>CM077636.1:33008804-38008804 GCA_039660915.1 Euphorbia tirucalli | reverse complement strand
TCTCATAAGATCTTAATCTATTAAGTTCATATTCGTGGCATTACCTAGATTGACACCTAGGCAACCATTAGTATTGACGACACTGTGGAACATACGTGCCCCTATTTTCTGAGCTTTAAGAATTAGACCGCCTCTAAACAAGGAAAACCGGCTAAGGACCTAAAAGATCTAGATACGCTAGGTTGATTTAATTGGAGGAATATAATTGAGGGTTAATTGTTGAGTTAACTTCGTCTTTTGTAGTTGATTAAGTAAGCCATCCCCATCAGTCTTCATAGGTCGGTAAAACCGCCAATTGATATTCCAAATTCAAGAGCAAAGGAAGCTGGGATAGATCAACTAGGAGTAGACTAATATAGTTGTTAATATAATCAAACTTAAATTTAGTTCCGCTTAGACACGTAAAGACTCTTAGTAATTTAGTGATTATCGAGGTTTAAATTCCTTGTGGGATCGATACCTGGACTTTAGGCCAGATTTTATTACTTGAACGACGAGGTACACTGCCTTTGTTTGTGAGTCCGTTCGGGCTCCACCAGCGATCTCCAAAGTCCGGTGCATGACCAACTATTGAGCGGGAACCGGTGCTAGCCGAAGACGCGAAGGAATGGAGGTTTAATGCTGGGATTTTCGGCTGTTTTGGGGCTGCAATTGGTGGCTGAAATTTCCAGCAATTAATTAGAGTTGAATTAGGTTTTTTCTTCCTCAAGTGTGCCCTTATATAGACATCTTGTCTAGTTGGGTTTTAATTAGGTTAATTAAACCCAAGCCCACTAGGATAATAATTACATAAACAAACATTAATTAAAAAGTATATACTATGTAATTTAATTCCATTTGGCTAAATTTAATTACCCCTAAATAAAATTAAATCACACTTAAGTTAATATAACATATGTATTTAATTTTCCTACTTAGGAAAATTATTTAATTAATTGTTTACTTTATGTAATTCAATTAATTGATAAATTAATTAATTACATTACGTAAACTTATTAATTAAATTAAATTCAACCCAATGTCAATTAATTACCTTGACACCGAATGTCAACTAATTAATTAACGCATTCCTTCCAATGTACATTACATGTACAATTTCTATAAGTTCCAGCTCAGTTGATCTATGTGCACGATCCTATGGGTCTGTCTTTATGTTGGCAGTAGGCCCAAGGCCCACAGACTGTAAGTGCATTCTAGCAAACCATTACAGCCCCCAATTAAGACAGAGATGCAGCAGTCTTTAGAAGACACTCACCCGGTAGTAATCTCATAGTGTCCTTTGCATAACGATATCGATATGAATAAACAAGAGGCATGGTGTCTGTCATCCTCTTCTGTTGTTTATTATATTTCTTGATCTTGAGTTGATTGATTAATCAAATAAGCAACCAACTTATTTGGGTAATGCCATACACTTATCAGTCCCACTCATCAAGTGGCCAATGATATCATCTCGGTGTCACCCGAGTGGCAATTCCATCACTTCATCATCAATATCAACATGTTCACCGGTCCACCCAATCATACCCGTATTTAGCATCCTTTTACAGACCTGTTAGGCATATGTCAAAGTGAACCGGATTCCACATTGATATTATAATGAAATCTGGTCTGAGGACAAAAGAGACCTACTTAAGAAAGACCTATGACATGACAACCATGTGGCTTTCTTGTGCGGATCGATCCAGTCCCATGTCAATAACATGTACCTATATTCAGGACTGACTATACAAGTACTATGGCTAGTTAAGAACTACCATACAATCATCGAATATACAAGTCTGTGGTTCTATTCGTTCCCACGATTAGAACAGACTTGGGATAGGTTTTATGATTATCAATCAATGGATACTCTACTCATATTATAGCACAAGATATAAATGAAATAGATTAATTGCCTTCATTAATGTGACACAATTGATGTATTCATACATGACTCTTAATGTATAATACAAAATACAAGAATCCAATGCCCTAAGAACTAGGGCACACCAACAATCTCCCACTTGCACTAGTTCCAAGTGGGCATTGCCCTAATTCCTATAGATCTGGTATGACCGTCGTGCTGTGTCTGCAACAGCGCTTTGGTCAATGGATCAGCGACATTATTCTTGGTGTCAACCCTCTGCAATGATATGTCACCTATGTTCACGATCTCCCGAATGAGGTGAGACTTTCTGAGTACATGTTTGGATCTCTTGTGTGACCAGGGCACCTTAGCTTGTGCGATGGCCCTGTTGTTGTCACAAAAACATCAACTGGGTCTAGGATAGTGGGCACGATTCCCAACTTAGTTATGACTTTCTTGATCCAAATGGCTTCCTTTAAGCTTCGCACACAGCTATGTACTCAGCTTCCATTGTAGTGTCAGCAATGGTGGCCTGCTTTGAGGACCTCCAACTAATGGCACCGCCATTCAGGAGAAAAACATAACCAGACTGTGACTGGTTCTCATCCTCATCGGTCTCAGAGCTTGCATCAGTGTAACCTGACACTACCAGCTCATCTTGACCTTTATACACTCAGAAAGCATCCTTAGTCCGGTTAAGGTACTTCAAGATTGCCTTGACTGCCTTCTAGTGTTCCTCACCGGGGTCCGACTGGTACCGGCTAGCCATACTTAGTGCAAACACGACATCAGGCCTCGTACATAACATGGAGTACATGATAGATCCAATAGCAGATGCGTAAGGGATCTTTTCCATGTTCTCCTGGTCCTTCTTTGTTTTAGGACCATCTTTCTTACTCAGCTTCAACCCATGGCGCATAGGCAAGAAACCTTTCTTTGCCTTGTCCATGCTAAATCCTTTCAAAACCTTGTCAATGTACGTGGCCTGACTTAGGCCTGAAGCCGATTGGATCTATCTCTGTAGATCCTGATCCCTAAGATCGTCTCAGCTTCACCTAAGTCCTTCATTGTGAAGCACCTACTCAACCACTGCTTAACCCCTTGCAGTGTTGGTATGTCACTTCCAATGATAAGGATGTCGTCAACATACAGCACTAGGACGGTGGAAATGCTCCCACTAACCATCTTATACACACAGGGCCTTTAACTTGAAACACCACTTGCAACCTATCACCTTAGCACCTAGAAGTGGATCCACCAAGTTCCATACTTGGTTATCGTGCATAGATTGCATCTCAGCCTCCATGCCTTTGCGCCATTGATCTGAGTGTGGGCTTTCAACAGCCTCTTGATAGGTCTTGGGCTCCTCTTGGTCAACGACCATAAGGTCCCCATCATCAGTCACGAGAAAGCCGCACCTCTCTGGCTGATGACATGTCCTACTAGACCTTCTAAGGTCCTGTGCAACCATTTCTGGTTCCTCAATTTCTTGAGTAGTCAGATTGGTTCCCGAAGCATCCTCAGCAGTAGCTGCAGGAGTTTGTGAGTATTGAACTTCTGAAAGTTCAACATTACTCCCACTGTCTCTCTTGGAAAGCAATTCCTTCTCCAAGAAGACTGCATTTCTGGCTATGAAAACTTTGTTTTCGGCTGGATCGTAGAAGTAATAACCCTTAGTTTCCTTAGGGTAACCCACAAACTGGCACTTGATAGATTTGGATTCGAGTTTGCCACTTGTCAATTTCTTAACATGTGCATCACAGCCCCAAATCTTCAAGAAGGAAACATTGGGCTTTCGGCCTTTCCATAGTTCATATGGTGTTCCCTCAACTGCCTTGCTTGGTGTATTGTTAAGAATGTAAGCAGCTGTCTCTAAAGCATATCCCAAAAAAAAAAAAACAGGGAGTGTAGCATGACTCATCATCGAGCGGACCATGTCAAGTAAGGTCCTATTCCTCCTTTCTGACACTCCATTCCACTGAGGTGTACCAGGAGGAGTGAGTTGGGATACAATCCCACACTCTCTCAAAACGAGTCAAACTCTTGGCTCAAATATTCACCCCCTTAGTCAGACCGAAGTGCTTTTATTTTCTTGCCAAGTTGGTTTTCTACTTCATTCTTAAAGTCCTTGAACCTCTGGAGAGTCTCAGACTTATGCTTCATCAGATACACGTAACCGTATCTGCTGAAGTCATCCGTGAAGGTGACGAAGTACAGAAAACCAGATCTAGCACTAGTGCTCATTGGGCCACATACATCGGAATGTACCAGCTCCAATAGCTCTGAGGCCCTTTCAGCAGTCTTGCTAAAAGGCGCCTTTGTCATCTTGCCTCTCAAACAAGATTCGCATGTGTCATAAGGCTGGATGTCAAATGCCCCTAGCACTCCACTAGAGTGAAGCCTGGCTATGCACTTCTCATTTATATGGCCAAGTCGACAATGCCATATGTAAGTAGGATTAATTTCATTTTGTTTAATCCTTTTAGTATTTATGTTATAGATTGAACTTTCACGTTTTAGATCAAGGATATATAAGCCATTTTCAAGAAATGTTGTTCCATAAATAATATTGCCACATTGCATAGAAATTCTACCATGTCTAATATTAAATACAAAACTAGAAATATCCAACAAAGAAACAGAAATAATATTCCTGCGCATCGCAGGTACAAAATAACAGTTTCTTAGTTCCAAAACAAGTCCACTAGGCATCTCCAAGAAATAATCTCCGATCTCTATGGCCTGAACCCGAGCACCATTTCCGACTCGAAGATCTACTTCTCCAGATCCTAATAATCTCCTATTTCTTAGACCCTGCACATTTGAACAAATGTGAGATCCACATCCAGTGTCCAAGACCCAAGATGTAGAAATAGCCAGATTAATCTCAACAACATAAATACCTGAAGCAGCAGTTTTGCCCTTCAGTTGCTCCCTTAGCTTTGGACATGAGCTCTTCCAGTGCCCCTTCTCATGACACTTATGGCAAACATCGTCAAGAGAGGCAACCCTTGCTTTAGGTTGGGCCACAACCTTTTTGCCCTTAGCCTTGGCCTTTTGGGCCTCAGCCTTGGCCTTAGATTTGGCCTTTCCCTTAGCAATGGGCGTATTGCCCTTGTTCACCAGCAATACTTCAGGAGTCTTCTTAAGAGACTGCTCAGCAAGCTTGAGCATGCCATGCAGCTCAACAACCGATTTATCCAACCCTTGCATATGGTAATTCATGATAAACTGGTTATAAGACTCAAGAAGTGACCCGAGAATAATGTCTGTTGCCAAGTCCTGCGGTACTGGTGAGCCGAGGTGGGCAATTCAATATACCCCTTCAACTTTAGCACATGAGTGCTAACAGAAGTCCCAGCTGCTATCACAGTCGTGCAAAGTGCCTTAGTTGTCAGGTAATGTTCCTGACGAGCCTGATCTTGGAACATCTTTTTAAGCTGATCCATCATCTCATAAGCATGCTCGTCCATGAACTACTTCTGAAGATCAGAAGCCATAGTACCCAGCATGAGGCACGAGACATCTCGGTCATCCCTCACATGCCGATCGTACTGCTCCACGATCGCCGTGGTGATGCCTCGACCTGCAGGAGGGCCAGCTGCTAAAGGAGCATTCAGTACATACTCCTTAGACTCTTGTCTAAGAACTATTTGTAAGTTCCTAGCCCAGTCCAGGAAGTTAGTCCCCGAAAGCTTCTCCTTCTCCAAGAGTGACCTAAGTGAGAGTGAGTTGTTGTTTGTTGCAGCCATTTAAATTGCTTAACTGAAATGGGATTATCTACATGGAAGAAATCATTGCTTGAGTTAGAAATAAAGGACTTTTAAGCCAATTCAAATTAATAATCCGATTTTAATTTGTTTGTTGGTGTTGTTAATTGGCTGACTTGACCAAGATCCACAACTTATCAATGACTGGCCGAACTAGGGCTCGTTAACCAACCATTGATTCGTTTGGTAGGACAACCTATCCAATCCTTCCACGAAGGACTCTTGGTTTGATGGGCTTATTGACACTTTACCCATCTGTGCTTAGGGCCCGCTCTGAGCTAATGCTACCCATGTTGAGTCAAACCACCATTCATATGTTAACCATACCAAGTATCTTAACCCTCGACGGCCCACCGAATACTACAATGTACCCAGCTAGGGCATGGCGCACATTGCAGCATCAATGGGAGGAAGAGGTGTGAATGTGGGAAGCACTTTTAAGCGACTCAATATTTTAATTTTCGGATTATAATTAAGTGATACGGCTTAGCTTGCATAAACGCGGGTAATAAATTGGTGATCCATACATCCATATTATATGACAAATGCAATAGCATACTTAATTTAAAATAAATGAGATCCTATGGGCCTTTAATTACAACCTAATGAAAAACTAGATATCCTATCTAATTCTTCATGGGCCGAACTGCAATCCTTCTTGGGCTCCCACCATGGGCTTGCTCCATTTGGGCCTTCCTCCATACTTGATGCAATTACAATAATTTTGTAAAATAAAATCTATTCTAAAATTACATCAAAATAAAAAAAATGGCACGCAGGCCATATTTCCCAAAATTAAATTACAACCGATAATAATTTAGGGCCCATAGAACTCAACATAACATTTCAAACAAAGTACTTGTCGTGCACATACATACCAATATGATGCATGATCATGGCATTCCAAATTATAAATATAAATGTTAAGCCGAGTTACTTAGGGTGAAATCGCCAATTTTAACAAATGTGACTAAGGCCCATAAAGGCCCAATGGATAACATCCATAAATGCAAAATTAACAATTTTGCTCCCACTTGAATTTGGGTTGTCACAAATTTAAAATTTAGCTCTCCCAATTTTAACCGGTGTCATGGTTTATTGGGCCAATTTCACAAAGTCCATATTCAATTTAATATGCAAACAATTAAATTAAATATGCATGCCAACAAAATAAATAATTTAAACACAAATTAATTTAAAATTTTAATTTAATTTGCATTAGGGTCCGGAAAAAAAAATACCCGCAAAATCCAAAACGGACCCGAACTCCCCACGCGGCGCTGCTGTCCGGGGACAGCAGCGCTGCCGCGCAGCAGCCTGCTGCCAGCATCAGCCCACAAGGGGCTGCTGCCAGCAGCAGCTGCGTGCCGCAGCAGGCAATATGCCTGTTGCGGCAAGCAGCAAAAGAGCCAAAATTGGAATCGCAATTGCGATTCCAATTTTGGCCAACTAATTATTTTATTTATTTTTTTATTAAATCATAAACATAAAATTAGTTTCCAGCCAAATATATAATCCGTATAGAAAAACAATTTTGATGAAAACAATTGGGGAAAAATAATTAAAACCCCAATCCAAAATTCTAGGGTTTATCAAAACCAAAACCAATTGAATAAAACCCTAAAACCACAAACTTGAAACCCATTCTTTCTTCAAGAACGCTTTCAAGAACCAATTCCAATCAATCTAATGGACAAAACCTAGGCTCTGATACTACTGTTGGGATTCGTCATTGTAAAAATAACGTGGCGCAGCAGAAAATACACCGTTTAAAATTTCCTAGAATCCACCTATCGTGTCCAATTACCATTGATTAGAATAAAATCAAATAAGAATCAAGAGAGATTAACTCACCAGATCCGTCTCCTTTAGAGACTGCTGCAGAATCGTTTCTTGAAACTGCGATCTCCAAAGTCCGGTGCACGACCAACTATTGTGCGGGAACCGGTGCTAGCCGAAGACGCGAAGGAATGGAGGTTTAATGCTGGGATTTTCGGCTGTTTTGGGGCTGAAATTGGTGGCTGAAATTTCCAGCAATTAATTATAGTTGAATTAGGTTTTTTCTTCCTTAAGTGTACCCTTATATAGACACCTTGTCTAGTTGAGTTTTAATTAGGTTAATTAAACCCAAGCCCACTAGGATTATAATTACATAAATAAACTTTAATTAAAAAGTATATACTATGTAATTTAATTCCATTTGGATAAATTTAATAACCCCTAAATAAAATTAAATCACACTTAAGTTAATACAACACATGTATTTAATTTTCCTATTTAGGAAAATTATTTAATTAATTGTTTACTTTATGTAATTCAATTAATTGATAAATTAATTAATTACATTACGTAAACTTATTATTTAAATTAAATTCAACCCAATGTCAATTAATTACCTTGACACCGAATGTCAACTAATTAATTAACGCATTCCTTCCAATGTACATTACATGTACAATTTCTATAAGTTCCAGCTCAGTTGATCTATGTGCAAGATCCTATGGGTCTGTCTGTTGGAAATGCCCTAGTCCCGAGGCATTGGTCCTTGTGTTTGTATGATACATTTGGTACATTAATGTAAACTTTATGTATTATACAATTTGTGTCAAGGAGATAAAGGCATTAATCTATTTATTATATGTCTTGTGCTATATTTTAAATAGAATATCCAATGGACATATCCATATCCATGTTGTCAAGTGTGAGGCACTTGGCAGTAAGACTATGGATAGTGAAAACGATATGACCATAAAGTCATCCGTAGTCTGTTCCAATCATGGGAATGAATGGAACCAAAGACTATTATTAGCCTGGTTGTATGGCGGTGTCTTACCGGTCATAGAACATGGAATGTCAACTAGGTTAATGGGTACATGCAAAAAGGGCATGGTACTGGATTGATCCACTTTACGGGAATCTGCATGGTATAGTATCACAAATGATTCTCGTGTAGTACTTGTATAAGTCCTTAGACCGGACCATATGATGGTGCTGCATGTGAAGTGGCACACTTTGGTGTACGCCCAACGGGCCTGTAAAAGGGTGCCAAGTACGGGTACGTTCGGGTGTGTTAGTGAGCATGGCAGCACTATGGATATGCAGAAGGGAATGTCACTCAGTGATTCACTGAGACGATATCATCGGCCTCTTGAAGAATGTTACTGATAAGTGTGCGGCCGCACCCAAACAAGATTGGATCTTGTTTGTGAGCATCAGTTCATTCGGTATCAAGTCAAGGTCCAGACACAAGGAGGGTGATACTTCCATGCCTCTGTGTTGGACACCGATATCAGCGACATGGGATTTACAAGTTCAAACTACTGGGTTACGTTTTCAGTTGGACTGCTTACTCCGTCTTAATTGGGGGCTACAGTGGCTTGCTAGAGCCCGCCTGTAGTCTGTAGGCCTTGGCCCACTGCCAACATAAAGACGGGCCCATCGGATCGTACACATTGAACGTCTGGACTTTAACTAGTCGGATTAAGTGTGTACTTGGAGTATACACGTTTGAAGAGAGAGAGATATATTAATTATACTATATGAATCAATTGGATTGATCATAGTTATATAATTAATATTTATTTTGGCCTTCTCATAATTAATTCAATGAATTAATTTATGGGATTATTTCCTAGGTGGAAATATTTTTATACATGTATAGGTTTACATGTATCTCATTTTATGTATGTCTAATTTAATCCCTTGATGAACTTAATAGGTCAAATGAATTTTAATTTAAATGTATGTAATATATTATATGGAATAATATATAAGCATACATGTTAAAGTAAAGTTGCATTTGAAATTAATTAAATCAAAGGAATTAGAATTGGGCTTAAAGCTTAAAATGAAAAATGCCCACATTAAGTGGGATGTGTTGGCCGAAATTTTGAGCATGGAAAGGGCTAGAAAGATGACTCATTTTGTTGGACAAAAGAGATGATGTAAGTGTGAAGTCATGGAAGACTTTTGGGGTGGCAAAGTTGGACTTTGCTACTTGGATATTTTGGTTAATTCTTATGGTAAGAATGGATAAAACAAAATCATCCCACCATCTTTTCTAGCTTGGCCGAATGTTAAGGCAAGTGATGAGTCAATGATGAGTCATTTTGTTGACAAAATTGAATGATGAAAAGTGATGACTCATGGTGTGAGTCATAGGTTGAAAATTGCTTTGTTTACTTTTCAACTCATCCTTCTTCTTTCTTTTCATCATGACTTGAAATAAATGAAGGGATGACTTTTCTTCTCACTTTTTTTTTTTGAATTGGCCGTATACATTCTTATGGTAAGAATGTTTAGTCCTCTTTTCCTTAATGCTCTTTGTTTAGAAGGGAAGAAACAATTGTGAGTGAAGAAACAATTGTGAGAGATAGAGAGTTTGGATTTTTCTTTTGGAAAGAAATTTGGGCAGCCATTACTCTATGCTTGGCCGCCCCTCTCTTCTCTTCTTCTCCCTCTCTTCTTGTCATCCGAGTCGCTAGCACGGGTTTCGGTCCGAGAGCCGTTCGTGTACGTGACGTTGGAGGGAGTCTACTTTGGTTCCTGCAGTCCGCATCCGTCTCTTAGAGAGACTTTGTGGTGAGTTTTTGAAACCCTCCTTTTATGCTTTAAGTTTTTGATTTCCACATCTTAAGCTCCTGGGCCGGATTCGAGGAAATCGACGCGTATTTCCGCTTTTATCGGTCGGTTTCCCGTGACGAATCCCAACAGTGGTATCAGAGCGGGCTTTTGATCCGTGGAAATCTTTAAACTTGGCGGATCCCATGTTTTAAAATTGGCGATTTTGTGGACGGGATTTATTTTTGGTTTGGGGTTTGGTGATTTTTCCCCTTGAATTTTACTTATGGAAAATTTTATGCATATGGTTTATGCTTTATTTAATTTTCTATTTGTGAATTGTTTATGGAAATTTTATTTTACATATAGGTTTTATGCTAGATTTAATTTCCTATGCATGATTTTATTTCTTGGTGATTTAATTTCATGTTGCTTTTTTTGTTGCGGGAAAAAATCACGGACCGTTTCGGGGCGAAACGGGGGCAGCAGCCGCTGCCTGCGGCGCTAGGCGCCACAGGCAGCAGCTGCTGCTGGCTGCTGCCTCGGCAGCAGCTGGGCTGCTGCTGGCCAGCAGCTGCTGCACGCCAGCAGCAGGGCTGCTGCGCGCAAGCAGCTGCTGCACGCCAGCAGCAGGCTGCTGCTGGGCAGCAGCCGCTGCGCGGCAGCGGGGCTGCTGCTGGGCAGCAGCGCCGCGGCTGCCCCGCGCGGCAGGCCGGGCCCATTTTTGGATTTGGCGGGATTTTTGGGCCGGGCCGGATTTAAAATTTTAAAAAAAAAATATGCGTGTTTAAATTTTGGTAATTTTTTTACGCGTGGGATTTTAAAATTTTAATTGTTTTAAACTTGTGCGTGTTTATTTTGGAAATTTTATGCGCATGTTTTATGAATGAATTTATTTTTCGTTCATGCGATATTTATTTTGGAAATAAATACGGTTAATTGAAATTGGTTCGGGTTTTCTTGGCACGATTACCCGGACGGCTAATTTTGGAATTCATGGTTTCCCAATTGGATTGGGAGCAATTTTGCCTGGGTTGGAGGCCCAAAGCCCGCACGGGTTTAGAACCATGATCGGCCAAAATTTGGCGATTTCAAAATAATGGCTATGGACATAATTGAAATGGGATTAATTCATGCATTTAACATGTTTATAAATTGTATGTATTGGATACGTGTATGTATGATTAAATGCATGAATGGATGTTTTGGGCCTTATTTATTTGGGTTGTAATATTCTTTTGGTAAATACGGCCTACGCGCCGTTTTCTTTTTATGTAATTTTATTTTATGTGTATATTATGAAATTATGTAAAGAAGAAGCCGATTGGATTGGCGTGCTAGAAGGATGAGGATGCGGCCCACCTGATGTCGTTCTAGTATAGGTTTACTAGAATTATATTAGGATGTAAATTTTGGCCCATAGCATTTCATTTTATTTAATTATGCTTTATTTATTTACATGTGAGAATGTATGTACAAACCCTTTTTCACCCGCCTATGCATCTAAGCCGTTATTAATTGAATCTAATAACCAAGAGGTAATTACTAAGTCTCTTAAAAGTGCTTCCCTCATTCATAACCTACTCGAAGTGGGGATAGGCCAGCTGTAGACCAACCCTCGTTGGATGCACTGGAGTATTGTCATTTTGTATTGGGTTGGAGTATTGGTTACTCTAACAATTGGATGGAGGTTTTGACTTAGCGTGGGTAGTAGGATGTTCCTGGCCCTAAGCACAGATGGGTAAGTGCCAACAGACCCATCAAACCGAGAGTCCCTAGGTTGGGATTGGACGGCGTTCCTACCTAAAAATTGGGATATAGTTGTTCCAGGCCCTCGTCTGGCTATATCTTGATATAATATGGATCTCGGCCCATGAGCCCAACAACTCGACTTAATTAATAACACGATTCATTATTAATTGTAATATGGGAAGAACATGTTAAGTCCTTTATTTACACTCGTATTTTTTGTGTAGAAACCAATGGCTACGAATGATACTTTATCACTGCGATCTTTCTTGGAATGGGACAAGCTTTCTGGCCCTAACTTTTGGGACTGGTCTATGAACTTACGGAAAGTTCTAAGACAAGAGTCCAAAGAGTATGTGCTCAAAAAGCCTGTACCGGTTGTGCCAATGGGAAGTAATCCACCGGCTGCCCAGCTGGAGGAATACTTGGCACATGTAAAAGATAACCGGGATGTGACATGCCTGATGTTGGCTAGTATGGTTCCTGAATTGCAAAAGCAGTTCCTGGATCATCAGGCCTTTGCTATAATGACAACTCTTAATGAGATGTTTTATGAGCAAGCTTATCAGGAAAGGTACCTGATCCACAAGGCATTCCGCAGCTGTAAGATGGGAGCCGGGACATCTGTGAGTGCACACGTGCTCAAGATGAAGGGCTATCTGGATAATTTAGCCCGTCTCGGAACTCCTATCTCACGGGGGCTGGCAGTTAGCACGATCCTGGATTCTTTACCGGATTCTTATGATCAATTCATCCTAAACTTTTACAAGCAAGGGATGGACCGTACTGTTAGTGAGCTGCATTGGATGCTTGAGCTCGCTGAACTGTCGATCAAGAAGACTCCGCCGGTACTTGAGGTTAACAAGGGGAAACCTCCTTTTGCTAAAGGCAAGGCAAAGGCCAAGGCCAAGGCTAAGGAAGCCAAGGCTAAAAAGGCTAAAGCCCAGCCCAAGGCTCGTTCCAAGGATGTCTGCTTCGGTTACAAGCAGGCTGGACATTGGAAAAGATCGTGTCCCAAGCTTTTGGGAGAGAAAAGGAAGACGCAGGGCGTGTCTTCATCAGGTATATATGTCATAGACATTAACCTCTGTTTCAACATCTTATGTATTGGATACTAGATGTGGTTCTCACATTTGTTGTAATGTGCAGGGACTTAAGAACAGGAGATCACTGGGATCGGGACAAGTGGACTTGCAGGTCAGAAATGGAGCAAGGGTTGCTGCCATAGAGATCAGCGGGACCAGCTTATGATGCCTAGTAGATTAGTTTTGTTACTGAAACTCTGTTATTTTGTACCTGTTTTGTACAGGAATATTATTTCTGTTTCAGTTTTTGGATATTTCTGGATGTACATTTACTATTGGTAATAGTAAAAAGGGTTTATCTAGAAAAGAATTATTTTATGGAGTAGCTCCGTTAAATAATGTCTTTTATATCCTGGATAAATGAAACTAATCATGTCTATAATATACATACGTAAAGGGTTAAGCCTAACGAACTTAATCCGGTTTACCTTTGTCATTGTCATATAAACAAGAAGCGCATTTCTAGGCTTCACAGAGCTTGAATCCTAGGATCATTTGACATGGAGTCACTTGATATATGCGAGTCTTGTTTATAGGTAAAATGACTAAAGAACCTTTTAGCAAGGAGGCTGAAAGGGTCGCTAGCTTATTGGACCTAATGCATTGAGATGTATATGGACCGACAAGCATAGCAACCAGGGGTGAACATCTATACTTCATATCCTTCACAGACGATTTCATCAGAAATGGCTATGCCTATGTAATGAAATATAAGTCTGAGACCCTTGATAGGTTCAAGGGAGTAAGGAACGAAGTACAGAACTAGGCAGAAATATCCAAGCCTTTCGGTTGGACCGAGGTGGTGAGCAAATATGCCTATAGTTTGACTCATTTTGAGAGAGCATGGAATAGTTCCACAGCTCACTCCTCCAGGAACACCACAATGGAATGGGGTGTCCGAACAGAGGAATAGGACCCTGTTGGACATGGTCCGCTCAAACGATGAGTCATACCTCTCTCCCTATAAGTTATAAAGGATACGCTCTTGAGACAATGGCTTTCATTTTCTATTATACTCTGACTAAGGCTTTGGAA
This sequence comes from Euphorbia tirucalli, assembly GCA_039660915.1. Lineage (NCBI taxonomy): Eukaryota > Viridiplantae > Streptophyta > Magnoliopsida > Malpighiales > Euphorbiaceae > Euphorbia > Euphorbia tirucalli. The sequence continues at coordinate 37,994,756 of CM077636.1, read as the reverse complement.
AAGACCCCATTTGGAATATGGACGGGCAGGGTGCCTAATGTGTCTTTCTTACGGATTTGGGGTTGTTATGCACAAGTCAAGAAATTGACTGTGAGCAAAACTAGAACCCAAAACCGACTAATGCCTGTTTGTGAGCTACCCTAGGGAAACCAAAGGGTATTACTTCTACGACCCCGCTGAGAACAAGGTGTTCATGGCGCAAAAGGGGTCCTTCTTGAAAAGGGGTTTCTTTCCATGAAAGACAGTGGGAGTGATATTGAACTCAGGGAAGTTCAAAGCTCAGAAATTCCTGAAAAGGATAACTCGGAGACCAGGGTGAAGCTTCCAAAAGGGGAAGCACCAGCCCAGGTCACACAAGGACCTAAAAGGTCTGGTAGGGATCATCAGAAACCTGAGAAACATTGGTTTTTGTTTCTAATGATTATGCCCCTTTTGTTTTGGACAAAGAGGAGCTCAAAACCTACTAGTAGGCTATAGCTAGCCCACTGTCTGCCATGGTGGTGGATTTGCAATCTATGTACGATAATCAGGTTTGGAACCTGGTTGATTCACCTCCAGGTGCTAAGGTAATAGGTTGCAAGTGGTGCTATAAGCTATAGGCCGACAATACCTTTAAGGGTGTGTATAAGAGGTTTAGTGGGAGCATAGTAACTTTCCTGGTATTATATATGGATGGCATCCTTCTGATTGGAAGCGACATAGCAACACTACAAGGGAATTGTAATGGTTGTGTAAGTGCTTCGCAATGAAGGACTTAGGCAAAGCTGAGACGATCCTAGGGATCAGGATCTACAGGGTTAGATCCAATCGGCTGCTAGGCCTAAGTCAGGCCAAGTACATAGACATAGTTCTGAAAAGATTCAGCATGGACCAGGCTGAGAAAGGTTTCTTGCCAATGGGTCATGAGCTGAAACTTAGCAAGAAGTACTGTCCTAAGACAAGGCAGGATAGGGAGAACATGATTTGGTCCTATATGCACTTCGGCTATGGGATCAATCATGTACTCCATGCTATGTACAAGACCTAATGTCGCCCATGAAAGTTAGGAAGAGCAGTCAGTTACTGGGTACACTGATGCAAGCTTCCAGGCCGACCAGGATGAATATAAGTCGCAGTATAGGTATGTGTTCATGCTAAATGGTGGTGCTATTGTTGGAGAGGCTCCAAGTAATAGACCATCGCGGTTTCTATCACAGGAACTGAGTACATTACAACGTGTGAAGCAGCTAGGGAAGCTGTGTGGATAATGAAGTTAATCATGCAACTGGGGGTAGTGTCAACTATCCAGTAACCAGTTGATATCTTCTGTGACAACGCGGGGCTGTTGCACAAGCTATGTGCCCCGGTCACACATATACACGAAGCACGAACTCAGGGAGTTTCACCTATTGCGAGAAATCGCTGAGGGGGTGACATCTCATTACAAAGAGTGGACACCAAAGACAATGTCGCAGATCTTTTGACCTACATGCTTGGCTATGCCTCTACATGAAGGTTATACTAGATCTATAGGGATTAGACCCATGCCTAGTAGGTACTAGTGCAAGTGGGAGATTGTTGGAAATGCCCTAGTCCCGAGGCATTGGTCCTTGTGTTTGTATGATACATTTGGTACATTAATGTAAACTTTATGTATTATACAATTTGTGTCAAGGAGATAAAGGCATTAATCTATTTATTATATGTCTTGTGCTATATTTTAAATAGAATATCCAATGGACATATCCATATCCATGTTGTCAAGTGTGAGGCACTTGGCAGTAAGACTATGGATAGTGAAAACGATATGACCATAAAGTCATCCGTAGTCTGTTCCAATCATGGGAATGAATGGAACCAAAGACTATTATTAGCCTGGTTGTATGGCGGTGTCTTACCGGTCATAGAACATGGAATGTCAACTAGGTTAATGGGTACATGCAAAAAGGGCATGGTACTGGATTGATCCACTTTACGGGAATCTGCATGGTATAGTATCACAAATGATTCTCGTGTAGTACTTGTATAAGTCCTTAGACCGGACCATATGATGGTGCTGCATGTGAAGTGGCACACTTTGGTGTACGCCCAACGGGCCTGTAAAAGGGTGCCAAGTACGGGTACGTTCGGGTGTGTTAGTGAGCATGGCAGCACTATGGATATGCAGAAGGGAATGTCACTCAGTGATTCACTGAGACGATATCATCGGCCTCTTGAAGAATGTTACTGATAAGTGTGCGGCCGCACCCAAACAAGATTGGATCTTGTTTGTGAGCATCAGTTCATTCGGTATCAAGTCAAGGTCCAGACACAAGGAGGGTGATACTTCCATGCCTCTGTGTTGGACACCGATATCAGCGACATGGGATTTACAAGTTCAAACTACTGGGTTACATTTTCAGTTGGACTGCTTACTCCGTCTTAATTGGGGGCTACAGTGGCTTGCTAGAGCCCGCCTGTAGTCTGTAGGCCTTGGCCCACTGCCAACATAAAGACGGGCCCATCGGATCGTACACATTGAACGTCTGGACTTTAACTAGTCGGATTAAGTGTGTACTTGGAGTATACACGTTTGAAGAGAGAGAGATATATTAATTATACTATATGAATCAATTGGATTGATCATAGTTATATAATTAATATTTATTTTGGCCTTCTCATAATTAATTCAATGAATTAATTTATGGGATTATTTCCTAGGTGGAAATATTTTTATACATGTATAGGTTTACATGTATCTCATTTTATGTATGTCTAATTTAATCCCTTGATGAACTTAATAGGTCAAATGAATTTTAATTTAAATGTATGTAATATATTATATGGAATAATATATAAGCATACATGTTAAAGTAAAGTTGCATTTGAAATTAATTAAATCAAAGGAATTAGAATTGGGCTTAAAGCTTAAAATGAAAAATGCCCACATTAAGTGGGATGTGTTGGCCGAAATTTTGAGCATGGAAAGGGCTAGAAAGATGACTCATTTTGTTGGACAAAAGAGATGATGTAAGTGTGAAGTCATGGAAGACTTTTGGGGTGGCAAAGTTGGACTTTGCTACTTGGATATTTTGGTTAATTCTTATGGTAAGAATGGATAAAACAAAATCATCCCACCATCTTTTCTAGCTTGGCCGAATGTTAAGGCAAGTGATGAGTCAATGATGAGTCATTTTGTTGACAAAATTGAATGATGAAAAGTGATGACTCATGGTGTGAGTCATAGGTTGAAAATTGCTTTGTTTACTTTTCAACTCATCCTTCTTCTTTCTTTTCATCATGACTTGAAATAAATGAAGGGATGACTTTTCTTCTCACTTTTTTTTTTTGAATTGGCCGTATACATTCTTATGGTAAGAATGTTTAGTCCTCTTTTCCTTAATGCTCTTTGTTTAGAAGGGAAGAAACAATTGTGAGTGAAGAAACAATTGTGAGAGATAGAGAGTTTGGATTTTTCTTTTGGAAAGAAATTTGGGCAGCCATTACTCTATGCTTGGCCGCCCCTCTCTTCTCTTCTTCTCCCTCTCTTCTTGTCATCCGAGTCGCTAGCACGGGTTTCGGTCCGAGAGCCGTTCGTGTACGTGACGTTGGAGGGAGTCTACTTTGGTTCCTGTAGTCCGCATCCGTCTCTTAGAGAGACTTTGTGGTGAGTTTTTGAAACCCTCCTTTTATGCTTTAAGTTTTTGATTTCCACATCTTAAGCTCCTGGGCCGGATTCGAGGAAATCGACGCGTATTTCCGCTTTTATCGGTCGGTTTCCCGTGACGAATCCCAACACTGTCTTTATGTTGGCAGTAGGCCCTAGGCCCACAGACTGTAAGTGGGTTCTAGCAAACCATTACAGCCCCCAATTAAGACAGAGATGCAGTAGTCTTTAGAAGACACTCACCCGGTAGTAATCTCATAGTGTCCTTTGCCTAACGATATCGATATGAATAAACAAGAGGCATGGTGTCTGTCATCCTCTTCTGTTGTTTATTATATTTCTTGATCTTGAGTTGACTGATTAATCAAATAAGCAACCAACTTATTTGGGTATGGCCATACACTTATCAGTCCTACTCATCAAGTGGCCAATGATATCATCTCGGTGTCACCCGGTGTCACCCGAGTGGCAATTCCATCACTTCATCATCAATATCAATATGTTCACCGGTCCACCCAATCATACCGGTATTTAGCATCCTTTTACAGACCTGTTAGGTGTATGTGACAGTGAACCGGATTCCACATTGATATTATAATGAAATCTGGTCTGAGGACAAAAGATACCAACTCAAGAAAGACCTATGACATGACAACCATGTGGCTTTCTTGTGCGGATCGATCCAATCCCATGTCAATGACATGTACCTATATTCATGACTGACTATACAAGTACTATGGCTAGTTAAGAACTACCATACAATCATCGAATATACAAGTCTATGGTTCTCTTCGTTCCCACGATTAGAACAGACTTGGGATAGGTTTTATGATTATCAATCAATGGGTACTCTACTCATATTATAGCACAAGATATAAATGAAATAGATTAATTGCTTTTATTAATGTGACACAAATAATGTATTCATACATGACTCTTAATGTATAATACAAAATACAAGAATCCAATGCCCTAAGAACTACGGCACACCAACAGCCGATACAGTCCGAATCGGTGGGGTGCCCTAAGATGCTGTGCGGTTGAAGCTGCTGTAAGCACCGGAATTTTCTATACTTAAAAAAAAAAAAAATCTATAGTCGTACGACTATTGTTACAGTCGTACGACTGTAATTTAAAAATTACAGTCGTACGACTGTAATATCGGAAAATCTGCAGAGGCCCATACCTCTGCAGCAGAAATGGAAGAAAGAGAGGATGAACATTAATTGCTCGGGTTTGGCAGCAAGCAAGCAGAAAAAGAGGGTAGAAAAGAAGGAAAAAGAAAGGAAAGAAGGAAAAGATTGCTGGTGAGAAGAAATTGAGAGAGAGAGAAAAAAAGAAAACCACAAAAAACTCATCTTCTTCCTCTTTGATTTTCTTCAATTCTCGAAATTAAGCCTAAAACTTGTTAGAAATCTCTAGGTTGATCACTTAACTACATAACCAAATCAAGAACTCGGACTTAAACCATCAGAAACCATTGCAATTCGGATTTTGGACAAAAAGTTCTCAACTTCCATTCCAAAGGAAAAAGTGCGAATTTGTTGGGATCGGAGCGACGCCAGGGGTCAAAACGACTTGGAATAGCTTCTAAAAAGGTAGTCACTTCTTTTCCTTACATTTTTTCTCGCTTTCTGGGTGTTTGAAGTGAGTTTTGTGCCTTTTGCTGCATTTTTCGTATTTCTGTTCCTGGAAATTAAGAACAGTCGTACGACTGTTCTTGGTTTTCATGAACAGTCGTACGACTGTATATACAGTCGTACGACTGTTCTTAATTTCCAGACTTATTTTTCTTCAGATTTTGATTTTCAATGATTTTTGGTGAAATTCTGACCCTGAACTGATTACAGTCGCACGACTGTAAACTACAGTCGTACGACTGTAATCCTTGTTCCAGAATCGGAATTTCAGCTTTCATCCGTAAAAAATCCAAAAAAATTAGAAAACCCCAAAAATCATCAAAATGAATTTTGTTGTGTGCATCACGACCGTAGATTCAATTTTTAGTAAAATTGCATTTAGAACAATTCAACGACGGAGACCCAGTTCTCCTGAAAACCGGCCCACTTAATATATAAAAATGCATGTAAACCGGAAAAATGTCTTCAAAAATGATTTTCTCACAAAACCAAAAATACAAGGACGTTTCAAAACGTTTTCCAGGTCTAATCGGGCCGGCTAGCCGAGCCAACCCGGTTATCCTGTAAATGCATGCCCCCAATTCTCGATTTCCCAATTCTGTCTGCTTGAGTCCAACTTGTGGCGTGCCATATAAATTGTGCTAACCTTTTGTTTTGCAGGTTTTAATTTCTTTTATTTTTATTTTTGATGTATTTTAATAGATTAAATCGTGTATTTAGGCGGTTGTAATTCTCTTAGATTTTCGTGTATTCTAGGCGATTGTATAAGTGAGGCGAGTGTTTTTATTTTTCATTCTATTTGGTTGTAAGCCAATTAATATTTATTCCTTTTCCTTATTTTTGTATTAAATATTTTGTATGCGCGCTGTATGCCTTTTATATTCAATAAAATGGACCTTAGATTTTGAAATACCATTGAGAACATTGGCAATATTTATTTTAATTAGACACGAAATAAGGGACTTGTCCGGACCCGAATCTCTGGATAGTGTAGCGACCGCTCGTCCGGTTCAGCTGCATAAGAATTTCCCGGTTGAGCTGAGCCGGGTGGCGACTCTACAATATTCATCGAGACTTAGGTCTCAGTTCTTTTATGCATTAATTCTATTTATTTTCCAAAACGCGGATTTCCATTTATAAAAACCCCACGCGAGGGAGGGGCCCGCCAGAGATCGAGGCTCCCCATTCTGAAAGGGAGTCCCGCGTCCCGTCGAAAACGCGTCGTCCGCTCACAGTGGCGACTCTGCTGGGGATTTCTTCAAGAAGTTTTCTTAAAAACTTAAAAGAATTTTGACAAGCCCTGAAAAGTGTCTAATTAAAATAACGTGGATGATTCTCTTTTGGTATTTTATTTGCATCTTTTAGTTAGCCATTTCTTGCATTAGATTAGGTATCCTTTTTATAGCCCGGTGGATTGTTGAAGTGTCGCCTAAGTTCCTCCTGGTCTTAGGGGCACGAATACGAAACACCACTCATAGCCTCGTACGAACCCCTTCGTTCGGACCCTTGAGTGGGGAGAAGTGAGGAGTATATCTTGCTATGAGAGCCTTGATGTTATCCCGACTTTGACCGAACCCATATAGGCAGCTCTAGTTGGATTCCCTTAGGATACCAAAATAATTGTGTGAATAATAATAATAAAATCGCGCCTTCATCACCCCCGGTTAGTGATTGAAGTGAACCCCGCCTAGGACTCGGTTAGAAATTTTTTGAGACCGACCACGTTGGAGGAACAAGGTTGGAAGAATTCATTTTGCTTGCTATGTGTTCTTCACCATTTCGTGACACATCGTCGACGCATGCATAACATGACATAATCACCATTTTCCATACACATGACATACCATACACAAACATTTTTGTGTGATACTAACCCACATTTTTATGCAGCCATTTGCATTTTATTTCGTGCGTAAAACATTAATTCATTCGCTTGTCATCCATACTAACGGTTTCTTTTTCAGCCATAACATTAAACTTATGTGATTAGCATTTTATTTTTGACATAGCATTCATAACATCATTATGTATGTCATACATCCTAACCCACGTTTTTGTGCAGCCATTTGCATATTGTGTGACATGTTCATTCGCTACATTTCACTTAAATTAAATTAAATTAAGGGGCATTTCAAAGAACGCCTATCATGACCATCCCATTCCATTTCATAACATATCGGGTACCCAAAATTATCCGTGTTTTGTCAATGCACCAGATTGCATTCGGCCATTTCACCAATATCATTTCATTCAATAAAAGCCACAACGGCCTTAGGCTCATTTTCGTGTAATAATTTACACGATGCATCTCATGACATCATACCCATCCATCATAAACATCATATAACATTGTGGTCCACATCCGACCACTTCATGACATCAATTCACCATTTAAGGTACTCCCCGAGTGCCCGATTAGTATACATATAGGCCCCTAACATCACCAAATCATGAAAGGCGTTCCTCGAATGCCGAATCCTTGTCCGTGTTCCTGTTACACGTGACTTTCCCATAACATCATTCCATATCATATGCTCAAAAGCATCAAGACCTTGTCTGTGGGCCCGGCCCATGCGACCATTTCATACCATCTCATAGACCTAGACCTATAAAGCGTCAAAACTATGTCCGTGTGCCGGTATACACGCGACCATTTCACGAATTCATTAGGTGCCCCAAAGGCGCCGAAGTTTTGTCCGTGTGATGGCCCACACGTGACATTTTTGCATAAACATTGGGTGTTCTCGGAATGCCTCGAAAAAAAAATATAATAATAAAAGGGAACCATTCATATCATCATTCCATACATAATTCCACTTCATGCATCTCAAGCATATTCAATGCCTTAATTTTCATGTCATATCACGTCATTCATTCACGACCCTAATATCTCCTACCTACTCCCAAGCAGAATACACTGGAGCGACCTTGGACAAGATCCCAAGCTTCAAGGGCGGCTAGGAGACAGAGGGTGGTCGAGAGTGATAGTGATTCTGAGACTGGGGAAGGCGTGAATATGGCAGAGCACCGAGTATGGCTGATGTTCTGAGAGATTTCTTCAGGTCGCAGGATTTCCATGACATGTTAAAGGAGGAAATGAGGGCAGTGGTTAGAGAAGCTGGTGAGACCGGTGGTAGTGGAGCCGGGAAGGAAAAAGAAGCTGAGTCATCCCAACACGGTGGTGACGCTTCGGCTAGCCTTGAAAAGCTGCAGGAGATAGAGGCCGCTATGGAACAGAGGATGAAAGCCAAGTGTTCTGAATTAGACGAGGTCATGGCCCAGTTGAAGAAGGGGGCCGGGATCAGTGCTGAATCCAAGAAGGGGGTGAACGTTGATGCCATGATCAGTAGGGGCATCGAGACATTTCCTATCGGCTTCCAAGTGCCGAAAGTCCCCACTTACAAAGGAATGGGCTCGCCGGAGGCCCATGTGAATTTATATGCCCGGGTTATGCTAACAGCAGGCGCTACAAAGCAACAATTGATTAATCTTTTCCCCACCACACTGGAGGGAGGTGCTTTGGGATGGTATAACTCACTGTCAGAGGAGGAGCAATCTGACTGGGAAGTATTGTCAGCAGCCTTCATCAAATACTACAGCTTCAACACCAAAATCCAGGTGAAGCTGTATGATTTGGAGAGGGTGAAGCAGAAATTCAATGAGCCCTTTGATGAATACTACCAGAGGTGGATGAACAAGATGATCCTCCTAAAGAACCGCCCTGATGAAGATGAGCTTATACAGAAGCTCATTGATGGCAGCAAAGATATCTTCAAGAATAAGATCAAGTTCCATTCCTTCAAGGAGCTTAGTGAGGTCTATAGCATGGCCATGAAGATAGAAAGGGATGAAGAGGAGAAGCCGGCCTGTTGCAATCCTTAAGGCCATTTGAGAAGCCATCAGAAGCTGACAAGGATAACTTCTGCACTTATCATGTGGTGACAGGCCACCGTACCAATAACTGCTATAAGCTAAGGGATGCTATCCAGAAGCTTATCGACGAGGGAAAGCTGCAAGAACCACCTAAGCCCAGCACTAAAACCAACCCACTACCAGCATTCGAGAAACGAGTTAACATGGTTCAATCGGGGTTGCCGGCTAACTTCATATTTGCCCAAGTTCTGCAAGCGAACCCTACGATTCAGGCAGTGGCGGTAAGGGAACCCGAAGTGGAGCTTAAATGTGAGGAAAAGGAGGGGTGTAAGGAGGTCAAGCCTATAAGTCTGGATGACCTTGACTCTGAAGATGAGTACGAAGAATTTGATAGAAGAGAGCCTGTTAAACTCCCAGCTGTTGAGAAGCTGAAGATTTCAGAAGTGCAGCACGTGACCCGAAGTGGAAGGGTATATCAGCCGGCGGATCAGACGAAAGATAAAGCACCGATGAATGGGTCGGGCAGTACTTCGGCACCCGAAAGAGTCTAGAAAGAGGACTTGGTCATTTCCCAACTGAAGAAGACCCCTGCACAAGCTAGTTTATGGCACTTGCTTATGACCTCTAAAGAGCATAGGGAGGCTTTAGTGAAGAAGCTATCAGAAATTGAAGTCTCCCCTATAGCCTCACCAGAGGCTATGTGCTGCTTGCTAGATAAAGTCCATGCTGGAGCTCCTAATATTGTTTTCTCTGAGAAAGACCTACCAGCAGAAGGAAAGGCTCACAACAAGGCTCTTTACATTAGAGCCTATATCATGGATAAGGTGATGCCGTGCGTTATGGTGGATGACGGCTCGACTCTGAACATATGCCCGCTGAAAATGTTACCGTTTCTAGCGATGAATGAAGAAGTGTTGAAGAAGTCCTCAACAGTCATTCGGGCGTATGATGATTCTAAGAGAACAGTGATAGGGACCTTTGAAACAGAAGTGGAGGTTGGGCCCATCAAGTCCATGGTTGTCTTCACAGTGATCGATATCCCGGTCACATTCTCCCTATTTCTTGGAAGGCCCTGGTTCCATCCTTTGGGAGGTGTTCCTTCCACATTGCATCAGAAGATTAAATTCTCTATGGATGACAAGATTGTGACTGTTGAGGCGGACGCCCAGTCGATGGTAGCTACAGTGGATGAAGGAGTGGTTCCTTTTGGTGGATTCCAAATTGCTGTCATTAAGGAGGAAGAAACCACGGATGCCTCCATGGTTCTTTATGAGAACTACATGCCAGATTGGCTATCTCGATATCTGTACAAGCTGAACTTTGTCCTAGGAATGGGACTCGGGATTAATTTGCAAGGTGTGCCAGAATTCAAGATCGACTCGGGAAAGTCGAAGCAGTACGGCCTTGGCTATGTAGAGGGGTCATCCGAGCAGAAGAATCTAAAGAAGGGCAAAAATGGCGGGGCCATGATGAAGCCATTTCTGAAGGCGGGAGAAAGCCTTTACAAGGGCCAAGCTGAACCGATGCTGGTTGGAAATGTCAAGTACCCTGGCTTTGAGATCTTTGCAGATGTTGTGGATTTTGAGAAAAGCCAGGAAGAGCCAGTCGCCCCTGTAATGGAAGAAAAAGCAACTGCTGAATTTGAAATTTTGAAAGGAGAATCATCTGAGGTGATAGCAGAAACCATAGAGGTGGCCGAGGAAGAAGATGAAAAGAAGACATATGCTGAAGCTACAGAAGTGATCTCGGGAGCTTTGACTGCTGCATTAACCAAAGCTTTTGGGAAATCCAAAGAAGGATTTGGCGAAGAACTAATGGCCAAAGTGAACTTAGACTCTGTGGTTGCTGAAATCGTAAAGATTATGGAGAAAGCTAAGGCATAGGTGGCCGAGAAAGCTGCAGTCCCAGGTGATGCTCCGGAAGGGAAGATGGAAGCCGATGAAGAACAAAGCCCTCCGCCTGTGGAGGATGAAAATGATTTTGTTGTATCTATTTCTTCCATTTTCAATATAACTGATGTACTTTATGATAAGTTCAATGCAATGAAATCCCAGTTTGCTTACTTGTGTGATGTTTATCCTGATAATTCTGTGCATGCATTCGAATCACCATCAAGCATATTTAGCATACATGACACTGCATTGCATGAAATCAATATAAGTACAGATGAAAACCCTAAAATGGTACTCATTTCACACGAGCTAAAATCCGAGGAAGAAAGAGAATTAATAAGAATACTCCAAAAACATGTTAAAGCTTTCGCCTGGTCGTATGAAGACATGCCGGGTGTAGATACAGAAATAGCAGTGCACAAAATCCCAACGGACCCCAAGTTCAGACCAGTAAAGCAGAAGTTGAGAAGACTAAGGCCGAAATGGGCTACGCTGGTGAAGGAAGAAGTGGCCAAAGAGATAGATGCCAGGTTTCTTGAAGTGGTGGAGTATACGGAATGGCTAGCCAACATTGTCCCCGTGCCTAAAAAGGATGGAAGGGTCAGAGTATGCGTTGACTACAGGGACTTGAATAAGGCCTGCCCTAAGGACAATTTCCCACTACCTCACATTGACGTATTGGTTGATAGCAAAAGCGGCAATGTACTCCTTCATGGACGGCTTTTCAGGGTACAACCAGATTCTGATGGATGTGATCGACAAGGTGAAAACATCGTTCATCACAGAATGGGGTACTTTCTGCTACAGAGTGATGCCTTTTGGATTAAAGAATGCCGGTGCCACTTATCAGAGGGCTGTCACAACTCTGTTACATGATATGATCCATAAAGAAGTTGAAGTGTATGTCGATGATATGCTTGTTAAGTCAACAACCCGGGAGGGACACCCTGTTATCCTGGATAGATTCCTGACACGCATTGGAGAGTACAACTTGCGACTTAACCCTAAGAAGTGCATATTCGGGGTCACATCAGGGAAGCTGTTAGGCCATGTTGTTAGCCAGAGGGGGATAGAAATGGATCCAGATAAAATTAAAGCCATCCAAGATATGCCAGCTCCAAAGTCTGAAAAGGAGGTCAGATCATTCCTGGGTTCTTTGCAGTATGTCAGCCGCTTCATAGCCAAGCTAACTTCCACTTGTGAGCCAATCTTCAAGCTATTAAAGAAAGATCAGCCGGTTGTGTGGGATGACAAGTGTCAGCTGGCCTTCGAGAAGATCAAGGCCTACCTGGTAAAGCCACCAGTGTTGAGTCCTCCAATTCCAGGGAAGCCTCTGATTTTGTATTTGGCAGTTGAAGAATCCTCCATAGGGGCAATGCTTGCACAAGAACAAGATGGCAAGAAGGAGTATCCTATCTACTACCTTAGTAAAAAGCTGTTGGAGTATGAAACCAAGTACACACTGGTGGAGAAGACATGTGTGGCGATGATTTGGTTGACCAAGAAGCTGTGCCACTATTTCCAATCCTACAAGATACAAGCCGTGGCTAAAGTGGATCCAATGAAGTATCTCTATGAAGCACCGGCATTGGTTGGGAAACTGTCCAGGTGGTTGTTACTTTTGTCTGAATTCGACATCGAGTACATCACGAAGAAAACCATTAAAGGGCGAGCCGTGGCAGAGTTTTTGGCAAACCAGCCCCTAGAATCAGATTACATAGAGAACCTGGAATTCCCTGATGAGCAGTTGGCCATGGTGGAAGTGAAAAGATGGGTCATGTGTTTTGATGGGGCGGTGAATAGAAAAGGCGCAGGAATTGGAGTACTTATAGCAACGCCAGATGGTGAAGTCATTCCCTTATCCAAGAGGTTGAATTTTCCCATAACCAATAACGGGGCAGAGTATGAAGCATGCCTATTTGGGATGGAAGCTTTGCTAACACTAGGGGCAAATGACGTCCTGATTGTTGGAGACTCACTTCTAGTGATCAGGCAAGCTCAGGGTGAGTGGGAACTAAAAGAAGAAGCCTTACGGCCATATTTGGAGCTGCTACAGTTCAGAAAGGGTTTATTCGGCCAGTGTGAATTCAGACATGTCCCCAGAGATGAGAATAAGATGGCTGATGCATTAGCTACTTTGTCCTCCATGTGGGAAAATCCAGAAGAGACACAAGCTCAACCACTGGTCGTAGCCACTTCCAGACATCCTTGCTTCGAAGTGCACGAAGTGATGGAATTATCAGCTGAAGAAAAGCCGTGGTTCTTTGACATTTACCGGTATGTTATGGAGGGAAAGTACCCAGAAGAGGCCAGCGCTGCTGATAAGTTGACACTGAGAAAACTGGCTAGTCAATTCAGAATCTTCGAAGACAAGTTATACAAAAGAACAGCACATGGAGTTCTTTTGAGGTGTCTAACTGAGCAAGAAGCAGAAGAAGTGATGCAGCAAGTACATGCAGGATCCTGTAGGCCGCATATGAATGGACTTGCCGTGGCTAGGAAGATCATGAGACAAGGCTACTTCTGGATGACGATGCAAGCAGATTGTATAAGAAAAGTGAAGAGATGTCATGAATGTCAGATGTATGCAGACATTAGTCATCCTCCTCCACTTGAACTTCAGAACTTAGCGTCTCCTTGGCCGTTTTCAGCATGGGGGATAGACATGATTGGTGAAATTCATCCAGCTGCATCTAATGGGCATAGATTCATAGTTGTGGCAGTTGATTATTTCTCCAAATGGGTCGAAGCGGAATCCTTCACTAATGTTACAGCCAAGCATATGGTCAAGTTCATCCAGAGAAATATCTTCACTCGGTATGGGATTCCTCATCACATAGTAACAGACAATGGAGTACAGTTTCAAGGGGCAACGGCTGAGCTATTTGCAGAACATGGTATTGAACATCATAAGTCTTCCCCATACAGACCTCAGGCTAATGGTGCAGTAGAAGCAGCTAACAAGGCAATAAAGAAGATCTTATCAAAAATGGTAACCACTTACAGGGATTGGGCTGATAAACTGCCTTATGCTCTTTGGGGTTACAGGACCAGTGTTAAAACACCGACAGGGGAAACTCCTTATGCCTTGGTATATGGAATGGAAGCAGTGTTACCAGTGGAGATAGAACTCAAGTCACTCAGAGTTGCCCTGGAAGCTCAATTGCCAGAGACTGAATGGGTTCAAGCTAGATATGAGCAGCTGGCTGCACTAGATGAAAGGTGACTAAAGGCACTGGATCACCTGCAGATGTATCAGCGCAGAATGGCTAGAGCCTATAACCGAAATGTGAAGTACTCTAAGAGGCAGTTAAAAGCAGGGGATTTGGTTCTAAAACAACTAAGGCCTTCAAACGTTGATGTTAGGGGCAAGTTCAGACCTAACTGGGAAGGACCCTATGTGGTGAAGAAGGTGTTATCAAAAGGCGCTGTGAGCATCATGGACATGGATGGAAACGAGTTCACTAACCCGATCAACCAAGACAGGCTAAAGCTTTATCATGTATAAAAAAAAAAAAAAGAGGTCTACTAGGCTGAAAACTCGAAAAGAGCGGTCTAGGCAAAAGTTAAGACACGAGAGAAAATAATCAGCCGAAAAACCTGAAAAGGACGACTGGTGACGGATCCTGGCTCAGTGTGGAATCTGTGCCATTTAGGAACCAACTTGTTTCAAATGTACTCATTTTGACTTCATCAATAAAGTGAAGTGTTTGTTTAAATATGTTTGCATGGTTATGACAAATGCACAAACAAAGTTGTCTTGCATAAACACACATTCAAAGAAAGCACTTTGCATTCAACTAATCAATATCATCACATTATTTGACAAATGAAGATGTATTAAGTACGTGCAATTCGAAATCTCTTTTCATCCTCTAGAGTCCAGTTCGTCTTCCCAGACGAGCAATAAAGGGTCACAACAACATTTTAGTCAAATCTATAAAAAAAAAAAAAAATGCTCGCTGAGGTGAAAACCGAAAAGGCACCTCAGGCAAAAATTAGAGCGGCCCGCTAATCTGAAAACCCATATCGGGCAGTTTAGGCAAAAGGTAGGGCATATGAAAAGCTCGCTAAGGCGAAAACCGAAAAGGCGCCTTAGGCAAAAGTTAGAGCGGCTCGCTGGGCTGAAAACCTGATTTGGGCTACCCAGGCAAAAATTAGAGCACCTAAAAAAAAAAAAAAAAAACCCATAACTTCCTACGGAGCAGGAAAAACAGAACATCCTCAGTATTCCCCGCAGAATTCGTCACATCGCTCTCCAGCAGAGTTTCCCATACTATTCCCCAGCGGAGTCTACATAAAGAACACTATCAATTACTTCTCCGCAAAGTCGCCATGTTACTCCTCAGTGTAGTCTACACAAAGAATACCATAATTATTTCTTCAGTCAAGCTGTCACACTCTTCCCCAGCGGAATCTCTACAAGGAATACTATGATCTTTTCCCCAGCAATCACTCACTCCGTCAATAATCATCAAACAATGCCCCAAGAAGAGCGAAATCAACCAGGGGCACAACATATCTCCCCAGCGGAGGACAGAAAAGTCCAATAACAGAAAATACATACATATACATCATCATGCATCCATACATTGCATATATCAATTACTTATCTCCGGCTAGTCTTCATTCTTGATCGAAGGGGCAAAAATTTTTGTTTAAAAATCTCTCGATCAAGGAATGAAGACTTGCCATTTTAAGTGCAGGAATTCATCCCCAGCTCAATATCCTCAGCAAGTCAGCAGATCCGCCTCGAGTAATGTAAACTCGATATCAGCCCAGGTCCGCTCCATGATCTCAACTTTCTCCAGCGAGTCCGCCTCGAGTAATGTAGGCTCGGCATCGGCCCAGATCTGCTCCATCATCCAAGTCCCCTAGCAGATTCGCCTCGAGTAATGTAGACTCGGTATCGGCCCAGATCAGCTTCATCTATTTCCCCAGTAAAGTTCGTCTCGGGTAACCTAGACCCGGTATCGGCTAATCTCTTCATCAATTTCGCCTCGGGTAACCTAGACCCGATATCGGCCAATTTCTTCATCAACTTCGCCTCGGGTAACCTAGACCCGATATCGGCCAATTTCTTCATCAATTTCGCCTCGGGTAACATAAACCCTATATCGGCCAATCCATAATCCACCTTCCTTTGCCTCGGGTAACATAAACCCGATACCGGCTTAACCGCAATTTCATTTTCCTTTGCCTCGGGTAGCCTAAACCTGATATCGGCTTATTTTCTCCCTAGTATCGCCTCAGGTGACCTAGACCTGATATCGGCTTATTTCAATGGAGGATTCTTTCCAGCATTCGCGGCGCTTTAATTCACGCTCTCAAATTCATCATCACAGGTATTATGGACCTGGAGCTAGATGTCGAATTTGATCACGCGAGGGACAGCTGTAAGCGCCGGAATTTTCTATACTTAAAAAAATAAAAAATAAAAAAAAATCTATAGTCGTACGACTATTGTTACAGTCGTACGACTGTAATATCGGAAAATCTACAGAGGCCCATACCTTTGCAGCAGAAATGGAAGAAAGAGAGGATGAGCATTAATTGCTCGGGTTTGGCAGCAAGCAAGCAGAAAAAGAGGGTAGAAAAGAAGGAAAAAGAAAGGAAAGAAGGAAAAGATTGCTGGTGAGAAGAAATTGAGAGAGAGAAAGAGAAGAGAGAGAAAAAAAGAAAACCACAAAAAACTCATCTTCTTCCTCTTTGATTTTCTTCAATTCTCGAAATTAAGCCTAAAACTTGTTAGAAATCTCTAGGTTGATCACTTAACTACATAACCAAATCAAGAACTCGGACTTAAACAATCAGAAACCATTGCAATTCGGATTTTGGACAAAAAGTTCTCAACTTCCATTCCAAAGGAAAAAGTGCAAATTTATTGGGATCGGAGCGACGCCAGGGGTCAAAACGACTTGGAATAGCTTCTAAAAAGGTAGTCACTTCTTTTCCTTACATTTTTTCTCGCTTTCTGGGTGTTTGAAGTGAGTTTTGTGCCTTTTGCTGCATTTTTCGTATTTCTGTTCCTGGAAATTAAGAACAGTCGTACGACTGTTCTTGGTTTTCATGAACAGTCGTACGACTGTATATACAGTCGTACGACTGTTCTTAATTTCCAGACTTATTTTTCTTCAGATTTTGATTTTCAATGATTTTTGGTGAAATTCTGACCCTGAACTGATTACAGTCGCACGACTGTAAACTACAGTCGCACGACTGTAAACTACAGTCGTACGACTGTAATCCTTGTTCCAGAATCGGAATTTCAGCTTTCATCCGTAAAAAATCCAAAAAAATTAGAAAACCCCAAAAATCATCAAAATGAATTTTGTTGTGTGCATCACGACCGTAGATTCAATTTTTAGTAAAATTGCATTTAGAACAATTCAACGACAGAGACCCAGTTCTCCTGAAAACCGGCCCACTTAATATATAAAAATGCATGTAAACCGGAAAAATGTCTTCAAAAATGATTTTCTCACAAAACCAAAAATACAAGGACGTTTCAAAACGTTTTCCAGGTCTAATCGGGCCGGCTAGCCGAGCCAACCCGGTTATCCCGTAAATGCATGCCCCCAATTCTCGATTTCCCAATTCTGTCTGCTTGAGTCCAACTTGTGGCGTGCCATATAAATTGTGCTAACCTTTTGTTTTACAGGTTTTAATTTCTTTTATTTTTATTTTTGATGTATTTTAATAGATTAAATCGTGTATTTAGGCGGTTGTAATTCTCTTAGATTTTCGTGTATTCTAGGCGATTGTATAAGTGAGGCGAGTGTTTTTATTTTTCATTCGATTTGGTTGTAAGCCAATTAATATTTATTCCTTTTCCTTATTTTTGTATTAAATATTTTGTATGCGCGCTGTATGCCTTTTATATTCAATAAAATGGACCTTAGATTTTGAAATACCATTGAGAACATTGGCAATATTTATTTTAATTAGACACGAAATAAGGGACTTGTCCGGACCCGAATCTCTGGATAGTGTAGCGACCGCTCGTCCGGTTCAGCTGCATAAGAATTTCCCGGTTGAGCTGAGCCGGGTGGCGACTCTACAATATTCATCGAGACTTAGGTCTCAGTTCTTTTATGCATTAATTCTATTTATTTTCCAAAACGCGGATTTCCATTTATAAAAACCCCACGCGAGGGAGGGGCCCGCCCGAGATCGAGGCGCCCCATTCCGAAAGGGAGTCCCGCTTCCCGTCGAAAACGCGTCGTCCGCTCACAGCTGTTTCCCTTTTCATTATGCGGGGGAGCAATGGAATGGTAGAAGTCCTTGAGGCCCGGATCAGTGACTTCGTTGGACCAACTGGAAGAACAGTTCTTAGCATACTGCTTCCCACCATTAAAGACAGTTCAGCTAAGGAACGAGATCATGGGATTCCGGCAATTTGGGACTGAGACCTTATGGCAGTCGGACACGCCAACAAGGAATGAGGTTCGAGCTGCAGATTTAGGACGACAAGATGCAGCCATGGACCATGTAAACAAGAAACTGGACCTGTTGATTTCCCGCTTGAATTTAAATGGGCCACAATACCAGCCGGTGTTGTGTGTATCATGTGGAGCGGAGCATCCCGGGCAAGAATGTGCAATGGGCGACCCATTCGCCCAACCGTCCGAAAATGTAAGTTTTGTGGGAGGAAACCAAAGGTACAATAATTCTAACTCTTACCCACAAAATTTCAATAATAATAATAATAATTACGAAAGAAGGTATCAACACCCGAACATGTCTTATGGTAATAACCAAAATGTGTTGAGACCTCCTTCCAGTTTTCATTATGAGCACCGTGAGCAGGGGTTAGGTAAGGCCCCATTTATTCCTAATGATCAATCCCCACAGCAACCTCAATAGTCTAAGCAAGATGAGACGGTTTTGTCTTTATTAAAAGACATCTCGTCTCGGTTTGCTGATAATGAAGCATACAATAGGGATTTGGGTAAGCAGGTGGCTCAAATGAGTAGGGAATGGTAGGAAAGACCTCAAGGAGCACTCCCGAGTAAAACTAGACAAAACCCCAAGGGACATCAACGGGAGACAGCTCAAGCTATAACCCTGCAAAGTGGTAGGCAAGGGGAGGACCGAGTGCAAAACGCTGATATTCCATCCCAACCTACTGAGGTAAGTGAAGAGCCGGGAGAGGTAAGCAACCCCGACTCGATTTCTGAACCCGAACCTAGCACAAATGAAAAAGGGAAAATTCCTGACCCAGTGAGAGCCTACGTGCCTAAACTTCCTTATCCTCAAAGGGAGAAGAAAGATAAACTGGGGCAGAAATATTCCAAATTCCTGGAAATTTTTAAGAAGTTAGAATTTAATTACCATTGATTGAGGCTCTCCAAGAGATGCCCTCTTATGCTAAATTCTTTAAAGAACTTCTTGCAGGGAAAAGAAAGCTAGGTGAGGATGAAGTGGTGGTTTTAACAGAGGAATGTTCGGCAATTATCACTAACAAACTTCCACCCAAGCTCAAAGACAAGGGCAGTTTTACTGTCCCATGACGGATAGGGAACTTGGAGATTCCCAATGCCGTATGTGACTTGGGTGCGAGTATAAATTTGATGCCTCTGTCTTTTTTCAGGAGACTCGGACTAGGAGACCCAAAGCCAACCAATATGACCCTCCAATTGGCGGATAGATCTCTCACGAGACCAAACGGGGTGGTCGAGGATGTGCTAGTAAAGGTGGACAAGTTTATCTTCCCCACGGACTTCGTGGTAATGGATATAAAGGAGGATAGCACGGTGCCCCTTTTGCTTGGAAGGCCATTTCTTGCAACCGGTAGGACTCTGATAGATGTCAAGGAAGGTAAGATTATTCTTAGGTTGCACAATGAGGAGGTAAGTTTCAACGTCTATAACTCAATGAAATATCCATTAGATGTTGAAAGTTGTAATTTTGTAGACTCTTTTTGCCCTATTGATGCTTATGTGATAGAAAAGAGTTTCAACCAAAGGGAGTTGGAGCTCTTGTATAACTTCCGTTTGAAACTATTTCCGGGCAAACTGAGAAGTCGATGGACGGGGCCGTTTACCATGCATAAGGTTTACCCCTTCGGGATGGTGGAAATTGAAACCCCGGAGGGAATTCAACAAGTGAACGAGCATCGGTTGAAGCCCTACGTCAGCAAGGAATGAAGGAGGAGAAGCAAGTCGTACTCCTTCGTGATTTGTAATGCTAAAACGGGGACGTAGAAGTCAAGCTATTCCGACTGTAAACATAGCAATGAGGTACGTGTGCCTCCCTTGTACATTAATTTTTACGTTAATATGTTTTTGTGTGTACGATTAGGTACTTAAGCAAGTTAATCGAAAATCGTGATCAAAATGTGGAAAAAAAAGCAAAGGTTGGCAAAATTCGAGATGGCACGCCATGTCACAATCAGCACGCCGTGCCAAGGTGAAATTGGAATTAGCACATGGCGTGCCAGGGTGGCACGAAATCGTGCCATGCCGCTGTTCCAAAATCGCGTGCAAAAGAAACTCAGCACGCCATGCCAAAGTGATGGTCTTCAAAGTAGCACGATGTGCCAATACGGCACTCCAACGTGCCGTCGCGTTGTTTCAAAAGTGAGTTGTGGAAGAGAGAATAGCACGCCGTGTCAAAACTGGAGCACGTCGTGCCACATATTCAAATTTCAAGGCAGCACGACGTGCTGAGCCAGCATGCCGGCGTGCCCTCACGCTGTTTCCATGTAAGTGTTTTTGCCCTACTCAGCACGCCGTGCTGATTGTTTGGCACGGGGTGCCGAGCATTTAAATTTTGAAATCCTAGGTCTAATCTGCCGCCTATATAAAGCCTTTTCTCCTTCCCCTCCCTTATAACCGGCCATCACTCTTCTTCTTCTTCTTCCTCTTTCTCATTTTCTCTCCCCTTCTCACTTTCTCTCTCTCTCTCTCTTCACTATCTCTCTCTAGAACCACCTCTCCCCTTCTCCCTCTCTATTCTTCTTCTTCCTTCCTTTCTTCCCTTCTCCCTATCCACTCTTACTCTCCCTTCCTTTTTCATCTTCCCCCTCCCACCTTTTCCTCCACTATTTTGCCTTAGGATTTTCTTTTGCTTCCTTTTCCTTGCAACCAGGTATGAATTCATGCTTTGCTCTCCCTTTATTTATTTTTTTATTGTTTCTTCTTTTTCTCATTTTGGTTTTGATTGATTAACTGTTTAATAGGATGATTGTTTTGCATTATTTTTCTTTTTAGTGGTTTGTATTTTTGATAGTAGGTTTCCTTTGGCTTTGTGTTCTTTTGTTTTTGATTTTTGTTTTATTTTTATGGTTGTACAGTTATAGGATGAAGAAGAAGACTGTCCCCGATCGGAGACATGGTTCGTCACGACAGCCCATAGAACCATCACCAGAACCGGTGCCACGTGACGAATTGCCTACCTAACAATTGATGGCCCCGTTGACGAGCCTCTCAAGGAAGTACAAATGCCCCTTTCCTTTACTTTCGGATGATGAAGGTAAAAAGTACAGAACCCTATTTCCTTTAGAGAGCACTCCCTTTCGCACTTTCGATTGGGAATTTCTATTTGTGTAAGATAGGTCAGAGGCGGTAAAAGCTAAATTGACTAGTCTAGGGTGGTATGAGTTTGTGAAATCTAATCCACCAGTCTTTAGGGAGTTGAACCTCGAATTCTACTCCACCTTAAGCTTTAAAACACACCCGGATACGGGCCTTAGGAGCATGGCATTCCGCCTCTTTGGGACTGAACGGTCTTTGGATATTGATGGCCTTAGGGCTTGCATAGGTATTGAGGGGAATGGTTACAAATGGCCCGAAAAATTGGATGCCAAGAAATTTTGGCGCTTGGTAGGGCAAAGGGTATACCAACCTCGGTTTGCCAAAACTTCCCAAATTCATGACCCTATTTTGCAATTAATTCATAAGTTTGTGTGTTTTAATTTTTCGGGAAAAACTGAGAGCAACCGAGTTAATGCATTTGAACTGTTAATCCTGTGGCATGTGCATAGTGATATTAAGGTGCATATGGGCTTCTTTGTCATGGAAGCCTTATACAACCACCACAACCGAGCTAAGTCCGAACTAGGGTTAGGCCATATTGTAACTTATATTGCATGCTTCTTTCATAGTAATACTTGTTAGAGGAACCTCGATAGCATCCTTCCCAAGAAGCTTTCGAGGGGAATCTTGTCTTGCTCCCATGTTACGACAGCTGCAGGTACTTCAAATGTAGGAGGTTCAAGCAGGGAAAAGGCTCCTATGGATGTAGATGAGGAGGACGAGAGTGAGGAAGCTGAGGATAGTTAGGAGGATAAGGAGAATGTTTCAGTGGGCTTAGATTTTATGGGGCGGATAAAAGGACGGCTGGATGGCATAATTGAACAACTGGAAGGCTTAACCGTCCATCAGGTTCTGCTTGACCAGCGGATGAACACGCGCCTTGATAGGCAAGCGGCTCAACTCGCCAACGTCGAGGCATTCGCCTCTCGTTTCTGTGCAGCCCAAGGGTGGCCATATCCGCCGCCACCAGCCCCCGATATGTGAGGTAACCCTTTTCCCTTTCCTATTTAGTTTGCTCCTTCCATTGCACTTTTGGAAGTAAGTGCACTCTAAGTGTGGGGTGGGTAAAGGGATTTCTCCCTTTCTTTTTCTTCCTTTTACATTGCACTTTTTGATTGTTTGTTTCGAATGGTTGTTGGTGTTTTTGCATGTTTGGATGTTTTGCGTTGGTTTTTGGTTAGATTTAGGCTTTAGTTTTCAATGCATATGGAGTTGGTTTTGGTTGTTTTTGGTTTGATAGTGTTTTTAGGTTGTTTATGTGTCAATTGCCATTTGAATAACATTGCTTAATCCGCCCTCGAACCTAAGTCTTTGTGCTTGAATTGGTAGCAATTGGCTGGGGATACTAGGAGTTGTTTGCAAGTCATTAGCTTGTTTGTGCGTGATTTGTGATTCTTGATGGTAACCATTGGTTAGATTTGTCATTTAGGTTGCATTAGGGAATTAACCCTCTACCTCTACTTGCATGATTGAGCTAGGATTACGCCTTGGAACATTGGTTGAGTCACACGACCTAGCATACAACCCTTAGTACACTTATGAGAATTTGAGCCTTTAGAACCATTTCACATCGGTTCTATTTCTTTGTGAGGGTAAAAACAATCGTGGCACACTAGATCATAGAACCCGGTGTTGTTTTGCACTTGGCATTGAGAGCTTAATATGTGGAGACCCTTAGGATTAACCCCTTGACTTAAATAACCCTAACCCTAACTACTACTTCATCCCTTAGATCACCCAAAGCCACTAAATTAACCTTTTTGACTTAAAAAACCTTCAGCAAGCCAACTCTATAATCCTAACTTTTTACCATTCACTTTGATTTTCCTTTCTTACCCTCCTCTCCTAAATCAAGTAATTGGCTAAGTTGTTCATTCATTTCGGGGTCAATCACCGTTTGCATTTCAACTCTTTGACATCTAGTCCTATGGAAAAATTGTGTTAAAAAAATAAAATATATATATATATATATATAAATCCAAATAGAGTCAATATGTTTGTTCGGTTTCTTTTCGTAAAATTCGGAGTTTGTGAACGCATGTCTTGTTTGTCCGGTTTGCATCTTTGAGCCGGTATTTGTGTTCCATGTTTCAGTTCATTTGTTGAATAAAGGATTAGGACGATCATCAAATTTCCTTGACCCATGTCTTGTCATTTTTTCTTTTCTTTTCTCCATTAAGTTGTGTTTTGGCCAGTTGGGTGTGGATGAGGCCTTCTTATTGTCAATTTAATTTAAAAAAAAAATCTAGCAAAGCAAACACTCTTAGGACTAGTTTTGAGTTGAAAGTTGCATGACCCGTCTTTAGTACTTAGTCAATTTGTATATTTTACTTGATTTGTAGGAGTTGTATACCTAAAATTTCCCTTTTATCAAACCTACCCCAAGCCGTAACATTACAAGCCCCAGGTTCTCTGATTTTGCTCCTTGACCAATGACTTCACCGGGATTGCCATTAGTTCGCTATGTGATGTGTGCCATTGTTTGTTTTTGTGTGCTCATCCGCCTTACCTTGAACTTGAGTGTTGGAGTGGCAACTTGTAAGGTGCTTTGTGGTCATATAAACTCTGTTTGTTCCTCGCCCTTTGACTAGCTAAATTTTGTTGGGTTCGGGTATTGAGTGATTTTGAACATGGTGCACCTAGTGTCATTTCGAAGGTGATGCTTTACTTTCTTGAGTTTATGAATTTCGTACGGTTAAACCCTTAGTTGGATTTGCAAGTAAAAGCGAGCAAGTTTACTCCTTTGTCTTTAGTTGATTTGCTTAAGGACAAGCAAGACTTTAAGTGTGGGGTGGTTGATAAGGTCGGTTTTTGACCTTATCTTTCAGGCAATTCCATGGTTTGAACGGCAATTTTTAGAGCTCTTTGTGTGAATGTTTGTGTGGTTTTTGAGTATTTTGTGATTTTTATGTTTTGGATAGATTTTATAACTTTTAGTATTTTTTGTGTTTTCTAGGGTTGTTTTTGTAATTTTGTACAATATGTCGTTTTTTTATGGTCCGTGGCGTTGGTGCGGTTATGTTTCTTTATGCTTGTTTTGGACAGGTATTATGACCCAGACCGGAAGTTGGTGCATCGGCGGCAAGGAAGAGTTCGAAGTGCTGAAAAACAAGGTGGCACGGCGTGCCAATCCAGCGGGCCAAGTGAAGCTATCCAGTGGAATGGCACGAAAACGTGCCACTCAGACCAGCGTGGCGTGCCAACCCCAAAACCACATGGCACGACGTGCCACCTCCAGCAGCACGGCGTGCCACCCCCAATTCTGCACAGCACGGCGTGCCACTTCCACTAGCACGGCGTGCCGAGCCCCAAAATCCTGTTGTTGCCCTACTTTCATCCTTTCTTTTTCCTGGTTTTAACCTAGCCGTATAAAGAGGTTATTTTGTAAGTTTTAGAGGATCTTTTTCCAGACTTTTAGAGTGAGAGCAGAAACTTGTAGTGAGGTTTTGAGCTTGAACTATTTATTCTCTTTGAATTATGAACCATCAATTGGTAGTAGCTTTACATAGAACCTTCCCCTTTTGCGACGTTCTTGGTTCTGGCTTGAGTTCATCTATAGAGGTACACCCCAAGCATCTTCACACCGTCGGAATCCGGTTAATCGGACCAAAAGGGCATAAGTTTTTCTTCTTCTCTTTTGTAATTTGACTAAGTTAGTTTTTGATTCCGCAAATTGATTATGTTTGGTTGTAAACACTGAATTCGTTTCATCTTTCTTGATTAATACAATTGATTGCAAGTTAATTTCAATTTTTATTCCTTTTCTTTATGCAATTCCTTTAATGATAATCTAGTCTCATAAGATCTTAATTTATTAAGTTCATATTTGTGGCATTACCTAGATTGATGACGATACTATGGAACTTACGTGCCCCTATTTTTTGAGCTCTAGAATTAGACCGCCTCTAAACAAGGGAAACCAGCTAAGGACCTAAAAGATCTAGATACGCCAGGTTGAATTATCGAAAGAACATAATTAAGGGTTAATTGTTGAGTTAAATTCATCTTTTGTAGTTAATTGGTAAAGCCATCCCCATTAGCATTCATAGGTCGGTAAACCGCCAATTGATAACCCAAATTCAAGTGCAAAGTAAGCTGGAATAGATCAACTAGGAGTAGGATAATTTAGTTATTAATATAATCAAACCCAAACTTAGGTTCCGCCTAGGACACGCAAGGAACTCGAGTAGTTTAGTGTTTGCAGAATATTCTTTTCTCTGTGGGATCGATACCTGGACCAACCAGAATTATTACTTGTCAACGATAGGTACACTGCCTCAGTTGTGCGTTTCTAGGTTTAGTTTTACTACTACGCCTAGAACCCATCAATTCCCAGTCGACACTCCTGCATCTAACCATTTTTTTTAAAGCCATCAATATAGAGAGGTTTACCTTGTTGGAATTTCAGAGAATTTGATGAGGGAATAGAGCTTGATGCTTCTTTTGTTGGGAATGTTTTTGCTGCTCTCCTTCTTTATAAGTATATTTCTTCTATTGAATTGATTCTCCTCCTTTTTGTTTCATGAGTCTCTTCCGCAGTTTCAGATTCTTCTATTTTCCTCTTCATTTGTGCTTTTGTCAGATAAACTCTAAGCTTCTTTGTTGCATTTGCTGAGCACTATCTCATCATGGTTGTTAAATGCTTGTGAGGTGAAGTTTGCAGAGGACTCGAGGTGAAGGTATTGTTTCACAGAAGGTTTGGTGAGGATTTCGTTTTAGAGATAGAGGTCTTTCAGAGAGATTTGCTCAATGTAGAGAAGAGTTGGCGCCTTTGAAAAACTGTGTTGTTTTTGTGAAGAAGAAAATGCTGGTTCATCATTTGTTCCTTCCCTTTCCATACTTAAGCTTATGATTGATTTGGGCTTATGACACTTTTATTCCATTTAGCCCATCTAATCTCACTCAGCTAAATGAGCTTATGAGCTCATAGATTAGTTTTAGTCTAAAAAAAATGAACTAAATATATATATATATAAATAGATATATATATATATATAATATATATATATATATATATATATATATATATATATAATGCATTTTTATTACTTTGTTTCTTTTGATAAAAAATTGGTTTATTAGTTGAACTTATATATTGAGTTTGTGACAAAAATATTTTTATGACTTAATTTTAATTGTAATCTTGATCCGATAGTAAAATTTTAGTCAATTTTACGTAACCCACACTTACAACAAATTAGTTATAATTAATTTTTGCTTATTTTTGTCACAAAATATTATTCATTATATATCAGTGTTGACATCTTATTTTTATTCTTAATTCATTGATTTTGTTTTCACTTAGAGGCTTTGTGAAAACATCAGCTATTTACTCTTCTCTTGGAACAAAATCCAGATAAATATCACCTTTTTGTGTATGATCTTTGATGAAGTGGTGCTTTATATCAATATGCTTGGTTCTTGATTGCTGAATATGATTTTTTGTTAGATCTATAGTACTAGTATTATCACACCTTATTGGTATATGATCATACTTTATGTAATAATCTTCGAGATGTTGTTTCATCTATAGGAGTTGTGCAACACAACTAGTTACAGATATATATTCAGCTTCTATTGTTGATATTGCTACGGTTGATTGCTTTTTGCTTGACCATGAGACCAATGCTTCACCCAGAAATTGATAGTTACCTGAAGTACTTTTTCTATCCAGTTTTCATCCATCATGATCAGCATCAATGTATCCTATAAGATTAAAGTTTTTACATTTTGGATACCAAATCCCGATTTCTTGAGTACCATTTAGATACTTAAGAATTCTGTTAGCAGCCTTTAAGTGAGACTCTTTGGGATTGGCTTGAAATCTCACACACAAACATACAATGAATTATATATTAGGTCTACAAGAAGTTAAATAGAGTAGATAACCAATCATACCTTGATATTTCTTGGGATCTACATTCTTACCTTTCTTATCCTCATCTAGAGAGACTAATGTACCCATTGGTGTTTTTGCTGGTTTAGAAATTTTCATTCCATATTTCTTTATGAGTTCTTTAGTATACTTTGATTGGCATATAAATGTCCCTTTCTTTCCTTGCTTGATTTGAAGACCAAGGAAGAAATTCAGCTCGCCCATCATAGACATTTCAAATTCAGTACTAATTTCTTGAGAGAATTCCTTGCATAACTTATTATTAGTAGAACCAAATATAATATCATCAACATATATTTGAATAAGTAGTATATGGTTCTTTTCATGCTTTATAGACAATGTTGTGTCAACTTTTCCACGAATAAAACCTTTTTCAAGTAAGAATGTACTTAACCTTTCATACCATGCTCTCGGTGCCTGTTTTAGTCCATAAAAAGCTTTCGTTAGCTTGTAGACATAGTTAGGATGATGACGGTCTTCAAATCCTGGAGGTTGCTTTACATAGACTTCTTCATTGATGTAACCGTTAAGAAATGCACTTTTCACATCCATTTGATAGAGTTTGAAGTCTTTATAGCAGGTAAATGTACATAGCATTTTGATTACTTCCAACCTTACAACCGAAGCAAATGTTTCATCATAGTCTATTCTTTCTTGCTGGTTATATCCTTATGCAACTAATCTGGCTTTGTTTCTTGATAACTTTGCCAGATTCATCCAGCTTGTTTCCAAAAACCCATTGGGTTCCAATCAATGATTGATTGTTACGTTTTGGAATGAGCTTCCAGACATTGTTTCTTTTGAATTGATCCAATTCTTCTTGCATAGCCATCATCTAGCTTTCTTCTGTTTTGGCTTCTTTAAAGTCTTTAGCTCAATTTCAGAAACAAATGCCACATTCGTAAAATATTCTTTCAGTCATTACCCTTTGAGAAGGATTATTAATAATGTGTTCTTTGGAGTGATGTCTGTGACATTTGAATTCTTTTGGTAGATCATCATGTTGATTTTCTTGAATTTGCAATTCTTATACATTATGCTCATTTTGATCACCAGAGTTGTTCTCTTTTTGCAAGTCGTTTTCATTATTTTCTATGTTTTCAACCTGCGAGTTAAATATCTCAAGAGTATCCTCAGATTCTTTATCTAGGAGAGGGTTTGTTTCTTCAAAAACTACATGCATGGACTCATCAATGGTAAGAGTTCTTTTGTTAAAGACTCTATATGCTTTGCTGTGCAATGAATATCTGTAAGCATGGGTTTTCCCAAACTCTATGATGAAAATCCTATGTTACCTATTAAGATAGATGAACGTGAGTCAGATTTGAAAATAAGTGGAATATTTCCTGGAATGTCTCAAACGCTCTGAAAACCGAACAGTCCTCGATCTGAAACCCCGAGAAAGGTCCTTTAAGTGATTATAAAGCTTAGATGTGAGTGTAGGATTTAGGAAAAGTCTTGTTACCTCTGGTTAGAGTCGCACAGCTATAGTTTCACAACTATAGCTACGCAGCTATAACATCAGAGTTGCACAACTCTAACATTACAGATGCATGGTTCTAACGGGTGACTAGGTTACTTCCTAAATAACCAACCTTAAATCTATAACAGTAGAATTAATTCTAAAAAAAAAAGGAATTTGACTGTAAGACTCTAGGGTTAAAAGTAAAAAGAGGTAGAAAACGAAAAGAGAGGGAAGAGGGAACAGAGAAATCGTTTTGGGGAGAGAATTCTGAAAAAAGAAAAAAGGAGAAAAAGAGAGAAAAGTGATTAGGATTGAAAGAAAAAGAGAAAAGCAGAGAGAAAACACTCGGGAAACACATAAAGCATGAGTTTCTGGATGTGTCACATTCATTCAGATGGATTTTGGGTTTGGTTTGGATTGGTTCGAGGCTCGTGTTTGAAGTTTCGAGATGTTCACGAGATTCTAAGTGCATTCCGACATTCAAATCCACTTTCGATCATCAAATACACTGGAACATAAAAAGGGTAAACTCTGAGAGGCCTTAAACTCATAATTAACTACTTTATGCTGTGTGTTTTTGAGTTTTGTAAGAAATCTGAAAACTGTATGTTTGATTACGGCCATGCGGCTCTAACTAGAGCCAAGCTGCTATAATCCCTTAGAACAGAGTTGTGAAGCTGTACCTCGATAGCCGCATGGCTGTGTTCTTCTGGGCAGAAAGCCAAAATGCCCTAAATCGACCGAATACAGTGAGTTTCCCATTCTAATTGTTCTATTATGAACTATTTTGGTCAAATCACATCCGTTATGTTCAAAATTATGGTTTTCAAATTTCCAATAACGTTGATGTGAGGTTTGGATTTTGTTGATTTCGAATCCGAGGTTGTTTGTTCCAAATCGGATCTGCGGTTCAGCTTTAGCAGACCCCCAGATTCCATAAAATCCTTAGAAATCATCGAAAAGGGTTAAAACAGTGATTTACAAAAGCAAAGAAAACCAATTTCCAGTTCTGGACACTACAGCCGTAGGACTGCAGTGGCTATAGCCGCATGGCTCTAACTACAGCCGTACAACTATAGTTACAGAATGGAGGCAGAATCTCGGGATGACTTCCACGGATGTCATCACGTGATGGTGTCTTCGGAATCAAATTATTTTTTATGTGTTTACTACTTTAGGCCTTAGATGGATGTTGAAATTTAGGAAACACCCACGAATGGAACCCCGAGTTCCGAGGTAGCCGACCCACTAAAATAAAGAAAATTTGCACGTAATTGAGCCAAATGGTTTTCCAAAATTGTTTTAAAGCACAAAACTTACAGGGCGTTTCTAAAACTGTTTTCCAGGTCTAATTGAGTAAGTCGCCCAGACTTCTCGGTTACCCCCTAAATGCATGCCCCCGTTTCCTGAGATTCCCTATTATGTCCTGTTATGAGTCCTATGTGTGTCTGTGATATAATTGTGCTAACCAGTCTGTTTTGTAGCTTTTATTTTGTTTATTTTGGATGTATTTAATAGATCAAATAGTGTATTTTAGGTGATTGTACTTTTTATAGATTTTCGTGTATCTAGGCGGTTGTAAGGTGTGGATGAGAGTTTTTATCTTTTGGGTTGTAATAGGTGGCCTTTATTTCTTTTTGTTGTTTGGATGTATGGTTTACTTTTTCTGCACTTTATTTATTTTTGTCATCTGAATGAGCATGGATTAATGAATAATAAAAGATAAAATGGGTAGAGAATAAGTGAGTATAATATTGTAATATGAACTTATAAATGAAAGCAAGCTTGAGGTTGAATAGGTAAGTTGCCCAAACCCTAAATCCCTAGATTAGGTACGGCAATCTATGCTCGGTAGGGAGCTGTACTGGAATTTCTAGGATGGGCTGATCAGGGTGGCGACCTATCACTAATCCCGAAATTTAGGTTTCGCGATCTTTAAGTAATAAAACGGGATTTTCTAAAATGCAAAGATAGTTTTTTCCCAAAAATTCACATTCAAAGAAAAGGTTTTCTACAAAAGGATTTCTAAACAAATCAATGATTTTCGTAAGAAAGATCATCAAACCAATTCAAACTACAAACAACCAAGTTCTCTCTCCTCGGTTTGCTTCGCCGCTTTCTGATTTTAAGGTTGTCTGCTCACAATACCCCAAGAAAAGTACCTTTATCTGACTTAGAGTCAAATTTATTAAGATATTCCTTGTTGTCGAAAATAAAACATTTGCAACCAAATGGATGGAAATAACCAATATTAGGTTTTCTACCATTCCATAGCTCATATGGTGTTTTCTTTAAAATAGGTCTTAAGCTCGATTTAAAATATAGTAGGCACTGTTCATGGCTTCTATCCAAAAATATTTTGGTAAGTTATTTTCATTGAGCATGGTTCTTGTCATTTCTTCAAAAGCCCTATTTTTCTTTTCAACAACACCATTTTGTTAAGGAGTTCTAGGAGCAGAGAAGTTGTGTGATATTCCATGCTTAGAGCAAAGCATTTCAAAAAGACTATTTTCAAATTCTTTTCCATTATCGCTTCTAATAGCTATTATAGAAATGATTTTCAAATTTTGAAGCTTTTTACACAAGGTAGAAAATTGTTAAAAAGCTTCATCTTTTTGACTCAAAATTAATGTCCATGTAAAACGTGAATAATCGTCTACAATGACTAATGCCTCCTAAGCTTGTTGGTTGTATTCGACCAAGCAAGTCTAAATGCAGTAGTTCTAAAGGTCTAGAGCTAGAAACAACTCCTTGTTGATTAAAAGAACTTCTAGTTTGTTTCCCCCTTTGACATGCATCACATACATGTGTTTTATCAAACTTGATTTTGGGTAAACCTTTAACAAGTTTTTTCTTTGAAAGCTTTGAAATCAGATGCATGCTAGCATGACCTAGTCTACGATGCCATAACCAACTCTCTTCTTATGAAATTAAACAATGGTCATTAATAAGAGTACTTGAATTTAAAAGATTGATATTTCCAATTCTAGGAACTTCAAGTAAGGTCTTACAACTATTAGCTTCCATGATTTCACATTTCTTTGAATCGAAGATTACCTTGTGATTTTTGTTGCAGAGTTGACTCACACTTAGAAGATTGAATTTCAATCCATCAACTAGAGATACTTCATCAATGCATGGATTGTTTCCAATTTGTCCTTTTCCAATGATTCATCTTGCAAGATTATCTCTAAATTTTACTGCTTCTCCCTTTACTTGCTTCATGGAAGTGAAGTATCTTCCATCACCAGTCATATGTCTAGAGCACCTGCTATCGATAAGCCGATACTAGTTAGATCCCAGGGAGGATCACTGGACGATAGTCAAGGCAATCCTTAAGTACCTTAATAGGACTAAGGATAGCTTCTTAGTGTATGGAGGTCAAGAAGAGCTGTTATTGTCAGGGTATACTAACGCAAGCTTCGAGACCGATCAGGATGAAAACTCTCTGAAATTGAAGTGTCTCCAATTGCTTCTCCAGAGGCAATGTGCTACTTGTTGGATAAATTTCATGTACGTGTTGGTGTGCCCTAGTTCTTAGGGCATTGGATTCTTGTATTTTGTATTATACATTAAGAGTCATGTATGAATACATTATTTGTGTCACATTAATAAAGGCAATTAATCTATTTCATTTATATCTTATGCTATAATATGAGTAGAGTATCCATTGATTGATAATCATAAAACCTATCCCGGGTCTGTTCTAATCATGGGAACGAATAGAACCATAGACTTGTATATTCGATGACTGTATGGTAGTTCTTAACTAGCCATAGTGCTTATATAGTCAGTCATGAAAATAGGTACATGTCGTTGACATGGGACTGGATCGATCCGCACAAGAAAGCCATATGGTTGTCGCGTCATAGGTCTTTCTTGAGTAGGTCTCTTTTGTCCTCAGACCAGATTTCATTATAATATCAATATGGAATCTGGTTCACTTTGACATATGCCTGCAGGTCTGTAAAAGGATGCTAAATATGGGTATGATTGGGTGGACTGGTGAACATGTTGATACTGATTATGAAGTGATGGAATTGCCACCCGGGTAACACCGAGATGATATCACTGGCCACTTGATGAGTGGGACTGATAAGTGTACAGCCACACCCAAATAAGTTGGTTGCTTATTTGATTAATCAGTCAACTCAAGATCAAGAAATATAATAAACAACAGAAGAGGATCATAGGCACCATACCTCTCGATATCGTTAGTCAAAGGACACTATGAGATTACTACAGGGTGAGTGTCTTCTAAAGACTATTGCATCTCTATCTTAATTGGGGGCTGTAACGGTTAGCTAGAACCCACTTACCGTCTGTGGGCCTGGTGCCTACTACCAACATAAAGACAGACCCATAGGATCGTGCACATAGATCAACTGAGCTGGAACTTATAGAAATTGTACATGTAATGTACATTGGAAGGAATGTGTTAATTAATTAGTTGACATTCGGTGTCAAGGTAATTAATTAACATTGGGTTGAATTTAATTTAATTAATAAGTTTACATAATGTAATTAATTAATTTATTAATTAATTGAATTACATAAACTAAACAATTAATTAAATAATTTTCCTACGTAGGAAAATTAAATATATGTATTGTATTGACTTAAGTGTGATTTAATTTTATTTAGGGGTAATTAAATTTAGCCCATGGAATTAAATTACATAGTATATACTTTTTAATTAAAGTTTATTTATGTAATTATAATCCTAGTGAGCTTGGGTTTAATTAACCTAATTAAAACCCAATTAGACAAGGTGTCTATATAAGGGCACACTTAAGGAATAAAACCCTAATTCAACCCTAATTAATTACTGGAAATTTCAGCCACCAAGAGTAGCCCCAAAACAGTCGAAAATCCTAGTATTAAACCTCCATTCCTACGCATCTTCGGCTAGCACCGGTTCCCACTCAATAGTTGGTCGTGCCCTGGACTTTGGAGATCAGTGATTCAAGAAACAATTCTGCAGCAGTCTCTAGAAGAGATGAATCCGGTGAGTTAATCTCTCTTGATTTAATTTGGTTTTATTCTAATCAATGGTAATTATACACGATAGGTGGATTCTAGGAAATTTTAAACGGTGTATTTTTCGCTGCGCCACGTTATTTTTCCAATAATGAATCCCAATAGTGGTATCAAAACCTAGGTTTTAACAGTGGTATCAGAGCCTAGGTTTTGTCCATTGGATTGATGGAATTGGTTCTTGAAAGCGTTCTTGAAGAAAGAATGGGTTTCAAGTTTGTGATTTTAGGGTTTTTGTTCAATTGGTTTTGGTTTTGCGCGAACCCTAGAATTTTTTAT
This sequence comes from Euphorbia tirucalli, assembly GCA_039660915.1. Lineage (NCBI taxonomy): Eukaryota > Viridiplantae > Streptophyta > Magnoliopsida > Malpighiales > Euphorbiaceae > Euphorbia > Euphorbia tirucalli. Next base: position 37,960,511 of record CM077636.1, on the reverse strand, counting down.
TGGGGTTTTTTTGATTATTTTTCCCCAATTGGTTTCCATCTAAAATTGTTGTTGTATTGATTATTCATTTTCCTTGATGGCTGGATTTTATTGTTATGATTTAATAAGTTAAAAAAATATATATTTGGGCTGGATGGAATCGTAAACTGCGATTCCATCCTTCGTCAGCTAGCTGCTGCATGATGCCGCCGGGACTGTAGCGCAGCGCGCGGGTTTTGGGTCTGGTTTTGGACTTTGCGGGTATTTTTTTTATTCCAGGTCCTAATGCAAATTAAATTAATTTTTTTTAAAATTAATTTGTATTTAAATTGTTTATTTTGTTGGCATCCATATTTAATTTAATTGTTTGCATATTAAATTGAATATGGACTTTGTGAAATTGGCCCAATAAACCGTGACACCCGTTAAAATTGGGAGACCTAAATTTTAAATTTGTGACAACCCAAATTCAAGTGGGTGCAAAATTGTTAATTTTGCATTTATGGATGTTATCCATTGGGCCTTTATGAGCCTTAGCACATTTGTTAAAATTGGCGATTTCACCCTAAGTAACTCGGCTTAACATTTATATTTATAATTTGGAATGCCATGATCATGCATCATATTGGTATGTATGTGCACGACAGGTACTTTGTTTGAAATGTGATGTGGAGTTCTATGGGCCTAAATTATTATCGGTTGTAATTTAATTTTGGGAAATATGGCCTACGTGCCTTTTTTTTATTTTGATGTAATTTTAGAATAGATTTTATTTTGCAAAATTGTTGTAATTGCATCAAGTATGGAGGAAGACCCAGATGGAGCAAGCCCACGGTGGGAGCCCAAGAAGGATTGTAATCCGGCCTATGAAGAATTAGATAGGATATCTAGTTTTTCATTAGTTTGTAATTAAAGGCACATAGGATCTCATTTATTTTAAATTACGTATGCTATTGCATTTGTCATATAATATGGATGTATGGATCACTAAATTATTACCCGCGTTTATGCATGCTAAGCCGTATCACTTAATTATAATCTGGAAATTAAAATATTGAGTCGTTTAAAAGTGCTTCCCACATTCACACCTCTTTCTCCCATTGATGCTGCAATGTGCGCCATGCCCTAGCTGGATACATTGTAGTATTCGGTGGGCCGTCGAGGGTTAGGATACTTGGTATGGTTAACATGTGAATGGTGGTTTGACTCAACATGGGTAGCATTAGCTCAAAACGGGCCCTAAGCACAGATGGGTAAAGTGTCAATAAGCCCATCAAACCAAGAGTCCTTCATGGAAGGATTGGATAGGTTGTCCTACCAAGCAAATCAATGGTTGGTTAGTGAGCCCTAGTTTGGCTAGTCATTGATAAGTTGTGGGTCTTGGTCAAGTCAGCCAATTAACATCACCAATAAACAAATTAAAATCAGATTATTAATTTGAATTGGCTTAAAAGTCCTTTATTTTGAACTCAAGCAATGATTTCTTCCATGTAGATAATCCCATTTCACTTAAGCAATTTAAATGGCTGCAACAAATAATAACTGCCTCTCACTTAGGTCACTCTTGGAGAAGGAGAAGCTTTCAGGGACTAACTTCTTGGACTGGGCTAGGAACTTACAAATAGTTCTTAGAAATGAGTCCAAGGAGTATGTATTGAATGCTCCTTTACCACCTAGCCCTCCCGCAGGTCAAGGCATCACCACGGCGATGGTGGAGCAGTATGACCGGCACGTGAGGGATGACCGAGATGTCTCATGCCTCATGTTGGATACCATGGCTTCTGTACTTCAGAAGTAGTTCATGGACGAGCATGCTTATGAGATGATGGATCAGCTTAAAAATATGTTCCAAGATCAGGCTCGTCAGGAACGTTACCTGACAACTAAGGCACTTTGCACGACTGTGATGGCAGCTGGGACTTCTATTAGCACTCATGTGCTAAAGTTGAAGGGGTATATTGATACAATTGCCCACCTTGGCTCGCCAGTTCTGCAAGACTTGGCAGTAGACATTATTCTCGAGACACTTCCTGAGTCTTACAACCAGTTTATCATGAACTATCATATGCAAGGGTTAGATAAATTGGTTGTTGAGCTGCATGGCATGCTCAAGCTTGCTAAGCAGTCTCTTAAGAAGACTCCTGAATTTTTGCTGGTGAACAAGGGCAATACGCCTAAGGGAAATGCCAAATCTAAGGCCATGTGTGAGCGGACGACGGGTTTTCGACGGGACACGGGACTCCCTTTCGGAATGGAGCGCCTCGATTTCGGGCGGGCCCCTCCCTCGCGTGGGGTTTTTATAAACGGAAATCCGCGTTTTGAAAAATAAATGGAATTCAATCTTAAAAAGAACCGAGACCTAAGTCTCGATGAATATTGTAGGAGTCGCCAACCGGCTCAGCTCAACCGGGAAATTCTTATGTAGCTGAACCGGACAAACGGCCGCTACACTATCCAGAGATTCGGGTCCGGACAAGTCCCTTATTTCGTGTCTAATTAAAATAAATATTGCCAATGTTCTCGAATGGTATTTTAAAATCTAAAGCCAATTTTATTGAATATAAAAGGCATACAGCGCGCACACAAAATATTTAATACAAAAATAAGGAAAAGAAATAAATATTAATTGGCTTACAACCAAATCGAATAGGAAAATAAAAACACTCGCCTCACTTATACAATCGCCTAGAAAACACGAAAGTCTAAAAAGAATTACAACCACCTAAATACACGATTTAATCTATTAAAATACATCAAAAATAAAAAATAAAATAAATTAAAACCTGCAAAACAAAAGGTTAGCACAATTTATACGGCACGCCACAAGTTGGACTCAAACAGACAGAATTGGGAAATCGAGAATTGGGGGCATGCATTTAGGGGATAATCAGGTTGGCTCGGCTAGCCGGCCCGATTAGACCTGGAAAAGATTTTGAAACGTCCCTGTATTTTTGGTTTTGTGGGAAAAAATTATTTTTGAAAACAATTTTACCGATTTACATGCATTTTTATATATTTAAGTGGGTCGGTTTTCAGGAGAAATGGGTCTCCGTCGTTAAATTGTTCTAAATGCAATTTTACTAAAAATGGAATCTATGGTCGTGATGCATACAACAAAATCCATTTTGATGATTTTTGGGGTTTTCTAATTTTTTGGGATTTTTTGGGAATTTTTGGGGATAAGGCTGAAATTCTGATTCTGGAACAGGGATTACAGTCGTACGACTGTTGTTTACAGTCGTGCGACTGTAATTAGTCCAGGATCAGAATTCCGCCAAAAATAATTTTTAACCAAAAACTTGAGAAAAATTAACTGGAAATTAAGAACAGTCGTACGACTGTATGTACAGTCGTATGACTGTTCATGAAAACCAAGAACAGTCGTACGACTGTTCTTAATTTCCAGGAACAGAAATACAAAAATGCAGCAAAAATCGCACAAAACTCACTTCAAACACCCAGAAAGCGAGGAAAAGTGTAAGGAAAAGAAGTGACTAGCTTTTTAGAAGCTATTCCAAGTCGTTTTGACCCCTGGCGTCGCCCCGATCCCAACAAATTCGCACTTTCCCCTTTGGAATGGAGGTTGAGAGCTTTTTGTCCAAAATCCAAATTGCAAGGGTTTCTGATGGTCTTAGTTCGAGTTCTTGATTTGGTTATGTAGTTAATTGATTAACCTAGGGATTTCTAACAAATTTTAAGCTTGATTTCAAGAGATTAAAGAAAATCAAAGGGGAAGAAATGAGTTTTCTTTTTATGGTTTTTCTTTCTTTTCTCTTTCTCTCTCTAGATTTCTTTTCACCAGAAAAATCCTCCCCCTCTTCCTTTCTTCTTTTTCTCTTTTTATCTCTGCCTCCTTCCTTTGCTTGCTGCAACAAGGGAGCAATTAATGCTCCCTTTCTCTCTCCTTCATTTCTGCTGCAGAGGTATGGGTTCCTGCAGTCTGTCCGACATTACAGTCGTACGACTATAATTTTTAAATTACAGTCGTACGACTGTAACAATAGTCGTACGACCATAGTTTTTTTTTTTTTAAGTATAGAAAATTCCGGCGCTTACAGCTGCCCCTCGCGTGATCAAATTCGACATCTAGCTCCGGGTCTATAATACCTGTGATGATGAATTTGAAAGCGTGAATTAAAGCGCCGCTAACACTGTAATGAACCTTCTGATGAGATAGGCCGATACAGGGTCTAGGTTACCCGAGGTTACACTGGGGAGGAAATAAGCCGATATCAGGTCTAAGTTACCCGAGGCGAAGGAGTGGGTGAATTATGGTTTAGCCGATACCGGGTCTAGGTTACCCGAGGCAATGCTGGAGATGAGATTAGCCGATACCGGGTCTAGGTTACCCGAGGCAAGATTGATGAAGAAATTGGCCGATACCGGGTCTAGGTTACCCGAGGCAAGATTGATGAAGAAATTGGCCGATACCGGGTCTAGGTTACCCGAGGCGAGATTGATGAAGAAATTGGCCGATACCGGGTCTAGGTTACCCGAGGCCAGATTGATGAAGAAATTGGCCGATACCGGGTCTAGGTTACCCGAGGCGAGATTGATGAAGAAATTGGCCGATACCGGGTCTAGGTTACCCGAGGCGAGATTGATGAAGAAATTGGCCGATACCGGGTCTAGGTTACCCGAGGCGAACTTTACTAGGGAAATAGATGAAGCTGATCTGGGCCGATGCCAAGTCTACATTACTCGAGGCGAATCTACTAGGGGACTTGGATGATGGAGTGGATCTGGGCCGATACCGAGCTTACATTACTCGAGGCGGACTCACTGGAGAAAGTTGAGATAATAGAGCGGACCTGGGCCGATACCGAGTTTACATTACTCGAGGCGGATCTGCTGACTTGCTGAGGATATTAAGCTGGGAATGAATTCCTGCACTTAAAATGGCAAGTCTTCATTCCTTGATCGAGAGATTTTTAAACAAAAATTTTTGCCCCTTCGATCAAGAATGAAGACTAGCCGGGGATAAGTAACTGATATATGCAATGTATGGATGCATGATGATATATATGTACATGTATGTATTTTCTGTTATTGGACGTTTCTGTCCTCCGCCGGGGAGATATGTTGTGCCCCTGGTTGATTTCGCTTTTCTTGGGAAATTGTTTGATGATTATCGAAGAAGTGAGGTGACTACTGGGGAAATGATCGTAGTATTCCTTATACAGATTCCGCTGGGGAAGAGTGTGACAGCTTGACCGAGGAAACAATTATGGTGTTCTTTGTGTAGACTACACTGAGGAGTAATATGGAGACTTTACGGGGAAATAATTGATGGTGTTCTTTATGTAGATTCCGCTGGGGAAATAGTGGGGGAAACTCTGCTGGAGAGTGATGTGACGAATTCTGCGGGAAATAGTAAGGATGTTCTGTTTTTCCTGCTCCGTGGGAAGTTATGAGTTTTCTTTTTTTTTTTTTTTTTTTTTTTTTAGGTGCTCTAATTTTTGCCTGGGTAGTCTAAATCAGGTTTTCACCCCAGCGAGCTGCTCTAACTTTTGCCTAAGGCGCCTTTTCGGTTTTCGCCTTAGCGAGCTTTTCATATACCCTAACTTTTGCCTAAACTGCTCGATATGGGTTTTCAGCTTAGCGGGCCGCTCTAATTTTTGCCTGAGGTGCCTTTTCGGTTTTCACCTCAGCGAGCAATTTTTTTTTTTTTTTTTCAAATTTGACTAAAATGGTGTTGTGACTCTTTATTACTCGTTTGGGAAGATGAACTGGACTTTAGAGGACGATAAAAGATTTTGAATTGCACGTTTTTAATGTATTTTCATTTGCCTAATAATGTGATGATATTGATCAGTTGAGTGCAAAGTGCTTTCTTTGAATGTGTGTTTATGCAAGACAACTTTGTTTGTGCATTCGTCATAACCATGCAAATATATTTAAACAAACACTTCACTTTATTGATGAATTCAAAATGAGTACATTTGAAAACAAGTTGGTTCCTAAATGGTACAGATTTCACATTGTGCCAGAATCCGTCACTAGTCGTCCTTTTCAGGTTTTCCGGCTGATTATTTTCTCTCGTGTCTTAACTTGTGCCTGGACCGCTCTTTTCGAGTTTTCAGCCTAGCAAACCCCCCCCCCTTTTTTTCTTTTTTTTTCTTTCTTTTTTTTTTTTATACATGATAAAGCTTTAGCCTGTCTTGGTTGATCGGGTTGGTGAACTCGTTTCCATCCATGTCCATGATGCTGACAGCACCTTTTGATAACACCTTCTTCACCACATAGGGTCCTTCCCAGTTAGGTCTGAACTTGCCCCTAACATCAACATTTGAAGGCCTTAGTTGCTTTAGAACCAAATCTCCTGCTTTCAATTTCCGCTTGGAGCATTTCACATTTCGATTATAGGCTCTAGCCATTCTACGCTGATACATCTGCAGGTGATCCAGTGCCTTTAGTCGCCTTTCATCTAGTGCAGCCAGCTTCTCATATCTAGCTTGAACCCATTCAGTCTCTGGCAATTGAGCTTCCAGGGCAACTCTGAGTGACTTGAGTTCTATCTCCACCGGTAACACTGCTTCCATTCCATATACCAAGGCATAAGGAGTTTCCCCTGTCGGTGTTTTGACACTGGTCCTGTAACCCCAAAGAGCATAAGGCAGTTTATCAGCCCAATCCCTGTAAGTGGTTACCATCTTTGATAAGATCTTCTTTATTGCCTTGTTAGCTGCTTCTACTGCACCATTAGCTTGAGGCCTGTATGGGGAAGATTTATGATGTTCAATAGCATGTTCTGCAAATAGCTCAGCCATTGCCCCTTGAAACTGTACTCCATTGTCTGTTACTATGTGATGAGGAATCCCATACCGAGTGAAGATATTTTTCTGGATGAAGTTGACCATGTGCTTGGCTGTAACATTAGTGAAGGATTCCGCTTCGACCCATTTGGAGAAATAATCAACTGCCACAACTATGAATCTATGCCCATTAGATGCAGCTGGATGAATTTCACCAATCATGTCTATCCCCCATGCTGAAAACGGCCAAGGAGACGCTAAATTCTGAAGTTCAAGTGGTGGAAGATGACTAATGTCTGCATAGATCTGACATTCATGACATCTCTTCACTTTTCTTATACAATCTGCTTGCATTGTCATCCAGAAATACCCTTGTCTCATTATCTTCCTAGCCATGGCAAGTCCATTCATATGTGGCCCACAGGATCCTGCATGTACCTGCTGCATCACATCCTCTGCTTCTTGTTCTGTTAGACACCTTAAAAGAACTCCATGTGCTGTTCTCTTATACAACTTGTCCTCGAAGATTCTGAATTGACTAGCCAGTTTTCTCAGTGTCAACTTATCAGCAGCACTGGCCTCTTCTGGGTACTTTCCCTCCTTAACATACCGGTAAATGTCAAAGAACCATGGCTTTTCTTCGGCTGATAATTCCATTACTTCATGCACTTCGAAGCAAGGATGTCTGGAAGTGGCTATGACCAGTGGTTGAGCTTGTGTCTCTTCTGGATTTTCCCACATAGAGGACAAAGTAGCTAATGCATCAGCCATCTTATTCTCATCCTTGGGGACATGTCTGAATTCACACTGGCCGAATAAACCCTTTCTGAACTGTAGCAGCTCCAAATAAGGCCGTAAGGCTTCTTCTTTTAGTTCCCACTCTCCCTGAGCTTGCCTGATCACTAGAAGTGAGTCTCCAACAATCAGGACGTCATTTGCCCCTAGTGTTAGCAAAGCTTCCATCCTAAATAGGCATGCTTCATACTCTGCCCCGTTATTGGTTATGGGAAAATTCAATCTCTTGGATAAGGGAATGACTTCACCATTTGGCGTTGCTATAAGTACTCCGATCCCAGGGCCTTTTTTATTCACTGCCCCATCGAAACACATGACCCACCTTTTCACTTCCACCATGGCTAATTGCTCATCAGGGAATTCCAGGTTCTCTGTGTAATCTGATTCTAGGGGCTGGTTTTCCAGAAACTCTGCCACGGCTCACCCTTTAATGGTTTTCTTCGTGATGTACTCAATGTCGAATTCAGACAAAAGTAACAACCACCTGGACAGCTTCCCAACCAATGCCGGTGCTTCATAGAGATACTTCATTGGATCCACTTTAGCCACAGCTTGTATCTTGTAGGATTGGAAATAATGGCGCAGCTTCTTGGTCAACCAAATCATCGCCACACATGTCTTCTCCACCAGTGTGTACTTGGTTTCATACTCCAACAGCTTTTTACTAAGGTAGTAGATGGGATACTCTTTCTTGCCATTTTGTTCCTGTGCTAGTATTGCCCCTATAGAGGATTCTTCAACTGCCAAGTACAAAATCAGGGGCTTCCCTGGAACTGGAGGACTCAACACTGGTGGCTTTACCAGGTAAGCCTTGATCTTCTCGAAGGCCAGCTGACACTTATCATCCCACACAACCGGCTGATCTTTCTTTAATAGCTTGAAGATTGGCTCACAAGTGGAAGTTAGCTTGGCTATGAAGCGGCTGACATACTGCAAGGAACCCAGGAATGATCTGACCTCCTTTTCAGTCTTTGGAGGTGGCATATCTTGGATGGCTTTAATTTTATCTGGGTCCATTTCTATCCCCCTCTGGCTAACTACATGGCCTAACAGCTTCCCTGACGTGACCCCGAATACGCACTTCTTGGGGTTAAGCCGCAAGTTGTACTCTCCAATGCGTGTTAGAAATCTATCCAGGATAACAGGGTGTTCCTCCCGGGTCGTTGATTTAACAAGCATATCATCGACATACACTTTGACTTCTTTATGGATCATATCGTGCAACAGAGTTGTGACAGCCCTCTGATAAGTGGCACCGGCGTTCTTTAATCCAAAAGGCATCACTCTATAGCAGAAAGTACCCCATTCGGTGATGAATGACGTCTTCACCTTGTCAATTACATCCATCAGGATCTGGTTGTACCCTGAAAAGCCATCCATGAAGGAGTACATTGCCGCTTTTGCTGCACTATCAACCAATACGTCAATGTGAGGTAGTGGGAAATTGTCCTTAGGGCAGGCCCTGTTCAAGTCCCTGTAGTCGACGCATACTCTGACCCTTCCATCCTTTTTTTAGGCACAGGGACAATATTGGCTAGCCATTCTGTATACTCCACCACTTCGAGAAACTTGGCATCTATCTGTTTGGCCACTTCTTCCTTCACCAGTGTAGCCCATTCCGGCCTTAGTCTTCTCAACTTCTGCTTTACCGGTCTAAACTTGGGGTCCGTTGGGATTTTGTGCACTGCTATTTCTGTATCTACACCCGGCATGTCTTCATACGACCAGGCGAAAGCTTTAACATGTTTTTGGAGTATTCTTATTAATTCTCTTTCTTCCTCGGATTTGAGCTCATGTGAAATGAGTACCATTTTAGGGTTTTCATCTGTACTTATATTGATTTCATGCAATGCAGTGTCATGTATGCTAAATATGCTTGATGGTGATTTAAATGCATGCACAGAATTATCAGGATAAACATCACACAAGTAAGCAAACTGGGATTTCATTGCATTGAACTTATCATAAAGTACATCAGTTACATTGAAAATGGAAGAAATAGATACAACAAAATCATTTTCATCCTCCACAGGCGGAGGGCCTTGTTCTTCCTCAGCTTCCATCTTCCCTTCCAGAGCATCATCTGGGACTGCAGCTTTCTCGGCCAGCTGTGCCTTAGCATTCTCCATAATCTTGGCGATTTCAGCAACCACAGAGTCTAAGTTCACTTTGGCCATCAGTTCTTCGCCAAATCCTTCCTTGGATTTCCCAAAAGCTTTGGTTAATGCAACAGTCAAAGCTCCTGAGATCACTTCTGTAGCTTTGGCACAGGTCTTCTTTTCATCTTCTTCCTCGGCCACCTCTATGGTTTCTGCTGTCGCCTCAGATGACTCTCCTTTCAAAATTTCAGATTCAGCAGTAGCTTCCTCTATCATTACAGGGGCTACTGGCTCTTCCTGGCTTTTCTCAAAATCCACAACATCTGCAAAGATCTCAAAGCCAGGGTGCTCGACATTTCCAACCAGCACCGGTTCAGCTTGGCCCTTGTAAAGGCTTTCTCCTGCCTTCAGAAATGGCTTCATCATGACCTTGCCATTCTTGTCCTTTTTCAGATTCTTCTGCTCGGATGACCCCTCTACATAACCAAGGCCGTACTGCTTTGACTTTCCCGAGTCGATCTTGAATTCTGGCACACCTTGCAAATTAATCCCGAGTCCCATTCCCGGGACAAAGTTCAGCTTGTACAGATATCGGGATAGCCACTCTGGCATGTAGTTCTAATAAAGGACCATAGGGGCACCTGTGGTTTCTTCCTCCTTAATGACAGCAATTTGGAATCCACCAAAAGGAACCACTCCTTCATCCACTGCAGCTACCATCGACTGGGCGTCTGCCTCAACAGTCACAATTCTATCATTCATAGAGAATTTAATCTTCTGATGCAATGTGGAAGGAACACCTCCCAAAGGATGGAACCAGGGCCTTCCAAGCAATAGGGAGAATGTGACCGGGATATCGATCACTGTGAAGACAACCATGGACTTGATAGGCCCAACCTCCACTTCTGTTTTGAAGGTCCCTATCACTGTTCTTTTAGAATCATCATACGCTCGAATGACTGTTGAGGACCTCTTCAACACTTCTTCATTCATGCCTAGAAACGGTAACATTTTCAGCGGGCATATGTTCAGAGCCGAGCCGTCATCCACCATAACGCACGGCATCACCTTATCCATGATATAGGCTCTAATGTAAAGAGCCTTATTGTGGGCCTTTCCTTCTGCTGGTAGGTCTTTCTCGAAGAAAATAATATTAGGAGCTCCAGCATGGACTTTGTCTAGCAAGCAGCACATAGCCTCTGGTGAAGCTATAGGGGAGACTTCAATTTCTGATAGTTTCTTCACTAAAGCCTCTCTATGCTCTTTGGAGGTCATAAACAGATGCCACAAACTAGCTTGTGCAGGGGTCTTCTTCAGTTGGGAAATTACCAAGTCTTCTTTCTCGACTCTTTCCGGTGCCGAAGTACTGCCCGACCCATTCATCGGTGCTTTATCTTTCGTCTGATCTGCCGGCTGATATACCCTTCCATTTCGGGTCACGTGCTGCACTTCTGAAATCTTCAGCTTCTCAACAGCTGGGAGTTTAACAGCCTCTCTTCTGTCAAATTCTTCGTACTCATCTTCGGAGTCGAGATCATCCAGATTTATGGGCTTGATCTCCTTACATCCCTCCTTCCCTTCACACTCAGGTTCCACTTTGGGTTCCCCTACCGCTACTGCCTGAATCGTAGGGTTTGCTTGCAGAACTTGGGCAAATATAAAGTTAGCCGGCAACCCCGACTGAACCATGTTAACCCGCTTCTCGAATGCCGGCAGTGGATTGGTTTTAGTGCTAGGTTTAGCTGGCTCTTGCAACTTTCCCTCGTCAATGAGCTTCTGGATAGCATCCCTTAGTTTGTAGCAGTTGTTGGTTCGGTGGCCTGTCACCACATGATAAGTGCAGAAGTTATCTTTGTCGGCTTCTGATGGCTTCTCAAATGGCCTTAAGGATTGGAATAGGCTGCCATTCCTACACTTGGCAAATATCTTTGCCAAAGTAAGAGTCCAAGGCGATATGCCTTGTCCTCCAGGACCCCTATTCTGGTTGCTTTGTTGCTGATTCACAGTAGCCACTTCGACCTGCTTCACCTCTGATGACTGCCCCTGCTTGCCACTGGCACCTGAACCAGACCCACTGCCAGACCCAGCTGCTGTGGTTGATCTATACCCTGAACTATACCCTGTACCTCTTCCCCCTTTCTGACCGGCTGGCTTCTCCTCTTCATCCCTTTCTATCTTCATGGCCATGCTATAGACCTCACTAAGCTCCTTGAAGGAATGGAATTTCATGTTGTTCTTGAAGATATCTTTGCTGCCATCAATGACCTTCTGTATAAGCTCATCTTCATCAGGGCGGTTCTTTAGGAGGATCATCTTGTTCATCCACCTCTGGTAGTATTCATCAAAGGGCTCATTGAATTTCTGCTTCACCCTCTCCAAATCATACAGCTTCACCTGGATTTTGGTTGAAGCTGTAGTATTTGATGAAGGCTACTGACAATACTTCCCAGTCAGACTGCTCCTCCTCTGACAGTGAGTTATACCATCCCAAAGCACCTCCCTCCAGTGTGGTAGGGAAAAGATTAATCAATTGTTGCTTTGTAGCGCCTGCTGTTAGCATAACCCGGGCATATAAATTCATATGGGCCTCCGGCGAGCCCATTCCTTTGTAAGTGGGGACTTTCGGCACTTGGAAGCCAATAGGAAATGTCTCGATGCCCCTACTGATCATGGCATCAACGTTCACCCCCTTCTTGGATTCAGCACTGATCCCGACCCTCTTCTTCAACTGGGCCATGACCTCGTCTAGTTCAGAGCACTTGGCTTTCATCCTCTGTTCCATAGCTGCCTCTATCTCCTGCAACTTTTCAAGACTAGCCGAAGCGTCACCACCATGTTGGGATGACTCAGCTTCTTTTTCCTTCCCGGCTCCACTACCACCGGTCTCACCAGCTTCTCTAACGACTGCCCTCATCTCTTCCTTTAACATGTCGCGGAAATCCTGCGACCTGAAGAAATCTCTTAAAACATCAGCCATGCTCGGTGTCTGTTCTGCCATATTCACTCCTTCCCCAGGCTCAGAATCACTGTCACTCTCGACTACCCTCTGTCTCCTAGACGCCCTTGAAGCTTGGGATCTTGTCCAAGGTCGCTCCAGTGTATTCTGCTTGGGGGTAGACAGGAGGTATTAGGGTCGTGAATGAATGATGTGATATGACATGAAAATTAGGACATTGAACATGCTTGAGATGCATGGAGTGGAATTATGTATGGAATGATGATATGAATATATATTTTTTTTATTATTTATTATTATTATTTTTATTATTATTATTTTATTTTATTTTTTTTTCGAGGCATTCCAAGAACACCCAATGTTTATGCAAAAAACATCACGTGTGAGCCATCACACGGACAGAACTTCAGCGCCTTTGGGGCACCTAATGAATTCGTGAAATGGTCGCGTGTGTACCGGCACACGGACGTAATTTTGACGCTTTATAGGTCTATGAGATGATATAAAATGGTCGAATGGGCCGGGCCCATAGACAAGGTCTTGATGCTTTTGAGCATATGATATGGAACGATGTTATGAGAAAGTCACGTGTAACAGGAACACGGACAAGGAGTCGACATTCGAGGAACGCCTTTCATGATTTGGTGATGTTATGGGCCTATATGTATACTAATCTGGCACTCGGGAAGTACCTTGAATGGTGAATTGATGTCATGAAGCGGTCATTTGCGGACCACGATGTCATATGATGTCTATGATAGATGGGTATGATGTCATGAAATGCATCGTGTAAATTATTACACAAAAATGGTCCTAAGTCCGTTGTGGCTTTTATTAAATGAAATGATATTGGTGGAATGGCCGAATGCAATCCGGTGCATTGGCAAAACACGGGTAATTTTGGGTACCCGATATGTTATGAAATGGGATGGGATGGTCATGATAGGCGTCCTTGAAATGCCCATTAATTTAATTTAAGTGAAGTGTAGTGAATGAACATGTCACACAATATGTAAATGGCTGCATAAAAACGTGGGTTAGGATGCATGACATACATAATGATGTTATGTATGCTATGTCAAAAATAAAATGCTAATCACACAAGTTTAATGTTATGGCTGAAAAAGAAATCGTTAGTATGGATGACAAGCGAATGAATTAATGTTTTACACACGAAATAAAATGCAAAATGGCTGCATAAAAAATGTGGGTTAGTATCACACAAAGATGTTTGTGTATGATATGTCACATGAATGGAAAATGATGATTATGATATGTTATGCACGCGTCGGCGATGTGTCACGAAATGGTGAAGAACATATAGCAAGCAAAACGAATTCCTCGAAAATTTCTAACCGAGTCCTAGGCGGGGTTCACTTCAATCACCAACCATGGGTGATGAAGGCGCGATTTTATTATTATTCACACAATTATTTTGGTATCCTAAGGGAATCCAACTAGAGCTGCCTATATGGGTTCGGTCCAAGTCGGGTTAAAAATCAAGGTTCCCATAGCAAAATATACTCCTCACTTCTCCCCACTCAAGGGTCCTAGCGAAGGGGTTCGTACGAGGCTATGAGTGGTGTTTCGTATTCGTGCCCCTAAGACCAGGAGGAACTTAGGCGACACTTCAACAATCCACCGGGCTATAAAAGGATACCTAATCTAATGCAAAAAATGGCTAACTAAAAATGCAAATAAAATACCAAAAGAGAATCAACCACGTTATTTTAATCAGACACTTTTCAGGGCTTGCCAAAATTCTTTTAAGTTTTTAAGAAAACTTTTTGAAGAATTCCCCAGCGGAGTCGCCACTGTGAGTGGACGACGCGTTTTCGACGGGACGCGGGACTCCCTTTCGGAATGGAGCGCCTCAATCTCGGGCGGGCCCCTCCCTCGTGTGGGGTTTTTATAAACGGAAATCCGCGTTTTGAAAAATAAATGGAATTCAATCTTAAAAAGAACCGAGACCTAAGTCTCGATGAATATTGTAGGAGTCGCCACCCGGCTCAGCTCAACCGGGAAATTCTTATGTAGCTGAACCGGACGAACGGCCGCTACACTATCCAGAGATTCGGGTCCGGACAAGTCCCTTATTTCGTGTCTAATTAAAATAAATATTGCCAATGTTCTCGAATGGTATTTCAAAATCTAAAGCCAATTTTATTGAATATAAAAGGCATACAGCGCGCACACAAAATATTTAATACAAAAATAAGGAAAAGAAATAAATATTAATTGGCTTACAACCAAATCGAATAGGAAAATAAAAACACTCGCCTCACTTATACAATCGCCTAGAATACACGAAAGTCTAAAAAGAATTACAACCGCCTAAATACACGATTTAATCTATTAAAATACATCAAAAATAAAAAATAAAATAAATTAAAACCTGCAAAACAAAAGGTTAGCACAATTTATACGGCACGCCACAAGTTGGACTCAAACAGACAGAATTGGGAAATCGAGAATTGGGGGCATGCATTTAGGGGATAATCGGGTTGGCTCGGCTAGCCGGCCCGATTAGACCTGGAAAAGATTTTGAAACGTCCCTGTATTTTTGGTTTTGTGGGAAAAAATTATTTTTGAAAACAATTTTACCGATTTACATGCATTTTTATATATTTAAGTGGGCCGGTTTTCAGGAGAAATGGGTCTCCGTCGTTAAATTGTTCTAAATGCAATTTTACTAAAAATGGAATCTATGGTCGTGATGCACACAACAAAATTCATTTTGATGATTTTTGGGGTTTTCTAATTTTTTGGGATTTTTTGGGAATTTTTGGGGATAAGGCTGAAATTCTGATTCTGGAACAGGGATTACAGTCGTACGACTGTTGTTTACAGTCGTGCGACTGTAATCAGTCCAGGATCAGAATTCCGCCAAAAATAATTTTTAACCAAAAACTTGAGAAAAATTAACTAGAAATTAAGAACAGTCGTACGACTGTATATACAGTCGTACGACTGTTCATGAAAACCAAGAACAGTCGTACGACTGTTCTTAATTTCCAGGAACAGAAATACAAAAATGCAGCAAAAATCGCACAAAACTCACTTCAAACACCCAGAAAGCGAGGAAAAGTGTAAGGAAAAGAAGTGACTACCTTTTTAGAAGCTATTCCAAGTCGTTTTGACCCCTGGCGTCGCCCCGATCCCAACAAACTCGCACTTTCCCCTTTGGAATGGAGGTTGAGAGCTTTTTGTCCAAAATCAAATTGCAAGGGTTTCTGATGGTCTTAGTTCGAGTTCTTGATTTGGTTATGTAGTTAATTGATTAACCTAGGGATTTCTAACAAATTTAAGCTTGATTTCGAGAGATTAAAGAAAATCAAAGGGGAAGAAATGAGTTTTCTTTTTGTGGTTTTTCTTTCTTTTCTCTTTCTCTCTCTAGATTTCTTTTCACCAGAAAAATCCTCCCCCTCTTCCTTTCTTCTTTTTCTCTTTTTATCTCTGCCTCCTTCCTTTGCTTGCTGCAACAAGGGAGCAATTAATGCTCCCTTTCTCTCTCCTTCATTTCTGCTGCAGAGGTATGGGTTCCTGCAGTCTGTCCGACATTACAGTCATACGACTATAATTTTTAAATTACAATCGTACGACTGTAACAATAGTCGTACGACCATAGTGTTTTTTTTTTTTTTTAAAGTATAGAAAATTCTGGCGCTTACACCATGGCTAAGGGCAAAAAGGTGGTGGCCCAACCTAAAGCAAGGGTTGCTTCTCCTAACGATGTCTGCCATGAGTGTCATGAGAAGGGGCACTAGAAGAGTTCATGTCCAAAGCTAAGGGAGCAAATGA
Source organism: Euphorbia tirucalli (assembly GCA_039660915.1). Classification (NCBI taxonomy): domain Eukaryota; kingdom Viridiplantae; phylum Streptophyta; class Magnoliopsida; order Malpighiales; family Euphorbiaceae; genus Euphorbia; species Euphorbia tirucalli. Next base: position 37,944,126 of record CM077636.1, on the reverse strand, counting down.
AGGGCAAAACTATTGCTTCAGGTATTTATGTTGTTGAGATTAATCTAGCTATTTCTACATCTTGGGTCTTGGACACTGGATGTGGATCTCACATTTGTTCAAATGTGCAGGGTCTAAGAAATAGGAGATTATTAGGATCTGGAGAAGTAGATCTTTGAGTCGGAAATAGGGCTTGGGTTCAGGCCATGGATATCGGAGATTATTTCTTAGAGATGCCTAGTGGACTTGTTTTAGAACTAAGAAACTGTTACTTTGTACCTGCGATGCGCAGGAATATTATTTCCGTTTCTTTGTTGGATATTTCTGGTTTTGTATTTAATATTGGACATGGTAAAATTTCTATGCAACGTGGCAATATTATTTATGGAACATCACTTCTTGAAAATGGCTTATATATCCTTGATCTAAAACATGAAAGTTCAATCTATAACATAAATACTAAAAGGATTAAACAAAATGAAATTAATCCTACTTACATCTGGCATTGTTGACTTGGCCATATAAATGAGAAGCGCATAGCTAGACTTCACTCTAGTGGAGTGCTAGGGTCATTTGACATCCTGTCTTATGACACATGCGAATCTTGTTTGAGAGGCATGATGACAAAGGCGCCTTTTAGCAAAACTGCTGAAAGGGCCTCATAGCTATTGGAACTAATACATTCCGATGTATGTGGCCTAATAAGCACTAGTGCTAGATCTGGTTTTCTATACTTCATCACCTTCACAGATGACTTCAGCAGATACGGTTATGTGTATCTGATGAAGCATAAGTCTAAGACTTCCCAAAGGTTCAAGGACTTTAAGAATGAAGTAGAAAACCAACTTGGCAAGAAAATAAAAGCACTTCGGTCTGACCAAGGGGGTGAATATTTGAGCCCAGAGTTTGACTCGTTTTTGAGAGAGTGTGGGATTGTATCCCAACTCACTCCTCTTGGAACACCCTAGTGGAATGGTGTGTCAGAAAGGAGGAATAGGACCTTGATAGACATGGTCCGGTCGATGATGAGTCATGCTACACTCCCTATCTCCTTTTGGGGATATGCTTTAGAGACAGCTGCTTACATTCTTAATAATACACCAAGCAAGGCAGTTAAGGGAACACCATATGAACTATGGAAGGGCCGAAAGCCTAATGTTTCCTTCTTGAAGATTTGGCACTTGTTAAGAAATTGATAAGTGGCAAACTCGAGTCCAAATTTGTCAAGTGCCAGTTTGTGGGTTACCCAAAGGACACTAAGGGTTATTACTTCTACGATTCGACAGAAAACAAAGATTTCATAGCCATAAATGCAGTCTTCTTGGAGAAGGAATTCCTTTCTAAGAGAGACAGTGGGAGTAATGTTGAACTTTCAGAAGTTCAAGACTAATAAACTCTTGCAGCTATTGCTGAGGATGCTTCAGGAACTGATCTGACTACTCAAGAAATTGAGGAACCAGAACCAGTTTCACAGGACCTTAGAAGGTCTAGTAGGACACGTCATCGGCCAGAGAGGTACGGCTTTCTCATGACTGATGATGGGGACCTTATGGTCATTGACCAAGAGGAGCCCATGACCTATCAGGAGACTGTTGAAAGCCCACACTCAGATTAATGGTGTAAAGCCATGGAGGCTAAGATGCAATCTGTGTAGGATAACCAAGTATTGAACTTGGTGGATCCACCTCCGGGTGCTAAGGTGATAGGTTGCAAGTGGTGTTTCAAGTTAAAGGCTGACAACACCTTCAAGGGGCGATTGGTGGCAAAAGGATTCAGGCAAGTTCAAGGAATTGACTATGATGAAACTTTTTAACCTGTTGCTATGCTCAAATCCATTAGGATACTACTAGCCAGAGCTGCATGGTATGATTATGAGATATGGCAGATGGATGTTAGGACCGCTTTCCTTAATGGAAAGCTACTCGAGGATGTGTACATGGCACAACCTGAGGGTTTTATCGATCCAAAGTATCCAAACCAGATATGCAAGCTTCAAAGATCCATTTATGGATTGAAGCAAGCATCGAGCTCATGGAATCAGAGATTCAATGTGGCCATTATAGAATATGGCTTCACACAGAATTCTGATGAGCCATATATGTATAAGATGGTTAGTGGGGGCGCTTCCACCTTCCTAGTGCTGTATGTTGATGACATCCTTATCATTGGAGGCGATATACCAACACTGCAAAAGGTTAAGCAGTGGTTGAGTAGGTGCTTCGCAATGAAGGACTTAGGCGAAGCTGAGACAATTTTGGGGATCAGGATCTACAGAGATAGATCCAATCAGCTTCTAGACCTAAGTCAGGCCACATACATTGACGTGGTTCTGAAAAGATTTAGCATAGACAAGGCAAAGAAAGGATTCTTGCCTATGCGCCATAGGTTGAAGCTAAGTAAGAAAGATGGTCCTAAAACAAAGAAGGACGGGGAGAACATGGAAAAGATCCCTTATGCATCTGCTATTGGATCTATCATGTACTGCATGTTATGTACGAGGACTGATGTCACGTTTGCACTAAGTATGACTAGTCGGTACCAATCGGACCTCGGGGAGGAACACTAGAAGGCTATAAAGGCAACCCTAAAGTACCTTAATCGGACTAATGATGCTTTCTTAGTGTATGGAGGTTAAGATGAGTTGGTAGTGTCAGGTTACACTGATGAAAACTTTGAGACCGATGAGGATGAGAACCAGTCATGGCTGAGTCATTAGTTGGAGGTCCTCAAAGCAGGCCACCATTGCTGACTCTACAACGGAAGCTGAGTACATAGCTACGTGCGAAGCTGCAAAGGAAGCCGTTTGGATCAAGAAATTCATAACCGAGCTGGGAGTAGTACCTACTATCCTAGACCCAGTTAATGTTTTTTATGACAACAATGGGGCCATCGCACAAGCTAAGGAGCCCCAGTCACACAAGAGGTCCAAACATGTGCTTAGAAAGTTTCACCTCATTCGGGAGATCGTGAGCAGAGGTGACATATCATTGCAGAGGGTTGACACCAAGAATAATGTCGCTGATCCATTGACCAAATCGCTACCGCAGACACAGCACGATGGTCATACCAGATCTATAGGAACTAGGGCAATGCCCACTTGGAACTAGTGCAAGTGGGAGATTGTTTGTGTGCCCTAGTTCTTAGGGCATTGGATTCTTGTATTTTGTATTATACATTAAGAGTCATGTATGAATACCTTATTTGTGTCACATTAAAAAAGGCAATTAATCTATTTCATTTATATCTTATGCTATAATATGAGTAGAGTATCCATTGATTGATAATCATAAAACCTATCCCAAGTCTGTTCTAATCGTGGGAACGAATAGAACCACAGACTTATATATTCGATGACTGTATGGCAGTTCTTAACTAGCCATAGTACTTGTATAGTCAATCATGAATATAGGTACATGTCGTTGACATGGGACTGGATCGATCTGCACAAGAAAGCCACATGGTTGTCGCGTCATAGGTCTTTCTTGAGTAGGTCTCTTTTGTCCTCAGACCAGATTTCATTATAATATCAATATGGAATCCGGTTCACTTTGACATACGCCTAACAGGTCTATAAAAGGATGCTAAATATGGGTATGATTGGGTGGACCGGTGAAAATGTTGATATTGATGATGAAGTGATGGAATTGCCACTCGGGTAACACCGAGATGATATCACTGGCCACTTGATGAGTGGGACTAATAAGTGTATGGCGATACCCAAATAAGTTGGTTGCTTATTTGATTAATCAGTCAACTCAAGATCAAGAAATGTAATAAACAACAGAAGAGGATGACGGGCACCATGCCTCTTATTTATTCATATCGATATCGTTAGGCAAAGGGCACTATGAGATTACTACAGGGTGAGTGTCTTCTAAATTAATAAATTAATTAATTACATTATGTAAACTTTTTAATTAAATTAAATTCAACCCAATGTTAATTAATTACCTTGACATTCGGTGTCAAGGTAATTAACTAACATTGGGTTGAATTTAATTTAATTAAAAAGTTTACATAATATAATTAATTAATTTATTAATTAATTGAATTACATAAAGTAAACAATTAATTAAATAATTTTCCTAAGTAGGAAAATAAAATACATGTATTGTATTTACTTAGCTGTGATTTATTTTTATTTAGGGGTAATTAAATTTAGCCAAATGGAATTAAATTACATAGTATATACTTTTTAATTAAAGTTTATTTATGTAATTATAATCCTAGTGGGCTTGGGTTTAATTAACCTAATTAAAACCCAATTAGACAAGGTGTTTATATGAGGGCACACTTAAGTAATAAAACCCTAATTCAACCCTAATTAATTGCTGGAAATTTCAGCCACCAATTGTAGCCCCAAAACAGCCGAAAATCCCAGCATTAAACCTCCATTCCTTTGCATCTTCGGCTAGCATCGGTTCCCGCTTAATAGTTAGTTGGGCACCGGACTTTGGAGATTGTAGATTCAAGAAACGATTCTGCAGCAAGAGAGGAATCCGGTGAGTTAATCTCCCTTGATTCAATTTGGTTTTATTCTAATCAATGGTAATTGGACACGATAGGTGGATTCTAGGACAATTTAAACGATGTATTTTCCATTGTGCCATGTTATTTTTCCAATGACGAATCCCAACAGTAGGAGCCCCTAACATTGTATTTTCGGAGAAAGATCTGCCACATGGGGGAAGGGCTCATAATAAGGCCCTTTATATTAAAGTCAACATCATGGACCGGGTTATGCCGTGTGTGATGGTAGATGACGGATCTGCCCTGAATATATGTCCCTTGAAAATGCTACCATTCCTAGGCTTGGGCAAAGAAAGTTTGAAAAAGTCTTCCATTGTCATCAGGGCCTATGATGATTCGAAAAGAATAGTAATTGGAACTTTTAACACTGAAGTGGCGGTCGGGCCAGTCAAGTCAATGGTCATTTTCGTTGTGATAGACATCCCGGTCACTTTCTCTCTACTGTTGGGAAGACCATGGTTCCACCCATTAGGAGGTGTCCCTTCTACTTTGCATCAGAAAATAAAGTTCTCAATAAATAGTGAGATTATGACTGTTGAGGTGGGTGCCCAATCTATGATTGCTACTATAGATGAAGGAGTTGTACCTTTTGGAAGGGTACCAAATCGCCATGGTCAGGGAAGAGGAAGCCACGGATGCCCTGATGGTTATTTATGAAAACTGTATCCCGTAGTGGCTATCCAGATATTTGTATAAGCAGAACTTTGTCCTGAGCATGGGACTTGGAATTAACTTGCAAGGGGTGCCTGAGTTTAACATTCACTCGGGAAAGCCAAAACAGTTCATGCTAGGGTACGCAGAAGAATCAGAGAAAGGGCAAGAATGGTAATCCTATGATGAAACCATTCATAAGCGTAGGAGAAGAGCAGTATAATGGCGAAGCTGAGCCAGTGAGGGTCAGGAGCATTGAATATCCGGGCTTTGAGATATTTTCTGATGTTGTAGACTTTGAGAAGAGCTGGGAAGAACCAGTAGCCCCCGTGATGACGGAAGAGGTGATTTCTAAGTCTGCTGTTCTGTAAAATAAGCCGTTGGAAGAGGTAGTAAAAATGGTGAAGGTACCCAAACAGGAAGCCGAAGAGAAAATCTGTGATGAATCAGTGGAAGCAACTTCAGGGGCACTGGCAGCTGCTTTAAGCAAGGCATTTGGGAAGTCCAAAGAAGGGTTTGAAGAAGAGCTGATGACCAAGGTGAACTTGGATTCTGTGGTTGATGAGATAGCCAAGTTCATGAAGAAGGCTAAGGCGCAGGTGGCTGAAATTGAGAAGACCACTATTCCTACTGATCAAGAAGCCAAAGTAGCTGCAGATCTGGATGATGTCCTGGAGCTGAATGGGAAAGTTGAAGAAGTGCAAGGCCCTCCGCCTGTAGAGGATGAAAATGATTTTTTTGTATCTATTTCTTCCATTTTCAATGTGAATGATGTACTCTATAACAAGTTCAATGCAATGAAATCTCAGTTTACTTACTTGTGTGATGTTTATCTTGATAATTCTGTGCATGCATTTGAATCACCATCAAGCATATTTAGCATTCATGACACTGCATTGCATGAAATCAATATAAGTACAGATGAAAACCCTAAAATGGTATTCATTTCACATGAGCTAAAACCCGAGGAAGAAAGAGAATTAACAAGAATACTGCAAAACATGTTAAAGCTTTTGCTTGGTCATACGAGGTCATACCAGGTGTAGACATGGAAATAGCAACTCACAAGCCTAAGTTCAAGCCAGTGAAGTAGAAACTGAGAAGATTGAGGCCAAAATGGGCTACTTTGGTGAAAGAAGAAGTGGCCAAGAAGATAGAAGCCAAATTCCTCAGAGTGGTGGAGTATATAAAATGGCTAGCCAATATCGTCCCAGTACCTAAAAAGGATGGAAGGGTCAGAGTATGTGTCGACTATAGGGACCTGAATAAGGCATGCCCAAAAGATAACTTTCTGTTGCCTAATATCGATGTCCTAGTTGATAGTACAGCAAAAGCAGCAACGTACTCCTTCATGGATGGGTTTATAGGGTATCATCAAATCCTAATGGATGTAATTGAAAAAGTGAAGACATCATTCATTACAGAGTGGGGCACTTTCTGCTATAAAGTAATGCCCTTCGGGTTGAAGAATGCGGGAGCCACTTACCAAAGGGCTGTCACAACTTTGCTGCATGATATGATCCATAAAGAAGTTGAAGTATATGTCAATGATATGCTTATTAAATCAATGACCCGGGAAGATCATCCTGCCATCCTAGATACATTCCTTACATGCATCGGAGAGTATAACTTGCAACTCAACCCTAAGAAATGCATATTCGGAGTCACACCAGGGAAGTTGTTGGGTCATGTAGTTAGCCAGAGAGGAATAGAAATGGACCCAGATAAAATCAAAGCTATTCGAGACATGCCAGCTCCAAAAACAGAGAAAGAAGTCTGTTCTTTCTTGGGTTCCTTACAGTATGTCAGTCGCTTCATTACACGGTTGACTTCCACCTGTGAGCTAAATTTCAAGCTATTAAGAAAAGATCAGCTGATTGTGTGGGATGACAGGTGTTAGTTGGCGTTCAGAAAATCAAAGCTTATTTGGTAAATCCGCCAGTTCTGAGCCCACCAATTCCAGGGAAGCCTTTGATCTTATATTTGGCTATTGAAGATTCCTCCGTAGGGGCAATGTTGGCACAAGAACAGGATGGCAGGAAGGAGTACCCTATTTACTACCTCAACAAGAAGCTGCTGGAGTATGAAACCAAGTACACACTAATAGAAAAGACATGTGTGGCAATGATCTGGCTAACCAAGAAGTTACGCCATTACTTGCAGTCATACAAAGTGCAAGTCGTGGCCAAGGTGGATCCAATGAAGTATTTATATGAAGCACCGGTGTTGGTTGGGAAGTTATCTAGGTGGCTCTTACTTTTGTCAGAGTTTGACATTGAATACATCAATAAGAAAACTATCAAAGGGCGAGCTGTAGAAAAAATTCCTAGCAAATCAGCAGGTGGAATCAGATAACACTGAGAATTTGGAGTTCTCGTATGAACAGTTGACCATGGTGGAAGTAAAGGGTTGGGTTATGTGCTTTGATGGTGCCGTGAATAGGAAAGGTGTTGGAATCGAGGTAATCATAGCAACACCGGATGGTGAAATCATTCCTTTGTCAAAGAGGTTGGATTTTCCCATAACCAATAATGAGTAGAGCAGGAAGCATGCTTATTTGGGATGGAAGCTTTGTTAAGTCTAGGGGCAAATGATGTCTCGATCATTGGAGATTCACTTTTGGTGATTAGGCAGGATCAATGTGAATGGGAGCTGAAAGAAGAAGCCTTACGGCCCTACTTAGAGCTGCTTTCGGCCAATGCAAATTCAGGCATGTCCCCAGAGATGAGAACAAGATGGCTGATGCGCTAGCAACACTATCTTCTATGTGGGAAAATCCAGAAGAAACTCAAGCACAACCACTGGTTATAGCAACTTCCAGACAACCCTGCTTTGAAGTGCACGAAGTAATGGAATTGACAGCTGAAGAAAAGCCGTGGGTCTTCAATAATTACCAGTATGTGAAGCAAGGAAAATACCTAGAGGGAGCCAGTATCACTGATAAGATGTTATTAAGAAAGTTAGCTAGCTAGTTCAGAATCTTTGAAGATAGACTATACAAGAGAACGACAAATGGTGTCCTTTTGAGGTGCCTGACAGAACAAGAGGCAGAAATAGTGCTGCAGCAAGTACACGTAGGGTCCTATGGGCCACATATGAATGGACTCGCTATGGCCAGGAAGATAATGAGATAGGGGTATTTCTGGATGACTATATAGGCTGATTGTATAAGGAAAGTAAGAAGATGTCATGAGTGTCAGATCTATGCTGATATCAGTCATCTTCCACCACTTGAACTATAGAATCTGGCATCTCCTTGGCCATTTTCAGCATGGGGGATAGATATGATTGGTGAGATTCATCCTACAGAATCTAATAGGCATTGATTCATAGTTGTGGTAGTTGATTACTTCTCAAAATGGGTGGAGCCAGAATCCTTTGCTAGTGTAATAACTAAGCTGATGGTCAAGTTCATTCGGAAGAACATCTTTACTCGATATGTAATTCCCCACCATGTAGTGACTGACAACGGAGTCCAGTTTCAAGGGGCAACTGCTGAGCTGCTTGCAGATATGGCATTGAGCATCATAAGGCTTCTCCATATAGGACCTAAGCTAACGGCGCGGTGGAAGCAGCTAATAACGTGATAAAGAAAATCTTATCGAAAATGGTAACCACCTACAGAGATTGGGCTGAGAAACTGCCATATACTCTTTGGGGTTACAGGACCAGTGTCAGAATGCCAACAGGGGAAACCCCCTATGTCTTGGTGTATGGTATGAAAGTAGTATTACCAGTGGAAATGGAGCTCAAGTCACTTAGAGTCGCTTTGGAAGCTCAGGTACCAGAGACTAAATGGACTCAAGCTAGATACAAGCAGTTGGCGGCACTAGATGAAAAGCGGCTGAAAGCACTAGATCACTTGCAGATGTACCAACATAGAATGGCCAGAACCTACAACCGGAATGTAAAATACCCTAGACGGCAGTTAAAAGCAGGCGACTTGGTTCAGAAACAATTAAGGCCTCCAAATGTCGATGTTCGGGAGAAGTTCAGGCCCAACTGGGAATGGCCCTATATTGTGAGGAAAGTGCTATCAAAAGGTGGTGTCAGCATCATGGACATGGATGGGAATGAGTTCACAAATCCTGTCAATCAAGACCGCTTAAAGCTTTATCATGTCTAAAAACAAAGAAAAGAAAAAAGAAGGGGTTTGCTAGGTTGAAAACTCAAAAAGAGCAGCCAAGGCAAAAGTTAAGACACGAGAGAAAATGATCAGACGAAAAATCTGAGAGGGATGACTGGTGACGGATTCTGGCTCTGTGTGAAGTATATACCATTTTGGGAATTAGTTTTTTCAAATGTACTCATTTTGATTTTATCAATAAAGTGAAATGTTTGTTTAAATATATTTGTGTGGTTGTGTCAAATGCATAAACAAAGTTATCTTGCTTAAACACCCATTTAAGGAAAGCACTTTGCATTTAACTGGTTGAACATATCACGTTATTTAACAATGAAAATGTACTAAATACATACAATCTGAAATCTTTTATCATCCTCTAAATCTAATTCATCTTTCCAAAGGGTAATAGTGGTTGTCCAAGGACTTGGCTATTGAACAAATCAAGCCGGGTAAAAGCTACACTGGCCCGATGAGTTGCTCATTTCATCTTCTCACTTGGACTGATTTTGTAATGTTGGGATTCGTCATCGGAAAAATAACGTGACGCAGAGGAAAATACACCATTTAAAGTTTTCTAGAATCCACCTATCGTGTCCAATTACCATTGATTAGAATAAAAACAATTTTAATCAAGTGAGATTAACTCATCGGATTCATCTCTTCTAGAGACTACTGCAGAATCGTTTCTTGAAACTGCGATCTCCAAAGTCTGGTGCATGACCAACTATTAAGCGGGAACTAGTGCTAGCCGAAGACGTGAAGGAATGAAGGATTAATGCAAGGATTTTCGGCTGATTTGGGGCTGCTCTTGGCGGCTGAAATTTCCAGTAATTAATTAGGGTTGAATTAGGTTTTTCTTCCTTAAGTGTGCCCTTATATAGACACCTTGTCTAATTGGGTTTTAATTAGGTTAATTAAACCCAAGTCCACTAAGGTTATAATTACATAAATAAACTTTAATTAAAAAGTATATACTATGTAATTTAATTCCATTTGGCAAAATTTAATTACCCCTAAATAAAATTAAATCACACTAAAGTAAATATAATACATGTATTTAATTTTCCTACTTAGAAAAATTATTTAATTAATTGTTTACTTTATGTAATTCAATTAATTATATTATGTAAACTTATTAATTAAAATAAATTAAACCCAATGTTAATTAATTACGTTGACACAGAATGTCAACTAATTAATTAATGTATCCTTCCTATGTACATTACATGTATAATTTCTATAAGTTCCGGCACAGTTGATCTATGTGCATGATCCTATGGGTCTGTCTTTATGTTGGCAGTAGGCCCAAGGCTTATAGACTATAAGTGGGTTCTAGCAAACCAATATAGCCCCTAATTAAGATAGAGATGTAGCAGTCTTTAGAAGACAATCACCCGGTAGTAATCACATAGTGTCCTTTGCCTAACGATATCGATATGAATAAACAAGAGGCATGGTGTCCGTCATCCTCTTCTGCTTTTTATTATATTTCTTGATCTTCAGTTGACTGATTAATCAAATAAGCACCATACACTTGATCTTGGGTATGACCATAAACTTATCAGTCCCACTCATCATGTGGCCAATGATATCATCTCGGTGTTACCCGAGTGGCAATTGTTGGAAATGCCCTAACCCCGAGGCATTGGTCCTTGTATTTGTACCATACATTTATTGGATTTATGTGTTGTACTTATTTGTGTCATTAATAAAGGCATCAATTCATTTATTATATTTATCTTGTGCAGTATAGTAAATGAAGTATCCCATGGACATATCTATATCCATGACGACTAGTGTCATGCACTTAGCAGTAAGACCGTGGATAGGGTTGACGATATGACCATAAATAGATCCGTAGTCTGTTCCAGTCATGGGAATGAATGGAACAATAGACTATCATTAACCTGGTTGTATGGCGGTGTCTTACCGGTCATTGGACATGGAATGTCAACCAAGTTAATGGGTACATGCCTGGGAGCATGGTACTGGATAGATCCACTAAACGAGTAATCCACATGGTATGGTATCACAATGGATTCTCGTGTAGTACTTGTATGGATCCTTTGACCTGACCATATGATGGTGTTACATGTGAAGTCGCATACTTAGGGGTACGCCTAAAGGGCCTGTAATAGGGTGCCAAGTATGGGTGCTTTCGGGTATGTCACCGAACATGGTAATACTATGGATATGCAGAAGGGATTTGTCACTCAGTAACCAACTGAGAAGATATCACCGGCCACTTGATGAATGTGACTGATAAGAGTGTGGCCACACCCAAACAAGTTGGAACTTGTTTGTGAGCATCAGTACATGATCAAGTTAATGTCCGGACACAAAAGAGGGTGATCAATCCATGCCTCTGTGTTGGACACCGATATCAATGACATGGGATATACAAGTTTAACTACAGGGTTATGATATCAGTTAGACTGCCATCTCCATCTTAATTGGGGGCTGCAGTGGCTTGCTAGAGCCCAACTGCAGTCTGCGGGCCAAAGGCCCGCTGCCAACATAAAGATGGGCCCACAGGATCGTACACATAGAATGATAGAATGCAGACTTAAGGAATCACCTGTATACTTGGAGTATACACAATGGAGGGAGAAGCATGTATATATTAATTATATTATAAGGATCAATTGGATTGGTCATAATAATAAAATTAATATATTCTATTGGCTCTTCATAATTAATTGGATTAATTATGAAATTATTTCCTAGGTGGAAATATCCGTATGTATGGGTTTACATATGATTTTATTTTGTGTAGAGTTAATTTTAATTTGATGGATTAAATTAATTGTCAAACTAATTTTAATTTATATGTAAATAATATATTACTTGGAGTGATATATTAAATACATGGGTATATTAAAATTGGGCTTGAAATTAATTTAAACAGAATAATTAAAATTAGACTGGGCCTAAATTAAAACATGGAAGCCCGCACAAAATAGAGAGGAGCCAAGATGGGCCAGAATACCTTAAGGAATTCGGCCAACCCTAGGTATAAATACCTAGGGTTAGAAGAATTCGGCCACCCTAAGCTTAGAGCATCAATAGCCGAAATTCCATAGCCCTCCCCTCTCCATTGTTTGGTTTTTCCGACGCTAGCACGGGTTGTATTCGCCAAGCGTTCGTGTACGTGAGAGTGGAGGAATTCTCAATTGAATTCTGCGGTCATCCTCCATCTCTAGAAAGAGATTTTTCTGGTAAGAAATTTAATCCCTTTCTATTTAATTTTAAGTTTTTCAATTTCCACTTCAATTGCTCCTGGGACCGGATTTGAGGAAATCATCGCGTTCTTCCGCTTTTATCGGGTGATTTCCAGTGAAAAATCCCAACAGTGGTATCAGAGCGGGCTTTTGATCCGTGGAAATTGATTAATTTGGTTGAATCCCTGTTTTGCAATTGGATGTTTTTGATTGGGATTCTTGGTATGGGTTTTATGATTTTTCCCATATGTTTTATGCAATGAAAATTAAATTTGCATATAGGTTTGTGTTAGTTTAATTTTATTGTGTATTTTGTAATTCTTGGTGAATTGCTATGGATGGTGATTGGTTATTTTTATTTTTAAATTCTGTTAAAATAAAAAAAAAAAATCAGCCTCCCGGCGGCGGGAGGTGCGGCAGCAGCCGCTGCCTGCTGCTGCACCAGCAGCAGCAGCCGCTGGGCGGCAGTTGCTGCCGCGGCAGCGGGCTGCTGCTGTACTGCTGGGCAGTGGCTGCCTCGCGGAAGCAGCGGGCAGCCGCTAGGCGGCTGCGCCGCCGCTGCTGCTAGGGCAACTCTGTTGCCCTAGCTGTAGCGGGCCGGGCCCAGTTTCTTTTTTGGATTTTGCGGGTTTTGGGTCCGGGGCCCAGTTTTGAAATTTTAATTGGTTTTAAAATTCGTGTGTTTAAATTTATGTAATTTAAATGCGTGTGGTTTCTTGAATGAATTTTAATTTCGTTCATGCAATATTAGTTTTGGAAATTAATATGGTTAATGGAAGTTGGTTCGGGGTAATTTTGGCACAATTACTCGAACGGCTAAATTAGACCCATGGTTTCCCAATTCCAGTGGGAGCAGTTGGACTGCCTGGGCTGGAGGCCCAAAGCCCGTTAAGGGTTAGAACCATGGTGGGCCAGAATTGGCGATTTCCTAATAATGGCTTTGACATAATTTAAATGGGCTTGAATCATGCATTTTGACATGCTTTTGAATTTTATGTATTGGATGCATATGTATGGTTGAATGAATGTATGATTGGATGCTATTGGGCCTTTTACGAGTTGGGTTGTATTTTTCTTTTGGGTAAATACGGCCTGCGTGTCGTTTTCTTTTAATGTAATTTTATTTTATTTTAAGTTAAATATTATAAAATTTGTAAAAGAAGAAGCCCATGGAGTGGTGAGCCCAAAATGGAGGTGCAAGCCCAAATGGAGTTGCCAGCCCAGAAGGAGAAGATGGAGACCCACCTAATATGTATTTCTAGTATAGGTTTACTAGAATTATATTAGGATGTAACATAGGCCCATAGCAGTCCATTTATTCTATTTAATCATTTTATATATTCTTTTGCATGTATGAATGTATGTTACATATAGCTCATTCACCCGCTTTATGTATGTAAGCCGTTATAATTGAATCTAATAACCAAATGGAAATTACTAAGTCGCTTAAAAGTGCTTCCCTCATTCAAAACCGAATCGAAGTGGGAATAGGCCAGTTGTAGACCATGCCCTCGCAGGATGCACTGGAGTATTGTCACTTTGTACTGGGTTAGAGTATGGGATACTCTAACACTTGAATGGAGGTTTTGACTTAGCATGGGTAGTAGGATTCTCCTGGCCCTAAGCACAGATGGGTAAGTGCCAACAAGCCCATCAAACCGAGAGTCCCTAGGTTGGGATTGGACGGCGTTCCTACCTAAATAGTTAAGGTGTAGTTGTACCAAACCCTCGTTTGGCTATATCTTAATGAAATATGGATCTCGGCCCATGAACCCAACAACTCGGTTAAATTAATAACTTGATTCATTATTAATTTTATATGGGAACAACAAAGTTAAGCCCTTTATTAACACTCTAAATGTTTTTCTGTGTAGAAACACCCAAATGGCAAACACTAATACCTTATCACTGCGATCGATTCTTGAGAAGGACAAGCTTTCCGGTCCTAACTTTTTAGACTGGTCTAGGAACTTGAGGATAGTTCTAAGACAAGAGTCAAAAGAGTATGTGCTAGAAAGGCCTGTGCCGGCTGCGCCTCAGGGACGTAATTCGACGGCTGCACAGCTAGCGGAATACGAGGCGCACGTCAAGGACAACCGGGATGTGACGTGCCTTATGTTGGCGTGCATGGTCCCCGAACTGCAAAAACAGTTTATGGACCATCAAGCCTATGCTATGATAACAACTCTCAATGAGATGTTTTAGGAGCAAGCTCGTCAGGAGAGGTACCTGACTAATAAGGCATTCCACTCTTGTAAGATGGGGGCCGGGACATCTGTGAGTGCTCACGTGCTCAAGATGAAGGGCTATTTGGATACTTTGGCCCGTCTCGGATCGCCTATCTCTCAAGAGTTGGCGGTGGACATGATCCTGGCATCCTTACCGGATTCTTATGATCAGTTCATCCTAAACTATAATATGCAAGGGATGAACCGTACTGTCAGTGAGCTGCATGGGATGCTCAAGCTTACTGAGCAGTCGATCAAGAAGACTCCGCCGGTGCTGCTGGTTAACAAGGTGAACGCTCCTCTTGCTAAGGGTAAGGCCAAGGAAAAGGCCAAGGCTAAAGCCAAAAAGGCCAAAGCCAAGAAGGCCAAGGCCCAACCCAAAGGCCAGCAAAAGGCAGGTCCTGAGGACGTCTGTTTCGGGTGCAGACAGGCGGGCCATTGCAAGAGATCGTGTCCCAAGCTGATGGGAGAGCAGAGAAGGGGCCAAGGTGCATCCTCTTCAGGTATTTATGTTATAGATATTAACCTTACTGTTTCAACATCCTGGGTATTGGATACTGGATGTGGTTCTCACATTTGTTGCAATGTGCAGGGACTTAAGAACAGAAGGTTGCTGGGGTCGGGAGAGGTGGACTTGCGGGTCGGGAATGGAGCAAGGGTTGCTGCCATAGAGATCGGCGAATACCACCTAATGATGCCCAGCGGATTGGTTTTAATTTTAGAACATTGTTACTTTGTACCTGCTATGTGCAGGAATATTATTTCTGTATCAATGTTGGACATGTCTGGATTTGAATTTTCTATTATAAATGGTCGAATTTCAATATCTAGAGAGGGGTTATTTTATGGAGATGCTCTATTAAATAATGGCCTGTATGTCCTGGACTTAAATGAAACCAATCACATCTATAACATAAACACGAAAAGGGTTAAGCCTAACGAACTTAATCCAGTCTACCTATGGCATTGTCGTCTTGGCCATATAAACGAGAAGCGCATAGCTAGGCTTCACAAAGCTGGAGTCCTAGGGTCATTTGACTTGGAGTCAATTGATACATGCGAATCATGTTTAAGAGGCAAGATGACAAAGGCGCCTTTTAGCAAAAAGGCTGAAAGAGCCACTGGCTTGTTGGACCTAATACATTCAGATGTATGTGGACCTATGAGCGCAGCGACCAGAGGTGGGCATCTGTACTTCGTCACGTTCACGGATGATTTCAGCAGATATGGCTATGTCTATTTGATGAAACACAAGTCCGAGACCCTTGATAGGTTCAAGGAATTTAGGAACGAGGTACAGAACCAGCTAGGCAGGAATATCAAAGCCCTTCGGTCGGACCAAGGCGGTGAGTATATGAGCCTAGAGTTTGACTCATACTTGAGAGAGCATGGAATAGTTCCACAGCTCACTCCTCCCGAAACACCACAATGGAGTGGGGTGTCCGAACGGAGGAATAGGACCTTGTTGGACATGGTCCGCTCAATGATGAGTCAAGCAACTCTCCCAATTAGCTTCTGGGGACACGCCCTCGAGACAGCAGCTCTCATTTTAAACAATACTCCGACTAAGGCAGTGGAAAAGACCCCATATCAGATATGGACGGGCAAGGAGCCCAATGTGTCTTTCCTAAGGATTTGGGGATGCAAAGCACATGTCAAGAAATTGACTAGTGGAAAGCTAGAGCCCAAAACCGATAAATGCCTGTTTGTGGGCTACCCTAGGGAAACCAAAGGGTATTACTTCTACAACCCCGCCGAGAACAAGGTATTCGTGGCAAGGAAGGGGGCCTTTCTGGAAAAGGAGTTCCTTTCCAAGAAAGATAGTGGGAGCAACGTTGAACTCAGGGAAGTTCAAGATCCACAAGCTCCTGAAGAGGATAGCTCGGAGGCCCAGGTGGAGCTTCCACAAGTGGAGGCACCGACCCAGGCCACACAAGAACCTAGAAGGTCTGGTAGGGATCGTCGGGAACCGGAGAGGTATGGTTTCCTCGTCACCGATGATCAAACTCTTCTCATCTGGGATGAAGAAGAACCTAAAACCTACCAGGAGGCTATGGCTAGCCCACAGTCTGCGAATTGGCGTAAAGCCATGGAGGAAGAAATGCAATCTATGTACGATAATCAAGTTTGGAACTTGGTTGATCCACCTCCGGGTGCTAAGGTAATAGGTTGCAAGTGGTGCTATAAGCTAAAAGCTGATAATACCTTCAAGGGGCGTCTGGTTGCGAAAGGTTTCAGACAAGTCCATGGGATAGACTATGATGAAACTTTCTCACCAGTAGCCATGCTCAAATCCATCAGGATACTGCTGGCCATAGCCGCATGGTATGACTATGAGGTATGGCAGATGGATGTCAAAACCGCTTTCCTTAATGGGAAGCTACTCGAGGATGTGTACATGACACAACCTGAGGGTTTTGTCGATCCTAAGTATCCGGGAAGGGTATGCAAACTTCAAAGATCCATTTATGGACTGAAGCAAGCATCCCGTAGTTGGAATCTAAGATTCAATAAGGCTATAAAGGAATATGGCTTCATACAGAATCTGGATGAGCCTTGTGTGTACAAGAGGACTAGTGGGAGCATTGTCACATTTTTGGTACTGTATGTAGACGACATCCTACTCATTGGAAGCGACATACCTACACTGCAAGGGGTAAAGCAGTGGCTGAGTAAGTGCTTCACAATGAAGGACTTAGGCGAAGCTGAGATGATCCTAGGGATCAGGATCTATAGGGATAGATCAAATCGGCTTCTGGGCCTAAGTCAGGCTTCGTACATTGACAAAGTTCTGAAAAGATTCAGCATGGACCGGGCCAAGAAAGGTTTCTTGCCAATGGGCCATGGGCTGAAACTTAGTAAGAAGAACTGTCCTAAAACAAGGGAGGACAGGGAGAACATGAAATTGGTTCCATATGCCTCGGCTATTGGATCAATCATGTACTCTATGTTGTGTACGAGACCTGATGTCGCCTTTGCACTGAGTATGACGAGCCGATACCAGCAGGATCCCGGGGAGGATCACTGGAAAGCTGTCAAGGCAATCCTCAAGTACCTTAACCGGACTAAGGATAGCTTCTTGGTGTATGGTGGTCAGGAAGTGCTATCGGTTACTGGGTATACTGATGCAAGCTTCCAGACAGACCAAGATGAGTACCAATCGCAGTCAGGGTATGTATTCTTGCTGAATGGTGGTGCTGTAAGCTGGTGGAGCTCAAAGCAACCAACCATAGCGGACTCTACAACAGAAGCTGAGTACATCACCGAGTGTGATGCAGCTAAGGAAGCTGTGTGGATGAAGAAGTTTATCACTGAGTTGGGAGTAGTGCCAACTATCCAGGACCCAGTCGATATCTTCTGTGACAACAATGGGGCCGTCGCACAAGCTCAGGAGCCCCGGTCACACAAGAACATAAAGCACGTGCTCAGAAAGTTTCACCTCATACGAGAAATCGCGGAGAGAGGTGACATTGCATTGCACAGAGTGGACACCGAGGATAATGTCGCAGATCCATTGACCAAGGCGCTGGCCCAGCCCAAGCACGAGGGTCATACTAGATCTATAGGGATTAGGCCCATGCCTAGTTGGAAATAGTGCAAGTGGGAGATTGTTGGAAATGCCCTAGTCCCGAGGCATTGGTCCTTGTATTTGTACCATACATTTATTGGATTTATGTGTTGTACTTATTTGTGTCATTAATAAAGGCATCAATTCATTTATTATATTTATCTTGTGCAGTATAATAAATGAAGTATCCCATGGACATATCTATATCCATGATGACTAGTGTCATGCACTTAGCAGTAAGACCGTGGATAGGGTTGACGATATGACCATAAATAGATCCGTAGTCTGTTCCAGTCATGGGAATGAATGGAACAACAGACTATCATTAACCTGGTTGTATGGCGGTGTCTTACCGGTCATTGGACATGGAATGTCAACCAAGTTAATGGGTACATGCCTGGGAACATGGTACTGGATAGATCCACTAAACGAGTAATCCACATGGTATGGTATCACAATGGATTCTCGTGTAGTACTTGTATGGATCCTTTGACCTGACCATATGATGGTGTCACATGTGAAGTCGCATACTTAGGGGTACGCCTAAAGGGCCTGTAATAGGGTGCCAAGTATGGGTGCTTTCGGGTATGTCACCGAACATGGTAATACTATGGATATGCAGAAGGGATTTGTCACTCAGTAACCAACTGAGAAGATATCACCGGCCACTTGATGAATGTGACTGATAAGAGTGTGGCCACACCCAAACAAGTTGGAACTTGTTTGTGAGCATCAGTACATTCCGGATCAAGTTAATGTCCGGACACAAAAGAGGGTGATCAATCCATGCCTCTGTGTTGGACACCGATATCAATGACATGGGATATACAAGTTTAACTACAGGGTTATGATATCAGTTAGACTGCCATCTCCATCTTAATTGGGGGCTGCAGTGGCTTGCTAGAGCCCAACTGCAGTCTGCGGGCCAAAGGCCCGCTGCCAACATAAAGATGGGCCCACAGGATTGTACACATAGAACGATAGAATGCAGACTTAAGGAATCACCTGTATACTTGGAGTATACACAATGGAGGGAGAAGCATGTATATATTAATTATATTATAAGGATCAATTGGATTGGTCATAATAATAAAATTAATATATTCTATTGGCTCTTCATAATTAATTGGATTAATTATGAAATTATTTCCTAGGTGGAAATATCCGTATGTATGGGTTTACATATGATTTTATTTTGTGTAGAGTTAATTTTAATTTGATGGATTAAATTAATTGTCAAACTAATTTTAATTTATATGTAAATAATATATTACTTGGAGTGATATATTAAATACATGGGTATATTAAAATTGGGCTTGAAATTAATTTAAACAGAATAATTAAAATTAGACTGGGCCTAAATTAAAACATGGAAGCCCGCACAGAATAGAGAGGAGCCAAGATGGGCCAGAATACCTTAAGGAATTCGGCCAACCCTAGGTATAAATACCTAGGGTTAGAAGAATTCGGCCACCCTAAGCTTAGAGCATCAATAGCCGAAATTCCATAGCCCTCCCCTCTCCATTGTTTGGTTTTTCCGACGCTGGCACGGGCTGTATTCGCCAAGCGTTCGTGTACGTGAGAGTGGAGGAATTCTCAATTGAATTCTGCGGTCATCATCCATCTCTAGAAAGAGATTTTTCTGGTAAGAAATTTAATCCCTTTCTATTTAATTTTAAGTTTTTCAATTTCCACTTCAATTGCTCCTGGGACCGGATTTGAGGAAATCACCGCGTTCTTCCGCTTTTATCGGGTGATTTCCGGTGAAAAATCCCAACAGCAATTCCATCACTTTATCATCAATATCAACATGTTCACCGGTCAACCCAATAATACCCGTATTTAGCATCCTTTTACAGACCTGTTAGGCGTATGTCAAAGTGAACCGGATTCCATATTGATATTATAATGAAATCTGATACAGATGTGAAAAAGCTTTAGATCAAATTTTGTGATGATCTAATGGTTAGAACTCTAGGAATCGACAAAAATGTGACTATTGCTCACACAAAAAATTATTAACTACGAGATGCTTAAGCATGACCTCCCTCTATGTTCACAAACACATTTAGTCTTTTGGTCGAAAGTGTGCTAACACTCACAATGGATGAAAAATACAGAGAAAGAGAGATAGAGAAATTGGCCAAGCCTATTAAGAGGGGAGAGTTAGAGTTCTTTTCAATTTCTAATATATTATATTGAAATTCAAACTCCAAAAAACAAATATTTGTTCAGATATTATCTTTTTTTAAAAAATAAAATCCAAAATATCTTATCAAATATTATTAATATTTTATTCTAACTTTCAAAATAAAATATCTCACCAAATAAAAACCCTATGGTTGAAATATCTATGCGTAGTGGGCTTCATAGGCTTTAATTCAATAAACTACTCTCCATATAAAGCCCAGTCAATGTCTCAACTGTCTGCTTAAATTTCATGTAACAATTACACAATTTTAAATTGTACTTTAAATGAATAAATTCTAAATTAATTTCAACCAGACTTTCGCATATGATCCTATAGGTCCATCTAATGTTGGTAGTGGGCCCGAAACAGCCTTTCAGCCTATAAGTTATAAGTGGATTCTAGCAAATCATTACAACTATCCAAATTAGATAAATTTCAATTATAAATTAACATGCACCTGATATAATCTTATATGATCCTTTGCCTACTCGATATCATGTCTAAAATGACGCATGGTGCTGTCACCCTCACCAAGTGCTATGACATTCCTTGATCTCCAAGTGAATTGAAAAATCAAATAAGTAATAATTCTTTATTACTTCATTTGGGTGTCGTCACACACTTCTTATTCTCACTTATCAAGTGGCTGGTGATATCTACTCTCAATTAAGAGAGTGGCAATCCCTTCACTTGCTCATGGTGCTTAGCATGTTGGGATTCGTCACGGGAAACCGACCGATAAAAGCGGAAATACGCGTCGATTTCCTCGAATCCGGCCCAGGAGCTTAAGATGTGGAAATCAAAAACTTAAAGCATAAAAGGAGGGTTTCAAAAACTCACCACAAAGTCTCTCTAAGAGACGGATGCGGACTGCAGGAACCAAAGTAGACTCCCTCCAACGTCACGTACACGAACGGCTCTCGGACCGAAACCCGTGCTAGCGACTCGGATGACAAGAAGAGAGGGAGAAGAAGAGAAGAGAGGGGCGGCCAAGCATAGAGTAATGGCTGCCCAAATTTCTTTCCAAAAGAAAAATCCAAACTCTCTATCTCTCACAATTGTTTCTTCACTCACAATTGTTTCTTCCCTTCTAAACAAAGAGCATTAAGGAAAAAAATGGCTAAACATTCTTACCATAAGAATGTATATCTACGGCCAATTCAAAAAAACAAGTGAGAAGAAAAGTCATCCCTTCATTTATTTCAAGTCGTGATGAAAAGAAAGAAGAAGGATGAGTTGAAAAGTAAACAAAGCAATTTTCAACCTATGACTCACACCATGAGTCATCACTTTTCATCATTCAATTTTGTCAACAAAATGACTCATCATTGACTCATCACTTGCCTTAACATTCGGCCAAGCTAGAAAAGATGGTGGGATGATTTTGTTTTATCCATTCTTACCATAAGAATTAACCAAAATATCCAAGTAGCAAAGTCCAACTTTGCCACCCCAAAAGTCTTCCATGACTTCACACTTACATCATCTCTTTTGTCCAACAAAATGAGTCATCTTTCTAGCCCTTTCATGCTCAAAATTTCGGCCAACACATCCCACTTAATGTGGGCATTTTTCATTTTAAGCTTTAAGCCCAATTCTAATTCCTTTGATTTAATTAATTTCAAATGCAACTTTACTTTAACATGTATGCTTATATATTATCCCATATAATATATTACATACATTTAAATTAAAATTCATTTGACCTATTAAGTTCATCAAGGGATTAAATTAGACATACATAAAATGAGATACATGTAAACCTATACATGTATAAAAATATTTCCACCTAGGAAATAATCCCATAAATTAATTCATTGAATTAATTATGAGAAGGCCAAAATAAATATTAATTATGTAACTATGATCAATCCAATTGATTCATATAGTATAATTAAAATATATCTCTCTCTCTTCAAACGTGTATACTCCAAGTACACACTTAATCCGACTAGTTAAAGTCCAGACGTTCAATGTGTACGATCCGATGGGCCCGTCTTTATGTTGGCAGTGGGCCAAGGCCTACAGACTACAGGCGGGCTCTAGCAAGCCACTATAGCCCCCAATTAAGACGGAGTAAGCAGTCCAACTGAAAACGTAACCCAGTAGTTTGAACTTGTAAATCCCATGTCGCTGATATCGGTGTCCAACACAGAGGCATGGAAGTATCACCCTCCTTGTGTCTGGACCTTGACTTGATACCGAATGAACTGATGCTCACAAACAAGATCCAATCTTGTTTGGGTGCGGCCGCACACTTATCAGTAACATTCTTCAAGAGGCCGATGATATCGTCTCAGTGAATCACTGAGTGACATTCCCTTCTGCATATCCATAGTGCTGCCATGCTCACTAACACACCCGAACGTACCCGTACTTGGCACCCTTTTACAGGCCCGTTGGGCGTACACCAAAGTGTGCCACTTCACATGCAGCACCATCATATGGTCCGGTCTAAGGACTTATACAAGTACTACACGAGAATCATTTGTGATACTATACCATGCAGATTCCCGTAAAGTGGATCAATCCAGTACCATGCCCTTTTTGCATGTACCCATTAACCTAGTTGACATTCCATGTTCTATGACCGGTAAGACACCGCCATACAACCAGGCTAATAATAGTCTTTGGTTCCATTCATTCCCATGATTGGAACAGACTACGGATGACTTTATGGTCATATCGTTTTCACTATCCACAATCTTACTGCCAAGTGCCTCACACTTGACAACATGGATATGGATATGTCCATTGGATATTCTATTTAAAATATAGCACAAGACATATAATAAATAGATTAATGCCTTTATCTCCTTGACACAAATTGTATAATACATAAAGTTTACATTAATGTACCAAATGTATCATACAAACACAAGGACCAATGCCTCGGGACTAGGGCATTTCCAACAATCTCCCACTTGCACTAGTACCTACTAGGCATGGGTCTAATCCCTATAGATCTAGTATAACCTTCATGTAGAGGCATAGCCAAGCATGTAGGTCAAAAGATCTGCGACATTGTCTTTGGTGTCCACTCTTTGTAATGAGATGTCACCCCCTCAGCGATTTCTCGCAATAGGTGAAACTCCCTGAGTTCGTGCTTCGTGTATATGTGTGACCGGGGCACATAGCTTGTGCAACAGCCCCGCGTTGTCACAGAAGATATCAACTGGTTACTGGATAGTTGACACTACCCCCAGTTGCATGATTAACTTCATTATCCACACAGCTTCCCTAGCTGCTTCACACGTTGCAATGTACTCAGTTCCTGTGATAGAAACCGCGATGGTCTATTACTTGGAGCCTCTCCAACAATAGCACCACCATTTAGCATGAACACATACCTATACTGCGACTTATATTCATCCTGGTCGGCCTGGAAGCTTGCATCAGTGTACCCAGTAACTGACTGCTCTTCCTAACTTTCATGGGCGACATTAGGTCTTGTACATAGCATGGAGTACATGATTGATCCCATAGCCGAAGTGCATATAGGACCAAATCATGTTCTCCCTATCCTGCCTTGTCTTAGGACAGTACTTCTTGCTAAGTTTCAGCTCATGACCCATTGGCAAGAAACCTTTCTCAGCCTGGTCCATGCTGAATCTTTTCAGAACTATGTCTATGTACTTGGCCTGACTTAGGCCTAGCAGCCGATTGGATCTAACCCTGTAGATCCTGATCCCTAGGATCGTCTCAGCTTCGCCTAAGTCCTTCATTGCGAAGCACTTACACAACCATTACAATTCCCTTGTAGTGTTGGTATGTCGCTTCCAATCAGAAGGATGCCATCCATATATAATACCAGGAAAGTTACTATGCTCCCACTAAACCTCTTATACACACCCTTAAAGGTATTGTCGGCCTATAGCTTATAGCACCACTTGCAACCTATTACCTTAGCACCTGGAGGTGAATCAACCAGGTTCCAAACCTGATTATCGTACATAGATTGCAAATCCACCACCATGGCAGACAGTGGGCTAGCTATAGTCTACTAGTAGGTTTTGAGCTCCTCTTCGTCCAAAACAAAAGGGGCATAATCATTAGAAACAAAAACCAATGTTTCTCAGGTTTCTGATGATCCCTACCAGACCTTTTAGGTCCTTGTGTGACCTGGGCTGGTGCTTCCCCTTTTGGAAGCTTCACCCTGGTCTCCGAGTTATCCTTTTCAGGAATTTCTGAGCTTTGAACTTCCCTGAGTTCAATATCACTCCCACTGTCTTTCTTGGAAAGAAACCCCTTTTCAAGAAGGACCCCTTTTGCGCCATGAACACCTTGTTCTCAGCGGGGTCGTAGAAGTAATACCCTTTGGTTTCCCTAGGGTAGCTCACAAACAGGCATTAGTCGGTTTTGGGTTCTAGTTTTGCTCACAGTCAATTTCTTGACTTGTGCATAACAACCCCAAATCCGTAAGAAAGACACATTAGGCACCCTGCCCGTCCATATTCCAAATGGGGTCTTTTCCAAAGCCTTAGTCAGAGTATAATAGAAAATGAAAGCCATTGTCTCAAGAGCGTATCCTTTATAACTTATAAGGAGAGAGGTATGACTCATCGTTTGAGCGGACCATGTCCAACAGGGTCCTATTCCTCTGTTCGGACACCCCATTCCATTGTGGTGTTCCTGGAGGAGTGAGCTGTGGAACTATTCCATGCTCTCTCAAAATGAGTCAAACTATAGGCATATATGCTCACCACCTCGGTCCAACCGAAAGGCTTGGATATTTCTGCCTAGTTCTGTACTTCGTTCCTTACTCCCTTGAACCTATCAAGGGTCTCAGACTTATATTTCATTACATAGGCATAGCCATTTCTGATGAAATCGTCTGTGAAGGATATGAAGTATAGATGTTCACCCCTGGTTGCTATGCTTGTCGGTCCATATACATCTCAATGCATTAGGTCCAATAAGCTAGCGACCCTTTCAGCCTCCTTGCTAAAAGGTTCTTTAGTCATTTTACCTATAAACAAGACTCGCATATATCAAGTGACTCCATGTCAAATGATCCTAGGATTCAAGCTTTGTGAAGCCTAGAAATGCGCTTCTTGTTTATATGACAATGACAAAGGTAAACCGGATTAAGTTCGTTAGGCTTAACCCTTTACGTATGTATATTATAGACATGATTAGTTTCATTTATCCAGGATATAAAAGACATTATTTAACGGAGCTACTCCATAAAATAATTCTTTTCTAGATAAACCCTTTTTACTATTACCAATAGTAAATGTACATCCAGAAATATCCAAAAACTGAAACAGAAATAATATTCCTGTACAAAACAGGTACAAAATAACAGAGTTTCAGTAACAAAACTAATCTACTAGGCATCATAAGCTGGTCCCGCTGATCTCTATGGCAGCAACCCTTGCTCCATTTCTGACCTGCAAGTCCACTTGTCCCGATCCCAGTGATCTCCTGTTCTTAAGTCCCTGCACATTACAACAAATGTGAGAACCACATCTAGTATCCAATACATAAGATGTTGAAACAGAGGTTAATGTCTATGACATATATACCTGATGAAGACACGCCCTGCGTCTTCCTTTTCTCTCCCAAAAGCTTGGGACACGATCTTTTCCAATGTCCAGCCTGCTTGCAACCGAAGCAGACATCCTTGGAACGGGCCTTGGGCTGGGCTTTAGCCTTTTTAGCCTTGGCTTCCTTAGCCTTGGCCTTGGCCTTTGCCTTGCCTTTAGCAAAAGGAGGTTTCCCCTTGTTAACCTCAAGTACCGGCGGAGTCTTCTTGATCGACAGTTCAGCGAGCTCAAGCATCCAATGCAGCTCACTAACAGTACGGTCCATCCCTTGCTTGTAAAAGTTTAGGATGAATTGATCATAAGAATCCGGTAAAGAATCCAGGATCGTGCTAACCGCCAGCCCCCGTGAGATAGGAGTTCCGAGACGGGCTAAATTATCCAGATAGCCCTTCATCTTGAGCACGTGTGCACTCACAGATGTCCCGGCTCCCATCTTACAGCTGTGGAATGCCTTGTGGATCAGGTACCTTTCCTGATAAGCTTGCTCATAAAACATCTCGTTAAGAGTTGTCATTATAGCAAAGGCCTGATGATCCAGGAACTGCTTTTGCAATTCAGGAACCATACTAGCCAACATCAGGCATGTCACATCCCGGTTATCTTTTACATGTGCCAAGTATTCCTCCAGCTGGGCAGCCGGTGGATTACTTCCCGTTGGCACATCCGGTACAGGCTTTTTGAGCACATACTCTTTAGACTCTTGTCTTAGAACTTTCCTTAAGTTCATAGACCAGTCCCAAAAGTTAGGGCCAGAAAGCTTGTCCCATTCCAAGAAAGATCGCAGTGATAAAGTATCATCGCAGTGATAAAGTATCATTCGTAGCCATTGGTTTCTACACAGAAAAAATTACGAGTGTAAATAAAGGACTTAACATGTTCTTCCCATATTATAATTAATAATGAATCGTGTTATTAAT
Source organism: Euphorbia tirucalli (assembly GCA_039660915.1). NCBI lineage: Eukaryota > Viridiplantae > Streptophyta > Magnoliopsida > Malpighiales > Euphorbiaceae > Euphorbia > Euphorbia tirucalli. The sequence goes on along the minus strand of CM077636.1, from coordinate 37,917,166 downwards.
TAACTCGAGTTGTTGGGCTCATGGGCCGAGATCCATATTATATCAAGATATAGCCAGACGAGGGCCTGGAACAACTATACCCCAATTTTTAGGTAGGAACGCCGTCCAATCCCAACCTAGGGACTCTCGGTTTGATGGGTCTGTTGGCACTTACCCATCTGTGCTTAGGGCCAGGAACATCCTACTACCCACGCTAAGTCAAAACCTCCATCCAAGTGTTAGAGTAACCAATACTCCAACCCAATACAAAATGACGATACTCCAGTGCATCCAACGAGGGTTGGTCTACAGCTGGCCTATCCCCACTTCGAGTAGGTTATGAATGAGGGAAGCACTTTTAAGAGACTTAGTAATTACCTTTTGGTTATTAGATTCAATTAATAACGGCTTAGATGCATAGGCGGGTGAAATTGGGTTTGTACATACATTCTCACATGTAAATAAATAAAGCATAATTAAAAAATGAAATGCTATGGGCCAAAATTTACATCCTAATATAATTCTAGTAAACCTATACTAGAACGACATCAGGTGGGCTGCATCCTCATCCTTCTAGCACGCCAATCCAATCGGCTTCTTCTTCTTTACATAATTCCATAATAAACACATAAAATAAAATTACATAAAAGAAAAACGGCGCGTAGGCCGTATTTACCAAAAGAATATTACAACCCGAATAAATAAGGCCCAAAACATCCATTCATGCACTTAATCATACATACACGTATCCAATACATACAATTTATAAACATGTTAAATGCATGAATTAATCCCATTTCAAATATGTCCATAGCCATTATTTTGAAATCGCCAAATTTTGGCCGATCATGGTTCTAAACCCGTGCGGGCTTTGGGCCTCCAACCCAGGCAAAATTGCTCCCAATCCAATTGGAAAACCATGAATTCCAAAATTAGCCATCCGGGTAATCGTGCCAAGAAAACCCGAACCAATTTCAATTAACCGTATTTATTTCCAAAATAAATATCGCATGAACGAAAAATAAATTCATTCAAAAAAACATGCGCATAAAATTTCCAAAATTAAACACGCACAAGTTTAAAAACAATTAAAATTTTAAAACCCCACGCGCATAAAAATTACCAAAATTTAAACACGCATATTTTTAAAATTTTAAAACCGGCCCGGCCCAAAAAATCCCGCCAAATCCAAAAACGGGCCCGGCCCGCCGCGCGGGGCAGCCGCGGCGCTGCTGCCCAGCAGCAGCCCCGCTGCCGCGCAGCGGCTGCTGCCCAGCAGCAGCCTGCTGCTGGCGTGCAGCAGCTGCTGCCCAGCAGCAGCTGCTGGCGCGCAGCAGCCCTGCTGCTGGCGTGCAGCAGCTGCTGCCCAGCAGCAGCTGCTGGCCAGCAGCAGCCCAGCTGCTGCCGAGGCAGCAGCCAGCAGCAGCTGCTGCCTGTGGCGCCTAGCGCCGCAGGCAGCGGCTGCTGCCCCCGTTTCGGCCCGAAACGGTCCGTGATTTTTTCCCGCATAAAAACAAGCAACATGAAATTAAATCATCAAGAAATAAAATCATGCATAGGAAATTAAATCTAGCATAAAACCTATATGCAAAATAAAATTTCCATAAACAATTCACAAATAGAAAATTAAATAAAGCATAAACCATATGCATAAAATTTTCCATAAGTAAAATTCAAGGGGAAAAATCACCAAACCCCAAACCAAAAATAAATCCCGTCCACAAAATCGCCAATTTTAAAACACGGGATCCGCCAAGTTTAAAGATTTCCACGGATCAAAAGCCCGCTCTGATACCACTGTTGGGATTCGTCACGGGAAACCGACCGATAAAAGCGGAAATACGCGTCGATTTCCTCGAATCCGGCCCAGGAGCTTAAGATGTGGAAATCAAAAACTTAAAGCATAAAAGGAGGGTTTCAAAAACTCACCACAAAGTCTCTCTAAGAGACGGATGCGGACTGCAGGAACCAAAGTAGACTCCCTCCAACGTCACGTACACGAACGGCTCTCGGACCGAAACCCGTGCTAGCGACTCGGATGACAAGAAGAGAGGGAGAAGAAGAGAAGAGAGGGGCGGCCAAGCATAGAGTAATGGCTGCCCAAATTTCTTTCCAAAAGAAAAATCCAAACTCTCTATCTCTCACAATTGTTTCTTCACTCACAATTGTTTCTTCCCTTCTAAACAAAGAGCATTAAGGAAAAAAATGGCTAAACATTCTTACCATAAGAATGTATATCTACGGCCAATTCAAAAAAACAAGTGAGAAGAAAAGTCATCCCTTCATTTATTTCAAGTCGTGATGAAAAGAAAGAAGAAGGATGAGTTGAAAAGTAAACAAAGCAATTTTCAACCTATGACTCACACCATGAGTCATCACTTTTCATCATTCAATTTTGTCAACAAAATGACTCATCATTGACTCATCACTTGCCTTAACATTCGGCCAAGCTAGAAAAGATGGTGGGATGATTTTGTTTTATCCATTCTTACCATAAGAATTAACCAAAATATCCAAGTAGCAAAGTCCAACTTTGCCACCCCAAAAGTCTTCCATGACTTCACACTTACATCATCTCTTTTGTCCAACAAAATGAGTCATCTTTCTAGCCCTTTCATGCTCAAAATTTCGGCCAACACATCCCACTTAATGTGGGCATTTTTCATTTTAAGCTTTAAGCCCAATTCTAATTCCTTTGATTTAATTAATTTTAAATGCAACTTTACTTTAACATGTATGCTTATATATTATCCCATATAATATATTACATACATTTAAATTAAAATTCATTTGACCTATTAAGTTCATCAAGGGATTAAATTAGACATACATAAAATGAGATACATGTAAACCTATACATGTATAAAAATATTTCCACCTAGGAAATAATCCCATAAATTAATTCATTGAATTAATTATGAGAAGGCCAAAATAAATATTAATTATATAACTATGATCAATCCAATTGATTCATATAGTATAATTAAAATATATCTCTCTCTCTTCAAACGTGTATACTCCAAGTACACACTTAATCCGACTAGTTAAAGTCCAGACGTTCAATGTGTACGATCCGATGGGCCCGTCTTTATGTTGGCAGTGGGCCAAGGCCTACAGACTACAGGCGGGCTCTAGCAAGCCACTGTAGCCCCCAATTAAGACGGAGTAAGCAGTCCAACTGAAAACGTAACCCAGTAGTTTGAACTTGTAAATCCCATGTCGCTGATATCGGTGTCCAACACAGAGGCATGGAAGTATCACCCTCCTTGTGTCTGGACCTTGACTTGATACCGAATGAACTGATGCTCACAAACAAGATCCAATCTTGTTTGGGTGCGGCCGCACACTTATCAGTAACATTCTTCAAGAGGCCGATGATATCGTCTCAGTGAATCACTGAGTGACATTCCCTTCTGCATATCCATAGTGCTGCCATGCTCACTAACACACCCGAACGTACCCGTACTTGGCACCCTTTTACAGGCCCGTTGGGCGTACACCAAAGTGTGCCACTTCACATGCAGCACCATCATATGGTCCGGTCTAAGGACTTATACAAGTACTACACGAGAATCATTTGTGATACTATACCATGCAAATTCCCGTAAAGTGGTTCAATCCAGTACCATGCCCTTTTTGCATGTACCCATTAACCTAGTTGACATTCCATGTTCTATGACCGGTAAGACACCGCCATACAACCAGGCTAATAATAGTCTTTGGTTCCATTCATTCCCATGATTGGAACAGACTACGGATGACTTTATGGTCATATCGTTTTCACTATCCACAATCTTACTGCCAAGTGCCTCACACTTGACAACATGGATATGGATATGTCCATTGGATATTCTATTTAAAATATAGCACAAGACATATAATAAATAGATTAATGCCTTTATCTCCTTGACACAAATTGTATAATACATAAAGTTTACATTAATGTACCAAATGTATCATACAAACACAAGGACCAATGCCTCGGGACTAGGGCATTTCCAACATAGCATGATTCCTGACATACCCAACCGTACCTATACTTGGCATTCAGTTACAAGCTATTTAGATGTATGTCAAAGCATAGACATTTGATCTAGGAGCATAGCAGTTTCGGGGTCTAAGGATACGAATATAAGCATTAGATGAGAACCATGTTAGTGTATGCCCTAGTCCCAAAATATTGTAATCGGATTTTATAACTAATAAAAAGGCATAATCTATTTTATGATATTTTTTGTGCAATTAGTAGTAAAAGAGATTTCATAAACTGTTGTTGCTCATGTATGTTAAAAGTATGTTTTGGGCAGTAAGACCTTGAGCATAAAGAAACACAGTTTTAAAGCTATCCTTGATCTGTAGAATCATGAGAATGATAATAACAATAGACCAGCATGTGCTTTGTGAGATGGGTGATGTCTTACCAACCTTAAGACATAAGATGTCAATCAAGGACATAGGTTTATGTAAAAGAACAATGTATTAAATTGATTAGCTAATGAACCACATGGTTTTATGTCATAGGTGGTTCTCATATAATTCTTATATCAGATCCGTAGACCCGATATTACTATACTCCTGGACATGAACTCACATATTTTGAAGTGCACTTGATGTTAGAAATGCCCTAGTCCCGAGGCATTGGTCCTTGTATTTGTATTATACATTTATTAGATTTATGTATTGTACTATTTGTGTTATTAATAAAGGCATCAATTCATTTATTATATTTATCTTGTGCAATATATTAAATGGAGTATCCAATGGACATATCTATATCCATGATGACAAGTGTCATGCACTTGGCAATAAGACCATAGATTAGGTAAACGATATGACCATAAATAGATCCGTAGTCTGTTCCAGTCATAGGAAGGAATGGAACAAGAGACTATCATTAACCTAGTTGTATTGTGGTGTCTTACCGGTCATTGGACATGGTATGTCAACCAAGTTAATGGGTACATGCATGGGGGCATGGTACTGGATAGATCCACTAAACGAGTAATCCACATGGTATAGTATCACAAGTGATTCTCGTGTAGTACTCGCATGGATCCTTTGACCTGACCATATGATGGTGTTACATGTAAGGTCACATGCTTAGGGTAACGCCTAAAGGGCCTGTAATAAGGTACCAAGTATGGGTACTTTCGGGTATGTCACTTAGCATGGTAATACTATGGATATGCAGAAGGGATTTGTCACTCAGTAGTCCACTGGGAAGATATCACCGGCCTCTTGATGAATGTAACTGATAAGAGTGTGGCCACACCCAAACAGGTGGGAACTTGTTTGTGAGCTTCAGTGCATTCGGGATCAAGTTAATGTCTGACACAAAAGAGGGTGATCAACCCATGCCTCCGTGTTAGACACTGATATCAATGACATGGGATGTACAAGTTTAAACTACAGGGTTATGATAACAGTTAGACTGCCATCTCCATCTTAATTGGGGGCTGCAGTGTCTTGCTAGAGCCCAGCTGCAGTCTGCGGGCCAGAGGCCCGCTGCCAACATAAAGATGGGCCCACGGGATCGTACACATAGAACGACTGAACACAGACTTAAGGAATCACATGTATACTTGGAGTATACACTATGGGGAGAGAGATGAATATATGTTAATTATATTATAAAGATCAATTGGATTGATCCAATAATAAAATTAATATATTCAATTGGCTCTTCATGATTAATTGGATTAATTATGAGATTATTTCCTAGGTGGAAATATTCATATGTATAGGTTTACATATGATTTTATTTTGTGAAGATTTAATTTTAATTTGATGGATTAAATTAATTGGTCAAACTAATTTTAATTTAAATGTAAATAATATATTACTTGGTGTAATATATTAAATACATGGGTATATTAAAATTGGGCTTGAAATTAATTTAAACCAGAACAATTAAAATTAGACTGGGCCTAAATTAAAACATGGAAGCCCGCACAGAATGAAAAGGAGCCAAGGTGGGCCTGAATTCCCATAAGGGAATTCGGCCACCCTAGGTATAAATACCTAGGGGTTAGAAATTTCGGCCAACCCTAACACAAGAAGAGATAGCCGAAATTCCTAGCCCCTCTCACCTAAGGTTTTTGTTTTTCCAACGCTAGCACGGGTCGTGTTCGTTAGGCGTTTGTGTACGAAAACGAGGAGGGAATCTAGTTTGGTTTCTGCGGTCTTCATCCATCTCTAGAAAGAGATATTCCTGGTGAGAATTTAATCTCTTTCTATTAAAATTTTAAGTTTTACAATTTTCACTTCAATTGCTCCTGGGACTGGATTTGAGGAAATCACCGAGTTCTTCCGCTTTTATCGGGTGATTTCCGTTGAAAAATACCAACACTTGATGGGCTAGTAACAGGGTGCCAAGTATGGGTACGGTTGGGTATTCCCAAGATCATACTGGACTATTAGTAATGTGAAGGGATTTTCAACTCTTTCAATTACGAAAAGATATCGCCACCCACTTAATGAGTGAGACTGAGAAGTGTGTGACCACACTCAAATAAAGTAATCAATAGATAATTACTTATTTGAGTTTTTCAGTCTACTTGGATATCATAGAACGTCTTAACACTATACGAGGATGATAGTACCATGCATCTTGTTGGACCTCGATATCGTTAGGCAAGGGATCATATAAGATTACTACAGGTATATGCCTACAACAATATTAACATATCATCTTATTTAGGTAGCTATGATGGCTTGCTAGTGCCCACTTACAACTTGTGGGCCGAAAGTAATTTTGGGCTCGCTACCAACATAAGATGAACCTACAGGATCTCACAAAAAGAAGTCTAAGTAGATTTGTCATGTATTATTTAATATGTTATAGTTATATATTAAATTTGGTGTTATATGAGTTATTTGATTTTATGGGATTAAACATTAAGGCCTAATAAAATAATAAGTTTGTTGATTTACTTCTCGCAAGTATATGGTTTATATTAAAGTATTAAAAATATAATTCTTATGAGCACTAGATTTTTTTTAGCTCTATGATGAGAACCTATTTCATTACTTTTTTGTGTTAAATCTCTTACAGATGCTAATTTCTGGAGTGAAAATCGGATTCGAACAAACTTGGAATTTTAACCCAAGAGAATTTTGAAAGAAATGGGATTTGAGAAGAGACAAGAGTTGCACGGCTAAGGGTGATAACGGCACGGCTCTTGTCATAATAACCGTACAACTATTGCTTGACTCCGTACGGGTGTTGATGAGTGGTAGACACCATTGCATGACCGGACAACGGTTTTGATTATAGGGAAACAACCAAATTTCCACTAATATAGCTGATTAAGGGATGAATTTAGGATTGAAGGGAGTCTGTAGTCTAGGAGAGGGGAGAGGATTAATGAAAAAAACAATAATTAAGAAAAATAAAGAAAAAGAGAGAGATAAGGAAGGAGATTTTCCTCTAAAATTTCAAAAAACCAAGTTCATCAAAGCAAACCTAAATTCACTTAAATTAACTACAAATTCTAGTTCCAAACCTTCCGTAAATTTTTAGAGATTTAATTGGGAGTTGAAGTTAGAACATTCTGGACTAATTTGGAGAATTACAAGTTTTCGGGTTCAAGCTTAAAGCTTTAGAGAATCTTGATTTTTACACCTTAATATGGTATTCTAAAGCTTAAACACTAGAGAAAAGCATCAAAGGTAACTTCTACAAGGCCTAAATCCATTTTTCTGCTATTAGGGTGCTTGTTGCTTCTTTTGCATTTTTGGTTTATTTTTTCTACGTTTCTATGTTAATTAGAGTTGTATTGCTTTCGAAATAGCCGCATGACTGTTGTGCATGAGTTGTACGGTTCTGGTTAGGTTTTCAAGATTTTAATTTTCAGCGATTTTGTATTTCTGATTTTTGATTTAGAATTAGAGCTGTACGTGTGTAGTTGAAGCTGCATGGCTGTTGTATCAAACCTACGATGATGGTTTTAAAATCAGAACCCACTTTTGTGTGATTTCTTGCATTTTGACCTTATATTCAATTTTTAAAGCATATTATAAATCAGTGCAATGATAAAAACTTCAATTTCTTGAAAACCGATCCATTTTTGTGTGTAAATATATAAAACTGGATAAAATGCCTTCTAAAATTGTTTTTAAACTCAAATTCAGCGTTTTAATAGGTTTTCCATGTCTAGTCAAATAAATCTACTGGGTTATCTTGACTATCCCCTTTCATGCCCCGAGCTATTTGAATCCTGCATTTTGTCGATTTGAGTCCTATATGTGAAAATGTTTGTTTATATGCTCACCTTTGTTTTGCAGTTAGATGTATGCTAGGTTATATGAATGTTAGATTTTATTTTAGATTTCATGTATATTAGGAGAATGTAAATATCAGATTTTCGTGTATATAGGCATTTGTACCCCTACTCCCTTTTTACACAAACGTATCCCCTCGGTTAGTTTATTCAATCAGATTGTAATAATTTACTTTTCAAAATCTATTTAATTTCAAAATTTATTTACAGCTTTCCTGTATGAGCATTTAGACAATAAAACTAAAATGAACCATAGAAATATAAAAGGCAATGAGATAAAGTTGTTTAAAATGATATTTTGAATCATAAAGAAATATGTAATTTATCCAGACCCGAATGTTTGACTAAAAGGTGTAGCGGTTCTTACTTAGCTCGGCTATGCCTCAATTTCCTAGTTGAGCTGAACCGAGTGGAAACTCCTATCACTTTTAGTGAGATTGATCGATTTTATTTTTTTTCTTACTAATTTTCTAAAACCCAAAATTTTTCTTTCATTAAAACCCCAGTCGGCTTTGCAGCCTTTGCGCTCTAAAGGATCATCCGCTTACAATTTCCATGAGGTTGTTTATTACTCACTAAATTTCAACCTGTTTTTGCTTGGATTTCCCCTTCTACTTTTCGGCTGAACAACCTATTTCTACTTGGATTTCCTCTTCTACTTCTTCTTCATCGTGATCTTCATTGTCTACCTCTATGAAATTTAAGCTTTCATTAGTGGCATTAAGCAAATAACAAGCATCATCACTCGAAGGTGGATACTTCATAGGGTCATTCATACCTAAAGACTATTTCTTAATCATGAAATTTTAAAATGAGATTTCCATTATGCACATTAATAATAGCATGACCAATAGCAAGAAATGGTCTTTCTAGAATAATTGGCACATGTAAATCCTCATCCATATCCATAACAATGAAATCAACAAGTAATATAAACTTGCCTACTTTTACTAAAACATCCTCAACAATACCTCTATGGTATCTTATCGAATGATCAGCAAGCTGAAGTACACCTTAGTGGGTTGAGGTTCTCCTAAACCTAATTGTTTGTAAACATAATATGGCATAAGATTGATGCTAGCACCCAAATCACAAAATGCATTATCAATATTGAGATTACATATAGAACAAGGAATTGAGAAATTCCCCGGGTCTTTTATTTTCTAGGGCAAAGTTTGCTTGCACTGTAAAATGGATGAGCAGTATCGGTTGAGTTGCACCATAGCCACATTTTCTAGTTTCTTTTTGTTTGCCAAGAGTCCTTTCAAGAACTTCACGTACATGGGCATTTAAGCAAGTACTTATGCAAAAGGTATGTTAATGTGAAGCTTTTTGAATACTTCAAGAAATTATCGAATTGCTTTGCCATCTCATGTTGTCTTGCCCTTTAAGGAAAAGACATTCTAGGTTGATACATAGGAAGAGATTATTCTTTTAGAATAGAAGATTGCATAGAATCAAGTGGTGTTGTTGTGTTAGTGGATTCAGATTGTACTTTATCTTGCTAAATGTGAGCGTAGATTTTTCCAACCGCAGTGTGAAAGCCAAATAGATTATCCTTTGGAATGATGTTTTTTTTTTTTTTTTGGCAAGGCTCGGTCCGAGAAGTAAAGGTCGGGTTGCAATGAGCTTACGAGACAGCCCGAAAATTGTCCAATAGATCTGCGACTTTAACCCCATTTTACATAGAACCGCATGACTTTTTCTCCCGCATAAATTTAATCAAACCAATATGGAGTCGGGTGTCGTATATGTATATATAATATATAGTATTATATTATATAATACTAATGGTATATATTAGTACATGATATACATACGGATATACGTATACGTGTGTGTATATATATATACAATGCTATTATATTATAATATATAATAATGCATAATTTTTTTGAAAAAAAAAAGATAAAGGAAACGCATTTGGTCGGCCAATTTGAAAGAAATGGACAAGAAGATGATAATGGAGAAAGCACGTGATAATGGAAAGGATATGATAAAAAGAAAGAAAATAAGAAAGAGAGTATAGGAAAAGGTAAGGTTGAAAGGAATCAAATCAAGAGAAGCACAGCACTAAAGGGGGGAGGGACGGGAACAAAAAAGAAAAAAAAAGTTTTAAAAAAATCAACTTCATCTTCTTCTTCTTGCTTGGCTTCCTCGAAAAATCATCCTAAAAAAATATATATTCATTATCAAGGATATACTTTCGTCAAACCTTCATCAAAACATCAAAAACTCTCAATCCTATATGTGTGGTTTCGTGATCTTCTTGAGCTTTTCTCTTGTTTCCTTTGAAAAAAACAAAAAAAAAATTCACGATATTATCACCAAACTCAGCCAAAAATTCAAACCTACAATCCTACATCTTTTGTTTGTGATCTTTGGGGCGATTAGGAATGAAAACCAAGCTCATTTGGAACCGGTTAGCACTCCGAGGATCGACTCAAAATCTCTAAATAGACACGGACAAGTAATTTCTGAGAGACCTTAAGTCAGTTTATTACTTTCTGGGTAGATTATTACTTGTTATTTATGTTTTGGTTATTTTCCAAATTTTTATAAAACTCTTTGTTCTTTATTTCAGTCAGTTTTTTTTATCCCGCAAGAAAAATAAATCTTTTTTGGGGTTTTATGTTTTCTAAATGTTGTTTTTATAGGGTAAATTTCAAAAGCAAACCCTGTGGTTTAGCTTGTTTTCAAAACTAGGACGGTGCTTTACTTTTTGCAAAAAGATGTCATGTGGTTTCTGATGTTATAAAAAAAAGGACAATAATATTTTTCTATTAAAAATGATGATGTGAATGAGAGTATTTTGTCCATTTAATATCCCAATAGTTTATTCATATTATTTAAGAATTTTACATCAATAATTGAATATTTTCTGGAGATTTTTCATTTTGTTCTGATTTTTTTAAATTTATTATCATTATTTAATTAAAAAAAATATTCGAATTTCTCAAAAAATTTCAAAATTTTTCACTAAGATCTATTGTATTTTTTGTTAACCAACTTGAAAATTTTCAGTTCAAAATGGACAGAAATACCCTTTGTAATGTCATCATTTAATTTTAGTTTTTCTTTTTTTGTTAACTTCACAAACCACATGATCTCTTTTTGTAAAAAATAAAATGTCGTCCTCGTTTTGAAACCAAGCTAAACCACTAGGTTTGTTTTTGAAGTTTACCCTTTTTTATATATACACATGTAAATTTATTTCAAAAAATAAATTTATGTATTTATGTATATATATTTTTGTGCATTTTTTTGTAAATATTGTTCTTACTATTTTTTACTACTAATGCTACTAATATTATTATTAATATCATTGATATTGTTATTTTCAATATTATTATTATTATTATTACTTTTATGTATTATATTGTATATAAAAAATATTAAGTTTTTTTTGTCACACCTTATATATATATATATATATGTGTGTGTGTGTGTGTGTGTGTGTGTGTGTGCGCTTTTTTTGGAAGAGTTTATAGCGTGTTTATTTTGCTTCAAGACTTGGTTTATTTTCCCCGCAAAATAGGAAACCCACGTGAAAAGGATTCTATGAAGATCCCGGGATAACCGGCTCATCGAAGTGCATCTTAATTCATTAATCGGTAAAATGTTTTAGAAATTGTTTTCTTAAAAATACGTTTCAAAATCATTTTCCAGGTCAAGTCAGTTCAATCCGCAGGAATCTCCCGATTTTCCCTTTCCACATCCCAAGCTATCTATTATCCCTTGCTATTTTATTTGGGTCCTATTTGCATATGTACATTTATTGTACGACTAATCTTTGTTTTGTAGATAGATATATGTTAGGTTAGATCTAGCTTTCTATCTTTAGTTCATTTGTGTATTTTAGCAATTATATCTCCAATCCCATTTTTACCAATGTATCCTGTGGGAAAGTTTATTCGATTTGGTTGTATTAATTTAATTTTTCAAATTTATTTACTTTTTGTATTTATTTATTGCTTTTTGTAAGAGCATATAAAAAATATTTAGGGCTGAAAATGGAATAAGGAAATAAATATAAAAGACATGAAAGTTAGAACAGTTAATGATTATTTAAAATGAGACAGAAATAAGTATTTGTCAGCACCCGAATCTCTAGTTAAAAGGTATAGCGATTCTTGCACTGCTCGGCTATACCGTACTTTCCCATTAGAGTTGAAGCTGGTGGCAACTCTTTAAATCTTTTAACAAGGGAATCTGTTTATGTTTCCCTTTCACTATTCAAAAATCAAAACTACTTTACATTTCAATTAAAACCTTCTTGATAACTCATATTCACATAGGCATATCTAGGTGCATTTTAACTTATTTTCTTAGTTATTTTCGCATTTTAGTATTAGTTTTATTATTTTCTTGATTAGTTTGTTTGTTTTATTTTATGTATCCTTATTTAGTGTTATTTACCTCTTTTAGGTGCTTGGAAGTAGATTTTGGCTTTTTAGGAAGACTGCTAGAAGAGTTTTTTATTGGAGCTTGAACTTCAACTGGATTTTCAACAGTGTTCAAGGCTGTTTTAGCTCAAGATTTGTTCTGCAAGATTGTGCATCTGTCCGTTAGCTTTCCATAGCACCTTGAATCGCGCCAATTGGAGCTATATCGAGGAAGTTAGCTTAGGTTTTTTTGTAGCTTGTTCAGGTTCTGCGGGTCAACCTTTGTTGACTTTCTCTTCTTAATTGGGCCAGATTTCTCTTTAAGGAGCCCATGGCTTGCACTTTAATTTCCAGCAGGCCTCTTTAATTAAGTAGGTTAATGAGACTCCTAATTAGGTTAGGAGTAGGAGAGCTATAAAAGAGAAAAAGAGGAGAAGGTTTAGGACTGGTTTTTTTTACTTCTTCTAAAACGTTTGGTGGAGGCTTTCAAAGGAGACAAGGCTGCACGTTTTTCCTTAAGGTTTTTGGTAGAATTTGTTTAGTTATGAGTAGCTAAACCCTCTTCTAGTTGAGGTACTTTGAAGTTTAATTCCATCAGATCCATGAGACTTGTGTTTTAACCGTGTTCTTTTATTCAAATGTTTATTCAATTCCTGTGATTATAATTTGTTATATTGCTGTGGATTTAATCAAATTGATTTGGCCAGTTAATTGATTGATTGTACTACATATCGCCGAATAGAATAATATATCTGTGATTGTTGTTCTATCAAAGTGGCAAGTTAGCTTCGTGTAAAGTTAACGGAATTGAATAGTTTAGTTTTTATGATTTACGGCGTTTCCGATTTCATTAACTAAGATAGAGGTCTTTTTTGTGTTTAATGTTGCCATAGGTTAATTCTTATTAAGAAGTTTCTTAGAGATTATCTATTGGCCAGGGAAGTAGTTTATTCGGGCATTTCCCGGAACTATCGATAAATTAAGAAAAGATTGGTTATTGAGTGCGTTTCACCTTTAACTATAACTCTATCTATTTGGATAATTGAATTAGATCTTTGGTGTCTGTGATTGAATTACGGAATTAAACTAAAAAGTATCTCGGCTAGTTTTTCTTTCTATTGATTTATTCTGTCTTAATTTACATTCTGCAAATTCACAAATCACATCATTTATTTTTATTTCAATCCAATCAATTTTCATTCTTCTTGCAAATAAATATACCTGCATTAATCCCTGTGGTTCGACCCCGTTCTTGCTATACTACCCAGTATAAGGAACCGGAGATATTAAATTAAACATTGACGGGTTGACAACCTATCAAATTTTGGCGCCGTTGCCGGGGATTTGTGTATAAGGTTTATTTATTTGTTGTTTCTAATTCCTTTTCTGAGTGTGTATGCAGTGTTCTTCTTCTGTAGGTGGACTTCTGTTCAACCCAGAAATCGAAAAAACTACAAAGCGGCTCTGAAAGGAAGCAAAGTTGTGCAGGAGACAAGTCCTTGAGGCTGCAGAAGACGACTCTGATAGTACTGAAACTCTTCCCACCATTGAAACAGATTCGGACTCAGAAACTGAAATGGCCAATCCACCTCTAGCAACTCTGCGAGATATGCTCGCCCCTCCTGTCAACCAACAGCCTCTGTGTATACAATATCAAAATGTGGAGGATGGATTTGAGTTGAAACCTGCATTGATTCAGCTTCTACCAAAATTCCATGGCTTACAAGCGGAAGACCCAAATCGGCACTTAAAGGAGTTTCATGTGGCTTGTTCTGGATTTAGACCACGTGGAGTTACTGAAGAGCAAATCAAGTTGCGTGCATTTCCATTCTCATTGAAAGCCACTGCAAAAGAATGGCTGTACTACCTTCCTTCCGGAACTGTTAACACTTGGACCGAAATGGCAAGGCTATTTTTGGAGCGATTCTTTCCTGCATCTAGAGCTGCAAACTTGAGAAGGGAAATTTGTAGCATTAGACAAAAAGACTCCGAGTCCTTGTATGAATATTGGGAAAGATTTAAGAGACTATGCACTAGTTGCCCTCAACAAGGGTATAACGGATCAACTGTTGGTACAATACTTTTATGAGGGGCTGCTACCACTTGAACGAAGAGTCATTGATGCGGCAAGTGGAGGTGCTTTGGTCAGCAAGACACCTCAAGCTGCCTGAGACCTGATTTTTGCCATGGCTGCAAATTCACAGCAGTTCAACAGCCGTTCTGACACTCCTACACGAGGTGTTCATAAGGTAAGGTCTTCTGATCTTGAATCTAAACTAGATAGGCTTAATCAACTGCTGGAAAAGATTAATATTTGGAAGTGCAGGTGCTTCTAACTACGGGCCACAAGCCCAAGTTTGTGGTATTTGTTGTTTTCAGGGACATCCCACTGATGCATGTCCAACACTTCAAGAGGAATCCAGCAGTGAGATGGTTAACACCATGGGAGACTTCAACACCCAATACCGAAGGAAATATGATCTGTTCTCCAATTCATACAACCTAGGGTGGAGGGATCATCCGAATTTCAGATATGGCAATAACCAACAACAGCAGCCACAGCCCCCACGGATGAATTATGGAGAAGAAATTAACTCTTTGAAAGGAATGATGGCGCAATTGGTGGAATCTCAACAGAAGAGTGTTGACAAGATGAGTAAAATGGAAGACCAAATTAACCAATTAATCTCCTCTTTCAACAAACTTGAAAACAAAGGAAAGTTGCCTTCCCAACCTGATGTGAATCCAACGCACAACGTTAGTGCAATTACCTTGAGAAGTGGTAAAGAACTCGAAGCACCAGCACCAAAAGCATCAGCCCCATGTAGCCGTGCAACACCAGCCGAGACAGAGAAAACAGCCCCCATCGAAGAGCTAATCCAATCCAATCCTGAAAAACCACCATTTCCACATCGATTGGCAAGAAAGAAGAAAGCTATAGATGATACAGAGGTGTTTGAAACTTTAAAGAAGGTGGAAATCAACATTCCACTCCTGAAAGAGCTCTGCACTGGGATGAACAGAGTTCGGGCCAATAAGAGGGTGCCCATGGGTGAGACCGTTTCAGCAGTACTTCAAGGTAAATTACCCATAAAAGAACAAGACCCAGGTATGTTCACTATTCCTTGCAAGATAGGCAATGTAGGCATAGAACAAGCTATGTGTGATCTCGGCGCTTCTATTAATTTGATGCCTTTGTCTATTTACTCCGCATTGAATTTGGGTCCTTTGAAACAAAATGGGGTATTTTCGACATTAGCTGATAGGTCTAGTGTTTTTCCTGAAGGAGTATTAGAAGATGTTCTTGTACAAGTAAATGACTTAGTATTCCCCGCGGATTTTTATGTCTTCAATATGGAAGGGGGAACTTCTTTTAACCCAGGAATGATACTGTTAGGATGCCCATTCTTGAAAACAGCCCGCACAAAAATTGATGTGCATGAGGGGACATTGACTATGGAATTTGATGGTGCTATGATTAAATTTGACATAAATAGAGCAATTAAGCACCCCGTTGATTATGCCTCTGTTTTTGCAATCAATTTCTCTGACATTTACACTAATAAATTTTTGGAGATGTGTAGTGGTGATCCTTTGCAGGTTTCTTTGGCTAACAACCTCACAAATCCGAAATTGGCTAAATGGGAGGAAGAATGGGTAATGCCTAAAGAGCTGATATATGCCGTCCAAGACCTCGAAGCGCTCAAACCTGTAAACCAGAGTCAAATGCAGTAAAAAATAGCAGCTGAATCACGTCTTGGCCGTGCTATAGTTGGAAGAAACAAAATTCTTCCCTCCATTGAAAAACCACCAGACTAAACGTGGCCACCGTTGAGCCAACGACGTTAAACAAAAGCGCTTTTTGGGAGGCGACCCAAAAATTCACTCTATAAGTGTTTTATTAATGCTTGTAATATGTAGAGTTAAAAAAAAAAGGGTGCAAAGTTAAAGTTTAAAAAAAAAAAAAGGTACAAAGTTAATATCTCCGGTTCCTTATACTGGGTAGTATAGCAAGAACGGGGTCGAACCACAGGGATTAATGCAGGTATATTTATTTGCAAGAAGAATGAAAATTGATTGGATTGAAATAAAAATAAATGATGTGATTTGTGAATTTGCAGAATGTAAATTAAGACAGAATAAATCAATAGAAAGAAAAACTAGCCGAGATACTTTTTAGTTTAATTCCGTAATTCAATCACAGACACCAAAGATCCAATTCAATTATCCGAATAGATAGAGTTATAGTTAAAGGTGAAACGCACTCAATAACCAATCTTTTCTTAATTTATCGATAGTTCCGGGAAACGCCCGAATAAACTACTTCCCTAGCCAATAGATAATCTCCAAGAAACCTCTTAATAAGAATTAACCTATGGCAGCATTAAACACAAAAAAGACCTCTATCTTAGTTAATGAAATCGGAAAAGCCGTAAATCATAAAAACTAAACTATTCAATTCCGTTAACTTTACACGAAGCTAACTTGCCACTTTGATAGAACAACAATCACGGATATATTATTCTATTCGGTGATATGCAGTACAATCAATCAATTAACTGGCCAAATCAATTTGATTAAATCCACAGCAATATAACAAATTATAATCACAGGAATTGAATAAATATTTGAATAAAAGAACACGGTTAAAACACAAGTCTCATGAATCTGATGGAATTAAACTTCAAAGTACCTCAACTAGAAGAGGGTTTAGCTACTCATAACTAAACAAATTCTACCAAAAACCTTAAGGAAAAAAATGCAGTCTTGTCTCCTTTGAAAGCCTCCACCAAACGTTTTAGAAGAAGTAAAAAAAACTAGTCCTAAACCTTCTCCTCTTTTTCTCTTTTATAGCTCTCCTACTCCTAACTTAATTAGGAGTCTCATTAACCTACTTAATTAAAGAGGCCTGCTGGAAATTAAAGTGCAAGCCATGGGCTCCTTAAAGAGAAATCTGGCCCAATTAAGAAGAGAAAGTCAACAAGGGTTGCCCGCAGGACCTGAACAAGCTACAGAAAACCTCAGTTAACTTCCTCGATATAGCTCCGATTGGCACGATTCAAGGTGCTATGGAAAGCTAACGGAAAGAAGCACAATCTTGCAGAACAAATCTTGAGCTAAAACAGCCTCAAACACTGTTGAAAATTCAGTTGAAGTTCAAGCTCCAACAAAACCTCTTCTAGCAGTCTTCCTAAAAAGCCAAAATCTACTTCCAAGCATCTAAAAGAGGTAAATAACACTAAATAAGGATACATAAAATAGAACAAACAAACTAATCAAGAAAATTATAAAACTAATACTAAAATGCGAAAATAACTAAGAAAATAAGTTAAAATGCACCTAAATATGCCTATGTGAATATGAGTTATCAAATTCCCCCACACTTGGATCTTTGCTTGTCCTCAAGCAAACTAGGACTAAAGGAAAATTTCTCCCGAAATTGACTATGGTTGAACCCTAGTAAATCCTTAACCGTTCATTCAAGGAAGTTAAACCACCAAGATTCCATAGGAAGTTTCAAAACTTTACAAGCTAATAAGCTTAATCATAAGAACTAGAAAATCAAACAAGTCGGCATAAACAAAACATTTAACCCAACTTCACAAGACTTAGTCAATTGAAAAACCACCACAAATTATTGAATTAGCTAACTTTAGGCAAGCGAATCGTCCAACCTAGAAGGACATCTAGAGATTTTAAGCTTTTATTCACATTTAAAGCACTTCAAACCAAGATAGTTACCAAATTAAGCAAAGGGTCAACATCCCAATTTTGCGAGTATTGAAAAGGCCTCTTATGAGGGGTAACTCTCCCCATAGGTCATGCTCCATACACAAAGTCATTGTTTTTAACTTTGCTTAAGGTGAGGTGGGCCTATCCCCCAACTCAAAACCTATGGTTGTTGGAATGCGAGAGGTCTCGCTTTGTCGAGCAATGAAAAGGGTCTCTTATGAGAAGTTAGCTCTCCCTCTTAAGTCACTCTCCATACACAAGGAATGATATTTGTCATACCTTGCTTAAGATGAATTGGTCCCATCTCCCAATTCAAGACTCAAGGGTAATCGAGACAATTGAATTCTAAAATTTACATTCTCAGCACAATTCAACCAACATAATCAATTATAAGCTAAACTCTAGTTATCTCATCCTCCATAAGTTGGCAATAACTCACTTACTTCACATTAACCAACAAACTTTTTGAAAGCAATTGATCAATAAAACTTCATCACATTCTGTCAAAATTAAACGTAGAGTTATATGCAAACCAAGCTCAATCCCCAATCCTTTCGACAAACCCACTAACATGCTTTGTTTCTAATTCTTCCTACTTCCAATTGGTTTATTATATTCAATGATGACAAAAATCAGGATTTTCCAAGGGCTAAACCAAGACAATTTCAATTTTTAAATTTAAGCCTAATTTACTCATGGACAAACAACTGAGAATCCAATTTATGGAGGGAATTATGCAAAAACTACATGCAATCCTAAATAGCACAAGAATAAAACAAAAAAACAAACATTAAACTATCCTAAAAATTGAAATTCTTTTTTTTTTAATTTTCCTAATTAATCCCTTCCCCCATACTTAACATGCATTTACTCCTGAAAATGCATCTAAATTAAGCACAAAGTGTAAAAAAAAAAAAAGGAAAGAAGTACTCCCTTAGATTGTAGGAAAGAACGGTGGAGAATCGGAAGAACAATGTTTGCAAAGGCAGCAAGTTCAAGGCCAATTTTGACAAGGATACATTCTGAATTAGGAGAAATACAAAGGTAAAATGTTGTAGATCTTTCTCTTAACTTTCTAACGCACTTTGAATCAGCATAATCGGAGGTCGAACGCAAAAGTTAAGGCTCAATTACGAAACATGGTCAGATCTGTGGGCGGGCACTACGGTACGTGCGGCTCGACGAGGCGCTGGCGAGGCAGGATGGCGTGGCGCGCTGCCGCTGCGGCGTGCTGGGCAGCTCTACGTGCTGCTGGCAAGGCAGCCAGGCACGCGCTGCTGCTTCTGTGCCCTTTTTTTTTTAATTTTTCCTTCTCTTTTTTTTTTGTTTCTTTTTTCTTTTTCTTTTTTTTTCTTTTTTTTTTTTGAACTTCTCTCTTTTTTTTTCTTTTTCTTTTTCTTTTTTTTGTTGTTTTTTTTTTTTTAAATTTAAATTTGCACCTTTTTTTTAAAACTTTAACTTTGCACCTTTTTTTTTAACTCTACATATTACAAGCATAAATAAAACACTTATAGAGTGAATTTTTGGGTCGCCTCCCAAAAAGCGCTTTTGTTTAACGTCGTTGGCTCGATGGTGGCCACGTTTAGTCTGGTGGTTATTCAATGGAGGGAAGAATTTTGTTTCTTCCAACTATAGCATGGGCAAGACGTGATTCAGCTGCTATTTTGTACTGCATTTGACTCTGGTTTACAGGTTTGAGCGCTTCGAGGTCTTGGACGGCATATATCAGCTCTTTAGGCATTACCCATTCTTCCTCCCATTTAGCCAATTTCGGATTTGTGAGGTTGTTAACCAAAGAAACCTGTAAAGGATCACCACTACACATCTCCAAAAATTTAATAGTGTAAATGTCAGAGAAATTGATTGCAAAAACAGAGGCATAATCAACCGGGTGCTTAATTGCTCTATTTATGTCAAATTTAATCATAGCACCATCAAATTCCATAATCAATGTCCCCTCATGCACATCAATTTTTATGCGGGCTATTTTCAAGAATTGGCGTCCTAACAGTATCATTCCTGGGTTAAAAGAAGTTCCCCCTTCCATATTCAAGACATAAAAATCCACGGGGAATACTAAGTCATTTACTTGTACAAGAACATCTTCTAATACTCCTTCAGGAAAAACACTAGACCTATCAGCTAATGTCAAAACTACCCCATTTTGTTTCAAAGGACCCAAATTCAATGCGGAGTAAATAGACAAAGGCATCAAATTAATAGAAGCGCCGAGATCACACATAGCTTGTTCTACGCCTACATTGCCTATCTTGTAAGGAATTGTGAACATACCTGGGTCTTGTTCTTTTATGGGTAATTTACCTTGAAGTACTGC
The DNA here is from genome assembly GCA_039660915.1 of Euphorbia tirucalli. Classification (NCBI taxonomy): domain Eukaryota; kingdom Viridiplantae; phylum Streptophyta; class Magnoliopsida; order Malpighiales; family Euphorbiaceae; genus Euphorbia; species Euphorbia tirucalli. The sequence continues at coordinate 37,896,452 of CM077636.1, read as the reverse complement.
TGAAATGGTCTCACCCATGGGCACCCTCTCATTGGCCCGAACTCTGTTCATCCCAGTGCAGAGCTCTTTAAAAAATTTGCAATACCGGGGTACATGTTTGATGGCTGTCAGGAGTGGAATGTTGATTTCCACCTTCTTTAAAGTTTCAAATACCTCTGTATCATGTATAGCTTTCTTCTTTCTTGCCAATCGATGTGGAAATGGTGGTTTTTCAGGATTGGATTGGATTAGCTCTTCGATGGGGGTTGTTTTCTCTGTCTCAGCTGGTGTTGAAGTTTAATTCCATCAGATTCATGAGACTTGTGTTTTAACCGTGTTCTTTTATTCAAATATTTATTCAATTCCTGTGATTATAATTTGTTATATTGCTGTGGATTTAATCAAATTGATTTGGCCAGTTAATTGATTGATTGTACTGCATATCACCGAATAGAATAATATATCCGTGATTGTTGTTCTATCAAAGTGGCAAGTTAGCTTCGTATAAAGTTAACGGAATTGAATAGTTTAGTTTTTATGATTTACGGTGTTTCCGATTTCATTAACTAAGATAGAGGTCTTTTTTGTGTTTAATGCTGCCATAGGTTAATTCTTATTAAGAGGTTTCTTGGAGATTATCTATTGGCTAGGGAAGTAGTTTATTCGGGCGTTTCCCGGAACTATCGATAAATTAAGAAAAGATTGGTTATTGAGTGCGTTTCACCTTTAACTATAACTCTATCTATTTGGATAATTGAATTGGATCTTTGGTGTCTGTGATTGAATTACGAAATTAAACTAAAATGTATCTCGGCTAGTTTTTCTTTCTATTGATTTATTCTATCTTAATTTAAATTCTGCAAATTCACAAATCACATCATTTATTTTTATTTAAATCCAATCAATTTTCATTCTTCTTGCAAAAAAATATACCTGCATTAATCCCTGTGGTTCGACCCCATTCTTGCTATACTACCCAGTATAAGGAACCGGAGATATTAAATTAAACTTTGACGGGTTGACAACCTATCACTTCTCATGGCTTGTCGTCGTGTAAAAGAATAGTCCACTCACACTAAGTCATAGTTTGATTTCCTGTAGGCTGAGCATGCGGATTTGGTTCTCCTGCAGACTCAAAATTATTTTAGGTACAGCAAGAGTTTTACCATTCCTCAACATGATTGCCTTGCTTTCTTCCCTTGGATTTGGTTCAATGTTAGTTGGGATTACTCTTTTCAACTTTGGTGTCACCACTGTTGTGAATTGTTAGATTTGATTTTCTAGGTTTTTGATGGCAATTTGCGTCTGCTTCATGAACTGCATAAGCGCATCATCTATTTCAGAGTTCTTACCTTGAGAAGTTCCAGCCTGATAAAAGTAGGCTGGAATTGCTGATGTTGGAAATTGTTTTGCTGAAATGGTGGTTAAGGCTGCTTTCCAGTGTTTGGACTCCATAAAAAATTAGGATGATTCCTCCATCTTGGATTGTACATGTTGGAGTGTGGATTGTTCATTTGCATGTGGTTGTTGCCTACAAAATCACAATGTTCTTCACCAAGTGGTCCATCACAAGCAATATTTCTATGGTCACGTCCATGGAAATCACAAATTTGAGAATTTTGAATAAAGAATGCATTAGGCTTTGCAAGATGCCTAAGAATTTGATCAAATTTGTTTACAAGTTTGGAAACAGCTTTTGACTCATGGCTTTGTCCTCTATCTTCACCAACTGAGTGTCATTTATAACTAATGTTTACTAGTCTCTTAATAAGTGCATAAAGATCTTCTAGAGCAAGCTCCTCCGAATCACCATTGGCTATTGACTCAATTTGAATTTTATAAGCTTTGGTCAATCCATTGTAGAAGTTTGGATTTGTATCTACATAGGAATACTATGATTTGGCACTTTTCTCAACATGTCTATGTAACATTGCCATGCCTTGGATAGAGATTCCTTAAGTTGCTGAGCAAAACTAGTAACTTTATTTCTCAATTTAATTGCTTTTTTTAGTGGGAAATATTTAGTCAAAAATGTTCTGACCATGTCATCCCAGGTTGTTACATATCTTGGTTGCAAAATTTTGGGCCAACTCTTATCCTTATCCCTTAAAGAGAAAGCGAAAATCTTGAGCCTTATCACATTATCAGAAACTCAATGCTTTGTTCTGAAAGTATTGCACATAGTAATAAAATTTTAAGTATGAGTGTTTGGATCTTCTCCCGAAAGTCCTCCATATTGAACGGCTACTTAGAGCATTTGGATCATTGAGGCTTTGATTTCAAAGAGATTGTTCTCTTCATCTTGTATCACAATACAAGAAGAGTATCCTTTAATTAAAGGTCTTGAATACTCCTTGAGTCTATGACTTTGGGGAGGTAAGTGTACCTCAATTTCATCATGTCATTTTTCCCTAACAGGTTGAGGTTGTCTACTTCCATTTAGTTTTCTATCACCTTGCCATTCTTTGTCTTTATCTTAATCTTCGCATAAAAAGATTTAGATTGTCTAAACAATAAATAACTATATAGGCTGAACAAACAAGTGAGAACCTACTATTTTATAAAGAAAATTTGGAACCTTACACTTCCAATTCCGGGCAATGAACTACTAGCAAGTGTACTAGATCAGATATGCAATACAGTGATAAGAACAAGCGTCATTTCCGTAAGGATTGGTAGTAAGCAACAACAAACTTATTAACAAAACAGCAAATTAATGTATCTTTCTTTCTTGATAAAGCGAGATTGAATAATGATGTTGAACAACTAAAATAATAAATGAATAAGATAATTGAAGAATGAGAATAGTAATGATAAATATAACAGTAATGAAAATAATTTATAGAAGGGTCACAAACTTAAGTCAAACATTGTCTAATAGTTTCCAGTCCTTTCTCCATTATTCAGCATAGTTAAGGTAAAGAACATAGGTTTAAGGTCTCTACTTTCTTAAATCACCATGTTTTACATCTCGTTCTCATATGGATTCTTTAAGATTTCATTTACTTAACTCTCGCCCTCATATATTAAATCTCAAGCTTTAAGTTTTAAGAAGCATTTACCATTTAGATGAAACCCTTAACATATTAACCATCTCCTCTCGATCTCTGGTTGTATATATGCTAAATCAATTTTTCCATAACTCTAAAATCTCCTCTTGATATCAGTAAAGTTACTCAATATAAGTTGATCAATCTTATAAGAATTAGGCTTACTGATTTAACAACCAACTATGTATATAATGCCCATTAAAAGTAAAGCAGAGAAAGACTTACTTGTGCCAGATAAGTTTACCCGAGCTGTGAAGTGAGACTACTCGCGCTTCATTATTGGAAGCAAGCAATCTCAACACAGAATTGATAGAAAGAGAAAATATTATAAATATAGAGAGAGAAAGTACAAAATAAACTGAATAAACTAAATGATCCCATTATGAATGAAAATTACTCGTAACTATTACCTATTTATTATAGCAATTAAGGGCAAAAGCGTAAATCTAATACAAGCAAGTTGCTAAGTAAAATAATCAAAATAATCTTAAGCAGGAGCTGTCATCCGCAGGGATAATCCACTTGCATCCTACTTGCTAATAAAAGAGATTCTTAATTAATGTCATCTACTTTTCAAGGATGATATAGTCATTTCGCCCCTCTAAGTTGCCATCTCCTCGTCTTTGATGGATTCCATGTCATCATTCAGATGGCTAAGTCCACGAAGGACATGGGTACATGTTAGAAAATAGTGTACTAGATTGATCCACTAATGAGAACACCACATGGTTCTATGTCATATGTGGTTCTCATGCAATGCTTATACGGATCCTTATACCTGATATTACTATACTCCAAGATATGAACTTACATAATTTGACGTGTGCCTAACAGGCCCATAACTAGGTGCCAAGTATTATTATGGTTCACTATATCAGGGATCATGATGGGAATATGAGTAATGTGAAGGGATTTGCCACTCTCTTAACTGAGAGAAGTTATCACTAGCCACTTGGTCAGTGAGAATGAGAAGTGTGTGGCTAGACTGAAAGGAAGTAATCAATGGCTAATTACTTATTTAAGTTTTTCAGTCTACTTGGATATCAAGGAACGTCTTAGAACTAGACGAGGGTAACCGTACCATACCTCTAGTTGCACCTTGATATCATTAGGGAAGGGATCATATAAGATTACTACGGGGTATATGTCTACAAAGGTATTGACATTCATCTTATTTGGGTAGCTATAATGGCTTGCTAGAGCCCACTTACAGCTTGTGGGCCGAAAGTAGTTTCAGGCCCATTGCTAACATAAGATGAACCTACAGGATTGCATGCAAAGAAGTTCGAGTGGATTTTTCATGAACTATTTAATATGCTATAGTTACATATTAAATTTGGTGTTATATAGGCTATTTGATTTTATAGGATTAAATGTTAAGGCCTAGTAAAATAATAACCCCACTTAAGAGAAATTTACTTGAGAGAATTTACTTTTTAGCTTATTAAATTACCACATGGTAAATATATCAAGTGGGAAGAAGCTATTAAAATATCCTAGTTATTTTAGCAATAAAATATCTACATATTTTATTAGATGAGAAGAATTAGATTAAGGAAAGAACTCTTTTAATGTATAAAATGTAAAAGAAAGACCTAATCTAACTCTCACACGCGTCTCTCTATCTCTTTATCTCTCTCTCTCTCTCTCTCTCTCTCTCTCTCTTAGTATCATTGAAATGTGACCAACACTAGGAAAGAACCCTAGAGGATTTGACAACGAAAGAGGAAAGTGTAGGAGCACCATTTAATCCTATGCTAACACACGAATCTGTTCCAAAGCCTTTAGTGTGCATGATAGTAAAGGATCTTCATAGAAAATCAAGGTCTATTGTCCATTTCATAGCGGAGATGACATAGATATGGATTTTAATTAACTCTATTTTATTCCTTCTTTGTTCTTTATTATTCTAAATACGGTTCCTGCTAGAATGTAGAAAAAAATAATTGTTGTTTCCACTGCTCTTGATTGTTTTTAGCTAGGATGATTCCCAAGAAACCACTTATTTCCCATGACCATGTAGTTTCCTCATAGGAGGATCGATCCAATACCTTGTTCTCCAACAAGTACTTATGTCCTTGATTGACATCCTATGTCTATGATCGGTAAATCGCCAACATCTCTCAAGGTACATACTAGTCATATATTATTATCATTCCTATGATAATAAGACACCATGGATATTTAAAATAGTGTTTTATATGCTTAAGGTTTTACTACCGAAATCACATATCTTACAATCATGAGCAAACAACTACTCAAGTATATTCTATTTACTTAATTTGCACGAGAAAATATAATAACACATATTAATGCCTTTTATTAATACATACAAAATGCCTGATATTGAGACTAGGGCATACACTAACACAAAGGAGTCACACTTATATGCCGTTAAAAGAATATGTCATTATTTAAATGGAACAATAGATGTTGGACTATGGTATCCTAACAATAGCAACTTTGAGCTATTGGGATACACTGATGCTAACTATGTAGGTGATTGATTACACAAAAAAAAGCACCTCTTGCGGTTGTCAATTTTTTAAGAAATTGTCCTATTTCATGGTTCAGCAAAAAGTAAGCTTCAGTAGCATTATCGACAATAGAAGCTGAATACATCACTATTGGAAGTTGTGTTATCCAACTACTACAAATCAAGCAACATCTGTAAGATTTTGGAATAAAATCCAATCGCATTAGTGTTAAGTGTGGCAACAATAGCGCTACTAATTTATCTAAAATCCATGTCCAACAAAGCAAAATGAAACATGTCAACATCAAACATCACTTTATTCAAGATCATGTGCCAAAGGAAGACATCAAATTAGAATTTGTTCCAACAGACAATCATCTAGTAGATATTTTCCTAAAAGCTCTCTCAAAAGAAAAATCTAAGAATCTTAGACAAGCTATTGGTATGACTCATTCTATCTAAATTTAAATTTCCTGCCTTTATTTTAAATTGAAATTTATTTTGTCTCTGTAATTTAAGTTGTCATTGGTAACTAGCAAAGCAGTTAATAGGGTTAGTAAGGTAAAAGTAGGCTAATCGTGCACTTTAATACCTAGCGGTTTCCATTCTGCAGTAAACCTTCAACATGTCACCTTAACCATCTCACTCTCTCCCATCATGTGATAATTATTATATTAGGTTAAATAGGAGATAATTACTCAATCAACATTCATCCCCTTCAAAACTCTCTTTTATTATTCTCTCTCTACCACAGAAACCTTGTATCTGGTCAACTATGGTGAAACACCAAAGCAAGTAAAAAGCTTCTGAAGAACAAACACCACCTCATCCTCTCGAACCCAGACACCTACCCCTTCATCCTAGTGCACTAAACTATTATACTTATAAGCCTCAATATCTTAACTTGCAATACTTCAGCAAAACCAAACCCTTCTATACATGGATCAAAACATTTATATGGGAATCATTCATGAACATTCAGTGCCCCACATATGAAGTGTTGGTTCAAAAATTCTACACAAATCTAAAGGTTAGCCAGATAATGATGATACTCTAACCACAATCGTTTGCAACAAGAGGATTGTTATTAGTCCTTAACTTTTCTCTAATCTGTTGGAGATTCCTCCCATTATCTTTGAGTTAAGAAACCCTAGAGATGTAGCCAAAATTGTTAGTTTCCCAAAGAACTATCTTTATCCTCCAAACTCCAATGGGGAACTCTGTGCAACCAAACTTGGTAAGATTCCTTGATTGCTTCATCACTTGCTAGTTTCCTTCACCGTTCCTAAAATTTTTTATGCGAATGCTATTACTAAGTTTGAGTTGTGTGTTGTGTGACACATTCTCATTAACCAAATCCTAAACCTACCCATTCTCATCATTCATCACATGGAAAAGGGATAACTTTAGCTCATGTATGGCTCCTTAATTACCATTATTCTTGCAAATAGCCAAATTGAACCCTCTCTAAAAATGCTCCCCGCCCTTGGTGATATTATTAATGCTGCCAACCTTGAAAAAATTGAATGGCAAGATGAGCCTGTTGAAGAAACCCACAAAAAATACTCCTCTGATATTTGTGCTAAAGAACCTGATGTTGACAACTGCTATTGACAACACTGATACTCCTACTGTTGGTCAAACCCAACATGATAAAAATCCCACTATTGAGCCTATTATTCATAGAACTAGGTCTAAAACCACTATAGCCAAAGGCATCTAGTTCAACGCCCCTATTGACAAACCTAAGATCCAATCTATACATGATCTCTCTAAGAATGCAGGTAAGAAACCATTCATTATCTCATCTAAATTAGATTCTTCCTTTGGTTGTGATAAAATCCTATCTCTCAGTCAAACTGTTGATGAACTTAATAAGTTTGTATTTGTCCGAACTGGTCTTGAGACTATTATTAAGGAAACAAAGATTCTTCATGCTGCAAAACGAGACACAAAGAATGTTGTGAATTCTCCAAAGAATGACCAAAACAAAAAAGCCTAAAGTTACTAATAAGGAGGCTATTGAGAAACAAAATGTTGAACTATTCTATACCACCATTGTCAACATTGAAAATATCAATATTAATAAGGTGAGTTCCTCAAATCCCTCTCTTCGTTCTATTGTGAAACCCAAGTTATTCTCAATGAGTTAACTAGTCTCAAAGCCTTAGTGTATCCAATTGTTTGAGTACAAGCTAGCCAAAATGTTTTCATTTATGTTGAGAAAATGACCACCATTCAATTAAATCTTTTTTCCTATATCACTAAACTTAAAACAGCTCTCAAAACAATGTCAATCCTTCTCAGCTTGCCAATATTCTCAGTTTTAAACTTGAGCCTGAGTAAATTAAATCTTTTTTCCTATATCACTAAACTTGAAGCAGCTCTAAAAACAATGTCAATCCTTCTCAGCTTGCCAATATTCTCAGTTTTACACTTCAGCCTGAGTTTGCTCAACTAGCTAATGCCATTCAAGAGTCAAATGAAATGGTATATGCTAAAATTACGAGTTTGGCAAGCCTTATCTCAAATAGCTCAGCAGGCTCTAACAATGAACAACTCAACATGATACTTGATGCACTAACTGGCCGAGTTGTTGAGGCTCACCAAAATAAATATTTATAGTGCTAATTCCTCTGCTGGACTACAATTTGATCTGTAGTAAGAGTGAGGCCAGGTTGAATCCCAAGAGAAATATCAATTTCCTAATTTCAAAGGTGGGTTTTGGATTTGTAAAATAACTAATAAAATAAATACTTAAATAAAAGAGAAAAAATATGAGTTACGATAATTTCGATTCAAGAGATTGATTCATTTGGTTGTTGTTTATCATAAGTTTAAAAAAGATAAATAATTTACCAAATCAAATCATTGATCAAAGAAGGTTTGGAGGCCATAACCATCTTTTACTTTATCTTGTTAAAATTAATTCTAATGGCGCACCAAAATCAATTCTAGTCATTGAGAAAAGGGAATGAAACATGTCCAATTGCTTAATAGACCACATTAAGTTCAAAAAAGTTTATCAAAACAATTTTTACTAAAAGGAATACTTAGACAAACAATAAAACTTGAATAAGCTTTCTTGTTAACCAATAGTGAGCAAAACTCAGTTGCTCAAGACCGATTTGTGCTACATGACGTAATTTACTCAAGACAATTACGAATCAAGAATAAACACTTAGCAATAGAAGATTGAATAAGATTCAAAAATTATTTGATGAACTGTAAAATAAAGTTTAGAACTTGATGTAATAAAAAGAAAAATGAAGTACAAGAAACCTCACAACTCTAAGCAAATTACTCTTACTCTTGAATCAGAAAATAAAACTAACACATAATAAACTAAGAATTAAGAAGTATTGGATTTTTTGTGTGTTGATTAGTTGGTCAGATGGATTTGTTCGATTGATGTTAGATGGTTAACAATGAAGAAAGTATTTATAGGAAGAAGTTAATGGAGAAAAGTCAAAGTCTTCCAATCTATCCTTTAATCAAGCTAAACATGTTTAAACATGTCTCTCAAGTCTTCTCTGATCAATCTTAAGTTTCATATTGAGTCTTCATTTAAAGTCTCCTTTTAAAGTCCTCTCTTAAAGTCTTCCCATAAATTAAGATGGAAATGACTAATATCTTAATATGTAGTGAGGCATGCTTACGCCTATGCAATATTTTCTTTAAATAGAAATCTTGAAATCTGCATTTGAGTAGAGCGTGGTCATGCCTAAGAGAAAATTGTCTTCTGTTTCCAAAATGCTTTAATAAGCTCCAAATTCCAACTTTACCACCAATTACCACAAATGTACTCCTAATAAAAATATGAAATAAAATCAATAGATAATCACAAAATATTACCACAAAGAGAGAAAATTAGATTCAAAATATAATGACTAATTAGATCTTATCACTGACAGATCTTCAAGCTAGTACTGGTAGGATCAATAAGGAAACAAAGGCTCTTGCTTCCTTTTCCATGAACATCATCATGTCTCAGGCCAACATGATGTACAAGAACACTTTTTTGATCCCCAAAGCCCTCCATTTTCTCACCAATTAAATCATCCATGCTAGTTCTTTTATCCAATTAGGTATCAATGTTTAGGAGAAAATTTATGTAGATAGTTCCATCAACCTTCAAAGTTTTGAAAGCATAATTCAAATGTTGAATCAACATCCCATACCAACTCCTTATCCCAGACCATACATATCACTCCTTCCTCCAAAATTCCCCCTCTTGTTGATCATTTTCCAGTAGCTATTAGCTCCCCACCTTTGATCACATTGCCCTATCTTGATGTTGGAAATAAGGGAGAGATAAAATCAGCAGCAGCAACAAAACAACAGAATAAAAGAGGGCTAAGTCTAATGAAGAAAAACAATCATCTCCACCTGATAAAGATATTACTGGTGATGATGCTAACAAATCCGCCAAGTCATCTAAGACATCTTTCTTAAAGCTTAGATCATCTAGTACTTTAGGACTTATCCAAACTATTTTTAACTTGCAATTATTTAGTACTCTATATTCTGTTATTTTTAACTTTGTTTTAGCTTGCGTGTCAGGATTTCATTTTTTGCTGTCTGTGAACTGTTAACAATAGTATTATGCCTTTAATATATATTTGTCTTGTATTTTTTACAATATTTGCTTTCTTCTGACAATATTTTTCAATGCTATTTGAGTATGGAAAGAGTTTATGAAAAATATGCATAACTTGATTTTAACACCCTTATATGCTATTGACAATGTTTTTGTCATTGTGAGGGTCAAATTTTGCTAACCTTTATAATGAGAACCTGTTTGTTACTTTTTGTGTTGAGTCTCTTACAGATGCTAGTTGGTGGAGTGAAAATTGGATTCGAATAAACTTGGAATTTGAACCCCAAGAGAATTTTGAAGAAATTTGGGTTTAGATGAGACAAGACCTATATACGTAAGACTATAACTATATGGCTTTAGGCATTACACCTATAAGACTGTCGACATTATAGCCTCACGGCTGTCGATGCATCAACAGGTTACACGAAAAATAGGACAAGTGGAAGATTACAGGCTTGATAACCTAATTCCTACTAATACCAAAAATTACAGCATTCTTTTTGAATTAAAGGGAGGTCATAACAAGAGGGCAATTAATAAGAAAAGAAAAGGGAAAAAGGAGAGAATTGAGAAGGCCAAAGACATAAACTCTTAAATTTCAAAAGCAAATTCACCAAACTAAACCTAAATTCACTCAAATTAACTACAAATTCGAGTTCCAAACCTTCCCTAAACTTTTAAAGATTCAATTGGGATATGGAATTGGAGCATTATGGCTAACTTTGAGAATTGCAAGTTTTTAGGTACAAGCTCCAAGCTTTGGAGAAACAGGATTTTCACACCTCAATTTAGTTTTCTAAACTTCAAACACTAGAGAAAAGCATCAAAGGTAACTTCTGAGAGGCCTAAGATCCATTTTTATGCTTTTGGGTGATTTTTCTTGCATTCTCTGTTTTTTTGCAATTGCAAGTGAACCAAAACCATATGGCTCTCGATATAGGCACACGACTGTAGTGCATTAGTGGTACGGCTCTTGCTTATTTTTTACAGTTTTGCTTCGTCAATTTTTATATTTCCTGGGTTTAATTCAAAACTAGAGCTGTACCGGTGTAGTTATATCTGAAAGGCTATTGTATCAAACTCGCACGACTATAGTTTTGAAACTAGAACCCTTTTTATTTGATTTCATGCATTTTGACCTTAGATTTAATTTTAAAGTATTATAAACAAGTGCAACAATAGAGATATCAATCTCTTGAAAACTGACCCATTTATGTATGTACAAATGTATAAAACCGGAGAAAATGCCTTCTAAAATTGTTTTCAAATTCAGATTTAGCATTTTAAAAAGTTTTCCCACTCTAGTCAAATAAATCTACCGGATTATCTCGACTATCCCCATTCACACCCTTAGCTATATAAATCCACCATCCTATTTATTTGAGTCATTTATGAAAATATTTGTTTATATGCTAACTTTTGTTTTGCAGCTAGATGTATGCTAGGTTAGATGAATGTTAACTTTTATTTTAGATTTCGTATATTCTAAGCAAATGTAAATATCATATTTTTGTGTATTTAGGTGTTTGTACCCCTATTCCCATTTTACACAAATGTATCCCTTATGTTAGTTTATTCAATTGGGTTGTAATAATTTTCTTTTCCAAATTTATTTATAGCTTTCTTCATGTGCATTTAGATAAAATCAAATTAAAATGAGCCATAGAAATATAAAAGTGTTAAAATAATATTTTGAACCAAGAAAAAATAGGTAATTGGTTCAGACTTGAATCTCTAACTCAAAAATAGCGATTCCTGCTTGACTCGGCTATACCGCAATTTCTTAGTTGAGCTAAACTAGGTGGTGACTCATGTCACTTTTAGCAGATCAATTAGTTTCGTTTGTTTTCTTTACTAATTTTCTAAAACCCTAATCCATATTTCTTTAAAACTCTTGCCCAGCCTTGTGGCTCGTGCACTCTAAAGGATCGTCCGCTCATAATCGTCATCAAAATGTGGGAGATTGTTAAAGTCAAAATGAATACAACTTATAAAGAGAAAAAAATTTTTTATGTCCAATTAGATATGTATGTATTAAAATAGTCCAACTAAAAAAAGAAATTTTCCTTTCATTTGTATTTATATTAACTCTAGATTGATACTTTAAGAGAATGATTGGTTAAATCAAAGTTTGAAATTGAAATTCATTTAAGCAAAAAAAGATAAGGATCTTGAAAAAAAATATTTTACACTTCTTTTCTTCATTTTTTTTCCTGACAATTACTTCTTTTGATACTCAGTAAATTCACTTCCAAAATGAAATATAATCAATTCCTTTTAAAATTTTGGAATCCAATAGCTATTATGTAAAAATATAAAGTTAATAAAAAGACAAAGTAAGTTTAAATTAAAAAAAGAAAAAAAAGGTTTGGACTATATTTTAGATAGTGAATCAGATCAAAGATAATTTGAAGATATTTAATTGGTAAATTTAGATAATTAATTTGGTTATGTTATTGTTGTTTGTTGTTATGGTTTGTTATTTGCTGTTGATGTTTGATGTTTATTGTTGCTGATTAATGATTGTTGTTTGTCGATTGATCATTTGTATTTGATAAAAACATGATAAATTTTTTTTATGACATAAAATAACTAATATATAAAATAAAAGGAAGGGTTTTTCGTAAAAAGCAAGTTTTATCTGCTAATGGAAAGCAACAATTTTGCTTTCCCCAAAACTATCGACAGTTATCAACAAAACCTAACCAAATAACTTTATTGCTACTGTTTGGTATCCACAAAAAAAAAGAAAAAAGAAAAATAGATATCTAAAAGTGTTCTTAGTGTAAAATATAAGCCTTTATTTACACCTTTGGCCTTGTGTGGATGAATAAGAAATGAGAACTATGGAGTCAAATTTTGAGACTTCTAAATTTGGGCCAAGAAAAATAGATCAAATTTGCAAAAAGAAGGAAAAATATTATTCAAAATGATATAATTAGGAAATTTCAAAAATAACAGAAAACAAAATGACAATAAATACAAAAACGTGGACAAGTTTTAAAATAAAAACATAAAAGAAAAAAGAAGTTTGTTAACTTGCGAATCAACTGCTCATACTGCGATCCCAGACTTGCCACGAAGTTTTTCAACATCTTGAATCCATTTCCAGCATAAGTAACCTACCCAAAAAAATATATATGGAATAGCAAGCCAACAATGTAATGTGTACGGGTTTTCCCTTAGGTTTTCATTGATAAGTATAGTATATACACAATGTATATAGGCCGTGTATCATGGGCCAGCTTTGTGTTACTTGGGCTATTTACATTACATAATCTATATATACACTAATACTATATCAACCCCCCCCACCCACCCCCCCCCCCCCCCCCGCGCGCGCGCAAGTTGAGCAGGGTTTGTCATGATCAACTTGGCACGAAGATCGAGGAATCAGAGCTTAGAAAGACCCTTCGTGAGGATATCAACAGGTTGCTTAATGGTGGAGATATGTTGAACTCGTAAAAGATGTTGATGGAATTTGTCCCCGACAAAGTGAAAATCAAGCTCAAGATGTTTAGTGTTGGTGTGGAAGATCGGATTGGCCCTTAAATATGTGGCACCCAAGTTGTCAGACTAGATCATGGGAGCCGTATGAGGTGGATATCCAAGCTCTCGTAGGAGCATCTGTAACCATAGCATTTCAGAGGCAACCGTGGCAAGTGCCCGGTATTCAGCTTCAGTAGAAGATCTGGATACGGTGCATTGTTTTCTGGAACTCCAAGACACCAAGTTTCTCCCAACAAAAACAGCAAAGCCAGTGTCGGATTTGCGATCATATAAACATCCCCCTAATCAGAGTCACAGAAACCGTTTATTGCCAAGGAGGAGGAATTGCGTATCATGAGGCCATGGGACGTGGTATCCCTCAAATAACAGAGGATCCGTTTGACTGCTTTCCAATGGGCCATAGTTGGATTGTGCATCTATTGGGAGACTTTGTTAACTGAGAATGCGACATTTGGTTGCGTGATTGCAGCATATTGGAGTACGCCAACTATGCTGCGATAGAGAGAGGGGTTATCAAAGGGATCACCGTCTTGTTGTTTCAAGGTAGTACTACTACAGAAAGGTGTGGAGATGCCTTTGGAGTGATGCATCTGTGCACATATAAGAAGGTCTGAAATATATTTGTGTTGATGAAGCAGTAAGCCGTCGGAGTTTTAGGTGGCTTCTAGACAAGGAAAATACTTCAGGGGCCCGAAATTGCAAATTGCAAATTTCTGTTGAAGGAAATGAATAACTCGATGCACTAAGGCTGAATCTGAACCCATAATGAGAATGTCGTCAACATATAGCAAGCAAAAGAGCTTAACATTTTTGGATAGGTAGTGGTACAAGGAAACATCAGTTTTAGAGCAAGTGAAGCCGAATTGGAACAAGATGTCGGTCAGACATTTGTGCCACATTCTTGGTGCCTGTTTGAGACCATAAAGAGACTTCTTCAAGAGACAAACAAAGTCAGGTTTGAGTTTGTCAACGAAACCAGGTGGCTGTTGCATATAGACTTTTTCCTCCAGAGCACCATGTAAAAATGCATTAGATACATCAAGATGGGTAATAGTCCGGCCAAATGAGACTGCCAAAGACAATAGCAGCTGAATCATAGTGGGTTTGATAACCGGACTGTAGGTTTGAGCATAGTCCAATCCGAGACATTGATGAAAGCCTTTTGCCATAAGTCTAGCTTTGTTTCATTCAATGGAGCCATTCGGATTAAGTTTAGTTTTGAACACCCATTTACACCCAATAATGTTGTGTGCTTAATGTGAGGGAACAAGTTCCTAAGTGTCATTCTTAACCAATGCATCATATTCAGCCAACATAGCTCGCTTCCACTTTGTTATTTTCATGGCTTGACTAGTGATATTCAGATTCATAGGGACCCATGGTCTCAATCGGTCCGTTTGTGATACTGTGACCATGGTATGGCTTCATTTAGTTCAGGGAGGGGTGTGCATGATTTCCAATGTCAACCACAAGATTAATCCCAAGGGAATTTTCGGGGCTACTGTGTGGAGGAAAGGTTTCGGAATTGGTTGATAGTGGGACGTGGTGGAAGAGGAGGCTGTATGGTGTGGAGCAGGGCTGTTTTCGTTGTTTTGAGTTTTGGGTGAGGGGAGTCATGGTGAGTAGGGAACATTGGGTGGGTCATCGTTTGATCGGGAGTCGGGTTGGAGGATGACAGGTTGCCGTGGAGAGGCAGGTTGATGGATGACAGGTGGGTTGGGGCTAGAGTGTTCTGGGAAGGTGATGTATAAGGGAATTTTAGCATCAGTGCAGGTGGATGAGATGGAGTGCCCTTTATTTAACAGTTGAAATTGAAAAACCTATTCATCGAAAAGTACATGACGTGAGATATACATTTTGTGAAGATAAAAATCAAAGCAACATTATCCTTTATGGGTTTTATTGTAACCAAGGAAAGCACAACGACGTGAGGGAGGTGCAAGTTTGTGAGGTGAAGAGTAACGCAACCAAGGATAACAGAGACAACCAAAAACACGCAAGTAATGATAATCAGGTTGAGAATGAAAGAGGTGTTCAAATAGAGTTGAATAGTGCAAGCTCTATATAGGAAACCGATTTATTAAGTACACTGTAGTTTCAAAAGCATATGTCCAAAATTTCAGAGGAACAGAAGCATGATTAAGTAAAGATAACCCAGTTTCAACAATATGGCACAACCATTTTTTTGTGGTGTGTATGGACAAGATACACTGTGTGTTATACCATTAGCACGTAAATATGGAACAAGAGCTTGAAATTCACCCCCCCCCCCCCCCAGTCAGATTGAAAATTTTTGATCGGTTTCCCAAAATGCTTTTCCACAACAGTACGAACTTGAATAAATGCATTCATCACATCATATTTATAACAAATTGGATATATCCATGAATATTTGCTAAAATGATCAAAGAATAACACATAATAATTGAAATTATCAACTAAAGTCACTGGAGCAGGGCCCCAGAGATCATAGCAAACAAGTTCTAGAGGTTCAACAACAACATGACTTGAAATTGGAAATGGTAAACGATGTATCTTGCTAATGGAACAAGCATGACATAAGTGTTCATGAGCATTATTTGAAATAGGAATATTATTAAGAATTAAAAGATTCTTCACTGCAAGGAAAGCGGCATGTCCAAGTCGAGCATGCCAGTGAGACACAGACGCCAAGTTAGCTTTGATCCGATCAGGAGGACTCTTTGGAAGACTCAGAGAATAAAGACCATTTTTATTCTGCCCTATATGAAGTACCTACTTGGTCACCAAATCCTTAAGCACAAAAGAGTCAGCAAAAAATTCAATAAATATTGGATTAGATTTCATCAAGGCTGAAACAGACAATAAGTTATTTGAAGTAGACTGAACATGTAAAATCTAATCTAAACAAATTTGATTACCACTAACAGAATTAACAGATGAACCAACTGAGATGGGTAGTTTAGTGCCATTACCTATGGTGACTTCTTCACGGCTAGAGTATTCGGAATGGATGTTCAAGTTCTCCAAATCAGTAGTTAAATGATGGGTGGTGTAAGCGCCAGAATTTTCTATACTTAAAAAAAAGAGAAAAAAAATCGGAAAAAAAATTTACAGAGGTACGATTGTATAATCAGGGCAGGTGCAGAACACCATACCCATGACATAAGAAAGAGGAGGAGAAGATTTTGGGCAATTAATGCCCGGATTTTGGTGAAGAAAGAGCAGAAAATCAAAGTAGAAAAGGAGAAGAAAAGGGAGAAAAAGAGTTAGTTTTGAATTCTGGTGAAATCTAGAGAGAGAAAGGAGAAACGAGAGAAGGAAAAGAAAGAGGACCAAAAACTCACAAAAGCTCATCTTTTCCTCTTCTATTTTCTTTAAATCTCAAAATTAGGATTAAAACTTGATAGAAATCCATAGGTTAATAAGTTAACTTCACAAACAAATTGAAATTTCGGACTAAAACAATCAGAATCCCAAGCATTTTGGATTTTCGGACTCAAGGCTCTCAACTCCGATTCAAGAGGAAAAGTGCAAATTCTTGTGGATTGGAGCGACGCCAGGGGTTAATTTCGACTTGGAGGGACTTCTAAAGGGTAGGCTCCCCATTTCTCTTTAATTTTGCTTGCTTTATGGGTGTTGATTGCGATTTTTGTGCATTTTTATCTCATTTTCTGCGTTTCTGCTTCTGGAAATCAAGAACAGTCGCACGACTGTTCTTGAAATTGATGAACAGTCGTACGAATGTAGTTATAGTCGTACGAGTGTTCTTGATTTCCGGGTGATTTTCTTTCCAACTTGTTTTAAATAAGATTTTTGCGAAATCCTGAGCTTTGAGTGTTTACAGTCGTACGAGTGTAGTTGAGTTTGCATGACTGTAATTTACAGTCGTACCACTGTTGTTTCCAGAACCAGAATTTCACCTTTAAGTCCTAAATTTCTTAAAATCCATAAAAAATCATAAAAAAATCCCCAAAAAATCCCAAAAAATTAGAAAACCCCAAAAATCCTCAAAATGAATTTTGTTGTGTGCATCATGACTATAGATTCAATTTTCTAGTAAATTTGCATTTAGAACAATTCAACAACGGAGACCCAGTTCTCCTGAAAACCAACCCATTTAACATATGAAAAATGTATGTACACCAGTAAAATTGTTTTCAAAATGATTTTCCCTCAAAACCAAAAATACAGGGACGTTTCAAATTGTTTTCCAGGTCTAACCGGGCCGGCTAGCCGAGCCAACCTGATTATCCCCTCTATGCATGCCCCCCAATTCTTAAATCCCCAATTCTGTCTATTTGAGTCCAATTTTTGGTGTGCCGTATAAATTGTGCTAACCTTCTGTTTTGCAGGTTTTAATTTCTTTTATTTTTATTTTTGATGTATTTTAATAGATTAAATCGTGTATTTAGGCGGTTGTAATTATTTTTAGATTTTCGCGTATTCTAGGCGATTGTATAAGTGAGGTGAGAGTTTTTATTTTCCTATTCGATTTGGTTATAAGCCAATTAATATTTATTTCTTTTCCTCACTTTTGTATTAAGTATTTGTATGCGCGCTGTATGCCTTTTATATTCGATAAAATTGATTTTAGATTTTGAAATACCATTTGAGAACATTGGCAGTATTTATTTTAATTAGACACGAAATAAGGGACTTGTCCGGACCCGAATCTCTGGATAGTGTAGCGACCGTTCGTCCGGTTCAGCTACATTACAAATTTCCCGATTGAGCTGAGCCGGGTGGCGACTCCTACAATATCCATCGAGACTTAGGTCTCGGTTCTTTTAAGAATTAATTCCATTTATTTTCCAAAACCCGTCTTCCATTCATAAAAACCCCACGCGAGGGAGGGGCCCGCTCGAGATCGTGGCGCCCATTCCGAAAGGGGGTCCCGTGTCCCGTCAAAAATGCGTCGTCCGCTCACAGTGGCTACTCCGCTGGGGATATCTTAAAAAGTTTTTCTTAAAAACTTAAAAGAATTTTGACAAAGCCCTGAAAAGTGTCTAATTAAAATTAAACGGATGAGTCTCTTATGGTATTTTATTTGCATTTTAGTTAGCCATTTTGGCATTAGTTTAGGTATCCTTTTATAGCCTGGTCGATTGTTGAAGTGTCACCTAAGTTCCTCTTAGTCTTAGGGGCACGAATACGAAACACCACTCATAGCCTCGTACAAACCCCTTCGCTAGGACCTTTGAGTGGGGAGAAGTGAGGAGTATATCTTGCTATGAGAGCCTTGATGTTATGCCGACTTTGACCGAACCCATATAGGCAGCTCTGGTTGGATTCCCTTAGGATACCAAAATAATTCTGTGAATAATAATAATAAAATTGCGCCTTCATCACCCCCGGTTGGTGATTGAAGTGAGCCCCGCCTAGGACTCGGTTAGAAATTTTTGAGACCGACCACGCTGGAGGAATAAGGTTGCAAGAATTCGTTTTGCTTGCTATGTGTTTCTCGTCGTCTCGTAACACATCGCCATTACTACCAACGCATGCATAACATATCATAATCACCATTTTCCATGCATGTGACATACCATACATAAACATTTTTGTGTGATACTAACCCATATTTTTATGTAGTTATTTGCATTTTATTTTGTGTGTAAAACATTAATTCATTCGCTTGTCATCCATACTAACGATTTCTTTTTCAGCCATAACATTAAACTTGTGTGAATAACATTTTATTTTTGAAATAGCATACATAATATCATTATGTATGTCATGCATCCTAACCCACGTTTTTGTGCAGCCATTTGCATATTGTGTGACATGTTCATTCATCACATTTCACTTAAATTAAATTAAGGGGCATTTCAAGGACACCTATCATGACCATCCCATTCCATTTCATAACATATCGGGTACCCAAAATTACCCATGTTTACTGATGCACCAGATTGCATTTGGCCATTCCACCAAAATCATTTCATTTAATAGTAACCACAACGGTCTTAGGCCCATTTTCGTGTAACAATTTACACAATTCATTTCATAACATCATACCCATTTATCATAAACACCATAAAACATCATGGTCTATATCGGACCATTCCATGACATTAATTTACCATTCGAGGTACTCCCCGAGTGCCTAACTAGTATACATATAGGTCCGCAACATCACCAAATCATGAAAGGCATTCCTCGAATGCCGAATCCTTGTCCGTGTCCCACTTACATGGGATTTTCTCATAACATCATATGCTCAAAAGCATCAAAAACCTTATCAGTGGGCCTGGCCCACGCGATCATTTCATATCATCTCATTGACCTACAAAGCGTCAAAACTCCGTTCGTATGCCGGCATACACGCGACCATTTCATGAATTCATTAGGTGCCCCAAAGGCGCCGAAGCTCTGTCCGTGTGGCAGCCCACACGTGACATTCTTGGATAAGCATCGGGTGTTTTTGGAATGCCCCAAAAAGAAGAAAAATAATAAAAAGAAACCATTCATATCATTATTCCATACACATTTCCAATCCATTCATCTCAAGCATGTTCAATGTCTTAATTTTCATGTCATATCACGTCATTCATTCACAACCCTAATACCTCCTGTCTACTCCCAAACAGAATACACTGGAGCGACCTTGGACAAGATCCCAAGCTTCAAGGGCAGCTAGGAGACAGAGAGTAGTTGAGAGTGACAGTGATTCTAAGCCTGGGGAAGGAGTGAATATGGTGGAACAGACACCAAGTATGGCTGATGTTTTGAAGGATTTCTTCAGGTTGCAAGATTTTCGCGACATGTTAAAGGAAGAAATGAGGGCAGTGGTTAGAGAAGCTGGTGAGGCCGGTGGTAGTGGGGCCGGGAAAGAAAAAGAAGCTGAGTCATCCCAACATGGTGGTGACGCTTCGGCCAGCCTTGAAAAGCTGCAGGAGATAGAGGCAGCTATGGAACAGAGGATGAAAGCCAAGTGCTCTGAATTAGATGAAGTCATGGCCCAGTTGAAGAAGAGGGTCGGTATCAGTGCTGAATCAAAGAAGGGAGTAAATGTGGATGCCATGATCAGTAGGGCCATCGAGACATTCCCCATTGGCTTCCAAGTACCGAAGATCCCTACTTACAAAGGGATGGGCTCGCCGGAGGCCCATGTGAATCTGTATGCCCGAGTTATGCTAACGGCGGGCGCCACAAAGCAGCAACTGATCAATTTATTCCCCACCACACTAGAGGGAGGTGCTTTGGGATGGTATAACTCACTGTCAGAGGAGGAGCATTTCGACTGGGAAGTATTGTCTGCGGCCTTCATCAAATACTACAGCTTCAATACCAAAATCCAGGTGAAGCTGTATAATTTGGAGAGGGTGAAGTAGAAATTCAACGAGCCCTTTGACGAATACTACCAGAGGTGGATGAACAAGATGATCCTCCTAAAGAACCGCCCTGATGAAGACAAGCTTATACAAAAGCTCATTGATGGCAGCAAAGATATTTTTAAGAACAACATGAAATTCCATCCCTTCAAGGAGCTTAGTGAGGTTTACAGTATGGCTATGAAGATAGAAAGGGATGAAGAGGAGAAGCCAACTGGTCAGAAAGGGGGAAGAAGTACAGGATATAGCTCAGGGTATAGATCAACCGCAGCAGCTGGGTCTGGCAGTGGTTCTGGTTCAGGTACCAGTGGCAAGCAGGGGCAATCATCGGAGGTGAAGCAGGTTGAAGTGGCTACTGTGAATCAGCAGCAAGGTAACCAGAATAGGGGTCCTGGAGGACAAGGCATATCGCCTTGGACTCTTACTTTAGTAAAAATATTCGCCAAGTGTAGGAATGGCGGCCTGTTGCAATCCTTAAGGCCATTTGACAAGCCATCAGAAGCTGATAAAGATAACTTCTGCACTTATCATGTGGTGACAGGCCACCGAACCAACAACTGCTACAAGCTAAGGGATGCTATCCAGAAGCTCATTGACGAGGGAAAGCAGCAAGAGCCAGCTAAACCTAGCACTAAAACCAACCCACTGCCAGCATTTGAAAAGAGGGTTAACATGGTTCAGTCAGGGTTGCCGGCTAACTTTACATTTGCCCAAGTTCTGCAAGCGAACCCTACGATTCAGGCACCGGCGGTAGGGGAACCCGAAGTGGAACCCGAGTGTGAGAAGAAGGAGAGGTGTAAGGAGATCAGACCCATAAGTCTGGATGATCTTGACTCCAAAGATGAGTACGAGGAATTTGACAAATTAGGAGCAGTCAAACTCCCAGCTGTGGAAAAGCTGAAAATTCAAGAAGTGCAACACGTGACCCGAAGTGGAAGGGTATATCAGCCGGCAGATCAGACGAAAGATAAAGCACCGATGAATGGGTCGGGCAATACTTCGGCACCGGAAAGAGTCGAGAAAGAAGACTTGGTCATTTCCCAATTAAAGAAGACCCCTGCACAAGCTAGTTTGTGGCATCTGCTTATGACCTCCAAAGAGAATAGGGAGGCTTTAGTGAAGAAGCTATCAGAAATTGAAGTTTCCCCTATAGCTTCACCAGAGGCTATGTGCTGCTTGCTAGACAAAGTCCATGCTAGAGCTCCTAATATTGTTTTCTCTGAGAAAGACCTACCTGCAGAAGGAAAGGCCCACAACAAGGCTCTTTACATTAGAGCCTATGTCATGGATAAGGTGATGCCGTGCGTTATGGTGGATGACGGCTCGGCTCTGAATATATGCCCGCTGAAAATGTTACCATTTCTAGGCATGAATGAAGAAGTGCTGAAGAGGTCCTCGACAGTCATGCGGGCGTATGATGATTCTAAAAGAGCAGTGATATGGACCTTCGAAACAGAAGTGGAGGTTAGGCCCATCAAGTCCATGGTTGTCTTCACAGTGATCGATATCCCTGTCACATTCTCCTTATTGCTTGGAACGCCCTGGTTCCATCCTTTGGGAGGTGTTCCTTCCACATTGCATCAGAAGATTAAATTCTTTATGAATGACAGGATTGTGACTGTTGAGGCAGACGCCCAGTCGATGGTAGCTGCAGTGGATGAAGGAGTGGTTCCTTTTGGTGGATTCCAAATTGCTGTCATTAAGGAGGAAGAAACCACAGATGCCCCTATGGTCCTTTATGAGAACTACATGCCGGAGTGGCTATCCTGATATCTGTACAAGCTGAACTTTGTCCCAGGAATGGGACTCGGGATTAATTTGCAAGGTGTGCCAGAATTCAAGATTGACTCGGGGAAGTCAAAGCAGTACGGCCTTGGTTATGTAGAGGGGTCATCCGAGCAGAAGAATCTGAAAAAGGGCAAGAATGGCAAGGTCATGATGAAGCCATTTCTGAAGGCAGGGGAAAGTCTTTACAAGGGCCAAGCTGAACCGGTGCTGGTTAGAAATGTTGAGTACCCTGGCTTCGAGATCTTTGCAGATGTTGTGGATTTTGAGGAAAGCCAAGAAGAGCCAGTAGCCCCTGAAATGGTAGAAGAAACCATTATTGAATCTGATGTGCTGCAAGGCGAATCACATAAAGAGATGGAGGCAACAATAAAGATGGCCGAAGAGGAGGAAGAAAAGAAAGCCTGTGCTGAAACTACAGAAATCATCTCAGGTGCTTTGACTGCTACAATGAACAAAGCTTTTGGGAAATCCAAGGAGGGATTCGACGAGGAATTAATTGCCAAAGTGAATTTAGACTCTGTGGTCGCTGAAATCGCCAAGATTATGGAAAAAGCTAAGGCACAGGCGACCGGGAAAGAAGCAGAGAAAGTTGCGACCCTGGATGATGCTTTGGAAGGGAAGATGGAAGCTGATGAAGAATAAGGCCCTCCGCTTGTGGAGGATGAAAATGATTTTGTTGTATCTATTTCTTCCATTTTCAATGAACTGATGTACTCTATGATAAGTTCAATGCAATGAAATCCCAGTTTGCTTACTTGTGTGATGTTTATCCTGATAATTTTGTGCATGCATTTGAATCACCATCAAGCATATTTAGCATACATGACACTGCATTTCATGAAATCAATATAAGTACAGATGAAAACCCTAAAATGGTACTCATTTCACACGAGCTAAAATCCGAGGAAGAAAGAGAATTAATAAGAATACTCCAAAAACATGTTAAAGCTTTTGCCTGGTCGTCTGAAGACATGCCAGGTGTGGATACAGAAATAGCAATGCACAAAATCCCAACGGACCCCAAGTTCAGACCGGTAAAACAAAAGTTGAGAAGACTAAGGCTGGAATGGGCTACACTGGTGAAAGAAGAAGTGGCCAAACAGATAAACGCCAGGTTTCTCGAAGTGGTGGAGTATACGGAATGGCTAGCCAACATTGTCCCCGTGCCTAAAAATGATGGAAGGGTCAGAGTATGCGTTGACTACAGGGACTTGAACAAGGCAAGCCCTAAGGACAATTTCCCACTACCTCACATTGACATATTGGTTGATAGTGCAGCAAAAGCGGCAATGTACTCCTTCATGGATGCCTTCTCGGGATACAACCAGATTCTGATGGATGTGATCGACAAGGTGAAAACATCGTTCATCACATAATGGGGTACTTTCTGCTACAGAGTGATGCCTTTTGGATTAAAGAACGCCGGTGCCACTTATCAGAGGGCTATCACAACTCTGTTGCACGATATGATCCATAAAGAAGTCGAAGTGTATGTCAATGATATGCTTGTTAAATCAACAACCAGGGAGGAACACCCTGTTATCCTGGATAAATTTCTAACACACATTGGAGAGTACAACTTGCGGCTTAACCCCAAAAAGTGCATATTCGGGGTCACATCAGGGAAGCTGTTGGGCCATGTAGTTAGCTAGAGGGGGATAGAAATGGACCCAGATAAAATCAAAGCCATCCAAGATATGCCGGCTCTAAAGACAGAAAAGGAAGTCAGATCATTCCTGGGTTCCTTACAGTATGTCAGCTGCTTCATAGCACGGTTGACTTCCACGTGTGAACCAATCTTCAAGCTATTAAAGAAAGATCAGCCAATTTGTGGGATGACAAGTGTCAGCAGGCATTCGAAAAGATCAAGGCTTACCTGGTAAAGCCACCAATGTTGAGTCCTCCAATTCCAGGGAAGCCTCTGATTTTGTATTTGGCAGTTGAAGAATCCTCTATAGGGGCAATGCTTGCACAAGAACAAGATGGCAAGAAGGAATATCCTATCTATTACCTTAGCAAGAAATTGTTGGCGTATGAAACCAAGTATACACTTATGGAAAAGACATGTGTTGCAATGATTTTGTTGACCAAGAAGCTGCGCCACTATTTCCAATCCTACAAGATACAAGCTGTGGCTAAAGTGAACCCAATGAAGTATCTCTATGAAGCACAAGCATTGGTTGGGAAGCTGTCTAGGTGGTTGTTACTTTTGTCTGAATTCGAC
Organism: Euphorbia tirucalli; assembly: GCA_039660915.1. Lineage (NCBI taxonomy): Eukaryota > Viridiplantae > Streptophyta > Magnoliopsida > Malpighiales > Euphorbiaceae > Euphorbia > Euphorbia tirucalli. The sequence continues at coordinate 37,871,512 of CM077636.1, read as the reverse complement.
ATCGAGTACCTCATGAAGAAAACCATTAAAGGGCGAGTCGTGGCAGAGTTTCTGGCAAACCAACCCCTAGAATCAGATTACACAGAGAATCTGGAATTCCCCAATGAGCAACTAGCCATGGTGGAAGTGAAAAGGTGGGTCATGTGCTTCGATGGGGCAGTGAATAGAAAAGGCGCTGGAATCGGGGTACTTATAGCAACACCAGATGGTGAGGTCATTCCTCTATCCAAAAGGCTGATCTTTCCTGTAACCAATAATGGGGTGGAATATGAAGCATGCTTGTTTGGAATGGAAACTTTATTAACCTTAGGGGCAAATGATGTCTTAATTGTCAGTGATTCACTTCTAGTGATAAGGCAAGCTCAGGGTGAGTGGGAGCTGAAAGAAGAAGCCTTACGGCCTTACTTGGAGCTGCTACAATTCAGAAAAGGTTTATTCGGCCAGTGTGAATTCAAACATGTCCCCAGAGATGAGAATAAGATGGTTGATGCATTAGCCACTTTGTCCTCCACGTGGGAAAATCCAGAGGAGACACAAGCTCAACCACTGGTTATAGCCACTACCAGACATCCTTGCTTCGAAGTACACAAAGTAATGGAATTATCGACTGAAGAAAAGCCATGGTTCTTTGACATCTACCAGTATGTTAAGGAGGGTAGGTATCCCGAAGAGGCCAGTGCTGCTGATAAGTTGACACTAAGAAAGCTGGCTAGTCAATTAAGAATCTTCGAGGACAAGTTATACAAAAGAACAGCACATGGAGTCCTTTTAAGGTGTCTAACAGAGCAAGAAGCAGAAGAAGTGATGCAGCAGGTACATGCAGGATCCTGTGGGCCACATATGAATGGGCTTGCCATGGCTAGGAAGATAATGAGACAAGGGTACTTCTGGATGATGATGCAAGCAGATTGCATAAGAAAAGTGAAGAGGTGCCATGAATGTCAGATCTATGCAGATATCAGTCATCTTCCTCCACTTGAGTTACAGAATCTAGCATCTCCTTGGCCGTTTTCAGCATGGGGGATAGATATGATTGGTGAAATTCATCCAGCTGCATCTAATGGGCACAGATTCATAGTTGTAGCAGTTGATTATTTCTCCAAATGGGTCGAAGCAGAATCCTTCACTAATGTGACGGTCAAGCACATGGTCAAGTTCATCCAGAAGAATATCTTCACTCGGTATGGGATTCCTCACCACATAGTAACTGACAATGGAGTACAGTTTCAAGGGGCAACAGCTGAGCTATTTGCAGAGCATGGAATTGAACATCATAAGTCCTCTCCATACAGACCACTGGCTAATGGTGCAGTAGAAGCAGCTAACAAGGCGACAAAGAAGATCTTATCAAAGATGGTAACCACTTACAGAGATTGGGCTGATAAACTGCCTTATGCTCTTTGGGGTTACAGAACCAGTGTCAGAACGCCGACAGGAGAAATTCCTTATGCCTTCGTATATGGAATGAAAGCGGTATTACCAGTGGAAATAGAACTCAGATCACTTAGAGTTGCCTTGGAAGCTCAGTTACCAGAGACTGAATGGGTTCAAGCCAGGTATGAACAGTTGGCAGCACTAGATGAAAAGCGACTAAAGGCACTGGATCACCTGCAGATGTATCAGCACAGAATGGCTAGAGCCTATAATCTAAATGTGAAATACTTTAAGCGGCAGTTGAAAGCAGGAGACTTGGTTCTAAAGCTGCTAAGGCCTTCAAATATTGATGTTAGAGGCAAGTTTAGACCCAATTGGGAAGGACCATATGTGGTGAAGAAGGTTCTATCAAAAGGCGCTGTCAGCATTATGGACATGGACGGAAATGAGTTCACCAACCCGATCAACCAAGACCGACTGAAGCTTTATCATGTCTAAAAAAAAAAGAGTCTGCTAGGCTGAAAACTCGAAAAGAGCGGTCTAGGTAAAAGTTAAGACACGAGAGAAAATAACCAGTCGGAAAACCTGAAAAGGACGACTGGTGACGGATTCTGTCGCAATGTGAAATGTGTATCATTTAGGAACCAACTTGTTTCAAATGTACTCATTTTGACTTCATCAATAAAGTGAAGTGTTTGTTTAAATGTATTTGCATGGTTATGAAAAATGCACAAACAAAGTTATCTTGCATAAACACACATTCAAAGAAAGCACTTTGCATTCAACTGATCAATATCATCGCATTATTTGACAAATGAAAATGTATTAAATACATGCAATTTAAAATCTTTTGTCGTCCTCTAAAGTCCAGTTCATCTTCCCAAATGAGTAATAAAGGGTCATGACACCATTTTAATCAAATCATAAAAAAAAAGAGAGAAAGCTCGCTGAGGTGAAAACCGAAAAGGCACCTCAGGAAAAAATTAGAGTGGCCCGCTAAGCTGAAAACCCATATCAGGCAGTTTAGGCAAAAGTTAGGGCATATGAAAAGCTCGCTAAGGCGAAAACCGAAAAGGCACCTTAGGCAAAAGTTAGAGCGGCTCGCTGGGCTGAAAACCTGATTTGGGCAACCCAGGCAAAAATTAGAGCACTTAAAAAACTCATAACTTCCCCACGCAGCAGGAAAAGCAGAACATCCTTAGTATTCCCCACAGAATTCATAACATCACTCCCCAGCAGAGTTTCCCCTACTATTCCCCAACGGAATCTACATAAAGAACACCATCAATTATTTCCCCGCAAAGTCGCCATGTTACTCCCCAGTGTAGTCAACATAAAGAACCCCATAATTGTTTCCCCAGTCGAGCTGTCACACTCTTCCCCAGCAGAATCTCCACAAGGAATACTATGATCATTTCCCAGCAGTCACCTCACTCCTTCGATAATCACCAAACAATGCCCCGAGAAAATAGAAATCAACCAGGGGCACAACATATCTCCCCAGCGGAAGACAGAAGCGTCAAATAATAAGAAATACATACATGTACATATACATCATCATGCATCCATACATTGCATATATCAATTACTTATCCCCGGCTAGTCTTCATTCTTGATCGAAGGGGAAAAAATTTTTGTTTAAAAATCTCTCGATCAAGGAATGAAGACTTGCCATTTTAAGTGCAGGAATTCATCCCCAGCTTAATATTCTCAGCAAGTCAGCAGATCCACCTCGTGTAATGTAAACTCGGTATTGGCCCAGATCCGCTCCATTATCTCAACTTTCCCCAGCGAGTCAGCCTTGAGTAATGTAAACTCGGTATCGGCCCAGATCCGCTCCATCATCCAAGTTCCCCAGCAGATCCACCTCGAGTAATGTAAAATCGGTATCAGCCCAGATCAGCTTCATCTATTTCCCCAGCAAAGTTCGCCTCGGGTAACCTAGACCCGGTATCGGCCAATCCCTTCGTAAAGCTCGCCTTAGGTAACTTAAACCTGGTATTGGCCTATTTCTTCATCAAATTCGCCTCTAGTAACATAGACCCGGAATCGGCTAATCTTATCTCCAGCATCGCCTCGGGTAACATAGACCCGGTATCGGCTAATTTCACCCATCATTTGCCTCGGGTAACCTAGACCCGGTATCGGCTAAACCGCAATTCATCCACTCCTTTGCCTTGGGTAACCTAGACCTGATATCGGCTTATTCTCTCCCCAGTCTCGCCTCGGGTAACATAGACCCGATATCAGCCTATTTCATCAGAAGATTCATTCCAGTGTTCACGGCGCTTTAATTCGCCCTCTCAAATTCATCATCTCAGGTGTTGTAAATCTACAGCTAGATGTCGAATTTGGTCATGCGAGGGGCAGCTGTAAGAGCCGGAATTTTCTATACTTAAAAAAAAAACAAAAAGAGAGAAAAAAAAATCGAAAAAAAAAAATTTACAGTGGTACGACTGTAATTACAGTCGTACGACTGTATAACTGGGGCAGGTGCAGAACACCATACCCATGACATAAGAAAGAGGAGGAGAAGATTTTGGGCGATTACTGCCCAAATTTTGGTGAAGAAAGAGCAGAAAATCAGAGTAGAAAAGGAGAAGAAAAGGGAGAAAAAGAGTTAGTTTTGAATTCTTGTGAAATCTAGAGAGAGAAAGGAGAAAAGAGAGAAGGAACATAAAGAGGACCAAAAACTAACAAAAGCTCATCTTTTCCTCTTCTATTTTCTTTAATTCTCGAAATTAGGATTAGAACTTGATAGAAATCCATAGGTTAATAAGTTAACTTCACAAACAAATTGAAATTTCGGACTAAAACAATCAGAATCCCAAGCATTTTGGATTTTCGGACTCAAGGCTCTCAACTCCAATTCAAGAGGAAAAGTGCAAATTCTTGTGGATTGGAGCGACGCCAGGGGTCAATTTCGACTTAAAGGAACTTCTAAAGGGTAGGCGCCCCATTTCTCTTTAATTTTGCTTGCTTTCTGGGTGTTGATTGCAATTTTTGTGCATTTTTATCTCATTTTCTGCGTTTCTGCTTCTGGAAATCAAGAACAGCCGCATGACTGTTCTTGAAATTGATGAACAGTCATACGAATGTAGTTACAGTCGTACGAGTGTTCTTGATTTCCGGGTGATTTTCTTTCCAGCTTGTTTTAAATAAGATTTTGGCGAAATCCTGAGTTTTGAGTGTTTACAGTCCTACGACTGTAATTACAGTCGTACGATTGTAGTTGAGTTTGCATGACTGTAATTTACAGTCGTGCCACTATCGTTTCCAGAACCTGAATTTCACCTTTAAGCCCTAAATTTATTAAAATCCATAAAAAATCATAAAAAATCCCCAAAAAATCCCAAAAAAATAGAAAACCCCAAAAATCATCAAAATGAATTTTGTTGTGTGCATCACGACCATAGATTCAATTTTCTGGTAAATTTGCATTTAGAACAATTCAACGACGAAGACCCAGTTCTCCTGAAAACCTACTCATTTAACATATGAAAAATGCATGTAAACCGGTAAAATTGTTTTCAAAATGATTTTCCCTCAAAACCAAAAATACAGGGACGTTTCAAATTGTTTCCAGATCTAACCGGGCCAGCTAGCCGAGCCAACCCGATTATCCCCTCTATGCATGCCCCCCAATTCTTGATTTCCCAATTCTGTCTATTTGAGTCCAATTTGTGGCGTGCCGTATAAATTGTGCCAACCTTCTGTTTTGCAGGTTTTAATTTCTTTTATTTTTATTTTTGATGTATTTTAATAGATTAAATCGTGTATTTAGGCGGTTGTAATTATTTTTAGATTTTCGTGTATTCTAGGCGATTGTATAAGTGAGGTGAGAGTTTTTATTTTTCTATTCGATTTGGTTGTAAGCCAAATAATATTTATTTCTTTTCCTCACTTTTGTATTAAATACTTGTATGCGCACTGTATGCCTTTTATATTCGATAAAATTGATTTTAGATTTTGAAATACCATTTGAGAATATTGGCAATATTTATTTTAATTAGACACGAAATAAGGGACTTGTCCGGACCCGAATCTCTGGATAGTGTACCGACCGTTCGTCCGGTTCAGCTACATTACAAATTTCCCGGTTGAGCTGAGCCGGGTGGCGACTCCTATAATATCCATCGAGACTTAGGTCTCGGTTCTTTTAAGAATTAATTCCATTTATTTTCCAAAACCGATTTTCCATTTATTAAAACCCCACGCGAGGGAGGGATCCACCCGAGATCGTGGCAAACCTTCCGAAAGGGAGTCTCGCGTCCCGTCGAAAACGCATTATCCGCTCACAGGTGGCTCTTGAATCAACTACCTAATCTTGTGTGGAGTGCATATTTGTGGCTATAAAAAATGATGCAGGGGCTGGGTGGTTTGATGTGGTTCGGTTTCCCTTAGGTTGTCTTGGTGATGGATAATTTCGTGCTATATGATTAATTCTGACAATTGTGACAATAAAATGTTGTTGTATCTAATGGTGCCATGGTAGTATAAGGTTGCATATGATTTCTAGCAATATTATTTCCAGCAGGGGGCAAAAAATTATTCTGTCTGTTAGCATTGTTCAGTTGAGAATTGTTACCAGAATAGGCTACAAATTGGGGATTGTAACTCCTCCCCATGGAACGACACTGCTAGGTGTGTGGCTGCTGGCCATAGGGCTGTCTCAGACCACCATGAAATTGATGGGATTGGCTACGGACGCCACAAAGGGCTATTGGTGTAGCTCGTTTAGTATTCACCTTACGCTTAAGGTTCCATTCTTCAGAAAGCAGTAGACCGTGAAGGTCTTCAAAGGTGGTCAGCTCCACTTTAATCTCTAGGGAGCGAGTGAAGGGGTGATAAGCCGATAGGAGACCATCAACCACAGGATCGATAAGGTCAGTCTCAAAGATTTCCGATTGAAGGGCAGCGAGATGGTTAGAAATTTTCTTTGCCCGATTAACATAGGATGAAATTTTCTCAGTCTCCTTTTGCTTCAGATTGCGTAATTGCAATCTTTAATCTCTAATCTATGATCTAGAACTAGCAGCATAGGCTATAGTCAACCGATTCCATGCTTCTTACGCAGTCTCAATGCCAACTATCTGTGTTACAATTCTAGGTGAGAGGGAATTGATTATCCAGCTCATCACTTGAGCATCTTTTTCTTCCCATCTTTCATATTCTGGGTTGATTTCGATCGTTCCTAGCAAAAGTTTTGGGGGTGGGACTATTCTCCCATCAACATGAGTCGCGATCCTTTCAATAGTGGCACAAGCTGTTTTTTCCAAAGAAGATAATTTGTAGTGTCGAGCTTGATCGGAAAAGTAGAGGTAGAGGGCATGACTACGGCTAGAAGTGAACCAGCAGCAGTAGCGGTGGTGGCCGAAGTTGTCATAATTCGGTGCTGAAAATTTTCTGGTTGAGGTGGTTTTTGGTGGTGTTAGTTGTCAAGCTTTGATACCATGTAACGTTTAAGGTTTTCCCTTAGGTTTTCATTGATAAATATAGTATATATACAATGTATATGGGTCGTGTATCATGGGCCAGCTTTGTGTTACATGGGCTATTTACATTACATGAGCTATATATACACTAATACTCTATCAGACAATGTGCATTTTGGTTCAAAATTTAATTTTTATTTATTGGAAATATAAATATTTTATTAATATTTTATTAATATACGTCATATAATGTTATAAATTCTTGCTTTAAAAAAAAATTCTTGCTCTTCCACTTGGTCATTCTTTTAACCCTTCCATCCGAGTCGCATAAATTTAATTTAGCATGCTTAATTATTTTTTTAATACTATTAAAAAGGAAAATTTTAGAATACTGATATAGTATGGTACCTCTTAAAAAATATACATTAGCAGAAACAGTTTTTAAATGCTTTTGAAGGATACAAATACATATATATCCAGGTTGTGGAAACGAGCTACCTCTTGTAGCTTAAAATCCACAGGAATACACACAGCTGAAAGATCTATGAGCCGATTGCAACGGGAAACCCACACCGATGTATTAAGGAATCCGTATAATCCACGACCTAAAGCGATAGAGATGGAGAGAAAGAGAAATAGAAGCTAAGGAAGAAAAGAATTTTCTTCTTCTTATGAATGTGAATTTCAAATCATTGATATATATATATATATATATATATATATATATATATATATATATATATATATATATATATATATATATATATATATATATAAATTCTCAACTCATAAGCTATTCTCAACTTATAAGCTTCAGCTTATTAGCTTCTCAACTTATAAACCACAGTTTATTAGATCCTCAACTCATAAGCCACAGCTTATTAGCGTCTCAACTTATCAGCCACAACTTATTTGCTCCTCAACTCATAAGCCACAGCTTATTAGTTTCAATACCAGGTCTGACTGATACGGGCGAATCGGGTCCATAAACCCAATATCTTTTTAGGTATAATAAAAAAAATACAAATACCATTTTATTGAAAGGGGAATATGTACTCCTATAATACTATAAAATTTCTCCATTAAAAGTCCGCTTGAGCTTACCTTCCTTAAAATGTATGTCATTTTTTAATAAAAAGGTTTGACTTTTGTTAAGTGAGATTTCAATTTGATAAGTCAGGTTTAATACTCTGTTCATTTTTATAATACTTTCTAAAATTATCAATCTTATCATTTCTATAATAATTTCTAAAATTACCAAATTTATCATTTTTATATAGCGTTTAATATTATTTACACATTTTTTATAATCTATTCTCAAATTTCTCATTATATATACTCAAAGATTCTTTAAAATTAAAGCATGCAATTCTATAACTAAACTATAATCCTTAAGGAAAAAGAGAATTCAAGAATAAAAAGTTGAGTTTTAGGAAAGAAATATGAAAAATAAATCAGTCATTTATATATAATACGAAAGTTAGATTTGGTATCCAAAATTTTTGTAGAAAAATAATTTATTCTGCCAAAAAAATTTATCTAGCAACAATTTTCAAAACTTGCTATCATATACATACGGTTACAACTATTTAGCAAGAACATGTAACAAATATTTTGTTGCTACCTAAAGTTGTGACAATAATTTTTATACTTTTGGCAGCAATATATTTTACTGCTAAATCTTATGCTTTTTGCTATGACAATACTATAATTAACACTTTATTAGTTTTGTTAAAGGAAAATTACCAAAAATACCTCAAATTTGACTTTTGTTTTATGCATATATTGTGTCATTTTTTGAATACGCTCAATTAATTGTCAATTTGGCTTTTACCTACTTCCTTTCTCCCATGCGATTCTATCTCTTATTTTATATTTTTAACATTAATTTTGTCATTTATCTTTTAATCCGTTAATTTTTTTAAACTCCATTTTAGAATATTTTTATCATCCTTTTTTCCCCTTCAAAACGACACTCATATTTATATATCTTTCTAGAAAATGTATCATAAATGTATCAAAATTGTATAAAAAAATTATTTTATTTGTAGTGATGAACTAAACTGGTTTATTATTATTATTATTATTATTATTATTATTATTATTATTATTATTATTATTATTATGAAGGCTAAATAAAAGCTAACCATAGAAAAAAAAAGATAAAATAAAGTATATTGTATCAATATCTGTTTGTTAAAATTTTCTGATACATTTCTGACACTATTTTGATTCATTTATGGTACTCTGCGATACAATTCTGATACAATTCTGATACTTCCGATACAATTCTGATACATTTATGATACAATTCTGATATTTCGTACTGTGTTTTATGTATTAATTTCACATGTTTTATCTGTAGTGAGGAATCACCTAAACTGATTTTTTTTTTTATTGTTATGAAAGCTAAATAAAGGCTAGCCATAGAAAAAAAAATACAGAATAAAGTATATGAAAACAATGTCTACTTATTGATACATTTCTGATACATTTTTTATACATTTTTTTTACATTTCTGTTTCTCATACTTTTTATGGTACTTATATCATATTTTTGTGATACATTTTTTGATACCTTCTAAAGTGTTTTTTGCTTATGTTGTTTGTTTATTTATATTTTTCCTGAATTGGGTTGTCTATAATGTTTTTTTATGTAAAGTTGGTGATACATTTTATTGTATTAAAACTGCAAAAAGAGTTGTATTAATGTTTGTTTATTGATACATTTATGATACATTTCTAAAAATTCGAAAAAAAAATCAGAAAAATATATACTTATGGATATCAATTCGAAGATAAAAAAGAAACGAAAAGAACTTGTAAAAGCAGAATATTGAAAAAGTGAACAATTTCAGAGATAAATAGAGAAATAATGTTTAAATAATAAAAGGAGAGAAAATAAGATGGGGTAATTGAGAAATGCTTGGAGTGTAAAATAGAAATTGCACTTACTTTTGAGCGTATTTTAGAGAGATTTTGGGCCTAACATATATTCGATATGATTGTTGAAAAAACTAGTATTTTTTCTAAAATTACCCTTTATTAAATAATTTTAAACGAAATATAAAAATGATGATTGAGGGTATAAGAAGTTTAATTAAATAAGTTTTATAATTTTAAAATTAAACTTAAAAACTTAAATGAAAATCTTAAAAATTATTACTTTTTGAATACGTTTGCATAGCACTTGAGCTGAATTATTTGATAGCAATAGGTTTCCACTTTCCATTATAAGATTGAGGGTCGGTGGGGTTTATGATTGCCTTGAATTACGGGAGGGGAGATATGTCACAAGTATAGAGAGGTATTTTAAGGTACTATTTTCATAAGAAGTTACGTAATCAATTAATTAATTATATAAAAGTTAATTATTTATATAAAATTCTAAATCTATTAAAAATTTTATCATCTAAAATATAAATTTTATTAGCTTGGTACATAAATAACATGAAATATTATACGTATCCTAAAATTTCTACAACAAGTATTTGCATGCATCATGTCATATACTACCACATATATTTGTTAGGGACTCCTATATACTAAATGTATTTAATTGTATATAATTAGAAAACTTGGTGTAATTATGTAATTTCTCATACTTAGTATATATATCAAGTGGCTCCTCTCGTCTATGTTAGATTGAGAGTTTCACAAACCTAATTTGTGTTTTATGGTATCAGAGCCGTATAGGACATAATAGCCGACCTTGCCGCCTCCACCATGTCAACCGAATCTGCTCTCATCACCACCGCCGCTCCAGCAACCATGGTCGGCGTCCCAAACACCCTACCGTCCATCTCCCATACTCTACCACTAAAGTTAGACTCGAGCAATTTTGTGTTGTGGAAAACCCTAATCATTCCAATGTTGGCTGGATGTGATCTCGCCCGTCATGTGGATGGAACAACCGTGATTCCGGTTGAACAACTAGAAAACAATACCCCTAATCCGTCGTATCAAGTGTGGTACTGCTAAGATCAACAGGTATTGAGCTGGTTGCTTAACTCTATCTCTCCTTCTATTCTTCCTCAAGTTATTGGAGTGAAATCGGCTAGAGAAGCCTAGGTTAAGCTAGAAAATACCTATGCATCGGGTTCAAGGGCACAAATTTAGGAATTGAAGAAACAATTGCATTCCCTAGTAAAAAGTGAGAGTGAATCTGTCTCTGATTTTATGCAGCGGGCAAAATTGATTACTGATCGCTTAGTTTCATTACAATATCCGGTTTCGTATGAGGATTTAGTTGATGCAATATTGGATGGCCTTCGGGGGCTCTTGTTGTGATTTTTGTCGAACGTGGGATCTAAATTGATTTATTATGATGATTTATATGGTTTACTTTTGACGGAGGAACGTCATATTCGAAGGGAGAAATTTGTTTCAGAGGATGTGAACGTGCCTATAGCACATTTTACCACAAAACAGCCGGTTGCCGGAGGTAGAGGCAGAGGCCATAGACGCTATCAGGGGTAGCAGCGTCCGTCACACTATAGCCCATGCCAGCAGCACACGTTGGACTATCCTTCAGCTCAGGGACAGGCGGGTTACCGTCCACAGCACGGCCAGCTCGCCCAAGCTATCCCCAACGCTGCACCCAACATCACTTGCCACAATGATCGTGGGTTTGGCCATTACTTGAGGCAATGCCCATCACCTAGATTCAACACTCAGCGCCCTCAATCCTATCCCCAATCCAATCACACTACAATCAGCCCCTCGGACTCAACTTGGATCATGGATAGCGTGGCTACTCATCACCTCACCCAGATTTGGGGCACCTTAACCTACACTCCTGTGGGTAGACGAAGTTTTTCAACAACTCTCTCGGAAGCGAGCCGCGATATCGGGCAACCCTCTCTCGCGTGGGGTTTTTAGATTGGAAATACGTTTTAGAAAATTAAATTAAATCATAAAAGAACCCAGACCTAAGTCTTGATAGAGAGTGTAGGAGTCGCCACCCGGCTCAGCTCAGCTGAGAATTTGCAGTGTAGCTGACCTTACGAAGGCCGCTACACCTTCCAGAGATCTAGGTCCAGACAAGTCCCTTATTTCATGTCTAATCAAAATAAAATTGGCCAATGTTCATTGATGGTATTTTAAATTTCTAAAGTTGATTTTTATTAAATTAAAGCACACAGCGTACACACAAATAAAGTAAAATAAAAAGCAAGGAAATAAATAAGCTATTACAACCCAATCGAATAAAAAATAAAAACTCTCGTCCTCACCTTACAAGCGCCTAAAATACACGACGATCTAAAAATATTACAATCGCCTAAAATACATGAATTAAGCTATCAATTACTGTGAGCGGACGACGTTTTCGACGGAACGCGAGACACCCTTTTGGAAAGGGCGCCATGATCTCGGGCGGGCCCCTCCCTCGCGTGGGGTTTTTATAAATGGAAAATCGGTTTGGAAAATAAATGGAATTAATTCTTAAAAGAACCAAGAGCTAGACATACAGCTCGCATACAGGTTAAGTAGGATAGTAAGTGAGTAAATTATTACAACCCAATCGAATAAAAGATAAAAACTATTAGCCTCACTTTTGCAAGCGCCTAGAATACACGATTTATCTAGAAAAATACAATCGCCTAGGATACACGATTTAATCTATTAAATTACATCCAAAATAAAAATAAAAGAAATTAAAACCTGCAAAACAGAGGGTTGGCACGATTTTACGGCACGCTACAAGTTGGACTCAAACGTGATAGAATAGGGAAATTAAGAATTGGGGGCATGCACTTAGGGAATAACCAGGTCGGCTAGGCTAGCTGGCCCGGTTAGACCTGGAAAACATTTTGAAACGTCCCTGTATTTTAGTTTTATGGGAAAATCATTTTGAAAACAATTTTTTCGGTTTACATGCATTTTTTACACATGAGATGGGTTGGTTTTCGGGAGAACTAGGTCTCCATCGTGGCATTGTTCTAAATGCAATTTTACTGAAAATTGAATCTAGGGTTGTGAATGCACACAACAAAATTCATTTTGATGATTTTTGGGCTTTTCTGAATTTTTATGGATTTTTGGAATTTTTTGGGAATTAATACGGAAATTCTGATTCTGAAAATCGCGTTACAATCGTACGACTGTAGGCGACCCAAAGTCAGAATCTCGCCAAAACTTTATTTGAAGCAAACTAGAAAGAAAACGCTGGAAATCAAGAACACTCGTACGACTGTAACTACAGTCATACGACTGTTGATCAAATTCAAGAATAGTCGCACGACTGTTCTTGATTTCCAGAACAGATGCGAGGAAAAATGGACAAGAATGCAGAAAAAGCACACCAATCACCCAGAAAGCTTGTAAAATAGAAGGGAAAAGGAGTGTTTACCTCTTTGGCGTGCGTCCACCGTAGGATTGACCCCTGGCGTCGCTCCAATCCACTAAAATTTGCACTTTTCTCCTTGAGTTAGGGTTAGAGATTTTGGGTCCAAAGATCTCCAAATGTTGAGGGATTCTTATAATGAGTTTCTTTCCTTTTCTTGTTTTTTTTCTTTTTCTTCTCTCCCTTTCTCTTTTTCTTTTCTTCCTTTTTCCCCTTCCTTTTGTTTTCTGTCTGTCCCCCGTTTTTTTCTTTCTTTCTCTGCTTTTAGGGTATGGGTTGGCTCAACTGCTGCGATCTACAGTCGTACGACTGTAGTTTAATTACAGTCGTATGACTGTAGTTAAAGTCGTACGACTATACTCTTTTTTTTTTAAGGAAGTAAAATTCTAGCGCTTACAGCTACCCCTCGAGTGATCAAATTCACCACCCGATCTTAGTCTAGGATAATTGATGTGAATTTGAGAAACGCGACTCAAAGCGCCGCAGACACTGGAAAGAACCCGCCGTTGAAATAAGCTGATATCGGGTCTAGGTTACCCGAGGCAAAGCTAGGGAAGAACTAAACCGATGCTGGGTCTAGGTTACCCGAGGTAAGAAAGGTGGAATGCTATTAAGCCGATACCATGTCTAGGTTACCCGAGGCAAAGGAAGGTGGATTGTGGATTGGCCGATACCGGGTCTATGTTACCCGAGGCAAAGAAATATGGAATTTTGACGATATTAAATCTTAGTGGAATTGGATGGACTTGTAATAATAAAATAAGAGGTTCAAGGATTTGAAACCATGCTTGAACGTAATGGAGTTCAAGGGTTCAAGATCTGGCTTGAATGAAGAAGATGGTTCAAGGATTTGCAACCATGCTTGAACGTAATGGAGTTCAGGGTTCAAAATCTGGCTTGAATGAAGAAAGGGGTTCAAGGATTTACAACTATGCTTGAACGTAATGGAGTTCAAGGGTTCGAAATCTGGCTTGAATGAAGAAAGGGTTCAAGGATTAGTAACCATGCTTGAACGTAATAGAGTTCAAGGGTGTGAAATCTGGCTTGAATGAAGAAAGGAGGTAGCTTTGGGGAGGATAAATTTGATGATGGCTCGAAGATGAGTATTTATCCCTTGATCGATGATTTTGGAAACAAAAATTGTTGGCCCTTCAATCAAGGATAAATACGGCATGATTGTTCTGCCCCTTAGAGACTTGATATGTTGAGATTTGAGTTTGCACTGACGCTTAAGGCCCAATAGATGCCCAGGCGTTGTGCGATCTCTGCTTTGAGTGTGAGCCTGGTTCAGAGAGACCTGGTGATGGCAGCGGGTACCTGCACTTGGATCAGTTGGGATGCATATGCATATGAATCATGCGTGTTTACTTTAAACGTATGCACGTATGTACGGATGCATGTATAGTTCTAAATGAATGTATGCATGCAACGTGTGGCTTATGCTTTGCTCTTGGTATCCGTGCGAGCCCGGAGATGGAATTCACGGCTTATGACTAGCCCCGATGGTAGCCAAGGTGACCTAATCCGATTGCTCCGATGTTTCTTCTGACTGACTGACTATTACGCTGATCTAGGTATTAGAGGAGTTGGCCATCTTGAGTGACCTTCCACTTTACCCTCTACATATTCTGAAGCATTGTCAGGCTCAGTTGATCAAGGTAGTAGGCCGCACCGACGGACGGTCTGTTTGGTTGAGCAAGAAGATTAGAGTGAGGCCTTGCATTTCCTTACCGCATAACAGGAGTTTCTGTGATATTGTTATGGGCTTGGATGTAATGTCCTACTGATGGATGTTTATATGTAATGGCATGGTGTATGCAAGATGAACATCTGATTAGAAGTCCAAATACACACAATATTGCAATGGTGACATCAGAATGAGTATAATAGGGAATGTGATGATGACTCTGACTTTGTATATCACCCCTCTCCTGCTGCTGACACGTCCTTTGGGTTTTCCTTGTCAACTTTTTTTTTTTTTTTTGGAGAAAGATTCTGTGATGGGTATATTGTCTGCATTGATCCCTTTCGCAACGGTTTGTCTTAGGACGGGAAAAATATATCTTGATATGTTCATTGTGCCTCGTGAAGATACTACTATCGATAATACCCAGTGGTCCGGTTTTCTTACTTGCCCCTGGTATTATAGGTTTGTGTTTGGGGAGTAAAGCACTTCTACAGACAAGATTCGCTGTGCGATGTAGCCCGTAAGTGAACATTGACATGCAATAACACAACAAATGCATATTGAAGCCCAAGATTGAATACAAAACATTCATGACATAATGAATGTGGATGCATTAGGATAATCTAAAATGTGGCTCTGGTTTTAATTGATGCCCCTTCAAATTATCAATATGCCCTTTTGGTTTTATACATTGGAGTTTTTTTTTTTCTAGAGGAATGAATGCCCGATCACTGGGTAGAGTTTCCATTACGGACGGACAACCTGAGATGAATTCAATTAACCACTGGATTCTCATACGGTCTGATGCTATATTCATGTTTCCAATTCACCCCAGATTCCAGTTCAGGCACGGCTCCCGAAGACTGAATACTTGAAATGGTT
Source organism: Euphorbia tirucalli (assembly GCA_039660915.1). NCBI lineage: Eukaryota > Viridiplantae > Streptophyta > Magnoliopsida > Malpighiales > Euphorbiaceae > Euphorbia > Euphorbia tirucalli. The sequence continues at coordinate 37,855,789 of CM077636.1, read as the reverse complement.
GGTAAATGCAACTTTCCCTTTGAATAATGAGCACAACATACTTTGTAAGCTTTCCTGTTGATGGTATCGTCTCCTTTATGATTGTTGAAAGCTTTGTAAAACCAATTTGCCCTAACACTATTGGTGAAGTTCACAAATGCATAACCAAAATTTCCTCCAGTCTTGAAATCCATAGGCAAATAGAGGAAATCCTAAGCAGACTTCCCTTTGGACTTATTCTTGTTTTCCTCCAGACAATGCTTGTCCAGAATTTGTAGCAGATTATGTTTTTGAAACTGATTTGGTAGATTTCTGATCATCAGGCTTGTTTTTCCACCAAGATTAACTTCAATCTCTTTTTTTTATTCAGCTTGTTCTTTTCAATAGTCAATTTCTTGGGCAACCACTATTGTTCCTTTTCACCTACAGAAACTATTTTCTTCTTACTCCGGAATCTCAGAGCTATATATTTCATTTTTCCCCTTTTTTAAGCATTGTTGAACTCATTTGAAGCAGACTCATATCCAAATCCTCTATCTGTCATCAAATCAAAACCCTTCCCACTGTCTAAGGGTACGAAATAATTAGTCTGGGAGTTTAGATTAAAGAGAAATGGCGTGGGATTAAAAGGGTATCCCTAATTCGGTACAGGTTGATGATAAAAAAAGACGAATTGAAACGGTGCCATAACCACCTGCTCCGACGCCTTTCTGCTGATGAGATGATGTGGAAGAAAAATGATATGGAGCAGCATTGGGGTTCAACTTCTTGTTAGAAGCCATTGAAGGTAGAAAATAAGGCTTCACAGGATCAGTTCAAGGGAGAAGATGAAAATGTCGCGCCTTGCCATTTAATGCCTTGAGACACTTTGGATTTAATTATGGTCACCGTGTATGAGATAGATAAAGACACTAATCTTCTCTGCCACCGCGCGAAGTTAACTTTTCAGAACAGGCAAAAACGTACTTATCTCCATTGTCCCAACTCATTACCCCGGCATTTCATGCAATAGATGGGCCACCCCTAGATTCATTAAGCACCTAATAGAGTTTGACTTTATGATTGAAGGGAGCATAACTTTAGGCCAGGAGCAGAAATCTCACTGTAAGGGAGAGATGAGGTCTTCCTTCGGAATCAGTTTTTTTTTTTAAGAAGAAGAAGATAAATCCAAACCACAGCCACTTATTGATTTTCCTTCTGCATTCAGATCCATGTATGTCATGCATGTTTGATATGTCGTTTTGGATGAACAATGCATGTGTAATGTCATATGCACATGAATGCCACACAAACAAGACTATATATGCACTAAAACCAATGTCTGCTTCAGAGTTTTGCAGCATGGTGGGTGGCAAAGGTCATTTGGTTTTTTTTTTAGGCAAGATGCTTTTTCGAGTATGAATTAGGCTCAAAGATTCATTTTGGGGGTCGGCTCTGAAATTTGGCAATGGTCCCTGGTTTGGAATGATTTAGGTGTATTGTGGGCTATCCAAGTTGAAACTTTTAGGACAAGACCAATAGTGTTTCGGATCGTGGTTTGTAGGGATCACTGATCTAGGTTGGCAATTGATTCGACGGAAATGATGCCATCCCATTATTTGCTTGGCAGACTTCTCTCTTTTTTTTCTCTCTTTTTTTTTTGTTGAAGAAAAGGGCTTAACCGAAGTCAAGTTCACTTGTAAATTCCCTGTAAGACTCAGATTGATGTCATGCATCTTAATATTATGTGTGATGGATAGGTCGTTTCAGATGATCAAATGCATTCTTAATGCCACGTACATATAATCATCACATAAGTAAGAAAACAATAAGATGCATTGCATTCAAAATGAGTTCAATACACTTTACAAACAAAATGAGCTCCCTATAGGAAGGAGCCTCTAAAGGTATTGATCTCACAGCGTCCGACTATTCCTTATCCGGTCACTGCCCCAGCTTCAATGTCACTGTCCCACTTTCATCAAATCAAACTTAGGAGTTCTTCATCATATTCCTCTCCCCGGGAGGTTTGAGGAATTTCCTTGCCAGTTTCCCTGCTTGCCCCCAGTCGCTCATTAGTAGCGGATGGCACCTTTAACCTTCCCTCATCAACTAACTTCTGGATCTCCTTCCTTAAAACATAACAGACATTGGTTCAGTGACCTGTCACTACATGATAGGTACAGAAGTTGTTCTTTTGATCTGATGCCGGCTCCACACACAGCTTGACGCTCTACAGTAGCCCCTCTTTTCTCCATTTGGCAAATAATTGGCTCAGTGAGATAGGCCATGGGGATATGCCCTTTCCATCACCCTTGGGGAGTGGACTCCTGTTTGGTCGCGGAACAAGGTCAGTGTTGGCTTTGAGGGGGTCCTTCGATTCTGCTTCACCAGTCAGCCCTCTTATTACTCCCTCAAACTCTGTCATGCGTGCTTCCAATTCAGAGCACCTAGTCGTCAGCTTTTCTATCCTGTCAAGATCACCTCCTAGCATTTCTTTCAACATAGCCGCTGCCTCTTCCCTGACTGCCTTTTGGAATCGTGATGAAGCCACGTAATCATCCATGACATCTGTTATGCTGTTGACGTTCATTGGGCCAGCCATTCTCAGGATTCCTTCCCTTTCTCCCCTGATAAGAATATTTGTTAGCGCTGACTTAGGCATGCGCACAGAGGATACCAAGTCAAGAGATGATGTGGGCATGAGTGCATGATGTGATGCATGCATGCATGAATGATGATGTCATGTGATGCCATGTCATGTTATGCAATTCTAAGCTAGTCAAGTGCACACAAAGCCAGGGATGGAAACATGCAAAATGCAATGAATGTTGCTGATGAAGATATGTGCTGAAGTAGAGCGTGGCGTATAAATATACACCACATGGATAAAATGACACACAGGGTGTCCACGAATCGAAGCAAGGTGATACTTACGAAGGGCTTAAGTGTAGAGCGTATCTTACACGGGAGGAGAGTTAATATTTGAAGTGGTACGTGTAGAGCGGATCTTACACGGGGAGGAAGTGTAGTGTTTGATGCGGTACGTGCAGAGCTGGTCTTGCACGGGAAGATTTGGAGTGATACGTGTAGAGCTTGTCTTACACGGGGAGGAAGTGTGCAGAGCTTGTCTTGCACGGGAAGATATTTTGAACGATACGTATAGAGCTTGTCTTACACGGGGAGGATGGGTAGAGTTTGATGCGGTACATGTAGAGCTTGTCTTGCACGAGAAGATTTGGAGTGATACGTGTAGAGCTTGTCTTACATGGGGAGGAAGTGTGCAGAGCTTGTCTTGCATGGGAAGATATTTTGGAACGGTACGTGTAGAGCTTGTCTTACACGGGGAGGAAGGGTAGAGTTTGATGCAGTACGTGCACAGCTTGTCTTGCATGGGAAGATTTGGAGCGGTACATGTAGAGCTTGTCTTACACTGGGAGGAAGTGTGCAGAGCTTGTCTTGCAGGGGAAGATATTTTGGAACGGTACGTGTAGAGCTTGTCTTACATGGGGAGGAAGGATAGAGTTTGATGCGGTATGTGCAGAGCTTGTCTTGCACAGGAAGATTTAGAGCGGTACGTGTAGAGCTTATCTTACACGGGGAGGAAGTGTACAGAGCTTGTCTTGCACGAGAAGATATTTTGGAACGATACGTGTAGAGCTTGTCTTACATGGGGAGGAAGGGTAGAGTTTGATGCAGTACGTGCAGAGCTTGTCTTGCACAGGAAGAGATTTTTCGAGCTTAGGTGTGCGGGACACGAGGATAGGGTTTCTAATGATTATGGAAGGCGTAAGGGGCTTGATGAAGTTCTAGTGTTTTTGGAACACTTAAATGACTTAGTGCATGCGGTAAAGTACTTGGTGCTTGTGGAGTGCTTGAATGTTTGATGGATGAATGAGATGTACATTGTGAGATAATGAGGATGATCCCTTTTTTTTTTTTTTTGTATTCTTTTAACTTTGGACATTCCAAGAACACCCAATGCTATATGAAAAATGTCACGTGTGGACCGCCACACGGATGAAAGTTCGGTGCTTTTGGGGCACCTAATGAATTTTGTGAAATGGTCGCATGTGTACCGACACACGGGCGGATTCCAACGCTTTGTAGGTCTATGAGATTATATGAAATGGTCATCCGACGCTTTGTAGGTCTATGAGATGATATGAAATGGTCACATGGACAAAGTTTTGATGCTTTTGAGCATATGATATGAAATGATGTTGCAAAAAAGTCATGTGCCCTATGAGACACAGACAGAAATTCGGTGTTCGGGGAACGTCTTTCATGATTTCGGATGTTATGAAATGCCCCTACATGTGTACTAACCCGGCACTCGGGGAGCGCATTGAATGATGTATTAATGTCATAAAGTAACCCGATGTGGATCACAGTGTCATATGATGTTTATGATGAATGGGTATGATGTCATGAAATGCATCGTGTGGATTGTCACACAAAAATATACCTATGACCATTGTGGTCTCTATTGAATGAAATGATTTGGCGGAATGGTCGAATGCAATCCGGTGCATTGGTAAAACACGGGTATTTTGGGATACCCGATATATGATGGAATGATATGATCGTGGTGGGTGTCCTTGGAATGCCCCTAATTTAATTTAGGTGATATGTCGTGAATGTTTATGCCATACAAAATGCAAATGGCTGCACAAAAACGTGGTTAGGATGCATGACACACATAATAATGTTATGTATGCTATATGGAAAATGCTAATCACACAAATATAATGTTATGGCTGAAAAAGAAATGGTTAGTATGAATGGCAAGCGGATGATTTGATGTTTTCACACGAAAATAAAATGCATGTGGCTGCATAAAAATGTAGGTTAGTATCACATAAAATGTTTTGTGTATGGAAAATGTTGATTGTGTATGGAAGATGATGATTATGGTATGTCGTGAAATGTCCAGAAGTGTGTAACAGGTAGCACACGAAGTGAATTCTTCCAACCTTATTTCTCCGATATGGTCGGTCTCAAAAATTCTAACCGAGTCCTAGGTTGGGTTCTCTTCGATCACCAACCGGGGGTGATGAAGGCGCAATTTTATTTTTATTCACACAAATATTTTGGTATCCTAAGGGAATCCAACTAGGGCTGCCTATATGATTTCGGTCCAAGTCGGGTTAAAAATCAAGGTTCCCATAACAAAATATACTCCTCACTTCTCCCCACTCAAGGGTCCTACCGAAGGGGTTCGTACGAGGCTATGGGCGTTGTTTCGTATCCGTGCCCCTAAGACCATGAGGAACAAAGGCAACACTTTAACAATCCACCGGGCTAAAATGGGATACTAAATCTAATGCAAGCATGTCTAACTAAGATGCAAAATGAAATACCAATCGAGAATTATCCACCTTATTTTAATTAGACACTTTTTAGGGCTTGTGAAATTCTTTTAAGATTTTAAGAAAACTTTTTAAGAAATCCCCATCAGAGTCGCCACTGTGAGCGGACGATGTTTTCTACGGAACGCGAGACTCCCTTTCGGAAGGGGCGCCATTATCTCAGGCGGGCCCCTCCCTTGCTTGGGGTTTTTATAAATGGAAAATCGGTTTGGAAAATAAATGGAATTAATTCTTAAAAGAACTGAGAGCTAAGTCTCGATGAATATTGTAGAGTCGCCACTCGGCTCAGCTCAACCGGGAAATTTGTAATGCAGCTGAACCAGACGAACGGCCGCTACACTATCCAGAGATTCAGGTCCGGACAAATCCCGTATTTCGTGTCTAATTGAAATAAAATTGGTCAATGTTCTTAAATGGTATTTCAAACTCTAAAGTAAATTTTATTGAAATAAATAGACATACAGCGCGCATACAGGTTAAGTAGGATAGTGAGTAAATTATTACAACCCGATCGAATAAAAGATAAAAACTCCCAGCCTCACTTTTACAAGCACCTAGAATACACGATTTATCTAGAAAAATATAATCGCCTAGGATACACGATTTAATCTATTAAATTACATCCAAAATAAAAATAAAAGAAATTAAGGCCTGCAAAACAGAGGGTTGGCACGATTTTACGGCACGCCACAAGTTGGACTCAAATGTGACAGAATGGGGAAATTAAGAATTGGGGGCATGCACTTAGGGAATAACTGGGTCGGCTCGGCTAGCCGGCCCTGTTAGACCTGGAAAACATTTTGAAACGTCCCTGTATTTTGGTTTTGTGGGAAAATCATTTTGAAAACAATTTTTCTGGTTTACATGCATTTTTTACACATGAGATGGGTCGGTTTTCGGGAGAACTGGGACTCCATCGTGGCATTGTTCTAAATGCAATTTCACTGAAAATTGAATCTAGGGTCGTGAATGCACACAACAAAATTCATTTTGATGATTTTTGGGGTTTTCTGAATTTTTATGGATTTTTCGAAATTTTTGGGGATTAAAAAAGAAATTCTGATTCTGAAAATCGCGTTACAGTCGTGCAACTGTACATTACAGTCATGTGACTGTAGGCGACACAAAGTCAGAATCTTGCCAAAACTTTATTTGAAGCAAACTAGAAAGAAAACGCTGGAAATCAAGAACACTCGTACGACTGTAACTACAATCGTACGACTGTTCATCAAATTCAAGAGCTGTCGCACGACTATTCTTGATTTCCAGAACAGATGCGAGGAAAAATGGACAAGAATGCAGAAAAAGCACACCAATCACCCAGAAAGCTTGTAAAAGAGAAAGGAAAAGGATTTTTACCTCTTTGGCGTGCGACCACCGTAGGATTGACCTATGGTGTCGCTCCAATGCACTAAAATTTGCACTTTTCTCCTAGAGTTAGGGTTAGAGATTTTGGGTCCAAAGATCTCCAAATGTTGAGGGATTCTTATGATGAGTTTCTTTCCTTTTCTTGTTTTTTTCTTTTTCTTCTCTCCCTTTCTCTTTTTCTTTTCTTCCTTTTTCCCCTTCCTTTCGTTTTCTGTCTGTCCCCCGTTTTTTTCTTTCTTTCTCTGCTTTTAAGGTATGGGTTGGCTCACCTGCCGCGATCTACAGTTGTACAACTATAGTTTAATTACAGTCGTACGATTGTAGTTAAAGTCGTATAACTATACTCTTTTTTTTTTTAAGGAAGTAAAATTCCGGTGCTTACAATTACATCCAAAATGAAAAATAAAAATAAACTAAAAGCTACAAAACAGATGGTTAGCACAATTTATATCACACCACAAATAAGACTCAAGTAGGACAAAATTGGGATTTTAGAGATCGTAGGCATGCATTTAGTGGGTAACCAGGTCGGCTCGGCCAGCCGGCCTGATTAGACCTGAAAAATAATTTTAAAACGTCCTTGTATTTTTGTTTTATAAGAAAACGTATTTTGAAAACATTTTCTTTTTCTGGTTTACTTTAATTTAGCATGTGAGGTGGGTCAGTTTTCGGGAGATTCAGATCTTTGTCATTGCATTGTTCTAAATGTAATAATATCAAAAATTAAATCTAAGTTCGTGATTACACACAAAAAAACTCATTTTTGATGATTTTCTGAATTTTCTGAATTTATGATTTTTGGGAATCTTTAGGGATTTTTCTGTATATTCTGCTCCTGGACGAAAATTACAGTCGCTCGGCTGTAATTACAGCCGTGCGACTCTAACTATAGTCATACGACTGTTATTACAGTCGTGCGATTGTAGTTTATCGACATGCAGAAAATTGCCAAACTTATTTAAATAAAAAGAGAAAGGGGGAAAATCTAAGAACAGTCATACAACTGTTGTTTGAATGGCACAACTGTAATTACAGTCGTACCACTGTTCTTCACCACAAGAATAGTCGCACGGCTGTTCTTATTTTCCAGCAACAACAGGCCAAAAATATGAGTTTTATGCACGAAATCAAACCAAAACACCATGAAAGAGCAATAAAATGAAAGTTTCAGGTGTAATTACCTTTGTGGCACTGATCCACCGTCGATTTGACCGCAGGAAACACCTTAAATTGCTCCAAATTGTTCCTTTTTCCTTGTGTGCTAAGGTTCCAAAAGTTGTCCAAATGTCTCCAAAAAGTCACGAATTTTAGTGAATTAAGAGTTTGAAGTTGATTAAATTTGGTGTGTCAAGTTTTAACCTATTGATTTCTAACCGGTTTTAACTTTACTACACCAGAATTCAAAGAAAAAAAGGAGAAAAAGATGATGCTTGGTTGAGTTTTTCCTTTTTCTCTCTTTTTTTCTTCTCTTCTTCCTTTCAATTCCTCTCTCTAAAATCTGCCAAAAGACCCTCCTCTTTCTTCTTTTTCTCCTTTTATTTATGCCTTCCTTGATGCACAAAACCGGGCATTAATTGCCCTTCAAATCACCTCTATTTTTTAAGTATATGGGCTGTTGTACCTGTTACACATTTACAGTCGTGTGACACAATTTTTTTTTAGTATGAAAAATTCCAGCTCTTACAGCTACCCCTCGTGTGATCAAATTCGACACCTGTCTCCAGGTCTACAATACCTAAGGTGATGAATTTGAGAGCATAGATTGAAGCACCGTAGACGCAAGAAAGAAAAGGTGCAACTGTCTTGTTGAAGTCTCACTGTCGTGATGATGCACTAGGTCGATTGGATGAAATAAGCTGATACCTAGTTTACATTACCCAAGGCGAAGTATATCCGAGGCGGATCCGCTAAAATGACGAATATGACATAAGCTGATACCGAGTCCAGGATACCCGGGGCGAGGTTGAAGATGAAATAAGCTGATACCGAGTCTTGGTTACCCAAGGCGAGGTTGAAGATGAAATAAGCCGATACCGGGTCTAGGTTACCCGAGACGAGTCTACGGAGATTCTGAGATGAAGCCGATCTGGGTCGATACCTAGTCTATGTTACCCGAGGCGGATCTGCTGAGGATCTAGAATGAAGCCGATCTAGACCGATACCGGGTCTATGTTACTCAAGGCAGATCTGCTACGGATCTAGAATGAAGCCGATCTGGGCTGATACTGGGTCTATATTACCCGAGGCGGATCTGCTGGTGATCTGGAATGAAGCCAATCTGGGCCGATACCGGGTCTATATTACCTGAGGCGGATCTGTTGGGGATTCATCTGTGTCTGAGACAGTGATGACAAATTCCTACATTTGAAATAACGAGTCTTCATTCCTTGATCGAGAGATTTTGAACGAAAATTTTTGCCCCTTTGATCAAGAATGAAGACTAGCTGGGGATGAATGCTTTGTGTATATTGTGTTTGTATGCATGATGATGTATATGCATGTGGATCCTAAAGAATGCATTTCTCGCTGTTTGTTTAATATTGATGTTTCTCCTTTCTGCTGGGGAAGATATGTTTTACCCCCGGCTGGTGGAAGACACTCTCCACACAAGGCTTTTCCTTGTTGAAGATGTATGAGGACTGCTGAAGAAATGAGATGACTGCTGGGGGTGCGTGACGACTGCCAGGGAAAGAATCATAGTGTCCCTTGTAAATGTTTTGCTGGCGAATAGTGTGAAGAATCCTGCTAAAGGATGCTGTAAAGATGCCCGTGGGGAAACGGTGGGGAGGTTCTATCTTTCTGTCCCTGTGATTTATGAATCTGGAAGTGCTTTAAATTTTGCCTAGTTTTCCCAATGCAGGTTTTTAGCCTAGCTAGCTGCTCTAACTTTTGCCTGAGGTGCCTTTTCGGTTCTCACCCCAGCGAGCTCTTTTTTTTTACAAATTTAAGATGAACAAAGACTGACTAAAGTGGCATCGTGACTACTTGTCCCATCATCCTTCTGGTGATGATATGATACAGAAAAATTCTTTATGGAGTAGCATTGGGGTTTAATTTCTTGTTAGAAGCCATTGACACTAGAAAATAAGGTTTCATAGAATCAGTCTAAGAGAGCAGATGAAAAGAGCAACTCATCAGGCCAATTTAGTCTTTACTCAGCTTGATTTCTTCAATAAGTTCTTAGACAACCACTATTGCTCTTTGGGAAGATGAATTAGGTTTAGAGGATGACAAAAGATTTTAGATTGTATGTATTTAGTACATCTCCATTATTAAATAACATGGTATGTTTAACCAGTTGAATGCAAAGCGCTTTCCTTAAATAGATGTTTAAGCAAGATAACTTTGCTTATGCATTTGACATAACCATACAAATATATTTAAACGAACATTTCACTTTATTGATAAAATCAAAATGAGTACATTTGAAAAGATTGGTTCCCAAAATGGTATACACTCTACACAGAGCCAGAATTCAACACCAGTCATCCCTTTTAGATTTTTCAACTGATCATTTTCTCTCGTGTCTTAACTTTTGCCTAGACCGCTCTTTTTGAGTTTTTAGCCGAGCAGACTCTTTTTTTCAAACATAATAAAGCTTTAGTGGTCTTGGTTGACAGGATTTGTGAACTCATTTCCAACCATGTCCATGATGCTGACACCACCTTTTGATAGCACTTTCTTCACAACATAGGGACCTTCCCAGTTGGGTCTGAACTTCCCCCTAACATCGACATTTGAAGGCCTTAATTGTTTCAGAACCAAGTCCCCTGCTTTCAACTGCCGCCTAAGGTACTTCACATTCCTATTATAGGCTCTAGCCATTCTGTGTTGGTACATATGTAGAGATCCAGTGCTTTTAGCCGCTTTTCATCTAGTGCCACCAACTACTCATATCTAGCTTGAGCCCACTTAGTCTTTGGTAACTAAGCTTCCAAGGCGACTTTGAATGACTTGAGCTCTATTTCTATTAACAATACTGCTTCCATACCATACACCAAGGCATAAGGAGTTTCCCTTGTTTGCATTCTGACACTGGTTCTATAACCCCAAAGAGCATACGACAGTTTGTCAGCCTAATCTCTGTAGGTGGTTACCATTTTCAATAAGATCTTCTTTATTGCCTTATTAGCTGCTTCCACTGCACCGTTAGCTTGGGGCCTATATGGAGAAGACTTATGGTGCTTAACGCCATGTTCTACAAGCAGCTCAACTGTTGCCCCTTGAAACTGCACTCTATTATCAGTCACTACATGGTGGGGAATTCCATATCGAGCAAAGATGTTCTTCCGGATGATCTTGACCATCTTCTTAGCTGTTACACTAGGGAAGGATTCTGCCTCTGCCCATTTTGAGAAGTAATCAACTGCCACAACTATGAATCGATGCCCATTAGATTCTGTAGGATGAATTTCACCAATCATATCTATCCCCCATGCTGAAAACGGCCAAGGGGATGCCAGATTCTGTAGTTCGAGTGGTGGAAGATGACTGATGTCAGCATTGATCTGACACTCATGACATCTTCTTACTTTCCTTATACAATCGGCCTGCATAGTCATCCAGAGATACCCCCTGTCTCATTATCTTTCTGGCCATAGCGAGTCTATTCATATGTAGCCCGCAGGACCCTACATGTACCTACTGCATCACTGTTTTTGCTTCTTATTCTTCAGGCATCTTAGAAGAATCCCATTTACAGTTCTCTTATATAGCTTGTCCTCAAAGATTCTAAACTGACTGGCTAGCCTTCTTAATGACACTTTATCCGTAGTACTGGCTCCTTCTGGATATCTTCCTTCCTTTACATATCGGTAGATGTCGAAGAACCATGGTTTTTCTTTAGCTGTCAATTCCATTACTTCGTGTACTTCAAAGCAGGGTTGTCTGGAAGTTGCTATAACCAGTGGTTGTACTTGAGTCTCTTCTGGATTCTCCCACATAGAAGACAGTCTTGCTAGCAGATCAGCCATCTTGTTCTCATCCCTAGGGACGTGTCTGAATTCGTATTGGCCAAATAACCTTTTTCTATACTGTAGCAGCTCCAAGTAGGGCCGTAAGGCTTCTTCTTTCAGTTCCCATTCGCCTTGAGCTTGCCTAATCACTAAAAGTGAATCTCCAATGATCAAGATGTCATTTGCCCCTAGAGTTAATAGAGCTTCCATCCCAAACAAGCATGCTTCATATTCTGCTCCGTTATTGGTTATAGGAAAATCCAATCTCTTCGACAAAGGAATGATTTCACCGTCCGGTGGTGCTATGATTACCCCGATTCCAGCACCCTTCCTTTCACTGCACCATCGAAGCACATGACCCATCTCTTTACTTCCACCATGGCCAGCCGTTCATACGGGAACTCCAAATTCTCTATATAGTCTGATTCTAGTGGCTGATTTGCTAGAAATTCTGCTACTACTCGCCCTTTGATGGTTTTCTTAGTGATGTATTCAATGTTGAACTCTGACAAAAGCAAGAGCCACCTAGATAACTTCCTAACCAACACTGATGCTTCATACAGATACTTCATTGGGTTTACTTTGGCCACGGCCTGTACTTTGTATGACTGGAAGTAATGGCGTAACTTCTTAGTCAGCTAGATCATTGCCACGCATGTCTTCTCTACCAATGTGCACTTGGTTTCATACTCCAGCAGCTTCTTACTGAGGTAGTAAATAAGGTACTCCTTTCTGCCATCTTATTCTTATGCCAACATTGCCCCTACGGTGGAATATTCAATGGCCAAGTACAAAACCAAAGGCTTCCTTGTAATTGGTGGGCTAAGAACTGGCAGATTTACCAGAGAAGCCTTGATTTTCTCGAATGCCAACTAACATCTGTCATCCCATACAATCGGCTGATCTTTCGTTAATAGCTTGAAAATCGGCTCACAAGCAGAAGTCAACCGTGTTATGAAACGACTGACATACTACAAGAAACCTAAGAATGATCGAACTTCCTTTTTTATTTTCGGAGCCGGCATATCTCGAATTGCCTTGATTTTATCTGGGTCCATCTCTATTCCTCTTTGGCTGACTACATGACCCAGCAGCTTTCCTGATGTGACTCTGAGTATGCACTTCTTAGGGTTGAATCACAAGTTATACTCTCCAATGCGTGTAAGAAATCTATCCAGGATAGCAGGATGTTCCTCCTGGGCCATTGATTTAACAAGCATATCATCGACATACACTTCGACTTCTTTGTGGACCATATCATGCATCAATGTTATGACAGCCCTTTGGTAAGTGGCTCCAGCATTTTTCAAAGGGAATTACTTTATAACAAAATGTGCCCCACTGCGTGATGAATGACGTCTTCACTTTATCAATCACAACCATCAGAATCTGGTTGTATCCTGAAAATCCATCCATGAAGGAATACATTGCTGCTTTTGCTGCACTATCAACTAGGACATTGATATGAGGCAACGGGAAGTTATCTTTTGGGCATGCCTTATTCAAGTCTTAATAGTCGACACATACTCTGACCCTTCTATCTTTCTTGGGTACTAGGACGATATTGGCTAGCCATTCTATATACTCCACCACTTCAAGGAACTTGGCTTTGATATGCTTAGCCACTTCTTCTTTAACCAACATAGCCCACTCTAGCCTGAATCTCCTTAGTTTCTGCTTCACCGGCTTGAACTTAGGGTCAGTTGGAATCTTGTGAACTCCTATTTTCTTGTCTACACCTGGCATGTCCTCGTATGACCAAGTGAAAGCTTTAACATGTTTTTGCAATATTCTTGTAAGTTCTCTCTCTTCCTCGGATTTTAGCTCATGTGAAATGAATACCACTTTGGGGTTTTCATCTGTACTTATGTTGATTTCATGCAATGCAGTGTCATGAATGCTAAATATGCTTGATGGTGATTCAAATGCATGCACAGAATTATCAAGATAAACATCACACAAGTAAGCAAACTGAGATTTCATTGCATTGAACTTGTTATAAAGTACATCATTCACATTGAAAATGGAAGAAATAAATACAACAAATTCATTTTCATCCTCCATAGGCGGAGGGCCTTGCACTTCTTCAGCTTTTCCATCAGCTCTAGGACATCATCCAGATCTACAGCTGCTTTGGCTTTTTGTTCAGCAGGAATAGTAGTTTCCTTGATTTCAGCCACCTACGCCTTAGCCTTCTTCATGGTCTTGGCTATCTCAGCAACCACAGAATCCAAGTTCACCTTGGCCATCAGCTCCTCTTCGAACCCTTCTTTAGGCTTCCTAAATGCCTTGCTTAAAGCCGTAGCCAGCGCCCCTGAAATTGCTTCTATTGATTCATCGCCGACTTTCTCTTCGGTTTTCTACTTGGGTACCTCCACTGCTTTTCTTATCTCTTCAGGCAGCTCATTTTACAAGACGACAGGCTTGATAACTACCTCTTCCACCACCACGGGTGCTACTGGTTCTTCCTTGCTCTTCTCAAAGTCTACGACATCAGAAAATATTTCAAAGCCTGGGTATTCGATCTCCAACCCTTAACAGCTTAGCTTGGCCATTGTACAGTTCTTCTCCTGCCTTTATGAATGGTTTCATCATAGGCTTGCCGTTCTTGCCCCTTCTCTGATTCTTCTGGTAAGATGTTTCTTCTTCATACCCTAGCCCGAACTGCTTTGGCTTTCCCGAGTCAATATTAAACCGAGGCACCCCTTGCAGGTTAATTCAGAGTCCCATGCCCGGGATAAAGTTTCGCTTATACAAATATCTGGACAGCCAATCCAGCATATAGTTTTCGTAAATGACCATTGGAGCGTCTGTGGCTTCTTCCTCCCCGACCATAGTGATTTGGAGTCCGCCAAATGGTATGACCCCTTCATTTATGGCAGCAATCATGGATTGGGCATCTGCCTCAATAGTCACAATCTCCCCGTTTATCAAGAACTTTATCTTCTGATGCAGAGTAGAGGGGACACCTCCTAATAGGTGGAACCATGGTCTTCCCAATGGGAGGGAGAAAGTGACCGGGATGTCTATCACAGTGAAAATGACCATTGACTTGACTGTCCTGACCTCCACTTCAGCTTCAAAAGTTCCAATTACAGTTCTTTTGGAGTCATCATATGCCTGGATCATTGTTGAGGACTTGTTCAGGGCATCTTCACTCAAGCCCAAACATGGCAGCATTTTTAACGGACATATGTTCATTGCCGACCCATCATCTACAATCACACATGGCATTATTTTGTCCATAACATGGGCTCTGATATAGAAAGCTTTATTGTGAGCCTTTCCCTCGCTGGGTAGATCTTTTTCAGAAAAAACAATGTTAGGAGACCTAGAATGGATCTTGTCTAGCAGACAGCACATAGCTTCCAGTGATGCAATGGGGGAAACCTCAATTTATGACAACTTCCTCACCAAGGCCGCGCTATGCCCTTTGGAAGTCAACAGTAGATGCCACAAACTAGCTTGAGCAGGAGTTTTCTTTGATTAAGAAATAACCTAGTCTTCCTTTTCAACTCCCTCCTGTGTTGATGTGCTACTCAACCCAGTCACTGAGGCCTTGTCTTTCAATTTGATCGCTGGTTGATAAACCCTGCCACTTCGGGTCACATTCTGAACTTCTTGAATTTTCAGCTTCTCAATAACTAGAGGCTTAACTATCTCATCTCCACCAAACTCCTCATATTCGTCCTCCGAGTCAAGGTCATTCAAGCTCACCGGCTTGATTTCTCTCTGTTTTGTCTGCCCCACACATCCTGATTCTGCCTCAGCTTGACTGATCGCTATAGCCTTTATAGTAGGATTCACTTGTAGGACTTGAGCAATAATGAAATTGGCTGGCAATCCTGAGTGTACCATATTAACACGCTTTTCGAATGTCGGCAATGGGTTAGTCTTCGTACTGGGTTTAGGTGGCTCCTGTAATTTCCCCTCATCAATTAGTTTTTGGATGGCGTCCCTCAATTTGTAGCAATTATTAGTTCTGTGGCCAGTCACAACATGGTATGTGCAGAAATTAGCTTTATCCACATCAATAGGCTTCTCAAATGGTCTCAGGGACTACAACAGGGCTCCATTTCTGCACTTTGCAAAAATATTAACTAAGGGAAGAGCCCAAGGGGATATGCCCTATCCTCCGAGATTTCTACTTTGACTGCTTTGCTATTGGGTTACCGCGACAACCTCAACCTGCTTTACCTCTGAAGTTTGTCCCCCTTTACCTCCAGGACCTGAGCTAGAACCACTACCAGACCCGGCCGCAGCTGTTGAGCTGAACCCAGAGCTATATCCTGAACTTCTGCCACCCTTGTGGCTTGTTGCCTTCTCCTCTATATCACGCTTAATTTTCATAGCCATACTGTATACTTCGCTGAGCTCACTAAAGGGGTGGAACTTCATATTGCTCTTGAAGATGTCCCTACTACCATCAATCAACTTCTGGATCTGTTCATCTTCATCAGGGCAGTTCTTTAGCAAGATCATCTTATTCATCCACCTTTGATAGTATTCATCAAAGGGCTCATTTGACTTTTGCTTAACTCTCTCCAGGTCGTACAGCTTCACCTGAATCTTGGTGTTGAATCTGTAGTATTTAATAAAGGCCACCGATAAAACTTCCCAGTCCGACTGCTCTTCTTCAGATAGAGCATTGTACCAGCTCAATGCTCCTCCCTCGAGTGTAGTCAGGAAGAGATTGATAAGTTGTTGCTTAGTGGCACCAGCCGTTAGCATGACTCGTGCATAGAGATTCATGTAGGCCTCCGGTGAACCCATTCCCTTGTAGGAAGGAACTTTAAGTACTTGAAAGCCAATAGGAAATGTCTCAATGCCTTTGCTGATCATGGCATCTACATTAACCCCCCTCTTGGAGTCCGAACTGACACTGGCCCTTTTCTTCAGCTGGACCACAACTTCATCCAATTTTGAATACTTTGCCTTCATTTTCCTCTCCATAGCTGCCTCGATTTCTTACAGCTTCTCGAAACTAGCCGAGGCATCAGCACCTTCTTGAGATGATTCAGCCTCTTTTTCTTTTCCAGCTCCACTAGCTCCTGTTTCACCAGCTTCTCTCACAACAGCCTGCATCTCTTCCTTCAGCATGTCACAGAAATCCTGGGATCTCAGGAAATCCTTCAGGGCATCAACAAGACTTGGTGTTGGATTGGCCATCTCAAATTCTTCCCCGGAATCAGATTCACTTTCTGTTTCTACTGCTCTTCATTTCCCAACAGCCCTCAGAGCCTGAGATCTTATCCTCAGTCAATCTAGTTCACTCTACTTAACATCACATGGGAAATGTTTAGGGACAATGAATGAATGGAATGGTGACATGAAGAGTGATACACTAAAGGTGACTTAGGATGAATGAATGAAATGATGTTGTGAGTGAAATGATGATAGGGATGATCTTTATTTATTATTTTTTTTTCTTTTCAGACATTCTAATAACACCCAATGCCATACAAGGGATAATGCAAAAAAGATCACATGTGGACCGCCACACGGCTAAGGGTTTGGCGCTTTTGGAGCACCTAGTGAATTTTGTGAAATGGTCGCGTGTGTGCCGATACACGGACAGGGTTTCGATGCTTTGTACGTCTATGAGATGACATGAAATGATCACATGGGGCCACCCAATGGACAGAGTTCTGATGCTTTTGAGGCATATGATATGAAGTAATGTTATAAAAAAAAAAGTCACGTGTGACCGAGGATACGGACAGAGGTCCGGCGTTCGAGGAACACCTTGCATGATTTAGTAATGCTATGAAATAGACTTCTATGTGTACTAATCCAGCACTTGGGGAGTACCTTGAATGATGCAATAATGTCATGAAATGATCCAATGTGGACCACAGTGTGCAAACAGGATTTCGGCGTTACCGTGATGCCTAAGATGAATGAGTGTGATGCCATGTGATGACATCGTGTGAATCTCTACACGGCAGTCCCCTATTGAATGACATGGCATAGTGAAATGGCCGAGTGCAATCTGGTGCATGGGCAGAACACGGGTAGTTTTGGGACTCCTGATATGTTATGAAATGAAATGACCATGATGGGCACCCTTGGAATGTCCCTAATTTAACTGAGATGAGATGAAATGAATGCTTATGTCACACAAAATGCAAATGGCTGCACAAAAATATGGTTAGGATGCATGACATACATAATGATGTTGTGTATGCTTTGTGAAAATTCTAACACACGAATATAATGTTATAGCTGTAAAAGAAAGAGTTAGTGTGAATGTCACGCGGATAATTTAATGTTTTCACACACGGGAATAAAATGTAAGTGGCTGCACAAAAGATGTGAGTTAGTATCACACAAATGCTTTACGTGTATATGTCGTGTCATGTTCATGGAAATGGCGATGATGGTATGTCATGAGAGGGTGAGAAACACATAGCACACAAAGCATATTCCTCCAACCTTATTCCTCCAATCGTGGTCAATTTTAGAAAATTATAATCGAGTCCTAGAAGGGGTTCTCTTCGATCATCAACTGGGGATGATGAAGGCATAATTTATAGCATTCACGCAACTTATTTCGGTATCCTAAGGGAATCCAACTAAGGTTGCCTATATGAGTTCAGTCCAAGTCGGGTTAAAATCAAGGCTCCCATAGCAAAATATACTCCTCACTTCTCCCCACTCAAGGGTCTGAACGAAGGGATTCGTATGAGGCTATGGGTGGTGTTTATTATCCGTGCCCTTAAGACCATAAGGAACAAAGGCGACACTTCAACAATTCACCGGGCTAAAAATTGGATACTTAACCTAATGTAAAAATGTCTAACTAAAGAATGCAAAATAAAATACCATACAAGAATCATCCACTTTATTTTGATTAGACATTTTTTAGACAGTTCAAATTCTTTTAAGTTTTAAGAAAACTTTTGTAAGAAATACCCAGCAGAGTAGCTAATGTGAGCGGACGACGTTTCTCAGCAACTCTCTCGGAAGGGGGCTTTGATATCTGGCAACCCTCCCTCGCGTGGGGTTTTTAGAATGGAAATTCGGTTTTGGAAAATTAAATTAATTCATAAAAGAACCGAGACCTAAGTCTCGATAGAGAGTGTAGGAATCCCCACCCGGCTCAGCTCAACCGGGAAATTGTAGTGTAGCTGAACCGGACGAAGGCTGCTACACCTTCTAGAGATCTAGGTCCGGCAAGTCTCTTATTTCATGTCTAATCAAAATAAAATTGACCAATGTTCATCGATGGTATTATAAATTTCTAAAGTTGATTTTTATTAAATTAAAGCACACAGCGTACACACAAATAAAGTAAAATAAAAAGTAGTGAAATAAATAAGTTATTACAACCCAATCGAATAAAAAATAAAAACTCTCGTCCTCACCTTACAAGCGCCTAAAATACACGACTATCTAAAAATTTTACAATCCCCTAAAATACACGAATTAAGCTATTAATTACATCCAAAATGAAAAATAAAAATAAAAATAAACTAAAAGCTGCAAAATAGACGGTTAGAACAATTTATAGCATACCACAAATAGGACTCAAGTAGGACAAAATTGGGATTTTAGAGATCAGAGGCATGCATTTAGGCGGTAACCAGGTCGGCTCGGCTAGCCGGCCTGATTAGACCTGGAAAACCATTTTGAAACATCCCTGTATTTTTGTTTTGTGAGAAAACACATTTTAAAAAACATTTTCTTTTTTCGGTTTACTTTAATTTTGCATGTGAGGTTGGTCGGTTTTCGGGAGACTCGGATCTCCATCATTGCGTTGTTCTAAATGCAATAATTTCAAAAATTAAAACTAAGGTCGTGAATGCACACAACAAAACTCTTTCTGAATTTTTATGATTTTTGGAAATTCTTAAGGATTTTTCTGGATATTCTGCTCCTAGACGAAAATTGCAGTCACCCGCTGTAAGTGTAGCCGTGCGACTGGAGTTCATCCAAATGCAAAAAATCTCCAAACTTATTTAAATGAAAAGTGAAAGGGGGGAAATCTAAGAACAGTCATACAACTGTTGTTTGAATGGTACGACTGCAATTACAGTCGTACCATTGTTCTTCACCACAAGAACAGTCGCACGGCTATTCTTATTTTCAAGCAATAGCAGGCCAAAAATATGAGTTTTATGCATGAAATCAAACCAAAACACCTAGAAAGAGCAACAAAATGAAAGTTTCAGGTGTAATTACCTTTGTGGCGCTGATCCACCGTCGATTTGACCGCTGGAAACACCTTAAATTGCTCCAAATTGTTCATTTTTCCCTGTGTGGTAAGGTTCCAAAAGTTATCCAAATGTCTCCAAAAAGTCACAGATTTTAGTGAATTAAGAGTTTGAAGTCGATTAAATTTGGTGTGTCAAGTTTTAACCTATTGATTTTTAACCGATTTTAACTTTACTACACCAGAATTAAAAGAAAAAGAGGAGAAAAAGGTGATGCTTGGTTGAGTTTTTCCTTTTTCTCTCCTTTTTCCTTCTTTTCTTCCGTTCAATTCCTTTCTCTAAAATCTGCCAAAAGACCCTCCTCTTTCTTCTTTTTCTCCTTTTATTTCCGCCTTCCTTACTGTATAAAACCGGGCATTAATTGCCCTTCAAATCACCTCCATTTTTTAATTCTTACGGTATGGGCTGCTGTACCTGCTACACATTTATAGTCGTACAACTGTAATTTTTTCAATTACAGTCCCACCATTGTAACTACAGTGGTTTAACACAATTTTTTTTAAGTATAAAAAATTCCAACGCTTACAACTCCGAATACTCCGAACCGGAAGAGGTTCATCTAGGTAATGGCTCCTCTCTTTCCATAAAAAATGTTAGTACTTCATGTATTCCTGTTCATAATCATAATGCACTTAAATTGTCAAAAGTATTGCATGTCCCTGAATCGAATTCTAATCTAATTTCTGTAAGTGCATTAACCCATTCTAATGATGTTTCTGTTGAATTTTTTGACAAATATTTTTTGGTGAAGGACCTGAATTCCAAACAAGTACTTCTTCGAGGCCCGAATAGAAATGGACTTTATGCCATGCCCGTAGTGCTGCCTGCTCCAGTCAAGTCACACCTCACCTCCCTATCCACCTGGCATCAGAGGCTTGGACATCCGGCGTCTTCTGTAGTTAGTCATATTTTAAGAAATAATCAAATTACTTTTTCTAATAAAACTTATCGCAAAGTTTGTTCTAGTTGTACGGTCAGTAGGAGTCACTGTTTACCTTTCAAATTATCTACGTTTGTTGTTGATGATCCTTTGGTTCTCATTTGTTCGGATGTTTGGGGTCCAGCTGTGAGCTGATGACCTTTTTCCAAAGCGGAAAGGAACGCGGTGAAATGAACAGGGGAAAACATTTTCGTGCGTCTTGATTTTTGTTTTGAAAAACTGGTTTTGTTTATCTTGAAGTAGAAAAATCGTGGATTTGATTTGAAAATCCCTTTTTGTAGAAAACATTTTCTCATTTTTAACTTAAAGACCTCGAAACTTAAATTTCCAGATCAGTGACAGAGTCGCCACCCAAATCAGCTCATCCGGGAAATTCCGGTACAGCTCCTTACTGAGGGCAGACTACTATACCTAATCTAGAGATTTAGGGTTTGGGCAAGTGACTTACTCAATCTCTAGCTTGCTTTCACTTTAGAATTTATATCACCATATCTAATTCGCTTTATTATCTTTCTCTAACCCCAGTTTATGTTTATTTATTTAACCATGATCAAGCAAATGGAAGAAAATAAATTGCAGAAAAATAAACCATACATTCAAGCCGCTAAAAGAAAAAAAAAAAGAGGCCGATTATACAACCAAGTCGAATAAAAGATAAAAACCCTCTTCCTCACATTACAATCGCCTCAATACACGAGGATCTAAAAATTACAACCGCCTAAAAATACATGAAATTTATCAATTACATAAAAACTGAAAATAAAAGAAAGATAAATGTTGCAAAATAGACGGTTAGCACAGTTTATATTGCATACACAGATAGGACTCAAATAGGAAAGAATTGGGAATTTAGGAAACGGAAGCATGCACTTAGGGGTGAGCAAAACCGAACCAATATCCAAAAACCACAAATCGAAACCGAACTGAACCGAACCATACCAATCCATTTTACAGTTTAGTTCAGTTTGGTTTTAAGTTGTTAAGAATTTTGGACTTTGGTTCGATTCGCTTTAGTTCGGTTCAAAACCAAAAAATCGAAAAACCAAATAATTGGTAAAATATTAAAATTAATTATAAAATTAATATATACTTATTGTAGAGAATTTTAGACATTATATTCTTTTATAGTTTTATATTGCGATTTTTGGATGCTAATTTATAGTTGTTAAAATTTGAGAGTTGAAAAAAAAAAAGTAGAGAATTTGGTATTTTATTATGATGTAATAGTATTATTTAGTATTACTGATTTTTTATGTTAATTTTTTTGTATTTCTTTTTTTTTATATAACAAAATACTTATATAAAATTTTTATTTTGATTTTTTTTAAGAAGTTGATGTTTTTGGTTCGACCGAGTCCAAACCGAACCGAATTGAACTAGTTCGGTTTGGACAGAACCGAACCAAAATTTAGTGTGGATCGAATTGGTTTATAAATTACAGTGTTTTTTAGATCGGTTTTTTTGGTTCGGTTTAGTTTTTGAACCAAACCGGTCCATGCTCACCCCTACATGCACTTAGGGGGTAACTGGGTCGATCCAACCGATCGGACCGGTTAGACCTGGAAAACGCTTTTGAAACGCCTAGTAATTTTCGTACTGAAAGATCTTTTTTTTCGAAAACAATTGGCTCGGTTACTTGCAAATTTCCATTTTTTTGTGGGTCTGTTATCCCAAAATCCAGGTTTCCTTTCGTGCAGGTTTCCTAATTCCAACATCCATCTAGGGTCCAAAAAGCAATAAACATACCAAAAACAATTTGAATATGAAAACAGCATCACACAACGAATCCAATACGGATCATTCTGCGACTCTGTTTTCTCCTGGGGATTAAAACCGTGTGGCCGTGATTTGAGCCGTGTGGCTATAATTTTCAGGACCCGAAAATGTTTTTCTCAGTTTAAAAATATCATGTTACTCATTTTCAGGATTTCCTAAAAATTTCCATGGAAGTCGGGGGTCCGCAAATGCTGGACAATGGATCCGGTATGGAACAACCCCGAATCTCAGGAGAACGAAAATTTAGGAAACCGAAAACCTTGCATCCGTGAGATTGAAAATCCAAAAACCTAACTTTTACAATACACGGGCACATTTAGGCTGAGAATGGATCAAGATCAGAAGGAAAACACGGAAAACAGGTCGATTTCGGCCAAACGGGCAGTTTTTAGGAATCTGCCCTTAAAGGACAGAGCCGTGCGGCTCTGAGTACTAGAGCCGCCCGGCTCTGTTCATGTTGAACATAGCCGTGCAGCTATGATGGGTTGAAGCCATTTTCTGAAAAATGCAAAGTAGAGAAAAACGCACAGAAAAGACAATGCAAACAGGTTTAAGACCTCTCAGAGTTTACCTTGGTGTTGTTTTGATGCTTTGAACGTCAAGAAACGGATTGAGAACTTGGAATTTGCCCTGGATGCTCAACTGGCCAAAAACTGAAACGATCCGAAATAATCCGAAATCAACCCGAAACAATCCCGAATCAACGTGTAAAGGTTATGGAACTTGTTATTAATGTTTAAGGATTAGTTTTAGGTTTTAACTTCTTTGTTTGGATCACCTCTCCTTGCCTTGGGTGTCTCGGTTTCTCTCCTTTCTTTTCTCTACCATCTTTTCTCTATATCTTGGAAATTTGGTTTTCTACCTAAGATTGAAAAGTCCCCCCTTGATTTGATTTTTCTTTTCTCTTTATACTCTTAACTCACATATCATTTCAAACATTTAATGTCTCGCCTGACTTCCTGAGAATTCAGCCAACAAACCTTTCTGCTAAGCCAAGTTGCCTTTCTTTGCAGAGCAACTTAGCTCACCCACTAGAGCCGCGCAGCTCTAGTAAGAGCCGGGACAAAATTTTCAAAAATTCGACGCTTACCGTAAACCCTAGAAATCGCTCGGGAGACCTTTTCGGGTGTTTTGGATCGTGGATAGCTTGGTTTTCAGGATGTTTGAGATACTTCAGGTGACATTTCGGTAGTTTTCAAGTTCGATTCGAGTCCGTCTGCTTCACAGGTAATACAGGAATTCTCATCATAGAGGTCGAGAAAACCTGACGCTTACAGCTGCCCCTCACGTGATCAAATTCAATACCTGATACCAGGTTTAGGTTACCTGAGGGGAATTTGGGAACGCGAATGAAGCACCATAAATGGAAGGAAAGAGAAACATACCTGAGCTGCAGTGATGAAGCCGATCTGGACCGATACCGGGGTTTAGGTTACCCGAGGTGGATCTGCTGAGGATTTGAAATAAAGCCGATCTGGACCGATATTGGGTTTAGGTTACCCGAGGTGGATCTACTAGGGATTTACAACAAAGCCGATCTGGACCGATACCAGGTTTAGGTTACCCGAGGTGGATCTGCTGGGAACTTGAAATAAAGCCGATCTGGACCGATACTGGGGTTTAGGTTACCCAAGGTGGATCTGTTGGAAATTTGAAATAAAGCCGATCTAGACCGATGCCAGGTTTAGGTTACCTGAGGTAGATCTGTTGGATTCCTGAGGATTTACAACAAAGCCGATCTGGACCAATACCGGGTTTAGGTTACCCGAGGTGGATCTGTTGGGGATTTACAACAAAGCCGATCTGGACCGATACTTGGTTTAGGCCACCCGAGCTGGCTCTGCTAGGAATTTGAAATAAAGCCGATCTGGACCGATGCTGGGTTTAGGTTACCCGAGGTGGATCTGCTAGGGATTTACAACAAAGCCGATCTGGACCGATACTGGATATAGGTTACGCGAGGTGATGTGCTGGGAACTTGAAATAAAGCCGATCTGGGCCGATACCGGGTTTAGGTTACCCGAGGTGGATCTGCTAGGAATTTGAAATAAAGCCGATCTGGACCGATGCCGGGTTTAGGTTACCCAAGGTGGATTTGCTGGATTCCTGAGGATTTACAACAAAGCCGATTTGGACCGATAATAGGTTTAGGTTACCCGAGGTGGATCTGCTGGGGATTTACAACAAAGCCGATCTGGACCGATGCCGGGTCTAGGTTACCCAAGGTGGATCTGCTGGATTCCTGAGGATTTACAACAAAGCCGACTTGGACCGATAATAGGTTTAGGTTACCCGAGGTGGATCTGCTGGGGATTTACAACAAAGCCGATCTGGACCGATACCGGGTTTAGGTTACCTGAGGTGGATCTGTTGGGAATTTGAAATGAAGCCGATCTAGACAGATGCCAGGTTTAGGTTACCCGAGGTGGATCTGCTGGGGATTTACAACAAAGCCGATCTGGAATGATACCGGGTTTAGGTTACCCGAGGTGGATCTACTGGGAACTTGAAATAAAGCCAATCTGGACCGATACTGGGTTTAGGTTACCCGAGGTGGATCTGCTAGGGATTTACAACAAAGCCGATCTCGACCGATACCTAGTTTAGGTTACCCGAGGTGGATCTGCTGGGGATTTACAATAAAGCCGATCCGGACAGATACCGGGTTTAGGTTACCCGAGGTGGATCTGCTGGGGATTTACAACAAAACCGATCTAGACCGATGCCGGGTTTAGGTTACCCGAGGTGGATCTGCTGGATTTCTGAGGATAATTTTAGAACAAAAATTTTTGCCCCTTTGATCAAGAATAAATACAATTTGATTGACTTGCCCCTGGATGCTTGAGATGCTGAGGCTTGGGTCCGTCCGACTCTAACTTGTTTGTTGAGACCTAATGGATGCCCCAGTGTTGGACTGTTTTTGCTTCGAGAGTGATCCTGATTTGGGACAGCCCGACGATGGTGGCGGGTACCTGTACTTGGATAGGTCGTGATGCATGTGCATATAAATTGTGTGTGTTCACTTTAAACATATGCATGTATGTATGGATGCACGTATGATTCTAAATGTATACATGTATGCATCATGGTGCTTATGCTTTGTTCTTGGTATTCGTGCGAGCTCGGGGATGGAATTCGTGGCTTGCGATTAGCCTCAGTGGTAGCCCAGATGACTTGCAGCACCACGCCGATATGGTTTAATCTCCTTGAAACAGACCGATGCTTCCTCTTGACTCTAAGCATGCTTTTGTATCATACTGACTCAGTCCGATTGTCCCCACGTCTTTCTGATTGATTGACTATCACACAGATCTGGGTATTGGAGAAATTAACCCTCTCGAGTGTCCTTCCACCTTATTCTTGGTACATTCTGAAGTGGTATCAGGCTTAGTGGATCAGGATCACAGGCTGTGCCGAGGGATGGTCCATTTGTTTGAGCAAGAAGATGAAAACTAAACCTTTGTATCTCTACACATTATAGTGCTTCGACCTGGTATCAGTGCTTATGACAGGAGTTCCCTTTGCATTATCATGGGCTTGGACGCAATGACCTACTAATGGATGTTTGTATGTAATGGCACGATGGATGCAAAATGAATATCTAATCAGAAATCCAGGCATGTATAATATCGCATGATGAAACCAGAATAAGTATAATAGGGAAATTAACAGTAACTCTGACTTTGAACGTCGCCCTCTTCTTGTTACCAACACGTCCTCTCGATTTTCCATGTTCAAAATTTTTTTTCCTTGTGATTGATTTTTTTTTAAATGAATGGCCCGAAAATTCTATGCGAGCATTTCATCTGAGTTGACCCCTTTTGCAATAGCTTGTCTTAGGATTGGAAAATGTCCCTTGATATGTTCATCGGAAATTGCAAGGACACTGCTATTGATGACACCAAGTGGTTTGGCCTTCACCTGCCCCTAGTATTAGAGATTTGTGTTTGGGGTGTAAAACACTTCAACAGACATGGTTTGCTACATGATGTAGCTTGTATGTGGGCATTGACATGCAATGACATGACAAATGCATATTGAACACGAAAATTGAATACAAAACATTTATTATGTAATGAATGTGGATGCATTAGGAAAATCCAAAGTGTGGCTCTGGTTTCGATTAATGCCCCTTCAAATTACCAATATGTCCGTTTTGGTTTTACACATTGGAGGCTTTTTTTTTAACGGTGCTAAGATACATCAAACTGGGCATTGAATTAAACCAATTGATTACCCACTGGATTCTCCAAGAGTTTGAACCCATATATATGTTTCCAATTCACCCCAGATCCCAATGCGTGCACAGTCCCTAAAGATGGACATAGCTTTTAATCCTTCAAGGTATGACCTGATTCAAAATGACTTGAGTTAATTTTGGTTTCTTTATGACTGCAACTCACAATGACCCTATAGCGAATCACACAGTCTTCTGGAGGTGAAAGAATCACTGGTAAGTATTCACTTCTATTGCAGCTGAAGATTGAGTACTTGAAATGGTTGGTAAATGAAACTTTTCCTTGAATATTAGCATAGTAGGCTTTGCAAGTCTTCCTATTGATGGTTTCATCCCATCCATGATTGTTGAAAGATTTGTAAAACCTGGTTGCTCCAACACTGTTGGTGAAGTTTGTAGATGCATTACCACCTTTTCCAGTCTGAAAAAGACTAGGTGCCAGTCTCTACTTTCTCCCTATCACCTTTTGCTTGACTGAACCCTTGTATCATCCCTTGCCGGGCCAAATGTTACTGGTGGATAATCATCCCTTGCTTCCATCTGATTCAACTGGTAATATAAGATGATTGGGCATTGAATCGAAATCCTTCCTTCAATTGCAATTAATTCTGTAATCTGAAGCGTCGTCGTTCCTAGCCCTCCATAATTGCTTCTTTAAATGATCAGTAGTGTCTCTTCCTCTTCCAGGCCACTTCTATTCCCAGTACCATCTTCTGCCTCTCTTTCCATCCCTTGAGCTCACTGATACCGGCACTTCATGCAATAGGTGGGTCACCCCTGGATACATCAAGCACTCAACAGAGTTTGCTAGGGTCTCATTGTTTGGATAGGAAGAATCAAAAATTGCACACATGAAGAAGGAGGAGGAGGAGATTGGGGAGCAGAGTAGCAGATAGAGGGATTGGAATTTGGTAGTGGGAACAAAAGAAGAAGTGGATTGGTACCAGAGTGACTGGTTAATTAGTAATTGATCGGGGAGAATTCAGGTGCTTCTGGGTTTAACTTTGTTTGTGCCGCCATTATTGCAACACTATGCAGAGATTAGCAAGGTCATATATCTATGAAGGAAGAAAGCAGGACTGTAAGTTTAGAACAAAAATCTCACTATAAGAGGGAAAGAGTCTTCCATCTGCACTTTTTTTTTTTTGAAGAAACTAAATCCAAGCCATAACCACCTCTTGATTTTCCCTCTGCATTCAAATTTCGTGCATGTCATGTATGTTTAATATCTCTTTTGGATGAACAATGCATGCGTAATGTCATGTGCACATGAATGTCATATAAACAAGATTATACATGCACTACAACCAAGAACTGCTTCAGAGTTTTACTACATGGTGGGTGGTGAAGGTCATTTGAATTTTTTTTTTTTTTTAGAGGTTGGTGCTTTTGGCGAGTTTGGGTTTTTGGCTGCAGGGTTCTAGTATGGGGTACTTTCTTGGGCATGGAACTAGGCTTGAAGTTTCATTCTGGGAATCAGCTCTGAATTTTAGCAATAGTCTTTGATTTGGAATGATTTAGGTATTATGCGGGCGACTTAAGTTGAAACTTTAGGGTAGGACCAACAGTGTTTTGGATTGTAATTTGTAAGGATCATTGATCTAGGTCAGTAAATGGCTCTGCGGAAGTTGTACCATCCCATTACTTATTTACCTTGCAGACTTACTTCTTCAAGAAAGGGTTCAATCAAAGTTAGATTCACTTTTAGATTCCCTACAACACTCAGATTGATGTTATGCATTTCACTATTACGTGTGTTGGATATGTCGTTTCAGATGATCAAATGCATGCATAATTCCATGTACATGCAATCACCACATAAGTAAGAAAATGACAAGAAGCATTACATTCAAAACGAGTTCAATACACTTCACAACAAAATGAGTTCCCTACGAGAAGGGAGCCTCTAAGGGTATTGACTCCATAGCGTCTGACCATTCCCTGTCCAGTCACTGCCTTAGCTTTAGTGTTGTTGCCCCACTCTCATCAAACCAGACCTTGTAGTTCTTCATCATATTCTTCCCCCTGAAAAGTCTGAGAAATTTCTTTGGCAGTCTCTTTGATTACCCCCAGTCGCTCATTAGTAGTAGATGGGATTCTTAACCTTCCCTCAACGACTAGCTTCTGGATCTCCTTTCTTAAAACAAAGCAAATGTTGGTTCGGTGACCCGTCATCACATGATAGCTGCAGAAGTTGTTCTTTTGATTCGGCACTAGCTCTACATACGACTTGATGCTATGCAGTAGTCCCTCCTTTCTACATTTGGCAAATAATCTGCACAACGAAATAGGCCACGGAGATATGCCTTTTTCGTCACCCTTGGGAAGTAGATTCCTGGTGTGTCGCTGAACATGGTCGGTATTGGCCTTGAGAGGCACCTTCAGTTCCACTTCATCAGTTAGCCCTCTTATTTTTCCTTCGAGCTCTATCACACGTGCCTCAAATTCAGTGCATCTTGCCGTCAATTTTTCTACCCCATCAAGATCATCCCCTAGCATCTCCTTCAGCATTGTTGCTGCCTCTTCCCTAACCACCTTTCGAAACCGTGATGAAGCGACATAGTCATCCACGACATCTGTAATAGTGTTGAAGTTCATCAGGCCAGCCATTCTCAAGACTCTTTCCCTTTCTCCCCTGATAACCACTTGTTAGCATTGACCAGGGCATACGCATGAAGAATACCAAATCAGTGCATGAGATGTAGATTTTTAGTGCTTGCGGAGCATTTAAATGTTCAACAGATGAATGAGATGTACATTGTGAGATAATGAGAGTGAATTCCTTTGTTTCTATTATTTTTTATTTTTTATTTTTTCATTTTGGACGTTCCAAGAATACCCCGTGGTATGCAAAAATAATGCAAAGAAGACCGCGTGTGGACCGCCACACAGGTAGAGGTTCGACGCTTTCAAGGCACCAAATGAATTGCCATGAAATGTCCACGTGTGTGCCGATACACGGGCAAAGTCTCAACGCTTTGTAGGTCGATGACATAGAGTGAAATGGTCACATGGGGACCGCCCCACGGATAGAGTTTTGATGCTTTTGAAGCAATGTGATATGAAATGATGTTGCAGAAAAGTCACGTGCTACTCGAGACACAGACAGAGGTTTGGCATTCATGGAACGCCTTGCATGATTTGATAATGTCATGAAATGCCCCTATATGTTTTCTAATCCGGTGCTCGGGGAGTACCTTGAATGATTTCACGATGTTATGAAATGGTCTGATGTGAACCGTAATGCGCAAATAGGACTTTAACATCACCAGGAAACCTATGATGAATAAATGTGATGTCATATGATGAAATCATCTGAACCACCCCACAGAATTAAATCTAGGACCATTGTGCTCTTCAATTGAATGATACGATATTTGTGAAATGGCCGAGTGCATACGATGCACGGGCGGAACACGGGTAGTTTTGGGGTACCCGATATGTCATGGAATGAAATGATCATGAAGGGCACACTTGGAATCATCCTTTATTGGGTGAGATGAAATGATAAAAATTATGCATGTCATGCAAAAGTGCATGTGGCTGCACGAAAATGTGGTTAAAATGCATGACACACGGAATGATGTCGTGTATGTTTCATGGAAATGTCGCACGCGAGATGTAAATGGCACACAAATAAAATGTCATGGCTGCGCAAAATGTGATTAGTGTCACACATATGTCAATGCTTGAAAATGGCTGCATAAAGATGTAGTTAGAATGGCACACAAAAGCTATGCATGTTTGATGCTTCGTGAAAAGTTAAATAGAAAACACCACGGAACAAACGTTAGCACATGCAAAAATATGTACTCCCTTCCGACCTTATTTCTCCTTTCGATTGGTCTTGCATTCTTCCTAGGTGTTGGGTCTCTTTGGCATCAACAGGGGATACCAAAGGCACACACTCAATGTTCATTTTGAATTTAAGTTTTGGTAATCCTAAGGGAAGTTGCTAAGCCATTACATGTGGGTCAAAGTCAAAACCAAGGGTCGTACTGTTGGGGATTTAATCGCACAAAACAAAACGCAGCGGAAATAAAAGGATTAATCCCCGCCAAGGATCCATGTATATTGCATTGAATTGGAAGGAAGGGTTAAAGAATTACCTCTTAATTTTGCAGGATTGGATACAGGAACCAAAGCAGATTCCCTCTACAGTTGATCCACACAGAGCAATTGACTCACCGCGTGCTAGCGCCGGGATTGAAGAACAGTTCTTCGAATGAGAAGGTAGAAAAATGGAATTTTTCCCTTTTTGCACAAAAACAATTTTCGGCTCATGATGGAGATGATAGGGGCTGCAGATTTTCGTCCAACCAACCTTTTTTTTCTAGGGTTTTTTTTTTTTTTATCTTTTATTATTAACTTATAATTGTAATTAAATACTATATTTAATTATAATTATAAATTAGCCCCCATAAGTTTTATTAATTCTCAATTAATATTAAACTTAGTCAATTCTCCATCATATACACATATGTATGTAAAATTAATTATATCTCCATATAATATAATTAGCATACTTTATGCTATATTAATCTTATTAATATTTACATACATACATACATATATATATATACACATATACTTAAATGTATATTATAATTAATTATATCACCATATAATATAATTATAATATATATATATATATATATATATATATATATATATAGCATACTTTATGCCATAAATATATTAATCTTATTAATATGTTCATGTGTATATACATATACATGTAAATATATATATATATATTTAATTTCTCATCAATAATAAATCATTATCTCATAATGATTTATCCCCGAATTAAGTGAATCTCATTTTGCTCTTTGTGTGTGACCCCGTAGGATCATATAAATTGGCAATGAGGAAATTACCATAATGCCCTCATAAGTCATAAGCGGACTCTAGCAAGCCATTATGACTACCCAATTCATATGATTGGTATAATCCAATAAACCTACTTATAGAATGTGTCATATTCCCTTTTGTCTCTTGATATCATGATTAATTATAAGACATGGTACACTTGTCAATCTTATATAAATTAATCATATGCTTTCTCGATCTCAAAGTGAACTGTTTAAACAAATTAATTGATACTCTATCAATTATTTGAGCACGGCCATGCATTTAACAGTCTTACTTATCGAGGGGCCCAGTGATATCGCTCTCTTGATAGAGAGGGACAAAATCCCATATCTGTCACTCACATCCCAAGGCATGAGTCATATCGTACCCAATCACAGCCTTTATAACTACTCTGTTACAAGCAGCGTTTGACTGCATCAAAGCACAACATGAATTCATCCCGGAATCCATGGTGACCTCAGGTCAAAGGAATCAGCTAATGACACTACTATAATCAAGATCAGTTGTGACACATAACCATGAACTTGATCTCATAGTGGGTCTCCAGTAACATGTTCTCTAACATATTACCCGTGAGTATAATCTGTATCTGTATACACTATATTCATCTTATGAATATCCATTATCACTCACACTAGTCTTAGTTTGTTATTATTCCCATAATAACAATCGACTAGGGATATTTAGAATAACACGATTTATTCATGGATACTTATCATAAATGCTAACATACAAACATAAATGATAATATTAATCTACACTAGATTAATCTTAGAAGTCAAATTACATAATCCAATATTGGCCTTAGGGCACAATCTCCAACAATCTCCCACTTGCACTATGGCCAATCATACATGTATCTTATACCCATTGACCTACATGACTTTCATGTATTCACTTGTGCAGGAGTCTTTGTCAGTGAATTATTAATTTTCGCTTCCGTTGTTACTTTACACATTTTCACTCTCTCTTTAGAGACAGCCTCTCTAAATTAGTGAAAAAACGCCTAAGTATATGCTTGTGTCATACAAGGTTCTTACGCATTGAACTATTGTCCCTACAATAGTCTCACAGGATAAGCAATGCTTAGAACAAAACACAACATTTTGTGATGAACTTCTTCATCCAAAATTTCCTTTACATCATATGTAACAATATACTTTGACTACTATTATAGATATTTAGCTATATCGTTTTATTTTGAACCTTTCAAAATCATAACATCTCTTTTTAAGAGAATACTAGATCTCGACTGATATATTGCAACTAATTGCAATCAGTTGTATATGTGCAACTATTTACACAGTTAACATAAGCAAACTTCTTTTAAGTCTTTCTCATTGAACGCTTTCAATGCTTTGACTTAAAACAAAACATTCTTTTAGATCTATCTATATAGATTCTAATTTCAAGAATATAGGCAGCCTTGCTTAAACATTAATTGAAATTACTTTCTTAGCCAAGATTTTACTTCTTGCAAGGTAAGAATGTTATTTCAAACAAGCAATATGTCATCCACATATAGCATTAGGATGCCGATATGCTCCCACTGATCCTTTTGAAACACAAGATTCATCATCCTTTTGATAAAATCAAACCATTTG
Source organism: Euphorbia tirucalli (assembly GCA_039660915.1). Taxonomy (NCBI): domain Eukaryota; kingdom Viridiplantae; phylum Streptophyta; class Magnoliopsida; order Malpighiales; family Euphorbiaceae; genus Euphorbia; species Euphorbia tirucalli. The sequence goes on along the minus strand of CM077636.1, from coordinate 37,822,488 downwards.
ATTTCTTTATCAAAACTATGATTCCAACTATTTGATGCATGTTTCGATCCTTATGAGAATCTTTGAAAACTTGCATGCGCTATTTGAATTCTTTGGATGCTCAAAACTTTGGGTTGTGTCACGTACACATCCTCAATCATGTTTTCATGTAAAAAATAGATTTTGATATCCATTTGCCATATTTTATAATCATATTATGGGGATATGGCAACAAGAACTCAATATGACTTGATCATGATTAATGACTAAAGAGGATTTCATCATAGTCCTACTATGAATTTGTTCGTATCCTTATAGTCACTAGTCGTGCTTTATAAGTTTGAAGATCACCATCCATATCGGTTTTCAGTTTGAAAACTCACTTGCAACCATTGCATATGCATCTTCTAAAAGACTTATCAAAGTCTATACTTTGATTGTCAGACATGGACTTATCTTCAACCTTTGTAGCATCAAGTCACATATTAGATTCAAAATCTAACATTGCTTCTTCATAAAAGAAGACTTACTTCATCTAGTAAGATTACATCATGATTTTGAGAAATCCATATCTCTCCTAATCATGTCGTATTCCACTAGACTTTCATTGGACTTGTGTAATTTCAACAATGATCATGAAACCATTTCCACGTTCCTCTTCAACGTTAAATGTCACTTTTGTGAATTACGAGTTTTGTAGGTGTACTTTACTCCCACTAACTCTACTAGAAATTAACTCCCTCTTCAAGGGGAAACCATTTCTAGCTACAACTACTTTGTATCCCAAAGAAACACAGGAGTAACAACTCCTACTTTCCTTTTGAGTAATCCACAATACGATATTTAAATTTAGGTGCCAACTTATTCGAAATAAGCTTTACAGCCCTAAACTTATTCAATGAAACAATTTGGGTCTCTTACCCAACCATATCTCATATGTTGATTCATGAATTGTTTTAGACGGAACAATATACACAGCTGCTTTAATGGCATATTTTTGAGAAAACGATGATCAACTTGACTTCATCATAGATTGAACTATATCTTTATAGAGTTTGATTACTCCCTTTTCGACACAACATCCTTTGTGGCATACTTGGAGGAGTCAATTGTGAGACAGTCCCACAATCTCTAAGATGATTGTCAACATCTTGACTCAAATGTTCACCACTTGGATCATATCTAAGTGACTTTACTATCTTGTCAAGATACTTCATACTCCTTTTACAAGCTTTTGAACACTTCAAAAGTTCCAAACTCGTGTTTCATTAGATACTCTTATCTAGTGAAAAGTTCCATAAAAGTAATGAAGTATTAGAACCTCCTTTAGCAGTTGATTTATAATTCATATACATCCACATGTATAATGCTTAATAAATCGATTATTCTTTAACTACTTTTAGCAAAGAAACACTTTTGTCATTTTTTACAATAAGCAACATTCGCATGATTCAAGATGATTCATAATCTCATGAATCCAATAGTCCATTCTCATGGAGTTTCGAAATGCAACTTTGCTTATGTCTCCAAGACGACACTGCCAAAATGGGTTGGATCAAACTATTTGATTCGATCCTTACAGTATTTATGTTACAGATGGGCTCCACATATAAAGACAATTATGTAAATCTACATTTCATAATCATGTCTTTATAAAGTTTATAATTCACAATTATAAAATAAGCAACATTTGTTTACTCAAGTCAACAAGCTCAATAGACAACAAGAGTTCGTAACTCACATGTAAAAGTTCATAACCTTTAACCAAAGTTCATAACTTTCATATAAAAGTTCATAACTTTTATGAAAAGAGGTTCGTAACTTTTAACTTGAAGTTCACAACTTTCATGTAAGAGTTCAGAACCTTCGAGTAGCAACCTTTGCTTCTCTTGTCTATTCACATTCTACCTTTCACCTTCATAAGGTTTCTATTCAAGTTGCGATTCATCATATTCTACTAATATGAGATCCACAACTGGTATCTAATACCTTTGATATAGAAACAAAAATAGAATAGTTAATAAATACTTAAGGTAGCAGTCTTACTGCCTTTCATCTTCTCATAGTTCTCCAAACAAAGTTTGCTATTTCCATTCTAAAGAACGATTCAATCTAGAAATGGCAACATCCTTCTTTTGGAGATCTCTCTATGCCAACAGCTTTGGCCTTTAAAATACTTTCACCGAAACCCTTTCGGTATTTATACTTTTCGACCCTACTATTATCCTTTTCCTTTTGAACCATAAGCACACAATTCGAGGCGGGCTTATCCTTTATGGATAACTTAACATTCTTTTGCATCTTATGCAACTAATTCACAATTTTCTCCATGTCATTCAAATGATAGTTCATCACCAATGACTATCAAATAATGAATTCAAGATCACATCTTAATGCCTTTTGGATGCCAATGAGAAAATGTTGCCTCAAACACTTATCTTTTCTTGCTCACTAACTGATGGAACATTTCCATTTGTGATGTATCATATATCTCAAGTAAAACTTCCACGTACGGAAGAATTGGTGGCAAGTGTAAGATAACAAAATTTAACAGAGTCCCTTCGATGCTTCAAGTAAGCATCTTTTATACTCGTGTTACAATTGCTAGTGGTTCATTGGGCAAAAGGATTATTGAGAACATATGATTCCTTTTGATTTGAGAACAATTCTCAATGTTCAATAACAATCGAGATCAAGGTAATAGCAATTATAACTATAATAAAGCGTGTGAAGATTTTAGTTAAATGCTCCCACTTAAATTATAAAACCCTTTAAAATATTTAAGTGGGTGAAGATCCAAAATCCATACTTAACCATAGCACTGCTTTGGCATGTCCCTATGATTAAATATAATTTTGGTAGGCAAAGACTCAAAATCATGCTTTAAACCATTTAAACATATTTTGGATGTGCACTTCTTTGCCAATTGCATCATTATGCAACTCTTCTAATTTATGAGATGTATGATATCATATATCATATTTAATTGTATGTTACTCATCTCATCTTTGCCTCGGGCTCAAACACCATTTTGATTAACCCTTTGTTAAACCAATTACAACACAATGAGAATCACCATTTCTCATATTATCGCTTCGCTAAGGTCACAACATGCGTACCCGCTTTGGCGTGGCTACCATGATGCGAACATAGTACTTGACTAGTGTTATACGTAATTGGGTGGCAAATATAAACTTCATAAGTTTATTTAGGGTTTATTAAATCCTGTGAGTTAATTGTATCATATACAATTTCATGGCATTAATATTAATCATATTTTTGTTAATATTAATTAGCATGGCATCTTATGGCATACAATTGTCTAGCATGCATATAGAATATCTAGCATGGCATCACATGGCATCTGAATAAAATAAAACATGCATATGACTCGAACCGTGTTATGGTATGGTTTAAATCTACATTGATTTTCATAGGCCAATATGAAAATCAACAAGGTCATATCCTAGGTGGTAGCATCCATCACATGGTCATTGCACCGCCTCTTGGATCCGCCTCCACGTCTTTGCTTCTAAGCACCATCTCATGGATTTACATATTTTACAAAAATTGTATCCTATACAATTTTCTAGTAAAATAAAATTTACAAACAATAAATTGCATCCTATACAATTTATCTAGTAAAATTAAAATTAAAATTTACATAAATACAAACGACTCGCAGGTCGTATTTATATAAAACCATAATAAATAAAATAAAGCATCCACGGGTCCAAAACCATACCATAACACCATGCATAAAATTATCAACAATAATTTTATATCTAAAATATTTAGGATTCAAAGTGGTAAAATACAATCACATTGTATTTAGAATTAATTAATTTGGAAAAATTCGTAAATATGCAGAAACAATTTTCCACACTTAAAACGAAAAAGGGGTTAAAACTGTCGGACAGCAGGCTCATCGGGCTGCGCATACTGCGCGCAGCCCATGCTGCGTAAGCAGCATGCTGCTTACGCAGCACGGCAATTGCAAATTGCAATTGCAAATTGCAATTGCAATTTGCAATTGCAATTAGTATTCTGGGCATTATGCCCAGAATACGAACAGTAGCATATATATATATATATATATATTTTTTTTTTTAATTAAATTGAATTGAAACAATTTCAATAAAAACCCATGAATCAAATTCATGATTCCAAAAACCCCTTAAACATTCCAAATCATTAACATAAAATCATTCACAATGATTAATCAATAAAATCAAATTTTATTTTGTTATTCACAATAACATAGAACCCTAAATAAAACATACAAACTCCTAACAACAATTTTGATCCAATCAAAATCATACAAACCCTAACATGCAATTTTGATCCAATCAAAACATAAATCCAATTCAATCAAAATACAAGTGGCTCTGATACCACTGTTGGGGATTTAATCGCACAAAACAAAACACAGCGGAAATAAAAGGATTAATCCCCGCCAAGGATCCATGTATATTGCATTGAATTGGAAGGAAGGGTTAAAGAATTACCTCTTAATTTTGCAGGATTGGATACAGGAACCAAAGCAGATTCCCTCTACAGTTGATCCACACAGAGCAATTGACTCACCGCGTGCTAGCGCCGGGATTGAAGAACAGTTCTTCGAATGAGAAGGTAGAAAAATGGAATTTTTCCCTTTTTGCACAAAAACAATTTTCGGCTCATGATGGAGATGATAGGGGCTGCAGATTTTCGTCCAACCAACCTTTTTTTTCTAGGGTTTTTTTTTTTTTATCTTTTATTATTAACTTATAATTGTAATTAAATACTATATTTAATTATAATTATAAATTAGCCCCCATAAGTTTTATTAATTCTCAATTAATATTAAACTTAGTCAATTCTCCATCATATACACATATGTATGTAAAATTAATTATATCTCCATATAATATAATTAGCATACTTTATGCTATATTAATCTTATTAATATTTACATACATACATACATATATATATATACACATATACTTAAATGTATATTATAATTAATTATATCACCATATAATATAATTATAATATATATATATATATATATATATATATATATATATATATATATAGCATACTTTATGCCATAAATATATTAATCTTATTAATATGTTCATGTGTATATACATATACATGTAAATATATATATATATATTTAATTTCTCATCAATAATAAATCATTATCTCATAATGATTTATCCCCGAATTAAGTGAATCTCATTTTGCTCTTTGTGTGTGACCCCGTAGGATCATATAAATTGGCAATGAGGAAATTACCATAATGCCCTCATAAGTCATAAGCGGACTCTAGCAAGCCATTATGACTACCCAATTCATATGATTGGTATAATCCAATAAACCTACTTATAGAATGTGTCATATTCCCTTTTGTCTCTTGATATCATGATTAATTATAAGACATGGTACACTTGTCAATCTTATATAAATTAATCATATGCTTTCTCGATCTCAAAGTGAACTGTTTAAACAAATTAATTGATACTCTATCAATTATTTGAGCACGGCCATGCATTTAACAGTCTTACTTATCGAGGGGCCCAGTGATATCGCTCTCTTGATAGAGAGGGACAAAATCCCATATCTGTCACTCACATCCCAAGGCATGAGTCATATCGTACCCAATCACAGCCTTTATAACTACTCTGTTACAAGCAGCGTTTGACTGCATCAAAGCACAACATGAATTCATCCCGGAATCCATGGTGACCTCAGGTCAAAGGAATCAGCTAATGACACTACTATAATCAAGATCAGTTGTGACACATAACCATGAACTTGATCTCATAGTGGGTCTCCAGTAACATGTTCTCTAACATATTACCCGTGAGTATAATCTGTATCTGTATACACTATATTCATCTTATGAATATCCATTATCACTCACACTAGTCTTAGTTTGTTATTATTCCCATAATAACAATCGACTAGGGATATTTAGAATAACACGATTTATTCATGGATACTTATCATAAATGCTAACATACAAACATAAATGATAATATTAATCTACACTAGATTAATCTTAGAAGTCAAATTACATAATCCAATATTGGCCTTAGGGCACAATCTCCAACACGTACAGGTTTCCATAGCGAATATACACTTCCCCACCGTAGAACACAATGTAAGGTCATGTGGTTCTATGAATGGTTTACCCCATCGGGTGTCTCCAATCCTAGCTATAGAGGTAGTCCACCTTCTTTGGTAAACCGGGGTTGATCAGTGTGTTGGCGGGATTGAGAAGAAGAAAATGTCATGATATGCAAGGTGCAAATAAATATGGTAATATGAACTAGTGAAGTGACTGCAAGCGAGGTTTTATTTCGGTAGTTGCCTAAGTTCCTTAAGTTTTTATGAAAACTTTTTAAGAAACAATTTCCCCAGCAGAGTCGCCACTATGAGCGGACAACCTTTTTTTAAAGTGCAAAGGAATGCGGTGAAGCAAAATGGGGAAAACATTTTCGTTTGTTTTGATTTTTGTTTGGAAAAACGGGTTTTGTTTATCTTGAATTAGAAAAATAGTGGATTTGATTTGAAAATTCCTTTTTGTAGAAAACATTTTTTCATTTTTAACTTAAAGACCTCGAAACTTAAATTTCAAGATCAGTGACAGAGTCGCCACCCAGATCAGCTCATCTGAGAAATTCCAGTACAACTCCCTACCGAGGGCAGACTACTGTACCTAATCCAGAGATTTAGGGTTCGGGCAAGTGACTTACTCAACCTCTAGCTTGCTTTCACTTTACAATTTATATTACCATATTTAATTCGCTTCATTATCTTTCTCTAACCCTAATTTATGTTTATTTATCTAACCCATGCTCAGGCAAATGACAGAAAATAAATTGCAGAAAAATAAACCATACATTCAAACAGCTAAAAGAATAAAAATAGAGGCCGATTATACAACCAAATCGAATAAAAGATAAAAGCCCTCGTCCTCACATTATAATCGCCTAAGTACATGAGGATCTAAAAATTACAACCGCCTAAAAATACACGAAATCTATCAATTACATAAAAAATGAAAATAAAAGAAAGATAAATGCTGCAAAATAGAGGGTTAGCACAGTTTATATTGCACACACAGATAGGACTCAAATAGGACAAAATTGGGAATTTAGGAAATGGGGGCATGCAATTAGGGGGTAACCAGGTCGACCCGACCGGTTGGACAGGTTAAACCTGGAAAACGGTTTTGAAACACCCTGTAATTTTCGTGCTAAAAAATCTTTTTTTTTAAAAAACAATTGGCTCGGTTACATGCAAATTTCCATTTTTTATGGGTCTGTTATCCAGGAATCAGGGTTCCGTTCGTGTAGGTTTCCTAATTCCAACATCCATCTAGGGTCCAAAAAGCAATAAACACACCAAAAACAATTTGAATCTGAAAACAGCATCACACAAGGAATCCAATACGGGTCATTCTACGACTCTGTTTTCTCCTGAGGATTACAACCGTGCGGCCGTGATTTGAGCCGTGTGGCTATAATTTCCAGGACCCGAAAATGGTTTCCTTAGTTTAAAAATATCGTTTACTCATTTTCAGGATTTCCTAAAAATTTCCGTGGAAGTTGGGGGTCCCTAAAAGTTGGACTATGGATCCGGTGTGGATCGAACAACCCCGAATCTTAGGAGAATGAAAATTCAGGAAACCAAAAACCCTGTATCTGTGAGATTGGAAATCCAAAAACCAAACTTTTACAATACATGGACACATTTAGGCCAAACAGGCAGTTTTCGGGAATCTGGCCTTAAAGGACAAACCCGTGCGGCTCTGAGTACCAGAGCTGTCCAGCTCTATTCATGTTGAACATAGCCATGCGGTTGTGTTCTTGAAGAACATAGCCGTGCGGCTATGATGGGTTGAAGTCATTTTTTAAAAAATGCAAAGTAGAGAAAAACGCATAAAAAGATAATGCAAACAGGTTTAAGGCCTCTCAGAGTTTACCTTGGTGTTGTTTTGATGCTTTGAACGTTAAGAAACGGATTGAGAACTTGGAATTTGCCCTAGATGCTCAACCAGCCGAAAACCAAAACGATCCGAAACAATCCAAAATCAACCCAAAACAATCTCAAATCAATGTGTAAAGGTTGTGGAACTTGTTATTGATGTTTGAGGATTAGTTTTAGGTTTTAACTTCTTTGTTTGGATCACCTCTCCTTGCCTAGGGTGTCTCGGTTTCTCTCCTTTCTTTTCTCTGCCTTCTTTTCTCTGTATCTTGGAAATTTGGTTTTTTACCTAAGATTGAAAAGTCCCCCCTTGATTTGATTTTTCTTTTCTCTTCATACTCTTCACTCACAAATCATTTCAAACATTTAATGTGCCGCCTGACTTCCTGAGAATTCGGCCAACAACCCTTTCTGCTGAGCCAAGTTGCTCTGCTTTGCAGACCAAGTTGGCTTACCCACTAGAGCTGCCCGGCTCTAGTTTGTACTAGAGCTGCCCGGCTCTAGTTTGTACTAGAGCCGTGTGGCTCTTACTAGAGCTTTCAGTAGAGCCAAGTTGCTCTGCTTTGCAGAGCAACTTGGCTCACCCACTAGAGCTGGGGCAAAATTAATGAAAATCTGACACTCACCCTCAACCCTAGAAATCACTCAGGAGACCTTTTGGGGGTTTCGGATCAGGGATAGCTTGGTTTTCAGGATGTTTGAGATACTCCAGGCGACATTCCGGTCATTTTCAAGTCCGATTCGAGTCTGTCTGCTTCACAGGTAATACAGGAATTCTCATCATAGAGGTCAGGAAAACCCAGTGCTTACACCAGCCCCGGTTAAATCTCATTATGGTTTTTCTTATTATTTATTGTTTTATGATCATTATAGCAAGTATTGTTGGATTTATTTCTTACATTCAAAATCTGAAGTGTTGAATATGTTTATTAAGTTTTGTTCGGTGGTTGAGAAATTTTTTAGGCGAACAAAATGGGGCAGCAGAGAGAAAACACCATCATGTTGCTAAAACAGGTCTTGCGTTGCTTAACAGGGCGAATTTGCCTATGTCTTTTTGGTCCAATGCTTTTGACACTGCTATATATCTTATCAACCGCATGCCATCTCATGTTCTGAATAAATGTGTCACCATATTTTCGATTATTTGGTTGTCAACCTGATTATTTGTTTCTTCGTATTTTCGGTTGTTTATGCTATCCATAGTTGGGTCCTTATTCTTTGCACAAACTAAATTATCGTTCTCGTAAATGTATCTTTTTGGGCTATAGCAAGAGTCATAAGGGCTATCATTGTTTTGATCCCGTGTCTGGAAAATTTTTTGTCTCATGCCATGTACTTTTTTATGAACAGGTGTTTCGTTATTCGGACTTGTGCCAATCTGCAGTCCCTGATCCAAGTGTGGTTCCCTCCTCACTTCCAGCTATCCATTTAGTACCAAATTATCCTCATCATAACCCCACACCACCTCCTCCACAAACGTCCCCTACCCCGCTACCTCCTGTAGCTGAAACACCACCTATACAGCCCACCCACCCAGATGCAACCCAGCCTGCCCAGTCCCAGCTGCACATATCAACCACACCACCTCATCCTTCTGCCCCTGCACCTTCTTCTCCTTCAACTGAATCCACCTCACCTGGCCTCTCCCTAATGCTTGACTTGCAGTAGTACTCTGGTGCTGCTTTTCACGCCCTACCAACCGAAATTGGTGACACATCCGCCTTTGCGGGCACGAAGAAGGCTCCAGTTATGGCCCCAGAGCGCCGAATGGTAACAAGGCAGATGATAGGCAAGCTACCTCCTTGTTCTTTCACAACATCCATTGCTCCCCAAGATCCCTCTTGTTACAGTGAAGCAGTGAAAAGCCCGCACTGGCGTCAGGCAATGGCCGAGGAGTTTTCTGCTCTAATTTCCAATGGTACTTAGGAACTTATACCATCATCTCAAGCAACTAATGTAATTGGCTGTAAGTGGGTATTGAAGATGAAATTAAATTCTGATGGTTAGATTGAGAGCTATAAAGCCCGTCTGGTGGCAAAGGGGTTTCATCAACGGCTGGGTATGGACTTTCATGACACTTTTAGTCCAGTGGTCAAGACAACAACTATTCAATTATTGCTTTCACTTGCTGTCTCTTTTAATTGGTTTGTTACCCATTTGGATGTGTCCAATGTTCTTCTTCATGGAGATTTGGATGAACCGCTTTTTATGGAACAACCAATTGGTTTTGTTGATAAGAATTTCCCAAAGTATGTTTGTCGACTTCGAAAGTCATTGTATGGTTTGAAACAGTCCCCAAGGATGTGTCATCGATGTCTTCACAGGTTCTGGTTGCCTTTGGTTTTCAGTGCTCTAGAGCTGATGTTTCTCTTTATTTTCTACGCAAGGGCTCAGTGGTTTTGTTCAGTTTGATTTATATGGATGATCTATTGGTTTTGGGCAATGATTGGACTCTTGCCTCCACCTTGATTCACCATTTACAGTCTCAATTTGCCATCAAAGATCTGGGCCCTGCTAAGTACTTTTTGGGGATCGAAATTGTCAGGCAGAAAAATTGCTTGTTTTTTATGCAGCGGAAGTATGTTCATGAGTTGCTTGCTCAGTCACACATGTTAGACTCCAAACTCGTGACTACCCAGCAAGTTCAGCAGACAAGTTGTCTATCCAGGGTGATGCAACTCTTTGTTGGATATGCCCTAGTCCCGAGGCATTGGTCCTTGTATTTATATCATAAATTAATTGGATTCATGTATTATACTTATCTGTGTTATTAATAAAGGCATTAATTCATTTATTATATTTATCTTGTGCAATATATTAAATGAAGTATCCAATGGACATATCCATATCAATGATGACCAGTGGCATGCGCTTGGTAGGAAGACCATGGATTGGGTAAATGATATGACCATAAATAGATGCATAGTCTGTTCCAGTCATGGGAATGAATGGAACAAGAGACTATCATTAACCAGGTTGTATGGCGGTGTCTTATCGGTCATTGGACATGGAGTGTCAACCAAGTTAATGGGTACATGCATAAGAGGCATGGTACTGGATAGATCCACTAAATGAGAAATCAACATGGTATAGTATCACAAGTGATTCTCGTGTAGTACTTGTATGGATCCTTTGACCTGACCATATGATGGTGTTACATGTGAGGTCGCATACTTAGGGGTACGCCTAAAGGGCCTGTAATAGGTTGCCAAGTATTGGTACTTTCGGGTATGTCTCTTAGCATGGTAATGCTATGGATATGCAGAAGGGATTTGTCACTCAGTAGTCCACTGGGAAGATATCACCGGCCTTTTGATCAATGTGACTGATAAGAGTGTGGCCACACCCAAACAAGTGGGAACTTGTTTGTAAGCTTCAGTGCATTCGGGATCAGGTTAATGTCCGACACAAAAGAGGGTGATCAATCAATGCCTCTGTGTTGGACACCGATATCAATGACATGGGATGTACAAGTTTAAACTACAGGGTTATGATAATAGTTAGACTGCCATCTCCATCTTAGTTGGGGGCTGCAGTGGCTTGCTAGAGCCCAATTGCAGTCTATGGGCCAAAGGCCCGCTGCCAACATAAAGATGGACCCACGGGATCGTACACATTAAGTGACTGAACACCGACTTAAGGAATCACCGTATAATTGGAGTATACACTGTGGAGAGAGAGGTATTTATATATTAATCATATTATAAAGATCAATTGGATTGATTTTAATAATAGGATTAATATATTCAATTAGCTCTGCATAATTAATTGGATTAATTATGAGATTATTTCCTAGGTGGAAATATTCATATGTATAGGTTTACGTATGTTTTTATCTTGTGAAGATCTAATTTTAATTTGATGGATTAAATTAATTGGTCAAACTAATTTTAATTTAAAAGTAAATAATATATTACTTGGTGTAATATATTAAACACAAGGGTATATTAAAGTTGGGCTTGAAATTAATTTAAACCAGAATAATTAAAATAAGATTGGGCCTGAATTAAAAGAAGGAAGCCTGCACAAAATGAAGGAGCCAAGCTGGGCCTCAATTCCCCTAGGGGAATTCGGCCAACCTAGGTTTTAACCTAGGGAAAATTTCGGCCACCTAAGGCACAACACACCATAGCCGAAATTCTCAACCTTGCCTGCTCTCTATTGCTCGTTTTTCCAACGCTAGCACGGGTGGTATTCGCTAGGCCTTCGTGTACGAGAACGAGGAGGGACTCTGCTTTGATTCCTACAGTCTTCATCCATCTTTAGAAGAGATATTCCGGGTAAGAGAATTATCTCCTTCTATTTTTTTTTTTTTTTTTTTTTTACAATTTCCATTTCAATTGCTCCTGGGCATGGATTTGAGGAAATCATCGCGTTCTTCCGCATTTATCGGGTGATTTCCGGTGAAAAATCTCAACAGTGGTATCAGAGCGGGCTATTGATCCGTGGAAATTGTTAAAATTGGTTGAATCCCATGTTTTAAAATTGGAGATTTTTCATTGGGGTTCTTGTTTTGGGTTTAAGATTTTTCCCATTTGATTTTCATGCAATTGAAATTGAATATGCATATTGGTTTGTGTTTGTTTAATTTAATTGTATGTTTTGGAATTCATGGTGGATTTTGTGTTGTTGGATGGTATACTTTTTTTCTGATTTAAAAAAAAAAATCTGGCTCCCTAGGGTGCGGGGCTGCCGGTGGCGAAATCGCCGCCGGCGGCCGCTGCCCATGGCGCTGGGAGCCGCAGGTAGCGGCCGCTGCCTGGGACAGCAGCTACCGGAGCAGTGGGCTGCTGCTGGGCGGCCACTGCGCAGTGGCAGTGCCGCTACTGTGCGGTAGCCACTACTGGGCAATGGCTGCTGCCCCTAGTCGCAGCGGGCCGGGCCCAGTGTTTTTGGATTTGGCGGGTTTTTGGGCCCAGGGCTCAGTTTTGAAATTTTAATTGGTTTTAAAATTCATGTGTTTAAATTTATGCAATTTAAATGCGTGTGGTTTCTTGAATGAAATTTTATTTTATTCATGTGATATTAATTTTGGAAATTACTATGGTTCATTGAAATTGGTTCGGGTAATTTTGGCATAATTACTTGGACGGCTGAAATGGACCCATGGTTTCCCAATTCTAGTGGGAGCAGTTGGACTGCCTAGGCTGGAGGCCCAAAGCCCGTTAAGGGTTAGAACCATGATGGGCCAAGATTGGCGATTTCTATATAATGGCTTGGATATAATTGAAATGGGCTTAAATCATGCATTATAACATGCTTATGAATTATATGTATTGGATGCATATGAGTGATTAAATATTTGTATGGTTAGATGTTATTGGGCCTTGTACAAGATGTGTTGTATTTTTCTTTTTGGGTAAATACGGCCTGCGTGTCGTTTTTCTTTTTAATGTAATTTTATTTTATTCAATTATTATAAACTTTGTAAAAAGAAGAAGCCCATGGAGTGGCGAGCCCAAGTGGAGGTGCAAGCCCAGATGGAGGCCCACCTGATATTGTTTTCTAGTATAGGTTTACTAGAATAATATTAGGATGTAATATAGGCCCATAGCAGTCCATTTTACTTATTTATTTAATTATGCTTTATATTTATATGCATGTATGTATGTATGATCCAACCCCATTTCACCAGCCTTATGTATGCAAGTCGTTGTTAATTGAATCTAAAACCAAATGAAATTACTAAGTCGCTTAAAAGTGCTTCCCTCGTTTAAAACCGGCTCGAAGTGGGAATAGGCCAGATGTAGACCATGCCCTCGCAGGATAGACTAGAGTATTGTCACTTTGTATTGGGTTAGGGGTATAGGATACTCTAACACTTGAATGGAGGTTTTGACTTAGCGTGGGTAGTAGGATTCTCCTGGCCCTAAGCATAGATGGGTAAGTGCCAACAAGCCCATCAAACCGAGAGTCCCTAGGTTGGGATTGGATGGCGTTCCTACCTAAATAATTAGGGTATAGTTGTACTAGGCCCTTGTCTGGCTATATCTTAATGAAATATGGATCTCGACCCATGAGCACAACAACTCGGTTTAATTAATAACTTGATTCATTATTAATTTTATATGGGAATACAAAGTAAAGTCCTTTATTAACACTCTAAATGTTTTTTCTGTGTAGAAATTCTAAATGGCAAACAACAATACCTTATCACTGCGATCAATTCTGGAAAGGGACAAGCTTTCCGGTCCTAACTTTTTGGACTAGTCTAGGAACTTGAGAATAGTTCTAAGGTAGGAGTCCAAAGAGTACGTATTGGAGAGGCCTGTACCTGCTGCGCCTCAAGAACGTAATCCACCGGCTGCCCAGCTGGAGGAATACGAGGCGCATGTCAAGGATAATAGGGATGTGACATGCCTTATGTTGGCCTGCATGGTCCCCGAACTGCAAAAATAGTTTATGGACCATCAAGCCTTTGCTATGATAACAACTCTAAACGAGATGTTTCAAGAGCAAGCTTGTCAGGAAAGGTACCTGACCAGCAAGGCATTCCACTCTTGTAAGATGGGGGCCGGGACATCTGTGAACGCACACGTGCTCAAGATGAAGGGCTATTTGGACACTTTGGCCCGTCTCGGATCGCCTATCTCTCAGGAGTTGGCGGTGGACACAATCCTTGCATCCTTGCCGGATTCTTATGATCAGTTCATCCTGAACTACAATATGCAAGGGTTGAACCGTACTATCAATGAGCTGCATGGGATGCTTAAGCTTACCGAGCAGTCGATCAAAAAGACTCCATCGGTGCTGCTGGTCAACAAGGGGAACCCTCCTGTTGCTAAGGGGTAAGGCTAAGAAGGCCAAGGCCCAACCCAAGGCCCAGCAGAAGGCAGGTCCTGAAGATGTCTGTTTCGGGTGTAGACAAGAGGGCCATTGGAAGAGATCGTTTCCCAGGCTGATGGGAGAGCAAAGAAGGGGCCAAGGTGCGTCCTCTTTCGGTATTTATGTTATAGACATTAACCTTACTATTTCAACATCATGGGTATTGGATACTGCATGTGGTTCTCACATTTGTTGCAATGTACAAGGACTTAAGAATAGAAGGTCACTGGGGTCGGGAGAGGTGGACTTGCGGGTCAGGAATGGAGCAAGGGTTGCTGCCATAGAGATCAGCGAATACCACCTTGTGATGCCTAGTGGATTGGTTTTAATTTTGGAACAATGTTATTTTGTACCTGCTATGTGCAGGAATATTATTTCAGTTTCTACGTTGGATATTTCTAGATTTTATTTTACTATTTCTAATGGTAGAATTTCAATATCTAGAGAGGGATTATTTTATGGAGATGCTCTATTTAATAATGGCCTATAAATCCTGGACTTAAATGAAACCAATCACGTCTATAACATAAACACAAAAAGGGTTAAGCCAAACGAACCTAATCCTGTCTACCTATGGCATTGTCGTCTCGGCCACATAAACGAGAAGCGCATTACTAGGCCTCACAAAGCTGGAGTCTTAGGATCATTTGACTTGGAGTCAATTAATACATGCGAATCATGTTTACGAGGCAAGATGATAAAGGCGCCTTTTAGCAAGAAGGCTGAAAGGGCCACTGGCTTATTGGACCTAATACATTCTGATGTATGTGGACCTATGAGCGCAGCGACCAGAGGTGGGCACCTGTACTTCGTCACGTTCACGGACGATATCAGCAGATATGGCTATGTCTATCTGATAAAACACAAGTCCTAGACCCTTGATAGGTTCAAGGAATTTAGGAACGAGGTACAGAACCAGCTTGTGACAACCCTAACTTTTGCAAGCATGCAATGGCGGAAACATTACATAATGTTTAGGTCATCATTTTCAAAACTTCCTTTTTATCTTTAAAATAACATAATCATAAATGAGTACTCGAAAATTTCCATTTCAAAAACAGTAATTTAACATAAATAGGTATTTCAAAAGGTAATATAACGGAGTAAAAAAAAAAAAATAAATAAATAAATAAATCTTTGAACATCCATAACTACGAATAGATGATAAAATAACATGACGGAAACTCTCCACACAATCCCCGAGAACAGACATCAGGCATCTCCTATTCTGCACCGGCAAAATCTGAAAATATCAACAGCGCCACTTAGTGACGAGTAACTAATAAATCCCAAACATCAATTCAAAGTTCACATAGGAAGATGACAGATCATAAATTTCATATTACATTACTTAAGTATACTTCATCATGATTAATAGAAAGCAAATTTATCAATTTATACAAGCATGCATAATTCTCATAGTAACAATCATGTATCAGGGATCTTACCCTTATTTGTTAGCTGCATCACATACAACATATAAAGTTCAAGTTCAGCATATCACAAGCATGCAATGGCGGAAACATTACATAAAGTTTTGGTCATCATTTTCAAAACTTCCTTTTTATCTTTAAAATAACATAATCATAAATGAGTACTCGAAAATTTCCATTTCAAAAACAGTAATTTAACATAAATAGGTATTTCAAAAGGTAATATAACGGAGTAAAAAAAAAAAATAATAAATAAATAAATAAATCTTTGAACATCCATAACTACGAATAGATGATAAAATAACATGACGGAAACTCTCCACACAATCCCCGAGAACAGACATCAGGCATCTCCTATTCTGCACCGGCAAAATCTGAAAATATCAACAGCGCCACTTAGTGACGAGTAACTAATAAATCCCAAACATCAATTCAAAGTTCACATAGGAAGATGACAGATCATAAATTTCATATTACATTACTTAAGTATACTTCATCATGATTAATAGAAAGCAAATTTATCAATTTATACAAGCATGCATAATTCTCATAGTAACAATCATGTATCAGGGATCTTACCCTTATTTGTTAGCTGCATCACATACAACATATAAAGTTCAAGTTCAGCATATCACATAATTATCTATTTCAAATAATAGTACAAAACATTCCAAGTGGATAATCAATATCATCAAAATTCAGATTTCCAAGATAAGTCATGTACATACAAATACATACCAACATCCCAAATCAAAGTACTTCATCACAAACTTGACATCAACTCAATTATACCTTAACCTTTATTAATTTTGTGGTATACGCGTATAAATCATTTGTATTGACCTATACACCTATGTCCTTAGAGAGTTCGGCTCAGACGCTTCGGGGAACCACAACGGGACTTACCCCCTTATCAATAAGAAAAGAGTACCACGAAGGGATTTACCTCAGAGTGCCAACGAAGGGACTTACCTCACAGAGTGCCAACGAAGGGACTTACCTCAAAAATAAAATAAATTAGAGTACCACGAAGGGATTTACCTCTCTGAGTGCCAACGAAGGGACTTACCTCAAAAATAAAATAAATTAGAGTACCACGAAGGGATTTACCTCTCTGAGTGCCAACGAAGGGACTTACCTCGAAACAAAGGGCGCTGTCCTAGTGTCAACCAATCAAACATGGAAAACACTTAGCCAAACTAACCAAGACACCAGAGTATATGCCACTACAAACACCAATTTAATTATCATAATTATATCAATATTCAAAAGGTGCCTTTAACATAGGACTTATCCCAACCAATTCAATAACCATAAGGTGCCATTAAAATAGGACTTACCCCAAAACATAATCTGATACATCAATAAACACATGGTGCCATAAAAAAAATAGGACTTACCCCAAACTCGATTTCATAATTCCAACATGTATTAAATTTACCAAACCATATATGTAATTATTAGATTTCATGTCAAGAGTTCTAGCATAAATTCCTAGAATCAAATTATGCTTTGCACACATTAAAAAAATCAGTTCAAGGCCTAAGGTGAAAATTTCAGAATTCATAGTTCATGCCTCAACTTGCATATAATATTCCAGTAGGTTAGACTCAGAATTCAGCATGGCAATACAAAGATAAATTTAGCCTTACATCTTAGGAACACACGCCAACTTAAATCATGCAATTCGGATTCCTATAGCAAAAGATATTAAGGAAACACTAAAAACATGCAATCTGTAAATTCACTTCAGATCACTGCACATAGTCTGACTTCAACAGACAAAACAGATGTGTTACTCACTGATTTAGCAAAAATAATATAAAGCAACATTGAACATCAGAATTTCAGGAATACATAGAATTTTGTTTCATGGCAAACGGAGCTACAGAGAGAAAATAAAGCCATAATCAACACAAACTGTACAAACTGAAATTCAGCAGTTCTAGGAAATCGGCACAGTGCACATAAGGCAGTTTCAACAGGGAATACGAGCACTTTACTCACAGAATTTGCCAAAATAGTATAAAACAACCTTGTACATTTATGTCTCAGGAAAACACAGAAAGTTGAATCATGCCAATCGGAGTTATATAACGAAAATAAAGCTAAAATTATCACAACCTGTACAATCTGAAATTCAGCAGTTCAAGAAAAATCGGCACAATGCACATAAGGCAGTTTCAATAGGGAATATGAGCACTTTACTCACGGAATTTTCCAAAATAATGTAAAACAACCTTGTACACCTATATCTCAGGAAAACACAGAAAGTTGAATTATGCCAATCGGAGTTATATAACGGAAGTTATGCCATAATTACCATAAACAGTCAATTCTGAAAATACAGCAGCTTACCAATTTCGACTCAATCACATGTATTTTCATATTTCTACCAATCTTTTAACCTAAAAGCAATTTCTTACACCAATATCATATACATTCATGTCTCAACAATAATTTCAGTAATAATACAACCTAGGATCAAATTCATCTACCATACATCCTATATAAATTTCGAACCGACATTTAGGGTTTAGTTGTTACCCTGTTTGCAGTGAAACCAACTGAGGCAATTAACTCGGAATGGAGAAGAATGAAGCAGAGTCTGAATGAATGAAAGTGAGGGAGAGAAAGTTAAGAATTTCGGCTGCACTGGAGCTCCACACAATGGAATGGCCGAAATTTTAACCCTAATAGAGATGAAGAGATTGCCTTGGAGTGAAACTTGGAAAGTGGAAGAGATTAAGGAGAGATTTTCTCCTTAGGTTAAGGATTCCTAATTTTTTTGAATTGGTCAACTGAAAAATGGGATATTTATCATGGATTTTCGGAATTCCAACCTTCCCAACACAAAAATAAAAAGGCACAAAAAAAAAAAATAAATAAATAAATTTAAGCCAGGTAAGGTTCGAACTCTAGACCACTAGCTATTAGTCAGGACTATCTACCGCTAGGCCAAAGCCTACGAATTGTTATAAGCATACAAAACATCGGTTAAATGCAAAAATGCTCACTCATATGCACACATCACAACATAACTAAGTCAACTTATATCTGGGGCGTTACACAGCTAGGCAGAAATATCAAAACCCTTTGGTCAGACCAAGGTGGTGAGTATATGAGCCTAGAGTTTGACTCATATTTGAGAGAGCATGGAATAGTTCCACAGCTCACTCCTCCCGGAACACCACAATGGAATGGGGTGTTCGAACGAAGAAATAGGACCCTGTTGGACATGGTCTGCTCAATGATGAGTCAAGCCTCTCTCCCAATTAGTTTCTGGGGACACACCCTCAAGACAGCAGCTCTTATCTTAAATAATACTCCGACTAAGGCAGTGGAAAAGACCCTATATCAGATATGGACGGGCAAGGAGCCCAATATGTCTTTCCTAAGGATTTGGGGATGCGAAGCACATGTCAAGAGATTGACTAGTGGCAAGCTGGAGCCCAAAACCGATAAATGCCTGCTTGTGGGCTACCCTAGGGAAACCAAAGGGTATTACTTCTACAACCCCACCAAGAACAAGGTGTTCGTGGCAAGGAAGGGGGACTTTCTAGAAAAGGAGTTCTTTTCCAAGAAAGACAGTGGGAGCAATGTTGAACTCAGGGAAGTTCAAGGTCCACAAGCTCCTAAATAGGATAACTCGGAGGCCCAGGTGGAGCTTCCACAAGGAGAAGCACCAACCCAGGCAGCACAAGGACCTAGAAGGTCTGGTAGGGATCATTAGGAACCAGAGAGGTATGGTTTCCTCGTCGTCGATGATCAAACTCTTTTCATCTGGGATGAGGAAGAACCCAAAACCTACCAGGAGGCTATGGCTAGCCCACAATCTGCGAAGTGGCGTAAAGCCATGGAGGCAGAAATGCAATCTATGTATGATAACCAAGTTTGGAACTTGGTTGATCCACCTCCGGGTGCCAAGGTAATAGGTTGCAAGTGGTGCTATAAGCTAAAGGCCGACAACACCTTCAAGGGGCGTCTGGTTGCGAAAGGTTTCAGACAAGTCCATGGAATAGACTATGATGAAACTTTCTCACCAGTAGCCATGCTCAAATCCATTAGGATCTTGCTGGCCATAGCTGCATGGTACAACTATGAAGTCTGGCAAATGGATGTCAAAACAGCTTTCCTTAATGGAAAGCTACTTGAGGATGTGTACATGACACAACCTAAGGGTTTTGTCGATCCAAAGTATCCGGGAAGGGTATGCAAGCTTCAAAGGTCCATTATGGGCTGAAGCAAGCATCCCGAAGTTGGACTCTAAGATTCAATGAGGCTATAAAGGAATATGGCTTCATACAGAATCAAGATGAGCCTTGTGTGTATAAAAGGACTAGTGGGACCATTGTCACATTCTTGGTACTTTATGTGCACGACATCCTAATCATTGGAAGCGACATACCTACACTACAAGGGGTAAAGCAGTGGCTGAGTAAGTGCTTCGCAATGAAGGACTTAGGTGAAGCTGAGATGATCTTAGGGATCAGGATCTATAGGGATAGATCAAATCGGCTTCTGGGCCTAAGTCAGGCCTCGTACATAGACAAAGTTCTGAAAAGGTTCAGCATGGACCGGGCTAAGAAAGGTTTCTTGCCAATGGGCCATGGGCTAAAACTTAGTAAGAAACACTGTCCTAAAACAAGGGAGGACAGGGAGAACATGAAATTGATTCCATATGCTTCGGCTATAGGATCAATCATGTGTTCCATGTTATGTACAAGACCCGATGTCGCCTTTTCACTGAGTATGGTGAGCCGGTACCAGCAGGATCCCGGGGAGGATCACTGGAAAGCTGTCAAGGCAATCCTTAAGTACCTTAACCGGACTAAGGATAGCTTCTTAGTGTATGGTGGTCAGGAAGTGCTGTTAGTTACTAGGTACACTGATGCAAGCTTCCAAACCGACCAGGATGAGTACCGGTCGCAGTTTGGGTATGTATTTTTGCTAAATGGTGGTGCTGTAAGCTGGAACAGCCCAAAACAGCCAACCATTGCGGACTCTACAACAGAAGCTAAGTACATCGCTGCGTGTGATGCGGCTAAGGAAGCTGTGTGGATGAAGAAGTTTATCACTGAGTTGGGAGTAGTGCCAACTATCCAGGACCCAGTTGATATCTTCTGTGACAACAATGGGGCCGTTTCACAAGCTAAGGAGCCCTGGTCACACAAGAACACAAAGCACATGCTCAGAAAGTTTCACCTCATATGAGATATCGCGGAGAGAGGTGACATTGCATTGCACACAGTGGACACCGAGGATAATGCCACAGATCCTTTGACCAAGGTGCTGGCCTAACCCAAGCACGAGGGTCATACTAGATCTATAGGGATTAGGCCCATGCCTAGTTGGAACTAGTGCAAGTGGGAGATTGTTGGATATGCCCTAGTCCCGAGGCATTGGTCCTTGCATTTGTATCATACATTAATTTGATTCATGTATTATACTTATTTGTGCTATTAATAAAGGTATTAATTCATTTATTATATTTATCTTGTGCAATATATTTAATGAAGTATCCAATGGACATATCCATATCCATGATGACCAGTGTCATGCGCTTGGCAGTAAGACCATGGATAGGGTAAACGATATGACCATAAATAGATCCGTAGTCTATTCCAGTCATGGGAATGAATGGAACAAGAGACTATCATTAACCTGGTTGTATGGCGGTGTCTTACCGGTCATTGGACATGGAGTGTCAACCAAGTTAATGGGTACATGCATAAGGGGCATGGTACTGGATAGATCCACTAAACGAGAAATCAACATGGTATAGTATCACAAGTGATTCTCATTTAGTACTTGTATAGATCCTTTGACTTGACCATATGATGGTGTTACATGTGAGGTCGCATACTTAGGGGTATGCCTAAAGGGCCTATAATAGGGTGCCAAGTATGGGTACTTTCGGGTATGTCTCTTAGCATGGTAATACTATGGACATGCAGAAGGGATTTGTCACTCAGTAGTCCACTGGGAAGATATCACCGGCCTCTTGATGAATGTGACTGATAAGAGTGTGGCCATATCCAAACAAGTGGGAACTTGTTTGTGAGCTTCGGTGCATTCGGGATCAAGTTAATGTCCGACACAAAAGAGGGTGATCAATCCATGCCTCTATGTTGGACACCGATATCAATGACATGGGATGTACAAGTTTAAACTACAGGGTTATGATAACAGTTAGACTGCCATCTCCATCTTAATTAGGGGCTGCAGTGGCTTGCTAGAGCCCAACTATAGTCTGTGGGCCAAAGGCCCGCTGCCAACATGAAGATGGGCCCACGGGATCGTACACATTTAGCGACTGCACACCGACTTAAGGAATCACCGTATACTTAGAGTATACACTGTGGAGAGAGAGGTATATATATATTAATCATATTATAAAGATCAATTGGATTGATTCTAATAATAGGATTAATATATTCAATTGGCTCTTCATAATTAATTGGATTAATTATGAGATTATTTCCTAGGTGGAAATATTCATATGTATAGGTTTACGTATGTTTTTATTTTGTGAAGATCTAATTTTAATTTGATGGATTAAATTAATTGGTCAAACTAATTTTAATTTAAACGTAAATAATATATTACTTGGTGTAATATATTAAATACATAGGTATATTAAAGTTGGGCTTGAAATTAATTGAACCAGAATAATTAAAATAAGATTGGGCCTGATTAAAAGAAGGAAGCCCGCACAAAATGAAGGAGCCAAGCGGGGCCTCAATTCCCCTATGGGAATTCGGCCAACCTAGGTTTTAACCTAGGGAAAATTTCAGCCACCTAAGGCACAACACACCATAGCCGAAATTCTCAACCTTGCCTCCTCTCCATTGCTCGTTTTTCCAACGCTAGCACGGGTCGTGTTCATTAGGCGTTCGTGTAAGAGAACGAGGAGGGACTCTGCTTTGATTCCTGCAGTCTTCATCCATCTCTAGAAGAGATATTCCAGGTAAAAGAATTATCTCTTTTTATATTTTTTTTGTTTTACAATTTCCATTTCAATTGCTCATGGGCATGGATTTGAGGAAATCATCGCGTTCTTCCGCATTTATCGGGTGATTTCCGGTGAAAAATACCAACACTCTTTATCGCAGTTCAGTCGGGGGCTTTTAGTATCTCATTATTACCCGCCCGGACATTGATTTTGTTGCTCATCGGGTGGCTCAATTTATGCATGCTCCCTCTACTCTCAACTGGCAGGTCCTGAAGCATATTCTTAGGTACCTACAGGCTACGGCCTCCTTTGGCCTGTGCTATCATCCCTAAGGTTCTTTAGCTTTGCATATGTTTTCTGACTCTAACTGGGGGGGTGATGTTGATGACCGGCATTTCACATCTGGTTTTGCTGTTTTTCACGGTACCAATATGAATCCCTGGACTTCTTGGAAACAGTGAACTGTGTCTCGTTCGTCCACGGAAGCTGAATATAGAGCACTTGCCACCACCACATCTGAATTATCCTGGCTTGAGATGCTTTTACTAGAGATCAGTTTTCCTATACCTGCTGCTCCAACACTATGGTGTGATAATCTTAGCGGCACTTATCTCACGGCGAATCCAGTCTTCCATACCCGCACAAAGCATATGGAATTGAATTTTCATTTTGTTCGAGAAAAGGTGGCCTCGAAGCAACTTCGAGTTCGGTATATTTCCACTGATGACCAAGCTGCTGATATTCTTACAAAACCGTTGCACAAGACCTGGTTTCATCGGCAGTGTGACAAGTTGGCTGTGGTCTCCATCCCAGCTCAACTTGCGGTGGAGTGGTAGGGACTCCTATATACTAAATGAATTTAATTATATATAATTAGAAAGCTTGGTGTAATTATGTAATTTCTCATACTTAGTATATATATCAAGTGGCTCCTCTTATCCAAGTTAGATTGAAAGTTTCACATAAGTTGTGTTTTAATATTGATAGGGTTGTCAATGCAATTAGGACTGACAAATCAAGCGGCCTAGTTGCCTAGTTGTTTCACTTTGGTCCCTTAACTTCGAGTTTGTCACATGCACTTTCTATTGTTACTTAAATTATTTTAGTCCGCTCCCATGGCACAATGAAATCAATTTAGATGAATATATATAAAACATGCTTGACCCATTGACCAGGCTTTAATTTCATTTTCTCTGTATTATTTTTATCATTTTAAACAATAAAAATACAAGTTTGGATCATATGAATTATATGTCATTCATATTTCAACGCATAATATTATTTTTTCTAACTATATAGTTTTTAATATTAAATTTGTTTTGTATATTTTTCGTGTATTATTCAATACGTTTAAGTTCATTATATTGTAGTATATTGAAAACTTATTATTAGTATATGTAAGTAAATAATTATTTAATTTATGTCTACACAATGTTAGTAGTACAAAATTAATGATGTATAAAGAGTAAAATGTACCTATCATATATAATACCTGAATTTTTTTTTTTTTTTTTTTTTTGTGAATTCTAAATTATTTTATTTTAAGACTCACATAGATAATTTAAATATTAGATCTCAAACAAATTGAGTTAATAGTTTAATTAATTAGTTGTGTATTACAGAAACATATATATATATATATATATATATATATATATATATATATTAGTTTGACTTTTTTAACAATGTGTGTTAAGTATTGTTGGTTTTTGGTCCGCCCATGACATTTTGGAATGGCAGGGACTAAACTGTAATTATGTGTAAATTACAGGGACTAAATGTGTAATTTGGTCCGACCCTATATATAGATGGAAGTTGGGATTTCCACTATAAATAGAGAAGAAGTTTCTCTATTTCCGGTCGTTGATGGAATCGTAGAGATTCCCATTCTATTCCCGGGGAAAACGTCCCTACCGATTAGACACGGATTACTTCTTCGTTCGTCGGAAGAATTCACGGATATAGCCCGTACTCAGTGTATTCATACACTCGTAGGAAAGGCAACCAGAACGATCCGGTTTCTCGCGTAGATCAGATCCATTCCATAAACGAGTTTCCGCTGCATATAAACCGTAAGTCTGTTTATCTATCTGTTTATGGTTATCTATGGAATTCTGACTTCATTGGTATCAGAGCCAAAAGGTTTACAGATTGATGCGTTCGAATCTAGTTTTCTGGTATTCCATGAAAAATTGATGTGTTCATATCTTGGTTTATGGAAATCCGTGAATAAGAATACGTTTCTTTATTCGTTTGAATACGTATTGATTCGTTTAAATACATATTCATTCGTTTTGATACGGATTTATATTGAAATCCGCGTCAAAATGATTCCGTAGACATTGAAATCTGATATTCCATGACAAGAATATGTTTCTGTTAATTTTGAATTCGTTTTTGTTTGTTTTGATACGGATTTGCATTGTTATCCGAGTCAAAACGATACCGTATTAGATCCAACAGTACATAGTGTCAAAATTTTTTGTCGGAATTTCGTAAATCTGACCACACCAATGAAATCAGCACGAAAAATTGAGTCGGAATGTCAAATTTCACCGCCAACGGAGGCCCGGAAGGCGGCGCGTGGACCTCACGCGCCACCACTGCGGCTGGGATTGGCCGCGTGACGATTGGGGAAGTTTGGGACGGTTGGCCACATGGCGAGACGCGATTCGTTATTTATCTGACAGTTGAAAAGTCCCACCAATAATATATATACACGTGTCACAGTCAACCGCCTCTGAAACGGTCAACTGCCACGTGTCGAACACGTGGATTAATAGAATGGCGCCACGTGTCAAAACATGTGTGAGTTTGCCACGTCATCGTGCCACATCATACGCCACGTCATCACTTCGGACGAATAGGATTATGACACGTGTCAAAACTGTGCCACATCATCGTGACACGTCATCACCCACGTCATTCGTTGACCCAATCAGGTGATGACACGTGGCATGGTCGCCACGTCAGCACCAACCACATGTTGCCACGTGGCACGTGAGTCATCATACCCTGTGGTGCGCGTGAGGGCGCGTGTCTGCGCGTGGTGGCGCGTGGAGCAGGTCCAGACGGCGCGTGTAGGCGCGTGAGATATTTTCCGGCGTCCAAATTTCGTCAAATTTTTTTCAGAATTAAATTTTACATTTTTCTTGAATTTTTGATATATTTTGATGAATTTTTGGAATTCATTTGATATTTTTAAACTAAATTTACTTGTATTTATTATGTATAAATGCTTAATTTATGTTTAATAAATTCAAGAAAATTCAGTATATTTATTGTGTATTTATATACTGATTTTTGGTTGATCATTAACAAGTTTTGGTTATTTCTATATATGTTATAGAAATGAAAACGTTCGTAAAAAAGGTGAAAATAATCCAGTCTCACGAGGAGACGAGGACTATCCAAAACTTGAAGATAAGCTTTTCTTAAATGGTATTCCCCGTTGGAGGAAGGGAATATTGTTAGAGTTTTGGAGCGGTTTAATCCGTTAATACCGGGAAATCATAGAGCTTGTCTGGAAAGGAGGATTTTCCTCTGGAATTGATCAATTAAAAATGTTAAAATTGCGAAAAATGCTTTTCGTGAAAAACACTTTAAAAAAATTCTATTTTGGAGAAAATTCTGATTTCGACGAAAGTGGACTCCATTGATGGATTAGTTCCTGAATAGGATTATGGATCCCAATGCAAAGTGTTTGTGTTGACCTTGGCCAAAGAAAGAGCTAAGTTATCTTATAATCCTAGAACCATGTTACTTAGAAGTAACAAGTTGGTTCATCGCCCATGTCTGGATGCTGTTATTAAGGGTGTTGTGAACATGCTTTTGGATCTCTACTATAAGTTCGTAGAGATGATCCCAGTCGCCTTAAAAGAAATTGAGACAGTTCCACTTGATGTAAATGAAGATTGAGCTCTTCATTTTTCACTCTTTCTCTTGCTGATTTCGTTTTTCAATTTTGTATTGAAGGGCTTTGTGCTTAAGTTTTTATTGTGGTGGTAATTTTGACTAAATGTTGGATATTTTTATGGTATTATAAAATGTTTATTTGTTAAACATTGCTATTTTTAGTTATTTGTTTTAGTATTTTTTTTTTAATTTATTTATTTTGAGATTATAACTAAGTGTTATATTACTCATTAGTTTTATACTTAAGAGAAGTATAAATGTTAAATAAATTAAAATATAATCTAAAACAAAACTAAATATATATTTATTATTGGAAATTTAAAACCTAATATGGTGTTTGTATTAGCCTATGTAAATGGTGACTCGATGCATTGCGCATGGATGTTCGATTTTACGTGAACCAAACACTATTTTTAGTTTTAAATGATCTTATAATAAATATGGTGTATCGCTTACTTATTAGTGCTACTTTTGTCTTTAACGGTTTTTCAATAACTGCTTCAAAAGCAATAGTTGCTTAACTAAATAAGGACCTTCGTTTGAACGGTGACAATTATGAAGTTTGGGCTATGTAAGTCCAATACATAATTGAAGAACAAGAGGTTCTTGACACTCTGGAGAGAATAATGGTTCCTCCTGAGGGTAACACCGCCCAAACAAAGAGGGACCTTGAGGCTTATCAAGCCTGGAAGAGGAAGAACTCATCTGCCCGCATCACCATGCTTAGTGCTAAAAAAGATGATATCGTGAAAAAGTTTCACGTATATAACACATGCTTAGTGCGATTTATGCTCTCAAGGAGCAGAAAGTTCAAGCTGTGATACGTTCTTTGCCGAATGAGTGGGAGCATATGAAGTTGCACCTAACTCATGTCGAGTGGGAGCATATGAAGTTGCACCTAACTCATGTCAACGACATTAAGGCCTTTGATGATACCGTTCGTCATCTTGAACTAGAAGAAGACCGTCTGGCCTCTCTTAGTGTGAAATCTGAGGTTCACATGGCTAGTTCAAGTCCTGGTCTGAAGTCCAAGGAGAGGAACACGAGGTTCTTCAAAAAGAAGGCAAAGGGAACGGTGGGCAGTGTTCAAGTTCAATCGAAGGGCAAGAAAGATTTTCACATTTCTGGGGTGAAATGTTATAATCGCAGATAGAAGGGGCATTTTGCAAAAGATTGCATAGCTCCTGAGGTAAATGTTACCGAAGTGTATAAGTATTATACATTTGTTTCAAGTTCTGTTTTCCAAACTGGATCTCTTCCTTTGTGGATCATAGACTCAGGAGCAACAGACCACGTAACAAAGGATAGAGATTCTTTGGTTGAGTTCCGCAGTGTTCCACAGGGAACAAGGTGGATATACGTGGGAAACAATTCTTAAGAGGAAGTCTTAGGGATTGGCTGTTGACAGCTGGTCTTGAACGGTGGTCGACCACTATTTCTTGAAGATGTCCTCTATGCTCCTGGAATTCGAAGGAACTTGATATCTGTTTCTGCCCTCATGAATTTGGGATTCATGTTATCTTTTGAATTGAACAATTTTAGTCTCTTTATAAACAATATCTGCTTTGGTGGTGGACATTTGTTGGATGGTTTTATTGTTTTGGATTTGGATCCAAATTATGTGTGTCATAATAATTTTTCCTTTACTGTTAACTTGTCTGTGGAAAATGTTAGCATTTCAAAAATGTGGCATGTGACACTTAGTCACATTGGTCAACATCGTTTAGTACGATTGGCTAACGCAAGTTTGTTGGCTGATTTATCAACAATAGATCTCCCAACTTGTGATAGCTGCTTAAAAGGAAAAATGACAAGAAAACCATTTGGTAAAGCTACGCGAGCTGACCAACCATTGCAACCAATCCATTCTGACATCTGTGGCCCAAATGAATGTTCAGGCAAGGCATGGTGTGTACTATTTCATTACATTTATAGACGACTATACAAGGTATGGTCATGTCTATTTGATTACATATAAATCTAAAGCATTAGCATGTTTTAAAAGATTTATGGCTCTAGTTGCAAATCAATTAGAGTAGAGAATCAAAGCTTTAAGGACCGAACGGGGAAGAGAGTACCTCTCCGAGGAATTTAAAGTTTTATGTGATGAAACAGGTATTGAACATCAGTTGACAATACCTAGGACTCCGCAACAAAAATGGAGTAACGGAAAGAAGAAACCGAACCCTCTTAGAGATGGTAAGGTCTATGATGGCTGAAGCCAATTTGCCTATCTCCTTTTGGGGAGACGCACTATTGACTGCCACCTATGTACTCAATAGAGTACCTTCTAAGTCCGTTGAAACCACGCCTTGTAAATTGTGGCCGAGCCGCAAGCCCAATTTTGAACCATTTACGACCATGGGGATGTGCTACCTATGTTCGTGATACATCTAGCAAGCATGGCATGCTAGGCCCAAGAGGCAAGAAAGGTACCTTTATAAGATATCTTGATCTCTCCAAAGGATATGTTCTAGTGGGAGAGAATGAGAATGGTCAAATAACAGAATTTGAGTCACGAGATGTCATATTCTTAGAGAATGAATTTCCTAAGCTGGGAGAAGTGGATAAGAAATTCACCTTCTTTAAAACTCAAGAGTCTAAAACTTCAGGATCGCTTAATCCGAGTGGGAGGAATGAAGTTGAAGACGTAAGGGCAAGGGAAGAGAATGATGTTTTTCAACCTTCACAAGCGGATTTGAGTAATCCTGACCCTAACTTGAGTGGTCTTGATTTGAGTGGGAGTCTTATTCCAAATTCAAGTGTGAATATGGATATAGATCCCAGTGGGAGTGGTCCCAGTGGGAGTTCTGCCCAACACCTTGATGAATATATGAGATTTGTTTATCAAGAAGCAGAACCTCTAAGATGATCATAGAGGGGAAATATCCCGCGACGCTGTCATTTAGTTGATAGCGAAGCTCTCTTGATCGTAGCTCAAATTGAAGATATTCCAACTAACATGAGAGAGTTATTGGAATCCCCAGCAAAAGAAAAATGGATTAAAGCAATGGAAAGTGAAATGGAGTCAATAAGGGTCAACAAAGTTTGGGAACTAGTTGACCTGCCAAAGGGCGTAGAGCCATTGGGAATAAATGGGTACATACGATAAAGCGATCAGCGGATAGGAAACGTATCCAGACTAAGAGTCGGCTGATTGCGAAGGGGTTTGCACAACAGGAAGGAATTGACTATCAGGAGTCTTTTTCACCTGTTGTTCGTTTCACGTCTATAAGAATAGTACTTGCTTTTGTAGCATGTATGGACCTTGATTACATCAAATGGATGTAAAGACTGCGTTCTTAAATGGCGAACTGAATGAAGAAATCTATATGGTTTCATTGTCCAAGGTCAAGAACATAAGGTTTGTAAGTTGAGAATATCAATTTATGGCCTTAAGCAGTCTTCAAGACAATGGTATTTTCGTTTCCATGAAGCGATTATATCAATGCAATTTAAGGTGATTAATGCAGACTTGTGTGTCTACATTAAGCGTGAAAACGGAGGGAAGTATGTCATTCTAACGTTATACGTTAACGATATTTTAATAGTAGGAAATGACACTTCCTTACTCAAGAAAGTAAAGACTTAGTTGTCTTCTAACTTTGAGATGAAGGATCTAGGAGAAGCTAATTACATTCTTGAGGTTAAGATCTCAAGAGATCGATCTAAGAGATTATTGGCTCTTTCACAAAAGACGTATATCAATAAGATCTTAGAACGGTTTGGTATGGCTCACTGTGATCCCGATCCAACCCCTATTGCATAAGGTACGGAACTGAATGCAAGTATGTGTCCCACGACTCCAGAAGAGACTAAAAGGATGAAGAGAATTCCTTTTAGGTGTGCAATTGGTAGCTTGATGTATGCTATGATTTGTACACTACCTGATATAGGTTTTGCGGTGGGTCTCGCAAGCCGTTATCAGGCTAATCCAGGTTTGAAGCATTAGGCAGCAGTGAAAAGGATATTGAGATATTTGAAGGGGACTTCAAATTATTCCCTTTATTACCAAGGAAAGGATCTGCAGTTAAAGGGATACACAGATGCTGATCACGGAACTGATAAAGACGGGAGGTAGTCCACGTCTGGGTATATTTTCATTCTAGGAAATTGTGCAATTTCCTAGTGTAGCAAGAAACAAACTTGCGTGGCATTATCGACTATGGAGTCGGTATATGTAGCTGCAGTAGCTGCAGTACTAGAAGCGTTTTGGTTCGCTTCATAGATCTTTTGGATCTATTGCCTAAAAGGAAATATACGACTATCTATTCCGACAGCACTGCATCGATAGCTTATTCCAAGAATATTTGTTATCATGGAAAAAGCAAGCATATCGATATAAAATATCATTTTGTTAAAGACAAAATAGCACAGGGAGAAATAAGTTTAGTGCATGTTCCAACTGGTGATATGATTGCAGATTCGTTAACGAAGCCAATAGTTCCAAATGTTTTTAGTAAACACATTTTGGAATTTGGTCTTCGTAGGTTATAGGAACATGTTGTTGTTTTTGAACTGTTATAATAACTTTGGCAAATTCTATTGGAATAGAATGTGAGTTATTTGTTGTGTTCAAATTCATTCACTAATTAAAGCGATACACATAGAGCTATTGAGTATAGTTCAGTATGTTGGCGAAATGTCATCTACTCACATAGATGAATCTTTTACTATGAATTATGTGTTCATAGGTAAAAGTGGGAGTGTGAGTTACTCCATATGTGATATTTTGCGTAATATCATTATTTCGTTGATACCGGAAGCTGTCCTATGAAAGGCTTAAAAGTGGACTAGAGGTGCTGATGCATTAGTTGCATTTAGAGACTGAATGCTTTCGCATAGTGTTTATAAAACATACGTCCTAAGTGGATTAACACTATGGCATATTTTAGTAATATGTGTAAAAGCCGACCAAGGGATGGAAAGAAGAAAATTGATCTCAACTTTCCTAATGTGAGACCCAAATGAAACTATGAGTTTCAAGTTCACCCTTAAGGACTCTTGTAAATAACAAGAAGGGTATGTCTGATGATTAACTTGATTGGAACCCTAAACTAGGCTTCGTTAGCTATGAACGGGCATATAAGGACCAGTCAGATAAGCATTAGACATATGGTGGAAGGTTATTTATAGAGAGGAAGTACATTTTCAGTAACATGTCACTTAGTAAACATATAACACTCGAGCTCAATACTTTTTCGTGGAAAAGGTATGTAGTGTATATGAATGTTTTCGTGAGATCAAAAGTGAGTCGAAAACTAGTGATCATGGAAAATGGACTAGGGGGAAGTCACGTTAAGCTAAAGGTGGAACGATGAAGGAGAGCTTCAAGGTTTAACCGTTACGTTGACTGGTCGAGTGAATTCGCCGAACAAGAACTGAAAGAAGTATGTGTGTTCAATCGCAATGAAAGTGTGTCTTGTCATGTGCGAGTGGGAGATGTTGGTTTTTGGTCCGCCCATGACATTTTGGAATGGCAGGGACTAAACTGTAATTATGTGTAAATTACAGGGACTAAATGTGTAATTTGGTCCGACCCTATATATAGATGGAAGTTGGGATTTCCACTATAAATAGAGAAGAAGTTTCTCTATTTCCGGTCGTTGATGGAATCGTAGAGATTCCCATTCTATTCCCGGGGAAAACGTCCCTACCGATTAGACACGGATTACTTCTTCGTTCGTCGGAAGAATTCACGGATATAGCCCGTACTCAGTGTATTCATACACTCCTAGGAAAGGCAACCAGAACGATCCGGTTTCTCGCGTAGATCAGATCCATTCCATAAACGAGTTTCCGCTGCATATAAACCGTAAGTCTGTTTATCTATCTGTTTATGGTTATCTATGGAATTCTGACTTCAAGTATAGATTAGTTGCATTAACAACATTTGACTTTTTAATACGGGCGATATAATAATGTGAGACAATTAGACAATGATAGAGAGCTGGAGAGATATTAGACCTTTCAATTATTACATCCTTTAATGTATAACGATTAATTGATCATTTACAATTCAACATATTTAGCACCATGGAAATTTAAGCCATATATGGATACTTGAAATCTGGTTTGCATGAAATATTAGAAAATTTAAATAGGTTAAATAATAAAATTATATGTAATATCATTTTCATATCTTATGTCCCTTCATCTATATATTATAAAAATAATACTCATAATTTATTAGTTCGTTTTATTTGTCTGCTATCAATAAAAATAATAATTTGGGAGACTATTGAAATGAAGGCCGCGTATTGCCTTGCCCAAAATCCACGTAAAGCATGTGAAAGGCAAATATCTTATTGCGGATTGCAAATTATAAACATAAAGGACCGACTGCATTGTCACGTCTTGGACGGAATCTCTAGCCTATGGTTCCGTTTTCTACACGTTCTTTTTTTTTCGGTGTTCTTTTTTGGCCCATTTATGCACATAATTACTTCCATTTACTTTACCAATTTAATTTTAACAGTTTTCCAAATTATTATCATGGAATGATTAGCTTCCACTGGTTCTTTTTATCCTTTTCCCATCTGATATGATGAGGTGGCACATTTGAATAGATAGTATTGTTGTTTTGTCTAATATCTGATATTTAATGTTATTTTAAAAATTGTTTATAGAATTATATGTTTCAATTTAATTATTTCTCATTTGTTATTGAAACTTTCCATTACAAATAGGAACAAACCTACCTTAATAATTTTCTCATTATTTTTCTCAACATAGAAACTATTTACTTTAAGTCGATATTCTAAGTAATGATCATCTTCTTTCAAATATATCTACAATGTCTTGTTTTAATTTGTCTACTATAAATAGTGACAAGAATGTACGAAGAGTATAATTTTTTGAATAATTTTTGAGGTAATTCTAGGAACCATGTGTTTCTTTGTTATTGATTTCATGTCAACACTTGTTTTACTCTAATCAATACCATTTTCTACTTGTGTTTATTATTAGCGTCGGGTTTTTCCAACCTCGATGATGATTGAATACCGAAATGTTATCAATTTTTACTGTTCCGTATGAGAATCGATTAGAGAAGCATGGATTCAGATTAAAAACAAAAACGAATTTGAAACTTGAAATCGAGAAGAATCTAAAGAATTAGGGTTAAAAATGAGATAAGAGCTGCATGGATGTTGGAATAGTCATACGGCTATTGACTAGATAGCCGCACAGCTGTTGATCGAGAACAGCACGACTCCTGATGAATGGCAGTGTCTTTGCATGGAGAAGACAAGTGTTTGGATTTTAAGCAGACAAATCAAATCCCACCTAATTTCTTTTGATGACGGGGTGATTTTGGGTGGAAGGGAGTTCTGGATGAAGGAAGGAATTAACAATCATCAAGAAGAGATTAAGCAAATAAAAGAAAGGAAGAAAGAAAAAAGTCTCAAATTTGACAAATCCGAAATCAATTAATGAAACCATAAGTTCTCAGTTTCAGTGACAAAATCTTTATTCAAACCAAACGCAAAACCTTCAAAGACTTAATTGAGTTGTTGGAATCACGAAATTGGAGCTCAATTGGAGGAATTCAAGTTCTTGGGTTCCAGATTTCAAGTTCAATTCAAATCTGAATTCAAGCTTCAAGCATCGATTTTCTTCGAAATTGAATACTTGATAAACAACTAAAACGTAATTCTCAGATGCCTTAAATCTATTTATAGCTTTATTGGTTGAATTGGTTGACATTTCATCTATTTTCATTCTGCTCTGTTTTTTCCATGTTTCTGGTAAACCAAAGCCGCATGGTTGTTTCCAGACCTGTATGGCTGTTGTCTTGAGAGCTGTGCGACTATTGTTTATTTTAGAACTTAGCGATTTCAATTTTTAGCGATTTCTCTAGCTCATTCAAAACTAGAGCCGTTGGGGTGTCATAATAGCCGCACGGTTGTTGTTTCTACACCCGCAAGGTTGTAGTCTTGAATCCAAAATTGCATTTTTATGTATTTTTCATACATTGCATATCATTTTGACTTAGAATTAATTTATGTATTTATTTTCATAAATCAGTTCAACGACAGAAACATCAATTTCTTGACTGCAGACCAATATATATGTGAAAATAATAATCGAACAAAAATGATTTCAAAAATGTATTTCCAATCCCATTAAACTGCGTTTTAAAATGTTTTCCAGATCAAATCAGGTAATATATCGAATTTTCTGATTTTCCCCATTTCATACCCTGAGCTCTCTAAATCCCCTATTCCGAGTTTGTTTGAGTCCTACGTGTATATATTTATCTGTACTAACTATGTTTTGCAGGTAGATGTATGTTAGGATAAATGCATGCCTAGCTTTTCATTTTTTAGATATTTTATATATAGACAGATTTGTACTTTGAAATACGCTCAATTGATTGTCAATTTTATTTTTACCCACTTCCTTTCCCACATGCGATTCTTGCACCTATTTTATATTTTTAACTTTAATATTGTCCTTTATCTTTTAATCTGTTAGTTTTTTTTCACGCCATTTTAGAATATTTTTATCATCTTTTTTTTCTCTTCAAAACGAGACTCATATTTATATATCTTTTTGGATTTTTTTTCCGATTTTTAGAAAATGTATCATAAATGTATCATAATTGTATCAAAAATGATTTTATCTGTATTGAGGAACTAAACTGGTTTTTTTTTATTGTTATGAAGGCTAAATAAAAGCTAACCATAGAAAAAAAGATAGAATAAAGTATATTGTATTAATATTTGTTTGTTGAAATTTTCTGATACATTTCAGACACTATTTTGATACATTTATGATACTCTGCGATACAATTCTGATACAATTTTGATACTTCCAATACCGTTCTGATATTTCGCACTGTGTTTTATGTGTTAATTCCACATGTTTTATCTGTAATGAACAATCACCTAAATTGATTTTTTTTTATTATTATTAAAGCTAAATAAACACTAACTATAGGAAAAAAAAATACAGAATAAAGTATATTGAACCAATGTCTGCTTGTTCTTACATTTCTGATACTTATATCATATTTTTGGGATACATTTTTTGATACCCTCTAAAGTGTTGTTTGATTATGTTGTTTATTTATTTATATTTTTCCTGAATTGGGTTGTCTATGATTTTTTTTATATAAAATTGGTGATATATTTTATTGTATTAAAATTGCAGAAAGAATTGTATCAATGTTTGTTTGTTGATACATTTATGATACATTTCTGACGATCCGAAAAAAAAAATCAGAAAAAATGTATACTTATGGATAACAATTCGAAGATAAAAAAGGAAATCAAAAGAATTTGTTAAAGCGGAATATTGAAAAAGTGAACGATTTGAGAGGTAAATGGAGAAATAACATTTAAATAATAAAATGAAAGAAAATAAGATGGAGTAATTGAGAAACGTTTGGAGTGTAAAATAGAAATTGCAATTACTTTTGAGCGTATTTTGGAGAGATTTTGGGCCAAACATATATTCGATATGATTGTTGAAAAAACTAGTATTTTTCTAAAATTATCCTTTATTAAATAATTTTAAACGAAATATAAAAATGATGATTGAGAGTATAAGAAGTTTAATTAAATAAGATTTATAATTTTAAAATTAAACTTAAAAACTTAAATGAAAATCTTAAAAAATTATTACTTTTTGAATACGTATGCATAGCACTTGAGATGAATTATTTGATAGCAATAGGTTTCCACTTTCCATTATCAGATTGAGGGTCGGTGGGGTTTATGATTGCCTTGAAGTACATTAGGGGAGATATGTCACAAGTATAGAGAGATAGTTTAAAGTACTATTTTCACAAAAAGTTACGTAATCAATTAATTAATTATATAAAAGTTAATTATTTATATAAAATTTGAAATCTATTAAAAATTTTATCCTCTAAAATATAAATTTTATTAGCTTGATACACAAATAACATGAAATATTATACGTATCTTAAAATTTCTGCAACGAGTATTTGCATGCATCACATCATTCATATACTGCCACAAATATTTATATTGTTGTCGATGCAATTAGGACTAACAAATCAAGCGGCCCTAGTTGCCTTCTTGTTTCACTTTGGTCTCTTAACTTCGAGTTTGTCACATGTACTTTCTGTTGTTACTTAAATTATTTTAGTCTGCTCCATTTATCTGATCATGGCACAATGAAATCAATTTAGAAGAATATATATAAAACATGCTTGACCCATTGACCAGGCTTTAATTTCATTTTCTCTGTATTATTTTTTCATTTTAAACAATAAAAATACAAGTTTGGATTATATGAATGATATGTCATTCATATTTCAACACATAATATTATTTTTTCTAACTATATAGTTTTTAATTTTAAATTTGTTTTGTACATTTTTCGTGTATTATTCAATACGTTTAAGTTCATTATATTGTAGTATATTGAAAACTTATTATTAGTATATGTAAGTAAATAGTTATTTAATTTATGACTACGCAATGTTAGTAGTACAAAATTAATGATGTATAAAGAGTAAAATGTACCTATCATATATAATACCTGAATTTTTTTTTTTTTTTTTTTGTGAATTCTAAATTTTTTTTTTTTTTTAAACTCACATAGATAATTTAAATATTAGATCTCAAACAAATTGAGTTAATCATTTAATTAATTAGTTGTGTATTACTGAAATATATATATATATATATATATATATATATATATATATATTAGTTTGACTTTTTTAACAATGTGTGTTAAGTATAGATTAGTTGCATTAACAACATTTGACTTTTTAACATGCGCGATATAATAATGTGAGACAATTAGACAAGGATAGAGAGCTGCAGAGAGGTTAGGCCTTTCAACTATTACATCCTTTAATGTATAACGATTAATTAATCATTTACAATTCAACACATTTAGTACCATGGAAATTTAAGCCATATATGGATACTTGAAATCTGGTTTGCATGAAATATTAGAAAATTTAAATAGGTTAAATAATAAAATTATATGTAATATCATTTTCATATCTTATGTCCCTTCATCTATATATTAGAAAAATAATACTCATAATTTATTAGTTCGTTTTATCAATAAAAACAATAATTTGAGAGACTATTGAAATGAAGGCTACGTATTGCCTTGCCCAAAATCCACGTAAAGCATGTGGAAGACAAATATCTTATTGCGGATTCCAAATTATAAACATAAAAGACCGACTGAATTGTCACGTCTTGGACGGAATCTCTAGCCTATAGTTCCGTTTTCTACACGTTCTTTTTTTCGGTTTTCTTTTTTTGCCCATTTATGCACATAAAATTGCAAGGCTGAATTACTTCCATTTACTTTACCTGTTTAATTTTAACAGTTCTACAATTTAATTTCATGCAATGATTAGCTTCCACTGGCTCTTCTTATCCTTTTCCCATCTGATATGATAAGGTGGCACATTTGAATAGAGAGTATTGTTGTTTTGTCTAATATCTGATATTTAATGTTATTTTAAAAATTGTTTATAGAATTATATGTTTCAATTTCATTATTTCTCATTTGTTATTGAAACTTTCCATTCCTACAAGGAACAATTCAACCTTAATAATTTTCTCATTATTTTTCTCAACATAGAAAATATTTACTTTAAGTCGATGTTCTAAGTAATGATCATCTTCTTTCAAATATAACTAAAGTGTCTTGTTTTAATTTGTCTACTATAAATAGTGACAAGAATGTATGAGGAGTATAATTTTTTGAATAATTTTTGAGATATTTCTAGGAACCATGTGTGTCTTTGTTATTGATTTCATATCAACACTTGTTTTACTCTAATCAATAACATTTTCTACATGTGTTTATTGTTAGCGCTGGGTTTTTCCAACCTCGACGATAATAGCATACCGAAATGCTATCAATTCTTAATGTTCCTTATGAGAATCGATTAGAAAAGCTTGGATTCAAATTAAAAACAAAAACGAACTTGAAACTTGAAATCGAGAAGAATCTAAAGAATTAGGGTTAAAAATGAGATAAGAGCTGCATGGATGTTGGAATAGTCATACGGCTATTGACTAGACAACCGCACGGCTATTGATCGAGAACAGCATGACTCCTGATGAATGGTAGTGTGTTTGCATGGAGAAGACAAGTGTTTGCATTTTAAGGAGACAAATCAAATCCCACCTAATTTCTTTTGATGACGGGGTGATTTTGGGTGGAAGGGAGTTCCGGATGAAGGAAGGAATTAACAATCATCAAGAAGAGATTAAGCCAAAAAAAGTCTCAAATTTGACAAATCCGAAATCAATTAATGAAACCATAAGTTCTCAACTTTAGTGACAAAATCTTTATTCAAACCAAACGCAAAACCTTCAAAGACTTAATTGAGTTGCTGGAATCACGAAATTGGAGCTCAATTGGAGGAATTCAAGTTCAAGATTGTTGTTGTGCCCTATTTCTTAGGGCATTGGATTCTTGTGTTTTGTATTATACGTTAAGAATTATTGTATGAATACATTATTTGTGTCACATTAAGAAAGGCAATTAATCTGTTTCATTTATATCTTGTGCTATAATATGAGTAGAGTATCCATTGATTGATAATCATAAAACCTATCCAAGGTTGTTCTAATCGTGTGAACAAATAGAACCACAGACTTGTATATTCGATGACTGTATGGTAGTTCTTAACTGGCCATAATACTTGTAAAGTCAGTCATGAATATAGGTACATATCGTTGACATGGGACCGGATCGATCCGCACAAGAAAGCCACATGGTTGTCGCCCTATAGGTCTTTCTTGAGTAGGCCTCTTTTATCCTCAGACCACATTTCATTATAGTATCAATATGGAATCTGGTTCACTTTGACATATGCCTAACAGGTCTATAAAAGGATGCTAAATATGGGTATGATTGGGTGGACAGGTAAACATATTGATATTGATGATGAAGTGATGGAATTGCCACTCGGGTAACACCGAGATGATATCACTGGCCACTTGATGAGTGAGACTGATAAGTGTATGGCCATACCCAAATAAGTTGGTTGCTTATTTGATTAATCAGTCAACTCAAGATCAAGAAATATAATAAACAACAGAAGAGGATGACAGACACCATGCCTCTTGTTTATTCATATCGATATCGTTAGGCAAAGGACACTATGAGATTACTACCGAGTGAGTGTCTTCTAAAGACTGCTGCATCTTTGTCTTAATTGGGGGCTGTAATGGTTTGCTAGAACCCACTTACAGTCTGTGGGCCTCGGTCTACTGCCAACATAAAGACAGACCCATAGGATCGTGCACATAGATCAACTGAGCTGGAACTTATAGAAATTATGCATGTAATATACATTGGAAAGAATGCATTAATTAATTAGTTGACATTCGATGTCAAGGTAATTAATTAACATTGGGTTGATTTAATTTAATTAATAAGTTTACATAATGTAATTAATTAATTTATCAATTAATTAAATTACATAAAGTAAACAATTAATTAAATAATTTTCTTAAGTAGGAAAATTAAATACATGTATTGTATTTACTTAAGTGTGATTTAATTTTATTTAAGGGTAATTAAATTTAGCCAAATGGAATTAAATTATATAGTATATAATTTTTAATTAAAGTTTATTTATGTAATTATAATTCTAGTGGGCTTGGGTTTAATTAACCTAATTAAAACCCAATTAGACAAGGTATCTATATAAGGGCATACTTAAGGAAGAAAACCCTAATTTAACCCTAATTAATTGCTGGAAATTTCAACCACCAATAGTAGCCCCAAAACAGCCAAAAATCGCAGCATTAATCCTCAATTCCTTCGCGTCTTCGGCTAAGACCGGATCCCGCTCAATAGTTGGTCGTGCACCGGACTTTAGAGATCGCTGTTTCAAGAAACGATTCTGCAGCAGTCTCAAGAAAAGAGTAATCCGGTGAGTTAATCTCTCTTCATTCAAATTGTTTTATTCTAATCAATGGTAATTGGACACGATAGGTGGATTCTAGGAAATTTTAAACGGTGCCACTGCGCCACGTTATTTTTCCGATGACGAATCCCAACAGTGGTATTAGAGCCTAGGTTTTGTCCATTAGATTGATTGGAATTGGTTCTTGAAAGCGTTCTTGAAGAAAGAATGGGTTTCAAGTTTGTGATTTTAGGGTTCTTATTCAATTAGTTTTAGTTTTTGATAAACCCTAGAATTATTGTTTGGGGTTTTTTATTTTTTTTCCCCAATTGGTTTTTAATCTAAATTTTTTATTGATTATTTATTCTTATTTGTTGGCTGGAATTTGAATGATTAATAAAAAATATATATATATTTTGGGCTAGATGGAATCGCAATTTACGATTCCATCTAGTTGCAGCAGCTGCGGTAGCAACCCATTGGGCTGCTACTGCCACGGCAGGTTACCGCGCGCAGGGTTCGAGTCCGGTTTTGGATTTTACGGGTATTTTTTTATCCCGGACCCTAATGTAGATTAAATTAAATTTTTTTTTAAATTAATTTGTATTTAAATTGTTTATTTTGTTGGCATGCATATTTAATTTAATTGTTTGAATATTAAATTGAATATAGACTTTGTGAAATTGGCCCAACAAACTGTGATACTGATTAAAATTGGGAGGGATAAATTTTAAATTTGTGACAATCCAAATTCAAGTGGGAGCAAAATTGTTAATTTTGCATTTATGAATGTTATCCATTGGGCCTTTATGGGCCTTAGTCACATTTGTTAAAATTGGCGATTTTACTCTAAGTAACTCGGTTTAACATTTATATTTATAATTTGGAAAACCATGATCATGCATCATATTGGTATGTATGTACACGACAGGTTCTTTGTTTGAAGTGTGATGTTGAGTTCTATGGGCCCTAAATTATTATCGGTTTTAATTTGATTTTGGGAAATATGGCCTACGTGCCATTTTTTATTTTGATGTAATTTTAGAATAGATTTCATTTTTCAAAATTGTTGTAATTGCATCAAGTATGGAGCAAGCCCATGGTGGGAGCCCAAGAAGGATTGCAGTTCAGCCATGAAGAATTAGCAGGATATGTAGTTTTTCATTAGGTTGTAATTAAAGGCCTATAGGATCTCATTTATTTTAAATTAAGTATGCTATTGCATTTGTCATATAATATGGATATATGGATCACCAAATTATTACCCGCATTTATGCATGCTAAGCCGTATCACTTAATTTTAATCTGGTAATTAAAATATTGAATCGTTTAAAAGTGCGTCCCACATTCATACCTCTTCCTCCCATTGATGTTGCAATGTGGCCATGCCCTAGCTGGGTCCATTGTAGTATTCAGTGGGCTATCGAGGGCTAGGATACTTGGTATGGTTAACATGTGAATGGTGGTTTGACTCAACATGGGTAGCATTAGCTCAGAGCGGGCCCTAAGCACAGATGGGTAAGTGTCAATAAGCCCATCAAACCAAGAGTCCTTCATGGAAGGATTGGATAGGTTATCCTACCAAACGAATTAATGGTTGGTTAGCGAGCCCTAGTTTGGCCAGTCATTGATAAGTTGTGGATCTTGGTCAAGTCAGCCAATTAACATCACCAGTGAACAAATTAAAATCGGATTAGTAATTTTAATTGGCATAAAGTCCTTTATTTCTAACTCAAGTAATGATTTCTTCCATGTAGATAATCCCATTTCACTTAAGCAATTTAAATGGCTGCAACAAACAACAACTCACTCTCACTTAGGTCACTCCTAGAGAAGGAGAAGCTTTCGGGGACTAACTTCTTGGACTGGGCTAGGAACTTACAAATAGTTCTTAGACAAGAGTTAAAGGAGTATATATTGAATGCTCCTTTACCAGCTAGCCCTCCCGTAGGTCGAGGAGTCACTACGGCAATGGTGGAGCAGTACGACCGGCATGTGAGGGATGACCGAGATGTCTCATGCCTCATGCTGGGTACCATGGCTTCTGATCTTTAGAAGCAGTTCATGGACGAGCATGCTTATGAGATAATGGATCAACTTAAAAGGATGTTCCAAGATCAGGCTCGTCAGGAACGTTACCTGACAACTAAGGCACTTTGCATGACTGCAATGGCAGTCGGGACTTCTGTTAGCACTCATGTGCTAAAGTTGAAAGGGTATATTGATACACTTGCCTGCCTCGGCTTGCTAGTTCCGTAGGACTTAGCAGTAGACATTATTCTCGGGTCACTTCCTGAGTCTTAGAACCAGTTTATCATGAACTACCATCTGTACGGGTTGGATAAATTGGTTGTTGAGCTGCATGGCATGCTCAAGCTTGCAAAGCAGTCTCTTAAGAGGGCTCTTAAAGTTTTACTGGTGAACAAGGGCAATACGGCCATTGCTAAGGGAAAGGCCAGATCTAAAGCCGAGGCTAAGGGCAAAAAGGTGGTGGCCCAACCTAAAGCAAGGGTTGCTTCTCCTGACGATGTCTGCCATGAGTGTCATGAGAAGGGGCACTGGAAGAGCTCATGTCCA
This sequence comes from Euphorbia tirucalli, assembly GCA_039660915.1. NCBI lineage: Eukaryota > Viridiplantae > Streptophyta > Magnoliopsida > Malpighiales > Euphorbiaceae > Euphorbia > Euphorbia tirucalli. The sequence goes on along the minus strand of CM077636.1, from coordinate 37,778,951 downwards.
AAGCTAAGGGAGCAACTAAAGGGCAAAACTGCTGCTTCAGGTATTTATGTTGTTGAGATTAATCTGGCTATTTCTACATCTTGGGTCTTGGACACTAGATGTGGATCTCACATTTGTTCAAATGTGCAGGGTCTAAGAAATAGGAGATTCCTAGGATCTGGAGAAGTAGATCTTTAAGTCGGAAATGGTGCTCGGGTTCAAGCCATGGAGATCGGAGATTATTTCTTAGAGATGCCTAGTGGACTTGTTTTGGAACTAAGAAACTGTTATTTTGTACCTGCGATGCGCAGGAATATTATTTCTGTTTCTTTGTTGGACATTTTTGGCTTTGTATTTAATATTGGACATGGTAGAATTTCTGTGCAATGTGGCAATATTATTTATGGAACAACATTTCTTGAAAATGGCTTATATATCCTTAATCTAAAACGTGAAAGTTCAATCTATAACATAAACACTAAAAGGATTAAACAAAATGAAATTAATCCTACATACATCTGGCATTGTCGACTTGGCCAAATAAACAAGAAGTGCATAGCTAGACTTCACTCTAGTGGAGTGCTAGGGTCATTTGACATCCAGTCTTATGACACATGCAAATCTTGTTTAAGAGGCAAGATGACAAAGGTGCCTTTTAGCAAGACTGTTGAAAGGGCCTTAGAGCTACTGGAGCTGATACATTAAGATGTATACGGCCCAATGAGCATTAGTGCTAGATATGGTTTTCTGTACTTCGTCACCTTCACAGATGACTTCAGCAGATACGGTTACGTGTATCTAATGAAGCATTAGTCTGAGACTCTTGAAAGGTTTAAAGACTTTAAGAATGAAGTAGAAAACGAACTTGGCAAGAAAATAAAAGCACTTCGGTCTGACCGAGAGGGTGAATATTTGAGCCAAGAGTTTGACTCATTTTTTAGAGAGTGTGGGATTATATCCCAACTCACTCCTCGTGGAACACCCCAGTGGAATGGAGTGTCAGAAAGGAGGAATAGGACCTTGCTAGATATGGTCAGCTCAATGATGAGTCATGCTACACTCCCTGTCTCCTTTTGGCGATATGCTTTAGAGATAGCTGCTTACATTCTTAATAATACACCAAGCAAGGCAGTTGAGGGAACACCATATGAACTATAGAAGGGCCGAAAGCCCAATGTTTCCTTCTTGAAGATTTGGGGCTGTGATGCACATGTTAAGAAATTGACAAGTGGCAAACTCGAGTCCAAATCTGTCAAGTACCAGTTTGTGGGGTTACCTTAAGGAAACTAAGGGTTATTACTTCTATGATCCAGCAGAAAACAAAGTTTTCATAGCCAGAAATACAGTCTTCTTGGAGAAGGAATTTCTTTCCAAGAGAGTTAATGTTGAACTTTCAAAAGTTCAAGATTCACAAACTCCTACAGCTACTGTTGAGGATGCTTTAGGAACCGATCTGACTACTCAAGATATTGAGGAACCAGAACCAGTTGCACAGGACCTTAGAAGGTCTGGTAGGACACGTCATCAGCCAGAGAGATACAGCTTTCTCGTGATTGATGATGGGGACCGTATGGTCGTTAACCAAGAGGAGCCCAAGACCTATCAGGAGGCTATTGAAAGCCCACACTCAAATCAATAGCGCAAAGCCATGGAGGCTGAGATGCAACCTATGCACGATAACCAAGTATGGAACTTGGTGGATCCACCTCCGGGTGCTAAGGTGATAGGTTGCAAGTGGTGTTTCAAGTTAAAAACAGACAACACCTTCAAGGGGCGATTGGTGGCAAAAGGATTCAAGCAAGTTCAAGGAATTGACCATGATGAAACCTTTTCACCAGTTGCTATGCTCAAATTCATTAGGATACTACTAGCCATAGCTGCATGGTACGATTATGAGATATGGCAGATGGATGTTAAGACCGCGTTCCTTAATGGAAAGCTACTCGAGGATGTGTACATGGCACAACCTGAGGGTTTTGTCGATCCAAAGTATCCAAACCGATTATGCAAGCTTCAAAGATCCATTTATGGATTGAAGCAAGCATTGAGGTCATGGAATCAGAGATTCAATGAGGCCATAACGGAATATGGCTTCACACAGAATTCTGATGAGCCCTATGTGTATAAGATGGTTAGTGGGAGCATTTCCACCTTCCGAGTGCTGTATGTTGATGACATCCTTATCATTAGAGGTGATATATCAACACTGCAAGGGGTTAAGCAGTGGTTGAGTAGGTGCTTCGCAATGAAGGACTTAGGCAAAGCTAAGACGATCTTCGTTACCCATGTTGGGGAATTAATCGCACAAAACAAAATGCGCAGCGGAAATAAAAAGATTAATCCCCACCAAGGACCCATGTACATTGCATTGAATCGGAAGGAGGGTTAAAGAATTACCTTAATTCTTTGAAGATTGAATCAAGCAGGAACCAAAATAGCTTCCCTCTACGGTTGATCCACACGGAGCAATACGTCCACCGCGTGCTAGCGCCGGATTTGAAGAACAATTCTTCGAACGAGAGAGAGAGACCAAAGTTTCGAAAACTTGGACGGAGAGCAAGGCAAAAGTCGGCTGGCTGCTTAGAAGGGGCTGGCCGAAATCTGCTTTTTCCACTTATGGAGCAATTAGGTTTTCAGGTTTTTATTTCCTTAAATATAAACCCTATTTAGTTAATTATAATTATAACCTAATACACCTATTAGTTATAATTATATATTAACCCACACAATTTAATATTAATTCTCAATTAATATTAAATCAATTCCCCATAATACACATATGTATATATAATGTTATAATTAATTATATCTCTATATAATTTAATTATAACATGTAGCATACTTTATGCAATACTAATCACATTAATATTTATATACACATGCATAAATATATATCACTATATATATATTTATTCTCTTCCTCATTCATAAATTATTATCCCATAATAATTTATACCCGTTAAGATGAACTTCATTTTGCTCTTGTGTGTGACCCCATAGGTTCATATTAATTGGCAATAAGGAAATTACCATAATGTCCTTATAGGTCACAAGCGGACTCTAGCAAGCCATTACGACTACCCAATTAATATGATTGGAATGATCCAATACCTATTTATAGAATGTCATATTCCCTTTTGTCTCTTTGATATCATGATTAATTATAAGACATGGTACACTTGTCAATCTTATATAATTAATCATATGCTTTCTCGATCTCAAAGTAAACTGTCCAGACAAATCAATTGATACTCTTATCAATTATTTGAGCACGGCCATGCATTTAACAGTCTTACTTATCGAGGGGCCCAGTGATATCGCTCTCTTGTTAGAGAGGGACAAAATCCCATATCTGTCACTCACATCCCTAAGCATGAGTCATATTGTACCCAACCACAGCCTTTATAACTACTCTGTTACAAGTAGCGTTTGACTGCGTCAAAGCACAACATGAATTCATCCCGGAATCCATGGTGACCTCAGGTCAAAGGAATCAGCTGATGACACTACTATAATCAAGATCAGTTGTGACACGTGACCATGAACTTGATCTCATAGTGGGTCTCCAGCAACATGTTCTCTAACATATTGCCCGTGAGTATAATCTGTATCTGTATACACTATATTCATCTTATGAATATCCATTATCACTCACACTAGTCTTAGTTTGTTATTATTCCCATAATAACAATCGACTAGGGAAATTTAGAATTACACAATTAATTCATGGATACATTATCATAAATACTAACATACAAATATATATGATAAAATAAGTCTTTATTAATGACTTAAGAAGATTGTTTACATAATCCAACATTGGCTTAGGGCACAATCTCTAACAATCTCCCACTTGCCCTAAGTCCAATCTCAAATGTATCTAATACCCATGGACCTAGCATGACCATCATGTACAGCTTGTGAAAGAGCTTTTGTTAGTGGATCAGCAACATTGTCTTCAGATGCAACTTTGCATATCTTCACATCTCCTCTTGAGATGACTTCTCTTATGTAGTGAAAACGCCGAAGTATATGTTTGGATTTCTGTGACACACTAGGTTCCTTAGCAAGTGACATTGCCCCATTATTGTCACACAAGAGGCTCACAGGATTCACTATGCTAGGAACGACACCAAGTTCTTCGATGAACTTCTTGATCCAAACAGCCTCTTGGGCTGCATCTGATGCAGCAATATACTCAGCTTCTGTTGTAGATGCAGCTATCGTGCTTTGCTTAGAACTCTTCCAACTTATCGCACCTCCATTCAGAATGAACACATACCCAGACTGTGACTGCATCTGATCTTGATCAGTTTGGAAACTTGCATCCGTGTAACCATTTACAACAAGATCTTCGTCCGAGCCTCCATATATCAAGAATGTATCTTTAGTTCTTCTCAAGTACTTAAGAATACTCTTGACAGCAGTCCAGTGACTATCACCTGGATCAGACTGATATCTACTTGTCATGCTCAAAGCAAAAGAGACATCTGGCCGAGTACATACCATGGCATACATGATAGATCCTATAGCTGACGCATAAGGAATCTTATCCATGCGTTGACGTTCTTCAACTGTCACAGGACATTGCTTACGACTAAGCTTTATCCCTTGCCCAATAGGAACATTTCCTTTCTTTGATTGATCCATACTGAACCTTTTCAGTATTTTGTCAATGTATGTACTCTGGCTCAAGCCTATCAATCTCTTAGATCTATCTCTATAGATCTTTATTCCAAGAATGTATGCTGCCTCACCCAAGTCTTTCATAGAAAAACACTTTCCTAGCCAAGATTTTACTTCTTGCAAGGTAGGAATGTGATTTCCTATTAACAATATGTCATCGACATATAGAACTAGGAAAACTATATTACTCCCACTGAACTTCTTGTACACACAAGGCTCATCTTCGTTTTTGATGAAGCCAAACTTTTTGACTGATTCATCAAAACAATGATTCCAACTTCTTGATGCTTGCTTCAAACCATAAATGGCCTTTTGAAGCTTGCATACTTTATCAGGATTCTTTGGATCGACAAAACCTTCAGGCTGTGTCATGTACACATCCTCAACAAGGTTTCCATTTAGGAAAGCTGTTTTGACATCCATTTGCCATATTTCATAGTCATAATATGCTGCTATGGCAACAAGAATTCTGATGGACTTGATCATAGCTACTGGCGAAAAGGTTTCGTCATAGTCTATACCATGAACTTGTCGGTAACCCTTTGCCACTAACCTTGCTTTATAAGTCTGAATATTCCCATCCATGTCCGTTTTCAACTTGAAAACCCATTTGTGCCCTATTGCTTTAGCACCCTTTGGGAGATCAACCAAAGTCCATACTTTGTTGTCGTCCATGGATTGAATTTCTGACTTCATAGCATCAAGCCATTTTTCAGATTCTGAATTAGAGACAGCTTCCATGTACGTGGAAGGTTCATTCTCTTCTAACAGAATCAGATCATTTTCATTCGTGACGAGAAATCCATATCTCTCGGGCTCATGACGAACTCTACTTGATCTACGTTGGACTTGTGTTACTGGTTCTGACTCAACAACTTCTTGTGAATCAGGTTGTTCCATTTGAAACTCACTTTCAACTTGGTTATCCATATTTTCTTGTAGGTGTACTTTACTCCCACTGATTCCTTTGGAAATAAACTCTTTTTCCAGGAATGTACCACCCTTAGCAACAAACACTTTGTTTTCACTAGGATTGTAAAAGAAATAACCTTTAGTTTCTTTTGGATAACCAACAAAATTGCATTTCACAGATTTTGGTGATAACTTATCTGAAATCAAATATTTCACATAGGCTTCGCATCCCCAAATCTTGAGAAAAGACAAATTTGGTTTCTTACCAATCCATATCTCATATGGTGTCTTTTCAACTGCTTTTGATGGAACTCGGTTCAGTGTGAATGCCGCTGTTTCAAGTGCATATCCCCAAAAGGATAGAGGAAGATTTGTTTGACTCATCATAGACCGAACCATATCCAATAAAGTTCGGTTCCTCCTCTCAGACACACCATTCCACTGTGGTGTACCAGGAGGAGTTAATTGTGAGACAATCCCACAATTTCTAAGATGATCGTCGAACTCTTGGCTCAAATATTCACCACCTCGATCAGATCTAAGTGCTTTAATTGTCTTGCCAAGTTGGTTTTGTACTTCATTTTGGAAGGCTTTGAACATTTCAAAGGATTCCGACTTATGCTTCATTAGATATAGATAACCATATCTACTGAAGTCATCAGTGAACGTAATGAAGTATTGAAAACCACCTCTAGCAATTGTGCTCATAGGCCCACATACATCTGTATGTATGAGTTCTAATAGGTCATTAGCCCTTTCACTGCGGCCAGTAAAGGGACTCTTGGTCATCTTACCCATTAAACAAGACTCGCAAGTGTTATATGTTTCAAAAACATCTAGACCCAAAATTCCATCTTTATGGAGTTTTGAAATGCGTTTCTCATTAATGTGTCCTAGACGACAGTGCCAGAGATAAGTAGGATTCACAACATTTGTTCTTATCCTTTTGGTATTTATGTTATATACATGCTCATCATAACCTTCACTAAGGTTCAACAAATAAAGACCATCATGTAAATCCGCATTTGCATAAAACAAGTCTTTATTGAAAAGCAATAAGTGATTATTCTCAATAACACATTTAAATCCTTCCTTGTCCAAACATGAAATAGAAATGATGTTCCTAGACAAATTAGGAACAAAATAACAATTATTCAAAAGGAGAACAAGTCCACTTGGCAACTTGAGCTCGTAGCGACCGACTTCATAAGCAGCAACTCTAGCTCCATTCGCCACATGGAATTCTACCTCGCCCTTTTTGAGCTTTCTACTTCCTCTAAGCCCCTGCACATTCATACAAATGTGAGAACCACAACCGGTATCTAATACCCACGAAGTAGAAACAGAAGTAGAATGAAGTATTTCAATAACATGAATACCTTGATTGGCGGTCTCACCGCCTCTCTTCTTCCTCAAGTCCTCCAAATAAAGCTTGCAATTTCTGCGCCAATGACCAGGCTGATTGCAGAAATGGCATGCGCCTTCCTTTGGAGGCTTTGCCTTGGTAACAGCTTTGGGCTTCTTTGCATCCTTCCCAAACTCTTTGGGTTTGTTTGCTTTACCCCTCTTCTTCTGGATCCTACCCTTTTGCACCATATGGATCCCTTTGGAGCTTGGTTTCTCTTTTATAGTCACTTCAGCGTTTTTAAGCATCCCATGCAATTCGCTTACCGTTTTGTCCATATCATTCATGTGATAATTCATGACAAAATGGGAGTAACTATCGGGAAGAGAGTTTAGGATCAAATCCGTTGCCAACTCAGGTCTGAGTGGCGAACCAAGTCTCTCCAACTGATCAATATACCCTTTCATCTTCAGAACATGTGCACTAACCGAACTACCTTCGGCCATTTTGCACGCAACCAAAGATCTCAAGGTCTCATACCTTTCCCTTCTCGCTTGCTTTTGGAACATTTCCTTAAGCTCTTGAGACATCTCATATGCCTCAAATGTTTCCAGATCCTTCTGAAGTTCCGGAATCATTGATGCGAGCATCAGGCACTGTACATCAATCTGATCATTTTGATGCTTGTGGAAAGCATCCCTTTCAGCTCTTGAAGCTGTGGTGGGTGGAGGGTTAGCGGGCAAAGGCCCATCCAGAACATATAGCTTTCGCTCTTGCTTGAGAACAATTCTCAAGTTGCGATACCAGTCTAGGTAATTTGTTCCATTCAGTTTATCCTTCTCAAGGATAGATCGAATAGAACCGGGATTGCTTGTGTTGGCCATTTATCTACAACAGAAAATATATGCAAAGTTAATTACATAAGAGAATATAGCTCCCACTAAAATTATAAAACCCTTTAAAATATTTAAGTGGGTAAAAGACCCAAAATCCATACTTAACCATAGCACTGCTTTGGCATGTCCCTATGATTAAATATAATTTCGGTAGACATCACCATGTCAATTACATCATTATGTAACTCTTTTAATTTATGAGATGCATGATATCATATATCATATTTAATTTGTATGTTACTCATCTCATCCTTGCCTCGGGCTCAAACACCTTTTTGATTAACCCTTTAGTTAAACCAATTACAACACAATGAGAATCACCTTTTCTCATATTATTGCTTCGCTAAGGTCACAACATGCGTACCCGCCCTGGCGGTATACCATGATGCGAACATAGTACTTGACAAGTGTTATACGTAATTGGGTGGCAAAAATATAAACTTCATAAGTTTATTTAGGGTTTATAAATCCCGTGATTAAAATTTTATCATATACAAAACATGGCATTAATATTAAACTTTCCAAGTTAACATTAATCCTAGCATGGCATCCAATGTCATACATTCACCTAGCATGCATATTTCATACTAGGCATGGCATCACATGGCATCAAAATATAAAACATGCAATAGACTCGAAAAACCATGTTATGGTATGGTTTTATCTACATTGATTTTCATAGGCCAATATGAAAATCAACAGGTCATTTCCTAGGTGGTTGCAACCATCGCATGGTCACAGCACAGCTGCACCCCTTGGATCCGTCTTCACGTCTTTGTTCCTTGGCATCATCTCATGGATTTACATATTTAACAAAATTGTATCCTATACAATTTTCTAGTAAAATAAGATTTACAAACAATAAATTGCATCCTATACAATTTATCTAGAAAATAAGATTACATAAATACAAATGACTCGCAGGCCGTATTTATAAAACTTTACATCCACCAAAACCAAAGGAAAACAAAAACATCCACAGGGTCCAAAACCATACCACAACACCATGCATAAAATTATCACAATAATTTTACATCTACAAGATTTAGGGTTCAAAAACTAAACACAATCTTATTGTATTTAAAAGAAATTGATTTGAGAAGAAAAGGTATAGAAGACAATTTCTACATTGCAGCACTAAGGGAACACGGCGTGTAAAACCGGTTTGCACGGCGTGCAACACTTGCACGCGGCCGTGTTCCTCGCTGTTACTCAGCGCACATGAGAAATTTCCGGTTGCACGCCGTGCAAAACCAGTACACGGCGTGCAACACACATATGCACGGCGTGCAACACTTGCACGCCGGCGAGTTATGCACTGATTCTCAGCTTACGAAAACGATTTCCGACTACACGCCGTGCAAAACCAGTACACGGCGTGCAACACACGTTTGCACGGCGTGCAGTTCCTGCACGCCGGCGTGTTCTGCACTGAAAAACAATTCTGCGTCAATTTGTTCAAAACAACAATTCCCAAATCAATTCCAAACGTTATTCACAATAACAAAGAACCCTAAATCAAAAACATATAACCCTAACATGCAATTTTGATCTAATCAAAATAACAAATCCAATTCAATCAATGCACAAGTGACTCTGATACCACTGTTGGGGAATTAATCGCACAAAACAAAATGCGCAGCGGAAATAAAAAGATTAATCCCCACCAAGGACCCATGTACATTGCATTGAATCGGAAGGAGGGTTAAAGAATTACCTTAATTCTTTGAAGATTGAATCAAGCAGGAACCAAAATAGCTTCCCTCTACGGTTGATCCACACGGAGCAATACGTCCACCGCGTGCTAGCGCCGGATTTGAAGAACAATTCTTCGAACGAGAGAGAGAGACCAAAGTTTCGAAAACTTGGACGGAGAGCAAGGCAAAAGTCGGCTGGCTGCTTAGAAGGGGCTGGCCGAAATCTGCTTTTTCCACTTATGGAGCAATTAGGTTTTCAGGTTTTTATTTCCTTAAATATAAACCCTATTTAGTTAATTATAATTATAACCTAATACACCTATTAGTTATAATTATATATTAACCCACACAATTTAATATTAATTCTCAATTAATATTAAATCAATTCCCCATAATACACATATGTATATATAATGTTATAATTAATTATATCTCTATATAATTTAATTATAACATGTAGCATACTTTATGCAATACTAATCACATTAATATCTATATACACATGCATAAATATATATCACTATATATATATTTATTCTCTTCCTCATTCATAAATTATTATCCCATAATAATTTATACCCGTTAAGATGAACTTCATTTTGCTCTTATGTGTGACCCCATAGGTTCATATTAATTGGCAATAAGGAAATTACCATAATGTCCTTATAGGTCACAAGCGGACTCTAGCAAGCCATTACGACTACCCAATTAATATGATTGGAATGATCCAATACCTATTTATAGAATGTCATATTCCCTTTTGTCTCTTTGATATCATGATTAATTATAAGACATGGTACACTTGTCAATCTTATATAATTAATCATATGCTTTCTCGATCTCAAAGTAAACTGTCCAGACAAATCAATTGATACTCTTATCAATTATTTGAGCACGGCCATGCATTTAACAGTCTTACTTATCGAGGGGCCCAGTGATATCGCTCTCTTGTTAGAGAGGGACAAAATCCCATATCTGTCACTCACATCCCTAAGCATGAGTCATATTGTACCCAACCACAGCCTTTATAACTACTCTGTTACAAGTAGCGTTTGACTGCGTCAAAGCACAACATGAATTCATCCCGGAATCCATGGTGACCTCAGGTCAAAGGAATCAGCTGATGACACTACTATAATCAAGATCAGTTGTGACACGTGACCATGAACTTGATCTCATAGTGGGTCTCCAGCAACATGTTCTCTAACATATTGCCCGTGAGTATAATCTGTATCTGTATACACTATATTCATCTTATGAATATCCATTATCACTCACACTAGTCTTAGTTTGTTATTATTCCCATAATAACAATCGACTAGGGAAATTTAGAATTACACAATTAATTCATGGATACATTATCATAAATACTAACATACAAATATATATGATAAAATAAGTCTTTATTAATGACTTAAGAAGATTGTTTACATAATCCAACATTGGCTTAGGGCACAATCTCTAACAACCCATACCTCTCCCTCTTTGGGTTGAAGCTGAGTAAGAAAGATAGTCTTAAAACAAAGAAGTACCAGGAGAACATGGAAAAGATCCCTTATGCATCTGCTATTGGATCTATCATGTACTCCATGTTATGTATGAGGCCTGATGTCGTATTTGCACTAAGTATGACTAGCCAGTACTAGTCGGACCCTGGGGAGGAACACTGGAAGGCTGTCAAGGCAATCCTGAAGTACCTTAATGGGACTAAGGATGCTTTCTTAGTGCATGGAGGTCAAGATGAGCTGGTAGTGTCAGGTTACAATGATGCAAGCTCTAAGACCGATGAGGATGAGAACCAGTCACAATCTGGTTATATTTTTCTCCTGAATGGTGGTGCCATTAGTTGGAGGTCCTCAAAGCAGGCCACCATTGCTGACTCTACTATTGGGATTCGTCATCGGAAAAATAACGTGGCGCAGCATAAAATGCACCATTTAAAATTTCCTAGAATCCACCTATCGTGTCCAATTACCATTAATTGAAATAAGACAATTTGAATCAAGAGATTGAACTCACCAGATTATGTCTCTTCTAGAGACAGCTGCAGAATCGTTTTTTAAAATTGATCTCCACAGTCCGGTGCACGATCAACTATCGAACAGGAACTGATGCTAGTTGAAGAATGGAAGAAATTGCACCAAAGAATTCGGCTATTAGGGCTGATATTGTTGCTGGCCGAATCTCCTTTGTGCCTAGGGTTAAGAGAGTGATTTTTCCCATTATTATGCCTTTTATAGTCCTTATGCAATATGGACTCCAATTAGGTTAAGTAAACCCAAGCCCATTAGGATTTTAATTACATATTTAAATCCTTAATCCATAAGATTTATAATATATAATTTAATTCCATATGGCTTGATTTAATTACCCCTAATTAAAATAAAATCACACTTAAGAAAATAATTTAATTAATTGTTTACTTTAGTAATTCAATTAATTGATAAATTAATTAATTACATTATGTAAACTTATTAATTAAATTAAACCAACCTAATGTTAATTAATTACCTCGACACCGAACGTCAACTAATTAATTAACTCATTCCTTCCAATGTACATCAAATGCACAATATCTATACGTTTTGGCTTAGTTGATCTATGTGCATGATTCTATGGGTCTGTCTTTAAGCTGGCAGTAGGCCAAGGCCCACAGACTGTAAGTGGGTTCTAGTAAATCATTACAGCCCCCAATTGAGACAGAGATGCAACAGTCTTTAGAAGACACTCACCTGGCAGTAATCTCATAGCGTCCTTTGCCTAACGATATCGATATGAATAAACAAGAGGCATGGTGTCCGTCATCCTCTTCTGTTGTTTATTATATTTCTTGATCTTGAGTTGACTGATTAATCAAATAAGTAACCAACTTATTTAGGTATGACCATACACTTATCAGTCCCACTCATCAAGTGGCCAGTGATATCATCTCGGTGTTACCCGAGTGGCAATTCCATCACTTCATCATCAATATCAATATGTTCACCTGTCCACCAAATCATACCCATATTTAGCATCCTTTTATAGACCTGTTAGGTGTATATCAAAGTGAACTAGATTCCATATTGATACTATGATGAAATCTGGTCTGAGGACAAAAGAGACCTACTCAAGAAAGACCTATGAAGCGACAACCATATGGCTTTCTTGTAAGGATCGATCCAATCCCATATCAATGACATGTACCTATATTCATGACTGACTATACAAGTATTATGGCTAGTTAAGAACTACCATACAGTCATCGAATATACAAGTCTGTGGTTTTATTCGTTCCCACGATTAGAACAGACGTGGGATAGGTTTTATGATTATCAATCAATGGATACTCTACTCATATTATAGTACAAGATATAAATGAAATAGATTAATTGCCTTTATTAATGTGACACAAATAATGTATTCATACTACGAGTCTTAATGTATAATACAAAATACAAGAATCCAATGCCCTAAGAACTAGGGCACACCAACAATCTCCTACTTGCACTAGTTCCAAGTGGGCATTGCCCTAATTCCTATAGATCTGATATGATCCTCATGCTGTGTCTGCGGCAGCACTTTGGTCAATGGATCAGCGACATTATTCTTAGTGTCAACCCTCTACAATGATATGTCACCTATGTTCGCGATCTCCCGAATGAGGTGAAACTTTCTGAGCACATGTTTAGATCTCTTGTGTGACCAGGGCTCCTTAGCTTGTGCGATGGCCCCGTTGTTGTCACATAAAACATCAACTCAGTCTAGGATAGTGGGTACTAATCCCAACTCAGTTATGAATTTCTTGATCCAAACGGCTTCCTTTGCAGCTATGTACTCAGCTTCCGTTGTAGAGTCAGTAATGGTGGACTGCTTTGAGGACCTCCAACTAATGGCACCGGCATTCAAGAGAAAAAATAACCAGACTGTGACTGGTTCTCATCCTCATCGGTCTTAAATCTTGCATCAGTGTCACCTGACACTACCAGCTCATCTTGACCTCCATACACTAAGGTACTTCAAGATTGCCTTGACTGCCTTCTAGTGTTCCTCACCGGGGTCCGACTGGTACCGGCTAGTCATACTTAGTGCAAATGTGACATCAGGCCTTATACATAACATGGAGTGCATGACGGATCCTATAGCAGATGCATAAGGGATCTTTTCCATGCTCTCCCGGTCCTTCTTTGTTTTAGGATCATCTTTCTTACTCAGCTTCAACCCATGGTGCATAGGCAAGAATCCTTTCTTTGCCTTGCCCTTGCTGAATCTTTTCAAAACCTTGTCTATGTACGTGGTCTGACTTAGGTCTAGAAGCCGATTAGTTCTATCTCTGTAGATCCTGATCCCTAAGATCGTCTTAGCTTCGCCTAAGTCCTTCATTGCGAAGCACCTACTCAACTACTGCTTAACCCCTTGCAGTGTTGGTATGTCGCCTCCAATGATAAGGATGTCACCAACATATAACACTAGGAAGGTGGAAACGCTCCCACTAACCATCTTATACACACAGGGCTCATCAGAATTCTGTGTGAAGCCATATTCCGTAATGGCCTCATTGAATCTCTGATTCTATGACCTCGATGCTTGCTTTAATCCATAAATAGATCTTTGAAGCTTGCATACTCGATTTGGATACTTTGGATCGATAAAACCCTCAGGTTGTGCCATGTGCACATCCTCGAGCAGCTTTCCATTAAGGAAAGCGGTCTTAACATCCTTCTGCCATATCTCATAATCGTACCATGCAGCTATGGCTAGTCGTATCCTAATAGATTTGAGCATAGCAACTGGTGAAAAGGTTTCATCATAGTCAATTCCTTGAACTTGCCTGAATCCTTTTGCCACCAATCGCCCCTTGAAGGTGTTGTCGGCCTTTAACTTGAAGCACCACTTGCAACCTATCACCTTAGCACCCGGAGGTGGATCCACCAAGTTCCATACTTGGTTATCATGTATAGATTGCATCTCAGCCTCCATGGCTTTGGGCCATTGATCTGTGGGCTTTCAACAGCCTCCTGATAGGTCTTGGGCTCCTCTTGGTCAATGACCATAAGGTCCCCATCATCAGTCACGTGAAAGCCATACCTCTCTGGCTGATGACGTGTCCTACCAAACCTTCTAAGGTCCTGTGTAACTGGTTCTGGTTCCTCAATTTCTTAAGTAGTCAGATCGGTTCCTGAAGCATCCTTAGCAGTAGCTGCAGGAGTTTGTGAGTCTTGAACTTTTGAAAGTTCAACATTACTCCCACTGTCTCTCTTGGAAAGGAATTCCTTCTCCAAGAAGACTGCATTTCTAGCTATGAAAACTTTGTTTTCCGCCAGATCATGGAAGTAATAACCCTTAGTTTCCTTAGGAGACTGGGAGTGTAGCTTGAATCATCATCAAGCGAACCATATCTAGCAAGGTCCTATTCCTCCTTTTTGACACTCCATTCCACTGGGGTGTACCAGGAGGAGTGAGTTGGGATACAATCCCACACCCTCTCAAAAACGAGTCAAACTCTTGGCTTAAATATTCACCCCCTCGGTCAGACCGAAGTGCTTTTATTTTCTTGCCAAGTTGGTTTTTTACTTCATTCTTAAATCCTTGAACCTTTGGAGAGTCTCAAACTTATGCTTCATTAGATACACATAACCGTATCTGCTGAAGTCATCCGTGAAGGTGACAAAGTACAGAAAACTAGATCTAGCACTAGTGCTCATTGGGCCGTATACATCGGAATGTATTAGCTCTAATAGCTCTGAGGCCTTTCAGCAGTCTTGCTAAAAGGCACCTTTGTCATCTTGCCTCTCAAACAAGATTCGCTTGTGTCATAAGACTGGATGTCAAATGACCCTAGCACTCCACTAGAGTGAAGCCTAGCTATGCGCTTCTCGTTTATGTGACCTAGTCGATAGTGCCAGATGTATGTAGGATTAATTTCATTCTGTTTAATCCTTTTAGTATTTATGTTATAGATTGATCTTTCATGTTTTAGATCAAGGATATATAAGCCATTTTTAAGAAATGCTGTTCTATAAATAATATTACCACATTGCATAGAAATTCTACCGTGTCTAATATTAAATACGAAACCAGAAATATCTAACAAAGAAATGGAAATAATATTCCTGCGCATCGCAGATACAAAATAACAGTTTCTTATTTCCAAAACAAGTCCACTAGGCATCTCTAAGAAATAATCTCCGATCTCCATAGCCTGAACTCGAGCACCATTTTTGACTCGAAAATCTACTTCTCCAGATCCTAATAATCTCCTATTTCTTAGACCGTGCGCATTTGAACAAATGTGAGATCCAGATCCAGTGTCCAAGACCCAAGATGTAGAAATAGACAGATTAATCTCAACAACATAAATACCTGAAGTAGTAGTTTTGCCCTTCAGTTGCTCCTTTAACTTTGGACATGAGCTCTTCCAGTGCCCCTTCTCATGACACTCATGGCAGACATCGTCAGGAGAAGCAACCCTTGCTTTAGATTGGGCCACCACCTTTTTGCCCTTAGCCTTGGCCTTAGATTTGGCCTTTCCCTTAGCAATGGATGTATTGCCCTTGTTCACCAGCAATACTTCAGGAGTCTCCTTAAGAGACTGCTCAGCAAGCTTGAGCATGCCATGCAGCTCAACAACCGATTTACCCAACCCTTGCATATGGTAATTCATGATAAAACTAGTTGTAAGACTTAGGAAGTGATCGAGAATAATGTCTGCTGCCAAGTCCTGTGGAACTGGCAAGCCAAGGCTGGCAAGTGTATCAATATACCCCTTCAACTTTAGCACATGAGTTCTAACAGAAGTCCCAGCTGCCATCACAGTCGTGTAAAGTGCCTTAG
Source organism: Euphorbia tirucalli (assembly GCA_039660915.1). Taxonomy (NCBI): domain Eukaryota; kingdom Viridiplantae; phylum Streptophyta; class Magnoliopsida; order Malpighiales; family Euphorbiaceae; genus Euphorbia; species Euphorbia tirucalli. The sequence goes on along the minus strand of CM077636.1, from coordinate 37,762,623 downwards.
TTGTCAGGTAACGTTCCTAACGAGCCTGATCTTGGAACATCTTTTTAAGCTGATCCATCATCTCATAATCATGCTTGTCCATAAACTGCTTCTGAAGATCAGAAGCCATGGTACCCAGCATGAAGCACGAGACATCTCGGTCATCCCTTACGTGTCGGTCATACTACTCCACCATCGCCGTGGTGACGCCTCGACCTGCGGGAGGGCCAGCTGGTAAAGGAGCATTCAGTACATACTCCTTAGACTCTTATCTAAGAACTATTTGTAAGTTCCTAGCCTAGTCTAGGAAGTTAGTCCCCAAAAGCTTCTCCTTCTCCAAGAGTGACCTAAGTGAGAGTGAGTTGTTGTTTGTTGCAGCCATTTAAATTGCTTAAGTGAAATGGGATCATCTACATGGAAGAAATCATTGCTTAAGTTAGAAATAAAGGACTTTTAAGCCAATTCAAATTAATAATCCAATTTTAATTTGTTTGTTGGTGATCTTAATTAGCTGAATTGACCAAGATCCACAACTTATCAATGACTGGCCGAACTAGGGCTCGCTAACCAACCATTGATTTGTTTGGTGGCAACCTATCCAATTCTTCCAAGAAGGAATCTTGGTTTGATGGGCTTATTGACACTTTACCCATCTGTGCTTAGGGCCCGCTCTGAGCTAATGCTACGCATGTTGAGTCAAACCACCATTCACATTTTAACCATACCAAGTATCCTAACCCTCAACGGCCCACCGAATACTACAAGGTACCTAGCTAGGGCATGGCGCACATTGTAGCATCAATAGGAGGAAGAGGTGTGATTGTGGGAAGTACTTTTAAACGACTCAATATTTTAATTTCCGGATTATAATTAAGTGATACGGCTTAGCATGCATAAACGCAGGTAATAATTTGGTGATCCATACATCCATATTATATGACAAATGCAATAGCATACTTAATTTAAACTAAATGAGATCCTATGAGCCTTTAATTACAACCTAATGAAAAACTAGATATCCTATCTAATTCTTCATGGGCTGGACTGCAATCCTTCTTGGGCTCCCACCATGGGCTTGCTCCATCTGGGCCTTCCTCCATACTTGATGCAATTACAACAATTTGAAAAATAAAATCTATTCTAAAATTACATCAAAATAAAAAAATGGCATGCAGGCCATATTTCCCAAAATTAAATTACAGCCGATAATAATTTAGGGCCCATAGAACTCAACATCACATTTCAAACAAAGTACCTGTCGTGCACATACAAACCAATATGATGCATGATCATGGCATTCCAAATTATAAATATAAATATTGAGCCGAGTTACTTAGGGTGAAATCGCCAATTTTAACAAATGTGACTAAGGCCCATAAAGGCGCAATGGATAATATCCATAAATGCAAAATTAACAATTTTGCTCCCACTTAAATTTGGGTTGTCACAAATTTAAAATTTAGCTCTCCCAATTTTAACCGGTGTCACGGTTTATTGGGTCAATTTCACAAAGTCCATATTCAATTTAATATGCAAACAATTAAATTAAATATGCGTGCCAACAAAATAAACAATTTAAATACAAATTAATTTAGAAAAAATTTAATTCAATTTGCATTAGGGTCCGGGATAAAAAAAACCCGCAAAACCGAATCCAGGCGGGGCAGTAGTGCCGCTGCGCGGCAGCCTGCCACGGCCAGCAGCTGCTGCTGCCGCAGCTGTGGAATCGCAAATTGCGATTCCATCTTGTCCAAACTCTATTTTTTGTTTAATAAAAAAAAAATATATTTCCAGCCAAAAAGATATATAATTAATATAGAAAACAATTTTAGATGGAAAACAATTGGGGAAAAATAATCAAAAACCCCAATTCAAAAATTCTAGGGTTCATTAAAACCAAAATCAATTGAATAAAAACCCTAAAATCAAAAACTTGAAACCCATTCTTTCTTCAAGAACACTTTCAAGAACCAATTCCAATCAATCTAATGGACAAAACCTAGGCTCTGATACCACTGTTGGGATTCGTCATCAGAAAAATAATATGGCGCAGCGGAAAATGCACCGTTTAAAATTTCCTAGAATCCACCTATCGTGTCCAATTACCATTGATTGAAATAAAACAATTTGAATCAAGAGATTGAACTCACCAGATTATGTCTCTTCCAGAGACAGCTGCATAATCGTTTCTTAAAATTGATCTCCACAGTCCGGTGCACGATCAACTATCGAACAGGAACCGATGCTAGTCGAAGAACAGAAGAAATTGTACCAAAGAATTCGGCTATTAGGGCTGATATTGTTGCTGGCCGAATCTCCTTTGTGCCTAGGGTTAAGAGAGTGATTTTTCCCATAAATGTGCCTTTTATAGTCCTTATGCAATATGGACTCCAATTAGGTTAAGTAAACCCAAGCCCATTAGGATTTTAATTACATATTTAAATCCTTATTCCATAAGATTTATAATATATAATTTAATTCCAAATGACTTGATTTGATTACCCCTAATTAAAATAAAATCACACTTGAGAAAATTGTTTAATTACTTGTTTACTTTATGTAATTCAATTAATTGATAAATTAATTAATTACATTATGTAAACTTATTATTGAAATTAAACCAACCCAATGTTAATTAATTACCTCGACACCGAATGTCAACTAATTAATTAACTCATTCCTTCCAATGTACATCACATGCACAATATCTATACGTTCCAGCTCAGTTGATCTATATGCACGATCCTATGGGTCTGTCTTTATGTTGGCAGTAGGCCCAAGGCCCACAGACTGTAAGTGGGTTCTAGCAAACCATTACAGCCCCCAATTAAGACAGAGATGCAGCAGTCTTTAGAAGACACTCACCCGGTAGTAATCTCATAGTGTCCTTTGCCTAACGATATCGATATGAATAAACAAGAGGCATGGTGTCCGTCATCCTCTTCTGTTGTTTATTATATTTCTTGATCTTGAGTTGACTGATTAATCAAATAAGCAACCAACTTATTTGGGTATGGCCATTCACTTATCAGTCCCACTCATCAAGCGGCCAGTGATATCATCTCGGTGCTACTCGAGTGGCAATTCCATCACTTCATCATCAATATCAATATGTTCACCTGTCCACCCAATCATACCTATATTTAGCATCTTTTTACAGACCTATTAGGTGTATGTCAAAGTGAACTGGATTCCATATTGATACTATGATGAAATCTGGTCTGAGGACAAAAGACCTACTCAAGAAAGACCTATGAAGCGACAACCATGTGGCTTTCTTGTGCGGATAGATCTAGTCCCATGTCAACGACATGTACCTATATTCATGACTGACTATACAAGTATTATGGCTAGTTAAGAACTACCATACAGTCATCAAATATACAAGTCTGTGGTTCTATTCGTTCCCCCGATTAGAACAGACCTGGGATAGGTTTTATGATTATCAATCCATGGATACTTTGCTCATATTATAGCATATAATATAAATGAAATAGGATAATTGCCTTTATTAATGTGACACAAATAATGTATTCATACAGTGATTCTTAATGTATAATACAAAATACAAGAATCCAATGCCCTAAGAACTAGGGCACACCAACATATACAATGGAAGCTGAGTACATAGCTGCGTGCGAAGCTGCAAAGGAAGCCATTTGGATCAAGAAATTCATAACCGAGTTGGGAGTAATATCTACTATCCTAGACCCAGTTGATGTTTTTTGTGACAACAACGGGGTTATCGCACAAGCTAAGGCGCCCCGGTCACACAAGAGATCCAAACATGTGCTCAGAAAGTTTCACCTCATTCGAGAGATCTTGAACAGAGGTGACATATCATTACAGAGGGTTGACACTAAGAATAATGCCGTTGATCCATTGACCAAAGTGCTGCAGCAAACACAGCACGATGGTCATACCAGATCTATAGGACTTAGGGCAATGCCCACTGTGAACACGGGATTTTCCAAAAAAAAACGACAAAAAAAAGAAGAGAAAAAAAAGAAAGAAAAAAGAAAGAAAAAAAAGAGAAAAAAAAGAAGAAAAAAAAGAGAAAAAAAAAAGAAAAAAAGTGAAATGGTCGTGTACTGTGCATTACAGTCGTACGACTGTAATTATAGTCGTACGACTGTAATTAAAAAAATTATAGTCGTACGACTGTAATTAAAAAAATTATAGCGTACGACTGTAAATCCAATTTCTGACATTGAGGCCATACCCAAAGAGGGAGATGTATGGGAAAAATCAGAGGCATTAATGCCTCTAATTTCCCCTTCTTATGGATAAGTAGCAGAAAAAAGGATAGGGCGAATTTTTTGGATTGAAGAGAGCTCAAAGGGGACATGTGAGAAGAGAAAAGAAGAGAAGAAAAAAAAACAAAAATAATATTTTCTTCTACTCTTTTCTTTTTGATCTTTGTATTGAGAGGTTAAAATTGGTAGAAATCATAGGTTAATAATTTGTCACTCAAAGATAATAAATCCCAGAATTTGAATTTGATTAAATCCGCAAATTGTGGAGATTTTCGGACCATATTTTTATACCTTAGCATTCAAAGGAGAGGAGGCAATCTAGGGCTAATTTAAGGCATTTTTCCGGCCAAATCGACAGTGGATCCGCGCTACAAGGGTAACTACACTCAAAACTCGTGTTTTGCTTTCATTTTCTGGGTGATTTGGTTCATTTTCGTGCATTAAAATCCCTAAAAATCAAAATAAAAGTTTGTTGTTTCTGAGTAGCATGAATAGTCATACGACTGTTTTCGAAAAGATGAACAGTCGTACGACTGTAGTACTATTCACAAAAAGGGGAAAATTCATAAAAAATCCAAAAAAAATTCGAAAAAATTCACAAAAATCCCAAAAAATAAGAAAAATTATAAAAATGCATAAAAATAAAAAAATCATAAAAAATAAATTTATTTCATGCATCCATGACCTTAGATTTAATTTTTGAAGTTATCGCATTTAGAACAATGCAACCACGGAGACCCGAATCTCCTGAAGTCCGACCCACCTCACATGCTAAATGGATGTAAACTGGAAGAAGAAAATGTTTTCAAAATGTGTTTTCTCACAAAACAAAAATATAGGAACGTTTAAAAACTGTTTTCCAGGTCAAATCGGGCTGGCTGGTCGGGCCGACCCGGTTAATCCCTAAATGCATGCACCCGATCTCTAAAGTCCCCAATTCTATCCTATTTGAGTCCTATTTGTGGTGTGCTATAAATTGTACTAATCGTCTATTTTGTAGCTTTTAATTTCTTTTAATTTCATTTTTAATGTAATTAATAGCTTCATTCGTGCATTTTACGTGATTGTAATTTTCTAGATTATCGTGTATTTTAGGTGCTTGTAACTTGAGGACGAGATTTTTTATTTTTATTTGATTGGGTTGTAATAATTTATTTATTCACCGCTTTTATTTTAATTTATTTGTGTGTATGCTGCATGATTTAATTCAATAAATATCAATCTTTAGAAATTTAAAATGCTATCAAAGAACATTGGCCAAATTTATTTTGATTGGACATGAAATAAGGGACTTGTCCAAACGTAGATCTCTGAAAAGTGTAACAGTCCTAGTTCTGGTTCAGCTACACTATAATTTCCCCGTCGAGCTGAGCCGGGTGGCAACTCCTACATTTTCTATCGAGATTTAGGTCTCGATTCTTTTAAGAAATAACTTTCCAAAAAACTGAATTTTCACCATAAAAACCCCCGCGAGGGAGGGTTGCCCAATATCGAGGCTCCCTTCGGAGAGAGTCTGAAAACGTCGTCCGCTCACTCCCACTTGGAACTAGTGCAAGTGGGAGATTGTTGGTGTGCCCTAGTTCTTAGGGCATTGGATTCTTGTGTTTTGTATTATACATTAAGACTCATTGTACGAATACATTATTTGCGTCACATTAATAAAGGCAATTAATCTTTTTCATCTATATCTTGTGCTATAATATGAGTAGAGTAGCCATTGATTGATAATCATAAAACCTATCCCAAGTCTGTTCTAATCGTGGAAACGAATAGAACCATAGACTTGTATATTCGATGACTGTATGGCAGTTCTTAACTAGCCATAGGACTTGTAAAGTTAGTCATGAATATAGGTACATGTCATTGACATGGGACTGGATCGATCTGCACAAGAAAGCCACATGATTGTCGCGTGATAGGTCTTTCTTGAGTAGGTCTCTTTTGTCCTCAGACCAGATTTCATTATAGTATCAATATGGAACCTGGTTCACTTTGACATACGCCAAACAGGTCTGTAAAAGGATACTAAATATGGGTATGATTGGGTGGACAGGTGAACATATTGATATTGATGATGAAGTGATGGAATTGCCACTCGGGTAACACCAAGATGATATCACTGGCCGCTTAATGAGTGGGATTGATAAGTGTATGGCCATACCCAAATAAGTTGGTTGCTGATTTGATTAATCAGTCAACTCAAGATCAAGAAATATAATAAACAAAAGAAGAGGATGACAGACACTATGCATCTTATTTATTCATATCGATATCGTTAGGCAAAGAACACTATGAGATTACTACCGGGTGAGTGTCTTCTAAAGACTGCTGCATCTCTATCTTAATTGGGAATTGTAATGGTTTGCTAGAACCCACTTACAGTCTGCGGCCTTGGGCCTATTGCCAGCATAAAGACAGACCCATAGGATCGTGCACATAGATCAACTGAGTCGAAACTTATAGAAATTGTGCATGTAATGTACATTGGAAGGAATGCGTTAATTAATTAGTTGACATTCGGTGTCAAGGTAATTAATTAACATTGGGTTGATTTAATTTAATTAATAAGTTTACATAATGTAATTAATTAATTTATCAATTAATTGAATTACATAAAGTAAACAATTAATTAAATAATTTTCATAAGTAGGAAAATTAAACACATTTATTGTATTTACTTAAGTGTGATTTAATTTTATTTAGGGGTAATTAAATTAGCCAAATGGAATTAAATTACATAGTATATACTTTTTAATTAAAGTTTATTTATTTAATTATAATTCTAGTGGGCTTGGGTTTAATTAACCAAATTAAAATCTAATTAGACAATGTACCTATATAAGGGCACACTTAAGGAAGAAAACCCTAATTCAACCCTAATTAATTGCTGGAAATTTTAGCCACCAATAGCAGCCCCAAAATAACCGAAAATCCCATCATCAATCCTCCATTCCATCGCATCTTCGGCTTGCACTGGTTCCCGCTCAATAGTTGGTCGTGCACCGGACTTTGGAGATCGCAGTTTCAAGAAACGATTCTACAGCAGTCTCTAGAAGAGACGAATCTGGTGAGTTGATCTCTATTGATTCAAATTGTTTTATTTTAATCAATGGTAATAGGACACGATAGGTGGATTCTAGGAAATTTTAAACGGTGTATTTTCCGCTACGCCACGTTATTTTTCCGATGACGAATCCTAACAATGGTTCAAGGTTTCAAGTTCAATTCAAATCCGAATTCAAGCTTCAAGCATCGATTTTTTTCGAAATTGAACACTAGATAAATAACTAAAAGGTAATTCTGAGAGGCCCTAAACCTATTTATAGCATTCTCGGTTGAATTGGTAGACATTTCATCCATTTTCATTCTGCTCTATTTTTTCTGTGTTTCTGGTAAACAAGAGCCACAAGGCTGTTTCGAGACCTGTACGGCTGTTGTCTTGAGAGCTGTATGACTATTTTTTATTTCAGAACTTAGCAATTTCAATTTTTAGCTCATTCAAAACCAGAGCCGTACGGGTGTGATAACACCCGCACGGCTGTTGTTTCTACACCCGCATGGTTGTAGTCTTGAATCCGAAATTGCATTTTTATGTATTTTTCATACATTGCATATCATTTTGACTTAGAATTAATTTATGTATTTATTTTCATAAATCAGTTCAACGACAGAAACATTAATTTCTTGACTGCAAACCAATATATATGTGAACATAATAATCGGACAAAACTGATTTTCAAAAATGAATTTCCAATCCCATTAAACTGTGTTTTAAAATGTTTTCCAGGTCAAATCAGGTAATATATCGAATTTTCTGATTTTCCCCATTTCATATCCCGGGCTCTCTAAATCCCCTATTCTGAGTCTGTTTGAGTCCTACGTGTATATATTTGTCTGTACTAACTTCATTTTGTAGGTAGATGTATGTTAGAATAGATGTATGCCTAGCTTTTCATGTTTTAGATATTTTATATATAGACAGATTTGTACTTTGAAATATGCTCAATTGATTGTCAATTTTACTTTTACCCACTTCCTTTTCCCCATGTGATTCTTGCACCTATTTTATATTTTAACCTTAATTTTGTCATTTATCTTTTAATCCATTAATTTTTTTTCATGCCATTTTAGAATATTTTAATCATCTATTTTTTTTCTCTTCAAAACGAGACTCATATTTATATATCTTTTTGGATTGTTTTTTTCGATTTTTAGAAAATGTATCAGAAATGTATCAGAATTGTATCAAAAATTATTTTATTTGTATTGAGGAACTAAACTGGTTTTTTTTTATTGTTATGAAGGTTAAATAAAAGCTAACCACAGAAAAAAAAGATAGAATAAAGTATATTTTATCAATATCTATTTGTTGAAATTTTCTGATACATTTCTGACACTATTTTGATACATTTATGATACTCTACGATACAATTCTGATACACTTATGATACAATTTTGATACTTTTGATATAGTTCTGATACATTCATGATACAATTCTGATATTTCGCACTGTGTTTTATATGTTAATTCCACATGTTTTATCTGTGGTGAAGAATCACCTAAACTGATTTTTTTATTGTTATGAAAGCTCAATAAAGACTAACCATAGGAAAAAAAATACAGAATATAGTATATTGAACCAATGTCTGCTTGTTCATACATACTTTTTATGGTACTTATATCATATTTTTGTGATACATTTTTTGATACCCTCTAAAGTGTTGTTTGATTATGTTGCTTGTTTATTTATATTTTTCCAGAATTGGGTTGTCTATAATGCTTTTTATATAAAGTTGGTGATATATTTTATTGTATTAAAACTGCAGAAAGAGTTGTATCAATGTTTGTTTGTTGATTCATTTATAATACATTTCTGACGATCCGAAAACATGTACACTTATGGATATCAGTTCGAAGATATAAAAGAAATGAAAGGAACATGTTAAAGCGGAATATTGAAAAAGTGAACGATTTGAGAGATAAATGGAGAAATAACATTTAAATAACAAAATGAGAGAAAATAAGATGGAGCAATTGAGAAATGCTTGAAGTGTAAAATAGAAATTGTACTTACTTTTAAGTGTATTTTGGAGAGATTTTGGGCCAAACATATATACGATATGATTGTTAAAAAAACTAGTATTTTTCTAAAATTACCCTTTATTAAATAATTTTAAACGAAATGTAAAAATGATGATTGAGGGTATAAGAAGTTTAATTAAATAAGTTTTATAATTTTAAAATTAAACTTAAAAACTTAAATGAAAATCTTAAAAAATTATGACTTTTTGAATACGTTTGCATAGCACTTGAGCTGAATTATTTGATAGCAATAGGTTTCCACTTTCCATTATAAGATTGAGGGTCGGTGGGGTTTATGATTGCCTTGAAGTACAGAAGGGGAGATATGTCACAAGTATGGAGAGATATTTTAAGGTACTGTTTTCACCAGAAGTTACGTAATCAATTAATTAATTATATAAAAGTTAATTATTTATATAAAATTCTAAATCTATTAAAATTTTATCCTCTAAAATATAAATTTTATTAGATTGGTACACAAATAACATGAAAAATTATACATATCCTAAAATTTCTGCAACGAGTATTTGCATGCATTATGTCATTCATATACTACCACATATATTTATATTGTTGTCGATGCAATTAGGTCTAACGAAACAAGCGGTCCTAGTTGCCTAGTTGTTTCGCTTTGGTCTCTTAACTTCGAGTTTGTTACATGCACTTTCCGTTGTTACTTAAATTATTTTAGTCTGCTCCATTTATCTGATCATGGCACAATGAAATCAATTTAGAAGAATATATATAAAACATGCTTGACCCATTGACCAGGCTTTAATTTCATTTTCTCTGTATTATTTTTTCATTTTAAACAATAAAAATACAAGTTTGGATTATATGAATTATATGTCTTTCATATTTCAACACATAATATTATTTTTTTTCTACCTATATAGTTTTTAATTTTAAATTTGTTTTGTATATTTTTTGTGTATTATTCAATACGTTTAAGTTCATTATATTTTAGTATATTGAAAACTTATTATTAGCATATGTAAGTAAATAATTATTTAATTTATGTCCACACAATGTTAGTAGTACAAAATTAATGATGTATAAAGAGTAAAATGTACCTATCATATATAATACCTGATTTTTTTTTTCTGAATTATAATTTGTTTTAGGACTCACATAGATAATTTAAATATCAGATCTCAAACGTAATGAGTTAATCATTTAATTAATTAGTTGTGTATTAGTGAAATATATATATATATATATATATATATATATATTTGTTATATATATATATATTAGTTTGATTTTTTTAACAATGCGTGTGAAGTATAGATTGGTTGCATTAACAACATTTGGCATTTTAATATACATAATATAATAATGTAAGACAATTACATCTTTTAATGTATAACGATTAATTAATCATCTACAATTCGACACATTTAGCACGATGGAAATTTAAGCACATATATAGATACTTGAAATGTGGCTTGCATGAAATATTAGAAAATTTAAATAGGTTAAATAATAAAATTATATGTAATATCATTTTCATATTCTAAAAATAATACTCATAATTTATTAGTTCGTTTTATTTGTCTGCTATCACTAAAAATAATAATTTGAGAGACTATTGAAATGAAGGCTACGTATTGCCTTGTCCAAAATCCACGTAAAGCATGTGAAAGGCAAATATCTTATTGCGGATTGCAATTGCAAATTATAACCATAGAAGACCGACTGAATTGTCACCTCTTGGACGGAATCTCTAGCCTATATTTCCGTTTTCTACACGTTCTTTTTTTCGGTGTTCTTTTTTGGCCCATTTATGCACATAAAATTGTAAGGCTGAATTACTTCCATTTACTTTACCAATTTAATTTTAAGAGTTTTACAATTTATTTTCATGCAATGATTAGCTTCCAGTGGTTCATTTTATCCTTTTCGCATCTGATATGATGAGGTGGCACATTTGAATAGATAGTATTCTTGTTTTGTCTAATATCTGATATTTAATGTTATTTTAAAAATTGTTTATAGAATTATATGTTTCAATTTAATTATTTCTCATTTGCTATTGAAACTTTCCATTCCTAATAGGAACAAACCCTACCTTAATAATTTTCTCATTATTTTTCTCAACATAGAAAATATTTACTTTAAGTCGATGTTCTAAGTAATGATCATCTTCTTTCAAATATAACTACAATGTCTTGTTAATTTGTCTACTATAAATAGTGACAAAAATGTATGAGGAGTATAATTTTTTGAATAATTATTTACGTTATTCTAGGAACCATGTGTTTCTTTGTTATTGATTTCATGTCAACACTTGTTTTACTCTAATCAATACCATTTTCTACTTGTGTTTATTATTAGCGTCGGGTTTCTCCAACCTCGATGATGATTGAATACCGAAATGTTATTAATTTTTACTGTTCCTTATGAGAATCGATTACAGATGCTTGGATTCGGATTAAAAAAAACGAACTTGAAATTTGAAATCGAGAAGAATCTAAAGAATTAGGGTTAAAAATGAGATGAGAGCTGCATGGATGTTGGAATAGTCATACGGCTATTGACTAAACAGCCGCATGGCTGTTGATCGAGAGCAGCACGACTCTTGATGAATGGTAGTGTCTTTGCATGGAGAAGACAAGTGTTTGGATTTTAAGGAGACAAATCAAATCCCACCTAATTTCTTTTGATGACGGGGTGATTTTGGGTGGAAGGGAGTTTTGGATGAAGGAAGGAATTAACAATCATCAAAAAGAGATTAAGCATATAAAGGAAAGGAAGAAAGAAAAAAGTCTCAAATTTGACAAATCCGAAATCAATTAATGAAAACATAAGTTCTCAATTTCAGTGATAAAATCTTTATTAAACCAAATGCAAAACCTTCAAAGACTTAATTCAGTTGCTGGAATCAGGAAATTGGAGCTCAATTGGAGGAATTCAAGCTCTTGGGTTCAAGTTTTCAAGTTCAATTCAAATCCGAATTCAAGCTTCAAGCATCGATTTTCTTCAAAATTGAACACTTGATAAACAACTAAAACGTAATTTTGAGATGCCTTAAACCTATTTATAGCTTTCTGGGTTGAATTGGTTGACATTTCATCCATTTTCATTGTGCTCTGTTTTTTCTATGTTTCTGGTAAACCAAAGCCGCACAGCTGTTTCGAGACCTGTACGGCTGTTGTCTTGAGAGCTGTGCGACTATTGTTTATTTTAGAACTTAGCGATTTCAATTTTTAGCGATTTCTCTAGCTCATTCAAAACCAGAACCGTAGGAATGTCATAATAGCCGCATGGCTGTTGTTTCTACACCCGCACGGTTGTAGTCTTGAATCCAAAATGGCATTTTTATGTATTTTTCATACATTGCATATCATTTGGACTTAGAATTAATTTATGTATTTATTTTCATAAATCAGTTCAATGACAGAAACATCAATTTCTTGACTGCAGACCAATATATATGTGAAAATAATAATCGAACAAAAATGATTTTCAAAAATGTATTTCCAATCCCATTAAGCTGTGTTTTAAAATGTTTTGCAGATCAAATTAGGGAATATATCGAATTTTCTGATTTTCCCCATTTCATACACTGAGCTCTCTAAATCTCCTATTCTGAGTTTGTTTGAGTCATACGTGTATATATTTATCTGTACTAACTACGTTTTGTAGGTAGATGTATGTTAGGATAAATGTATGCCTAGCTTTTCATTTTTTGGATAATTTATATATAGATAGATTTGTACTATGAAATACGCTCAATTGATTGTCAATTTTGTTTTTACCCACTTCCTTTCCCCCATGCGATTCTCGCACCAATTTTATATTTTTAACTTTAATTTTGTCATTTATCTTTTAATCTGTTAAATTTTTTCACGCCATTTTATAATATTTTTATTATTTTTTTTATTCTTCAAAACGAGACTCGTATTTATATATATTTTTGGATTTTTTTTTCTGATTTTTAGAAAATGTATCATAAATGTATCAGAATTATATCAAAAATGATTTTATCTGTATTGAGGAACTAAACTGGTTTTTTTTTATTGTTATGAAGGCTAAATAAAAGCTAACCGTAGAAAAAACGATAGAATAAAGTATATTGTATCAATATTTGTTTGTTGAAATTTTCTGATACATTTCAGACACTATATACTCAGCGATACAATTCTGATACACTTATGATATAATTTTGATACTTCCGATACAGTTATGATACATTCATGATACAATTCTGATATTTTACACTGTGTTTTATGTGTTAATTCCACATGTTTTATCTGTAATGAAGAATCACCTAAACTGATTTTTTTTATTATTATGAAAGCTAAATAAATACTAACCATAGGAAAAAAAATACAGAATAAAGTATATTGAACCAATGTCTGCTTGTTCATACATTTCTGATATATTTCTGATACTTTTTATGGTACTTATATCATATTTTTGTGATACATTTTTTGATACCCTCTTAAGTGTTGTTTGATTATGTTGTTTGTTTATTTATATTTTCCCTGAATTGGGTTGTCTATAATGTTTTTTTATATAAAGTTGGTGATATATTTTATTGTATTAAAATTGCAGAAAGAATTGTATCAATATTTGTTTGTTGATACATTTCTGACGATCCGAAAAAAAAGCAGAAAAAATATATACTTATGGATATCAAGTCGAAGATAAAAAAGAAATGAAAAGAATTTATTAAAGCGGAATATTGAAAAAGTGAACGATTTGAGAGGTAAATGGAGAAATAACATTTAAATAATAAAATGAAAGAAAATAAGAAGGAGTAATTGAGAAACGCTTAGAGTGTAAAATAGAAATTGCACTTACTTTTGAGCGTATTTTGGAGAGATTTTGGGCCAACCATATATTCGATATGATTGTTGAAAAAACTAGTATTTTTCTAAAATTACCCTTTATTAAATAATTTTAAACGAAATATAAAAATGATGATTGAGGGTATAAGAAGTTTAATTAAATAAGTTTTATAATTTTAAAATTAAACTTAAAAACTTAAATGAAATCCTTAAAAAATTATTACTTTTTAAATACGTTTGCATAAACTTGAGATGAATTATTTGATAGCAATAGGTTTCCACTTTCCATTATAAGATTGATTGTAGGTGGGGTTTATGATTGCCTTGAAGTACGGGGAGGGGAGATATGTCACAAGTATAGAGAGATATTTTAAGGTACCATTTTCACAAGAAGTTACGTAATCAATTAATTAATTATATAAAAGTTAATTATTTATATAAAATTCTAAATCTATTAAAATTTCATCCTCTAAGATATAAATTTTATTAGATTGGTACACAAATAACATGAAAAATTATACGTATCCTAAAATTTCTGCAACGAGTATTTGCATGCATTATGTCATTCATATACTACCACATATATTTATATTGTTGTCGATGCAATTAGGTCTAACAAATCAAGCGGCCCTAGTTGCCTAGTTGTTTCACTTTGGTCTCTTAACTTCGAGTTTGTTACATGCACTTTCCGTTATTACTTAAATTATTTTAGTCTGCTCCATTTATCTGATCATGGCACGATGAAATCAATTTAGAAGAATATATATAAAACAGGTTTGACCATTGACCAGGCTTTAATTTCATTTTCTCTGTATTATTTTTTCATTTTAAACAATAAAAATACAAGTTTGGATTATATGAATTATATGTCATTCATATTTCAACACATAATATTATTTTTTCTAACTATATAGTTTTTAATTTTAAATTTTTTTTTGTATATTTTTCGTGTATTATCAATACGTTTAAGTTCATTATATTGTCGTATATTGAACACTTCTTATTAGTATATGTAAGTTAATAATTATTTAATTTATGTCTACACAATGTTAGTAGTACAAAATTAATGATGTATAAAGAGTAAAATGTACCTATCATATATAATACCTGAATTTTTTTATTTTTTTTTTCATTTTTTTTTGTGAATTCTAAATTATAATTTTTTTTAAGACTCACATAGATAATTTAAATATTAGATCTCAAACATATTGAGTTAATCGTTTAATTAATTAGTTGTGTATTAGTGATATATATATATATATATATATTAGTTTGACTTTTTTAACAATGCATGTTAAGTATAGATTGGTTGCATTAACAACATTTGATTTTTTAATATGCGCGATATAATAATGTGAGACAATTAGACAAGGATAGAGAACTGCAAAGAATTAGGCCTTTCAATTATTACATCCTTTAACGTATAACGATTAATTGATCATCTACAATTCAACACATTTAGCAAGATGCAAATTTAAGCGCATATATAGATACTTGAAATGTGGTTTGCATGAAATATTAGAAAATTTAAATAGGTTAAATAATAAAATTATATGTAATATCATTTTCATATCTTATGTCCCTTCATCTATATATTCTAAAAATAATACTCATAATTTATTAGTTCGTTTTATTTGTCTGCTATCAATAAAAATAATAATTTGAGAGACTATTGAAATGAAGGCTACGTAAAGCATGTGAAAGGCAAATATCGATAAAGCATGCGGATTGCAATTGCAGATTATAAACATAAAAGACCGACTGAATTGTCACGTCTTAGACGGAATCTCTAGCCTATATTTCCGTTTTCCACACGTTCTTTTTTACGGTGTTCTTTTTTTGCCCATTTATGCACATAAAATTGTAAGGCTGAATTACTTCCATTTACTTTACCAATTTAATTTTAACAGTTTTACAATTTATTTTCATGCAATGATTAGCTTCCAGTGGTTCATTTTATCCTTTTCTCATCTGATATGATGAGGTGGCACATTTGAATAGATAGTATTCTTGTTTTGTCTAATATCTGATATTTAATGTTATTTTAAAAATTGTTTATAGAATTATATGTTTCAATTTAATTATTTCTCATTTGTTATTGAAACATTCCATTCCTAATAGGAACAACTCTACCTTATTAATTTTCTCATTATTTTTCTTAACATAGAAAATATTTACTTTAAGTCAATGTTCTAAGTAATAATCATCTTCTTTCAAATATAACTACAATGTCTTGTTTTAATTTGTCTACTATAAATAGTGACAAGAATATACGAGGAGTATAATTTTTTGAATAATTTTTGAGGTAATTTTAGGAACCATGTGTTTTTTTGTTATTGATTTCATATCAACACTTGTTTTACTCTAATCAATACCATTTTCTACTTGTGTTTATTGTTAGTGCTGGGTTTTTCCAACCTCGATGATGATAGAATACCGAAATGTTATCAATTCTTACTGTTCCTTATGAGAATCGATTAGAGAAGCTTGGATTCAGATTTAAAAAAAAATGAACTTGAAACTTGAAATCGAGAAGAATATAAAGAATAAGGGTTAAAAATGAGATAAGAGCTGCATGGATGTTGGAATAGTCATACGGCTATTGATTAGACAGCTGCACGGCTGTTGATCGAGAGCAGCACGACTCCTGATGAATGGCAGTGTCTTTGCATGGAGAAGACAAGTGTTTGGATTTTAAGGAGACAAATCAAATCCCACCTAATTTCTTTTGATGACGGGGTGATTTTGGGTGGAAAGGAGTTCTGGATGAAGGAAGGAATTAACAATCATCAAGAAGAGATTAAGCAAATAAAAGAAAGGAAGAAAGAAAAAAGTCTCAAATTTGACAAATCTGAAATCAATTAATGAAACCATAAGTTCTCAACTTTAGTGACAAATCTTTATTCGAACCAAACGCAAAACCTTCAAAGACTTAATTCAGTTGCTGGAATCACAAAATTGGAGCTCAATTGGAGGAATTCAAGTTCAAGATTGTTGGTGTGCCCTAGTTCTTAGGGCATTAGATTCTTGTGGTTTGTATTATACATTAAGACTCATTGTACGAATACATTATTTGTGTCACATTAATAAAGGCAATTAATCTATTTCATTTATATCTTGTGCTATAATATGAGTAGAGTATCCATTGATTGATAATCATAAAACCTATCCCAGGTTTGTTCTAATCGTGGGAACGAATAGAACCACAGACTTGTATATTCGATGACTGTATGGTTGTTCTTAACTAGCCATAGTACTTGTAAAGTGAGTCATGAATATAGGTACACATCGTTGACATGGGACTGGATCGATCCGCATAAGAAAGCCACATGGTTGTCGCGTCGTAGGTCTTTCTTGAGTAGGTCTCTTTTGTTCTCAGACCATATTTCATTATAGTATCAATATGGAATCTGGTTCACTTTGACATACTCCTAATAGGTCTGTAAAAGGATGCTAAATATGGGTATGATTGGGTGGACAGGTGAACATATTGATATTGATGATGAAGTGATGGAATTGCCACTCGGGTAACACCGAGATGATATCATTGGCCACTTGATGAGTGGGACTGATAAGCGTATGGCCATACCCAAATAAGTTGATTGCTTATTTGATTAATCAGTCAACTCAATATCAAGAAATATAATAAACAACAGAAAAGGATGACAGACACCATGCCTCTTGTTTATTCATATCGATATCGTTAGGCAAAGGACACTATGAGATTACTACCGGGTGAGTGTCTTCTAAAGACTGCTGCATCTCTGTCTTAATTGGGGGCTGTAATGGTTTGCTAGAACCCACTTACAGTCTGTGGGCCTTGGGTCTACTGCCAACATAAAGATAGACTTGTAGGATCATGCACATAGATCAACTGAGCAGGACCTTATAGAAATTGTGCATGTAATGTACATTGGAAGGAATGCGTTAATTAATTAGTTGATATTCGGTGTCAAGGTAATTAATTAACATTGGGTTGATTTAATTTAATTAATAAGTTTACATAATGTAATTAATTAATTTATCAATTAATTGAATTATATAAAGTAAACAATTAATTAAATAATTTTCCTAAGTAGAAAAATTAAATACATGTATTGTATTTACTTAAGTGTGATTTAATTTTATTTGGGGGTAATTAAATTTAGCCAAATGGACTTAAATTACATAGTATATACTTTTTAATTAAAGTTTATTTATGTAATTATAATTCTAGTGGGTTTGGGTTTAATTAACCTAATTAAAACCCAATTAGATAAGGTATCTATATAAGGGCACACTTAAGGAAGAAAACCATAATTCAACCCTAATTAATTGTTGGAAATTGCAGCCACCAATAGTAGCCCCAAAACAGCCGAAAATCCCAGCATTAATCCTCCATTCCTTCACTTCTTCGGCTAGCACCGGTTCCTGCTCAATAGTCGGTCGTGCACCGGACCTTGGAGATCACAGTTTCAAGAAATAATTCTGCAGCAGTCTCTAGAAGAGATGAATCTGGTGAGTTAATCTCTCTTGATTCAAATTGTTTTATTCTAATCAATGGTAATTGGACATGATAGGTGGATTCTAGGAAATTTTAGACAGTGTATTTTCCGCTACGCCACGTTATTTTTCCGATGACAAATCCCAACAATGGTATTAGAGCCTAGGTTTTGTCCATTAGATTGATTAGAATTTGTTCTTGAAAGCGTTCTTGAAGAAAGAATGGGTTTCAAGTTTGTGATTTTAGGGTTCTTATTCAATTGGTTTTGGTTTTTGATGAACCCTAGAATTATTGTTTGGACTAGGGCATACACCAACAGTCTCCTCCTGCATTAGTCTCTACTATGCAGTGGCCTAATCCCCATAGATCTCACATGACCCTTATGCTTTAGCTGTACCAATTGCTTGTTTAAAGGATTTGCAATGTTGTCCTTAAATGCAACCCTACAAATCTTTACATCTCTTTGATCGACTAACTAGCAAATGAGATGGAATTTCCTGAGTATGTTTTTAGACTTTTAATGTGACTAAGGCTCCTTAGCTTATTTTGTGGCCCTATTGCTGTCATAGAAGAGGTTAACTAGGTCTAGGATAAAGGGAACTACTCCTAACTCAATGATGAACTTCTTAATCCAAACAGCTTCCTTTGTAACTGTGAGCATGGGTTTTTTCCTGACCTCGATGGTGAAAGCCTTTGTTACCTTTTTCACAGATAAATATGAGGCAAATTTGGAATGACTGGAATGACATCAGAGATGTCTCGGATGACCCGAAGAAGTGTAACAAGTCCTAGTGCGGAGCCCCGAAGAAGGTCGAGTGAGCACTTAAGAGAACCGGAGATAAAAATGAGAAAGGGTGAGAAATGTAAATTTGGCTACTATAGCCACTCGGCTATAGTGCCCTACAATCGCTTGGCTGTAGTATAGTCACCTGGCTATAGGCCACTACAGCTGCTCGGCTGTAGTTACATGATTTAATTTATTTCCAAAATAGGGTGAATTTTGCCATTAATTCGGGATTTTAACCTTAAATTGGATCATTTAAAAAGGAGACACGAAACTAGGTCAGACACACAGAGAGCATTCTACAGAAACAATCAGAAACGGCTAGGGTTTTGGGATTCTTAGAGAATTTAGAGAGAGAAAGAGAGAAAAACCAAAAATTCAATCTAAAACCATAAAAACTCTAATCTAAGTAGAAACTATTAGGGTCCTATGAGAATTCATATTCTGGGAGTGATTCTGATAAACTTGGTGTTTATTTGGATCGATTCGGGGTTTCATTCAGGTTACGGAGAATTGTGAACGATTTCAGGTTGTTCGTGATTCTGAGAAGTTTTACGGCATCTGGATCTGTTTCTGGTGATCCAAAACAATGGAACACAAACCAGGTATACTCTGAGAGGCCCTAAAACTCATTTCAAATTGATTTGAATGTTGATTGTATGTGTTTTTGTATTTTTCTCAAAGCTGGAATGAAACCCAGCTATAGCCGCCCCACTCCTTGCTTATAGCCGCTCGGCTGTAGTCTGATGACTACAGTGGCATGGCTGTAATCTACAGTGGTGAAGCTATAGTCTTTTGATTACAGCCACTCAGCTATAATCTCCAGGGCAGAAGCTTCGAATGCCCTAAATCGCCCGATAACACTTCCTTTTCCAAATTAAATGTGTTTTTCATGAATAATATTAGTCGGATCGCATCCGCATATGTTTAGATTTACGGTTTTCGGGTGTTTGATTAAGGGATGTGAGATTTAGTTTTGATGCTTTCAGGTTTTTAGGGATTTCCAGATTCGTTTGATCCAATTTGGATCTATTTCGTGGATTTCATAAGTTTCCAGAAACCCTAAATTACCTGAAACCATCAAAATTCCAAAATGATTTCCAAAATGAGAAAGAAAACCGGATTTTTGATTCTGGAGCATTAGAGCCACTTAGCTATAGGTGTTACAGCCACCCCAACCCCTACAGTGGCACAGCTGTAACATACTACAGTGGCTCGGTTATAGTTGGTGAAACAGAATTACAGTTTTGCCCTTTTTGGCCCTTAACTTATAATTTTGTTTCTCTTTTCGATTCAAAATGGATTTGTGGTGTGTTTATATTTCCAGACCCTAGATGAATGTTCAAATTAGGCCCACTCATGAACAGAACCCCTGGGTTCCGGGATATCCAGCCCACTAAAAGATGGAAAATGCATGTAAGACGAGCCAAATCGTTTTCAAAATTGGTTTTTATTCACAAAATCGACAGGGCGTTTCTATAAAAAGTTTTCTAGGTCTAATCAAGTAGTCATCTGAACTTCTCGATTATCCCCCTATGCATGATCCCGTTTCCCAAAATACCCCTATTCTGTCTTATGTGAGTCCTTGGTGTGATTTGCTTATTTGTGCTAACCGTATTTGGATGCAGCTTTTATTTTCTTATTTTTCCTTTGATGTATTTAATAGATCATTCCGTGTACCTAGGTGGTTGTACTTTTTTAGATTATCGTGTATTATAGACGGTTGTAAATGGTGAGGATGAGAGTTTTTTTCTTTTTCGGGTTGTATAATTTGGCCATTACTTTACTTTTCCTGCACTTTTATTTTTCCGCACTTTATTTATGATTTGTATTTATGTCATTTGCATGAGCATTAACTAAAAATAAAAGAAGATAAAATGGGTAGAATTAAGTGAATGTCATATCGTATTATGAAATAATAATTGAAAACAAGTTGAGGATTAGTAGATGTGTTGCCCGTACCCTGAATCTCTGGATCAAGTATTGCGTCTACAC
This sequence comes from Euphorbia tirucalli, assembly GCA_039660915.1. Classification (NCBI taxonomy): domain Eukaryota; kingdom Viridiplantae; phylum Streptophyta; class Magnoliopsida; order Malpighiales; family Euphorbiaceae; genus Euphorbia; species Euphorbia tirucalli. The sequence continues at coordinate 37,741,247 of CM077636.1, read as the reverse complement.
TTGGTAAGGAGCTGTACCAGAATTTCCCGGATGAGCTGATCCGGGTGGCGACTCTGTATCTGATCACGAAATTTAGGTTTCGAGATCTTTAAGTTTGAATTGGGACATTCTAAAAATCTATTTTCCAAAATTCACGCTTAAAATTAAGTTTTCTACAAAATGATTTTTCTCGATAAAATAAAAGGTTTTCTTAAAGGAAGATTAAAACCCGTTTTCAAACCACACTTAGACTCAAAAAGAAAATCCCCGGTTCCCACTTCGCCGCGCGTTCCAAAAAATTTCATCCACTCACAGCAACATCTAATGCAGCAATATACTCAACCTCTATTATAGATTAGGCAACGATGTCTTGCTTCAAGCTTTTCCAGCTGATTGTACTTCCATTCAACATAAACACATAGCTACACTCTGATCTATAGTCATTGTTATTAGTCTGGAAGCTTGCATCAGTGTAACCCCATACAGTGAGCTTAACTTGACCACCATAAACTAAGATGTTATCCTTAGTCCTTCTCATGTACTTTAGGATGACTTTGATCGTGGTCCAATGGGATTCACCTGGATCCTATTAGTACCTATTGGGATTTTCACCATGCAAAATAAAATCTTAAGTAGCGAAAGCTATCATTTTGCACTTGAATCCAGCTAGGAACTCATTCAAATCGGAAAGAAACTGTGAGCGGACGACGTTTTCGATGGAACGCGAAACTCCCTTTCGGAAGGGGCGCCTCGATTTCATGTAGGACCCTCCCTCGCGTGGGGTTTTTGGATTAGAAATTCATTTTTAGAAAATCGGATTGTTTCGTAAAAGAATCGAGACCTAAATCTCGATAAAAAGTATAGGAGTCGCCACCCGGCTCAGCTCGATCGGGAAATTACAGTGTAGCTAAACCAAAGTGAGAACTACCACACTTTTAGAGATCTAGGTTCGGACAAGTCCCTTATTTCATGTCTAATCAAAATAAAATGGCCAATGTTCTATAATGACACTTTAAATTGCTAAGTTTGATTTTATTGAATAATAACATGCGGCGCGCATACATAAGCAATACAAAATAAAAGTAAAGAAATAAATATTTAAAAGGGTTACAACCGGATCGAATGAAATTAAAAACTCTTGGCCTCATGATACAAATGCCTAGATACACGAGAATCTAAAAATTACAATCGCTTAGAATACACGAATTGATCTATTAAATACATTAAAAATAAAAATAAAGAAATTAAGGCTGCAAAATAGGTTGTTAGCACAGATATATAGCACACCACACATAGAACTCAAGTTGGACGAAATTGGGAATTTTAGAGTTCGGGGGTATGCATTTGGGGGTAACCGGGTCGGCCCGGCTGGCCGGCCCGATTAGACATGGAAAACAGTTTTGAAACGTCCCTGTATTTTTGGTTTTGTGAGAAAATCTTTTTGAAAATATTTTCCGGTTTATTTTAATTTAGCATACGAGGTGGGTCGGTTTTCAGGAGAACCGGGTCTCCGTCGTGGTAAATGCAAATACACCGAAAAATAAATCTAAGGTCGTGAATGCACACTCCAAAATTCATTTTTGATGATTTTTTATTTTTCTGGATTTTTTTGATTTTTATGAAATTTTTGGGATTTTATGAATTTTTTTGGATTTTTAGGGAATTTCTGCTTCTGGCCGAGGACTACAGACGTGTGATTGTAGTTACAGTCGTGCTACTGTAACCTTACCTTAAGCAGAAATTGCCAAATTATTTAAATGAAAGAGCTAAAACTGAGGAAATTCAACAACGGTCGTACGACTGTAGACGAAATGGTACGACTGCAATTACAGTCGTACCTCTGTTCTTTGTGACAACGGCGCCAAAGAGGTAAACACACTTTAATCCCTCTTATTTTCGTGCTTTCTGGGTGTTTTGGTTGATTTTGTGCAATTTTATAACTTTTTGCGTTTTTGTTTCTAGAAAATTAAGAACAGTCGTACGACTGTTCTTAATTTTCTAGAAACAGAAACGCAAAAAGTTGGATAAAATTGCACAAAATCAACCAAAACACCCAGAAAGCACGAAAATAAGAGGGATTAAAGTGTGTTTACCTCTTTGGCGCCGATCCACCGTTTGAATGACCCCTGGCAACGCACCAATCCATGTGAAATTGCTTCTTTTCCTTGGGATGTCACGGTTGAAAATGGTTCCAAAAACTCCCAAAAAATTCACGAATTTGAGCAAGTTTGTGTCTAGAAATGATTTAGATTTCGTGTGTTAATTTTAACCTACGATTTCTAATTCATTTTACACATTAATACACTGAAATTAGGAAGAAAAGAATTGAAGAAAGTTGGGTTTTGGTTTTTTATTTTGTTTTTTCTTCTCTCTTTTTCTCTTTTCTCTCTCGCTCTCTAAATTTTTTCTTAAGCTCAAAACTCTGCCAAAAGTCCCTTCTTCTCTCTTCTTTTTGCCTTTTATCTCTCTTCTTTTCCAGAAAATCTTGAGCATTAAATGCTCAAGATTTTCCACCAATTTCTTATTTAAGGGTATGGGTTCTGTAACCTGCCCCGACTTGACAGTCGTATGACTGTAATGTAGTTACAGTCGTACGACTGTAGCAAAAAACCCACGACTGTAATTACAGTCATGGTAACCAAGGCTTCTTTTTCTTTTTTCTTTTTTTTTTTGAGACCCGAAAAATTCTGTGTTCACAGAAACGACTCAACCAGAAAGCAGTCATAAATCTTACATGAGATATGAAGCTCGTACCGTAAATTTCCAAACAGGAAATCTCCACCTTCACACACGCAGGCCTCAAACGATTAGACGAGCATGCTAACGCTAGACCAGGAGCCAGAAAAGCCGAAACCTAGGGAGAACTAGTGCTGGCCGAAACTCACTGTATAGTCTGTGTTAGGTTAGGGAATTAAGGAAAAAATCTTCTAGCTTAATTATTAATTAAACTTTAGCTTAAAGTTTCAATTCAATTAAATTCCCGTCAACCTTCTGATATAAATACAATTAATTCCTTATGTTAAAATCCAATTTTAACATAATTATAAACTTAATTTATTTATTGCACCATGATTTTGACAAATTACATTCTAATTACATTATTTATTGTACCATACAATAATTAATTTAACATGAATATTCCAATCCAATAAATGTCAAAATCCAATTTTGACTAGTTATATTTCAATTAATTTATTTGTACCATGCAATAATTAAATCAGTATAAATATAATAATTAATCTTTTAATTAAATATATATCCAATATATATTTATGTCTTAAACATCCAATCTTGACCCTATGCATGCAATCTGGTAGGTTCATCTTTATGTTGGCAGTAGGCCCCAAACCTTTGGACCCATAATATATCTTGTCGACATATATACCTTGTAGCCTTTTTCTTATACATCCCATGCCTATTAGATATCTCTATACTACTAGAACCATGACTAAGTCATCCCCTATGGCAGCAAGTAAATTTCTTGATATCGAGTAGACTGAAGAACATCAATCACTTAATCACCTAGTGATTAAGTATTGGGCTTGGCCAAGCACTTCTTAGTCTAACTCATCAAGTGGCCAGTGATATCATGATCTCATTTAAGAGATTGGCATTTCCCTTCACCTTGCTCATGATCCTTTGGTATTCATTGGCATACCCAATCATACCCATACTTGGCACTCTATTACGAGCCCGTTAGGCGTATGTCAAAGTATGTGAGATGGTCCCTAAGCCCATTGCAACATCAGGTCTAAGGATCCAATATAAGTGCTACCAGAGATTCACTTGTCTTATAGGGGTCAAGTGAAATACTCTGAGTGGATTGATCTAGTACCATGTAACCTAAAATGTACCCATCTTTTTGATTGACAATCCATGTCCAATGGTCGATAGAACACCACCATACAATCAAAGACCATGCTAGTCTTTAGTTATTATCAATCCCATGATATAACAGACTAGGGATATTTATAGTTAAGTGTTAACCCTACTCTGAATCCTATTTGCTAGGAGATGCTCCTAACAAACAAGAGTATGACTTCACTAATGGATACTCTATAACTATTAATTGCATAAGAAATTAATAAAATAGATTAATGCCTTTTATTAATAATAAAAAATTTGATTACATTGTTAAAGGGACTAGGGCACACACTAACAGTACCAACTAGTCAAGCTTAGTGCATATGAGACATCAGGAATGGTACATGGCATGGCATACATGATAGACCCAATTGTGGAAGCATATGAGATCATACTCATGTATTCCTTCTCTTATCTCTTGGAGGGGCAACCCTTCTTGCTCAAGGTTAACCCATTACAAATTGATAATAAACTTTTCTTGGTGTTGGTCATGCATAACCTAGCAAGGACCTTATCTATGTATGTCTCCTAACTTAGACCCAAAAGCTGAAGAGATCTATCCCTGTAGATCTTAATACCTAGTATTGTCTTAGCTTCACCTAAGTCCTTCATTGTAAAACACTTACATAACCATTGCTTAACCCTAAGCAGTGTTGTGATGTCATTCCCAGTGAGTAGGATGTCGTCCATATATAAGACTAAAAATGTGGTAGTGCTCCTACTAATATTCTTGTTCACACAAGGCTCAACTTTGTTCTTAGTGAAACCATATTCCTTTATGGATCCATCAAAATGATGATTCCAACTTTGGGATGCCAGCTTAAGCCTATAAATGGACTTTTCTAGCTTACATACCCGATCAGGATACTTCGGATCGATAAAACCATGTGATTGAGCCGTGTAAACATATTAAAGGAGGTTTCTGTTAAGGAAAGACATTTTGATATCTTATAGTCATGCCATGCAATTATGGCAAGTAGTATCCTTATGGATTTGAGCATTGCGACAGTTGAGAAAATTTGATCATAGTCATTTCCATGGACTTGCTTGAAACCCTTCGCCACTAGTCGCCCTTGAAGGTGTTGCCGACCTTTAACTTGAAACACCACTTGTAGGATATGACCTTAGCACCTGGGTGGTGGATCAACCAAGTTTCAAACTTGGTTATCGTACATGGACTACATCTCAACTTCCATGGCTTGACGGCATTTGGCTAAGTGTGGGCTTTTAATAACCTCCTAGTAGGTCATGGGGTCTTCTTGATTATAGACCATAAGAGTGTTATTATCAGCCATGAGAAACCCAATCTCTCTGGTTGATGACGGACCTTACTAAACCTTCTTAGGTATTGTGTGGTTGGCTCAGGTTCCTTAATTGCTTGAGTCTCTAGCTCAATCCCCGAACTATCCTCTTGAGGAATTTTTGGTTCTTCAACTTCCTTAAGTTCAATTCTACTCTTACTATCTTTCTTGGAAATAAACCATATTTCCAGAAAGATACCCTTTCTTTATATGAACACCTTGTATGTATCAAACTCTAGGCTCATATACTCGCCACCCCAGTCCGATCGAATGGGTTTTCTATTTCTGCCTAATTAGTTTTATACTTCATTTCTAAAATCCTTAAACCTATCAAGGGTCTTAGTCTTGTTCTTCATCAGGTAGACATAGCCATACCTATTAAAGTCATCTGTAAAGGTAACAAAATACAAAAACCCATCTCTATCACTGATGCTTATAGGTCCACATGCATCAAAGTGTATTAGGTCTAACAAGCTTAAAGCCCTTTTCACCTTGTTTGTTGAAGGGGCTTTTCATCATTTTGCCACGTAAATAAAACTCACACGTTTCATATAACTCTAAGTCAAATGAGCCTAGCACTCCAACCTTATGGAGTCTAGCAATGCATTTCTCATTTACATGACCTATACGACACTGCCAAAGATGCACAAGATTTCACTCATTGGGTTTAATCCTTTTAGCATTTATGCTATTAATAGGATTATGTTCAGATAAATCAAGGATATATAAACCATTATTAAATAACACCTGGCCATAAAATACACTGTTATGAAATATACTTAACTTACTATTACTAATAGAAAAAGTATATCCCTCAATATCCAAGCAAGAAATAGAAATCATGATTTTACACATGGAAGGTAAAAAATAAGTATTTCTTAAAATAAGAACTAATCATGCGGGCATCTCTAGGTAATATTCTCCAATTTCAATGGTTGTAACTTTGCTCCATTGCCAACTCGGAGGTCCACCTCGCCAGATCCCAGCACCCTCCTATTTCGCAGTCCCTACACATTGCAACAAATGTGAGAACCAAATCTAGTATCCAATACCTAAGATGTTGAAACAATTAGGTTAATCTCTATAAAATAAATACCTAAAGCATTAACCTTGCCCTTTCCTTTCTCTCCCAACAGCCAAGGACATGTCCTCTTCTAGTGCCTTTGCTTTTTGCACTCAAAGCATACATCCTTAGGTTGGGCCTTGGGCTAAAGGATGGACTGAGGCTTCTTAGCCTTGGCCTTTCCCTCACTCTTTCCAAGAGGACCATTCCCTTTGTTAACCATAAGCATCGAGAGAGTTTTCTTGATTGACTATTTTACTATTTTCAGCATCCCACGTAGTTCAGCAACATTATTGTTCATCCCTTGCATATTATAGTTTAGGATGAACTGATTAAAAGACTAAGGAAGCAATGCAAGGATAAAGTTTATTGCCAGCTCCTGTGGGATTGGCATGCCAAGAAGGGCCAATATGTTAATGTAACCCATCATCTTATGCACATGAGTATTCATAGATGTCCCAACAACCATCTTTCAGGAGCCTTGGTTGTCAAAAACCTTTCTTGACCAGCTTGTTCCCGAAACATCTGCTTGAGAATATTTAGGATAGCTAATGCTTCCATCTCCATGAGCTGCTTTTGCAGCTCAGGGATCATAGTAGCAAGCACAAGGCAAGTGACATCCGTTATTATCCTTCCTAAAAAGACCTTTATGACCTCAAAAGGGGCGTTACGAGCTGATATTCTTGTCTTAGAACTATCCTCAAGTTCCTAGACTAGTATAAGAAGTTTGGGCTAGATAGCTTATCCTTTTCGATGACAGACCATAGTGAAAATGAGTTTTATGAATTGGCCATTTATATCTACACAGAAAAATTAATGGTTTTGATTAATAAAAGGTCTTTTGATTTTTTCCACTTTAATGCATAAAATTCCCACTTTAATTATTCAGTTAGTGTAGCAATGTAAGTTGGCCAAGATCCATATTTCATCAAGAATTAGTCAAGTTGAGCTTAAAAGCCTAAGCCTTGACTATTAGGTAAGAATGTCATCCAATCCCACCCTTAGGACTCTTGGTTTGATGGGCTTATTGTCACTTATCCATCGATGCTTAGGGCTAAGAACTGTCCTACTACCTATGTTAAGTAAAACCACTAGACGAGTGTTTAGGCATACTATTATCCCATCTTTTTCCCCTTTGCAAAAAATCTATCTATGTTCACTTTCCAAGAACTCCTACAGTATTTTTCCTTTAGAAGGTCATCTTTTTTATCCCTTCCGTTTTCCAGCGAAAAACTAATATGTTCTTTAATTTTTGTGTCTTTCAAATTCTTTCCATATTTTTGCACTTTCTTTCGGCTCTTCAAAAAAAATCATGTCGACCCCCAAGAAAACTTTTAGTGCCGACCTTCCATCTGCTTGTGCCCCGAATTCCCAACCTAGGTGTTGTGAACTCTATTGAGGAAGAACAAGAAAAAAATTTTTCCCTTAAAAATAGAGATATGGTGTCTGAAATGACCCATAAAATACTGAATGCTATAACATCCTTAGCATTAGCTGTAGAAGTTTATGAGTCTTGAATTTTAGAAAGTTTAACATTGCTCCCACTGTCTCTCTTGGACAGGAATTCCTTCTCCTAGAAGACTGCATTCCTGGCTATGAAAAATTTGTTTTCTGCTAGATTGTAGAAGCAATAACCCTTAGTTTCCTAGTTTTACATTTTAGAAAAATCCCATTTTATTAACTTAAAGACCTCAAAACTCAAATTTCGAGATCAGTGATGGAGTCGCCACCCGGATCAACTCATCTGGGACATTCTGGTATAGCTCCCTACCAAGTGTAGACTGCCATACCTAATCCAGAGATTCAGGGTTCGAGCAACTTACCTATTCAACCTCAAGCTTGCTTTCACTTAATAGTTTATACCACCATATTTTATTCACTTATTCTCTACCTATTTTATCTTTTAATATTAGCTGATGCTCATTCAGATGACATAAATAAATAGCATAAAATTAAAGTATAGAAAAGTAAACCATACATCTAAACCAAAAAAAAAAAAGGATAGAGGCCACTTATTACAACCCAAAAAGATAAAAACTCTCATCCTCACCTTACAACCAGCTAGATACACGAAAATCTATAAAAAGTACAATCACCTAGAACACACAATTTGATCTATTAAATACATCCAAAATAAAATAAAAAGAAATAAAAGCTGCAAAATAGACGGTTAGCACAATTATATCACAAATACGTGTAGGACTCATAACAGGACATAATGGGGAATTTCAGGAAATAAGAGCATACATTCAGGGGGGTAACCGAGAAGCCAAGGCGACTTACTCGATTAGACCTGAAAAACCGTTTTAGAAATGCACTATAGGTTTTTGTCCTCGAAAAAAATTTTGAAAATGGTTTAGCTCAATTACATGCAAATTACTTCCTTTTAGTGAGTCGGTTATCCCGGAACCCGGGGTTCCGTTCGTGAGGGTTCCTAATTTCAACATCAATCTAAGGTATAAAGCTATAAACACATCGAAAATAGTTTTGAATTTGAATCTAGAGACAACATCATGTGACGATGTCCTTGGGAGTCATCCTGTGATTCTGTATACTGTAGTCCGAATCTGTTTTCTTTGTTTTTGTAAATCACTATTTTGACTCGTTTCGATGATTTTTAAGGATTTTATAGAATCTGGGGTCCGCTAAAGCTAAACCAAGGATTCGATTTGGACCAAACAATCCCAGATTCCAAAACTCAAAATCAACGAAACCTAAATCTCATATCAACATTATTAGAAATATGAAAACCATAATTTTGAATATAACGGATGTGATTGGACCGAAATAAATCATAACAGAATAATTAAAATGGGAAACTGACTGTATTCAGTCATTTTAGGGCATTTTGGGTTTCTGTCCAGAAGAACACAGCCGTGCGGCTATAGAATTATAGCCGTATGGTTCTGTTCTAAGGGGTTATAGCCGCCCGACTATAATCAAACAGACAGTTTCTGGGTTTTCATTCAAACACAAAAATGCACATAACAAAGAAATTGATCATGAGTTTAAGGCCTCTCAAAGTTTACCTTTTTTGTGTTCCAGTGTTTTTGACGATCGTAAGTGGATTTGAACGCCAGAATGCGCTTAAAATCCCACGAACATCCCGAAACTTTGAACATGAACCTCGAACTGATCCAAACAAACCCGAAATGAATCTGAATGAATGTGACACGCCTAAAAACTCTCGTTCTCAATGTTTCCCGAGTGTTTTCTCTCTGTTTCTTATGCTTTTCTCTTGTTTTTCTCACTTTCTTTTTCTTTTTCTCTTTTCTCTCTAGATTTCTTCTCCTTTTTCTCTAAAAACGATTTCTACTTCTTTTTCTCTGTTTCTGGTGTCTTGCCTAGAATATCTTGGTCTAACTCCTTTAATTGAGGAGTTAAACACGCTAGTTAAAAGATAATTAGGAAATAACCCGGTCAACCGTTATAGCCTCGCGGCTCTAATGTTATAGACGTACGACTTTGAAGTCATAGTCACGCGGCTGTAGTTATGCAACTATAGCTGTGCAGCTTTAAACAGAGTTGTAAAGGCTTTTTTGAAATCCTACACTAGCATCTAAGCTCTCTAATTACTCGAAGGACCTTTTTCAGGGTTTCGGATTGAGGACTGTTTTGTGTTTGGAGCGTTTGAGAACCTTCCGGGCATCATTCTGCTTATTGACTCACGTTCATTTATTTAACAGGTAAAATAGGATTTTCATCACAAAGGTTGGGAAAACCTATGCTCATAGATTGCCCCTTGCAGGATCAAAGTCGAGTAATGGTCGGGCTATTATGCCCGGTTTGATTTTGGTCTAGCGATAGGGAGCACGATGAGAAAAGGAATATGAAATGTACCTATCGTCTTTCTCGTGTTGGTCCTCCATGGTGCTTGTGTCATGAATGGAATTATATTGACTTCAGGGACTTGTTTCGATGTCTATGCAAAACAGAGGTCTTACCCGTGTTGAGTGGGGACTTGCCTCGGTTTTTGTACTAGGTAGCAATCTTGCCCGATTTGAATTGGTTCAGGGACATGTTTCGATGTCTGTGCAAAACAACAGTCTTGCATGAGTTGAATTGGTTCAGGGACTTGTTTTGATGTTTGCGTGAAACAGCGGTCTTGCCCGAGTTGAATTGGTTCAGGGACTTGTTTTGATGTCTGTGCGAAACAGCTGTCTTGCCCTAGTTGAATTGGTTCAGGGACTTATTTCAATGTCTATGCGAAATAGTGGTCTTGCTCAATTGGAATTGGTTCAGGGACTTGTTTCGATGTCTGTACAAAATAACGGTCTTGCTTGAGTTGAATTGGTTGAAAGACTCATTTCGATGTCTGAGCGAAACAGCGGTCTTACCGAATTGAATTGGTTCAGGGACATATTTCGATGTCTGTGCAAAATAGCTGTCTTGCTCAAGTTCAATTGGTTCAGAGACTTGTTTCGATGTCTATGTGAAACTGTGTCTTGCCCAAGTTGAATTCGTTTAGGCACTTGTTTTGATGTCTATGTGAAACAGCAGTCTTGCTCGAGTTGAATTAGTTCACGGACTTATTTCGATGTTTGTGCAAAACAGCGGTCTTACCTGAGTTGAGTCTTCCTGTGAGATTGGTGTCAAAGAGAAAGGGTATTTTGGAAATTTGGTGCCTTGTGGTGTTTATGTCACGAAGGAAAGTATATTTTGGTAATTTGGTTAAAGAGTGTTTTTGAAGTTAAGTGATCTTGATTCTGTTCTTCTTGAAGCCGTGCTTCTGAAGTTGTGTCGAGTGTGTATTTATTTCTTGATCGATAATTTTGGAAACAAAAATTTTTGCCCCTTCGATCAAGAATAAATACATACCTTTCTCGGGATTATATTGGCATAAATGGAAATTCTAAAAATTGAGAAAATCTTCATACCTGAGATTTAGAACTGCGCGGCTCTAATTTGCACGCTATAACCAAGGGGATGTCCCAGTGTCAGGCTATTCCCGCTTTCAGAGTGCTCATGACTCGGGGCAACACGATGTTCACAGTAAGTACCTGTACATGAGTTAGTATTGATACATGTATGCATGTGTGTATGTATGTCTCAAGTGCATGCATGTATATGACATGATGTTTCTGCTATTGGTTTTAGTGTAGTCCACACTTGTTGTTCAACATCGCGAGTCCACTTATCTGAGGTCAAAGATGGACCAGCTACAGAGGCCGGTCATGGATCTAGAGCTCATAAACTAGACTTTCCGGATGCGCATGGACCCACTGGAGGAGCAACTTACTTATTATGAGAACATCGGGGATGAGAACCAGATGGATGATCAGGGTGACGGGGCACAGCCCTAGATCCTTTCTTTTTCTTCTTTGACAATCTAGCCCATATGTGGGCTCATTCTACCACTCTGCTTGTATTGCCCGTGTGTGGGTCCATTTCTACACATTCATTTTGTTTTGGTACATTGGCCATAAGCGCAAGGCGCTGACCCTGAGATACCTCGGGTTGTATGGTGTTACAATTGTCTACACCTACTATTGTGTGAGTTTTGTTTTGTCTTGTGTCCTTACTTTTGCATAGACTGCCCTTTTAGGTTTTCGGTCTACCAGACTATTTTATTTTTGCCTGAACCGCCCTTTTGCGTTTTCGACTCAGCAGACTTTATTCATATCCTAATTTTTGCATAGATCACCTTTTCAGGTTTTCGATCTATCGGATTTATTATTTTTTCGAGGTGAGATGCATACAAACAAAAAATGTACATAGCCATATATGCATAATACGAGCTCAACTCCAAGCAAACTTGGGACATTTAAACGAATAGAGCAAATCATTCATTCATTCATTAACAATGTTTTAGCAAAATGCACATCAAAGATGAAATGAAGCTAAAGACAGAATCAGTAATGGTATCCGTCTTGACCGAATCCATGACTGCCACCAACCGGTCTTTGTAGATTTTCCCACTCATAGTGCTCAGCTCACTATCCTAACTTTTGCATGACTGCCTTTTCTGTTTTCGATCCATCGGACTATCCTAAATTTTGCATGGATGGCCTTTTTCGATTTTCGACCCATCGGACCTTTTTTTTTTTACATGTAGTATCACCTGAGCTTGTCTTGATTGATGGGGTTGATGAATTCATTTCCATCCATATCTATGATCCTCATAGTGCCCTTTGAAAGAATTTTCTTGATTACATACGAACCTTCCCAATTCGGCTTGAACTTTCCCCGTACGTCTATGTTAGTCTGCTTCATCTGCTTAAGTACCAAATCCCCAGCCTTGAGCTGGTGTTTTTGGTGACAAACTCTGCTATTGTGAGTCTTGGCCATTCACTGCTGATACATCTATAGGTGATCTAATGCCTGAAGATGCTTCTCATCGATCAATGCTAACTGTTCATATCTCAACAGAACCCACTCAGATTCTGGCAATTGTGCTTCCGTGACAACCCTTAGCGACTTAATCTCTGTTTCTACTGGTAGAATGGCTCTGTTTCTACTAGTAGAATGGCTTTCATCCCGTAGACCAATGAGTACGGTGATGCTAGTCCTGTATCCCCATAAGGTAAATGGTAACATGCCCGTCCAATCTCTATAGGTAACTACTATTTTTGACAGAATTCTCTTGATAGACTTATTGGCTACTTCTATCGCCCCATTGGGTTATGGGTGATATGGGGATGATCTATGATGTTCAACCCCTTTATTATGGAGCAACTGTGTTGTCAACCCCTGAAATTGTACTCCATTATCGGTCACGACATGATGCGAGATTCCATACTACGCAAATATGTTCTTTTCTATGAACTTGGCCATCTTCTTAGCTGTAACATTTGTAAATGATTCCGCTTCTACCCATTTTGAAAAGTAATCCACAGCCACAACTATGAAACGGTGCCCATTCGATGCAGGCGGCTTTATCTCTCCAATGATGTCAATTCCCCAAGCTGCAAATGGCCATGGAGTTGATGATATTTGAAGTTCTAGTGGAGGAAGATGGTTGAGATCTCCGTACACTTGACATATATGGCACTTCTTTACTTCTTCAATACAATCAGCTTGCAAGGTAAGACAAAAGTAGCCTTGCCTTAACACTTTCTTGGCCAGGGATAAACCGTTCATGTGTAGTCCGCAAGTTCCCGCATGGATCTGTTTTATAACTTTCTTCACTTCTTCTTCTGTTAAACACTTCAGTAGTAGGCCATTGTCGGATCTTTTGAAGACTTGATCTTTGAATATCCTGAATTGTTAGGCTAACCTTCAAAAAGAGATCTTATTTGCTTCACTGGCATCTTCAGGGTACTAACCATTTTGAATGAATTATAGGATGTCATGATACTACGGGCGTTCTTCCACCACTGCCAGAATATTGACTGACTGAGAACAAGGATTCTGTGCAGTTTCTAAGATCACGGGTTGTATCAGTTGTTTTTAGGTCCTTCCCACATCAATGAAAGAATAGCTAGGGAATCGGCCATCTGATTCTCTTCCCTCGGTACGTGCCTAAATTCATATTGAACAAACACCTTTGCTTTTTCCCAAACCACTTTGAGATAAGGTCGGAGTGATTCTTCTCTTATGTCCTAATCCCCGACAATCTATCGGATCACCAAAGCTGAGTCCCTGATAACTAACACTTCATGTGCCCCTAGTGTGATTAGGGCATCGATTCCAAAGAGACAAGCTTCATATTCTGCTCCGTTATTAGTTACTGGAAATTCGAGGCATTTCGCAGGGGGAATGATTTCTCCATCAGGGGTGCCGATGATTACTCCCAGACCTGCACCGTGTTTGTTCACAACGCCATCAAAATACATCACCCATCTGCTTGGTTCTATCTCCACCACCGCCAATTGTTCATCTGGAAATTCCAAATTCTCGACATAAACTGATTCTAGATGCTGATTAGCCAAGAATTCTGCTACAGCTCTTCCTTTGATCATTTTCCTGGTTATGTACTCAATATCAAATTCTAACAACAAGAGTAACAATCTTGATAGTTTTCCGGCCAATGCAGGGGTTTGGCATAAATACTTCATCGGATAAACCTTAGCCACCTCCTGGACTTTACACGATTAAAAGGAGTGCCTTAACTTCTTAGTCAACCATACCATAGCAGTGCAGGTCATTTCCACCATGGTATATCTGGTCTCATAATCAAGTAGCTTCTTACTCAAATAGTATATTGCATGTTCACGTTTGTCTTCTTGTTCTTATACTAACATTGCCCTTACTGAAGCGTCTTTAATAGCTAAGTACAGGATCAAAGGCTTATTCGGCATTGGTGGTTTTAGAACTGGTGGATTCATCAAATAAGCCTCTGTCAAAGGCTAGTTGGCATTGATCATTTCATTCCACTAGCTGATTCTTCTTTAGGAGTTTGAAGATGGGCTCGCAAACTGTTGTTATTCTCGCGATGAATCGACTGACATATTGTAATGACCCAAAAAATGACCTCACTTCCTTTTCTGTCTCCAGTGTGGGCATGTCTTTGATGGCCTTGATTTTGTCTGAATTCATTTTGATTCCTCTCTGACTTACTACTTGACCAAGAAGCTTTCCTGAAGTTACCCCAAACACACACTTCTTGGGATTCAGGCAAAGGTTATACTTTTCGATCCTAGTTAGGAATCTATCCAAGATAACGGGATGCTCTTCCCGGGTCATTGATTTAACACATAAACTTTGATCTCCTTATGGATCATATTATATAGAAGTACAATGACTGCTCACTGATAAGTTGCCCCGGCATTCTTCAACCCAAACAGCATAACCCTGTAGCAATAAATTCCCCATTCCGTGATGAAGGCTATCTTCACTTTGTCGATGATGTTCATGAGAATCTGATTATACCCTGAAAATCCATCCATGAACGAATACATTACTGGCCTGGCGGCACTGTCAATCAAAACATCAATATGCGATAGTGGGAAGTCATCTTTAAGAGATGCCTTATTCAGATCCCTGTAATCCACACAAACCCTGACTCGACCTTTCTTCACAACTGGTACGATGCTGGCTAACCATTCTAGGTCCAAGAACTTAGCTTTTATCTGTTTCGCTACCTCTTCCTTAAATTTTTATGCCCACTCTGGTCTAAGTCTCCCGAGCTTCTGTTTGATAGGTTTCATTTTCGGATCTGTCAAAATTCTATGTTTTGCAATCTCTCTGTCAACCCCAGGCATGCCATCATTGGACCAAGTGAAGGTTTTCACATGCTTTTGTAGTACTTTTACAATTTCTTTTCTCTCATCAGGCATGAGGTCTTTTGAGTCGGATACCATTTTTGGATCATCATCTTTCCCTTGATCCATTTCGTGCAATGATGCATCATGTATGCTAAAAACATTAAATGAATGTTTGCATGTATGTATAGTTCCATCCGGAAAAACATCACACAAGTAAATGAAATTAGATTTCATTGCATTAAATGCCCTATAGGCTAAATTATTCACATCATAAATAGAAGAGATAGATACATCGAATAATTATCATCCTCCATATGTAGAGGGTCTTCTCCAGCTGCAGCATCATCGACTACCTTGAACAGGTCTCCCAAATCACCCTCAAGTGCTTCTTTCTGGCCAACAGATAGCTCTTCTTCGATTGCCTTTGCTTTCCCTATCATCAGTTCAGTCAACTCTGCCACAGCTTCACCCACCAATTCATCTTTAGTCTTCTCAACAGATGCCTTCTTTCCAGAACCCATATTCGACTTCATCAGAATAGATAATGCCTTTGTGATTGCTTTGACAATTGCTTCGACTTCTCCTTTTCCTGGGTCTACTTTCTCAGCTGATTCACCATTGTTTCCAAACTCAACCCTGATCTGGTCAACTGTAATCTTTGGATTTTTCAGAATCATCTTCCCTTTGTCTTCAATCCTAGTACGCAACATATTAACAACAGGCTCAACCCCATATTTGCTGAAATCAACAACATTCGCAAATATCTCAAACCCTAGGAGCTAACCTCCCTGTTAGCAGATGACCTTTTTCGGATGGATGTTGAAAACGGGGTTTGATGATCTTATTTAGGAAAACCATTGACTTGTTTGGAAATCCCTTTTGTAGAAAACATTTTCCCATTTCATTACTTAAAGACCTAAAAACTTAAACTTCAAGATCAGTGACAGAGTCACCACCCGGATCAGCTCATTCGGGAAATTCGGGTACAGCTCCCTACCAAACGTAGACTACTGTACCTAATCCAGAGATTTAGGGTTCGGGCAACTTACCTATTCAACCTTAAGCTTGTATTCATTTATAAGTACATATGACAATATTTTATTCTCTTATTATTTTTCTCTACCCAATTTAATCCTTTACTATTAGCCCATGCTAATTCAGATGACAAGAATAAAGTGCGGAAATATAAACCATACATTAAAACCAAAAGGAAAAGGAATAGAGGCCATATTACAACCTATAAAAAAGGAAAAAAGCTCTCATCCTCACCATTACAATCGCCTAGATACATGAGGACCTAAAAAGTATAATCGCCTAGAATACGCGATTAATCTAGGAAATACATCCAAAATAAAAATAAAAGCTGCAAAACAAATGATTAGCACAGATATATCCTAAACACCTATAGGACTTATACAAGACAGAATGGGGATTTTAGGAAGTGGGAACATACATTTAGGGGATAACCGAGAAGTCCGGGCGACTTGCTCGGTTAAACCTGGAAAATGGTTTTAGAAACGCCCTGTAGGTTTTTGTGCTTGAAAATGGTTTTGGAAAATGGTTTGGCTCAATTACATGTAAATTTCTCCATATAGTGAGTTGGTTATCCCGGAACTCAGAGTTCTGTTCATAGAGGTTCCTAATTCCAAACGTCCATCTGGGGTCTGAAAGCAATAAACATGCCAAAAATAGTTTTGAATCTGAAGACAGCATCACGCAACGACGTCCACGCGGGTTGTCCTGTGATGCTTCCTTCTGCCCGTCACTACAGCCCTGCAGCTGTATTACAGTCGTGAGACTGTACTGATTACAATCGTGAGACTCTAGTTAGAGTCGCATGGCTGTGATGAACAGTGCACGACAGTGGTTTTCTTATTTTCTAAAATCATTGTTTCAATCGATTTTGATGATTTCTAGGGATTCTGAAAATCTGAGGATCCGTTATCACTGGACTGAGAATCTAGTTAGGGATCTACCAACCACGAATTCCGAGAATTGAAACCAAAAAAACCCTAAATCTCACATCCGTATCATTGGAAATCCGAAAACCACAATTTTATAGTGTACAGATGTGATTTGACCAAATTGAATCATAAAAAATCATTTCAAATAGGAAAGGCGGCTATATTCGGTCGAATTTGGGCTTTTCGGGCTTCTGCCCAGAAGAATACAGTCGTGCGACTGTAATATACAGTTGCACGGTTGTGTTCCAGGCAACTACAATCGTGCGACTGTAACTATAGTCGTGCGACTATAATTACAGTCGTGTAGTTGTAGTTGCACAGATAGTTTTTTGGATAAATATTTTTAAACACAGGATCAATCACAAATCAACATAAAATGAGTTTTAAGGCCTCTCAGAGTTTACCTCTTTTGTATTCCAGTATGCTTGATGACCGGAGTCGGATGTGGTTGTCGGAATCCGCCTAGAATCTCCAAACGACCCAAAATTCTCGAACATACATCCCGAATTGATCCGACCCAACCCAAGAATGGTTTTGATTGAATAATATTAGACTGGGAATTCTCATGCTATGTGTTTCACTCCTGTATTCTCTCTGTGTTTGTGGTTTTTCTTAGTTTTTCTTAGTTTCCTCTTCTTTCTCTCTCTAAAACTCTTTTCTCTCACTAGAATTCTCTTTCTTTTTCTTCAAAATTGATTATTCCTCCCTTTTTGTGTTTCCTGCCTTTGTTATATTTGGTCGCCCTAATTCCCGCAAATCACGCCCAAAATAATCCCAACCAAAATAGAATTTTATCCTATTTAGGAATCTGCTGGGTCAAAGACTAGAGTCGTAAGGCTCTAACTACAGTCGTGTGACTATAGCATTACAGTCATGTGACTGTAGTTGTTATAGTCGTACGACTATATACTACAGTCTGCACGCGCACCTAAGTTTCCTAACCTCTCGACGAACTCTTCTCGGGGTTTCGGATCAAGGACTCTTTTGAATTTTGAGCCGTTTGAGAACATTCCGAGCATTATTCTGCTCATTCTCAAATCTGACTCATGTTAATCTGTTTAACAGGTAACAATAGGTTTTCATCACAAAGGTTGGGAAAAAACCCGTGCTCACAGGCTGCCCCTCGTGTGACCAAAGTCGACTTAGACTGGTAATTATGGCCGATTCGAGTTTGGTCTCACGATAGAAAGCACGGTGAGAAGGAAAAAAGGATGTACCTGGGGGTTCTCCTCGTGCTGACTTGCTATGATACTCATAGGGACTTGTCTTGGTTGATTCGCAAAACAGCAGTCTTGCCTAAGTTGACTTGATTTTTTAGGGACTTACGTCGACTCCATTATGAAGCATAGGACTTTGCCCGAATTGATTCGATGTTCGCCAGGGATGTACTTCAACTCCACTGCAAAGAAAAGGACTTTGCCCAGATTGGATTGGTTCTCTAGGGATAAACTTTCACTCCATTACGAAGCAGAGGACTTTGTCCAGATTGATTCGATGCTCCAGGGATGTGCTTCGACTCCATTACTAAGTAGAGGACTTTGCCCGGATTGGGTTGGTTCTCCAGGGGCATATTTCGACTCCATTGCGAAGCAGAGGACTTTGCCTAGATTGATTCGACATTCCAGGGACGTGCTTCAACTCCATTGCGAAGTAGAGGACTTTGCCCGGATTGGGTTGGTTCTCCAAGGGCATATTTCGACTCCATTACGAAGCAGAGGACTTTGCCTAAATTGATTCAATGTTCCAGGGACGTGCTTCGACTCCATTACAAAGCAGAGGACTTTGCCCAGATTGGGTTGATGCTTCAGGGATGTGTTTCGACTCCATCGTGAAGTAGAGGACTTTGCCCGGATTGAATTCTCCTTGTAAATTGATGTTCATGAAAGTGAAGGGTATTTTGGTAATTTTGTAGCTTGGAAAGTTGGTGTACTTTGGAAGAAGGGTATTTTGGTCATTTCAACTCTAGTGGAGCCTATGTCACTAGGGGAAGAAATATTTCGATGATTTGGTTTCCCGTGAAGCTTGTATCTAAAGGAAAGGTGTTTTAGTCATCTGTTAGTTTGGTTACTAACAGAAGGGCATTTTGGCCATTTCACTTCTAGTGGGGCCTGTGTCATTGAAGGAAAGGATGCTAGTGTTTCCCATGAAGCTTGTGTTGCTGGCTAAAGATGCTTTGGTGATTTGAGAAGTTTGATTATCTCTTTTGATGTTTTGAAGTTGTTTTGGGTACGTATTCGTTCCTTTGGAAACAAAATTTTTGCCCCTTCGATCAAGAATGAATATGGACCGAACATCTTGCCCCTAGATACCATTGAAATTGGCTCTCTGTGGTGGAGTAATACCATTGAAATTGGCTCTCTGTGGTGGAACAATACCATTGAAGCTAGATGGGGAATGCGTATTTATTCCTTGATCGATAATTTTGGAAAGAAAAATTTTTGCCCCTTCGATCAAGAATAAATACGGCTTGATTGTTTTACCCCTGGATACCTATGAAAGGTAAGAGATACCTTCCTCAGGATTATATTAGCGTAAATGTGAATTCTAAAAATTGAGAAAAGTCTCTTACCTGGGATTTAGAGGATGCCCCAGTGTCAGGTTATTTCCGCTTTCGGAGTGCTCATGATTCGAGACAGCCCGGTGATGATAACGAGTACCTGTACTTGGCTTGGTCCTTCGATGCATGTATGCATGTGTGTATGTATGTTTTGATTGTGTGTATGTGTGTATGTCTTGGATGCATATGCATGTGATTATGATGTTTTTAGGCTTTGCTTGGTGCAAACAATGATTGGAATTGAGCACTGAGAGTCCACTCACTTGAGGGCAGGGTTGACCAGTTGTGTCGATGGGTCACCGAGTTAGAGATTATGAATCAGACTTTCAGAGATCGGGTGGATGATTATGGGTGAGGATGTGAGTGAGGACCCGACCGAGGAGTTAGGAGATGACAGAGATGATGATGATGATGCCGGCTTTGCACCTCATTAGGCCTATTTCTTTGTCTTTCCGCTTGTGATGTATTGACCCGTTTGTGGGTTACTTTCTTTGACTTTTGTACATTCTTGCATGGGTCTTGCTTCGTGATGTACCAGATGCTTGAATGATTTACACATGATTTATGACATTTACATCTTCTAGTCATTGAATTTGAGCCCTTGAGTGTATATTCTCTGCCTTTTCATGCTTTTATTGCCCCTTGATTCAATCTGGTCGGGTCCGGGACGTGAGGCGCTGACTTTGAGGCACCTCCGTCTTTGAAGGATTAGGGGTATCTGAGCTTGATGCTACTGCGTGACTTTTATTCTTTTATTTTATTATTTTATGTCCTAACTTTTGCATAGGTCGCCCTTTTGGGTTTTCGGCCTATCGGACTGTCTTTACTTTTGCCTAAACTGCCCTTTCGTGTTTTCAATTCAGCAGACTTTATTTTGTGTCCTAATTTTTGCATAGAGCGCCCTTTCGGGTTTTTGATCTATCAGATGTCCTAATTTTTGCACAGACCGCCTCTTCGGTTTTCGACCCATCGGACTCTTTTTTTGGTGTTTTTTTTTCTTGCCGTGATGCATGCAAACTGAAAGTGTGTACAGCTATATATGCATGATGCGAATTCAATTTCAAGTAGAGTTGGAACATTTAATCGAATAGAGCAAGGCATTCATTCATTCATTCATTGATAATGTTTTCGCACAATGCACATCGAAAGATGAAATGAAGTTAAGAACAGAATCGGTAATGGTATCCGTCTCGACTAAACCCACAACTGCCACCAACCGCTCTTTGCAGATTTTCCAGTTGATGGTCCTCGCCTTTCTGTCCTAATTTTCGCATGGATCACCTTTTCGGTTTTTGATCCATCGGACTCTTCATTTTTTTTACACATGGCGTCGTTTGAGCTTGTCTTGATCGATGGGGTTGACAGCTTGTTCTCCCTTTTCTTTGGTGGATCCGATGCCACCCCATAGACCAACAAGTATGGGGTATCTCCAGTATGCACTCTGATGCTAGTTCTGTGTCCTTGCAAGGCAAATGACAGTTTGTCGACCCAAACTCGGTAGGTAACTATCACTTTTGACGAAATCCCCTTGATGGATTTATTGGCCGCTTCTATCGCCTCGTCAGCTTGTGGCAGATGCGGAGATGATCTATGATGCTCTACCTGTAAGCGCCGGGTTTTCCGACCTCTATGATGAGAATTCCAGTGTTACCTATGGAGCGAACGGACTCGAATCGGACTTGGAAACGACGGAATGTTGTCTGGAGTTCCTCAAACATCCTGAAAACCAATCTTCCGCAACCCGAAATCCCTGAAAAGGTCTCCCGAGTGGGTTCTAGCGTTTAAGGTGTGCGTCCGATTTTCGAAATTTTGCCTCGGCTCTTGCTAGAGCCGCATGGCTCTAGCTTTTAAGCTAGAGACGGGCGGCTCTAGACTAGAGCAGTACGGCTCTAGTGGGTGAACCAAGTTGCTCTGCAAAGCAGAGCAACTTGGCTCGGCAGAGGAGAAGTTGGGCAAAATCAAAAAGTCAGGCGTCCATTTAATGTTTGAAATGATATGTGAGAGGAGAGTATAAAAAGAAAAGCAAAAATCAAATCAAAGGAGAGACTTTTGCAACTTTAGGCAGAAAACACTTTCCAAAGAAACAGAGAGAAAAAGAGAAGCAGAGAAAGAGAGGAAGGCAGGCCGAGACACAAGAGCAAGCAAAGTGACCCCAAAAACACAAAGGCTAAGACTTAAAACCAATTCTTAAATATCAACAACAGTTACTCAACCTTTGCTTATTGATTTGGGATCATTTCGGATTTGTTTTGGATTATTTCTAGTCATTGCATTTTTCGGCCGGTTGAGTTTCCAGGACATATTTCAAGCTTTCAATCCATTTCTTGACGTTCAAAGCATCAAAACAACACTAAGGTAAACTCTGAGAGGCCTTAAACCTGTTTGCATTGTCTTTTCTATGTGTTTTCTTCATTTTTGCAGCTTTCAGAAATCAGATTGCCCGAATAGAGCTGGGCGGCTCTAGTAACAGAGTCGCCGGGCTCGGTTCTGCAAGGATAGACTCTCGGTTTGTCCCGATCATCTGAAAACGGTCCGTTTTCCATTTTGTGCATTCTGTTGTGATTATTTTCGGCCCAAATCCATCAGTATGTCATAAAATTTTGGTTTTCAAATTTCGGTACGTACGGGTATTAGGGTTTTTGGTTTGGGGTTTTATTTCCTGAGTTTCGGGTTGTTTTATCCGAATCGGATCCATAGTTCAACATTAGCGGACCCCCGAACCCTAAAAAGTCCCCGGAAAATATTGAAAATGAACAAAATGATATTTCACAAATCTTTTTGGTGTATTTATTGCACTTTGGACCATAGATGGTTTGTGTATTAGGAACCCGCACGAACGAAACCCTGGATTCTGGGAAAACAGACCCCCAAAAATAGAAATTAGCATGTAACCAAGCCAAATGTTTTCAAAAAATGATTTTCCAGCACAAAAATTACAGGGCGTTTTAAAACCGTTTTCCAAGTCTAATCGGTCTAACCGGTCGGGTCAACTCAGTTATCCCCCTAAATGCATGCTCCCGCTCCTAAAATCCCAATTCTATCCTATTTGAGTCCTACCTGTGTGTGCAATATAAATTGTGCTAACCGTCTGTTTTACAGCTTTTATTTTTATTTTTATTTTCGCTGTAATTGATAGATTTCGTGTATTTTTAGGCGATTGTAATTTTTAGATCCTCGTGTACTTAGGCGATTGTAATGTGAGGACGAGGGTTTTTATCTTTTATTCGATTGGGTTGTATAATCGGTACTTTATTTTTTCTGCAATTTATTTTTTGCATTTTGCTTTAGCATCTGCTGATTAAAATAAACAAATTGGGGTTAGAGAAAGATAATAAAGCAAACTAAATATGGTAATATAAACTGTAAAGTGAAAGCAAGCTAGAGGTTAAAGTAAGTCACTTGCCTGAACCCTAAATCTCTGGATTAGGTACGATAGTCTACCCTCGGTAGGGAGCTGTATCAAAATTCCCCGGATGAGCTGATCCGGGTGGCGACTCTGTCACTGATCTCAGGATTTGAGTTTCGAGGTCTTTAAGTTAAAACGGGAAAATGTTTTCTACAAAGGAATTTTCAAATCCAATCCATGATTTTCCTAACTCAAGATAAACAAAACCCGTTTTCCACTAAAACCAAAAACCAAACAAAAACGTTTTCCCCGGTTCGCTTCGCCATGTTCCTAAAAAAATTTTCTTTTTGAAAAAGGTCATCCGCTCACAGTGGCGACTCTGCTGGGGAAATGTGGTTTCTTAAAAAGTTTTCATAAAAACTTAATGAACTTAGACAACTACCGAAATAAAACCTCGCTTGCAGTCACTTCACTAGTTCATATTACCATATTTTGTTTGCACCTTGCATATCATGATATTTTCTTCTTCTCAATCCCTCCAACACACTGATCAGCCCCGGTTTACCCAAGAAGGTGGACTACCTCTTCCGCCAGGATTGGAGACACCCGACGGGGTAAACCACTCATAGCACTGCATGACCTTACATCGTGTTCTACGGTGGGGAAGTGTATATTCGCTATGGGAACCTATACGACCCTTGGTTTTGACTTTGGCCCATATGTAATGGCTTAGCAACTTCCCCTAGGATTACCAAAACTTAAAATTCAAAATGAACATTGAGTGTATGCCTTTGGTATCCCCCGTTGATGCCAAAGAGACCCAATGCCTAGGTAGAATGCAAGACTAATCGAAAGGAGAAATAAGGTCGAAAGGGAGCGCATATTTTTACGTGTGCTAACGTTTGCTCTGTGGTGTTTTCTATTTGACTTTTCACGAAGCATCAAACATGCATCGGTTTCGTGTGCCATTCTAACCACATCACTATGCCGCCATTTTCGAACATCGACATATGTGTGACACTAATCACATTTTTGTGCAGCCATGACATTTTATTGGTGTGCCATTTACATCTCGCGTGCGACATTTCCATAAAGCATACACGACATCATTATGTGTGTCACGCATTTTTAACCACATTTTTGTGCAGCCACTTGCATTTTTCGTATGACATGCACATCCATGTCATTTCATCTCACCTAATAAAGGATGATTCCAAGTGTGCCCTTCACGATCATTTCATTCCATAACATGTCTGGTACCCTAAAACTACCCGTGTTTCGCCCATGCACTGGATTGCACTTGGCCATTTCACGAATATCATACCATTCAATAGTAGCCCGCAATGGTCCTAGATTTGCTTCCGTGTGGCAGTTCATATGATGTCATCACATGACATCACATTCATTTATCATAGGTGTCTCGGTGATGCCGAAATCCTGTTTGCACATTATGGTTCACATCAGACCATTTCATGACATTGTAAAATCATTCAAGGTACTCCCCGAGTACTGTATTAGTACATGTATAGGGGCATTCCATAACAGTATCAAAATCATGCAAGGTGTTCCATGAACGCCGAATCTTCATCCGTGTCCTCAGTTACATGCGACTTTTCTGTAACGCCACTTCATATCACATTGCTTCAAAAGCATCAGAACTCTGTCCATGGGACGGTCCCCACGCGACCATTTCACTTCATGACATCAACCTACAAAGCATCAAAACTCTGCCTATGTGTCGGTACACAAGCGGCCATCTCACTACAATTCATTAGGTGCCCCAAAGGTGCTGAACCTCTGTCCGTGCGGCGGCTCCTACGAGACATTTTCATATCATTTTGCATAGCATTGGGCACTCTTGGGACATCCCAAACAAAGGAAATTCAAGCATGCAAAGTTCATCCTCATTTTCATTCCTATTCATAAAGCATTATCCAAGCATCATTCTCCATGACATCACGTCATTCATCTACCATCCCTAACTCTCCACTTATGATGTAGGGCAATACACATGTGAGACTAGAAAATACCAAAGCTCCATACAGACAGTTCATAAAGTAAGTAGGATCGACCAAGGACAAGGTCTCAGGCTTTGAGGGCTGTTGGGGAACAGAGAATAGTAGTGACTGATAGTGATTCTGATTCCAGAGAGGAAGTGGAAATGGCCAATCAAACACCAAGTCTTGCTGATGCCTTGAAGGATTTCCTGAGATCCCTAGATTTCCGCGACATGCTAAAAGAAGAGATGCAGGCTGTGGTAATAGAAACCGGGGATATCAGAACCAGTAGGCCCGGGAAGGAAAAGGTAGATGAGTCTTCTAAATTTGGGGCTGATGTGTAACGCCCCAGATATAAGTTGACTTAGTTATGTTGTGATGTGTGCATATGAGTGAGCATTTTTGCATTTAACCGATGTTTTGTATGATAGAACAATTAGTAGGCTTTGGCCTAATGGTAGAGAGATGTGTTTAATAACTAGAGGTCTAGAGTTCGAACCCAACTTAGCTTAATTTGGTTATTTTTTTTAGGATTTATATTTTTTGTTTGGGAGACATAAAATCCGAAATTTATTATTGCATATATCCCTTTTTATTTAGTTTGACCAATTCAAATCAGAAACTACCAACTTAGTGGAGCAAATCTCGCCCACTTACCTTTCCTCCATCAAATCAACTTCTATTTCCTATTTAACACTACAAATTTCAGAATTCCTCTAACCCTAGCCGAAATTTGTTCTTTCTCTTCCTCTCTCTTTCACTTAAACCAGCCTTGCATCATTCTTGTGAATTCCGAAATTCCATTGTCTCAGTTGAGGAAATCATTCATCTTTCTGAAGGTAAGGAATCCCAATCGGTTTTATTCCATCTTTTAACTCCTTAGAAACTTGCTAAGAACTTTGTTCTTTTCTGTAATTTTCTGAAGTTTCTTCTCTTTGGGAATCATCGGATTAAGTTCGTGACCTAAATCGAGGAGCACCCTCTCCTAATTTCTGTTTTTATTTTAGTGACCGATCTCACTGCAATCGAGGTAACAACTAAACCCTAAATGTCGGTTCGAAATTTATATAGGACGTATGGTAGATGAATTTGATCCTAGGTTGTATTATTACTGAAATTATTGTTGAGACATGAATGTATATGATATGGGTGTAAGAAATTGCTTTTAGGTTAAAAGATTGGTAGAAATATGAAAATACATGTGATTGAGTCGAAATTGGTAAGCTGCTGTATTTTCAGAATTGACTGTTTATGGTAATTATGGCATAACTTCCGTTATATAACTCCGATTGGCATATTCAAATTTCTGTGTTTTCCTGAGATATAGGTGTACAAGGTTGTTTTACATTATTTTGGAAAATTCCGTGAGTAAAGTGCTCATGTTCCCTATTGAAACTGCCTTATGTGCATTGTGCCGATTTTTCTTGAACTGCTGAATTTCAGATTGTACAGGTTGTGATAATTTTAGCTTTATTTTCGTTATATAACTCCGATTGGCATGATTCAACTTTCTGTGTTTTCCTGAGACATAAATGTACAAGGTTGTTTTATACTATTTTGGCAAATTCTGTGAGTAAAGTGCTCGTATTCCCTGTTGAAACTGCCTTATGTGCACTGTGCCGATTTCCTGGAACTGCTGAATTTCAGTTTGTACAGTTTGTGTTGATTATGGCTTTATTTTCTCTCTGTAGCTCCGTTTGCCATGAAACAAAATTCTATGTATTCCTGAAATTCTGATGTTCAATGTTGCTTTATATTATTTTTGCTAAATCAGTGAGTAACACATCTGTTTTGTCTGTTGAAGTCAGACTATGTGCAGTGATCTGAAGTGAATTTACAGATTGCATGTTTTTAGTGTTTCCTTAATATCTTTTGCTATAGGAATCCGAATTGCATGATTTAAGTTGGCGTGTGTTCCTAAGATGTAAGGCTAAATTTACCTTTTTATTGCCATGCTGAATTCTGAGTCTAACCTACTGGAATATTATATGCAAGTTGAGGCATGAACTATGAATTCTGAAATTTTCACCTTAGGCCTTGAACTGATTTTTTTAATGTGTGCAAAGCATAATTTGATTCTAGGAATTTATGCTAGGACTCTTGACATGAAATCTAATAATTACATATATGGTTTGGTAAATTTAATACATGTTGGAATTATGAAATCGAGTTTGGGGTAAGTCCTATTTTTTTTTATGGCACCATGTGTTTATTGATGTATCAGATTATGTTTTGGGGTAAGTCCTATTTTAATGGCACCTTATGGTTATTGAATTGGTTGGGATAAGTCCTATGTTAAAGGCACCTTTTGAATATTGATATAATTATGATAATTAAATTGGTGTTTGTAGTGGCATATACTCTGGTGTCTTGGTTAGTTTTGCTAAGTGTTTTCCATGTTTGATTGGTTGACACTAGGACAGCGCCCTTTGTTTCGAGGTAAGTCCCTTCGTTGGCACTCAGAGAGGTAAATCCCTTCGTCGTACTCTAATTTATTTTATTTTTGAGGTAAGTCCCTTCGTTGGCACTCTGTGAGGTAAGTCCCTTCGTTGGCACTCTGAGGTAAATCCCTTCGTGGTACTCTTTTCTTATTGATAAGGGGGTAAGTCCCGTTGTGGTTCCCCGAAGCGTCTGAGCCGAACTCTCTAAGGACATAGGTGTATAGGTCAATACAAATGATTTATACGCGTATACCACAAAATTAATAAAGGTTAAGGTATAATTGAGTTGATGTCAAGTTTGTGATGAAGTACTTTGATTTGGGATGTTGGTATGTATTTGTATGTACATGACTTATCTTGGAAATCTGAATTTTGATGATATTGATTATCCACTTGGAATGTTTTGTACTATTATTTGAAATAGATAATTATGTGATATGCTGAACTTGAACTTTATATGTTGTATGTGATGCAGCTAACAAATAAGGGTAAGATCTCTGATACATGATTGTTACTATGAGAATTATGCATGCTTGTATAAATTGATAAATTTGCTTTCTATTAATCATGATGAAGTATACTTAAGTAATGTAATATGAAATTTATGATCTGTCATCTTCCTATGTGAACTTTGAATTGATGTTTGGGATTTATTAGTTACTCGTCACTAAGTGGCGCTGTTGATATTTTCAGATTTTGCCGGTGCAGAATAGGAGATGCCTGATGTATGTTCTCGGGGATTGTGTGGAGAGTTTCCGTCATGTTATTTTATCATCTATTCGTAGTTATGGATGTTCAAAGATTTATTTATTTATTTATTTATTTTTTTTACTCCGTTATATTACCTTTTGAAATACCTATTTATGTTAAATTACTGTTTTTGAAATGGAAATTTTCGAGTACTCATTTATGATCATGTTATTTTAAAGATAAAAAGGAAGTTTTGAAAATGATGACCTAAACTTTATGTAATGTTTCCGCCATTGCATGCTTGCAAAAGTTAGGGTTGTCACAGTTGGTATCAGAGCCCGCGTTGGTTCCGAGGCTTTGGTAGCATAAGTCACTTGGAACCAAAACTCAGAATCCTAGGATAGAGATTTTTGAACGTAGAAGTGAGATGCATGGGTAGGTAGAATGGGTTTATCTGCTTTGAATTGTTTGTTTTCTATTACTTGCTATATGTATAACATGATTAGATCCAACCTAGAACCAAAATTTTAGAATGCCTCCGCGTAGAGATTCCGTTCGCGATGACTCTCCTCAGCGACGTATGCGGCTGTTGGAAGATGCCGTGCTCGCTATGGCTTAAAGAAATCCAAATAACCAAACTGTCTTCGATCGCATTGCTCGTCATCGACCCCCAACTTATGAAGGATCTTCCGACCCGGTGGTGCTAAGGAACCAGGAAGGGAGAATGGTTTCCTATTCAAGTATTAAATTGAAACCGGGAGTGAAGATGGTCTCGGCCATGAAGTTGAAGAAAATGGCGATGAAGGGTGAGGAAGTATTCCTGTGTCGGGTGAAGGATACCTCGGTGGAAGTGAGGCTTAAGGACATTCCAGTTGTCCGTGAGTATGCGGATGTGTTCCCTGATGAACTACCTGGGATTCCGCCAGAAAGAGATGTGGAGTTCGCCATTGACTTGATCCCGGGGTCTGCACCAATTTCTAAAGCCCCGTACCGTATGGCCCCTTCGGAAATGCAAGAGTTGAAGATGCAGTTGCAAGAACTTGTTGATAAGGGTTTCATTCGGCCCAGTGTGTCGCCTTGGGGTGCTCCAGTGCTCTTTGTTAAAAAGAAAGATGGGAGCATGCGGTTGTGCATTGATTACCGCGAGTTGAATAAGGTGACCATCAAAAATAAATACCCTTTACCGCGGATTGAGGATCTCTTTGATCAGCTTAAGGGTGCAGGAGTATTTTCAAAAATCGATTTGAGATCTGGGTATTACCAAATTCCGGTGAAGAAGGATGACATTCCGAAAACTGCTTTTCGGACGAGATATGGACACTATGAATTTGAGGTGATGCCTTTCGGACTTACTAATGCACCAGCAGTGTTCATGGACCAGATGAATAGATCCTTTCACAAACTTCTTGATGTATGTGTGGTGGTCTTTATCGATGACATCTTGGTGTATTCGAAGGATGAAGATGAGCAAGTGAAGCATCTTAAGATGGTATTGGATGTGTTAAGGGAGCAAAAATGGTATGCCAAGTTCTCAAAATGTGAGTTTTGGCTAGAAGAAGTGGCATTCCTAGGCCATGTGATTACAAAGGAGGGTGTGTAGGTGGACCCGGCAAAGATCAAGGCCGTCCTTGAATGGTCTAGTCCTACTAATGTGACCGAAGTCTGAAGTTTTCTTGGTCTTGCTGGATACTACCGGAGGTTTGTACACAACTTTTCAACCATCGCTCGACCTTTGACTCAGTTGATGAAAAAGGATTGTAGGTTTCGGTGGACTGCAGATTGTGAGGAAGCATTCCAAGAGTTGAAAGAGAGACTTACTTCAGCCCCAGTTCTAGCATTACCGACTGATGGAGTAGAGTATGAAGTGTTCAGTGATGCTTCTAAATATGGGCTTGCGTGTGTGCTTATGCAATTGGGTAAGGTGATTGCCTATGCTTCGAGGCAATTGAGGGTTCATGAAAGGAACTACCCGACTCACGATTTGGAGTTAGCTGCGGTGGTGTTTGCTCTTAAAATTTGGCGCCATTACTTGTATGGTGTGCCGTGCAAGATATACACCGATCATAAGAGCCTCAAATATATTTTCACCCAGAAAGAACTAAACATGCGACAGAGACGTTGGTTAGAGCTTATCAAGGATTATGACTTAACCTTGGAGTATAAAGAAGGAAAGGCAAACAGAGTCGCAGATGCATTGAGCAGAAAGAGCATCCATTCGGTGAACTTCATGAAAAGACTTCCTATTGATCTTTGCAAGGAGTTTAGCAAGTTGGAAATTGAAGTGGTCCCGAGAGGAGTGGTTCGGGCGAGTTTAAATGCAATCAGTGTGGAACCAGTATTGTTTGTAGAATTGAAAGAGAAGCAGTTGAGTGATCCTGTACTTCAGAAGATTCGTGCAGCGAAGGAGCAGGGTAATGCTGTAGATTTCGAGATTCTTGCAGATGGGAGTATGAAATTTAAAGGCCGATGGTGTGTGCCTAATGATTCAATGTTGAAAGAGCAGATCTTAAGTGAAGCTCATTGCACTCCCTACTCTGTGCATCCGGGAGGTGCGAAATTGTACAAAGATTTGAAGATGCAGTTTTGGTGGCCTAGAATGAAGAAAGAGGTAGCTGAGTTTGTGGCCCGGTGCTTGACTTGTCAAAAGGTGAAAATTGAGCATCAGAGGCCTGGGGGATTATTGCAGCCCTTGGCTATTCCAGCATGGAAGTTTGACTCGGTTTCTATGGACTTTGTGTCGGGTTTACCAAAGGTTGCTAATGGTTTAGACACAGTGTGGGTTGTTATAGACCGTTTGACCAAGGTGGCTCGGTTTATTCCTATGAAGAAGACCTGGTCTATGGAGCAGTTAGCTGAGGCATATGCGAGTGAAATTATAAGGCTACATGGTGTGCCTAGGGAGATTGTGTCAGATCGTGACCCACGGTTCTTGTCACATTTTTGGACATCATTGCAAGAAGCTTTGGGCACTAGGTTGAAGTTGAGTACAGCTTTTCATGCTGCTACAGATGGACAGACGGAGAGGACAATCCAAACCTTAGAGGATATGTTGCGGTCATGTGCTCTTGACTTCCAGAAATCTTGGGTGAAATGTCTGAGTTTGGTAGAGTTCTCCTATAACAATAGCTATCACGCTAGTATCCGTATGGCCCCGTATGAAGCCCTCTATGGGAGGAAATGTCGTAGTCCGACATGCTGGGACGACATTAGTGACACATTGGTGTTGGGTCCGGAATTGATTCGGGATACAGTTGAGAAGGTGAAGGTGATTCAGGCGAATATGAAGGCTGCCAGGATCGTCAGAAGTCTTATGCAGATCTCAAGAGAAGACCTCTTACCTTCGAAGTCGGTAGCAAGGTATTGCTGAAAGTATCTCCTATGAAGGGAGTGATGAGGTTCGGCAAGAGAGGCAAGCTCAGTCCCAAGTATATTGGTCCATATGAAGTGCTTGAAAGGATTGGGGAAGTTGCATATCGGTTGGCTCTACCACCGGAATTGGCAAAAGTTCATAATGTATTCCATGTTACGAAGATATGTGAGCGACCCTTCTCACGTTATTGCTGTGGATTCGGTGGAGGTGGAACCCAATTTGACATATGAGGAGAAGCCTGTTCAGATCCTCGACCGTCAGGTTCGCAAACTCAGGAGAAAAGAGATGCCTTTGGTAAAGGTGCTTTGGCGTAGCCAGAAGTTTGAAGAGGCTACTTGGGAGCTAGAAGAGACCATGAGATCCAAATATCCGGAATTGTTTGCAACTAATCAAGGTTAGAACCTAGCTTACTCTTTTGTCCTTGAGTTTCGAGGGCGAAACTTTTTGTTAGTGGGGAGGATTGTAACGCCCCAGATATAAGTTGACTTAGTTATGTTGTGATGTGTGCATATGAGTGAGCATTTTTGCATTTAACCGATGTTTTGTATGATAGAACAATTAGTAGGCTTTGGCCTAATGGTAGAGAGATGTGTTTAATAACTAGAGGTCTAGAGTTCGAACCCAACTTAGCTTAATTTGGTTATTTTTTTTAGGATTTATATTTTTTGTTTGGGAGACATAAAATCCGAAATTTATTATTGCATATATCCCTTTTTATTTAGTTTGACCAATTCAAATCAGAAACTACCAACTTAGTGGAGCAAATCTCGCCCACTTACCTTTCCTCCATCAAATCAACTTCTATTTCCTATTTAACACTACAAATTTCAGAATTCCTCTAACCCTAGCCGAAATTTGTTCTTTCTCTTCCTCTCTCTTTCACTTAAACCAGCCTTGCATCATTCTTGTGAATTCCGAAATTCCATTGTCTCAGTTGAGGAAATCATTCATCTTTCTGAAGGTAAGGAATCCCAATCGGTTTTATTCCATCTTTTAACTCCTTAGAAACTTGCTAAGAACTTTGTTCTTTTCTGTAATTTTCTGAAGTTTCTTCTCTTTGGGAATCATCGGATTAAGTTTGTGACCTAAATCGAGGAGCACCCTCTCCTAATTTCTGTTTTTATTTTAGTGACCGATCTCACTGCAATCGAGGTAACAACTAAACCCTAAATGTCGGTTCGAAATTTATATAGGACGTATGGTAGATGAATTTGATCCTAGGTTGTATTATTACTGAAATTATTGTTGAGACATGAATGTATATGATATGGGTGTAAGAAATTGCTTTTAGGTTAAAAGATTGGTAGAAATATGAAAATACATGTGATTGAGTCGAAATTGGTAAGCTGCTGTATTTTCAGAATTGACTGTTTATGGTAATTATGGCATAACTTCCGTTATATAACTCCGATTGGCATAATTCAACTTTCTGTGTTTTCCTGAGATATAGGTGTACAAGGTTGTTTTACATTATTTTGGAAAATTCCGTGAGTAAAGTGCTCATGTTCCCTATTGAAACTGCCTTATGTGCATTGTGCCGATTTTTCTTGAACTGCTGAATTTCAGATTGTACAGGTTGTGATAATTTTAGCTTTATTTTCGTTATATAACTCCGATTGGCATGATTCAACTTTCTGTGTTTTCCTGAGACATAAATGTACAAGGTTGTTTTATACTATTTTGGCAAATTCTGTGAGTAAAGTGCTCGTATTCCCTGTTGAAACTGCCTTATGTGCACTGTGCCGATTTCCTGGAACTGCTGAATTTCAGTTTGTACAGTTTGTGTTGATTATGGCTTTATTTTCTCTCTGTAGCTCCGTTTGCCATGAAACAAAATTCTATGTATTCCTGAAATTCTAATGTTCAATGTTGCTTTATATTATTTTTGCTAAATCAGTGAGTAACACATCTGTTTTGTCTGTTGAAGTCAGACTATGTGCAGTGATCTGAAGTGAATTTACAGATTGCATGTTTTTAGTGTTTCCTTAATATCTTTTGCTATAGGAATCCGAATTGCATGATTTAAGTTGGCGTGTGTTCCTAAGATGTAAGGCTAAATTTACCTTTGTATTGCCATGCTGAATTCTGAGTCTAACCTACTGGAATATTATATGCAAGTTGAGGCATGAACTATGAATTCTGAAATTTTCACCTTAGGCCTTGAACTGATTTTTTTAATGTGTGCAAAGCATAATTTGATTCTAGGAATTTATGCTAGGACTCTTGACATGAAATCTAATAATTACATATATGGTTTGGTAAATTTAATACATGTTGGAATTATGAAATCGAGTTTGGGGTAAGTCCTATTTTTTTTTATGGCACCATGTGTTTATTGATGTATCAGATTATGTTTTGGGGTAAGTCCTATTTTAATGGCACCTTATGGTTATTGAATTGGTTGGGATAAGTCCTATGTTAAAGGCACCTTTTGAATATTGATATAATTATGATAATTAAATTGGTGTTTGTAGTGGCATATACTCTGGTGTCTTGGTTAGTTTTGCTAAGTGTTTTCCATGTTTGATTGGTTGACACTAGGACAGCGCCCTTTGTTTCGAGGTAAGTCCCTTCGTTGGCACTCAGAGAGGTAAATCCCTTCGTGGTACTCTAATTTATTTTATTTTTGAGGTAAGTCCCTTCGTTGGCACTCTGTGAGGTAAGTCCCTTCGTTGGCACTCTGAGGTAAATCCCTTCGTGGTACTCTTTTCTTATTGATAAGGGGGTAAGTCCCGTTGTGGTTCCCCGAAGCGTCTGAGCCGAACTCTCTAAGGACATAGGTGTATAGGTCAATACAAATGATTTATACGCGTATACCACAAAATTAATAAAGGTTAAGGTATAATTGAGTTGATGTCAAGTTTGTGATGAAGTACTTTGATTTGGGATGTTGGTATGTATTTGTATGTACATGACTTATCTTGGAAATCTGAATTTTGATGATATTGATTATCCACTTGGAATGTTTTGTACTATTATTTGAAATAGATAATTATGTGATATGCTGAACTTGAACTTTATATGTTGTATGTGATGCAGCTAACAAATAAGGGTAAGATCTCTGATACATGATTGTTACTATGAGAATTATGCATGCTTGTATAAATTGATAAATTTGCTTTCTATTAATCATGATGAAGTATACTTAAGTAATGTAATATGAAATTTATGATCTGTCATCTTCCTATGTGAACTTTGAATTGATGTTTGGGATTTATTAGTTACTCGTCACTAAGTGGCGCTGTTGATATTTTCAGATTTTGCCGGTGCAGAATAGGAGATGCCTGATGTATGTTCTCGGGGATTGTGTGGAGAGTTTCCGTCATGTTATTTTATCATCTATTCGTAGTTATGGATGTTCAAAGATTTATTTATTTATTTATTTATTTTTTTTACTCCGTTATATTACCTTTTGAAATACCTATTTATGTTAAATTACTGTTTTTGAAATGGAAATTTTCGAGTACTCATTTATGATCATGTTATTTTAAAGATAAAAAGGAAGTTTTGAAAATGATGACCTAAACTTTATGTAATGTTTCCGCCATTGCATGCTTGCAAAAGTTAGGGTTGTCACATGATGTCTCAGCCAGCGTAGAGAAGCTGCAAGAGATGGAGGCAGCTATGGAAAAGATGAAGGCAAAATACTCTGTGTTGGATGAAGTGGTCGCTGAGCTGAAGAAAGGGGCCAACATCAGTCTGGGCTCCAAGAAGGGAGTGAATGTCGATGCAATGATCAACAAGGGCATTGAGACCTTTCCAAGTGCCTAAAGTCCCTTCCTACAAGGGGATTGGCTCACCGTAGGCCCATGTGAACCTTAATGTCAGAATCATGCTGATGGCAGGCGCAACCAAGCAGTAGTTGGTTAGTTTCTTCCCGACCACACTCAAGGGAGGTGCACTAAACTGGTATAATTCTTTATCCGAAGATGTGCAATCAGATTGGGAGGCCTTGTCAGCATCCTTCATCAAATACTACAGCTTCAACACCAAGATCCAAGTGAAGCTGTATGACTTAGAAAGGGTTAAGCAACAACAGAATGAATCCTTTGATGCATACTATTAGAGATGGATGAACAAGATGATTCTGCTGAAGAACCACCCCGACGAGGATGAACTGATTCAAAAGTTGATTGACGGGAGTAGGGACATCTTCCAAAACAACATGAAATTCCACTCTTTTAGTGAGCTCAGTGAAGTGTATAGTATGGCCATGAAAATCGAGAGAGATGAAGAGGAAAAGGTGGCAAGCTACAAAGGCAATAAAGGCTCCGGGCACGGTTTCAGATATGGATCAATGACTACAACTGGATCAGGCAGTAGATCTGGTTCCAGCCCTATAGGCAAAAGCGGGCAATCCTCAGAAGACAAGCCAGTTGAAGTTGCCGTTGTGTCCCAGCAACGAGGCAACCAAGATGGAAATGTGCAAAATCGAGGCCTATCCCCTTGGACTCTTTCTTTGGCCAAGATTTTTGCGAAATGCAGGAACGGCGGTCTTTTGAATTCTCTGAAGTCATTTGAAAAGCCAGCTGAGACCGACAAGGGAAAGTTATGTTCGTATCATGTGACAGTGGGGCACCACACAAATGACTGCATGCAGTTACTGAGGGCTGTCCGACAATTGATCGCTGAAGGAAAGATTGTAAAACCATCTTTAAAGCCCAGTGTTCATAACAACCCCTTACCCAGCTTCGACTGATCCGCGTGATTCTAACTATTAAAGAAATGATGCAGCAGTAAAAGAAGACCCTCCGCATGTGGAGGATGATAACTATTTTGATGTATCAGCTTTTGTTTTCTTTTCTGTTTTGTGAACAATTCAGCCCATGAGGCGTTTAATGTAATGCAATTTGATTTCAATTACTTGTGCGATATTTTTCTGGATGGAACACTGTGCATACATACAAACATTCATCTAATGTCTTTAGCATACATGACCTACCATTGCATGAAATGAACTTAAAGACAGATGATGACCCAAAAATAGTATCCGTCTTGAAAGACTTCACGCTTGAAAAGAGAAAAGAAAAAGAAATCGCAAAACACCCAAAAGTGCGTAACAAGTTTTACTTGATCCTACCACAGCATGACTAGGGATCGACGGAGAAGTTACCAAATGCCAGACTCCAAAGGATTTAAGGGCGGACTCAGTCAAGCAGAAGCTTCGCGGACCCAGATCAGACAAAGAGGGGAAACCACGATAGGAGAAACTGACATCGTTCAGAACCATGGCTGTCAACCACCCAAAGTGGATGAAAACGGAGTTGACCATGATGTCACAGCACCAAAAAAAAAAACGTTCGTCCAAATTTACGAAGAAGGACACATATGCAAGATACAGAATTCCGTGATCCGGTCAGACCAAGAGGAGACTATGGTCTCAAGGGGCAATGGCGCATATGCTCCAGTATAAAGGGCTAGGGCATCGATCATCAACTCCACATCATCCACAAGCTGGTGGGGTGACGGAAGCAGCCAACAAATCTGTCAAAGGAGTTTTATCAAAAGTGGATTGGCATGTCATTATTCACCTTGCAAAGACTCTAGACTAGCATCAGAGCACTCACCAAGGAGGCATCGTAGTCATCAACATTCAAGGTGGAAAACGTTCTACCAGGGAGAAGAGAGACCAAGCTGTTGACCCCATCAACCAGGATGGGCTAAAAAAAAAGTCCGGTGGATCGAAAACCGAAAAGGTGGTCCGTTCAAAAGTTAGAACAGTTCGATGGATCGAAAATCGAAAAAGCGGTCCATGCAAAAGTTAGGACGAAGACATGAGCACCACTAGTGGGAAAAATTGCAAGGACCGGTTGGTGGCAGTCGTGAATTTGGTCAAGATGGATACCACCGTTGACTCCGTTTTTAATTTCATTCCATCTATGAGGTGCATTATG
Source organism: Euphorbia tirucalli (assembly GCA_039660915.1). Classification (NCBI taxonomy): domain Eukaryota; kingdom Viridiplantae; phylum Streptophyta; class Magnoliopsida; order Malpighiales; family Euphorbiaceae; genus Euphorbia; species Euphorbia tirucalli. Next base: position 37,703,635 of record CM077636.1, on the reverse strand, counting down.
CTAAAACATTATCAATGAATGAATGAATGCCTTGCTCTGTTCATTTAAATTCCCAATTCTGCTTGGAATTGTATTCACATCATGCATCATACATAGTTGTTCACATCTTTCGCTCACATGCGTCGCATTCACCAAAAAAAAAAGCTTGCTAAGGTGAAAACCGAAAAGGCGCCTTAGGTAAAAATTAGAGCGGCTTGCTAAGCTGAAAACCTACATTAGGCAGTTTAGGCAAAAGTTAGAGAACCTTCAAAAAAAAAAAAAGGCTCACTGAGGTTAAAAAAAAAGGCACCTCAGGCAAATGTTAGAGCAGCTCGCTGACCTAAAAACCCACATCGGGCAGTTCAGGCAAAATTTAGAGCACTTCCAGATTCATCATTCCTAAGGGCGGTCAAGTGGAACGCATCCACCATTCTCCAGCAGGAGCTCTCCTACTATCCTCCAGTAGGATCCTCTGCACCATCCCCCAGCGGAACCATCACAAAGAACGCCACCACTTTCTCTCCAACAGTCATGGGACTTCCCCAACAGTCATTGCATATCCCCATGCATCCCCAGCGGGAATGCGAGAATCACATCACATGAAGAATATACTCCCCAGCTAGATCAGCCATAAGTGTGATGTATCTTCCTCAACCAGAGGCGTGACCCGATCTCCCCAACCAGGGCATGGCATTTCAAGGCTGGATGAATAGCGAGAAATGCATCTCCCAGTGTCATTCGTACATGCACACATTGAAATATACACGTACATACATTCAAAACATACCCACACATGCATACACACATCATAACCAATCCAGGTACAGGTACTCACCACCATCACTGGGCCACTCCGAGCCAAGATCGCTCTCAAAACAGAAACTCATCCAACACTGGGGCATCCACCAGGTCTCAAGAGACAAGTCAAAGCCACGCGGACCCAAACCTCAACATCTCAAGTACCCAGGGGCAAAATAATCAAGCCGTATTTATTCTTGATCGAAGGGGCAAAAATTTTTATTTCCAAAATTATCGATCAAGGAATAAATACTCATCCTCAAACTAATTCCAAAACTATCACTCCTAAAGTCCCACCCATCCAAGCTAGATTTCAAATCCTTGAAACTCCTTCAAGCCAGATTCTTAATCCTTGATAAACACCTATCCAAGCTAGATTTCCAATCCTTGAAAACTCCTTCAAGCATGATTCCCAATCCTTGAAAACCTCTTCAAGCCAGATTTTGAATCCTTAAAACTCCTTCAAGCATGATTCTCAATCCTTGAAAACCTCTCCAAGCCAGATTTTGAATCCTTGAAAACTCCTTCAAGCATGATTCCCAATCCTTGAAAACCTCTCTAAGCCAGATTTGGAATCCTTAAAACTCCTTCAAGCATGATTCCCAATCCTTGAAAACCTCTCCAAGCCAGATTTTGAATCCTTGAAACTCCTTCAAGCATGATTCCGAATCCTTGAAAACCTCTCCAAGCCAGACTTCGAATCCTTGAAACTCCTTCAAGCATGATTCTGAATCCTTGAAAACCTCTCCAAGCCAGATTTTTAATCCTTGAAACTCCTTCAAGCATGATTCCTAATCCTTGAAAACCTCTCCAAGCCAGATTTTGAATGCTTAAAACTCCTTCAAGCAAGATTCCTAATCCTTGAAAACCTATCCAAGCTAGATTTCAAATCCTTGAAACTCCTTCAAGCAAGATTCTTAATGCTTGAAAACTTCTCCAAGCCAGATTTCGAATCCTTGAAAACCAATTCAAGCATGATTCCCAATCCTTGAAAATCGTTCAAGCCAGATTTCGGGGTCCTTGAAAACCAATTCAAGCAAGATCCCAGATCCTTGAAACCAATCCAAATCCCCAGCAGATCCACCTCGGGTAACCTAAACCTGACATCGGTCCAGATCGGCTTCACTCCAATCTTCAGCAGATCCGTCGCAGGTAACATAAACCCGATGTCAGGCTTGGATCAGCTGCAACTCAGGTATGTCTTTCTTTCTCCTATTTGTAGTGCTTTCATTCGCATTCTCAAATTCCCCTCAAGTAACCCAGGCCGGGTATTGGGTATTGAATTTGATCACACGAGGGGCAGTTGTAAGCGCCGGGTTTTCCCAACCTCTATGATGAGAATTCCAGTGTTACCTATGCAGCGAACGGACTCAAATTGGACTTGGAAATGACGGAATGTTACCTGGAGTTCCTCAAACATCCTAAAAACCAAGCTATCCACAATCCAAAATCCCCCCCGAGTGGTTTCTAGGGTTTAGGGTGCGTGTCAGATTTTCGAAATTTTGCCCTGGCTCTTGCTAGAGCTGCATAAGCTAGAGCCGTACGGCTCTAGTGGGTAAACCAAGTTGCTCTGCAAAGTAGAGCAACTTGGCTCGGTAGAGGAGAAGTTGGGCAAAATCAGAAATTCAGGCATCCATTTAATATTTGAAATGATATGTGAGAGGAGAGTATAAAAAGAAAAGCAAAAATCAAATCAAAGGAGAGACTTCTGCAACTTTAGGCAGAAAACACTTTCCAAAGAAATAGAGAGAAAAGGAGAAGCAGAGAAAGAGAGAAAGGGAGTTCGAGACACAGGAGCAAGCAAAGTGACCCTAAAAACACAAAGGCTAAGACTTAAAACCAATTCTTAAATATCAACAATAGTTACTCAACCTTTGCTTATTGATTCGGGATCGTTTCGGATTCGTTTCGGATTCATTTTGGATCGTTGCAATTTTCAGCCAGTTGAGTTTCCAGGACACATTTCAAGCTTTCAATCCATTTCTTGACGTTTAAAGCATCAAAACAACACTAAGGTAAACTCTGAGAGGCCTTAAACCTGTTTGCATTGTCTTTTCTATGCGTTTTCTTTATTTTTGCAGCTTTCGGAAATTGGATTGCCCGAATAGAGCCGAGCGGCTGTGTTCATGATGAATAGAGTTGGGCGGCTCTGGTGCCAGAGCCATTAGGCTTTGTTCTGCAAGGACAGACTTTTGGTTTGTCCTAATCGGCTGAAAACGGTCCGTTTTCCATTTTGTGCATTCTGTTATGATTATTTTCGGCCCAAATCCATTCGTATGTTTTAGTTTTCAAATTTCGGTACGTACGGATATTAGGGTTTTTGGGTTTCTTGGGGTTTTATTTCCTGAATTTCAGGGTTATTTTATCCGAATCGGATCCATAGTTCAGCATTAGCGGACCCCCGAACCCTAAAAAGTCCCCGAAAAATATTGAAACGAATAAAATGATATTTTCATAAATCTTTTTGGTGTGTTTATTGCAATTTGGACCCTAGATGGATTGTGTATTTAGGAACCCACACGAACGGAACCCTGGATTCCGGGATAACAGACCCACAAAAATAGAAATTTGCATGTAACTGAGCCAAATGTTTTCCAAAAAATGATTTTCCAGCGTAAAAATTACAGGGCGTTTCAAAACCATTTTCCAGGTCTAATCGGTCTGACCAGTCGGGTCGACCCGGTTATCCCCCTAAATGCATGCCCCCACTCCTAAAATCCCAATTCTGTCCTATTTGAGTCCTACCTGTGTGTGCAATATAAATTGTGCTAACTGTCTATTTTGCAGCTTTTATTTTTATTTTTATTTTCGCTGTAATTGATAGATTTCGTGTATTTTTACCTGATTGTAATTTTTAGATCCTCATGTACTTAGGCGATTGTAATGTGAGGACGAGGGTTTTTATCTTTTATTCGATTGGGTTGTATAATCGGCCTCTACTATTTTATTGTATATTTTTGGACGTATGCCTTATTTTTTTCTGCAATTTATTTTCTACATTTTGCTTTAGCATCGGCTGATTAAAATAAACAAATTGGGGTTAGAGAATGATAATAAAGCAAATTAAATATGGTAATATAAACTGTAAAGTGAAAGCAAGCTAGAGGTTAAAGTAAGTCACTTGCCCGAACCCTAAATCTCTGGATTAGGTACGATAGTCTACCCTCGGTAGGGAGCTGTATCGGAATTCCCGGATGAGCTGATCCGGATGGTGACTCTGTCACTGATCTCGGGATTTAAGTTTCGAGGTCTTTAAGTTAAAACGGGAAAATGTTTTCTACAAAGGAATTTTCAAATCCAATCCATGATTTTCCTAACTCAAGATAAACAAAACCCATTTTCCCCCAAAACCAAAGACCAAACGAAAACATTTTCCCCGGTTCGCTTCGCCGCATTCCTAAAAAAATTTTCTTTTTCTAAAAAGGTCGTCCGCTCACACCACCCCTTTATTCTAGAACACCGTGTTTTTGCCCCTTGGAATTGTAGGCCATCTTCGGTCATGACATGATAACACATTTTTGTTTTTTTTTTTTTTTTTTTTGTTTAGGCTGTGACATTCAGATATGAATTCGCTTTTACACAAATTTGAGAAGTAGTTGACGGTTACGATCATGGGGCGGTGTCTGTTCTTCTCCAGTGGCCTTACTTCACTGACACTGTTAATTCCCCATGTTGTGACAACCCTCCTTTTTCTGGTTTGAGTCTATGGAGCTCCTGTTTGGCTAGTTTCATCTTTGAATCCTTTGGAACTTGGTGTTCAGTAATTTCTCTGTCACCCTGGCATGACACCATACAGCCAGCAAAGATTCCTATGTGCTTTTGTGGTACTTTTGCAATTTCCTTTTCTCTCATCAGGTGTGAGGTCATCATTTTTGGGTCATCATCTGTGCCTAGATTCATTTCATGCAATGATGCATCATGTTTGCTAAAGGCATTAAATGAATGTTTGTGTGCATGCAAAGTTCCATCCGAAAAATATCACATAAGTAATTGAAATCAAGTTCTATTAAATTAAACACCTTAGAGGCTGAATTGTTCACATGATAAATGAAAAAAATAAAAAAACTAAAACATCAAAATGACTGTTGTCCTCCACATGCAGAGGGTCTTCTTTTATTGCAGCATCATGGTCCTTAATAGCTTGCACACCCGAATCATCCGAGGTTGGGCAAGGGATTACTTTGAATGCTAGGTTTCAAAGCCGGCTTGATAATCTTACCATCAGAAACCAACTGCTTGATGGCCCTAATCAACTATGCACACTCATTTGTACGGTGACCTATCATCACGTGATAAGCACAGAAGTTGTCTTTATCCGCCTCAGCTGGAGGCGAAAATGGCTTCAAGCTCTGTAATAACCCAGCCTTTCTACACTTAGGAAAAATCCAGCTTGTTGACTCAGCCCATGGACTAGTGACCCTTTGAGGAGTCTGTCTTCCTTGGTCCACAGCAGCCACATCTGCTTCCCCTACTTGTGTTGTTCTGGAGCTAGACTCGGTCGGAGTAGTTGCGGAACTACTGCCTTTGTAACCTTGTGAATACCCCTGGCTGTTTTGATAGATGCCCGTGCTCTGCTTACTCCTCTACTCTTCCTCTTTGTATCGCTCAAGATGCTTAGCAAATTCAACCACTTCTTTAAAAGAGTGGAACCTCTTGAGCTTTATCTTCTCCTTATACAGAGGCAAACTGCCATCAACTAGCTTTACATTAAGCTACTCCAACTTCGGGGCCCCATGCACTAGCACTTGGATGTCCATCTGCCTCTTGTAATAGGCAAAGAAAGATTCATTATGTTTCTGGGGAATCCTCTCTACGATCTTCAAGAGTAGTTTCCATCTAGGTATTGTAAGCATATTGCTTCACAAAGGCTTCAGACAGGTCCTCCTAAGTTGAACAGGTGTACAAAGGCATCTTCATATACCATTTTACCACAGCATCCCTTAAAGTAGTTGGGAATAGATTCAAGAGATGACCTTTCCTGATTCCCATGCCAATCATCAGTCTCACATAGCTATCCAGATGGGCTTCCGATGGGCCTTCCCCGGTGTAGGGAGTAAGATAGGGCATGTGAAAACCAGTCGGAAGCAGCTCTCCTTCGTTAGCCATCAAAGTAGCCGGGTCGACAGAGTGCACTATCTCTTTCAACTTATGCAGCATGGCTTCAATGTCAGGCAACTTCTGATTGAGACGCTTCTCTATAACAGTCTCAATTAAGTCTTCTCTCGCCATCTCAAATGCTTCATCGTCTTCAAACTAACGATCAGGCTCCCTATGGTTGACAATTCCACCACTTCCACCAGGAACACTCCATCTAGCTCCATTTGTCATTTGGACAAATTCTTGCCCTTCACTTCCAACCGAGGTCTGATTCAGTGGAACAATCTGAACAGGGGTAGCATTCATCATAGCCTGTATTTGCTCCCTAAGGGTGGCTTTAAACTCATCAGAACTCAGAAAAATCCTCATGAAAGCTGCCATATCAAAAGGTGTATTCCAACTATTTCCATTAGCCATTTCTGTTCTGTCTGCTTCTTCTAACAAAGTTTGACTATCAATAGGTAAAGAAGGCAACTGAACCTCAACCTCCGGATCTGAATCCGACCTTGAATTGACCCCTTCCATGGTGACTGGTTCTGATTCAACTGACTGAGCTGGTTGACTCGGCTCTGACTCAACATGAACTAACCACTTCGAGGTTCGACTCCAAATTGCAAGTTCAACATGAAGTTAGAACTTCGGGTGGATGTTGTGAACTTAGACTCAACACACTAAGTGGCGTGTATGATATGTTCGTGTTCATGATTGAATGATTTTTCATGGATGGGGATGATGATGAAAATGACCTTTATATTTTCCTTCTTTTGTTATTTTGGACATTCCAAGCATACCCCATGCCATACGAAAGACAATGCAAAAATGTCGCGTGTGAGCCGTCATATGGACAGAGGTTCGGCACCTTCGGGGCACCTAGTGGGTGTCATGAAATGGTCACATGTGTACCAACACACGGATAGAGATTTGACGCTTTGTAGGTCAATGAGATGATATGAAGTGGTCATATGGGAGCTGTTCCATAGACACAGCTTTGATGCTTTTATGGCATCTTGGATGAAGTGATGTCACAAACAAGTCACGTGTAACTCGAAACATGGATAGAATTTCGGTGTCCATGGAACATCTTGCATGATTTAGGAATGTTATGAAACATCCTAACATAAGTACTAGTTCGGCACTCGTGGAGTACCTTGAATGAACCATCAATGTTATGGAACAATCCGACGTGGATCACGACACACAAGCAAGGTTTTGGCATCTCCATGATACCAATGATGATGTCATGTAATGATATCATGTGACCCACCGCATGAAAATGGACTTAAGACCGTTATGGTCCTCTAATGAATGACATGATATAGTGAAATGTCCAAGTGCAATCCGGTGCACAGGTGAAATACGGGTAGTTTTGGGACTCCCGATATGAGATGAAATGATTATGAAGGGCATACTTAGAACATCCTTTTGTTTTAGATGGGATAAGATGAGATGAATGCCTATGTCATACATAATGCAAGTGGCTACACAAAGACATGGTTAGGATGCATGACACACAAGATGATGTCGTGTATGCTTTGTGACATGTGAACACACAGAATGTGTATGGCATATGAATAAGATGTTATGGCTGCATGAAAATATGGTTAGGATAATACCACACGTATGATGATGCTTTAAAATGGTTGCATAAAAACGTGGTTAGAAAATGACACACGGATGATTATGTGTGCTTGATGTTGTATGTAAAGGTTGAAGGTAAAACAACCACGGAACAAATGTTAGCACACGCAACAACATGCTCACCCTTCCAACCTTATTCCTCTATTCGATTGGGCTGCATTCTTCCTAGGTATTGGGTCTCTTTGGCATCAACCACGGATACCAAAGGTGTACTCTCAATGTCCAATTTACAAATTTATGTTTTGGTAGTCCTAAGAGGAAGTTACTAGGCCATTACATGAAGGTATGAGTCAAACCAAGGGTCTTACAAGTTCCCAAAGCAAAAATACACTCCTCATCGTAGAACATGATGTAAAGTTCATTCGGTGCTATGAGTGGTTTACCTCCTCGGGTGCCTCCAATCCTAGCGGAAGAGGTAGTCACCTTCGGTCATAAACCGGGCTAATCATATGTTGGAGGGATGGAGAAGAGAAAATGTCATGATATGCAAGTGTGAGTAAAATAAGGTATTATGAACTAGTAAATAACTACAAGCGAGGTTATATTTCAGTAGTTGCCTAAGTTCCTTAAGTTTTTATAAAAAAAAACTTTTTAAGAACTTTTATCCCCAGCAAAGTCGCCACTGTGAGCGGACGACCTTTTCAGAATGTAGATGAAGCGAACCGAGGAAAAATAGAAGTAGAAAAGTTTGGATTTTGAAAATGGGGTTTGATGATCTTATTTAGGAAAACCATTGACTTGTTTGGAAATCCCTTTTATAGAAAACCTTTTCCCATTTTATTACTTAAAGACCTCAAAACATAAACTTCAAGATCAGTGATAGAGTCGCCACCCGGATCAGCTCATCAAGGAAATTCTGGTACAGCTCCCTACCGATCATAGACTACTGTACCTAATCCAAAGATTTAGGGTTCGGGCGACTTACCTATTCAACCTCAAGCTTGTATTCAGTTATAAGTACATATGACAATATTTTATTCACTTATTATTTTTCTCTACCTATTTTAATCCATTACTATTAGCCCATGCTCATTCAGATGATAAGAATAAAGTGCATAAAATTAAAGTGTGAAAATATAAACCACAGATCAAAACCGAAAGGAAAAGGAATAGAGGCCATATTACAACCCATGAAAAAGGAAAAAAGCTCTCATCCTTACCATTACAATCACCTAGATACACAAGGATCTAAAAAGTACAGTCGCCTAGAATATACAATTAATCTACGAAATACATCCAAAATAAAAATAAAATCTGCAAAACAAATGATTAGCATAGATATATCCCAAACACATATAGGACTCATACAAGATAAAATGGGGATTTTAGGAAGTGGGAACATGCATTTAGGGGATAACCGAGAAGTCCAGGTGACTTGCTCGGTTAGACCTGGAAAATGGTTTTAGAAATGCCCTGTAGGTTTTTGTGCTTGAAAACGGTTTTGGAAAATGGTTTGCCTTAATTACATGTAAATTTCTCCATTTAGTGAGTCGGTTGTCCTAGAACTCGGAGTTCTGTTCGTGGGGGTTCCTAATTCCAAACGTCCATCTAGGGTCCGAAAGCAGTAAACATGCCAAAACAGGTTTGATTCTGAAGATAGCATCACGCGATGACGTCCGCGCAGGTCGTCCCGTGATTCTGCCTTCTACCGGTCACTATAGCCGTATGGCTGTATTACAGTCGTGCGACTGTAATTTAGAGTCGTACAACTGTACTGATACAGTCTTGTGACTCTGGTTAGAGTCGTACGACTATAGACTAGTCTCACGACTGTAATGAACAGTGTCCGACAGTGGTTTTCTTATTTTCTAAAATCATTGTTTCAATCGATTTTGATGATTTCTAGGGATTCTGAAAATCTGAGGATCCGTCATCACTGGACCGAGGATCCAGTTAGGGATCTAACAACCATGAATTCTGAGAATTAAAACCAACAAAACCCTAAATCTCACATCCGTATCATTGGAAATCCGAAAACCACAATTTTATAGTGTACAGATGTGATTTTACCGAATTGAATCATGAAAAATCATTTAAAATAGGAAAAACGGCTGTATTCGGCCGAATTTGGGCTTTTCAGGGTTCTGCCTAGAAGAATACAGTCATGCGACTGTAATATACAGTCGCACAGCTATGTTCCAGGCAACTACAGTCGTGCGACTGTAACTATAGTCATGCAACTATAATTACAGTCGTGCTGCTGTAGTTGCACAGACAGTTTTCTGGATAGATATTTTTAAACACATGATCAATCACAAATAAACATGAAATGAGTTTTAAGGCCTCTCAGAGTTTACCTTTTTTGCATTCCAGTATGCTTGATGACCAGAGTCGAATGTGGATGTCGGAATCTGCCTAGAATCTCCAAACGACCAGAAATTCTCGAACACGCATCTTGTATTGATCCGAACCAACTCGAGAATGGTTTTGATTGAATAATATTAGACTCGGAATTCTCATGCTATGTGTTTCACTTCTGTATTCTCTCTGTGTTTTTGGTTTTTCTTAGTTTCCACTTCTTTTTCTCTCTAAAATTCTTTTATCTCACTAGAATACTCTTTCTTTTTCTTTAAAATTGATTCCTCCTCCCTTTTTGTGTTTCCTGCCTGTTTTGTTATATTTGGTCACCCTAATTCCCGCAAATCACGCCCAAAATAATCCCAGCCAAAATAGAATTGTATCCTATTTAGGAATCTGCTGGGTCAAAGACTAGAGTCGTACGGCTCTAACTATAGTCATGCGACTGTAGCATTACAGTCGTGCAACTATAAACTACAGTCATGTGATTGTAGACTACAGTCTACATGCACACCTAAGTTTCCTAGCCTCTCGATCGACTCTTGTCGGGGTTTTGGATCAAGGACTCTTCTGAATTTCGGGCCGTTTGAGAACATTCTGGGTATTATTCCGCTCATTCTCAAATCTGACTCACATTCATTTGTTTAATAAGTAACAACAGGTTTTTACAATAGAGGTCGGGAAAAAACCCATGCTCACACTCCATCAAATACGATCAGTTCAGAGGCTCCACTGTATACCTCTTGAGTTGCACGGACAAAAGTGTCAATCAGATTTGCATACTTCTTGTTTGGCTTATTTCTTTCCTCACGATAACCTAGTCCGTGCTAATGGAACTTCCCAACATCAATGTTTAATTTAGGGACACCATGCTGCTTTGCCCTTAATCCTTTCCCAGGCTCAAAATTCTGCTTGGCGAAGTATTTGTGAATCCATTCTGGGAATTCCGGCTTACCCTTGCCTTCGTCTGAAATCATTGCTATCTGAAACCTAGTCATTGGCTACTCCACAACATTTAAAGCAGCCACGACAGATGGCTCATCAGCTTCCATGGTCATAACTTTCCTCATAACTTTTCTCCAATTAGGAATTTCACCTTCTGGTGCAAAGTTGATGGTGTTGGGATTTTTCATCGAAAATCAACTGATTAAGAGGAAGTACGCGTTGATTTTCTCAAATTCGTGCCCAGGAGAAAATGGTATGGAAATCAAAAACCAAAATAAACATGAGGAAGATTACATTCTCACCAGAATATCTCTACAAGAGATGGCTGCAGAAATCAAAATTGACTTCCTCCACGTTCTCGTACATGAACGGCTATCGAACTCAAACCCGTGCTAGCGATTCGATCGACGGAAGAGAGGAAAATCACTGATGAAATTTTTTTGCCTTTGGAGTGACTCTAGGCCGAATTCCTCCCAAGGGTTTTTACCCTTTATGGCCGAAAATTACAAGGTCGGATTTGGTCCAATTATATTTTAATTTTATATGGGCTTTTCTCTTCTTTAAGCCCAAGTCTGCATTAATTCTTGGGGTTTTTACATAAATACTTACATTTTGGCACCATATAACTTTTTTACATACAAAGCAAAAGTTTGCATAAATACATAGAAAACTTTCCAAAATTTCAAAAATACCTAAAAAACTTATTCCTTTTTTACATGATTCTTGCCCAAAAAAACAACAAAAGCAACAAATCATAATCTCCAAAATACCTCCTCCAATTTGTCTACGTTTCTCTCTCCTTTTTTATAATTTTTAATCAAATTTTGCATTTATCTCTCAATCCGTTTATTTTTTTGTCATGCGACTTTAGAATTTTTTTTTTGTTTTTTTTATCTTCGAAACAAACTCCATATGTATATACTTTTTCCGACATATTTTTTCCAGTAACGTATAACTAATTATACCTTTGTATCTTAAGGTATAATTAAGGTATAACTAATGTTTAATCAATGTAATAGTGTATCTCAAGGTATAACTAAGGTATAATTAAGGTATAACAAAGGTATAAACACTGTAATAGTGTATCTTAAAGTATAATTAAGGTATAACTAAAATATAATAGTGTATCTTAAGGTATAACTAATGTATAATTAATCTATAACTAAGGTATAATCAATGTAATAGTATATCTTAAGGTATAATTAAGCTATAACAAAGGTATAATCACTGTTTTAATGTATCTTAAGGTATAATTAAGGTATAAGTAAGGTATAATCAATATAATAATGTAGCTTAGGGTATATATAAGGAATAACAAAGGTATAACAAAGGTATAATCACTGTAATAGTGTATCTTAAGGTATAAGTAAGGTATAATCAATATAATAATGTATCTTAGGGTATAAATAAGGAATAACTAAGGTATAATCACTATAATAGTGTATCTTAAGGTATAATTAAGGTATAATCAAGGTATAAGAAATGCATAACAGTGTATAACAATGTATAAGCAGTGTATAAGAAGTGTATAACAGTGTATAACAATGTATAAAAAGTGTATAAATGGTGTATATTCAGTGTATAAGAAGTGTATTAATAGTGTATAAATAGTGTATAAATAGTGTATAAGCAGTGTATAATAATGTATAATAAGTGTATAAACATATAACATTGTATAAGAAGTGTATAACAATGTATAATAGTGTATAAGAAGTGTATAAACAATGTATAACCGTGTAAAAGAAGTGTATAAACAATGTATAACAATATATAAGAAGTATATGACAATGTATAACAATGTATAACAATGTATAAGAAGTGTATAAACAATGTATAAGATGTGTATAAACAATGTATAAACAGTGTATAACAGTGTATAAGAATTGTATAAACAGTGTATAAATAATGTAGAAACAGTGTATAAACAATGAATAATAATATATAAGAAGTGTATAATAATGTATAACAATGTATAAGAAGTGTATAAACAGTGTATAACAATATATAACAGTATATAAGAAGTGTATAAACAATGTATAAACAGTGTATAAGAATTATATAAACAGTGTATAAACAATATATAAACAGTGTATAAACAATATATAACAATATATAAGAAGTGTATAACAATGTATAACAGTATATAAGAAGTGTATAAACAATGTACAAAAAGTGTATAAGAAGTGTATAAACATTCTATAAACAATGTAAAAACAATGCAGTCATAAAATGCACTCCCAAAGTGCAGATAAAGTCCCAAAATTACAAACCTAAAGTGCAGATGCAGTCCCAAAATTGCAGTCCTAAAGTGCAGATGAAGTCCCAAAATTGCTGTCCTAAAATGCAGTCATAAAGTGCAATTGCAGTCCCAAAATTGCAGTACTAAAATGCAGATGCAGTCCCAAATTACAGTCCTAAAATGCAGTCATAAAGTGCAAATGCAGTCCTAAAATGTAGTCCTAAAGTGCAGATGCAGTCCCAAAATTGAAATGCAGTTATAAAGTGCAAATCCAGTCCCAAAATTGAAATGCAGTCTTAAAGTACAGATGCAGTCCCAAAATTACAGTCCAAAAAATACAGTCTTAAAGTGTAGATGCAGTCCCAAAATTGAAATGCAGTCATAAAGTACAAATGCAGTCCCAGAATTGAAATGCAATCCTAAAGTGCAGATGCAATCCCAAAATTGAAATACAGTCTTAAAGTGCAGATGTAGTATAATTAAGGTATAACTAAAATGTAATAGTGTATTTTAAGGTATAACTAATGTATAATTAATGTATAACTAAGATATAATCAATGTAATAGTATATCTTAAGGTATAATCACTGTAATAGTGTATCTTAAGGTATAACTAAGGTATAATTAAGGTATAACTAAAGTATAATCACTGTAATAGTGTATCTTAAGGTATAACTGAGGTATAATCAATGTAATAGTGCATCTTAAGGTATAATTAAGGTATAATTAAGGTATAACTAAGGTATAATAAATGTAATAGTGTATGTTAAGGTATAACTAATGTATAATTAAGGTATAACTAAGGTATAATCACTGTAATTGTGTATCTTAAGGTATAGCCAAGGTATAATCAATGTAATAGTGTATCTTAAGGTATAACTAAGGTATAAATAATGTATAATTAATGTAATAGTGTATCTTAAGGTATAATTAAGGTATAATTAAAGTATAACTAAGGCATAATCACTGTAATAATGTATCTTAGGCTATAACTAAAGTATAATTAAGGAATAACTAAGATATAATCACTGTAATAGTGAATCTTAAGGTATAATTAAGGTATAATCAATGTAATAGTATATCTTAAAGTATAACTAAGGTATAATTAATGTAATAGTGTATCTTAAGGTATAACTAAGGTATAATTAAGGTATAACTAAGGTATAATCACTGTAATAGTGTATCTTACGGTATAACTAAGGTATAATTAAGGTATAACTAAGGTATAATCACTATAATAATGTATTATAAGGTATAATCACTATAATAGTATATCTTAAGGTATAATTAAGGTATAACTAAGGTATAATCAATGTAATAATGTATCTTAAGGTATAACTAAGGTATAATCACTGTAATTGTGTATCTTAAGGTATAACTAAAGTATAATTTAAGTGATTAATGGGATAATCACTTAAATTATGAACAATGATTGTAATTCTAATATGAGCAACAGTGAAACATCAAGCTAAGAGCAAATAACAGAAGATGGACAAAAGTCATAGTACCAGCAATATTATCTCAGCAACAGCAACAAAATATGAGAACTTAGATTTAGGACCAAAAAGTCAAATGTGTGTAAAATGCAGAAAATTGGAAAAACCTGGTTTTAGAACCAGATCAGAACATGCATTCTACAAAACCCATTTAGCCTAATTGCACAAACCCATGAATCTATGACAAAACTTGAACAACAATTTGAAAAAAGACCAGATTCTTAAGTTAAAAAAAACAATAAACAGATTACATCAGCATACATTCCATACCAAAAACAAAACAAAGTTCAATCTTTCAAAAGAAATAAAGGAAGGAAGAAGGTACCTTGTTGAATAAACAAATATATTCATCCATTGCCATTACTTGCAATACAGAACCCAGAACCAGAAAAAGCTCAAATTAGACGAAGAAGAAGAAGAAGAGAAGAAATTGTATCTCTTCTCCCTCAAAAAGTAGAGCTAAGCATCAGCCGCGCCATTAAAGGAGGGGGGGGGGGCGAATAAAAGAGAAATAGAAGGAGCCAAATAAAAGTAGACCGACTGGTGGTGACTTGGAGGGGAGGAGGATCATCAGTATTAGCAAAAACAGAAGGAGAGGAGAAGAATAGAAGCTCCACAGGACTGAAGCATTGCGTCCAAATGTAGAGCGCCAGAACTGAAGTTTGCTCTTTCATCTTTGGTTGGGAAGAATAAAGAGAAAATAGCGTAAAGAAGAATTAGATCTAGAAAAGAACGTACTAGTGTAAATAAGAAACGGTAGGCAACTAAAAAAAACCCTGAAACGAGGGTAATTTTGACAATTTCCCTTAATTCTTTTGGTCCAATTTAATTGTATATATAATTTCAATTTAACATGCTTGTATATATATTATACCATATAACATATTACACACATTTAAATTAAAATTAATTTGACCAATTAATTTAACCGAGGAATTAAATTAGACTTTCCATAATATTAAAAAAACACATGTAAACCTATACATGTGAAATATTTCCACCTAAGAAATAATCTCATAAATTAATTCATTGAATTAATTATAAGAAAGCCAATACAAATGTTCATTATATTATTTTAATCAATCCAATGATCTATGTAATATAATTAACAGAATCCTCTCTCTACAGCGTGTATACTCCAAGTATACAGTTGATCCTTTTAGTTTAAGTTCAGATGTTCAATGTGTATGATCCAGTAGGCCCGTCTTTATGTTGGTAGTAGGCCTATGGCCCACAGACTGCAGGCGAACTCTAGCAAGCCACTATAGCCCCCAATTAAGATGGAGATAGTAGTCCGACTGAAATCTAAACCCTGTAGTTTAAACTCGTATATCCCATGTCATTGATATCGGTGTCCAACACAGAGGCATGGATTGATCACCCTATTTTGTGTCCGGACATTTACTTGATCCTGAATGAACTAATGCTCATAAACAAGTTCCAACTCGTTTGGGTATGGCCACACTCTTATCAGTTGCATTCATCAAGTGGCCGGTGATATCCTCTCAATGGACTATTAAGTGACATTCCCTTTTGCATATCCATAGCATTGCCATGTTCACTGACATACCCAAATGTACCCATACTTGGCACCCTGTTACAAGCCCTTTAGACGTACACCAAAGTATGCCACTTCACATGCAGCACCATCATATGGTCGGGTCAAAGGATCCATACAAGTACTACATGAGAATCACTTGTGATACTATACCATATGGATTTCTCGTTTAGTAGATCTATCCAGTACCATGTGCTTTTTGCATGTACCCATTAACTTGGTTGACATTCCATGTCCAATGTCCTGTAAGACACTACCATCCAACCAAGCTAATGATAGTCTCTAGTTCCATTCATTCCCATGACTAGAACAGACTACGGATGACTTTATGGCTATATCGTTTTTCCTATCCGTAGTCTTATTTCCAATTGCATGACACTTGTCAACATAGATATGGATATATCCATTGGATGCTCTATTTAAAACATAGCACAAGACATATAATAAATAGATTAATGCCTTTATTTAATGACACAAAATGTATAATACATAGATCTCATGGATGAATACAAATGTATGATACAAATACAAGGACCAATGCCTCAGGACTAGAGCATATACAATAGATGGCACTCCTCCTAAGGCATGGAACTACGGCCTCTCGAGAAGTAGAGAAAATGTGATAGGAATGTCAATAACTGTGAATAGCACTTTGGACTTAATCTCCCCAACACTGACTTCAGCTTCAAATGTCCTAATCACGCTCCTCTTACTATCATCATATGCTCTGATCATTGTGCTAGACCGACAAAGTGCTTCTGTGCTAATCCCTAGATACGAAAAAATCTTAGAAGGGCAGATATTCAGGGCCGAGCTCTCGTCTGTTGGATATGCCCTAGGCCTGAGGCATTGGTCCTTGTATATGTATTGTACATTTATTGGATTTATGTATTATACATTTTGTGTCATTAAATAAAGGCATTAATCTATTTATTATATACCTTGTGCTATGTTTTAAATAGAGTATCCAATGGACATATCCATATCCATGTTGACAAGTGTCATGCACTTGGCAGTAAGACCATGGATAGGGAAAACGATATGACCATAAAGAGATCCGTAGTCTGTTCCAGTCATGGGAATGAATAAGACCAAAGATTATCATTAGCCTGGTTGTATGGCAGTGTCTTACCAGTCATTGGACATGGGATATCAACCAAGTTAATAGGTACATGCAAAAGGAGCATGGTACTGGATAGATTCATTAAACAAGAAATCCACATGGTAAAGTGTCACAAGTGATTCTCATGTTGTACTTGTATGGATCCTTTGACCTGACCATATGATGGTGCTGCATGTGAAGTGGCATACTTTGGTGTACGCCTAAAGGGCTTGTAATAGGGTGCCAAGTATGGGTACATTCGGGTATGTCAGTGAGCATGGCAATGCTATGGATATGCAGAAGGAAATGTCACTCAATAGTCCACTGAGAAGATATCACCGGCCTTATGATGAATGCAACTAATAAGAGTGTGGCCACACCCAGACAAGTTGGAACTTGTTTGTGAGCATCAGTTCATTCGGGTTCAAGTAAATGTCCGGACACAAAAGAGAGTGATCAATCCATGCTTCTGTGTTGGACACCGATATCAATGACATGGGATATATGAGTTTAAACTACAGGGTTTCCATTACAGTTGGACTGCTATCTCCGTCTTAATTAGGGGCTGCAGTGGCTTGCTAGAGCTCGCCTACAGTCTGTGGACCATAGGCCCACTGCCAACATAAAAACGGGCCCAGAGGATCGGACACATAGAATATCTGAGTCTGAACTTGTCGGATCGCCCATATACTTGGAGTATACAGACTGGAGAGATAAATATTAATTAATTAAATTATAGATCAATTGGATTGATCAATATAATTTAATTGATAAATATTGATTGGGAATTTATTTCCAGGTGGAAATAAAATGCATATATAGGTTCATATGTATTTTGATTTAAGTTAAATCTCAATTAATTTATTGGATCAATTAATTGGCAAATTAATTTTAATTTAATGACATGTACATTATATAATATGATTTTATATAAATACATGCATAAAAATTAAAATAGAATTGCATTTAATTTTATCTATGATGATTAATTTGGATTTAGGGATTAATGGCATTAAACCCTTACTCAAATCAAATTAAACCCAAGCCAAAATTAATACTCAGTTTTGGACCAAAAAGTGAGAATTAATTGCCATGAATATCACGGCCAATATGGAATGATGGGCTGTTAATTTCGTGCAATTGATGGCATAAGTTTTGCCCATTAATTGGTTTCTTAATTATATGAATTTTGGCAATTAAGACAATTTTTTTTGGGCGGCTAAAATGGGTATACAGCCAGGCAGAAATTTCAGCTTATTTTCTCCCTCAAAAATTCATTTGTCCGCGGCTAGCTCTGATTCGACTCGATAGGTGTTCGTGTACGTGAGAGTGGAGGGAATCGGTTTCGGTTTCTATAGCCATCTCTAGAAAAGATATTCCTGGTGAGAAACTAATTCTTCTTTATTGAATTTTGTTGTTTTTTTATTTCCATTTTAATTAATTGCTCCTGGGCATGGATTTGAGGAAATCAACGCGTGTTTCCACTTTATCGGTTGATTTCCGGTGAAAAATCTCAACACTGGTATCAGAGTGGGCTTTCGATCCGTGGAAATCTTTAACTTGGCGGATCCTGTGTTTTAAAATTGGTGATTTTTTGGATTAGGATTCTTTTGGTTTGGGGTTTTACTATTTTTCCCCTTGGATTTTGCTATTGAAATTAAATATGCATATAGGTTTGTGCTTAGTTTCTTTTTCTATTTGTGAATTTTTTTCTTTCTTGCTGTTTGAATTTATTTTCTGCAAACAAAAAAAAATATTGGAGGGAGGGGCTATGCCCCTCGACAACTTGCTGCTGCGGGTCAGCAGCTGCTGGCCACTACAGCAGCAGCTAGCGCGCCGCGCAACAGCTTGTTGCAGCGCGGCAGGCAAGGCCCGATTTTGGATTTGATGGGTTTTTTGGGTAGGGCCCAGTTTTGAAATTTTAATGGGTTTTAAAATTTTGTGTGTTTAAATTTCTGTAATGTAAATGCGCATGGTTTCTTGGATAAAATTTTAATTTTATTCATGTGATATTAATTTTGGAAATTAATATGGTGTAATTAAAATTGGTTCGGGTTCTTTTGGCACAATTACCCCGGGTGGCTAATATGGACTCATGGTTTTCCAATTCCAGTGGGAGCAGTTATCTGACTGGCCTGGAGGCCCAAAGCCCATTAAGGGCTAGAACCATGATAGGCCAAAATTGGCGATTTCAAAATAATGGCTTTGGACATAATTGAAATTGACTTAAATTCATGCATTATAACATGTTTATAAATTGATGTATTGGATGCATTTTTTGTATGATTAAATATATGTATGGATGCTATCAGGCCTTATTCGAGTTGGGTTGTAATTTTTCTTTTTGGGTAAATACGGCTTGCGCGCCGTTTTCTTTTTTAATGTAATTTTATTTTATTTATTTATTATAAATTTGTAAAGAAGAAGCCCAGTGGAGGGATGAGCCCAATGAAGAAGTGAGCCTAGAAGGAAGGAAAAGGAGGTCCACCTAATGTATTTTCTAGTATAGGTTTTCTAGAATTATATTAGGTTGTAATATAGGCCCATAACTGTCCATTTTACTTATTTAATTATACTTTATTTATTTACATGTATGTATGTATGATCCAAACCCCATTTCACCCGCCTATGCATCTAAGCCGTTATTAAAATGAATTTAATAACCAAAAGGAAATTACTAAGTCCTTTAAAAGTGCTTCCCTCATTCAAAACCGACTCAAAGTGGGGATAGACCAATTGTAGACAATGCCCTCGTTGGATGCACTAGAGTATCGTCATTTTGTATTGGGTTGGAGTATTGGTTACTCTGACACTTGGTTGGAGGTTTTGACTTAGCGTGGGTAGTAGGATTCTCCTAGCCCTAAGCACAGATGGGTAAGTGCCAACAAGCCCATCAAACCGAGAGTCCCTAGGTTGGCAATGGACGGCGTTCCTACCTAAATAATTAGGGTATAGTTTTTCCAGGCCCTCGTCTGGCTATATCTTAATGAAATATGGATCTCAGCCCATGAACAACTTGAGTTAATTAATAACACGATTCATTATTAATTAAATTTGGGAAAAACAAGTTAAGTCCTTTATTAACACTCTTAAAAAATTTTCTTTATAGTAATCTGAATGGCAACAAACAACTCACTATCACTGCGATCTATCCTAGAAAGGGACAAGCTTTTCGGTCCTAACTTCTTAGACTGGTCTAGGAACTTAAGCATAGTTCTAAGACAAGAGTCAAAGGAGTATGTGCTGAAAAGGCCTGTGAGAGCTACACCCCAGGGACGTAATCCATTAGCTGCCCAGCTGGAGAAATACGAGGTGCATGTAAAGGATAACAGAGATGTGACATGCCTTATGTTGGCATGCATGGTCCCTGAGCTGCAGAAGCAGTTCATGGACCATCAAGCCCATGCTGTGATAACAACTCTAAATGAGATGTTTCAAGAGCAAGCTCGTCAGGAAAGGTACCTAACCAATAAGGCATCCCACTCCTATAAGATGGGGGTTGGGACATCTGTGAGCGTGCATGTGCTTAAGATGAAGGGCTATCTAGATACTTTAGCCTGTCTCGAATTGCCTATCTCATAGGAGCTGGCGGTGGACACAATCCTGGCTTCCTTATCTAATTCATATGATCAGTTCATCCTAAACTATAATATGCAAGGGATGAACCGTACTGTTAGTGAGCTGCATAGGATGCTTAAGCTCACTGAGCAGTCAATCAAGAAGACTCTGGTCAACGAGGGGAACCCTCTTGCTAAGGGGAAGGCTAAGGCTAAGAAATCCAAGGCTAAGAAGCCTAAGGCCCAACCCAAGGCCAGTCCCGAGGATGTCTGTTCTTGGTGCAAGCAGGTAGGGCATTGGAAGAGATCGTGTCCCAAACTGTTGGGAGAGTTTCGGTAGGTATATATGTCATAGACATAAACCTCATTGTTTCAACATCCTGGGTATTGGATACTGGATGTGGTTCTCACATTTGTTGTAATGTGCGAGGACTTAAGAACAGGAGGTCACTGGGATCTGGGGAGGTGGACTTGCAGGTCAGTAATGGAGTAAGGGTTGCTGCCATAGAGATCGGCAAATACCACCTTATGATGCCTAGTGGATTGGTTTTAATATTGAAACATTGTTATTTTGTACCTGCAATGTGCAGGAATATTATTTATGTTTCAGTATTGGATATTTCTGGATTTCATTTTACTATTTCTAATGGTAGAATTGGATTATCAAGAGAGGGATTATTTTATGGAGAAGCTCTATTAAATAATGGCCTATATATCTTGGATTTGTATCAAACCAATCATGTCTATAACATAAATACTAAAAGGGTTAAGCCTAATGAACTTAATCCTGTCTACCTTTGGCATTGTCGTTTAGGCCACATAAACGAGAAGCGCATAGCTAGGCTTCACAAAGCTAGAATCCTAGGCTCATTTGACTTGGAGTCACTTGATATATGTGAGTCTTGTTTACGAGGTAAAATGACTAAAGCGCCTTTTAGCAAGAAAGCTGAAAGGACTACTGGCTTCTGTACTTCATCACGTTCACGGATGATTTCAGCAAATATGGCTATGTCTATCTGATGAAACATAGGTCTAAAACCCTTGATAGGTTCAAGGAATTTAGGAATGAAGTACAAAACTAGCTAGGTAGAAATATCAAAGCCCTTCGGTCAGATCGAGGAGGCGAGTATATGAGCCTAGAGTTTGACTCATATTTAAGAGAGCATGGAATCGTTCCATAGCTCAGTCCTCCAAGAAAACCACAATAGAATGGGATGTCCGAACGGAGGAATAAGACCTTGTTGGACATGGTCCGCTCAATGATGAGTCATGCCTCTCTCCCAATAAGCTTCTGGGGATACACTCTAGAGACAGCAGCTCTCATTTTGAATAATACTCTGACTAAGGCTGTGGAAAAGATGCCATATGAGATATGGACGGGCAGGGCGCCCAATGTGTCTTTCCTATGGATTTAGGGATGTGATGCACATGTCAAGAAATTGACTGGGGGCAAACTAGAACCCAAAACTAACAAATGCCTATTTGTGGGCTACCCTAGGGAAACCAAAGGGTATTACTTCTACAACCCCGTTAAGAACAAGGTGTTCGTGGCACGGAAGGGGGTCTTTCTAGAAAAGGATTTCATTTCCAACAAAGACAATGGGAGCAATGTTGAACTCAAGGAAGTTCAAAGCTTACAAACTCCTGAAGAGGATAACTTGGAGACCAGGGTGGAGCTTCCACAGGGGGAAGCATTGACCCAGGTCACACAAGGACCTAGAAGGTCTGGTAGGGATCGTCAGGAACCAAAGAGATATGGGTATCTCATCACCGATGATCATATTCTTCTCGTCTTCAATGAGGAAGAGCCCAAAACCTACTAGAAGGCTATGGCTAGCCCACAGTCTACAAATTGGCATAAGGCAATGGAGGCAGAGATGCAATCTATGTACGATAATCAGGCTTGGAACTTGGTTGATCCATCTCCAGGTGCTAAGGTAATAGGTTGCAAGTGGTTCTACAAGCTAAAAGCCGACAACACCTTCTAGGGGCATCTGGTTATGAAAGGTTTCAGACAAGTCCATGGAATAGACTATGATGAAACTTTCTCACCAGTCACTATGCTTAAATCAATAAAGATCCTGTTGGCCATAGCCGCTTGGAACAACTATGAGGTCTGGAAGATGGATGTCAAAAACGCTTTCCTTAACAGAAAGCTACTCGAGGATGTGTACATGACGCAACTTAAGGGTTTTTTCAATCCAGCGTATCCTGGGAGGGTATGCAAGCTTTAAAGGTCCATTTATGGACTGAAGCAACCATCCTAAAGTTGGAATCTTAGATTCAATGATGCCATAAAGGAATACGGCTTCATACAGAATCAAGATGAGACTTATGTGTATAAAAGGATTAGTGGGAGCATTGTCACCTTCCTGGTATTATATATGGACGATATCCTTCTTATTGGAAGCGACATACCAACACTGCAAGGTGTAAAGTAGTGGTTGTGTAAGTGCTTCGCAATGAAGGACTTAGGCAAGGCTAAGAAGATCCTAGGGATCAGGATCTACAGGGATAGATCTTAATTGGCTTATGGGCCTAAGTCAGGCCACATACATAAATAAGATTCTGAAAAGATTTAGCATGGATCAGGTTAATAAAGGTTTCTTGTCAATGAGCCATGGGCTGAAACTTAGTATGAAGAATTGTCCTAAGATAAGGGAGGACAGGGAGAACATGAAGATGGTTCCATATGCCTCGGTTATAGGATCAATCATGTACTCCATGCTATGTATGAGACCTGATGTAGCCTTTCCACTACGTATGACAAGCCGATACCAGCTGTGAGCGGACGACCTTTTATAATGGCTCGGGATGCGGTGAAGCGAACCGGGGAAAAGGTAGGGGTTTTGGATTATATGCATTTTGGATTGTTTTTGGGTTTTGGAAAATGGGATTTTGATTATCTTTAGGAAACTTGTCGATTTGTTTAGAAATCCCTTTATAGAAAACCTTTTCCTATTTTTAAATTAAAGACCTTGAAACTTAAATTCCAAGATCAGTGACAGAGGCGCCACCTGGATCAGCTCATCCGGGAAATTCCGATACAGCTCCGTACCAAGGGTAGACTACTGTACCTAATCCAGAGATTTAGGATTTGGGCAAGTGACTTACTCAACCTCAAACTTGCTTTCACTTTATAGTTCATATTACCATATTCTATTCGCTTTATTATCTTTCTCCACCTATTTTTGTGTTTGTATTCTTATTCGGCCCATGCCCAAGCAAATGACAGAAATAAATTGCGGAAAAATAAACCATACATCCAAGCTGTCGAAAGAATAAAAATAAAGGCCGCTTATGCAACCCAATCGAATGAAAATAAAAAGCTCTCGTCCTCACATTACAAACGCCTAAAATACACGAAGGTCTAGAAAATTACAGCCGCCTAATTTACAAGAATTAAATTATTAATTACATTGAGAATGAGAATAAAAAGAAATTAACAGCTGCAAAACAGATCGGTGAGCACAATTTATATCACAACACAAATAGGACTCAAATTGGACAGAATTGGGATTTTAGGAACGGGGGCATGCATTTAGGGGGTAACCGGGTCGGCTCGGCTAGTCGGTCCGGTTAGACCTGGAAAACGATTTTAAAATGCCCTGTAATTTTTATGCTGAAAAATAATTTTGGAAAACTATTTGGCTCGGTTACATGCAAATTTTCCTTTTTTAGTGGGTCTGTTATCTTGGAACTTAGGGTTCCGTCCGTGCGGGTTTCCTAGATTCAACATCCATCTAGGGTCCAAAAGCAGTAAACACATCAAAAACAGTTCGAATCCGAAAACAGCATCGTGCGATGACATCCGTACGAGCGGTTCCGCGACTCTGTTTCTCTCTGGAGGTTACATCCGTGCGGCTGTAACTAGAGCCATACGGCTGTAACTAGAGCCATACGGCTCTAAATTACAGTCGTGCGACTATGACTTACAGAGCTCGAAAAATGGTTTTCTCATCTTTTGAAAATGCCATTTCACTCATTTTCAGGGTTTCCTAGGGATTTTTGTAGGAGTCGGGGGTCCACAAATGCTGGACTATGGATCCAATTTGGATCAAACAAACCCAAATCTCAGAAAAACAAAAATCCAGGAAATCAAAAACCTTGTATCCACGAGATCAGAAATCCAAAAACCAAAATTTTACAACATACGGATATATTTGGGCCGAAACAGATCACAATCGGAACAAAGAAATGGAAAACGGACTACTTTCGACCGATCGGGGCATTTGCGAGTTTCTGCCTCTACAGAACACAGTCATGCGGCTGTATTTGAGTAGTCTATTTCCGGAAAACTTGAGAAATGGAGAAAGATGGAAGGAAAAAGCAATGTACACAGGTTTAAGGCCTCTCAGAGTTTACCTTGATATTGTTTTGATGTGTTTAATGTTCAGAATCGGATTGAAAACTTGAAATGTGCCTTGAATCCTCAACCAGCTGAAATTCCAAAAACGAGCCTAAATCGATCCGAAACCAATCCGAGACGATTCCAAATGATTAAGCAAAGGTCATTCACCCTTCTTTTGATGTTTAAGGATTGATTTAGATGTTAAGTTCTTGGTTTTGGTTCATGGTTTCTTTCCTCTTTGTTTTCGGTTTCTATCCCTCTCCTCTCTTCCCTCTTTTTCTTTTGTTTTTCTATTTTTCTATATCCAAGACCAATCCTCCTCTTTCTCTTTCTTTGATTTTTCATTTTATATCTCACAATCCATAATGATTTCAAGAAATGAATGAGTCGTTCACTTTTTCTATGAGTTTCGACTGCAATCCTTTCATTTGTAGAGCAACTTGATTGACCCACTAGAGCCGCACAGTTCTAGATCTATAGCCGAATGGCTCTAGATCTACAACCGCATGGCTGTAGTTTAAAAACTACAGCCGTGTGGCTCTAGATAGAGCTGGGACTGAAATCTGCGAAAAACCAATGCTCACCCTAAACCCTAAAATCACTCGGAGGACCTTTCTCGAGGTTTCGGATCGAGGATTGCTCAGTTTTCAAAGCGTTTGAGGTATTCAAGATGACATTCTGGTTGTTCTCAAGTTCAATTCTTATATGTCTGCTGAACAAGTAATACAGGAATTCTCATCATGGAGGTCAGGAAAACCCGTCGCTTACAACTGCCCGTCGCATGATCAAATTCGATACCCGATACTAGGTTTAAAATATGTAAGTGGAATTTAAGAACGTGAATTGAAGCGCTATAAACGGAAGGCAAGAACAACATACCTGAGTTGCAGTGATGGTTTGATTTGAGTTGAGATCGGGCCTATGTTATCCGAGGCGAAGTTTAATTTCTTAGGTGAAGCTGATTTGGGCCTAACACCGGGTCTATATTACCCGTGGTGGATCTACTGAATTTCTGAGGTGAAGCTAATATGGGCCTGACATCGGGTCTATATTACCCGAGGCGGATCTACTGAATTTCTGAGGCGAAGTTGATCTGGGCTTGACACCGGGTCTATATTACCCGTGGCGAATATGTTGGATTTCTGAGGTGAAGCCGATCTGGGCCTGACACTGGGTCTATATTACCCGTGGCAGATTTGCTGGATTTTTGAGGTGAAGCCGATCTGGGCCTGACACCGGGTTTATATTACCCGCTGTGGATCTGCTGAATTTCTTAGGTAAAGCTGATCTGGGCCTGACACCAGGTTTATATTACCCACGGTGGATCTGCTGAATTTCTTAGGTGAAGCCGATCTGGGCCTGACACCGGGTCTATATTACCTGCAACGGATGTGCTGAATTTCTGAGGTGTAGCTGATCTGGGCCTGACACCAGGTCTATATTATCTGCGGTGGATTTGCTAGATTTCTGAGGTGAAGCTGTTTTGGGCCTGACACCGGGTCTATATTACCTGAGGCGGATCTGTTGAATTTCTGAGGTGAAGCTGATCTAGGCTTGACACCAGGTCTATATTACTCGAGGCGGATTGCTGGATTTCTGAGGTTGCATTGGCGATGCGTATTTATTCCTTGATCGATAATTTTGGAACAAAAATTTTTGCCCTTCGATCAGGAATAAATACGACTTGATCATCCTGCCCCTGGATACCTGCAAAAGGCAAAGAGTACCTTTCTCAGGATTATAACGGTGTGAACAAAATTCTGACAATCGAGAAATTCTTTATACCTGAGATGTTAGGGTTTGGCCTGCGCAGCTTTAATTTGTATCTTAAGGCCCAGTGAATGCCCTAGTGTTGGACCATTTCCGATTTGAGAGCGATTCCGATTCAGGACGGCTAGATGATGGTGGTGGGTACCTGTACTTGGATTGGTCATGATGCATGTATGCATGTATGTTTGTATGCTTTGAATGTTGTATGTGTATGTTTCAATGTGTGCATGTATGAATGGACTCTGGGAGATGAGTTTCCCGCTATTTGTCCAGTCTTGATATTCTATGTTCTTGCTATGGAGATTGTTTCGTGCCTCTGGTTAGGGGAAGTACATCACGCCTATGATTGACTTTAGCTGGGGAGAGTATATTCTTTATGTGACGTGGCTCTTGCATCTCTGCTGGGAATATACAATGGCTGTTGGGGAAGTCCGATGACTGCTAGGGAGAAAGTGGTGACATTCTTTGTGATGGTTCCGCTGGGGAATAGTGTAGATGGTCTTGTAAGCGCTGGGTTTTCCCGACCTCTATGATGAGAATTCTTGTATTACCTATGGAGTAGACGGACTCGAATCGGATTGGAAAACAATCAAAATGTCACCCAGAGGATCTCAAACGTCTTAAAAACTGAGCTATCCACGATCCGAAACCCCAGAAAAGGTCCCCCGAGTGGTTTGTAGGGTTTAGGGTGAGCGTCAGATTTTCAAAAATTTTGGCCCGGCTCTTGCTAGAGCCGTGCGGCTATAGTCTAGAGCTGCACGGCTATAGTCTAGAGCCACCCGGCTCTAGCATAAACTAGAGCCGGGCGGCTTTAGTGGGTTGAGCCAAGTTGCTCTTCAAAGCAGAGCAACTTGGCTCGACAGAAAAGAAATGGGGTGAAATTTTTAGGAGATGCAGGCGGCTCATTTATTGGTTGAAATGATGATGAATGAGGAGGTATAAAAAGAAAGAAAATCAAATCAGAGAGGGGAGCTTAGGCAGAGAAAACAATTTTTAAGAAACAGAGAAGAAAGAAGCAGAAAAAGAGAGGTAAAGGAACCGAAACATAGAAGCTAAGGAGAAGTGATCCAAACACCCAAATTAAAACCTAAAACTAATACTCAAACACTAATAGAAAGTTCCTTAACCTTTGCACATTAATTCGGGATCGTTTCGGATTGATTTCAGATTGTTTCGTAGCGTTTCGGTTTTTGGTCGGTCGACTATTCAGGGCAAATTCCAACTTCTTAATCTGTTTCTTGATGTTTAAAGCATACAAAACAACATCAAGGTAAACTCTGAGAGGCCTTAAACCTGTGCACATTGCTTTTTCCTTGCATTTTTCTTGCTTTTGCGAATTTTGGAAACCAGACTTTCCCAAACATAGCCGTACGACTATGTTCTCCATGAACACAGCTGCACGGCTATGATTGTGATGAACAAAGCTAGGCGGCTTTAGTATCCAGAGCCGCACGGCTCTGTTCTGCAGGGGCAGATTCCCAAACTACTCCCGATCGGCCGAAAGTAGTCCGTTTTCCATTTTATGCCTTCTATTGTGATCAATTTTGGCCAAGATTCATCCGTATGTCGTAAAATTTTGGTTTTTAGATTTCTGTATGTACGGATATTAGGGTTTTTTATTTTTCCCGGGTTTTATTTACTAAATTTCGGGGTTATTCGATCCATATCGGATCCGTAGTCTAGCATCAACGGGCCCCCGAACCCTATAAAATCATCGGAAAATATTGAAAACGAGGAAAATAATGATTTTTTGAAAAACAAGAAAACCATTTTTTTAGGGTTCCGGGAATCATAGCCGCACGGCTGTAGTTTCCGGAATAAGACAGAATCGCAGAACGGCCCATATGGACATCGTCGTGCGATGCTGTTTTCGAATTCAAAATATTTTTGGCGTGTTTACTGCTTTCTGGACCCTAGATGGATGCTGAGTTTAGGAAAATCCATGTGAACTGAACCCCAAGTTTCGGGACAACAAACCCGCTAAAAGGAAAATTTGCATGAAATTGAGCCAAATAATTTTCTAAAAAATTATTTTCCAGCACAAAAATTACAGGGCGTTTCAAAACCGTTTTCCAGGTCTAACTGGTCCGACCGCTCGGGTCGACCCGGTTACCCTCTAAATGCATGCCCCCGTTCCTGGAATCCCAATTCTGTCCTGATTTGAGTCCTATCTATGTTGTGCTGTAAATTGTGCTAACCAGTTTGTCTTGCAGCATTTATTTCCCATTTTATTATTTTTGCTGTAATTAATAGATTATTCCGTGTATTCTAGGCGACGGTAATTTTCTAGATATTCATGTACTCTAGGCGTTTGTAAAGCGAGGATGAGAGTTTTCCTTTTTATTCGATTTGGTTGTATAAGCGGCCTCTATTATTTTTGTATAATCTGAATGCATTGTTTATTTTTCTGTAATTTTATTTCTGTCATTTTTCTGAGCATGGGTTAAATACAAAACGAAATTGGGATAGAGAAAGATAATAAAGCAAACTAAATATGGTAATATAAATTGTAAAGTGAAAGCAAGCTTGAGGTTGAGTAAGTCACTTGCCCGGACCCTAAATCTCTGGATTAGGTACAGCAGTCTACTCTCGGTAGGGAGCTGTACCGAAATTTCTCGGATGAGCTGATCCGGGTGGCGAGTCCGTCACTGATCTTGGAATTTAAGTTTCGAGGTCTTTAAGTTAAAACAGGAAAATGTTTTCTAGAAAGGGATTTCTGAATCCATGATTTTTCCAAGATAAAAATCTGTTTACCAAAATCAAAACGAAATGAAAACATTTTCCCCAATTCGCTTCAACGTGTCCCGATTTTCCATATAGAAAAAGGTCGTCCGCTCAGAGGTCCTGCTGGAAAAAAGTGGAAGGGCACCTGTTGGGGAATAATGGAAGGGTTCCACCTTTCTGCCTCTAGGAATAGTGAATTTGGAAATGCTCTAAATTTTGCCTGAACTGCCTGATGTGAGTTTTCAGCTTAGCGAGCTGCTCTAATTTTTGCCTGAGGCTCCTTTTCGGTTTTCACTTCAGCGAGCCTCTGTTGTAGGTGCTCTAACTTTTGCCTAAACTGCCCAATGTAGGTTTTTAGCTTCGCGAGCTGCTCTAATTTTTGCCTGAGGTGCCTTTTTGGTTTTCACCTCAGCGAGCCCCCCCTCCTTTTTTTTTTTAGTGAGACACATGTAAGCGAAAAACGTGCACAGCCATGTATGGTGCATGATGTGAATTCAATTTCAAGCAGACTTGGGACATTTAAATGAACAGAGCAAGGCATTCATTCATTCATTCATTAATAATGTTTTAGCATAATGCACATCATAGATGAAATGAAGTTAAGGACAGAATCAGCAATGGTATTCGTCTCGACTGAACCCACGACAGCCACCGGTCCTTGCAGATTTTCTCACTGGTGGAGCTAACCTCAGTGTCCTAACTTTTGCATGGACCGCCTTTTCATTTTTCGGTCCACCAGACTATCCTAATTTTTACATGGACCGCCTTTTCGGTTTTTGATCCATCAGACCCCCCATTTTTTATATATATATGCTGTGTTAGCGCCTGAGTTCGTCCTGATCTAGGGTCGACAACTTAGTTTATGTTTCCTTCATTAGAACCACTTCCATCTTGTAGACCAATGGGTATAGTGTTTCTCTTGTGTGTGCTCTGCTACTAGTTCTTTGTTTTTGCAAGAAAAGTGGTAACGTGCCTGTTGGTGTGCCCTAGTTCTTAGGGCATTTGATTCTTGTATTTTGTATTATACATTAAGACTCATAGTATGAATACATTATTTGTGTCACATTAATAAAGGCAATTAATCTATTTCATTTATATCTTGTGCTATAATATGAGTAGAGTATCCATTGATTGATAATCATAAAACCTATCCCAGGTCTGTTCTAATCGCGGGAACGAATAGAACCACAGACTTGTATATTCGATGACTGTATGGTAGTTCTTAACTAGCCATAGTACTTGTATAGTCAGTCATGATATAGGTACATGTCGTTGACATGGGACTAGATCGATCCGCACAAGAAAGCCACATGGTTGTCACATCATAGGTCTTTCTTGAGTAGGTCTCTTTTGTCCTCAGACCAGATTTCATTATAATATCGATATGGAATCCGGTTCACTTTGACATACGCCTAACAGGTCTGTAAAAGGATGCTAAATACGGGTATGATTGGGTGGACCGGTGAACATGTTGATATTGATGATGAAGTGATGGAATTGCCACTCGGGTAACATCGAGATGATATCATTGGCCACTTGATGAGTGGGACTGATAAGTGTATGGCTATACCCAAATAAGTTGGTTGCTTATTTGATTAATCAGTCAACTCAAGATCAAGAAATATAATAAACAACAGAAGAGGATGACAGACACCATGCCTCTTGTTTATTCATATCGATATCGTTAGGCAAAGGACAGTATGAGATTACTACCGGGTGAGTGTCTTCTAAAGACTGCTGTATCTCTGTCTTAATTGGGGGCTGTAATGGTTTGCTAGAACCCACTTACAATCTGTGGGCCTTGGGCCTACTGCCAACATAAAGACAGACCTATAGGATCATGCACATAGATCAATTGAGCTGGAACTTATAGAAATTGTACATGTAATGTACCTTGGAAGGAATGCGTTAATTACTTAGTTGACATTCGGTGTCAAGGTAAGTAATTAACATTAGGTTGAATTTAATTTAATTAATAAGTTTACATAATGTAATTAATTAATTTATCAATTAATTGAATTACATAAAGTAAACAATTAATTAAATAATTTTCCTAAGTAGGAAAATTAAATACATGTATTGTATTAACTTAAGTGTGATTTAATTTTATTTAGGGGTAATTAAATTTAGCCAAATGGAATTAAATTGCATAGTATATACTTTTTAATTAAAGTTTATTTATGTAATTATAATCCTAGTGGGCTTGGGTTTAAATTAACCTAATTAAAACCTAATTAGACAAGGTGTCTATATAAGGGCACACTTAAGGAGGAAAAACCTAATTCAACTCTAATTAATTGCTGGAAATTTTAGCCACCAATAGCAGCCCCAAAACAGCCGAAAATCCTAGCATTAAACCTCTATTGCTTCGCGTCTTCGGCTAGCACCGGTTCCTGCTCAATAGTTGGTCGTGCACCGGACTTTGGAGATCGCAGTTTCAAAAAACGATTCTACAGCAGTCTCTAGAGGAGACGAATCCGGTGAGTTAATCTCTCTTGATTCTTATTTGATTTTATTCTAATCAATGGTAATTGGACACGATGGGTGGATTCTAGGAAATTTTGAACGGTGTATTTTCCGCTGCGCCACGTTATTTTTCCAATGTCGAATCCCAACAGTGGTATCAGAGCCTAGGTTTTGTCCATTATATTGATTGGAATTGGTTCTTGAAAGCGTTCTTGAAGAAAGAATGGGTTTCAAGTTTGTTATTTTAGGGTTTTTATTCAATTGGTTTTGATTTTGATAAACCCTAGAATTTTTGGATTGGGGTTTTTGATTATTTTCCCCAATTGGTTTCCATCTTAAAAATTATTGTTTTATTGATTATTTATTTTTGATGGATTTTTTTTATGATTTAAAAAAAAAAGGGTATACATATGTTTTGCTGCTGCTTGCCGCAGCCGGCGTTACTGCTTGCTGCGGCATGCAGCAGCTGTTGCCGCCAGGCAACAGCCCATTGTGGGCTGCTGCCGCGCGGCTGTCTCCGGACAGCAGCGCCGCGTGTGTGGTTTGGGTTCGGTTTTGGATTTTGCGGGTATATTTTATCCCGGACCCTAATGCAAATTGAATTAAATTTTTTTTAATTAATTTGTATTTGAAATTATTTATCTTGTTGGCATGCATATTTAATTTAATTGTTTGCATATTAAATTGAATATGGACTTTGTGAAATTAGCCCAATAAACCGTGACACCGGTTAAAATTGGGAGAACTAAATTTTAAATTTGTGACAACCCAAATTCAAGTGGGAGCAAAATTGTTAATTTTGCATTTATGGATGTTATCCATTGGGCCTTTATGGGCCTTAGTCACATTTGTTAAAATTGGCGATTTCACCCTAAGTAACTCGGCTTAACATTTATATTTATAATTTGGAATGCCATGATCATGCATCATATTGGTATGTATGTGCAAGACAGGTACTTTGTTTGAAATGTTATGTTGAGTTCTATGGGCCCTAAATTATTATCGGTTGTAATTTAATTTTGGGAAATATGGCCTGCGTGCCAATTTTTTTATTTTGATGTAATTTTAGAATAGATTTTATTTTACAAAATTATTGTAATTGCATCAAGTATGGAGGAAGGCCTAAATGGAGCAAGCCCATGGTGGGAGCCCAAGAAGGATTGCAGTCCGGTCCATGAAGAATTAGATAGGATATCTAGTTTTTCATTAGGTTGTAATAAAGGCCCATAGGATCTCATTTATTTTAAATTAAGTATGCTATTGCATTTGTCATATAATATGGATGTATGGATCACCAAATTATTACCCGCGTTTATGCATGCTAAGCCGTATCACTTAATTATAATCCGGAAATTAAAATATTGAGTCGCTTAAAAGTGCTTCCCACATTCACACCTCTTCCTCCCATTGATGCTGCAATGTGCGCCATGCCCTAGCTTGGTATATTGTAGTATTCGGTGGCCCGTCGAGGGTTAAGATACTTGGTATGGTTAACATGTGAATGGTGGTTTGACTCAACATGGGTAGCATTAGCTCAGAGCGGGCCCTAAGCACAGATGGGTAAAGTGTCAATAAGCCCATCAAACCAAGAGTCCTTCGTGGAAGGATTGGATAGGTTGTCCTACCAAACGAATCAATGGTTGGTTAGCGAGCCCAAGTTCGGCCAGTCATTGATAAGTTGTGGATCTTGGTCAAGTCAGCCAATTAACTACACCAACAAACAAATTAAAATCGGATTATTAATTTGAATTGGCA
This sequence comes from Euphorbia tirucalli, assembly GCA_039660915.1. Lineage (NCBI taxonomy): Eukaryota > Viridiplantae > Streptophyta > Magnoliopsida > Malpighiales > Euphorbiaceae > Euphorbia > Euphorbia tirucalli. The sequence goes on along the minus strand of CM077636.1, from coordinate 37,669,863 downwards.
TAAAAGTCCTTTATTTCTAACTCAAGTAATGATTTCTTCCATGTAGATAATCCCATTTCAGTTAAGCAATTTAAATGGCTGCAACAAACAATAACTCACTCTCACTTAGGTCACTCTTGGAGAAGGAGAAGCTTTCGGGGACTAACTTCCTGGACTGGGCTAGGAACTTACAAATAGTTCTTAGACAAGAGTCTAACGAGTATGTACTGAATGCTCCTTTACCAGCTGGCCCTCCCGTAGGTCGAGGCATCACCACAGCGATGGTGGAGCAGTATGACCGGCACGTGAGGAATGATCGAGATGTCTCGTGCCTCATGCTGGGTACCATGGCTTCTGATCTTCAGAAGCAGTTCATGGACGAGCATGCTTATGAGATGATGGATTAGCTTAAAAAGATGTTCCAAGATCAGGCTCGTCAGGAACGTTACCTGACAACTAAGGCACTTTGCACAACTGTGATGGCAGCTGGGACTTCTATTAGCACTCATGTGCTAAAGTTGAAGGGGTATATTGATACACTTGCCCGCCTCGGCTCCCCAGTTCCGCAGGACTTGCAATAGACATTATTCTCGGGTCACTTCCTAAGTCTTACAACCAGTTTATCATGAATTACCATATGCAAGGGTTGGATAAATCGGTTGTTGAGCTGCATGGCATGCTTAAGCTTGCTAAGCAGTCTCTTAAGAAGACTCCTGAAGTATTACTGGTGAACAAGGGCAATACGCCCATTGCTAAGGGAAAGGCCAAATCTAAGGCCAAGGCTAAGGCCCAAAAGGCCAAGGCTAAAGGCAAAAAAGTGGTGGCCCAACCTAAAGCAAGGGTTGCTTCTCCTGACGATGTTTGCCATGAGTGTCATGAGAAGGGGCACTGGAAGAGCTCATGTCCAAAGCTAAGGGAGCAACTGAAGGGCAAAACTGCTGCTTCAGGTATTTATGTTATTGAGATTAATCTGGCTATTTCTACATCTTGGGTCTTGGACACTGGATGTGGATCTCACATTTGTTCAAATGTGCAGGGTTTAAGAAATAGGAGATTATTAGGATCTGGAGAATTAGATCTTCGAGTCGGAAATGGTGCTCGGGTTCAGGCCATGGAGATCGGAGATTATTTCTTGGAGATGCCTAGTGGACTTGTTTTGGAACTAAGAAACTGTTATTTTGTACCTGCGATGCGTAGGAATATTAATTCCGTTTCTTTGTTGGATATTTCTAGTTTTGTATTTAATATTGGACATGGTAGAATTTCTATGCAATGTGGCAATATTATTTATGGAACAACATTTCTTGAAAATGGCTTATATATCCTTGATCTAAAACATGAAAGTTCAATCTATAACATAAATACTAAAAGGATTAAATAAAATGAAATTAATCCTACTTACATCTGGCATTGTCGACTTGGCCATATAAATGAGAAGCGCATAGCTAGGCTTCACTCTAGTGGAGTGCTAAGGTCATTTGACATCCAGCCTTATGACACATGCGAATCTTGTTTGAGAGGCAAGATAACAAAGGCGCCTTTTAGCAAGACTGCTGAAAGGGCCTCAAAGCTATTAGAGCTAATACATTCCGATGTTTGTGGCCCAATGAGCACTAGTGCTAGATCTGGTTTTCTGTACTTCGTCACCTTCACGGATGACTTTAGCAGATACGGTTACATGTATCTAATGAAGCATAAGTCTGAGACTCTCTAAAGTTTCAAGGACTTTAAGAATGAAGTAGAAAACCAACTTGGCAAGAAAATAAAAGCACTCCGGTCTGACCAAGGGGGTGAATATTTGAGCCAAGAGTTTGACTCGTTTTTGAGAGAGTGTGGGATTATATCCCAACTTACTCCTCCTGGTACACCCCAGTGGAATGGAGTGTCAGAAAGGAGGAATAGGACCTTACTTGACATGGTCTGCTCAATGATGAGTCATGCTACACTCCCTGTCTCCTTTTGGGGATATGCTTTAGAGACAGCTGCTTACATTCTTAATAATACACCAAGCAAGACAGTTGAGGGAACACCATATGAACTATGAAAAGGCCGAAAGCCCAATGTTTCCTTCTTAAAGATTTGGGACTGTGATGCACATGTTAAGAAATTAACAAGTGGCAAACTCGAGTCCAAATCTGTCAAGTACCAGTTTGTGGGTTACCCTAAGGAAACTAAGGGTTATTACTTCTACGATCCGGCCGAAAACAAAGTTTTCATAGCCAGAAATGTAGTCTTCTTGGGGAAGGAATTCCTTTCCAAGAGAGACAATGGGAGTAATGTTGAACTTTCAGAAGTTCAAGACTCATAAACTCCTGTAGCTACTGCTGAGGATGCTTCGGGAACCGATCTGACTACTCAAGAAATTGAGGAACCAGAAACGGTTGCACAAGACCTTAGAAGGTCTGGTAGGACATGTCATCAGCCAGAGAGGTACGGCTTTCTCGTGACTGATGATGGGGACCTTATGGTCGTTGACAAAGAGGAGCCCAAGACCTATCAGGAGGCTGTTGAAAGCCCACACTCAGATCAATGGCGCAAAGCCATGGAGGCTAAGATGCAATCTATGCATGATAACCAAGTATGGAACTTGGTGGATCCACCTCCGGGTGTTAAGGTGATAGGTTGCAAGTGGTGTTTCAAGTTAAAGGCCGACAACACCTTTAAGGGGCGATTGGTGGCAAAATGATTCAGGCAAGTTCAAGGAATTGACTATGATGAAACCTTTTCACCAGTTGCTATGCTCAAATCCATTAGGATACTACTAGCCATAGCTGCATGGTACGATTATGAGATATGGCATATGGATGTTAAGACCACTTTCCTTAATGGAAAGCTACTCGAGGATGTGTACATGGCACAACCTAAGGGTTTTATCGATCCAAAGTATCCAAACCGGGTATGCAAGCTTCAAAGATCTATTTATGGATTGAAGCAAGCATCGAGGTCATGGAATCAGAGATTCAATGAGGCCATTACAGAATATGGCTTCCCACAGAATTCTGATGAGCCCTGTGTTGGGATTTGTCACCGGAAGTCACCCGATAAAAGCGGAAGAACGCGGTGATTTCCTCAAATCCAGTCCCAGGAGCAATTGAAGTGGAAATTGAAAAACTTAAAATTAAATAGAAAGGGATTAAATTTCTTACCAGAAAAATCTCTTTCTAAAGATGGATGATGACTGCAGAATTCAAAGTAGAATTCCTCCTCGTTCACATACACGAGCTCCTAACGAACACCGCACGTGCTAGCGTCAAAAATCACGAAGATTAGAGAGTGAGGAGGTGGTAGAGAATTCGGCCAAAGGGGGGAGGCTTTCTCTTCTTTCTTGGCCGAATTCCCTAAGGGTTTTTAACCCTAGGGCTTCCAATTCCCTTGTTGGAATTTAGGCCCAGTCTGGCTTCTGTGTCTGTGTGGGCTTCCTCCTTTTAATTCAGGCCCAAACTTATTTTAATTAATCTGGTCTAAATCAATATCAAGCCCAATTTTAATTAACCCATGTATTTAATATATTACTCCAAGTAACATATTATTTACATTTAAATTAAAATTAGTTTGACTAATTAATTTAATCCATCAAATTAAAATTAAGTCTTCACAAAACAAATTCATATGTAAGCCTATACATATGAATATTTCCACCTAGGAAATAATTTCATAATTAATCCAATTAATCATGCGAAGCCAAATATTAATTTTATTATAATGATCAATCCAATTGATCCTTATAATATAATTAATATATATACTTCTCTCTCTCTAGTGCGTACACTCCAAGTGTACCTGTGATTCTTTAAGTTGGTGTCCAGTCTCTCAATGTGTACGATCCCGTGGGCCCATCTTTATGTTGGCAGTGGGCCTTTGGCCCGCAGACTGCAGTTGGGCTTTAGCAAGCCACTGCAGCCCCCAATTAAGATGGAGATGGCAGTCTAACTGATATCATAACCCTGTAGTTTAAACTTGTACATCCCATGTCATTGATATCGGTGTCCAACACAGAGGCATGCATTGATCACCCTCTTTTGTGTCCGGATATTAACTTGATCCCGAATGTACTGATGCTCACAAACAAGTTCTAACTCATTTGGGTGTGGCCACACTCTTATCAGTCACATTCATCAAGTGGCCGGTGATATCTTCTCAGTTGGTTACTGAGTGACAAATCCCTTCTGCATATCCATAGTATTACCATGTTCAGTGACATACCCGAAAGCACCCATACTTGGCACCCTATTACAGGCCCTTTAGGCGTACCCCTAAGTATGCGACTTCACATGTAACACCATCATATGGTCAGGTCAAAGGATCCATACAAGTACTACACGAGAATCCATTGTGATACCATACCATGTGGATTACTCGTTTAGTGGATCTATCCAGTACCATGTTCCAGGTATGTACCCATTAACTTGGTTGACATTCCATGTCCAATGACCGGTAAGACACCGCCATACAACCAGGTTAATGATAGTCTGTTGTTCCATTCATTCCCATGACTGGAACAAACTACGAATCTATTTATGGTCATATCGTTTACCCTATCCATGGTCTTACTGCTAAGTGCATGACACTTGTCGTCATGGATATAGATATGTCCATTGGATACTTCATTTAATATATTGCACAAGGTAGATATAATAAATGAATTGATGCCTTTATTAATAACACAAATGAGTACAACACATAAATCCAATAAATGTATAGTACAAATACAAGGACCAATGCCACGGGACTAGGGCATTTCCAACAATCTCCCACTTGCACTAGTTCCAACTAGGCATGGGCCTAATCCCTATAGATCTAGTATGACCCTCGTGCTTGGGCTGGGCCAGTGCCTTGGTCAATGGATCTACGACATTATCCTCGGTGTCCACTCTGTGCAATGTAATGTCACCTCTCTCGGCGATTTCTCGTATGAGGTGAAACTTTCTGAGCACGTGCTTTGTGTTCTTGTGTGACCGGGGCTCCTTAGCTCGTGCGACGGCCCCATTGTTGTCACAGAAGATATCGACTGGGTCCTGGATAGTTGGCACTACTCCCAACTCAGTGATAAACTTCTTCATCCACACAGCTTCCTTAGCTGCATCACACGCAGTGATGTACTCAGCTTCTGTTGTAGAGTCCGCTATGGTTGGCTGCTTTGAGCTCTTCCAGCTTATAGCACCACCATTCAGCAAGAATACATACCCTAACTGCGATTGGTACTCATCCTGGTCTGTCTGGAAGCTCGCATCAGTATACCCAGTAACTGATAGCACTTCCTGACCACCATACACCAAAAAGCTATCCTTAGTCCGGTTAAGGTACTTGAGGATCGCCTTGACAGCTTTCCAGTGATCCTCCCCGGGATCCTGCTGGTATCGGCTCCTCATACTCAGTGCAAAGGCGACATCAGGTCTCGTACATAACATGGAGTACATGATTGATCCAATAGCCGAAGCATATGGAACCAATTTCATGTTCTCCCTGTCCTCCCTTGTTTTAGGACAGTTCTTCTTACTAAGTTTCAGCCCATGGCCCATTGGCAAGAAACCTTTCTTGGCCCGGTCCATGCTGAATCTTTTCAGAACTTTGTCAATGTACGAAGCCTGACTTAGGCCCAGAAGCCGATTTGATCTATCCCTATAGATCCTGATCCCTAGGATCATCTCAGCTTCGCCTAAGTCCTTCATTGCGAAGCACTTACTCAGCCACTACTTTACCCCTTGCAGTGTAGGTATGTCACTTCCAATGAGTAGGATGTTGTCTACATAAAGTACCAAGAATGTGACTATGCTCCCACTAGTCCTCTTATACACACAAGGCTCATCTAGATTCTGTATGAAGCCATATTCCTTTATAGCCTCATTGAATCTTAGATTCCAACTACAGGATGCTTGCTTCAGTCCATAAATGGACCTTTGAAGTTTGCATACCCTTCCTGGATACTTAGGATCGACAAAACCCTCAGGTTGTGTCATGTACACATCCTCGAGTAGCTTTCCATTAAGGAAAGCGGTTTTGACATCCATCTGCCATACCTCATAGTCATACCATGCGGCTATGGCCAGCAGTGTCCTGATGGATTTGAGCATGGCTACTGGTGAGAAAGTTTCATCATAGTCTATTCCATGGACTTGTCTGAAACCTTTCGCAACCAGACGCCCCTTGAAGGTATTATCAGCTTTTAGCTTATAGCACCACTTGCAACCTATTACCTTAGCACCCGGAGGTGGATCAACCAAGTTCCAAACTTGATTATCGTACATAGATTGCATCTCTGCCTCCATGGCTTTACGCCAATTTGCAGACTGTGGGCTAGCCATAGCCTCCTGGTAGGTTTTGGGTTCTTCTTCATCCCAGATGAGAAGAGTTTGATCATCGATGACGAGGAAACCATACCTCTCCGGTTCCCGACGATCCCTACTAGACCTTCTAGGTTCTTGTGTGGCCTGGGTCGGTGCTTCCACTTGTGGAAGCTCCACCTGGGCCTCCGAGTTATCCTCTTCAGGAGCTTGTGGACCTTGAACTTCCCTGAGTTCAACGTTGCTCCCACTATCTTTCTTGGAAAGGAACTCCTTTTCCAGAAAGACCCCCTTCCTTGCCACGAACACCTTGTTCTCAGCGGGGTTGTAGAAGTAATACCCTTTGGTTTCCCTAGGGTAGCCCACAAACAGGCATTTATCGGTTTTGGGTTCCAGCTTGCCACTAGTCAATTTCTTGACATGTGCTTCGCATCCCCAAATCCTTAGGAAAGACACATTGGGCTCCTTGCCCGTCCATATCTGATATGGGGTCTTTTCCATAGCCTTAGTCGGAGTATTGTTTAAGATGAGAGCTGTTGTCTCGAGGGCGTGTCCCCAAAAACTAATTGGGAGAGATGCTTAACTCATCATTGAGCGGACCATGTCCAACAAGGTCCTATTCCTCCGTTCAGACACCCCATTCCATTGTGGTGTTCTGGGAGGAGTGAGCTGTGGAACTATTCCATGCTCTCTCAAGTATGAGTCAAACTCTAGGCTCATATACTCACCGCCTCGGTCCGACCGAAGGGTTTTGATATTCCTGCCTAGCTGGTTCTGTACCTCGTTCCTAAATTCCTTGAACCTATCAAGGGTCTCGGACTTGTGTTTCATCAGATAGACGTAGCCATATCTGCTGAAATCATCCGTGAACGTGACGAAGTACAGATGCCCACCTCTGGTCGCTGCGCTCATAGGCCCACATACATCTGAATGTATTAGGTCCAATAAGCCAGTGGCCCTTTCAGCCTTCTTGCTAAAAGGCGCCTTTGTCATCTTGCCTCTTAAACATGATTCGCATGTATCAATTGACTCCAAGTCAAATGACCCTAGGACTCCAGCTTTGTGAAGCCTAGCTATGCGCTTCTCGTTTATATGGCCAAGACAACAATGCCATAGGTAGACAGGATTAAGTTCGTTAGGCTTAACCCTTTTCGTGTTTATGTTATAGATATGATTGGTTTCATTTAAGTCCAGGATATATAGGCCATTATTTAATAGAGCATCTCCATAAAATAATCCCTCTCTAGATATAGAAATTCGACCATTTGAAATAGTGAAAATAAATCCAGAAATATCCAACATTGATACAGAGATAATATTCCTGCACATGCAGGTACAAAGTAACAATGGTCTAAAATCAAAACCAATCCACTGGGCATCATTAGGTGGTATTCGCCAATCTCTATGGCAGCAACCCTTGCTCCATTTCCGACCTGCAAGTCCACCTCTCCCGACCCCAGCAACCTTCTGTTCTTAAGTCCCTGCACATTGCAACAAATATGAGAACCACATCCAGTATCCAATACCCAGGATGTTGAAATAGTAAGGTTAATATCTATAACATAAATACCTGAAGATGACGCACCTTGGCCCCTTCTTTGAACTCCCATCAGCCTGGGACACGATCTCTTCCAATGACCCGCCTGTCTACACCTGAAACAGACATCATTAGGACCTGCCTTCTGCTGGGCCTTGGGTTGGGCCTTGGCCTTCTTGGCTTTGGCCTTGGCCTTGGCCTTTTCCTTGGCCTTACCCTTAGCAAGAGGAGGGTTCCCTTTGTTAACCAGCAGCACCGGTGGAGTCTTCTTGATCGACTGCTCAGTAAGCTTAAGCATCCCATGCAGCTCACTGACAGTGCGGTTCATCCCTTGCATATTGTAGTTGAGGATGAACTGATCATAAGAATCCGGCAAGGACACGAGGATTGTGTCCACCGCCAGCTCTTGAGAGATAGGCGATCCGAGACGGGCCAAAGTATCCAAATAGCCCTTCATCTTGAGCACGTGTGCACTCACAGATGTCCCGGCCCCCATCTTACAAGAGTGGAATGCCTTATTGGTCAGGTACCTTTCCTGACGAGCTTGCTCTTGAAACATCTCGTTAAGAGTTGTTATCATAGCATAGGCTTGGTGGTCCTTAAACTATTTTTGCAGTTCGGGGACCATGCAAGCCAACATAAGGCATGTCACATCCCGGTTGTCCTTGACGTGCGCCTCATATTCCTCCAGCTGGGCAGCCGGTGGATTACATCCTTGAGGCGCAGCCGGCACAGGCCTCTCCAGTACATACTCTTTTAACTCTTGTCTTAGAACTATCCTCAAGTTCCTAAACCAGTCCAAAAAGTTAGGACCGGAAAGCTTGTCCTTATCAAGAATGGATCGCAGTGATAAGGTATTTGTGTTTGCCATTTGGGTGTTTCTACACAGAAAAAACATTTAGAGTGTTAATAAAAGGCTTTGCATTGTTGTTCCCATAAAATTAATAATGAATCAAGTTATTAATTTAAACCAAGTTGTTGGGCTCATGGGCCGAGATCCATATTTCATTAAGATATAGCCAAACGAGGGTTTAGTACAACTACACCTTAACTATTTAGGTAGGAACACCGTCCAATCCCAACCTAGGGACTCTCGGTTTGATGGGCTTGTTGGCACTTACCCATCTGTGCTTAGGGCTAGGAGAATCCTACTACCCACGCTAAGTCAAAACCTCCATCCAAGTGTAAGAGTATCCCATACTCTAACCCAATACAAAGTGACAATACTCCAGTGTATCCTGCGAGGGCATGGTCTACAACTGGCCTATTCCCACTTCGATTCGGTTTTGAATGAGGGAAGCACTTTTAAGCGACTTAGTAATTCCATTTGGTTATTAGATTCAATTATAACGGCTTACATACATAAAGCGGGTGAATGAGCTATTGGAACATACATTCATACATGCAAATGAATATAAAACATGATTAAATAAAATTAAAATGGACTGCTATGGGCCTATTTTACATCCTAATATTATTCTAGTAAACCTATACTAGAAATAGATATTAGGCGGGCCTTCATCTTCTCTTTCGGGGCTTACACCTCCAATTGGGCTTGCACCTCCATTTGGGCTCACCACTCCATGGGCTTCTTCTTTTACAAATTTTATAATATTTAATTTAAATAAAATAAAATTACATTAAAAAGAAAAACGACACGCAGGCCGTATTTACCCAAAATAAAAATTACAACACATCTTGTTCAAGGCCCAATAGCATCCAATCATACATTCATTCAACCATTCATATGCATCCAATACATGAAATTCAAAAGCATGTCATAATGCATGATTTAAGCCCATTTAAATTATGTCTAAGCCATTATTAGGAAATCGCCAATTTTGGCCCACCATAGTTCTAACCCTTAACGGGCTTTGGGCCTCCAGCCCAGGCAGTCCAACTGCTCCCACTGGAATTGGGAAACCATGGGTCCAATTTAGCCGTCCGAGTAATTGTGCCAAAATTACCCGAACCAATTTTCATTAACCATATTAATTTCCAAAACCAATATCACATGAACGAAATTAAAATTCATCCAAGAAACCATGCGCATTTAAATTACATAAATTTAAACACACGAATTTTAAAACCAATTAAAATTTCAAAACTGGGCCCCGGACCCATAACCCGCAAAATCCAAAATACTGGGCCCGGCCCGCTGCAGCCGCCTAGCGGCTGCCCGCTGCTACCGCGCGGCAGCCACTGCCCAGCAGCAGCAGGCAGCGGCTCCCGCCGCGCCTCCCGCCGGGTGCGGAGGCCGCCGACGGCGATTCCGCCGCCGGCAGCCCCGCATCCCGGGAGGCAGATTTTTTTTTTTTAAATCGGAATTAAATAAAAAAATCACCATCCATCCACAAAGCAATTCACCAAGAATTCCAATAATACAACAAAATTAAAACAACATAAACCAATATGCAATATTAATTTTCATTGTATTAAAACATATGGGAAAAATCATAAAACCCATACAAAGAATCCCAATAAAAAAACATCCAATTTCAAAATAGGGATTCAACCAAATTAATCAATTTCCACGGATCAAAAGCCCGCTCTGATACCACTGTTGGGATTTGTCACCGGAAGTCACCCGATAAAAGCAGAAGAACGCGGTGATTTCCTCAAATCCAGTCCCTGGAGCAATTGAAATGGAAATTGAAAAACTTAAAATTAAATAGAAAGGGATTACATTTCTTACCAGAAAAATCTCTTTCCAGATATGGATGATGACTGCGGAATTCAAAGTAGAATTCCTCCTCGTTCACGTACACGAGCTCCTAACGAACACCGTACGTGCTAGCGTCAAAAATCACGAAGATTAGAGAGTGAGGAGGTGGTAGAGAATTCGGCCAAAGGGTGGAGGCTTTCTCTTCTTTCTTGGCCGAATTCCCTAAGGGTTTTTAGCCCTAGGGCTTCCAATTCCCTTGTTGGAATTTAGGCCCAGTCTGGCTTCTGTGTCTGTGTGGGCTTCCTCCTTTTAATTCAGGCCCAAACTTATTTTAATTAATCTGGTCTAAATCAATATCAAGCCCAATTTTAATTAACCCATGTATTTAATATATTACTCTAAGTAACATATTATTTACATTTAAATTAAAATTAGTTTGACTAATCCATATGTAAGCCTATACATATGAATATTTCCACCTAGGAAATAATTTCATAATTAATCCAATTAATCATGCGAAGCCAAATATTAATTTTATTATAATGATCAATCCAATTGATCCTTATAATATAATTAATATATATACTTCTCTCTCTCTAGTGCGTACACTCCAAGTGTACCTGTGATTCTTTAAGTCAGTGTCCAGTCGCTCAATGTGTACGATCCCGTGGGCCCATCTTTATGTTGGCAGCGGGCCTTTGGCCCGTAGACTGCAGTTGGGCTCTAGCAAGCTACTGCAGCCCCCAATTAAGATGGAGATGGCAGTTTAACTGATATCATAACCCTGTAGTTTAAACTTGTACATCCCATGTCATTGATATCGGTGTCCAACACAGAGGCATGGATTGATCACCCTCTTTTGTGTCCGGACATTAACTTGATCCCAAATGTACTGATGCTCACAAATAAGTTCCAACTCGTCTGGGTGTGGCCACACTCTTATCAGTCACATTCATCAAGTGGCCGGTGATATCTTCTCAGTTGGTTACTTAGTGACAAATCCCTTCTGCATATCCATAGTATTACCATGTTCAGTGACATACCCGAAAGCACCCATACTTCGCACCCTATTATAGGCCTTTTAGGCGTACCCTTAAGTATGCGACTTCACATGTAACACCATCATATGGTCAGGTCAAAGGATCCATACAAGTACTACACGAGAATCCATTGTGATACCATACCATGTGGATTACTCGTTTAGTGGATCTATCCAGTACCATGCTTCCAGGCATGTACCCATTAACTTGGTTGACATTCCATGCCCAATGACCGGTAAGACACCGCCATACAACCAGGTTAATGATAGTCTGTTGTTCCATTCATTCCCATGACTGGAACAGACTACGGATCTATTTATGGTCATATCGTTTACCCTATCCATGGTCTTACTGCTAAGTGCATGACACTTGTCGTCATGGATATAGATATGTCCATTGGATACTTCATTTAATATATTGCACAAGGTAGATATAATAAATGAATTGATGCCTTTATTAATAACACAAATGAGTACAACACATAAATCCAATAAATGTATAGTACAAATACAAGGACCAATGCCTCGGGACTAGGGCATTTCCAACACCCTGTGTGTACAAGATGGTTAGTGGGAGCGTTTCCACCTTCCTAGTGCTGTATGCTGACGACATCCTTATCATTGGAGGTGACATGCCAACACTGCAAGGAGTTAAGCAGTGGTTGAGTAGGTGCTTTGCAATGAAGGACTTAGGGGAAGCTAAGACGATCTTTGGGATCAGGATCTACAGAAATAGATCCAATCGGCTTCTAGGCCTAAGTCAGGCCACGTACATTGACAAGGTTCTGAAAAGATTCAGTATGGACAAGGCAAAGAAAGGATTCTTGCCTATGCGCCATGGGTTGAAGCTGAGTAAGAAAGATGGTCCTAAAACAAAGAAGGACCGGGAGAACATGGAAAAGATCCCTTATGCATTTGCTATTGGATCTATCATGTACTCCATGTTATGTACAAGGCCTGATGTCACGTTTGCACTAAGTATGACTAGCCGGTACTAGTCGGACCCCGGTGAGGAACACTGGAAAGCTATCAAGGCAATCCTAAAGTACCTTAATCGGACTAAGGATGCTTTCTTAGTGTATGGAGGTCAAGATGAGCTGGTAGTGTTACACTGATGCAAGCTTTGAGACCGATGAGGATGAGAACTAGTCACAGTCTGATTATGTTTTTCTCCTGAATGGCGGTGCCATTAGTTGGAGGTCCTCAAAGCAGGCCACCATTGCTGACTCTACAATGGAAGCTGAGTACATAGCTGCGTGCGAAGCTGCAAAGGAAGCCGTTTGGATCAAGAAATTCATAACCGAGTTGGGAGTAGTACCTACTATCCTAGACCCAGTTGATGTTTTTTGTGACAACAACGGGGCCATCGCACAGCTAAGGAGCCCCGGTCACAGAAGAGATCCAAACATGTGCTCAGAAAGTTTCACCTCATTCGGGAGATCGTGGACAGAGGTGACATTTCATTGGACAGAGTTGACACCAAGAATAATGTCACTGATCCATTGACCAAAGCGTTGCTGCAGACACAGCACGACGATCATACCAGATCTATAGGAATTAGGGCAATACCCACTTGGAACTAGTGCAAGTGGGAGATTGTTGGTGTGCCCTAGTTCTTAGGGCATTTGATTCTTGTATTTTGTATTATACATTAAGACTCATTGTATGAATACATTATTTGTGTCACATTAATAAAGGCAATTAATCTATTTCATTTATATCTTGTGCTATAATATGATTACAGTATCCATTGATTGATAATCATAAAACTATCCCAGGTCTGTTCTAATCGTAGGAACGAATAGAACCACAGACTTGTATATTCGATGACTGTATGGTAGTTCTTAACTAGCCATAGTACTTGTATAGTCAGTCATGAATATAGGTACATGTCGTTGACATGGGACTGGATCGATCCGCACAAGAAAGCCACATGGTTGTCACGTCCTAGGTCTTTCTTGAGTAGGTCTCTTTTGTCCTCAGACCAGATTTCATTATAATATCGATATGGAATCCGGCTCACTTTGACATACGCCTAACAGGTCTGTAAAAGGATGCTAAATACGGGTATGATTAGGTGGACCGATGAACATGTTGATATTGATGATGAAGTGATGGAATTGCCACTCGGGTAACACCGAGATGATATCAGTGGCCACTTGATGAGTGGGACTGATAAGTGTGTGGCCATACCCAAATAAGTTGGTTGCTTATTTGATTAATCAGTCAACTCAAGATCAAGAAATATAATAAATAACAGAAGAGGATGACAGATACCATGCCTCTTGTTTATTCATATCGATATCGTTAGGCAAAGGACACTATGAGATTACTACCGGGTGAGTGTCTTCTAAAGACTGCTGCTTCTCTGTCTTAATTAGGGGCTGTAATGGTTTGCTAGAAGCCACTTACAGTTTGTGGGCCTTGGGCCTACTGCCAACATAAAGACAGACCCATAGGATCGTGCACATATATCAACTGAGCTGGAACTTATAGAAATTATACATGTAATGTACATTGGAAGGAATGCGTTAATTAATTAGTTGACATTCGGTGTCAAGGTAATTAATTGACATTGGGTTAAATTTAATTTAATTAATAAGTTTACATAATGTAATTAATTAATTTATCAATTAATTGAATTACATAAAGTAAACAATTAATTAAATAATTTTCCTAAGTAGGAAAATTAAATACATGTATTGTATTAACTTAAGTGTGATTTAATTTTATTTAGGGGTAATTAAATTTAGCCAAATGGAATTAAATTGCATAGTATATACTTTTTAATTAAAGTTTATTTATGTAATTATAATCCTAGTGGGCTTGGGTTTAATTAACCTAATTAAAACCTAATTAGACAAGGTGTCTATATAAGGGCACACTTAACAAGGAAAAACCTAATTCAACTCTAATTAATTGCTAGAAATTTCAGCCACCAATAGCACCCCCAAAACAGCTAAAAATCCCAGCATTAAACCTCTATTCCTTCGTGTCTTCGGCTAGCACCGGTTCCTGCTCAATAGTTGGTCGTGCACTGGACTTTGGAGTTCGCAGTTTCAAAAAACGATTCTGCAGCAGTCTCTAGAGGAGACGAATCCGGTGAGTTAATCTCTCTTGATTCTTATTTGATTTTATTCTAATCAATGGTAATTGGATACGATAGGTGGATTCTAGGAAATTTTGAACGGTGTATTTTCCGCTGCGCCACGTTATTTTTCCAATGACGAATTGCAACAGTGCCAGCCTAGTCACTGCAGGTCAGCACCCTTTTAATGGACTTATTTCCTGCTTATACCTCCCCGTTTGCCTACGGGTGATACGGAGATGGTGTATGATGTTGGTGTGCCCTAGTTCTTAGGGCATTGGATTCTTGTATTTTGTATTATACATTAAGAGTCATGTATGAATACATTATTTGTGTCACATTAATAAAGACAATTAATCTATTTCATTTATATCTTGTGCTATAATATGAGTAGAGTATCCATTGATTGATAATCATAAAACCTATCCCAGGTCTGTTCTAATCGTGGGAACGAATAGAACCACAGACTTGTATATTTGATGACTGTATGGTAGTTCTTAACTAGCCATAGTACTTGTATAGTCAGTCATGAATATAGGTACATGTCATTGACATGGGACTGGATCGATCCGCACAAGAAAGCCACATGGTAGTCATGTCATAGGTCTTTCTTGAGTAGGTCTCTTTTGTCCTCAGACCAGATTTCATTATAATATCAATATGGAATCCGGTTCACTTTGACATACGCCTAACAGGTCTGTAAAAGGATGCTAAATACGGGTATGATTGGGTGGACCGGTGAACATGTTGATATTGATGATGAAGTGATGGAATTGCCACTCGGGTGACACCGAGATGATATCATTGGCCACTTGATGAGTGGGACTGATAAGTGTATGGCCATACCCAAATAAGTTGGTTGCTTATTTGATTAATCAGTCAACTCAAGATCAAGAAATATAATAAACAACAGAAGAGGATGACAGACACCATGCCTCTTGTTTATTCATATTGATATCGTTAGGCAAAGGACACTATGAGATTACTACCGGGTGAGTGTCTTCTAAAGACTGCTGCATCTCTGTCTTAATTGGGGGCTGTAATGGTTTGCTAGAACCCACTTACAGTCTGTGGGCTTAGGCCTACTACCAACATAAAGACAGACCCATAGGATCGTGCACATAGATCAACTGAGCTGGAACTTATAGAAATTATACATGTAATGTACATTGGAAGGAATGCGTTAATTAATTAGTTGACATTCAGTGTCAAGGTAATTAATTGACATTGAGTTGAATTTAATTTAATTAATAAGTTTATGTAATGTAATTAATTAATTTATCAATTAATTGAATTACATAAAGTAAACAATTAATTAAATAATTTTCCTAAGTAGGAAAATTAAATAAATGTTTTGTATTAACTTAAGTGTGATTTAATTTTACTTAGGGGTAATTAAATTTAGCCAAATGGAATTAAATTACATAGTATATACTTTTTAATTAAAGTTTATTTATGTAATTATAATCCTAGTGGGCTTGGGTTTAATTAACCTAATTAGAACCCAATTAGACAAGGTGTCTATAAAAGGGCACACTTAAGGAATAAAAACCTAATTCAACTCTAATTAATTGCTGGAAATTTCAGCCACCAATTGCAGCCCCAAAACAGCCGAAAATCCAAGCATTAAACCTCCATTCCTTTGCATCTTCGGCTAGCACCGGTTCCCGCTCAATAGTTGGTCGTGCACCAGACTTTGGAGATCGCAGTTTCAAGTAACGATTCTACAGCAGTCTCTGGAGGAGACGAATCCGGTGAGTTAATCTCTCTTGATTTTTAATTGTTTTATTCTAATCAATGGTAATTGGACACGATAGGTGGATTCTAGGAAATTTTAAACGGTGTATTTTCCGCTGCGCCACGTTATTTTTCCAATGACGAATCCCAACATATGATGCCACACCTTTATCCTGGAACGATTGTGCTGTGGCCCCGTTTCTCCAATGCTATCAATCCTTCATCATATGACAACCCCTTTTCTGTTCTGAGCTTTCAGAGCTTTCGCTTGGCTGGACTCGTCTTTCGGATTCTTTGGAGTTCTGCATCCTGCAACCCTTTGTCAACCCCCAGGTGTGTCATCACAGGACTAGGCGAAGGTCTTCGCGTGCATTTGGGGTATTTTGCAATTTCTTTTCCTCTTATCAGGCGTGAGATCTTTCAAGACGGATACCCTTTTTTGGGTCATCATCTGTCTTTAGATTCATTTCATGCAATGATATGTCACGTATGCTAAAGACATTAGGTGAATGTTTGTATGTATGCACAATGTTTCATCTAGAAAAATATCACACAAGTAATTGAAATAAAATTGCATTACATTAAAAGCCTCGTGGGCTGAATTGTTCATAAAATAGGATAGAAAACAAAAGTAGATACACCAAAATAATTGTCATCCTCCACATGCAGAGGGTCTTCTCTTGCTGCTGCGTCATTAGCTTGAGTAGCTTGAACACGTGGATTAGTCAAAGCTAGGCAAAGGATTGTTCTGAACACTAGGCTTCAAAGGTTGTTCCACAATCTTTCCTTCATCGATCAATTGTCGGATAGCCCTCATTAATTGCTTTCAGTCATTCATATGGTGCCCCACTGTCATGTGTTATGAACAAAAATTTCCCTTGTCTGTCTCTTCCGGCTTTTCAAACGGCTTCAGAGAATTCAATAGACCGTCGTTCCTGCATTTTGCAAAAATCTTGGCCAAGAGTCCAAGGGGATAGGCCTCAATTTTGCAAATTTCAATCTTCGCCACCTCGTTGCTGGGACACAACGGTAACTTCAGCTGGCTTATCTTTCAAGAATTGCCCGCTTTTGCCTATAGAGCCGGAACTAGATCTGCTGCCTGATCCAGTTATAGTCACTGATTGATGCCCAAAATTGTGCCCGGAGCTTCTGCCACCTCTTTGGTTTACTGCCTTTTCTTCCTCGTCTCTCTCGATTTTCATGGCCATACTATAGACCTTGTTGAGTTCATCAAAGGTATGGAATTTCATGTTGTTCCTATAAGTGTCCCTACTGCCATCAATCAGCTTTTGGATCAACTCATCCTCGTCAGGGTGGTTCTTCAACAAGATCATCTTATTCATCCACCTTTGATAATATTCACCAAAGGATTCATTAGGTTTCTACTTAACCCTTTCCAAGTCATAGAGCTTTGCTTGGATCTTAGTGTTAAAGCTATAGTACTTGATGAAGGCTACCAACAGCGCTTCCCAATCTGATTGCACATCCTCTGATAATGAACTGTACCAGGAGAAAGCTCCCCCTTCAAGGGTGGTCGGGAAGAAATTAATCAGCTGCTACTTCATGGCCCCCGTTGTCAGCATGATTCTGGCACAAAGGTTCACATGGGCTTTGGTGAGCCAATCCCCTTGTAGGAAGGAACTTTTGGCACTTGAAACCTGACAGGGAAAGTTTCAATGCCATTGCGGATCATAGCATCTACATTCACTGCTCTCTTGGAGCCTAGGCTGATATTGGCCCCTTTCTTCATCTCGGTGACCACTTCATCCAACTCTGAGTACTTCGCCTTTATTTTCTTTTCCATGGCTACCTCAATCTCTTGCATCTTCTCTACACTAGCTGAGACATCAGCCCCGAACTAGGAAGATTCACCCTCTTTTTCTTTTCTAGGCCTACTAGTTCTAATTTCGCCACCTTCCTTAACAACATCCCGCATCTCCTCCTTCAAAATGTCACAGAAATCCTGAGATCTCAGGAAATCCTTTAGAGCATCAGCAACATGTTTGGTTTGCCATTTCCACTTCCTCCCTGGAATCAGACTCACTTTCTGTTTCAACTACCCTTTATTCCTCAACAGCCTTTAAAGTCTAAGATCTTATCCTTCGACGATCCAGCTTACTCAGTGAACTATCTGTGCAGAGCTTTGGTCTTATGTACTACCCTACACCACACATGGAGAGTTAGGGATGATAAACGAATGAAGTGATGATGTGAAGTATGGTGCTTGGATGACGCTTCATGAATGAAGATGAGAATGAGGATGATCTTTGCATTTTGATTTCCTTTGTTTGGTATGTCCCAAGAGTGCCTAATGTCATACAAAAATAATGCAAAACGGTCTCGTGCAAGCCGTCACACGGACAGAGGTTCGGTGCCGTTGGGGCACCTAATGAATTGTCGTGAAATGGCCACGTGTGTGCCGACACATGGGCAGTGTTTTGATGCTTTGTAGGTCAATGAGATGACATGAAATGGTCACATGGGGGCCGTCCAATGGACAGAGTTCTGATGCTTTTGAAGCATGTGATATAAGATGACGTTATAAAAAAAGTCACGTGTAACTCGGAACACGGACAGGGGTTCGGCGTTCATGGAACACCTTGCATGATTTGGTGATGTTATGAAATGCCCCTATATGTTTATTGATCTGGTACTCGGGGAGTACCTTAAATGATTTAACAATGTCATGAAAAGTTCTGATGTGGACCATAATACGTAAGCACAATTTTGGTGTCACCATGACACTTATGATGAATAAGTGTGATGCCATTTAATGACATCGTGTGAACCACCACATAGAAATAGACCTAGGACCATTGTGGCCTTATATTGAATGACATGGTGTAGTGAAATGGCCACATGCAATTCGGTGCATGGGCAAAACACTGGTAGTTTTGGGATACCTGACATGTTATGGAGTGAAATGATCGTGAGGAGCATACTTAGAACATCCCTTATTAGGTGGGATGAAATGGCATGAATGTATGTCACATGAAAATGCATGTGGCTGCATGAAAATGTGGTTAGGACGCATGACATGCAGGATGATGTCGTGTATGCTTTGTGGAAATGTTGCACACGAGATGGAAATGGCATACAAATAATATGTCGTGGCTGCACGAAAATGTGATTAGTGTCACACATATGCCGATGCTCAAAAGTGGCTACACAAAGATGTGGTTAGAATGGCACGTGAAAGCTTATGCATGTTTAATGCTTCGTGAAAAGGCCAAATAAAAACACCATGGAACAAACATTAGCACATGCAAACACATGCACTCCCTTCCAACCTTATTTCTCCTTTCGATTGGTCTTGCATTCTTCCTAGGTGTTGGGTCGCTTTGGCATCAATGGGGGATACCAAAGGTGCACACTCAATAACCAATTTGAATTTACATGTTGGTAGTGCTAGGGGAAGTTGCTAAGCCATTACATGTGGGTCAAAGTCAAAACCAAGGGTCGTACAGGTTCCCATAGTGAACATACACTCCTCACCGTAGAACATGATGTAAGGTCATGCGGTCCTATAAGTGGTTTACCCCGTCGGGTGCCTCCAATCCTAGCGGAAGAGGTAGGCCACCTTCTTTAGTAAACCGGGGCTGATCAGTGTATTGGAGGGATTGAGAATAAGAAAATGTCATGATATGCAAGTGCAAACAAATATGGTATTATGAAATGGTAAAGTGACTGCAAGTGAGGTTATATTTCGGTAGTTGCCTAAGTTCCTTAGGTATTTATGAAAACTTTTAAGAAACCTTTCTCCCCAGTAGAGTCGCCACAATGAGCGGACGACCTTTTATAATGGCATGGGACGCGGTGAAGCAAACTGGGGAAAAGGTGGGGGTTCTGGATTATGTGCATTTTGGATTGTTTTTGGGTTTTGAAAAACGGATTTTGATCATCTTTAGGAAACTTGTCGATTTGTTTAGAAATCCCTTTACAAAAAACCTTTTCCTATTTTTAAATTAAAGACCTCGAAACTTAAATTCCAAGATCAGTGACATAGTCGCCACCCAGATCAGCTCATCCGGGAAATTCCGATACAGCTCCTTATCGAGGGTAGACTACTATACCTAATCCAGAGATTTAGGGTTCGGGAAAGTGACATACTCAACCTCAAGCTTGCTTTCACTTTATAGTTCATATTATCATATTCTATTCGCTTTATTATCTTTCTCCACCCATTTTTGTGTTTGTATTCTTATTTGGCCCATGCTCAAGTAAATGACGGAAATAAATTGCGGAAAAATAAACCATACATCCAAGCAGTCGAAAGAATAAAAATAAAGGCCGCTTATACAACCCAATCAAATGAAAATAAAAAGCTCTCATCCTCACATTACAAACGCCTAAAATACACGAAGGTCTAGAAAATTACAGCCGCCTAATTTACACGAATTAAATTATTAATTACATTAAAAAAGAGAATAAAAAGAAATTAAAAGCTGCAAAATAGATCGTTTAGCATAATTTATATCACAACACAAATAGGACTTAAATTGGACAGAATTAGGATTTTAGGAATGGGGGCATGCATTTAGGGGGTAACCGGGTCGTCTCGGCTAGCCGGTCCGGTTAGACCTGGAAAACAGTTTTGAAACGCCCTGTAATTTTTATGCTGAAAAATAATTTTGAAAAACTATTTGGCTCGGTTACATACAAATTTTCCCTTTTTAGCGGGTCTATTATCCCGGAACTCGGGTTTCCATTCGGGCGGGTTTCCTAGATTCAACATCCATTTAGGGTCCAAAAGCAGTAAACACGTAAAAAACAGTTCGAATCGGAAAACAGCATCGCGCGACGACGTCCGTACGGGTCATTCCGCGACTCTGTATCTCTCTGGAGGTTACAGCTGTACCGCTGTAATTACAGCAGTGCGGCTGTAACTAGAGCCGTGCGGCTCTAAATTACAGCCATACGGCTTTGACTTCCAAAGCCCAAAAAATGGTTACTTGTCTTTTGAAAATGCCATTTCACTTGTTTTTCAGGGTTTCCTAGGGATTTCCGTAGGAGTCAGGGGTCCGCAAATGCTGGACTATGGATCTGATTTGGATCGAACAACCCCGAATCTCAAAAAAACAAAAATCTAGGAAATCCAAAACCCTGTATCCACGAGATCAGAAATCCGAAAACTAAAATTTTACAACATACGGATACATTTGGGCTGAAATAGATCACAATCGGAATAAAGAAATGTAACACGGACTACTTTCGGTTGATCGGGGTATTTTCGAGTTTCTGCCTCTACAGAACATAGTCGTGCAGCTCTATTCATAAGGAATACAGCCGTGTGGCTGTATTCGAGTAGTCTGTTTCCGGAAAACTTGAGAAATGGAGAAAGATGCTAGGAAAAAGCAATGTACACAGGTTTAAGTCCTCTCAGAGTTTACCTTGATATTGTTTTGATGTGTTTAATGTTCAGAATCGGATTGAAAAATTGAAATGCGCCTTGAATCCTCAATCCACCGAAATTCCAAAAACAAACTTGAATCGATCCAAAACCAATCCGAGACGGTTCCAAATGATTAAGCAAAGGTCATTAACCCTTCTTGTGATGTTTAAGGATTGATTTATATGTTAAGTTCTTAGTTTTGGTTCACGGTTTCCTTCCTCTTTGTTTTCGGTTCCTATCCCTCTCCTCTCTTCCCTCTTTTTCTTTTATTTTTTCTATTTTTCTGTATCCAAGACCAATCCTCCTCTTTCTCTTTCTTTGATTTTTCATTTTATATCTCACAATCCGTAATGATTTCAAGAAATTAATAAGCCGTTCACTTTTTCTGGGAGTTTCGGCCGTAATCCTTTCTTTCAGCCAAGTTGCTCTACTTTGCAGAGCAACTTGATTGACCCACTAGAGCCGCATGGCTCTAGTGGTGCTAGAGCCATGCGGCTCTAGATCTACAGCCGTGCAGCGCTAGATAGAGCCAAGGCCGAAATCTGCGAAAAACCAATGCTCACCCTAAACCTAAAATCACTCGGAGGACCTTTCTTGGGGTTTCGGATCGAGGATCGCCTGGTTTTCAAAGCGTTTGAGGTATTCAAGATGACATTATGGTCGTTCTCAAGTCCGATTCATGTCTGTCTGCTTAACAGGTAATACAGGAATTCTCATCATGGAGGTCAGGAAAACCCGGTGCTTACACCAACAGGATCTTGGGGAGGATTGCTGGAAGGCTGGCAAAGCAATCTTGAAGTGCCTTAACCGGAATAAGGATAGCTTCTTAGTGTATGGAGGTCTGGAAGAGCTGTCAGTTACTGGGTACACTGATGCAAGTTTCTAGACCAACCAGGATAAGTGCCAGACGTAGTCTGGGTACCTGTTCTTGCTAAATAATGGTGTTGTAAGCTAAAAAAGCTCCAAGCAATCAACCATCGCGGACTCTACTACAGAAGCTGAGTACATTGCAGCGTGTGATGCAGCTAAGGACGATGTGTGGATAAAAAAGTTTATCACTGAATTGGGTGTAGTACCAACTATCCTGGATCCAGTTGATATCTTCTGTGACAATAATGGAGCTGTTGCACAAGCTAAGGAGCCCTAGTCACACTAGAACACGAAGCACGTGCTCAGGAAGTTTCATCTCATACGAGAAATCACCGAGAAGGGTGAAATTTCATTACATAGAGTGGACATTAAGGATAATGTCACAGATCTTTTGACGAAGGTGCTGGCCCAGCCCAAGCACGAGAGTCATTCTAGATATATAGGGATTAGGCCCATGCCTAGTTGGAACAAGTGCAAGCGGGAGACTGTTGGATATGCCCTAGTCCCGAGGCATGGTCCTTATATATGTATTGTACATTTATTGGATTTATTTATTATACATTTTATGTCATTAAATAAAGGCATTAATCTATTTATTATATACCTTGTGCTACGTGTTAAATAGAGTATCCAAGGGACATATCTATATCCATGTTGACAAGTGTCATGCACTTGGTAGTAAGACCATGGATAGGGAAAACGATATGACCATAAAGAGATCCGTAGTCTGTTCCAGTCATGGGAATGAATGGAACCAAAGACTATCATTAGCTTGGTTGTATGGCAGTGTCTTACAGGTCATTTGACATAGGATGTCAACCAAGTTAATGGGTACATGCAAAAGGAGCATGGTACTGGATAGATCCATTAAACGAGAAATCCACATGGTAAAGTATCATAAGTGATTCTCGTATAGTACTTGTATGGATCCTTTGACCTGACCATATGATGATGCTTCATGTGAAGTGGCATACTTTGGTCTATGCCTAAAAGGCCTGTAAAAGGGTGCCAAGTATGGGTAAGTTCGGGTATGTCAGTGAGCATGACAATGCTATGGATATGCAGAAGGGAATGTCACTCAGTAGTCCACTGAGAAGATATCACTGGCCTTATGATGAATGCAACTGATAAGAGTGTGGCCATACCCAAACAAGTTGGAACTTGTTTGTGAGCATCAGTTGATTCGGGTTCAAGTAAATGTTCGGATACAAAAGAGGGTGATCAATCCATGTCTCTGTGTTGGACACCAATATCAATGACATGGGATATACGAGTTTAAACTATAGGGTTTCGATTACAGTTGGACTGCTATCTCCGTCTTAATTGGGGGCTACAGTGGCTTGCTAGAGCCTGCCTACAGTCTGTGGACCATAGGCCCACTGCCAACATAAAGACGGGCCCAAAAGATCATACACATAGAATGTCTGAATCTGAACTTGTCGGATCGCCCGTATACTTGGAGTATACAGACTAGAGAGATAAATATTAATTAATTAAATTATAGATCAATTGGATTGATCAATATAATTTAATTGATAAATATTGATTGGGAATTTATTTCCAAGTGGAAATAAAATGCATGTATAAGTTTATCTGTATTTTGATTTAAGTTAAATCTCAATTAATTTATTGGATCAATTAATTGGTAAATTAATTTTAATTTAATGACATGTATATTATATTATATGATTTTATATAAATACATGCATAAAAAATTAAAATAGAATTGCATTTAATTTTATCCATGATGATTAATTTGGATTTAGGGATTAATGGCATTAAATCCTGACTCAAATCAAATTAAACCCAAGCCAAACTTAAGGCTCAATTTTGGACCAAAAACTGAGAATTAATTGCCATGAATATCACGGCCAATATGGAATGATGGGTTGCTAATTTGGTGAAATTGATGGCATAAGTTTTGCCCATTAATTGGTTTCTTAATTATATAATTTTGGCAATTAAGAAATAACTTTTTAGGTTGCTGAAATGGGTATACAGTGTAAGCACCGGGTTTTCCCGACCTCTGTGATGAGAAACCTGTATTATCTGTTAAGCAGACGGACGCAAATTGGACTTGAGAATGAGCGGAATGTCGCCCAAAATATCTCATATGCTCCGAAAACCAAGCTATCCTCAATCCCGAACCCCGAAACAGGTCCTCCGAGTGGCTAGGGAGGCTTAGAGGTGAGCGTGGGAATTGGGGATGTCTTCCCAGCTCTGTCTATAGCCGCACGGCTATAGTTACAAAACTACAGCCGTACAGCTATAGATTAGAGTCGTACGACTCTAATGTTAGAGTTGCATGACTCTAATGTTAGAGTCATATTACTCTAATATTTAGAGCCGTGCAGCACTAGCAGGTAAACCAAGTTGCTCTGCAAAGGCAGAGCAACTTGACTAAACGGAGGAGCGCGGTCGAAATCCTGTGAAAAGTAAACTGCTCATTAATGTTAGAAATGATTTAGAGTGTGTGAGATATAAATAGAGAAAAAAAATCAATCAAAGGGGAGGAGATTAATCTCACAGAAGAAAAAACAAAAAAAAAAAAAAAAGAAAGGAGAGAAATAGAAACCGAGACACAGAGAGAAATAGTGAGAGGGAGAGAGACTAAAAAATACCAAACCAATACCAAATCGATACCCAAGCATTGAAAGAGGATTTCTAGACCCTTACACATTCAATTGGGATAGTTTCGGATTGGTTTCGGATTGATTCGGATTTGTTTTCGGGATTTCGGGACGGTTGAGGATTCGAGAAAAATTTCGACTTTTCGATTCGATTCTGGACGTTAAACACATCAAAACAATATCAAGGTAAACTTTGAGAGGCCTTAAACATGTGTACATTGCTTTTTCTTTGCATTTTTCCTCTGTTTCTCAAATTTTCAGAAAACCGGTTGCCCAACTAGAGCCGTACGGCTGTGTTTGACAAGAACACAGCCGCACGGTTGTAGTCTTAAAGAATAGAGCCGCACGGCTCTATCTATCTAGGTAAAAACCTGAAACTGCCCCGGATCGGCCGAAAACAGCCCGTTTTCCATTTTTTTCTCATTCTATTGTGATATATTTTGGCCCAAACACACCCGTACACTATCAAACTTTGGTTTTCGAATTTATATTCGTGCGCGTGTAAGAATTTCGGTTTCCGTGGTTTCGATTTTCTGGAATTAAGGGTTGTTTAATCCGAATCGGATCTATTGTCCAGCAATAGCGGACCCCTAGACTCTATGGAAATCCCTAAGAGACCCTGAAATCGAGCAAAACAGTATTTTCAAAACCTAAAAACCATTTTTTGGGTTCTGGATGCTACAGTCGCACGACTGTAGTTGTTAGAGCCACACGACTGTAGTCTCCAGAAGGAGATAGAATCATGGAACGACTCGTATGGACATCATCGCACGATGATGTCTTTGGATTCAAACTATTTTTGGCGTGTTTACTGCTTTTGGACCCTAGATGAACATTGTAATTAGGAAATCCGCACGAACGGAACCCCGAGTTTTGGGATAACAGACCCTCTAAAAAGGAAGAATTTGCATGTAACCAAGCCAATTGTTTTCCAAAAAATGGTTTTCCAGCACAAAAATTACAGGCCATTTTAAAACCGTTTTCCGTGTCTAGCCGGGTCAACTGGCCGAGTCGACCCGGCTATCCCCTAAATGCATGCTCCCGTCCCTAAAAATCCCAATTCTGTCCAATTTGAGTCCTATTTGTGTTGTGATGTAAATTGCGTTAACCAATCTATTTTGCAGCCTCTATTGCTTTTATTTTATTTTTGGATGTATTTTGATAGATTTTCGTGTAAATTAGGTGATTGTAATTTTCTAGATATTCGTGTATTTAGGCGTTTGTAAAAGTGAGGACGAGAGTTTTCATTTTTACTCGATCTGGTTGTATAAGCGACCTTTATTCTTATTCTTTTAACTGCTTGGATGTATGGTTTATTTATTCTGTAATTTATTCCTATCAATTGCTTGAGCATGGGCTAAATAAACACAAAATGGGTAGAGAAAGATAATAAAGCAAACAAAATATGGTGATATGAGCGATAAAGTGAAAACAAGCTTGAGGTTGAGTAGGTCACTTGCCCGAACCCTAAATCTCTGGATTAGGTACGGTAGTCTACCCTCGGTAGGGAGTTGTACCGGAATTTCCCAGTTGAGCTGATCCGGGTGGCGACTCTGTCACTGATCTTGGAATTTAAGTTTCGAGGTCTTTAAGTTAAAAATGGGAAAAGGTTTTCTATAAAGGGATTTTCCTAACAAACCAACGATTTTCCTAAGATAATCAAAATCCCGTTTTCCAAAAACCAAAACATAATTCGTTCAATTCTTTTTCTCAGATCCCCTTTTCCCCAGTTCGCTTCGTCGCGTCCTGCTTTCACTTAAAAGTCATTCGCTCACAGTGGCGACTCCACTGGTTAAATTGGTTTCTTATAAAGTTTTCAGAAAATCTTAAGGAACTTCGGCAACTATTGAAATATAACCTCGCTTGCAGTCACTTTACCAATTCATAATACCATATTTGTTTGCACCTGCATATCATGACATTTTCTTCTTCTCAATCCCTCCAATACACTGATCAGCCCTGGTTCTCAATCCCTCCAATACACTGATCAGCCCTGGTTTACTTAAGAAGGTGACCTACCTCTTCCGCCAGGATTGGAGGCACCTGACAGGGTAAACCACTCATAGCACCGCATGACCTTACATCATGTTCTACGGTGAGGAGTGTATATTCACTATGGGAACCTGTACGACCCTTGGTTTTGACTTTGGCCCACATGTAATGGCTTAGCAACTTCCCCTAGGATTACCAAAACGTAAATTCAAATTGAACATTAAGATAGCACCTTTGGTATCCCCCATTGATGCCAAAGAGACCCAACACCTAGGAAGAATGCGAGACCAATTGAAAGGAGAAACAAGGTTGGAAGGGAGTGCATATTATTACGTGTACTAACGTTTGTTCCATGGTGTTTTTATTTGTCCTTTTCAGCATTAAAAATGCATAGCGATTCATGTTTCATTCTAACCACATCTTTGTACAACCATTTTCGAGCATTGACATATGTGTGACGCTAATCACATTTTCATGCAGCCACGACATTTTATTTGTATGCCATTCACATCTCGCGTGCGACATCTCCACGAAGCATACACGACATCATCCTGTGTGTCATGTGTCTTAACTATATTTTCGTGCAGCCATTTTTTCGTGTGACATTCACATTCATACCACTTCATCCCACGTAATAAAGGATGTTCCAAGCGTGCTCCTCACGATCATTTCATTTCATAACATATCGGGTATCCCAAAACTACCCATGTTCTGCCCATGCACCGGATTGCACTTGGCCATTTCACTATACCATGTCATTTAATATAAGACCACAATGGTCCTAGGTCTATTCCTATGTGGTGGTTCACACGATGTCATTACATGGGATCACACTCCTTCATCATAAGTGTCATAGTGACTCTAGAGTCCTGCTTGCGCATCATGATCAACATCGGATCATTTCATGACATTATGAAATCATTCAAGGTAGTCCCCAAGTGCAAGATTAGTGCACATATAAGGGCATTTCATAGCATTATCAAAATCACGCAAGGTGTTTCATGAATGCTGAACCCCTGTCCATGTCCCTAGTTGCACATGACTTTTCTATAACATCATCTCATATCACATGCCCCAAAAGCATCAAAACTCTATTCGTGGGACGGCCCCCGTGTGACCATTTCATGTCATCTCATTGACCCACAGAGCATCGAAACTCTACCCGTGTGACAATACACACGTGGCCATTTCACGACAATTCATTAGGTGCCCCAAAGGCACCAAACCTCTGTCCGTGTGGCGGCTCACACAAGACCTTTTTGCATTATTTTTGCATGGCATTGGGCACTCTTGGGACATCCCAAACAAAGGAAATTAAAACACAAAGTTCATCCTCATTTTCATTTCCATTTATGAAACATCATCCAAGCATCATTCTTCATGACATCACTTTACTCATTTATTATCCCTAACTCTCCACATGTGATGTAGGATAGTATGCATATGAGACTAGAAAAGACCAAAGCTCTGCAAAGACAGTTCACTGAGTAAGCTGGATCAACGAAGGACAAGATATCAAACATTAAAGGCTATTGAGAAACAAAGGATAGTAGAAACAGAAAGTGAGTCTTGTTCCGGGGAGGAAGTGGAAATGGCAAACCAGACATCAAGTCTTACTGATACCCTAAAAGATTTCCGTGACATTCAGAAAGAGGAGATGCGGGCTGTTGTAAGATAAAGTGGTGAATTCAGAACCAGTGGTCCTGGAAAGGAAAAAGTGGCTAAATCTTCTCAGTATGGGGCTGATGTCTCAGCTAGTGTAAAGAAGCTGCAAGAGATTGAGGTAGCCATGGAGAAGAAGATAAAGGAAAAGTACTCAGAGTTGGATGAAGTGGTCACTGAGCTGAAGAAACGGGCCAATATTAGCCTGGGCTCCAAGAGGGGCGTGAATGTAGACGCTATGATAAACAAGGGCATTGAGACCTTCCCCATTGGGTTTTAAGTGCCGAAAGTTCCTTCCTACAAGGGAATTGGTTCACCAGAAGCTCACGTGAACCTTTATGCATGAGTCATGCCGACGGCAGGTGCCACCAAATAGCAGCTAATCAACTTCTTCCCCACTACACTCGAGGGGGGAGCATTGAGCTGGTATAACTCACTATCTGAGGATGTGCAGTCAGACTACGAAGCTTTGTTAGCGGCTTTCATCAATTACTATAGCTTCAATACTAAGATCCAGGTGAAGCTGTATGACTGGAAAGGATTAAGCAGAAGCCGAATGAGTCCTTTGATGAATACTACTAGAGATGGATGAATAAGAAGATTCTGTTGAAAAACCACCCCAACGAAGATGAGTTGATCCAAAAGTTGATTGATGGTAGCAGGGACATCTTCAGGAACAATATGAAATTCCATTCTTTCAGTGAACTCAGTGAAGTGTACAGCATGGCTATGAAAATTAAGAGGGATGAAGAAGAAAAGGCAGCAAGCCACAGGGGTAGCAAAAGCTCCAAGTACAGCTCCGGGTACCGGTCGATGACTACGGCTGGGTCAAGCAGTGGGTCTGGTTCTGGTTCTACAAGCAAAAGTGGGCAGTTTTCAGAGACTAAGCAAGCTGGGGTTGCCGTAGTAACTCAGCAAAGAGGAAGCCAAAGTAGAAACCCAGAGGGACAAGGCATATCCCCTTGGGCTTTCTCCTTGGCTAAGATCTTTACGAAGTGCAGGAATGGTGCCCTGTTGAGCTCTCTTAGGCCATTTAAGAAACCAGTAGATGCGGATAAGGACAACTTCTATACCTATAATGTCATGGTGGGACACAGAACCAACAACTGTTATAAGCTAAAGGATGCCATCCAGAAGCTGATTGACAAAGGCAAGTTACAAGAGCCTGTTAAGCGTACACTAAGACTAATCCATTACCAGCATTTGAAAGGCAAGTCAACATGGTACAGTCGGGATTTTCAGCCAATTTCATTTTCGCCCAAGTCCTGCAAGCAAACCCCACCGTACAGTCTGTGGTGGCCAATGAAACTGAAGCAAAGACAGATTGTGGAAAGCTAACGGAGCAGAAAGAAGTGAAGCATGTGAGATTCAGAAGATGAATACGAAGAATATGGCTATGATGAGACAGCTAAGCCACCGGTTGTTGAGAAGCCAAAAGTTCCCGAAGTCTGGAATGTAACAAGAAGCAGTAGGGTCTACCAGCCAGGGATTCAGCAGAATGACAAGGCTCCAGTGACTGGGTTAGGCAGCATGTTGGTGCCGAAGGAAGTAGAAAAAGAAGACTTGGTCATTTCACAACTGAAGAAGACCCCAGCTCAGGCCAGTCTGTGGCATTTGCTACTGACCTCCAAAGAGCATAGGGCAGCATTAGTTAAAAAGCTATCTGAGATTGAAGTTTCCCCAATTGCTTCCCCAGAGGCTATGTGTTGCTTACTGGACAAGGTTCATGCAGGGCCCCCGACATTGTGTTTTCAGAGAAAGATTTGCCACAAGGGGGAAAGGCCCACAACAAAGCCCTTTATATCAAAGTGAACATAATAGACAGAGTCATGCCCTGTGTGATGGTAGATTACAGATCAACCCTGAATATATGTGCATAAAAATGCTGCCATATATGGGCTTAAGCGAAGATGCTATGAAGAACTCTTCCACTGTGATTAGGGCTTATGATGATTTGAAAAGGACTGTGATCGGAACTTTTGACGGTGAGGTGGAAGTAGGACCGGTCAAGTTGACGGTCACTTTTATTGTGATTGACATTCCCATCACTTTCTCCTTGCTATTGCGGAGGCCATGGTTTCACCTGTTGGGGGGTGTCCCTTCAACTTTACACCAGAAGACAAAATTCTCAATAGGCAATGAGGTTGTGATGGTTGAGGCAGATTCTCAGTCTATAATTGCTACGGTTAACGAAGAGATCATACCATTCGGCTGATTCCAAATCGCCATGGTCAGTGAGGAGGAAACCATAGATACTCCAATGGTTATCTACGAGAAGTATATGCCAGAATGGTTGTCCAAGTACCTGTGTAAGTAGAATTTTGTTCCAGGTATGGGACTCGGAGCTAATCTACAAGGGGTGCCTGAATTTAACATTGATTTTGGAAAGTCAAAGCAGTTTGGCCTGGTCTACATAGCAGAAGCATCTGAAAAAGAAGGGTCTAAAGGTAGGAAAAAATGGTGAGCCCATGATGAAGCCATTCATTAAGGCTGGCGAACAATTGTATAAGGGGCAAGCTGAGCCAGTGAAAGTCGGGAGTATTGAATACCCAGGCTTCGAAATATTCTCTGATGTTATAGACTTTGAAAAGAGCCAAGAAGAGCCAGTTGCACCTGTGACAGTGGAGGAGGTAATTGTTAAGCCTGTCACCCCCCAGAGGAAGCCATCTAAAGTGATAGCAAAAGCAGCAGAAAAGTGTCCAAGGAGGAAGCTGAAGAAAAAGTCTGTGATGAATCTGCAAAAGCAATTTCGGAGGCACTAGCCGTCGCCTTGAGCAAGGCCTTCACAAAACCCAAGGAAGGGTTCGGGATGGAGCTAGTAACCGAGGCAAGTCTGAATTTTGTGGTTGTCGAAATAGCAGGGATCATGATGAAGGCTAAGGCGTAGGTGGTCGAGATCAAGGAGACTGTTCTTCCTGCTGAACAATAGTCTAAAATTGCTGCTGACCTGGATGACATCCTAAAGCTGAGCAAGGATGGTGAAGAAGTTCAAGGCCCTCCGCTTATGGAGGATGAAAATGATTTTGTTGTATCTGTTTCTCCTATTTTCAATGTGAACGATGTACTTAATAACAAATTTAATGCAATGAAATCACAGTTTGCTTACTTGTACGATGTTTATCCTGATAATTCTGTGCATGCATTTGAATCACCATTAAGCATATTTAGCTTTGATGACATCGCATTGCATAAAATTAAGATAAGTACATATGAAAATCCTAAAATGGTATTCATTTCACATGAACTAAAATCCGAAGAAGAGAAAGAATTGACAAAAATACTATAAAAAAATGTTAAGGCTTTCGCTTGGTCATACGAGGACATGCCAGGGGTTAACACAGAAATAGTAATTCATAAAATTCCAACAGATCCCAGATTCAAGCCAGTAAAGCAGAAGCTAAGAAGGCTAAGACCAGAATGGGCTGCATTGGGAAAGGAAGAAGTGGCTAAGCAGATCGAAGCCAAGTTCCTCGAAGTGGTGGAATACACAGAATGGTTAGCCAACATTGTGCCAGTGCCTAAGAAAGACAGAAAGGTTAGAGTATGTGTCGACTATAGGGATCTAAACAAAGCATGTCCAAAAGACAACTTCCCCTTACCTCACATTAATGTTTTGATAGATAGCGTAGCCAAGGCAGCAATATACTCTTTTATGGATGGATTTTTGGGATATAACCAGATCCTAATGGATGTAATCGATAAGGTGAAAACATCATTCATTACAGAATGGGGCACTTTTTGCTACAGGGTAATGCGTTTCGGGTTGAAAAATGCTAGGGCCACCTACCAAAGGGCTGTCACGATGTTGTTGCATGACATGATTCATAAAGAAGTAGAGGTATATGTCGATGATATGCTTGTTTAGTCAATGACTAGGGAGGAGCACCCCACTATCCTAGATAGATTTACGCGAATTAGAGAGTACAACTTGCGACTCAACCCTAAGAAGTGCATATTTGGGGTTACATCAGGGACATATGGTCAGCCAAAGGGGAATAGAGATGGATCCAGTCAAAATCAAAGCCATTCGAGATATCCCAGCCCCTAAGACAGAAAAGGAGGTTCAGTCATTCTTGGATTCTTTGCAGTATGTCAGTCCCTTCATAGCTCGATTAACTTCAGTGTGTGAACCGATTTTCAAGCTATTGAGGAAAGATCAGCCGATTGTATATGATGAAAGATGCCAGTTGGCTTTCAAAAAGATCAAAGCTTACCTGGTAAATCCGCCAGTTCTCAGCCCGCCAACTCCACGAAAGCCTCTGATTTTGTACTTGGCTGTTGAAGATTCCTCCATATGGGCAATGCTAGTACAAGAATAAGAAGGAAGGAAGGAGTATCCTATCTACTATCTTAGCAAGAAGCTGTTGGAATATGAAACCAAGTACATACTAGTGGAGAAGATGTGTGTAGCAATGATTTGGCTGACTAAGAAGTTACGCCACTACTTTCAGTCATACAAGGTACAAGCCGTGGCTAAAGTGGATCCGATGAAATATCTGTATGAAGCATCAGTGTTGGTTGGAAAATTATCTAGGTGGCTACTACTCCTATCAGAATTCAACATTGAGTACATCACTAAGAAAACCATTAAAGGGTGAGCTGTGGCAGAATTTCTGGCAAATCAACCATTAGAAACGGATCGTGTGGAGAATCTAGAGTTCCCTGACGAACAACTGGCTATAGTGGACGTGAGGAGATGGGTTATGTGCTTTGATGGTGCTGTAAACAGAAAGGGCACTGGAATTGGGGTAATCATAGCAACACCAGATGGCGAGATCATTCCATTATCGAAGAGGTTTGACTTTCCCATAACTAACAATAGGGCAGAATATGAAAGATGCCTATTTGGGGTGGAAGCCCTCCTAACACTAGGGGTAGATGATGTCTTGATTGTTGGAGATTCACTTTTGGTGATTCGGTAAGCACAAGGCAAATGGGATTTAAGAGAAGAAGCCTTACGACCCTACTTAGAGATGCTGCAATACAAAATGTTGGTGTGCCCTAGTTCTTGGGGCATTGGATTCTTGTATTTTGTATTATACATTAAAAATCATTGTATGAATACATTATTTGTGTCATATTAATAAAGGCAATTGATTTATTTCATTTACATCTTGTGCTATAATATGAGTAGAGTATCCATTGATTGATAATCATAAAACCCATCCCAGGTCTGTTCTAATCGTGGGAACAAATAGAACCATAGACTTGTATATTCGATGACTGTATGGTAGTTCTTAACTAGCCATAGTACTTGTATAGTCAGTCATGAATATAGGTACATGTCGTTGACATGGGACTGGATCGATCCGCACGAGAAAGCCATATGGTTGTCGCGTCATAGGTCTTTCTTGAGTAGGTCTCTTTTGTCCTCAAACCAGATTTCATTATAGTATCAATATGGAATCCAGTTCACTTTGACATACGCCTAACAGGTCCATAAAAGGATGCTAAATATGGGTATGATTGGGTGGACAAGTGAACATATTGATAATGATGATGAAGTGATGGAATTGCCACTCGGGTAACACCGAGATGATATCACTAGCCACTTGATGAGTGGGACTGATAAGTGCATGGCCATACCCAAATAAGTTGGTTGCTTATTTGATTAATTAGTCAACTCAAGATCAAGAAATATAACAAACAACAGAAGAGGATGACAGACACCATGCCTCTTGTTTATTCATATTGATATCGTTAGGCAAAGGACACTATCAGATTACTACCGGGGTGAGTGTCTTTTAAAGATTGCTGCATCTCTATCTTAATTGGGGTCTGTAATGGTTTGCTAGAACCCACTTACAATCAGTGGGCCTTGGGCCTACTGCCAACAAAAAGACAGACCCACAGGATTGTGCACATAGATGAACTGAGCTGCAACTTATAGAAATTGTACATGTAATGTACATTGGAAGGAATGCGTTAATTAATTAGTTGACATTCGCTGTCAAGGTAATTAATTGACATTGTGTTGAATTTAATTTAATTAATAAGTTTACATAATGTAATTAATTAATTTATCAATTAATTGAATTACATAAAGTAAACAATTAATTAAATAATTTTCCTAAGTAGGAAAATTAAATACATGTATTGTATTTACTTAAGTGTGATATAATTTTATTTAGGGGTAATTAAATTTAGCCAAATGGAATTAAATTATATAGTTTATACTTTTTAATTAAATTTTATTTATGTAATTATAATCCTAGTGGGCTTGGGTTTAATTAACATAATTAAAACCCAATTAGACAAGGTGTCTATATAAGGGCACACTTAAGGATTAAAACCCTAATTCAACCCTAATTAATTGCTGGAAACTTCAGCCACCAAGAGTAGCCCCAAAACAGCCGAAAATCCCAGCATTAAACCTCCATTCCTTTGTGTCTTCGGCTAGCACCGGTTCCCGCTCAATAGCTGGTCGTGCACCAGACTTTGGAGATCGCAGTTTCAAGAAACAATTCTGCAGCAGTCTCTAGAGGAGACGAATCCAGTGAGTTAATATGTCTTGATTCAAATTGTTTTATTCTAATCAATGGTAATTGGACACGATAGGTGGATTCTAGGAAATTTTAAACGGTGTATTTTCCATGGCATGCTCAAGCTTGCTGAGCAGTCTCTTAAGAAGACTCCTGAAGTATTGCTAGTGAACAAGGGCAATACGCCCATCGCTAAGGGAAAGGCCAAATCTAAGGCCAAGGCTAAGGCCCAAAAGGCCAAGGCTAAGGGTAAAAAGGTGGTGGCCCAACCTAAAGCAAGGGTTGCTTCTCCTGACAATGTCTGCCATGAGTGTCATGAGAAGGGGCACTGGAAGAGCTCATGTCCAAAGCTAAGGGAGCAACTGAAGGGTAAAACTGCTGCTTCTTGTATTTATGTTGTTGAGATTAATCTGGCCATTTCTACATCTTGGGTCTTCGACACTGGATGTGGATCTTACATTTGTTCAAATGTACAGGGTCTAAGAAATAGGAGATTATTAGGATCTGGAGAAGTAGATCTTCGAGTTGAAAATGGTGCTCGGGTCCAGGTCATGGAGATCAGAGATTATTTCTTGGAGATCCCTAGTGGACTTGTTTTGGAACTAAGAAACTGTTATTTTGTACCTGCGATGCACAGGAATATTATTTTCGTTTCTTTGTTGGATATTTCTGGTTTCGTATTTATATTGGACATGGTAGAATTTCTATGCAATGTGGCAATATAATGGCTTATATATCCATGATCTAAAACGTGAAAGTTCAATCTATAACATAAATACTAAGAGGATTAAACAAAATGAAATTAATCCTACTTACATCTGGCATTGTCGACTTGGCCATATAAATGAGAAGCACATAGCTAGGCTTCACTCTAGTGGAGTGCTAGGGTCATTTGACATCTAGTCTTATGACACATGCGAATCTTGTGTGAGAGGCAAGATGACAAAGGCACCTTTTAGCAAGACTGCTGAAAGGGCCTTAGAGCTATTAGAGCTATTAGAGCTAATACATTTCGATGTATGTGGCCCAATGAGCACTGGTGCTAGATCTGGTTTTCTGTACTTCGTCACCTTCACGGATGACTTCAGCAGATACAGTTACGTGTATCTGATGAAGCATAAGTCTGAGACTCTCCAAAGGTTCAAGGACTTTAAGAATGAAGTAGAAAACCAACTTGGAAAGAAAATAAAAGCACTTCGGTCTGACCGAGGGGGTGAATATTTGAGCCAAGAGTTTGACTCGTTTTGAGAGAGTGTGGGATTGTATCCCAACTCACTCCTCCTAGTACACCCAGTGGAATGGAGTGTCAGAAAGGAGGAAGAGGACCTTACTTGACATGGTCCGCTCGATGATGAGTCATGCCACACTCCCTGTCTCCTTTTGGGGATATGCTTTAGAGACAGCTACTTACATTCTTAATAATGCACCAAGCAAGGCAGTTTAGGGAACACCATATGAACTATGGAAGGGCCGAAAGCCCAATGTTTCCTTCTTGAGATTTGGGGCTGTAATGCACATGTTAAGAAATTGACAAGTGGCAAACTCGAGTCCAAATCTATCAAGTGCCAGTTTGTGAGGAAACTAAGGGTTATTACTTCTACGATCCGGCTGAAAACAAAGTTTTCACAGCCAGAAATGCATTCTTCTTAGAGAAGGAATTCCTTTCCAAGAGAGACAATGGGAGTAATGTTGAACTTTTAGAAGTTCAAGACTCACAGACTCCTGTAGCTACTGCTGAGGATGCTTCGGGAAATGATCTGACTACTCAAGAAATTGAGGAACCAGAACCGGTTGCACAGGACCTTAGAAGGTCTAGTAGGACACGTCATCAGCCAGAGAGGTACGGCTTTCTCATGACTGATGATGGGGATCTTATGGTCACTGACCAAGAGGAGCCCAAGAACTATCAGGAGCCTGTTGAAAGCCCACACTCAGATCAATGGCGCAAAGCCATGGAGGCTGAGATGCAATATATGCACGATAACCAAGTATGGAACTTGGTGGATCTACCTCCGGGTGCTAAGGTGATAGGTTGCAAGTGGTGTTTCAAGTTAAAGGCCCTGTGTGTATAAGATGGTTAGTGGGAGCATTTCCACCATCCTAGTGCTGTATGTTGAGGACATCCTTAT
Organism: Euphorbia tirucalli; assembly: GCA_039660915.1. NCBI lineage: Eukaryota > Viridiplantae > Streptophyta > Magnoliopsida > Malpighiales > Euphorbiaceae > Euphorbia > Euphorbia tirucalli. Next base: position 37,632,380 of record CM077636.1, on the reverse strand, counting down.
CATTGGAGGTGATCTACCAACACTGCAAGGGGGTTAAGCAGTGGTTGAGTAGGTGCTTCGCAATGAAGGACTTAGGCGAAGCTGAGACGATCTTAGGGATCAGGATCTATAGAGATAGATCTAATCAGCTTCTAAGCCTAAGTCAGGCCGTGTACATTGACAAGGTTCTGAAAAGATTAAGCACGGACAAGGCAAAGAAAGGATTCTTACCTATGCGCCATGGGTTGAAGCTAAGTAAGAAAGCTGGTCCTAAAACAAAGAAGGACCGGGAGAACATGGAAAAGATCCCTTATGCATCTGCTATTGGATCTATCATGTACTCCATGTTATGTACGAGACCTGATGTCGCGTTTGCACTAAGTATGACTAGCCGGTACCAGTCGGACCCCGGGGAGGAACACTGGAAGGCTGTCAAGGCAATCCTAAAGTACCTTAATCGGACTAAGGATGCTTTCTTAGTGTATGAAGGTCAAGATGAGTTGGTAGTGTCAGGTTACACTGATGCAAGCTTTGAGACCAATAAGGATGAGAACCAGTCACAGTCTGGTTATGTTTTTCTCTTAAATGGCAGTGCCATTAGTTGGAGGTCCTCAAAGCAGGCCACCATGGCTGACTCTACAACGAAAGCTGAGTACATAGCTGCGTGCGAAGCTGCAAAGGAAGCCGTTTAGATCAAGAAATTCATAATCGGGTTGCGAGTAGTACCCACTATCATAGACCCAGTCGATGTTTTTTGTGACAACAATGGGACTATCGCACAAGCTAAGGAGCCCCGGTCACATAAGAGATCCAAACATGTGCTAAGAAAGTTTCACCTCATTCGAGAGATAGTGAACAGAGGTGACATATCATTGCAGAGGGTTGACGCCAAGAATAATGTCGCTAATCCTTTGACCAAAGTGCTGCCACAGGCATAGCACAACAGTCATACCATATCTATAGGAATTAGGGAAATGCCCACTTGGAACTACTGCAAGTGAAAGATTATTGGTGTGCTCTAGTTCTTGGGGCATTGGATTCTTGTATTTTGTATTATACATTAAAACTCATTGTATGAATATATTATTTTTGTCACATTAATAAAGGCAATTAATCTATTTCATTTATATCTTATACTATAATATGAGTAGAGTATCTATTGATTGATAATCATAAAACCTATCCCAGGTCTATTCTAATCGTGGGAACGAATAGAACCATAGACTTGTATATTCGATGACCATATGGTAGTTCTTAACTGCCATAGTACTTGTATAGTTAGTCATGAATATAGGTCCATGTCGTTGACATGGGATTGGATCGATCCGCACAAGAAAGCCACATGGTTGTCGCATCATAGGTCTTTCTTGAGTAGGTCTCTTTTGTCCTCAGACCAGATTTCATTATAGTATCAATATGGAATCCGGTTCACTTTGACATATGCCTATTAGGTCCGTAAAGGATGCTAAATATGGATATGATTGGGTGGACAGGTGAACATATTGATAATGATGATGAAGTGATGGAATTGCCACTCGCGTAACAACGAGATGATATCATTAGCCACTTGATGAGTGGGACTGATAAGTGTATGGCCATACCCAAATAAGTTGGTTTCTTATTTGATTAATCAGTCAACTCAAGATCAAGAAATATAATAAACAACAGAAGAGGATGACAGACACCATGCCACTTGTTTATTCATATTGATATCGTTAGGCAAAGGACACTATGAGATTACTACCGGGTGAGTGTCTTTTAAAGACTGCTGCATCTCTGTCTTAATTGGGGGCTGTAATGGTTTGCTAGAACCCACTTACAGTCAGTGGGCCTTGGGCCTACTGCCAACATAAAGACAGACCCACAGGATTGTGCACATAGATGAACTGAGCTGCAACTTATAGAAATTGTACATGTAATGTACATTGGAAGGAATGCGTTAATTAATTAGTTGACATTCGCTGTCAAGGTAATTAATTGACATTGTGTTGAATTTAATTTAATTAATAAGTTTACATAATGTAATTAATTAATTTATCAATTAATTGAATTACATAAAGTAAACAATTAATTAAATAATTTTCCTAAGTAGGAAAATTAAATACATGTATTGTATTTACTTAAGTGTGATTTAATTTTATTTAGGGGTAATTAAGTTTAGCCAAATGGAATTAAATTACATAGTTTATACTTTTTAATTAAATTTTATTTATGTAATTATAATCCTAGTGGGCTTGGGTTTAATTAACCTAATTAAAACCCAATTAGACAAGGTGTCTATATAAGGGCACACTTAAGGAATAAAACCCTAATTCAACCCTAATTAATTGCTGGAAATTTCAGCCACCAAGAGTAGCCCCAAAACAGCCGAAAATCCCAGCATTAAACCTCCATTCCTTCGCGTCTTCGGCTAGCACCAGTTCCCGCTCAATAGTTGGTCGTGCACTAGAATTTGGAGATCGCAGTTTCAAGAAACGATTCTGCAGCAGTCTCTAGAGGAGACGAATCCGGTGAGTTAATCTGTCTTGATTCAAATTGTTTTATTCTAATCAATGGTAATTGGACACGATAGGTGGATTTTAGGAAATTTTAAACGGTGTATTTTCCGCTGCACCACGTTATTTTTCCGATGACGAATCCCAACACAAAAGAGGGTTATTTGGCCAGTGTGAGTTCAGACATATTCCCCGGAAGGAGAATAAAATGGCTGATGCACTAGCTACATTATCCTCTATGTGGGAAGATCCAGAAAAGATACAGATACAGCCTCTGGTTATAGCAATTTCTAGGTGACCCTGCTTTGATATGTACGAAGTGATGGTGTTAACAGCCGAAGAAAATTCATGGTTCTTTGACATTTATCAGTATGTGAAAGAGGGAAAGTATCTAGAAGGAGCTAATACTGCTGTCAAGGTTTCATTAAGAAGATTAGCCAGCCAATTCAAAATCTTTGAAGATAAGCTATACAAGAGAACTGCGAACAGGGTTCTTCTAAGATGTTTGACCGAACAAGAAGCGGTAACTGTAATGCAGCAAGTAAATGCTGGATCCTGTGGGCCGCATATGAATGGGGTCACTATGGCTAGAAGGATAATGAGACAAGGATACTTCTGGATAACAATGCAGTCCAATTGTGTGAAGGAGGTAAGAAGGTGTCACGAATGCCAAATCTATGCTGATATTAGTCATCTGGCACCACTTGAACTACAGAACCTAGCATCTCCTTGGCCATTCTTGGCGTGGGGAATTGACATGATCGGAGAAATTCATCCCGCAGCATCAAACGGGCACAGATTCATAGTGGTCGCAGTAGACTATTTCTCAAAATAGGTGGAAGCAGAGTCCTTCTCCACTGTGATGGCTAAGCAGATGGTTAAGTTCATTCAGAAGAACATCCTGATATGGAGTCCCTCACCATGTAGTGACGGATAACGGGGTACAGTTTTAAGGGGCAACAGCTAAGCTATTTACGGAACATGGCATCGAACATCATAGGTCTTCTCCATATAGACCACAGGTTAATGGCGCAATGGAGGCGGCTAACAAGTCAATTAAGAAGATCTTGTCAAAAATGGTAACCACCTATAGAGACTGGGCCGATAAGCTGCCATATCCTCTTTAGGGTTATAGAACCAGTGTCAGAACACCAATCGGTGAAACTACCTACCCCTTGGTGTATGGAATGGAAGCAGTATTACCAGTGGAAATGGAACTCAAGTCCTTTAGAATAGCCTTGGAAGCTCAGCTACCAGAAACGGGATGGGTTCAGGCTAGATATGAGCAGTTGGCAGCATTGGATGAAAAACGGTTGAAAGCACTGGATCATTTGCAAATGTATCAAAGAAGAATTGCTAAAGCCTATAATTAGAAAGTGAAGTATCCCAGACGACAGCCGAAAGCCAGGGATTTAGTTCTGAAACTGTTAAGGCCTACAAACTTTGATGTCCGAGGGAAATTCAGGCCAAATTGCGAAGGCCAATACGTCGTAAAGAAGGTGCTATCGAAGGGTGGTGTAAGCATGGCAGACATGGATGGGAATGAATTTGCAAATCCTATCAACCAAGATCACCTGAAGCCTTACCATGTTTAAAAAAAAAAAGAAGAAGAAGAGAGAAAGTCTGTTAGGTTGAAAACTTGAAAAGGGCGGCCTAGGAAATTAAGACACAAGAGAAATGATCAGTCGGAAAAAAATCCAAAAGGGACGACTGGTAATGGATCCTGGTTCTGTGTGAAATGTATACCATTTTGGGAACCCATCTTTTCAAATGTACACATATTGATTTTAGCAATAAAGTGGGATGTTTTGTTTAAATATACTCGTATGGTTATGTCAAAATGCATAAACAAAGTTATCTTGCCTAAACATCCACTTAAAGAAAGCACTTTTCATTTAATTGGTTAAAGGACTCGCATTATTTAACAATGAAAATGTGCTAAACACATGTAATCTACAATCTTTTCTTATCCTCTAAATCCGACTCATCATTTCTTGAGGTGGCCGAAAAGTTTCGAAACAGATCCAAGTTTAAATGTCACAAGACCTTAAAAAAAAAGCTCACCAAGGTGAAAACCAAAAAGGCGCCTTAGGCAAAAATTAGACCAACTCGTTGGGCTGAAAACCCACATTGGGCGGTTCAGGCAAAATTTAGAGCACTTCCAAATTCACCATTCCTGGGGGCAGAAAGTTGGAACCCTTCTCACTATTCCCCAACAGGAACCCATCCACTATTCCCTAACAGGAGCCCTTCCACTATTCTCCAGCAAGATCCTCTGCACTATTCCCTAGCGGAACCGTCATAGAGAGCATCACCACCTTCTCCCTAGTAGTCATCACGTATCCTCAGAATGACTACAAGGATCAAACTACTCAAGAGATGTGCTCCCCTAGTTAAAATTCAATCAGAGGTGTGACACAGTCTCCCTAGCATCCCTAACAGAACATGGGATATCAGGGTTGGACATAGTAGGAAACGCATCCTTTAGAGTCTGCATGCATATGCATCATTATGCATGCACACATAACATACATGGAACATTCATCCCCAGCTAGTCTTCATTCTTGATCGAAGGGGCAAAAATTTTTGTTCAAAGTCTCTCGATTAAGGAATGAAGACTCACCATTTCAAATGTAGGAATCCATCAACTTCGCCTTGGATACAGATAAATCCGGTACAAGCTCATTCCATCAACTTCGCCTCGGATAAAAATAAATCTGGTACAGGCTCATTCCATCAACTTCGCCTCGGATACAGATAAATCCGGTACAGGCTCGTTCCATCATCACCGCCTCGGATACAAAAAAATCTGGTACAGGCTCATTTCAACACCGCCTCGGGTAATGTAGACCCGGCACAGGCTCATTCCATCACCACCTCAGATACAGACGAAAAAAATAAAAAAAAAAGACATAAATAGAAGAAAAAAACAAAAAAAAAGGAGAGAAATAAAAACCAAGACACAAAGAGAAATAGTGAGAGGGAGAGATCCATAACAATACCAAACCAATACCAAATCGATACCTAAGCATAAAAGGAGGATTTCTAGACCCGTACATATTCAATTGGGACCGTTTCGGATTGGTTTTGGATTGATTTGGATTCGTTTTTGGGATTTCGGGAAGCATTTTGACTTTTTTGATTCCATTCAGACGTTAAACACATCAAAATAATATCAAGATAAACTCTGAGAGGCCTTAACCCTGTGTACATTGCCTTTTCTTTGCATTTTTTCTTTGTTTCTCAAATTTTCGAAAAACTGGTTGCCCAAATAGAGCCATACGACTGTAGTCCTAAAGAACAGAGCTGCACGGCTCTGTCCTTCTAGGCAAAAACCTAAAACTGCCCTGTATCCACCGAAAACAACCCGTTTTCCATTTTTTTCTCATTCTATTGTGATATATTTCACCCCAAACACACCCGTACACTATCAAACTTCGGTTTTCGAATTTATATTCGGGCAAGTGTAAGATTTTCGGTTTCCGTGGTTTTGATTTTCTGGAATCTGGGGTTGTTTGATTCGAATCGGATTCGTTGTCCAGCAATAGCGACCCCTGGACTCTATGGAAATCCCTAGGAAACCTTGAAATTGAGCAAAACGGCATTTTCAAAACGCGAAAATCATTTTTTAGGTTTTGGATGCTACAGTCATACGACTGTAATTAGAGCAGCACGGACGTCCCTAGGAGACAAAATCACCGAACTACCGGTACGGACATCATCACGAGATGCTGTCTTCGGATTCAAACTATTTTTGGCGTGTTTACTACTTTTGGACCCTAGACGAATGTTGGAATTAGGAAACCCACACGAACGGAACCCCGAGTTCTGGGATAACAGACCTGCTAAAAAGGAAAAATTTGCATGTAACCGAGCCAATTGTTTTCCAAAAAATGGTTTTCCAACACAAAAATTACAGGGTGTTTCAAAACCGTTTTCCAGGTCTAGCCGGGTCAACTGGCTGAGTCGACCCGGCTATCCCCTAAATGCATGCTCCTCATCCCTAAAAATCCCAAATATGTCCAATTTGAGTCCTATTTGTGTTGTGATGTAAATTGCGTTAACTGATCTGTTTTGTAGCCTCTATTGCTTTTATTTTATTTGATCTGATTGTATAAGCAGCCTTTATTCTTATTCTTTTAACTGCTTGGATGTATGGTTTATTTATTCTGCAATTTATTCCTGTCATTTGCTTGAGCATGGGCTAAATAAACATAAAATGGGTAGAGAAAGATAAAAAAGCAAATAAAGTATGGTAATATGAACTGTAAAGTGAAAATAAGCTTGAGGTTGAGTAGGTCACTTGCCTAAACCCTAAATCTCTGGATTAGGTACAGTAGTCTACCCTCGGTAGGGAGCTATATTGGAATTTCCTGGATGAGCTGATCCGGGTGGCGACTCTGTCACTGATTATGGAATTTAAGTTTCGAGGTCTTTAAGTTAAAAATGGGAAAAGGTTTTTTATAAAGGGATTTTCCAACGAACCAATGATTTTCCTAAGATAATCAAAATCCCGTTTTCCAAAAGACCAAAACACAATTCGTTCAATTCTTTTTCTTAGATCCCTTTTTCCCCAGTTCGCTTTGCTGTGTCCCGCTTTCTTTTAAAGGTCATCCGCTCACATACAGCTTGGTAGAAATTTCAGTTTATTTTCTCTCCAAAAATTTCATTGATCCACTGCTAGCACATGTTCGACTCGATAGGCGTTCGTGTACGTGAGAGTGGAGGGAATCGGTTTCAGTTTCTGCAGCCATCTCTAGAGGAGATATTCCTGGTGAGAAACTAATTCTTCTTTATTTAATTTTGTTGTTTTTGATTTCCATTTCAATTACTCCTAAGCACGGATTTGAGGAAATCAACCCATGTTTCCACTTTATCGATTGATTTCCCGTGAAAAATCCCAACATCGTCGACCATCACACAGGGAATCACTCTGTCCTTGATTTCAACCTCCAAGTATAGTGCCCGATTTTGGTTCAAGCCTTCTGGTGGTAAATCAGAAACTCCAAAACTTGTTCTGGGGTTTAGTTAACTTTCAGATCAATTCCCCTGATCATCGCACAAACTTCATCAGGAGACATTATGGGAGCGGCTTCCATCTCCGTAAGCTATTTCACTACCACCTCTCGGTGCTTCTTAGACTCCATAAGGAGGTGCCAAATACTAGCTCGGGCCGATTTTCTCTTTTGGTTTCAACTGGGTATACCGACTTAGGTTCTTCCACTTCGAAATCATCTTCATCTTCATCTAAATCAATATCACCAGGTCAATCAGACCTTGCTCCTTTCCTATTACAGATGCTTGCCCTCCAGCTTCCTCTACCATTTTCCTCTTCCTTGACTATGATAGCTTGCACGCTCAGATTAGCCTTGATAATCTGAATGAATACATAATTGGCCGGCATTCTAGATTAGACCATATTGACTTAGCTCCTAAAATTAGGCAAAGGGTTCTTCTAAACACTTAGCTTCAACGTTGGCTCGACAATTTTTCGGTCAGCAATCAACTGTTGGATAGCCCTTATTATTTAAGTGCAATCATTTGTATGATAACCTACCATCACGTGACAGGCATAAAATTTATCATTGTCTGCCTCAGCCAGAAGGGAATACGGCTTCAAATTCTACAACAATCCCACCTTCCTACATTTGGCAAAGATATGAGCCAAAGATTCTGCCTACGGGTTGGTGATCCTCTAAGGAGCCCCCGCCTATCTACCTTGAGCTATGACAACCACATCTGCTTCCTACACTTGTTCAAGGGTTGTAGTTTGAGCAGTTTTTGAGCTAGATCAAGCTGGTGTAGTTGTAGAGCTAGCAGCCTTTCTGCCTCGATAAGTGCCCGAGCTCTGTTTATTCCTCTGATCTTCCTCTTCATACCTTTCGATACACTTGGCATATTCGACAATGTTCGTGAAAGCATGGAACCTTTTCAGCTTCATTTTTTCTTTATACAAAGACAAACTACCGTCAACTAGCTTCACGATGAGAGCCTCTAACTTCAGAGCTCTGTTTACCAACACCTGAACGTCCATCCATCTCTTATAATAAGCCGAGAAAGACTCATTAGGCTTCTAGCAAATCCTCTCTAAATCCTCCAATGTAGTCTCCACTTGAGTGTTATAGGCATATTGTTTCGCGAATGGCTCAGTTAAATCTTCCCATGTGGAGCGAGTGTGAACGGGCATTTTCAGGTACCAGTTCACAACAGAATCTCTCAAAGTAGTCGGGAATAGGTTCGATATGTGATTCTTTCCAATCCCTAAACTAGACATTAACTTGACATAGCTATCCAAATGAGCTTCTGGTGGGCCCTCCCCGGTGTACGGGGGCAAATAAGGCATGGAAACCCATAGGTAACGGATCCCCTCCTTAAGCCAACAGAGTGGTTGGGTCAGCACACTTAATGGGATTGTAATGCACCATCTCCTTCAATTTTAACAGCAAAGCCTCCAAGTTAGAGAATTTCTCCTTGAGATGCTTTTCTATAGCCCTCTCCATTGAAGCTTCCTTGGCCCTCTCAAAAGCTTCATCCTTCTCAGAATGACGATCGACTTCTCTGTGAGGAATAACTCCTCTACTACTTCCTAGAACACTTTCTCCCAAGCTAAGGTTTACCTGAACAACATTTCCTCCATTCTCGATCGGATCCTGGGTCGGTTGAATAGTTTAACTTGCATTGGTGGCCATTATAGCTTGCATCTGTTCTCTTAGAGTAGTCTTAAAATGATCCGAGTTTAATAGGGCATCTACGAAAGCATTCATATCAAAAGCGGGCACTTCCACAGGTTTGTCTTTAGCCATGTTTGTTCTATTCACTTCTTTCAACACAAACTGACTGTCAACAGGTAAAGAAGGTAATTGTCCCCTAAACTCTTATTCTGATTCTGAATCTGAACTAGCCCTAACCTCTTCCACAGTTATTGATTCTGACTGATTGGACTCTGATTCAACAGCACTAACAGTTTCGAAGGTCGATTCCAAACTGCACATTCAACATAGGGTTAGTATCGTGGATGAATGTCATGATTCTAGACGCGATGCACTAAGTGAAGTGTACGGTATGGTCGTGAAATGATCGTGGTTGAATGATGTGACATGGATGAAAATGACAATAAGGATGATCTTCTCTTATGTTTTCATTTCCTTTTTTTTGGACGCTTTAATAATACCGCATGCCATGCAAAAGACAATGCAAGATGGTCGCGTGTGAGTCGTCGCAAGGACAGAGTTTTGGTGCTTTTGGGGCACCTAATGAATGGTCATGTGTGTACTGACACACTGATAAAGTTTCGATGCTTTTAAGGCAATGAGGTGATATGAAATGATCACATGGGGGCTATCCCACGGATAGAGTTTCAACGCTTTTAGGGCATCTAACATGAAATGATGTCACAAATAAGTCACGCGTGAATCAAGACACAGACAAAGGTTTGGCGTTTGTAGAACACCTTGTATGATTTAGTAATGTCATGGAATGTTCCTATACATGTAGCAATCCGGTACTCGTGGGGTACCTTAAATGATTCAAGAATGTCATGGAACAATATGATGTCGATCGTGACACCAACGATGAATGGTCATGATGTCATGTAATGTTACTGTGTAACCCACCACACAAATATAGACCTAAAACCATCATGGTCCTCTAATGAATGACATGGTATGAATGTCCATGTCACATGAAATGCAAATGGCTGCACGAAGATATGGTTAGTATGCATGTCACATGGGATGATGACATGTATGTTTTGTGAAAATGTTAACACATGAGATGTAAATGTATATGGCACACAAATAAAACGTCATGGCTGCACGAAGATATGCTTAGCATCAATGTCATACATATGCTTATGTCTTGAAAATGGCTACACAAAAACGTGGTTAGAATGGCACACAAATGACTGTGAGTGCTTGATGTTTGGTGCAAAAGTGAAAAGGTAAAAAATCATCACAAAACAAGCATTAGCACAAACAACATATGCTCACCCTTCCAAACTTATTCCTCCTTTCGATTGGCATGCATTCTTCCTAGGTATTGGGTCTCTTTGATACCAACTGAGGATACCAAAGGCGTACTCTCAATGTCCAGTTTCATATATACGTTTTGGTAATCCTAAGGAGAAATTACTAGGTCATTACATATGGGCCAAAGTCATACCAAGGGTCGTACAGATTCCCATAGCGAATATACACTCTTTAACATAGAACATGTGAGGTTCATGTAGTGCTATGAGTGGTTTACCCCTTCAGGTGCCTCTAATCCTGGCAGAAGAGGTAGGTCACCTTCCAGAATAAGCCGAGCTAATCAGTGAGTTTGAGGGTTTGAGAAGAAGGAAATGTCATGCTATGCGGTTGTGAGTAAAATATGGTACTATGAACTAATTAATGACTGCAAGCGAGGTTATATTTTAGTAGTTTCCTAAGTTCCTTAAGTTTTTATTTAAAAAAACATTTTAAGAAACATTTCATCCCCAGCAAAGTCACCACTATGAGCAGACGACCTTAAAGTTAGAACATGGCAAAGCGGACCAGGGAGGTTTTGATAAGCGTGTGGAGTTTGTTTTTGTTTTGATGAAAAATGGGTTTGATGATTTTTTTTAAGAAAACCAGTAGATATGATTGAAAATCCCTTTTGTAGGAAACATCATTTAGAATGTGAGTTTTGGGGAAAATAGTTTTTCATTTTAGAAAAATCCCATTTTATTAACTTAAAGACCTCGAAACTCAAATTTCGAGATCAGTAATGGAGTCGCTACCCAGATCAGCTCATCTAAGAAATTCCGGTATAGCTCCCTACCAAGTGTAGACTGTCATACCTGATCCAAAGATTCAGGGTTTGGGCAACTTACCTATTCAACCTCAAGCTTACTTTCATTTAATAGTTTATACCACCATATTACATTCACTTATTCTCTACACATTTTATCTTTTAATATTAGCCGATGCTCCTTCAGATGACATAAATAAATAGCACAAAATTAAAGTGCAAAAAAGTAAACCATACATCCAAACCAAACAAAAGGATAGAGGTCACTTATTACAACCTAAAAAGATAAAAACCCTCATCTCACCTTACAACCGCCTAGATACATGAAAATCTATAAAAAAGTACAATCGCCTAGAATACACGATTTGATCTATTAAATACATCCAAAATAAAATTAAAAGAAATAAAAGTTGCAAAATAGAAGGTTAGCACAATTATATCACAAACACCTGTAGGACTCATAACAGGATAGAATGGGGAATTTTAGGAAATGGGAGCATACATTTAGAGGGGTAACCGAGAAGCCCAGGCGATTTACTTGATTAGACCTGGAAAACCATTTTAGAAACGCCCTGTAGGTTTTTATCCTCGAAAACAATTTTGAAAACGGTTTGGCTCAATTACTTACTTTTAGTGAGTCGATTATCGTTTATGAGGGTTCCCAATTTCAATATCCTTCTGAGGTATAAAGCTGTAAACACATCAAAAACAGTTTTGAATTTGAATCTGGAGACAGCATCACGTGACGACGTCCTTGGGAGTCGTCCAGTGATTCTGCCTCAACAATTATAGCCGCGCAGCTATGGCCACTATAGCCATGTGGCTGAAGTGTACAAAACCTGAATCGATTTTCTTTTTTTTTTCGTAAATCACTGTTTTGACTTGTTTCGATGATTTCTAAGGATTTTAGGGAATTTAAGGGTCTGCTAAAGCTGAACCAAGGATCCGATTTGGATCAAACAACCCCGTATTCCAAAAATCGAAATCAACAAAAACTAAATCTCACATCAACGTTATCGGAAATCTGAAAACTGCAATTTTGAATATAATGGATGTGATTTGACTGAAATAATTCATAACAAAATAATTAAAATGGGAAACTAACAGCATTCGATCATTTTAGGGCATTTCAAGTTTCTACCCAGAAGAACACCGCGGTGCGGCTATAGAATTACAGCCACGAGGCTCTGTTCTAAGGGGTTATAGCTGTCCGGCTCTAGTTAGAGCCGCACGGCTATGATCAAACATACAGTTTCTGGGTTTTCATTCAAACATAAAAATGCACACCGCAAAGCAATCGATCACGAGTTGAAGGCCTCTCAGAGTTTACCTTTTTTGTGTTCCAGTGTATTTGATGATCGGAAGTGGATTTGAACGTCGGAATGCTCTTAGAATCCCAAAAATGTCCCGCAACTTCAAACACAAACCTCAAACCGATCCGAACAAACCCGAAATCAATTAGAATGAATGTGACACACCCAGAAACTCTCGTTCTCAGTGTTTCCCGAGTGTTTTCTCTTGTTTCTTATCATTTTCTCTTGTTTTTCTCACTTTTTTCTCACTTTCTCTTTCTTTTTCTCTTTTCTCTCTAGATTTCTTCTCCTTTTTCTCTACAAATGATTTTCGCTTCTTTTTTTTTTCTATTTCTGACGTCTCCCCTAGAATATCCTGGTCTAACTCCTTTAATTAAGGAGTTAAACACGCTGGTCAAAAGATAACTAGGAAATATCCTGGTCAACCGTTAGAGCCGCGCGGCTTTAATGTTATAGTTGCATGACTCTGAAGTCATAGCCGTGTGGGTATAGTTGTGAAACTATAGCTGTATGGCATTAACCAGAGTTGTCAAGGCGTTTCCTAAATCCTACACTTGCATCTAAGCTCTCTAATTACTCAAAGGACCTTTTTCAGGGTTTTGGATCGAGGACTATTCTGTTTTTGGAGTGTTTGAGAAATTTCTAGGCATCATTCTGCTCATTTTCAAATCCAACTCATGTTCATCTGTCTAACAGGTTACATAGGATTTTCATCACAGAGGTTGAGAAAATCGGTGGTCACACCCGGTTCTTAGATCTTGTTCTCTGTTACTAACTGCTTAATAGCATCCCATAGACGGAGGCAGTCATTTGTCTCGTGGCCTCTCACCACATGATAAGTGCAGAAATTGTCCTTATCTACCTCAACGAGAGAGTGAAAGGCTTCAAAGTCTGCAAAAGCCCCAACTTTCTACATTTACCGAATATTCTGCTTAAAGACTTAGCCCATGGTGATAGCCTTTTTGGATTGGCCTGGGGAGCCGATCCCTGAGCTACTGGCACTACTTCGACTTCTTAACTGAGGTAGAAGCCTGTGAAGGCTTTGGGCGATAGCTGGGACTGGCTAGAGTCACGATGGTACCACTACTTCTTTAAAACCCAGATGTGTAGCTCTAACCTCCTCGATGACCGCTACCATTACCATTGTTCCACTTGTCCTCCTCTTCGTACTTCTCAATGTTTTTGGCTTGGTTGTATACATCCACAAAAGAATTGAAGTCACAAAGTTTCATGTTATCACGGTAGTTCTTCAAACTCCCATCCACAAGTGTAAGCGCCGGAATTTTCTATACATAAAAAAAAAAAAAAAAAAAAAAACTATAGTCGTACGACTATTGTTACAGTCGTACGACTGTAATGTCGGACAGACTGCAGGAACCCATACCTCTACAGCAGAAAATGGAGGAAAGAGGGGATGAGCATTAATTGCTCGGGTTTGGCAGCAAGCAAGCAGAAAAAGAGGGTAGAAAAGAAGGAAAAAAGAGAAAAAAGGGGGGAGAGATTTTTCTGGTGAAAGAAAACTTAGAGAGAGAAAGAGAAGAGAGAGAAAAAGAAAACCACAAAAAACTCACTTTCTTCCTCTTTTATTTTCTTTAATTCTCGAAATTAAACCTAAAACTTGTTAGAAACCCCTAGGTTAATCAATTAATTACATAACCAAATCAAGAACTCGAACTAAAACAATCAGAATCCTTTGCAATTCGGATTTTGGACAAAAAGCTCTCAACTTCCATTCCAAAGGGGAAAGAGCAAATTTGTTGGGATCGGAGCGACGCCAGGGGTCAAAACGACTTGGAATAGCTTCTAAAAAGGTAGTCACTTCTTTTCCTTACATTTTTTCTCGCTTTCTGGGTGTTTGAAGTGAGTTTTGTGCCTTTTTGCTGTATTTTTCGTATTTCTGTTCTTGGAAATTAAGAACAGTCGTACGACTGTTCTTAGTTTTCATGAACAGTCGTACGACTGTATATACAGTCGTACGACTGTTCTTAATTTCCAGGATATTTCTTTTTCGTTTTTGACTCAAAATGAGTTTTTGCTGAAATTCTGGTCCTGGACCGATTACAGTCGCACGACCGTAAACTACAGTCGTACGACTGTAATCATTATTCCAGAATCAGAATTTCCTCTTTTATCTGTAAAAATCCCAAAAAAATTAGAAAATCCCAAAAATCATCAAAATGAATTTTGTTGTGTGCATCACGACCATAGATTCAATTTTTAGTAAAATTGCATTTAGAACAATTCAACGACGGAGACCCAGTTCTCCTGAAAACCGACCCACTTAAATATATAAAAATGCATGTAAACCGGAAAAATTGTTTCAAAATGATTTTTTCCACCACAAAACCAAAAATACAGGGACGTTTCAAAATGTTTTCCAGGTCTAACCGGGCCGGCTAGCCGAGCCGACCCGGTTACCCCCTAAATATATGCCCCCAATTCCTGATTTCCCGTTCTGTCTATTTGAGTCCTAATTGTGGCGTGCTGTATATATTGTGCTAACCCTCGGTTTTGCTGGTTTTAATTTCCTTTTATTTTTATTTTGGATGTAATTTAATAGATTAAATCGTGTATTTAGGCGGTTGTATTTTTCTAGATTCTCGTGTATTCTAGGCGATTGTACAAGTGAGGCGAGAGTTCTTATTTTTTCATTCGATTTGGTTGTAAGCCAATTAATATTTATTTCTTTTCCTTATTTTTGTATTAAATGTTTTGTATGCGCGCTGTATGCTTTTTGTATTCAATAAAATGGACTTTAGATTTTGAAATACCATTTGAGAACATTGGCTATATTTATTTTAATTAGACATGAAATAAGGGACTTGTCCGAACCCGAATCTCTGGATAGTGTAGCGGCCGTTCGTCCGGTTCAGCTACATAAGAATTTCCCGGTTGAGCTGAGCCGGGTGGCGACTCCTACAACATCTTAGGTCTCGGTTCTTTTATGCGTTAATTCTATTCATTTTCCAAAACGCGGATTTCCATTATAAAAACCCCACGCGAGGGAGGGGCCCGCCCGAGATCGTGGCGCCCCATTCCGAAAGGGAGTCCCGCGTCCTGTCGAAAACGCGTCGTCCGCTCACAGTGGCGACTCCGCTGGGGATTTCTCAAAAAGTTTTCTTAAAAAACTTAAAAGAATTTGACAAGCCCTGAAAAGTGTCTAATTAAAATAACGTGGATGATTCTCTTTTGGTATTTTATTTGCATTTTTAGCTAGCCATTTTTTGCATTAGATTAGGTATCCTTTTATAGCCCGGTGGATCGTTGAAGTGTCGCCTAAGTTCCTCCTGGTCTTAGGGGCACGAATACGAAACACCACTCATAGCCTCGTACGAACCCCTTCGCTAGGACCCTTGAGTGGGGAGAAGTGAGGAGTATATCTTGCTATGAGAGCCTTGATGTTAACCCGACTTGGACTGAACCCATATAGACAGCCCTAGTTGGATTCCTTTAGGATACCAAAATAATTGTGTGAATAATAATAATAAAATCGCGCCTTCGTCACCCCCGGTTGGTGATTGAAGTGAACCCCGCCTAGGACCCGGTTAGAAATTTTTGAGACCGACCACGTTGGAGGAATAAGGTTGGAAGAATTCGTTTTGCTTGCTATGTGTTCTTCACCGTTCCGTGACACATCACCGACGCATGCATGACATACCATAATCACCATTTTCCATACACATGACATACCATACACAAACATCTTTGTGTGATACTAACCCACATTTTTTATGCAGCCATTTTGCATTTTATTTTGTGTGTAAAACATTAATTCATTCGCTTGTCATCCATACTAACGATTTCTTTCTCAGCCATAACATTAAACTTGTGTGATTAGCATTTTATTTTTGACATAGCATACATAACATCATTATGTATGTCATGCATCCTAACCCACGTTTTTATGCAGCCATTTGCATATTGTGTGACATGTTCATTCACCACATTTCACTTAAATTAAATTAAGGGGCATTTCAAAGAACGCCTATCATGACCATCCCATTCCATTTCATAACATATCGGGTACCCAAAATTATCCGTGTTTTGCCAATGCACCGGATTGCATTCGGCCATTCCACCAATATCATTTCATTCAATAAAAGCCACAACGGCCTTAGGCCCATTTTCGTGTAATAATTTAAACGATGCATCTCATGACATCATACCCATCCATCATAAACATCATATAACATTGTGGTCCACATCCGACCACTTCATGACATTAATTCACCATTTAAGGTACTCCCCGAGTGCCCGATTAGTATACATATAGGCTCATAACATCACCAAATCATGAAAGGCGTTCCTCGAATGCCGAATCCTTGTCCGTGTTCCTGTTGCACGTGACTTTCTCATAACATCATTCCATATCATATGCTCAAAAGCATCAAGACCTTGTCTGTGGGCCCGGCCCATGCGACCATTTCATATCATCTTATAGACCTGTAAAGCATCGAAACTATGTCCGTGTGCCGGTATACACGCGACCATTTCATGAATTCATTAGGTGCCCCAAAGGCGCCGAAGTTCTCTCCGTGTGGTGGCCCACACGTGACATTTTTGCATAAACATTGGGTGTTCTTGGAATGCCTCAAAAAAAAAAAAAAAATAAATAATAATAAAAAATATATATTCATATCATCATTCCATACATAATTCCACTCCATGCATCTCAAGTACGTCCAATGTCTTAATTTTCATGTCATATCACATCATTCATTCACGACCCTAATACCTCCTGTCTACCCCAAGCAGAATACACTGGAGCGACCTTGGACAAGATCCCAAGCTTCAAGGGCGGCTAGAAGACAGAGGGTAGTCGAGAGTGACAGTGATTCTGAGTCTGGGGAAGGAGTGAATATGGCAGAACAGACATCGAGCATGGCCGATGCTTTGAGAGATTTCTTCAGGTTGCAGGATTTCCGCGACATGTTAAAGGAGGAAATGAGGGCAGTGGTTAGAGAAGCTGGTGAGACCGGTGGTAGTGGAGCCGGGAAGGAAAAAGAAGCTGAATCATCCCAACATGGTGGTAATACTTCGGCTAGTCTTGAAAAGCTGTAGGAGATAGAGGTAGCTATGGAACAGAGGATGAAAGCCAAGTGTTCTGAATTAGACGAGGTCATGGCCCAGTTGAGGAAGGGGGTCGGGATCAGTGCTGAATCCAAGAAGGGGGTGAACGTTGATGCCATGATCAGTAGGGGCATCGAGACATTTCCTATCGGCTTCCAGGTGCCGAAAGTCCCCACCTACAAAGGAATGGGCTCGCCGGAGGCCCATGTGAATTTATATGCCCGGGTTATGCTAACAGCAGGCGCTACAAAGCAACAATTGATTAATCTTTTCCCCACCACACTGGAGGGAGGTGCTTTGGGATGGTATAACTCACTGTCAGAGGAGGAGCAATCTGATTGGGAAGTATTGTCAGCAGCCTTCATCAAATACTACAGCTTCAATACCAAGATCCAGGTGAAGCTGTATGATTTGGAGAGGGTGAAACAGAAATTCAATGAGCCCTTTGACGAATACTACCAGAGATGGATGAACAAGATGATTCTCCTAAAGAATCGCCCTGATGAAGACGAGCTTATACAGAAGCTCATTGATGGCAGCAAAGATATCTTCAAGAACAACATGAAATTTCATTCCTTCAAGGAGCTTAGTGAGGTCTATAGCATGGCCATGAAGATAGAAAGGGATGAAGAGGAGAAGCCAGCCGGTCAGAAAGGGGGAAGAAGTACAGGGTATAGTTCAGGGTATAGATCAACTATAACAGCTGGGTCTGGCAGTGGGTCTGGTTCAGGTGCCGGCGGCAAGCAGGGGCAGTCATCAGAAGTGAAGCGGGTTGAGGTGGCTACTGTAAATCAGCAGCAAGGCAACCAGAATAAGGGTCCTGGAGGACAAGGCATAACACCCTGGACTCTTACTTTGGCAAAAATATTCGCCAAGTGTAGAAATGGTGGCTTACTACAGTCCTTAAGGCCGTTTGAGTTCCCACCTGAAGCTGACAAGGATAACTTCTGCACTTATCATGTGGTGACAGGCCACCGGACCAATAACTGCTATAAGCTAAGGGATGCTATCCAGAAGCTTATCGACGAGGGGAAGCTGCAAGAACCACCTAAGCCTAGCACTAAAACCAATCCACTGCCAGCATTCGAGAAGCGGGTTAACATGGTTCAGTCGGGATTGCCGGCTAACTTTATATTTGCCCAAGTTCTGCAAGCGAATCCTACGATTCAGGCAGTGGTGGTAGGGGAACCTGAAGAGAAACCCGAGTGTGAGAAGGAAGAGGGGTGTAAGGAGATCAAACCCATAAGTCTGGATGACCTTGACTCCGAAGATGAGTACGAGGAATTTGACAAAAGAGAAGCAGTCAAACTTCCAGTTGTTGAAAAGCTGAAGATTTCAGAAGTGCAGTATGTGACCCGAAGTGGAAGGGTATATCAGCCGGGGGATCAGACGAAAGAAAAAGCACCGATGAATGGGTCGGGCAGTACTTCGGCACCGGAAAGAGTCGAGAAAGAAGACTTGGTAATTTCCCAACTGAAGAAGACCCCTGCACAAGCTAGTTTGTGGCATCTGCTTATGACCTCCAAAGAGCATAGGGAGGCTTTAGTGAAAAAGCTATCAGAAATTGAAGTCTCCCCTATAGCTTCACCAGAGGCTATGTGCTGTTTGCTAGACAAAGTCCATGTTGGAGCTCCTAATATTGTTTGCTCCGAGAAAGACCTACCAGCAGAAGGAAAGGCTCACAACAAGGCTCTTTACATTCGAGCCTATATCATGGATAAGGTGATGCCGTGCGTTATGGTGGATGACGGCTCGGCTCTGAACATTTGCCCACTGAAAATGTTACCGTTTCTAGGCATGAATGAAGAAGTGTTGAAGAGGTCCTCGACAGTCATTCGGGCATATGATGATTCTAAAAGAACAGTGATAGGGACCTTTGAAACAGAAGTGGAAGTTGGCCCCATCAAGTCTATGGTTATTTTCACAGTGATCGATATCCCGGTCACTTTCTCTTTATTGCTTGGAAGGCCCTGGTTCCATCCTTTGGGAGGTGTTCCTTCCACTTTGCATCAGAAGATTAAATTCCCTGTGAATGACAAAATTGTGACTGTTGAGGCAGACGCCCAATCGATGGTAGCTGCAGTGGATGAAGGAGTGGTTCCTTTTGGTGGATTCCAAATTGCTGTCATTAAGAAAGAAGAAACCACAGATGCCCCTATGGTCCTTTATGAGAACTACATGCCGGAGTGGCTATCCCGATATCTGTACAAGCTGAACTTTGTCCCGGGAATGGGACTCGGGATTAATTTGCAAGGTGTGCCAGAATTCAAGATCGACTCGGGAAAGTCAAAGCAGTACGGCCTTGGTTATGTAGAAGGGTCATCCGAGCATAAGAACCTGAAAAAGGGTAAGAATGGTAGGGCCATGATGAAGCCATTTCTGAAGACGGGAGAAAGCCTTTACAAGGGCCAAGCTGAACCGGTGCTGGTTGGAAATGTCGAGCACCCTGGCTTTGAGATCTTTGCAGATGTTGTGGATTTTGAAAAAAGCCAGGAAGAGCCAGTAGCCCCTGTAATGATAGAAAAAGCAATTACTGAATCTGAAATTTTGAAAGGAGAATCATCTGAGGTGATAGCAGAAACCATAGAGGTGGCCAAGGAAGAAGATGAAAAGAAGACCTCTGCTGAAGCTACAGAAGTGATCTCGGGGGCTTTGACTGCTGCATTAACCAAAGCTTTTGGGAAATCCAAGGAAGGATTTGGCGAAGAACTAATGGCCAAAGTGAACTTAGACTCTGTGGTTGCTGAAATCGCCAAGATTATGGAGAAAGCTAAGGTACAGGTGGCCGAGAAAGCTGCAGTCTCGGATGATGCTCTGGAAGGGAAGATGGAAGCTGAGGAAGAACAAGGCCCTCCGCCTGTGGAGGATGAAAATGATTTTGTTGTATCTATTTCTTCCATTTTCAATGTAACTGATGTACTTTATGATAAGTTCAATGCAATGAAATCCCAGTTTGCTTACTTGTGTGATGTTTATCCTGATAATTCTGTGCATGCATTTAAGTCACCATCAATCATATTTAGCATACATGACACTGCATTGCATGAAATCAATATAAGTACAGATGAAAACCCTAAAATGGTACTCATTTCACACGAGCTTAAATCCGAGGAAGAAAGAGAATTAATAAGAATACTCCAAAAACATGTTAAAGCTTTTGCCTGGTCATATGAAGACATGCCGGGTGTAGATATAGAAATAGCGGTGCACAAAATCCCGACGGACCCCAAATTCAGACCGGTAAAGCAGAAGTTGAGAAGACTAAGGCCGGAATGGGCTACACTGGTGAAGGAAGAAGTGGCCAAACAGATAGATGCCAGGTTTCTCGAAGTGGTGGAGTATACGGAATGGCTAGCCAACATTGTCCCCGTGCCTAAAAAGGATGGAAGGGTCAGAGTATGCGTTGATTACAGGGACTTAAATAAAGCATGCCCAAAAGATAACTTTCCACTGCCACATATTGACGTCCTAGTTGATAGCGCAGCAAAAGCGACAATGTACTCCTTCATGGATGGCTTTTCAGGGTATAATCAGATTCTGATGGATGTGATCGACAAGGTGAAAACGTCGTTCATCACAGAGTGGGGTACTTTTTGCTACAGAGTGATGCCTTTTGGATTAAAGAACGCCGGTGCCACTTATCAGAGGGCTGTCACAACTCTGTTGCACGATATGATCCATAAAGAAGTCGAAGTGTATGTCGATGATATGCTTGTTAAATCAGCAACCCGGGAGGAACACCCTGTTATCCTGGATAGATTTCTAACACGCATTGGAGAGTACAACTTGCGACTTAACCCTAAGAAGTGCATATTCGGGGTCACATCAGGGAAGCTGTTAGGCCATGTAGTTAGCCAGAGGGGGATAGAAATGGACCCAGATAAAATCAAAGCCATCCAAGATATGCCAGCTCCAAAGACTGAGAAGGAGGTCAGATCATTCCTGGGTTCCTTGCAGTATGTCAGCCGCTTCATAGCCAAGCTAACTTCCACTTGTGAGCCAATCTTCAAGCTATTAAAGAAAGATCAGCCAATTGTGTGGGATGACAAGTGTCAGCTGGCCTTCGAGAAGATCAAGGCTTACCTGGTAAAGCCACCGGTGTTGAGTCCTCCAATTCCAGGGAAGCCCCTGATTTTGTACTTAGCGGTTGAAGAATCCTCTATAGGGGCAATGCTAGCACAAGAACAAGATGGCAAGAAGGAGTATCCCATCTACTACCTTAGCAAGAAACTGCTGGAGTATGAAACCAAGTACACACTGGTGGAGAAGACATGTGTGGCGATGATTTGGTTGACCAAGAAGCTGCGCCACTATTTCCAATCCTACAAGATACAAGCTGTGGCTAAAGTGGACCCAATGAAATACCTCTATGAAGCACCGGCATTGGTTGGGAAGCTGTCCAGGTGGTTGTTACTTTTGTTTGAGTTCGACATCGAGTACATCACGAAGAAAACCATTAAAGGGCGAGCCGTGGCAGAGTTTCTGGCAAACCAGCCCCTAGAATCAGATTACACAGAGAACCTGGAATTCCCTGATGAGCAGTTAGTCATGGTGGAAGCGAAAAGGTGGGTCATGTGCTTCGATGGGGCAGTGAATAGAAAGGGGGCTGAAATTGGAGTACTTATAGCAACACCAGATGGTGAGGTCATTCCCTTATCCAAGAGGTTGAATTTTCCCATAACCAATAACGGGGCAGAGTATGAAGCATGCCTGTTTGGAATGGAAGCTTTGCTAACACTAGGGGCAAATGACGTCCTGATTGTTGGAGACTCACTTCTAGTGGTGAGGCAAGCTCAGGGTGAGTGGGAACTAAAAGAAGAAGCCTTACGGCCTTATTTGGAGCTGCTACAGTTCAGAAAGGGTTTATTCGGCCAGTGTGAATTCAGACATGTCCCCAGGGATGAGAATAAGATGGCTGATGCTTTAGCTACTTTGTCCTCCATGTGGGAAAATCCAGAAGAGACACAAGCTCAACCACTGGTCATAGTCACTTCCAGATATCCTTGCTTCGAAGTGCATGAAGTAATGGAATTATCAGCCGAAGAAAAGCCACGGTTCTTTGACATTTACCGGTATGTTAAGGAGGGAAAGTACCCAGAAGAGGCCAGTGCTGCTGATAAGTTGACACTGAGAAAATTGGCTAGTCAGTTCAGAATCTTCGGGGACGAATTGTATAAGAGAACAGCACATGGAGTTCTTTTAAGGTGTCTAACAGAACAAGAAGCAGAGGATGTGATGCAGCAGGTACATGCAGGATCCTGTGGGCCACATATGAATGGACTTGCCATGGCCAAGAAGATTATGAGACAAGGCTATTTTTGGATGACAATGCAAGCAGATTGTATAAGAAAAGTGAAGAGATGTCATGAATGTCAGATCTATGCAGACATTAGTCATCTTCCTCCACTTGAACTTCAGAATCTAGCGTCTCCTTGGCCGTTTTCAGCATGGGGGATAGACATGATTGGTGAAATTCATCCGGCTGCATCTAATGGGCACAGATTCATAGTTGTAGCAGTTGATTATTTCTCCAAATGGGTTGAAGCAGAATCCTTCACTAATGTGACAGCCAAGCACATGGTCAAGTTCATCCAGAAGAACATCTTCACTCGGTATGGGATTCCTCACCACATAGTAACTGATAACGGAGTACAGTTTCAAGGGGCAACGGCTGAGCTATTTGCAGAACATGGTATTGAACATCATAAGTCTTCTCCATATAGACCACAGGCTAATGGTGCGGTAGAAGCAGCTAACAAGGCAATAAAGAAGATCTTATCAAAGATGGTAACCACTTACAGGGATTGGGCTGATAAACTGCCTTATGCTCTTTGGGGTTACAGGACTAGTGTCAGAACGCCGACAGGAGAAACTCCTTATGCCTTGGTGTATGGAATGGAAGCAGTGTTGCCGGTGGAAATAGAACTCAAATCACTCAGAGTTGCCCTGGAAGCTCAATTGCCAGAGACTAAATGGGTCCAAGCTAGATATGAGCAGCTGGCTGCACTAGATGAAAGGCGACTAAAGGCACTAGATCACTTGCAGATGTATCAGCGCAGAATGGCTAGAGCCTATAATCGAAATGTGAAATACTCCAAGCGGCAGTTGAAAGCGGGAGATTTGGTTCTAAAGCAACTAAGGCCTTCAAATGTTGATGTTAGGGGCAAGTTCAGACCTAACTGGGAAGGACCCTATGTGGTGAAGAAGGTGTTATCAAAAGGCGCTGTCAGCATCATGGACATGGATGGAAACGAGTTCACCAACCCGATCAACCAAGACAGGCTAAAGCTTTATCATGTATAAAAAAAAAAAAAAAAAAAGAGGTCTGCTAGGCTGAAAACTCGAAAAGAGCAGTCTAGGCAAAAGTTAAGACACGAGAGAAAATAATCAGTCGGAAAACCTGAAAAGGACGACTGGTGACGGATTCTGGCACAATGTGAAATCTGTACCATTTAGGAATCAACTTATTTCAAATGTACTCATTTTGACTTCATCAATAAAGTGAAGTGTTTGTTTAAATATATTTGCATGGTTATGACAAATGCACAAACAAAGTTGTCTTGCATAAACACACATTCAAAGAAAGCACTTTGCATTCAACTGATCAATATTATCACGTTATTAGGCAAATGGAGATGCATTAAATGCGTGCAATTCAAAATCTTTTATCGTCCTCTAAAGTCCAGTTCATCTTCCCAAACGAGCAATAAAGAGTCACAACACCAAAAAAAAAAAAAAAATTGCTCGCTGAGGTGAAAACCAAAAAGGCGCCTCAGGCAAAAATTAGAGCGGCCCGCTAAGCTGAAAACCCATATCGGGCAGTTTAGGCAAAAGTTAGGGTATATGAAAAGCTCGCTAAGGCGAAAACCGAAAAGGCGCCTTAGGCAAAAGTTAGAGCAGCTCGCTGGGCTAAAAACCTGATTTGGGCTACCCAGGCAAAAATTAGAGCACCTAAAAAAAAAAAAAAAAAAAAAAAAAAAAAAAAAAACTTCCCCACGGAGCAAGAAAAACAGAACATCCTCAGTATTCCCCGCAAAATTCGTCACATCACTCCCCAGCAGAATGTCCCCTACTATTCCCCAGTGGAGTCTACATAAAGAACACTATCAATTACTTCTCTGCAAAGTCGCCATGTTACTCCTCAGTGTAGTCTACACAAAGGATACCACGATTGTCTCTTCAATCAAGTCACCACACTCTTCCCCAGCGGAATCTCTACAAGGAATACTACGATCATTTCCCCAGCAGTCACCTCACTCCGTCGATAATCACCAAACAATGCCCCAAGAAAAGCAAAATCAACCAGGAGCACAACATATCTCCCCAGCGGAAGACAGAGGCGTCCAATAACAGAAAATACATACATGTACATATACATCCTCATGCATTCATACATTGCATATATCAGTTACTTATCCCCGGCTAGTCTTCATTCTTGATCGAAGGGGCAAAAATTTTTGTTTAAAAATCTCTCGATCAAGGAATGAAGACTTGCCATTTTAAGTGCAGGAATTCATCCCCAGCTCAATATCCTCAGCAGGGAAGCAGATCCGCCTCGAGTAATGTAAACTCGGCATCGGCTCAGGTCCGCTCCATTATCTCAACTTTCTCCAGCGAGTCCGCCTCGAGTAATGTGGGCTCGGCATAGGCCCGGATCCGCTCCATCATCCCAGTCCCCTAGCAGATTTGCCTCGAGTAATGTAGACTTGGCACCGGCCCAGATCAGCTTCATTTATTTCCCCAGTAAAGTTCGCCTCGGGTAACATAGACCCGGTATCGGCTAATCTCATCTCCAGCATCGCCTCGGGTAACATAGACCCGGTATCGGCTAATCTCATCTCCAGCATCGCCTCGGGTAACATAGACCTGATATCGGCTAATCTCTTCATCAATTTTGCCTCGGGTAACGTAGACCTGATATCGGCTAATCTCTTCATCAATTTCGCCTCGGGTAACATAGACCTGATATCGGCTAATCTCTTCATCAATTTCGCCTCGGGTAACATAGACCTGATATCGGCCAATCTCTTCATCAATTTCGCCTCGGGTAACATAGACCTGATATCGGCCAATCTCTTCATCAATTTCGCCTCGGGTAACATAGACCTGATATCGGCTAATCTCTTCATCAATTTCGCCTCGGGTAACATAGACCTGATATCGGCTAATCTCTTCATCAATTTCGCCTCGGGTAACATAGACCTGATATCGGCTAATCTCTTCATCAATTTCGCCTCGGGTAACGTAGACCTGATATCGGCTAATCTCTTCATCAATTTTGCCTCGGGTAACATAGACCTGATATCGGCTAATCTCTTCATCAATTTCGCCTCGGGTAACATAGACCTGATATCGGCTAATCTCTTCATCAATTTCGCCTCGGGTAACACAGAATTGATATCGGCTTATTTTATCCTCAGTATCGCCTCGGGTAACTTAAACCCGGTATCGGCCTATCTCATCAGAAGGTTCATTCCAGTGTTCACGGCGCTTTGATTCACGCTCTCAAATTCATCATCACAGGTATTATGGACCTGGAGCTAGATGTCGAATTTGATCACGCGAGGGGCAGCTGTAAGCGCCGGAATTTTCTATACTTAAAAAAAAAAAAAAAAAAAAAACTATAGTCATACGACTATTGTTACAGTCGTACGACTGTAATGTCGGACAGACTGCAGGAACCCATACCTCTACAGCAGAAAATGGAGGAAAGAGGGGATGAGCATTAATTGCTCGGGTTTGGCAGCAAGCAAGCAGAAAAAGAGGGTAGAAAAGAAGGAAAAAAGAGAAAAAAGGGGGGAGAGATTTTTCTGGTGAAAGAAAACTTAGAGAGAGAAAGAGAAGAGAGAGAAAAAGAAAACCACAAAAAACTCCTTTCTTCCTCTTTTATTTTC
The DNA here is from genome assembly GCA_039660915.1 of Euphorbia tirucalli. NCBI lineage: Eukaryota > Viridiplantae > Streptophyta > Magnoliopsida > Malpighiales > Euphorbiaceae > Euphorbia > Euphorbia tirucalli. The sequence goes on along the minus strand of CM077636.1, from coordinate 37,605,860 downwards.
TTTAATTCTCGAAATTAAACCTAAAACTTGTTAGAAACCCCTAGGTTAATCAATTAATTACATAACCAAATCAAGAACTCGAACTAAAACAATCAGAATCCTTTGCAATTTGGATTTTGGACAAAAAGCTCTCAACTTCCATTCCAAAGGGGAAAGGCAAATTTGTTGGGATCGGAGCGACGCCAGGAGTCAAAACGACTTGGAATAGCTTCTAAAAAGGTAGTCACTTCTTTTCCTTACATTTTTTCTCGCTTTCTGGGTGTTTGAAGTGAGTTTTGTGCCTTTTTGCTGTATTTTTCGTATTTCTGTTCCTGGAAATTAAGAACAGTCGTACGACTGTTCTTAATTTCCAGGATATTTCTTTTTCGTTTTTGACTCAAAATGAGTTTTTGCTGAAATTCTGGTCCTGGACCGATTACAGTCGCACGACCGTAAACTACAGTCGTACGATTGTAATCATTATTCCAGAATCAGAATTTCCTCTTTTATCTGTAAAAATCCCAAAAAAATTAGAAAATCCCAAAAATCATCAAAATGAATTTTGTTGTGTGCATCACGACCATAGATTCAATTTTTAGTAAAATTGCATTTAGAACAATTCAACGACGGAGACCCAGTTCTCCTGAAAACCGACCCACTTAAATATATAAAAATGCATGTAAACCGGAAAAATTGTTTTCAAAATGATTTTTTCCACCACAAAACCAAAAATACAGGGACGTTTCAAAATGTTTTCCAGGTCTAACCGGGCCGGCTAGCCGAGCCGACCCGGTTACCCCCTAAATGCATGCCCCCAATTCTTGATTTCCCGTTCTGTCTATTTGAGTCCTAATTGTGGCGTGCTGTATATATTGTGCTAACCCTCGGTTTTGCAGGTTTTAATTTCCTTTTATTTTTATTTTGGATGTAATTTAATAGATTAAATCGTGTATTTAGGCGGTTGTATTTTTCTAGATTCTCGTGTATTCTAGGCGATTGTACAAGTGAGGCGAGAGTTCTTATTTTTCCATTCGATTTGGTTGTAAGCCAATTAATATTTATTTCTTTTCCTTATTTTTGTATTAAATGTTTTGTATGCGCGCTGTATGCTTTTTATATTCAATAAAATGGACTTTAGATTTTGAAATACCATTTGAGAACATTGGCTATATTTATTTTAATTAGACACGAAATAAGGGACTTGTCCGAACCCGAATCTCTGGATAGTGTAGCGGCCGTTCGTCCGGTTCAGCTACATAAGAATTTCCCGGTTGAGCTGAGCCGGGTGGCGACTCCTACAACATCCATCGAGACTTAGGTCTCGGTTCTTTTATGCGTTAATTCTATTCATTTTCCATAACGCGGATTTCCATTATAAAAACCCCACGTGAGGGAGGGGCCCGCCCAAGATCGTGGCGCCCCATTCCGAAAGGGAGTCCCGCGTCCCGTCGAAAACGCGTCGTCCGCTCACAACAAGCTTGATGATAAGCTCGGTATCCCTTAGCCTTTGTTCCAATAAAACTTGTTTATCCATCCATCTTTTTTAATATTCAACAAAAGTCTCATTCAACTTTTGTTTCACTACCTCTAAATCCTGCAGTGTTACCTCAATTTGAGTATTATAGTTGTAATGCTTCACAAAGGCCTCGGCCATAGAGTTTCAGTCTTTCCTAATGTGGGCCGGCTGATTACTGAACTACTGAGCGGTACCATCTTTGAGAGTGGTTGGGAATAAACCCAACAGCTGGCTGGTAGTTAGGCCATTCATCATCATCATTGTCACATAGTTGTCAATGTGAGGTTCGGGTGGCTCAGTTCCTTTGTATAGAGTGAATTTAGGAATTTGGAAGCCTGAAGAGAGTAAGTCAATCCCATCAGCCCTTAGTGCATTTTAATCGATACATTTTACTGTGGGAATCTATGCCATCTGGTGGAGCTTAGGTAGCAGCTCGTCAAGCTCAGAATATTTCTCCTTTAGTTTCCTTTTAGCCGCCGACTCGGCCTGTACTCCTATAATAATCTCCATCCCTAGCTGGAGCTTGTCTCCTAAAATTCCCATGGTCTACATTTTGTTCTGTCTGCCTATTGTTGACCCCCTGATCTATCATAGTCTGTTTACCTGTTAGTAACAATTTTGCCTACAGTGACCTACACCTGACTACGGATGCTAGCCCTAAACTCATCTGAACCCAAAAGGTCTCTGATGGCTGCCACCATAAAAGAAGTGATAGTGGCGATATTCTGATGGTTGGTGTTCTGTTGATCCCCCATCTAGATAGTATTTTCCTCTAGCATAAACAAACTATCCACACCCAAAGTTTGAAACTGTTCCTTTTTTAGAATCTGACCCTGACACTACAACCACGGACCCAGACATCTCACTGGCGGATCTTGTTCTAATTATCCATCTTGGATAAGGATCTGCATAACTGGCTCTCTCTAGTCTTCCTTCAGGAGGGCGATTCCAAACTATAGATAGTCACGAGCTCACGTTAGCATTATAGATGAATGCATGATAGTCCTTTGACCTAAAGTGATATGCATGCATGCATGTATGGATGATGTGATATGGTCAATGCGTGATATGCATATGACATAAATGTTTATATGGGATAGGTGAGGATTCGATACTCAAGGAGCATAAGGACAAGGGTTTGGTACTCAGGGAGTATCGAAAAGGGTTAACTAGATTCTGCTAGTCTCAATCATATGAGTTTGCATATGAAAAAAGATTCAGCACCCTTAGGGTACCTGAGGGTGATACTATACAGTTTTGAAGTCTTTGGACCTAAAACAACCTAGGATTTTGGGTACATGTGAGTCTGCACACGGATAAAGGTTCGGTACTCGGGGAGTATCAAAAAGGGTTAACTAGATTCTACTAGTTACAGTGATATACATATGAGTCTGTATACGGATAGAAGTTCGGTGCCCTTGGGGCACCTAAAGGCTATACTAGAAAGTTTTAAAGTCTTCGGGCCTAAAACGACCTAGGTTTTTCCATACGTGTGAGTCTACACGGACAAAGGTTTGGTACTTGGGGAGAATCAAAGAGGTTTGTCTTTAGAAGACAAGTGAGTGTGTGGGTTTCTTGTAGTAACCACGAGTTACATAAGAATAAATGTGAGGCCTTAAAGTCACATCTAGGGTTTGCCTAGAAAGGTGATCACATACGGTTTATTAATGCAGGTTTCGTTTATGCATAAGTGACACACAATTATGGTTGCATCAAAGTTGTTATATGCGCCGGGTTTTCCCGACCTCTATGATGAGAATTCCTGTGTTACCTTTTGAGCAGACGGACATGAATCGGACTTGAAAATGATGGAATGTTGCCTGGAGTTTCTCAAACGTCCTGAAAACCAAGCTATCCAAAATCCCCATAGAGGTCTCCCGAGTCGTTTCTAAGGTTTAGGGTGCGCATCTGATTTTCGAAATTTTGCTCCGGCTCTTGCTAGAGCCACATGGCTCTAGCTTTTAAGATAGAGCCGAATGGCTCTAGTACAAAGTAAAGCCGTACGGCTCTAGTGGGTGAGCCAAGTTGCTCTGCAAAGCAGAGCAAGTTGGCTCGGCAGAAGGGATTTTAGGCAAAATCAGAAAGTCAAGCGGCCATTTAATGTTCGAAATGATATTTGTGAGGAGAGTATAAAAGGAAAGAAAATCAAATCTAAAAATATTAGGCAAAAAACTTTTGCAACCTTAGGCAGAAAACACTTTCCAAAGAAACAAAGAGATAAAAAAAAGAAGCAGAGAAAAAGAAAGAGGGAGACTGAAACCAAGCAACCAAGTGAGGACCCAGAGACATAAGGACTAAGACTTAAAATCAATCTAAAAATATTAAACACAAGTTATTTAACCTTTGCTCATCAATTGGGGATTGTTCCGGATTGATTTTGGATTGTTTCGGATTGTTGCAGTTTTTGGCCGATTGAGCTTCCAGGACAAATTCCAAGCTTTCAATCTATTTCTTGACCTTCAAAGCATCGAAACAACACCAAGGTAAACTCTAAGAGGCCTTAAACCTATTTGCATTCTCTTTTCTGGGCGTTTTCTTTGTTTTTGCAACTTTCAGAACCCGGATCGCCCGAATAGAGTCGGGCGGCTCTGCTGTTCTGTGAAGACAGATTTCTGATTTGTCTCGATCGGCCGAAAACAGTCCGTTTTCCATTTTGCGCATTCTGTTGTGATCATTTTCGGCCCAAATTCATCTGTATGTTATAAAATTTTGATTTTCGGATTTCCGTACGTACAGATATTAGGGTTTTCGGTTTTCCCGGGGTTTTATTTTCTGAGTTTCGGGGTTATTTTATCCGAATCGTATCTGTAGTTCAGCATTAGCGGACCCCTAAATCCTGTAAAATCCCTGGAAAATATTGAAAACGTGCAAAACGATATTTTCACAAATGTTTTTGGTGTGTTTATTGCACTTTGGACCCTAGATGGATTGTGTAATTAGGAAACCCACACGAACGGAGCCCTGAGTTCCAGGATAATAGACCCACAAAAAATGGAAATTTGCATGTAACCGAGCCAATTGTTTTCCAAAAATGATTTTTTTTCAGCACAAAAACTATAGGGCGTTTCAAAACCGTTTTCCAGGTCTAACCGGTCCGACCTATCGGGTCGACCCGGTTACCCCCTAAATGCATGCCCCCGTTTCCTGAATTCCTAATTTTGTCCTATTTAAGTCCTATCTGTGTGTACAATATAAATTGTGCTAACCAATCTGTTTTGCAGCATTTACTTTTATTGTAATTAATAGATTGTTTCGTGTATTTTTAGGCGGTTGTAATTTTTTTAGATCCTCATGTACTTAGGCGATTGTAATGTGAGGACGAGGGTTTTTATCTTTTATTCGATTGGGTTATATAATCGGCCTCTACTATTTTCTTGTATATTTTGGATGCATGCTTTATTTTTCTACAACTTATTTTCTGTATTTTGCTTTAGCATTGGCTGATTAAAAATAAACAAATTAGGGTTAGAGAAAGATAATAAAGCAAATTAAATATGGTAATATAAACTGTAAAGTGAAAGCAAGCTAGAGGTTAACTAAGTCACTTGCCCGAACCCTAAATCTCTGGATTAGGTACGGTAGTCTACCCTCGGTAGGGAGCTGTACCAGAATTCCCAGATGAGCTGATCCGGGTGGCGACTTTATCACTGATCTCGGGATTTAAGTTTCGAGGTCTTTAAGTTAAAACGGGAAAATGTTTTCTACAAAAGGGATTTCCAAATAAATCTATGATTTTTCCAAGATAATTAAAACCCGTTTTTCCTCCAAAACCAAAAACATAACGAAAACGTTTTCCCCTGTTCACTTCGTTGAGTTCCCGTTTCTTAGAAGGTAGTCCGCTCACAGTGGCGACTCTGCTAGGGAAATAGTGGTTTCTCAAAAAGTTTTCACAAAGACTTAAGGAACTTAGGCAACTATCGAAATAAAACCTCACTTGCAGTCACTTCATTAGTTCATATTACCATATTTGTTTGCACCTTGTATATCATGACATTTTCCTCTTCTGAATCCCTCCAACACACTGATCAGCCCCGGTTTACCCAAGAAGGTGGACTACCTCTTCTGCCAGGATTGGAGACACCCAACGGGGTAAACCACTCATAGCACCGCATGACCTTGCATCGTGTTCTACGGTGGGGAAGTGTATATTCACTCTGGGAACCTATACGACCCTTGGTTTTGACTTTGGCCCACATGTAATGGCTTAGCAACTTCCTCTAGGATTACCATGACTTAAAAGTCAAAATGAACATTGAGTGTGCGCCTTTGGTATCCCCCGTTGATGCCAAAGAGACCTAACACCTAGGAAGAATGCAAGACCAATAAAAAAGAGAAATAAGGTCGGAAGGGAGCACATATTATTGCGTGTGCTAACGTTTGTTCTGTGGTGTTTTCTTTTTAACTTTTCACGAAGCATCAAACATGCATAGCTTTTGTGTGCCATTCTAATCACATCTTTATGCGGCAATTTTCAAACATCGACATATGTGTGACACTAATCACATTTTCATGCAGCCACGACATTTTATTCGTGTGCCATTTACATCTCACGTGTGATATTTCCACGAAACATACACGACATCATTCCTTGTGTCATGCATTTTAACCACATTTTTGTACAGCTATTTGCATTTTCGTGTGACATACACATCCATATCATTTCATCTCACCTAATAAAAGGATGGTTCTAGGTGTGCCCTTCACGATCATTTCATTCCATAACATATCGGGTACCCTAAAACTACCCGTGTTCCACCTTTACACCGGATTGCACTCGGCCATTTCACAAATAACATGTCATTCAATAGTAGACCATAATGGTCCTAGGTCTATTTCTGTGTGGTAGTTCACACGATGTCATCACATGACATCACACGCATTCATCATAGGTGTCCCGGTGATGCGGAAATCTTGTTTGCGCATTATGGTTCACATCAGACCATTCATAACATTGTAAAATCATTCGAGGTGCTCCCCGAGTACCAGATTAGTACACATATAGGGGCATTTTCATAACATTATTAAAATCATGCAAGGTGTTCCGCAAACACCGACCCTCTATCCGTGTCCCCGATTATGCGTGACTTTTCTGTAACGCCATCTCATATCACATGCCTCAAAAGAATCAGAACTCTGTCTGTGGGATGGTCCCCATGCGACCACTTCATTTCATACCATTGACCTACAAAGCATCGAAACTCTGCCCGTGTGTCGGCACACACGTGGCCATCTCACTACAATTCATTAGGTGCCCCAAAGGCGCCAAACCTTTGTTCGTACAGCGGCTCCCACGAGACATTTTTGCATCATTTTACATAGCATTGGGCATTCTTGGGACATTCTAAACAAAGGAAGTTCAAACATGCAAAGATCATCCTTATTTTCATCTCCATTCACCAAGCATTATCCAAGCATCATTCTCCATGGCATCACATCATTCATCTACCATCCCTAACTCTCCACTTATGATGTAGGACCATACACACGCGAGAATAGAAAAGGCTAAAGCTCCGTACAGACAGTTCATAGAGTAAGCTGCATCGATGAAGGACAAGGTCTCAGGCTTTGAGGGCTGTTGGGGAATAGAGAACAGTAGAAACTGACAGTGATTCTGATTCCGTAGAGGAAGTGGAAATGGCCAATCAAACACCAAGTCTTGCTGATGCCTGAAGGATTTCCTGAGATTCCAGGATTTTTGTGACTTGCTGAAAGAAGAGATGCAGGCTGTGGTGAGGGAAACTGGGGAAACTGGAACCAGTAGGCTCGGAAAAGTAGACGAATCTTCTTAGTACAGGGTTGATGTCTCAACTAGTGTGGAGAAGTTGCAAGAGATGGAAGTAGCCATGGAAAGGAAAATGAAGGCCAAGTACTCTGAACTTGACGAAGTAGTGGTTGAACTGAAGAAAGGGGCCAACATCAGTCTGGGCTCTAAGAGAGGGGTGAATGTAGATGCAATGATCAACAAGGGCATTGGGACCTTCCCTATTTGGTTTCAAGTGCCAAAGATTCCATCTTATAAGGGGATTGGCTCCCCAGCAGCTCATGTGAATCTGTATGCTCGGATAATGCTGACAGCGGGCGCCACTAAACAGCAGCTGGTTAACTTCTTCCCGACCACACTGAAAGGGGAAGCCCTGAATCGGTATAACTCTCTAGCAGAATATGTTCAACCTCACTGGGAAGCCTTATCATCGACTTTCATCAAATACTACAACTTCAATACTAAGATTCAAGTGAAGCTGTATGATCTAGAGAGGCTTAAGTAGAAGCCCAATGAATCCTTTGATGCTTACTATCAGAGATAGATGAACAAAATGACCCTGCTGAAGAACCACCCCGATAAGGATGAACTGATTCAAAAGTTGATTGATGGGAGTAGGGACATCTTCCGAAACAATATGAAATTCCACTCTTTTAGTGAACTTAGTGAAGTTTATAGTATGGCAATGAAAATTGAGATAGATGAGGAAGATAGGGTAATAAACCAAAGGGGCGGTAGAGGCTCCAGGTATAGTTCAGGGTATCGATCAACTACTTCAACCGGGTCAAGCAGTTGGGCCTGGTTCTACAAGTAAAAGTGGACAGTTTTCAGAGACCAAGCAAGCAGGGGTTGCCGTTGTATCTCAGCAGCGGGGAAACCAAGGCAGAAATTCAGAAGGCCAGGGTATATCTCCGTGGGTTTTCTCCTTGGCTAAGATCTTTGCCAAATGCATGAATGGCGGCCTGTTAAGCTCTCTCAGGCCTTTTGAGAAACCAGCGAAGGAAGACAAGGACAACTTCTGTACCTACCATGTCATGGTAGGGCATAGAACCAACAACTGTCACAGGATGAAGGATGCCATACAAAAGTTGATCGACGAAAGGAAGCTATAAGAACCTGCCAAGCCTAGCACCAAGATGAATCCACTGCCAGTATTTGAAAGGTAGGTCAATATGGTACAGTAGGGGCTGCCGGACAATTTCATCTTTGCCCAGGTCTTGCAGGCAAACCCTATGGTACAGTCTGTGATGGCCCATGAAACAGAGGCAAAGTTAGAATATGAAGAGTTAACAGAGCAGAAGGAAGTGAAACCTGTAAGTCTGGATGATCTGGATTCAGAAGATGAATACGAAGAATATGGTAGTAGTGAGATGGTCAAGTTGCCAGTTATTGGGGAATCAAAAGTTCTTGAAGTACAGAATGTAACAAGGAGTGGCTGAGATTAACCTCCTGGACGAATCTCAACAGGATCTGCCCTAAATATATGTCCATTGAAAATGTTGCCATTCCTGGGTCTAAGTGAAGACAGTTTGAAAAAGTCCTCCACTATGATTAGGGCTTATGATGATTCAAAGAGGACCGTAATTAGGACTTTTAAGACCGAAGTAGAAGTGGGACCAGTCAAGTCGATGGTAGTTTTTACTGTGATTGACATTCCGGTTACATTATCCTTGCTGTTAGGGAGGTCCTGGTTTCATCCGTTGGGGGGTGTCCCTTCAACTCTGCATCAGAAGGTTAAGTTTTCAATACGGGGTGAAGTTGTGACAGTCGAGGCAGATTCTCAGTCCATGATTGCTGCTGTTAGTGAGGAGACCATACCATTCGGCAGTTTCCAAGTTGCCATGGTCAGCGAGGAGGAGACCACGGATGCTCCAATTATCATCTACAAGAACTATATGCCAGAATGGTTGTCCAAATACCTTCGCAGGCATGACTTTGTTTTGGGTATGGGATTCGGAGCCAATCTACAGGGGGTATCCGAATTTAACATTGATTCTGGAAAGCTGAGGCAGTCTGGCTTAGGCTATACAGCAGAGGCATCTGAGAAGAAAGACCTGAAAAGAGGAAAGAATGGCAAGCCCATGATAAAGCCATTCATTAAGGCTGGCGAACAACTGTACAAGGGGCAAGCCGAACCCGTGAAGGTCGGGAGCATCGAACTCCCAGGCTTTGAGATATTTTCTGATGTTGTGGACTTTGAAAAGAGCTAGGAGGAGCCAGTTGCACCAGTGATGGTGGAAGAGGCAGTTGTTGAGCTTGTCATCCCCCAGGAGAAACCACATGAAGTAATGGCAGAAGAAGTAGAAGTGGCCAAGGAGAAAGTTGAAGAAAAAGTCTGTGATGAATCTATGAAAGCAATATTGGAGGCACTAATTGTGGCCTTAGGCAAGGCATTTGAAAAGTCTGAGGAAGGATCCACTAAGGAGCTGATGACCAGGGCAAGCCTGGATTCTGTGGTTGCCAAGATAGTAGGAATCATGATGAAAACCAAGGCACAGGTGGCTGAGATTGAGAAGACTGCTCTTCCTGCTGGACAAGAAACTGAAATTGCTGCTGACCTAGACAACATCATGGAGTTGAGCAAGGGTACTGAGGAAGTTCAAGGCCCTCCACCTATGGAGGATGAAAATCATTTTGTTGTATCTGTTTCTTCTCTTTTTTATGTGAACGATGTAGTCTTTAACAAGTTTAATGTAATGAAATCCCAGTTTGGTTACTTGTGTGATGTTTATCCTGATAATTCTGTGCATGCATTTGAATCACCATCAAGCATATTTAGCATTCATGACATTGCATTGCATGAAATTAACATAAGTACAGATGAAAACCCCAAAATGGTATTCATTTCACATGAACTAAAATCCAAAGAAGAGAGAGAATTGACAAGAATACTACAAAAGCATGTTAAGGCTTTCGCCTAGTTATACGAAGACATGTCAGGGGTTGACACAGAAATAGCAGTCCACAAGATTCCAACAGATCCCAGATTCAGACCAGTAAAGCAGAAGTTGAGACGACTAAAGAGGTGGCTAAGCAGATTGAAGCAAAGTTCCTCGAGGTGGTAGAATACACAGAATGGTTAGCCAACATTGTGCCAGTGCCTAAGAAAGACAAAAGGGTGAGAGTGTGTGTTGTCTATAGGGACTTGAACAAGGCATGCCCGAAAGATAATTTCCCTTTGCCTCACATTGACGTTTTAATCGACAGTGCAGCTAAAGCAGCAATGTACTCCTTTATGGATGGATTTTCAGGATATAACCAGATCTTAATGGATGTTGTTGACAAGATGAAAACGTCCTTCATCACATAGTGGGGCACTTTCTGCTACAGGGTAATGCCCTTCAGGTTGAAAAATGCTGGAGCCACTTACCAAAGAGCTGTCACAACGTTACTGTGACAACCCTAACTTTTGCAAGCATGCAATGGCGGAAACATTACATAAAGTTTAGGTCATCATTTTCAAAACTTCCTTTTTATCTTTAAAATAACATAATCATAAATGAGTACTCGAAAATTTCCATTTCAAAAACAGTAATTTAACATAAATAGGTATTTCAAAAGGTAATAATAAATAAATAAATAAATCTTTGAACATCCATAACTACGAATAGATGATAAAATAACATGACGGAAACTCTCCACACAATCCCCGAGAACAGACATCAGGCATCTCCTATTCTGCACCGGCAAAATCTGAAAATATCAACAGCGCCACTTAGTGACGAGTAACTAATAAATCCCAAACATCAATTCAAAGTTCACATAGGAAGATGACAGATCATAAATTTCATATTACATTACTTAAGTATACTTCATCATGATTAATAGAAAGCAAATTTATCAATTTATACAAGCATGCATAATTCTCATAGTAACAATCATGTATCAGGGATCTTACCCTTATTTGTTAGCTGCATCACATACAACATATAAAGTTCAAGTTCAGCATATCACATAATTATCTATTTCAAATAATAGTACAAAACATTCCAAGTGGATAATCAATATCATCAAAATTCAGATTTCCAAGATAAGTCATGTACATACAAATACATACCAACATCCCAAATCAAAGTACTTCATCACAAACTTGACATCAACTCAATTATACCTTAACCTTTATTAATTTTGTGGTATACGCGTATAAATCATTTGTATTGACCTATACACCTATGTCCTTAGAGAGTTCGGCTCAGACGCTTCGGGGAACCACAACGGGACTTACCCCCTTATCAATAAGAAAAGAGTACCACGAAGGGATTTACCTCAGAGTGCCAACGAAGGGACTTACCTCACAGAGTGCCAACGAAGGGACTTACCTCAAAAATAAAATAAATTAGAGTACCACGAAGGGATTTACCTCTCTGAGTGCCAACGAAGGGACTTACCTCGAAACAAAGGGCGCTGTCCTAGTGTCAACCAATCAAACATGGAAAACACTTAGCCAAACTAACCAAGACACCAGAGTATATGCCACTACAAACACCAATTTAATTATCATAATTATATCAATATTCAAAAGGTGCCTTTAACATAGGACTTATCCCAACCAATTCAATAACCATAAGGTGCCATTAAAATAGGACTTACCCCAAAACATAATCTGATACATCAATAAACACATGGTGCCATAAAAAAAATAGGACTTACCCCAAACTCGATTTCATAATTCCAACATGTATTAAATTTACCAAACCATATATGTAATTATTAGATTTCATGTCAAGAGTTCTAGCATAAATTCCTAGAATCAAATTATGCTTTGCACACATTAAAAAAAATCAGTTCAAGGCCTAAGGTGAAAATTTCAGAATTCATAGTTCATGCCTCAACTTGCATATAATATTCCAGTAGGTTAGACTCAGAATTCAGCATGGCAATACAAAGGCAAATTTAGCCTTACATCTTGGGAACACACGCCAACTTAAATCATGCAATTCGGATTCCTATAGCAAAAGATATTAAGGAAACACTAAAAACATGCAATCTATAAATTCACTTCAGATCACTGCACATAGTCTGACTTCAACAGACAAAACAGATGTGTTACTCACTGATTTAGCAAAAATAATATAAAGCAACATTGAACATCAGAATTTCAGGAATACATAGAATTTTGTTTCATGGCAAACGGAGCTACAGAGAGAAAATAAAGCCATAATCAACACAAACTGTACAAACTGAAATTCAGCAGTTCCAGGAAATCGGCATAGTGCACATAAGGCAGTTTCAACAGGGAATACGAGCACTTTACTCACAGAATTTGCCAAAATAGTATAAAACAACCTTGTACATTTATGTCTCAGGAAAACACAGAAAGTTGAATCATGCCAATCGGAGTTATATAACGAAAATAAAGCTAAAATTATCACAACCTGTACAATCTGAAATTCAGCAGTTCAAGAAAAATCGGCACAATGCACATAAGGCAGTTTCAATAGGGAATATGAGCACTTTACTCACGGAATTTTCCAAAATAATGTAAAACAACCTTGTACACCTATATCTCAGGAAAACACAGAAAGTTGAATTATGCCAATCGGAGTTATATAACGGAAGTTATGCCATAATTACCATAAACAGTCAATTCTGAAAATACAGCAGCTTACCAATTTCGACTCAATCACATGTATTTTCATATTTCTACCAATCTTTTAACCTAAAAGCAATTTCTTACACCAATATCATATACATTCATGTCTCAACAATAATTTCAGTAATAATACAACCTAGGATCAAATTCATCTACCATACATCCTATATAAATTTCGAACCGACATTTAGGGTTTAGTTGTTACCTCGATTGCAGTGAGATCGGTCACTAGAATAAAAACAGAAATTAGGAGAGGGTGCTCCTCGATTTAGGTCACGAACTTAATCCGATGATTCCCAAAGAGAAGAAACTTCAGAAAATTACAGAAAAGAACAAAGTTCTTAGCAAGTTTCTAAGGAGTTAAAAGATGGAATAAAACCGGTTGGGATTCCTTACCTTCAGAAAGATGAATGATTTCCTCAACTGAGACAATGGAATTTCGGAATTCACAAGAATGATGCAAGGCTGGTTTAAGAGAAAGAGAGAGGAAGAGAAAGAACAAATTTCAGCTAGGGTTAGAGGAATTCTGAAATTTGTAGTGTTAAATAGGAAATAGAAGTTGATTTGATGGAGGAAAGGTAAGTGGGCGAGATTTGCTCCACTAAGTTGGTAGTTTCTGATTTGAATTGGTCAAACTAAATAAAAAGGGATATATGCAATAATAAATTTCGGATTTTATGTCTCCCAAACAAAAAATATAAATCCTAAAAAAAAATAACCAAATTAAGCTAAGTTGGGTTCGAACTCTAGACCTCTAGTTATTAAACACATCTCTCTACCATTAGGCCAAAGCCTACTAATTGTTCTATCATACAAAACATCGGTTAAATGCAAAAATGCTCACTCATATGCACACATCACAACATAACTAAGTCAACTTATATCTGGGGCGTTACAATCCTCCCCACTAACAAAAAGTTTCGCCCTCGAAACTCAAGGACAAAAGAGTAAGCTAGGTTCTAACCTTGATTAGTTGCAAACAATTCCGGATATTTGGATCTCATGGTCTCTTCTAGCTCCCAAGTAGCCTCTTCAAACTTCTGGCTACGCCAAAGCACCTTTACCAAAGGCATCTCTTTTCTCCTGAGTTTGCGAACCTGACGGTCGAGGATCTGAACAGGCTTCTCCTCATATGTCAAATTGGGTTCCACCTCTACCGAATCCACAGCAATAACGTGAGAAGGGTCGCTCACATATCTTCGTAGCTGTGAAACATGGAATACATTATGAACTTTTGCCAATTCCGGTGGTAGAGCCAACCGATATGCAACTTCCCCAATCCTTTCAAGCACTTCATATGGACCAATATACTTGGGACTGAGCTTGCCTCTCTTACCGAACCTCATCACTCCCTTCATAGGAGATACTTTCAGCAATACCTTGCTACCGACTTCGAAGGTAAGAGGTCTTCTCTTGAGATCTGCATAAGACTTCTGACGATCCTGGGCAGCCTTCATATTCGCCTGAATCACCTTCACCTTCTCAACTGTATTCCGAATCAATTCCGGACCCAACACCAATGTGTCACTAATGTCGTCCCAGCATGTCGGACTACGACATTTCCTCCCATAGAGGGCTTCATACGGGGCCATACGGATACTAGCATGATAGCTATTGTTATAGGAGAACTCTACCAAACTCAGACATTTCACCCAAGATTTCTGGAAGTCAAGAGCACATGACCGCAACATATCCTCTAAGGTTTGGATTGTCCTCTCCGTCTGTCCATCTGTAGCAGCATGAAAAGCTGTACTCAACTTCAACCTAGTGCCCAAAGCTTCTTGCAATGATGTCCAAAAATGTGACAAGAACCGTGGGTCACGATCTGACACAATCTCCCTAGGCACACCATGTAGCCTTATAATTTCACTCGCATATGCCTCAGCTAACTGCTCCATAGACCAGGTCTTCTTCATAGGAATAAACCGAGCCACCTTGGTCAAACGGTCTATAACAACCCACACTGTGTCTAAACCATTAGCAACCTTTGGTAAACCCGACACAAAGTCCATAGAAACCGAGTCAAACTTCCATGCTGGAATAGCCAAGGGCTGCAATAATCCCCCAGGCCTCTGATGCTCAATTTTCACCTTTTGACAAGTCAAGCACCGGGCCACAAACTCAGCTACCTCTTTCTTCATTCTAGGCCACCAAAACTGCATCTTCAAATCTTTGTACAATTTCGCACCTCCCGGATGCACAGAGTAGGGAGTGCAATGAGCTTCACTTAAGATCTGCTCTTTCAACATTGAATCATTAGGCACACACCATCGGCCTTTAAATTTCATACTCCCATCTGCAAGAATCTCGAAATCTACAGCATTACCCTGCTCCTTCGCTGCACGAATCTTCTGAAGTACAGGATCACTCAACTGCTTCTCTTTCAATTCTACAAACAATACTGGTTCCACACTGATTGCATTTAAACTCGCCCGAACCACTCCTCTCGGGACCACTTCAATTTCCAACTTGCTAAACTCCTTGCAAAGATCAATAGGAAGTCTTTTCATGAAGTTCACCGAATGGATGCTCTTTCTGCTCAATGCATCTGCGACTCTGTTTGCCTTTCCTTCTTTATACTCCAAGGTTAAGTCATAATCCTTGATAAGCTCTAACCAACGTCTCTGTCGCATGTTTAGTTCTTTCTGGGTGAAAATATATTTGAGGCTCTTATGATCGGTGTATATCTTGCACGGCACACCATACAAGTAATGGCGCCAAATTTTAAGAGCAAACACCACCGCAGCTAACTCCAAATCGTGAGTCGGGTAGTTCCTTTCATGAACCCTCAATTGCCTCGAAGCATAGGCAATCACCTTACCCAATTGCATAAGCACACACCCAAGCCCATATTTAGAAGCATCACTGAACACTTCATACTCTACTCCATCAGTCGGTAATGCTAGAACTGGGGCTGAAGTAAGTCTCTCTTTCAACTCTTGGAATGCTTCCTCACCATCTGCAGTCCACCGAAACCTACAATCCTTTTTCATCAACTGAGTCAAAGGTCGAGCGATGGTTGAAAAGTTGTGTACAAACCTCCGGTAGTATCCAGCAAGACCAAGAAAACTTCAGACTTCGGTCACATTAGTAGGACTAGACCATTCAAGGACGGCCTTGATCTTTGCCGGGTCCACCTTCACACCCTCCTTTGTAATCACATGGCCTAGGAATGCCACTTCTTCTAGCCAAAACTCACATTTTGAGAACTTGGCATACCATTTTTGCTCCCTTAACACATCCAATACCATCTTAAGATGCTTCACTTGCTCATCTTCATCCTTCGAATACACCAAGATGTCATCGATAAAGACCACCACACATACATCAAGAAGTTTGTGAAAGGATCTATTCATCTGGTCCATGAACACTGCTGGTGCATTAGTAAGTCCGAAAGGCATCACCTCAAATTCATAGTGTCCATATCTCGTCCGAAAAGCAGTTTTCGGAATGTCATCCTTCTTCACCGGAATTTGGTAATACCCAGATCTCAAATCGATTTTTGAAAATACTCCTGCACCCTTAAGCTGATCAAAGAGATCCTCAATCCGCGGTAATGGGTATTTATTTTTGATGGTCACCTTATTCAACTCGCGGTAATCAATGCACAACCGCATGCTCCCATCTTTCTTTTTAACAAAGAGCACTGGAGCTCCCCAAGGCGACACACTGGGCCGAATGAAACCCTTATCAATAAGTTCTTGCAACTGCATCTTCAACTCTTGCATTTCCGAAGGGGCCATACGGTACGGGGCTTTAGAAATTGGTGCAGACCCCGGGATCAAGTCAATGGCGAACTCCACATCTCTTTCTGGCGGAATCCCAGGTAGTTCATCAGGGAACACATCCGCATACTCACGGACAACTGGAATGTCCTCAAGCCTCACTTCCACCGAGGTATCCTTCACCCGACACAGGAATACTTCCTCACCCTTCATCGCCATTTTCTTCAACTTCATGGCCGAGACCATCTTCACTCCCGGTTTCAATTTAATACTTGAATAGGAAACCATTCTCCCTTCCTGGTTCCTTAGCACCACCGTGTCGGAAGATCCTTCATAAGTTGGGGGTCGATGACGAGCAATGCGATCGAAGACAGTTTGGTTATTTGGATTTCTTTAAGCCATAGCGAGCACGGCATCTTCCAACAGCCGCATACGTCGCTGAGGAGAGTCATCGCGAACGGAATCTCTACGCGGAGGCATTCTAAAATTTTGGTTCTAGGTTGGATCTAATCATGTTATACATATAGCAAGTAATAGAAAACAAACAATTCAAAGCAGATAAACCCATTCTACCTACCCATGCATCTCACTTCTACGTTCAAAAATCTCTATCCTAGGATTCTGAGTTTTGGTTCCAAGTGACTTATGCTACCAAAGCCTCGGAACCAACGCGGGCTCTGATACCAACTGTGACAACCCTAACTTTTGCAAGCATGCAATGGCGGAAACATTACATAAAGTTTAGGTCATCATTTTCAAAACTTCCTTTTTATCTTTAAAATAACATAATCATAAATGAGTACTCGAAAATTTCCATTTCAAAAACAGTAATTTAACATAAATAGGTATTTCAAAAGGTAATAATAAATAAATAAATAAATCTTTGAACATCCATAACTACGAATAGATGATAAAATAACATGACGGAAACTCTCCACACAATCCCCGAGAACAGACATCAGGCATCTCCTATTCTGCACCGGCAAAATCTGAAAATATCAACAGCGCCACTTAGTGACGAGTAACTAATAAATCCCAAACATCAATTCAAAGTTCACATAGGAAGATGACAGATCATAAATTTCATATTACATTACTTAAGTATACTTCATCATGATTAATAGAAAGCAAATTTATCAATTTATACAAGCATGCATAATTCTCATAGTAACAATCATGTATCAGGGATCTTACCCTTATTTGTTAGCTGCATCACATACAACATATAAAGTTCAAGTTCAGCATATCACATAATTATCTATTTCAAATAATAGTACAAAACATTCCAAGTGGATAATCAATATCATCAAAATTCAGATTTCCAAGATAAGTCATGTACATACAAATACATACCAACATCCCAAATCAAAGTACTTCATCACAAACTTGACATCAACTCAATTATACCTTAACCTTTATTAATTTTGTGGTATACGCGTATAAATCATTTGTATTGACCTATACACCTATGTCCTTAGAGAGTTCGGCTCAGACGCTTCGGGGAACCACAACGGGACTTACCCCCTTATCAATAAGAAAAGAGTACCACGAAGGGATTTACCTCAGAGTGCCAACGAAGGGACTTACCTCACAGAGTGCCAACGAAGGGACTTACCTCAAAAATAAAATAAATTAGAGTACCACGAAGGGATTTACCTCTCTGAGTGCCAACGAAGGGACTTACCTCGAAACAAAGGGCGCTGTCCTAGTGTCAACCAATCAAACATGGAAAACACTTAGCCAAACTAACCAAGACACCAGAGTATATGCCACTACAAACACCAATTTAATTATCATAATTATATCAATATTCAAAAGGTGCCTTTAACATAGGACTTATCCCAACCAATTCAATAACCATAAGGTGCCATTAAAATAGGACTTACCCCAAAACATAATCTGATACATCAATAAACACATGGTGCCATAAAAAAAAATAGGACTTACCCCAAACTCGATTTCATAATTCCAACATGTATTAAATTTACCAAACCATATATGTAATTATTAGATTTCATGTCAAGAGTTCTAGCATAAATTCCTAGAATCAAATTATGCTTTGCACACATTAAAAAAAATCAGTTCAAGGCCTAAGGTGAAAATTTCAGAATTCATAGTTCATGCCTCAACTTGCATATAATATTCCAGTAGGTTAGACTCAGAATTCAGCATGGCAATACAAAGGCAAATTTAGCCTTACATCTTGGGAACACACGCCAACTTAAATCATGCAATTCGGATTCCTATAGCAAAAGATATTAAGGAAACACTAAAAACATGCAATCTATAAATTCACTTCAGATCACTGCACATAGTCTGACTTCAACAGACAAAACAGATGTGTTACTCACTGATTTAGCAAAAATAATATAAAGCAACATTGAACATCAGAATTTCAGGAATACATAGAATTTTGTTTCATGGCAAACGGAGCTACAGAGAGAAAATAAAGCCATAATCAACACAAACTGTACAAACTGAAATTCAGCAGTTCCAGGAAATCGGCATAGTGCACATAAGGCAGTTTCAACAGGGAATACGAGCACTTTACTCACAGAATTTGCCAAAATAGTATAAAACAACCTTGTACATTTATGTCTCAGGAAAACACAGAAAGTTGAATCATGCCAATCGGAGTTATATAACGAAAATAAAGCTAAAATTATCACAACCTGTACAATCTGAAATTCAGCAGTTCAAGAAAAATCGGCACAATGCACATAAGGCAGTTTCAATAGGGAATATGAGCACTTTACTCACGGAATTTTCCAAAATAATGTAAAACAACCTTGTACACCTATATCTCAGGAAAACACAGAAAGTTGAATTATGCCAATCGGAGTTATATAACGGAAGTTATGCCATAATTACCATAAACAGTCAATTCTGAAAATACAGCAGCTTACCAATTTCGACTCAATCACATGTATTTTCATATTTCTACCAATCTTTTAACCTAAAAGCAATTTCTTACACCAATATCATATACATTCATGTCTCAACAATAATTTCAGTAATAATACAACCTAGGATCAAATTCATCTACCATACATCCTATATAAATTTCGAACCGACATTTAGGGTTTAGTTGTTACCTCGATTGCAGTGAGATCGGTCACTAGAATAAAAACAGAAATTAGGAGAGGGTGCTCCTCGATTTAGGTCACGAACTTAATCCGATGATTCCCAAAGAGAAGAAACTTCAGAAAATTACAGAAAAGAACAAAGTTCTTAGCAAGTTTCTAAGGAGTTAAAAGATGGAATAAAACCGGTTGGGATTCCTTACCTTCAGAAAGATGAATGATTTCCTCAACTGAGACAATGGAATTTCGGAATTCACAAGAATGATGCAAGGCTGGTTTAAGTGAAAGAGAGAGGAAGAGAAAGAACAAATTTCGGCTAGGGTTAGAGGAATTCTGAAATTTGTAGTGTTAAATAGGAAATAGAAGTTGATTTGATGGAGGAAAGGTAAGTGGGCGAGATTTGCTCCACTAAGTTGGTAGTTTCTGATTTGAATTGGTCAAACTAAATAAAAAGGGATATATGCAATAATAAATTTCGGATTTTATGTCTCCCAAACAAAAAATATAAATCCTAAAAAAAAATAACCAAATTAAGCTAAGTTGGGTTCGAACTCTAGACCTCTAGTTATTAAACACATCTCTCTACCATTAGGCCAAAGCCTACTAATTGTTCTATCATACAAAACATCGGTTAAATGCAAAAATGCTCACTCATATGCACACATCACAACATAACTAAGTCAACTTATATCTGGGGCGTTACAGTTACTCATGACATGATTCATAAGGAAGTGAAGGTGTATGTCGATGACATGCTTGTTAAATCAATAACCCAAGAGGAGCACCCTGCTATCCTGGATAGATTTCTTACACGCATCAAGGAATACAACTTGCGTCTCAACCCTAAGAAGTGCAGATTTGGGGTTACATTAGGCTGCTGGGTCATATGGTCAACTAGAAGGGAATAGAGGACCCAGACAAAATCAGAGCTATTTGAGATATGCCAGCTCGTAAGACAGAGAAGGAGGTCCGATCATTCTTGGGCTCTTTGCAAAATGTCAGCCGTTCATAGCGTGATTAACTTTAGTGTGTGAGCCAATCTTCAAGCTGTTAAGGAAAGATCAATCGATTATATGGGATGACAGGTGCCAATTGGCTTTCGACAAGATCAACGCTTATCTAGTAAATCCACTAGTCCTGAGCCCACTAACTCCAGGAAAGCCCTTGATTTTGTATTAGATGTCGAAGATTCCTCCATTGGGGCAACGCTAGCACAGGAGCAGGATGGGAGGAAGGAGTACCCCATTTATTATCTCAGCAAAAAGCTGCTGGAATACAAAACCAAGTACACACTAGTAGAAAAGACATGTGTTGCAATGATCTGGCTGACTAAGAAGTTATGCTACTACTTTCAGTCATACAAGGTAGAAGCCGTGGCTAAAGTGGATCCGATGAAATATCTGTACGAAGCACCAGTGTTGGTTGGAAAACTATCCAGGTTGCTGCTACTTCTGTCAGAATTTGACATCTAGTACATCACTAGAAAAACCATCAAAGGGTGAGCTGTGGCAGAATTCCTAGCAAACCAGCCACTAGAATCAGACCGCCTAGAAAATCTGGAGTTCCCTAACGAACAGTTGGCTGTAGTAGAAGTGAGAAGATGGGTTATGTGCTTCGATGGTGCCGTAAACAGAAAGGGTGCTGGAATTGGGGTGATTGTAGCAATGCCAGATGGCGAGATTATTCCACTGTCAAAGAGGTTGGACTTCTCCATAACCAATAATGGGGTAGAATACAAAGCATGCTTATTCGGAATGGAAGCTCTCATGACACTAGGGGAAGACCGTGTCTTGATCGTTGGGGAGTCACTCTTGGTGATTAGACAGGCACAAGGCGACTGGGATTTGAGAGAAGAAGCCTTATGGCCCTACTTAGAACTGCTGCAATACAGAAGAGGGTTATTTGACCAGTGCGAGTTCAAACATGTTCCCAGAGAGATTCAGATGCACTAGTGACACTATCCTCCATGTGGGAAGATTCAGAAAAGACACAAGTACATCCTCTAGTCATAGCAATCTCTAAGCAACCCTGCTTTGGTATGCATGAAGTGATGGAGTTAACGGTTGAAGAAAAGCCGTGGTTCTATGATATTTATCAGTGTGTGAAAGAGGGAAAATATCTAGAGGAGGCTAGCATTGCTGATAAGATGTCATTAAGAAGATTAGCCAGCCAGTTCAAAATCTTCGAAGATAAGCTATACAAAAGAACTACAAATGGGGTTCTTCTAAGATGTTTGACAGAACAAGAAGCAGAAACGGTGATGCGGTAGGTGCATGCTAGATCATGTGGACCGCATATGAATGGGATCACCATGGCTAGAAAGATAATGAGATAGGGATACTTCAAGATGACAATGCAGTCTGATTATGTGAAGGAGGTAAAGAGATGTCACGAGTGCCAAATCTATGCGGATATCAGTCATCTACCACCACTTGAACTACAAAACTTGGTATCTCCTTGGCCATTCTTGGTGTAGGGGGTTGACATGATTAAAGAAATTCATCCTGCAGCTTCTAATGGGCACAAATTCATAGTGATTGTCGTAGACTATTTCTCAAAATGGGCAGAAGTAGAATCCTTCTCCAGTGTGACAGCTAAGCAGATGGTTAAATTCATTCAGAAGAACATCTTTTCTCAATACAGAATCCCTCACCATGTAGTGATTGACAACGGAGTGCAATTTCAAGGGGCAACGGCTAAGCTACTTGCAGGGCATGGCATTGAGCATCACAAGTCTTCTCCATAAAGACCACAGGCTAATGGCACAGTGGAGGCGGCTAATAAGTCGATCAAGAAGATCCTATCAAAAATGGCAACCACCTACACGGACTGGGCTGACAAATTGCCATATGCTCTTTGGGGTTATAAAACCAGCGTCAGAGCACCAACCGGCGAGACTCCCTACGCCTTGGTATATGGAATGGAAGCAGTGTTGCCAGTGGAAATGGAACTCAAGTCACTCAGAATAGCCTTGGAAGCTTAGCTACCAGAAATAGAATGGGTTCAAGCTAGATATGAGCAGTTGGCAGCATTAGATGAAAAGCGGTTGAAAGCACTGGATCATCTACAGATGTATCAACGCAGAATGGCCAGAGCTTATAATCGAAATGTGAAGTATCCCAGATAGTAGCTGAAAGTCGGGGATCTGGTTCTGAAACAGTTAAGGCCTACAAATGTGGACACCCGAGGGAAATTCAGATCTAATTGGGAGGGCCCTTATGTTATGAAGAAAGTGCTATCGAAGGGTGGTGTAAGCATCACAGACATGGATGGGAATGAATTCGCAAACCTTGTCAACCAAGACCGCCTGAAGCCTTACTATGTTTGAAAAAAAAAAGAAAAAGAAAAAGTCTGCTTGGTTGAAAACTCGAAAAGGCCGACCTAGGCAAAAATCAGGACACGAGCGAAAATAATTAGTTGGAAAATCCGCAAGGGACAGCTGGTGACAGATTCTGGTTCTATGTGGGGTGTATACCATTTTGGGAACCAACCTTTTCAAATGTATTCATGTTAATTTCATCAATAAAGTGTGATGTTTTGCTTAAATATGTTCGCATGGTTATATCATAATGCATAAACAGAGTTATCTAGCCTAAACATCCATTTAAAGAAAGCACTTTGCATTAAATTGGTTAAAAGACTCGCATTATTCAATGATGAAATGTGCTAAAATGCTTGCAATTTATAATCTTTTCTCTTCCTGTGAATTCAATTCATCATTCCTTAGAGCAGTCAAAAATTTCAAAACAAATCCAAGTTCAAGAGCCACAGGACAAAAAAAAAATCTCACTAAGGTGAAAACCGAAAAGGCGCCTTAGGCAAAAGTTGGAGCAGCTCGCTAAGCTAAAACCCGCGACGGGCAGTTCAGGCAAAATTTAGAGCATTCCCGAACTCATCACTCCTACGGACAGAAAGACGAGACACTTTCGTCATCCCCCAGCGGAGACACTTTCATCCCCCAGCGGAGATCCCTTTCACCATTCCCCAGCAGAAACTCTTCCACTATTCTCCAGCAGGGTCCTCTGCATTATCCCAAGCAGAACCATCACAAAGAACAGGACCACTTTCCCCCCAGCAGTCATCGGACTTCCCTAATAGCCATTACATGTCCCCACATATCCCGAGCAGAGGTGCAAGAGTCACATCACTTAAAGAATATACTCCCCGGCTGGATCGGTCCTAAGTGTTATATGCTTTCCCTAGCCATTGCGTGTCCCCACATATCCCCAGCAAGAGCGTAGCATTTCAAGGCTAGACAAATAGCGGGGGATGCATCTCCCAGAGCCCATTCGCATATGCATACATTGCAACATGCACACACAAGCATTCAAAACACGCATGTACATATGCATACATGCATCACGATCAATCTAAGTACAGGTACCCACCACCATCGTCGGACCGTCCCAAACCAAGATCGTTCCCGAAGCAGAAATAGTCTAATATAGGGGCATCCATGAGGTCTCAAGAGAGAAGTCAAAGTTGGGTGGACCCAAGCCTAAGCATCTCAAGCATCCAGGGGCAAGTCAATCAAACCGAATTTATTCTTGATCAAAGGGGCAACAAGTTTTTTTTTCTAAAATTATCGATCACGGAATAAATACGCATCACCTATCAGGAATCCAGAAGATCCACCTCGGGTAACCTAGACCCGGTATCGATCCAGATCGGCTTCATCAACTTTGCCTCGGGTAACCTAAACTTGGTATCGGCTTATTTCCCCAGCAGATCCGTCGCGGGTAACCTAAACCCGGTGTCAGGCTCAGATTTGCTTCCATCTTAACTTCAGCAGATCCGTCACTGGTAAGCTAAACCCGGTGTCAAGCTTAGATTTACTTCAACCTCAAACCTCAGCAGATCCATCGCGGGTAACCTAAACCCGGTGTCAGGCTTAGATTTGCTTCCATCTCAAACCTCAGCAGATCCGTCACGGGTAACCTAAACCCGGTGTCAGGCTTAGATTTGCTTCCATCTCAACTTCAGGAGATCCATCACGGGTAACCTAAACTCGGTGTCAGGCTCAGATTTGCTTCCACCCCAGACTTTAGCAAATCCGTAGCGGGTAACCTAAACCCGGTGTCAGGCTCAGATTTGCTTCCACCCCAGACTTCAGCAGATCCGCGGGTAACCTAAACCCCGATGTTGGGCTTAGATTTTCTTCTATCTCAAATCCAGCAGATCCGTCGCGGGTAACCTAAACCAGGTGTCAGGCTTAGATTTGCTTCCACCCCGGACTTCAGCAGATCCATCGCGAGTAACCTAAACCCGATGTTAGGCCCAGATCAGCTGCAGCTCAGGTATTTCTTTCTTTCCTTTCACTTATGGCGCTTCAACTCACGTTCTCAAATTCCCTTCAAGTAACCCAAACCTGGTATTGGGTATTGAATTTGATCACGCGAGGGGCAGCTGTAAGCACCAGGTTTTCCCGACCTCTATGATGAGAATTCCTGTGTTACCTTTTGAGCGGATGGACATGAACTGGACTTGAAAATGATAGAATGTTGCCTGGAGTTTCTCAAACGTCCTGAAAGCAAAGCTATCCGCAATCTAAAATCCCCGTAGAGGTCTCCCGAGTGGTTTCTAGGGTTTAGGATGCGCGTCCGATTTTCAAAATTTTACCTTGGCTCTTGCAAGAGCCACACGGCTCTAGCTTTGAAGCTAGAGCCGGGAGGCTCTAGACTAGAGCCATACGGCTCTAGTGGGTGAACCAAGTTGCTCTGTAAAGCAGAGCACCTTGGCTCTGAAGGGAATTAATCGACAAAATAAATACGCAGCGGAAAGAAAAACGGATTAATCCCCGCCAAGGATCCATGTATATTGCATTGAATTGGAAGGAAAGGTTAAATAATTACCTCTTAATTCTTATAGGATTGGATCAAAAGGAACCAAAGTAGCTTCCCTCTACAGTTGATCCACACGGAGCAATTGATCCACCGCGTGCTAGCGCCGGGATTGAAGAACAATTCTTCGATTGAGAGAGAGGCAAAAAAACAAACTTTCTTTTGGCTTGGAGAGGAGAATTTCGGCTAGCTCTTTTTTTGGTGTGGCTGCCGAATTCTCTTATATCTTAGGGTTAGGTTATGTTTTATTTTATATAACCTTTAGTCTTAATTATAATTATAACTTAATACTCCTATTAATTATAATTATAAATTGACCCACACAACTTAATATTAATTCTCAATTAATATTAAATTAACTCCATTCTCCATCATGCACATATGTATATTTAATATTATAATTAATTATATCTCTATATAATTGAATTATAATATGTAGCATACTTTATGCAATATTAATCATATTAATATTTATATACATATATAAATATATATCACTATATATATATTTATTCCCTTTCTCATTCATAAATTATTATCTAATAATAATTTATCCCCGATAAGATGGACTTCATTTTGCTCTTTGTGTGTGACCCCATAGGTTCATATTAATTGGCAATAAGGAAATTACCATAATGTCCTTATAGATCACAAGTGGACTCTAGCAAGCCATTATGACTACCCAATTAACATGATTGGAATGATCCAATACCTATTTATAGAATGTCATATTCCCTTTTGTCTCTTTGATATCATGATTAATCATAAGACATGGTACACTTGTCAATCTTATATAATTAATCATATGCTTTCTCGATCTCAAAGTAAACTGTTCAGACAAATCAATTGATACTCTTATCAATTATTTGAGCACGGCCATGCATTTAACAGTCTTACTTATCGAGGGGCCCAGTGATATCGCTCTCTTGTTAGAGAGGGACAAAATCCCATATCTGTCACTCACATCCCTAAGCATGAGTCATATTGTACCCAACCACAGCCTTTATAACTACTCTGTTACAAGCAGCGTTTGACTGCATCAAAGCACAACATGAATTCATCCCGGAATCCATGGTGACCTTAGGTCAAAGGAATCAGCTGATGACACTACTATAATCAAGATCAGTTGTGACACGTGACCATGAACTTGATCTTATAGTGGGTCTCCAGCAACATGTTCTCTAACACATTGCCCGTGAGTATAATCTGTATCTGTATACACTATATTCATCTTATGAATATCCATTATCACTCACACTAGTCTTAGTTTGTTATTATTCCCATAATAACAATCGACTAGGGAAATTTAGAATTACACAATTAATTCATGGATACATTATCATAAATACTAACATACAAATATATATGATAAAATAAGTCTTTATTAATGACTTAAGAAGATTGTTTACATAATCCAACATTGGCTTAGGGCACAATCTCTAACAATCTCCCACTTGCCCTAAGTCCAATCTTCAAATGTATCTAATACCCATGGACCTAGTATGACCATCATGTACAGCTTGTGAAAGAGCTTTTGTTAGTGGATCGGCAACATTGTCTTCAGACGCAACTTTGCATATCTTCACATCTCCTCTTGAGATGACTTCTCTTATGTAGTGAAAACGCCGAAGTATATGTTTGGATTTCTGTGACACACTAGGTTCCTTAGCAAGTGATATTGCCCCATTGTTGTCACACAAGAGGCTCACAGGATTCACTATGCTAGGAACGACACCAAGTTCTTCGATGAACTTCTTGATCCAAACAGCCTCTTGGGCTGCATCTGATGCAACAATATACTCGGCTTCTGTTGTAGATGCAGCTATCGTGCTTTGCTTAGAACTCTTCCAACTTATCGCACCTCCATTCAGAATGAACACATACCCAGACTGTGACTGCATCTGATCTTGATCAGTTTGGAAACTTGCATCCGTGTAACCATTTACAACAAGATCTTCGTCCGAGCCTCCATATATCAAGAATGTATCTTTAGTTCTTCTCAAGTACTTAAGAATACTCTTGACAGCAGTCCAGTGACTATCACCTGGATCAGACTGATATCTACTTGTCATGCTCAAAGCAAAAGAGACATCTGGCCGAGTACATACCATGGCATACATGATAGATCCTATAGCTGACGCATAAGGAATCTTGTCCATGCGTTGACGTTCTTCAACTGTCACAGGACATTGCTTACGACTAAGCTTTATCCCTTGCCCAATAGGAACATTTCCTTTCTTTGATTGATCCATACTGAACCTTTTCAGTATTTTGTCAATGTATGTACTCTGGCTCAAACCTATCAATCTCTTAGATCTATCTCTATAGATCTTTATTCCAAGAATGTAGGCTGCCTCACCCAAGTCTTTCATAGAAAAACACTTTCCTAGCCAAGATTTTACTTCTTGCAAGGTAGGAATGTGATTTCCTATTAACAATATGTCATCGACATATAGAACTAGGAAAACTATATTACTCCCACTGAACTTCTTGTACACATAAGGCTCATCTTCGTTTTTGATGAAGCCAAACTTTTTGACTGATTCATCAAAACAATGATTCCAACTTCTTGATGCTTGCTTCAAACCATAAATGGCCTTTTGAAGCTTGCATACTTTATCAGGATTCTTTGGATCGACAAAACCTTCAGGCTGTGTCATGTACACATCCTCAACAAGGTTTCCATTTAGGAAAGCTGTTTTGACATCCATTTGCCATATTTCATAGTCATAATATGCTGCTATGGCAACAAGAATTCTGATGGACTTGATCATAGCTACTGGCGAAAAGGTTTCGTCATAGTCTATACCATGAACTTGTCGGTAACCCTTTGCCACTAACCTTGCTTTATAAGTCTGAATATTCCCATCCATGTCCATTTTCAACTTGAAAACCCATTTGTGCCCTATTGCTTTAGCACCCTTTGGGAGATCAACCAAAGTCCATACTTTGTTGTCGTCCATGGATTGAATTTCTGACTTCATAGCATCAAGCCATTTTTCAGATTCTGAATTAGAGACAGCTTCCATGTACGTGGAAGGTTCATTCTCTTCTAACAGAATCAGATCATTTTCGTTCGTGACGAGAAATCCATATCTCTCGGGCTCATGACGAACTCTACTTGATCTACGTTGGACTTGTGTTGCTGGTTCTGACTCAACAACTTCTTGTGAATCAGGTTGTTGTTCCATTTGAAAACCATTTTCATTTTGGTTATCCAGATTTTCTTGCAGGTGTACTTTACTCCCACTGATTCCTTTGGAAATAAACTCTTTTTCCAGGAATATACCATTCCTAGCAACAAACACTTTGTTTTCACTAGGACTGTAAAAGAAATAACCTTTAGTTTCTTTTGGATAACCTACAAAGTTGCACTTCACAGATTTTGGTGCTAACTTATCTGAAATCAAGTATTTCACATAAGCTTCGCATCCCCAAATCTTGAGAAAAGACAAATTTGGTCTCTTACCAACCCATATCTCATATGGTGTCTTTTCAACTGCCTTTGATGGAACTCGGTTCAGTGTGAATGCCGCTGTTTCAAGTGCATATCCCCAAAAGGATAGAGGAAGACTTGTTTGACTCATCATCGACCGAACCATATCCAATAAAGTACGGTTCCTCCTCTCAGACACACCATTCCACTGTGGTGTACCAGGAGGAGTTAGTTGTGAGACAATCCCACAATTTCTAAGATGATCGTCAAAGTCTTGGCTCAAATATTCACCACCTCGATCAGATCTAAGTGCTTTAATTGTCTTGCCAAGTTGGTTTTGTACTTCATTTTGGAAGGCTTTGAACATTTCAAAGGATTCCGACTTATGCTTCATTAGATATAGATAACCATATCTACTGAAATCATCAGTGAACGTAATGAAGTATTGAAAACCACCTCTAGCAGTTGTGCTCATAGGCCCACATACATCTGTATGTATGAGTTCTAATAAGTCACTAGCCCTTTCACTGTGACCAGTAAAGGGACTCTTGGTCATCTTACCCATTAAACAAGACTCGCAAGTGTCATATGTTTCAAAAACATCTAGACCCAAAATTCCATCTTTATGGAGTTTTGTAATGCGTTTCTCATTAATGTGTCCTAGACGACAGTGCCAGAGATAAGTAGGATTCACAACATTTGTTCTTATCCTTTTGGTATTTATGTTATAGACATGCTCATTATAACCTTCACTAAGGTTCAACAAATAAAGACCATCATGTAAATCCGCATTTGCATAAAACAAGTCTTTATTGAAAAGCAATAAGTGATTATTCTCAATAACACATTTAAATCCTTCCTTGTCCAAACATGAAATAGAAATGATGTTCCTAGACAAATTAGGAACAAAATAACAATTATTCAAAGAAAGAACAAGTCCACTTGGCAACTTGAGCTCGTAGCGACCGACTTCATAAGCAGCAACTCTAGCTCCATTCGCCACATGGAATTCTACCTCGCCCTTCTTGAGCTTTCTACTTCCTTTAAGCCCCTGCACATTCATACAAATGTGAGAACCACAACCGGTATCTAATACCCATGAAGTAGAAACAGAAGTAGAATGAAATATTTCAATAACATAAATACCTTGATTAGCGGTCTCACCGCCTCTCTTCTTCCTCGAGTCCTCCAAATAAAGCTTGCAATTTCTGCGCCAATGACCAGGCTGATTGCAGAAATGGCATGTGCCTTCCTTTGGAGGCTTTGCCTTGGTAACAGCTTTGGGCTTCTTTGCATCCTTCCCAAACTCTTTGGGTTTGTTTGCTTTACCCTTCTTCTTCTGGATCCTACCCTTTTGCACCATATGGATCCCTTTGGAGCTTGGCTTCTCTTTTATCGTTACTTCAGCGTTTTTCAGCATCCCATGCAGTTCGCTGACCGTTTTGTCCATATCATTCATGTGATAATTCATGACAAAATAGGAGTAACTCTCGGGAAGAGAATTAAGGATCAAATCCGTTGCCAACTCAGGTCTGAGTGGCGAACCAAGCCTCTCCAACTGATCAATGTACCCTTTCATCTTCAGAACATGGGCACTAACCGAACTCCCTTCGGTCATCTTGCACCCAACCAAGGATCTCAAGGTCTCATACCTTTCCCTTCTCGCTTGCTTTTGGAACATTTCCTTAAGCTCTTGAGACATCTCATATGCCTCAAATGTTTCCAGATCCTTCTGAAGTTCCGGAATCATTGATGCGAGCATCAGGCATTGTACATCAATCTGATCATTTTGATGCTTGTGAAAAGCATCCCTTTCAGCTCTTGAAGCTGTGGTGGGTGGAGGGTTAGCGGGCAAAGGCCCATCCAGAACATACAGCTTTCGCTCTTGCTTGAGAACAATTCTCAAGTTGCGATACCAATCTAGGTAATTGGTTCCGTTCAGTTTATCCTTCTCAAGGATAGATCGAATAGAACCGGGATTGCTTGTGTTGGCCATTTATCTACAACAGAAAATATATGCAAAGTTAATTACATAAGAGAATTAAACTCCCACTAAAATTATAAAACCCTTTAAAATATTTAAGTGGGTAAAAGACCCAAAATCCATACTTAACCATAGCACTGCTTTGGCATGTCCCTATGATTAAATATAATTTCGGTAGACATCACCATGTCAATTACATCATTATGTAACTCTTTTAATTTATGAGATGCATGATATCATATATCATATTTAATTTGCATGTTACTCATCTCATCTTTGCCTCGGGTTCAAAACACCATTTTGATTAACCCTTGTTAAACCAATTACAACACAATGAGAATCACCATTTCTCATATTATCGCTTCGCTAAGGTCACAACATGCGTACCTGCTTTGGCGTGGCTACCATGATGCGAACATAGTACTTGACTAGTGTTATACGTAATTGGGTGGCAAAAATATAAACTTCATAAGTTTATTTAGGGTTTATTAATTCCTGTGATTAAAATGTATCTCATACAATACATGGCATTAACATTAATCTTTCTAAGTTAATATTAATTCTAGCATGGCATCCAATGTCATACATTCATCTAGCATGCATATTTCATACTTAGCATGGCATCACATGGCATCAAAATATAAAACATGCAATAGACTCGAAAGACCGTGTTATGGTATGGTTTTATCTACATTGATTTTCATAGGCCAATATGAAAATCAACAAGGCCATTTCCTAGGTGGTTGTAACCATCGCATGGTCACAGCTCTCCCGCACCCCTTGGATCCGTCCTCACGTCTTTGTTCCTTGGCACCATCTCATGGATTTACATATTTTACAAAATTGCAACCTATACAATTTTTTTAGTAAATAAAATTTACAAACAATAAATTGCATCCTATACAATTTATCTAGAAAAATAAGATTACATAAATACAAACGACTCGCAGGCCGTATTTATAAAACCTTACATTCACCAAAACCAAAAGAAAAACAAAAAAAACATCCAAGGGTCCAAAACCATACCACAACACCATGCATAAAATTATCAACAATAATTTTATATCTAAAAATATTTAGGGTTCAAAGTGGTAAAATACAATCACATTGTATTTAGAATTAATTAATTTGGAAAAAAAAATTCGTAAATATGCAGAAACAATTTTCCACACTTAAAACGAAAAAGGGGTAAAACTGTCGGACAGCATGCTCGTCGGGCCGCGCACTGCAGTATCCAATACTGCGCGCAGCCCGACGGGCTGTGCAGCCCATGCTGCTTACGCAGCATGGCAATATGCAATTGCAATTGCAATTGCTGTTGGGCGCAATTGCAATTGCAATTGCATCCATAATTATTCTGGGCATTATGCCCAGAATAACGAAAACAACAATTGTTTTCCTTTTTTTTTTTTTTTTATTAATTTCATTTAATTAATTGAAACAATTTCAATTAAAATCCCATGAATCAAATTCATGATAACAACCCCTTAAACATTCCAAATCATTAAAACAAATTATTCACAATGATTAATGTATAAAATCAAATCTTAATTGTTATTCATAATAACATAGAACCCTAAATAAAAACATACAAACCCCTAACAACAATTTTGATCCAATCAAAATCATACAAACCCTAACATGCAATTTTGATCCAATCAAAACATAAATCCAATTCAATCAAAATACAAGTGGCTCTGATACCACTGAAGGGAATTAATCGACAAAATAAATACGCAGCGGAAAGAAAAACGGATTAATCCCCGCCAAGGATCCATGTATATTGCATTGAATTGGAAGGAAAGGTTAAATAATTACCTCTTAATTCTTATAGGATTGGATCAAAAGGAACCAAAGTAGCTTCCCTCTACAGTTGATCCACACGGAGCAATTGATCCACAGCGTGCTAGCGCCGGGATTGAAGAACAATTCTTCGATTGAGAGAGAGGCAAAAAAACAAACTTTCTTTTGGCTTGGAGAGGAGAATTTCGGCTAGCTCTTTTTTTGGTGTGGCTGCCGAATTCTCTTATATCTTAGGGTTAGGTTATGTTTTATTTTATATAACCTTTAGTCTTAATTATAATTATAACTTAATACTCCTATTAATTATAATTATAAATTGACCCACACAACTTAATATTAATTCTCAATTAATATTAAATTAACTCCATTCTCCATCATGCACATATGTATATTTAATATTATAATTAATTATATCTCTATATAATTGAATTATAATATGTAGCATACTTTATGCAATATTAATCATATTAATATTTATATACATATATAAATATATATCACTATATATATATTTATTCCCTTTCTCATTCATAAATTATTATCTAATAATAATTTATCCCCGATAAGATGGACTTCATTTTGCTCTTTGTGTGTGACCCCATGGTTCATATTAATTGGCAATAAGGAAATTACCATAATGTCCTTATAGATCACAAGCGGACTCTAGCAAGCCATTATGACTACCCAATTAACATGATTGGAATGATCCAATACCTATTTATAGAATGTCATATTCCCTTTTGTCTCTTTGATATCATGATTAATCATAAGACATGGTACACTTGTCAATCTTATATAATTAATCATATGCTTTCTCGATCTCAAAGTAAACTGTTCAGACAAATCAATTGATACTCTTATCAATTATTTGAGCACGGCCATGCATTTAACAGTCTTACTTATCGAGGGGCCCAGTGATATCGCTCTCTTGTTAGAGAGGGACAAAATCCCATATCTGTCACTCACATCCCTAAGCATGAGTCATATTGTACCCAACCACAGCCTTTATAACTACTCTGTTACAAGCAGCGTTTGACTGCATCAAAGCACAACATGAATTCATCCCGGAATCCATGGTGACCTCAGGTCAAAGGAATCAGCTGATGACACTACTATAATCAAGATCAGTTGTGACACGTGACCATGAACTTGATCTTATAGTGGGTCTCCAGCAACATGTTCTCTAACACATTGCCCGTGAGTATAATCTGTATCTGTATACACTATATTCATCTTATGAATATCCATTATCACTCACACTAGTCTTAGTTTGTTATTATTCCCATAATAACAATCGACTAGGGAAATTTAGAATTACACAATTAATTCATGGATACATTATCATAAATACTAACATACAAATATATATGATAAAATAAGTCTTTATTAATGACTTAAGAAGATTGTTTACATAATCCAACATTGGCTTAGGGCACAATCTCTAACAGGCTCAGCAGAAGGGATTTTGGGAAAAATCAGAAAGTCAGGTGGCCATTTAATGTTCGAAATGATATGTGTGAGGAAAGTATAAAAGGAAAGAAAATCAAATCAAAAAAGGGAGGAGACTTTTGCAACCTTAGGCAGAAAACACCTTCCAAAGAAACAGAGAGAAAAAAAAAGAAGCAGAGAAAAAGAAAGAGGGAGACCGAAACCAAGCAACCAAGTGAGGACCCAGAGACATAAGGACTAAGACTCAAAATCAATCTAAAAACATTAAACACAAGTTGCTTAACCTTTGCTCATCAATTGGGGATTGTTCTGGATTGATTTCGGATTGTTTCGGATTGTTGCGGTTTTCAGCCGGTTGAGCTTCCAGGACAAATTCCAACCTTTCAATCTGTTTCTTGACATTCAAAGCATCGAAACAACACCAAGGTAAACTCTGAGAGGCCCTAAACCTGTTTGCATTGTCTTTTCTGTGTGTTTTCTTCCTTTTTGCAACTTTTGGAAACCGGATTGCCCGAATAGATCTGGGTGGCTCTAGTACCCAGAGCCGCCCGGTTCTGTTCTATGAGGACAGATTTCTGATTTGTCTCAATCGGTCGAAAACAGTCCGTTTTCCATTTTGCGCATTCTATTGTGATCATTTTCGGCCCAAATTCACCCGTATGTTGTAAAATTTTGATTTTCAGATTTCCGTCGTACGGATATTAGGGTTTTCGATTTTCCCCGGGTTTTATTTTCTAGTTTTGGGGTTATTTTATCCGAATCGAATCTATAGTTCAGCATTAGCAGACCCCCGAATCCTATAAAATCCCCAGAAAATGTTGAAAACGAGCAAAACGGTATTTTCACAAATGTTTTTGGTGTGTTTATTGCACTTTGGATCGTAGATGGATTGTGTAATTAGGAAACCCGCACGAACGCAGCCCTAAGTTCCCGGATAACAGACCCACAAAAAATGAAATTTGCATGTAACTGAGCCAATTGTTTTCCAAAAATGATTTTTTTTAGCACGAAAACTACAGGGCATTTCAAAACCGTTTTCCAGGTCTAACCGGTCTGACCGATCGGGTTGACCCGGTTACCCCTAAATGCATGCCCTCGTTTCCTGAATTCCCAATTCTGTCCTGTTTGAGTCCTATCTATGTGTGCAATATAAATTGTGCTAATCAATCTGTTTTGCAACATTTATTTTTATTATATTTATTGTAATTAATAGATTGTTTGGTGTATTTTTAGGCAGTTGTAATTTTTTTAGATCCTCGTGTACTTACGTGATTGTAATGTGAGGACGAGGGTTTTTATCTTTTATTCGCTTGGGTTGTATAATCGGCCTCTACTATTTTCTTGTATATTTTGGATGCATGCTTTATTTTTCTGCAACATATTTTCTACATTTTGCTTTAGCATTGGCTGATTAAAAATAAACAAATTGGGGTTAGAGAAAGATAATAAAGCAAATTAAATATGGTAATATAAACTGTAAAGTGAAAGCAAGCTAGAGGTTAACTAAGTCACTTGCCCGAACCCTAAATCTCTGGATTAGGTACGGTAGTCTACCCTTGGTAGGGAGCTGTACCGGAATTCCCAGATGAGCTGATCTGGGTGGCGACTCTATCACTGATCTCGGGATTCAAGTTTCGAGGTCTTTAAGTTAAAACGGGAAAATGTTTTCTACAAAAGGGATTTCCAAATAAATCTATGATTTTTCCAAGATAATTAAAACCCGTTTTTCCTCCGAAACCAAAAAATAACGAAAACGTTTTCCCCGGTTCGCTTCGCCGCGTTCCCGTTTCTTAAAAGGTCATCCGCTCATAGTTGTTAGTGTAAATGTCATACAAGATGAGGCGTGTGAATGAGATTATTTACAAATGAAAAATAATGTGTAAGGCTATGCAAAAATGTTGGGATTCGTCATGGGAAACCGACCGATAAAAACGGAAATACGCGTCGATTTCCTTGAATACGGGCCCAGGAGCTTAAGATGTGGAAATAAAAAACTTAAAGCACAAAGGAGAGAGTTTTAAAACTTACCACAAAGTCTCTCTAGGAGACGGATGCGGACTACAGGAACCAAAGTAGACTCCCTCCATACACAAACGACTCTTGGACCCAACTCGTGCTAGTGACTCGGATTATGCAAGAAGAAAGGGAGAGAGGGATGGCACACAAGAAGAAATATGGCTGTCCAATTTTTCTTTCCAAAAGAAAAATAAAACCATATTTTTCAAGTGGGCAAAACTCTTTCTTACCAAAAGAATGAATGCTAAAAAAAGCTGGGCCAATTATTTCTTTTCAAAAGAAATAATATATACGGCCAACATCTATATATAAAAATTAGAAGTGGTGAAAAATCTTCTTTTTAAATATCAAAAGAAGAATAAAGATGATGGTGAAAAGAGAAGGCAAAGTCCAACTTTGCTACCTCTTTTTCAACCTAACGACTCACATTATGAGTCATCACCTTTTCATCATCATCTTTTGTCCAAAGATGACTCACCCTTCCAATCCCATATATATATTCGACCAACAACAAAATGGCTACCCCTTATTCTTAATTTTCACCAAGAAAAGTCAAGATAAGTTACAAAGTAGCAAAGTCCAACATGGCTATTCCTAAGTCAAAGAATGACTTACCATTTTCTCCAAAAATCAGCCCCTAATTTCGGCCAGGAAATCCCACTTCATGTCGGCATTTTTCATTTTAAGACCAAGCCCAATTTTACATCCTTTGATTAAATTAATTTCAAATGCAACTTTAATATACCATGTATGCTTATATATTATACCATAATATATTACATACATTTAAATTAAAATTCATTTTACCTTTTAATTTAATCAATGGATTAAATTAGACATACATAAAAATGAAATACATGTAAACCTATACATGTTATAATATTTCTACCTAGGAAATAACCCCATAAATTAATTCATTGAATTAATTATGAGAAGGCCAAAATAAATATTAATTATAATATATTGATCAATCCAACTGACCTATATAATAAAATTAATAAGTCTCTCTCTCTTCAAACATGTATACTCCAAGTACACACTTAATCCGACTAGTTAAAGTCTAGACGTTCAATGTGTACGATCCAATGGGCTCGTCTTTATGTCGGCAGTGGGCCAAGGCCCAAAGACTGTATGGCGGCTCTAGCAAGCCACTGTAGCCCCTAATTAAGATGGACTAAGCAGTCCAATTGAAACGTTACCCTGTAGTTTGAACTTGTAAATCCCATGTCGCTGATATCGATGTCCAACACAGAGGCATGGAAGTATCACCCTCTATTGTGTCTGGACATTTACTTGATACCGAATGAACTGATGCTCACAAACAAGATCCAATCTTGTTTGGATATAGCCGCACACTTATCAGTAACATTCTTCAAGAGGCCAGTGATATCGTCTCAGTGAATCACTGAGTGACATTCCCTTCTGCATATCCATAGCACTGCTATGTTCATTTGTGATATTATACCATGTAGATTCCCGTTAAGTAGATCGATCCAGTACCATGCCCTTTTTGCATGTACCCATTAACTTGGTTGACATTCCATGTTCCATGACCGGTAAGACACCGCCCTACAACCTGGCTTATGATAGTCTTTAGTTCCATTCATTCCCATGATTGGAACAGACTACGGATGACTTTATGGCCATATCGTTTTCCCTATCCACAGTCTTACTGCCAAGTGCCTCACACTTGACAACATGGATATGGATATGTCCATTGGATACTTTATTTAAAATATAGCACAAGACATATAATAAATAGATTGATGCCTTTTTATCTCTTGACAAAAATTGTATAATACATAAAGTTCACATTAATGTACAAATGTATTATACAAACACAAGGACCAATGCCTCAGGACTAGGGCATTTCCAACAATCTCCCATTTGCACTAGTACCTATTAGGCATGGGTCTAATCCGTATGAATCTAGTATAACCTTCATGCATAGGCATATCCAAGCATGTTGGTCAAAAGATCTGTGACATTGTCTTTGGTGTCCACTCTGTGGAATGAAATGTCACCTCTCTCAATGATTTCTCGTATTAGGTGAAATTTTTTGAGTTCGTGCTTCGTGTATATGTGTGACCGGGGCATATAGCTTGTGTAACAGCCCCTCGTTGTCACAGAAGATATCTACTAGTTCCCGGATAGTAGATGCTATCCCCAGTTCCGTGATAAACTGCTTGCTCCACACAGCTTCCCTAGCTGCTTCACACACTGCAATGTACTTAGTTCCTGTGATAGAAACCACGATGGTCGGTTACTTGGAGCCTCTCCAACAATAGCACCACCATTTAGCATGAATACACACCTATACTACGACTGATATTCATCCTGGTCGGTCTAGAAGCTTGTATTAGTGTACCCGATAACTGGCAGCTCTTCCTGACCTGTAAACACTAAGAAGCTATTCTTAGTCTGGTTAAGGTACTTCAGGATTGCTTCAACAGCCTGCCAGTGATCCTTTCCGGGATCCGGCTCATCATACTTAGTGCAAAGGCAACATCAGGTCTTGTACATAACAAGGAGTACATGGTTGATCCAATAGCTAAAGCATATAGGACCAATCTCATGTTCTCCCTGTTGTGCCTTGTCTTAGGATAGTTCTTCTTACTAAGTTTTAGCCCACGACCCATTGGCAAGAAACCTTTCTTAGCCTGGTCCATGCTGAATCTTTTCAGAACAATGTCTATGTACTTGGCTTGACTTAGGCCTAGAAGCCGATTGGATCTATCCCTGTAGATCCTGATCCCTAGGATCGTCTCAGCATCGCCTAAGTCCTTCATTGTGAAGCACTTACTCAACCATCACAAGACACTTGTAGTGTTGGTATGTCGCTTCCAATCAGAACGATGCCATCCATATATAATACCAGGAAAGTTACTATGCTCCCACTAAACCTCTTATACACACCCTGAAAGGTATTATCGGCATATAGCTTATAGCACCACTTGCAACCTATTACCTTAGCACCCGGAGGTGGATCAACCAGGTTCCAATCATACATAGATTGCATATCCGCCACCATAGCAGACAATGGGCTAGCTATAGCCTACTGGTAGGTTTTGGGCTCCTCTTTGTCCAAGACAAAATGAGCGTAATCATTAAAAATGAGAAACCCATATTTCTCATATTCCCGACGATCCCTACTAGACCTTCTAGGTTCTTGTGTGACCTGGGCTGGTGCTTCCACTTGTGGAAGCTCCACCCTGGTCTCCGAGTTATCCTTTTTAGGAGTTTGTGAGCTTTGAACTTCCCTGAGTTCAACATTGCTCCCATTGTCTTTCTTGGAAAGAAACCCCTTTTCAAGAAGGACCCCCTTTCGCGCCATGAACTCCTTGTTCTCAGCGGGGTTGTAAAAGTAATACCCATTGGTTTCCCTAGGGTAGCTTACAAACAGGCATTAGTCAGTTTTGGATTCTAGTTTTGCTCACAGTCAATTTCTTGACTTGTGCATAACAACCCCAAATCCATAGGAAAGACTCATTGGGCACCCTGCCCATCCATATTCCAAATGGGGTCTTTTCCAACGCCTTAGTCGGAGTATAACTGGAAATGAGAGCCATTGTCTCAAGAGCGTATCCTTAATAACTTATTAGGAGAGAGGCATAACTCATGATTTGAGCGGACCATGTCCAACAGGGTCCTATTCCTCCGTTCGGACACCCCATTCCATTGTGGTGTTCCTGGAGGAGTCAGCAATGGAACTATTCCATGCCCACTCAAAATGAGTCATACACTAGGTTTATATGCTCACCGCCTCGGTCCGACCGAATGGCTTTGATATTTCTGCCTAGTCGATTCTATACTTTGCTCCTAAATCCCTCGAACCTATCAAGGGTCTCAGACTAATATTTCATTAAATAGGCATAGCCATATCTGATGAAATTGTCTATGAAGGAGACGAAGTATAGATGTTCACCCCTGGTGGCTGTGCTCATAGGTCCACATACATCTGAATGTATTAGGTCCAATAAGCTAGCGGCCCTTTCAGCCTCTTTGCTGAAAGGAGCTTTAGTAATTTTACCTCATAAACGAGACTCGCATATATCAAGTGACTCCATGTCAAATGATCCTAGGATTCAAACTTTGCAAAGCCTAGCTATGCACTTCTTGTTTATGTGGCCTAAACGACAATGCCAAAGGTAAACAGTATTAAGTTTGTTAGGCTTAACCCATTAAGTATCTATTTTATAGACATGATTAGTTTCATTTAGATTCAGAATATAAAAGAGATTATTTAACGGAGCTACTCCATAAAATAATTCTTCTCTAGATAAATCCTTTTTACAATTACCAATAGTAAATATACATCCAGAAATATCCGATACTGAAATAGAAATAATATTCCTATACACAACAGGTACAAAATAACATAGTTTTAGTAACAAAACTTATCTACTAGGCATCA
Source organism: Euphorbia tirucalli (assembly GCA_039660915.1). NCBI lineage: Eukaryota > Viridiplantae > Streptophyta > Magnoliopsida > Malpighiales > Euphorbiaceae > Euphorbia > Euphorbia tirucalli. Next base: position 37,565,261 of record CM077636.1, on the reverse strand, counting down.
TAAGCTGGTCCAGCTGATCTCTATGGCAACAACCCTTGCTTTATATCTGACCTGCAAGTCCACTTGTCCCGATCCTAGTTACCTCATGTTCTTAAGTCCCTGTACATTACAACAAATGTGAGAACCACATCTAGTATCCAATACATTAGATGTTGAAACAGAGGTTCATGTCTATGACATATATACCTCATGAAGACAAGCCCTGTGTCTTCCTTTTTTCTCTCCCAAAAGCTTAGGACACAATCTTTTCCAATGTCCAGTCTGCTTACAACCGAAGCAGACATCCTTGGAACGGGCCTTGGGCAGGGCTTTAGCCTTTTTAGCCTTGGCCTTGCCCTTAGCAAGAGGAGGTTTCCCCTTGTTGACTATAAGTACTGGCAGAGTCTTTTTGATCGATAGTTCAGTGAGCTGAAGCATCCAATGCAGCTCACTAATAGTACAGTCCATCCCTTGCTTATAAAAGTCCAGGATGAATTGATCATAAGAATCCGGTAAGGAAGCTAGGATCATGTTAACCGCCAGCCCCCGTGAGATAGGCAATCTAAGATGGGCTAAATTATCCAGATAGCCCTTCATCTTGAGCACGTGTGCACTCATAGATGTCCCAGCTCCCATCTTACAACTGCGAAATGCCTTGTTGATCAGGTACCTTTCCTGATAAGCTTGCTCCTGAAAATCTCATTAAGAGTTGTTATCATAGCAAAGGCCTGATGATCCATGAACTGCTTTTGCAATTCAGGAACCATACACGCCAACGTCAGACATGTCGCATCCCGGTATCCTTTACATGCACCATGTATTCCTCCAGCTGGGTAGCCGGTGGATTACGTTCCGTTGGCACAGCCGGTACATGCCTTCCTAGCACATACTCTTTAGACTCTAGTCTTAGAACTCTCTTTAAGTTCCTAGACCAGTCCTAAAAGCTAGGGCCAAAAAGCTTGTTCCATTCCAGGATAGATCGCAGTGATAAAGTATTAGTCCTAGCCATTGGTTACTACATAGAAAAATTTACGAGTGTTAATAAAGGACTTAACTTGTTCTTCCCATATTATAATTAATAATGAATCATGTTATTAATTAAATTGAGTTGTTGGGCTCATGGGCCGAGATCCATATTATATCAAGATATAGCCAGATAAGGGCCTGGAACAACTATACCCCAATTTTTAGGTAAGAAAGCAGTCCAATCCCAACCTAGGGACTCTCGGTTTGATGGGTCTGTTGGCACTTACCTATCTATGCATAGGGCCAGGAACATCCTACTACCCATGCTAAGTCAAAACCTCCATCCAAGTGTTAGAATAACCAATACTCCAACCCAATACAAAATGACGATACTCCAGTGCATCCAATGAGGGTTGGTCTACAGCTGGCCTATCCCCACTTCGAGTAGGTTATGAATGAGGGAAGCACTTTTAAGAGGCTTCTTCTTTACATAATTTCATAATAAACAAATAAAATAAAATTACATAAAAAGAAAACGATGCGCAGGCCGTATTTACCAAAAGAATATTACAACCCAAATAAATAAGGCCTATAATATCCATTCATGCATTTAATCATACACACATGTAAACCAATACATACAATTTATAAACATGTTAAATGCATGAATTAATCCCATTTCAATTATGTCCATAGCCATTATTTTGAAATCTCCAAATTTTGGCAATTCATGGTTCTAAGCCCCGTATGGGCCTTGGGCCTCCAACCCAGGCAGAACACTGCTCCTAATCCAATTGGGAAACCATGAATTCCAAATTAGCCGTCTGGGTAATCGTGCCAAGAAAACCCGAACTAATTTCAGTTAACCGTATTAATTTGCAAAATTAATATCGCATGAACGAAAAATAAAATTCCATTCATAAAACACGCGCATAAAAATTTCCAAAATTTAAACACGCAAAATTTTAAAACCCGGCCCAGCCCAAAAATCTCGCCAAATCCAAATTCGAGCACTGCCCGCCCTGTAGGGCAGCTGGCCAGCAGCAGCATGTTGCTGGCGTGCAGTAGCAGCCAGCAGCAGCTGTTGCCTGTTGCGCCCAGCGCCGCAGGCAGCGGCTGAGGCCCTCGTTCCAACCCGAAACGGTCCATGATTCTTCCAGAAAAAAAAATTGCAACAAAATAAATTCACATACACGAAATTAAACCAAGCATACACCATATGCAAAATAATTTTCTATATGCAAAAATAAATGAATACATCGAGAAATTAAATCAACAAGATAAAATTTCAACAATGGAAAATTAAATATAGCATAAAACCAATATGGAAAATAAATTTCCATAAACAATTCACAAATAGAAAATTAAATAAAGCATAAACCATGTGCAAATAATTTTCCATAAGTAAAATCCAAGGGGAAAATATCACCAAACCCCAAAGCCAAAAATAAATCCCGTACACAAAAATCTCCAATTTTACAGGATTCACCAAGTTAAAGATTTCCACAGATCAAAAGCCCGCTCTGATACCACTGCTGGGATTCGTCACGAGAAACCGACCGATAAAAGCGGAAATACGCGTCGATTTCCTGGAATCCGGGCCCAGGAGCTTAAGATGTGGAAATAAAAAACTTAAAGCACAAAGGAGAGAGTTTTAAAACTTACCACAAAGTCTCTCCAAGAGACGGATGCAGACTGCAGGAACCAAAGTAGACTCCCTCCAACGTCACGTACACGAACGGCTCTCGGACCCAACTCGTGCTAGTGACTCGGATTATGCAAGAAGAAAGGGAGAGAGGGGCGGCACACAAGAAGAAATATGGCTGTCCAATTTTTCTTTCCAAAAGAAAAATAAAACCATATTTTTCAAGTGGGCAAAACTCATTCTTACCAAAAGAATGAATGCTAAAATAAGGTGGGCCAATTATTTCTTTTTGAAAGAAATAATATATACGACCAACATCTATATATAAAAACTAGAAGTGGTGAAAAATCCTCTTTTTAAATATCAAAAGAAGAATAAAAATGATGCTGAAAAGAGAAGGCAAAGTCCAACTTTGCTGCCTCTTTTTCAACCTAATGACTCACACCATGAGTCATCACCTTTTCATCATCATCTTTTGTCCAAAGATGACTCACCCTTCCAATCCCATATATATATATTCGGCCAACAACAAAATGGCTACCCCTTTTTCTTAATTTTCACCAAGAAAAGTCAAGATAAGTTACAAAGTAGCAAAGTCCAACATGGCTATTCCTAAGTCAAAGAATTACTTACCATTTTCTCCAAAAATCAGCCCCTAATTTCGGCCAAGAAATCCCACTTCATGTGGCATTTTTCATTTTAAGACCAAGCCCAATTTTACATCCTTTGATTAAATTAATTTCAAATGCTTATATATTATACCATAATATATTACATACATTTAAATTAAAATTCATTTGACCTATTAATTTAATCAGTGGATTAAATTAGACCTACATAAAAATGAAATACATGTAAACCTATACATGTAATAATATTTCCACCTAGGAAATAACCCCATAAATTCATTGAATTAATTATGAGAAGGCCAAAATAAATATTAATTATAATATATTGATCAATCCAATTGACCTATATAATATAATTAATAAGTCTCTCTCTCTTCAAACGTGTATACTCCAAATACACACTTAATCCGACTAGTTAAAGTCTAGACGTTCAATGTGTACGATACCGTCTTTATGTTGGCAGTGGGCCAAGGCCCACAGACTGCAGGCGGGCTCTAGCAAGCCATTGCAGCCCCCAATTAAGATGGAGTAAGCAGTCCAACTGAAAACGTTACCCTGTAGTTTGAACTTGTAAATCCCATGTCGCTGATATCGGTGTCCAACACAGAGGCATGGAAGTATCACCCTTTATTGTGTCTGGACAGTTATTTGATACCGAATGAACTGATGCTCACAAACAAGATCCAATCTTGTTTGGGTGCAGCTGCACACTTATCAGTAACATTCTTCAAGAGGCTAGTGATATCGTCTCAGTGAATCACTGAGTGACATTCCCTTCTGCATATCCATAGCACTGCCATGTTCACTAACACACCCGAACGTACCCATACTTGGCACCCTTTTATAGGCCCGTTAGGCGTACACCAAAGTGTGCCACTTCACATGCAGCACCATCATATGGTCTGGTCAAAGGACTTATACAAGTACTACACGAGAATCATTTATGATACTATACCATGTAGATTCCCGTTAAGTGGATCGATCCAGTACCATGCCCTTTTTGCATGTACCTATTAACCTGGTTGACATTCCATGTTCTATAACTGGTAAGACACAGCCATACAACCCGGCTAATGACAGTCTTTAGTTCCATTCATTCCCATGATTGGAACAGACTACGGATGACTTTATGGCCATATCGTTTTCCCTATCCGCAATCTTACTGCCAAGTACCTCACACTTGACAACATGGATATGGATATGTCCATTGGACACTCTATTTAAAATATAGCACAAGACATATAATAAATAGATTGATGCCTTTATTTCTTGACATAAATTGTATAATACATAAAGTTCACATTAATATACAAATGTATTATACAAACACAAGGACCAATGCCTCGGGACTAGGGCATTTCCAACAACAAATTGTTAGTGTATTCATACACATAATGTGGTATATGAATGCAATAATTTGCACACAAAAATAATGGGTTAGTATCACACAAGTGGTTTAACATGTGCATGACAGAATGATTATAATGGTATGGTATGGTATGGTACAGTAAGTAAGTATGTAGCACGTAGCATGCAAATGCAAGTTCCCAACCTTATTTCTCCACATGGTCAAAAAGTTGATTTTCTAACTGAGTCCTAGGTGGGGTTCTCTTTAATCATCAACAAGGGATGATAAAGGCAAAACTACAGATATATACATGCATTGTTTTCGGTATCTTAGTGGAAATTACTATGGTTACTTATATGGGTTCGGTCCAAGTCTGGCATAACATCAAGATCCCCATAGAAAATATATACTCCTCACTTCTCCCCACTCAAGGGTACATGCGAAGGGGTTCGTACGAGGCTATAGGTAGTGTTTCGTATCCAAGCCCCTATGACCTAATGGAACGTAGGCGATAATTTTAATAGGTCACCGGGCGAAAAATGGTACCTGAACCTAATGCTCATTATAGCTAATATGCAATGCACATAAAATGCTACAAAAAGTTTGTTGAAGCTATTTTAATTAGATACTATCAGTGCTCATCAAAATCTTTTAAGTTTTGAAAAACTTTTTAAAAGAGTCCCCAACAAAGTCGCGGCTGCGAGTGGACAATGTTTTCATGATAGACGACACGCGACGAAGCGAATCGAGGAGTTTTTATTATTATTAAGGTGTTTGTTTATATAATTATAGCAGAAATTTTGCTTTGGAAGATAATATCCATAAAATATTCAAGACAAAAATCCTGAAAAAAAATATAGGAGTTGCCACCTGGCTCAGCTCAACCGGGAAATTTAGGTATAGCAGAAACCGGGTGAGGGCCTTTATACCTTCCAGAGATCTAGTTACGAACGAGTCAATTACTTGTTATCTAACAAAAATACACATTTCAACGACCAATTTATGGCATTTTATAAACTAAGTTAATTTTAATTAGAGCATACAATGTTCATGCAAAGTACTAAAATCAATAAATAAATCAATTATACAAACCGAATAATATAAGCTACCCTAAGGAATACATATGAATCAAATGGGGAATTGGGGTACAATCACCTAAAATACACGAATTCATCTAACATAATAATAAAACCTAAACATACATCTAATTCTGCAAAACAGATGTTAGCACGTGAATAATTGCATGTAGGACTCAATAAGATAGAATGGGATAATAAATGAGTCGGGGTCATGCATTTAAAGGGGATAGCCAGAGAGACTCGGAAAATCTCATCGACTAGACCTGGAAAACATTTTGAAACATCCATGTGTTGATTTTTGAGAAAACGGTTTTGAAAATGGTTTTTCCGGTTGATTATTTAACATGGCAGGTTGGTCAGATTTCAGGAAACAGGGTCTCCATTGTTTTTTTGTTCTAACACATGCTTCTGGAATGTAAATCTATGGTTCAAATGTCATGAAATTTATAAAAATTGATTTTTAGTGAGTCTGTCTCAGACTAATACCCATGCAAGTGTTGAGACAACAGCTATGTGGCTGTATATTTACACTCGTGGGGGTGTCAAAGGATTTCAAAATCTAGATTTTTTATGGTTTTGTTCTAGGAACTAACAGCTGTGTGGCTATTCTGATGGTCGCATGACTCTGGCTCTCAGGCAGAACTGAACAACAGAGTAGTTTAAAAAAATGATGAAAATGATGCCCAAATACAGCACAAACAAGTCAAATGTTTTGATTTCTTAGATATTTACCCTTGTAATGTGAATCCACAGCTTTAAGAGGTGAGAATCTTTTAAGAAAAGCTTTGATTTTGAACCTGAACTTCAAGCTCCAAAAATAGTTTCAAGCTCCGAAAGTTAAGGTTTTAGTGTTCAAATTAGTCTCTAAACCTATTAAAAGTCTTAGTGAAGTGTTTTCCTAAGGTTTCTAATCGATTTTAAACCTAGAAATAGAGATTAAGCATGAAAATTGAAGAAAAAGCTTGGTTTCTTGTAGAATCCAAAAAATTGCCAACCCTTAATCCAAAAACCAGAGGCCTTTTTATAGGCAAAATCATGGCTTTTTCTTGTAGAATCCGCCACCTAAAATCTAAAAAATCATTTCCAAGAAAAAGAGTCACAGTTCTGTCAGGGATCAAGGGTGTTGATGCAATAGTCGTGTGGCTGATGACGCAACAGCCGTACGGCTGCTGTTCCCAGGCAGCCTCCTTTTCATTTGGAGCTTTGATCTTGAATTGACTTTAACTCCTGCAGCTGTAGAAAGCTGTAGAAGCAAATGGACAATTTATTCATCACTAAAACTGAGGATGAAAATTCCACGCTCACATAAGGTTGAAAACCTACTTACCTAGTGGAAGATTGAAGGGAGTAGTCCTCACGATAGTTGGAGGATATAAATTCAAACTATGAGTAAGGAAAGATCAGTCCTAAAAGGAAGAAAACCATGCAATGAAAAAATAGAGAGATGAAAAATAAGTTAGAGAGACATAAATATTGTTAAACGCATGGTTTGTCTTAAGGGTTTGGTGCTTGGATCATCTAGAATGGCAAATGTATATCTATTATCACTCCCTGCCAAGCATGGACCACTTGGTGAAATCAACCTTGAGATATCACTAGATCCTCAAATGCCTAATGGGAGCATGGGTTTTCTTGCTTTTATGAGGGTACCAACTTAAACCATTTATGCATTATAGAATTGCAGGGATTCTCCCTGTGTAAATCATAGCAAAATCACAGTGTAAGCAATATTGATTTACACTCGAATCCAATAACATGAACTATTGCTTAAATTAAAGAAGAAAAACAAGAACATACTCAACTAGAAAGCAAGGTAAAACATACCTATGCCATCTCCGATTAAGATTGATTCCTAGTTCTTGTGTTTATGCGAAGAACCTTTACCGTTTCACACACGGATGCCTTTTGAATCAACTAGCGTAATAGCATCGGACCAGAGAAACCTTCTTCTCCTTTCCCTGCATTGGCCGAAATACTTAAGAAGTTTTTCTTTATGTTTCAAGTTTTATAGGGAGGGAAAAAGACAGAGAGAGACGCATTATGTGAGAGAAATTAGGGTAGTCTTTTTATTTATTATATTTAATTTCCTAATTAGGATTTCCACCTAGAAAATCTAATATTTGAAATTCAAATTAACTTGTAATAAATCTACCTCAATTTTAATTCCCACCTTAGATAAATATCCTAGATATTTATGAGGCATAACAAATACTAAAAACCTAATTTAATATTTGAAATGTATTTTATTTTCATGCATTAATTTATCACTTAGCAAATAAATTAACAATCTAAATAAACTGAATGTCTCTCAGGATTTATATAATCGAGTCTTTACCATAAAACTCATAAATCTGAAATTTCAGAAGTACATGATACGTATCCAATACTTATCATATAGTCAGTGAAAAATCATTCAGACATCCTATGTGTGCAATCCTATAGGTTTATCTTATGTTGGCAATGGGCCCAATACCCTAAGGCCTATAAGCAATAAGTGGGTTCTAGCAAACCATTTTAGCTACCAAAATATGATGGAAACATCAATCCTATCGGGGATGTAAACCTTGTAGTTTACATATACATCTTATGCCAGTGATATCAGTACAAATCATTTGTACTCTAATCAAGTCATCTAGGATCCTCAAGGATGAAACCTCTACGGTTCTCCTCAACTCACTTGCCAACAAGACAATAAGGACTCTTACTCTGCATTAATAAAACAGGAAGAAGAAATTGAAAAGAAACAGAGAAACTGCAAAGTTGAAATCCTAGAAAGGCCTACTTAGGGAAAAATTAGGGCAGCTTACTAAGTTGAAACCCAAAAAGATAACTTAGGAAAAAATTAGAGTAGCTCATCGAGTAGAAAACCCACAAAGGGTGGCTTATGCAAAAGTTAGAGCAGACTCCAATCTAGCTGCATGTTTGGGGCGTATACGCAAGAAGTCATTCCACTCATTCACAAAGCTGAGGGCAAGTCTAGGCCACATTTCAAGAATTCATTACCAAGAAAAGGCCGAACTCGTACCACTAATGCTCAAAATTGGGAGCAGTCTCGACCACATTGAAGTTATTACCAAGAGTCTAAAGTTGTTTTGCCTTATTCATAAATTTTAGGGCCATTTGAGCAAGCAATAACCACTTGATGTTAGTAGAATTCAAAGATTTCCATGGCCTAAGTTCTGATCTCATCCTTAGGAAGAAGTTTAAGATGAATGCTTCTCATCACCAGAACCACAATCGAGAGGTCCATACCCTCAAGATCAAATTGAAGTCAATTAAAACCTACCCTTTACACAAGAGTGAGAACCTTTTAGATGGGTTCAACAATGCCCACTCGCATATATTTATGCATACATACATGCATACACAACATGTCATGCATTTGCACCAAGCATATCATACATATACAGATGGCATATGCTAAATCTCTCACAATGGTTGTACAACATTTATACACTGATTGACATCACAGTTAAAGGATTGATATCCTTGTAAAGATGCATTTATGGAACCAAGCTTGACTTGCTCTTCCACGACAAAACAACACTCACACAAGGTATGAAAGAATCACCTTATAATCATGTCCTTGGTTTCGCACATAAATCTTCATCCCTCTCTATTTATGGAATCACTTATCATGATCAATACCAATTTCATCCCGAGACATGTAGGAATAAAAGCCCAATGAAGGCAAGACACGCTCCAATATCATTCCACTTGATCAATGGTGGGGCAATGTAGTCTCCATCACATGTTCATTAGCATAAAGTATGGACCAATTTTATAAAAATAAATAATTTTTAAAGATGTGTATCCCTTTACGGACTCACTTACCGATCTATCCCTAGCAATAAAAAATTACTGTAACACGTTTTGACGATTTATTTTGCAGCAAAAAATTGCATACTTCTTTTTTATGAAAACTATAGAATTAATCTCTTGAATATGCCATGGAATTATATTCCCTTCTACAAAATAACTTGCAAGTTCTTATCTAGTGATGGAAAAAACCATAAACATCACTTACCACGCTATTTCACAGAAGAAAATTGCAAAACCCCATTTTCTATACGAACTACAAAATTATGTAACTCTTGAATATGCCTTGGAATTATTTTCTCTTCTGTAAACTAACTTGCAAGGTATCTCTTCACCCTTCGTATTCCCTAGTCTAAAACTTGTAGAATACAAAGTGCACCGACTTTTAGATTCTATTGCAAACCAACTTACAGAATTTTTCCCTTTATCCCTAGGTATTACAATGGAAATTGGAATCTATCAGCACTTTGTACGTGACTACTAGGAAAGTTTGGGATACAAGATGCCCAAGTATCATACACACCTCAACTTGCATGCACCCTAACCTCCATGAATTACAGTCGAAACTGGAATTTTTTAGCTTTCTATACATCACTTCCAAGAAAATATGGGATAAAAAATATGCTGGTATTGTAAACACCTCAAGTTGCATGCACAATGATCTCTAGGAATTAAAACAAGAACTTGGATCTATTAGGTCTTTATACATCACCACAAGGAAATTATAGGATATAGAATACCCTAGTATCGTGCACACCTTAAGTTGCATGCACCATGATCTCCAGAAATTATAGCGAAAACTAGAATCTATTAGCTCCCTATATGTCACTACTCAGAAACTACAGGAAGTAGAAAGCCCTAATATCATGAACCCCTTTAGTTGCACGCACTCTGATCTCTAAGAATTATAGTAGAAATTACAATCCATTGATTCTCTACACATCACTACTAAGAAACTATAAGATGTAGAATGCCCTGTTAATGCATGTTCTAGTCCCAAAATGTTGTATCAAACTATTTATTATAATATATTAATAAAAAGGGATTGATCTATTTCTTTTTTTTAAGCAAATAATATTAATAGAGTATACTTGAATTGATGTTTGCTCATGTATGTCAGAAGCATGTTCCGAGTAGTAAAACCTTAAGCACTAAGAAACATAGCATCATGGGAATGATAATAACCAAAGACCAACATATGTCTTGTGAGATGGGTAGTGTTTTAACAACCATAGGACATCGGATGTAAATCAAGGACGTGGGTACATGTTAGAGAATAGTGTACTATATTGATTTGCTAATGAGAACACTACTTGGTTTAATGTCATAAGTAGTTCTCATGTAATGCTTATGTTTGGATCCTTAGTACCAATATCACTATGCTCCTAGATGAGACATCACATGCTTTAACGTGCACCTAAACTGGGTGCCAAGTATGGATACGACTAGGTATAACATGAACCATGTTGAGGAACATGAGTGATGTGAAGGAATTGCCACTCTTGTGATTAAGAGTAGATATCACTGGCCACTTGATAAGTGAGACTAAGAAGTGTTAGTGTATGCCCTAGTCTCAAGGCATTGTATCTCACTTGTATTGTACATTATGGTTTATGTATCATACATTAGTGTTATTAATAAAGGTATAATTTATTTTATTAATTTCTTATGCAATTAATAGTAACAAAGTTTCCATTATTTGTGTTTGTACTCATGATTATCAGTAACATTCTCCAAGTAGTAACACCATGAGTAAGCAATAAAACACAGTTATTATCTATCCTTAGTTTGTTAGAATCATGGGAATGTTAATAACTATAGACTAACATATAGTTTGATTGTATGGTGGTGTCTTACAGAACATTGGACATGGATTGTCAATCAAGGACATAAGTACATGCTAAGTTACATGGTACTAGATCATTCCACTTTGAGAACACCATATAGTCCCTATGTCATAGGTGGTTCTCAAGTAGTACTTGTACAGGATCCTCAGACCTGATATTCCTATAGGCCTGGATGCGAACTTACATGTTTTGACATATGCCTGATAGGCTCGTAACAAGGTGCCAAGTATGGGCACATTTAGGTATGCCAGTGATCATTGTAGGACTAGTAAGAATATGAAGGGATATCTCTAAGTAGATATCACGGGCCATTTGATGAGTAGGGCTAATAAGAGTGTGGCCACATCCAAGTAAGCAATCACTGATTTATTATTTATTTCTGAACTTCAGTCTACTCGGTATCAAGGAATGTCCATGCAACTTCAGAGGGTGACATTGCCATGTCTCTTGCAGGACACCGATATCACTGGCACAGGATGTATAGGTTACTATAGGGTTTATGCTTCATATAAGATTGATGTCTTCGTCTTATTTAGGTAGCTGCAATAGTTTGTAAGAACCCACTTGCAGCTTGTGGGCCTTAAGGTTTTGGGCCCACTGCCAACATAAGATGAACCCATAAGATCGCACACAGAGATACCCGAATGGAATTTTCATGGACTTAATATATATTGGTTATATATTATATGGAGTTTTTATGTTAATTGTATTTATAGACTTTATGGTAAAGTCAAATTAACACAATTAGCTTATGGAAAAATAAATTTTTCAATCTATTAAATAATTACTTGGAGTAATTTAATTGATAGATGAAAATTGTCTTAAGATTTAAATATGAAATATTTAATTTAAGACATCACTTATTTAAATCGTGGTTAATTTAATTTAATTAATTTAGCTTTGTTTAATTAAGCTCGATTTTGTTATATGGTTATAATAAAATAATATTAATCAGATAAATGCTAATAAATAAATTAATAAAATCCAATGTAATTAGGGGAAGACCTAAAAATATACAAGGAGTATATAAGGCATATTTTTCCAAACCCTAACCCTAAATTTTACACTGAAAATTTTGGCCACCACCATTCCTAGAGGAGGAATTTGGCCAATAAGGGTTTTGTGGGTAAGGCTCTACTTTGTCCGATGATAGCAAGCAGATTCGTTCGGTAGACATCCATGTGCATGAGGATGGAGGAGCTTCTCGAAAAAGCAAGTTCTTGATTCAATTTTCTTGTGAGGGGACGGCATGGGTGAGATTTGAATCTCCTTCCTCTTATTTCTATGTTTCTTTTTCGATAATCTGCACAATATGTTCCTGGAACAGATTCGAGTGCAAAGCATTATCACTTCCACTGCGGTTTTAATTTTTGTTTTGCTCTGGAAGAATCCCAACAAGAAGTGTGTGGTGACACCCAAATAAAGTACTAAAGTGTTAGTACTTATTTGATTTTTCAGTTCACTTAGAGATCAAGAAAAGTCATGGCACTTTATAAGGGTGACAGACTCATGCCTCATGCTAAATCCTAATATCGAATGGGCAAACAATCTATATGGCGATTGAAATCAAATTCAATAGTTATCAAGGATGACAAAGGTACGTACCCATTCTTTATTGTTATTCTTTTTAATTTTTCTATTGCATGTGCATGTTTTATTTACTATCATGGGATTTAGTGATTAAACATGGCTTCTGTTGCCAACTAAATTTTGTTTATCACCAGGATGATCTCCTACATGCCCTAGTGTCGAACACACCTCAAGTTGCACGCACTCTAATCTCTAGGAATTGTAGCACAAACTGGAATCTATTGGCTCTCTATACGTCACTACTACTTCACGACAAGCTGTTGCCTTAGTAAAATGCACGCCTCAAGTTGCATGTACCCTGATTTCTAGGAACTACGGTAGAAACTGGAATCTATTGGCTCTCTGTACATCCCTGCCAAGAAAGTTTAGGATGAAGAATGCCTTTATATTGTGCACACCTCAAATTGGATGCACCTTAATCTCCAAGAATTATAGTGGAAACTGGAATCTGCTCTCTATACGTCACCACCAAGAAACAATGGGATGTGGAATGCCCTAGTATCAAGAACACCTCAAGTTGCAAGTTTTTAGTGTGTGCCCTAGTCCCAAGGCATTGTATCTCGATTGCATTATATGTTCTCTGGGCAGTAAGACCATGAGTACGGTAGAACACAGTTATAAATCAATCCTTGCTCTGTTATGATCGTTTAAATTATTATAATAAAAGATCAATGTGAGCAAATGATCCTAAAAGAGATGGGCCTCGTGATCAGGCCGAGACGATTTTTAATTAGGTTTTATGAAAATAGGGTTTGGTAGTGACAAAACAAACAAACTCGAATGTTCTTACTAAAGTGATAGGAGTCGCCACCCGGCTCAGCTCAACCGGGAAAATTGTGGTACAGCCGAGAAAAGCTACGAATCGCTATACCTTTAGTTAAAGATTCAGGTTTGGACAACTCACATATTTCTTTTCAATTCAAAACATATTTAACAATTTATATCAACACCTTTTATATTTTCTATGGTTGATTTTATCTTCAATTATTTAACTGATGCTCACACACTGAGATATAAATAAAATGCAGAAAAGCCATAAATAAATTTTGAAAGCAGTAAATAAATTCAAGTAATTTAAAATATACAAACCAATCAAATGACTTACCTAGGGAGTACAATTGTAAAAGGGACACAAATATCTAAAAATAGAATGCTAGACATTCATCTAATCTAACATATATCTACCTACAAAACAAAGTACAGATAAATATATATACACATAGGATTCAAACAGAGACAGATATATATATTACACATAGGACTCAAACAGACTCATAATTGGGATTTAAAATAGCTCAGGATATGAAACCAGTAAAATGGGGAAATTCGATAAATTACCCGATTTGACCTGGAAAAAATTTTGAAACGCAGTTTTGATAGGACTGGAAATTCATTTTGAAAATCAATTTTGTCGATTTTCAAGAAACTGATATTTCTATCGTTGCACTGGTTTACAGAAAATTAATATCAAAATTAAATACATAAATTAAATAAATCTAGAACATAAAGCTAGGTCAAAATGATATGCAAAAATATGAAAAATTCACAAAAATCAATTCTAACACTAAAACTACAGCCGTGCAGGTGTAACAGCAACAGCCGCATGGTTATTAAAACACCCATATGGCTCTGGTTTTAAGGGAATCAGAGAAATCACTAAAAGTATGGAAATCAATAAATCTGAAACAAAACACAACCGTATGGTTGTAATGCAATAGTCGTGCGGCTCTCGCAATAGCAGTACATCTTTGGTTGGCCAAAAATAAAAAAAAAATAGAGAAAAAAATTAAAACTAATGAAATGCATAAAAAATAAACCTAGAAAGCTGTAAATAAGTTTAAGGCCTTTCAGAATTACCTTTTAGATGTCTCTCTAGGGTTCAATTCAGTAGAAAACCAGTTCTTAAAGCTTGAATTCGGATTTGCAATTGAACTTGAATTTTAAAACCCAACTCTAAATTCTTCTAATTCCAGCTCCAATCCTTCAATTCTATCAATCAATAAGTCTCTAAAGGCTTAAGGATTGGTTTGAAGAATGAGTTTGGTGAATGTAATTGATGGATTCTGGTCTTGATTGTGAATTTGAGTTTGAAGGCTTTAAAAATTTGATGTCATTCTTCTTTGCTTAATTCCTCTCCCTGATTTCTTAATTCCTTTGTTAATCGTGTTCTTGTTGTTTGTAGAACTCCCTTCAATCCAAAATCACGGACCTCGTAATCTCCAAGTTAGTGGAAAATTATGTGTTTCCCTCAAATCCAAACAATTATCTCTCCATGCAGAATCATTGGTGACACACCGACAGTCGTGCAGCTATCAAGTCAACAACCGTACGGCAGCTGACACAATAGCCATGTGGCTCTTTCAATGGCCATATGGCTGTTGTGTTCAGTCAACCCTAATTATTCAATTTTTTCTCGGTTTCAAGTTTCAAGTTCAATCAAATTTGAATCTTCGCTTCTCAAATCAACATTCATTATGCACAATAAAGTAAACTATTATTTGGCATTCTATCATCATTGAGGTTAGGAAAACCCAGCATTCACAGCTATCCCTCGTGTGAGCAAATTCGATACCGATACTAGGTCTAAAATACTTGAGGTGAATTTGTAAATGCGGAAAAGAGTGCTGTGAACAAAGGAAAGAAAAACTTACCTGCTTTTGGATTCAATGTCGTAGATGTTGTACTTTGATTGTTGACTCCATTGCGATTTAGCAATATGACTTACTGGGGATTTGATGAGGGCTTTGATAATCTGTGAGGATAAAAAGCTTCTTTAGTAACTAGCTTGGTGAGAATGGAATTCTGCTGCCTTATGTGTCACTCTATAAATCCTTTGTAGAGTAGTTTGCTAGAGATGGAATTCTTTCCATGAAGGATTGTTTGAATTTCTGCTTTTGATGTAGTGAGTCTTCATTCCATGATCGACAGATTTTGAAACAAAAATTTTTGCCCCTTTGATCAAAAGTGAAGACTAGTTGAGGAGGAATTAAATTTCCTGTGACTAAACGTCTAATCCGTGTTATGCATGTATGAATGATAATGCATATGCATGTAAACATCAAAGGATACACTTTCAACTATTGTCTAAGTTTGAGATTCTTTCTTCTACTGGGGAAGATGCCTCATACCTCTAGTTGACTTCAACTGGGGAGTACATTCTTCATTTAGTGAAATCTTTGCATTTCTGATGGGGATATGTGATTACCGTTGAGGAAAATTATGATGTTCTTTATTTGGGTTCCGCTGCGGAATAATGAAAAATTTCTACAATTTGCCCCTTGTTAACTGCTGTTGGGGAAGGATAAATTTGAAAATGCTCTAACTTTTGCCTAAACTGCCCAATGTGAGTTTTCAGCTTAGCGAGCTGCTCTAATTTTTGCCATAAATGCCTTTTCGGTTTTCACCCCAGTGAGCTTTTCTTTGTCTCTTCTTTTTTTTTTTGAATGAAATAGAATGATGGATAGTATGTGCTTCATTTATACAGATCAAAATTTCAAACTTTTACAACATTTAAGCTTGAACCTAAATTAGAATTTTCAATGACTTAAAAAAAATGAATTAGATTTAGAGGATAAAAATAATTTCAAATTGTATATGTTTAGTATAGTTCCATTGCTAAACCGTGTGATCTTTATAACCAACTAAATGCAAAGTGCTTTCTTTCAATGAACGTTCAAACAATATAACTTTGTTTATGCATTTTGACATAACCTTATAAGCACATTTAAACAAAACATCACACTTTATTGATGAATTCAAAATCAGTATATTTGAAAGAATTGATTCCCGAAATGGCATATATTCCACACAGAATTAGACCCGTCACCAGTCTTCCCTTTCGGATTTTCCAACTGATCATTTTCTCTTATGTCTTAACTTTTACCTAGTTTGCCCTTTTCAGGTTTTCAACCTACCAGACTTTTCTTTTTCATTCTTTTCTTTTCTTTTTACACATGATAAAGCTTCAAGAAATCTTGGTTGACCGAATCCATGAATTCATTTCCATCCATATCCATGATTCTGACACCACCATTTGATAGCACTTTCTTCACAACATATGGACCTTCCCAATTTGGCTTAAACTTTCCTCGGACATCAACATTAGTAGGCCTTAATTGCTTCAAAACCAGATCTCCAGCTTTCAACTGCTTCTTGGGATACTTCACTTTCTGATTATATGCTTTAGCCATTCTGCTCTAATGCATCTGTAAATGGTACAGTGCCTTCAATCTCTTCTCATCTGCTGCTGCTAACTGATCATATCTAGCTTGAATCCATTTAGTTTCTTGCAATTGAGCATCTAAAGCTATTCTAAGTGACTTGAGCTCTACCTCAATTGGCAACACTACTGTAATTCCATATACCAAAGAATATGGCATTTCTCCTATTGGTGTTCTAATACTGGTGTTATAACCCTAAAGAGGATATGGCAACTTCTTAGCCCAATCTCTATAAGTGGTTACCATCTTTGATAGAATCTTCTTTATTGACTTGTTAACTGCTTCTACTGCACCATTAGCTTGTGGTCTGTATAGAGAAGATCTATGATGTTCAATGTCATGTTCTACAAATAACTCAGCTGTTGCCCCTTGAAATTGTACTCCATTATCAGTCACTACATGATGGGGAACTCCATATCGAGCAAAGATGTTTTTTTGAATAAACTTAGCCATCTTCTTAGCTGTCACACCAGTGAAGGATTCTGCTTCCACCCATTTTGAAAAGTAAACAACCGCAACTACTGTGAATTTGTGTCCATTAGATGCTGCAAGATAAATCTCCGCAATTATAGCTATCCCTTAAGTTGAAAACGACAAAGGAGATGCCAAAATCTGTAATTCTAGTGGTGGTAGATGACTGATATCAGCATAAATTTGGCATTCATGAAAATTTCTCACTTCCGTCACACAATCAGTTTGCATTATCATGTAGAAATACCCTTGTCTCATTATTTTCCTAGCCAAAGGTATCCCATTCATATGAGTTCCACATGATCCTGAGTGTACTTGTTGAATCACTACCTCTGCTTCTTGTTCTATCAGACATCTTAGAAGAACTCCATTCATTATTCTCTTATATAGCTTATCTTTAAAAATTATGATCTGGCTGGCTAATCTTCTTAACAAAACTTTATCAGCAATACTGGCTTTTTCTGTATATTTTCCCACCATCACATACTGAGAAATATCAAAGAACCATGGTTTTTCTTTAGCTGTCAACTCCATCACTTATTTAACATCAGAACATGGTTTGTTTAGAAATTGCTATAATAGAGGTTGTATATGTGTTCGTTCTGGATTCTCCCACATAGAAGATAATGGTGCTAGCGTATCGGCCATTTTATTCTCTTCCTTGGGAACATGTCCAAATTCACACTAACCAAATAACTTTCCTCTGTACTGCAGCAGTTCTAAATAAGGCCTTAGGGCTTCTTCTTTCACATCCCATTCGCCTTGAGCTTGCTAATCACTAGAAGTGAATCTCCAAAAATCAACACATCATTTGCCCCAAGTGATAAAAAAGCTTCCATCCCAAATAAGCACGCTTCATATTCTGCTCCATTATTTGTGATAGGGAAATCCAATTTCTTTGACAACGAAATAATCTCACCATTTAGGATGCTACAATTATCCTAATTCCAGCACCCTTTCTGTTTATAGCACATAATCCACCCCTTCACTTTTACCATAGCTAGTTGTTCATCAAGGAACTCTAGATTATCTACATAATCTGATTCAAGCGGTTATTTGCCAGAAATTCTGCTACAACTCGCCCTTTAATGAAGTTCTTTTGACATACCCAATATCAAATTCTGATAAGAGTAACAGCCATCTGGATAATTTTCCAACCAACACCAGTGCTTCGTATAAATACTTCATTGGATCAACTTTAGCCACAGCTTGAATTTTATATGACTAAAAATAATGCCTCAGCTTCTTTGTCAGCCAAACCATTGCTATAGTGTCTTCTCTACCAGTGTGTACTTAGTTTCATAATCCAGTAGCTTCTTGCTAAGATAATAAATAAGGTACTCCTTCTTTCCATCCTACTCTTGTGCTAGCATTGCCCCTATTGAAGAATCTTCAACTTCCAAATATAGAATTAAAGGCTTTCTTAGAACTGGTGGGCAATCCTTAATCTTTTCAAACGCCAATTAACACCTGTCATCCTATACAATTGGTTGGTCTTTCATCAATAGCTTGAAAATTGGCTCGCAAACTAAAGTCAACCATGCTATGAACGATTGACACACTGTAGATTCTTTCTCTATTTTTGGAGCTGGTATATCCTGAACAGCCTTTATTTTATTTGGATCCATTTCAATTGCCCTTTGGCTAACCACATAGCCGAGCAGGTTTCCTGATGTAACCCCAAATATGCACTTCTTGGGATTAAGTCTGAGATTGTACTCTTCAATATGTGTTAGAAATCTATCTAGAATAGCAGGATGCTCTTCCTGAGTCATCAATTTAACAAGCATATCATCAATGTAAACCTCCACTTCTTTGTGGATCATATCATGTAACAATGTTATGACAGCCCTCTGATAGGTAGCTCCAGCACTCTTCAATCCAAACGACATTACGCGATAGCAAAATGTACCCCATTTTGTAATGAATGATGTCTTCACTTTGTCGATTATATCCATTCGGATCTGATTTTACCTTGAAAAACCATCCATAAATAAGTACATCACTGCTTTAGTTACACTGTCAATCAAAACATCAATATGGGGCAACAGAAAATTAACCTTCGGACAAGCCTTATTTAGATCCTATAATCCACACATACTCTAACTCTTCCCTCTTTCTTAGGCATTGGAACAATGTTGGATAGCCATTCTATATACTCCCCCATTTTGAGAAATTTAGCTTTAATCTGTTTAGCCACTTCTTCTTTTACAAGTGTAGCCCATTTTAGTCTCAGTCTCCTCAGCTTCTACTTTACTGGCTTGAATTTTGGATCCATTGGAATCTTATGCACTACTATTTCTATGTCAACTGTAAGCGCCGGAATTTTCTATACTTAAAAAAAAAAAAAAAAAAAAAGAAAGAAGATAGTCGTACGACTATTGTTACAGTCGTACGACTGTAATTTAAAAATTACAGTCGTACGACTGTAATGTCGGAAAAACTGCAGAGGCCCATACCTCTGCAGCAGGAATGGAAGAAAAAAAAAGGAGGAGCATTAATTGCTCGGGTTTGGCAGCAAGCAAGCAGAAAAAGAGGGTAGAAAAGGAGGAAAAAGAAAGAAAAAAAAAAGAAGAAAAAGGGGATTTTCTGGTGAAAAGAAAACTTAGAGAGAGAGAAAGAGAAGAGAGAGGAAAAGAAAACCATAAAAACTCACTTTCTTCCTCTTTTATTTTCTTTAATTTCTCGAAATTAAGGTTCAAACTTGTTAGAAACCCCTAGGTTAATCAATTAACTACATAACCAAATCAAGAACTCGGACTCAAACAATCAGAATCCTTTGCAATTCGGATTTTGGACAAAAAGCTCTCAACTTCATTTCCAAAGGAGAAAACGCGAATTTGTTGGGATCGGAGCGACGCCAGGGGTCAAAACGACTTGGAATAGCTTTTAAAAAGGTAGTCACTTCTGTTCCTTACTTTTTTCCTCGCTTTCTGGGTGTTTGAAGTGAATTTTGTGCGTTTTTCCTGCATTTTTCGTATTTCTGTTCCTGGATCATGAACAGTCGTACGACTGTATATACAGTCGTACGACTGTTCTTGTTTCCAGGCGATTTTTTCTTCAGTTTTTGCTTAAAAATGGCTTTTGGCAAAATTCTGATCTTGGACTGATTACAGTCGCACGACTGTAAACTACAGTCGTACGACTGTAATCCATGTTCCAGAATCAGAATTTCAACCTTCATCCCAAAAATTAGAAAACCCCAAAAATCATCAAAACGAATTTTGTTGTGTGCATCACGACCATAGATTCAATTTTCTAGTAAATTTGCATTTAGAACAATTCAACGACGGAGACCCAGTTCTCCCGAAAACCGACCCACTTAACATATGAAAAATGCATGTAAACCGGAAAAATTGTTCTTCGAAAATGATTTTCTCACAAAACCAAAAATACAGGGACGTTTCAAAATATTTTCCAGGTCTAAGCGGGCCGGCTAGCCGAGCCGACCCGGTTACCCCCTAAATGCATGCCCTCGATTCCTGATTTCCCGTTCTGTCTATTTGAGTCCTAATTGTGGCGTGCTGTATATATTGTGCTAACCCTCGGTTTTGCAGGTTTTAATTTCTTTTTATTTTTATTTTTATTTTTGGATGTAATTTAATAGATTAAATCGTGTATTTAGGCGGTTGTATTTTTCTAGATTCTCGTGTATTCTAGGCGATTGTACAAGTGAGGCGAGGGTTTTTTTTTTATTTTTTTTTTCCATTCGATTTGGTTGTAAGCCGGTTAATATTTATTTCTTTTCTTTATGTTTGTATTAAATATTTTGTGTGCGCGTTGTATGCTTTTTATACATTCAATAAAATGGACTTAGATTTTGAAATACCATTCGAGAACATTGACAATATTTATTTTAATTAGACACAAAATAAGGGACTTATCCGGACCCGAATCTCTGGATAGTGTAGCGGCCGTTCGTCCGGTTCAGCTACATAAGGATTTCCCGGTTGAGCTGAGCCGGGTGGCGACTCCTACAATATTCATCGAGACTTAGGTCTCGGTTCTTTTTAAGATTGAATTCCATTTATTTTTCAAAACACGGATTTCCATTATAAAAACCCCACGCGAGGGAGGGATCCGCCCGAGGTCGTGGCGCCCCATTCTGAAAGGGTGTCCCGCGTCCCGTCGAAAACGCGTCGTCCGCTCACAGTGGCGACTCCGCTGGGGATTCTTCAAAAAGTTTTCTTAAAAACTTAAAAGAATATTGACAAGCCCTGAAAAGTGTCTAATTAAAATAACGTGGATGATTCTCTTTTGGTATTTTATTTGCATTTTTAGTTAGCCATCTATTGCATTAGATTAGGTATCCTTTTATAGCCCGGTGGATCGTTGAAGTGTCGCCTAAGTTCCTCCTGGTCTTAGGGGCACGAATATGAAACACCACTCATAGCCTCGTACGAACCCCTTCGCTAGGACCCTTGAGTGGGGAGAAGTGAGGAGTATATCTAGCTATGAGAGCCTTGATGTTATCCCGACTTTGACCGAACCCATATAGGCAGCTCTAGTTGGATTCCCTTGGGATACCAAAATAATTGTGTGAATAATAATAAAATCGCGCCTTCATCACCCCCGGTTGGTGATCGAAGTGAACCCCGCCTAGGACTCGGTTAGAGATTTTTGAGACCGACCACGTTGGAGGAATAAGGTTGGAAGAATTCGTTTTGCTTGCTATGTGTTCTTCACCGTTTCGTGACACATCACCGACGCATGCATAACATACCATAATCACCATTTTCCATACACATGACATACCATACACAAACATCTTTGTGTGATACTAACCCACATTTTTATGCAGCCATTTTGCATTTTATTTCGTGTGTAAAATATTAATTCATTCGCTTGCCATCCATACTAACGATTTCTTTTTCAGCCATAACATTAAACTCGTGTGATTAGCATTTTGTTTTTGACATAGCATACATAACATCATTATGTATGTCATACATTCTAACCCACGTTTTTGTGCAGCCATTTGCATATTGTGTGACATGTTCATTCACTACATTTCACTTAAATTAAATTAAGGGGCATTTCAAGGACGCCTATCATGACCATCCCATCCCATTTCATAACATACCGGGTACTCAAAATTACCCGTGTTTTGCCAATGCACCGGATTGCATTCGGCCATTCCACCAATACCATTTCATTCAATAAAAGCCACAACGGCCTTAGGCCCATTTTTGTGCAATAATTTACACGATGCATCTCATGACATCATACCCATCCATCATAAACATCATATAACATTGTGGTTCACATCCGACCACTTCATGACATTAATTCACCATTTAAGGTACTCCCCGAGTGCCCGATTAGTATACATATAGGCGCGTAACAATCACCAAATCATGAAAGGCGTTCCTCGAATGCCGAATACTTGTTCGTGTTCCTGTTACACGTGACTTTCTCATAACATCATTCCATATCATATGCTCAAAAGCATCAAGACCTTGTCTGTGGGCCCGGCCCATGCGACCATTTCATATCATCTCATTGACCTAGAAAGCATCAAAACCATGTCCGTGTGCCGGTATACACGTGACCATTTCACGAACTCATTAGGTGCCCCAAAGGCGCCAAAGTTCTGTCCGTGTGATGGCCCACACGTGACGTTTTGCACAAACATTGGGTGTTCTTGCAATGCCTTGAAAAAAATATATAATAAAAAGAAACCATTCATATCATAATTTCATACATAATTCCACTCCATGCATTTCAAGCATGTTCAATATCCTAATTTTCATGTCATATCATGTCATTCATTCATGACCCTAATGCCTTCCGTCTACTCCCAAGCAGAACACACTGGAGCGACCTTGGACAAGATCCCAAGCTTCAAGGGCAGCTAGGAGACAGAGGATAGTCAAGAGTGACAGCGATTCTGAGTCTGGGGAAGGAGTGAATATGGTAGAACAGACACCGAGTATGGCTGATGTTTTGAGGGATTTCTTCAGGTCGCAGGATTTCCGCGACATGTTAAAGGAAGAGATGAGGGCAGTCGTTAGAGAAGCTGGTGAGACCGGTGGTAGTGGAGCCGGGAAGGAAAAAGAAGCTGAATCATCCCAACATGGTGGTGACGCTTCGGCTAGTCTTGAAAAACTGCAGGAGATAGAGGCAGCTATGGAACAGAGGATGAAAGCCAAGTGTTCTGAATTAGACGAGGTCATGGCCCAGTTGAAGAAGGGAGTCGGGGATAAGTGCTGAATCCAAGAAGGGGGTGAACGTTGATGCCATGATCAGTAGGGGCATTGAAACATTTCCTATCGGCTTCCAAGTGCCGAAAGTCCCCACTTACAAAGGAATGGGCTCGCCGGAGGCCCATGTGAATTTATATGCCCGGGTTATGCTAACAGCAGGCGCTACAAAGCAACAATTGATTAATCTTTTCCCTACCACATTGGAGGGAGGTGCTTTAGGATGGTATAACTCACTGTCAGAGGAGGAGCAATCTGACTGGGAAGTATTGTCAGCAGCCTTCATCAAATACTACAGCTTTAACACCAAAATCCAGGAGAAGCTGTATGATTTGGAGAGGGTGAAGCAGAAATTCAATGAGCCCTTTGATGAATACTACCAGAGATGGATGAACAAGATGATCCTCCTAAAGAACCGCCCTGATGAAGATGAGCTTATACAGAAGCTCATTGATGGCAGCAAAGATATCTTCAAGAACAACATGAAATTCCATTCCTTCAAGGAGCTTAGTGAGGTCTATAGCATGGCCATGAAGATAGAAAGGGATGAAGAGGAGAAGCCAGCTGGTCAGAAAGGGGGGAGAAGTACAGGATATAGTTCAGGGTATAGATCAACCACAGCAGTTGGGTCTGGCAGTGGGTCTAGTTCAGGTGCCAGTAGCAAGCAGGGGCAGTCATCAGAAGTGAAGCGGGTTGAGGTGGCTACTGTGAATCAGCAGCAAGGCAACCAGAATAGGGGTCCTGGAGGACAAGGCATAACACCCTGGACTCTTACTTTGGCAAAGATATTCGCCAAGTGTAGGAATGGTGGCTTACTACAGTCCTTGAGGCCATTTGAGTTCCCACCTGAAGCTGACAAGGATAACTTCTGCACTTATCATGTGGTGACAGGCCACCGGACCAATAACTGTTATAAGCTAAGGGATGCTATCCAGAAGCTTATCGACGAGGGAAAGCTGCAAGAACCACCTAAACCTAGCACTAAAACTAACCCACTACCGGCATTCGAGAAGCGAGTTAACATGGTTCAGTCGGGGTTGCCGGCTAACTTCATATTTGCCCAAGTTCTGCAAGCGAACCCTATGATTCAGGCAGTGGCGGTAGGGGAACCCGAGGTGGTGCTTAAATGTGAGGAAAAGGAGGGGTGTAAGGAGGTCAAGCCCATAAGTCTGGATGACCTTGACTCCGAGGATGAGTACGAAGAATTTGACAGAAGAGAGGCCGCTAAACTCCCAGCTGTTGAAAAGCTAAAGATTTCAGAAGTGCAGCACGTGACCCGAAGTGGAAGGGTATATCAGCCGGCGGATCAGATGAAAGATAAAGCACCGATGAATGGGTCGGGCAGTACTTCGGCACCGGGAAGAGTCGAGAAAGAAGATTTGGTCATTTCCCAACTGAAGAAGACTCCTGCACAGGCCAGTTTGTGGCACTTGCTTATGACCTCCAAGGAGCATAGGGAGGCTTTGGTGAAGAAGCTATCAGAAATTGAAGTCTCCCCTATAGCTTCACCAGAGGCTATGTGCTGCTTGCTAGACAAAGTCCATGCTGGAGCTCCTAATATTGTTTTCTCTGAGAAAGACCTACCAGCAGAAGGAAAACCCCACAACAAGGCTCTTTACATTAGAGCCTACATCATGGATAAGGTAATGCCGTGTGTTATGGTGGATGATGGCTCAGCTCTGAATATTTGCCCACTGAAAATGCTACCGTTTCTAGGCATGAATGAAGAAGTGTTGAAGAAGTCCTCAACAGTCATTCGGGCGTATGATGATTCTAAGAGAACAGTGATAGGGACCTTTGAAACAGAAGTGGAAGTTGGACCCATTAAGTCCATGGTTGTCTTCACAGTGATCGATATCCCAGTCACATTCTCCCTATTGCTTGGAAGGCCCTGGTTCCATCCTTTGGGAGGTGTTCCTTCCACATTGCATCAGAAGATTAAATTCTCTATGAATGACAAGATTGTAACTGTTGAGGCGGATGCCCAGTCAATGGTAGCTGCAGTGAATGAACGAGTGGTTCCTTTTGGTGGATTCCAAATTGCTGTCATTAAGGAAGAAGAGACCATAGATGCCCCTATGGTTCTTTACGAGAACTACATGCCGGAGTGGCTATCCCGATATCTGTACAAGCTGAACTTTGTTCCGGGGATGGGGCTCGGGATTAATCTGCAAGGTGTGCCAGAATTCAAGATCGACTCGGGAAAGTCAAAGCAGCACGATCTTGGTTATGTAGAGGCGTCATCCGAGCAGAAGAATCTGAAAAAGGACAAGAATGGCAAGGCCATGATGAAGCCATTTCTGAAGGCGGGAGAAAGCCTTTACAAGGGCCAAGTTGAACCGGTGCTGGTTGGAAATGTCAAGTACCCTGGCTTTGAGATCTTTGCAGATGTTGTGGATTTTGAGAAAAGCCAGGAAGAGCCAGTAGTCCCTGTAATGGAAGAAAAAGCAACTGCTGAATTTGAAATCCTGAAAGGAGAATCATCTGAAGTGACAGCAGAAACCATAGAGGTGGCCGAGGAAGAAGATGAAAAGAAGACATATGCTGAAACTACGGAAGTGATCTCGGGAGCTTTGGCTGCTGCATTAACCAAAGCTTTTGGGAAATCCAAGGAAGGATTTGGCGAAGAATTGATGGCCAAAGTGAACTTAGACTCTGTGGTTGCGGAAATCACCAAGATTATGGAAAAAGCTAAAGCACAGGTGGCCGAGAAAGCTGCAGTTCCAGATGATGCTCTGGAAGGGAAGATGGAAGCTGAGGAAGAACAAGGCCCTCCGCCTGTGGAGGATGAAAATGGTTTTGTTGTATCTATTTCTTCCATTTTCAATGTAACTGATGTACTTTATGATAAGTTCAATGCAATGAAATCCCAGTTTGCTTACTTGTGTGATGTTTATCCTGACAATTCTGTGCATGCATTCGAATCACCATCAAGCATATTTAGCATACATGACACTGCATTGCATGAAATCAATATAAGTACAGATGAAAACCCTAAAATGGTACTCATTTCACACGAGCTAAAATCTGAGGAAGAAAGAGAATTAATAAGAATACTCCAAAAACATGTTAAAGCTTTCGCCTGGTCGTATGAAGACATGCCGGGTGTAGATACAGAAATAGCAGTGCACAAAATCCCAACGGACCCCAAGTTCAGACCGGTAAAGCAGAAGTTGAGAAGACTAAGGCCGGAATGGGCTACACTGGTGAAGGAAGAAGTGGCCAAACAGATAGATGCCAGGTTTCTTGAAGTGGTGGAATATACGGAATGGCTAGCCAACATTGTCCCTGTGCCTAAAAAGGATGGAAGGGTTAGAGCATGCGTTGATTACAGGGACTTGAATAAAGCATGCCCAAAAGATAACTTTCCACTACCACATATTGACGTCCTAGTTGATAGCGCAGCAAAAGCGGCAATGTACTCCTTCATGGATGGTTTTTCAGGGTACAACCAAATTCTGATGGATGTGATCGACAAGGTGAAAACATCGTTCATCACCGAATGGGGTACTTTCTGCTATAGAGTGATGCCTTTTGGATTAAAGAACGCCGATGCCACTTATTAGAGGGCTGTCACAACTCTGTTGCATGATATGATCCATAAAGAAGTTGAAGTGTATGTCGATGATATGCTTGTTAAATCAGCAACCCGGGAGGAACACCCTGTTATCCTGGATAGATTTCTAACACGCATTGGAGAGTACAACTTGCGACTTAATCCTAAGAAGTGCATATTTGGGGTCACATCAGGGAAGCTGTTGGGCCATGTAGTTAGCCAGAGGGGAATAGAAATGGACCCAGATAAAATCAAAGCCATCCAAGATATGCCGGTTCCAAAGACTGAAAAGGAGGTCAGATCATTCCTGGGTTCTTTGTAGTATGTCAGCCGCTTCATAGCCAAGCTAACTTCCACTTGTGAGCCAATCTTTAAGCTATTAAAGAAAGATCAGCCGGTTGTGTGGAATGACAAGTGTCAGCTAGCCTTCGAGAAGATCAAGGCCTACCTGGTAAAGCCACCAGTGTTGAGTCCTCCAATTCCAGGGAAGCCCCTGATTTTATACTTGGCAGTTGAAGAATCCTCTATAGGGGCAATGCTAGCACAGGAACAAGATGGCAAGAAGGAGTATCCCATCTATTACCTTAGCAAGAAATTGCTGGAGTATGAAACCAAATACACACTGGTGGAGAAGACATGTGTGGCGATGATTTGGTTGACCAAGAAGCTGCGCCACTATTTCCAATCCTATAAGATACAAGCTGTGGCTAAAGTGGACCCAATGAAGTACCTCTATGAAGCACCAGCATTGGTTGGGAAGTTGTCCAGGTGGTTGTTGCTTTTGTCTGAATTTGACATCGAGTACATCACGAAGAAAGCCATTAAGGGGCGAGCCGTGGCAGAGTTTCTCGCAAATCAACCCCTAGAATCAGATTACACAGAGAACCTAGAATTCCCTGATGAACAGTTAGCCATGGTGGAAGTGGAAAGGTGGGTCATGTGTTTCGATGGGGCAGTGAATAAAAAGGGCGCTGGGATCGGAGTACTTATAGCAACGCCAGATGGTGAGGTCATTCCTTTATCCAAAAGGCTGATCTTTCCTGTAACCAACAATGGAGCGGAATATGAAGCATGCTTATTTGGAATGGAGACTCTATTAACCTTAGGAGCAAATGATGTCTTAATTGTCGGTGATTCACTTCTAGTGATCAGGCAAGCACAGGGTGAGTGGGAACTAAAAGAAGAAGCCTTACGACCATATTTGGAGCTGCTACAGTTCAGAAAGGGTTTATTCGGCCGGTGTGAATTCAGACATGTCCCCAGAGATGAGAATAAGATGGCTGATGCATTAGCTACTTTATCCTCCATGTGGGAAAATCCAGAAGAGACACAAACTCAACCACTGGTTATAGCCACTTCCAGGCATCCTTGCTTCGAAGTGCATGAAGTAATGGAATTATCAGCCGAAGAAAAGCCATGGTTCTTTGACATTTACCGATATGTTAAGGAGGGAAAGTACCCAGAAGAGGCCAGCGCTGCTGATAAGTTGACACTGAGAAAATTGGCTAGTCAGTTCAGAATCTTCGAGGACAAATTGTATAAGAGAACAGCACATGGAGTTCTTTTAAGGTGTCTAACAGAACGAGAAGCAGAGGATGTGATGCAGCAGGTACATGCAGGATCCTGTGGGCCATATATGAACGGGCTTGCCATGGCTAGGAAGATCATGAGACAAGGCTACTTCTGGATGACGATGCAAGCAGATTGTATAAGAAAAGTGAAGAGATGTCATGAATGTCAGATCTATGCAGACATTAGTCATCTTCCTCCACTTGAACTTCAGAACTTTGCGTCTCCTTGGCCGTTTTCAGCATGGGGGATAGACATGATTGGTGAAATTCATCCAGCTGCATCTAATGGGCATAGATTCATAGTTGTGGCAGTTGATTATTTCTCCAAATGGGTCGAAGCGGAATCTTTCACTAATGTTACAGCCAAGCACATGGTCAAGTTCATCCGGAAGAACATCTTTACTCGGTATGGGATTCCTCACCACATAGTAACTGATAATGGAGTACAGTTTCAAGGGGCAACAGCTGAGCTATTTGCAGAGCATGGAATTGAACATCATAAGTCCTCTCCATATAGACCACAGGCTAATGGTGCAGTAGAAGCGGCTAACAAGGCAATAAAGAAGATCTTATCAAAGATGGTAACCACTTACAGGGATTGGGCGGATAAACTGCCTTATGCTCTTTGGGGTTACAGAACTAGTGTCAGAACGCCGACAGGAGAAACTCCTTATGCCTTGGTATATGGCATGGAAGCAGTGTTGCCAGTGGAGATAGAACTCAAGTCACTCAGGGTTGCCCTGGAAGCTCAATTACCGGAGACTGAATGGGTTCAAGCCAGGTATGAACAGTTGGCTGCACTAGATGAAAGGCGGCTAAGGGCACTGGATCATCTGCAAATGTATCAGCGCAGAATGGCTAGAGCCTATAATCGAAATGTGAAATACTCCAAGCGGCAGTTGAAAGCAGGAGATTTGGTTCTAAAACAACTAAGGCCTTCAAATGTTGATGTTGGGGGCAAGTTCAGACCTAACTGGGAAGGACCCTATGTGGTGAAGAAGGTGTTATCAAAAGGCGCTGTCAAGATCATGGACATGGATGGAAATGAGTTCACCAACCCGATCAACCAGACAGGCTAAAGCTTTATCATGTATAAAAAAAAAATAAATAAATAAAAAAAAAGGAGTCTGCTAGGTTGAAAACTCGAAAAGAGCGGTCTAGGCAAAAGTTAAGACACGAGAGAAAATAATCAGCCGGAAAACCCGAAAAGGACGACTGGTGACGGATTTTGGCACAATGTGAAATCTGTACCATTTAGGAACCAACTTGTTTCAAATGTACTCATTTTGACTTCATCAATAAAGTGGAGTGTTTGTTTACATATATTTGCATGGTTATGACAAATGCACAAACAAAGTTGTCTTGCATAAACACACATTCAAAGAAAGCACTTTGCATTCAACTGATCGATATCATCGCATTATTTGACAAATGAAAATGTATCAAATACATGCAACTTGAAATCTCTTATCGTCCTCTAAAGTCCAGTTCATCTTCCCAAACGAGCAATAAAGGGTCACAACACCATTTTAGTCAAAAAAAAAAAAAAAATGCTCGCTGAGGTGAAAACCGAAAAGGCATCTCAGGCAAAAATTAGAGCGGCCCGCTAAGCTGAAAACCCATATCGGGCAGTTTAGGCAAAAGGTAGGGCATATGAAAAGCTCGCTAAGGTGAAAACCGAAAAGGCGCCTTAGGCAAAAGTTAGAGCGGCTCGCTGGGCTGAAAACCTGATTTGGGTTACCCAGGCAAAAATTAGAGCATGAAAAAAAAAAAAAAAAAAAAACTCATAACTTCCCACGGAGCAGGAAAAACAGAACATCCTCAGTATTCCCTGCAGAATTCGTCACATCACTCCCCAGCAGAGTTTCCCATACTACTCCTCAGCGGAGTCTACATAAAGAACACCATTAAATACTTCCCCACAGAGTCCCCATGTTACTCCTCAGTGTAGTCTACACAAAGAACACCACAATTGTTTCCCCAGTCAAGCTGTCACACTCTTCCCCAGCGGAATCTGCACAAGGAATACTACGATCATTTCCCCAGCAGTCACCTCACTCCGTCGATAATCACCAAACGATGCCCCAAGGAAAGTAAAATCAACCAGGGGCACAACATATCTCCCCAGCGAAGGGCAGAAAAGTCCAATAACAGAAAATACATACATGTACATACACATCATCATGCATCCATACATTGCATATATCAATTACTTATCCCCGGCTAGTCTTCGTTCTTGATCGAAGGGGCAAAAATTTTTGTTTAAAAATCTCTCGATCAAGGAACGAAGACTTGCCATTTTAAGTGCAGGAATTCATCCCCAGCTCAATATCCTCAGCAAATCAGCAGATCCGCCTCGAGTAATGTAAACTCGGTATCGGCCCAGGTCCGCTCCATTATCTCAACTTTCTCCGGCGAGTCCGCCTCAAGTAATGTAGGCTCGGCATAGGCCCAGATCCGCTCCATCATCCAAGTTCCCCAGCAGATCCGCCTCGAGTAATGTAAACTCCGTATCGGCCCAGATCAGCTTCATTTATTTCCCCAGTAAAACTCGCCTCGGGTAACATAGACCCGATATCGGCTAATTTCTTCATCAATTTCGCCTCGGGTAACATAGACCTGATATCGGCTAATTTCTTCATCAATTTCGCCTCGGGTAACATAGACCTGATATCGGCTAATCTCTTCATCAACTTTGCCTCGGGTAACATAGACCCGATATCGGCTTATTCCTTCCTCAGCGTCGCCTCGGGTAGCCTAAACCTGATATCGGCTTATTTTATCCCCAGCATCGCCTCGGGTAACATAGACCCGATATCGGCCAATTTCCTCATCAATTTCGCCTCGGGTAACATAGACCTGATATCGGCTAATTTCTTCATCAATTTCGCCTCGGGTAACATAGACCTGATATCGGCTAATCTCTTCATCAACTTTGCCTCAGGTAACATAGACCCGATATCGGCTTATTCCTTCCTCAGCGTCGCCTCGGGTAGCCTAAACCTGATATCGGCTTATTTTATCCCCAGCATCACCTCGGGTAACATAGACCCGATATCGGCCAATTTCCTCATCAATTTCGCCTCGGGTAATATAGACCTGATATCGGCTAATCTCTTCATCAACTCGCCTCGGGGAGCCTAGACCTGATATCGGCTTATTTCCTTCCCAGCATCGCCTCGGGTAACCTAGACCCGGTATCGGCCTATCTCATCAGAAGATTCATTCCAGCGTTCGCGGCGCTTCGATTCACGCTCTCAAATTCATCATCGCAGGTATTATGGACTTGGAGCTAGATGTCGAATTTGATCACGCGAGGGGCAGCTGTAAGCGCCGGAATTTTCTATACTTAAAAAAAAAAAAAAAAAAAAAAAAAGAAAGAAGATAGTCGTACGACTATTGTTACAGTCGTACGACTGTAATTTAAAAATTACAGTCATACGACTGTAATGTCGGAAAAACTGCAGAGGCCCATACCTCTGCAGCAGAAATGGAAGAAAAAAAAAGGAGGAGCATTAATTGCTCGGGTTTGGCAGCAAGCAAGCAGAAAAAGAGGGTAGAAAAGGAGGAAAAAGAAAGAAAAAAAAAGAAGAAAAAGGGGATTTTCTGGTGAAAAGAAAACTTAGAGAGAGAGAAAGAGAAGAGAGAGGAAAAGAAAACCATAAAAACTCACTTTCTTCCTCTTTTATTTTCTTTAATTTCTCGAAATTAAGGTTCAAACTTGTTAGAAACCCCTAGGTTAATCAATTAACTACATAACCAAATCAAGAACTCGGACTCAAACAATCAGAATCCTTTGTAATTCGGATTTTGGACAAAAAGCTCTCAACTTCATTTCCAAAGGAGAAAACGCGAATTTGTTGGGATCGGAGCGACGCCAGGAGTCAAAACGACTTGGAATAGCTTCTAAAAAGGTAGTCACTTCTGTTCGTTACTTTTTTCCTCGCTTTCTGGGTGTTTGAAGTGAATTTTGTGCGTTTTTCCTGCATTTTTCGTATTTCTGTTCCTGGAAACTAAGAACAGTCGTACGACTGTTCTTAGTCTTCATGAACAGTCGTACGACTGTATATACAGTCGTACGACTGTTCTTGTTTCCAGGCGATTTTTTCTTCAGTTTTTGCTTAAAAATGGCTTTTGGCAAAATTCTGATCTTGGACTGATTACAGTCGCACGACTGTAAACTACAGTCGTACGACTGTAATCCATGTTCCAGAATCAGAATTTCAACCTTCATCCCAAAAATTAGAAAACCCCAAAAATCATCAAAACGAATTTTGTTGTGTGCATCACGACCATAGATTCAATTTTCTAGTAAATTTGCATTTAGAACAATTCAACGACGGAGACCCAGTTCTCCCGAAAACCGACCCACTTAACATATGAAAAATGCATGTAAACCGGAAAAATTGTTCTTCGAAAATGATTTTCTCACAAAACCAAAAATACAGGGACGTTTCAAAATATTTTCCAGGTCTAATCGGGCCGGCTAGCCGAGCCGACCCGGTTACCCCCTAAATGCATGCCCTCGATTCCTGATTTCCCGTTCTGTCTATTTGAGTCCTAATTGTGGCGTGCTGTATATATTGTGCTAACCCTCGGTTTTGCAGGTTTTAATTTCTTTTTATTTTTATTTTTATTTTTGGATGTAATTTAATAGATTAAATCGTGTATTTAGGCGGTTGTATTTGTCTAGATTCTCGTGTATTCTAGGCGATTGTACAAGTGAGGCGAGGGTTTTTTTTTATTTTTTTATTTTTCCATTCGATTTGGCTGTAAGCCGGTTAATATTTATTTCTTTTCTTTATGTTTGTATTAAATATTTTGTGTGCGCGTTGTATGCTTTTTATACATTCAATAAAATGGACTTAGATTTTGAAATACCATTCGAGAACATTGACAATATTTATTTTAATTAGACACGAAATAAGGGACTTGTCCGGACCCGAATCTCTGGATAGTGTAGCGGCCGTTCGTCCGGTTCAGCTACATAAGGATTTCCCGGTTGAGCTGAGCCGGGTGGCGACTCCTACAATATTCATCGAGACTTAGGTCTCGGTTCTTTTTAAGATTGAATTCCA
This sequence comes from Euphorbia tirucalli, assembly GCA_039660915.1. NCBI lineage: Eukaryota > Viridiplantae > Streptophyta > Magnoliopsida > Malpighiales > Euphorbiaceae > Euphorbia > Euphorbia tirucalli. The sequence continues at coordinate 37,531,260 of CM077636.1, read as the reverse complement.
TTTATTTTTCAAAATGCGGATTTCCATTATAAAAACCCCACGCGAGGGAGGGATCCGCCCGAGGTCGTGGCGCCCCATTCCGAAAGGGAGTCCCGCGTCCCATCGAAAACGCGTCGTCCGCTCACATCAACCCTTGGCATATCTTCGTATGACTATGCGAAAGATTTAATGTGTTTTTGTAATATTTTTGTTAATTCATCTGTACTTACGTTAATTTCATGCAATGCAGTGTCATGAATGCTAAATATGCTTGATGGTGATTCAAATCCATGTATAGAATTATCAGGATAAACATCGCACAAATAAGCAAATTGAGACTTCATTGTATTAAACTTGATGTAAAGTACATCGTTTACATTGAAAATGGATGAAACAAATACAACAAAGTCATTTTCATCCTCCACAGACAGAGGGCCTTTCATTTCTTCATCTTCCTTAACATCCAGCTTCAAGATGCTATCCAGATCAGCAGTTATTTCAGATTCTTGTTCTGTAGAACGATTTATCTTCTCAACCTTAGGTAACTGTGCTTTAGCCTTCATCATGATTTTTGCAATATCAGAAACTATAGAATCGAGACTGTCCTTGGCCATCAGCTTTTTCTTAAATCCTTTCTTGGTCTTCTGATAAGGTCGGTTTTTGACCTTATCTTTTAGGCAATTTCGTGGTTTGAACGGCAATTTTTAGAGTCTTTTGTGTGAATGTTTGTGTGGTTTTTGAATATTTTGTGATTTTTATGTCTTGGATAGTTTTTATAACTTTTAGTATTTTTCGTGTTTTCTAGGGTTGTTTTTGTAATTTTTGTTTATTTGTTGTTTTTTTGGTCCGTGGTGTTGGTGCCGTTATGTTCTTTGTGCTTGTTTTGGATAGGTATTATGACCCGGACCGGAAGTTGGTGCATCAGCGGCGAGGAAGAGTTCAAAGTGCTGAAAATCAGGGCGGCACGGCGTGCCACAATTAGGGCATGGCGTGCCAACTCGGCGTGCCTGGTTAAGCAGTCCAGTGGAGTGGCACGAAAACGTGCCACTCAGATCAGCGTGGCGTGCCAACCCTAAAATCACACGGCACGGCGTGCCAACTCCACCAGCACGGTGTGCCGAGCCCCGAAACCTGCTGTTGCCCTACTTTCATCTCTTCTTTTTCCTGGTTTTAACCTAGCCGTATAAATAGGTTATTTTCTATGTTTCAAAGGATCTTTTTCCAGTCTTTTTGAGTGAGAGCAAAAACTTGTAGTGAGGTTTTGAGCTTGAACTATTTGTTTTCTTTGAGTTTGAACCATCGTTTGGTTGTAGTTTTACTTAGAATCTTCCCCTTTTTCGATGTTCCTAGTTCCGACTCGAGTTCGTCTATAGAGGTACACCCCAAGCATCTTCACACCATCAGAATCCGGTTAATCGGACCAAAAGGGCATAAGTTTTTCTTCTTCTCTTTTGTAATTTGATTAAGTTAGTTTTGATTCTGCAAATCGATTATGTTTGGTTGTAAACACTGAATTCATTCATCTTTCTTAATTAATACAATTGATTGCAAGTTAATTTCAATTTTTATTCCTTTTCTTTATGCAATTCCTTTAATGAATGTCTAGTCTCATAAGATCTTAATTTATTAAGTTCATATTTGTGGCATTACCTAGATTGACGCCTAGGAAACCATTAGTATTGACGACACTGTGGAACTTACGTGCCCCTATTTTCTGAGCTTTAGAATTAGACCGCCTCTAAACAAGGAAAACCGGCTAAGGACCTAAAAGATCTAGATACGCTAGGTTGTATTATCGGAAGAGCATAATTAAGGATTAATTGTTAAGTTAAATTCATCTTTTGTAGTTAATTGATAAAGCCATCCCCATTAGCATTCATAGGTCAGTAAACCGCCAATTGATAACACAAAACTCAAGTGCAAAGTAAGCTGGAATAGATCAACTAGGAGTAGGATAGTTTAGTTGTTAACATAATCAACCCAAACTACGTTCCGCCTAGGACACGCAAGGAACCCGAGTAGTTTAGTGTTTGCAGAATATTCTTTTCTCTGTGGGATCGATACCTGGACCAACCAGAATTATTACTTGTCAACGATAGGTACACTGCCTTAGTTGTGCGTTTCTAGGTTTAGTTTTACTACTACGCCTAGGACCCATCAAGTTTTTGGCGCCGTTGCCGGGGAAATTTTGTTTTTCTGCATCATTAAGCCAAAGGTCTATTTGCTGATCTAGGCAACACTTCTGTGCATATAGTTAAATAATTTTTTATTTTCTTTGAATATTTGTTGCAATTTAGTTTTCCTTAATTTCTGTGTGTGTGTTCTAGCTTATGCGAACTCGCTCTCAACACTCTGAGCTTGTACCTTATAACCCTGAAATTGAACATTTGTGTCGCAGGAACCGTAGAGTACGTCAAGAGCAGACTGTTCAAATGGAACATCAACAGCATGATGACGAGGAGAGACAACTTCGGGAAAGAGTTGAGCAAGAGCAACTCCGGCGAGAGCGGGAGGAGCTTGACAGAAGAAGGGGTGGTGATAGAGATAACATGGTCATGACAGACCTAATGGCTCCACATCGGCCCCGGAACAGATCCGGAGTGATTATCCCAGCCATCACTGCCAATCAATTCGAGTTGAAGTCCAGTATGATCCATTTGATCCAAGGGAACGGACTATTCAGTGGCGGACTAAGTGACAACCCCAATGATCACTTAGACCGGTTCCTCATGGTGGCCGATACAGTCCGAATCGGTAGGGTGCCCCAAGATGCTGTGCGGTTGAAGCTGTTTCCCTTTTCACTATGCGGGGGAGCAATGGAATGGTACAAATCCTTGAGGCCCGGATTAGTGACATCATGGGACCAATTGGAGAGACTCTTAATGAAGCATGGCAGAGATTCCAACGGTTATTGCGGAACTGTCCCCATCATGACATGCCGCGTTTCACTCAGGTAAGCACGTTTTATCATGGTTTAACACCAGCTAACCGTGCCATTATTGATTCTTCTGCAGGTGGGGACATTTTTAAGAATACTGCTACACAAGCCGAGGAGTTGATTGCGGAGCTGGCTAGAAAGAGCACCTTGTGGCAGTCAGACACGCCAACAAGGAATGAGGTTCGAGCTGCAGATTTGGGACGCCAAGATGCAGCTATGGACCATGTAAACAAGAAGTTGGACCTGTTGATGTCCCGCCTGAACTTAAATGGGCCACAATACCAACCGGTGTTGTGTGTATCATGTGGAGCGGAGCATCCCGGGCAAGATTGTGAATTGGGCGACCCATTCGCTCAATCGTCCGAAAACGTAAGTTTTGTGGGAGGAAACCAAAGGTACAATAACTCTAACTCTTATTCACAAAACTTCAATAATAGTAACAATTACGGAAAAAGGTATCAACACCCGAATATGTCCTATAGTAACAACCAAAATGTGTTGAGACCTCCTTCCGGATTCCATTATGAGCACCGTGAGCAGGGGTTAGGTAAGGCCCCATTTATTCCTAATGATCAATCTCCACAGCAGCCTCAACAGTCTAAGCAAGATGAGACGGTTTTGTCGTTGCTAAAAGACATCTCGTCTCGGCTTGCTGATAATGAAGCGTACTGTAGGGATTTGGGTAAGCAGGTGGCTCAATTGAGTAGGGAGAGGCAGGAAAGACCTCAAGGAGCACTTTCGAGTAGAACTGAACAGAACCCTAAAGGTAATCAAAGGGAGACAGCTCAAGCTATAACCCTACGAAGCGGTAGGCAAGTGGAGGACCGGGTGCACAACGCTGATATCCCATCTCAACCTACCAAGGTAAGTGAAGAGTCGGGAGAGGTAAGCAACCCCGATTCGATTTCTGAACCCGAACCTAGTACAACTGAAAAAGGGAAAATTCCTGACCCAGTGAGAGCCTACGCGCCTAAACTTCCTTATCCTTAAAGGGAGAAGAAAGATAAACTGGGGCAGAAATATTCCAAATTCCTGGAAATTTTTAAGAAGTTAGAATTTAATTTGCCATTGATTGAGGCTCTCTAAGAGATGCCTTCTTATGCTAAATTCTTTAAAGAACTTCTTGCAGGGAAATGAAAGCGAGGTGAGGACAAAGTGGTGGTCTTAACAGAGGAATGTTCGGCAATTATAACTAAAAACTTCCACCCAAGCTCAAAGATAAGGGCAGCTTTACTATCCCATGCCGGATAGGGAACTTGGAGATCGCCAATGCCCTATTCGACTTGGGTGCAAGTATAAATCTGATGCCTCTGTCGTTTTTCATGAGACTCGGACTCAGAGACCCAAAGCCAACTAACATGACCCTCCAATTGGCGGATAGATCTCTCACGAGACCAAAGGGGGTGGTCGAGGACGTGCTAGTAAAAGTGGACAAATTTATTTTCCCCGCGGACTTCGTGGTGATGGATATGGAGGAAGATAGCGCGGTGCCCCTTTTGCTTGGAAGGCCATTTCTTGCAACCGGTAGGACTCTGATAGATGTCCAGGAAGGTAAGATTATTCTTCGGTTGCACAATGAGGAGGTAAAGTTCAACGTCTATAACTCAATGAATTACCCATTAGATGTTGAAAGTTGTAATTTTGTAGACCCTTGTTGCCCTATTGATGCTTATGTGATAGAAAAGAGTTTTAACCAAGGGGAATTGGAGCTCTTGTCCGATTTCCGATTAAAACTCTTTCCGGGCAAATTGCGGAGTCGATGGACGGGACCGTTTACCATGCATAAGGTTTACCCCTCCAGGATGGTGGAAATTGAAACCCCAGAGGGAATTCAACAAGTGAATGGGCACCGGTTGAAGCCCTATGTCAGCGGAGGAATAAAGGAGGAGAAGCAAGTTTTGCTCCTTCGTGATGTGTAATGCTAAACCGCGGGCATAGAAGTCGAGCTATTCCGACTATAAACATAGCACTGAGGTACGTATACCTCCCGTGTACATTAGTTTTTACGTTAATATGTTTTTGTGTGTTTTTGCGTGTAGGATTAGGTACTTAAGCAAGTTAATCGGAAGTCGTGTTCAAAATGTGAAAAAAGGCAACAGTTGGCAGAATTCATGGTGGCACGCCGTGCCACTACTCAGCACGCCGTGCCAAGGTGAAGTTGGGTGTAGCACGTGGCGTGCCAAGGTGGCACGAAATCGTGCCAGGCTGCTGTTCCGGAAGAAAATTGTGCATAAGAAAACAGCACGCCATGCCACATTCAGCATGCCGTGCCAAAGTAATGGTATGCAGGGCGGCACGACGTGTCATTTCAGCACGCCCACGTGCCGCTGTTCTGTTCCGCGAGAGGTTTGTGAGAACAAGGTCAGCACACCGTGTCAAAAATCCGCACGCCGTGCCTATCACTGTTCTGAAGAACAGCACGCCGTGCCAAGTTGGCACGCCAACGTGCCGTCTTTCTGTTCCAAAAAGTGAGTTGCGAGAAAAAGGATCAGCACGCCGTGTCAAGACTTCAGCACGCCGTGCTATATGTTCAAATTTCAAGGCAGCACGTCGTGCCAAGGCAGCACGCCGGCGTGCCAGCACTCTGTTTCCAGGTAAGTATTTTTAACCCGCTCAGCACGCCGTGCTGAGTGTTTGGCACGGCGTGCCGAGCGTTCAAATTTTGAATCCCAAGGGAATTCCACCGCCTATTTAATGCTTTTCTCCCCTTTCCCCCTTCTCATAACCGCCCACTTCTCCTTCTTCTCCTTCCTCTCTCTCACTTTCTCTCACCTTCTCACTTTCTCTCTCCCCCTTTCACTCTCTCTCTCTAGAACCCATTCTCTCCTTCTCCTTCTCCATTCTTTTTTTTTCTTCCTTTCTCTCCTTCTCCCTATCTTCTTCTTCTTCTTTTTCTTTTTCTTCTTCTTCTCCATCTCATCCCTTTTCCTCCATTCTTTTACCCTAGGGTTTTATTTTGTTTCAATTTCCTTGAATCAGGTATGAATTCTTGCTTTATTCTTTCTTTTATTCATTATTCTTATTATTGTTGTTCTTTTTCTCATTTTGGTTTGATGGATTGACTGCTTAATAGGGTTTTATTTTACTTTCTTTTTCTTCTTTGGGGTTTGTATCTTTGACAGTAGATGTTCTTTAGCTTTGTGTTCTTGTGTTTTTTATTCTTGTTTTATTTTTATGTTTGTGCAATTGTAGGATGAAGAGGAAAACCGTCGCCGATCGGAGACACGGTTCGTCTCGCCAACCCCTGGAACCGTCACCGGAGCCGGTACCAAGTGACGTGCCGCCCACCGACCCATTGATGGCCCCGCTGACCAATCTATCAAGGAAATACAAATGTCACTTTCCCTTACTTTCGGATGATGAAGGTAAGAAGTACGAAACTTTATTTCCTTTAGAAAGCACTCCATTTCGCACTTTCGATTGGCAATTTCTGTTTGTGAAAGATAGGTCGGAAGGAGTGAAAGCTAAGTTGACTAGTCTAGGGTGGTACGAATTTATGAAATCTAACCCTCCGGTCTTTAGGGAGCTAAACCTAGAGTTTTACTCTACCTTGAGTTTTAAAACCAACCCGAATACGGGCCTTAGAAGCATGACCTTCCGCCTCTTTGGCACTGAGCGGACTTTGGACATTGATGGCCTTAGGGCTTGTATAGGGATTGACGGGAATGGTTACAAATGGCCCGAAAATCTGGATGCCAAGAAATTTTGGCGATTGATAGGGCAAGGGGTTTACCAACCCCGGTTTGCCAAAACCTCCCAAATCCAAGACCCTGTTTTACAATTAGTTCATAAATTTGTATGCTTTAATTTTTCGGGAAAGACTGAGAGCAACCGGGTTAATGCATTTGAATTGTTGATCCTGTGGCATGTGCATAGTGAAATTAAGGTGCACTTGGGCTTCTTTGTCATGGAAGCTTTATACAATCATCACAACCGAGCTAAGTCCGAACTAGGACTAGGGCATATTGTGACTTGTATTGCATGTTTTTTTCATAGTAATACTTGTTATAGGAACCTCGAGAGCATTCTTCCCAAGAAGCTTTCGAAGGGAATCTTGTCTTGTTCCTATGTTGGTGCAGCTGCAGGTCCTTCAAGTGCAGGAGGTTCAAGTCGAGGAAAGGCCCCCATGGAAGTAGACGAGGAGGAAGAGAGTGAGGAAGGAGAGGACGGCGAGGAGGACGCGGAGAATGTATCGGTGGGGGTAGATTTTATGGGGCGGATTGAAGGACGGTTGGATGGCATTATTGAGCAATTGGAAGGCTTAACTGTCCATCAGGTTCTGCTGGAGCAGCGGCTGAACGCGCGCCTTGATCGGCAAGCAGCTCAGCTCGCCAACGTCGAGGCATTCGCCTCCCGCTACTGTGCCGCCCAAGGGTGGCCGTACCCACCGCCACCACTACCAGCTCCCGATATGTGAGGTAACCTTTGTCCTTTCCCATTTAGTTTGCTTCTTCTTCCATTGCACTTTTGGAAGTAAGTGCAATCTCAGTGTGGGGTGGGTAAAGGGACTTCTCCCTTTCTTTTTCTTTTTCTTATATTGCACTTTTTGATTGTTTGTTTAGCATGTTTGTTGGTGGTTTTGCATGATTGGGTGTTTTGTGTTGGTTTTTGGTTAGATTTAGGATTTACTTTTCAATGCATGTGAAGTTGGTTTTGGTTGTTTTGGTTTGTTAGTATTTTTTAGGTTGCTTACGTATCAATTGCCGTTTGAATAACATTGCTTAATCCACCCTCGAACCTAAGACTCTGTGCTTGGATTGATAGCAATTGGCTAGGGATATTAGGAGTTGTTTGCAAGTCATTAGCTTGTTTGTGCGTGGTTTGTGATTCTTGATGGTAACCATTGGTTAGATTTGTCATTTAGGTTGCATTAGGGAATCAGTCCTCTACCCCGACTTGCATGATTGAGCTAGGATTACGCCTTGGAACATTGGTTGAGTCACACGACCTAGCATACAAACCCTAATACACTTGTGCGAATTTGAGCCTTTAGAACCATTTCACATCGGTTCTATTTCTTTGTGAGGGTAAAAACAATCGTGGCACACCAGATCGTAGAACCCGGTGTTGTTTTGCACTTGGCATCGAGAGCTTAATATGTGGAGACCCTTAGGATTAACCCATTGACTTAAATAACCCTAACCCTAACTACTAATTCATCCCTTAGATCACCCATAGCCACTAAATTAACCTTTTTGACTTAAAAAACCTTCACCAAGCCAACTCTATAATCCTAACTTTTTACCATTTCACTTTGATTTTCCTTTCTCACCCTCCTCTCCTAAATCAAGTAATTGGCTAAGTTGTTCATTCATTTTGGGGTCAATAACCATTTGCATTTCAAATCTTTCATATCTAGTCCTATGGAAAAATTGTGTTTAAAAAAAAAACATAAAAAAAAATATATATATATAAATAAAAAAAAAATCCAAATAGAGTCAATGTGTTTGTTCGGTTTCTTTTTGTAAAACTCGGAGTTTGCTGTCTTGGTTATCCGGTTTGCATCTTTAAGCCGGTATTTGTGTTCCATGTTTTGTAATTTTTCATTGGTTGAATAAAGGATTAGGGCGATCATCTAATTGCCTTGATCCATGTCTTGTAATTTTTGTTTTCGTTTTCTCATTAAGTTGTGTCTCGGCCATTGGGTGTGGATAAGGCCTTCTTTTTGTCAAGTTAATTTAAAAAAAAAAAAAAAAGCAAAGCAAACACTCTTAGGACTAGTTCTGAGTTGAAAGTTGCATGACCCGTCTTTAGTACTTAGTCAATTTGTATATTTTACTTGATTCGTAGGAGGTGTACACCTAAAATTTCCCTTATCAAACCTACCCTAAGCCGTAACATTACAAGCCCCAGGTTCTCTGATTTTGCTCCTTGACCAATGACTTCACCGGGATTGCCATTAGTTCGTTATGTGATGTGTGCCATTGTTTGTTTTTGTGTGCTCATCCGCCTTGCCTTGAACTTGAGCGTTGGAGTGACATCTTGTGAGGTGCTTTGTGGTCGTATAAACTCTGTTTGTTCCTCGCCCTTTGACTAGCTAAATTGTGTTGGGTTTGGGTATTGAGTGGTTTTGAACCTTGTGCACCTAATGTCATTTCGAAGGTGATGCTTTACTTTCTTCAGTTTATGAATCTCGTACGGTTAAACCCTTAGGTGGATTTGCAAGTGAAAGCGAGCAAGTTTACTCCTTTGTTTTTAGTTGATTTGCTTGAGGACAAGCAAGACTTTAAGTGTGGGGTGGTTGATAAGGTCGGTTTTTGACCTTATCTTTTAGGCAATTTCGTGGTTTGAACGACAATTTTTAGAGTCTTTTGTGTGAATGTTTGTGTGGTTTTTGAATATTTTGTGATTTTTATGTCGTGGATAGTTTTTATAACTTTTAGTATTTTTCATGTTTTCTAGGGTTGTTTTTGTAATTTTTGTTTATTTGTTGTTTTTTTGGTCCGTGGTGTTGGTGCCGTTATGTTCTTTGTGCTTGTTTTGGACAGGTATTATGACCCGGACCGAAAGTTGGTGCATCAGCGGCGAGGAAGAGTTCAAAGTGCTGAAAATCAGGGCGGCACGGCGTGCCACAATTAGGGCACGGCGTGCCAACCTGGCGTGCCTGGTTAAGCAGTCTAGTGGAGTGGCACGAAAACGTGCCACTCAGATCAGCGTGGCGTGCCAACCCTAAAATCACACGGCACGGCGTGCCAACTCCACCAGCACGGCGTGCCGAGCCCCGAAATCTGCTGTTGCCCTACTTTCATCTCTTCTTTTTCCTGGTTTTAACCTAGCCGTATAAATAGGTTATTTTCTATGTTTCAAAGGATCTTTTTCCAGTCTTTTTGAGTGAGAGCAAAAACTTTTAGTGAGGTTTTGAGCTTGAACTATTTGTTTTCTTTGAGTTTGAACCGTCGTTTGGTTGTAGTTTTACTTAGAATCTTCCCCTTTTGCGACGTTCCTAGTTCCGACTCGAGTTCGTCTATAGAGGTACACCCCAAGCATCTTCACACCGTCGGAATCCGGTTAATCAGACCAAAAGGGCATAAGTTTTTCTTCTTCTCTTTTGTAATTTGATTAAGTTAGTTTTGATTCCGTAAATCGATTATGTTTGGTTGTAAACACTGAATTCATTCATCTTTCTTAGTTAATACAATTGATTGCAAGTTAATTTCAATTTTTATTCCTTTTCTTTATGCAATTCCTTTAATGAATGTCTAGTCTCATAAGATCTTAATTTATTAAGTTCATATTTGTGGCATTACCTAGATTGACGCCTACGAAACCATTAGTATTGACGACACTGTGGAACTTATGTGCCCCTATTTTCTGAGCTTTAGAATTAGACCGCCTCTAAACAAGGAAAACCGGCTAAGGACCTAAAAGATCTAGATACGCTAGGTTGTATTATCGGAAGAGCATAATTAAGGATTAATTGTTGAGTTAAATTCATCTTTTGTAGTTAATTGATAAAGCCATCCCCATTAGCATTCATAGGTCGGTAAACCGCCAATTGATAACACAAAACTCAAGTGCAAAGTAAGCTGGAATAGATCAACTAGGAGTAGGATAGTTTAGTTGTTAACATAATCAACCCAAACTACGTTCCGCCTAGGACACGCAAGGAACCCGAGTAGTTTAGTGTTTGCAGAATATTCTTTTCTCTGTGGGATCGATACCTGGACCAACCAGAATTATTACTTGTCAACGATAGGTACACTGCCTTAGTTGTGCGTTTCTAGGTTTAGTTTTACTACTACACCTAGGACCCATCATCTTCATAAAAGCATTGCTCAGGGCAACAGTCAATGCTTTTGAAATCACTTTTACAACTTCATCGCAGATCTTTTTCTCAGCATCTTCTTTGTACACTTATTTCTCAGCATAACTTAATTTCTTCTTTATCCCTTACACTACATTGGTAGATTTTTCAGATAATTTCCTCTAACAGACAATAGGCTTAAAATTATCTCTTCTTCTATGACTGGTGCAATCAGTTCTTCTTAACTTTTTTCAAAATCCACTACATCTGAGAATATTTCAAAACCCAGCAATACTACTTACCCAACATTCACGGGTTCAGCTTGTCCCTTGTACAACTCTTCACCAGCCTTAATGAATGGTTTCATCATGAACTTACCGTTCTTCCAGATCTTCTGGTTCTTCTTTGATGCTTCAGGTTTATATCCTAATCCATACTATCTTGGCTGTTCAGACTCAATATTGAATTCCAGCACTCCCTGTAAATTAGCTCCAAGACCCAGCCCTGGTATGAACTTTTATTTACATAGGTAGTGAGCAACCACTTCGGCATGTAATTCTCATATATAACCATTGGAGCATATGTGATTTCTTCTTCATTAATCATGATGACTTGGAATCCACCAAATGGTGGAACGTCTTCATTCACTGCAGCAATCATTGACTGAGAATATGCTTTAGTAGTTACAAGCTTATCACCAACAGGAAACTTTATCTTCTGATGCAGCGTAGGAATGGATCTGCCCAACGGATGAAACTAGGGTCTTCCTAACAATAGGGAAAATGTGACAGGAATATCAATTACTGTGAAGGTGACCATTGACTTAACTGGTCCTACTTCTACTTCATCCTCAAAAGTACCAATCACTGTTCTTTTTGAGTCATCATAAACCTTAATCATAGTCGAAGAATTCTTTAAAGCTTCTTCACTCAAGCCCAGATATGGCAGCATTTTCAATGGACAAATGTTCAAGGCTGATCCATCATCTACCATAACACATGGCATAATTATGTCCATTATTTTAGCTTTTACATAAATAGCTTTATTGTGGGCCTTTCCTCCATCTCGAAGATCTCTTTCAAAAAATACAATATCAGGGTAACCAGAGTTAACCCTGTCCAATAAACAGCACATCACTTCCAGAGATGTAATTGGAGAAACTTCAATCTCGGACAGTTTCTTCATCGAAGCTGCTCTATGCACTTTCAAGACTAACAATAAATGCCACAGACTAGCCTGAGTTGGAGTCTTCTTTAATTGTGAAATGACTAAATCTTCTTTCTCAACTTCTTTTAGAGGTGATGAACTACTTGATCCAGTCACTGGGGCTTTATCCTTTTGTTAAATAACAAGGTGATACACTCTACCACTTCTTGTCACATTCCTCACTTCAACAACTTTTGGCTTCTTTATAATAGATGGTTTAACTGATTCACCTCCATTATACTCTTTATATCCATTATCTGAATCTAGATCATTCAGACTCACTGGCTTTACAACTTTCTGCTTTGCTGACTTCTCATTCTTTGATTCCACTTTAGTTTCACCAACTACTACAAACTATACTAAGGTTTTCTTGCAAGATCTAAGCAAAAAAAAAAAAATTATCTAGTAACCTCGACTACACCATATTAACTTGTTTTTCAAACTTTGGCAATGGATTAGTTTTAGTACTGGGCTTTGCAAGCTCTTGCAATCTACCTTCGTCTATCAACTTCTAGATAACATCTCTCAACTTGTAGCAATTATTAGTTCCGTGACCAACAACAACATGGTAAGTGCCGAAGTTATCCCTGTTAGAGATTGTGCCCTAAGCCAATGTTGGATTATGTAAACAATCTTCTTAAGTCATTAATAAAGACTTATTTTATCATATATATTTGTATGTTAGTATTTATGATAATGTATCCATGAATTAATTGTGTAATTCTAAATTTCCCTAGTCGATTGTTATTATGGGAATAATAACAAACTAAGACTAGTGTGAGTGATAATGGATATTCATAAGATGAATATAGTGTATACAGATACAGATTATACTCACGGGCAATGTGTTAGAGAACATGTTGCTGGAGACCCACTATAAGATCAAGTTCATGGTCACGTGTCACAACTGATCTTGATTATAGTAGTGTCATCAGCTGATTCCTTTGACCTGAGGTCACCATGGATTCCGGGATGAATTCATGTTGTGCTTTGACGCAGTCAAACGCTGCTTGTAACAGAGTAGTTATAAAGGCTGTGGTTGGGTACAATATGACTCATGCTTAGGGATGTGAGTGACAGATATGGGATTTTGTCCCTCTCTAACAAGAGAGCGATATCACTGGGCCCCTCGATAAGTAAGACTGTTAAATGCATGGCCGTGCTCAAATAATTGATAAGAGTATCAATTGATTTGTCTGAACAGTTTACTTTGAGATCGAGAAAGCATATGATTAATTATATAAGATTGACAAGTGTACCATGTCTTATAATTAATCTTGATATCAAAGAGACAAAAGGGAATATGACATTCTATAAATAGGTATTGGATCATTCCAATCATATTAATTGGGTAGTCGTAATGGCTTGCTAGAGTCCGCTTGTGACCTATAAGGACATTATGGTAATTTCCTTATTGCCAATTAATATGATCCTATGGGGTCACACACAAGAGCAAAATGAAGTTCATCTTATCGGGTATAAATTATTATTGGATAACAATTTATGAATGAGAAAGAGAATAAATATATATAGTGATATATATTTATGTATGTATATATAAATATTAATGTGATTAATATTGCATAAAGTATGCTACATATTATAATTAAATTATATGGAGATATAATTAATTATAATATTATATATACATATATGTATTATGGAGAATTGATTTGATTTAATGTTAATTGAGAATTAATATTAAATTGTGTAGGTTAATATATAATTATAACTAATAGGTGTATTAGGTTATAATTATAATTAACTATTTAGGTTAATTATTTAAGGAAACAATTAACCTAAACCTAATCACTCTCTACACTAATAATACAGCAGATTTCGGCCAGCCACCATAAGCTAAGAGCCAGCCGACCTCCTCTTCTTCTCCTTCCAAGAGTTTTTCGAAACCTTGCTCTTCTCTCGGTTCGAAGAATCGGTTCTTCAATCTCGGCGCTAGCACGCGGTGGACGTATTGCTCCGTGTGGATCAACCATAGAGGGAAGCTATTTTGGTTCCTAAGTGATTCAAACTTCAAAGAATTAAGGTAATTCTTTAACCCTCCTTCCGATTCAATGTAATGTACATGGGTCCTTGGTGGGGATTAATCTTTTTCCGCTGCGTTTTATGTTTGTTTTATGCGATTAATTCCCAACAGTGGTATCAGAGCCACTTGTGCATTGGTTGAATTGGATTTGTTGTTTTGATAGGATCAAAATTGCCATGTTAGGGTTTGTTTGTTTTTGATTTAGGGTTCTTTGTTATTTTGAATAACATATTGAAATTTGATTTTAATGTTTATCATTGTAAATGATTTTGGTGGTTTTGATTTGAAATTAAAAGGGGTATTATGAATTTGATTCATGAGAATTCAATTAAAATTGTTTAATTATATAAATAAAAAAAAAAAAAATGGCACTGTTCGAAATCTGGGCACTGAACAGTGCCCAGATTATGTGTTGTGCGCAGTTGCGAGAACTGCGCACAACATGCTGCGCAGCTTTGCTGCGTTCGCAGCACTGCAGGCTGCGCAGTATGCGGCCCATCGGGCTGCAGACAGCAATTGTTGCTGTGCTGTCCTGGTTGTAGGGCTGTGCTATCCGTCTGTGTACCCCTTGACTTATTTCAAATCAATTAAAATAAATTGTTTATTTAAGTATTTGTATTTTATATGATAAAATATTTGAAATACAATATGATTGTATTTTACCATTTTGAACCCTAAATATTTTAGATATAAAATTATTATTGATAATTTTATGCATGGTGTTATGGTATGGTTTTGGACCCCATGGATGCTTTATTTTATTTATTGTGGTTTTATATAAATACGACCTGCGAGTCGTTTGTATTTATGTAATCTTATTTTTCTAGATAAATTGTATAGGATGCAATTTATTGTTTGTAAATTTTATTTACTAGAAAATTGTATAGGATACAATTTTGTAAAGTATGTAAATCCATGAGATGGTGCCAAGGAACAAAGACGTGAAGACGGATCCAAGGGATGCGGCTGTGCTGCGACCATGCGATGGTTACAACCACCTAGGAAATGACCTGTTGATTTTCATATTGGCCTGTGAAAATCAATGTAGATAAAACCATACCATAACACGGTCTTTCGAGTCTATTGCATGTTTTATATTTTGATGCCATGTGATGCCATGCTAAGTATGATATATGCATGCTAGATGAATGTATGACATTGGATGCCATGCTAGAATTAATATTAACTTAGAAAGATTAATGTTAATGCCATGTATTGTATGAGATACATTTTAATCACAGGAATTAATAAACCCTAAATAAACTTATGAAGTTTATATTTTTGCCACCCAATTACGTATAACACTAGTCAAGTACTATGTTCGCATCATGGTAGCCACGCCAAAGCGGGTACGCATGTTGTGACCTTAGCGAAGCGATAATATGAGAAATGGTGATTCTCATTGTGTTGTAATTGGTTTAACAAAGGGTTAATCAAAATGGTGTTTTGAACCCGAGGCAAAGATGAGATGAGTAACATGCAAATTAAATATGATATATGATATCATGCATCTCATAAATTAAAAGAGTTACATAATGATATAATTGACATGGTGATGTCTACCGAAATTATATTTAATCATAGGGACATGCCAAAGCAGTGCTATGGTTAAGTATGGATTTTGGGTCTTTTACCCACTTAAATATTTTAAAGGGTTTTATAATTTTAGTGGGAGTTTAATTCTCTTATGTAATTAACTTTGCATATATTTTCTGTTGTAGATAAATGGCCAACACAAGCAATCCCGGTTCTATTCGATCTATCCTTGAGAAGGATAAACTGAACGGAACCAATTACCTAGATTGGTATCGCAACTTGAGAATTGTTCTCAAGCAAGAGCGAAAGCTGTATGTTCTGGATGGGCCTTTGCCCGCTAACCCTCCACCCACCACAGCTTCAAGAGCTGAAAGGGATGCTTTTCACAAGCATCAAAATGATCAGATTGATGTACAATGCCTGATGCTCGCATCAATGATTCCGGAACTTCAGAAGGATCTGGAAACATTTGAGGCATATGAGATGTCTCAAGAGCTTAAGGAAATGTTCCAAAAGCAAGCGAGAAGGGAAAGGTATGAGACCTTGAGATCTTTGGTTGGGTGCAAGATGACCGAAGGGAGTTCGGTTAGTGCCCATGTTCTGAAGATGAAAGGGTACATTGATCAGTTGGAGAGGCTTGGTTCGCCACTCAGACCTGAGTTGGCAACGGATTTGATCCTTAATTCTCTTCCCGAGAGTTACTCCCATTTTGTCATGAATTATCACATGAATGATATGGACAAAACGGTCAGCGAACTGCATGGGATGCTTAAAAATGCTGAAGTAACGATAAAAGAGAAGCCAAGCTCCAAAGGGATCCATATGGTGCAAAAGGGTAGGATCCAGAAGAAGAAGGGTAAAGCAAACAAACCCAAAGAGTTTGGGAAGGATGCAAAGAAGCCCAAAGCTGTTACCAAGGCAAAGCCTCCAAAGGAAGGCACATGCCATTTCTGCAATCAGCCTGGTCATTGGCGCAGAAATTGCAAGCTTTATTTGGAGGACTTGAGGAAGAAGAGAGGCGGTGAGACCGCTAATGAAGGTATTTATGTTATTGAAATATTTCATTCTACTTCTGTTTCTACTTCGTGGGTATTAGATACCGGTTGTGGTTCTCACATTTGTATGAATGTGCAGGGACTTAAAGGAAGTAGAAAGCTCAAGAAGGGCGAGGTAGAATTCCATGTGGCGAATGGAGCTAGAGTTGCTGCTTATGAAGTCGGTCGCTACGAGCTCAAGTTGCCAAGTGGACTTGTTCTTTCTTTGAATAATTGTTATTTTGTTCCTAATTTGTCTAGGAACATCATTTCTATTTCATGTTTGGACAAGGAAGGATTTAAATGTGTTATTGAGAATAATCACTTATTGCTTTTCAATAAAGACTTGTTTTATGCAAATGCGGATTTACATGATGGTCTTTATTTGTTGAACCTTAGTGAAGGTTATAATGAGCATGTATATAACATAAATACCAAAAGGATAAGAACGAATGTTGTGAATCCTACTTATCTCTGGCACTGTCGTCTAGGACACATTAATGAGAAACGCATTTCAAAACTCCATAAAGATGGTGTTAGAGATTGTGCCCTAAGCCAATGTTGGATTATGTAAACAATCTTCTTAAGTCATTAATAAAGACTTATTTTATCATATATATTTGTATGTTAGTATTTATGATAATGTATCCATGAATTAATTGTGTAATTCTAAATTTTCCCTAGTCGATTGTTATTATGGGAATAATAACAAACTAAGACTAGTGTGAGTGATAATGGATATTCATAAGATGAATATAGTGTATACAGATACAGATTATACTCACGGGCAATGTGTTAGAGAACATGTTGCTGGAGACCCACTATAAGATCAAGTTCATGGTCACGTGTCACAACTGATCTTGATTATAGTAGTGTCATCAGCTGATTCCTTTGACCTGAGGTCACCATGGATTCCGGGATGAATTCATGTTGTGCTTTGACGCAGTCAAACGCTGCTTGTAACAGAGTAGTTATAAAGGCTGTGGTTGGGTACAATATGACTCATGCTTAGGGATGTGAGTGACAGATATGGGATTTTGTCCCTCTCTAACAAGAGAGCGATATCACTGGGCCCCTCGATAAGTAAGACTGTTAAATGCATGGCCGTGCTCAAATAATTGATAAGAGTATCAATTGATTTGTCTGAACAGTTTACTTTGAGATCGAGAAAGCATATGATTAATTATATAAGATTGACAAGTGTACCATGTCTTATAATTAATCTTGATATCAAAGAGACAAAAGGGAATATGACATTCTATAAATAGGTATTGGATCATTCCAATCATATTAATTGGGTAGTCGTAATGGCTTGCTAGAGTCCGCTTGTGACCTATAAGGACATTATGGTAATTTCCTTATTGCCAATTAATATGATCCTATGGGGTCACACACAAGAGCAAAATGAAGTTCATCTTATCGGGTATAAATTATTATTGGATAATAATTTATGAATGAGAAAGAGAATAAATATATATAGTGATATATATTTATGTATGTATATATAAATATTAATGTGATTAATATTGCATAAAGTATGCTACATATTATAATTAAATTATATGGAGATATAATTAATTATAATATTATATATACATATATGTATTATGGAGAATTGATTTGATTTAATGTTAATTGAGAATTAATATTAAATTGTGTGGGTTAATATATAATTATAACTAATAGGTGTATTAGGTTATAATTATAATTAACTATTTAGGTTAATTATTTAAGGAAACAATTAACCTAAACCTAATCACTCTCCACACTAATACTATAGCAGAATTCGGCCAGCCACCAGAAAAAAAAGTAGCCAGCCGAAATTCAGTCTCTCCAAGCAAAAGAAAAATCTGATTTTTTTTTTTTCTGCTCTCTTCTCTCGATTCGAAGAAACCGTTTCTTCCATCCCGGCGCTAGCACGCGGTGAACGTATTGCTCCGTGTGGATCAACCATAGAGGGAAGCAATTTTGGTTCCTAAGTGATTCAAACTTCAAAGAATTAAGGTAATTCTTTAACCCTCCTTCCGATTCAATGCAATGCACATGGGTCCTTGGTGGGGATTAATCCTTTATCCGCTGCGTTTTATGTTTGTTTGTGCGATTAATTCCCAACAGTGGTATCAGAGCCACTTGTGCATTGGTTGAATTGGATTTGTTATTTTGATTAGATCAAAATTGCATGTTAGGGTTGTATGTTCTTGATTTAGGGTTCAATGTTATTGTGAATAACATGTTTAAAATTTGATTTTAATGTGAATCATTGTGAATGATTTGGTTGTAATTGTTTTGAATCAGAAAAGGGGTGAAATTTTGGATTCAGCATGTTGGCACGCCGGCGTGCCGGTTTTGGCACGGCGTGCCAACAGGAAATCGTTCCTGGATGCTTGAGTTCAGAATGGTGGCACGCGGGCGTGCCGATTTGGCACGGCTTGCCAACCTGAAAATTTTGCATATGGCACGACGTGCTGGGCCTTTGCACGCCGTGCCAACTGGAAACCGTTTCCAGTGTTGCGACCAGAATGGCGGCACGACGGCGTGCCAACCTTGGCACGGCGTGCCACCTGGGAATTTTCAGAGGGGGCTGTTTTTTGCGCGAAAAAATTTTTTTGCCTGCGGCGCTTGCTTCGCAACAGGGGCTACCGCCCCCGTACCCCCGTCCAACTCAGCAGCGAGTTGGATCGCTGGAAGTTGGGTTTGGTGTTTTTCGTTTATGTGTGGAAATTGTTTCTACACATTTACGATTTTCAAATCAATTACTCTAAATACAATAGGATTGTATTTTACCCTTTATGAATCCTAAATCTTGTAGATGTAAAATTATTGTGATAATTTTATGCATGGTGTTGTGGTATGGTTTTGGACCCCATGGATGTTTTTTTTTTGTTCCTTTTGTTTTGGTGGATGTAAGGTTTTATAAATACGGCCTGCGAGACGTTTGTATTTATGTAATCTTATTTTTCTAGATAAATTGTATAGGATGCAATTTATTGTTTGTAAATTTTATTTTACTAGAAAATTGTATAGGATACAATTTTGTAAGATATGTAAATCCATGAGATGGTGCCAAGGAACAAAGACGTGAAGACGGATCCAAGGGGTGGGGGAGTGCTGTGACCATACGATGGTTACAACCACCTAGGAAATGACCTGTTGATTTTCATATTGGCCTATGAAAATCAATGTAGATAAAACCATACCATAACACGATTTTTTTTTTTTTTCGAGTCTATTGCATGTTTTATATTTTGATGCCATGTGATGCCATGCTTAGTATGAAATATGCATGCTAGATGAATGTATGACATTGGATGCCATGCTATAATTAATGTTAACTAAGAAGATTAATATTAATGCCATGTATTGTATATGATACAATTTAATCACGGGATTTAATAAACCCTAAAATAAACTTATGAAGTTTATATTTGCCACCCAATTACGTATAACACTAGTCAAGTACTATGTTCGCATCATGGTAGCCACGCCAAAGCGGGTACGCATGATGTGACCTTAGCGAAGCGATAATATGAGAAATGGTGATTCTCATTGTGTTGTAATTGGTTTAACAAAGGGTTAATCAAAATGGTGTTTGAGCCCTAGGCAAAGATGAGATGAGTAACATGCAAATTAAATATGATATATGATATCATGCATCTCATAAATCAAAAGAGTTACATAATGATGTAATTGACATGGTGATGTCTACCGAAATTATATTTAATCATAGGGACATGCCAAAGCAGTGCTATGGTTAAGTATGGATTTTGGGTCTTTTACCCACTTAAATAATTTTAAAGGGTTTTATAATTTTAGTGGGAGCTTAATTCTCTTATGTAATTTAACTTTGCATATATTTTCTGTTGTAGATAAATGGCAAACACAAGTAATCCCGGTTCTATTAGATCTATCCTTGAGAAGGATAAACTAAATGGAACGAATTACCTTGACTGGTATCGCAACTTGAGAATAGTTCTCAAGCAAGAGCGGAAGCTATATGTTCTGGATGGGCCTTTGCCCGCTAACCCTCCACCCACCACGGCTCCAAGAGCTGAAAGAGATGCTTTCCACAAGCATCAAAATGATCAGATTGATGTGCAATGCCTAATGCTCGCTTCTATGATTCCGGAACTTCAGAAGGATCTGGAAATGTTTGAGGCATACGAGATGTCTCAAGAGCTTAAGGAAATGTTCCAAAAGCAAGCGAGAAGGGAAAGGTATGAGACCTTGAGATCTTTGGTTGCGTGCAAAATGGCCGAAGGTAGTTCGGTTAGTGCACATGTTCTGAAGATGAAAGGGTACATTGATCAGTTGGAGAGACTTGGTTCGCCACTCAGACCTGAGTTGGCAACGGATTTGATCCTAAACTCTCTTCCCGATAGTTACTCCCATTTTGTCATGAATTATCACATGAATGATATGGACAAAACGGTAAGCGAATTGCATGGGATGCTTAAAAACGCTGAAGTGACTATAAAAGAGAAACCAAGCTCCAAAGGGATCCATATGGTGCAAAAGGGTAGGATCCAGAAGAAGAAGGGTAAAGCGCACAAACCCAAAGCGTTTGGGAAAGATGCTAAAAAGCCCGTAGCTGCTGCCAAGGCAAAGCCTGCAAAGGAAGGCGCATGCCATTTCTGCAATCAGCCTGGTCATTGGCGCAGAAATTGCAAGCTTTATTTGGAGGACTTGAGGAAGAAGAGAGGCGGTGAGACCGCTAAATCAAGGTATTCATGTTATTGAAATACTTCATTCTACTTCTGTTTCTACTTCGTGGGTATTAGATACCGGTTGTGGTTCTCACATTTGTATGAATGTGCAGGGGCTTAGAGGAAGTAGAAAGCTCAAGAAGGGCGAGGTAGAATTCCATGTGGCGAATGGAGCTAGAGTTGCTGCTTATGAAGTCGGCCGCTACGAGCTCAAGTTGCCAAGTGGACTTGTCCTTTATTTGAATAATTGTTATTTTGTTCCTAATTTGTCTAGGAACATCATTTCTATTTCATGTTTGGACAAGGAAGGATTTAAATGTGTTATTGAGAATAATCACTTATTGCTTTTCAATAAAGACTTGTTTTATGCAAATGCGGATTTACATGATGGTCTTTATTTGTTGAACCTTAGTGAAGGTTATAATGAGCATGTATATAACATAAATACCAAAAGGATAAGAACAAATGTTGTGAATCCTACTTATCTCTGGCATTGTCGTCTAGGACACGTTAATGAGAAACGCATTTCAAAACTCCATAAAGATGGAATTTTGGGTCTAGATGTTTTTGAAACATATGACACATGCGAGTCTTGTTTAATGGGTAAGATGACGAAGAGCCCCTTTACTGGTCACAGTGAAAGGGCTAGTGACTTATTAGAACTCATACATACGGATGTATGTGGGCCTATGAGCACAACTGCTAGAGGTGGTTTTCAATACTTCATTACGTTCACTGATGATTTCAGTAGATATGGTTATCTATATCTAATGAAGCATAAGTCGGAATCCTTTGAAATGTTCAAAGCATTCCAAAATGAAGTACAAAACCAACTTGGCAAGACAATTAAAGCACTTAGATCTGATCGAGGTGGTGAATATTTGAGCCAAGAGTTTGACGATCATCTTAAAAATTGTGGGATTGTCTCACAATTAACTCCTCCTGGTACACCACAGTGGAATGGTGTGTCTGAGAGGAGGAACCGAACTTTATTGGATATGGTTCGGTCTATGATGAGTCAAACAAATCTTCCTCTATCCTTTTGGGGATATGCACTTGAAACAGCGGCATTCACACTGAACCGAGTTCCATCAAAGGCAGTTGAAAAGACACCATATGAGATATGGGTTGGTAAGAGACCAAATTTGTCTTTTCTCAAGATTTGGGGATGCGAAGCTTATGTGAAATACTTGATTTCAGATAAGTTAGCACCAAAATCTGTGAAGTGCAACTTTGTAGGTTATCCAAAAGAAACTAAAGGTTATTTCTTTTACAATCCTAGTGAAAACAAAGTGTTTGTTGCTAGGAATGGTACATTCCTGGAAAAAGAGTTTATTTCCAAAGGAATCAGTGGGAGTAAAGTACACCTGCAAGAAAATCTGGATAACCAAATTGAAAGTGAGTTTCAAATGGAACAACAACCTGATTCACAAGAAGTTGTTGAGTCAGAACCAGTAACACAAGTCCAACGTAGATCAAGTAGAGTTCGTCATGAGCCCGAGAGATATGGATTTCTCGTCACGAACGAAAATGATCTGATTCTGTTAGAAGAGAATGAACCTTCCACGTATGTGGAAGCTGTCTCTAGTTCAGAATCTGTAAAATGGCTTGATGCTATGAAGTCAGAAATTCAATCCATGGACGACAACAAAGTATGGACTTTGGTTGATCTCCCAAAGGGTGCTAAAGCAATAGGGCACAAATGGGTTTTCAAGTTGAAAACGGACATGGATGGGAATATTCAGACTTATAAAGCAAGGTTAGTGGCGAAAGGTTACCGACAAGTTCATGGTATAGACTATGACGAAACCTTTTCGCCAGTAGCTATGATCAAGTCCATCAGAATTCTTGTTGCCGTAGCAGCATATTATGACTATGAAATATGGCAAATGGATGTCAAAACAGCTTTCCTAAATGGAAACCTTGTTGAGGATGTGTACATGACACAGCCTGAAGGTTTTGTCGATCCAAAGAATCCTGATAAAGTATGCAAGCTTCAAAAGGCCATTTATGGTTTGAAGCAAGCATCAAGAAGTTGGAATCATTGTTTTGATGAATCAGTCAAAAAGTTTGGCTTCATCAAAAACGAAGATGAGCCTTGTGTGTACAAGAAGTTCAGTGGGAGTAATATAGTTTTCCTAGTTCTATATGTCGATGACATATTGTTAATAGGAAATCACATTCCTACCTTGCAAGAAGTAAAATCTTGGCTAGGAAAGTGTTTTTCTATGAAAGACTTGGGTGAGGCAGCCTACATTCTTGGAATAAAGATCTATAGAGATAGATCTAAGAGATTGATAGGCCTGAGCCAGAGTACATACATTGATAAGATACTGAAAAGGTTCAGTATGGATCAATCTAAGAAAGGAAATGTTCCTATTGGGCAAGGGATAAAGCTTAGTTGTAAGCAATGTCCCATGACAGTTGAAGAACGTCAACGCATGAATAAGATTCCTTATGCGTCAGCTATAGGATCTATCATGTATGCCATGGTATGTACTCGGCCAGATGTCTCTTTTGCTTTGAGCATGACAAGTAGATATCAGTCTGATCCAGGTGATAGTCACTGGACTGCTGTCAAGAGTATTCTTAAGTACTTGAGAAGAACTAAAGATACATTCTTGATATATGGAGGCTCGGACGAAGATCTTGTTGTAAATGGTTACACGGATGCAAGTTTCCAAACTGATCAAGATCAGATGCAGTCACAGTCTGGGTATGTGTTCATTCTGAATGGAGGTGCGATAAGTTGGAAGAGTTCTAAGCAAAGCACGATAGCTGCATCTACAACAGAAGCCGAGTATATTGCTGCATCAGATGCAGCCCAAGAGGCTGTTTGGATCAAGAAGTTCATCGAAGAACTTGGTGTCGTTCCTAGCATAGTGAATCCTGTGAGCCTCTTGTGTGACAACAATGGGGCAATATCACTTGCTAAGGAACCTAGTGTGTCACAGAAATCCAAACATATACTTCGGCGTTTTCACTACATAAGAGAAGTCATCTCAAGAGGAGATGTGAAGATATGCAAAGTTGCGTCTGAAGACAATGTTGCTGATCCACTAACAAAAGCTCTTTCACAAGCTGTACATGATGGTCATGCTAGGTCCATGGGTATTAGATACATTTGAGATTGGACTTAGGGCAAGTGGGAGATTGTTAGAGATTGTGCCCTAAGCCAATGTTGGATTATGTAAACAATCTTCTTAAGTCATTAATAAAGACTTATTTTATCATATATATTTGTATGTTAGTATTTATGATAATGTATCCATGAATTAATTGTGTAATTCTAAATTTTCCCTAGTCGATTGTTATTATGGGAATAATAACAAACTAAGACTAGTGTGAGTGATAATGGATATTCATAAGATGAATATAGTGTATACAGATACAGATTATACTCACGGGCAATGTGTTAGAGAACATGTTGCTGGAGACCCACTATAAGATCAAGTTCATGGTCACGTGTCACAACTGATCTTGATTATAGTAGTGTCATCAGCTGATTCCTTTGACCTGAGGTCACCATGGATTCCGGGATGAATTCATGTTGTGCTTTGACGCAGTCAAACGCTGCTTGTAACAGAGTAGTTATAAAGGCTGTGGTTGGGTACAATATGACTCATGCTTAGGGATGTGAGTGACAGATATGGGATTTTGTCCCTCTCTAACAAGAGAGCGATATCACTGGGCCCCTCGATAAGTAAGACTGTTAAATGCATGGCCGTGCTCAAATAATTGATAAGAGTATCAATTGATTTGTCTGAACAGTTTACTTTGAGATCGAGAAAGCATATGATTAATTATATAAGATTGACAAGTGTACCATGTCTTATAATTAATCTTGATATCAAAGAGACAAAAGGGAATATGACATTCTATAAATAGGTATTGGATCATTCCAATCATATTAATTGGGTAGTCGTAATGGCTTGCTAGAGTCCGCTTGTGACCTATAAGGACATTATGGTAATTTCCTTATTGCCAATTAATATGATCCTATGGGGTCACACACAAGAGCAAAATGAAGTTCATCTTATCGGGTATAAATTATTATTGGATAATAATTTATGAATGAGAAAGAGAATAAATATATATAGTGATATATATTTATGTATGTATATATAAATATTAATGTGATTAATATTGCATAAAGTATGCTACATATTATAATTAAATTATATGGAGATATAATTAATTATAATATTATATATACATATATGTATTATGGAGAATTGATTTGATTTAATGTTAATTGAGAATTAATATTAAATTGTGTGGGTTAATATATAATTATAACTAATAGGTGTATTAGGTTATAATTATAATTAACTATTTAGGTTAATTATTTAAGGAAACAATTAACCTAAACCTAATCACTCTCCACACTAATACTATAGCAGAATTCGGCCAGCCACCAGAAAAAAAAGTAGCCAGCCGAAATTCAGTCTCTCCAAGCAAAAGAAAAATCTGATTTTTTTTTTTTCTGCTCTCTTCTCTCGATTCGAAGAAACCGTTTCTTCCATCCCGGCGCTAGCACGCGGTGAACGTATTGCTCCGTGTGGATCAACCATAGAGGGAAGCAATTTTGGTTCCTAAGTGATTCAAACTTCAAAGAATTAAGGTAATTCTTTAACCCTCCTTCCGATTCAATGCAATGCACATGGGTCCTTGGTGGGGATTAATCCTTTATCCGCTGCGTTTTATGTTTGTTTGTGCGATTAATTCCCAACAGATGGAATTTTGGGTCTAGATGTTTTTGAAACATATGACACTTGCGAGTCTTGTTTAATGGGTAAGATGACCAAGAGTCCCTTTACTGGTCACAGTGAAAGGGCTAGTGACTTATTAGAACTCATACATACAGATGTATGTGGGCCTATGAGCACAACTGCTAGAGGTGGTTTTCAATACTTCATTACGTTCACTGATGATTTCAGTAGATATGGTTATCTATATCTAATGAAGCATAAGTCGGAATCCTTTGAAATGTTCAAAGCCTTCCAAAATGAAGTACAAAACCAACTTGGCAAGACAATTAAAGCACTTAGATCTGATCGAGGTGGTGAATATTTGAGCCAAGACTTTGGCGATCATCTTAGAAATTGTGGGATTGTCTCACAACTAACTCCTCCTGGTACACCACAGTGGAATGGTGTGTCTGAGAGGAGGAACCGTACCTTATTGGATATGGTTCGGTCGATGATGAGTCAAACAAGTCTTCCTCTATCCTTTTGGGGATATGCACTTGAAACAGCGGCATTCACACTGAACCGAGTTCCATCAAAGGCAGTTGAAAAGACACCATATGAGATATGGGTTGGTAAGAGACCAAATTTGTCTTTTCTCAAGATTTGGGGATGCGAAGCTTATGTGAAATACTTGATTTCAGATAAGTTAACACCAAAATCTGTGAAGTGCAACTTTGTAGGTTATCCAAAAGAAACTAAAGGCTATTTCTTTTACAGTCCTAGTGAAAACAAAGTGTTTGTTGCTAGGAATGGTATATTCCTGGAAAAAGAGTTTATTTCCAAAGGAATCAGTGGGAGTAAAGTACACCTGCAAGAAAATCTGGATAACCAAAATGAAAATGGTTTTCAAATGGAACAACAACCTGATTCACAAGAAGTTGTTGAGTCAGAACCAGCAACACAAGTCCAACGTAGATCAAGTAGAGTTCGTCATGAGCCCGAGAGATATGGATTTCTCGTCACGAACGAAAATGATCTGATTCTGTTAGAAGAGAATGAACCTTCCACGTACATGGAAGCTGTCTCTAATTCAGAATCTGAAAAATGGCTTGATGCTATGAAGTCAGAGATTCAATCCATGGACGACAACAAAGTATGGACTTTGGTTGATCTCCCAAAGGGTGCTAAAGCAATAGGGCACAAATGGGTTTTCAAGTTGAAAACGGACATGGATGGGAATATTCAGACTTATAAAGCAAGGTTAGTGGCAAAGGGTTACCGACAAGTTCATGGTATAGACTATGACGAAACCTTTTCGCCAGTAGCTATGATCAAGTCCATCAGAATTCTTGTTGCCATAGCAGCATATTATGACTATGAAATATGGCAAATGGATGTCAAAACAGCTTTCCTAAATGGAAACCTTGTTGAGGATGTGTACATGACACAGCCTGAAGGTTTTGTCGATCCAAAGAATCCTGATAAAGTATGCAAGCTTCAAAAGGCCATTTATGGTTTGAAGCAAGCATCAAGAAGTTGGAATCATTGTTTTGATGAATCAGTCAAAAAGTTTGGCTTCATCAAAAACGAAGATGAGCCTTGTGTGTACAAGAAGTTCAGTGGGAGTAATATAGTTTTCGTAGTTCTATATGTCGATGACATATTGTTAATAGGAAATCACATTCCTACCTTGCAAGAAGTAAAATCTTGGCTAGGAAAGTGTTTTTCTATGAAAGACTTGGTGAGGCAGCCTACATTCTTGGAATAAAGATCTATAGAGATAGATCTAAGAGATTGATAGGTTTGAGCCAGAGTACATACATTGACAAAATACTGAAAAGGTTCAGTATGGATCAATCAAAGAAAGGAAATGTTCCTGTTGGGCAAGGGATAAAGCTTAGTCGTAAGCAATGTCCTGTGACAGTTGAAGAACATCAACGCATGGATAAGATTCCTTATGCGTCAGCTATAGGATCTATCATGTATGCCATGGTATGTACTCGGCCAGATGTCTCTTTTGCTTTGAGCATGACAAGTAGATATCAGTCTGATCCAGGTGATAGTCACTGGACTGCTGTCAAGAGTATTCTTAAGTACTTGAGAAGAACTAAAGATACATTCTTGATATATGGAGGCTCGGACGAAGATCTTGTTGTAAATGGTTACACGGATGCAAGTTTCCAAACTGATCAAGATCAGATGCAGTCACAGTCTGGGTATGTGTTCATTCTGAATGGAGGTGCGATAAGTTGGAAGAGTTCTAAGCAAAGCACAATAGCTGCATCTACAACAGAAGCCGAGTATATTGCTGCATCAGATGCAGCCCAAGAGGCTGTTTGGATCAAGAAGTTCATCAAAGAACTTGGTGTCGTTCCTAGCATAGTGCATCCTGTGAGCCTCTTGTGTGACAACAATGGGGCAATATCACTTGCTAAGGAACCTAGTGTGTCACAGAAATCCAAACATATACTTCGGCGTTTTCACTACATAAGAGAAGTCATCTCAAGAGGAGATGTGAAGATATGCAAAGTTGCGTCTGAAGACAATGTTGCCGATCCACTAACAAAAGCTCTTTCACAAGCTGTACATGATGGTCATGCTAGGTCCATGGGTATTAGATACATTTGAAGATTGGACTTAGGGCAAGTGGGAGATTGTTAGAGATTGTGCCCTAAGCCAATGTTGGATTATGTAAACAATCTTCTTAAGTCATTAATAAAGACTTATTTTATCATATATATTTGTATGTTAGTATTTATGATAATGTATCCATGAATTAATTGTGTAATTCTAAATTTCCCTAGTCGATTGTTATTATGGGAATAATAACAAACTAAGACTAGTGTGAGTGATAATGGATATTCATAAGATGAATATAGTGTATACAGATACAGATTATACTCACGGGCAATGTGTTAGAGAACATGTTGCTGGAGACCCACTATAAGATCAAGTTCATGGTCACGTGTCACAACTGATCTTGATTATAGTAGTGTCATCAGCTGATTCCTTTGACCTGAGGTCACCATGGATTCCGGGATGAATTCATGTTGTGCTTTGACGCAGTCAAACGCTGCTTGTAACAGAGTAGTTATAAAGGCTGTGGTTGGGTACAATATGACTCATGCTTAGGGATGTGAGTGACAGATATGGGATTTTGTCCCTCTCTAACAAGAGAGCGATATCACTGGGCCCCTCGATAAGTAAGACTGTTAAATGCATGGCCGTGCTCAAATAATTGATAAGAGTATCAATTGATTTGTCTGAACAGTTTACTTTGAGATCGAGAAAGCATATGATTAATTATATAAGATTGACAAGTGTACCATGTCTTATAATTAATCTTGATATCAAAGAGACAAAAGGGAATATGACATTCTATAAATAGGTATTGGATCATTCCAATCATATTAATTGGGTAGTCGTAATGGCTTGCTAGAGTCCGCTTGTGACCTATAAGGACATTATGGTAATTTCCTTATTGCCAATTAATATGATCCTATGGGGTCACACACAAGAGCAAAATGAAGTTCATCTTATCGGGTATAAATTATTATTGGATAACAATTTATGAATGAGAAAGAGAATAAATATATATAGTGATATATATTTATGTATGTATATATAAATATTAATGTGATTAATATTGCATAAAGTATGCTACATATTATAATTAAATTATATGGAGATATAATTAATTATAATATTATATATACATATATGTATTATGGAGAATTGATTTGATTTAATGTTAATTGAGAATTAATATTAAATTGTGTGGGTTAATATATAATTATAACTAATAGGTGTATTAGGTTATAATTATAATTAACTATTTAGGTTAATTATTTAAGGAAACAATTAACCTAAACCTAATCACTCTCTACACTAATAATACAGCAGATTTCGGCCAGCCACCATAAGCTAAGAGCCAGCCGACCTCCTCTTCTTCTCCTTCCAAGAGTTTTTCGAAACCTTGCTCTTCTCTCGGTTCGAAGAATCGGTTCTTCAATCTCGGCGCTAGCACGCGGTGGACGTATTGCTCCGTGTGGATCAACCATAGAGGGAAGCTATTTTGGTTCCTAAGTGATTCAAACTTCAAAGAATTAAGGTAATTCTTTAACCCTCCTTCCGATTCAATGTAATGTACATGGGTCCTTGGTGGGGATTAATCTTTTTCCGCTGCGTTTTATGTTTGTTTTATGCGATTAATTCCCAACAATCCCTATCTACATCAGGTGGTTTTTCAAATGGCTTTCGAGAATTCAGTAAATCTCCATTTCTGCACTTAGCAAAAATCCAATACAACGATAAAGTTCAAGGAGAAATTCCTTGACTTCCTGGATTCTTATCTTAACTACCCTTCTGTTGTGATACTCCAGCAACTTCAACTTATTTTACTTCTAATGACTGCCCACTCTTACTTGCAAAACTAGAACTAGATCCACTACCTGACACAGCAGTGGTTGTCAATTTATTTCCAAAACTAAATCTAGAACTTCTGCCACCTTTGTAGCTTACAGCCTTTTCTTCCTCATCTCTATACACTTCACTGAGCTCACTGAAGGTGTGAAGCCTCATATTATTTTTATACACATCTCTACTACCATATATCAAAATCTGAATCAATTCATCTTCATCTAGGCGATTCTTCAGCAAAATCATCTTTCATTCATCTTTGATAATATTCATCAAAGGATTCATTCGGTTTTTGCTTTATCCTTTCTAAGCCATACAACTTCACCTGAATCTTGGTATTGAAACTGTAGTATTTAATGAATGCAGCTAACAAAGCTTCCTAATAAGATTGTATATCTTCAGACAACTAACTATACCAAGACAATGCCTCTTCCTCAAGTGTGGTTGGAAAGAAATTAATCAATTGTTGCTTTGTAGCACCCACTGTCAGCATCACTCGTTACACGGATTCACATGAGCTACCGGAGAACCGATACCTTTGTAAGAAGTAATTTTTGGCACTTGAAACCTGATAGGAAAAGTTTCAATGCCTTTGTTAATCATGGCATCACATTCACACCCTTTTTGGACTTCAAACTGATACTTGCTCCTCTCTTCAATTCAGAAACTACTTCATCAAGCTTTGTGCATTTCGCTTTTAATTTCTTCTCTATTGTAGCCTCTATCTCTTACAACTTTTCCACACTAGTAGATATATCATCCCTAGACTGGGATGATTCAATCATTTTTTCCTTCCCAAGTCTAGTGGCATTGCCTTCACCACTACCTTCTTTCACAACAGCATGCATCTCATCTTTAAGAATATAATGAAAATCCTGAGACTTTAGGAAATCCTTTAGGATATCAGCAATATTTGGTGTCTGATTTCCATCTCAACTTCTTGAAATGATTATGTCGCACTTTCTATTTCAATTGTCATTTCTTCCTCAACCCTTGCAGATTGAGCTTCTTTCCTCCTCCGATCCAACTTCTTTCTCAATGGACTCCCTAACTGAAGTTTCTTCCTTTCTAACCTCTTTCCCGATTTCCTTTTCCATGTAAGTTATGTTTCAAATCAAACATGAAACATTAGGAATGATTCATAATGAATGAATGAGATAGTGATGTGAGGAAGATCAGGTGAATGAATGAATGTATGTATGCGTATATGCATGAGATGTTATGAAATATTATGAAATTTGATTGAAAATACATGATATATATGTGTATCATGTACGGGGCTTTGAGTAAATGAAATTTGCTTGAATATACATGATAATGTGTACCATGTATGAGGCTTTGGATAAATGAACAAAATAAATTCATTTGGGGGTTTCGTGATGAATGTATAGAGCAGATCTTATATCGGGGTTTTGGGTATGTGTATAGAGCTGATCTTATCTGGGGCTTGGATTTGGATTAGTGTATAGAGCTGATCTTATACGGGGCTTGGATTTGGATTAGTGTATAGAGCTGATCTTATATGGGGCTTGGATTTGGATTAGTGTATAGAGCTGTTCTTATACAAGGCTTTGAATTAGTGTGAGCTGGTCTTATGCGGGGCTTGAGTTAGTGTATAGAACTGGTCTTATACAGGGTTTTGTATAAATATGAATTTGAGTGTAAATGGGTAGAATTACAGTGTATTTTGGGGATTTAAGGTTTTTTGGCAATTTGTAGATTAAGGGGCTTGGAGATTTAGAGATTCAGGAAATTTTGGCAATTTGGGGATTCAACGATTTTGGGAATTTGGCGATTTGTAGATTTAGGGATTTTGGGATTTGGTGATTTTGGGATTTGGATATTTTGGGATTTGGAAATTTTGTGATTTTTAGCGATTTTAGGGTTTGTTTAATGAAATGACATTAAGTGTAAATACAGAAATGTATGTAAATCTAAATGGTTTGTGAAAATTCAAAATATGCAAATTCCTACACATGGAACAAACATTAGAACATGCATAAATATGTACTTCCTTCTGACCTTATTTATCCATGTTTGGTTGACACAAATCTTTCCTAGAATTTAGTTCTCTTTATCGTCAACATGGGATAATAAAGGTCATCTCTCAACAAGTTAATGCAATTTGCATTTTGGTTTCCTAAAGGAAGTTACTATAGTTGCTTAATATGGGCCAAGTCAAAAAGTCTCGAGTTCATATCAAGTTTCCCATAGCAGAATATACTCCTCACTTCTCTCTTGTTAAGCATACAAACAAAGGGGTTCACACGAGGCTATGAGTTGTGATTGAAATTCGTCAGTCTACTCGGTATCAAGAAATGTACTTACAGCCATAGGGGATGACTTAGTCGTTGTAATGGCAGTGCAGAGAGATCCATTAGCATGGGATGTATAAGAAAAAGGCTAC
Organism: Euphorbia tirucalli; assembly: GCA_039660915.1. Lineage (NCBI taxonomy): Eukaryota > Viridiplantae > Streptophyta > Magnoliopsida > Malpighiales > Euphorbiaceae > Euphorbia > Euphorbia tirucalli. Next base: position 37,498,559 of record CM077636.1, on the reverse strand, counting down.
AAGGTACATAAGTCCAAAAGATATATTCATCTTAATTGGGGGCTATAATGGTTTGCTAGAACCCACTTATAGTCTATGAGCCCAAAGGTTTGGGGTCCATTGCCAACATAAAGATGAACCTACCGTATAGCATGCATAGGGTCAAGATTGGATGTTTAGGACATAAATATATATTTGATATATATTTAATTGAAGAGCAATTGATATATTTATATTGATTTAATCATTGTATGGTACAATAAATAAATCAATTAAAATATATCTAGTCAAAATTGGATTTTGACTTTTACGGGATTTAGATTATATTCATATTAAATTGATTATTATATGCTCTAATAAATAATTTAATTGGAACATAATTTGTCCAAATTGGATTTTGATATCATAGGGAATTAATTATATTTAAGTTTTGCATAACGCAATAAATAAATTAAGCTAAAATATAATTATGTCAAAATTGGATTTTGACATAAATTAATTTAAGGGTGCATGAATATTTATATGACTAACCTAGAATATAATAGCACTTTTATTAATTTAATTCTCTAAAGGGAGGTCTATAGGAAAAACAGATTGGAATTCTCCTATCCCACAAACAGTGAAATTCGGCCCTCTTGTAGGTTCTAGAGTTCGACTAGTTGCTCTTTATCTAGTGCCAATAGGCTCTGTTGGGATATTTCACCAAAAATTAACTGATTATGAGGAAGAATGTGTTGATTTTCTCAAAACCGTGCCCAGGAGCAAATGATATGGCAATCAAAAACCAAAATAAAAAGGAGAAAAATTAGATTCTCACCCGTAATATCTCAACAAGAGATGGCTGTAGAAATCAAAATTGACTTCCTCCATGTTCCCATACACGAACTGCTATCGAACTCAAACCTGTGCTAATGATTTGGTCAACCGAAAGAGAGAATATGGTGGCTAGAAATTTTCGTTTCTTTCTCACTTCCTTTGGCCGAAATATTCAAGGGTTTTTAACCCATGATGGTCGAAATTCACTTGCCAAATTTCGGCCCAATTTCCTTTTTAATTTTATGCGAGCTTTCTCTCCTTTAAGCCCAAATCTGTATTAATTCCTATGGTCCAATTTAATTTCAAATATATTTTAATTCAACACGTATGTTAATATATTATACCATATAATATATTATATTTTCATTTAAATTAAAATTAATTTGACCAATTAATTTAACTGAGGAATTAAATTAGACTTTCATAAAATTAAACACATATAAACCTATACATGTGAAATATTTCCACCTAGGAAATAATCTCATAAATTAATTCATTGAATTAATTATAAGAAGGCCAATACAGATATTAATCATATTATTTAGATCAATCCAATTGATCTATATAATATAATTAACAGAATCCCCTCTCTCTCTCTCTCTCTCTAGCGTGTATACTCCAAGTATATAGTTGATCCTTTAAGTTTAAGTTCAGACGTTCAATGTGTATGATCCTATGGGCCCGTCTTTATATTGGCAGTGGGCCTATGGCCCACAGACTACAGGCAGGCTCTAGCAAACAGCTGCAGCCCCCAATTAAGATGGAGATAACAATCCAACTGTAATCGTAACCCTGTAGTTTAGACTTGTATGTCCCATATCATTGATATCGGTGTCTAACATAGAGGCATGGTGTAAGCGCCGGAATTTTCCAGACTTAAAAAAAATTATTGTTTACAGTCGTTTGACTGTAATTGAGAAATTACAGTCGTACGATTGTAAATGCAGAGCAGGTACAACAGCCCATACCTGAGAAATAAAAAATTGGAGGTTGATTTGAGAGGCAATTAATGCCCGATTCTCAGTAGGAAGTAAGCAAGGATAAAAGGAGAAAGTAAGAGAAAGAGAAGGACTTTTTTGGACTTTTAGGATTTGGCAGATTTGAGAGAAAAATTGGTAGAGAAAAGGAGGAAAAAGGAGAGAAAAAGTGAATTCAACACCAAGCCATCTTTTTCTCCTCTTTTTCTTTTGATTCTAGTGTGCTAAGTTTAAAACCGGATAGAAATCATAGGTTAACAACTTGACACTTCAAACTCAATCAGTTCCAAACTTTAAATTCGCTCCGTGACATTTGGGAGCATTTTGGACAACCCTTGAAACCTTTGAATACAAGGAAAAAGAAGCAATTTGGAGGTGACTGGGGCATTTCCAGCGGTCAGACCTACGGTGGATCAGCGCCACAAAGGTAATTATACCTCAAACCCTTATTTTGTTGCTTCTTCTGGGTGTTTTGATGTGATTTTGTGCATAAAAACTCATTTTTCGGGCTTGCTGACGAAGAACAGCCGCACGACTGTATATATAGTCGTACGAGTGTTCTTGATTTTCCACGGCCTTTTCTTTTATTTGAACAAATTTTGGCGATTTTCTGCACTTTGATGATCTACAGTCGCACGACTGTAATTACAGTCATACGACAGTAGTTACAGCCACACGGCTGTAATCCTCGTCCAAGGGCAGAATTTCTAGAATAATCCACAAAAATTCCTAAAAATCATAAAATTTGGAAAAATCAGAAAATCATCAAAAATGAATTTTGTTATGTGCATTCACGACCTTAGATTTAATTTTTGATGTTATTGCATTTAGAACAACGCAACGATGGAGACCCGAATCTCCCGAAAACCGACCCACCTTGCATGTTAAATTAAAGTAAACTAGAAAAAGAAAATATTTTCAAAATGGTTTTCTCACAAAACAAAAATACAGGGACATTTCAAAACTATTTTCCGAGTCTAATTGGGCCGGCTGGCCGACCCGACCCAGTTATCCCCAATTACATGCCCCCGAACTCCTTAAAATCTCATTCTGTCCTACTTGAGTCCATTTGTAGTGTGCCATAAATTGTGCTAACTATCTAATTTGCAAGTTTTAATTTCTTTTATTTTTATTTCTGATGTAATTAATAGATTAATCCGTGTATTTTAGGCGATTGTAATTTTTTAAACCATCATGTATTGTAGGCTTTTGTTAAGTGAGGACGAGAGTTTTTATTTTCATTCAATTGGGTTGTAATAATTTATTTATTCACTGTTTTTTATTTTATTTTGATTTGTGTGTACGTTGTGTGCTTTAATTTAATAAAAATGAACTTTAGAATTATAAAATACCATCTATGAACATTGGCCAAATTTTATTTTGATTAGACATGAAATAGGGGACTTGTCCGGACCTAGATCTCTGGAAGGTATAGCGGCCTTCATCTGGTTTAGCTGCACTGTAATTTCCTGGTTGAGCTGAGCCGTGGGGTGACTCCTACACACTCTATTGAGACTTAGGTCTCGGTTCTTTTATGAATTAATTTAATTTTTCCAAAACCAAATTTCCATTCTAAAAACCCCACGCGAGGGAGGGTTGCTCGATATCGAGGCTCTCTTCCGAGAGAGTCCGTACGCCCTTAAAAATGTCGTTAGCTCACAGTGGCAACTCCGCTGGAGATTTCTTACAAAAGTTTTTCTAAAAACTTAAAAGAATTTGACAAGCCCTAAAAAATGTCTAATCAAAAGAAGGTGGATGATTCTTGTATGGTATTTTATTTTGCATTCTTTTGTTAGACTTTTTTGCATTAGGTTAAGTATCCCATTTTGGCCCTATGAATTGTTAAAGTGTCACCTATGTTCCTCTTGGTCTTAGGGGCATAGATATGAAACACCACTCATAGCCTCGTACGAACCCCTTCCTTCGGACCCTTGAGTGGGGAGAAGTGAGGAGTATATTTTGCTATGGGAGCCTTGATTTTAACCCGATTTAGACCGAACTCATATAGGCAACCTTAGTTGGATTCCCTTAGGATATCAAAATAAATTGTGTGAATGCTATAAATCGTGCCTTCATCATCCCCGGTTGATGATCGAAGAGAACCCCCTCCTAGGACTTGGTTAGAATTTTCAAAGACTGACCACGTTTGGAGGAATAAGGTTGGAGGAATACGCTTCATGTGCTATGTGTTTCTCGCCATCCCGTGACATACTATCATTACCATTTTCATGAACAAGACACACCATACACGCAAAGCATTTGTGTGATACTAACTCACATCTTTTATGTGGCCATTTGCATTTTATTTTCTTGTGTGAAAACATTAAATCATCCATGTGACATTCATACTAACCATTTCTTTTGTAGCCATAATGTTACATTCGTGTGTTGGCATTTTCACAAAGCATACACAACATCATTATGTATGTCATGCATCCTAACCACATTTTTATGCAGCCATTTGCATTTTATGTGACATAAGCATCCACATCATCTCATCTCATTTAAATTGAGGACATTCCAAGGGTGCCCATCACAATCATATCATTTCATAAGATATCGGGAGTCCCAAAACTGCCCGTGTTCTACCCGTGCACCGGACTGCACTTGGCCATTTCACCAAATCCTCTCATTCAATAGTGACCACAATGGTCCTAGGTTTATTTCCGTGTGACGATTTACATGAGGCATTTCATGACACCATGCCCATTTATTATAAATATCATGTGACATCGTGGTCCACATCGGATCACTTCATGACATTATTACATCATTCAAGGCACTCCCCGAGTGCCGGATTAGTAAACATATAAGTCCATTTCATAACATCACCAAATCATAAAAGGTGCTCCCCGAACGCCGAACCTTTACCTGTGCTCCTGTTACACGTGACATTCTTATAACATCATTTCATATCACATGCCTCAAAAGCATCAGAACTCTGTCCGTGGGGCAACCACCATGCGACCATTTCATGTCATCTCATAGACCTACAAAGCGTCGAAACTCTGTCTGTGTGTCGGCACACACGCGACCATTTACAAAATTCACTAGGTGCTCCAAAAGCACCGAACCCTTATCCGTGTGGGGTCCACATGTGATCCTTTTGCATAATCTTTTGTATGGCATTGGGTGTTCTTAGAATGTCCCAAAAGAAAAATAATAATAATAAATAGACATCATCCTTATCATCATGTCACTCACGACATCATTTCATTCATCCATCATAAATCACATTTAGTGTATCATTCTTCATATCACCATTCCATTCATTCATTGTCCCTAAACATTTCCCGTGTGATGTCAAGTAGAGTAAACTGGAGCGACCGAGGACAAGATCTCAGGCTCTGAGGGATGTTGGGGAACAAAGAGCAGTAGAAACAGGAAGTAAATCTAATTCCAGGGAAGAATTTGAGATGGCCAATCCAACACCTAGTCTTACTGATGCCCTAAAGGATTTCCTGAGATCTCAGGATTTCCGTTACATGCTAAAGGAGGAGATGCGGGCTGTTGTCAGAGAAGCCGGTGAAATCGGCGCTAGTGGAGCTGGAAAGGAAAAGGAGGCTGAATCATCTCAACAAGGTGCTGATGTCTCAGCTAGTTTGGAGAAGCTGCAAGAAATTGAGGCGTCTATGGAAAGGAAAATGAGGGTGAAGTACTTAGAATTGGATGAAGTGGTGGCCCAACTGAAGAAAGGGGCCAGTGTTAGTTCGGACTCCAAAAAGGGGGTTAATGCAATGATTAGCAAAGGCATTGAGACTTTTCCTATTGGTTTTCAAGTGCCGAAAGTTCCCTCCTATAAGGGAGTGGGTTCACCAGAAGTCCATATGAATCTCTATGCACGGGTCATGCTAACAGCAGGCGCCACTAAGAAACAACTTATCAATCTCTTCCCGACTTCACTCTAGGGAGGAGCATTGAGCTAGTACAATTCTTTGTCTGAAAAAGAGCAATCAGACTGGGAGGCTTTATCGGTGGCCTTTATCAAATACTACAGCTTCAATACCAAGATTCAGGCGAAGCTGTACGACTTGGAAAGAGTTAAGCAGAAGTCAAATAAGCCCTTTGATGAATACTATCAAAGGTGGATGAACAAGATTATCTTGTTAAAGAATCGCCCTGATGAAGATGAGTTGATCCAGAAGTTGATTGATGGTAGTAGGGACATCTTCAAGAACAATATGAAGTTCACCCTTTCAGTGAGCTCAGCGAAGTACACAGTGTGGCTATGAAAACTGAGAGAGATAAGGAGGAAAAGAACGTAGGCCACAAAGGAAGCAGAAGCTCCGGGTACAGATCCGGGTATAGATCGACTACTAAAGCTAGGTCAAGCAGTGGATCCGGCTCTAGTTCTACAAGTAAGGAGGATAAGTTTTTGAGGTTAAGCAAGACGGGGTTGCTGCTGTATCACAGCAGTGAGGAAACTAAAGCAGAGGTCCAGACGGTCACGGCATATCATCTTGGGCTTTCTCCCGGACAGTCACAGAATATCACCTTGGGCTTTCTCCAGTAGTGCAGCAGTATGAGAAAACCCGAGTGACCATATCAAGCAATATGTGAGTGCCAAAGGAAGTAGAAAAGGAAGATCTGGTTATTTTGCGACTGAAGAAAACTCCAACCCAAGCCAGTCTGTGGCATTTATTACTGACTTCCAAGGAGCACAGAGCAGCTTTGGTCAAAAAGCTCTCTGAAATCGAAGTGTCTCCGATTGCTTCTCTGGAGGCAATGTGCTGCTTGTTGGATAAAATTCATGTAGGATCCCCTGACATTGTATTTTCGAAGAAGGATCTGCCACACAGCGGAAGGGCTCATAATAAAGCTCTGTACATTAATGTCAACATCATGGATAGGGTTATGCCATTCATGATGGTGGATGACGGGTCAGCCCTGAATATATGTCCCTTGAAAATGCTACGATTCCTAGGCCTGAGTGAAGAAAGTTTGAAAAATTCCTCCACTGTGATCAGGGCCTATGATGATTTGAAAAGAACAGTAATTGGAACTTTTGAAGCTGAAGTGGAGGTCGGGCCAATAAAGTCAATGGTCATTTTCACTGAGATAGACATCCCGATCATTTTCTCCCTACTGTTGGGAAGACCATGGTTCCACTCATTAGGAGGTGTCCCTTCTACTTTGCATCAGAAAATAAAGTTCTCGATAAATGGTGAGATTGTGACTGTCGAGGCGGATGCCCAATCTATAATTGCTGCTGTAGATGAAGGAGTCATTGCTTTTGGCGGATTCCAAATCGCCATGGTCGGGGAAGAGGAAGCCACAGACACCCCGATGGTCATTTATGAAACTATATGCCAGAGTGGCTGTCCAGATATTTGCATAAGCAGAATTTTGTCCTGGGCATGGGACTCAGAATCAACTTGCAAAGGGTGCCTGAGTTAAACATTGACTTGGGAAAGCCAAAACAGTTTAGACTAGGATATGCAGAAGAAACATCTGACCATAAGAATCAGCGAAGGGGCAAGAACGACAAACCTATGATGAAACCATTCATAAAGGTAGGAGAAGAACTGTACAATGGCCAAGCTAAGCCAGTGAGAGTCGGGAACATTGAGTACCCGGGCTTTGAGATATTTTCTGATGTCATGGATTTTGAAAGGAGTCAAAAAGCACTAGAAGTGGTGGAAGGGATGGTTGCTAAGTCTGCTATTCTGCAAAATAAGCTGCTTGAAGAGATAGCAGAAGCAGTGAAGGTACCCAAGCAGAAAGCCAAAGAGAAAATCTGTGATGAATCTGTAGAGGCAATTTCAGGGGCACTGATTACTACCTTAAGCAAGGCGTTTGGGAAGTCTAAAGAAGGGTTCCAAGAGGAGTTGATGACCAAGGTGAACTTGGGTTCTATGGTTGCTGAGATAGCCGAGATCATGAAGAAGGCTAAGGTGCCGGTGGCTGAAGTTGAGAAGACCACTATTCCTGCTGAACAAGAAACCAAAGTAGCTGCAGATCTGGATGATGTCCTGAAGCTAAATGGGAAAGCTGAAGAAGTGCAAGGCCCTCCTCCTGTGGGGGATGAAAATGATTTTGTTGTATCTATTTCTTCCATTTTCAATGTGAATGACATACTCTATAACAAGTTCAATGTAATGAAATCTCAATTTGCTTACCTGTGTGATGTTTATCCTAATAATTCTGTGCATCCATTTGAATCACCATTTAGCATTCATGACACTGCATTGCATGAAATCAACATAAGTACAGATGAAAACCCCAAAATGGTATTCATTTCCCATGAGCTAAAACCAGAGGAAGAGAGAGAATTGACAAGAATAATCCAAAAACATGTTAAAGCTTTCACTTGGTCATACGAGGACATGCTGGGTGTTGACACAAAAATAGCAGTTCACAAGATCTCGACAGACCCTAAGTTCAAGTCAGTGAAGCAGAAACTGAGAAGATTGAGGCCATAATGGGCTACATTGGTGAAAGAAGAAGTGGCTAAGCAGATAAAAGCTAAGTTCCTCGAAGTGGTGGAGTATACAGAATGGCTAGCCAACATCGTCCCAATACCTAAAAAGGATGGAAGGGTCAGAGTATGCATCGACTACAGGGACTTGAACAAAGCATGTCTAAATGATAATTTCCCACTACCTCATATCAATGTCCTGGTTGATAGTGCAGCAAAAGCAGCAATGTATTCCTTCATGGATGGATTTTCCGGATACAACCAGATCCTGATGGATGTGATTGATAAAGTGAAGACATCATTCATCATGGAGTGGGGCACCTTTTGCTATAAAGTAATGCCCTTCGGATTGAAGAACGCGAAAGCCATTTACCAAAGGGCTGTCACAACTTTGTTGCATGATATGATCCACAAAGAAGTCGAGGTGTATGTTGATGATATGCTTGTTAAATCAATGACCCGAGAGGAACATTCGGTTATCTTGGATAGATTCCTCACACGCATTGGAGAGTATAACTTACGACTCAATCCTAAGAAGTGTATATTCGGGGTCACATCAGGAAAGCTGTTGGGCGATGTAGTCAGCCAGAGGGGAATAGAGATGGACCCAGATAAGATCAAGGCTATTCGAGATATGCCAGCTCCAAAAACAGAAAAGGAATTCTAGTCATTCTTGGGCTCCTTACAGTATGTCAGACGCTTCATAGCACGGTTAACTTCCACCTATGAGCCAATTTTCAAGCTGTTAAAGAAAGATCAGCCAATTGTATGGGATGATAGATGTCAACTGGCAAAGATCAGCCAATTGTATGGGATGATAGATGTCAACTGGCATTTGAGAAAATCAAGGCTTATTTGGTAAATCCGCTAGTCCTGAGCCCCCCAATTCCAGGGAAGCCCTTGATCTTGTATTTGGCCGTTGAAGATTCCTCTGTAGGGGCCATGTTGGCTCAAGAACAAGATGACAGGAAGGAGTATCCTATTTACTACCTCAGCAAGAAGCTGCTGGAGTATGAAACCAAGTACACACTGGTAGAGAAGACATGTGTGGCAATGATCTGGCTGACCAAGAAGCTGCGCCATTACTTCCAGTCATACAAAGTGCAAGCTGTGGCCAAAGTGGATCCAATGAAGTATCTGTATGAAGCACCAGTGTTGGTTGGGAAATTATCTAGATGGTTCCTACTTTTTTCAGAGTTCGATATTGAATACATCACTAAGAAAACCATCAAAGGGCGAGCCGTAGCAGAATTTCTAGCAAATCAGCCACTGGAATCAGATTACACAGAGAATTTGGAGTTCCCGGATGAACAGTTAGCTATGGTGGAAGTAGAGAGATGGGTTATGTGCTTTGATGGTGCTGTGAATAGGAAGGGCGCTGGAATCGGGGTAATCATAGCAAAACTAGACGGTGAAATCATTCCTTTGTCAAAGAGATTGGATTTTCCTATAACCAACAACGGGGCAGAGTCTGAAGCATGCTTGTTCGAGATGGAAGCTCTGTTAACTCTAGGGGCAAATGATGTCTTGATCGTTGGAGGTTCACTTTTAGTGATTAGACAAGGTCAAGGTGAATGGGAGTTAAAAGAAGAAGCATTGTGGCCTTACTTGGAGCTGCTACAATACAGAAGAGAGCTGTTCGGCCAATGTGAATTCAGACATGTCCCCAGAGATGAGAACAAAATGGCGGATGCGCTAGCAACACTATCCTCCATGTGGGAAAATCCAGAAGAAACTCAAATACAACCGCTAGTTATAGCAACTTCTAGAAAACCCTGCTTTGAAGTACACGGAGTAATGGAATTGACAGCTGAGGAAAAGCCATGGTTCTTTGATATTTACTAGTATGTGAAGGAAGGAAAATATCCAGAGGGAGACAGTACTGCTAATAAGGTGCATTAAGAAAGCTAGCCAGTCAGTTCAGAATCTTTGAAGAAAGGCTATACAAAAGAACAGTAAATGGTGTTCTTTTGAGGTGCCTGACGGAACAAGAGGTAGAAACAGTGATGCAGCAAGTACACGCAGGGTCCTGCAGGCCATATATGAATGGAATCGCTATGGCGAGGAAGATAATGAGACATGGGTATTTCTAGATGACCATGCAGGCTGATTATATAAGGAAAGTAAGAAGGTGTCACGAGTGTCAGATCTAGGCTGATATCAGTCATTTGCCATCACTTAAGCTACAGAATATGGCTTCCCCTCAGCCCTTTTCAGCATGGGGGATAGATATGATTGGTGAAATTCATCCCGCAGCATCTAATGGGCATCGATTCATAGTTGTGGTACTTGACTACTTTTCAAAACGGGTGGAGGCAGAATCCTTCGCTAGTGTAACAGCTAAGCAAATGGTTAAGTTCATCCAGAAGAATATCTTCACTCGATATGGGGTTCCCTATCATGTAGTAACTAACAACGGAGTGCAGTTTCAAGGGGCAACGGCTGAACTGCTTGCAGAACATGGCATTGAGCACCATAAGTCTTCTCCATATAGGCCCCAAGCTAATGGTGCAGTGGAAGCAGCCAATAAGGCAATAAAGAAGATCTTATCGAAAATGGTAACCACATACAGAGATTGGGCTGACAAACTGTCTTATGCTCTTTGGGGTTATAGAAACAGTGTCAGAACGCCAACAGGGGAAACTCCCTATGCCTTAGTATATGGTATGGAAGCAGGATTGCCAGTTGAAATAGAGCTTAAGTCACTCAGGGTCACCTTGGAAGCTCAGTTACTAAAGACTGAATGGGCTCAACCTAGATACGAGCAGTTGGCAGGGCTAGATGAAAAACGGCTGAAAGCATTGGATAACTTGCAGATGTACCAACACAAAATGCCCAGAGCCTATAATCTGAATGTGAAGTACCCCATGTGGCAGTTGGAAGCAGGGGACTTGGTTATGAAACAATTAAGGCCTTTGAATGTCGATGTTAGGGAGAAATTCAATCCTAATTGGGGAGGACCTTATGTTGTGAAGAAAGTACTATCGAAAGGCGGTGTCAACATCATGGACATTGACAGAAATGAGTTCACAAATCCTATCAACCAAGATTGCTTAAAGCTTTATCATGTCTAAAAAAAAGAAGAAGAAAGTCTGCTAGGCTGAAAACTCAAAAATAGTGGCCTAGGCAAAAGTTAAGACACGAGAGAAAATGATCAGTCGGAAAATCTGAAAGGGATGACTGGTGATGGATTCTGGCTCTGTGTGGAGCGTATACCATTTTGGGAACCAATCTTTTCAAATGTACTCATTTTGATTTTATTGACAAAGTGAAATGTTTGTTTAAATATATTTGTGTCGTTATGTCAAATGCATAAACAAAGTTATCTTGCTTAAACATCCATTCAAGGAAAGCACCTTGCATTTAACTGGTTGAACATATCACATTATTTAACAATGGAAATGTACTAAATACATACAATCTGAAATCTTTCTATCATCCTCCAAATCTAATTTATCTTCCCAAAGAGCAACAGTGGTTGTCCAAGAACTTGCCTGTTGAAGAAATGAAGCCAGCTTCCAACAAGAAGTTGAACCCCAATGCTGCTCCATATGGCATTTTTCTACATCATATCATCACCAGAAGGATGACAGGATGAGTAGTCACGGCGCCATTTCAGTTGGTCTTTGTTCAACTTAAATTTGAAAAAAAAAAGGAAAAAGAAGAGAGCTCGTTGGGGTGAAAATCAAAAAGGCACCTCAGGCAAAAGTTAGAGCAGCTCACTGGGCCGAAAACCCATATTGGGTAGTCCAGGCAAAATTTAGAGCAATTCCAAATTCATAAATCACAGGAATAGAAGGATACAATCTCTTCACCCTTTCCCCACAGGAAATCCTTACGGCATTTCCCCAACAGGATCCTCCACATTACTCCCCAGTGGAACATTTACATGGGACACTACAATCTTTTCCCCAGTGGTTGTCACGCATCCCCAGCTGTCATCTTATTTCCCTGGCAGTCCTTATATGTTTTTAACAAGTAAAAGTTCTGTGTGAAGAGTGTCTTACACCAGTGTGAGCGGGCAACATTTTTTCAAGCGTTACAACTCTCTCGGAAGGGAGCCTCGAGATTGGGCAACCCTCCCTCGCATAGGGTTTTTTTTTTAGAATGGAAATTCATTTTTAGAAAATTAAATTGCTTCATAAAAGAACCGAGACCTAATCAAAATAAAATTTGGCCAATGTTCATAGATGGTATTGTATAATTCTAAAGTCATTTTTATTAAATCAAATCACATAGTGTACACACAAATCAAAGTAAAATAAAAAGCAGTAAATAAATAGATTATTACAACCCAATTGAATAAAAATAAAAACTCTCAACCTCACTTTACAAGTGCCTAAAATACACGATGATCTAAGAATTACAATCACCTAAAATACACGGATTTATCTATTAATTACATTAAAAATAAAAATAAAAGAAACTAAAAGCTGCAAAATAAATAGTTAGCACAATTTATAACACACCACAAATAGGACTCAAGTTGGACAGAATTAGGAAATTAGAGATCGGGGGTACGCATTTAGGGGGATAACCGGGTCGGCTCGGGCCCGATTAGACCTGGAAAACAGTTTTGAAACGTCCCTATATTTTTGTTTTGTGAGAAAATCGTTTTTGAAAACATTTGCTTTTTCCAGTTTGCTCTAATTTAACATGTGAGGTGGGTCGATTTTTGGGAGATTCGGGTCTCCATCGTTGCATTGTTCTAAATGCAATAACATCAAAAGTTAAATCTAATGTCGTGAATGCACACAACAAAATTCATTTTGGTGATTTTTTGATTTTTCTGAATTTTTATGATTTTTGAGAATTTTTAGGGATGATTCTGGAAATTCTGCCCCTAGACGAGGATTACAGTCGTGCGGCTGTAATTACAGTCGTGCAACTGTTCTTCGCCATAACAATAGTCATACGACTGTTCTTGTTTCCCAGAAACAGCTAGTTCAAAAAATGAGTTTTATGCACAAAATCACATCAAATCACCCAGAAAAAGCAACAAATTAAAGGTTTGAGGTATAATTACCTTTGTGGCGCTGATCCACCGTAGGTTTGACCACTGGAAATGCCTCAATCGACTCCAAATTGCTTCCTTTTCCTTATGTGCTAAGGTTCCAAAAGTTGTCCACAATTCTCCAAAATTTCACGGATTTTTGGTACATTTAAGGTCTGGAATTGATTGAATTTGAAGTGCCAAGTTATTAACCTATGATTTCTATCAAATTTTAATTTTATGACACTATAATCAAAAGAAAAAGAGAAGAAAAAGATATTGTGTCTTTGGTTGAATATCTCTCTTTTTCTTTCCTTTTTCTTTTTCTTTTACTAATCTTACAATTCTGGCCAAAAGTCCTACTCTTTTCCTCTTCTTTTCCCTTTACCCATGGTCTTTCTTGCCAGAGAAAACGAGCATTAATTGCTCTCAAATCAACCCATTTTTTTTATATTTCTCAGGTATGGGCTACAGTACCTACTCTGCATTTACAGTCGTACGACTGTAATTTTTCAAGTACAATCGCATGACTGTAAGTATAGTCATGTGATAGAATTTTTTTTTTAAGTTTGGAAAATTCCGGCGCTTACAGCTGCCCCTCATGTGATCAAATTCGATACCCGATACCAGGTCTAAAATACCTGAGGTGATGAATTTGAGAGCGCGGATTGAATCGCCACAGATGCAAGAAAGTAACGTGCAATTGACTTGTTGAAGTCTCACTGTCGTGATGATGCACTGAGCTGTTTGGACTAAATAAGCCGATACCGGTTTACATTACCCGAGGTGAATCTGATCTGGGCTGATATCGGATTTACATATATCTGAGGCGGATCTGCTGAGACTTGAAATGATGAATCTAACATAAGCCGATACCAGGTCTAGGTTACATGAGGCGAGGTTGTTGGGGATGTTGAATGAAGCCGATCTGGGCCGATACTGGGTCTATGTTACCCGAGGCGGATCTGCTAGGGATCTGAAATGAAGCCGATCTGGGATGATACTGGGTCTATATTACCCAAGGTGGATCTGCTGGGGATCTAAAATGAAGCTGATCTGGGCCGATACCGAGTCTATGTTACCCGAGGCATATCTGCTGGGGATCTGAAATGAAGCCGATCTGGGCCGATACTAGGTCTACATTACCCGAGGCGGATCTGCTGGGGATTCATCAGTGTCCGAGACAGTGATAACGAATTCCTGCCTTTGAAATTGTGAGTCTTCATTCTTTGATCGAGAGATTTTGAACAAAAGATTTAGCCCCTTCGATCAAGAATGAAGACTAGCTGGGGACGAATGCTCTGTGTACGCTATGTATGCATGCATGATGATGCATATACGCGTGGATCCTAAAGGATGCATTTCTCGCTGTTTGTTTAATATTAATGTTTCTCCTTTCTACTGGGGAAAGTATGTTTTGTCTCTGACTGGTTGAAGACACACTTCACACGAAGCTTTTCCTTGGTGAAAATATATGAGGACTGCTAAAGAAATAAGATGACTACTAGAATACGCGAGAACTGCTGGGGAAAGGATCGTAGTGTCCCTTGTAAATGCTCCTGCTAGGGAGTAATGTGGAGGATCCCGCTGGGGAGATGATGGAGATACTCTGCCTTTTGCCCCTATGATTTATGAATCTAGAAGCGCTCTAAATTTTGCCTGGGTTACCCAATATGGGTTTTCAGCCCAGCGAGCTGCTCTAACTTTTGCCTGAGGTGCGTTTTCGGTTTTCACCCCAGTGAGCTCCCTTTCTTTTTTTCTTTTTTTTTTTTAATTATGAGACCGACTGAAATGGTGCCATGACTACTTGTTCATTCATCCTTCTGGTGACGATATAATGTAAAAAAGTGTTGTATGTAGCAGCATTGGGTTTCAATTTCTTGTTAGAAGCCATTGATGGTGGAAAATAATATCTCACAGAATTGATCACCTCAACAGTTAAGTTCTTGGACAACTGTGAGCGGACTACGTTTTTAAGGGAGCCTCGATATCGGGCAACCCTCCCTCGCGTGGGGTTTCTAGAACGGAAATTCGATTTTGGAAAAATTAAATTAATTCATAAAAGAACCAAGACCTAGGTCTCGATAGAGTGTGTAGGAGTCGCCACCCAGTGCAGCTCAACCGGGAATTTGCAGTGTAGCTGAACCGGATGAAGGCCGCTACACCTTCCAAAGATCTAGGTCCGGACAAGTGCCCTATTTCATGTCTAATCAAAATAAAAATTGGCCAATGTTCATAGATGGTATTTTAAATTCTAAAGTTCATTTTTATTAAATTAAAACACACAGCAGACACACAAATCAGAATAAAACAATAAATAAATATCTTATTACAACCCAATTGAATGAAAATAAAAACTCTGAACCTCACCTTACAAACGCCTAAAATACACAATGATCTAAAAAAAATACAATCGTCTAAAATACACGGATTAATCTATTAATTACATTAAAAATAAAAATAAAAGAAATTAAAAGCTGCAAAACAGACGGTTAGCACAGTTTATAGCACACCTCAAATAGGACTCAAGTAGGACAAAATGGGATTTTAAGGAGTTCAGGGGCATGCAATTGGGGGATAACCGGGTCGACTTGGCTAACCGGCCCGATTAGACCTAGAAAACGATTTTGAAACGTCCCGGTATTTTTGTTTTGTGAGAAAATCATTTTGAAAATATTTTCTTTTTTCGGTTTACTTTAATTTAACATGTGAGGTGGGTCGGTTTTCGAGAGATTTGGGTCTCCGTCATTGCATTGTTCTAAATGCAATAACATCAAAAATTAAATCTAAGATTGTGAATGCACACAACAAAATTCATTTTTGATGATTTTCTGATTTTTCCAAATTTTTAAGATTTTTGGAAATTTTTGTGGATTATTCTGGAAATTCTGCTCCTGGACGAGGATTATAGTAATGCGGTTGTAACTACAGCCGTCCGACTGTAACTACAGCCGTGCGACTGTAATTACAGTCGTGCGGCTATAGATCATCCAAGTGTATAAAATCGCAAAAATTCATTCAAATAAAACAAAAGGCCTCAGAAAATCAAGACACTCACATGACTATATATATAGTCGTGCGACTGTTCTTCTCCACAAGACCAGTCCTACGACTGTTCTTGATTTCCAGAAACAGTAAGCCCGAAAAATGAGTTTTTATACACAATATCACATCAAAACACCCAGAAAAGGTAACAAAATGATGGTTTGAGATATAATTACCTTTGTGGCATTGATCCACCGTAGGTTTGACCACTAGAAACACCTCAAATTGCTCCTTTTTTCCTTGTATGCAAAGGTTTCAAGAGTTGTCCCAAATACTCCCAAATGTCACGGATTTTAGCGAATTTGAGGTTTAGAATTGATTATGTTGAGTTTTAACCTATGATTTCTATCCAGTTTTAAACTTTAACACTCAAGAATCAAAAGAAAAAGAGGAGAAAAAGATTTTCTCTCCTTTTTCTCCCTTTTCTCTACTAATTTTTCTCTCTAAATTCAGCCAAAATCCAAGAGTCCAAAAAGTCCTTCTCTCCTCTCTCCCCTCCTCCTTTATTTTTTTTTTGCTGCCAAAATCAGGCATTAATTACCCACAAACCACTCCCATTTTTTAATTCACAAGGTATGCATTGTTGTATCTACTTTGATAATACAGTCGTATGATTGTAACACAGCCACACGACTGTAATTACAGTTGTGTGGCACAACAATTTTTTTTTTAAGTCTGGAAAATTCCGGCACTTACAGCTGCCCCTCGTGTGATCAAATTCGACACCCGATACCAGGTCTAAAATACCTAAGGTGATGAATTTGAGAGCACGAATTGCAGTGCCATAGATTCAAGAAATAAAGTGTGCAACTGACTTGTTGAGTCTCACTGTTGTGATGATGCACTGAGTTGATTGAATGGAGTAAGTTGATACCGAGTTTAGGTTACCCGAGGCGAGGTTGGAGATGAAATAAGCCGATAACGAGTCTAGGTTACCCGAGGCGAGGTTGATGATGAAATAAGCCGATACCGGGTCTAGGTTACCCGAGGCGAGGTTGAAGATGAAATAAACCAATACTGGTTCAAGGTTACCTGGTATCGGCGAGGTTGGGGATGTTGAGATGAAGCCGATCTGGGCCATTACTGGGTCTATGTTACCCGAGGCAAATCTACTGGGGATTTAAAATGAAGCCGATCTGGGCCGATACCAGATCTATATTTCCCAAGGTGGATCTGCTGGGGATCTGAAATGAAGCCGATCTGGGCCAATACCGGGTCTATATTACCCAAGGCGGATCTACTGGGGATCTGAAATGAAGCTGATCTGGGTCGATACCGGGTCTATGTTACCTGAGGCAGATCTGCTGGGGATTTGAAATGAAGCTGATTTGGGCTGATACAGGGTCTATATTACCCGAGGCATATCTGCTGGGGATCTGAAATGAAGCTGATCTGGGCTGATACCGGGTCTATATTACCCGAGGCATATCTGCTGGGGATCTGAAATGAAGCCGATCTGGGCAGATATCGGGTCGCATTACCCGAGGTGGATCTGCTCGGGATTCATCCGTGTCCGAGACGGTGATGACGAATTCCTGCATTTGAAATTACGAGTCATCATTCCTTGATCGAGAGATTTTGAACAAAAATTTTTGCCCCTTTCGATCAAGAATGAAGACTAGCTGGGGACGAATGCTCTGTGTATGCTATGTATGTATGCATGATGATGTTGGAAATGCCTTAGCCCCGAGGCATTGGTCCTTGTGTTTGTATAATACATTTGTACATTAATGTAAACTTTATGTATTATACAATTTGTGTCAAGGAGATAAAGGCATTAATCTATTTATTATATGTCTTGTGCTATATTTTAAATAGAGTATCCAGTGGATATATCCATATCCATATTGTCAAGTGTCATGCACTTGGCAGTAAGACTATGGATAGGGAAAACGATATGGCCATAAAGTTATCCGTAGTCTGCTCCAATCATGGGAATGAATGGACCTAAAGACTATCATTAGCCAGGTTGTATGGCGGTGTCTTACCGTTCATAGAACATGGAATGTCAACCAGGTTAATAGGTACATGCAAAAAGGGCATGGTACTGGATTGATCCACTTAACGGGAATCTACATGGTATAGTATCACAAATGATTCTCGCGTAGTACTTGTATAAGTCCTTTGACCGGACCATATGATGGTGCTGCATGTGAAGTGGCACACTTTGGTGTACACCTAACGGGCCTGTAAAAGGGTGCCATGTATGGGTACGTTCGGGTGTGTTAGTGAACATAGTAGTGCTAGGGTTATGTAGAAGGGAATGTCACTCAGTGATTCACTGAGACGATATCACTGGCCTCTTGAAGAATGTTACTGATAAGTGTGCGGCCGCACCCAAACAAGATTCGATCTTGTTTGTGAGCATCAGTTCATTCGGTATCAAGTAAAGGTCCAGACACAAAGAGGGTGATACTTCCATACCTCTGTGTTGGACACCGATATCAGCGACATGGGATTTACAAGTTCAAACTATAGGGTTACGTTTTCAGTTAGACTGCTTACTCCGTCTTAATTAGGGGCTGCAGTGGCTTGCTAGAGCCCGCCTGTAGTCTGTGGGCCTTGGCCCACTGCCAACATAAAGACGGGCCCATCGGATCGTACACATTGAACGTCTGGACTTTAACTAGTCGGATTGAGTGTGTACTTGGAGTATACACGTTTGAAGAGAGAGAGACTTATTAATTATATTATATAAGTCAATTGGATTGATCAATAAATTATGATTAATATTTATTTTGGCTTTCTCTTAATTAATTCAATGAATTAATTTCTGAGATTATTTCCTAGGTGGAAATATTATTACATGTATAGGTTTACATGTATTTCATTACATGAATGCCTAATTTTACTTCTTGGTTAAATTAATAGGACAAATTAATTTTAATTTAAGTGTATGTAATATATTATACAGTATAATATATATGCATACATGTTAAATTAAAGTTGCGTTTGCATTTAATTAAAACTAAGGAGTGAAAATTAGGCTTGGGCTTTAAATGAATTAAAGCCCACATTGTAATGTTTTTGTGGCCGAAATTTTGGGTTCATTTGGCTTTATGATGAGTCATTGGTGATTAGGTTGATGACGCATTTTTGGACAAAATTGTGATGATGAAAAAGGATGAGTTATGGCTTTACTTCATGGTGGAAAAGTTGGACTTTTCTTCCTATGAGAAATATCTTCTTTCTTTTGTTAAAAGGGATAATATAAACTCATTTTTCATCCATCAACTTTGTCTTGGCCGTATACATATGCAACTTTGGGAGAGATGAGTCATTCTTTGATTATAGGAATGGTGGGTCACCATTTGGGCCAAAAGATAGCAAAGTTAGACTTTGCTTTTATTTGGACCAATGGAAAAATGGTGACTCACACTTGATGATAAAGGGTTTTTTACATCTTGATGACTTATTGACTCTCCTTTGCTTGGCCGTATATTTCTTCCTTTGGAAGAGAATAAAGTGCTAAGATTTTTGCATTCATTTCTTTTGGTAAGAAATGTGTGTGCTCACTTGAAAGAATTGGTTTTTATTTTTCTTTTGGAAAGAAAAATTGGACAGCCATATTCCTTCTTGTGTGCTTCCCCTCTCTCCCTCTCTTCTTGGTTAATCTGAGTCGCTAGCACTGGTTTCGGTCCGAGAGCTATTCTTATACGCATCGGTGGAGGAAATCTACACTTGATTTCTGTAGTCCGCATCCGTCTCTTAGAGAAACTTTGTGGTAAGTTTCCGAACTTTCACTTTATGCTTTCAGTTTTTGATTTCCACATCTTAAGCTCCTGGAACCGGATTCGAGGAAATCGATGCGTATTTCCACTTTTATCGGTTGGTTTCCCGTGACGAATCCCAACAGTGGTATCAGAGCAGGCTTTTGATCCGTGGAAATCTTTAACTTGGTGAATCCCGTGTTTTAAAATTGGAGATTTTTGTGGATGGGATTTATTTTTGGTTTTGGGGCTTGGTGATTTTTCCCCTTGGATTTTACTTATGGAAAATTATTTGCATATGGTTCATGTTTTATTTAATTTTCTATTTGTGTATCGTTTATGGAAATTTATTTTTTGCATATAGGTTTATGCTAGATTTATTTTTCCATTGCATGATTTTATTTCTTTGTGATTTACTTTCATGTTGCTATTTTTTTTTTGGGAAAAATCGCGGACCGTTTCGGGTCGAAACGAGGGCAGCAGCCACTGCCTGCGGCACTGGGTGCCACAGGCAGCAGCTGGGCTGCCGCTGGCCAGCAGCTGCTGCACACCAACAGCAGGATGCTGCTGGGCAGCAGCGCCGCGGCTGCCCCGCGCAGCTGGCCGGGCCTGAATTTGGATTTCACGGGATTTGTTTTGGGCCGGGCCTGGTTTTAAAATTTTAATTAATTTTAAAATTGTGCGTGTTTACATTTTGGAAATTTTATGCGCATGTCTTATGAATGAAATTTATTTTTCGTTCATTCGATATTAATTTTGGAAAAATTAATACGGTTAATTGAAATTGGTTCAGGTTTTCTTGGCATGATTACCCGGACGGCTAATTTTGGAATTCATGGTTTCCCAATTGGATTGGGAGCAATTTTGCCTGGGTTGGAGGCCCAAAGCCCGCACTGGTTTAGAACCATGATCGGCCAAAATTTGGCGATTTCAAAATAATGGCTATGGACATAATTGAAATGGGATTAATTCATGCATTTAACATGTTTATAAATTATATGTATTGGTTTATATGTATGCATGATTAAATGCTTGAATGGATGTTTTAGGCCTTATTTATTTGGGTTGTAACATTCTTTTGGTAAATACGGCCTACGCGCTGTTTTGTTTTTATGTAATTTTATTTTATTTTTTTATTATGAAATTATGTAAAAAAGAAGCCGATTGGATTGGCGTGCTAGAAGGATGAGGATGCGGCCCACCTGATGTCGTTCTAGTATAGGTTTACTAGAATTATATTAGGATGTAAATTTTGGCCTATCGCATTCCATTTTTATTTAATTATGCTTGATTTATTTACATGTGAGAATGTATGTACCAACCTTATTTCCCCCGCCTATGCATCTAAGCCATTATTAAATGAATCTAATAACCAAAAGGTAATTACTAAGTCTCTTAAAAGTGCTTCCCTCATTCAAAACCTACTTGAAGTGGGGATGGGCCAGTTGTAGACCAGCCCTCGCTGGATGAGCTAGAGCATCGTCATTTTGTATTGGGTTGGAGTATTGGTTACTCTGACACTTGGATAGAGGTTTGGCCTTAGCGCGGGCAGTAGGATGTTCCTAGCCCTAAGCAGAGATGGGTAAGTGCCAACAGACCCATCAAACCGAGAGTCCCTAGGTTGGGATTGGACGGCGTTCCTACCTAAAAATTGGGGTATAGTTGTTCCAGGCCCTCGTCTGGCTATATCTTGATATAATGTGGATCTCGGCCCATGAGCCCAACAACTCGAGTTAATTAATAACACGATTCATTATTAATTATAATATAGGAAGAACAAGTTAAGTCCTTTATTAACACTCGTAAATTTTTTTGTGTAGAAACCAATGGCCACGAATGATACTTTATCACTGCGATCTTTCTTTGAATGGGACAAGCTTTTTGGCCCTAACTTTTGGGACTGGTCTATCAACTTAAGGAAAGTTCTAAGACAAGAGTCTAAAGAGTATGTGCTCGAAAAGCCTGTACCGGTTGTGCCAACGGGAAGTAATCCATCGGCTGCCCAGCTGGAGGAATACTTGGCACATGTAAAAGATAACCGGGGATGTGACATGCCTGAAGTTGGCTAGTATGGTTCCTGAATTGCAAAAGCAGTTCATGGATCATTAGGCCTTTGCTATGATGATAACTCTTAATAAGATGTTTTATGAGCAAGCTTATCAGGAAAGGTACCTGATCCACAAGGCATTCCACAACTAAAAGATGGGAGCCGGGACATCTGCGAGTGCACACGTGCTCAAGATGAAGGGCTATCTGGATAATTTAGCCCATCTCGGAACACCTATCTCACGGGGACTGGCGGTTAACACGATCCTGGCTTCTTTATCGGATTCTTATGATCAATTCATCCTAAACTTTTGTAGGGGATTTAATCACACAAAACAAATACGCAGCGGAAAGAAAAGGATTAATCCCCGCCAAGGATCCATGTATATTGCATTGAATTGGAAAGAGGGTTAAAGAATTACCTTAATTCTTTGAAGGTTGAATCAATAGGAACCAAAATTGCTTCCCTCTATGGTTGATCCACACGGAGCAATACGTCCACCGCGTGCTAGCGCCGGGATAGAAGAAACGGTTTCCTCGAATTGAGAGAGAGGCAGAAAATCAAATTTTCTCTTGACTTAGGAAGAGAATTTCGGCTGGCCTCCTATTCACTTGTGGTGGCCGAATTCTTCTAGTATTATGAGTGTAGAGTTGTGTTAGGTTTAGGTCAATTGTTTCCTTAAATAATTAACCTAAATAGTTAATTATAATTATAACCTAATACACCTATTAGTTATAATTATATATTAACCCACACAATTTAATATTAATTCTCAATTAACATTAAATCAAATCAATTCTCCATAATACATATATGTATATATAATATTATAATTAATTATATCTCCATATAATTTAATTATAATATGTAGCATACTTTATGCAATATTAATCACATTAATATTTATATATACATACATAAATATATATCACTATATATATTTATTCTCTTTCTCATTCATAAATTTATTATCCAATAATAATTTATACCCGATAAGATGAACTTCATTTTGCTCTTGTGTGTGACCCCATAGGATCATATTAATTGGCAATAAGGAAATTACCATAATGTCCTTATAGGTCACAAGCGGACTCTAGCAAGCCATTACGACTACCCAATTAATATGATTGGAATGATCCAATACCTATTTATAGAATGTCATATTCCCTTTTGTCTCTTTGATATCAAGATTAATTATAAGACATGGTACACTTGTCAATCTTATATAATTAATCATATGCTTTCTCGATCTCAAAGTAAACTGTTCAGACAAATCAATTGATACTCTTATCAATTATTTGAGCACGGCCATGCATTTAACAGTCTTACTTATCGAGGGGCCCAGTGATATCGCTCTCTTGTTAGAGAGGGACAAAATCCCATATCTGTCACTCACATCCCTAAGCATGAGTCATATTGTACCCAACCACAGCCTTTATAACTACTCTGTTACAAGCAGCGTTTGACTGCGTCAAAGCACAACATGAATTCATCCCGGAATCCATGGTGACCTCAGGTCAAAGGAATCAGCTGATGACACTACTATAATCAAGATCAGTTGTGACACGTGACCATGAACTTGATCTTATAGTGGGTCTCCAGCAACATGTTCTCTAACACATTGCCCGTGAGTATAATCTGTATCTGTATACACTATATTCATCTTATGAATATCCATTATCACTCACACTAGTCTTAGTTTGTTATTATTCCCATAATAACAATCGACTAGGGAAATTTAGAATTACACAATTAATTCATGGATACATTATCATAAATACTAACATACAAATATATATGATAAAATAAGTCTTTATTAATGACTTAAGAAGATTGTTTACATAATCCAACATTGGCTTAGGGCACAATCTCTAACAATCTCCCACTTGCCCTAAGTCCAATCTTCAAATGTATCTAATACCCATGGACCTAGCATGACCATCATGTACAGCTTGTGAAAGAGCTTTTGTTAGTGGATCGGCAACATTGTCTTCAGACGCAACTTTGCATATCTTCACATCTCCTCTTGAGATGACTTCTCTTATGTAGTGAAAACGCCGAAGTATATGTTTGGATTTCTGTGACACACTAGGTTCCTTAGCAAGTGATATTGCCCCATTGTTGTCACACAAGAGGCTCACAGGATTCACTATGCTAGGAACGACACCAAGTTCTTCGATGAACTTCTTGATCCAAACAGCCTCTTGGGCTGCATCTGATGCAGCAATATACTCGGCTTCTGTTGTAGATGCAGCTATCGTGCTTTGCTTAGAACTCTTCCAACTTATCGCACCTCCATTCAGAATGAACACATACCCAGACTGTGACTGCATCTGATCTTGATCAGTTTGGAAACTTGCATCCGTGTAACCATTTACAACAAGATCTTCGTCCGAGCCTCCATATATCAAGAATGTATCTTTAGTTCTTCTCAGGTACTTAAGAATACTCTTGACAGCAGTCCAGTGACTATCACCTGGATCAGACTGATATCTACTTGTCATGCTCAAAGCAAAAGAGACATCTGGCCGAGTACATACCATGGCATACATGATAGATCCTATAGCTGACGCATAAGGAATCCTGTCCATGCGCTGACGTTCTTCAACTGTCACAGGACATTGCTTACGACTAAGCTTTATCCCTTGCCCAATAGGAACATTTCCTTTCTTTGATTGATCCATACTGAACCTTTTCAGTATTTTGTCAATGTATGTACTCTGGCTCAAACCTATCAATCTCTTAGATCTATCTCTATAGATCTTTATTCCAAGAATGTAGGCTGCCTCACCCAAGTCTTTCATAGAAAAACACTTTCCTAGCCAAGATTTTACTTCTTGCAAGGTAGGAATGTGATTTCCTATTAACAATATGTCATCGACATATAGAACTAGGAAAACTATATTACTCCCACTGAACTTCTTGTACACACAAGGCTCATCTTCGTTTTTGATGAAACCAAACTTTTTGACTGATTCATCAAAACAATGATTCCAACTTCTTGATGCCTGCTTCAAACCATAAATGGCCTTTTGAAGCTTGCATACTTTATCAGGATTCTTTGGATCGACAAAACCTTCAGGCTGTGTCATGTACACATCCTCAACAAGGTTTCCATTTAGGAAAGCTGTTTTGACATCCATTTGCCATATTTCATAGTCATAATATGCTGCTATGGCAACAAGAATTCTGATGGACTTGATCATAGCTACTGGCAAAAAGGTTTCGTCATAGTCTATACCATGAACTTGTCGGTAACCCTTTGCCACTAACCTTGCTTTATAAGTCTGAATATTCCCATCCATGTCCGTTTTCAACTTGAAAACCCATTTGTGCCCTATTGCTTTAGCACCCTTTGGGAGATCAACCAAAGTCCATACTTTGTTGTCGTCCATGGATTGAATTTCTGACTTCATAGCATCAAGCCATTTTTCAGATTCTGAATTAGAGACAGCTTCCATGTACGTGGAAGGTTCATTCTCTTCTAACAGAATCAGATCATTTTCGTTCGTGACGAGAAATCCATATCTCTCGGGCTCATGACGAACTCTACTTGATCTACGTTGGACTTGTGTTATCGGTTCTGACTCAACAACTTCTTGTGAATCAGATTGTTCCATTTGAAACTCACTTTCAACTTGGTTATCCATATTTTCTTGTAGGTGTACTTTACTCCCACTGATTCCTTTGGAAATAAACTCTTTTTCCAGGAATGTACCATTCCTAGCAACAAACACTTTGTTTTCACTAGGATTGTAAAAGAAATAACCTTTAGTTTCTTTTGGATAACCAACAAAATTGCACTTCACAGATTTTGGTGCTAACTTATCTGAAATCAAGTATTTCACATAAGCTTCGCAACCCCAAATCTTGAGAAAAGACAAATTTGGTCTCTTACCAACCCATATCTCATATGGTGTCTTTTCAACTGCTTTTGATGGAACTCGGTTCAGTGTGAATGCCGCTGTTTCAAGTGCATATCCCCAAAAGGATAGAGGAAGATTTGTTTGACTCATCATTGACCGAACCATATCCAATAAAGTACGGTTCCTCCTCTCAGACACACCATTCCACTGTGGTGTACCAGGAGGAGTTAGTTGTGAGACAATCCCACACTTTCTAAGATGATCGTCAAAGTCTTGGCTCAAATATTCACCACCTCGATCAGATCTAAGTGCTTTAATTGTCTTGCCAAGTTGGTTTTGTACTTCATTTTGGAAGGCTTTGAACATTTCAAAGGATTCCGACTTATGCTTCATTAGATATAGATAACCATATCTACTGAAATCATCAGTGAACGTAATGAAGTATTGAAAACCACCTCTAGCAGTTGTGCTCATAGGCCCACATACATCTGTATGTATGAGTTCTAATAAGTCACTAGCCCTTTCACTGTGACCAGTAAAGGGACTCTTGGTCATCTTACCCATTAAACAAGACTCGCAAGTGTCATATGTTTCAAAAACATCTAGACCCAAAATTCCATCTTTATGGAGTTTTGAAATGCGTTTCTCATTAATGTGTCCTAGACGACAGTGCCAGAGATAAGTAGGATTCACAACATTTGTTCTTATCCTTTTGGTATTTATGTTATATACATGCTCATTATAACCTTCACTAAGGTTCAACAAATAAAGACCATCATGTAAATCCGCATTTGCATAAAACAAGTCTTTATTAAAAAGCAGTAAGTGATTATTCTCAATAACACATTTAAATCCTTCCTTGTCCAAACATGAAATAGAAATGATGTTCCTAGACAAATTAGGAACAAAATAACAATTATTCAAAGAAAGAACAAGTCCACTTGGCAACTTGAGCTCGTAGCGACCGACTTCATAAGCAGCAACTTTAGCTCCATTCACCACATGGAATTCTACTTCGCCCTTCTTGAGCTTTCTACTTCCTTTAAGCCCCTGCACATTCATACAAATGTGAGAACCACAACCGGTATCTAATACCCACGAAGTAGAAACAGAAGTAGAATGAAATATTTCAATAACATAAATACCTTGATTAGCGGTCTCACCGCCTCTCTTCTTCCTCAAGTCCTCCAAATAAAGCTTGCAATTTCTGCGCCAATGACCAGGCTGATTGCAGAAATGGCATGTGCCTTCCTTTGGAGGCTTTGCCTTGGTAACAGCTTTGGGCTTCTTTGCATCCTTCCCAAACTCTTTGGGTTTGTTTGCTTTACCCTTCTTCTTCTGGATCCTACCCTTTTGCACCATATGGATCCCTTTGGAGCTTGGCTTCTCTTTTATCGTTACCTCAGCGTTTTTCAGCATCCCATGCAGTTCGCTGACCGTTTTGTCCATATCATTCATGTGATAATTCATGACAAAATGGGAGTAACTCTCAGGAAGAGAATTAAGGATCAAATCCGTTGCCAACTCAGGTCTGAGTGGCGAACCAAGCCTCTCCAACTGATCAATGTACCCTTTCATCTTCAGAACATGGGCACTAACCGAACTCCCTTCGGTCATTTTGCACCCAACCAAAGATCTCAAGGTCTCATACCTTTCCCTTCTCGCTTGCTTTTGGAACATTTCCTTAAGCTCTTGAGACATCTCATATGCCTCAAATGTTTCCAGATCCTTCTGAAGTTCCGGAATCATTGATGCGAGCATCAGGCATTGTACATCAATCTGATCGTTTTGATGCTTGTGAAAAGCATCCTTTTCAGCTCTTGAAGCTGTGGTGGGTGGAGGGTTAGCGGGCAAAGGCCCATCCAGAACATACAGCTTTCGCTCTTGCTTGAGAACAATTCTCAAGTTGCGATACCAATCTAGGTAATTGGTTCCGTTCAGTTTTTCCTTCTCAAGGATAGATCGAATAGAACCGGGATTGCTTGTGTTGGCCATTTATCTACAACAGAAAATATATGCAAAGTTAATTACATAAGAGAATTAAACTCCCACTAAAATTATAAAACCCTTTAAAATATTTAAGTGGGTAAAAGACCCAAAATCCATACTTAACCATAGCACTGCTTTGGCATGTCCCTATGATTAAATATAATTTCGGTAGACATCACCATGTCAATTACATCATTATGTAACTCTTTTAATTTATGAGATGCATGATATCATATATCATATTTAATTTGCATGTTACTCATCTCATCTTTGCCTCGGGTTCAAAGCACCATTTTGATTAACCCTTGTTAAACCAATTACAACACAATGAGAATCACCATTTCTCATATTATCGCTTCGCTAAGGTCACAACATGCGTACCCGCTTTGGCGTGGCTACCATGATGCGAACATAGTACTTGACTAGTGTTATACGTAATTGGGTGGCAAAAATATAAACTTCATAAGTTTATTTAGGGTTTATTAATTCCTGTGAGTTAATTGTATCATATACAATTTCATGGCATTAATATTAATCATACTTTTGTTAATATTAATTAGCATGGCATCTTATGGCATACAATTGTCTAGCATGCATATAGAATATCTAGCATGGCATCACATGGCATCTAAATAAAATAAAGCATGCATATGACTCGAACCGTGTTATGGTATGGTTTAAATCTACATTGATTTTCATAGGCCAATATGAAAATCAACAAGGTCATATCCTAGGTGGTAGCATCCATCACATGGTCATTGCACCGCCTCTTGGATCCGCCTCCACGTCTTTGCTTCTAAGCACCATCTCATGGATTTATATTTTACAAAAAATTGCAACCTATACAATTTTTCTAGTAAAATAAATTTTACATATCATAAATTGCATCCTATACAATTTATCTAGTAAAATTAAAATTAAAATTTACATAAATACAAACGACTCGCAGGTCGTATTTATATAAAACCATAATAAATAAAATAAAACATCCACGGGGTCCAAAACCATACCATAACACCATGCATAAAATTATCAACAATAATTTTATATCTAAAATATTTAGGGTTCAAAGTGGTAAAATACAATCACATTGTATTTAGAATTAATTAATTTGGAAAAATTCGTAAATATGCAGAAAACAATTTTCCACACTTAAAACGAAAAAGGGTTTAAAAACTGTCGGACAGCAGGCTCGCCGGGCTGCGCATACTGCGCGCAGCCCATGCTGCGTAAGCAGCATGCTGCTTACGCAGCACGGCAATTGCAAATTGCAATTGCAAATTGCAATTGCAATTTGCGGCCAAAAAAAGGTATTCTGGGCATTATGCCCAGAATACGAACAGTAGCATATTTTTTTTTTTTTTTTTTTTTAATTAAATTGAATTGAAACAATTTCAATAAAAACCCATGAATCAAATTCATGATTCCAAAAACCCCTTAAACATTCCAAATCATTAACATAAAATCATTCACAATGATTAATCAATAAAATCAAATTTTATTTTGTTATTCACAATAACATAGAACCCTAAATAAAATATACAAACTCCTAACAACAATTTTGATCCAATCAAAATCATACAAACCCTAACATGCAATTTTGATCCAATCAAAACATAAATCCAATTCAATCAAAATACAAGTGGCTCTGATACCACTGTAGGGGATTTAATCACACAAAACAAATACGCAGCGGAAAGAAAAGGATTAATCCCCGCCAAGGATCCATGTATATTGCATTGAATTGGAAAGAGGGTTAAAGAATTACCTTAATTCTTTGAAGGTTGAATCAATAGGAACCAAAATTGCTTCCCTCTACGGTTGATCCACACGGAGCAATACGTCCACCGCGTGCTAGCGCCGGGATAGAAGAAACGGTTTCCTCGAATTGAGAGAGAGGCAGAAAATCAAATTTTCTCTTGACTTAGGAAGAGAATTTCGGCTGGCCTCCTATTCACTTGTGGTGGCCGAATTCTTCTAGTATTATGAGTGTAGAGTTGTGTTAGGTTTAGGTCAATTGTTTCCTTAAATAATTAACCTAAATAGTTAATTATAATTATAACCTAATACACCTATTAGTTATAATTATATATTAACCCACACAATTTAATATTAATTCTCAATTAACATTAAATCAAATCAATTCTCCATAATACATATATGTATATATAATATTATAATTAATTATATCTCCATATAATTTAATTATAATATGTAGCATACTTTATGCAATATTAATCACATTAATATTTATATATACATACATAAATATATATCACTATATATATTTATTCTCTTTCTCATTCATAAATTTATTATCCAATAATAATTTATACCCGATAAGATGAACTTCATTTTGCTCTTGTGTGTGACCCCATAGGATCATATTAATTGGCAATAAGGAAATTACCATAATGTCCTTATAGGTCACAAGCGGACTCTAGCAAGCCATTACGACTACCCAATTAATATGATTGGAATGATCCAATACCTATTTATAGAATGTCATATTCCCTTTTGTCTCTTTGATATCAAGATTAATTATAAGACATGGTACACTTGTCAATCTTATATAATTAATCATATGCTTTCTCGATCTCAAAGTAAACTGTTCAGACAAATCAATTGATACTCTTATCAATTATTTGAGCACGGCCATGCATTTAACAGTCTTACTTATCGAGGGGCCCAGTGATATCGCTCTCTTGTTAGAGAGGGACAAAATCCCATATCTGTCACTCACATCCCTAAGCATGAGTCATATTGTACCCAACCACAGCCTTTATAACTACTCTGTTACAAGCAGCGTTTGACTGCGTCAAAGCACAACATGAATTCATCCCGGAATCCATGGTGACCTCAGGTCAAAGGAATCAGCTGATGACACTACTATAATCAAGATCAGTTGTGACACGTGACCATGAACTTGATCTTATAGTGGGTCTCCAGCAACATGTTCTCTAACACATTGCCCGTGAGTATAATCTGTATCTGTATACACTATATTCATCTTATGAATATCCATTATCACTCACACTAGTCTTAGTTTGTTATTATTCCCATAATAACAATCGACTAGGGAAATTTAGAATTACACAATTAATTCATGGATACATTATCATAAATACTAACATACAAATATATATGATAAAATAAGTCTTTATTAATGACTTAAGAAGATTGTTTACATAATCCAACATTGGCTTAGGGCACAATCTCTAACAACTTTTACAAGCAAGGGATGGACCGTACTGTTAGTGAGCTGTATTGGATGCTTCAGCTCACTGAACTGTCGATCAAGAAGACTCTGTCGATACTTGCTCCTTTTACTAGGGGCAAGGCAAAGGCCAAGGCCAAGGCTAAGGAAGCCAAGGCTAAAGAGGCTAAAGCCCAGTCCAAGGCCCGTTCCAAGGATGTCTACTTCGGTTGTAAGTAGGCTGGACATTGGAAAAGATCGTGTCCTAAGCTTTTGGGAGAGAAAAGGAAGACACTGTTGGGATTCGTCACGGGAAACCGACCGATAAAAGCGGAAGTACGCGTCGATTTCCTCGAACCCGGCCCAGGAGCTTAAGATGTGGAAATCAAAACATAAAGCATAAAAGGAGAGTTTCAAAAAAAACTTACCACAAAGTCTCTCTAAGAGACGGATGCGGACTGCAGAAATCAAGTGTAGATTTCCTCCACCGATGCGTACACGAACGGCTCTCGGACCGAAACCCGTGCTAGCGACTCGGATGACAAGAAGAGAGGGAGAGAGGGCTGCCCACAAGAAGAAATATGGCTGTCCCTATTTCTTTCCAAAAGAAATATCTATCTATCCAAAGATATATCTATCTATCCAAAGATAGAACCAATTTCTCAAGTGTGCACCCAATTTCTTACCAAAAGAAATAATGCATCCAAGTTGGCCAAAATTCTTTTTAAGAATAGATATATATCCCACGGCCAAATCAAGGTGAGTCTTGGCAGATTTTTTATTCCCCTTCACTTAAAGAAAAGAAGATCAACACAAGTAAAGCAAAGTCCAACTTTGCTTCATCAAAGTCAAACCTATGACTCATCCATATGACTCACCATTCTAATGATGAAAAGAATGACTCATCCTCTCTTGCCAACAATAATATTCGGCCAAAAAGAAGAAGACCATGAAGATGTCATATTTGTTTCTTACCATAAGAAGAAACAAAATATCTAACAAGCAAAGTCCAACTTTGCTTACCAAAAAGTCATGTATGACTCACCATCTTCATCATTACTTTTTGTCCAACAAAATGACTCATTCTAATCATCCCTTTCAATGCAAACTTTCAGCCAAATAAAATCCCACTCCATGTGGGAATTGTCATTTTAAGTTTTAGGCCCAATTTAATTCCTTTGATTTATTTAAATTCAAATGCAACTTTAATTTAACATGTATGTTTATATATGATACCATGTAACATATTACATACATTGAAATTAAAATTCATTTGACCTATTAATTTAATCAATGGATTAAATTAGACACACACATAAAATGACAAACATGTAAACCTATACATGTCATAATATGTCCACCTAGGAAATAATCCCATAGTAGACATTCTTTTCTAGATAAACCCTTTTTACTATTACCAATAGTAAATGTACATCCAGAAATATCCAAAAAAAAAACTGAAACAGAAATAATATTCCTGTACAAAACAGGTACAAAATAACATAGTTTCAGTAACAAAACTAATCTACTAGGTATCATAAGCTGGTCCTACTGATCTCTATGGCAGCAACCCTTGCTCCATTTGTGACCCGCAAGTCCACTTGTCCCGATCCCAGTGATCTCCTGTTCTTAAGTCCCTGCACATTACAACAAATGTGAGAACCACATCTAGTATCCAATACATAAGATGTTGAAACAGAGGTTAATGTCTATGACATATATACCTGATGAAGACACGCCCTGCGTCTTCCTTTTCTCTCCCAAAAGCTTGGGACACGATCTTTTCCAATGTCCAGCCTGCTTGCAACCGAAGCAGACATCCTTGGAACGGGCCTTGGGCTGGGCTTTAGCCTTTTTAGCCTTGGCTTCCTTAGCCTTGGCCTTGGCCTTTGCCTTGCCTTTAGTGAAAAGAGGTTTCCCCTTGTTAACCTCAAGTACCGGCGGAGTCTTCTTGATCGACAGTTCAGCGAGCTCAAGCATCCAATGCAGCTCACTAACAGTACGGTCCATCCCTTGCTTATAAAATTTTAGGATGAATTGATCATAAGAATCCGGTAAAGAAGCCAGGATCGTGCTAACCGCCAGCCCCCGTGAGATAGGCATTCCGAGACGGGCTAAATTATCCAGATAGCCCTTCATCTTGAGCACGTGTGCACTCACAGAGGTCCCGGCTCCCATCTTACAGCTGCGGAATGCCTTGTGGATCAGGTACCTTTCCTGATAAGCTTGCTCATAAAACATCTCGTTAAGAGTTGTCATTATAGCAAAGGCCTGATGATCCAGGAACTGCTTTTGCAATTCAGGAACCATACTAGCCAACATCAGGCATGTCACATCCCGGTTATCTTTTACATGTGCCAAGTATTCCTCCAGCTGGGCAGTCGGTGGATTACTTCCCGTTGGCACAGCCGGTACAGGCTTTTCGAGCACATACTCTTTAGACTCTTGTCTTAGAACTTTCCTTAAGTTCATAGACCAGTCCCAAAAGTTAGGGCCAGAAAGCTTGTCCCATTCCAAGAAAGATCGCAGTGATAAAGTATCATTCGTAGCCATTGGTTTCTACATAGAAAAATTACGAGTGTTAATAAAGGACTTAACATGTTCTTCCCATATTATAATTAATAATGAATCGTGTTATTAATTAACTCGAGTTGTTGGGCTCATGGGCCGAGATCCATATTATATGAAGATATAGCCAGACGAGGGCCTGGAACAACTATATCCCAATTTTTAGGTAGGAACGCCGTCCAATCCCAACCTAGGGACTCTCGGTTTGATGGGTCTGTTGGCACTTACCCATCTGTGCTTAGGGCCAGGAACATCCTACTACCCACGCTAAGTCAAAACCTCCATCCAAGTGTTAGAGTAACCAATACTCCAACCCAATACAAAATGACGATACTCCAGTGTATCCAACGAGGGTTGGTCTACAGCTGGCCTATCCCCACTTCTACAACCCTGCTGAGAACAAGGTGTTCATGGCGCGAAAAGGGGTCCTTCTTGAAAAGGGGTTTCTTTCCAAGAAAGACAGTGGGAGCGATGTTGAACTCAGGGAAGTTCAAAGCTCAGAAACTCCTGAAAAGGATAACTCAGAGACCAGGGTGAAGCTTCCAAAAGGGGAAGCACCAGCCCAGGTCACACAGGGACCTAAAAGGTCTGGTAGGGATCAGCAGGAACATGAGAAACATCGGTTTTTTGTTTCTAATGATTACACTCCTTTTGTCTTGGACGAAGAGGAGCTCAAAACCTACTAGTAGGCTATAGCTAGCCCACTGTCTGCCATGGTGGTGGATTTGCAATCTATGTACGATAATCAGGTTTGGAACCTGGTTGATTCACCTCTAGGTGCTAAGGTAATAGGTTGCAAGTGGTGCTATAAGCTATAGGCCGACAATACCTTTAAGGGTGTGTATAAGAGGTTTAGTGGGAGCATAGTAACTATCCTGGTATTATATATGGATGGCATCCTTCTGATTGGAAGCGACATACCAACACTACAAGGGAATTGTAATGGTTGTGTAAGTGCTTCGCAATGAAGGACTTAGGCGAAGCTGAGACGATCCTAGGGATCAGGATCTACATGGGTTAGATCCAATCGGCTTCTAGACCTAAGTCAGGCCAAGTACATAGACATAGTTCTGAAAAGATTCGGCATGGACCAGGCTAAGAAAGGTTTCTTGCCAATGGGTCATGAGCTGAAACTTAGCGAAATACTATAGGGAGAACATGTATTGGTTCTATATGCTTTGGCTATAGGATCAATCATGTACTCCGTGCTATGTACAAGACCTGATGTCGGCATTGCACTAAGTATGATGAGCCGGATCCTGAAGTACCTTAACCGGACTAAGGATAGCTTCTTAGTGCATGAAAGTTAGGAAGAGCAGTCAGTTACTAGGTACACTGATGCAAGCTTCCAGACTGACCAGGATGAATATAAGTCGCAGTATAGGTATGTGTTCATGCTAAATGGTGGTGCTATTGTTGGAGAGGCTCCAAATAATAGACCATCGCGGTTTCTATCACAGGAACTGAGTACATTGCAACGTGTGAAGCAGCTAGGGAAGCTGTGTGGATAATGAAGTTTATCATGAAACTAGGGGTAGTGTCAACTATCCAGTAACCAGTTGATATCTTCTGTGACAACGCGGGGCTGTTGCACAAGCTATGTGCCTCGGTCACACATATACACGAAGCACGAACTCAGGGAGTTTCACCTATTGCGAGAAATCGCTGAGGGGGTGACATCTCATTACAAAGAGTGGACACCAAAGACAATGTCGCAAATCTTTTGACCAACATGCTTGGCTACGCCTATGCACGGAGGTTATACTAGATCTATAGGGATTAGACCCATGCCTAGTAGGTACTAGTGCAAGTGGGAGATTGTTGGAAATGCCCTAGTCCCGAGGCATTGGTCCTTGTGTTTGTATAATACATTTATACATTTATGTAATCTTTATGTATTATACAATTTGTGTCAAGGAAATAAAGGAATTAATCTATTTATTATATGTCTTGTGCTATATTTTAAATAGAGTATCCAATGGACATATCCATATCCATGTTGTCAAGTGTGAGGCACTTGGCAGTAAGACCGTGGATAGGGAAAACGATATGGCCATAAAGTTATCCGTAGTCTGTTCCAATCATGGGAATGAATGGAACTAAAGACTATCATTAGCCTGGTTGTATGGCGGTGTCTTACCGGTCATAGAACATGGAATGTCAACCAGGTTAATGGGTACATGCAAAAAGGGCATGGTACTGGATTGATCCACTTAACGGGAATCTACATGGTATAGTATCACAAATGATTCTCGCGTAGTACTTGTATAAGTCCTTCGACCGGACCATATGATGGTGTTGCATGTGAAGTGGCACACTTTGGTGTACGCCCAACGGGCCTGTAAAAGGGTGCCAAGTACGGGTACGTTCGGGTGTGTCAGTGAGCATGGCAACACGATGGATATGCAGAAGGGAATGTCACTCAGTGTTTCACTGAGACGATATCATCGGCCTCTTGAAGAATGTTACTGATAAGTGTGCGGCCGCACCCAAATAAGATTGGATCTTGTTTGTGAGCATCAGTTCATTCGGTGTCAAGTAAAGGTCCAAACACAAAGAGGGTGATATTTCCATGCCTCTGTGTTGGACACCGATATCAGCGACATGGGATTTACAAGTTCAAACTACAGGGTTACGTTTTCAGTTGGACTGCTTACTCCGTCTTAATTGGGGGCTACAGTGGCTTGCTAGAGCCCGCCTGTAGTCTGTGGGCCTTGGCCCACTGCCAACATAAAGATGGGCCCATTGGATCATACACATTGAACGTCTGGACTTTAACTAGTCGGATTAAATGTGTACTTGGAGTATACACGTTTGAAGATAGAGAGATATATTAATTATATTATCTGAATCAATTGGATTGATCAAAGTTATATAATTGATATTTATTTTGGCCTTCTCATAATTAATTCAATGAATTAATTTATGGGATTATTTCCTAGGTGGAAATATTATGACATGTATAGGTTTACATGTTTGTCATTTTATGTGTGTGTCTAATTTAATCCATTGATTAAATTAATAGGTCAAATGAATTTTAATTTCAATGTATGTAATATGTTACATGGTATCATATATAAACATACATGTTAAATTAAAGTTGCATTTGAATTTAAATAAATCAAAGGAATTAAATTGGGCCTAAAACTTAAAATGACAATTCCCACATGGAGTGGGATTTTATTTGGCCGAAAGTTTGCATTGAAAGGGATGATTAGAATGAGTCATTTTGTTGGACAAAAAGTAATGATGAAGATGGTGAGTCATACATGACTTTTTGGTAAGCAAAGTTGGACTTTGCTTGTTAGATATTTTGTTTCTTCTTATGATAAGAAACAAATATGACATCTTCATGGTCTTCTTCTTTTTGGCCGAATATTATTGTTGGCAAGAGAGGATGAGTCATTCTTTTCATCATTAGAATGGTGAGTCATATGGATGAGTCATAGGTTTGACTTTGATGAAGCAAAGTTGGACTTTGCTTTACTTGTGTTGATCTTCTTTTCTTTAAGTGAAGGGGAATAAAAAATCTACCAAGACTCACCTTGATTTGGCCGTGGGATATATATCTATTCTTGAAAAGAATTTTGGCCAACTTGGATGCATTATTTCTTTTGGTAAGAAATTGGGTGCACACTTGAGAAAATTGGTTCTATCTTTGGATAGATAGATATATCTTTGGATAGATAGATATTTCTTTTGGAAAGAAATAGGGACAGCCATATTTCTTCTTCTGGGCAGCCCTCTCTCCCTCTCTTCTTGTCATCCGAGTCGCTAGCACGGGTTTCGGTCCGAGAGCCGTTCGTGTACGCATCGGTGGAGGAAATCTACACTTGATTTCTGCAGTCCGCATCCGTCTCTTAGAGAGACTTTGTGGTAAGTTTTTTTGAAACTCTCCTTTTATGCTTTATGTTTTGATTTCCACATCTTAAGCTCCTGGGCCGGATTCGAGGAAATCGACGCGTACTTCCGCTTTTATCGGTCGGTTTCCCGTGACGTAACACCCTTTGGTTTCCCTAGGGTAGCTCACAAACAGGCATTAATCGGTTTTGGGTGCTAGTTTTGCTCACAGTCAATTTCTTGACTTGTGCATAACAACCCCAAATCCGTAAGAAAGACACATTAGGCACCCTGCCCGTCCATATTCCAAATGGGGTCTTTTCCAAAGCCTTAGTCGGAGTATAATAGAAAATGAGAGCCATTGTCTCAAGAGCGTATCCATTAAAAAAACTTATTGGGAGAGATGCATGACTCATCGTTTGAGCGGACCATGTCCTACAGGGTCCTATTCCTCTGTTCGGACACCCCATTCCATTGTGGTGTTCCTAGAGGAGTGAGCTGTGGAACTATTCCATGCTCTCTCAAAATGAGTCAAACTATAGGCTTATATGCTCACCACCTCGGTCCAACCGAAAGGCTTGGATATTTTTGCCTAGTTCTGTACTTCGTTCCTTACTCCCTTGAACCTATCAAGGGTCTCAGACTTATATTTCATTACATAGGTATAGCCATTTCTGATGAAATCGTCTATGAAGGATATGAAGTATAGATGTTCACCCTTAGTTGCTATGCTTGTCGGTCCATATACATCTCAATGCATTAGGTTCAATAAGCTAGCAACCCTTTTAGCCTCCTTGCTAAAAGGTTCTTTAGTCATTTTACCTTATAAACCAGACTCGCATATATCAAGTGACTCCATGTCAAATGATCCTAGGATTCAAGCAATGTGAAGCCTAGCTATGCGCTTCTTGTTTATGTGGCCTAAATGACAATGCCAAAGGTAAACCGGATTAAGTTCGTTAGGCTTAACCCTTTAAGTATGTATATTATAGACATGATTAGTTTCATTTAGATCCAGGATATAAAAGACATTATTTAATAGACATGCTCACTGACACACCCGAACGTACCCGTACTTGGCACCCTTTTACAGGCCCGTTGGGCGTACACCAAAGTGTGCCACTTCACATGCAACACCATCATATGGTCCGGTTTAAGGACTTATACAAGTACTACGCGAGAATCATTTGTGATACTATACCATGTAGATTCCCGTTAAGTGGATCAATCCAGTACCATGCCCTTTTTGCATGTACCCATTAACCTGGTTGACATTCCATGTTCTATGACCGGTAAGACACCGCCATACAACCAGGCTAATGATAGTCTTTAGTTCCATTCATTCCCATGATTGGAACAGACTACGGATAACTTTATGGCCATATCGTTTTCCCTATCCACGGTCTTACTGCCAAGTGCCTCACACTTGACAACATGGATATGGCTATGTCCATTGGATACTCTATTTAAAATATAGCACAAGACATATAATAAATAGATTAATTCCTTTATTTCCTTGACACAAATTGTATAATACATAAAGATTACATAAATGTATAAATGTATTATACAAACACAAGGACCAATGCCTCGGGACTAGGGCATTTCCAACAGACACAGGGTGTGTCTTCATCAGGTATGTATGTCATAGACATT
This sequence comes from Euphorbia tirucalli, assembly GCA_039660915.1. Taxonomy (NCBI): domain Eukaryota; kingdom Viridiplantae; phylum Streptophyta; class Magnoliopsida; order Malpighiales; family Euphorbiaceae; genus Euphorbia; species Euphorbia tirucalli. The sequence continues at coordinate 37,459,459 of CM077636.1, read as the reverse complement.
AACCTCTGTTTCAACATCTTATGTATTGGATACTAGATGTGGTTCTCACATTTATTGTAATGTGTAGGGACTTAAGAACAGGAAATCACTGGGATCGGGACAAGTGGACTTGCGGGTCAAAAATGGAGCAAGGGTTGCTGCCATAGAGATCAGCAGGACCAGCTTATGATGCCTAGTAGATTAGTTTTGTTACTGAAACTATGTTATTTTGTACGTGTTTTGTAGAGGAATATTATTTCTGTTTTAGTTTTGGATATTTCTGGATGTACATTTACTATTGGTAATAGTAAAAAGGGTTTATCTAGAAAAGAATTATTTTATGGAGTAGCTCTGTTAAATAATGTCATTTATATCCTGGATCTAAATGAAACTAATCATGTCCATAATATACATACTTAAAGGGTTAAGCCTAACGAACTTAATCTGGTTTACCTTTGGCATTGTCATTTAGGCCACATAAACAAGAAGCGCATAGCTAGGCTTCATATAGCTTGAATCCTAGGATCATTTGACCTGGAGTCACTTGATATATGCAAGTCTTGTTTATCTGAAAGGGCCGCTAGCTTATTAGACCTAATGCATTGAGATGTATATGGACCGACAAGCATAGCAACCAAGGGTGAACATCTATACTTCGTCTCCTTCACAAATGATTTCAACAGATATGGCTATGCCTATCTGAAGAAATATTAGTCTGAGACTCTTGATAGGTTCGAGGGTTTTAGGAACGACGTACAGAAATATCTAGGCAGAAATATCAAAGCCTTTCAGTTGGACCCAGGTGGTGAGCATATAAGCCTATAGTTTGACTCATTTTGAGAGAGCATGGAATAGTTCCACAGCTCACTCCTCTAGGAACACCACAATGGAATGGGGTGTCAAAACGGAGGAATCGGACCCTGTTGGACATGGTCTGCTCAAACGATGAGTTATGCCTCTCTCCCAATAAGTTGTAAAGGATACGCTCTTGAGACAATGGCTCTCATTTTCAATTATACTCTGACTAAGGCTTTAGAAAAGACCCCATTTGGAATATGGACGGGTAGGGTGCCTAATGTGTCTTTCTTACGGATTTGGGGTTGTTATGCACAAGTCAAGAAATTGACTGTGAGCAAAACTAGCTCCCAAAACCTACTAATGCCTATTTGTGAGCTACCCTAGGGAAACCAAAGGGTATTACTTCTACAACCCCGCTGAGAACAAGGTGTTCATGGTGCTAAAGGGGGTCCTTCTTAAAAAGGGGTTTCTTTCCAAGAAAGACAGTGGGAGCAATGTTGAACTCAGGGAGGTTCAAAGCTCAGAAACTCCTGAAAAGGACAACTCAGAGACCAGGGTGAAGCTTCCAAAGGTAGAAGCTCCAGCCCAGGTCACACAAGGACCTAAAAGATATGGTAGGGATCATCAGGAACATGAGAAACATCGGTTTTTGTTTCTGATGATTACGCTCTTTTGCCTTGTACGAAGAGGAGCTCAAAACCTACTAGTAGGCTATGGCTAGCCCACTGTCTGCCATGGTGGTGGATTTACAATCTATGTACGATAATCAGGTTTGGAACCTGGTTGATCCACCTCCGGGTGCTATGGTAATAGGTTGCAAGTGGTGCTATAAGCTATAGGCCAACAATACCTTTAAGGGTGTGTATAAGAGGTTTAGTGGGAGCATAGTAACTTTCCTGGTATTATATATGGATGGCATGCTTCTGATTGGAAGCCACATACCAACACTACAAGGGAATTGTAGTGGTTGAGTACGTGCTTCACAATGAAGGACTTAGGCGAAGCTGAGACGATCCTAGGGATCAGGATCTACAGGGATAGATCCAATCGGCTTCCAGGTCTAAGTCAGGCCAAGTACATGGACATAGTTCTGAAAAGATTCAGCATGGACCAGGCTAAGAAATGTTTCTTGCCAATGGGTCATGAGCTGAAACTTATCAAGAAGTACTGTCCTAAGACAAGGCATGATAGGGAAAACATGAATAGGTTCTATATGCTTCGGCTATAGGATTAATCATGTACTCCATGCTATGTACAAGACCTGATGTCGGCTTTGCACTAAGTATGATGAGCCGGATACTGAGTGGATCACTGGTAGGCTGTCAAAGCAATCTTGAAGTACCTTAACCGGACTAAGGATAGCTTCTTAGTGCATGAAGGTCAGGAAGAGCAGTCAGTAGTACACTGATGCAAGCTTCCAGACCGACCAGGATGAATATAAGTCGTAGTATAGGTATGTATTCATGCTAAATGGTGGTGCTGTTGTTGGAGAGGCTCTAAGTAATCGACCATCGCGGTTTCTATCATAGTAACTGAGTACATTGCAATAGGTGACACAGCTAGGGAAGCTGTGTGGATTGAGAAGTTTATCACGAAACTGGGGATAGTACCTACTATCCGGGAACCAGTTGATATCTTCTGTGACAATGAGGGGCTGTTGCACAAGCTATGTGCCCCGGTCACACATATACACGAAGCACGAACTCAGGGAGTTTCACCTATTGCAAGAAATCGCTGAGGGGGTGACATCTCATTACAAAGAGTGGACACCAAAGACAATGTCGCAGATCTTTTAACCAACATGCTTGGCTATGCCTATGCACGAAGGTTATACTAGATCTATAGGGATTAGACCCATGCCTAGTAGGTACTAGTGCAAGTGGGAGATTGTTGGAAATGCCCTAGTCCCGAGGCATTGGTCCTTGTGTTTGTATAATACATTTGTACATTAATGTAAACTTTATGTATTATACAATTTGTGTCAAGGAGATAAAGGCATTAATCTATTTATTATATGTCTTGTGCTATATTTTAAATAGATTATCCAATGGACATATCCATATCCATATTGTCAAGTGTAATGCACTTGGCAGTAAGACTATGGATAGGGAAAACGATACAGCCATAATGTTATCCGTAGTCTACTCCAATCATGGGAATGAATGGACCTAAAGACTATCATTAGCCAGGTTGTATGGTGGTGTCTTACCGTTCATAGAACATGTAATGTCAACCAGGTTAATGGGTACATGCAAAAAGGGCATGGTACTGGATTGATCCACTTAACGGGAATCTACATGGTATAGTATCACAAATGATTCTCGCGTAGTACTTGTATAATTCCTTTGACCGGACCATATGATGGTGCTGCATGTGAAGTGGCACACTTTGGTGTACGCCTAACGGGCCTGTAAAAAGGTGCCAAGTATGGGTACGTTTGGGTGTGTTAGTGAACATGGCAGTGCTATGGATATGCAAAAGGGAATGTCACTCAGTGATTCACTGAGACGATATCACTAGCCTCTTGAAGAATGTTACTGATAAGTGTGCGGCCGCACCCAAACAAGATTCGATCTTGTTTGTGAGCATCAGTTCATTCGGTATCAAGTAAAGGTCCAGACACAAAGAGGGTGATACTTCCATGCTTCTGTGTTGGACACCGATATCAGCGACATGGGATTTACAAGTTCAAACTACAAGGTTACGTTTTCAGTTAGACTGCTTACTCCATCTTAATTGGGGGCTGCAGTGGCTTGTTAGAGCCCGCCTGTTGTCTGTGGGCCTTGGCCCACTGCCAACATAAAGACGGGCCCATCGGATCGTACACATTGAATGTCTAGATTTTAACTAGTCGGATTAAGTGTGTACTTGGACTATACACGTTTAAAGAGAGAGAGACTTATTAATTATATTATATAAGTCAATTGGATTGATCAATATATTATAATTAATATTTATTTTGGCCTTCTCTTAATTAATTCAATGAATTAATTTCTGAGATTATTTCCTAGGTGGAAATATTATTACATGTATAGGTTTACATGTATTTCATTACATGAATGCCTAATTTTACTTCTTGGTTAAATTAATAGGACAAAATAATTTTAATTGAAGTGTATGTAATATATTATATAGTATAATATATATGCATACATGTTAAATTAAAGTTGCGTTTGCATTTAATTGAAACTAAGGAGTAAAAATTGGGCTTGGGCTTTAAATAAATTAAAGCCCACATTGTAATGTTTTGGTGGCTGAAATTTTGGGTTCATTTGGCTTTATGATGAGTCATTGGTGATTAGGTTGATGATGCATTTTTGGACAAAATTGTGATGATGAAAAAGGATGAGTCATGGCTTGACTTTATGGTGGAAAAGTTGGACTTTTCTTCGTATGAGAAATATCTTCTTTCTTTTGTAAAAAGGGATAATACAAACTCATTTTTCATCCATCAACTTTGTCTTGGCCGTATATATATGCAACTTTGGGAGAGATGAGTCATTCTTTGATTATAAGAATGGTGGGTCACCATTTGGACCAAAAGATAGCAAAGTTAAACTTTGCTTTTATTTGGACCAATGGAAAAATGGTGACTTACACTTGATGATAAAGGGTTTTTTACATCTTGATGACTTATTGACTCTCCTTTGCTTGGCCGTATATATCTTTCTTTGGAAGAGAATAAAGTGCTAAGATTTTTGCATTCATTTCTTTTGGCAAGAAATGTGTGTGCTCACTTGAAAGAATTGGTTTTTATTTTTCTTTTGGAAAGAAAAATTTGATAGCCATATTCCTTCTTGTGTGCTGCCCCTCTCTCCCTCTCTTCTTGGTTAATCCGAGTCGCTAGCACGGGTTTTGGTCCGAGAGCTGTTCGTGTATGCATCAGTGGAGGAAATCTACACTTGATTTCTGCAGTCCGCATCCGTCTCTTAGAGAAACTTCGTGGTAAGTTTCCGAACTTTCTCTTTATGCTTTCAGTTTTTGATTTCCACATCTTAAGCTCCTACGACCGGATTCGAGGAAATCGATGCGTATTTCCGCTTTTATCGGTCTGTTTCCCATGACGAATCCCAACAGATGATGCATATGCGCGTGGATCCTAAAGGATGCATTTCTCGTTGTTTGTTTAATATTGATGTTTCTCCTTTCTGCTGGGGAAAGTATGTTTTGTCTCCGGCTGGTTGAAGACACACTTCACATGAAGCTTTTCCTTGGTCAAAATATATGAGGACTGCTAAAGAACTAAGATGACTACTGGGAATACGCGAGAACTACTGGGGAAAGGATCGTAGTGTCCCTTGTAAATGCTTCGCTAGGGAGTAATGTGGAGGATCCCACTAGGGAGATGATGGAGAGACTTTGCCTTTTGCCCCTATGATTTATGAATCTAGAAGCACTCTAAATTTTGCCTGGGTTGCCCAATATGGGTTTTCAGCCCAGCGAGTTGCTCTAACTTTTGCCTGAGGCATCTTTTTGGTTTTCACAGCAGTGAGCTCACTTTCTTTTTTTCTTTTTTTTTTTAAATTATAATGAACAAAGACCGAATGAAATGGCCCCGTGACTACTTGTCCCGTCATCCTTCTGGTGACGATATAATGCAAAAAAGTGCTGTATGTAGCAGCATTGGGGTTCAATTTCTTATTAAAAGCCATTGATGGTGGAAAATAAGATCTCACAGAATTGATCTCCTCAACAGTTAAGTTCTTGGACAACTGTGAGTGGACGATGTTTTTAAGGCGTACGGACTCTCTCGGAAGGGAGCCTCGATATCAGGCAACCCTCCCTCGCGTGGGGTTTTTAGAATGGAAATTCGATTTTAAAAAAATTAAATTAATTCATAGAAGAACCGAGACCTAGGTCTCGATAGAGTGTGTAGGAGTCGCCACCCGGCTCAGCTCAACCGGGAAATTGCCGTGTAGTTGAACCGGACGAAGGCCGCTACACCTTCCAAAGATCTTGGTCCGGACAAGTCTCCTATTTCATGTGTAATCAAAATAAAATTTGGCAATTGTTCATAGATGGTATTTTAAATTCTAAAGTTCATTTTTATTAAATTAAAACACGCAACGGACACACAAATCAAAATAAAACAATAAATAAATATCTTATTACAACCCAATTGAATAAAAATAAAAACTCTCAACCTCACCTTACAAATGCCTAAAATACACGATGATCTAAAAAAAAATACAATCGCCTAAAATACACGGATTAATCTATTAATTACATCAAAAATAAAAATAAAAGAAATTAAAAGCTGCAAAACAGATGGTTAGCACAGTTTATAGCACACCCCAAATAGGACTCAAGTAGGACAGAATGGGATTTTAAGGAGTTTGGGGGCATGCAATTGGGGGATAACCGGGTCGGCTTGGCTAGCCGGCCCGATTATACCTGGAAACAGATTTTGAAATGTCCCTGTATTTTTGTTTTGTGAGAAAATCATTTTGAAAACATTTTCTTTTTCCGGTTTACTTTAATTTAACATTTGAGGTGGGTTGGTTTTCGAGAGATTCGGGTCTCCGTCATTGCATTGTTCTAAATGGAATAACATTAAAAATTAAATCTAAGGTCGTGAATGCACACAACAAAATTCATTTTTGATGATTTTCTGATTTTTTTTTAAATTTTTAGGATTTTTGGAAATTTTTGGGAATTATTCTGGAAATTCTCCCCCGGGACGAGGATTACAGTCGTGCGGCTGTAACTACAGTCGTACGACTGTAATTACAGTCGTGCGACTGTAGATCATCCAAGTGCAGAAAATCGTAAAAATTCATTCAAATAAAACAAAAGGCCGTAGAAAATTAAGAACACTCGCACGACTATGTATACAGTCGTTCGACTATTCTTCTCCACAAGAACAGTCGTACGACTATTCTTGATTTCCAGAAATAGTAAGCCCGAAAAATGAGTTTTTATGCATAATATCACATCAAAACACCCAGAAAAGGTAACAAAATGATGGTTTGAGATATAATTACCTTTGTGGCGCTGATCCACTGTAGGTTTAACCGCTAGAAGCACATCAAATTGCTCCTTTTTTCCTTATATGCAAAGGTTTCAAGAGTTGTCCCAAATACTCCCAAATGTCACGGATTTTAGCGGATTTGAGGTTTAGAATTGATTATGTTAAGTTTTAAACTATGATTTCTATCCGGTTTTAAACTTTAACACTCAAGAATCAAAAGAAAAAGAGGAGAAAAAGATTGAGTTTTGTTGAGTTTTCTTTTTCTCTCCCTTTTCTCTACTAATTTTTCTCTCTAAATTCAGCAAAAATCCAAGAGTCCAAAAAGTCTTTCTCTCCTCTCTCCCCTCCTCCTTTTTTTTTTGCTGCCAAAATCGGGCATTAATTGCCCACAAACCACTCCCATTTTTTAATTCATAAGGTATGGGCTGCTGTACCTGCTCTGATAATACAGTCGTACGACTGTAAGCACGAATGTAATTACAGTCGTGTGGTACAACAATTTTTTTTTAAGTCTAGAAAATTCCGGCGCTTACAGCTGCCCCTTGCGTGATCAAATTCGACACCCAATACCAGGTCTAAAATACCTGAGGTGATGAATTTGAGAGCGCGGATTGAAGCGCCATAGATACAAGAAATAAAGCGTGCAATTGTCTTGTTGAGTCTCACTGTTGTGATGATGCACTGAGTTATTTGAATGGAGTAAGTTGATACCGGGTTTAGGTTACCCGAGACGAGGTTAGAGATGAAATAAGCTGATAGCGGATCTGGGTTACCCAAGGCAAGGTTGATGATGAAATAAGCCGATATCGGGTCTAGGTTACCCGAGGCGAGGTTGAAGATGAAATAAACCAATACCGGGTCTAGGTTACCCGGTATCGGCGAGGTTGGGGACGTTGAGATGAAGCCGATTTGGATCGATACTGGGTTTATATTATCCGAGGCGGATCTGCTGGGGATCTGAAATGAAGCCAATCTGGGCCGATACCGGATCTATATTACCCTTGGTGGATCTGTTGGGGATCTAAAATGAAGCCGATCTGGGCCGATACCGGGTCTATATTACTCGAGGCGGATCTACTGGGGATCTGAAATGAAGCTGATCTAGGCTGATACCGGGTCTATATTACCCTAGGCGGATCTACTGGGGATCTGAAATGAAGCTGATATGGGCCGATACCAGGTCTATATTACCCGAGGCGGATCTGTTGGGGATCTGAAATGAAGCCGATCTTGGCCGATACTGGGTCTATGTTACCCGAGGCGGATCTGCTGGGGATATGAAATGAAGCCGATGTGGGCCGATACCGGGTCTATGTTACCCGAGGCAGATCTACTGGGGATCTGAAACGAAGCCGATTTGGGCCGATACTGGGTCTATATTACCCAAAGCGGATCTGTTGGGTTTCTGAAATGAAGCTGATCTGGGCCGATACTGGGTCTATATTACCCGAGGAGGATCTGCTAGGGATTTGAAATGAAGCCGATCTGGGCCGATACCGGGTCTATGTTACCCGAGGCGAATCTGCGGGGGGTCTATCTGTGTCCGATATAGTGATGACAAATTCCTGCATTTGAAATAACGAGTCTTCATTCCTTGATCGAGAGTGCTCTGTGTGTGTTGTGTATGTATGCTCCTTCAATCAAGAATGAAGACTAGCTGGGGATGAATGCTCTGTGTGTGTTGTGTATGTATGCATAATGATGCATGTGCATGTGGATCCTAAAGGATGCAGTTCTTGTTGTTTGTTTTATATTGATGTTCCTCCTTTCTGCTGGGGAAGATATGTTTTGCCCCCAGCCGGTGTAAGACACTCTTCACACAGAGCTTTTCCTTGTTGAAAACATATGAGGATTGCTGGGGAAATAAGATGACCACTGGGGATGCATGACAACTGCTAGGGAAAAGATCATAGTATCCCTTGTAAATGTTCCGCTGGAGGGTAATGTGGAGGATCCCATTGGGGAAATGCCGCAAGGATTCCTGTGCGGAAACGATGGAGAAGTTCTACCCTTCTACCCCTGTGATTTATGAATCTGGAAGTGCTCTAAATTTTGCCTGGGTTGCCCAATGTGGGTTTTCTGCCCAGCAAGCTGCTCTAACTTTTGCCTGAGGCGCCTTTTCGGTTTTCACCCTAGTGAGCCTTTTTTTTTAAATTTTAAGATGAATGAAGACCGACTGAAATGGCGCCATGACTGTTTGTTCTGTCATCCTTTTGGTGATGATATAATGCAAAAAAGTGATGTATGTAGCAGCATTGGGATTCAATTTCTTGTTAGAAGCCAGCTTGATTTCTTCAACAGTCAAGTTCTTGGATAACCACTGTTGCTCTTTGGAAGGATGAATTAGGTTTGGAGGATAGTAAAAGATTTCAGATTGTATGTATTTAGTACATTTCCCTTGTTAAATAACGTGATATGTTCAACCAGTTAAATGCAAGGTGCTTTCCTTGAATGGATGTTTAAGCAAGATAACTTTGTTTATGCATTTGAAATAAACATACAAATATATTTAAACAAACACTCCACTTTATTGATAAAATCAAAATGAGTAAATTTGAAAAGATAGGTTCCCAAAATGGTATACACTCCACACAGAGCCAGAATCCATCACCAGTCGTCCCTTTCAGATTTTCTGACTGATCATTTTCTCACGTGTCTTAACTTTTGCCTAGGCCGCTCTTTTTGAGTTTTCAACCTAGCAGACTTTTTTTTTTAAACATGATAAAGCTTTAAGCGGTCTTGATTGATAGGATTTGTGAACTCATTTCCATCCATGTCCATGATGCTGACACCACCTTTTGATAGCACCTTCTTCACAACATAAGGCCCTTCCCAATTAGGTCTGAATTTCCCCCGAACATCGACATTTGAAGGCCTTAATTGTTTCAGAACCAAATAACTTGCTTTCAACTATCGCCTAGGGCACTTCAGATTTCGATTGTAGACTCTGGCCATTCTGCATTGGTACATCTGTAGGTGATCCAGTGCTTTCAGCCGTTTTTCATCTAACGCCGCCAACTGCTCGTATCTAGCTTGAGCCCATTCGGTCCCTAGTAACTGAGCTTCCAAGGCGACTCTGAGTGACTTGAGCTCTATTTCTACTGGCAGTACTGCTTCCATACCATATACCAAGGCATAGGGAGTTTCCCCTGTTGGAGTTCTGAAACTGGTTCTGTAACCCCAAAGAGCATATGGCAGTTTGTCAGCCCAATCTCTGTAGGTGGTTACCATTTTCAATAAGATCTTCTTTATTACCTTATTGGCAGCTTCCACTGCACCATTAGCTTGGGGCATGTATGGAGAAGACTTATGGTGCTCAATGCCATGTTCTGCAAGCAGCTCAGCTGTTGCCCCTTGGAATTACACTCCGTTCTCAGTCACCACATGGTGAGGAATCCCATATCGAGTGAAAATATTCTTCTAGATGAACTTAACCATCTACTTGGTTGTTACACTAGCAAAGGATTCTGCTTCTGCCCACTTCGAAAAGTAATCAACTACCATAACTATGAATCGGTGTCCATTAGACGCTGCAGGATGAATTCCTCTGATCATATCTATCCCCCATGTTGAAAATGGCCAAGGAGAAGCCAGATTCTGTAATTCAAGTGGTATCATCATAGATCTGACGCTCGTGACATCTTCTTACTTCCCTTATATGCATAGTCATCCAGAAATACCCCTGTCTCATTATCTTCCTGGCCATAGCGAATCCATTTATATGTGGCCTGCAGGACCCTGCTTGTACTTACTGCATCACTATTTCTACCTCCTATTCTGTCAGGCATCTTAGATGAACTCTATTTACTGTTCTCTTGTATAGCCTATCTTTAAAGATTCTGAACTGACTGGCTAGCTTTCTTAATGACATCTTATCAGAAGCACTGGCTCCTTCTGGATATTTTCCTTCCTTCACATACTGGTAGATATCGAAGAACCATGGCTTTTCCTCAGCTGTCAATTCCATTACTTCGTGCACTTCAAAGCAGGGTTGTCTGGAAGTTGCTATAACCAGTGGTTGTACTTGAGTTTTTTCTGAATTTTCCCACATAGAAGACAGTGTTGCTAGCACATCAGCCATCTTGTTCTCATCTCTAGGGACATGTCTGAATTTGCATTAGATAAAAAGCTCTTTTCTGTACTGTAGCAGCTCCAAGTAGGGCCGCAAGGCTTCTTCTTTCAGCTCCCATTAGCCTTGAGCTTGTCTAACCACTAAAAGTGAATCTCCAACAATCAAGACATCATTTTTCCCTAGTGTTAATAGAGCTTCCATCCTGAAAAAGCATGCTTCATACTCTATCCCATTGTTGGTTATAGGAAAATCCAACCTTTTTGACAAAGGAATGATTTCACAGTCCAGTGTTGCTATGATTACCCCGATTCCAGCACCCTTCCTATTCACAGCACCATTGAAGCACATAACCCATCTCTTTACTTCCACTATGGCTAGCTGTTCATCTGAGAACTCCAAATTCTCTAAGTAATCTAATTCCAGTGGCTGATTTGCTAGAAATTCTGCTACGGCTCGCCCTTTGATGGTCTTCTTAGTGATGTACTCAATGTCAAACTCTGATAAGAGTAACAACCACCTAGATAAATTCCCAACCAACACTGGTGCTTCATAAAGATACTTTATTGGGTCCACCTTGGCCACTACTCGCACTTTATATGACCGGAAGTAATGGTGCAGCTTTTTGGTCAACCAGATCATCGCCACACATTTCTTCTCTACCAGTGTATACTTGGTTTCATACTCCAGCAGCTTCTTATTGAGGTAGTAAATAGGGTACTCCTTCCTGCCATCTTGTTCTTGTGCCAACATTACCCCTACAGAGGAATCTTTGATAGCCAAATATAAGATCAATGGCTTCCTTGTATTTGGTGGGCTTAGAACTGGCGGATTTACTAGATAAGCCTTGATTTTCTCGAATGCCAACTGACATCTGGCATCCCACACAATCGGCTGATCTTTCTTTAACAGCTTGAAAATTGGCTCACAAGTGGAGGTCAATCGCGCTATGAAATGACTAACATACTAGAACGATCCCAAGAATGAGCGGACTTCCTTCTCTATTTTTAGAGTTCGTATATCTTGAATAGCTTTGATTTTATCTAGGTCCATTTCTATTCCTCTCTGGCTGACTACATGACCCAGCAGCTTTCCTGATGTGACCCCGAATATGCACTTCTTAGGGTTGAGTCACAAGTTATACTCTCCAATGCGTGTAAGAAATCTATCCAGGATAACAGGATGTTCCTCCCGGGTCATCGATTAAACAAGCATATCATCAACATACACTTTGACTTCTTTATGGATCATATCATATAGTAATATTGTGACAGCCCTCTAGTAAGTGGCTCCAGCATTCTTCAACCTGAAGGGCATTACCCTAGAGTAGAAGGTACCCCACTCCGTGATCAACGATGTCTTCACTTTATCAATTACATCCATCAAAATCTGGTTGTATCCTGAAAACCCATCCATGAAGGAATACATTGCCGCTTTAGCTGCACTATCAACCAGGACATCGATATGAGGTAGTGGGAAGTTATCTTTTGGGCATGCTTTATTCAGGTCCCTGTAGTCGACACATACTCTGACCCTCCTATCCTTTTTAGGTACTGGGATGATATTGGCTAGCCATTCTGTATACTCCACCACTTCGAGGAACTTGGCTTCTATCTGCTTAGCCACTTCTTCTTTCACCAATGTAGCCCATTCTGGGCTCAATCTTCTCAGTTTCTGCTTCACTGGCTTGAACTTAGGGTCTGTTAGGATCTTTTAAACTGCTATTTCTGTGTCTACACCTAACATGTCCTCGTATGACCAAGCGAAAGCTTTAACATTTTTTTACAATATTCTTGTAAGTTCTCTCTCTTCCTTAAGTTTTAGCTCACGTGAAATGAATACCATTTTGGGGTTTTCATCTGTACTTATGCTGATTTCATCTAATGCAGTGTCATGTATGCTAAATATGCTTGATGGTGATTCAAATCCATGCACAAAATTATCAAGATAAACATCACACAAGTAAGCAAACTGAGATTTCATTGTATTAAACTTATAATAGAGTACATCATTCACATTGAAAATAGAAGAAATAGATACCACAAAATCATTTTCATCCTTCACAGGCGGAGGGCCTTGCACTTTTTAAAATTTCTCATTCAGCTCCAGGACATCATCCAGATCTGCAGATACTTTGGCTTCTTGTTTAGCAGGAATAGTAGTCTTCTCAATTTCAGACATCTGTGCCTTAGCCTTCTTCATGATCCCTGCTATCTCAGCAACACAAAATCCAAGTTTACCTTAGTCATCAGCTCTTCTTCAAACCCTTCTTTAGACTTCCCAAATGCCTTGCTTAAGGCAGTAGCCAGTGCTCCTGAAATTGCTTTTACTGATTCATCACAGACTTTCTCTTCAGCTTTCTATTTTGTTGCATTCACTGCTTTTTCTATCTCTTTAGGCGGCTCATTTTGCAGAACAGCAGACTCAGCAACTGACTTTTCCACTACCACAGGTGCTACTGGTTCTTCTCGGCTCTTCTCAAAGTCTACGACATCAGAAAATATCTTGAAGCCCAGGTATTCAATGTTCTTGACCCTCACTGGCTCAGCTTGGCCATTATACAGCTCTTCCCCTGCCTTTATGAAGGTTTCATCATAGGCTTGCCGTTCTTGCCCCTTCTCTGATTCTTCTGGTTAGATGTTTCTTCTATATACCGTAGTCCGAACTATTTTGGCTTTCCTGAGTCGATGTTAAACTCAGGCACCCCCTGTAGGTTAATTCCAAGTCCCATGCCTAGGACAAAATTCTGCTTATGCAAATATCTGGACAACCACTACGGCATATAGTTTTCATAAATGACCATTGGAGCATCTGTGGCTTCCTCTTCTCCAACCATGGCGATTTGGAATCCGCCAAATGGTATAACCCCTTCATTTACAGCAGTAATCATGGATTCGGCATCCACCTCAATAGTCACAATCTCCCCATTTATCAAGAACTTTATTTTCTGATGGAGAATAGAAGGGACACCTCCTAATGGATGGAACCATGGTCTTCCCAATAGCAGGGAGAAAGTGACCGGGATGTCTATCACGGTGAAAATGACCATTGACTTGACTGGCTTGACCTCCACTTTAGCTTCAAAAGTCCCAATTACAGTTCTTTTGGAGTCATCATATGCCCGGATCACTGTTGAGGACTTCTTCAAACTTTCTTCTCTCAGGCCCAGGAATGGTAGCATTTTCAAGGGACATATACTCAGGGCTGATCCGTCATCTATCATCACACAAGGCATAACCCTATCATGATGTTCACCTTAATGTACAGAGCTTTATTATGAGCCCTTCCCTCGTGTGGTAGATCTTTCTCCGAAAATACAATGTCAGGGGATCCTACATGAATTTTATCCAACAATCAGCACATTGCCTTCAGAGAAGCAATCAGAGATACTTCGATTTCAGAGAGCTTTTTGACCAAAGCTGCTCTGTGCTCCTTGGAAGTCAGCAATAAATGCCACAGACTGGCTTGGGTTAGAGTTTTCTTCAGTTGCGAAATAACCAGATCTTCCGTTTCTACTTCCTTTGGCGCTCACATACTGCTGTTGGGATTCGTCACTGGAAAAAAACGTGGCACAGCAGAAAATACACCGTTTAAAATTTCCTAGAATCCACCTATCGTGTCCAATTACCATTGATTAGAATAAAACAATTTGAATCAAGAGAGTTTAACTCACTAGATTCGTCTCCTCCAGAGACTGCTGCAGAATCGTTTCTTGAAACTGCGATCTCCAAAGTCTGGTGCACGATCAACTATTGAGCGGGAACCGGTGCTAAACGAAGACGCGAAAGAATGGAGGTTTAATGCTGGGATTTTCGGCTGTTTTGGGGCTGCTATTGGTGGTTGAAATTTCCACCAATTAATTAGAGTTGAATTAGGTTTTTCTTCCATGTGCCCTTATATAGACACATTGTCTAATTAGGTTTTAATTAGGTTAATTAAACCCAAGCCCACTAGGATTATAATAAATAAAATTTAATTAAAAAGTATATACTATGTAATTTAATTCCATTTGGCTAAATTTAATTACCCCTAAATAAAATTAAATCACAATTAAGTTAATACAATACATGTATTTAATTTTCCTACTTAGGAAAATTATTTCATTAATTGTTTACTTTATATAATTCAATTAATTGATAAATTAATTAATTACATTATGTAAACTTACTAATTAAATTAAATTCAAACCAATGTCAATTAATTACCTTGACACCGAATGTCAACTAATTAATTAACGCATTCCTTCCAAGGTACATTACTGGTACAATTTCTATAAGCTCCAGCTCAGTTGATCTATGTGCACGATCCTATGGGTCTGTCTTTATGTTGGCAGTAGGCCCAAGGCCCACAGACTGTAAGTGGGTTCTAGCAAACCATTACAGCCCCCAATTAAGACAGAGATGTAGCAGTCTTTAGAAGACACTCACCCGGTAGTAATCTCATACTTTCCTTTGCCTAACGATAGCGATATGAATAAACAAGAGGCATGGTGTCCGTCATCCTCTTCTGTTGTTTATTATATTTCTTGATCTTGAGTTGACTGATTAATTAAATAAGCAACCAACTTATTTAGGTATGGCCATACACTTATCAGTCCCACTCATCAAGTGGCCAATGATATCATCTCGGTGTTACCCGAGTGGTAATTCCATCACTTCATCATCAATATCAACATATTCACCGGTCCACCCAATCATACCCATATTTAGCATCCTTTTACAAACCTGTTAGGCGTATGTCAAAGTGAACCGGATTCCATATTGATATTATAATGAAATCTGGTCTAAGGACAAAAGAGACCTACTCAAGAAAGACCTATGACGCGACAACCATGTGACTTTCTTGTGCGGATCGATCCAGTCCCATGTCAACGACATGTACCTATTTTCATGACTGACTATACAAGTACTATGGCTAGTTAAGAACTGCCATACAGTCATTGAATATACAAGTCTGTGGTTCTATTCGTTCCCACCATTAGAACAGACCTGGGATTGGTTTTATGATTATCAATCAATGGATACTCTACTCATATTATAGCACAAGATATAAATGAAATAGATTAATTACCTTTATTAATGTGACACAAATAATGTATTCATACATGGCTCTTAATGTATAATACAAAATACAAGAATCCAATGCCCTAAGAACTAGGGCACACCAACAATCTCCCACTTGCACTAGTTCCAAGTGGGCATTGCCCTAATTCCTATAGATCTGGTATGACCGTCGTGCTGTGTCTGTGGCAGCGCTTTGGTCAATGGATCAGCGACATTATTCTTGGTGTCAACCCTCTGCAATGATATGTCACCTCTGTTCACGATCTCCCGAATGAGGTGAAACTTTCTGAGCACATGTTTGGATCTCTTGTGTGACTGGGGCTCCTTAGCTTGTGCGATGGCCCCGTTGTTGTCACAAAAAACATCAACTGGGTCTAGGATAGTAGGTACTACTTCCAACTCGGTTATGAATTTCTTGATCCAAACGGCTTCCTTTGCAGCTTCACACGCAGCTATGTACTCGGCTTCCGTTGTAGAGTCAGCAATGGTGGCCTGCTTTGAGGGCCTCCAACTAATGACACCGCCATGCAGGAGAAAAACATAACCAGACTGTGATTGGTTCTCATCCTCATCGGTCTCAAAGCTTGCATCAATGTAACCTGACACTACCAGCTCATCTTGACCTCCATACACTAAGAAAGCATCCTTAGTCCGATTAAGGTACTTTAGGATTGCCTTGATAACCTTCCAGTGTTCCTCCCCGGGGTCTGACTGGTACCGGCTGGTCATATTTAGTGCAAACGCGACATCAGGCCTCGTACATAACATGGAGTACATGATAGATCCAATAACAGATGCATAAGGATCTTTTCCATGTTCTCCCGATCCTTCTTTGTTTTAGGACCATCTTTCTTACTCAGCTTCAACCCATGGCGCATAGGTAAGAATCCTTTCTTTGCCTTGTCCATGCTGAATCTTTTCAGAACCTTGTCAATGTACGTGGCCTGACTTAGGCCTAGAAGACGATTGGATCTATCTCTGTAGATCCTGATCCCTAAGATCATCTCAACTTCGCCTAAGTCCTTCATTGCAAAGCACCTACTCAACCATTGCTTAACTCCTTACAGTGTTGGTATGTCGCCTCCAATGATAAGGATGTCATTAAAGGATGTCACCAGCATACAGCACTAGGAAGGTGGAAACGCTCCCACTAACCATCTTATACACACAGGGCTCATCAGAATTCTATGTGAAGCCATATTCTGTATGTTGGGATTCATCACGGGAAACCGACCGATAAAAGCGGAAATACGCGTCGATTTCCTCGAATCCGGCCCAGGAGCTTAAGATGTGGAAATCAAAAAACTTAAAGCATAAAAAGAGGGTTTCAAAAACTTACCACAAAGTCTCTCTAAGAGATGGATGCGGACTGCAGGAACCAAAGTAGACTCCCTCCAACGTCACGTACACGAACGGCTCTCGGACCGAAACCCGTGCTAGCGACTCGGATGACAAGAAGAGAGGGAGAGAGGGCTGCTCACAATAGGAATAGATGGCTGTAATTTTTCTTTCCCAAAGAAAAATACCATCACCTTAAGTTAGGGCTCTCAATTTCTTTCCAAAAGAAATCAATCCCTAAAATAGGCACCAATTTCTTTTCCTTAAGAAATTCATTCCTAAAGTGGGCAAAACATTTTGTTCTTATGAAAAGAAAAGGACGGCAGAAAAAACATGAGAATAGCTGCTGATTTTTTCCTTATGTATCAACCTTCTTACCAAGAAAAAAATCTTCAATGCCACCTAGCATGCAAAGTCCAACTTGGCAACTAACTAGGTCAAACCATGACTCACTCCATCACCATTGGACAAACATAAAGACTCATCATTTCTTCATTAAATGAAAAACATGACTCACCATCTTATTTTTGTCCAAGAATGAGTCACCATTCTCATCCATTCACCACCCATGAATTTCGGCCAACTCAATATGTGTGGGCTTAACATTTCAAGCCTTTGTTGCCCATTTAATTCTATGGTTTTAAATTAATTGCAAATAGAATTTTAATTCAACATGTGTGTAAATATACAATACCACATAATGTATTCAACATGTGTGTAAATATACAATACCACATAATGTATAATACATACATTTAAATTAAAATTAATTTGACCTATTAATTTTAACCAAGGAATTAAATTGGACACACATATTACATGTAAACCTATACATGTAAATAATATTTCCACCTAGGAAATAATCTCATAAATTAATTCATTGAATTAATTAAGAGAATGCCAAAATAAATATTTAATTATATTAGTTTGATCAATCTAATTGATCCATATAATATAATTAATATATCTCTCTCTCTTCAAACGTGTATACTCCAAGTACACACTTAATCCGACTAGTTAAAGTCCAGACGTTCAATGTGTACGATCCGATGGGCCCGTCTTTATGTTGGCAGTGGGCCAAGGCCCACAGACTACAGGCGGGCTCTAGCAAGCCACTGTAGCCCCCAATGAAGATGGAGTAAGCAGTCCAACTGAAAACGTAACCCAGTAGTTTGAACTTGTAAATCCCATGTCGCTGATATCGGTGTCCAACACAGAGGCATGGAAGTATCACCCTCTTTGTGTCTGGACCTTTACTTGATACCGAATGAACTGATGCTCACAAACAAGATCCAATCTTGTTTGGGTGCGGCCGCACACTTATCAGTAACATTCTTCAAGAGGCCGATGATATCGTCTCAGTGAATCACTAAGTGACATTCCCTTCTGCATATCCATAGCACTGCCATGTTTACTAACACACCCGAACGTACCCATACTTGGCACCCTTTTACAGGCCCGTTAGGCGTACACCAAAGTGTGCCACTTCACATGCAACACCATCATATGGTCCGGTCGAAGGACTTATACAAGTACTACGCGAGAATCATTTGTGATACTATACCATGTAGATTCCCGTTAAGTGGATCAATCCAGTACCATGCCCTTTTTGCATGTACCCAGTAACCTGGTTGACATTCCACGTTCTATGACCGGTAAGACACCGCCATACAACCAGGCTAATGATAGTCTTTAGTTCCATTCATTCCCATGATTGGAACAGACTACGGATAACTTTATGGCCATATCGTTTTCCCTATCCACGGTCTTACTGCCAAGTGCCTCACACTTGACAACACGGATATGGATATGTCCATTGGATACTCTATTTAAAATATAGCACAAGACATATAATAAATAGATTAATGCCTTTATTTCCTTGACACAAATTGCATAATACATAAAGATTCCATTAATGTACAAATGTATTATACAAACACAAGGACCAATGCCTTGGGACTAGGGCATTTCCAACAATCTCCCACTTGCACTAGTACCTACTAGGCATGGGTCTAATCCCTATAGATCTAGTATAACCTTCGTGCAGAGGCATAGCCAAGCATGTTGGTCAAAAGATCTGCGACATTGTCTTTGGTGTCCACTCTTTGTAATGAGATGTCACCCCCTCAGCGATTTCTCGCAATAGGTGAAACTCCCTGAGTTCGTGCTTCGTGTATATGTGTGACCGGGGCACATAGCTTGTGCAACAGCCCCTAGTTGTCACTGAAGATATCAACTGGTTCTCGGATAGTAGATACTATCCCCAGTTCCGTGATAAACTTCTCTATCCACACAGCTTCCCTAGCTGTGTCACACATTGCAATGTACTCAGTTCCTGTGATAGAAATCGTGATGGTCGATTACTTGGAGCCTCTCCAACAATAGCATCACCATTTAGCATGAACACATACCTATACTGCGACTTATATTCATCCTGGTCGGTCTGGAAGCTCGCATCAGTGTACCTAGTAACTGACTGCTCTTCCTAACTTTCATGCACTAAGAAGCTATCCTTAGTCCGGTTAAGGTACTTCAGGATTGCTTTGACAGCCTACCTGTGATCCATTCAGGATCCGGCTCATCATACTTAGTGCAAAGCCGACATCAGGTCTTGTACATAGCATGGAGTACATGATTGATCCTATAGCCGAAGCCTATAGAACCAATTCATGTTCTCCTAGAAGTTTCAACTCATGACCCATTGGCAAGAAACCTTTCTTAGCCTGGTCCATGCTGAATCTTTTTAGAACTATGTCTATGTACTTGGCCTGACTTAGGCCCAGAAGCCGATTGGATCTAACCCTGTAGATCCTGATCCCTAGGATCGTCTCAGCTTCGCCTAAGTCCTTCATTGCGAAGCACTTACACAACCATTACAATTCCCTTGTAGTGTTGGTATGTCGCTTCCAATGAGAAGGATGCCATCCATATATAATACCAGGAAAGTTACTATGCTCCCACTAAACCTTTTATACACACCCTTAAAGGTATTGTCGGCCTATAGCTTATAGCACCATTTGCAACCTATTACCTTAACACCTGAAGGTGAATCAACCAGGTTCCAAACCTGATTATCGTACATAGATTGCAAATCCACCACCATGGCAGACAGTGGGCTAGCTATAGCCTACTAGTAGGTTTTGAGCTCCTCTTCATCCAAGACAAAAGGAGCGTAATCATTAGAAACAAAAACCGATGTTTCTCATGTTCCTGATGATCCCTACCAGACCTTTTAGGTCCTTGTGTGACCTGGGCTGGTGCTTCCCCTTTTGGAAGCTTCACCCTGGTCTCCGAGTTATCCTTTTCAGGAGTTTCTGAGCTTTGAACTTCCCTGAGTTCAACATCGCTCCTACTGTCTTTCTTGGAAAGAAACCCCTTTTCAAGAAGGACCCCCTTTCGCGCCATGAACACCTTGTTCTCAGCGGGGTTGTAGAAGCAATACCCTTTGGTTTCCCTAGGGTAGCTCACAAACAGGCATTAGTCGGTTTTGGGTGCTAGTTTTGCTCACAGTCAATTTCTTGACTTGTGCATAACAACCCCAAATCCGTAAGAAAGACACATTAGGCACCCTGCCCGTCCATATTCCAAATGGGGTCTTTTCCAAAGCCTTAGTCGGAGTATAATTGAAATTAAGAGCCATTGTCTTAAGAGCGTATCCATTAAAAAATTATTGGGAGAGATGCATGACTCATCTTTTGAGCGGACTATGTCCAACAGGGTCCTATTCCTCCGTTCGGACACCCCATTCCATTGTGGTGTTCCTGGAGGAGTGAGCTATGGAACTATTCCATGCTCTCTCAAAATGAGTCAAACTATAGGCTTATATGCTCACCACCTCGGTCCAACCGAAAGGCTTTGATATTTCTGCCTAGTTGGTTCTGTACTTCGTTCCTTACACCCTTGAACCTATCAAGGGTCTCAGACTTATGTTTCATTACATAGGCATATCCATTTCAGATGAAATCGTCTGTGAAGGAGACGAAGTATAGATGTTCACCCTTGGTTGCTATGCTTGTCGGTCCATATACATCTCAATGCATTAGGTCCAATAAGCTAGCGACCCTTTTAGCCTCCTTGCTAAAAGGTTCTTTAGTCATTTTACCTTATAAACAAGACTCGCATATATCAAGTGACTCCATGTCAAATGATCCTAGGATTCAAGCTATGTGAAGCCTAGCTATGCGCTTCTTGTTTATGTGTCCTAAATAACAATGCCAAAGGTAAA
Source organism: Euphorbia tirucalli (assembly GCA_039660915.1). Lineage (NCBI taxonomy): Eukaryota > Viridiplantae > Streptophyta > Magnoliopsida > Malpighiales > Euphorbiaceae > Euphorbia > Euphorbia tirucalli. The sequence goes on along the minus strand of CM077636.1, from coordinate 37,438,016 downwards.
TCGGATTAAGTTCGTTAGGCTTAACCCATTCAGTATGTATATTATAGACATGATTAGTTTCATTTAGATCCAGGATATAAAAGACATTATTTAACAGAGCTACTCCATAAAATAATTCTTTTCTAGATAAACCCTTTTTACTATTACCAATAGTAAATGTACATCCAGAAATATCCAAAAACTGAAACAGAAATAATATTCCTGTACAAAACAGGTACAAAATAACATAGTTTCAGTAACAAAACTAATCTACTAGGCATCATAAGCTGGTCCCGCTGATCTCTATGGCAGCAACCCTTGCTCCATTTCTGACCCGCAAGTCCACTTGTCCCGATCCCAGTGATCTCCTGTTCTTAAGTCCCTGCACATTACAACAAATGTGAGAACCACATCTAGTATCCAATACATAAGATGTTGAAACAGAGGTTAATGTCTATGACATATATACCTGATGAAGACACGCCCTGCATCTTCCTTTTCTCTCCCAAAAGCTTGGGACACGATCTTTTCCAATGTCCAGCCTGCTTGCAACCGAAGCAGACATCCTTGGAACGGGCCTTGGGCTGGGCTTTAGCCTTTTTAGCCTTGGCTTCCTTAGCCTTGGCCTTGGCCTTGGCCTTGCCTTTAGCAAAAGGAGGTTTCCCCTTGTTAACCTCAAGTACCGGCGGAGTCTTTTTGATCGACAGTTCAGCGAGCTCAAGCATCCAATGCAGCTCACTAACAGTACGGTCCATCCCTTGCTTGTAAAAGTTTAGGATGAATTGATCATAAGAATCCGGTAAAGAATCCAGGATTGTGCTAACCGCCAGCCCCCGTGAGATAGGAGTTCCGAGACGGGCTAAATTATCCAGATAGCCCTTCATCTTGAGCACGTGTGCACTCACAGATGTCCCGGCTCCCATCTTACAGCTGCGGAATGCCTTGTGGATCAGGTACCTTTCCTGATAAGCTTGCTCATAAAACATCTCGTTAAGAGTCGCCATTATAGCAAAGGCCTGATGATCCAAGAACTGCTTTTGCAATTCAGGAACCATACTAGCCAACATCAGGCATGTCACATCCCGGTTATCTTTTACATGTGCCAAGTATTCCTCCAGCTGGGCAGCCGGTGGATTACTTCCCATTGGCACAACCGGTACAAGCTTTTCAAGCACATACTCTTTAGACTCTTGTCTTAGAACTTTCCTTAAGTTCATAGACCAGTCCCAAAAGTTAGGGCCAGAAAGCTTGTCCCATTCCAAGAAAGATCGCAGTGATAAAGTATCATTCGTAGCCATTGGTTTCTACACAGAAAAATTACGAGCGTTGATAAAGGACTTAACATGTTCTTCCCATATATATAATTAATAATGAATCATGTTATTAATTAACTCGAGTTGTTGGGCTCATGGGCCGAGATCCATATTATATCAAGATATAGCCAGACGAGGGCCTGGAACAACTATACCCCAATTTTTAGGTAGGAACGCCGTCCAATCCCAACCTAGGGACTCTCGGTTTGATGGGTCTGTTGGCACTTACCCATCTGTGCTTAGGGCCAGGAACATCCTACTACCCACGCTAAGTCAAAACCTCCATCCAAGTGTTAGAGTAACCAATACTCCAACCCAATACAAAATGACGATACTCCAGTGCATCCAACGAGGGTTGGTCTACAGCTGGCCTATCCCCACTTCGAGTAGGTTATGAATGAGGGAAGCACTTTTAAGAGACTTAGTAATTACCTTTTGGTTATTAGATTCAATTAATAACAGCTTAGATGCATAGGCGGGTGAAATAGGGTTTGTACATACATTCTCACATGTAAATAAATAAAGCATAATTAAATAAAAATGAAATGCTATGGGCCAAAATTTACATCCTAATATAATTCTAGTAAACCTATACTAGAACGACATCAGGTGGGCCGCATCCTCATCCTTCTAGCACGCCAATCCAATCGGCTTCTTCTTTACATAATATCATAATAAACAAATAAAATAAAATTACATAAAAAGAAAACGGCGCGTAGGCCGTATATACCATAAGAATATTACAACCCAAATAAATAAGGCCCAAAACATCCATTCATGCATTAATCATACATCCATGTAAACCAATACATACAATTTATAAACATGTTAAATGCATGAATGAATCCCATTTCAATTATGTCCATAGCCATTATTTTGAAATCGCCAAATTTTGGCCGATCATGGTTCTAAACCCGTGCGGGCTTTGGGCCTCCAACCCAGGCAAAATTGCTCCCAATCCAATTGGGAAACCATGAATTCCAAAATTAGCCGTCCGGGTAATCGTGCCAAGAAAACCCGAACCAATTTCAATTAACCGTATTTATTTCCAAAATAAATATCGCATGAACAAAAAATAAATTCCATTCATAAAACACGCGCATAAAAGTTACCAAAATTGAAACACGCAAAATTTTAAAACCAATTAAAATTTTAAAACCCGGCCCGGCCCAAAACAAATCCCGCAAAATCCAAATTCGGGCCCGGCCCGCCGCGCGGGGCAGCCGCGGCGCTGCTGCCCAGCAGCAGCCCCGCTGCCGCGCAGCGGCTGCTGCCCAGCAGCAGCTGCTGGCGTGCAGCAGCAGCCAGCAGCAGCGGCTGCCTGTGGCGCCTAGCGCCGCAGGCAGCGGCTGCTGCCCCCGTTTCGACCCGAAACGGTCCGTGATTTTTTTTTTTCGCATAAAAACAACATGAAATTAAATCACTAAGAAATAAAATCATGCAATGGAAAAATAAATCTAGCATAAACCTATATGCAAAAATAAATTTCCATAAACAAAACACAAATAGAAAATACACCAAGCATAAACCAATATGCAAAAATTTTCCATTTGCAAAATTCAACGGGCAAAATCACAAACCCGAAACCAAAAGAATCCCGTCCACAAAATCGCCAATTTTAAAACACGGGATCCGCCAAGTTAAAGATTTCCACGGATCAAAAGCCTGCTCTGAGACCACTGTTGGGATTCATCACGGGAAACCGACCGATAAAAGCGGAAATACGCGTCGATTTCCTCGAATCCGGCCCAGGAGCTTAAGATGTGGAAATCAAAAAACTTAAAGCATAGAAAGAGGGTTTCAAAAACTTACCACAAAGTCTCTCTAAGAGACGGATGTGGACTGCAGGAACCAAAGTAGACTCCCTCCAACGTCACGTACACGAACGGCTCTCGGACCGAAACCCGTGCTAGCGACTCGGATGACAAGAAGCGAGGGAGAGAGGGCTGCTCACAATAGGAATAGATGGCTGTAATTTTTCTTTCCCAAAGAAAAATACCATCACCTTAAGTTAGGGCTCTCAATTTCTTTCCAAAAGAAATCAATCCCTAAAATAGGCACCAATTTCTTTTCCTTAAGAAATTCATTCCTAAAGTGGGCAAAACATTTTGTTCTTATGAAAAGAAAAGGACGGCAGAAAAAACATGAGAATAGCTGCTGATTTTTTCCTTATGTATCAACCTCCTTACCAAGAAAAAAATCTTCAATGCCACCTAACATGCAAAGTCCAACTTGGCAACTAACTAGGTCAAACCATGACTCACTCCATCACCATTGGACAAACATAAAGACTCATCATTTCTTCATTAAATGAAAAACATGACTCACCATCTTATTTTTGTCCAAGAATGAGTCACCATTCTCATCCATTCACCACCCATGAATTTTGGCCAACTCAATATGTGTGGGCTTAACATTTCAAGCCTTTGTTGCCCATTTAATTCTATGGTTTTAAATTAATTGCAAATAGAATTTTAATTCAACATGTGTGTAAATATACAATACCACATAATGTATTCAACATGTGTGTAAATATACAATACCACATAATGTATAATACATACATTTAAATTAAAATTAATTTGACCTATTAATTTTAACCAAGGAATTAAATTGGACACACATATTACATGTAAACCTATACATGTAAATAATATTTCCACCTAGAAAATAATCTCATAAATTAATTCATTGAATTAATTAAGAGAATGCCAAAATAAATATTTAATTATATTAGTTTGATCAATCTAATTGATCCATATAATATAATTAATATATCTCTCTCTCTTCAAACGTGTATACTCCAAGTACACACTTAATCCGACTAGTTAAAGTCCAGACGTTCAATGTGTACGATCCGATGGGCCCGTCTTTATGTTGGCAGTGGGCCAAGGCCCACAGACTACAGGCGGGCTCTAGCAAGCCACTGTAGCCCCCAATGAAGACGGAGTAAGCAGTCCAACTGAAAACGTAACCCAGTAGTTTGAACTTGTAAATCCCATGTCGCTGATATCGGTGTCCAACACAGAGGCATGGAAGTATCACCCTCTTTGTGTCTGGACCTTTACTTGATACCGAATGAACTGATGCTCACAAACAAGATCCAATCTTGTTTGGGTGCGGCCGCACACTTATCAGTAACATTCTTCAAGAGGCCGATGATATCGTCTCAGTGAATCACTGAGTGACATTCCCTTCTGCATATCCATAGCACTGCCATGTTTACTAACACACCCGAACGTACCCATACTTGGCACCCTTTTACAGGCCCGTTAGGCGTACACCAAAGTGTGCCACTTCACATGCAACACCATCATATGGTCCGGTCGAAGGACTTATACAAGTACTACGCGAGAATCATTTGTGATACTATACCATGTAGATTCCCGTTAAGTGGATCAATCCAGTACCATGCCCTTTTTGCATGTACCCAGTAACCTGGTTGACATTCCATGTTCTATGACTGGTAAGACACCGCCATACAACCAGGCTAATGATAGTCTTTAGTTCCATTCATTCCCATGATTGGAACAGACTACGGATAACTTTATGGCCATATCGTTTTCCCTATCCACGGTCTTACTGCCAAGTGCCTCACACTTGACAACACGGATATGGATATGTCCATTGGATACTCTATTTAAAATATAGCACAAGACATATAATAAATAGATTAATGCCTTTATTTCCTTGACACATATTGCATAATACATAAAGATTCCATTAATGTACAAATGTATTATACAAACACAAGGACCAATGCCTCGGGACTAGGGCATTTCCAACACTGTAATGGCCTCATTGAATCTCTGATTCCATGACCTCGATGCTTGCTTCAATCCATAAATAGATCTTTGAAGCTTGCATACCCGGTTTGGATACTTTGGATCGATAAAACCCTCAGGTTGTGCCATGTACACATCCTCGAGTAGCCTTCCATTAAGGAAAGCGGTCTTAACATCCATCTGCCATATCTCATAATCGTACCATGCAGCTATGGCAAGTAGTATCCTAATGGATTTGAGCATAGCAACTGGTGAAAAGGTTTCATCATAGTCAATTCCTTGAACTTGCCTGAATCCTTTTGCCACCAATCGCCCCTTGAAGGTGTTGTCGGCCTTTAACTTGAAACACCACTTACAACCTATCACCTTAGCACCCGGAGGTGGATCCACCAAGTTCCATACTTGGTTATCATGCATAGATTGCATCTTAGTCTCAATGGCTTTGCGCCATTGATCTGAGTGTGGGCTTTCAACAGCCTCCTGATAGGTCTTGGGCTCTTCTTGGTCAACGACCATAAGGTCCCCATCATCAGTCACGAGAAAGCCGTACCTCTCTGGCTGATGACATGTCCTACCAGACCTTCTGCGGTCCTATGCGACTATTTCTGGTTCCTCAATTTCTTGAGTAGTCAGATCGGTTCCCAAAGCATCCCCAGCAGTAGCTGTAGGAGTTTATGAGTCTTGAACTTCTGACAGTTCAAAATTACTCCCACTGTCTCTCTTGGAAAGGAATTCCTTCTCCAAGAAGACTGCATTTCTGGCTATGAAAACTTTGTTTTCGGCCGGATCGTAGAAGTAATAACCCTTAGTTTCCTTAGGGTAACCCACAAACTGGCACTTGACAGATTTGGACTCGAGTTTGCCACTTGTCAATTTCTTAACATGTGCATTACAGCCCCAAATCTTCAAGAAGGAAACATTGGGCTTTCGGCCTTTCCATAGTTCATATGGTGTTCCCTCAACTGCCTTGCTTGGTGTATTATTAAGAATGTAAGCAGCTGTCTCTAAAGCATATCCCCAAAAGGAGACAGGGAGTGTAGCATGACTCATCATCGAGCGGACCATGTCAAGTAAGGTCCTATTCCTCCTCTCTGACACTCCATTCCACTGGGGTGTACCAGGAGGAGTGAGTTGGGATACAATCCCACACTCTCTCAAAAACGAGTCAAACTCTTGGCTCAAATATTCACCCCCTCGGTCAGACCGAAGTGCTTTTATTTTCTTGCCAAGTTGGTTTTCAACTTCATTCTTAAAGTCCTTGAACCTTTGGAGAGTCTCAGACTTATGCTTCATCAGATACACGTAACCGTATCTGCTGAAGTCATCCGTGAAGGTGACAAAGTACAGAAAACCAGATCTAGCACTAGTGCTCATTGGGCCACATATATCAGAATGTATTAGCTCCAATAGCTCTGAGGCCCTTTCAGCAGTCTGGCTAAAAGGCGCCTTTGTCATCTTGCCTTTCAAACAAGATTCGCATGTGTCATAAGACTGGATGTCAAATGACCCTAGCACTCCACTAGAGTGAAGCCTAGCTATACGCTTCTCATTTATATGGCCAAGTCGACAATGCCAGATGTAAGTAGGATTAATTTCATTTTGTTTAATCCTTTTAGTATTTATGTTATGGATTGAACTTTCACGTTTTAGATCAAGGATATATAAGCCATTTTCAAGAAATGTTGTTCCATAAATAATATTGCCAAATTGCATAGAAATTCTACCATGTCCAATATCAAACACAAAACCAGAAATATCCAACAAAGAAACAGAAATAATATTCCTGCGCATTGCAAGTACAAAATAACAGTTTCTTAGTTCCAAAACAAGTCCACTAGGCATCTCCAAGAAATAATCTCTGATCTCCATGGCCTGAACCCGAGCACCATTTCTAACTCGAAGATCTACTTCCCCAGATCCTAATAATCTCCTATTTCTTAGACCCTGCACATTTGAACAAATTTGAGATCCACATCTAGTGTCTAAGACCCAAGATGTAGAAATAGCCAGATTAATCTCAACAACATAAATACCTGAAGCAGCAGTTTTGCCCTTCAGTTGCTCCCTTAGCTTTGGACATGAGCTCTTCCAGTGCCCCTTCTCATGACACTCATGGCAGACATCGTTAGGAGAAGCAGCCCTTGCTTTAGGTTGGGCCACCACCTTTTTGCCCTTAGCCTTGGCCTTTTGGGCCTTAGCCTTGGCCTTAGATTTGGCCTTTCCCTTAGCAATCGATGTATTGCCCTTGTTCACCAGCAATACTTCAGGAGTCTTCTTAAGAGACTGCTCAGCAAGCTTGAGCATGCCATGTAGCTCAACTACCGATTTATCCAACCCTTGCATATGGTAATTCACGATAAATTGGTTGTAAGACTCAGGAAGTGACCTGAGAATAATGTTTGCTGCCAAGTCCTGTGGAACTGGCAAGCTGAGGCGGGCAAGTGTATCAATATAGCCCTTCAACTTTAGCACATGAGTGCTAACAGAAGTCCCGGCTGCCATCACAGTCGTATAAAGTGCCTTAGTTGTCAGGTAACGTTCCTGACGAGCTTGATCTTGGAACATCTTTTTAAGCTGATCCATCATCTCATAAGCATGCTCGTCCATGAACTGCTTCTGAAGATCAGAAGCCATGGTACCCAGCATGAGGCACGAGACATCTCGGTCATCCCTCACATACCGATCGTACTGCTCCACCATCGACGTGGTGATGCCTCGACCTGAGGGAGGGCCAGCTGGTAAAGGAGCATTCAGTACATACTCCTTAGACTCTTGTCTAAGAACAATTTGTAAGTTCCTAGCCCAGTCCAGGAAATTAGTCCCCGAAAGCTTCTCCTTTTCTAAGAGTGACCTAAGTGAGAGTGAGTTGTTGTTTGTTGCAACCATTTAAATTGCTTAACTGAAGTGGGATTATCTACATGGAAGAAATCATTGCTTAAGTTAGAAATAAAGGACTTTTAAGCCAATTCAAATTAATAATCCGATTTTAATTTGTTTGTTGGTGTTGTTAATTGGCTGACTTGACCAAGATCCACAGCTTATCAATGACTGGCCAAACTGGGGCTCGCTAACCAACCATTGAGTCGTTTGGTAGGACAACCTATCCAATCCTTCCACGAAGGACTCTTGGTTTGATGGGCTTATTGACACTTTACCCATCTATGCTTAGGGCCCGCTTTGAGCTAATGCTACCCATGTTGAGTCAAACCACCATTCACATGTTAACCATACCAAGTATCTTAACCCTCGACGGCCCACTGAATACTACAATGTACCCAGCTAGGGCATGGCGCACATTGCAGCATCAATGGGAGGAAGAGGTGTGAATGTGGGAAGCACTTTTAAGCGACTCAATATTTTAATTTCCGGATTATAATTAAGTGATACAGCTTAGCATGCAAAAACGCGAGTAATAATTTGGTGATCCATACATCCATATTATATGACAAATGCAATAGCATACTTAATTTAAAATAAATGAGATCCTATGGGCCTTTAATTACAACCTAATGAAAAACTAGATATCCTATCTAATTCTTCATGGGTCGGACTGCAATCCTTCTTAGGCTCCCACCATGGGCTTGCTCCATTTGGGCCTTCCTCCATACTTGATGCAATTACAATAATTTTGTAAAATAAAATCTATTCTAAAATTACATCAAAATAAAAAAATGGCACGCAGGCCATATTTCCCAAAATTAAATTACAACCGATAATAATTTAGGGCCCATAGAACTCAACATAACATTTCAAACAATGTACCTGTCGTGCACATACATACCAATATGATGCATGATCATGGCATTCCAAATTATAAATATAAATGTTAAGTCGAGTTACTTAGGGTGAAATCGCTAATTTTAACAAATGTGACTAAGGCCCAATGGATAACATCCATAAATGCAAAATTAAGAATTTTTGCTCCCACTTGAATTTGGGTTGTCACAAATTAAAATTTAGCTCTCCCAATTTTAACCGGTGTCACGGTTTATTGGGCCAATTTCACAAAGTCCATATTCAATTTAATATGCAAACAATTAAATTAGATATGCATGCCAAAAAAATAAATAATTTGAATACAAATTAATTAAAAAATTTAATTTAATTTGCATTAGGGTCTGGAATAAAAAATATACCCGCAAAATCTAAAACTGGACCCAAAACCCGCGCGCGGCGCCGCTGTCCCGACGGGGCAGCAGTGCCGCTGCGCGGCAGCCTGCCGCCGCAGCAGCAACAGCCAGCTGCTACGGCCAGCAGCTCGCTGCGGCAAGCAGCAGCTGCGGCAACAGATGGAATTGCAATTCTGCGATTCCATCTTTTGCCCAAGCAATATTTTTTTTTTTCAATCCTAAACAAAAAAAAGTTTCCAGCAAAATATATATATATATATATAATTAATATACAAAACAATTTTAGATGGAAAACAATTAGGGAAAAATAATCAAAAACCCTAATCCAACAATTCTAGGGTTTATCCAAAACAAAACCAATTAAGTAAAACCCTAAAACCACAAACTTGAAACCCATTCTTTCTTCAAGAACGCTTTCAAGAACCAATTCCAATCAATCTAATAGATAAAACCTAGGCTCTGATACCACTGTTGGGATTCGTCATTAGAAAAAAACGGGGCGCAGCGGAAAATACACCGTTTAAAATTTCCTAGAATCCACCTATCGTGTCCAATTACCATTGATTAGAATGAAACAATTTGAATCAAGAGAGTTTAACTCACCAGATTCGTCTCCTCTAGAGACTGCTGCAGAATCGTTTCTTGAAACTGCGATCTCCAAAGTCCGGTGCACGATCAACTATTGAGCGGGAACCGGTGCTAGCCGAAGACACGAAGGAATGGAGGTTTAATGCTGGGATTTTCGGCTGTTTTGGGGCTGCTATTGGTGGTTGAAATTTCCAGCAATTAATTAGAGTTGAATTAGGTTTTTCTTCCTTAAGTGTGCCCTTATATAGACACCTTGTCTAATTGGGTTTTAATTAGGTTAATTAAACCCAAGCCCACTAGGATTATAATTACATAAATAAACTTTAATTAAAAAGTATATACTATGTAATTTAATTCCATTTGGCTAAATTTAATTACCCCTAGATAAAATTAAATCACACTTAAGTTAATACAATACATGTATTTAATTTTCCTACTTAGGAAAATTATTTAATTAATTGTTTACTTTATGTAATTCAATTAATTGATAAATTAATTAATTACATTATGTAAACTTACTAATTAAATTAAATTCAACCCAATGTCAATTAATTACCTTGACACCGAATGTCAACTAATTAATTAACGCATTCCTTCCAATGTACATTACATGTACAATTTCTATAAGTTCCAGCTCAGTTGATCTATGTGCACGATCCTATGGGTTTGTCTTTATGTTGGCAGTAGGCCCAAGGCCCACAGACTGTAAGTGGGTTCTAGCAAACCATTACAGCCCCCAATTAAGACAGAGATGCAGCAGTCTTTAGAAGACACTCACCCGGTAGTAATCTCATATTGTCCTTTGCCTAACTATATCGATATGAATAAACAAGAGGTATGGTGTCCGTCATCCTCTTCTGTTGTTTATTATATTTCTTGACCTTGAGTTGACTGATTAATTAAATAAGCAACCAACTTATTTGGGTATGGCCATACACTTATCAGTCCCACTCATCAAGTGGCCAATGATATCATCTCGGTGTTACCCCGAGTGGCAATTCCATCACTTCATCATCAATATCAACATGTTCACCGGTCCACCCAATCATACCCGTATTTAGCATCCTTTTACAGACCTGTTAGGCATATGTCAAAGTGAACCGGATTCCATATTGATATTATAATGAAATCTATTCTGAGGACAAAAGAGACCTACTCAAGAAAGACCTATGACACGACAACCATATGACTTTCTTGTGCGGATCGATCCAGTCCCATGTCAACGACATGTACCTATATTCATGACTGACTATACAAGTACTATGGCTAGTTAAGAACTGCCATACATTCATAGAATATACAAGTCTGTGGTTCTATTCGTTCCCACGATTAGAACAGACCTGGGATTGGTTTTATGATTATCAATCAATGGATACTTTACTCATATTATACCACAAGATATAAATGAAATAGATTAATTACCTTTATTAATGTGACACAAATAATGTATTCATACATGGCTCTTAATGTATAATACAAAACACAAGAATCCAATGCCCTAAGAACTAGGGCACACCAACAGCTGCTTGATCCGATCACTGGGGTTTTCTCATTCTGCTGCACTACTGGCTGGTAGACCCTACCACTTCTTGTAACATTTTGAACTTCGGACACCTTTGGCTTTTCTACAACAGACAGCTTAACGGTCTTATCACAACCGTACTCTTCATATTCATCCTGTGAATTTAGGTCATCCAAGCTCACAGGCTTCACTTCCCTCTGCTCTATCGGCTTTCCAGTTTCTGACTTCACCTCAACATCATTGGCCACCACAGACTGTACAGTGGGGTTTGCTTAGAGGATTTGAGCAAAGATTAAATTATCTGGTAACCCCGACTGTACCATGTTAACTTTCCTTTCAAATGTTGGCAACAGATTATTCTTTGTACTGGGTTTGGCAGGCTCTTGTAGTTTTCCCTCATCGATAAGCTTCTGGATGGCGTCTCTCAGCTTATAACAATTATTGGTTCTATGTCTTACCATGACATTGTAAGTACAGAAATTGTCTTTTTCTTCATCTGCTGGTGAATGGCCTGAGAGAACTTAACAGTCCACCGTTCCTACACTTGGCAAAAATCTTGACCAGGGAGAAAGCCCAAGGTGATATGTCATGACCGTTGAACCTCTACTTTGGCTTCCTCGCTGCTGAGACACCGCAGCAACCCCAGTTTGCTTAACCTTAAAAACTTGTCCTCCCTTACTTATAGAACTAGAGCTGGGTCCACTGCTTGACCCAGCTGCAATAGTCGATCTATACCCATAGCTGTACCCAGAGCTTCTGCTTCCCTTATGGCCTGCGGTCTTTTCCTCCTCATCTCTCTCAATTTTCATAGCCATATTGTATACTTCACTGAGCTCACTGAAGGGGTGGAACTTCATGATGTTCTTGAAGATGTCCCTACTACCGTCAATCAACTTCTGAATTAATTCATCCTCATCAGGGCGGTTCTTTAGCAGGATCATCTTGTTCATCCACCTTTGATAGTATTCATCAAAGGGCTCATTTGACTTCTACTTCACTCTTTCCAGGTCGTACAGCTTCACCTGAATCGTGGTATTGAAGCTGTAGTACTTGATAAAGGACACCGATAAAGCCTCCCAGTCTGATTGCTCTTCTTCTGATAAAGAATTGTACCAGCCCAATGCTCCTCCCTCAAGTGTAGTCCAGATGAGATTGATAAGTTGTTGCTTGGTGGCACCCGCCGTCAACATGACTCAGGCACAGAGATTCACATGAGCCTCTGGTGAACCCATTCCCTTGTAAGAAGGAACCTTTGTCACTTGAAAGCTAATAGGAAAAGTCTCAATGCCTTTACTAATCATGGAATCCACATTAACCGCCTTATTGGATTCCGAACTGACACTGGCCCCTTTCTTCAACTGGGCCACAACTTCATCCAACTCAGAATACTTTGCCTTCATTTTCTTTTCATAGCTACCTCAATTTATTGCAGCCTCTCCAAACTAGCCGAGGCATCAGCACCTTACTGGAACGATTTAGCCTTTTTCTCCTTTCCAGCTCCACTAGCGCCGGTTTCACCGACTTCCCTCACAACAGCCCGTATCTCTTCCTTCAACATGTCACGAAAATCCTTCAGGGCATCAGCAAGACTCGGTTTTGGATTAGCCATCTCAAATTCTTCCCCAGAATCAGATTCACTTTTCTGTTTCTGTTGCTCTTTGTTCCCCAACAGCCCTCAGAGCATGAGATCTTATCCTTGGTCGATCTAGTTTACTCTGCTTGACATCATGCGGGAAATGTTAGTGACAATGAATGAATGGAATGGTGACATGAAGAGTGATACACTAAAAGTGACTTAGGATGAATGAATGAAATGATGTCGTAAGTGACGTGATGATATGGATGATCTCTATTTATTATCATTTTTTTTTCGGGACATTCCAAGAACACCCAATGCCATGCAAAAGATTATGCAAAAGGATCACATGTAGACCCCACACGGCGCTTTTGGGGCACCTAGTGAATATTGTGAAATGGTAACATGTGTGCGGACACACAGACAGGGTTTTGACACTTTGTATGTCTATGATATGAAATGAAATGGCCGCATGGGGCTGCCCCATGGATAGAGTTCTGATGCTTTTGAGGCATATGATATAAAGTGATGTTATAAGAGAGTCACGTGTAACCAAGGACACAGATAGAGGTTCAGCGTTCGAGGAACACCTTGCATGATTTGGTGATATTATGAAATGCCCTTATATATGTACTAATCCGGTGCTCAGGGAGTACCTTAAATGGTTTCACAATGTTATGAATGGTCCAATGTGAACCATGATGCACAAGCAGAATTTCGGCGTTATCGTGACGCCTAAGATGAATGAGTGTGATGCCATGTGATGACATCGTGTGAATCGCCACACGAGAATAGACCTAGGACCATTGTGGTCTCATATTGAATGACATGGTGTATCGAAATGGCCGAGTGCAATCCGGTGCACTGGCAGAATGTGGGCAATTTTAGGACTCCCGATATGTTATGTAATGATCGTGATAGGTATCCTTGGAATGTCCCTAATTTAAATGAGATGAGATGACATGAATGCTTGTGTCACACAAAATGCAAATGGCTGCACAAAAATGTGGTTAGGATGCATGACATACATAATGATGTTGTGTTTGCTTTGTAAAAATGCTAACACATGAATATAATGTTATGGCTGAGAAAATAATGGTTAGTATAAATGGCATATGGATGATCTAATATTTTCACACACGAAAATAAAATGCAAGTGGCTGCATAAAAGATGTGAGTTAGTATCACAAAAATGCTTTGCATGTATGGCGTGTCATGTTCATGGAAAATGCCGATGATGGTATGTCATGGGAGGGCAAGAAACACATAGCACACGAAGCGTATTCCTTCAACCTTATTCCACCAAACGTGGTCAATTTTAAAGAAAATGCTAATCGAGTTCTAGGAAGGGTTCTCTTCGATCACCAACCGGGGATGATGAAGGTGCAATTTATAGCATTCATACAATTTATTTTGGTATCCTAGGGGAACCCAACTAACGTCGCCTATATGAGTTCGGTCCAAGTCGGGTTAAAATCAAGGCTCCCATAGCAAAATATACTCCTCACTTCTCCCTACTCAAAGGTCCGAATGAAGGGGTTAGTATGAGGCTATGGGTGGTGTTTCATATCCGTGCCCTTAAGACCAAGAGGAACATAGGCGACACTTCAACAATTCACCAGGCTAAAATTGGGATACTTAACCTAATGGAAAAATGTCTAACTAAAGAATGCAAAATAAAATACCATACAAGAATCATCCACCCTATTTTGATTAGACATTTTTCAGGGCTTGTTAAATTCTTTTAAGGGAGCCTCAAGATCGGACAACCCTCCCTCACGTGGGGTTTTTTTTTTTTTTGGAATGGAAATTCATTTTTAGAAAATTAAATTACTTCATGAAAGAACCGAGACCTAAGTCTCGATAGATAGTGTAGGAGTCGCCACCCGGCTCAGCTCAATCGGGAAATTACAGCGTAGCTGAACCGGATAAAGGCCGCTACACTCTGTAGAGATCTAGGTCCAGACAAGTCCCTTATTTCATGTCTAATTAAAATAAAATTCGGCCAATGTTCATAGATGGTATTGTATAATTCTAAAGTCATTTTTATTAAATCAAATCACATAGCGTACACACAAATCAAAGTAAAATAAAAGCAATAAATAAATAGATTATTACAACCCAATTGAATAAAAATAAAAACTCTCAACCTCACTTTAAAGCGCCAAAAATACACGATGATCTAAGAATTACAATCGCCTAAAATACACGGATTTATCTATTAATTACATCAAAAATAAAAATAAAATGAACTAAAAGCTGCAAAACAGATAGTTAGCAAAATTTATAGCACACCAGAAATAGGACTCAAGTTGGACAGAATTGGGAAATTAGAGATCGGGGGCATGCATTTAGGGGGATAACCGGGTCGGCTCGGCTAGCCAGCCCGATTAGACCTGGAAAATAGTTTTGAAACGTCCCTATATTTTTGTTTTGTGAGAAAATCATTTTTGAAAACATCTTATTTTCCGGTTTACTATAATTTAACATGTGAGGTGGGTCAGTTTTCCGGAGATTCAGGTCTCCATCGTTGCGTCGTTCTAAATGCAATAACATCAAAAGTTAAATCTAAGGTCGTGAATGCACACAACAAAATTCATTTTTGGTGATTTTCTGATTTTTCTGAATTTTTATGATTTTTGAGAATTTTTAGGGATGATTCTGGAAATTCTGTCCCTGGACGAGAATTACAGTCGTGCGGCTGTAATTACAGTCGTGCGACTGTAACTACAGCCATGCGACTATAGATCATCCAGATGTAGAAAATCGCCAAATTTTGTTCAAATAAAACTAAAGGCCGCGGGAAACCAAGAACACTTGTACGACCATATATACAGTCGTGCGACTGTTCTTCGCCATAAGAATGGTCGTACGACTATTCTTGTTTCCCATAAATAACAAGTTCGAAAAATGAGTTTTATGCACAAAATCACATCAAATCACCCAGAAAACAACAAAATGAAGGTTTGAGGTATAATTACCTTTGTGACGCTGATCCACTGTAGGTTTGACCGCTGGAAATGCCTCAATCGACTCTAAATTACTTCCTTATCCTTATGTGCTAAGGTTCCAAAAGTTGTCCACAATTCTCCAAAATGTCACGGATTTTTCGTAGATTTAAGGTCTGGAATTGATTGAATTTGAAGTGCCAAGCTATTAACCTATGATTTCTATCAAATTTTAATTTTATGACACTAGAATCAAAAGAAAAAGAGAAGAAAAAGATATTGTGTCTATGGTTGAATATCTCTCTTTTTCTTTCCTTTTTCTTCTTCTTCTTCTAATCTTACAATTCTATTCGAAAGTCCTCTTTTCCTCTTATTTCCTTTTATCCCTGGTCTTTCTTGCTGGAGAAAACGAGCATTAATTGCTCTCAAATCAACCAATTTTTTTTATATTGCTCAGGTATGGGCTGCTGTACCTACTCCACATTTATAGTCGTACGACTGTAATTTTTCAATTCCAGTTGCATGACTGTAACTACAATCGTGTGATAGAATTTTTTTTTTTTTAAGTCTAGAAAATTCTGGCGCTTACAACCGGACAGGGGCAAAACATATCTTCCCTAGGAGAAAGGAGGGACATCAATATTAAACAAACAACGAGAAATGCATCCTTTAGGATCCACGTGCATACACATCATCATGCATACATGCACAACATACATAGAGTATTCATCCCTAGCTAGTCTTCATTCTTCATCGAAGGGGCAAAAATTTTTGTTCAAAATCTCTCGATCAAGGAATGAAGACTCGCTATTTCAAATGCAGGAATTCGTCATCACCGTCTCAGACTTAGATAGATCCCCAGTAGATCTGCCTCGAGTAACATAGACCCGGTATCGGCCCAGACCGGCTCCATTCCATGGATCCCCAGCAGATCTGCCTCGGGTTACATAGACCCGGTATCGGCCCAAATCGGCTCCATTCCATAATCCCCAGCAGATCCGCCTCATGTAACATAGACTCGGTATCGGCCCAGATCGGTTTCATTCCATAATCCCCAGTAGATCTGCCTCGGGTAACATAGACCCGGTATTGGCCCAGATCGGCTCCATTCCATAATCCCCAGCAGATCCGCCTCGGGTAACATAGACCCGGTATCAGCCCAAATCGGCTTATTTCATCTTCATCTTCGCCTCGAGTAACCTAGACCCGGTATCGGCTTATTTCATCTCTAACCTCACCTCAGGTAACCTAGACCCGGTATCGGCTTATGTCAGATTCATCATTTCAGCAGATCCGCCTCGGATATCTGTAGATCCCAGATCAGCTGTGTTTTCTTTCTTGTGTCTACGGCGCTTCAATCCGCGCTCTCAAATTCATCACCTCAGGTATTTTAGACCTGGAGTTGGGTGCCGAATTTGATCACGTGAGGGGTAGCTGTAAGCGCCGGAATTTTCCAGACTTAAAAAAAATTATTATTTACAGTCGTACGACTGTATTTACAGTCGTGCGACGGTAATTGAAAAATTACAGTCATACGATTGTAAATGCGGAGCAGGTACAACAGCCTATACCTGAGAAATAAAAAATTGGAGGTTGATTTGAGAGGCAATTAATACTCGATTTTCAACAGGAAGTAAGCAAGGATAAAAGAAGAAAGTAAGAGAAAGAGAAGGACTTTTTTGGACTCTTAGGATTTGGCAGATTTGTGAGAAAAATTAGTAGAGAAAAGGAGGAAAAAGGAGAGAAAAAGTGAATTCAACACCAAGCCATCTTTTTCTCCTCTTTTTCTTTTGATTCAAGTGTGCTAAGTTTAAAACCGGATATAAATCATAGGTTAACAACTTGACACTTCAAACTCAATCAATTCTAGACATTAAATTTGCTAAAATCTGTGATATTTGGGAGTATTTGGGACAACTCTTGAAACCTTTGCATACAAGGAAAAAAGGAGCAATTTGAGGTATTTCTAGCTGTCAAACCTACGGTGGATCAGCGTCACAAAGGTAATTATACCTTAAACCATCATTTTGTTGCCTTTTCTGGGTGTTTTGATGTGATATTGTGCATAAAAACTCATTTTTGGGCTTACTGTTTCTGGAAATCAAGAACAGTCGTACGATTGTTCTTGTGGAGAAGAACAGTCGCACGACTGTATATATAGCCGTGCGAGTGTTCTTGATTTTTTGCTGTCTTTTGTTTTATTTGAATGAATTTTGGTGATTTTCTACCGTTGGATGATCTATAGTTGCACGACTATAGTTACAGTTGTTGGGGATTAATCACACAAAACAAAATACGCAGCGGAAATAAAACGGATTAATCCCCGCCAGGGATCCATGTATATTGCATTGAATCGGAAAGAGGGTTAAAGAATTACCTTAATTCTTTGTAGGTTTTGAATCAAAGGAACCAAATTAGCTTCCCTCTACGGTTGATCCACACGGAGCAATTGATTCACCGCGTGCTAGCGCCGGGATTGAAGAACGATTCTTCGAACGAGAGAGAGAGAGACCAAAAAAAAAATCAGATTTTCTTTGGGTGTCAATGGTGAAATTCGGCTGCCACACTACTTTTCTTTTTGTGTCTGCCGAAACCTATTTTGCATATTAGGAAAAACTTGTCTCTTTTAGGTTTTTATATCCTTATATATAAAACCTAAAAATTAATTATAATTATGACCTAATACACTTATTAGTCATAATTATAAATTAACCCACACAACTTAATATTAATTCTCAATTAATATTAAATCAAATCAATTCTCCATAATACACTTATGTATATACAATATTATAATTAATTATATCTCTATATAATTTAATTATAATATGTGGCATACTTTATGCAATATTAATCACATTAATATTCACATATACATATATATATAAATATATATCACTATATATATTTATTCTCTTTCTCATTCATAAATTATTATCCAATAATAATTTATACCCGATAAGATGAACTTCATTTTGCTCTTGTGTGTGACCCCATAGGTTCATATTAATTGGCAATAAGGAAATTACCATAATGTCCTTATAGGTCATAAGCGGACTCTAGCAAGCCATTACGACTACCCAATTAATATGATTGGAATGATCCAATACCTATTTATAGAATGTCATATTCCCTTTTGTCTCTTTGATATCAAGATTAATTATAAGACATGGTACACTTGTCAATCTTATATAATTAATCATATGCTTTCTCGATTTCAAAGTAAACTGTTCAGACAAATCAATTGATACTCTTATCAATTATTTGAGCACGGCCATGCATTTAACAGTCTTACTTATCGAGGGGCCCAGCGATATCGCTCTCTTGTTAGAGAGGGACAAAATCCCATATCTGTCACTCACATCCCTAAGCATGAGTCATATTGTGCCCAACCACAGCCTTTATAACTACTCTGTTACAAGCAGCGTTTGACTGCGTCAAAGCACAACATGAATTCATCCCGGAATCCATGGTGACCTCAGGTCAAAGGAATCAGCTGATGACACTACTATAATCAAGATCAGTTGTGACACGTGACCATGAACTTGATCTTATAGTGGGTCTCCAGCAACATGTTCTCTAATACATTGCCCGTGAGTATAATCTGTATCTGTATACACTATATTCATCTTATGAATATCCATTATCACTCACACTAGTCTTAGTTTGTTATTATTCCCATAATAACAATCGACTAGGGAAATTTAGAATTACACAATTAATTCATGGATACATTATCATAAATACTAACATACAAATATATATGATAAAATAAGTCTTTATTAATGACTTAAGAAGATTGTTTACATAATCCAACATTGGCTTAGGCCACAATCTCTAACAACAGTCGTACGGCTGTAGTTACAGCCGCACAGCATTGCTATAATCCTCATCTAAGAGCAGAATTTCCAGAATAATCCACAAAAATTCCCAAAAATCATAAAAATTTGGAAAAATCAGAAAATCATAAAAAATGAATTTTGTTGTGTGCATTCACAACCTTAGATTTAATTTTTGATGTTATTGCATTTAGAACAATGCAACGACGGAGACCCGAATCTCCCAAAAACTAACCCACCTCGCATGTTAAATTAAAGTAAACTGAAAAAAGAAAATATTTTCAAAATGGTTTTCTCACAAAACAAAAATACAGGGACGTTTCAAAACTGTTTTCCAGGTCTAATCGAGGCCGGCTGGCCGAGCCGACCCGGTTATCCCCAATTGCATGCCCCCGAACTCCTTAAAATCCTATTCTGTCCTACTTGAGTCCTATTTGTGATGTGCTATAAATTGTGCTAACTGTCTGTTTTGCAGCTTTTAATTTCTTTTATTTTTATTTTTGATGTAATTAATAGATTAATCCGTGTATTTTAGGCGATTGTAATTTTTTAGACCATCGTGTATTTTAGGCGTTTGTAAAGTGAGGATGAGAGTTTTTATTTTCATTTAATTGGGTTGTAATAACTTATTTATTCACTGCTTTTTATTTTTATTTTGATTTTGATTTGTGTGTACGCTGTGTGCTTTAATTTAATAAAAATGAACTTTAGAATTATAAAATACTATCTCTGAACATTGGCCAAATTTTATTTTGATTAGACATGAAATAGAGGACTTGTCCGGACCTAGATCTCTAGAAGGTGTAGCGGCCTTTATCCGGTTCAGCTGCACTGTAATTTCCCGGTTTAGCTGAGCCGGGTGGCGACTCCTACACACTCTATCGAGACTTAGATCTCGGTTCTTTTATGAATTAATTTAATTTTTCCAAAACCGAATTTCCGTTCTAAAAACCCCACGCAAGGGAGGGTTGTCCGATATCAAGGCTCCCTTCTGAGAGAGTCTGTATGCCCTTAAAAATGTCGTCCGCTCACACATGGATTGATCACCCTCTTTTGTGTCTGAACATTTACTTGATCCCGAATGAACTGATGCTCATAAATAAGTTCCAACTCGTTTCAGTGTGGCCACACTCTTATCAGTTGCATTCATCAAGAGGCCAGTGATATCTTCTCAGTGGACTACTTAGTGACATTCCATTCTGCATATCCATAGCATTGCCATGTTCACTAACATACCCGAATGCACCCATACTTGGCACCCTATTACAGGCCTTTTTGGCGTCCACCAAAGTATGCCACTTCAAATGTAGCCCCATCATATGGTTAGGTCAAAGGATCCATACAAGTACTATACGAGAATCACTTGTGATACTATACCATGTGGAGTTCTTGTTTAGTGGATCTATCCAGTACCATGCCCTTTTTGCATGCACCCATTATCTTGGTTGACATTCCATGTCCAATGGCCGATAAGACACCGCCATCCAACCAAGTTAATGATAGTCTCTAGTTCCATTCATTCCCATGACTGAAACAGACTACGGATGATTTTATGGTCATATCGTTTTCCCTATCCATGGTCTTACTGCCAAGTGCATGACACTTGTCAACATGGATATGGATATGTCTATTGGATACTCTATTTAAAACATAGCACAAGATATATAATAAATAGATTAATGCCTTTATTTATTGACACATATTGTATGATACATTAAATCCAATAACATTGTACAACTGTATAATACAAATACAAGGACCAATGCCTCAGGACAAAGGCATATCTAACAGGCTCATCCAATTGTTCGAGGCCTGCGTGTGAAAGTAGAGATTTCCTGTTTGGAACTTTACAAAGAAAGCTTCTTAATATGGGTAAGATTTAATTCGCTTTCTAGTTGAGTCTGTTTCTTCCCAATTTGAATGTTGCTTGGGTTGGATTTGAGTGCAAATCATTTCTTCTGCTGCTAATTTTTTTTTTTTTTTGCACGGTGAAAATCCCTACATAACGACATACAATAATTAGACCTGGAAGCTATCACCGCCATAAGCCTTGAGCCCAAATTCATAGAATCATGACTAAAAGTCATCAGTCCCAAGAGCTTTATTCACTAGCCTCAGGAGAAAATCTTGAACCATAATGACGAATTTGCTTGTATTCTAGCATGTCTACATACAATTGCATACATCGCACACATAAGCACCTATTCATATGCATTCATATACATTGGCATGCAGAACATGCGTTCATGTTAAGCATTTATCCACAGGAAATGAAGCCTCTCAAACATGTCTTTATATTTTACCAAAGGGGAAAAATTTTTGTTCTAAAATTGTCTATCATAGAATAAAGATGCCAACACAAATAATATCAAGAAGAAATCACTCGATGCAACAATCTCTGGTCTAGCACGACCATAACCAAAGCAATCTCAAGTCTAGTATCACCATCAATAACTTCAAATTTGCTCAATGCAATAAGCTCTGGTCTAGCACGACCACAACCAATGCAATCTTAAGTCTAGTACAGCAACTTCAAATCTACTCAGTGCAGTAAACCATGGTCCAGCGTGACCCCAACGACATCCACTGCTTAGCATAGCGAACCCAAACCCAGGAGAGAATGACATTCAATGAAATGCTCCTAGTCTCCTAAGCAACAAGGATTGACCCCTACAAACTTTAGGGCAGTCTTTTGTCCTTTGTTCACCATGCTCTATCGTATACCTAAATTCACCCCAAGATCTAATAAGACTTGGCTAGTGCTGAATTTAACTACATGGGCAACTTATGATCACAAATTTTTTTTACTTCTATGATTAAGCAATACTAGTTATCCTTGATCTTGAGTTTCCCAGAGGCACTGGCCCAATAAGCAAGGTTCAAATTTTAACTCATGTCGAAACGGACCAAAAACTGTCACAAAGCCCAAGGAAGGAAGCTAACTTCAAAGGTTAGGCCGTTCGACCTAAGTAAAGGTGAGTTAGGCCGTATCAGGAAGGGTTAAGCCGTAGTAGAGAGTTGCTTAAAATGGAAAATACTGTATTTAAGAGTAAAGCCTTATAACTTAATTTTAAGGTCGTTCGGCCTAATTTAGGAACATTAGGCCGTACGGCCTATCTCTAAAAGCAAAAATAAAAACCAATTACCCTACTTGCATAGATAAAGTATAAAAGGATTTTTCTTTCATAGATTACAGGGCAACAAGCATCATTACAGAAAAAAAAAAGAGAGAAAAGATTACATAGAAAACTTAACTCTTAAGCCCTCAACCTTGGATATCAACTATTCATCATTTTCAAGCTAAAAACCTCACACAAAACCTTAAGCTTATCACCCATTCTTGACCATTTTTAGTATCTAAACTCATTTTTGTACACGGGGAAACAGAAAATCAAGGTGATCGCGACTATTTTTGGGTTTCTTGGCGAGTTTCAATTTGGAATCGATGAGTTAGAATCCTTTCCAGCTTCAAGGATTGAATTCAAAGAATCAATCAAATCCTGGATAAATGCATCAAAGGTAATTTCTGAGAGGCCATAAAATCCCTTCTTTTTATTTCTACATTGATTGATATCCTTGTGCTGTGTTTTTTGGCTTAAAACTTCAAATCTTATTTGTGTAAAGTTTTGAAATTAGGCTATACAACCTATATTTTAAGCTGTATGGCCTATCTTGAGAGACTTTTAAGCTGCCTGGCTCATCCATGGCATGTGAGTTTGTAGATTAAAATCCCTCTGTTTTAAGGATCTTTAGTTTTGTGGAATCTGGAGTGAAAATTTATGATTACTAAGTCTAACCAATATGTAGACCTCCAAAGGATCTCAATATCGAAAGGAGAAATACCAAAAATGAATTTCTACATGTTCAAACTCAAATTGAAAAATCTATCTTTCTGTCAAAGATAGGCTGCACGGCCTTATTTTGTGGAAAAATAGAGTCACACGGCTTTGTTCATATGAATTTGAGCCTTACGATCCAATCTTTCCCAGAATCAATGTTGAAGCTATTTCTCCCCATATTAGGCCAAGCTACCCATCTTTGACATTTTGAGCCGTATGACTCATCTTTTGAGCCACATAGCTCATCTTTCTTTTCTAGAATTTATTTTAATTTGTTATTTATTCATTTCTGCATTATTCATTGGTGAAAATTGATTTTGGGATGTTTATATGCTTTCCAACTTAGTTTAGTTTCAGAGAATTTTTAGGACCCAAATGAAAGGAATTTTCAATAGATTCCTGGATACTCGACGCACATTTTGCATCCTTAATAATATTTAAATTCGCAAAAATCATTTTCCAAAATCGTTTTTCAAAATCGTTTTCTCCAAATCAGAATACAGGACATTTATAAAACCGTTTTTCAGGTCTAATCGGGTAAACCTGCTAGGTTTTCCCGATTATCCCCCAAATTCTTGACCCCGAGCTATCTATATGTCCCATTTTTTCCTATTTGAGCTCAACGTGAATATACTTATGCCACTAACCTTTGTTTTAAAGGTAGATGTTAGGTTCGATGTGTGCTAGGTTAGATGTATGCGAGCTTTCTGCTTTTAGCTTATTTCATGTATTTAGGCATTTGTAAATATTAAAACTCATGTAAACTAGGCACTTGTATCCCAACCCCTCTTTTTATCGAATGTATCCCCTAGGTTAGCTTATTTAATCTGGTTGTAATAATTTTATTCCCTGAATTTATTTATCGCTTACTGTATTTATTTATGGCTCTATGTATATACATATAGAAAATATAAGTAGGGTTGAATACATAATAGGAGTTAAATAACAAACGGCGCACATTTGGGATGGTAAAATTTATTTCAAAATAAAGCCAAAATAGGTAGTTTGTCCAAACCAAAATCTCTGTCTTAAAGGTATAGGAATCCCTGTCGGGCTTGGCTATACCACAATTTCCCAGTAAGAGCTGAGCCGGGTGGCAACTCCTGTCAACCTTTAAGGCGCAAGGAAGTAGTTTTGTTAATTCCTTTTTGTTTTGCCTTTTACAAAACCTCCAAAGCCCTTTCTCATAAAAGTCAAAAGAAAAAGCCTCTAGCATGGCCTCGTGGCCCATCGTCTTAAGGATCACCCACTCACACTATGGAAGAACTTAGTTCCATTAAAGAACCACGATTTTAGGTTGTCGATCGTCTCCTCCATAACATGGCTTCTCCAACCATTTTATCCAACAAGGACCACATCACATTCTACAAGAAGGTTGCTTACAAACTCTTTGAGGGGCACACTTCCTCCTTGAAATACTAGAAGTGCTTTTTTTACATCGAGATCGAGGATATTGGTAATACCTATTTTCCTATCATATGTAATTGGAAAAGCTTTCGAGTTCTTCCAAACCCTCAAAGGAACCTGGCCTTGCTATGTTACATCCATAATGGCTTATGGGATGTGCACTATGCTAATCAACTGTATCTTTCTCTTAAGCCCCTTATGAAGTAGGACGAGGGACAATGCTACAGCTTAATCAACCTTCAACCCATTTTGACCAATGTTACACTATCTCTATTCAATTATTTTTATTTTGTACTTCAAGTTTGTCTAAAATGTTGGTTCTTCATTGTGCTTTTTACCTCTTTAGTAATTAAGAAGGGGTCGAAGAAAAAAAAAATCCTTTGTCCATCCATCCTTGCAAATTGATCACAACATCGCTGACTATACTATATTTCAAGATACTACTATTGCCACTCAACTGTGCACTCTCTATTACCAAAAATCAAGGTGGGGATCCATAAAAGAGTAAGGCTGCTAAGGATGGTGAGGATCCAAGAGGGGACAAAAAGAAGAAGAGAAAGAAGGTAGCCGTTATGACTTTTAGTGTTTGTACTTTGTTTTGCAATATTTCTTTCTTATCCCTTGATCCTTTTTACATCCTTTGCTTTCTATTTTGCGCAAAAAACTAGTGACGGTTAAGGGTGCATGAGTAGGGAATCATTCCATCAGTACAAAAATGTTTGGCAGTGAAAGCCTCCATTTACTACTAGATTCCGTGCCTGTATCATGAACATGTGATAGGAGGATAAAAACATGCAAAATCAAAGCAAGTTTAGAACTTGAACATTGTCGTCTCTATAAAAGATTTTAACAAGGACCACCTTTACGCGAATTCCTTCTACAATCTCACACACCAAAGCCTTGGATCGAACCGTGTGCTAGCACTAGATTGATTATACAAACTGAAATATCCCTCAAAGAAAAAATTGATACTTGCTTTTTTATGCTTTTTTTGAAAAAGCAGAGACCCAAAGAGATAGAGGAGTGGATGGTTTTGTTAGGTTAGAGTTCAAGTGGGATTTTTTTTTTCTGTTTACATAAAGAATTCTATCTCCCATACAACACTCTCCCATATAAAATATCTAGATATTTTATACAAAAGTATCTCAAATATTTTTCTAGTCCTTTCGCATTTTTTATTATTACCATATGGTAATGTTTAAAAGCTGAAATAAACATCCATATTGGGATTGGTGGGCTGCTTCTAGGCAAAAAGTTACGAGTGGCCGCTATCACTGTGCGCGATTGCCAGCAGCAACGGCAGTTTGTCGAAAACTGCCGCTGTTGTTGACCCAAAACCTTTTTTTCTTAAATGAGAACAAAAAAATATTAGGGAAAAACAGATCAAATTATAAACCCTAAAACCCCACATCAAGAAATAGGGTTCCATAAAATCAACTTAAAACCAATTAAATCGAAACACTAAGAACCCTAATTCAATTTTTCCATAATCAAGAATAACCTCGCTCTGATACCATTGTTAGAATTCTTATAGTGCAAAGCTAAACTTTTATCGTGGGGGAAGTGATTCTGTTTTGCACTCAAATCTGTGACAGAACACATTATTCTGTTTATGGCAGAAAATCACTAAACTAACTCAACAAGAAAGCAATAAAAACTATACCTATAAAAATCAAAGCTATTGCTTTTCCATGAAAAGCCTACACCCTCACGCACATAAACGCCTCACGAACAAGCCGATGTGCTAGCTGTTGGGGATTAATCACCAAAACAAAATACGCAGCGGAAAGAAAAGGATTAATCCCCGCCAGGGATCCATGTATATTGCATTGAATTGGAAGGAAGGGTTAAAGAATTACCTCTTAGTTCTTATAGGATTTGAATCAAAGGAACCAAATTAGCTTCCCTCTACGGTTGATCCACACGGAGCAATTGATTCACCGCGTGCTAGCGCCGGGATTGAAGAACGATTCTTCGAACGAGAGAGAGAGGCAGAAAATCAAAATTTTCTATGTGTTGAAGAGCTAGGAATTTCGGCTGCCCCCCTTTTCTTAGTGTGGTGGCCGAATTTCCTTTAGGTTTAGGAGTGTAGAGTTGTGTTAGGTTTAGGTCAATTATTTCCTTAAATAATTAACCTAAATAGTTAACTATAATTATAACCTAATACACCTATTAGTTATAATTATATATTAACCCACACAATTTAATATTAATTCTCAATTAACATTAAATCAAATCAATTCTCCATAATACATATATGTATATATAATATTATAATTAATTATATCTCCATATAATTTAATTATAATATGTAGCATACTATATGTAATATTAATCACATTAATATTTATATATACATACATAAATATATATCACTATATATATTTATTCTCTTTCTCATTCATAAATTATTATCCAATAATAATTTATACCCGATAAGATGAACTTCATTTTGCTCTTGTGTGTGACCCCATAGGATCATATTAATTGGCAATAAGGAAATTACCATAATGTCCTTATAGGTCACAAGCGGACTCTAGCAAGCCATTACGACTACCCAATTAATATGATTGGAATGATCCAATACCTATTTATAGAATGTCATATTCCCTTTTGTCTCTTTGATATCAAGATTAATTATAAGACATGGTACACTTGTCAATCTTATATAATTAATCATATGCTTTCTCGATCTCAAAGTAAACTGTTCAGACAAATCAATTGATACTCTTATCAATTATTTGAGCACGGCCATGCATTTAACAGTCTTACTTATCGAGGGGCCCAGTGATATCGCTCTCTTGTTAGAGAGGGACAAAATCCCATATCTGTCACTCACATCCCTAAGCATGAGTCACATTGCACCCAACAACAGCCTTTATAACTACTCTGTTACAAGCAGCGTTTGACTGCGTCAAAGCACAACATGAGTTCATCCCGGAATCCATGGTGACCTCAGGTCAAAGGAATCAGCTGATGACACTACTATAATCAAGATCAGTTGTGACACGTGACCATGAACTTGATCTTATAGTGGGTCTCCAGCAACATGTTCTCTAACACATTGCCCGTGAGTATAATCTGTATCTGTATACACTATATTCATCTCATGAATATCCATTATCACTCACACTAGTCTTAGTTTGTTATTATTCCCATAATAACAATCGACTAGGGAAATTTAGAATTACACAATTAATTCATGGATACATTATCATAAATACTAACATACAAATATATATGATAAAATAAGTCTTTATTAATGACTTAAGAAGATTGTTTACATAATCCAACATTGGCTTAGGGCACAATCTCTAACAATCTCCCACTTGCCCTAAGTCCAATCTTCAAATGTATCTAATACCCATGGACCTAGTATGACCATCATGTACAGCTTGTGAAAGAGCTTTTGTTAGTGGATCAGCAACATTGTCTTCAGATGCAACTTTGCATATCTTCACATCTCCTCTTGAGATGACTTCTCTTATGTAGTGAAAACGCCGAAGTATATGTTTGGATTTCTGTGACACACTAGGTTCCTTAGCAAGTGATATTGCCCCATTGTTGTCACACAAGAGGCTCACAGGATTCACTATGCTAGGAACGACACCAAGTTCTTCGATGAACTTCTTGATCCAAACAGCCTCTTGGGCTGCATCTGATGCAGCAATATACTCGGCTTCTGTTGTAGATGCAGCTATCGTGCTTTGCTTAGAACTCTTCCAACTTATCGCACCTCCATTCAGAATGAACACATACCCAGACTGTGACTGCATCTGATCTTGATCAGTTTGGAAACTTGCATCCGTGTAACCATTTACAACAAGATCTTCGTCCGAGCCTCCATATACCAAGAATGTATCTTTAGTTCTTCTCAAGTACTTAAGAATACTCTTGACAGCAGTCCAGTGACTATCACCTGGATCAGACTGATATCTACTTGTCATGCTCAAAGCAAAAGAGACATCTGGCCGAGTACATACCATGGCATACATGATAGATCCTATAGCTGACGCATAAGGAATCTTATCCATGCGTTGACGTTCTTCAACTGTCACAGGACATTGCTTACGACTAAGCTTTATCCCTTGCCCAATAGGAACATTTCCTTTCTTTGATTGATCCATACTGAACCTTTTCAGTATTTTGTCAATGTATGTACTCTGGCTCAAACCTATCAATCTCTTAGATCTATCTCTATAGATCTTTATTCCAAGAATGTAGGCTGCCTCACCCAAGTCTTTCATAGAAAAACACTTTCCTAGCCAAGATTTTACTTCTTGCAAGGTAGGAATGTGATTTCCTATTAACAATATGTCATCGACATATAGAACTAGGAAAACTATATTACTCCCACTGAACTTCTTGTACACACAAGGCTCATCTTCGTTTTTGATGAAGCCAAACTTTTTGACTGATTCATCAAAACAATGATTCCAACTTCTTGATGCTTGCTTCAAACCATAAATGGCCTTTTGAAGCTTGCATACTTTATCAGGATTCTTTGGGTCGACAAAACCTTCAGGCTGTGTCATGTACACATCCTCAACAAGGTTTCCATTTAGGAAAGCTGTTTTGACATCCATTTGCCATATTTCATAGTCATAATATGCTGCTATGGCAACAAGAATTCTGATGGACTTGATCATAGCTACTGGCGAAAAGGTTTCGTCATAGTCTATACCATGAACTTGTCGGTAACCCTTTGCCACTAACCTTGCTTTATAAGTCTGAATATTCCCATCCATGTCCGTTTTCAACTTGAAAACCCATTTGTGCCCTATTGCTTTAGCACCCTTTTGGAGATCAACCAAAGTCCATACTTTGTTGTCGTCCATGGATTGAATCTCTGACTTCATAGCATCAAGCCATTTTTCAGATTCTGAATTAGAGACAGCTTCCATGTACGTGGAAGGTTCATTTTCTTCTAACAGAATCAGATCATTTTCGTTCGTGACGAGAAATCCATATCTCTCGGGCTCATGACGAACTCTACTTGATCTACGTTGGACTTGTGTTATCGGTTCTGACTCAACAACTTCTTGTGAATCAGGTTGTTCCATTTGAAACTCACTTTCAACTTGGTTATCCATATTTTCTTGTAGGTGTACTTTACTCCCACTGATTCCTTTGGAAATAAACTCTTTTTCCAGGAATGTACCACCCTTAGCAACAAACACTTTGTTTTCACTAGGATTGTAAAAGAAATAACCTTTAGTTTCCTTTGGATAACCAACAAAATTGCATTTCACAGATTTTGGTGATAACTTATCTGAAATCAAATATTTCACATAGGCTTCGCATCCCCAAATCTTGAGAAAAGACAAATTTGGTTTCTTACCAATCCATATCTCATATGGTGTCTTTTCAACTGCTTTTGATGGAACTCGGTTCAGTGTGAATGCCGCTGTTTCAAGTGCATATCCCCAAAAGGATAGAGGAAGATTTGTTTGACTCATCATAGACCGAACCATATCCAATAAAGTTCGGTTCCTCCTCTCAGACACACCATTCCACTGAGGTGTACCAGGAGGAGTTAATTGTGAGACAATCCCACAATTTCTAAGATGATCGTCGAACTCTTGGCTCAAATATTCACCACCTCGATCAGATCTAAGTGCTTTAATTGTCTTGCCAAGTTGGTTTTGTACTTCATTTTGGAAGGCTTTGAACATTTCAAAGGATTCCGACTTATGCTTCATTAGATATAGATAACCATATCTACTGAAGTCATCAGTGAACGTAATGAAGTATTGAAAACCACCTCTAGCAGTTGTGCTCATAGGCCCACATACATCTGTATGTATGAGTTCTAATAAGTCACTAGCCCTTTCACTGTGACCAGTAAAAGGACTCTTGGTCATCTTACCCATTAAACAAGACTCGCAAGTGTCATATGTTTCAAAAACATCTAGACCCAAAATTCCATCTTTATGGAGTTTTGAAATGCGTTTCTCATTAATGTGTCCTAGACGACAGTGCCAGAGATAAGTAGGATTCACAATATTTGTTCTTATCCTTTTGGTATTTATGTTATATACATGCTCATCATAACCTTCACTAAGGTTCAACAAATAAAGACCATCATGTAAATCCGCATTTGCATAAAACAAGTCTTTATTGAAAAGCAATAAGTGATTATTCTCAATAACACATTTAAATCCTTCCTTGTCCAAACATGAAATAGAAATGATGTTCCTAGACAAATTAGGAACAAAATAACAATTATTCAAAAGGAGAACAAGTCCACTTGGCAACTTGAGCTCGTAGCGACCGACTTCATAAGCAGCAACTCTAGCTCCATTCGCCACATGGAATTCTACCTCGCCCTTCTTGAGCTTTCTACTTCCTCTAAGCCCCTGCACATTCATACAAATGTGAGAACCACAACCGGTATCTAATACCCACGAAGTAGAAACAGAAGTAGAATGAAGTATTTCAATAACATGAATACCTTGATTAGCGGTCTCACCGCCTCTCTTCTTCCTCAAGTCCTCCAAATAAAGCTTGCAATTTCTGCGCCAATGACCAGGCTGATTGCAGAAATGGCATGTGCCTTCCTTTGGAGGCTTTGCCTTGGTAACAGCTTTGGGCTTCTTTGCATCCTTCCCAAACTCTTTGGGTTTGTTTGCTTTACCCTTCTTCTTCTGGATCCTACCCTTTTGCACCATATGGATCCCTTTGGAGCTTGGCTTCTCTTTTATCGTTACTTCAGCGTTTTTCAGCATCCCATGCAGTTCGCTGACCGTTTTGTCCATATCATTCATGTGATAATTCATGACAAAATGGGAGTAACTCTCAGGAAGAGAATTAAGGATCAAATCCGTTGCCAACTCAGGTCTGAGTGGCGAACCAAGCCTCTCCAACTGATCAATGTACCCTTTCATCTTCAGAACATGGGCACTAACCGAACTCCCTTCGGTCATCTTGCACCCAACCAAAGATCTCAAGGTCTCATACCTTTCCCTTCTCGCTTGCTTTTGGAACATTTCCTTAAGCTCTTGAGACATCTCATATGCCTCAAATGTTTCCAGATCCTTCTGAAGTTCCGGAATCATTGATGCGAGCATCAGGCATTGTACATCAATCTGATCGTTTTGATGCTTGTGAAAAGCATCCTTCTCAGCTCTTGAAGCTGTGGTGGGTGGAGGGTTAGCGGGCAAAGGCCCATCCAGAACATACAGCTTTCGCTCTTGCTTGAGAACAATTCTCAAGTTGCGATACCAATCTAGGTAATTGGTTCCGTTCAGTTTTTCCTTCTCAAGGATAGATCGAATAGAACCGGGATTGCTTGTGTTGGCCATTTATCTACAACAGAAAATATATGCAAAGTTAATTACATAAGAGAATTAAACTCCCACTAAAATTATAAAACCCTTTAAAATATTTAAGTGGGTAAAAGACCCAAAATCCATACTTAACCATAGCACTGCTTTGGCATGTCCCTATGATTAAATATAATTTCGGTAGACATCACCATGTCAATTACATCATTATGTAACTCTTTTAATTTATGAGATGCATGATATCATATATCATATTTAGTTTGTATGTTACTCATCTCATCCTTGCCTCGGGCTCAAACACCTTTTTGAT
Organism: Euphorbia tirucalli; assembly: GCA_039660915.1. Taxonomy (NCBI): domain Eukaryota; kingdom Viridiplantae; phylum Streptophyta; class Magnoliopsida; order Malpighiales; family Euphorbiaceae; genus Euphorbia; species Euphorbia tirucalli. Next base: position 37,405,494 of record CM077636.1, on the reverse strand, counting down.
TAACCCTTTGGTTAAACCAATTACAACACAATGAGAATCACCTTTTCTCATATTATTGCTTCGCTAAGGTCACAACATGCGTACCCGCCCTGGCGGTATACCATGATGCGAACATAGTACTTGACAAGTGTTATACGTAATTGGGTGGCAAAAATATAAACTTCATAAGTTTATTTAGGGTTTATTAATTCCTGTGAGTTAATTGTATCATATACAATTTCATGGCATTAATATTAATCATACTTTTGTTAATATTAATTAGCATGGCATCTTATGGCATACAATTGTCTAGCATGCATATAGAATATCTAGCATGGCATCACATGGCATCTAAATAAAATAAAGCATGCATATGACTCGAACCGTGTTATGGTATGGTTTAAATCTACATTGATTTTCATAGGCCAATATGAAAATCAACAAGGTCATATCCTAGGTAGTAGCATCCATCACATGGTCATTGCACCGCCTCTTGGATCCGCCTCCACGTCTTTGCTTCCAAGCACCATCTCATGGATTTATATTTTACAAAAAAATTGCAACCTATACAATTTTTCTAGTAAAATAAATTTTACATATCATAAATTGCATCCTATACAATTTTTCTAGTAAAATTAAAATTTAAAATTTACATAAATACAAACGACTCGCAGGTCGTATTTATATAAAACCATAATAAATAAAATAAAGCATCCACGGGGTCCAAAACCATACCATAACACCATGCATAAAATTATCAACAATAATTTTATATCTAAAAATATTTAGGGTTCAAAGTGGTAAAATACAATCACATTGTATTTAGAATTAATTAATTTGGAAAAATTCGTAAATATGCAGAAACAATTTTCCACACTTAAAACGAAAAAAGGGTTAAAAACTGTCGGACAGCGGGCTGGACGGGCTGCGCATACTGCGCGCAGCCCATGCTGCGTAAGCAGCATGCTGCTTGCGCAGCAAGCTGCTTGCGCAGCAAAGGGCAAATTGCAATTGCAATTTGCAATTGCAATTTGCCGCAAATAGTATTCTGGGCATTATGCCCAGAATACGAACAGTAACATTTACTTATTTTTTTTTTTTTTTTTTTTGTTTTAATTAAATTAAATTGAAACAATTTCAATAAAACCCATGAATCAAATTCATGATTCCAAAAACCCCTTAAACATTCCAAATCATTAACATAAAATCATTCACAATGATTAATCAATAAAATCAAATTTTATTTTGTTATTCACAATAACATAGAACCCTAAATAAAACATACAAACCCCTAACATCAATTTTTGATCCAATCAAAAATCATACAAACCCTAACATGCAATTTTGATCCAATCAAAACATAAATCCAATTCAATCAAAATACAAGTGGCTCTGATACCACTGTTGGGGATTAATCACCAAAACAAAATACGCAGCGGAAAGAAAAGGATTAATCCCCGCCAGGGATCCATGTATATTGCATTGAATTGGAAGGAAGGGTTAAAGAATTACCTCTTAGTTCTTATAGGATTTGAATCAAAGGAACCAAATTAGCTTCCCTCTACGGTTGATCCACACGGAGCAATTGATTCACCGCGTGCTAGCGCCGGGATTGAAGAACGATTCTTCGAACGAGAGAGAGAGGCAGAAAATCAAAATTTTCTATGTGTTGAAGAGCTAGGAATTTCGGCTGCCCCCCTTTTCTTAGTGTGGTGGCCGAATTTCCTTTAGGTTTAGGAGTGTAGAGTTGTGTTAGGTTTAGGTCAATTATTTCCTTAAATAATTAACCTAAATAGTTAACTATAATTATAACCTAATACACCTATTAGTTATAATTATATATTAACCCACACAATTTAATATTAATTCTCAATTAACATTAAATCAAATCAATTCTCCATAATACATATATGTATATATAATATTATAATTAATTATATCTCCATATAATTTAATTATAATATGTAGCATACTATATGTAATATTAATCACATTAATATTTATATATACATACATAAATATATATCACTATATATATTTATTCTCTTTCTCATTCATAAATTATTATCCAATAATAATTTATACCCGATAAGATGAACTTCATTTTGCTCTTGTGTGTGACCCCATAGGATCATATTAATTGGCAATAAGGAAATTACCATAATGTCCTTATAGGTCACAAGCGGACTCTAGCAAGCCATTACGACTACCCAATTAATATGATTGGAATGATCCAATACCTATTTATAGAATGTCATATTCCCTTTTGTCTCTTTGATATCAAGATTAATTATAAGACATGGTACACTTGTCAATCTTATATAATTAATCATATGCTTTCTCGATCTCAAAGTAAACTGTTCAGACAAATCAATTGATACTCTTATCAATTATTTGAGCACGGCCATGCATTTAACAGTCTTACTTATCGAGGGGCCCAGTGATATCGCTCTCTTGTTAGAGAGGGACAAAATCCCATATCTGTCACTCACATCCCTAAGCATGAGTCACATTGCACCCAACAACAGCCTTTATAACTACTCTGTTACAAGCAGCGTTTGACTGCGTCAAAGCACAACATGAGTTCATCCCGGAATCCATGGTGACCTCAGGTCAAAGGAATCAGCTGATGACACTACTATAATCAAGATCAGTTGTGACACGTGACCATGAACTTGATCTTATAGTGGGTCTCCAGCAACATGTTCTCTAACACATTGCCCGTGAGTATAATCTGTATCTGTATACACTATATTCATCTCATGAATATCCATTATCACTCACACTAGTCTTAGTTTGTTATTATTCCCATAATAACAATCGACTAGGGAAATTTAGAATTACACAATTAATTCATGGATACATTATCATAAATACTAACATACAAATATATATGATAAAATAAGTCTTTATTAATGACTTAAGAAGATTGTTTACATAATCCAACATTGGCTTAGGGCACAATCTCTAACACTAGCATGGGATGAAACGAAGCTCTCTAAATTTTTCTAGTGTTGGCCAAATTCCCCTAGGGATTTGGAGGTTGTGGCCGAATTCTAGGTTAGAAAGAGGAGAGGGAGAATATTTTATATTTATACCTAAAATAGAAATAGGATAAAATTAAATTAGAATAAGTATTTAATTTAATTTATGTTATTTCATTATTCTATTAGGACTTTATTATAACCATATAATAAATCCTAATTAGAAAATAAAATTAAACCTACCATAATTTAATCAAACCATGCCATTAATATAATCATTCTATATATTTATATTAAGATAATATTTCATCTATTTAAAGTACCCTTGGTAATTAATAGATTGAAATAAAATTCTCCAAGGTTAATTTTATTTTATTAGACTTTACCATAAAGCCTACAAAATATAATTAACCTAAATGCTCCAAGCATAATAAATAACCCATATATATATATATATATTTTTCAATCCTTGATAAACTTTTTCAGACGCTCCATGTGTGCAATCCTGTGCATCCATATTATGCTGACAGTGGGCCCAATACATTTTGGCGCATAAGCTATAAGTGGGTTCTAGCAAACCATTACAGCTGTCTAAATAATCTGAAGACATCTATCTTATGCTAAGCATAAACCCTATAGTAACTTATACATTCTCTGCCAATAATATCGGTGTCCTGCAAGAGCCATGGTAAAGTCACCTTCTTTACCTGCATATACATTCCTTGATACCGAGTAGACTAAAATTCACAAATAAGTAATCTTCCAGTGATTCCATTATTTAGGTGTGACCACACTCTTATCAGTCCTATTCTATTGGAAATGCCCTAGTCCAGAGGCATTGGTCCTTGTATTTATATTATACATTTATTGGATTTATGTATTATACTCATTTGTGTTATTAATAAAGGCATCAATTCATTTATTATATTTATCTTGTGCAATATATTAAATGAAGTATCCAATGGACATATCTATATCCATGATGACAAGTGTCATGCACTTGGCAGTAAGACCATGGATAGGGTAAACGATATGACCATAAATAGATCCGTAGTCTGTTCCAGTCATGGGATAGATCCGTAGTCTGTTCCAGTCATGGGAATGAATGGAACGAGAGACTATCATTAACCTGGTTGTATGGCGGTGTCTTACCGGTCATTGGACATGAAATGTCAACCAAGTTAATGGGTACATGCATGGGGGCATGGTACTGGATAGATCCGCTAAACGAGTAATCCACATGGTATAGTATCACAAGTGATTCTCGTGTAATACTTGTACGGATCCTTTGACCTGATCATATGATGGTGTTACATGTGAGGTCGCATACTTAGAGGTACGCCTAAAGGGCCTGTAATAGGGTGCTAAGTATGGGTACTTTCGGGTATGTCACCTAGCATGGTAATGCTATGGATATGTAGAAGGGATTTGTCACTCAGTAGTCCACTGGGAAGATATCACTGGCCTCTTGATGAATGTAACTGATAAGAGTGTGGCCACACCCAGACAGGTGGGAACTTGTTTGTGAGCTTCAGTGCATTCGGGATCAAGTTAATGTCTGACACAAAAGAGGGTGATCAATCCATGCCTCTGTGTCAGACACCGATATCAATGACATGGGATGTACAAGTTTAAACTACAGGGTTATGATAATAGTTAGACTGCCATCTCCATCTTAATTGGGGGCTGCAGTGGCTTGCTAGAGCCCAACTGAAGTCTGCGGGCCAAAGGCCTGCTGCCAACATAAAGATGGGCCCACGGGATCGTACACATAGAACGACTGAACACAGACTTAAGGAATCACATGTATACTTGGAGTATACACTATGGAGAGAGAGGTGTATATATGTTAATTATATTATAAAGATCAATTGGATTGATCCTAATAATAAAATTAATATATTCAATTGGCTCTTCATAATTAATTAGATTAATTATGAGATTATTTCCTAGGTGGAAATATTCATATGTATAGGTTTGCATATGATTTTATTTTGTGAAGATTTAATTTTAATTTGATGGATTAAATTAATTGATCAAACTAATTTTAATTTAAATGTAAATAATATATTACTTGGTGTAATATATTAAATACATGGGTATATTAAAATTGGGCTTGAAATTAATTTAAACCAGAATAATTAAAATTAGACTGGGCCTAAATTAAAACATGGAAGCCCACACAGAATGAAAAGGAGCCAAGCTGGGCCAGAATTCCCCTAGGGGAATTCGGCCACCCTAGGTATAAAATCCTAGGATGAAAATTTCGGCCACCCTAAGTGAAGCACTAAGCCATAGCCAAAATTTTCCTAGCCACCTTGTAAGCGCCGGATTCAAAAAAAAAAGGCGAAAAAAAAAGAGAGCAGATTTCACACGACTGTAATATACAGTCGTGTAGATGTGTTACAGTCGTGTGACTGTACTTAAAAAGTTACAGTCGTACGACTATAACATCCACTTGCGTCTGCCTGTAGCAGGGATGGCGGGCTGCAAAAGGGAGGGCAATTAATGCCCGCCCCTTTGCAGCAAAATTAGGCGGCCGGACATGATTGAAAGAAGGGGGAGCATATATAAAAAAGGAGAAGAAGATAATCTGAAGAGAGAGAGATTTTTCTAGAAAGAAAAAGGAAAGAGAGGAGAGAAAGAAAGAGAGAGAAAGAAGAGAGAAAAAGAAAGGAAGAGCAATCGATTTTCTTCTCAAAATCATGGAATTAACGCAAGAAGATTGTTGAATTGATAAAGGAACGACCCTACTTTGAAAACAAACTCAAATTCCGGACAAAAATCGCGAAGAACTTTGCCAATTGAGGATTTTGGACCCAAAACTCTCAAACCCAATTCAACCAAAAAATTGTAAATTCTTGCGGATCGGAGCTACACCAGGGGTCTAATCGACTTGGATAAGCTTCTAAAGAAGGTATACACTCCTTTCCTTTCACTTTTTATTGCTTTCTGGGTGTTTGAAGTGTATTTGTGCATTTTGCTTTGTTTTTCATACACCTCTGTTTCTGGAAATTAAGAACAGTCGTACGACTGTTCTTGGATTATGAACAGTCGTACGAGTGTTCTTAATTTCCAGCCCCTTTTTCTAATTTATTTCGAATAAATTTCAGCGGGATTTTGACCCTGGAATGTTTATAGTCGCACGACAGTAGGTTACAGTCGTACGACTGTAATTATAGTCGTACGACTGTAACTTGCCTTCCAGAATCAGAATTTCCGTTTTTATCCCCAAAAAATTCCAAAAATCCCAAAAAAATTAGAAAATCCCAAAAATGAATTTTGTTGTGTGCATCACGACCCTAGATTCAATTCTCAGTGAAATTGCATTTAGAACAATTCAACGATGGAGACCCGGTTCTCCCGAAAACCGACTCACTTTAAATGTAAAAAAAAATAAATAAATGCATGTAAATCGGAAAAAATAGTTTTCAAAATGATTTTCCCACAAAACCAAAAATACAGGGACGTTTCAAAATATTTTCCAGGTCTAACCGGGCTGGCTAGCCGAGCCAACCCGGTTATCCCTTAAATGCATGCCCCCAATTCTTGATTTTCCAATTCTGTCTATTTGAGTCCTAATTGTGGCGTGCCGTATAAATTGTGCTAACCTTCTGTTTTGCAGGTTTTAATTTCTTTTATTTTTATTTTTGACGTATTTTAATAGATTAAATCGTGTATTTAGGCGGTTGTAATTATTTTTAGATTTTCGTGTATTCTAGGCGATTGTATAAGTGAGGTGAGAGTTTTTATTTTTCCATTCGATTTGGTTGTAAGCCAATCAATAGTTATTTCTTTTCCTTATTTTTATATTAAATATTTTGTATGCGCGCTGTATGCCTTTTATATTCAATAAAATGGACTTTAGATTTTGAAATACCATTTGAGAACATTGGCAATATTTATTTTAATTAGACACGAAATAAAGGACTTGTCCGAACCCGAATCTCTAGATAGTGTAGCGGCCGTTCGTCCGGCTCAGCTACATAAGAAATTCCCGGTTGAGCTGAGCCGGGAGGCGACTCCTACAATATTCATCGAGACTTAGGTCTCGGTTCTTTTATGTTTTGATTCTATTTTATTTGCCAAAACCCGGATTTCCTTTCACAAAAACCCCACGCGAGGGAGGGGCCCGCCCGAGATCGTGGTGCCCCATTCCGAAAGGGAGTCCCGCGTCCCGTCAAAAACGCGTCGTCCGCTCACAGTGGCGACTCCGCTGGGGACGTCTTAAAAAGTTTTCTTAAAAACTTGAAAGAATTTGACAAGCCCTGAAAAGTGTCTAATTAAAATAAGGTGGATGATTCTCGATTGATATTTCGTTTTGCATCTTTAGCTAGGCATGCTTGCATTAGATTTAGGTATCCCTTTTATAGCCCGGTGGATTGTTGAAGTGTCGCCTTTGTTCCTTATGGTCTTAGGGACACGGATACGAAACACCACTCATAGCCTCGTACGAACCCCTTCGCTAGGACCCTTGAGTGGGGAGAAGTGAGGAGTATATCTTGCTATGAGAGCCTTGATGTTATCCCGACTTTGACCGAACCCATATAGGCAGCTCTAGTTGGATTCCCTTAGGATACCAGAATAATTGTGTGAATAATAAATAATAAAATCGCGCCTTCGTCATCCCCGGTTGGTGATTGAAGTGAACCCCGCCTAGGACTCGGTTAGAAATTTTTGACACCGACCACGTTGGAGGGATAAGGTTGAAAGAATTCGTTTTGCTTGCTATGTGTTTCTCGCCATCTCGTGACACATCGCCATTGCTACCTACGCATGCATCACATATCATAATCACCATTTTCCATACACGCGACATAACATACACGAACATCTTTGTGTGATACAAACCCACATTTTTTATGTAGCCATTTGCATTTTATTCCGTATGTAAAACGTTAATTCATTTGTTTGCCATTCATACTAATCCTTTCCTTTTCAGCCGTAACATTATATTTGTGTGGTTAGCATTTTTCACATAGCATGCATAACATCATTATGCATGTCATGCATCCTAACCCACGTTTTTGTGCAGCCATTTGCATATTATGTGACATGTTCATTCACTGCATTTCACTTAAATTGAATTAAAGGCGTATTTCAAGGACGCCTATCATGTCCATCCCATTCCATTTCATAACGTATTGGGTACCCAAAATTACCCGTGTTTTGCCAATGCACCGGATTGCATTCGGCCATTCCACCAAATTTCATTTCATTTAATAAAAGCCACAACAGCTTTAGGCCCATTTTCGTGTAATAATTTACACAATGCATTTCATAACATCACACCCATCTATCATAAACATCATTTAACACTGTGGTCCACATCCGACCACTTCATGACATTAATTCACCATTCGAGGCACTCCCCGAGTGCTCGATTAGTATACATATAGGTCCATAGTATCACCAAATCATAAAAGGCATTCCTCAAATGCCGAATCTTTGTTCGTGTCCCTGTTACACGTGACTTTTTTCATGACATCACTTCATATCATATGCTCAAAAAGCATCGAAACCTTGTCTGTGGGCTCGGCCCCATGCGACCATTTCATATCATCTCATAGACCTACAAAGCGTCAAAACTCTGTCCGTGTGCCAGTACACACGCGGCCATTTCACAAATCCATTAGGTGCCCCAAAGGCGCCGAAGCTCTGTCCGTGTGACGGCCCACACGTGACATTCTTGCATAAGCATTGGGTGTTTTTGGAATGCCCCAAAAAGAAGAAAGATAATAAAAAGAAAACGTTCATATCATCATTCCATACATGATCCCATTCCATTCATTTCAAGCATTCTTAATACCCTAATTTGCATGTCACACCACGTCATTCATTCACAACCCTAACACCTCCTGTCTACTCTTAAGCAGAATACACTGGAGCGACCTTGGACAAGATCCCAAGCTTCAAGGGCAGCTAGGAGATAGAGGGTAGTCGAAAGTGACAGTGATTCTGAGGTTGGGGAAGGAGTGAATATGGCTGAGCAGACACCGAACATGGCTAATGTTCTGAGGGATTTCTTCAGGTCACAGGATTTCCGCGACATGTTAAAGGAAGAAATGAGGGCAGTGGTTAGAGAAGCTGGTGAGACCGGTGGTAGTGGAGCCGGGAGAAAGAAAGAAGTTGAGTCATCCCAACATGGTGGTGACGCTTCAGCTAGCCTGGAAAAGTTGCAAGAAATAGAGGCAGCCGTGGAACAGAGGATGAAAGCCAAGTGTTCTGAATTAGATGAAGTCATGGCCCAGTTCAAGAAAGGGGCCGGTTTCAGTGCTGAATCCAAGAAAGGGGTAAATGTTGATGCCATGATCAGTAGGGGCATCGAGACATTTCATATCGGCTTCCAAGTGCCGAAAGTCCCCACTTACAGAGGAATGGGCTCGCCGGAGGCCCATGTGAATTTATATGCCCGGGTTATGCTAACAGCAGGTGCTACAAAGTAACAGTTGATTAATCTTTCCCCTACCACACTGGAGGGAGGTGCCTTGGGATGGTATAACTCACTCTTAGAGGAGGAGCAATCTGACTGGGAGGTATTGTCAACAGCCTTCATCAAATACTACAGTTTCAACACCAAAATCCAGGTGAAGCTGTACGATTTGGAGAGGGTGAAGCAAAAGTTCAATGAGCCCTTCGATGAATACTACCAACGCTGGATGAACAAAATGATTCTCCTGAAGAATCGTCCAGATGAAGACGAGCTTATACAGAAATTGATAGATGGCAGCAAAGACGTCTTTAAGAACAACATGAAGTTCCATTCCTTCAAGGAGCTCAGCGAGGTTTACAGTATGGCAATGAAAATAGAACAGGATGAAGAGGAAAAGGCAGCTGGCCACAAGGGTGGTAGGGGCTCAGGATACGGTTCTGGTTATAGGTCAACTGCAATAGTTGGGTCCGGTAATGGTTCTGGTTCGAGTTCCGGCGGAAAAGGGGGGCAGACCTCAGATGTAAAGCAGGTGGAAGTTGCTACTGTGACTCAGCAACAGGGCAATCAGAGTAAGAATCCGGGGGTACTAGGCATATCACCTTGGGCCTTTCCTTTGGTGAAGATATTTGCCAAGTGTAGAAATGGCGGATTGCTGCAATCCTTGAGGCCCTTCGAAAAACCTTTCGATGCAGACAAGGGAAATTTCTGCTCTTATCATGTGGTCGTCTGTCATAAGACTAATAATTGCTATAAGCTAAGGGATGCCATCCAAAAACTTATTGATGAAGGGAAGCTGCAGGAGCCACCCAAGCCCAGCACTACAACCAACCCGCTGCGGACATTTGAGAAACGGGTTAATATGGTTCAGTCCGGACTGCCCACCAATTTCATCTTTGCACAAGTTCTTCAAGCAAACCCTACCATTCAGGTCATGGCAGTAGGGGAAACCAGAGTGGGAACAGAATGTGAGGAACAGGGGGAGCGGAAGGAGATCAAACCGATAAGCTTAAATGATCTCGATTCTGAGGATGAGTATGAGGGATCTGATGGAGAGGAAACAGTTGGGCTTCCAGCCATTGAAAAGTTGAAGGTCCAGGAAGTGCAGCATTTGACCCGAAGTGGTAAGGTATATCAGCCAGTGGATCAGACGAAAGACAAAGCCCCGATGACTGGGTCGGGTAGTACATCGGCTTCAGAGGGAGTTGAGAAAGAGGACCTAGTTATCTCCCAACTAAAGAAGACTCCCGCTCAAGCTAGCTTGTGGCATTTACTTCTGACTTCCAAGGAGCATAGGGCTGCCTTAGTAAAGAAACTGTCAGAGATCGAAGTCTCCCTTATAGCTTCACCAGAGGCTATGTGTTGTCTGTTAGACAGAGTCCATATTGGAAGTCTTGATATTGTCTTCTACGAGAAAGACCTACCTGCTGAAGGGAAGGCCCACAACAAGGCTCTGTATGTCAAGGCCCATGTGATGGATAAGGTAATGCCTTGTGTCCTGGTTGATGACGGATCGGCGCTGAATATCTGCCCACTGAAGATGCTGCCATTTCTGGGGCTGAATGAAGAAGTGTTAAAGAGATCCTCAACAGTCATCTGAGCATATGATGACTCCAAAAGGACGGTGATAGGGACGTTTGAGGCAGAAGTAGAGGTTGGGCCAGTTAGGTCCACAGTTGCTTTTACAGTGATTGACATGCCAGTCACTTTTTCCTTGCTGCTTGGAAGACCCTGGTTTCATCCTTTGGGAGGTGTCCCTTCCACATTGCATCAAAAGATCAAATTCCCCATGAATGGCAGAATTATGACTGTTGAGGCGGATGCCCAATCAATGGTAGCTGCAGTAAATGAAGGAGCGGTTCCCTTTGGTGGATTTCAAGTCGCTGTAATCAAGGAGGGAGAAACCACGGATGCTCCTATGGTTCTTAATGAAAATTACATGCCAGAGTGGCTATCCCGGTATTTATGTAAGTATGACTTCGTCTCAGGAATAGGGCTCGGAATTAATCTGCAAGGGGTTCCAGAATTTAAGGTCGACTCGGGGAAGTCGAAACAGTGTGGCCTTGGTTATGAAGAAGGGGCATCTAAGCAGAAGAATCTGAGGAAGGACAAGAATGGGAAGATTATGATGAAGCCATTTCTAAAGGCAGGGGAAGGCCTTTATAAGGGCCAAACTGAACCTGTGATGGTTGGAAATGTCGAGTATCCTGGCTTTGAGATCTTCGCTGATGTTGTGGATTTTGAGAAAAGTCAAGAAGGGCCAGTGGCCCCTGTGGGGGTGGAAGAAGCAGCTGTTGAATCTGAGATTTTACAAGGGGAACCATCTGGGGTGGTAGCAAAAGCCACGGAGGTGGACAAGAAGGAAGATGGAAAGAAGACCTGTGCTGAAGCTACAGAGGTGATTTCAGGTGCTTTGACTGCTGCTTTAAGTAAGGCATTTGGAAAATCCGAGGAAGGCTTTGATGAAGAACTGATGGCTAAATTGAACTTAGATTCTGTGATCGCTGAGATAGCCAGAGTCATGGAGCAGGCTAAGATGCAGGTGACCGGAAAAGAAACAGAGAAAGTTGCAACCTCTGATGATGTTCTGGAAGGGAAGATGGAAGCTGAGGAAGAACAAGGCCCTCTGCCTGTGGAGGATGAAAATGATTTTGTTGTATCTGTTTCTTCCATTTTCAATGTAACTGATGTACTTTATGATAAGTTCAATGCAATGAAATCCCAGTTTGCTTACTTGTGTGATGTTTATCCTGATAATTCTGTGCATGCATTTCAATCACCATCAAGCATATTTAGCATACATGACACCGCATTGCACGAAATCAACATAAGTACAGATGAAAACCTTAAAATGGTACTCATTTCACATGAGCTAAAATCTGAAGAAGAGAAAGAATTAATAAGAATACTCCAAAAACATGTTAAAGCTTTCGCCTGGTCATATGAAGACATGCTGGGTGTAGACACAGAGATAGCAGTGCACAAGATCCCAACAGACCCCAAGTTCAGACCGGTGAAGCAAAAGTTGAGAAGACTGAGGCCAGAATGGGCTATGCTGGTAAAAGAAGAAGTGGCTAAACAGATAGATGCCAAGTTCCTTAAAGTAGTGGAGTACACAGAATGGCTGGCCAATATTGTCCCAGTGCCTAAGAAGGATGGAAGGGTCAGAGTATGCGTCGACTACAGGGACCTGAATAAAGCATGCCCAAAAGATAACTTTCCGTTGCCCCATATTGATGTCCTAGTTGACAGTGCAGCAAAAGCAGTAATGTATTCCTTTATGGACTGCTTTTCAGGGTACAACCAAATCTTGATCGATGCGATCGACAAGGTGAAAACATCGTTCATCACAGAATGGGGTACTTTCTGCTACAGAGTGATGCCTTTTGGATTGAAGAATACTGGTGGCACTTATCAGAGAGCTGTCACAACTCTGTTGCATGATATGATACATAAAGAAGTCAAAGTGTATGTCGATTATATGCTTATTAAATCAGCAACCCGGGAGGAACACCCTGTTATCCTGGATAGATTTCTAACACGCATTGGAGAATACAACTTGCGGCTTAACCCCAAGAAGTGCATATTCAGGGTTACATCAGGGAAGCTGTTGGGTCATGTAGTCAGCCAGAGGGGAATAGAAATGGACCCAAACAAAATCAAAGCCATCCAAAATATGTCTGCCCCAAAGACAGAAAAGGAAGTCAGATCATTCCTGGGTTCCTTATAGTATGTCAGCCGCTTCATAGCACGGTTGACCTCCACTTGTGAGCCAATTTTCAAGCTATTAAGGAAAGATCAGCCGGTTGTGTGGGATGACAGATGTCAGCTGGCGTTTGAGAAGATCAAAGCTTATCTGATAAAACCACTAGTATTGAGTCCACCAGTTCCAGGGAAACCCTTGATTTTGTATTTGGCAGTTGAAGAATCCTCTATAGGGGCAATGCTTGCACAAGAACAAGACGACAGGAAGGAATACCCTCTCTACTACCTTAGCAAGAAGTTGCTGGAGTATGAAGCCAAATATACACTGGTGGAGAAGACATGTGTGGCAATGATTTGGCTAACCAAGAAACTGCGCCATTATTTCTAATCCTACAAGATACAAGCCGTGGCTAAGGTGGATCCAATGAAGTATCTCTACGAAGCACCAGTATTGGTTGGGAAGCTATCCAGATGGCTGTTACTCTTATCTGAATTTGACATTGAGTATGTCACAAAGAAAACCATTAAAGGGCGAGCCGTGGCAGAGTTTCTAGCAAATCAACCGCTGGAATCGGATTACACAGAAAATTTAGAGTTCCCGGATGAACAATTGGCCATAGTGGAAGTGAAAAGATGGGTTATGTGCTTCGATGGGGCAGTAAATAGAAAAGGCACCGGGATCGGGGTACTTATAGCCACGCCGGATGGTGAGATTATTCCTTTATCCAAGAGGCTAATCTTTCCCATGACCAATAATGGGGCAGAATATGAAGCATGCTTATTCGGAATGGAAGCTTTGTTAACCTTAGGGGCGAATGATGCTTTAGTTGTCGGTGATTCGCTTTTGGTGATTAGGCAAGCTCAGGGTGAGTGGTAGCTGAAAGAAGAAGCCTTGCGGCCTTACTTAGAGCTACTACACTTTAGGAAGGGTTTGTTTGGCCAGTGTGAATTCAGACATGTCCCCAGGGATGAGAACAGAATGGCCGATGCATTAGCGACCCTGTCTTCCATGTGGGAGAATCCAGAGGAAACACAAGTTCAACCACTGGTTATAGCCACTTCCAGACATCCTTGCTTTGAAATGCATAAGGTGATGGAGCTGACAGCTGAAGAGAAACCATGGTTCTTCGACATCTACCAGTATGTTAAGGAGGGTAAGTATCCCGAAGGGGCTAGTGCTACTGATAAGTTGACACTAAGGAAGCTGGCTGGTCAATTTAGAACCTTTGAGGATAAGCTGTACAAAAGAACAGCACACAGGGTTCTTTTAAGGTGTCTAGCAGAGCAAGAAGTAGAAGAAGTGATGCTGCAGGTACATACAGGATCCTATGGGCCACATATGAACGGGCTTGCTATGGCTAGGAAGATCATGAGACAAGGATATTTTTGGATGACAATGCAAGCAGATTGTGTAAGAAAGGTGAAGAGATGTCATAAATGTCAGATCTATGCAGACATTAGTTACCTTCCTCCACTCGAACTTCAGAATCTAGCATCTCCTTGGCCGTTTTCAGCATGGGGGATAGATATGATCGGGGAAATTCACCCAACTGCATCTAACGGGCATAGATTCATAGTCATGGCAGTTGATTACTTCTCCAAGTGGGTGGAGGCAGAGTCCTCCGCCAAGGTGACAGCCAAACACATGGTCAAGTTCATCCAGAAGAATATCTTCACTCGGTACGGAGTCCCTCACCACATAGTAACAGACAATGGGGTGCAGTTTCAAGGGGCAACGGCTGAGCTACTTGCGGAGCATGGTATTGAACATCATAAGTCTTCTCCATATAGGCCTCAGGCTAACGGTGCAGTGGAAGAGCTAATAAGGCAATAAAGAAAATCCTTTCAAAGATGGTAACCACCTACAGAGATTGGGCCGACAAACTACCTAATGCTCTTTGGGGTTACAGAACCAGCATCAGGATGCCAATAGGAGAAACCCCTTATGCCTTGGTATATGGTATGGAAGCAGTGTTACTAGTGGAAATAGAACTCAAGTCACTCAGAGTCACCCTGGAAGCTCAATTGCCAAAAACTGAATGGGTTCAAGCCAGGTACGAGCAGTTGGCTGCACTAGATGAAAGGAGGCTAAAGGCATTGGATCACCTACAGATGTACCAACGCAGAATGGCCAGGGCTTACAACCGTAATGTGAAATACTCCAAGAGGCAGTTGAAAGCGTGTGACTTGGTCCAAAAGCAGTGATGGCCCTCCAATATCGATGCTAGGGGCAAATTCATGCCCAATTGGGAAGGACCGTATGTGGTGAAGAAGGTGCTATCAAAAGGCCCTGTCAGCATTATGGACATGGACGGAAATGAGTTCACCAACCCGATCAATCAGGACCGGCTGAAGCTTTATCACATATAAAAAAAGAAAAAGAAAAGAGAGTCTGCTAGGCTGAAAACTCGAAAAGAGCGGTCTAGGCAAAAATTAAGACACGAGGAAAAAATAACCAGTCGGAAAACCTGAAAAGGACGACTGGTGACAGATTATGGCTCGGTGTGGAATGTGTATCATCTAGGGGTCGATCATTTTAAATGTACTTATTTTGACTTTCATCAATAAAGTGAAATGTTTGTTTAAATATATTTGCATGGGTATGACAAATGCATAACCAGAATTGTCTTGCATGAACATACATTTAAAGAAAGCACTTTGCATTTAACTGATCAATATCATCGCGTTACTTAACCAATGAAGACACACTAAATGCATATGACTTGAAATCTTCTATCATCCTTCAAAATCCAGTTCATCTTCCTATACGAGCGATAAGGGGCCACGGTGCCATCTTCATCAAAAAAAAAAGAAAGAAAGAAAGAAAGAGAGAAAAGCTCGCTGAGGTGAAAACCGAAAAGGTGCCTCAGGCAAAAATTAGAGCAACTCGCTGAGGTGAAAACTGAAAAGGTGCCTCAGGCAAAAACTAGAGCAGCTCGCTGGGCTGAGAACCTACATCGGGCAACCCAGGCAAAAATTAGAGCACTCACAAATTCACAATTATCCCAGGGGTAGGAAAAGCATGATTTCCCTGGCGATGCCTCGCGGGATTCTCCGCGTACTCTCCAACAGGGTTTACTCACACTATTCCACAGCAGGACATCCATAGAGAATGCTACAATCAATTCCCCAGCAGAATCATACGTCCCCAATAGTCACCTCACTTCCTTAACAATCATTGAACGACGCCCTCAAAGAGAGCAGAATCAACCGGGAGCACAGTATATCATCCCCAACAGAAAGAGGGAATGCCCAGTAATAGAAAGTGCATGCATATGCATATACATCATCATGCATGCACACACTGCATACATCAATCATTCATCTTCAGCCAGTCTCCATTCTTGATCGAAGGGGCAAAAATTTTTGTTCAAAAATCTCTTGATCAAGGAATGAAGACTTGCTATTTTAAGTGCAGGAGTTCGTCATCCAGTTCTCCAGCCACTCAGCCTCGAGTAATGTAAGCTCGGTATCGGTATAGATTGGTTCATTTCTTCCCCAACAGATATGCCTCGAGTAATGTAAGCTCGGTACCGGCCCAGATCCGCCCCAACATCTCAAGTTCTCCAGCAGATCCGCCTCGAGTAATATGAACTCGGTATCGGCCCAGATCGGCTTTGTCTCAAGTTCCACGGAAGATCCGCCTTGAGTAATGTAAACCCGGCATCGACTCAGATCTATTCCATTTCAAATCTTCATCAACTTTGCCTCGGGTAACATAGACCCAATATCGGCTTATCTCTTCATCAACTTTGCCTCGGGTAACATAAACCCGATATCGGCTTATCTCTTCATCAACTTTGCCTCGGGTAACCTAAACCCAATATCGGCTTATCTCTTCATCAACTTTGCCTCGGGTAACCTAGACCCGATATCGGCTTATCTCTTCATCAACTTTGCCTCGGGTGACATAGACCCGATATCGGCTTATCTCGTCATCAACTTTGCCTCGGGTAAACTAAACCCGATATCGGCTTATTCCATCTAAACAATTCAACACATCACCGTAGCAGTGAAGCTTCGGCAGCCCAGCTACGTGCTTCATTTCCTGCGTCTACGGCGCTTTGAGTCGCACTCTCAAATTCACATCAACCATCCCAAACTAAAATTGGATATTGAATTTGATACGCGAGGGGCAGCTGTAAGCGCTGGATTCAAAAAAAAATGGCGAAAAAAAAAGGCAAAAAAAAAGAGAGCAGATTTCACACGACTGTAATATACAGTCGTGTAGATGTGTTACAGTCGTGCGACTGTACTCAAAAAGTTACAGTCGTACGACTGTAACATCCACTTGCGTCTGCCTACAGTAGGGATGGCAGGCTGCAAAAGGGAGGGCAATTAATGCCCGCCCCTTTGCAGCAAAATTAGGCGGCCGGACATGATTGAAAGAAGGGGGAGCAGATATAAAAAAGGAGAAGAAGATAATCTGAAGAGAGAGAGATTTTTCTAGAAAGAAAAAGGAAAGAGAGGAGAGAAAGAAAGAGAGAGAAAGAAAGAGAGAGAAAGAAGAGAGAAAAAGAAAGGAAGAGCAATCGATTTTCTTCTCAAAATCGTGGAATTAACACAAGAAGCTTGTTGAATTGATAAAGGAACGACCCTACTTTGAAAACAAACTCAAATTCCGGACAAAAATCGCAAAGAACTTTGCCAATTGAGGATTTTGGACCCAAAACTCTCAAACCCAATTCAAGCAAAAAATTACAAATTCTTTGCGGATCGGAGCGACGCCAGGGGTCTAATCGACTTAGATAAGCTTCTAAAGAAGGTATACTCTCCTTGCCTTTCACTTTTTATTGCTTTCTGGGTGTTTGAAGTGTATTTGTGCATTTTGCTCTGTTTTTCGTACACCTCTGTTTCTAGAAATTAAGAACAGTTGTACGACTGTTCTTGGATTATGAACAGTCGTACGACTGTAATTACAATCATACGAGTGTTCTTAATTTCCAGCCCCTTTTTCCAGTTTATTTCGAATAAATTTCAGTGGGATTCTGACCCTGGAATGTTTATAGTCGCACGACTGTAGGTTACAGTCGTACGACTGTAATTATAGTCGTACGACTGTAACTTGCCTTCCAGAATCAGAATTTCTGTTTTTATCCCCAAAAAATTCCAAAAATCCCAAAAAAATTAGAAAATCCCAAAAATGAATTTTGTTGTGTGCATCACGACCCTAGATTCAATTCTCAGTAAAATTGCATTTAGAACAATTCAACGACGGAGACCCGGTTCTCCCGAAAACCGACTCACTTTAAATGTAAAAAAAAAATAAATGCATGTAAATCGGAAAAAATTGTTTTCAAAATGATTTTCCCACAAAACCAAAAATACAGGGACGTTTCAAAATATTTTCCAGGTCTAACCGGGCTGGCTAACCGAGCTAACCCGGTTATCCCCTAAATGCATGCCCCCAATTCTTGATTTCCCAATTCTGTCTATTTGAGTCCTAATTGTGGCGTGCCGTATAAATTGTGCTAACCTTCAGGTTTTAATTTCTTTTATTTTTATTTTTGATGTATTTTAATAGATTAAATCGTGTATTTAGGCGGTTGTAATTATTTTTAAATTTTCGTGTATTCTAGGCGATTGTATAAGTGAGGTGAGAGTTTTTATTTTTCCATTCGATTTGGTTGTAAGCCAATTAATATTTATTTCTTTTCCTTATTTTTGTATTAAATATTTTGTATGCGCGCTGTATGCCTTTTATATTCAATAAAATGGACTTTAGATTTTGAAATACCATTTGAGAACATTGGCAATATTTATTTTAATTAGACACGAAATAAGAGACTTGTCCGTACCTGAATCTCTGGATAGTGTAGCGGCCGTTCGTCCGGTTCAGCTACATAAGAATTTCCCAGTTGAGCTGAGCCTGGTGGCGACTCCTACAATATTCATCGAGACTTAGGTCTCGGTTCTTTTATGTTTTGATTCTATTTTATTTTCCAAAACCCGGATTTCCTTTCACAAAAACCCCACGCAAGGGAGGGGCCCGCCCGAGATCGTGGCACCCCATTCCGAAAGGGAGTCCCGCGTCCCGTCGAAAACGCATCGTCCGCTCACACCCCTCTCACCATAGTTTCGTTTTTCCAACGCTAGCACGGGTCGTGTTCGTTAGGCGTTCGTGTACGAAAACAAGGAGGGAATCTAATTTCATTTCAGTAGTCTTCATCCATCTCTTGAAAGAGATATTTGGGGTAAGAATTTAATCTCTTTCTATTTCAATTTTAAGTTTTACAATTTCCACTTCAATTGCTCCTGGTACTGGATTTGAGGAAATCATCGTGTTCTTCCGCTTTTATCGGGTGATTTCCGGTGAAAAATCCCAACAGTGGTATCAGAGCGGGCTTTTGATCCGTGGAAATTGTTAAATTGGTTAAATCCCATGTTTTAAAATTGGAGATTTTTATTGGGGTTCTTGGTTTGGGTTTAAGATTTTTCCCATTTGTTTTGTACAATTAAAATTAAATTTGCATATAGGTTTATGTTAGTTTAATTTAATTGTATGTTTTGGAATTCTTTATGAATTTCTTTTTGTTGATGGATGGAATATTTGGTTGATATTTTTTTTATTATTATTTCTGTTTTAATAAAAAAAAAATCTGGCTCCCGGGGTGCGGGGCTGCTGCTGGCGGCCACTGCACAGCGGCAGTGCCGCTGCTGGGGCAGCAGCGGGCAGCCGCTAAAGCAACTCCGTTGCCCTAACTGCAGCAGGCCTGGCCCAGTGTTTTGGATTTGGCGGGTCTTGGGCCCGGGGCCCAGTTTTGAAATTTTAATTGGTTTTAAAATTCGTGTGTTTAAATTTATGCAATTTAAATGCGTGTGGTTTCTTGAATGAAATTTAATTTTATTCATGTGATATTAATTTTGGAAATTAATATGGTTAATTGAAATTGGTTCGGGTAATTTTGGTACAATTACTTGGACGGCTGAATTGGACCCATGGTTTCCCAATTCCAGTGGGAGCAGTTGGACTGCCTAGGCTGGAGGCCCAAAGCCCGTTAAGGGTTAGAACCATGGTGGGCCAAAATTGGCGATTTCTAAATAATGGCTTGGACATAATTGAAATGGGCTTAAATCATGCATTATAACATGCTTATGAATTATATGTATTGGATGCATATGTATGATTAAATGTTTGTATGGTTGGATGCTATTGGGCCTTGTACAAGATGGGTTGTATTTTTCTTTTTGGGTAAATACGGCCTGCGTGTCGTTTTTCTTTTTTTATGTAATTTTATTTTATTCAATTATTATAAAATTTGTAAAAGAAGAAGCCCATAGAGTGGTGAGCCCAAGTGGAGGTGCAAGCCCAGAAGGAAAAGATGGAGGCCCACCTAATATTTATTTCTAGTATAGGTTTACTAGAATAATATTAGGATGTAATATAGGCCCATAGCAATCCATTTTACTTTTATTTAATTATGCTTTATGTTTATTTGCATGTATGAATGTATGATCCAATAGCCATTTCACCCGCCTTATGTATGTAAGCCGTTATAAATTGAATCTAATAACCAAATGGAATTAATAAGTCGCTTAAAACCGACTCGAAGTGGGAATAGGCCAGTCGTAGACCATGCCCTCACAGGATACATTGGAGTATTGTCACTTTGTATTGGGTTAGAGTATGGGATACTCTAACACTTGAATGGAGGTTTTGACTTAGCGTGGGTAGTATGATTCTCCTGGCCCTAAGCACAGATGGGTAAGTGCCAACAAGCCCATCAAACTGAGAGTCCCTAGGTTGGGATTGGACGGCGTTCCTACCTTAATAGTTAAGGTATAGTTGTACCAAACCCTCGTTTGGCTATATCTTGATGAAATATGGATCTCGGCCCATGAGCCCAATAACTCGGTTTAACTTAATAACATGATTCATTATTAATTTCATATGGGAAAAATAAATTAAAGTCCTTTATTAACACTCTCAATGTTTTTAGAAACTCTTAAATGGCAAACAATAATACCTTATCACTGCGATCTATTCTTGAAAAGGACAAGCTTTCCGGTCCTAACTTTTTAGACTGGTCTAGGAACTTAAGGATTGTTGTAAGACAAGAGTCAAAAGAGTATGTACTGGAAAGGCCTG
The DNA here is from genome assembly GCA_039660915.1 of Euphorbia tirucalli. Classification (NCBI taxonomy): domain Eukaryota; kingdom Viridiplantae; phylum Streptophyta; class Magnoliopsida; order Malpighiales; family Euphorbiaceae; genus Euphorbia; species Euphorbia tirucalli. The sequence goes on along the minus strand of CM077636.1, from coordinate 37,384,307 downwards.
TGTCGGCTGCGCCTCAAGGATGTAATCCACCGGCTGCCCAGCTGGAGGAATACGAGGCGCATGTCAAGGACAATAGGGATGTGACATGCCTTATGTTGGCCTGCATGGTCCCCGAACTGCAAAAACAGTTTATGGACCATCAAGCCTATGCTATGATAACAACTCTAAACGAGATGTTTCAGGAGCAAGCTCGTCAAGAAAGGTACCTGACCAATAAGGCATTCCACTCTTGTAAGATGGGGGCCGGGACATCTGTGAGCGCACATGCGCTCAAGATGAAGGGCTATTTGGACACTTTGGCCCGTCTCGGATCGTCTATCTCTCAAGAGTTGGCGGTGGACACAATCCTCGCGTCCTTACCGGATTCTTATGATCAGTTCATCCTGAACTACAACATGTAAGGGATGAACCGTACTGTCAGTGAGCTACATGGGATGCTTAAGCTCACCGAGCAGTCGATCAAGAAGACTCCGTCAGTGCTGCTGGTCAACAAGGGGAACCCTCCTCTTACCAAGGGTAAGGCCAAGGGAAAGGCCAAGGCCAAGGCCAAGAAGGCCAAGGCCCAACCCAAGGCCCAGCAGAAGGTAGGTCCTGAAGATGTCTATTTCGGGTGTAGGCAGGCGGGCCATTAGAAGATATCGTGTCCCAGGCTGATGGGAGAGCAAAGAAGGGGCCAAGGTGCGTCCTCTTCAGGTATTTATGTTGTAGATATTAACCTTACTGTTTCAACATCCTGGGTATTGGATACTGGATGTGGTTCTCACATTTGTTGCAATGTGCAGGGACTTAAGAACAGAAGGTCACTCGGGTCAGGAGAGGTGGACTTGCGGGTCGGGAATGGAGCAAGGGTTGCTGCCATAGAGATCGGCGAATACCACCTTGTGATGCCCAGTGGATTGGTTTTAATTTTGGAACATTGTTACTTTGTACCTGCTATGTGCAGGAATATTATTTCTGTATCAATGTTGGATATTTCTGGATTTAATTTTACTATTTCTGATGGTAGAATTTCTATATCTAGAGAGGGATTATTTTATGGAGATGCTCTGTTAAATAATGGCCTATATATCCTAGACTTAAATGAAACCAATCATATATATAACATAAACACTAAAAGGGTTAAGCCTAACGAACTTAATCCTATCTACCTATGGCATTGTCGTCTCGGCCACGTAAACGAGAAGCGCATTGCTAGACTTCACAAAGCTGGAGTCCTAGAGTCATTTGACTTGGAGTCAATTGATGCATGTGAATCATGTTTACGAGGCAAGATGACAAAGGCGCCTTTTAGCAAGAAGGCTGAAAGGGCCACTGGCTTATTGGACCTAATACATTCAGATGTATGTGGACCTATAAGCGCAGCGACCAGAGGTGGGCATCTGTACTTCGTCACGTTCACGGACGATTTCAGCAGATATGGCTATGTCTATCTGATGAAACACAAGTCCGAGACCCTTGATAGGTTCAAGGAATTTAGAAATGAGGTAAAGAACCAGCTAGGCAGGAATATCAAAACCCTTCGGTCGGACCGAGGCGGTGAGTATATGAGCCTAGAGTTTGACTCATACTTGAGAGAGCATGGAATAGTTCCACAACTCACTCCTCTCGGAACACCACAATGGAATGAGGTGTCCGAACGGAGGAATAGGACCCTGTTGGACATGGTCTGCTTAATGATGAGTCAAGCATCTGTCCTAATTAGTTTCTGGGGACACGCCCTTGAGACAGCAGCTCTCATCTTAAATAATACTCCGACTAAGGCAGTGGAAAAGACCCCATATCAGATATGGACGGACAAGGAGCCCAATGTGTCTTTCCTAAGGATTTGGGGATGCGAAGCACATGTCAAGAGATTGACTAGTGGCAAGCTGGAGCCCAAAACCGATAAATGCCTGTTTGTGGGCTACCCTAGGGAAACCAAAGGGTATTACCTCTACAACCCCGCCGAGAACAAGGTGTTCGTGGCAAGGAAGGGGGTCTTTCTAGAAAGGGATTTCCTTTCCAAGAAAGATAGTGGGAGCAATGTTGAACTCAGGGAAGTTCAAGGTCCACAAGCTCCTGAAGAGGATAACTCGGAGGCCCAGGTGGAGCTTCCACAAGTGGAAGCACCGACCCAGGCCACACAAGGACCTAGAAGGTCTGGTAGGGATCATCGGGAACCGGAGAGGTATGGTTTCCTCGTCACCGATGATCAAACTCTTCTCATCTGGGATGAGGAAGAACCCAAAACCTACCAGGAAGCTATGGCTAGTCCACAATCTGCGAATTGGCATAAAGCCATGGAGGCAGAAATGCAATCTATATATGATAACCAAGTTTGGAACTTGGTTGATCCACCTCCGGGTGCTAAGGTAATAGGTTGCAAGTGGTGCTACAAGCTAAAAGCTGATAATACCTTCAAGGGGCATCTGGTTGCAAAAGGTTTCAGACAAGTCCATAGAATAGACTATGATGAAACTTTCTCACCAGTAGCCATGCTCAAATCCATTAGGATACTGCTGGCCATAGCCGCATGGTATGACTATGAGGTATGGCAGATGGATGTCAAAACCGCTTTCCTTAATGGAAAGCTACTCGAGGATGTGTACATGACACAACCTGAGGGTTTTGTAGATCCAAAGTATCCGAGAAGGTTATGCAAACTTCAAAGGTCCATTTATGGACTGAAGCAAGCATCCCGAAGTTGGAATCTAAGATTCAATGAGGCCATAAAGGAATATGGCTTCATATAGAATCAAGATGAGCCTTGTGTGTATAAAAAGACTAGTGGGAGCATTGTCACATTCTTGGTACTTTATGTAAACGACATCCTACTCATTGGAAGTGACATACCTACACTGCAAGGGGTAAAGCAGTGGTTGAGTAAGTGCTTCGCAATGAAGGACCTAGGCGAGGCTGAGATGATCCTAGGGATCAGGATCTACAGGGATAGATCAAATCGGCTTCTGGGCCTAAGTCAGGCTTCGTACATTGACAAAGTTCTGAAAAGGTTCAGCATGGACCGGGCCAAGAAAGGTTTCTTGCCAATGGGCCATGGGCTGAAACTTAGTAAGAAACACTGTCCTAAAACAAGGGAGGACAAGGAGAACATGAAATTGGTTCCATATGCTTTGGCTATAGGATCAATTATGTACTCCATGTTATGTACGAGACCTGATGTCGCCTTTGCACTGAGTATGACGAGCCGATAGCAGCAGGATCCCGGGGAGGATCACTGGAAAGCTGTCAAGGTGATCCTCAAGTACCTTAACCGGACTGAGGATAGCTTCTTAGTGTATGGTGGTCAGGAAGTGCTATCAGTTACTCGGTATACTGATGCAAGCTTCCAGACTGACCAGGATGAGTACTAGTCACAGTCTGGATATGTATTTTTGCTGAATGGTGGTACTGTAAGCTGGAGGAGCTCAAAGTAGCCAACCTTAGCGGACTCTACAATAGAAGCTGAGTACATCGCTGCGTGTGATGCGGCTAAGGAAGCTGTGTGGATGATGAAGTTTATCACTGAGTTGGGGGTAGTGCCAACTATCCAAGACCCAGTCGATATCTTCTGTGACAACAATGGGGCTGTTGCACAAGCTAAGGAGCCCCGGTCACACAAGAACACAAAGCACGTGCTTAGAAAGTTTCACCTCATACGAGAAATCACGGAGAGAGGTGACATTGCATTACACTGAGTGGACACCGAGGATAATGTCGCAGATCCGTTGACCAAGGCACTGGGTCAGCCCAAGCACGAGGGTCATACTAGGTCTATAGGGATTAGGCCCATGCCTAGTTGGAACTAGTGCAAGTGGGAGATTGTTGGAAATGCCCTAGTCTCGAGGCATTGGTCCTTTTATTTGTATTATACATTTATTGGATTTATGTATTACACTCATTTGTGTTATTAATAAAGGCATCAATTCATTTATTATATTTATCTTGTGCAATATATTAAATGAAGTATCCAATGGACATATCTATATCCATGATGACAAGTGTCATGCACTTGGCAGTAAAACCATGGATAGGGTAAACAATATGACCATAAATAGATCCGTAGTCTGCTCTAGTCATGGGAATGAATGGAACGAGAGACTATCATTAACCTGGTTGTATGGCAGTGTCTTACTAGTCATTGGACATGGAATGTCAACCAAGTTAATGGGTACGTGCATGGGGGCATGGTACTGGATAGATCCACTGTACGAGTAATCCACAAGGTATAGTATCACAAGTGATTCTCGTGTAGTACTTGTATAGATCCTTTGACCTGATCATATGATGGTCTTACATGTGAGGTCGCATACTTAGGGGTACGCCTGAAGGGCCTGTAACAAGGTGCCAAGTATGGGTACTTTCGGGTATATCACCTAGCATAGTAATGCTATGGATATGCAGAAGGGATTTGTCACTCAGTAGTCCACTGGGAAGATATCACCAGCCTCTTGATGAATGTAACTGATAAGAGTGTGGCCACACCCAGACAGGTGGGAACTTGTTTGTGAGCTTCAGTGCATTCGGGATCAAGTTAATGTCCGACACAAAAGAGGGTGATCAATCCATGCCTTTGTGTCAGACACCAAGATCAATGACATGTGATGTACAAGTTTAGACTACAGGGTTATGATAACAGTTAGACTGCCATCTCCTTCTTAATTGGGGGCTACAGTGGCTTGCTAGAGCCCAACTGCAGTGTACGGGCCAAAGGCCTGCTGCCAACATAAAGATGGGCCCACGGGATCGTACACATAGAACGACTGAACACAGACTTAAGGAATCACATGTATACTTGGAGTATACACTATGGAGAGAGAGGTGTATATATGTTAATTATATTATAAAGATCAATTGGATTGATCCTAATAATAAAATTAATATATTCAATTGGCTCTTCATAATTAATTAGATTAATTATGAGATTATTTCCTAGGTGGAAATATTCATATGTATAGGTTTGCATATGATTTTATTTTGTGAAGATTTAATTTTAATTTGATGGATTAGATTAATTGATCAAACTAATTTTAATTTAAATGTAAATAATATATTACTTGGTGTAATATATTAAATACATGGGTATATTAAAATTGGGCTTGAAATTAATTTAAACCAAAATAATTAAAATTAGACTGGGCCTAAATTAAAACATGGAAGCCCGCACAGAGTGAAAAGGAGCCAAGCTGGGCCAGAATTCCCCTAGGGGAATTCGTCCACCCTAGGTATAAAAACCTAGGGTGAAAATTTCGGCCACCCTAAGTGAAGCACTAAGCCATAGCCAAAATTTTCCTAGCCCCCTCTCACCATAGTTTCGTTTTTCCAACTCTAGCACGGGTCGTGTTCGTTAGGCGTTCGTGTACGAAAATGAGGAGGGAATCTAATTTGATTTCTGCAGTCTTCATCCATCTCTTGAAAGAGATATTTCGGGTAAGAATTTAATCTCTTTTTGTTTCAATTTTAAGTTTTACAATTTCCACTTCATTTGCTCCTGGGACTGGCATTGGTCCTTGTATTTATATTATACATTTATTGGATTTATGTATTATACTCATTTGTGTTATTTATAAAGGCATCAATTCATTTATTATATTTATCTTGTGCAATATATTAAATGAAGTATCCAATGGACATATCTATATCCATGATGACAAGTGTCATGCACTTGGCAGTAAGACCATGGATAGGGTAAACGATATGACCATAAATAGATCCGTAGTCTGTTCCAGTCATGGGATAGATCCGTAGTCTGTTCCAGTCATGGGAATGAATGGAACGAGAGACTATCATTAACCTGGTTGTATGGCGGTGTCTTACCGGTCATTGGACATGGAATGTCAACCAAGTTAATGGGTACATGCATGGGGGCATGGTACCGGATAGATCCATTAAACGAGTAATCCACATGGTATAGTATCACAAGTGATTCTCGTGTAGTACTTGTATGGATCCCTTGACCTGATCATATGATGGTGTTACATGTGAGGTCGCATACTTAGGGGTACACTTAAAGGGCCTGTAATAGGGTGCCAAGTATGGGTACTTTCGGGTATGTCACCTAGCATGGTAATGCTATGGATATGCGGAAGGGATTTGTCACTCAGTAGTCCACTGGAAAGATATCGCCGGCCTCCTGATGAATGTAACTGATAAGAGTGTGGCCACACCCAGACAGGTGGGAACTTGTTTGTGAGCTTCAGTGCATTTGGGATCAAGTTAATGTCCGACACAAAAGAGGGTGATCAATCCATGCCTCTGTGTCAGACACCGATATCAATGACATGGGATGTACAAGTTTAAACTACAGGGTTATGATAACAGTTAGACTGCCATCTCCATCTTAATTGGGGGCTGCAGTGGCTTGCTAGAACCCAACTGCAATCTGCGGGCCAAAGGCCTGCTGCCAAAATAAAGATGGGCCCACAGGATCGTACACATAGACCGACTGAACACAGACTTAAGGAATCACATGTATACTTGGAGTATACACTATGGAGAGAGAGGTGTATATATGTTAGTTATATTATAAAGATCAATTCGATTGATCCTAATAATAAAATTAATATATTCAATTGGCTCTTCATAATTAATTGGATTAATTATGAGATTATTTCCTAGGTGGAAATATTCATATGTATAGGTTTGCATATGATTTTATTTTGTGAAGATTTAATTTTAATTTGATGGATTAAATTAATTGATCAAACTAATTTTAATTTAAATGTAAATAATATATTACTTGGTGTAATATATTAAATACATTGGTATATTAAAATTGCGCTTGAAATTAATTTAAACCAGAATAATTAAAATTAGACTGGGCCTAAATTAAAACATGGAAGCCCGCACAGAGTGAAAAGGAGCCAAGCTGGGCCAGAATTCCCCTAGGGGAATTCGGCCACCCTAGGTATAAAAACCTAGGGTGAAAATTTCGGCCACCCTAAGTGAAGCACTAAGCACTATGTAATTTTATTTTATTCAATTATTACAAAATTTGAAAAAGAAGAAGCCCATAGAGTGGTGAGCCCAAGTGGAGGTGCAAGCCCAAAAGGAAAAGATAGAGGCCCACTTGATATTTATTTCTAGTATAGGTTTACTAGAATAATATTAGGATGTAATATAGGCCCATAGCAATCCATTTTACTCTTATTTAATTATGCTTTATGTTTATTTGCATGTATGAATGTAATGTCCAATAGCCATTTCACCCGCCTTATGTATGTAAGCCGTTATAAATTGAATCTAATAACCAAATGGAATTACTAAGTCGCTTAAAAGTGCTTCCCTCATTCAAAACCGACTCGAAATGGGAATAGGCAAGTTGTAGACCATGCCCTCGTAGGATACACTGGAGTATTGTCACTTTGTATTGGGTTAGAGTATGGGATACTCTAACACTTGAATGGACGTTTTGACTTAGCGTGGGTAGTAGGATTCTCCTGGCCCTAAGCACAGATGGGTAAGTGCCAATAAACCCATCAAATCAAGAGTCCCTAGGTTGGGATTTGACGGCGTTCCTACCTAAATAGTTAAGGTATAGTTGTACCAAACCCTCGTTTGGCTATATTTTGATGAAATATGGATCTCGGCCCATGAGCCCAACAACTTGGTTTAAATTAATAACATGATTCATTATTAATTTCATATGGGAATAATAAATTAAAGTCTTTTATTAACACTCTTAATGTTTTTCTGTGTAGAAACTCTTAAATGGCAAAATAATAACTTATCACTGCGATCTATTCTTGAAAAGGACAAGCTTTCCGGTCCTAACTTTTTAGACTGGTCTAGGAACTTAAGGATTGTTCTAAGACAAGAGTCAAAAGAGTATGTACTGGAAAGGACTGTGCCGGCTGCGGCTCAAGGACATAATCCACCGGCTGCCCAGCTGGAGGAATACGAGGCGCATGTCAAGGACAATAGGGATGTGACATGCCTTATGTTGGCCTGCATGGTCCCCGAACTGCAAAAACAGTTTATGGACCATCAAGCCTATGCTATGATAACAACTCTAAATGAGATGTTTCAGGAGCAAGCTCGTCAGGAAAGGTACCTGACCAATAAGGCATTCCACTCTTGTAAGATGTGGGCCGGGACATCTGTGAGCGCACACGTGCTCAAGATGAAGGGGTATTTAGACACTTTGGCCCGTCTCGGATCGCCTATCTCTCAAGAGTTGGCGGTGGACATAATCCTCTCGTCCCTGCCGGATTCTTATGATCAGTTCATCCTGAACTACAACATGCAAGGGATGAACCGTACTGTCAGTGAGCTGCATGGGATGCTTAAGCTCACTGAGCAGTCGATCAAGAAGACTCCGCCAGTGCTGCTGGTCAACAAGGGGAACCCTCCTCTTGCCAAGGGTAAGGCCAAGGAAAAGGCCAAAAAGGCCAAGGCCCAACCCAAGGCCCAGCAGAAGGCAAGTCCTGAAGATGTCTGTTTCGGGTGTAGACATGCGGGCCATTGGAAGAGATCGTGTCCCAGGCTGATGGGAGAGCAAAGAAGGGGCCAAGGTGCGTCCTCTTCAGGTATTTATGTTGTAGATATTAACCTTACTGTTTCAACATCTTGGGTATTGGATACTGGATCTGGTTCTCACATTTGTTGCAATGTGCAGGGACTTAAGAACAGAAGGTCACTGGGGTCGGGAGAGGTGGACTTGCGGGTCGGGAATGGAGCAAGGGTTGCTGCCATAGAGATCGGCGAATACCACCTTGTGATGCCCAGTGGATTGGTTTTAATTTTGGAACATTGTTACTTTGTACCTGCTATGTGCAGGAATATTAATTCTGTATCAATGTTGGATATTTCTGGATTTAATTTTACTATTTCCAATGCTAGAATTTCTATATCTAGAGAGGGATTATTTTATGGAGATGCTCTGTTAAATAATGGCCTATATATCCTGGACTTAAATGAAACCAATCATATCTATAACATAAACACTAAAAGGGTTAAGCCTAACGAACTTAATCCTGTCTACCTACGGCATTGTCATCTCGGCCACATAAACGAGAAGTGCATTGCTAAATTTCACAAAGCTGGAGTCCTAGGGTCATTTGACTTGGAGTCAATTGATACATGCGAATCATGTTTACGAGGCAAGATGACAAAGGCCCCTTTTAGCAAGAAGGCTGAAAAGGCCACTGGCTTATTGGACCTAATACATTCAGATGTATGTGGACCTATGAGCGCAGCGACCAGAGGTGGGCATCTGTACTTCGTCACGTTCACAGACGATTTCAGCAGATATGGTTATGTCTATCTGATGAAACACAAGTCCGAGACCCTTGATAGGTTCAAGGAATTTAGAAATGAGGTACAGAACCAGCTAGGCAGGAATATCAAAACCCTTCGGTCGGACCGAGGCGGTGAGTATATGAGCCTAGAGTTTGACTCATACTTGAGAGAGCATCGAATAGTTCCACAGCTCACTCCTCCCGGAACACCATAATGGAATGGGGTGTCCGAATGGAGGAATAGGACCCTATTGGACATGATCCGATCAATGATGAGTCAAGCATCTCTCCCAATTAGTTTCTGGGGACACGCCCTCGAGACAGCAGCTCTCGTCTTAAATAATACTCCGACTAAGGTAGTGGAAAAGACCCCATATCAGATACGGACGGGCAAGGAGCCCAATGTGTCTTTCCTAAGGATTTGGGGATGCGAAGCACATGTCAAGAGATTGACTAGTGGCAAGTTGGAGCCCAAAACTGATAAATGCCTGTTTGTGGGCTACCCTAGGGAAACCAAAAGGTAGTACTTCTACAACCCCGTCAAGAACAAGGTGTTAGTGGTAAGGAAGGGGGTCTTTCTAGAAAAGGAGTTCCTTTCCAAGAAAGATAGTGGGAGCAATGTTGAACTCAGGGAAGTTCAAGGTCCACAAGCTCCTGAAGAGGATAACTCGAAGGCCCAGGTGGAGCTTCCACAAGTGGAAGCACCGACCCAGGCCACACAAGGACCTAGAAGGTCTGGTAGGGATCATCGGGAACCGGAGAGGTATGGTTTCCTCGTCACCGATGATCAAACTCTTCTCATCTGGGATGAGGAAGAACCCAAAACCTACCAGGAAGCTATGGCTAGTCCACAATCTGCGAATTGGCATAAAGCCATGGAGGCAGAAATGCAATCTATATACGATAACCAAGTTTGGAACTTGGTTGATCCACCTCCGGGTGCTAAGGTAATAGGTTGCAAGTGGGGATACAAGCTAAAAGCTGATAATACCTTCAAGGGGCATCTGGTTGCAAAAGTTTTCAGACAAGTCCATGGAATAGACTATGATGAAACTTTCTCACAAGTAGCCATGCTCAAATCCATCAGGATGCTGCTGGCCGTAGCCGCATGGTATGACTATGAGGTATGGCAGATGGATGTCAAAACCGCTTTCCTTAATGGAAAGCTACTCGAAGAGGTGTACATGACACAACCTAAGGGTTTTGTCGATCCAAAGTATCCGGGAAGGGTATGCAAACTTCAAAGGTCCATTTATGGATTGAAGCAAGCATCCCGAAGTTGGAATCTAAGATTCAATGAGGCCATAAAGGAATATGGCTTCATACAGAATCAAGATGAGCCTTGTGTGTATAAGAGGACTAGTGGGAGCATTGTCATATTCTTGGTACTTTATGTAGATGACATCCTACTCATTGGAAGCGACATACCTACACTGCAAGGGGTAAAGCAGTGGTTGAGTAAGTGCTTCGCAATGAAGGACCTAGGCGAGGCTGAGATGATTCTATGGATCGAGATCTACAGGGATAGATCAAATCGGCTTCTGGGCCTAAGTGAGGCTTCGTACATTGACAAAGTTTTGAAAAGGTTCAGCATGGACCGGGCCAAGAAAGGTTTCTTGCCAATGGGCCATGGGCTGAAACTTAGTAAGAAACACTGTCCTAAAACAAGGGAGGACAGGGAGAACATGAAATTGGTTCCATATGCTTCGGCTATAGGATCAATTATGTACTCCATGTTATGTACGAGACCTGATGTCGCCTTTGCACTGAGTATAACGAGCCGATACCAGCAGGATCCTAGGAAGGATCACTGGAAAGCTGTCAAGGTGATCCTCAAGTACCTTAACCGGATTAAGGATAGCTTCTTAGTGTATGGTGGTCAAGAAGTGCTATCAGTTACTGGGTATACTGATGCGAGCTTCCAGACCGACCAGGATGAGTACCAGTCACAATCTGGGTACGTATTTTTGCTAAATGGTGGTGCTGTAAGCTGGAGGAGCTCAAAGCAGCCAACCATAACGGACTCTACAACAGAAGCTGAGTACATCGCTGCGTGTAATGCGACTAAAGAAGTTGTGTGGATGAAGAAGTTTATCACTAAGTTGGGGGTAGTGCCAACTATCTAAGACCCAGTCGATATCTTCTGTGATAACAATGGGGCCGTTGCAAAAGCTAAGGAGCCCCGGTCACACAAGAACACAAAGCACATGCTCAGAAAGTTTCACCTCATACGAGAAATCACGGAGAGAGGTGACATTGCATTGCACAGTGGACACCTAGGATAATGTCGCAGATCCGTTGACCAAGGCGCTGGCTCAGCCCAAGCACGAGGGTCATACTAGGTCTATAGGGATTAGGCCCATGCCTAGTTGGAACTAGTGCAAGTGGGAGATTGTTGGAAATGCCCTAGTCCCGAGGCATTGGTCCTTGTATTTGTATTATACATTTATTGGATTTATGTATTATACTCATTTGTGTTATTAATAAAGGCATCAATTCATTTATTATATTTATCTTGTGTAATATATTAAATGAAGTATCCAATGGACATATCTATATCCATGATGACAAGTGTCATGCACTTGGCAGTAAGACCATGGATATGGTAAACGATATGACCATAAATAGATCCGTAGTCTGTTCCAGTCATGGGAATGAATGAAACGAGAGACTATCATTAACCTGGTTGCATGGCGGTGTCTTACCGGTCATTGGACATGGAATGTCAACCAAGTTAATGGGTACATGCATGGGGGCATGGTACTGGATAGATCCACTAAACGAGTAATCCACATGGTATAGTATCACAAGTGATTCTCATGTAGTACTTGTATGGATCCTTTGACCTGATCATATGATGCTGTTACATGTGAGGTCGCATACTTAGGGGTACGCCTAAAGGGCCTGTAATAGGGTGCCAAGTATGGGTACTTTCGGGTATGTCACCTAGCATGGTAATGCTATGGATATGCAGAAGGGATTTGTCACTCAGTAGTCCACTGGGAAGATATCACCGGCCTCTTGATGAATGTAACTGATAAGAGTGTGGCCACACCCAGACAGGTGGGAAATTGTTTGTGAGCTTCAGTGCATTCGGGATCAAGTTAATGTCCGACACAAAAGAGGGTGATCAATCCATGCCTCTGTGTCAGACACCGATATCAATGACATGGGATGTACAAGTTTAAACTACAGGGTTATGATAACAGTTAGACTGCCATCTCCATCTTAATTGGGGGCTGCAGTGGCTTGCTAGAGCCCAACTGCAGTCTGCGGGCCAAAGGCCTGCTGCCAACATAAAGATGGGCCTATGGGATCGTACACATAGAACGACTGAACACAGACTTAAGGAATCACATGTATACTTGGAGTATACACTATGGAGAGAGAGGTGTATATATGTTAGTTATATTATAAAGATCAATTGGATTGATCCTATAATAAAATTAATATATTCAATTGGCTCTTCATAATTAATTGGATTAATTATGAGATTATTTCCTAGGTGGAAATTTTCATATGTATAGGTTTGCATATGATTTTATTTTGTGAAGATTTAATTTTAATTTGATGGATTAAATTAATTGATCAAACTAATTTTAATTTAAATGTAAATAATATATTACTTGGTGTAATATATTAAATACATGGGTATATTAAAATTGGGCTTGAAATTAATTTAAACCAGAATAATTAAAATTAGACTGGGCCTAAATTAAAACATGGAAGCCCGCACAGAGTGAAAAGGAGCTAAGCTGGGCCAGAATTCCCCTAAGGGAATTCGGCCACCCTAGGTATAAAAACCTAAGGTGAAAATTTCGGCCACCCTAAGTGAAGCACTAAGCCATAGCCGAAATTTTCCTAGCCCCCTCTCACCATAGTTTTGTTTTTCCAACGCTAGCACGGGTCGTGTTCGTTAGGCGTTCGTGTACGAAAATGAGAAGGGAATCTAATTTGATTTATGCAGTCTTCATCCATCTCTTGAAAGAGATATTTCGGGTAAGAATTTAATCTCTTTCTATTTCAATTTTAAGTTTTACAATTTCCACTTCGATTGCTCCTGGGACTGGATTTGAAGAAATCATCGCGTTCTTCCGCTTTTATCGGGTGATTTCCAGTGAAAAATCCCAATAGGGACATGTCTGAATTCACACTGGCTGAATAAACCTTTTTTGAACTGTAGCAGCTCCAAGTAAGGCCGCAAGGCTTCTTCTTTTAGCTCCCACTCACCCTGAGCTTTCCTGATCACTAGAAGTGAATCACCGACAATTAAGACATCATTTTCCCCTAAGGTTAATAGAGCCTCCATTCCAAATGAGCATGCTTCATATTCTGCCCTATTATTGGTTATAGGAAAGATCAGCCTCTTGGATAAAGGATTAATCTCACCATCCGGTGTTGCTACTAGTACCCCGATTCCAGCGCATTTTCTATTCACTGCCCCATCGAAGCACATGACCCATCTTTTCACTTCCACCATGGCTAGTTACTCATCAGGGAATTCCAGATTCTCTGTGTAATCTGATTCTAGGGGTTGGTTCGCCAGAAACTCTGCCACGGCTCGTCCTTTAATGGTTTTCTTCATGATGTACTCGATGTCAAATTCAGACAAAAGTAACAACCACCTAGATAGCTTCCTAACCAATTCTGGTGCTTCATAGAGATACTTCATTGGATCCACCTTAGCCACGGCTTGTATCTTGTAGGACTGGAAATAGTGGCGCAGCTTCTTGGTCAGCCATTGCTACACATGTCTTTTCCACCAGTGCGTATTTGGCTTCATACTCTAGTAATTTCTTGCTAAGGTAGTAGATAGGGTACTCTCTCTTGCCATCTTGTTCTTGTGCAAGCATTGCCCCTATAGAGGATTCTTCAACTGCCAAATACAAAATCAGCGGCTTTCCTGGAATTGGAGGACTCGATACTGGTGGCTTTACCAGGTAAGCCTTGATCTTCTCGAATGCCAGTTGACACTTGTCATCCCACACAATCGACTGATCTTTCTTTAATAGCTTGAAGATTGGTTCACAAGTGGAGGTTAACCGTGCTATGAAGCGGCTGACATACTGTAAGGAACCCAGGAATGATCTGACTTCCTTTACTGTCTTTGGGGCTGGCATATTTTGGATGGCTTTGATTTTGTCTGGATTCATTTCTATACCCCTCTGGCTGACTACGTGACCCAACAGCTTCCCTGATGTGACCCCGAATATGCACTTCTTGGGGTTAAGTCGCAAGTTGTACTCTCTAATGTGTGTTAGAAATCTATCCAGGATAACAGGATGTTCCTCCCGGGTTGTTGATTTAACAAGCATATCATCGACATACACTTCGACTTCTTTATGGATCATATCGTGCAACAGAGTTGTGACAGCCCTCTGATAAGTGGCACCAGCGTTCTTTAACCCGAAGGGCATCACTCTGTAGCAGAAAGTACCCCACTCTGTGATGAACGATGTTTTCACCTTGTCGATCACATCCATCAGAATCTGGTTATACCCTCAAAAGCCATCCATGAAAGAGTACATTACCGCTTTTGCTGCGCTATCAACTAGGACATCAATATGGGGCAATGGAAAGTTATCTTTTGGACATGCCTTATTCAGGTCCCTATAGTCGACGCATACTCTGACCCTTCCGTCCTTTTTAGGCACGAGGACAATGTTGGCTAGCCATTCTGTATACTCCACCACTTCGAGAAACTTGGCATCTATTTGTTTAGCCACGTCTTCTTTCACCAGCGTAGCCCATTCTGGCCTTAGTCTTCTCTGTTGGAGATTGTGCCCTAAGGCCAATAATGGATTATGTAATTTGACTTCTAAGATTAATCTAGTATAGATTAATATTATCATTTATGTTTGTATGTTAGCATTTATGATAAGTATCCATGAATCAACCGTGTAATTCTAAACATCCCTAGTCGATTGTTATTATGGGAATAATAACAAACTAAGACTAGTGTGAGTGATAATAGATATTCATAAGGTGAATATAGTGTATAGAGATACATATTATACTCACGGGTAATATGTTAGAGAACATGTTACTGGAGACCCACTATGAGATCAAGTTCATGGTTATGTGTCACAACTGATCTTGATTATAGTAGTGTCATTAGCTGATTCCTTTGACCTGAGGTCACCATGGATTCCGGGATGAATTCATGTTGTGCTTTGACGCAGTCAAACGCTGCTTGTAACAGAGTAGTTATAAAGGCTGTGATTGGGTACGATATGACTCATGCCTTGGGATGTGAGTGACAGATATGGGATTTTGTCCCTCTCTATCAAGAGAGCGATATCACTGGGCCCCTCGATAAGTGAGACTGTTATATGCATGGCCGTGCTCAAATAATTGATAAGAGTATCAATTGATTTGTTTAAACAGTCCGCTTTGAGATCGAGAAAGCATATGATTAATTTATATAAGATTGACAAGTGTACCATGTCTTATAATTAATCATGATATCAAGAGACAAAAGGGAATATGACACATTCTATAAGTAGGTTTATTGGATTATACCAATCATATGAATTGGGTAGTCATAATGGCTTGCTAGAGTCCGCTTATGACTTATGAGGGCATTATGGTAATTTCCTCATTGCCAATTTATATGATCCTACGGGGTCACACACAAAGAGCAAAATGAGATTCACTTAATTCGGGGATAAATTATTATGAGATAATGATTTATTATTGATGAGAAATTAAATATATATAAAGATATATATTTACATGTATATGTATATACACATGAACGTATTAATAAGATTAATATATTTATGGCATAAAGTATGCTATATATATATATATGTATATTATAATTATATTATATGGTGATATAATTAATTATAATATACATTTACGTATATGTGTATATATATATATGTATGTATGTATGTAAATATTAATAAGATTAATATAGCATAAAGTATGCTAATTATATTATATGGAGATATAATTAATTTTACATACATATGTGTATATGATGGAGAATTGACTAAGTTTAATATTAATTGAGAATTAATAAAACTTATGGGGGCTAATTTATAATTATAATTAAATATAGTATTTAATTACAATTATAAGTTAATAATAAAAGAAAAAACCCTAGAAATAAGTGGGGGTTGGATGTGATACAGCAGCCCCCCATCTCCATCAAATTGCCGAAAAAAAATGCTTTTGGCATAAAGTGAAAAATATCAATTTTTCACCTTCTCATTCGAAGAACTGTTCTACGATCCCGGCGCTAGCACGCGGTGAGTCAATTGCTCGGTGTGGATCAACTGTAGAGGGAATCTGCTTTGGTTCCTGTATCCAATCCTGCAAGAATTAAGAGGTAATTCTTTAACCCTCCTTCCAATTCAATGCAATGTACATGGGTCCTTGGTGGGGATTAATCCGTTTTTCTTTCCGCTGCGTATTTATTTTATGCGATTAATTCACAACAGTGGTATCAGAGCCACTTGTGCATTGGTTGAATTGGATTTGTTATTTTGATTAGATCAAAATTGCATGTTAGGGTTGTATGTTCTTGATTTAGGGTTCAATGTTATTGTGAATAACATGTTTAAAATTTGATTTTAATGTGAATCATTGTGAATGATTTGTTTTAATAATTTGAAATGTTTAAGGGGTTGGTATCATAAATTTGATTCATGGGATTTTAATTGAAATTGTTTCAATTAATTAAATGAAATTAAAAAAAAAAAAAAAAAGTTTTCGTTATTCTGGGCATAATGCCCAGAATAATTGTGGGTGCAATGCAATTGCAATTGCAATTGCGCCCAACTGCAATTGCAATTGCACATGCTGCGTAAGCAGCATGCTGCTTACGCAGCATGGGCTGCGCAGCTGCGTGTTGCGCAGCTACGTGTTGCGCAGCCCGTCGGGCTGCGCGCAGTATTGGATACTGCAGTGCGCGGCCCGACGAGCATGCTGTCCGACAGTTTTACCCCTTTTTCGTTTTAAGTGTGGAAAATTGTTTCTGCATATTTACGAATTTTTCCAAATTAATTAATTCTAAATACAATGTGATTGTATTTTACCACTTTGAACCCTAAATATTTTTAGATATAAAATTATTGTTGATAATTTTATGCATGGTGTTATGGTATGGTTTTGGACCCCGTGGATGCTTTATTTTATTTATTATGGTTTTATATAAATACGACCTGCGAGTCGTTTGTATTTATGTAAATTTTAATTTTAATTTTACTAGATAAATTGTATAGGATGCAATTTATAATATGTAAATTTTATTTTACTAAAAAAAATTGTATAGGTTGCAATTTTGTAAAATATGTAAATCCATGAGATGGTGCCAAGGAACAAAGACGTGAAGACGGATCCAAGGGATGCGGCTGTGCTGCGACCATGCAATGGTTACAACCACCTAGGAAATGACCTGTTGATTTTCATATTGGCCTGTGAAAATCAATGTAGATAAAACCATACCATAACACGGTCTTTCGAGTCTATTGCATGTTTTATATTTTGATGCCATGTGATGCCATGCTAAGTATGATATATGCATGCTAGATGAATGTATGACATTGGATGCCATGCTAGAATTAATATTAACTTAGAAAGATTAATGTTAATGCCATGTATTGTATGAGATACATTTTAATCACAGGAATTAATAAACCCTAAATAAACTTATGAAGTTTATATTTTTGCCACCCAATTACGTATAACACTAGTCAAGTACTATGTTCGCATCATGGTAGCCACGCCAAAGCGGGTACGCATGTTGTGACCTTAGCGAAGCGATAATATGAGAAATGGTGATTCTCATTGTGTTGTAATTGGTTTAACAAAGGGTTAATCAAAACGGTGTTTGAGCCCGAGGCAAAGATGAGATGAGTAACATACAATTAAATATGATATATGATATCATGCATCTCATAAATTAGAAGAGTTGCATAATGATGCAATTGGCAAAGAAGTGCACATCCAAAATATGTTTAAATGGTTTAAAGCATGATTTTGAGTCTTTGCCTACCGAAGTTGTATTTAATCATAGGGACATGCCAAAGCAGTGCTATGGTTAAGTATGGATTTTGGATCTTCACCCACTTAAATATTTTAAAGGGTTTTATAATTTAAGTGGGAGCATTTAAATAAAAATCTTTACACGCTTTATTATAGTTATGATTGCTATTACCATGATCTCGATTGTTATTGAACTTTGAGAATTGTTCTCAAATCAAAAGGAATCATATGTTCTCAATAATCCTTTTGCCCAATGAACCACTAGCAATTGTAACATGAGTATAAAAGATGCTTACTTGAAGCATCGAAGGGACTCTGTTTAAAATTTATTATCTTACACTTGCCACCAATTCTTCCGCACGTGGAAGTTTTACTTGAGGTATATGATACATCACAAATGGAAATGTTCCATCAGTTAGTGAGCAAGAAAAGATAAGTGTTTGAGGCAACATTTTCTCATTGGCCTCCAAAAGGCATTAAGATGTGATCTTGAATTCATTATTTGATAGTCATTGGTGATGAACTATCATTTGAATGACATGGGGAAAATTGTGAATTAGTTGCATAGGATGCAAAAGAATGTTAAGTTATCCATAAAGGATAAGCCCGCCTCGAATTGTGTGCTTATGGTTCAAAAGGAAAAGGATAAAAGGAAGGTCGAAAAGCATAAAGACCGAAAGGTTCGGGTGAAACATGTTTTAAAAGACCAAAGCTGTCGGCATAGAGAGATCTCCAAAAGAAGGGTGTTGCCATTTCTAGAATGAATCGTTCATTAGAATAGAAATAGCAAACTTTGTTTGGAGAACTATAAGAAGATGAAAGGCAGTGAGACTGCTACCTTAAGTATTTATTAACTATTCTACTTTTGTTTCTATATCAAAAGGTATTAGATATCGTTGTGAATCTCATATTAGTAGAATATGAAGAATGACAACTTGAATAGAAACCTTATGAAGGTGAAAGGTAGAATGCGAATAGGCAAAAGAAGCAAAGGTTGTTACTCGAAGGTTTTTGAACTTTTACATGAAAGTTGTGAACTTCAAGTTAAAAGTTATGAACCTTTTTACATAAAAGTTATGAACTTTGGTTAAAGGTTATGAACTTTTGCATGTGAGTTACGAACTCTTGTTGCCTATTGAACTTGTTGGCTTAAGTAAACAAATGTTGTTTATTTTATAATTGTGAATTATAAACTTTATAAAGACATGATTATGAAATGTAGATTTACATAATTGTCTTTATATGTGGAGCCCATCTGTAACATAAATACTGTAAGGATCGAATCAAATAGTTGATTCAACCTATTTTGGCAGTGTCCTCTTGGAGACATAAGCAAAGTCGCATTACGAAACTCCATGAGAATGGACTTTTGGATTCATGAGATTATGAATCATCTTGAATCATGCGAATGTTGTTTATTGTAAAAGATGATAAAGTTGTTCTTTGCTAAAAGTAGTTAAAGAATAATCGATTTATTAAGCATTATACATATGGATGTATATGAATTATAAATCAACTGCTAAAGGAGGTTTTAATACTTCATTACCTTTATGGAACTTTTCTCTAGATAAGAGTATCTAATTAAACACGAGTTTGGAACTTTTGAAGTGTTCAAAAGCTTGTAAAAGGAGTATGAAGTATCTTGACAAGATAGTAAAGTCATTTAGATATGATCCGAGTGGTGAATATTTGAGTCAAGATTTTGACAATCATCTTAGAAATTGTGGGACTGTCTCACAATTGACTCCTCCAAGTGCGCCACAAAGGATGTTGTGTCGAAAAGGGAGTAATCGAACTCTATAAAGATATAGTTCAATCTATGATGAAGTCAAGTTGATCATCGTTTTCTCAAAAATATGCCATTAAAGCAGCTGTGTATATTGTTCCGTCTAAAACAATTCATGAATCAACATATGAGATATGGTTGGGTAAGAGACCCAAATTGTTTCATTGAATAAGTTTAGGGCTGTAAAGCTTATTTCGAATAAGTTGGCACCTAAATTTAAATATCGTATTGTGGATTACTCAAAAGGAAAGTAGGAGTTGTTACTCCTGTGTTTCTTTGGGATACAAAGTAGTTGTAGCTAGAAATGGTTTCCCCTTGAAGAGGGAGTTAATTTCTAGTAGAGTTAGTGGGAGTAAGGTACACCTACAAAACTCGTAATTCACAAAAGTGACATTTAACGTTGAAGAGGAACGTGGAAATGGTTTCATGATCATTGTTGAAATTACACAAGTCCAATGAAAGTCTAGTGGAATACGACATGATTAGGAGAGATATGGATTTCTCAAAATCATGATGTAATTTTACTAGATGAAGTAAGTCTTCTTTTATGAAGAAGCAATGTTAGATTTTGAATCTAATATGTGACTTGATGCTACAAAGGTTGAAGATAAGTCCATGTCTGACAATCAAAGTATAGACTTTGATAAGTCTTTTAGAAGATGCATATGCAATGGTTGCAAGTGAGTTTTCAAATTGAAAACCGATATGGATGGTGATCTTCAAACTTATAAAGCACGACTAGTGACTATAAGGATACGAACAAATTCATAGTAGGACTATGATGAAATCCTCTTTAGTCATTAATCATGATCAAGTCATATTGAGTTCTTGTTGCCATATCCCCATAATATGATTATAAAATATGGCAAATGGATATCAAAATCTATTTTTTACGTGAAAACATGATTGAGGATGTGTACGTGACACAACCCAAAGTTTTGAGCATCCAAAGAATTCAAATAGCTTATGCAAGTTTTCAAAGATTCTCATAAGGATCGAAACATGCATCAAATAGTTGGAATCATAGTTTTGATAAAGAAATCAAATGGTTTGATTTTATCAAAAGGATGATGAATCTTGTGTTTCAAAAGGATCAGTGGGAGCATATCGGTATTCCTAATGCTATATGTGGATGACATATGGCTTGTTGGAAATAACATTCTTACCTTGCAAGAAGTAAAATCTTGGCTAAGAAAGTAATTTCAGTTAATGTTATAAGCATGACTGCCTGTATTCTTGAAATTGGAATCTATACAGATAGATCTAAAAGAATGTTTTGGCTTAAGTCAAAGCATTGAAAGCGTTCAATATAAAAGACTTAATAGAAGCTTGCTTATGTTAACTGTGTAAATAGTTGCACATATACAACTGATTGCAATTAGTTGCAATATATCAGTCGAGATCTAGTATTCTCTTAAAAAGAGAAGTTATGATTTTGAAAGGTTCAAAATAAAACGTTATAGCTAAATATCTATAATAGCAGCCAAAGTATACAGTTACATGTGATGTAAAGAAATTTTGGATGAAGAAGTTCATCAAAATTTTATGTTTTTGTTCTAAGCATTGCTTATCCTGTGAGACTATTGTAGGGACAATAGTTCAATGCGTAAGAACCTTGTATGACACAAGCATATACTTAGGCGTTTTTCACTAATTTAGAGAGGCTGTCTCTAAAGAGAGAGTGAATATGTGTAAAGTAGCAACGGAAGCGAAAATTAATAATTCATTGACAAAGACTCCTGCACGAGTGAATACATGAAAGTCATGTAGGTCAATGGGTATAAGATACATGTATGATTGGCCATAGTACAAGTGGGAGATTGTTGGAGATTGTGCCCTAAGGCCAATAATGGATTATGTAATTTGACTTCTAAGATTAATCTAGTATAGATTAATATTATCATTTATGTTTGTATGTTAGCATTTATGATAAGTATCCATGAATCAACCGTGTAATTCTAAACATCCCTAGTCGATTGTTATTATGGGAATAATAACAAACTAAGACTAGTGTGAGTGATAATAGATATTCATAAGATGAATATAGTGTATAGAGATACATATTATACTCACGGGTAATATGTTAGAGAACATGTTACTGGAGACCCACTATGAGATCAAGTTCATGGTTATGTGTCACAACTGATCTTGATTATAGTAGTGTCATTAGCTGATTCCTTTGACCTGAGGTCACCATGGATTCCGGGATGAATTCATGTTGTGCTTTGACGCAGTCAAACGCTGCTTGTAACAGAGTAGTTATAAAGGCTGTGATTGGGTACGATATGACTCATGCCTTGGGATGTGAGTGACAGATATGGGATTTTGTCCCTCTCTATCAAGAGAGCGATATCACTGGGCCCCTCGATAAGTGAGACTGTTATATGCATGGCCGTGCTCAAATAATTGATAAGAGTATCAATTGATTTGTTTAAACAGTCCGCTTTGAGATCGAGAAAGCATATGATTAATTTATATAAGATTGACAAGTGTACCATGTCTTATAATTAATCATGATATCAAGAGACAAAAGGGAATATGACACATTCTATAAGTAGGTTTATTGGATTATACCAATCATATGAATTGGGTAGTCATAATGGCTTGCTAGAGTCCGCTTATGACTTATGAGGGCATTATGGTAATTTCCTCATTGCCAATTTATATGATCCTACGGGGTCACACACAAAGAGCAAAATGAGATTCACTTAATTCGGGGATAAATCATTATGAGATAATGATTTATTATTGATGAGAAATTAAATATATATAAAGATATATATTTACATGTATATGTATATACACATGAACGTATTAATAAGATTAATATATTTATGGCATAAAGTATGCTATATATATATATATGTATATTATAATTATATTATATGGTGATATAATTAATTATAATATACATTTACGTATATGTGTATATATATATATGTATGTATGTATGTAAATATTAATAAGATTAATATAGCATAAAGTATGCTAATTATATTATAAGGAGATATAATTAATTTTACATACATATGTGTATATGATGGAGAATTGACTAAGTTTAATATTAATTGAGAATTAATAAAACTTATGGGGGCTAATTTATAATTATAATTAAATATAGTATTTAATTACAATTATAAGTTAATAATAAAAGAAAAAACCCTAGAAACAAGTGGGGGTTGGATGTGATACAGCAGCCCCCCATCTCCATCAAATTGCCGAAAAAAAATGCTTTTGGCATAAAGTGAAAAATATCAATTTTTCACCTTCTCATTCGAAGAACTGTTCTACGATCCCGGCGCTAGCACGCGGTGAGTCAATTGCTCGGTGTGGATCAACTGTAGAGGGAATCTGCTTTGGTTCCTGTATCCAATCCTGCAAGAATTAAGAGGTAATTCTTTAACCCTCCTTCCAATTCAATGCAATGTACATGGGTCCTTGGTGGGGATTAATCCGTTTTTCTTTTCGCTGCGTATTTATTTTATGCGATTAATTCCCAACATTCTCAACTTCTGCTTCACCGGTCCGAACTTAGGGTCTGTCGGGATTTTGTGCACTGCTATTTCTATGTCCATACCTGGCATGTCTTCATATGACCAGGCGAAAGCTTTAACATGTTTTTGGAGTATTTTTATTAATTCTTTCTCTTCCTCGAATTTAAACTTGTGTGAAATGAGCACCATTTTAGGGTTTTCATCTGTACTTATATTGATTTCATGCAATGCAGTGTCATGTATGCTAAATATGCTTGATGGTGATTTAAATGCATGCACAGAATTATCAGGATAAACATCACACAAGTAAGCAAATTGGGATTTCATTGCATTGAACTTATCATAAAGTACATCAGTTACATTGAAAATGGAAGAAATAGATACAACAAAATCATTTTCATCCTCCACAAGCGGAGGGCCTTATTCTTCATCAGCTTCCATCTTCCCTTCCAGAGCATCATCCGAGGTTGCAGCTTTCTCTGCTTTTTTTCCGGTCGCTTGCATCTTAGCTCTTTCCATAATCTTGGCAATTTCAGTGACCACAGAGTCTAAATTCACTTTGGCCATTAATTCTTCACCAAATCCCTCCTTGGATTTTCCAAACGCCTTACTGAAAGCAGTAGTCAAAGTGCCTGAAATCACCTCTGTAGCTTCAACACAGGTCTTCTTTTCATCTTCTTCCTTGGCCACCTCTATGGCTTCTGCTACTACCTCAGATGACCCTCCTTGCAAAATCTCAGATTCAGCAGTTGCTTCTTCCGCCATTACAGGGGCTACTGGCTCCTCCTAGCTTTCGTCAAAATCCATGACATCAGCAAAGATCTCGAAGCTAGGATACTCGACATTTCCAACCATTACCGGTTCAGCCTGACCCTTGTAAACGTCTTCTCCCGCCTTTAGAAATGGCTTCATCGCAATCTTTCCACTCTTGCCCTTTTTCAGATTCTTCCACTCAGATGCCCCTTCTACATAGCCAAGGCCATACTGCTTCGACTTTCCCTAGTCAATTTTCAATTCTGGAACCCCCTGCAAATTGATTCCGAGTTCCATTCCCGGGACAAAGTTCTGCTTATATAGATACCGGGATAGCCACTCTGGAATATAATTCTCATAAAGGACCATAGGGGCATCCGTGGTCTCTTCCTCTTCGATTACAGCGACTTGAAACCCACCAAAGGGAACCACTTCTTCATTCACTGCAGCTACCATCAATTAGGCATCCGCCTTAACAGTCACAATTATGTCGTTCATAGAGAACTTGATCTTTTGATGCAATGTGGAAGGGACACCTCCCAAAGGATGGAACCAGGGCCTTCCAAGCAACAGGGAGAATGTGACTGGGATATCAATCACTGTAAAAGCAACTGTGGACCTAACTGGTCCAACCTCTACTTCCGCCTCAAACATCCCTATCACCATTCTTTTAGAGTCATCATATGCTCGTATGACTATTGAGGATCTCTTTAATACTTCTTCATTTAGCCCCAGAAATGGCAACATCTTTAGTGGGTAGATATTCAGTGTCGATCCATCATCCACCATGACGCAAGGCATTACCTTATCCATCACATGGGCCCTGACATAAAGAGCTATGTTGTGGGCCTTCCCTTCAGCAGGCAGGTCTTCCTCGGAGAAGACAATATCAGGACTCCCAACATGAACTTTGTCTAACAAACAGCATATAGCCTCTGGTGAAGCTATAGGGGAGACTTCACTCTCTGACAATTTCTTTACTAGAGCAGCCCTATGCTCCTTGGAGGTCAGAAGCAAGTGCCATAAGCTAGCTTGGGCAGGAGTCTTCTTCAGCTGGGAAATGACTAGGTCCTCCTTCTCAACTCCTTCTGGTGACGAAGTACTGCCCGACCCATTCATCGGTGCTTTATCTTTCATCTGATCTGCCGGCTGATATACCCTTCCACTTCAGGTCACGTGCTGCACTTCTTGAATCTTCATCTTCTCAACAGCTGGGAGTTTAACTGCCTCTCTTCTATCAAATTCTTCGTACTCATCTTCGGAGTCGAGATCATCCAAAATTATGGGCTTGATCTCCTTACATTCCCCCTTTTTCTCACATTCGGATTCCACTTCGGGTTCCCCTACCGCCACTGCCTGAATCATAGGATTTGCTTGCAGAACTTGGGCAAATATAAAGTTAGCCGGCAACCCTGACTGGACCATGTTAACCCGCTTTTCGAATGTCGGCAGTGGGTTGGTTTTAGTGCTAGGTTTGGCTGGCTCGTACAGCTTTCCCTCGTCAATGAGCTTCTGGATAGCATCCCTTAGCTTATAGCAGTTGTTGGTTCGATGGCCCGTCACTACATGATAAGTGCAGAAATTATCTTTGTCAGCTTCAGATGGCTTCTCAAATGGCCTTAAAGACTATAGCAGGCCACCATTCCTACACTTGGTGAATATCTTTGCTAAAGTAAGAGTCCAAGGCGATATGCCTTATCCTCCAGGACCCCTATTCTGGTTGCCTTGCTGCTGATTCACAGTAGCCACTTCAACCTGCTTCACCTGTGATGATTGCCCCTACTTGCTACTGGAACCTGAACCAGAACCACTGCCAGACCCAGCTGCTGCGGTTGATCTATACCCTGAGCTATACCCTGTGCTTCTTCCCCCTTTCTGACCAATTGGCTTCTCCTCTTCATCCCTTTCTATCTTCATGGCCATGCTGTAAACCTCACTGAGTTCCTTAAAGGGATGGAATTTCATGTTGTTCTTGAAAATGTCTTTGCTGCCGTTAATGAGCTTCTGTATAAGCTCATCTTCATCAGGGCGGTTCTTTAGGAGGATCATCTTGTTCGTCCATCTCTGATAGTACTTATCAAAGGGCTCGTTGAATTTCTGCTTCACCCTCTCCAAATCATACAGCTTCACCTGGATTTTGGTGTTGAAGCTGTAGTATTTAATGAAGGCTACCGACAATACTTCCTAATCAGATTGTTCCTCCTCTGACAGTGAGTTATACCATCCTAAAGCACCTCCCTCCAGTGTGGTGGGGAATAAATTGATCAGCAGCTGCTTTGTGGCGTCGGCCGTTAGCATAACTCGGGCATACAGTTCATATGGGCCTCCTGCGAGCCCTTCCCTTTGTAAGTAGGGATCTTCGGCACTTGGAAGCCAATGGGGAATGTCTCGATGCCCTTACTGATCATGGCATCAACATTTACACCCTTCTTCGATTCAGCACTGATACGGACCCCCTTCTTTAACTGGGCCATAACTTCGTCTAGCTCAGAACATTTTTCCTTCATCCTCTGTTCCATAGCTGCTTCTATTTCCTGTAGCTTCTCAAGGCTAGCCGAAGCATCACCACCATGTTGGGATGACTCAGCCTTTTTTTCTTTCCTAGCTCCACTACCGCCAGCCTCACCATCTTCCCTTAAAACTACCCGCATCTCTTCCTTCAACATGTCACGGAAGTCTTGGGATCTGAAGAAATCCTTCAAAACATCAGCTATGCTCGGTGTCTGATCTGCCGTATTCACTCCTTCCCCAGGCTCAGAATCACTGTCACTCTCAACTATCCTCTGTCTCCTAGCTGCCCTTGAAGCTGGGGATCTTGTCCAAGGTCGCTCCAGTGTATTCTGCTTCGGAGTAGATAGGAGGTATTAAGGTTGTGAATGAATGACGTGATGTGGCATGAAAGTTAAGGTATTGAAAATGCTTGAATCGAATGGAGTGATTATGCATGAAATGATGGTATGAATGGTTCCCTTTTATTAGTTTTCTTCTTCTTGGGGCATTCCAAGAACACCCAAAGCTTATGCAAAAATGTCGCGTGTGGGCCATCACACGAACAGAGCTTCGGCGCCTTTGGGACGCCTAATGAATTCGTGACATGCTCGCTTATGTACCGACACACGTACGGAGTTCAACGCTTTATAGGTCTATGGGATGATATGAAATGGTTGCATGGGCCGGGCCCACAGACAAAGTTCTGATGCTTTTGAGCATATGATATGAAATGATGTTATGAGAAAGTCACATGTAACGGGGACACGGACAGAGATTCGGCATTTGGGGAACACCTTTTTATAATTTGATGATGTTATGGACCTATATGTATACTAATTGGGCACTCGGGGAGTACCTTAAATGGTAAATTAATGTCATAAAGTGGTCGGATGTGGACCACGGTTTTATATGATGTTCATGATGAATGAGCGTGATGTCATGAAATGCATCGTGTAAGTTGTTACCCGAAAATGGGCCTAAGACCGTTGTGGCTTTTATCGAATGAAACGATTTCGGTGGAATGGCCGAATGCAATCCGGTACATCGACAAAACATGGGTAATTTTGGGTACCCGATATGTTATGAAATGGGATGGTCATGATAGGCGTCCTTGAAATGCCCCTTAATTTAATTTAAGTGAAATATGGTGAATGAACATGTCACACAATATGCAAATGGCTGCACGAAAACGTGGGTTAGAATGCATGACACACATAATGATGTTATCTATGTTATGTGAAAGAATGCTAATCACACAAGTTTAATGTTATGGCTGAAAAAGAAAGGGTTAGCATGAATGACAAACGAATGAATTAATGTTTTACACATGAAATAAAATGCAAATGGCTACATAAAAATGTGGGTTAGCATCACGCAAAAAATGTTTTATGTATGGTATGTCACATGTATGAAAAATGGTGATTATGGTATGTTATGCACACGTAGGTAGCAATTGCGATGTGTCACGAGATGTTGAGAAACACCTAGCAAGCAAAATTAATTCTTCCCACCTTAGTCCTCCAACGTGGTCGGTCTCAAAAATTTCTAACCAAGTCCTAGGTGGGGTTCACTTCGATCACCAAGCGGGAGTGATGAAGGCGTGATTTTATTATTCACACAATTATTTTGGTATCCTAAGGGAATCCAACTAGGGCTGCCTATATGGGTTTGGTCAAAGTCGGGATAATATCAAGGCTCTCGTAGCAAGATATAATCCTCACTTCTCCCTACTCAAGGGTTCTAGCGAAGGGGTTCGTACGAGGCTATGAGTGGTGTTTTGTATTCGTGTCCCTAAGACCAAGAGGAACTTAGGTGACACTTCAACAATCCACCGGGCTATAAAAGGATACCTAAACTAATGCAACAATGGCTAACTAAAATGCAAATAAAATACCAAAAGAGAATCATCCGCCTTATTTTAATTAGACACTTTTCAGGGCTTATCAAATTCTTTTAAGTTTTTAAGAAAACTTTTTAAGAAATCCCCAACGGAGTTGCCACTGTGAGCGGACGACGCATTTTCGACGGGACGCGAGACTCCCTTTCAGAAGGGGCACCACGATCTCGGGCGGGCCCCTCCCTTGTGTGGGGTTTTTATAAATGGAAAATCGGTTTGGAAAATAAATGGAATTAATTCTTAAAAGAACCGAGACCTAAGTCTCGATGAATATTGTAGAGTCACCACCCGGCTCAGCTCAACTGGGAAATTTATAATGCAGCTGAACCGCACGAACGACCGCTGCACTATCCAGAGATTCTGGTCCGGACAAGTCCCTTATTTCGTGTTTAATTAAATTAAATATTGCCAATGTTCTCAAAATGGTATTTCAAAATCTAAAGTCAATTTTATTGAATAGAAAAGGCATACAGTGTGCATACAAATATTTAATACAAAAGTAAAGAAATAAATATTAATTGGCTTACAACCAAATCGAATGGAAAAATAAAAGCTCTCGCCTCACTTATACAATCGCCTAGAATACACGAGAATCTAAAAATAATTACAATCGCCTAAATACACAATTAATTCTATTAAAATACAAATAAAAATAAATATAAATATAAATATAAATAAAAGCTGCAAAACAAAGGTTAGCACAATTTATACGGCACACCACAAGTTGGACTCAAATAGACAGAATTGGGAAATCAAGTATTGGGGGCATGCATATAGGGGATAACCGGGTTGGCTCGGCTAGCCGGTCCGATTAGACCTGGAAATTGTTTTGAAACATCCCTGTATTTTGGTTTTGTGAGAAATTCATTTTGAAAACAATTTTACCAGTTTACATGCATTTTTACATATTAAGTGGGTCGGTTTTCGGGAGAATCGGGTCTTCGTCATTGAATTGTTCTAAAAGCGATTTTGCTGAAAATTGGATCTAAGGTCGTGAATGCACACAACAAAATTCATTTTGATGATTTTTGGATTTTCTGAATTTTATGGGTTTTTTGGAATTTTTTGAGGATAAAAACTGAAATTCTGATTCTGGAACGAGGGTTACAGTCGTGCGACTGTAACGACAGTCGTGCCACTGTAACGACAGGCACGTCGCTCAGAATCAAGATTTCGCAAAAATTTTTTTTGAATCAAAAAGGGAAGAAAAACAATCTTGAAATTAAGAACACTCGTACGACTGTATATACAGTCGTACGACTGTTCATCAAATCCAAGAACAGTCGTGCAACTGTTCTTAATTTCCAGAAATAGAAGCACGAAAACACAGCAGAAAATGCACAAAAATTCACTTCATACACCCAAAAAGCGAGAAAAAGCGAAAGGAAAAGGAGTGTCTACCTTTTTAGAACCTAATCCAAGTCGATTTGACCTCTGGCGTCGCTCCAATCCAAACAAATTCGCACTTTTTCTTTGAAATTGAAGTTGAGGGCTTTATGTCCAAAAAATCCAAAATGCTTGGGATTCTGATGATTTAAGTCCGTGATTTTGATTTGTTTGAGAAGTTAATTAATTAACCTAAAGATTTCTAGCAAGTTTTAGTCTTAATCCTAAAGAATTCGAAAGAAATAGAAGAGAAAAAGAGGATCTTGAACAAACTTCCTTACCCCTTTTTCTTGTCTCTTTCCTTCTCTTCTCTCTCTAAGTTTCCACCAGAAATCCAATTGTTGTTTCTCTCCCTTCCTTTCCTTCTTTTTATCTCTGCTTTTTCGGCTTACTTGCTGTAAGAATGGAGCAATTAATGTTCCTTCCTCTCTCCTCCATTTTCTACTGCAGAGGTATAGGCTCCTGCAAGTTTTCTGATATTACAGTCGTACGACTGTAATTTTTAAATTACAGTCGCACGACTGTAAGGACAGTCGTATGACCATATACTTTGTCTTTTTTAAGTATAGAAAATTCCGGCGCTTACATACATTAAGACTTATTGTATGAATACATTATTTGTGTCACATTAATAAAGGCAATTAATCTATTTCATTTATATCTTGTGCTATAGTATGAGTAGAGTATCCATTGATTAATAATCATAAAACCTATCCCAGGTCTGTTCTAATCGTGGGAAGGAATAGAACCACAGACTTGTATATTCGATGACTGTATGGCAGTTCTTAACTAGCCATAGTACTTGTATAGTCAATCATGAATATAGGTACATGTCGTTGACATGGGACTGGATCGATCCGCACAAGAAAGCCACATGGTTGTCGCATCATAGGTCTTTCTTGAGTAGGTCTCTTTTGTCCTCAGACCAGATTTCATTATAATATCAATATGGAATCTGGTTCACTTTGACATACGGCTAACAGGTCTGTAAAAGAATGCTAAATACGGGTATGATTGGGTGGGCCGGTGAACATGTTGATATTGATGATGAAGTGATGGAATTACCACTCGGGTAACACCGAGATAATATCATTGGCCACTTGATGAGTGGGACTGATAAGTGTATGGCCATACCCAAGTAATTCGGTGCTTATTTGATTAATCTGTCAACTCAAGATCAAGAAATATAATAAACAACAGAAGAGGATGACGGACACCATGCCTCTTGTTTATTCATATCGATATCATTAGACAAAGGACACTATGAGATTCCTACTGGGTGAGTGTCTTCGAAAGGCTGCTGCATCTCTGTCTTAATTGGGGGATATAATGGTTTGCTAGAACCCACTTATAGTCATGGGCCTTGGGCCTACTGCCAACATAAAGATAGACCCATAGGATCATGCACATAGATCAACTGAGCCAGGACTAATAGAAATTGTACATGCAACGTACATTGGAAGAAATGTGTTAATTAATTAGTTGACGTTCGGTGTCAAGGTAATTAATTAACATTGGGTTGAATTTAATTTAATTAATAAGTTTACATAATGTAATTAATTAATTAATTTATCAATTAATTGAATTATATAAAGTAAACAATTAATTAAATAATTTTCCTAAGTAGGAAAATTAAAACATGTATTGTATTTACTTAAGTGTGATTTAATTTTATTTAGGAGTAATTAAATTTAGCCAAATGGAATTAAATTACATAGTATATACTTTTTAATTAAAGTTTATTTATATAATTATAATCCTAGCGGACTTGGGTTTAATTAACCCAATTAAAACCCAATTAGACAAGGTGTCTATATAAGGGCACACTTAAGTAATAAAACCCTAATTCAACCCTAATTAATTGCTGGAAATTTCAGCCAAAAATCCCAGCCCCAAAACAGCCAAAAATCCCAGCATTAATCCTCCATTCCTTCGCGTCTTCGGCTCGCACCGGTTCCCGCTCAATAGGTGGTCATGCAGCGAACTTTGGAGATTACAGTTTCAAGAAACGATTCTGCAGCAGTCTCTTGAAGAGACGAATCCGGTGAGTTAATCTCTCTTCATTCAAATTGGTTTTATTCTAATCAATGGTAATTGGACACAATAGGTGGATTCTAGGAAATTTTAAATGGTGTATTTTCTGCTGCGCCACATTATTTTTCCGATGACGAATCCCAACAGTACTATGTAACCTAACATATACCTATGTCCTTGATTGACAATCCATGTCTAATGGTTGGTGAGACAAAACCATACAATCAAGGAAGATGTTGGTTGTGAGCGCCGGGTTTTCCCAACCTCAATAATGATAGAATACCAAATAATATTTGTCTTTATTGTTCATTACGAATGTCGATTCGAGAAGTTAAGATTCGGATTTGATTGAACTTGAAACTTGAAACAAGGAAAAATTTGAAGAATTAGGATTGAGTGAACACAACAGCCGCATGGCCATTGAAAGAGCCATACGGCTATTGTGTCAACAGCCACACGGTTATTGATGTGACAACCGAACGGCTGTTGATGTGTCACCAATAATTCTGTATGGAGAGACGGCTATTTGGATTTGAGGGAAACACATAATTTTCCACTAATTTGGAGATTACGGGGTGGGTCCGTGATTTTGGATTGAAGGGAGTTCTACCAACAACAAGAACAAGATTAACAAAGGGAATTAAGAAATCAGGGAGAGGAATTAAGCAAAGAAGAATGACATAGAATTTTTAAAGCCTTCAAACTTAAATTCACAATCAAGACCAGAATCCATCAATTACAATCACCAAATTCATTCTTCAAACCAATCCTCAAGCCTTCAAAGACTTATTGATTGCTGGAATTGAAGGATTGGAGCTGGAATTGGAAGAATTCAAAGTTGGGTTTGAAAATTCAATTCAATTGCAAATCCAAATTCAAGCTTTAAGAACCGGTTTTCTATTGAATTAGACCCTAGAGAGACATTTAAAAGATAATTCTGAGAGGCCTTAAACTCATTTACAGCTTTCTAGGTTGATTTGTTATACATTTCATTAATTTCAATTTTTGCTCTATTTTCTAATTTTTGATGAACCAGAGCCATACGACTATTGCATTACAGTCGTATGGCTATTGTTTGTTTCAAATTTAGCAATTTCCAACATTTTAGCAATTTTTTTCTTCCTTTAAAACCAAAGCTGTACGAGTGTTTTAATAGCCGCAAGGTTGTTGCTGTTACACCCACACGATTGTAGTTTTAGCTTCAAAATTGATTTTTGTGAATTTTTCATATTTTTGCATATCATTTTGATCTAGATTTATATTCTATATTTATTTAATTTCTGTATTAATTTTCTATAAACTAGTGCAATGATAGAAACATCAGTTTCTTGAAAACTGGCCCATTTTTGTATGCAAAATTAATAAATTGGACAAAATTGATTTTTAAAATGAATTTCCAGTCCCATCAAAATTGCGTTTCAAATTGTTTTCCAGGTCAAATTAGGTAATTTATCGAATTTCCTGATTTTTCCCATTTCACATCCCGAGCTATATGGAATCCCAATTCTGAGTTTGTTTGAAACCTATGTGTATATATAGTTATCTGTACTAACTTTGTTTTGAAGGTAGATGTATGTTAGATTAGATGAATGTCTAGCTTTCTATTTTTAGATATTTGTATGTAGGCATAATTTGTACCCCGAAGCCCTTTTACAATTGTACCCCCTAGGTTAGTCATTTGATTGGTTTGCATATTTTAAATTTCCTGAATTTATTTACTGCTTTCAAAATTTATTTATTGCTTTTCTGCATTTTAGTTATATCTCAGTGTGTGAGCATCGATAAAATAATTGAAAATGAAATCAACAGTAGAAAATATAAAAGGTATTGACAACATCAGGTTTAAGGATCCAATATAAATGCTACTAGAGATTCATTTGTCTTATAGGGGTCAAGTGTAATACTCTGAGTGGATCGATCTAGTACCATGTAACCTAACATGTCCCTATCTCTTTGATTGAC
Organism: Euphorbia tirucalli; assembly: GCA_039660915.1. Taxonomy (NCBI): domain Eukaryota; kingdom Viridiplantae; phylum Streptophyta; class Magnoliopsida; order Malpighiales; family Euphorbiaceae; genus Euphorbia; species Euphorbia tirucalli. Next base: position 37,350,293 of record CM077636.1, on the reverse strand, counting down.
AATCCATGTCCAATGGTCGGTAGGACACCACCATACAATCCAAGACCATGCATCTTTAGTTAGTATCATTTCCATGATATAACAGACTAGGGATTTTTATGGTTAAGTATTAACCCTACTCTTAGTCCTACTTGCTAGGAGATGCTCCTAACAAACAAGAATATGACTTAACTAATGGACACTCTATAACTATCAATTGCACAAAAAATTAATAAAATAGATTAATGCCTTTTATTAAATATCCAAATCCGATTACATTGTCAAAGGGACTAGGGCACACACTAACACCTTGTCTATTGCTGGATGGTCATAAAATGCCCCTCATTGTCTATTGTTGGCAATGAACAAGCTCGGTAGTGACTTTAAGAGAATGTGGCTTGGTCATGCCTTTGGAACTTGATGTACTTTAACTTTGGGTTTGTGCTCGGTAAGCTCCTTTCTCTCTCTCTTTTTTCTTTGCTATCTTTGTCTTTTTCTTTTCTTCTATTTTTTTTAACATAATCGGGAGGGATGAATAGTTAGTTGGTTTAGATCCCTTATTAATGTCACTTGTTTAAACGCAATGACCTACTGATGGATATTTATATGCAATGACATGATATATGCATTATGAGCATTTGAGCAAGATACCAAGCATTTATAACATTATTATGATGCAACCAATATAAGTGTAACAGGAAAATCAAAAGTGACTCGAGCCTTAAGCATCGTCCTTTCGTGTTACTAGCATCTCCTTTCGGTTTTCCCTACGAGAGATTTTCTCTCAAAAGCCTTACATAGACCGCCCTTTTTAGATTTTTTGAATCCAGCAGGCTGCCCTAAAATTTGCCTGAGGCCCCTTTTTTGGATTTTCACCTCAACATGCTCCTTTCTTTATCTTTTTTATTCTTTTAATTTTTTTTTTAGAGATAGTGACATTATCAAAGATGATGTTAGTGATTCTATTTGGTTTGATTTCATGGAGCTGCTTTGCTTTGAGCATAAGGTCTTCAACTATCTCGTCGGTGATTGATCTTGAGAATTCTGTTTGAGTTGTTTTCTATATGGTGCTGTGTGAAACTATCTTCCTTGTATTTTTCCCCTTTGATTTCAAGGTCTTTGATCGTTCCCTAAAACTTGATAGCTTTAGAGGTTCTTCTTAAATTGTGGGTTGATGTCTTTCAATCGGATTATGACGGTTGGGCTTAAATATAGGTTTCTTGACATTTCTACAAGGTCAAGCAGAGTATACTGTAAAGCTATTCCATTTATCATCATTTTAGAGTTGGTGCTTGTGGATTAGTACTAGTTTTGATTGAGCTTAATACAGGCAATTTGATTTCCCTCTACCCTCTTGACGGTTTTTCCTCACTCACGCTATTTGGATGATTGTTGTTTTCTTATACCCAACATTTCTACCCAGAAGGTAATCTCTTTGTGATGTGTTAAGTTCCTTCTTCTACCGCATTATTGATCGCCTTTTTGTGCTTGAGAACTGACAATGCCAGAAGTCATACCTTTGAAGAAACCCTATGTTTGTCCTTTGGGAATGTTGATTGTCTTGCACGCTATGGTATCATATTCCACATGATGAGTTCGATGATCCCTTTATTACCTAGGGTTTCACTGTAGACTGTGAGAGCTTAGGGAGATATGTATTATGTCCTTTGATGTGATCTCTTACTTGCCCCTTGAAGGTGTTGGTTATCCTATAGATTTCTCTTGTGTCTATTTGAGTGGGGTCCGATTTTGGTTTTCGGGATAGTCCTTGGTGTGTGAGCCATGATATTTAGCAATTGGATTTTTTTATGATGAACTAGGTTGTGTTGGGTCTCAAATGATTTTTGGCTTTTGTTAGTGAGCTGGGGAGGTCAATGTTTAGCAATTGGGTTTTTTTATGATGAACTGGGTCGGTTTTGGGTTTCAAATGATTTTTGGCTTTTATGAGTGAGTTATGGAGCTCGACAATTAGGTTTAGTCATGGAAGTATGCCCTTGACTTGGTTGCCTAGAATTGCATAGGTCATTTTAAACCGAGGCTCTAAAGTGGCGTTCCCTTTCTTCGCCGGTTGTTGATGATGACGCCTAAGCTGTTGCTTATGAGAATTATGGGTATTGACCTCCTGATTGAAGAATGACATGTAAGGGTGTTGTTATGTAATTTTTATTACACACAAGCTCTCCCTTCAAGAGAGAATATGATAGAGCCCAGACTCACTTTCATTTTCCCTGTTACACTTATGTTAATTATATGCATTTTGATGTAATTTATCTTGGATATGTCTTTCAGATGACTGGATGCATGCATAATGTCATATAAAGATAAAATATCACATAAGTAAGAAAAAGAGAAAGCATGTTACATTCCATAAGAGTTCTCTAGGGTTCACATTTGTATAGCAATATAGTACAAAGAAAAATACACTCTATAGACAAAAGCCCTTCCAAAATTCTATTTACTGATTTGTAGCCATCCCTGGTTCTTCATTGAGGGTTGGTTTATAAGATTCATGCAGTTGCAAAATTATTAGGTAAGCCCAACTGTACCATATTAACCTGCTCTTGAAGTTATGGAAGCAAATCACTCTTGATGTTGGGCTATGTGGGCTCGGGTAACTTGCCCTCATTGATCCACCTCTGTATGTCATCCCTCAACCTGAGACAATTGTTAGTTCTGTGGCTAGCTACCACGTGGTAAATGCAGAAGTTGTCTTTGTCTGCCTCGGCCGTTGGATTATAGGGGTGAAGGGACTGTAATAACCCCATGTTATGAAATTTGGTAAAGATCTTGGCCAAGGACAAGGACCATTGAGATACCCCGGGCTTTTTGTTTAGAATAGACTACCCTGAGAGGTTACTGCAATACTCTCTTGATGTTGTGTAACTTTCATGGATTCAGAAGATCGATAGCCAATCTGTAGTGGCCTTGTAGGCCAGAATTGGTTCCGTATCAGTATGTGCATCTGGAAAACCTAGGTCTCCCTAGGAGCTGCTTTCTAACATATGTGAATGAGTGGTGAGAATTATACTACTTTGCATTGCTTTAGGCTCATTGTCAACCTTTAGACTTGTGGCATAACTAATTCCCTTTTTAACCTCTACTACTATTCTTTTTAGTTCAACAGATCATGCTTCAACCTCTCTAATTTGTCATGGTTAATGCTTACCACTTCCTTTAGCATAGTTGCCACTTCTCCTTTGATGACCTTGTGGAATTACAACGAATCAACATAATCTTCTAGAGCACCTGCTATGCTGTTCACGTCTACCCGGTTGGCCATTTGTGCCCCTTGAACTTCCTCTGAAATGATGTCCTCTCTAGAACGGCCAAACTCTACCTTTTCTCCAGTTGCCTAGATAACCCCTTCACCCCTGATAGTATCACTACTTGTCCTTGGTTGTGCAATTAGTTTGGCTTGATGTATCTAAGCCAGAACAAAATCTAGCGGTAGTTCTGACTGTACCATACTGACTTGATTTCAAAACTGATGGAAGGGATAGGCTTGGATGCCATGCTTAGAAGGCTCCCTTAATTTCCCTTCGTTGATTAGCTTCTTAATATCTCTTTGCAATGTTAGGCAATTATTCATCTGATGGCCTGCCAGACATTATATGAGCAAAAATTGCCCTTATCTTCCTTTGATGGCAGAAAATATGGCTTAAGGGACTGTAGCAACTTGTCGTTTCTACACTTTGCAAAGATTTTAGCCAAAGATAGAGTCCAAGGAGAAATCCAATGGTTCCCTGGGTTTTTGCTGGAAATAGATTGCCCTTGTGAGATTGCCGCTACTTCATCTTGAGCTTGGATATCCCTTCTTTCTGCACTACCGATTGAGGTTGCATTATCCCCCTGCTTCTCTATTATACAAGCCATCCTGTAGACTTCTTCCAAGGTATGGAACTCTTAATATTTTATGACTTTTCTATACATTTCCTGGCTACCATCAAAGCTTGGAACCAAATAGATATTGGACTACATTAGCATCTACATGTCCTATAACTGCCATTATCCTCTTGATGAAAGAGACCTCAGTTCCTTCCATGGCCTTTGTTAATATGGAGTGGGTTGTAAATGCTGCTACTATAGTAGCTACTATCAAAAGGGAAAAGGTGGTTGTTGCCACAATGCTTGAGACTGTTGTTGAAGTTGACATGCTAACACTCATTGCATCATTGATGTTGCTTAGGGAAATTCCATTTAGGTTGTCGCCTACTCCGTTGATTGAATGATCAAATGTTCTTACTTCAACACCAAAATAAAGAAGGGGTGATGGTTGTCCTGGCTGGGACACTTTGATGCCTAAGTGATGCAGTGGAAGAATTCATAATTGATGATACAAATTGAAAAGGGTTGTTGATTCTAAGAATACCCAAACCCTAACAACTACTAAAGTCCGTTGATCACGCATGATGCCGGAAATTAGCCTTTTACAGCCTGAATTTCCCAAAATTCACAAGAAATAGGAATTGGAAAATAATATGAAATTTCATTCAAAAAAAACTAACTAATACAGAGTACATTATAGCCTATTTATTGGCAAACCATTCTAAATATAATAAAACTCCTCAATAATCAAAACTTTTGAGTAGTCTAAAATTCCTAATTAGATTAAATAAGAAAAAAAACTAAATAAATTAAAATACAAACAAAATAAGAATCCTTATCAATTTAGGATCCTTAGAATAAAATCTATTCCTAATCCTAATCATAAAATAATTGCAATTAAAATAAAGATACAATTTAAAATATATCTTTAATTTTTTTTCATGACAAGTAACTGTTTCCAAGTTGAATTGCTTATCCTTTTTACTACTAGTGGCCCGCATCATACTCCTTCTCTTAGAAAAAAACTAGTCCTCGAGTTTTCCCGTTAAGAAACCAAGCTTTAAGTTTGTTAAACGGATCCATATTCAAAATATAGTTTACCCCAATAAAATCGATATCACCCTTCCAATAAAAATTCTCATATTCATCTTTATATACATCATAAATTGGCTGTCAATTTTCTTTAATACCAGCAATCTTGTCACAAGAATCATAATCTAGTACTACATAAGCATAATCTTCATTGTATATTGGGGGTAATGAGAAATCAAAGAGTTTACCTTCACTAAGCTTTGATTCTTGAGAGAAAACTACTTCATTCTCTCTCTCTTAGAACTCTTTAAGCTCCTTATCACTAAAATAAATCTTTCTTTGCATTTTTCACCACTGAAGAGCAAACCAAACTCTGATGCCAACTGATGCAACGGAAGAATTCACAATTGATGATACAAATTGAAAAGGGTTGTTGATTCTAAGAATACCCAAACCCTAACAACTACTAAAGTCCATTGATCACGCACGATGTCGGAAATTAGCCTTCTATAGCCTGAATTTCGCAAAATTCACAGGAAATAGGAATTGGAAAATAATCTAAAATTTTATTAAAAAAAACTAACTATTACAAACCACTTTATAGCCTAATTATAGGCAAACTATTCTAAATATAATAAAACTCCTAAATAATCAAAACTTTTGAATTGTCTAAACTTTCTAATTAGATTATAAGAAAAAAAATACTAAATAAATTAAAATACAAACAAAATAAGAATCCTTATCAATTTAGGATCCTTAGAATAAAATCTATTCTTAATCCTAATCATAAAATAATTGCAATTAAAATAAAGATATAATTTGAAATATATCTTTAATTTCTTTTCATGACAAGTAACTGTTTCCAAGTTGAATTGCTGATCCTTTTTACTAGTAATGGCCTGCATCACTGAGTATGATTCTTAAAAAGAAAATATTAATTGAAAGAGTTAAGAGAAAGCGTGAAGTAAATCTTAGGGCTAGCCCTTTTAAATAGATATGTGGGACTCACAATCCCACTACAACAAGGGTAGCGTTTTTGCCTGTGTAAGAGTTAAATTCCTATTCATAATGGAATTCTCTTGTATTGGCAACATTTAGGAATCATTCTCTTCATTAGACAGAAATTCCTAATTATTTAGGCACTCCATCCTTCTATTTAGGTAATAATCTCGCTATCCAGCCTGTCAAGGATTATTTACCAAAATACCATACTCGCTTCTAATGTAGTTTAAGGATCAAATTCTCTACACCCCTTAATTAGCAAAGACTCCCCGATGGTTTGGCCATATGCAAGGCCTGACCTTATTTCTTTGAAAATAATTGTTCCCCGCATCAAATTTTATAAAAATTGAAATATCTAATTCTATAAAAATTGAAAAAATTTGTTCATCACATCAAGTTTTATGTTAAAATCCAATCAAGATTAAATGACTGGATTCACATTTATCTCCCTCTAAATTAAAGGTTTCTATTCTAATCCACTTTGCTTTCTTCTTAAAGTGATTTAAGAGATTGCTCAATCAAGTTAACATATATATATATAAATACCTCAATTTTAAAAATACACAAGCGCGCACACACACACACACACATATATATATAAAGAAAAGTCACATTACTCACACTTCTCTACCAATTTTAAGATTGTTCATCCTTTGGTTTATGTTGAGACTTTTACACCTTCTTGAGGAATTTAATCAAGGTGATTCCTTATCCCCCTACTTGTTTTTACCTTGTGCCAAGGTACTTTCTTCCTTGTTGAAAAGGTATGGAAATAAAGGTTTGATTGATGGGTGTAGGATTGCACTGGAGCATAATAGTTGTCTCACCTTTCTTTCACTAATGATAATCTTTTCTTCCTCAAAGCTTCATTAGTCAAGTGCAGGTATACATAAGAATGTTTGTGCTTTTATGAGCGTGCTTCAAGTGAAAAGGTGAAATTTTGAAGTCTACCTTATTTTCAATCAAAATGTGGATGAGGAATTATAAGCTATTATTAGTCGTATTTTAGGAGTGACAGAGATTATAGTTTGTGGGAATTATTTATAGATGTCGTCTTTAATTTTTGAAATAAGAGTGAAGATTTTTCTTTTATTTACGACATGGAATGGAATCAAATTCAAGGTTAGAAGACAATATGTCTCTCTCAAGGTGGGAAGTCTATGTTTCATTAAAATTCAGCCAAAATTTGATTCTAGAAATGGCTTTGCTTCCATTTAGTTGAACATGAATAAGTACAGAGGCTTACTAAAATTTGGAGGAATGATAAAATTGGTAAATTTTATCTTCCCCCAATTGCTTTTACTGAATTTTAATTATTTCAATAGTGGTAACGATGAGCAAGGGTTTAAAACTGCTTCACTATAAAGTAGAATACCATAAAGTTGCTCAAAGTAATTTTCTTAGTGGCGATTTATTATTGTTGTACTACTCACCACTTGATTTCAGTATGCCAAAATTTTTTAGCAGGTTTCAAGGGTGAAGACATATAAACCCTAAAAATTAATGACATTCGACTTATTTACCCTTATTGTATTTCTGCACTTCGGCTACAGCCGTTTCATTTTTTTTATTCTCTGCTTTGTGGGTCCTTCTTTAGGATTTTCTATGTTCTTATCCAACAAATTTGTGTTCATGTTTCTTATGTCATGTCGATAATCATTTTGATTTTCTAGTCACATCATTTTGCTTGATTTCAATTTTCGCTATTAGGGTTATTTTTTATACTGATATAAAGAAGAAATCAACATTTCTGTAGTAAAAAAGATGAAGATGGAGGACTTTGAAAAGCATTTAGATGATGATTCATATTATGATATTCCTATTAATTTTAGTCTTCATAAGAGAAAAGCTTCTTCAAAAAAGGTTTCTAAGTCTGGTCTAATAACAATATTAAGGACAACGAATTACCAGAAGTTATGGACACCAAAAGTCCTAGAGTTTCTCAATATGTCTATCCACCAATTAGTAGACCTATTAAGGTATGATTCCTTTTTTTTATTTATTTTAATTTATCAGTTGGATTTTATATTTGTGGTTTTCTTGTGATGTTTTTTTTTTTTAAGTTTTGTTTGCTTCTAGTTTTCAATCAATGTTAACACATATATAATCGTATAACATATGATAACACAATTTTGTGTACATGTTGGTATGATGTTTAACCATGTGCCAAATGTGTTGCAAACATTGATTAAACATGGATTTTTTTTTTTTTTGAGATAATGAGTAACGGACTACAAGGGTAACTATTCCTTGTAGTCCTAAAGCTATTGATAATATTAAAAATACTCTGACTGACAGTCAGTTGAACATGTTTCAAAATACATGCTTTGGAATTTTTTTGGATTTGAAAGAAACCAATGTGCATGCTCAATTGATACACTTATTATTGATGAGCAGGAAGGTCCTAAGTGCTTATACATTAATATTTGTGGGGAAAAGTTGAAGTTTGTATTTATGGAGTTCTGTATTATTTCAGGGCTTAAAGCCTATGTTGATTAAGATTTCTATCTTCGTCATTCTGATTTTGGTAAAAGGTTTTTGCAAAAGTACTTTGGTGGCTAGTCGATTGTATCTACAAAGAATCTTGAGAGAATTTTTACACTAAAAAAGCATTTGAGATTGATGGTGATGTTATGAAGATAGTGTTATTGTACTTAATTCATTTCTTCCTATTAGGTGATTATGCTAAAAGTATGATGAAAAGTGTGCATTTTGATTTGGTAGAGAGTGGCGACTACATAAAGTTTGGTTGGGGTATTAAGGTGTTTAAGAAGACAATAGATTCTTTGAAAAAAGTGGCTTGGATTAGATTAGGCCTGCTTCTTACTAACTACTTGGTTGTCCTCTATTCCTTCAGTTATGGTTTTATGAGGTGTGCACAAGTGCTAACAAGATTTTATTTGAGAGAATTGATTCTATTTCTACTATTCCGAAGATGTTAAACTAGAGCTCTCTTGATGTTGAAGTTAACAAAAGTTTGATGAAGGTTAAGTTCTTTTCTAAGACAATGAAAAAGGTATTTCCTTTTATGTTTCTATTGTTTTATAATGTTATTGTTGAATCATGTTTCGATGATAACAATCAGTAGACTGAAGATTCAAGGAGATAAAAAGGAATAATGATTACTTTATTTAAGATTAACTAAACATCTTAATAAATTAATTACAGAGTATATCATTATAAAGATGAAGATATACAACAAGTTAAAGACATTGGAAGACTATTACATCATAAACAAAGAAGATAGAATATTGGAGTAAAGAGTTGCATTAAACTTTAGGAGACTGAATATATTTAAAAAATCTATCAAGAAGACTTTATTGGACTGAACACTGTATAACGATCAGTTTCAATAGACTAAGCATAGTATAATGGCTAGTTCCAAATATTGAAGGAATGTAGAACATTGTATAACAACTAGCTCTAATAGACTGAAGATATATCAACAAGTTGCTTCAGAAGTCTATACATTATATGACGGCTAGCTTCGGTAGACTGAACAATATTTAGGTAGATTCAAAGAGAAATCCAATAAACATTTCACTGGTGTCTAATGGATAGTTTTTCATTTTGCCTATGAAATGGAAATCAAAGCATCATTCACAAGTGGGAAGATAAAAATACAAATCACATGTACAAGCATACATTTGATAAGTCTTTCCAAGAGATCTTCAAAGAGAATTTTTAAGAAAAAAACTCTTCATCAATAATTCTAAAACAATAAAGTTTGAGAAATTTCACACTTCAGCTTAAAAGTGTGGTGATAGTTTGGTTGTTGATCTTGAAAATAACATTTGTAAAAGTTTGGTGTTAAAGCTTGCAAAAAGCACCAGAATAGTTATTGTTGAGCTACAAAAAACATCTATAAGTTTGGCACTAGAGCTTGTAAAAAGTATTGATAAAGTTTGTTGTTTCAGCTATAAAGACAACAGTAGAGGTTTTGATACTTTTCCTTAAAATGTATTGGGTTCATACTTAGCCCGTAAAAGTTAGATTTTAATACTTAGCCTAGAAAAAGTATTAGGTTTGGTACTGAGGTAGTAAAAGTATTAACTTTTTTACTAGAACTCGTAAAAAGTAACAGTTGGCTTGATTTTTGCCGTTAGAGAAATCATATTGAAATCTCAAGCGGTATGCTTGGGGACTAGAGTAGGCACTAGGTTGGTCGAACCTGTCTAAATCATTATCTCCAATATCTCTATTCCTACTCTCTTTACTTATTGCTATTTACACATTATGCATTTAAATTAATAGCATTAGTATTTTTTTGAGACATCGATTAATTCTTTCAAGTGATTATATTCACAAGTTTTACAAAGTATTTTAATTCCGTATTTGTTGTAGAACTTGTTTTATTGGGCAATATTATTGGTACCAAAAAGAATTTGAAAAGGCTTTTAAGAAAAGATTTTTATTTGGTGACATCCAATATTAATTCTCCTCTAGTGTATTTCTAGCCTATTCATGACCATAAATTGGCATTAGAGCTTGACTCTTCCCAAAAGGACTAACATCCTTAGAGTGATTCAAGTATGGCTAGTACATCCGGGAACCAAAAGGTTTAGTTCCGAAAGGTCATTCCATCACCAAACTACCTCTATTCTTATAGCGATAATTACAATTTTTTGAAAAATAGAATGTGAACATTTTTACATTCTACGAATATTCAAGTCTAAAGAATAATCAAGGAAGGACCTAGTATTCCAATTAAGGTTCTTGACGGAAGAACCATTCCAAAGGAAAAAATGAATATGATGTTACTAATTTGAGTAAACTAGCTCTAAACTCGAAAACTATTCATTATTACAATATGCTTTAGATATTAATGAGTTTAATTGTGTTTCAGGTTAAACACTAACTAAAGATATAGGAGACAAACTTAAGATGACTTATAAAGGAACTAAGCAAGTCAAAGATGGAAAGATTAATTTTTACATCATAGAGAAGGAGTTGTTCAAGGTGAAGCCTAAAGAATCCATATTAGAAATCAATGCTAGATTCACTTTCAATATGAATAAGTTAAAAAATCTCGATAAAAACTACACAGATGAAGAACTAATAAAAAAAACTCATCAGAATAATGCCAACCACAACATAGTAATAGAAGAATCAAACTACCACAACATAGTAATAGAAGAATCAAATTATCTTTCTTCATATTCATATGATGAATTTAATTGGTTCATTACTTACTTATGAAATGAAGATCAAGTAGAGAAGTGATCATGAGCAAGCTGAAAAAAAGAAGTCCATCGCACTGAAAGCTTAACAAGTGAAGCATCTAATCATGAATCAGAAGATAATGATGAAGATATTAATGATGAAGAAGAAGCATTTCTTATCAAAAGATTCAAAAAGTTCCTAAGAAAGAGAGGCAAAGATAAGAAGCCATTTAAGAGAACTTTCAACACAACAAAATTGACAAAGTAAATAAAGATTTAGCACAATCATCAATTGTGTGTTTTGAATGCAACAATCTAGGTCACTTCAGAGCCGATTGTTTAAAGCTAAAAAGCAAATTCAAAAAGAAAGACAAGAGACTATGATAGCTATATGGAGTGAAAGTGATGATTCTACTTCCGTTAATGATGTTGAAAAAGAAGACGATGCATAAATATGCTTCATGGCAGATAATCAAGCTGAAACATCACCAAAGGAAATAGAAGAAGAAGATGTTGAAGACGAGGTAATCTTAAATGCACTATCTCATAAAGATGTTATTCAAGCATATATCAAGTTACATAATACTTTCCAAGAAACTAATGCTAAATGCAAGGAATATGAAAGCAAATGTTTCAAAGTTGAATTAGAAAATCTTGAATTGAGGTACAAAGTGAAGGTTCTTGAAAATGCTAATCTTAAGCAAAGTATGAAGTCTTGAAGATAAGTGTGAAAAATTAAATATTGCATTTAACAAATTTACACATGAAAAAAATATGTTGAATATGATTTTGGATGCTCAGAAAAATCCAAAAGATAGATCAAGAATTGGTTATCAAGAAACCAATCAAAGTGTTTGTAAGATGCCTACGCAAGTCCCCCAAAAGCCAATCTAGTTTTACACCCCTTCATTTTCTATTATGCAAAAGCCAAACCTATCACTTATTCGTGCAAAGCATAACAAAAAATAAAAAATAGTCCACTAAATCAAAAGCCAAACAGAAGATTAATCACTTTCACTCATTTGTACAAAATCCAAAAAAAAAAAATCAATGTTCTAAACCAAAAACCAAAAAAAAGGCTATTCACATTCAATCTTTTGAACAGAGAAGCAAACAGAAGAGATAGTCTTCTATACCAAAATCCAAACAAAAGAGCATCCACACATATCAGTCTTGTGTACCATAAAAGCAACATCTAAAATAGAACACTTATCCTAAGAACTCTTCTAGACCTATACAATCTCCAAAGCATTATCCACCCAAATATATGTGAAGACAAAGACATGGTTACAACCCAAAATAATCACACAAAAAATCTAACCATGATTTTTGTCCCAAACATAGATCCCTAAGCTCAAAGCCTCAATTAGGCAAAAGAGCAAAGTTACATGTTACTATTGTAATCATACAGAACAGGTAATGCAACAATGCAAGTTTTGAAAAGGATTCTATAAAGGGAAAGTAATATGGCTTCACACAAAGAAGGAATCAAATGATTTTAACTAAGACGAACCCAATGCTACTTGGGTACCTAAAGTTACTTAATTTTTCTTCCAGGTATGCCTAAGGAACACCCTTAGAGCATCTAGTCGGTACATTGCCAGTGGTTGTTCAAGGCATATGACAAGCTACTTCACCATTATAAGACAGAAAGGAAGGTAAAATCATTGGTAGAGGAAAAATTGGAATTAATCCATGCATTGGTTGAGGGATTAAAGTTTAATCTACTCAGTGTCAATCAACTGTGTCAAGGATCGAAAGGTAATCTTCAACTCAAAGAATTGTGAAATTATTGAAGCAAAAAGTGGCAAACTCTAGTGGATGTTCCAAGAGTTGGAAATATCTATCTATTAAATTGAAGTACTCTTACTCATGATCAATGTTTAATTTCACAAGAAGAAGAGAGTTTGTTATGGCATTGTATGGCCAAGTTTTCCTTCTCACCACCACAAGAAGTCTCTCAGGTACTCCACTGAGTAGAAAAAAAAAGAATTTAATAAGAGAGAGATAATATGTTTTTATTTTCTTTTACTCAGAGATACTATGTTTTAACTTTCTCTTACTCTTTCTAACATGTAGCACCGGTTTATAAATTTTCACTTTTAAAATTATTATACCCTCCATCCTTGAAATGATGTTATTTTAGATGATGACACATAAACTAAGAAAGACATTAAAATGTCTTAATTAAAGCATTATTTTACTAAAATATCTCTATAAAATATTTTTGGAAAATGAATCACTTTGTTAATATATTGTAATTAACATTAAGGATAAATTTAGAAAAATATTAATAAATGTTCACTTAAATTCTTAAAATGATATCCTTTCAAGGACGGAGAAATTACTTTTAATTATCTTTAAAATTAAAATTCTAAAATTTTATAAAAGTATTTTGTTATTTATATTGTCTTGTGTCATTGAGCAATTGTATAATGCAGTAGTGCTTTTTATATTATAGACACATGAGTATTATAGGCTTAAAATCATCGATGGTACATGAACTTTTACCTTACTAACATAATGGTACATGAATTTCAAAACCAGACATAAAAGTACACCAACTTAGCAGCCCGCTAACATAAAAGTCAAAATTACCGTTGGCCATGAAAAATAACCGTTGACCACACCAAAACCCAGTGAAAACTGACACGTTATCGTTTTGAAAACTGTCACGTCATCATTTTTTACCGTCTCCTGGCGTGGTCAACGGTATTTTTGACAGTCAACGGTAATTTTGACTTTCATGTTAACGGATTACTAAGTTGATGTACTTTTATGTCTAATTTTAAAGTTCATGTACTATTATGTTAGTAAATTGAAAGTTCGTGTACTACTGATAATTTTTACCCGAATATTATATAATATAATATTTACATCATGTGTCTTGCATCGACATGTGGGGTCTACCATAATAAAAAAATAATAATAATAAAAAATACAATACAATTTAAAAGAAATTTGACAACCGCATATATTTAAAAAAAGTAAGGAGCGCAGCAGCAGCTAGCAAATATAAATACATGTGCCGAGTGTTGATGCTTCCCATCTTCTTTCTTTCTGCAAAAGAAGCAGCAACATGTTCAATTCCATCTTCTCCATTCCAATTTAATACAAACTATCAACTCCCTTTTTCATTGACACCATGGACACAAAAATGCTTTCCTCTGGTATCCGGTACTCAAACTTGCCGGAAAGTTACATCAGGCCGGAATCAGAACGTCCTCGGCTGTCGGAAGTATCCACCTTGGAGAATGTTCCGGTAATTGACTTGGGTTGTGAAGACAAGGCCCAAATTGTGCAACAAATTGGTTATGCCTGCACAAATTTTGGATTTTTCCAGGTACTTAATCAACAAATTAATAAAAAAAGGACTTAAATTAATTTATTTGGGTGTTAATATAACGAAAACGTGGGTTGCAGGTGATTAATCATGCAGTGTCGTTGGAAACGGTGGAGAAAATGATGAAAATGGCGGAAGAATTCTTTAAGCTGCCAGTGGAGGAGAAGATGAAGTTATATTCTGATGACCCATCAAAGACGATGAGACTTTCAACAAGTTTTAATGTGAAGAAAGAGAAAGTACATAATTGGAGGGATTATCTAAGACTTCATTGTTATCCTCTTCAAAAATATGTGCCTGACTGGCCTTCCAATCCTCCTCTTTTCAAGTAAGTCAAGTCTTCTCTCTCTCTCTCTCTCTCTCTCTCTCTCTCTCCCCAACTCTACATTTTATTGGTGACAACACCGAGTGCATCTACAACAAAACAACTGTCCTATCATTTTGCCACGTGTATATATATAGTCCTAGTTTTTTTACTATGTTTCTAAAAAACACGGGGGAGTGTCATGTTTGGTAAAGAGTTATGGAAAATGGGATAAGTTTCTTATCCCCATTTATCCTCATATCTTTATTTTTGGAACCTCGGATATAAGGAGGTGGGATAAGTTTTTTTTTTGTGAAAATTACATATTTATCCAACTGAAAAATTTAAAAGACTCATTTATCTTCAATTCATCTCTAATTATTTTTAACATATTTAGGGGTAATATAGTAAAACATATTGTTTTATCCTTATCCCTATCCAACATACCAAACATATTATATATTATCCCTATCTCAATTCTAATCTTTATCCCTATCCCTATCCTAATCTTTTATTTCTATCCCTATCCTAACCTTTATCCTTACCATTATCCCCATCACATACCAAACATCCCGAAAAACCCTAAATATCTCCCAGTTGAGAAGATATTTTTATTACCAAAATATAACTGAATAGGCACATACATTTGACTTTTATTTCTAATTTATTTTTACTCTTTTACTAATTTTTACCACCAGAATATAGCTGAATAGTCACCTTTAGATTTCACAATTAAAGTTTGATGTATATATTAAGACTCGAACTCAAAATTTTTAATTCAAATGACCTAAGTTCCTTACCGTTCTCTTTTTGTATTAGATTGTGGAGTAAAAAATTGAAATTATGCCATTTTTATACGACGTTTTGTATTACCAATGCACTTTCTGCAATTTTTTCTCATATTTAATCTTCCCTTATGTAAACTAAGAGGGATGTTTAGTACTTAAAACAAATCAAGTCATAATATTAAGTAAAAAGAGAAATTTGGTATGAAAAATAGAATTTTGGGAGATAAATATTAAGGATAAACTAGTTATTGTAATGCTTTAATTTCCTTGGTGAATAATGTTAGACGTCATCTTTTATGAACTAGAAGAAATAGTTGAAAATTTATCCAAACTGTACTATAATTAATATAAGCCATCTAAACCGAAATCATTTGTATTGGAAAGGAAAATTAAGCTATTATTATAGGGGAGGGTGTCATCCACCCCTTCCAACCTTCCATGCTCTCAAACAAACACACCATAAATGTTTAAGTATCTCTTCGATTTATAAACGATGTCTTCCTAGCTTCTGCCGAAATAGTTGTCATTTTAAAAAACCAAGATAAGCTTTAACAATTTTGTCCTATTTAAGTACCATGAATATATTCTATATAATAATTATTTAACACAAAAAAGATGTATAAAAGCATTAATATTTCTTCATTTCGCATGTTGAACATGTAAGATTCAAATATCACAGTGGAATAAATTTTAAAATGAAATTTAATGAGTAATTTTGTAAAAAAATATCATTTTCTTAATATATATAAATAAATATTAAAAAAATTCTTTGTGGAGTAGAGGGAGGAGCGGAAGGAGGGAGTACATTTTTAAGGAAATTCATAAGGTTCAACACATAGCTAGAAAACTACTCCCTCCGTTTTTAAATATCAGTCACTTTAGGAGTTGTACTTTGGTTTTTTTTATATGTCATTTTAGATTACCAATGCACTTTTTGCAATATTTTTTCATATTTACCCTCATTAAAAGTATGAGAGAAGTTCAATATTTAATGCAAATAAGTCTTAATAATGAAGAAGGAAGAGAATTTTAACATAAAAAGTAGAGTTTTAGTACAAAATTATTAAGGGTAGAATAGTCATTTTAACAATATAATTAATAATTTATGGATTTTGATGAATAACTTTAAGTGACTAATATTTGAAACCGGAGGGAGTAATCAGGCTAAAGGAAATTAGAGATGTAAATGGGACAGGAATTTGATGGAGAATAGTTCCCATCCCTGTTCTCGTGAATTTTGGAAATTCTCATCTCCGTCCTTGTTACAAATTGGAGAAAAAATTCTCGCGAGAATCGCCATTGGTTAGAGATCTATGAAATGTTTTTAATTCTCAAAAGTATTATTAAAAAATAAATTTACACAATAAATATATCAAATTAATTAAATAAAAATTATAATCTTTAAATACTTAAACTAAATAGGAATGATATGTATATTTTTTTTAATTATAATTATAATTAAATTAATTAAATATAAAGTTAATATTAATATTTTAAAAAATAAAAAATATATAAATAAGTAAAATTGAGATTTTGGGGTCATAAATTTAGCAGGGAAAAAATATACTCCATTGTCATTTGTCTTTCAAAGGAAAATCATCCCCACCATCCATCAAAAGTTTTATTAAAAATTTTATTAGAGATTTCATGCACCCACTAGAGTAGACCCCACCCATATCACTTTTGGAGGGCTAACTTTCTCGTTGGTTCTAATTAAAAGCTGTACCCATTTGAGTTGCCAATAAATATTGACTTGTCGAGTTGACGCAAAAAGGAAAGACATCATAATTATAACTAGTAATTAAGTGTAATTCAATCGGTATTCGTCCATAAAACGGAGGCCTGAGATTTTAAGTTCCAATTCCAACCTCTCACAAAATACCATGATTAAAAAAAAAAAAACCCTTGAGCATGTGCCGTCACATGGCTGTAGGCTGCGAAGTTATAAGAGATTTCGTATCTTACTCTTTCCGTCGGTATTTGATGAACCAAACCAAAAAGACCTCCACTTTATTCTATACAACAAATATATTTTTCATAACTTTTAATTTTGAGCATTGGTTTTTTATCCTGTTATGGTTAGATCTTTTTTCACAACAATTTTCCTCATATATTTTGTTTTCAATATCTCAGATGAAAGTTTTATTATATATCATATAGATATTTATCTTGGCTTATACCATCAAGTCTTATATACATTAAATAAGAAATTATTGTATAAATTTGAATTTGACCTGATAAAAAAATAATACACCGATGCGTTGACAAAAATTTAAATGACACTTTCAAAATTTATTAGTTATTTTTTTATTTTTTTATATAAATAAGTAATTAGCTGGCTTAGAGAAAAAATTAGATTCTATATTTTCATATTGGTATCACTATGAACACAAAGTATGAAATTTTAATATATTTTAAAATACTATATAAATAATTAAAATGATTACATTATCGATTTTAATTAAAGTTTGTATATATATATATTATAAAAAAAATATAGACTTGATATTAAACTTTACTATGCTGCATTAGTTGTTATTAGTATATATTTATAAATTAATGTCTATTAAACAACATAAAAATATATTATAAATAAAAAAAAAAGGAGAGGAAATTTTTAAATGAACTATACTCGTACTAAAGTATGAAGCCACTGACATTTAATTAATTTATCGAACATCTAAAGGTTTTCTAAAGTGTGCTATTAGCTATATCAACTTAAAATAATAATAATAATAATAATAATAATAATAATAATAATAATAATAAAAAAAAAAGTGAATACTCTCTCCTTCCTTTCTCTTTATGCTACATTTGGTCGGAGAAAAATGATGAAGACATGTATAAATTTACAGATTATCTTAACTTCCTTCCAATCATACTTAATTAAAAAAAAAAAAAGTTTAGAAAAATATTTAATCTTACCATAACTTAGAAGAAAACAACCATAAATTTTATGCATAAACATCCTTTTGGTCACGGACCTACACGCCAAATAATCATTTGGATTGATCCTTTTATTGCTCACGAATTTCTTTTGATAATTTTAGAGCAAAACTATGATTAATTGATTATCATCTTTATGAAGCAAAAAAGGTATATTTCATAACTTTTCTCTAAAAATGCCAAAATAAATTCAAATTTTTTAATTAGGATGAGATTAGCATTTTTTTTTTTTTTTTTTTTTGCATAGATCAATTTCAAAAGTTAGGGATAAAAGGGCACTTGGTGGATATATCAAGGGCCAAAAAAGTATTTAGACCTAAATTTTATTAACAAATAACACATGAAAAATCAAATATTTGCAATGTTATAGATTCTCCAAAAAAAAAATTAATAATAATGGAAACATCAAAAAAGAATTAAACCTAATAAAAAAAGTCAGAAACGTTAACCCAAAAAAAAAAAAAAAAAAAGTCAACATGATTTTACTAAATAACCTATAGGGCAAATTACAAAAAAAACCCTGTGGTTTCACTTTTTTGCAAATAATGGACTGTGGTTTTTTTGTTTAAAAAAAAGATTGTATTTTACAATGTTAATAAAAAAAGGATAACAACATTTTTCCGTTAAAAATGATGATATAGCGGAGGGTATTTTTAGTTATTTAACATATCAATAATTTATGTATATTATTTAATAATTTTACATCAAAATTTGAATATTTTTCAAAAAATTTTCAATTTGTTATGATTTTTTTTTTAAAATCTATTATCATTATTTAATTTATAAAAATATTTGCGCTTTTCAAAAATTTTCAAAATTTATCATTCATGTGTATTGTATTTTTATTAACCAACTTGAAAATTTTGAGTTCAAAATGAACAAGAATACCCTATGTAATATCATGATTTAATTTTAGTTATACTTTTTTTGTTAACATTTTAAAACACAATCCTTTTTTTTAAACAAAAAAAACTACAGTTCTTTATTTGCAAAAAAATAAAACCACATGGTTTTTTTTGTAATTTGCCCTAACCTATATACATAACTTTAGGAAATACAATATTTACAGGAACAAAGACATCAAACGTGACCTTAAGTTAGCTTTATATGAAATATGACAGTTAAATAGTCAGATTGATCCCTAAACTTGACTTGTGGGATAAATTTGGCCAAAAATGAACTATAGTAACTTGGTATTTTTGGTCAAGTTAATTAGTCTAATAGTGATGTGTGTGAACATAGTTTGTGATATCAGGAATTAGCTTCCTCTTTTGTTTTTTGTCAATTTAGCTTGGTCCACCTAACAAGCTTGCTTCTCAAATAAGGTAGCTGGAATTTAGTTTACATCTCATCCCCATTGGCTTGTCCATCTTCTTTCTTCAATAATTAATCTCCTTCTCATTATATATATATATATATATATACACAAGAAAACAATAACATCATTATTCAATGCAGAAATCCAAAAGCATTTTCTGGATCTTGATAAGAAATATAAAACAAACATAATATTAAAATTTTTAATTTATTGACTTTGTAGCATCAAATTGATTCTTTTGAATGACGTCTTTGATCTAAATCCGTGTTGACGTCAGCAGATTGAATCATGTGCCTGCAATTTGTTTATTTTTTTTAAAACAAAACATCCATTAATAGATCAAAGAGCATTTACATCGATGATAGGTACGTGTATTCAACTGGGCATATTTTTTACGAAACAATTTAATATGTATTAAAAACGAAAGAATAAAATAATAAATACAAACAACTTACATGGCCACTTCTTCAGGCATAAACATGAACTTAAAAGAAAAAAAAAAAAACCTTCGACTCCTCTAAAATATCAATTAAAAAGCAATAACTTTACAAAAACTTATGCAACATGATTCATTGAACAAAAAACTTATAAATTAAAAAAATACCAATGTTTATAGTCCTCAAAAACTAAACCAAAATAAAAATAATTCAAATACAAATTATTAAGAACTCGAAACAAACAAGTACAAAGCAGTTTCAAAGATAACAAAACTTATTACTATTGAACCAGGATAACACTTCCTTCTAAGAGATTGCTACAACCTACCAAAAATTAGAAGAAATATGATAAGATTTGCAACAAGCAATTACAAATAAACCTGAGAAATCTCACATACTCCATTTAAAATCAATCGTAGTACTTACTATATAGATAATTACATCATTGTTGCACTTGAAAATATTAATTAGAAAATATTGCTAGAAACGAATTAATGTCTGATAAACGCCCGATACAATCCAAAAGCTCGATGCCATAATCATAAAGAATAAGACAGAAAAAAAAAAAAAGAGATTTATGTACAAATAAAATCTCATAAAATGATACAAAATCAAAGCCGTAATACATGATATGAGACTAGAAAGAAAAGAGGGCTAACTCTTAAAATTACATTAAGCGTGTTCGGAACCATCATTTTAAAAGGAATTCAATTCAAGTGAATTCTTTTTATCTAATGTTTGAAAATAAAAAAAAAAAAAAAAAGCCAAAAGAAATTACATTAACTTATCTTGAGAGAAGAAATCATGTCAAATATGAGCTGATTCTCTGAGAATTCAATTGATGTGTGTTTGTGGATTGTATTTTTACCAAAATATCCTTAGTTATTGTCCTTTTTGACTCAAAATTAGTTCTCTTTGATCCCATTTATTAACTACAAAAACTTACAGCTATTGGCATGCGTGAACTGTAGAATTATTGGCATGCATATTTATTATGTAACATTTAATTATATATGCGTATATAGTTTTATATAATAGTATACATGACTGAAGAAAATAAATTGGAAAAGAAAAATGTCAAAGAATTGCTTATGTGAATTGATTAGAGTCAACATATAATATAATATAAGGACATTAATGGAAATATGTCAAATGAATTAATTCATTGGCAATTGATCTCTTTTATGTAGAAAACATTAACAAGAAATGATTTGGTAAATGAAATAAATTGAATTCTAGTAAAGAAATTCAATTTTCTCATGTGGAATTGTTAGAAAACAAGAGGATTATATTTAGGGAAATAGTCAAAGATACCTTTGTTTTAAGCTTTGTTTTTGAACTCTACTTTTTCAAAATTACTTTTTTACCTTATTTTCTTATATAGTTGTTGAATTGCCTTTTTTTCTTAATTTGTACTCCCTCTGTTTTTTGTTATATGATATTTTAGGTTTTTCACTTGTTCTTTTTTATTTTATACTTTACATTACCAATACATTTTTTATCATGTTTTCTCATATTTGTCCTTATTTAAAATATGAGAGAGATTCATTATTTAATGCAACAAGTATTACATTAAGTTTTGATAATTAAGAAGAAAGAAAATTTTTGTATGAAAAATAGAGTTTTAAGAAAAAAATATTGAGGGCAAACTAGTCATTTTAGTAACCTAATTAATACTTCGTTGGTCTTAGTGAACAACCTTAAACATCATATAATAAAAAACGGAGGGAGTATCTTTTATACATTTTCTTTTGCAAAAATCTTTTTCAAACTTTTCAAATTTACTCAAATACGTGATTCTACTTTGTCCACATTTCTCTCCCATTTTTCATAATTTTAATCTAATTTCGCATTTATCTCTTAAACTGTTTATTTTTATTTATTTTTATGTGATTTTAGAATATTTTATTTTATTTTTTTTCTCTTCAAAACAAAATCCATATGTATATATTTTTTCTGACATTTTTTTTTTCACTAAGGTATAACTCATTATAGCTTTGTATCTTAAGATATAACTAAGGTATAATAACTGTAATAGTGTATCTTAAGGTATAAATAAGGCATAATCACGGTAATAGCGTATAATTAAGGTATAACTAAAGTATAATCACTGTAATAGTGTATTTTAAGTATAGCTAATATATAACTAAGGCATAATCATTGTAATAGTATATCTTAAGATATAACTAAGTAAAATAAAAAGTATAATCACTGTAATAGTGTATTTTAAGGTATAACTAAGGTATTATTATTGTAATAGTGTTATTATACTTTAGTTATACTTTAAGATACAAAGGTATAATTAGTTATACCTTGGTAAAAAAATGTGGAAAAAAATATAGACATATGCATCTTGTTTCGAAGAGGAAAAAAAAAAACATTTCTAAAGTTGCACACAAAAAAATAAACAGATTCAGAGATAATGCGAAAATAGATAAAATTTATAAAAAGAGGAGAGACAAATGTAGATAAACTAGAATAAGGTATTTGAGTAATTTTGAAAAGTTTAAAAATGATTTTAGCAAAAATTTTCTATTCACGTAAAAAAAAAGAAAAAAAAAATCAAAATATAAGCATTTTTTTTGTAAAATCCCTTTATATTTAACAGTGTATTTGTGAAAAGTTTAACTTTCCATTCCGGAATCTACTATTATAAATTCGTACTTGAATATTGATCAGTGATAAATAATTTGAAACTTTTATTTATGAGATTTGGAGTTTTTTTCTTTTTTATTTGTATTAAATTCTTCATTCCGTTCAAATTTAATTGACAATCTATAAATTTCGCTGAAAATCTTCATTAAAAAAATCTCTGACAATAATTTTTTACTGGGTACTTGGGAAAACTATACCAACTTCTTTTGTACTCAATACATACATTATACTAGAATACGAAATCATTGAAATTCTAATCAAGAATTAATAGTTGGGAAATTTTGGCTTTTTCTAAATGCCTTTTTCGCGGAACCAAATTCTTTTAATACAAAAGTGGGGCGGTGCTGAAATTTTATCGCACGATAATTGTGTTTATGGAGTATAATGGACTACTTGTTATTTTCAATCTGTGAATTGATTATTTAATGGTCGATACTTCTTCGAAAATCAACTTTTTTTATTGGTGCGTATCAATTTGTCGGCGATAGAAAACTTAAATTAATGTCAAATATTTACATCAAAAACAAAAAAAAAAAAAAAAAAAAAAACAAAACCAAATGTTTAATGTTTAAATCTATTCTTTCAGATATCTATCAAACCCGTATATTTCTCCATTATACCTCAAACTCAAAATGTTCCAAAAAAATTATTACTTCAGAAATTAATAAAAGTGATTATAAGTTGTCTATTTCACTATAGCTATCGGTAAAAGCATCTTTTCCTGACCAGGAGGTCCAGTATTTGAATCTTACTGAGATCAAATATTATATATGAAATATTAAAAAAATTATATATCAAAATTAGTTATACATATTTTTTTTGATGAAAGCAAAAAGAAAACACCTCTAACTAGTTACTGAACCAGTATGTGATAATTCTATAGTTGATCATATTATCCGTAAATATTAAATATATTGATTGAAAAATGTTAATATATATATATATATATATAAAATTTAAAATTAATGAAAAAACTTCATATATATTATAAACATTTAAATAATTCAATTTAACAAAAAAAAATTAGAAACTTCATGTCTAAAGTTAATTGTTAAAAAAACTTAAATTTTATAATAGATAATGATATCTAAAAGTTCAATTAATTAAGAATTGATATAACAGTACTCAATAATGTTAATGTTATGTATAAAGACATCTCGGAGTTGAAATATTTATTAGAAAACAAAAAACTGTGATTTGGACAATTTAAAAAGGGTGCCCAGGGCTTATGTTCTTGCAAGAAAAGGAGTAAACTTTATCAACTTTAACAATTCATAGAATTTTAGCTAACACGTTAAAAATGATGACGCGGTAAAGCACATTTGTCCTAATTACTTAAAAATTAAAAAATTTATATATACACACTCTCTTTTCTGTTAATTTTCTATACTATCTACTTTCTTTTCTGTTAATTTTCTATACTATCTCATCAATTTCATCTCTTCCTTTTCTTTCTATTCTCTCTTTTTCTCTCTTCTCATCTTTGATTCAAGTTTCATGGGTCTGGGTTCAAAATTTTTAATTTCTAGAATTCTTTTTTCATTTTTCTTATCGACTTTATTTCATTATTGATGTAGAAGAGCAAGCAATAGCTTTTTTAAGCAAATACTATAGTGAATAGTAACATCTATAAATTTGGTTTGATTTCAGTGATTATTGAGTCTAACTTTATTGGAATCGGGCCAACGAGCAAAACTCTTAGCCTTTGGCTGCGATGTCCGTCGCTTTTGGCCAAAAAATGTAGTTTAGAGCCTCAAAATCGCGATTTACTGATTTTTAGGCCTTTTCGGGAAGTTTTCGGTTTTCGTTTCTTTTTCCTTTTTTTTGTTTTGGTTTCTTAGTTTGGCTAGAACTCTGTTTAGGGTTGGGATTTCTTATTTTGGGCGGATTTAATTATAGCCTATAAATAGGCTCTTATTTCTTAGTTGTAAACAGTTTTTTTATTATTCAATAAAATTTCGGATTTCATTTCTTTACCCTACTATTATGAATTTTGCGAAATTCAATTAGTAGAGGGCTAAATTCCGGCATCGTGCGCGATCAACAGATTTTAGTGTTTTGTTCGAAGTTTCCGCTGCATCAGTTGGTATCAGAGCCTAATCCCTAAAATCATCACGCCGCCAAGAAGAGAGCGTAGAATCGATGAGGTTGCGGGATAGGAAGATATGAACCGATTAGAGCAGAGATTAGAGCAACATATCGATGCCCTAATAGAACAAAAGATGGAGACTATTATGCATCGATTAGCAGATCGGATGGATGAGCTGTTAACCACGCGTATGAGGGCCAATCCCCGCCAAAGGAGGAACCCTAACTTGAGAAATTTTCAGCATCAGAATCCGTTTGCTGAGTTGGCTGAGGAGGAGGAAGAAGATTCTGATGACAGAGAGCCCTACTGGCGCAGACATCCTGCCCAGATGGAGGATCGGCGATGGGAGTCGGGTTTGAGGAAGGAGATCCCAGAGTTTCGAGGTACTCTCCAACCAGAAGAATTCCTTGATTGGTTGGCGACAGTAGAAGAGGTACTTGAATTTAAGGGAGTCCTGGAAGATAAGCGAGTACCCCTGGTAGCCACAAGGTTGCAAGATCGGGCGATGGCATGGTGGATACAAGTGAAGCAGACTAGGCTGCGGATGGGCAAGGCACGGATCGTAACCTAGGAGAAGATGAAGAAGCAGATGAGGGCCACCTTCTTGCCTTTAAATTTCCAGCGACTAATGTATCAAAGGTTGCAGAATTTGAAGCAAGGAAGTCAGTCGGTAGATGAATACACTACTGAGTTTTATCAGTTGATTGCACGAAGTGATATAATGGAGATCGATGAACAGTTAGTGTCAAGATATATTGGAGGATTGAGGGGACATATCAGAGAAGCCGTTAATGATTTTAATTCGTTACATGTTTCTGACGTGCACCAATGGGCCTTACAGCTTGAGAAACGATTGCAGCATTGTACCTTTGGATTTCAGGATGCTAGAGAAGGCGGCAGGAGGGTAGTAGAGAAAACCCTTGTTAAACAGCCAGAAGTAGTCATAAGGAGGACTGGCCAGAGTAGTACACTGAAGTGTTTTGCCTATGGTGAGGTGGGACATAGGCAGGCGGATTGCAAGAGGGTAGGAAAAAGGGCCATGCTGGTAGAGGCGGAAGAAGGTGCAGAGGCGGATACCGAGAGTCCAGCCCATAAAGATGGCGATGAAGAGAAGTTTGAGGAAGAGATGGTAGCAGGTGATATGGGCCCTGCTTTGGTGGTAAGGGGCTCTTGTCTGACACCAAGGGCTGTTGTAGATGATGAATGGTTGAGGAGCAATATATTCCAGTCAACTTGCACGATTAAAGGGAAGTTATGTAAGTTTGTAATTGATGGTGGATGTTGTGAAAATATTATATCCTTAGAAGCGGTACGCAAATTGGGCTTATCCATAGAAAAGCATCCGAGACCATATAAGTTAGCATGGCTAAAACAAGGCGATGAGGTGATGGTGTCAAAATGAGCAATGGTGCCTTTTTCTGTTAGGACACGGTATAGAGATGAAGTCTTGTGCGATGTAGTGGATATGAATGCTTGTCATCTACTGTTGGGCCGTCCTTGGCAGTTTGATAGGGATGTGATTCACCAAGGCAGAACAAACACTCATACTTTTCTGTTTGAAGGAGTAAAGATCGTTCTGGTCCCAAGGAAGGAAAAGACAAAAGGGGGGGCAACTGCCGATAGTGTTGTGTTACTTACCTTATCCCAGTTTGAAGAGGAAGTACAAAAGAATGAAGTGGTGTATGCCCTGGTTGGGAAGGTAGTAGAAGGGGAAGCGGAAGTTCCTGAGCAGATCAAGCCCCTCCTCAGTGAGTTCAAGGAGCTGTTTCCTGAAGATTTGCCCGTAGGGTTACCCCCGCTTCGTGACACTCAACATCAGATTGATCTTGAAACAGGGGCAGTACTTCTAAACCGCCCACATTACAGGATAAGTCTAGCGGAGCATGAGGAGTTGAGGAGGCAAGTAGAGGAGCTGTTGGAGAAGGGGTATATTCGTGAAAGCTTAAGCCTATATGCAGTTCCTGCCCTTCTTATCCCAAAGAAAGATAGGTCTTCGAGGTATGGATAGTAGAGCCATTAACAAAATAACCATCAGGTATCGATTTCATATCCCTTGCTTGGATGATTTATTAGACCAACTCAGTGGGGTTTCTATTTTCACTAAATTAGATTTGAAGAGTGGTTATTATCATATTCGTATAAGACCTGGGGATGAGTGGAAAACTGCGTTTAAAACAAGGGAAGGGCCGTATGAGTGGATGGTCATGCTGTTTGGGTTATCTAATGCACCAAGCACTTTTAGGCGTGTCATGAACCAGTTGTTGAGACCCTTCATTGGTAAATTTGTAGTGGTATACTTTGATGATATTCTGGTTTATAGTGCTAGTCAAGAGGAGCATATCCATCGTTTGAGAGAAGTGTTGCTAGTATTAAGAAGGGAGAGCATGTATGCAGCCTTGAAAAAGTGTGTTTTTATGTTTTTGGGATATATTTTTTTTGCTGAGGGTTTGAAAGTTGATGAGGCCAAGATGGAGGCAATTAGAAATTGGCCCAGACCTAGTTTTATGACTGAGGTGAGAAGCTTTCATGGTCTGGCCTCGTTTTATAGGCGATTTATTGCACATTTTAGTAGCATAATGGCCCCAATCACAGAGTGTATGAAGCAAAGTGAGAAGTTTGAGTGGACTGAACAAGCTGAATAAGCGTTCCAGCGGATTAAGGAGCGATTGATTATAGCCCCCATTCTGATCTTATCAGATTTCCAACAACTGTTTGAATTGCATTATGATGCCTCAAAGTTAGGCATTAGGGCTGTGTTGAGTCAGAACCATAAACTAGTTGCTTATTTCAGTGAAAAACTATATAGTGCAAAGCTTCGTTACAGTACGTATGATGTGGAGTTTTATGCGATGGTCCAGGCGGTTAAACATTGGCGTCATTATCTTTTTCAGAGGGAATTTATACTGTTTACTGACCATGAGGCTTTACGGCATTTACATAGTCAGGATAAGGTTTCGGCTAGGCATGCTCGATGGGTGGCTTATCTACAACAGTTTACTTTTGTGGTTAAGCACAAATCTGGTGTGTCTAATAAGGTGGCTGATGCATTAAGTAGGAGAAAGGGGCTGCTTTTTTGCCTTTCAATTGAAGTTCCAGGTTTTGCATCTTTTGTTTAATTGTATGACACAGATCCTTACTTTGCAGCTATAGTTCAGAAGGTTCGAGAAGGGGAGCCATCAGAGTTTCATCAGTGTGAGGAGTTTCTCTTTAAGGGAAACCAATTGTGCATTCCTGATTGCAATTTAAGGTTGAAAATTATTCAAGAAGTTCATGACGAGGGGCATGTCGGGAGAGATAGGACTTTGCAATTGATCCAGGCCAGTTACTTTTGGCCATCCATGCGCAAAGAGGTGGACAAATATGTGCAGCGTTGTCGAATTGGTCAAGTTTCCAAAGGAGCAGCCACTAATGTGGGGTTATACATGCCTTTGCCTATTCCTTCTCAACCATGGGAAGAGATCAGCATGAACTTTGTGTTGGGACTACCACGGACCTAACAGGGCAATGATTCTATTTTCGTTGTGGTTGATCGGTGTTCGAAAATGGTGCATTTTATTCCATGCAAGAAGATAACGGATGTAGTGAACGTGGCTCAGTTGTTCTTTAGAGAGGTTTACAAACTTAATGGGCTGCCTAAGTCTATTGTTTTGGATCGAGACACCAGATTTCTCAGTCACTTTTGGCTTAGTTTATGGAAGCTTGTCAACACCCAGCTGAATTTCAGCAGTGCATACCATCCTCAGACCGATGGCCAAACTGAGGTAGTCAACCGTTCTCTCGGTAATATGTTACGTTGTCTGGTCACTAAGCATGTGAAGAGTTGGGATAAAAAATTGTGCCAAGATGAGTTTCCACATAACCAAGCTGTCAACAGAAGCATTGGGTACAACCCTTTTGCCGTGGTTTACTTAGTTGTCCTGAGAGGCCCCCTTGATTTTTTACCCCTTCCCGATAAGACTCGAGTGCACGGCAAAGCTGAAACTTTTGTGGCTGAGTTGCAGTCACTTCATCAAACTATCCATGCTAATCTAGAGAAAGCTGCTGCGAGATATAAAAGGGCTGCCGACAAGAAGCGTCGTTTTGTGGAATTTGAGGTTGGCGACTTTGTTTGGGCCATTCTGACCAAGGAAAGAGTGCATACATCCTCAGACCGATGGCCAAACTGAGGTAGTCAACCGTTCTATCGGTAATATGTTACGTTGTCTGGTCAGTGAGCATATGAAGATTTGGGATAAAAAATTGTGCCAAGATGAGTTTCCACATAACCAAGCTGTCAACAGAAGCATTGGGTACAACCCTTTTGCCGTGGTTTACTTAGTTGTCCTGAGAGGTCCCCTTGATTTTTTCCCCTTCCCAATAAGACTCGAGTGCACGGCAAAGCTGAAACTTTTGTGGCTGAGTTGCAGTCACTTCATCAAACTATCCATGCTAATCTAGAGAAACCTGCTGCGAGATATAAAAGGGCTACCGACAAGAAGCATCGTTTTGTGGAATTTGAGGTTGGCGACTTTGTTTGGGCCATTCTGACCAAGGACAGAGTGCATACATCCTCAGACCGATGGCCAAACTGAGGTAGTCAACCGTTCTCTCGGTAATATGTTACGTTGTCTGGTCAGTGAGCAAGTGAAGAGTTGGGATCAAAAATTGTGCCAAGATGAGTTTCCACATAACCAAGCTGTCAACAGAAGCATTGGGTACAACCCTTTTGCCGTGGTTTACTTAGTCGTCCTGAGAGGCCCCCTTGATTTTTTGCCCCTTCCCGATAAGACTTGAGTGCATGGCAAAGCTGAAACTTTTGTGGCTGAGTTGCAGTCACTTCATCAAACTATCCATGCTAATCTAGAGAAAGCTGCTGCGAGATATAAAAGGGCTGCCGACAAGAAGCGTCGTTTTGTGGAATTTGAGGTTGGCGACTTTGTTTGGGCCATTCTGACCAAGGACAGATTTTCTGTTGGGGATTATAACAAGTTGTCACCAAAAAGATTGGTCCTGTTAAGATTGTGGAGAAAATTAACCCCAATGCTTACCGGTTGAAGTTACCTAGAGACATTCGTACAGCAGATGTGTTTAATGTCAAGGACCTGATTCCATATGCTGGTGATTGCTCCGATGATGACAATTTGAGGGCGAATTCTAATTTATAGAAAATAAACAAAAAGGAAAACTACAACCCAGAGATGGTGTTGAACAATAATGATCTTGAATTTTCTTGATTGCTAATCTCAAAGAAACTAAAACATAGAGAGGATGAACAAAAATAGTATTCAACATAAAAAAAAAGCTCAGAAATCCCAACCCAGCTTTCCATCCAACCCATCCAATCTCTCTAATTCCCACTTTGATCGTCTTCCTCCCCTATTATTTTCCTAAGTCCAATCAATTATAAAATTAAATATTAAACAAAAAACCTAGCTAACTAATTACGGTTTCACCAATTGAATCAAGAACTTCTAGCAACGGCGGCGAATGACGGATTTTGTTGAGATGATGAAGAAGAGAGGTGAAGTTAAAGACAAAGAGGGAGAGTGGTTGCTTGTTTAGAATTAAGATTAGATAAGAGATGAAGAACAAGACGAAGAGAGGACCAGGCATAGAGAAAACGAAAAAGACCCGTTCTTCAGTTTTCAAATGTAGTTCGGATGCAACAATTTTCTTCAATGGGAATCTAGTTGGCTACGAATGTTGTATTCGAGATTTGAATGGTCCTTTTTTTGCCACTAAAAATGGTCAATCGGTCCAAGGGATGATATTTTTTTGGTAAAGGCTTTGTCAACTAAAGACACCCTTTCTTGGTTGAAGTTCCTTGCTTTGGAGCAAGTTATCTTGGAACTAGATTCTACTTTAGTTTATAATGCTCTCATTTGTAATTTTCACATGAATTGGTATTGTGGTGTGGCAGATTTAAAAAATGACTAAACTTTATTGTTAGTAGCAACTTAGGAACTTTGGATGACATCATTAAAATGATGACATGGCAAGTGGTAATTTTGTCCAAAACATATTTTTTAATTAATGATAAATGAGGAATGCATCTACCTATGAAAGTGGTCAGAATTAGACAAGTGAAGAAAAGTATAATCCGCAAGGATAAAACTTTCCAAATGAACATAGCAATTGAACAATCGAACTAGAGATGAGACACTATCTCTTTGGAAACTCCACAAAATGGACAAAGGGAATCTCAAACCACCATTCTGTGAAAAAGATTACAATTGATCAATAGCAAGTTAGAAAGATCATGTCCAAAAAACACTTTGATCTTAAAGGGAAGGTCCATATTCCACTACCTCTCATAATTGGCTGAAGGATTGGGAGGAGGATTTTGTGATAGTGGGATAGCGTTGTAATCACTTTTTGAGGAGGAAAAACATTGTTCTTGAAAGGCCAAAGTTGTAGATCACTCCTAGGCTTCAAAGAAAGAGGCATTCTAGAAATGATACATGCAATTTGAGGACAAAACAAATTGTTAATTTTAATAAAGTAATAACATTGGCTCCCTTGAATCAAAAGCTTGTTGATTATATCGTTTTCTCCTAAAGCTCTATCAGATGGGGAAAAATTCTTTGCTGGTCATCATAAAGCTAGGAATCATCTAATAATTAACACAAACATCTCCTTGGTAGAAAAAAATGCTTTGCCACGAATAATTAGGAGAGGAATTTAAGGAAGCTTAAAAATCATTTCATGATTTGAAATTGGCCATGGAAACCTTTGTGGCAAGAGCAATCAATTGTGTAAAGAGCCACCACAACTGCTTACATAAGAGGGCTGTATTGAAGTCAAACAAATTTGTGAACTCCATACCATCCTGACAGGTAGACAGAACAACTCTCATCTTTGCAAATGGATAGCTTGGTGAGCAGGAGAGGAAGAGCTCTTGAAAGGTTTAAGCATATTATGAATACCAGAGTGAAATCCTGCTAGAAGCCTAAAAGGAGATGTAGTGTAAGCCCAGGTGGATTACAAAATGGATTTTATCATGACCTTGTTTCCCCCTCTAAATAAGTTCCGGAAAGGATATAGTTGATTTGTTTCCAAATAAGATCCTTGATAAATTCGAAAGATGCAATACGACTTTGCCTTACCCTCATAAGCATGCCTAGATAATTCCTTTTACACAAGTTTTTCAATATGCCAAAAGAAATCACAAATAAGTTTTCAAGAAATGCCATCCACATTATTGGTAAAAGCCAAAGAGAACTTGTGGAAGTTGATTTTTTGACTGAGGGCTCTTTCATAAGCTGTTAACTAAGATTTTATTTGGAATGCCTCATGTAAGTTGGCTTAGAAGAAGAGGTTGTTGTGATCCACATAGAAGAACCTACACCAACAACCTTGCAACTATGGATAAGGGACATAGAGGACAATCAATGAAGAGCTGACAATAAACCTTGAGCACAAGGATAAACAAGTATGGATATATAAGATCTCCCTAACGGATTCCTTTAAAGGGGTGACTGATCCAAATTAGTGACCACTACTATTAAAAGATTAAGGTAAAGGAGACACATAATATCATAAGCTAAACCCAAGTTTCCTTGAAACCTTATCTCTTAAGAAGCTCTTGTAGAAACTCCAACTCTTTCCAGTCATATGCTTTAGGCATATCGATTTTCATACCTTTTGTTCCATGAATACCAGACCTCTTTCGTTGGAGAAAATTCCCCCACCTCATAAGTAAGAAGAACATTGTTAGTAATAAGGTGGTTGGGGATGAAAGCATTTTAATTCTTAAATAAAATCAAATGAAGAACAAATTTTAATTGGCTACCCAACATTTCAGACATGACTTTGTAGAACACATTGCACAAAGAAGTCGGTCTGAAATGCGCCACAAAAAAGTGGTTCTTAATTTTGGATCAGAATGATAATAGTATCATATGAATCATCACAAAGAGAACCCATTTCAAGCATATGGATCACAAAATTTAAGACATAGTCCCAAACAATATCTCAATAGGTCTGAGAAAACCCCAAATTGAAACCGTCAAGACCTAGAGCTTTATCCGAATGTGGTGAGAAAACTACTTGGTAAATTTGATTTTTGTCGCGATGCATCAACAAGTTAGAATTTTTCTCTACAGAAACTTTCAGCAAAATTACATCAAGAAAAGAAAGGTCCAAGTTCTTGCAAGAAGAGAGAATGTTAGCAAAATTGTCAAATATGAGCTCCTGAATACTAGAGTTCCAATAAAAGGAATTTCCATTTGCATCTTTACGAGATTGAATACAATTCAAAATGTTTGTTATGCTTAATAGTTTTAGTTTAATTTTTATCTTCCTTCCAACAAGAGGAAGCAAACCGATGGGAAAATTTAGTATTTAGTATCCCCATTTTTCAGCCAATTAGCCTAAGCTCTCTTCCACTAATAGATACTTTTTTTTATTCTACAAAGCATCTAATTTAGTTTTTGTTGCTTATAACATATCATCCAATTGTTGAAGATGTTTAATGTCCTCTAGAGTTTCAGAGACTAAAAAAGATGGGACTACTTGGCTGGAAGGGGGTATTAAAATTAATAAACTAGCTTTAGGCAATGATTTCTCTATAGTTTGGCCCATTAATTCTTTAAGCTCTTGAATTGGACTCTAGGAGATTGATTGGAAATTAAACCTTTTTTGAAGAGAAAGAAAAAGAGCTAGATGATCACTACGAGCCCTATCCAAGTGATTAACCAAGCATTAGGAAACAAGTACATCCAATTAGTAGAGGCTACACATCTATCAAGCCACTGGGGATGTTCCATTAATGGCTAGTCTTCCTTCAAATTTCAATTTCTTCTATTTTTTATTCCAACCAAAGAAACAATGTTTTTGTTTAGCAGACTTAAAAATAAATAAAATAGGTGGAGGTTATCTTTAACCCTATCTAGTTCTTCTGTAGAAGATGTAGAGCATTGCTGACCTCCCATGTGATCTTCTAGTGGCCAACGACTAAAGAAGGCATCAAACATTATTAGACCCTTCTTGGTTTCATCCCTGCCTTTCACTGACAAATGATTAAGGTTGACAATTCTAAAATCATAATTACTCATAATCCTTAAACTTTTAGAGCTTGTTACAAATTTAGGTCGATACATTTTATTTTGGTATGAACAATTTTTTAGTATTATAAAAAAATATCATGTGGCCTTTATTTTTTTTATAAATTTTCCACATTGAACTTTACATGTTCCAATATGCATTCAATCATTATTTGATTATAATTCTACACATTGAGATCATATTTTAATAAGAAAATTGTGAATGTTAAACTCAATTAAAATTGCATGACTCTTTTTATCGTTGCAATGCATTTTTATGTTGTTGATGTTGTTGTTGTTGTTATTATTATTATTATTATTATTATTATTATTATTATTATTATTATTATTATATCATGAGCATGCATTATTTAAGCAAAAATATACTATATATGTATAGGGAAATTGTGAGTAATTACTGTGGCGAAGTTCGTGAACTTGGGTTTCGATTGCAAGAATTAATTTCAGAGAGTTTAGGATTAGAAAAAGGGCATATAAAAAATGTACTAGGAGAGCAAGGTCAACATATGGCAGTAAACTATTATCCACCATGTCCACAGCCAGAACTGACTTATGGATTACCCGGACATACTGACCCTAATGCTCTTACAATCTTACTTCAAGACTTACAAGTCGCAGGTCTTCAAGTTCTCAAAGATGGCAAATGGGTTGCAATTAATCCTCACCCAAATGCTTTTGTCATTAACATTGGGGACCAATTGCAGGTAATTAACAACTATTTATGTATATATTTACTTTTTAAGGGTTACTTAAAAACCAATGTATTTTAGTACATTTGAAAGTAGAAAAAATGTGATATTTTTTTTTATTTGAAACCAAAACATATGTTTTATACCATTAAAAATATAAAAACTTAACACATGTGATACACTTTGTTTGCATAGTATGAAACATGTTTACTTTGTTGAAGTGACATGTTGAATTGTTGATTTTTGCTCATGTTAAACATTAAAATGTTGACTTTAATTCACTCACATGGTCTATTGACTTGATGACCGGTCAAATTAGTATTAGTATTAGTCAATTTTTTTGTAACAGTGTAAAACACATACTTTGTTATGTAATAAAAGTATCACATTTCTATACTTACAAATTATCATGTCATAGTAGTGTTATGTGACATAAATGCATAAAGATAATAATAATGTCAAACAGGTTGTAATTGTAAATCGTATTATCGTGTTATAAATTGATAACCTAGTTTAAATGCAATTGTGTCAAACTATATATGTTTTCTTTTTAATATATATGATAATGAATAAGTGCAGGCTATAAGCAATGGGAGGTATAAGAGTGTGTGGCACAGAGCAATTGTTAATGCTGATAAACCTAGAATGTCAATTGCTTCCTTCCTTTGCCCTCATGATGATGCCTTAATCAGGCCTCCCAAATCTCTCACAAATAATGGATCTGGAGCTGTTTACAAGGATTTCACTTATGCTGAATATTATAAAAAGTTTTGGAGCAGAAACTTGGACCAAGAACATTGTTTGGAACTTTTCAAGAACTAATTCATCTCCTGCTTTATATATAATTGTTTGGAACATTTCAAGAACTAATTGATCTCCTGCTTTATATATAATTGTTATTACAATTATCTCTAATTGAATCATAATTAAGGGCTAAATGTACAAATTGGTCTTAAACTTTTATTCATTGAATAAATAGATGCAAATCTATTTTCTTAGTTGAATTAGTCTTTCTCTTTTAATATAAGTGATATATCAACACTATTGATAAAATTTGTTATATACATGACAAATAAAATTCTCACCAATAGTTAGTGAAGTTAAAAGTTTCAACAATATTATCAATAAAAATAAAATATATTGATAAAAACTATTGTTTTCTTGATTAAGAGTATTCTCATAGTATGAGTTAGTCAAATTACCAACAGTATTATCAAAATATTTAATACATTATGAATACAATGCTGAAAAAAATAATGACAATGTTGCTAAAAAACAGTGGTAGATAAAAGTAAATAGTGAAAAAGATATAAATCAAATGCAAAGGATTTTTATAGAGGTTTAGCCTTCCTATCATACTCCTCTCTCTAAGGTACCTTCCCTTGAAAGTTTTTAATCCACTACGAATTCTTTCAAGTTGAATGCAAAATTTAAAACCTCTCTAAAACTTAAAAATCTAACTTGTAAGTATCCTTCTAACAAAGTTTAAATACTTTATTGCTCGAGACCTAAGCAATACAACTCTTTCAAAGTGAATGAGATATGTTTTCACAATATTGAAAAAAGAATTAAAACAATTAAATTGGACTCTTGATTTCTTGTATTTTCATCTTCTTTCGAAAAATTTCGGTAAATCTTTATTGGAAGAACATGCTGAATCTATAGGCTCTTTTCAATTTGAATGTTGAAATCGTTTGAGACATTAATGAGCCATTTGGGAGAGATTAGAATCAGTTGTAAATAAATGAGAGAAGTTTGAGTCTTTATATACCCATTTGAATCATCTTTAGTAATTTCAAAAGCTTTCAGAGTGATGGGAGTAATATAGTTTTAGTTTTGTTCTTTGGTCTAAAATAGCTAATAGGAATGTTGATCAAAGATCTAAAACTTTCTTATATCATAAAACAGGAAAGGTACTTGCTTATTTCAATGAAAGTATGAAAGTAATTGAACCTTTGTAACCTTTGAGACTGCATTAATCCTTTTGATGTTTCCTAGGTCTTCACATGTGACTTATTGAAACAAGTTTCCTTAATTGGCATTGTTCCTTTGGTACATTTCATACCAATGATCACTTTTTTTTACTATTGTTAGCAACCACCTTTTACTTATTCAAAGATATAAGTGTTAGTCAATCATAAGTAATATCATGGAATACCGAAAGACCTAAAACAATTTAAGTAACACATGTGATTCATTTTTTATCGATTACTTGTTATCTCACAATATTAATCTTGCTATATTCAAAATAAGTTAATATAATAGAGCATGTGTATGTAAAGAACAAACTTAAAATCTACTCTTACAAGCGACAAATTGTTATCTCAACAATCAAAAAGTTTCTTCCTAACCTAATCAACATGACCTAGCCCTTTTAGCCATTATCAAAATGAGGCGTATATAAGAATTGAGTTAGTATAGACGAGCTGAAGTGGATGTTAGAAGAAAAAGAGAAGTAGAATGAGCAATAGACATTTGTATTATTGATGGTGGAGTGATGGAGGAAGTACTGATATGTATGGTTGGAGGTGGAATTTATCTTTAACAATGGCATTCTAAAAGGCTTGAAGATTCTATTTGAACTTTGATTGCAAATTGTTCCAAGTAATGAGACCTTAAGGTAAAAATATGTTGTTATTAAACAATAACCTTCAACCTTGGGTTAGGCACACATAGTTTCGATACATGACATTAAATTAAGGTTGGGAGACCTTAGGGTTATGAGTGACTAAGGAATGAGTCTCCTTTTAAATTTTATTAACCTTGATGTTGACATTTTAAAGTAAATTAAAGGAGCTAATGTTCTTAAGGCAGTGTTAGATTAAGAGAATTCATGAAATTATCCATTCTAGATGCTTAAGAAATCAAGGTGTTGGTATGATTTTCTAAAGTACTCACAGTACCTTCAATAACAGTTGAGAGAGATGAGGGGTGCAAATTTTGTTATCTTAACAAAACAAAGGAATAGTTTTAAGTTGCACCATTTTATCCTCATAATGACAACTATAATAAGTTAGACCTATGAAGAAAATATCGTATTACTATTGAGTCACCATCTGAATCAATCGGGAATATACAACTCAACCAATCCAAATCACAAATCTTATCTTAAAATTTTTAGTCCATAGGTATACTTATTAGTCATGTACCGTGCAATTAAAGCCTTTCTACTCTTAGGTTGATTTTAGTTCTAATATTAGTGTGGTGGTAACTCCACATGATTCCTTTATGAGCTTCAGATCAAACTTGGTTGAGACCTACCTCACCGAGTTGAGGGCAAACAAGCGCCTAGTGCGCTCGCACCGAGAAAATGATTAGCAAAAATATTATGCGGATCCATCACTCGAAAGTCAAAGATTCTTTTATCCTACAACTAGTCAAGTCACCACCATTAGTGAATTTAGAGGGGCTTTTAAGGCTTTACATTATTTATTCTTCCACATCATTTAATTTATTCGGACATTTAGTTTAATTTTTTGTCCCGTTACTCTTCTTCTTGTAGTCTGATTTGACATGGTGATTCTAAAATCTCCTAAAATGCCCCAACCTGGCTGGGCTGGATTAACACGTTAATTTGATTG
Source organism: Euphorbia tirucalli (assembly GCA_039660915.1). NCBI lineage: Eukaryota > Viridiplantae > Streptophyta > Magnoliopsida > Malpighiales > Euphorbiaceae > Euphorbia > Euphorbia tirucalli. The sequence continues at coordinate 37,312,099 of CM077636.1, read as the reverse complement.
TTTATTCCTTCTATCACCATTCGTCTTATCTCAAACTCATCACTTTAACTGTTTACTTACATATCACAAGTTTTTTACGACCAAGTTTTTCCTCACTTTATCTCGCATCATTTTGTACAAATTAGATCACAGCTAGATATTCCTTACAATGTATCTTCTTTCATTAAATACCCTTTTGAACAAATATTTAACTACTATTCATCTCATCTTGGTTATTGCCTTTGAAAATATTAGTGGAGATTTTCTCATCTATCTCAAATCTTAATCGGATCCCATCCATCTTATCATATTTAGGTCTGCATTACCCTGTAAATAAATCTCAATCTTTCCATTTTCTTTCTAGGCAGCGCTACCTGCTTATGTGTTTTGTCTGAGCTCACTACCCAAAAACAATTTTAAGGCCTTTTTTCAGGCTCCCTACCCAAAACCATTTTTTAGGCATTTTGATCAGGCATGCTACCCAAACATGGTATTTAACGAGTCTCTACTTGTTCATTTGAATCCCCCACTAACATTTCCAAGTTAATCATTCTTAATTAGTTCTATTAATACTTTGTTATCTAGTAAACTGAATCTCAGTAAAACTTACATTTACCCACATTTTAATTCTTCATTAAACACATACCAAATTAGTCACAGTTCATAAGATATCATCATCACTATTATTACTATTAAGATTAACTTAGCTTATCAATTCATATCACCGTGATTAATAGATTTCCTGAAAGATATAAAATAGGCATACATCCACACACCCACACACATATTTATATATTTGTAATGATTATACTATTAGCTATACTACTTTTCCACTATTTCCATCATCACGATTACATTTGCATAATTTCCAAATATTCATAAAGAAATAATAATTAAATACTAAACAATATTTACAGAACAAACATAAAGAAATAACATCAAGATTATATAACAATCTCAAATTGAAATATATTAACTTCCATCAACAAACTTACCCTTATAGGTTTTTCCTCCATTTTTCCCAAGTCTTCCTTAGTTCCTTCGTTCCTTTGCTAATTCCTTTCTAAACCTTTATCTGATTAACTTTATTGGCTTGGACTAGATAGATTTTCTATCAAGCTACCTACATATCCTAAATTTCCATTTGAGAATTAAAGCCTAACGTAGTTGTTCTTTAAGTCTCTTTTTCCCTTTTTACCTTACTTGTTTGCACTTCCTCTTTTTAGAAATTCTTCTTCTCTCTCCAAGGTTTTCTGTGAAACTCCAAAAGGAAATGGTACTTTTCTCTTTCCTTTCTTTCTTTATACCTTGGAAAATAGAATTCCCTAAATTTTTTTCATGTGGCTTAATTTGTTTTAAATCCCCATATTTGGCTACTTCTCCTTCTGTCACATTTTTTCCATGCAAAAAACATCTTCTTTGACTTATTCTCTTTCCTCAACACACTTTGCACCTCACCATATGACATCACTAATCGTTACTACATCTCTCCTACCACTTTCTCCTTGAACCTTTGTTTTACCTGATCTTAGCATAATGTATACACTAATTGCTGTGAGTCTCAGTTCACTATCTCTTCCGTTGAGATATTAAAATTGCTGCGAGTCTCAGTTCACTATCTCTTCCGTTGAGATATTAAATTAAATCTCTCAACTCTTACTCTTATTCCAGTGCAGTATTACCATTACATGATCCTTCCTCAATCCGTTAATGCTTCAATAAATGTTTTATCCATTTTGTTAATCCCACCTGGTCAATCACTTGACTCGGTCTTTAGCAACTTCTTAGCTTTCCAATCTAGATCTCTTAAACTCTATTTCTAATTCAGCCTTTAATTACCCTACCTATTATCAGATCTCAACCCTTTATACGTTGACTAAACATTCTAATTCGGTTAATTATCCTTCTTGCTAAAATCTGTTCCTTTCCTACCATCTTCCTTTTAAATATGAATTCAATTCCATGTCCATCCTGAATCTATAATTTGATCTGATTAATTTAACTAGTTCATTCGTTCTTTAATTTCTACTCGATCTTGTCTTCTTATCTGTTACCCTTAAATATATGTAATCTAGTTCTTCTTCTAACCCGGTTTTTAGGATGTTACAATTCTCCCCTCCTTAGGTGTTTTCATCATCGAAAATAAAATTCATATCACCCTTGCATCTTATCTATTCAAATATATTTTATCCATTCAAAGCTCTAAATTGCTACTATCTTTGTTCTTTTCGTGTCTTATTCTTCCTTAGTACGCTTCTTTATACAGCTGTTATACATTCATTTCGCCTCCAGTCTTATCATTCCACTCCAACTTTTACATTCGTTGTGAGTGGATGATCCTAAATAGCACAGGCCTCGTGATTAGGCTGGGAATATTTTTAAATAAGGCTTTATGAAAATGGGTTTTATAGCTAGAAAACCAACAAACTCGAATGCTCTCACTAAAAGTGACAGGAGTCGCCACCTGGCTCAACTCGACCAGGAAATTATGGTATAGCTAAGATGAACTACAACTCACTATATCTTTTAGTTAGAGATCGGGTTCAGACAACTCACCTATTTTTTTTAATTGAAAAACTGTTTAATAGTTTTATATCAATACCATTTATATTGTTGATTTTATCTTGATTTATTTAGTCAATGCTCACACACAAGGAATAAATAAATGCTGAAAAGAGATAAAAAAATCAGAAATTGGTAAATAAATTCAAGAAATTTAAAATATATACAGACCAATCAAATGACTATCCTAGGGGATACATTTAATAAAATGGGATTCAGGGTACAAATTTGTCTATATACAAAATATCTAAAAAATTGAAAAGCTAGGCATACATCTAACCTAACATAGATCTACTTGCAAAACAGAGTTAGTACAAAAATATATATACAAGTAGGACTCAACCAGACTCAGAATAGGGAATTTAGATAGCTCGGGGCGTGAAATGGGGGAAATTGGGAAATTCAATAAATTACCTGATTTGACATGGAAAGCATTTAGAAACGCAATTTTGTTGGGACTAGAAATTCATTTGAAAATCATTTTATCCGGTTTATTATTTTCATATACAAAACGTCGGTTTATAGTCAAGAAACTAATGTTTCTATCGTTGAACCAATTTATGAAAAATAAATACAGAAATTAAATCTAGGTCAAAATGATATGCAAATGTATGAAAAAAATACAAAAATAAAATTCTGAATTCAAGACAACAGTTGTGTGGGTGTAGGAACAACAGTGGTGCGACTATCAAAACACCCGTATAGCTCTCGTTCTAAACAAGCTATAGAAAGGGCTAAAAAATTAAAAATGCTAAATTTGAAATAAACAATAGCCATATGGCTCGTAGGACAACAGCCGTACAGCTCTAGTTTACCAGAAAGATAGAAAAATAGAGAAAAATGAAAATGGATGAGATGCCAACCAATTCAACCTAGAAAGCTATAAATAGGTTTAAGGCCTCTTAAAATTACCTTTTAGTTGTTTATCCAGTGTTCCATTTTGAAGAAAACTGATGGGTGAAGCTTGAATTCATATTTAAATCAAACTTGAAATCTTAAAACAAAAACTAGAAATTCTCCAAATTAACTCCAATTCTTATGATTCTCGCAACCAAATAAGTCTCTGGTTTAGGTTTGGTTTGAATGTGATTTTGTGACTAAGTTCAGTGAATTTGTGGTTTAATCAATTGATTTTGGATTTGTGAAGTTTGAGAATTTGGTTCTTTCTTCTTTGATTTCTTTTCTTAAGTCTCTAATTAGTTCTTTTCTTAGTTGTTAATCCCCTCTTTTAAAAGCTTCCTTCAATCCAAGACAAAACTGTAACCCCCAAAGATTAGTGGGAAATTGAGTGTCTCCCTCAAATCCAAATATCTGTCCATTTCTATGCAAAGTTCTAGTGGCACATCAACAACCGTGCAGCTGTCTACTCAATAGCCATACGGCTATTCTAATGGCCGTGTGGCTCTTTTTTTTTCCTTTCAACCCTGATTCTTCATATTCTTCTTGGTTTCAAGTTTCAAGTTCGTTTAAATCCGAATCCTTGGTTCTCGAATTAACTCTCATAAAAAATAGTAAGAATGGATAACATTTGGTATTTTATCATCATTGAGGTCAGGTAAAATCCAGCACTCACACCCACCTTGTGTCAAAAGCATGCACTTGTTATTTCCTAATTTCGCGTTCTCTGAATTAGTTGTCTCTTATCCCTTTTCACCAGGCGTCTTTTTCATTAATTATTAAGGAGACATTACTCTTAACCTTCTTTCCCATTTAATCGTCATCTTCTTCTCTTCTACCTCTTTACATGAATTTGAAAATTCTCTCTGAACTTCCTCTCTCTATTAATTTTCGTTCAAGGTTTATGCACTACAACAAGTAAATCCTCCTATTCTTCTTTTTCTTTTTCCTGAAATTGCTTATATTTCTGCATGATTCCATGTTTGTTTATCTGTATACTTCTTCTCTTTGTTTCAATAACTGTTCATATTCTTGTACGATTTAATTATTTGGCTTTTATTCACTTCTTTGATTCTTTTGTTGCCCATTCATCTTCAAAATTTTTTGCATTTCAATAGAAATTATTTAATTTCTTATTATTTTTATTTACTGCTCTTTCCAAATTTTAAAACTTTCAAATCTTAAAAATTTAAAATTGTTCAACATGTATGATCTATCCTCTCAAAACCTAACCTTAGTTAACCCAGTCTCAACATCCCAACCATCACCCAATCCTACTAGATCTCGGAGATCTAGTCAAAACCCTAGGCATACCAAATATACTACCCATAGACTTAAGTTAGCTTATGTAGTTGACTTAGAGCCTACTACTTCTTCTAGACTAGGACCTGGAACTTCTACTGAATATGCCCCCAAGAGACTATCTCCCAACATTTAGGACATGCCATCCAAAATGCATTTAGATTATCTTAGGATTAACCGAGAAGCACATTCTTGGCTTAAGGACTATGAAGTCATTCTCCTTTCTAAGAGTGACGAGTTCATACTCCTCCCCCGGGCTACTTTTCCATCTATGTGGAACAAATGGAGTCGAGATTTGCTTACCCTTTACTGGATGACATCTGTAAAATTTTACATTCCTTTAGATTTTGTCATGCATAAATTCATCCCAAGGCATGGGTCACATTTGTGCCACCCATTGGCTCTACTCTAACCTTGGCTTTACTCTAACCGCCCCTTTCTTCCATAAACTGTTCTCTCCCCTCATTCGCTCTTCTAGTGAAGACCACTACTTGTTCAAAAAGAAAGGGACCCATGAATGTTGTAATACCATGGTTTCACCACCTCATTGTGGCCATGAAGACTTTTGTGGTTTTATAGCAAGGTGTTCTAAAGGTGGCAAAGGAATTTTCCATTTGATTGTCTTCACGGGTTACATGTCAAAACTTGCAACTCTAGAAGCTTGTTATTATATGCCATAGCTGATCCAGGTATAGTCTTAGACTATCCTCCCTGATCTCTCATTCCTCTGTAGCTCGATGGATCATCAATAATGAATCACCAAACAAGTTGGACATTATGTGTCCCTAGGTATCTCAACATCTCTAATCCAAATAGGCAAGCTTAATATTGATCCCCATTGTTTATGATAGAGAATTTGAGGCACTTGGATTGAGGTATTATTACACCTTCGAGAGTGGCTATAATTACCCTAAATCCATCACTATGTTTATTCAGTGCTCCATTAAAGAACATTGTCTATTAACTAGTTTTAACTATTGAAATCTTGGCCACTAAATAGCCTATGCATTTATCAAGAAAATCCAAATTCTCGATGTAATATGAATTAATTGGCTGATTAGCCAAGAATTTGTTCGGATTCATCTCAGGGATAAAAAATTTTTTTAGCTAAAGCAGTCGATTATCAGTAGAATTCGTGATAGGAACCGTGCTTATATTAAAGGAGAAGAAAGAAAAATCAAAAGAGAAGAAATAAATAAGTCTCACCTTAGCCATCTTCGTAATTCATTTTGACAAAGGCCTTGCTTTTGTGTGAACATCCTCTACCATCACACACACAGAAGCCTATCGGATGGATTGAGTGCTAACTGAAAATGATTGGTGTGTGTTGATAAGGTCGGTTTTTTACCTTATCTTTTAGGCAATTTCATGGTTTGAACAGCAATTTTTAGAGTCTTTTGTGTGAATGTTTGTGTGGTTTTTGAGTATTTTGTGATTTTTATGTTTTGGATAGATTTTTATAACTTTTAGTATTTTTCGTGTTTTCTAGGGTTGTTTTTGTAATTTTGGATAATATGTTGTTTTTATGGTCCGTGGCCGTTGGTGCAGTTATGTTTCTTTATGCTTGTTTTGGACAGGTATTATGACCCGGACCGGAAGTTGGAGCATCGGCGGCAAGGAAGAGTTTGATGTACTGAAAATCAAGGTGGCACGGCGTGCCAATCCGGCGGGCCAAGAGATGCAATCCAGTGGAGTGGCACGAAAACGTGCCACTCAGGCCAGCGCGGCGTGCCAACCCCAAAACTACACAGCACGGCGTGCCACTCCACCAGCACGACGTGCCGCCTTCAATTCTGCACAGCACGGCGTGCCACTTCCACCAGCACGGCGTGGCGAGCTCCGGAATTCTGCTGTTGCCCTACTTTCATCTTTTCTTTTTCCTGGTTTTAACCTAGCCGTATAAATAGGTTATTTTCTAAGTTTTAAGGATCTTTTTCCAGACTTTTAGAGTGTAAAGCAGAAACTTGTAGCTAGGTTTTGGCTTGAACTATTTGTTTTCTTTGAGTTTTGAACCATCAATTGGTAGAAGTTTTACATAAAACCTTCCCCTTTTGCGACGTTCTTAGTTCCGGCTTCAGTTCATCTATAGAGGTACACCCCAAGCATCTTCACACCGTCGGAATCCGGTTAATCAGACCAAAAGGGCATAAGTTTTTCTTCTTCTCTTTTGTAATTTGATTAAGTTAGTTTTTGATTCCGCAATTGGTCGTGTTTGGTTGTAAACATTGAATTCGTTTCACCTTTCTTGATTAATACAATTGATTGCAAGTTAATTTCAATTTTTACTCCTCTTCTTTATGCAATTCCTTTAATGATAATCTAGTCTCATAAGATCTTAATTTATTAAGTTCATATTTGTGGCATTACCTAGATTGACGCCTAGGAAACCATTAGTATTGACGACACTGTGGAACTTACGTGCCCCTATTTTCTGAGCTTTAGAATTAGACTGCCTCTAAACAAGGGAAACCGGCTAAGGACCTAAAAGATCTAGACACGCTAGGTTGAATTATCGAAAGAACATAATTAAGGGTTAATTGTTGAGTTAAATTCATATATTGTAGTTAATTGATAAAGCCATCTCCATTAGCATTCATAGGTCAGTAAACCGCCAATTTATAACCCAAATTCAAGTGCAAAGTAAGTTGGAATAGATCAACTAGGAGCAGGATAATTTAGTTGTTAATATAATCAAACCCAAAACTAGTTTCCGCCTAGGACACGCAAGGAACCCGAGTAGTTTAGTGTTTGTAGAATATTCTTTTCTCTGTGGGATCGATACCTGGACCAACCAGAATTATTACTTGTTAACGATAGGTACACTGCCTTAGTTGTGCGTTTCTAGGTTTAGTTTCAATACTTCGCCTAGGACCCATCAAGTTTTTGGCGCCGTTGCCGGGGAGATTTATTTTTCTGCATCATTAAGCCAAAAGTCTATTTGCTGATCTAGGCACTATTCTTGTGCATATAGTTAAATAATCTTTCTTTTCTGTGGATATTTGTTGCAAATTAGTTTTCCTTATTTTCTATGTGTGTGTTTTCTAGCTTATGCAAACTCGCTCTCAACACCCTGAGCTTTTACCTTATAACCTTGAAATTGAACGTTTGTGTAGCAGGAACCGTAGAGTACAACAAGAGCGAATTGCCCAAATGGATCATCAGCAACAGGAGGAAGATGAGAGACAGCTCCGAGAAAGAGTTGAGCAAGAGCGACTCCGGCGAGAGCGGGAGGAGTTTGACAGAAGAAGGGGTGGTGATAGAGACAACATGGTCATGACTGACCTAATGTCTCCACATCAGCCCCGGAACAGATCCGGAGTGGTTATCCCAGCCATTACTGCTAATCATTTTGAGTTGAAGTCCAGTATGATCAATTTGATCCAAGGGAACGGACTATTCAGTGGTGGAATAAGTGACAACCCCAATGATCATTTAGACCGGTTTCTCATGGTGGCCGATATAGTCCGAAGAGGTGGGGTGCCCCAAGATGCTGTGCGGTTGAAGTTGTTTCCCTTCTCATTATACGGGGGAGCAATGGAATGGTACAAGTCCTTGAGGCCTGGGTCAGTGACTTCATGGGACCAATTGGAAGAACAGTTCTTAGCATACTACTTCCCACCATCAAAGACGGTTCAGTTAAGGAACGAGATCATGGGATTCTGGCAATTTGGGACTGAGACTCTTAATGAAGCATGGCAGAGGTTTCAACGGTTATTTCAGGTATCCAATACTTGTGATGTTGAAATAGTAAGGTTAACATCTATAACATAGATACCTAATAAAGACATGCCAGGTTCTTCATTTGCTCCCCCAGAAGATGAGGACACAATCTCTTCCAATGTCCAGTCTGTTTGCATTGGAAACAGACATCCTCAGGACCGACCTTGGGCTTAGCTCCTTTCTTGGCCTTCTTAGCCTTGGCTTTCTTGGCCTTGGCCTTAGCCTTAACCTTTGCCTTTTCCTTGATCTTAGCGAGAGGAAGGTTCCCCTTGCTGACCATCAGTACCAGTGGAGTCTTCTTGATAGACTATTCCATGTGCTTGAGCATCCTATGTAGCTCTGTAACAATCCGGTTCATCCTTTGCATGTTATAGTTCATGATGAAATGGTCTTAAAAATCGAGTAGGGATGCTAGGATAGTGTCATTAGCCAACTCTTGCGAGACCGGCATGTCGAGATGGGCTAAGGTATCTATATAGCCCTTCATCTTGAGCACATAAGTGTTCACAGATGTCCCAGCTCCCATCCTACAAGAGTTGAATGCCTTGGCAGTCAAGTACCTTTCTTGACAGGATTACCCTTGAAATAACTCATTAAGAGATGTCAGCATAGCAAAGGCTTGCATCTCCATGAATTGCTTTTGCAGTTCAGGGACCATGCATGCCAACATAAGGCAAGTCACATCCCCTGATATGTACCTCATATTGCTCTAGCAATGCAGCTGGTGGATTATGCCTTGTAGGTGCATCCGGTACAGCCCTTTACAGCACATGCTCCTTAGAATCTTGTCTTGCAACTATTCTTAAGTTCCTTGACTTATCCGGGAAGTTCAACCTAGAAAGTTTGTCCTTTTCAAGGAGCGAATGTAGTAATAACATATTGTTTGTCATATGAAAACTACACAGAAAAGTTAAAGAGTATTAATAAAGGTCTTCATACTTATTTCCACATATAATTAATATTGAATCCAATTTTATTAATTAAGTCAAGTTGTTGGGCTGGTGGGCTAAGATCCATATTTCACCAAGACATAGCCAGACGAGGGCCTGGAAAAACTATGCCTTAGTGATTTTGGTAGGAACACCATCCAATCCCAATCTAGGGACTCTTAGTTTGATAGGTTTGTTGGCACTTACCCATCTATGCTTAGGGCCAGGAAAATCCTACTACCTATGCTCAGTTCAAACTCCATCCGAGTGTTGGAGTAACATATACCGAACCAAATGTAAAATGACGATACTCCAGTGTGTCTAGCAAGCAAATAGTCTACCACTTTGATGAGGTTTTGGATAAGGGAAGCACTTTTAAGTGACTTAGTAATTTCCATTTTAAATTAATGATTCAATTTTAATAATGGATTATATACATAAGGTGGGTGAGATTGGAATGGAATCAATGCATAAACATGTAAATAAATATATTGCATAAAATAAATAAATGATGAGATGTCATGGGCCCTTAATTACATCCTAATATGTTTCTTGTAAGCCTATACCAGAAAACCACTAGGTGGGCTTACAAATCTCCTTTTAGTCGCCTCTGCAATGGACTCCTTCTTTGCAAAATTTTATAATAATAATAAAATAAAATTACAAAAAGGAAAACGGAATGCATGCCATATTTACCTAAAATAAAATACAACCCATCTTTATAATAAGGTCTAATGACATCCATCTAAACATTAAATCACACAATATAGCATGTAAGCGAATAAATCAAATATTCACAAGTTATCATTCATGAAATTAGTTCCAATTAAATTATGTCTCAAGCCATTATATAGAAATCACTGATTCAGCCAATCATGGTTCTAACCCTTAACGAGCTTGGGTATCCAACCCAGATAGAACACTACTCCCACTGGAATTGGGAAACCATGAATCCGATTACACCATTTGGTCAACTGTGCCAAGAAAAACCAAACCAATTTCATTACACCATATTAATTTTCCAAATTAATATCCATGAATAAAATTAAAATTTCATTTAAGAAATCATGCGTATTTAAACACATAAAATTTAAAATCCATTAAAATTTTAAAAAAAACCCTAGGCCCGAAAGCAAAAACCCACCAAATCCAAAAGGGGGCCTGACCCGCTGTAGCTATGGTAGTGCTGCTACCCTAGCAGTAACAGCTGCAGTTGCCCAACAGTGATCGTCGATAGCCACGTTGTGCTAGAAACAGCCCTGATTTTTTTTATAAGAAATTAAAAATAAACAACAACACAACCATAAATAGAAAATCAAGTACACAATATACCAAATATCAATTCAATTTTCAATTCATGAAATCATCAAGAATAATTAAAAACCCAATCCAACAAAGATTCCAACCAAAAAATCTAGTTTCAAAACAAAGGGATCCAACCAATTAAGATTTTATCAAATCATAAGCTCGCTCTAATACCATTGTTGGGATTCGTTAGAAAATAAAACCAAATGACAGTGGAAGCCATTTAAAATTTTCTAGAACCCTGGAACCAGGAACTTATGTGGATGAAATCAAAATCAAGTATAAGAGAATAGAGAATGATTCTCACCTTGTATGTCTCTTCTAGAGACTACTAAAGAAACCAAGCAAGATTTCCTCCACACTCATATACATGAACACCCATTGAACCGAGACCCGTGCTAGTGTCAGATCAAGAGCAAGAGAGGAAGGGGACCGAATTCTCTAACTCAAAAATTAGGGTTATGGTTTTCTTTTCTTAAGTGGGTATTTATACTCCTTTTAAACCTAGGTCTAATTAATTACTTTAGGTTAAATTTAATTTCCAAATTAATTTAACTTTTCATGTATGAATTAAATCATACCATATGATATAATTCATATCATGGAAATTAAATATAATTTGCCTAATTAAAATTAACCCCAACAATTATTTAGACTTTGCTTAAGAAATAATATATATAATCCAACTAGGAAATTAATTCATAAAATTAATTCTTTCAATTAATCTTATGAGATAATCAATCCCAATTGATTAAATTAATTTGATCAATCCAATGATCTATACTTCAAGTAATAACTCTTGCCGCATGTTAATATACTCCAAGTATATAAGTGATTCGTTAAGTGTCGGTTCAGATGTTTAATACGTACCATCCTGTGGGCTCATCTTTATGTCGGCAATGGGCCCATAGCCCATAAACTATAGTTGGGCTCTAGCAAGCCATTACAACCCCTAATTAAGATGGAGACTACAGTCTAACAGAAATCGTAACCCTGTAGTATAGCTAATATGTCCCATGTCATTGATACCGTAGTCCAACACAGAGGCATGGTATTATCACCCTCTTTTCTGTCCAAACTATTAATTGATACCGAGTGAACTAATGCTCTTACATAAGTTCCAGCTTATTTGGGTGTGACCACACTCTTATTAGTTTCACTCATCAAGAGGCCGATTATATCTTCTCAGTGAAACACTGAGTGAAATATCCCTTCTACACATTGATGGTCTTATCATGCTCACTAACACACCCAACCGTACCCATACTTGGCGCCCTGTTATAGGCTTGTTAGGCACACGTCAAAGTGTTCATATGTAATTCCATAATGTGGTCAGGTCGAAGGATACAGTATAAGTACTACACGAGAGTCACTTGTGATAATGTATCATGTGGATTTCTCGTTAGTGGATCTATCTAGTATCATGTCTCATTACATGTACCCATGTACCTGATTGACAATCCATGTACTATGGATGGTAAGAAACCACCATACAATCAAGGTAATACTAGTATGATGTTCCATTCATTCCCATGATTGGAATAGGCTAGGGATGGCTTTATAGTTATATCGTTTCCTTATTCATGGTCTCACTGCCAAGTGCATGACACTTGACAACATGAATATGGATATGACCATTGGATAATCTATTTACATTCATTGCACAAGTGATAAATCAAATAGATTATGCCTTTATTTAATAACACAAATGTATAATACATTAATCCATAAAGATCTAGTAATGCATGACACGAATCAAGGACCGATGCCTTGGGACTAGGGCATTTCCCAACAAATACACCTAGTATAATATTGAACTATTACATATCTATTATCAATCCACCCATGCTTTATAATGCGTGATCCTGTAGGGTCATCTTATGTTGGCACTGGGGCTCAAAACTGCCTTTCGACATGAAAGTTGTAAATGGGCTCTAATAAGCCATTCCAACTACCCAAATAAGATGAAATGTCAAAATATCGCTAACACTTTGGTAACCTTATATGATCCCTTGCCTTATGATATTGGGCTCCAGCATGAGGCATGGTACTATAACCCTTGTCTAGTGTTAGGATGTTTCTTGATATCCAATCAAACTGAAAAACACAAATAAGTAATTAACTTTTATTTAATTCATTTGGGCATGGCCATTCACTTCTGAGTGTCACTCATCAAGTGGCCAGTGATATATTCTCTCAATTAAGAGAGTGGCAATCCCTTCATATTACTGATAGTCCCAGCATGATTCCTGGCATACCCAACCATAGCCAGACTTGGCACCTTGTTACAGGCTCATTAGGCACACGTCAAAGTATCTGAGGCATCATCTAGGAGTATAGTAATATTAGGTCTAAAGATCTGATATAAGCATTACGTGAGAAACACTTATGACATTAGACCATGTAATGTTCTCACTAGCAAATTGATTTAGTATATTGTTCTATAACATATACCCATGTCTTTGATTGACATCTCATGTCCTATGGTTGGTAAGACACCACCTATATCACAAGGCACATGCTGGTCTTTAGTTATTATCATTCTTATGACTATAGCAGACCATGAATAACTTTAGAATTGTGTTTCTTAATGTCCAGAACACGCTTCTGACATATAAGATCAATTTACAATTCATGGATTCTCTACAACTATTTATTGCACAACATAATAATAAAATAGATTATGCCTTTTATTAATAATGAAAAAATCTGATTACAACATCTTAGGACTAGGGCATAAACTAACAATCTCCCACTTACACTCCCACAACAATGTAAAGGCCTTATCCGTATAGATCTAACATGACCCTCGTGTTTTAGTTGCACCAACTACTTGGTTAGAGGATTATCTTTAAAATTATCCGTACATATCTTCACATCCCTTCGGTCAACTATCTCTTGAATGAGATGGAATCTCCTAAATATGTGTTTGGATTTATGGTGTGACTGTGGGTCCTTGACTTGCCCTCATTGTTGTCACAGAAGAGGTCAACTAGATCTAGAAACGAGAACAAGGTAGTTCTGATAAAAAAGTTATCTTTCTTGAAAAGGAGTTTATTTGCAAGAAAGATAATGGGAGTAGAATTGAACTTAGTGAAGTTCAACAACCACAAATTTATGAAGAGGATAGTTTAGGGATTGAACTATTTTCTCAAAGAGTTGAGGAATCTAAACCACTCACATAAGACCTAAGAAGGTCTAGTAGAACCAGTATCCCCGGCGAGGGGTATCAGGTGTGTTTTCTTATCCTTCTCACCACACTCTCAGTCATGAAACCAAACTCGATCTAGGCTTTCTAGCTGACCATGAGCCGACTTGGGTCCCGCGAGGGGCAGCTTGTGAGCACGGGTTTTCCCGACCTCTATGATGAGAGTTCATGTGTTACCTGTGGAGCAGACGGACTTGAGTTAGGCTCGAAAGCTATCAGATTGTTGCCTAGAATTTCTCAAACATCCTTAAAACTGAGCTATCCGCGATCCGAAACCCCCGGAAAGGTCTCCCGAGTGATTTCTAGGGTTTAGGGTGTGTGTGTCCGTTTTTTCAAATTTTGCTCTGGCTTTCGTTAGAACTGGGCGGCTCTGGTTTCTTGAGCCAGAGCCGGCCGGATCTAGTGCACACTAGAGCCGGGCGGATCTAGGGGGCAAACCAAGTTACCCTGCAAAGCAGAGCAACTTGGTTTGACAAAAAGTATTTTCAAGTGCAAAATCAAAAGTTAGGCGGCCATTTAATGAAATGAGGTGATATGAGAGAGAGAGAGGTATAAAAAGAAAGAAAATCATATCTGCAGAGGAGGGATTTTTGGCAAAAAAAAAAAAGGAAAAGAGAGCAGAGAAGAAAAGAGAGGAAGTGAGACGAAGAAAAAAAGGAAAGAAGAGGGAGCCAAAATATCAAAGTTAAAACCCTACATCATTCTAAACACATTAATATCAAGTTCTACGACCTTTGCTTATCAATTTGGCACGTATTTGGGTTGGTTTCGGGTTGCTTTGGATTATTGCAGTTTTTGGCCAGTTGAGTTTCCAGCATCAATTTCAAGCTTTCAATCCGTTCCTGCATATCCAGTATACTGGAACAACACCAAGGTAAACTCTAAGAGGCCTTAAACCCATTTGCATTATTTTTCTGTGTGTTTTTCTCTATTCTACCTTTTTCCAGAAACTAGGCTGCCCATCATAGCCGTACGGCTGTGTTCGTGATGAAAGGAGTAGGCCGGCTCTGGCCCTAAAGCCGTCCGGCTCTGTTCCTCAGGGATAGAATCCCGATTTGTCCCGAAAGCAGTCTGTTTTCCATTTCATGCATTCTGTTGGCATATTTTTTGACCCAAGAATATTTGTACGTCGTTCTAGTTTCGGTTTTCGGATTTTTGGATGTATGGATATTGGTTTTTCGATTTTTTCCGGGTTTTATATTTTAATCTCGGGGTTGTTCGATCCGTTTTGGATCCGTAGTTCATCATCAGCGGGGCCCCGAACTCTATAAAATCTCTGGGAAACACTGAAAACGAACAAAATAACGATTTTTTAAAAAAACGAGAAAACCAATTTCGGGTCCGGGTATTACATCCGCCCAGCATGAGTTAGAGCCGCCCGGCTCTATTTTCCAGCCGTTCGGCTGTAGTTCCTGGAAAAGACAAAATCATAAAACGGCCCGAACGGATGTCGTTGCACGATGCTGTTTTCGAATTCAGACTATTTTTGGTGTGTTTACTGCTTTTTAGACCCTAGATGTTTATGAAAATTAGGAAAACTCACACGAAGGGAACCCCGAGTTCCAGGATAACAGACCCACAAAAGTGGAAATTTGCATGTAACCGAGCCAAACGGTTTTCCAAAATTAATTTTCAGAACAAAAATTACAGGGCATTTCAAAACCGTTTTCCAGGTCTAACCGGTCCGACCGATCGGGTCGACCCGGTTACCCCCTAAATGCATGCCCCCGTTTCCTAAAATCCCGATTCTGTCCAATTTGTGTCCTACGTGTGTTTGTGATATAAACTGTGCTAACCATTTGTTTTGCAGCATTTATTTTCATTTTCACTATTTTTCCTGTAATTAATAGATTAATTCGTGTATTTAGGCGTTTGTAATTTTTAGATCCTCGTATATTCTAGGCGCTTGTAATGTGAGGACGAGAGTTTTCTCCTTTTTATTCGATTGGGTTGTATAAGCGGCCTCTATTATTCTTTTGTATATTTGTGTGGATGATTTAATTTCCTGCAATTTAATTTTGTCATTTGCTTGAGCACGGCCAATAAAATAAACTTAATTGGGTTAGAGAAAGATAATAAATTGAATAAATATGGTAATATAAATCGTAAATTGAATACAATCTTAAGGTTAAGTAGGTAAGTTCCTCGAATCCTAAATCTCTAGATTAGGTACAGTAGTCTGCGCTCGGTAGGGAGCTGTACCGTAATTTCCCGGATGAGCTGATCCGGGTAGCGACTCTGTCACTGATCTTGAAATTTAGGTTTCGAGGTCTTTAAGTAATAAAATGGGAAAACGTTTTCTACAAAAAGAATTTCCAAAAACAATAGACGAATAGACGATTTTTCCTAAAGCAAGATAAACGAAAACCCTTTTCTTTTCAAAATATCAATGGAACCCAGTTTCTGAAAACCCCCAGCTCGCTTCGCCGTGTCTCCTTTCTTTTAAAAAGGTCATCCGCTCACAGTAACCACCTACAGGGATTAGGCTGACAAGCTGCCTTATGCTCTTTGGGGTTATAGAACCAGTGTCAGAACACCAACAGGTGAAACTCCCTATGCCTTGGTGTATGGTATGGAAGCGGTGTTGCCAGTGGAAATAGAGCTCAAGTCACTCAGAATAACCTTGGAAGCTCAATTACCAGAAACTGGATGGATGCAAGCTAGATATGAACAGTTGGTAGCGTTAGACGAGAAGCGATTAAAAGCACTGGATCATTTGCAGATCTATCAACACAGAATGGCTAAGGCCTATAATCAAAAAGTGAAGTATCCCAGAAAGGAGTTGAAAATCAGAGATTTGGTTCTGAAACAATTAAGGCCTACAAATGTCGATGTTCAGTGGAAGTTTAGGCCAAATTAGGAAGGTCCATATGTTGTGAAGAAAGTGCTATCAAAAGGTGGTGTCAGCATCATGGACATGGATGGAAATGAATTTGCAAATCCTGTCAATCAAGATCGCTTGAAGCTTTATCATGTTAAAAAAAAAGTCTTTTAGGTCGAAAACTCAAAAAGGGCGGCCTAGGCAAAAATTAAGACATGAGAGAAAATGAACAGTTGGAAAATCCGAAAGGGACAACTGGTAATGGATTCTAGTTCTATGTGGAATGTATACCATTTTGGGAACCAATACTTTCAAATGTACTCATGTTGATTTTAGCAATAAAGTGTGATGTTTGTTTAAATATATTTATATGGTTATGTCAAAATGTATAAACAAAGTTATCTTATCTGAACATCCATTTAAAGAAAGCACTTTGCATTTAGCTGGTTGTAAGGCTTACATTGTTTAACAATGGAAATGTACCAAATACATGCAATCTGAAATCTTTTCCCATCCTCTAAATCTGATTCATCTTTTCTTGAGGTGGCTGAAAATTTCGAGATAGATCCAAGTTTGAATCTGATAAGGCCTTGTGTAATTGTGATCATTATATATGAAGCACGTATGGCAAAAAAAAAGATCGCTAAGGGGAAAACTGAAAAGGCACCTCAGGCAAAAGTTAGAGCAGCTCGCTAAGCTGAAAACCCGCGTTGGGCAGTTTAGGCAAAAGTTAGAGCATTTCCAAACTCACTCTTCCTAGGGGCAAAGTTGTAAAGTCTTTTCATTATTCCCCAGCGGAACTGTTATAAAGAATATCACATCTTTTTCCTCAACAGTCATCAGATATCCTTAACAGAAATACAAGGATTGCATTGCATAAAGAATGTACTCCCCCAGCTAAAGTCAATCGAAGGCATGACACATTCTTCCCTGGCAGAGTGTGAAATATCAAGCTTGGCCAAATAGCAGGAAATGTGTTCTTTAGGTTCCAAATGCATATGCATTGTCATGCATACATGCATAACATACATGGAACATTCATCCACAGAAGAGTCGGATCCCCCAGGTGGTCTTCATTCTTGATCGAAGGGGAAAAAATTTTTGTTTAAGATCTCTCAATCAAGGAATGAAGACTTATTTTTTCAAATGTAGAAATTCGACAGCCTCACCGTGGGTAAATGTAAACCCAGTATCGGCTCCAATCAAATCCGCCGTGGGTAAATGTAAACCCGGTATCGACTCCAATCAAATCCGCCGTGGGTAAATTTAAACCCGGTATTGGCTCCAATCAAATCCACCATGGGTAAATATAAACCCGGTATCGGCTCCAATTAAATCCGCCATGGGTAAATGTAAACTAGGTATCGGTTCCAATAAAATTTGTCGTGGGTAAATATAAACCCGGTATCGGCTCCAATCAAAATTGCAGTGGTTAAATGTAAACCCGGTATCGGCTCTAATCAAATTTACCGTGGGTAAATGTAAACCTGGTATCAACTCCAATCAAATCATCACTGCGTCAATGCGGCTTCACCGAATCAGGTATGCCTTTCTTTCTTTACATTTATGGCGCTTTACTTCACGTTCTCAAATTCACCTTATATAGTTTAGACCTGATATCAGGTACTGAATTTGATCACGTGAGGGGCAGTTGTAAGTGCCGAAATTTTCCAACCTCAATAATCAAAACCCAAAGGTCATTTTTACAGGCGTAAACACGGAATTTTTCGGGATAAAAAAAAAGCCGCACGACTGTAACTATAGTTGTATAACTGAAATTACAATCGCACGACTGTAGTCAAATTACAGTAGTACGACTGTAGGTATATAGCAGCTAGTTACAGCTCATCCTACATGGGAGGGGGATGGGGCGTGATTTTGGGGCATTATTGCATCTTCCTGTCTTTTTTTAGGGTCTATAAGTATCAAAAGAAAAGGGGTAACCAGGGTTGACAGAGATTTAGATTGAAGAGAGCTCTAGAGATTAGGAGAAGAGAAGGAAAAAGAAGAGAAGAAACACACCAAAAATATCATCTTCTTCTACTCTTTTTCTTTTGATTCTTGTGTTTGTGAGGTTAAACTTGTAGAAAACACATAAATCGTTCCAAAGTCTTAAACACACTCAAATCCATAACTAGTAGAGATTTTTGGACATATATTTTGTACCTTGACATACAAAGGAAAGGAGTCAATCTGGAGCTAATTCAAGGTGTTTTTCGAGTCAAATCGATGGTAGATCTGCGCTACAAGGGTAAATATACCTAAAAGTAGTGTTTTGCTTCATTTTTCATGTGTTTTGCTTTTGTGCATATAAAATCACCAAAAACTAAAAATACAAGTCTGCTGTTTCTGGACAGGATAAACAGACGTACGGCTGTAATTACAGTCGCATGACTGTAACTACATCTGTACGACTATAGTTGGTTTCCACAGCTATAACTTCTGTCACCTAAATCATTTCAGCAATTTTCTAACCAAAAGCAAATTACAGTGACAATGACTGTAACTACAAACGCACGACTATAATTACAGCCGTGCGGCTGTAGTTTCTGTCCAGCAACAGAAAATAAAAAAATAATGAAAAATCCAAAAAAATCCAAAAAATTATAAAAATGCATAAAAATAAAAAAATCACCAAAAATAAATTTATTTCATGTATTGACAACCTTAGATTTAATTTTTGAAGTTATCATACTCAGAACAGTACAACGATGGAGATCCAAATCTCCTGAAAACCGACTCACATTCACATGCTAAATGGAAATAAATCGGTAAAAGAAAATATTTTTAAAAATGTATTTTCTCATGAAACAAAACCACAGGAACGTTTCAAAACCGTTTTCCAGGTTTAGTCGGGCGAACTAGCCGAGTTTACCTAACTATCCCCTAAATGCATGTCCCCAAATCTCTCATTTCCCCGTTCTGTCTACTTGAGTCCAACTTGTTGCATATATTTGTACTCACATCTATTTTGCAGCCTTTTATTTTTTCATTTTGGATGTATTTGATAGATTATCCGTGTATCTTAGGTGATTGTAATTTTTTTGTAGATATGTGTGTATCTAGGCGGCTGTATTGGTGAGGATGAGAGTTTTCCTTTTCATTCGATTTGGTTGTATAAGTTGGCCTCTATTTTTACTTTCTTACACTTTATTTTTCCACACTTTATTTTTTCTATAAGTTATTTATATCATTCGTATGAGCATTGGCTAATAAATATTAAAAGATAAAAATGGATAGAGAATAAGTAGGTATAATATGGTACTATAAACTTATAAATGAATGCAAGCTTGAGGTTGAATAGGTAAGTTGCCCGAACCCTAAATCTCTGGATTAGGTACAGTAGTCTACGCTTGGTAGGGAGCTGTACTGGAATTTTCCTGATGAGCTGATCCGAGTGGCAACTCTGTCATTGGTCTTCTTGAACAAAATCATCAAACCCGTTTCATTTTCCATAAACCTTATAAAAACTTCCTCAGTCCGCTTCACAACGTCCGTCCAAATCATCGTCTGCTCACAAGTGGCTAAGGTTGATCTGATGAAGTGTTGGTATTTGTCATCGGAAAAATAATGTGGCGCAGCAGACAATACGTCGTTTAAAATTTCCTAGAATCTACCTATCGTGTCTAATTACCATTGATTAGAATAAAACCAATTTGAATCAAAAGAGATTAACTCACCGGATTCATCTCTTCTAGAGACTGCAGCTGAATCGTTTCTTGAAACTGCGATCTCTAAAGTCTGGTGCATGACCAACTATTAATCGGGAACAGTGCTAGTCGAAGACGCGAAGGAATGGAGGATTAATGCTGGGATTTTTGGCTGTTTTGGGGCTACTATTGGTGGCTGAAATTTCCAGCAATTAATTAGGGTTGAAATTAGATTTTTCTTCCTTAAGTTTGCCCTTATATAGGCACCTTGTCTAATTGGGTTTTAATTAGGTTAATTAAACCTAAACCCACCAGGATTATAATTACATAAATAAACTTTAATTAAAAAGTATATACTATGTAATTTAATTCCATTTGGTTAAATTTAATTACCCATAAATAAAATTAAATCACACTTAAGTAAATACAATACATGTATTTAATTTTCCTACTTAGGAAAATTATTTAATTAACTGTTTACTTTATGTAATTCAATTAATTGATAAATTAATTAATTACATTATGTAAACATATTAATTAAATTAAATTCAACCCAATGTTAATTAATTATCTTGACACCGAATGTCAACTAATTAATTAACGTATTCCTTCCAATGTACATTACATGTACAATTTCTATAAGTTCCGGCTCAATTGATCTATGTGCACGATCCTATGGGTTTGTCTTTATGTTGGTAGTAGGCCCAAGGCCCACAAACTGTAAGTGGGTTCTAGCAAACCATTACAGCCCCCAATTAAGATAGATATGCAACAGTCTTTAGAAGACACTCACCCGGTAGTAATCTCATTGTGTCCTTTGCCTAACAATATCAAGATGAATAAACAAGAGGCATGCTGTCCGTCATCCTCTTCTATTGTTTATTATAATTCTTGATCTTGAGTTGACTGATTAATCAAATAAGCACCGACTTACTTGGGTATGGCCATACACTTATTTGTCCCACTCATCAAGTGACCAATGATATCATCTCGGTGTTACCCGAGCGACAATTCCATCACTTCATCATCAATATCAACATGTTCATAGGTCCACCTAATCATACCCGTATTTAGCATCCTTTTACAGACCTGTTAGGTGTATGTCAAAGTGAACCGGATTCCATATTGATACTATAATGAAATCTAGTCTGAGGACAAAAGAGACCTACTCAAGAAAGACCTATGACGTGACAACCAGATGGCTTTCTTGTGCGGATCGATCCAGTCCCATGTCAACGAGATGTACCTATATTCATGACTAACTGTACAAGTACTATGGCTAGTTAAGAACTGCCATACAGTCATCGAATATACAAGTCTATGGTTCTATTCGTTCCCACGATTAGAACAGACCTGGGATAGGTTTTATGATTATCCATCAATGGATACTCTACTCATATTATAGCACAAGATATAAATGAAATAGATTAATTACCTTTATTAATGTGACACAAATAATGTATTCATACAATGAGTCATAATGTATAATACAAAATACTAGAATCCAATGCCCCTAAGAACTAACACACACCAACAAGAAGTACTTATGCCAAACCCCTGCATTGACCAAAAAACTATCAAGATGGTTACTCTTGTTGTCAAAATTTGATATTAAGTACGTAACTAGGAAAATGATCAAAGGAAGAGCTTAATAGAATTCCTGGCCAATCAGCCTCTAGAATCAGATTATGTCGAGAATTTGGAATTTCCATATGAACAACTGGCTGTGGTGGAGTTAGAACCAAGTAGATGGGTTATGTATTTTGATGGTGCTGTGAACAAACACGGTGCAGGTCTGGGAGTAATCATTGGCACCCTCGATGGAGAAATCATTCCCCTGGAGAAACACCTCGAGTTTCCAGTACCTAATAATAGAGCAGAATATGAAGCTTGACTCTTTGGAATTGATGCCGTAATCACACTAGAGGCACATGATGTGTTAGTTATCGGGGAGTCAGCTTTGGTGATTTGACAGATTGTTGGGGATTAGGAGATAAGAGAAGAATCACTCCGGCCTTATCTCGAATTAGTTTGGGAAAAAGCGAAGGTGTTTGGTCAGTGTGAATTTAGACATGTACCGAGGAAGAGAATCAGATGGCTCATTCCCTAGCTACGCTTTCATCAATGTGGGACGGACCTTGAAAAAACTGATACAACCCATGATCTTAGAAACTGCATAGAATCCTTGTTATTAGTTAGTCAGTATTATAGTAGCAGTGGAAGAATGCCCATGGTATCATGACATTCTACAGTTCATTCAGAACTGGCAGTACCCTGAAGATGCCAGTGAAGCAGATAAGATCTCTCTTTAAAGGTTAGCCGCATAATTCATGATATTTGAATATCAGATCTTTAAAAAAACTGCCAATGGCCTACTACTAAAGTGTTTAACAGAAGTAAGAGGCGAAGAAGGTCATGAAACAGATCCATGCGGGAACTTGCAGACCGTAGACGAATGGTTTAGCCCTAGCTAAGAAAGTTTTGAGGCAAGGCAACTTTTGGCTTACCTTGCAAGCTGATTGTATCGAAGAAGTAAAGAAGTGCCATGAATGTCAAGTGTACGAAGATCTCAACCATCTTCCCCGAACTTCAAATAACATCAACTCCAAGGCCATTTGTAGCTTGGGGAATAGACATCATTGGAGAGATAAGGCCGCCTGAATCAAATGGACATCATTTCATAGTTATAGCCATGGACTACTTTTCGAAATGGGTAGAAGCGGAATCATTCTCAAATGTTACAGCTAAGAAGATGGCCACGTTGATAGAAAAGAACATATTTGCGCGATATCGAATCCCACACCATGTTGTGACCAATAATAGAGTACAGTTTCAGAGGGTAACAACACAATTATTCCAGAGTAAAGGGGTTGAACATCATAAGTCATCTCTGTATCACCCATAAGCCAATGGGGCGGTAGAAGCGGCCAATAAGTCTATCAAGAGAATTCTATCAAAAATGGCAGTTACCTATAGAGATTGGGCCGAAATTTTACCATTTACCTTGTGGGGATACAGGACTAGCATCAGAACACCTATTGGAGAAACACCGTACTCGTTGGTTTACGAGATAGAAGTCGTTCTACTAGTGGAAACAGAGATTAAGTCATTGAGGGTTGTCATGAAAGCACAGTTGCCAGTATCAGAGTGGGCTCCATCGAGATACGAACAGTTAGCATTGATAAATGAGAAGTTTCTTTAGATCACCTACAGATGTATCAGCAAAGAATGGCCAGGGCTTACAACAACAGAGTTTGCCATCAAAAACATCTGCTCAAGGGCGGGGATTTGGTACTTAAGTAGATGAAGCAGACCAATACGGACGTACAGGAAAGTTCAAGCCGAACTGGGAAGGTCCATATGTAATTGAGAAAGTGATTTTAAAAAGCGCTTTAAGGATCATTGATATGGATGAAAACGAATTCGTCAACTCCATCAATTAAGACAAGCTCAGGCGATACTACGTGTAAAAAAAAAGAGAAGTCCGATGGATCGAAAACCAAAAAAGGCGATCCATGCAAAAGTTAGGACAGTCCAATGAATCGAAAAATAAAAAGGCGGTCCATGCAAAAGTTAGTACAGTGAGGTGAGCACCATCAACGGGAAAATCTATAAAGATCGGTTAGTGGCAGTCGTGCATTTGGTCGAGATGGATACCATTACTGATTCTTTTTTTAGCTTCATTTCATCTTTGATGTGCATTGTACTAAAACATTATTAATGAATGAATGATTAATTGTTTCGCTCTGTTTGTTTAAATGTCCCGAGTTTGCTTGAAATTGAGTTCGTATTATGCGTATATGGCTATATACATTTTCTGTTTGCGTACATCTCACTTCGGAAAAAAAAAATCCGATAGATTGAAAACCTGAAAAAGCAATCTATGCAAATATTAGGATATAAATAAACTTCTGCTAAATCAAAAACCCAAAATGGTAGTTCAGGTAAAAATTAAGACAGTCCGATAAGCTGAAAACCCAAAAAGGGCGGTCTATGCAAAAATAAGGACATAAAATAAAACAAAAGTCACACAGCAGTAGGTTCAGGCAATTCTGGCACCCTACAGCCCTAGGTATCTCAAGGTCAATGCCTCGCACTCACGGCCAATGTACCAAAACAAAATGAATATGTGGAAGTGGGCCCACACATGGTCAATATAAGCAGAAAATCAAAATGAGCCCACATACGGGCTAGAATGTCAAAGAAGGAAAAAGGATCTCGGGTTGTGCTCCATCATCCCCCTCATGGTGGTGGCTCACGATGTCCTCATTATCATCACCATACCCCTCGAGTGTGTCCACACGCATCTAAAGGCTCAGGTTCATACCCTCCGAGTCAGAGACCCGCCTCCACAGACTAGCCGCCAAAGATCAACAGTAGAAACATCATGTCACATACATGCATACACTTGAAACATAAACACACACATGCATACATGTATTAACGTTAACTCAAGTACAGGTACTTATTGTCATCATCAGGTTGTCCCGAATCGTGAGCGCTTTGAAAGCGGAAATAGCCTGACACTGGGGCATTCTCTAAATCTCAGGTATGAAAATTTTCTCAATTTTCAAAATTTCCATTTATGCCAACATGATCTCGAGAAGGGTATTTCTTGCTTTTTGCAAATATACAGAGGCAAAACAATCGATCTGTATTTATTCTTGATCGAAGGGACAAAAATTTTTGTTCCCAAAATTATCGATCAAGAAATAAATACACACCCGACACAACTCAAATCTGGCAGATCATTGTTTTGCACAGACATCGAAACAAGTCCCTGAACCAACTCAAATCAGGTTAGACCACTGCTTTGCACAGGAACCAAAGCATGTCCCTGAACCAACTCAAATCGAGCTAGACCGCTATTCTGCACAGACATCAAAACAAACTCAAATCAGGCTAGACCACTGCTTCGCACAGGAACCAAAGCATGTCCCTGAACCAACTCAAATTGGGGTAGACCGCTGTTTCGCACAGACATCGAAACAACTCCCTGAATAAACTCAAATCGGGCTAGACTACTGTTTCGCACAGACATCAACATAAGTTCCTGAACTAACTCAAATCGGGCTAGACCGCTGCTTCACACAATAACCGAAGCACATCCCTGAACCAACTCAAATCGGGCTAGACCGCTGTTTCGCCAGACATCGAAACAAGTCCCTGAACAAACTCAAATCGTGCTAGACCACTGCTTCATATAAGAACCGAAGCACGTCCCTGAACCAACTCAAATCGAGCTAGACCACTACTACGTATCTAAACCAACTCAAATCAGCCTAGACCACTTGAAACAAGTCCCTGAATCCACTCAAATCAGACTAGACCACTACTTCGTACATGAAACCAAAGCACATCCCTGATTCAACTCAAATCGGGTTAGACCGCTGTTTCGCATAGACATCGAAACAAGTCCCTAAATCGACTCAAATCGGGCTAGACCACTGTTTTGCACAGACATCGAAATAAGTCCCTAAACCAACTCAAATCAGGCTAGACCACTGCTGCGCACAGGAACCGAAGCACGTCCCTGAAGCAACTTAAATCAGGCTAGACCATTGCTTCACACATGAACCGAAGCAAGTCCCTGAACCAACTTAAATCGAGCTAGACCGCTATTTTGCACAGACATCGAAACAAGTCCCTGAATTCAACACAATTCCATCTATGACACAAGCATCATGGAGAACCAACTCAAATCGGGCTAGACCGCTGTTTCACATAGACATCGAAACAAGTCCCTGAAGTCAACATAATTCCATCCGTGACACAAGCACCACGGATAACCAACACGAGAAAGACACGATGTATGTTTCCTCTTCCTTTTCTCACCGTGCTCCCTATCGCGAGACCAAACTCGAACCGGGCATAATAACCCGACCATGAGTCGACTTTGATCCCGCAAGGGGCAGTATGTAAGCACAGGTTTTCCCAACCTATATGATGAAAATTCTATGTTACGTGTTCGAAGGACGAACGTGAGTTGAATTTGAAAATGAACGGAATGATGCCTGGAATGTTCTCAAATGCTTCGAAAATAGAATAGTCCTCAATCCAAAACCCCGAAAAAGGTCCTTCGAGTGATTAGAAATCTTAGATGTGAGTGTAGGATTTAGGAAACACCTTTTTAGCTCTGGTTAGAGTCTCACGGCTGTAGTTTTACAACTATAGCCGAGCGGCTATAACCTCAAAATCGCATGGCTATAACATTACAGCCGCACGGCTCTAGCAGTTGACCGGGTTATTTCCTAATTATCTTTTGACCAGCATGTTTAATTCCTAAATAAAAGGAATTTAAACCTTGATGTGCTAGGTTAGGAGACCAGAAACTTAACAGAAGATAAAAGAAGGAGAAATCATTCTAGGGGGTGAAAAAAATCGGTTTTAGGGAGAAATCAACAGAAAAAAAAAAGAGAAAAAGAGAAAAAGAGTAAGAGGAAAACAAAAGAAAAAATAGAATAGATAGAAAACACTTGGGAAACACATAGAACCAGGGTTTCTGGGTTTGTCACATTCATTCGGACTGATTTCGGGTTTTGTTTGGATCGGTTCAACATTCGTGTTGGAAGTTTCGAGATATTCACGGGATTCTAAGCACATTCTGACGTTCAAATCCACTTCCGGTCATCAAATACATTGGAACACAAAAAGGGTAAACTCTGAGAGGCCTTAAACTCGTAATTAATTGCTTTGTGCTGTGTGTTTTTGAGTTTGTGCTGTCTGTTTGATTATAGTCGTGCAGCTCTAACTAGAACCGAGCGACTATAATCCCTTAGAACAGAGTTGCATGGCTATACCTCTATAGCCGCACGGCTATGTTCTTTTGGGCAGAAACCTGAAATGCCCTAAAACGACCGAATACAGTCAATTTCCCATTTTATTTGTTTTGTTATTAATGATTTTGGTCGAATCACATTTGTTATGATTAGAATTGTGGTTTTTGGATTTCCAATAACGTTGATGTGAGATTTGGGTTTTGTTGATTTTGATTTTCGAAATTCGGGGTTGTTTGATCCAAATCGGATCCACGGTTCAGCTTTAGCAGACCCCCAGATTCCCCAAAATCCTTAGAAATCATCGAAACAAGTCAAAACAGTGATTTACAAAAGCAAAGAAAACCAATTCGAGTTGTGGACACTACAGCTGCACGGCTGTAGTGGCTATAGCCTCGTAGCTCTAACTAGAGCCGCACGACTATAGTTGCGAAAAATAGCCAGAATCTCAGGATGACTCCCATGAAAGTCGTCGTGTGATGCTGTCTTCGGAATTAAACTATTTTTTTTATGTATTTACTACTTTGGACCTTAGATGGATGTTTGAGGTAGGAAACCCCCACGAATGGAACCCCGAGTTCCGAGATAACCGAGTCACCAAAAGGAAGTAATTTGCATGTAATCGAGCCAAACTGTTTTCAAAATTGTTTTCAAGCATAAAAACCTACAGGGCATTTCTAAAATGATTTTCCAGGTCTAATCGAGTAAGTCGCATGGACTTCTTGGTTAACCCCCTAGATGTATGCCCCTATTTCTTGAAATTCCCTATTCTATCATGTTATGAGTACTATGTGTGTTTGTGATATAATTGTGCTAACCGTCTGTTTTGTAGCTTTTATTTTTCTTTTTATTTTATTTTGGATGTATTTAATAGATCAAATCATGCATTCTAGGCGATTGTACTTTTTATAGATTTTCGTGTATCTAGCCGGTGATAAGGTGTGGATGAGAGTTTTTCTCTTTTTAGGTTGTAATAAGTGGCCTCTATCCTTTTGTTTGGTTTGGATGTATGGTTTACTTTTTTGCACTCTAATTTTATGCTATTTATTTACGTCATCTGAATGAGCATCGGCTAATATTAAAAGATAAAATGGGTAGAGAATAAGTGAGTATAATATGGTGATATAAACTATTAAATGACAGGAAGCTTGAGGTTGAATAGGTAAGTTGCTTGAACCCTGAATCTCCGAATCAGGTATGGCAGTCTACACTTGTAGGGAGCTATACCAGAATTTCCTAATGAGCTGATCCAGGTGGTGACTCCATCACTGATCTCAAAATTTGGGTTTCGAGGTCTTTAAGTTAATAAAACAGGATTTTCTAAAATGTAAAACCAGTTTCCCAAAACTCGCATTCTAAAATGGTGTTTTCTACAAAGGGGATTTCAAATCATATCAATTGGTTTTCTTAAGCAAAATCATCAAACCCGTTTTTCATCAAAACAAAAACTCCACACAAATATCAAAAATCGCCGCGGTTCACTTCGCCGTGTTCCAACCTTAAGGTCGTCCTCTCACAGACTATATTTCACTTCTCCTTTCTTCTTAAATTCAAAACTATTTTCACAAGATATGATGTTTGATGAAAAATTAGTTGAATAACTCACAATCTCTATTCCTTGATCAATTGAAATTTCTCTTTACTTCTCACTCACTGTAACATTGAATATGCCTTACTCATAGTTGGAAAAGGATCCATATGAAGGATCTGAGATTTAACAGTATCATAACCTTCATGCAATCCCATGAGGAATTTGTTAAGTTTGTCATCTTCATTCAAAACAAGAGTTCTTTGAGTAATGTTGCTAATACAATTTCGAGCAACGCCACATTGACATACAGGATCTACTCATAACAAATCTAACTCATCCCATAGTCTTTTCAGGTGAGTATAGTAGCTCATAATAGAAGATTTACCTTGAACTGACATGTTGATTTCGCTCTTGATCTGGAATAGTCTTAGTCCATTACTTCCCCCAAATCTATCTTTCAAATCTTTCCATAAACTTGTGGCACTCGAAGCACATAGAAAAGCTTCAACAAACTCCTTTGACATTGAATTGAGATCCAAGGAGTCACAAGACAATCAACCTTGTGCCAGATATGATACTCCGGTGTTCCAATGGCAGGAACTAGATCATCTTTCAGAAAGTAGTCAATCTTCTGCTTGGTAGTTAGAGCTCTTTGGATTGATTGACTCCATGGAAGAAAATTGTCACTAGTAAACACCACAACAACTAAAATCATGCTCAGATTATCAGAATGAGGATAATTTGCTGGAGGATTCACCATTTGCTCAAGATCTCCACCATCAAGAATGTTATTGAAAGCTTCAAATTGATTCTAATTTTGCCTCATTTACACCATGGTGCTCTGATACAATGATACAAATCATAGTATTGAAAATGGAGATAAAGAGAAATTAGGATTAAGAATTTTGTTATTCCACATTAAGAGTAAGTATGAAGAATGATTACATATTGATATTGATTACAAGAAGGATCCATAAGAGGTGACAAGGAGAAAGATTGATAATATGCTCTTGGTATTATTACGGTTGGTAACAGAATTGCTAACAAATGGTTGACATGTGGCGGAAAATGCACGATTCTGTTAACTTGAGTTAACCATTCTCCAACAGAGAGAAAGTAACCACAGAAGTAGAAGACACTAATAGGAAAACCCTAAGCTTCCATTGATAGATAGTGGTGACTGTTAATTTTGGTTAATGAGGTTCTATTTTAAAGGGTGGATATGAGTTGTTGTTTATGGTTCCCGAATTGTTTCACTATGGTCCATGCCTGGAGTATAATAAATTCTTTCAAATTTGGACCTGATTAAAAGACAACTCGGCTAAGAACTTTTCACGAGCCATATCGGTTTTCCTTAGGGGCATTATTACTTTGTTCTCAACTAAATCCTACTGGGATAAGCCAGAACCTGACCTTTTGTTGCATGTGTGTTTATGTGTTGAGTATAACTTATTTCTGTCATAATAAAATAAATAATGTAATAAATATTTTGCAATAATAATAATAAACAAATAAAACTAAATGAGCAAATAACATAAAACAGCTTGATCCACAAATGAAAATAAGTTTATGTCCCTAGCAAAGTGGCCAACTATTGCAGTAGGTGCCAGGCAAAGTAGTCGACTTTCTCATATAAGAGAGTTAGGTAAATTTACACTGGTTTAAGAATCTCCACCGTTCGAATTATGAAGGGCAATTGGACAATGAAACTATAAATGGCATGCATTTTCAAGAGATTTAAATTCGGGGATAGGTTACGTATAGGGAAAGTATTAGCACCGTATGACATCCAAAATTGGTACTGTGTGACATGTTCTGATTATGCTCTATTATAATTGTGTAACTTTTACATAAGATACACGATCAATAGTCTGTAGCTTACTTCCAAAGCCTTCAAATTAAGCTTATAGTATTTAAATATCAGCTCCTATATTTTTTACCTGAATATAAATGACTTTGTAGTTTAGTTTATGTCCAACACCTGGACTTAAACGTATTTCTTTAAACCATACCCATAATCTAGGTATGTAATTTCATTACTTAGTTTAGCGGTTTAATTTTTGAATCTCGAAATAAAGGCTGTAGTATTTGATATTAAATTCTATATTCAGAACCGGAATACTGATAATTTTGTAGTTTATATCCACAACCTCGAATTAAAGTTCTGTAAATTATATTATGAACTTAAATATATATAACCTTATTAAGTAAAGTAATAGCTTATTTTCAGATCCTGAAATTAACTCTACATCCAGTGGCAGAGCCAGGGGTGGGCACGGGGTAGGCCATTGCCCCCCCGGCAGCCGAGAAACACCTCTATTAGGAGTGGTTCTCGATGACCATGGCTGCCGCTGCGCTGGTTTTGGGGGGTGATTTGCCCCCCCAAAACCAGAGGAAGAAGAAACCTTTTCTTCTTCTTCTTCTTCTTCTTTTTTTTTTTTTTTTTTTTTTTTTTTAATCACAGCCAAAACGACGTCGTTTTGCTAGGGATTTTAAATTTTTTTAAAAGCCCCATCTGTTTTCTTTATTTCTTTCTTTTTTTTTTTTTATTTAATCCCTGGGATTTTAAATTTTTTTAAAAGCTCACAAATCTCCAATGAAGATAAAACAGAACCCAGCTATGTAACCGAATTACCAAGATTTGCAGGGAAGAATTTCAAATTGATTTCCAGCAATCCGAACAGAGATATTACCTGAAAATATTTATCATACATCTCCTTTCTTTCTTCTTGAGCCTCTTATTTTCCCCCATTTTTCATATATTAAAAGCCTACGAACTGCCATCTGCTTTCTTTCTTCTTCAGCCTCTTATTTTTCCCCATTTTTCATGTATTAAATAATTAAATTATATATAAACAAAAGAAAACTTGCTTCTTAATTCCTCCGTTATTCAATCGATTAGAAAACATTAATTGTTAATATGTCATATGAATAAATAATGAAGTTGTTATTTGGATTAATTTGATTATGTTGTTATTGAATTGAAATGAATTGAATTAATTCCAAGTTCGTTGGCCAGTCGGAATTTTTTTATCGCCGGCCGGAAAATTTTTAGGGAAATTTTTGCCCCCCATCTACGAAGTTCTGGCACCGCCATTGTCTACATCCATAATCAAGACATATAGGGGTGAGCAAAACGCGATTCGGTTCAAAAACTGAACCGAACCAAAAACCAAAGTAGAAGAAAAATAAAACCAAAACCAAACCAAAGTTCATATGGTTCGGATCAAACCGAACCGAATCAATTCGGTTCGGTTACGGTTTGGTTCGGTTCAAACCGAATCAACAAAAATTTTAATTTTTTAATTTTTATTATATTTTTTTTTATAAATTACATGTAAAATATTGCTTAAAAATAATTTATATTACATGTATATTACTAAAGTTTCATAAATACAAACTATATAATAATATAAATATATAATATGCCAAATAAAATTTATTTATATACATATATATATTTTAAAAAAATATTTTTTCCTATTACGGTTCGGTTCGGTTCAGTTTCTGTTTCTTTAACAAAAACCAAAAACCAAACTATTATATTTTATAAAACCAAAACCAAACCAAATAGAGTTTGGTTCGGTTCGGTTTGGTTTTCAGTCTCGGTTCGGTTCGGTTTTGCTCACCCCTAAGGACATAGAATACATTAACTTTAATAACATTATTAAATGATTTTTAATTTAAATTATGTATCAATATGCATTCGAGTAAATAGAAAATAAATTATATTTCAGAATCTTACATTTTATTATGTAAGAATGATTAAGAATATTTCTAAATTTTATAATCTAAATAACATTTTCTATATATATATATATATATATATATATATATATACATATATATATATATATATTTATTTATTTATTTATTTCCCATTGAACCCCAAAATATATATATATATATATATATATATTTATTTATTTATTTATTTATTTATTTCCGGTTGAACCCCAAAATTTTGACCCTCCACCTCCGGTTCATCAAACCGGTCCGTATTTAACATGAGAATATAAAATAATGCCTCTTGAAATTTGAAAGGAGTTGTCAAATTACCTCCTGTTTTTATCTTCTACTGTGTTGGCACAATTCCTCCACTCAAGGCCTTCTTTTGTTTAGCCTCTTTGTCATTACTTTGAGCCCCGGTCATCAAGGTGATAAAACTTAATGGGGAACACACAAGTAAGATTTGGCTCAAGGATTCCCATGAAAATCTTGTAATCGACACACATTCACTTCTGCGGACTATAAGTTTACTTTGATGTGCAAAGTCATCTAAATGTACATATATATATTGAGGGGAAAAAAAAAAAAAGAAAAGATCATAGCTGTTATTATAAGGGAAGAGGCTAGGGAAGACCCTCTTTCAAACTATACAAAATGCCTACAAGTAAAGCCTATGCTACAAAAGATAAATGATAATCTGTCTCACATCCAGAAAAAATACATGTATGGATATGATGCCATAAAACAGCTTAAACTCTAGCTTGTTTCCATCCATCTTTTACACTATACAAACATAAAGGCGGAAACAATTAGCTCCTATTCTAAGATCTAAAATAAAATTCTACCACCATACGTATTAGTTTAACCACCAATAGAATTGTTATGGTGCTGCTCAGTTTCTGCTGGTAGCAGTGCAACTTGACGAACAAATTGTCCTTTCACTCTGGGCCGCTGCTCTGCTAGTTTCTTCCTACTCTCATAGCGAACCTGTGAGTAAAAATTCCATGAGAAACTCATCAGACAATTCCAATATCATTCACAACTGTGATCACATGTAGCAATCATATCAGGTTAAGTAGTATCTCGTCAAGTTAAAACCAGGCTCAAGTATTATTTGCTGTAATAAACGTTACTCTGATATACTGACGATAATTCTGTGATACAAAAGGAGGATGAAGAAAAAATGGAGAACACTGTATACCTTTTTCTCGTAGCATCTATCTTTGCGCTTCAAACGAAATTTATTTAGAGCTGCTTCTCTTTGAATAGACCGCTGAGCATTATTTAAAATACCATCTTCTTCTTTCCTCTCTGAAGCAGCCCTTGTAATAGCGACCTGATCAAAATTGCTATTACTCCCCGATGTGCTTCTGTAACCCATGTTAAGATGACTTGCCCCACCATTACATAAGCTACTAGTTGTACTCTGATCAGTGGTAGGAGATATATGTCCTCTATCATCTAAAGGTTCAAACTTGTGGTCTTGCTTTTCCAGAGATCGATGTGCAGAGTCATTAGCAGATTTACAAAGCTGCTCATAGGGATTTTCGGAATTACTTTTCCAAGTTGATTGATAAAATGGATTCACTTCAGGGTTGGGCTCTACCTGGTTGCCTGAACTTGTGCTAGGTATTGGTGATGCACCAGATTGTTTACCAAAAAATGGGGAAAATATGGACCCATGGCTGGTGCATAGATTATTTAAGCTAAGACCATTAGATGAATTTTTTATCGGCAACACTCTTTGTTGAGGATATGAAGTTGCAATCCTGGACTCCCCGGTTTGACCATTGGCCAGAGAGATGATACTTCTTTCAGTTCTTTCAGTACCTGGTGAAGGACCAGGAACATCAGAGTTACAGCCGTCAACATTACCAGAGAATTTTCCCCCGGAATTGGCTTCAAGTTCTTTCTGATTAGAAACATTAGCCATTGTTAAATGTGCAGGTTGGAATGGCCTGCCAGTATACCTGCATAAAGCATCATTCTGTATTATGAAAAGATCCATAAACTGGCCCAACTGAGGAAAATGATCACCAAGAATTTCTTTTGGGAAAAATAGCTATGAATCCGTTGACATTGTAGAAAAACACAACACAAATACACCAGCGGCTGCCAACTAATTACATACATCATATTTCTAACTGAAACAGACATCACAAAAGAAACAATATAAGAACGAAACTTACCGTGAAAAAGCTGAAGCATTAGACTGTCTAAGAGTACATTTTTCATCAGTGCTTTGAATCTCAAAGCTACTTGGACAGTGTCTTGTCAGGCAAAGATCCAGGTGTGGGGAAAATTCAAACTTGCTTTTGGCAGTATCTGTAGAAATATTGTGACAGGCAGATCTTCCCATGAAGTCGATAGCCTCTCTAGAACAACTGATAGGAACATGGTTGTTGTCACCAGCCTCAAGTGTAATATTGTAATCTATTCTTTGGCTTTGTGGTTCAGCATCATCGTCCACAAGTATCCTGTTTGTGTCCTGGAAGGCAGCTGCTGATCCTAATTCAAATTATAGGCATACACAAAGTTAGTTTTTCCAATAAAGTTTAACAGTTACGAAAATGCTGGATGATTTTGTATAAATGTTTTACCCTCAGCTTCATTTTCATGCACAGCCAATTTCTGACCTAAGTCCCTAAGTACTTCATGATTCTGCTTTTTTATGTCATTTGATGAAAGTTTTCCCCATACTGGCTGCAAAAAATCATGCACGTTTTCCAAACAGGTGCTCTCAGCTTCTGCATCTGGCTTTGTACAAGAGCTCTGAAAGAAACAACAAACATGCTGTTTAATAAAATTCATGTGCCAAACCTGAACTGAAAAATAAATCCCCTTAACGAGAAGGGTGATCACAAAATGAAATTCTAGACACTATATTCAAGGGATTCATAATTCTAGATGGACACTAGATAGTATACTTCATTAATGCGGGTGAAGCATTTTCTGGACAATTTAAATGAATTAACCACTCATACAGTTGAGAGAATTGAATCTTGATTGTATTTTTTGTTCATTCAATTTTCAACGCAAGAATCCATCAGAATATACAGGTGCTGACTAATTCAAAATAAGGGACAGTCTGTTTCAGCCAGATCATAGAACTGAGGAAACAATGCATGTTACATAAAATAATTCCAATTTCACATGTTATGCACCCATAACACAGCCAACTTGGAGCAAAATTTGAATTAATTTTATTAATGTAACATATAGCTCAGACATATCAAGTAGCAAAACAGAGCATTTCAACCTCATCCAGTAACACATTGAGCAAAACACTAACCTGAGCATCACTTCCTTTCTCAATGCACTCTTTATTGTTCTTAATAAGAGCCAGGTCACGACTTGAATGATTACTGGCAGTATTATTTTCTGAAGTAGCCTCAACCTTATCCTGTCCAACACTTTCATCATGGGGGCTATTCGCTCCAGCAAGAGCCTATTTGAAACACAGTAACAAATTAAGACTTGGTTAGAATGTAATATTCATAACTTTCAAACAACGAAAAAACAAGAAAAATTTGAAGTGTATGGAACAGGCATACTGATTGTCTTCTCCATACATGCTGCCACAAATTTCTTAGTTCATTTCTCCTTATAGGCTTGACCAGATAGTCAGCAGCACCTCTCAGCATGCATTTATAAACTGTGCTAATTGAATCATGTGATGACATCACTGCAAAATCACCATAAGCAAATGTCAATTTAAATTTCTATAATGAAAAAGGAAAACAAAACCACTCCAGTTTCATATCTTACTTATCACTGGTATCCGTTTGCAGATCTCATGCTCCATGATAAGAGTTAGAAGGGCATATCCAGATATCGCAGGTAAATCCACTTCGGTCAAAATGAGGTCTATATTATTAGGTCTTCCTTTTAGAATCTCCCATGCCTTTAAACCATCAGAAACTGCTAAAACTGCTCGAAAAGAGAATGAGGTTAATCTCAGTTTGAAGTATATATTACTTCTGAAAATTTAGGTTTCAAGCAAAGTTAGTAATCTGAGCTGTTCTAGTGATTCATATTTCATACTTAGAAAGAAAGCAACAGCAAATTAAACTTTCATCATTTTGAGTTTTGAAAAGGTTAGGTTCAGAGGTAATTAACCAAAATCAACTTTACCAACATGGGTTGTTAAATACAAACAATATGTTGTCTATCAATATATTCGTCAACCAAATCAACTTAGACATCACATCTAAATACTCCTAGTAGCAACTTTAACATATCATGTCACAGCCAAATTCTATGTTTTGAAACTGGGGAAAGCCTAGCTAGAGAAGACTCCCTTATTTTTTACCCCCGCTTCTTCTACTTCTTTTGTTTTCTCTTTTTTTCACTTTTCTTTTCAAAATAAATACTCAAGACATAGTGCTTGAAGTGCAAAGGCGATTCCCTTATTAGCAATTGCAATTTCTTGATACCAGCACGAGCACAAAAAGCATCTTTATGGCCAAACCAAGCTTCAATAAATATTTATAATCATATGCTTTGAGAATTCCCAACATGGTGCTTGAAATGCAAAGTCAAATCCTCTAATAGCAATTGCAACTTCTAAATCCCATGACAAGCACAAAAAGCATCTATAGACAAACCAAGGTTCATTAAACATTTGTTATCGTATTCTACAAACATTTTTTTTTCCATAATAAATACTCAAGACATAGTACTTGAAATTCAAAGACGATTCCTCTACTAGCAATTGCAATTCCCAAATCCCACCACAAGAACAAAAAGCATCTTTATTGCCAAACCAACGTTCAAAATTTCCCTTCAAATTTGGAGAAACTAAATAACAAAAGGGAATAATCATATTTCTCTTGGAAAAAAAAAAAAAACATTCATCTCGAACCACCAAAAAGGAAAAAATATATATATATATATTCAAAGATTTCTACCTGAAAATCTATGTTATCATCTCCGGACGACAAAAAGGTGAAACATTAGATTCAAAGCAATTGAAGTAGCGGATCAAAACTATAATGTTAATTTAAACAACCAGCTCAATCGAGCGCTTAGTTCAAGGACTTGGGATTCCAACCCCAATTTCCCCACCCACCTTTGTTACCCAATTCAACAAACGAAATTGAGGGATAAAGATAAATTAGTACAGAGGTACCCAATTCAACAAATAAACAAACAATTCAGAGAAATAAATTGTTTAAGAAAAAAAAAAAAAAAAAAAAAAGAAGTAACTGACCTTTGTAGCTACATTTCCTAAGCAGAGCAGCTATAATCTGCCTGGTAGAATCATCAGCTTCAACCAACAAAATCCTCAATGCCATCCTTGGAATTAATTTTTCCCATCTAACCATCGATCCATTACGCGAAGAAGTACAATCGCTTCCTTTTATCTTTTTAACTGTACGGCTGTGTGTCTCCTCAAATTCATCTACTTCGTCGTCTCTTCCTTTCCTCTTCTTCTCCTCCTCCTCTACTTTACTCTGTTGCCTCACCTCTACCTCATAACTACTGATCACCACTTCGCCCATGATCTCGAACTCTCTACTGAATTCACCCAATTTTCCTGAGCTGAAAAATATCCGCCCGGAAGAGAAACAAAAAGAAGAAAAAGAAAAGCTGTAGTAGAAATATCTGAATAAAATCCGCACCGCCTCCTCTAAAATTAAACCAAAATCCAACGGCGAAGATAGAAAGTCAATAGATATCTAACGGCCAAAAACGCTTGGAGTCCTACAAGTAAGCAAAAATATCTTGATATATGAATTGTACGGGGTCCATGTGTTGCCACGTCAGCAATTTTTTAATCTATCCACAATGGGCCACTAGGCTAAAGATGAAAGGGCATTGGCTGGTTGAGTTCTTCTTTGTCAATTTTATATGGGTCATTAAATTTGGTGGTGTACATTTAAAGGTTGAAAAAGGTTGGTTTTGCCTGTAAAAATATACCCTACAATTTAGATATTTTTGTGATATTTTCGATATCTCTTGGCTCCTAAGCGTCCAAGATATTATATTGTTTATTCATTGATATTTGTTAGATATTTTATTTTGTTAGTGATGTCTTAAGGAGACTATTGGATCCTATGGATCATATTTTGACACGTAAATTTGCAATATAAAGAGGAATTTATTTTAATTACTTTCATATGTGGCTTTCATTTTGATGATATCTGCGTGTTTAAGTTTAAAAAAATAGTTTATGTCTATTTTGGTTATAGTTTAAATTTTCACATTTCAATATAGTTTTTACATTACTTAGGACAATAAATTAACTAATAATGTAAATTTAAATAGTGATGCGGCAACCGAATATTCTATAATTACCGCCAAAGGCTTGTGCACCTAACACACTCATGTTTTCTACTAATCTTATTGCAGCTCCATCGCCTACCACATGCTCCCCCAAGCATGTAATTCTGCTGGGAATTCTATGATGAAAAGAATGTTACTTTCATCTCAACTGATACAGACTGTGCCATAAACACAGTTTACTGTGCCATAAGCGCAATAGTTTGCCAGTTGGAAGAGTGATCTCCAATTGGAGACCCAAAACTATAGCCAAAAAGTCTAGAAGAGTGCTCTCCCATGTGGTTTTTCTCAAGGGATCCAAAACTCATGCTAGACGTTGAAGATATGACATCACTTATTAAAGGTCCAACTGATGAAGTTACCCAGTGTTTGAGGTTGTTGTCACTACCTGCAAAAAATAACCAAGCAAATTTTGGATTACATTGGCATCCGTTCGTCACATGGCTATTATTACCCTACTGATGAGGAAATCTTGAGTTCCTCCGATGGTATTGTTGGTTATCATAGATGGTGTAGAATCACTAAGATAGTCAAATTAACCACTGAAACAAAGGAAGGGGTGGTTGCTATTACAGTGTTTCCTTGTGATCCTGAGGTCATTATGTCCATCATAACAGCACCATTAATGTTGCTGGGGAAAAAATCTAATGAGATGTTGAATACTTGTTATACATTCGACTGAATCTTCTTGCTTGAACACTATAAAAAAGAGAGTGACGCCAATTGTGCTAGTTGGGGACACTTTGGTGCATAAGTCAGTAATGATTATGTTAGTTGCAGATTATAGAAAACACAATTGAAAATAAATGGAAGAACAAACGAAAGATTTAAAATACTTTTCAACCTTAACAGAAGAAAGAAAACAGTAGAGCCGAGGCCTGTATAAACAGTTTCCTTAAGACAATTATCTGCCCCGTAGTGGCGATTTGTCTCCCAGGATACAACGACTCTCGAAGGCGAACCGAACTGTGCGTAGTGGGCTATCACTGAAAATGGAAGGATTTCTCGAAGGAAAAAACAGAATGCAGAGAAGGAGAGGATTTTCGAATTTCAACAGATACAAGTCAAACAAAAAATTGGCAGAAGGAGGATTTTAAAAGAATAGAAATAAATGACATTAAATTGGATTAATTCTCTCATTAAGAGAAATAATTTTGCAGTTATATTTTTATTCAAAAAATAAAACTGACACAGAATTCGAATAAGCTCAAAAATATCTGGAGAAAATTTAGTTGGGCCGGAGCAAAAACTAGGCAGGCCCGTAGTGGCCCATTTTGGTCCGGCATTCGCGACGCCTACGTCATGCGGGTGCGCATTGGGCCTTTGAAGGCTCGGGGCTAGGATTTGCACCACACCCCCCCCACCCCCGCGCGCGCGCAAGAGAGAACCTTTTGGCTTATACAAGTTAACACCTTACAAAAGTGTGTTTCAATATAAACACCTTTTCCACTTTATATTTTTCCCATGTGGGATAAGTTAACATAAGCCAAAATTTTCTCCAAATATTCCATTCCATTAGGCTAACTTTGAGCAACAATTTCTCATTCACTACTTGTCCGTTTTGGGTAAATTATATACCGTTGGAAAGCTAACGTTACGTACTATACAATGACACTAATCATTTAATTAAATACACTTCCTTTCCATATATAATTTGGCCCAAAGCTGACAAATAATCACTAATATATAATCCAATATATTTGTCAAATTTCTAACAATCCCCCACATGAATGAAATTGATTGACGAAAAGAAAGATCAAAATCGAAGTGGTGATAGTAAACTACAGTCGATATTTACATAGGATAGGTAGGCATCAACCCTTGAACCTTCCCTTGTGCTAGTATATTTACTTTACTGGCTGACTAGTAGACACGATGTCCTTGAACTATTCTGCCGTTTGTGTAAATGACGATATACCTCACATAAATACGAACATAACATAGTTTTTGGTTCTCATGGTTATGTCCATTATGGTCATAAACATCTCCTGGTTCTGCAACAGTTTCAGATAACTAGGCCTCATTAGTTTCTTTTTAAGCGACCCCACTTCACTCTCACATAGGTGATCTCTTTTGCTCAAACTTTTGAAGCACAAAGAATTATTAAAAGCATAGCTTAACCTTTCCACATTTTATCACTGTTTACATTGTAGGAATGGACAAGGGTTTGACCCCCACAGTGACCTCACAAGGTCTATGCAATTAGGTTGTCCCATTGAACCTAGATCTTGGGATCTCCAGTCAACAAGGTTGGGTTTTCCTTCACATAGCGCCTTAAATATTCATGGGCTTTAGTCCCATTCCTCTTGATGTCTTTTCAACTTGATCTCAGTTTAAACCTTTGGTTAGCGGATCCGCAGTGTTATCCTTTGACCCTACAAAGTCAATAGAGATAACTCTCGTTGAGATCAGTTGTCTAACGGTATTATGAGGACGACGCATGTGTCTCAACTTACCGTTGTACATAATGTTTTGTGCTCTTTTAATCGCTGCTTGATTATCACAATGTATACAAATTGCGGGCACAGGCTTTGGCCATTCTGGAATATCTTCTAAGAAATTTCGTAACCATTCAGCTTCCTCTCCAGTTTTATCCAAGGCTACAAACTCAGCTTCCATAGTGGATCTAGTTATAATCGTTTGCCTTGAGGATTTCCAGGACACTGCTCCTCCTCCTAGAGTGAACACGTACCCACTTGTACCTTTAGAATTCTTGATGTCAGCTATCCAACTGGCATCAGAATACGCTTCTAGTACCACAGGTTCTCTCGTATAGTGTAAACCATAATTACGAGTATATCACAAATACCTTAGTATTCTCACGATAGCTACCCAATGAATCTTTCCTGGATTACTCGTATATCTGCTTAAACTACTTACAGTGTAAGCAATATCTGGTCTTGTACAACTCGAAAGGTACATCAGACTACCTATAATCCTAGCATACTCCACTTGGTCTATACCTTCACCTTTGTTCTTGGACAAATGTTAACTAATGTCCAACGGAGTTTTGGCTATACCAGAATCATCCTTGTTAAACTTATCAAGTATCTTGTCCACGTAGTGTGACTGAGTTAAAATGAGACCGTTAGGTGAACGTTTAACTTGGATGCCTAAAATCACATCCGCCAGTCCCATATCTTTCATGTCAAATATGGAATTTAACATGTTCTTGGTACTCTTTACCATCTTCTCATTGCTTCCCATAATAAGTATGTCATCAACATACAAGCAT
Source organism: Euphorbia tirucalli (assembly GCA_039660915.1). Classification (NCBI taxonomy): domain Eukaryota; kingdom Viridiplantae; phylum Streptophyta; class Magnoliopsida; order Malpighiales; family Euphorbiaceae; genus Euphorbia; species Euphorbia tirucalli. Next base: position 37,270,170 of record CM077636.1, on the reverse strand, counting down.
AGGATAACATATCCTTCAGTTGTAGTTTTGACATAAATACATTTGTCACACTCGTTGATACGATAGCCACTAGCCATCATGGCATCATCAAACTTTTTGTGCCATTATTTTTGTGCTTGCTTTAAACAGTATAAAGACTTCACCAATTTACAGACTTTCTTTTCTTGACCTGGAACTACACAACCTTCAGGTTGTTCCATGTAGATTTCTTCTTCCAGATCTCCATTCAGGAAAGCTGTCTTCACATCCATTTGATGTACCTCAAGATTCCGTTGAGCGGCAATAGCAAGTACCATCCTAATGGATGTTATTCTCGACACTGGAGAATAAGTATCAAAGTAGTCAAGGCTTTCCTTTTGTCTATAACCTTTTATAACCAAACGGGCCTTGTACTTATCAATTGTTCCATCTGCTTTCAATTTCCGTTTGAAAATCCATCTAGAGCTTAGTGGTTTAGTTCCGAGAGGAAGATCCACTAATTCCCAAGTATGATTTTGTAGAATGGAATCAATCTCACTCCTTATGGCTTCTTTCCGTAAAGGACTTTCAGTTGAACTTACAGCTTCTTTGTAAGTTTGTGGTTCAGCCTCTAACATGTAAGTTAGAAAATCTGGACTAAAAGACTTTTCCACCCTTGCCTTTTTACTTCTTCGAGGTTCAACCTCGATATCCATCTCATCCTCTTCTTGAAGATCTTGAACATTCTCTTCCACCTCTTGTTGAAGCTCTTCATTATTCTCAACTTCGTCATGTTGACCATCTTGACTGTCAACTTCAACAGTCTCATGAGACCGTTTAGATCCCGACCCCACATCATTTTCTTTGCATGGAAACACATTTTCAAAGAACGAGGCATCCTTTGACTCCATTAATGTATTCTTGTGTATTTCCGCGTTTTTAGATTCATGCACAAGAAACCGATACGGGTTACTGTGTTCCGCATATCCAATGAAAATACAATCCACTGTCTTTGGGCCTATTTTCATTCTCTTAGGTAATAGGGCCATTACCTTTGCAAGACACCCCCCCACTTTCAAGTAATTATAAGAAGGTTTTCTACCTTTCCATAATTCATAAGGGGTTTTGTCTTGTTTCTTACAGGGTACCTTGTTTAAAAGGTAATTTGCTGACAACACAGCATCCCCCCACATGTTTTGTGGTAACCCAGAACTAGTTAGCATCGCATTCATCATTTCTTTTAAGGTAAGATTCTTTCGTTCAGCTACACCGTTAGATTGAGGAGAGTACGGTGGTGTTACTTCGTGAATAATACCATGTTGGGAGCAAAACTCGCCAAATGGTGCAACATATTCACCACCACGATCACTTCTTACCACCTTAATCTTTTTATTAAGTTGGTTTTCTACTTCTTGCCTATAGAGAACAAATTTCTCTAAAGCTTCATCTTTGCTTTTAAGCAAATACACATAACAATATTTTGTGCTATCATCTATGAAGGTAATAAAATATTTATTTCCTCCCCTTGATTAAACAAACTTCAAGTCACAAATATCTGTATGTATAAGATCAAGTGGTTCTAAATTTCTTTCAACAGAATGAAATGAAGATCTTGTCAATTTTGTCTCTACACAAATTTCACATTTATGGTTTTTATCAATTTGAAAGATAGGGATATGATTCAAGTTAATTAAACGTCACAACGTATCAAAATTAACATGTCTAAGTCTACTATACCATAAATTAGAAGACTCAATAATATAAGTAGAAGAAACGTTATTCTTATTCATTTCAATTGAATTTGATTTACAAGAGATACAATTAAATTTGAACATCCCATTACATTCATATCCCTTGCCCACATACATACCCCCTTTAGACAAAATAAATTTCTGAGACTCAAAAACCATCTTGAAGCCATGTGAGCTCAAGAGGCTCCCAGAAACTATATTCTTCCTCATTTCAGGAACATACAAGACATTTTACAGCTTCACTTCTTTCCCAGAAGTCATTTTCAGAATGACAGTTCCATGTCCCTTGATCTTTGAAGTAACAGAATTTCCCATGTAGAGATTCTCTCCTTTCTTTGTAAGAGTCAATCCAGCAAAAGACCCTTTGTCACAGCAAATGTGGCGTGTAGCACCAGTATCAAGCCACCATTCTCGTGGATTTGAGTCAACCAGGTTGACTTTAGAAATCACTGCACACAGATCGATGTCAGACACATCTCTAGCAACTTCTTCCATAGCATTTGCCTCCATTTTGTTGACCCTTTTTGGCAGCCGACAATCAGAGGACTTGTGTCCCATTTTGTTGCAATTGAAGCATTTCCTATAAAACTTTGGTTTCTTGGAAATGCCCCCTTTAGGTCCTAATTTGGACTTAAATCCAGCAGGCTGTTTGCCTTTCTTGGGGTCTTTCTTGACCTCCACTACATTCGCTCTAGCCACAGCTTGATTAGCAGCAACAGAAGATTTCCTCTCTGATCTTCTATTGTCTTCTTCAATATAAAGTCGAACAATTAGATCCTCAACAGACATCTCTTTCCTTCTCTGCTTGAGATAGTTTTTGAAATCAATCCAACTAGGTGGTAATTTCTCAATGATTGCAGCCACTTGGAAGGTTTCACTAGTCTCCATCCTTTCAGCTTGCATCCCATGGATCAAAAGCTGGATTTCTTGCACTTGACTCACAACAGATTTGGAATCAACCATTTTGTAACTAAGGAATTGGCCTACTAAGTATTTCTTAGCACCCGCATCCTCAGTTCTGTACTTCCTATCCAACGAGTCCCATAATTCCTTTGCAGTTCATTTAACAGTGTAAACCTCATACAAATCAGGAACCAATCCATTCAGAATGTGGTTTCTATAAAGGAAATCCAAGTGATTCCAAGCATCAACAGCTAATTGAATAGAAGGATCCACCACACCCTCGGGAACAATAGGAGGATCTTCTTTCAGCAGCCTATGATATTACATGCTAGTCAAGTAGAAAAGCATTTTCTGCTGCCACATCTTAAAATTCATTCCGTTGAATTTTTCCGGCCTTTCAGGCACTGTTACTGGGTATGAACCCGGACCAGCTACAGGACCGTCAGGCATAACAAGCCTAGAACCACTAGGACTATTTTGTCCATGTTGGTTATTCTGGCCTTGGCCAGTTTCAGAACCATTGCCTCCAATAGGTGGGACAATATCAGCCATTTTTCAATCTGAAATTTCAAACAAACAAAGTTAGTGAAATTCCAAAATCAACAAATTAAACACAAAAAATGAATCACAAAAAGAACTGTTAATTTAGAACAACAAATGTCCAAACAGTCCACAATAATCCAGTAAAAGGTTTGAAAAATTCTCCAAATGTCAAGGTATAAATATCCAGAATGTAAAGGTTTTAATATCCAAAATGTGAAGGTATTAAAAATCCAAAATGTCAAGGTAATCCTACAAAACTTAACCAAGCACTATGTATATAATTGTCTTAAGATTGTTAGTTGCAGATTATAGAAAACACAATTGAAAATAAACGGAAGAACAAACGAAAGATTTAAAATACTTTTCAACCTTAACAGAAGGAAGGAAACAGTAGAGCCGAGACCTGTATAAACAGTTTCCTTAAGACAATTATCTACCCCGTAGTGGCGATTTGTCTCCCAGGATACAACGACTCTCGAAGGCGAACCGAACTGTGCGTAGTGGGCTATCACCGGAAAAGGAAGGATTTCTTGAAAGGAAAAAACAGAATGCAGAGAAGGAGAGGATTTTCGAATTTCAACAGATACAAGTCGAACAAAAAATTGGCAGAAGGAGGATTTTAAAAGAATGGAAATAAATGACATTAAATTGGATTAATTCTCTCATTAAGGGAATTAATTTTGTAGTTATATTTTTATTCAAAAAATAAAACTGATACAAAATTCAAATAAGCTCAAAAATATCTGGAGAAAATTTAGTTGGGCCAGAGCAAAAACTAGGCAGGCCCGTAGTGGCCCATTTTGGTCTGGCATTCGCGACGTCCACGTCGTGCGGGTGCGCATTGGGCCTTTGAAGGCTTGGGGCTAGGATTTGCACCACACCCCCCCGCGCGTGCGCGCGCAAGAGAGAGCCTTTTGGCTTATACAAGTTAACACCTTACAAAAGTGTGTTTCAATAGAAACACATTTTCCACTTTATATTTTTCCCATGTGGGATAAGTTAACATAAGCCAAAATTTTTTCCAAATATTCCATTCCATTATGCTAACTTTGACCAACAATACCTCATTCACTACTTGTCCATTTTGGATAAATTATATACCGTTGGAAAGCTCACGTTACGTACTATACAATGACACTAATCATTTAATTAAATACGCTTCCTTTGCATAATATAATTTGGCCCAAAGTTGACAAATAATCACTAATATGTAATCCGATATATTTGTCAAATTTCCAACAAATTATTAGAGAAATAACTAGTAAAAAGAGTTGACATATTATATGAAGTAAACTTGAGAGCTAACTCTTTCATACAGACATGATGAACTCACAGTTCCACTAAAACAAAGATAGTGTGATTCACATGTTTAGAAGTTGGTTTCCACTTAAAATGAAACTATTTTGTATATGAGACATGATTAAAAATAAGTCTTCCAAGTATACAAAAAACTTCTAAAAAAATATGCGTTTTATTTTTTACTTAAGCGAGAAGCGTGTTCTCCATCCTATCAAAAAAATAAATAGTTGAAGGACTGAACCTTTGTCTGGCGTAGTGCTAGAATCGGACCTATAGGCGATTCAATGGTCCAAACGGTTTAGAAGTCATATTAATACTAGGCTGAACTAATATCTTAAAAATATTTGATCTTAACAATAAGTAATTCAAATTCGACTATTTTAATTATTATCTTTTCAACTCTGGCATTTCGTGGGTGTTGAAGATTCTTTTGTGTAATTTTCTTTCTAATTACGAAATTACCCTTCAATGCTTACGTGGACAGATTTTAAGGTGGAATGAAGAATGTACTAATGGTGTCCCATCTTCATTAAAGCTATGCCAAGTGGGCAAATGAATACCTCTCCACCACTACATTGAAGTTGTAATAATTGGATAAGGAAACACAAACATGTGAATGGCCGAACGCTTCTCACAAATGCTTGTGATTATGAAATCTAAACGACTTTATTTAATTATTTAAGGTTTTTCTTTTCTTTCATTATAAAAATATCATCATAAATAAACTCACTACTAAAAACTTCACCTTTTTGGAGAAAACAAAGAATATCTGAAATGACAATTTTTTAACAGAACTATTCAGAAATTTTTTTATCGAAATAACGATGAAGCTAAGGGCTATGTTTTAACTTCCATCTTCGCCCTAGTACGTATATACCCCTCCATCTGGTCCACAAATACTAACTCCCTCTCTAAACTTACAAAACATCCTATTAATCCCTTTAACTTGTTTAACTAGACTAATTGAGCCGTTTTGAATTTTCTTGAAGTTGCATTAAGAGCTACCCAAATGCAAAAAGATGAATTCATCTTAATAGGTGATATACACGTGTGGTGACATGACTTGAATTACTGATTCTACCAATAAATCATTGACACGGGAACATTTTTTAAATTAACATCAGCCACAATACTAAGACGAAAAAAGCCCACACTTGTCTCCACCCAGTGATCCTATTCATTCAGTTTTATCATAACCAGACTATACCAGCTAGTTTGATCAGTTTAAGAGGGAATCGATGAGTAATTTTGTCAGTTCAATTGTTCAAAACTGCTCAAAATGAAAATGGTCATTGTGATCAGTCGAATTAGTGAACCGGTCACAGCGCGGTTTTCAACTATTTGTTTTCTTTTAATATAATTGTTGAATCGTGTTTCGATGATGACAAAAAATAGAATGTTGACATAAAAGTTGACATACATGCTAAATAGTGTTGGAAATGCCCTAGTCCCGAGGCATTGGTCCTTGTATTTGTATTATACATTTATTGGATTTATGTATTATACTCATTTGTGTTATTAATAAAGGCATCAATTTATTTATTATATTTATCTTGTGCAATATATTAAATGAAGTATCCAATGGACATATCTATATCCTTGATGACAAGTGTCATGCACTTGGCAGTAAGACCATGGATAGGGTAAACGATATGACCATAAATAGATCCGTAGTCTGTTCCAGTCATGGGAATGAATGGAACAAGAGACTATCATTAACCTGGTTGTATGGCGGTGTCTTACCGGTCATTGGACATGGAATGTCAACCAAGTTAATGGGTACATGCATGTGGGTATGGTACTGGATAGATCCACTAAATGGGTAATCCATATGGTATAGTATTATAAGTGATTCTCGTGTAGTACTTGTATGGATCCTTTGACCTGACCATATAATGGTGCTACATGTGAGGTAGCATGCTTAGGGGTACGCCTAAAGGGCCTGTAATAGGGTGCCAAGTATGGGTACTTTCGGGTATGTCACTTAGCATGGTAATGCTATGGATATGCAGAAGGGATTTGTCACTCAGTAGTCCACTAGGAAGATACCACCGGCCTCTTGATGAATGTAACTGATAAGAGTGTGGCCACACCCAAACAGGTGGGAACTTGTTTGTGAGCTTCAATGCATTCGGGATCAAGTTAATGTCCGACACAAAAGAGGGTGATCAATCCATGCCTCTGTGTTAGGCACCGATATCAATGACATGGGATGTACAAGTTTAAACTACAGGGTTATGATAACAGTTAGACTGCCATCTCCATCTTAATTGGGGGCTGCAGTGGCTTGCTAGAGCCCAACTGCAGTCTGCGGGCCAAATGGACCGCTGCTAACATAAAGATGGGCCCACGGGATCGTACACATAGAACGACTGAACACAGACTTAAGGAATCACATGTATACTTAGAGTATACGCTATGGAGAGAGAGGTATATATATATTAATCATATTATAAAGATCAATTGGATTGATCCTAATAATAAAATTAATATATTCAATTGGCTCTTCATAATTAATTGGATTAATTATGAGATTATTTCCTAGGTGGAAATATTCATATGTATAGGTTTACATATGATTTTATTTTGTGAAGATTTAATTTTAATTCGATAGATTAAATTAATTGGTCAAACTAATTTTAATTTAAATGTAAATAATATATTACTTGGTGTAATATATTAAATACATGGGTATATTAAAATTGGGCATGAAATTAATTTAAACCAGAATAATTAAAATTAGATTGGACCTAAATTAAAAGATGGAAGCCCGCACAGAATGAAAGGAGCAAAGCTAGGCCTGAATTCCCCTAGGGGAATTCGGCCACCCTAGGTATAAAAACCTAGGGTTAAAAATTTCGGCCACCTCTACAACACACAAAGGAATAGCTGAAATTTTCCAAGCCCCCTCTCACCATAGTTTTTGTTTTTCCAATGCTAGCATGGGTTGTGTTCGTCAGGCGTTCGTGTATGAAAACGAGGAGGGAATCTAATTTGATTTCTGCAGTCTTCATCCATCTCTTGAAAGAGATATTCCGGGTAAGAATTTAATCTCTTTCTATTATAATTTTAAGTTTTACAATTTCCATTTCAATTGCTCCTGGAACTAGATTTGAGGAAATTATCGCGTTCTTCTGCTTTTATCGGGTGATTTCCGGTGAAAAATCCCAACAGTGGTATCAGAGTGGGCTTTTGATCCGTGGAAATTGTTAAAATTGGTTGAATCCCATGTTTTAAAATTGGAGATTTTTTATTGGGGTTCTTGGTTTGGGTTTAAGACTTTTCCCATTTGTTTTGTACAATTGAAATTAAATTTGCATATAGGTTTATGTTAGTTTAATTTAATTGTATGATTTTGGAATTCTTGGTGAATTTCTTATTGTTGATGGATGCAATATTTGTTTGTTATTTTTTTTATTTCTATTTAAAAAAAAAAAAATTCTGGCTCCCGGGGTGCGGGGCTGCCGGCGGCGGAATCACCGCCTGCAGCCGCCACATGCAGCGGGAGCGGCGGCGGCCGCTGCCTGCTGCTGCCGCTGGTTCCAGCAGTTGCCGCTGGGCGGCAGCTACTGCCGGAGCAGGGCGCTGCTACTGGGCAGTGGCCGCTGGGCGGCCACTGCACAGCGACAGGGCTGCTGCTGCAGCGGGCCGGGCCCAGTGTTTTGGATTTGGCGGGTCTTGTGCCCGGGGCCCAGTTTTGTAATTTTAATTGGTTTTAAAATTCGTGTGTTTAAATTTATGCAATTTAAATGCGTGTGGTTTCTTGAATGAAATTTTATTTTATTCATGTGATATTAATTTTGGAAATTAATATGGTTAATTGAAATTGGTTCGGGTAATTTTGGCATAATTACTCGGACGGCTGAATTGGACCCATGGTTTCCCAATTCCAGTGGGAGCAGTTGGACTGCCTGGGCTGGAGGCCCAAAGCCCGTTAAGGGTTAGAACCATGGTGGCCAAAATTGGCGATTTCTATATAATGGCTTGGACATAATTGAAATGGGCTTAAATCATGCATTATAACATGCTTATGAATTATATGTATTGGATGTATATGTATGATTAAATGTTTGTATGGTTGGATGCTATTGGGCCTTGTACAAGATGGGTTGTATTTTTCTTTTTGGGTAAATACGGCCTGCGTGTCGTTTTTCTTTTTTTTTTTAATGTAATTTTATTTTATTCAAATATTATAAAATTTGTAAAAGAAGAAGCCTATGGAGTGGTGAGCCCAAGTGGAGGTGCAAGCCCAGAAGGAAGAGATGGAGGCCTACCTGATATTTATTTCTAGTATAGGTTTACTAGAATAATATTAGGATGTAATATAGGCCTATAGCAATCCATTTTTACTTTTATTTAATTATGCTTTATGTTTATTTGCATGTATGAATATATGATCCAATAGCAATTTCACCCGCCTTATGTATGCAAGCCGTTATAAATTGAATCTAATAACCAAATGGAATTACTAAGTCGCTTCAAAGTGCTTCCCTCATTCAAAACCGAGTCGAGGTGGGAATAGGCCAGTTGTAGACCATGCCCTCACAGGATACACTGGAGTATTGTCACTTTGTATTGGGTTAAAGTATGGGATGCTCTGACACTTGAATGGAGGTTTTGACTTAGCGTGGGTAGTAGGATTCTCCTGGCCCTAAGCACAGATGGGTAAGTGCCAACAAGCCCATCAAACCGAGAGTCCCTAGGTTGGGATTGGACGGCGTTCCTGCCTAAATAATTAAGGTATAGTTGTACCAAACCCTCGTTTGGCTATATCTTGATGAAATATGGATCTCGGCCCATGAGCCCAACAACTCGGTTTAAATTAATAACATGATTCATTATTAATTTCATATGGGAATAATAAATTAAAGTCCTTTATTAACACTCTCAATGTTTTTCTATGTAGAAACTTTTAAATGGCAAACAACAATACCTTATCACTGCAATCTATTCTTGAAAAGGACAAGCTTTCCGTTCCTAACTTTTTAGACTGGTCTAGGAACTTAAGGATTGTTCTAAGACAAGAGTCAAAAGAGTATGTATTGGAAAGGCCTGTGCTAGCTGCGCCTCAAGGACGTAATCCACCGACTGCCCAGCTGGAGGAATACGAGATGCATGTCAAGGATAATAGGGATGTGACATGCCTTATGTTGGCCTGTATGGTCCCCGAACTGCAAAAACAGTTTATGGACCATCAAGCCTATGTTATGATAACAACTCTAAACGAGATGTTTCAGGAGCAAGCTCGTCAAGAAAGGTACCTGACCAATAAGGCATTCCACTCTTGTAAGATGGGGGCCAGGACATCTGTGAGCGCACACGTGCTCAAGATGAAGGGCTATTTGGACACTTTGGCCCGTCTCGGATCGCCTATCTCTCAAGAGTTGGCGGTGGACACAATCCTTGCATCCTTGCCAGATTCTTATGATCATTTCATCCTGAACTACAATATGCAAGGGATGAACCGTACTTTCAGTGAGCTGCATGGGATGCTTAAGCTTATCGAGCAGTCGATCAAGAAGACTCCGCCGGTGCTGCTGGTCAACAAAGGGAACCCTCCTCTTGCCAAGGGTAAGGCCAAGGAAAAGGTCAAGGCCAAGGCTAAGAAGGCCAAGGCCCAACCCAAGGCCCAGCAGAAGGCAGGTCCTAAAGATGTCTGTTTCGGGTGTAGACAGGCGGGCCATTGGAAAAGATCGTGTCCCAGGCTGATGGGAGAGCAAAGAAGGGGCCAAGGTGCGTCCTCTTCAGGTATTTATGTCATAGATATTAACCTTACTGTTTCAACATCCTGGGTATTGGATACTGGATGTGGTTCTCACATTTGTTGCAATGTGCAGGGACTTAAGAACAGAAGGTCACTGGGGTCGGGAGAGGTGGACTTACGGGTCGGGAATGGAGCAAGGGTTGCTGCCATAGAGATCAGCGAATACCACCTTATGATGCCCAGTGGATTGGTTTTAATTTTGGAACATTGTTACTTTGTACCTGCTATGTGCAGGAATATTATTTCTGTATCAATGTTGGATATTTCTGGATTTAATTTTACTATTTCTAATGGTAGAATTTCTTTATCTAGAGAGGGATTATTTTATGGAGAAGCTCTATTAAATAATGGCCTATATATCCTGGACTTAAATGAAACCAATCATGTCTATAACATAAACACTAAAAGGGTTAAGCCTAACGAACTTAATCCTGTCTACCTATGGCATTGTCGTCTCGGCCACATAAACGAGAAGCGTATTACTAGACTTCACAAAGCTGGAGTCCTAGGATCATTTGACTTGGAGTCAATTGATATATGCGAATCATGTTTACGAGGCAAGATGACAAAGGCGCCTTTTAGCAAGAAGGCTGAAAGGGCCACTGGCTTATTGGACCTAATACATTCAGATGTATGTGGACCTATGAGCGCAGCGACCAGAGGTGGGCATCTGTACTTCGTCACTTTCACGGACGATTTCAGCAGATATGGCTATGTCTATATGATGAAACACAAGTCCGAGACCCTTGATAGGCTTAAGGAATTTAGGAACGAGGTACAGAACCAGCTAGGTAGGAATATCAAAACCTTTCGGTCAGACCGAGGCAGTGAGTATATGAGCCTGGAGTTTGACTCATACTTGAGAGAGCATGGAATAGTTCCACAGCTCACTCCTCCCGGAACACCACAATGGAATGGGGTGTCGGAATGGAGGAATAGGACCCTGTTGGACATGGTCCGCTCAATGATGAGTCAAGCCTCTCTCCTAATTAGTTTCTGGGGACACGCCCTCGAGACAGCAGCTCTTATCTTAAATAATACTCCGACTAAGGCAGTGGAAAAGACCCCATATCAGATATGGACATGCAAAAAGCCCAATGTGTCTTTCCTAAGGATTTGGGGATACGAAGCACATGTCAAGAGATTGACTAGTGGCAAGTTGGAGCCCAAAACCGATAAATGCCTGTTTGTGGGCTACCCTAGGGAAACCAAAGGGTATTACTTCTGCAACCCCGCCGAGAACAAGGTGTTCATGGCAAGGAAGGGGGTCTTTCTAGAAAAGGAGTTTCTTTCCAAGAAAGATAGTGGGAGCAATGTTGAACTCAGGGAAGTTCAAAGTCCACAAGCTCCTAAAGAGGATAACTCGAAGGCCCAGGTGGAGCTTCCACAAGGGGAAACACCGACCCAGGCCGTACAAGAACCTAGAAGGTCTGGTAGGGATCGTCGGGAACTGAAGAGGTATGGTTTCCTCATCATCGATGATCAAACTCTTCTCATCTGGGATGAGGAAGAACGCAAAACCTACCAGGAGGCTATGGCTAGTCCAAAGTCTGCGAATTGGCGTAAAGCCATAGAGGCAAAAATGCAATCTATGTATGATAATCAAGTTTGGAACTTGGTTGATCCACCTCCGGGTGCTAAGGTAATAGGTTGCAAGTGGTGCTACAAGCTAAAAGCTGATAATACCTTCAAGGGGCATCTGGTTGCAAAAGGTTTCAGACAAGTCCATGGAATAAACTATGATGAAACTTTCTCACCAGTAGCCATGCTCAAATCCATCAGGATACTACTGGCCATAGCCGCATGGTATGACTATAAGGTATGGCAGATGGATGTCAAAACCTCTTTCCTTAATGGAAAGCTACTCGAGGATGTGTACATGACACAACCTGAGGGTTTTATCGATCCAAAGTATCCGGGAAGGGTATGCAAACTTCAAAGGTCCATTTATGGACTGAAGCAAGCATCCCGAAGTTGGAATCTAAGATTCAATGAGGCCATAAAGGAATATGGCTTCATACAGAATCAAGATGAGCCTTGTGTGTATAAGAGGACTAGTGGGAGCATTATCACATTCTTGGTACTTTATGTAGACGACATCCTGCTCATTGGAAGCGACATACCTACACTGCAAGGGGTAAAGTAGTGGCTGAGTAAGTGCTTCGCAATGAAGGACTTAGGCGAGGCTGAGATGATCCTAGGGATCAGGATCTACAGGGATAGATCAAATCGGCTTCTGGGCCTAAGTCAGGCTTCGTACATTGACAAAGTTCTGAAAAGGTTCAGCATGGACCGGGCCAAGAAAGGTTTCTTGCCAATGGGCCATGGGCTGAAACTTAGTAAGAAACACTGTCCTAAAACAAGGGAGGACAGGGAGAACATGAAATTGGTTCCATATGCTTTGGCTATAGGATCAATTATGTACTCTATGTTATGTACGAGACCTGATGTCGCCTTTACACTAAGTATGACGAGCCGGTACCAGCAGGATCCCGGGGAAGACCACTAGAAAGCTGTCAAGGCGATCCTCAAGTACCTTAACCGGACTAAGGATAGCTTCTTAGTGTATGGTGGTCAGGAAGTGCTATCAGTTACTGGGTATACTGATGCGAGCTTCCAGACCGACCAGGATGAGTACCAGTCGCAGTCTGGGTATGTATTTTTGCTGAATGGTGGTGCTGTAAGCTAGAGGAGCTCAAAACAGCCAACCATAGCTGACCCTACAACAGAAGCTGAGTACATCGCTGCGTGTGATGCGGCTAAGGAAGTTGTGTGGATGAAGAAGTTTATCACTGAGTTGGGAGTAGTGCCAACTATCCAGGACCCAGTTGATATCTTCTGTGACAACAATGGGGCTATTGCACAAGCTAAGGAGCCCCGGTCACACAAGAACATAAAGCATGTGCTCAGAAAGTTTCACCTCATACCAGAGATCGCGGAGATAGGTGACATTGCATTGCACAGAGTGGACACCGAGGATAATGTCGCAGATCCATTGACCAAGGCACTGGCTCAGCCCAAGCACGAGGGTCATACTAGGTCTATAGGGATTAGGCCCATGTCTAGTTGGAACTAGTGCAAGTGGGAGATTGTTGGAAATGCCCTAGTCCCGAGGCATTGGTCCTTGTATTTGTATTATACATTTATTGGATTTATGTATTATACTCATTTGTGTTATTAATAAAGGCATCAATTCATTTATTATATTTATCTTGTGCAATATATTAAGTGAAGTATCCAACGGACATATCTATATCCATGATGACAAGTGTCATGCACTAGGCAGTAAGACCATGGATAGGGCAAACGATATGACCATAAATAGATCCGTAGTCTGTTCCAGTCATGGGAATGAATGGAACAAGAGACTATCATTAACCTGGTTGTATGGCGGTGTTTTACCGGTCATTGGACATGGAATGTCAACCAAGTTAATGGGTACATGCATGGGGGCATCGTACTGGATAGATCCACTAAATGAGTAGTCCACATGGTATAGTATCACAAGTGATTCTCGTGTAGTACTTGTATGGATCCTTTAACCTGACCATATGATGGTGTTACATGTGAGGTCGCATGCTTAGGGGTACGCCTAAAGGGTCTGTAATAGGGTGCCAAGTATGGGTACTTTCGGGTATGTCACTTAGCATGGTAATACTATGGATATGCAGAAGGGATTTGTCACTCAGTAGTCCACTGGGAAGATATCACCGGCCTCTTGATGAATGTAACTGATAAGAGTGTGGCCACACCCAAACAGGTGGGAACTTGTTTGTGAGCTTCAGTGCATTCGGGATCAAGTTAATGTCCGACACAAAAGAGGGTGATCAATCCATGCCTCTGTGTTAGACACCGATATCAATGAAATGGGATGTACAAGTTTAAACTACAGGATTATGATAACAGTTAGACTGCCATCTCCATCTTAATTGGGGGCTGCAGTGGCTTGCTAGAGCCCAACTGCAGTCTGCGGGCCAAATGGCCCGCTGCCAACATAAAGATGGGCCCACGGGATCGTACACATAGAACGACTGAACACAGACTTAAGGAATCACATGTATACTTGGAGTATACGCTATGGAGAGAGAGGTATATATATATTAATCACATTATAAAGATCAATTGGATTGATCCTAATAATAAAATTAATATATTCAATTGGCTCTTCATAATTAATTGGATTAATTATGAGATTATTTCCTAGGTGGAAATATTCATATGTATAGGTTTACATATGATTTTATTTTGTGAAGATTTAATTTTAATTCGTGGATTAAATTAATTGGTCAAACTAATTTTAATTTAAATGTAAATAATATATTACTTGGTGTAATATTTTAAATACATGGGTATATTAAAATTGGGCTTGAAATTAATTTAAACCAGAATAATTAAAATTAGATTGGGCCTAAATTAAAAGATGGAAGCCCGCACAGAATGAAAGGAGCAAAGCTGGGCCTGAATTCCCCTAGGGGAATTCGGCCACCCTAGGTATAAAAACCTAGGGTTAAAAATTTCGGCCACCTCTACAACACACAAAGGAATAGCCGAAATTTTCCAAGCCCCCTCTCACCATAGTTTTTGTTTTTCCAACGCAAGCACGAGTTGTGTTCATTAGGCGTTCGTGTACGAAAACGAGGAGGGAATCTAATTTGATTTCTGCAGTCTTCATCCATCTCCTGAAAGAGATATTCCGAGTAAGAATTTAATCTCTTTCTATTATAATTTTAAGTTTTACAATTTTCATTTCAATTGCTCCTGGGACTGGATTTGAGGAAATCATCGCGTTCTTCCGCTTTTATCGGGTGATTTTCGGTGAAAAATCCCAACAAATAGAAATATTATATTTTTTTTAGATACTATTACAATTATGTTAATAATTAAGTAAATTATGTTTTTTTGATAAAGATAAAGCTTAAGCTTACCAAGCTTAACCAAAAGCAACAGAAGATCAAAAATGGATATTACTTCAAGATCTACAAAGTTTGTAAGCATGAATCTCTCCTTTATCTTTCCAAGGAAAGATAGTCCTTCAAGAGCTACCATGAATTCATCATCACAAACTAAAGAGTAAAATCTTGAAGACCTTGTTGCAACAAGTATATATCTCTTGTGACTTGAAGAAAACAAATATATTCTTGCTTACAAGCTACAAGCAACGGCTATAAGTTTGTTCAAAGGCTGATTACAAGTACCATATTATTCTTATGAGCTTGGAAGCAATGGCTATAATCTTCTTTAGGAGGTCCAACAGCTATAATATCCTCAAGACCTAGAAGCAATGGCCATATCTTGTTCAGGAGCTGATTATAACTACCAAAATTCACTTATGAGGGCTATAATTTCCTTCAGGAGGTGCAACAACCAGTACTCCTTCAAAAGCTACAATGCAACGATCATATTGACTTCAGGAGCTATATCCAACGGCCACTTCACATCTCGATGAGCTTCTCCAACACCTATAAAAGAAAATCAAGTTGAATTTGTCAAGTGGGAGACTTACCAACATTCACACATTTAAGCCATTATTTCTCAAATCTTCTATAATTCCTACAAGAGCAAAATTAAGAGAGAGGAGTTTCATCTTGTTCATATGTTCAAAAAATTTTTGTAAGAGGATTTTTTTTTTCACACAAGGAAATTTGTGTGAGGGGGTTTACTTTGTTGATAGTGTGATCAACAAAGTTTGTAAAAGTTTGGTACTTGATCTTTGAAAAAACATCGGGAAAAGTTTGATATTTGAACTTGTAAAAAATACAGGATAAGTTTGGTGCTTAAGTTTTGAAAAAGCATCGGAAGAGTTTTGTTACTTGAGCTCTGAAGAAGTAACGGTATGAGGTTTTTGATACTTAGCCTGTAACATGATTGAGTTTGTTACTTGAACTCGCAAAAAGTAATACAGACTTGTTTTCTGCTCATAAGGAAAACGATAGTGGAAAATCTCAAGTGGTTGGCTTGGAAACTAGATGTAGACCGGTTGGGTTGAACCAGTATAAATCTCGATATTTTCAATTCTCTTTTCCTATACTCTTTACATATATTGCTATTTAAAATTTCTGCATTTTAAATTAATATCATTATCATTTAAAGACAATTTTATTTAGTCAATCATGTTTATATTTATAAGTTTCATTAATTTATTAATTCCGCATCCTGTGAAACTTGTGTTTTTTTTGGTGAAAAGTGTTTTTCATTAAAAAGAATGAAGAGAATATTACCATCACACCATATTTGTTACAATGATGGAATTTCCATACTGAAATATATATAGAAAATTATTATAAAAAATAGCCTCTTTTGTTTAATGTAATTAGATTCTATATTTATTTTTTAATTACATTATATCAATTACAAAGATATATATAGAATAATTTTAATCTAAAATAATTTAACTTCGTATTTGTTCTCATACATGTAAATATATATTTTTATGATATTTTAATTTTCTATTTAATTTGGTTTAAATCCAGACTCTTCACCTTTTTGGTTCCATTAATGGTTTGAGTTTAACAACTATGATTTTCAAAGAAATTTTAAAATAACAAATAAAAAGTAGGGGAAACTTTGAAAATCATCCATGTGGTTCCACTCTCTAACAAATCCATAATTGTGTTTTTTTTTTTTTTTTTCTACAAAAAGAGAACATGTGGTTTCAAAAGTTAAAAAAAAAAAAATTACTAACATTTTTCCGTTAAAAATGATGATATTGCAGAAGACATATTTTTGTCCATTTAGCATTTCAATAGTTTACTCATATTATTTAAAAAATTTACATCAAGATTTGAATATTTTCCATAGATTTTCCATTTTGTTATAATCATTATTTAATTAAGAAAAATAACTTTATCGCTAGGTTTATTATATTTTTACTAACCAAGTTGAAAAATATCTTAAAATGGACAAAAATATCATTTACTTTGTCATGATTTAATTTTAGTTATCATTTTTTTACTAACTTTTGAAACCATATGTCTTCTTTTTTACAAAACAAAAAGAATCCTCGATTTGTTAGCAAGTAAAACCACATGGATGGTCTCGAAAGTTCTCCCTAAAAAGTAAACATATTAAAAATAAAAGACACATACTCCCCATGATTTTGAAAAAATTCACCAATTGATTATTAGTGCAATGGATGTTATAGAATATTGGAATATTATAATGATTAAAAATTATTAATTTAAATCTCTAGTTAGCTAATTGATTCACAAATTTTCTTTAGATAGATGTTATTATTGATTTACTTGAGATATTTTGCGGATTGTTTGTTATTTTATTAACTAATTAAGATATTTGTGACTTTTATAACTAGTTTGTTTGTAGGGTTGTTGATTTTTTTTTTTTTTTTAGCACTCAATGATTTTATAAATATATATTAAGTAATAGTATTTTTAAAAATGAAAAAAATTCGATTTACCTAATATTAAACCAGTTAAACCATGAAACAGTAGCCTTGTTGGTTCATAGTCCGGTACGGTTTTGATAATGTTTCATTCCTTTCTCTCTGGCCTTCATCCATAATTCATTTCTCTAGATTAAGAATCTTCCTTGTCTTCATTTTTTATTCTTTAGTGTTCAATAATAGCTCAGTTTGGGTTTGAATAAAAAGATTGAAGAATTGCGTTATAAAATCCAACCTAATAAATTGAAATCATTAAACCCAACCCTAAAGAAAAACAATAAAAGCCTCATTAGGAAAAAAAAAAAAAAAAAAAAAAATTATAGATTGTGGTTGTTGATGGAGAAAGAGAATCTGTGAAAAATGAAGGATGGCATAAAATTTCCTGATTCTTATTTGTTTCCAAAGAATGATTGGTCACCGTTTTTCTCTTTCTTAAAATTGCAACTAAATAATTTTTTTCCAAATGCTAAAGGTTCATGGGGTTCCTTATCATTATCGGGGGTTTTTTTTTTTGTCAACTGAATTACGGAACTTCACTTTTCATTCTTTTTTTTCTTCAACTTGCAGAAGTTCTGCTTCTCTCGTTTAAAACATTTAAAACATATGGCGAAGAGAGCAAATAGGGATAAAGATGAGGCGACAGTGAGGAATAGAGAGAAGATGATCAGAAGAGAAATATGAAAATGAGATTATAATTTGTGGTAGTAAATTTCTCGGACTCGCCAGATTTATATATTTTTTTTATTTTATTCTATAAATGTAAGCAACAACTTTTGAACACTTGCATGTGTATTAGGTCCGCATTTAAAAAAAAAAAAAAAAAAAAAAAATTACACATGAATAAGGAAGATAAGAGGTTGTTTTTATTATAATAAAACTTTGACTCAGTTCTTTATAATTCATCCATTTCTTGTCATCATTCTTTTAATCTGATTAATCAGTGCGGTATTGATTAAATACTTTTTAAATGGCTTTTATCTTCTTTAAAACTTTTTATATATGCTAAAAATGAAAACTCAAAACTTGAGGCAACAACTTATTTCATTATCAATTAGTCATTTCATTTTCTACATTTATTTATCTTTTACTTTATTAAACAAAAAGTCGAGTATCTCTTATTTTGGATTTAAATATTCAATCTTAAAGCAATTCCAACGAAAAAAAGCTCTTAAGGGCATTCCTATTATTTTTTACTTACCACATCATTAATTTAGAAAGTCCACCCTTTAAAAATACTCTACCCAATGTTAAAAGTTCCTACAAAAATTAATAAAATGGTTCCACATAAAAATTAGACTATTCTATTCCAAATTGTGATTCTATGTTTGTTTTGGAAAGAAAAATAATAATCATGAAAATTTTTTTAATAGAACATAGAAAATTCATTACTCAAGGGAAAAACCCTATAATACAAGGTTTGACTTGTATAAAGCCAACTAAAAATAGAATCATCATTACAACTTAAATTTTCAGCACAAAGGGCTTTTGTCATATAATGCACCACCCTATTACGAAAGAACAAAAATGAAAATTAGAAGCTAAAATGAGAATATCTTGGATAATAACTCAAATGGCAATAGAAATAGAAGAAGGGTTACCATTAATACAATGATTAGAGCCGCATCACCTTCCAACTACTTGGAATTGTCACGCTCAAGCATAGGGGTGGCAATGGGGCGGAGATTATCCAAAAACTGTGGGGAGCCGAACCGACAAATATGGGGAATAACCGATATTATCTCACACGGCGATGGGGGTGGGGTTTTTTTTTTATCCACAGAACTTAAACGAGCGTTAGCGCGGGGAATACTATCCCCACTCCCGTATATATATATATATATATATATATATATATATATATATATATATATATATATATATATATATATATATATTAATGAATTTCAATTTAATACACTGTAATTATTGGATTTCAAATTCAAGTTGTCAAAGAAAGTTCACTTGGAACTTAAATGTTTGTAATATTGGATATATTTCGGAATTTGGATATTTAATGTTAAACAATATCTGTGATGTGGTAGAATTTGTATTTTGGATTTTGAATGTTAAAATAGGGTATACATATTTTAATTCAATTTCATTTTATCAGTGTTTAATACCAATAAATTTGTTATTTTTAATAACCAAACCAATTTAATGGTTATTAAAATAACGAACTATTAATTTATTTTATTTGTTGGATATGGGTGGGGATTCACCGATACCCGTAGGCACTCGCGTGGGGAGGGGATGGGGGTAAAAAAATCATCGAAATATTAAACGGTAAATCCCCGAAATATTAAATGGGGAAATCCCCAAAACCGCCCCCGCAATCATTGAGGACGAAGTGGGGAATGTACCTCCGCTCCCGTACCCACACTGATGCCACCCCTACTCAAGCATAAAGAGAATACCATTCCACATTACTAAAGCTTCAATAATCAAAAGGCATGAGATACCAAAATAGCAAAGAGCTCTGCAAGCTAAAAGGAGTCATCATGGTCTATAATCACAATTCTAGCCCTGTTTACATTAATCTTTACCTAACCATGAAGGCCTTGACCATAAAGGAATATGAAGCATAAATGGCACATAAACTAGAATGGAATCAAAATTCGCCAAAGTTATTGAAGCCACAAGCTCATTAAAAAGGATTTTTAAAGCTGACAAAAATATTAAGAGAAAAATTGTACTTTAGTCTTTGTGAATT
Organism: Euphorbia tirucalli; assembly: GCA_039660915.1. Lineage (NCBI taxonomy): Eukaryota > Viridiplantae > Streptophyta > Magnoliopsida > Malpighiales > Euphorbiaceae > Euphorbia > Euphorbia tirucalli. The sequence goes on along the minus strand of CM077636.1, from coordinate 37,249,843 downwards.
AAATAAAGTTATGTGGACTAACATATTTATTATTTTGAGGAAAATATTGCTGATTACCCTTAAGCTGAAATTAGAACATTGATAAGTGAGAACAAAAAGCATTATACTATGTTTGCAAAGACTTAAGTTTACAATTGGAAAAAAAGAAAAAGTGATTCTCGTGTGGTTTCCAAGAGAAGCTCTCTACCTACCATGGGTTGATAAGAAACGGATCTTCCTATTTCCATGATATTGAAAAACTCTAATCCTACGTAGAAGATTGAAGTGCTCCTATATCCGGAAACTAGTCAAAGCGAAGACGTTATTGAAGCCACTTCAATTTTGAAAGAATCATATGGCCTCTAGACTTTCTAGAGTAATTCAAACGGCTATTACGTGATTTAGACAATCAAATTCATGTCTTTAATTGCTAGAGACTTGTGTCAAATGGTCATCAAATGGCTAGTTTTGTAAAGAGCATACAAATTGAAACTTGAGCTCATTTGAAGATCTTGCCAAAGCTATCTAAGAAGAGAGAAATTTAATAGAAAAATTAAGTACTCAAAATATATTTTAATCTTTCTCCATTGTTGTAATACATCTCTTATTCAAAATCTGTTGTAGTTGTGCTACTTAGGAAGAAGTAGTGTCTTAATGCATCTAATATTGTAAGGAGGATACTCACTAGAGAGAGATAGCATTAAGTTGTAAAGAGGTTTGAATTCTACCATTGAAAAAAATTCATAGTGGATTTTAGACTCTCGACGGAAGATACCTTGGGAGAGGAGGAGGCAAGAAAGGCTGAACCTCTATAAATCTATTGTGTTTGATTTTTTCCCTTTACTCTTTACTTTACTACTGTCTTATTATTGATACTTGCTTTTGTGCCTTATTACCTTTGATTCTAAAGTTTAAATCCTTTTAGGAAAAGCGATGATGTTGGTAGCCTGACTGATCAAAGTATTGAGTAAATACTATTAGTCAGATGTACAACAACAACTATCACTATTGTGATTTAACTATTGATTTGCTTACTGTTGATTTAAGTTTCATTATCACCGTTGGTACTATTGACTTATCAAATTTCTCATTATTGAGTAAATTAATTAGTTAGTTATGAAACAATTAATATTGATTAATCTTACTATTGGTAGTTGTAAGCGCCGGAATTTTCCAGCCTAAAAAAAAATCAAGTCACATGACTGTATTTACAGTCGTACAACTGTAGGATTGCAGCAAGTGCAGCAGCCCATACCGCGAAAGAAGAAAAAGAGGCTTGATTTGAGGGGCATTAAATGCCTCCTGCAGCCGAAAATCAAACGGCAAGGGGAAGAGATATAAAAAGGAGAGAAATTTTGGAAAGAAACAGAGAGAAATTGAAAAGAAAGGAAGAAAAAAGGAGAGAAGAAAAAACCCAACCAAAGCATCATCTTCTTCTCCTCTTTTTCTTTTAATTCTGGTGTTGTAAAGCTTAAAACCGGATAGAAATCATAGGTTAAAAACTTGGCACACCAAACATAATCAATTCTAGTCCTTAAACTCACTCAGATCCGTAACACTTAGAGATTTTTGGATTTATTTTGGAACCTTGACAAGGTGTTTCTAGCGGTCAAATCGATGGTGGATCTGTGCAACAAGGGTAACTACACTTAAATCCTTTGTTTTGCTTAACTTTCTGAGTGTTTTGGTTCATTTTCGTGCATAAAATCAATTTTTCTGCTTTGCTGTTTTTGGGTAGTAAGAACAGTCGTACGACTGTTCTTGTGGCTATGAACGGTCGCACGACTGTAATTACAGTCGTGCTACCGCATCTACAATCGTACGACTGTATTCAAACTCCCACTGTTATTTCCTTTCGTTAAAAGTCGTGCGACTGTAATTATAGTCGCATGGCTGTAATCACAGCCGGGCGACTGTAATTTTAGTCCAAGAGTAGAAAATTCAGAAAAACCCATAAAAATCATAAAAATTCAGAAAAATCAGAAAATCATCGAAAATGAATTTATCTCATGCATCCATGAACTTAGATTTAATTTTTGAAGTTATTGTACTTAGAAGAGGACAACGACGGAGATCCAAATCTCCCGAAAACCGATGGACCATTGAATGCTAAATAGAAGTAAACCGGAAAAAGAAAATATTTTCAAAAATGTATTTCTCATGAAAATCTACAGAGCGTTTCAAAATCGTTTTCCAGGTCTAGTCGGGCGAACTAGCCGAGTTCACCCGACTACCCCCCAATTGCATGCCCCCAATCTCTAATTTCCCTGTTCTGTCTATTTGAGTCCAATTTGTTGCATATATATCTGTGCTAACCATCTGTTTTACAGCTTTTAATTTTTATTTCTTATGTAATTTATAGACTATCTTGTATTCTAGGCAATTGTAATTTTTCTAGATCCTTGTGTATATTAGGCGCTTGGAATGTGAGAATGAGAGTTTTTCTTTTTATTCCCTCTAGTTGTATAAGCAGCCTTTATTTTTATTCTTTTGAACTGTCTGGATGTATAATTTATTTATTCCGCAATTTATTCCAATTTTTCATATGAGCATGGATTAAGTAAATATAAAACAAAATCAGATAGGAAAAGATAATAAAGCGAACAAAATATGGTAATATAAACTATAAAGTGAATGCAAGCTAGAGGTTGAATAGGCAAGTTGCCCGGACCCTAAATCTCTGGATTAGGTACGGTAGTCTACTATCGGTAGGGAGCTATACCGAAATTTCTTGGATAAGCTGATCCGGGTGGTGACTGTGAGCGAACGACCTGGAACGAGAAACTATCGGGGCGAAGCGAACCGGGGAAGGTTTTCGAAAATGGGTTTCACGATAATTTGGAAAACGTGGGTTTTCGTTTATCTTGCTTTAGGAAAAATCATTCGTTTGTTTTAGAAATTCTTTTTGTAGAAAAAGTTTTCCCGATTTATTACTTAAAGACCTCGAAACTTAAATTTCGAGATCAGTGACAAAGTCGCCACCCTGATCAGCTCATCCGGGAAATTCTGGTACAGCTCCCTACCAAGCGCAGACTACTGTACCTAATCCAGAGATTTAGGGTTCGGGCAACTTACCTACTTAACCTCGAGCTTGTATTCGATTTATGATTTATATTGCCATATTTATTCAATTTATTATCTTTTCTCTACCCAATTCTTTTAATTTACTAGCCCCGTGCTTAAGCAAATGGCAGGAATAAATTGCAGAAAAGTAAATCATACATCCAAATATACAAAAGAATAATAGAGGCCGCTTATATAAACAAATTGAACAAAAGATAAAAACCCCCGTCCTCACTTTACAAATGCCTAGGATACACGAGGATCTAAAAATTACAACCGTCTAATTTACACAGAATAATCTATTAATTACTGATGCGTCTAAAACGCACACTATAGAGCAAGTGTACTATGTCGCTCAAGTAATATAGAAATAAGAAGGATGTCGATCCCACGGAGACTATGTATGCTAATCCTAAATGCAATCGGTTTCTATTAACTTAGGCGGAGGAAATTATATCTTTGATTATGGTTTGTAAAATAAAATCTACTGTAAAACAACAAATTAAATAAAATAATTTAAACTAAAATTGGAATGCAATTGGATAAAACTCAATTGAGAAATTGGCTAAGGCAAATGGTTTTACTTAGATTCATTCTAGCAATTTCCTCGAGCTATGCAATCAAACTTATTAAATTCCCAAGATGGCGAATTCCTAAAACAATTAACACCAATTAGGGCTGCTAACTCTAATCCTCAACCTAACTACTTAAACTTGTTCGGTCTTAAGCAATTAATTTGAGAAGCATTAAGTATACAAAAACCTAGCACGAACTAATGAGCCACAAAGCAATGGTCATGCATTTGTTATGTTATGGGATTCCGTTAATTCAGTCCTTTGGTCAATTATGAATTAACTATGAAATTTGAAATAGATGGTCACGCATTCAAAGCTTTAAGTAATCATAACACAATAATGGAAAAATAATACGAATGAATTGCATTAAACAAGGGAAATTACATAAAAATCCTACTAAGCTCCACCATAGCCTTAGCTATGGAGGAATTAGCTCATAATTGAATTATAAACAAACGAATAAATTAAAGAAAACATAGTAATGGAAGTTAAGAAGAAAAACTAGGAAGATGAAGGTCCCAATGGAGACTTGCGGAGAGAAATCGGAGATGAGTTGCGGATTGAACCTTTGAAAACTTAGCTTCCTCCTTCCTTCCCTAAAAATCAGTTTTTCCTCAACAAAAAGAAAATAAAATCCTAGCCTTGATGAATGATCCGAAAACTTCCCACTCCCTTTAAAAATCCTAAGCTAAAATGTTTCCAAGAGAGAGAAAGAGAAGAAAAGAAATAACTCTCCCAAAATTAATAATTAAATCCTAATGAGAGTTATTCCTAAAATAAAAGTCTTAAATAGAAGTTATTTCTCCTTATCCTAATTACAAAAGGAGAAGAAATAAAATAGCCCAAAGTTGAAAAGTCAAAACTCCCAACCTTAGTTGGAGTACAAAATTCGTAATTCTGCAGCCCGGGCGTGTCTTAAGACTGGTCAGCTTCTGTTTCTCAAATATGCTTCAGTTTTAGCTTCTCATAAGGTACGCCCATGCTTTAGGACTTCCTTGCTCTTCCAAATAGCACGTTTGAGCTCGAAAAATAGGTGATTTAGTCTCCAAATGTTCAAATTCCAACTTTAATGCCCTAACATGCAAAAATAGAACAAATGAGATAAAATCTACCTAAATCAAAGCAAAATAGCACAATAAAAACCCACAGAATAGGACAAAAATATATGCATAAAACGCACTTATCAATTACAGTAAAAATAATAAAAAGGAAAATAAACTCTGTAAAACAAAGGGTTAGCACAGTTTATATCACATACACGAGTAGGACTCAAATAGGACAGAATTGGGATTTTAGGAAATGGGGCATACATTTAAGGGGTAACCGGGTCGACCCGACCGGTCTGACTGATTAGACCTGGAAAACGGTTTTGAAACGTCCTCTAACTTTTTGTGCTGGAAAACAATTTTTGGAAACCATTTGGCTCGGGTCCATGCAAATTTCCACTTTTGTGGGTCTGTTATCCCGGAACTCGGGGTTCCGTTCATGCGGGTTCTTAAATACACTATCCATCTAAGGTCCAAAAGCAGTAAATACACCGAAAACATTTGTGAAAACACTGTCTTGTTCCTTCTCAATATTTTAGGGGATTTCGTAGGATTCGGGGGTCCGCTAATGCTGGACTATAGATCAGATTTGGATAAAATAACCCCGAAACTCAGGAAATAAAACCGCAGATAAACTAAAAACCCCGATATCCGTATGTACAGGAATCCAAAAACCAAAATATTACAACATACGGATAAATTTAGGCCGAAAATGATCACAACAGAATGCTTAAAATGGAAAATGGACTGTTTTTAGCCAATCGGGACAAACCGGGAATCTGTCCCTGAAGAACAGAGCCGGGTGACTCTGGGTGCCAGAGTCGGCCGGCTCTGTTCATCATGAACATAGCCATGCGGCTGTGTTCATGAGGAACACAGCCATGCAGCACTATTCGGGCAATCCAGTTTCCGAAAGTGGTAAAAACGAAGAAAACGCATAGAAAAGACAATGCAAACAGGTTTAAGGCCGCTCAGAGTTTACCTTGGTGTAGTTCTGATGCTTTGAACTTTAAGAAATGGATTGAAAACTTAGAATTTGTCATGGGACCTCAACCGGCCAAAAACCGCAATTCGATCCGAAACAACCCGAAAAAAATCCAAAGTGATCCCAACCAATATGCAAAGGTTGTAGAACTTGTCCTTAGTGTTTTAAGATTGATTCTAGGTCTTAGCTTGGATGCTTCTGGGTTACTTTGCTTCGGCCTCTCTTCCTCTCTTTCTCTGCTTCTGCTTTTCTCTCTGTGTCTTTGGAAAGTGTTTTCTGCCTAAGGTTGCAAAAGTCCCCCCCCCCTTTTTTCTCCCTTTCTTTTTTATATCTCTCTATCCTACTTATTTTCATCAATCAATCTGCCGCTTGACTTCTGTGAGCACGGGTTTTTTCCCGACCTCGGTGATGAAAGCTACTGTTACCTTTTTCACGGATAAACGTGAAGTGGATTTGGACCGACCGGGATTGTAACGCCCCAGATATAAGTTGACTTAGTTATGTTGTGATGTGTGCATATGAGTGAGCATTTTTGCATTTAACCGATGTTTTGTATGCTTATAACAATTCGTAGGCTTCGGCCTAGCGGTAGATAGTCCTGACTAATAGCTAGTGGTCTAGAGTTCGAACCTTACCTGGCTTAAATTTATTTTTTTTTGTGCCTTTTTATTTTTGTGTTGGGAAGGTTGGAATTCCGAAAATCCATGATAAATATCCCATTTTTCAGTTGACCAATTCAAAAAAATTAGGAATCCTTAACCTAAGGAGAAAATCTCTCCTTAATCTCTTCCACTTTCCAAGTTTCACTCCAAGGCAATCTCTTCATCTCTATTAGGGTTAAAATTTCGGCCATTCCATTGTGTGGAGCTCCAGTGCAGCCGAAATTCTTAACTTTCTCTCCCTCACTTTCATTCATTCAGACTCTGCTTCATTCTTCTCCATTCCGAGATAATTGCCTCAGTTGGTTTCACTGCAAACAGGGTAACAACTAAACCCTAAATGTCGGTTCGAAATTTATATAGGATGTATGGTAGATGAATTTGATCCTAGGTTGTATTATTACTGAAATTATTGTTGAGACATGAATGTATATGATATTGGTGTAAGAAATTGCTTTTAGGTTAAAAGATTGGTAGAAATATGAAAATACATGTGATTGAGTCGAAATTGGTAAGCTGCTGTATTTTCAGAATTGACTGTTTATGGTAATTATGGCATAACTTCCGTTATATAACTCCGATTGGCATAATTCAACTTTCTGTGTTTTCCTGAGATATAGGTGTACAAGGTTGTTTTACATTATTTTGGAAAATTCCGTGAGTAAAGTGCTCATATTCCCTATTGAAACTGCCTTATGTGCATTGTGCCGATTTTTCTTGAACTGCTGAATTTCAGATTGTACAGGTTGTGATAATTTTAGCTTTATTTTCGTTATATAACTCCGATTGGCATGATTCAACTTTCTGTGTTTTCCTGAGACATAAATGTACAAGGTTGTTTTATACTATTTTGGCAAATTATGTGAGTAAAGTGCTCGTATTCCCTGTTGAAACTGCCTTATGTGCACTGTGCCGATTTCCTGGAACTGCTGAATTTCAGTTTGTACAGTTTGTGTTGATTATGGCTTTATTTTCTCTCTGTAGCTCCGTTTGCCATGAAACAAAATTCTATGTATTCCTGAAATTCTGATGTTCAATGTTGCTTTATATTATTTTTGCTAAATCAGTGAGTAACACATCTGTTTTGTCTGTTGAAGTCAGACTATGTGCAGTGATCTGAAGTGAATTTACAGATTGCATGTTTTTAGTGTTTCCTTAATATCTTTTGCTATAGGAATCCGAATTGCATGATTTAAGTTGGCGTGTGTTCCTAAGATGTAAGGCTAAATTTACCTTTGTATTGCCATGCTGAATTCTGAGTCTAACCTACTGGAATATTATATGCAAGTTGAGGCATGAACTATGAATTCTGAAATTTTCACCTTAGGCCTTGAACTGATTTTTTTTAATGTGTGCAAAGCATAATTTGATTCTAGGAATTTATGCTAGGACTCTTGACATGAAATCTAATAATTACATATATGGTTTGGTAAATTTAATACATGTTGGAATTATGAAATCGAGTTTGGGGTAAGTCCTATTTTTTTTATGGCACCATGTGTTTATTGATGTATCAGATTATGTTTTGGGGTAAGTCCTATTTTAATGGCACCTTATGGTTATTGAATTGGTTGGGATAAGTCCTATGTTAAAGGCACCTTTTGAATATTGATATAATTATGATAATTAAATTGGTGTTTGTAGTGGCATATACTCTGGTGTCTTGGTTAGTTTGGCTAAGTGTTTTCCATGTTTGATTGGTTGACACTAGGACAGCGCCCTTTGTTTCGAGGTAAGTCCCTTCGTTGGCACTCAGAGAGGTAAATCCCTTCGTGGTACTCTAATTTATTTTATTTTTGAGGTAAGTCCCTTCATTGGCACTCTGTGAGGTAAGTCCCTTCGTTGGCACTCTGAGGTAAATCCCTTCGTGGTACTCTTTTCTTATTGATAAGGGGGTAAGTCCCGTTGTGGTTCCCCGAAGCGTCTGAGCCGAACTCTCTAAGGACATAGGTGTATAGGTCAATACAAATGATTTATACGCGTATACCACAAAATTAATAAAGGTTAAGGTATAATTGAGTTGATGTCAATTTTGTGATGAAGTACTTTGATTTGGGATGTTGGTATGTATTTGTATGTACATGACTTATCTTGGAAATCTGAATTTTGATGATATTGATTATCCGCTTGGAATGTTTTGTACTATTATTTGAAATAGATAATTATGTGATATGCTGAACTTGAACTTTATATGTTGTATGTGATGCAGCTAACAAATAAGGGTAAGATCCCTGATACATGATTGTTACTATGAGAATTATGCATGCTTGTATAAATTGATAAATTTGCTTTCTATTAATCATGATGAAGTATACTTAAGTAATGTAATATGAAATTTATGATCTGTCATCTTCCTATGTGAACTTTGAATTGATGTTTGGGATTTATTAGTTACTCGTCACTAAGTGGCGCTGTTGATATTTTCAGATTTTGCCGGTGCAGAATAGGAGATGCCTGATGTCTGTTCTCGGGGATTGTGTGGAGAGTTTCCGTCATGTTATTTTATCATCTATTCGTAGTTATGGATGTTCAAAGATTTATTTATTTATTTTTTTTTTTTTACTCCGTTATATTACCTTTTGAAATACCTATTTATGTTAAATTACTGTTTTTGAAATGGAAATTTTTGAGTACTCATTTATGATTATGTTATTTTAAAGATAAAAAGGAAGTTTTGAAAATGATGACCTAAACTTTATGTAATGTTTCCGCCATTGCATGCTTGCAAAAGTTAGGGTTGTCACAGTTGGTATCAGAGCCCGCGTTGGTTCCAAGGCTTTGGTAGCATAAGTCACTTGGAACCAAAACTCAGAATCCTAGGATAGAGATTTGAACATAGTGTGAGGTGCATGGGTAGGTAGAACGGGTTTAATTGCTTTGGATTACTTGTTTTCTATTATTAGCTGTATGTATTATATGCTTAGACCTAACTAGAACAAAAATTTTAGAATGCCTCCACGTAGAGATTCCGTTCGCGATGACTCTCCTCAGCGACGTATGCGGCTGTTGGAAGATGCCGTGCTCGCTATGGCTCAAAGAAATCCAAATAACCAAACTGTCTTCGATCGCATTGCTCGTCACCGACCCCCAACTTATGAAGGATCTTCCGACCCGGTGGTGCTTGAGGGATGGATCCGGGAGATAGAGAAACTCTTTGATGTGACCGGCTGTCCGAACACCGAGAAAGTCGTGATTGGAGCCTACTACTTGAAAGGCGAGGCTGATACTGGTGGGGCATGGTTAAGGCCGAGTGCCTGGAATTGGCTGAGTTTGGATGGGGACAATTCACTGAAAGGTTGAAGAATCGTTTCTACCCAAGTGAGTTGAGGTGGCAGAAACGAGAGGAATTCCTATGCTTGACTCAAGGAAGCATGTCTGTTCAGCAGTACACCAACAAATTTACTGAACTGTCCAGATTTGCAGGTTCAGTCATCCCCACTGAAGAGGAGAAGGTGCAGTTCTATATCAAGCGGATGAGTCCCAAAGTGAGGACACATGTCCTATGTTCTGGAGCAACAACTTTCCAGAGAGCCTATGAAGTGGCTTTAGGAGTTTATGCATCCGTTCATGAGGATGAAGCGGTGAGGCGGACCATGTTCTTAAAGAGGTCTCAGCCTACCTCGTATGTTCATCCGACTTCCAAGAAACCCAAGTATGTTCCGGCAAAGGAAGCTGCTAGTACCGCTCAGACTAGGGAGAAGAAGTGCTTCAAGTGTAAGAAAGAGTGGCACTATGGGAAGAACTGTGATGGGACGCCTGTCCGATGCTACACTTGTAAGGAAGAGGGTCACTACTCTCAATCTTGCCCGAAGAAGTCAGGAAGTAAGAAGCCCGATTCTAGCTCAGGAGGCCCTGTTCACAACAGAGTTTATAACATGATGGAGTCCGAAGTTGACGAGGCAGGGAATGACATCGTTGCAGGTACCATCCTTGTCAAATCTTTTCCTGCTTATGTATTATTTGACACTGGTGCGTCTATATCCTGTATTTCTACTACTTTTGCTCAGAAGTTGAATTTATCTGTATCTGTTCCAATTAATTCTGTGGTTTCCCTCCCTAATGGGGAGAGTGTTGCTTGCTGTCGTGTTTTCCTCGAAGTTCCCGTAGTTATCGAGGGAGTTGAATTGAAGGCGAATTTGAGGGAATTTCCATTGACCGAATTTGATGTTATCTTCGGTATGGACTGGCTGAAGCAGCATCAAGCGGTGTTCTATTGTAGGGATGAGAAAATTGTGCTGAAGGACGGTAAAGGGAAGAGGGTTTCTTATTCAAATGTTAAGATGAAACCAGGAGTGAAGGTAGTTTCGGCTATGAAATTGAAAAAAAATGGCGATGAAAGGCGAAGAGGTATTTCTGTGTAGAATAAAGGATACCTCGGAAGAACTGAAGATCGAGGATATTCCTATTGTTCGAGAATATGCGGATGTGTTTCCTGATGAACTGCCAGGGATTCCACCAGGAAGGGATGTAGAATTTGCCATCGACCTAATTCCGGGGTCAGCTCCAATCTCTAAAGCTCCTTATCGGATGGCTCCCTCGGAGATGCGAGAATTGAAGACCCAGTTGCAAGAACTTGTTGATAAGGGTTTTATTAGACCCAGCGTGTCACCTTGGGGTGCTCCGGTACTCTTTGTCAAGAAGAAGGATGGAAGCATGCGATTATGTATTGACTACCGTGAGTTGAATAAGGTGACCATCAAGAATAAATATCCCCTGCCAAGAATTAAAGATTTGTTTGATCAATTGAAGGGTGCAGGTGTGTTCTCTAAGATCGATCTGAGATCCGGCTATCATCAGATTCCGGTAAAAGAAGACGACATTCAGAAGACTGCCTTCCGGACAAGGTATGGGCACTATGAATTCGAAGTAATGCCCTTCGGTCTCACTAACGCACCAGCAGTGTTTATGGATCAGATGAACCGAACCTTCCACGAGCTCCTTGATGTGTGTGTTGTGGTATTCATTGATGATATCTTAGTATATTCGAAGAATGAAGAGGAGCATGCTAAGCATCTCAAAATGGTGTTGAAAGTATTAAGAGAGCAGAAGTGGTACGCCAAGTTCTCTAAGTGTGAGTTTTGGCTTGGAGAGGTGGCTTTTCTAGGCCATGTGATTACCAAAGAAGGTGTGAAGGTGGACCCGGCGAAGATTAAAGCCGTTCTTGAATGGTCCAGTCCTACTAATGTGACCGAAGTAAGAAGTTTTCTTGGTCTTGCTAGATACTACAGAAGGTTTGTGCACAACTTTTCAATTATTGCACGACCTTTGACTCAGTTGATGAAGAAGGACTGTAGGTTTCAATGGACTGCAGAATGTGAAGAAGCGTTCCAGATATTAAAAGAGAGACTTACTTCAGCCCCAGTTCTTGCATTGCCGACTGACGGAGTAGAGTATGAAGTGTTCAGTGATGCTTCCAAGTACGGACTTGGGTGTGTACTTATGCAGTTGGGAAAAGTGATTGCCTATGCTTCAAGGCAATTGAGGGTTCATGAAAGGAACTACCCGACTCACGATTTGGAGTTAGCTGCGGTGGTGTTTGCTCTTAAAATTTGGCGCCATTACTTGTATGGTGTGCCGTGCAAGATATACACCGATCATAAGAGCCTCAAATATATTTTCACCCAGAAAGAACTAAACATGCGACAGAGACGTTGGTTAGAGCTTATCAAGGATTATGACTTAACCTTGGAGTATAAAGAAGGAAAGGCAAACAGAGTCGCAGATGCATTGAGCAGAAAGAGCATCCATTCGGTGAAAGCATTGAGCAGAAAGAGCATCCATTCGGTGAACTTCATGAAAAGACTTCCTATTGATCTTTGCAAGGAGTTTAGCAAGTTGGAAATTGAAGTGGTCCCGAGAGGAGTGGTTCGGGCGAGTTTAAATGCAATCAGTGTGGAACCAGTATTGTTTGTAGAATTGAAAGAGAAGCAGTTGAGTGATCCTGTACTTCAGAAGATTCGTGCAGCGAAGGAGCAGGGTAATGCTGTAGATTTCGAGATTCTTGCAGATGGGAGTATGAAATTTAAAGGCCGATGGTGTGTGCCTAATGATTCAATGTTGAAAGAGCAGATCTTAAGTGAAGCTCATTGCACTCCCTACTCTGTGCATCCGGGAGGTGCGAAATTGTACAAAGATTTGAAGATGCAGTTTTGGTGGCCTAGAATGAAGAAAGAGGTAGCTGAGTTTGTGGCCCGGTGCTTGACTTGTCAAAAGGTGAAAATTGAGCATCAGAGGCCTGGGGGATTATTGCAGCCCTTGGCTATTCCAGCATGGAAGTTTGACTCGGTTTCTATGGACTTTGTGTCGGGTTTACCAAAGGTTGCTAATGGTTTAGACACAGTGTGGGTTGTTATAGACCGTTTGACCAAGGTGGCTCGGTTTATTCCTATGAAGAAGACCTGGTCTATGGAGCAGTTAGCTGAGGCATATGCGAGTGAAATTATAAGGCTACATGGTGTGCCTAGGGAGATTGTGTCAGATCGTGACCCACGGTTCTTGTCACATTTTTGGACATCATTGCAAGAAGCTTTGGGCACTAGGTTGAAGTTGAGTACAGCTTTTCATGCTGCTACAGATGGACAGACGGAGAGGACAATCCAAACCTTAGAGGATATGTTGCGGTCATGTGCTCTTGACTTCCAGAAATCTTGGGTGAAATGTCTGAGTTTGGTAGAGTTCTCCTATAACAATAGCTATCACGCTAGTATCCGTATGGCCCCGTATGAAGCCCTCTATGGGTGGAAATGTCGTAGTCCGACATGTTGGGACGACATTAGTGACACATTGGTGTTGGGTCCGGAATTGATTCGGGATACAGTTGAGAAGGTGAAGGTGATTCAGGCGAATATGAAGGCTGCCCAGGATCGTCAGAAGTCTTATGTAGATCTCAAGAGAAGACCTCTTACCTTCGAAGTCGGTAGCAAGGTATTGCTGAAAGTATCTCCTATGAAGGGAGTGATGAGGTTCGGCAAGAGAGGCAAGCTCAGTCCCAAGTATATTGGTCCATATGAAGTGCTTGAAAGGATTGGGGAAGTTGCATATCGGTTGGCTCTACCACCGGAATTGGCAAAAGTTCATAATGTATTCCATGTTTCACAGCTACGAAGATATGTGAGCGACCCTTCTCACGTTATTGCTGTGGATTCGGTGGAGGTGGAACCCAATTTGACATATGAGGAGAAGCCTGTTCAGATCCTCGACCGTCAGGTTCGCAAACTCAGGAGAAAAGAGATGCCTTTGGTAAAGGTGCTTTGGCGTAGCCAGAAGTTTGAAGAGGCTACTTGGGAGCTAGAAGAGACCATGAGATCCAAATATCCGGAATTGTTTGCAACTAATCAAGGTTAGAACCTAGCTTACTCTTTTGTCCTTGAGTTTCGAGGGTGAAACTTTTTGTTAGTGGGGAGGATTGTAACGCCCCAGATATAAGTTGACTTAGTTATGTTGTGATGTGTGCATATGAGTGAGCATTTTTGCATTTAACCGATGTTTTGTATGCTTATAACAATTCGTAGGCTTCGGCCTAGCGGTAGATAGTCCTGACTAATAGCTAGTGGTCTAGAGTTCGAACCTTACCTGGCTTAAATTTATTTTTTTTTTGTGCCTTTTCATTTTTGTGTTGGGAAGGTTGGAATTCCGAAAATCCATGATAAATATCCCATTTTTCAGTTGACCAATTCAAAAAAATTAGGAATCCTTAACCTAAGGAGAAAATCTCTCCTTAATCTCTTCCACTTTCCAAGTTTCACTCCAAGGCAATCTCTTCATCTCTATTAGGGTTAAAATTTCGGCCATTCCATTGTGTGGAGCTCCAGTGCAGCCGAAATTCTTAACTTTCTCTCCCTCACTTTCATTCATTCAGACTCTGCTTCATTCTTCTCCATTCCGAGATAATTGCCTCAGTTGGTTTCACTGCAAACAGGGTAACAACTAAACCCTAAATGTCGGTTCGAAATTTATATAGGATGTATGGTAGATGAATTTGATCCTAGGTTGTATTATTACTGAAATTATTGTTGAGACATGAATGTATATGATATTGGTGTAAGAAATTGCTTTTAGGTTAAAAGATTGGTAGAAATATGAAAATACATGTGATTGAGTCGAAATTGGTAAGCTGCTGTATTTTCAGAATTGACTGTTTATGGTAATTATGGCATAACTTCCGTTATATAACTCCGATTGGCATAATTCAACTTTCTGTGTTTTCCTGAGATATAGGTGTACAAGGTTGTTTTACATTATTTTGGAAAATTCCGTGAGTAAAGTGCTCATATTCCCTATTGAAACTGCCTTATGTGCATTGTGCCGATTTTTCTTGAACTGCTGAATTTCAGATTGTACAGGTTGTGATAATTTTAGCTTTATTTTCGTTATATAACTCCGATTGGCATGATTCAACTTTCTGTGTTTTCCTGAGACATAAATGTACAAGGTTGTTTTATACTATTTTGGCAAATTCTGTGAGTAAAGTGCTCGTATTCCCTGTTGAAACTGCCTTATGTGCACTGTGCCGATTTCCTGGAACTGCTGAATTTCAGTTTGTACAGTTTGTGTTGATTATGGCTTTATTTTCTCTCTGTAGCTCCGTTTGCCAATGAAACAAAATTCTATGTATTCCTGAAATTCTGATGTTCAATGTTGCTTTATATTATTTTTGCTAAATCAGTGAGTAACACATCTGTTTTGTCTGTTGAAGTCAGACTATGTGCAGTGATCTGAAGTGAATTTACAGATTGCATGTTTTTAGTGTTTCCTTAATATCTTTTGCTATAGGAATCCGAATTGCATGATTTAAGTTGGCGTGTGTTCCTAAGATGTAAGGCTAAATTTACCTTTGTATTGCCATGCTGAATTCTGAGTCTAACCTACTGGAATATTATATGCAAGTTGAGGCATGAACTATGAATTCTGAAATTTTCACCTTAGGCCTTGAACTGATTTTTTTTAATGTGTGCAAAGCATAATTTGATTCTAGGAATTTATGCTAGGACTCTTGACATGAAATCTAATAATTACATATATGGTTTGGTAAATTTAATACATGTTGGAATTATGAAATCGAGTTTGGGGTAAGTCCTATTTTTTTTATGGCACCATGTGTTTATTGATGTATCAGATTATGTTTTGGGGTAAGTCCTATTTTAATGGCACCTTATGGTTATTGAATTGGTTGGGATAAGTCCTATGTTAAAGGCACCTTTTGAATATTGATATAATTATGATAATTAAATTGGTGTTTGTAGTGGCATATACTCTGGTGTCTTGGTTAGTTTGGCTAAGTGTTTTCCATGTTTGATTGGTTGACACTAGGACAGCGCCCTTTGTTTCGAGGTAAGTCCCTTCGTTGGCACTCAGAGAGGTAAATCCCTTCGTGGTACTCTAATTTATTTTATTTTTGAGGTAAGTCCCTTCATTGGCACTCTGTGAGGTAAGTCCCTTCGTTGGCACTCTGAGGTAAATCCCTTCGTGGTACTCTTTTCTTATTGATAAGGGGGTAAGTCCCGTTGTGGTTCCCCGAAGCGTCTGAGCCGAACTCTCTAAGGACATAGGTGTATAGGTCAATACAAATGATTTATACGCGTATACCACAAAATTAATAAAGGTTAAGGTATAATTGAGTTGATGTCAATTTTGTGATGAAGTACTTTGATTTGGGATGTTGGTATGTATTTGTATGTACATGACTTATCTTGGAAATCTGAATTTTGATGATATTGATTATCCGCTTGGAATGTTTTGTACTATTATTTGAAATAGATAATTATGTGATATGCTGAACTTGAACTTTATATGTTGTATGTGATGCAGCTAACAAATAAGGGTAAGATCCCTGATACATGATTGTTACTATGAGAATTATGCATGCTTGTATAAATTGATAAATTTGCTTTCTATTAATCATGATGAAGTATACTTAAGTAATGTAATATGAAATTTATGATCTGTCATCTTCCTATGTGAACTTTGAATTGATGTTTGGGATTTATTAGTTACTCGTCACTAAGTGGCGCTGTTGATATTTTCAGATTTTGCCGGTGCAGAATAGGAGATGCCTGATGTCTGTTCTCGGGGATTGTGTGGAGAGTTTCCGTCATGTTATTTTATCATCTATTCGTAGTTATGGATGTTCAAAGATTTATTTATTTATTTTTTTTTTTTTACTCCGTTATATTACCTTTTGAAATACCTATTTATGTTAAATTACTGTTTTTGAAATGGAAATTTTCGAGTACTCATTTATGATTATGTTATTTTAAAGATAAAAAGGAAGTTTTGAAAATGATGACCTAAACTTTATGTAATGTTTCCGCCATTGCATGCTTGCAAAAGTTAGGGTTGTCACAGGGATAACGTTGGAAATATCCCGGATAGCCCGAAGGTGTGTGACAAGTCCTAGTACGAAACCCCGAAGAATTCGAGTGAGTATTTTAGGAGAACCGAGGAAAAGAACGAAAAATAAGTGAAAATGGCCTTTTCTGGACATTACAGCCGCTCAGCTGTAACATACAGCCGCGCGGCTGTAACCTATAGCCGTGTGGCTGTAATCTTCATATTTTCTTTTTTGGTCAAAATCAGCATTTAATTCGGTTTTTAAGCAAAATAGGCATTTTGGTCACTACAAGCGCTCGGCGGTAACCTATAGCCACGCGGCTGTATATTACAGGGGCGTGGCTGTAACCTATAGCCGCGCGGCTGTAATCTTCAGTTTTCC
The DNA here is from genome assembly GCA_039660915.1 of Euphorbia tirucalli. Taxonomy (NCBI): domain Eukaryota; kingdom Viridiplantae; phylum Streptophyta; class Magnoliopsida; order Malpighiales; family Euphorbiaceae; genus Euphorbia; species Euphorbia tirucalli. The sequence goes on along the minus strand of CM077636.1, from coordinate 37,232,825 downwards.
TTTTTTTGACGAAATCAGCAATTAATTCCGATTTAATACCAAAACAAGAGATATTTAAGGTTGCTATTCGGGAATTAGGGACCAAGGAGGCAGAAACAAAAGAAAAAAAGAGAGAAAACCTAGAGAAAAAGAAAAAAAAGAAATCACAGAGTTTTTATTAAGGTTTTTAATACAACAACGCAAAAAAAAAAAAAAGAATTAGGCTAAAAAGAAAGAAAAGAAAGGTTAGAAGAAGAGGGAACACTCAAAAATCAATCCTTGAATTTTCCTCGTGGTTCCATTTGAGGTTCGGAAAACACACTTTGCTCGGGTCGTCCGTGACTATGGAACGTTTCCTGGCATCCAAAAATCTTTTTTTTGTGGTCCAAGCGCTGGAACACATACCAGGTAATTTTCTGAGAGGCCTTAAAAATCCATTCTGTTCATCTTGGTTGTGATTCAATTGCATGTTTTGAGTTTTTTATGATTTTTGGGAATTTTTCCGGCTACAGCCGCTCGGCTATAACCTATAGCCGCGCGGCTGTGACCTATAGGGGCGCGACTGTAATGCCGTGTTTTGAGTTTTTTATGATTTTTGGGAGTTTTTCGGCTACAGCCGCCCCACTCATGATCACAGCCGCTCGGCTGTGACCTACAGCCGCGCGGCTGTAATTTACAGGGGCGCGGCTGTAACCTATAGCCGCGCGGCTGTAGTTAAGGCAAAATCACTAAATTTGCAAAAAGATTTTCAAAAACGAGAAAACACATTAGAATCGATTCTAGGGTATTACAGCCGCCCGGCTGTAAGCTACAGGGGCGCGACTGTAATCTACAGCCATGCTGTTGTAGCCTACAGGGGCGCGGCTGTAATGGAGGCAGAATTACAGTTTTGCCCTTTTGGGCCCCAAACTTGTAATTTTGCATTCTTTTCTCATTCAAAAATGAATTTTTCCGTGTTTGCATACTTTTGGACCCTAGATGGATGTTTGATTTAGGCCCACACACGAACGGACCCCCGGGTCCCGGGATATCTGGCCCGCTAAATTGGAAAAGTGCATGTAAATGAGCCAAACCGCTTTTAAAACTGATTTTTTATCCATAAAACCTACAGGGCGTTTAAAAAATCGTTTTCCAGGTCTAACCAGGCCGACCGATCGGGTCGACTTGGTTACCCCCTTTACATGATCCCGTTTCCTAAAATACCCTATTCTGTCCTATATGAGTCCTTAGTGTGATTTATTTATTTGTGCTAACCATATTTGGATGCAACTTTTATTTTTGCTTTATTTTTATTTTTGAATGTATTTTATAGATTATCCCGTGTATCTAGGCGATTGTAATTTTTAGATTATCGTGTATAATAGGCGATTGTAAAAGGTGAGGATAAGAGTTTTCTTTTTCTTGGATTGTATAATTTGGCCTCTGATTTAGTTTTCCGCACTTTTATTTTTCCGCACTTTATTTTATTTTTATATATTTATGTCACATGTATGAGCATTGGCTAATAATAAAAGAAGAGATAAAATGAGTAGATTTAAGTGAGTGAAATATCAAATTATGAAATAATAATTAAAAATAAGTGAGGTTAGTAAATCTGTTGCCCGAACCCTGAATCTCTGAATTAGGTACCGCGTCTACACTTGGTAGGGAGCTGTACCGGAATTTCCCGGATGAGCTGATCCGGGTGGCGACTCTGTATCTAATTTCGAAATTTAAGTTTCGAGATCTTTAAGTTCAAATTGGGATTTTCTAAAAACCTATCTTTCAAAAATTCACACTTACAATTAAGTTTTCTACAAAAGACTTTTTCAATAAAATGAAAGATTTTTTTTTCTAAGAGTGATTAAAAAAACGGTTTTCAAAACCAAGACATAACCACCCAAAAAGAAAATCCCCGGTTCCCGCTTCACCGCGCGTTCAAAGAAAAAGGTCGTCCGCTCACAGTGGCGACTCTGCTGGGGATTAACAGTTTCTTCAAAAGAGTTTTCACAAAAAACTTAAGGAACTTAGGCAACAATTGAAGTACATCCTCACTTATAGTTGATTATTAAATCATAATTCAATATTTCATTCACATTGCATAAAGCATGACATTTTCTCTTCTTAAATCCCTCAAACACTCATTTAAACCCGGTTTATTTCTAAAGGTGACCTACCTCTTCCGCTAGGATTGGAGGCACCCGAGGAGGTAAACCACTCATAGCCTTGTACGAACCCCTTCGTTTGGACCCTTGAGTGGGGAGAAGTGAGGAGTATATATTCGCTATGGGAACCTGTACGACCCTTGGCTTGACTCATACCTTCATGTAATGGCCTAGCAACTTCCCTTTAGGATTACCAAAACCATATACTTGAAAATGGACATCGAGAGTACGCCTTTGGTATCCCCCATTGATACCAAAGAGACCCAATACCTAGGAAGAATACGAGACCAATCGAATGGAGAAATAAGGTTGGAAGGGTGAGCATATTTTTGTGTGTGTGCTAACGTTTGCTTTATGGTTGTTTTATTTTCGACCTTTTCATACGACATAAACACGCATCATACGTATGCCATATTCTAATCACTTTCTTTATGCAGCCATTTTTGAGCATCCTCATACGTGTGTGTTATACTAACCATATTTTCGTGTAGCCATAATCATTTTCCGTATGCCACATTCATTTTGTGTGCTCATGGATTCATAAAGCATACACGACATCATCGTGCGTGTCATGCATTCTAACCACGTTCTTGTGCAGCCATTTGCATTTTTGTATGACATAGGCATCCACATCATTTCATTTCATTAAAAATGTAAGGATGTTCTAAGTATGCCCTTCACAACCATTTCATATCATAACATATCGGGAGTCCCCAAGGCTAGAAGACCACAACGGTCTTAGGCTCACATTTGTGTGATGGACCACACGAAATCACCACATCTTGATCATTCACATTTGGTGTCATGGAGACACCTTCGTTTTGCTTGCATGTCCCAATCCATATCGGATTGTTACATAACATCGACAACCCATTTGAGGTACTCCACGAGTGCCGAGCTAGTTTTCATATTAAGATGTTTCATAGCACCCCTAAATCATGTAAGGTGTTCCACGAACACCGAAATACTGTCCGTGTTTTGATTCGCATGTGACTTGTATGTGACATCACTTCATGTTAATATGCTATAAAAGCATCGAGTGTCTATCTGCGGGATGGTTCCCTCAAGAACATTTCATGTCATTACATTGGCCTACAAAGTGTCAAACTTTAGTCCATGTGTCAGCACACATGCGACCATTTCACGACATCCTCTAGGTGCCCCAAAGGCACCGAACCTCTGTCCGTGTGATGGCTCGCACGTGACGTTGTTGCATTGTCTTGTGTATAGCATAGGGTATGCTTGGAACATCCGAAGCAAAAGAAAGAAAAGCACTAAAACCATCTTTAGCATCATCCACATCCATGAGACATCATCCAAACATGAGCATAAAAGTACCATTTAGAGTGTCGAGTCTAGGACCACGACATCCATCCGAAACTCTAACCTTGTGCTGATTGTGCAGTTTGGAGTCGCATCTCAGGAAGGCTAATTCGAGTTGAATCAGAATCAAACACCCTAGTTCAGTTAATTCGATCAGAACCAGTCACCGTGGAGGGAATCAGTTTAGGGTCGGATTTAGACAAGGAAGTCGAAGTTCAGTTGCCTACTCTACCGGTTGATAGTCAGGCGTTGTTAGAAGAGGTTGACAGAGCAGACATGGCTGACAGAAACAGTGGAAACAGTGGAACCATGCCTTTCGACATGGCTGCCTTTATGAGGAGCTTCTTAAGCTCAGATGAGTTTAGGGCTACCCTTAGGGAGCAGGTGCAGGCGGTGATGACTACCCTCCTTATTCCAGTTGTCCAACCAGCCCAGACCTCTGTTGGGAACGAAGGACGACAGCCTGTTCAAGCCACTCATGGAACCGGGGGGAATACTCCTAGCGGCATTGGCGGAGTTGCCAATCACAGAGAGCCGGACCGTCAGTCCGAAGAGGATGAGGCTTTTGAGAAGGCGAAGGAAGCCTCGATTGGGACGATGCTAGAGAAGCACCTCAATCAGAAATTTTCTGATATTGAAGCCATGCTGCCTAAGCTGAAGGAGATAGTCCACTATAACCCTGTTAAGTATGTCGACCCGACTACTTTGATGGCTGATGGAGGTGAGCCGCTCCCAGCTGGTTTTCAGATGCCTTAACTGCCTCCATACACTGGAGAGGGCCCACCGGAAGCTCACTTGGATAGTTATGTGAGGTTGATGACTAGTATGGGGATTGGAAAGGGTCATCTGTTGAACTTGTTTCCAACTACTCTGAGGGGTGCTGCCGCAAAGTGGTACATGAAGGTGCCCATACATACTCGCTCCACCTGGGAGGATTTATCTGATGCTTTTATGAAGCAGTATGCCTACAACACCCAGACTGAGACAACTCTTGAGGATCTAGAAAGGATCCGTCAGAAACCAAATGAGTCTTTCCCGGCTTACTACAAGCGGTGGATGGATGTGCAAGTTTTGGTGGATGGGGCACCAAAGTTAGAGTCACTCATTGTGAAGCTGGTAGATGGTAGTCTGCCTCAATATAAGGACAAGATGAAGCTGAAGAGATTCCACTCTTTCAATGAGGTGGTGGAGTTTGCCAAACGTATCGAGCGATACGAAGAAGAGGAACAAAGGGGCAGACAGAGTTCGGGCTCTTACAGAAGCAATCAGGGGTACTCTCAAGGGTACAAAGGCAATAGCTCTAAGGTTACTCCAGTGGGGTCCAGTACTAACTCAACTCAGAATGTAGCCCCGATCGAAGTGCAATGGGAGGATATAGCCGCTGTGAACCTGGGAAGACAGACTCCTTAAAGGGTCACCAGTCCATGGGCTGAGTCAGTAAGCCGAATTTTTGCTAAGTGTAGAAAGGCTGGGTTATTGCAGAGCTTGAAGCCATTTTCGCCTCCAGCTGAGGCGGATAAAGACAATTTCTGCTCTTATCATGTGATGACGGGCCACCGCACAAACGAGTGCAGCCAGCTAATTAAGGCCATCAAACAGTTGGTCGCTGATGGAAAGATTATCGAGCCGGCTTTGAAGCCCAGTATTTAGAGTAATCCTTTGCCCAAGCTTGGGTGATTCGGGTGCACAAGCTATCGAGGATCATGTTGCAGCAATAAAGGAAGACCCTCCACATGTGGAGGACGATATTCTTTTTTATGTCTTTAGTTTTTATCTATAAAATTTATTCTGTGAACAATTTAACCTCTCGGTGTTTAATTCAATACAATTTGATTTCAATTACTTGTGCGATATTTTTCGGATGGAATTGTGAATGCATCCAAACATTCATTTAATGCCTTTAACACACATGATGCATCAATTCATGAAATGAATCTAGGGACAGATGATGACCCAAAAATGATATCCGTCTTAAAAGACCTCACGCCTGATGAGAGGAAAGAAAAATTAAAAGTACCACAAAAGCGCATGGAAATCTTTGCTTGGCTGTACAGTGTTGTACGGGGGTTGACGGGGAAATTACTGAACACCAAGCTCCAAAGGATTCAAAGATGAAATTAATCAAGCAGGAGCTCTATAGACTCGATTGGGCATGGCTCCATGGTCGCAACTGCCAACTACTTCTCAGAGTGGGTAGAAGCGGAGTCATATATGAATGTCACCGACCAAAAAAAAAAAAGCATTATCATGTCGTGACCAATAATGGCCTACAATTACAAAGGGCAAAGATGGAGCATCATAGATTATCTTAGCATCTCCCACAAGCCAATAGGGTGGTAGAAGCGGCTCATAAGGTTCCGTCCAAAAGACAATCACCTACAAAGGATAGGCCGATATGCTATCATTTGTCTTGTAAGGGCACAAAACTAGCATCAGAGCAGGCACTGAAGAAACGTCATACTCCTTAGCCTATAGGATTGAAGCGGTTCCACCAGGGGAGACAGAGACCAAGTCGTCAACCCCATCAACCCAGACAAGCCCAGGCACTATTACGTGTAAAAAAATAATAGTAACAATAATAAAAAAGGGTCCGATGGGTCGTAAACCGAGAGGGCGACCCATGCAAAAATCAGGACAGTCTGATGGATCGAAAACCGAAAAGGCAGTCCATGCAATAGTTGGGACAGAGAGGCAAGCACCATCAGCGGGAAAATCTGCAAAGACCAGTTGGTGGCAGGCATAGGTCCAGTCGAGACGTATACCATTACTGATTTTGTCCTTAGCTTCATTTCATCTTTGATGTGCATTGTGTTAAGACATTATAAATGAGTGAATGAATGAATGCCGGTTTTATGTTCAGGTTAAATGTCCCAAGTCTGCTTGAAATTGAATTCGTATGGATGTGCACATTTTCTGTTTACATGCATCTCACTTCAAAAAAAAAAAAAAAAAAGAGCCCGATAGATCGAAAACCCGAAAAGGGCGGTCTATGCAAAAGCTAGGGCATAAAATAAAGTCTGCTGAATTGAAAACCCGAAAGGGCGGTTCAGGAAAAAATAAAAACAGTCCGATAGGCCGAAAACCCAAAAAAGGGCGCCCTATGCAAAAATTAAGACAAGCAATGGAAATAAAACAAAAGTCCTACAGTAGTATCAAGCTCAGACAACTCTAATCCTTTAAAAACCGAGGTACATCAAAGCCAGTGCCTCACGCCCACGCCTCGTGAAGCAAGCAATCAGGTCAATCAACCAAACTTGAGTGCGATATCCCACTAAGGACAGACCCATCTGGGCATCCCAATCGTCCGTCCGGTCCCTGAAAGTCTGATTCATGACCTCTAGCTCGGTGACCCGCTGATGCAAATGATCAACCTCTGTTCTCAAACGAGCGGACTCACGGCGCTCGATCCCAATCGTCTTCTGCAACAAACAAAACATGAAAAAGCACCATAATCATACGCATATGCATCCAGGACACACACATACACATACACTCAAAACATACACACACATATGCATACACTCAAAACATACACACACATATGCATACACGTATCAATGTGTACTCAAGTATAGGTACATGCTGTCATCATCAGGCTGTCTCGAGCCATGACTACTCCAAAAGTGGAAATAACCTGACAATGGGGCATCCTCAAATCCTAAGTATCTAGGGGCAAAACAATCAAGCCGTATTTATTCTTGATCGAAGGGGCAAAAATTTTTGTTCCCAAAATTATCGATCAAGGAATAAATACGCACCCCCAATCCAGCTTCAAAGGTATTGCTCCATCACAGAGAGCCAGTTTCAATAGTATTACTCCACCATAGAGAGCCGATGTCAACGGTATTGCTCCACCACACCACAGTGAGCCAATTTTAATGGTATTGCTCTGCCACAGAGAGCCAACTTCTACAGTATCAAGGGGCAAGATATTCAGTCCATATTCATTCTTGATCGAAGGGGAAAAAATTTTTGTTTCCAAAATTATCGATCAAGGAACGAATACGTACCCGAAACAACTTCAAAACATCAAAGGAGATCATCAAGCTTCTCAAATCACCAAAGCATCTTTCCCCAGCCATAAAAGCTTCGTGGGAAACGCAATCATCCTTTCCTTCAGTGACACAAGCTCCACTAGAAGTGAGATGACCAAAATGCCCTCCTATCAGTAACCACATTATTGGATGGCCAAAACACTTTTCCTTTAGCGACACGAGCTACACGAAAGACCAAATGACCAAAGTCCCTTACTTCAAGGAATGCCAACTTCCCAAGTTGCAAAATCACCAAAATACCCTTCCCTTTCGTAAGCACCGAATGGCAAGGAGAATTCGATATGGGCAAGTCCTCTGCTTCACAATGGAGTCAAAGCATGTCCCCGGCAAATCAAACAAGATGTGGGCAAAGTCCTCTGCTTTGCAATGGAGTTTAAGCATGACCCTAGATAACATCAGAACAATTCGGGCAAAGTCCTATGCTTCGTATCAGAATCGAAGTAAGACCCTGAAGATTGAAACCAATTTAGGCAAGACCACTGTCTCAAAAGCAACCGAGACAAGTCCCTATAGACATCAAAACGAGTCAACACGAAGGAAACCCCCAGGTATGTTCTCTTTTCCTTCTCATCGTGCTCCCTATCGCGAGACCAAACTCGAATCGGGCACAAGCACCCGTTCAAGTCGACTTTGGCCACGCGAGGGGCAGCCTGTGAGCACGGGTTTTTTCCGACCTCGGTGATGAAAGCTACTGTTACCTTTTTCACGGATAAACGTGAAGCGGATTTGGACAGACTGGGATAACGTCGGAAATATCCCGGATAGCCTGAAGGTGTGTGACAAGTCCTAGTACGGAACCCCAAAGAATTCGAGTGAGTATTTTAGGAGAACCGAGGAAAAGAACGAAAAATAAGTGAAAATGGCCTTTTCTGGACATTACAGCCGCTCGGCTGTAAACTACAGCAGCTCGGCTATAAACTACAGCAGCTCGGCTGTAACCTATAGCCGCGCGGCTGTAGTCTACAGGGGCACGGCTGTAACCTATAGCCGCGCGGCTGTAATCTTCATATTTCCTTTTTTGATCAAAATCAGCATTTAATTTGGTTTTTAAGCAAAATAGACATTTTGGTCACTACAGCCGCTCGGCTGTAACCTATAGCCGCGCGGCTGTAATCTTCAGTTTTCCTTTTTTTGATGAAATCAGCAATTAATTCCGATTTAATACCAAAACAGGAGATATTTAATGTTGCTATTCGGGAATTAGGGACCAAGGAGGCAGAAACAAAAGAAAAAAAGAGAGAAAACCTAGAGAAAAAGAAAAAAAAGAAATCACAGAGTTTTTATTAAGGTTTTTAATACAACAACGCAAAAAAAAAAAAAAAAAAAACAAAGAATTAGGCTAAAAAGAAAGAAAAGAAAGGTTAGAAGAAGAGGGAACACTCAAAAATCAATCCTTGAATTTTCCTCGTGGTTCCCTTCGAGGTTCGGAAAACACACTTTGCTCGGGTCGTCCGTGACTGTGGAACGTTTCCTGGCATCCAAAAATCTTTTTTTTTGGGGTCCAAGCGCTGGAACACATACAAGGTAATTTTCTGAGAGGCCTTAAAAATCCATTCTGTTCATCTTGGTTGTGATTCAATTGCATGTTTTGAGTTTTTTACGATTTTTGGGAATTTTTCCGACTACAGCCGCTCGGCTGTAACCTACAGCCGCTAGGCTATAACCTACAGCCGCGTGGCTGTGACCTATAGGGGCGCGGCTGTAATGCCATGTTTTGAGTTTTTTACGATTTTTGGGAGTTTTTCGGCTACAGCCGCCCCACTCATGATCACAGCCGCTCGGCTGTGACCTACAGCCGCACGGCTGTAATCTACAGGGGCGCGGCTGTAACCTATAGCCGTGCGGCTGTAGTTAAGGCAAAATCACTAAATTTGCAAAACGATTTTCAAAAACGAGAAAACACATTAGAATCGATTCTAGGGCATTACAGCCGCCCGGCTGTAAGCTACAGGGGCGCGGCTGTAGTCTACAGGGGCGCGGCTGTAATGGAGGCATAATTACAGTTTTGCCCTTTTGGGCCCCAAACTTGTAATTTTGCATTCTTTTCTCATTCAAAAATGAATTTTGGCGTGTTTGCATACTTTTGGACCCTAGATGGATGTTTGATTTAGGCCCACACACTAACGGGACCCCCGGGTCCCGGTATATCCGGCCCGCTAAAGTTGGAAAAGTGCATGTAAATGAGCCAAACCGCTTTTAAAACTGATTTTTTTATCCATAAAACCTACAGGGCGTTTAAAAAACTGTTTTTCAAGTCTAACCGGGCCGACCGATCGGGTCGACTTGGTTACCCCCTTTACATGATCCCGTTTCTTAAAATACCCCTATTCTGTCCTATATGAGTCCATAGTGTGATTTATTTATTTGTGCTAACCATATTTGGATGCAGCTTTTATTTTTGCTTTATTTTCATTTTTGAATGTGTTTTATAGATTATCCCGTGTATCTAGGCGATTGTAATTTTTAGATTATCGTGTATAATAGGCGATTGTAAAAGGTGAGGATGAGAGTTTCTTTTTCTTGGGTTGTATAATTTGGCCTTTGATTTACTTTTCCGCACTTTTATTTTTCCGCACTTTATTTTATTTTTTTATATTTATGTCACATGTTTGAGCATTGGCTAATAATAAAAGAAGAGATAAAATGAGTAGATTTAAGTGAGTGAAATATCAAATTATGAAATAATAATTAAAAATAAGTGAGGTTAGTAAATCTTTTGCCCGAACCCTGAATCTCTGAATTAGGTACCGCGCCTACACTTGGTAGGGAGCTGTACCGGAATTTCCAGGATGAGCTGATCCGGGTGGCGACTCTGTATCTAATTTCGAAATTTAAGTTTCGAGATCTTTAAGTTTAAATTGGGATTTTCTAAAAACCTATCTTTCAAAAATTCACACTTATAATCAAGTTTTCTACAAAAGACTTTTTCAGTAAAATGAAAGATTTTTTTTTTCTAAGAGAGATTATAAAAACGGTTTTCAAAACCAAGACATAACCACCCAAAAAGAAAATCCCCGGTTCCCGCTTCACCGCTCGTTCAAAGAAAAAGGTCGTCCGCTCACAACTTCTGAAAATTTGCCCCTCTTTTCTTCTGTCAAGCAAGTTGCTCTGCTTTGCAGAGTAACTTGTCTTGACCACTAGAGCCATACGGCTCTAGTTTGTACTAGAGCTATATGGCTCTAACGAGAGCCGGGGTAAAATTTTGAAAGTCGGACGTGCACCTTAAACCCTAGAAACAGCTCGGGAGACCTTTTCGGGGATTTTGAATCATGGATAGCTTGGTTTTCAGGACGTTTAAGATTCTCCGGGTAACATTCTGGTCATTTTCAAGTCTTATTCGAGTCCATCCGTTCCATTGGTAACACAGGAATTCTCATCATAGAGGTCGGGATAAAACCCGTGCTCACAGGCTGCCCCTCGCGGGACCAAAGTTGGCTCATGGTCGGCTGGGAGGCCTAGATCGAGTTTGGTCTCGCGACTGGGAGCACGGTGAGAAAAGAAAAGAAAACATACCTAATGTCCTGGTGGGTCGAGGAATAGGCACAACATCCAGCTAGGGATGTCAGCTTTGGTCCTATAATCAGCCCAAGGAGCATTCAATTCTCGAGATCGGCCCATGGGGGCATTTGGTTTTTGAGGTCGGTCCAAAAGGACGTTTGGTTTTTTTAGGTCGGCCCAGCGGCCATTTGGTTTTCAAGGTCGGCCCAGGGGGCATTTGTGTTTCAAGGTTGGCTCAGAGGCATTTAGTTTGTAAGGTCGGCCCAGGGGGCATTTGGTTTTTGAGATCGACCCAAAGGCATTTGGTTTTTATAGTCAGCCTGGGGGGCATTTGGTTTTTTTTTAGATCGGCCCAAAGGCATTCGGTTTTTATAGTGAAAAGGTTCAATGAAATACACCGTCTCTCCTATATAGTAAAGAGGCAGTACATTCTGGAATTTCTTTCTTCTTCAATAGACATTTCTTCCTCTTCCATGTGACGAAGAGGTTGAAATGGCTGTTCTTTCCTTCTTATGTGGTGAAAAGGTTGAACAAAATGCAATGTCCCTCCTATGTGGTGAAGAGACAGCACGAACTGGAACATTCTTCAATAGGCATTTCTTCCTCTTCCATGTGGCGTAGAGGTTGAAATGGCTGTTCTTCCTTTCCTCTGTGGTGAAAAGGTTGAACAAAATGCATTGTCCCTCCTATATGGTGAAGAGACAACACGAACTGGAACATTCTTCAATAGGCATTTCTTCCTCTTCCATATGGTGAAGAGGTTGAAATAGCTGTTCTTCCCTTCCTATATGATGAAAAGGTTGAACAAAATGCACTGTCACTCCTAAGTGGTGAAGAGACAGCATGAATTGGAATATGGTCTTCAATAGACATTTCTTCCCCTTTCATGTGGCGAAGAGGTTGAAATGGTGGAAACGTACCTGGCATCCTTTGCTGAGGATGCCGGCCATGGTTCCAAGTCGACTGGTTGCGGTGGAGTGTGCCCATAATGTCGACTCGCTGTGGTGGAGTGTGCCCGTAATGTCGACTCACTGTGGTGGAGTGTGCCCGTAATGTCGACTCACTGTGGTGGAGTGTGCCCGTAATGTCGACTTGCTGTGGTGGAGTGTGCCTGTAATGTAGACTCACTGTGGTAGAGTGTGCTCGTAAAATCGATGCAAGAGCACGTATTTATTTCTTGATCGACAATTTTGGAAACAAAAATTTTTGCCCCTTCGATCAAGAATAAATACGGCTATGTTGCTTTGCCCCCAAAACCTGTAAGAGGCAAGAAATACCCTTCTTGGGATTATATCGGCGTGAACAAAGACTCTGATAATTGGAGAATTTTCATACCTGAGATTTGGAGTCGTAGGGCTCTGATTTACATGCTATGACTCTGAGGGTGCCCCTGGATTAAATCATTTCTACTTTGGGAGGGATCCCGACTCAAGACAACCCAATGGTGATGATGAGTGCCTCAACAAAATTGTATGCAAGAGCATGTATTTATTCTTTGATCGATAATTTTGGAAACAAAAATTTTTGCCCCTTCGATCAAGAATAAATACGACAGATTGTTTTGATGCATGTATGCATGCACGCATGTATGATTCAAGTATATGCTTGTTTGCGACATGATGTTTATGTTACTATGCTCAATATCTGCACTAGGCTGGGGAAGAGACTTGTGACTTCTGATGATCTTTTATGGGGATGCCCTTGATCGGGGACCCGACCGAGGATCTGCTGGGGATCTACACTCAGTGGGGATCGTCTTAGCTGGGGACTGACCTATTTAGATTTCGTAAAAAGTTGCCCGTGCTGGGGATTCTGTTTACCCCGAATTCTGTTCGTTTCGTCTGCCCGATTGAGACCAACAGATGTTTCTTCTCAGATTTAGGTGTGCTTCCAGGTCAAGCTCATCCATTCTGGTATTCTCCAGACCTTTCTGATTCATTGTATAGATGGGTTTGGCACATCGACACTACAGACTTATTGCCCACTTTGTCAAGGGATGGCCTATTTGTCTGAGCGGGGGAATGAAAATCAGACCTTGAATCCTGTATTGCATTCTGCTGGAGACCTTGCTAGGGATGGCCCTACTGGGGATGATGTTGGTGTGCCCTAGTTCTTAAGGCATTGGATTCTTGTATTTTGTATTATACATTAAGAGCCATGTATGAATACATTATTTGTGTCACATTAATAAAGGCAATTAATCTATTTCATTTATATCTTGTGCTATAATATGAGTAGAGTATCCATTGATTGATAATCATAAAACCTATCCCAGGTCTGTTCTAATCGTGGGAACGAATAGAACCATAGACTTGTATATTCGATGATTGTATGGTAGTTCTTAACTAGCCATAGTACTTGTATAGTCAGTCATGAATATAGGTACATGTCATTGACATGGGACTGGATCGATCCGCACAAGAAAGCCACATGGTTGTCATGTCATAGGTCTTTCTTGAGTAGGTCTCTTTTGTCCTCAGACTAGATTTCATTATAATATCAATATGGAAGCCGGTTCACTTTGACATACGCCTAACAGGTCTGTAAAAGGATGCTAAATACGAGTATGATTGGGTGGACCGGTGAACATGTTGATATTGATGATGAAGTGATGGAATTGCCACTCGGGTGACACCGAGATGATATCATTGGCCACTTGATGAGTGGGACTGATAAGTGTATGGCCATACCCAAATAAGTTGGTTGCTTATTTGATTAATCAGTCAACTCAAGATCAAGAAATATAATAAACAACAGAAGAGGATGACAGACACCATGCCTCTTGTTTATTCATATCGATATCGTTAGGCAAAGGACACTATGAGATTACTACCGGGTGAGTGTCTTCTAAAGACTGCTGCATCTTTGTCTTAATTGGGGGCTGTAATGGTTTGCTAGAACCCACTTACAGTCTGTGGGCTTGGGCCTGCTGCCAACATAAAGACAGACCCATAGGATCGTGCACATAGATCAACTGAGCTGGAACTTATAGAAATTGTACATGTAATGTACATTGGAAGGAATGCGTTAATTAATTAGTTGACATTTGGTGTCAAGGTAATTAATTGACATTGGGTTGAATTTAATTTAATTAATAAGTTTACATAATGTAATTAATTAATTTATCAATTAATTGAATTACATAAAGTAAACAATTAATTAAATAATTTTCCTAAGTAGGAAAATTAAATACATGTATTGTATTAACTTAAGTGTGATTTAATTTTATTTAGGGGTAATTAAATTTAGCCAAATGGAATTAAATTACATAGTATATACTTTTTAATTAAAGTTTATTTATGTAATTATAATCCTAGTGGGCTTGGGTTTAATTAACCTAATTAAAACCCAACTAGACAAGGTGTCTATATAAGGGCACACTTAAGGAAGAAAAACCTAATTCAACTCTAATTAATTGCTGGAAATTTCAGCCACCAACAGCAGCCCCAAAACAGCCGAAAATCCCAGCATTAAACCTCCATTCCTTCGCGTCTTCGGCTAGCACCGGTTCCCGCTCAATAGTTGGTCGTGCACCGGACTTTGGAGATCGCAGTTTCAAGTAACGATTCTGCAGCAGTCTCTAGAAGAGACGAATCCGGTGAGTTAATCTCTCTTGATTCAAATTGTTTTATTCTAATCAATAGTAATTGGACACGATAGGTGGATTCTAGGAAATTTTAAACGGTGTATTTTCCGCTGCGCTACGTTATTTTTCCAATGACGAATCCCAACAGTGGTATCAGAGCCTAGGTTTTGTCCATTATATTGATTGGAATTGGTTCTTGAAAGCGTTCTTGAAGAAAGAATGGGTTTCAAGTTTGTTATTTTAGGGTCTTTATTCAATTGGTTTTGATTTTGATAAACCCTAGAATTTTTGGATTGGGGTTTTTGATTATTTTCCCCAATTGGTTTCCATCTTAAAAATTATTGTTTTATTGATTATTTATTTTGATGGATTTTTTTTTATGATTAAAAAAAAAACAAAAAAGGGGTATATATTTGTTTTGCTGCAATTTGGAATCGCAGGATTCCAAATTGCAGCTGCTGTCTCCGGACAGCAGCGCCGCGCGTGGGTTTCAGGTCCGGTTTTGGATTTTGCGGGTATTTTTTTTTTCCCGGACCCTAATGCAAATTAAATTAAAATTTTAAATTAATTTGTGTTTAAATTATTTATTTTGTTGGCATGCATATTTAATTTAATTGTTTGCATATTAAATTGAATATGGACTTTGTGAAATTGGCCCAACAAACCGTGCCACCAGTTAAAATTGGGAGAGCTAAATTTTAAATTTGTGACAACCCAAATTCAAGTGGGAGCAAAATTGTTAATTTTGCATTTATGGATGTTATCCATTGGGCCTTTATGGGCCTTAGTCACATTTGTTAAAATTAGCGATTTCACCCTAAGTAACTCGGCTTAACATTTATATTTATAATTTGGAATGCCATGATCATGCATCATATTAGTATGTATGTGCACGACAGGTACTTTGTTTGAAATGTTATGTTGAGTTCTATGGGCCCTAAATTATTATCGGTTGTAATTTAATTTTGGGAAATATGGCCTGCGTGCCATTTTTTTATTTTGATGTAATTTTAGAATAGATTTTATTTTCAAAATTATTGTAATTGCATCAAGTACGGAGGAAGGCCCAAACGGAGCAAGCCCATGGTGGGAGCCCAAGAAGGATTGCAGTCCGGCCCATGAAGAATTAGATAAGATATCTAGTTTTTCATTAGGTTGTAATTAAAGGCCCATAGGATCTCATTTATTTTAAATTAAGT
Source organism: Euphorbia tirucalli (assembly GCA_039660915.1). Lineage (NCBI taxonomy): Eukaryota > Viridiplantae > Streptophyta > Magnoliopsida > Malpighiales > Euphorbiaceae > Euphorbia > Euphorbia tirucalli. The sequence continues at coordinate 37,217,041 of CM077636.1, read as the reverse complement.
ATGCTATTGCATTTTTCATATAATATGGATGTATGGATCACCAAATTATTACCCGCGTTTATGCATGCTAAGCCGTATCACTTAATTATAATCCGGAAATTAAAATATTGAGTCGCTTAAAAGTGCTTCCCACATTCACACCTCTTCCTCCCATTGATGCTGCAATGTGGGCCATACCCTAGCTGGGTATATTGTAGTATTCGGTGGGCCGTCGAGGGTTAAGATACTTGGTATGGTTAGCATTTGAATGGTGGTTTGACTCAACATGGGTAGCATTAGCACAGAGCGGGCCCTAAGCACAGATGGGTAAAGTGTCAATAAGCCCATCAAACCAAGAGTCCTTCGTGGAAGGATTGGATAGGTTGTCCTACCAAACGACTCAATGGTTGGTTAGCGAGCCCTAGTTCGGCCAGTCATTGATAAGTTGTGGATCTTGGTCAAGTCAGCCAATTAACAACACCAACAAACAAATTAAAATCGGATTATTAATTTGAATTGGCTTAAAAGTCCTTTATTTCTAACTCAAGCAATGATTTCTTCCATGTAGATAATCCCATTTCAGTTAAGCAATTTAAACGGGTGCAACAAACAACAACTCACTCTCACTTAGGTCACTCCTGGAGAAGGAGAAGCTTTCGGGGACTAACTTCCTGGACTGGGCTAGGAACTTACAAATAGTTCTTAGACAAGAGTCTAAGGAGTATGTACTGAATGCTCCTTTACCAGTTGGCCCTCCCGCAGGTCGAGGCATCACCACGGCGATGGTGGAGCAGTACGATCGGCATGTGAGGGATGACCGAGATGTCTCGTGCCTCATGCTGGGTACCATGGCTTCTGATCTTCAGAAGTAATTCATGGACGAGCATGCTTATGAGATGATGGATCAGCTTAAAAAGATGTTCCAAGATCAGGCTCGTCAGGAACGTTACCTGACAACTAAGGCACTTTGCACGACTGTGATGGCAGCTGGGACTTCTGTTAGCACTCATGTGCTAAAGTTGAAGGGGTATATTGATACACTTGCCCGACTCGGCTCGCAAGTTCCGCAGGACTTGGCAACAGACATTATTCTCAAGTCACTTCCTGAGTCTTACAACCAGTTATCATGAATTACCATATGCAAGGGTTGGATAAATTGGTTGTTGAGCTGCATGGCATGCTCAAGCTTGCTGAGCAGTCTCTTAAGAAGACTCTTGAAGTATTGCTGGTGAACAAGGGCAATACGCCCATTGCTAAAGGAAAGGCCAAATCTAAGGCCAAGGCTAAGGCCAAGGCTAAGGGCAAAAAGGTGGTGGCCCAACCTAAAGCAAGGGTTGCCTCTCCTGACGATGTTTGCCATGAGTGTCATGAGAAGGGGCACTGGAAGAGCTCATGTCCAAAGCTAAGGGAGCAACTGAAGGGCAAAACTGTTGCTTCAGGTATTTATGTTGTCGAGATTAATCTGGCTATTTCTACATCTTGGGTCTTGGACACTGGATGTGGATCTTACATTTGTTCAAATGTGCAGGGTCTAAGAAATAGGAGATTATTAGGATCTGGAGAAGTAGATCTTCGAGTCGAAAATGGTGCTCGGGTTCAGGCCATGGAGATGAGAGATTATTTCTTGGAGATGCCTAGTGGACTTGTTTTGGAACTAAGAAACTGTTATTTTGTACCTGCGATGCGCAGGAATATTATTTCCGTTTCTTTGTTGGAAATTTCTGGTTTTGTATTTAATATTGGACATGGTAGAATTTCTATGTGGCAATATTATTTATGGAACAACATTTCTTGAAAATGGCTTATATATCCTTGATCTAAAACGTGAAAGTTCAATCTATAACATAAATACTAAAAGGATTAAACAAAATGAAATTAATCCTACTTACATCTGGCATTGTCGACTTGGCCATATAAATGAGAAGCGCATAGCTAGGCTTCACTCTAGTGGAGTGCTAGGGTCATTTGACATCCAGCCTTATGACACATGCGAATCTTGTTTGAGAGGCAAGATGACAAAGGAGCCTTTTAGCAAGACTGCTGAAAGGGCCTCAGAGCTATTGGAGCTGGTACATTCCGATGTATGTGGCCCAATGAGCACTAGTGCTAGATCTGGTTTTCTGTACTTTGTCCCCTTCACGGATGACTTCAGCAGATACGGTTACGTGTATCTGATGAAGCATAAGTCTGAGACTCTCCAAGGGTTCAAGGACTTTAAGAATGAAGTAGAAAACCAACTTGGCAAGAAAATAAAAGCACTTCGGTCTGACCGAGGGGGTGAATATTTGAGCCAAGAGTTTGACTCATTTTGAGAGAGTGTGGGATTGTATCCCAACTCACTCCTCCTGGTACACCCCAGTGGAATGGAGTGTCGAAAAGGAGGAATAGGACCTTACTTGACATGGTCTGCTCGATGATGACTCATGCTACACTCCCTGTCTCCTTTTGGGGATATGCTTTAGAGACAACTGCTTACATTCTTAACAATACACCAAGCAAGGCAGTTGAGGGAACATCATATGAACTATGGAAAGGCCGAAAGCCGAATGTTTCCTTCTTGAAGATTTGGGGCTATGATGCACATGTTAAGAAATTGACAAGTGGCAAACTCGAGTCCAAATCTGTCAAGTGCCAGTTTGTGGGTAACCCTAAGGAAACTAAGGGTTATTACTTCTACGATCCAGCCGAAAACAAAGTTTTCATAGCAGGAAATGCAGTCTTCTTGGAGAAGGAATTCCTTTCCAAGAGAGACAGTGGGAGTAATGTTGAACTTTCAGAAGTTCAAGACTCACAAACTCCTGCAGCTACTGCTGAGGATGCTTCGGGAACCAATCTAACTACTCAAGAAATTGAGGAACCAGAAACGGTTGCATAGGACCTTAGAAGGTCTGGTAGGACATGTCATCAGCCAGAGAGGTACGGCTTTCTCGTGACTGATGATGGGGACCTTATGGTCATTGACCAAGAGGAGCCCAAGACCTATCAGGAGGCTGTTGAAAGCCCACACTCAGATCAATGGCGCAAAGCCATGGAGGCTGAGATGCAATCTTTGCACGATAACCAAGTATGGAACTTGGTGGATCCACCTCTGGGTGCTAAGGTGATAGGTTGCAAGTGGTGTTTCAAGTTAAAGGCCCTGTGTGTATAAGATGGTTAGTGGGAGTGTTTCCACCATCCTAGTGCTGTATGTTGACGACATCCTTATCATTGGAAGTGACATACCAACACTGCAAGGGGTTAAGCAGTGGTTGAGTAGGTGCTTCGCAATGAAGGACTTAGGCGAAGCTGAGACGATCTTAGGGATCAGGATCTATAGAGATAGATCCAATCGGCTTCTAGGCCTAAGTCAGGCCACGTACATTGACAAGGTTCTAAAAGGATTCAGCATGGACAAGGCAAAGAAAGGATTCTTGCCTATGCGCCATGGGTTGAAGCTGAGTAAGAAAGATGGTCCTAAAACAAAGAAGGACCGGGAGAACATGGAAAAGATCCCTTATGCATCTGCTATTGGATCTATCATGTACTCCATGTTATGTACGAGGCCTGATGTCGTGTTTGCACTACTAGCCGGTACCAGTCGGACCCCGGTGAGGAACACTGGAAGGCAGTCAAGGCAATCTTGAAGTACCTTAACTGGACTAAGGATGCTTTCTTAGTGTATAGAGGTCAAGATGAGCTGGTAGTGTCAGGTTACACTGATGCAAGCTTTGAGACCGATGAGGATGAGAACTAGTCACAGTCTGGTTATGTTTTTCTCCTAAATGGCGGTGCCATTAGTTGGAGGTCCTCAAAGCAGGCCACCATTGCTGACACTACAATGGAAGCTGAGTACATAGCTGCATGCGAAGCTCAAAGGAAGCCGTTTGGATCAAGAAAGTCATAACTGAGTTGGGAATAGTACCCACTATCCTAGACCCAGTTGATGCTTTTGTGACAACAATGGGGCCATCGCACAAGCTAAGGTGCCCCGGTCACACAAGAGATCCAAACATGTACTCAGAAAGTTTCACCTCATTCGAGAGATCGTGAACATAGGTGACATATCATTGCAGAGGGTTGACACCAAGAATAATGTTGCTGATCCATTGACCAAAGCGCTGTTGCAGACACAGCACGATGATCATACCAGATCTATAGGAATTAGGGCAATGCCCACTTGGAACTAGTGCAAGTGGGAGATTGTTGGTGTGCCCTAGTTCTTAGGGCATTGGATTCTTGTATTTTGTATTATACATTAAGAGTCATGTATGAATACATTATTTGTGTCACATTAATAAAGGCAATTAATCTATTTCATTTATATCTTGTGCTATAATATGAGTAGAGTATCCATTGATTGATAATCATAAAACCTATCCCAGGTCTGTTTTAATCGTGGGAACGAATAGAACCACAAACTTGTATATTCGATGATTATATGGTAGTTCTTAACTAGCCATAGTACTTGTATAGTCAGTCATGAATATAGGTACATGTCATTGACATGGGACTGGATCGATCCGCATAAGAAAGCCACATGGTTGTCATGTCATAGGTCTTTCTTGAGTAGGTCTCTTTTGTCCTCAGACTAGATTTCATTATAATATCAATATGGAAGCCGGTTCACTTTGACATACGCCTAACAGGTCTGTAAAAGGATGCTAAATACGGGTATGATTGGGTGGACCGGTGAACATGTTGATATTGATGATGAAGTGATGGAATTGCCACTCGGGTGACACTGAGATGATATCATTGGCCACTTGATGAGTGGGACTGATAAGTGTATGGCCATACCCAAATAAGTTGGTTGCTTATTTGATTAATCAGTCAACTCAAGATCAAGAAATATAATAAACAACAGAAGAGGATGACAGACACCATGCCTCTTGTTTATTCATATCGATATCGTTAGGCAAAGGACACTATGAGATTACTACCGGGTGAGTGTCTTCTAAAGACTGCTGCATCTTTGTCTTAATTGGGGGCTGTAATGGTTTGCTAGAACCCACTTACAGTCTGTGGGCTTAGGCCTGCTGCCAACATAAAGACAGACCCATAGGATCGTGCACATAGATCAACTGAGCTGGAACTTATAGAAATTGTACATGTAATGTACATTGGAAGGAATGCGTTAATTAATTAGTTGACATTCGGTGTCAAGGTAATTAATTGACATTGGGTTGAATTTAATTTAATTAATAAGTTTACATAATGTAATTAATTAATTTATCAATTAATTGAATTACATAAAGTAAACAATTAATTAAATAATTTTCCTAAGTAGGAAAATTAAATACATGTATTGTATTAACTTAAGTGTGATTTAATTTTATTTAGGGGTAATTAAATTTAGCCAAATGGAATTAAATTACATAGTATATACTTTTTAATTAAAGTTTATTTATGTAATTATAATCCTAGTGCGCTTGGGTTTAATTAACCTAATTAAAACCCAACTAGACAAGGTGTCTATATAAGGGCACACTTAAGGAAGAAAAACCTAATTCAACTCTAATTAATTGCTGGAAATTTCAGCCACCAACAGCAGCCCCAAAATAGCCGAAAATCCCAGCATTAAACCTCCATTCCTTTGCGTCTTCGGCTAGCACCGGTTCCCGCTCAATAGTTGCTCGTGCATCGGACTTTGGAGATCGCAGTTTCAAGTAACGATTCTGCGGCAGTCTCTAGAAGAGACGAATCCGGTGAGTTAATCTCTCTTGATTCAAATTGTTTTATTCTAATTAATAGTAATTGGACACGATAGGTGGATTCTAGGAAATTTTAAACGGTGTATTTTCCGCTGCTCCACGTTATTTTTCCAATGATGAATCCCAACAGATGATACACCTGGGCCAGGGGTTGCCATCTGTAACAGTAATTTCATTGGAGCCGTCATAGGTTTGGATGCAATGGCCTACTAATGGGTGTTTACATGCAATAGCATGGAGTATGCAATATGAACATCTAAGCGGAAAATCAGACATGCTTAATATCGTTATGATGACATCAGAATGAGTATGATAGGGAAAGTAAAAATGACTTTGACTCTGAACGTCACTTTCTCCTTGTTACCAACACGTCCTTTCGGTTTTCTGTGTCAGAAATTTTCTCTTGGGAATTATTCCCCCCCCCCTTTTTTCTGATGGACTAAAAATTATTCAAGAGCACTCCAGTCAAATAGATTTCTTCACATTGGCTTATCTTAGGGTCGAAAAGTGTGCCTCAACATGTTCACCGAGGGTTGCGAAAGGATTGTTCTTGATGATGCTTAGTGGTGTAACTTTTACCTGCCCCTAGTGTTAGAGGTTTACGTTCGGGTGTTTAGCTGTAAAACACTTTATCAGATCTGGTTTGCTGCGTGCGACAACCTGTACATGGACATTTATATGCAATGGCATGACGCATGCATATTGAGCATCAAAACAGAATATGAAACATCTATGACATGATGAATGCATTAGGAAAATCCAACCCGTGGCTCTGGTTTGATCTATGTCCCTTCATGCTACCAATATGTCCTTTCGGTTTTCCATTTCGGAGCTCTCTCTCTCTCTTTTTTTTTTGGACTCCGTTGGGGATATGTTAAAGGCAGGTCACCAAGGTATACAGCCGATCATTGGATGGAGTCGCCTCTGTGAGCAGACAACCTGAGATGGAGTCAATTAACCACTGAATTCTCCAAGGGTCAGGAACTGTATTCATGTTTTCAATTCACCCCAGATTCCAGTTTATGCGCAATCCCCGAAGATGGACACAACTTTCAGTTCTTCGAGGTGTGGCTTGATTTAGAATGACTTGAGTTAATTATGGTTTCCCTATGTCTACTAAACACAATAGCCCCGTAGCAAATCACACCATCTTTAGGAGGTGAAAAGAACACTGGTAAGTAGTCACTTCTGTTGCAGCTGAAGACTGAGTTCTTGAAATGGTTGGTAAATGCGACTTTCCCTTGAATGTTGACACATAAGGTTTTGCAAGTCTTTCTATTGATGGGGATCATCCCATTCATGATTGTTGAAAGCTTTGTAAGTCCTGGTTGCTCTAACACTATTAGTGAAGTTCATGGATGACAACCAAAATTTCCCCCTGTCTTGAAGTGCACAGGCAAATTGAGGAAATCATAAGCAAACTTCCTTTTGGACTTATTCTTGTTTTCCTCCGGACAAAGCTTGACTAGAATCTATAGCAGATTGTGTCTTTGAAACTGATTTGGTAAATTTCTAATCATCAGGCTTGTTTTTCCAATCTGCTTATTACTTTAGACAGGAGAAAGAATCCCACCACTTGCTATAAGTGTTGGGGAATTAATCGCACAAACAAACATAAAACGCAGCGGATAAAGGATTAATCCCCACCAAGGACCCATGTGCATTGCATTGAATCGGAAGGAGGGTTAAAGAATTACCTTAATTCTTTGAAGTTTGAATCACTTAGGAACCAAAATTGCTTCCCTCTATGGTTGATCCACACGGAGCAATACGTTCACCGCGTGCTAGCGCCGGGATGGAAGAAACGGTTTCTTCGAATCGAGAGAAGAGAGCAGAAAAAAAAAAAATCAGATTTTTCTTTTGCTTGGAGAGACTGAATTTCGGCTGGCTACTTTTTTTCTGGTGGCTGGCCGAATTCTGCTATAGTATTAGTGTGGAGAGTGATTAGGTTTAGGTTAATTGTTTCCTTAAATAATTAACCTAAATAGTTAGTTATAATTATAACCTAATACACCTATTAGTTATAATTATATATTAACCCACACAATTTAATATTAATTCTCAATTAACATTAAATCAAATCAATTCTCCATAATACATATATGTATATATAATATTATAATTAATTATATCTCCATATAATTTAATTATAATATGTAGCATACTTTATGCAATATTAATCACATTAATATTTATATATACATACATAAATATATATCACTATATATATTTATTCTCTTTCTCATTCATAAATTATTATCCAATAATAATTTATACCCGATAAGATGAACTTCATTTTGCTCTTGTGTGTGACCCCATAGGATCATATTAATTGGCAATAAGGAAATTACCATAATGTCCTTATAGGTCACAAGCGGACTCTAGCAAGCCATTACGACTACCCAATTAATATGATTGGAATGATCCAATACCTATTTATAGAATGTCATATTCCCTTTTGTCTCTTTGATATCAAGATTAATTATAAGACATGGTACACTTGTCAATCTTATATAATTAATCATATGCTTTCTCGATCTCAAAGTAAACTGTTCAGACAAATCAATTGATACTCTTATCAATTATTTGAGCACGGCCATGCATTTAACAGTCTTACTTATCGAGGGGCCCAGTGATATCGCTCTCTTGTTAGAGAGGGACAAAATCCCATATCTGTCACTCACATCCCTAAGCATGAGTCATATTGTACCCAACCACAGCCTTTATAACTACTCTGTTACAAGCAGCGTTTGACTGCGTCAAAGCACAACATGAATTCATCCCGGAATCCATGGTGACCTCAGGTCAAAGGAATCAGCTGATGACACTACTATAATCAAGATCAGTTGTGACACGTGACCATGAACTTGATCTTATAGTGGGTCTCCAGCAACATGTTCTCTAACACATTGCCCGTGAGTATAATCTGTATCTGTATACACTATATTCATCTTATGAATATCCATTATCACTCACACTAGTCTTAGTTTGTTATTATTCCCATAATAACAATCGACTAGGGAAAATTTAGAATTACACAATTAATTCATGGATACATTATCATAAATACTAACATACAAATATATATGATAAAATAAGTCTTTATTAATGACTTAAGAAGATTGTTTACATAATCCAACATTGGCTTAGGGCACAATCTCTAACAATCTCCCACTTGCCCTAAGTCCAATCTCAAATGTATCTAATACCCATGGACCTAGCATGACCATCATGTACAGCTTGTGAAAGAGCTTTTGTTAGTGGATCAGCAACATTGTCTTCAGACGCAACTTTGCATATCTTCACATCTCCTCTTGAGATGACTTCTCTTATGTAGTGAAAACGCCGAAGTATATGTTTGGATTTCTGTGACACACTAGGTTCCTTAGCAAGTGATATTGCCCCATTGTTGTCACACAAGAGGCTCACAGGATTCACTATGCTAGGAACGACACCAAGTTCTTCGATGAACTTCTTGATCCAAACAGCCTCTTGGGCTGCATCTGATGCAGCAATATACTCGGCTTCTGTTGTAGATGCAGCTATCGTGCTTTGCTTAGAACTCTTCCAACTTATCGCACCTCCATTCAGAATGAACACATACCCAGACTGTGACTGCATCTGATCTTGATCAGTTTGGAAACTTGCATCCGTGTAACCATTTACAACAAGATCTTCGTCCGAGCCTCCATATATCAAGAATGTATCTTTAGTTCTTCTCAAGTACTTAAGAATACTCTTGACAGCAGTCCAGTGACTATCACCTGGATCAGACTGATATCTACTTGTCATGCTCAAAGCAAAAGAGACATCTGGCCGAGTACATACCATGGCATACATGATAGATCCTATAGCTGACGCATAAGGAATCTTATTCATGCGTTGACGTTCTTCAACTGTCATGGGACATTGCTTACAACTAAGCTTTATCCCTTGCCCAATAGGAACATTTCCTTTCTTAGATTGATCCATACTGAACCTTTTCAGTATCTTATCAATGTATGTACTCTGGCTCAGGCCTATCAATCTCTTAGATCTATCTCTATAGATCTTTATTCCAAGAATGTAGGCTGCCTCACCCAAGTCTTTCATAGAAAAACACTTTCCTAGCCAAGATTTTACTTCTTGCAAGGTAGGAATGTGATTTCCTATTAACAATATGTCATCGACATATAGAACTAGGAAAACTATATTACTCCCACTGAACTTCTTGTACACACAAGGCTCATCTTCGTTTTTGATGAAGCCAAACTTTTTGACTGATTCATCAAAACAATGATTCCAACTTCTTGATGCTTGCTTCAAACCATAAATGGCCTTTTGAAGCTTGCATACTTTATCAGGATTCTTTGGATCGACAAAACCTTCAGGCTGTGTCATGTACACATCCTCAACAAGGTTTCCATTTAGGAAAGCTGTTTTGACATCCATTTGCCATATTTCATAGTCATAATATGCTGCTATGGCAACAAGAATTCTGATGGACTTGATCATAGCTACTGGCGAAAAGGTTTCGTCATAGTCTATACCATGAACTTGTCGGTAACCTTTCGCCACTAACCTTGCTTTATAAGTCTGAATATTCCCATCCATGTCCGTTTTCAACTTGAAAACCCATTTGTGCCCTATTGCTTTAGCACCCTTTGGGAGATCAACCAAAGTCCATACTTTGTTGTCGTCCATGGATTGAATTTCTGACTTCATAGCATCAAGCCATTTTACAGATTCTGAACTAGAGACAGCTTCCACATACGTGGAAGGTTCATTCTCTTCTAACAGAATCAGATCATTTTCGTTCGTGACGAGAAATCCATATCTCTCGGGCTCATGACGAACTCTACTTGATCTACGTTGGACTTGTGTTACTGGTTCTGACTCAACAACTTCTTGTGAATCAGGTTGTTGTTCCATTTGAAACTCACTTTCAATTTGGTTATCCAGATTTTCTTGCAGGTGTACTTTACTCCCACTGATTCCTTTGGAAATAAACTCTTTTTCCAGGAATGTACCATTCCTAGCAACAAACACTTTGTTTTCACTAGGATTGTAAAAGAAATAACCTTTAGTTTCTTTTGGATAACCTACAAAGTTGCACTTCACAGATTTTGGTGCTAACTTATCTGAAATCAAGTATTTCACATAAGCTTCGCATCCCCAAATCTTGAGAAAAGACAAATTTGGTCTCTTACCAACCCATATCTCATATGGTGTCTTTTCAACTGCCTTTGATGGAACTCGGTTCAGTGTGAATGCCGCTGTTTCAAGTGCATATCCCCAAAAGGATAGAGGAAGATTTGTTTGACTCATCATAGACCGAACCATATCCAATAAAGTTCGGTTCCTCCTCTCAGACACACCATTCCACTGTGGTGTACCAGGAGGAGTTAATTGTGAGACAATCCCACAATTTTTAAGATGATCGTCAAACTCTTGGCTCAAATATTCACCACCTCGATCAGATCTAAGTGCTTTAATTGTCTTGCCAAGTTGGTTTTGTACTTCATTTTGGAATGCTTTGAACATTTCAAAGGATTCCGACTTATGCTTCATTAGATATAGATAACCATATCTACTGAAATCATCAGTGAACGTAATGAAGTATTGAAAACCACCTCTAGCAGTTGTGCTCATAGGCCCACATACATCCGTATGTATGAGTTCTAATAAGTCACTAGCCCTTTCACTGTGACCAGTAAAGGGGCTCTTCGTCATCTTACCCATTAAACAAGACTCGCATGTGTCATATGTTTCAAAAACATCTAGACCCAAAATTCCATCTTTATGGAGTTTTGAAATGCGTTTCTCATTAACGTGTCCTAGACGACAATGCCAGAGATAAGTAGGATTCACAACATTTGTTCTTATCCTTTTGGTATTTATGTTATATACATGCTCATTATAACCTTCACTAAGGTTCAACAAATAAAGACCATCATGTAAATCCGCATTTGCATAAAACAAGTCTTTATTGAAAAGCAATAAGTGATTATTCTCAATAACACATTTAAATCCTTCCTTGTCCAAACATGAAATAGAAATGATGTTCCTAGACAAATTAGGAACAAAATAACAATTATTCAAATAAAGGACAAGTCCACTTGGCAACTTGAGCTCGTAGCGGCCGACTTCATAAGCAGCAACTCTAGCTCCATTCGCCACATGGAATTCTACCTCGCCCTTCTTGAGCTTTCTACTTCCTCTAAGCCCCTGCACATTCATACAAATGTGAGAACCACAACCGGTATCTAATACCCACGAAGTAGAAACAGAAGTAGAATGAAGTATTTCAATAACATGAATACCTTGATTAGCGGTCTCACCGCCTCTCTTCTTCCTCAAGTCCTCCAAATAAAGCTTGCAATTTCTGCGCCAATGACCAGGCTGATTGCAGAAATGGCATGCGCCTTCCTTTGCAGGCTTTGCCTTGGCAGCAGCTACGGGCTTTTTAGCATCTTTCCCAAACGCTTTGGGTTTGTGCGCTTTACCCTTCTTCTTCTGGATCCTACCCTTTTGCACCATATGGATCCCTTTGGAGCTTGGTTTCTCTTTTATAGTCACTTCAACGTTTTTAAGCATCCCATGCAATTCGCTTACCGTTTTGTCCATATCATTCATGTGATAATTCATGACAAAATGGGAGTAACTATCGGGAAGAGAGTTTAGGATCAAATCCGTTGCCAACTCAGGTCTGAGTGGCGAACCAAGTCTCTCCAACTGATCAATGTACCCTTTCATCTTCAGAACATGTGCACTAACCGAACTACCTTCGGCCATTTTGCACGCAACCAAAGATCTCAAGGTCTCATACCTTTCCCTTCTCGCTTGCTTTTGGAACATTTCCTTAAGCTCTTGAGACATCTCGTATGCCTCAAACATTTCCAGATCCTTCTGAAGTTCCGGAATCATAGAAGCGAGCATTAGGCATTGCACATCAATCTGATCATTTTGATGCTTGTGGAAAGCATCTCTTTCAGCTCTTGGAGCCGTGGTGGGTGGAGGGTTAGCGGGCAAAAGCCCATCCAGAACATATAGCTTCCGCTCTTGCTTGAGAACTATTCTCAAGTTGCGATACCAGTCAAGGTAATTCGTTCCATTTAGTTTATCCTTCTCAAGGATAGATCTAATAGAACCGGGATTACTTGTGTTTGCCATTTATCTACAACAGAAAATATATGCAAAGTTAAATTACATAAGAGAATTAAGCTCCCACTAAAATTATAAAACCCTTTAAAATTATTTAAGTGGGTAAAAGACCCAAAATCCATACTTAACCATAGCACTGCTTTGGCATGTCCCTATGATTAAATATAATTTCGGTAGACATCACCATGTCAATTACATCATTATGTAACTCTTTTGATTTATGAGATGCATGATATCATATATCATATTTAATTTGCATGTTACTCATCTCATCTTTGCCTAGGGCTCAAACACCATTTTGATTAACCCTTTGTTAAACCAATTACAACACAATGAGAATCACCATTTCTCATATTATCGCTTCGCTAAGGTCACATCATGCGTACCCGCTTTGGCGTGGCTACCATGATGCGAACATAGTACTTGACTAGTGTTATACGTAATTGGGTGGCAAATATAAACTTCATAAGTTTATTTTAGGGTTTATTAAATCCCGTGATTAAATTGTATCATATACAATACATGGCATTAATATTAATCTTCTTAGTTAACATTAATTATAGCATGGCATCCAATGTCATACATTCATCTAGCATGCATATTTCATACTAAGCATGGCATCACATGGCATCAAAATATAAAACATGCAATAGACTCGAAAAAAAAAAAATCGTGTTATGGTATGGTTTTATCTACATTGATTTTCATAGGCCAATATGAAAATCAACAGGTCATTTCCTAGGTGGTTGTAACCATCGTATGGTCACAGCACTCCCCCACCCCTTGGATCCGTCTTCACGTCTTTGTTCCTTGGCACCATCTCATGGATTTACATATCTTACAAAATTGTATCCTATACAATTTTCTAGTAAAATAAAATTTACAAACAATAAATTGCATCCTATACAATTTATCTAGAAAAATAAGATTACATAAATACAAACGACTCGCAGGCCGTATTTATAAAACCTTACATCCACCAAAACAAAAGGAACAAAAAAAAAAAAAAAAAAAAAAAAAAAAAAAAAAATCCATGGGGTCCAAAACCATACCACAACACCATGCATAAAATTATCACAATAATTTTACATCTACAAGATTTAGGATTCATAAAGGGTAAAATACAATCCTATTGTATTTAGAGTAATTGATTTGAAAATCGTAAATGTGTAGAAACAATTTCCACACATAAACGAAAAACACCAAACCCAACTTCCAGCGATCCAACTCGCTGCTGAGTTGGACGGGGGTACGGGGGCGGTAGCCCCTGTTGCGAAGCAAGCGCCGCAGGCAAAAAAATTTTTCGCGCAAAAAACAGCCCCCTCTGAAAATTCCCAGGTGGCACGCCGTGCCAAGGTTGGCACGCCGTCGTGCCGCCATTCTGGTCGCAACACTGGAAACGGTTTCCAGTTGGCACGGCGTGCAAAGGCCCAGCACGTCGTGCCATATGCAAAATTTTCAGGTTGGCACGCCGTGCCAAATCGGCACGCCCGCGTGCCACCATTCTGAACTCAAGCATCCAGGAACGATTTCCTGTTGGCACGCCGTGCCAAAACCGGCACGCCGGCGTGCCAACATGCTGAATCCAAAATTTCACCCCTTTTCTGATTCAAAACAATTACAACCAAATCATTCACAATGATTCACATTAAAATCAAATTTTAAACATGTTATTCACAATAACATTGAACCCTAAATCAAGAACATACAACCCTAACATGCAATTTTGATCTAATCAAAATAACAAATCCAATTCAACCAATGCACAACCTGGCTCTGATACCACTGTTGGGGAATTAATCGCACAAACAAACATAAAACGCAGCGGATAAAGGATTAATCCCCACCAAGGACCCATGTGCATTGCATTGAATCGGAAGGAGGGTTAAAGAATTACCTTAATTCTTTGAAGTTTGAATCACTTAGGAACCAAAATTGCTTCCCTCTATGGTTGATCCACACGGAGCAATACGTTCACCGCGTGCTAGCGCCGGGATGGAAGAAACGGTTTCTTCGAATCGAGAGAAGAGAGCAGAAAAAAAAAAAATCAGATTTTTCTTTTGCTTGGAGAGACTGAATTTCGGCTGGCTACTTTTTTTCTGGTGGCTGGCCGAATTCTGCTATAGTATTAGTGTGGAGAGTGATTAGGTTTAGGTTAATTGTTTCCTTAAATAATTAACCTAAATAGTTAGTTATAATTATAACCTAATACACCTATTAGTTATAATTATATATTAACCCACACAATTTAATATTAATTCTCAATTAACATTAAATCAAATCAATTCTCCATAATACATATATGTATATATAATATTATAATTAATTATATCTCCATATAATTTAATTATAATATGTAGCATACTTTATGCAATATTAATCACATTAATATTTATATATACATACATAAATATATATCACTATATATATTTATTCTCTTTCTCATTCATAAATTATTATCCAATAATAATTTATACCCGATAAGATGAACTTCATTTTGCTCTTGTGTGTGACCCCATAGGATCATATTAATTGGCAATAAGGAAATTACCATAATGTCCTTATAGGTCACAAGCGGACTCTAGCAAGCCATTACGACTACCCAATTAATATGATTGGAATGATCCAATACCTATTTATAGAATGTCATATTCCCTTTTGTCTCTTTGATATCAAGATTAATTATAAGACATGGTACACTTGTCAATCTTATATAATTAATCATATGCTTTCTCGATCTCAAAGTAAACTGTTCAGACAAATCAATTGATACTCTTATCAATTATTTGAGCACGGCCATGCATTTAACAGTCTTACTTATCGAGGGGCCCAGTGATATCGCTCTCTTGTTAGAGAGGGACAAAATCCCATATCTGTCACTCACATCCCTAAGCATGAGTCATATTGTACCCAACCACAGCCTTTATAACTACTCTGTTACAAGCAGCGTTTGACTGCGTCAAAGCACAACATGAATTCATCCCGGAATCCATGGTGACCTCAGGTCAAAGGAATCAGCTGATGACACTACTATAATCAAGATCAGTTGTGACACGTGACCATGAACTTGATCTTATAGTGGGTCTCCAGCAACATGTTCTCTAACACATTGCCCGTGAGTATAATCTGTATCTGTATACACTATATTCATCTTATGAATATCCATTATCACTCACACTAGTCTTAGTTTGTTATTATTCCCATAATAACAATCGACTAGGGAAAATTTAGAATTACACAATTAATTCATGGATACATTATCATAAATACTAACATACAAATATATATGATAAAATAAGTCTTTATTAATGACTTAAGAAGATTGTTTACATAATCCAACATTGGCTTAGGGCACAATCTCTAACAATAAGCAGGGACTCACAGGGTCAAGTGATAATCATCTACTCTCCTTGTCGCATTTTGCTTACCAGAACCCCTTGTACCATCCCTTGTTGGGTTGAATGTTACTGGTGGATAATCATCCCTTTCACACTCAAATATTGACCTCTCAAAATGCCTCACTAGTTCCTCTTTTCTTTGAAGCATAGCATAGGCTATAGTGGGGACTTTGTTGGATAAGAAAAGTGTTCATCTCTTGTTGTGAACTGCTCGGTGAAGTTGACATGCAGCTTTTGGGTTTGTGAAATTTACAAATGCATACCCTTTGTTCACTTTGTTTTTGAAAACAAGAGGGAAGCATAAAAGATCAAAGGTTGACACTGATTTCTCATTGTTACTCTCACTCTCTTTCATGCAGTGCTCATCTAGGAGTTCCACCAATAGTTACTTGTGCATGGGCAATCTTTAGCTCAGCTAAAGCATACTTATATTAAGATCCTCTCTCTGTCATGACATCAAAACCTTTCCTGTCATCTGAGGATGCAAGGCAACTAGACTGGGGGTTTAGGTTGAAGAAAAGTGACATGGGATAAAAAGAGAATCCCCGATCTAGTACAGGTTGACGATAAATAAAGACTAATTGGGTCAGTGCTTCGCTATATGCTCCCATCATCTTTTTGATGGTAGGATGATGCAACAGGGAACAACATTGGGATTCAATTTCTTGTTAAAAGCCATTGATGGTGGAAAATGAGACTTCACAGAATCAGTTCAGGGGAAAGAATGAAAAAGGGCTTCATTAAACAGGTGTTTATGCCTTACAAGTAAACGGAAGAAAAAGGGTGTTGAAGGTGTGGAAGGGGTCGGAAAAGGGAATTGCTTTGGGTTTGAAGATAGGAAAAGTTCATATCTCTTACAGAAAGGGTGCAAGGATCTGATAAGGATGGAAATTGGGAAGTGGATATTACTTATTATATCTTACCATTTACTGCCATGAGATACTCTAGCGGCCATGTGTGAAAGGGAGAAAGACTTTTGTCTGCACTGATCTTTTTTTTAGGGAACTAAATTCAAACCATAGCCACCTGTTGGTTTTCCCGTCGCATCCAAATTCATACATGTCATATGTGTTTAATATGTCTTTTTTAGATGAACAATGCATGCGTGATATCATGTGCATAAGAATGCCATATGAACAGGATAATATATGCACTATGACCAAGAACTGCATCAGAGTTTTACCACATGATAGGTGATGAAGATGATGAAAGCCATTTGAATATGCCATGGGTTGGAGATTTTGATGAGTTTGGAATTTTAGCTTTAGGGTTCCAGCGTGGGGTACTTTCTTGGATAAGGAATTAGGCTTCGGGCTTCATTTCAGAGTTTGATTTTGAGTCTCAATAATGGCTTCTAGCTTGGAATAGTTCGGGTATCATGTGTGCTATTCAAACTGAAACTTTGGGGCACGGCCAATAGCATCTTACAAGGATTGTTGATTTGGATCAGCAAATGACTCAGTAGAGTTGGTGCATCATATCATTTATTTATCTCACAAGCTCACCTTTCAAGAGAGATTTGGTCAGGACCAAATTCACTTTTAGGTTCCCTACAGAATTCAGATTGATGTCATGCATTTTGATATTATGCATATTGGATATGCCATTTTAGATGATCAAATGCATGCATAATGCCATGTATATGTAATCACCACATAAGTAAGAAGGTGACAAAACATATTACGTTTAAAATGATTTCAATACACCTTACAAACAAAAATGAGTCCCCTACAAAAGGGAAGCCTCTAAGGGTATTGATTTCATGGCATCTGATTGTTCCCCAACTAATCACTGTCTCGACTTCAGTGTCATTGCCCCATTCTCATCAAACCAGACATTGTAGTTCTTCATCATATTCCTCTCCCTGAGAAGTTTGAGGAATTTCCTTGGCGGTCTCCCTAATTGCCCCTAGTCACTTATTGGAGGTGGATGGGACCCTCAATTTTCCTTCGTCGATGAGCTTCTGGATCCTTCTTCGTAAAGCGACACATTCATTGGTCCGGTGGCCTGCTATCACATGATAGCTGCAGTAGTTGCCCCTTTGTTCTGGTGTTGGCCCTACATACGGTCTGACACTCTACAACAAACCCATCTTCCTACATATGGCGAATAGCCTGTTCACCGAACGAGGCCTAGAGGATGTGATTTTTCCACTATCTTCGGGAGGTGAATTAGGGATATGTCGTGGAACAAGGTCAGCATCGGCACTGGTGTCAAGAAGCCCTTTTAGTTTTACTTCATCGGACAACCCTGGTATGCCCAAGTCCTGGTGAGAGGGCTTTCCGAGGTATCGAGAGTGAGTGTCAGCAATCTGGGCACTCTGCTTCTTGTTGGCATCGGCACTCGAGTTTGTGCTTGCCATGCCCCTTATTTTTCCTTCGAGCTCTGTCACCTGTGCTTCCAACTCAGTGCACCTGGTCGTTAGTCTCTCCACTTTGCCAAGATCATCCCCTAGCATTTCCCTCAATATCGCTGCCACTTTCTCCCTGACTATCTTCCGAAATCATGGTGAAGCGACATAGTCCTCCACAACATCTGCCATGGTGTTGAAGGTCATTGGGTTGGCCATCCTCAAGATTCTTTCCCCCTGATAAGAGCACTTGTCAGTGTCAACAGGTGTATGCGTGGCAGATACCAAGCAGGGAATGATGTATGCATAGGTGTGTGACGTGATGTGTACGCGTATGAATGGTGGGTTACACATGTGATGCCATGTAATGCCATGTCATGTTATATGATCCTAGGCCAGCCAAGAGCATACAAAGTCAAGAATGGGAATGTATAAATGTAATGAATGCTAATTGGAGATGATGCATGCTAAAGTAAAGCATGGTGTATAAATATACACCACAGGGATAAAATGACACACAGGGGTGTCCACGGATCGAAGCAAGATATGACTTGCAAAGGGAATTTAGATAGGGTGCATAAGTATGCACTCGGGGCTAAAATGACACACGGGGGTGTTCACGGGTCGAATCAAGATATGACTTGCGAAAGAATTGAGATTGGGTGCATAATTATGCACCCCGGAGGAAAATGACACACTGGGGTGTCCATGGGTCGGAGTAAGATATTACTTGCAAAAGAATTGAGATAGGGTGCATAATTATGCGCCCGGGGGAAAAATGACACATTGGGGTGTCTACAGGTCGGAGCAAGATATTGCTTGCGAAGGAATTGATATAAGGTGCATAATTATGTGCCCAGGGGGAAAATGACACATTAGAGTGTCCACAGATCAGAGCAAGATATTACTTGTGAAGGAATTGAGATAGGGTGCATGATTATGCACCCGGGGATAAAATGACACACTGGGGTGTCCACGGATCGAAGAAAGATATTACTTGCGAAAGAATTGAGATAGGTTGCATGACACACTACACACTAGGGTGTCCACAGATCGAAGCAAGATATTACTTGTGAGGGAATTGAGATAGGGTGCATGATTATGGACCTGGGGGTAAAATGACACACTGAGGTGTCTACGGATCGAAGCAAGATATTACTTGTGAGGGAATTGAGATAGGGTGCATGATTATACACCCGGGGGTAAAATGACACACTAGGGTATCCACGGATCAAAGCAAGATATTACTTGCGAGGGATTGTATGCTATGGATGCGTGCATGCGCACGGTGATTGGATATAATTCCTGGTGCTCAGGGAGTACCCTGGGCCTCATGCATGATATGACATAAGAAGAAATGGTGTGCTTGTCATACGGACAACGTTTTGGTAATCGAGGAGCACCTTGGGCTTTTATAGGATGAAATGATATGAAATCACATGCTTGGCACGCGAGCCAAGTTTCGACACTCAGGGAGCACCTTGCGTTTATGTGTGAATGAGATGCACGGTCGTGGATTGATGCGATTGAATGATATCAGATGGATGGAAACAAGAATGAGGATGATTTTCTTTGTTTTATTATTATTATTATTTTGGACATTCTGAGGATGCCCCAATGTTATGCAAAAAGGTAATGCAAACAAGCCGCGTGTGATCCGGCACGCGGGCAGGGGTTTGGTGCCTTCGGGGCACCTAATGGATGTCATGGAATGGTCACGTGTGGGTGACACATAGACAGAGCTCTAATGCCTTTGAGGCGTCTGATGGATGTCATGGAATGGTCACATGCATTCTGACACACGGACAGAGTTCTGATGCTTTTGATGCATCCGACATGAAATGATGTTATAAATAAGTCACGTGTAGCTCAATAAATGGGCAAAAATTTAGCATCCGTGGAATGCCTTGTATGATTTGGTAATGTTATGAGCAATCCGATTTGGATCACAACACACAAGCAAGATCATGATATCCCTATGACACCGATGGTGGATGGATAAGTTGTAGTGTAATATTTGTCATGTGATTCCTCACAAGAAAACATATCTAGGACCGTCGTGGTCTCTTAGTGAATGTAATGGTATAGAGGGATAGTCGAGTGCAAATCAAGGCATGAGCAAAACACAGGTGGCTTTGGGACATCTGTTATGAAATGAAGTGATCATGAAGGGCACCTTTGGAACATCCTTTATTAGGTGTAATGGAATGAAATGGCATGAATGTGTATGTCACATAAAATGCAAGTGGCTATAGAAAAATGTGGTTAGGATGTGTGACATATGGGATGATGTCGTGCGTGCAAGGAACGAATGCATATGTCACATAAATAAAATATTGTGGCTACATAAAGACGTGGTTAACACATATGACACACAGGGTGATGTCTTGTATGATTTGTGGAAATGTCAACATAAAATGTACGTATGGCATGCGAACAAAATATCATGACTGCACAAGGATGTGGTTAGTGTCAATGTCATACAAATGTTGATGTCTTGAAAATGATTATATAAAGGCGTGATTAGAATGACACATAGATGACTGCGAGTATGTTTAAAGCTTCATGAATGAAAAAAATAATGGGTGTGAGTTCTTTTATCCCTGACGTCCCAAGAATGCCTAATGCTATGTAAAAGACAATGCAAGAATAGTCACCTACAGACCATCACACGGACAGAGGTTTGGCGCTTTTGGGGTGCCTGATGGATGTTATGAAGTGGCCGCGCAGGTACCGACGCATGGGCAGGGGTTCAACACTTTGTAGGTCGACATGAAATGTCATGAAATGGTCACATGGATGCCATTCCTTAGACAGAGCCCTGATGTTTTTGGGGCATCTCACCTGAAGTAAGGTTGTAAACGGGTCATGTGCAAATAGGGACACAGATAGAGATTTGGCGTTCGTGGAACACCTTGCATGAATTGATAATGTTATGAGATGTTCCTATGTGCGTAAAAATTCGGCATTCGTGGAGTACCTCGAATGAGTTATTAATGTCATGAAACAATTCCGATATGGATTGTGATACACAAGCAAGTTTTCGCAATCACCTTGATGCCAACGACAAATGGATGTGACATTATGTTATGTTGTCGTGTGACTTGCCATACCGGCTAGCCCTAAGATCTTTATGATCTTCTAGTGAATGATATGATATAGTGAAGCGGCCAAGTGTAAACCAGTGCACAAGCGGACTACGGGTAATTTTGGGGTACCTGATACGGTGTAAAACAAAATGATCGTGATAGGCATTCTTGGACTGTCCCTTGTTAGGTGTAATGAAATGAAATGGCATGAACATGTATGCCACGCAAAATGCAAGTAGCTGCAGAAAAATGTGGTTAAGATGCATGACATACAGAATGATGTCATGTATGTTTTATGGCAATGTTGGCACATGAGATGTATATATATATGGGATGCGAATAAAATGTCGTGGCTACATGGAGACGTGGTTAGCACAAATGCCATACATATGTATATGTAAAAAGATGGCTACACGAAAACATGATTAGAAATGGCATGCGAATGATTATGCATTTTGGATGTTTTATGAAAAGGTAAAAAGAAAATCACCACAGAACAAGCGTTAGTACACATAAAAATATGCTCTCCCTTCCAACCTTATTTCTCCTTTCGATTGGTCTCACATTCTTCCTAGGTGTTTTGTCTCTTTGGTATCAATGGGGGATACCAAAGGCACACAATCAAATGTTCAATTTTAATTTCATATTTTTGTAATCCTAGGGGAAATTACTAAGCCATTATATGTGGGCCAAAGTCAAACCAAGGGTCGTACAGGCTCCCATAGCGAATATACACTTCCCTACTATAGAACACGATGTAAGGTCATGCTAGGCTATGAGTGGTTTACCTCGTCGGGTGTCTCCAATCCTGGCGGTAGAGGTATGCCACCTTCTTGGGTAAACCGGGGCTAATCAGTGTATTTGAGGGGTTGAGAAGATGAAAATGTCATGATATGCAAAGGCATAAATAAATATGGTATTTATAAATCGATAAATGAATACAAGCGAGGTTATATTTCAATGATTGCCTAGGTTCCTTAAGTTTTTAAGAAAAAACATTTTTAGGAAACTGGCATCCCCAGCAGAGTCATCACTGTGAGCGGACGACCTGGAACGAGAAACGGTCGCGGCGAAGCGAACCGGAGAAGGTTTTCAAAAACAGGTTTGGTGATATTTTGGAAAACGTGGGTTTTCGTTTATCTTACTTTAAGGAAAATCATTCGTTTGTTTTAGAAATTCTTTTTGTAGAAAACGGTTTCCCAATTTATTACTTAAAGACCTCGAAACCTAAATTTCGAGATCAGTGACAGAGTCGCCACCCGGATCAGCTCATCAGGGAAATTCTAGTATAGCTCCCTACCTAGCACAGACTACTGTACCTAATCCAGAGATTCAGGGTTTGGGCAACTTACCTACTTAACCTTGAGCTTGTATTCGATTTATGATTTATATTGCCATATTTATTCAATTTATTATCTTTTCTCTACCTAATTCATTTAATTTACTAGCCCGTGCTCAAGCAAATGGCAAGAATAAATTGCAGAAAAGTAAATCATACATCCAAATATACAAAAGAATAATAGAGGCTGCTTATACAACCAAATTGAACAAAAGATAAAAACCCTTGTCCTCACTTTACAAGCGCCTAGGATACACGAGGATCTAAAAATTACAACCGCCTAATTTACACGGAATAATCTATTAATTACAGTAAAAATAATAAAAAAGAAAATAAACTCTGCAAAACAAAGGGTTAGCACAATTTATATCACATACACGAGTAGGACTCAAATAGGACAGAATTGGGATTTTAGGAAATGAAAGCATACATTTAGGGGGTAGTGGGTCGATCCGACCGGTCTGACCTATTAGACCTGGAAAACGGTTTTGAAACTCCCTGTAACTTTTTATGCTGGAAAACAATTTTTGGAAACCATTTGGCTCGGTTCCATGCAAATTTCCACTTTTGTGGGTCTGTTATCCTGGAATTCGGGGTTCCGTTCATGCGTGTTTCTAAATACACAATCCATCTAAGGTCCAACAGTAGTAAACACACCAAAAACATTTGCGAAAACACTATCTTATTCGTTCTCAATATTTCCGAGGATTTCGTAGGATTCGAAGGTCTGCTAATGCTGGTCTGCTAATGCTGGACTATAGATCCAATTTGGATAAAATAACCCCGAAACTCAGGAAATAAAACCCCAGATAAACTGAAACCTCGATACCATACGTACAGAAATCCAAAAACCAAAATATTACAACATACGGATAAATTTGGGCCGAAAATGATCACAACAGAATGCTTAAAATGGAAAACGGACTATTTTCAGCCGATTGGGACGAACCAGGAATATGTCCCTGAAGAACAGAGCCGGGCGGCTCTGGATGCCCGAGCAGGCTGGCTCTGTTCATTGTGAACATAGCCGTGTGGCTGTGTTCATGAGGGACACAGTCGTGCGGCTCTATTCAGGTAATCCAGTTTCCAAAAGTTGCAAAAACGAAGAAAACGCATAGAAAAGAAAATGCAAACAGGTTTAAGGCCTCTTAGAGTTTACCTTGGTGTAGTTCTGATGCTTTGAACATCAAGAAATGGATTAAAACCTAGAATTTGTCTTGGGAGCTCCACTGGCCGAAAACCGCAATTTGATCTGAAACAACCCGAAAAGAATCCGAAGTGATCCCAAACCAATATGCAAAGGTTGTCGAACTTGTCCTTGGTGTTTTAAGATTGATTCTAGGTCTTAGCTTGGATGCTTCTGGGTTACTTTGCTTCGGCCTCTCTTCCTCTCTTTCTCTACTTCTCCTTTTCTCTCTGTGTCTTTGGAAAGTGTTTTCTACTTAAGGTTGCAAAAGTCCCCCCCCCCCCCCCCCCTCTTTCTTTCTCCCTTTCTTTTTTATATCTCTCTGTCCTACTTATTTCCATCAATCAATCTGCCGCCTGACTTCTGAAAATTTACCCCTCTTTTCTTCTGTCAAGCAAGTTGCTTTGCTTTGCAGAGCAACTTGTCTTAACCACTAGAGCCATATGGCTTTAACGAGAGTCAGGGCAAAATTTTGAAAGTCGGACGCGCACCCTAAACCCTAAAAACAGCTCGGGAGACCTTTTCGGGGATTTCGGATCGCGAATAGCTTGGTTTTCAGGATGTTTGAGATTCTCTAGGCAACATTCCGGTCATTTTCAAGTCTTATTCGGGTCCATCCATTCCACAGGTAACATAGGAATTCTCATCATAGAGGTCGGGAAAAACCCGTGCTCACAGCGACTCTGTCACTGATCTTGAAATTTAGGTTTCGAGGTCTTTAAGTCAATTAGATGGGAAAGGGTTTTCTATAAAATAGATTTCCAAAATAAAATCAACGATTTTCTAAAACAAGATAATCAAAATCCCGTTTTCCAAAAACCCCAACACACATTTTCCAAATTTCCTTTTCCTCGGTTCGCTTCGCCGTGTTCCATTCCACTTTCAGGTTGTCCACTCACAGTAATGATTTCTAATTGTGTCAAATATTATTGATCAGTTTTGAAAAAGCTTTTGTGACCAACAAGCCCCTCTTGGGTTACAACAACTTCTATGACCAACAAAAGACACATGCTTCAACATAGAATTTGTAGAAATACATCCCCAAACCTCAGAAAAAGACATCACTTTTGCTAAAATTTCTATCGCGTTCATGACTTTGCGGTTGAAAATATCATCATGAGCTTTTCATAGCTGCAAATGTAACACCCTATATTTTTTAGATGTTATACACAAATATCTTATTGTAACTATAAAAAGTTGAACTAATTTTTTTTTGTATTATATTAATTATTTATGAAAATTTGTTGAACGGTTAAACATCATTTAATCAAAATTTATAATTTTTAATCAATCCTATTAAATTTATGAACTCACAGCTTAGATGTTTAGTGCTATGTAAAATGATCAAGCAAAATGCTTATGTTAGTAAATGATTCTTTAATTAATTAATTAATTAATTATTTATTATTTATTTTTATTTGTTATGACTCAACTAGCTAGTGAACTACTACCTTAGGTTCAGAAAAAATGTAGTATACAATTTTGCTAGCCCATCTTGTAACATGTGGTTAACTTTTTGGTCCATATAATCACATCTCTATATGGTTGATCATATCGGTTTATATAATCCATATAATTTTACAACGTTCAACTAGTCAGTAATAACATTCTTTGATTACCAAATGTATGCATGTACACCCTCACATATGACAAACACCTTATAACACAAATATCTCCTACACAAATGCATTTTTTTCCATTTGTTGTGGTAAGCAAAGTAACCAAACATTACCTCAAGTATAATGTTCATATAACAAATGATTTCGCTATCAAGTCTTGTATCATATAACCATGTGGTGACTAATCGATTTATATAACCATGTGTTGACCATCAAGGTCCATGTAATAAGATAATACATGTAATCATGTGATTACAAATTGTCGGAACCGGCCTACCAGATGAATAATTACAAAGGATAATTACCAAAAAAAAAAAAAAACCCTTGTAATTACACTAGATTGCAAAAAAATTCTAGAAATTTGACTTTTTATAAAACATTCCCTGTGATTTTGAAGCATTAACAAAAAAATGAAAAATCAACTAACACAGTTAATAATGCTGACGTGGCAAGAGCCATAATATCAAACCAATATATATTTCATTTAATTATTAAAAAATAAAAACTATATATAAAATTTTAGTTTTCTTCAATTATTCTCTCCTCTCTCTTCTTTGTCTAATTGATCATATCTTTCATTCTCTTCTTCAACAAATTAAATTTATAAAAACAGATAAATATGGTGTTAATTCATTATAAATAATTAGTAATCACCACAAATTGAATAGTTAAAATCTTTTCCATTATTTATTATTACCAAACCCAATAAGAAATTTTCATGAACAAATCAAATTTGAAGCTAAAAAATAATTCCTCAAACAAATACCCACTACCCAGGAAAAATGTATTGGGACTAGAAAGGTGAGAATTTGAGATCCAACATTAAAGCATCATGAGAAATGTCAATTAGAATGGAAAAAACTTATTAATTTATGATAAATTACAATAAATTGAAATAAATTACACCAACACAATTATAGAATCAAATTCTCCCATTTGAGAAAGCAGATTTACCCATGATATTCACAAAGAAATGAAATATACCTCCTAAAGCACTCCTAAGAGAATTTAACAAATAAGTGATTTCATCCCAGATCTAATTAAGCACTCAAGAACTATGAACCATCAAATCTGATTTGATAAATTCTGATTTTGATTTCTGTTTTCCTTCAAGGGAAAATGTAGTGATCCAAAGATCAATTGGGGATGAATTCGTACAGTAGAAAACAAGGTCCTTTTGGTACTAAACAATATATTCAGAGGCGAACAAGTTGAATATGGTAAACACTATCAATTGCTACAACTTCATATATGAATTTCTTTTCTCCTATTTCCTCTCTATTTATCCTTTTAATTGCAATAGCAATTCCATCGATTAAGATACCTTTAAAAATTGAAGCAGATGCATCTTGGCCGACTAATGACTGGAAGTTATCTATTGCTTCTTCTAGCTCCTTAAATCGAAACGGTTTAGATTTTAAGGAAAAGAGATAAGTTTAGGGTTGCACAAAGTGAGGAATGAAGAAGAAAGAGAGGGAGGGGAAAGTAAGAGAGATAAAAGATGAAAAAGAATAAAAATAAAAAATACTGATTTTTAAATTAATAAAATAATAATTTGACAAAAACACTCCTTGCCACTTCACTATTTTTGACCATGTAAGACAAAATTCCTTTTTTTGCTAATGCCTCAAAACCACAGGAATTATTTTGCAAAAAGTTAAACCTCTAGGATTTATTTGCAATCAAAGGTAATCACAAGATTTTTTTTTTTGTAATTATTCCTAATTAAAATTTTATTATTTAAGCTTTTTTAATAATTATCGCATTTTTATAGAGTCATCACCAATCAAATTTTGGTGCGATCAAACAATTGAGATAACCAAAGATCATACAGTTCATTTACTGATTACGTGTAAGGAAGATAACAATCACTCTACACCATCCATAATTGGTACTAAATGTTGCAAAGTGGTTTTGTGGAATGCATTCTTATTCATTTGATTTCATACATCCATAGCATGAGTGTAGAAGGTTACATATAAATTGATTTTTTTATTCATCTTGTCATAAATATTGCATCCATTCATAAACATATTTTACTATATGTTATGAAACAAACACATTTGCAAGTAAACTAGTCGAACAAGTAGTAAAGTGATTGAAGAATCGAGTTACCGTTCCCACAAGGATTGATAGAGCAAAAATTAACTTAACTTAATCTTGAGAGTTTTAATATAAGTTACCTCTTTCAAATTTTTGATTTAATAACTTACTATAACTAAATAGAACTAAGATTACAACAATTAATTGAAAACATCTAAAACTAAAAATTTAGGAAATGAAACAGCAGGTTTGATACAAGGTCATAGTGAAATACTTACAGGGTAAAAACAAATTTAAAAGAACACATAGGGTAAGGCATAACTTTGAACAATGGTTTTGAGTAACTCTTAAAAATCAAGGATGTTTTCAAATCATGGGTTTGGATAAATCTCAAACATAAAAGAAATAGCTTCAGGTATATCTCTATATCATGAAACACTTTATAATCATCCAAAAATTATATCTCTATACAAGTTTAGAATAAAAATAAGCATTAGGTTCTTTGAGACATTTTATCAAGCATTTAATATACATAATAAAAAAAACCCAACATCTCTAACAATAACATCTCTATTCAAAGTAAGAAATGAGTGAGATGTAGCTCTACCCAAATTAAATTTTCTCAAAGACTCATTCAAGCATAAAATAGAGTTTGATAATGACTCTACCACAAGCAATCAGCCATCTCATCAACCCATTTCAATGAAAATGCATCCTTAGATAGAAGAGTTACTTACAACCAACTTCTAGCTAGCATACCCTATGTATATAACTACTCCTCCTTCAACATTGGAGGCTGCATAGTGTATTCAGAAATTGACATAACTTTGATGAAGAAAAGCAAAAATGGAGAAAAGGAAAGAAAGGGTTATGGCTAAGATATATTATTTTCAAGAGGAATATGATGATCCTTCTTTTCCAATGCAAAAATGACACTATATATACTATAGTCGGAAAGTAGTAAAGTTGCTTCCCTAACACATGTTGTGCACATGTTCTAAAAGACAAAAGAAATGGGTATTCTCAAGTTTACCCTCCAAACTAATTGCAACCAAATTTAACTTCTAATTACAAAATAGTCATTTAATCTCCAAAATGTTCAAGTCAACTTTCTTTTATCTCTAAACCAATCCCCATACTCAATATTAGCTCTAAAATTAATCAAAAAGTCTCCTTTGTCTCATTCCCTCTTTTGCACAGCTTGACCTGTAAAAATGCATAAATTATAAATATTTTATGCATAAACAAACCAAATCTCAACAATTAATCTTTATATTTTGGCCTTTTAATTTAGTGAAATTTAGATATATCAAAATAGCTCCAACATAAGATGTTGTTTGTCCTCAAGCTTTAAAAAATAAATTGAGAATATTTACTCTAAAGAGTTTCAATCGTCAAAGATGCTACAAACTTCAAATGAGCAATTCTAACCAAATTACCTTTGAACTCAAAGGCACTAGGAAGGTATTTTCCAACAATTCACTTTAAATGCAATTACATCAATCATGCACAAGATAGAATGATAAGACTATCTGAAAATTGACATGCAAAATAATAATTGAAAGCCAAAACTTTATTGATCATTCCAAAAGGTTAAAGAAGAGAGAGAGAGCACCTAAAATCAACAACATATGATTAGTTAAATAGGAGAGCATGAAACTATTAATAATAGATTTTTTTTAATTACTCCTTTTTAAAAAAAAATTAAGTGCATTTTGACTCGATTGTCTTGCATTTGTGATGCATACTTCTAGTTACTCAACACTTCAAACAATCAAAGTTCTTTACATACTCATATTTTATATTGCAAGATTTTTATGCTTTGAACTTATTCGCAAGCAAGCAACAGACACTAGAGTAGAAGCAAGAAATAGCTTTTTTTAAGCTTAAATTTAAATATAAAAAACACACTATTTGAAACAATGATAAGTGTATTTTATATACTTATTTCGCCTTTATTTTTGTTCTTTATTCTGGTTGTTTTTATTCATTTAAAAGCATATTTTACTTCCTTTGTGCTATTTTCCTTGTTAGGACCCCTAAGAAGAAAATGGAGATAAAAGTGCATGAAAAGGAAGCGGAATTAACTTCAAACAATCCAGGAGCAGTCCTAAGGCATAGGTGCTGATTTTGGGGTTTTGAAGTTGAATTGGTAGTTTGGGCCTGCATTTGTGATGGGCCAAAAAGGGGATGCGGGTTTGACTCATGGGAAAGAAATAAAAGTCTTTTGCTGGGATATTTTTTCTCTATTTATTGACTCCTATTCCTGATGGGAGTGTCTCTTTTGGTAGTTTCCCTTTTTTAGAGTTGCATTAAACTTTTACCATAACTCTTTTTCCTTTCTAGTTTTGGAAGGGTTTAAAAGGAGGACATTCAGCTTTAGTTTAGGCAGTTATTTTTTTGTGTTTTCTATTCTTCTATTTGGAAGAACGCATTTCTTTGGAGAGTGGAAGAGGAGGAAACGTGTTTGGTGCTAGGTTTTGAGGAGCACTTCATCTTTTCGCATCAACGATTCGTACACCCTTCCGTCATCCATCTCGACTATAGTTTTCTCTAAACTTTCTCTTTACCATGTTTTCCTTAATTTTCTTGTGTGTTATTAGTTTAGTTATGAACTAATTCCACCATAGCTAAGGCTATGGTGGATCTTAGCAATTGTTCTATGTAATTATTTTATAGTTTAATGCAATTTAATTCGTATTATTTTCCAATGATTGTGTTGTGTATGCTTAATACTTTGGATGCATGACCATCAATTCTAATGTTCATAGTTAATTTATAATTGACCAAAGAACTAAAATAACGAAATCATACAACACAACTTTTGCATGACCATTGCTCCTGTGGCTCACTAGCTTGTGCTAGGATTTCTTAGACTTAATGCTTTCTTGCTTGATCGCTTACAACTGAGAGGTTTAAGTGTTTAGGTTAAGAATTAGAGTTGATATCCCTAACCGGTGTTAATTACTTTTGGAAATCGCCATTTTGGAATTTAATCAGATTAGTTGCATAACTTAAAACATTACTAGGACTAGTGTTAAGTGAAACCATCCCACCTTAGTTAGCCTTCCTATCGAACTTATCTATTCAATTTTCTCTCATTTAATTAATTTCTTTCCTTAGTTTTATTCTTAGATATAAAACAAAATCAAGATATATTATTCTCTCCGCCTAGATTAATAGAAATCCGACTATATTTAGGATTAGCATAATTAGTCCTCATGGGATCAATACTCTACTTACTATATATTACTTGAGTGCCGAAGTACATTTGCTTTTATTAGTGTGTGTATTTATCACGCATCAAACAACCCTTCCAAATTTGAATCAATTTAAGAATCGCTTTGGAATTGGCTGTAAAAAATTTAAAACATGTACAATTTCAAACTTTAAATCATTCTTACAAGACAAAATTAATGAATTGCCAAAAAGAACAAAAAGATAAAAAAAAAATACAATGAAACTAGTATCTCATTAGTCTAGGCAAAAAGGTCATAAAACTCATAATTCATAATCCATAACCTTAACAAGAAAGGAAAGATCCTTAAAATAAAATTTTCTACACAATTTCAAACTTAGCAATATTTCCCAACGTAAGAACAAACTCTTTGCCAAAATTCTCAAAGCAATAGAAAGACTTGAGTTCAAAACAATATAAAGTCAAATGGATTTTGAAGAGAATTTTTGTTTTTTTTTTTTAACCCTAAGACATAATTCCCTCTACCTCCAACTTGAAATCAAAAATGTTCTCATTATTAAGAAAATGCAACAAAAATGCCTCAGAAAATTCCAGTAGCACATTATACTTACAAATGACAGAACATGCTTAAAATTAAAAATTCAAGAAGGGTAAGAGGCATACCAGAGCTATTACCAAACACATAACAATCAAAAAGAGGCTAATCCCATAGAATCAGTAGCTGCTTCATTCAATGTCTCAGAATCAGACTTCTCACTAGCTTCACTAGTTGATGTCCGTGCATCTTTCTAATTCAGCTGTGTCTTAAGTTCTTGCACTGTTTTTTCTAATAATGCATTTTTCACAATGAGATAAGCCTTAGTTGGGTGCTTAACTCTCTTAGACGTGGTACCAGAGGTGCCATTTTGTGCTCCTATGGTTAATGTTCTAGGCTCAATCCATAAGAAAAATTCATCTTCTTTGTCATCCATAGGTTTGCAAATCTCAATCTTCCACATTAAAAATGACAATTACATTTAATCATTTCCATCCTTTAGGATAAGACATGCTTTTTAGGATCGTAAACCCCTAAATTTTTTACCATCCAGTAATATAACTTCCAAATCTAAATGCACTAATTTTCTTACTTCCCAGCGTTTAAAGATGCCTAGTAAAACAAAATCCAACATTGATCTTATAACCCATAGTCATACACCACAACAACAATAAATCAGATTTAGGCACTGAGCTATGAGCCTTATGCCTAGAGAAAAGAGAATATGCAAGATATTGCTGTAAAAATCAAAACTCTAGACACATACACTGAGGACTTAAAGGAATTAGGTTTATATAAATCACTATCAATAATAGTGAGCCAGAATTCCTATACATGAAACTCAGTTGGGAAACTAACCACAAATTCTTATACTTATCAGATTGCAATTCCTCTTTTGAAACAATACCCAAAGCTAAGTTCAATTCTTCCAAGTCCAATTATTTTTCATAACATATAATCCTAGATCTATTAGTTTCCTTCCTACCTTTAAAATGCAAGTTCATTAACACCTTGGTACCCATTCCAGCAATGTTGAAAAGCCTTAATACCTTAGTATCTAACCCAAATTTTGCCAAACTCGAGACACACACATTTCTAGCAAACTTTATCACCCAAGTGCGAAAAAGTTCATACCTCTTAAGATCATCGACTCATTGACAAGCGAGCATCCTTTGTCTTAAAGTGGACTGTTTCAGTTTGGAGTTATCTACTTTTCTCTTCTCCACTACTCTTTATAATTTCTTAGCCATAGACTTTGTTTCTGACCGACTTAATCTTTTTTGCCTAACCAAAGCGACTAGGCGAGTGTTGGGAATGCCCTAGTCCCAAGGCATTGGTCCTTATAATGTATCATACATCTTGTATCTTATAATGAGATTTATGTATTATAAATTCGTGTCAATGAATAAAGGCATTAATCTATTTATATACATCTTGTGCAATATTTTAAATAGAGTATCCAATGGACATATCCATATCCATATTGACAAGTGTCATACACTTGGCAGTAAGATTATGGATAAGGAAAATGATATGGCCATAAAGTCATCCGTAGTTTGTTCCAGTCATGTGAATGGATGGAACCAAAGACTATTATAAGCTTAGTTGTATGGCGATGTCTTACCGGCCATTGGATATGGAATGTCAACCAAGTTCACAGGTACATGCAACGGGTCATGGTACTGGATAGATCCAGTAAATAAGAAATCCACATGGTATAGTATCATAAGTGATTCTCGTGTAATACTTATATGGATCCTTTAACCCAACCATGTTATGGTCTTGCATGTGAAGTGACACAGGTGAATGCCTAAAGGTTTGTAATAGCGTGCCAAGTATGGGTATGTTCGGGTGTGCCAGTGAGCATGACAAGACTATGAACATGCAGAAGGAAATGTCACTTAGTAAACCACTGAGAAGATATCACCGGCCTCTTGATAAATGCAACTGATAAGAGTGTGGCCATACCCAAACAAGTTGGAACTCATTTGTGAGCATCAATTCATTCGGGATCAAGTAAATGTCCGGACACAAAAGAGGATGATGACGCCATACCTCTGTGTTGGACACCGATATCAATGACATGGGATATATAAGTTAAACTACAGGGTTAAGACTTTCGTTAGACTACTATATCCGTCTTCATTGGGGGCTGTAGTGGCTTACTAGAGCCCGCCTATAGTCTGTGGGCCTTAGGACCACTGCCAACATAAAGACGGTCCCACAGGATTGTACACATAGAATGTCTGAGTTTGAACTTGTCGGATCACCCCTTGTACTTGGAGTATACAAACTAGAGAGATAAATATTAATTAATTAAATTATAGATCAATTGGATTGATCGATATAATGTAATTGATATATATATATATTTTTAATTGGAAATTTATTTCCAAGTGGAAATAAATTTCCAATTAAATATATATATATATATATATATATATATATCAATTACATTATATCGATCAATCCAATTGGAAATAAAATACATATATAGGTTTATATGTATTTAAGTTGAATCTCAATTAATTTATTGAGTCAATTTTAATTAGCGAATCAATTTTAATTTAATGACATGTACATTATATAATATGGTTTTATATAAATAAAATGCATGAAAATTAAAATAGAATTGCAATTAATTTTATCCATAATAATTAATTTGGATTAAAGGATTTATGGTATTAAATTCCAACTTAAAAGCTAATTAAAAGAATAGGCTTAAATCGAGGCCTTGATTTGAGCCAAGTATTAATTCTCATTAATGTGAAATTTCGGCCATAAGAGAAAAGAGAGGCTGAAATATTCGGCCAACTACTGCTCTTCTCCTTTGATCCACCGCTCGCATGGGTTCTACTCGATAGACATTCGTGTACGTGAGAGTGAAGGGAAACAATTTCGGTTTCTGCAGCTGTATCTAGAAGAGACATAGAAAGGTGAGAATCCCATTTCTAGTCTTTGCATTTTATGTTTTTGATTTCTACTTCAATTACTCCTGGGTCACAGATTTGAGAAAATTGATTCGAACTTCCGCCTTCATCGGTTGATTTTCTATGAAAAGTCCCAACGGTGAAGGTTTGAGGGTTCCATTATTTCATTAAAAAAATGGTGGAAATGGGTTATGTGGAAGGAAGTTCACTAGGTTTTTCAATTTGAAAGAAAAATATGAAAAGTTTCGACAAAAATGTCTAAAATTAGATTAGGGCATATGGTAATTAAGGGTGAAAGACATGCTTGGCAATGTAAAAAAAATAAAGGGCAAGCTGGTCTTTTGTTAAAAGAAAATGATCGTTTGATTGGAATAAATATAAATAAGGAACATTGAAGGAATTTGTGGAAAAGAAACACTACATTGGAAAAAGGAAATAAAGGACACGTAGGGAATTTATAAGAAAGGGTAGGGGTAAAATTTGGAAATGTGGAAAAATAAGAAATAGAGAGAGTGGGTGCAATGGGCTTGGTAGAAAATGAGCTAATATCATTTTTGGGCCTATTGTTAATTAAGACAATTCATCGGCATATATAAAATCAAATTAATTCCTTTCAACCTAATAAAAATAGTAAGGCAAAGAGAAATTTACAGGGGTGTATTGGATTAAGACTTTTAATGACTTTTACATACTTTTAAAATCCGCAGGTATTCAATTAAGACTTTTTAGGAGTCTTTAAAAGTCATCAGGTATTCAGTTATGACTTTTTAAGAGTCTTTAAAAGTAATCATGTATTCAAAAAGTCATTGACAATTGATGAGAATGACTTTTATAGACTTTTTTTACAAAATATAACACAAAATCCTCAGAAAAAAGTCTTGCATTTATATGCAAGACTTTTATTTATCATTTATCGTGAAATCCATAATCACCCGCCCTTTCTGTCTTTGGAAAAGATCGACCTCCACCCTCTCCGACCTCCATAATCACCTGCCATTTTTCGTTACCCTCTCCGACCTCCATAATCACCCACCCTTTTTGTTGGAAATGCCCTAGTCCCGAGGCATTGGTCCTTGTATTTGTATTATACATGTATTGGATTTATGTATTTTACTCATTTGTGTTATTAATAAAGGCATCAATTCATTTATTATATCCATCTTGTGCAATATATTAAATGAAGTATCCAATGGACATATCTATATCCATGATGACAAGTGTCATGCACTTGGCAGTAAGACCGTGGATAGGGCAAACGATATGACCATAAATAGATCCGTAGTCTGTTCTAGTCATGGGAATGAATGGAACAATAGACTATCATTAACCTGGTTGTATGGCGGTGTCTTACCGGTCATTGGACATGGAATGTCAACCAAGTTAATGGGTACATGCCTGGAAGCATGGTACTGGATAGATCCACTAAACGAGTAATCCACATGGTATAGTATCACAATGGATTCTCGTGTAGTACTTGTATGGATCCTTTGACCTGACTATATGATGGTGTTACATGTGAAGTCGCATGCTTAGGGGTACGCCTAAAGGGCCTGTAATAGGGTGCCAAGTATGGGTACTTTCGGGTATGTCACTGAGCATGGTAATACTATGGATATGCAGAAGGGATTTGTCACTCAGTAACCCACTGAGAAGATATCACCGGCCTCTTGATGAATGTGACTGATAAGAGTGTGGCCACACCCAAACAAGTTGGAACTTGTTTGTGAGCTTCAGTGCATTCGGGATCAAGTTAATGTCCGGACACAAAAGAGGGTGATCAACCCATGCCTCTGTGTTGGACACTGATATCAATGACATGGGATGTACAAGTTTAACTACAGGGTTATGATATCAGTTAGACTGCCATCTCCATCTTAATTGGGGGCTGCAGTGGCTTGCTAGAGCCTAACTACAGTCTGCGGGCCAAAGGCCCGCTACCAACATAAAGATGGGCCCACGGGATCGTACACATAGAACGACTGAATGCAGACTTAAGGAATCACATGTATACTTGGAGTATACGCTATGGAGAGAGAGGTGTGTATATATTAATTATATTATAAAGATCAATTGGACTGGTCATAACAATAAAATTAATATATTCAATTGGCTCTTCATAATTAATTGGATTAATTATGAGATTATTTCCTAGGTGGAAATATTCATATGTATAGGTTTACATATGATTTTATTTTGTGTAGATTTAATTTTAATTTGATGGATTAAATTAATTGTCAAACTAATTTTAATTTAAATGTAAATAATATATTACTTGGAGTAATATATTAAATACATAGGTATATTAAAATTGGGTTTGAAATTAATTTAAACCAGAATAATTAAAATTAGACTGGGCCTAAATTAAAACAAGGAAGCCCGCACAGAATAGAATGGAGCCAAGCTGGGCCTGAATTCCCTTAAGGGAATTCGGCCACCCTAGGTATAAAACCTAGGGTGAAAATTTCGGCCAACCTAACCCTTGCACACTAGTAGCCGAAATCTTCCCTTCCTCTCTCTTCCGTTGTTTCGTTTTTGCAACGCTAGCACGGGTTGCATTCATTAGGCGTTCGTGTACGAAATCGATGAGGAAATCTACTTTGGTTTCTGCAGTCTTCATCCATCTCTAGAAAGAGATTTTTCTGGTAAGAAAATTAATCCCTTTCTATTTAATTTTAAGTTTTTCAATTTCCATTTCAATTGCTCCTGGGACTGGATTTGAGGAAATCACCGCGTTCTTCCGCTTTTATCGGGTGATTTCCGGTGAAAAATCCCAACAGTGGTATCAGAGCGGGCTTTTGATCCGTGGAAATTGATTAATTTGGTTAAATCCCATTTTTGAAATTGGATGTTTTTTTTATTGGGATTCATGGTATGGGTTTTATGATTTTTCCCATATGTTTTATACAATGGAAATAAATTTTGCATATTGGTTTATGTTATTTTATTTTTGTTGTATGTTATTGGCTTTCTTGGAGAATTGCTATGTGTTGATGGATGCTGTATTTTTTTTTATTTAATTCTGGTTATTTAAAAAAAAAAAATCTGCATCCCGGAGTGCGGAGCTGTCGCCGGCGGCCGCCGCACCCGGCGGGAGGTGCGGCTGCAGCCGCTGGGCTGCCACTGCACAGCGGCAGTGCCGTTGCAGGCGGCTGCAGCGGGCCGGGCCCAGTATTTTGGATTTTGCGGGTTTTGGGCCGGGGGCCCAGTTTTAAAATTTTAATTGGTTTTAAAATTCGTGTGTTTAAATTTATGTAATTTAAATGCGCATGGTTTCTTGGATGAATTTTAATTTTGGAAATTAATATGGTTAATGGAAATTGGTTCGGGTAATTTTGGCACAATTACTTGGACGGCTAAATTGGACCCATGGTTTCCCAATTCCAGTGGGAGCAGTTGGACTGCTTGGGCTGGAATCCCAAAGCCCGTTAAGGGTTAGAACCATGGTGGGCCAAAAAAATTGGCGGTTTCCTAATAATGGCTTGGACATAATTGAAATGGGCTTAAATCATGCATTATAAAATGCTCTTGAATTGTATGTATTGGATGCATATATGTAATTAAATGTTTGTATGGTTGGATGCTATTGGGCCTTTTACAAGATGGGTTGTATTTTTCTTTTTGGGTAAATACGGCCTGCATGTTGTTTTTCTTTTTTTAATATAATTTTATTTTATTCATATATTATAAAATTTGTAAAAGAAGAAGCCCATGGAGTGGTGAGCCCAAGTGGAGGTGCAAGCCCAAGTGGAGGTGCGAGCCCAGAAGGAAAAGATGGAGGCCCACCTGATATTCATTTCTAGTATAGGTTTACTAGAATAATATTAGGATGTAAGATAGGCCCATAGCAGTCCATTTTACTTTTATTTAATTATGTTTTATATTCATTTGCATGTATGTATGTATGTTCCAGTAGCCATTTCACCCGCCTTATGTATGTAAGCCGTTATAATTGAATCTACTAACCAAATGGAATTACTAAGTCGCTTAAAAGTGCTTCCCTTATTCAAAACCGAATCGAAGTGGGAATAGGCCAGTTGTAGACCATGCCCTCGCAGGATGCACTGGAGTATTGTTACTTTGTATTGGGTTAGAGTATGGGATACTCTAACACTTGGATGGAGGTTTTGACTTAGCGTGGGTAGTAGGATTCTCCTGGCCCTAAGCACAGATGGGTAAGTGCCAACAAGCCCATCAAACCGAGAGTCCCTAGGTTGGGATTGGACGGCGTTCCTACCTAAATAGTGTTGGGATTTGTCACGGGAAACCGACCGATAAAAGCGGAAATACGCGTCGATTTCCTCGAATCCGGCCCAGGAGCTTAAGATGTGGAAATCAAAAACTTAAAGCATAAAAAGGAGGGTTTCAAAAACTCACCACAAAGTCTCTCTAAGAGACGGATGCAGACTGCAGAAATCAAGTGTAGATTTCCTCCACCGATGCGTACACAAACGGCTCTCGGACTGAAACCCGTGCTAGCGACTCGGATGACAAGAAGAGAGGGAGAGAGGGGCTGCTCACTTTGAGCTTATGGCTGTCCCTTTTTTTTCTTTCCAAAAGAAAAATCTATCTATGCAAAGATAGTACCCATTTACTCAAGTGTGCACCCAATTTCTTTCCAAAAGAAATAATGCATCTAAAAGGTGGGTAAAATACATTCCAAGGAAGAAGATATATACGGCAAGAATGGGATTCAAAATGCTGCCATCTTTTTCCACACATCCAAATTGTAAAAGATATGCACTTATGAAAACAAAATCCAATTTTGCTTTTCCATAAGTCAAACCAATGACTCACCATTCTTCCATTGGTCCACCATTAATAAGCCATCATCAACTTTTGTCCAAGAATGACTCACCATCTTTCTAATTGGTGCCACAAGGTAGACAAGTCCAACTTCTCTTCCTTTAAGTCAAATACATGACTCACCATATTAAGAAAAGGGATGCATCCATTCTTAACAAAATGACTCATCAAATTTCACCATCTTCTTTGGTCCAATATTTCGGCCATCACCATCTCATCTTATGTGGGAATTTTCATTTTAAGCCTTAAGCCCAATATTTAATTCCTTTGATTTAATTAAATCAAATGCAACTTTAATTTAACATGTATGCTTATATATGATACTATGTAACATATTACATACATTTAAATTTAAAATTCATTTGACCTTTTAATTTAATCAATGGATTAAATTAGACACACATAAAATGACAAACATGTAAACCTATACATGTCATAATATTTCCACCTAGGAAATAACCCCATAAATTAATTCATTGAATTAATTATGAGTAGGCCAAAATAAATATTAATTATATAACTTTGATCAATCCAATTGATGCATATAATATAATTAATATATCTCTCTCTCTTCAAATGTGTATACTCCAAGTACACACTTAATCCGACTAGTTAAAGTCCAGACGTTCAATGTGTACGATCCAATGGGCCCGTCTTTATGTTGGCAGTGGGCCAAGGCCCACAGACTACAGGCGGGCTCTAGCAAGCCACTGTAGCCCCCAATTAAGACGGAGTAAGCAGTCCAACTGAAAACGTAACCCAGTAGTTTGAACTTGTAAATCCCATGTCACTGATATCGGTGTCTAACACTGAGGCATGGAAGTATCACCCTCCTTGTGTCTGGACCTTGACTTGATACCGAATGAACTGATGATCACAAACAAGATCCAATCTTGTTTGGGTGCGGCCGCACACTTATCAGTAACATTCTTCAAGAGGCCGATGATATCGTCTCAGTGAATCACTGAGTGACATTCCCTTCTGCATATCCATAGTGCTGCCA
Organism: Euphorbia tirucalli; assembly: GCA_039660915.1. NCBI lineage: Eukaryota > Viridiplantae > Streptophyta > Magnoliopsida > Malpighiales > Euphorbiaceae > Euphorbia > Euphorbia tirucalli. The sequence continues at coordinate 37,176,735 of CM077636.1, read as the reverse complement.
TGCTCACTGACACACCCGAACGTACCCGTACTTGGCACCCTTTTACAGGCCCGTTGGGCGTACACCAAAGTGTGCCACCTCGCATGCAGCACCATCATATGGTCCGGTCTAAGGACTTATACAAGTACTACACGAGAATCATTTATGATACTATACCATGCAGATTCCCGTTAAGTGGATCAATCCAGTACCATGCCCATTTTGCATGTACCCATTAACCTAGTTGACATTCCATGTTCTATGACCGGTAAGACACCGCCATACAACCAGGCTAACGATAGTCTTTGGTTCCATTCATTCCCATGATTGGAACAGACTACGGATGACTTTATGGTCATATCGTTTTCACTATCCACAGTCTTACTGCCAAGTGCCTCACACTTGACAACATGGATATGGATATGTCCATTGGATACTCTATTTAACATATAGCACAAGACATATAATAAATAGATTAATGCCTTTATTTCCTTGACACAAATTGTATAATACATAAAGTTTACATTAATGTACAAATGTATTATGCAAACACAAGGACCAATGCCTCGGGACTAGGGCATTTCCAACAAATAGTTAAGGTGTAGTTGTACCAAACCCTCGTTTGGCTATATCTTAATGAAATATGGATCTCGGCCCATGAGCCCAACAACTCAGTTTAAATTAATAACTTGATTCATTATTAATTTTATATGGGAACAACAAAGTAAAGCCCTTTATTAACACTCTGAAATGTTTTTCTGTGTAGAAACACCCAAATGGCAAACACAAATACCTTATCACTGCGATCCATTCTTGAAAAGGACAAGCTTTTCGGTCCTAACTTTTTAGACTGGTCTAGGAACTTAAGGATAGTTCTAAGACAAGAGTCAAAAGAGTATGTGCTGGAAAGGCCTGTGCAGGCTGCGCCTCAAGGATGTAATCCACCGGCTGCCTAGCTGGAGGAATACGAGGCGCACGTCAAGGACAACCGGGATGTGACATGCCTTATGTTGGCCTGTATGGTCCCTTAACTGCAAAAACAGTTTATGGACCATCAAGCCTATGCTATGATAACAACTCTTAATGAGATGTTTCAAGAGCAAGCTCGTCAGGAAAGGTACCTGACCAATAAGGCATTCCACTCTTGTAAGATGGGGGCCGGGACATCTGTGAGTGCACACGTGCTCAAGATGAAGGGCTATTTGGATACTTTGGCCCGTCTCGGATCGCCTATCTCTCAAGAGTTGGCAGTGGACACTATCCTCGCGTCCTTGCCGGATTCTTATGATCAGTTCATCCTAAACTACAACATGCAAGGGATGAACCGTACTGTCAGTGAGCTGCATGGGATGCTCAAGCTTACTGAGCAGTCGATCAAGAAGACTCCACCAGTGCTGCTGGTCAACAAGGGGAACCCTCCTCTTGCCAAGGGTAAGGCCAAGGCCAAAAAGGACAAAGCCAAGAAGCCCAAGGCCCAACCCAAGGCCCAGCAGAAGGCAGGTCCTGAGGATGTCTGTTTCAAGTGCAAACAGGCAGGTCATTAGAAGAGATCGTGTCCCAGGCTGATGGGAAAGCAAAGAAGGGGCCAAGGTGCATCCTTTTCAGGTTTATGTTATAGATATTAACCTTACTATTTCAACATCCTGGGTATTGGATACTGGATGTGGTTCTCACATTTGTTGCAATGTGCAGGGACTTAAGAATAGAAGGTTGCTGGGGTCGGGAGAGGTGGACTTGCGGGTCGGGAATGGAGTAAGGGTTGCTGCCATAGAGATCGGCGAATACCACCTTATGATGCCCAGTGGATTGGTTTTGATTTTAGAACATTGTTACTTTGTACCTGCTATGTGCAGGAATATTATTTCTGTATCAATGTTGGATATTTCTGGATTTAATTTTGCTATTTCTAATGGTAGAATTTCTTTATCTAGAGAGGGATTATTTTATGGAGAAGCTCTATTAAATAATGGCCTATATATCCTGGACTTAAATGAAACCAATCATATCTATAACATAAACACTAAAAGGGTTAAGCCTAACGAACTTAATCCTATCTACCTATGGCATTGTCTTCTTGGCCATATAAACGAGAAGCGCATTGCTAGGCTTCACAAAGCTGGAGTCCTAGGGTCATTTGACTTGGAGTCAATTGATACATGCGAATCATGTTTAAGAGGCAAGATGACAAAGGCGCCTTTTAGCAAGAAGGCTGAAAGGGCCACTGGCTTATTGGACCTAATACATTCAGATGTATGTGGGCCTATGAGCGCAGCGACCAGAGGTGGACATCTGTACTTCGTCACGTTCACGGATGATTTCAGCAGATATGGCTATGTCTATCTGATGAAACACAAGTCCGAGACCCTTGATAGGTTCAAGGAATTTAGGAACGAGGTACAGAACCAGTTAGCAGGAATATCAAAACCCTTTGGTCGGACCGAGGCGGTGAGTATATGAGCCTAGAGTTTGATTCATACTTGAGAGAGCATGGAATAGTTCCACAGCTCACCCCTCCCGGTACACCACAATGGAATGGGGTGTCCGAACGGAGGAATAAGACCTTGTTGGACATGGTCCGCTCAATGATGAGTCAAGCATCTCTCCTAATTAGTTTCTGAGGACACGCCCTCGAGACAGCAGCTCTCATCTTAAATAATACTCCGACTAAGGCAGTGGAAAAGACCCCATATCAGATATGGACGGGCAAGGAGCCCAATGTGTCTTTCCTAAGGATTTGGGGATGCGAAGCACATGTCAAGAAATTGACTAGTGGCAAGCTAGAGCCCAAAACCGATAAATGCCTATTTGTGGGCTACCCTAGGGAAACCAAAGGGTATTACTTCTACAACCCCGCCGAGAACAAGGTGTTCGTGGCAAGGAAGGGGGTCTTTCTAGAAAAGGAGTTCCTTTCCAAGAAAGATAGTGGGAGCAACGTTGAACTCAGGGAAGTTCAAGGTCCACAAGCTCCTGAAGAGGATAACTCGGAGGCCCAGGTGGAGCTTCCACAAGTGGAAGCACCGACCCAGGCCACACAAGAATCTAGAAGGTCTGGTAGGGATCGTCGGGAACCAGAAAGGTATGGTTTCCTCGTCACCGATGATCAAACTCTTCTCATCTGGGATGAAGAAGAACCTAAAACCTACTAGGAGGCTATGGCTAGCCCACAGTCTGCAAACTGGCGTAAAGCCATGGAGGCAGAAATGCAATCCATGTATGATAATCAAGTTTGGAACTTGGTTGATCCACCTCCGGGTGCTAAGGTAATAGGTTGCAAGTGGTGCTATAAGCTAAAAGCTGATAATACCTTTAAGGGGCGTCTGGTTGCGAAAGGTTTCAGACAAGTCCATGGAATAGACTATGATGAAACTTTCTCACCAGTAGCCATGCTCAAATCCATCAGGATACTGCTGGCCATAGCCGCATGGTATGACTATGAGGTATGGCAGATGGATGTCAAAACCGCTTTCCTTAATGGAAAGCTACTCGAGGATGTGTACATGACACAACCTGAGGGTTTTGTCGATCCTAAGTATCCGGGAAGGGTATGCAAACTTCAAACGTCCATTTATGGACTGAAGCAAGGATCCCGTAGTTGGAATCTAAGATTCAATGAGGCTATAAAGGAATATGGCTTCATACAGAATCCAGATAAGCCTTGTGTGTATAAGAGGACTAGTGGGTGCATTGTCACATTCTTGGTACTTTATGTAGAGGACATCCTACTCATTGGAAGCGACATACCCACACTGCAAGGGGTAAAGCAGTGGCTCAGTAAGTGCTTCGCAATGAAGGACTTAGGCGAAGCTGAGATGATCCTAGGGATCAGGATCTATAGGGATAGATCAAATCGGCTTCTGGGCCTAACTCAGGCTTCGTACATTGACAAAGTTCTGAAAAGATTCAGCAAGGACCGGGCCAAGAAAGGTTTCTTGCCAATGGGCCATGGGCTGAAACTTAGTAAGAAGAACTGTCCTAAAACAAGGGAGGACAGGGAGAACATGAAATTGGTTCCATATGCTTCGGCTATTGAATCAATCATGTATTGGATTAAGACTTTTAATGACTTTTACATACTTTTAAAATCCGTAGGTATTCAATTAAGACTTTTTAGGAGTCTTTAAAGTCATCAGGTATTCAGTTATGACTTTTTAAGAGTCTTTAAAAGTCATCATGTATTCAAAAAGTCATTGACAATTGATGAGAATGACTTTTATAGACTTTTTTTACAAAATATAACACAAAATCCTTAGAAAAAAGTCTTGCATTTATACGCAAGACTTTTTATTTATCATTTATCGTGAAATCCATAATCACCCGCCCTTTCTGTCTCTGGAAAAGATCGACCTCCACCCTCTCCGACCTCTATAATCACCCGCCATTTTTCCTTACCCTCTCCGACCTCCATAATCACCCACCCTTTTTGTTGGAAATGCCCTAGTCCCGAGGCATTGGTCCTTGTATTTGTATTATACATGTATTGGATTTATGTATTTTACTCATTTGTGTTATTAATAAAGGCATCAATTCATTTATTATATCCATCTTGTGCAATATATTAAATGAAGTATCCAATGGACATATCTATATCCATGATGACAAGTGTCATGCACTTGGCAGTAAGACCATGGATAGGGTAAACGATATGACCATAAATAGATCCGTAGTCTGTTCCAGTCATGGGAATGAATGGAACAATAGACTAGCATTAACCTGGTTGTATGGCGGTGTCTTACCGGTCATTGGACATGGAATGTCAACCAAGTTAATGGGTACATACCTGGAAGCATGGTACTGGATAGATCCACTAAACGAGTAATCCACATGGTATTGTATCACAATGGATTCTCGTGTAGTACTTGTATGGATCCTTTGACCTGACCATATGATGGTGTTACATGTGAAGTCGCATGCTTAGGGGTACGCCTAAAGGGCCTGTAATAGGGTGCCAAGTATAGGTACTTTCGTGTATGTCACTGAGCATGGTAATACTATGGATATGCAGAAGGGATTTGTCACTCAGTAACCCACTGAGAAGATATCACCGGCCTCTTGATGAATATGACTGATTAGAGTGTGGCCACACCCAAACAAGTTGGAACTTGTTTGTGAGCTTCAGTGCATTCGGGATCAAGTTAATGTCCGGACACAAAAGAGGGTGATCAATCCATGCCTCTATGTTGGACACTGATATCAATGACATGGGATGTACAAGTTTAACTACAGGGTTATGATATCAGTTAGACTGCCATCTCCATCTTAATTGGGGGCTGCAGTGGCTTGCTAGAGCCCAACTGCAGTCTGCTGGCTAAAGGCCCTCTGCCAACATAAAGATTGGCCCACGGGATCGTACACATAGAACGACTGAATGCAGACTTAAGGAATCACATGTATACTTGGAGTATACGCTATGGAGAGAGAGATGTGTATATATTAATTATATTATAAAGATCAATTGGACTGGTCATAACAATAAAATTAATATATTCAATTGGCTCTTCATAATTAATTGGATTAATTATGAGATTATTTCCTAGGTGGAAATATTCATATGTATAGGTTTACATATGATTTTATTTTGTGTAGATTTAATTTTAATTTGATGGATTAAATTAATTGTCAAACTAATTTTAATTTAAATGTAAATAATATATTACTTGGAGTAATATATTAAATACATGGGTATATTAAAATTGGGTTTGAAATTAATTTAAACCAGAATAATTAAAATTAGACTGGGCCTAAATTAAAACAAGGAAGCCCGCACAGAATAGAATGGAGCCAAGTTGGGCCTGAATTCCCTTAAGGGAATTCGGCCACCCTAGGTATAAAACCTAGGGTGAAAATTTCGGCCAACCTAACCCTTGCACACTAGTAGCCGAAATCTTCCCTTCCTCTCTCTTCCATTGTTTCGATTTTGCAACGCTAGCACGGGTTGCATTCGTTAGGCGTTCGTGTACGAAATCGAGGAGGAAATCTACTTTGGTTTCTGCAGTCTTCATCCATCTCTAGAAAGAGATTTTTCTGGTAAGAAAATTAATCCCTTTCTATTTAATTTTAAGTTTTTCAATTTCCATTTCAATTGCTCCTGGGACTGGATTTGAGGAAATCACCGCATTCTTCCGCTTTTATCGGGTGATTTCTGGTGAAAAATCCCAACACTTTTTACCATCTTTAAAATAGCTCCCCATTTACCATCTTTAAGACAGCTTCCTCATTTCAGTTTGACACAAAAACAGAGATAGTCTTGGCTTGTGCAGGATTGCATAATTTTCTTAGAAAGGAGTGTCGATCAGATGAGTTTCCAATTGAACAAATAGTGAAACTAATTTATGTACACCAATGTCAATTAATAAAAAAGAAGATTTTGAACCATTTGTTGGAACACAAGAAGAACAAAGAAATGATGCTAATGAATGGAGAGCTAGTATTGCTACTGACATGTGGAATAATGTTGAACATATGAATGATGATGAATATTAGAAATTTTATAGCCAAATTACAATTTTTTAATTAACATTACTATTCAATTTTTATGTTACTATTTCATATTTTATGTTTGGAAATTGTTGTGGTCATTTATGTGGTGTATTATCATTGCACACATGGAGATTATTAGTATTTTCTATTAAGTCTTTAAAAGTTTTTATAAGTCTATAAAAGTCTATGAAATAAACTTTTTAAAAGTCATCAATACTTTTAAAAATTCTCTGCATGATATTAAAAGTCACTGAAAGTCATTAAAGTCTATAAAAGTCATTCACTCAAAAAAAGTCTATAAAAGTCTTAATCAAATACCACCCCCTTAAAATTTAAAATTCCCACATGTCAAAAGAAAATCATATATTTAAAAATAATATTGTATAGGTATGCGCAAACTATAATTTCACCAAAATAATGAATTTCAAATTTGATCAGTTAAGAAACTTTGGTAAAACTATACAAATAGTACCCTACAAAAATTGATATGTATATTTATCAAAAAGAAATATGCAATGTACCATTTAATAATGCCCCTAAATTGTGCAAAATTTAATTATACAATAGAGTATTAACAAATTAAGACAATTGAAAAGAATAAATTCTGTGAGTCTTTAATCCTTGTAAACCACTTGCACTTATACAATTAGGCCTTGACCTTTAAAACTTGGAGACCTATGAAAGACAAATAACATTAAAATTTAAACTAAAATTTGAATATCTATTCTTAACTTATTTTTTATGTACAAAATGGAACTAATTAAAATGCTTCTTTTGATGACCAAAGTTGGACGTAATATGTGAGCACTTGGTTCCCATAACTGAATTTCATCAATGGATGAAGGGATTATGGGATTGACAAAATGCTTAAATCTTTGTCTATTCACTTTAAAAGTTCCTTTCTTTGGATGCATTAATTCTGTAGCTCCATGGGGAAAGACTTGTATAATTTGAAAAGGACTCGACCACCTTGATTTCAACTTTACTGGAAAGAGTTTAAGGCATGAGTTAAATAATAAAACCTACTATTCGGGAATAAATTCCCTCATAAAAATGTGCCTATCATGCAAAATTTTGGTTTTCTCGTTGTACAACCTTGCATTTCATAAGCAAACACCTTAAGTCATCTAATTGATTTAATTGGAGCTACTTGTACTCTCCAGCAAGCTACGTATCAAAGTTTAGAAACTTGATAGCCCAAGATGTCTTGTGTTCAAGCTCAAAGGCAAATGACATGCTTTCCCATGAATTCTACCGTAGGGTTTTTCCCTTGTTGTGGCCGAAATTTTGGTTAGGGAGAGAGGGAGAAATATTTTTTATTTATACCCTAAAAATAGAATTAGGTTAAATTAAAATAGTACTAGTCTTTTAACTTAATTTATCTTATTTCATGATTCTTTTAGGATTTTTATTATAACCATATAATAACCCTAATTAGAAAATAAACTTAATAATTAAAATCAGACCAACCATAATATAATTTGACCACATCATTTATATAAATACTTCACATATTTATATTAAGATAATATTTCATCTTTTTATATTAACCTGGATAAATAATAGACTGAAATAAAATTTCTTTCCTATGGTTAATTTATTTTATTAGAATTTACCACTAAGCCTATGAAATATTATTAACCTAAACACTCTGAGTATAATATGTAACCAATATATATTATTCAGTCTGTAACAAAACCACTCAGACATCATTTATGTGTGATCCAATAGGTTCATCTTATGTTGGCAGTAGGCTCAATACCTTAAGGCACATAGTTAGTGCGTTCTAGCAAACCATTACATCTACCCAAATGAGATGAAAAACATTAATCCACTCAGGGATAAAAACCTTGTAGTAACTTACACATCATGTGCACAACGCAGTGTCCTGCAAGAGGTATGGCAAAGTCATCCTCCTTAACTACAAGGACGTTCTTTGATTCCAAATATATTGAAAACACAATCAACTAATCACCTAGTGATTACCTTACTTGGTCCTAGCCACACTCTTCTTAGTCTTACTCATCAAGTGGTTGTGATATTTGCTCTCAATAAGAGAGTGGCAAATCCATTCACATCACTCACATTCCTAGCATGATCATTAACATACCTAATCATACCCCATACTTGGCACCCTGTTAGGCGCATGTCAAAGTATGTAAGCTAGCACCCAGGTCTTGTTGGTGTGCGCTAGTCCAAAGGCATTGGTTCTTAATTATATCATACATTGTATGTGAATATTTTGTATTATACATTGTGTTAAATAAAGGCATTTTTATCTATTTATTTGTTTCTTGTATAATTTAATAAATAAAGTATCCATTGATTATAGCCATACTCATGTTAACTAATATAGGTCATTAGCTATTGAGACCTTGAGTAGTGTTAAAGCTATAATCATAAAGAAGTATCGGGTCTGTTCTAATCATGGGAATGAATAGAGCTAAAGACCAACATGTACTTGACTGGATGGCAGTGTCTCACTGACCATTGGACATGGGATGTCAGTCGGGTATATGGGTACATTTTACTATACGTGGTACTGGACCGATCTGCCTCAAGAATACCTTATGGTCCGATCGTCATAGGTGTTTCTCAGGTAGTTCTTGATATTAGCCTTAGACTCGATTTCACTATAACATGACATGGGATCTCATACACTTTGATATACGCCTAACGGGACCATAACAGGGTGCCAAGTATGGGTCTGTTGGGTAGGCTGGTGAACATGTTGATGTTGATAGTGAGTTGACAAAATTGCCACTTGACGTCCCCTGAGATGACATCACTGGCCACTTGATGAGTGAGATTGATAAGTGTATAGCCATACCCAAATAAGTTGGGATACTTATTCACGATCATCAGTCTACTCGGAATCAAGGAATGAATAAGTATAGAATAGGTCGACTGGAACCATGCCTCTTGCTTATACATCGATGTCAGTTGGCAAGCGAGATAATAAGATCACTACCGGGTTATGTTTTCACATTACACTACAAGTCTCCATCTTAATTGGGGGCTGTAACGGTTTGCTAGAACCCATTTACAGTCTGTGGACCTTTGGCCCACTGCCAACATAAAGATGAACCTATAGGATCGTATACATAGAATGACTAAACATTGACAAATCGGAATTGGAACGGAAACCAAATTAATTGAATTATTGACATTAGGTTATATCATAATTAATTCAGGGATATTAATGAAAATTATTTATTTGATTAATTAATTACATGTTGTAGATAATTAATTAAATAATATTTCCTTGGTGAAAATTTAAATACGTGGGTTGTATTAATTTAAGGTTGTTTTTTATTTAACTTTGGGTTATGTTATTTTGATAAAATTGTATTTAATTGTATCAATTGAAATTTTATAATATGGTTTATTTAATTCTAAGGATACAAACTAAATCAATTTAATCAAATAAAAATACCTTATAGTTTTAATTAAAAACCTAGTATACTAAGGAGTATATTAGGAGCCTTCAATCTAATTTTCTCCATAACCCTAGAGCTGTAATACACACTAGAATTACAGCCGTCCACTCTTGGCCAAAAGATCACGGTTTTCATTCTTCCGTTCGCTAGCACGAGTCGCTTTCCAGAGCCATTCGTGTGCCGAATTGTGCAGAAAACGCGTTTGGATTTCTACAGCACTCTCTAGAGGAGACGTTTAAGGTGAGAAAATTTATTATCTCTTCATCTATCTTTGATTCTATCACAATCATGGTTCTTGGGATCATGGAATTTAAGGGAAAATTTTAATCGCTATTTTCCGCTACGCACCGGTTTTCCTCGTGAGAATTCCCTACAAGTCTGTAGTGATATCAGGTCAAGGATATGATATAAGTAAAACTAGAGAACCACCTATAACATAGAAACCATGTGGTGTTCTTGTATCGGATCGATCCATTACCATGTAACCTAACATGTACCCATGTCCTTGATTAACAGTCCATGTCCAATGATTGATGAGACACCACCATACGATCAAGGCATATATTGGTCTCTGTGTTGGTGTATGCCTTAGTCCCTAGATGTTGTACTTGGTGTTTTGAATAGTTGTATATATACATTTACTTCATATTAATAAAAGGCATAATCATATTTATTGAATTACTTGTGCAATTAATAAAATCCATAAATATGTACTTACTCATGTTTGTTAGTTGCATGTACTGAACAAGAAAGACAATGGGTTTAAAGAACACAGTTTTAAAGCTATCCCTAGTTTGTTATAATCATAAAAATAAAAATAACTAAAGACTAGTATGTTCCTTGTGAGATGAGTGATGTCTTACCGACCATAGGACTTGGAAAGTCAATCAAGGACATAGGTACATGTTAGTGAATAGTGTACTGAATCGATCCACTCGTGAGAACACTACATGGTCCAGTGTCATAAGTGTTTCTCATGTATTGCTTATATTGGATCCTTAGACCCAATTTACTACACTCCTAGATGTGACCTTGTATGCTTTGATCTGTGCCTAACGGGCCCATAACTGGGTGCCAAGTATGGTACATTGGGTATATCGGGAATCATCCTAGGACTGGGAGTAATGTGAAGGAATTGCCTGTCTCCTCACTGAAGATATGATATCACAGGCCTCTTGACAAGTGGGACTAAATAGTGTACAGTCACACCCAAATAAAATGATTATTAGATGATCATTTAATTGATTTTGTCGGTCTACTTAGATGTCAAGTAAATGTCCTAACATATAAAAGGTTGATATAGCCATGCCTTTTGTATGACATCGATATCGAATGAATACCAAAGGTTTATGTCGATTTGGTTTTGACATTTTCATCCTAATTGGGAGTTGTAACTTCTTGCTAGAGTCATTTACAACTTATGGCCCGAATGTCATTTCGGGCCCATGGCCAACATATGGATGGACCTACAGGATTGCACACAAGGAGTTTAGGCGATTTTTGTAATGGACCATTTAATATGTAGGGATTACATATTAATTATTATTGTTAATGAATTATTTTATTTTATGGAATTAATAGGTTAAGTCCCAAATAAAATATAATAATTCCATTATGAGAATTGGTTATAATGGCTTTTCAAATTTACCATATGGTAATTTTGGTTAAGTCATTTATATTGTAAAGTATGATTGATATTTTACAAGGAGGGGCATTTTGGGTATCTCCCCTTTATATTTCATATATAAAGGATGAGATGAAACCCTAACACCGAATGGACAAGTGTGTGCCACCAATTCTAATCTTCCTCCTTCTCTTGTGAGCAAAAGTCGTTTTCAAATGAGGAATTTTGGTCTGGAGCTAGTACTCGGATTCCACTGGTGAGACTCCGTGTGCGTGGTAGTAGAGGAGCGACAAGTGAAGCTCTAGTCAAATCTTTTTGTGCGAGCACGGCTAAGGTGAAAATCTTTTTCTCCTCTTTATTTTTGTAGATCTATAATCTAGCCTTGAAATCTTGGACACAAACCTTAGCTAGAGAGCATTTATTCCTCAATTAGTTTCGTTCTCTAGTCGAGATAGGTTCTAGTACTTTGGTTGTAATCATTCCCATGATTCCAACAGACCAGGGATAGCTTTATAACGTGTTCCACACCTACTCACGGCTTCACTATCCGGATTTTGTTACTGACATAAATGAGTATAAACAAATAATGGATTCTCTATCACTATTACACAAGAAATTAACAAAATAGATTATGCCTTTTATTTATATCAAAATTGATTACATTATATAGAGACTACGGTATACTTACACTAATAGGCCTAAATTGTATAAAGCTATAAAAAAATTAAGTTTTCTTGAAAGTAAATTTTTCTTATGGAAAAATAATAATTTTATAAACTTCTACAAAAAAGAAAAAAGAAAAAAAAGGAAAAAAAGCTTCTTAAATAGTATACGATGAGTTTTTTTTTTTTTTTTCCTTCCGCATTCGATGTGTAATGACGTAGAAAAAAATGATGAATGCGTTCTTTTGGGGAAATAATAAGGATTAAAGTTCTGGATACATGTTGGGTTGCGTGGCATAGGATGTTTGCTAGTAGGGAGAGAGGTGGTCTCAATTTTCGTAGTGTTCATACTTTCGATCTAGCCATGCTTAGCAAACAAGCTATGAGATTCACTTTGCATCCTCTTTCTTTAGTGACTCAGATTTATAAAGCTTGATACTAGGGGTGGCAATCAAGTGGGGAATATCCAAAAACTGTAGGGATCTGAACCAAAAGGGATGGGGAATAACCAAAATCTTCGCCCACGAAGACGGGGACGGGGGAACATTTATCCCCAAAGCTCCAATGGGGATTGGGATGAGGATTGCTATATTCATCCCGTGGGGATTTCTGCACCGTGCCCGTATAAATTCCCATGGGGATCTCCAAAAAATACCCCATGGGGATCCCCGATATTTTATAAAAATTTTAAAAAAATATACTTGTTTTCAATTTATTTATATACCCTTGACATATAGATATGAGTTGTATGTAAAATCCTAACTAAATTTATGTTTGTAACTTTGGAGATTTAATGTTGGATATTTATTGTAATGTATTTAAATTTGGATATTTTTTAGTGTAATGAATATAGAGTCAGTAAACTGAAGTTGGCCATATATTTTGGCTGGTAAGTTTACTTTATTCTTTTTGGGGATAGGGGTTCACCAAAACCCATGAGGATTTGTCCAGGGAGGGTATAAGGACAAAAAAATTCTCTGAGCGTTTAATGGGGACTCCCTAAACCGTCCCCGCAAGTTGGGGACGTAGTGGGGAATGCAAAACCGTTCCCGGCCCCAGCCCGCCCTATTACTACCCCTACTTGATACTTCCCCTGTTCTAGTTTTGTGGAAGCTAACTTGGACTCTTCCCTTAGTTTCATTTGGTGTAGCATGTATGCTTTGCAAGCAATCTTTTGGAGTGGACTGGGTCGGTGGATTGGCTCAGGAATTGCAGTTGGTCTTTTCCATGATCTGTGGCTTTTTATTGATGGAGATTTATGTAATCTGGCTCCTTATCAACTTGGGTAGCAAGATGTTAAGGTGGCATCTATTATTGACACATCTAGGGGTCAATGGAAGACCAAGCATATTCAAAGCATTTTTTCGGTGAATATGGCCGCCTATTTTTACACATTCCTCTTCCGAGATGGCAGAATTTACTCGAAAGATCATTTTGCATTCATAATAGGAGGGGATGTTTCATAGTCTAGTCTTGCTGCTATTATCTTATGCAAAATGATAATCTTTTTCCTCCGAAGATTAATAGCTTTGATTGGAATAAATTTTGGAGATTGAATATCCCGTTAAAAATAAAAATAAACTTTTGTTGGATCATTCTTCAAACGTTACCCACCAATGCAGTTCTATGCAAGAGGTATGAAAGTTATTAATGATTGTCCACTATGTCACAACAACAATGAATCATTTGTTCGTGCCTTGTACTCTTGCCGAATTTAGCCCCAGAATAATGCTAAAGGGGGAAAAAATTAGCGTTGCAATGTTTGGTTAGGAAAAAAATACTGGTCTGGTGTCTAATTAACTGGCCCATTTTCGTTGAACCATTTTCGGAACCAAGGTTTCCGAAAATGGGCCAAGATTTATTTATTTTTTTAAATTACCTGTTTTCGGAAATAGAGTTTCTGAAAAAAGGTTTGTGTCAGGCGCTCAAAAAGCACCTAACACAAACTCTGTTTTCAGAAACTCTGTTTCCGAAAACAAAGTTAAATATAAAAAAAAATTTTGAAAAAAAAAAATAAATCACGGGCGTGGGAATCCCCCAACAGTGGGGATTCCCACGCCAAATGCATGCAGCCAAAGGCTTGCAGGCTGCATGCATTTACGACCGTGAAAAATTTTAAAAAATGTTGTTTTTTTTCTTTTTTTTTTAAACAGCCTCTATATATATGTATATATATGTGTAAGTGTTTGGCAGAGAAGTATTTGAAAGATAGAAAAGTGGGGAGAGTTTTATAGAGAAATAAGAAATTGTTTTGAGTTGAGGTGAAGAGAGCAAATATTGTGATTTATAAAAGGCTTGTGTTTGCTGAGTTCCTCAAGGTAATTTTTTTATAATTTTTCAGCCTTATTTTTGTTCTTGGATACTTGATTTTGAAGTTATGAATTTAGAGGGTTTAACTTCTTGTTAATTTTTACCTTTAATAAAATCAACCAAGTTTATCAGTGCATTTGATTGTATGGGAGCTATAAATATTAACCTTCTGAATAATTTATCCACTTGGTTTTGTTTGATGTGTTGAGTTTGTTATAATGAAATTGAAACATAAGTTTTAGTTCTTGGCTTTTGTTATATATATATGGTGAATTTATAGTTTCCTATATTATTATTATTATCATTATTATAATAGTTTTGGAAAAAAAAATGGGATAGTGACGTGGATAAAATTTGCTATAAATTTTTATTTGTTTTATTATTATTATTATTATTATTATTATTATTAGAAGTTAGTCAAAAAAGAAAAAAGAAAATTGTGGTAGTGATAGCAAAAAAACTAAAAATAATTAGTATCAAATCCTCACACTTATCTTGAGCATTGAATTTGTAATAGTTTGTTATTCGAAGTCCCGCCTTAATAATTAGGTTAAATGAAATTAGTTTTGGACGTTGAAAAACAAAAAATAATTAGCGGAGAATAAAAATAAGTTATCTAAAGAAAAGAAAAAAGAAAACTGGGGTAGTGATAAGATGTGGTGTAATTTTTGTATTTATTTTTAATTTTATTACTTTTGGTATTATTATTATTATTATTATTATTATTATTATTATTATTATTATTATTATTATTACAGGTTATTAAAAAAAAGAAACTGAGGTAGTGAGTAGATTTATTTTTTGCTGTAAATTTTTATTTTTATTATTATCTTTGTTGTTAATATTATTATTATTATTATTATTATTAGAAGTAACCATTTAAAAAAAAAAAAGAAAACTATGTTAGTGACGTGGAATCTTTTGTTTAAGTTGTAAATTAATTTTTTAATTTGCATTTGAATTGTTGAAATTAAGGTTTTATTTTTTATTTTTTATTTTGTATGCAATTTATGGATGGTGAAAACAATACTTACTCCGAAAAGACTCCGATACCCCGAATTTGCAATGAAGAAATTAGAAAATTTGAAAGCAATTAGGATGAGAAGGGAAAAAAAACTTGTTAGAGTACCTGCTAAATATGAATAAAAAATTGCAAAATATAATAATGTCTGGCTATAAATTTGACAAGCGCAGGAGGGAACAAATGACACTGTTAAGAAATGGATTATCCTTGCATTATAAACTCTATTTTGACGAGATTAACGAACAATCACCTATAGAGTATGATGATATGGCTAAGATGTTAATTACGATGGAAAGTGATTGTATGAGTTTACCCAAAGAATTGGTTGGCAAAGTTTTAGAAACTCTGCCAAAATGTCAAGAAGACTATTGTAATATAGTGAATGCTAGGAATGGTTTCAAATTCAAGTTCAAGAAACCTCTATAGTAGTAGTTTAATTTTATGATTTTATAAATTAGGTTATTTTTTGTAGTTTACTGTTATTATGTAATTTAATATTATTATGTAACTTCATAGTATGATTATCTAGTTCAGTATTACTGTTTTGGATAAAGTCCTTAAATTATATATAACATAAATGAACTCTAGAATTATAATAGGATTGTTGATTAAATATACAATTGTAATATTGTGGTATTAATAATAACGGTCAATTGGGATAAAAAAATTCGAAAGATATGGAAAAAATTTATTGCATATATATCATGAGTATTAAAAAAATAAATATATTTTAAAAAAATAATTGTCATACATAATATGTGTTAAAGATATATAAATGTTTGAGATATTTTTTTATATTTAATTAAATCGCGCATAATATTTCTTATTAACATAATAACATTAAATTGTACATACATACATCTATAATTATATTCATCTTAACATTTTGTTTTTATATTTATTTAAAATTAATATTTATCATTTCATTTAATGTATATTATATATATATATATATATATATAATGAATTAATATTTATTTTATGTCATTTGATGTAGCTTGATGTTGGGTAGCTCTTGATCAAGCACACAACAAATTAAAGGTTATCAATATAGCTCATTTAAGGTTAGTAAAGTTCAATTATATATTTATTTATATATATTATGTATAATTATTAATGAATATGAGTTGCATGATTTTGTTGTATAATGTACTATCGAATATGAAATATTATATGAACACGAAATTAGGCAAAGATATTTGAAAATAATATAATATTTGTTAGCATTGCATTGTAGCAATGACCTATACGTATTTCAATTATATTATGATCACTAAGAAGGACTATATATGAATTAGTAAATGTACTATATCTACTTCTAGATGTTGAAATTAATATCAATTTATATAATTTTGTTTAAATGTTCAATAATAAAACCTATAAAACAATGCACTTATTTTTATTATATTATCGTTACAGTAGGTGCGCAATCATGTCAGAGAATAGCAACTATTATGTTATACACTGGGGGGGTAGGATGTATGTAAGCGATTCCGTTTTTGAGTATGATATGTTTAGCTCATCGGCTAGGCAGAAACGGTTGAAGGTTAAGAAAAAACCATCATTTGTTAAACTTGTTGATCGGATATCCAGTGAGATTGGATTTGGCAATAACGGAAGGGTGATAAAGATAGTGTATAAGTATCCTGTATCGCCCAATTCATTCTCCCACATGATTATCAGTGGCGACAGTGATGTTGGAATTATCCATGAAAATTTGGCAAACATTCCAAATTATTATACAGTTGAGTTGTTCATTGATTATGAGATTCTTGCATTTGGAGATAATGAAGCAGCAAGCGATGCTATGGTTTCAATTCCTACTTCCTTGAACAACGTGTGTGATTGTACTGTTCTGGGGTACGGAGCAGGTGATTCCTTGATTGGCAACTCTGAAAGTCAATCTACCTTTCAGTCAATAGGTTCTTATGGGTGGCAAGAACCTACCCCATCTATTTCTTTCCAGGGATTTGAATCATTTCCTACTTTTGATCCCTTTAACTTGTTCCCATCCATAAGAACCCAGGCTGGCACATCTCACAGTCCAGTTCCGGATGCTCATGATGGGTATGTAGCAATACAAACATATGGGTCATCGTATGATCATTCTACTGCTATCGGTGCTAATATACCTTCCTCACTTACTTCTGAAGGTGTGTCTGTTGTACATAACATCGAAGTTGTTGGTACAGAAAACAATCATGTAAGTAGCATATCACTGATGGAGCTTGCAGATCGCAGAGCTTTTGGATCAGGAAGTTCCGAAGACATTACTAGAATTGCTACCCAAATTGATGAAGAAGAAGAAGAAGATCCTATATGTCATTATATCGATAGAAGTAAGGAGCCTAATGAAATTGACAATACAGTGGATGAACAAATTGTCGAAGATTATGTACAGTTTGATGTTGACAATGATGACGATGATGACAATGAGGATGAAGGTCATGACGATGATGACAATGAGGATGAAGGTCATGAAGGGACAAATATCGATACTACCGTTGAGCAAAATATGAGTGTTGCAGTGACGGGGATGATTGATTTGGATTTATCTCCCCCCCCCCCAATATTGCTGAAGGCGTAGATATTCCCCCTATTGCTCCCTTATCATCTTTTGTATTCCCAGGTCCAACATATACCGCGATTGAAAAGCAGGATTATGTACGCCAATATGCAATTGATTCTGATGAAATAAACATATGGGATGGAGTATCTGAGCTAAAACGGGGATTAGTTTTTGGTGGAAAAGAGGAAGTTCAAGCAGCAATGAAGACATATTCGATGAAAAATCATGTTTCATTCAAAGTGGTTGAATCACATCCTCATAAATTGGTCGTCAGATGTAGGAACGAAGACCAAAACTGTGGTTGGTGGCTCCGTGCGCAGTTCAAGAAATCCATGGGGTATTGGATGATAACTGTTTACCGCGGTCCACATACATGCGTAAATGCAAGATCATCAAGACCATTACAATCTTGATAGTAAGATAATAACGAGTTCAATTTTGGGGATGGTTCAAAAAGATTCAAGACTGAACCTGGATTTGATAATTGAGCACGTGAAAACGGTCTTCCACTTCACCATTTCTAATAAAAAAGCATGGGGTGCTAAAAAGAAGGCACTAGAGAAGATTTATGGCAATTGGGAAGAATCATACAATATGTTGCCTCGATACCTGAACGCGTTGACCCACTATAATCCTGGGTAGGTGACACTCTTACTCACGGATGAAACATCTGATCATCGATTTACAATGTTTGAACGAGTGTTCTGGTCCTTTAAGCCATGTATAGAAGGATTTAAACATTGTCGACCGATCATACAGATTGACGGTACATTCTTGTACTGCAAATACCTTCACACACTTTTGGTGGCAACCGCGTTGGATGGTAACAATTATATCTTTCCAATTGCTTTTGTAATTGTTGAAAATAAGAACCAATCAAGTTGGGAATGGTTCGTGGAGTGTATCAGGACATTCGTGACACAACGCACTGGTTTAGGTGTCATTTCTGATCGACATGCTGGTATCCTATTTGCAATGAACAATGAAGGATCTGGTTGGAAAGAACCCATGTCATATCATCGTTTTTGCCTCCGTCATTTTATGAGCAATTACAATCACAGCTTCCATAATACTACAATAAAAAAAACTCTTGTATCGCGCAGGTATGAATCCAAAATTACTTAAGTAATTTCGTACCTGTTATTTGTTACCAACAGTTGTAATTGTTGGCTATGCCCTAGTCCTGAGGCATTGGTCCTTGTATTTGTATTATACATTTATTGGATTTATGTATTATACTCATTTGTGTTATTAATAAAGGTTCATTTATTATATTTATCTTGTGCAATATATTAAATGAAGTATCCAATGGACATATCTATATCCATGATGACAAGTGTCATGCACTTGGCAGTAAGACCATGGATAGGGTAAACGATATGACCATAAATAGATCCGTAGTCTGTTCCAGTCATGGTAATGAATGGAACAAGAGACTGTCATTAACCTGGTTATATGGCAGTGTCTTACCGGTCATTGGACATGGAATGTCAACCAAGTTCATGGGTACATGCCTGGGAGCATGGTACTGGATAGATCCACTAAACGAGTAATCCACATGGTATAGTATCACAAGTGATTCTCGTGTAGTACTTGTATGAATCCTTTGACCTGACCATATGATGGTGTTACATGTGAAGTCACATGCTTAGGGGTACGCCTCAAGGGCCTGTAATAAGGTGCCAAGTATGGGTACTTTCGGGTATGTCACTGAGCATGGTAATACTATGGATATGCAGAAGGGATTTGTCACTCAGTAGCCCACTGAGAAGATATCACCGGCCTCTTGATGAATGTGACTGATAAGAGTGTGGCCACACCCAAACAAGTTGGAACTTGTTTGTGAGCTTTAGTATATTCGGGATCAAGTTAATGTCCGGACACAAAAGAGGGTGATCAATCCATGCCTCTGTGTTGGACACCGATATCAATTACATGGGATGTACAAGTTTAAACTACAGGGTCATGATAACAGTTAGACTGCCATCTCCATCTTAATTGGGGGCTGCAGTGGCTTGCTAGAGCCCAACTGCAGTCTGCGGGCCAGAGGCCCGCTGCCAACATAAAGATGGTCCCACGGGATCATACACATAGAACGACTGAATGCAGACTTAAGGAATCACATGTGTACTTGGAGTATACACTATGGAAAGAGAGGTGTATATATATATTAATTATATTATAAAGATCAATTGGATTGATCCTAATAATAAAATTAATATATGTTCGATTGGCTCTTCATAATTAATTGGATTAATTATGAAATTATTTCCTAGGTGGAAATATTCATATGTATAGGTTTACATATGATTTTATTTTGTGAAGATTTAATTTTAATTCGATGGATTAAATTAATTGGTCAAACTAATTTTAATTTAAATGTAAATAATATATTACTTGGAGTAATATATTAAATACATGGGTATATTAAAATTGGGCTTGAAACTAATTTAAACTATAATAAATAAAATTAGACTGGGCCCAAATTAAAATAAGGAAGCCCGCACAGAATGGAATGGAGCCAAGCTGGGCCTGAATTCCCCTAGGGGAATTCGGCCACCCTGTTGTAAATGCCCTAGTCCCGAGGCATTGGTCCTTGTATTTGTACTATACATTTATTGGATTTACGTGTTGTACTCATTTGTGTCATTAATAAAGGCATCAATTCATTTATTATATCTATCTTGTGCAATATATTAAATGAAGTATCCAATGGACATATCTATATCCATAACGACTAGTGTCATGCACTTAGCAGTAAGACCATGGATAGGGTTAACGATATGACCATAAATACATCCGTAGTCTGTTCCACTCATGGGAATGAATGGAACAAGAGACTATCATTAACCTGGTTGTATGGCGGTGTCTTACCGGTCATTGGACATGGAATGTCAACCAAGTTAATGGGTACATGCCTGGAAGCATGGTACTGGATAGATCCACTAAACGAGTAATCCACATGGTATGGTATCACAATGGATTCTCGTGTAGTACTTGTATGGATCCTTTGACCTGACCATATGATGGTGGTACATGTGAAGTTGCATACTTAGGGTGCTTTCGGGTATGTCACTGAACATGGTAATACTATGGATATGCAGAAGGGATTTGTCACTCAGTAACCAACTGAGAAGATATCACCGGCCACTTGATGAATGTGACTGATAAGAGTGTGGCCACACCCAAACAAGTTGGAACTTGTTTGTGAGGTTCAGTGCATTCGGGATCAAGTTAATGTCCGAACACAAAAGAGGGTGATCAATCCATGCCTCTGTGTTAGACACCGATATCAATGACATAGGATGTACAAGTTTAAACTACAGGGTTATGATATCAGTTGGAGTGCCATCTCCATCTTAATTGGGGGCTGCAGTGGCTTGCTAGAGCCCAACTGCAGTCTACGGGCCAAAGGCCCGCTGCCAACATAAAGATGGGCCCACGGGATCGTACACATAGAACGATAGAATGCAGACTTAAGGAATCACATGTATACTTGGAGTATACACAATGGAGGGAGAAGTGTGTAGATATTAATTATATTATAAAGATCAATTGGATTGGTCATAATAATAAAATTAATATATTCAATTGGCTCTTCATAATTAATTGGATTAATTATGAAATTATTTCCTAGGTGGAAATATTCATATGTATGGGTTTACATATGATTTTATTTTGTGTAGATTTAATTTTAATTTGGTGGATTAAATTAATTGTCAAACTAATTTTAATTTATATGTAAATAATATATTACTTGGAGTAATATATTAAATACATGGGTATATTAAAATTGGGCTTGAAATTAATTTAAACCAGAATAATTAAAATTAGACTGGGCCTAAATTAAAACATGGAAGCCCGCACAGAATAGATAGGAGCCAAGATGGGCCTGAATTCCCCAAGGGAATTCGGCCAACCCTAGGTATAAATACCTAGGGTTAGAAATTTCGGCCACCCAAGGCATTACACACCTAGCCGAAATTTCCCTAGCTCTTCCTCTCCATTGTTTCGTTTTTCCGACGCTAGCACGGGTTGCATTCGCTAAGCGTTCGTGTACGTGAGAGTGGAGGAATTCTACCTTGAATTCTGCAGTCATCATCCATCTCAGAAAGAGATTTTTCTGGTAAGAAATCTAATCCCTTTCTGTTTAATTTTAAGTTTTTCAATTTCCACTTCAATTGCTCCTGGGACTGGATTTGAGGAAATCACCGTGTTCTTCCACTTTTATCGGGTGATTTCTGGTGAAAAATCCCAACACACCCTAGGTATAAAACCTAGGTGATTATTTCGGCCCCTAACCCTAACACACAAGCTAGTCGAAATTCCTAGCCTCCTCTCTTCCATTGTTTCGTTTTTCCGACGCTAGCACGGGTTGCATTCGTTAGGCGTTCGTCTACGAAAACGAGGAGGAAATCTGCTTTGGTTTCTGCAGTCTTCATCCATCTCTTGAAAGAGATTTTCTGGTAAGAAAATTAATCTCTTTCTATTTATTTTAAAGTTTTTCAATTTCCATTTCAATTGCTCCTGGGGCCGGATTTGAGGAAATCACCGCGTTCTTCCGCTTTTATCGGATGATTTCCGGTGAAAAATCCCAACAGTGGTATCAGAGCAGGCTTTTAATCCGTGGAAATTGATAATATTGGTTGAATCCCATTTTTTGAAATTGGAGATTTTTTATTATTGGGGTTCTTGGTATAGTTTTATGATTTTTCCCATATGTTTTATACAATGAAAATTAAATTTGCATATAGGTTTATGTTAGTTTAATTTTGTTGTATGTTATTGGAATTCTTGGAGAATTCTTTGTGTTGATGGATGGTGATTTTTTTTTATTATTATTTGTTCTGTTTAAAAAAAAAATCTGGCTCCCGGGGTGCGGGGCTACCGCTGGCGGATTCGCCGCCGCACGTGGCGGCAGCGGCCGCTGCTGCCGGTGCAGCGGGCCGGGCCCAGTATTTTGGATTTGGCGGGTCTTGGGCCCGGGGCCCAGTTTTGAAATTTTAATTGGTTTTAAAATTCGTATGTTTAAATTTATGTAATTTAAATGTGTATGGTTTCTTGAATGAATTTTTATTCTCGTTCATGTGATATTAATTTTGGAAATTAATATGGTTAATGGAAATTGGTTCGGGTAATTTTGGCACAATTACTTGGACGGCTAAATTGGACCCATGGTTTCCCAATTCCAGTGGGAGCAGTTGGACTGCCTAGGCTAGAGGCCCAAAGCCCGTTAAGGGTTAGAACCATGGTGGGCCAAAATTGGCGATTTCTAATATAAGGGCTTGGACATAATTAAAATGGGCTTAAATCATGCATTATAACATGTTTTTGAATTGTATGTATTGGATACATATGTGTAATTAAATGTTTGTATGGTTGGATGCTATTGGGCCTTTTACAAGATGGGTTGTACTTTTCTTTTTGGGTAAATACGGCCTGCGTGTCGTTTTTCTTTTTTTTAATGTAATTTTATTTTATTCATATATTATAAAATTTGTAAAAGAAGAAGCCCGGGGAGTGGTGAGCCCAAGTGGAGGTGCAAGCCCAAATGGAGGTGCAAGCCCAGAGGGAAAAGATGGAGGCCCACCTGATATTCACTTCTAGTATAGGTTTACTAGAATAATGTTAGGATGTAATATAGGCCCATAGCAGTCCATTTTACTTTTATTTAATTATGTTTTATATTCATTTGCATGTATAAATGTATGTTCCAATAGCCTATTCACCCGATTTATGTATGTAAGCCGTTATAACTAAATCTAATAACCAAGTGGAATTTCTAAGTCGCTTTAAAGTGCTTCCCTCATTCAAAACCGAATCGAGGTGGGAATAGGCCAGTTGTAGACCATGCCCTCGCAAGATACACTGGAGTATTGTCACTTTGTATTGGGTTAGATTATGGGATACTCTAACACTTCGATGGAGGTTTTGACTTAGTGTGGGTAGTTGGATTCTCCTGGCCCTAAGCACAGATGGGTAAGTGCCAACAAGCCCATCAAACCGAAAGTCCCTAGGTTGGGATTGGACGGCGTTCCTACCTAAATAGTTAAGGTGTAGTTGTACCAAACCCTCGTTTGGCTATATCTTAATGAAATATGGATCTCGGCCCATAAGCCCAACAACTCGGTTTAAATTAATAACTTGATTCATTATTAATTTTATATGGGAAAAATAAAGTAAAGCCCTTTATTAACACTCTAAATGTTTTTCTGTGTAGAAACACTCAAATGGCAAACACTAATACCTTATCACTGCGATCCATTCTTGAAAAGGACAACCTTTCCGGTCCAAACTTTTTAGACTGGTCTAGTAACTTAAGGATAGTTCTAAGACAAGAGTCAAAAGAGTATGTACTGGAAAGGCCTGTGCCAGCTGCGCCTCAAGGACGTAATCCACTAGCTGCCCAGCTGGAGGAGTACGAGGCGCATGTCAAGGACAACCGAGATGTGACATGCCTTATGTTGGCTTGCATGGTCCCCAAACTGCAAAAACAGTTTATGGACCACCAAGCCTATGCTATGATAACAACTCTTAATGAGATGTTTCAAGAGCAAGCTCGTCAGGAAAGGTACCTGACTAATAAGGCATTCCACTCTTGTAAGATGGGGGCCAGGACATCTGTGAGTGCACACGTGCTCAAGATGAAGGGCTATTTGGATACTTTGGCCCGTCTCGGATCGCCTATCTCTCAAGAGTTGGCGGTGGACAGAATCCTCGCGTCCTTGCCGGATTCTTATGATCAGTTCATCCTGAACTACAATATGCAAGGGATGAACCGTACTGTCATTGAGCTGTGTGGGATGCTTAAGCTTACTGACCAGTAGATCAAGAAGACTCTGCCAGTGCTGCTGGTCAACAAGGGGAACCCTCCTCTTGCCAAGGGTAAGGCCAAGGAAAAGACCAAAGCCAAGGCCAAAAAGGCCAAAGCCAAGAAGGCCAAGGCCCAACCCATGGCCCAGCAGAAGGCAGGTGCTGAGGATGTCTGTTTCGGGTGCAAACAGGCGGGCCATTGGAAGAGATCGTGTCCCAGGCTGATGGGAGAGCAAAGAAGGGGCCAAGGTGCGTCCTCTTCAGGTATTTATGTTATAGATGTTAACCTTACTGTTTCAACATCCTGGGTATTGGATACTGGATGTGGTTCTCACATTTGTTGCAATGTGCAGGGACTTAAGAACAGAAGGTTGCTGGGGTCGGGAGAGGTGGACTTGCGGGTCGGAAATGAAGCAAGGGTTGCTGCCATAGAGATCGGCGAATATCACCTTATGATGCCCAGTGGATTGGTTTTGATTTTAGAACATTGTTACTTTGTACCTGCCATATGCAGGAATATTATTTCTGTATCAATATTGGATATTTCTGGATTTAATTTCACTATTTTTAATGGTCGAATTTCAATATCTAGAGAGGGATTATTTTATGGAGATGCTCCATTAAATAATGGCCTATATATCCTGGACTTAAATGAAACCAATCATATCTATAACATAAACACTAAAAGGGTTAAGCCTAACTTAAACTTAATCCTGTCTACCTATGGCATTGTCGTCTCGGCCATATAAACGAGAAGCGCATTGCTAGACTTCACAAAGCTGGAGTCCTAGGGTCATTTGACTTGGAGTCAATTGATACATGCGAATCATGTTTACGAGGCAAGATGACAAAGGCGCCTTTTAGCAAGAAGGCTGAAAGGGCCACTGGCTTATTGGACCTAATACATTCAGATGTATGTGGACCTATGAGCGCAGCGACCAGAGGTGGGCATCTGTACTTCGTCACGTTCACGGATGATTTCAGTAGATATGGCTATGTCTATCTGATGAAACACAAGTCCGAGACCTTTGATAGGTTCAAGGAATTTAGGAACGAGGTACAGAATCAGCTAGGCAGGAATATCAAAACCCTTCGGTCGGACCGAGGCGGTGAGTATATGAGCCTAAAGTTTGACTCATACTTGAGAGAGCATGGAATAGTTCCACAGCTCACTCCTCCCGGAACACCACAATGGAATGGGGTGTCGGAACGGAGGAATAGGACCTTGTTGGACATGGTCCGCTCAATGATGAGTCAAGCAACTCTCCCAATTAGTTTCTAGGGACACGCCCTCGAGACAGCAGCTCTCATCTTAAACAATACTCCGACTAAGGCAGTGGAAAAGACCCCATATCAGATATGGACGGGCAAGGAGCCCAATGTGTCTTTCCTAAGGATTTAGGGATGCAAAGCACATGTCAAGAAATTGACTAGTGGTAAGCTGGAGCCCAAAACCGATAAATGCCTGTTTGTGGGCTACCCTAGGGAAACCAAAGGGTATTACTTCTACAACCCCACCGAGAACAAGGTGTTCGTGGCAAGGAAGGGGGTCTTTCTAGAAAAGGAGCTCCTTTATAAGAAAGATAATGGGAGCAATGTTGAACTCAGGGAAGTTCAGGGTCCACAAGGTCTTGAAGAGGATAACTCGGAGGCCCAGGTGGAGCTTCCATAAGTGGAAGCACCGACCCAAGCCACACAAGAACCTAGAAGGTCTGGTAGGGATCGTCGGGAACCGAAGAGGTATGGTTTCCTCGTCACCGATGATCAAACTCTTCTCATCTAGGATGAGGAAGAACCCAAAACCTACCAGGAGGCTATGGCTAGCCCACAGTCTGCGAATTGGCATAAAGCCATTTAGGCAGAAATGCAATCTATGTACGATAACCAAGTTTGGAACTTGGTTGATCCACCTCCGGGTGCTAAGGTAATAGGTTGCAAGTGGTGCTACAAGCTAAAAGCTGATACTACCTTCAAGGGGCGTCTGGTTGCAAAAGGTTTCAGACAAGTCCATGGAATAGACTATGATGAAACTTTTTCACCAGTAGCCATGCTCAAATCCATCAGGATACTACTGGCCATAGCCGCATGGTATGACTATGAGGTATGGCAGATGGATGTCAAAACCGCTTTCCTTAATGGAAAGCTACTCGAGGATGTGTACATGACACAACCTGAGGGTTTTGTCGATCCTAAGTATCCGAGTAGGGTATACAAACTTCAAAGGTCAATTTATGGACTGAAGCAAGCGTCCCGTAGTTGGAATCTGAGATTCAATGAGGCTATAAAGGAATATGGCTTCATACAGAATCTAGATGAGCCTTGTGTGTATAAGAGGACTAGTGGGAGCATTGTCACATTCTTGGTACTTTTTGTAGACGACATCCTGCTCATTGGAAGCGACATACCTACACTGCAAGGGGTAAAGCAGTGGCTGAGTAAGTGCTTCGCAATGAAGGACTTAGGCGAGGCTGAGATGATCCTAGGGATCAGGATCTACAGGGATAGATCAAATCGGCTTCTGGGCCTAAGTCAGGCTTCGTACATTGACAAAGTTCTGAAAAGGTTCAGCATGGACCGAGCCAAGAAAGGTTTCTTGCCAATGGGCCATGGGCTGAAACTTAGTAAGAAGAATTGTCCTAAAACAAGGGAGGACAAAGAGAACATGAAATTGGTTCCATATGCTTCGGCTATAGGATCAATTATGTACTCCATGTTATGTACGAGACCTGATGTCGCCTTTGCACTAAGTATGACGAGCCGATACCAGCAGGATCCCGGGGAGGATCACTGGAAAGCTGTCAAAGCGATCCTCAAGTACCTTAACCGAACTAAGGATAACTTCTTAGTTTATGGTGGTTAGGAAGTGCTATCAGTTACTGGGTATACTGATGCAAGCTTCCAGACTGACCAGGATGAGTACCAATCGCAGTCCGGGTATGTGTTTTTGCTGAATGGTGGTGCTGTAAGCTGGAGGAGCTCAAAGCAGCCAACCATAGCGGACTCTACGACAGAAGCTGAGTACATCGCTGCGTGTGATGCAGCTAAAGAAGCTGTGTGGATGAGGAAGTTTATCACTGAGTTGGGAGTAGTGCCAACTATCTAGGACCCAGTTGATATCTTCTATGACAACAATGGGGCTGTTGCACAAGCCAAGGAGCCCCGGTCACACAAGAACACAAAGCACGTGCTCAGAAAGTTTCACCTCATACGAGAGATCACGGAGAGAGGTGACATTGCATTGCACAGAGTGGACACCAAGGATAATGTTGTAGATCCATTGACCAAGGCGCTGGCTCAGCCTAAGCATGAGGGTCATACTAGGTCTATAGGGATTAGGCCCATGCCTAGTTGGAACTAGTGCAAGTGGGAGATTGTTGGATATGCCCTAGTCCTGAGGCATTGGTCCTTGTATTTGTATTATACATTTATTGGATTTATATATTATACTCATTTGTGTTATTAATAAAGGCATCAATTCATTTATTATATATATCTTGTGCAATATATTAAATGAAGTATCCAATGGACATATCTATATCCATGATGACAAGTGTCATGCACTTGGCAGTAAGACCATGGATAGGGTAAACGATATGACCATAAATAGATCCGTAGTCTGTTCCAGTCATGGTAATGAATGGAACAAGAGACTGTCATTAACCTGGTTGTATGGCGGTGTCTTACCGGTCATTGGACATGGAATGTCAACCAAGTTAATGGGTACATGCCTGGGAGCATGGTACTGGATAGATCCACTAAACGAGTAATCCACATGGTAGAGTATCACAAGTGATTCTCGTGTAGTACTTGTATGGATCCTTTGACCTGACCATATGATGGTGTTACATGTGAAGTCACATGCTTAGGGGTACGCCTAAAGGGCCTGTAATAGGGTGCCAAGTATGGGTACTTTCGGGTATGTCACTGAGCATGGTAATACTATGGATATGCAGAAGGGATTTGTCACTCAGTAGCCCACTGAGAAGATATCACCGGCCTCTTGATGAATGTGACTGATAAGAGTGTGGCCACACCCAAACAAGTTGGAACTTGTTTGTGAGCTTCCGTACATTCGGGATCCAGTTAATGTCCGGACACAAAAGAGGGTGATCAATCCATGCCTCTGTGTTGGACACCGATATCAATGACATGGGATGTACAAGTTTAAACTACAGGGTCATGATAACAGTTAGACTGCCATCTCCATCTTAATTGGGGGCTGCAGTGGCTTGCTAGAGCCCAACTACAGTCTGCGGGCCAGAGGCCCGCTGCCAACATAAAGATGGGCCCACGGGATCGTACACATAGAACGACTGAATGCAGACTTAAGGAATCACATGTGTACTTGGAGTATACAATATGGAAAGAGAGGTGTATATATATATTAATTATATTATAAAGATCAATTGGATTGATCCTAATAATAAAATTAATATATGTTCGATTGGCTTTTCATAATTAATTGGATTAATTATGAAATTATTTCCTAGGTGGAAATATTCATATGTATAGGTTTACATATGATTTTATTTTGTGAAGATTTAATTTTAATTCGATGGATTAAATTAATTGGTCAAACTAATTTTAATTTAAATGTAAATAATATATTACTTGGAGTAATATATTAAATACATGGGTATATTAAAATTGGGCTTGAAATTAATTTAAACCAGAATAATTAAAATTAGACTGGGCCCAAATTAAAACAAGGAAGCCCGCATAGAATGGAATGGAGCCAAGCTGGGCCTGAATTCCCCTAGGGGAATTCGGCCACTCTAGGTATAAAACCTAAGGTGATTATTTCGGCCCCTAACCCTAACACACAAGCTAGCCGAAATTCCTAGCCTCCTCTCTTCCATTGTTTCATTTTTCCGACGCTAGCACGGGTTGCATTCGTTAGGCGTTCGTGTACGAAAACGAGGAGGAAATCTGCTTGGGTTTCTGCAGTCTTCATCCATCTCTTGAAAGAGATTTTCTGGTAAGAAAATTAATCTCTTTCTATTTATTTTAAAGTTTTTCAATTTCCATTTCAATTGCTCCTGGGGCCAGATTTGAGGAAATCACCGCGTTCTTCTGCTTTTATCGGGTGATTTCCGGTGAAAAATCCCAACAGTAATTTGGTTTCTTCTTTGATTTTTAACATAAGTAGGAGCTCAAGCACAACCTCGTAACTTTATGATGATTATGGACGTGATTAAGAGGTTAGATGAAAGATCATACCGATAGGCCATGGAAAGACCAGTGGGGAAATGGAGTTTGGCACACGACAATGGGTCAAGATGCAGTCACATGACTACCAATATTGCTAAGTGTGTAAATGGTATGTTAAAGGGCATTCGTCATTTGCCAATTCAGAGCATCGTCGAACACACGCTTGGTAATATTGTTAGTTATTTTGACTCTCATCGAAATAAATACACCAATTTGCTTGAGAACGGTGAAAGAGTCACCCTTGAATGCAAGAAAATTTTGGTTAGGTATTCTAGTAGGGCCAATTGTCATATAATGACAAACTACAATAGTCAAACTGGACTTTGCAAAGTGAGAACAAGCTATGATCCAATAAGACAAAAAGGGAGCAATATTCAGATTGTGAATTTAGAAGCTCGTGAGTGCTCCTGTAAAAAATTCCAAAATTATCGAATGCCTTGTTCACATGCAATTGCTGCTTGTAAGCACCTACGTCGTCAAATCTGGGACCTTGTAAATAAGATGCATACACTTGATGAGAATTTACAAGCATACAGCTATCCGTTCCAGCCTTTAGCACACAAGGACTACTGGCCTGAGATCAACTCGGCAACATTGATTGTCAATCCAATATGTAAACGAAAGAAGGGAAGGCCAAAGTCAACAAGAATCCGTAATGAAATGGACGAGAAGGAAAAGGGAACAAATACTTACAATTGCAGTAACTGTGGTAAAGGTGGGCATAACAGAACCACATGTCAAAATCCCGGAGTGAATCTCTCCCGATGACACATGCCGTCTTCTTCCAGGGGACCAAATAGGGCTGCTTTGACACGACATTTGAGGGGGGATTGAATTAGGTTGTGAATTATTGATAAAATTTTAAATGCACTTTTGATTTTGTACTTATTAATGTCTAAAAACGACCACGATATTTGCCCCGATGTTGTTAGTTCAAATTTCATAATTACATTTATTTCTGAATTCAAGCCATGTGAATCATATATTATTTTGTAAAATAATTTTATTGACTTGTATAATAAGTTGTTGATAATGTATTTTTATGGCATAGGCTTGCGACCTATGTCGATCACATATACTCCCGGAGATACATTTCGAGGTATGGACCGTTGGTGGGCACTTGATTACACTACAAAAAAAAGTGATTATAACGACACTTTTTTAGCGACGCAAAATATATATGTCTCTATTTTTTTGAATATAGCCACACTTTTTTATGTTATGTCGGCTTTATAATCATTTAACGATACTGTTAAATATTTGTCACAATTATTGAAAAATTTGGCAACGCTTTTGATAAAATCATTGGCATTTTTTACATATAACGACAGTTTAAATTTTATGTGGATAGAAAGCGTCTCGATACTATTTAATTTGAAGACGCTTTTTACTTGTGTCGACATATAACAATACTTAATAACACTTCTATTTTGTCGTTGGGAATTTTTAAAATTTTAACTACGCTTTTGAATAAGCATCGTTACTTCCTTTTAAGTCAAAGACAGATTGATTTTGCGTCAATAGAAAGTGTCTCAATACTATTTAATTTGAAGACACTTTTTTCTCTTGTCAACCCATAATATTATTTAATGACACTTCTAATTTTTTTGTCGGCAATTTTTAAAATTTTAACTACGCTTTGAAATAAGCATTGTTACTTTGTTAAATCAAAGACAGTTTGATTTTGCGTCAATAGAATGTGTCTCGATACTATTTTATTTAAATACACTTTTTACTTGTGTCGAGCTATAACAATACTTAATGACACTTCTAGTTGGCAATTTTTAATATTTTAACTACGCTTTTAAATAAACATCGTCACTTTGTTTTAAGTCAAAGACAATTTGATTTGCTTTGATATTAAGTGTCTTGATATTTCTTAATTCGAATAAACTCTTTACTTGTGTCTACCTATAACAATACTTAATGACACTTTTACTTTATTGTTGGCAATTTTTAAAATTTTAACTGCGCTTTTAAATAAACATTGTCACTTAGTTTTAAGTTAAAGACAGTTTGATTTTACGTCGATATTAAGTGTTTGGATATTTCTTAATAATCCTAGAAACTTTTTTATTATGTCCATGTATTTATATATTCAGTCACAGCCTTTTTATTTATGTCAAGTTATATCACCATCAAATTACGCTTTTAAATTTTTTGTTGGCATTTTTATAAAAAGTATACAGCACTTTTAAATATGCATTGATATTTCTTTTTGAAATTAAAAACGGTTTGATTTTATATTAATATAAAGTGATATTTTTTTAATTTGAAGACCTTTTTACTTATGTGTCCATATTTGTAAGTTTCACCATACGTTTTAAGTATTTGTCTTATTTAAGTGTCTTGACATTTTCTAATTTAAAGGCACTTTTATTTATATCGTCATAGCTCATTGTTTTGTCTGATTGTATTTCTAAATATTTAATATATCTTTTATTTTCCTTTTTTTTTCTCCTATATAAGAAAATAAAAGAGAAAAATAATTTTAAGATTTTAATACTTAGACTTATCTATTTTTTTCTTTTGTTTTTGATAAATGACTTATGTATATCTATATAATTACTTAACTAATTTCTTTTATTTCCCTCCAAATATTTCATTTATGTTTGGTTCTTTCCCTCCACTTTTTTTATTGCTTATATAGGTGAAATAAAATGATAAATTAAATATATATATTAATTTAATCCTACATTTTCCCTCCCTCCTTTTTTTTTCCTCCATTTTTCTTTAGTTTTTTTTTTTTTTTTTCCCACTATTTACGTGTACCAACTACCAATTAGGTATTCATCTACTTGTAATTTTTCCCTTCCGCTTTTTTATTGCCTATATATATTATATATATATTTATTCATTCTTACATTTTCCCTCCCTTGTTTTTTTTCCCTCCAATTTTTCTTTATTTTCCCCCTTTTTTTTCCTATTTATGTGTACATGCCTATCACAACTACCTATTAGGTTTTCATCCACTTTTGGTTTTTCCCTTCCACTTTTTTATTCCCTATATTATATATATATATATATATATATATATATATATATATATATATATATATATATATATATATTCCTACATTTTCCCTCCCTTGTTTTTTTCCCTCCATTTTTCTTTATTTTCCCTCTTTTTTTTTTCCTATTTACGTGTACATGCCTATCACAACTACCTATTAGGTTTTCATCCACTTTTGTTTTTTCCCTTCCACTTTTTTATTGCCTATATATTATATATTTATTTATTTATTTATTTATTCCTACATTTTCCCTCCCTTATTTTTTTTCCCTCCATTTTTCTTTAGTTTCCCTCCTTTTTTTTCCCCATTTTACGTGTACCTATCTATCACAATAACTTATTTGTTGTATTTCCTAATTAGATGAGCACTATAAATTCCATATGTGAACATAATATCACTTTATTCATTCTTTTAATTTTTGTTCCTTATTATTGTGTTTAATTCAACACATTCTCATTCTAATTTCAATTCTTCATAGTTTCCAATTTTTCATTGTTGTCAACAATTAAAGCTTAATCGTCTTCTACTTTCTCTTTTGTATATAATTAGCACATTCATGGCAAATACCGGTGGTATTCACATAAATAGTCAAATAGCAAGTGAAACAAATGGAATGGACAATAACTTTATGGATTCGGGTAGTGATAGTACTCAACCACCTAGTGACAATGAAATCGATGACTCCCAAACTCCAATTGTGGAGAGTAATCAAATTCAAACTCCCAATGTACAGGGAGAGTCAGCACCTAATGGAGTTAATTTTGATCTAGAAATAAGAGGTAATATGTTGCTCTCTTTTTTCTTTTTCTTTTTTAGTTGTTTTGTGCCTTATGAAATAATTGATTGAGTTGTTTTCTTTTTCTTTTGTTATTGGTTTAGCATTGATATATAACTATAGCTAGATTTGCAATTACATATTATGGCTCAATAAAAAATTGTATCCGTCTAGTTATGTATTATGACTTACTTTATTATATTTTAGAAGCGTCAATGGCTTTTTTAGCATTTCACTAAATAAATCAGTATTTGAAGTATATAGATGTACAAACTTCTAACATAGATATAATATATGTATATTACTCATATACAATAAGAAGTTATATATTTACATATTAACCTTAATATATTAATAACAAATAATAGATAATCAATGTTGAGATGAATTCCGATTTCAACATTGCTACACCAACATCTTTTTTTTATTGTGTTTTGAATTAATTAGTATGTTAAATTGGTTATAGATAATTATTAATTAATTAAAAAGATTATTCATTGATATAATGTCTAAATGGCGTAATCCTTGTATATGGGGATAGTATTTCAGTTGACATTTAATTGGATATTTATTATGGTCTTTTATGTTTTCATAATGACATTTAGATATTGAGATTTTTGTAGATAGCCACTTTAACTTGCACAGTCATGTAGAAATTTCTAGTTTTTTTTTATTTTTTATTTTTTAATTGTCATCGATGAGGAAGGAATGACAGTTCATAAAAAACGAGGAACTATGCATTCTAAAGATGTCTGGATATTGCCTGAAGGACAAAAGATTATTGTTCATTGTAATAATCTTGGGCAACCTATTAAAGATGGAGCTAGAATTTTGGGATATTGGTTAGGTGATGTGGCTAGAAAGAAAGAATTTTGCTCCATTGAATATACAGATTGGAGAAAAATGCCTCGCAATCGTAAGGATGATCTTGTCAGTTTGACAAAGGTATTTATATTCAATTTTGTTTTGTTTGAAACCAAAAGTATGTAAACACCACAATGTTCCTTTTTATTTTGGTCTTA
This sequence comes from Euphorbia tirucalli, assembly GCA_039660915.1. NCBI lineage: Eukaryota > Viridiplantae > Streptophyta > Magnoliopsida > Malpighiales > Euphorbiaceae > Euphorbia > Euphorbia tirucalli. The sequence goes on along the minus strand of CM077636.1, from coordinate 37,141,815 downwards.
TAACTTTTTCCATGTTAATGTTGTTGTAGAAATATTTTGAGCTTTCTGATACTGAAAAAGTGCAAAAATGGATATTGGCTTCGATTGGGCATAAATGGCGAGAGTTCAAGCATGAATTAAAACGCACACACAAGAAACCTGGAAAGACTCAACAAGAAGTAGAGAATGATGTTCCAAGCGGAGTCTTTCCGAATCAATGGAAGATAATTGTGCAATATTGGTTTTCTGATAAAGGACAGGTAACTTTGTTCAAAGAATATTACTAATATATAAATTACTCTATCATCATACATACTAGAAATCAATTTCATATTTATGCTTTTTTAGAGTCTTTCGGAAAAAGGGAAGAAAGCACGATCTCAAAATACAACATTGCATACGACTGGCTCAAAGAGTTTTGCAAGAAAAAGATACGAATGTGTGAGTTCTTGTTTTAATTTTGTGGTTAATATAAATTTTGAAATGTTAATTTATTTACAAGTGTCTTTAGTTTTAAAAAAATAACTACTTAATTAAATGACATAATAGGAGGTGGCTCATGGAAAAGAACCAAGATAGATTGAGTTTTTTGAAATCACCCACAAAAAAGAAGATGGAAGTTTTGTCAACGAACAAACGAGAGACTTATGGTAAATTTTTTTTAAATGAAATGTTAAAATTTGAATGTTTTGTATGGTTAATTTATAACTATATTATGTATATGTTTATTATTTAAAATTTTAAAATAGGAAAAAGCTAACAACATGGTTGCTGAACGTGCTGCAACATCTGAAAATTCCAATCTTAATACTATTGAGGATGATGTATAGAATGAAATAATCGGAAAAGACCAGTATGGCCGAGTTAGTGGATATAGACTTGGAGTTACTAGTAGACAATTGTTTGGACATGATTTTCAACCAAGGAAAAGAGTTCATCATGATTTTGTGCTTCAAAGGCAAATCGATGAAATTCAAGATAATTATGAGATGAAGATTGCAGATTTGAAAGAATATTATGAGCAAAAGATTATAGAAATGAAGAATGATCATGAAGGTAAAATTAGAGAAATGAAGGTTGAACATGAATTTAAGATGGCTGATCTCCAAAAGAATGTGGACATAATCAACGCTAAGCTATCTCGTTTCAATAATCATTTGCCTACGGTTAGTAATTTCATTAGTGATATATTATTTACACTTAATTTAGATAAATGTATATATTCATTTAATTTTCGTGTTTTATTTGTCAGGTTCAAATTCGACGCACAGATTCTCAAGGTTTTCATGTTGCGCCTAGAAAACGAAAAGAACCAAAAAAATAAAGCTTAGCTAGCATTACTTTCTCTTGTTTAGAATTTTTTTCTCTTTAGTTTTAAGACTTTTTTTCTGCTTTTATTTTGATTATGTTGAGAATTTGGATTGGTTGCATTATTTGACAATTGACTTTGGTTCTGGTTATATGTCCTTTTCTTATTTCTATTAACTTTTTTTTTTCCAATTATTTTTTGTAGTGTGAAATTAATTGTTAAACTAGGACATGAAAATTAAATGCTCTGCACTTCAATCAATTCCTTTCCAATGGAAGGAAGAGCCTGCAGCAAACCCAATGGGACTGGCCGGGTCATGAATTGCCGTGCATCAGTGTGCATCTGCATATCATCACATTAAATCTTGTAAACTATTGCTTCCCTTTTGTGCAAAGTGTATTTCATTACTTAATTACTACTAGTAGTTCATTAGTTCCAAAATCCTATATAAAACAAGATAAACACATTTAAAATTTGCATCCTTTCTAACACAAACGACAAAACCAAAAATATACCATTTGACGTGTATCATCCCAAGAAAAGCCTGGCAATTCAAGTAGGTGCAGTAGCGACAACATCCCTGTTCGATTCCCCTTTTTCCATGTTAATTGCCTTCCTAAGCGGCTTATGAGCCTTAATCTCTCTGGTTCTTCTTTTGTTCCTGATGCTTATCAGAACTACACCTTTCTAAGCTGCCCGACTCAGTTAGTAGAGTCTCGCTTCATCACCATCTCTTGCCTCAGTAATTCTACCATCTCAGTTTTAGCTACATCCTCAATGAGCATTGTTGCTTCGCTTTCCACATCATGTACGATTATCAAATCATTGTTGATTCCTGTTTCCTAGTAGTTGACAAACAACAGAATATAGCGTAGTTCAATTAAAAATAAAATCTTACCTTTTTCTTCAATATTTGCATCTCCATATATTAAGCACAAACTTCCATAATGAGGTATAGTTTTGATTCTGTAAGTGCAAGCATCTGGGTGCATCTGCAATGAAAACACATTACACTTGATAACACATACATCAAAATCTTTAAAAACAAGAATGTTTGAGCATATTCTACCTTGATATATTCATCCCAACCATCATTATCAGCAGTTACCATCTGTCGATTTTCGTCCCAGCTGAAACCTTTCTGATCAAAGAGTTTCTTCACAGCTTTGTACAAATTCCTCAAAGTTTTATGGTGATTTTAGAACGTCTTTTTCATATTAAAAATTGAACTTTACATTAAACAGTGCAGTCATATGCTTCCATGCTCGTTTGCTGAACAAATGATCATCAAATTTATTCCCTTTGCTAACCTGCTCCAGCAAAAGATCAATGAAATACTTATCCATCTCCGGTGTCCAAATAGTCCTCAAACGATCATTTCCACTCCTGGCTCGGCCCATTACTTCAGAAATTGTGAAAATGCAGAGCAAATTCCTTCAAGAAAGATAAAATTACCAGTAAGAATACACTTTTGGGAAATTATCGAAACTATAAATCCTAGTGAGAACTTTGTTATGATTCAAGTTACAGCCAAATTCATACACTGGCTGCATACCACTACATGATGATTGCCGCAATAAAACTACAACAGCATTATTTTTTTATTTTCAATTTCTTCAACAATTAATCGATCATGGATCAAATCGGCCATTCCGGTTGATGATTTCGGGAGAAATTTTAAAGAATTGTTAACATAGATAAAGAATCAACAATTGGAGGAGAGAGTATAATAAGTTGAAATTGAGAGACGAGAAACAGGATAAACGCATAATGATTATGACATGGATACAGGAATGGTAGAGGCAAGAATAAATAAACCTAAAAGGGGATAAAGTTATGACGCACCTTGGAATCGATAGCAAGGATCTGGGATAGGTACAGTTAGGTTTCTACCTTCTGCGAGTTTAGGTATACGGCTTTCCTGGATAAGGCTCGAATAGACTCCCTGTTAGGATAAGAGCAGCACAAGCGTTGCTTTCTTAGTACTGTGTAATTGCAGGGGATCCTAACCTGCTGAAATTTTTTATTTTTTATTTTTATTTTATTTTTTTATTATTTTTTTAAAGAAGAACAACAAACATTAAAAGATAGTTTGCCCAAAACGCAGCCCCCACTGAATAAAAATCCCAATTAAAACAGCCCATTCCTACCTACTTTCTTCAAATTTTTCTTTTGCCCTAATCACAATTCTCAGGGACACGATCTCCAAATCACATATTTTGTCAATCTTAATTTTATTATCTCATCATCTTCTTCATCTAAATCAACGAATTAAAACTACGAGAATGCGGTGATCGGCATCTAATTTCGTGAACCATTCCTTGAGGTAATTATATCGGGTTGTTTTAAGTTTCAAATCAGTGTTTCCATAAGGGTAAGCCTTCTTCCGATTTCTACTAGATGTAAGGTAATGGAGGGAAGTACCATTCTCATTAGATTACATTATCAGTTTCAGTTGTTGGTCAACGTTACAAAGTAAACTTGGATTTTAAACCTCAGGTCTCAGGAATTCCTTTTAGAATTTCCTTCTAATAATTAATTTGGCTTCAAAACAAATTAAGTAAAGCTATGTGTAGTGCTTTTACCTCATTAATTATACACCCCGCGAATATGTGGAGGCTTGGTCTGCAGTATGCAGTGTTTTTACCTCATTAATTGTCAATGACTGATTGGTTTCATCATTAACCGCATCATTTGTATGATCCTTCTCTACCAGAAAACCAACCACCTTTGGAAGCGAATGCAAATATAATTCTTGAAGACAGTAAAACCCTTATAGGTAATCATCTGCTTCAGTCTTGAAAATTCCCTCCATATCTAAATAGTTGATGTTGCAATGATCAGTTTTTGATGTTCTTTATGGATTGATTTAACTTCTGATCTGCAACTTTGTATGTTGATCTTTTGCTTGTGGTATTTGGGGACTATGATCTTAGACTTGTTCTGCTTTTAAATATCAATTAATAGGTGTTCTGGTGTAATGGGTTTCTTTAAGTTCACTTGCCAATGATTTTTAGTACCTTGACGTAACTTATTCCTTTCTCACATTGCAGTACAGCCCAAGCGACATCTGCTCACTATTGGTTGGAGTGTATTTACTGTCTGTTTTCATGTCTAAAAAAATTACAAACTGTGATATAAAGATATTTACCTAAGTACGTAAGAGTCCCCTGATAATATAGTTCCTATGTGCATATAATCTGGTAGATATATTGTTTTGAGGATATAACTACATAAGCTATATGCTGATATAGTTTTCATTACGGATAGATGCATAAATGTTGGGTTATGTTTTGCTGAACTCATGTTGCACTTGAATTGCCTGATATGTATATTGCAATCTCTGTGAAAACATGAAATCTGGTTTCATTTGTGTACTTGTAGAATCTCTGCAATTTAATGATAAGGCTAAACATATATGTACATTAATGTTTTTCTACGGATTTATTCTCTGTTCTAGAAATATCTACAGTAGCCTGTGATTGATTTGTTTTACTACAATAATCTGATAAACACAGTGCTAAATAACTCTGATAAGATTATCTTTGCTGGACTTAATATTTTTGCAACTATGGTTTGTTGTGATGAATGGTCATATTTGAAATTCTAGACTGGATATGTATATATATGTATCTGCAGTGATCTATAGTCTGCAATATGAAATAAATCTGATCAAAGCATGCTTATCATGAATTGATAAATAGTTAATAACAAATGAAATAAGGTCAATTTATTAGTCATGTAAAAGTTTCAATGGCTTGTTATTGGAATTTATTAGTCATGTAAAAGGTTCAATGCTCTGTTTTCATGGTAGATATTATGGGAATTGTTCACATTGTTGTTTGTTCTTTAGGAGGGGAATCTACAGCTGAGAATTGTCAAATTCTTCAAACAAGGGTTAACAATTATAAGTCGCACACAGAGGATTTAAATGCAACCCTGTTGAAAGGATACTCCTATGACCTCAAGTTCACTGGTATTTATGCTTCTGTCCCACTTATTTCAGATATGCATCAATTCAAAACTAGCTAACACAAAAACATTTAATGTCAAAAATCTATTATAGCTAGATTTTCTAAGTTATCCCACTTGTCCGTGTCTCTTATAACTGTAAATCAAACTCCATCTCCGGTAATGCGAAAGTTTTTTTTGTAATCGATAGAGCTTGTCATGACAAGCATCTACCGAATGAATATCCAAATTTTTCTTATTATAGTGTATTTAGTCCTGACTATGGGTTTTTATACTTAGAAGTTAAATTTCTTTTTTTTTCCTTTTTATTAGACATTCAAAATGGACAAAAGTTGGATGAACGAGTCTAGATCAAGTGCTGCATATTTAAATGGTGTATCTAGCTTTGTCGAGTTCGCAGTTGACAGATCAATGGTCAACGGACTAATTTATTGCCCATGTAGGAAATATTACAATAGATATTCGTATGATGCACAGATTGTTCATGAGCACATATTATGGAACGGTATATTACAAGGATATAAAAAATGGGTATTTTATGGTGAGTTGGACGAATTATCATCATCGAATGATCAACCTATTTTTTATAATGCTACAAATAGTACTAGCGATCAAATCTTGATGGAGATTACGAAATACAAGACCTTTTTAGAGATGCATTTGGAATTATATCGGATGATATCCATTCCAATGATTTACCGACTTCACGTTCGCCCATAGAAACACAAAACAATGATAATTCAACAGATGAATATCCTATTAACGAACAATTGTCAAATACAAATGAAAGAATTAGGAGACTAATACAAGATTACGACCAAGAGTTATATCCAGGATGTATGAGATTCACAAGAATATCATTTGTGTTGAGATTGTTTCATATTAAGTGTTTAAATGGTTGGTCTGGCAAGTCTTTTAACATGTTGCTGGAACTATTGGCTGCTGCATTTCCGAGCAACACTAATTTACCATCATCATACTATGAAGCAAAGAAAGTAATCAAGGAATTAGGATTGGGGTATGAGAAAATTGATGCTTGTCCAAATGATTGTTTATTATACTGGGGAGAGAAAAAGAACGATGAATATTGTAATATATGTTTATCGTCAAGATGGGTAGTTAACAATGATAAGGAAGATAATATAATGGAAGATGGGAAAGGCAAACCAAACAAGAAAAAGCCAGCTAAAGTCTTGCGGTATTTTCCGTTGATACCTAGGTTGAAAAGGCTTTTTATGTCTTCAAAAACCGCTTCTTCCATAAGGTGGCATGATGAAGGAAGGAACAAGGATGGCAAACTGAGGCACCCGGCAGATGCGTTAGCTTGGAAAGAATTTGATAAGCGTTATCCAGAATTTGCAGCAGATCCTCGTAGTGTGCGACTTGGCTTAGCTAGTGATGGTTTCAATCCTTTTCGAACCATGAGTACCACCTACAGTACTTGGCCAGTTGTCTTGATGCCTTACAACTTAAAACCATGGGCTTGTATGAAGCAATCATCATTGATATTGTCCATGGTTATTCCTGGAGAAAAGGGGCCAGGAAATGACATTGACATTTTCCTACTCCCTTTGATTGATGAATTGAAGCAGTTATGGAATGGTGTGGATGCATTTGATGCTTGTACGAAGGAAAACTTTAAGTTACGAGCTGCATTGATGTGGACGATTAATGATTTTCCTGCTTATGCTAATTTATCTGGTTGGAGCACTAAGGGACGTGTAGCTTGTCCATCTTGCGGGGAATCTACTCATTCAAAATGGTTTAGAAATGGGGGAAAATTTTGTTACATAGGTCATCGTAGGTGGTTAAGGCATGAGCATCCTTTTCGATATGAAAAAGATCAATTTGATGGCACGGAGGAGCTACGACCAGCACCATTGCCACCTTCCAATTCTGAAGTTTTAAGGCAGTTGCATGGGGTGAATTTTATTTATGGAAAAGCAAAGAAATCAAACACGAAACGTAACAGAAAGCAAAATGAGGGTTCTAGAAGTCAAGTAACAGGTCAACAATCTAGTGCTATTAATGACGCAATGCGCTTTCGAGATGATAATACTTTTCTTGATGAAAATACTGAAGCTGATGGAGATTTAAGACAATGTTTATGGAAGAAAAGAAGTATATTCTTTGATCTTTCTTATTGGGAGTTCAATCTTCTTCGTCATAATTTGGATGTCATGCACATTGAGAAAAACATTTGTGATAATTTGATTGGCACTTTTCTCAATCTTGATGGAAAAAGCAAAGACAACTACAAAGCAAGGCTTGATTTAGTTGATATGGGAATTAGACATGATCTGCATCCAACTGAACATAATGGTCATATTTGTTTGCCACACGATGTCTTCAGTAGAAAAGGAATTGTTCTTAAATGTTTTGAAACATATGAAGGTTCCTGATGGTTATGCTTCAAACATTTCAAGATGCGTAAACTTGAAGGAGCGCAAAATTAATAATATGAAGAGTCATGATGCTCATGTTCTGATGCAAGACATTCTACCTATTGCTTTAAGATATTGCTTGCCTCGTCAAGTAGTTGTAGTTATGACAGAGTTGTGCTCATTTTTTAAGGCATTATGTTGCAAGACCCTTGATTTAGATGAACTTGATCATTTAGAATTGAAAGTGGCTGAAACACTTTGTCGATTAGAGAAGACATTTCTTCCTAGCTTTTTCACCATTATGGTTCATTTGACAATACATTTAGCTGCAGAAGCCAGACTTGGAGGTCCTGTGCATTACAGATGGATGTTTCTAATAGAGAGGTTAGATATTTGCTTTTAGTTTCATATATGTTTCATTATGCATTGAATACCTTGGTATACTTAATAATATTTCTTAGTATGATTAAGGAAAATATTGGTAAATAATAATGTGTCTATATTACTATAGGATTGTTAGTGAATTTAACTTAAAGTCAAACATTTTTACTATGAATGAATTGAAATTCTCAAACTTGAAGCTTTATGATATTTTCCTAGATATTGGTGTATTTAGCATTACTTTCTCTTGTCATACTCAATTAATTCTATGGAGAATGAATGGTAAATAACGTGATTGTATGATGGATGAATGTGTAAGTATAGTGCTTAGGAAGTTTAAATAGTAAATAATGTGATAATGTGGTGGATGATTGCACATAAAACACTAATGTGTTTGATTTATAAAGTTTAACAATGTTAAATTATTTAATTCCTCTCTATATTTTACAAACCAACATGCTAAATTTCTATCTAATAATAGCATATTGCATCTTTAAATTTATTTTATGTTTCCTTATTTAGTCTTTGTTTTTGTTACCATTTCTTTTTTTATAGTACTAATTGTTACTTTCATTTGTGAATTCTAAAATTAAAAGGGACTTGGTTTGGTTTAAATCAAATGTTTGAAATAAAGCACATCCAGCGGGTTCAATTGCAGAAGGTTATGTTGCAGATGAATGTTTGACATTTTGTTCATGATATCTTGAAGGAGTTGAACCGAATTTCAATCGTCCACAGAGAAACTTTGATAACGTTGATGTTGTTGAAAAGTATATGTTCTCAACTAGAGGACGAATAATAGGTAAAGCAGAAACTGCAGTTCTTGATAACATGGCATTGGAGCAAATACATCGTTACGTGTTGCTACATTATGATCAAATATCTCCCTACAGGAGGTTAATCATTTTTCAATTCATTTGGAGATGTATAAATAGTATTACTTAGTGATGTTTTAAATTGAACCAGAGAATTTTTGGCTGATTAAAGAAGAGCTTATCGTCCAAATCGATCTACAGAACAAATTAAGCAGAAGTGGCTGATGAAAAAGTTTCCAGAATGGCTTGTAAACCAGGTAATTTTCTCAATGGTTAATAATTTGTATGGCTGTTTGATATAGTCATAAACAAATACATATTGATTAATTTTTTCATGTATTCAATATGATATGTTAGGTTCCAATAATGACCAATAGCAATGTTTCTGAAGAAATAATATTCATTGCAAAAGGACCGAATAGTGTTGTCAAACGGTTTTCTGGGTTCATAATAAATGGTTTTAGGTTTCACATAAAAAGTCGTGAAAGATCTCGGACAACACAAAATAGTGGTGTGGTTGTGGAGGTGGATGGGATTTCTTATTATAGGATTCTTAATGACATAATTGAGTTAGATTATTTCAGGAATTTCAAAATTGTGATGTTTAGATGTGATTGGGTTGATATAAGTTCGAGAGGAGTCAAAAAGGATGAAAATGGTTGCACTTTGGTTAATTTTTCTAAGTTAATTCATCAAGGCTATCACTTAGAAGATGTTCCTTTTGTTTTCTCATCCCAAGCAAAACAAGTGTTTTATGTACAAGATCCAAAGCATAAAGAATGGTTTCAAGTAGTTCATACAAAACCAAGAGACTTATATGATATGGGTACTTACACCCAACTTGAGGATGAGGATGAGGATAAGTACACCTAATGTATGCCTCACGATGTGGATGCAACTGTTGATGTCAATGACCTATAACCCTTGTTAGAAAGGATATTGGGGAACAAGATTTCAATTGATCTTCAGAAATGGTACGTTATGTGTTTGGTTTTCCCTTTTTAATTTATGGCTCATTTGCGCTAGAATAAGGAAAATTATTTTACTTGAACCCTGTAAGTTATTTTCCTGTTGTAGATACTTTTCTTATTCGTAAATATTATGTTATCTAAATATATGCTTGTGAATATAGATACATTAATTAATGACTTTGATTCTGTCGTGAGAAGATATTAATTTTTGTTTAGGTGTGTGCATAAAAATATGTTTTTATGTAATTATGAAATATTTTTTAACTTTTTAATTTTTGATTTCTACACAGATAACAAATGGTTAATTCATCTTGTTGATGATGGTTTTTTCATGCTTGGGGATGCATGTAAAAGATGAAGGAGAATACTACATCATGATATTTTAAGGCTATTGTAAACAATCATGATATTTTCAATTATAGACATTTATATAATTCTATGCGGTAAATTTGAAGATATTATTTAATAAAAGCGTCGCAATAATTATTATTTATGCACAAAATATCGTTTATTGATTATGTATTAATATTTATACGTTGCAATTTAATGATTTTTTTAAATAAAAAAAGCGTTATTTACTTTTAGAATATAATAGATTTTTAATGTTGCTAAATATAGACATTTATATAATCATGTGTCGTTGTATTTAGGACGTTTATGCATAAAAATGTCCTCATATTACGGACGTACTGATATTTATATGTCGCACTTTAATGACACTTTTTAGTCAAGAAATGACGTCTTATTTGGGACAAAATAAATAAGTAGTGTGGCCAAATGTAGACGCAAATGTAATTATGTGTCAAGAACTTGTAGATGCTTTTTTATTGAAATGTCGTGAATTCAAGACGCAATGAGTATTTTCTAAAGGGAAATGACGACACATATAAAGTACGTGTGGCTAACTTAGGATGCTTTATTAAAACGTCGCGAAAATGTTTAAATTTATTATTAAATAATATGATAGATTTTAAGACGTTAAAAATATAAACGTTGCCAGCATGACAACACTTTTCATATGAAATGGCGACACAATTTGGTTTACTGACACAATATTAATGTGTCGTTAAAAATTACGACACGCGATTTAACGACACATATAACGACGTTTTGAAAAGCGTTGGTAAACGTTTAAAGACGCCGAAAAATGTCATTAAAAGCTAAATTTTTGCGTCGTTATAGACCTTTTTTTTGTAGTGTTATGAATTTGTTTACCCACTTGATCCTAGAGAACATAATTCACCTTATGTCATACACTGTATGCAAGAAGAATGGCAATATCGAGTCACCGAGTCTGAGATTTTACGTGAAGATGCAACTACATGGGGAGTCCGAAAAACTCGTTACAAGTCAATCAACATGCCACGTAATAACAATGATGAACTCCGTGCTGCTTTATATAGAATAAGGGAAGAAATAATCGGATAAAGATTAGGCTGAATCGTTTCGAATTTTAAAAACGCGCTAGAGATTATGCTGAGCATGGTGAAATACAGATGGCGCGGTTTTTATGCAGCATGTTCACGCTATCCCGAGCATGCTTCTGACATTGATATGTCAGATGAAGAAAATTAAACGACGCTTGCGTTATTCCCGAACTAGGTTCCTATTATAGTGTACAACTTTTATTAAATATGTGTATAATCATATGTTGAAACCATGTGTATTTGTAACAAATTACTTTTACGTGTTAGTGTGTACTTTTATTATATTGCTAAAAGTTTATTTGTTGAATTTTTTTTTTCAATTGGTGAAAACATGGCTTTATATTATGACGACAAATTATGTGATACCATTTTAATATTTAGTTGTCATCACAGTGAATATGGCTTTAAGCAAACTCATATGATTATTTAATAACGGTGGTGACAGTTACATCAGTATATAGACCTCTTAGAATGACCTTGCTTTTTTTTTCTTTTGTGGGTTATAAGTCATGGCAAACAAGCGCAGGAATTGGATGTTGCCAGCATTCAACGAGAACTACCGTAGATATATTGAAAGTGAAGGTGCGAAATATTATGTTGGTTTAAAGCGTGAGTGGGAATATCGAGTGCAAGAATCAGACAACCTTGTTGATGACCTACAGTCACTGGAAGCAGTTGTTGTCAACTGTAGGTCATTGAGTATGCCTAGACGAAATCCGCATGAGTATCGACTTGCTGTCAAACAAATCCAAGTGGAGAATAATAGGATGTTATTGAGGAGGTCACGGTATTATATGTTGAAATTGGCTAAAGAGCATTCAGCGGCTAATGGTAGAGACCTATCAATTGAACATGAACGTCACATATTGTCAATTCGACGTTACCAATCTGATGACGAAATGTCAGATGATGGGTAACTCACTTTCAGTTGCTAAGTTTAAAATGCCTTACGTAGTAATGATAATTTGTTTGAAACTGAGTTTGCTTTGATGTTGTTAAGTTTGACATATGATTATTTAATAACGGTGGTTGTATGATTTTATTAGAATTTAAGGTTTATATGCCATAACCTTCTATTATGTAATGTCATAACAGTTTTTTAAAATATTTTCTTCTACGATATATTTATTGATTTTACGATAGGTAGTATGATCGTAAGGAGAGGAAAGATAGGTAGTATGATCGTCATTAATAATTCATATACATCTATAAGTTAAAAAATAATAAAATTTACAAGAGACAAAATATTTAATTTTGAGCATTTAATGTTCCGACTACATTAACAATTCCTATTTTGTCTTCGGGGTCGTAACATTTTAACGCTGCATGTTCTGTAACGAACACCCTTCTTTACACACTCACGACAATTTCTGTTGGGCCATGTATCAACCTGCTCTTCATAGGTTACAAGCATCTCCGTTCTTGGTGTTAGATGAAGATTTAGGTCCATCGCATTTTGTTGGACAGCCATGGGATGTACATGGGGTTGGAACCCTATATATTGTTCATTAGGCATATTTAATGCTGCAGAGAAATCTAACACCGTGCCTCCAAGAGCACCTTCTGAAAAAGTCATGTTCATGTTAGCAAAGTACGTGCTCGGCTATCCACTTCCAGAACCCATCTCGTAGTTAACACCCATATTCAGAGGTGGCATAATTGTGTTACCAACATCATCAAAATTGTGTGAGCCGAAGGCTGAAATATTTCGTTGCATCGGAGTGCAGAATGAAGACCCTTCACCGACAACATTGCTGAATGCATCGCTGGATTCCTCTTCCATGTTGCATCTTGTACTAAAATTAGTATTCAGTAGGTCTGTAAAAGAACCCCATCCAGTATCCCCCTGTCCTTATCTAGCATCGGATGTTCCAGCAACTAAAACACCACTAGTGAAGTCAAAGCCAAAACCACCTGCTTGCGTATGTTCATGTACTTGAATGGGAACATTCTGAACTTCAATCAGATTCAAATCAGAACCACCCATCATATATTGAGCATTATCAAATTGTGTTTCTGGATGATCCTGACTTTGTTGGTGAAGTTCATGCAATGGGACTGTACTCCTCATGGATGGACCACCAAAATCACAAGGATTTTGAAATTCTGGTTACTACTGTGGATAATAAAGATGCTGAAGTGGATGAGGAATTCGCTGAATCCCTTCCGGAATTAGAGGGGGAGGAACTCTTGTATGTCTGTCAGAGAAGGCTAACTTCCTTTGATTTCTTTCCAACATAGGCAATTCGACATTAGGAAACAGTATTGCAGGAGGAGCAGTTGTGATTCATATGAAGTACACATGCGAAATTCTTGGTTTATCCCTCCTAGCATGCTTCCTGATAGATTCATCATGTTTGCCCTGTTGAATTGATCTGCACCCATGTGATACAAACGTTCAAGGCCATCTCCCTGCATTAAAAAATTTGAAACCCATACCTTTAATCAATGAAATTGAACTGACATATGATAATTTTTATTTCAGAATTTTTATTCAACATATGATAATTTATATTTCAGAAATTGAACGGAATTTTCATACTAGCGCATCGTTTCGTGCACCTTCTGGGGTCATCCATCGTCTGGTAATGTTTTTGAACCATTGCATATATTCAGACTGTGGACCTAACGGATGATGCAATTGAGGCGTCATTGCAACCCTGTGATGACGTGTATCCCACATTTCTATGTATATTTAACTGCCCAATCACGAGGTCCATGCCCGGTCATTTTCACGGTTGCTAGCGCATAGTTTGATTGTTCTATCCCTTGCAGGATAGGTTGTTCCATGCCAAATTGTCACATACATCGATCGGGATGATGAAACTCGACAATATGAAAATATATAATTGGCATGATGGAACGCCAAATATTTTGTCCCCCACGACAATAGGCTGGCAACAATTGAATGACTTTCATGTACGGTTCCCAAACGAACTGTGTAGATAATGATATTAACAAGTATTAGTAAAAAATATTATATTTCGAGAACCTAAATTCAATAAAAAATATAGTTTAAGAACAAAATTAAACCTGATCAGGAGTAAAACAATCCAACCGCATCCTCAGTTCCTTAACATTATGAGCACCATAACCTTATTGTCCTATAGCTACTTTCCACCTGCAAATTCATTCAATTATGTATATCAAGTAATCGGATGGAAAATAATAATATTTATTATAATAACAACATTTAATATATTTGAATTAAATTTGTAAGCAAATAATATAGATATTTACTTTATTGCATACGGTTATTCATTATAAGGGATGTAGTTTGTTGTGAGTGTAGGGGCAATAGTTGTGAAGCGCTGGTACGCCCATACTTGTATAATTTGGGCACATCCCCCAATTTGCTTCTTGTCTGGAGCAGTAGCCTTTGACATTTCCCGATACAAAAATGACAATACTGCTGCTCCCCATGCTAAACTACCAACTCCATCTTCAGATAAATCCTCAAGCAAACTCAGCAAAATGATATGAACTATGGTGGATTTCGGATTAACAAACATCAATCCACCAAACATACGCATAATAAAAGCTCGTGCATGACATTGAATGACTACATCAGTAGCATCATCAGGCACGTCCATAAATTGCTGCTCCAGCCACCTTAACTTCAACCAATTTCTGTCCATATCATGTTCACCGGGAATCCTACCCAATAAACGATGGCATAATTGCTGTGCCCTATGAGTACCGGATTTACCTATCATGGCCCTACCATCTACACGTAATCCGGTTAAAATCTCAACGTCTTGTAGCGTTATTGTTGCTTCTCCAACATTGAGATGGAACGTGTAAGTTTCCGGTCGCCATCTTTCTACCAGTGCAGTGATCAAATGGTGATCTATGGGCATAGAACCAAGTTTCACCATTCCCTCAAATCCATATCGTCGTAGGTATGAATAAATCCTGGGGTCTATATTCCGGTACATATCATCATTCCCGGCTTTTGTGTATTTCAATGATGGACAGTCCTGAGAAGGATACAAATTTTATATTATAATGACGTTATTCAAGTTTAAGGAATTATATATAATTCGAAAACATGTATTTAATTAACTTAACAACATTTTTAACCCTCCAGCTGGCAAAAATAATAAAAGGTCGTAGCTAATACTTTACCTGCCCCGTCCATAAAAGTTGAGATCGATGAACATTTTGTTGCACTAACACGTGTGGCATAATTGGACCTGCCTCAATGATTTGTTCAGCTCTTTGTTGGTAAGTCATTTTTCCTTACATAATAAGGTTAAAATAATTAGTATAAAAAATAAAAATATAAAAAAGTATCATGTAATATAATATTATACAAGTCCAGATTTCCTCAAATGCACACAAGATAGAATAGTTTTTAAACCAATGATTTGTTGGTTTTAGGGACTTCAACAAGCAAAAGATACTCCAACACCACTTTCACTTATTAAAAAGTAATAATTATATTAATAAAAAAATTTGAATAATAATAATAATAATAATAATTTTCATTTATTATTATATAATAATTGCTAACCAATTCTAGCGAAATACAATAGAAAATAAATATTATTAATATAGTATTAGAATAAATATTCTATATTACTACATTAGTAGAATTACATAATTAGTTGACTATATTCTATTAATATGAAATTGAAATTTTATTATATTCCTTTTTTTTTATATTAAATTATAAATTGAAGCTCTATTTCTATTAAATTAATAAATTTTAATTCTATACTATTTCTACTAAATTCTATCAATATCTAATTCTATTAAAAAATTTCCTTTTTAAAATTAAATTATTAAATTCTATTTTAAATTTTCTATTTGAAATTTCAACTAATTATATTTTCACTTATATTACTTATTTATTATTCAAATTCTTTTTTATTAATTAAACTTAAATAAAATTCTTTTAAATTTGAACTAATTATATTTAAAACAATTATACAATTAAATAATTAATAATATATATATATATATATATATATATATATATATATATATATATATATATATATATATATATATATATATATATATATATATACTAGGAAAAATTTCTCAATTCCAATTTCACATTAAATCTAATAAAAACTATGTATTACTTTTATTCACCTTATTAAATTTACTATACTATGAAAAATCATGTCTAAGTACTATAATAAGAAATTAAAGGTGGAAAAATATTAACCAATTAACATATCAATGATGCAATACAATACAAACATTTCTTGTATGACTCTTGAATTTACAGTAATTTCAAATATGAAATCAGAAACCCTTTGTTCTCTCTTTTGTCTTTTAGCTTCCTTTCCTTTATTTTCTTTTTTTTTTTTTTTTGGCTATAAAATTCCCTCTATTATTTTGTTCTCAAGTCACATGAGCTTTTCTCTCATTTGTTCTTTCTGTTTTTTTACTCTATGAAATGCCATCTCTAATATTTCTCGAATGATAGCTTACTCCTTAAATCCCTCTAAAATTGTACAGCTTTGACTTTGGTTAGATATGTATGCATGTTATATTTTATTATAAGTTTTTTTCAATGCCATAATCAAATGTTTTACAATTTTTCTATGTCTTATTAGCACATTAGTCTGGATTTTGTTTTGGCATGTTTATTGGTTGTGGAAAACTTAGGTAATACATGAACAGTGTGAGGCCAAACGAAGTATCAGGAGCTGGGTTCAAAAACCGAACCCAACCATAAATCAAAATAAACAAAAATAAACAAAAAACAACCAAAGTTTGTATTGTTTCACTCACACTGAACTGAACCAGTTTGTTTCGGTTATGGTTTGGTTCAGTTAAAACCCAATCAATAAAAATTTCAATTTTTTTCTTTTTATTATTAATTTTTTTTCAAATACATGTAAATTATTGCTTAAAAAATATTTATTATTACATGTATATAATAGTATAAATATATAATATCCTTAATAAAATTTATTTTTAGACATTTACATACTTTTTAAAAATATTTTTTTTTAAATATTTTTTTTCCTATTACGATTCGGTTCGGTTTGGTTTTGTTTTTTCAACAATAACCGAAAATCAAACCAAATTGAAAATCTACCTGTATGGTTGTACATTAACATTAAAATTAATATTACATGTATAATTAGTAAACAACTTAAAAATTAAATTTATAAAAATTAATAAATTAACTCATAAATTACATACCTTTAATCGAAAATTGCTAAACCACTGACTCAAATATCACTGCAAAGATTCAAAAAAGAAAAAAAAAAGATAAATTTCAAAAATGAAGAATATGTATAATTTACTATTACCATTTGATAATATGCTAATGAAAAAATTTTATATCTTAAACCCACCATAATTACATATTAACTTCGAAAAGATAACAAACATTATAACAAAATTAACATTATAACAAAAATAACGAAAGATGTAACAAAAACAACATTATAACAAAAACATAACAAGGGAAAATGTAAAAATATTCAAACTGGGAAAACTTTTAAATATTACCTTATACACTTCAAGAGTTCCAGCTACTGCAAAACTTGAGATTTTATTTTCACTAAACACACAATTATCTCAAACTAAAAAAAACTAAGCTCACTCAATTCTCTTACTCACTCACTCAATTTTCTTACTCACTCATTCACTCACACAATTCTCTCACTCACTCCAATTATCAAAAATCACACACTCCACCCGTCTATATATAAACGCAACAAAAAGAAGAAGAAGAAGAAAAAGAAAGATGTTACGTACCGTCTGCATGCATGCAGACGGTTTGGCGTGGGAATCCCCCAACAGTGGGGATTCCCACGCCCATAATTTTTTTCAAAAAATTTTTTTTTTTTTATATTTAACTTTGTTTTCAGAAACAAAGTTTCCGAAAACAGGTAATTTAAAAAAAAAAAAATTTGGCCCATTTTCGGAAACCTTGGTTCTGAAAATGGTTCAACCAATTTTCGGAACCACCGGTTCTGAAAATGGGCCAGTTAATTAGACCTCAGACCGGTATTTTTTTCTTAACCAAACACTACAATGCTAATTTTTTCCCCCTTTAGCATTATTCTGGGGCTAAATCCTACTCTTGCCGGTATGCGGAAAACAATTTTGGGTGAAAAACACAATTTCACAGTATGAATTTAATGCATACTGGTGCAATATAGTGGCAGACATCAATTTTCAACTTGCTTTCCAATGATACTCTTTTCCTCTTTTATCCATTGCTTCAAATATATGGAAAGTAAGGAATTGTTGGGTTTTGGAGCACAAAAGTAATGTTGATATGGTATTTGATTGTGAATCTAAGTGGTTTTGTTTATTTCAATGTTTGCAGCGTGTTTATCGTTTCCTTGTTATTAATAGAGCCAGTTCGATGGATATATATCATTGGAAGCCCCCTCCATTTTTGATGATGAAGTATAACTTTGATGCCTCTATCTCTAAGCAAAGTGTTAGAGGAGTTGGTTGTGTTATTAGGTATAATTTGAGTCAATTTTTAGGCTACGACTTTAATAATCTCTTGTATTGAAGATCCACAGTTAGCAGAAGTTATTAGTTGCAAGGAAGTTTCACTTGATTTTAGTCGTTGTTGTACACCTAGATTATTATTAAAGGAGATTTACATGTTATTATCTCACAATTTTTGAAAACTAAAAATGACCATTATAAGCATCCTCCATTTTTGGTCAATTTATCATTGGAGATTGTATTGTTCTTCTAAGTTCATTTAGGGCCAGTTTGGGATTGCTGTTAGTGAAAGTGTTGTAAGGGAAAACTAGGTTTTATTGATTTCTTTAAAAGTACTTTTAAATGTTTTTCAGTGCTTTCCTGAATACAATATGACTTTTACCAATTGTGCATTTAAGGATGTTTTCTACAGTTCCAAAAACAGTTTTCAACCAACGTAAGATTCCTCTTATTTTGGATGAAAACTGCTTCCGTAAACTGACACTTAATTTTGTTGATTTCTCTTTTGTTAGAAGTGTAAATCATGTGACACATAACTTAGTTAAGTTGGGTATTAGTTGTTCTAGTTTTTGCAGAGTGTTGGAAGACCCTCGTACCATCATTAGTGTCTTTAATATAATTTAATACAATGATACAATTTTGAGCAAGAGAAAAGAGTTTTAAAAATTATAATTTTTAGATAATTTATCCCACCAAAATTGAATCATTCGACTATCTTCCAAAGATTTTAGGTGATTTGAATGAATAAAACCAACTTTTATGTTTCCATCTAAATTTTATCATGTCATATTCTCATTGGGCATGTAAGTGTAAATCCATTCCAAATTAATAAAGGGCGTGGGTCCCGCTGGAGAATTATCCAGCTCTATCCATACACGTCGACGTGTCCTTATCTCTCAGTATTATTCACTGTTCAAGAAAGCCCCTCTTCAACCCAACACTCTTTTTCTCGTTCCATTTTCTCTCTACCCAAACACTCTTCTAGAAAATTAAAAAAAAAAATTATTTACTTGCCCACACATGGCCACTCTTCTAGGCTCCTTGCAGACAAGCTTTCATCAATCCTCTGTTACCTTTTCCCCAAAACCAACTGTTGCCTCTTCTTCCTCAATCTGTATTCCTAGCTCCACAAAGATCAATTTCTTCAACCCATTGAAATTCGGTACCGATGTGATGCATATTCAACGCAGGAGGAGGATCCCGGTTCGGATGTCATGGGACGGTCCACTGTCCTCTGTGAAATTGATAATGCAAGGCAAAAACTTGGAGGTTTGTCTTTCTGCATCTTTTTTATCATTCAATCGGTTTTCTTTCTTTCTCTCGGAATTTGAATTTCGAGTTCAATTCATGAATTCTAGGATTCATTTTTACGCTTGGTGATTAACGAATTCGTATGGTTGCAGTTGACAGAAACGGTAAAGAAGCATGTTGAAGACAAGGTGGGAAATGCAGTTAAAAAGCATAGCCATCTTGTGCGAGAAGTGGATGTTAGGTTATCTGCTAGAGGTGGAGAATTTGGGAGAGGCCCAAGAATCCGCAGATGTGAGGTGGCTACGAATTCAATTGAATTTGATCTGTTTTTAGGGTTGTATATCTTCTATGGTTGATTACATATTATATGGTTATGATTGCATGTACTTGATTTTAGGTGACATTGTTTACGAAAAAGCATGGAGTTATAAGGGCAGAGGAAGATGCAGAGGGAATATACGCAGGTATCGATTTGGTTTCATCAATCTTACAAAGAAAGTTGAGGAAGATTAAGGAGAAGGAATCTGACCATGGCCGCCACATGAAGGGCTTCAATAGATTGAAGGTGAGGGAGCCAGTCACATTGCCTGTGAAGGATGTTGTAGATGAAGTTGCTCAAGATAATGATGATAAGGAGGATGAGGACTACATAGATGAGGTTGCCTTTTTGAACCCTCCTTCGATATCAAATTAATCCTTTATTATCCTATCAAAATTAGTAAATGAGTTGGTGTTATTTCTTGCATTTATGTGTTTCTCTGAGCTGAGCTTCATTGCATCAAATTATTTGGCATTTATTTTTAGAATCAAGCATCTTAAGAGTATTGAACTTAGTTGCTTTTACACATTTAGCACATTGAGCTCTTGATCTTTTAATTTTACATATTGAATTCTTAGCTTAATCGGGTGCTTTTATCAAGGCTCAGTGTGTATGTTTTCAAATGATTAAGAGCTCAAATTTGCAGGTTTATAAATGATAAAGGGCTTAATGCATATGTTCACAAATGATGAAGGGTTGGGAATAAAATTATTAGAAGCTCAATGTGTGAAAACAATAAAGTTCAAAAGCCTCATATTACTGATCCGTTTTTTGTCCAAGTTTATAGATATGTTGATGATGAGTGTCCATTCGCATAAGGTATATCTCATTTGCACATTCAGGTCCAACAAACTGGTGTTTCTGCTTAGTACTTTTGGTTGGGGTTTCAACTCACCATATGAAGCAATTTTTCAGGTAGTTCGCACGAAATATTTTGACATGCCACCTTTGACTATCGCTGAGGCAATCGAGCAGCTGGAGAATGTTGATCATGATTTTTATGGTTTCCGGAATGAAGAAACTGGTATGCAATTATGTTACTCATTTAAGTTTCTTGCAGCCTATTGTCTCTCTTGTTAAATGAGGATTGACTTGCTCTATAATTGGTTCCAGGTGAGATAAATATTGTGTACAAGAGAAAAGCTGGAGGATATGGTATTATCATACCCAAGGGGAATGGCAAGGCGGAGAAATTGGAGCAGGTGGTGATTGAACCAGCGAAAGAGCCATCCCTGGCGGAATAGTTGAACTTACCAAAGGAAGCACTGTTTCGAATTAGAGTAGGCATGCCTTATTTATGGCTTGTGATGTATATATAAGGCCGACGGCATTTGTATAGGATGTGAGTGTAAGCCGAAGACAAACTAATTGAGATGTGATACAACCTTGCTGTATGGGTTGCCCATCTTCGGTCTCCATGCAGTTCAAAACAAGTTTCATTTTACTAAGAAGCAAGTTTGACTTTTTTTTAACATAGTTTTTGGTGAGGGACCTGGGCTCCTGGGGGTTTTCAAACCCCTCCCAATCCATCTCTGGTGGAGGGGGATTGGTAAGCAGCAAGTTTGCTGATTCCTATTATCAATATTCTTCATCTGAATTTGGTCACAGCACATGGTTAGCAGTACTAGTTTTGAATAGTTGTTTAATAAAAATTGCACAATTTTGAAATTTTGTTTTGTTGAATATATAGTGGATCTATGGCCTGCGATCTTTAATATGAAAGATTGAGTAAATAACAATGAGAATGATATGTTGCACAACGTTCTCAAAATGGGTCGAAACATATTAATATTATTTGTATAACACGTAAATTTGGTGAATGAGGATTGACGTTATTTGGGTTCGTATATGGATCGACACATCTAATCGTTAGATAAGTGGGTTGTGTTAATGATAACTTTATGTGTGTTAATATGACAATCCATTTTGATACTTCTAATGTTGGGATGTTAGGGGCCGATGTAGTTCACTTGAGGGTTTATGCATAGATATCATATAAATGTATATACATATAAATGTATTTACAAATAAAAACTTCGTACGTTAGGATAAATAGGTTTAAACTAATCTTTTTTAGTCCAATTTTTTTACTCTAAACTTGTCACATTAAATACATAGCATATAAATGTATATACATATAAATGTATTTACTGATAAAAACTTCATACATTGGGATAAATAGTTTTAAACTAATCTTTTTTAGTCCAATTTTTTACTTTGAACTTGTCACGTTAAATACACGACTTTTAACTCACATATCCATCGTATTATTCTTAGTGAAGACAATAACATGAACTCCGTCCTCAGAACAAAAGGATGAATAATCTCTTTATCTAAGACAACATAATTAAACAAAGACTTTGGGACAATGACTTCAAAAAAGGACGAAAAAATGCTTGGATAATATTAGGTACTGCCTAATTTTTGTCTAATTATATTGAAATCCATTATCTTATAATGAAATAAGATATACTGGCCATTCCACTGGTTATCTTACCCGAACAACTGTACTAACTGAAATATGAATAAATGTGCCAAATTTAAAATGAAATTTTTATATTAAAAAGAAAGATTGAAACTATTTGTCCAAATGTGTAAAGTTCATGCAAAAACTTTTCCTTTTATCCAAATGTTTTTCACGGTAATGTTTGATTCATTCTACAAAACAACAGATACAATAAAATACAAAAAGTTTGTTGCTTCTCCGCAACTCAACTTGAAAAACTGAAGATAAAACAAAGAAAAATGGATAATTCTACAACATGATTGTTGGTTCTTGGTGGAACTCAACTCAGCTCATACACGAAAAGAGCTCATTTAGCATTTGAATGTTTTCTGAACAATGCTGTACATTCTTCTATCCGGATATAAATAGTGATTTTTCAATGTCATAGATGATTGATCAAGGAGCTCAAAGATCCTCTACAGCCATAAAACGAAGAATCTGTATTAAACACCAACTTAACTCATTTTGTAACCTACAAAATCATTTTTATTTGTCAATCAAGAACTAGGTTTTTGTTCTTGCTTGCTGAGAATCTATAAGCAGAAACACTCAGGAGCTTGTTGAGTGACATGTTCTCCCCTGCAATCTTCTTTTTGACTTCATACCTATGCTTAATCCTGTCATTTAGCTTATAACCGAGAAATGCAGGAAAAGCTAATAGCTCTCCAATTTCTCTGCCCATTCCATCAATCAAGTAATCCATCTTTTCCTGCAGGGAACTGTAAGTGTACTGCAGAATCTGAGGATGCTTCTTGCTCATGGCAAGGATGTCTGCAGAAGAAAATCCATAGCTAAAGAATAGCCCAATCACTTTCTGCAAATTCTCGCAGCTTGTTCTCGTTACAGCTCCAAGTGCCACAGCCATTTCCTTGGTTCTGTGCCTATACCCAATCTTTACCAGAATTACAAGCTTATGCTCAATGTTATCTTTGAAGGACAGACCAAGAAACAATGGTGCTTTGTTCAAGAACTTGAAAATCTCATCAGAATTCAATCCACATTGCTTAAGAAAGTGTATTCTAGGCTGCAACTTCCTCTCTTTGCTGGCACTAATCACATTTGGGAACACCTGAAAGATCTTGAATATTTGAGGATTGGTTAGACCAGCAAATGATCTAAGAAACTCAACATGATCCTTTGTATGTACCACACTGTAACTCAAGATGGCCGGGAGTTTACGCAACACAAAGCCAGTAGCTGCTTCATCTCTTGCACTAAGCTCCATAAGAAACTCTACCCTTGGAATCAACTGAGTATCCAAGTCAAAATGCAGAATAGTTGGCCGTCTAACAATTAAGTCAATCCCACCAAACATTCTCAAAAAAGCAATGGTTCTATCAATTTCTTCTATTGACTTGAGGCAAATTGCCTTACTTAAATTGACATTATTGAGCACATGAACAATGTTTTCTTGGGTAAGCCCATGATCAAGTAGCAGCCTAACTTTTTCATCAAAACCCACCAAGAATCTGGGCTCAGTGGCAGCGAAAAGGCGTTTAAGTTGTGCTGGCTCAATCTTCCCTGGCAAACTATTACAAATGAAGTGTAAAAAATGATTAATCTCTTCCGCTGTTAATACATTTGGACATTTAGTAATCAAACGATAAAGTTCAGTGCTTTTAATTCCAACAGACTCTAAATTAAAAACTCGGTCTCTTATGGAGTCAAAAGTTGTGGATGTTAAACAGGGATTCTGCTCCAAAAGTAAATAAGTTTCTCTCTCGTTCAGTCCAATTTCCCCAAAGAATGAATACAGAAACCCTGTTAATGAATAAACGAATCAACAACCATCGCAATCGGCAATTTGGATAGAGAGTATAATGCAAAGAAGCTGTTTGAAAAAAGGCCTCAGAGAGAGTGAGTTACTCACCAGATTCATCTGGGGGATTAGGAGGATGCAGATAAGTGCAATGGACGAGAAGTTGTTGCGGCAGGCGAAAATCAATTGGCGATAAGGATGGTTTGATGTTAAATGTAGATGAATCTGAGCGTGCGTATGGTTGATAGGGGTAGATAATTGGGAGTGAAAAAAGAGAATGTTTAAGTAGTAATGGAGATGGGATGAAGGTCTGAAAAAGAAAACAAGTAGAAGAGGAGAATGAAGACATAGATGGGTTTTGATATGGAGGATGCGTGTGGAGAAGTGAAGTTAATTAGAAAGAGCTTCAAATTGACACTTCTCAAGGCGTTTTGTTTGTTTCCGCTTGCAAATAGAGAAGATGCCTATTTACTCTTCAGGCCAACATAAACAAGCATATGACAATTTTCTAAACACCGAGTTTTTTAAGTTCTATTTTTCCTACTTTTTCGCCTGCAATTTCTTCTCTTTATCTATCTCCCTATTAATTTTGATTATTGCCTAGCTAAATGCACAAAATCTTCTCAACTTGCAGGTTACAGATTTTGTTTTTTCAAATGCCCAAAATCTTTTTTTGTGATTTCCTATTCCCTGTGTTTGGAACCAATTCGATATTAGAAAAGAATTGGATTTCATCCATAGAATTCAATTCAATTCAGTCATTAAATCATTTTCCTTGTTTGGTGGTTGTTTACTAATTAATGAATTCATTTGATGTATTTTCATGAATGCCCTCACATTAAATATAAATTCTAATTATTTGAAATTAAGAATAAAAAGTAGTAAGAGGTGATACAATAATTAGAGATATTTTTGTAAAAATAATATCCACAAGCTCTTTCAAGTTGAATTCTCACAAAATCACATGGGATGGTTTCTATTTCTCACATCTAAACTAATGCAAATCATCAACGAATTCATTTCTCTTTAACTTTTTTGTTTCCAAATATGAAATTTCGCTAAATAGAATTTAATTAAATTGATTGCCTTCTAATTTGGTCATTTCAAACAAACTCAATGAGTATGTTCTATTCTATTCTATTTTCTTTCGTTTTTGCTTGATTGTAATTCTCGATTTTCTATTAGTTTCATCGTGTCATATTTTTTTTTTTAAAATTTTATTTTATATGTCGGGTTCTTCAATTGGCACTTTGTGTTTATGTGTAAATGTATAACCTTTTACCGCCTAAACCAACTTTAATTGCTATTGAGAATTAATTGTATTAAAAAAAAAAAATAAAATGAAAAATATTACCAACATAATACTAGTTCTGTAGTTCTCACTATAAAATAATTTAATATAAGAAACATTTGTTATATAAGAGATGTGAAATTTTTTCATCATTTTGCTAGCTCATATTCCCTTAAACATTTATTCTAGCTATTGAAGCACATGTCACGGATAAAATTAAGACTTCTTATTCTTGTGCTCCTTTTTGCTTAAATTTTATCATAAAATTCATTTTCTAATTTGATACAAATCTGGTCTTAGATAAAATTTCAAGCAAGATCAATTTAATTTAACATGCTACAATCATTTCTTTTCTAATTAAGAATTCATTTTCGGTCTTATATTTCCAAGCTATTAAAATCAATACTGTAAATTTAAATTAGTACATAAATTCCTAAAATTTCAATGAGCTTGTCATGTACAGTGTAGTATCAATCATTCTCATTAAATTAAAAGAAAAAAAAATTATAAATCATGATGAACTAAAAGATTCGAAATAAACTATAAGTTGGAATATTCATTTTCCAACTTAAACAATGAGACCAAATTACACATCTTCAATCACATACTTTGTGCTTCTAATTTAGTAACTCCAGTACATGAATCTGTCACGCCTCATTCTCTATGAGTTTCCTTGAGATGACGATTCTTCCTACATTTTTTGCTTGAAGCTATAGCTTTTATAAGAACAGAAGAGCAATTCTTCTTCAATTTCCTGGGTGATCTACAAAAATGAATCCTGCAATTCATTCAGTAAGGGCAAAAAATTCATCTCCCATGTAAATTTTGATGCACCAAGTAACGATAAAAAATGGTTCATAGATACGAAAATACACATATAGCAATCCAGCTTGTGAGTTTCAAATATACTTGCCTCTTTTTAGGAACCTGGAAATTGACATCCGAAGAATTTTTACAGACTCCTTCCTGTTTCTGATCCTGTTGTTTCATTCCCGGCACAGGCAAGAATACAAACACACTCATCAGCACCTCACCGGTTATAATTCGCTGAAGTCTGCTAAAAGTGCTAATATCTCAAAATTAAATGCATCCAGCAGATGAAAGTGGTGCTTTTTATCGGTTTTTGCCATTTGTGTGTTACGGTTAATAATATCAAATCTACAACTAACTGAAACAGCATATGTAATTTTCTACCGATATATTATAAACCAAGTTCTAGATTATTTTGAGCAAATTTCAGAAATTTAACAGTGGTAGTTTTATAGGCAACAAAAGCCTTAGTTTCTCAGGAATTTCCTCTATGAAAAATAGATATAGATCCAGAAACTATACTTGAAGGTCAAAAAAGTAACCTAATCCAAGGAAAAAAGAGATAAATGAAAAGAAAATCTGGAAGTATAAATAAGAGAAACAGAACATAGAACACATACAGCTATTACAATCAGCATTTTAGAATAACAAAATACACAAATAAAAACATAGCCATAAGTATTTTGGGTAACAGAAATAGCTAAGCTGAAGTCATATAAAAACTAAGTGGAACTATCAAAAAGCTTTTGGTAGGCAAATAGTGGTATATAGCTTTTGCAAGCCAAGTCCAAAAGGAAGATTAAGATACTTCTCCAGGATTCATCCTTCAATATAATTTTCTGACCAGTTGATAGACATAGCAATTGCATACCCATAAACTTAATGTCAAGTTTATGACAACAACATCCATTAGTACTGCAAGAAAATGTGCTACAGAACTAGAATGTCATGAAGCACCTATAAAACTAGAAACTTTAAAGTAGTCAATAACTCAACAAGCGCTTAGAATCTAAAGCCATATGATGCCATTGAAATTATCAAGCTCAGAGTGAAGTGATATAAGCAAATCCAATACAAATAAGCAAAAATAACTCGTCACTAAGCAGCGTCCTGCATCTTAATGAACAGAGATGACTACTTAGTCAAATTGCAAAAACTTGACGATTAATGGAACTGAGTTGAGTCATCATAGCCTCATACAACTTGTGTATTTGCAATTGATCACAAAGGAGTTAGCTAATAGAACCACATGCAAGTCACGGATCACTCGCCAATTGGAAATGATACAATTCTTAAGAAAGTAAAAAATTTTGACACTGAACTCCCACAAGATAAAGCAAGCACATTAAATAACAGGCCTCATATCTTAACTGCACAAACAAAGATACAAAAGAAAAAGAACTTGAAAAGGACTAGACTAAACACATTGCAGTTCCAGCAGCATAAAACATAAATGTCTAAAGAATACAAGTTACAAGCTTAATTCAATAACCCACTGAAAACCCAACATCCAATGAGGCGTCCCAACAAAATCTTTACCATTAAACCTAAAATGAAAAAAGAGCATAAGATCCACACTTACCTACCTCATTGCAAAAGCATATGGGAGCATAACCATATCAAGCATCAATCACATGCCGTTACAAGCTGCCAGAAGGATTTCTCAAATCATAGGCAGTGTTGCCTCGACACCAAATACATTCAGGCATTTCACCCTCAAAACACTCCCTTATTTACTTACTGCTAAAAAAAAAAAAAAAAAAAAAAAGAAACAACTACATGAAAGATGATTCCTGAGTAACTTAACCAGCAAACATTATTACAATTTTAACATTTGGTGCAAGGTTGACAACATATAGAACATCTAATAGGCGGTTTCACTTGTTGCAATAATCTAACTGAATGTACAAAATCTCAGTAGCAGTTTCTGATTCAACTACTTAGTGCAAAGTATAGTAGTGATCAAGTTCAACCAGCTAAACATATCTTAAACATGCAATAGCAAGAAATCAAGTGTAAAACAAACAAAACAATTAGTCTCAGCAGATTCTATGTGAACAAGTGCTAATGGCAATAATCATATAAGCAGCTGGCACTAAATAGAAAACTCTAGATCACCGAAAAGATAACAAACATGTAGGGAACTTACATCATTCACAGGCAACACAAAGTTTCCACCGTGGGAATCTTTGGATGAGGCAAAGACGGAGTTAGTAGACTTGGATTTCTTCTTGTAACCCACATTTCCAATTGCAGAAGAATCTAAGTGATTTCCTTTCCTCTTCTTGGTGCCAACAGTCCATGACTTCCCTTTCTTGTCAACAACTTTCCATATATTCTTCCTTCTAAACACCAACTTGTCCAATTTCCACACGTCAAGGCTCGTATCAATAACAGTAACCTCACTTCTCGAGAATCCTTTCAACTCTTCTTTATCACTTCCGCTGCCATTTCCGCCGCTGCTTTTCTCTTTTTCCTCATCCGCATCGTCATCCCCGCAATCTGCATTTGTCCCCACATTGGAATTCTTATCGGAAACATACTCGTCTTTTCTTGTAGATTCGTCGTCATCAGCTGCGCAAGGCATCGAAACGTCGAAAAATTTAGGTTTTATTTGTTTCCTGGCACTCTTTTTCCCGGAAAATCTCGAAATTTTATCGTGACTTTCGCCCATATTGAAAAGGTCGCAGAGAACATTGGTCATTACACCAAACCATTCTTTGTCTCCATTGGCGCTTGAAGTCTCGACAGCTTGGCTCCGATCAGCGGATAATAATTTATTATCCGATTGAATGAAGGCGGAATTGGAATTGGATGGGATGGGCGAAGGAGAATTGGAGAGGGAATCATGGTGATTGGTAAGGAAGTGATCGAGGTCAAAGTTGTCGGCGACCGGGAAGCCTTTGCTGGAGCGGAGGCGGTCGAGCCAGTTGGAACCAGACTTGGGAGTGGGTACTGAACAGAGCATTTGGGAGAGTAAAATGGAGATGATTGGATAATCAGAGAAACTGGGGGAAAAGGGAGATTGATCTGGTCATCAGCGGAATGCCAATTTTCAAGGTTTTGAAGACGGAGTGAGGTATGGCGGAGGCAGCTACCGGAAGGCTAAGCAGGGGTGCGCACTACTCTTCAGTTCACCACTTCCCACCCGCTCCTAAAATACCAATTACGATCATCTCTTAAATTACATAAATAAATTACAATTTACAAACAATTCTAAACTATGAATTTTGTGATTACTAAAACATCCTAGCCATATAAGAAAATGAAAACGAATCGTGTTATTGTTCAAATTCAAGTACATTCTTGCATATTTATTTTTGTGTTTTTTCTACCTGTTTTTTTATTATATTAGTATATTATTTTCAAAATGTATCTCAAATATTTTGGTGGAAGCAATACTTATATCGTGGTGATACCTAAGTGGAACTGTTGATTCCATGCCAAAAAATGCATAATACAGAAACAATGAAGGAATAAAAAACAGAGAATCACCCAAAAAAAAAAAAAAAAAATCCAAAAATAACAAAGAAAAATAGAAATAATTTAAGAAAAACATAAAAAGATGATTAAAACATAAAACAGAAAAATAGCGAGGGAGAAGAAAAAAACACAGACGTAGTAAATAAGAAAAACAAGGGGGGAGTGGTAGGATAAAGGGAAATTACCGTATTTACCTCAAATTTAAATTTCCTTTTGTGCGTATGTTCGTACGTTTTTATATTTACGCTCTTTTTTGAACAGTTTCTTTATATACGTTCTTTTTTGTTACCCGCCTTTTGGAATTCGCGTTTTCTCTCCACGATCGTTTTCTGTTTGCTTTTCCTACACCGTTTCACTTCATTTTTTTTTTGGCATTTCTCCATGATTCTACTTCTGCATTTGTGGGGTGACGGTTATCTGCTTTTCTCTGCTTAATATTTGAGGTAACTTTTTGCACATTCCTCCACGATTGTTCTTTTTGTTTTTTCATCTTATATTTAGCTTTTTCTGTGTTTTGTTTTAGTTTAAAAATGGCAAAGAGAAAGAGAAGTGGCTCTGATGTTGATGATGATATTCTGCTTTCTAAATTGAAGTCTATTAAAGTCTACAGTTCGCAGAGGATTTCTAGCGAACTTAAGAGTAAAAAACTCAAAACTAAGAAAGTTTCTTGTAAGAGGGCTGTTAAGGAAGTCAACAGAGAGTTGCTTACTATGCATGTCTTTTAAATTTTTCGTTTGTGTTATTTTCTAATACATTTTGTATATTCTGTTATTTCTGATAATTTTTTTTGGTTTTGATATAGTTTTGATTCTTTTCTGATCCTTTTTTTATGCATTTTTGTATGTTTTGTTTTTTCTGGTGATTTTTTGTTGTTTTGATACAGTTTTGATACTTTTCCGATACTTTTTTGATACATTTGCATGTTTTCTTATTTCTGATTTTTTTGTTGTTTTTATACAGTTTTAATACTTTTCTAATACTTTTGTGATACATTTTGTATGTTTTGTTATCTCTAATATTTTTGTGGTTTTGATACATTTTTTTTTATTGTTTTCTGATACTTTTTTGATACATTTTATATGTTTTGTTATCTCTGATGATTTTTGTGGTTTTGATACAGTTTTTTATTGTTTTCGGATACTTTTTTGATACTTTTTGTATGTTTTGTTGTTTTGATACAGGTTTGATACTTTTCTAATACTTTTAAAATATTTGGATGTTGTGTTATTTTTTATTTTAATTTTGTTGTTTTTATACAGTTTTGATACTTTTTCTGATACTTTTGTGATACATTTTGTATGTTGCTTTTTTATTCTGATACTTTTTTGGTTGTTTGATTTTGTGACTTTGATACATTTTTTTTATACCTTTCTAATACATTTTGTTTGTTGTTTTGTTATTCTAATACTTTTTTATATATTTTTTTTACTTTGATACATTTTTGATACTTTTCTGAATTTTTTTTGTCATATCTCTCAGGGTGGTGAACCTGAGAAAATGTCGATGAGCCTTGGCAAGCTAGGGTCTATGTGTTTTCTAATCCCGATATTATTCAATTTTTGAAGGTGCATTTGCCAAAGAAAGTTATTGGTATATTTAAGAGTAGTATTTTTGGTTGGATATTCCTGAGAATAGGGTGAGCAAGCTGTTGGTTCATTCTCTCTTGCTTATAGAGATATATGATGGAGACAATAATGATTCTTTGTAGATTGATGTGAATGGGAAAAGGATTCGTTTTGGGGTTCAAGATTTTATGTTAATATTTGGAATGAAAATGTATGGTGATGATGGTTTTGAGATTTGTTATAGAGGTGTCGGTTCTAGGTTGATGGATTTGTATTTTCCTAGAAAGTTTAAGGTGTACAGACATGATTTAGTTTCTGTTTTGAAGGATGGGAAGTTTAAGTCTAATGAGGACTTTTTTAAGATTGCTCTATTGTATTTTGTGGAGGGTTTTTTTGCTGGGTTTAAATCCGAAGCATTCTGTGCCGATGGAGCATATTGATTTGGTTGAGTCCGATGACTATGTGAAGCATAATTGGGGTTCTATGGTTTTTGATAAAACCATTTATCAATTGAAGAAAACTGGTCTTTCAAGGACTCCTCATAGCTGCTATCGTTTGGAGGGCTGTCCTTTGTTTTTTTAGATTTGGTTTTACAAAGTGTGTCCTGGCTGGAATGGTGTTATTTGCAGTAGGGTTGGAAAGACTACTCCCATTCCTAGGATGTATAAATGGAAGGCTTTTCATAAGCAGTTTCAGAGTGCTACATTTGTCTGAGCGGATGAGATTTTATAGATACAGCGTGGTGAAGCAAACTGAGGAATTTTTATAAGTTTGTTTTGTTATAAAATTATGATACTAAATTCTTTTTTTCAAAAGAGTGTTCATAAAGGATTCAAGACTGAAATCTCGAAGAAAATATAGGAGTCACTACTCAGCTCAGCTCAACCGGAAAATTTAGGTATAGGTGAAACCAAGTAAGGGTCACTATACCTTCCAGAGATCTAAGTCCGGACGAATCAGTTACTTGTTATCTAATTAAAATACATGCTTCAATAACCAAATTATAGCATTTTATGAACTAAGTTGGTTTTATTAAGAGCACACAGTGTTTTATGTAAGGTGCGGGAAATAGTAAATAAATAAATTATTACAACCATATCGAATAACATAAACTACCCTAGGGGATATATATAGATCAAATTAGGGATAGGGATACAGTTGCCTAAAATACTCAGTTTTGTCTAACATAATAAACAAAACCTAAACATACATCTAGTCCTGCAAAACAGAGGTTAGTACGAGAATAATTGCACGTAGGACTCAAACATGACAGAACGGGATGATAAGTGAGTTGAGATCATACATATAGAGGGGATAGTTGGGGAGATTTGAAAAATCTCACCGACTAGACCTGAAAAACATTTTGAAAAGTTCTTGTGTTGATTTTTAAGAAAACGATTTTATTGGTTAATTATTTTGCATGGTAAATGAGTCGGCTTTTAAGAAACTTGGTTTCTATCATTGTTCTGTGCTAATACATGTTTGTGGAACACAAATTTAAGGTCCAGATGTCATGAGATGTACAAAAATCAGTTCTCGGTGATTCTATTTTGAACTAAAAACCGGCACGGGTGTTATGATAGCTATGCGACTGTATATTTACATCCGTGCGGGTGTCACTTCAAGACCCGTAAGGATTTTTCGAGCCACAAACTTTTGCAGTTCTATTTTGAGAACAAACAACCGTGCAGATGTAAGAGGAACAGCTATGCGGCTGTAACTACAGTCGTGTGGCCATTGCGTCATCCGCACGGCTCTAGTTCTTAGCCCAGAACCGAAAACAAAGTATTTTGAAAAATGATGCAAATGATGTCCAAATATAGCTTAAACAAATTAAATGTTTAGGTTTCTCAGATATTTACCCTTGTAGCGTGGATCCACAACTTTAAGAGAGGAAAAATTCAAGAAAAGGCTTTGATTCGAATCCAAACTTCAAACTCCAGAAATGGTCTCAAGCTCTGAAAGTTAAGGTTTTAGTGTCTAGATTAATCTTTAAACTTATTAAAAGTCTTAATGAAATGTTTTTCTGAGATTTCTAACCGATTTTAAGCCTAATTACAAAGATTGAAGATGAAAATTGAAGAAAAAGCTTGGATTTCTTTCTCCCTTTTTCCTCTTTTTTCTCCCTTTTTCTCTCTCTAAAAGTTGCCAACCCCTAAAACTAGAGATTAGGGGCCTTTTATAGGGAAAAAATGCAGATTTTCCTTATAGAAAAAAAAAATCCAAAAAATCATTTCCAAGAAGAAGAGTCACGGTTCTGCCAAAGATCAATAGCAGTATGGTTATTGATGCAACAGTCGTACGAGTATTGGTGCATCAGCCATGCGCTGTAGTTCCCAGACAGCTTCCTCTTCGTCCAGGAAATGCCCCGAGACTTGAAGTTTGGTAGACTGGAGCTTTGGTCTTGAACCGACTTTGACTCTTGGAAATGTGGAAAGCTATAGAAGTAAATAAACAACTCATCATTATCAAAAACAGGGACGAAAAACCTATGCTCATAGGCTACCCCTTGTGTCTCTAAATTCACGGCTTGTGAGTTTACCTTGTCCCATGGTGAATTTGAATGCATGATAGAGAGCATGATGAGAAAGAGAAGAGATGCACCTGCCTCTAGCTTCAGCTGAAGGGTTTGGTAGATTATTTACCTTTTAAGGTCGTATGGTACCGATTACCTTTTAAAGTAGTGTGGGACTGGTTTACCTTTTAGGGTCATGTGGGATCGATTTACCTTTTAAGGTTGCGTGGGGCCAATTTACCTTTTAAAGTCATGTAGGACTGGTTACCTTTTAGGGTCGTGTGGGATAGATTTAAATTTTAAGGTCATATAGGATTAGTTTACCATTTAGGATCGTGTGGGACCGATTTACCTTTTAGGGTCATGTGGGACTTGATTACCTTTTAAAGTCGTGTGGGATTGATTATAAGTTATTGGTTATGTATTTATTCCTTGATCAATTATTTTAGAGACAAAAATTTTACCCCTTCAATCAAGAATAAATACAGAAGTGAAGTTGGCTAGCATACTGGGATACTGAGAGTAAAGATTGAGGTTCTTGGCATATTGTAGAACCCCTAGAACGAAGTGATTGGGAATTGACGTATCATGGAACGTCTGGCCAAAAGGAGTATTAATGTCGATTGGTGGTTAATCTTTTGGTTGATAGTTTCTTGGAAGGTTGGAATCCAGTAAGGTCGTCTATACCTGCATAGATAAAATTTTCTCAGGAGAAAACATGTTAATTTACTATTGATAAATTAACGAAATTAATAATTATAATCATTAAAGTCGACGACTATAACGATAACAAAAAAAAAATAGAGGGCTAAAGTTAGTAAATAATATAAAATGGCAAAATAAATCAAAAAAGGGGGAGAAAACCACTTGTGGCATGGCTATCTTGGGAATAGTCATGCGGCTGACATGTAACATCCGTGTGGATGACATCGCAACAGCCGTGCAGCTATTATGACGTTCGCACTGATGTTGTGCTTAGGATAAAGATAGGAGACGCAAACACAAGATTTTCACGCGAGTTTCAAACTTTTTTTCTCAACTTTTTTCCGCCCAAACTCAGATTTTTCCTCCAATCTCTACGAAAATGATGAAGAAGCAAGGAAAGTGTCTTCCCAAGGTCTTCGTAAGGCTGGTTAGAGTGGCTGAAAACCCCTAGGTGCTTCCATTCCATTTCGTTGAGAACGGATATGGTTTAACGAGGGATACACCCCATTTGGGCATTTCATTCGGGGAAAACATCCCATTGCTCTTGGAGTTGCCCAACCATGCTTCCCAACACCAAGTAAGTGCCCAAACTTCCTTGATTTGAAGTTAAAATTTGAAAATTAGAAACCTAGGTTTTGAATTGGGTTCTTACGATTTTGTGTTTGTTTGGTGAAATTGATGAGTAGAATGCATGCTAGGGACCCATTAAAAACTTTAGGGATTGAAAAATCAAAGAAAAATCGGTTGGAATAGTGATTTTTTGGAGACCCTTGGTTTGACAGCTGTGCTACCAAACTAGGTTCGCACGGCTGTCCGCCAAGAGCCGTACGACTCTTGATGCAACAACTGCATAGAGTTGTGTTCCATGACCTATGTAGGTGTTGAAACCAGGAGAGCTTTGCTTTTTTTTTTTTAAGCATATATGATGTGTCTAGGACTAAGAATTTGTATCAGATGCATGATGGATAGATTTAGGGATTGTAGAAAACTCCCAATCTCGGTGTTTATTTGTCGTTTGATTTTGCAAGAGTGTCTCTATCAGGGTTGCAGATCCCTGTCTGAGGCCCGTGGCTGGTGGGATGAGATGCCCCTGTACATGAAGAGGGATCTTACCGCTCTTGGGTTCATTGACCTGGCAAGATCTATCTCTCCCTCTGCCCCTCATAAGAGCCATGGGGTATTGACGGCTCTGATCGAACGGTGGGAGGATACGACCCACACTTTCCAATAGGGGAGTGCACCATCACTCCCTTCAAATTCACAGCTATCACCGGGTTGTCGTTGAGCGAGACTCCATTGGAGTTCAACTGCTACCTATCTCGGGTCTCTTATTGGGATTCTTACATAATGGACTTGATTGGCCTAGGTAGCACTTAGGGGAAGGTCCAGTGCTGCAATCTTTGACAGTTTTGGATCGACAAGAGCCGAGGGCGTTAGCTTCTTCTAGAGCACGGGATTGGCCAGCATGCCTACGCCTTCATCATGACCTTACTCTCCACACTGCTCTTCCCAACTGGGGGGAGTTGTGTGAACCTGGCTATCCTCCAATGCTTGGCCAATCTAGAGTTGGCCAAGGAGTAGGATTGGGCCTGAGCAGGACTTGGGCAGCTGTATATGGCCTTAATCTTTGTGCTCAGGCTGTGTATAAGGAGTTCAAGGGCTATTGGATCATTATTTTGGTGAGCCTGTCGACTTTTTCCACTTTATTACTACTTTTCTTTTGTTTGTGTTTGTTTATTCTAACAGTGTATTTTTCCGCAGATCTAGGTTATGAGTACGGGTTTCTGTCCTAGCCTTCCTTGGGCATACTTAAGAGGATGGAGAGGCAGAGCTGGGGTGAGATTGCAAGAGACATCAAGCGGATTCGGTAGGAGCTCTGAGACATGACTTGCGATGAGATATGGAAAATACAAATCGATAAATTTGTTAGTTTTAAACTTAATTGACTATAGTTGTGATTCATACTTGATAAGTGTTTCTTAATCTCATCTTGTTTTTGTTGAACAGGTGAACATGGATCCATGGGATTGTGTCCCAGATCATCAGATAGTTCAAGCCACCACAGCATGGGACTATCGGCAGTTTGTGATGGAGTGTCCTTGCTCCTAGGAGTGGTACTGGGATAGTGCCACTACACCCACTGTCAGGCCTGTGCCCCCTAAACTGCCACTGACGCTGTTCTGGCCTTATGCCTATTCTTCGACTGATTGGGCTATGATTTTTAGGGATGGATTGACTGTGACTTCTGTGCTAGGCAGCTATCTAACATTGCTGAGGCATCTGCTACTCGAGACACCATGTGTAGTGATCCCTTGTGAGGTTAGTGACCCCAACTTGTGCATCTCAGATTTGAGTATCTCGTTGTCAATTTAATTGCATGTTTAACTTGCATTGTGCTTCTTTTTCTTCACATCGGAGGAAGGGAAAGAAGAAGGCATCCGCCAGGACAGATAAGGAGGAGAATGAGACTGGGCCTGCCTAGGCTGATGTGGAGCCTATTGGATCGAGGCACTGGGTTATGCCAATATCCCAGGGAGCTAGGTCCTCCTTGTGTACTGCTAGCAAGGTTGCCCTTTCTTTTGCGCTTGCTGGGGCTGTGTACGGCGACTTCTCTACCCCTCTTCTAAGCTGGTTCAGCTTGATGAACTTGGAGGCCCAGTATGAGGAGAGGGAGCTCCCCCTATACAACCTGTTCTTGGTGCATTTCGTCCCACCTAACACCACCCACGTAAGTGTTTTCTGACTCTCTCTTTTTTGTTCTAATCCTTTTTCTCCTTTCTTACTTTTCATTTGGGTTTTGATTCTTACAGGTTATGCACAAGGTCAAGGGGAGACCCTTGCAAATGTATCAGTCTCTGCAAAGGTCATGGGGAGACCCATGCAAATGTATTAGTCTCTGCACCATCTCCTCCTTCAGGAGAATGTGGTGATGGTGGTGAGTTTCCTGTACCTGTAATGTGTCATATAATGCATGTGTGAAATGTATGAATGTATAAGTGTGACTCTCTTTGGTTTGATTTTACAGGCCCATACCTAGTCTATATGGGCTAACTAGAGGGCTGTGGATCGATTGGTGACCCTCGAGCGAGAGCACTAGGCACTGCAGACTCGCTATGATCATGATGTCCATATGCTGTAGATCAACCTGGACTAGTACAGAGCTTCGTATCTAGATGTTGAGGTGGACGCTGTGGATTCATACGTCGAGGACCAGGACGAGACATGTGGGTTGGGCCAGTAGTTGATAGGGTCTCATATAAACATTTTCTGTCATTTATATACATTTTTTCGTGCATTCCTCACATTAGATTTTCACAGTTTGAGCTTTTACATTCTTTATTTCAGTTTTTATGGAAATTTCCATTATTTTCACCAAGTTCAATCGTTTTTGTCCACGAACACACACAATTACATGCTGAAATGCCTAAATACATTGAAAAACACCCTCAAATTGCCAATAGCCATACGGATCATAAAAATCTAGTTCGCCTATAGAGATAGAGGCATGGCTGTAGAGTCAACAGCCGCACGGGTTATTGGTGTGCCCTAGTTCTTAGGGCATTGGATTCTTGTACTTTGTCTATATACATTATTTGTGTCACATTAATAAAGGCATTTAATCTATTCTATTTATATCTTGTGCTATAACATGAATAGAACATCCATTGATTGATAATCATAAAACATATCCCAAGTCTATTCAAATCGTGGGAACGAATATAATTACAGACTTATATATTCGATGACTGTATGGTAGTTTTAACAAGCCATAGTACTTTTATAGTCAGTCCTGAATATAGGTACATGTCATTGACATGGGACTGGATCGATCCCTACAAGAAAGCCAGATGGTTATCACGTCATAGGTCTTTCTTGAGTAGGTCTATTTTGTCCTCAGACCTGATTTCATCATAGTAACATCATGGAATCCCGTACACTTTGACATATGCCTAACAGGTCTATAAAGGATGCTAAATATGGGTATGATCGGGTGGACCGGTGAACATATTGATATTGATGATGAAGTGAAGGAATTGCCACTCGATTAACACCGAGATGATATCACTGGCCACTTGATGAGTGGGACTAATAAGTGTATTGTTGGTATGCCCTAGTTCTTAAGGCATTGGATTCTTGTATTTTGTATTATACATTCACACTCTTTGTATAAATACATCATTTGTGTCATATTAATAAAGGCATTTAATCTATTCCATTTATATCTTATGCTATAAAATGAATAGAGCATCCATTGATTGATAATCATAAAACACATCCCAAGTTTATTTTAATTGTGGGAACAAATAGAATCACAAACTTGTATATTCGATGATTGTATTGTAGTTCTTAACTAGCCATAGTACTTGTAAAGTCAGTCATGAATACAGGTACATGTTGTTGACATGGGACTGGATTGATCCGCACAAGAAAGCCACATGGTTGTCGCTTCATGGGTCTTTCTTTAGTAGCTCTCTTTTGTCCTCAGACCAGATTTCATTATAGTATTGATATGGAATCATGTTCACTTTGACATACGCCTAAAATGTTTATAAAAGGATGCTAAATATGGGTATGATAGGGTGGATAGGTGAACATATTGATACTGATAATGAAGTGATGGAATTGCCACTCGGGTAACACCGAGATGATATCAATGGCCACTTAATGAGTGGGATTGATAAGTGTATGGCCATACCCAAATAAGTTGGTTGTTTATTTGATTAATCAGTCATAGCCTTGGCCTTGCCCTTAGCAAGAGGAGGGTTCCCCTTGTTGACCAACAGTACCGACAGAGTCTTCTTGATCGACTGTTTAGTGAGCTTCAGCATCCCATGCAGCTCACTAACAGTATGATTCATCCCTTGCATGTTATAGTTCAAGATGAACTGATCATAAGAATTCGGCAAGTACGCCAGGATCGTGTCAATCGCTAGCTCCTACAAGATAGGTGATCCAAGACGGGCTAAAGTATCCAAATATTCCTTCATCTTGGGCATGTGTGCACTCACAGATGTCCCAGCCCCCATCTTGCAGGAGTGGAATGCCTTGTTGGTCAAGTACCTTTCTTGACGAGCTTGTTCTTGAAACATCTCATTTAGAGTTGTTATCATAGCAAAGGCCTGATGGTCCATGAACTGCTTTTGCAGCTCAGGGACCATACATGCCAACATCAGGCATGTCACATCGCGCTTATCCTTGACATGCACCTCGTATTCCTCCAGCTGTGTAGCTGGTGGATTACGCCCAGTAGGTGCAGCTAGTACAGGCCTTTCCAGTGCGTACTCCTTAGATTCCTGTCTTAGAACTATCCTTAAGTTCCTAGACCAATCCAAGAAGTTGGGCCCGGAAAGCTTGTCCCTTTTGAGGATAGATCACAGTGAAAGTATATTATTATTTGCCATTTGATTTCTACACAGAAAAATTAAAGAGTGTTAATAAAGGTCTTACTTTGTGTTTCCATATTTAATTAACAATGAATCATGTTATTAATTTAAGTCAAGTTGTTGGACTAATGGGCCGAGATCCATATTTCATCAAGATATAGCCAGATGCGGGCCTGGAAAAAAAATGTACCCTAATTATTTAGGTAGGAGCACTGTCCAATCCCAATCTAGGAACTCTCGATTTGATGGGCTTGTTGGCACTTACCGATCTGTGCTTAGCGCCAAAAGAATCCTACTACCTATGCTAAGTCCAAACCTCCATCCAAGTGTTAGAGTAACCAATACTCCAACCTAATAGAAAATGATGATACTCCAATGTATCCTATGAGGGCATGGTTTACAACTGGCCTATCCCCACTTCAAATCGGTTTTGAATGAGGGAAGCACTTTTAAGCGACTTAGTAATTTCCTTTTGGTTATTAGTTTCATTTTAATAACGCCTCAGATGCATAGGCGGGTGAAAATGAGATTGGATCACATATTCATACATGTAAATAAATAAAGCATAATTAAATAAATAATGGAATGCTATGGGCATAAATTACAACCTCATATAATTCTAGTAAACCTATACTAGAAAAACGCCAGGTGGGCCTTCTTCCTTCCTTTTGGGCTTGCTACTCCAATGGGCTTCTTCTTTACAACATTTTATGATAAATAAATAAAATAAAATTACATAAAAAAGAAAAATGACACGCAGGCCGTATTTACCCGAAAAGAAATACAACCCATCTTGAAATAAGGCCCAATAGCATCCATTCACACATTTAATCACAAAAGTATGTAATCCAATACATCAATTTATAAACATGTTAAAATGCATGAAATTAATCCCATTTTAATTATGTCCTCAGCCGAAATCACCAATTTTGGCTTATCATGGTTCTAACCCTTGACGGGCTTTGGGCCTCTAGCCCAGGCAGAACACTGCTTCCACTGGAATTGGGAAACCATGAATCCAAAATAGCCGTCCGGGTAATCGTGCCAAGAAAACCCAAACCAATTTCATAACACCTTATTAATTTCCAAAATTAATATCTCATGAATAAAATTAAAATTCCATTCAAGAAACCATGCGCATTTAAATTACATAAATTTAAACACACAAAATTTTAAAATCCATTAAAATTTAAAACTGGGCCCAGCCCACTGCAGCTAGGGCAACATAGTTGTCCTAGCAGCAGCAACCGCCGTGGCTAGGGGCAGCAGCGGCCGCCACTGTTTTCGCGGCTACGGTAGCATCACCGGCAGCCCTATACTCGCAAAAACAGCCCATGATTTTTAACCAAAAAAAAAAGAAATTACAGCTAAAAAAATCAAATCACCAAGATTCAATCACACAACAGAAAATAAAATCGAACATAACCAATAGGCAAATTAATTTTCCAGTTGAAAAATCAAGAAGGGAAAATCATAAAACCCTAAAACCAAGAATCCCAATATCAAAAACATCAATTTTAAAACAAGGGATTCAAACCAGTTAATGATTTCCACGGATCAAGCCTGCTCTAATACCACTGAAGGGATTTTCACAGAAAATCAACCAATTGAAGTGGAAGCTCGAATCGATTTTCTCAAATCCGTGCACAGGAGCAATTGAAATGCAAATCATAAACAACGAAATTGAGATAAGAAAAATTAGATTCTCACCAGAAATATCTCTTCTAGAGATGGCTACAGAAATCGAATTCGATCACCTCCACGATCCCATACATGAATCGCTATAGAACTCGAACCGTGTTAGTGATTGGACCTTCTGAAGAGATAATTTTCTTGCTGAAATTTTCTGCCTCTATTCCTCTAAGGTTGGCCGAATTTTTTTAGTCTCCTTAGTGTTAGTGTTTGGCCAAAATTCTCCTTCTAAGTAGGAGAGTTTTGGTTGAACACTATCACCTCTAGTTGGCTTAGGGTTTCCTGCTACTTTTATGGGTTGAAATTAATTACCATGGGTTAATATTTAATTTCAATTCAATTTTAATTTTATGGACATGTGATTATATTACACCATATAATATGACACATTGCACTTAAATTAAAATTAATTGGCTAAATTAACTTCACCTATGAATTAATTTAAACCTAACTTAGAAAAAATACATATAAACCAATATATGCAAAATATTTCTGCCAGGAAACAAACTCATGAACTAATTAATTTAATTAATTCATACAAACCCAATTAAATTGATTATATTATTCTGATTAATCTAATTAATCTATAATTTAATCAATTAATAATTCTTCTCTCCAGTCATTATACTCTAAGTATATAGTTGATCGTTTAAGTTCAAGCTCAGACATGCAATATGTATGATCCAGTGGACCCGTTGTTATGTTGGCAGTGGGCCTATGGCCCACAGACTGCAGGCGAGCTCTAGCAAGCCACTGCAGCCCCCAATTAAGACTGAGATACCAGTCCAATTGAAATCGAAACCCTGTAGTTTAAACTTGTATATCCCATGTAATTGATATCAGTGTCCAACACAGAGGCATGGATTGATCACCCTCTTTTGTGTCCGGACATTTACTTGACCCCGAAAGAACTGATGCTCACAAACAAGTTCCAACTTGCTTGGGTATGGCCACACTCTTATCAGTTGCATTCATCAAGCAGTCGGTGACATCTTCTCAGTGAACTACTGAGTGACATTCCCTTCTACATATCCATATTATTGCCATGTCCACTGACACACCTGAACGTACGCATACTTGGCACCTTGTTACAGGCCCTTTAGGCATAGACCAAAGTATGCCATTTCACATGCAGCACTATGATATGGTTAGGTTAAACGATCCATACAAGTACTACACAAGAATCACTTGTGATACTATACCATATAGATTTCTCGTTTAGTGGATCTATCCAGTTCCATGCCCATTTGTATGTTCCCATTAACTTGGTTGACATTCCATGTCCAATGGCCTGTAAGACACCTCCATATAACCAAGCTCATGATAGTCTTTGGTTCTCTTCATTCCCATGACTAGAACATAATACGGATAACTTTATGATCATATCGTTTCTCTATCCATGGTCTTATTGCCAAGTGCATGACACTTGTCAACATGGACATGGATATGTCCACAGGATACTCTATTTATAACATTACACAAGGTATATAATAAATAGTTTAACATCTTTATTTATTGACACAAAATGTATAATACATAAATCACATAACAAGGTATAAAATGTAT
The DNA here is from genome assembly GCA_039660915.1 of Euphorbia tirucalli. Classification (NCBI taxonomy): domain Eukaryota; kingdom Viridiplantae; phylum Streptophyta; class Magnoliopsida; order Malpighiales; family Euphorbiaceae; genus Euphorbia; species Euphorbia tirucalli. Next base: position 37,098,291 of record CM077636.1, on the reverse strand, counting down.
GATACAAATCGAGGACCAATGCCTCGGGACTAGGGCATATCCAACATATGCCAAACCTCTATCCGTACACACTCGTGTATGAGTACTCCTTTTATAAAGACATAATTTGCTCCTAAACCTTAGGCATACTGATATGCCAAACCTCTATCCATACACACTTATGTACGAGTACTCCTTTTGCTAAGACATACTTTGGTCCTAAACCTTCAGCGTACCCATATGCCGAACCTCTGTCTGTATGCACTCGTGTACGAGTACACCTTTTGCAAAGACATACTTTCCTCCTAAACTTTAGGCGTGCCCATACAGCAAACCTCTATCCATACGCACTCATGTATGGGTCATCCTTTTCTAAACACATACTTTGCTCCTAAGCCTTAGGTGTGCCAATATGCCGACACTCTATCTGTACGCACTTGTGTACGAGTACACCTTTTGCATAGACATACTTTGCTCCTAAACCTTAGGCATACCAATATGCCAAACCTGTGTCTGTACACACTCGTGTACAAGTACTCCTTTTGCAAAGACATACTCTTATCCTAAACCTAGGTGTACCAATATGTTGAAATTCTGTTTGTATGCACTTATGTATGAGTACACCTCTTGCAAAGATAAACTTTGCTCCTAAACCTTAGGTATACCAATATGCCAAACCTCTGTCTGTACACACTCATGTAAAAGTACTCCTTTAGCAAAAACTTACTTTACTCCTAAATCTTAGGAGTACCAAGATGCCGAACTTCTATTCGTTCGCACTTATGTATGAGTACACCTTTTGCAAAGACATACTTTGCTCCTAAACCTTAGGTGTACCAATACGCCAAACCTATGTTTGTACACACTCATGTACAAGTACTGCTTTTGCGAAGACATACTTTGCTCCTATACCTTAGGCATACCAATACGCCAAACCTGTGTCCGTGCACACTCTTGTACAAGTACTCCTTTTGCAATGACGTACTTTGCTTCTAAACCTTAGGTATACCAATACACTGAACCTTTATTTGTACGCTTTCATGTATAAGTACACCTTTTGCAAAGACATACTCTGTTCCTAAACCTTAGGTGTACCAATATGCCAAACCTCTTTCCGTACACACTCGTGTACGAGTACTCCTTTTGCAAAGAGTTACTTTGCTCCTTAACCTTAGGCATACCAAGAAGCCGAACTTCAATCCGTACACACTTGTGTACGAGTAGACCTTTTTCAAAGACATACTTTGCTCCTAAGCCTTAGGCATACCAATACGCTGACACACTATCCGTGCACACTATGTACGAGTACTCCTCTTGTAAGGACATATTATGGTTCTAAACCTGTAGAGATTCATCATGGAAATCAAACCAATCACAGCTGAAGTCTATTTAGGTTTTCTAGAATCTGTGTTCTAAGAACTTATGAAGTCAAAATCAAAATCAAAATTGAGAAAGAAAAAGATTCGATCTCACCTTACAAGTCTCTTATAGAGACGGCTGTAGAAATCAAACGAGACTCCCTCCATGCTCATATAGATGGAACGCCTGTCGAAGTAGCACCTATGCTAGCATTGGATCAAAACTTGAGAGGAGAGAAAGGGGGTGGCTGAAATTTTCAGTATGAAAATTAGGTATATGGTTTTCTTTCTTAAGTGGGTTTATATACTCATTTAACCCTGGGCCTTAATTAATTACCTTAGGTTATAATTTAATTCCAAATTTAATTTAATCATACATGTACGAGTTAATGTTAAACCATATAATATATGTATTAACCATATTTCCCCCAGGAAATAAATACATAAAATTAATTTATTAAATTAATTCTATGAAACCTAATGATTATTGATTGTATTATTTTGATCAACCTAATTGATCTATAATTCAATCAATAAAGTTGTCATCTCTAGTAAGTATAATCTAAGTATACAGTTGACCCGTTAAGTGCTAGTTCAGACATTCAATGTGTACAGTCTTGTGGGCTCGTTTTTATGTTGGTAGTGGGTCCATGGCCTATAGACTATAGTTGGGCTCTAGCAAGCCATTAGATCCCCTAATTACGACAGAGACTGCAGGCTAACGGAATTCATGACCCTGTAGTATAACTTATATGTCCCATGTCAATTGATATCAGTGTCCAACACGGAGGCATGGTATTATCACCCTCTTTTATGTCCCGACATTCACTTAATACTAAGTGAACTGATGCTCACAAATAAGTTCCAACTTATTTGGGTATGGCTACACTCTTATCAGTTGCACTCATTAAAGGGCCGGTGATATCTTCTTAATAAATCATTGAGTGACATATTCCTTCTACATATTCACGGCCTTGCCATGCTCGCTGGCACACCTAATTATATCCATACTTGGCACCTTATTACAGGTCCTTTAAGCGCACGTCAAAGTGTTTGAGTTCACATGCAACTCCATAATATGGTCAGGTAGAAGGATCCAACATAAGTACTAAACAAGCATCACTTGTGATACTATACCATGTGGATATTTCGTTAGTGGATCTATCTAGTACCATGTCCCATTACATGTACCCATATACCTGATTGACAATTCATGTACAATGGTTAGTAAGACACAGCCATACAATCAAGGTCATGCTAGTCTTTTATTCCATTCATTCCCATGACTGGAACAGACTATGGATTGCTTATGGTTATATCATTTCCCTATCTATGGTCTCACTACCTAGTGCATTTCATTTGACAACATGGATATAGATTGACCATTGGATACTCTATTCATTTTTATTACATAAGATATAAAACAAATGGATTACGCCTTTCTATATTAACATAAGTGCATAATACATCAAGCCATAAATGGTCTAAGAATGTATGATACAAAACAAGGACCAATGCCTTTAGACTAAGGCATTCCCAACAATCTTCCACTTGCATTACTTCCAACTAGGCATGGGCCTAATCCCTATAGATCTAGTATGACCCTCATGCTTGGGTTGTGCTAGCACCTTGGTCAAAGGATCTGCATGTAGGGATTTTTCATAGAAAATCAACTGATAAAAGCGGAAGCTCAGATCTATTTTCTCAAATCCGTGACCCAGGAGCAATTGAAATTGAAATAAAAAACACAAAACCAAAAGATAAAGAATTAGATTCTCCCCTTTCAATGTCTCTTTTAGAGACGGCTGCAGAAACCGAAATTGATTCCCTCCACTCTCACGTACACGAATGTCTATCGAGTAGAACCCGTGCTAGTGGCGGATCAAAGGAGAAGAGGAAGAGGTTGGCCGAAATTTTCAGCCCACAAAACCATATATGGCCAAAATTTCTCATAGATAAATTATCTCCATTTTGGCTTAAATTAGGGCCTTAATTATTGGGGTGAATAAATTTGTTTCTATAAGTGGAATTAATACCCATAATTCCATAAATCCTAATTAATTAGTATGGGTTAAATTATAATCAATTCTAATTTAATTTCTATGCATGTATTTATATAATGTCATACTATATAAGATACATGTCATTTAAATTAAATTGGTTTGTCAATTAGAATGAACCCAACAAATTAATTTATGATTTGACTAGAAACAAACACACATAAACCTATATATGTATTAAATTTCCTCTAGGAAATTTATTCACAAATTAATTTATTTAAATTAACTTAATGCAACCCAATAAAATATAAATATACATCAATTAAATTATATTGATCAATCCAATTGATCTTTAGTTTAATTGATTAATATTTATCTCTTCAATTAGTAGACTCCAAGTATAAAGGTAATCTAACTAGTTCAAACTCAGACATTCTATGTGTACGATTTTGTAGGCCCATCTTTATGTTAGCAGTGGGCCCAAGGCCCACAGATTGTAGGCGAGATCTAGCAAGCCATTGCAGCTACTAATTAAGATGGTGACACCTAGCTAATGAAAGTCTTAACCCTGTAGTTAAACTTATATATCCCATGTCATTATATCGGTGTCTAACACGGAGGCATGGCGTCATCACCCTCTTCTGTGTCCGGACATTTACTTGATCTCGAATGAACTGATGCTCACAAACAAGTTCCAACTTGTTTGGGTGTGGCCACACTTTTATCAGTTGCATTCGTCAAGAGGCTAGTGATATCTTCTCAATGGTTCACTGAGTGACATTCCCTTCTGCATGTTCATAGTCTTGCCATGCTCACGGGCACACCCGAATATACCTATACTTGGCACCCTGTTACAGGCCCTTTAGGCATACACCAAGTGTGGCACTTCACATGCAAGACCATAACATGGTCAAGTCAAAGGATCCATATAAGTACTACACGAGAATCACTTGTGATACTATACAATGTGGATTTCTCGTTTTATGAATCTATCCAGTACAATGACCCTTTGCATGTACCCATAAACTTGGTTGACATTCCATGTCCAATAGCCAGTAAGACACCGCTACACAACCAAGCTTATGATAGTCTTTGGTTCCTTTCATTCCTATGATTGGAACAGACTATAAATGTTTTCATGGTCATGTCGTTTACCCTATCCATGGTCTTACCGCCAAGTGCATGACACTTGTTAACATGGATATGGATATGTCCATTGGATACTTTATTTATAATATTGCACATAATAAATAGAGTAATGCCTTTATTCATTGACATGAATGTATAATACATAAATCTCATTACAAGATACAAAATGTATGATACAATACAAGGACCAAAGCCTTGGGATTAGGGCATTCCCGACACTACGACATTTTCCTAGGTGTCTATTCTATGTAATGAAATGTCAATCCTTTCCATGATTTTCTAGACTTTTTTTGTGGGGTTTAAAATGCCCCGACTGCTTATCTATAATGGGCTTGGATCGCTGATAGCCCATATTAACCAGTGTGTTAGAATTATCACATCAAGGGTAACTAAGAAACAAATGGTGAACTTGTTCTCCACTATGTTGGAGGGCCGAGCATTGACCTGGTATAATGCTTAGCTAGAGGAGGTGGAAATGGACTAGGAGGCGCTGTTAGCTACCTTCACACAATATTACAACTTTAATACACAAATTCAAGCAAAGCTTTATGATCTAGAGCGTATTAAGTAGAATTATAATGAATCATTTACTGATTATTACAACAGATGGATAGAGAAGATGGTCCAGCTAAAGAACAAGCTGAATGAAGATGAGCTGATTTTGAAACTGATAGAAGGCAGTTTAGATGTGTATCAAAATGAGATGAAGTACCAAGACCTTGCAGCCTTATATGATGTGTATAAAATAGCATCCTGAATTGAGCAGGACCTAGGTAACAACATCACTAGATAGAGAGCCAGGGGCAGTACTGGTGTGAGCTAAGGATATAAGCCTAGTAGTCAGGGCTAGGGTAGTGGAGGTATCAGTGGGATCAGTCAAGTGTCAGAACGACAGAGATAACAGTGGTATCACAGGGTTCGTCTGCAGAGAAGGAAGCACAAAAAGTTGTGGGAGCATCACCATGCGCTTTATCGCTATCCTGACAGTCCCAAATGGCTAGTTACAGTGCTAGAGGGGGGTGAATAGTACTGTAGCGCAAATAAAAATATTTGCAGACTTAAAAACAACTTTTTAAAGAAACACAAGTTTCTTTTACAAAAACAAGTTTTATTAAAAAATGCAGAATTTAATTAATATAATAAAACTTGTGAATATAGAATGCTCTTGTAGAAATAACTTTAAGTACTAAAGCGATTAATTTAAATTGCAAGAATATAAAGTGAGTAGGGATAGAAAAAATGTAGAGGCTGAATTTTATCCTGGTTCAACCCAACCGGTCTATGTCCAGTCCCTAAGTCAACCACTTGAGATTTTCACTAACGTTTCCTTTATGGGCAGGAAGCCTATTTTACTTTTTGCGAGTTTAAGTAACAACTCAATACTTTTGCAGGCTAAGTATCAAAGCTCTACTATTACTTTTTGGAGCTTAAGTAACAAACTCTACCGATGCTTTTTCCAAGCTCAAGCACCAAACTTTTACAGTCTTTGTTGATCTCACCACCAACAAAGTAAACCCCCTTCACATAACCTTGTGTGAAAATACAATTCCCTAATGTATAAATATTTGAATGAAACAAATGTTGCTCTTTTCCATTTGCTCTCTTTGGGAATTTGGAAGACTAGAAGTGTATGCTTAAGAATGTATGAATTGCTAATTTGTCTTCCTTGCCTTTAATTGTTCTTCTTCATCCCTTTTATATAAAAAAAAGTTATTATAGCTGTTTGACATAACTCATAAGGGATGATGGCCGTTAGCTTCAAGTCATAAAGATTTTATGGCTGTTAGAGTCATCTCTTAAAGAAGAATGTACTTTGATCTTCAAGTAATAAGCACCCATAAAAAGAGATGTTAGTTTCAAGTCATAAGGATTCTATGGCCGTTTGAATCATCTCACAAAAGAGAGATGTATTTTGATTTTTCAACCAATAAAACCGTTTGTATATCATCATAAAGAAAAGTATATGTGTGTATATAATAAAGCCATGTGACTTATCTTGTAATGGGAACTGTATATGTTTCTCAAGTAACAAAGCCGTATAGCTAAAAGAGAGAGACAGAGAGATATAAGTCATGAGCAATAGTTGATTTCAAGGCATGAGATAAATGTTGACTTTAAACCATAAATGATCTCAGGTAAAAAACATTTCTAGCTTAGGTCCAAAGTGTCTCTCAATCTCAAGTCATAAAGTCACATTAGATTATTTTATAAATATACTGAGCTTTCTCAAGTAGTAAGCTACTTACCTTTAAGACTTTAAGCTCATAAGCATTTTATGGCCGAATATATTAATCTCAAATCTTTTCAACCCATAAGTCAATATCTCTCAATTAATAAGCATACAGACACACACACACACACACACACACACATATATATATGTATATATATATATATATATATATATATATATATATATATATATATTTCTTTTACCTTATATATTTATATCCTCTTAATATCTTTAAACTCATAAGCATATATCAATCCTTTATGATATAAACTTAATATGGCCAAGAGAGTTGGTTCTCAACTAATAAGTTAAACCAAGTATTTATATAACTAAAGATGCCATAAAGAGCCTTTGTAAATTATAAAAACATTTTAACTCATAAAGCTCTTCAACTTAAAGATATATGAAACTCATTAAAATTAAATGTCAATCTTGTGATCATCAAAACCAAAGTCAACATTCTCCCCCTTTTTGATGATTGCAATTTGATGTATTGACCATTTTTTTAAAGAAAATTTACCGTATGCTCCCCCTCAATACGAGCGCAGTTGTTTTTGGAAGAGATTTTTAGAGTTTAAAAATCTTATTTTACAACCGAATTAAAATTATTAGAGTACAAGCAATATGGACTTTAAGATCATCATGAGGCCTATTTATCCATTTGAATATGAGTTTTAGATCTTAGAAAAAGACTCTGGTTTTAAACTCATTATTCGAATTTCCCATAATGTTGAGCCATTACTTTGGTTATAACCTGCATAAGTCAACTTGCATAGTTATTATGAGACCAAGATGTATTGAGCTCATTTGCATAATTAGCACAATCTTCAATAATCATTGAGCTCATACATCCTGTAAAGCACATAATGAACAAAGCCACATGTCATCATAAACCTTATGTATGTAGAGAGCTTATGTTAAATATCACATGTTATTCATAACTTAGGGTTAGTTCAAATTATAGCACTCAGAATCATGTTTCAGTCAAGGTAGTTAATTTCAATTGCTCTACAAAGTCATGAATCATCTTTATTTCTATTATGTATAAGACTTGGCAGCTCATTCAAGCATATTCTGCAAGCAGCTATATACTACACATGCATTAGAAACTTATGCACTTATGCTATGTAAAACTCATAAGTACAGCAACATATCACTAGTAGCATAGTTTTTTCATGTCAAACCAATTTCTCAACAATATGCTCAAAACAAGTCAGCATAAGCAATAACAGCATGTTAGTATAATTTCAATGTTTACTTCTGTACCAATGTGCTAAAATTCAATAATCAACCAACATGTCAATCCTTTCTAGCTTAAGTTTATAAGCTAGCTTTTAGCTTAAGGATTAATGTCTAATGACAGTTTGTTGAGACAGTGTTTTAATGACAACTTCAACCTAAGTCAACAAAAAGTTCATCTCATGTGTCAAGGTTCAACTTAAGACTTAGGTCAACACAATGTTCAACTCATTTTTATAACTTTATAGTCGACACTGTGTTTAACTCATTTTTTAAAAAATATTCAACTCCCATATAGATGTCAAAACACAGTATTCAACTCACATGTTATCATGTCAAGAAGTGTCCACATGTTATCATGTCAAGAATCCTAAGTCAATGTACTCAAGAATATTGAATTCACATAAGTGTCAACATGTTCTGTCTCAAGTATCAACCCTTTCTCAACATAAGTGTCAACTCTTTCTTAAGAATATCCATAGAATGTCAATCATTTCAACTATTTCTCCCCCTTTGAAATAATAAAAAAGAGATACTGTAGGGCAAAACAATCTAGTCAATGGTGATCATCAGAACCACTCAGAAGTAAATATGCATAACTATTAACGCACACAGCTGTGAACGAGCGACGTTTTTGACGGAACGCAGACTCCCTTTTGGAAGGGGCGCCTCGATTTCAGGCAAGCCCCTCCTTCGCTTGGGGTTTTTGGATTAGAAATTCGTTTTTGGAAAATCGGATTGTTTCGTAAAAGAATCGAGACCTAAATCTTGATAAAAAGTGTAGGAGTCGCCACCCGGCTCAGCTCAACCGAGAAATTACAGTGTAGCTGAACCAAAGTGGGAACTACCACACTTTCCAGAGATCTAGGTTCGGACAAGTCCCTTATTTCATGTCTAATCAAAATAAATATGGCCAATGTTCTATGATGACACTTTAGATTTCTAAAAATTGATTTTATTGAATTGAAGCATACAGTGTGCACACAAATAAAGATAAAGAAGTAAATATATATAAATTATTACAGCCTAATCGAATGAAAATAAAAACTCTCGGCCTCACGTTACAAGCGCCTAGAATACACGAGAATCTAAAAATTACAATCACCTAGAATACACGAATTAAGCTATAAATTACATTAAAAGTAAAAATAAAGAAATTAAAGCTGCAAAACAAATGGTTAGCACAGTTTATAGTACACCACATATTGGACTCAAATAGGACAGAATTGGGGATTTTAGAGATCGGGGGCATGCATCTAGGGGGATAACTGGGTCAGCTCGGCTAGCCGGCCCGATTAGACTTAGAAAACATTTTGAAACGTCCCTATATTTTGGTTTTGTGAGAAAATCGTTTTGAAAACATTTTTTCGATTTAATTTAATTTAACATGTGAGGTGGGTCGGTTTTCGGGAGAATCGAGTCTCCGTCGTGGTATTGTTCTAAATGTAATTTCACTGGAAATTAAATCTAAGGTCGTTAATGCACGCAACAAAATTCATTTTTGGTGATTTTCTGGTTTTTCTAAATTTTTAGGATTTTTATGAATTTTTGTGATTTTATGAATTTTTATGGGTTTTTCTGAATTTTCTGCTTCTGGGTAAGCATTACAGTCGTGCGACTGTAGCTTACCCTTAAGCAGAAATCACCAAATTTATTTAAATGAAAAGGTAAAAACCGGGGAAATTTAATAACAGTCGTACGACTATAGTCAATATGGCACGACTGTAATTACAGTCGTGCCTCTGTTCTTTGTGACAAGAACAGTCGTACAACTGTTATTAATTTTCCAGAAATAGCAAGCCAAGAAAAGCAAGTTTTATGCATAAAAATCAACCAAAAACACCCAGAAAACGCAGAAAAATAAAGTGTGTTTACCTCTTTGGCGCTGATCCACCGTAGGAATGACCCCTGGCAATGCACCAATCCACTTTAAATTGCTCCTTTTCCTTGGTGTGTTAAGGTTGAGAAATGGATCCAAAAATCTCCAAAATGTTACGGATTTATGTAGATTTAAGTCTAGAAATTGATTTATATTTTCTGTGACAAGTTTAACCTACGATTTCTAATTGATTTTAGGCCTTAACACACTGAAATTAAAAAAGAAAATAGTAAAAGAAAGGATGAAGTTTTTGGGTTTTCTTTTTTCTCTTTTCCTTCAATTTCTCTCTCAATTATTTTCTGCCAAAAGTCCCCCCTTTCTTGCTGGTTTCTGCCTCTTAACCCCCCTTTGCTTTTGAAAATCAACGAGCATTAATTGCTCTTGATTTTCCCCAATTTTTTATTTCAAAGGTATGGGCTCTGCAACCTGCCCTGACTGTACAGTCGTACGACTGTAACAATATCCCCATGACTGTAATTACAGTCGTGGTAATCAAGCCATTTTTTTTGGGACCCGGAAAATTCCGTGTTCACAACATCAAAAAGGCATCTTGTCTTATTCCACATGAGACAGAGCTAGAGCAAGGGAAATAAAGCATGCAAGTCATAGAACAAAAAGTAAAAAACATGAAGCACAAATTGGAATAAGATTTTGAAACCAAGATAAACCAAATGCAATACAGTGGATAAGAGATAATTTAAGTTCTAACAAGACTGATCACCCATTTCTGAGAGCATTCATATTTTATTTAGAACTGGATGGATCCAAATAGAATAAAATACTCTTAAAGGAATTTAGATTATACAAAAAAAAAAACCAACTGTTGACCAAAAGTTGCAGAGATAACTTGGGAGGCACCAGATTTTGACAGTGGATCATCTCTGCAAGTCAACATTTGCTGAAATGTTAGGATGCAAACCTTGATCATGGAAGATTAGAGGAGGAAGAGGAGGGTACTCCAGATTTGATGATACTAGAAACAAGGCTCTTTATTGCTCCTACCTGTTCTGACAAGTGATTGAGAGTCCCTGTCATTCTGGCCAGTTCCATCTCCATACCTGCAGTCATGTGATGTACTTTTTCTTAGATATTTAATAGCTACATCTGAAGATCTCTTAAGGCTGAGGGAACCTCTGTATAAGCTTTAGATCCCATAAGTGTTTTTGAGGCACTTAAAACTTTTGAGATTACTTTGAAATACGTCTGTAGGGTATATGCAGTCACTCTGTGATAATCAGGTGGAGGTGGAGGATTTGCAAGGTTTGAATTTATCGGCATAATTGGGCAAGAGGTGGATCCAAGTATGGGAGGAGGTGATGGTGGATAAATGCTCAGTGGAAAAGAAGTTAGATCGGTAGAAGTAGTGGAAGGTTCTGATTGGGCAAAGTGCTTAGCCATGGTGATAGAAGGTTGATGAAATGGTAGAGTTTTCCAGTAGGCTTTATAGAACTCTGGAAGAATGAATGAGTTAAAGAAGCTTACAGGGTGGGAATTTGAGAAGTGACTTGGATTTTAATTTGTTTTAGGTCTAAGTGTCATGTCTTCTTCATTGATCAATGTAGTCAGGGACTCAAATACATGACCTTCCTTCTGACAAGACATTCCAGGTTATGAGCCTCTTTTACTTTCTCCTGTTTTATGACCTGTTCTGACATTACACACTTCCCTCCTCTTGTCTCTTTCCTCTAGGGAGTACTAGTGAACAGAGGGTTTGAAAGAATTGTTTCTGAACTGCTTGAGGAGATTTTGGAGATATTGTCAGCTTCTATAGGTTTGGTTAGAATTTGGGTTTTATGAGAACAAGCTTTCAGCATTCTAGCAATGTTTGGCTTGTTGATTATTGACCTGAGGCTTACAAAGGATGGTATAACTCCAGCCTTAGATACATTGAAGTAAATGAAGTATCTTGGGAGTATCATGCTATAAGGCAGAGCTAAATTATTCCTTACATGGGTCATGTGATGTAGAATAATGTAGGGAAGGTTGATTTTGATATAACTTGCTAAGTGCCAAATGAAGCAGAGGCTGAAACTATTCATAGTTGCAAGACTTGCTTTTTGTGGGATGAAAAAGGCTAAAATCATCAATTGTAGGATTATAAGGTCCTCACTCAAATATCCTAAGTCTACCTCTGACCAGGGTATAGAGTGACCGGTAGGAATTCTAAACAGTTCAGAAATAAATTCAGCAGCATTATATTTTCCTAGAGTCATTGGAGCAGGGGTTCTATCTGTTCTTACACCTTCAACAAGCAGGTTAAAAACATCACCAAGAATTCTCTCATTAACAGGTAACTTCATGCCATGTATTGTCACTTCATAATCTCTATTACCTATGTATGTGAGTGAGCCATAGAATTCACTGACAAGTGAGTCATAAATTGGTTCATTTATACTCAAAAAATTTTCCCATTTCTGAGCCTTAAAGTACCACACAAATGGTTTGTCATTCTTCCCTAAATATTCCTAATCGACTCTTTTACATCTTATCTCTCCTTAATAAATCCATTAGTGTAAAGAGTATTACCTTGTTGAGGTTTTAGAAAGATGTGATGGTGACCTTGCCTTGTTTCACTAATTGAAAGAGATCTGGAAGCTTTCTTTCTCTATGGGTATGCATCATTTACTGAGCAGAGTTTTCTTTTCTCTATTTTGTGAATTCTTTCTATGGTTTCTGATTCTTCCTTTTTTCTCTTCATCTGTTGTTTTGTCAGATGAACACAAAGCTTCTTTGGTAGTATTACAGGAGTAATGCTTCATTGTTGTTTGATAAAGGTTCTTGTAATGGCAGAGAATTCGAGGTCAAGGTATGGTTTCACTGAGAGGTTGGTAAGGATTGTTGATTTGGAGAGTGAAGTCTTTTCATATTTTCTGATTTCATGAGGAGGCAAAAATTGAGGCTGGAATGATTTTGGTAAATGACGAAACATTTTCACCTGGATGAAACTATGTCATTTTGGAGTGTGAATGGCTGCCGATTGTTGATCCTTCTTACACCAGTTTTGTTTCTTCCTTTTCTTCCTTATAAACGTTGGCTTGATTTATGTGGCCCATCTTGAGCTATTGAACCAATTCCTTAAGCCCTAAAAGAATATATATATATATATATATATATATATATATATATATATATATATATATATAGATATAGATATAGATATATATACATACACATACATACATACATAGATACATACATACATATATATATATATATATATATATATATATACATACATACATACATATATTTCTTTTGTGATTTATTAATTGAGTATATATTATGTGACAAAGATATTTTTATGATGTAATTTTTAATTGTAATCTTGATCCAATAGTAAAATTTTTATCAATTTTACGTAACCTAGACTTACAATAAAAATTAGTTATCACTAAATTTACCCTTTTTGTCACAAAATATTATTTTCCAAATATCGGTGCAGACATGCCATTTTTTTTATCTCAACTCATTGAATTTGTTTTTCACTTTGATGATTTCATTTATTTATTATTTAGAACAAGGTTTAGGTATTACCTTTATGTGTATCATCACAGTCTTCAAGATGTACTTATATCCTTCCCTACTTGATCTTTTAGCTTATTGTGGTCTTGGAATCAATTAAGTTATTATCCCAATTTTAGAGATAAATGCCATATTGGTAGAATATTCTTTCAGTTGACTCCTAGTCATCACTCTATGAGAGGGATCATCAATAATGTTCTCCTTAGAGTGATGCATGTGATATTTGAACTCTTTTGGCAGATCATTATGTTGATTTTCTTGAATATGCAATTCTTGCACATTATGCTCATTTTGATCACTAGAATTGTTTTCTCTTCGCAGAATATTTTCATTATTTTCAGTGTGTTCAATCTGTGAGTCAAAAATCTCAAGAGTATCCTCAGATTCTTTATCTAGGAGAGTGTTAGTTTCTTCAAACACAACATGCATGGACTCATCAATGGTGAGTGTTCTTTTATTAAAGACTCTAAATGCTTTGCTATGCAATGAATATCCCAAGAAAATACCTTCATCTAACTTAGAGTCAAATTTATTGAGATATTCCTTATTGTTAAAAATAAAACATTTACAACCAAACGGATGGAAATAACCAATGTTAGGTTTTCTACCATTCCATAACTCATATGGCGTTTTCTTTAAAATGGGTCTTATTAAAGCTTGATTTAAAACATAACATGCAGTGTTCATAGCTTCCGCCCAAAAATATTTTGGTAAATTATTTTCATTGAGCATGGTCTTGTCATTTCTATTAAAGTCCTATTTTTCCCTTCAACAACACCATTTTGTTGAGGAGTTCTAGGAGCAGAGAAGTTGTGAGATATTCCATGCTCAGAGCAAAACATTTCAAAAAAGTCTGTTTTCAAATTCTTTTCCATGATCACTTCTAATAGCTATAATAGAAGTGTTTTTCAAATTTTAAAGCTTTTTACACAAGGTAGAAAATTGTTGAAAAGCTTCATCTTTTTGACTCAGAAATAATGTCCATGTAAAACGTGAATAGTCATTTATAATGACTAATGCACACCTCATGCCACCTAAGCTTGTTGGTTGAATTGGACCAAGCAAGTCTAAATGCAGTAGTTCTAGGGGTCTAGAGGTAGAAACAACTCCTTTAGAAATAAAAGAACTCATGGTTTCTTTCCCTCTTTGACATGCATCACATATATGAGTTTTATCAAACTTGATTTTAGGTAAACCTTTAACAAGATCTTTCTTTGAAAGTTTTGAAATAAGATGCATGCTAGCATGACCTTGTCTATGATGCCATAACCAACTCTCCTTTTCTTGTGAAATTAAAAAATGGTCATTAGTAAGAGTATTTGAATTCAAAAGATAAATATTTCTGATTCTAGGAACTTCAAGTAGAGTCTTACCACTATTGGCTTCCACAATTTCACACTTTTTAGAATCAAAGATTATCTTTTGATTTTTGTCACAGAGTTGACTCACACTTAGAAGATTGAATTTCAATCCATTGACTAGAGGAACCTCATCAATGCATGGATTGTTTCCAATCTTTCCTTTTTCGATAATCTGTCCTGCTAGATTATCTCCAAATTTAACGGTTCCTCCCTTAACTTGTTTCATGGAAGTAAAATATCTTCCATCACCAGTCATATGTCTAGAGCACCTGCTATCAATATACCACTTTGAGTTTCAAAGAGTGTTCTTTAGACATGCCTGCAAAACAAATCAAGTAGATTTAGGTACCCAAATACTGTTGGGTCCTTTAGGGTTAGAAACATATTTTTCCTTGGGAACCCAGATAGTTTTCCCTTTCGAAAAATGCAATCACCAATTACATGTCCTTTATGATTACAATAGTAACATATAATATCCTTCTTTTTCTTGAGTTGATATGATTGATTGTTTTTTAAAGGATGATTTTGGTGATAAGAAACATAGTTAAATTGATGTAATCATTTAGGCTTGTTACTATGTTGTTGTCTAGGCCTATATCTATAAGAATTTTAGGAGAATGTTGATCTATGTGGATTTTTATATGTAATCTTTTGTTGTGAAAAAGATTGTTGGTTTGGTTTAACAGATTGCACTCTTTTTGGCTTGGAGAAATGTGAATTTTGGGCATAAATATGTTTCTGGTTTGGTTTGTGACTTTTACTATGCTTTTGATGCGTAGGTTCGGGGGATATAGCTTGCATAGTAGAAGTGGAGGAAGGACAAAATATGATTTGTTTTAGGAGATTTTGTTGGGGTATCCTATCAGTATAACCAATTCCAGTTTTATCATTTGGATTTCTTTAGGAATCCAAAATCACATTTGTTGGGGAATTAATCGCACAAAACAAAATATGCGCAGCGGAAAAATGGATTAATCCCCACCAAGGACCCATGTACATTGCATTGAATTGAAAAGAGGGTTAAAGAATTACCTTAATTCTTTGAAGGTTGAATCAATTAGGAACCAAAATAGCTTCCCTCTATGGTTGATCCACACGGAGCAATACGTCCACCGCGTGCTAGCGCCGAGATTGAAGAACCGATTCTTCGAACCGAGAGAAGAGCAAGGTTTCGAAAAACTCTTGGAAGGAGAAGAAGAGGAGGTCGGCTGGCTCTTAGGGGATGGGGTGGCCGAAATTTTCTTCTCACTTTGTATTATTGGGTTGCTTAGGTTTAGGTTAATAGTTTCCTTAAATAATTAACCTAATTAGTTAATTATAATTATGACCTAATACACCTATTAGTCATAATTATATATTAACCCACACAATTTAATATTAATTCTCAATTAACATTAAATCAAATCAATTCTCCATAATACTCATATGTATAAGTAATGTTATAATTAATTATATCTCTATATAATTTAATTATGACATGTAGCATACTTTATGCAATATTAATCACATTAATATTTACATATACATACATAAATATATATCACTATATATATTTATTCTCTTCCTCATTCATAAATTATTATCCCATAATAATTTATACCCGTTAAGATGAACTTCATTTTGCTCTTGTGTGTGTGACCCCATAGGATCATATTAATTGGCAATAAGGAAATTACCATAATGTCCTTATAGGTCACAAGCGGACTCTAGCAAGCCATTACGACTACCCAATTAATATGATTGGAATGATCCAATACCTATTTATAGAATGTCATATTCCCTTTTGTCTCTTTGATATCATGATTAATCATAAGACATGGTACACTTGTCAATCTTATATAATTAATCATATGCTTTCTCGATCTCAAAGTAAACTGTTCAGACAAATCAATTGATACTCTTATCAATTATTTGAGCACGGCCATGCATTTAACAGTCTTACTTATCGAGGGGCCCAGTGATATCGCTCTCTTGTTAGAGAGGGACAAAATCCCATATCTGTCACTCACATCCCTAAGCATGAGTCATATTGTACCCAACCACAGCCTTTATAACTACTCTGTTACAAGCAGTGTTTGACTGCGTCAAAGCACAACATAAATTCATCCCGGAATCCATGGTGACCTCAGGTCAAAGGAATCAGCTGATGACACTACTATAATCAAGATCAGTTGTGACACGTGACCATGAACTTGATCTTATAGTGGGTCTCCAGCAACATGTTCTCTAACACATTGCCCATGAGTATAATCTGTATCTGTATACACTATATTCATCTTATGAATATCCATTATCACTCACACTAGTCTTAGTTTGTTATTATTCCCATAATAACAACCGACTAGGGAAATTTAGAATTACACAATTAATCCATGGATACATTATAATAAATACTAACATACAAATATATATGATAAAATAAGTCTTTATTAATGACTTAAGAAGATTGTTTACATAATCCAACATTGGCTTAGGGCACAATCTCTAACAACATTTAGCATATTTTCACCATTAGTGAATTTGCTAATAGTGCAATCTAACTTCTCATATTTCTTTTCTAGACGAGATATTTTTCTAGTAAGTTCGAGATTGGAGTTTTCTAGAAAACTCACTTTGCTCTGTAATTCCAGCTTCTCGGACTCTTTTTCTAAAGGACTATTTTCATATTCTTACACTTCGCAATTATCTCAAGTTTATCATCATGCATTTTAAAAAATTATTGTATAAGATCATTATGAGACAGAGTTTGTGGAATTACCTCATCTTCCTCATTATGATCTTGATGTGATAAACTCTTTGAATCATCATTTGCCATGAAGCATATTTGGGCCTTTTCCTGCTTCTGATCCTCGTCATCATCCGAGATGGACTCATCACTATTGCTCCATGTTGCTACCATAGCCTTCTTATCCTTTTTCTTAAACTTATTTTTCAGCTTCAGACACTTGGCTTTGAAATGACTAGGTTTATTACAGTCAAAACATGTAATTTTCTATTTTAAATCTTTCTTCGCCTTATCAGCCTTGTTGATGTTGAATTGCCTCCTATAAGATGCTTTGCCTCTGTTTTTGTTTCTTAAGAATTTTCTGAATTTTCACACCAACAGAGCTTCATCATCATCTTCATTATCATCATTGTCTGAATCAGAGGTGGATTCTTCAGGAATAGAATTGGTAGCTTTTAGTGCTATAGACTTTCTTCTGTCAGTATGCTCACGATCAGTACTAGATTTAACTTTCATCTCATATGTTAGTAATGAACTAATAAATTCATCATATGAGTATGAACTTAAATCTTTTGATTCTTCAATAGCTGTGAGCTTTGCATCCCAGGACGTTGGCATTGTTCTGATTAGTTTTCTAATCAGTTCCTTATCTGTGAAGTTCTTGCCGAGATTCTTTAATTTGTTCACAATGAGAGTGAACCTTATGTTGATTTCCACAATTGTTTCTTTTCCATCAACTTTGAACAACTCGTATTCTGTTATGTAAAGATTAATCTTTCCATCCTTGACTTGTTTGGTTCCTTCATGAGTTGTTTCCAGCTTGTCCTATATTTGCTTTGCTGTAGTGCAACCTGAAACATGATTAAACTCATTAATATCCAAAGCATACTGCAATAAATTAATGGCATTAGAGTTTAAAGCTTCTTTATTCCAATCAGCACTTTCATATTCACTTTCTTCTTTGGGAACAAGTTCTCCATCAATAATTTTTGTCGGAATAATAGGTCCTTCCTTGATAATTCTCCAGACCTGAATATCCATAGACTGTAAGAATATTCTCATTCGGTTTTTCCAAAAACTATAATTTTCTCCATTAAATAGTGGAGGCTTGTTGATGGAACATCCCTCAGAAATAAAAACATTTTGACTCCCTGAGGTACTAGTCATATTGAGATCATTCTAAGAATTTTACTTCTTTTGATAGAGTCAGTGTGAGCGGACGACGCGTTTTCTACTGGACGCGGGACTCCCTTTCGGAATGGGGCGCCACGATCTCGGGCGGATCCCTCCCTCGCGTGGGGTTTTTATAAATGGAACATTAGTTTTGGAAAATGAATAGAATTGATGCATAAAAGAACCGAGACCGAAATCTCGATGGATGTTGCAGAGTCGCCACCCGGCTCAGCTCAACCGGGAAATTCTTATGCAGCTGAACCGGACGAACGGTCGCTACACTATCCAGAGATTCGGGTCCGGACAAGTCCCCTATTTCGTGTCTAATTAAAATAAATATTGCCAATGTTCTCGAATGGTATTTCAAAATCCAAAGCCAATTTTATTAAAGTAAATAGACATGCAGCGCGCATACAAAATATTTAATACAAAAATAAGAAAAAGAAATGAATATTAATTAGCTTACAACCAAATCGAATAGAAAAATAAAAACACTCGCCTCACTGATACAATCGCCTATATACACGAAAATCTAAAAAATAATTACAACCGCCTAAATACACGATTTAATCTATTAAAATACATCGAAAATAAGAATAAAAGAAATTAAAACCTGCAAAACAGAAGGTTAGCACAATCTATACGGCACGCCACAAATTGGACTCAAATAGACAGAATTGGGAAATCGAGAATTGGGGGCATGCATTTAGGGGGTAACCGGGTCGGCTGGGCTAGCCGGCCTGGTTAGACCTGGAAAACGCTTTAAAACGTCCCTGTATTTTTGGTTTTGTGGGAAAAATCATTTTGAAAACAATTTTTCCGGTTTACATGCATTTTTATGTATTTAAGTGGGTCGGTTTTCAGGAGAACTAGGTCTCCGTCGTTGAATTGTTCTGAATGCAAATTTACTAGAAAATTGAATCTATGGTCGTGATGCACACAACAAAATTCGTTTTGATGATTTTTGGGGTTTTCTAATTTTTGGGATGAAGGTTGAAATTTTGATTCTGGAACATGGATTACAGTCGTACGACTGTAGTTTACAGTCGTGCGACTGTAATCAGTCCAAGATCAGAATTTCGCCAAAAGCCATTTTTAAGCAACAACTGAAGAAAAATCGCCTGGAAACAAGAACAGTCGTACGACTGTATATACAGTCGTACGACTGTTCATGAAGACTAAGAACAGTCGTACGACTGTTCTTAGTTTCCAGGAACAGAAATATGAAAAATGCAGGAAAAACGCACAAAATTCACTTCAAACACCCAGAAAGAAAAGAAAAAGTGTAAGGAAAAGAAGTGACTACCTTTTAGAAGCTATTCCAAGTCGTTTTTGACCCCTGGCGTCGCTCCAATCCCAACAAATTCACACTTTCTTCCTTTGAATGGAAGTTGAGAGCTTTTTGTCCAAAATCTGAATTGCAAAGGGACTCTGATGGTTTAAGTCTGGATTCTTGATTTGGTTATGTAGTTAATTGATTATCCTAGGGATTTCTAACAAATTTCAACCTTAATTTTAAGAAATTGAAGAAAATCAAAGAGGAGAGAAATGAGTGTTTTTGTGGTTTTTTTTTTCTCTCTCTTCTCTTTCTCTCTCTAAGTCCCTTCTCACCAGAAAAACCCCCCTCCTCTCCTTCTTTTTCCTTCTTTTCTACCCTCTTTTTCCACTTGCTTGCTGCCAAACCCGAGCAATTAATGCTCCTCCTTTTTTTTTCTTCCATTTCTGCTGCAGAGGTATGGGCCTCTGCAGTTTTTCCGATATTACAGTCGTACGACTGTAACAATAGTCGTACGACTCTTTTTTTTTTTTTTTTTTAAGTACGACTGTAATTTTTAAATTACAGTCGTACGACTGTAACAATAGTCGTACGACTCTTTTTTTTTTTTTTTTTTTTTAAGTATAGAAAATTCCGGCGCTTACAGCTGCCCCTCGCGTGATCAAATTCGACATCTAGCTCCAGGTCCATAACACCTGTGATGATGAATTTGAGAGCGTGAATCAAAGCGCCGTGAACACTGGACTGAATCTTCTGATGAGATAGGCCGTTATCGGGTTTAGGTTACCCGAGGCGACACTGGGGACAAAATAAGCCGATATCAGGTCTATGTTACCCGAGGCGAAATTGATGAAGAGATTAGCCGATATCAGGTCTATGTTACCCGAGGCGATGCTGGAGATTAGCCGATATCAGGTCTATGTTACCCGAGGGGAAATTGATGAAGAGATTAGCCGATATCAGGTCTATGTTACCCGAGGCGAAATTGATGAAGAGATTAGCCGATATCAGGTCTATGTTACCCGAGGCGATGCTCTACGGGGGAAATAGATGAAGCCGATCTGGGCCGATACCGAGTTCACATTACTCGAGGCGGATCTGCTGGGGAACTTGGATGATGGAGCGGACCTGGGCCTATGCCGGGCCTACATTACTCGAGGCGGACTCGCTGGAGAAAGTTGAGATAATGGAGCGGACCTGGGCCGATACCGAGTTTACATTACTCGAGGCGGATCTGCTGGAGAGAGTTGAGATAATGGAGCGGACCTGGGCCGATACCGAGTTTACATTACTCGAGGCGGATCTGCTGGAGAGAGTTGAGGATATTGAGGTGGGGATGAATTCCTGCACTTAAAATGGCAAGTCTTCATTCCTTGATCGAGAGATTTTTAAGCAAAAATTTTTTCCCCTTCGATCAAGAATGAAGACTAGCCGAGGATAAGTAATTGATATATGCAATGTATGGATGCATGTTGATGTATATGTACATGTATGTATTTTCTGTTATTGGACATTTCTGTCTTCCGCTGGGGAGATGTGCTTTGCCCCTGGTTGATTTTGCTTTTCTCGGGGCATTGTTTGGTGATTATCGACGGAGTGAGGTGACTGCTGCGGGAACGATCATAGTATTCCTTGTAGAGATTCCACTGGGGAAGAGTGTGACAGCTTGACTGGGGAAACAATTGTGGTGTTCTTTGTGTAGACTACACCGAGGAGTAACATGGCGACTTTGCGAGGAAGTGATTAATGGCGTTCCTTATGTAGACTCTGCTAGGGGATAGTATGGGAAACTATGCTGGGGAGTGATGTGACGAATTCTGCGGGGAATACTGAGAGTGTTCTGCTTTTCCTGCTCCGTGGGAAGTTATGAGTTTTTTTTTTTTTTTTTTTTTTTAGGTGCTCTAATTTTCGCCTGGGTTGCCCAAATCAGGTTTTCAGCCCAGCGAGCCGCTCTAACTTTTGCCTAAGGCGCCTTTTCGGTTTTCACCTTAGCGAGCTTTTCATATGCCCTAACTTTTGCCTAAACTGCCCGGTGTGGGTTTTCAGCTTAGCGGGCCGCTCTAATTTTTGCCTGAGGTGCCTTTTCGGTTTTCACCTCAGCGAGCATTTTTTTTTTTTTTTTTTTAGATTTGACTAAAATGGCGTTGTGACCCTTTATTGCTCGTCTGGGAAGATGAACTAAACTTTAGAGGACGATAAGAGATTTTAAATTGTATGTATTTGATACATTTTCATTTGTCAAGTAATGCGATGATATTGATCAGTTGAATGCAAAGTGCTTTCTTTGAATGTGTGTTTATGCAAGACAACTTTGTTTGTGCATTTGTCATAACCATGCAAATATATTTAAACAAACACTTCACTTTATTGATGAAGTCAAAATGAGTACATTTGAAACAAGTTGGTTCCTAAATGGTACAGATTTCACATTAAGCCAGAATCCGTCACCAGCCGTCCTTTTCAGGTTTTCCGGCTGATTATTTTTTTTTCGTGTCTTAACTTTTGTCTAGACCGCTCTTTTCGAGTTTTCAGCCTAGCAGACCTCTTTTTTTTTCTTTTTTTTTATACATGATAAAGCTTTAGCCTGTCCTGGTTGATCGGGTTGGTGAACTCGTTTCCATCCATATCCATGATGCTGACAGCACCTTTTGATAACACCTTCTTCACCACATAGGGTCCTTCCCAGTTAGGTCTGAACTTGCCTCTAACATCAACATTTGAAGGCCTTAATTGCTTTAGAACCAAATCTCCTACTTTCAACTGCCGCTTGGAGTACTTCACATTTCGATTATAGGCTCTAGCCATTCTGCGCTGATACATCTGCAAGTGATCCAGTGCTTTTAGTCGCCTTTCATCTAGTGCAGCCAGCTGCTCATATCTAGCTTGAACCCATTCAGTTTCTGGCAATTGAGCTTCTAGGGCAACTCTGAGTGATTTGAGTTCTATCTCCACTGGCAATACTGCTTCCATATCATATATCAAGGCATAAGGAGTTTCTCCTGTCGGTGTTCTGACGCTGGTTCTATAACCCCAGAGAGCATAAGGCAGTTTATCGGCCCAATCCCTGTAAGTGATTACCATCTTTGGTAAGATCTTCTTTATTGCCTTGTTAGCTGCTTCTACTGCACCATTAGCCTGAGGCCTGTATGGGGAAGACTTATGATGTTCAATACCATGTTCTGCAAATAGCTCAGTTGTTGCCCCTTGAAACTGTACTCCATTATCAGTTACTACGTGGTGAGGAATCCCATACCGAGTGAAGATGTTCTTCTGGATGAACTTGACCATATGCTTGGCTGTAACATTAGTGAAGGATTCCACTTCGACCCATTTGGAGAAATAATCAACTGCTACAACTACGAATCTGTGCCCATTAGACGCAGCTGGATGAATTTCACCAATCATGTCTATCCCCCATGCTGAAAATCGCCAAGGAGACGTTA
The DNA here is from genome assembly GCA_039660915.1 of Euphorbia tirucalli. Lineage (NCBI taxonomy): Eukaryota > Viridiplantae > Streptophyta > Magnoliopsida > Malpighiales > Euphorbiaceae > Euphorbia > Euphorbia tirucalli. The sequence continues at coordinate 37,074,954 of CM077636.1, read as the reverse complement.
GATTCTGAAGTTCAAGTGGAGGGAGATGACTAATGTCTGCATAAATCTGACATTCATGACATCTCTTCACTTTTCTTATACAATCTGCTTGCATCGTCATCCAGAAGTAGCCTTGTCTCATGATCTTCCTAGCCATGGCAAGTCCATTCATATGCGGCCCACAGGATCCTGCATGTACTTACTGCATCACTTCTTCTGCTTCTCGCTCAGTTAGACACCTCAAAAGGACTCCATGTGCTGTTCTTTTGTATAACTTGTCCTCGAAGATCCTGAATTGACTAGCCAGTTTTCTCAGTGTCAACTTATCAGCAACACTGGCCTCTTCTGGGTACTTCCCCTCCTTAACATACCGGTAAATGTCAAAGAACCATGGCTTTTCTTCGGCTGATAATTCCATTACTTCATGCACTTCGAAGCAAGGACGCCTGGAAGTGGCTATAACCAGTGGTTGAGCTTGTGTCTCTTCTGGATTTTCCCACATGGAAAACAAAGTAGCTAATGCATCAGCCATCTTATTCTCATCCCTGGGGACATGTCTGAATTCACACTGGCCGAATAAACCTTTTCTGAACTGTAGCAGCTCCAAATAAGGCCGTAAGGCTTCTTCTTTTAGTTCCCACTCTCCCTGAGCTTGCCTCACCACTAGAAGTGAGTCTCCAACAATCAGGACGTCATTTGCCCCTAGTGTTAGCAAAGCTTCCATCCCAAATAGGCATGCTTCATACTCTGCCCCGTTATTGGTTATGGGAAAATTCAACCTCTTGGATAAGGGAATGACCTCACCATCTGGCGTTGCTATAAGTACTCCAATTCCAGCGCCCTTTCTATTCACTGCACCATCGAAGCACATGACCCATCTTTTTACTTCCACCACGGCTAGCTGCTCGTCAGGGAATTCCAGGTTCTCTGTGTAATCTGATTCTAGGGGCTGGTTTGCCAGAAACTCTGCCACGGCTCGCCCTTTAATGGTTTTCTTCGTGATGTACTCGATGTCGAATTCAGACAAAAGTAACAACCACCTGGACAACTTCCCAACCAATGCTGGTGCTTCATAGAGGTACTTCATTGGATCCACCTTAGCCACGGCTTGTATCTTGTAGGATTGGAAATAGTGGCGCAGCTTCTTGGTCAACCAAATCATCGCCACACATGTCTTCTCCACTAGTGTGTATTTGGTTTCGTACTCCAACAACTTTTTGCTGAGGTAGTAGATGGGATACTCCTTCTTGCCATCTTGTTCCTGTGCTAGCATTGCCCCTATAGAGGATTCTTCAACTGCCAAATACAAAATCAGGGGCTTCCCTGGAATTGGAGGACTCAACACTGGTGGCTTTACCAGGTAGGCCTTGATCTTCTCAAACGCCAGCTGACACTTGTCATCCCACACAACCGGCTGATCTTTCTTTAATAGCTTGAAGATTGGCTCACAAATGGAAGTTAGCTTGGCTATGAAGCGGCTGACATACTGCAAGGAACCCAGGAATGATCTGACCTCCCTTTCAGTCTTTGGAGTTGGCATATCTTGGATGGCTTTAATTTTATCTGGGTCCATTTCTATCCCCCTCTGGCTTACTATATGGCCTAACAGCTTCCCTGATGTGACGCCGAATATGCACTTCTTCGGATTAAGCCGCAAGTTGTACTCTCCAATGCGTGTTAGAAATCTATCCAGGATAACAGGGTGTTCCTCTCGGGTTGTTGATTTAACAAGCATATCATCGACATACACTTCGACTTCTTTATGGATCATATCGTGCAATAGAGTTGTGACAGCCCTCTGATAAGTGGCACCGGCGTTCTTTAATCCAAAAGGCATCACTCTGTAACAGAAAGTACCCCACTCTGTGATGAACGATGTTTTCACCTTGTCGATCACATCCATCAAAATCTGATTGTATCCCGAGAAGCCATCCATAAATGAGTACATTGCTGCTTTTGCTGCACTGTCAACCAATACGTCAATGTGAGGTAGTGGGAAATTGTCCTTAGGGCAGGCCTTGTTCAAATCCCTGTAATCGACACATACTCTGACCCTTCCATCCTTTTTAGGTACGGGGACAATGTTGGCTAACCATTCCGTATACTCCACCACTTCGAAGAACCTGGCATCTATCTGTTTGGCCACTTCTTCCTTCACCAGTGTAGCCCATTCCGGCCTTAGTCTTCTCAACTTCTGCTTTACCGGTCTGAACTTGGGGTCCGTTGGGATCTTGTGCACTGCTATTTCTGTATCTACACCCGGCATGTCTTCATACGACCAGGCGAAAGCTTTAACATGTTTTTGGAGTATTCTTATTAATTCTCTTTCTTCCTCGGATTTTAGCTCGTGTGAAATGAGTACCATTTTAGGGTTTTCATCTGTACTTATATTGATTTCATGCAATGCAGTGTCATGTATGCTAAATATGCTTGATGGTGATTCAAATGCATGCACAGAATTATCAGGATAAACATCACACAAGTAAGCAAACTGGGATTTCATTGCATTGAACTTATCATAAAGTACATCAGTTACATTGAAAATGGAAGAAATAGATACAACAAAATCATTTTCATCCTCCACAGGCGGAGGGCCTTGTTCTTCCTCAGCTTCCATCTTTCCTTCCAGAGCATCATCCGGGACCGCAGCTTTCTCTGCTTCTTTTTCGGTCGCTTGTGCCTTAGCTTTTTCCATAATCTTGGCGATTTCAGCAACCACAGAGTCTAAGTTCACTTTGGCCATCAGTTCTTCGCCAAATCCCTCCTTGGATTTCCCGAAAGCTTTGGTTAATGCAGCAGTCAAAGCTCCCGAGATCACTTCTGTAGTTTCGGCATAGGTCTTCTTTTCATCTTCTTCCTCGGCCGCCTCTATGGTTTCTGCTGTCACTACAGATGATTCTCCTTTCAGGATATCAGATTCAGCAATTGCTTCCTCTATCATTACAGGGGCCACTGGCTCTTCCTGGTTTTTCTCAAAATCCACAACATCTGCAAAGATCTCAAAGCCAGGGTACTTGACATTTCCAACCAACACCGGTTCAGCTTGGCCCTTGTAAAGGCTTTCTCCCGCCTTCAGAAATGGCTTCATCATGGCCCTGCCATTTTTGCCCTTATTTAGATTCTTCTGCTCGGATGACCCCTCTACATAGCCAAGACCATACTGCTTTGACTTCCCCGAGTCGATCTTGAATTCTGGCACACCTTGCAGATTAATCCCGAGTCCCATTCCTGGGACAAAGTTCAGCTTGTACAAATATCGGGATAGCCACTCTGGCATATAGTTCTCATAAAGGACCATTGGGGCTTCGGTGGTTTCGTCCTCCTTAATGACAGCAATTTGGAATCCACCAAAAGGAACCACTCCTTCATTCACTGCAGCTACCATCGACTGGGCGTCTGCCTCAACAGTCACAATTTTGTCATTCATGGAGAATTTAATCTTCTGAGGCAATGTGGAAGGAACACCTCCCAAAGGATGGAACCAGGGCCTTCCAAGCAATAAGGAGAAAGTGATCGGGATATCGATCACTGTGAAAATAACCATGGACTTGATGGGTCCAACTTCCACTTCCGTTTCGAAGGTCCCTATCACTGTTCTTTTAGAATCATCATATGCCCGAATGACTGTTGAGGACCTCTTCAATACTTCTTCATTCATGCCTAGAAATGGTAGCATTTTCAACGGGCAAATATTCAGAGCTGAGCCGTCATCCACCATAACACACGGCATCACCTTATCCATGATATAGGCTCTAATGTAAAGAGCCTTGTTGTGAGCCTTTCCTTCTGCTGGTAGGTCTTTCTCAGAGAAAACAATATTAGGAGCTCCAGCATGGACTTTGTCTAGCAAGCAGCACATTGCCTCTGGTGAAGCTATAGGGGTGCCTTCGATTTCTGATAGCTTCTTCACCAAAGCCTCCCTATGCTCTTTGGAGGTCATAAGCAAGTGCCACAAACTAGCTTGTGCAGGGGTCTTCTTCAGTTGGGAAATGACCAAGTCTTCTTTCTCGACTCTTTCCGGTGCCGAAGTACTTCCCGACCCATTCATCGGTGCTTTATCTTTCGTCTGATCTGCCGGCTGATATACCCTTCCACTTCGGGTCACATGCTGCACTTCTGAAATCTTCAGCTTCTCAACAGCTGGAAGTTTAACAGCTTCTCTTCTGTCAAATTCTTCGTACTCATCTTCGGAGTCAAGATCATCCAGACTTATGGGCTTGATCTCCTTACACCCCTCCTTTTCCTCATATTCAGGTTTTAATTCGGGTTCCCCTACCGCTACTGCTTGAATCGTAGGGTTTGCTTGCAAAACTTGGGCAAATATAAAATTAGTCGGCAACCCCGACTGAACCATGTTAACCGCTTCTCGAATGCCGGCAGTGGATTGGTTTTAGTGCTGGGTTTGGCTGGCTCTTGCAGTTTTCCCTCGTCAATGAGCTTCCGGATAGCATCCCTTAGCTTGTAGCAGTTGTTGGTTCGGTGGCCTGTCACCACATGATAAGTGCAGAAGTTGTCCTTATCCACTTCAGATGGCTTCTCAAATGGCTTTAAAGATTGCAGTAGGCCACCATTCCTACACTTGGCGAATATCTTTGCTAAAGTAAGAGTCCAAGGCGATATGCCTTGTCCTCCAGGACCTCTGTTCTGGTTGCTTTGTTGCTGATTCACAGTAGCCACTTCGACCTGCTTCACCTCTGATGACTGCCCCTGTTTGCCACTAGAACCTGTACCAGAACCACTGCCAGACCCAACTGCTGTGGTTGATCTATACCCTGAACTGTACCCTGTACTTCTTCCCCCTTTCTGACCAGCTGGCTTCTCCTCTTCGTCCCTGTCTATCTTCATGGCCATGCTATAGACCTCACTAAGCTCCTTGAAGGAATGGAATTTCATGTTGTTCTTGAAGATATCTTTGCTACCATCAATGAGCTTCTGTATGAGCTCGTCTTCATCAGGGCGGTTCTTTAGGAGGATCATCTTGTTCATCCACCTCTAGTAGTATTCATCAAAGGGCTCGTTGAATTTCTGTTTCACCCTCTCCAAATCATACAGCTTCACCTGGATTTTGGTGTTGAAGCTGTAGTATTTGATGAAGGCTGCTGACAATACTTCCCAGTCAGACTGCTCCTCCTCTGACAATGAGTTATACCATCCTAAAGCACCTCCCTCCAATGTGGTGGGGAACAGATTAATCAATTGTTGCTTTGTAGCGCCTGCTGTCAGCATAACTCGGGCATATAAATTCACATGGGCCTCTGGCGAGCCCATTCCTTTGTAAGTGGGGACTTTCGGCACTTGGAAGCCGATAGGAAATGTCTCGATGCCCCTACTGATCATAGCATCAACGTTCACCCCCTTCTTGGATTCAGCACTTATCCCGACCCCCTTTTTCAACTGGGCCATGACTTCGTCTAATTCAGAACACTTGGCTTTCACCCTCTGTTCCATAGCTGCCTCTATTTCTTGCAGCTTTTCAAGGCTAGCCGAAGCGTCCCCACCGTGTTGGGATGACTCAGCTTCTTTTTCCTTCCCGGCTCCACTACCACCGGTCTCACCAGCTTCTCTAACCACAGCCCTCATTTCTTCCTTTAACATGTCGCGAAAATCCTACGACCTGAAGAAATCCCTTAGAACATCAGCCATGCTCGGTGTCTGTTCTGCCATATTCACTCCTTCCCCAGGCTGTGAATCACTGTCACTCTCGACTACCCTCTGTCTCCTAGCCGCCCTTGAAGCTTGGGATCTTGTCCAAGGTCGCTCCAGTGTATTCTATTTGGGAGTAGGTAGGAGATATTAGGGTCGTGAATGAATGACATGATATGACATGAAAATTAAGACATTGAACATGCTTGAGATGCATGAAGTGGAATTATGTATGGAATGATGATATGAATGGTCCCCTTTTATTATTATATATTTTTTCTCGAGGCATTCCAAGAACACCCAATGTTTATGCAGAAATGTCACGTGTGGGCCATCACACGGACAGAACTTCGGCGCCTTTGGGGCACCTAATGAATTCATGAAATGGTCGCGTGTATACCGGCACACGGACATAGTTTTGACGCTTTATAGGTCTATGCGATGGTATGAAATGGTCGCATGGGCCGGGCCCACAGACAAGGTCTTGATGCTTTTGAGCATATGATATGGAATGATGTTATGAGAAAGTCACGTGTAACAGGAACACGGACAAGGATTTGGCATTCGAGGAACGCCTTTCATGATTTGGTGATTGTTACGAGCCTATACGTATACTAATCGGGCACTCGGGGAGTACCTTAAATGGTGAATTAATGTCATGAAGTGGTCGGATGTGGACCACAATGTTATATGACGTTTATGATGGATGGGTATGATGTCATGAGATGCATCGTGTAAATTATTACACGAAAATGGGCGTAAGGCCGTTGCGGCTTTTATTAAATGAAATGGTATTGGTGGAATGGCCGAATGCAATCCGGTGCATTGGCAAAACACGGGTGATTTTGGGTACCCGATATGTTATGAAATGGGATGGGATGGTCATGATAGGCGTTCTTTGAAATGCCCCTTAATTTAATTTAAGTGAAATGTAGTGAATGAATATGTCACACAATATGTAAATGGCTGCATAAAAACGTGGGTTAGGATGCATGCCATACATAATGATGTTATGTATGCTATGTCAAAAATAAAATGCTAATCACACAAGTTTAATGTTATGGCTGAAAAAGAAATCGTCAGTGTGGATGACAAGCGAATGAATTAATGTTTTACACACGAAATAAAATGCAAAATGGCTGCATAAAAAAAATGTGGGTTAGTATCACACAAAGATGTTTGTGTATGGTATGTCATGTGTATGGTATGTTATGCATGCGTCGGTGATGTGTCACGGAACGGTGAAGAACACATAGCAAGCAAAACGAATTCTTCCAACCTTATTCCTCCAACGTGGTCGGTCTCAAAAATCTCTAACCGAGTCCTAGGCGGGGTTCACTTCAATCACCATCCGGGGGTGATGAAGGCACGATTTTATTATCATTATTCACACAATTATTTTGGTATCCTAAGGAAATCCAACTAGGGCTGCCTATATGGGTTCGGTCCAAGTCGGGTTAAAAATCAAGGTTCCCATAGCAAAATATACTCCTCACTTCTCCCCACTCAAGGGTCCGAACGAAGGGGTTCGTACGAGGCTATGAGTGGTGTTTCGTATTCGTGCCCCTAAGACCAGGAGGAACTTAGGCGACACTTCAACAATCCACCGGGCTATAAAAGGATACCTAATCTAATGCAAGAAATGGCTAACTAAAAAAAATGCAAATAAAATACCAAAAGAGAATCATCCACCTTATTTTAATTAGACACTTTTCAGGGCTTGTCAAATTCTTTTAAGTTTTTGGAAAAACTTTTTTAAGAATTCCCCAGCGGAGTCGCCACTGTGAGCGGACGACTCGTTTTCGACTGGACGCGGGACTCCCTTTCGGAATGGGGCGCCACGATCTCGGGCGGATCCCTCCCTCGCGTGGGGTTTTTATAAATGGAACATTAGTTTTGGAAAATGAATAGAATTGATGCATAAAAGAACCGAGACCGAAATCTCGATGGATGTTGCAGAGTCGCCACCCGGCTCAGCTCAACCGGGAAATTCTTATGCAGCTGAACCGGACGAACGGTCGCTACACTATCCAGAGATTCGGGTCCGGACAAGTCCCCTATTTCGTGTCTAATTAAAATAAATATTGCCAATGTTCTCGAATGGTATTTCAAAATCCAAAGCCAATTTTATTAAAGTAAATAGACATGCAGCGCGCATACAAAATATTTAATACAAAAATAAGAAAAAGAAATGAATATTAATTAGCTTACAACCAAATCGAATAGAAAAATAAAAACACTCGCCTCACTGATACAATCACCTATATACACGAAAATCTAAAAAATAATTACAACCGCCTAAATACACGATTTAATCTATTAAAATACATCGAAAATAAGAATAAAAGAAATTAAAACCTGCAAAACAGAAGGTTAGCACAATTTATACGGCACGCCACAAATTGGACTCAAATAGACAGAATTGGGAAATCGAGAATTGGGGGCATGCATTTAGGGGGTAACCGGGTCGGCTCGGCTAGCCGGCCTGGTTAGACCTGGAAAACGCTTTAAAACGTCCCTGTATGTTTGGTTTTGTGGGAAAAATCATTTTGAAAACAATTTTTCCGGTTTACATGCATTTTTATGTATTTAAGTGGGTCGGTTTTCAGGAGAACTGGGTCTCCGTCGTTGAATTGTTCTGAATGCAAATTTACTAGAAAATTGAATCTATGGTCGTGATGCACACAACAAAATTCGTTTTGATGATTTTTGGGGTTTTCTAATTTTTGGGATGAAGGTTGAAATTTTGATTCTGGAACATGGATTACAGTCGTACGACTGTAGTTTACAGTCGTGCGACTGTAATCAGTCCAAGATCAGAATTTCGCCAAAAGCCATTTTTAAGCAAAAACTGAAGAAAAATCGCCTGGAAACAAGAACAGTCGTACGACTGTATATACAGTCGTACGACTGTTCATGAAGACTAAGAACAGTCGTACGACTGTTCTTAGTTTCCAGGAACAGAAATACGAAAAATACAGGAAAAACGCACAAAATTCACTTCAAACACCCAGAAAGCGAAGAAAAAGTGTAAGGAAAAGAAGTGACTACCTTTTAGAAGCTATTCCAAGTCGTTTTTGACCCCTGGCGTCGCTCCAATCCCAACAAATTCGCACTTTCTTCCTTTGAATGGAAGTTGAGAGCTTTTTGTCCAAAATCCGAATTGCAAAGGGACTCTGATGGTTTAAGTCTGGATTCTTGATTTGGTTATGTAGTTAATTGATTATCCTAGGGATTTCTAACAAATTTCAACCTTAATTTTAAGAAATTAAAGAAAATCAAAGAGGAGAGAAATGAGTGTTTTTGTGGTTTTTTTTTTTCTCTCTCTTCTCTTTCTCTCTCTAAGTCCCTTCTCACCAGAAAAACCCCCCTCCTCTCCTTCTTTTTCCTTCTTTTCTACCCTCTTTTTCCGCTTGCTTGCTGCCAAACCCGAGCAATTAATGCTCCTCCTTTTTTTTTCTTCCATTTCTGCTGCAGAGGTATGGGCCTCTGCAGTTTTTCCGATATTACAGTCGTACGACTGTAACAATAGTCGTACGACTCTTTTTTTTTTTTTTTTTTTTTAAGTATAGAAAATTCCGGCGCTTACAGTCAGGCTCTAATACCAATTGATGGTCCCAAATAGCTAGTTACAGTACTAAAGGGAGGGGCGAATAGTACTGTAGGGCGAATAAAATATTTGCAGACTTAAAAACAACTTTTTAAAGAAACACAAGTTTGTTTTACAAAAACAAGTTTTATTAAAAAATGCAGAATTAATTAATATAATAAAACTTGTGAATATAGAATGCTCTTGTAGAAATAACTTTAAATACTAAAGCGATTAATTTAAATTGCAAGAATATAAAGTGAGTAGGGATAGAAAAAATGTAGATGCCGAATTTTATACTGGTTTGACCCAACCGGTCTACGTCCAGTCCCACAATCCAACTACTTGAGATTTCCACCAACGTTTCCTTTATGGGCAGGAAACAAGCTGTTGGATATGCCTTAGTCTCGAGGCATTAGACCTTGTATTTTTATTGTACAATTATTGGATTTATGGATTATACATACTTTGTGTCATTTAAATAAAGGCATTAATCTGTTTATTATATATCTTGTGCTATATTTTAAATGAAATATCCAATGGACATATCCATATCCATGTTGACAAGTGTCATGCACTTGGCAGTCTGACCATGGATAGGGAAAACGATATGACCATAAAGAGATCCGTAGTCTGTTCTAGTCATGGGAATGATTGGAACTAAAGACTATCATTAACCTGGTTGTATGGTGGTGTCTTACCGGCCATTGCACATGGGATGTCAACCAAGTTAATGGGTACATCCAAAAGGGGCATGGTACTGGATAGATCCACTAAACGAGAAATCCACATGGTAAAGTATCACAAGTGATTCTCGTGTAGTACTTATATAGATCCTTTGACCTGACCATATGATGGTGGTGCATGCGAAGTCGCATACTTTGGTGTACGCCTAAAGGGCCTGTAAAAGGGTGCCATGTATTGGTACGTTTGGTTATGTCACTAACCATGGCAGTTGTAAGTGCCGAAATTTTCCGTCCTAAAAAAAAAAAAAAAAAAAATCGCACGTGTCACACGACTGTAACGTACAGTCATGCGACTGTTGTTACAGTCGGGTGACTGTAATTAAATTACAGTCGTACGACTATACGATCGAAGCGGGTGCAGAACACCATACCCATGACATAAGAAAAGAGAGGGGAAAAGATGGGCACTTAATGCCCGGTTTTTGGTGAAGCAAAGGCAGCAAAATAAGAGGAGGAAGAGAAGAAAAGGGGAGGACTTTGGACACTTAGAATTTCTGGTCTTAGAGAGGGAGAGAATTGGAAGAAAAAGGGAAGAAAAAGAAAACCTTACAAAAACTCCAAGCTTCTTTTTCTCTTCTTTTTCTTTATAATTCTTGAGTGTTTAGATTAAAAATTTATTAGAAATCAATAGGTTAATAATCTGACTCTCTAAACAAATTAAATTTCGGACTATAAACCTTAAGATTCCCAAGTATTTTGGAGATTTTGGACCCAAACTTCTCAACTTCAATTCAAGGAAAAAGAGCAAATTTAAGTGGATTGGAGCGATGCCAGGGGTCAATCCTATGGTGGATAAGTGCCAAAAAAGGTGAACACTCTTCATTCCTTCCATTTCTCATGCTTTCTGGGTGAATTGGTGTATTTTTGTGCATTTTTACTCAATTCCTGCGTTTTCTGTTTCTGGAAATCAAGAACAGTCGTGCGACTGTTCTTGGGTTGATGAATAGTCATACGACTGTAAATACAGTCATACGAGTGTTCTTGGTTTCCAGCTATTTTCTTTCAGTTTTATTTTGAATAATTTTTGGGGAAATTCTGAAGTTGGAGTGATTTACAGTCTCACGACTGTAGTGCTCGTCCAAGAGCAGAATTTCCAGAATAATCCCTAAAAATTTCTAAAAATCCATAAAAATTCAGAAAATTAGAAAATCATCAAAATGAATTTTGTTGTGTGTATTCACTACCTTAGATTTAATTTTCCATGCAATTGTATTTAGAACAATACCATGACGGAGACCCGATTCTCCCGAAAACTGACCCACATCACATGCTAAAATTAATTAAACCGGAAAATAAATTGTTTTCAAAAATGATTTTTCCATAAAACCAAAACACAGGGATGTTTCAAAATGTTTTCTAGGTTTAATCGGGCAGGCTAGCCAAGCCGACCCGGTTATCCCCACTAAATGCATGTTCCCATTTTCCAGTTTCCCCATTCTGTCCTGTTTGAGTCCTATTTATGGTGTGCCATAAACTGTGCTAACCCTCTGTTTTGCAGCTTTTAATTTCTTTTATTTTTATTTTGGATGTAATTTAACAGATCAACTCGTGTATTTTAGGCGATTGTAATTTTTAGTTAAATCATGTATATTAGGCGATTGTAAAAGTGAGGCTGAGAGTTTTTATTTTTTATTCAATTGGGTTGTATAATCGGCCTTTATTATTTTTTTGTATACTTTGGATGTATGATTTAATTTCCCGCAATTTATTTCCTACATTTTGCTTTAGCATCGGATAATTAAAATTAACATATTGGAGTTGGAGAAAGATAATAAAGCGAATTAAATATGGTAATATAAACTGTAAAGTGAAAGCAAGCTAGATGTTAAGTAAGTCACTTGCCCAAACCCTAAATCTCTGGATTAGGTACAGTAGTCTGTCCTTGGTAGGGAGCTATACCGGAATTCCCGGATGAGCTGATCCGGGTGGCGACTCTGTCACTGATCTCGGGATTTAAGTTTCGAGGTCTTTAAGTTAAAACGGGAAAATGTTTTCTACAAAAGAATTGCCAAATTAAATCCATAATTTTCTAACTTAAGATAAACAAAACCCGCTTTCCAAAATAATCTATAATAATCGTCATTTTCCCCGGTCCGCTTCGCCACGTCCCGTTTAAAAGGTAGTCCGCTCACAATAGTGCTATGGATATGCAGAAGGGATATGTCACTCAGTAGTCCACTGAGAAGATATAACCGGCTTCTTGATGAATATGACTGATAAGAGTGTGGCCACACCCAAAAAGTTGGAACTTGTTTGTGAGCTTCAGTACATTCAGGATCAAGTAAATGTCCGGACACAAAAGAGGGTGATTAATCCATCCCTCTGTGTTGGACACAGATATCAATGACAAGGGATATACAAGTTTCAACTAAAAGGTTATGATTTCAGTTGGACTGCCATCTCCATCTTAATTGGGAGCTGCAGTGGCTTGCTAAAGCCCGCCTGTAGTCGGTGGGCCATAGGCCCACTGCTAACATAAAGATGGGCCCACAGGATCATACACATTGAACGTCTGAACTCGGAATTAAGGGATCACCTGTATGCTTAGAGTATATACACAGAAGAGAGAGGATTATATTAATTATATTATGACGATCAATTGGATTGATTAAAATAATAAAATTAATATTTGCATTGGCCTTCTCATAATTAATTCAATGAATTAATTTATGAGATTATTTCCTAGGTGGAAATATTTCACATGTATAGGTTTACATGTATCTTAATTTTATGAATGTCAAAATTAATTCCATGGTGAAATTAATTGATCAAATTAATTTTAATTTAAATATATGAAACATATTATATGGAATGATATGTTAGAATACATGCTAAGTAAAAGTTAAGTTGATAATTAATTGGACCAGAAAAATTAACATTGACCTGGGCTTAAAAAGAAGAAAAGCCCGCATAAAATTTAGATAGGAATGGGCCAAAATTTTGGTAAAAAATTTCAGCCATCTAGGTTAGCATTTTAACCTAGAGAATTCAGCCATAGCAAAAAAACACCAGCCGAAAATTTCAGCCCCCTTTCTCACACTCTCGTTCGATCCCATCATTAGCACGGGTCGTGTTCGATAGCCGTTCGTGTATGTGAATGCGGAGGAAATCAAATTTGGTTTTTACAGCCATCTCTAGAAGAGATATTCCTTGTGAGAATTGATTCTCTTCTTATTTAATTTTAAGTTTTACAATTTCCATTTCAATTGCTCCTGGGCATGGATTTGAGGAAATCACTGCGTTCGTCTGCATTTATCGGGTGATTTCCAGTGAAAAATCCCAACAGTGGTATCAGAGCGGGCTTTTGATCCGTGGAAATTATTAAAATTGGATTGAATCCCTTGGTTTTGAAATTGGAGATTTTATTTGGGATTCTTGGATTGGGGTTTGTGATTTTTCCCTTTGGATTTTTCAATTGAAAATTAATTTGCATATAGGTTTATGTTTATTTAATTTTCTGTTGATTGGATTATATTTCTTGGTGATTTATGATTTTTGGCTGCTTTTTTTTTTGGAAAAATCACGGGGCTGTTTTCGCACATACAGGACTGCCAGCGGCTAAATCGCCGCTGGTGGCCGCCGCACGTGTTGGAAACAGCGGCAGCAACCGCTGCCTACTGCTGCTGGGCGGCAGTAGTGGGCTGCCGCTAGGCGACAGCGCCGCTGCTGCCCCTAGTTGCAGTGGACTGAGCCCAGTTTTTTGGATTTGGCGAGTTTCGGGCCCAAGGCCCAGTTTTGAAATTTTGATGGGTTTTAAAATTTCGTGTGTTTAAATTTTGTAATTTAAATGCGCATGGTTTCTTGGATGAAATTTTAATTTTAATTTTATTCATGAGATATTAATTTTGGAAATTAATATAATTAATTGAAATTGGTTCGGGTTATTTTGGCACAATTACCCGGGCGGCTGATATGGACTCATGGTTTCCCAATTCTAGTGGGAGCAGTCATCTGCTTGGGCTAGAGGCCCAAAGCCTGTTAAGGGCTAGAACCATGATGGGCCAAAATTAGCGATTTCAAAATAATGGCTTTGGACATAATTGAAATGGGCTTAATTTCATGCATTATAACATGCTTATAAATTGATGTATTGGATGCATTTTGTGTGATTAAATGTATGTATGGTCGGATGCTATTGGGCCTTATTCAAGTTAGGTTGTAATTTTTCTTTTTAGGTAAATACGGCATGTGCGCCGTTTTCTTTTTTAATGTAATTTTATTTTATTCATTTATTATAAAATTTGAAAAGAAGAAGCCAAGTGGAGAGGTGAGCCCAATGGAGAGGGGAGCCCAGGAGGAAGGAAAAGGAGGCCCACCTGATGTATTTTCTAGTATAGGTTTACTAGAATTATATTAGGTTGTAATATGGGCCCATAGCAGTCCATTTTATTTATTTAATTATGCTTTATATTTATTTGCATGTATGAATGTATGATGCAAACCCATTCTCATCCGCCTATGCATGTAAGCCGTTATTAAATGAATCTAATAACCTAATGGAAATTACTAAGTTGCTTAAAAGGGCTTCCCTCATTCAAAACCAACTCGAAGTGGGGATAGGCCAGTTGTAGACCATGCCTTTGCTGGATGCACTAGAGGATCATCATTTTGTATTGGGTTAGGGTATAGGTTACTCTAACACTTGAATGGAGGTTTTGACTGAGCGTGGGTAGTAGGATTCTCCTGGCCCTAAGCACAGATGGTAAGTGCCAACAAGCCCATCAAACTAAGAGTCCCTAGGTTAGGATTGGACGGGGTTCCTACCTAAATAATAGGGTATAGTTTTTCTAGGCCCTCGTCTGGCTATATCTTAATGAAATATGGATCTCGGCCCATGAGCCCAACAACTCGGATTAATTAATAACTTCATTCACTATTAATTGCATATGGGAAACAATAATAAAGTCCTTTATTAACACTCTTAAATTTTTCTGTGTAGAGTTTTAAATGGCAAACAACAATTCACTTTCATTGCGATCTATCCTAGAAAGGGACAAGCTTTCTGGTCCTAACTTCTTAGACTGGTCTAGGAACTGAAGGATAGTTCAAAGACAAGAGTTAAAGGAGTATGTATTGGAAAGGCCTGTGCCAGCTGCGCCTCAAGGACGTAATCCACCAGCTGCCTAGTTTGAGGAATACGAGGTGCATGTTAAAGACAATAGGGATGTGACGTGCCTTATGTTGGCGTGCATGGTCCCCGAGCTACAAAAGCAGTTTATGGACCATCAGGCCTATGCTATGATAACAACTCTAAATGAGATGTTTCAAGAGCATGCTCTTCAGGAAAGGTACCTGACCAATAAGGTATTCCACTCCTGCAAGATGGGGGCTAGGACATCTATAAGCGTTCACGTGCTCAAGATGAAGGGCTATCTAGATACTTTAGCTCGTCTCGGATCGCCTATCTCACAGGAGCTGGCGGTGGATACAATCTTTGCCTCCTTACTTAATTCTTATGATCAATTCACCCTGAACGATAATATGCAAGAGATGAACCGTACTGTTAGTGAGCTACATGGGATGCTCAAGCTTACTGAACAGTCGATCAAGAAGACTCCGCCGGTGCTGCTGGTAAACAAGGGGAACCCTCCTCTTACAAAGGGCAAAGCCCAGGAAAGGCTAAGGCCAAGGTTAAGAAAGCCAAGGCCAAGAAGCCTAAGGCCTAGCCCAAGGTCCAGCCTAAGGCCAGTCCCGAGGAAGTCTGTTTCAGCTGCAAGCAGGCGGGGCATTGGAAGAGATCGTGTCCCAAGCTGTTGGGATAGCAGAGAAAGACCCATGGCGCGTCTTCGTTAGGTATTTGTGTAATATCCCAAAAATTCAATATTTATAAGTGTTATTATAATTTGAGGATTTTTATGGAATAGATTTCAACAGTGAATATATATATATATATATATATATATATATATATATATATATATATATATATATATTTGAGAATATATTTATGGGGTGAAATATTGAGGAAATATAAAAATAGAGATGAAAATTATATGCACAGTAAGGATGATATGGTTTTAAATGCCAAGTGTTAGAAACAATTATTTGGATACTATAGGGATAAATATGAAGTGCTTGATTGAGGGTTGTTCATAAGATATAAAGTGGTATATAAATATTTGAGAATGCATATGTGGTTTAAAAAAAAAGGGGTAGTTTTGTATTTGTATATATATATAATTATATATAAATGAAAATAAGTATTGATATTATGTATATATTAGACGGTTGTTTAAACAAAAAAAATTCAAAAGGTTTTTGAATATTTTGAGACTGTAACCTTAAGATCAGATGGTATGTCTAGACATGCATACATCTTGAATTCAAGTCACATGTCATGAGGCTCATCATATACTGCATAAGTTATACATTAGTCAGTTACATGTGACTCCAGTGTTACAAGTTCCAAAAGTAAATATATTTAAAAAAAAAAATATTATTAAAAAGTATTTTTGATCAACTATGAGATTTTGATAAGTGATTTAAGTTTTCTAAAGATGTTCAATAATTATTGTAAATTTACATTGATTTATTTTGAAATTTCATATTATGTTGAAATTTTGTGAAAATTAGTATATTGGGAAAAGATATTGATGTGCAAATGACGACGAAATAATTTGAGTAAAAGTATTTGATTATGATTTTATTTACAGTGTTCCAAGTGAAATTATTTTCTAAGTATATATGACATGTACATTGTGTAAAATGATGATATGATGTTTATCCAAAGAAAACTATTTATTAAATAAATATTATGAAAAGTTCAAGATAAAACCATATGTATTCTCAAGTCAATGGTTAAGTGGAGAATGTGAAACAATAGTTATATAAGGAGTTGCATAAGTAATAATGAGATTGATGATTTCAATGAGTGAGATGTGAAAATAAGTAAGAAGCATATAACTGAGAAAAAAGAGAAGTATATGTATATACTATTACCAAATAGATATGAAGTTATTGTGGAATCTATATATGGTTGTGGATATGAGTCTAATAGAATAGTTCATTAAGTTATAAGGAAGGCAATTGCAGAAAGATACAAGGGAGACATGAAGATGTTTGGATCTTATACTTTCATGAATGATTAATTATGATATCAAAATAAATGTTGGGTGACAACTATAATAGAACATATGAACGTAAGTATTATTATGAGTTGATACGGCTAAAGTCAGTGGTGATAAATGCATGACATGACTTTAAAGTTTGGAGATATTATAATATATAAAGGTATTAATGTTGATCATATATGAAATAATTTGAGGATAATAATATAGCCATATGTATATAAAGTTAGGGAGATTGATCATGTACCAAATATTTGAGGCAAAAATTGAATATGTATTGTAAGTCATGAAATGATCAATGAGGTCTTTGAAATTCAATATTTATTATGGTGACAATTATATTTAGTAAATTGATATCAAGAACGAATGGTAGAGATATAAGTTTACAAGACTTTTAGAGGATTAAGTTATACATTGATGTTTGTTTGATCAAAGTTTATGAATATATAAATCGAATTGAAGTATATGTTGGAGTTTATTTGGAGTTAATATTTCCTAGATTAAAAGAGAAAATTGAAGAGTTACATGTTTTATTAGCTTTTGATATGAATCAAGCTAGTTGTATTTTGAAGTTTCATTAAATAATGCATGAATTTTGAAAGTTGTTAGTGTTTTTATCACTTGGAGATTTGCTATCTGAAGCTTTAGAAATTTTCAATTAAGATAAGTACTACATGTATTAGATATGTGGTTTGGAGAATCAAATTCTAAGTTAAGTTACTGCAAGAAGATAATAACAAGAAATCACTAGCAACAGGTTCTCCAGCTTTCTTATTTGAGTTTTATTAGTTGGAATCTCAATGTTAGCGACATAGAAGAATTTATATATCCAGAGAGAAATACTTTGAGATAGAGTATATATATATTTGTATTACACATGTGTGCTTACAAGTTAGTTTTAATTTTACTGTGAAAGATAACAGAATCGTGATTTGTGGATAGATTATAAATTAATGTAAGCAGAGTTGTAGTGATATTTGGATATATACAAAGATTTGATATGTGATATAGAACAATAATTGGAAATTTCAAGGACGACATTTTTTTTAAAGGGGGAGAAATGTAATATCCCAAAAAATTCAATATTTATAAGTGTTATTATAATTTGAGGATTTTTGTAGAATAGATTTCAACAGTGAAATATATATATATATATATATTTGAGAATATATTTATGGGGTGAAATATTGAGGAAATATAAAAATAGAAAGTTTTGGAGATGAAAATTATATGCACAGTAAGGATGATAATGAAAGAATTAAAAATTTGAGGTTAAAAATAATATGAATGGTAAAATCGTAATTTTGATAAAATAAATTTAATATAAAAAGAGATGGATTTGTATAAGGAAAAAGGAAGCAGATGACGGATGTAGAATTCTCCAGAAATGGAGAAAAAGGGAAACTAAAAAGAAAAATGGAAAATCCAACATCCGATCGTTAGATTTTGATAAAATTATAGGTACGTGATCAGAACTAAGTGAATTTTATTATGTACGGTTAAGATTTTGTTTAGAAGTCTATATGATGGTGTATTTGGAAATGTAATTTTGGAGTAATTTTGTAAATTAATTCTAAATATGAAGTGATATGAGAATATAATTGGTATATTTGGACTCCTAGCAATGCTGTGAATCTAGTGGTGTTCTCCGTCAGAATTATAGGTACTATTCCGGTGATTGGAATATTTTCTGGCGAGTTTCTATTGGTTTAATATTTTTATATTGATCTATGAATTATTTGGAGTAATATTAATTCTTGGAGTTTTTGATGATTTTGAGTAGATTATTTTATATGAATTATTGAATCATTTGGAGTTAAAATTAATTATATTATTGGTTGGAAAATTAGTTTAAGTGGGATTTATATGTGAAGAAAATATGAAAATTATAAGAAATGCATTTGGAGGTATATATGATGTATAGGGTGATTTTTAATAATTTGGTGAATAGTGACATACTGTATTTGTGAATAGTAACCGTATATATGCATAGTAACTGTATATGTGAATAGTAACAGGACGATGTATTATATGAAATAAGTTATATGGGAATGATCTTAAGTTATTTTAAGATTAGGAGAACTACGTGGCTTTGATTCCCAAATTGGAATTATCGGGATACGTAGGAAGCTTGATATTAAATTAATATCAAGTCCAAGCCAAAAAGATAGATAAAATTAATAGAATTGGAAACGAGATGGTAGTTAAGATGATTTTGAGAGACACTCTAGAAGATAGTACAGATAGTGCAAGGTACCAATAAGAAGAATTAGAGGTTAATTTGTAAGTATATGATTGATATGAGTTATATGTGATTATTCGATGGTATAAGTTACATGATTTGTGTTAACAAATGCATACGAATTATATATATATATATAAGATATGAGATTACTGGATCCTAGAATTGGAGATATGATGGTAATAAATATATTATTTGGAAATGTTTGTGACTACTTGTAAGTTTAAGTTTGATAAAAACTTATATGCGATTTATGCCGATACGTGAATAGTAGGTGATATGCGTTGTATGAATACATGAATTAAATGTTATATGTGAAAGTCAGTGTATATGATTACATGTCACATGGTATATGTGATAAACGTACTTGCACAGGATATATGCTATATGTAGAATTTATACATTTACATATGTTAATTACTTAATATGGATTATATGACATATGCATTTGAACATGATTACATGGAACATAAAGGGACGTTGTGAAATACTTGTCCGGACACTGCAATCACATGGAATATCTATTATCTGAACCTATATGGTCACCCACATGGATTATATGATACATGGACCGCAAGGTCAACCACTTGTTATCTGGACCGAAAGGTCAAACACATGTTATATGAGCTGACCAGCTGAATTATTTGTTATATGTTACATGATCCCGGGGCAGTCGTTTGGCTGGTTATGTCACAACAGATAAAAGAAATAGCTCATTCATTTACATGTGCATGACTGTATGCTGATCTGTGTACATGTGGCTGCTTGTGATTGTTAAAGTAGTTATTGATTTATATTCACTATGTTATGATTTTTCCATTTGTTAACGTTTTATAATTTATGTGTAGCAACTAGTTAGGTCTATGGTTGCTTTTTAGACGGATGTCACAAGCTGATAAGGATTAGAATTATGATGTTCTTATATGGAAAGTGTTAGTAGATTACTTGTATATAGCAAAAGTATAAGGGTGTTACAATTCATGTCATAGACATTAACCTTATTGTTTCAACATCCTGGGTATTGGATACTGGATGTGGTTCTCACATTTGTTGCAATGTGCAGGGACTTAAAAACAGGAGGTCACTAGGATTGGGGGAGGTGGACTTGCTAGTCGGTAATGGAGCAAGGGTTGTTGCCATAAAGATCGGCGAATATCACCTCATGATGCCTAGTGGATTGGTTTTAATATTGTAACATTGTTATTTTGTACCTTGTGAGCGGACAACCTGTTTAACGAAAACGGACGCGGCGAAGCAAACTGGGGATTTTCGAAAATGGGTTTCGTGATGTTTTGGAAAATGGGTTTTGTTTATCTTGCTTTAGGGAAAATCATTCGTTTGTTTTAGAAATTCATTTTGTAGAAAATGTTTTCCCGTTTTATTACTTAAAGACCTCGAAACCTAAATTTCAAGATCAGTGATAGAGTCGCCACCTGGATCAGCTCATCCAGGAAATTCCGGTACAGCTCCATACCGAGCGCAGACTGCCATACCTAATCCAGACATTTAGGGTTCGGGCAACTTACCTACTTAACCTCAAGCTTGTATTCAGTTTAAAATTTATACTACCATATTTATTCAAGTTATTATCTTTTCCCTACCCAATTAGGTTTATTTTATTACCCCGTGCTCAAGCAGATGACATAATTAAATTGAGGAAAAGTAAACCATACATCTAAAATATACAAAAGAATAACAGAGGCTGCTTATACAACCAAATTGAATAAAAATAAAAACTCTCATCCTTACATTTACAAGCGCCTATAATACACGAGGATCTAAAAAGTACAAACACCTAAATACACGAATTAATCTATTTAATTACAGCAAAAATAATGAAAAGGAAAATAAAAGCTGCAAGACGGATGGTTAGCACAGTTTATATTATGAACACAGATGGGACTCATAGCAGGACAGAATTGGGATTTTTAGGAGCGGGGGGCATGCATTTATGGGATAACCGGGTCAACCCGAGCGGTCAGACCGGTTAGACCTGGAAAACGGTTTTGAAACGCCCTGTAGATTTTCACGCTAGAAAACAATTTTAGAAATTTATTTGGCTCGGTTTCATGCAAATTTCCACATTTAAGCGAGTCTGTTATCCCGAAACTTGCGGTTCCGTTCGTATTGGTTTTCCTAATTTTCACAAACATCTAGGGTCCGGAAGCGGTAAACACACCAAAAATAATTTGAATTCGAAAACAGCATCGCGCGACGATATTTGTATGGGCCATTTCGCGATTCTGCCTTATTCTGGAAACTACAGCCGTACGGCTGTAACTATCGCCATGCAGCTATAATTAGAGCCATGCGGTTCTAAATTACAGCCGTGCGGCTGTGGTTTCCAGAACCTGAAAAATGGTTTTCCGGTTTTCGATGTTTCCCGGGGGTTTTATAGGGTTCGGAGGTCCGCTAATGCTGGACTATGGATCCGGTTCGGATCGAACAACCCCAAATTCAGAAAATAAAACCCGGGAAAAACCGAAAACCCTAATATCCATAAGTACCGAAATCCGAAAACCAAAGCTAAATAGCGTACGAATATGTTTGGTCCGAAATTGACAACAACAGAATGCATAAAATGGAAAACAGACTACTTTCGGCCGATTTGGGCAGTTTTGGGATTGTGCCCCTAAAGAACACAGCCGTGTGGCTCTGTCCATCACAAATACAGCCATTCGGTTGTGTTCTTGAAGAACACAGCTGTACGGCTGAGATGGGTAGCCCTTTTCTAGAAAATTTGCGAAAATAAGAAAAAAAGCACAGGAGAAGCAATGCACGCAGGTTTAAGGCCTCTTAGAGTTTACCTTGATGTTTTTTTGATGTATTTAACATATATAATAGGATTGAGAACTCGAAATGCACCCTGAATCCTTACCCGGCTGAAATCTCGAACAAATCCGAATCGATCCAAAACAAACCCAAAATGAATCCTAGTAAGCGTGTTAAAGTCAAGGGATCCTTCCTCAATGCTTAGGTATTAGATTAGTGTTGAGTTTAGTGTTTGGTTTCACTCTTTGCTCATGGTTCTCTTTCTCTCCTTCTCTCTGTTTCTTTTCTTTCTCTTTCTTTTTTTTTCTGTTTTCTGAGAACCTAAAAAAAATCCTCTCCCTAAAGCCCCCATCTCTCTTTTTGATTTTTCTTTTTATACCCCTGACTCATAATCATATCCTCCAATTAATGAGCTGTCTGTTTTTCTGCTTATTTCGGCCTAAATCACTTTTATTCAGCCAAGTTGCTTTGCTTTGCAGAGCAACTTGGTTGAACCCACTAGAGCCGTACGGCTCTAGGCTACAGCCGCACGGCTGTAGTTTAAAAACTACAGCCGTGCGGCTCTAGCAAGAACTGGGCCGAAATTCGCAGAAATCCGATGCTCACCCTAAGCCCCAAAAATCATCAGAGGGACTTTCTCAGGGTTTCGGATCACAGATAGCTTGGTTTTCAGGTCATTTGAGATACTCCGGGCGACATTCCGGTCGTTCTCAAGTCTGATTCGTGTTCATTTACTCAAAGGTAAAACCAGAATTCTCACTATAGAGGTCGGAAAAAACCGGTGCTCACATACCTGCCATGTGCAAGAATATAATTTCTGTTTCAGTATTGGATATTTCTGGATTTAATTTTTCTATTTCTAATGGTAGAATTGTTTTATCTAGAGAGGGATTATTTTATGGAGAAGCTCTATTAAATAATGGCATATATGTCCTGGATTTAAATGAAACCAATTATGTCTATAACATAAACACTAAAAGGGTTAAGCCTAACAAACTTAATCCTATCTACCTTTGGCATTGTCGTTTAGGCCACATAAACGAGAAGCACATAGCTAGGCTCCACAAAGCTGGAATCCTAGGGTCATTTGACTTAGAGTCACTTGATATATGCGAGTCACGTTTATAAGGCAAAATGACTAAAACGCCTTTTAGCAAGAAAGCTGAAAGGGCTTCTGGCTTATTGGACCTAATACATCGGACATATGTGGGCCCATGAGCACAGCTACCAGCGGTGGACATCTGTACTTTGTCACATTCACAGATGATTTTAGTAGATATGGCTATGTCTATCTGATGAAACATAAGTTTGAAAGCCTTGATAGGTTCAAGGAATTTAGGAAAGAAGTACAGAACCAGCTAAGTAGAAATATCGAAGACCTTTGGTCAGACCGAGGAGGTGAGTATATGAGCCTAGAGTTTGACTTATATTTGAGAGAGCATGGAATAGTTCCACAGCTCACTCATCCAGGAACACCACAATGGAATGGGGTGTCCAAACAGAGAAATAGGACCCTGTTGGACATGGTCCACTCAATGATAAGCCATGCCTCTCTCCCAATAAGCTTCTGGGGATACGCCCTCGAGATAGCCGCTCTCATTTTGAATAATACTCTGACTAAGGCAGTGCAAAAGACCCCATATGAGATATGGATGGGCAAGGAGCCTAATGTGTCTAATATGCAGATTTGGGGATGTGATGCACATGTCAAGAGATTGACTAGGGCAAGCTAGAACCCAAAACCGATAAGTGCCTATTTGTGGGCTACCCTAGGGAAACCAAAGGGTATTACTTCTACAACCCCACCGAGAATAAGGTGTTTGTGGCAAGGAAGGGGGTCTTTCTAGAAAAGGATTTCATTTCCAAGAAAGACAGTGGGAACAATGTTGAACTCATGGAAGTTCAAAGCTCACAAGCTTCTGAAGAGGATAACTCGGAGACCAGGGTGGAGCTTCCATAAGAGGAAGCACCAACCTAGGTCACACAAGGACCTAGAAGGTCTGGTAAGGATCATCGGGGAACTGGAGAGATATGGTTTTCTCATCACCAGTGATGACACTCTTCTCATCTTTGATGAGGAAAAACCTAAAACCTACCAGGAGGCTATGGATATCCCACAGTATGTAAATTGGCATAAAGCCATGGAGGCAGAGATGCAATCTATGTACAATAATCATGTTTGGAACCTGGTTGATCCACCTCCGGGTGCTAAGGTAATAGGTTGGAAGTGGTGCTACAAGCTAAAAGCCGACAACACTTTCAAAGGGCGTCTGGTTGCAAAAGGTTTCAGATAAGTCCATGGAATAGACTATGATGAAACTTTCTCACCGGTCGCTATGCTCAAATCCATTAGGATCTTGCTAGCCATAGCCGTATAGTAAGACTATGAGGTCTGGCAGATGGATGTCAAAACCGCTTTCCTTAATGGAAAGCTACTCGAGGATGTGTGCATGACACAAGCTGAGGGTTTTGTCGATCTAGAGTATCCTGGGAGGGTATGCAAGCTTTAAGGTCCATTTATGGACTGAAACAAGCATCCCAAAGTTGGAATCTTAGATTCAATGAAGCTATAAAGGAATATGGTTTAATATAGAATCAAGATGAGCCTTGTGTGTACAAAAAGATTAGTGGGAGCATTGTCACATTCCTGGTATTATATGTGGACGATATGCTTCTTATTGGAAACGACATACCAACACTGTAGGGGGTAAAGCAGTGGTTATTGTAAGCGCCAAAATTTTTCTTCCTTAAAAAAAAAAGGTATAGTCGTACAACTTTAACTACAGTTGTACGACCGTAATTAAACTATAGTTGTACGACTGTAGATCGTGGCAGGTGAGCCAACTGTTGGAAATGCCCTAGTCCCGAGGCATTGGTCCTTGTGTTTGTATAATACATTTGTACATTAACGTGAACTTTATGTACTATACAATTTGTGTTAAGGAAATAAAGGCATTAATCTATTTATTATATGTCTTGTGCTATATTTTAAATAGAGTATCCTATGGACATATCCATATCCATGTTGTCAAGTGTGAGGCACTTGGCAGTAAGACTATGGATAGGGAGAACGATATGGCCATGAAGTTTTCCGTAGTCTGTTCCAATCATGGGAATGAATGGAACTAAAGACTATCATTAGTCTGGTTGTATGGCGGTGTCTTACCGGTCATAGTACATGGAATGTCAACCAGGTTAATGGGTACATGCAAAAAGGGCATGGTACTGGATTGATCCACTTAACGGGAATCTACATGGTATAGTATCACAAATGATTCTCGTGTAGTACTTGTATAAGTCCTTAGACCGGACCATATGATGGTGCTGCATGTGAAGCGGCACACTTTGGTGTATGCCTAACGGGCCTGTAAAAGGGTGCCAAGTATGGGTACGTTCGGGTGTGTCAATGAGCATGGCAGTACTATGGATATGCAGAAGGGAATGTCACTCAGTGATTCACTGAGACGATATCAATGGCCTCTTGAAGAATGTTACTGATAAGTGTGCGGCCGCACCCAAACAAGATTGGATCTTGTTTGTGAGCATCAGTTCATTCAGTATCAAGTAAATGTCCAGACACAAGGAGGGTGATACTTCCATGCCTCTGTGTTGGACACCGATATCAGCGACATGGGATTTACAAGTTCAAACTACTGGGTTACGTTTTCAGTTTGACTGCTTACTCCGTCTTAATTGGGGGCTGCAGTGGCTTGCTAGAGCCCGCCTGCAGTCTGTGGGCCTTGGCCCACTGCCAACATAAAGACGGGCCCATTGGATCGTACACATTGAACGTCTGGACTTTAACTAGTCGGATTAAGTGTGTACTTGGAGTATACACATTTGAAGAGAGAGAGATTCATTAATTATATTATATGAATCAATTGGATTGATCATAGTTATATAATTAATATGTATTTTGGCCTCCATAATTAATTCAATGAATTAATTTATGGAAATATTTCCTAGGTGGAAATATTATTATACATGTATAGGTTTACATGTATCTCATTTTATGTATGCCTAATTTAATCCCTTGATTAAATTAATAGGTCAAATGAATTTTAATTTAAATGTATGTAATATATTATATGGTATAATATATAAGCATACATATTAAAGTAAAGTTGCATTTGAAATTAATTAAATCAAAGGAGTTAATATTGGGCTTAAGACATAAAATGATTTTTGCCCACATTGTGTGGGATGTGTTGGCCGAAATTCATAGCATCTTTGGGCAAGAATGGTGAGTCATTGTTGATGAGAATGGTGACTCATTGTTGGACAAAAGAGGATGAAGAGAAATGATGAGTCATGGATGACTTTAGGTGACAAAGTTGGACTTTGCATCATGAGATATTTTTGGTCATTATTGTGGTATCATTAATGAGAAAAAAAATATCCATCATTTCTTTCCTCTCTTGGCCGAATTGTAGGATGAAGAAGATAAGGTGATGGTGAGTCATTAGGTGAGTCACCATGGTGAGTCATTGGTTTGACTCCTTAGTAGCAAAGTTGGACTTTGCTCCTTCACACATCTTCTTTGTCCTTCACTCCATGTTTTGGCCGTAGGTTTTCTTCTTCTTTTAAGAAAAAGGCTTTGCCCATTTTTGAATAATTCTTTGGGAGAATTAGTTTTGCCCACTTGAGGAATTGATTTCTTAAGGTAAAGAAAGTGGTGCCTATGTTAAGGATAGATTTCTTTTGGAAAGAAATCTAGAGCCCTAACTTAGGGTTATTGTAACTTTCTTTCGGAAAGAAAATTACAGCCATATATTCCTATTGTGAGCAGCCTCTCTCTCCCTCTCTTTAAATCATCCGAGCCGCTAGCACGGGTTTCGGTCCGAGAGCCGTTCGTGTACGCATCGGTGGAGGAAACCTGCACTTGGTTTCTGCAGTCTGCATCCGTCTCTTAGAGAGACTTTGAGGTTAGTTTTTGAAACCCTCTTTTCTGCCTTTATGTTTTTGATTTCCACATCTTAAGCTCCTGGGCCGGATTCGAGGAAATCGACGCGTCTTTCCGCTTTTATCGGTCGGTTTCCCGTGACGAATCCCAACACCAACCCATATCCTAAAAGCTGAAAAAAGCAGAGGAAAAAGGAAAAGGTGCAGACAGAAAAAAAAGGGAGGAAAAAGAGAGACAGGAAGAAAGAAAGAAAAGAAGAGGAAGGAAAGAACTCATCCTCAGGATCCCTCAGCATTTGGAGTTTTCTTTGGAACCAAAAACTCTCAAACCCTAACTCAAGGAGAAAAGTTCGGATTTTAGTGGATTGGAGCGATGCCAAGGGTCAATCCTACGGTGGATGCACGCCAAACAGGTAGACACTCCTTTTCCCCTCTCTTTTACAAGCTTTCTGGGTGATTGGTGTGTTTTGTGCCGTTTTTGTTCATTTCTCTACGTTTCTGCTCTCGGAAATCGAGAACAGTCGTGCGACTATTCTTTAGTTAGATGAAAAATTGTACGACTGTAGTTATAGTCGAACGAATGTTCTTGATTTCCAGGCATTTTCTTTCCAGTTTCCTTCAAATAATGTTTTGGTGAAATATTGATTCTAGGCAGCTTACACTCGCACGACTGTAATTTACAGTCGTATGACTATAGTTACAGTCGCACGACTGTAACGTGATTTCCAGAATCAGAATTTCCGTTTTTATCCCCAAAGATTTCTAAAAATCCCAAAAAGTTCAGAAAACCCCAAAAATATCAAAGTGAATTTTGTTGTGTGCATTCAAGACCATAGATTCAGTTTCCACTAAATTGCATTTAGAATAATGTCACGACGGAGACCCAGTTCTCTCGAAAACCGACCCACCTCACATGTAAAAATACAGGTAAACTGGAAAAATTGTTTTCAAAATGATTTTCCCACAAAACCAAAAATACAGGGACGTTTCAAAATGTTTTCCGGGTCTAACTGGGCTGGCTAGCCGAGCCAAACCGGTTATCCCCTAAATACATGCCCCCAATTCTTGATTTCCCAATTCCATCTATTTGAGTCCAACTTGTGGCGTGTCATAAATTGTGCTAACCCTCTGTTTTGCAGGTATTAATCTCTTTTATTTTTATTTTGGATGTAATTTAATAGATTAAATCGTGTATCCTAGGCGTTTGTATTTTTCTAGATGAATCGTGTATTCTGGGCTCTTGTAAAAGTGAGGCTGAGAGTCTTTTTATCTTTTATTCGATCGGGTTGTAATAATTTATTCATTGACTATTTTATTTAACCTGTATGTGAGCTGCATGTCTATTTATTTCAATAAAATTGACTTTAGAGTTTGAAATACCATCTTTGAACATTGACCAATATTATTTTAATTAGACACAAAATAAGGGACTTGTCCGGACCCGAATCTCTGGATAGTGTAGCTGCCGTTCATTCGGTTCAGCTGCATTATAAATTTCCCGGTTGAGCTGAGCCAGGTGGCGACTCTACAATATTCATCGAGACTTAGGTCTCGGATTCTTTTGAGGATTAATCCATTTATTTTCGAAAACCGATTTTCCATTTATAAAAACCCCACGTAAGGGAGGGGCCCGCCCGAGATCGAGGCACCCCTTCCAAAAGGGAGTCTCACGTTCCGTCGAAAATGCGTCGTCCACTCACAGTGGCAACTCCACTGGGGATTTCTTCAAAAAGTTTTCAAAAACTTAAAAGAATTTGACAAGCCCTGAAAAGTTTCTAATTAAAATAAGGTGGATGATTCTCGATTGGTATTTCATTTTGCATCTTTAGCTAGACATGCTTGCATTAGATTTAGTATCCATTGATAGCCCGATGGATTGTTGAAGTGTCGCCTTTGTTCCTCATGGTCTTAGGGGCACCGATACGAAACACCACCCATAGCCTCGTACGAACCCTTTCGTTCGGACCCTTGAGTGCGGAGAAGTGAGGAGTATATTTTGCTATGGGAATCTTGATTTTTAACCCGACTTGGACCGAACTCATATAGGCAGCCCTAGTTGGATTCCCTTAGGATACCAAAATAATTGTGTGAATAAAAATATATAATCGCGCCTTCATCACCCCCGATTGGTGATCGGAGTGAACCCCACCTAGGACTCGGTTAGAATTTTTGAGACCAACCACGCTTGGAGAAATAAGGTTGAATGTATTCGCTTCGTGTGTTACATGTTACACACTTCTCGACATTTCACGACATACCATAATCACCATTTTCCATACATAAAACATTTTTGTGTGATACTAACCCATATTTTTATGTAGCCACATGCATTTCATTTTCGTGTGAAATCATTAATTCATCCATTTGCCATTCATACTAACCGTTTCTTCTTCAGCCATAACATTATATTTGTGTGATTAGCATTTTTTCACATAGCATACATAACATCATTATGTATGTCGTGCATTCTAACCATGTTTTTGTGCAGCCATTTGCATTTTGTATGTCATAAGCATTCACGACATATCACCTAAATTAAATTAGGGGCATTTCAAGGACGCCCACCACGATCATATCATTCCATCATATATCGGGTATCCTCAAATACCCGTGTTTTGCCAATGCACCAGATTGCATTCGGCCATTCCACCAAATCATTTCATTCAATAGAGACCACAATGGTCCTAGGTATATTTCCGTGTGACAATCTATACGATGCATTTCATGACATCATACCCATTCGTCATAAACATCAGACAACATTGTGATCCACATCGGGTTACTTCATGACATTACTACATTATTCAAGGTGCCCCCCCGAGTGCCAGGTTAGTACATATGTAGGGGCATTTCATAACATTACCAAATCATAAAAGGTGTTCCTCGAACGCCGAGCTTTTGTCCGTGTCCCGGTCACACGCGACTCTCTCAAAAGCATCAGAACTCTGTCCATGGGCCGGTCCCATGTGACCATTTCATATCATCTTATAGACCTACAAAGCGTCGAACTCCGTCTGTGTGTTGGTACAAACGCGACCATTTCACAAAATTCATTAGGCCCCCCAAAGGCACCGAGCTTTTATCCGTGTGGCAGTCCACATGTGACATCTTTGCATAGCATTGGGCACACTTGGAAAGTCAAAAAAAAAAAAAAAACCAGGTGTAAGCGCCGGAATTTTCTATACTTAAAAAAAAAATCCAAAAAAAATCAGGAAACCCCAAAAATCATTAAAATAAACTTTGTTGTGCGCATCACGACCATAGATTTAGTTTTCTGGTAAATTTGCATTTAGAACAATTCAATGACGGAGACCCAGTTCTCCCGAAAACCGACCCACTTAATACATAAAAATGCATGTAAACCGGTAAAATTGTTTTCAAAATGATTTTCCCACAAAACCAAAAATACAGGGACGTTTCAAAACGTTTTCCAGGTCTAATCGGGCCGGCTAGCCTAGCCAACCCGGTTACCCCCTCAATGCATGCCCCCAATTCTTGATTTCCCAATTCTGTCTATTTGAGTCCTAATTGTGGTGTGCCGTATAAATTGTGCTAACCTTCTGTTTTGCAGGTTTTAATTTCTTTTTATTTTCACTCTTAATGTATTTTAATAGATTAAATCGTGTATTTAGGCGGTTGTAATTATTTTTAGATTTTCGTGTATTCTAGGCGATTGTATAAGTGAGGCGAGAGTTTTTATTTTTCCATTCGATTTGGTTGTAAGCCAATTAATATTTATTTCTTTTCCTTATTTTTGTATTAAATATTTTGTATGCGCGCTGTATGCCTTTTATATTCAATAAAATTGACTTTAGATTTTGAATACCATTTGAGATCATTGGCAATATTTATTTTAATTAGACACGAAATAAGGGACTTGTCCGAACCCGAATCTCTGGATAGTGTAGCGGCCGTTCGTTCGGTTCGGCTACGTAAGAATTTCCCGGTTGAGCTGAGCTGGGTGGCGACTCCTACAATATTCATCGAGACTTAGGTCTCGGTTCTTTTATGTATTGATTCTATTTTATTTTTTCCAAAACCCGTCTTTTATTCATAAAAACCCCACGTGAGGGAGGGGCCCGCCCGAGATCGAGGCGCCCCTTCCGAAAGGGAGTCCCGCGTCCCGTCGAAAACGTGTCGTCCGCTCATTGTGGCGACTCCGCTGGGGATTTCTTAAAAAAGTTTTCTTAAAAACTTAAAAGAATTTTGACAAGCCCTGAAAAGTGTCTAATTAAAATGACGTGGATGATTCTCTTTTGGTATTTTATTTGCATTTTTTAGTTATCCATTTCTTGCATTAGATTAGGTATCCTTTTATAGCCCCGGTGGATTGTTGAAGTGTCGCCTTTGTTCCTCATGGTCTTAGGGGCACGGATACGAAACACCACCCATAGCCTTGTACAAACCCCTTCATTCGGACCCTTGAGTGGGGAGAAGTGAGGAGTATATTTTGCTATGGGAACCTTGATTTTTAACCCGACTTGGACCGAACCCATATAGGCAGCTCTAGTTGGATTCCCTTAGGATACCAAAATAATTGTGTGAATAATAATAATAAAATCGCGCCTTCATCACCCCCGGTTGGTGATTGAAGTGAACCCCGCCTAGGACTCGGTTAGAAATTTTTGAGACCGACCACGTTGGAGGAATAAGGTTGGAAGAATTTGTTTTGCTTGCTATGCGTTCTTCACCATCTCGTGGCACATCGCCATTGCTACCTACGCGTGCATAACATATCATAATCACCATTTTCCATACACATGACATACCATACATAAACATTTTTGTGTGATACTAACCCATATTTTTTATGCAGCCATTTGCATTTTACTTTGTGTGTAAAACATTAATCCATTCGCTTGTCATCCATACTAACGATTTCTTTTTCAGCCATAACATTAAACTTGTGTGATTAACATTTTATTTTTGACATAGCATACATAACATCATTATGTATGTCATGCATCCTAACCCACCTTTTTATGCAGCCATTTGCATATTGTGTGACATGTTCATTCACTATATTTCACTTAAATTAAATTAAGGGGCATTTCAAGGACACCTATCATGATCATCCCATTCCATTTCATAACATATCGGGTACCCAAAATTACCCGTGTTTTGCCAATGCACCGGATTGCGTTCGGCCATTCCACCAATATCATTTCATTTAATAAAAGCCACAACGGCCTTAGGCCCATTTTCGTGTAATAATTTACACGATGCATTTCATGACATCATATCCATCTATCATAGACATCATATAACACTGTGGTCCACATCCGACCACTTCATGACATTAATTCACCATTTAAGGTACTCCCTGAGTGCCCGATTAGTATACATATAGGCCCATAACATCACCAAATCATGAAAGGCGTTCCTCGAATGCCGAATCCTTGTCCGCGTCCCTGTTACACGTGACTTTCTCATGACACCATATCATGTGCTCAAAAGCAACAAAACCTTATCCGCGGGCCCGGCCCATGCGACCATTTCATATCATCTCATAGACCTACAAAGCGTCTAAACTCTGTCCGTGTGCCGGTATACACGCGACCATTTCACGAATTCATTAGGTGCCCCAAAGGCGCCGAAGTTCTATCCGTGTGACGGCCCACACGTGACGTTTTTGCATAAACATTGGGTGTTCTTGGAATGCCTCGAAAAAATAATAATAAAAAGAAACCATTCATATCATCATTCCATACATAATTCCACTCCATGCATCTCAAGCATGTTCAATGTCTTAATTTTCATGTCATATCACGTCATTCATTCACGACCCTAATACCTCCTGTCTACTCCCAAGCAGAATACACTAGAGCGACCTTGGATAAGATCCCAAGCTTCAAGGGCAGCTAGGAGACAGAGAGAGTGACAGTGATTCTGAGTCCAGGGAAGGAGTGAATATGGCAGAACAGACACCAAGCATGGCTGATGTTTTGAGAGATTTCTTCAGGTCGCAGGATTTCTGCGACATGTTAAAGGAGGAAATAAGGGTAGTGGTTAGAGAAGCTGGTGAGACCGGTGGTAGTGGAGCCGGAAAAGAAAAAGAAGCTGAGTCATCTGAACATGGTGGTGACGCTTCGGCTAGCCTTGAAAAGCTGCAGGAGATAGAGGCAGCTATGGATCAGAGGATGAAAGCCAAGTGCTCTGAACTAGATGAAGTTATGGCCCAGTTGAAGAAGGGGGTCAGTATCAGCGCTAAATCCAAGAAAGGGGTGAATGTGGATGCCATGATCAGTAAGGGCAATAAGACATTCCCCATTGGCTTCCAAGTACCGAAGATCCCTACTTACAAAGGGATGGGTTTGCCGGAGGCCCATGTGAATCTGTATGCCCGGGTTATGCTAACAGCAGGTGCTACCAAGCAACAATTGATTAATCTTTTCCCCACCACACTAGAGGGAGGTGCTTTGGGATGGTATAACTCATCCAAATGCAAGTACCCACTGCCATCACTAGGTCTCCCCGAACCAGGATCGCTCTCAAAGCAGAGATGGCACAACGCCGAGGCATCTATTAGCCTTTAAGCATCAGCACAAGCTCAAATCTCAACATATCAAGTCTCCAAAGGGTAGAACAATCAAGCCATATTTATCCTTGATCGAAGAGGCAAAAATTTTTGTTTCCAAAATTATCGATCAAGGGATAAATACTCATCCTTGAGCCAACATCAAAATTATCCTTCCTAAAGCCATCTCTTTATTTCATTCAAGCCAGATTTCAAACCCTTGAACTCTAGTACGTTCAAGCATGGTTGCAAATCCTTGAACCCTTCTCTTTATTCAAGCCAGATTTCAAACCCTTGAACTCCAGCACGTTCAAGCATGGTTGTAAATCCTTGAACCCTTCTCTTCATTCAAGATTTCAAACCCTTGAACTCCAGCACGTTCAAGCATGATGGCAAATCCTTGAACCCTTCTCTTCATTCAAGCCAGATTTCAAACCCTTGAACTCCATTACGTTCAAGCATGGTTTCAAATCCTTGAACCCTTCTCTTCATTCAAGCCAGATTTCAAACCCTTAAACTCCATTACATTCAAGCATGGTTTCAAATCCTTGAACCCTTCTCTTCATTCAAGCCAGATTTCAAACCCTTGAACTCCATTACGTTCAAGCCTGGTTTCAAATCCTTGAACCCTTCTCTTCATTCAAGCCAGATTTCAAACCTTTGAACTCCATTACGTTCAAGCATGGTTTCAGATCATTGAACCTCTTATTATTTCAAGTTCATCCAATTCCAGTACGATTTCAAATCATCAAAATTCCATCCTTCCTTTGCCTCGGGTAACATAAGCCCGATATCGGCTTAACCGCATTCCACTTTTCTTGCCTCGGTAACTTAGACCTGGTATCGGCTTAGTTCTACATCAAACCCATTATTTCACCTAAGCTAGATTTCTAATCCTTGAACTTCTTCAAGCAAGATTCCCAATCCTTGATAAACACCTCTCCAAGCTAGATTTCGAATCCTTGAACTTCTTCAAGCATGATTCCCAATCCTTGATAAACACCTCTCCAAGCTTGATTTTGAATCCTTGAACTCAAGCATGATTCCCAATCCTTGCAAACCTCCTCAAGCGAGATTTTGAATCCCTGAAACTTTTCAAGCCTGATTCTTAATCCTTGGAAATCACCCAAGTCAGATTTCGGATTCTTGAAGATCGATTCAAGCAAGATCCTAGATCTCTAAAACCAATTCAAATCCCACACTTCAAATTCTCCTTGCCTCGGGTAACCTAGACCGGATATCGGCTTATTTCTTCCCCAGCTTTACCACGGGTAACCTAGATCTGATATCGGCTTATTTCTTCCTCAGCTTTGCCTCAGGTAACCTAGACCCTATCGGCTTATTTCTTCCCCAACTTTGCCTCGGGTAACCTAGACCCGATATCGGCTTATTTCAATGGTGGTTTCTTTCCTGTGTCTGTGGTGCTTTGAATCGCGTAACTTAAATCCACATCAACTATCCCAGACTAAGATCGGGTGGTGAATTTGATCACGCGAGGGCAGCTGTAAGCTCTGGAATTTTTCTTCCTTAAAAAAAGGGGTATAATCGTACAACTTTAACTACAGTCGTACGACTGTAATTAAACTACAGTCATACGACTGTAGATCATGGCAGGTGAGCTAACCCATATCCTAAAAGCTGAAACAAGTAGAGGAAAAAGAAAAAGGCGCAGACAGAAAAAAAAAGGGAGGACAAAGAGAGACAGGAAGAAAGAAAGAAAAGAAGAGGAAGGAAAGAACTCATCCTCAGGATCCCTTAACATTTGGAGTTTTCTTTGGACCCAAAAGCTCTCAAACCCTAACTCAAGGAGAAAAGTCCAGATTTTAGTGGATTGGAGTGACGCCAGGGGTCAATCCTATGGTGGACGCATGCCAAACAAGTAGACACTCCTTTTCCCCTCTCTTTTACAGGCTTTCTGGGTGATTGGTGTGTTTTGTGCCGTTTTTGTTCATTTCTCTGTGTTTTTGCTCCTGGAAATCGAGAACAGTCGTGCGACTGTTCTTTAGTTAGATGAACAGTCGTACGACTGTAGTTACAGTCGTACGAGTGTTCTTGATTTCCAGGCATTTTCTTTCCAGTGTGCTTCAAATAAAGTTTTGGCGAAATTTTGATTCTGGGCAGCTTACAGTCGTACAACTGTAGCTATAGTCACAGGACTGTAACGTAATTTCAAGAATCAGAATTTCCATTTTTATCCCCAAAGATTTCTAAAAATCCTAAAAAATTTAGAAAACCCCAAAAATCATCAAAATGAATTTTGTTGTGTGCATTCACGACCATAGATTCAATTTCCAGTAAAATTGCATTTAGAACAATGTCACGACGGAGACCCAGTTCTCCCAAAAACCCACCCACCTCACATGTAAAAATACATGTAAACTGGAAAAATTGTTTTCAAAATGATTTTCCCACAAAACCAAAAATACAGGGACATTTCAAAATTTTTTCCGGGTCTAACTGGGCCGGCTAGCCGAGCCAACCCGGTTATCCCCTAAATGCATGCCCCCAATTCTTGATTTCCCAATTCCGTCTATTTGAGTCCAACTTGTCGCGTGCCGTAAATTGTGCTAACCCTCTGTTTTGCAGGTTTTAATTTCTTTTATTTTTATTTTGGATGTAATTTAATAGATTAATTGTGTATCCTAGGCGGTTGTATTTTTCTAGATGAATCGTGTATTCTAGGCGCTTGTAAAAGTGAGGCTGAGAGTCTTTTTATCTTTTATTCGATCGGGTTGTAATGATTTATTCATTGGCTATTTTATTTAACCTGTATGTGCGCTGCATGTCTATTTATTTCTATGAAATTGAATTTAGAGTTTGAAATACCATCTTTGAACATTGACCAATATTATTTTAATTAGATACGAAATAAGGGACTTGTCCGGATCCGAATCTCTGGATAGTGTAGCTACCGTTCGTCCGGTTCAGCTGCATTATAAATTTCCCAGTTGAGCTGAGCCGGGTGGCGACTCTACAATATTCATCAAGACTTAGGTCTTAGTTTCTTTTAAGGATTAATCCATTTATTTTCCAAAACCGATTTTCCATTTATAAAAACCCCACATGAGGGAGGGGCCCGCTCGAGATCGAGGCGCCCCTTCCGAAAGGGAGTCTCGCGTTCCGTCGAAAATGCATCGTCCACTCACAGTTATGTAAGTGCTTCACAATGACAGACTTAGGCGAAGCTGAGACGATCCTAGGGATCAAGATCTACAGGGATAGATCCAATCGGCTTCTAGGCCTAAGTCAGGCCACTTACATAGACAAGGTTCTAAAAAGATTCAGCATGGATCAGGCCAAGAAAGGTTTCTTACCGATGAGCCATGGGCTAAAACTTAGTAAGAAGAACTGTCCTAAGACAAAAGAGGACAGGGAGAGCATGAAGTTAGTCCCATACACCTCGGCTATAGGATCAATCATGTACTCCATGCTATGTACGAGACCTGCTGTTGCCTTTGCACTAAGTATGATGAGTCGGTACCAGTAGGATCCCCGGGAGGATCACTAGAATGCTGTTAAAGCAATCCTCAAGTACTTTAACCGGACTAAGGATAGCTTCTTGGTGTATGAAGGTTAGGAAGAGCTATTGGTTACTGGGTATACTGATGCAAGCTTCTAGGCCAACCAGGATGAGTACCAATCGTAGTCTGGGTACGTGTTTTTGCTAAATGGTGGTGCTATAAGCTGGAGGAGCTCAAAGCAACCGACCATCGCGGACTCTACAATAGAAGCTGAGTACATTACAGTGTGTGATGCAGCTAAGGAAGCTGTATGGATAAGGAAGTTTATAGTTGAGTTGGGAGTAGTACCTACTATCCAGGACCTAGTTGATATCTTCTGTGACAACAATGGGGCTGTTGCACAAGCTAAAGAGCCCCGGTCACACAAGAACACAAAGCAGGTGCTTAGGAAGTTTCACCTCATACGAGAAATCGCTGAGAGGGGTGACATTTCATTGCATAGAGTGGACACCAAGGATAATGTCATAGATCCTTTGACCAAGGCACTGGCTCAGACCAAGCACGAAGGTCATACTAGATATATAGGGATTAGGCCTATGCCTAGTTGGTACTAGTGCAAGTGGGAGATTGTTGGATATGCCCTAGTCCCGAGGCATTGGACCTTGTATTTGTGTTGTATATTTATTGGATTTATGTATTATACATACTTTGTGTCATTTAAATAAAGGCACTAATCTATTTATTATATATCTTGTGCTATATTTTAAATGGAATATCTAATGGAAAAATCCATATCCATGTTGACAAGTGTCATGCACTTGGCAGTAAGACATGGATAGGGAAAATGATATGATCATAAAGAGATCCATAGTTTGTTCTAGTCATGGGAATGATTGGAACTAGAGACTATCATTAACCTGGTTGTATGGTGGTGTCTTACCCGCCATTGGACATGGGATGTCAACCAAGTTAATGGGTACATGCAAAAGGGGCATGGCACTGGATAGATCCACTAAACAAGAAATCCACATGGTAAAGTATCACAAGTGATTCTCGTGTAGTACATGTATGGATCCTTTGACCTGACCATATGATGGTGGTGCATGTGAAGTCGCATAATTTGGTGTCTTCCTAAAGGGCCTGTAAAAGGGTGCCAAGTATGGGTACGTTCGGGTATGTCACTAAGCATGGCAATCCTATGGATATGCAGAAGGGATATGTCACTCAGTAGTCCACTAAGAAGATATCACCGGCCTCTTGATGAATGTAACTGATAAGATTGTGGCCACACCCAAACAAGTTGGAACTTGTTTATGAGCTTCAATACATTCGGGATCAAGTAAATGTCCGGACACAAAAGAGGGTGATTAATCCATGCCTTTGTGTTAGACACCGATATCAATGACATGGGATATACAAGTTTAAACTACAGGGTTATGATTTCAGTTGGACTACCATCTCCATCTTAATTGGGGGCTGCAGTGGCTTGCTAGAGCCCACCTACAGTCTGTGGGCCATAGGCCCACTGCCAACATAAAGATGGGCCCATAGGATCATACACATTGAACGTCTGAACTCAAACTTAAGGGATCACCTGTATGCTTAGAGTACACACACAGAAGAGAGAGGATTATATTAATTATATTATGACGATCAATTGGATTGATTAAAATAATAAAATTAATATTTGCATTGGCCTTCTCATAATTAATTTAATGAATTAATTTATGAGATTATTTCCTAGGTGGAAATATTTCACATGTATAGGTTTACATGTATCTTAATTTTATGAATGTCAAAATTAATTCCATGGTGAAATTAATTGATCAAATTAATTTTAATTTAAATGTATGAAACATATTATATGGAATAATATGTTAGAATGCATGTTAAATAAAAGTTAAGTTTGATGATTAATTGGACCAGAAGAATTAACATTGACCTGGGCTTAAAAAGGAGAAAAGCCCGCATAAATTTAAATGGGAATGGGCCGAAATTTTGGGCAAAAATTTCAGCCGTCTAGGTGTAAGCACCGGAATTTTCTGTCCGTCCTTAAAAAAAAAGCCTGTCACACGACTGTAGCATATAGTCGTGCAGCTGTAGTTACAGTCATACGCCTGTACGATTGGAGCAGGTGCAGAAGACCATACCTATGACATAAGAAAGCTGAGTTGAAAAGAGGGGCATTAATTGCTACGGTGGGGGGTGAAAAAAAGTCAGAATAAGAAGGAGAGGAAGAAAGAAGATAAGGGATTTTGGACATTTTGATTTCTGGTTTGAAGGAGAGAGAATTTAGAGAAAAAAGAGAGAAAAAGACAAGGAAAAGAAAAACACAAACCACAAGCTCTTTTCCTCTTCTTTTTCTTTTAATTCTCAAGTGTTAGGTTTAAAATCTATTAGAAATCAATAGGTTAATAATCTAACACTTTAAATTCAATCAATTTCGGACTAGAAACCATAAGAATCCTTAACATTTGGAGATTTTTCAGACCAAACTTCACAACCTCAACTGAAGGAGAAAAAAAACAAATTTTAGTGGATTGGTGCAAAGCCAGGGGTCATTCCTACGGTGGATTAGCGCCTAAGAAGTAAGCACACTTCATCCTCTCTTTTTCTCTTGCTTCCTGGGTGATTGGATGTGATTTGGTGCATTTTATTTCAATTTTTACGTTTTCTATTTCTAGAAATCAAGAACAGTTGTGCGACTAGTCTTGAGTTGATGAACAGTCGTACGACTATAAATACAGTCGTACGAGTGTTCTTGATTTCCCTCCACTTTTAAGTTTTATTTTGAATAATTTTGGTGAAATCCTAAAATTGGAGGATTTACAGTCGCATGACTGTAATTACAGTCGTACGACCGTAATTACAGTCGCACGACTGTAATGTTCATCAAAGGTCAGAATTTCTAGAATAATCCCTAGAAATTTCTAAAAATCCATAAAAATTTAGAAAATCAGAAAATCATCAAAATGAATTTTGTTGTGTGCATTCATGACCCTAGATTTTATTTTTAGTATTATTGCATTTAGAACAATACAACGACGGAGACCCGATTCTCCCAAAAACCAACCCATCTCATTTGCTAAAATTAAATTGAATCGGAAAATAAATTGTTTTCAAAATGATTTTCTCACAAAACCAAAAATACAAGGACGTTTCAAAATGTTTTCCAGGTCTAATAGGGCAGGCTAAGCGAGCCAACCTGGTTATCTCCCTAATTGCATGTTCCCGAATTCTTAAAATCCCATTCTGTCTTACTTGAGTCCTATTTGTGGCGTGCTGTATATTGTGCTAACTCTCTGTTTTATAGCTTTTTATTTTTATTTTGGATGTATTTAATAGATTTATCTATGTATCCTAGGCGATTGTATTTTTCAAGATAAATCGTGTATTTTAGGCGGTTGTAAAGTGAGGACGAGAGTTTTTTTTTTTATTCAATTGGGTTGTATAATCGGCCTTTATTATTTTTTTGTATATTTTGAATGTATGATTTAATTGTTGGAGATTGTGCCCTAAGGCCAATATTGGATTATGTAATTTGACTTCTAAGATTAATCTAGTGTAGATTAATATTATCATTTATGTTTGTATGTTAGCATTTATGATAAGTATCCATGAATAAATCGTGTTATTCTAAATATCCCTAGTCGATTGTTATTATGGGAATAATAACAAACTAAGACTAGTGTGAGTGATAATGGATATTCATAAGATGAATATAGTGTATACAGATACAGATTATACTCACGGGTAATATGTTAGAGAACATGTTACTGGAGACCCACTATAAGATCAAGTTCATGGTCACGTGTCACAACTGATCTTGATTATAGTAGTGTCATCAGCTGATTCCTTTGACCTGAGGTCACCATGGATTCCGGGATGAATTCATGTTGTGCTTTGACGCAGTCAAACGCTGCTTGTAACAGAGTAGTTATAAAGGCTGTGGTTGGGTACAATATGACTCATGCTTAGGGATGTGAGTGACAGATATGGGATTTTGTCCCTCTCTAACAAGAGAGCGATATCACTGGGCCCCTCGATAAGTAAGACTGTTAAATGCATGGCCGTGCTCAAATAATTGATAAGAGTATCAATTGATTTGTCTGAACAGTTTACTTTGAGATCGAGAAAGCATATGATTAATTATGTAAGATTGACAAGTGTACCATGTCTTATAATTAATCTTGATATCAAAGAGACAAAAGGGAATATGACATTCTATAAATAGGTATTGGATCATTCCAATCATATTAATTGGGTAGTCGTAATGGCTTGCTAGAGTCTGCTTGTGACCTATAAGGACATTATGGTAATTTCCTTATTGCCAATTAATATGATCCTATGGGGTCACACACAAGAGCAAAATGAAGTTCATCTTAACGGGTATAAATTATTATGAGATAATAATTTATGAATGAGGAAGAGAATAAATATATATATAGTGATATATATTTATGCATGTGTATATAAATATTAATGTGATTAGTGTTGCATAAAGTATGCTACATGTTATAATTAAATTATATAGAGATATAATTAATTATAACATTATATATACATATGTGTATTATGGAAAATTGATTTGATGTTAATTGAGAATTAACATTAAATTGTGGGGGTTAATTTATAATTATAACTAATAGGTGTATTAGGTTATAATTATAATTAACTATTTTAGGGTTTTTATTTAAGGAAATAAAAACTAACCTAAAAACCTAATTTTTGAACATACCATAACAAGGATTTTCGGCAGCCACAACAAGGAATAGTGGCAGCCGAAATTCTCAAAAAAACTCCAAAGAAAATATGATTTTTCGCTTTCTCAGTCTCGTTCGAAGAATTGTTCTTCAATCCCGGCGCTAGCACGCGGTGAATGAATTGCTCCGTGTGGATCAACCGTAGAGGGAAGCTATCTTGGTTCCTTTGATTCAATCTTCAAAGAATTAAGGTAATTCTTTAACCCTCCTTCCGATTCAATGCAAAGTACATGGGTCCTTGGTGGGGATTAATCTTTTAATTCCGCTGCGCATATTTTTTTTTTTTTTGTTTTGTGCGATTAATTCCCAACAGTGGTATCAGAGCCACTTGTATTTTGATTGAATTGGATTTATGTTTTGATTGGATCAAAATTGCATGTTAGGGTTTGTATGATTTTGATAGGATCAAAATTGTTGTTAGGAGTTTGTATGTTTTATTTAGGGTTCTATGTTATTGTGAATAACAAAATAAAATTTGATTTTGTTGATTAATCATTGTGAATGATTTTATTTTAATGATTTGGAATGTTTAAGGGGTTGGTGTCATGAATTTGATTCATGGGTTTTTAATTGAAATTGTTTCAATTAATAAATAAAAAAAAAAAAAATGTTTTTTTTCTTTTCTGGGCATGACGCCCAGAAACAGCTTTGAAATTGCAATTGCAATTGGTGTTGCAATTGCAACACCAATCGCAATTGCAACTCTCATTATTAAAAAAAAAAAAAAAAAAATGTTTTTTT
Organism: Euphorbia tirucalli; assembly: GCA_039660915.1. Taxonomy (NCBI): domain Eukaryota; kingdom Viridiplantae; phylum Streptophyta; class Magnoliopsida; order Malpighiales; family Euphorbiaceae; genus Euphorbia; species Euphorbia tirucalli. The sequence continues at coordinate 37,032,532 of CM077636.1, read as the reverse complement.
TCTTTTCTGGGCATGACGCCCAGAGATTCTTCTCATGCTGCTCATGCAGCATGGGCTGCGCTGCCCATCGGGCTGCGCGCAGTATTGGATACTGCAGTGCGCGGCCCGACGAGCATACTGTCCGACAGTTTTACCCCTTTTTCGTTTTAAGTGTGGAAAATTGTTTCTGCATATTTACGAATTTTCCATATTAATTAATTCTAAATACAATGTGATTGTATTTTACAACTTTGAACCCTAAATATTTTAGATATAAAATTATTGTTGATAATTTTATGCATGGTGTTATGGTATGGTTTTGGACCCCGTGGATGCTTTATTTTATTTATTATGGTTTTATATAAATACGACCTGCGAGTCGTTTGTATTTATGTAAATTTTAATTTTAATTTTACTAGATAAATTGTATAGGATGCAATTTATGATATGTAAAATTTATTTTACTAGAAAAATTGTATAGGTTGCAATTTTTTGTAAAATATAAATCCATGAGATGGTGCTTAGAAGCAAAGACGTGGAGGCGGATCCAAGAGGCGGTGCAATGACCATGTGATGGATGCTACCACCTAGGATATGACCTTGTTGATTTTCATATTGGCCTATGAAAATCAATGTAGATTTAAACCATACCATAACACGGTTCGAGTCATATGCATGTTTTATTTTATTTAGATGCCATGTGATGCCATGCTAGATATTCTATATGCATGCTAGACAATTGTATGCCATAAGATGCCATGCTAATTAATATTAACAAAAATATGATTAATATTAATGCCATGAAATTGTATATGATACAATTAACTCACAGGATTTAATAAACCCTAAATAAACTTATGAAGTTTATATTTGCCACCCAATTACGTATAACACTAGTCAAGTACTATGTTCGCATCATGGTAGCCACGCCAAAGCGGGTACGCATGTTGTGACCTTAGCGAAGCGATAATATGAGAAATGGTGATTCTCATTGTGTTGTAATTGGTTTAACAAAGGGTTAATCAAAACGGTGTTTGAGCCCGAGGCAAAGATGAGATGAGTAACATACAATTAAATATGATATATGATATCATGCATCTCATAAATTAGAAGAGTTGCATAATGATGCAATTGGCAAAGAAGTGCACATCCAAAATATGTTTAAATGGTTTAAAGCATGATTTTGAGTCTTTGCCTACCGAAATTATATTTAATCATAGGGACATGCCAAAGCAGTGCTATGGTTAAGTATGGATTTTGGATCTTCACCCACTTAAATATTTTAAAGGGTTTTATAATTTAAGTGGGAGCATTTAAATAAAAATCTTTACACGCTTTATTATAGTTATGATTGCTATTACCATGATCTCGATTGTTATTGAACTTTGAGAATTGTTCTCAAATCAAAAGGAATCATATGTTCTCAATAATCCTTTTGCCCAATGAACCACTAGCAATTGTAACATGAGTATAAAAGATGCTTACTTGAAGCATCGAAGGGACTCTGTTTAAAATTTATTATCTTACACTTGCCACCAATTCTTCCGCACGTGGAAGTTTTACTTGAGGTATATGATACATCACAAATGGAAATGTTCCATCAGTTAGTGAGCAAGAAAAGATAAGTGTTTGAGGCAACAATTTCTCATTGGCATCCAAAAGGCATTAAGATGTGATCTTGAATTCATTATTTGATAGTCATTGGTGATGAACTATCATTTGAATGACATGGAGAAAATTGTGAATTAGTTGCATAAGATGCAGAAGAATGTTAAGTTATCCATAAAGGATAAGCCCGCCTCGAATTGTGTGCTTATGGTTCAAAAGGAAAAGGATAATAGTAGGGTCGAAAAGTATAAATACCGAAAGGGTTTCGGTGAAAGTATTTTAAAGGCCAAAGCTGTTGGCATAGAGAGATCTCCAAAAGAAGGATGTTGCCATTTTTAGATTGAATCGTTCATTAGAATGGAAATAGCAAACTTTGTTTGGAGATCTATGAGAAGATGAAAGGCAGTAAGACTGCTACCTTAAGTATTTATTAACTATTCTACTTTTGTTTCTATATCAAAGGTATTAGATACCAGTTGTGGATCTCATATTAGTAGAATATGATGAATCGCAACTTGAATAGAAACCTTATGAAGGTGAAAGGTAGAATGCGAATAGACAAGAGAAGCAAAGGTTGCTACTCGAAGGTTCTGAACTTTTACATGAAAGTTGTGAACTTCAAGTTAAAAGTTACGAACCTCTTTTCATAAAAGTTATGAACTTTTATATGAAAGTTATGAACTTTGGTTAAAGGTTATGAACTTTTACATGTGAGTTACGAACTCTTGTTGTCTATTGAGCTTGTTGGCTTGAGTAAACAAATGTTGTTTATTTTATAATTGTGAATTATAAACTTTATAAAGACATGATTATGAAATATAGATTTACATAATTGTCTTTATATGTGGAGCCCATCTGTAACATAAATACTGTAAGGATCGAATCAAATAGTTTGATCCAACCCATTTTGGCAGTGTCGTCTTGGAGACATAAGCAAAGTTGCATTTCGAAACTCCATGAGAATGGACCTTTGGATTCATGAGATTATGAATCATCTTGAATCATGCGAATGTTGTTTATTGTAAAAGATGACAAAAGGTTTTCTTTGCTAAAAGTAGTCAAAGAACAATCGATTTATTAAGCATTATACATGTGGATGTATATGAATTATAAATCAACTGCTAAAGGAGGTTCTAATACTTCATTACTTTCATGGAACTTTTCACTAGATAAGAGTATCTAATGAAACACGAGTTTGGAACTTTTGAAATGTTCAAAAGCTTGTAAAATGAAGTATGAAGTATCTTGACAAGATAGTAAAGTCACTTAGATATGATCCAAGTGCTGAACATTTGAGTCAAGATTTTGACAATCATCTTAGGGGTTGTGGGACTGTCTCACAATTGACTCCTCCAAGTACGCCACAAAGTATGTTGTGTCGAAAAGGGAGTAGTCGAACTCTATACAGATATAGTTCAATCTATGATGAAGTCAAGTTGATCATCGTTTTCTCGAAAATATGCCATTAAAGCAGCTGTGTATATTGTTCCGTCTAAAATAATTCATGAATCAACATATGAGATATGGTTGGGTAAGAGACCCAAGTTGTTTCATTGAATAAGTTTAGCGCTGTAAAGCTTATTTCGAATAAGTTGGGACCTAAATTTAAATGTCGTATTGTGGATTACTCAAAAGGAAAGTAGGAGTTGTTACTCCTGTGTTTCTTTGGGATACAAAGTAGTTGTAGCTAGAAATGGTTTCCCCTTGAAGAGGGAGTTAATTTCTAGAAGAGTTAGTGGGAGTAAAGTACACCTACAAAACTCGTAATTCACAAAGTGACATTAACGTTGAAGAGGAACATGGAAATGGTTTCATGATCATTGTTGAAATTACACAAGTCCAATGAAAGTCTAGTAGAATACGACATGAATAGGAGAGATATGGATTTCTCAAAATCATGATGTAGTTTTACTAGATTGGAATAAGTCTTCTTTTATGAAGAAGCAATGTTAGATTTTGAATCTAATAAGTGACTTGATGCTACAAAGGTTGAAGATAAGTCCATGTCTGACAATCAAAGTATAGACTTTGATAAATCTTTTAGAAGATGTATATGCAATGGTTGCAAATGAGTTTTCAAATTGAAAACCGACATGGATGGTGATCTTCAAACTTATAAAGCACGACTAGTGACAAAAGGGGTTATAAACAAATTCATAGTAGTGACTATGAGGATACGAACAAATTCATAGTAGGACTATGATGAAATCCTCCTTCATCATTAATCATGATCAAGTCATATTGAGTTCTTGTTGCCATATCCGCATAATATGATTATAAAATATGGCAAATGGATATCAAAATCTGTTTTCTACGTGAAAATATGATTGAGGATGTGTACGTGACACAACCCAAAGTTTTGAGCATTCAAAGAATTTAAGTAGCGTATGCAAGTTTCAAAGATTCTTATAAGAATCAAAACATGCATCAAATAGTTGGAGTCATAGTTTTGATAAAAAAAATCAAATGGTTTGATTTTATCAAAAGGATGATGAATCTTGTGTTTCAAAAGGATCAGTGGGAGCATATCGGTATTCCTAATGCTATATGTGGATGACATATTGCTTGTTTGAAATAACATTCTTACCTTGCAAGAAGTAAAATCTTGGCTAAGAAAGTAATTTCGGTTAATGTTATAAGCATGACTGCCTGTGTTCTTGAAATTGGAATCTATAGAGATAGATCTAAAAGAATGTTTTGGCTTAAGTCAAAGCATTGAAAGCGTTCAATGTAAAAAGACTTAATAGAAGCTTGCTTATGTTAACTGCACATATACAACTGATTGCAATTAGTTGCAATATATCAGTCGAGATCTAGTATTCTCTTAAAAAGAGATGTTATGATTTTGAAAGGTTCAAAATAAAACAATATAGCTAAATATCTATAATAGTAGTCAAAGTATATTGTTACATATGATGTAAAAGAAATTTTGGATGAAGAAGTTCATCAAAATTTTTGTGTTTTGTTTTAAGCATTGCTTATCCTGTGAGACTATTGTAGGGACAATAGTTCAATGCGTAAGAACCTTGTATGACACAAGCATATACTTAGGCGTTTTTCACTAACTTAGAGAGGCTGTCTCTAAAGAGAGAGTGAATATGTGTAAAGTAGCAACGGAAGCGAAAATTAATAATTCATTGACAAAGACTCCTGCACGAGTGAATACATGAAAGTCATGTAGGTCAATGGGTATAAGATACATGTATGATTGGCCATAGTGCAAGTGGGAGATTGTTGGAGATTGTGCCCTAAGGCCAATATTGGATTATGTAATTTGACTTCTAAGATTAATCTAGTGTAGATTAATATTATCATTTATGTTTGTATGTTAGCATTTATGATAAGTATCCATGAATAAATCGTGTTATTCTAAATATCCCTAGTCGATTGTTATTATGGGAATAATAACAAACTAAGACTAGTGTGAGTGATAATGGATATTCATAAGATGAATATAGTGTATACAGATACAGATTATACTCACGGGTAATATGTTAGAGAACATGTTACTGGAGACCCACTATAAGATCAAGTTCATGGTCACGTGTCACAACTGATCTTGATTATAGTAGTGTCATCAGCTGATTCCTTTGACCTGAGGTCACCATGGATTCCGGGATGAATTCATGTTGTGCTTTGACGCAGTCAAACGCTGCTTGTAACAGAGTAGTTATAAAGGCTGTGGTTGGGTACAATATGACTCATGCTTAGGGATGTGAGTGACAGATATGGGATTTTGTCCCTCTCTAACAAGAGAGCGATATCACTGGGCCCCTCGATAAGTAAGACTGTTAAATGCATGGCCGTGCTCAAATAATTGATAAGAGTATCAATTGATTTGTCTGAACAGTTTACTTTGAGATCGAGAAAGCATATGATTAATTATGTAAGATTGACAAGTGTACCATGTCTTATAATTAATCTTGATATCAAAGAGACAAAATGGAATATGACATTCTATAAATAGGTATTGGATCATTCCAATCATATTAATTGGGTAGTCGTAATGGCTTGCTAGAGTCCGCTTGTGACCTATAAGGACATTATGGTAATTTCCTTATTGCCAATTAATATGATCCTATGGGGTCACACACAAGAGCAAAATGAAGTTCATCTTAACGGGTATAAATTATTATGAGATAATAATTTATGAATGAGGAAGAGAATAAATATATATATAGTGATATATATTTATGCATGTGTATATAAATATTAATGTGATTAGTGTTGCATAAAGTATGCTACATGTTATAATTAAATTATATAGAGATATAATTAATTATAACATTATATATACATATGTGTATTATGGAAAATTGATTTGATGTTAATTGAGAATTAACATTAAATTGTGGGGGTTAATTTATAATTATAACTAATAGGTGTATTAGGTTATAATTATAATTAACTATTTTAGGGTTTTTATTTAAGGAAATAAAAACTAACCTAAAAACCTAATTTTTGAACATACCATAACAAGGATTTTCGGCAGCCACAACAAGGAATAGTGGCAGCCGAAATTCTCAAAAAAACTCCAAGGAAAATATGATTTTTCGCTTTCTCAGTCTCGTTCGAAGAATTGTTCTTCAATCCCGGCGCTAGCACGCGGTGAATGAATTGCTTCTTGTGGATCAACCGTAGAGGGAAGCTATCTTGGTTCCTTTGATTCAATCTTCAAAGAATTAAGGTAATTCTTTAACCCTCCTTCCGATTCAATGCAAAGTACATGGGTCCTTGGTGGGGATTAATCTTTTAATTCCGCTGCGCATATTTTTTTTTTTTTTTGTTTTGTGCGATTAATTCCCAACATTAATTTTCCGCAATTTATTTCTTGCATTTTGCTTTAGCATCGAACAATTAAAATAAACAAAAATATGGTAATATAAACTGTAAAGTGAAAGCAAGCTAGAGGTTAAGTAAGTCACTTGCCCAAACCCTAAATCTCTGGATTAGGTACAGCAGTCTGTCCTCGGTAGGGAGCTATACCAGAATTGCCGGATGAGCTGATCCGGGTGGCGACTCTATCACTGATCTCGGGATTTAAGTTTCAAGGTCTTTAAGTTAAAAACGGGAAAATGTTTTCTACAAAAGAATTTCCAAGTTAAATCTACAATTTCCTAACTCAAGATAAACAAAACCTGTTTTCCAAAATCAAAAATTTTTTTTCCCCGGTCTGCTTCGCTGCATCCCATTTTAAAAAGGTCTTCCGCTCACAGTGGCGACTCTGCTGGGGATTTAGTTTCTAAAAAGTTTTCATAAAAACTTAAGGAACTTAGGCAACTACCGAAATAAAACCTTGCTTGCAGTCATTTCACTAGTTCATATTACCATATTTATTTGCACATTGCATATCATGACATTTTCTTCTTCTCAATCCCTCCAACACACTTATCAACCCCGGTTTATCCAAGAAGGTGGACTACCTCTTCCGCCAGGATTGGAGACACCCGACCGGGTAAACCACTCATAGCACCGCATGACCTTACATCGTGTTCTACGGTGGGGAAGTGTGTACTCACTATGGGAACCTGTACGACCCTTGGTTTTGACTTTGGCCCACATGTAATGACTTAGCAACTCCCCCTAGGATTACCAAAACTTAAATTCAAAATGAACATTGAGCATGCGCCTTTGGTATCCCCCGTTGATGCCAAAGAGATCCAACACCTAGGAAGAATGCGAGACCAATCAATAGGAGAAATAAGGTTGGAAGGGAGCGCATATTTTTGCATGTACTAATGTTTGTTTTGTGTTGTTTTCCATTTTGACTTTTCACGAAGCATCAAACATGCATAGCTTTCGTGTGCCATACTAACCCACATTTTTATACAGCCATTTAAATTTTTATTTTCGTGTGAAGACATTAAATCATCTGTGTGACATTCACACAAACCATTATTTTTGCAGGCATAGCATTATATTTGTGTGTTAGCATTTTCATAAAACATACTTAGCATCATTATGCGTGTCATGCATTCTAACCACATTTTTGTGCAGCCATTTGCATTTTGCGTGAGATAAGCATTCATATTATTTCACATAAGTTAGGGGCATTCCAAGGATGCCCATCACGATCATATCATTTCATCATATATCGGGTATCCTAAAATACCTTTGTTCTGCCAATGCACCGGATTGTATTCGGCCACTTCACCAAATCATTCAATAGAGACCACAATGGTCCTAGGTCTATTTTCATGTAACGATCTATATGACACATTTCACGACATCATACTCATTTATCATATAGCACTGTGATCCACATTGGGTTACTTCATGACATTACTACATTATTCAAGGCACTCCCTGAGTGCCGGTTAGTACGTATGTAGGGGCATTTCATAACATCCCAAATCATGAAAGGTGTTCCTCGAACGCTGAGCCTCTGTCCGTGTCTCCTGTGGCGCGTGACTTTCTTACAACATCATTTCATATCATATGCCCCAAAAGCATCAGAACTCTGTCCAAAAGACGGTCCCATGTGACCATTTCATATCATCTCATAGACCTTAAAAGCGTCAAAACTCTGTCTGTGTGTCGGCACACACGTGACCATATCACAAAAATCATTAGGTGCCCCAAAGGCACCGAACCTTTGTCCGTGTGGTGGTCCACGCGAGATCCTTTTGCATAGCATTGGGTGTTCTTAGAATGTCTGGAAAAATTAAAAAAAAAGTAGAATAATAAGTGGAAATCACTTTCATCATCATTTCATGCACGACATCACTCCATTCATTCTTCATAAGTATTTTCAATGTCTTACTCTTCATGACATCATTCCATACATTGACCCTAAAAATTTCTCGATTGATGTCAAGCAGAATAAGCTGGAGCGATCTTGGACAAGATCTCAGGCTTTGAGGGCTGTTGGGGGACAGAGAGCAGTTGAGACAGAAAGTGATTCTAATTCTGGGGAAGAAGTAGAGATGGCTAATCCAATATCGAGCCTTGCTGATGCTTTGAAGGATTTTCTAAGATCACAAGACTTTTGTGATATGCTAAAGGAGGAAGTGCGGGCAGTAGTGAGAGAGGCTGGAGAAACTGGTGCTAGTGGAGCCGGAAAAGAGAAGGAGGCCGAATCATCCCAGCAGGGTGGTGATACCTCGGCTAGTCTGGAAAAGCTGCAGGAAATAGAGGTAGCCCTGGAAAGAAAGATGAAGGCGAAATGCTTAGAATTGGAGGAGGTGGTGGCTCAGTTGAAGCAAGGGGCCAGTTTCAGTGCAAAGTCTAAGAAGGGAGTCAACATTGATGCCATGATCAGTAGGGGCATCGAGACTTTTCCTATTGGATTCCAAATGCCAAGGGTGCCTTCTTACAGGGGAATGGGTTCACCAGAGGCCCATGTAAATCTCTACGCTTAGGTCATGCTGACGGTGGGTGCACACTAAGCAACAAGTGTTTAATCTCTTCTCGACTACCTTGAAGGGAGGAGCATTGGGGTGGTATAACTCATTATCGGAGGAAGAGCAGTCAGATTGGGAGGTTTTGTCAGTAGCCTTTATAAGTATTATAGCTTCAACACCAAGATTTAGGTGAAGTTGTATGACTTGGAGTGGATCAAGCAAAGACCCAATGAGCCTTTTGATGAGTATTACCAGTGGTGGATGACTAAGATGATCCTTCTGAAGAACCGCCCAGATGAAGATGAACTGATACAGAAGCTGATTGATGGCAGCAAGGACATCTTCAAAAACAATATGAAATTTCATCGGTTTAATGAGCTTAGTGAAGTCTATAGTATGGCGATGAAGATTGAATGAGACGAAGAAGAGAAGGCACCAAGCCATAAGGGTGGAAGAAGTTCAGGTTACAGTTCTGGGTATAGGTCAACGACTGCAGCCGGGTCTGGTGGCAGTTCTAGCTCAAGTTCTGGTGGAAAAGGGGGGTAGACTTCAGAGGTGAAACAAGTAGAGGTTGCTACAGTAACCCAACAAAAAGGTAGTCAGAACAGGAATCCAGAGGGGCAGGGCATATCACCTTGGACTCTTCCTTTGGTCAAGATTTTCGCTAAGTGTAGAAATGGTGGGTTGCTACAGTCCCTGACGCCATTTGAAAAACCCACTGAGGCAGATAAAGATGATTTTTGCACGTATCATGTTGTTGCTGGCCACAGGACCAACAATTGTTACAAGCTGAGGGACGCCATTCAAAAGCTGATAGATGAAGGGAAACTGCAAGAATCAGCTAAGCCCAGCACAAAGACTAACCCGCTACCAGCATTTGAGAAGCGGGTCAATATGGTACATTCGGGATTGCCGGCCAATTTTATATTTGCTCAAATTCTTCAAGCAAATCCCTCTATTCAAGCTGTTGCAATTGGTGATGCTGAAGTAGAACCAGAATGTGAAGAGAAGGCGGAATAGAAAGAGATCAAGCCGATAAGCTTGAATGACCTTGATTCTGAAGATGAGTATGAAGATTTTGGTGGAAAAGAGATGGTTAAGACTCCAGCCATTAAGAAGTTGAAAGTTCAAGAGGTCTAGAATGTGACTCGGAGTGGCAGGGTGTATCAACTAGTAGATCAGGTGAAGGACAAAGCCCCGATGACTGGGTCGGGTAGTACATCAGCACTGGAGGGGGTTGAGAAAGAAGACTTGGTTATTTCCTAGTTGAAGAAGACTCCTGCACAAGCTAGCCTATGGCATTTGCTTTTAACATCTAAGAAGCATAGGGCGGCCCTAGTGAAGAAACTGTTAGAGATTGAAGTCTCTCCTATTGCATCTCCAGAGGCCATGTGCTGTCTGCTGGACAAGGTCCATTCTGGGACTCCTGACATTATTTTTTCTGAGAAAGATCTGCCTGGTGAAGGAAAGGCTCACAACAAGGCTTTTTACATTAGAGACTATGTGATGGATAAGGTGATGCCGTGTGTAATGGTGGACGATTGATCAGCTCCGAATATATGCCCACTGAAGGTACTGCCATGTTTGGGCCTAAATGAAGATTTTCTGAAAAAGTCCTCAACAGTAATCTGAGCATATGACGAATCCAAGAGAACTGTGATAGGGACTTTTGAAACTGAAGTAAAGGTTGGGATAATCAAGTCAATGGTTGTTTTCACGGTGATAGATATCCCGATCACCTTCTCTCTACTGTTAGGAAGACCATGGTTCCACCCTCTAGGTGGTGTCCCTTCCACCTTGCACCAGAAAATTAAGTTCTCAATAGATGGCAAGATTGTGACTGTTGAGGCGGATGCCCAATCGGTGATTGCTACTGTGAATGAAGGTGTTGTCCCTTTTGGTGGGTTCCAGGTCGTTGTGATTGGGGAAGAGGAAGCTATAGATGCTCCCATGGTCATTTATGAGAATTATATACCGGAATGGCTATCCTGGTACTTGCATAAACTGAACTTTGTCCCGGGCATGGGACTTGGAATCAACTTGCAAGGAGTACCTGAATTCAACATCGATGCGGGGAAACCAAAGCAGTTCAGGCTGGGGTATACAGAGGATACATCTGACCAGAAAAACCTGAGAAGGGGCAAGAATGGCAAAGTTATGATGAAACCATTCCTGAAAGCGGGAGAAGGGCTATACAAGGGCCAGGCTGAACCAATAAGGGTTGGAAATGTTGAATACCCTGGTTTTGAAATTTTTGCTGATGCGGTTAACTTTGAGAAAAGCCAGGAGGAACCAGTGGCCCTTGTAATGGTAAAAGAGCCAGTTGCTAAGTCTGATATTCTGCAGGGTGAGCCCCCTGAAGTGATGGCAAAAGCAGTAGAAGTGGCAGAAGAGAAAAATGAAGAAAAAGCTTGTAATGAAGCTATGGAAGTAATTTCAAGTGCATTGACTGCTGCCTTAAGCAAGGCATTTGGGAAGTCCAAAGAAGGGTTTGGCGAGGAGCTGATGGCCAAGGTGAATCTGGACTCTGTGGTCACCGAAATAGCCAGAATCATGGAAAAGGCTAAGGCACAGGTGGCTGAAAAAGAAGCTGAAGCAGCTGCAGACTTGGATGATGCTTTGAAGATGGAGGTAGAAGCTGAAGAAGTACAAGGCCCTCCGCCTGTGGAGGATGAAAATGATTTTTTTTGTATCTATTTCCTCCATTTTCAATATGAATGATGTACTTTATGACAAGTTTAATGCAATGAAATCTCAGTTTGCTTACTTGTGTGATGTTTATCTTGATAATTCTGTGCATGCATTTGAATCACCATCAAGCATATTTAGCATATATGACACTGCATTGCATGAAATCAACATAAGTACAGATGAAAATCCCAAAATGGTATTCATTTCACGCGAGCTAAAACCCGAGGAAGAGAGAGAATTAATAAGAATACTACAAAAACATGTTAAAGCTTTCGCTTGGTCATATGAGGACTTGCCGGCTGGAGACACAGAGATAGCAGTGCATAAGATTCGAACCAACCCCAAGTTCAGGCCGGTAAAGCAGAAGCTAAGAAGACTGAGGCCAGAATGGGCAACACTAGTAAAAGAGGAAGTGGCTAAGCAGATAGACGCCAAGTTTCTTGAAGTGGTAGAATACATAGAATGGCTAGCTAACATCATCCCAGTGCCTAAAAAGGATGGAAGGGTCAGAGTATGCGTTGACTACAGGGACCTGAATAAAGCGTGCCCAAAAGATAACTTTCCACTCCCTCATATTGACGTCCTAGTTGACAGTGCAGCAAAAGCAGCAATGTATTCCTTTATGGATGGCTTTTTAGTGTACAACTAGATCCTGATGGATGTGATTGACAAGGTGAAGACATCGTTCATCACAGAATGGTGTACTTTCTGCTATAGATTAATGCCTTTCGGGATGAAGAATGCTGGAGCCACTTACCAGAGGGCTGTTACAACTCTGTTACATGACATGATCCACAAAGAAGTTGAAGTGTATGTTGATGATATGCTTGTCAAGTCAACAACTCGGGAGGAAAATCCTGTTATCTTGGATAGATTTCTCACACACATTAGAGAGTACAATTTGCGACTTAACCCCAAGAAGTGCATATTCGGAGTCACATCAGGTAAGCTGTTGGGTCATGTAGTCAGCCAGAAAGGAATAGAGATGGACCCAGATAAAATCAAAGCCATCCGAGATATGCCAGCTCCAAAAACAGAAAAAGAAGTCAGGTCATTTTTGGGTTCCCTACAGTATGTCAACCGTTTCATAGCACGGTTGACTTCCACCTGTGAGCCAATCCTCAAGCTATTAAAGAAAGATTAGCTAATCATATGGGATGATAGATGTCAGCTAGCATTTGAGAAAATCAAAGCTTATCTAGTAAATCCACTAGTCCCGAGTCCACTAATTCCAGGGAAGTCTCTGATTTTGTACTTGGCAGTTGAAGAATCCTCTATAGGGGCAATGCTAGCACAAGAACAAGATGGGAGGAAAGAGTACCCTATCTACTGCCTCAGCAAGAAGCTGTTGGAGTATGAAACCAAATACACACCGGTGGAGATGACATGTGTGGCAATGATTTGGCTGACCAAGAAGCTGCGCCACTACTTCCAATCGTACAAAATACAAGCTGTCACCAAAGTGGATCTAATGATATCTTTACAAAGCACCAGTGCTAGTTGGAAAGTTGTCCAGATGGCTGTTACTCTTATCAGAATTCGATATCAAGTACATCACTAAGAAAACCATCAAAGGGCGAGCCGTGGCAGAATTTCTAGAAAATCAACCTCTGGAATCAGATTACACTAAGAATTTGGAGTTCTCAAATGAACAATTGGCTATGGTTGAAGTTAAAAGGTGGGTTATGTGCTTCGATGGGGCAGTGAACAGAAAGGGTGCTGGAATCGAGGTGCTAATAGCAACACCAAATGGTGAAATCATTCCTTTATCAAAGAGGCTGAATTTTCCCATAACCAATAACGGGGCAGAGTATGAGGCATGCTTGTTTGGGATGGAGGCTCTGTTGATGCTAGGAGCAAATGACACCTTGATCATTGGAGATTCACTTCTGGTGATTAGGCAAGCTCAGGGTGAATGGGAGTTTAAAGAGGAAGCCTTACGGCCTTACTTGGAGCTGCTACAGTTCAGAAGAGAATTATTCGGCCAATGTGAATTCAGACATGTCCCCAGGGATGAGAACAAGATGGCTGATGCACTAGCAAAACTATCTTCCATATGGGAAAACCTAGAGGAAACTCAAGTACAACCACTAGTTATAGCCATGTCCAGGCATCCTTGCTTCGAAGTGCATGAAGTAATGGAGTTGACAACTGAAGAAAAGCCATGGTTCTTCGATATCTACCAGTATGCAAAGGAAGGAAAATACCCAGAGGGAGCTAGTGTTGCTGATAAGGTGTCATTAAGGAAGCTAGCCAGTCAATTCAGAATCTTTGAGGATAAGTTATATAAGAGAACGGTAAATGGTGTTCTTTTGAGGTGCCTAACGCAATAGGAATCAGAAACAGTGATGCAGCAAGTACATGCAGGCTCCTGCGGGCCACATATGAATGGACTAGCTATGGCCAGGAAGATAATGAGAAAACGGTACTTCTGGATGACTATGCAAGCAGATTGCATAAGAAAAGTGAAGAGGTGTCACGAGTGTCAGATATATGCGGACATCAGTCATCTTCCACCCCTTGAATTATAGAACCTGGTGACCCTTTGGCCGTTTTCAGTATGGGGGGTAGATATGATTGGTGAAATTCATCCTGCAGCATCTAATGGGCATAGATTTATAGTTATGGCAGTTGATTACTTTTCCAAACGGGTGGAGGCAGAATCCTTCGCTAATGTAACAGCCAAACAAATGGTCAAGTTCATCCATAAGAATATTTTTACTCGGTATGGAATTCCCCATCACATAGTGACTGAAAACGGAGTGTAGTTTCAAAGGGCAATAGCTGAGCTACTTGCAGAACATGGCATTGAGCATCATAAATCTTCTCCATACAGACCCCAAGCTAACGGTGCAGTAGAAGCAGCTAATAAGGCGATAAAGAAGATCTTATAAAAAATGGTAACCACCTATAGAGATTGGGCTGACAAATTGCCGTACGCTCTTTGGGGTTACAGAACCAGTGTCAGAACACCGATAGGAGAAACTCCTTATGCCTTGGTCTATGGGATGGAAGTAGTATTGCTAGTGGAAATAGAGCTCAAATCACTCAGAGTTGCCCTGGAAGCTCAGTTACCAGAGACTAAATGGGATCAAGCTAGATACGAACAGTTGGCAGCGCTAGATGAAAAGCCACTGAAAGCACTGGATCATTTACAGATGTACTATCACAGGATGGCCAGAGCCTATAACCGAAATGTGAAATACTCCAAGCAGTAGTTGAAAGCAGGAGATTTAGTTCTGAAACATTAAGGCCTTCGAATGTCGATGTCAGGGGCAAGTTCAGACCCAACTGGGAAGGGTCCTATGTGGTGAAGAAGGTGCTATCAAAAGGTGGTGTCAGCATCATGGACATGGATGGAAATGAATTCACCAACCCTATCAACCAAGACCGGCTGAAGCTTTATCATGTATTAAAAAAAAAGTAAAGTCTGCTAGGCTGAAAACTCAAAAAGAGCAGCCTAGGCAAAAATTAAGACACAAGAGAAAATGATCAGTCAGAAAATCCGAAAGGGATGACTGGTGATAGATTCTGACTCTGTGTGGAATGTATACCATCTGGGGATCAATCTTTTCAAATGTACTCATTTTGATGTCATCAATAAAGTGAAATGTTTGTTAAATATATTTGCATGGTTATGACAAATGCATAAACAAAGTTATCTTGGTCAACATCCATGTAAGGAAAGTACTTTGCATTTAACTAGTTAAATCCATCACGTTATTTAACAATGAAAATGCACTAAACATATACAATTTGAAATCCTTTATTGTCCTCCAAGTCCAATTCATCTTCCTAAAACAGCAACAGGGGTTATCCAAGGACTTGACTATTGAAGAAATCAATTCTGTGAAACCATGATCTCTACCATCAATGGAATCTAACAAGAAAGTGAACCTTAATGCTGCTTCATATTGAATCTCTCAGCACCAGAAGTATGGTGGGGCAAGTGGTCACGACGCCATTTTTAATCAATCCTTCTTCATCTAAAAAAAAAAAGAGAGAGCTCGCTAGGGTGAAAACTGAAAAGGCGCCTCAGGCAAAAGTTAAAGTAACTCGCTGAGGTGAAAACCGAAAAGGTGCCTCAGGCAAAAGTTAGAGCGGCTCGCTGGGCTAAAAACCCATATTGGGCAACCCAGGCAAAATTTAGTGCACCGACAAATTCATAAATTCTCTAGGTGCAGGAAATTAGAATTTTCCCAATATCCCCCGCAGGAGTCCTTACAGTATTCTCCAGCAGAATCCTTTACACTATTCCCCAGCAGAATCTCCATAAAGAAAACCACAATCATTTCCCCAATGGTATTTTGCATCCCCAGCAGTCACTTCACTTCTCCAACAATCATCAAGCAATGCCCTACACCAACCAAAGTCAACAGGGGGCATAACATACCTCTCCACACCGGAAAGGGGAAACATCAACTAGCGTGAAGTGCATCCATGTACATATACATCATCATGCATGCATACATAACATACATAAACCATTCACCCCCAGCTAGTCTTCATTCTTGATCAAAGGGGCAAAAATTTTTGTTCAAAATCTCTCGATCAAGGAATGAAGACTTGTCATTTCAAATGCAGGAATTCATCATCCTCAGTCTCATATCCCCAGCAGATCCGCCTCGAGTAATATAAACTCGGTATCAGCCCAGATCGACTTCATCATCAAGTTCTCCAGCAGATCCGCCTCGGGTAATATAAACTCGGTATCGGCCCAGATCGGCTTCATCATCAAGTTCTCTAGTAGATCCACCTCAGGTAACCTAAACCCAGTATCGGCCTATCCGCATTTCACCTTTCTTTGCCTCTGGTAACCTAAACCCGGTATTGGCCTATCCGCATTCCATCTTCCTTTTCCTTGGGTAACCTAGACCCGGTATCGGCCTATCCGCATTTCACCTTCCTTTGCCTCGGGTAACCTAAACCCGATATCAGCCTATCCACATTCCACCTTCCTTTGCCTCGGGTAACCTAAACCCGGTATCGGCCTATCCGCATTCCACCTTCCTTTGCCTCAGGTAACCTAGACCCGGTATCGGCCAATTCGCCTTTCACCACCTTCCTTGCCTCGAGTAACCTAGACCCGGTATCGGCCTATCCAAATTCCACCTTCCTTTGCCTCAGGTAACCTAAACCCGGTATCGGCTTATTTCACCTCCTTCCTTTGCCTCGGGTAACCTAGACCCGGTATCGGCTTATTTCTTCCCCAGCTTTGCCTCAGATAATCTAGACCCAGTATCGGCTTATTTTAATAGTGGGTTCTTTCTTGTGTTTGCAGCACTTTGATTCGCGCTCTCAAATTCATCATCTCATGTATTTTGAACCTGGATCCGGGTGTCGAATTTGATCACGCGAGGGGTAGCTGTAAGTGCCAGAATTTTCCATCTGTCCTTAAAAAAAAAGCGTGCCACATGACTGTAACATACAGTCATGCGACTGTAGTTACAGTCATATGACTGTACGATCGGAGCAGGTGCAGAAGACCATACCCATGACATAAGAAAGTTGAGTTGAAAAGAGGGGCATTAATTGCTCCAATGAGCGGTGACAAAAAAGTCAGAATAAGAAGGAGAGGAAGAGAGAAGATAAGGGACTTTTGGAAATTTTGATTTTTGGTTTGAGGGAGAGAGAATTTAGAGAAAAAAGAGAGAAAAAGACAAGGAAAAGAAAAACACAAACCACAAGCTCTTTTCCTCTTCTTTTTCTTTTAATTCCCAAGTGTTAGGTTTAAAATCTATTAGAAATCAATAGGTTAATAATCTGACACTTTAAATTCAATCAATTTCAGACTAGAAACCATAAGAATCCTTGACATTTGGAGATTTTTTAGACCAAACTTCACAACCTTAACTGAAGGAGAAAAAGAGCAAATTTGAGTGGATTGGTGCGACGCCAGGGGTCATTCCTATGGTGGATTAGCACCTAAGAAGTAAGTACACTTCATCCTCTCTTTTTCTCATGCTTCCTGGGTGATTGGATGTGATTTGGTGTGTTTTATTTCAATTTTTGCGTTTTCTGTTTCTGGAAATCAAGAACAGTCGTGCGACTGTTCTTGAGTTGATGAACAGTCGTATGAGTGTTCTTGATTTCCCTCCACTTTTAATTTTTATTTTGAATAATTTTGGCGAAATCCTGAAATTGGAGGATTTACAGTCGCACGACTGTAATTACAGTCGTACGACCGTAATTACAGTCGTACGACCGTAATTACATCGCATGACTGTAATGTTCATTAAAGGTCAGAATTTCTAGAATAATCCCTAAAAATTTCTAAAAATCCATAAAAATTCAGAAAATCAAAAAATCATCAAAATGAATTTTGTTGTGTGCATTTACAACCCTAGATTTAATTTTCAGTATTATTGCATTTAGAACAATATAACGACGGAGACCCGATTCTCCCGAAAACCGACTTACCTCACATGCTGAAATTAAATTGAACCGGAAAATAAATTGTTTTCAAAATGATTTTCTTAGAAAACCAAAAATACAGGGACGTTTCAAAATGTTTTCCAGGTCTAATCGGGCCGGCTAGCCGAGCCGACCCGGTTATCCCCCTAATTATATGTTCCCGAATTCTTAGAATCCCATTTTGTCTTACTTGAGTCCTATTTGTGGCGTGTCGTATATTATGCTAACCCTCTGTTTTGCAGCTTTTTATTTTTATTTTGGATGTATTTAATAGATTTATCCGTGTATCCTAGGTGATTGTATTTTTCTAGATAAATCATGTATTTTAGGCGGTTGTAAAGTGAGGACGAGAATTTTTTTTATTCAATTGGGTTGTATAATCGGCCTCTATTATTTTTTTTGTATATTTTGAATGTATGATTTAATTTCCCCGCAATTTATTTCTTGCATCTTGCTTTAGCATCGGACAATTAAAATAAACAAATTGGGGTTAGAGAAAGATAATAAATCAAATTAAATATGGTAATATAAACTGGAAAGTGAAAGCAATCTAGAGGTTAAGTAAGTCACTTGCCTGAACCCTAAATCTCTGGATTAGGTACAACAGTCTGTCCTCGGTAGGCCTGAACCTTAAATCTCTGGATTAGGTACAGCAGTTTGTCCTCGGTAGGGAGCTGTACCGGAATTCCCGGATGAGCTGATCCGGGTGGCGACTCTGTCACTGATGTCGGGATTTAAGTTTCAAGGTCTTTAAGTCAAAAACGGGAAAATGTTTTCTAAAAAAGAATTTCCAAGTTAAATCTACAATTTTCTAACTCAAGATAAACAAAACCTGTTTTCGAAAATCAAAAAAATTTTTTTTCCCCGTTCCGCTTCGATGCGTCCTGTTTTGAAAAGGTCATCTGCTCACACTAGGTTAGCCTTTTAACCTAGAGAATTCAGCCATAGCAAAAAAAAAAAAAAAGCCGAAAATTTCAGCCCCCTCTCTCACACTCTCGTTTGATCCCATCACTAGCACGGGTCGTGTTCGATAGCCGTTCGTATACGTGAACGCGAAGGGAATCAAATTTGGTTTCTGCAGCCATCTCTAGAAGAGATATTCCTAGTGAGAATTGATTCTCTTCTTATTTAATTTTAAGTTTTACAATTTCCACTTCAATTGCTCCTAGGCTTGGATTTGAGGAAATCATCACGCTCTTCCGCTTTTATCGGGTGATTTTCGATGAAAAATTCCAACATAAGCCTATGTTACTTTTTGCGAGTTCAAGTAACTAACTCAATACTTTTGCAGGCTAAGTATCAAAACTCTACCGTTACTTTTTGGAGCTTAAGTAACAAACTCTACCGATGCTTTTTCCAAGCTCAAGCATAAAACTTTTATAGTCTTTGTTGATCTCACCACCAACAAAGTAAACCCCCTTCACACAACCTTGTGTGAAAATACAATTCCCCAATGTATAAATATTTGAATGAAACAATTGTTGCACTTTTCTCTTTGCTCTCTTTGGGAATTTGGAAGACTAAAAGTGTATGCTCAAGAATGTATGAATTGCTAATTTGTCTTCCTTGCCTTCAATTCTTCTTCTTCATCCCTTTTATATAAAAAAGGTATTATAGCCGTTTGATATAACTCATAAGGGATGATGGCCGTTAGCTTCAAGTCATAAAGATTTTATAGCCATTATAGTCATCTCTTAAAGAAGAATGTACTTTGATCTTCAAGTAATAAGCACCCATAAAGAGAGATGTTAGTTTCAAGTCGTAAGGATTTTATGACCGTTTGAATCATCTCACAAAAGAGAGATGTACTTTGATTTTTCAACCAATAAAACCATTTTTATATCATCATAAAGAAAAGTATATGTGTGTAAATAATAAAGCCATGTGACTTATCTTGTAATGGGAAGTGTATGTGTTTCTTAAGTAATAAAGCCGTATAGCTAAAAGATATATATATATATATATATATATATATATATATATATATATCTTTTACCTTATATATTTATATCCTCTTAATATCTTTAAACTCATAAACATATATCAATCCTTTATGATATAAACTTAATATGGCTGAAAGAGTTGGTTCTCAACTCATAAGTTAAACCAAGTATTTATATAACTAAAGATGCCTTAAAAAGCCTTTGTAAATTATAAAAACATTTTAACTCATAAAGCTCTTCAACTTAAAGATATAAGAAACTCATTAAAATTAAATATCAATCTTGTGATCATCAAAACTAAAGTCAACATATCCAAAATATTTGCCAAATGTAGAAATAGTAAATTGTTGCAATCCCTGGGTCCATATAGCCCTCTAGCCGAGGCTAATAGAGACAACTTTTGCTCTTATCATGTGGTGGTTGGTCACCAAACCAACAATTGTTTGAGATTGAGGGATGATATCTAGAGGTTGGTGGACTAGGGCAAGCTGTAGGAGCCCCCAAACCCTTGTACACAGACTAACTCGTTGCCATGATTTAAGAGACGAGTAAACATGGTGCAATCGGGCCTCCATGATGTTGGTGTGCCCTAGTTCTTAGGGCATTGTATTCTTGTATTTTGTGTTGTACATTAAGACTCTATGTATGTATACATCATTTGTTTCACATTAATAAAGGCAATAATCTATTTGATTTATATCTTATGCTATAACATGAATAGACTATCCATTGTTTGATAATCATAAAACATATCCCAAGTCTATTCTAATCGTGGGAACAAATAAAATCATGGACTTGTATATTCGATGATTGTATGGTAGTTCTTAATTAGCCATAATACTAGTCATGAATATAGGTACATGTGATTGACATGGGACAGGATCGATTCGCACAAGAAAGCCGTATGGTTGTCACGTCATAGGTCTTTCTTAAGTAGGTCTTTTTTATCCTCAGACCAGATTTCATTATAGTATCAATATGGAATTTGGTTCACTTTGACATACACCTAATAGGTCTGTAAAAGTATGCTAAATACGGGTATGATTGGGTGGACCGGTGAACATATCGATATGGATGATGAAGTAATGGAATTGCCACTCGGGTAACACTAAGATGACATCACTGACCACTTGATGAGTGTGACTGATAAGTGTATGGCCATACCCAAATAAGTCGATTGCTTATTTGATTAATCAGTCAACTCAAGATTAAGAAATATAATAAACAGTAGAAGAGGATGACGGACACTGTGCCTCTTGTTTATTCATATCAATGTTATTTGGTAAAGGACACTATGAGATTACTACCGTGTGAATGTCTTCTAAATACTAAATATCTTTGTCTTAATTGGGGGCTGTAATGGTTTGCTAGAACCCACTTACAGTCTGTGGGCCTTGGGCCTATTGCCAACATAAAAGCAAACCCATAGGATCGTGCATATAGATCAACTGAGTCAGAACTTATAGAAATTGTACATGTAATGTACATTGGAAGGAATGCGTTAATTAATTAGATGACATTTGGTGTCAATGTAATTAATCAATATTGGATTGATTTTATTTAATTAATAAGTTTATATAATGTAATTAATTAATTTATTAATTAATTGAATTACATAAAGTAAACAATCAATTAGATTATTTTCCTAAGTAGGAAAATTAAATACATGTAATGTATTTACTTAAGTGTGATTTAGTTTTATTTAGTGGTAATTAAATTTAGCCAAATGGAATTAAATTACATAGTATAAACCTTTTAAGTTAAAATTTCTTTGTGTAATTATAATCCTAGTGGGCTTGGGTTTAATTAACCTAATTAAAACCCAATTAGACAAGGAGTCTATATAAGGGCACATTTAAGTAGAAAAAAATCAGCATAACCCTAGAACATTCTAGCTATTACTCTTCTATTCCTTCACTCTTTGGCTAGCACCGGTTCCCGCTTGATAGTTGGTCATGCACTGGACTTTGGAGATCGCAGTTTTATGAAACAATTCTGCAGCAGTCTCTAGAAGAGACAGAACTGGTGAGTTTAATCTCTCTTGGTTCAAATTGGTTTTATTTCAATCGATGGTAATTGGACATGATAGGTGGATTCTAGGAAAATTTTAAATGGTGTAATTCCGATGTGCCACATTATTTTTCTGATGACGAATCCCAACAGTGGTATCAAAGCATAGGTTTTGTCCATTAGATTGATTGGATTTTGGTTCTTGAAATTGTTCTTGAAGAAAGAATAGGTTTCAAGAATTATTTTTTTGGGGTTTTTTTTTATTAATTTTTCCCTAATTGGTTTTCAATTTAAAATAGTTTTTTTTTTCAATGATGTTGCTGCTTGTTTTTTTTCTTAGCTGGATTTCTTTTGTGTTTAATTCAACAACAACAACAACAACAACAACAACAATAATAATAATAATAATAATAATAATAATTTTGGTTTTGGGCAAAAGATGGAATCACAATTTCCATCAGTTGCCTGCCCGCAGCAAGCCGCTACGGCAACAGCTAGCTACTACTGCGGTAGGCGTTGGGTTCAGATCCGGTTTTGGATTTTGCGGGTATTTTTTAATTTGTATTTAAATTGATTATTTTGTTGGTAGGCATATTTAATTTAATTGTTTTGCATATTAAATCGAATATGAACTTTGTGAGATTGCCCAATAAACCGTGCCATTGGTTAAAATTGGGAAGGCTAAATTTTGGATTTGTAACAACCTAAATTCCAATAGGAGAAAAATTGTTAATTTTGCATTAATGGATGTTATCCATTGGACCTTTATGGGCCTTAGTCACATATGTTGAAATTGGTGATTTCACCCTAAGTAACTTGGCTTAAAATTTATATTTATAATTTCGAAAGCCATGATCATGCATCATATTGGTATGTATGTGCACAATAGGTACTTTGTTTGAAATGTTGTGTTGAGTTCTATGGGCCTTAAACTATTATCAGTTGTAATTTGATTTTGGGAAATATGGCCTGCGTGCCATTTCTTTTATTTTGATGTAATTTTAGAATAGATTTTATTTTAAATAAAATTATTGTAATTGCATCAAGTTTGGAGGAAGGCCTAGATGAAGCAACCCATGGTGGGAGCCCAAGGAGAATTACAATCCGGACTGATGGAGAATTAGATAGATTATCTAGTTTTTCATTAGGTTGTAATTGGGGCGTATAGGATCTCATTATTTTAAATTAAGTATGCTATTGCATTTGTCATATAATATGGATGTATGGATCACCAGATTATAACCCATGATTATGCATGCTAAGCTGTATCACTTAATTTTAATCCAGAAATTAAAATATTGAGTCGTTTAAAAGTGCTTCCCACATTCACACCTCCCATTGATGTTGCAATGTGCGCCATGCCCTAGCTGGGTACATTATAGTATTCGGTGGGCCGTTGAGGGTTAGGATACTTGGTATGGTTAACATGTGAATGGTGGTTTGACCCAATATGGGTAGCATTAGCTCAGAGCAGGCCCTAAGCACAGATGGGTAAAGTGTCAATAAGCCCATCAAACCAAGAGTCCTTCGTGGAAGGATTGGATAGGTTGTCCTACCAAAGGAATCAATGGTTGGTTAGCGAGCCCTAGTTTGGCCAGTCATTGATAAGTTGTGGATCTTGGTCAAGTCAGCTAATTAACATCACCAATGAACAAATTAAAATTAGATTATTAATTTGAATTGACATAAAGTCCTTTATTTTAACTCAGGCAATGATTTCTTCAATATGGATAATCCCATTTCAGGGACTAACTTCCTATACTAGGCTAGGAACTTACAAATAGCTCTTAGACAAGAGTCCAAGGAGTATGTACTGAATGCTCCTTTACCATCTAGCCCTCCCGGAGGTCGAGGCATCACCACATTGATGGCGGAGCAGTACGAATGGCACGTGAAGGATGACTGAGATGTCTCGTTCCTTATGCTAGGCACCATGGCTTCTGATTTTCAGAAACAGTTATTGGAGCAGCATGCTTATGAGATGATGGATCAACTTAAAAAGATGTTCCAAGATCAGGCTTGTCAGGAATGTTACCTGACTACTAAGGCACTTTGCACGACTACATTGGCTGTTGGGACTTCTGTTGGCACTCATATTCTAAAGTTGAAGGGCTATATTGCTACACTTGCCCACCTCGGCTTGCCAGTTCTGCAGGACTAGGCAGCAGACATTATTCTTAGGTCACTTCCTGAGTCTTACAACCAGTTTATCATGAACTACCACATGCAGGGGTTGGATAAATCAGTTGTTGAGCTACATGGCATGCTAAAGCTTGATGAGCAGTATCTTAAAAAGACTCTTGAAGTTTTACTAGTGAACAAGGGCAATACGGGCACTGCTAAAGGAAAGGCCAAATTTAAGGCCAAGGCTAAGGCCCAAAAGGCCAAGGCTAAGGGCAAGAAGGTGGTGGCCCACCCCAAAGTAAGGGTTACTTCTTTTAAAGATGTCTGCCATGAGTGTCATGAGAAGGGGCACTGAAAGAGCTTGTGTCCAAAGCTAAGGGAGCAACTGAAGGGCAAAACTGATGCTTCAGGTATTTATGTTGTTGAGATTAATCTGGCCATTTCTACATCTTGGGTCTTAGACACTAGATGTGGATCTTACATTTGTTCAAATGTGCAGGGTCTAAGAAATAGGAGACTACTAGGATATGGAGAAGTAGATCTTCGAGTCAGAAATGGCGGTCGGGTTCAGGCCATGGAGATCGAAGATTATTTCTTAGAGATGCCTAGTGGACTTGTTTTAGAATTAAGAAACAGTTATTTTTTACCTGCGATGTGCAAGAATATTATTTTTGTTTCTTTATTGGATCTTTTTGGTTTTGTATTTAACATTGGATATGGTAGAATTTCTATGCAATGTGACAATATTATTTATGGAACAACATTTCTTGAAAATGGCTTATATATCCTTGATCTAAAACGTGAAAGTTCAATCTACAACATAAATACTAAAAGGATTAAAACAAAATATAATTAATCCTACATACATCTAACACTATTGTCTTGGGCATATAAACCAGAAGCGCATTGCTAGGCTTCATTCTAGTGGAGTGCTAAGGTCATTTGACATTCAGTCTTATGACATATGCGAATCTTGTTTAAGAGGCAAGATGACAATGATGCCTTTTAGCAAGACTGCTGAAAGGGCTTCAGAGCTATTGGAGCTGATACATTTCGATGTATATGGCCCAATAAGCACTAGTACTAGATCCGGTTTTCTGTACTTTGTCACCTTCATGGATGACTTTAGCATATACGCTTACGCATATTTGATGAAGCATAAGTCCGAGACTCTTCAGAGGTTCAAGGACTTTAAGAACGAAGTAGAAAACCAACTCGGTAAGAAAATAAAAGCACTTCGATCTGACTGAGGGATGAATATTGGAGCTAAGAGTTTGACTCATTTATGAGAGAGTGTGGGATTGTATCCCAACTCACTCCTCCTAGTACACCCCAATGGAATGGAGTGTCAGAAAAGAGGAATAAGACTTGGCTAGACATGGTTCCCTCGATGATGAGTCATGCTACACTGCCTTTCTCCTTTTCTGGATATGCTTTAGAGACAGCTACTTACATTCTTAATAATACACCAAGCAAGGCAGTTGAGGGAACACCATATGAACTATGGAAGGGCCGAAAGCCTAATGTTTCCTTCTTGAAGATTTGGGGCTGTTGGATATGCCCTAGTCCCAAGGCATTGGTCCTTGTATTTGTATTATAAATTTGTATAATGTTATTGGATTTAATGTATCATACAATTTATGTTGTTAAATGAAGGCATTAATATATTTTTTTATATATCTTGTGCTATGTTTTAAATAGAGTATCCTATAGACATATCCATATTCATGTTGACAAGTGTCATGCAATTGGCAGTAAGACCATGGATAGGGAAAATGATATGACCATAAAGTCATTTGTAGTTTGTTCTAGTCATGGGAATGAATGGAACTAGAGACTATCAGTAGCTTGGTTGGATGACGGTGTCTTACCGGCCATTGGACATGGGATGTCAACCAAATTAATGGGTACATGCAAAAAAGGGGCATGGTACTGGATAGATCCACTAAACGTGAAATCTACATGGTATAGTATCACAAGTGATTCTCGTGTAGTACTTGTATGGATCCTTTGACCTGTGTGAGCAGACGACATTTTTCAGAACGCGCGGCGAAGCGAGAACTGGGGATTTTCTTTTTGAGCGAGTGTGTGGTTTTGAAAACGGGTTTTTATTTTTCTTAAGAAAACATTTCATTTTATTGAGAAAACTCATTTTGTAGAAAACTTAATTTTAAGTGTGAATTTTGAAAAGCAGATTTTTAGAAAATCCCAATTTAAACTTAAAGATCTGGAAACCTAAATTTCGTGATAAGATATAGAGTCGCCACCCAGATCAACTCATCTGGTAAATTCTGGAACAGCTCCTTACCAAGTTAATATAATATAACATTCACTTAATTCTACCCATTTTTATCTTCTTTTAATTTTAGTTAATGCTCATGCAAATGACATAAATAAAGTGCAAAAAAATCAGGAATATAAACCATACATCCAAAAATAAACCAAGAAAAGAAATAAAGGCCTTATTACAACTCAGAAAAAAGAAAAAAAAAGCTCTCATCCTCACCATTATAATAGCCTAGATACATGAGGACCTAAAAAGTACAATCACCTAGATACACGAAATGATCTATTGAATACATCAAAAATGAAAAATAAAAGGCTGCATCCAAATACAGTTAGCATAAGTATACAAATCGCATCAAGGACTCACATAAGACAAAATAGGGGTATTTTGGGAAACGGGATCATGCATGGGGGGATAACCAAGAAGTCTGGATGACTACTCGATTAGACCTGGAAAACATTTTTTAAAACGCCCTGTAGATTTTGTGAATGAAAATCAATTTCAAAAACGATTTGGCTCGTTTTACATGCATTTTCCATCTTTTAGTGGGCCGGATATCCATGAACCCGGGGGTTCCGTTCATGAGTGGGCCTAAATTGAACATCCATCTAGGGTCTGGAAGCATAAACACGACAAAAATCCTTTTTCAATTGAAAGGAGAAACAAAATTACGAGTTAGAGGCTATAAAGGCAAAGCTATAATTCTGTTTCATCAACTACAGCTGAGCCACTGTAGTATGCTACAGCCGAGCCACTGTAGTGGCTGGAGCAGCTATAAAACCTATAGCTGAGTGGCTGTAGTGCTCCAGAAACACTAATCCGGTTTTCTCTTCCATTTTGAAAATCGTTTTTGATGTTTTGATGGTTTTAACTAATCTAGGGTTTCTGGAAACGTACAAAATCCATGAAATAGATCCAGATCAGATCAAACAAATTCGGAAAAACCCTAAAAACCCAAAATCATCAAAACCAAATCTCACATCCATCAATCAAAAACCCAAAAACCACAAATCTAATCATATGTGAATGTGATTTGACCGATATTGTTCGTGAAAAATACATTTGATTTGAAAAACGAAGTGTTCTCGGTCGATTTAGGACATTTGGAGCTTTTGCCCTGGAGATTACAGACGAGCAGCTATAATTAGAGGACTATAGCCATGCCACTGTAGGTTACAGCTGCACCACTGTAGTCATCAGACTACAGCCGAGTGGTTGTAAGCAACAGACGGGGCGGCTATAGCTGGGTTTCCACTTCCAGCTTTAAGAAAAATACAAGAACATACACAATAACACCTAAATCAATTTTAAATGAGTTTTTAGGGCCTCTCAAAGTATACCTTGTTTGCGTTCCGGTGTTTTGGATCACCAGAAATATATTCAGACACCGGAAAACTCCTCGGAATCACGAACAACCCGAAATCGTTCATGAATCTCCACAACTCGAACGAAACCCCAAATTGATCCCAATGAATGCCAAATCAATCTAAATCACTCCCAGATGTCATCCCTCAAAAGATCCTAAGGATTTCTATGGATGAGATTATAGCTTGAATGATTTTAGATTGGATTTAGGTTTTTCTTCTCTCTAAACTTAATTTTCTCTCTCTAATCTCTTAAAATCCCCAAAACCCTAGCTTTTTCTGGTTGTGGCTGCAGAATGATCTCCCCCTCTGACATAATTTTTTTTGCCTCTTTATATGGCCTAATTAAGGTTAAAAATCCCAAATTTACGAGATAAGATACCCCCTATTTAGGAGAAAATCAAATCTGGTAACTACAGTCGAGGAGCTGTAATGGCCTATAGCTAGGTGGTTGTAGTTGTGCAAACTACAGCCGCGCCCCTATAGGGCACTATAGCCGAGCGAGTATATTAGCCAGTTTTCTATTTCTCACTTTTTCTCACTTTTCTCTCTAGTTCTCTTAAGCGCTCAATCGACCTTCTTCGGGGTTTCACACCAAGATTTGTTACATTTCTTTAGGTCATCTAAGACATCTCTGATGTTGTTCTGGTCATTTCAAATCTACCTCATGTTTATCCTTGAAAAAGGTAATAAAGGCTTTCATCATCGAGATCGGGAAAAAACCCGTGCTCACAGGCTGCCCCTCGTATAACTAAAGTTGATTTAGACGGGTGCTTGTGCCTGATTTAAGTTTGGTCTCGCGATAGGGAGCATAATGAGAAGGAAAAGAGGACGTACCTGGGGTTCTCCTCGTGTTGACCTACTATGATGTTCGTAGGGACTTGTCTCGGTTGATTCGCGAAACAGTGGTCTTGCCTAAGTTGACTTGATTTTTCAGGGACTTACTTCAACTCCGTTGCAAAGCATAGGACTTTGCCCGAATTGATTCGATGTTCTCCAGGGATGTGCTTCGACTCCATTGCGAAGCAAAGGACTTTGCCCAGATTGGATTGGTTCTCCAGGGACGTGCTTCGACTCCATTACGAAGTGGAGGACTTTGCCCAGATTGGATTGGTTCTCCAGGGACGTGCTTTCACTCCCTTGTGAAGCAGAGGACTTTTCCTAGATTGGATTGGTTCTCCGGGGATGTGCTTTGATTCTATTATGAAGTAAAGGACTTTGCCCAGATTGAATTCTCCTTGTCATTTGATGTTCATGAAAGGGAAGGGTATTTTGGTAATTTTATATCTTGGAAAGTTGGTGTCCTTTGGGGGAAGGGTATTTTGACCATTTCCTCCTCGTGGGGCCTATGTCACGAAAAGAAATAAGTTTTAGTGATTTGGTATCCCCTTTGGTGAGAAAAAGGGTATTTTGGTCATTTGGTAGCTTGGCAACTAACCAAACGGCATTTTGGTCACCTTTAGTGGAGCCTATGTCACTAGGGGAAGAAATATTTCAATGATTTGATTTCCTATGAAGCTTGTGCACTAAAGGAAAGGTGTTTTAGCCATCTGGTAGTTTGGTTACTAACAGAAGGGTATTTTGGTCATTTCACTTCTAGCGGGGCCTGTGTCATCGAAGCAAAGGATAATAGTGTTTCCCATGAAGCTTGTGTGGTTAGGGAAAGATGCTTTGGCGATTTGAGAAGTTTGATTATCTCTTTTGATGTTTTGAAGTTGTTTCGGGTGCGTATTCGTTCCTTGATCAATAATTTTGGAACCAAAAATTCTTGCCCCTTCGATCAAGAATGAATATGGACTAAATATCTTACCCCTTGATACCTGTAAGACATGAAAACTACCTTTCTCATGATCAAATTGGCATAAAACAAGCTTTGAAAAATGAAAGAATGATGACTTTGCAAAACAACTACAGTGGCGCCATTGTAGTACTACAGCCGTGTGGTTGTAGTGTTTTTAAACTACAGTGGCTTGGTTGTAGTGATGGGTAAGAGGTGGCTTTTAATAGCCACAAAAACATTATGGCAGCCATATCTTTACCTCCAAGGCCGAAAACCCTTATCTTCTCTTGGTGATTTTCTTCCTTTAAAACCCTTACAAATCATCAAAATCATGAGACGAAAGTTGAGGAAAGTCCTCAAACCTATTCCTCCTGCTCAACCCACCCCTCACACGAGATTTTCCATTCTAGAGGGGGATTTGTTTTTAACCCATGAATCCACTGAGAGTGTTTATGGTTTAAAAGAGGACGATGAGTACTGCGGAGTAAAGATCGACGTTCCAGTACTTATCCGGCTCCAACTCTCGAGCCACAGCTTCTTGAATCCGGTTAGTTTTCTTGGATTTTCCTTTTTTTCCAAGTTTTGAATTTCTATGAAATTAGAGAAATTAGTCCATAATAGATGAAATT
Organism: Euphorbia tirucalli; assembly: GCA_039660915.1. NCBI lineage: Eukaryota > Viridiplantae > Streptophyta > Magnoliopsida > Malpighiales > Euphorbiaceae > Euphorbia > Euphorbia tirucalli. Next base: position 37,002,360 of record CM077636.1, on the reverse strand, counting down.
GATGCATGATTTGAGTAGAATATGTCCCTAGGATGCTTGATTGTTGATTTGGGTTAAGATAGAACAAGATTTAACCAAAAATCGACAAATTTGTGGTTTGCCCAAAAATTTGCAGCTATAGCCGCCCCAGGGGTTGCTTATAGCCATGCTGCTGTAGTCTTGAAGACTATACCCGCTAGACTGTAAGCCCCTACAGGATTGCCTTGAATTTGCCAACTACAGCTGGGCGGTTATAGTTGGCAGATTCAAGGCAGTGCTCTTTTTTACGACTCTAAGGGTATTTCCTTAATCTTTATGATGCATATACATTCTAAAATGCTCATAAACTCCCTGATCATTGATTTTGCAAGCGAGATCTGACCATTGTGGTAGCGGATCTATTTCAGAGTCCTTGAGATGGTACAGGCGGCTTCCTGATGGGGTGAAAGCGATTCTGAATTCTACAAGCTTGCATCGATTGATTCAGAGTATGACCATCACCACTCCTCGTATGAGAGGACTCTTGGCCGTACTCTTAGAGAGATGGATGGATACCACTCATTCATTCCATTTCCCATCCGGGGAGTACACAGTGACACCCGAGGATCTCATCGCTATCATCGGGCTTTCTTTCTCCTGACAGGTGATCCGCTTCAATCAGACTTTGGCACATAGCGGCTACTATCCAGAGTTAGTAGCCATGCTCATCGAGATTGAATCCCCTGACAGTAGGATTCAATGTAGGAGTATCAGGGATTATTGGTTGAATCGGCAGGCTAAGCTTCCGGATGGGACTACTTTTGAGCTACAGATGAGAGACGGTATGCGAGGGCCTTTTTGCTCCATGCCATTTCCACACTCCTCTTCCCTATGGGCTGGAGCAGTTTGAATTTGGTCGTGTTACCCTCCTTGATCGAGCTAAAGTCTGTAAGGACTCTCAACTGGGGTCGAGCGGCTTTGGCCCAGCTTTACCACTCCTTTGACCTCTATGCTTGAGGCTCTCAAAATGAGTTGAAAGGCCCTTGGATTACGCTACATGTGAGTGTTTTGAACCTTTTATCTTATGACTTTACTTTCCTTTGTGCATTTCCTAGATTATTATTGACTTCGTTTTCATATTTCTTCTGTAGATTTGGGCCTATGAGTACTGCTTTGCTCCTACCCTGGTAGTACATATCCCTGATGATTATGAGTTGGCCGAGTTTCCTCGTCTGAGACTGTGGTTAGGGTTCATTGGAGCGATGTTGATGAAGACAAGGACGAGTGCCATGAATTCTTGAGCGAGATGACTTTTGCTATGGTATGCTTCTTGTCCTTTTCTGAATCCCCAAACTCACTACCCGATGACTATTTTTTCTAACTTTGAACTTCTTGATTTTCTGATTCTAGATTGTTAAGACCCCTTGGAGGCGAGAGGGAGATGATTTGCCCTAGCTACTTTGAGATGCACAAGCGCTGTCCATTTGACTCTTTGTGATGAAGTGCCCCTTCGGGCAAGAGTGGTACCTCGGCGAAAGGGTTTATGACTGGCGCTCCAGCCCTGAGAGGTGTAGGATTCCAGCCACCTTACCGGTGGGGTTATTTTGGCCTCACCTCCTAGCCTTTGAGCTACATCCAGACTTATACGGAGCTAGCTACGAGGCTGGTAGTATGGATAGTGACTACTGCCAGTTCATTGCCACTCATCTTCTTAATCTGACTACTGACGCTAGTGCTGGGGTACTTTCCAAAACTTTTTCTTTCTGTTTTTCTGTCTTGTACTTGCTTAAAGTTATTATTCATTTACATTCCCTTCTTAACTGACTTCAGCCATCTTCAAGGGGTGGATATGCTCACCCATCCTTATCTGCTAGAGGAGCAGGTAGGAGGTCTGGTTCTGGCTTTGCTTGGACCACTCCGCTGCTAGAGTGGAGTATGCTCCCGTTCCTCCTTCTTAGGCTTCTCAGGACCCTGATGCCGATTATCTGCATGGTTGGCTCGAGTTCCCAATTGAGAGCTCCATTCAGCTGTTCAACAATTCTCGACAGTCTTACCAAGCCGACCTCCATCTCCATGACCATTCTTTTCCTCCGGCCATTCCCGATGGCACCGCACATGTGAGTATCTCTTCTTTTCTCTGTTTTTTCCCCTTTTACTGATGATTTGTCATAAATTGTTCCCCTTTGAATACAATGTCTACAGATTCCAATGATACAAGGCATGTGTATGGGCCAGGCCATTTCCACACTGAGGGCGCTCACCATCCGGGATAACTCCGCTTTGACTGTCAGTACCTGCATTTGGCTTTATGCTTGTGTCTAGATGTATGCATGTATGTATGGATGCATATGCATGTGATTATGATGTTTTTCATGCTTTGCTTGGTGCAGACGATGATTGGGATTGAGCATTGTGAGTCTGCTCACTTAAGGGCGGAGAATGACCAGTTGCGATGACGGGTCACCGAGCTAGAGATCATGAATCAGGCCTTCAGAGATCAGGTGGATGATTGGGATGCCCAGATGGGGTTTGCAGGTGATGATGTGAGTGAGAACCCGACTGAGGAGCTAGGAGATGGTGGAGATAAAGACGATGATGCTGGCTTTACACCTTCTTAGGCTTATTTCTCCATTTTTCTACTTGTGGTGTATTGACCTGTTTGTGGGTTATTTCCTTTGACATTTGCACATTTTGGCCCTTGCATGGGTCTTACTTTGTGATGTACTTGATAGCTTGAATGATTTACACATGATTCATGACATTTACATCTTCTAGTCATTGAATTTGAGCCTCTGTGTGTATATTCTCTGCCTTTTCATGCTTTTTTATTGCCCCTTAATTCAATCTGGTCCGGTCCGGGATGTGTTCTGGTGCCTTTAGACTTCATTTTCTTTGAAAAACTACCCCTGGAACTTATAGCCGTGCATCTATAATCATCAGAATCATATAGAGATATAGACAAAGTGCTGTCTGTGCTACAGCCGCGCCCCTGTAGCACTACAGCCGCCTGGCACATTACAGCCATGCCACTATAAGGTATACAGCTGCCAAACACCTATAGCCGTCCACACCAAATTTCAGCTTTTCTTCTCCTTCTTTCACTCCTCTTTGGCATGGATCAACTCCGAGGATGACTCCGGGACTATTGAGATATGACCCGCTCTTCCAATTGAGCTTTGTTAGCGCCCTTTGGCTTACAGTACCTCAGGTTTTACACTATTTTGACTCTGAATCGGGTCTTTTTGGATGCTGTTACCAGCTTCTAGGATCTGATGGATCACATCTTTTGCTTCACTAGCCAGGAGCTGTGCCCCTTGGTAGAGGAGTTTAGTGATATCCTCTGCGTTCCTTGCCCTCGAGGAGTCCGGTTAGTTGTTCCTGATCTTAACTCGGGTGATATTCATGCATTTCTGAGTCGATTTGCCCCAAATGTAGTAGGTATGGGTCATGCACTTTCTGGTAGGCCTGCTTCTCCCAGACTTAGCCTTTTTGTTATAGCAAATTTATGCTTTGCTTTACCCCCTTCTACCCTTGGTGGGCTCCATTGATGAGTTTGCTACTGATGGCATGCTACCTGTGCGAGTCTCGAGATGGTGCTTGCAACATTAGATTAGCCTCCATATGTGACCAAGATGGCTCGGGGTGTATCACCTATGGGGATTGTCTTAGCCAAGACACTGATTCGTTTGGATTCTGTCCACTCTGATTCTCCTGTCGAGAGTTATGGATCCCTTTTTCTGCTTTAGGTATACTTTTGCACTGTACCTTCTGAATTCAATTATCCATTACCCCTTTCAATTTGACTAACCTTGCACAGATCTAGCTGCTGGAGAAGCTGAGCCTCCTGAGCCCTCCTCCACCTTACCCAAGATACGTTCCAAAGTGTTACTGGTCTCGATGCATCGAGCTTCCAGATTTTGGCTTTATGTTCATGGAGCATTTGTTTGATTGGCTGAGGAGTCGGGCTAATGCCTCTATTCGATGGGTCTGCCCCTGGTGGGATATTTCTGATGTGACTACTGAGACCTGGGCCGGAGGTGTCCAGCTGCTTGGATTGACCCATGTGACTTTCTACAATCCTACTCGATTGTGCAGACAATATGGTCAGCTACAAGGAGTCCCTCGATCTTTGTGTAGCACTAAGTGCAGAGTGTTTACACCATAGTGGCCTCGACACGTGCAGCATTAATGGATGCCTCCTACTCACACCAAGATTCTGAGATATGATGCTACTGCACCTGTGGAGATGAATGCTCGCTACAGAGCTTGGCTGACTGACCTGATTACTTACCCCACGAGACGTGGACGTGAGGCGCTGACTTTGAGGCACCTCGGTCCTTAGAGGATTAGGGTTAACTGAGCTTGATGCTATTGTATAACTTTTATTTTGTTTTTATTTCATGTCCTAACTTTTGCATAGGTCGCCTTTTTGGGTTTTCGGCCTATCGGACTATTTTTACTTTTGCTTGAACTACCCTTTCGGGTTTTCAATTCAGCAGACTTTAGTTTGTGTCCTAACTTTTGCATAAACCTCCCTTTTTGGGTTTTCAATCTACCGGACTTTTTTTTTTACATAAATATTCAATCTATGGATGTGGGATATGCAAAAGATATGAAGCCAATTACGCATGAAATAATCTGACTTTTAAGTAAACTCAAGACATTTAAGCGAATAGAACTGAATATTCATTCATTTATTCATAAATAATGCTTTAGTACAATGCACATCAATGACGAAATAAAACTAAGGACAGATTCTGTGATGGTACATGTCTCGACTGAATCCACGCTTGCCCCCAATCAGCCTTTGCAGATTTTCCAGCTGATAGTCCTTGCCTCTCTGTCCTAATTTTTGCATAGATCGCCTTTTCAGTTTTTGACCCATCGGACCCTTCTCTCTCTTTTTTTTACACGTAATAATGCTTCATCTGGTCCTGGTTGATAGGGTTGATGAATTCATTCCCGTCCATGTCCATAATCTTTGCAACACCCTTCAAAAGTACCTTTTGACTACATAAGGACCTTCCCAGTTCAGCTTGAATTTCCTCGTACCAAATCCCCTGCCTTGAGTGGACGTTTCTGATGACAAACCTTGTTGTTGTAGGTCCTACCCATTCGCTGCTGGTACATCTATAATCGGTCTAAGGCCTGAAGACTCTTTTTATCGATCAGTGCCAACTGTCCACACCTTGACTGAAGCCACTCAGATCCTGGCAAGTGTGCCTCTATGACTACTCTTACTGACCTGACTTCTGTTTCCACTGGCAAAACGGCTTCCATCCCATAAACTAGTGAATATGGCATTTCTCCTGTAGGGGTTCTAATGATCATCCGATATCCCCACAAGGCAAATGGTAACATGTTGGCCTAATCTCTGTAGGTCACTACCATTTTAACAGAATCTTCTTAATAGATTTATTGGCCGCTTCTACCACCCCATTGGCTTGTGGGTGATACGGGGATGACTTATGATGCTTAACTCTCTTCTCTTGAAACAACTGTGCCGTTAGTCCTTAAAATTGTACCCCGTTATCAATCACAACCTGATGAGGGATCCCGTACCTCGTAAAAATGTTCTTTTCTATGAATTTGGCCATCTTCTTAGCTGTAACATTTGCTAATGATTCTGCTTTGACCCATTTCAAAAAGTAATCCACAGCCACGACAATGAATTGGTGTCCGTTCGAGGTGGGCAGCCTTATCTCTCCGATGATATCTATACCCCAAGTTGCAAATGGCCACAGAGTCGAGGATACCTAAAGTTCAAGTGGCGGGAGATGATTGAGATCTCCGTACACTTGGCATTCATGGCACCTCTTAACTTCCTCATTACAATCAGCTTGCAGAGTGAGCCAAAAGTATCCTTGTCTCAATATTGTCTTTGCCAGGGCCAGCCCATTCATATGCGGTCTGCCAGCTTCGGAGTGTATTTGTTTCATAACCTTAATTGCCTCTTCCTCTGTTCGACACTTCAAAAGGATCCCGTTGGCTGTTCTTTTGAAGAGCTGATTCTCAAATACCCGAAACTACACTACCAATCTTCGAAGGGAAACCTTATCAGCCTCACTAGCGTCCTTGGGGTACTGACCATTTTGAATGAACTGTAAAATATCATAGTACCAGGGATGTTCTTCAGTTGTTGCAACTGTGTTGACTGATGAATAGCACGGATTCTAAGCAATTTCCAGGATTACTGGCTGTATCGGCTGTTTTCAGGGCCCTTCCCACATTAATGACAGTGTAGCCAAGGAATCCACCGTCTGATTTTCTTCCATCTGCATATGCCATAATTCACACTGACTGAATGCCTTCACCCTTTCCCAAACCATCTCAAGATAAGGTCGGAGTGATTCTTCTCTTATCTCCTAATCTCCCGTAACCTGCCAAATCACCAAAGTTGAATCCTCGATAACTAATACCTTATTTGCCCCTAATGTGATCAGAGCATCAATTCCAAATAGGCAAGCTCCGTATTCTGCTCCGTTATCAGTTACTTGAAAGTCAAGCCATTTTGCCAAAGGAATGATTTCTCCTTCAGGTGTAGCAATGATTACAACTAAGCATGCGCCGTGTTTGTTCACTGCACCATCAAAGTACATCACCCATCTATTTGTTTCTTCTTCCACCATCGCTAGTTGTTCATCGAGAAATTCCAAGTTCTCGACATAATCTGAATCTATCTGCTGATTAGCTAGAAATTCTGCTACGGCCCTTCCTTTGATTATCTTCATCATCACATACTCTATTTCAAACTCTGACAACAAAAGCAACCATCTCGACAATTTCCCAGCTCATACTAGAGCTTGGCATAAGTATTTCATAGGATCCACTTTGGCTACCACCTGAACTTTATACTACTGGAAGTAATGCCTTAGCTTCTTCATCAACCATACCATAGCAGCACAGCTTTTCTCTACTATCGTGTATCTAGTCTCGTATTCTAGTAGCTTCTTACTCAAGTAGTAGATCACATGTTCACACCTGTCTTCCTGCTCTTGTACCAATATTGCTCCTACTGAAGTCTCTTCAATAGCCAAGTATAGAATCAGAGGCTTGTCCGGTATTGGAGGCTTTAGCACTGGAGGGTTCATCAAATAGGCCTTAATTCTGTTGAAAGCTATCTGACACTGCTCATTCCACTCCACTAGCTGGTTTTTCTTTAGAAGCCTAAAAATTGGCTCACAAACTATCATCAGCCTTGAAATAAATAGACTGACATACTGTAGTGAACCCATAAACGACCTTACTTCCTTTTCTGACTTCTGTGTCGGCATGTCCCTGATGGCCATGATCTTATCTGGATCCATCTCGATTCCCTTCTAACTGACTACATGACCAAGCAGTTTTCCCGAAGTTACCCCGAACACACACTTCTTGGGATTTAGGTGGAGATTGTACTTCTCGATTCTAGTTAGAAATCTATCCAGGATAGCTAGCTGCTCTGTTGGGATTCGTCACTGGAAACCGACCGATAAAAGCGGAAATACGCGTCGATTTCCTCGAATCCGGTCCCAGGAGCTTAAGATGTGGAAATAAAAAACTTAAAGCATAAAGAAAAAGTTCAAAAACTTACCACAAAGTCTCTCTACGAGACGGATGCAAAATACAGAAATCAAGTGTAGATTTCCTCCACCGATGCATACACGAACGGCTCTCGGACCGAAACCCGTGCTAGCGACTCAGACGATTTCAAAGAGAGGGAGAGAAGGGCGGCACACTTAAGACTTATGGCTGTCCTCTATTTCTTTCCAAAAGAAATAAGCAATCTCTCTCAAGTAAGCACCCAAGTTTCTTTCCAAAAGAAATAATCCATTATTCAAGGCAAATTCATTTCTACCCAAAACAAAGAATAATCCACCGCCAAGAATAATGGACGACCAAAAATATATGAGTGAGTGGATAGAAATTATTATTTTTTTCTCTTATCAATCTAACCAGAAGAAGAAAGAAAAATACCCAAGTATAGGAAAGTCAAACTTTGCCAACCAAAAAGTCCACCATGACTCACCATTCACTCATTACATTTTTGTCCTAAAATGAGTCATCCTCCTTTGCCAAAAATCCAAAAAGTATTTGGCCAATTAGTGATCAAATGGATGGGATATTTGTCTCATATTTCTTACCATCATGATGACAAAAAATATCCAAGTAGCAAAGTCCAACCTTGCTAAGTCAAAAGTCAACCATGACTCACCCATTTGATCATTCCCTTTTGTCCAACAATGACTCACTCTTTATGCTCCATATTTCGGCCAAGGATGGATGAAAAATAAATGGGATATTTTCTTTTCTTACCATAAGAATCATGAAAATATCAAGGAAGCAAAGTCCAATCATGCAACCATAAAGTCATGCCATGACTCACCATATACATCATCACATTTTAATCCCTTTCCATGCTTAATTTCGGCCAACTCAATCCCACATTATGTGGGCATATTCATTTTATGCCTAAACCCAATTTTAAATCTATTGATCTAATTAATTTCAAGTGTAAATTTAATTTAACATGTGTGCTTATATATTATACCACATAATATATTACATACATTTAAATTAAATTTCATTTGACCCATTAATTTAATCAATGGATTAAATTAGACATATATAAAATGAAATACATGTAAACCTATACATGTAATAATATTTCCACCTAGGAAATAATCTTATAAATTAATTCATTGAATTAATTAAGACAATGCTGAAATAAATATTAATTATATTATTTTGATCAATCCAATTGATCCATATAATGTAATTAATAAATCCCTCTCTCTTCAAATGTGTATACTCTAAGTACACACTTAATCCGACTAGTTAAAGTCCAGACATTCAATGTGTACGATCCGATGGGCCCATCTTTATGTTAGCAGTGGGCCAAGGCCCACAGACTACAGGCGGGCTCTAGCAAGCCAGTGTAGCCCCCAATTAAGATAGAGAGAGCAGTCAAACTGTCACCGTAACCCTGTAGTTTGAACTTATATATCCCATGTCACTGATATCGATGTCCAACACAGAGGCATGGTTGATCACCCTCTATATGTGTATAGACATTTACTTGATCCCGAATGAACTGATGCTCACAAGCAAGATCCAATCTTGTTTGGGTGTGGCCACACTCTTATCAGTAACATTCATCAAGCGGCCGGTGATATCGTCTCAGTAAACTACTGAGTAACATTCCTTCTGCATATCCATAGCATTACCATGCTCAGAACACACCTGAACGTACCCATACTTAGCACCTTTTTATAGGCCCGTTAGGTGTACACCAAAGTGTGCCACTTCACATGCAGCACCATTGTGAGCACGGGTTTTTTCCCGACATCTGTGATGAAAGTCATTGTTGCCTTTTTCACGGATAAACATGAAGCGAATTTAGACTGACCGGAATAATGTCGGAAATGTCCCGGATGACCCAAATGTGTGTGATAAGTCTTGGTATGGAGCCCCAAAAAAATTCTAGTGAGTATTTAAGAAAACAGAAGAAAAAAATGAAAAATAAACAAAATAAGCTAATCTGGTCACAAGACTGTAATCACCAGACTTCGTTTTTTACCAAAAATCAGCATTTAATTCCAATTTTCAACCAAAATGAGAGATATAAAAGCCTCATATCCGGGATTAGAGTTAATACAACGCAGAGAGAGGTAGAAAATTAGAGAATTTTAGAGAGAAAAACACACAATAACACAGATTTTCGGACTTTTTCTAGGGTTCTTGCGAAAAATAAAGCGTTTTGATCTAAAAATAACAAAAAAAAATTTCAACAAAACACATAGAAATCATTGTAGGATGTTGTTAAATCATCACTATTCACTCAATCTCTCTAGGGGTACCGTTCGGGCTTCATTTTATCGCTCACTTTTCGGGTTGTTCGTGACTGCAAGACACTTTCCTGCATCCGAATCCATCTCTGGTGATCCAAACAATGGAATACAGACCAGGTAACATTCTGAGAGGTCTTAAAAATCCATTTTTGTTCATTCTGGGTGTTGTTTGTTGATTTTTTTTCAAATTTTTACGATTTCGGAAGCGAATTTTGATTACAGCCGCCTCGCGTAAGATCACAGTTACCCGACCGTAACCTACAGCCGTGCGGCTGTGACCTATAGTCGCATGACTGTAATCTTCTAATTACAGTCGCTTAACTGTAATCTCTAGGGCAGAAGCTCCTAATGCCCCAAAATCGACCGATAACGCTTCCGTTTTCAGATTTATGTGTTTTTCATGTTTATTATCGGTCCAATTGCATTATGTATGCTTAGATTCCCGGTTTCTTATTTTTAATTGATGAATGTGATTTCAAGTTTGGTGATTTCGAGTTTTTAGGGATTTCCAGATTTATTTTGATCTGTTTCGGATCCGTTTGGTTGAAATCAGTGTGTTTCTAGAAATCCCAGATTACCCTAAATCGCTAAATTTGCAAAATGATTTTCAAAAACGAGAAAAAAAGGCCGAAAAAAAATTCTGGAGCATTGCAGTCGCAAGACTGTAATATACAATCGCGCGATTGTAGGTTCGCGCAGCTGTAACCTATAGACACTGGGCTGTAGTTGAGGCAGAATTATAGTTTTGCCCTTTTCGGCCCCAAACTTGTAATTTTGCATCTTTTTCCTATTCAAAACAGAATTTTGGTGTGTTTACATTCTTTTTGGACCCTAGATGGATGTTTAATTTAGGCCCACACATGAACGGGACCCTCGGGTCCTAGGATATCCGGCCCACTAAAGTTGGAAAATGCATGTAAATGAGCCAAGTTGTTTTCAAAATTGGTTTTTCATCCATAAAACCTACAAGGCTTTTCAAAAAACCGTTTTCTAGGTCTGACCGGACCGACCAGCCGGGTCGAACCGGTTACCCCCCTATGCATGATCCCCTCCTACAAATCCCTATTCTGTCCTATTTGAGTCTTTTGTATGCCTTGATTATTTGTGCTAACCGTATTTGGATGGAGCTTTTATTTTTGTTATTTTTCATTTTTAATGTACTTAATAGATTATCTCGTGTAATTAAGCGATTATAATTTCTTAGATTATCGTGTATAGTAGGCAGTTGTAAATGGTGAGGATGCGAGTTTTCTTTCTTCTTGGGTTGTATAATCTGGCCTCTGATTTACTTTTCCGCACTTTTATTTTAATATTTATATTAATGTCATTTGCATGAGTATCGATTAATAATTAAAAGAAGATAAAATGAGTAAAATTAAGTGAATGCAACATTACATAATGAAATAATAATTGAAAATAAGTGAGGATTAGTAGATTTGTTGCCCGAACCCTGAATCTCTGAATTAGGTACCGGAATTTCCCGGATGAGCTGATCCGGGTGGCGACTCTGTATCTAATTTCGAAATTTAGGTTTCGAGATCTTTAAGTTCAAATTGGGATTTTCTAAAAACCTATTTTTCCAAAATTCACACTTGCAATTAAGTTTTCCTAAGAAAAATTAAAGACCCGTTTTCAAACCACATCATCACACACCTCAAAAAAGAAAATCCCCGGTTCCCGCTTCACCGTGCGTTCCGAAAAACGTCTTCCGCTCACAGTGGCGACTCTACTAGGGATCAATGGTTTCTTTTAAAAGTTTTTTATAAAAACTTAAGGAACTTAGGCAACAATCGAAGTACATCCTCACTTGTAGTCAATTATTAAATCATAATTCGATGTTTCGTTCACATTTGCATAAGCATGAGATTTTCTCTTCTTGAATCCTTCCAACACTTGTTTAAGCTTGGTTTATCTTTAAAGGGGACCTACCTCTTCCGCTAGGATTGGAGGCACCCGAGGGGGTAAACCACTCATAGCCTCGTACAAACCCCTTCGTTTGGACCCTTGAGTGGGGAGAAGTGAGGAGTATATTTTTGCTATGGGAACTTGTACGACGCTTGGCTTGACTCATACCTTCATGTAATGGCCTAGCAACTTCCCATTAGGGTTACCAAAACACATATTTGAAAATGGACATTAAGAGTGCGCCTTTGGTATCCCTGGTTGATGCCAAAGAGACCCAATACCTAGGAAGAATGCGAGACCAATCGAATGGAGGAATAAGGTTGGAAGCATATTGTTGCATGTGCTAACATTTGTTCTATGGTGGTTTTATTCTTGACCTTTACATGCAACATCCAACATGCATCATCCGTGTGCCATTTTCTAACCACATTTTTTTATGCAGCCATTTGCAAGCATCACCATACGTGTGCTATTATACTAACCATATTTTCATGCAACCATAACATCTTACTCGTGTGTCATACACATCTTGTGTGCCCACATTTCATAAAGCATACATGACATCATCTCATGTGTCATGCATTCTAACCACGTTTTTGTGCAGCCATTGGCATTTTGTTTGACATGGGCATTCATATCATCTCATCCCATCTAAAATGAAGGATGTTCTAAGTATGCCCCTCACGACATTTCATTTCATGACATATCGGGAGTCCCCAAGATTACCCGTATTCGCCTATGCAACGGATTGCATTTGGCCATTTCATTACATCATTGCACCATTAGAGGTCCCCAACGGTCTTAGGCTTGTGTTCATGTGGCGGACCACACAATACCATTACATATCATCATGTCCTTTCATCATGGTGTCATGGCGACACTAAAGTCTTATTTGTGTGTCACGATCCACATCGGATTGTTTCATAACATTGAAAATTCATTCAAGGTACTCCATGAGTGCCGAATTAGAACTTGTACGAGGACATTTTATAACATGCCTAAATCATGCAAGGTGTTCGATGAATGCCAAAATGTTGTCCGTGTCTCTAGTTACATGCGACTTGTTTGTGACATCATTTCATGCTAGATGCAACAAAAGCATCCACCCTCTGTCTATGGAATGGTTCCTATATGACCATCACATACCATTTCATCGACCTACAAAGTGTGAAACCACTATCTGTGTGTCGGTACACACGTGACCATTTCACGACATCCGCTAGGTGCCCCAAGGGCACCAAATTTTTGTCTGTGTGCCTGCCCACACGTGACATTTTCTTTTGCATGGCATGGGGTATGCTTGGAACATCCAAAACAAAAAGAAAGAAAATACAAAAGTCATTTTCATCATCATCCTCATCTATAAAGCATCATTCGATCATGAACATGAACACACTACACACGTCATTTAGGGTGTCGAGTCTAGGTCCATGACATCCATCCGCGACTCTAACCTTGTGTTGAATGTGCAGTTTGGAGACGAACCTCAAAGTGGTTAGTTCGTGTCGAGTCAGTGCCAAACCCATCAGTTCAATCAGAGCCGGTCACGGTCAACGGGATCAGTTCAGGGTCAGACTTAGATCGGGAGATCGAAATTTAATTGCCTACTCTACCAATTGACAATCAAATTTTGTTAGAAAAAGCTGAAAGAGCGGAGATGGCCGACGGAAACAATGGAAACTTGCCTTTCGACATGGCTGCCTTTATGAGGAGCTTCTTAAGCTCGGATGAGTTCAAGGCTACTCTTAGGGAGCAGGTGCAGGCGGTGATGACCACCCTCCCTAACCAGGTTGTTCAATTGGCTCAGACTTTGGCTGGAAATGGGGAACAATAGTTTGTCGAAATTACCAATGCTACTAGAGGAAGCGGTGGAGTGATCAACCACAGAGAACCCGACCGTCAGTCCAAAGAGGATGAAGCCATTGAGTAGGTAAGGGAAGCCTCGATTGAGATGATGCTGGAAAAGCGTCTCAATCAGAAATTTTCTGATATTGAAGCCATGCTACCTAAGCTGAAGGAGATGGTCAACTATAACCCTGTTAAGTATGTCGACCCGACTACCTTGATGGCTGATGGAGGAGAGCCACTCCCAGCTGGTTTTCAGATGCCGTACCTGCCTCCCTACACTGGAGAGGGCCCATCGGAAGCCCATTTGGACAGTTATGTGAGGTTGATGACTAGCATGGGGATTGGGAAAGGTCATCTCTTAAATCTGTTTCCGACTACACTTAGGGGTGCTGCGGTGAAGTGGTATATTAAGATGCCTCTCTACACCGTTCTACTTTGGAGGACCTATCTGAACCTTTTGTAAAGCAATACGCATACAATACCCAAGTAGAGACTACCCTTGAAGACCTGGAAAGAATCTGCCAGAAGCTAAATGAGTCCTTCCCAGCTTACTATAAACGGTGGATGGATATGCAAGTTTTGGTGGATGCGGCACCAAAGTTGGAGTCACTCATTGTGAAGCTGGTGGATGGTAGTCTGCCCCAATACAATGACAAGATGAAACTGAAGAGATTCCACTGCTTCATTGAGGTGGTAGAGTTTGCCAAACATATCGAGCGATACGAGGAAGAGGAGAAGAGGGGCAGACAGAGTTCGGGCTCCTACAGAAGCAATCAAGAGTACTCTCAAGGGTACAAGGGCAGCAGCTTTAAGGCTACTTCAGTGGGGTTCAATGATAAGACAACTCCAGATGCAGCTCCGTTCGAAGTGCATGAGGCTGGCGTGGCCGCCGTGAACCTAGGAAGACAGACTCCTCAAAGGGTCACCATTCCATGGGCCGAGTCAGTAAGCCGAATTTTTGCTAAGTGTAGAAAGGCTGGGTTATTACAGAGCTTGAAGCCATTTTCGGCCCCAGCTGAGGCAGATAAAGATAACTTCTGCACTTATCACATCATGACGGGTCATAGTACAAATGAATGTACCCAGTTGATTAGAGCCATTAAGCAGTTGGTCATTGATGGAAGGATCATCGAGCAGGCTTTGAAACCTAGCATTTAGAGTAATCCCTTGCCCAACCTCGGATGATTCGGTTGCATAAGAAGCTATTAAGGGCCATGATGCTGCAATAAAAGAAGACCTTCCGCATATGGAGGATGATAGTCATTTTAATGTTTTAGTTTGTTTTATTATTTTATCCTTTATTCTGTGAACAATTCAACCTCTCAGTGTTTAATTTAATACAATTTGATTTCAATTACTTGTGCGATATTTTTTTCAGATGGAACTGTGCATGAATCCAAACATTCATTTAATGCCTTTAACACACATGATACATCAATGCATGAAATGAATCTAGGGACAGATGACGACCCAAAAATGTATCCGTCTCAAGAGACCTCACACCTAATAAGAGGAAAGAAAATTGCAACATACCACAATAGAACATGGAAATCTTTCCCTGACTGAACGATATCGCGTGGAGATTGACGGAGAAATTATTGAATACAAAGTTCCAAAGGATTCAAAGATGAAATCAATCAAGTAGGAGCTCCATAGACTCGAATGGGCATTGCTCCATGGTCGCAATCGCCAACTACTTCTCAGAGTGGGTAGAAGCGGAGTCATATATGAATGTCACTGACAAAAAAGACAAAAAAAAAAAAAAGAAGAAGAAAAAAAGCATTATCATGTCGTGACCAATAATGGTCTACAATTACAAGGGGCAAAGATGGAGCATCATAGATTATCTTTTGCATCTCCCACAAGCTAATGGGGTGATAGAAGCGGCTCATAAGATTCCATCCAAACGACAATCACCTACAAAGGATAGGCCGATATGCTATCATTTGTCTCGCATGGACACAGAAATAGCATCAGAGTACACACTAAAGAAACGTCATACTCCTTAGCCTATAGGATGGAAGCGATTCCACCAGGGGAGACAAAGACCAAGTTGTCAGCCCCATCAACCCAGGCAAGCCCAGGCGCTGTTACATATAAAAAAAAAAAAAGAAGTCCAATGGGTCGCAAATCGAAAAGGTGATCCATGCAAAAATTAGGATAGTCCGATGGATCGAAAACCGAAAAGGCGATCCATGCAAAAGTTAGGACAAAGAGGCGAGCACCATTAACGGGAAAATCTACAATGACCAGTTAGTGGTAGGCGTGGGTCCGGTCAAGACGGATACCATTACTGATTCTGTCCTTAGCTTCATGTCATCTTTGATGTGCATTCTACTAAAACATTATAAATGAGTGACCGAATGAATGCCATTTTCTATTCAAGTTAAATGTCCCAAGCCTGCTTGAAATTGAATTCATATGGATGTGCACATTTTCTGTTTAAATGCATCTCACTTAAAAAAAAAAGAGTCTGATGTAACCTTAGAGGCAGTCCATGCAAAAATTAGGACAGTCCGATGGATCGTAAACCCAAAAAAGGCGGTCTATGCAAAAGCTAGGGCATAAAATAAAGTCTGTTGAATTGAAAACTCGAAAGGGCGGTTCAGGAAAAAATAAACACAGTCCGACAGGCTGAAAACCCAAAAGGGCAACCTGTCCAAAAATTAGGACAAGCAATGAAAATAAAACAAAAGTCATACAGTAGTATCAAGCTCAGACAACTCTAATGTAAAAACCAGGGTACATCGAAGCCAGTGCCTCACGTGCCTCACGCCCATGCCTCGTGAGCAAGCAATCAGGTCAATCAACCAAACTTCAATGCGATATCCCACCAAGGATAGACCCATCTGAGCATCCCAATCGTCCGTCCGGTCCTTGAAAGTCTGATTCATTACCTGCAGCTCGGTGACCCACTGACGCAACTGATCAACCTCTGTTCTCAAACGAGCAAACTCACAGTGCTCAATGCCAATCACCGTTTGCATCAAGCAAACCATAAAAAGCACCATAATCATACGCATATGCATCCAGGACATGCACATATACATACAATCAAAATATGCACATAGACATGCATACATGCATCAATGTGTACTCAAGTACAGGTACATGCTGTCATCATCAGGCTGTCTCGAGCCATGAGTACTCCGGAAGCAGAAATAATCTGACACTGGTGCATCCTCGAATCCCAAGTATCCAGGGCAAAAACAATCAAGCCGTATTTATTCTTGATCGAAGGGGCAAAAATTTTTGTTTCCAAAATTATCGATCAAGGAATAAATATGTACCCTCGATCTAGTTTCAACAGTATTACTCCACCACAGAGAGCCGATTTCAATGGTACTACTCCACCACAGAGAGTCGGTTTCAACAGTATTGCTCCACCAGAAAGAGCCATTTTCAATGGTATTGCTCCGCCACAGAGAGTCGATTTCAACAGTATCAAGGGGCAAGATATTCAGTCCATATTCATTCTTGATCGAAGGGGTAAAAATTTTTGTTTCCAAAATTATCGATCAAGGAACGAATACGTACCCGAAACAACTTCAAAACATCAAAGGAAATCATCAAGCTTCTCAAATCACCAAAGCATCTTTCCCCATCCACAAAAGATTCACGTGAAACATTATTATCCTTTGCTTCAGTGACTGGTGGGCCCTAGGCAAAGTAATGAAACTAAACCTAGAGTCACACAACTAAGGCAGTGTACCTATCGTTGACAAGTAATAATTCTGGTTGGTCCAGGTATCGATCCCACAGAGAAAATATTCTGCAAACACTAAACTACTCGGATTCCTTGCATGTCCTAGGCGGAACTTAAATTTGGTTTGTGATTATACTAACAACTAAATTATCCTACTCCTAGTTGATCTATCCCAGCTTACTTTGCACTTGAATTCAGGTTATCAATTGGCGGTTTAACCGACCTATGAATGCTAACGGTGATGGCTTTATCAATTAATTAAAATAGATGAATTTAACTCAACAGTTAAACCTTAATTATGTTCTTTCAATAATTCAACCTAGCGTGTCTAGATCTTCTAGTCCTTAGCCGGTTTCCCTTGTTTAAAGGCGGTCTAATTCTAAAGCTCAGAAAATAGGGGCAATAAATTCCACAGTGTTGTCAATACTAATGGTTTCCTAGGTGTCAATTAGGTAATGCCACAAATATGAACTTAATAAGTTAAGATCTTATGAGACTAGATTATCATTAAAGGAATTGCATAAAGAGAAGATATAAATATTAAAATTAAATTGCAGTCAATTGCATTAATCAAGAAAGATGACAAGAATTCAATGTTTACAACCAAACACAATCAATTGAGGAATCCTAGGTGTCAATTAGGTAATGCCACAAATATGAACTTAATAAGTTAAGATCTTATGAGACTAGATTATCATTAAAGGAATTGCATAAAGAGAAGATATAAATATTAAAATTAAATTGCAGTCAATTGCATTAATCAAGAAAGATGACAAGAATTCAATGTTTACAACCAAACACAATCAATTGAGGAATCAAAAACTAACTAATCAAATTACAAAAGAGAAGAAGAGGAACTTATGCCCTTTTGGTCTGATTAACCAGATTCCAGCGGTGTGAAGATGCTTGGGGGTGTACCTCTATAAATGAACTCAATCCGGAACCAAGAACATCGTAAAAGGGGAAGATTCAATGCAAAACGTCTACCAATTAAAGGTTCAAAGCCAAAGTAACAAAGAGTTCAAGCAATAAACCTAGCTACAAGTTTGTGCTTTCTACTTCAAAAGTCTAGAAAAAGATCCATACAACTTAGAAAATGTCCTATTTATATGGCTAGGCTAAAACCACTAAACAGGAAGGAGGAAAGTAGGGCAACAACACTTTTCCGATGTTCGACATGCCGTGCTGGTGTTGGCACGCCGTGCTAGGATAGATTTGGGGTTGGCACGCCGTGCTGGTGTTGGCACACAGTCATGCCGACCTACTAGACTCCATCTTTTGGCACACTGGAATGGCACGCCGTGCCCTCATTGTGGCACGCCGTGCCACCTAGCTTTTCAGCACTTCAATCTCTTTTTCGTCGCCATCGCTCCAACTTTCGGCCTGGGTCACAATGCCTGTCCAAAACAAACATAAAGAAACATAGCCGCACCACAACAACAGACCACAATCAAGATACAATGTCCAAAATTACAAAAACACCCCTAAAAACACAAAAAACACTAAAAAGTTATGAAAATCTAATCAAAACATAAAAACCGCAAAATACGCAAGACCAAGTAAGCATTCACACAAAGGACTCTAAAATATTACCGTTTAAAGAAATTGCCTAAAAGATAAGGTCAAAAACCAACCTTATCAGTGACATAGGCCCCACTAGAAGTGAAATGACCAAAATGCCCTTCTGTTTGTAACCAAACTACCAAATGCCTAAAACATCTGCCCTTTAGTGATGCAAGCTTCACGAGAAACCAAATCATCGAAATATGTCTTCCCTTAGTGACATAGGCTCCACTAGAGGTAATATTACCAAAATAACCTTCCTCCAAAGGGCACCAACTTTCTAAGCTATAAAATTACCAAAATACCCTTCACCTTCATGAACATCAATTCACAAAGAGAATCTGACCGGGGCAAAGTCCTCTGCTTCGCAATGGAGTCGAAGCACGTCCCTGGAGCATCAACCCAATCTGGACAAAGTCCTCTGCTTTACAATGGAGTCGAAGCACGTCCCTGGAGCATCAACCCAATCCGGGCAAAATCCTTTGCTTCGCAATGGAGTCGAAGCACGTACCTGGAGCATCAACCCAATCCGGGCAAAGTCCTCTGCTTCGTAATGGAGTCGAAGCACGTCCCTGGAGCATCAACCTAATCCTGGCAAAGTCTTTTGCTTTGTAATGGAGTAGAAGCACGACCCTAGAAAACCAATACAATCTGGGCAAAGTCCTCTGCTTCACGATGGAGTCGAAGCACGTCCCTGGAGAACATCAAACCAATTCGGGCAAAGTCCTATGATTCATAACAGAGTCGAAGTAAGACCTTGAAAAATCAAACCAACCTAGGCAAGACCGCTGTCTCGCAAAAGCAACCGAGACAAGTCCCTACAGACATCAAAACAAGTCAACACGAGGAGAACCCCCAGGTATGTTCTCTTTTCCTCCTCACCATGCTCCCTGTAGTGAGACCAAACTTGAACCGGGCATAAGCACCCGTTTAAGTCGACTTTGTCACGCGAGGGGCAGCCTGTGAGCACGGGTTTTTTCTCGACCTATGTGATGAATGTCACTATTGCCTTTTTCATGGATAAACGTGAAGTGGATTCAGACCGACCGAAATAATGTCGAAAATGTCTCGGATGACCCAAATGTGTGTGACAAGTCTTGGTACGGAGCCCTCAAAGAATTCTAGTGAGTATTTAGGAAAACCGAAGAAAAGAATGAAAAATAACCAAAATAAGCTAATCTAGTCACTACAGTCACTCGACTGTAGTGCCTACAGCCGTGCGACTGTACTACATTCGCGCGACTATAGTGATAACAGTCGCGCGACTGTAATCACCATACTTCTTTTTTTACCAAAAATCAGCATTTAAGTCCAATTTTTAACCAAAATGAGAGATATAAAAGCCTCATATCTGGGATTAGGGTTAATACAACGCAGAGAGAGGCAGAAAATTAGAGAATTTTAGAGAGAAAAACACATAATAACACAGATTTTGGGACTTTTTCTACGGTTCTTAAGAAAAATAAAGCATTTTGATCTAAAAATAACAAAAACAATTTCAAAAAAACACATAGAAATCATTGTAGGGTGTTGTTAAATCATCACTACTCACTCAATCTCTCTTGGGGTTCCGTTCGAGCTTCGTTCATCACGCACTTTTCGGGTTGATCGTGACTGCAAGACACTTTCTTGCATCCGAATCCATCTCTGGTGATCCAAACACTGGAATACAGACCAGGTAACATTCTGAGAGGCCTTAAAAAACCATTTTTGTTCATTCTGGGTGTTGTTTATTGATTTTTTTCAGAATTTTTATGATTTCGGAAGCAAATTTTGATTACAGATGCTTCGCCTAAGATCACAGTCGCCCGGCTGTAACCTACAGCCGTGCGACTGTGACCTATAGTCGCACGACTGTAAACTTTTTATTACAGTCGCTCAACTATAATCTCTGGGGTAGAAGCTCCGAATGCCCCAAAATCAACCGATAATGCTTCCGTTTTCAGATTTATGTGTTTTTTATGTTTATTATCGGTCCAATTGCATCCATGTATGCTTAGATTCCCGGTTTTCTTATTTTTAATTGATGGATGTGATTTCAAGTTTGGCGATTTCAAGTTTTTAAGGATTTCCGGATTTATTTTGATCCGTTTCGGATCCGTTTGGTTGAAATCAGTGTATTTCCAGAAATCCCATATTACCCGAAATCGCTAAATTTGCAAAATGATTTTCAAAAATGAGAAAAGAAGGCCGAAAAACAATTCTGGAGCATTACAGTCGTGAGACTGTAATCTATAGTCGCTGTAAGCGCCGGAATTTTCCATACTTAAAAAAAAAAAAAAAAAAAAAAAACTATGGTCGTACGACTATTGCTACAGTCGTACGACTGTAATTTAAAAATTACAGTCGTACGACTGTAATGTCGGGCAGACTGCAGAGGCCCATACCTCTGCAGCAGAAATGGAAGAAAAAGAAGGAGGAGCATTAATTGCTCGGGTTTGGTAGCAAGCAAGCAGAAAAAAGGGAGATAAAAAGAGAGAAAGAAGAAGAAAAGAGAGAGGGAATTCTGGTAAAAAAACTTAGAGAGAGAAAGAAAAGAGAGAGAGAAAGAAAACCACAAAAACTCATCTTCTTCCTCTTTAATTTTCTTTAATTCTCGAAATTAAGCCTAAAACTTGTTAGAAATCCCTAGGTTAATCAGTTAACTACTCAAACAAATCAAGAACTCGGACTTAAACAATCAGAATCCCTTGCAAATTTGGATTTTTGGACTCAAACTCCCAACCTCCATTTCAAAGGAAAAAGTGCGAATTTGTTGGGATTGGAGCGACGCCAGGGGTCAAAAACGACTTGGAATAGCTTCTAAAAAGGTAGTCACTTCCTTTCCTTACACTTTTTCTCGCTTTCTGGGTGTTTGAAGTGAATTTTTGTGCGTTTTTGCTGCAGTTTCGTATTTCTGTTCCTGGAAACTAAGAACAGTCGTACGACTGTTCTTAGCTTTCATGAACAGTCGTACGACTGTATATACAGTCGTACGACTGTTCTTAGTTTCCAGCCTCCAAAATGAATTTTTGTTGAAATTTTGATCCTGAATTGATCACAGTCGCACGACTGTAAACTACAGTCGTACGACTGTAATCATTATTTCAGAATCAGAATTTCAGCTTTTATCCGTAAAAAATCCCAAAAAATTAGAAAATCCCGAAAATCGTCAAAATGAATTTTGTTATGTGCATCACGACCGTAGATTTAATTTTCAGTAAATTCGCATTTAGAACAATTCAACGACGGAGACCCAGTTCTCCCGAAAACCGACCCACTTAATATATGAAAAATGCATGTAAACCGGTAAAATTGTTTTCAAATGATTTTTCCCACAAAACCAAAAATACAGGAACGTTTCAAAAATGTTTTCCAGGTCTAACCGGGCCGGCTAGCCGAGCCAACCCGGTTACCCCCTAAATGCATGCTCCCAATTCTTGATTTCCTAATTCTGTCTATTTGAGTCCTAGTTGTGGCGTGCTGTACATATTGGGCTAACCCTCGGTTTTGCAGGTTTTAATTTCTTTTTATTTTTATTTTTATTGTATTTTAATAGATTAAATCGTGTATTTAGGCGGTTGTAATTATTTCTTAGATTTTTGTGTATTCTAGGCGATTGTAAAAGTGAGGCGAGTGTTTTTATTTTTCTATTCGATTTGGTTGTAAGCCAATTAATATTTATTTCTTTTCCTTATTTTTGTATTAAATGTTTTGTATGCGCGCTGTATGCTTTTCATATTCAATAAAATGGACTTTAGATTTTGAGATACCATTCGAGAACATTGACAATATTTATTTTAATTAGACACGAAATAAGGGACTTGTCCGGACCCGAATCTCTGGATAGTGTAGCGACCGTTCATCCGGTTCAGCTACATAAGAATTTCCCGGTTGAGCTGAGCCGGGTGGCGACTCCTACAACATCCATCGAGACTTAGGTCTCGGTTCTTTTAAGATTTAATTCTATTTATTTTCCAAAACGCGGATTTCCGATTATAAAAACCCCACGCGAGGGAGGGATCCGCCCGAGATCGTGGCGCCCCATTCTGAAAGGGAGTCCCGCGTCCCGTCGAAAACACGTCGTCCGCTCACAGTGGCGACTCCGCTGGGGAGGAGATTCTTCAAAAAGTTTTCTTAAAAACTTAAAAGAATTTGACAAGCCCTGAAAAGTGTCTAATTAAAATAAGGCGGATGATTCTCTTTTGGCATTTTATTTGCATTTTAGTTAGCCATTTTTGCATTAGATTAGGTATCCTTTATAGCCCGGTGGATCGTTGAAGTGTCGCCTAAGTTCCTCCTGGTCTTAGGGGCACGAATACGAAACACCACTCGTAGCCTCGTACGAACCCCTCCGTTCGGACCCTTGAGTGGGGAGAAGTGAGGAGTATATCTTGCTATGAGAGCCTTGATGTTATCCCGACTTGGACCAAACCCATATAGGCAACTCTAGTTGGATTCCCTTAGGATGCCAAAATAATTGTGTGAATAGTAATAAAATCGCGCCTTCATCACCCCCGGTTGGTGATTAAAGTGAACCCCACCTAGGACTCGGTTAGAAATTTTTGAGACCGACCACGTTGGAGGAATAAGGTTGGAAGAATTCGTTTTGCTTGCTATGTGTTTCTCACCATCTCGTGGCACATCGCCAACGCATGCATAACATACCATAATCACCATTTTCCATACACATGACATACCATACACAAACATTTTTGTGTGATACTAACCCACATTTTTATGCAGCCATTTTGCATTTTATTTCGTGTGTAAAACATTAATTCATTCGCTTGTCATCCATACTAACGGTTTCTTTTTCAGCCATAACATTAAACTTGTGTGATTAGCATTTTATTTTTGACATAGCATACATAACATCATTATGTATGTCATGCATCTTAACCCACGTTTTTATGCAGCCATTTGCATATTGTGTGACATGTTCATTCACTACATTTCACTTAAATTAAATTAAGGGGCATTTCAACGACGCCTATCATGACCATCCCATCCCATTTCATAACATATCGGGTATCCAAAATTACCCGAGTTTTGCCAATGCACCGGATTGCATTCGGCCATTCCATTTCATTTAATAAAAGCCACTACGGCCTTAGGCCCATTTTCGTGTAATAATTTACACGATGCATTTCATGACATCACACCCATCCATCATAAACATCATATAACATTGTGGTCCACATCCGACCACTTCATGACATTAATTCACCATTTAAGGTACTCCCCGAGTGCCCGATTAGCATATATGTAGGCCCGTAACATCACCAAATCATGAAAGGCATTCCTCGAATGCCGAATTCTTGTCCGTGTTCCTGTTACACGTGACTTTCTTATAACATCATTCCATATGCTCAAAAGCATCAAGACCTTGTCAGTGGGCCCGGCCCATGCGACCATTTCATATCATCCCATAGACCTACAAAGCGTCAAAACTACGTCCGTGTGCCGGTATACACGCGACCATTTCATGAATTCATTAGGTGCCCCAAAGGCGCCAAAGTTCTGTCCGTGTGATGGCCCACACGTGACATTTTTGCATAAACATTGGGTGTTCTTGGAATGCCTCGGAAAAAAAAGAAGAGAAAAAATATAATAATAAAAAGAAGAAACCATTCATATCATCATTCCATACATAATTCCACTCCATGCATCTCAAGCATGTTCAATGTCTTAACTTTCATGTCATATCACGTCATTCATTCATAGCCCTAATACCTCCTGTCTACTCCCAAGCAGAACACACTGGAGCGACCTTGGACAAGATCCCAAGCTTCAAGGGCAGCTAGGAGACAGAGGGTAGTCGAGAGTGATAGTGATTCTGAGTCTGGGGAAGGAGTGAATATGGCAGAGCAGACACCGAGTATGGCTGATGTTCTGAGAGATTTCTTCAGGTCGCAGGATTTCCGCGACATGTTAAAGGAAGAAATGAGGGCAGTGGTTAGAGAAGCTGGTGAGACCGGTGGTAGTGGAGCCGGGAAAGAAAAAGAAGCTGAGTCATCCCAACATGGTGGTGACACCTCAACTAGTCTTGAAAAGCTGCAGGAGATAGAGGCAGCTATGGAACAGAAAATGAAGGCAAAGTGTTCCGAATTGGACGAGGTCATGGCCCAGTTGAAGAAGGGGGTCGGGATCAGTGCTGAATCTAAGAAGGGGGTGAACGTTGATGCCATGATCAGTAGGGGCATTGAGACATTTCCTATCGGCTTCCAAGTGCCGAAAGTCCCCACTTACAAAGGAATGGGCTCGCCGGAGGCCCATGTGAATTTATATGCCCGGGTTATGCTAACGGCAGGTGCTACCAAGCAACAATTGATTAATCTTTTCCCCACCACACTGGAGGGAGGTGCTTTGGGATGGTATAACTCACTGTCAGAGGAGGAGCAATATGACTGGGAAGTATTGTCAGCAGCCTTCATCAAATACTACAGCTTCAACACCAAAATCCAGGTGAAGCTGTATGATTTGGAGAGGGTGAAGCAGAAATTCAATGAGCCCTTTGATGAATACTACCAGAGATGGATGAACAAGATGATCCTCCTAAAGAACCGCCCTGATGAAAACAAGCTTATACAGAAGCTCATTGATGGCAGCAAAGATATCTTCAAGAACAACATGAAATTCCATTCCTTCAAGGAGCTTAGTGAGGTCTATAGCATGGCCATGAAGATAGAAAGGGATGAAGAGGAGAAGCCAGCTGGTCAGAAAGGGGGAAGAAGTACAGGGTACAGTTCAGGGTATAGATCAACCACAGCAATTGGTTCTGGCAGTGGGTCTGGTTCAGGTTCTAGTGGCAAACAGGGGCAGTCATCAGAGGTGAAACAGGTCGAAGTGGCTACTGTGAATCAGCAACAAAGCAACCAGAACAGAGGTCCTGGAGGACAAGGCATATCGCCTTGGACTCTTACTCTAGCAAAGATATTCGCCAAGTGTAGGAATGGCGGCCTATTGCAATCTTTAAAGCCATTTGAGAAGCCATCTGAAGCGGATAAGGACAACTTCTGCACTTATCATGTGGTGACAGGCCACCGAACCAACAACTGCTACAAGCTAAGGGATGCTATCCGGAAGCTCATTGACGAGGGAAAACTGCAAGAGCCAGCCAAACCCAGCACTAAAACCAATCCACTGCCGGCATTCGAGAAGCGGGTTAACATGGTTCAGTCGGGGTTGCCGGCTAACTTTATATTTGCCCAAGTTTTGCAAGCAAACCCTACGATTCAAGCAGTAGCGGTAGGGGAACCCGAATTAAAACCTGAATGTGAGGAAAAGGAGGGGTGTAAGGAGATCAAGCCCATAAGTCTGGATGATCTTGACTCTGAAGATGAGTACGAAGAATTTGACAGAAGAGAAGCTATTAAACTTCCAGCTGTTGAGAAGCTGAAGATTTTAGAAGTGCAGCATGTGACCCGAAGTGGAAGGGTATATCAGCCGGCGGATCAGACGAAAGATAAGGCACCGATGAATGGGTCGGGCAGTACTTCGGCACCGGAAAGAGTCGAGAAAGAGGATTTGGTCATTTCCCAACTGAAGAAGACCCCTGCACAAGCCAGTTTGTGGCACTTGCTTATGACCTCAAAAGAGCATAGGGAGGCTTTAGTGAAGAAGCTATTGGAAATCGAAGTCTCCCCTATAGCTTCACCAGAGGCTATGTGCTGCTTACTAGATAAAGTCCATCCTGGAGCTTCTAATATTGTTTTCTCTGAAAAAGACCTACCAGCAGAAGGAAAGGCTCACAACAAGCCTCTTTACATTAGGGCCAACATCATGGATAAGGTGATGCCGTGCGTTATGGTGGATGACGGCTCAGCTCTGAATATTTGCCCACTGAAAATGCTACCGTTTCTAGGCATGAATGAAGAAGTGTTGAAGAGGTCCTCGACAGTCATTCGAGCGTACGATGATTCTAAAAGAACAGTGATAGGGACCTTCGAAACAGAAGTGGAGGTTGGGCCCATTAAGTCTATGGTTGTCTTCACAGTGATCGATATCCCGGTCACATTCTCCCTATTGCTTGGAAGGCCCTGGTTCCATCCTTTGGGAGGTGTTCCTTCCACTTTGCATCAGAAGATTAAATTCTCTGTGAATGACAGAATTGTGACTGTTGAGGCAGACGCCCAGTCGATGGTAGCTGCAGTGGATGAAGGAGTGGTTCCTTTTGGTGGATTCCAAATTGCTGTTATTAAGGAGGAGGAAACTACAGATGCCCCTATGGTCCTTTATGAGAACTACATGCCAGAGTGGCTATCTCGATATCTATACAAGCTGAACTTTGTTCCGGGAATGGGACTCGGGATTAATCTGCAAGGTGTGCCAGAATTCAAGATCGACTCGGGAAAGTCAAAGCAGTACGGCCTTGGTTATGTAGAGGGGTTATCCGAGCAGAAGAATCTGAAAAAGGGCGGCAGGGCTATGATGAAGCCATTTCTGAAGGCGGGAGAAGGCCTTTACAAGGGCCAAGCTGAACCGGTGCTGGTTGGAAACGTCAAGTACCCTGGTTTTGAGATCTTTGCAGATGTTGTGGATTTTGAGAAAAGCCAGGAAGAGCCGGTAGCCCCTGTAATGATGGAAGAAGCAATTGCTGAATCGGAAATTCTGAAAGGAGAATCATCTGAGGTGATAGCAGAAACCATAGAAGCAGCCGAGGAAGAAGACGAAAAGAAGACCTATGCCGAAACTACAGAAGTGATCTCGGGAGCTTTGACTGTTGCATTAACCAAAGCTTTTGGGAAATCCAAGGAAGGATTTGGCGAAGAACTGATGGCCAAAGTGAACTTAGACTCTGTGGTTGTTGAAATCGCCAAGATTATGGAGAAAGCTAAGGCACAGGTGGCCGAGAAAGCTGCAATCCCGGATGATGCTCTGGAAGGGAAGATGGAAGCTGATGAAGAACAAGGCCCTCCGCCTGTGGAGGATGAAAATGATTTTGTTGTATCTATTTCTTCCATTTTCAATGTAACTGATGTACTTTATGATAAGTTCAATGCAATGAAGTCCCAGTTTGCTTACTTGTGTGATGTTTATCCTGACAATTCTGTGCATGCATTCGAATCACCATCAAGCATATTTAGCATACATGACACTGCATTGCATGAAATCAATATAAGTACAGATGAAAACCCTAAAATGGTACTCATTTCACACGAGCTAAAATCCGAGGAAGAAAGAGAATTAATAAGAATACTCCAAAAACATGTTAAAGCTTTCGCCTGGTCGTATGAAGATATGCCGGGTGTAGATACAGAAATAGCAGTGCACAAAATCCCAACGGACCCCAAGTTCAGACCGGTAAAGCAGAAGTTGAGAAGACTAAGGCCGGAATGGGCTACACTGGTAAAGGAAGAAGTGGCCAAACAGATAGATGCCAAGTTCCTCGAAGTGGTGGAGTATACGGAATGGCTAGCCAATATTGTCCCCGTGCCTAAAAAGGATGGAAGGGTCAGAGTATGTGTCGACTACAGGGACTTGAATAAGGCATGCCCTAAGGACAATTTCCCACTACCTCACATTGACGTATTGGTTGATAGTGCAGCAAAAGCGGCAATGTACTCCTTCATGGATGGTTTTTCAGGGTATAACCAGATTCTGATGGATGTGATCGACAAGGTGAAAACATCGTTCATCACAGAATGGGGTACTTTCTGCTACAGAGTGATGCCTTTTGGATTAAAGAACGCTGGTGCCACTTATCAGAGGGCTGTCACAACTCTGTTGCATGATATGATCCATAAAGAAGTTGAAGTGTATGTCGATGATATGCTTGTTAAATCAGCAACCCGGGAGGAACACCCTGTTATCCTGGATAGATTTCTAACACGCATTGGAGAGTACAACTTGCGACTTAACCCCAAGAAGTGCATATTCGGGGTCACATCAGGGAAGTTGTTGGGCCATGTAGTCAGCCGGAGGGGTATAGAAATGGACCCAGATAAAATCAAAGCCATCCAAGATATGCCAGCTCCAAAGACTGAAAACAAGGTCAGATCATTCTTGGGTTCCTTGCAGTATGTCAGTCGCTTCATAGCCAAGCTAACTTCCACTTGTGAGCCAATCTTCAAGCTATTAAAGAAAGATCAGCCGGTCGTGTGGGATGACAAGTGTCAGCTGGCCTTCGAGAAGATCAAAGCTTACCTGGTAAAGCCACCGGTGTTGAGTCCTCCAATTCCAGGGAAGCCTCTGATTTTGTATTTGGCAGTTGAAGAATCCTCTATAGGGGCAATGCTCGCACAAGAACAAGATGGCAAGAAGGAATATCCTATCTATTACCTTAGCAAGAAATTGTTGGAGTATGAAACCAAGTACACACTGGTGGAGAAGACATGTGTGGCGATGATTTGGTTGACCAAGAAGCTGCGCCACTATTTCCAATCCTACAAGATACAAGCCGTGGCTAAGGTGGATCCAATGAAGTACCTCTATGAAGCACCAGCATTGGTTGGGAAGTTGTCCAGGTGGTTGTTACTTTTGTCTGAATTCGACATCGAGTACATCACGAAGAAAACCACTAAAGGGCGAGCCGTGGCAAAGTTTCTGGCAAACCAGCCCCTAGGATCAGATTACACAGAGAACCTGGAATTCCCTGACGAGCAGCTAGCCGTGGTGGAAGTAAAAAGATGGGTCATGTGCTTCGATGGTGCAGTGAATAGAAAGGGCGCTGGAATTGGAGTACTTATAGCAACGCCAGATGGTGAGGTCATTCCCTTATCCAAGAGGTTGAATTTTCCCATAACCAATAACGGGGCAGAGTATGAAGCATGCCTATTTGGGATGGAAGCTTTGCTAACACTAGGGGCAAATGACGTCCTGATTGTTGGAGACTCACTTCTAGTGGTGAGGCAAGCTCAGGGTGAGTGGGAACTAAAAGAAGAAGCCTTACGGCCTTATTTGGAGCTGCTACAGTTCAGAAAGGGTTTATTCGGCCAGTGTGAATTCAGACATGTCCCCAGGGATGAGAATAAGATGGCTGATGCATTAGCTACTTTGTCCTCCATGTGGGAAAATCCAGAAGAGACACAAGTACAACCACTGGTCATAGCCACTTCCAGGCATCCTTGCTTCGAAGTGCATGAAGTAATGGAATTATCAGCCGAAGAAAAGCCATGGTTCTTTGACATTTATCGGTATGTTAAAGAGGGAAAGTACCCAGAAGAGGCCAGTGCTGTTGATAAGTTGACGTTAAGAAAACTGGCTAGTCAATTCAGAATCTTCGAAGACAAGTTATACAAAAGAACAGCACATGGAATTCTTTTAAGATGTTTAACTGAGCAAGAAGCAGAAGAAGTGATGCAGCAAGTACATGCGGGATCCTGTGGGCCACATATGAACGGACTTGCCATGGCTAGGAAGATCATGAGACAAGGCTACTTCTGGATGACGATGCAAGCAGATTGTATAAGAAAAGTGAAGAGATGTCATGAATGTCAGATCTATGCAGACATTAGTCACCTTCCTCCACTTGAACTTCAGAATCTAGCGTCTCCTTGGCCGTTTTCAGCATGGGGGATAGACATGATTGGTGAAATTCATCCAGCTGCATCTAATGGGCACAGATTCATAGTTGTGGCAGTTGATTATTTCTCCAAATGGGTCGAGGCAGAATCTTTCACTAATGTTACAGCCAAGCATATGGTCAAGTTCATCCAGAAAAATATCTTCGCTCGGTATGGGATTCCTCACCACATAGTAACTGATAATGGAGTACAGTTTCAAGGGGCAACAGCTGAGCTATTTGCAGAGCATGGAATTGAACATCATAAGTCCTCTCCATATAGACCTCAGGCTAATGGTGCAGTAGAAGCAGCTAACAAGGCAATAAAGAAGATCTTATCAAAGATGGTAACCACTTACAGGGATTGGGCTGATAAACTGCCTTATGCTCTTTGGGGTTACAGGACCAGTGTCAGAACGCCAACAGGAGAAACTCCTTACGCCTTGGTATATGGAATGGAAGCAGTGTTACCAGTGGAGATAGAGCTCAAGTCACTTAGAGTTGCCCTGGAAGCTCAATTACCAGAGACTGAATGGGTTCAAACCAGGTATGAACAGTTGGCAGCATTAGATGAAAGGTGACTAAAAGCACTGGATCACCTGCAAATGTATCAGCGCAGAATGGCTAGAGCCTATAATCGAAATGTGAAGTACTCCAAGCGGCAGTTGAAAGCAGGAGATTTGGTTCTAAAGCAACTAAAGCCTTCAAATGTTGATGTTAGGGGCAAGTTCAGACCTAACTGGGAAGGACCCTATGTGGTGAAGAAGGTGTTATCAAAAGGCGCTGTCAGCATCATGGACATGGACGGGAACGAGTTCACCAATCCGATCAACCAAGACAGGATAAAGCTTTATCATGTATAAAAAAAAAAGGAGAGGTCTGCTAGACTGAAAACTCGAAAAGAGTGGTCTAGGCAAAATTTAAGACACGAGAGAAAATAATCAGTCGGAAAATCTGAAAAGGACGACTGGTGACGGATTCTGGCTCAGTGTGGAATCTGTACCATTTAGGAACCAACTTGTTTCAAATGTACTCATTTTGACTTCATCAATAAAGTGAAGTGTTTGTTTAAATATATTTGCATGGTTATGACAAATGCACAAACAAAGTTGTCTTGTATAAACACACATTCAAAGAAAGCACTTTGCATTCAACTGATCGGTACCATCGCATTATTTGACAAATGAAAATGTATCAAATACATGCAATTTAAAATTTCTCATCGTCCTCTAAAATCCAGTTCATCTTCCCGGACCAGTAATAAAGGGTTACAACATCATTTTAGTCAGATCTTAAAAAAAAAAAAAAAAAAAGCTCGCTGAGGTGAAAACCGAAAAGGCGCCTCAGGTAAAAATTAGAGCGGCCCGCTAGGCTGAAAACCCATATTGGGCAGTTTAGGCAAAAGTTAGGGCATACGAAAAGCTCGCTAAGGTGAAAACCGAAAAGGCGCCTTAGGCAAAAGTTAGAGCGGCTCGCTGGGCTGAAAACCTGATTTGGGCAACCCAGGCAAAAATTAGAGCTAAAAAAAAAAAAAAAAAAAAAAAAAAAAAAAAAAACACAACAAAATATCCTCAACATTCCCCGCAGAATTCGTTACATCACTCTCCAGCAGAGTTTCCCACACTATTCCCCGGCGGAGTCTACGTAAGAACACCATCAATTACTCCCTCGCAAAACAGTCTTGTTTCCTCTTGGTGTAGTCTACACAAAGAACACCACAATTGTGTCCCTAGTCGAGTTGCCACACTCTTCCCCAGTGGAATCTCTGCAAGGAGTACTACGATCACTTCCCCAGCAGTCACCTCACTCCGTTGATAATCATCAAACAATGCCCCAAGAAAAGCAAAATCAACCAGGGGCACAACATATCTCCCCAGCAGAGGACATAAACATCCAATAACAAAAAATACATACATGTACATATACATCGACATGCATCCATACATTGCATATATCAATTATTTATCCCCGGCTAGTCTTCATTCTTGATCGAAGGGGCAAAAATTTTTGTTTAAAAATCTCTCGATCAAGGGATGAAGACTTGCCATTTTAAGTGCAGGAATTCATCCCCAGCTCAATATCCTCAACTCTCCCCAGCAAGTCCGCCTCGAGTAATGTAAACTCGGTATCGGCCCAGGTCCGCTCCATTATCTCAACTCTCTCCAGCAGATCCGCCTCGAGTAATGTAAACTCGGTATCGGCCCAGGCCCGCTCCATTATCTCAATTATCTCCAGCAAGTCCGCCTCGAGTAATGTAAACTTGGCATCGGCCTAGATCCGCTCCATTATCTCAACTTTCTCCAGCAAGTCCGCCTCGAATAACGTAAGCTCGGCATCGGCCCAAATCTGTTCCATCATCCAAGCTCCCCAGCAGATCCGCCTCGAGTAATGTAAACTCGGTATCGGCCCAGATCAGCTTCGTCTATTTCCCCAGCAAGTCCGCCTCGGGTAACATAGACCTGGTATCGGCTAATCTTATCTCCAGCATCGCCTCGGGTAACATAGACCCGATATCGGCCAATCTCTTCATCAACTCGCCTCGGGTAACATAGACCTGATATCGGCTAATCTCTTCATCAATTTCGCCTCGGGTAACGTAGACCTGATATCAGCTAATCTCTTCATCAACTCGCCTCGGGTAACATAGACCTGATATCGGCTAATCTCTTCATCAATTCGCCTCAGGTAACATAGACCCGGTATCGGCTAATCTCATCTCCAGCTTCGCCTCGGGTAACATAGACCTGATATCGGCTAATCTTTTCATCAACTTTGCCTCGGGTAACCTAAACCTGATATCGGCTTATTCCTTCCTCAGCATTGCCTCGGGTAACATAGACCTGATATCGGCTAATCTCTTCATCAATTTCGCCTCGGGTAACATAGACCTGATATCGGCTAATCTCTTCATCAATTTCGCCTCGGGTAACCTAGACCCGATACCGGCCAATCTTATCATCAATTTCGCCTCGGGTAACATAGACCTGATATCGGCTTATTTCCTCATCAGCTGTGCCTCGGGTAACCTAAACCTGATATCGGCTTATTTCCTCCCCAGTATCGCCTCAGGTGACCTATACCTGATATCGGCTTATTTCAATAGAGGGTTCTTTCCTGTGTCTGCGGCGCTTTGAGTCGCGTTTCTCAAATTCACATCATCTATCCCAGACTAAGTTCAGGTGGTGAATTTGATCACGCGAGGGGCAGCTGTAAGCGCCGGAATTTTCCATACTTAAAAAAAAAAAACTATGGTCGTACGACTATTGCTACAGTCGTACGACTGTAATTTAAAAATTACAGTCGTACGACTGTAATGTCGGGCAGACTGCAGAGGCCCATACCTCTGCAGCAGAAATGGAAGAAAAAGAAGGAGGAGCATTAATTGCTCGGGTTTGGCAGCAAGCAAGCAGAAAAAAGGGAGATAAAAAGAGAGAAAGAAGAAGAAAAGAGAGAGGGAATTCTGGTAAAAAAACTTAGAGAGAGAAAGAAAAGAGAGAGAGAAAGAAAACCACCAAAACTCATCTTCTTCCTCTTTAATTTTCTTTAATTCTCGAAATTAAGCCTAAAACTTGTTAGAAATCCCTAGGTTAATCAGTTAACTACTCAAACAAATCAAGAACTCGGACTTAAACAATCAGAATCCCTTGCAAATTTGGATTTTTGGACTCAAACTCCCAACCTCCATTTCAAAGGAAAAAGTGCGAATTTGTTGGGATTGGAGCGACGCCAGGGGTCAAAAACGACTTGGAATAGCTTCTAAAAAGGTAGTCACTTCCTTTCCTTACACTTTTTCTCGCTTTCTGGGTGTTTGAAGTGAATTTTTGTGTGTTTTTGCTGCAGTTTCGTATTTCTGTTCCTGGAAACTAAGAACAGTCGTACGACTGTTCTTAGCTTTCATGAACAGTCGTACGACTGTATATACAGTCGTACGACTGTTCTTAGTTTCCAGCCTCCAAAATGAATTTTTGTTGAAATTTTGATCCTGAATTGATCACAGTCGCACGACTGTAAACTACAGTCGTACGACTGTAATCATTATTTCAGAATCAGAATTTCAGCTTTTATCCGTAAAAAATCCCAAAAAATTAGAAAATCCCGAAAATCGTCAAAATGAATTTTGTTATGTGCATCACGACCGTAGATTTAATTTTCAGTAAATTCGCATTTAGAACAATTCAACGACGGAGACCCAGTTCTCCCGAAAACCGACCCACTTAATATATGAAAAATGCATGTAAACCGGTAAAATTGTTTTCAAATGATTTTTCCCACAAAACCAAAAATACAGGAACGTTTCAAAAATGTTTTCCAGGTCTAACCGGGCCGGCTAGCCGAGCCAACCCGGTTACCCCCTAAATGCATGCTCCCAATTCTTGATTTCCTAATTCTGTCTATTTGAGTCCTAGTTGTGGCGTGCTGTACATATTGGGCTAACCCTCGGTTTTGCAGGTTTTAATTTCTTTTTATTTTTATTTTTATTGTATTTTAATAGATTAAATCGTGTATTTAGGCGGTTGTAATTATTTCTTAGATTTTCGTGTATTCTAGGCGATTGTAAAAGTGAGGCGAGTGTTTTTATTTTTCTGTTCGATTTGGTTGTAAGCCAATTAATATTTATTTCTTTTCCTTATTTTTGTATTAAATGTTTTGTATGCGCGCTGTATGCTTTTCATATTCAATAAAATGGACTTTAGATTTTGAGATACCATTCGAGAACATTGACAATATTTATTTTAATTAGACACGAAATAAGGGACTTGTCCGGACCCGAATCTCTGGATAGTGTAGCGACCGTTCATCCGGTTCAGCTACATAAGAATTTCCCGGTTGAGCTGAGCCGGGTGGCGACTCCTACAACATCCATCGAGACTTAGGTCTCGGTTCTTTTAAGATTTAATTCTATTTATTTTCCAAAACGCGGATTTCCGATTATAAAAACCCCACGCGAGGGAGGGATCCGCCCGAGATCGTGGCGCCCCATTCTGAAAGGGAGTCCCGCGTCCCGTCGAAAACGCGTCGTCCGCTCACAGTCGCGCAACTACAGGTTCGCATGGCTGTAACCTACAGTCGCTAGGCTGTAGTTAAGGCAGAATTACAGTTTTGCCCTTTTGGGCCCCAAACTTGTAATTTTGCATCTTTTTCCTATTCAAAACAGAAATTTGGTGTATTTACATTCTTTTTAGACCCTAGATGGATGTTTAATTTAGGCCCACAGATGAACGAGAACCCCGGCTCCCGGGATATCCAGCCCACTAAAGTTGGAAAATGCATGTAAATGAGCCAAATGGTTTTCAAAATTGGTTTTTCATCCATAAAATCTACAGGGCATTTCAAAAAACCATTTTCCAGTTTTAACCGGGCCGATCGGCCGGGTCGACCCGGTTACCCCATATGCATGATCTGGCTCCTACAAATCCCTATTATGTCCTATTTGAGTCTTTTGTATGCCTTTATTATTTGTGCTAACCGTATTTGGATGCAGCTTTTATTTTTGTTATTTTTCATTTTTAATGTACTTAATAGATTATCTCGTGTAATTAGGCGATTGTAATTTCTTAGATTATCGTGTATAGTAGGCGGTTGTAAATGGTGAGGATGAAATTTTCTTTTTTCTTTGGGTTGTATAATCTGGCCTTTGATTTACTTTTCCGCACTTTTATTTTTCTGCAGTTTATTTTTAATATTTATATTTATGTCATTTGCATAAGCATCGATTAATAATTAAAACAAGATAAAATGAGTAGAATTAAGTGAATGCAACATCACATTATGAAATAATAATTGAAAATAAGTGAGGGTTAGTAGATTTGTTGCCCGAACCCTGAATCTCTGAATTATGTACCGTGTCTACACTTGGTAGGGAGATGTACTGGAATTTCCCGGATGAGCTGATCCGGCTGACGACTCTGTATCTAATTTCGAAATTTAGGTTTCGAGATCTTTAAGTTCAAATTGGGATTTTCTAAAAACATATTTTTCCAAAATTCACACTTGCAATTAAGTTTTCTACAAAAGGGTTTTTCCAATAAAATGAAAGATTTTCCTAAGAAAGATTAAAGACTTATTTTCAAACCACATCATCACACACCTCAAAAAGAAAATCCTTGGTTCCCGCTTCACCATGCGTTCCGATAAACGTCGTCCGCTCACAACCATCATATGGTCCAG
The DNA here is from genome assembly GCA_039660915.1 of Euphorbia tirucalli. NCBI lineage: Eukaryota > Viridiplantae > Streptophyta > Magnoliopsida > Malpighiales > Euphorbiaceae > Euphorbia > Euphorbia tirucalli. Next base: position 36,965,897 of record CM077636.1, on the reverse strand, counting down.
TCAAAGGACTTATACAAGTACTACACGAGAATCATTTGTGATACTATACCATGTAGATTCCCGTTAAGTGGATCGATCCAGTACCATGCCCTTTTTGCATGTACCCATTAACCTGGTTGACATCCCATGTTCTATGACTGGTAAGACACCACCATACAACCATGCTAATGATAGTCTTTAGTTCCATTCATTCCCATGATTGGAACAGACTACGGATGACTTTATGGCCATATCATTTTCCCTATCCATAGTCTTACTGCCAAGTGGATGACACTTGACAACATGGATATGGATATGTCCATTGGATACTCTATTTAAAATATAGCACAAGACATATAATAAATGGATTAATACCTTTATCTATTGACACAAATTGTATAATAGATAAAGTTCATATTAATGTACAAATGTATCATAGAAACACAAGGACCAATGCCTCGGGACTAGGGCATATCCAACAATCTCCCACTTGCACTAGTACCTACTAGGCATGGGTCTAATCCCTATAGATCTAGTATAACCTTTATGCATAGGCATCACCAAGCGTGTTGGTCAAAAGATCTGCGACATTGTCTTTGGTGTCAACTCTTTGTAATGAGATGTCACCCCCTTGACAATTTCTCGCATTAGGTGAAACTTCCTGAGTTCGTGCTTCGTGTATATGTGTGACAGGGGCACATAGCTTGTGCAACAGCCCCTCATTGTCACAGAAGATATTAACTAGTTCCCGGATAGTAGACACTACTCCTAGTTTGGTGATAAACTTCTTTATCCACACAGCTTCCCTAGCTTCTTCACACGCTGCAATGTACTCAGTTCCTATGATAGAAACCGCGATAGTCAGTTACTTGGAGCCTCTCCAACAACAGCACCACCATTTAGCATGAATACATACCTATACTGCGACTTATATTCATCCCGGTCGGTCTGGAAGCTTGCATCAGTGTACCTAGTAACTGACAGCTCTTCCTGACCTTCATGCACTAAGAAGCTATCCTTAGTCCGGTTAAGGTACGTCAGGATTGCTTTGACAGCCTACCGGTGATCCACCCAGGATCCGGCTCATCATGCTTAGTTCAAAGGCGATATTAGGTCTCGTACATAGCATGGAGTACATGATTGATCCTATAGCCAAAGTATGTAGAACCATTTCATGTTCTCCCTGTCCTGCCTTGTCTTAGGATAGTTCTTCTTGCTAAGTTTTAGCCCATGCCCATTGGCAAGAAACCTTTCTTAGCCTGGTCCATGTTGAATCTTTTCAAAACTATGTCTATGTACTTGGCCTAACTTAGACCTAGAAGCTAATTGGATCTAAACCTATAGATCCTGATCCCTAGGATCATCTCAACTTCGCCTAAGTCCTTCATTGCGAACACCTACTCAACCATTACATTACCCTTGTAGTGTTGGTATGTCACTTCCAATCAGAAGGATGCCACCCATATATAATACCAGGAAAGTTACTATGCTCCCACTAAACCTCTTATACACACCCTTAAAGGTAGCATCACTTGTAACCTATCACCTTAGCACCCGGAGGTGGATCAACCAGGTTCCAAACCTGATTATCGTACATAGATTGTATATCTGCCTTCAAGGCAGATAGTGGGCTAGCTATAGCCTACTGGTAGGTTTTGAGCTCCTCTTCATCCAAGACAAAAAGAGTGTAATCATCAGAAACAAGAAACCAATGTTTCTCATGTTCCTGACGATCCCTACCAGACCTTTTAGGTCCTTGTGTGACCTGGGCTGGTACTTCCACCTCTGGAAGCTTCACCCTAGTCTCTGAGTTATCCTTTTAAGGAGTTTCTAAGCTTTGAACTTCCCTGAGTTCAACATCTCTCCCCCTGTCTTTCTTGGAAATAAACCCTTTTTCAAGAAAGTCCCTCTTTTGTGCCATGAACACCTTGTTCTCGGTGGGGTTGTAGAAGTAATACCCTTTGGTTTCCCTAAGGTAGCTCACAAACAGGCATTAGTCGGTTTTGGGTTCTAGTTTTGCTCACAGTCAATTTCTTGACTTGTGCATAGCAACCCCAAATCCGTAGGAAAGACACATTAGGCACCCTCCCCGTCCATATTCCAAATGGGGTCTTTTCCAAAGCCTTAGTCGGAGTATAATTGAAAATGAGAGCCATTGTCTCAAGAGCGTATCCTTAAAAAAACTATTAGGAGAGAGAGTCATGACTCATTATTGAGCAGACCATGTCCAACAGGGTCCAGTTCCTCCATTTGGACACCCCATTCCATTGTGGTGTTCCTGGAGGAGTGAGCTATGGAACTATTCCATGCCCTCTTAAAAATGAGTCAAACTCTAGGCTTATATGCTCGCCACTTCGGTCCGACCAAAGGGCCTTGATATTCCTACCTAGTTTGTTTTGTACTTCGTTCCTAAATCCCTTGAACCTATTAAGAGTCTCAGACTTATATTTCATCAAATAGGCATAGCCATATCTGATGAAATCGTCTGTGAAGGAGACAAAGTATAGATGTTCACCCATGGTTGCTTTGCTCATAGGACCATATACATTTGAATGTATTGGTTCCAGTAAGCTAGCAAACCTTTCATCCTACTTGCTAAAAGGAGCATTAGTCATTTTACCTCATAAACGAGACACGCATATATCAAGTGACTCCATGTCAGGATTCAAACTTTGCGAAGCCTAGCTATGCACTTCTTGTTTATGTGGCCTAAATGACAATGCCAAGGTAAACTGGATAAAGTTTGTTAAGCTTAATCCTTTAAGTATGTATATTATAGACATTATTAGTTTCATTTAAATCTAGGATATAAAAGACATTATTTAATAGAGCTACTCCATAAAATAATTCTTTTCTAGATAAACCTTTTTTACTATACCCAATAGTAAATGTACATCCAGAAATATCCAAAACTGAAACAGAAATAATATTCCTATACAAAACAGGTACAAAATAACATAGTTTCAGTAACAAAACTAATCTAGTAGGCATCATAAGCTGGTCCTGCTGATCTCTATGGCAGTAACCCTTGCTCCATTTCAGACCCGCAAGTCCACTTGCCCTTATCCTAGTGATCTCTTGTTCTTAAGTCCCTGCACATTATAACAAATGTGAGAATCGCATCTAGTATCCAACACATAAGATGTTGAAACAGAGGTTAATGTCTATGACATATATACCTGATGCAGACACGCCCTGTGTCTACCTTTTCTCTCCCATAAGCTTGGGACACGATCTTTTCCGATGTCCAGTCTGCTTACAACCGAAGCAAACATCCTTAGAATGGGCCTTGGGCTGGGCTTTAGCCTTTTTAGCCTTGGCTTCCCTAGCCTTGGCCTTGGCCTTGCCTATAGCAAGAGGAGGTTTCCCCTTGTTGACCAGAAGTACCGGCGGAGTCTTCCAGACCTGCACCTCGTATTCCTCCAACTATCAAGCCGATGGATTACAACCCGTTGGTGCAGCCGGTACAGCCCTTTCTAGCACATACTCTTTAGACTCTAGTCTTAGAACTCTCCTCAAGTTCCTAGACCAGTCCCAAAAGTTTGGGCTAGAAAGCTTGTCCCATTCCAGGATAGATCGCAATGATAAAGTATTATTCGTAGCCATTGGTTACTATACAGGAAAAATTTACGAGTGTTAATAAAGGGCTTAACATGTTTTTCCCATATTATAATTAATAATGAATCATGTTATTAATTAACTCGAGTTGTTGGGCTCATGGGCCAAAATCCATATTATATCAAGATATTGCCAGACAAGGGCCTGGAACAACTATACCCCAATTTTTAAGTAGGAACGCTATCCAATCCCAACCTGGGGACTCTCAGTTTGATGGGTCTATTGGCACTTACCCATCTGTGCTTAGGGCCAGGAACATCCTACTACCCACGCTAAGTCAAAACCTCCATCCAAGTGTTAGAGTAACCAATACTCCAACCCAATATAAAATGACGATACTCCAGTGCATCCAATGAAGGTTGGTCTACAGCTGGCCTATCCCCACTTTGAGTAGGTTATGAGTGAGGGAAGCACTTTTAAGAGACTTAGTAATTACCATTTAGTTATTAGATTCAATTAATAACGGCTTAGATGCATAGGCGGGTGAAATTGGGTTTGTACATACATTCTCACATGTAAATAAATAAAGTATAATTAAATAAAAATGAAATGCTATGGGCCAAAATTTACATCCTAATATAATTTTAGTAAACCTATATTAGAACGACATCAGGTGGGCCGCATCCTCATCCTTCTAGCACACCAATCCAATCGGCTTCTTCTTTACATAATATCATAATAAACAAATAAAATAAAATTACATAAAAAAGAAAACGGCACGCAGGCTGTAAATACCAAAAGAATATTACAGCCCATATAAATAAGGCCTTATAACATCCATTCATGCATTTAATCAGACATCCATGTAAACCAATACATACAATTTATAATCATGTTAAATGCATGAATTAATCCCATTTCAAATATGTCCATAGCCATTATTTTGAAATAGCCAAATTTTGGCCATTCATGGTTCTAAGCCCCGTATGGGCCTTGGGCCTCCAATCCAGGCAGAACACTGCTCCCAATCCAATTGGGAAACCATGAATTCCAAATTAGCCGTCCGGGTAATCGTGCCAAGAAAACCCAAACCAATTTCAATTAACAGTATTAATTTCCAAAATTAATATCGCATGAACGAAAAATAAATTTCATTCATAAAACGTGCGCATAAAATTTCCAAAATTTAAACACGCACAATTTTAAAACCAATTAAGTTTAGAACCCCACGTGCATAAAAGTTACCAATATTTAAATACGCATAATTTTAAAATTAATTAAAATTTTAAAACCTAGCCCGACCCAAAAATCCTGCAAAATCCAAAACCGGGCCCGGCCCGCGACAGCAGCCCTGCTGCAAGCGTGTAGTAGCTACTGGCGCGTAGCAGCCCTGCTGCTGGCGTGCAGTAGCTGTTGGCCAGTAGCAGCCAGCAGCAGCTGCTGCCCCCGTTCCGACCCAAAATGGTCCGTGATTTTTTTTTCGCAAAATAAACATGCAAGAAATTAAATACAACCAATAAATAAAATCAAGCACAACATAAAATTGCAAAAAGAAAATTTCACCAAGGATAAACCAATATGCAATTAAAATTTCCAAGAAACAAAATCACAAATAGAAAATTAAAGAAAGGATAAACCTAATGCATAATAATTTTCCATTTGCAAAATTCAAGGAGAAAAATCACCAAACCCCAAACCAAAAATAAATCTCGTCCACAAAAATCTCCAATTTTAAAACACAGGATTCACCAAGTTAAAGATTTCCATGGATCAAAAGCCCGCTCTGATACCACTGTTGGGATTCGTCACAGGAAACCGACCGATGAAAGCGGAAATACATGTCAATTTCCTCGAATCCGGCCCTAGGAGCTTAAGATGTGGAAATCAAAAACTTAAACCTTAAAGAGAAAGTTTGAAAACTTACCACAAAGTCTCTCTACGACATGGATGCAGACTGTAGAAATCAAGTGTAGATTTCCTCCACCGATGCGTACACAAACAGCTCTCGGACCGAAACCTGTGCTAGCGACTCGGAAGATTTCAAAGAGAGGGAGAGAAGGGCGGCACACTTAAGACTTATGGCTATCCTCTATTTCTTTCCAAAAGAAATAAGCCGTCTCTCTCAAGTAAGCACCCAAGTTTCTTTCCAAAAGAAACAATCCATTATTCAAAATTGGGAAAATTCTTTTCTACCCAAAACAAAGAATAATCCACCGCCAAGAATAATGGACAGCCAAAAATATATGAGTGAGTGGATAGGAATTATTTTTTTTTCTCTTATCAATCTAACCAGAAGAAAGAAAGAAAAATACCCAAGTATAGCAAAGTCAAACTTTGCCAACCAAAAAGTCCACCATGACTCACCATTCACTCATTACATTTTTGTCCTAAAATGAGTCATCCTCCTTTGCCCAAAATCCAAGAAGTATTCGACCAAAGAGTGATCAAATGGATGGGATATTTGTCTCATATTTCTTACCATCATGATGACCAAAAATATCCAAGTAGCAAAGTCCAACCTTGCTAAGTCAAAAGTCAACCATGACTCACCCATTTGATCATTACCTTTTGTCCAACAATGACTCACTCTTTATGCTCCATATTTCGGCCAAGGATGGATGAAAAATATATGGGATATTTTCTTTTCTTACCATAAGAATCATGAAAATATCAAGGAAGCAAAGTCCAACCTTGCAACCATAAAGTCATGCCATGACTCACCATATACATCATCACATTTTAATCCCTTTCCATGCTTAATTTTGGCCAACTCAATCCCACATTATGTGGGCATATTCATTTTATGCCAAAACCCAATTTTAAATCTATTGATTTAATTAATTTCAAATGTAAATTTAATTTAACATGTGTGCTTATATATTACACCACATAATCTATTACATACCTTTAAATTAAATTTCATTTGACCTATTAATTTAATCAATGGATTAAATTACACACACATAAAATGAAATACATGTAAACCTATACATGTAATAATATTTACGCCTAGGAAATAATCTCATAAATTAATTCATTGAATTAATTGATAGAATGCCGAAATAAATAGTAATTATATTATTTTGATCAATCCAATTGATCTGTATAATGTAATTAATAAATCTCTCTCTCTTCAAATGTGTATACACCAAGTACACACTTAAATCCAACTAGTTAAAGTCCAGACATTCAATGTGTACGATTCGATGGGCCCGTCTTTATGTTGGTAGTGGGCCAAGGTCCACAGACTACAGGCGGGCTCTAGCAAGCCACTACAGCCCCCAATTAAGACAGAGATAGCAGTCAAACTGTCACCGTAACCCTGTAGTTTGAACTTGTATGTCCCATGTCACTGATATCAGTGTCCAACACTGAGGTATGGTTGATCACCCTCTATATGTGTCCGGACATTTACTTGATCCCGAATGAACTGATGCTCATAAACAAGATCCAATCTTATTTGGGTGTGGCCACACTCTTATCAGTAACATTCATCAAGAGGCCGGTGATATAGTCTCAGTAAAATACTGAGTGACATTCCCTTCTATATATCCATAGCACTGTCATGCTCAGTGACACACCCGAACGTACCCATACTTGGCACCCTTTTACAGGCCCGTTAGGCATACACCAAAGTGTGCCACTTCACATGCAGCACCATCATATGGTCTGGTCAAAGGACTTATACAAGTGCTACACGAGAATCAATTGTGATACTATACCATGTAGATTCCCATTAAGTGGATCGATCCAGTACCGTGCCCTTTTTGCATGTACCCATTAACCTGGTTGACATCCCATGTTTTATGACCGGTAAGACACCGCCATACAACCAGGCTAATGATAGTCTTTAGTTCCATTCATTCCCATGATTGGAACAGACTACGGATGATTTTATGGCCATATCGTTTTCCCTATCTATAATCTTACTGCCAAGTGCATGACACTTGACAACACAAGGACCAATACCTCAGGACTAGGGCATATCCAACATGCTCCCCCCGGGTCATGGATTTAACTAACATATCGTCCATATAGACCTCGACCTCCTTATGGATCATATAGTGTTGTGACTACTCACTGATAGGTTGGCCCAACATTCTTTAATTCAAACGGCATGACTCTGTAGCAATAAACTCCCCACTCTGTGATAAAGGTTGTTTTTACTTTGTCGATCATATTCATCGGAATCTAGTTGTACCCCGAGAACCCATCCATGAATGAGTACATCGCTGCCCTGGCGACATTGTCAATCAGAACATCAATATTCGGGGAGTGGGAAATCATCCTTGGGAGCTGCCTTATTCAGATCCCTATAATCCACACAAACCCTGACTCGACCATCTTTCTTCGCAACCGATACAATATTAGCCAACCATTTCAGATACTCTACTACTTCCAAGAACTTAGCCTTTATCTGCTTAGCCACTTCTTCCTTAACCTTTTCAAGCCATTTTGGTCAAAGTCTTCTGAGCTTCTGCTTAACCGGTTTTATCTTTGGATCCATCAGGATTTTATGCTCTGTGATCTCTCTGTCGATCCCAAGCATGTCGACGTAGGACCAAGCGAAGGCTTTGACATGTTTTTACAAAACTTTTACAAGTTCTTTTCTCTCATCAGACGTGAGGTCTTTCAAGATGGATACCATCTTTGGATCATCATCTGTTCCTCGGTTCATTTCATGCAATGATGCATTATGTATTCTAAAGACAGTAAATGAATGTCTGTATTTTTGCACAGTTCCATCCGGAAAAACATCACACAAGTAAGCAAAATCAGACTTTATTACATTATAGGCCTTGTAGGTAGAATTGTTCACATCATAAATTGAAAAAGTAGATAAATCAGAAAAATTTCCATCCTCCACATCGGAGGGTCTTCATCAGTAGCAGCACAATCAAACTCCTCGAACAGGTACCCGAGATCATCATCTAGGTCCTCTTTCTACTCCACGGTTAGCATTTCTTCAAGTGCTTTGGCCTTACCCTTCATCACCAGCTTGGTAAGCTCCTTCACAGCTTCATCCATGAGCTCTTCATGTGTCTTCCCAATAGATGGCTCTTTCTTCTCTGAACCCTTACCCGGTTTCATCAAAGCGGATAGTGCCCTAGATATGGCTTCCATAGCCACTTCAACTTCACTTTTCACCAAATCAGACTTCTCAAAAGGCTCCCCCTTATTTCCAAACTCAATATTGACTTGGTTAACTACATTCTGATTCAGAACTTTCTTCCTTTCATCTTCGATTCCAGTCCATAGCATACTCACGATGGGCCTGATTCCATACTTGTTGAAATCCATAACATCAGCAAAGATCTCAAATCCCGGGAGCGGGCCTCCCTCAACAAATACTAGCTCAGGAGTCCCATCATAGACTGATTTAGTGGCTCGGATGAAAGTGTCCACCAGGTTCACATGTTTTTTCTCTCGCTTAGTCTTCCCCTCATGATAACCAAGCCCAAACTGATGGTACTTGCCAGCCTCAATGTTAAACTCGGGAATACCTTGCTGCTTGGCCCCTAACCCTTTTCCAGGCTCATAGTTCTGCTTAGCAAAGTACTTGTGAATCCAATCTGGAAATTCCGGCTTATCTATAATCACCTCCACTTGAAAACCACTCATCGGCTTGTTGGTGTGCCCTAGTTCTTAGGGCATTGGATTCTTGTATTTTTTATTATACGTTAAGACTCATTGTATGAATGCATTATTTGTGTCACATTAATAAAGGCAATTAATCTATTTCATTTATATCTTGTGCTATAATATGAGTGGAGTATCCATTGATTGATAACCATAAAACCTATCCCAGGTCTGTTCTAATCGTGGGAACGAATAGAACCATAGACTTGTATATTCGATGACTGTATGGCAGTTCTTAACTAGCCATAGTACTTGTATAGTCATTCATGAATATAGGTACATGTCGTTGACATGGGACTGGATCGATTCGCACAAAAAAGCCATATGGTTGTCACGTCATAGGTCTTTCTTGAGTAGGTCTCTTTTGTTCTCAGACCAGATTTCATCATAGTATCAATATGGAATCCAGTTCACTTTGACATATGCCTAACAAGTCTGTAAAAGGATGCTAAATATGGGTATGATTGGGTGGACAGGTGAACATACTGATATTAATGATGAAGTGATGGAATTGCCACTCGGGTAACACCGAGATGATATCACTGGCCACTTGATGAGTGGGACTGATAAGTGTATGGCGATACCCGAATAAGTTGGTTGCTTATTTGATTAATCAGTCAACTCAAGATCAAGAAATATAATAAACAACAGAAGAGGATGACAGACACCATGCCTCTTGTTTATTCATATCGATATCGTTAGGCAAAGGACACTATAAGATTACTACTGGGTGAGTATCTTCTAAAGACTGCTGCATCTCTATCTTAATTGGGGCCTGTAATGGTTTGCTAGAACCCACTTACAGTCTGTGGGCCTTGGGCCTACTGCCAACATAAAGACAGATCCATAGGATCGTGCATATAGATCAACTGAGCCGGAACGTATAGATATTGTGCATGTGATGTACATTGGAAGGAGTGAGTTAATTAATTAGTTGACATTCGGTGTCAAGGTAATTAATTAACATTGGGTTGGTTTAATTTAATCAATAAGTTTACATAATGTAATTAATTAATTTATCAATTAATTGAATTACATAAAGTAAACAATTAATTAAATTATTTCTTAAGTGTGATTTTATTTTAATTAGGGGTAATTAAATGAAGCCATATGGAATTAAATTATATATAGTAAATCTTATGGAATAAGGATTTAACTATTTAATTAAAATCCTAATGGGCTTAGGTTTACTTAACCTAATTGGAGTCCATATTGCATAAGGACTGTAAAAGGCACATTTATGGGAAAAATCACTCTCTTAAACCTAGGCACAAAGGAAATTTGGCCAACAACAATATCAACCCCAATAGTCGAATTCTTTGGTGCAATTTCTTCCGTTCTTTGACTAGCATTGGTTCTCGTTTGATAGTTGATTGTGCACCGGACTGTGGAGATCAATTTTAAGAAACGATTCTGTAGCAGTCTCTAGAAGAGACATAATCTGGTGAGTTCAATCTCTTGATTCAAATTGTTTTTATTCTAATCAATGGTAATTGGACATGATAGGTGGATTCTAGGAAATTTTAAACGGTGTATTTTCCGCTATGCCACGTTATTTTTTCAATGACGAATCCCAACATGGCTGCTCGATAGCACTCAAGGTAGCCATAATAGAAGGCTCGTTTGCTTGAATAGTCACAACCTTCCCTTCACTTAAAAATTTCACCTTCTGATGCAAGGTCGAGGGCACTCCTCTTAAGGCATGGAACCATGGCCTTCCCAAAAGTAGAGAGAATGTGATAGGAATGTCAATCATAGTAAACAACACCTTCGACTTAACTTCTCCCACCTTGACTTCGGCCTCAAAGGTCCTAATCACAGTTCTTTTGCTATCATCATATACCCTAATCACAGTGTTGGACAGATAAAGAGCTTCGGTACTCATTCCCAAATAAGGCAAGATCTTGGAGGGACAAATGTTCAAGGCTGAGCCGTCATCCACCATTACGCTCGGCATCATCCTATCCATGACTTCAACTTTCATGTACAGAGCCCTATTATGATTAACTCCTTCAGGCGGGAGGTCCTCAACTCCAAAACTGATCTCTGGGGCTCTACTAGCTTTTAGATTAACTCCCTTAATCATGGCACATACCTCATTCGGGGACATGGTGTGACTGGCCTCCATCTCCATCAACTGCTCAACCACCGCCTCGCTGTGCCTTTTAGATTCTATAAGTAAATGCCAAACACTGGCATAAGCTGGTGTCCTCTTCAGTTGATCAACCACCATGTCATCTTCTTTAGTCATTGGAGGCGATCGGGCAGCATCGTTGTGCACAGGCGTGGAATTCCTTCTTAGGGGTGCCGAGGGTGGTACATTAGTGGGTTGATAAACCCTTCTGCTCCTAGTAATGTGCATTACTGGCCCATCCTTCTCAATCACAGTTCCCCTTCTTGTCTCCACTGGATAAACCGGCTTTGGTTCTTAGATCTCAAAGTCTTCATACTCTTCATTTGCTTTGATCTCATCCAAATCGATCGGACCCACCTTATTCTTCACTATCATTGTCTTCTCTTCGACTACTTCCAAATGTTCTTTGTTCTCCATAAAAATAGCTTGTACGCTTGGATTAGCCTTGATAATCTAAGTGAACACATAATTAGCCGGCAAACCAGACTATACCATATTCACTTGACTCCCAAAGGTAGGCAATGGATTCTTCTGAACACTCGGCTTCAAAGCCAGCTCGACAATCTTACCATCAGTGACCAACTGCTTGATGGCCTTAATCAACTGGGTGCACTCATTTGTATTGTAACGCCCCAGATATAAGTTGACTTAGTTATGTTGTGATGTGTGCATATGAGTGAGCATTTTTGCATTTAACCGATGTTTTGTATGCTTATAACAATTCGTAGGCTTTGGCCTAATGGTAGAGAGATGTGTTTAATAACTAGAGGTCTAGAGTTCGAACCCAACTTAGCTTAATTTAGTTATTTTCTTTAGGATTTATATTTTTGGTTTGGGAGACATAAAATCCCATAAAATCCGAAATTTACTATTTTATATATCCCTTTTATTTAGTTTGACCAATTCAAATCAGAAACTACCAACTTAGTGGAGCAAATCTCTCCCACTTACCTTTCCTTCATCAAATCAACTTCTATTTCCTATTTAACACTACAAATTTCGAAATTTCCTCTAACCCTAGCTGAAATTTATTCTTTCTCTTCCTCTCTCTTTCACTCAAACCAGCCTTGCATCATTCTTGTGAATTCCGAAATTCCATTGTCTCAGTTGAGGAAATCATTCATCTTTCTGAAGGTAAGGAATCCCAATCGGTTTTATTCCATCTTTTAACTCCTTAGAAACTTGCTAAGAACTTTGTTCTTTTCTGTAATTTTCTGAAGTTTCTTCTCTTTGGGAATCATCGGATTAAGTTCGTGACCTAAATCGAGGAGCACCCTCTCCTAATTTCTGTTTTTACTCTAGTGACCGACCTCACTGCAATCGAGGTAACAAACAAACTCTAATATCGATTTAAAGCTTTCATAGATTGCGTGATAGGTTCCTATTGATTGCATGGTGAGATAATAATCTTGTATATTGAAATTTAAGCATGTATGTTACCGGTATAAAATGATGATAATTAGGTTAAGGGTTGAAAGAAATATGTATATGCATGTTTCGAATGGTTTTATGCTGGAACTGCTCAATTTCAGATTGTACAGGTTGTGGTAATTTTAGCTTTATTTTCGTTATATAACTCCGATTGGCATGATTCAACTTTCTGTGTTTTCCTGAGACATAAATGTACAAGGTTTTTTTATACTATTTTGGCAAATTCCATGAGTAAAGTGCTCATATTCCCTATTGAAACTGCCTTATGTGCATTGTGCCGATTTTTTTTTCTTGAACTGCTGAATTTCAGATTGTACAGGTTGTGATAATTTTAGCTTTATTTTCGTTATATAACTCCGATTGGCATGATTCAACTTTCTGTGTTTTCCTGAGACATAAATGTACAAGGTTGTTTTATACTATTTTGGCAAATTCTATGAGTAAAGTGCTCGTATTCCCTGTTGAAACTGCCTTATGTGCACTATGCCGATTTCCTGGAACTGCTGAATTTCAGTTTGTACAGTTTGTGTTGATTTTGGCTTTATTTTCTCTCTGTAGCTCCGTTTGCCATGAAATAAAAATTCTATGTATTCCTGAAATTCTGATGTTCAATGTTGCTTTATATTATTTTTGCTAAATCAGTGAGTAACACATCTGTTTTGTCTGTTGAAGTCAGACTATGTGCAGTGATCTGAAGTGAATTTACAGATTGCATGTTTTTAGTGTTTCCTTAATATCTTTTGCTATAGGAATCCGAATTGCATGATTTAAATTGGCGTGTGTTCCTGAGATGTAAGGCTAAATTTTCCTTTGTATTGCCATGCTGAATTCTGAGTCTAACCTACTGGAATATTATGTGCAAGTTGAGGCATGAACTATGAATTCTGAAATTGTCACCTTAGGCCTGAATTTATTTTTAATGTGTGTAAAGCATAATTTGATTCTAGAAATTTTATGCTAGAACTCATGACATGAAATATAATAATTACAAATATGATTTGGTAAATTAATACATGTTGGAATTATGAAATTGAGTTTGTGGTAAGTCCTATTTTAATGGCACCTTGTGTTTATTGATGTATTGTGCTATGTTTTGGGAATAAGACCTATTTTAATGGCACCCTTTTGATATTGGTATGATTATAGTAATTAATTTGAGTTGTAGTGATTTATACAGTTGTGTTTTGGTTAGTTTGGCAAAGTGTTTACCATGTTTGATTGGTAGGCACTAGGACAGCACCCCAAATTCCGAGGTAAGCCCTAGGTTCATGGCACTCGGTGATGTAAGACCTATGTTAATGGCATTATGATGTAAGACCTATGTTCATGGCATTCTGAGGTAAATCCTAGGTTCATGGTACTCAATGTGTTAAGGAGGTAAGTCCTAGGTTCATGGCTCTCCGCAGAGGTAAGCCCTAGGTTCATGGCACTCTGCAGCATCTGCTGCCAAACTCCCTATAAGCACAAGTGTATAGGTTAATGCAATGAGTTGTACGCGTATACATAAGTTGATGTTAATCAATGGTTAAGAATGTAATTGCATGTTAATGTTGATTACAATGTGATTTTGATGCTTGGCTGTGATAGTGAGGTTTGTAAGCTATCTTGTGACTTTGGAATTTGTGTATTAGGAAACTAATAATGGTTATTGTGTAAATGAAATAACGTCATGTTCATGATACAATTCCTTGTTCTAAACGGTTGTATGCATCTAGTTTGTATGACTTGACTTGGAATTTTATTCTTTGATTAATGATTTGCTACTTAAATGATATGATCTATGTGATATGTGTTGGAGCGGCTTGTTAAACGAGGTACGTTCCCTATTACAAGGATTGTGAGCATAAGTATGTACACTTGTATGAATGATGATTGTTGTTTATTACCCTTACGGTGCTTGATTAATTAATATAACATATATTTGTGAACTGTCATCATTTTATGCAAACTTTAAATTGATGTTTGGGATTTGTTAGTTACTCGTCACTAAGTGGCGCTGTTGATATTTTCAGAGTATGCCGGTGATGATTGAATGATGCCTGACGCCCGTCCTTGGGATTGTGTGGAGGGATTGCTTTGAGTAGACATTAAATAGTTGTTATGAACATTTTAGAATTGAGATTTTCAGATTCTCTAAACTTTTAGGTTTTTGTCATTGAAGTATTATTCGTATTGAATTATTATTTATCACTTAGAATTAAATTTTGGAGTACGTATTTTATGAACACGTGTAGTATTAATCAGAGGCATAATTGGAAGTTTCTTTTATAATGATGTCCTAGACTTTATGTAATGTTTTCCGCCATTGCATGCTAAGAAAGTTAGGGATGTCACAGTTGGTATCAGAGCCCGCGTTGGTTCCAAGGCTTTGGTAGCATAAGTCACTTGGAACCAAAACTCAGAATCCTAGGATAGAGATTTTTGAACGTAGAAGTGAGATGCATGGGTAGGTAGAATGGGTTTATCTGCTTTGAATTGTTTGTTTTCTATTACTTGCTATATGTATAACATGATTAGATCCAACCTAGAACCAAAATTTTAGAAGGCCTCCGCGTAGAGATTCCGTTCGCGATGACTCTCCTCAGCGACGTATGCGGCTGTTGGAAGATGCCGTGCTCGCTATGGCTTAAAGAAATCCAAATAACCAAACTGTCTTCGATCGCATTGCTCGTCATCGACCCCCAACTTATGAAGGATCTTCCGACCCGGTGGTGCTAAGGAACCAGGAAGGGAGAATGGTTTCCTATTCAAGTATTAAATTGAAACCGGGAGTGAAGATGGTCTCGGCCATGAAGTTGAAGAAAATGGCGATGAAGGGTGAGGAAGTATTCCTGTGTCGGGTGAAGGATACCTCGGTGGAAGTGAGGCTTGAGGACATTCCAGTTGTCCGTGAGTATGCGGATGTGTTCCCTGATGAACTACCTGGGATTCCGCCAGAAAGAGATGTGGAGTTCGCCATCGACTTGATCCCGGGGTCTGCACCAATTTCTAAAGCCCCGTACCGTATGGCCCCTTCGGAAATGCAAGAGTTGAAGATGCAGTTGCAAGAACTTATTGATAAGGGTTTCATTCGGCCCAGTGTGTCGCCTTGGGGTGCTCCAGTGCTCTTTGTTAAAAAGAAAGATGGGAGCATGCGGTTGTGCATTGATTACCGCGAGTTGAATAAGGTGACCATCAAAAATAAATACCCATTACCGTGGATTGAGGATCTCTTTGATCAGCTTAAGGGTGCAGGAGTATTTTCAAAAATCGATTTGAGATCTGGGTATTACCAAATTCCGGTGAAGAAGGATGACATTCCGAAAACTGCTTTTCGGACGAGATATGGACACTATGAATTTGAGGTGATGCCTTTCGGACTTACTAATGCACCAGCAGTGTTCATGGACCAGATGAATAGATCCTTTCACAAACTTCTTGATGTATGTGTGGTGGTCTTTATCGATGACATCTTGGTGTATTCGAAGGATGAAGATGAGCAAGTGAAGCATCTTAAGATGGTATTGGATGTGTTAAGGGAGCAAAAATGGTATGCCAAGTTCTCAAAATGTGAGTTTTGGCTAGAAGAAGTGGCATTCCTAGGCCATGTGATTACAAAGGAGGGTGTGAAGGTGGACCCGGCAAAGATCAAGGCCGTCCTTGAATGGTCCAGTCCTATTAATGTGACCGAAGTCCGAAGTTTTCTTGGTCTTGCTGGATACTACAGGAGGTTTGTACACAACTTTTCAACCATCGCTCGACCTTTGACTCAGTTGATGAAAAAGGACTGTAGGTTTCAATGGACTGCAGAATGTGAAGAAGCATTTCAGGTATTGAAAGAGAGACTTACTTCCGCCCCAGTTCTTGCATTGCCGACTGACGGAGTAGAGTATGAAGTGTTCAGTGATGCTTCCAAGTACGGACTTGGGTGTGTACTTATGCAGTTGGGAAAAGTGATTGCCTATGCTTCAAGGCAATTGAGGGTTCATGAAAGGAACTACCCGACTCACGATTTGGAGTTAGCTGCGGTGGTGTTTGCTCTTAAAATTTGGCGCCATTATTTGTATGGTGTGCCGTGCAAGATATACACCGATCATAAGAGCCTCAAATATATTTTCACCCAGAAAGAACTAAACATGCGACAGAGACGTTGGTTAGAGCTTATCAAGGATTATGACTTGACCTTGGAGTATAAGGTAGGAAAGGCCGACAGAGTCGCAGATGCATTGAGCAGAAAGAGCATCCATTCGGTGAACTTCATGAAAAGACTCCCTATTGATCTTTGCAAGGAGTTTAGCAAGTTGGAAATTGAAGTGGTCCCGAGAGGAGTGGTTCGGGCGAGTTTAAATGCAATCAGAGTGGAACCGGTATTGTTTGTAGAATTGAAAGAAAAGCAGTTGAGTGATCCCGTACTTCAGAAGATTCGTGCAGCGAAGGAGCAGGGTAATGCTGTAGATTTCAAGATTCTTGCAGATGGGAGTATGAAATTTAAAGGCCGATGGTGCGTGCCTAATGATTCAATGTTGAAAGAGCATATCTTAAGTGAAGCTCATTGCACTCCCTACTCTGTGCATCCGGGAGGTGCGAAATTATACAAAGATTTGAAGATGCAGTTTTGGTGGCCTAGAATGAAGAAAGAGGTAGCCGAGTTTGTGGCCCGATGCTTGACTTGTCAAAAGGTGAAAATTGAGCATCAAAGGCCTGGAGGATTATTGCAGCCCTTGGCTATTCCAGCATGGAAGTTTGACTCGGTTGCTATGGACTTTGTGTCAGGTTTACCAAAGGTTGCTAATGGTTTAGACACAGTGTGGGTTATTATAGATCGTTTGACCAAGGTGGCTCGGTTTAATCCTATGAAGAAGACCTGGTCTATGGAGCAGTTAGCTGAGGCATATGCGAGTGAAATTATAAGGCTACATGGTGTGCCTAGGGAGATTGTGTCAGATCGTGACCCACGGTTCTTGTCACATTTTTGGACATCATTTCAAGAAGCTTTGGGCACTAGATTGAAGTTGAGTATAGCTTTTCATGCTGCTACAGATGGAAAGACGGAGAGGACAATTCAAACCTTAGAGGATATGTTGCGGTCATGTGCTCTTGACTTCCATAAATCTTGGGTGAAATGTCTGAGTTTGGTAGAGTTCTCCTATAACAATAGCTATCACGCTAGTATCCGTATGGCCCCGTATGAAGTCCTTTATGGGAGGAAATGTCGTAGTCCGACATGTTGGAACGACATTAGTGACACATTGGTGTTGGGTCCGGAATTGATTCAGGATACAGTTGAGAAGGTGAAAGTGATTCAGGCGAATATGAAGGCTGCCCAGGATCGTCAGAAGTCCTATGCAGATCTCAATAGAAGACCTCTTACCTTCGAAGTCGGTAGCAAGGTATTGCTGAAAGTATCTCCTATGAAGGGAGTGATGAGGTTCGGCAAGAAGGGCAAGCTCAGTCCCAAGTATATTGGTCCATATGAAGTGCTTGAGAGGATTGGGGAAGTTTCATATCGGTTGGCTCTACCACCGGAATTGGCAAAAGTTCATAATGTATTCCATGTTTCACAGCTACGAAGATATGTGAGCGACCCTTCTCACGTTATTGCTGTGGATTCGGTGGAGGTGGAACCCAATTTGACATATGAGGATAAGCCTGTTCAGATCCTCGACCGTCAGGTTCGCAAACTCAGGAGAAAAGAGATGCCTTTGGTAAAGGTGTTTTGGCGTAGCCAGAAGTTTGAAGAGGCTACTTGGGAGCTAGAAGAGACCATGAGATCCAAATATCCGGAATTGTTTGCAACTAATCAAGGTTAGAACCTAGCTTACTCTTTTGTCCTTGAGTTTCGAGGGCGAAACTTTTTGTTAGTGGGGAGGATTGTAACGCCCCAGATATAAGTTGACTTAGTTATGTTGTGATGTGTGCATATGAGTGAGCATTTTTGCATTTAACCGATGTTTTGTATGCTTATAACAATTCGTAGGCTTTGGCCTAATGGTAGAGAGATGTGTTTAATAACTAGAGGTCTAGAGTTCGAACCCAACTTAGCTTAATTTAGTTATTTTCTTTAGGATTTATATTTTTGGTTTGGGAGACATAAAATCCCATAAAATCCGAAATTTACTATTTTATATATCCCTTTTATTTAGTTTGACCAATTCAAATCAGAAACTACCAACTTAGTGGAGCAAATCTCTCCCACTTACCTTTCCTTCATCAAATCAACTTCTATTTCCTATTTAACACTACAAATTTCGAAATTTCCTCTAACCCTAGCTGAAATTTATTCTTTCTCTTCCTCTCTCTTTCACTCAAACCAGCCTTGCATCATTCTTGTGAATTCCGAAATTCCATTGTCTCAGTTGAGGAAATCATTCATCTTTCTGAAGGTAAGGAATCCCAATCGGTTTTATTCCATCTTTTAACTCCTTAGAAACTTGCTAAGAACTTTGTTCTTTTCTGTAATTTTCTGAAGTTTCTTCTCTTTGGGAATCATCGGATTAAGTTCGTGACCTAAATCGAGGAGCACCCTCTCCTAATTTCTGTTTTTACTCTAGTGACCGACCTCACTGCAATCGAGGTAACAAACAAACTCTAATATCGATTTAAAGCTTTCATAGATTGCGTGATAGGTTCCTATTGATTGCATGGTGAGATAATAATCTTGTATATTGAAATTTAAGCATGTATGTTACCGGTATAAAATGATGATAATTAGGTTAAGGGTTGAAAGAAATATGTATATGCATGTTTCGAATGGTTTTATGCTGGAACTGCTCAATTTCAGATTGTACAGGTTGTGGTAATTTTAGCTTTATTTTCGTTATATAACTCCGATTGGCATGATTCAACTTTCTGTGTTTTCCTGAGACATAAATGTACAAGGTTGTTTTATACTATTTTGGCAAATTCCGTGAGTAAAGTGCTCATATTCCCTATTGAAACTGCCTTATGTGCATTGTGCCGATTTTTTTTTCTTGAACTGCTGAATTTCAGATTGTACAGGTTGTGATAATTTTAGCTTTATTTTCGTTATATAACTCCGATTGGCATGATTCAACTTTCTGTGTTTTCCTGAGACATAAATGTACAAGGTTGTTTTATACTATTTTGGCAAATTCTGTGAGTAAAGTGCTCGTATTCCCTGTTGAAACTGCCTTATGTGCACTATGCCGATTTCCTGGAACTGCTGAATTTCAGTTTGTACAGTTTGTGTTGATTTTGGCTTTATTTTCTCTCTGTAGCTCCGTTTGCCATGAAATAAAAATTCTATGTATTCCTGAAATTCTGATGTTCAATGTTGCTTTATATTATTTTTGCTAAATCAGTGAGTAACACATCTGTTTTGTCTGTTGAAGTCAGACTATGTGCAGTGATCTGAAGTGAATTTACAGATTGCATGTTTTTAGTGTTTCCTTAATATCTTTTGCTATAGGAATCCGAATTGCATGATTTAAATTGGCGTGTGTTCCTGAGATGTAAGGCTAAATTTTCCTTTGTATTGCCATGCTGAATTCTGAGTCTAACCTACTGGAATATTATCTGCAAGTTGAGGCATGAACTATGAATTCTGAAATTGTCACCTTAGGCCTGAATTTATTTTTAATGTGTGTAAAGCATAATTTGATTCTAGAAATTTTATGCTAGAACTCATGACATGAAATATAATAATTACAAATATGATTTGGTAAATTAATACATGTTGGAATTATGAAATTGAGTTTGTGGTAAGTCCTATTTTAATGGCACCTTGTGTTTATTGATGTATTGTGCTATGTTTTGGGAATAAGACCTATTTTAATGGCACCCTTTTGATATTGGTATGATTATAGTAATTAATTTGAGTTGTAGTGATTTATACAGTTGTGTTTTGGTTAGTTTGGCAAAGTGTTTACCATGTTTGATTGGTAGGCACTAGGACAGCACCCCAAATTCCGAGGTAAGCCCTAGGTTCATGGCACTCGGTGATGTAAGACCTATGTTAATGGCATTATGATGTAAGACCTATGTTCATGGCATTCTGAGGTAAATCCTAGGTTCATGGTACTCAATGTGTTAAGGAGGTAAGTCCTAGGTTCATGGCTCTCCGCAGAGGTAAGCCCTAGGTTCATGGCACTCTGCAGCGTCTGCTGCCAAACTCCCTATAAGCACAAGTGTATAGGTTAATGCAATGAGTTGTACGCGTATACATAAGTTGATGTTAATCAATGGTTAAGAATGTAATTGCATGTTAATGTTGATTACAATGTGATTTTGATGCTTGGCTGTGATAGTGAGGTTTGTAAGCTATCTTGTGACTTTGGAATTTGTGTATTAGGAAACTAATAATGGTTATTGTGTAAATGAAATAACGTCATGTTCATGATACAATTCCTTGTTCTAAACGGTTGTATGCATCTAGTTTGTATGACTTGACTTGGAATTTTATTCTTTGATTAATGATTTGCTACTTAAATGATATGATCTATGTGATATGTGTTGGAGCGGCTTGTTAAACGAGGTACGTTCCCTATTACAAGGATTGTGAGCATAAGTATGTACACTTGTATGAATGATGATTGTTGTTTATTACCCTTACGGTGCTTGATTAATTAATATAACATATATTTGTGAACTGTCATCATTTTATGCAAACTTTAAATTGATGTTTGGGATTTGTTAGTTACTCGTCACTAAGTGGCGCTGTTGATATTTTCAGAGTATGCCGGTGATGATTGAATGATGCCTGACGCCCGTCCTTGGGATTGTGTGGAGGGATTGCTTTGAGTAGACATTAAATAGTTGTTATGAACATTTTAGAATTGAGATTTTCAGATTCTCTAAACTTTTAGGTTTTTGTCATTGAAGTATTATTCGTATTGAATTATTATTTATCACTTAGAATTAAATTTTGGAGTACGTATTTTATGAACACGTGTAGTATTAATCAGAGGCATAATTGGAAGTTTCTTTTATAATGATGTCCTAGACTTTATGTAATGTTTTCCGCCATTGCATGCTAAGAAAGTTAGGGATGTCACATGTATGGTTACCCATCATCACATGATAAGAATAGAAATTATCTCTATCCACCTCAGCTGGAGGCGAAAATGGCCTTAGACTCTGCAACAGCCCAGCTTTTCTACACTTGGCATATATTCAATTTGCTGACTCATCCCATGGACTAGCGACCCTTTGAGGAGTCTGTCTTCCTTGGTTCACAATAGCCACATCCACCTCTTGCACTTCAATCGAGCCTCTGCTTTCATAGTTGTCCTAGCACCAGACATAGCTGAGGTAGCCTTAAAACTACTGCCTTTGTACCCTTGAGAGTACCGCTGATTACTTCTGTAGGAGCCCGAACTCTGTTTACCCCTTTGTTCCTCTTCTTTGTATCGCTCAATATGCTTAGCAAACTCAACTACTTCATTCAAGGAGTGGAACCTCTTCAACTTCATTTTATCTTTATACTGGGGTAGACTACCATCAACTAGCTTCATAATAAGTGACTCCAAATTCGAGGCCCCATCAACAAGAACTTGCACATCCATCCACCTTTTATAGTAAGCTGGGAAGGATTTATTCAGCTTTTGGCGGATCCTCTCTAAATCTTCAAGAGTAGTTTCTACCTGGGTATTGTAAGCATATTGCTTCACAAAAGCTTTAGATAGGTCCTCCTAAGTAGAACGGGTGTACAAAGGCATCTTCATATACCACTTCGAGGCAGCACCCCTCAAAGTAGTCTAGAATAGCTTTAAGATGTGACCTTTCCCAATTCCATACTTGTCATCAGTCTCACATAACTATCCAAATGTGCTTCCGGTGGGCCTTCCCCGGTGTAGGGAGGAAGATAGGGCATATGAAAACCAGGAAGAAGCGGCTCTCCTCCATCAGCCATCAAAGTAGCTGGGTTGGCACACTTAATAGGGTTATAGTGCACCATCTCCTTCAACTTAGGCAACATCAATGTCCGACAACTTCTGATTGAGATGCTTCTCCACAACAGTCTCAATCGAGGCTTCTCTCACCTTCTCAAAAGATTCATCGTCTTCAGATTGACGATCAGGCTCCTTATGATTGACAAATCCACCACTTCCACCGGGAACACTCCCTCCAGCTCCATTCATCACTTGGACGAAGTGTTGTCCTTCACTTCCAATCAAAGTCTGAGTTGGTGGAATAGTCTGCATAGAGTTAGCATTTATTACAGCTTGCATTTGCTCCCTAAGGGTAGCCTTAAACTCATCAGAATTCAGGAAACTTCTCATGAAAGCCGCCATGTCAAAAGGCATATTCCCATTGCTTCCATCAGCCATTTCTATTCTATCTGCTCCTTCCAACAGAGTCTGACTATCAATAGGTAAAGAAGGCAACTGAATCTCAATCTCCATATCCGAATCTAACCCTGAATTAACCCCTTCTATAATGACTGGTTCTGATTCAACTGACTGAACTGGTTGACTCGGCTCTGACTCGACACGAACTAACTGCTTCGAGGTTCAACTCCAAACTGCACGTTCAACATGAGGTTAGAATTTCAGATGGATGTTGTGAACCTAGACTCGACACACTAAGTGCATGTATGGTATGTTTGTGTTTGTTGCTCATTTTAGTACAAATCTCTTACTTAGCTTTTGACAATCATTTTTCTAACAATAATTCCATTTAGAGATTAGTGCTCGCAAGTATAGGAATCGCAACGTAGTAATAAAAGATATCAGTCCCACGAGGAATATGTATGTACACTTTAGTTTGTTTTTCTTTGCGTCTATAGAGTATCGAATTATAAGTGATATGGGTAAATGGGTAAATGGCAAGTTAAATCAATTAAAGTACTAGTTATGAGTTGATTTGTTTAATATCTAGATACATAAATATACAAGTATTTTATCTTAGATATTCATTGCACATGCATCAATTATCTATTCAATCCCTAAGATAAGAGTATGTCGGATTAGTTCTATTTCAATGGGCATGTCCAGAAATCGATTTTATTCAATAAATCATAGAAAAATTATCGAATACCTTTGCCAAAATAACTAAAGGTCTCAATACATAATGGCCGAGCTATATTAAGATGATCTCCAATTAATTTAACAAAGTGAAGCAAAACAATCATACATCATAATTTATTCTTAGTAACTAAACAAGACAAAATAAAATGTGAACTTCTCTATATCTTATTATGAATCTATGTCAATAATGCATACTTGGCGTTAGTCATGCAATGTAAACAAGAAATCTCAACAAAACATACTTGGCGTTAGTCATGCAATGAAGAGTAAGATATACGAAAACTTATCGATATTGATTTCATAAATATTCAATACATATACAAGTGTGACACTCTCATAAAGGAAAAACATAAGAATATACTTAAGAAAGCGATAGTATTCCCATCTGTCACATGAGAAAAACTCCCTCATGCCTATAGGTATATTGCAACCTCAGGGGTATCTTTTCTCTATACAGCAACAATACTTGATTCAAGGACCTTGGCTTTAGGCTCCCCTTTACATATACTAAATATGACAAACAACACTCGAACTCTCTAGACACTCTATTTTTCTAACTTATGTACTATAAGTACTACAATTTGCCGGTTTTCTCCGTTTGGCATCCCATTGGGGGCACACCCTGCAATTTGGAATTCCTTCTCTATTTATAAGCATTGAAGCATTATGTCTCTTTGTGAAAGATTATGTTGATTCAATGAATGGTTGTGCCTGTTTGAAAGGTTGTGTTGATTCAATGAAGGGTTTTATCTCTTTGAAAGGTAATGTTGATTCAATGAATGGTTATGTCTCTTTGCGAAAGATTATGTCTCTTGAATACTATTGGTTCTTCTTGGAAAGTTGTGTCTTTTCATGAGGAGTTGTGTCTTTTCATAGTGGTGGTTGAAGTTCCAAATAGATAAGATTAAATAACTGCTGCTGAGTGCATGTCACGATCATGATAGAGTGTCACGGTCGTGATTCACATGGGTTTCTTTGCAAAATGCTGAAGTCAAAGTCTACCTATATGCTAGGTCGCGACCACAATAGGCATCTTGCTTGTGATCTGTCTCTTTTCTTTAGTTTCCCTTTGTTTTTGTCTCCTTTTATAGCTGAATTCCACATATTTGCATTCTTAGTCTTTAAAACTGTAAATCATCAAAAACAAGCAATACCAACGTGAAATCTAATATATAATAAGTAAAAACAACAAAAATTCATTCTAGATTATATCGTATATAAGTGCCTTTTTAGCACTTATCAAGCCCCTACACTTATCCTTTTGCTTGTCCTCAAGCAAAATATGAATCTCTTAATCTTCTTACTTATGATGATCCAACAAACTTCGTTTTTGAAACACAAAATAAAGAGTCTCAACCTTCAAGTTCTAAGGTAACTATGAGGCTTTTTGAATCTTAACAACAACAACAACACATATGTATATCCTTCTTTATACTTTTATTACATATGCATATTGCCAAAAGATTGTTTCACTAAGCTTAACTTAGATCTATCGACCATAAGTAGAGTTTGTATACACCTTTAACCATGTTCATGCCTTAATCAACACAATTTCTTCTTACTTAAGAAAAGCATATCGGTGAAAGCTTTTCGAGACAAATTTTAGCATACGCTTAGCCATTGTTCTCAAAGCTTTTTTAGGTAACCTAGATTTTTTCTAAGCACTCATGTGTGGTTGCGTTTCGCTCCTTACCACACCTCCCCTTTTATCTCGATCGTTACCACTCATATTGCAATTTTTCTTTTCTTATATTATATAAAAGTAAATATTTTTCTTGTATTCTTTATCTCGCTTCTAGTGGTTGCATTTTATGCTCCATACCACTCTCCCCTTTTACATAACACTTTGGTTATTCACTCAACACTTAATTTGCAATACCCTCATCTTTTATTGAACATGTTCAATCACTTCAAACTTAGTCTTATGAGGTAGAAAATCATGTATCTTATTGCTTTTAAACAAGAATTGCCAATGGATACCTAAACACTTATACGATTTATTCTTCCGTCTTGCTTTTCAAACTACTTCAACGATAAACATACTCCATTTTTTTCAACATTTTACCACTTGAATATACATACTTTTATAGAATTAAAGCCTCTTATTCCTTAACTTAAGGAGAGATTCTCTTCATTTGCATTATCCAAAGATTGTATTACCATAATCATACACTTCAAGTCAAGATAGAAAAAGATGTCATAAGCTTTTTAACAATCGCAAAATAAGATAAAAATGCAAGAATACTTGATATTATAATAATATATAAGAATAAAAATTTAAAATTATCCTAATTTTACCCCCTTACATTTGAATTGCACATTGCCCTCAATGTGTAGGAAAAATAAACTAACTTCCGACAATACAAAAAAAATAGAAAACATTAGAAAAAGAAAATAAAAGAAATTAAGGAAGAAAAAGATAGACGTAACCAAATCAAGCCTCTGGTGATCCTGGTGGACTTGGAGTAAACTCAATGTTTTGACAGCAGAAGAACTTGAGAAGCTTCCTTTTTAATGATGCATTCTCCTTCCGCATTGCCTTTACTTCTTGTCGAACTTGGTGGACATTTTGTTCCACTCCTTCAACCTTAGTTAGCACTTGTTGCCAACCTTGATTTTCTGCTTCTTGCCCTTCATTAGCATTTTCCTTCTCTTTCTCATCTTCATCACCACTTTCTTCCCTTTGCACTTGCTTCCCCTTGTTCCTAGATCATGCACCCGAAGATCCGGCTCCTCCTTCCTTTTCCAAAGTATTGAGAATCTTCTATGTTCTCTCTTCATAGGAAGTGAATTTGAAAGCTCCATTGATCTCCTTTGCTAATCCAGCATTTTTCATCAATTGCCCATCAAGGAATCACACTTTTTCTCCATGCTGCAATGTGTAAGGCAATTCTCCTCTAGCGGTGAAAATTAGGGCTGTCATAACATGACCGCCTCCAACTTTCTTCTTGTTGGAATCTGCTGCTCGAGAAATTCCTTCCCAAATATGATATGTGAAATCCACTTTTCTTCCTTTCATGGCTTGGTCTGAGACATATAAGTCTTTTGGTTGCACTTTATTACTTTCCACCCTGCAGAAAATAGAATGGCATAAATACTTGTGCAAAAACAAAAGCGCGTTATTCTTAATCAAATGGTTTGGCAAATTCTTTACTGAGTATTTCTCTAACCCGATTATACTTTTCCAAAAAGGATGTGGGTTATACTAAAAAAATGGATAATGCCATCCCTCACTTTCCATAGGAAAATCAAACCAATTAGTCATCTCTTTGCCGCCAACCATGTATCGTTACGTTCATTACAGAAGATAATAGCCATTTGGTTTTTATCCACATAGCGAAAAGTTGTCAACAACTCCACAATCCAATCATAGTTTAGTGGAAAAAACATTGAAGCAAAAGTTGAAAGCCCAAGAACATTCAAATACCTTTGTACTTCATCATGAATTCCATTATTTATCATAACGACCTCATCAAGGAAAAACATACCAATGATTTCTATGTTTTTGAATCTTGTGAATTGCCTCCCTTCCTTTTCATTACGAATAGGGAAGCTTGCACCATAGGTCTCACGCAAATCCACCAATTGAGGAGTTCATGTAGAACTTTGGCCCTTCTTGATAGAAATTCTCTTTTGCCTTGGCATAGTAAATAATTTGGCCAGGGTTTTGAAAATATTTACTTTTGAAAGATAAAAGATGAATAGGATTTTTTTTATAGTTGGATTTGTAAAAGAAGTATAATATTAGAAGAATTTGGTTTGTGAATAATAACAAAGAAAGGGAGTCCTATTTATAGTGAATTTCATCGAAAGACACATCCTTTCACCCTTTAATTCATTGAATATAATAAAATATTAATCAATTAGAGTTAAAAACCAATAGAAACACATACTGCTCCAACGGTAATAAAACAGTCAAATTTTGAAAATTGGAGCCAATTTTACTGTTGAATGTAAAAATGGACCGTTAACTTTCACCTAGGTCGCGATCGTGACACCCAGGTCATAATAGTGATCTACATGAAACACAAAAAATTTATTATGAAAAACACTGAGTCACGATCGTGACACTCATGTCGCGATCGCAATTTAGAAATAGAATGTTGTTACCTTTTTGGCATACTTGAGTCGTGATCATGACACTGGGTCATGATTGTGACTCATGCTTCGTCATCTTTTTCTTTTTCTTGACTTTGCTCAATCAAGATCATGATTAATTTTCACGATCATGATTCACTCGAATTACAGTTTTTCATGCATTTCATCAACTTAACACTACTCTACTATAGTATATACTTAATACTAAACTTAAACACCCATCTCTATTTATTAATACTTAACTAAAACACACTTAAAAACACATCAGAACATACAAAACACACATAAGCAAGAATAAAATCAAAGTTAAGAAGAATAATTAGGGTGTAGGGTCATTCATAAATTGCTCTTGAATGGCATCATCCCATCGCAAATATGGTTTACAACACAGCCCATTAACCTTAAACATATTATTCTTAGAACTCCTTAACTCTAATGCTCCATTACTAAAGACATTAACAACGGTGAATGGTCCATACCAACGTGATTTTAACTTACCCGGAAATAGATGTAACCGAGAATTGTACAAAAGCACTTTATCACCAACTTTAAAAGTTTTACCTTTAATTTTCATATCATGCCACCTCTTAGTTTTCTCTCTATAAATCTTAGCATTCTCATAAGCCATAGACCTAATTTCATCTAATTCAGATATTTGCAACAGCCTATTTTTACCGGCTTGATTCGCATCAAAGTTCAAGGAACGAATAGCCCAATAAGATTTATGTTCTAACTCGATCGACAAATGACACACCTTACCATATTTTAACCGATAAGGAGACATCCCAATAGGAGTTTTATAAGCCGTTTGATAAGCCCATAAAGCTTAATCTAGCTTCTTCGCATAATCCTTACACGAATTAGTTACCATCTTTTCCAAAATCCATTTTAGTTCTCTATTTGAAATTTCTACTTGACCACTAGTTTGGGGATGATACGGAGTTGGAACCTTATGATGAACTCCATATTTCCTCATAAGCGACTCAAATAATTTATTAATAAAATGAGTACCACCATGACTAATTATAGCACGCGGTATGCCAAATCTACTAGATAATTTCTTTAAGAACTTAACGACTATCCTTACATCATTTGTCAGGCATGCACAAGCTTCAACCCATTTTGAATAGGGGTGAGCATGGACCGGTTCAGTTTACCGAACCGAACAAAAAAAACCGATCCAAAAAACATTATATTTTATAAACCAATCCGATCCAAACTAAATTTTGGTTCTGTTCAGTCCAAACCGAACTAGTTCGGTTCGGTTCGGTTTGGAGTAGCTCGAACCAAAAACATCAACTTTTTTAAAAAAAATCAAAATAAAAATTTTATATAAGTAGTTTGTTTAAAAAAAAAAAGAAATACAAAAAAATTAACTTAAAAAAACAGTAATAATAAATAATACTATTACATCACAATAAAATACTACAATTCTCTTCTTCTTTTTTTCAACTCTCAAGTTTTAACAACTATAAATTAGCATAAAAAAATCACAATATAAAACAATATAATGTATAAAATTCTCTACAATTAGTATATATTAATTTCATAATTAATTTTAATATTTTACCAATTATTCGGTTTTTTGGTTTTTTCGGTTTTGAACCGAACCAAACCGATCCGAACCGAAGTCCAAACTTCTTCATAACTTAAAACCGAACCGAACCAAACTATGAAATGGATCGGTTTGGTTCGGTTCGGTTTGGTTTGGATTTTAGGTTTTTGGACATTGGTTCGGTTTTGCTCACCCCTAATTTTGAAACATAGTCAACAGCTACTAAGATGTATTTCTGCCCTTGAGATACAGGAAAAGGACCCATAAAATCTATTTCTCATACGTCAAAGATTTCAACCTCTAAGATATTCTTTAGTGGCATCTCATCTTTACGACTAATATTACCAACACGTTGACACTTATCACAATGATTAACATAGAAACGAGCATCTTGAAACAAAGTAGGCCAATAAAATCCACTCCCCAACACTTTGGCAGCGGTTTTATTTGCCGCATGACGGCCTCCATTAGCACTATCATGGGAATGAGATAGAATGCACTCATATTCTGACTCATCAACACATCTCCTAATAATATTATCAGCACATATCTTAAACAAATAAGGATTGTCCCAAATATATATTTTCACATCATTAAAGAACTTTTTCCTAGCATTCCCATCTAAGTTATATGGTATAATATTCGCTTCGAGGTAATTATCATAGTCAGCATACCAAGGTTCCTTAGCATGTTGCACAGCCATTAAACTTTTGCCAGGAAATGCTTCATTAATAATATCAGATTCACCAATTGGACCATTCTCATCTTCTAACCTAGAAAGATGGCCGGCAACCAAATTTTTCAAACCATTCTTATTGTGAGTGGATGATGTTTTTTGATAGAACGCAGACTCTCTCGGAAGGGAGCCTCGAGATTGGGCAACCCTCCCTCGCGTGGGGTTTTTAAGATGGAAATTCGATTTTGGAAAAGCTAAATTAATTCATAAAAGAACCGAGACCTAGGTCTCGATAGAATGTGTAGGACTCGCCACCCGGCTCAGCTCAACCGGGAAATTACAGTGTAGCTGAACCATACGAAGGCCTACACCTTCCAGAGATCTAAGTCCGGACAAATCCCCTACTTCATGTCTAATCAAAATAAAATTCGGCCAATGTTCATAGATGGTATTTTACAATTCTAAAGTTCATTTTTATTAATAAAGGCATGCAGTGCGTACACACAAGTCAAAATCAAATAATAAATAAATATCTTATTACAACCCAATTGAATAAAAATAAAAACTCTCAACCTTACCTTACAAGCGCCTAAAATACAAGATGATCTAAAAAAATTTACAATCACCTAAAATACACGGATTAATCTATTAATTACATCAAAAATAAGAATAAAAGAAATTAAAAGCTGCAAAACAGATGGTTAGCACAGTTTATAGCACACCACGAATAGGACTCAAGTAGGACATAATGGGATTTTAAGCAGTTCAGGGGCATGCAATTGGGGGATAACCGGGTCAGCTCGGCTAGCCGGCCCGATTACACCTGGAAAACGATTTTGAAATGTCCCTGTATTTTTTTTGTTTTGTGAGAAAATCATTTTGAAAACATTTTCTTTTTTCGATTTACTTCAATTTAGCATGTGAGGTGAGTCAGTTTTCGGGGAGAATCGAGTCTCCGTCGTTGCATTGTTCTAAATGCAATAACATCAGAAATTAAATCTAAGGTCGTGAATGCACACAACAAAATTCATTTTTGATGATTTTCTGATTTTTCTGAATTTTTAGGATTTTTAGGAATTTTTATGGATTATTCTGGAAATTCTGCCCCTGTACGAGGAGTACAGTCGTGCGACTGTAACTATAGTTGTACGACTGTAATTATAGTCATGCGACTGTAATCCATTCAAATGCAAAAAATCGCCAAAATTTTATTCAAATAAAACTAAAAGCAGTGGGAAATCAAGAACACTCGTACGACTGTACGTACGACTGTTCTTCACCACAAGAATAATCGTACGGCTGTTCTTGATTTCCAGAAACAGCAAGCCCGAAAATTGAGTTTTTATGCACAAAAATGCACCAAATCACCTTGAAAAAGCATGAAAATGAAAGTTTGAAGTATATTTACCTTTGTGGCACTGATCCACCATAGGATTGACTGCTGGAAACGCTCCAATCACCTCCAAATTGCTTCTTTTTCCTTTGAGCTAAGGTTCCAAACTCAAGTCCAAAATCTTCCAAAATGTAATGGATATTAGCAAATTTAAAGTCTGCAATTGATAGAGTTTGAAGTGCCAAGTTATTATCCTATGATTTCTATCAAGTTTTAAATTTTAACACTTAAGAATCAAAAGAAAAAGAGGAGAAAAAGATTGAGTTTTGTGAGTTTCCCTTTTTCTCTCCTTTTTCTCTCTTTTCTATGCTAATTTCTCTCTCTAAATTCCCAAAATCCTCAGAGCCCAAAAGTCCTCCTCTCTTCTCTGTTCCTCCTTTTATTTTCTGGTTTTCTTGCTGCCAAAATCGGGCATTAATTGCCCACAAACCACTCCCATTTTTTAATTCACAAGGTATGGGCTGCTGTACCTGCTCTAATATTACAATCGTACAACTGTATTACAGTTGTATGACTGTAATATAGCCCCACAACTGTAATTACAGTCGTGGCACAATAATTTTTTTTTAAAGTCCGGAAAATTCCAGCTCTTACAGCTTATCTCTTAATTCTAAATCAAATTCTTGCAAAAGTAACACCAAACGAATAGGGCGTGGCTTAGCATCTTTCTTAGCAAACAAGTATCGCAAAGTAGCATGATCGGTATAAATTATAACTTTAGAACCTAACAAGTAAGATCTAAATTTATCACATGCAAATACAGTAGCCAACATCTCTTTTTCCGTAGTTGTATAATTACACTGAGCACCAGAAAGAGTATGACTTGCATAGTAAATAACATGCAACTTCTTATCTTTCCTTTCACCTAAAAACATTCTGCCGCAACATCACTAGCATCACGCATAATCTCAAGTGGCAAGTTCCAATAAGGACTTGTGATTATAGGTGCACTAACTAATGCTTGTTTAAGAATATTAAAGGCATTCATACATTCAGGTGTAAATACAAAAGGTGTATCTTTAAATAACAAATTGGTCAATGGTTTAGCAGTTATCGAGAAATTCTTAATAAATCGTCTATAAAAACCAGCATGTCCTAGGAAAGACCTCACTCCCTTAACTGAAGTTGGTGGAGGTAAATTTCCTATTAAGTCAGTTTTAGCTTTATCAACTTCTATTCCTCTTTCACTAATCTTATGGCCAAGAACTATACCTTCATCAACCATAAAATGGCATTTTTCCCAATTAAGCACTAAATTATATTCTTCACACCTAGACAAAACTTTGTCTAAATGAACTAAACATTCTTCAAATGAATCACCATAAACAGAAAAGTCATCCATGAATACTTCAATAATATCCTTAATAAAATCACCAAAGATAGAAGTTATGCATCTTTGAAATGTAGCAGGTGAATTGCATAAACCAAAAGGCATTCTAAGGTAAGCAAAACTTTCGTATGGACAAGTAAACGTGGTTTTCTCTTGGTCATTCGGATGTATAAAAATATGGAAGTAACCTAACAATCCATCTAGAAAACAGTAAAAAGCATGTCCGGCAATTCTTTCTAACATTTGATCAATGAAAGGAAGTGGAAAATGATCTTTTCTAGTTGCCGAATTTAACTTTCTATAGTCAATACACACTCTCCAACCAGTTCTTATTCTTGTGGGTACCATTTCTCCTTGTTCATTCTTAACTACAGTCATACCACTCTTTTTAGGCACACATTGAATTGGACTAACCCATTCACTATCCAAAATTGGATATATGATACCGGCATCAAGCAATTTGATCACTTCTTGCTTAACTATCTCTTTCATATTAGGATTTAATCTTCTTTGTCTATCCACCTTAGGTAACATACCATCTTCTAAATAAATACGATGCATTATTACATTAGGACTTATACCTTTTAAATCAGAGATTTGCCAACCTATACTTCTAATCCTATTTCTAATCACCTTCATTAATTCCTTTTCATGGTCTGAACTAAGTTTATCAGAGATTATGATAGGCAACTTATCATCTTTCATTAAAAATGCATATCTTAAATGACTTGGTAACTCTTTCAATTCGATATTAGGTGGAACATCAACAGAAGCGGGTAAAGGACCCTCTTTTCTGTCCAATAATTTAGGTTTACCAATTTCAATTTCAATTTCAATCTCATGGTCAATAGTCTTATCATACATATTATCTTCATCATCATTTATATCTAAGATTTCTTTAACACACTCATCAATAACATCAATTTTCATGCAAACTTGATTATCCATCGGGTATTTAGTGGCTTTATCCATGTGAAATTCAATCTTATCGTCATCGATACGTAAAATTACTTTTCCTTCTAAAACATCAATCAAGGCATCACCGGTATTCATAAAAGGTATCCCAAAATCAACAAACATTACTCATCATAAGCAAAATCTAGGATCACAAAATCCATAGGAAAAATAAATTTATCAACTTTGACTGAAACACCCTCAATAATACCAAAAGGTTTCTTAATAGATTGGTTAGCAAGTTGCAAAATCATAGAAGTACGTTACACATCTTTTTCTAAACCCAATGTCTTAAAAATATTTAGTGGCATTAAATTCACACTAGCTCCTAAATCACAAGGACATCTAGGAAATTCTAATTCACCTACTTTACACGGAATAGTAAAACTACCCAGATCCTTAAGCTTTGTAGGAATTTTACTAGACACTATAGCACTACAATTTTCATTTATAGCAATAGTCGAAACATCAGCCCAATTCTTCTTTTTAGAAATGAGTTCTTTCAAGAATTTACTATAATTGGGAATCTGACTAATAGCTTCAATGAATGATAAATTAATATAAAGATTTTTCAATTTATTAATAAATTCATGAAATTGCTTATCTTGATTTTTCCTTTTTAGCCTATGCAGAAATGGCGGTTTCGGTTGAAAATTATCATTCTTAACCTTGCCGACATTTGATTGATTAGAAAATACTTCCTCTTCTCTAATTTGAACGACATCTTCATCTTTGAATGTCTTGTCCTGCACTGGGAACTCTAGTAGAATCTACATTTTCATACTTCTTACCAGATCTTAATATCACCGCATTCACTTGCTCTTTAGGGTTTCTTTCCGTATTACTTAGAAATGCACCCGGTCCACAAGAAGGAATGCAATTGCCTAATTGCCCAATCTAAACCTTCAAATTATGGATAGAAGATGAGTGATTTTTAATAAGTTAGTCAAATTTAGACTCCATTTTCTTAAAATTTTCATCTTGATCACTAACTTTAGCATGAACTCCATATAAAAACTTATCAATTTTAGATGACAACATTCCAATTCCATCTTGCAATTGGTAATTAGAATTCATCCGATCTTGGTTTTCATTATTTTTCCAAGAGAAATTCGAATGGTTTCTATATCCCGGATTATAAGTATTTGAATATGGGTTATTGCAAACTTGCCCTTGGACATAATTCATTTGTTCCTCTATATTCAACTCCTTACATTCACTAGGAACATGACATTTTTGACTACATACAATACAAGGATTTATGAGATGTAACTCCTAAAGACAAATTATCAACTTTATGAGTTCAAGCAAAAATTTGTGCTTGTAACATAGTAAGAGAGTCAACATGATGCACTCCTTTCACAGTAGAATTTGATGAACTCGAAGGACTACTTGAGTTATTCGAAGATTGAACTTATGCCCTTTC
Organism: Euphorbia tirucalli; assembly: GCA_039660915.1. Lineage (NCBI taxonomy): Eukaryota > Viridiplantae > Streptophyta > Magnoliopsida > Malpighiales > Euphorbiaceae > Euphorbia > Euphorbia tirucalli. Next base: position 36,930,756 of record CM077636.1, on the reverse strand, counting down.
AGTAGGCCACATGCTATTATTACTAGCCATATCTTCTAATAATTCATAAGCCTTTTTGGTTGTTTTTCCCATTAAAGAACCACCAGTCATGGCATCAATAGTACCTCTAGTAACAGGATTAACCCTATTATAGAAAGTTTGTATTAATATATTGCTAGGCAAACCATGGTGAGGGAATAATCTTTGCATTTCTTTATATCTTTCCCAACCTCATACAAAGACTTATTTTCAAATTGAGTAAGCGAAGTAACTTCTTTGATTAATCTAGCCATTTTTACCAAAGGAAAATACTTAGATAAAAATGGTTGGGCAAGTTGTTCCCAAGTTGTTATTGAATTCGGAGTCAATGAATTCAACCAAGCCTTCACTTTATCCTTCAAAGTAAAAGGCGAAAACTGAAGTTTGATTGCTTCCACTGAAACCTCATTAGTTTTAAAAGTATCGCATATTTCAAGAAAATTAGGTAAATGAGCATTAGGACATTCATTAGAAAAACCATGAAAAGTAACACTATTTTGAAGCATCTGCAAAAGAGCAGGTTTAATTTCAGAAGAATTTGCATTAAAAAGTGGCCTTACTACACCATCCTGTGTACCATTAAGACTAGGGATGGAATAATCCATCAACGTCTTTAGTTGTTCATCCATTTCTTCTTCTCATTTCTTCTGATTTTTCTTCTTACTCTTTTTCTTTCTTTTTGAAATAAGACGCTCGATTTTAGGATTAACTGGTTCAAGTTCGTCCGTAGAACTACGCGTTCTGGGCATAAACTACAACCTTAAAAATAAAAATAAAAATTTAGTAGAATAACGAAAATTAATAATAAAAAAATGCACTAAAACAAAAATAAAATAAAATTCTATAATCCACAATTACTTAACAAACACCAAATGACATAACAATCATTCCTCGACAATGGCACCAAAAACCTTATTGCTCATTTTAGTACAAATCTCTTACTTAGCTTTTGACAATAATTTTTCTAACAATAATTCCATTTAGAGATTAGTGCTCACAAGTATACGAATCGAAACATAGTAATAAAAGATATCGATCACACGAGGAATATGTATGTACATTTTAGTTTTTTTTTCTTTGCGTCTACAGAGTATCGAATTATAAAGTGATATGGGGAAATGGGTAAATGGCCAGTTAAATCAATTAAAGTACTAGTTATGAGTTGAGTTGTTGGCGTCCCACTGGAGGCACACCCTGCAATCTGGAATTCCATCTGTATTTATAAGCATTGAAGCATTGTGTCTTTTTGTGAAATATTGTGTTGATTCAATGAATGGTTGTGCCTCTTTGAAAGGTTGTGTTGATTCAATGAATGGTTGTGTCTCTTTGAAAGGATGTGTTGATTCAATAAATGGTTGTGTTTCTTTTTGAAAGATTATGTCTCTTGAATACTATTGGTTCTTCTTGGAAAGTTGTGTCTTTTCATGAGGAGTTGTGTCTTTTCATAGTGGTGGTTGAAGTTTCAAATGGATAAGATTAAATAACTACTGCTGAGTGCATGTCATGATCGTGACAGAGTGTCATGGTCGTGATTCACATGGGTTTCTTTGCAAAATGCTGAAATCAAAGTCTGCCTATGTGCTAGGTCACAACGGCGATAGCCATCGCGCTTGTGATCTGTCTCTTTTCTTTAATTTCTCTTTGTTTTTGTTTCCTTTTATAGTTAAATTCCACATATTTGCATACTTAGTCTTTAAAACTATAAATCATAAACAAAAGCAATACCAACCTAAAATCTAATATATGATAAGTAAAAACAACACAAATTCCTTATAGATTATATCATATATAAGTGCCATTTTAGCACTTATCAGTGTTCATGATTGAATGATGTTTCATGGATAGGGATGATGATGAAAATGACCTTTATAATTTCCTTCTTTTTATTTTGGACATTTCAAGCATACCCTATGCCATATGAAAGACAATGCAAAAATGTCACGTGTAAGCCATCACACGGACAGAGGTTCGGCTCCTTTGGGGCACCTAGTGGATGTCATTAAATGGTCACATGTGTACTGACACATGGACAGAGGTTCGACGCTTCATAGGTCAATGAGATGATATGAAGTAGTCATATGGGAGCCGTTCCATAGATAGAGCTTTGATGCTTTTATGGCATCTTGGATGAAGTGATGTCACAAACAAGTCACGTGTATCTTGAAACATGGACATAATTTCTGTATTCATGGAACACCTTACATGACTTGTTAATGTTATGAAATGCAAGTATATGTATGTAATATTTCGGCACTCATGGAGTACCTCGAATGAATCATCATGTTATAGAACAATCTGACGTGGATCGCGACACACAAGCAAGGTTTCGGCATGTCCATGATACCAATGATGATGTCATGTAATGATATCGTATGAACCGCCACACAAAAATGGTCCTAAGACTGTTATGGTCCTTTAATGAATCAAATGATATAGTGAAATGGCCAAGTGCAATCCGGTGCACAGGCAGAATACGAGTAGTTTTGGGACTCCCGATATGAGATGAAATGATTGCGAAGGGAATACTTGGAACATCCTTTCATTTTAGATGGGATGAGATGAGATGAATGCCCATGTCACACAGAATGCAAGTGGCTGCACAAAGACGTGGTTAGGATGCATGACACACAAGATGATGTTGTGTATGCTTTATGAAATGTGAACACATAGAATGTATATGGCACACGAAAAAGACCATGGCTGCACGAAAATATGGTTAGTATAATACCACAAGTATGATAATGCTTCAAAATGGCTGCTTAAAAACATGGAAAATGACACACGGATGATGTGTGTTTGATGTCTCATGCAAATGGAGAAACAAGGTCAAACAAACACAAACAAACAATAGCACAAAGACACACAAATATGCTCGCCCTTCCAACCTTATTCCTCCATTCGATTTGGCCCGCATTCTACCTAGGTGTTAGGTCTCTTTGATACCAACCGGGGGTAACAAAGGTGCACTCTCGAAGTCCCATTTATGAATTTATGTTTTGGTAGTCCTAAAGGGAAGTTACTAGGCCATTACATGAAGGTATGAGTCAAACCAAGGGTCGTACAGGTTCCTATAGCAAAAATACACTCTTCATTATAGAACATGATGTAAGTTTCATGCGGTGCTATAGTGGTTTACCCCCTCGGGTGCCTCCAATCTTGGCGGAAGAGGTAGGTCACCTTTGGAAATAAATCGGGCTAATCATGTGTTGGAGGGATTGAGAAGGGAAAATGTCGTGCTATTCGGTTGTGAATGAGATATCGGATTATGAATTAAATATTGACTACAAGTGAGGATATACTTCAATTGTTGCCTAAGTTCCTTAAGTTTTTATGAAAATTTTTTTAAAGAAACTGTTAATCCCCAGCGGGGATGTCACTATGAGCGGACGACATTTTTTAGAACGAACGGCGAAGCAGGAACCGGGGATTTTCTTTTTGAGCGAGTGTGTGGTTTTGAAAATGGGTTTTTATTTTTCTTAAGAAAACCTTTCATTTTATTGAGAAAACTCATTTTGTCGAAAACTTAATTTTAAGTGTGAATTTTGGAAAACAGATTTTTAGAAAATCCAATTTTAAACTTAAAGAGCTCGAAACCTAAATTTCGTGATCAGATACAGAGTCGCCACCCGGATTAACTCATCCAGGAAATTCCGGTACAGTTCCCTACCAACTATAGACACAGTACCTGATCTAGAGATTCAGGGTTCGGGCAACACATCTACTAACCCTCAACTTGTTTTCAATTATTATTTCATAATACAATATAACATTCACTTAATTCTACCCATTTTTATCTTCTTTTAATTTTAGTTAATGCTCATGCAAATGACATAAATAAAGTACGGACAATAAAGTGCAGGAATATAAACCATACATCCAAAAGTAAACCAAGCAAAAAAATAGAGGCCTTATTACAACCCAGAAAAAAGAAAAAAAAAAGAAACTCTCATCCTCACCATTACAATCGCCTAGATACACGAGGATCTAAAAAGTACAATTGCCTACATACACGAAATGATCTATTAAATACATCAAAAATGAAAAATAAAAGGCTGCTTCCAAATACAGTTAGCACAAGTATACAAATCGCATCAAAGACTCACATAAGATAGAATATGGGTATTTTAGGAAACAGGATCATGCATGGGGGGATAACCGAGAAGTCCGGATGACTACTCGATTAGACCTGGAAAACATTTTATAAAACGCCTGGTGGATTTTGTGAATGAAAGTCAATTTTGAAAACAGTTTGGCTCGTTTTACATGCATTTTCCATCTTTTAGTGTGCCGGATATCCCAGAACCTAAGGGTTCCGTTCATGAGTGGGCCTATATTAAACATCCATCTAGGGTCTGGAAACATAAACTCACCAAAAATCCTTTTTGAATCGAAAGGAGAAACAAAATTACGAGTTAAAGGGCAAAAAGGCAAAACTGTAATTTTGTTTCATCAACTACAGCCGAGCTACTGTAGTATGCTATAGCCGCACCACTATAGTGGTTGGGGTAGCTGTAACACCTATATTCGAGTGGTTGTAGTGCTCCAGAAACACTAATCCGATTTTCTCTCGCATTTTGAAAATCGTTTTTGATGTTTTGATGGTTTCGGGTAATCTGGGGTTTTTGGAAACTTAAAAACTCCACGAAATAGATCCAAATCAGATCAAATGAATCCGAAAAACCCTAAAACCCAAAATCATCAAAACCAAATCTCACATCCATCAATCAAAAACCCAAAAACCACAAATCTAATCATATGTGAATGTGATCCGACCGATATTGTTCGTGAAAAATACATTTGATTTGAAAAAAGAAGTGTTCTCGGTCGGATTAGGGCATTCGGAGCTTCTACCCTGGAGATTATAGCCAAGCAGCTATAATCAGAGGACTATAGCTGCACCATTGTAGTCATCAGACTACAGCCGAGCGGCTGTAAGCAATAGATGGGGTAGCTATCTGGGTTTCCACTTCAGCTTTAAGAAAAATATAAAAACATACATAATAACACCCAAATCAATTTTAAACAAGTTTTTAGGGCCTCTCAGATTATAGCTTGTTTGTGTTCTAGTGTTTTGGATCACCATAAATAGATTCAGACGCCGAAAAACTCCTCGGAATCACGAATAACCTGAAATCATTCATGAATCTCCATAATTCAAATGGAACCCTAAATTGATCCGAATGAATGCCAAATCAATCCTAATCACTCCTAGATGTGATCCCTCAAAAGACCCTAAGGATTTCTATGGATTAGATTAGAGCAAGTTGTTCCCAAGTTGTTATTGAATTCGGAGGCAATGAATTCAACCATGCCTTCGCTTTATCCTTCAAAGTAAAAGGCGAAAACTGAAGTTTGATTGCTTCCACTGAAACCTCATTAGTTTTAAAAGTATCGCATATTTCAAGAAAATTAGGTAAATGAGCATTAGGACATTCATTTGAAAAACCATGAAAAGTGACACTATTTTGAAGCATCTGCAAAAGAGCAGGTTTAATTTCAGAAGAATCTGCATTAACAAGTGGCCTTACTACACCATCCTGTGTACCATTAAGACTAGGGATGGAATAATCCATCAACTTCTTTAGTTGTTCATCCATTTCTTCTTTTGATTCTTTTTCTTACTCTTTTTCTTTCTTTTTGAAATAAGACGCTCGATTTTAGGATTAACTGGTTCAAGTTCGTCCGCAGAACTACGTGTTCTGGGCATAAACGACAACCTTAAAAATAAAAATTTAGTAGAATAACAAAAATTAATAATAAAAAAACGCACTAAAACAAAAATAAAATAAAATTCTATAATCCACAATTACTTAACAAACACCAAATGACATAACAATCATTCCTCGGCAATGGCACCAAAAACCTTATTGCTCATTTTAGTACAAATCTTTACTTAGCTTTTGACAATAATTTTTCTAACAATAATTCCATTTAGAGATTAGTGCTCACAAGTATACGAATCGAAATGTAGTAATAAAAGATATCGATGACACGAGGAATATGTATGTACATTTTAGTTTGTTTTTCTTTGCGTCTACAGAGTATCGAATTGTAAAGTGATATGGGGAAATGGGTAAATGGCCAGTTAAATCAATTAAAGTACTAGTTATGAGTTGAGTTGTTGGCGTCCCACTGGGGGCACACCCGGCAATCTTGAATTCCATCTCTATTTATAAGCATTGAAGCATTGTGTCTCTTTGTGAAAGATTGTGTTGATTCAATGAATGGTTGTGCCTCTTTGAAAGGTTGTGTTGATTCAATGAATGGTTGTGTCCCTTTGAAAGGATGTGTTGATTCAATAAATGGTTGTGTCTCTTTTTGAAAGATTATGTCTCTTGAATACTATTGGTTCTTCTTGGAAAGTTGTGTCTTTTCATGAGGAGTTGTGTTTTTTCATAGTGGTGGTTGAAGTTTCGAATGGATAAGATTAAATAACTACTGCTGAGTGCATGTCATGATCGTGACAGAGTGTCATGGTCGTGATTCACACGGGTTTCTTTGCAAAATGCTGAAATCAAAGTCTGCCTATGTGCTAGGTCACAACGGCGATAGCCATCGCGCTTGTGATCTGTCTCTTTTCTTTAATTTCTCTTTGTTTTGGTTTCCTTTTATAGCTAAATTCCACATATTTGCATACTTAGTCTTTAAAACTATAAATCATAAAAAAACAAGTAATACCAACCTAAAATCTAATATATGATAAGTAAAAACAACACAAATTCCTTATAGATTATATCATATATAAGTGCCATTTTAGCACTTATCAGTGTTCATGATTGAATGATGTTTCATGGATAGGGATGATGATGAAAATGACCTTTATAATTTCCTTCTTTTTATTTTGGACATTTCAAGCATACCCTATGCCATACGAAAGACAAAGCAAAAATGTCACGTGTAAGCCATCACACGGACAGAGGTTCGGCGCCTTTGGGGCACCTAGTGGATGTCATGAAATGGTCACATGTGTACCGACACATGGACAGAGGTTCGACGCTTCATAGGTCAATGAGATGATATGAAGTAGTCATATGGGAGCCGTTCCATAGATAGAGCTTTGATGCTTTTATGGCATCTTTGATGAAGTGATGTCACAAACAAGTCACGTGTAACTTGAAACACGGACATAATTTCAGCATTCGTGGAACACCTTCCATGACTTGTTAATGTTATGAAATGCCCTTATATGTATGTAATAGTTCGGCACTCATGGAGTATCTTGAATGAATCATCAATGTTGTAGAAAATTCTGACATGGATCGCGACACACAAGCAAGGTTTCGGCATCTCCATGATACCAATGATGATGTCATGTAATGATATCGTGTGACCCGCCACACAAAAATGGTCCTAAGACTGTTATGGTCCTTTAATGAATGAAATGATATAGTGAAATGGCCAAGTGCAATCCGGTGCACAGGCGGAATACGAGTAGTTTTGGGACTCCCGACATGAGATGAAATGATTGCGAAGGGCATACTTGGAACATCCTTTCATTTTAGATGGGATGAGATGAGATGAATGCCCATGTCACACAGAATGCAAGTGGCTGCACAAAGACGTGGTTAGGATGCATGACACACAAGATGATGTTGTGTATGCTTTATGAAATGTGAACACATAGAATGTATATGGCACACGAAAAAGACCATGGCTGCACGAAAATATGGTTAGTATAATACCACACGTATGATAATGCTTCAAAATGGCTACATAAAAACATGGAAAATGACACACGGATGATGTGTGTTTGATGTCTCATGCAAATGGAGAAACAAGGTCAAACAAACACAAACAAACTTTAGCACAAAGACACACAAATATGCTCACCCTTCCAACCTTATTCCTCCATTCGATTTGGCCCGCATTCTACCTAGGTGTTGGGTCTCTTTGATACCAACCGGGGGTAACAAAGGTGCACTCTCAAAGTCCCATTTATGAATTTATGTTTTGGTAGTCCTACAGGGAAGTTACTAGGCCATTACATGAAGGTATGAGTCAAACCAAGGGTCGTACAGGTTCCCATAGCGAAAATACACTCTTCATTATGGAACATGATGTAAGGTTCATGCAGTGCTATAGTGGTTTACCCCCTCGGGTGCCTCCAATCTTGGCGGAACAGGTAGGTCACCTTTGGAAATAAATCGGGCTAATCATGTGTTGGAGGGATTGAGAAGAGAAAATGTCATGCTATGCTGTTGTGAATGAGATATCGGATTATGAATTAAATATTGACTACAAGTGAGGATATACTTCAATTGTTACCTAAGTTCCTTAAGTTTTTATGAAAATTTTTTTAAAGAAACTGTTAATCCCCAGCGGGGATGTCATTGTGAGCGGACGACATTTTTTTGAACGAACGGCGAAGCAGGAACCGGGGATTTTATTTTTTAGCAAGTGTGTGGTTTTGAAAATGGGTTTTTATTTTTCTTAAGAAAACCTTTCATTTCATTGAGAAAACTCATTTTGTAGAAAAGTTAATTTTAAGTGTGAATTTTGGAAAAAGATTTTTAGAAAATCCCAGTTTAAACTTAAAGATCTCGAAACCTAAATTTTATGATCATATACAGAGTCGCCACCCGGATTAGCTCATCCAGGAAATTCCGGTACAGCTCCCTACCAACTATAGACACAGTACCTGATCTAGAGATTCAGGGTTCGGGCAACACATCTACTAACCCTCAACTTGTTTTCAATTATTGTTTCGTAATGCAATATAACATTCACTTAATTCTACTCATTCTTATCTTCTTTTAATTTTAGTTAATGCTCATGCAAATGACATAAATAAAGTACGGAAAATAAAGTGTAGGAATATAAACCATACATCCAAAAGTAAACCAAGCAAAAAAATAGAGGCCTTATTACAACCCAGAGAAAAGAAAAAAAAAAGAAGCACTCATCCTCACCATTACAATCGCCTAGATACACGAGGATCTAAAAAGTACAATTGCCTACATACATGAAATGATCTATTAAATACATCGAAAATGAAAAATAAAAGGCTGCTTGTGAGCGGACGACGCGTTTTCGACTGGACGCGGGACTCCCTTTCGGAATGGGGCGCCTCGATCTCGGGCTGGCCCCTCCCTCGCGTGGGGTTTTTATGAATGGAAATCCGCGTTTTGGAAAATAAATGGAATTAATACATAAAAGAACCGAGACCTAAGTCTCGATGAATATTGTAGGAGTCGCCACTCGGTTCAGCTCAACCGGGAAATTCTTATGCAGCTGAACCGGACGAACGGCCGCTACACTATCCAGAGATTCGGGTCCGGACAAGTCCCCTATTTCGTGTCTAATTAAAATAAATACTGCCAATGTTCTCAACTGGTATTTCAAAATCTAAAATCCATTTTATTGAATATAAAAAGCATACAACGCGCACACAAAATATTTAATACAAAAATAAGGAAAAGAAATAAATATTAATGGGCTTACAACCAAATTGAATAGAAAAATAAAAACTCTCACCTCACTTATACAATCGCCTAGAATACACGAAAATCTAAAAATAATTACAACCGCCTAAATACACGATTTAATCTATTAAAATACATTAAAAATAAAAATGAAAAGAAATTAAAACCTGCAAAACAGGGGGTTAGCACAATATATACAGCACGCCACAAGTTGGACTCAAATAGACAGAATTGGGAAATCAAGTATCGGGGGGCATGCATAGAGGGGATAACCGGGTTGGCTTGGCTAGTCGGCCCGATTAGACCTGGAAAACATTTTGAAACGTCCCTGTATTTTTGGTTTTTAGTGGAAAAAAATCATTTTGAAAACAATTTTTCCGGTTTACGTGCATTTTTTTATATATTTAAGTGGGTCGGTTTTCAGGAGAAATGGGTCTCCGTCGTTGAATTGTTCTAAATGCAATTTCACTAAAAATTGAATCTATGGTCGTGATGCACACAACAAAATCCATTTTGATGATTTTTGGGGTTTTCTAATTTTTTGGGATTTTTTGGGAATTTTTGGGGATGAGACTGAAATTCTGATTCTGGAACTGGGATTACAGTCATACGACTGTAGTTTATAGTCGTGCGACTGTAATCAGTCCAAGACCAGAATTTCGCCAAAAATCATTTTTAACCAAAAACTGAAGAAAAATCGACTGGAAATTAAGAACAGTCGTACGACTGTATATACAGTCGTACGACTGTTCATGAAAACCAAGAACAGTCGTACGACTGTTCTTAATTTCCAAGAATAGAAATACGAAAATGCAGCAAAAAATCGCACAAAACTCACTTCAAACACCCAGAAAGCGAGGAAAAGTGTAAGGAAAAGAAGTGACTACCTTTTTAGAAGCTATTCCAAGTCGTTTTGACCCCTGGCGTCGCTCCGATCCCAATAAATTCGCACTTTCTCCTTTGGAATTAAAGTTGAGAGCTTTTTTATCCAAAATCCAAATTGCAAGGGATTCTGACGGTTTAAGTTCGAATCCTTGATTTGGTTATGTAGTTAATTGATTAACCTAGGGATTTCTAACAAGTTTTAGGTTTAATTTCGAGAATTAAAGAAAATCAAAGAGGAAGAAAAATGAGTTTTTGTTTTGTGGTTTTTCTTTCTTTTCTCTTTCTCTCTCTAGATTTCTTTTCACCAGAAATCCCCCCCTCCTTCTCTTCCTTTTTTTCTCTTTTTATCTCCCTTTTTTCCTGCTTGCTTGCTGCAGAGCCGGAGCAATTAATGCTCAACCCCTCTCTCCTCCATTTCTGCTGCAGAGGTATGGGCCTCTGCAGATTTTCCGACATTACAGTCATACGACTGTAACAATAGTCGTACGACTATAGTTTTTTTTTTAAGTATAGAAAATTCCGGCGCTTACAGCTGCCCCTCGCGTGATCAAATTCGACATCTAGCTCCAGGTTCATAATACCTGTGATGATGAATTTGAGAACGTGAATCAAAGCGCCGCGAACGCTGGAATGAATCTTTTGATGAGATAGGCCGATACCGGGTTTAGGTTACCCGAGGCGATACTGGGGATAAAATAAGCCAATATCAGGTCTATGTTACCCGAGGCGAGTTGATGAAGAGATTAGCCGATATCAGGTCTATGTTACCCGAGGCGAAATTGATGAAGAGATTAGCCGATACCGGGTCTAGGTTACCCGAGGCGAGTTGATGAAGAGATTAGCCGATACCGGGTCTAGGTTACCCGAGGTGAGTTGATGAAGAAATTGGCCGATATCAGGTCTATGTTACCCGAGGTGAGTTGATGAAGAAATTGGCCAATACCGAGTCTAGGTTACCCGAGGTGAGTTGATGAAGAGATTAGCCGATATCAGGTCTATGTTACCCGAGGCGAAATTGATGAAGAGATTAGCCGATACCGGGTCTAGGTTACCCGAGGCGAGTTGATGAAGAGATTAGCTGATACCGGGTCTAGGTTACCCGAGGTGAGTTGATGAAGAAATTGGCCGATATCAGGTCTAGGTTACCCGAGGCGAGCTTTACTAGGGAAATAGATGAAGCTGATCTGGGCCGATGCCGAGTTTACATTACTCGAGGCGAATCTGCTAGGGGACTTGGATGCTGGAGTGGATCTGGGCCGATACCGAGCTTACATTACTCGAGGCGGACTCACTGGAGAAAGTTGAGATAATGGAGCGGACCTGGGCCGATACTGAGTTTACATTACTCGAGGCGGATCTGCTGACTTGCTGAGGATATTAAGCTGGGGATGAATTCCTGCACTTAAAATGGCAAGTCTTCATTCCTTGATCGAGAGATTTTTAAACAAAAATTTTTGCCCCTTCGATCAAGAATGAAGACTAGCCGGGGATAAGTAATTGATATATGCAATGTATGGATGCACGATGATGTATATGTACACGTATGTATTTTCTGTTATTGGATTTTTCTGTCCTCCACTGGGGAGATATGTTGCGCCCCTGGTTGATTTTGCTTTTCTTGGGGCATTGTTTGGTGATTATCGATGGAGTGAGGTGATTGCTGGGGAAATGATCGTAGTATTCCTTGTAGAACTTCCGCTGGGGAAGAGTGTGACAGCTTGACTGGGGAAACAATTGTGGTATTCTTTGTGTAGACTACACTGAGGAGTAACATGGCGACTTTGCGGAGAAGTAATTGATGGTGTTCTTTATGTAGACTCCACTGGAAAATAGTATGGGAAACTCTGCTGGGGAGTGATGTGACGAATTCTGCGGGGAATACTGAGGATGCTCCGTTTTTCCTGCTCCGTGGGAAGTTATGGGTTTTTTTTTTTTTTTAGGTGCTCTAATTTTTGCCTAAGGCGCCTTTTCGGTTTTCGCCTTAGCAAGCTTTTCATATGCCCTACCTTTTGCCTAAACTGCCTGATGTGGGTTTTCAGCTTAGCGGGCCGCTCTAATTTTTTGCCTGAGGTGCCTTTTCGGTTTTCACCTCAGCGAGCTTCTTTTTTTTTTTTTTTTTTTTTAGATTTGACTAAGATGACGTTGTGACCCTTTATTGCTCGTCTGGGAAGATGAACTAAACTTTAGAGGACGATAAAAGATTTTGAATTGCACGTATTTAATGCATTTTTATTTGCCTAATAATGTGATGATATTAATCAGTTGAATGCAACGTGCTTTCTTTAAATGTGTGTTTATGCAAGACAACTTTGTTTGTGCATTTGTCATAACCATGCAAATATATTTAAACAAACACTTCACTTTATTGATGAAGTCAAAATGAGTACATTTGAAACAAGTTGGTTCCTAAATGGTACAGATTTCACATTAAGCCAGAATCCGTCACCAGCCGTCCTTTTCAGGTTTTCCGACTGATTATTTTCTCTTGTGTCTTAACTTTTGCCTAGACCGCTCTTTTTGAGTTTTCAGCCTAGCAGACCTCTTTTTTTTTTTTTTTTACACGTGATAAAGCTTTAGCCTGTCTTGGTTGATCGGGTTGGTGAACTCGTTTCCATCCATGTCCATGATGCTGACAGCGCCTTTTGATAACACCTTCTTCACCACATAGGGTGCTTCCCAGTTAGGTCTGAACTTGCCCCTAACATCAACATTTGAAGGCCTTAGTTGCTTTAGAACCAAATCTCCTGCTTTCAACTGCCGCTTGGAGTATTTCACATTTCGATTATAGGCTCTAGCCATTCTGCGCTGATACATCTGCAGGTGATCCAGTGCTTTTAATCGCCTTTCATCTAATGCTGCCAATTGTTCATACCTGGCTTGAACCCATTCAGTCTCTGGTAATTGAGCTTCCAGGGCAACTCTGAGTGACTTGAGTTCGATTTCCACCGGCAACACTGCTTCCATTCCATATACCAAGGCATAAGGAGTTTCTCCTGTCGGCGTTCTGACACTGGTTCTGTAACCCCAAAGAGCATAAGGCAGTTTATCGGCCCAATCCCTGTAAGTGGCTACCATCTTTGATAAGATCTTCTTTATTGCTTTGTTAGCTGCTTCCACTGCACCATTAGCCTGAGGCCTGTATAGGGAAGACTTATGATGTTCAATACCATGTTCTGCAAATAGCTCAGCCGTTGCCCCTTGAAACTGTACTCCATTTTCTGTTACTATGTGGTGAGGAATCCCATACCGAGTGAAGATATTTCTCTGGATGAACTTGACCATGTGCTTGGCTGTAACATTAGTGAAGGATTCCGCTTCGACCCATTTGGAGAAATAATCAACTGCCACAACTATGAATCTATGCCCATTAGATGCAGCTGGATGAATTTCACCAATCATGTCTATCCCCCATGCTGAAAACGGCCAAGGAGACGCTAAGTTCTGAAGTTCAAGTGGAGGAAGATGACTAATGTCTGCGTAGATCTGACATTCATGACATCTCTTCACTTTTCTTATACAATCTGCTTGCATCGTCATCCAAAAATGGCCTTGTCTCATGATCTTCCTAGCCATGGCAAGTCCATTCATATGCGGCCCACAGGATCCTGCATGTACTTGCTGCATCACTTCTTCTGCTTCTTGCTCAGTTAGACACCTCAAAAGAACTCCATGTGCTGTTCTTTTGTATAGCTTGTCTTCGAAGATTCTGAATTGACTAGCCAGTTTTCTTAACATCAACTTATCAGCAGCACTGGCCTCTTCTGGGTACTTTCCCTCCTTAACATACCGGTAAATGTCAAAGAACCATGGCTTTTCTTCAGCTGATAATTCCATTACTTCATGTACTTCGAAGCAAGGATGCCTGGAAGTGGCTATGACCAGTGGTTGAGCTTGTGTCTCTTCTGGATTTTCCCACATGGAGGACAAAGTTGCTAATGCATCAGCCATCTTATTCTCATCCCTGGGGACATGTCTGAATTCACACCGACCAAATAAACCTTTTCTGAATTGCAGCAACTCCAAGTAAGGCCTCAAGGCTTCTTCTTTTAGCTCCCATTCACCCTGAGCTTGCCTGATCACTAGAAGTGAGTCACCAACAATTAAGACATCATTTACCCCTAAGGTTAATAAAGTTTCCATTCCAAACAAGCATGCTTCATATTCCGCCCCATTGTTGGTTACAGGAAAGATCAGCCTTTTGGATAAAGGAATGACCTCACTATCTGGTGTTGCTATAAGTACTCCGATTCCTGCGCCTTTTCTATTCACTGCCCCATCGAAACACATGACCCATCTTTTCACTTCCACCATGGCTAGCTGCTCATCAGTGAATTCCAGGTTCTCTGTGTAATCTGATTCTAGGGGCTGGTTTGCCAGAAACTCTGCCACGGCTCGCCCTTTAATGGTTTTCTTCGTGATGTACTCAATGTCGAATTCAGACAAAAGTAACAACCACCTGGACAGCTTCCCAATCAATGTCGGTGCTTCATAGAGATATTTCATTGGATCCACTTTAGCCACAGCTTGTATCTTGTAGGATTGGAAATAGTGGCGTAGCTTCTTGGTCAACCAGATCATTGCCACACATGTCTTTTCTACCAGTGTATATTTGGTCTCATACTCCAGTAGTTTCTTGCTAAGGTAATAGATGGGATACTCCTTCTTGCCATCTTGTTCCTGTGCTAGCATTGCCCCTATAGAGGATTCTTCAACTGCCAAATACAAAATCAAGGGCTTCCCTGGAATTGGAGGACTCAACACCGGTGGCTTTACCAGGTAGGCCTTGATCTTTTCGAACGCCAGCTGACACTTGCCATCCCACACAATCGGCTGGTCTTTCTTTAATAACTTGAAGATCGGTTCACAGGTGGAAGTTAGCTTGGCTATGAAGCGGCTGACATACTGCAAGGAACCCAGGAATGATCTGACCTCCTTTTCAGTCTTTGGGGCTGGCATATCTTGGATGGCTTTGATTTTATCTGGGTCCATTTCTATCCCCCTCTGGCTGACTACATGGCCTAACAGCTTCCCTGATGTGACGCCGAATATGCACTTCTTGGGATTAAGCCGCAAGTTGTACTCTCCAATGCGTGTTAGAAATCTATCCAGGATAACAGGGTGTTCCTCCCGGGTTGTTGATTTAACAAGCATATCATCGACATACACTTCAACTTCTTTATGGATCATATCGTGCAAAAGAGTTGTGACAGCCCTCTGATATGTGGCACCGGTGTTCTTTAATCCAAAAGGCATCACTCTGTAGCAGAAAGTACCCCATTCGGTGATGAATCACGTTTTCACCTTGTCGATCACATCCATCAGAATCTGGTTATACCCTGAAAAGCCATCCATGAAGGAATACATTGCCGCTTTTGCTGCGCTATCAACTAGGACGTCAATATGAGGTAGTGGGAAATTGTCCTTAGGGCAGGCCTTGTTCAAGTCCCTATAGTCGACGCATACTCTGACCCTTCCATCCTTTTTAGGCACAGGGACAATGTTGGCTAGCCATTCCGTATACTCCACCACTTCAAGAAACCTGGCATCTATTTGTTTGGCCACTTCTTCCTTCACCAGTGTAGCCCATTCCGGCCTTAGTCTTCTCAACTTCTGCTTTACCGGCCTGAACTTGGGGTCCGTTGGGATTTTGTGCACTGCTATTTCTGTATCTACACCCGGCATGTCTTCATACGACCAGGCGAAAGCTTTAACATGTCTTTGGAGTATTCTTATTAATTCTCTTTCTTCCTCGGATTTTAGCTCATGTGAAATAAGTACCATTTTAGGGTTTTCATCTGTACTTATATTGATTTCATGCAATGCAGTGTCATGTATGCTAAATATGCTTGATGGTGATTTAAATGCATGCACAGAATTATCAGGATAAACATCACACAAGTAAGCAAACTGGGATTTCATTGCATTGAACTTGTCATAAAGTACATCAGTTACATTGAAAATGGAAGAAATAGATACAACAAAATCATTTTCATCCTCCACAGACGAAGGGCCTTGTTCTTCATCAGCTTCCATTTGTTGGAAATGCCCTAGTCCCGAGGCATTGGTCCTTGTATTTGTACTATACATTTATTGGATTTATGTGTTGTACTTATTTGTGTCATTAATAAAGGCATCAATTCATTTATTATATTTATCTTGTGCAGTATAGTAAATGAAGTATCCAATGGACATATCTATATCCATGACGACTAGCGTCATGCACTTAGCAGTAAGACCATGGATAGGGTTAACGATATGACCATAAATAGATCCGTAGTCTGTTCCAGTCATGGGAATGAATGGAACAACAGACTATCATTAACCTGGTTGTATGGCGGTGTCTTACCGGTCATTGGACATGGAATGTCAACCAAGTTAATGGGTACATGCCTGGGAGCATGGTACTGGATAGATCCACTAAACGAGCAATCCACATGGTATGGTATCACAATGGATTCTCGTGTAGTACTTGTATGGATCCTTTGACCTGACCATATGATGGTGTTACATGTGAAGTCGCATACTTAGGGGTACGCCTAAAGGGCCTGTAATAGGGTGCCAAGTATGGGTGCTTTCGGGTATGTCACCGAACATGGTAATACTATGGATATGCAGAAGGGATTTGTCACTCAGTAACCAACTGAGAAGATATCACCGGCCTCTTGAAGAATGTGACTGATAAGAGTGTGGCCACACCCAAACAAGTTGGTACTTGTTTGTGAGCATCAGTACATTCGGGATCAAGTTAATGTCTAAACACAAAAGAGGGTGATCAATCCATGCCTCTGTGTTGGACACCGATATCAATGACATGGGATGTACAAGTTTAAACTACAAGGTTATGATATCAGTTAGACTGCCATCTCCATCTTAATTGGGGGCTGCAGTGGCTTTCTAGAGCCCAACTGCAGTCTGCGGGCCAAAGGCCCGCTGCCAACATAAAGATGGGCCCACGGGATCGTACACATTGAGCGACTGGACACCGATTAAAGAATCACAAGTACACTTGGAGTGTACACTGTAGAGAGAGAGAACTATATATGTTAATTATATTATAAGGATCAATTGGATTGATCATTATAATAAAATTAATATTTGGCTTCACATAATTAATTGGATTAATTATGAGATTATTTCCTAGGTGGAAATATTCGTATGTATAGGTTTACATATGAATTTGTTTTGTGAAAACTAAATTTTAATTTGATGGATTAAATTAATTAGTCAAACTAATTTTAATTTAAATGTAAATAATATATTACTTGGAGTAATATATTAAATACATGGGTTAATTAAAATTGGGTTTGATATTGATTTAGACCAGACTAATTAAAATAATTTTGGGCCTGAATTAAAAGGAGGAAGCCCACACAGACACAGAAGCCAGACTGGGCCCAAATTCCAGCAAGGGAATTTGGAAGCCCTAGGGTTAAAAACCCTAAGGAGAATTCGGCCAAGCTACTAAAGCTCCTAGCCCCTCTTGGCCGAATCCTCCTCCCTTCCCTCACTCTCTAATTTTGTGAATTTTTGACGCTAGCACGTGCGGTGTTCGTTAGGCGCTCGTGTACGTGAACGAGGAGGAATTCTACCTTGAATTCTGCAGTCATCATCCGTCTCTGAAAGAGATATTTCTGGTATGAAATTTTAATCTCTTTCTATTTAATTTTTATGTTTTTCAATTTCCACTTCAATTGCTCCTGGGACTGGATTTGAGGAAATCACCGCGTTCTTCCGCTTTTATCGGGTGATTTCCGGTGAAAAATCCCAACACCATTTTCCCTTCCAGAGCATCATCTGGGACTGCAGCTTTCTTGGTCACCTGTGCCTTAGCTTTCTCCATAATCTTGGCGATTTCAGCAACCACAGAGTCTAAGTTCACTTTAGCCATTAGTTCTTCGCCAAATCCTTCCTTGGATTTTCCAAAAGCTTTGGTTAACGCAGCGGTCAAAGCTCCCGAGATTACTTCTGTAGCTTCAGCATATGTCTTCTTTTCATCTTCTTCCTCGGCCACCTCTATGGTTTCTGCTGTCGCCTCAGATGACTCTCCTTTCAAAATTTCAGATTCAGCAATAGCTTCCTCCATCATTACAGGGGCTACTGGCTCTTCCTGGCTTTTCTCAAAATCCACAACATCTGCAAAGATCTCAAAGCCAGGGTGCTCGACATTTCCAACCAGCACCGGTTCAGCTTGGCCCTTGTAAAGGCTTTCTCCTGCCTTCAGAAATGGCTTAATCATGACCTTGCCATTCTTGTCCTTTTTCAGATTCTTCTGCTCGGATGACCCCTCTACATAACCAAGGCCGTAGTGCTTTTACTTTCCCGAGTCGATCTTGAATTCTGGCACACCTTGCAAATTAATTCCGAGTCCCATTCCCGGGACAAAATTCAGCTTGTACAGATATCGGGATAGCCACTCTGGCATGTAGTTCTCATAAAGGACCATAGGGGCATCTGTGGTTTCCTCCTCCTTAATGATAGCAATTTGGAATCCGCCAACCACTCCTTCATCCACTGCAGCTACCATCGACCGGGCGTCTGCCTCAACAGTCACAATTCTGTCATTCATAGAGAATTTAATCTTCTGATGCAAAGTGGAAAGAACACCTCCCAAAGGATGGAACCAGGGCCTTCCAAGCAATAGGGAGAATGTGACTGGGATATCGATCACTGTGAAGACAACCATGGACTTGATGGGCCCAACCTCCACTTCTGTTTCGAAGGTCCCTATCACTGTTCTTTTAGAATCATCATACGCCCGAATGACTGTTGAGGACCTCTTCAACACTTCTTCATTCATGCCTAGAAGCGGTAACATTTTCAGCGGACAAATATTCAGAGCTGAGCCATCATCCACCATAACGCACGGCATCACCTTATCCATGATATAGGCTCTAATGTAAAGAGCCTTGTTGTGAGCCTTTCCTTCTGCTGGTAGGTCTTTCTCAGAGAAAATAATATTAGGAGCTCCAACATGGACTTTGTCTAGCAGGCAGCACATAGCCTCTGGTGAAGCTATAGGGGAGACTTCAATTTCTGATAGCTTCTTCACTAAAGCCTCCCTATGCTCTTTGGAGGTCATAAGCAGATGCCACAAACTAGCTTGTGCAGGAGTCTTCTTCAGTTGGGAAATGACCAAGTCTTCCTTCTCGACTCTTTCCGGTGCCGAAGTACTGCCCGACCCATTCATCGGTGCTTTATCTTTCGTCTGATCTGCTGGCTGATATACCCTTCCACTTCGGGTCACGTGCTGCACTTCTGAAATCTTCAGCTTCTCAACAGCTGGGAGTTTAACAGCCTCTCTTCTGTCAAATTCTTCGGAGTCAAGATCATCCAGACTTATGGGCTTGATCTCCTTACACCCCTCCTTTTCCTCACATTCAGGCTCCACTTCGGGTTCCCCTACCGCTACTGCTTGAATTGTAGGGTTTGCTTGCAGAACTTGGGCAAATATAAAGTTAGCCGGCAGCCCCGACTGAACCATGTTAACCCGCTTCTCGAATGCCGACAGTGGATTGGTTTTAGTGCTAGGCTTAGGTGGTTCTTGCAGCTTTCCCTCGTCGATAAGCTTCTGGACAGTATCCCTTAGTTTATAGCAGTTATTGGTCCGGTGGCCCGTCACCACATGATAAGTGCAGAAGTTATCCTTGTCAGCTTCAGGTGGGAACTCAAATGGCCTCAAGGACTGTAGTAAGCCACCATTCCTACACTTGGCGAATATCTTTGCCAAAGTAAGAGTCCAGGGTGTTATGCCTTGTCCTCCAGGACCCCTATTCTGGTTGCCTTGCTGCTGATTCACAGTAGCCACCTCAACCCGCTTCACTTCTGATGACTGCCCCTGTTTGCTACTAGAACCTGAACCAGAACCACTGCCAGACCCAGCTGCTGTGGTTGATCTATACCCTGAACTGTACCCTGTACCTCTTCCCCCTTTCTGACCAGCTGGCTTCTCCTCTTCATCCCTTTCTATCTTCATGGCCATGCTATAGACCTCACTAAGCTCCTTGAAGGAATGGAATTTCATGTTGTTCTTGAAGATATCTTTGCTGCCATCAATGAGCTTCTGTATAAGCTCATCTTCATCAGGGCGGTTCTTTAGGAGGATCATCTTGTTCATCCATCTCTGGTAGTACTCATCGAAGGGCTCATTGAATTTCTATTTCACCCTCTCCAAGTCATACAGCTTCACCTGGATTTTGGTGTTGAAGCTGTAATATTTGATGAAGGCTGCTGATAATATTTCCCAGTCAGATTGCTCCTCCTCTGACAGTGAGTTATACCATCCCAAAGCACCTCCCTCCAGTTTGGTGGGGAAAAGATTAATCAATTGTTGCTTGGTAGCGCCTGCTGTTAGCATAACCCGGGCATATAAATTCACATGGGCCTCCGGCGAGCCCATTCCTTTGTAAGTGGGGACTTTTGGCACTTGGAAGCCAATAGGAAATGTCTCGATGCCCCTACTGATCATGGCATCAACATTCACCCCCTTCTTGGATTCAGCACTGATCCCGACCCCCTTCTTCAACTGGGCCATAACCTCGTCTAGTTCAGAGCACTTGGCTTTCATCCTCTGTTCCATAGCTGCCTCTATCTCCTGCAGCTTTTCAAGACTAGCCGAAGCATCACCACCATGTTGGGATGACTCAGCTTCTTTTTCCTTCCCGGCTCCACTACCACCGGTCTCACCAGCTTCTCTAACGACTGCCCTCATCTCTTCCTTTAACATGTCGCAGAAATCCTGCGACCTGAAGAAATCTCTTAAAACATCAGCCATGCTCGGTGTCTGCTCTGCCATATTCACTCCTTCCCCAGGCTCAGAATCACTGTCACTCTCGACTACCCTCTGTCTCCTAGCCGCCCTTGAAGCTTGGGATCTTGTCCAAGGTCGCTCCAGTGTATTCTGCTTGGGGTAGACAGGAGGTATTAGGGTCGTGAATGAATGACGTGATATGACATGAAAATTAAAACACTGAACGTGCTTGAGGTGCATGGAGTGGAATTATGTATGGAATGAAGATATGAATATATATATTTTATTATTTTTTTTTTTTCGAGGCATTCCAAGAACACCCAATGTTTATGCAAAAACGTCACGTGTGAGCCATCACACGGACAGAACTTCGGCGCCTTTGGGGCACCTAATGAATTCGTGAAATGGTCGCGTGTGTACCGGTACACGGACGTAGTTTTGACGCTTTATAGGTCTATGAGATGATATGAAATGGTCGCATGGGCCGGGCCCATAGATAAGGTCTTGATGCTTTTGAGCATATGATATGGAATGATGTTATGAGAAAGTCACGTGTAACAGGAACACGGACAAGGTTTCGGCATTCGAGGAGCGCCTTTCATGATTTGGTGATGTTATGGGCCTATATGTATACTAATCGGGCACTCGGGGAGTACCTTAAATGGTGAATTAATGTCATGAAGTGGTCGGATGTGGACCACAGTGTTATATGATGTCTGTGATAGATGGGTGTGATGTCATGAAATGCATCGTGTAAATTATTACACGAAAATGGGCCTAAGGCCGTTGTGGCTTTTATTAAATGAAATGATATTGGTGAAAGGGCCGAATGTAATCCGGTGCATTGGCAAAACACGGGTAATTTTGGGTACCCGATATGTTATGAAATGGGATGGGATGGTCATGATAGGCGTCCTTGAAATGCCCATTAATTTAATTTAAGTGAAATGTAGTGAATGAACATGTCACACAATATGTAAATGGCTGCATAAAAACATGGGTTAGGATGCATGACATACATAATGATGTTATGTATGCTATGTCAAAAACAAAATGCTAATGACACAAGTTTAATGTTATGGCTGAAAAAGAAATCGTTAGTATGGATGACAAGCGAATGAATTAATGTTTTACACACGAAATAAAATGCAAAATGGCTGCATAAAAAATGTGGGTTAGTATCACACAAAGATGTTTGTGTATGGTATGTCATGTGTATGGAAAATGGTGATTATGGTATGTTATGCATGCGTCGGCGATGTGTCACGAAATGGTGAAGAACACATAGCAAGCAAAACGAATTCTTCCAACCTTATTCCTCCAACGTGGTCGGTCTCAAAAATTTCTAACCGAGTCCTAGGCGGGGTTCACTTCAATCACCAACCGGGGGTGATGAAGGCGCGATTTTATGATTATTCACACAATTATTTTGGTATCCTAAGGGAATCCAACTAGAGCTGCCTATATGGGTTCGGTCAAAGTCGGGATAACATCAAGGCTCTCATAGCAAGATATACTCCTCACTTCTCCCCACTCAAGGGTCCTAGCGAAGGGGTTCGTACGAGGCTATGAGTGGTGTTTCGTATTCGTGCCCCTAAGACCAGGAGGAACTTAGGCGACACTTCAACAATCCACCGGGCTATAAAAGGATACCTAATCTAATGCAAAAAATGGCTAACTAAAAATGCAAATAAAATACCAAAAGAGAATCATCCACGTCATTTTAATTAGACATTTTTCAGGGCTTGTCAATATTCTTTTAAGTTTTTAAGAAAACTTTTTAAAGAAATCCCCAGCGGAGTCGCCACTGTGAGCGGATGACGCGTTTTAGACTGGACGCGGGACTCCCTTTCGGAATGGGGCGCCTCGATCTCGGGCGGGCCCCTCCCTCGCGTGGGGTTTTTATGAATGGAAATCCGCGTTTTGGAAAATAAATGGAATTAATACATAAAAGAACCGAGACCTAAGTCTCGATGAATATTGTAGGAGTCGCCACCCGGTTCAGCTCAACCGGGAAATTCTTATGCAGCTGAACCGGACGAACGGCCGCTACACTATCCAGAGATTCGGGTCCGGACAAGTCCCCTATTTCGTGTCTAATTAAAATAAATACTGCCAATGTTCTCAACTGGTATTTCAAAATCTAAAATCCATTTTATTGAATATAAAAAGCATACAACGCGCACACAAAATATTTAATACAAAAATAAGGAAAAGAAATAAATATTAATGGGCTTACAACCAAATTGAATAGAAAAATAAAAACTCTCACCTCACTTATACAATCGCCTAGAATACACGAAAATCTAAAAATAATTACAACCGCCTAAATACACGATTTAATCTATTAAAATACATTAAAAATAAAAATGAAAAGAAATTAAAACCTGCAAAACAGGGGGTTAGCACAATATATACAGCACGCCACAAGTTGGACTCAAATAGACAGAATTGGGAAATCAAGTATCGGGGGGCATGCATAGAGGGGATAACCGGGTTGGCTCGGCTAGCCGGCCCGATTAGACCTGGAAAACATTTTGAAACGTCCCTGTATTTTTGGTTTTTAGTGGAAAAAATCATTTTGAAAACAATTTTTCCGGTTTACGTGCATTTTTTATATATTTAAGTGGGCCGGTTTTCAGGAGAAATGGGTCTCCGTCGTTGAATTGTTCTAAATGCAATTTCACTAAAAATTGAATCTATGGTCGTGATGCACACAACAAAATCCATTTTGATGATTTTTGGGGTTTTCTAATTTTTTGGGATTTTTTGGGAATTTTTGGGGATGAGACTGAAATTCTGATTCTGGAACTGGGATTACAGTCATACGACTGTAGTTTACAGTCGTGCGACTGTAATCAGTCCAAGACCAGAATTTCGCCAAAAATCATTTTTAACCAAAAACTGAAGAAAAATCGACTGGAAATTAAGAACAGTCGTACGACTGTATATACAGTCGTACGACTGTTCATGAAAACCAATTAATTTCCAGGAATTGAAATACGAAAATGCAGCAAAAAATCGCACAAAACTCACTTCAAACACCCAGACAGCGAGGAAAAGTGTAAGGAAAAGAAGTGACTACCTTTTTAGAAGCTATTCCAAGTCGTTTTGACCCCTGGCGTCGCTCCGATCCCAATAAATTTGCACTTTCTCCTTTGGAATTAAAGTTGAGAGCTTTTTTATCCAAAATCCAAATTGCAAGGGATTCTGACGGTTTAAGTTCGAATCCTTGATTTGGTTATGTAGTTAATTGATTAACCTAGGGATTTCTAACAAGTTTTAGGTTTAATTTCGAGAATTAAAGAAAATCAAAGAGGAAGAAAAATGAGTTTTTGTTTTGTGGTTTTTCTTTCTTTTCTCTTTCTCTCTCTAGATTTCTTTTCACCAGAAATCCCCCCCTCTTTCTCTTCCTTTTTTTTCTCTTTTTATCTCCCTTTTTTCCTGCTTGCTTGCTGCAGAGCCGGAGCAATTAATGCTCAACCCCTCTCTCCTCCATTTCTACTGCAGAGGTATGGGCCTCTGCAGATTTTCCGACATTACAGTTGTACGACTGTAATTTTTAAATTACAGTCGTACGACTGTAACAATAGTCGTACGACTATAGTTTTTTTTTTTTTTTTAAGTATAGAAAATTCTGGCGCTTACACTGCTTCCAAATACAGTTAGCACAAGTATACAAATCGCATCAAAGACTCACATAAGATAGAATAGGGGTATTATAGGAAACAGGATCATGCATGGGGGGATAACCGAGAGGTCCGGACGACTACTCGATTAGACCTGGAAAACATTTTATAAAACGCCTGGTGGATTTTGTGAATGAAAGTCAATTTTGAAAATAGCTTGGCTCGTTTTACATGCATTTTCCATCTTTTAGTGTGCCGGATATCCTAGAACCTGAGGGTTCCGTTCATGAGTGGGCCTATATTAAACATCCATCTAGGGTCTGGAAACATAAACACACCAAAAATCCTTTTTGAATCGAAAGGAGAAACAAAATTATGAGTTAGAGGGCAAAAAGGCAAAACTTAATTTTGTTTCATCAACTACAGCCGAGCTACTGTAGTATGCTACAGCCGCGCCACTATAGTGGTTGGGGTAGCTGTAACACCTATATTCGAGTGGCTGTAGTGCTCCAGAAACACTAATCCGATTTTCTCTCGCATTTTGAAAATCGTTTTTGATGTTTTGATGGTTTCGGGTAATCTGGGGTTTTTGGAAACTAAAAAAATCCACGAAATAGATCCAAATCAGATCAAATGAATCCGAAAAACCCTAAAACCCAAAATCATCAAAACCAAATCTCACATCCATCAATCAAAAACCCGAAAACCACAAATCTAATCATATGTGAATGTGATCTGACCGATATTGTTTGTGAAAAATACATTTGATTTGAAAAAAGAAGTGTTCTCGGTCGATTTAGGGCATTTGGAGCTTCTACCCTGGAGATTATAGCCAAGCAGCTATAATCAGAGGACTATAGCTGCACCATTGTAGTCATCAGACTACAGCCGAGTGGCTGTAAGCAACAGATGGGGTAGCTATAGCTGGGTTTCCACTTCCAGCTTTAAGAAAAATACAAGAACATACATAATAACACCCAAATCAATTTTAAACAAGTTTTTAGGGCCTCTCAGATTATACCTTGTTTGTGTTCTAGTGTTTTGGATCACCATAAATAGATTCAGATGCCGGAAAACTCCTCGGAATCACGAATAACCCGAATTCATTCATGAATCTCCATAACTCAAACGGAACCCTAAATCGATCCGAATGAATGCCAAATCAATCCTAATCACTCCTAGATGTGATCCCTCAAAAGACCCTAAGGATTTCTATGGATTAGATTAGAGCAGTTGTTCCTAAGTTGTTATTGAATTCAGAGGCAACAAATTCAACCAAGCCTTCGCTTTATCCTTCAAAGTAAAAGGCGAAAACCGAAGTTTGATTGCTTCCACTGAAACCTCATTAGTTTTAAAAGTAACGCATATTTCAAGAAAATTAGGTAAATGAGCATTAGGACATTCATTAGAAAAACCATGAAAAGTAACACTATTTTGAAGCATCTGCAAAAGAGCAGGTTTAATTTTAGAAGAATTTGCATTAACAAGTGGCCTTACTACACCATCCTGTGTACCATTAAGACTAGGAATGGAATAATCCCTCAACTTCTTTAGTTGTTCATCCATTTCTTCTTCTCATTTCTTCTGATTTTTCTTCTTACTCTTTTTCTTTCTTTTTGAAATAAGACGCTCAAGTTTAGGAGTAACTGGTTCAAGTTCGTCCGCAGAACTACGCGTTCTGGGCATAAACTACAACCTTAAAAATAAAAATAAAAATTTAGTAGAATAACAAAAATTAATAATAAAAAAACGCACTAAAACAAAAGTAAAATAAAATTCTATAATCCACAATTACTTAACAAACACCAAATGACATAACAATCATTCCTCGGCAATGGCACCAAAAACCTTATTGCTCATTTTAGTACAAATCTCTTACTTAGCTTTTGACAATAATTTTTCTAACAATAATTCCATTTAGAGATTAGTGCTCACGAGTATACGAATCGAAACATAGTAATAAAAGATATCGATCACATGAGGAATATGTATGTACATTTTAGTTTGTTTTTCTTTGCGTCTACAGAGTATCGAATTATAAAGTGATATGGGGAAATGGGTAAATGGCTAGTTAAATCAATTAAAGTACTAGTTATGAGTTGAGTTGTTGGCGTCCCACTGGGGGCACACCCTGCAATCTGGAATTCCATCTCTATTTATAAGCATTGAAGCATTGTGTCTCTTTGTGAAAGATTGCGTTGATTCAATGAATGGTTGTGCCTCTTTGAAAGGTTGTGTTGATTCAATGAATGGTTGTGTCTCTTTGAAAGGATGTGTTGATTCAATAAATGGTTGTGTCTCTTTTTGAAAGATTATGTCTCTTGAATACTATTGGTTCTTCTTGGAAAGTTATGTCTTTTCATGAGGAGTTGTGTCTTTCCATAGTGGTGGTTGAAGTTTCAAATGGATAAGATTAAATAACTAATGCTGAGTGCATGTCATGATCGTGACAGAGTGTCATGGTCATGATTCACATGGGTTTCTTTGCAAAATGATGAAATCAAAGTCTGCCTATGTGCTAGGTCACAACCGCGATAGCCATCGCGCTCGTGATCTGTCTCTTTTCTTTAATTTCTCTTTGTTTTTGTTTCCTTTTATAGCTAAATTCCACATATTTGCATACTTAGTCTTTAAAACTATAAATCATAAAAAACAAGCAATACCAACCTAAAATCTAATATATGATAAGTAAAAACAACACAAATTGCTTATAGATTATATCATATATAAGTGCCATTTTAGCACTTATCAGTGTTCATGATTGAATGATGTTTCATGGATAGGGATGATGATGAAAATGACCTTTATAATTTCCTTCTTTTTATTTTGGGCATTTCAAGCATACCCTATGCCATACGAAAGACAATGCAAAAATGTGATGTGTAAGCCATCACACGGACAGAGGTTCGGCGCCTTTGGGGTGCCTAGTGGATGTCATGAAATGGTCACATGTGTACCGACACAAGGACAGAGGTTTGACGCTTCATAGGTCAATGAGATGATATGAAGTAGTCATATGGGATCCGTTCCATAGATAGAGCTTTGATGCCTTTATGGCATCTTGGATGAAGTGATGTCACAAACAAGTCATGTCTAACTTGAAACACGGACATAATTTCGGCATTCGTGGAACACCATGCATGACTTGTTAATGTTATGAAATTCCCTTATATGTATGTAATAGTTCAGCACTCATGGAGTACCTCGAATGAATCATCAATGTTATAGAACAATCTGACGTGGATCGCGACACACAAGCAAGGTTTCGGCATCTCCACGATACCAATGATGATGTCATGTAATGATATCGTGTGACCCGCCACAAAAAAATGGTCCTAAGACTGTTATGGTCCTTTAATGAATGAAATGATATAGTGAAATGGCCAAGTGCAATCCGGTACACAGGCGGAATACGAGTGGTTTTGGGACTCCCAATATGAGATGAAATGATTGCGAAGGGCATACTTGGAACATCCTTTCATTTTAGATGGGATGAGATGAGATGAATGCCCATGTCACACAGAATTCAAGTGGCTACAAAAAGACTTGGTTAGGATGCATGACACACAGGATGATGTTGTGTATGCTTTATAAAATGTGAACACATAGAATGTATATGGCACACGAAAAAGACCATGGCTGCACGAAAATATGGTTAGTATAATACCACACGTATGATAATGCTTCAAAATATCTGCATAAAAACATGGAAAATGACACACGGATGATGTGTGTTTGATGTCTCATGCAAATGGAGAAACAAGGTCAAACAAACACAAACAAACATTAGCACAAAGACACACAAATATGCTCGCCCTTCCAGCCTCATTCCTCCATTCGATTTGGCCCGCATTCTACCTAGGTGTTGGGTCTCTTTGATACCAACCGGGGGTAACAAAGGTGCACTCTCAAAGTCCAATTTATGAATTTATGTTTTGGTAGTCCTAAAGGGAAGTTACTAGGCCATTACATGAAGGTATGAGTCAAACCAAGGGTCGTACAGGTTCCCATAGCGAAAATACACTCTTCATTATAGAACATGATGTAAGGTTAATGTGGTGCTATAGTGGTTTACCCCCTCGGGTGCCTTAGGTCACCTTTGGAAATAAATCGGGCTAATCATATGTTGGAGGGATTGAGAAGAGAAAATGTCATGCTATGCGGTTGTGAATGAGATATCGGATTATGAATTAAATATTGACTACAAGTGAGGATATACTTCAATTGTGAGCGGACGACAATTTTTAGAACGAACGGCGAAGCAGGAACCGGGGATTTTCTTTTTGAGCGAGTGTGTGGTTTTGAAAATGGGTTTTTATTTTTCTTAAGAAAACCTTTCATTTTATTGAGAAAACTCATTTTGTAGAAAACTTAATTTTAAGTGTGAATTTTGGAAAACAGACATTTAGAAAATCCCAGTTTAAACTTAAAGATCTCGAAACCTAAATTTCGTGGTCAGATACAGAGTCGCCACCCGGATTAGCTCATCCAGGAAATTCCGGTACAGCTCCCTACCAACTATAGACACAGTACCTGATCTAGAGATTCAGGGTTCGGGCAACACATCTACTAACCCTCAACTTGTTTTCAATTATTATTTCATAATACAATATAACATTCACTTAATTCTACCCATTTTTATCTGCTTTTAATTTTAGTTAATGCTCATGCAAATGACATAAATAAAGTACGGAAAATAAAGTGCAGGAATATAAACCATACATCCAAAAGTAAACCAAGCAAAAAAATAGAGGCCTTATTACAACCCAGAAAAAAGAAAAAAAAAGAAGCTCTCATCCTCACCATTACAATCGCCTAGATACACGAGGATCTAAAAAGTACAATTGCCTACATACACGAAATGATCTATTAAATACATCAAAAATGAAAAATAAAAGGCTGCATCCAAATACAGTTAGCACAAGTATACAAATCGCATCAAAGACTCATATAAGACAGAATAGGGGTATTTTAGGAAATAGGATCATGCATGGGCAGATAACTGAGAAGTCCGGACGACTACTCGATTGGACCTGGAAAACATTTTATAAAACGCCTGGTGGATTTTGTGAATGAAAGTCAATTTTGAAAACAGTTCGGCTCGTTTTACATGCATTTTCCATCTTTTAGTGTGTCGGATATCCCAGAACCTAAGGGTTCCGTTCATGAGTAGGCCTATATTAAACATCCATCTAGGGTCTGGAAACATAAACACACCAAAAATCCTTTTTGAATCGAAAGGAGAAACAAAATTATGAGTTAGAGGCCAAAAGGCAAAACTATAATTTTGTTTCATCAACTACAGCCGAGCTACTGTAGTATGCTATAGCCGCACCACTATAGTGGTTGGGGTAGCTGTAACACCTATATTCGAGTGGCTGTACTGCTCCAGAAACACTAATCCGATTTTCTCTCGCATTTTGAAAATCGTTTTTGATGTTTTGATGGTTTCGGGTAATCTGGGGTTTTTGGAAACTTAAAAAATCCACGAAATAGATCCAAATCAGATCAAATGAATCCGAAAAAGCCTAAAACCCAAAATCATCAAAACCAAATCTCACATCCATCAATCAAAAACCCGAAAACCACAAATCTAATCCTATGTGAATGTGATCCGACCGATATTGTTCGTGAAAAATACATTTGATTTTAAAAAAGAAGTGTTCTCGGTCGATTTAGGGCATTTGGAGCTTCTACCCTGGAGATTATAGCCAAGCGGCTATAATCAGAGGACTATAGCTGCACCATTATAGTCATCAGACTACAGCCGAGCGGCTGTAAGCAATAGATGGGGCAACTATAGCTGGGTTTCCACTTCTAGCTTTAAGAAAAATACAAGAACATACATAATAACAGCCAAATCAATTTTAAACAAGTTTTTAGGGCTTCTCAGATTATACCTTGTTTGTGTTCTAGTGTTTTGGATCACCATAAATAGATTCAGATGCCGGGAAACTCCTCGGAATCACGAATAACCTGAAATCATTCATGAATCTCCATAACTCAAACGGAACCCTAAATCGATCCAAATGAATGCCAAATCAATCCTAATCACTCCTAGATGTGATCCCTTAAAAGACCCTAAGGATTTCTATGGATTAGATTAGAGCTTGAATGATTTTAGATTGGATTTAGGTTTTTCTTCTCTCTAAACTTAATTTTCTCTCTCTAATCTCTCAAAATCCCAAAAAACCCTAGCTTTTTCTGGTTGTTGCTGCAGAATGATCTCCTTCTCTAACCTAATTTTCATGTTTTCCTTTTTATATGGCCCAATTAAGGTTAAAAATCCTGAATTAACGAGATAAGATACCCCTATTTAGAAGAAAATCAAATCTGGTAACTACAGCCGAGCAGCTGTAGTGGCCTATAGTCGGATGGCTGTAGTTGTGCAAACTATAGCCACACCCCTATAGGGCACTATAACCAAGCGGTTATAGTAGCCAGTTTTACATTTCTCACCTTTTCTCACTTTTCTCTCCTGTTCTCTTAAGCGCTTAATCGACCTTCTTTGGGGTTCCGCACCAAGATTTGTTACACTACTTTGGGTCATCGAAGACATCTCTGACATCGTTTCGGTCATTCTGAATCCGCCTCGTGTTTATCCAGGAAAAAGGTAATAAAGGATTTCATCATCGAGGTCGGGAAAAAACCTGTGCACAACCTGACCATATGATGGTGCTGCATGTGAAGTGGTGGATCCTAGGCAAAGTAGTGAAACTAAACCTAGAATCGCACAACTAAGGCAGTGTACCTATCATTGACAAGTAATAATTCTGGTTGGTCTAGGTATCGATCCCACAGGGAAAAATATTCTGCAAACACTAAACTACTCGGGTTCCTTGCGTTTCCTAGGCGGAACTTAATTTTGGGTCTGATTATGCTAACAACTAAATTATCCTACTCCTAGTTGATCTATCCCAGCTTACTTTGCACTTTAATTTGGGTTATCAATTGGCAGTTTACCGACCTATGAATGCTAATGGAGATGGCTTTATCAATTAATTACAATAGATGAATTTAACTCAACAATTAACCCTTAATTATGTTCTTTCGATAATTCAACCTAGTGTGTCTAGATCTTTTAGGTCCTTAGCCGGTTTCCCTTGTTTAGAGGCGGTCTAATTCTAAAGCACAGAAAATAGGGGCACGTAAATCCCACAGTGTCGTCAATACTAATGGTTTCCTAGGCGTCAATCTAGGTAATGCCACAAATATAAACTTAATAAATTAAGATCTTATGAGACTAGATTATCATTAAAGGAATTGCATAAAGAAAAGGTGTAAAAATTGAAATTAACTTGCAATCAATTGTATTAATCAAGAAAGATGATAAGAATTCAATGTTTACAACCAAACATAATCAATTACGAAATCAAAAACTAACTTAATCGAATTACAAAAGAGAAGAAGAGGAACTTATGCCCTTTTGGTCCGATTAACCGGATTCCGACGGTGTGAAGATGCTTGGGGTGTACCTCTATAGACGAACTCAAGCCGGAACCAAGAACGTCGCAAAAGAGGAAGGTTCAATGTAAAACTTCTACCAATTGATGGTTCAAAACTCAAAGAAACAAATAGTTCAAGCAATTAAACCTAGCTACAAGTTTATGCTTTACACTCTAAAAGTCTAGGAAAAGATCCCTAAAAACTTAGAAAATAACCTATTTATACGGCTAGGTTAAAACCATGAAACAGAAAAGATCAAAGTAGGGCAACAGCAGAATTCCGGAGCTCGGCACGCCGTGCTGGTGGAGGTGGCACGCCGTGCTGTGCAGATTTGTGGGTGGCAAGCCGTGCTGGTGGGGGTGGCACGATTTCATGGTGATCCATTAGATTCCATCCCTTGGCACGCTGGAATGGCACGCCGTGCCCTCATTGCGGCACGCCGTGCCGCCTTGCTTTTCAACACTTCAAACTTTTCTTTGCGCTGTTGCTCTAACTTTTGGTCCAGGTCATAATGCCTGTCCAAAACAAACATAAAGAAACATAACCGCACCAAAGCCACGGACCACAAAATTGACACATTAACCAAAATTACAAAAACACCCCTAAAAAACACAAAAAATACTAAAAGTTATGAGAATCTAACCGAAACATAAAAATCACAAAATACGCAAAAACCAAACAAGCATTCACACAAAGGACTCTAAAAATTGCAGTTCAAACCACGAAATTGCCTAAAAGATAAGGTCAAAAACCAACCTTATCAACCACCCCACACTTAAAGTCTTGCTCGTCCTCAAGCAAATAAACTAAAGACAAAGGAGTAAACTTGCACGCTTTTACCTGCAAATCCAACTAAGGTTTTAACCGTACGAAATTCATAAACTCAATAAGGTAAAGCATCACTTTCGAAATGACACTAGGCGCACCAGGTTCAAAACCACTTAATACCCAAACCCAACAAAATTTAGCCAGTCAAAGGGCGAGGAACAAACAGAGTTTATACGACCACAAAGCACCTCACAAGATGTCACTCTAATGCTCAAGTTCAAGGCGAGGTGGATGAGCACACAAAAACAAACAATGGCACACATCACATAGCGAACTAATGACAATCCCGGTGAAGTCATTGGTCAAGGAGAAAAATCAGAGAACCTGGGGCCTGTAATGTTACGGCTTAGGGTAGGTTTGATAAAAGGGAAATTTTAGGTATACAACTCCTACAAATCAAGTGATATATGCAAATTGACTAAGTACTAAAGATGGGTCATGCAATTTTCAACTCAAAACTAGTCCTAAGAGTGCTTGCTTTGCTATATTTTTTCTCTTTTTTTTTATAACAAGAAATTCAACTAACAATGAGAAGGCCTTATCCACAACCAACGGCCAAAGCACAACCCAACGGGAAAAGAAAGAAAAAAAATGACAAGACACAGGTCAAGGCAATTAGATGATCGCCCTAATCCTTTATTCAAACAAATGAACTAAAAATGGAACACATACACCGGCTTAAAGATGAGAACCGGACAAACAAGACATGCTTCTACAAACTCCGGTTAAGAAAAGAAGCCGAACAAACACATTGACTCTATTTGGGTTTTTTTTTTTTTATTTTTTTTGAAACACAATTTTTTCCATAGGACTAGATGTGAAAGAGTTGAAATGCAAATGGTGATTGACCCCAAAATGAATGGACAACTTAGCCAATTACATGATTTAGGAGAGGAGGGTAAGAAAGGAAAATCAATGTTAATTGTAAAAAGTTAGGATGATAGATTTGGCTTGGTGAAGGTTTTTTAAGTCAAAAAGGTTAAGTTAGTGCCTTTGGGTGATCTAAGGGATAAATTAGTAGTTAGGGTTAGGCTCATTTAAGTCAAGGGGTTAATCCTAAGGGTCTCCACATATTAAGCTCTCGATGCCAAGTGCAAAACGACGCCGGATTCTATGATCTAGTGTGCCACGATTGTTTTACCCTCACAAAGAAATAGAACCAATGTGAAATGGTTCCAAAGGCTCAAATTCTCACAAGTGTACTAGGGGTTGTATGCTAGGTCGTGTGACTCAACCAATGTTCCAAGGCGTAATCCTAGCTCGATCATGCAAGTAGAGGTAGAGGGTTAATTCCCTAATGCAACCTTAATGACAAATCTAACCAATGGTTACCATCAAGAATCACAAATCACACACAAACAAGCAATTAACTTGCAATTAACTCCCAGTGTCCCTAGCCAATTGCTACCAATCCAAGCACAGAGACTTAGTTTCGAGGGTAGATTAAGCAATGTTATTCAGATGGCAATTGACACATAAACAACCTAAAAACACTATCATACCAAAAAAAAACCAAACCAACTCCACATGCATTAAAAGCTAAAACCTAAATCTAACCAAAAACCAACACAAAACATCTAAATGCACAAAAACACAAACAAACATATGAAATAAAACAACCAAAAAGTGCAATGTAGAAAGAAGCAAAAGAAAGGGAGAAATCCCTTTACTCACCGCACACTTAGATTGCACTTACTTCCAAAAGTGCAATGGAAGAAGGAGCAAAATAAAGCGGGAAAGGAAAAGGGTTACCTCACATATCGGGGGCTGGTGGTGGCGGTACGGGTACAGCCACCCTTGGGCTACATAAAAACGAGAGGCGAACACCTCGACATTGGCGAGCTAAGCTGCTTGCCTATCAAGGCGTGTTTTCATCCGCTCCTCGAGCACAAGCCGATGGACGGTTAAACCTTCCAGTTGTTCAATTATACCATCTAACCGCCCTTTGATCCACCCCGTAAAATCCAGGCCCATTGAAACATTCTCCTCATCCTCCTCGTTATGCACTTCTTCCTCACCCTCGTCCTCATCGTCTACGTCCATAGGGGCCTTACCCCTACTCGAACCTCCCGCACTTGAAGTACCTGCAGCTGCCATAACATGGGAGCAAGACAAAATTCCCCTTGAAAGCTTCTTGGGAAGGATGCTATCGAGGTTCTTATAACAAGTATTACTACGAAAGAAGCATGCAATACAAGTTACAATATGTCCTAACCCTAGTTCTGACTTAGATCTGTTATGGTGGGTGTATAGGGCTTCCATGATGAAGAAGCCCATGTGCACCTTAACATCATTATGCACAT
Source organism: Euphorbia tirucalli (assembly GCA_039660915.1). NCBI lineage: Eukaryota > Viridiplantae > Streptophyta > Magnoliopsida > Malpighiales > Euphorbiaceae > Euphorbia > Euphorbia tirucalli. Next base: position 36,895,478 of record CM077636.1, on the reverse strand, counting down.
GCCACAGTATTAAAAGTTCAAATGCATTGACTCGGTTGCTTTCAGTTTTGCCCGAGAAATTAAAACACATAAATTTGTGTATTAATTGTAGGATTGGGTCATGTAGTTGGGAAGTTTTAGCAAAGCTAGGTTGGTATACCCCTTGACCTACCATACGCCAAAATTTCTTGGCATCCATATTCTTCGGCCATTTGTAACCATTCCCCTCAATTCCTATGCAAGCCTTAAGGCCTTCAATATCTAAAGAGTGTTCATCACCAAATAAGCGGAAGGTCATGGTCCTAAGGCCAGTATCGGGGTTAGTTTTGAAGCTTAAAGTGGAGTAGAATTCTAAGTTTAACTCCTTAAAGACAGGCGGATTAGACTTCACAAACTCATACCATCCTAGATTAGTTAATTTAGCACGTACAGCCTCTGACCTATCTTGCACAAACAAAAATTCCCAATCGAAGGTTCGAAAGGGGGTACTTTCTAATGGAAACAGAGTTTTGTATCATTTACCTTCATCTTCAGAAAGGAGAGGGAAAGGGCATTTATACTTCCTAGAGATGCTAGTTAAAGGGGCCATCTGCTGCTCGGGAGGTAATTCTTCATTTGGCACCAGTTCCGGTGACAGGTCTATGGGCCGTCGTGAAGAACCGTGTCTCCGATCAGCTACAGTCTTCTTCTTCATCTTACTGGAAACAGCGTGAGGGCACGACGGCGTGCTGGATCGGCAAGTCATGCTGTCTTGAAAACTCTATAATTGGCACGGCATGCTACAATACAGCACGGCATGCGGATCGCTCTTGCAACAATTCACTTTAGAAACAGCGCGACGGCACGACGACGTGCTGTTTTGGCACGTCGTGCCCCCTTGAAAATCCATTCTTTGGCACGGCGTGCTACTTGCTCTTGCACAATCCTCTTTTGGAACAACATGACGGCACTTTGGCGTGCTGTATTGGTACGTCGTGCCACCTTGAAAACCCTTACTTTGGCACGACGTGCAGAATTGCAGCACGGCCTGCTGCTTGGCTCTTGCACACGATTTGTTCCAGCGGCCTGGCACGATTGCATGCCACACTAGCACATCACGTGCTACCCCATTCTCACCTTGGCACGACGTGCCCATGGTGGCACGGCGTGCCATCCTGAATCCTGCCAACCTTTACTTTTTTTTCACTTTTGATCGAGATTGTGATTGACTTGCTTAGTGACCTATTCCTACACGCAAAAACACATAAAAACATATTAACACGAAAATTAATGTACAAGGGAAGTACACGTACCTCATTGCTATGTTTATAGTCGGAATAGCTCGACTTCTACATCCATGATTTCGCATTACACATCACGAAGGAGTAAGACTTGCTTCTCCTCCTTCACTCCTCCGCTGACATAGGGCGTCAATCGATGCCCCATTTACTTGTTGAATTCCCTCCGGGGTTTCAATTTCCACCATCCCGGAGGGATAGACCTTATGCACGGTAAACGGCCCCATCCACCGACTTCTCAATTTACCCGAAAATAGTTTCAACCAGGAGTTATACAAGAGCACCAACTCCCCTTGATTGAAACCCTTTTTTATCACATGCCGGTCGTGCCACTTCTTGGTCCTCTCCTTGTAGATTTTGGCATTCTCATACGAACTCAACCGAAGCTCATCTAACTCCATGAGTTGCCTTAATCGAAGCTCACCTGCAGCTTGCATATCAAAGTTAAGAAATTTTAAAGCCTAATATGCTCTAGTTCCACAGGTAGATGACAGGATTTACCGAAGACTAAGCGGTAGGGGGACATTCCTATAGGAGTCTTAAAAGCAGTCCTATATGCCCATAGTGCATCGTCTAACCTTAGACTCCAATCTTTCCTAGATGCACCTATCGTCTTTTCTAAGATTCTTTTAAGTTCCTTATTCGAAACCTCAACTTGCCCACTCGTCTGAGGATGGTAAGGAGTTGCTACCTTATGCTTAACCCCATACTTGTGCAAAAGATTGTCAAATTGTCTATTACAAAAATGGGAGCCCCCATCACTGATGATAGCCCCTGGGGTTCCAAACCTAGTAAGAATGTTTTTCTTTAGAAACTTGACAACGACCCTTGCATCATTGGTTGGTAAGGCCACAGCTTCTACCCACTCAGACACATATTCAACCGCCACAAGAATCTATTGGTTGTTATGGGATATTGGGAAGGGTCCTATGAAGTCTATGCCCCAGACATCAAAGAGTTCACACACTAAGATACCTTGCTGAAGCATTTCATTCTTTTGGGAGATATTTCCCGTCCTTTGACACGCATCACAGGCCTAAATATAGCTAATGACATCCTGTTTCATGGTCGGCCAATAAAACCCACTAGATAAAATCTTTCCTACTGTTCTATAGGGTCCAAAATGGCCACCCGCTTCTCTATCGTGACACATCCTAATAATGGAGGAACCTCCTCATAAGCAACACACCGCCTAATCACATTATCCGCATATAATCTAAAAAGATAAGGGTCATCCCAAAAATAATCCTTAGCATCATGATAGAATTTACGTCTCTGTGCATGTGAGAGGTTAGGTGGAAGAATGTTACCGACTTTGAAGTTTGCGATGTCCGCAAACCATGGCATAGAGGTTACCCCACACAACTGTTCTTCGGGGAATGTATCACGAATGTCTGCTTCTGGAGAGGATACGGATCCTTCACTTGGTAGTCTCGATAAATGGTCGGCCACTACGTTTTCTACTCCCTTTTTGTCCTTAATCTCCACATCAAACTCCTGGAGGAGTAGAATCCATCAAATCAACCTGGGCTTTGCATCTTGTTTAGCCAACAAATACTTAAGAGCAGCATGGTCAGTGTACACAATTACTTTTGATAAGACCAAGTAAGACCTGAACTTATCGAAAGCAAACACAACAGCTAGTAATTCTTTCTCAGTCATAGTATAATTCATTTGAGCACCGTTCAATGTCTTACTAGCATAGTAAATTGGGTGGAAAATTTTGTCCACCCTCTGACCTAAACAAGCCCCAACAGCTATGTCACTCGCATCGCACATAAGTTCAAAGGGGATTTCCCAATTCGGACTCACCATGACCGGTGCCTCAATCAATTTCTGCTTAAGCAAATTAAAAGCATACATACACTCATCATTGAAATTAATTGGGGCATCCTTTAGGAGTAGCTCAGTCAACGGCTTAGCAATCTTGGAAAAGTTTTTCACAAAACGCCTATAAAAGCCCGCATGTCCTAAGAAACTCCTAACTAACTTAACCGAACTTAGGGGAGGCAGTTTCTCATTCACCTCAATCTTGGCTGGATCGACCTCGATCCCCTTTCCCGACACCTTGTGCCCTAAGACAATGCAATCCCAGACCATGAATTGACACTTCTCCCAACTAAGTGCCAAATTGGTGTCTTCACATCTCTGAAGCACCTGGTCCAAATTCCCCAAACTCAAAAGTATGACCAACAATAGAAAAATCGTCCATAAAGACTTCCATAAAATCCTCAATCATATCAGTAAAAATGGCTACCATGCATCTTTGAAAGGTGGCCGGGGCATTACACAAACCAAAAGGCATCCTCCTATATGCAAATGTCCCGTATGGACACGTAAACGTGGTTTTTTCTTGATCGAGAGGGTCCACTGGAATTTGCATATACCCGAATAGCCCATCTAATGTACAAAAATATTCGTGCCCGGCCATCCTCTCTAACATTTGATCAATAAACGGTAATGGAAAATGATCTTTCCGGGTGGCATCATTCAACTTCCTATAATCAATACACATGCGCCAACCCGTGACAGCTCTAGTAGGGATTAGTTCCCCTTTATCATTTTTCACTACCGTCGTGCCTCCCTTTTTAGGGACACATTGAACCGGACTCACCCACTGACTATCAGAAATAGGAAAGATGATACCTGCGTCGAGGAGCTTTATCACCTCGGTTCTTACCACTTCCTTCATATTTGGGTTCAACCGACGCTGAGGCTGTGCACACGGTTTTACCTCATCTTCCGGGAAAATTCTATGCGTGCAAAACGTCAGACTTATTCCCTTGATGTCATGGATTGTCCACCCGAATGCTCCTTTGTGCTTTCTCAGCACCTCTAGCAGCTTGTCCTCCTCCTCTCCTGTCAACAAAGAAGAAATTACAATTGGTAAGTCCTTTGGAGGATGCAGAAAAACATACTTAAGGTTAGGGAGAAGGGTTTTAAGCTCCAATGATGGAGGTTCCTCTAATGAGGATTTAGGTGCCGGCTTGACTTCACGCTCCAGCTTGTCAAACCGTCCCTTCACCCATGAGCATTCTTCAATTAACACGCCTCACTTTCCATTAGGCCTTCTCCTATGATGCACTCTAGTTCACTGCACACATTCTCAACCACACAAGCATCAAGAGGATAAAAGGAATCTACAAAATTACAGTTTTCAACATCTAATGGATATTTCATTGAGTTATAGACGTTGAAACTTACCTCCTCATTGTGCAACCTAAGAATAATCTTACCTTCCTGGACATCTATCAAAGTCCTACCGGTTGCAAGAAATGGCCTTCCAAGCAAAAGGGGCACCGAGCTATCTTCCTCCATATCCATTACCACAAAGTCCATAGGGAAGATAAACTTGTCCACCTTTACTAACACGTCCTCGACCACCCCCTTTGGCCTTGTGAGAGATCTATCCACCAATTGGAGGGTCATGTTGGTCGGCTTTGAGTTTCCCAGTCGAAGTCTCCTGAAAAACGACAGAGGCATCAAATTGATACTTGCACCCAAGTCACATAGGGCATTAGCAATCTCCAAGTTTCCTATCCGGTATGGGATAGTAAAACTGCCCCTATCTTTGAGTTTGGGTGGAAGTTTGTTAGTGATAATTGCCGAGCATTCCTCTGTTAAAGCCACCACTTTGTCCTCGCCTAGCTTTCTTTTCCCTGCAAGAAGTTCTTTAAAGAATTTAGCATAAGAAGGCATCTCTTAGAGAGCCTTAATCAATGGCATATTAAATTCTAACTTCTTAAAAATTTCCAGAAATTTGGAATATTTCTGCTCCAGTTTATCTTTCTTCTCCCTTTGAGGATAAGGAAGCTTAGGCACATGGGCTCTCACTGGGTCAGGAATTTTCCCTTTTTCATTTGTGCTAGGTTTGGGTTCAGAAATCGAGTCAGGGTTGCTTACCTCTCCCGACTCTTCACTTACCTCTGTAGGTTGGGATGGAATATCAGCGTTTTGCACTCGGTCCTCCACTTGCCTACCACTTCGCAGGGTTATAACCTGAGCTGTCTCCCATTGATTGCCCTTAGGGTTTTGTTCAGTTCTACTCGGGAGTGCTCCTTGAGGTCTTTCCTGCCTTTCCCTACTCATTTGAGCCACCTGCTTGCCTAAATCCCTACAGTATGCCTCATTATCAGCAAGCCGAGACGAGATGTCTTTTAACAAAGACAAAACCGTCTCATCTTGCTTAGACTGTTAAGGTTGCTGTGAGGATTGATCATTAGGAATAAATGGGGCCTTACCTAACCCCTGCTCACGGTGCTCATAATGGAATCCGGAAGGAGGTCTCAACACATTTTGGTTATTACCATAAGACATGTTCGGGTATTGATACCTTCTTCCGTAATTGTTATTATGATTAAAATTTTGTGGGTAAGAGTTAGAATTGTTGTACCTTTGGTTTCCTCCCACAAAACTTACATTCTCGGAAGGTTGGGCGAATGGATCACCCAATGCACATTCTTGACCGGGATGTTCCGCTCCATATGATACACACAACACCGGCTGGTATTGTGGCGCATTTAAATTCAAGCGGGACATCAACAGGTCTAGCTTTTTGTTCATATGGTCCATGGCTGCATCTTGGAGTCCCAAATCCGCAGCCCAAACCTCACTCCTTGTTGGCGTGTCTGACTACCACAAGGTACTCTTCCTAGCCAGCTCCGCGATCAACTCCTCGGCTTGCGTAGCAGTCTTCTTGAAAATGTCTCCACCTGCAGAAGAATCAATAATGGCACGGTTAGCTGGTGTCAAACCATGATAAAACGTGCTTACTTGAGGGAATCGCGGCATGTCATGGTAGGGACAGTTCCGCAACAACCGTTGAAACCTTTGCCATGCTTCATTGAGAGTCTCAGTCCCAAATTGTCGGCATCCCATAATCTCATTCCTTAACTGAACCGTCTTTGATGGTGGGAAGTAATATGCTAAGAATTGTTCTTCCAATTGATCCCATGAAGTCACTGACCCAGGTCTCAAGGACTTGTACCATTCCATTGCTCCCCCACATAATGAGAAGGGAAACAACTTCAACCGCACAGCATCTTGGGGCACCCCACCAATTCGGACTGTATAGGCCACCATGAGAAACCGGTCTAAATGATCATTGGGGTTGTCACTTATTCCGCCACTGAATAGCCCGTTCCCTTGGATCAAAATGATCATACTAGACTTCAACTCGAAGTGGTTAATAGTGATGGCTGGGAGAACCACTCCGGATCTGTTCCAGGGTTGATGTGGAGCCATTAGGTTAGTCATGACCATGTTGTCTCTATCACCACCCCTTCTTCTATCAAACTCCTCCCGCTCTCGCTGGAGTCGCTCTTGCTCAGCTCTTTCCCATAGCAGTCTCTCCTCTTCCTCCTGTTGCTGATGATCCATTTGGATAATTTGCTCTCGTTATGCTCTACGGTTCCTGCTACAAAAATGTTCAATTTCAGGGTTATAAGGTAAAAGCTCAGGGTGCTGAGAATGAGTTCGCATAAGCTAGAAAGCACACACACACACAGAGAAAAAAAAAATTTGCAACAAATATCCACAGAAAAGAAAAATTATTTAACTATATGCACATAAACAGTACCTAGATCAGCAAATAGACCTTTGGTTCAATGATGCAGGAAAATAAATTTCCCCGGCAACGGCGCCAAAAACTTGGTGGATCCTAGGCGAAATAGTGAAACTAAACCTAGAATCGCACGACTAAGGCAGTGTACCTATCGTTGACAAGTAATAATTCCGGTTGGTCCAGGTATCGATCCCACAGAGAAAAATATTCTGCAAACACTAAACTACTCGGGTTCCTTGTGTGTCCTAGGCGGAACTTAATTTTGGGTCTAATTATGCTAACAACTAAATTATCCTACTCCTAGTTGATCTATCCCAGATTACTTTGCACTTGAATTTGGGTTATCAATTGGCGATTTACCGACCTATGAATGCTAATGGAGATGGCTTTATCAATTAATTACAATAGATGAATTTAACTCAACAATTAACCCTTAATTATGTTCTTTCGATAATTCAACCTAGCGTGTCTAGATCTTTTAGGTCCTTAGCCGGTTTCCCTTGTTTAGAGGCGGTATAATTCTAAAGCTCAGAAAATAGGGGCACATAAATCCCACAGTGTCATCAATACTAATGGTTTCCTAGGCGTCAATCTAGGTAATGCCACAAATATGAACTTAATAAATTAAGATCTTATGAGACTAGATTATCATTAAAGGAATTGCATAAAGAAAAGGTGTAAAAAATTGAAATTAACTTTCAATCAATTGTATTAATCAAGAAAGATGATAAGAATTCAATGTTTACAACCAAACATAATCAATTACGAAATCAAAAACTAACTTAATCGAATTACAAAAGAGAAGAAGAGGAACTTATGCCCTTTTGGTCCGATTAACCAGATTCCGACGGTGTGAAGATGCTTGGGGTGTACCTCTATAGATAAACTCAAGCCGGAACCAAGAACGTTGCAAAAGGGGAAGGTTCAATGTAAAACTTCTACCAATTGATGGTTCAAGGCTCAAAGAAACAAATAGTTCAAGCAATTAAACCTAGCTACAAGTTTATGCTTTACACTCTAAAAGTCTGGGAAAAGGTCCCTAAAAACATAGAAAATAACCTATTTATACGGCTAGGTTAAAACCACGAAACAGAAAAGATGAAAGTAGGGAAACAGCAGAATTCCGGAGCTCGGCACGCCGTGCTGGTGGAGGTGGCACACAATGCTGTGCAGATTTGTGGGTGGCACACCGTGCTGGTGGGGGTGGCACGATTTCGTACCGATCCACTGGATTCCATCCCTTGGCATGCTGAAATGGCACGCCGTGCCCTCATTGTAGCACACCGTACCGCCTTGCTTTTCAACACTTCAAACTTTTCTTTGCCGTCGTTGCTCCAACTTTCGATCCGGGTCATAATGCCTGTCCAAAACAAACATAAAGAAACATAACCGCGCCAAAGCCACGGACCACAAAATTGACACATTAACCAAAATTACAAAAACACCCCTAAAAAACACGAAAAATGCTAAAAGTTATGAGAATCTAACCAAAACATAAAAATCACAAAATACGCAAAAACCAAACAAGCATTCACACAAAGGACTCTAAAAATTGCCGTTCAAACCACGAAATTGCCTAAAAGATAAGGTCAAAAACCGACCTTATCATGAAGTTGCATACTTTAGTGTACACCTAAAGGGCTTGTAACAAGGTGCCAAGTATATGGACGTTCGGGTATGTCAGTGAACATGGCAATGCTATGGATATGTAAAAGGGAATGTCACTCAGTAGTCCACTAAGAAGATATCATTGGCCTCTTGATGAATGCAAGTGATAAGAGTGTGGCCACATCCAAACAAGTTGGAACTTGTTTGTGAGCATCAATTCATTCGAAATCAAGTAAATGTCCGGACACAAAAGAGGGTGATCAATCAATGCCTCTGTGTTGGACACCAATATGAATGACATGGGATTTACGAGTTTAAACTATATGGTTATGATTACAGTTGGACTGCTAGAGCCTGCCTACAGTCTGTCGGTCATAGGTCCACATCCAACATAAAGATGGGCCCGCAGGATCATACACATTGAAGGTCTGAACTTAAAGTAAATGGATCAAGTTTGACTTGGAGTATACACGCTGGAGAGAGAGGATTCAGTTTAATTATATTATATAGATCGATTGGATTGATCAAAATAATATAATTAATATTTGTATTGGCTTTCTCATAATTAATTCAATGAATTAATTTATGAGATTATTTCCTAGGTGGAAATATTTTACATGTATAGGTTTACATGTGTTTAATTTAATGAAAGTCTAATTTAATTCCTCGGTTAGATTAATTGGTCAAATTAATTTTAATTTAAATGTATGTAATATATTATATGGTATCATATGTTATACATGTTGAATTGAAATTAAATTTGAAATTAAATTGGACCAAGTTAATTAATACAGACCTGGCTTAAAGAGGAGAAAAACCCCGCATAAAATTAAAAGAGAATGGGGCAAAATTTTGCCAAAAAATTTCAGCCATCTAGGGTTAAATACCTAGATGAAAATTTCAGCCAATAGAAGTTGAGGTGTAGAAAATTACAGCCACCAAATTCTATCTCCTCTGTTGATTGGATCACTAGCATGGGTTTAAGTTTGACATTCGTGTACGGGAACGTGTAGGAAGTCTACATTGATATTTGCAGCCATCTCTTATAGAGATTTTCTGGTGAGAATCCAATCTTCCTCTATTTTATTTTGGGTTTTGATTTCCACTTCAATTGCTCCTAGACATGGATTTAAGGAAATCAACGCGTTCTTCTGCTTTATCGGTTGATTTCTAGTGAAAAATCCCAACAGGGGCTATGATGCACATGTCAAGAAATTGACAAGTGGTAAGCTCGAGTCCAAATCTTTCAAGTGCCAATTTGTAGGTTACCCTAAGGAAACTAAGGGTTATTACTTCTATAATCCGATAGAAAACAAAGTTTTCATAGCCAAGAATGCAGCCTTCTAGGAGAAGGAATTCCTTTCCAAGAGAGACAGTGGGAGTAATGTTGAACTTTTTGAAGTTCAAGACTCACAGACTCCTGCAGCTAATGCTGAGGATGCATTAAGATAGAGATACAGCAGTCTGTTGAAGACACTTACCCAGTAGTGATCTCATAGTGTCCTTCGCCAAATGATATCGATATAAATAAACAAGAGGCATGGTTACCGTCATCCTCTTCCATAATTTATTATATTTATTGATCTTGAGCGAACTGATTAATCAAATAAGCAACCAACTTATTTGGGTATGGCCATATACTTATTAGTCCCATTCATCAAGTGGTAAGTGATATCATCTTGGTGTTACCTGAGTGGCAATTCCATCCCTTCCTTGTCAATATCAATATGTTCACGTGTCCACCCAATCATACCCATATTTAGCATCCTATTACAACCATGTTAGGTGTATGTCAAAGTGTATGAGATTCCATATTGTTACTATCTGGTCCGAGGACAAAAGAGACGTACTTAAGAATGACCTATGACGTGACAACCATGTGGCTTTCTTGTACAGATCGATCCAGTCCCATGTCAACGAAATGTACCTATATTCATGGCTAACTATACAAGTACTATGACTAGTTGAGAAATACTATACATTCACTGAATATACAAGTCTATGGTTCTGTTAGTTCCCATGATTAGAACAAATCTGAATAGGTTTTATGATTATCAATCAATGGATACTCTACTTGCTGGTGTGCCCTAGTCCAAATGGCATTGGTTCTTGCATTGTATTGTACTTTATATTTGGATATTTTTTATTATACATTTTGCGTAGAAATAAAGGCACGAATCTATTTATTCATATCTTGTGCTATTTATAAATAAAGTATCCAATGATTATAACTATACTAAAGTACACCAACGTAGGTCATTGGATTATCAGACCTTTTAGTAGAGTTAAAGTTATAGTCATAAAGATATCCTTAGTTTGTTCTAATCATGGGAATGAGTAGAACTAAAGACTAGCATATCCTTGACTGGCTGGCGGTCTCTCACCGGCCATTAGACATAGAATTTTAGTCAATGATATGGGTATATGTTGGGTTGCATGGTACTAGATCGTCCACCACGAGAACACCATATGGTTCGATTGTCATAGGTGTTTCTCAGGTAGGTCTTACTATTATCCTTAGGTCCGATATTCACTGTAACATAACGTGGGATCTCATACACTTTCATATACGCCTAATGGGGCTCATAACAGAGTGCCAAGTATGGGTAAGTTGGATGGGCCAGTGAGCAAGTTGATGTTGATAGTTAAGTTAACGGAATTGCCACTCAGTGTCCCCTGAGATGATATCACTGGCTACTTGATGAGTGGGACTGACAAGTGTATTGCCATACCCAAATAAGTTGGGATACCTAATCGTTAGGTTCAGTCCACTCAGTATCAAGAAATGAATAAGCATATAAGAGGATGACGGGCCATGCCTCTTGCTTATATACCAATGTTAGTTGGCAAGGGATATATAAGATCACTACCGGGTTATGCTTCATATTAGACTACAAGTCTCCATCTTAATTGGGAGCTGTAACGGTTTGCTAGTAACCACTTACAGTCCGTGGGCTTTGGGCCCACTACCAAGATAAAGATGGACCCACAGGATTGTACACATAGAATGACTAAACGCTGAAAAATCAGAATTGGAACAGAAACCAAAAATTGAGTTATTGGCATTAAGTTATGTCATAATTAATTCAATTATATTAAGGGCGAAATTAATTTTATTTGATTAATTAATTATATGTAGTAAATAATTAATTAAACAAAATAAAATTTCCTTGGTGGAAATATAAATACAAAGGATGTATTTATTAAGGTTGATTTTAATTTAAATTTAGGTTATATTAATTTGATAAAATTATATTTAATTGTGTCAATTGGAATTTTATAATAAGGTTTTATTTAATTCTAATTGTACAAGTTAAAATAATTTAATCAAATTAAATAACCTATAGTTTTAATTAAAATCCTAGTAGGCTAAGGAGTATACTAAAGAGTATATAAGGAAGTCTTAAATATAATTTCTCCCTCAACCTAGGCACTTGATATCTTTGGCCTACACCAAAGAAAGGAGCAAAAATTCCCTAGGCAGAAATTTCTTTGTTTCCATTCTTCCGTTCGCTAGCACGAGTCACGTTTAAGAGTTATTCATGTACCGGATTGTGGAGGAAACGCGTTTAGCTTTCTGCAGCAGTCTCTATAGGAGACAGCTAAGGTGAGAAAATTTAATATTCTTTCCGTTCTTGGTTTCATTCTATTAATCTACATCAATCTTGGGCTATGGAATCAAGGAAATTTTAATCGGTATTCCACCTCGCGTTTAATTTTTCCCGTGACGATTCTCTACAGTGGTATCAAAGTATAGGTTCATGTTCTGATTAATAGAATGATTGTTATTTCGATTAATAGAATGATTGGTATTAGGGTTCTTGGTGTTTGATTTGATTTTATTGAATTTGGTTTTCAATTTGATTTTATTTGGAACCCTAATTTGGTGTTTTAATTATTTTTCCTTAATTTGTTTTTTTTTTCTGGGGCAACAAGCTGCCGCACTGCAGCACTGCTATCTCCGGACAGCAGCGCTGACTCGAGGGGTGCGGGTTCGATTTGGATTTTTACTGGTATTTTGATTTTTCGAACCCTTTGTGAATTTTTAAATTGGTTTTAAAATTCACATGATTTTATTTCGGCGATTGGATTCATGTGGTTTCTTGTGTGGTTTAATTCATGCATATAATTTATTTTTTTGGTTAAAATCAAATTGGTTAATGAAATGTCCAATTGGCCCCTGGCACAGGTTGAGAATTGGATGACTAATTCGGGTCTATGACCGGGCACTGGTTATGGATGCTAGAATCAGTGATTTCACAAACGGCTGGACATAATTAATTAAAAATTGGAATTGCCATGTTCATGCATTTTAATATATGTATATATATTGATATTTGCAATGTGTGTATATGTTTCTATGCTTGGCTGTGTGGATTTGAGCACTATTGGGCCATAGATGAAGTTGGGTTGTAAAATTTAATTTTGGGAAATACGGCCTGCGTCTTGTTTTATTTTATTTTGATATAATTTTATTTAATTTATATTTTGTAAATTTAATTGTAATTGCATCAAGCCATTGGAGACGAAGCCCATTGGTCCCAAGCCCAAGAGTAGTTTGTAAGCCATCTCGGTGTATCTCTAGTATAGGCTTACTAGTTAATCATTAGGTTGTAAAATAGGGCCTATAGTGTCTCTTTTATTTATATACATATTTTATGCTTATGTCAATTGTGTGTGTGTGTGTGTGTGTGTGTGTATATATATATATATATATATGTATGTATGTATGTATGTATGTATGTATGTATGTATGAATGTATGAATGTATGTTGAGCCATTCCAATCACCCACGATTATGCATGCTAAGCCTTTATTAATGAATCCAATCAAATATTGAGTGAATTAAAAGTGGTTTCCACATTCGAACCTTGTCGGTTTTTGAATAGTGCAATGTGGGCCGTGCCTCCGCCGGGTGCATTGTATTATTGATTTGCTCTATAGGGTTAAGGTGCTAGGTATGCTTAACACTCAAATGGTGGTTGGACTCAAGGTGGGTAGTAGGATAAGCTCCTAGCCCTAAACACAGATGGGTAAGTGCCAATAAGCCCATCAAACCAAGAGTCCCTAGGTTGGGATTGGAGGGAGCTCCTACCTAAATAGTTAAGGGTTGGTTAACAAGCCTCCACTTGGCCAATTCTTAATGAAATATGGATCTTCGTCTTGTAACCATACATTACCACAAATTAATTAAAATGGATTGTTTAATTAACATGGTTAAAATAATAAAGACCTTTTCTATACTATCTATAATTCTTCTGTGTAGATAACTTAATTAGCTACAAACTCATTTTCATTGTGATCACTCCTTGAAAAGGAGAAGCTGTTAGGGCTTAACTTCCTAGACTAGGCTTGGAACTTAAGAATAGTTCTAAGACAAGAGTCTAAGGAGTATGTGCTAGACAGGGCCTTACTGGCTACACCTCCAGTAGGTCATGGCACTACTGCTGCTCAGGTTGAGCAATACGAACTGCACCAGAGGGATGACAGAGATGTCACGTGCCTTATTTTAGCCACGATGGTGCCCGAACTACAAAAGCAGTTCATGGACCAACCGGCTTTTGAGATCATGGACACCTTGAAAAGATGTATCAAGATCAAGCACGTCAAGAGAGATTCTTGATGACTAAGGCACTCAACACCTCTAAGATGGCTACGAGGACATGAGTGAGCACCCACGTGCTCAAGAAGAAGGGCTACATTGACACGTTGGCCCGTCTCGGCATGCTAGTCCCATAGGATTTGACGATTGATCATCTAGGATCCCTCCCTGAGTCTTATGATAAGTTCATCATGAACCATCATATGCAGGGCATGGACAAGACTATGGTTGAGCTGCATGGGATGCTTAACTTGGCTGAATAGTCTGTCAAGAAGACTCCTATGGTGCTGCCGATTAACAAAGGGAATACTCCTCTTGCTAAGGATAAGGCCAAGGCTAAGGCCAACACCAAGGCCAAGAAGGCCAAGGCAAAGAAGGCTAAGCAAGGGCCCAAGCCCAAGGCCAATGATGATGATGTCTATTTTAAGTGCAAGTAGAAGGGACACTGGAAGGAAACGTGTCCAAGGCTCATGGGAGAGCTGTTGGTGTGCCCTAGTTCTTAGGGCATTGGATTATTGTATTTGTATTGTTCATTAAGACTCTATGTATGTATACATCACTTGTGTCACATTAATAAAGGCAATAATCTATTTCATTTATATCTTGTGCTATAACATGATTAGAGTATCCATTGATTAATAATCATAAAACCTATCTCATGTCTGTTCTAATCATGGGAACGAATAGAACCACGGACTTGTATGTTCAATTACTATATGCTAGTTCTTAACTAACTATAGTACTCGTATAGTAAGTCATGAATATAGGTACATGTCGTTGACATGGGACTGGATCGATCCACACAAGAAAGCCACATGGTTGTCGCGTCATAGGTCTTTCTTGAGTAGGTCCCTTTTATCCTCAGACCAGATTTCATTATAGTATCAATATGGAATCTGATTCACTTTGACATATGCCTAACAGGTCTGTAAAAGTATGCTAAATATGGGTATGATTGGATGGACAGGTGAACATGTTGACACTAATACCGAGATGATATCACTGGCCACTTGATGAGTGGGACTGATAAGTGTATGGCCATACCCAAATAAGTCGGTTGCTTATTTGTTTAATCATTCAACTCAAGATCAAGAAACATAATAAACACCAGAAGAGGATGACAGACACCATGCCTCTTGTTTATTCATATGGATATTGTTTGGCAAAGGACATTGTGAGATTACTACTGTGTCAGTGTCTTCAACTGACTGCCGCATCTCTGTCTTAATTGGGGGCTGCAACAGTGTCCTAGAACCCACTTATAGTCTGTGGGACTTGGGCCTACTACCAACATAAAGACAGACCCATAGGATCGTGCATATAGAACAACTGAGGCGGAACTTATAGAAATTGTACATGTAATGTACATTGGAAAGAATGCGTTAATTAATTAGTTGACATTTGGTGTCAAGGTAATTAATTAATATTGGATTGATATTATTTAATTAATAAGTTTACATAATGTAATTAATTAATTTATCAATTAATTGAATTACATAAAGTAAACAATTAAATAAATTATATTCCTAAGTAGGAAAATTAAAATATAAGTATTGTATTTTCTTAAGTGTGGTTTAATTTTAATTTAGGTGTAACTAAATTCAGCCTAATAGAATTAAATTGTATAGTATAAAATTTTAATATAAAGTTTATTTATGTAATTATAATCCTAGTGAGCTTAGGTTTAATTAACCTAGTCAAAACCCAATTACACAAGGAGCCTATATAAGAGCACACTTAAGAATAAAAATCGTCCCCAACCCCAATTTTAAAGCTGTAAATTTCAGCTCCCTTAGAGAATTTTACAGCTGCAATTTTCCATTCCTCCGCTTCTTCTGCTAATGTTGATCCCGCTCGATAGTTGGTCGTGCACCGGACTTTGGAGATCACAGTTTCAGGATTCGATTCTGCAGCAGTCTCCAAAAGAGACAGATTTGGTGAGTTTAATCTCGCTTTATCTAAATTGTTTTTTGTTCCAATCAATGGTAAATGGACATGATAGGAAATTTTAATGGTATAAATTTCATTGTGCCACGTTATTTTTCTGATTATGAATCCCTATAGTGGTATCAGAGCCTAGGATTTGTCCATTAGATTGATTGGAATTCATTTTTGATTGTGTTCCTAAAGAAAGAATAGGTTTCAAGAATGCTTTTTCAGGTTTTGATAATTTTTCCCCAATTGGTTTTATTGTGTTTTTTTTTTCTTCTGCAATATATATTCTGCTGCTGTAATTTCTTTTATTCTGTTGCTGCATATATTTTCTTGGCTGGAATTTTTATGATTTAAAAGAAATTATATGGGTGGGAGAAGGGAATCGCAAATTGTGATTCCCATCTCCCCGCAGTAGGCTATTGTTGCCGCGACAGGCTGCCGCGCGGCAGCGCTGCTGTCTTGGGCACGGGGGTTTGGGTCTGGTTTTGGATTTTGCAAGTAATTTTTATCCCGAACCCGTAATGAAAATTAAATTAAAATGTTTTATTTTGAATTAATTTGTATTTAAATTTTTTTTTATGTTGGCATGCATATTTAATCTAATTATTTTGCATATTAAATTGAATATGGACTTTGTGAAATTGGCCCAATAAACCATGGCATCGGTTAAAACTGGGAGAGCTAAATTTTAAATTTGTGACTATCTAAATTCTAGCGGGAGCAAAATTGTTAATTTTGTATTAATGGATGTAATCCATTGGGCCTTTATGGGCCTTAGTCACATTTATTAAAATTGTTGATTTCACCCTAAGTAACTCAATTTAATATTTAAATTTATAATTTGGAATATCATGATCATGCATCATATTGGTATGTATGTGCACGACAGGTACTTTGTTTGAAATGTTGTATTGAGTTCTATGGGCCCTAAATTATTATCGGTTGTAATTAATTTTAGGAAATATGGTCTGCGCGCCATTTCTTTTATTTTGATGTAATTTTAGAATAGATTTTATTTTATATAAATTTATTGTAATTGCTTCAAGTTTGGAGGAAGGCCCAGATGGAGCAAGCCCATGGTGGGAGCCCAAAAAGGATTGCAGTCCGGCCTATGAAGAATTAGATAGGATATCTAGTTTTTTATTAGTTGTAATTAAGGCCCATAAGATCTCATTATTTTAAATTAAGTATGCTATTGCATTTGTCATATAATATGGATGTATGGATCACCAAATTATAACCCGCGATTATGTATGCTAAGCTGTATCACTTAATTTTAATCCGAAAATTAAAATATTGAGTCTTTTAAAAGTGCTTCCCACATTCACACCTCTTCCTCCCATTGATGCTACAATGTGCGCCATGCCCTAGTTGGATACATTTTAGTATTCGGTGGGACGTCGAGGGTTAGCATACTTGGTATGGTTAGCATATGAATGGTGGTTTGACTCAACATGGGTAGCATTAGCTCAGAGCAGGCCCGAAGCACAGATGGGTAAAGTGTTAATAAGCCCATCAAACCAAGAATCCTTCATGGAGGGATTGGATAGGTTGTCCTACAAAATGAATCAATGATCGATTAGCGAGCCCTAGTTCGGCCAATCATTGAGGAGTTGTGGATCTTGGTCAAGTCAGCCAGTTAACATCATTAGTGAACAAATTAAAATCGGATTATTAATTTGAATTGGCAAAAGTCCTTTATTTCTAACTTAAGCAATGATTTCTTCCATGTAGATTATTCCCATTTTCACACAAGTAATTTAAAATGGCTACAACAAACAACAATTCACTCTCACTTAGGTCACTCCTAGAAAAGGAGAAGATTTTAGGGATTAACTTCCTGGATTAGGCTAGGAACTTGCAAATAGTTCTCAGATAAGAATCCAAGGAGTATGTACTGAATGCTCCTTTACCAGTTGGCCCTCCCAGAGGTCGAGGCGTCACCACAGTGATGGTGGAGCAGTACGACCGGCATAAGAGGGACGACCATGATGTCTCATGCCTTATGCTGGGTACCACGGCTTCTGATCTTCAGAAGCAATTCATGGAGCAGAATGCTTACGAGATGATGGATTAGCTTAAAAAGATGTTCCAAGATTAAGCTCATCAAGAACAATACCTGACAACCAAAGCACTTTGCATGACTGCAATGGCAGTTGGGACTTCTGTTGGCACTCAAGTGCTAAAGTTAAAGGGGTACATTGATACACTTGCCCGCCTCAGCTAGCCAGTTCTGTAGGACTTGGCAACAAACATTATTCTTGGGTCACTTCCTGGGTCTTATAACCAGTGTATCATGAACTACAATATGCAAGGGTTGGATAAATCGGTTGTTGAGTTGCATGGCATGCTAAAGCTTGCTGAGCAGTTTCTTACGAAGACTCCTGAAGTTCTGCTGGTGAACAAGGGCAATACGCCCAATGCTAGGGGAAAGGCCTAGTCTAAGGTCAAAACACGGCCCAAAAGGGCAAGACTAAGGCTAAGAAGGTGGTGGCCCACCCTAAAGCAAGGGTTGCTTCTCCTGATGATGTCTGCCATGAGTGTCATAAGAAGGAGCACTAGAAAAGCTCATGTCCAAAGCTAGGGGAGCAAATGAAGAGCAAGTCTGCTGCTTCAAATATTTATTGTTGAGATTAATCTGGCTATTTCTACATCTTGGGTTTGAGACACTGGATGTGGTTCTTACATTTGTGCAGGGACTAAGAAATAGGAGATTAATAGGATCCGGAAAAGTAGATCTTCCAGTTGAAAATGGCGCTAAGGTTCAAGCCATGGAGATCGAAGATTATTTCTTGGAGATACCTAGTGGACTAGTTTTAGAATTATGAAACCGTTATTTTGTACTTGCTATACGCAGGAATATTATTTCCATTTCTTTGTTGGATATTTCTGGTATTGTATTTAATATTGGACATGGTAGAATTTATATGCAGTGTGGCAATATTATTTATGGAACAGCATTTCTTGAAAATGGCTTATATATGCTTGATCTAAAATGTGAAAGTTCAATCTATAACATAAATACTAAAATGGAATTAATCCTACATACATCTGGCACTGTCGACTTGGCCATATAAACTAGAAGCGCATAGCAAGGCTTCACTCTAATGGAGTACTAGGGTCATTTGACATCCAGTCTTCTGACATATGCGAATCTTGTTTAAGAGGCAAGATGATAAAGGTGCCTTTTAGCAAGAATGCTGAAAGGGCCTCTGAGCTGTTGGAGATGATACATTCTGATGTATGTGGCCTAATGAGCCCTAGTGCTAGATTAGGTTTTCTGTACTTCATTACCTTCATGGATGACTTCAGCAGATACGGTTACGTGTATCTGAAGAAGCATAAGTTTGAGTCTCTCAGAGATTCAAGGATTTTAAGAATGAGGTAGAAAACCAACTTGGCAAGAAAATAAAAGCACTTCGGTCTGACCGAGGGGGTGAATATTTGAGCCAAGAGTTTGACTCATTTTTGAGAGAGTATGGGATTGTATCCCAACTTAATGCTCCTGGTACACCCCAGCGGAATGGAATGTAGGAAAGGAGGAATAGGACCTTGCTAGAAATGGTCCACTCAATGATGAGTCATGCGACACTCCCTGTCTCCTTTTAGGGATATGCTTTAGAGACAGCTGCTTACATTCTTAATAATTGATAAGGTCGGTTTTTGACCTTATCTTTTAGGCAATTTTGTGGTTTGAACGGCAGTTTTTAGAGTCCTTTGTGTGAGTGCTTGTTTGGTTTTTGTGTATTTTGTGATTTTTATGTTTTGGTTAGATTTTCATAACTTTTAGCATTTTTCATGTTTTTTAGGGGTGTTTTTGTAATTTTGGATAATGTGTCAATTTTGTGGTCCATGGCTTTGGTGCGGTTATGTTTCTTTATGTTTGTTTTGGACAGGCATTATAACCCGGACCGAAAGTTGGAGCAACGGCGGCAAAGAAGAGTTTGAAGTGCCGAAAAGCAAGGTGGCACGGCGTGCCGCAATGAGGGCACGGCATGCAATTCCAGCGTGCCAAGGGATGGAATCCAGTGGATCGGCACGAAATCGTGCCACCCCTACCAGCGCGGTGTGCCAACCCCAAATCTACACAGCACGGCGTGCCACCACCACCAGCACAGCGTGCCACCCACAAATCTGCACAGTACGACGTGCCACCTCTACCAGCACGACGTGCCGAGCTCCGGAATTCTGCTGTTGCCCTACTTTCATCTTTTTTGTTTACTGGTTTTAACCTAGCCATATAAATAGGTTATTTTCTAAGTTTTAAGGATCTCTTTCCAGACTTTTAGGGTGTAAAGCATAAACTTGTAGCTAGGTTTTTGGCTTGAACTATTTGTTTCTTTGAGTTTTGAACCATCAATCGGTAGAAGTTTTACATTGAACCTTCCCCTTTTGCGACGTTCTTGGTTTCGACTTGAGTTCTTCTATAGAGGTACACCCCAAGCATCTTCACACCGTCGGAATCCGGTTAATCGGACCAAAAGGGCATAGGCTCCTCTTCTTCTCTTTTGTAATTTGATTAAGTTAGCTTTTGATTCCGCAATTGATTATGTTTGGTTGTAAACATTGAATTCTTGTCATCTTTCTTGATTAATACAATTGATTGCAATTTAATTTCAATTTTTACACCTTTTCTTTATGCAATTCCTTTAATGATAATCTAGTCTCATAAGATCTTAATTTATTAAGTTCATATTTATGGCATTACCTAGATTGACGCCTAGGAAACCATTAGTATTGACGACACTGTGGAATTTACGTGCCCCTATTTTCTAAGCTTTAGAATTAGACCGCCTCTAAACAAGGGAAACCGTCTAAGGACCTAAAAGATCTAGACACGCTAGGTTGAATTATCGAAAGAACATAATTAAGGGTTAATTGTTGAGTTAAATTCGTCTCTTGTAATTAATTGACAAAGCCATCACCACTAGCATTTATAGGTCGGTAAACCGCCAATTGATAAACCGAATTCAAGAGCAAAGTAAGCTGGGATAGATCAATTAGGAGTAGGATAATTTAGTTGTTAGTATAATCACACTCCAAAACTAAGTTCCGCCTAGGACACGCAAGGAACCCGAGTAGTTTAGTGTTTGCAAAATATTTTTCTCTGTGGGATCGATACCTGGACCAATCAGAATTATTACTTGTCAATGATAGGTACACTGCCTCAGTTTTGCGATTCTAGGTTTAGTTTCACTAATTCGCCTAAGATCCACCAAGTTTTTGGCGCCATTGCCGGGGACATTTATTTTCTTGCATCATTGAACCAAAGGTCTATTTGCTGATCTAGGTACTGTTTATGTGCATATAGTTATATAATTTTTCTTTTCTGTGGATATTTGTTGCAAATTTTTTTTATTTTTTTTTTTTCTCTGTGTGTGTGCTTTCTAGCTTATGCGAACTCGTTTCAGCACCCTGAGCTTTTACCTTATAACCCTGAAATTGAACATTTTTGTAGCAGGAACTGTAGAGCACAACAAGAGCGAATTGTTCAAATGGATCATCAGCAACAGAAGGAAGAGGAGAGACAGCTTCTGGAAAGAGCTGAGCAAGAGTGACTCCGGCGAGAGCGGGAGGAGTTTGATCGAAGAAGGGGTGGTGATAGAAACAATATGGTCATGACTGACCTAATGGCTCTACATCGGCCCCGGAACAGATCCAAGGGAACGGGCTATTCAGTGGTGGAATAAGTGACAAACCCAATGATCATTTAGACCGGTTTCTCATGGTGGCCGATACAGTCCGAATCGGTGGGGTGCCCCAAGATGCTGTGCGGTTGAAGTTGTTTCCCTTCTCATTATGCAGGGGAGCAATGGAATGGTACAAGCCCTTGAGACCCGGGTTAGTGACTTCATGGGATCAATTGGAAGAACAATTCTTAGCATATTACTTCCCACCATCAAAGACGGTTCAATTAAGGAATGAGATTATGGTATTTTGGCAATTTAGGACTGAGACTCTCAATGAAGCATGGCAAAGGTTTCAACGGTTGTTGCGGAAATGTCCCCACCATGACATGTCGCGATTCACCCAGGTAAGCACTTTTTATCATGGTTTGACACCAGCTAACCATGCCATTATTGATTCTTCTGTAGGTGGAGACATTCTTAAGAAGACTACTATGCAAGCCGAGGAGCTGATCGCAGAGCTGGCTAGGAAGAGTACCTTGTGGCAGTCGGACACGCCAACAAGGAGTGAAGTTCGGGCTGTAGATTTGGGACGCCAAGATGCAGCCATGGACCATGTGAACAAGAGGCTGGACCTGTTGATGTCCCGCCTGAATTTAAATGGGCCACAATACCAGCCGATGTTGTGTGTATCATGTGGAGCGGAGCATCCTGGTCAAGAATGTGCATTGGGCGATCCATTCGCCCAACCGTCCGAGAATGTAAGTTTTGTGGGAGGAAACCAAAAGTACAACAACTCTAACTCTTACCCATAGAATTTCAACAATAATAACAATTACGGAAGAAGGTATCAACACCCGAACATGTCTTATGGTAATAACCAAAATGTGTTGAGACCTCCTTCCAGATTCCATTATGATCACCATGAGCAGGGGTTAGGTAAGGCCCCATTTATTCCTAATGATCAATCCTCTCAGCAACCTCAACAGTCTAAGCAAGATGAGACGGTTTTGGCTTTATTAAAAGACATCTCATCTCGGCTTGCTGATAATGAGGCATATTGTAGGGATTTGGGTAAGCAGGTAGCTCAAAATGAGCAGGGGGAGGCAGGAAAGACCTCAAGGAGCACTCCCAAGTAGAACTGAACAAAACCCGAAGGGTAATCAATGGGAGACAGCTCAAGCTATAACCCTGCGAAGTGGTAGGCAAGTGGAGGACCAAGTGCAAAACGCTGATATTCCATCCCAACCTACTGAGGTAAGTGAAGAGCCGAGAGAGGTAAGCAACCCTGACTCGATTTCTGAACTCGAACCTAGCACAAATGAAAAAGGGAAAATTCCTGACCCAGTGAGAGCCTATGTGCCTAAACTCCGTTATCCTCAAAGGGAGAAGAAAGATAAACTGGGGCAGAAATATTCCAAATTTCTAGAAATTTTTAAGAAGTTAGAATTTAATATGCCATTGATTGAGGCTCTCCAAGAGATGCCTTCTAATGCTAAATTCTTTAAAGAACGTCTGGCAGGGAAAAGAAAGCTAGGCGAGAACGAAGTGGTGGTTTTAACAGAGGAATGTTCGGCAATTATCACTAACAAACTTCCACCCAAGCTCAAAGATAAGGGCAGTTTTACTATCCCATGCCGGATAGGGAACTTGGAGATTGCCAATTCCTTATGTGACTTGCATGCAAGTATCAATTTGATGCCTCTGTCGTTTTTCAGGAGACTCAGACTGGGAAACCCAAAGCCAACCAATATGATCCTCCAATTGGCGGATAGATCTCTCACAAGGCCAAAGGGGGTGGTCGAGGACGTGTTAGTAAAGGTGGACAAGTTTATCTTCCCCGCGGACTTCATGGTAATGGATATGGAGGAAGATAGCTCGGTGCCCCTTTTGCTTGGAAGGCCATTTCTCGCAACCAGTAGGACTTTGATAGATGTCCAGGAAGGTAAGATTATTCTTAGGTTGCACAACGAGGAGGTAAGTTTCAACGTCTATAACTCAATGAAATATCCATTAGATGTTGAAAACTGTAATTTTGTGGACTCCTTTTGCCCTATTGATGCTTATGTGATAGAAAAGAGTTTCAATCAAGGGGAGTTGGAGCTCATGTATAACTTCCGGTTGAAACTATTTCCAGGCAAATTTAGAAGTCGGTGGACGAGGCTGTTTACCGTGCATAAGGTCTATCCCTCTGGGATGGTGGAAATTGAAACCCCGGAGGGAATTCAACAAGTAAACGGGCATCAGTTGAAGCCCTATGTCAATGGAGGAATGAAGGAGGAGAAGCACGTCTTACTCCTTCGTGATGTGTAATGCGAAATCATGGACGTAGAAGTCGAGCTATTCCGACTATAAACATAGCAACGAGGTACGTGTACTTCCCTTGTACATTTTTTTTTTTTTGTGTTAATATGTTTTTATGTGTTTTTGTGGGTAGGAATAGGTAACTAAGCAAGTTAATCAAAAGTCTTGATCAAAATGTGGAAAAAAAGTAAAGGTTGGCAGGATTCAGGATGGCACGCCGTGCCACCATGGGCACGTCGTGCCAAGGTGAAAATGGGGTAGCACGTCACATGCCAGTGTGGCACGTAATCGTGCCAGGCCGCTGTTCCGAAATTGCGTGTAAGAGCAACTCAGCACGCCGTGCTACAATTCCGCACGCAGTGCCAAAGTAAGGGTTTTCAAGGTGGCACGATGTGCCAATACAGCACGCCAACGTGCCGTCGTGCTGTTCCGAAAGAGGATTGTGCATGAGCAAGCAGCACGCCGTGCCAAAATTTAGCACGCCGTGCCAATTACAGGGTCTTCAAAACAGCACGACGTGCCAATCCAGCACGCCATCACGCCGCCGTGCTGTTTCAAAAGTGAAGTGTTGCAAGAGCGAGCCGCACGTGCCGATGATAGAGTTTTCAAGACAACACGACGTGCCGAGCCAGCACGCCGGCGTGCCCTCATGCTGTTTCCAGGTAAGTTTCTATGCTCTGCTTAGCACGTCGTGCTGTTTGTTTGGCACGGTGTGCCGAGCGTTTAAATTTCGAATTTTTAGGTCAAAAATCACCCGCCTATATAAACCCTTCTCTTCTATTTCCTTGTAACCGCCCACTTCTACTTCTTCTTCTTCTTCTTCTTCTTCTTCTTCTTCTTCTACTACTCCTGTCTCACTCACTTTCTCTCTCTCTCCACTTTCTCTCTCTAGAACCAACCCTCACCTTCTCCCTCTCTACCCTTATTCTTCCTTCCCTTCTCATTGTCTTCCTCTCAACTTCTCTGCAACTCTTATTTTGACCTAGGATTTTATTTTGCATCATTCTCCTTGCAACCAAGTATGAATTCGTGCTGTGATTTTCCTTTATTCTTTTTATTGTTTTTTTTTTCTTTTTCTCACTTTGATTTTGGTTGATTTACTGCTTAATAGGGTGACTGTGCTGCGTTCTTTTTCTTTTTTGTTCATATTTAGTGGTTTGTATTTTTGAAAGTAGGGTTTCTTTGGCTTTGATTTCTTTTGTTTTTGATTTTTGTTGTGTTTTTATGGTTGTGCAATAGTAAGATGAAGAAGAAAACTGTAGCTGATCGGAGACACGGTTCTTCATAACGGCCCATAGACCCGTCACCGGAATCGGTGCCAAACGAAAGAATTACCTTCCGAACAACAGATGGCCCCTTTAACTAGCCTCTCCAGGAAGTATAAATGCCCTTTCCCTCTCCTTTCTAAAGATGAAGGTAAACAATACAAAACTCTGTTTCCATTAGAAAGTACCCCCTTTCGAACCTATTGGGAATTTTTATTTGTGCAAGATAGGTTAGAGGCTATACGTGCTAGATTAACTAGTCTAGGATGGTATGAGTTTGTGAAGTCTAATCCACCTGTCTTTAAGGAGTTGAACCTCGAATTCTACTCCACCTTAAGCATCAAAACAAACCCTGATACTAGCCTTAGGACAATGACCTTCCGCCTATTTGGTACTGAACACTCTTTCGATATTTAGGGCCTTAAGGCTTGCATAGGAATTGAAGGGAATGGTTACAAATGGCCGGAGAATATGGATGCCAAGAAATTTTGGCGTATTGTAGGACAAGGAGTATACCAACCTAGGTTTGCTAAAACTTCCCAAATTCATGACCCTATCTTGCAATTAATCCACAAATTTGTGTCTTTTAATTTTTCGGGCAAAACTGAAAGCAACCGAGTCAATGCATTTGAACTTTTAATACTGTGGCATGTGCATAATGATATTAAGGTGCACATGGGCTTCTTCATCATGGAAGCCCTATGCAACCACCATAACAGATCTAAGTCAGAACTAGGGTTAGGACATATTGTAACTTGTATTGCATGCTTCTTTCATAGTAATACTTGTTATAAGAACCTCGATAGCATCCTTCCCAAGAAGCTTTCGAGGGGAATTTTGTCTTGTTCCCATGTTGTGGCAGCTGTAGGTACTTCAAGTGCAGGAGGTTCGAGTAGGGGTAAGGCCCCTATGGACGTAGATACTGAGGAAGAGGGTGAGGAAGAAGAGGATAACGAGGAGGATGAGGAGAATGTTTCGGTGGGCCTGGATTTTATGGGGTGGATCGAAGGGTGGTTGGATGGTATAATTGAACAACTAGAGGGTTTAACCATCCATCAGCTTATGCTCGAGGAGCAGATGAACGCGCGCCTTGATAGGCAAGCAGCTCAGCTCGCCAATGTGGAGGCGTTCGCCTCTCGTTTTTGTACAGCGTAAGGGTGGCCGTACTCCCTGCCGCCACCACCAGCCCCCGATATGTGAGGTAACCCTTTTCCCTTTCCGGTTTATTTTGTTCCTACTTCCATTGCACTTTTGGAAGTAAGTGCAATCTAAGTGTGGGGTGGGTAAAGGGATTTCTCCCTTTCTTTTGCTTCTTTTTACATTGCACTTTTTGGTTGTTTTATTTCGCATGTTTGTTTGTGTTTTTAATGCATGTGGAGTTGGTTTTGGTTTTTTTTTTTTTTTTGGTATGATAGTGTTTTTAGGTTGTTTATGTGTCAATTGCCGTTTGAATAACATTTCTTAATCCACCCTCGAAAGTAAGTCTCTATGCTTGGATTGGTAGCAATTGGCTAGGGACACTGGGAGTTGATTGCAAGTCATTAGCTTGTTTGTGTGTGATTTGTGATTCTTGATGGTAACCATTGGTTAGATTTGTCATTAAGGTTGCATTAGGGAATTAACCCTCTACCTGTACTTGCATGATCGAGCTAGGATTACGCCTTGGAACATTGGTTGAGTCACACGACCTAGCATACAACCCCTAGTACATTTGTGAGAATTTGAGCTTTTGGAACCATTTCACATCGGTTCTATTTCTTTGTGAGGGTAAAAACAATCGTGGCACACTAGATCGTAGAACCCGGTGTTGTTTTGCACTTGGCATCGAGAGCTTAATATGTGGACCCCTTGACTTAAATGAGCCTAACCCTAACTACTAATTTATCCCTTAGATCACCCAAAGCCACTAAATTAACCTTTTTGACTTAAAAAACCTTCACCAAGCCAAATCTATCATCCTAACTTTTTCCCATTAACTTTGATTTTCCTTTCTTACCCTCCTCTCCTAAATCAAGTAATTGGCTAAGTTGTTCATTCATTTTGGGGTCAATCAGCATTTGCATTTCAACTCTTTCACATCTAGTCCTATGGAAAAATTGTGCTGCAATAAAAAAAATTCCAAATAGAGTCCATGTATGTGTTCGGCTCCTTTTCTTAAAAATCGGAGTTTGTAGAAGCATGTCATATATGTCCGGCTCTCGTCTTTAAGCCGGTGTATGTGTTCCATTTTCAGTTCATTTGTTTGAATAAGGGATTAGGGCAATCATCTAATTGCCTTGACCCATGTCTTGTCATCTTTTTCCCTCGTTGAGTTGTGCTTTGGCCGTTGGTTGTGGATAAGGCCCTCTCATTGTTAGTAAAATTTCTTGTTTCAAAAAAAAATAGAAAAGGAAAAAAAAATATTTAGCAAATCAAGCACTCTTAGGACTAGTTTTGAGTTGAAAATTGCATGACCCGTCTTTAGTACTCAGTCAATTTGCATATATCACTTGATTTGTAGGAGTTGTATACCTAAAATTTCCTTTTTATCAAACCTACCCTAAGCCGTAACATTACAAGCCCCAGGTTCTCTGATTTTGCTCCTTGACCAATGACTTCACCAGGATTACCATTAGTTCGCTATGTGATGTGTGCCATTGTTTATTTTTGTGTGCTCATCCGTCTCGCCTTGAACTTGAGCGTTAGAGTGACATCTTGTGAGGTGCTTTGTGGTCGTATAAACTCTGTTTGTTCCTCGGCCTTTGACTAGCTAAATTTTGTTGGGTTCGGGTATTGAGTATTTTTGAACCTGGTGCGCCTAGTGCCATTTCGAAAGTGATGCTTTACCTTCTTGAGTTTATGAATTTTGCACAGTTTAAACCTTAGTTGGATTTGCAAGTAAAAGCGAGCAAGTTTACTCCTTCGTCTTTAGTTTATTTGCTTGAGGATAAGCAAGACTTTAAGTGTGGGTGGTTATTAAGGTCGGTTTTTGACCTTATCTTTTAGGCAATTTCGTGGTTTGAATGGTAGTTTTTAGAGTCCTTTGTGTGAGTGCTTGTTTGGTTTTTGCGTATTTTGTGATTTTTATGTTTTGGTTAGATTTTCATAACTTTTAGCATTTTTCGTGTTTTTTAGGGGTGTTTTCATAATTTTGGATAATGTTTCAATTTTGTGGTCCATGGCTTTGGTGCGGTTATGTTTCTTTATGTTTGTTTTGGACAGGCATTATGACCCGCACCGAAAGTTGGAGCGACGGCAGCAAAGAAGAGTTTGAAGTGCTGAAAAGCAAGGTGGCATGGTGTGCCGCAATGAGGGCACAACGTGCCATTCCAGCGTGCCAAGGGACAGAATCCAGTGGATCGGCACAAAATCGTGCCACCCCTACCAGCGCGGCGTGCCAACCCCAAATCTACACAGCACGGCGTGCCACCACCACCAGCACGGCGTGCCACCCACAAATCTGCACAGCACGGCGTGCCACCTCTACCAGCACGGCGTGCCGAGCTCCGGAATTCTAATGTTGCCCTAATTTCATCTTTTCTGTTTAGTGGTTTTAACCTAGCCGTATAAATAGGTTATTTTCTAAGTTTTAAGGATCTTTTTCCAGACTTTTAGAGTGTAAAGCATAAACTTGTAGCTAGGTTTTTGGCTTGAACTATTTGTTTCTTTGAGTTTTGAACCATCAATCGGTAGAAGTTTTACATTGAACCTTCCCCTTTTGCGATGTTCTTGGTTTTGGCTTGAGTTTGTCTATAGAGGTACACCCCAAGCATCTTCACACCGTCGGAATCCGGTTAATCGGACCAAAAGGGCATAAGCTCCTCTTCTTCTCTTTTAATTTGATTAAGTTAGCTTTTGATTCCGCAATTGATTATGTTTGGTTGTAAACATTGAATTCTTGTCATCTTTCTTGATTAATACAATTGATTGCAATTTAATTTCAATTTTTACACCTTTTCTTTATGCAATTCCTTTAATGATAATCTAGTCTCATAAGATCTTAATTTATTAAGTTCATATTTGTGGCATTAACTAGATTGACGCCTAGGAAACCATTAGTATTGACGACACTGTGGAATTTACGTGCCCCTATTTTCTGAGCTTTAGAATTAGACCGCCTCTAAACAAGGGAAACCGGCTAAGCACCTAAAAGATCTAGACACGTTAGGTTGAATTATCGAAAGAACATAATTAAGGATTAATTGTTGAGTTAAATTCATCTCTTGTAATTAATTGACAAAGCCATCACCACTAGCATTCATAGGTCGGTAAACCGCCAATTGATAAACCGAATTCAAGAGCAAAGTAAGCTGGGATAGATCAATTAGGAGTAGGATAATTTAGTTGTTAGTATAATCACACTCCAAAACTAAGTTCCGCCTAAGACACGCAAGGAACCTGAGTAGTTTAGTGTTTGCAGAATATTTTTCTCTGTGGGATCGATACCAGGACCAACCAAAATTATTACTTGTCAACGATAGGTACACTGCCTTAGTTGTGCGATTCTAGGTTTAGTTTCACTACTTCGCCTAGGATCCACCAATAATACACCAAGCAAGGCAGTTGAGGGAACACCATATGAACTATGGGGCCGAAAGCCCAATGTTTCCTTCTTGAAGATTTGGGGCCGTGATGCACATGTCAAGAAATTGATAAGTGGCAAGCTCGAGTCCAAATCTGTCAAGTGCTAGTTTGTGGGTTACCCTAAGGAAACTAAGGGTTATTACTTCTACAATCCAGTAGAAAACAAAGTTTTCATAGCTTGGAATGTAGTCTTCTTGGAGAAGGAATTCCTTTCCAACTGAGACAGTGGGAGCAATATTGAACTTTCTGAAGTTCAAGCACAAACTCCTATAGCTACTACAAGGATGCTTCGAGAACCAATCTAGCTACTCAAGAAATTAAGGAAGCAGAACCTGTTACATAGGACCTTAGAAGGTATGGTAGGACACATCATCAACTAGAGAGGTACAGCTTTCTTGTGACTGATGATGGGGACCTTATGATCACTGACGAAGAGGATCCCAAGACCTATCAGGAGGCTATTGAAAGCCCACACTCAGATCAATGGCGTAAATAGAGGTGGCAATTATGTACACGACCTGCTGACACGGCACGAACACGGCGCGAATTTAGTGGGTTTGGGTTTGATTAAATAGGTAATGGATCATTTTTGGGTTGACACAAAAGTGACATAATAATTTTTGTATCTGGTTAGGGTTGACCTGCTAACCCGAAAATGGTACGAATATTTAAAATTTATTGCTATGTTTTCCTATATTTTTACATGTCACCATTAAGAAATGTAATATAAAATATATAACTCATAAACACAAAATAACTTTTCAATAATTTTACACATCATTCTTAATAGATATAGTGAAATGATAAATAAACGCAAACAAAACATAATCCAAAATAAAAAATAGTATGTTAAGATTTGTAAAATAGGTTTTGGATCAATATTTTAGGTCGATAAGGCTTAATTTTGTTAATTTAGATATGACATAAATATTTGAAATTTTTAATATTTCCTTTATAATATTTTTGCATGTGACCCAAAAACACGACACGAAACCGACACGGAACATGATTGTGTTAACTCGATTATGACATGAAAATTTTTTGGTTAGGTTTGGGTTTTGCTCATTGAAACACGAACTCAAATTCGACACGACAAGGACACTATCCACTTACACAAATTGCCACCCCTAGGCGTAAAGCCGTAGAGGCTGAGATGCAATCTATTCATGATAACCAAGTATGGAACTTGGTGGATATCCACCTCCGGGGTGCTAAGGTGATAGGTTGTAAGTGGTGTTACAAGTTAAAAGCCGACAACACCTTTAAGGGACGATTGATGGCAAAAGGATTCAAGCAAGTTCGAGGAATTAACTATGATGAAACCTTTTCACCATTTGCCATGCTCAAAGCCATTAGGATACTACTAGCCATAGCTGCATGGTACGATTATGAGATATGGCAGATGGACATTAAGACTGCTTTCTTTAATGGAAAGCTACTCGAGCATGTGTACATGGCACAACTTGAGGGTTTTTATCGATATGAAGTATCCTAACCGGGTATGTAAGCTTCAAAGATCCATTTATGGATTGAAGCAAGCATCAAGGTCATGGAATCAGAGGTTCAATGAGGCTATTACCGAATATGGCTTCACATAGAATTCTGATGAGCCTTATGTGTATAAGATGGTTAGTGGAAGCGTTTCCACCTTGTTAGTGCTATATGTTGATGACATCATTATCATTGGAGGCGACATACCAACACTACAAGGGCTAAAGCAGTGGTTGAGTAAGTGCATCATAATGAAGGACTTAGGCGAAGCTGAGACGATCTTAGGGATCAGGAACTAAAGAGATAGGTCCAATCGGCTTCTAGGCCTAAGTCAGGCCACGTACATAGACAAGGTTCTTTAATGATTAAGCATGGATAAGGCAAAGAAAGGATTCTTGCCTATGCGCCATGGGTTGAAGCTGAGTAAGAAAGATTGTCCTAAAATAAAGAAGGACCAGGAGAACATGGAAAAGATCCCTTATGCATCTGCTATAGGATCTATTATGTACTCCATGTTATGTACGAGGCCTGATGTCACATTGACACTAAGTATGACTAGCCGGTACCAGTCAAACCCAGGAGAGGAACATTGGAAGGCTATCAAGGCAATCCCAAAGTTCCTTAACCGGACTAAGGATGCTTTGTTAGTGTATGGAGGTGAAGATGAGCTGGTAGTGTTAGGTGACACTGATGCAAGCTTGAGACCAATGAGGATGAGAACCAGTCACAGTTTGGTTATTTTTTTCTCTTGAATGGTGGTTTCATTAGTCAGAGTTCCTTAAAGCAGGACACCATTGCTAACTCTACAATGGAAGCTGAGTACAAGGCTACATGTGAAGCTACAAAGGAAGCCATTTGGATTAAGAAGTTCATAATTGAGTTGGGAGCAGTACCCACTATCCTAGACCCAATTGATGTTTTTTGTGACAACAATGGGGCCATCACACTGGCTAAGGAGCCCCGATCACATAAGAGATCCAAACATGTGCTCAAAAAGTTTCACCTCATTCGGGAGATCGTGAATCGAGGTGACATATCATTACAGAGGGTTGACACCAAGAATAATGTCACTGATCCATTGACCAAGGCACTGCCACAGACATAGCACGATGGTCATACCAAATCTATAGGAATTAGGGCAATGCCCGCTTGGAACTAGTACAAATGGGAGATTGTTGTTGTTCCCTAGTTCTTAGGGCATTGGATTCTTGTATTTTGTATTGTACATTAAGACTCTATGTATGTATACATCATTTGTGTAACATTAATAAAGGCAATAATCTATTTCATTTTTATCTTGTGCTATAACTTGAATGGAGTATCCATTGATTGATAATCATAAAACCTATCCCAGGTCTGTTCTAATAGTGGGAACAAACAGAACCACAGACTTATATATTTGATGACTGTATGGTAGTTCTTAACTAACCATAGTACTCGTGTAGTCAGTCATGAATATAGGTACATGTTGTTAACATGGGACTGGATCAATCTGCACAAGAAAGCCCTATGGTTATCTCATCATAGCTCTTTCTTGAGTAGGTCCCTTTTGTCCTTAGACCAGATTTCATTATAGTATCAATATGAAATCCAATTCACTTTGACATACGCCTAACAGGTTTGTAAAAGGATGTTAAATATGGGTATGATAGGGGGACAGGTGAACATGTTGATACTGATAATGAAGAGATGAAATTGCCACTCGGATAACACCGAGATGATATCACTGGCCACTTGATGAGTGGGACTGATAAGTGCATGGCCATACCCAAATAAGGTGGTTGCTTATTTTTTTAATCAGTCAACTCAATATCAAGAAACATAGTAAACACCAGAAAAGGATGACGGACACCATGCCTCCTGTTTATTCATATCGGTATCCTTTGGCAAAGGACACTGTGAGACTACTACTGGGTCAGTGTCTTCAATCGACTACTACATCTTTGTCTTAATTGGGGCTGTAATGGTTTATTAGAACCCACTTACAGTCTATGGGCCTTAGGCCTACTGCCAACTTAAAGACAGACTCATAGGATTGTGCATGTAGATCAACTGAGCTGGAACTAATAGAAATTGTACATGTAATGTACAATGGAAGGAAAGCGTTAATTAATTAGTTTGAATTTGGTGTCAAGGTAATTAATTAATATTGGATTGATTTTATTTAATTAAGAAGTCTACATAATGTAATTAATTAATTTATCAATTTATTGAATTACATAAATTAAATAATTAATTAAATTATTTTCCTAATTAGGAAAATTAAAATACATGTATTGTATCTTCTTAAGTGTGGTTTAATTTTAATTTAGGGGTAATGAAATTCAGCCTAATGGAATTAAATTATATAGTATAAACTTTTAATATAAAGTGTATTTATGTAATTATAATCCTAGTGGGCTTAGGTTTAATTAACCTAGTTAAAACCCAATTAGACAAGGAGTCTATATAAGGGCACACTTAAGATTAAAAATTAGCCCCAACCCTAATTTTAAAGTTGTAAATTGCAGCCCCTTTAGAGAATTTTACAGCAGTAATTTTCCATTTCTCCGCTTCTTCAGCTAGCACCGGTTCCCGCTCCATAGTTGGTTGTGCACCGGACTTTAGAGATCATAGTTTCAGGATTCAATTTTGTAGTTGTCTCTAGAAGAGACAGATTTGGTGAGTGTAATCTCTCTTTATCCAAATTGTTTTTTGTTCCAATAAATGGTAATTGGACACGATCGGTGGATTCTAAGAAATTTTAACAACATAAATTCCACTGCGCCACGTTATTTTTCCGATGACAAATCCTTATAAGAGCAAGGGAAGAACCAGGGTAGTTCTTTAGGTATACTAACAAAAGAGGGTTAAGCCTAACGAACTTAATCTTGCTTATATCTGACACTGTCGTCTAGGCCACATAAACGAGAAGCTCATAGCTAGACTCCATAAAGCTGGAGTACTAGGGTCATTTGACTTGGAGTCATATGATACATGCGAATCATGTTTAAGGGGTAAAATGATAAAGGCACCTTTCAACAAGCAAGCTGAAAGGGCCACGGGCTTATTGGGCCTAATACAATCGGACATGTGTGGGCCCATGAGCATTAGTGCTAGAAATGGTTTTCACTACTTTGTTACTTTCACAGACGACTTCAATAGATATTGCTATGTCTATCTGATGAAGAACAAGTCTGAAACCCTTGATAAGTTCAAGTAGTATAAGAATGAAGTGGAGAACCAACTAGGCAAGACTATTAAGGCACTTCGGTCCGACCAAGGTGGCCACTATATGAGCCTAGAGTTTGATTCATTCTTGAGAGAGCGTGGGATTATCTCACAGCTCACTCCTCCTAGAACTGCCAAATGGAATGGAGTGTAAGAAAGGAGGAATAGGACAATGTTGGACATATTCCACTTAATGATGAGTTAAGCTTCTCTCCCAACATCCTTTTGTGGGTATGCCTTAAAGACGGCTGCTTTCACACTTAACCGTACACCAAGTAAGGTCATGGAAAAGATGCCATATGAAATATGGAATGGCAAGGAGCCCAATGTCTCTATCATGAGGATTTGGGCTTCCGATGCATATGTCAAGAAATTGGCAAGTGGCAAAC
Organism: Euphorbia tirucalli; assembly: GCA_039660915.1. Classification (NCBI taxonomy): domain Eukaryota; kingdom Viridiplantae; phylum Streptophyta; class Magnoliopsida; order Malpighiales; family Euphorbiaceae; genus Euphorbia; species Euphorbia tirucalli. The sequence continues at coordinate 36,860,665 of CM077636.1, read as the reverse complement.
TAGACTCCAAAACTAAAAAGTGCCTCTTTGTGGGTTACCCTAAGGAAACTAGGCGCTACTACTTCTATAACCCTGCTGAGAACAAGGTGTTCATAGCACGGAAGGGTGTCTTTCTTTTAAAGGAGTTCCTTTCCAAGAAAGATAGTGGGAGCAACATTAAACTAAAGGAGGTTCAAGATCCACAAGCACCTGAAGAGGATAACTCAGGGATCGAACCAGAACCTTAAGCAATTGAGGATTCTGAACCGATCGCACAGGACCTTAGAAGGTCTGGTAGGGTCTATCATTAACCTAAGAGATATGGGTTTCTCATGACCGATGATGGAAATCTTTTAGTCTTTGTCTAGGAAGAACCCAAGACCTACCAGGAGGCTATTGAAAGCCCACAGTCAAGTGAATGGAACAAAGCCATAGAAGCTGAGATGTAATCGATGTATGATAACCAAGTTTGGAGCTTGGTTGATCCACCTCCGGGTGCTAAGGTAATCGGTTGCAAGTGGTGTTTCAAGTTAAAAGCCGTTAATACCTTCAAGGGTATGAATACGGGATTTTCTGAGACTTGATTTCTGTGAACTAACGGGGTTATGAAACAAAAAAGTGAGAAAATTTAACTACCACGATTGTACAACTGTAGTTAAAATCATACGAATGTAATTGCAGCTGTACGACTGTAATTTGGTTTCCACGCCTATAGTTAAAATTCTCGGTCAAAGTCTAAGAAATAAAAGTCAATTAGCTAATTTTACAGTCGCCCGACTGTAATTACAGTCATACAACTATAGATCCATTTTCTACTAATTCCAATCAAGCTCACTTGGGAGAGGAATGGGTAGATTTTGGAGATGTTTTCTTTTCTTTTTATCCTGTATTTGAGCCAAATAATTGCAGGAGAGAAGGGGGGATGAACCGAAAACATCAAAACTTTGGATTAAAGAGAGCTCTAGAGATTAGGAGAAGAGAAGGGAAAAGAAGAGAAGAAACACATCAAAAATATCACTTTCTTCTACTCTATTTCTTTTGATTCTTGTTTTTGTGAGGCTAAAACTTGTAGAAATCATAGGTTAAAACTTGGCAAACACACACAAATAATTCCAAAGACTTAAGTATACTCAAATTCGTGACTTATTGGACATTTTGGATGTATATCTTGTACCTTGACATATAAAGGAAAGGAGGCAATCTGGAGCTAATTCAAGGTGCTTTTCCTGGTCAAATCAATGGTGGATCCACGCTACAAGGGTAAATATACCTAAAACTAGTGTTTTGCTTCATTTTCTTGCTATTTTGGTTCATTTTCATTCATCAAATCCACCTAAAACCAAAATACCAGTCTACTATTTCTGGGAAGAATAAACAGTCATACTTGTGTAATTATAGTCGTAAGACTCTAATTACAGTCGTACAAGTGTATTTGGATTCCACGGCTCTAAATCCTATCTATTTAAGCCACCTTAGCATTTTCTTACCATAACTGGATTACAGTCGTATGACTGTAATTACAGTCATACAATTGTAATTACAGGCGTAGGATTGAAATTACAGGCATACGCCTGTAGTTTCTGGTCAGTAACATAAAGCCAGAAAATTTGATAAAAATTCTAAAAAATACAAAAAAAAAAAAAAGAAAAATCATGGAAAATGCATAAAAAATATGAAAATCATCAAAATCATCCAAAATACATGTATTTCATGCATTCACGACATTAAATTTAATTTTTGAAGTTGTTGAGATTAAAACAATGCAACGACAGAGATCCAAATCTCCTGAAAACCGACCCACATTTACATGCTAAATGGAAATAAACCGGTAAAAGAAAATATTTTCAAAAATGTATTTTTCTTATGAAAAAAAAAATACAGAAACGTTTCAAAACCGTTTTCCAGGTCTAGTCGGTCGAACTAGCTGAGTTTACCTGACTACCTCCTAAATGCATGTCCCCAAATCACTAATCTCCCCATTCTGTCTACTTGAGCCCAACTTGTTGCTATATTTGTGCTAACCTTTGTGTTGCAGGAATTTAATTTAATTTGTTTTTATTTATTTATTCTAATTTTCATGCACTAGATACTCATGTAAAATAGGAGATTGTACCCTGATCCCCAAATTATACAAATGCATCCCCTAGGATAGTTTTGTAGTGATGTGATTAGGTTGTAAATAACTAATTCAGTTATCGCTTTTATTCACATGTATGCCGCATGATTAAATTAATGGAAAATCAACCATAGAAATATAAAATGCTATCAATGAACATTGGCTATTTATTTTGATTAGACATGAAATAAGGGACTTACTACAAAGATCTCTAAAAAGTGTAGCGGCCCTTATCCAGTTCGACTATGCTCTAATTTCTAGGTTGAGCTAAACCAGGTGGTGACTCTTACATTTTCTTTCGAGATTTAGGTCTCGATTCTTTTATAAAATAAATGATGAATTTTCCAAAACCAAAGGCCGAACTTCTGTTAAAACCAAAACCCCAAAAAGTAGCCCACCTCATGCCACTCTTATCTCACATCATCATTTTCTTTTCATCATGCGAAAAACATCATCTGCTGACAAAGGGGCAATTGGTGATAAAGGGTTTCAAACAAGTCCATGGAATAGACTATGATGAAACTTTTCACCAGTCGCAATGCTCAAATCCATTAGGATACTACTAGCCATAGCTGCATGGCATGACTATGAGATATACCAGATGGATGTTAATACCACTTCCCTAAATGGAAAGCCATTCGAGGATGTGTACATGACACAACCTGAGGGTTTTATCGATCCAAAGTATCCTGACAGGGTATGCAAGCTTCAAAGCTCCATTTATGGATTGAAGCAAGTGTCTCGGAGTTGGAATCTTAGATTCAATAAAGCTATAAAGGAATATGGCTTCATATAGAATCAAGATGAGCCCTGTGTGTACAAGATGGTTAGTGGGAGTGTGGTTACTTTCCTAGTCCTATACATGAATGAAGGACCAGGTGAGCTGAGATGATCTTAGGGATCATGATCTACAGGGATAGATCCAATCAGCTTCTAGGCCTAAGTCAAGCCTCATACATAGACAAGGTTCAGAAAAGGTTTGGCATGGACAAGGCTAATAAAGGTTTCTTACCTGTGTGTCATGGCCTAAAACTAAGTAAGAAACTTGGTCCTAAGACAAAAGAGGACTAGGAAAGGATGCAATTGATGCCATATGCTTCTGCTATTGGATCAATCATGTACTTCATGTTATGTATGAGACCTGATGTCGCATTTGCACTAAGTATGATGAGCCAATATCAGTCAGATCCCAAGGAGGATCACTGGATGGCTGTCAAGGCAATCGTTAAGTACATTAACCAGACTAAGGATAGCTTCTTATTGTATGGAGGTCAAGTCGCAGTCTGGTTACGTCTTATTACTAAATGGTGGTACCATTAGCTGGAAGAGTTTTAAGTAGCCAACCATCACCGATTCTACGACATAAGCTGAGTACATTGCTGCATGCAAAGCTGCAAAGGAAGTTGTTTAGATAAGGAAGTTCATCACTGAGTTAGGAGTAGTTCCATCTATCCTAGACCGATTAGATGTCTTCTATGACAACAATAGGGCCTTTACACAAGCTTAGGAGCCCCTGTCAATCAAGAGGTCCAAACATGTGCTCATGAAGTTTCACTTCATTTGAGAAATCATGGACAAAGATGATATTTCATTACAGAGAGTAGACACTAGGAACAATGTCGCTGATCCGTTGACTAAGGCACTACCATAAACACAACATGAGGGTCATACTAGATCTATAGGGATTAGGACAATGCCTAGTTGGATCTAGTGCAAGTGGGAGATTGCTGGTGTGCCCTAGTCCAAATGGCATTAGTTCTTGTATTGTATTGTACTTTATATTTAGAAATTTTGTATTATACATTTTGTGTAGAAATAAAGGCATGAATCTATTTATTCATATCTTGTGCTATTTATAAATAGAGTATCTAATGATTATAACCATACTAAAGTTAACCAAGGTAGGTCATTGGATTATGAGACCTTTTAGTATGAGTTAAAGTTATAGTCATAAAGATATCCCTAGTCTATTCTAATCATGGGAATGAATAGAACTAAAGACTAGCATATCCTTGACTAGATGGCAACGTCTCACTGGCCATTGGACATGGAATGTTAGTCAATGATATGGGTATATGTTGGGTTGCATGTACTAGATCGATTCGCCACGAGAACACCATGTGGTTTGATTATCATAGGTGTTTCTTAGGTAGGTCTTGCTATTATCCTTAGACCTAATATTCACTGTAACATAACATGGGATCTCATACGCTTTGATATATGCCTAACAGGCCCGTAACAGGGTGCCAAGTATAGGTATATTAGGTGGGTCAGTGAACATGTTGATGTTAATAGTGAAGTTGACAGAATTGCTACTCAGTGTCCCCTAAGATGAAATCAGTGACCACTTGATGAATGGGACTGACAAATGTATGGCCATACCCGAATAAGTTAGGATACTTATTCATTAGGTTCAGTCCACTCGGTATCAAGAAATGAATAAGCATATAAGAGGATGATGGGGCCATGCCTCTTGCTTATATATCACTGTCAGTTGGCAAGGGATATACAAGATCATTGCCGGGTTATGTTTCATATTAGACTACAAGTCTCCATCTTAATTAGGAGTTGTAACGGTTTGCTAGATACCACTTACAGTCTGTGGGCTTTGGGCCCACTTCTAAGATAAAGACGGACCCACAGGATCGTACACATAGAACGGCTGAACGCTGAAAAATCGGAATTGGAACGGAAACCAAAAATTGAGTTATTGACATTAAGTTATGTCATAATTAATTCAATTATATTAAGGGCGAAATTAATTTTATTTGATTAATTAATTATATGTAGTAAATAATTAATTAAACAAAATAAAATTTCCTTGGTGGAAATATAAATACACAGGATGTATTTATTAAGGTTGATATCAATTTAACTTTGGGTTATATTCATTTGATAAAATTATATTTACTTGTGTCAATTGAAATTTTATATTAAGCCTTTATTTAATTCTAATTGTACAAGTTAAATTAATTTAATCAAATTAAATAACCTATAGTTTTAATTAAAATCTTAGTAGGCTAAGGAGTATACTAAGGAGTATATAAGGAAGCCTTAAACATAATTTCTCCCTAAACCTGGGCACTTGATATTTTTGGCCGACACAAAAGAAAGGAGCAAAAATTCCCTAGGCAGAAATTTCTTAGTTTCCATTCTTCTGTTCGCTAGCACGAGTCGCGTTCAAGAGTCATTCATGTACCGGATTGTGGAGGAAACCCGTTTTGGTTTCTGTAGCAGTCTCTAGAGGAGACAGTTAAGATGAGAAAATTTAATATTCTTTCCATTCTTGGTTTAATTCTATTAATCTACATGAATCTTGGGCTATGGAATCGAGGAAAATTTTAATTAGTATTCTGCCTTGCGTTTAATTTTTCCCATGACAATTGCATACACTACTCATATTATAACACAAGATATAAATGAAATAGATTAATTAAATTTATTAATGTGGCACAAATAATATATTCATACAGAGAGTCTGAATGTATAATACAAAATCCAAGTAATCAATGCCTAAGAACTAGGGCACACCAACACATGAATGGGTTCCATAAGACACCGGAAGGAACAGCCACTTTTGAAGAAGAGATAGAAAGGATATTAGCTAAGATGACAGAGGGGGCTAGCACAAGGCATGGGTGTATTGATGTGGATTAAATCATTAGCCAAGGGGTAGAAATGCCCCCATTTGGACTCTAGGTCCCCAGAATGACTGCTTACAAAGGCGTGGGCTTAACTGGGACACATCTGAATACAAATGCCAGGATCATACTGATGATAGGCTTCAATAAGAGGTAGTTAACTAATTTGTTTCCTATTGCCCTAGAGGGGGATGCACTGGTATGGTACAACAATCTTCCTGAAGAGCTACAGTTGACATGGGAGAGCCTTTCTCCAGTTTTACAAAGCACTTTACCTTCAACGATGTGATGTGTGTGAGGCTTTATGACTTGGAGCAAGTAAAACAACAGCCTGGAGACCCTTGTACGGCTTTTTATCAAAGGTGGATCAGAAAGCTGATTCAATTAAGGAAGCTCCCTAGCGAGGATGGGCTGATTCAGAAGCTTCTATAAGGGAGCTCGAGTATCTACCGAGAGCATCTAAAGTATAAATATTACAACACCTTGAATGATGTCTATAGAGCTACATTTCAGCTTGAGAGGGACTAGGGTGAGTATCTCGATAGTTCAACCATGGCCGCTAGTGCAGGAATTGCCATTTCAAGTCAGTGGCAAGTTCTGTTGACAGCCCAGGAGTAGTGCGGTTTATTCAGGACCGGTTTCACAAGTGACCCTATGGTAAAGAAGATAAAAGCCAGATGTGCAGCAGTGGAGAAGACAGTGGCCAAAGTCAAGAAAGAGATGTATGTGCCTTTATTCTATAAAGGGTGCTAGCCTTGTAAATAAAGCAACGGCCATTGAGATGTCTACAGCCCAATTGGAAGATCATCTCAGAGATATCTATGTTCTTGTAGATGACCTACCTATTGAGGGAGGAATAGGACTAGCGATTGATGCCCTAAGATTGTCTGCCCAGAACACCAGTGAACCCCCGTTGAATTTTCTCCTTGGCTTGTGTTTTTCCCATAAGTATTTGTTAATTGTCTGAAACAAGGTCTATTTGTTGGGGATTTTTCACCGGAAATCACCCGATAAAAGAGGAAGAACACGATGATTTCCTCAAATCCATGCCCAGGAGCAATTGAGATGGAAATTGGAAAAACAAAAATTTAATCAAAAGAGATAAATCTCTTACCCGGAATATCTCTTTAAGAGATGGATGCAGACCGCAAGAATCAATCTAGAATCCCTCCTCACGTACACAAACACCTAACGAACACCACCCGTGCTGGCGTCAGAAAACATGAAACTTTGGAGAGGGAGGCTTGGGAATTTTGGCTAGTGTGTGTTGGTTACCTTGGCCGAAATTCCTAGGGTAATTAAACCCTAGGTGGCTGAAATTCTCAACGAGAATTTTGGCCCAAACTAGCTCCTTCATCTGTGTGGGCTTCCATCTTTTATTTTAGGCCCAAACCTATTTTAATTAGTCTGGTTTAAATTAATTTCAAGCCCAACTTTAATTTACCCATTTATTTAATATATTACACCAAGTAACATATTATTTACATTTAAATTAAAATTGGTTTGACTAATTAATTTAATCCATCAAATTAAAATTAGATCTTCACAAAATAAATTCATATGTAAACCTATACATATGAATATTTCCACCCAGGAAATAATCTCATAATTAATCCTATTAATTATGAGAGAGCCAATCAAATATTAATTTTATTATTATAATCAATCCAATTGATCTTTATAATATAATTAATGTATTCCTCTCTCTCCAGAGTGTATACTCCAAGTATATATGTGATTCCTTAAGTTAGTGTTCAGCCGCTCAATGTGTACAATCCCGTGGGCCCATCTTTATGTTGGCAGTGGGTCTATGGCCCACAGACTGCAGTTGGGCTCTAGCAAGCCACTGCAGCCCTCAATTAAGATGGAGATGGAAGTCTAACTGTTATCATAACCCTGTATTTGAACTTGCATATCCCATGTCATCGATATCGGTGTCCAACACAGAGGCATGGATTGATCACCCTCTTTTGTGTCCGGACATTAACTTGATCCCAAATCTACTGAAGCTCACAAACAAGTTCCAACTTGTTTAGGTGTGGCCATACTCTTATCAGTCACATTCATCAAGAGGCTGGTGATATCTTCTCAGTGGACTACTGAGTGACAAATATCTTCTGCATATCCATAGTATTGCCATGCTAGGTGACATACCTGAAAGTACCCATACTTGGCACCCTATTATAGGCCCTTTAGGCGTACCCCTAAGTATGCAACCTTACATACAATACCATCATATGGTTAGGTCAAAGGATCCATACAAGTACTACATGAGAATCACTTGTGATACTATACCATGTGGATTTCTCGTTTAGTGGATCTATCCAGTACCATGCCCTTTTTACATGTACCCATTAACTTGGTTGACATCCTATGTCCCATGACTGGTAAGACACCGCCATACAACCAGGTTAATGATAGTCTCTTGTTCCACTCATTCCCATGACTGGAACAGACTACGGATCTATTTATGGTCATATCGTTTACCCTATCCATGGTCTTACTGCCAAGTGCATGACACTTGTCATCATGGATATGGATATGTCCATTGGATACTTCATTTAATATAATGCATAAGATATATATAATAAATGAATTAATGCCTTTATTAATAACACAAATGAGTATAATACATAAATCCAATAAATGTATAATATAAATACTAGGACCGATGCCTCGGGACTAGGGCATATCCAATAATCTCCCACTTGCACTAGCTCCAACTAGGCATAGGCCTAATCCCTATAGATCTAGTATGACCTTCATGCTTAGGCTGGGCCAGCACCTTGGTCAAAGGATCTGCGACATTATCCTCGGTGTCCACTCTGTGCAATGCAATGCCACCTCTCTCCGTGATCTCTCGTATGAGGTGAAACTTTCTAAGCACGTGCTTTGTGTTCTTGTGTGACCGGGGCTCCTTAGCTTGTGCAACGGCCCCATTGTTGTCACAGAAGATATCAACTGGGTCCTGGATAGTTGGCACTACTCCTAACTCAGTGATAAACTTCTTCATCCACACAGCTTCCTTAGCTGCATCATGTTGGGATTCGTCATTGGAAAAATAACGTGGCACATCGGAAAATACACCGTTTAAAATTTCCTAGAATCCACCTATCGTGTCCAATTACCATTGATTAGAATAAAACAATTAAGAATCAAGAGAGATTAACTCACCGGATTCGTCTCCTCTAGAGACTGCTACAGAATCGTTACTTGAAACTGCGATCTCCAAAGTCCAGTGCACGACCAACTATTGAGCTTGAACCGGTGCTAGCCGAAGACGCGAAGGAATAGAGGTTTAATGCTGGGATTTTTGGCTGTTTTGGGGCTGCTGTTGGTGGCTGAAATTTCCAGCAATTAATTAGAGTTGAATTAGGTTTTTCTTCCTTAAGTGTGCCCTTATATAGACACCTTGTCTATTTGGGTTTTAATTAGGTTAATTAAACCCAAGCCCACTAGGATTATAATTACATAAATAAACTTTAATTAAAAAGTATATACTATGTAATTTAATTCCATTTGGCTAAATTTAATTACCCCTAAATAAAATTAAATCACACTTAAGTTAATACAACACATGTATTTAATTTTCCTACTTAGGAAAATTATTTAATTAATTGTTTATTTTATGTAATTCAATTAATTGATAAATTAATTAATTACATTACGTAAACTTATTAATTAAATTAAATTCAACCCAATGTCAATTAATTACCTTGACACCGAATGTCAACTAATTAATTAACGCATTCCTTCCAATGTACATTACATGTACAATTTCTATAAGTTCCAGCTCAGTTGATCTATGTGCACGATCCTATGGGTCTGTCTTTATGTTGGCAGTAGGCCCATGGCCCACAGACTGTAAGTGGGTTCTAGCAAACCATTACAGCCCCCAATTAAGATAGAGATGCAGCAGTCTTTAGAAGACACTCACCCGGTAGTAATCTCATAGTGTCCTTTGCCTAACGATATCGATATGAATAAACAAGAGGCATGGTGTCTGTCATCCTCTTCTGTTGTTTATTATATTTCTTGATCTTGAGTTGACTGATTAATCAAATAAGCAACTAACTTATTTGGGTATGGCCATACACTTATCAGTCCCACTCATCAAGTGGCCAATGATATCATCTCAGTGTTACCCGAGTGGCAATTCCATCACTTCATCATCAATATCAACATGTTCACCGGTCCACCCAATCATACCCGTATTTAGCATCCTTTTACAGACCTGTTAGGCGTATGTCAAAGTGAACCGGATTCCATATCGATATTATAATGAAATCTGGTCTGAGGACAAAAGAGACCTACTCAAGAAAGACCTATGACATGACAACCATGTGGCTTTCTTATGCGGATCGATCCAGTCCCATGTCAATGACATGTACCTATATTCATGATTGACTATACAAGTACTATGGCTAGTTAAGAACTACCATACAGTCATCGAATATACAAGTCTGTGGTTCTATTCGTTCCCACGATTAGAACAGACTTGGGATAGGTTTTATGATTATCAATCAATGGATACTCTACTCATATTATAGCACAAGATATAAATGAAATAGATTAATTGCCTTTATTAATGTGACACAAATAATGTATTCATACATGACTCTTAATGTATAATACAAAATACAAGAATCCAATGCCCTAAGAACTAGGGCACACCAACAATCTCCCACTTGCACTAGTTCCAAGTGGGCATTACCCTAATTCCTATAGATCTGGTATGACCGTCGTGCTGTGTCTGCAACAGCGCTTTGGTCAATGGATCAGCGACATTATTCTTGATGTCAACCCTCTATAATGATATGTCACCTATGTTCACGATCTCCCGAATGAGGTGAAACTTTCTGAGTACATGTTTGGATCTCTTGTGTGACCGGGGCACCTTAGCTTGTGCGATGGTCCCGTTGTTGTCACAAAAAATCAACTGGGTCTAGGATAGTGGGCACTACTCCCAACTCAGTAATGACTTTCTTGATCCAAACGGCTTTCTTTGAGCTTCGCACGCAGCTATGTACTCAGCTTCCATTGTAGAGTCAGCAATGGTGGCCTGCTTTGAGGACCTCTAACTAATGGCACCGCCATTCAGGAGAGAAACATAACCAGACTGTGACTGGTTCTCATCCTCATCGGTCTCAAAGCTTGCATCAGTGTAACCTGACACTACCAGCTCATCTTGACCTCTATACACTAAGAAAGCATCCTTAGTCCGGTTAAGGTACTTCAAGATTGCCTTGACTGCCTTCCAGTGTTCCTCACCGGGGTCCGATTGGTACCGGCTAGTCATACTTAGTGCAGACACGACATCAGGCCTTGTACATAACATGGAGTACATGATAGATCCAATAGCAGATGCATAAGGGATCTTTTCATGTTCTCTCGGTCCTTCTTTGTTTTAGGACCATCTTTCTTACTCATCTTCAACCTATGGCGCATAGGAAAGAATCCTTTCTTTGCCTTGTCCATGCTGAATCCTTTTAGAACCTTGTCAATGTTCGTGGCCTGACTTAGGCCTAGAAGCTGATTGGATCTATCTCTGTAGATCCTGATCCCTAAGATCGTCTCAGCTTCGCCTAAGTCCTTCATTGCGAAGCACCTACTCAACCACTGCTTAACCCCTTGCAGTGTTGGTATAGCACTTCCAATGATAAGGATGTCGTCAACATACAGCACTAGGACGGTGGAAACGCTCCCACTAACCATCTTATACACACAGGGCCTTTAACTTGAAACACCACTTGCAACCTATCACCTTAGCACCCGGAGGTGGATCCACCAAGTTCCATACTTAGTTATCATGCATAGATTGCATCTCAGCCTCCATGGCTTTGCGCCATTGATCTGAGTGTGGGCTTTCAACAGCCTCCTGATAGGTCTTGGGCTCTTCTTGGTCAACGACCATAAGGTCCCCATCATCAGTCACGAGAAAGCCGTACCTCTCTAGCTGATGACATGTCCTACCAGACATTCTAAGGTCCTATGCAACCGTTTCTGGTTCCTCAATTTCTTGAGTAGTCAGATTGGTTCCCGAAGCATCCTCAGCAGTAGCTGCAGGAGTTTGTGAGTCTTGAACTTTTGAAAGTTCAACATTACTCCCACTGTCTCTCTTGGAAAGGAATTCCTTCTCCAAGAAGACTGCATTTCTGGCTATGAAAACTTTGTTTTATGCCGGATCGTAGAAGTAATAACCCTTAGTTTCCTTAGGGTAACCCACAAACTGGCACTTGACAAATTTGGACTCGAGTTTGCCACTTGTCAATTTCTTAACATGTGCATCACAGCCCCAAATCTTCAAGAAGGAAACATTGGGCTTTCGACCTTTCCATAGTTCATATGGTGTTCCCTCAACTGCCTTGCTTGGTGTATTATTAAGAATGTAAGCAGCTGTCTCTAAAGCATATCCCCAAAAGGAGACAGGGAGTGTAGCATGACTCATCATCAAGCGGACCATGTCAAGTAAGGTCCTATTCCTCCTTTCTGACACTCCATTCCACTGGGGTGTACCAGGAGGAGTGAGTTGGGATATGATCCCACACTGTCTCAAAAACAAGTCAAACTCTTGGCTCAAATATTCACCCCCTCGGTCAGACCGAAGTGCTTTTATTTTCTTGCCAAGTTGGTTTTCTACTTCATTCTTAAAGTCCTTAAACCTTTGGAGAGTCTCAGACTTATGCTTCATCAGATACACGTAACCGTATCTGCTGAAGTCATCCGTGAAGGTGATGAAGTACAGAAAACCAGATCTAGCACTAGTGCTCATTGGGCCACATTCATCGGAATGTATTAGCTCCAATAGCTCTGAGGCCCTTTCAGTAGTTTTGCTAAAAGGCGCCTTTGTCATCTTGCCTCTCAAACAAGATTCGCATGTGTCATAAGACTGGATGTCAAATGACCCTAGCACTCCACTATAGTGAAGCCTAGCAATGAGCTTCTCATTTATATGGCCAAGTCGACAATGCCAGATGTAAGTAGGATTAATTTCATTTTGTTTAATCCTTTTAGTATTTATGTTATAGATTGAACTTTCACGTTTTAGATCAAGGATATATAAGCCATTTTCAAGAAATGCTGTTCCATAAATAATATTGCCATATTGCATAGAAATTCTACCATGTCCAATATTAAATACAAAACCAGATATATCCAACAAAGAAACGGAAATAATATTCCGGCGCATCGCAGGTACAAAATAACAGTTTCTTAGTTCCAAAACAAGTCCACTAGGCATCTCCAAGAAATAATCTCCGATCTCCATGGCCTGAACTCGAGCACCATTTCCGACTCGAAGATCTACTTCTCCAGATCCTAATAATCTCCTATTTCTTAGACCCTGCACATTTGAACAAATATGAGATCCACATCCAATGTCCAAGACCCAAGATGTAGAAATAGCCAGATTAATCTCAACAACATAAATACCTGAAGCAGCAGTTTTGCCCTTCAGTTGCTCCCTTAGCTTTGGACATGAGCTCTTCCAGTGCCCCTTCTCATGACACTCATGGCAAACATCGTCAGGAGAAGCAACCCTTGCTTTAGGTTGGGCCACCACCTTTTTGCCCTTAGCCTTAGCCTTTTGGGCCTTAGCCTTGGCCTTAGATTTGGCCTTTCCCTTAGCAATGGGCGTATTGCCCTTATTCACCAGCAATACTTTAAGAGTCTTCTTAAGAGACTGCTCAGCAAGCTTGAGCATGCCATGCAGCTCAACAACCGATTTATCCAACCCTTGCATATGGTAATTCATGATAAACTGGTTGTAAGACTCAGGAAGTGACCCGAGAATAATGTCTGTTGCCAAGTCCTGCGGAACTGGCGAGCCGAGGCGGGCAAGTGTATCAATATACCCTTTCAACTTTAGCACATGAGTGCTAACAGAAGTCCCAGCTGCCATCACAGTCGTGCAAAGTGCCTTAGTTGTCAGGTAACGTTCCTGACGAGCCTGATCTTGGAACCTCTTTTTAAGCTGATCCATCATCTCATAAGCATGCTCGTCCATGAATTGCTTCTGAAGATCAGAAGCCATGGTACCCAGCATGAGGCACGAGACATATCGGTCATCCCTCACATGCCGATCGTACTGCTCCACCATCGTCGTGGTGATGCCTCGACCTGCAGGAGGGCCAGCTGGTAAAGGAGCATTCAGTACATACTCCTTAGACTCTTGTCTAAGAACTATTTGTAAGTTCCTAGCCCAGTCCAGGAAGTTAGTCCCCGAAAGGTTCTCCTTCTCCAAGAGTGACCTAAGTGAGAGTGAGTTGTTGTTTGTTGCAGCCATTTAAATTGCTTAACTGAAATGGAATTATCTACATGGAAGAAATCATTGCTTGAGTTAGAAATAAAGGACTTTTAAGCCAATTCAAATTAATAATCCGATTTTAATTTGTTTGTTGGTGTTGTTAATTGACTGACTTGACCAAGATCCACAACTTATCAATGACTGGCCGAACTAAGGCTCGCTAACAAACCATTGAGTCGTTTGGTAGGACAACCTATCCAATCCTTCCACGAAGGACTCTTGGTTTGATGGGCTTATTGACACTTTACCCATCTGTGCTTAGGGCCCGCTCTGAGCTAATGCTACCTATGTTGAGTCAAACCACCATTCACATGTTAACCATACCAAGTATTTTAACCCTCGACGGCCTACCGAATACTACAATATACCCACCTAGGGCATGGCGCACATTGCAGCATCAATGGGAGGAAGAGGTGTGAATGTGTGAAGCACTTTTAAGCGACTCAATATTTTAATTTCCGGATTATAATTAAGTGATACGGCTTAGCATGCATAAACGCGGATAATAATTTGGTGATCCATACATCCATATTATATGACAAATGCAATAGCATACTTAATTTAAAATAAATGAGATCCTATGGGCCTTTAATTACAACCTAATGAAAAACTAGATATCCTATCTAATTCTTCATGGGCCGGACTGCAATCCTTCTTGGGCTCCCACCATGGGCTTGCTCCATTTGGGCCTTCCTCCATACTTGATGCAATTACAATAATTTTGTAAAATAAAATCTATTCTAAAATTACATCAAAATAAAAAAATGGCACGCCGGCCATATTTCCTAAAATTAAATTACAACCGATAATAATTTGGGGCCCATAGAACTCAACATCACATTTCAAACAAAGTACCTGTCGTGCACATACATACCAATATGATGTATGATCATGGTATTCCAAATTATAAATATAAATGTTAAGCCGAGTTACTTGTGGTGAAATCGCCAATTTTAACAAATGTGACTAAGGCCCATAAAGGCCCAATGGATAACATCCATAAATGCAAAATTAACAATTTTGCTCCCACTTGAATTTGGGTTGTCACAAATTTAAAATTTAGCTCTCCCAATTTTAACCGGTGTCACGGTTTATTGGGCCAATTTCACAAAGTCCATATTCAATTTAATATGCAAGCAATTAAATTAAATATGCATACCAACAAAATAAATAATTTAAAAACAAATTAATTTAAAAAATTTAATTTAATTTGCATTAGGGTTCGGAATAAAAAATACCCGCAAAATCCAAAACTGAACCCAAATCCCGTGTGGCGCTGCTGTCCGGGGATAGCAGCGCTGCCGTGCGGCAGCCCCTTGTGGGCTGCTGCCAGCAGCAGCTGGCTGCTGCCGCAAGAGGCAGCAGCTGCTGCGTGCCGCAGCAGGCAATTTGCCTACTGCCGCAAGCAGCAGTGCCCACAATTGGAATCGCAAATTGCGACTCCAATTGTGGCCAAACAATATTATTTTTTTTTTTTTAAATCATTCAATTAAAATTGAGCCATGGACAATAAGAAATCAATGAAGAAAATACAATTCTAGATTGAAACCAATTGGGGAAAAATAATCAAAAACCCCAATCCAACAATTCTAGGGTTTATCAAAAAATAAAACCAATTGAATAAAAACCATAAACCACAAACTTGAAACCCATTCTTTTTTCAAGAACGCTTTCAAGAACCAATTCCAATCAATCTAATGGACAAAACCTAGGCTCTGATACCACTGTTGGGATTCGTCATTGGAAAAATAACGTGGCGCAGCGGAAAATACACCGTTTAAAATTTCCTAGAATCCACCTATCGTGTCCAATTACCATTGATTAGAATAAAACAATTAAGAATCAAGAGAGATTAACTCACCGGATTCGTCTCCTCTAGAGACTGCTGCAGAATCGTTACTTGAAACTGCGATCTCCAAAGTCCGGTGCACGACCAACTATTGAGCAGGAACCGGTGCTAGCCGAAGACGCGAAGGAATAGAGGTTTAATCCTGGGATTTTCGGCTGTTTTGGGGCTGCTGTTGGTGGCTGAAATTTCCAGCAATTAATTAGAGTTGAATTAGGTTTTTCTTCCTTAAGTGTGCCCTTATATAGACACCTTGTCTAGTTGGGTTTTAATTAGGTTAATTAAACCCAATCCCACTAGGATTATAATTACATAAATAAACTTTAATTAAAAAGTATATACTATGTAATTTAATTCCATTTGGCTAAATTTAATTACCCCTAAATAAAATTAAATCACACTTAAGTTAATACAACACATGTATTTAATTTTCCTACTTAGGAAAATTATTTATCTAATTGTTTACTTTATGTAATTCAATTAATCGATAAATTAATTAATTACATTACGTAAACTTATTAATTAAATTAAATTCAACCCAATGTCAATTAATTACCTTGACACCGAATGTCAACTAATTAATTAACGCATTCCTTCCAATGTACATAACATGTACAATTTCTATAAGTTCCAGCTCAGTTGATCTATGTGCACGATCCCATGGGTCTGTCTTTATGTTGGCAGTAGGCCCAAGGCCCACAGACTGTAAGTGGGTTCTAGCAAACCATTATAGCCCCCAATTAAGACAGAGATGCAGCAGTCTTCAGAAGACACTCACCCGGTAGTAATCTCATAGTGTCCTTTGCCTAACGATATGATATGAATAAACAATAGGCATGGTGTCTGTCATCCTCTTCTGTTGTTTATTATATTTCTTGATCTTGAGTTGACTGGTTAATCAAATAAGTAACTAACTTATTTGGGTATGGCCATACACTTATCAGTCCCACTCATCAAGTGGCCAATGATATCATCTCAGTGTTACCCGAGTGGCAATTCCATCACTTCATCATCAATATCAACATGTTCACCGGTCCACCCAATCATACCCATATTTAGCATCCTTTTACAGACCTGTTAGGCGTATGTCAAAGTGAACCGGATTCCATATCGATATTATAATGAAATCTGGTTTGAGGACAAAAGAGACCTACTCAAGAAAGACCTATGACATGACAACCATGTGGCTTTCTTATGCGGATCGATCCAGTCCCATGTCAATGACATGTACCTATATTCATGACTGACTATACAAGTACTATGGCTAGTTAAGAACTACCATACAGTCATCGAATATACGAGTCTGTGGTTCTATTCGTTCCCACGATTAGAACAGACTTGGGATAGGTTTTATGATTATCAATCAATGGATACTCTACTCATATTATAGCACAAGATATAAATGAAATAAATTAATTGCCTTTATTAATGTGACACAAATAATGTATTCATACATGACTCTTAATGTATAATACAAAATACAAGAATCCAATGCCCTAAGAACTAGGGCACACCAACACATCACACATTGTGATGTACTCAACTTCTGTTGTAGAGTCCGTGATGGTTGGCTGCTCCTCTAGCTTACAACACCACCATTTAGCAAAAATACATACCCAGATTATGACTAGTACTCATCCTGGTTGGTCTGGAAGCTTGCATCAGTGTACCCAGTAACTGATAGCACTTCCCAACCACCATACACTAAGAAGCTATCCTTAGTCCGGTTGAGGTACTTGAGGTGCCTTGACAGCCTTCCAGTGATCCTCCCCGGGATCCTGCTGGTACCGGCTTATCATACTTAGTGCAAAGGTGACATCAGGTCTCGTACATAGTATGCAATACATAATTAATCCTATAGCCGAAGCATATGGAACCAACTTTATGTTCTCCCTATCCTCCCTTGTCTTAGGACAGTTCTTCTTACTAAGTTTCAGCCCATGGCCCATTGTTAAGAAACCTTTCTTAGCCCGGTCCATGCTGAACCTTTTTAGAACTTTGTCTATGTATGAGGCCTGACTTAGGCCAAGAAGCCGATTTGATCTATCCCTATAGATCCTGATCCCTAGGATCATCTCAGCTTCGCCTAAGTCCTTCATTGTGAAGCACTTACTCAGCAACTGCTTTACCCCTTGTAGTGTAGGTATGTCGCTTCCAATGAGTAGGATGTCGTCTACATAAAGTACCAAAAATGTGACAATGCTCCCACTAGTCCTCTTATACACACAAGGCTTATCTTGATTCTGTATGAACCCATATTCCTTTATAGCCTCATTGAATCTAAGATTCCAACTTCGGGATGCTTGCTTCAGTCCATAAATGGACCTTTGAAGCTTGCATACCCTTCCCGGATACTCTGGATCGACAAAACCCTCAGGTTGTGTCATGTACACATCCTCGAGTAGCTTTCCATTCAACAACATAAATACCTAAAGCAGCATTTTTGCCCTTCAGTTGCTCCCTTAGCTTTGGACATGAGCTCTTCCAGTGCCCCTTCTCATGACACTCATGGCAGACATCGTCAGGAGATGTAACCCTTGCTCTAGGTTGGGCCACCACCTTTTGCCCTTAGCCTTGGCCTTTTGGGACTTAGCCGTGGCCTTAGATTTGGCCTTTCCCTTAGCAATGGGTGTATCACCCTTGTTCACCAGCAATACTTCAGGAGTCTTCTTAAGAGACTGCTCAGCAAGCTTGAGCATGCTATGCAGCTTAACAACCGATTTATCCAACCCTTGCATATGGTAATTCATGATAAACTGGTTGTAAGACTCAGGAAGTGACCCGAGAATAATGTCTGCTGCCAAGTCCTGCGAAACTGGCGAGCCGAGGTGGGTAAGTGTATCAATATACCCCTTCAACTTTAGCACACGAGTGCTAACAGAAGTCCCAGCTGCCATCACAGTCGTGCAAAGTGCCTTAGTTGTCAGGTAACGTTCCTGACAAGCCTGATCTTGGAACATCTTTTTAAGTTGATCCATCATCTCATAAGCATACTCGTCCATGAATTGCTTCTGAAGATCAGAAGCCATGGTACCCAGCATGAGGCATGAGACATCTCGGCCATCCCTCACATGCCGGTCATACTGCTCCACCATCGCCGTGGTGGCGCCTCGACCTGAGGGAGGGCTAACTGGTAAAGGAGCATTCAGTACATACTCCTTGGACTCGTGTCTAAAACTATTTGTAAGTTCCTAGCCCAGTCCAGGAAGTTAGTCCCCGAAAGCTTCTCCTTCTCCAAAAGTAACCTAAGTGAGAGTGAGTTGTTATTTGTTGCAGCCATTTAAATTGCTTAAGTGAAATGGGATTATCTACATGGAAGAAATCATTGCTTGAGTTAGAAATAAAGGACTTTTAAGCCAATTCAATTAATAATCCGATTTTAATTTGTTTGTTGGTGATGTTAATTGGCTAACTTGACCAAGATCCACAACATATCAATGACTGGCCGAACTAGGGCTTGCTAACCAACCATTGATTCGTTTGGTAGGACAACCTACCCTATCCTTCCACAAAGGACTCTTGGTTTGATGGGCTTATTGACACTTTACCCATCTATGCTTAGGGCGCGCTCTGAGCTAATGCTACCCATATTGAGTCAAACCACCATTCACATGTTAACCATACCAAGTATCCAAACCCTCGACGACCCACCGAATACTACAATGTACCCAGCTAGGGCATGCCACACATTACAGCATCAATGGGAGGAAGAGGTGTGAATGTGGGAAGCACTTTTAAACGACTCAATATTTTAATTTCCGGATTATAATTAAGTGATACGGCTTAGCATGCATAAACGCGGGTAATAATTTGGTGATCCATACATCCATATTATATGACAAATGCAATAGCATACTTAATTTAAAATAAATGAGATCCTATGGGCCTTTAATTACAACCTAATGAAAAACTAGATATCCTATCTAATTCTTCATGGGTCGGACTGCAATCCTTCTTGGGCTCCCACCATGGGCTTGCTCCATCTGGGCCTTCCTCCATAATTGATGCAATTACACCAATTTCATTTAAAATAAAATCTATTCTAAAATTACATCAAAATAAAATAAATAAAAATGGCACGCAGGCCATATTTCCCAAAATTAAATTACAACCGATAATAATTTAGGGCCCATAGAACTCAACATCACATTTCAAACAAAGTACCTGTCGTGCACATACATACCAATATGATGCATGATCATGGCATTCCAAATTAAAAATATAAATGTTAAGCTGAGTTACTTAGGGTGAAATGTCAATTTTAACAAATGTGACTAAGGCCCATAAAGGCCCAATGGATAACATCCATAAATGCAAAATTAACAATTTTGCTCCCACTTGAATTTGGGTTGTCACAAATTTAAAATTTAGCTCTCCCAATTTTAACCGGTGTCACGGTTTATTGGGCCAATTTCACAAAGTCCATATTCAATTTAATATGCAAACAATTAAATTAAATATGCATGACAACAAAATAAACAATTCAAATACAAATTAATTAAAAAAATTTTAATTTAATTTGCATTAGGGTCCGGGATAAAAAAATACCCACAAAATCCAAAACCGGACCCAAAACCCGCACGCGACACTGCTGTCTTGGCGGGGCAGTAGTGCCGCTGCAGCAGATGGAATCGTAGAATTGCGATTCCATCTTTTGCCCAAATCACTTTTTTTTTCATTAAATCATAATAAAAAAATCCAGCCATCAACAATAAATAATCAATAAAGAAAATACAATTCTAGATTGAAACCAATTAGGGAAAAAAATCAAAAACCCTAATCCAAAAAATTCTAGGGTTTATCAAAACCAAAACCAATTGAATAAAAACCCTAAAATCACAAACTTGAAACCCATTCTTTCTTCAAGAATGCTTTCAAGAACCAATTCCAATCAATCTAATGGACAAAACCATAGCTCTGATACCACTGTTGGGATTCGTCATTGGAAAAATAACATGGCGCAGCGGAAAATACACCGTTTAAAATTTCCTAGAATCCACTTATCGTGTCCAATTACCATTGATTAGAATAAAAACAATTTGAATCAAGAGAGATTAACTCACCGGATTCGTCTCCTCTAGAGACTGCTGCAGAATCGTTTCTTGAAACTACGATCTCCAAAGTCTAGTGCACGACCAACTATTGAGCGGGAACCGGTGCTAGCCGAAGACGCGAAGGAATGGAGGATTAATGCTGGGATTTTCGGCTAATTGGGACAGCTCTTGGTGGCTGAAATTTCCAGCAATTAATTAGGGTTGAATTAGGTTTTTCCTTCTTAAGTTTGTCCTTATATAGACACTTTGTCTAATTGGGTTTTAATTAGGTTAATTAAACCCAAGCCCACTAGGATTATAATTACATAAATAAACTTTAATTAAAAATTACATACTATGTCATTTAATTCCATTTGGCTAAATTTAATTACCCCTAAATAAAATTAAATCACACTTAAGTTAATACAATACATGTATTTAATTTTCCTACTTAGGAAAATTATTTAATTGATTGTTTACTTTATAAATCAATTAATTGATAAATTAATTAATTACATTATGTAAACTTATTAATTAAATTAAATTCAACCCAATGTTAATTAATTACCTTGACACCGAATGTCAACTAATTAATTAACGCATTCCTTCCAATGTACATTACATGTATAATTTCTATAAGTTCCGGCTCAGTTGATCTATGTGCATGATCCTATGGGTCTGCCTTTATGTTGGCAATAGGCCCAAGGCCCACAGACTGTAAGTGGGTTCTAGCAAACCATTACAGCCCCCAATTAAGACAGAGATACAGCAGTCTTTCGAAGACACTCACCCTGTAGGAATCTCATAGTGTCTTTTGCCTAACAATATCGATATGAATAAACAAAAGGCATGGTGTCCGTCATCCTCTTCTGTTGTTTATTATATTTCTTAATCTTGAGTTGACTGATTAATCAAATAAGCACCGACTAACTTGGGTACGGCCATACACTTATCAGTCCCACTTATCAAATGGCCAATGATATCATCTCGGTGTTACCCGAGTGGCAATTCCATCACTTCATCATCAATATCAACATGTTCACCGGTCCACCCAATCATACCCGTATTTAGCATCCTTTTACAGACCTATTAGGCGTATGTCAAAGTGAACTGGATTCCATATTGATATTATAATGAAATCTGGTCTGAGGACAAAAGAGACCTACTCAAGAAAGACTTATGACGCGACAACCATGTGGCTTTCTTATGCGGATCGATCCAGTCCCATGTCTATGACATGTACCTATATTCATGACTGACTATACAAGTACTATGGCTAGTTAAGAACTACCATACAGTCATCGAATATACAAGTCTGTGGTTCTATTCGTTCCCACGATTAGAAAAGACCTGGGATAGGTTTTATGATTATCAATCAATGGATACTCTACTCATATTATAGCACAAGATATAAATGAAATAGATTAATTGCCTTTATTAATGTGACACAAATAATGTATTCATACAATGAGTTTTAATGTATAATACAAAATAAAAGAATCCAATGCCCTAAGAACTAGGGCACACCAACAGGCACCCCATTACAGGCCCTTTAGTTTTACCCCTAAGTATGCAACCTCACATGTAATACCATCATATGGTCAGGTCAAAGGATCCATACAAGTACTACACGAGAATCACTTGTGATACTATACCATGTGGATTTCTCGTTTAGTGGATCTATCCAGTACCATGCCCTTTTTACATGTACCCATTAACTTGGTTGACATCCATGTCTAATGACCGGTAAGACACCACCATACAACCAGGTTAATGATAGTCTCTTGTTCCACTCATTCCCATGACTGGAACAGACTACGGGTCTATTTATGGTCATATCGTTTACCCTATCCATGGTCTTACTGCCAAGTGTATGACACTTGTCATCATGGATATGGATATGTCCATTGGATACTTCATTTAATATAATGCACAAGATATATATAATAAATGAATTAATGCCTTTATTAATAACACAAATGAGTATAATACATAAATCCAATAAATGTATAATACAAATACTAGGACCAATGCCTCGGGACTAGGGCATATCCAACACTATTATACCCTTTAAGGCCTTTTGAGAACCCCACTAAGGCAAGAGAGAATGACTTCTGCACATACCATGTAACAACAGGGCATAGAAGAGATGAATGCAATCAGCTGAGAAAAGATATAGAGAAGCTAATTGACGAAAGGAAATTGGGAATGCTAGATTTGATCCGCGAGAATGAACTGCCAGCAAATTTCATATGGAAGTCAAAGGCAGAATAAGATGTCTAACAGGAAAAGGAAAGTTGTTATGTCTGACGCAGACGAAGCAAAGCAATGGCATGGCATTTTTTGAGCTCTTTGAACAAAACAATTTTTTTCTCTGTAAATATATAGCGAGTTGTAATCGCTTTAACTTGATTTGTTTTGAATACAATGAAAGCTTAGCATCTTATTTCATTTTACTTTTGTGTTATTTACATGAGCATGACATTATGCATTTGTTTACTAATTTGAGAAAAATATCCAACATACATCACGTCAGAATGCATACGATTAACATGAGCATAACAGGAGATCCAAAGGTAAATTTGGCTTTGATTATGTTCTCTCTCGAAAGGAGAGATTATGTGAAAAAAAATGAAACTCAGCACCAACATCACACGCTATTCAGCAATAAAAAGAAGATTGACACGTACTATCCTTACAAGACTAATTTAAACATTGCAACCAGTAATCAACGAAACATGAGGAATAACATGCCACTTCTAAGCCTCACTCCAGAATCAGAACAAAACTCCTGCATAGCACAGGAGCACCTTCTCCACACTTGAAGCCAATCCTCAAATGGCACCTCAAATGAAAAAGCCAAAACTTCCTCAGATCACATACCAAGCCCAACCCTTGCAAATGCTCTAAATTGGAAAGGTTAAGGCTTATCTAAAACTTACACCAGGCCTAACTCCCCACCAAGAGCCTGAATACCAAACGCCCCATTGCATGCAAAGACGCTATCCTGAGAGCCAAAGGCAAACTCCCTTAAGAACCTTATCTCACCGAAAGGAATGCAGTAGTCTCTACATTCCTTAGGGGCAAACAAAGAATTAGTTTGAATGTATGGTTTCCGGTATCGCTGATTCTTGAACAATGAAGGCATAATTCAACCAAGTTAGCAAAACCACCAAATCTAATGCAACACGAGAAGACTATGGTTAAAAAAGGGGGGTGTCTAAATTGTCTACACTGAGTCTCGAAGAGGTTGCAATCAACACCATGCAGAGAAGTCAAACTTCGTCTACCTTGAGTCCGAAGAAGGTTGCAATCAACATAATGCATGAAATTCAAGATTGCCTATACTGAATCTTGTTAAAAGATATCCACAGCGATAACGAAAAGAATATGCTCGAAGCAAAGTTTTGTCTCGCCCCGTAGGAATGTAGAAAAACCCAGAGGTCTAAACCTATTCTTATCACCCAATCAAAATCTCTCCCGTCATTTTTCCAGCCGAGACATCAAAGCTACTAAGTTCAAAGGAAACATCCATAAATTTTGAAATCAAGACACCATATTCAAGAAAAAAAGCATTTCATTGCACGTAACACAACCCAAACAAAATTCTCAGAAATTGCTCACTGAAAAGAAAGTTGAAACCTTACATCAAATGCCAAGTGGGATCACTATGTCTTTTGTTTTTCAAAAAAAAAGGTCCGCTAAGGCGAAAATCTGAGAAGGGGGTCTCAGGCAAAAATTAGGACAGCTTGGTAGATTGAAAACTTGAAAAAAGGTCTAGGTAAGGAATCTGAGAGAAAATCTCTTATGTGGAAAACTGAAAAGGATGCACAGGTGACAAAAGAGGGTATGGATCAAAGCTAAAGTTACTTTTGGATCCCCTATTATGCTCATTTTGATTATATCATGATAAGGTTGTGAATATTTGATATTTTGCTTAAGTACTTATAACACACACAATGTGTCATCCATTTAAATACCCATCATTAGATCATTGCATTCAATTTAGGTAGGTTGTGTTTATGGAATCACAAAAGGTCGTCGAGGATAGATGCATCAGTAAAGTGTTAGTGTGCCCTAGTTCTTAGGGCATTATATTCTTGAATTTTGTATTGTACATTAAGACTCTATGTATGTATACATCATTTGTGTCACATTAATAAAGGCAATAATCTATTTCATTTCTATCTTGTGCTATAACATGAATAGAGTATCCATTGATTGATAATCATAAAACATATCCCAAGTCTATTATAATCATAGGAATGAATAGAATCACATATTTGTATATTCGATGATTGTATGGTAGTTCTTAACTAGCCATAGTACATGTATAGTAAGTCATTAATATAGGTACATGTTGTTGACATGAGACTGGATCGATTCGCACAAGAAAACAATATGGTTGTCACGTCATAGGTCTTTCTTGAGTAGGTCTCTTTTATCCTCGAACCAGATTTCATTATAGTATCAATATGAAATCCGGTTCACTTTGACATATGCTAAACAGGTCTGTAAAAGGATGTCAAATACGAGTATGATTGGGTGGACCGGTGAACATATTGTTGGGGATTAATCGCACAAAACAAAATACGCAGCGGAAATAAAACGGATTAATCCCCGCCACGGATCCATGTATATTGCATTGAATCGGAAAGAGGGTTAAAGAATTACCTTAATTCTTTGTAGGTTTTGAATCAAAGGAACCAAATTAGCTTCCCTCTACGGTTGATCCACACTGAGCAATTGATTCACCGCGTGCTAGCGCCGGGATTGAAGAACGATTCTTCGAACGAGAGAGAGAGAGACCGAAAAATCATATTTTTCTTTGGGTGTCAATGGTGAAATTCGGCTATCCACACCCCTTTTTCTTTTTGTCTGCCGAAAACCATTTTTTTCATATGTGAAAAATCTTATCTCTTTTAGGTTTTTATATCCTTATATATAAAACCTAAAAATTAATTATAATTATGACCTAATACACTTATTAGTCATAATTATAAATTAACCCACACAACTTAATATTAATTCTCAATTAATATTAAATCAAATCAATTCTCCATAATACACTTATGTATATACAATATTATAATTAATTATATCTCTATATAATTTAATTATAATATGTGGCATACTTTATGCAATATTAATCACATTAATATTCACATATACATATACATATAAATATATATCACTATATATATTTATTCTCTTTCTCATTCATAAATTATTATCCAATAATAATTTATACCCGATAAGATGAACTTCATTTTGCTCTTGTGTGTGACCCCATAGGTTCATATTAATTGGCAATAAGGAAATTACCATAATGTCCTTATAGGTCATAAGCGGACTCTAGCAAGCCATTACGACTACCCAATTAATATGATTGGAATGATCCAATACCTATTTATAGAATGTCATATTCCCTTTTGTCTCTTTGATATCATGATTAATCATAAGACATGGTTCACTTGTCAATCTTATATAATTAATCATATGCTTTCTCGATCTCAAAGTAAACTGTTCAGACAAATCAATTGATACTCTTATCAATTATTTGAGCACGGCCATGCATTTAACAGTCTTACTTATCGAGGGGCCCAGTGATATCGCTCTCTTGTTAGAGAGGGACAAAATCCCATATCTGTCACTCACATCCCTAAGCATGAGTCATATTGTACCCAACTACAGCCTTTATAACTACTCTGTTACAAGCAGCGTTTGACTGCGTCAAAGCACAACATGAATTCATCCCGGAATCCATGGTGACCTCAGGTCAAAGGAATCAGCTGATGACACTACTATAATCAAGATCAGTTGTGACACGTGACCATGAACTTGATCTTATAGTGGGTCTCCAGCAACATGTTCTCTAACATATTACCCGTGAGTATAATCTGTATCTGTATACACTATATTCATCTTATGAATATCCATTATCACTCACACTAGTCTTAGTTTGTTATTATTCCCATAATAACAATCGACTAGGGATATTTAGAATAACACGATTTATTCATGGATAATTATCATAAATGCTAACATACAAACATAAATGACAATATTAATCTACATTAGATTAATCTTAGAAGTCAAATTACATAATCCAATATTGGCCTTAGGGCACAATCTCCAACAATCTCCCACTTGCACTATGGCCAATCATACAAGTATCTTATACCCATTGACCTACATGACCTTCATGTATTCACTCGTGCAGGAGTCTTTGTCAGTGAATTATTAATTTTCGCTTCCGTTGCTACTTTACACATTTTCACTCTTTCTTTAGAGACAGCCTCTCTAAATTAGTGAAAGACGCCTAAGTATATGCTTGTGTCATACAGGGTTCTTACGCATTGAACTATTGTCCCTACAATAGTCTCACAGGATAAGCAATGCTTAGAACTAAACACAAAATTTTGATGAACTTCTTCATCCAAAATTTACATCATATGTAGCTATATACTTTGACTATTATTATAGATATTTAGCTATAACGTTTTATTTTGAACCTTTCAAAATCATAACATCTCTTTTAAGAGAATACGATATCTCAATTGATATATTGCAACTAATTGCAATCAGTTGTATATGTGCAACTATTTACACAGTTAACATAAGCAAGCTTCTTTTAAGTCTTTCTCATTGAACGCTTTCAATGCTTTGACTTAAACCTAAACATTCTTTTGGATCTATCTCTATAGATTCTAATTTCAAGAATATAGGCAGCCTTGCTTAAACATTAATTGAAATTACTTTCTTAGCCATGATTTTACTTCTTGCATGGTAAGAATGTTATTTCAAACAAGCAATATGTCATCCACATATAGCATTAGGAATACCGATATGCTCCCACTGATCCTTTTGAAACACAAGATTCATCATCCTTTTGATAAAATCAAACCATTTGATTTCTTTATCAAAACTATGACTCCAACTATTTGATGCATGTTTTGATTCTTATAAGAATCTTTGAAACTTGCATACGCTACTTAAATTCTTTGGATGCTCAAAACTTTGGATTGTGTCACTTACACATCCTCAATCATGTTTTCACGTAGAAAACAGATTTTGATATCCATTTGCCATATTTTTATAATCATATTATGCGGATATGGCAACAAGAACTCAATATGACTTGATCATGATTAATGATGAAGGAGGATTTCATCATAGTCCTACTATGAATTTGTTCGTATCCTCATAGTCACTACTATGAATTTGTTTATAACCCCTTTTGTCACTAGTCGTGCTTTATAAGTTTGAAGATCACCATCCATGTCGGTTTTCAATTTGAAGACTCATTTGCAACCATTGCATATACATCTTCTAAAAGATTTATCAAAGTCTATACTTTGATTGTCAGACACGGACTTATCTTCAACCTTTGTAGCATCAAGTCACTTATTAGATTCAAAATCTAACATTGCTTCTTCATAAAAGAAGACTTACTTCATCTAGTAAAGTTACATCATGATTTTGAGAAATCCATATCTCTCCTAATCATGTCGTATTCCACTAGACTTTCATTGGACTTGTGTAATTTCAACAATGATCATGAAACCATTTCCACGTTCGTCTTCAACGTTAAATGTCACTTTTGCGAATTACGAGTTTTGTAGGTGTACTTTACTCCCACTAACTCTACTAGAAATTAACTCCCTCTTCAAGGGGAAACCATTTCTAGCTACAACTACTTTGTATCCCAAAGAAAACCAGGAGTAACAACTCCTACTTTCCTTTTGAGTAATCCACAATACGATATTCAAATTTAGGTGCCAACTTATTCGAAATAAGCTTTACAGCCCTAAACTTATTCAATGAAACAATTTGGGTCTCTTACCCAACCATATCTCATATGTTGATTCATGAATTGTTTTAGACGGAACAATATACACAGCTGCTTTAATGGCATATTCTCGAGAAAACGATGATCAACTTGACTTCATCATAGATTGAACTATAGAGTTCGATTACTCCCTTTTCGACACAACATCCTTTGTGGCGTACTTGGAGGAGTCAATTGTGAGACAGTCCCACAATCTCTAAGATGATTGTCAAAATCTTGACTCAAATATTCACCACTCGGATCATATCTAAATGACTTTACTATCTTGTCAAGATACTTCATACTCCTTTTACAAGCTTTTGAACACTTCAAAAGTTCCAAACTCGTGTTTAATTAGATACTCTTATCTAGAGAAAAGTTCCATAAAGGTAATGAAGTATTAAAACCTCCTTTAGCAGTTGATTTATAATTCATATACATCCATATGTATAATGCTTAATAAATCGATTATTCTTTAACTACTTTTAGCAAAGAACAACTTTATCATCTTTTACAATAAACAACATTCGCATGATTCAAGATGATTCACAATCTCATGAATCCAAAAGTCCATTCTCATGGAGTTTCGTAATGCGACTTTGCTTATGTCTCCAAGAGGACACTGCCAAAATAGGTTGAATCAACTATTTGATTCGATCCTTACAGTATTTATGTTACAGATGGGCTCCACATATAAAGACAATTATGTAAATCTACATTTCATAATCATGTCTTTATAAAGTTTATAATTCACAATTATAAAATAAACAACATTTGTTCACTCAAAACAACGAGCCCAATAGGCAAGAAGAGTTCATAACTTACATGTAAAAGTTCATAACCTTTAACCAAAGTTCATAACTTTTATGTAAAAGTTCACAACTTTTACCTAGAAGTTCATAACTTTCATGTAAAAGTTCATAACTTTTAACCAGAAGTTCATAACTTCCAAGTAACAACCTTTGCTGCTGTTGCCTATTCGTATTCTACCTTTCACCTTCATAAGGTTTCTACTTAAGTTGAGATTCTTCATATTCTACTAATATGAAATCCACCACGGTATCTAATACCTTTGATATAGAAACAAAAGTAGAATAATTAATAAATACTTAAGGTAGCAGTCTTACTGCCTTTCATCTTCTCATAGTTCTCCAAACAAAGTTTGCTATTTTCATTCTAATGAACGATTCATTCTAGAAATGGCAACATCCTTCTTTTGGAGATCTCTCTATGCCAACAGCTTTGGTCTTTAAAACATGTTTCACCCGAACCTTTCGGTCTCTATGCTTTTCGACCTTCCTTTTATCCTTTTCCTTTTGAACCTTAAGCACACAATTCGAGGCGGGCTTATCCTTTATGGATAACTTAACATTCTTTTGCATCCTATGCAACTAATTCACAATTTTCTCCATGTCATTCAAATGATAGTTCATCACCAATGACTATCAATTAATGAATTCAAGATCACATCTTAATGCCCTTTTGGAGGCCAATGAGAAAATGTTGCCTCAAACACTTATCTTTTCTTGCTCACTAACTGATGGAACATTTCCATTTGTGATGTATCATATATCTCAAGTAAAACTTCCACGTACGGAAGAATTGGTGGCAAGTGTAAGATAACAAAATTTAACAGAGTCCCTTCGATACTTCAAGTAAGCATCTTTTATACTCGTGTTACAATTGCTAGTGGTTCATTGGGCAAAAGGATTATTGAGAACATATGATTCCTTTTGATTTGAGAACAATTCTCAATGTTCAATAACAATCGAGATCAAGGTAATAGCAATTATAACTATAATAAAGCGTGTAAAGATTTTAGTTAAATGCTCCCACTTAAATTATAAAACCCTTTAAAATATTTAAGTGGGTGAAGATCCGAAATCCATACTTAACCATAGCACTGCTTTGGCATGTCCCTATGATTAAATATAATTTCGGTAGGCAAAGACTCAAAATCATGCTTTGAACCATTTAAACATATTTTGGATGTGCACTTCTTTGCCAATTGCATCATTATGCAACTCTTCTAATTTATGAGATGCATGATATCATATATCATATTTAATTGTATGTTACTCATCTCATCTTTGCCTCGGGCTCAAACACCGTTTTGATTAACCCTTTGTTAAACCAATTACAACACAATGAGAATCACCATTTCTCATATTATCGCTTCGCTAAGGTCACAACATGCGTACCCGCTTTGGCGTGGCTACCATGATGCGAACATAATACTTGACTAGTGTTATACGTAATTGGGTGGCAAATATAAACTTCATAAGTTTATTTAGGGTTTGTTAAATCCTGTGATTTTAATTGTATCATATACAATTCATGGCATTAATATTAAACATACTCTTGTTAATACTAATTAGCATGGCATCCTATGTCATACATATGTTAAGCATGCAATCTAGCATGGCATCACATGGCATCCAATTGTCTAGCATGCATATAGAATATCTAGCATGGCATCACATGGCATCTAAATAAAAATAAAACATGCATATGACTCGAACCGTGTTATGGTATGGTTTAAATCTACATTGATTTTCATAGGCCAATATGAAAATCAACAAGGTCATATCCTAGGTGGTAGCATCCATCACATGGTCATTGCACCGCCTCTTGGATCCGCCTCCACGTCTTTGCTTCTAAGCACCATCTCATGGATTTATATTTTACAAAAAAAATTGCAACCTATACAATTTTTCTAGTAAAATAAATTTTACATATCATAAATTGCATCCTATACAATTTATCTAGTAAAATTAAAATTAAAATTTACATAAATACAAACGACTCGCAGGTCGTATTTATATAAAACCATAATAAATAAAATAAAGCATCCACGGGGTCCAAAACCATACCATAACACCATGCATAAAATTATCAACAATAATTTTATATCTAAAAATATTTAGGATTCAAAGTGGTAAAATACAATCACATTGTATTTAGAATTAATTAATTTGGAAAAATTCGTAAATATGCAGAAACAATTTTCCACACTTAAAACGAAAAAGGGGTTAAAACTGTCGGACAGCAGGCTCATCGGGCTGCGCATACTGCGCGCAGCCCATGCTGCGTAAGCAGCATGCTGCTTACGCAGCACGGCAATTGCAAATTGCAATTGCAAGTTGCAATTGCAATTTGCAATTGCAATTAGTATTCTGGGCATTATGCCCAGAATACGAACAGTAGCATTTTTTTTTTTTTTTTTTTTTTTAATTAAATTGAATTGAAACAATTTCAATAAAAACCCATGAATCAAATTCATGATTCCAAAAACCCCTTAAACATTCCAAATCATTAACATAAAATCATTCACAATGATTAATCAATAAAATCAAATTTTATTTTGTTATTCACAATAACATAGAACCCTAAATAAAACATACAAACTCCTAACAACAATTTTGATCCAATCAAAATCATACAAACCCTAACATGCAATTTTGATCCAATCAAAACATAAATCCAATTCAATCAAAATACAAGTGGCTCTGATACCACTGTTGGGGATTAATCGCACAAAACAAAATACGCAGCGGAAATAAAACGGATTAATCCCCGCCACGGATCCATGTATATTGCATTGAATCGGAAAGAGGGTTAAAGAATTACCTTAATTCTTTGTAGGTTTTGAATCAAAGGAACCAAATTAGCTTCCCTCTACGGTTGATCCACACTGAGCAATTGATTCACCGCGTGCTAGCGCCGGGATTGAAGAACGATTCTTCGAACGAGAGAGAGAGAGACCGAAAAATCATATTTTTCTTTGGGTGTCAATGGTGAAATTCGGCTATCCACACCCCTTTTTCTTTTTGTCTGCCGAAAACCATTTTTTTCATATGTGAAAAATCTTATCTCTTTTAGGTTTTTATATCCTTATATATAAAACCTAAAAATTAATTATAATTATGACCTAATACACTTATTAGTCATAATTATAAATTAACCCACACAACTTAATATTAATTCTCAATTAATATTAAATCAAATCAATTCTCCATAATACACTTATGTATATACAATATTATAATTAATTATATCTCTATATAATTTAATTATAATATGTGGCATACTTTATGCAATATTAATCACATTAATATTCACATATACATATACATATAAATATATATCACTATATATATTTATTCTCTTTCTCATTCATAAATTATTATCCAATAATAATTTATACCCGATAAGATGAACTTCATTTTGCTCTTGTGTGTGACCCCATAGGTTCATATTAATTGGCAATAAGGAAATTACCATAATGTCCTTATAGGTCATAAGCGGACTCTAGCAAGCCATTACGACTACCCAATTAATATGATTGGAATGATCCAATACCTATTTATAGAATGTCATATTCCCTTTTGTCTCTTTGATATCATGATTAATCATAAGACATGGTTCACTTGTCAATCTTATATAATTAATCATATGCTTTCTCGATCTCAAAGTAAACTGTTCAGACAAATCAATTGATACTCTTATCAATTATTTGAGCACGGCCATGCATTTAACAGTCTTACTTATCGAGGGGCCCAGTGATATCGCTCTCTTGTTAGAGAGGGACAAAATCCCATATCTGTCACTCACATCCCTAAGCATGAGTCATATTGTACCCAACTACAGCCTTTATAACTACTCTGTTACAAGCAGCGTTTGACTGCGTCAAAGCACAACATGAATTCATCCCGGAATCCATGGTGACCTCAGGTCAAAGGAATCAGCTGATGACACTACTATAATCAAGATCAGTTGTGACACGTGACCATGAACTTGATCTTATAGTGGGTCTCCAGCAACATGTTCTCTAACATATTACCCGTGAGTATAATCTGTATCTGTATACACTATATTCATCTTATGAATATCCATTATCACTCACACTAGTCTTAGTTTGTTATTATTCCCATAATAACAATCGACTAGGGATATTTAGAATAACACGATTTATTCATGGATAATTATCATAAATGCTAACATACAAACATAAATGACAATATTAATCTACATTAGATTAATCTTAGAAGTCAAATTACATAATCCAATATTGGCCTTAGGGCACAATCTCCAACACATATTGATATTGATGATGAAGTGATGGAATTGCCACTCGGGTAACACCGAGATAATATCACTGGCCACTTGATGAGTGGGACTGATAAGTGTATGGCCATACCCAAATAAGTTGGTTGCTTATTTGATTAATCAGTCAACTCAAGATCAAGAGATATAATAAACAGTAGAAGAGGATAACAGACACCATGTCTCTTGTTTATTCATATCGATATCTTTGGCAAAGGACACTATGAGATTACTACAGGGTGAGTGTCTTCTAAAGACTACTGCATCTTTGTGTTAATTGGGGGCTGTAATGGTTTGCTAGAGTCCACTTACAGTCTATGGGCTTGGACCTACTGCCAATATAAAGACAGACCCATAGGATCATGCACATAGGTCAATTGAGCTGGAACTTGTAGAAATTGTACATGTAATGTACATTGGAGGGAATGCGTTAATTAATTAGTTGACACTTGGTGTCAAGGTAATTAATTAATATTGGGTTGATTTTATTTAATTAATAAGTTTACATAATATAATTAATTAATTTATCAATTAATTGAATTACATAAAGTAAACAATTAATTAAATTATTTTCCTAAGTAGGAAAATTAAAATACATGTATTATATTTCTTAAGTATGGTTTAATTTTAATTTAGGGGTAGCTAAATTCAGCCTAATGGAATTAAATTATATAGTATAAACTTTTAATATAAAGTTTATTTATGTAATTATAATCCTAGTGGGCTTAGGTTTAATTAACTTAGTCAAAACCCAATTAGACAAGGAGTCTATATGAGGGCACACTTAAGAATAAAAATTATCCCTAACCTTAATATTAGAGCTATAAATTTCAGCCCCCATAGAGAATTTTACAGCTGCAATTTTCCATTCCTCCTCTTCTTCGGCTAGCACCGATTCCTGCTCGATAGTTGGTTGTGCACCGGATTTTGGAGATCGCAGTTTCAGGATTCAATTCTACAGCAGTCTCTAGAAGAGACAGATTTGGTGAGTTTAATCTATATTTATCCAAATTGTTTTTTGTTCCAATCAATGGTAATTGGACACAATAGGTGGATTCTAGGAAATTTTAAACGGTGTAATTCAGTTGCGCCATGTTATTTTTCTGATGACGAATCCCAATATAAAGCTCAATAAAAATCAAGTGCATTAGCAAGTCATATGAAATGTTTTGAAATGTGTTTTCCAAATGGGTAAAAGGCACTCAAATCCGAAATCCATCCTATCAAACAGTGTGCATGAATAAGATATATACAGAAATCAAAATCAGTAGTTCAGAAATAAATGTCCCTATCTAAAACGGCCAAGAGACTAAGAGTCTCCACCACCATCATCATCATTGCTATCCTTGTTCTCAGCAGTGCTGCTGCTACTCTCCCTCCTAAACATCTGGGTCGTCTGTGCCAGATAAGCATTCCAACACCTCAAAGAAGCCACCTGGACCTCCAACTGACCATATCGAGTCCTCTCTCACTCCAGTCGAGCCTGCATACATATGTATATCATTTATACATTACATTGCACATCACATTGCATCACCCTTTTTGACAGGTAAAAGAAAACTACGTGCATCATCATGTTGTCGCGGATCAGCAGGCCGCAAGTAGTAAAAAGAAGGCGAGCATAATTCTCGCAGGAGCTCCGAGGATATTGCAAGAATAGAGGGTATAAATAGTGAGCCAAGGAGGAACCAGAAAAGAGTTAGTAATCAAAGAGGTATTCATACTTCCATGGATGGCATCCTCTGGGTCGAAATGGACAGGCATGGAAGGATCCGACACAATCTACGGATAGGAGTAGCCACCAATAGGACTATAAGGCTATGGCTAACTATCAAAGATGTATTAGGGTAGACCCACTATCCACCTTATAGGAGGAACGACCTTCATGACCAGAACAAAACCACCGATAACAGGCTGCGACTGAACCTGTTCCTGGAACAAGAGGCGTTTGTAAGTTGGACTCACCAGAACGCGAGCTGCTGCCTGCTTGCCCTATTTACCTGCCTCTTTCCCATGCCAGCCCAAGGAGGATCCTGAAACACCAAGCATTAGAGCAGCCAAATAATGCACACGAGCCTCAGAAAATAAAAGCATCAGAAAAATAAAGGCAGAATGCATTGTAGTGGAGGCAGAATTAGAGTACCCATTAGAGGTAATAGGTTCTGTGTGATGTAGGCCGTAATCACCCTCCGAGCCTACTATAGTGTATCCATCCTCAAACACACCCTTGTGCTCATCCGAAGGAATATGCACTCGCCAGAATAAATATATCAGTAGTGGGACAAGAATAAGCCTCTTTCGGGTCTCCCGTAGCACTTGTCAACCCTATCCCTGATATACCACACCAGATATGAGGGGCAATCCATGACCAGTCGCCCCTCAGTCAGCTGCGAGTCTCCTATCATTGCCCCACTACTTTGACGACATGGAACCTAATAATTCCAACCCGGCCTGCATTGGACAGCAGGTCCTTTGCCTCTTTCATCTCCTTGGAACTTTGGAATGACCAGGTGTGAAGAAAGAGTGGAACATCATCCTTCAATTTGATAAAGAAAAATTACTTCTTGAAGCCCTTGACAAAGGAGACTCGGCTGTTGAAGAAGCGGAAGTTTACCCCTTTGGCGAACGTCAAATAGTCACTGTTTGAGTTGCGGTAAACTAAGTAAACGATATGACAGAACATCGCATCGGTTAATTTGATGTTGAGGTTGCAACAAAGCCAGTATATGGCGCACATTTCTTCTATGGCGTTTGGATGAATTTGTGCACATCAAATGTTGTATCGGGTTAGGGCATCGCAAATCTCCTCCAGGAGTGGGTACGAGAAGCCGCCTTTAATGTGATGTTTGTAGATTGTGAAGTAGCCTTCTAGAGACATATGTACTCTTTGATTGGAAAAGGGTTGTAGGCAGTCGCAGGATTGAGCCATTTGTAACCAGTCTTCAGACGTCTTATTTCCACCTCCTTGATTATGGAAATCATGTCTGCGATATGGGGAGTAAGAACTATTTCATTTTTCCCCTTTGCTATTGCTAAAAGATGTTCGACGTAGGGGTGCAGGATGCGGTGTTGCCCCGGATGAGCTTACGGTGGGTGTTCTTTCACGTGAATCAAAGGAAGAGAGTCTGGCGAGGTTTAAATCCATTTCCACAATGGTGGATGGAGGGGGGGTTGAGTCTTTCTAGGCTTGATGACTATATATATTGGGGGGATTCCACTAAAAGGCAGGCTTATATGGGTAATTTTCATTCAAGGGTCTAAGGGCCAAGCAACAAGGATTTGGCAACAATAGTAGAATGGTACAAAGATGGGTGCAGCCCAAAGAGTTTGGGGTATAGCATAGAGAAAGAACAAACAATATAAAATACACATCAATGAAAGATTGAGGGCAGAAGTCACTTTCTGGTTTAGCAGAGTGATGAGTGAACTTTGGGGATGCAGAGGCTGTAGAAGAACTTGTCTAGGCAGTGTTGATTAATGTTGAAGGAAGGAAGTTGAAAAACCCATTTTGATAGGATATCCAAATGTCGTGTCTTTTGGCTTGGATAGGTGGAGCAAGATTACATGGCGTGAAGCTCAAGGTCTGACATTTTTTGAAATTTGAAACCTTTGAGGGTGGGGATTTCTGATGATTCCTAGGCTCATCGATCTGGGTCTATTAGGTAGGAACCGGCTGCTAGATTCGGACGTCTAAATCTAGCACTTAGGGGACCTTCTGGAAGACCGGAAGTAGAGTCCTCCACCACACTTGCTTCCTCTAGAGAAGCGTGTTTGAGACAGATCCGGCCTCAACACAGCCCAGACCTGGATCCGTTGAACGATTTCTATCGAATTCATCAGTAAGAATTTTTCAATATCTCCTGATTGTTGTTTAGTTGTTTACTCCTTAATTTAGTACTTTTTGGATTCAAACGACATAACTTTTTCTGTTGAGGACTTTTGTAGTCTAGTGAAAAAGGACAAAAAAAAAAAAAAAAAAAGCTTCATTCATGCATCTTTGAATTATAAATCATAGGAATCCAAAATAAAACTCTTATAAATAACTCAACCTCATTACAAATCCTTAATAAATCACTAATAACTCAACAAATCAACAAAAACATTAACTAGAGGTTGGAGACGTTATTGTTAGATTTTGTGCCCCTAGGCCAAAATCAACATTTTCGTATAAACTTATTCATATATTTTATTTAAAATATATCCATATGATTAATTTAAAGTATGTCCATATTAGTAATTTTACATTCTAACAACAACAATTTTATCATAAATTTACCAAGTACTACTTATCAATAAGTAACAAAAAAAACAGTAAATAAGAACAGCAAACAACAAAAAGGAATAGTTAAACAAAACAGGTCCCAAATATAAAAAAATCATTAACTATTATTTAATCTTTCCTTATTTCTACATTAAAATACTAATTAATTATCAAAATTTATTTTGTTTCATCTTATTTTTATTAAGAGTCCTTCCTTTAACATATGCATCTATATTGATAGAGTAAATAATCTCTTGTTTATAACAATATAATTAACATTCTTTATTATATTTTAAAAGATGTAAGTGAGTGTTATTTTAAATATTTTCTTTTTAACATTTTGCATAATTATAGGTATAAAAATTACTACAATAAATTTTTGCTCGCATGTGTAAGGAAAAGAAATAAAGAAGTAATTAATGATCATGATCGAAGAGGGCCACATAATAATGACTTATGAGCACTTAAGTTAAATGGAAAGACAAACGAAGCATTAATAAATAGGAAAAAAAAAAAAAAAAAAAACTGAAAAAGAATCAATAGTGCAACACATAAATATTGTACTCAACAGTAGCATCTCCTGTAGTTTGGTCAAATTTATGAGTAGTTGCCTGAACATAGCCTCTAGCAAACCGGAAAAGTCCACTTCCTCCGATCACCGGCATTTCTCTGACCTTCGAAAACACGGTGTTCCTGCCGAGAACAGTGAGAGTGCTGCCATTATATTTACCTTCAACAAAAGCAAAATTCATCGCCATTAACAAGCCGATTTCATCCTGTGCTGCCTGAGCATAAAATCCCTGAGCTTTCCCGACCAATTTGGAGGTGATTTGGGGGCCTAGAGTTAATGGATTGTCGATCATCCTAACCATACCAAAGCCTGTTGTTGATGCGTTCGACGGCGGAACCACCATAACGGCGGAGGGATTGGGGCCTGTAACGATATCATGCCAGTACATCCTGAAATGGCTAAGCTTTTCTTTCTTTAGACCCAACTGTTTCCTGTCCATGCTTCTAACAAATTCATGGTTTTCTCCGGCGCCGGCGTCCGAGAGGAAGAGGAGGCCTAAGAGGGAGACAGTGAGTAATTGGATACCGACAAACGGGACTCCTTTAGCCATTAGACAATATCCCCACTCTCTCTCTCTCTCTCTCTCTCTACACTAGGCAAATTTTTTTTGTTGCTTATGTTTGGTTGGACAGGACTTCATCATGTACACACGTTTTCCCATTTTATATGAGTTCACCCCATTCAATTTGTTTTCAATTTTCATCGTTATTATTTTTAGGCAAATATCCGGAGAGACCTTCACTTTTATGAATTTCATAACTACCCCGTAAGCAATTTTTTAAACACATTAAATATATAATTTTTTTATTTTGATATAGTATTAGTCTTAAACTTGACACATTTGTTACGCGTAGTTTACAATATATGTTAACTAACACATAATATCATTCTTGTGAAACATAACTCTGAAATTCATTGAAGGAATTTAATTATATTTCTTATGTAGATGTGCCATAGCTATAAATATAAACCATACGTCTAATTTAACCTCATGTGTCACGTGGCAGTTAATGGACACAGCCCATAAAAGTTAAATGTGTCAAATTTTGTGCTAATACTCAAAATAGAAAGATTATACACTCAATGTGTTGAAAAAATTTGAAAGGGTGTCAATTGCAAAATCTATGAAAATTCTATTAAAGAATTTTTTTAATCATTGATTGTGATACAATTTTGGCAGTTTTCTACATATTCTTTTCGTAATGGGTTTTTTTTTTTTTTTTTTTTATGATGGGGCGCAAAAAATTTTATTAAAA
Source organism: Euphorbia tirucalli (assembly GCA_039660915.1). NCBI lineage: Eukaryota > Viridiplantae > Streptophyta > Magnoliopsida > Malpighiales > Euphorbiaceae > Euphorbia > Euphorbia tirucalli. The sequence continues at coordinate 36,820,720 of CM077636.1, read as the reverse complement.
TTATTTCATGGATTGATTTTAATTTAATGTTAACAATTTGTTGTTTACTACGAGTGTGTTTCACATTCTATCAAACATAATCTAACTAAGCAAGCCAAAGTAAGATTTTCACACATTTAACAAAATTTCAGTAGGTTAATTAATATTTGTAATGAATGATTAGAAGTTTAATGTAATAAAATTATTAATTTGGAGTCTTATAAAAGTTTTAAAAATTTTGCATATTTTCATAATTTCAAGCGTTAATATTTTGCTAAAACTATCCAATAAAGGTTCAATTTAATTACATATTTTATCAAGATCAAAGATCAAAATATCCAAAAAAGATAGAAAGAAAGAAAGTGACCAATTTTATATGCAAATAAGTTTAGGAGTTAAAAGTAAAATAAAAATATGTATATTTGCTGTTGATGGAGAAAGGTAGATCTGAATTAGAGTTACCTCCCGGCTAGAAATTGGCTTTGATTAAGCAGCAGTAATACTAATTTTGATAATAATTAAAGTTTTGTTTCTATGCCTTTATATGGTTGTTACGAAGAAATAAATATTTTTTATGCTTTTACTTTTTACTACATATGTAATGTGATAATCTTTTTTAACTTTTTGTTCATAAGAAATCCAGTTAAATATGACATCAAACAACATAAATTCTTTAAAGAGGAGTGAAACTTTACTAAAACTATTCTTGTTTTTTTTTTTTTTTTTTTTTTTTTTTCATTTATAAGATTTGAACCTAAGATATTACCTAATTATACAAAGGCAAAAAAACCCCTTAACACTTCAACTAACAGCTTGATAAACTATTTTTTACTTCATATGTAACAAGAAGTAATCTCTTTGCCTAATAATTAAAGTTAAAAAAAATTAATATATATCAATTTTTTTTGGAATGTTTTAGAATACTATTGTAATATAGTAATTCTTAAAAGTATGTGAATAAAAGGATTGCTGATTTGAGTATAATAAAAGAATAAATTTTTTTTTTTTTCAATAATTAGGGGAATATTATTGTTTAAGTATTTACGAGGGGTGAGGATAAAAAATTCATTATAGTATGGAGAAACAAGAAATGACCCACCAGCCAAAACCAAAAACAAAGATTTGTGATTAGTTTGGCTAACCCAAATTAAACTATTAGAAAAGTCAGTGGAAGCTCGCGAAATCGATCATTGCTTCACGTTGGATAAATAGTCTTTTTATACTTGAGACTTAAGCATTACGTTTTCAATTGAATTGTGAATTACTTTGGCAATCTCATACCCATTCTTTAATGTGTGTCAGGAATTGTTTCGCCTGTAAATTATAACAAGTTAAATATAATTTTAAAAAAATTAAGAAGTTTAAACTATTCTAGACACCCTATCCCATTTGCATGCCAAGTTAATAAAATTATATCATATGACATATTTTATTTAAATACAATATGAAAGAATTTACGTAGTGTGTTTATTTTTATCGGTACACGTAAACGATGATTAATATATAATTTATTAGTAATCATTGAGTTGATATGATAATAAAGAGTCATATCTCATCCTTTACATAAGTTCCTACAACTATAAGAAATCAGATTGTTCGTGGCATCAATTCAATTGTCATATAAATGATTGTAACAATATATATATATATTAGTCAAGTAACTTGGTTATATCCGACGCTTATTCGTATGCATATTTCTCAAAAGGAAAAAAAAAAAAAAGCTTCAAAATTCTCAGTGCAATTAAATAATTAACAATCATTAAGTATATAGAATTCTATTCGTATAAATTTTAAGTTTATCCAGGGATGTAACAAGGAAGGAGAATTACCGAAAAAAATTCACATTGAGTAGAGATCAAGCTGAATTTTGTCTTTGAAACTTTAATGTGGAGGGGACGTGAATACCCTCTCCTGCCCCATTCCCGTTCTGTCTCTATCCTTGCCCCGATTAGTTTTAGTAGATTTCATGGATTTCCTCATTAACTTTCTGAAATTTTTCATTAGATTATGTTAATATTTTATTTAGATGATATTATATAAACTTTTTTTTTTGTTATCATTAGTTTCGTATTACTATCTATTTATTGGTGAATGAATCATGTGTATGAGTTTATTTTTTAATAGGTATTTTAATTTGATTTCTCGTATGAATATGATAGATTTTTAGGAAATTTTAGCATTTCAATCGGGAACGAAAATCCTCATGAGATGGAAATTTCTTTGTAATATGGAAATGGAAATGAAATTTTTATCCCATAAGAGGTGATATATCAAAAAAGGGGAATGAAAAATGTAGATGAAAACTGTTCTCCATCATGTTTGCATCTCTAATCTAGAAAACCAACCCGAAAAACGTGTGTTAGTGTTACAACATATGATTATAGTTGGCATTTTAGAAAAAAATTGGAAATAAAGATGGAAGGGTAGACCTTCTAGATTAAAGAGCAGGAAAAGCAGGGTAAGTCATAATTGGAAAAGGTGGAAAAGGAACCCAACTAACCCATTAGACTTAATTGGACGCCACGCATAAATGTATATATATTCTACAACAAAGACAAAATGTAGTGGGGTAAAATATTCCACATATGTTCATATATCCATCATGATTACGTCCCACATGAGTTCAACTCCATTTGCACTTCTGTTTTTTTTCTTTCTGTCTTCTACCGTTCTCGTCTATTCTACGCCTACTATATTATTTCCTTAAACTACAAAATTAAGTTTTAACAGTCCACTTTATCAATAATAATTAAAAAGAAAAATGGAAAACATTCAACCAATACTATATTGTATTGTTTTTTTTTTTTTTTTTTTTTGCTTGAACGATTTCTCTTCTTTTTCTTCTTTTTAATTCATTGTGTTATTTCTAAAATTGGATTGTGTATATATTAACAATGTTTAATTGGACCGATAATAGTGGATATCTTACAATTTGTGCTCAATTATCTATTTCGGGAATTTCGTTAACTAATTAAACTATTTCTAATTTTGTGTAAATAATTATTTTAAGTTAATTAATTAATACATAACTGATAAATTACTGAAAAGTTACAAGATGGTGTGAAAGTAATGGATTAATAGAAAGCGGACCACTACGAAGGCCAGCACAAGGAGTCCAATTCTTGCCAAAAAAAAAAAAAAAGGAAAAGGAAAAGAAAGAAAGAAAGAAAGAAAAGTTTCATAAAAAAAATAGTTACAAAAAATTTTACGACTTTTTTAAAACTTATATTTTCCAAACATGAATTAGTCAAAGGAATCAATATATATAATTTTTTAATTTACTTTCTATTGAGAAATAATTAATTGATTATATTTATGAAAAGCATAAAATAATAAAAAAAAAATCATGACCACATGAAATTTGGTCAAATACAAGATTATATCAAAAAAAAAAAAAAAAAAAGGAAAGAAAGAAAAGTTTCATAAAAAACAATAGTTACAAAAAATTTTAAGACTTGTTTAAAAATTTTATTTTCCAAACATGAATTAGTCAAAGCAATCAATATATATAATTTTTTAATATACTTTCTATTGAGAAATAATTAATTGATTATATTTATGAAAAGCATAAAATAATAAAAAAAAAATCATGACCACATGAAATTTGGTCAAATACATGATTATATATATATATATATATATATAAAGAAAGAAAAGTTTCATAAACAAAATAGTTACAAAAAATTTTAAGACTTTTCTAAAAATTATATTTTCCAAACATGAATTAGTCAAAGCAATCCAAACATGAATTAGTCAAAGCAATCAATATATATAAGTTTTTAATATACTTTCCATTGAGAAATAATTAATTGATTATATTTATGAAAAGCATAAAATAAATAAAAAAAATCATGACCACATGAAATTTGGTCAAATGCATGATTATATATATATAAAAAAAAAGTAATCTCTTTATTTCACTAATCTAATTTTCATCTCCTTGTATTTCCATATTATGATTATTTCTCATATCTTAAAATATCTTACACTCATATTCATATTCGTCTCTAAGAGATATATATAGTATTGTCTTTTGTAATATAAGCATTACCTTTTTTTTATTATTTTTTTATTTTTTAATATAAGCATTACTTAAAGATAGAGAAAATGCCTCGTATAAGCTAAAGGGCAATTTTAATACAAGACCTTACAAAATCAATTGGATAAGCCTAATTTGTCCAAATATACACTGCATTAACAATTTCAAAAGAATAAAACACAACAATAAAATGAAGAGAAATCAAAATGTGACAAACACAAAATACAAGGAGGTAAATTAGATTAGTAAAATGGATCGGAGTATTAATATAGACCAAACATCAAGCAGATTATAATTGTTTATTAAAAAAAAATAAAAAAGAAATAATAATATTGGTTTTGGAAATATTATTGAAGAGTTCTTAGCAAAGGCTTTTAGATTTTCAAATTGTTCTTTTTCATTAATAAAATGTAGAGATAATACAAATAAATTGATAGTTTGCTTTTTTATTATAATATTATATTTTTCCTATTCAGATTAGATTGATATTTAGTTTATGATTTAAATTTCCTAGTTAGTGTATGATTATCTTTTCTAATTGGATTGATATTATATTTACTTTATTATTTCCCATTTTGTTGTTTTTTAGTTTATATAATAGGCATTTTATGTAATGAGAAACGACACACATATGAATGAATAAAAATGACTTTCTACAAGCTTGAGAATTTGTTTGAACTTATCAAGATCAATGGATCTTATGAGATTCTTTTGACTTATCACCCTCATTTTCACCTCTTTCCAGGGTGTGGCATTAATATCATTCTTCATGGAGCTTTCTATTTAGACTTTCTTAGAATTCGTCTTCCAATCTTGTGTTGGGTCTATAAAGTTATATCTATGGGGTTTTCAGTACTTTGTTTCTTGCGATTTTATAGGTTATTTTGTTTGGGGTTCGCACCACTTAGGAATACCAAATATAGTTATGGGTTCAAGGCTATATTCTTTGTGGGTTTGCATCAAAATGATTTACGAATAATGTTGCTCGTATTCTTGGGAACACTATATATTTTCTATACATGTCTTAGGGCCAGTTTGGTAGGGCTCTCAGTGAAAGTGCTGTCAGGGAAAGGGCTATCAAGGAAAGAACTGTTAAGGAAAGTGCTGTTTGGGAAAGCTATTAAGTGTTTGGTAATATTTTTATAGAAATAGCTTTATGCTTAAAAGCAGTTTGTGTGGTGTTTGGTAAAACTATTTATAAAAGTGCTATTGATATATAAAATGACATAAAAGAATATATATGATATACATTAATTTTTACTTAATTTAATTAATTAAATAATATTAAAAATTAATAATTTCTTTCACATACATTGAATAAAAAAATTATTTTATTTATTTATTTGTATATTATTAGGTATTAATAATTTTTTTTATTAATCTTCATATCACATACGTATTATACAAAAAAAAAAAAAGAAAGAAAACGAAAAAGAAAAAAAAACGACATATTTATTTTAAGTGAAAGATATTAATATAAAGTAACAATTTTTATACTAATCATCCATACATATGTAATAAGTTAATCAAAAAATTGATCAACACACGATTATTGTTAATTTGTCTATGCCATCAAAGAAAAAGTAATCTCAATACGAATAGAATCCATTTTTATAACCCTACTATTACTAGAATTCTCCCGAGATAATTTTCCTTGTTGTCTTTGTTTCCTACCTTTCTTGCCTTTAGAAGCATAATAGAGGATCATTTCAGGAGTTTGGTAACTAGGTGGATGAAGAATCGTCACCATTTCATTTTGCAATATTAAAAATGATAAAAGGTTTTTGAAGTATGTTTATTTTAAGCTTTCCTCTATTACCAATTTATAGTCGAATTCCTTGAAAATATATACCCATAATATGAATCCAGTTTTATAGAGTTGAAAATGGGCTATCCAACTGACAATATCCAATGTTTTTATTTATAGAATTTTGTGAGTTTTTAACATTAGGCTTCTTTATAAAGTTCTGAAAATAAAAATTGCCTAATCAAAGGCAACAAAACCAAGAGAAAATATCTCCTATCAACATAAGATCCTCCAAAAAAAGATATATGACTTGGCATATCAAGCCTTGTTATTTAGAATGTTACGAGAGGCCTATGTTAACTTTTTCTTTTTCCCTTTTAGCCTCCAAATTACCAAAAAAAAAAAAAAAGTCCAGTGGCAACCGTTTCATTGCGCATTCAACTATATGTAGCATCAATATTATAAAAGATTTAATACAAGTTTCTTCATCTTGGCTAAGAACTGCTTGGCACTGTCGAATCCCTCAGCCGTTTTTAATCAAGAATTTTTATCCCTTTGGCGTCTTGTCCTATCAAACAATCTGCAGTGACACTACCCAAAATTGCTGAGGAAGAGGAAGTCAAGCTAGATACCATAAAAATCCTCCTGCATTCATCCATGTAAACCATCTTTCATTTCATTGTCTGTAGCAAAACAACAATAGCTTCGTAACTAAGCTTCTGACATGTCATGCAATCACAAAATAAAATTTTGCTAAGCAGTAAATGAATTTAAGATTATTGTTACTAATACATCTGTAACTTGCCGAAAATGTAAAACTGAATCAAAACAAGATACTTAACATTCTCATCAACATAACAAGTGGTATATCCTCATCTATATCTTATTGAGATTGAGATTATAAAGGTATATCTTAATTCAGAACATAGAAAAACTGATTATTGATAATGAGGATTAAAAAGTTGTTAGGAAATATGTACAAGCAAGGAAAACAGAATAATGATAAGATAACATACCTCACACACAGTAAAAATAGTGCGGACTTGTTCAAAAATTTCATCCACTGTTCCAACAGCATTAATCTGCAAGCATTACTTCCTTTAGTAACATGTTTTGCAGTATTTTGTACATGTTTCCAAAACAGTTTTTGATGGCTAACATAAAAACATAACAAGACACCAATTCATCAATACATTGACCAAGAGGTATTCGAAAGGAAATCATGGGATCCAAGGTTCAAAACCCAGCACCTCCTCCCCAATTGAATTAATAAAAAATAATAATAACAAAATCAGAGACATACTAGCATCATATATAAAAGTGAACAGAAATTACATAACTAAATTCATCATTAGTGACATAAGTTTCTCAAGACTTGTCACATGGAGTTATAATACCTTGTGCAGTTTTCCTTTCTTGGAGTAGTAGCCAATAACAGGAAGAATTACTGCTGAAAACACTTTAAGATGTTTCTTGAATGTGTCTATATTATCATCATCTCTACCCTACAATAGGGAATTTTAAACTTTTGATTAAGGTTTTTGGCTTTACATTACTTGTTTAGATTGGAAATTAAGATTGCATATTCACCTCATAACGGCTAAGCACTCTTTTTACCATCTCTTCTTCTGGGCAATAAAAAAAAGTACCATGTTTGGTTCTACCCCAATCTGCATTAAAAAAATATGCTTATTATCTTTACAAGGAGTGTGCAAATAAAATCTAGCTTCACACCACTAACTATATATGACTCAAAATTCTTCCACCTATCCGAAGTCCCTTCTGCTCAATTTTTTGTTTCTCCGTCAAATCATTTCATTGCAGTAAGTGTTGTACCAAATAAGTTTGGAATAAAAACATATCACAGAAGAAAACCCAGATCCCTTTGACAATTGTACATACATCACAGTGAGAATATTTACATGAAACATAATGTAGATATAGAAACTCACAATATGTTCAAATGCATGCAACACTTCTCTGAAAATTCCACTACTCCATAAGTTTGATTAATAAGACAATTGAGTTTTAGATAGATAGAGCATAGAAAATCCCATAACACAATTTGATTCAGAATTTACATCTATAATTGGAAGAAAGTTAGATTTACAACAAATTAACTTTTCTAAAATTTATAAATATCGCATGAAGATAAAGACTCTCAGCTCATGGAAACAACACAATCCCCCCTATTAAACAGTTGGTATAAATTGATTATATGTGAAAAGATTGAACTCAAATCAAATACAAGATACAGTCAACAAATTTCTGATTATGAGTAGTAATAATAACAGATACAATCAAGAAATTTCACATCATTAATTAGATTTACAATTAGCAGAAAGCTAAGCTTTAGTTAAAAATCAACAGCAATTTTTGGGGATCAGCAGAGAACACTCAACACACACAACGAACAAAATACGCAGCATAAAGTAGAACTAATTCTTATTTTGACATGAATACTTAACAGTTGGTCCTTATACCCAAAACCTAGTATCGACATCATCAGAAAGAAAGCAAAATGACAAAATATAGAAGAGAAGAAATGGAAACAAAACAAATGGACAAGAATTGCAATGAAAACAATAAACAAAATAGAATATGACATATAAGAAAAACTAAGAGAATATAATGTGGTTCACAAGTGAACTGTGAACGAAGAAGCAGATAGGAGATAAAGAACCTCTTATTAATTAATTAAGCATAAGAAAATGGATATTAGAAATACACTGGCAAGGTTGTAATGCCAGACAAGGTTGTAAATGAACTGGCTTTCTCTGTGTGTTGATCACTATTTGTTTAAATCCCAATTAACTGAAGCATTCAACATTGTAGCAGTTAAAACAAACCAAATTCTAATTCTTTCTATTCATCCCTGCCCTATTCTATTATCATCAAAATAAAGCTAGCTAGTCAAATGAATCAACAAATTCAAGCAAGGAATATGTCAAGGACCGATAAAGCAACAAGGAAATAGAGGCAACTCATCTCCAACGTAACTAAAAAGAATGCCAAATAACTATTTCTGAAGGATACCTTTGTTAATTTCTACAGCATGAAATGATGGGTAGTGAAGATTCCTTGCTGAAATTTGACATAGTTACTCCATTTTTCCTGCAAAAACGAAAAATATGAATGAAATCATGAGCTATAGGTAGAAGAGAAAGGAAAACTTGTTCCTCAGCGAACATAAAAAAAAAAAAAAAAAAGAAAGAAAAATAAAACCTTGTAAAGATAGAGCAAAGTAAGCGTCAATATAAATATGTAGCTGAAAAAGATGATGGGTGAAAGAGGAAGGAAATAACATCGATTGAGAGAGGAGTAAACCGGGAAAGGCAGCAGAGAGGAGTAAACCGAGAAGAGAAGCCGATCTATGATAGCGACGTCGGCAAAATGGATGGTGACCAGCAGCAGCCACCAAGGAGAGAAGAAGGAGCAACAGAGATCGATGATTTGGAGAAGAGAAGTCGACCGCTTTCCTATCTCTGGCTTTCAAGAAAAGCTTCAATTTGGAGCTTTTGCGGAAAGGCAACAAATCTCCTTTCCGTGTTTTTAGCTTTCCCACCTCTGTATTTACCAAACACCAGAATCTCTACTGTTTTGGCTTTCCAATGAAGAAAAGTTCCTTTCCCCGTTTAAGAAAGCCCTCCCAAACGGGGCCTTAGACTCATAGATTAGGTAGAAACTATTTATTGTATTTGTAGGGATTCTTACAGTGTAAAACAACACAAAATTGCAGTGGAAGCAATAATATTTTACACTAGAATCTGATAACAGAAACGATTGTTTAGATTATAGAAGAAAAAAAAACTGACTAAACTAGAAAGCACTACAAAACCATACTGTGAGCATGAGTTTTTTCGACCTATATGATGAAAATCCTATGTTACCTGTTAAATGGACGAATGTGAGTCGGATTTGAAAATGAGCAAAATGATGCTTGGAATGTTCTCAAACGCTTTGAAAACAGAATAGTCCTCGATTCGAAACCCCAAAAAAGGTCCTTCGAGTAATTAGAAAGCTTAGATGTGAGTGTAGGATTAAGGAAAAGCCTTGTTAGCTCTGGTTAGAGTCTCACAGTTGTAGTTTCACAACTATAGCCACATGGCTATAACGTCAGAGTTGTACGGCTATAACATTACAGCCACGTGGCTCTAACAGTTGATCGGATTATTTCCTAATTATCTTTTAACCAGCGTGTTTATTCCTAAATCAGAGGAATTTGAGCCGGGATATGCGAGATTAGGAGACCAAAAACATAACAGAAGATAAAAAGAGGAAAAGAAATCATTCTGAGGAGAAAAAAAATCGGTTTTTAGAGAAATCAAGAGAGGAAAAGAGAAAAAGAGAGAAAGAGTAAAAAGAACAAAAGAGAAAGAAAGAAACAGAGAGAAAACACTCGGGAAACACGTAAGGGTGAGGGTTTCAGGGTGTGTCACACTCATTCGGATTGATTCCGGGTTCATTTGGATCGGTTTGAGGTTCGTGTTCAAAGTTTTAGGATGTGTGCAGGATTCTAGGTGCATTCTGACGTTCATTTCACTTTCGGTCGTCAAATACACTGGAACACAATAAAGGTAAACTCTGAGAGGCCTTAAACTCATAATTGATTGCTTTGTGTTTTGCATTTTTTTAAGTTTTGTAAAAACTTGGAAACTGTCTGTTTGATTATAGCCGTGCGGCTCTAACTAGAGCTTAACGGCTATAATCCCTTAGAACAGAGCCGTGCGGCTATACCTCTACAGCCACACGGCTATGTTCTTCTGGGCAGAAACCCGAAATGCCCTAAAATGGCTGAATACAGGTAGTTTCCCATTTTGATTGTTCTGTTATGAATTAATTCGGTCGAATCATATCTGTTATATTCAAAATTGTGGTTTTCGGATTTTTGATAATGTTGATATGAGATTTCGTTTTCGGTGATTTTGATTTTTAGAATCCGAGGTTGTTCAATCCATATTGGATCCATGGTTCAGCTTTGAGGGACCCCCAGATTCCCTGAAATCCTTAGAATCCATTGAAACGAGTTAAAACAATGATTTATAAAAACAAACAAAACCAATTTCGGGTTCTGGACATTATAGCCGCATGCCTATAGTGGCTATAGCCGTGCAGCTCTAACTAGAGCCGCATGGCTATAGTTGCAAAAAGGAGGTAGAATCTCGATATGGCTCCCAAAGACGTCGTCGCGTGATGCTATCTTCGGAATCAAACTGTTTTTGATATGTTTACTGCTTTAGACCTTAGATGGATGTTTGAAATTAGAAACCCACACAAACGGAACCCTGAGTTCCGGGATAACCGACTCATTCAAAGGAAGTGACTTGCATGTAATTGAGCCAAAATGTTTTCCAAAACTGTTTTCAGGCACAAAAACCTACAAGGTGTTTCTAAAAGGGTTTTTCAAGTCTAATCGAGTGAGTCACCTGGACTTCTCGGTTACCCCCTAAATATATACCCCTATTTCCTGAAATTCCCTATTCTATCCTGTTATGAGTCCTATGTGTGTTTGTGATAATTGTGCTAGCCGTCTGTTTTGTAGTTTTTACTTTTCTTTTTATTATTTTGGATGTATTTAATAGATCAGATCGTGTATTCTAGGTGATTGTACTTTTTATAGATTTTTGTGTATCTAGGCTGTTGTAAGATGAGGATGAAAGTTTTTATCTTTTTGGGTTGTAATAAGTGGCCTCTATCCTTTTTGTTTGGTTTGGATGTATGGTTTACTTTTCCGCACTTTGATTTTATGTTGTTTATTTATGTCATCTGAATGAGCATCAGCTAATATTAAAAGATAAAATGGGTAGAGAATAAGTGAATATAATATGATGGTATAAACTATTAAATGAAAGCAAGCTTGAGGTTGAATAGGTAAGTTACCCGAACCCTGAATCTCTAGATCATGTATGGCAGTCTACACTTGGTAGGGAGTTATACCGGAATTTCCTGGATGAGCTGATCTGGGTGGCGACTCCATCACTGATCTCGAAATTTAGATTTTGAGGTCTTTAAGTTATTAAAACGGGCTTTTTCTAAAATGTAAAACCAGTTTTCCCAAAACTCACATTCTAAGTGAAGTTTTCTACAAAAGGGATTTTCAATCATATCAAACTGGCTTTCCTAAACAAAATCATCAAACCCCGTTTTTCAAAACAAATTCTCCACACATCTATAAAAACCTCTCCAGTTTGCTTCGCCACGTTCCGACTTTAAGGTCGTCCACTTACAGTGGCGACTCCGCTAGGGAAGAAATGTTTCTTAAAACATTTTTTTTTTATAAAAAATTAAGGAACTTAGGCAACTACTGAAATATAACCTCACTTACAGTCATTCATTAGTTCATAATACCATATTTTACTCACATCTGCATAGCATGACATTTTCTTCTTCTCAACCCCTCAAACTCACTGATTAGCCTGGTTTATTCCGGAAGGTGACCTACGTCTTCCGCCAGGATTGGAGGTACCTGAAGGGGTAAACCACTCATAGCACCACTTGAACCTCACGTGTTCTATGTTGAGGAGTGTATATTTGCTATAGAAACTTGTACGACCCTTGGTTTGGCCCATATGTAATGACCTAGTAATTTCCCCTAAGGATTACCAAAACATAATGAAATTGGACATTGAGAGTATGCCTTTGGTATCCCCGGTTAGTACCAAAGAGATCCAACACCTAGGAAGAATGTGTGCCAATCAAAATGAGGAATAAGGTTGGAAGGGGTGAGCATATTGTTATATGTGCTAACGTTTGTTCTGTGATGGTTTTATTTGACCTTTACACAAAACATCAAGAACACATAATCATTCATGTGCCATTCTAACCGCATTTTCATGCATCCATTTTCAAGAAATAAGCATATGTATGACATTAATGCTAACCACATCTTTATGCAGCCATGACATTTTATTTGTGTGCCACATACATTTACATCTCGTGTGTTGATGTTTCCATGAAGCATACAGGACATCATCCCTGTATGTCATACACCCTAACCACATCTTCATGCATCCATTTGCATTTCATATGACATGGGCATTCATACCATTTCATTACACTTAATATAAGACGTTCTGAGAATGCCTATCACGATCATTTTATTTCATACCGGGTGTCCCAAAGCTACCCATACTATGCCCGTGCATGGAATCGTACTTGGCCATTTCACCAGACCATTTCATTCACTAGAGGACCACGATGGTCTTAGGTTCATGTTCATGTGGTGGGTCACACGATACCATTACACATCATCATGCCTATTCATCATTGGTGTCACGGTGATACCAGAGTCTTGTTTATGTGTTTCGATCCACATCGAATTGTTCCATGACATTATTAAATCATTTGAGGTTTTCCATGAGTACCGGATTACTACACGTATAGGGACATTTCACGACATTACTAAATCATACAAGGTGTTCAACGAACGCCGAACCTCTATCCGTGTCTCTATTCACACGTGACTTGTTTGTGACATCATTTCATCTCGGACGCCCTAAAAGCATCGAAAATCTATCGGTGGAATGGCCCCCACATGATCATTTCATATCATCTCATTGACCTAAAAAGCGTTAAAACTCTATCTATGTGTCGGTACACATGTGACCATTCCATGACATTCACTAGATGCCCTAAGAGCGCCGAAACTCTGTTCATGTGCCGGCTCACACGTGATCATTTTGCATTGTTTTTCCCATGGCATTGGGTATTCTTAGGATGTCAGAAATGATGAAAATGAAAAAGATCGTCATCCTCATTGCCATTTTCATCTATCTGACATCATTTAACCACGATCATTTTACGACCATGCCATACACGTCACTTAGTGCGTCGTGTCAAGAATCATGACATCCATCTATGATACTAACCCTATGTTGAATGTGAAGTTTGGAGTTGAACTTCATAATGGTTGGTACATGTTGAACCAGAGTCTAGTCAACCAATTCAGTCAGCTCAACTAGAATCAGTCACCGTGGAAGAGATCAGGGATGGTTCAGGGTCGGAATCAGAGTAGGAATTTAGGGATCAGTCACCTTCTTTGCCAGTTGACAATCAGCTTGTGTTGGAGGAAGTGAACGAAATAGACATGGCTCAAGATAGACCTGGAGTATTCAGAGTAATCCCTTGCCCAAATTTTGGGGTCCAATCAGCATGGTTCAATCTGGGCTCCTAGCCAACTGGGTATTCGTTCAGATCATCAGGGCTAATCCGAGTAGGTAAGCAGTTGTAGTGGATGATGCTACAGTTGGAGAAGACCCTCCGCATGTGGAGGATGACAATCATTTCTCTGTATCTGTTGTTCTCTTTATGATGCAAATAATTCAGCACACAAGTCACTTAATGCAATGAAATCTGATTTCGAATACTTGTGTGATGTTTTTCTGGATGGAGCTATGCATATATACAAACATTCATTTAATGTTTTTAGCATATATGATGCATCATTCCATGAAATGAATCTAGGGATAGATGATAATCCAAAAATGGTATCTGTCTCGAAATGCCTTACGCCTGATGAGAGAAAAGAAATTGTAAGTACTACAGAAGCATGTGAAAGCCTTCGCCTGGTCCTATGATGATATGCCTGGGTTTGATAGGAAGATTACAGAATCTAAAAATGAAACCTGTTAAACAGAAGCTCAGAAGACTTAGACTAGAATAGGCAGAGAAGGTTAAGGAAGAGGACCAATTAGGTGTAGCTCAATTGGTACATCTCTCAATGCGGAGGTGGAAGATTGTGGGTTCAATACCAAACCTCTTCAAAATCCAAATTCATAAAAAAAAAGATCGCCAACGTGTGGTATGGAATTTCGCATCATGTTGTGGCTGATAATAGAAGAATAGTTGCGAGAATCAGAATGGGTTATGTCAAGATATGAAAAGTTAGCATTGATCGATGAGAAGCTTCTTCAAGCATTAGATCACCTACAGATGCATCAGCAGCGAATGGCCAGGGCTTACAACAGTAGAGTTCATCATTAAAAACACCGGCTCAAGGCTAGGGATTTGGTGCTTAAATAGATGAAGCAGACTAATACAGACGTACGGGGAAAGTTCAAACCAAATTGGGAAGGTCCGTATGTAGTCAAGAGAGTGCTTTCAAAGGGCGCCGTGAGGATCATGGACATGGACGAAAACGAATTCGTCAACATCATCAACCAAGACAAGCTTAGTCGATATTACTGTAAAAAAAAGTCTCATGGATCAAAAACCAAAAAGGCAGTCCATGCAAAAGTGAGGACAGCCTGATGGATTGAAAATCGAAAAGGCGGTCCATGCAAAAGTTAAGACAGTGAGGTAAGCACTATCAGCAGGAAAATTTGCAAAGACCAGTTGGTAGATGGATACCATTACTGATTCTATCCTTAGCTTCATTTCATCTTTGATGTGCATTGTGCTAAAACATTATTGATGAATGAATGAATGAATGCTTTGCTATGTTCATTTAAATGTCCCGAGTTTGCTTGAAATTGAGTTCGTATTATGCATATATGGCTATATAAATTTTCGGTTTTCATGCATCTCACTTTGAAAAAAAAATACGATAGATTGAAAACCTGAAAAGGTGATCTATACAAAAGTTAGGACATAAATAAAAGTCTACTGAGTCGAAAAACCCAAAAAGGGCAGTTCAGGCAAAAATTAAGTCAGTCCGATAGGCCAAAAAGCCGCAAGGGCGGTCTATGCAAAAATAAGGACATAAAATAAGTCAAATGAAAGTCAATCAACAGTAGTCCCAGATAATCCAGATACCATACAACCTGAGATATCTCAAAGTCAGTGCCTCATGCTCACGTCTCGTAGGGCAAGTCACCAAGTCAGCCAACCAAGCTTTGTCACGACCATCCGTCTCCACTGGAGCTATGCTATCATACCTCAGAATCTCAAAGCGATAGGGCTTATCCACTATTGTTACACGTGTCCGAGCCACCGATGTGTGAACTCTGCATACTCAATCTTGCACAAGGAATAGGGCACTCCCTGTACCTGCCCATACTGTCTGCATAATCATACAGGAGAGCAAAATGTCACCTTGGACAACCCAAGCAGTTGCACACCTTTTGCCCAAGTCTCGATGGTCACATATGAAATATCCCACCAGGGGCAGACCCAACAAATAGACACATCTATCCTCTCCCGCAGCCAAGTAGACCACTCCTCTACAGAACGGGTGGTAAAGTCTATGATCTCGATGTGCCGAGCCTAATAGCGCTTCAGAGCATACCTCAGATAAGGTGGAGGAATACTCAGGACACTCAACTTCTTAAGTTACCATATCTGTATGATATCCAGTCGATCAAGAGGGTACTGAGACAATCAAATTGAGAAAACATGGAATAGAAACATACTTGAAGTAGGAAGGGGCACCTATTAGTCTCAATGGGGCAACCAGAATGAATGGAATCCAAATAAATTAGGATCTCAACTAAGATAACCCCCATAGGTGAAGCACCGTTGGCCATCTGAGCCACTACTGAGGACAGTCGGAAGCTGCAAGTCCTATCTCTGGACTCACACAAATGACTAGACATCAGCAGTAGACTCATTAGAGGGGCCCAACTAGGGGCAGAAGTGGTGGAGCACAAATCCATGATAGTAGATAGGCTAAGACTCGTAGGGGCAGCTCCACCGGAAAGCAAATGGCCTAAACCAGCCGCATCCAATGTGAACAGCCTCTAAAGTGTATGTAAGTCACCAGGATCAGACTCAGGAACAGCTAACCTGACCCCACAAGGGCAAAGGATGCGAAGAACGGTGCTGAATTCCTCTATCATGGGGCACAGCTCCTGCCTAGAGAAACAGAAAACATGGTCCATCGAATCCCAGAAACTAGTCGCAGTCACCAGAAAAGCCTGATTTAGAGTCAAAGTGGTGTAGAACCGCATGGACTATAGACAGAAAGGTGTCAATAAGGCCCAATTAGAAGAGCAAGAGGTCCTCCAGTAATCTCTAAGGCGATCATGGAATTGATCCATCAAAAGAAGGTGAAGAAAGGAGAAACGTTACTAAAGGCTACCTATAGTTGTGCTACTCTAATTGGAGATTTCACCTATAGCCGCACGACTGTACCAACAGTCATGCGGCTGTACCTATAGTTGTGCGGCTGTATTTTAGAGACAACACTTTTTCTATACTTAAATATTGAATTCTGAGGTTATAGTCATGCGACTCTATTGTTCAGAGGCAGTTTTCGAATTGAAATCAAGTCTAAAATCATCAAATCAAGTTCTGAGAGGTGTTAAACTGATTTAAATGGTAATGAAAGTGAGTATAGTAGAGAAACATTCATTTAGAAATGCAAATTCGCCAAGGAAAGTAGTGAATATCAGAAGAAGAATCAGAATAGCCAATGTATCAGATCAAGTAAACAAATGTAGCAGAGAAAAGCCCACAAAAGGGTAAAATGTACTAAGATACAGACAGCTAAGCCCACAGGTGGGCTGTCATCTCAAGAGAAATAGAAAGGAAGGAGCCTAAGACTGTCCCCCATCATCCTGATCATCCACTTGGTTCTTGTCCCCGGTGTCCTCATAATTAGCGAGCTGCTCCTTCAATTTGTCCACCCGCGTCCGAAAGGTCTGGTTCAAAAGCTCTAGATCTGTGACTAGCCTCTGTAGCTGGTCCACCTCCGACCTCAAATGGGTGGACTTGTGTCGCTGGATGCCAAGTGTGGACTGCACCAAAACTAATAGCAGAAACATCATGTTACATACACGCATACACTTGAAACACACACACACACACACACATGCATACATGCATCAACACTAACTCAAGTGCAGGTACTTACCGTCATCATTGTGTTGTCTCGAATCATGAGCGCTTTAAAGGTAAAAATAGCCTGACACTAGGACATCCCCTGGGATGCTAGAATCTGCATAGGAAACAGTTACACCAGTCAGACAAATGGATAATAGTAGGAATTGAAAGGCAGATGAAAGTATGGATACTCACATGGGTGATGTTAGAAGGAATAGCAGAAGGATAGATGTGGTCCCCGAGATATAAATCAGCCCGGTACAACTATCTGAACTCATCAAACAGCTGAATGGATGGCTCTATAAGGAACTCTAGTCATCCAGGGATGAAGCCCGTAGGGGGGACCACTAGGGGAATCACAGGAGGAGCAGATGGAGTGCCCTTCATCGTCACATCAGTATCATGCTCAGCCACCTATGCGGAGGAGCTCCCATTGCCCCGATCGCTGAAGCATCTGCCAGACAAAGTGCGAGGGCGCTTGCCCCTCCCCGATGGCTACAAACAGTAAAAGGAGAATGTTAGTCAATGGTAATCCATCATAGATAAATAGAAAGTAGAAAAAGGAAACATACCCCTACCTGCTCTGTCCCGGTTGGAGGAAGGAGGTGTATGGTGGCAAACTGGAGGTAGTCTCCCTCCACTTCATCTACCATGTAGCCCAGCACCAAGAGATCAGGATGATCCACTGCCAACAAAAGATGCAGCCAAAATTTCCCCATGGGGATAGCGGCCAAAATCTTACGCTCCGCAGGACCAGAGCGCTAATCAGAGACTTAATCCCTAAAGTACCACTCCAAGCCGAAGGGACACTCCATCACGAATCTCCTCTGCACCAGCCTCTGGGCGTCCCTAACCTCCTAAAGCAACTCAGCCCCTCTCTAGGGCTCCTTAGTCAGTTGAAGTTAGAAAATCAGAGATCAAAAGTTCAGAGAAATAATTATGAAACATCAGAATTTGGAATTCATAAAAGGGAGAGATGGTACCTCCTCAAATGTCATCTGGGACAAGAACAGCCGGCAGTTGTCCATGCTCTTGTCCACCTCACCCCAACTGAAATCCAACCATCATCTCAGTTGGGGGAAGTCGGAGCTCGATGTAGTCTAGAATGTGCACCACCAGCTGAGGAATAAAGCCATACTCGTATGCCTAAATTACAAAAGAAGCATAATAAGAAAGTTAGTGGCAAATGCGAAAAAAAAGAAGAAAAAAGTTAGAGAAACTCACATGAAGGATGATCCAAGGGCCCTTCACCTCCTTCTACTTCCCTTGGTTGCACAAGTCGAAGGAGTAATATAGCTGAGCCAAGCCGGCTCATCCCCAACATAAGTCCCTCACATCACCCAGCTGGATCAATGAAGGAAGAACTGCTAAGTGCAGGTCGTTCTGACCTATGTGCAAAACCAGAGTAGTGAGGGCATAAAGGATAAAAGCCCTAACATGTTTCCTCTCCTCCTCAGCACTAAATGTGGTGCCTCAGGAAGCTCAGCCTGCCTCGTCAACCAATGATCTCGGAGAGTACTACACTGAATCCTCCTATCTCGAGGTGTCAGACTGACAAGCATAGTAATAATCTTAGGATGGAAGCCTCCCCTTTCCAGTGTCTGGTTGAAATCAATCGGGTGCCCACCAAAAGGAATCTCGGTGATGGCCGTGAAATCCTCAGGCATAATCATGTACTCCCAGGTCAGGAAATGGAATGTGTGCGTGGAATCCATCCACCGCTCTATCAGCATCGTCATTAACCCGCGGCTCATCCCGAGATGCTCACAGATGGTGCATACCATCCTCTGAAGCCCTATGGCATCAACAATCTCCTTCACACCATCTGGAAGCCTCCTATACCACTTCAGAGCTTTTGACAGCATCCTTGCCCTGTAATTACGGGCCAGATCCTGCAAAACAATAAACAGGGAGTTTTATGAGTTGTTTGGATTACATATAAGTCATGTAGACCAAATAAAACACATTGGAATCGCAAAAAAGAATGCAAAAATTTATGTTCTGGCTTTTATAGCCGCATAGCTATATCTATAGCTGCGCGGCTATAACCATCAAAAGTAGAGTGGTGCGGCTCTAACCAAGCAAACCTAGCCTGGCTTTAGAACATAGCCGCACGGCTATAACTTAGAGCTGTGCGGCTCTACCTAGAAAATACAAAAAGTTTCGGAAAACCCTAGGTTTGGCAAGATTCAACTCTAAATCCGTTCTAATCACACTAAATCATCAATGGAAGTTCCTAGGGGAAAAATCTGCCTAAGCATGTATCAATTTCGCCTAATTTCATCTAATTTCATCTATATCTATATTTGCAGGAATTAGAGAAAATTGAAAAAAAGGAAAAATTAAGAAAACTAACCAATCTCCGAATAGCATGGGTTGATAGCTGAAGCATGATAGGCACGAGATCATTTATCTTGACCTCACAATACTCAACAGAGTCACGAAGGCCGTACACATCGGTTGTGGACTCGGTGGGCAAGAAAAATACCCCTCAGGTAGAACGTACCTTGTGTAAGGTGTGGGCTATGATGGAGCAGCAGGACGAAGCATCTTTCTGAGCTTTTCCATCATCTTTGAAAGCCAAAAATCAATTTGGAGAAAAGAGAGGAAAAGAAAGATAGAAGAAAAAACAAAAGAATGGTTCTATGTTTCAAAAATGGGAAGCTCCTTGAAATTTGAATAGTTGCCCAATTTCATGCTAGAGCCTCGTGTCTCTAGTTACGTGGAAAGTTATAGCTGCTCAGCTACAAAATGCAAATTAGAGCCGTACAGCTTTAAATCTCAAGTAAGAGAATTTTCTCAATTTTCGAAATTTCCATTTACGCCGATATAATCCCGAAAAGGGTATTTCTTACTTTTTTACAGGTGTCCAGGGGCAGAACAATTGGTCTGTATTTATTCTTGATTGAAGGGGAAAAAATTTTTGTTTCCAAAATTATCAATCAAGAAGTAAATACACACCCGACACAACTTCAGAAGCACGGCTTTGCGAAGAACAGAATTAGGATTACTCAACCTCAGAAACACTCTTTAACCAAATTACCAAAGTGCCTTTTCCTTTGTGCCATAAACACCACAAGGCACCAAAATCAATACCCTTTCTTCATGAAACCAATCCCATAGAGAACCAACTCAAATTGGGCTAGATCGCTGTTTTGCACAGATATCGAAACAAGTCCCTGAAGTCAACACAATTCCATCCATGACACAAGCACCATGGAAAACCAACTTAAATCGGACTAGACCTGTTAGGCGTATGTCAAAGTGAACCGGATTCCATATTGATATTATAATGAAATCTGGTCTGAGGACAAAAGAGACCTACTCAAGAAAGACCTATGACATGACAACCATGTGGCTTTCTTATGCGGATCGATCCAGTCCCATGTCAACGACATGTACCTATATTCATGACTGACTATACAAGTACTATGGCTAGTTAAGAACTACCATACAGTCATCGAATATACAAGTCTGTGGTTCTATTCGTTCCCATGATTAGAACAGACCTGGGATAGGTTTTATGATTATCAATCAATGGATACTCTACTCATATTATAGCACAAGATATAAATGAAATAGATTAATTGCCTTTATTAATGTGACACAAATAATGTATTCATACATGACTCTTAATGTATAATACAAAATACAAGAATCCAATGCCCTAAGAACTAGGGCACACCAACAATCTCCCACTTGCACTAGTTCCAAGTGGGCATTGCCCTAATTCCTATAGATCTGGTATGACCGTCGTGCTGTGTCTGGAACAACGCTTTGGTCAATGGATCAGCGACATTATTCTTGGTGTCAACCCTCTGCAATGATATGTCACCTATGTTCACGATCTCCCGAATGAGGTGAAACTTTCTGAGTACATGTTTGGATCTCTTATGTGACCGGGGCACCTTAGCTTGTGCGATGGCCCCGTTGTTGTCACAAAAACATCAACTGGGTCTAGGATAGTGGGCACTACTCCCAACTCAGTTATGACTTTCTTGATCCAAACGGCTTCCTTTGAGCTTCGCACGCAGCTATGCACTCAGCTTCCATTGTAGAGTCAGCAATAGTGGCCTGCTTTGAGGATCTCCAACTAATGGCACCGCCATTTAGGAGAGAAACATAGCCAGACTGTGACTGGTTCTCATCCTCATCGGTCTCAAAGCTTGCATCAGTGTAACCTGACACTACCAGCTCATCTTGACCTCTATACACTAAGAAAGCATCCTTAGTACGGTTAAGGTACTTCAAGATTGCCTTGACTGCCTTCCAGTGTTCCTCACCGGGGTCCGACTGGTACCGGCTAGTCATACTTAGTGCAAACACGACATCAGGCCTCGTACATAACATGGAGTACATGATAGATCCAATAGCAGATGCATAAGGGATCTTTTCCATGTTCTCCCGGTCCTTCTTTGTTTTAGGACCATCTTTCTTACTTAGCTTCAACCCATGGCGCATAGGTAAGAATCCTTGCTTTGCCTTGTCCATGCTGAATCCTTTTAGAACCTTGTCAATGTACGTGGCCTGACTTAGGCCTAGAAGCTGATTGGATCTATCTCTGTAGATCCTGATCCCTAAGATCGTCTCAACTTCGCCTAAGTCCTTCATTGCGAAGCACCTACTCAATCACTGCTTAACCCCTTGCAGTGTTGGTATGTCACTTCTAATGATAAGGATGTCGTCAACATACAGCACTAGGACGGTGGAAACGCTCCCACTAACCATCTTATACACACAGGGCCTTTAACTTGAAACACCACTTGCAACTTATCACCTTAGCACCCGGAGGTGGATCCACCAAGTTCCATACTTGGTTATCGTGCATAGATTGCATCTCAGCCTCCATGGCTTTGTGCCATTGATCTGAGTGTGGGCTTTCAACAGCCTCCTGATAGGTCTTGGGCTCCTCTTGGTCAACGACCATAAGGTCTCCATCATCAGTCACGAGAAAGCCGTACCTCTCTGGCTGATGACGTGTCCCACCAGACCTTCTAAGGTCCTGTGCAACCATTTCTGGTTTCTCAATTTCTTGAGTAGTCAGATTGGTTCCCAAAGCATCCTCAGCAGTAGCTGCAGGAGTTTGTGAGTCTTGAACTTCTGAAAGTTCAACATTACTCCCACTGTCTCTCTTGGAAAGGAATTCCTTCTCCAAGAAGACTGTATTTCTGGCTATGAAAACTTTGTTTTCGGCCGGATCGTAGAAGTAATAACCCTTAGTTTCCTTAGGGTAACCCACAAACTGGCACTTGACAGATTTGGACTCGAGTTTGCCACTTGTCAATTTCTTAACATGTGCATCACAGCCCCAAATCTTCAAGAAGGAAACATTGGGCTTTCGGCCTTTCCATAGTTCATATGGTGTTCCCTCAACTGCCCTGCTTGGTGTATTATTAAGAATGTAAGCAGCTGTCTCTAAAGCATATCCCCAAAAGGAGACAGGGAGTGTAGCATGACTCATCATCGAGCGGACCATGTCAAGTAAGGTCCTATTCCTCCTTTCTGACACTCCATTCCACTGGGTTGTACCAGGAGGAGTGAGTTGGGATATGATCCCACACTCTCTCAAAAACGAGTCAAAATCTTGGCTCAAATATTCACCCCCTAGGTCAGACCGAAGTGCTTTTATTTTCTTGCGAAGTTGGTTTTCTACTTCATTCTTAAAGTCCTTGAACCTTTGGAGAGTCTCAGACTTATGCTTCATCAGATACACGTAACCGTATCTGCTGAAGTCATCCGTGAAGGTGACGAAGTACAGAAAACCAGATCTAGCACTAGTGCTCATTGGGCCACATACATCGGAATGTATTAGCTCCAATAGCTCTGAGGCCCTTTCAGCAGTCTTGCTAAAAGGCGCCTTTGTCATCTTGCCTCTCAAACAAGATTCGCATGTGTCATAAGGCTGGATGTCAAATGACCCTAGCACTCCACTAGAGTGAAGCCTAGCTATGCGCTCCTCATTTATATGGCCAAGTCGACAATGCCAGATGTAAGTAGGATTAATTTCATTTTGTTTAATCCTTTTAGTATTTATGTTATAGATTGAACTTCCACGTTTTAGATCAAGGATATATAAGCCATTTTCAAGAAATGCTGTTCCATAAATAATATTGCCACATTGCATAGAAATTCTACCATGTCCAATATTAAATACAAAACCAGAAATATCCAACAAAGAAACGGAAATAATATTCCTGCGCATCGCAGGTACAAAATAACAGTTTCTTAGTTCCAAAACAAGTCCACTAGGCATCTCCAAGAAATAATCTCCGATCTCCATGGCCTGAACCCGAGCACCATTTCCGACTCAAAGATCTACTTCTCCAGATCCTAATAATCTCCTATTTCTTAGACCCTGCACATTTGAACAAATGTGAGATCCACATCCAGTGTCCAAGACCCAAGATGTAGAAATAGCCAGATTAATCTCAACAACATAAATACCTGAAGCAGCAGTTTTGCCTTTCAGTTGCTCCCTTAGCTTTGGACATGAGCTCTTCCAGTGCCCCTTCTCATGACACTCATGGCAAACATCGTCAGGAGAGGCAACCCTTGCTTTAGGTTGGGCCACCACCTTTTTGCCCTTAGCCTTAGCCTTTTGGGCCTTAGCCTTGGCCTTAGATTTGGCCTTTCCCTTAGCAATGGGTGTATTGCCCTTGTTCACCAGTAATACTTCAGGAGTCTTCTTAAGAGACTGCTCAGCAAGCTTGAGCATGCCATGTAGCTTAACAACCGATTTATCCAACCCTTGCATATGGTAATTCATGATAAACTGGTTGTAAGACTCAGGAAGTGACCCGAGAATAATGTCTGTTGCCAAGTCCTGCGGAACTGGCGAGCCGAGGCGGGCAAGTGTATCAATATACCCCTTCAACTTTAGCACATGAGTGCTAACAGAAGTCCCAGTTGCCATCACAGTCGTGCAAAGTGCCTTAGTTGTCATGTAACGTTCCTGACGAGCCTGATCTTGGAACATCTTTTTAAGCTGATCCATCATCTCATAAGCATGCTCGTCCATGAATCCCTCACATGCCGATCGTACTGCTCCACCATCGCCGTGGTGATGCCTCGACCTGCAGGAGGGCCAGCTGGTAAAGGAGCATTCAGTACATACTCCTTAGACTCTTATCTAAGAACTGTTTGTAAGTTCCTAGCCCAGTCCAGGAAGTTAGTCCCCGAAAGCTTCTCCTTCTCCAAGAGTGACCTAAGTGAGAGTGAGTTGTTGTTTGTTGCAGCCATTTAAATTGCTTAACTGAAATGGGATTATCTACATGGAAGAAATCATTGCTTGAGTTAGAAATAAAGGACTTTTAAGCCAATTTAAATTAATAATCCGATTTTAATTTGTTTGTTGGTGTTGTTAATTGGCTGACTTGACCAAGATCCACAACTTATCAATGACTGGCCGAACTAGGGCTCGCTAACCAACCATTGATTCGTTTGGTAGGACAACCTATCCAATCCTTCCACGAAGGACTCTTGGTTTGATGGGCTTATTGACACTTTACCCATCTGTGCTTAGGGCCTGCTCTGAGCTAATGCTACCCATGTTGAGTCAAACCACCATTCACATGTTAACCATACCAAGTATCTTAACCCTCGACGGCCCGCCGAATACTACAATGTACCCAGCTAGGGCATGGCGCACATTGCAGCATCAATGGGAGGAAGAGGTGTGAATGTGGGAAGCACTTTTAAGCGACTCAATATTTTAATTTTCGGATTATAATTAAGTGATACGGCTTAGCATGCATAAACGCGGGTAATAATTTGGTGATCCATACATCCATATTATATGACAAATGCAATAGCATACTTAATTTAAAATAAATGAGATCCTATGGGCCTTTAATTATAACCTAATGAAAAACTAGATATCCTATCTAATTCTTCATGGGCCGGACTGCAATCCTTCTTGGGCTCCCATCATGGGCTTGCTCCATTTGGGCCTTCCTCCATACTTGATGCAATTACAATAATTTTGTAAAATAAAATATATTCTAAAATTACATCAAAATAAAAAAAGGTACGCAGGCCATATTTCCCTAAATTAAATTACAACCGATAATAATTTAGGACCCATAGAACTCAACATAACATTTCAAACAAAGTACCTGTCGTGCACATACATACCAATATGATGCATGATCATGGCATTCCAAATTATAAATATAAATGTTAAGCCGAGTTACTTAGGGTGAAATCGCCAATTTTAACAAATGTGACTAAGGCCCATAAAGGCCCAATGGATAACATCCATAAATGCAAAATTAACAATTTTGCTCCCACTTGAATTTTGGTTGTCACAAATTTAAAATTTAGCTCTCCCAATTTTAACCGGTGTCACGGTTTATTGGGCCAATTTCACAAAGTCCATATTCAATTTAATATGCAAACAATTAAATTAAATATGCATGCCATCAAAATAAACAATTTAAATACAAATTAATTTAAAAAAAATTTAATTTAATTTGCATTAGGATCCGGAAGAAAAAAACCCGCAAAATCCAAAACGGGACCCAAAACCCACGCGCTGCGTCGCTGTCCCTGCGGGGCAGCAGTGCCGCTGCGTAGAAGCCTGCCGCGGCAGCATGATGCGGCAGCAGTAGCTGCTGCCGCTGGATGGAATCGCAAATTGCGATTCCATCCAGCCCAAAATCTTTCTTTTTTTTCTTTTTTTTTTTTTTTTAAATCATTAAAAAAAAAATCCATCAAAAATTAAATAATCAATAAAACAATAATTTTTAAGATGGATACCAATTGGGGAAAATAATCAAAAACCCCAATCCAAAAATTCTAGGGTTTATCAAAACCAAAACCAATTGAATAAAAACCCTAAAATAACAAACTTGAAACCCATTCTTTCTTCAAGAAAGCTTTCAAGAACCAATTCCAATCAATCTAATGGACAAAACCTAGGCTCTGATACCACTGTTGGGATTCGTCATTGGAAAAATAACGTGGCGCAGCGGAAAATACACCGTTTAAAATTTCCTAGAATCCACCTATCGTGTCCAATTACCATTGATTAGAATAAAATCAAATAAGAATCAAGAGAGATTAACTCACCAGATTCGTCTCTTCTAGAGACTGCTACAGAATCGTTACTTGATACTGCGATCTCCAAAGTCCGGTGCACGACCAACTATTGAGCGGGAACCGGTGCTAGCCGAAGACGCGAAGGAATGGAGGTTTAATGCTGTGATTTTCGGCTGTTTTGGGGCTGCAATTGGTGGCTGAAATTTCTAGCAATTAATTAGAGTTGATGTAAGCGCCGGAATTTTCTATACTTAAAAAAAAAAAAAAAAAAAAAGAAGAAGAGAGTCGTACGACTGTAATTTAAAAATTACAGTCGTACGACTGTAATGTCGGGCAGACTGCAGAGGCCCATACCTCTGCAGCAGAAATGGAAGAGAGAGAGGTGGAGCATTAATTGCTCCGGCTCTGCAACAAGCAAGCAGGAAAAAAGTGATAAAAAGGAGAAAAAGAAAGAGAAAAAAGAGGGAGGGATTTCTGGTGAAAGAAAAACTTAGAGAGAGAAAGAGAAGAGAGAGAAAAAGAAAACCACAAAAAACTCATCTTCTTCCTCTTTGATTTTCTTCAATTCTTGAAATTAAGCCTAAAACTTGTTAGAAATCTCTAGGTTGATCACTTAACTACACAACTAAATCAAGAACTTGGACTTAAACAATCAGAATCCCTTGCAAATTTGGATTTTTGGACTCAAACTCCCAACTTCCATTCCAAAGGAAAAAGTGCGAATTCGTTGGGATTGGAGCGACGCCAGGGGTCAAAACGACTTGGAATAGCTTCTAAAAAGGTAGTCACTTCCTTTCCTCACACTTTTCCTCGCTTTCTTGGTATTTGAAGTGAATTTTTGTGCGTTTTTGCTGCAGTTTCGTATTTCTGTTCCTGGAAACTAAGAACAGTCGTACGACTGTTCTTAGCTTTCATGAACAGTCGTACGACTGTATATACAGTCGTACGACTGTTCTTAGTTTCCAGCCATTTTTTCTTCAATTTTGGTCAAAAATGAATTTTTGTTGAAATTTTGATCCTGAATTGATCACAGTCGCACGACTGTAAACTACAGTCGTACGACTGTAATCATTATTTCAGAATCAGAATTTCAACTTTTATCCGTAAAAAATCCCAAAAAAATTAGAAAATCCCGAAAATCGTCAAAATGAATTTTGTTATGTGCATCACGACCGTAGATTTAATTTTCAGTAAATTTGCATTTAGAACAATTCAACGACGGAGACCCATTTCTCCTGAAATCCGACCCACTTAAATATATAAAATGCATGTAAACCGGAAAAATTGTTTTCAAAAATGATTTTTTTTTCCACAAAACCAAAAATACAGGGACGTTTCAAAATGTTTTCCAGGTCTAATCGGGCCGGCTTGCCGAGCCAACCCGGTTACCCCCTAAATGCATGCCCCCAATTCCTGATTTCCCGTTCTGTCTATTTGAGTCCAACTTGTGGCGTGCCGTATATATTGTGCTAACCCTCTGTTTTGCAGGTTTTAATTTCTTTTTCTTTTTATTTTTATTGTATTTTAATAAATTAAATCATGTATTTAGGCGGTTGTAATTCTTTTTAGATTTTCGTGTATCCTAGGCGAATGTACAAGTGAGGCGAGTGTTTTTATTTTCCTATTCGATTTGGTTGTAAACCAATTAATATTTATTTCTTTTTGTTTTTGTACTATATATTTCGTATGCGCGCTGCATGTCTATTCACTTCAATAAAATTGATTGTAGATTTTGAAATACCATTTGAGAACATTGACAATATTTATTTTAATTAGACACGAAATAAGGGACTTGTCCGGACCCGAATCTCTGGATAGTGTAGCGACCGTTCGTCCGGTTCAGCTACATAAGAATTTCCCGGTTGAGCTGAGCCGGGTGGCGACTCTACAATATTCATCGAGACTTAGGTCTCGGTTCTTTTATGCATTAATTCTATTTATTTTCCAAAACGCGGATTTCCATTTATAAAAACCCCACGCGAGGGAGGGATCCGCCCGAGATCGTGGCGCCCCATCCCGAAAGGGAGTCCTGCGTCCCGTCGAAAACGCGTCGTCCGCTCACAGTACTGTGAGCGGACGACGCGTTTTCGACGGGACACGGGACTCCCTTTCGGAATGGGGCACCACGATCTCGGGCGGGCCCCTCCCTCGCGTGGGGTTTTTATAATGGAAATCCGCGTTTTGGAAAATAAATGGAATTAATGCATAAAAGAACCGAGACCTAAGTCTCGATGGATGTTGTAGAGTCGCCACCTGGCTCAGCTCAACCGGGAAATTCTTATGTAGCTGAACCGGACGAACGGCCGCTACACTATCCAGAGATTCGGGTCCGGATAAGTCCCTTATTTCGTGTCTAATTAAAATAAATATAGCCAATGTTCTCGAATGGTATTTCAAAATCTAAAGTCCATTTTATTGAATATAAAAAGCATACAGCGCGCACACAAAACATTTAATACAAAAATAAGGAAAAGAAATAAATATTAATTGGATTACAACCAAATCGAATGGAAAAATAAAAACTCTCGCCTCACTTATACAATCGCCTAGAATACACGGAAATCTAAAAATAATTACAACCGCCTAAATACACGATTTAATCTATTAAAATACATTAAAAATAAAAATAAAGAGAAAATAAAAATAAAAATAAAGAGAAATTAAAACCTACAAAACAGAGGGTTAGCACAATATATACAGCACGCCACAATTAAGACTCAAATAGATAGAATTGGGAAATCAAGAATTGGGGGCATGCATTTAGGGGGTAACCGGGTCGGCTCGGCTAGCCGGCCCGGTTAGACCTGGAAAATATTTGGAAACGTCCCTGTATTTTTGGTTTTGTGAGAAAATCATTTTCGAAGAACAATTTTTCCGGTTTACATGCATTTTTATATATTTAAGTGGGTCGGTTTTCAGGAGAAATGGGTCTCCGTCGTTGAATTGTTCTAAATGGAATTTTACTAAAAATTGAATCTATGGTCGTGATGCACACAACAAAATTCATTTTGGTGATTTTTGGGGTTTTCTAATTTTTTGGGATTTTTTGGGAATTTTTGGGAATTTTTTAGGGATTTTTATGGATTTTTTTATGAAATTTTTGGGTTTTAAAGGTAAAATTCTGATTCTGAAAACTACAGGGGTACGACTGTAAATTTACAGTCGTGGAAAATCAACTACAGTCGTACGACTGTAACTACAGTCGTACGACTGTAGATGCTGAAAATTTAGGATTTTGCCAAAATCTCATTAAAAACAAGCTGGAAAGAGAATTGCCTGGAAATCAACTACAGTCGTACGACTGTAGTTACAGTCGTACGACTGTTCATCAATCCAAGAACAGTCGTACGACTGTTCTTGATTTCCAGGAGCAGAAACGCAGAAAAATGGACAGAAATGCAGCAAAAACACGCCAAACACCCAGAAAGCTTGTAAAAGAGAGGGGAAAAAGGGGTATTTACCTCTGTGGCGTGCGTCCACCGTAGGATTGACCCCTGGCGTCGCTCCAATCCACTAAAATCTGGACTTTTCTCCTTGAGTTAGGGTTTGAGATTTGAGTCCAAATATTTCCAAATGCTGAGGATTTTGGTGAGGAGTTCTTTCTTTTTCCTTGGTTTTCTCTTCTTTCTCTCTCTTTCTTTTTCTCTTTCTCTCTGTCTGTCCGTTTTTCTTTCTCTTCTCCTTTTTTTTCGTCCCCCCCTTTCTCTGTCTTTCTTTTTCTGCTTTTATGGGTAGATCTACAGTCGTACGACTGTAGTTTGACTACAGTCGTACGACTGTAGCAATAGTCGTACGACTATACTTTTTTTTTTTTTTTGTAAGTAAAATTCCGGCGCTTACAGTTGAATTAGGTTTTTATTCTTTAAGTGTGCCCTTTTATAGACACCTTGTCTAATTGGGTTCTAATTAGGTTAATTAAACCCAAGCCCACTAGGATTATAATTGCATAAATAAACTTTAATTAAAAAGTATATACTATGTAATTTAATTCCATTTGGCTAAATTTAATTACCCCTAAATAAAATTAAATCACACTTAAGTTAATACAATACATGTATTTAATTTTCCTACTTAGGAAAATTATTTAATTAATTGTTTACTATATGTAATTCAATTAATTGATAAATTAATTAATTACATTATGTAAACTTATTAATTAAATTAAATTCAACCCAATGTCAATTAATTACCTTGACACCGAATGTCAACTAATTAATTAACGCATTCCTTCCAATGTACATTACATGTACAATTTCTATAAGTTCCAGCTCAGTTGATCTATGTGCACGATCCTATGGGTCTGTCTTTATGTTGGCAGTAGGCCCAAGGCCCACAGAGTGTAAGTGGGTTCTAGCAAACCATTACAGCCCCCAATTAAGACAGAGATGCAGCAGTTTTTAGAAGACACTCACCCGGTAGTAATCTCATAGTGTCCTTTGCCTAACGATATCGATATGAATAAACAAGAGGCATGGTGTCCGTCATCCTCTTCTGTTGTTTATTATATTTCTTGATCTTAAGTTGACTGATTAATCAAATAAGCAACCAACTTATTTGGGTATGGCCATACACTTATCAGTCCCACTCATCAAGTGGCCAATGATATCAGCTCGGTGTCACCCGAGTGGCAATTCCATCACTTCATCATCAATATCAACATGTTCACCGGTCCACCCAATCATACCCATATTTGGCATCCTTTTACAGACCTGTTAGGCGTATGTCAAAGTGAACCGGATTCCATATTGATATTATAATGAAATCTGGTCTGAGGACAAAAGAGACCTACTCAAGAAAGACCTATGACATGACAACCATGTGGCTTTCTTGTGCGGATCGATCCAGTCCCATGTCAACGACATGTACCTATATTCATGACTGACTATACAAGTACTATGGCTAGTTAAGAACTACCATACAGTCATCGAATATACAAGTCTGTGGTTCTATTCGTTCCCATGATTAGAACAGACCTGGGATAGGTTTTATGATTATCAATCAATGGATACTCTACTCATATTATAGCACAAGATATAAATGAAATAGATTAATTGCCTTTATTAATGTGACACAAATAATGTATTCATACATGACTCTTAATGTATAATACAAAATACAAGAATCCAATGCCCTAAGAACTAGGGCACACCAACAAACGTATCAGAGCCGACTTCACACCAACGCACTAGAGCTGACTTCACACTAGCGCATCAAAGTTGACTTCACATCAACGCTCCCAGAGCCTACTTTGCATCGACACATTAGAGTTGATTTCACATCAACGCACCTAAAGCCGATTTCACATCAATGCATCTAGAGCCGATTTCACATCAATGCTCCTAGAGCCGACTTCACATTAGCACTCCTAGAGCCGATTTCACATCAACGCATTAGAGCTGACTTCACATCAATGCTCCCAGAGCCGACTTCATGTCAATGCTCCTAGAGCCGACTTCACACCAACGCATTAGAGCCGGCTTCACATCAACATAACAGAGCCAACTTCACATCAATGCTCCGAGAGCTGATTTCACATCAACGCTCCCAGATCTGATTTCACATCAATGCTCCCAAAGCTAATTTCAGATCAATGCACTACAGTCGACACAGTCATTGCTCCGCGAAGAGCCGAAACACATCCCCCGATGGGGCACCGTGCTTGATTTCCCCAACAAAAACGAGATGTCAAGTACGCTTTCTTTTCTTTTCTCACTGTGCTCCCTATCTCGAGACCAAAATTGAACTGGGCATAAAAGCCTGGCCTCAATTCAATTTTGATCCCGCGAGGGGCAACATGTGAGCATGGGTTTTCCTGACCTCTATGATGAAAATCCTATGTTGCCTATTAAACGGATGAACGTGAGTCAGATTTGAAAATGAGCAGAATGATACCTGGAATGTTCTCAAACGCTCCAAAAACAGAACAATCCTCGATTCAAAACCCCGAAAAAGGTCTTTAAGTGATTTGAAAGCTTAGATATGAGTGTAGGTTTTAGAAAAACCCTTGTTAGCTCTGGTTAGAGTCTCATGGCTATAGTTTCACAACTACAGCCGTGAAGCTATAACTTTAGAGCCATATGACTATAACATTACAGCTGCACGGCTTTAACGGTTGACTGGATTATTTCTTAATTATCTTTTGACCAGCGTGTTTAATTCTTAAATCAGAGGAATTTGAGCCGAGATATGTGAGATTATGATGCCAAAAATGTAATAGAAGATAAAAAGAGGAAAAGAAATCATTTTGAGGAGAAGAAAAATAAGTTTTTAGAGAAATCAAGAGAGGAAAAGAGGAAAAGAGAGAAAGAGTAAAAAGAACAAAAGAGAAAGAAAGAAACAGAGAGAAAACACTTGGGAAACATGTAAGGTTGAGGGTTTCTGGGTGTGTCACATTCATTCATTCGAATTGATTTCGGGTACGTTCGGATCGGTTCGAGGTTCGTGTTCAAATTTTTGGGATGTTTGCAGGATTCTAGGCGTATTCCGATGTTTAAATTCACTTCCGGTAGTCAAATACACTGGAACACAATAAAGGTCAACTCTGAGAGGCCTTAAACTTGTAATTGATTGCTTTATGTTTTGCATTTTTTTGAGTTTTGCAAAAACCCAAAACCTGTTTGTTTGATTATAGTCGTGTAGCTATAACTAGAGCCGAGCGGCTATAATCCCTTAGAACAGAGCAGCGCAGCTATACCTCTACAGCCGCACGGTTGTGTTCTTCTAGGCAGAAACCTAAAATACCCTAAAATGGCCAAATACAGTCAGTTTCCCATTTTGATTGTTCTTTTATGAATTAATTCGATTGAATCACATCTGTTATATTCAAAATTGTGGTTTTCAAATTTTTGATAACATTGATGTGAGATTTCGGTGTCGATGATTTTGATTTTTGGAATTCGGGGTTGTTCGATCCATATTGGATCCATGGTTTAGCTTTGGCGGACCCCCAGATTCCCCAAAATCCTTAGAATCCATCAAAACGAGTTAAAATAGTGATTTACGAAAACAAAGAAAAATAATTTTGGGTTCTGGACACTACAGCTGCAAAGCTGTAGTGGCTATAGCCATGCAGCTTTAACTAGAGCTGCACAGCTATTGTTGCAAAGAGGAGGCAGAATCTCAAGATGGCTCCCACGGACGTCATCACGTGATGCTATCTTTGGAATCAAACTGTTCTTTATGTGTTTACTCCTTTAGACCTTAGATGGATGTTTGAAACTAGAAACCCACATGAATGAAACCCCAAGTTCTGGGATAACCGACTCACTAAAAGGAAGTGACTTACATGTAATTGAGCCAAAATGTTTTCCAAAACTATTTTTGTGAGCACGGGTTTTTCCCGACCTCGGTGATGAGAATTCCTTAGTTACCTATAGAACGGACGGACTCGAATTGGACTTGAAAGTGACCTGATTGTTGCTCGGAGTGTCTCAAACGTCCTGAAAACTGAGCTATCCACGATCCAAAATCCCCGAAAAGGTATCCTGAATCATTTCCAGGGTTTGGTATGCGCGTCCGACTTTCGAAGTCTCGCCCTGGCTGTCGTTAGAACTAGGCGGCTCTGGTTTTTGAACCAGAGCCGGTCGGCTCTAGCTAGAACCACACGGCTCTAGTGCAAACTAGAGCCGGGCGGCTCTAGTGGGTAAACCAAGTTGCCCTGCAAAGCAGAGCAACTTGGCTTGTAGAAGAAAAGGAGAGGCGCAGAGATTTCAGAAGTTAGGCGGTACACTGATTGATTAAAATGACTATGAAAGAGAGAGATATAAAGGAGGAAAAAAGGAGAAGGGAGGGGGAATTTTAGCTCTGGTTCTCAAGAAAAGAGAAAGAATAAAAAGAGAGAAAAAGGAAGTAGGGAAAAAGAAAGAAAGAGGTCGAGAAATAAAAGCCAGGAGAACCCAGAAACACAAAACACAAGCCCTTAACTCAATCCCTAAACACTCACAACAAAGCCCACTACCTTTGCTCATTGATTCGGGATCATTTCAGATTCATTTTGGATTCTTTCGAATCGTTACGGTTTTCCATCGGTTGGGTTTCCAGGACATATTTCAAGATTTCAATCTGTTTCTTGATGTTCAAAGCATCAAAACAACACTAAGGTAAACTCTGAGAGGCCTTAAATTTGTTTGCATTGCCTTTTCTGTGCGTTTCCTTCATTTATGTGTTTCTCCGGAAATTGGGCTGCCCACCATAGCTGTATGACTGTGTTCTTTATGAACACAGTCGCACGGCTCTGGCACCTAGAGCCGCCCGGCTCTGTTCCTCAGGGACAGATTTTTGGTCTGTCCCAATCGGCCGAAAACAGTCTGTTTTCCATTTTAAGCTTTCTGTTGTGATCCTTTTCGGCCCAAATTTATCCGTATGCTGTAATATTTTGGTTTTTCGATTTCTATACGTATGGATATTGGGGTTTTTGGTGTTTCCCAGGATTATTTTCCGAAGTTCGGGGTCGTTTCATCCGAATCAGATCCATAGTTCAGCATTAGCAAACCCCCGAACCTCACAAAATCCCCGGAAATATTGAGAATGATTGAAATAATATTTTCACAAATGTTTTTTAGTGTATTTACTGCTTTTGGACCTTAGATGGATTGAGTATTTAGGAACCCATATGAAAGGAACCCTGGATTCCGGGACAACCGATTCGCTAAATGGAAAATTTGGATGAAACTGAGCCAAATGGTTCTCTAAAACTAATTTTTCAGCACAAAAATCTACGGGGTGTTTCAAAACCATTTTCCAGGTCTAACCAGTCTGACCGATCGGGTCGACCCAGTTACCCCCTAAATGCATGCCCTCGATCCTAAAAATCCCATTTCTGTCCTGATTTGAGTCCTATTTGTATTGTGTTATAAACTATGCTAACCATCTGTTTTACAGCATTCATTTTTATTTTTTTGCTTTATTTCATAGATTAATTCGTGTATTTTAGGCGTTTGTAAATTTTTAGATCATCGTGTACTTTGGCGATTGTAAAAGTGAGGACGAAAGTTTTTATCTTTTATTCGATTGGGTTGTATAATCGGCCTCTATTATTTTCCTGTATATTCTTTGATGCATGCTTTATTTTTCAACTATTTATTTCCTGCATTTTACTTTAGTATCGGGCTAATAAAATGAACAAATTGGGGTTAGAAAAGATAATAACTGGAATAAATATGGCAATATAAATTATAAACTGAATACAAGCTTGAGGTTAAGTAGGTAAGTTGCCTGATAAGGTCGGTTTTTGACCTTATGTTTTAGGCAATTTCGTGGTTTAAACGGCAATATTTTAGAGTCCTTTGTGTGAATGCTTGCTTGGTCTTGCGTATTTTGCGGTTTTTATGTTTTGATTAGATTTTCATAACTTTTCAGTGTTTTTAGGGATGTTTTTGTAATTTTGGACATTGCATCTTGATTGTGGCAAGTTGCTGTGGTGCGGTTATGTTTCTTTATGTTTGTTTTGGACAGGCATTGTGACCCGGGCCGAAAGTTGGAGCGATGGCAACGAAGAAGAGATTGAAGTGCTGAAAAGCTAGGTGGCACGATGTGCCACAATGAGGGCACGACGTGCCATTACAGTGTGCCAAAAGATGGAGTCCAGTAGGTTGGCACGACTGCGTGCCAACACCAGCACGGCGTGCCAAACATCAGAAAACTGCTGTTGCCCTACTTTCCTCCTTCCTGTTTAGTGGTTTTAGCCTAACCATATAAATAGGACATTTTCTAAGTTGTAGGGATCTTTTTCCAGACTTTTAAAGTAGAAAGCACAAACTTGTAGCTAGGTTTATTACTTGAACTCTTTGTTACTTTGAGTTTGAACCTTTAATTGGTAGACGTTTTGCATTGAATCTTCCCCTTTTGCGATGTTCTTGGTTCCAGATTGAGTTCGTTTATAGAGGTACACCCCCAAGCATCTTCACACCACTGGAATCCGGTTAATCGAACCAAAAGGGCATAAGTTCCTCTTCTTCTCTTTTGTAATTCGATCAGTTAGTTTTTGATTCCTCAATTGATTGTGTTTGGTTGTAAACATTGAATTCTTGTCATCTTTCTTGATTAATGCAATTGACTGCAATTTAATTTCAATATTATTATCTTCTCTTTATACAATTCCTTTAATGATAATCTAGTCTCATAAGATCTTAACTTGTTAAGCTCATACTTATGGCATTACCTAGATTGACGCCTAGTAAACCATTAGTATTGACAACACTGTGGAATTTACGTGCCCCTATTTTCTGAGCTTTAGAATTAGACTGCCTCTAAACAAGGGAAACCAGCTAAGGACCTAAAAGATCTAGACACGCTAGGTTGAATTATTGAAAGAACATAATTAAGGTTTAACTGTTGAGTTAAATTCATCTGTTTTAATTAATTGATGAAGCCATCACCGTTAGCATTCATAGGTCGGTTAAACCGCCAATTGATAACCCGAATTCAAGTGCAAAGTAAGCTGGGATAGATCAACTAGGAGTAGGATAATTTAGTTGTTAGTATAATCACAAACCAAATTTAAGTTCCGCCTAGGACACCCAAGGAACCCGAGTAGTTTAGTGTTTACAGAATATTTTCTCTGTGGGATCGATACCTGAACCAACCAGAATTATTACTTGTCAACGATAGGTACGCTGCCTTAGTTGTGCGACTCTAGGTTTAGTTTCATTACTTCACTTAGGGCCCACCAAGTCTTTGGCGCCGTTGCCTGGGAACTTATTTTCCTGCATCATTGAACCAAAGGTCTATTTGCTGATGTAGGTACTGTTTATGTGCATATAGTTATGTAATTTTTCTTTTTGTGGATATTAGTTGTAAATTTTTCGTTATTCTTTTTTCTGTGTGTGTGTGTGTGCTTTCTAGCTTATGCAATCTCGTTCTCAGCACCCTGAGCTTTTACATGGTCATAACTGACCTAATGGCTCCGTATCAACCCCGGAACAGATCCGGAGTGGTTCTCCCAGCCATCACTGCTAATCACTTTGAGTTGAAGTCCAGTATGATTAATTTGATCCAAGGGAACGGGCTGTTCAGTGGCGGAATAAGTGATAACCCCAATGATCACTTAGACCGATTTCTCATGGTGGCCGATACAGTCCGAATCGGGGGGGGTGCCCCAAGATACGGTGCGGTTGAAGTTGTTTCCCTTCTCATTATGCGGGGGAGCAATGGAATGGTACAAGTCCTTGAGGCCCGGGTCGGTGACTTCATGGGACCAAATGGAAGAACAATTCTTGGCGTATTACTTTCCACCATCAAAGACGGTTCAGTTAAGGAATGAGATTATGGGATTCCGGCAATTTGGGACCGAGACTCTCAACGAAGTGTGGCAAAGGTTTCAACGGTTGTTGCGGAACTGTCCTCCCCATGACATGCCACGATTCACTCAGATAAGCACGTTTTATCATGGTTTGACACCAGCTAACCATGCCATTCTTGATTCTTCTGCAGGTGGAGCCATTTTTAAGAAGACTGCTACGCAAGCCGAGGAGTTGATCGCGGAGCTGGCTAGGAAGAGTACCTTGTGGCAGTCGGACATGCCAACAAGGAGTGAGGTTCGGACTGCGGACTCGGGATGCCAAGATACAGCCATGGACCACGTGAACAAGAAGCTGGACCTGTTGATGTCCCGCTTGAGTTTAAATGCGCCATAATATCAGCTGGTGTTGTGTGTATCGTGTGGAGCGGAGCATCCCGGTCAAGAATGTGCATTGGGCGATCCATTCGCCCAACCATCCAAGAATGTAAGTTTTATGGTAGGAAACCAAAGGTACAATAACTCTAACTCTTACCCACAAAATTTCAATAATAATAACAATTACGGAAGAAGGTATCAACACCCGAACATGTCTTATGGTAATAACCAAAATGTGTTGAGACCTCCTTCTGAGTTCCATTATGACCACCATGAGCAGGGGTTAGGTAAGGCCCCATTTGTTCCTAATGACCAACCCCCACAGCAACCTCAACAATCCAAGCAAGATGAGACGGTTTTATCTTTGTTAAAAGACATCTCGTCTCGGCTTGCCGATAATGAGGCATATTATAGGGATTTGGGCAAGTAGGTGGCTCAAATGAGTAGGGAGAGGCAGGAAAGACATCAAGGAGCACTCCCGAGTAAAACTGAGCAAAACCCAAGGGACATCAAGGGGAGACAACTTAAGTTATAACCCTGCGGAGTGGTAGGCAAGTGGAGAGCCGAGTGCAAAACGTTGATATTCCATCCCAACCTACTAAGGTAAGTGAAGAGTCGGGAGAGGTAAGCAACCCTGACTCAATTTTTGAACCTGAACCTAGCACAAATGAAAAGGGGAAAATTTCTGACCCAGTGAGAGCCTATGTGCCTAAACTCCCTTATCCTCGAAGGGAGAAGAAAGATAAACTGGAGCAGAAATATTCCAAATTTCTGGAAATTTTCAAGAAGTTAGAATTCAATATGCCATTGATTGAGGCTCTCCAAGAGATGCCTTCTTATGCTAAATTCTTTAAAGAACTTCTTGCAGGGAAAAGAAAGCTAGGCGAGGATAATGTGGTGGCTTTAACAGAGGAATGTTCGGCAATTATCACTAACAAACTTCCACCCAAGCTCAAAGATAGGGGCAGTTTTACTATCCCATGCCGGATAGGAAACTTGGAGATTGCCAATGCCCTATGTGACTTGGGTGCAAGTATCAATTTGATGCCTCTGTCGTTTTTCAGGAGACTCGGACTGGGAAACCCAAAGCCGACCAATATGACCCTCCAATTGGCGGATAGATCTCTCATGAGGCCAAAGGGGGTGGTCGAGGATGTGTTAGTAAAGGTGGACAAGTTTATCTTCCCCGCAGACTTCGTGGTAATGGATATGGAGGAAGATAGCTCGGTGCCCCTTTTGCTTGGAAGGCCATTTCTTGCAACCGGTAGGACATTGTTAGATGTCCAAGAAGGTAAGATTATTCTTAGGTTGCGCAACGAGGAGGTAAGTTTCAACATCTATAACTCAATGAAATATCCATTAGATATTGAAAACTGTAATTTTGTAGACTCCTTTTGTCCTATTGATGCTTGTGTGGTTGAGAATGTGTGCAGTGAACGAGAGTGCATCATAGGAGAAGGCCTAGTTGAAAGTGAGGTGAACGAAGTGTTAGTTGAAGAATGCTCATGGTTGAAGGGACGGTTTGACAAGCTGGATCGTGAAGTCAAGCCTGCACCTAAATCCTCACTGGAGGAACCTCCATCATTGGAGCTCAAAACCCTTCCCCCTAACCTTAAGTATGTTTTTCTACATCCTCCAAAGGACTTACCAGTTGTAATTTCTTCTTTGTTGACAGGAGAGGAGGAGGACAAGCTACTAGAGGTGCTGAGGAAGCATAAGGGAGCGTTCGGGTGGACAATCCATGACATCAAGGGAATAAGTATGACGTTTTGCACGCATAGAATCTTTCTGGAAGACGAGGTAAAACCGTGTGCACAGCCTCAGTGTCGGTTGAACCCAAATATGAAGGAGGTGGTAAGAGCCGAGGTGATAAAACTCCTCGACGCAGGTATCATCTTTCCTATTTCTGATAGTCAGTGAATGAGTCCGATTCAGTGTGTGCCTAAAAAGGGAGGCACAACCGTAGTGGAAAATGATAAAGGGGAACTAATCCCTACTAGAGCTGTCATGGGTTGGTACATGTGCATTAATTATAGGAAGTTGAATGACGCCACCCAGAAAGATCATTTTCCATTACCGTTTGTTGATCAAATGTTAGAAAGGATGGCTAGGCACGAATATTTTTGTACGTTAGATGGGCTATCTGGGTATATGCAAATTCCAGTGGACCCTCTCGATCAAGAGAAAACCACGTGTACGTGTCCATATAGGACATTTGCATATAGGCGGATGCCCTTTGGTTTGTGTAATGCCCCGGCCACCTTTCAAAGGTGTATGCTGGCCATTTTTGCTGACATGATTAAGGATTTCATGGAAGTCTTTATGTACCTTTGAGTCATGTCTTGGGAATTTGGACCAGGTGCTTCAGAGATGTGAAGACACCAATTTGGCACTTAGTTAGGAGAAGTGTCAATTCATGGTCTGGGATTGCATTGTCTTAGGGCACAAGGTGTCGGGAAAGGGGATTGAGGTCGATCCTGCCAAGATTAAGGTGATTGAGAAACTGCCTCCCCCAAGTTTGGTTAAGTTAGTTCGGAGCTTCTTAGGACATGCCGGCTTTTATAGGCATTTTGTGAAAGAC
Organism: Euphorbia tirucalli; assembly: GCA_039660915.1. Taxonomy (NCBI): domain Eukaryota; kingdom Viridiplantae; phylum Streptophyta; class Magnoliopsida; order Malpighiales; family Euphorbiaceae; genus Euphorbia; species Euphorbia tirucalli. Next base: position 36,779,961 of record CM077636.1, on the reverse strand, counting down.
TTTTCTAAGATTACTAAGCCGTTGACTGAGCTACTCCTAAAGGATGCCCCATTTAATTTCAATGATTAGTGTATGCATTCTTTTAATTTGCTTAAGCGGAAATTGATTGAGGCACCGGTCATGGTGAGCCCCAATTGGAAAATCCCCTTTGAACTTATGTGCGATGCAAGCAACATAGCTGTCGGGGCATGTTTAGGTCAGAGGGTGGATAAAATTTTCTGCCCAATTTACTATGCTAGTAAGACATTGAACGGTGCTCAAATGAATTACACTGTGAATGAGAAAGAATTACTAGCTGTTGTTTTTGCTTTCAATAAGTTCTGGTCTTACTTGGTCTTATCAAAAGTAATTGTGTATACTGACCATGCTGCTCTTAAGTATTTATTGGCTAAACAAGATGCAAAGCCCAAGTTGATTCGATGGATTCTACTCCTCCAGGAGTTTGACGTGGAGATTAAGGATAAGAAGGGAGTAGAGAACGTAGTGGCCGACCATTTATCGAGACTGCCAAGTGAAGGATCCGTATCCTCTCTAGAAGCGAACATTTGTGACACATTCCAGGATGAAAAGTTGTGTGGGGTAACCTCTATGCCATGGTTTGCGCTCATCGCAAACTTCAAAGTTGGTAACATCCTTCCACCTAATCTCTCACATGCACAGAGACGTAAATTCTTTCATGATGCTCAGGATTATTTTTGGGATGATCGTTACCTTTTTAGATTATATGCAGACAATGTGATTAGGCGGTGTGTTGCTTATGAGGAGGCTCCCTCCATTATTAGGATGTGTCATGATAGAGAAGCGGGTGGCCATTTTGGACCCGATAGAACCGTAGGAAAGATTTTATCTAGTGGGTTTTTTTGGCCGACCATGAAACATGATGTCATTAGCTATATTCGGGCCTGTGATGCTTGTCAAAGGACGGGAAATATCTCCCAAAAGAATGAAATACTTTAACAAGACATCTTAGTGTGTGAACTTTTTGATGTCTGGGGCATAGATTTCATGGGACCTTTCCCAATATCCCACAACAACCAATACATTCTTGTGGCAGTTGAATATGTGTCTAAGTGGGTAGAAGCTGTCGCCTTACCAACCAATGATGCAAAGGTCATTGTCAAGTTTCTCAAGAAGAACATTCTTACTAGGTTTGGAACCCCAAGGGCTATCATCAGTGATGGGGGATCCCATTTTTGTAATAGACAATTTGACAATCTTTTGCATAAGTATGGAGTTAAGCATAAGGTGGCAACTCCTTAACATCCTCAGACGAGTGTGCCGGTTGAGGTATCGAATAGGGAACTGAAACGAATCTTAGAAAAGACGGTAGGTGCATCTAGGAAAGATTGGAGTCTAAAGTTAGACAATGCACTATAGGCATATAGGACTGCCTTTAAGATGCTTATAGGTGTTGGAAATGCCCTAGCCCCGAGGCATTGGTCCTTGTATTTGTACTATACATTTATTAGATTTATGTGTTGTACTCATTTGTGTTATTAATAAAGGCATCAATTCATTTATTATATCTATCTTGTGCAATATATTAAATGAAGTATCCAATGGACATATCTATATCCATGATGACAAGTGTCATGCACTTAGCAGTAAGACCATGGATAGGGTAAACGATATGACCATAAATAGATCCGTAGTCTGTTCCAGTCATGGGAATGAGTGGAACAATAGACTATCATTAACCTGGTTGTATGGCGGTGTCTTACCGGTCATTGGACATGGAATGTCAACCAAGTTAATGGGTACATGCCTGGGAGCATGGTACTGGATAGATCCACTAAACGAGTAATCCACATGGTCTAGTATCACAAGGGATTCTCGTGTAGTACTTGTATGGATCCTTTGACCTGACCATATGATGGTGTTACATGTGAAGTCGCATGCTTAGGGGTACGCCTAAAGGGCCTGTAATAGGGTGCCAAGTAAGGGTACTTTTGGGTATGTCATTGAGCATGATGATACTATGGATATGCAGAAGGGATTTGTCACTCAGTAACCCACTGAGAAGATATCACTGGCCTCTTGATGAATGTGACTGATAAGAGTGTGGCCACACCCAAACAAGTTGGAACTTGTTTGTGAGCTTCAGTACATTCGGGATCAAGTTAATGTCCGGACACAAAAGAGGGTGATCAATCTATGCCTCTGTGTTGGACACCGATATCAGTGACATGGGACATACAAGTTTAAACTACAGGGTTATGATAACAGTTAGACTGCCATCTCCGTCTTAATTGGGGGCTGCAGTGGCTTGCTAGAGCCCAACTGCAGTCTGCGGGTCAAAAGCCCGCTGCCAACATAAAGATGGGCCCACGGGATCGTACACATAGAACGACTGAATGCAGACTTAAGGAATCACATGTATACTTGGAGTATACGCAATGGAGAGAGAGGTGTGTATATATTAATTATATTATAAAGATCAATTGGATTGGTCATAATGATAAAATTAATATATTCAATTGGCTCTTCATAATTAATTGGATTAATTATGAGATTATTTCCTAGGTGGAAATATTCATATGTATAGGTTTACATATGATTTTATTTTGTGTAGATTTAATTTTAATTTGATGGATTAAATTAATTGTCAAACTAATTTTAATTTAAATGTAAATAATATATTACTTGGAGTAATATATTAAATACATGGGTGTATTAAAATTGGGCTTGAAATTAATTTAAATCAGAATAATTAAAATTAGACTGGGCCTAAATTAAAACATGGAAGCCCGCACAGAAGAGAAAGGAGTCAAGGTGGGCCTGAATTCCCTTAAGGGAATTCGGCCACCCTAGGTATAAATACCTAGGGTTAGAAATTTCGGCCCCTCTAAGCCACTCACACCATAGCCGAAATTCCTAGCCCCTTTCCTCTCCATTGATTCGTTTTTCCGACGCTAGCACGGGTTGCATTCGTTAGGCGTTCGTGTACGAAAACGAGGAGGAAATCTGCTTTGGTTTCTGTAGTCTTCATCCATCTCTAGAAAGAGATTTTCTGGTAAGAAAATTAATCCCTTTCTATTTGATTTTGAAGTTTTTCAATTTCCATCTCAATTGCTCCTGGGACTGGATTTGAGGAAATCACCGCGTTCTTCCGCTTTTATCGGGTGATTTCCGGTGAAAAATCCCAACAATAGGAATGTCCCCCTACCGCTTAGTCTTCGGTAAATCCTGTCATCTACCTGTGGAACCAGAGCACAAGGCATATTGGGCTTTAAAATTTCTTAACTTTGATATGCAAGCTGCAGGTGAGCTTCGATTAAGGCAACTCATGGAGTTAGATGAGCTTCGGTTGAGTTCGTATGAGAACGCCAAAATCTACAAGGAGAGGACCAAGAAGTGGAACCACCGGCATGTGATAGAGAAAGGTTTCAATCAAGGGGAGTTGGTGCTCTTGTATAACTCCCGGTTGAAACTATTTTCTGGCAAATTGAGAAGTCGGTGGACTGGACTGTTTACCGTGCACAAGGTCTATCCCTCCAGGATGGTGGAAATTGAAACTTCGGAGGGAATTTAACAAGTAAACTGGTATCGGTTGAAGCCCTACGTCAGCAGAAGGGTGAAGGAGGAGAAGCAAGTCTTACTCCTTCGTGATGTGTAAGCATACCCGTGGACATGGAAGTCGTGCTATTCTGACTATAAATATAGGATGAGGTACGTGTACTTCCCTTGTACATTAATTTTTGTGTTGATATGTTTTTGTGTGTTTATGTGTATAGGAATAGGTTACTAAGCAAGTCAATCATAGTCTCGATCAAGAGTGTGAAAATATAAAGGATGGTAGAATTCCAGGGTGGCACGCCATGCCATCATTGGCATGTCATGCCAGGATGAGTGTGGGCTTAGCACGTGACACACCGTGCCCCACCATTGGCACGTCGTGCCAAAGATGGGGACCAAGACAGCACAAGATAAGTTGATGCAGCACGCATACGGGCCGACCTGCTGTTTCGAACGTGAGTTGGTGCAAGGGCAAGCCGCACATTGTACTGCCATTTAGCACGCCGTGCCACTCAAGAGGATTTCCAGTCAGCACGCCATGCCTAGGCTGCATGTCACGTGCCTACTTGGTGGTTCAAAGTGCATTAATGAGAAGGGAGATAGCACGCCGTGCTGTAATTTGGCACGCCGTGCTAGTTCAAAGGATTCTCAGTCAGCACGACGTGCCAAGCCAGCACGCAATCGTGCTGTCATACTGTTTCCAGGTAAATCTCTATTCTCTGCTCAGCACGCCGTGCGGGTTTTTGGCACGGCGTGCCGAGCATTTAAAATTCGAAAATTTTAGGTCAAAATTGCCGCCCTATATAAACCCTTTTTTCTTTGTTTCAGCCCCTTCTTCTTCTTCCTCACCTTCTCACTCTCTGCAACTGCCCCTTTCTCTCTCTAGAATCAGCTCCCTCCTTCACCCTCGCTCATATTTCCCTTATTCTTCCTTCCCCTCTCACTTTCTTCCTTTCATTTACACCAATTTCTTACTCCCCTACTCCTCTTCAACCGTTATTTTGATCTAGGATTTTGTTTTTGCATAACTCTCCTTGAAACCCAGGTATGAACTCGTGCTTTGTTTTTCCTTTCTTCTCTCTTATTTTTGTTGCTTTCTTCTCGCACTTTGAATTTGAATGATGTACTTGCTTAATAGGGTGATTGTATTTAGGTCTTTTCTTTATATGTTCATATTTAGTGGGTTTGTGTTTATGTGAGTAGGGTTTAATTGGATTTTTCTTCTTTTGTTTTTGGTCTTGGTTGTGTTTTGATGGTTGTGCAGTAGTAAGATGAGAAAGAAGACGGTAGCTGAGCGGAAGCACGGTTCTTCATGTCTGCCGATAGATTTGTCAATGGAATCGGTGCCAAATGAAGAACTACCTCCTGAGCAGCAGATGGGTCCTCTGACTGGCCTCTCAAGGAAGTATAGATGCCATTTCCCTCTTCTCTCTGATGACGAAGGTAAACGCTATAAAACTCTTTTTCCTTTAGAGAGTACCCCTTTTCGAACCTTTGATTGGGAGTTTTTATTCGTGCAAGATAGGTCCGAAGTTGTGCATGCTAAATTAAACAGTCTAGGGTGTTATGCTTTTGTGAGGTCTGCTCCACCTGTATTTAGAGAGTTGAATTTAGAATTCTATTCAACTTTGAGCTTCAGAACGAACCCCGATACTGGCCTTAGGACCATGACCTTCCGACTATTTGGTGATGAGAATTCTTTAGACATTGAGGGTCTTAAAACTTGCATAGGAATTGAGGGGGATAGTTATAAGTGGCCGGAGGACATGGATGCTAAGAAATTTTGGCGTATTATGGGTCAAGGAGAATACCAACCTAGGTTTGCCAAAACCTCCTAATTACATGACCCGACCCTGCAATTGATCCACAAATTTATGTGTTTTAAATTCTCGGGCAAAACTGAAAGTAACCGGGTCAATGCATTTGAGCTATTAATATTGTGGCATGTGCAAAATGACGTTAAGGTGCACATGGGCTTCTTCGTCATGGAAGCCCTATACACCCACCATAACCGAACTAAATCAGAACTCGGGTTAGGGCATATTATAACTTGTATTGCATGTTTCTTTCGTGGTAATACTTGCTATAAGAACCTCTATAGCATCCTTCCCAAGATGCTCTCGAGGGGAATTTTGTCTTGTTCCCATGTTATGGCAGCTGCAGGTGCATCAAGCGCAGGAGGTTTAGGCACTGGTAAGGCCCCTATGGCCGTGGATGCTGATGACGGGGGTGAGGGTGACGAGGATAATGATGACGGTGAGGAGGATGAGGAGCAAGTTTGGGTGGGCATAGATTTTATGGAGCGGATTGAAGGGCGGCTGGATGGTATAATCGAGCAGCTGGAAGGTTTGACAGTTCATCAGTTTGTACTCGAGGAGCGGATGAACGCGCGCTTTGATCGTCAGGAGGCTCAGCTCGCCAATTTTGAGGCATTCGCCTCTCGTTATTATGTGGCCCAAGGGTGGCCGTATCCGCCTCCACCATCACCAGCCCCTGACATGTGAGGTAACCCTTTTTCTTTCCCGCTTTATTTTATTCCTTCTTCCATTGCACTTTTGGAAGTAAGTGCAATCTAAGTGTGGGGTGGGTAAAGGGATCTCTCCCTTTCTTTTGTTTCTTTTTACATTGCACATTTTGGTTTGTTTTATTTCGTATGTTTGTGTGTGTTTTTGCGTGTTTGGATGTTTTGTTATGGTTTTAGTGTTCACATGCATGGTTGGTTCTAGGTGTGCTTTGGTTAGGTTTAGGCTTTAGCTTTTGATGCATGTGGTGTTGGTTTGGTTTATTTTTGGTATGTTAGTGTTTTAAGTTGTTTAAGTGTCAATTGCCGTTTGAGTAGCATTGCCTAATCTACCCTCGAAACTAAGTCTCTATGCTTGGATTGGTAGCAATTAGCTAGAGACATTGGGAGTCGATTGCGAGCCATTAGCTTGTTTGTGCATGATTTGTGATTCTTGATGGTAATCATTGGTTAGATTTGTCATTTAGGTTGCATTAGGGAATTAACCCTCTGCCTCTACTTGCATGATCGAGCTAGGATTACGCCTTGGAACATTGGTTGAGTCACACGACCTAGCACACAACCCCTAGTACACTTGTGAGGATTTGAGCCCTTGGAACCATTTCACATCGGTTCTATTTCTTTGTGAGGGTAAAAACAATCGTGGCACACTATATCGTAGAACCCGGCGTCGTTTTGCACTTGGCATCGAGAGCTTAGTATGTGGAGACTCTTAGGATTAACCCTTCGACTTAAATGAGCCTAACCCTAACTACTAATTTATCCCTTAGATCACCCAAAGCCACTAAATTAACCTTTTTGACTTAAAAAACCTTCACCAAGCCAAATCTATCATCCTAACTTATTACCATTCACTTTGATTTTCCTTTCTTACCCTCCTCTCCTAAATCAAGTAATTGGCTAAGTTGTTCATTCATTTTGGGGTCAATCACCATTTGCATTTCAACTCTTTCACATCTAGTCCTATGGAAAAATTGTGCTATATATATATTTTCAAAAAAAAAAAAAATCCAAATAGAGTCAATGTGTGTGTGCCCGGCTTCTCTCCTTAAAAGTCGGAGTTTGTAGAGGCATGTCTTGTTTATCCGGCTCTCATCTTTAAGCTGGTGTGTGTTCCATTTTCAGTTCATTTGTTTGAACAAGGGATTAGGGCGATCATCTAATTGCCTTGATCGATGTCTTGTCATCTTTTCCCCGTTGGGTTGTGCTTTGGCCGTTGGATGTGTATAAGGCCTTCTCATTGTTAGTAGAATTTCTTGTTATAAAAAAACAAAAGAGAAAAAAAAAGAAAAAAAAAGAAGAAAAAAAAAGGAAAACAAGCACTCTTAGGACTAGTTTTGAGTTGAAATTGCATGACCCATCTTTAGTACTTAGTCAATTTGCATATATCACTTGATTTGTAGGAGTTGTACACCTAAAAACTTCCCTTTTATCAAACCTAGCCTAAGCCGTAACATTACAAGCCCCAGGTTCTCTGATTTTGCTCCTTGACCAATGCCTTCACCGGGATTGCCATTAGTTTGCTATGTGATGTGTGCCATTATTTGTTTTTGTGTGCTCGTTCGCCTCACCTTGAACTTGAGCGTTAGAGTGACATCTTGTGAGGTGCTTTGTGGTCGTATAAACTCTGCTTGTTCCTCACCCTTTAACTAGCTAAATCTTATTGGGTTCGGGTATTGAGTAGTTTTGAACCTGGCGCGCCTAGTGTCATTTCGAAAGCGATGCTTTACCTCCTTGAGTTTATGAATTTCGTACGGTTAAACCCTTAGTTGGATTTGCAAGTAAAAGCAAGCAATTTTACTCCTTTGTCTTTAGTTTATTTGCTTGAGGACAAGCAAGACTTTAAGTGTGGGGTGGTTGATAAGGTCGGTTTTTGACCTTATCTTTTAGGCAATTTCGTGGTTTAAACGGCAATATTTTAGAGTCCTTTGTGTGAATGCATGCTTAGTCTTGTGTATTTTGCGGTTTTTATGTTTTGATTAGATTTTCATAACTTTTTAGTGTTTTTCGTGTTTTTAGGGGTGTTTTTGTAATTTGGACATTGCATCTTGATTGTGGTCCGTTGCTGTGGTGCGGATATGTTTCTTTATGTTTGTTTTGGACAGGCATTGTGACCCGGGTCGAAAGTTGGAGCGATGGCGATGAAGAAGAGATTGAAGTGCTGAAAAGCTAGGTGGCACGGTGTGCCACAATGAGGGCACGGCGTGCCATTCCAGCGTGCCAAAAGATGGAGTCCAGTAGGTGGGCACCACTACGTGCCAACACTAGCACGTCGTGCCAACCCCAAATCTATCCTTGCACGGCGTGCCAACACCAGCACGGCTTGCCGAACATCGAAAAAGTGCTGTTGCCCTACTTTCCTCCTTCTTGTTTAGTGGTTTTAGCCTAGCCATATAAATAGGACATTTTCTAAGTTGTAGGGATCTTTTTCTAGACTTTTGAAGTAGAAAGCACAAACTTGTAGCTAGGTTTATTGCTTGAACTCTTTGTTACTTTGAGTTTGAACCTTTAATTAGTAGACGTTTTGCATTGAATCTTCCCCTTTTGCGAAGTTCTTGGTTCCGGATTGAGTTCGTTTATAGAGGTACACCCCCAAGCATCTTCACATCACTGGAATCTGGTTAATCTGGACCAAAAGGGCATAAGTTCCTCTTCTTCTCTTTTGTAATTCGATCAGTTAGTTTTTGATTCCTTAATTGATTATGTTTGGTTGTAAACATTGAATTCTTGTCATCTTTCTTGATGAATGCAATTGACTGCAATTTAATTTCAATATTATTATCTTCTCTTTATGCAATTCCTTTAATGATAATCTAGTCTCATAAGATCTTAACTTATTAAGTTCATATTTGTGGCATTACCTAGATTGACGCCTTGGAAACCATTAGTATTGACAACACTGTGGAATTTACGTGCCCCTATTTTCTGAGCTTTAGAATTAGACCGCCTCTAAACAAGGGAAACCGGCTAAGGACCTAAAAGATCTAGACACGCTAGGTTGAATTATTGAAAGAACATAATTAAGGTTTAACTGTTGAGTTAAATTCATCTGTTTTAATTAATTGATAAAGCCATCATCGTTAGCATTCATAGGTCGGTTAAACCGCCAATTGATAACCCGAATTCAAGTGAATAGTAAGCTGGGATAGATCAACTAGGAGTAGGATAATTTAGTTGTTAGTATAATCACAAACCAAATTTAAGTTCCGCCTAGGACACGCAAGGAACCCAAGTAGTTTAGTGTTTGCAGAATATTTTGTCTGTGGGATCGATACCTGGACCAACCAGAATTATTACTTGTCAACGATAGGTACACTGCCTTAGTTGTGCGACTCTAGGTTTAGTTTCATTACTTCGCCTAGGACCCACAATTGCCCGAACCTTGAATCTTTGGATTAGGTACAATAGTCAGTGCTCGGTAGGGAGCTGTACCGGAATTTCTCGGATGAGCTGATCCGGGTGGCTACTCTGTCACTGATCTCGAAATTTAGGTTTCGAGGTCTTTAAGTAATAAATCGGGAAATGTTTTCTATAAAATGAATTCCAAAACAAACAAATGATTTTCCCTAAAGCAAGATAAACAAAAATCCACTTTTTCCAAAACATCGCGTGAAATCCGTTTTTGAAAACCAACCCCCGATTTACTTCACCGTGTTCCTTTTTTTTTCTTTTTCAGGTCGTCCGCTCACAGTTTTCAAGCACAAAAACCTACAGGGTGTTTCTAAAATGGTTTTCAAGGTCTAATCGAGTGAGTTGTCTGGACTTCTTAGTTACCCCCTAAATGTATACCCCCATTTCCTAAAATTCCCCATTTTGTCTTGTTGTGAGTCCTATTTGTGTTTGTGATATAATTGTGCTAACCGTCTATTTTGCAGCTTCTACTTTTCTTTTTATTATTTTGGATGTATTTAATAGCTCAAATCGTGTATTCTAGGCGATTGTACTTTTTATAGATTTTCATGAATCTAGGCGGTTGTAAAGTGAGGATGAGAGTTTTTATCTTTTTGAGTTGTAATAAGTGGCCTCTATCCTTTTTGTTTGGTTTGGATGCATGGTTTACTTTTCTGCACTTTAATTTTATGATGTTTGTTTATGTCATCTGAATGAGCATCAACTAATATTAAAAGATAAAATGGCTAGATAATAAGTGAATATAATATGGTGGTATAAACTAATAAATGAAAGCAAGCTTGAATCCATCAGGTATGGCAGTCTACAGTTGGTAGGGAGCTATACTGGAATTTCTCGGATGAGCTGATTTGGGTGGTGACTCCATCACTGATCTCGAAATTTGGATTTCGAGGTCTTTAAGCTATTAAAACTGGATTTTTCAAAAATGTAAAACCAGTTTTCTCAAAAATCACATTCTTAGTGATGTTTTCTACAAAAGGGATTTTCAATCATATCAAGCTGGCTTTCCTAAACAAAATCATCAAACCCATTTTTCAAAAAAAATTCTCTAAACATCTATAAAAACCTCCCAGGTTCATTTCACCGCGTTCCAACTTTAAGGTCGTCCGCTCACACATACTTATGTCGTATCCAATTAAGATTGATTCTCAGTTCTTATATTTGCGTGAAGAACCTCTACCATTTTGCACACAAATGCCTATTGAATCAGTTGGCGTGCTAACACTAGATTGGAAAAACTTCCTTCTACTTTTCTCACCTTGGCCGAAATAGACAGTGTATTTTTCACTAGGTTTCACGTTTCAAATAGAGGGAAAAAGAGAGAGAGAGAGACGTGCAGTGAGTGGGAGAGAAAATAGGTTAGTTTTATTTTCATTAATTAAAATTTCCAACATAAATTTTCCACCAAGAAAATCCAATTTTGAAATTCAAATTCATTACAAAATAAAATAAAATTCTATTTTAATTCCCACATTAAAAATAAATATCCTAGATATTTATAAGGTCTAACAAATATTAAATAACCTAATTTAATGCTTGATATGTATTTTATTTTTATTGATTAATTTATCACAGAGTAATAAATTAATAATATAAATAAAATAAATCTCTCTCGACATTTATATAAACAAGTCTTTATCATAAAACTAATAAATTCAAAAGCTCCGAAATATATAATACGTATTCAATACATATCATACGGTCTGTGACAAACTTATTTAGACATCCTATGTCTGTGATCCTATAGGTCTTTTTTATATTGGCAGTGGGCCCAATACCTTAAGGCCCATGAGTTGTAAGTGGGTTCTAGTAAATGGTTATAGATACGCAAATAAGATAGAAACATCAATCTAATAAGGGATGTAAACCTTGTAGTTGACTTATGTTGGTGTACTGTAGTCCAAAGGCATTGGTTCTTGATTTTATTATACATCATATATGAATATTTTGTATTATACATTGTGTTAAATAAAGGCATTTAATATATTTATTTATTTCTTGTGCAATTTAATATATAGTGTATCCATTGATTATAGCCGTACTCATGTTAACTAATGTAGATCATTAGCTATTGAGACCTTGAGTAGTGTTAAAGCTATAATCATAATGTTGTCCCAGGTCTGTTCTAATCATGGGAATGAATAGAGCTAAAGACCAGCATGTACTTGACTGGATGGCAGTGTCTCACTAACCATTGGACATGGGATGTCAGTCAGGTATATGGGTACATGTTAAGTTGCATGGTACTTGACCGATCCACCTAGAGAACACCGCATGGTCCAGAAGTCATAGGTGTTTCTCAGGTAGTTCTTGATATTATCCTTAGACCTGATTTCACTTTAACATGACATGGGATCTCATACACTTTGATATACTCCTAACGGGCCCGTAACAGGCTGTCAAGTATGGGTATATTGGGTGGAGCGGTGATCATGTTGATATTGATAGTGAGTTGACGGAATTGCCACTCAGTGTCCCCTGAGATGACATCACTAGCCACTTGATGAGTGAGACTGATAAGTGTATGGCCATACCTGAATAAGTTAGGATACTTATTCGCGATCATTAGTCTACTCGGAACCAAGGAATGAATAATCATAGAAGAGGTTGACTGGAGCCATGCCTCTTGCTTATACATCGATGTCAATTGGCAAGGGATCATGAATACTACCGGGTTATGTTTCACATGAGACTGCCAGTCTCCGTCTTAATTGGGAGCTGTAATGGTTTGCTAAAACCCAATTATAGTCTGTGGGCCCTGGACCTACTACCAACATAAAGACGAACCCACAGGATTGTACACATATAACAGCTGAACTTGTGACAAATCGAATATGTACACATTGTGTGTAATTAGAATGGAAACTCGGTTAATTGAATTAATGACAATAGGTTTTGTCAAAATTAATTCAATTAATATAAAAGGGAAATTGATCATATTTGATTAATTAATTATAACATGTAAATAATTAAGTAACTATATTTTCCTTGGTGGAAAATTAAATACATGGGTTGTATTTATTTAAGGCCAAGTTAAATTAAATTTGGATTGAATAAATTTAATTAATTGGATTTGATTAAGTTAATTGGAATTTTATTATATAGTTTAATTTAATTCCTATGACATAAATTTAATCAATTAGTTAAATTAAAATTTAACCTAAAGTTTAATTTAAACCCTAATTATACAAGGAGTATAAAAGGAGGCTCTAAAAAAAATTTCCTCAACCCTAGCCCCAAAAGTAAAATTTCGGCCAACATTATAGAAAGAGAGGGAGCCAAATTTCTTTGTGGTGCATTCAACTTCCGTTAGTTAGCACGAGTCTGGTTTTAGAGCTATTTGTGTACGTGGTTGTGCAGAGTTACTGGTATTCGTATCTACAATTTTCGGTAGTCTCTAGAGGAGATGTATAAGGTGAGAAATTTTTTTCTTTCCATTCTATCTTTGATTCTATCAAAATCATAGGTCTTGGAATCATGGAATTAAAAGAAAATTTTAATCGCTATTTTCACTGCACGTGTTTTCCCCCGTGAAAATTCCTTATAGTGGTATCAGAGCAGTCATGATCTTTGATAGAATTGGGATTTTAGGGTTCTTGTTCAATTGGTTTTGATTTAGTTGAACCCTAGAATTGTTGGGTTGGGGTTTTGATTAGTTTTCCCCAATTAGTTTTCAATATAAAATTGGTTTTTTGGATTTTTTTTGTTGTTGTGGGTTTTGTTTTGTTGCTGCATTTTAAAAGAAATAAAATAAAATAATTGATTTGGATCATTGGGCTGGATGCCTAATGGGCTTGTAAATGGGCTTAAGTCATAAATGCCAGAATCAGTGATTTCATTAAACCATTGGACATGATTAAAAACGGAATATTAATTCATGCATTTTATTATATGTATATATGTATGTCAATTTGCATAATTTGAATATGTGCTATACTTGGTGTATGAATTTAAGTGCTATTGGCCCTTATATCGAGATGGGTTGTAAAATTTTAATTTTGGGAAATATGGCATGTGTGTCGTTTTTAGTTTATTTTGATGTAATTTTATTTTATTTATTTTATGTAAATCAAATTTGTAACGGCATCAAGCCTTAGAGAAGAAGCCCAATGGAGCCAAGCCTAGAAGAATTTTTCAAGCCCAGCCTGGTGGTCTCTAGTATAGGTTTACTAGATTTTTCACTAGGTTGTATTATAGGACCTATAGCATCTCATTTTATTTATTTTATGCTTTCATTGAATATGTATATATATGAGAAATAATATGCATGCAATCCATATTCCAAGCACACCAGTGATTATGTATGCTAAGCCGTTAGTCAATCAATCCGAAATAAAATATTAAGTCACTTAAAAGTGCTTTCCACATTCATACCATGTCGGTTCTTGAATGGTGCAATGTGGGCCGAGCCTCCGCCGAGTGCATTGTGGTATTCATCTATTGTATTGGGTTAAGGTACTACGTACGCTTAACACGTGAATGGTGGTTTGACTCAATGTGGGTAGTAGGATCAGCTCTTGGCCCTAAGCATAGATGGGTAAGTGCCAATAAGGGTTAGTTAACAAGCCTCCCCTTGGCTAATTTTTAATGAAATATAGATCTTGGTCATCCTTAACCATAAATCACCAGCGAATTAATTAAAACTGGATTGTTAATTAATATGGTTAAATCACTAAAGACCTTTATTGGTACTATCTGTAATTTTTCTGTGTAGATAACTAAATGGCTACAAACTCATTTTCACTGCGATCACTCCTTGAAAAGGAGAGGCTGTCAGGGCCTAACTTTTTGGACTGGGCTCGGAACTTAAGAATAGTTCTGAGACAAGAGTTTAAAGAGTATGTGCTAAATAAGGTCTTACCCACTGCACCTCCAGTAGGTCGTGGTACTACGGCTACTCAGGTTGAGCAGTATGACCTACACCGGAGGCACGACGGAGATGTCACATGCCTTATTTTAGCCACAATGGTGCCCGAGTTGCAAAAGCAATTCATGGACCAACCGGCTTTTGAGATCATGGACACCTTGAAAAGATGTACCAAGATCAAGCGTGTCAAGAGAGGTTCTTAATGACTAAGGCACTTAACACCTGTAAGATGGCACGCTTGATCTTGGTACATCTTTTCAAGGTGTCCATGATCTCGAAAGCCGGTTGGTCCATGAATTGCATTTGCAACTTGGGCATCAAGCGTGCCATCTTACAGGTGTTAAGTGCTTTAGTCGTGCCATCTTGGTACATCTTGACATGAGTGCTAACAGAAGTCCCAACTAAGGCACTTCGCACAACTGTGATGGCAGTTGGGACTTCTGTTAGCACTCATGTGCTAAAGTTGAAGGGGTATATTGATACACTTGCCCACCTTGGCTCGCCAGTTCCGCAGGACTTGGCAGCAGACATTATTCTCGGGTCACTTCCTGAGTCTTACAACCAGTTTATCATGAATTACCATATGCAAGGGTTGGATAAATCAGTTGTTGAGCTGCATGGCATGCTCAAGCTTGTTAGCAGTCTCTTAAGAAGACTCCTGAAGTATTGCTGGTGAACAAGGGCAATACGTCCATTGCTAAGGGAAAGGCCAAATCGAAGGCCAAGGCTAAGGCCCAAAAGGCCAAGGCTAAGGGCAAAAAGGTGGTGACCCAACCTAATGCAAGGGTTGCTTCTCCTGACGATATCTGCCATGAGTGTCATGAGAAGGGGCACTGGAAGAGCTCATGTCCAAAGCTAAGGGAGCAACTGAAGGGCAAAACTGCTTCTTCAGGTATTTATGTTGTTGAGATTAATCTGGCTATTTCTACATCTTGGGTCTTGGACACTGGATGTGGATCTCACATTTGTTCAAATGTGCAGGGTCTAAGAAATAGGAGATTATTAGGATCTGGAGAAGTAGATCTTCGAGTCGGAAATGGTGCTCGGGTTCAGGCCATGGAGATCGGAGATTATTTCTTGGAGATGCCTAGTGGACTTGTTTTAAAACTAAGAAACTTTTATTTTGTACCTGCGTTGCGTAGGAATATTATTTCTGTTTCTTTATTGGATATTTCTGGTTTCGCATTTAATATTGGACATGGTAGAATTTCTATGCAATGTGGCAATATTATTTATGGAACATCATTTCTTGAAAATGGCTTATATATCCTTGATCTAAAACGTGAAAGTTCAATCTATAACATAAATACTAAAAGGATTAAACAAAATGAAATTAATCCTACTTACATCTGGCATTGTCGACTTGGCCATATAAATGAGAAGCGCATAGCTAGGCTTCACTCTAGTGGAGTGCTAGGGTCATTTGACATCCAGTCTTATGACACATGTGAATCTTGTTTGAGAGGCAAGATGACAAAGGCGCCTTTTTGCAAGATTGCTGAAAGGGCCTCAGAGCTATTGGAGCTAATACATTCTGATGTATGCGGCCCAATGAGCACTAGTGCTAGATCTGGTTTTCTGTACTTCGTCACCTTCACGGATGACTTCAGCAGATACGATTATATGTATCTGATAAAGCATAAGTCTGAGACTCTCCGAAGGTTCAAGGACTTTAAGAATGAAGTAGAAAACCAACTTGGCAAGAAAATAAAAGCACTTCGATCTGACCAAGGGGGTGAATATTTGAGCCAAGAGTTTGACTCATTTTTTAGAGAGTGTGGGATTGTATCCCAACTCACTCCTCCTGGTACACCCTAGTGGAATGGAGTGTCAGAAAGGAGGAATAGGACCTTGCTAGACATGGTTCACTCGATGATGAGTCAAGCTACACTCCCAGACTCCTTTTGGGGATATGCTTTAGAGACAGTTGCTTACATTCTTAATAATACACCAAGCAAGGCAGTTGAAGGAACACCATATGAATTATGGAAGGGCCGAGAGCCCAATGTTTCCTTCTTGAAGATTTGGGGCTATGATGCACACGTTAAGAAATTGACAAGTGGCAAACTTGAGTCCAAATCTGTTAAGTGCCAGTTTGTGGGTTACCCTAAGGAAACTAAGGGTTATTATTTCTATGATCCGGTGGAAAACAAAGTTTTCATAGCCAGAAATGCAGTCTTCTTAGAGAAGGAATACCTTTCCAAGAGAGACAGTGGGTGTGATGTTGAACTTTCAGAAGTTCAAGACTCAAAAACACCTGCAGCTACTACTGAGGATGCTTCAGGAAATGGTCTGACTACTCAAGAAATTGAGGAACCAGAACCAGTTGCACTAGACCTTAGAAGGTCTGGTAGGACACGTCATCAGCCAGAGAGGTACGGTTTTCTCGTGACTGATGATGGGGGCCTTATGGTCGTTGACCAAGAGGAGCCCAAGACCTATCAGGAGGCTATTGAAAGCCCACACTCAGATCAATGGCACAAGGCCATGGAGGCTGAGATGCAATCTATGCACGATAACCAAGTATGGAACTTGGTGGATCCACCTCTGGGTGATAAGGTGATTGGTTGCAAGTGGTGTTTCAAGTTAAAGGTCGACAACACCTTCAACGGGTGATTGGTGGCAAAAAGATTCAGGCAAGTTCAAGGAATTGACTATGATGAAACCTTTTAACTAGTTGCTATGCTCAAATCCATTAGGATACTACTAGCCATAGCTGCATGGTACGATTATGAGATATGGCAGATGGATGTTAAGACCATTTTCCTTAATGGAAAGCTACTCGAGGATGTGCACATGGCACAAGCTGAGGGTTTTATCGATCCAAAGTATCCAAACCGGGTATGCAAGCTTCAAAGATCCATTTATGGATTGACGTAAGCATCGAGGTCATGGAATCAAAGATTCAATGAGGCCATTAAGGAATATGGCTTCACACAGAATTCTGATGAGCCCTGTGTGTATAAGATGGTTAGTGGGAGCGTTTCCACCTTCCTAGTGCTGTATGTTGACGACATCCTTATCATTAGAGGTGACATACCAACACTGCAAGGGGTTAAGTAGTGGTTGAGTAGGTGCTTCGCAACGAATTCATTTTATTTATATCTTGTGCTATAATATGAGTAGAGTATCCATTGATTGATAATCATAATACCTATCTTAGGTCTGTTCTAATCGTGGAAACGAATAGAACCACAGACTTGTATATTCGATGACTGTATGGCAGTTCTTAACTAGCCATAGTACTTGTATAGTCAGTCATGAATATAGGTACATGTCTTTGACATAGGACTGGATCGATCCAGACAAGAAAGCCACATGGTTGTCGCATCATAGGCCTTTCCTGAGTAGGTCTCTTTTGTCGTCAGACCAGATTTCATTATAATATCAATATAGAATCCGGTTCACTTTGACATACGCCTAACAGGTCTGTAAAAGGATGCTAAATATGGGTATTATTGGGTGGACTAGTGAACATGTTGATATTGATGATGAAGTGATGGAATTGCCACTTGGGTAACACCAAGATGATATCATTGGCCACTTGATGAGTGGGACTGATAAGTGTATGGCCATACCCAAGTAGGTCGGTGCTTATTTGATTAATCGGTCAACTCAAGATCAAGAAATATAATGAGCAAAAGAAGAGGATGACAGACACCATGCCTCTTGTTTATTCATATCGATATCGTTAGGCAAAGGACACTATGAGATTCCTACCAAGTGAGTGTCTTCGAAAGACTACTGCATCCCTGTCTTAATTGGGGGCTGTAATGGTTTGCTAGAACCCACTTAGAGTCTGTGGGCCTTGGGCCTACTGCCAACATAAAGACAGACCCATAGGATCATGCACATAGATTAACTGAGCCGAAACTTATAGAAATTGTACATGTAATGTACGTTGGAAGGAATGTGTTAATTAATTAGTTGACATTCGGTGTCAAGGTAATTAATTAACATTGGGTTGAATTTCATTTAATTAATAAGTTTACATAACGTAATTAATTAAGTTATTAATTAATTGAATTACATAAAGTAAACAATTAATTAAATAATTTTCCTAAGTAGGAAAGTTAAATACATGTATTGTATTTACTTAAGTGTGATTTAATTTTATTTAGGGGTAATTAAATTTAGCCAAATGAAATTAAATTACATAGTATATACTTTTTAATTAAAGTTTATTTATGTAATTATAATCCTAGTGGGCTTGGGTTTAATTAACCTAATTAAAACCCAATTAGACAAGGTGTCTATATAAGGGCACACATAAGCAATAAAACCCTAATTCAACCCTAATTAATTGCTGGAAATTTCAGCCACCAAGAGTAGCCCCAAAACAGCTGAAAATCCCATCATTAATCCTCCATTCCTTCGCGTCTTCGGCTAGCACAGGTTCTCGCTTAATAGTTGGTCGTGCACAATACATTGGAGATCGCAGTTTCAAGAAATGATTCTGCAGCAGTCTCTAGAGGAGACGAATCCAGTGAGTTAATCTCTCTTGATTCAAATTATTTTTATTCTAATCAATGGTAATTGGACACGATAGGTGGATTATAGGAAATTTTAAACGGTGTATTTTCCGCTGCGCCACGTTATTTTTCCAATGACGAATCCTAACAGTGGGACAGCAGCGCCGCACGCGGGTTTGGGCTCGGTTTTGTATTTTGCGGGTATTTTTTTTATTTCGGGTCCTGATGCAAATTAAATTAAATTTTTTTTAAAATTAATTTGTATTTAAATTGTTTATTTTGTTGGCATGCATATTTAATATAATTGTTTGCATATTAAATTGAATATGGACTTTGTGAAATTGGCCCAATAAACCGTGACACCGGTTAAAATTGGGAGAGCTAAATTCTAAATTTGTGACAACCCAAATTTAAGTGGGAGCAAAATTGTTAATTTTGCATTTATGGATGTTATCCATTGGGTCTTTATGGGCCTTAGTCACATTTGTTAAAATTGGCGATTTCACCCTAAGTAACTCGGCTTAACATTTATATTTATAATTTGGAATGCCATGATCATGCATCATATTGGTATGTATGTGCACGACAGGTACTTTGTTTGAAATGTGATGTTAGGTTCTATGGGCCCTAAATTATTATTGGTTGTAATTTAATTTTGGGAAATATGGCCTGCGTGCCATTTTTTTTATTTTGATATAATTTTAGAATAGATTTTATTTTACAAAATTGTTGTAATTGCATCAAGTATGGAGGAAGGCCCAGATGGAGCAAGCTCATGGTGGGAGCCCAAGAAGGATTGCAGTCCGGCCCATGAAGAATTAGATAGGATATCTAGTTTTTCATTAGGTTGTAATTAAAGGCCAATAGGATCTCATTTATTTTAAATTAAGTATGCTATTGCATTTGTCATATAATATGGATGTATGGATCATCAAATTATTACCCGCGTTTATGCATGCTTAGCCGTATCACTTAATTATAATCCAGAAATTAAAATTTTAGTCGTTTAAAAGTGTTTCCCACATTCACACCTCTTCCTCCCATTGATGCTACAATGTACGCCATGCCCTAGCTGGGCACATTGTAGTATTCGGTGGGCCGTCGAGGGTTAGGATACTTGGTATGGTTAACATGTGAATGGTGGGTTGACTCAACATGGGTAGCATTAGCTCAGAGCAGGCCCTAAGCACAGATGGGTAAAGTGTCAATAAGCCCATCAAACCAAGAGTCCTTCATGGAAGGATTGGATAGATTGTCCTACCAAATGAATCAATGGTTGGTTAGCGAGCCCTAGTTCGGCCAGTCATTGATAAGTTGTGGATCTTGGTCAAGTCAGCTAATTAACATCACCAACAAACAAATTAAAATCGGATTATTAATTTGAATTAGCTTAAAAGTCCTTTATTTCTAACTCAAGAAATGATTTCTTCCATGTAGATAATCCCATTTCACTTAAGCAATTAAATGGCTGTAACAAACAACAACTCACTCTCACTAAGGTCACTCTTGGAGAAGGAGAAGCTTTCGGGGACTAACTTCCTGGACTAGGCTAGGAACTTACAAATAGTTCTCAGAGAAGAGTCTAAGGAGTATGTACTGAATGCTCCTTTACCAGCTGGCCCTCCCGCAGGTTGAGGCTTCACCACGGCAATGGTGGAGCAGTATGACCAGCACGTGAGGGATGACCGTGATAACTCGTGCCTCATGCTGGGTACCATGGCTCCTGATCTTCAGAAGTAGTTTGTGGATGAGCATGCTTATGAGATTATGGATCAGCTTAAAAAGATGTTCCAAGATCAGGCTCGTCAGGAACGTTACCTGACAACTCAGGCACTTCGCATGACTGTGATGGCAGCTGGGACTTCTGTTAGCACTCATATGCTAAAGTTGAAGGGGTATATTGATACACTTGCCCACCTTGGCTCGCCAGTTCCACAGGACTTGGCAGCAAACATTATTCTCGGGTCACTTCCTGAGTCTTACAACAAGTTTATCATGAATTGCCATATGCAAGGTTGGATAAATCGGTTGTTAAGCTGCATGGCATGCTGAAGCTTCCTGAGCAGTCTCTTAAGAAGACTCCTGAAGTATTGCTGATGACCAAGGGCAGTACGTCCATTGCTAAGGGAAAGGCCAAATCTAAGGCCAAGGCTAAGGGCAAAAAGGTGGTGGCCCAACCTAAAGCAAGGGTTGCTTCTCCCGACGATGTCTACCATGAGTGTCATGAGAAGGGGCACTGGAAGAGCTCATGTCCAAAGCTAAGGGAGCAACTGAAGGGCAAAACTACTGCTTCAGGTATTTATGTTGTTGAGATTAATTTTGTTATTTCTACATCTTGGTTCTTGGACATTGGATGTGGATCTCACATTTGTTCAAATGTGCAGGGTCTAAGAAATAGGAGATTATTAGGATCTGGAGCATTAGATCTTCGAGTTAGAAATGGTGCTCGGGTTTAGGCCATGGAGATTGGAGATTATTTCTTGGAGATGCCTAGTGGACTTGTTTTGGAACTAAGAAACTGTTATTTTGTACCTACGATGCGCAGGAATAATATTTTCGTTTCTTTGTTGGATATTTCGTATTTAATATTGGACATGGTAGAATTTCTATGCAATGTGGCAATATTATTTATGGAACAACATTTCTTGAAAATAGCTTATATATCCTTGATCTAAAACGTGAAAGTTCAATCTATAACATAAATACTAAAAGGATTAAACAAAATGAAATTAATCCTACTTACATCTGGCATTGTCGACTTGGCCATATAAATGAGAAGCGCATAGCTAGGCTTCACTCTAGTGGAGTGCTAGGGTCATTTGACATCCAGTCTTATGACACATGCGAATCTTGTTTGAGAGGCAAGATGACAAAGGCACCTTTTAGCAAGACTGTTGAAAGGGCCTAAAAGCTATTGGAGCTAATACATTCCGATGTATGCGGCCCAATAAGCACTAGTGCTAGATCTAGTTTTCTGTACTTCGTCACCTTCACGGATGACTTCAGCAGATACGGTTACGTGTATCTGATGAAGCATAAGTCTGAGACTCTCCAAAGGTTCAAAGACTTTAAGAATGAAGTAGAAAACCAACTTGGCAAGAAAATAAAAGCACTTCGGTCTGACCGAGGGGGTGAATATTTAAGCCAAGAGTTTGACTCATTTTTAAGAGAGTGTGGGATTGTATCCCAACTCACTCCTCCTACTACACCCCAGTGGAATGGAGTGTCAGAAAGGAGGAATAGGACCTTGCTTGACATGGTCCGCTCAATGATGAGTCAAGCTACACTCCCAGTCTCCTTTTGGGGATATGCTTTAGAGACAGCTGCTTACATTCTGAATAATACACCAAGCAAGGCAGTTGAGGGAACACCATATAAACTATGGAAGGGCTGAAAGCCCAATTTTTCCTTCTTGAAGATTTGGGGCTGTGATGCACATGTTAAGAAATTGACAAGTGGCAAATGTTGGATATGCCCTAGTCCCGAGGCATTGGACCTTGTATTTGTATTATACATTTATTGGATTTATGTATTATACTCATTTTGTGTTATTAATAAATGCATTAATTCATTTATTATATATATCTTGTACGATATCTTAAATGAAGTATCCAATGGATATATCCATATCCATGATGACAAGTGTCATGCACTTGGCAGTAAGACCATGGATAGGGTAAACGATATGACCATAAAGAGATCCGTAGTCTATTCCAGTTATGGGATTGACTGGAACTAGAGACTATCATTACCCTGGTTGTATGGCGGTGTCTTACCGGTCATTGGACATGGAATGTCAACCAAGTTAATGGGTACATGTAAAAAGGGCATGGTACTGGATAGATCAACTAAACGAGAAATCCACATGGTATAGTTTCACAAGTGATTCTCGTTTAGTACTTGTATGGATCCTTTGACCTAACTATATGATGGTATTGCATGCAAGGTCGCATACTTAGGGGTATGCCTAAAGGGCCTGTAATAGGGTGCCAAGTATGGGTACTTTCGAGTATGTCACTTAGCATGGCAATGCTATGGATATGCAGAAGGGATTTGTCACTCAGTAGTCCACTGATAAGCTATCACTGGCCTCTTGATGAATATGATTGATAAGAGTGTGGCCAGACCCAAACAAGTTGGAACTTGTTTATGAGCATTAGTACATTCGGGATCAAGTAAATGTCCGGACACAAAAGAGGGTGATCAATCCATGCCTCTGTGTTGGACACCGATATTAATGACATGGGATATACAAGTTGAAACTATAAGGTTATGATTACAGTTGGACTGCCATCTCCATCTTAATTGGGGGCTGCAGTGGTTTGCTAGAACCCAACTATAGTCTGTGGGCCACAGGGCCACTGCCAACATAAAGATGGGCCCACGGGATTGTACACACTGTCCGACTGAACACAGACTTAAGGAATCACCTGTATACTTAGAGTATACACTCTAGAGAGAGAGGATTGTATTAATTATATTATAAAGATCAATTGGATTGATAATAAAATTAATATTTGATTGGCCTTCTCATAATTAATTGGATTAATTTATGAGATTATTTCCTGGGTGGAAATATTCATATGCATAGGTTTGCATATGAATTTATTTTGTGAAGATCTAATTTTAATTTCATGGATTAAATTAATCAGTCAAACCAATTTTAATTAAATGTAAATAATATGTTACATGGTGTATTATATTATATACATGTGCAAATTAAATTTGGGCTTGAAATTAATTTAAACCAAACAAATTAAAATAGATTTAGGCTTAAAAAAATGAAAGAAGGAAAGCCCACACATGGTGAGCCAATTGGGCTGAAATTCTCAGGGTTAAAACAACCCTAGGTATTTCGGCCCTATAGAGACAAGCAAGGCTAGCCGAAATTCTGATCCCCTCCCTCTCCAAAGTTCGTGATTTTCCGACGCTAGCACAGGTTGTGTTCGAAAGGTGTTTGTGCACTTGAACGAGGAGGGATTCTACCTTGATTCCTGTAGTCTGCATCCATCTCTTGTAGAGATAATCCGAGTAAGAGATCAATCTCTTGTTGGTTCATCTTTAAGTTTTACAATTTCCATTTCAATTGCTCCTGGGCACGGATTTGAGGAAATCACCTCGTTCTTCCACTTTTATCAGGTGATTTCCGGTGACAAATCCCAATAGCAAACTCGAGTCCAAATCTATCAAGTGCAAGTTTGTGGATTACCCTAAGGAAACTAAGGGTTATTACTTCTATGATCCGGCGGAAAACAAAGTTTTCATAGCCAGAAATGCAGTCTTCTTGGAAAAGGAATTCCTTTCCAAGAGAGACAGTGGGAGTAATGTTGAACTTTCAGAAGTTCAAGACTCACAAACTCCTGCAGCTACTACTGAGGATGCTTCGAGAACCGATCTAACTACTCAAGAAATTGAGGAACCAGAACCAGTTGCACAGGACCTTAGAAAGTTTGGTAGGACACGTCATCAACCAGAGAGGTACGGCTTTCTCATGACTGATGATGGGGACCTTATGGTCGTTGACCAAGAGGAGCCGAAGACCTATCAGGAGGCTATTGAATGCCCACATTCAGATCAATGGCGCAAAGCCATGAAGGCTGAGATGCAATCTATGCACGATAACCAAGTATGGAACTTGGTGGATCCACCTCCGGGTGCTAAGGTGATTGGTTGCAAGTGGTGTTTCAAGTTAAAGGCCGACAACACCTTCAACGGGTGATTGGTGGCAAAAGGATTCAGGCAAGTTCAAGGAATTGACTATGATGAAAACATTTTCACCAGCTGCTATGCTCAAATCCATTAGGATACTATAAGCCATAGCTGCATGGTACGATTATGAGATATGGCAAATGGATATGAAGACCGCTTTCCTTAATGGAAAGCCATTTGAGGATGTGTACATGGCACAAGCTGAGGGTTTTATCGATCCAAAGTATCCAAACCAGGTATGCAAGCTTCAAAGATCCATTTATGGATTGAAGCAAGCATCGAGGTCATGGAATCAGAGATTCAATGAGGCTATTACGGAATATGGCTTCACACAGAATTTTGATGAGCCCTGTGTGTATAAGATGGTTTGTGGGAGCTTTTCCACCTTCCTAGTGTTGTATGTTGACGACATCCTTATCATTGGAGGTGACATACCAACACTGTAAAGGGTTAAGTAGTGGTTGAGTAGGTGCTTCGCAATGAAGGATTTAAGCGAAGCTGAGATGATCTTAGGGATCAGGATCTACAGAGATAGATCCAATCGGCTTCTAGGCCTAAGTCACGCCACGTACATAGACAAGGTTCTGGAAAGATTTAGCATGGACAAGGCAAACAAAGGATTCTTTCCTATGCACCATGGGTTGAAGCTGAGTAAGAAAGATGGTCCTAAAACAAAGAAGGACCGGGAGAACATGGAAAAGATTGCTTATGCATCTGCTATTGGATCTGTCATGTACTCCATGTTATGTACGAGGCCTGATGTCGTGTTTGCACTAAGTATCACCAGCCGGTACCAGTTGGACCCCAGGGAAGAACACTGGAAGGCTGTCAGGGCAATCTTGATGTACCTTAACTGGACTAAGGATGCTTTCTTAGTGTATGGAGGTCAAGATGAGCTGGTACTGTCAGGTTACACTGATGCAAGCTTTGAGACCGATGAGGATGAGAACCAGTCACAGTCTGGTTATGTTTTTCTCCTGAATGGCGATGCCATTACTTGGAGGTCCTCAAAGCAGGCCACCATTGCGGACTCTACAACGATAGTTGAGTACATAGTTATATGCAAAGCTGCAAAGGAAGCCGTTTAGATCAAGAAATTCATAACCGAGTTGGGAGTAGAAGCCACTATCCTAGACTCAGTTGATTTTTTTGTGACAACAACGGGGCCATCGCACGAGCTAAGGAGCCCCGGTCACACAAGAGATCCAAACATGTGCTCAGAAAGTTTCACCTCATTCGAGAGATCGTGAACAGAGGTGACATATCATTACAGAGGGTTGACACCAAGAATAATGTTGCTGATCCATTGACCAAAGCACTGCTGCAGACACAGCACGACTGTCATACCAAATCTATAGGAATTAGGGCAATGCCCACTTGGAACTAGTGCAAGTGGGAGATTGTTGGTGTGCCCTAGTTCTTAGGGCATTGGATTCTTATGTTTTGTATTATACATTAAGACTCATTATATGAATACATTATTTGTGTCACATTAATAAAGGCAATTTATCTATTTCATTTATATCTTGTGCTATAATATGAGTAGAGTATCCATTGATTGATAATCATAAAACCTATCCCAAGTTTGTTCTAATCGTGGGAACGAATAGAACCACAGACTTGTATATTCGATGATTGTATGGTAGTTCTTAACCAGCCATAGTACTTGTATAGTCAATCATGAACATAGGTACATGTCGTTAACATGGGACTAGATCGATCCGCACAAGAAAGCCACATGGTTGTCGCGTCATAGGTCTTTCTTGCGTAGGTCTCTTTTGTCCTCAGACCAGATTTAATTATGGTATCAATATGGAATCCAGTTCACTTTGACATAAGCCTAACAGGTCTATAAAAGGATGCTATATATGGGTATGATTGGGTGGACAGGTGAACATATTGATATTGATGATGAAGTGATGGAATTGCCATTCAGGTAACACCAAGATGATATCACTGGCCACTTGATGAGTGGGGCTGATAAGTGTATGGCCATGCCCAAATAAGTTGGTTACTTATTTGATTAATCAGTCAACTGAAGATCAAGAAATTTAATAAACAACAGAAGAGGATGACGGACACCATGCCTCTTGTTTATTCATATCAATATCGTTAGGCAAAGGACACTATGAGATTACTACCGGGTGAGTGTCTTCTAAAGATTGCTGCATCTCTGTCTTAATTGGGTGCTGTAATGGTTTGCTAGAACCCACTTACAGTCTATGGGCCTTGGGCCTACTGCCAACATAAAGACAAACCCATACGATCGTGCACATAGATCAACTGAGCCTGAACGTATAGATATTGTGCATGTGATGTACATTGGAAGGAATGAGTTAATTAATTAGTTAACATTCGGTGTCGAGGTAATTAATTAACATTGGGTTGGTTTAATTTAATTAACAAGTTTACATAATGTAATTAATTAATTTATCAATTAATTGAATTACATATAGTAAACAATTAATTAAATTATTTTCTTAAAAGTGATTTTATTTTAATTAGGGGTAATTAAATCAAGCCATATGGAATTAAATTATGTATTATAAATCTTATGGTATAAGGATTTAAATATGTAATTAAAATCCTAATGGGCTTGGGTTTACTTAACCTAATTGGAGTCCATATTGCATAAGGACTATAAAAGGCACATTTATGGAAAAATCACTCTCTTCACCCCAGACACAAAGGAAATTCGGCCAGCAACAATATCAGCCCCAATAGCCGAATTCTTTGGTGCAATTTCTTCCGTTCTTCGACTAGCATCGGTTCCCATTTGGTAGTTGATCATGCACCGGACTGTGGAGATCAATTTTAAGAAACGATTCTACAGCAGTCTCTAGAAGAGACATAATCAGGTGAGTTCAATCTCTTGATTCGAATTGTTTTTATTTCAATCAATGGTAATTAGACACGATTAGTGGATTCTAGGAAGTTTTAAACGGTGTATTTTTCATTCCGCCACGTTATTTTTCCAATGACAAATCCCAACACTATCACATGTAGGGCATGGATAAGACTGTGGCTGAGCTGTATGGCAAGCTTAAGCTGGCTGAACAGTCTATTAAGAAGACTCCCATGGTGTTGCTGGTTAACAAGGGGAATGCTCCTTTTGCTAAGGACAAGGCCAAGGCTAAGGCCAAAGCCAAGGCCAAGAAGACCAAGGCAAAGAAGGCTAACCAAGGGCCCAAGGCCAAGGCCAATGTTGAGGATTTCTACTTTGAATGCAAGCAGAAGGGACACTGGAAAAATATGTTTCCAAGGCTCGTGGAAGAGCATGTGAAGAACAAGGCTAGTTCTTCAAGTATCTATGTTATAGCTATTAAAGTCACTATTTCTACATCTTGGGTTTTAGACATTGGATGTGCTTCTCACATTTGTTGCAATGTGCAGGGACTAAGGAATAGGAGGTTATTGGGATCCAGAGAGGTAGTTCTTCGAGTCGGGAATGGAGCTAAGGTTTCTACCATCGAGATCAGAGATTTCTACCTAGAGATGCCCACTGGATTGATTTTAATTTTAAGGAACTATTATTTTGTACCTGCCATGTGCAGGAATATTATTTAGTGTCTATCTTGGATATTGAGGGTTTTGTTTTTAACATTGGTTTTGGTAAAATTGCAATTTTAAAAGATGATTTATTATATGGAAATGCTTTGTTAAATGATGGCTTGTATATCCTTGACTTAAATCAATCCAACTTTGTCTATAACATTAACACTAAGAGGATTAAACCTAATAAGCTTAATCCTGCTTATATTTTACATTGTAGTTTAGGCCACATAAACGAGAAGCGCATAGCTAGACTCCACAAAGCTGGAGTGCTAGGGTTATTTGACTTGGAGTCATATGACACATGCGAATCATTTTTAAGGGGTAAGATGACAAAGGCATCTTTCAACAAGCAAGCTGAAAGGGCCACAGGCTTATTGGACCTAATACACTGGGACGTGTGTGGGGCCATGAGTGTTAGTGTTAGAAATGATTTTCACTACTTCGTTACTTTCACAGACGACTTTAGCAGATATGGCTATGTCTATCTGATGAAGAACAAATATGAAACCCTTGATAGGTTCAAGGAGTATAAAAACAAAGTGCAAAACCAACTAGGCAAGACTATTAAGGCACTTTGGTTCGACTGAGGTGGTGAATATATGAGCCTAGAGTTTGATTCATTCTTGAGAAAGTGTGGGATTATGTCACAACTCACTCCTCTTGGAACACCCCAACGGAATGGAGTGTTAGAAAGGAGGAATAGGACCTTATTGGACATGTTCTGCTCAATGATGAGTCAAATTACTCTCCCAACATCCTTTTAGGGATATGCCTTAGAGAAACCTACGTTCACACTTAACCGTACACCGAGTAAGGCTGTGGAAAAGACGCCATATGAAATATGGACGAGCAGGGAGCCCAGTGTCTCTTTCATGAAGGTTTAGGGTTGTGATGAATATGTCAAGAAATTCACAAGTGGTAAACTAGACTCTAAAACCAAGAAGTGCCTGGTTGTGGGTTACCCCAAGGAAACTAGGGGTTACAACTTCTACAGCCCTACTGAGAACAAGGTGTTCATAGCATGAAAAGGTGTCTTTCTTGAAAAGGACTTCCTTACCAAGAAAGATAGTGGGAGTAATATTGAACTAAGGGAAGTTCAAGATCCACAAGTACCTGTAGAGGATGACTCGGGGATCGAACTAAAACCTTAAGCAATTAAGGATTTTGAACTGAACGCACAGGACCTTAGAAAGTCTGGTAGGGTCCATCATCAACTCGAGAGATATTGGCTTCTCGTGACCGATGATGGGAATCTTTTGGTCTTCGACTAGGAAGAACCAGGACCTACTAGGAGGCTATTGAAAGCCCATAGTCAACTAACTGGCGTAAAGCCATGGAAGCTAGGATGCAATCGATGTACGATAACCAACTTTGGAATTTGGTTGATCCACCTCTGAGTGCTAAGGTAATTAGTTGCAAGTGGTGTTCAAGTTAATAGCCGATAATACTTTCAAGGGGCGATTAGTGGCAAAGGGTTTTAGATAAGTCCATAGAATAGACTATGATGAAACCTTCTCATCAGTCATTATGCTTAAAGCCATTAGGATACTACTAGCCACAGCTGCATGGCATGACTATGAGATATGGTAGATGGATGTAAAAACCACTTTCCTGAATGGAAAGCTACTCGAAGATGTGTGCATGACACAACCTTAGGGTTTTATCGATCCAAAGTATCCTGACCGGGTATGCAAGATTCAAAGGTCCATGTATGGATTGAAGTTAGCTTCTCAGAGTTAGAATCTTAGATTCAATAAAGCTATAAAGGAATATGACTCCATATAGAATCAAGATGAGCCCTGTGTGTACAAGATGGTTAGTGGGAGTGTGGTTACTTTTCTAGTTTTATACGTGGATGGCATCCTTCTCATTGGAAACGACATGCCAACACTGCATGGGGTAAAGCAGTGATTGAGTAAGTGCTTCACTCAACCATTGCTTTACCCTTGTAGTGTTTCCATGTCGCTTCCAATGAGAAGGATGTCATCCACATATAGGACTAGGAAAGTAACCAAACTCCCACGTCATTAACCCGAGGGATATGGCCTTCTCGTGATCGATGATGGGAATCTTCTAGTCTTCGACCAGGAAGAACTAGGACCTACTAAGAGGCTATTAAAAGCCCATAGTCAGCTAACTGGTGTAAAGCCATGGAATCTAAGATGCAATCGATGTACTATAACCAAGTTTGGAATTTGGTTGATCCACCTCTGAGTGCTAAGGTAATCAGTTGCTAGTGGTGTTTCAAGTTAATAGCCAATTCTAGGCCTAAGTCAGGCCTCGTACATAGATAAGGTTTTAGAAAGGTTTGGCATGGACAAGGCTAAGAAAGGTTTCTTGCCTATGCGCCATGTCCTAAAACTAAGTAAGAAACTTGGTCCTAAGACAAAAGAGGACCAGGAGAGGATGCAATTGATCCTATATGCTTTAGCTATATGATAAATCATGTACTCCATGTTATGTACGAGACGTTATGTCACATTTGCACTAAGTATGATGAGCTAAAATCAGTCAGATCCTGGGGAGGATCACCAGACAGCTGTCAAGGTAATCCTTAAGTATCTTAACCTGACTAAGGATATCTTCTTAGTGTATGGAGGCCAAGATGAGCTATCAGTGATAGGGTACACTGATGCAAGCTTTAAGATCTGTAAGGATGAAAACCAGTCATAGTCTGGTTATGTCTTCTTGTTGAATGGCAGTGCCATTAGCTAGAAGAGTTCTAAGAAGCCAACCATCACCGATTCTACGACAGAAGCTGAGTACATTGTTGCATGTAAAGCTGTAAAGGAAACTGTTTGGATAAGGAAGTTTATCACTAAGTTAGGAGTAGTTCCATTTATCATAGACTCAGTGGATGTCTTTTGTGATAACAATTAGGCCATCGCACAAGCTAAGGAGCCCCGGTCACACAAAAGATCCAAACATGTGCTCAAGAAGTTTCACCTCATTTGAGAGATCGTGGATAGAGGTGATATTTCATTACAGAGAGTAGACATCAGGAACAACATCACTGATATGTTAACCAAGGCATTGTCATAGACACAGTATGAGGGTCACACTAGATCTATAGGGATTAGGGCAATACCTAGTTGGCACTAGTGCATGTGGGAGATTGTTGGTGTGCCTTAGTCCAAAGGTATTGGTTCTTGATTGTATTATACATTAGTGGGAGTGTGGTTACTTTCCTAGTCCTATACATGGATGACATCCTTCTCATTAGAAGTGACATGCCAACACTACAAGGGGTAAAGCAGTGGTTGAGTAAGTGCTTTGCAATAAAGGACTTAAGTGAAGCTGAGACGATCTTAGGGATCATAATCTACATGGATAGATCTAATGGGCTTCTGGGCCTAAGTCAGGCTCATACATAGACAAGGTTCTGAAAAGTTTTGGCATGGACAAGGCTAAGAAAGGTTTCTTGCCTATGCACCATGTCCTGAAACTAAGTAAGAAACATGGTCCTAAGACAAAAGAGGACCGGGAGAGGATGCAATTGATCCTATATGCTTCAACTATAGGATCAATCATGTACTCCATATTATGTACAAGACCTGATGTCACATTTGCACTAAGTATGATGAGCTAAAATCAGTCAGATCCTGGGGAGGATCACTAGACGGCTGTCAAGGTAATCCTTAAGTACCTTATCCTGACTAAGGATAGCTTCTTAGTGTATGGAGGCCAAGATGAGCTATCAGTGACAAGGTACACTGATGCAAGCTTTAAGACCTATAAGGATGAAAAACAGTCATAGTATGGTTATGTCTTCTTATTGAATGGCGGTGCCATTAGCTGGAAGAGTTCTAAGCAGCCAACCATTGCCGATTCTATGACAGAAGCTGAGTACATTGCTGTAGGCAAAGCTACAAAGGAAACTATTTGGATGAGGATGTTCATCACTAATTTAGGAGTATTCCATCTATCCAAGACCCAGTGGATGTCTTTTACCACAACAATCGGGCCATCGCACAAGCTAAGGAGCCCTGATCACACAAGAGGTCCAAACATATGCTCAGGAAGTTTCACCTCATTCGAGAGATCATAGACAGAGGTGATATTTCATTATGGAGAGTAGACATCGGGAATGTCACTAATATGTTAACCAAGGTGCTACCACAGGCACAACATGAGGGTCACACTATATCTATAGGGATTAGGGCAATCCCTAGTTGGCACTAGTGCAAGTGGGAGATTGTTGGTGTGCCTTAGTCTAAAGGTATTGGTTCTTGATTGTATTATACATCGTATAAGAATATTTTGTATTATAATTTGTGTTAAACAAGGGCATTTAATCTATTTATTTGTTGCTTGTGTAATTTAATAAATAAAGTATCCATTGATTATAGGCATACTTATGTTAACTAATGTAGGTCATTAGCTATTGAGACATTAAGTAGTGTTAAAGCTACAATCATAAAGTCATCTCGGGTCTGTTCTAATCATGGAAATGAATAGAGCTAAAGACCAACATGTACTTCACTGGATGGCAGTGTCTCACTGACCATTGGACATGGGATGTCAGTCAAGTATATAGGTACATTTTAGGTTGCATTGTACTAGATCGATTCGTCCAGAGAACACCGCATGGTTTGGAAGTCATAGGTGTTTCTCAGATAGTTCTTGATATTATCCTTAGACCTAATTTCACTGTAACATGACATAGGATCTCATGCACTTCGATATACGCCTAACAGGCCCGTAACAGGGTGCCAAGTATGGGTATGTTGGGTGGATTGGTGAACATGTTGATGTTGATAAGCATCCCCTGAGATGACATCACTGGTCACTTGATGAGTGAGACTGTTAAGTGTATGGCCATACCTGAATAATTTGGGATACTTATTCATAATCATTAGTCTACTCGGAATCAAGGAATGAATAAGCATAGAAGATGTTGACTGGAACCATGCCTCTTGCTTATACATTGATGTTATTTGGCAAGGGATATACAAGAATACTACTGGGTTATGTTTCACATGAGACTGCTAGTCTCTGTCTTAATTGGGGGCTGTAATGGTTTGTTAGAAACTACTTACAGTCTATGGGCCCTAGGTCCACTGCCAACATAAAGACGGACCCACATGATGGTACACATAGAACAACTGAACTTGTGACAAATCGGATATGTACACATTTGGTGTAATTAGAATGGAAACCCAGTTAATTGAATTAATGACAATAAGTTTTGTCAAAATTAATTCAATTAATATAAAAGGGAAATTGATCATATTTGATTAATTAATTAGAACATGTAAATAATTAATTCAATATATTTTCCTTTGTGGAAAATTAAATACATGGGTTGTGTTTATTTAATGGAAAATTAAATACATGGGTTGTATTTATTTAAGGCTAAGGTAAATTAAATTTGGATTGAATAAATTTAATTAATTGGATTTGATTAAGTCAATTGGAATTTTATTATATAGTCCTACGACATAAATTAAATCAATTAGTTAAATTAAAATTTAACATAAAGTTAATTTAAATCCTAATTATATAAGGAGTATAAAAGGAGGCTTTAAAAACAATTTCCCTAACCCTAGTGTAAGCGCCGGAATTTTCTATACTTAAAGAAAAAAAGAATAGTTGTACGATTGTCCTTACAGTCGTATGATTGTAATATCGGAGCAGTTGCAGGAGCCCATACCTCTGCAGCAGAAAAATGGAGGAGAGAAGGTGGCGCAATTAATACGCCGGGATGGACAGGAAGCAACCAGAAATCAGAGTAGAAAAGGAGAAAGAGAGGGAGAAAAAGCCAATCTTGAATTATGGTGGAAAAGCTTAGAGAGAGAAAGGAGAAAAGAGAGAAAGGAGAAAAGAGAGAAGGAAAAGAAAGAAAAAAAAACCCCACAAATTCTTCTTTTCATCTTCTATTTTCTTTTATTTCTCAGAATTAGGGTTAAAAATTTGATAGAAATCCTTAGGTTAATCAATTAACTTCATAATCAAATTAAAATCTCGGACCTAAATCATCAAAATCCCAAGCATTTCGGATCTTTGGACACAAAGCTTCCCCTCTCAATTTCAAAGGAAAAGTTGGAATTCGTGTGGATTGGAGCGACGCCAGGGGTCAAAGCGACTTGGATAAGCTTCTGAAAAGGTAGACACTCCTTTTCCTTTCACTTTTTCTTGCTTTCTGGGTGTTTGAAGTGATTTTTTGTGCATTTTTGCTGTGTTTTCGCGCTTCTGTTTTTGGAAATTAAGAACAGTCGCACGACTGTTCTTGGATTTGATGAACAGTCATGCGACTGTATATACAGTCGTACGAGTGTTCTTAATTTCCAGGTTGTTTTTATTCAATTTTGATTCAAAATAAAATTTTGACGAAATCTTGATTCTGGGCCGTTTACAGTCGCACGACTGTAACGTACAGTCGTATGACTATAGTTATAGTCGCACAACTGTAACCCTCGTTCCAGAATCAGAATTTCAGTTTTTATCCCCAAAAATTTCCAAAAATCCATAAAAATTTAGAAAATCCCAAAATCATCAAAATGAATTTTGTTGTGTGCATTCACGACCATAGATTCAATTTCCTGTAAAATTGCATTTGGAACAATTCAATGACCGAGACCCAGTTCTCCCGAAAACCGACCCACCTTAAATATAAAAATGCATGTAAACCGGCAAAATTGTTTTCAAAAATGAATTTCTCACAAAATCAAAATACAGGAACGTTTCAAAATGTTTTCTAGGTCTAACTGGGCCGGCTAGCCGAGCCAACCCGGTTATTCCCTAAATGCATGCCCCCAAATCTTGATTTTCCAATTCTGTCTATTTGAGTCCTAATTGTGGTGTGCTGTATAAATTGTGCTAACCTTTGTTTTGCAGCTTTCATTTATATTTATTTTTATTTCATTTGTATTTTAATAGAATTAATCGTGTATTTAGGCGGTTGTAATTATTTTTAGATTCTCGCGTGTTCTAGGCAATTGTATAAGTGAGGCGAGGGTTTTTATTTTTCTATTCGATTTGGTTGTAGGCCAATTAATATTTATTTCTTTTCTTTATTTTTGTATTATGTATTTGTATGCGCGCTGTATGCCTTTTATATTCAATAAAATTGACTTTAGAATTTAAAATACCATTTCGAGAACATTGGCAATATTTAATTTAATTAGACACGAAATAAGGGACTTGTCCGAACCTGAATCTCTGGATAGTGTAGCGACCGTTCGTCCGGTTCAGCTACCTTAAGAATTTCTCGGTTGAGCTGAGCCGGGTGGCGACTCTACAATATTCATCGAGACTTAGGTCTCGGTTCTTTTTAAAAATTAATTCCATGTTTTCCAAAACCCGATTTTCCATTTATAAAACCCCATGCGAGGGAGGGGCCCGCCTGAGATCGAGGAGGTCCTTCCGAAAAGGAGTCTCGTGTTCTGTCGAAAACGTGTCGTCCGCTCACACCTAGCCCCAAAAGAGAGGGAGCCGAATTTCATTGTGGTGCATTCGAGTTTCGTTCACTAGCACGAGTTCGGTTCTAAAGCTATTCGTGTATGTGGTTGTGTAGAGTTACCGGTATTCTTATCTGTAATCTTCAGTAGTTTCTAGAGGAGATGTATAAGGTGAGAAATTTTTTTCTTTGCGTTTTATCTTTGATTCTATCAAAATCATAGGACTTGGAATCATGGAATTTGAGGGAAAATTTTAATCGCTATTTTTCACTGCAGTGTTTTTCCCCATAAAAATTTCCTACAACTTATACATCCCATGTCATTGATATCGGGATCTTGCATGAAGCATGGCAATGTCATTCTCTTTAACTACAAGGAAATTTCTTGATTCCGAGTAGACTAAAAGACACAAGTAACTAATCACCCGGTGATTACCTCACTTAGGCCTATTCATCCTCTTTTTAGTCTCACTCATCAAACCTGATTTGGGCAACCCAGGCAAAAATTAGAGCACCTAAAAAAAAAAAAAAAAAAAAAGAAACTCATAACTTCCCACGGAGCAGGAAAAGCAGAACATTCTCAGTATTCCCCGCAGAATTCGTCACATCACTCCCCAGCAGAGTCTACATAAGGAACGCCATCAATCACTTCCCCGCAAAGTCGCCATGTTATTCCTCAGTGAAGTCTACACAAAGAACACCACAATTGTTTCCTCAGTCAAGCTGTCACACTCTTCCCCAGCGGAATCTCTGCAAGGAATACAACAATCATTTCCCCAGCATTCATCTCACTCCGTCGATAATCACCAAACAATGCCCCAAGAAAAGCAAAATCAACCAGGGACACAACGTATCTCCCCAGTGGAGGACAGAAAAGTCCAATAA
The DNA here is from genome assembly GCA_039660915.1 of Euphorbia tirucalli. Lineage (NCBI taxonomy): Eukaryota > Viridiplantae > Streptophyta > Magnoliopsida > Malpighiales > Euphorbiaceae > Euphorbia > Euphorbia tirucalli. Next base: position 36,743,626 of record CM077636.1, on the reverse strand, counting down.
CAGAAAATGCATACATGTACATATACATCATCATGCATCCATACATTGCATATATCAATTACTTATCCCCGGCTAGTCTTCATTCTTGATCGAAGGGGCAAAAATTTTTGTTTAAAAATCTCTCGATCAAAGAACGAAGACTTGCCATTTTAAGTGCAGGAATTCATCCCCAGCTCAATATCCTCAGCAAGTCAGCAGATCCGCCTCGAGTAATGTAAACTCGGTATCGGCCCAGGTCCGCTCGATTATCTCAACTTTCTCCAGCGAGTCCGCCTCGAGTAATGTAGGCCCGGCATAGGCCCAGGTCCGCTCCATCATCCAAGTTCCCCAGCAGATCCGCCTCGAGTAATGTAAACTCGGTATCGGCCCAGATCAGCTTTGTCTATTCCCCCCAGTAAAGTCCGCCTCGGGTAACATAGACCTGATATCGGCTAATCTCTTCATCAACTCGCCTCGGGTAACATAGACCTGATATCGGCTAATTTCTTCATCAATCTCGCCTCGGGTAACATAGACCTGATATCGGCTAATTTCTTCATCAATTTCGCCTCGGGTAACATAGACCTGATATCGGCTAATCTCTTCATCAACTCGCCTCGGCATCGCCTTGGGTAACCTAGACCTGATATCGGCTAATCTTTTCATCAACTCGCCTCGGGTAACATAGACCTGATATCGGCTAATCTCTTCCCCAGTATCGCCTCGGGTAACCTAAACCCGATATCGGCCTATCTCATCAGAAGGTTCATTCCAGTGTTCACGGCGCTCTAATTCACGCTCTCAAATTCATCATCACAGGTATTATAGACCCGGAGCTAGATGTCGAATTTGATTACGTGAGGGGCAGCTGTAAGCGCCGGAATTTTCCATACTTAAAAAAAAAAAAAAAACTATAGTCGTACGACTATTGTTACAGTCGTACGACTGTAATTTAAAAATTACAGTCGTACGACTGTAATGTCAGAAAATCTGCAGAGGACCATACCTCTGCAGCAGAAATGGAGGAGAGAGAGTTTGAGCATTAATTGCTCCGGCTCTGCAACAAGTAAGCAGGAAAAAGGGAGATAAAAAGGGAGAAAGAAAAAAAGGAAAGGGGGAGGGGGGTTTTCTGGTGAAAAGAAATTTAGAGAGAGAAAGAGAAGGGAGAGAGAAAGAAAACCACAAAAAAATTCACTTTTCTTCCTCTTTGATTTTCTTTATTTCTTGAAATTAAACCTAAAACTTGTTAGAAACCCCTAGGTTAATCAATTAACTACATAACCAAATCAAGAATTCGGACTAAAACAATCAGAATCCTTTGCAATTCGGATTTTGGACAAAAAGCTCTCAACTTCCATTCCAAAGGGGAAAGTGCGAATTTGTTGGGATCGGAGCGACGCCAGGGGTCAAAACGACTTGGAATAGCTTCTAAAAAGGTAGTCACTTCTTTTCCTTACATTTTTTCTCACTTTCTGGGTGTTTGAAGTGAGTTTTGTGCCTTTTTGCTGCTTTTTTCGTATTTCTGTTCCTGGAAATTAAGAACAGTCGTACGACTGTTCTTAGTTTTCATGAACAGTCGTACGACTGTATATACAGTCGTACGACTGTTCTTAATTTCCAGAGTTATTTTCTTCAGATTTTGATTTTCAATGATTTTTGGCGAAATTCTGACCCTGATCTGATTACAGTCGCACGACTGTAAACTACATTCGTAATACTGTAATCTCTGTTCCAGAATCAGAGTTTCAACTTTTATCCGCAAAGATTAGAAAACCCCAAAAAATCATCAAAATGAATTTTGTTGTGTGCATCACGACCATAGATTCAATTTTCTAGTAAATTTGCATTTAGAACAATTCAACGACGGAGATCCAGTTCTCCTGAAAACCGACCCACTTAAATATGTAAAAATGCATGTAAAACGGAAAAATTGTTTTCAAAAAATATTTTCCCACAAAACCAAAAATACAGGGACGTTTCAAAATATTTTCCAGGTCTAACCGGGGCCGGCTAGCCGAGCCGACCCGGTTACACCCTAAAGGCATGGCCCCAATTCCTGATTTCCTATTCTGTCTATTTGAGTCCTAACTGTGGCATGCTGTATATATTGTGCTAACCCTCGGTTTTGCAGGTTTTAATTTCTTTTTATTTTATTTTTATTTTGGATGTAATTTAATAGATTAAATCGTGTATTTAGGCGGTTGTAATTATTTTTAGATTTTCGTGTATTCTAGGCGATTGTATAAGTAAGGAGAGAGTTTTTATTTTTTCCATTCGATTTGGTTGTAAGCCGGTTAATATTTATTTCTTTTCTTTATGTTTGTATTAAATATTTTATGTGTGCGTTGTATGCTTTTTTATACATTCAATAAAATGGACTTAGATTTTTGAAATACCATTCGAGATCATTGACAATATTTATTTTAATTAGACACGAAATAAGGGACTTGTCCGGACCCGAATCTCTGGATAGTGTAGCGGCTGTTCGTCCGGTTCGGCTATATAAGAATTTCTCGGTTGAGCTGAGCCGGGTGGCGACTCCTACAATATTCATCGAGACTTAGGTCTCGGTTCTTTTATGCACTAATTCCATTTATTTTCCAAAGCGTGGATTTCCATTTATAAAAGCCCCACACGAGGGAGGGGGCCCGCCCGAGATCGTGGCCCCCCATTCCGAAAGGGAGTCCCGCGTCCCGTCGAAAACGCGTCGTCCGCTCACAGTTGGTTGTATGGATTTGAGCACTATTGGGCCTTAGATGAAGTTGGATTGTAAAATTTAATTTTGGGAAATACGGCATGCATGTCGTTTTATTTTATTTTGATGCAATTTTATTTAATTTATATTTTGTAAATTTAATTGTAATTGCATCAAGCCATTGGAGAGGAAGCCCATTGGGGCCAAGCCTAAGAGGAGTTTGCATGCCCACCCAATGGATCTCTAATATAGGCTTACTAGTTATTCATTAGGTTGTAAATAGGGCCCATAGTGTCTCTTTATTTATATACATATTTTATGCTTATGTCAATCATATATACATATGTATGAATGTATGTTCAGTCATTCCAATCACCCGTGATTATTATGAATGTATGTTTAGTCATTCCAATCACCCGTGATTATGCATGCTAAGCCGTTATTAATCAATCCAATTAAATATTGAGTCGATTAAAAGTGCTTTCCACATTCGAACCTTGTCAGTTTTTTAATAGTGCAATATGGGTCGTGCCTCCGCCGGGTACATTGTATTATTCAATTACTATATAGGGTTAAGGTACTGGGTACGCTTAGCACTCGAATGGTGGTTGGACTCAACATGGGTAGTAGGATAAGCTCCTAGCCCTAAGCACATATGGGTAAGTGCCAATAAGCCCATCAAACCAAGAGTCCCTAGGTTGGGATTGGAGGGAGTTCCTACCGAAATAGTTAAGGGTTGGTTGCCAAGCCCCTGCTTGGCCAATTCTTAATGAAATATGGATATTGGTCTTGTAACCATACATCGCCAGCAAATTAATTAAAATGGATTGTTAATTAACATGGTTAAAATAATAAAGCCCTTTATTAATCGCTCTACAATTTTTTTTCTAGGTAAAAGAATCATTAAAATGGTTGGTAATTCATTTTCAGTGCGATCACTCCTCGAAAAGGAGAAATTATCTAGGCTTAACTTCCTAGACTGGGCTCGACAGTTAAGAATAGTGTTGAGACAAGAGTCCAAGGCATATGTGCTAGATAGGGCCTTACCTTTCGTGTCGCCTATAAGTTGAGGGGTTACTCAAGCTCCAATTGAGGAGTACGACCTACAAAGGAGGGATGATAGAGATGTGTCTTGCCTTATGTTAGGCACGATGGTTCTTGAGCTGCAAAAATAGTTCATAGACTATCAAGCCTATGCGATCATGGATGATCTCAAAAGGATGTACCAAGATCAGGCACGTCAAGAAAGGTTCTCAACAACTAAGGCACTCAACACCTGTAGGATGGCAGTTGGGACATCTGTGAGCACCCACGTGCTCAAGATGAAGGGCTATATCGATGCGTTGGCCCGTCTCAGCACTCTAGTCTCGTAGGAGTTGGCGATAGACATCATCTTGGGATCCCTCCCTGAGTCTTATGATTAGTTCATCATGAACTATCATATGTAGGGTATGGACAAGACTGTGGCTGAGCTACATGGAATGCTCAAGCTTGCTGAACAGTCTATCAAAAAGACTCCAACGGTGTTGCTAGTAAACAAGGGGAACGCCCCTGCTGTGAAGGGCAAAGCAAGGCTAAAGCTAAAGCCAAGGCCAAGAAGGCCAAGGCAAAGGAGGCTAAGCAAGGGCCGAAGCACAAGGCCCCTCCTGAGGATGTGTGCTTCGAATGCAAGTAGAAAGGACACTGGAAAAAGACATGTCCAAGGCTCATGGGAGAGCAAGTGAAGAACCAGGGCAGTTCTTCAGGTATATATGTTATTGACGTTAACCTCACTATTTCGACATCTTGGGTGTTGGACACTGGATGTGGTTCTCACATTTATGAAATTGTGCAGGGATTAAGAAATAGAAGGTTATTGGGATCCGAAGAAGTAGATCTTCGAGTCGGGAATGGTGCTAAAGCTGTTGCCATCGAGATTAGAGAATTCTACTTAGAGATGCCCATTGGATTGGTTTTGATTTTGAAAAGCTGTTATTTTGAAAAATTGTTATTGGGATCCAGAGAAGTAGATCTTCGAGTCGGGAATGGTAATAAAGTTGTTGCCATTGAGATTGGAGACTTCTACTTGGAGATGCCCATTGGATTGGTTTTGATTTTGAAAAATTGTTATTTTGTACCTGCTATGTGCAGGAATATTATTTCAGTTTCTATCTTGGATATTTCTGGATTTGTTTTCAATATTGTTTTGAAAAAATTGATATTGTGTAAGACAATATTATTTATGGAAATGCTTTTCTAAATAATGGTTTATATATCCTAGGCTTAAATCAAAACAATCCAATCTGTAACATAAATACTAAAAGGGTTAAGCCCAATGAACTTAATCTTGCTTACTTTTGGCACTGTTGTTTGGGCCACATAAATGAGAAGCGCATAGCTAGACTTCATAAAAGTGGAGTGCTAGGGTCATTTGACTTGGAGTCTTATGACACATACGAATCTTGTTTAAGGGGCAAAATGACAAAGGTGCCTTTCAACAAGAAAGCTGAGAGGGCCAAGGGCTTGTTAGAGCTAATACACTCGGATGTGTGAGGGCCCATGAGCACTAGTGCTAGAAATGGTTTTCACTACTTTGTTACTTTCACATACGACTTCAGCAGATATGGCTATGTCTATTTGATGAAGAACAAGTCTGAAACCCTTGATAGGTTCAAGGAGTACAAGAACAAAGTGGAGAACCAACTAGGCAAAACTATTAAGGCACTTTGGTCTGACCGAGGTGGCAAATATATGAGCCTAGAGTTTGATTCATTCTTGAGAGAGTGTGGGATAATCTTACAGCTCACTCCTCCTAGAACACTCGAATGGAATGGAGTGTCAGAAAGGGGGAATAGGACCTTGTTGGACATGGTCCGCTCAATGATGAGTCAGACCACTCTCCCAACACCTTCTGGGGATATGCAATTAAGACAGATGCATTCACACTTAACCATACATCGAGTAAGGCAGTTGAAAAGACGCCATGTTAACTATGGATAGGCAAGGAGCCCAAAGTCTCTTTCATGCTAATTTGGGGTTGTGAGGCCCATTTCAAGAAATTGACAAGTGGCACGATAGACTCTAAAACCAAAAAGTGCCTATTTGTGGGTTACCCCAAGGAAACAAGGGGATATTACTTCTACAACCCTGCTGAGAACATGGTGTTCATAGCACGAAAGGGTGTCTTTCTTGAAAAAGAGTTCATCTCCAAGAAAGATAGTGGGAGCAATATTGAGCTAAGGGAAGTTCAAGATCCACAAGCACCTATATAGGATAGCTCGAAGATCGAACCAGAACCTCAAGCAATTGAGGAATCTGAACCGATCACACAGGATCTTCGAAGGTTTGGTAGGGTCCATCATCAACCCGAGAGATATGGGTTTCTCGTGACCGATGATGGGAATCTTCTAATCTTTGAACAAGAAGAACCTAGGACGTACCAGAAGGCTATTAAAAGCCCATAGTCAGCTAACTAGCGTAAAGCCATGGAAGTTGAGATGCAATCGATGTACGATAACCAAGTTTGGAACTGAAGGGATTTTTCACCGGAAATCACCCGATAAATGCGGAAGAACGCGATGATTTCCTCAAATCCAGTCCCAGGAGCAATTGAAATGGAAATTGTAAAACATAAAAAAATTCAATAGAAAGAGATCATTCTTTTACCCGGAATATCTCTTCTAGAGATGGATGAAGACTGCAGGAATCAAAGTAGAGTCCCTCCTCATTCTCGTACACGAACGCCTAACGAACACGACCCGTGCTAGCATTGGAAAACATGAACAATGGAGAAAGGGGGCAAGAGGATTCGGCTATAGTGTGGTTAGTCCCCTTGGCCGAAATTCTCCTAGGTTAAAAACCTAGGTTGGCCGAATTCCCTTAGGGGAATTCAGGCCCAGCTTGGCTCCTTTATTTTGTGTGGGCTTCCTTCTTTTAATTCAGGCCCAATCTAATTTTAATTATTCTGGTTTAAACTAATTTCAAGCCCAATTTTAATATACCCATATATTTAATATATTACACCAAGTAATATATTATTTACATTTAAATTAAAATTAGTTTGACCAATTAATTTAATCCATCAAATTAAAATTAAATCTTCACAAAACAAAAACATACGTAAACCTATACATATCAATATTTCCACCTAGGAAATAATCTCATAATTAATCCAATTAATTATGAAGAGCAAATTGAATATATATTAATTTTATTATTAGGATCAATCCAATTGATCTTTATAATATGATTGATATATATATATACCTCTCTCTCCACAGTGTATACTCCAAGTATATATGTGATTCCTTAAGTCAGTGTTCAGTCGATCTATATGTATGATCCCGTGGGCCTATCTTTATATTGGCAGCGGGCCTTTGGACCACAAACTGCAGTTGGGCTCTAGCAAGCCACTGCAGCCCCCCAATTAAGATGGAGATGGCAGTCTAACTGTTATCATAACCCTGTAGTTTAAAATTGTACATCCCATGTCATTGATATCGGTGTCCAACACAGAGGCATGGATTGATCACCCTCTTTTGTGTCTGACATTAACTTGATCCCGAATGCATTGAAGCTACAAACAAGTTCCCACTTGTTTGGGTGTGGCCACACTCTTATCAGTCACATTCATCAAAAGGCCAGTGATATCTTCCCAGTGGACTACTGGGTGACAAATCCCTTCTGCATATCCATAGCATTACTATGCTAAGTGACATACCCGAAAGTACCCATACTTGGCACCCTATTACAGGCCCTTTAGGCGTACCCCTAATGCGACCTCACATGTAACACCATCATATGGTCAGGTCATCGGATTTCTCACTAGTGATACTATACCATGTGGATTTCTCGTTTAGTGGATGTACTCAGCTTCCTTAGCCGCATCACACGCAGCGATGTACTCAGCTTCTGTTGTAGAGTCCGCTATGGTTGGCTGCTTTGAGTTCCTCCTGCTTACAGCACCACCATTCGGCAAAAATACATACCCCGACTGTGACTGGTACTCATCCTAGTCGGTCTAGAAGCTCGCATCAGTGTACCCAGTAACTGATAGCACTTCCTGACCACCATACACCAAGAAGCTATCCTTAGTCCAGTTAAGGTACTTAAGGATCACCTTGACAGCTTTCCAGTGATCCTCCTCGGGATCCTGCTGGTACCGGCTCGTCATACTTAGTGCAAAGGTGACATCAGGTCTAGTACATAACATGGAGTACATAATTGATCCTATAGCCGAAGCATATGGAACCAATTTCATGTTCTCCCTGTCCTCCCTTGTCTTAGGACAGTGTTTCTTACTAAGTTTCAGCCCATGACCCATTGGCAAGAAACCTTTCTTGGCCCGATCCATGCTGAACCTTTTCAGAACTTTGTCTATCTATGAGGCCTGACTTAGGCCCAGAAGCCGATTTGATCTATCCCTATAGATCCTGATCCCTTGAATCATCTCAGCTTCACCTAAGTCCTTCATTGCGAAGCATTTACTAAGCCACTGCTTTACCCCTTGCAGTGTAGGTATGTCGCTTCCAATGAGTAGGATCTCGTCCACATAAAGTACCAAGAATGTGACAATGCTCCCACTAGTCGTCTTATACACACAAGGCTCATCTTGATTCTGTGTGAAGCCATATTCCTTTATAGCCTCATTGAATCTTAGATTCCAACTTTGGGATGCTTGCTTCAGTCCATAAATGGACCTTTGAAGCTTGCATACCCTCCCCAGATACTTTGGATCGACAAAACCCTCAGGTTGTGTCATGTACACATCCTCGAGTAGCTTTCCATTAAGGAAAGCGGTTTTGACATCCATTTGCCAGACTTCATAGTCGTACCATGCGGCTATGGCTAGCAAGATCCTGATGGATTTAAGTGTGGTTACTGGTGAGAAAGTTTCATCATAGTCTATTCTATGGACTTGTCTGAAACCTTTCACAACCAGACGCCCCTTGAAGGTGTTGTCGGCCTTTAGCTTATAGCACCACTTGCAACCTATTACCTTGGCACCCGGAGGTGGATCAACCAAGTTCCAAACTTGGTTATCGTACATAGATTGCATTTCTGCCTCCATGGCTTTACGCCAATTCACAGATTGTGGGCTAGCCATAGCCTCCTGGTAGGTTTTGGGTTCTTCCTCATCCCAGATGAGAAGAGTCTGATCATCAGTGATGAGGAAACCATACCTCTCCGATTCCCGATGTTCTCTACCAGACTTTCTAGGTCCTTGTGCGGCCTGGGTCGGTGCTTCCCCATGTGGAAGCTCCACCTGGGCCTCCGAGTTATCCTCTTTAGGAGCTTGTGGACCTTGAACATCCTTGAGTTCAACATTGCTACCACTGTCTTTCTTGGAAAGGAACTCCTTTTCTAGAAAGACCCCCTTCCTTGCCACGAACACCTTGTTCTCGGCAGGGTTGTAGAAGTAATACCCTTTGGTTTCCCTAGGGTAGCCCACAAACAGGCATTTATCGGTTTTGGGCTCCAGCTTGCCACTAGTCAATCTCTTGACATGTGCTTCGCATCCCCAAATCCTTAGGAAAGACACATTGGGCTCCTTGCCCGTTCATATCTGATATGGGGTCTTTTTCACTGCCTTAGTCGGAGTATTATTTAAGATAAGAGCTGCTGTCTCGAGGGCGTGTCCCCAGAAACTAATTGGGAGAGTGGCTTCACTCATCATTGAATGGACCATGTCCAACAGGGTCCTATTCCTCCGTTCAGACACCCCATTCCATTGTGGTGTTCCGGGAGGAGTGAGCTGTGGAACTATTCCATGCTCTCTCAAATATGAGTCAAACTCCAGGCTCATATACTCACCACCTCGGTCTGACCGAAGGGTTTTGATATTTCTGCCTAGCTAGTTTTGTACCTCGTTCCTAAATTCCTTGAACCTATCAAGGGTCTCGTACTTATGTTTCATCAGATAGACATAGCCATATCTGCTGAAATCGTCCGTGAACGTGACAAAGTACAGATGCCCACCTCTGGTCGCTGCGCTCATGGGTCCACATACATCTGAATGTATTAGGTCCAATAAGCCAGTGGCCCTTTCAGCCTTCTTACTAAAAGGCGCCTTTGTCATCTAGCCTCGTAAACATGATTTGCATGTATCAATTGACTCCAAGTCAAATGACCCTAAGACTCCAGCTTTGTGAAGCCTAGCAACGTTCTTCTCGTTTATGTGGCCAAGACGACAATGCCATAGGTAGACAGGATTAAGTTCGTTTGGCTGAACCCTTTTTATGTTTATGTTATAGACATGATTGGTTTCATTTAAGTCCAGGATATATAGGCCATTATTTAGTAGAGCATCTCCATAAAATAATCCCTCTCTAGATATTGAAATTCTACCATTTGAAATAGTAAAATAAAATCCAGAAATATCCAACATAGAAATAGAAATAATATTCCTGCACATAGCAGGTGCAAAATAACAATGTTCCAAAATTAAAACCAATCCACTAGGCGTCACAAGGTGGTATTTGCCGATCTCTATGGCAGCAACCCTTGCTCCATTCCCAACCCGCAAGTCCACCTCGCCCGACCCCAGTGACCTTCTGTTCTTAAGTCCCTACACATTGCAACAAATGTGAGAACCACATCCAGTATCCAATACCCAGGATGTTGAAACAGTAAGGTTAATGTCTATGACATAAATACCTAAAGAGGATGCACCTTGGCCCCTTCTTTGCTCTCCCATCAGCTTGGGACACGATCTCTTCCAATGGCCTGCCTGTCTACACCCGAAACAGACATCTTCAGGACCTGCCTTTCTGCTGGGCCTTGGGTTGGGCCTTGGCCTTCTTAGCCTTGGCCTTCTTGGCCTTGGCCTTGGCCTTTTCCTTGGCCTTACCCTTGGCAACAGGAGGGTTCCCCTTGTTGACTAGCAGCACCGGCGGAGTCTTTTTGATTGACTGCTCAGTAAGTTTAAGCATCCCATGTAGCTCACTGACAGTGCGGTTCATCCCTTGCATGTTGTAGTTCAGGATGAACTGATCATAAGAATCCGACAAGGATGCAAGGATTGTGTCCACCGCCAACTCCTGAGAGATAGGCGATCCGAGATGGGCCAAAATGTCCAAATAGTCCTTCATCTTGAGCACGTGTGCGCTCACAGATGTCCCGGCCCCCATCTTACAAGAGTGGAATGCCTTGTTGGTCAGGTACCTTTCCTGACGAGCTTGCTCTCGAAACATCTCATTTAGAGTTGTTATCATAGCAAAAGCTTGATGGTCCATAAACTGTTTTTGCAGTTCGGGGACCATGCAGGCCAACATTAGGCATGTCGCATCCCTATTGTCCTTGACATACGCCTCATATTCCTCCAGCTGGGCAGCCGGTGGATTACGTCTAGTACATACTCTTTGGACTCCTGCCTTAGAACTATTCTCAAGTTCCTAGACCAGTCCAAAAAGTTAGGACCGGAAAGCTTGTCCCATTCCAGAATTGATCGCAGTGATAAGGTATTGTTGTTTACCATTTAAGAATTTCTACACAGAAAAACATTTAGAGTGTTAATAAAGGACTTTACTTTGTTGTTCCCATATAAAATTAATAATGAATCAAGTTATTAATTAGACCGAGTTGTTGGGCTCATGGGCCGAGATCCATATTTCATTAAGATATAGCCAGACGAGGGTCTGGTACAACTATATCCTAATTATTTAGGTAGGAATGCAGTCCAATCCCAACCTAAGGACTCTCGGTTTGATGGGCTTGTTGGCACTTACCCATCTATGCTTAGGGCCAGGAGAATCCTACAACCCACGCTAAGTCAAAACCTCCATTCAAGTGTTAGAGTATCCTATACCCTAACCCAATACAAAGTGACAATACTCCAGTGTATCCTGCGAAGGCATGGTCTACAACTGGCCTATTCCCACTTCGAGTCGGTTTTGAATGAGGGAAGCACTTTTAAGCGACTTAGTAATTCCATTTGGTTATTAGATTCATTTAATCATGGCTTACATACATAAGGCGGGTGAAATGAGGTTGGATTATACACACATACATGCATATAAATATAAAGCATGATTAAATAAAAAAGTAAAATGGACTACTATGGGCCTATATTACATCCTAATATTATTCTAGTAAACCTATACTAGAAAGGAATATTAGGTGGGCCCCCATCTTCTTCCTTCTGGGATTACACCTCCACTTGGGCTCACCACTCCATGGGCTTCTTCTTTTTTTTACAAATTTTATAACAATCGAATAAAATAAAATTACATTAAAAAGAAAAACGACACGCAGGCCGTATTTACCCAAAAAGAAAAATACAACCCATCTTGTACAAGGCCCAATAGCATCCAACCATACAAACATTTAATCACACATATGCATCCAATACATTAAATTCATAAGCATGCTATAATGCATGATTTAAGCCCATTTCAATTATGTCCAAGCCATTATATAGAAATCACCAATTTTGGCCCACCATGGTTCTAACCCTTAACGGGCTATGGGCCTCCAGCCCAGGTAGTCCAACTGCTCCCACTGGAATTTGGAAACCATGGGTCCATTTCAGCCATCCAAGTAATTGTGCCAAAATTACTCGAGCCAATTTCAATTAACCATATTAATTTCCAAAATTAATATCACATGAATAAAATAAAATTTCATTCAAGAAACCACACGCATTTAAATTGCATAAATTTAAACACACGAATTTTAAAACCAATTAAAATTTCAAAACTGGGCCCCGGGCCCAAAAACCCGCCAAATCCAAAAACACTGGGCCCGGCCCGATGCGGCTAGGGCAACCTAGTTGCCCTGCTAGGGGCAGCAGCAGCCGCTGCTGCTGTGCGGCAGCCACTGCCCAGTAGCAGCCCGCTACTCCGGCAGCAGCAGGCAGCAGCCGCTACTCCCGCCGCCGGCGGCGATTCAGCCGCCGACAGCCCCACACCCAGGGAGCCAAATTTTTTTTTTTAAACAGAAAAAAAAAATCATCCATCAACACGAAATCCACCAAGAATTTCAAAACATACAATTAAATTAAACAAACACAAACCAATATGAATATTCAATTTCAATTGTATGAAAATCAAATGGGAAAAATCTTAAACCCAAAACAAGAATCCCAATGAAGAAACTCCAATTTTAAAACATGGGATTCAACCAATTATCACAATTTCCACGGATCAAAAGCCCGCTCTGATACCACTGAAGGGATTTTTCACTGGAAATCACCCGATAAATGCGGATGAACGCAATGATTTCCTCAAATCCAGTCCCAGGAGCAATTGAAATGGAAATTGTAAAACATAAAAAAATTCAATAGAAAGAGATCATTCTCTTACCCGAAATATCTCTTCTAGACATGGATGAAGACTACAGGAATCAAAGTAGAGTCCCTCCTCGTTCTCGATCACGAACGCCTAACGAACACGATCCGTGCTAGCGTTGGAAAACACGAACAATGGAGAGAGGGGGCTAGAGGATTCGGCTATAGTATGGTTAGTCCCCCTTGGCCGAAATTCTCCTAGGTTAAAAATCGAGGTTGGCCGAATTCCCTGAGGGGAATTCAGGCCCAGCTTGGCTCTTTTATTTTGTGTGGGCTTCCTTCTTTTAATTCAGACCCAATCTAATTTTAATTATTCTGGTTTAAACTAATTTCAAGCCCAATTTTAATATACCCATGTATTTAATATTCACCAAGTAATATATTATTTACATTTAAATTAAAATTAGTTTGATCAATTAATTTAATCCATCAAATTAAAATTAAATCTTCACAAAACAAAAACATACGTAAACCCATACATATGAATATTTCCACCTAGGAAATAATCTCATAATTAATCCAATTAATTATGAAGAGCCAATTGAATATATATTAATTTTATTATTAGGATCAATCCAATTGATCTTTATAATATGATTAATATATATATGTACCTCTCTCTCCACAGTGTATACTCCAAGTATACATGTGATTCCTTAAGTCGGTGTTCAGTCATTCTATGTGTACGATCCGGTGGGCCCATCTTTATGTTGGCAGCGGGCCTTTGGCCCACAGACTGCAGTTGGGTTCTAGCAAGCCACTGCAGCCCCCAATTAAGATGGAGATGGCAGTCTAACTGTTATCATAACCCTGTAGTTTAAAATTGTACATCCCATGTCATTGATATTGGTGTCCAACATAGAGGCATAGATTGATCACCCTCTTTTGTGTCTGACATTAACTTGATCCCGAATGCACTGAAGCTCACAAACAAGTTCCCACTTGTTTGGGTGTGGCCACACTCTTATCAGTCACATTCATCAAGAGGCCAGTGATATCTTCCCAGTGGACTACTGGGTGACAAATCCCTTCTGCATATCCATAACATTACCATGCTAAGTGACATACCCGAAAGTACCCATACTTGGCACCCTATTACAGGCCCTTTAGGCGTGCCCCTAAGTATGCGACTTCACATGTAACACCATCATATGGTCAGGTCATAGGATCCATACAAGTACCACATGAGAATCACTAGTGACACTATACCATGTGGATTTCTCGTTTAGTGGATCTATCCAGTACCATGCCCCTTATGCATGTACCCATTAACTTGGTTGATATTCCATGTCCAATGACCGGTAAGACACCACTATATAATCAGGTTAATGATAGTCTCTTGTTCCATTCATTCCCATGACTGGAACAAACTAAGGATCTATTTATGGTCATATCGTTTACCCTATCCATGGTCTTACTGCCAAGTGCATGACACTGGTCATCATGGATATGGATATGCCCATCGGATACTTCATTTAATATATTGCACAAGATAAATATAATAAATGAATTAATACCTTTATTAATAACACAAATAAGTATAATACATGAATCCAATTAATGTATGATACAAATGCAAGGACCAATGCCTCGGGACTAGGGCATATCCAACAATACGGGCTATGAGTGGTTTACCCCGTCGGGTGTCTCCAATCCTGGCGGTAGAGGTAGGCCACCTTCTTGGGTAAACCGGGGTAAAACAATGTATTTGAGGGGTTAAGAAGAAGAAAATGCCATGAAATGCAAGGTATGAATAATATGGCGTTTATAAATTGATACTCAGCTCAACCGGGAAATTCTTAAGGTAGATGAACCGGACGAACGGCCACTACACTATCTAGAGATTCGAATCCGGACAAGTCCCTTATTTCGTGTCTAATTAAAATAAATATTGGTCAATGTTCGAAGATGGTATTTCAAATTCTAAAGTCAATTTTATTGCATTAAATAGACATATAGCGCGCATACAGGTTATGTAAAATAGTAAATAATTAAATTATTACAACCCGATCGAATAAAATATAAAAACTCTCGCCCCACTTTACAAACACCTAGGATACACAATTTATCTAGAAAAATACAATCGCCTAGGATACACGATTTAATCTATTAAATACATCAAAAATAAAAATAAAAATAAAAAGCTGCAAAACAGAAGGTTAGCACAATATAGAGCACGCCACAAATAGGACTCAAAAAGACAAAATTGGGAAATCAAGTATTGGGGGAATGCATATAGGGGATAACCGGGTTGGCTTGGCTAACCGGCCTGGTTAGACCTGGAAAACGTTTTGAAACGTCCCTGTATGTTTCGTTTTGTGGGAAAATCATTTTGAAAAACAATTTTACCGGTTTATATGCATTTTTATGTTTAAGGTGGGTTGGTTTTTGGGAGAATCGAGTCTCCGTCGTTGAATTGTTCTAGATACAATTTTACTGAAAATTGAATCTAGGGTCGTGAATGCACACAACAAAATTCATTTTGATGATTTTCGGGGTTTTCTGAATTTTTAGGGATTTTTGGAAATTTTTGGGGATGAAAATGGAAATTCTGATTCCAGTGACATGTTACAGTCGTGCGACTGTAACGAGCCCAAAGTAAGAATCTCGCCAGAAATTTATTTGAAGCAAAACTGGGAAGAAAACACCTGAAAATCAAGAACACTCATACGACTATAACTACAGTCGTACGACTGTAACTACAGTCGTACGACTATTCATCGAACTCAAGAACAGTCGCAGGACTGTTCTTGATTTCCAGAACAAAAACGAGGAAAAATGGATAGAAATGCAGAAAAAGCACACCAATCACCCAGAAAGCTTGTAAAAGAGATGGGAAAAGGAGTGTTTACCTCTTTGGCGTGCTTCCACCGTAGGCGTCACTCCAATCCACTAAAATCTGGACTTTTCTCCTTGAGTCAGGGTTTAAGAGTTTTTGGGTCCAAAATCTCCCAATGCAAGGGTATCTTGAAGTTCAATTCTTTCTTTCTTTGTTTCTCTTCTTTCTCTTTTTTCTCTCTTCTTCTTTTCTTTTCCTTTTCTCTTTTTTTTTTTTGTTTATGCCTCTTTTTTGTGTCCCCTTTTCCTTCTGTTTTTTCATCTTTTGAGGTATGGGTTGGCTCACCTGCTGCGATCTACAGTCGTACGACTGTAGTTTGAATACAGTCATACAACTGTAGTTACTCTTTTTTTTTGGAAGTAAAAATTTCGGCGCTTACAGCTGCCCCTCACATGATCAAATTTACCACCCAATCTTAGTCTGGGATAGTTGATGTGAATTTGAAAAACGCGACTCAAAGTGCCGCAGACACAGGAAAGAACCTGCCATTGAAATAAGCCGATATCTGGTCTAGGTTACCCGAGGCGATGCTGGGGCAGAAATAAGCCGATATCGGGTCTATGTTACCCGAGGCAAAGGAAAATGAAATTGATGGATTGGCCGCTATCGGGTTTATGTTACCCGAGGCAAAAGAATGGGGAAGGCGGATAAGCTGATACCGGGTCTATGTTACCCGAGGCAAAGGAAGGTGGATTGATGGATTGGCCGATATCGGGTTTATGTTACCTGAGGCAAAGGAAGATGAAATTTATGGATAAGCCGATACTGGTGTAAGCGCCGGAATTTTCTATACTTAAAAAAAAAAAAAAAAAAAAAAGAGAGAGAAGAGTCGTACGACTATTGTTACAGTCGTACGACTGTAATATCGGAAAAACTGCAGAGGCCCATACCTCTGCAGCAGAAATGGAAGAAAAAAAAAGGAGGAGCATTAATTGCTCGGGTTTGGCAGCAAGCAAGCAGGAAAAGAGGGTAGAAAAGAAGGAAAAAGAAAGAGAAAAGGGGGGGAGATTTCTAGTGAGAAGAGACTTAGAGAGAGAAAGAGAAGAGAGAGAAAAAGAAAACCACAAAAACACTCATTTCCCTCCTCTTTGATTTTCTTTAATTTCTTAAAATTAAGGTTGAAATTTGTTAGAAATCCCTAGGATAATCAATTAACTACATAACCAAATCAAGAATTCAGACTTAAACCATCAGAGTCCCTTTGCAATTCGGATTTTGGACAAAAAGCTCTCAACTTCCATTCAAAGGAAAAAAGTGCGAATTTGTTGGGATTGGAGCGACGCCAGGGGTCAAAAATGACTTGGAATAGCTTCTAAAAGGTAGTCACTTCTTTTCCTTACACTTTTCCTCGCTTTCTGGGTGTTTGAAGTGAATTTTGTGCGTTTTTGCTGCATTTTTTCGTATTTCTGTTCCTGGAAACTAAGAACAGTCGTACGACTGTTCTTAGTCTTCATGAACAGTCGTACGACTGTATATACAGTCGTACGACTGTTCTTGTTTCCAGGCATTTTTTTTTTCTTCTTCAGTTTTTTTTGCTTAAAAATGGCTTTTGGCGAAATTCTGGTCTTGGACTGATTACAGTCGCACGACTGTAAACTACAGTCGTACGACTGTAATCTCTGTTCCAGAATCAGAATTTCAACTTTTATCCGTAAAGATTAGAAAACCCCAAAAAAAAAAAAAAAAAAAATCATCAAAATAAATTTTTGTTGTGTGCATCACGACCATAGATTCAATTTTTAGTAAAATTCCATTTAGAACAATTCAACGACGGAGACCCATTTTTCCTGAAAACCGACCCACTTAAATATATAAAAATGCATGTGAACCGGAAAAATTGTTCTTCGAAAATGATTTTCTCACAAAACCAAAAATACAGGGACGTTTCAAAATGTTTTCCAGGTCTAATCGGGCCGGCTAGCCGAGCCGACCCGGTTACCCCCTAAATGCATGCCCCCAATTCCCGATTTCCCGTTCTGTCTATTTGAGTCCTAATTGTGGCGTGCTGTATATATTGTGCTAACCCTCGGTTTTGCAGGTTTTAATTTCTTTTTCTTTTTATTTTTATTTTGGATGTAATTTAATAGATTAAATCGTGTATTTAGGCGGTTGTATTTTTCTAGATTCTCGTGTATTCTAGGCGATTGTACAAGTGAGGCGAGAGCTTTTATTTTTCCATTCGATTTGGTTGTAAGCCAATTAATATTTATTTCTTTTCTTTATGTTTGTATTAAATATTTTGTGTGCGCGTTGTATGCCTTTTATATTCAATAAAATGGACTTAGATTTTGAAATACCATTCGAGAACATTGACAATATTTATTTTAATTAGACGCGAAATAGGGGACTTGTCCGGACCCGAATCTCTGGATAGTGTAGCGGCCGTTCGTCCGGTTCAGCTACATAAGAATTTCCCGGTTGAGCTGAGCCGGGTGGCGACTCCTACAACATCCATCGAGACTTAGGTCTCGGTTCTTTTATGCATTAATTCTATTCATTTTCCAAAACGCGGATTTCCATTATAAAAACCCCACGCGAGGGAGAGGCCCGCCCGAGATCGTGGCGCCCCATTCCGAAAGGGAGTCCCGCGTCCCGCCAAAAACGCGTCGTCCGCTCACAGTGGCTACTCTGTTGGGGATTTCTCAAAAAGTTTTCTTAAAAAACTTAAAAGAATTTGACAAGCCCTGAAAAGTGTCTAATTAAAATAACGTTGATGATTCTCTTTTGGTATTTTATTTGCATTTTAGTTAGTCATTTTTGCATTAGATTTAGTATCCATTTATAGCCCGGTGGATTGTTGAAGTGTCGCCTAAGTTCCTCCTGGTCTTAGGGGCACGAATACGAAACACCACTCATAGCCTCGTACGAACCCCTTCGTTCGGACCCTTGAGTGGGGAGAAGTGAGGAGTATATTTTGCTATGGGAACCTTGTTTTTTAACCCGACTTAGACCGAACCCATATAGGCAGCCCTAGTTGGATTCCCTTAGGATACCAAGATAATTGTGTGAATAATAATAAGGTCGCGCCTTCATCACCCCCGGTTGGTGATCGAAGTGAGCCCTACCTAGGACTCGGTTAGAAATTTTTGAGACCGACCACGTTGGAGGAATAAGGTTGGAAGAATTCGTTTTGCTTGCTATGTGTTCTTCACCGTTCCGTGACACATCACCGACGCATGCATAACATACCATAATCACCATTTTCCATACACACGACATACCATACACAAACATCTTTATGTGATACTAACCCACATTTTTATGCAGCCATTTTGCATTTTATTTCGTGTGTAAAACATTAATTCATTCGCTTGTCATCCATACTGACGATTTCTTTTTCAGCCATAACATTAAACTTGTGTGATTAGCATTTTATCTTTGACATAGCATACATAACATCATTATGTATGGCATGCATCCTAACCCACGTTTTTATGCATCCATTTACATATTGTGTGACATATTCATTCACTACATTTCACTTAAATTAAATTAAGGGGCATTTCAAAGAACGGCTATCATGACCATCCCATCCCATTTCATAACATATCAGGTACCCAAAATCACCCGTGTTTTGCCAATGCACCGGATTGCATTCGGCCATTCCACCAATATCATTTCATGTAATAAAAGCCGCAACAGCCTTACGCCCATTTTCGTGTAATAATTTACACGATGCATCTCATGACATCATACCCATCCATCATAAACATCATATAACATTGTGGTCCACATCCGACCACTTCATGACATTAATTCACCTTTTAAGGTACTCCCCGAGTGCCCGATTAGTATACGTATAGGCTCGTAACAATCACCAAATCATGAAAGGCGTTCCTCGAATGCCAAATCCTTGTCCGTGTTCCTGTTACACGTGACTTTCTTATAACATCATTCCATATCATATGCTCAAAAGCATCAAGACCTTGTCTGTGGGCCCGGCCCATGCGACCATTTCATACCATCGCATAGACCTATAAAGCGTCAAAACTATGTCCGTGTGCCGGTATACATGCGACCATTTCATGAATTCATTAGGTGCCCCAAAGGCGCCGAAGTTCTGTCCGTGTGGTGGCCCACACGTGACATTTTTGCATAAACATTGGGCGTTCTTGGAATGCCTCGAGAAAAAAAAAAGAAAAGAAAAAAAGCTATAATAATAAAAGGGAACCATTCATATCATCATTCCATACATAATTCCACTCCATGCATCTCAAGCACGTTCAGTGTCTTAATTTTCATGTCATGTCACGTCATTCATTCACGACCCTAATACCTCCTGTCTACCCCAAGCAGAATACACTGGAGCGACCTTGGACAAGATCCCAAGCTTCAAGGGCGGCTAGGAGACAGAGGGTAGTCGAGAGTGACAGTGATTCTGAGCCTGGGGAAGGAGTGAATATGGCAGAACAGACACCGAGCATGGCTGATGTCCTGAGGGATTTCTTTAGGTCGCAGGATTTCCGCGACATGTTAAAGGAAGAAATGAGGGCAGTGGTTAGAGAAGCTGGTGAGACCGGTGGTAGTGGAGCCGGGAAGGAGAAAGAAGCTGAGTCATCCCAACACGGTGGTGACACTTCGGCTAGCCTTGAAAAGCTGAAGGAGATAGAGGCAGCTATGGAACAGAGGATGAAAGCCAAGTGTTCTGAATTAGACGAGGTCATGGCCCAGTTGAAGAAGGGGGTCGGGATCAGTGCTGAATCCAAGAAGGGGGTGAACATTGATGCCATGATCAGTAGGGGCATCGAGACATTTCCTATCAGCTTCCAAGTGCCGAAAGTCCCACTTACAAAGGAATGGGCTCGCCGGAGGCCCATGTGAATTTATATGCCCGGGTTATGCTGACAGCAGGCGCTACAAAGCAACAATTGATTAATCTTTTCCCCACCACACTGGAGGGAGGTGCTTTGGGATGGTATAACTCACTGTCAGAGGAGGAGCAATCTGACTGGGAAGTATTGTCAGCAACCTTCATCAAATACTACAGCTTCAACACTAAAATCCAGGTGAAGCTGTATGACTTGGAGAGGGTGAAACAGAAATTCAACGAGCCCTTCGATGAATACTACCAGAGATGGATGAACAAGATGATCCTCCTAAAGAACCGCCCTGATGAAGACGAGCTTATACAGAAGCTCATTGATGGCAGCAAAGATATCTTCAAGAACAACATGAAATTCCATTCCTTCAAGGAGCTTAGTGAGGTCTATAGCATGGCCATGAAGATAGAAAGGGATGAAGAGGAAAAGCCAGTTGGTCAGAAAGGGGGAAGAAGTACAGGGTATGGTTCAGGGTATAGATCAACCACAGCAGCTGGGTCTGGCAGTGGGTCTGGTTCAAGTGTCAGTGGCAAGCAGGGGCAGTCATCAGAAGTGAAGCGGGTTGAGGTGGCTACTGTGAATCAACAGCAAGGCAACCAGAATAGGGGTCCTAGAGGACAAGGCATAACACCCTGGACTCTTACTTTGGCAAAGATATTCGCCAAGTGTAGGAATGGTGGCTTACTACAGTCCTTGAGGCCATTTGAGTTCCCACCTGAAGCTGACAAGGATAACTTCTGCACTTATCATGTGGTGACAGGCCACCGGACCAATAACTGCTATAAGCTAAGGGATGCTATCCAGAAGCTTATCGACGAGGGAAAGCTGCAAGAACCACCTAAGCCTAGCACTAAAACTAACCCACTACCGGCATTCGAGAAGCGAGTTAACATGGTTCAGTCGGGGTTGCCGGCTAACTTTATATTTGCTCAAGTTCTGCAAGCGAACCCTATGATTCAGGCAGTGGCGGTAGGGGAACCTGAAGAGAAACCCGAGTGTGAGAAGGAAGATGGGTGTAAGAAGATCAAACCTATAAATCTGGATGACCTTGACTCCGAAGATGAGTACGAAGAATTTGACAGAAGAGAGCCTGTTAAACTCCCAGCTGTTGAGAAGCTGAAGATTTCGGAAGTGCAACATGTGACCCGAAGTGGAAGGGTATATCAGCCGGCGGATCAGATGAAAGATAAAGCACCGATGAATGGGTCGGGCAGTACTTCGGCACCGGAAAGAGTCGAGAAAGAAGATTTGGTCATTTCCCAACTGAAGAAGACCCCTGCACAAGCTAGTTTGTGGCACTTGCTTATGACTTCCAAAGAGCATAGGGAGGCTTTGGTGAAGAAGCTATCAGAAATTGAAGTCTCCCCTATAGCTTCACCAGAGGCTATGTGCTGCTTGCTAGACAAAGTCCATGCTGGAGCTCCTAATATTGTTTTCTCTGAGAAAGACCTACCAGCAGAAGGAAAAGCTCACAACAAGGCTCTTTACATTAGAGCCTATATCATGGATAAGGTGATGCCGTGCGTTATGGTGGATGACGGCTCGGCTCTGAACATATGCCCACTGAAAATGCTACCGTTTCTAGGCATGAACGAAGAAGTGTTGAAGAAGTCATCAATAGTCATTCGGGCGTATGATGATTCTAAAAGAACAGTGATAGGGACCTTTGAAACAGAAGTGGAGGTTGGGCCCATCAAGTCCATGGTTGTCTTCACAGTGATCGATATCCCGGTCACATTCTCCCTATTGCTTGGAAGGCCCTGGTTCCATCCTTTGGGAGGTGTTCCTTCCACATTGCATCAAAAGATTAAATTCTCTATGAATGACAGAATTGTGACTGTTGAGGCAGATGCCCAGTCAATGGTAGCTGCGGTGGATGAAGGAGTGATTCCTTTTGGTGGATTCCAAATTGCTGTCATTAAGGAGGAAGAAACCACAGATGCCCCTATGGTTCTTTATGAGAACTGTTGGGGATTAATCACACAAAACAAAATACGCAGCGGAAATAAACGGATTAATCCCCGCCAAGGATCCATGTATATTGCATTGAATTGGAAGGAAGGGTTAAAGAATTACCTCTTAAATTTTGCAGGATTGGATACAGGAACCAAAGCAGATTCCCTCTACAGTTGATCCACACAGAGCAATTGACTCACCGCGTGCTAGCGCCGGGATTGAAGAACAATTCTTCGAATGAGAAGGTGAAAAATTGATATTTTTCACTTTTTGCCAAAAGCATTTTTTCGGCTATATCTTGGAGATGGGGGGCTGCTACTGTATATGTTTTTCGTCCACCCTAAAAACCCTTGTTTCTTGGGTTTTTATTATTTTATTATCAATTTATAATTGTAATTAAATACTATATTTAATTATAATTATAAATTAGCCCCCATAAGTTTTATTAATTCTCAATTAATATTAAACTTAGTCAATTCTCCATCATATACACATATGTATGTAAAATTAATTATATCTCCATATAATATAATTAGCATACTTTATGCTATATTAATCTTATTAATATTTACATACATACATACATATATATATATATATACACATATACGTAAATGTATATTATAATTAATTATATCACCATATAATATAATTATAATATACATATATATATATATAGCATATTTTATGCCATAAATATATTAATCTTATTAATATGTTCATGTGTATATACATATACATGTAAATATATATCTTTATATATATTTAATTTCTCATCAATAATAAATCATTATCTCATAATGATTTATCCCCGAATTAAGTGAATCTCATTTTGCTCTTTGTGTGTGACCCCGTAGGATCATATAAATTGGCAATGAGGAAATTACCATAATGCCCTCATAAGTCATAAGCGGACTCTAGCAAGCCATTATGACTACCCAATTCATATGATTGGTATAATCCAATAAACCTACTTATAGAATGTGTCATATTCCCTTTTGTCTCTTGATATCATGATTAATTATAAGACATGGTACACTTGTCAATCTTATATAAATTAATCATATGCTTTCTCGATCTCAAAGTAAACTGTTCAGACAAATCAATTGATACTCTTATCAATTATTTGAGCACGGCCATGCATTTAACAGTCTTACTTATCGAGGGGCCCAGTGATATCGCTCTCTTGTTAGAGAGGGACAAAATCCCATATCTGTCACTCACATCCCTAAGCATGAGTCATATTGTACCCAACCACAGCCTTTATAACTACTCTGTTACAAGCAGCGTTTGACTGCGTCAAAGCACAACATGAATTCATCCCGGAATCCATGGTGACCTCAGGTCAAAGGAATCAGCTGATGACACTACTATAATCAAGATCAGTTGTGACACGTGACCATGAACTTGATCTTATAGTGGGTCTCCAGCAACATGTTCTCTAACACATTACCCGTGAGTATAATCTGTATCTGTATACACTATATTCATCTTATGAATATCCATTATCACTCACACTAGTCTTAGTTTGTTATTATTCCCATAATAACAATCGACTAGGGATATTTAGAATAACACGATTTATTCATGGATACTTATCATAAATGCTAACATACAAACATAAATGACAATATTAATCTACATTAGATTAATCTTAGAAGTCAAATTACATAATCCAATATTGGCCTTAGGGCACAATCTCCAACAATCTCCCACTTGCACTATGGCCAATCATACAAGTATCTTATACCCATTGACCTACATGACCTTCATGTATTCACTCGTGCAGGAGTCTTTGTCAGTGAATTATTAATTTTCGCTTCCGTTGCTACTTTACACATTTTCACTCTTTCTTTAGAGACAGCCTCTCTAAATTAGTGAAAGACGCCTAAGTATATGCTTGTGTCATACAGGGTTCTTACGCATTGAACTATTGTCCCTACAATAGTCTCACAGGATAAGCAATGCTTAGAACAAAACACAAAATTTTGATGAACTTCTTCATCCAAAATTTACATCATATGTAGCTATATACTTTGACTATTATTATAGATATTTAGCTATAACGTTTTATTTTGAACCTTTCAAAATCATAACATCTCTTTTAAGAGAATACGATATCTCGATTGATATTTTGCAACTAATTGCAATCAGTTGTATATGTGCAGTTAACATAAGCAAGCTTCTATTAAGTCTTTTTACATTGAACGCTTTCAATGCTTTGACTTAAGCCAAAACATTCTTTTAGATCTATCTCTATAGATTCCAATTTCAAGAACACAGGCAGTCATGCTTATAACATTAACCGAAATTACTTTCTTAGCCAAGATTTTACTTCTTGCAATGTAAGAATGTTATTTCAAACAAGCAATATGTCATCCACATATAGCATTAGGAATACCGATATGCTCCCACTGATCCTTTTGAAACACAAGATTCATCATCCTTTTGATAAAATCAAACCATTTGATTTCTTTATCAAAACTATGACTCCAACTATTTGATGCATGTTTTGATTCTTATAAGAATCTTTGAAACTTGCATACGCTACTTAAATTCTTTGAATGCTCAAAACTTTGGGTTTGTCACGTACACATCCTCAATCATGTTTTCACGTAGAAAACAGATTTTGATATCCATTTGCCATATTTTATAATCATATTATGCGGATATGGCAACAAGAACTCAATATGACTTGATCATGATTAATGATGAAGGAGGATTTCATCATAGTCCTACTATGAATTTGTTCGTATCCTCATAGTCACTACTATGAATTTGTTTATAACCCCTTTTGTCACTAGTCGTGCTTTATAAGTTTGAAGATCACCATCCATGTCGGTTTTCAATTTGAAAACTCATTTGCAACCATTGCATATACATCTTCTAAAAGATTTATCAAAGTCTATACTTTGATTGTCAGACATGGACTTATCTTCAACCTTTGTAGCATCAAGTCACTTATTAGATTCAAAATCTAACATTGCTTCTTCATAAAAGAAGACTTATTCCAATCTAGTAAAACTACATCATGATTTTGAGAAATCCATATCTCTCCTATTCATGTCGTATTCTACTAGACTTTCATTGGACTTGTGTAATTTCAACAATGATCATGAAACCATTTCCATGTTCCTCTTCAACGTTAATGTCACTTTGTGAATTACGAGTTTTGTAGGTGTACTTTACTCCCACTAACTCTTCTAGAAATTAACTCCCTCTTCAAGGGGAAACCATTTCTAGCTACAACTACTTTGTATCCCAAAGAAACACAGGAGTAACAACTCCTACTTTCCTTTTGAGTAATCCACAATACGACATTTAAATTTAGGTGCCAACTTATTCGAAATAAGCTTTACAGCGCTAAACTTATTCAATGAAACAACTTGGGTCTCTTACCCAACCATATCTCATATGTTGATTCATGAATTATTTTAGACGGAACAATATACACAGCTGCTTTAATGGCATATTTTCGAGAAAACGATGATCAACTTGACTTCATCATAGATTGAACTATATCTGTATAGAGTTCGACTACTCCCTTTTCGACACAACATACTTTGTGGCGTACTTGGAGGAGTCAATTGTGAGACAGTCCCACAACCCCTAAGATGATTGTCAAAATCTTGACTCAAATGTTCAGCACTTGGATCATATCTAAGTGACTTTACTATCTTGTCAAGATACTTCATACTTCATTTTACAAGCTTTTGAACATTTCAAAAGTTCCAAACTCGTGTTTCATTAGATACTCTTATCTAGTGAAAAGTTCCATGAAAGTAATGAAGTATTAGAACCTCCTTTAGCAGTTGATTTATAATTCATATACATCCACATGTATAATGCTTAATAAATCGATTGTTCTTTGACTACTTTTAGCAAAGAAAACCTTTTGTCATCTTTTACAATAAACAACATTCGCATGATTCAAGATGATTCATAATCTCATGAATCCAAAGGTCCATTCTCATGGAGTTTCGAAATGCAACTTTGCTTATGTCTCCAAGACGACACTGCCAAAATGGGTTGGATCAAACTATTTGATTCGAT
Source organism: Euphorbia tirucalli (assembly GCA_039660915.1). Taxonomy (NCBI): domain Eukaryota; kingdom Viridiplantae; phylum Streptophyta; class Magnoliopsida; order Malpighiales; family Euphorbiaceae; genus Euphorbia; species Euphorbia tirucalli. The sequence continues at coordinate 36,717,020 of CM077636.1, read as the reverse complement.
CCTTACAGTATTTATGTTACAGATGGGCTCCACATATAAAGACAATTATGTAAATCTATATTTCATAATCATGTCTTTATAAAGTTTATAATTCACAATTATAAAATAAACAACATTTGTTTACTCAAGCCAACAAGCTCAATAGACAACAAGAGTTCGTAACTCACATGTAAAAGTTCATAACCTTTAACCAAAGTTCATAACTTTCATATAAAAGTTCATAACTTTTATGAAAAGAGGTTCGTAACTTTTAACTTGAAGTTCACAACTTTCATGTAAAAGTTCAGAACCTTCGAGTAGCAACCTTTGCTTCTCTTGTCTATTCGCATTCTACCTTTCACCTTCATAAGGTTTCTATTCAAGTTGCGATTCATCATATTCTACTAATATGAGATCCACAACTGGTATCTAATACCTTTGATATAGAAACAAAAGTAGAATAGTTAATAAATACTTAAGGTAGCAGTCTTACTGCCTTTCATCTTCTCATAGATCTCCAAACAAAGTTTGCTATTTCCATTCTAATGAACGATTCAATCTAAAAATGGCAACATCCTTCTTTTGGAGATCTCTCTATGCCAACAGCTTTGGCCTTTAAAATACTTTCACCGAAACCCTTTCGGTATTTATACTTTTCGACCCTACTATTATCCTTTTCCTTTTGAACCATAAGCACACAATTCGAGGCGGGCTTATCCTTTATGGATAACTTAACATTCTTTTGCATCTTATGCAACTAATTCACAATTTTCTCCATGTCATTCAAATGATAGTTCATCACCAATGACTATCAAATAATGAATTCAAGATCACATCTTAATGCCTTTTGGATGCCAATGAGAAATTGTTGCCTCAAACACTTATCTTTTCTTGCTCACTAACTGATGGAACATTTCCATTTGTGATGTATCATATACCTCAAGTAAAACTTCCACGTGCGGAAGAATTGGTGGCAAGTGTAAGATAATAAATTTTAAACAGAGTCCCTTCGATGCTTCAAGTAAGCATCTTTTATACTCATGTTACAATTGCTAGTGGTTCATTGGGCAAAAGGATTATTGAGAACATATGATTCCTTTTGATTTGAGAACAATTCTCAAAGTTCAATAACAATCGAGATCATGGTAATAGCAATCATAACTATAATAAAGCGTGTAAAGATTTTTATTTAAATGCTCCCACTTAAATTATAAAACCCTTTAAAATATTTAAGTGGGTGAAGATCCAAAATCCATACTTAACCATAGCACTGCTTTGGCATGTCCCTATGATTAAATATAATTTCGGTAGGCAAAGACTCAAAATCATGCTTTAAACCATTTAAACATATTTTGGATGTGCACTTCTTTGCCAATTGCATCATTATGCAACTCTTATAATTTATGAGATGTATGATATCATATATCATATTTAATTGTATGTTACTCATCTCATCTTTGCCTCGGGCTCAAACACCATTTTGATTAACCCTTTGTTAAACCAATTACAACACAATGAGAATCACCATTTCTCATATTATCGCTTCGCTAAGGTCACAACATGCGTACCCGCTTTGGCGTGGCTACCACGATGCGAACATAGTACTTGACTAGTGTTATACGTAATTGGGTGGCAAATATAAACTTCATAAGTTTATTTAGGGTTTGTTAAATCCTGTGATTTTAATTGTATCATATACAATTCATGGCATTAATATTAAACATACTCTTGTTAATACTAATTAGCATGGCATCCTATGTCATACATATGTTAAGCATGCAATCTAGCATGGCATCACATGGCATCTAAAAGAACAAAGCATGCATTTACATATATATATTAACATTTTGCATAACATGCAAAATAATTTCTAACATGCATCAATATTTATTAACATGGCATCTTATGGCATAAAATAAATACAACATGCATAAGACTCAAAACCGTGTTATGGTATGGTTTTATCTACATTGATTTTCATAGGCCAATATGAAAATCAACAGGTCATATCCTAGGTGGTTGTAACCATCGTATGGTCACAGCACAGACGCACCCCTTGGATCCGTCTTCACGTCTTTGTTCCTTGGCACCATCTCTTGGATTTACATATTTTACAAAAATTGTATCCTATACAATTTTCTAGTAAAATAAAATTTACAAACAATAAATTGCATCCTATACAATTTATCTAGAAAAATAAATTTTACATATCATAAATTGCATCCTATACAATTTATCTAGTAAAATTAAAATTAAAATTTACATAAATACAAACGACTCGCAGGTCGTATTTATATAAAACCATAATAAATAAAATAAAACATCCACGGGGTCCAAAACCATACCATAACACCATGCATAAAATTATCAACAATAATTTTATATCTAAAATATTTAGGGTTCAAAGTGGTAAAATACAATCACATTGTATTTAGAATTAATTAATTTGGAAAAATTCGTAAATATGCAGAAAACAATTTTCCACACTTAAAACGAAAAAGGGGTTAAAACTGTCGGACAGCAGGCTCGACGGGCCGCGCACTACAGTATCCAATACTGTGCGCGGCCCATGCTGCGTAAGCAGCATGCTGCTTACGCAGCATGTGCAATTGCAAATTGCAATTAGTTGGCCAAAAAAAAAAAAAAAATATTCTGGGCATTATGCCCAGAATACGAACAGTAACAGTTTTATTTTTTTTTTTTTTTTTTTTTTAATTAAATTGAATTGAAACAATTTCAATAAAAACCCATGAATCAAATTCATGATTCCAAAAACCCCTTAAACATTCCAAATCATTAACATAAAATCATTCACAATGATTAATCAACAAAATCAAAATTTTATTTTGTTATTCACAATAACATAGAACCCTAAATAAAACATACAAACTCCTAACAACAATTTTGATCCTATCAAAATCATACAAACCCTAACATGCAATTTTGATCCAATCAAAACATAAATCCAATTCAATCAAAATACAAGTGGCTCTGATACCACTGTTGGGGATTAATCACACAAAACAAAATACGCAGCGGAAATAAACGGATTAATCCCCGCCAAGGATCCATGTATATTGCATTGAATTGGAAGGAAGGGTTAAAGAATTACCTCTTAAATTTTGCAGGATTGGATACAGGAACCAAAGCAGATTCCCTCTACAGTTGATCCACACAGAGCAATTGACTCACCGCGTGCTAGCGCCGGGATTGAAGAACAATTCTTCGAATGAGAAGGTGAAAAATTGATATTTTTCACTTTTTGCCAAAAGCATTTTTTCGGCTATATCTTGGAGATGGGGGGCTGCTACTGTATATGTTTTTCGTCCACCCTAAAAACCCTTGTTTCTTGGGTTTTTATTATTTTATTATCAATTTATAATTGTAATTAAATACTATATTTAATTATAATTATAAATTAGCCCCCATAAGTTTTATTAATTCTCAATTAATATTAAACTTAGTCAATTCTCCATCATATACACATATGTATGTAAAATTAATTATATCTCCATATAATATAATTAGCATACTTTATGCTATATTAATCTTATTAATATTTACATACATACATACATATATATATATATATACACATATACGTAAATGTATATTATAATTAATTATATCACCATATAATATAATTATAATATACATATATATATATATAGCATATTTTATGCCATAAATATATTAATCTTATTAATATGTTCATGTGTATATACATATACATGTAAATATATATCTTTATATATATTTAATTTCTCATCAATAATAAATCATTATCTCATAATGATTTATCCCCGAATTAAGTGAATCTCATTTTGCTCTTTGTGTGTGACCCCGTAGGATCATATAAATTGGCAATGAGGAAATTACCATAATGCCCTCATAAGTCATAAGCGGACTCTAGCAAGCCATTATGACTACCCAATTCATATGATTGGTATAATCCAATAAACCTACTTATAGAATGTGTCATATTCCCTTTTGTCTCTTGATATCATGATTAATTATAAGACATGGTACACTTGTCAATCTTATATAAATTAATCATATGCTTTCTCGATCTCAAAGTAAACTGTTCAGACAAATCAATTGATACTCTTATCAATTATTTGAGCACGTCCATGCATTTAACAGTCTTACTTATCGAGGGGCCCAGTGATATCGCTCTCTTGTTAGAGAGGGACAAAATCCCATATCTGTCACTCACATCCCTAAGCATGAGTCATATTGTACCCAACCACAGCCTTTATAACTACTCTGTTACAAGCAGCGTTTGACTGCGTCAAAGCACAACATGAATTCATCCCGGAATCCATGGTGACCTCAGGTCAAAGGAATCAGCTGATGACACTACTATAATCAAGATCAGTTGTGACACGTGACCATGAACTTGATCTTATAGTGGGTCTCCAGCAACATGTTCTCTAACACATTGCCCGTGAGTATAATCTGTATCTGTATACACTATATTCATCTTATGAATATCCATTATCACTCACACTAGTCTTAGTTTGTTATTATTCCCATAATAACAATCGACTAGGGATATTTAGAATAACACGATTTATTCATGGATACTTATCATAAATGCTAACATACAAACATAAATGACAATATTAATCTACATTAGATTAATCTTAGAAGTCAAATTACATAATCCAATATTGGCCTTAGGGCACAATCTCCAACAAGAACTACATGCCGGAGTGGCTATCCCGATATCTGTACAAGCTGAACTTTGTCCCGGGAATGGGACTCGGGATTAATCTACAAGGTGTGCCAGAATTCAAGATCGACTCAGGAAAGTCAAAGCAGTACGGCCTTGGTTATGTAGAAGGGTCATCCGAGCAGAAGAATCTGAAAAAGGGCAAGAATGGCAAGGTCATGATGAAGCCATTTCTGAAGGCGGGAGAAAGCCTTTACAAGGGCCAAGCTGAACCGGTGCTAGTTGGAAATGTCAAGTATCCTGGCTTTGAGATCTTTGCAGATGTTGTGGATTTTGAGAAAAGCCAGGAAGAGCCAGTAGCCCCTGTAATGATAGAGGAAGCAATTGCTGAATCTGAAATCCTGAAAGGAGAATCATCTGTGGTAATAGCAGAAACCGTAGAGGTGGCCGAGGAAGAAGATGAAAAGAAGACCTACGCCGAAGATACGGAGGTGATCTCGGGAGCTTTGACTACTGCATTAACCAAAGCTTTTGGGAAATCCAAAGAAGTATTTGGCGAAGAACTAATGGCCAAAGTGAACTTAGACTCTGTGGTTGCTGAAATCGCCAAGATTATGGAGAAGGCCAAGGCACAGGTGGCCGAAAAAGTTGCGGTCCCAGATGATGCTACGGAAGGGAAGATGGAAGCTGAGGAAGAACAAGGCCCTCCGCCTGTGGAGGATGAAAATGATTTTGTTGTATCTATTTCGTCCATTTTCAATGTAACTGATGTACTTTATGATAAGTTCAATGCAATGAAATCCCAGTTTGCTTACTTGTGTGATGTTTATCCTGATAATTCTGTGCATGCATTCGAATCACCATCAAGCATATTTAGCATACATGACACTGCATTGCATGAAATCAATATAAGTACAGATGAAAACCCTAAAATGGTACTCATTTCACACGAGCTAAAATCCGAGGAAGAAAGAGAATTAATAAGAATACTCCAAAAACATGTTAAAGCTTTCGCCTGGTCGTATGAAGACATGCCGGGTGTGGATACAGAAATAGCAGTGCACAAAATCCCAACGGACCCCAAGTTCAGGCCTGTAAAGCAGAAGTTGAGAAGACTAAGGCCGGAATGGGCTACACTGGTGAAGGAAGAAGTGGCCAAACAGATAGATGCCAGGTTCCTCGAAGTGGTGGAGTATACGGAATGGCTAGCCAACATTGTCCTCGTGCCTAAAAAGGATGGAAGGGTCAGAGTATGTGTCGACTATAGGGACTTGAATAAGGCATGCCCTAAGGACAATTTCCCACTACCTCACATTGACGTATTGGTTGATAGTGCAGCAAAAGCGGCAATGTACTCCTTCATGGATGGCTTTTCAGGGTACAACCAGATCCTGATGGATGTAATTGACAAGGTGAAGACGTCATTCATCACCGAATAGGGTACTTTCTGCTATAGAGTGATGCCTTTTGGATTAAAGAACGCCGGTGCCACTTATCAGAGGGCTGTCACAACTCTATTGCACAATATGATCCATAAAGAAGTCGAAGTGTATGTCGATGATATGCTTGTTAAATCAACAACCCAGGAGGAACACGCTGTTATCCTGGATAGATTTCTAACACGCATTGGAGAGTACAACTTGCGGCTTAATCCCAAGAAGTGCATATTCAGGGTCACGTCAGGGAAGCTGTTGGGATATGTAGTCAGCCAGAGGGGGATAGAAATGGACCCAGATAAAATTAAAGCCATCCAAGAAATGCCAGCTCCAAAGACTGAAAAGGAGGTCAGATCATTTCTGGGTTCTTTGCAGTATGTCAGCCGTTTCATAGCCAAGCTAACTTCCACTTGTGAGCCAATCTTCAAGCTATTAAAGAAAGATCAGCTGGTTGTGTAGGATGACAAGTGTCAGCTGGCCTTCGAGAAGATCAAGGCCTACCTGGTAAAACCACCAGTGTTGAGTCCTCCAATCCCAGGGAAACCTCTAATTTTGTATTTGGCAGTTGAAGAATCCTCTATAGGGGCAATGCTAGCACAAGAACAAGATGGCAAGAAGGAGTATCCCATCTACTACCTCAGTAAAAAGCTGTTGGAGTATGAAACCAAATACACACTAGTGGAGAAGACATGTGTGGCGATGATTTGGTTGACCAAGAAGCTGCGCCACTATTTCCAATCCTACAAGATACAAGCTGTGGCTAAAGTGGACCCAATGAAGTACCTCTATGAAGCACCTGCATTGGTTGGGAAACTGTCCAGGTGGTTATTACTTTTGTCTGAATTCGACATCGAGTACATCACGAAGAAAACTATTAAAGGGCGAGCCGTGGCAAAGTTTCTGGCAAACCAGCCCCTAGAATCAGATTACACAGAGAACCTGGAATTCCCTGATGAGCAGTTAGCCATGGTGGAAGTGAAAAGATGGGTCATGTGCTTCGATGGGGCAGTGAATAGAAAAGGTACTGGAATCGGAGTACTTATAGCAACACCAGATGGTGAGGTCATTCCTTTATCCAAAAGGCTGATCTTTCCTGTAACCAACAATGGAGCTGAATATGAAGCATGCTTATTTGGAATGGAGACTCTATTAACCTTAGGAGCAAATGATGTCTTAATTGTCGGTGATTCACTTCTAGTGATCAGGCAAGCTCAAGGTGAGTGGGAACTAAAAGAAGAAGCCTTACGGCCATATTTGGAGCTGCTACAGTTCAGAAAGGGTTTATTCGGCCGGTGTGAATTCAGACATGTCCCCAGAGATGAGAATAAGATGGCTGATGCATTAGCTACTTTATCCTCCATGTGGGAAAATCCAGAAGAGACACAAACTCAACCACTGGTTATAGCCACTTCCAGGCATCCTTGCTTCGAAGTGCATGAAGTAATGGAATTATCAGCCGAAGAAAAGCCATGGTTCTTTGACATTTACCGATATGTTAAGGAGGGAAAGTACCCAGAAGAGGCCAGCGCTGCTGATAAATTGACACTGAGAAAACTGGCTAGTCAGTTCAGAATCTTCGAGGATAAGTTATACAAAAGAACAGCACATGGAGTCCTTTTAAGGTGTCTAACAGAATAAGAAGCAGAGGATGTGATGCAGCAGGTACATGCAGGATCTTGTGGGCCCTATATGAATGGGCTTGCCATGGCTAGGAAGATCATGAGACAAGGGTACTTTTGGATGACGATGCAAGCAGATTGTATAAGAAAAGTGAAGAGATGTCATGAATGTCAGATCTATGCAGACATTAGTCATCTTCCTCCACTTGAACTTCAGAATCTAGCGTCTCCTTGGCCGTTTTCAGCATGGGGGATAGACATGATTGGTGAAGTTCATCCGGCTACATCTAATGGGCATAAATTCATAGTTGTAGCAGTTGATTACTTCTCCAAATGGGTCGAAGCGGAATCCTTCACTAATGTTACAGCCAAGCACATGGTCAAGTTCATCCAGAAGAACATCTTCACTCGGTATGGGATCCCTCACCACATAGTAACAGACAATGGGGTACAGTTTCAAGGGGCAACTGCTGAGCTATTTGCAGAACATGGTATTGAACATCATAAGTCTTCTCCATATAGACCACAGGCTAATGGTGCGGTAGAAGCAGCTAACAAGGCAATAAAGAAGATCTTATCAAAGATGGTAACCACTTACAGGGATTGGGCTGATAAATTGCCTTATGCTCTTTGGGGTTACAGAACCAGTGTCAGAACACCGACAGGAAAAACTCCTTATGCCTTGGTATATGGAATGGAAGCGGTGTTGCCGGTGGAAATCAAACTCAAGTCACTCAGAGTTGCCCTGGAAGCTCAATTGCCAGAGACTGAATGGGTTCAAGCTAGATATGAACAGTTGGCAGCATTAGATGAAAGGCGACTAAAAGCACTGGATCACCTGCAAATGTATCAGCGCAGAATGGCTAGAGCCTATAATCGAAATGTGAAATACTCCAAGCCGCAGTCGAAAGCAGGAGAATTGGTTCTAAAACAACTAAGGCCCTCAAATGTTGATGTTAGGGGCAAGTTCAGACCTAACTGGGAAGGACCCTATGTGGTGAAGAAGGTGTTATCAAAAGGCGCTGTCAAGATCATGGACATGGATGGAAACGAGTTCACCAACCCGATCAACCAAGATAGGCTAAAGCTTTATCATGTATAAAAAAAAAAAAAAAAAGGAGTCTGCTAGGCTGAAAACTCGAAAAGAGCGGTCTAGGTAAAAGTTAAGACACGAGAGAAAATAATCAGTCGGAAAATCTAAAAAGGACGACTGGTGACGGATTCTGGCTTAATGTGAAATGTGTATCGTTTAGGAACCAACTTGTTTCAAATGTACTCATTTTGACTTCATCAATAAAGTGGAGTGTTTGTTTAAATATATTTGCATGGTTATGACAAATGCACAAACAAAGTTGTCTTGCATAAACACACATTCAAAGAAAGCACTTTGCATTCAACTGATCGATATCATCGCATTATTTGACAAATGAAAATGTATCAAATACATGCAACTTGAAATCTCTTATCCTCTAAAGTCCAGTTCATCATCCCAAACGAGCAATAAAGGGTCACAACACCATTTTAGTCAAAAAAAAAAAATGCTCGCTGAGGTGAAAACCGAAAAGGCATCTCACGCAAAAATTAGAGCGGCCCGCTAAGCTGAAAACCCATATCGGGCAGTTTAGGCAAAAGGTAGGGCATATGAAAAGCTCGCTAAGGTGAAAACCGAAAAGGCGCCTTAGGCAAAAGTTAGAGCGGCTCGCTGGGCTGAAAACCTGATTTGGGTTACCCAGGCAAAAATTAGAGCATGAAAAAAAAGAGAAAAAAAAAAAAAAATTCATAACTTCCCACGGAACAGGAAAAACAGAACATCCTCAGTATTCCCCGCAGAATTCGTCACATCACTCCCCAGCAGAGTTTCCCATACTATTTCCCGGCGGGGTCTACACAAAGAACACCATAATTGTTTCCTCAGTCAAGCTGTCACACTCTTCCCCAGCAGGATTTGTACAAGGAATACTACGATCATTTCCCCAGCAGTCACCTCGCTTCTTTGATAATCATCAAACAATGCCCCAAGAAAAGCAAATCAACCAGGGGCAAAGCATATCTCCCCAGCGGAAGATAGAAACGTCCAATAACAGAAAATACATACATGTACATATGCATCAATATGCATCTATACATTGCATATATTAATTACTTATCCCCGGCTAGTCTTCATTCTTGATCGAAGGGGCAAAAATTTTTGTTTAAAAATCTCTCGATCAAGGAATGAAGACTTGCCATTTTAAGTGCAGGAATTCATCCCCAGCTCAATATCCTCAGCGAGTCAGCAGATCCACCTCGAGTAATGTAAGCTCGGTATCGGCCCAGGTCCGCTCCATTATCTCAACTTTCTCCAGCGAGTCCGCCTCGAGCAATGCAAGCCCGGCATCGGCCCAAATCTGTTCCACCATCCAAGTTCTCCAGCGGATCCGCCTCGAGTAATGTAAACTCGGTATCGGCCCAGATCGGCTTCATCTATTTCCCCCGTAGAGTTCGCCTCGGGTAACATAGACCCGATATCGGCTTATTTCTTCATCAATTTCGCCTCGGGTAACATAGACCCGATATCGGCCAATCTCTTCATCAATTTTGCCTCGGGTAACATAAACCCGATATCGGCCAGTCCATAATCCACCTTCCTCTGCCTCGGGTAACATAGACCCGATATCGGCTTATTTTTTATCAATTTCACCTCGGGTAACATAGACACGATATCGGCCAATCTCCTCATCAATTTCACCTCGGGTAACCTAGACCTGATATCGGCTAATCTCTTCATCAATTTCGCCTCGGGTAACATAGACCTGATATCGGCTAATCTCTTCATCAATTTCGCCTCGGGTAACATAGACCTGATATCGGCTTATTTTATCCCCAGTGTCACCTCGGGTAACCTAAACCCGATATCGGCCTATCTCATCAGAAGATTTAGTCCAGCGTTCGCGGCGCTTTGATTCACGCTCTCAAATTCATCATCACAGGTGTTATGGACCTGGAGCTAGATGTCGAATTTGATCACGCGAGGGGCAGCTGTAAGCGCCGGAATTTTCTATACTTAAAAAAAAAAAAAAAAAAAAAAGTGAGAAGAGTCTTACGACTATTGTTACAGTCGTACGACTGTAATTTAAAAATTACAGTCGTACGACTGTAATATCGGAAAAACTGCAGAGGCCCATACCTGTGCAGCAGAAATGGAAGAAAAAAAAAGGAGGAGCATTAATTGCTCGGGTTTGGCAGCAAGCAAGCAGGAAAAGAGGGTAGAAAAGAAGGAAAAAGAAAGAGAAAAGGGGGGGAGATTTCTGGTGAGAAGAGACTTAGAGAGAGAAAGAGAAGAGAGAGAAAAAGAAAACCACAAAAACACTCATTTCCCTCCTCTTTGATTTTCTTTAATTTCTTAAAATTAAGGTTGAAATTTGTTAGAAATCCCTAGGATAATCAATTAACTACATAACCAAATCAAGAATTCAGACTTAAACCATCAGAGTCCCTTTGCAATTCGGATTTTGGACAAAAAGCTCTCAACTTCCATTCAAAGGAAAAAAGTGCGAATTTGTTGGGATTGGAGCGAAGCCAGGGGTCAAAAACGACTTGGAATAGCTTCTAAAAGGTAGTCACTTCTTTTCCTTACACTTTTCCTCGCTTTCTGGGTGTTTGAAGTGAATTTTGTGCGTTTTTGCTGCATTTTTTCGTATTTCTGTTCCTGGAAACTAAGAACAGTCGTACGACTGTTCTTAGTCTTCATGAACAGTCGTACGACTGTATATACAGTCGTACGACTGTTCTTGTTTCCAGGCATTTTTTTTTTCTTCTTCAGTTTTTTTTTGCTTAAAAATGGCTTTTGGCGAAATTCTGGTCTTGGACTGATTACAGTCGCACGACTGTAATCTCTGTTCCAGAATCAGAATTTCAACTTTTATCCGTAAAGATTAGAAAACCCCAAAAAAAAAAAAAATCATCAAAATAAATTTTTGTTGTGTGCATCACGACCATAGATTCAATTTTTAGTAAAATTCCATTTAGAACAATTCAACGACGGAGACCCATTTCTCCTGAAAACCGACCCACTTAAATATATAAAAATGCATGTGAACCGGAAAAATTGTTCTTCGAAAATGATTTTCTCACAAAACCAAAAATACAGGGACGTTTCAAAATGTTTTCCAGGTCTAATCGGGCCGGCTAGCCGAGCCGACCCGGTTACCCCCTAAATGCATGCCCCCAATTCCCGATTTCCCGATTTCCCGTTCTGTCTATTTGAGTCCTAATTGTGGCGTGCTGTATATATTGTGCTAACCCTCGGTTTTGCAGGTTTTAATTTCTTTTTCTTTTTATTTTTATTTTGGATGTAATTTAATAGATTAAATCGTGTATTTAGGCGGTTGTATTTTTCTAGATTCTCGTGTATTCTAGGCGATTGTACAAGTGAGGCGAGAGCTTTTATTTTTCCATTTGATTTGGTTGTAAGCCAATTAATATTTATTTCTTTTCTTTATGTTTGTATTAAATATTTTGTGTGCGCGTTGTATGCCTTTTATATTCAATAAAATGGACTTAGATTTTGAAATACCATTCGAGAACATTGACAATATTTATTTTAATTAGACGCGAAATAGGGGACTTGTCCGGACCCGAATCTCTGGATAGTGTAGCGGCCGTTCGTCCGGTTCAGCTACATAAGAATTTCCCGGTTGAGCTGAGCCGGGTGGCGACTCCTACAACATCCATCGAGACTTAGGTCTCGGTTCTTTTATGCGTTAATTCTATTCATTTTCCAAACGCGGATTTCCATTATAAAAACCCCACGCGAGGGAGGGGCCTGCCCGAGATCGTGGCGCCCCATTCCGAAAGGGAGTCCCGCGTCCCGTCGAAAACGCGTCGTCCGCTCACAACTGGGTCTATGTTACCCGAGGCAAAGGAAGGTGGATTATGGATTGGCCGATACCTGGTCTATGTTACCTGAGGCAAAGGAAGATTGAAATTAGCCGATATCGAGTTTACATTACTCCAGGCGAAGTCGATGAAGAAATTGACCGATACCGGGTCTAGGTTACCCGAGGCAAGCTTTGTTGGGGAAATAGATGAAGCTGATCTGGGCGATACCGAATTTACATTACTCGAGGCGGATCTGCTAGGGAACTGAAGCTGGGGATGATGAATTCCTGCACTTAAGATAGCAAGTCTTCAAACCTTGATCGAGAGATTTTTTAAACAAAAATTTTTGCCCCTTCGATCAAGAATGAAAACTAGCTAGGGATAAGTGATTGATGTATGCAATGTATGAGTGCATGATGATGTATATGTACATGTATGCATGTATGTTTTGAAAGCATGTATATGTTTCAATGCATGCATATGCAAATGCACTTTTGAAAATGCATGTTGCGCCATTTGCTCGATCTTAACATTCCAAGTTCTTGCTGGGGAAGATATGTTATGCGATTGATCGTCCATAGCTGGGGAAGCAAAATTTCGGATGCAATGTAACCCTTGCGTTCCTGCCAGGGATATATGACGGCCAATGAGGAAGTACGATAACTGTTGGAGATAAAGTGATAAAGTGATGTTGTTATTGGCAGCGATGTCGTTGAGAAATGATACAGAGGTTCTTGTTGGAGATTAAAGAAATGTTCCTGCTGGGTGAATGACGGAGAGGTTTTTGCCTTCTTTGCCATTAGGCTTCATGGATATGGAAGTGCTTTAAATTTTGCCTGAGCCGCCTAAAGTGGGTTTTCAACTCAGCGAGCTGCTCTAACTTTTGCCTAAGGCGCCTTTTCAGTTTTCACCTTAGCGAGCTTTTCACATGCCCTAACTTTTGCCTAAACTGCCCAATATGGGTTTTCAGCTTAGCGGGCTACTCTAATTTTTGCCTGAGGTGCCTTTTCGGTTTTCACCAAAGCGAGCTCTTATTTTTTTTTTTAAGATGGAGACCTCTAATTCTGTACAGGTCGACGACAACCGGGAATTAATCAAAGCATCGCAATGCCCACTTGCTCTGTTGTCCCTCTGATGATAAGACGATTGTGGAAAGTCTTGTAGGACTTGGTTGTTCCATCACTGTTGCTGAAGTTCATAGGTGTATAGCCATATATGATGCATGATGTGAATTCAATTTCAGGCAAAACTTCGGATATTTAAATGAACAGGGTAAGACATTCATTCATTCATTCATTGATAATGTTTTAGCATAATATACATTATATATGAAATGAAATTAAGGGCAAGATGAGTATGGTATCCATCTCGATCGAACCCACGACTGCCACCAACTGGTCCTTACGGATTTTCCTACCAGTGGTGCTCACCTTACTGTCCTAACTTTTGCATGGATTGCTTTCGTGATTTTCAATCCATCGGACTTCATCTCTTTTTTTTTTTTGGAAACCTGAGCATGTCCCGATTGAAAAGGGTTAACGACTTGGTCTCTGTCTTTCTCGGTAGGACCACTTCGATTCTGTAAGTTGATGGCTGCATCATTTCCTTAATGTTACTCTTGCATTAATTCAGTGTATTTGTGAGACAAATGGTAGTATGCTAACTTAGCCTTTGCAGATAGATGCCATATTTGGCAACACCTTTTTGATGTGCTTGTTAACTGCTTGAACCATCCTATTGGCTTATGGGTGGTATAGAGGCGATGCATGGTGCCTCTCTCCTTTATTCTGGAATGATCCCAGAACTTACGTTTTATTATCGGGGATGATATGGTGCGAAACATCATATGATACAGATGCATTCTTATCTCAGAACTTAGCACTTTTTTTTTTGCTGTAGAACTTCCACTTAGTTGGACTTGTCTTTCGGATTCTTGGTAATCCTGCATCATGCGATCCTTTATCGATCTCTAGGTGTGTCGTCGTAGGACTAGGCGAAGGTCTTCCATGCTTTTAGGCATTTTGCAATTTTTCTTTCTCTTATCAGTCGTGAGGTCTTTCAAGACGGATATCATCTTGGATGGCGAATCTGTCCTTAATTTCATTTCATGTGATGATGTGTCATGTATGCTAAAGACATTAAATGAATGTTTGTATGCATGCACAATGTTCCATCCATGAAAATATGACACAAATAATTGAAACCAAATTACATTACATTAAAAGCCTCATGGGCTGCATTGTTCACAAAACAAGATAAAGAACAAAACAGATACATCAAAATAATTAACATCCTCCATATACGGAGGGTCTTCTTTTGCTGCTGCATCATCAACTTCGATAGCTAGTCAAAGCTGGGCAAAGGATTGCTCTAGACATTGGGCTTCAAGGGTGGCTCGACTATTTTCCCGTCAGCGATCAATTGTCGAATAGCCTTCAGCAGTTGCTTGCAGTCGTTTATGTGGTGCCCCATTGTCACATGATAGGAACAGAACTTGCCTTTGTCTGTCTCAGCCGAGTTCTCGAATTGCTTCAGAGAACTCAAGAGACCGTCGTTCCTACATTTGGCAAATAATCGGCTCAACGAAATAGCCCATGGGGATATGCCCTTTCCGTCACCCCCCCGGGAGTGGACTCCTGGTTTGTCATGGAACAAGGTCAGTATTCGCTTTGAGGGAGACCTTCGATGCTGCTTCACCAGTCAGCCCTCTTGTTACTCCTTCAAGCTCTGTCACACGTGCCTCCAATTTAGAACACCTAGTTCGTCAGCTTTTCTACCTTGTCACAATCATCTCCCAGCATCTCCTTCAACATTGTCGTCGCCTCATCCCTAACCACCTTTCGGAATCGTGATGAAGCAACATAATCATCCATGACATCTGTTATGTTGTTGAAGTTCATTGGTCCAGCCATTCTCAAGACTCCTTCCCTTTTCTGTCCTGATAAAAATACCTGTTAGCATTGGTCGGGACATGCGCATGGAGAATACCAATTCAAGGGATGATGTGGGCATGAGTGGGAGATGTGATGCATGCATGTATGAACGATGATTTCATGTGATGCCATGTCATGTTATCCAATCCTAAGCTAGTCAAATGCACACAAAGCCAGGGATGGAAACATGCAAAATGCAATGAATGTTGTTGATGAAGCTATATGCTGAAGTATAGCGTGGCATATAAATATACACCACATGGATAGAATGACACACAGGGTGTCCACAGATCGAAGCAAGGTGATACTTGCGAAGTGCTTATATGTATAGGGCGGATCCTACACAAGGGGAGAGTTAATATTTAAAGCGGTACGTGTAGAGCGGATCTTACATGGGGAAGAGATGTAGTGTTTAAAGTGGTACGTGTAGGGCTTATCTTACACGGGAGAGGTTTGGTATTTAGAGCGGTACGTGTAGAGCTTGTCTTACATGTGGAGGAAGGGTAAAGTTTGATGCGGTATGTGCAGAGCTTATCTTGCACGGGGAGATTCCGAACGATACGTGTAGAGCTTATCTTACACGAGGAGGAAGTGCATAGAGCTTGTCTTGCACGGAAAGATATCTTGGAACAGTACGTGTAGAGCTTAGTCTTACACGGGGAGGAAGGGTAGAGTTTGATGCAGTACGTGCAGAGCTTATCTTGCACGGGAAGATTTAGAGCGATACGTGTAGAGCTTATCTTACACGGGGAGGAAGTGCGCAGAGCTTGTCTTGCACGGAAAGATATCTTGGAACAGTATGTGTAAAGCTTAGTCTTACACAGGGAGGAAGGGTAGAGTTTGATGCGGTACGTGCAGAGCTTATCTTACACAAGGAGAGTTGGAGTGATATGTGTAGAACTTAGTCTTACACGAGGAGGAAGAATAGAGTTTGATGCGGTACGTGCAGAGCTTATCTTGCAGGGGGAGATTTGGAGTGATACGTGTAGAACTTAGTCTTACATAGGGAAGAAGGGTAGAGTTTGATGCGGTACGTGCAGAGCTTATCTTGGACGAAAGAGTTGGAACGATAGGTGTAGAACTTAGTCTTACATGGGGAGGAAGAATAGAGTTTGATGCGGTACATGCAGAGCTTATCTTGCATGAAAAGAGTTGGAACAATACGTGTAGAACTTAGTCTTACACAGGGAGGAAGAATAGAGTTTAAAGTGGTACGTGCAGAGCTTATCTTGCACGAAAAGAGTTGGAACGATACATGTAGAACTTGGTCTTACACGGGGAGGATATTGGAGCTTATGTCCATGGGACACAAGGATAAGCTTTCTAATGATTATGGAAGACCTAAGGGGCTTGATGGAATTTCTAGCGTTTTTGAAACACCTAAATGACTTAGTGCATGCGGTAAAGCACTTGGTGCTTGTGAAATACTTGAACGTTGTGGAATGCTTGAATGTTTGACGGATGAATGAGATGTACATCGTGAGATAATGAGGATGATCCCTTGTTTTTATTCCTTTGACTTTGGACATTCCAAGAACACCCAATGCTATGCAAAAATGTCACATGTGGACCGCCACATGGATGAAAGTTCAGTGCTTTGGAGCACCTAATGAATTTCGTGAAATGGTTGTGTGTGTACCGACCTCATGGACGAAGTTCGACGCTTTGTAGGTCTATAAGATGATATGAAATGGTCACATGGGACCGGCCTATGGACAGAGTTCTGATGCTTTTGAGCATATGAAATGAAATGATGTTGTAAAAGAGCCATGTGCCATAGGAGACACATACAAAAGTTCGGCATTCGGGGAACACCTTTCATGATTTGAGGTGTTATGAAATGCCACTAAATGCGTACTAATTCGACACTCAGAGAGCGCCTTGAGTGATATAGTAATGTCATGAAGTAACCCGATGTGGATCACAATGTTATATGATGTTTGTGATGAATGAGTATGATGTCATGAAATGCATTGTGTGGATTGTCACATGAAAATATACCTAGGACCATTGTGGTCTCCATTGAATGAAATGATTTGGTGGAATGGCCAAACACAATCCGGTGTATTGGCAAAACACGGGTATTTTTGGGATACCCGATCTATGATGGAATGATATGATCGTGGTGGGCGTCCTTGGAATGCCCCTAATTTAATTTAAATGATATGTCATGAATGCTTATTACACACAAAAATGCAAATGGCTGCACAAAAACGTGGTTAGGATGCGTGACACACATAATGATATTATGTGTGCTATGTGGAAAAATGCTAATCACACAAACATAATGTTATGGCTGAAAAAGAAAGGGTTAGTATGAATGGCAAACGGATGATTTAATTTTTTCATACGAAAATAAAATGCAAATGGCTGCATAAAAATATGGGTTAGTATCACACAAAATGTTTTATGAATGGAAAATGTTAATCGTGTATGGAAAATGATGATTATAGTATGTCGTGAAATGTCGAGAAGCGGGTAACACGTAGCACAAGAAGGGAATTTCTCCAACCTTATTTCTCCAAGCGTGGTCGGTCTCGAAAATTTCTAACCGAATCCTAGGTGGGGTTCACTTCGATCACCAACCGGGGATGATGAAGGCGCGATTTTTTTTTATCCACACAATTATTTTGGTATCCTAAGGGAATCCAACTAGGGCTGCCTATATGGGTTCGGTCCAAGTCGGGTTAAAAAACAAGGTTCCCATAGCAAAATATACTCCTCACTTCTCCCCACTCAATGGTCCGAACGAAGGGGTTCGTACGAAGCTATGGGTGGTGTTTCGTATCCGTGCACCTAAGACCATGAGGAACAAAGGCGACACTTCAACAATCCACCGGGCTAAAAATAGATACTAAATCTAATGCAAGCATGTCTAGCTAAGAATGCAAAATGAAATACCAATCGAGAATCATCCACCTTATTTTAATTAGACACTTTTTAAGGCTTGTCAAATTCTTTTAAGTTTTTGAAAACTTTTTGAAGAAATCCCCAGCGGAGTCACCACTGTGAGTGGACGACGCGTTTTCGACGGAACGCGAGACTCCCTTTTGGAAGGGGCACCTCAATCTCGGGCGGACCCCTCCCTCGCGTGGGGTTTTTATAAATGGAAAATCGATTTTGGAAAATAAATGGAATTAATGCATAAAAGAACCGAGACCTAAGTCTCGATGAATATTGTAGAGTCGCCACCCAGCTTAACTCAACTGGAAAATTCTTAAGGTAGCTGAACCGGATGAACGGCCGCTACACTATCCAGAGATTCGGGTCCGGACAAGTCCCTTATTTCGTGTCTAATTAAAATAAATATTGGTCAATGTTCGAAGATGGTATTTCAAATTCTAAAGTCAATTTTATTGCATTAAATAGACATACAGCGCGCATACAGGTTAAGTAAAATAGTAAATAATTAAATTATTGTTGGATATGCCCTAGTCTCGAGGCATTGGTCCTTGTGTTTGTATTATACATTGTACCTTTTATGTAAGATATGTATGATACAATTTGTGTTAATAAATAAAGGCATCAATCTATTTACTATATGTCTTATGCAATATTGTAAATAGAGTATCCAATGGACATCGACGCGTATTTCTGCTTTTTCGGTCGATTTCCGGTGACGAATCCCAACAATTATTACAACCCGATCGAATAAAATATAAAAATTCTCGCCTTACTTTACAAACGCCTAGGATACACGATTTATCTAGAAAAATACAATTGCCTAGGATACACGATTTAATCTATTAAATACATCAAAAATAAAAATAAAAAGCTGCAAAACAGAAGGTTAGCACAATATATAGCATGCCACAAATAGGACTCAAACAGACAGAATTGGGAAATCAAGTATTGGGGCATGCATATAGGGGATAACCGGGTTGGCTCGGCTAACCGGCCCGGTTAGACCTAGAAAACGTTTTGAAACGTCCTTGTATTTTTGGTTTTGTGGGAAAATCATTTTGAAAAACAATTTTACCGGTTTACATGTATTTTTATTTTTAAGGTGGGTTGGTTTTCGGGGAGAATCGGGTCTCCGTCGTTGAATTGTTCTAGATGCAATTTTACTGAAAATTGAATCTAGGATCGTGAATGCACACACCAAAATTCATTTTGATGATTTTCGGGGTTTCTGAATTTTTAGGGATTTTTGGAAATTTTTGTGGATGAAAACAGAAATTCTGATTCTGGTGACACGTTACAGTAGTGCGACTGTATTACAGTCGTGCGACTATAACGAGCCCAAAGTCAGAATCTCGCCAGAAATTTATTTGAAGCAAAATTGGGAAGAAAACATCTGGAAATCAAGAACACTCGTACGACTGTAACTAGAGAAATGCAGAAAAAGCACACCAATCACCCAGAAAGCTTGTAAAAGAGAGGGGAAAAGGAGTGTTTACCTCTTTGGAGTGCGTCCACCGTAAGATTGACCCCTGGCGTCGCTCCAATCCACTAAAATCTAGACTTTCCTCCTTGAGTTAGGGTTTGAGAGTTTTTGGGTCCAAAATCTCCAAATGCAAGGGTTTCTTGAAGTTCAATTCTTTCTTTCTTTGTTTCTCTTCTTTCTCTTTTTTCTCTCTTCTTCTTTTCTTTTCCTTTTCTCTTTTTTTTTTCTGTCTGCGCCTCTTTTTGTGTCCGCTTTTCCTTCTGTTTTTCAACTTTTGAGGTATGGGTTGGCTCACCTGCCGCGATATACAGTTGCACGACTGTAGTTTGAATACAGTCGTACGACTGTAGGACTGTAGTTACTCTTTTTTTTTGGAAGTAAAAATTCTGGCGCTTACACCATCTTTAACATGCATGCATGTGTATGGCATTTGCACTAACCATGTCTTCGTGTAGCCACAACATTTTTTTTGCATAACATATATATACATATCGTATGCCAACATCTTCATAGCATATACACGATATCAGTCTGTATGTCATGCATATTAATTACATTTTTCTACAGCCACTTGCATTTTTTGTAACATATACATCCATGCCATATCATTTCATTACACCTAATAACTGATGTTCCGAGAATGCCCATCATGATCATTTCATTTCATTTCATATCAAGTACCCAAGAGTACCCGTGTTTCACCCGTGCACGTTTTGCACCCAGCCATTTCACAAATACAATGTCATTCAATATAAGACCATAATGGTCTTAGAACTGTTTCCGTGTGATGGTTCACACGATGCATCACATGACATCATATTTATCCATAGGTGTCCTGAGGCGCCGAAATTATGTTTGCACATATTAGTTCACGCCGGACCGCTTCATAACATGGTGAAATCATTTGAGGTACTCCACGAGCATCAGTTTAGTACTCATAATCATTTCATTCCATAACATTATCAAATCATGCAAGGTGTTCCATGAATGCCGAATCCCTATTCGTGTCTCGAGTTACACGTGACTTTCCTGCAACATCATTTCATATCACATGGCTTTAAAAGCATCAGAACTCTTATAATGGGGCAGTTCCTATGTGACCATTTCATTTCATGCTATCGACCTATAAAGTGTCGAAACTCTGCCCATGTGCAGGCTCACACATGTCCATTTCAAGATAATTCATTGGGTGCCCCAAAGGCGCTGACTTTTACTCGTGTGATGGTCCATATACAGTTTTCTCTGTGTTATTTTTACACAATATAGGGCATTCTTGGAATGTCCGAAATAAGGAATTCATGCCCATTCTTGTCTTCATTCATGCAGCATCAAATGCACACAATCATCTGTATGTCATGCATATCATGTTTTGTATAATCATTCCCAAGGCATCAACATTTGTGTAGCATTGATACTAACCACATTCTTCTGCAGCCATGATACTTTATTCACATGTGTCATACACATATTGTGTTAATATTTCCATGAAGCATGCAAGGCATTACTTTGTGTGTGTTATGTGTACTAATCACGTCTTTATGTCTCTACGATTCTTTATTTGGGTGACATATGCATTCATTCCTTACACGCATAACATCATCTTGTATGCCATGCATCCTAACCATATCTTCTGCAGCCACCTGCATTCTGTATGACATGTGCATTCACACCATTTCATGTCATTACTCCTAACAAAAGAAATCCCAAAGATGCTCATCATAATCATTTCATTTCATAACAGGTGCCCTAAAGTCACCTGTGTTTTGCCTATGCCTTGGTTTGCAATGGGTCATTTCTACATTCCATTCATTAGGAGACCACAACGGTCCTAAATCCATGATCATGTGGAGAGTCATATGATAAGCGTTACTCTACATCTCATCTATTTGTCTGTTCACGGTGTCATTGGGATACCGAGATCTCGCTTGTATGTTGTGATCCGCATCAGATTTCTCACAACATTTTCGGATCATCTAGGGTACTCTATGAGTGCCCTGTTACTACACATATAAGGGCATTCCATGACACTACTAAATCATGCAAGGCATTCCATGGGCGTCGAATCTTTGTCCGTGTCTCAAGTTACATGTAACTTGTCTGTAACATCATTTCATGTCAGATGCATCAAAAGCATCAGAACTCTGTCTGTGTATCGACATACACACGACCATTCCATAATGTCCATTAGGTGCCTCGAAAGCATCAGAACTCTGTCTATGTACCAGCCACATATGACCATTTCATGACACCTACTAGGTGCTCCAAAGCCACTGAACCTATGCCCATATGTGGGATCACACGCGGTCTACTTGCATTGCCTTCTTGCATAGCATTGGGGCATCCACGGAACGTCTAAAATATATAATAAGGTGAATCATCTTCATTCCTACCTCCACCCATCTAACATCATCTAGTCGCACCAACCCATGACCATACATCTCATTCATACATAAACACAAGGTGAGCACCGAAACTCAGCCCGTGTGCCAAGCACGTTATCTCATATCATTTCATCGCATAAAGGCCTAAGGTGCTCCTCGAGTGCCAAAAAGCAATCTGTGTGCCAAGTATCCTATTCTATCTCATATCATATCATGCTTCATAATCCAAGGTACCTCCTACGGGCTGAAGATTATGTTAGATCATCATACGCATACACACCACCATAGTATTCAACTTCCCTCGCAAGCAATGTCTTGCTTCGACCCGTGGACACCCCAGTGTGTCGTTCTTCCCAGGGGCATAACTTTGCACCCTATCTCAACTTCCCTCGCAAGCAATATTTTGATTCAACCCGTGGACACCCTAGTGTGTCATTCTCCCCGGGGGCATAACTATGCACCCTATTGCAAGTACTACTTGCTTCGATCCGTGGACACTCCTGAGTGTCATTCTATCCCTGTGATGTATATTTATACACCATGTTTTATTTTAGCATGCATCATCCCCACCAGCATCCATTACATCTGTATGTTTGATCTCCTATAGTATAGCAAGACATGGCATTACATGACATCACATGTGCAATTCATCATCCATACACACGTGCATATCTTGTCAAGCATTCATGCATACATTGTTCCCTGTTTGGTATCTACCTATCGACACTAATAAGCACTTTCATCAGCGGGAAAGGATCTTGAGACTGACCAGCCTGTAGAACATCAACGCTATAGCAGATGTGGTGGAAGACTATGTCACTTCACCATATTTCTGGAAGGTAGTTAGGGAGGAAGCGGCAGCAATGTTGAGTGAAATGCTAAGGGATGATCTTAATAGAATAAAGAAGCTGAGGGCGAGATGCGCTGAGTTGGAAACCCGGGTGGTAGAACTCGAAGGGAAAATAAGGGACATGACAAGCACGGACTCTAATGTTGACATTGATAAGGAGCAGAATGCTAAAATTGCCAACACTCCTTCTCGATACCTCGGAAGGTCCTCTCACTAAAAGTTGGGCTTATTGTGGTCGTCCAATAAGGGAAAACTGAAAGGACCTCTTGACACCAATGCCAACATTGACTCTGCTTCGTAACAAATCCAAGGTTCACCTCCCGAAGACAAAGGGGCAGTCGCATCCTCTGGGCCTCGTTCAGTGACTAGACTATTTGCCATTTGTAGAAAGATAGGCCTGCTGCAGAGTGTCTGACCATACGTGGTGCCCACACCAGAACAAAAAGATAACTACTGCAGCTATCATGTGTAGCAGGCCACCGAACTAATGAATGTGTCAATCTGCGAAGGAAGATCCAGAAGCTGGTCGACGAAGGAAAATTGAGGGTGCTGTCTGCCTCTAACGGGTGATCTGTGGCCAGCAAAGGAACCACCAAAGGGATTCCCCAATATCCCCGGGGAGAGGAATATGATGAAGAGCTACAAGGCCTGATCTGACGAGAACGGAGCAATGGTACTGAAGTCGAGGCAGTGACTAGTCGGGGGCTAAAAAAAAAAACCACCCTTGGAGCTTTCCTTTTTATAGGGGAATCATTTTTGTTTCTACAGTGTATTAATATCATTTTGAATGCAATGCATTTTATCATGTTCTTACTTGTGTGGTGATTGCATGTACATGGCATTATGCATGCATTTGAGCATCTAAAATGACATATCAAACACGCATAGTATCAAAATGCATGACATCAATCTGAATACTATAGGAAACTTAAAAGTGAACCTGGCCCTGACCGAACTCTCTCTTAAAGGGTGAGCTTGTGAGATAAATAAATGATATGATGACACCACCTCTGCCGAGGCATCTGCTGATCCAACTCTATCATCCTTGTAAGAAGCTACCAAACCTGCCCCAGAATTTCAATTTAAATGGCACACACGATGCCCCAAACCATTCCAATCCGAAAACCATCCTTTAAACTCTTAATCCTACCCCAAAAAGGGAAAAGCCCTCCTTGAGGCACCCAAACCGGAGAAAGCCCTCCCTGAGGTAAAATCAAATCTAAAAAGCCCTCCTAGAGGCAATTAAACCCAAGAAGTCCTCTCAGAGGAAAAACTTGGTCTCATATCCAAGAGGACATTCCATGCCAAAACCCTAAAACTAAAACTCCCTATTCGCCAAAAATCTCCAACCCTTAGGGAATTCAAATGGTTTTCATCCTCTTTATCACTCACCTAGCATGTGTAAAATGCTGAAACAATTTTGGTTGTAGTGCATACATTATCTTATTCGTGTGACATTCATATGCACATGACATTTGCATGCATTGTTCATCCAAAAAGAATATTAAACACGCATGACATGCATGGATTTGAATGCAGCAGGAAAACCAACAGATGGCAACAGTTTGGGTATAGTCCTTCACAAAAAAAAAAGAAAGGGATCGGTGCAGACAGGAGTCTTTCTCTCTCTCATGCATGGCCACCATAGCTAACACTAGAATGTCTCATAAGCATTAAAGAGTAATCTTCAACTCTCGGCATTGTCAAATCCTTCCCTCCTATCTGTGAAAGATTTGGACTCTCCTGTCTTCAAAACCAAAGCTCTTCCCCTTCCCTTTTACAATTTCTACCACACCTTCAACACCCTTTGTCTTTTGTTTACCACCCAACCACCAACAACCATTTGACAAAACCCCTTTTTCACCCTATTCCCTGTGTGACAACCCAGACCTTGGTAAGCATGCAAAGGCGGAATTCAATGCACGAGATCGGTAATCATCGAGCAAACCAACTATCTAACTATATAAATTGAGCCTTAAATATGCTAAGTAATGAATAAATAAATAAATAAATATCCTTACAAACCATTGTTAAGCAATAAATGAATAAATGAAATAAAGTCTAGTAATATGCCCAACTATAGTAGCTAATGCCTAAAAAGAATCCGTCCACTCGCCCAAGTCCCATCACGACACAACAATCACATGTCAAGCATCGGCATCGGTACCTACAAAATCTGAAAAAAAAATGGTCGCCACTTAGTGACGAGTAACTACAGTGTCCATATTCGAACACTTAAAACCGAATAGCTTGAAAATAAGGCAAAAACAAATTGAAATAAAGCTGAGCGAGTAAAACAGTTTAAATAATAAAACAAGAATAAAGTAAAGCGAAGAAAAAGAGTTTAAACTAATTAAATTAAGAAACATGATACGAAATCAAACCAACATTTGTATAAAAATCTCATGAAAAAAAAATCAGTCTCGGATATAAAACTCATCAGTCAATTTCTCAATCCAAAATCGCCAACGAATAGCAAATAGGTCGGACGCTCGGGAAAAAAAACGCAGTCCCCTAATCCCACAATCAATCAAAAAGTCTAAGCTGGCCAACTCTCCCATTTACGAGGGAAAAACCGCAGTCCACTCGCCTAATGAGAACGACTAGACCGCCTACTCGAAAAACCGCAGTCAAGCAGGTCCATCATTGGACAAATACCAATGAAGAGGTCTATGACCACTCAATCGAAAAACCGCAGTCGAAAGAGTCCATCATTGGACAAATACCAATGAAGAGGTCGGACCACTCACAAGAAAAAGCGCAGTCAAGTGAGTCCATCATGGGCCAAGTGCACCATGAAGAGGTCAAAAATATCACAAGGGAAACACTGTCCATATGCCAGAAAAACCGCAGTCCGGCAACTCCCATATGCAATCGTGTATCAAAAACCAATTTTCAAACCAATCTCATCAAATCAACATTAGGGTGCCACTTTAGGCTTAACCCAAAATCAATATCAAATCCAAGGACCAATTGTCCAAAATATGCCATTATAGGCTATTCTTCCTCAATATAAAACCAAAAGACCAAGTGTCCACATAAACCAATTCAGTTCATCAAAAATCCACCAAGTGTGGTATAAAAACATCCTTAATCCAAAACACCAAATATGGCAGATCCACTGCCTGAATTTCAAAACAGTATAAACCATATGAAAACTCTTCCAAAAATTCTCAAAATTTTAAGGAACCAAGTTCAATTTAATATTCACAAAATGCAATTCGTTTTGTGTCATTCGGATAAGTGTACAAAAAAAATATAGGCCAAACAGTGAGGCTGTCCCGAAAACAGGGCAGGCAGCAGGTCAGGAAAACAAAATTCAGAATAAAATAGTTGCACTTGTCCAAAAATCATGAAATAATTCAGGGAGCAACATAGCATTATAATCTTCAAATACCAACTGTAATTTCATGCATTCATTAACCAGAGCAAAAGTTAAAAGCGTCCAAAGATTACTGATCACAGATTCCTGGAAACAGAGCACCAAATTTTACACTATCTTAAAATCAGTATAACCCCAGTTTACCATCAGAATTAGAAGAGAAAATATAAAGCACTTTTGTAGTTCATAATCTTAGAAAAATTTTGCAAGTGGTTTCATGTAAAAATTCGAACTACACAAAAAGATATGAATTTTCAAACATTATAGGTCAGTGCTGAAAACAATCAGGGGCAGTTTCAAGCAACAGTTTTGGGTGAATTTTTAGGACATGAAAACCAATGAATTTTGACATGGTTTCTTCTACGAATTTTTCAGTTTAACATGTTATCTAAAACATGTAAAAATTTCAGAAGTTTCTGAGAACCATAACCTATTTAAAACGAATTTAGAAAAATGTTGTGCAGGCTGTCCAGCAAGGGTATTCTATCAAACACCTTATGTGCAAGTTTTTAAATCATCATACCAGCCCTATAATTCGAATTCTATCAACCCAATTGACCAAAATCAGTAAACAAATCATGCCAATTCAAATTCTAGCAATACCAATCAAGTTATTACAATTAATTTAATCAATTCCAACATAAAAAAAACATAAAAGCCCTAATTTCTACCATTCAACCCTAAGTGTAGGAGTATGGATAGAGTAGTTACCTTTGATTGCTAAGTCCTATTGCTCAAATTGATGATCCAAGGGAAGAATTAAAGGTGTTGATGGCCAAATCCAAGGAGCAAATCAAACCCAAAACCAACTTCCTAACAATTGTTGAACAAAAAGTTTAAACCCTAAATTCTTTGTCATGGTCGAAACTTTTAACAAGGAAAAGGGAGGGGAATACCTTGAATTGAGCTTCTAAACCTCAAGTATGCAATGAGAACAATCAATGAAGGGGTGTGGTAGAGGTAGGAGGTCGAAAATTTGAGAGAGGGGAAGGTGGGATGCTTGGCCGAATTGCACACACAAGGGAGAGGGGGAGATGAGCTTCAGTGTAGTTAGGACTTTATGTTGTAGAATGAGTGTGAATTAGGTTAAGGAGGGATTAAATAGAGAGGGATTATGATAAATACAAGTTGGCCGAAATGTCTAAATATATTAGTCCTAAAATATATAATTTTCCTAACCCCAAAATATTCACAAAATTTAATCATGTTTAAAGATGCATTTAAATATAATAAGCTTAAGGTATTAAATTAAATTAATTAATTAAGCCTAAAAATATTAAATGCCATAAAATTAAAATAATGAGAATAATTTATTTAATAAAAATAATGATGAAAAATATTATTAAAATATTCGGGGTATTACAATCATTCCCCCTTAGAAAAGTTTCGTCCTCGAAACTTCAAGGACCACAGAAAACCAGAAAGCATCACAGTCACACAGCGAACAATCAAACAAAACAAAACACAATCACAGCATCGGAAGCTAATCCCTAAATAACTCGGGGTATCTAGCGCGCATCGCTTCTTCCGTCTCCCAAGTCGCTTCTTCGTACTTCTGACTGCGCCACAGAACTTTCACTAAAGGCACTTCCTTTCTTCGGAGAACTCGAACTTGACGGTCCAAAATGCGAACGGGCTTCTCCTCGAAAGTCAAATTGGGCTCAACCTCTACGGCATCGATGGGTATAACTTGAGTCGGGTCGCTGATGAATCGTCGAAGCTGAGAAACATGGAACACGTCGTGCACTTTATCCATTCCGGGCGGTAGGGCCAAACGGTAAGCCACTTCGCCGATCCTCTCCAATACCTCGTAAGGTCCAATATACTTCGGTGTCAACTTACCCTTCTTCCCAAACCGGTACACTCCCTTCATAGGCGAGACCTTCAAAAGAACCTTGTCGCCCACAGCGAACTCAATCGGTCTCCTCTTCAAGTCGGCATAAGATTTCTGACGATCCTGGGCCGCCTTCATCTTAGCTTGAATCACTCGGACCTTCTCAACTGTATCATGAATCAACTGAGGACCCAAAACCAAAGCATCGCTGGTGTCGCTCCAACACATCGGGCTACGACACTTCCGACCATAAAGTGCCTCGTATGGTGCCATCTGAATGCTCGCATGGTAGCTATTGTTGTAGGAGAACTCAACTAAGCTCAATGACTTAACCCATGATTTCTGAAACTCCAATGCACAAGCGCGGAGCATGTCCTCAAGTGTCTGAATGGTCCTCTCAGTCTGACCATCGGTAGCAGCATGAAAAGCAGTGCTCAACTTAAGCTTCGTACCAAAAGCTTCTTGAAGAGCAGTCCAAAATTGCGATAGAAAACGTGGATCACGGTCAGAAATGATCTCCCTCGGTATGCCATGAAGTCGAATGATCTCGTTAGTGTAGGCTTCGGCTAGCTGTTCCATAGACCAGGTCTTCCTCATGGGAACAAATCTAGCACCCTTAGTCAACCGATCCACAATCACCCAAACCGAATCTAAACCTCCAACAGTCCTCGGAAGTCCCATCACGAAATCCATGGATATAGAGTCGAACTTCCAAGCAGGGATAGGCAATGGCTGTAGCAAACCACCAGGTCTCTGATGCTCTATCTTTACCTTCTGACATATCAAACACTTTGCAACAAACTCGGCAACTTCCTTCTTCATCTTAGGCCACCAAAAGTGAGTCTTAAGGTCCTTGTACAACTTAGACCCACCAGGATGAACAGAATACGGTGTGTTATGAGCTTCCTTAAGAATTTGATCCTTCAAAGCTGAATCATTAGGCACACACCATCTCCCTTTAAACTTCAAACTGTCGTCACCCAAAATCTCAAAATCCTCGGCACGGCCCGCAGCTTTCGCAGCTCGAATTTTCTGAAGTACTAGATCAGCTTTCTGCTTTTCTCGTATCTCGGTAAACAAAGTGGGCTCAATGCTCATGGCACTCAACTGAGCTTGAGCACAACCCTCGGGCACAAATTCAATCTCCAATCGTCGAAACTCATTGCACAAATCATCCGCCAAAACCCTTAAGTAGTTCGATGTGTGAGCACTCTTCCTACTGAGGGCATCGGCAACTTTATTCGCTTTTCCTTCCTTGTACTCCAAAGTCAGGTCATAGTCTTTAATCAACTCAAGCCATCTCCTCTGGCGCATATTAAGCTCTTTCTGAGTGAAAATGTACTTGAGGCTCTTGTGATCCGTGTAGATCTTACATGGAACCCCATACAGATAATGTCGCCAGATCTTCAATGCAAAAACAACAGCCGCTAGCTCAAGATCATGTGTCGGGTAGTTCTTCTCATGTACCCTCAACTGTCGAGAAGCATAAGCAATCACCTTACCATCTTGCATCAACACGCAACCCAGACCATTCTTAGATGCATCGCTATACACCTCGAACCCAATCCCTTCTGTCGGCAAGGTAAGGACCGGAGCAGTAGTCAACTTCTCTTTCAACAACTGGAACGCCTTCTCACATTCCTCGGTCCAACGGAACTTACTATTCTTCTTTAATAGCTTAGTCAACGGCTGAGCAATAAGGGAGAAATTATGCACAAATCGACGGTAGTAGCCGGCCAAACCCAGAAAACTTCGAACCTCCGTCACATTGGTCGGGCTAGACCATTCCACAATTGCCTTAATCTTCGAGGGGTCCACCTTCACACCATCCTTACTGTTGGAGATTGTGCCCTAAGGCCAATATTGGATTATGTAATTTGACTTCTAAGATTAATCTAGTGTAGATTAATATTATCATTTATGTTTGTATGTTAGCATTTATGATAAGTATCCATGAATAAATCGTGTTATTCTAAATATCCCTAGTCGATTGTTATTATGGGAATAATAACAAACTAAGACTAGTGTGAGTGATAATGGATATTCATAAGATGAATATAGTGTATACAGATACAGATTATACTCACGGGTAATATGTTAGAGAACATGTTACTGGAGACCCACTATGAGATCAAGTTCATGGTCATGTGTCACAACTGATCTTGATTATAGTAGTGTCATTAGCTGATTCCTTTGACCTGAGGTCACCATTGATTCCGGGATGAACTCATGTTGTGCTTTGACGCAGTCAAACGCTGCTCGTAACAGAGTAGTTATAAAGGCTGTGATTGGGTACGATATGACTCATGCCTTGGGATGTGAGTGACAGATATGGGATTTTGTCCCTCTCTAACAAGAGAGCGATATCACTGGGCCCCTCGATAAGTAAGACTGTTAAATGCATGGCCGTGCTCAAATAAATTGATAATAGTATCAATTGATTTGTCTGGACAGTTTACTTTGAGATCGAGAAAGCATATGATTAATTATATAAGATTGACAAGTGTACCATGTCTTATGATTAATCATGATATCAAAGAGACAAAAGGGAATATGACATTCTATAAATAGGTATTGGATCATTCCAATCATGTTAATTGGGTAGTCATAAAGGCTTGCTAGAGTCCGCTTATGACCTATAAGGATATTATGGTAATCTCCTTATTGCCAATTAATATGAACCTATGGGGTCACACACAAAGAGCAAAATGAAGTTCATCTTATCGGGTATAAATTATTATTGGATAATAATTTATGAATGAGAAAGAGAATAAATATATATAGTGATATATATTTAAGTGTGTATATATATAAATATTAATTTGATTAATATTGCATAAAGTATGCTACATATTATAATTAAATTATATAAAGATATAATTAATTATAATATTATATATACATATGTGTATTATGGAGAATTGATTTGATTTAATGTTAATTGAGAATTAATATTAAATTGTGTGGGTTAATATATAATTATAACTAATAGGTGTATTAGGTTATAATTATAATTAACTAATTAGGTTTTATATTTAAGGAAATAAAAACCTAAACCTAATCACTCTCTCCAAAATACACTAACTGAATTCGGCCAGCCACCACAAGAAAAGCAGCCAGCCGAAATTCTCCTCCCAAGCCAAAGGGAAAAATCTGATTTTTCTGCTCTTTTCTCTCGTTCGAAGAATTGTTCTTCAATCCCGGCGCTAGCACGCGGTGAATGAATTGCTCCGTGTGGATCAACCGTAGAGGGAAGCTACTTTGGTTCCTAATTGATTCAAAACCTACAAAGAATTAAGGTAATTCTTTAACCCTCCTTCCAATTCAATGCAATGTACATGGGTCCTTGGTGGGGATTAATCCTTTTATTTCCGCTGCGTATATATTGTTTTTGTGCGATTAATTCCCCAACACTTACTGATTACATGCCCCAAAAAGACGACTTCTTTCAACCAGAAATCACACTTTGACAACTTAGCATACCACTTTTGCTTCCTCAGAATATCCAACACCCTTTTAAGGCGCACAACATGCTCCTCTTCGTCCCTCGAGTAAACTAGGATGTCGTCAATGAAGACAACCACGCAGACATCTAGCAACTCATGAAAGGTTCTGTTCATCTGATCCATGAACACAGCGGGGGCATTAGTCAAGCCAAAAGGCATGACCTCGAACTCATAGTGCCCATATCGAGTCCGGAAAGCAGTCTTCGGAATATCTTCCTTTTTCACCGGTATTTGATGGTAACCGGATCGAAGGTCGAACTTAGAGAACACTCCAGCACCCTTCAGCTGAACAAACAAATCTTCAATCCGAGGCAAAGGATATTTATTCTTGATCGTAGCCTTATTCAACTCTCGGTAGTCGATGCACAGTCTCATACTACCATCCTTCTTCTTCACAAATAACACAGGAGCACCCCACGGTGAAGCACTAGGCCTTATAAAGCCCTTATCAATCAATTCTTGGAGTTGAGATTTCAGCTCCAACATTTCGGACGGAGCCATGCGGTACGGGGCCTTAGAAATTGGTGCAGTGCCCGGAACAAGGTCAATAGAAAATTCCACATCCCTTTCAGGTGGAATACCCGGTAACTCATCAGGGAACACATCAGGATAATCACAAACAACAGGGATATCCTCAAGCTTTTTCCCTTCAGCGGTGTCTGTGATACTACACAAGAATACTTCATTCCCCTTCTTAAAAAGCTTCTTCATTCTCAAAGCAGCAATAACCTTAACAGAGGGTTTCAACTTTACATTCGAGTAAGAGACTCTCTTCCCTTTGGAATCCCTCAATACCACCTTCTCATCTCTACAGTAAAAGATAGCACGGTGCTTTTTCAGCCAATCCATGCCCAAGATAACATCAAACTCTTCTAAGGGAAGTTCCTTCAAAGTTGCAGTCAAAACAATTCCCTCTATCACAATCGGAACATCTCGAAAGGCACGTTGACAAGAAAGGTTCTCTCCATTCGGGAGGGTAACCAAGGATTTAATAGGCACAGAAGATTGCAGTTTAGCCTTCTTAACAAAGGCAGTAGAGACACAAGATAGAGAAGCACCAGTATCGAAAAGTACAAAAGCAGGTAAAGAATTCACAAGTATAGTACCTGTCACCACGTTAGCGTCGACATCATCCTCAGCCTCATACTCAGTCTCTTCCATGTTGTACACACGGTTCCGCACAGGAGCTCCTTGTCTAGCAGGGGGTCTCACTTGAGTAGCATTAGGGTTCTTGGGACAAGCGAATGAGCGGTGTCCCTCACCATTACAGAAAAAGCACTTCACCACCGATCCGTCACAATTCTTGCCAGGGTGGTAGTCTTTCTGGCATTTAAAGCACTTCCTAGAATCAGTACCCGAAGCATTAACGACTCTTTTTGCAGGCGCAAACCTCGGCTTCTTGACAGCCGGAAGAGCAAAACCAGACTGCTTAGTCCTCTTCACAAGATTAGCACGTCGAGCGGCGTCTTCCTCTTGGACTTTCGCAGATACACTAAGAGCAACCTCATACGCTCTTTGAAAGGTAGAAGCTCCGGAGACTAGGACCAAATTACTGATGCGGGGGTCCAGTCCCTTAACATACATCTGTACCTTCTCCATCTCATCGGGCAGCAAAGTAGGAACAAAACGGGCCAATTCAGAAAATTTGTCGGTGTACTGCTGCACCGTCATAGTACCTTGAGTCAAACGGAGGAATTCAGTCCTCTTCTGCCATCTCAGCTCCTTTGGATAGAAGCGATCCTTCAATTTCTCTACAAACTGATCCCAGCCGAAGGCAGCATCGGCCAAACATTCATCTTGCACCAATCCCCACCAATTGTCAGCTTCCTTTCGGAGATAGTAAGTGGCAATGGCTACCTTCTCTTCAGCAGGGCAGCCCGTCGCTGCGAACAGCTTCTTCATCACTCGTACCCACTCCTCTAAGACCACGGGGTCAGGCTTCCCATCATAAATCGGGGGTCGGTGTCTATCGAAGCGATCGAAAACAGTTTGGTTATTAGCCGGAACCACAGGTGGAGGCGGCGGCGGCGGAGGAAGGGGATTCTCCTGACGATTCGCAAGAGCTATGACAACCTCCTCCAAAGTCTGGAGTCGGTCAGGGTTCTATCGCGGGGCTCTTCTCGGAGGCATACTGAAATTAATGATTCAAGTAAAGCACAAACATAAGCACACATGTAAGAACAGATAAGCAATTAGTACACAAAGCAGGTAACGTCCCGTTTCTACCTACCCAGCACTCTCGCTAAAGTTTTAAGTCTCTATCCTATTTTCCTAGTTCAGTTCCAAGTGACTTACGCTTTGTAAGCTTTGGAACCAAATTCGGCTCTGATACCAACTGTGACAACCCCGACCTTGGTAAGCGTGCAAAGGCGGAATTCAATGCACGAGATCGGTAATCATCGAGCAAACCAACTATCTAACTATATAAATTGAGCCTTAAATATGCTAAGTAATGAATAAATAAATAAATAAATATCCTTACAAACCATTGTTAAGCAATAAATGAATAAATGAAATAAAGTCTAGTAATATGCCCAACTATAGTAGCTAATGCCTAAAAAGAATCCGTCCACTCGCCCAAGTCCCATCACGACACAACAATCACACGTCAAGCATCGGCATCGGTACCTACAAAATCTGAAAAAAAAATGGTCGCCACTTAGTGACGAGTAACTACAGTGTCCATATTCGAACACTTAAAACCGAATAGCTTGAAAATAAGGCAAAAACAAATTGAAATAAAGCTGAGCGAGTAAAACAGTTTAAATAATAAAACAAGAATAAAGTAAAGCGAAGAAAAAGAGTTTAAACTAATTAAATTAAGAAACATGATACGAAATCAAACCAACATTTGTATAAAAATCTCATGAAAAAAAAAAATCAGTCTCGGATATAAAACTCATCAGTCAATTTCTCAATCCAAAATCGCCAACGAATAGCAAATAGGTCGGACGCTCGGGAAAAAAAACGCAGTCCCCTAATCCCACAATCAATCAAAAAGTCTAAGCTGGCCAACTCTCCCATTTACGAGGGAAAAACCGCAGTCCACTCGCCTAATGAGAACGACTAGACCGCCTACTCGAAAAACCGCAGTAAAGCAGGTCCATCATTGGACAAATACCAATGAAGAGGTCTATGACCACTCAATCGAAAAACCGCAGTCGAAAGAGTCCATCATTGGACAAATACCAATGAAGAGGTCGGACCACTCACAAGAAAAACCGCAGTCAAGTGAGTCCATCATGGGCCAAGTGCACCATGAAGAGGTCAAAAATATCACAAGGGAAACACTGTCCATATGCCAGAAAAACCGCAGTCCGGCAACTCCCATATGCAATCGTGTATCAAAAACCAATTTTCAAACCAATCTCATCAAATCAACATTAGGGTGCCACTTTAGGCTTAACCCAAAATCAATATCAAATCCAAGGACCAATTGTCCAAAACATGCCATTATAGGCTATTCTTCCTCAATATAAAACCAAAAGACCAAGTGTCCACATAAACCAATTCAGTTCATCAAAAATCCACCAAGTGTGGTATAAAAACATCCTTAATCCAAAACACCAAATATGGCAGATCCACTGCCTGAATTTCAAAACAGTATAAACCATATGAAAACTCTTCCAAAAATTCTCAAAATTTTAAGGAACCAAGTTCAATTTAATATACACAAAATGCAATTCGTTTCGTGTCATTCGGATAAGTGTACAAAAAAAATATAGGCCAAACAGTGAGGCTGTCCCGAAAACAGGGCAGGCAGCAGGTCAGGAAAACAAAATTCAGAATAAAATAGTTGCACTTGTCCAAAAATCATGAAATAATTCAGGGAGCAACATAGCATTATAATCTTCAAATACCAACTGGAATTTCATGCATTCATTAACCAGAGCAAAAGTTAATAGCGTCCAAAGATTACTGATCACAGATTCCTGGAAACAGAGCACCAAATTTTACACTATCTTAAAATCAGTATAACCCCAGTTTACCTTCAGAATTAGAAGAGAAAATATAAAGCACTTTTGTAGTTCATAATCTTAGAAAAATTTTGCAAGTGGTTTCATGTAAAAATTCGAAGTACACAAAAAGATATGAATTTTCAAACATTATAGGTCAGTGCTGAAAACAATCAGGGGCAGTTTCAAGCAACAGTTTTGGGTGAATTTTTAGGACATGAAAACCAATGAATTTTGACATGGTTTCTTCTACGAATTTTTCAGTTTAACATGTTATCTAAAACATATAAAAATTTCAGAAGTTTCTGAGAACCATAACCTATTTAAAACGAATTTAGAAAAATGTTGTGCAGGCTGTCCAGCAAGGGTATTCTATCAAACACCTTATGTGCAAGTTTTTAAATCATCATACCAGCCCTATAATTCGAATTCTATCAACCCAATTGACCAAAATCAGTAAACAAATCATGCTAATTCAAATTCTAGCAATACCAATCAAGTTATTACAATTAATTTAATCAATTCCAACATAAAAAAAACATAAAAGCCCTAATTTCTACCATTCAACCCTAAGTGTAGGAGTATGGATAGAGTAGTTACCTTTGATTGCTAAGTCCTATTGCTCAAATTGATGATCCAAGGGAAGAATTAAAGGTGTTGATGGCCAAATCCAAGGAGCAAATCAAACCCAAAACCAACTTCCTAACAATTGTTGAACAAAAAGTTTAAACCCTAAATTCTTTGTCATGGTCGAAACTTTTAACAAGGAAAAGGGAGGGGAATACCTTGAATTGAGCTTCTAAACCTCAAGTATGCAATGAGAACAATCAATGAAGGGGTGTGGTAGAGGTAGGAGGTCGAAAATTTGAGAGAGGGGAAGGTGGGATGCTTGGCCGAATTGCACACACAAGGGAGAGGGGGAGATGAGCTTTAGTGTAGTTAGGACTTTATGTTGTAGAATGAGTGTGAATTAGGTTAAGGAGGGATTAAATAGAGAGGGATTATGATAAATACAAGTTGGCCGAAATGTCTAAATATATTAGTCCTAAAATATATAATTTTCCTAACCCCAAAATATTCACAAAATTTAATCATGTTTAAAGATGCATTTAAATATAATAAGCTTAAGGTATTAAATTAAATTAATTAATTAAGCCTAAAAATATTAAATGCCATAAAATTAAAATAATGAGAATAATTTATTTAATAAAAATAATGATGAAAAATATTATTAAAATATTCGGGGTATTACACCCTGAACTGACCCTATGAAGCCTCATTTTCCACCATCAATGGCTTCTAACAAGAAATTGAACCCCAATGCTGTTCCATATTCGCATCATCTCATTATCAAAAAGGTGACGGGGGCCTATGACAAAGTACTAACTCAATCAGTCTTTGTTTATCATCAACCTGTACCTGATTGGGGATTCTTTTTCTACCCCATACCACTTCTCTTCAACCTAAACCCCAGACCAAATATTTTGTAACCTCAGACTGACAGGAAAGGCCTTGATTTCATGACAGAGAGAGGATTTGAATATAAACCTGCTTCAATTGAGCTGGAGTTTGCCACTACTCAAGCAACTATTGATGGAACTCCTAAGTGACCACTGTTCTCGTCCAGCAAAGTCTGCACTATACCCTGTGCTGAACTTCAGGGAAAAGAGTAGTGGGTGGGATATTTTGTGAAAGGAATGGTCATCCACCAGTATCACTCAACCTGGTAAGGAATGGTTCTGTTGAGCAAAATGTGCTACGGAAAGGAAAAGACCGACGCTCACCCCTGTGAACTTCACCAATAGTGTTGGAGCAACCAGGTTTTACAAATCTTTTAACAATCATGAATGGGATGTTCCCATCAATAGAGAGACTTACAGAGCCTATTGTGCTAATATTTAGGGGAAAGTTGCATTTACCATCCATTTCAAGAGCTTAGTCTTTAGCTGTAACAGAAGTGACTACTTACCAGTGGTTCCCTTCATTTCCTAGCCATGGTGTGTGTTGCTCTAGGGTTATTGTGGTTCACAGACAAAGGAAAACCATAATTAACTCAAGTCATTCTGAATCAAGCCATACCTTGAAGGACTAAAAATTGTATCCCTCTTTGAAGACTACGTATAAACTGGAATCAGGGGTGAATTGGGAGCATGAATATAGTTCCAGACCCTTGGAGATTTCAGTGGTTAATTGACTCCATCTTAGGTGGTCTACCCAACAGAGGCGACTCCATCCAGTGGCCGACTGTATACTTTGGTAACATCCCCAGCGGATCCTAAAAAAAAAGAGAGAGAGAAGTGTGGTGAAAGGACATTGATCCACACTGGAACCACTAGTTGGATTCTACTAATGCATTCACATTCATCATATCATAAATGTTTCATATGCTATTTTAATGCTCAATATGCATGTATTATGCCATTGTATGTAAATGTCCATGTTCAGGTATCGCACGCAGCAAACCAAATTCGATGAAGCATTTCACATCCAAACCCAAACCTCCAACACTTGGGGCAGGTAAAAGCTGAACCATGAATTATCATCAAGGACAATCCTATCATGATCCCCAACAGAATCGTCAAGGACCACTCTCCAATCCTAAGACAAGCCAGTGCTATGAGATCCACTTGGCTGGTGCACTCTTATAGACTTGGCCATCGTTCATTCAAAAAAAAACCACAATGATCTTTAGCGAGAGAATCTCTGACATGGAAAACCAAAAGGACGTGTTGGTAACAAGAAGAGAGTGGCATACAGAGGTAGTGTCACTTTTGAGTTTTTTTATCGCATTCATTCTTATGTCATCATAATGATACTGGGCATGTTTGATTTCCTACTTAGATGTTCATATTGCATATATCATGCCATTGCATATAAACATCCATCAGTAGGTCATTGCATTCAAACCACGGTGGTATCAATGAAATTGTCACTACAAGTGGCAACTACCGGCTCAGTTGTACCATCCCCATTATAATCATCCTCGGCAGAGTGATCCCCGGCAAGGTCCGCCACGAAGCCTCCAACAAAATCCCCAACGGGTTCCCAGCTAAGATTCTTCCCACTGAATCAGAAGCTCCAACAGATCTCCCAGTAAGATTAAATGGATCAGAATACTCCCTAGCTTAGTTCTCAGCCAAAACAATCCCTACTGATTCAAAATCCTCGGCAAAGTCATCCGATGGGAACAGCCCCCACAGGAGATCATTAGGAGTCACAAGTTCACTCCCCAGCGTAGTGCAGATACCAAACATATTATCAGAAGTATCATGATGCATGCATGTCCACACGAATCATACATACATTTACGCATACATGCATCAAACCACCTCAACCATATTTGTCTTTGATTGGAGAGGTCATCTCGAGAAAAGATCATTCCTAATTCAGAAAGGCCCAACCCAGAGTCATAGCGTGCAAATCCGAGCCCAACGACTCCAAAACCTCAGGTATGAAAAATTTCTATAATTATCAGAATTTTTCGTTCATGCCAATATCACACCGAGAATGGTATCTTTCTTACCTTTAATAGGGATCTGGGGGCAAGACAACAACCAACCTCGTGCTGCCTCTTCGCCATATAGAAGGGATAGCACATCTCTTATTTCGACCTTGTCGTCACATAGATAGGGAAGAATCTCTGTTGAAGAACTTCTCACCTTTAACAGGTATCAGGGGGCAGAACAACAGACCAATTTGTTCGACCTTTTTCATCACATGGGAGAGGAAGAACATTCATTTCAATCCTGTTGTCACATGGGTAGGAAAGAAATGCCTATTGAAGAATTTCTTGCCTTTCACAGTGATCTAGGGGCAAGTCAATTCAACCAACGTCATGCTGCTTCTTTGCCACATAGAAGGGACAACACATATCTTATTTCGACCTTGTCGTCGCATGGACAGGGAAGAAATGTCTGTTGAAGAACATCTCACCTTTAATAGGTATCTGGGGGCAAAACAATAGACCAATTCATTCGACCCTTTCGTCACATGAGAGAGGAAGTACATTCATTTCAATCCTGTCGTCACATGGGCAGGAAAGAAATGCCTATTGAAGAATCTCTTACCTTTAACAGGGATCTAAGGGCAAGTCAATTCAATCAACCTCGTGCTGCTTCTTCGCCACATGGAAAGGATAGTACATCTCTTATTTCGACCTTGTCATCGCATGGACAAGGAAGAAATGTCTGTTGAAGAACTTCTCGCCTTTAACAGGTATCTGGGGGCAGAACAACAGACCAATTTGTTCAACCCTTTCGTCACATGTGAGAGGAAGAACATTCATTTCAATCCTGTCATCACATGGGCAGGAAAGAAATGCCTATTGAAGAATCTCTTGCCTTTAACAGGGATCTGGGGGCAAGTCAATTCAACCAACCTCGTGCTGCTTCTTCACCACATGGAAGGGACAGTACACCTCTTATTTCAACCTTGTCATCGTATGGATAGGGAAGAAATGTCTATTGAAGAAGTCTTTTGCCTTTAACAGGTTTCTGGGGGCAAAATGATTCAACCGTATTTATTCTTGATTGAGGGGGAGAAAATTTTTGTTTCCAAAACTGTCGTTCAAGAAATAAATATGCAGCTTGATATCAATCTCACGGGAACTCCACCACACAGAGAAGAACTCCACGTTTGTGCTGTTTCTTCATCATATAAGAGGGATAGTAAGTTTAATTCAGCCTTCTCGCCACAAAGAAAAAGGGACATATGTCTATTGGAAAAGAAAAGA
The DNA here is from genome assembly GCA_039660915.1 of Euphorbia tirucalli. Classification (NCBI taxonomy): domain Eukaryota; kingdom Viridiplantae; phylum Streptophyta; class Magnoliopsida; order Malpighiales; family Euphorbiaceae; genus Euphorbia; species Euphorbia tirucalli. The sequence continues at coordinate 36,676,490 of CM077636.1, read as the reverse complement.
AGAGATGTATGTTCATCACTCCACCACACGAAAAAGAATTGAATCTCTTTACGGGCATGCTCCGCCACAGAGAGCTAACATTACGAGCACGCTCCGCCACAAAGAGCCAACATTATAGGCACGCTCCGCCACAGAGAGCCAACATTAAGGGCACGCTATGCCACAGAGAGCCAACATTACGGGCACGCTCCGCCATAGAGAGCCAACATTACAGGCATGCTCCGCCACAGAGAGCCAACATTACGGGCACTCTCCACTACAGAGAGCCAATATTACATACATGCTCCATCGCGGCGAGTCAACTTGGAACCACGGCCGGTACCTCCAGCAAGGAACGCCAGGTACATTTCTTTTTCCTCCCTCACCGCACTCCCAGTCGCGAGACCAAACTCAATCTATGCTTTACAGCCCATGATGAACCAACTTTGGTCCCACGAGGGGCAGCCTGTGAGCATGGGTTTTTTCCGACCACAGTGATAAGAATTACTAGGTTACTTGTGGACCAGACGAACTCGAACAAGGTTTGGATGCGACCGGAATGCTACCTGGAGAATCTCAACTATTCTGAAAACCAGGCTATGCACGATCTAAAGCCCTGAAAAGGTTTCTTGAATCAATCCTAGGGTTTGGTCTGCATGTCCGAATTTTCGAAATTCCGCCCTAACTCTTGGTAGAACCGGGCGGCTCTGGTTTTTGAACCAGATATGGCCGGCTCTAGTGATCAAGAACAGTTGCTTTGCAAAGTAGAGTGATGGGTCCTAGGCGTAGTAGTAAAACTAAACCTAGAAACGCACAACTAAGGCAGTGTACCTATCATTGACAAGTAATAATTCTGGTTGGTCCAGGTATCGATCCCACAGAGAAAAGAATAATCTGCAAACACTAAACTACTCGGGTTCCTTGCGTGTCCTAGGTGGGACGTAGTTTGGGTTGATTATATTAACGGCTAAACTATCCTACTCCTAGTTGATCTATTCCAGCTTATTTTGCACTTGAGTTTTGTGTTATCAATTGGCGGTTTACCGACCTATGAATGCTAATGGGGATGGCTTTATCAATTAACTACAAAAGATGAATTTAACTCAACAATAAACCCTTAATTATGCTTTTTCGATAATACAACTTAGCTTATCTAGATCTTTTAAGTCCTTAGCCAGTTTTCCTTGTTTAGAGGCGGTCTAATTCTAAAGCTCAGAAAATAGGGGCACGTAAGTTCCACAGTGTCGTCAATACTAATGGTTTCCTAGGTGTCAATCTAGGTAATGCCACAAATATGAACTTTAATAAATTAAGATCTTATGAGACTAGACATTCATTAAAGGAATTGCATAAAGAAAAGGAATAAAAATTGAAATTAACTTGCAATCAATTGTATTAATCAAGAAAGATGAACTGAATTCAATGTTTACAACCAAACACAATCAAATTGCGGAATCAAAGCTAGCTTAATCAAATTACAAAAGAGAAGAAGAAAAACTTATGCCCTTTTGGTCTGATTAACCGGATTTCGACGGTGTGAAGATGCTTGAGGTGTACCTCTATAGACGAACGCAAGCCGGAACTAAGAATGTCGCAAAAGGGGGAGATTCTATGTAAAGCTACAACCAATCAATAGTTCAAAACTCGAAGAAAACAAAAAGTTCAAGCTCAAAACCTCACTACAAGTTTTTGCTATCACTCAAAAAGACTGGAAAAAGATCCTCTAAAACATAGAAAATAACCTATTTATACGGCTAGATTAAAACCAGTAAAAAGAAGAGATGAAAGTAGGGCAACAGCAGGTTTCGGGGCTCGGCACGCCGTGCTGGTGGAGTTGGCAAGCCGTGCTGTGCAGAACTGAAGGCGGCACGCCGTGCTGCTGGAGTTGGCACGCCGTGCTGTGTGATTTTAGGGTTGGCACGCCACGCTGATCTGAGTGGCACGTTTTCATGCCACTCCACTGGACTACTCTTCTAGGCACGCCGGGGTGGCACGCCGTGCCCTAATTGTGGCACGCCGTGCCGCCCTGATTTTCAGCACTTTGAACTCTTCCTCGCCGCTGATGCACCAACTTCCGGTCCGGGTCATAATACCTGTCCAAAACAAGCACAAAGAACATAACGGCACCAACGCCACGGACCATAAAAACCACAAATAAACAAAAATTACAAAAGCAACCCTAGAAAACACGAAAAATACTAAAAGTTATAAAAACTATCCAAAACATAAAAAATCACAAAATATTTAAAAACCACACAAACATTCACGCAAAAGACACTCAAAATTGCCGTTCAAACCACGAAATTGCCTAAAAGATAAGGTCAAAAACCGACCTTATCAACCACCCCACACTTAAAGTCTTGCTTGTCCTCAAGCGAATCAACTAAAGATAAAGGAGTAAACTAGCTCGCTTTCACTTGCAAATCCAACTAAGGGTTTAACCGTACGAGATTCATAAACTCAAGAAAGTAAAGCATCAGCTTTGAAATGACATTAGGTGCACAAGGTTCAAAACCACTCAATACCCAAACCCAACACAATTTAGCTAGTCAAAGGGCGAGGAACAAACAGAGTTTATACAACCACAAAGCACCTCACAAGATGTCACTCCAACGCTCAAGTTCAAGGCAAGGCGGATGAGCACACAAAAACAAACAATGGCACACATCACATAGCGAACTAATGGCAATCCCGGTGAAGTCATTGGTCAAGGAGCAAAATCAGAGAACCTGGGGCTTGTAATGTTATGGCTTAGGGTAGGTTTGATAAGGGAAAATTTAGGTGTACAACTCCTACAAATCAAGTAAAATATATAAATTGACTAAGTACTAAAGACGGGTCATGCAACTTTCAACTCAGAACTAGTCCTAAGAGTGTTTGCTTTTTTTTTTTTTTTTGAAATTAACTTGACAAAAAGAAGGCCTTATCTACACCCAATGGCCGAAACACAACTTAATGAGAAAACGAAAACAAAAATTACAAGACATGGATCAAGGCAATTAGATGATCGCCCTAATCCTTTATTCAACCAATGAAAAATTACAAAACATGGAACACAAATACCGGCTTAAAGATGCAAACCGGATAACCAAGACAGGCGTTTACAAATTCCGAGTTCTACAAAAAGAAACCGAACAAACACATTGACTCTATTTGGATTTTTTTTTATTGTTATTTTTATTTTTATTTCTATTATTTTTTTTTATTTTTTTATTTTTATTTTTTTTATTTTTTTTAACACAATTTTTCCATAGAACTAGATATGGAAGAGTTGAAATGCAAATGATGATTGACCCCAAAATGAATGAACAACTTAACCAATTACTTGATTTAGGAGAGGAGGGTGAGAAAGGAAAATCAAAGTGAAATGGGAAAAAGTTAGGATTATAGAGTTGGCTTGGTGAAGGTTTTTTAAGTCAAAAAAAAGGTTAATTTAGTGGCTATGGGTGATCTAAGGGATGAATTAGTGGTTAGGGTTAGGGTTATTTAAGTCAAGGGGTTAATCCTAAGGGTCTCCACATATTAAGCTCTCGATGCCAAGTGCAAAACAACACCGGGTTCTACGATCTAGTGTGCCACGATTGTTTTTACCCTCACAAAGAAATAGAACCGATGTCAAATGGTTCTAAAGGCTCAAATTCGCACAAGTGTATTAGGGTTTGTATGCTAGGTCGTGTGACTCAACCAATGTTCCAAGGCGTAATCCTAGCTCAATCATGCAAGTCGGGGTAGAGGACTAATTTCCTAATGCAACCTAAATGACAAATCTAACCAATGGTTACCATCAAGAATCACAAACCACGCACAAACAAGCTAATGACTTGCAAACAACTCCTAATACCCCTAGCCAATTGCTATCAATCCAAGCACAGAGACTTAGGTTCAAGGGTGGATTAAGCAATGTTATTCAAACGGCAATTGATACAAAAGCAACCTAAAAATACTAACAAACCAAAACAACCAAAACCAACTTCACATGCATTGAAAGGTAAATCCTAAATCTAACCAAAAACCAACACAAAACATTCAATCATGCAAAAACACCAACAAACACCAACAAACATGCTAAACAACAATCAAAAAGTGCAATATATGAAAAAGAAAAAGAAAAGGAGAAGTCCCTTTACCCACCCCACACTTAGATTGCACTTACTTCCAAAAGTGCAATGGAAGAAGAAACAAACTAAATGGGGAAGGAGAAGGGTTAGCTCACATATCGGGAGCTGGTGGTGGTGGCGGCGGGTACGGCCACCCTTGGGCGGCACAGTAGCGGGAGGCGAACGCCTCGACGTTGGCGAGCTGAGCCGCTTGCGGATCAAGGCGAGCGGTCAGCCGCTGCTCCAGCAGAACCTGATGGACGGTTAAGCCTTCTAATTGCTCAATAATGCCATCCAACCATCCTTCAATCCGCCCCATAAAATAAACCCCCACCGACACATTCTCCGCGTCCTCCTCGCCATCCTCTCCTGCCTCACTCTTCTCCTCCTCATCTACTTCCATGGGGGCCTTTCCCCGACTTGAACCTCCTGCACTTGAAGGACCTGCAGCTGCACCAACATAGGAACAAGACAAGATTCCCTTCGAAAGCTTCTTGGGAAGAATGCTTTCGAGGTTCCTATAACAAGTATTACTGTGAAAAAAACATGCAATACAAGTCACAATATGCCCTAGTCCTAGTTCGGACTTGGCTCGGTTGTGATGATTGTATAAAGCTTCCATGACAAAGAAGCCCAAATGCACCTTAATTTCACTATGCACATGCCACAAGATCAATAATTCAAATGCATTAACCCGGTTGCTCTCAGTCTTTCCCGAAAAATTGAAGCATACAAATTTATGAACTAATTACAAAACAGGGTCTTGGATTTGGGAGGTTTTGGCAAACCGGGGTTGGTAAACCCCTTGCCCTATCAATCGCCAAAATTTCTTGGCATCCAGATTTTCGGGCCACTTGTAACCATTCCCGTCAATCCCTATACAAGCCCTAAGGCCATCAATATCCAAAGTTCGCTCAATGCCAAAGAGGCAGAAGGTCATGCTTCTAAGGCCCGTATCTGGGTTGGTTTTAAAACTCAAGGTAGAGTAAAATTCTAGGTTTAGCTCCCTAAAGACCGGAGGGTTAGATTTCACAAATTCGTACCACCCTAGACTAGTCAACTTAGCTTTCACTCCTTCCAACCTATCTTGCACAAAAAGAAATTGCCAATCGAAAGTACGAAATGGAGTGCTTTCTAGAGGAAATAAAGTCTTATACTTCTTACCTTCATCGTCCGAAAGTAAGGGAAAGTGACATTTGTATTTCCTTGATAGATTTGTCAGCGGGGCCATCAATGGGTCGGTGGGCGGCGCGTCACGTGGCACCAGCTCCGGTGACGGTTCCAGGAGTTGGCGAGACGAACCGTGTCTCCGATCGGTGACGGTTTTTCCCTTCATCCTACAATTGCACAAAAATAAAACAAGAATCAAAAACACAAGAACACAAAGCCAAAGAACAACTACTGTCAAAGATACAAACCCCAAAGAAGAAAAAAGAAAGTCAAATAAAACCCTATTAAGCAGTCAATCCATCAAGCCAAAATGAGAAAAAGAACAACAATAATAAGAATAATGAATAAAAGAAAGAATAAAGCAAGATTTCATACCTGATTCAAGGAAATTGAAACAAAAATAAAACCTAGGGCAAAAGAATGGAGGAAAAAGGGATGAGATGGAGAAGAAGAAGAAAAAGAAAAAGAAGATGAAGAAGAAGAAGAAAGTAAGAGAAGATAGGGAGAAGGGGAGAAAGGAAGGAAGAAGAAGAAGAATGGAAAAGGAGAAGGAGAGAATGGGTTTTAGAGAGAGAGAGTGAAAAGGGGAGAGAGAAAGTGAGAAGGTGAGAGAAAGTGAGAGAGAGGAAGGAGAAGAAGGAGAAGTGGGCGGTTATGAGAAGGGGGAAGGGGAAAAGAGCATTAAATAGGCGGTGAAATTCCCTTGGGATTCAAAATTTGAACGCTTGGCACGCCGTGCCAAACACTCAGCACGACGTGCTGAGCGGGTTAAATGTACTTACCTGGAAACAGAATGGTGGCACGCCGGCGTACTGCCTTGGCACGGCGTGCTACCTTGAAATTTAAACATATGGCACGGCGTGCTGAAGTCTTAACACGGTGTGCTGATCCTTTTTCTCGCAACTCCCTTTTTGGAACAGAAGGCCGGCACGTTGGCGTGCCAACTTGGCACGGCGTGCTGTTTTCCAGAACTGTGATTGGCACGGCGTGCAGATTTTTGACACGGCGTGCTGATCTTTTTTTCTCACAAATCTCGCGCGGGACAGAACAGCGGCACGCGGGCGTGCTGAGGTGACACGCCGTGCCACCCTGCATACCATTACTTTGGCACGGCGTGCGGAATGTGGCACGGCGTGCTGATGTCTTGTGCACACTTTTCTTCCGGAACAGCAGCCTGGCACGATTTCGTGCCACCTTGGCACGCCACGTGCCACACCCAACTGCACCTTGGCACGGCGTGCTGAGTAGTGACACGGCGTGCCACCATGAATTCTGCCAATTATTGCTTTTTTTTTACATTTTGAACATGATTTCCGATTAACTTGCTTAAGTACCTAATCCTACACATAAAAACATATAAAAACATATTAACATAAAAACTAATGTACACGGGAGGTAGACGTGCCTCAGTGCTATGTTTATAGTCGGAATAGCTCGACTTCTACGCCCGCGGTTTAGCATTACACATCACGAAGGAGCAAGACTTGCTTCTCCTCCTTTATTCCTCCGCTGACATAGGGCTTCAACCGGTGCCCATTCACTTGTTGAATTCCCTCCGGGGTTTCAATTTCCACCATCCCGGAAGGGTAAACCTTATGCACGGTAAATGGTCCCGTCCATCGACTCCGCAGTTTGCCCGGAAAGAGTTTCAACCGGGAATTATACAAGAGCACCAACTCTCTTTGGTTGAAACCTTTCTTTATTACATGCTGGTCATGCCATTTCTTGGTCCTTTCCTTGTAAATCTTGGCATTCTCATACGAGCTCAACCGAAGCTCATCTAGCTCCATGAGTTGCCTTAATCGAAGCTCACCTGCAGCTTGCATATCAAAGTTAAGAAATTTTAAAGCCCAATATGCCTTGTGCTCTAATTCTACAGGTAAATGACAAGATTTACCGAAGACCAAACGGTAGGGGCACATCCCTATAGGTGTCTTAAAAGCAGTTCTATATGCCCATAGTGCATCGTCTAACCTTAAACTCCAGTCTTTCCTAGATGCACTTACCGTTTTTTCTAAGATGCGCTTTAGTTCCCTATTCGAAACCTCAACTTGCCCACTAGTCTGAGGATGGTAAGGAATCGCTACCTTATGCTTAACCCCATATTTATGCAAAAGATTGTCAAATTGCCTATTACAAAAATGGGAACCCCCATCACTGATGATAGCTCTTAGGGTTCCGAACCTAGTAAGAATGTTTTTCTTTAAAAACCTGACAACTACCCTTGCATCGTTGGTTGGTAAAGCGACAGCTTCTACCCATTTAGACACATACTCAACCGCCACAAGAATGTATTGGTTGTTGTGAGATATTGGGAAGGGTCCCATGAAATCTATGCCCCAAACATCAAAAAGTTCACATACCAAGATACCCTGTTGGAGCATTTCATTCTTTTGGGAGATATTTCCCCTTCTTTGACACGCATCACAGGCTCGAATATAACTAATGACATCCTGTTTCATGGTTGGCCAATAAAACCCACTAGATAAGATTTTTCCTACAGTTCTATCGGGTCCAAAATGGCCACCCGCTTCTCTATCATGACACATTTCAATAATGGAGGGAACCTCCTCATAAGCAACACACCGCCTAATCACACTATCAGCACATAATCTAAAAAGATAAGGGTCATCCCAAAAATAATCCTTAGCGTCATGAAAGAATTTACGCCTCTGTGCATATGAAAGGTTAGGTGGAAGAATGTTACCGACTTTGAAGTTTGTGATGTCTGCAAACCATGGTATAGAAGTTACCCCACACAACTGTTCATCGGGGAATGTGTCACGAATGTTCGCTTTCGGAGAGGATACGGATCCTTCACTTGGTAGTCTTGACACATGGTCAGCCACTACATTCTCTACTCCTTTCTTATCCTTAATCTCCACATCAAACTCCTGGAGGAGTAGAATCCATCGAATCAATCTGGGCTTTGCATCCTGTTTAGCCAACAAATACTTAAGGGCAGCATGGTCAGTATACACAATGACTTTTGATAAGACCAAGTAAGACCTGAACTTATCAAAAGCAAACACAACAGCCAGTAATTCTTTCTCAGTCACAGTATAATTCATTTGAGCACCATTTAATGTCTTACTAGCATAATAAATTGGGTGAAAAATTTTGTTCACCCTCTGACCTAAACATGCCCCAACAGCATTATCACTTGCATCGCACATAAGTTCAAAAGGGATTTCCCAATTCGGACTCACCATAACCGGTGCCTCAATCAATTTCCGTTTAAGCAAATTAAAAGCATACATACATTCATCATTAAAATTAAATGGGGCATCCTTTAAGAGTAACTCAGTCAACGGCTTAGCAATTTTAGAAAAATTTTTCACAAAGCGCCTATAAAAGCTCGCATGTCCCAAGAAACTCCTAACTAACTTAACCGAATTTGGGGGAGGCAGTTTCTCAATCACCTCAATCTTGGCCGGGTCGACCTCGATTCCCTTTCCCGACACCTTATGCCCTAAGACAATGCAATCCCGGACCATGAATTGACACTTCTCCCAACTAAGTGCCAAATTGGTGTCTTCATATCTCTGAAGCACCCGGTCCAAATTCCCCAAACATGACTCAAACGTATGACCAACAACAGAAAAATCATCCATAAAGACTTCCATAAAATCCTCAATCATATCAGCAAAAATGGCTAGCATGCATCTTTGAAAGGTAGCCGGGGCATTACACAATCCAAAAGGCATCCGCCTATATGCAAATGTCCCGTATGGACACGTAAACGTGGTTTTCTCTTGATCAAGAGGGTCCACTGGAATTTGCATATAACTGGATAGCCCATCTAAAGTACAAAAATATTCGTGCCCGGCCATCCTTTCTAACATTTGATCAATGAACGGTAATGGAAAATGATCTTTCCTGGTGGTGTCATTCAATTTCCTATAATCAATACACATACGCCAACCCGGGACAGCTCTAGTAGGGATTAGTTCCCCTTTATCATTTTTTGTTGGAGATTGTGCCCTAAGGCCAATATTGGATTATGTAATTTGACTTCTAAGATTAATCTAGTGTAGATTAATATTATCATTTATGTTTGTATGTTAGCATTTATGATAAGTATCCATGAATAAATCGTGTTATTCTAAATATCCCTAGTCGATTGTTATTATGGGAATAATAACAAACTAAGACTAGTGTGAGTGATAATGGATATTCATAAGATGAATATAGTGTATACAGATACAGATTATACTCACGGGTAATATGTTAGAGAACATGTTACTGGAGACCCACTATGAGATCAAGTTCATGGTCATGTGTCACAACTGATCTTGATTATAGTAGTGTCATTAGCTGATTCCTTTGACCTGAGGTCACCATTGATTCCGGGATGAACTCATGTTGTGCTTTGACGCAGTCAAACGCTGCTCGTAACAGAGTAGTTATAAAGGCTGTGATTGGGTACGATATGACTCATGCCTTGGGATGTGAGTGACAGATATGGGATTTTGTCCCTCTCTAACAAGAGAGCGATATCACTGGGCCCCTCGATAAGTAAGACTGTTAAATGCATGGCCGTGCTCAAATAAATTGATAATAGTATCGATTGATTTGTCTGGACAGTTTACTTTGAGATCGAGAAAGCATATGATTAATTATATAAGATTGACAAGTATACCATGTCTTATGATTAATCATGATATCAAAGAGACAAAAGGGAATATGACATTCTATAAATAGGTATTGGATCATTCCAATCATATTAATTGGGTAGTCATAAAGGCTTGCTAGAGTCCGCTTATGACTTATAAGGATATTATGGTAATTTCCTTATTGCCAATTGATATGAACCTATGGGGTCACACACAAAGAGCAAAATGAAGTTCATCTTTTCGGGTATAAATTATTATTGGATAATAATTTATGAATGAGAAAGAGAATGAATATATATATAATGATATATATATTTATATATGTGTATAAATATTAATATGATTAATATTGCATAAAGTATGCTACATATTATAATTCAGTTATATAGAGATATAATTAATTATAATATCAAATATACATATGTGTATGATGGAAAATGGAATTGATTTAATATTAATTGAGAATTAATATTAAATTGTGTGGGTTAATTTATAATTATAACTAATAAGGGTATTAAGTTATAATTATAATTAAGTTTAAAGGATATATAAAAGGAAGTTTTATAACCTAAAAAAACCTAACCCTAGTCATTTTTAACATAAGATGCAGATTTTCTGCAGCCTCCAAGGGGCCAGCCGAAATCTCCCCTTCTCCATCTCCCAAGGTTTTCGAAACTTTGGCCTTCTCTCGTTCGAAGAATCGTTCTTCAATCCCGGCGCTAGCACGCGGTGAATGAATTGCTCCGTGTGGATCAACCGTAGAGGGAAGCTACTTTGGTTCCTAATTGATTCAAAACCTACAAAGAATTAAGGTAATTCTTTAACCCTCCTTCCAATTCAATGCAATGTACATGGGTCCTTGGTGGGGATTAATCCTTTTATTTCCGCTGCGTTTTGTTTTGTGTGATTAATTCCCCAACAGTGGTATCAGAGCCACTTGTGCATTGGTTGAATTGGATTTGTTATTTTGATTAGATCAAAATTGTAAGTTAGGGTTGTATGATCTTGATTTAGGGTTCTATGTTATTGTGAATAACATTTTTGATTTGATTTGGAAGTTAATCATTATGAATGATTTGTTTTACACTTGATTTGGATCATTTGGGGGCTGAAAATTCTGGGTTCAGCTTGTTGGCACGCCGGCGTGCTGGAATGGCACGGCGTGCCAACTGGAAATTGTTTCCAGAAAATGAACCAGAATGGTGGCACGCCGGCGTGCCAACCTTGGCACGGCGTGCCACCTGGGAATTTTCAGAATGGCTTGTTTTTCTGCTCGACGTGCTGTTTGTTTGACAAATGCAACTAAGAAGCAGTTTGGGGGCACGACGGCGTGCTGGATCGGCACGCCGTGCCAACTGATTGGCACACCGTGCCAACATGAGTGGCACGCCGTGCTCCCTTGATGCTACGCGCAGCATTGGATGCTGCAGTGCGCAAAAAATTTTTTTTGCCTGCGGCGCTTGCTTCGCAACAGGGGCTACCGCCCCCGTACCCCCGTCCAACTCAGCAGCGAGTTGGATCGCTGGAGTTTGGGTTTGGTGTTCTTCGTTTAAGTGTGGAAATTGTTTCTACATATTTACGATTTTCCAATCAATTATTTATAAATGCAATGAGATTGTGTTTTAGCGTTTTGAACCCTAAATCTTGAAGATTTTATGCATGGTGTTTTGGTATGGTTTTTGGACCCCATGGATGGTTTTGTTTCTTTTGGTTTTATAGATGTAAGGTTTTGTATAAATACGGCCTGCGAGTCGTTTGTATTTATGTAACCTTATTTTTCTAGATAAATTGTATAGGATGCAATTTATTGTTTGTAAATTTTATTTTACTAGAAAATTGTATAGGATGCAATTTTGTAATATATGTAAATCCATGAGATGGTGCCAAGGAACAAAGACATGAAGACGGATCCAAGGGGTGCGGCTTTGCTGTGACCATGCGATGGTTACAACCACCTAGGAAATGACCTGTTGATTTTCATATTGGCCTATGAAAATCAATATAGATAAAACCATACCATAACACGGTTTTGAGTCTTATGCATGTTATATTTATTTTATGCCATAAGATGCCATGTTAATAAATATTGATGCATGTTAAAATGTTTATATATATGTGCAAATGCATGCCTTGTATCATTTAGATGCCATGTGATGCCATGCTAGATTGCATGCTTAACATATGTATGACATAGGATGCCATGCTAATTAGTATTAACAAATGTATGTTTAATATTAATGCCATGAATTGTATGAGATACAATTTAATCACAGGATTTTATAAACCCTAAATAAACTTAATAAGTTTATATTTGCCACCCAATTACGTATAACACTAGTCAAGTACTATGTTCGCATCATGGTATACCGCCAGGGCGGGTACGCATGTTGTGACCTTAGCGAAGCGATAATATGAGAAAAGGTGATTCTCATTGTGTTGTAATTGGTTTAAAAAAAGGGTTAATCAAAAAGGTGTTTGAGCCCGAGGCAAAGATGAGATGAGTAACATACAATTAAATATGATATATGATATCATGCATCTCATAAATTAGAAGAGTTGCATAATGATGCAATTGGCAAAGAAGTGCACATCCAAAATATGTTTAAACGGTTTAAAGCATGATTTTGAGTCTTTGCCTACCGAAATTATATTTAATCATAGGGACATGCCAAAGCAGTGCTATGGTTAAGTATGGATTTTGGATCTTCACCCACTTGAATATTTTAAAGGGTTTTATAATTTAAGTGGGAGCATTTAAATAAAAATCTTTACATGCTTTATTATAGTTATGATTGCTATTACCATGATCTCGATTGTTATTGAACTTTGAGAATTGTTCTCAAATCAAAAGGAATTATATGTTCTCAATAATCCTTTTGCCCAATGAACCACTAGCAATTGTAATACGAGTATAAAAGATGCTTACTTGAAGCATCGAAGGGACTCTGTTTAAAATTTATTATCTTACACTTGCCACCAATTCTTCCGCACGTGGAAGTTTTACTTGAGGTATATGATACATCACAAATGGAAATGTTCCATCAGTTAGTGAGCAAGAAAAGATAAGTGTTTGAGGCAACATTTTCTCATTGGCCTCCAAAAGGCATTAAGATGTGATCTTGAATTCATTATTTGATAGTCATTGGTGATGAACTATCATTTGAATGACATGGGGAAAATTGTGAATTAGTTGCATAGGATGCAAAAGAATGTTAGGTTATCCATAAAGGATAAGCCCGCCTCGAATTGTGTGCTTATGGTTCAAAAGGAAAGGATAAAAGGAAGGTCGAAAAGCATAAAGACCGAAAGGTTTGGGTGAAACATGTTTTAAAGACCAAAGCTGTTGGCATAGAGAGATCTCCAAAAGAAGGGTGTTGCCATTTCTAGAATGAATCGTTCATTAGAATAGAAATAGCAAACCTTGTTTGGAGAACTATAAGAAGATGAAAGGCAGTGAGACTGCTACCTTAAGTATTTATTAACCATTCTACTTTTGTTTCTATATCAAAAGGTATTAGATATCGTTGTGAATCTCATATTAGTAGAATATGAAGAATCACAACTTGAATAGAAACCTTATGAAGGTGAAAGGTAGAATGCGAATAGGCAAAAGAAGCAAAGGTTGTTACTCGAAGGTTTTTGAACTTTTACATGAAAGTTGTGAACTTCAAGTTAAAAGTTATGAACCTTTTTACATAAAAGTTATGAACTTTGGTTAAAGGTTATGAACTTTTGCATGTGAGTTACGAACTCTTGTTGCCTATTGAACTTGTTGGCTTAAGTAAACAAATGTTGTTTATTTTATAATTGTGAATTATAAACTTTATAAAGACATGATTATGAAATGTAGATTTACATAATTGTCTTTATATGTGGAGCCCATCTGTAACATAAATACTGTAAGGATCGAATCAAATAGTTTGATTCAACCTATTTTGGCAGTGTCGTCTTGGAGACATAAGCAAAGTCGCATTACGAAACTCCATGAGAATGGACTTTTGGATTCATGAGATTATGAATCATCTTGAATCATGCGAATGTTGTTTATTGTAAAAGATGACAAAAGTGGTTCTTTGCTAAAAGTAGTTAAAGAATAATCGATTTATTAAGCATTATACATATGGATGTATATGAATTATAAATCAACTGCTAAAGGAGGTTTTAATACTTCATTACTTTTATGGAACTTTTCACTAGATAAGAGTATCTAATGAAACACGAGTTTGGAACTTTTGAAGTGTTCAAAAGCTTGTAAAAGGAGTATGAAGCATCTTGACAAGATAGTAAAGTCACTTAGATATGATCCAAGTGGTGAACATTTGAGTCAAGATTTTGACAATCGTCTTAGAGATTGTGGGACTGTCTCATAATTGACTCCTCCAAGTACGCCACAAAGGATGTTGTGTCGAAAAGGGAGTAATCGAACTCTATACAGATATAGTTCAATCTATGATGAAGTCAAGTTGATCATTGTTTTCTTGAAAATATGCCATTAAAGCAGCTGTGTATATTGTTCCGTCTAAAACAATTCATGAATCAACATATGAGATATGGTTGGGTAAGAGACCCAAGTTGTTTCATTGAATAAGTTTAGGGCTGTAAAGCTTATTTCGAATAAGTTGGCACCTAAATTTAAATATCGTATTGTGGATTACTCAAAAGGAAAGTAGGAGTTGTTACTCCTGTGTTTCTTTGGGATACAAAGTAGTTGTAGCTAGAAATGGTTTCCCCTTGAAGAGGGAGTTAATTTCTAGTAGAGTTAGTGGGAGTAAGGTACACCTACAAAACTCGTAATTCACAAAAGTGACATTTAACGTTGAAGAGGAACGTGGAAATGGTTTCATGATCATTGTTGAAATTACACAAGTCCAATGAAAGTCTAGTGGAATACGACATGATTAGGAGAGATATGGATTTCTCAAAATCATGATGTAATTTTACTAGATGAAGTAAGTCTTCTTTTATGAAGAAGCAATGTTAGATTTTGAATCTAATATGTGACTTGATGCTACAAAGGTTGAAGATAAGTCCATGTCTGACAATCAAAGTATAGACTTTGATAAGTCTTTTAGAAGATGCATATGCAATGGTTGCAAGTGAGTTTTCAAATTGAAAACCGATATGGATGGTGATCTTCAAACTTATAAAGCACGACTAGTGACTATAAGGATACGAACAAATTCATAGTAGGACTATGATGAAATCCTCTTTAGTCATTAATCATGATCAAGTCATATTGAGTTCTTGTTGCCATATCCCCATAATATGATTATAAAATATGGCAAATGGATATCAAAATCTATTTTTTACGTGAAAACATGATTGAGGATGTGTACGTGACACAACCCAAAGTTTTGAGCATCCAAAGAATTCAAATAGCGTATGCAAGTTTTCAAAGATTCTCATAAGGATCGAAACATGCATCAAATAGTTGGAATCATAGTTTTGATAAAGAAATCAAATGGTTTGATTTTATCAAAAGGATGATGAATCTTGTGTTTCAAAAGGATCAGTGGGAGCATATCGGTATTCCTAATGCTATATGTGGATGACATATGGCTTGTTGGAAATAACATTCTTACCTTGCAAGAAGTAAAATCTTGGCTAAGAAAGTAATTTCAGTTAATGTTATAAGCATGACTGCCTGTATTCTTGAAATTGGAATCTATACAGATAGATCTAAAAGAATGTTTTGGCTTAAGTCAAAGCATTGAAAGCGTTCAATATAAAAGACTTAATAGAAGCTTGCTTATGTTAACTGTGTAAATAGTTGCACATATACAACTGATTGCAATTAGTTGTAATATATCAGTCGAGATCTAGTATTCTCTTAAAAAGAGAAGTTATGATTTTGAAAGGTTCAAAATAAAATGTTATAGCTAAATATCTATAATAGCAGCCAAAGTATACAGTTACATGTGATGTAAAGAAATTTTGGATGAAGAAGTTCATCAAAATTTTATGTTTTTGTTCTAAGCATTGCTTATCCTGTGAGACTATTGTAGGGACAATAGTTCAATGCGTAAGAACCCTGTATGACACAAGCATATACTTAGGCGTCTTTCACTAATTTAGAGAGGCTGTCTCTAAAGAAAGAGTGAAAATGTGTAAAGTAGCAACGGAAGCGAAAATTAATAATTCACTGACAAAGACTCCCGCACGAATGAATACATGAAAGTCATGTAGGTCAATGGGTATAAGATACATGTATGATTGGCCATAGTGCAAGTGGGAGATTGTTGGAGATTGTGCCCTAAGGCCAATATTGGATTATGTAATTTGACTTCTAAGATTAATCTAGTGTAGATTAATATTATCATTTATGTTTGTATGTTAGCATTTATGATAAGTATCCATGAATAAATCGTGTTATTCTAAATATCCCTAGTCGATTGTTATTATGGGAATAATAACAAACTAAGACTAGTGTGAGTGATAATGGATATTCATAAGATGAATATAGTGTATACAGATACAGATTATACTCACGGGTAATATGTTAGAGAACATGTTACTGGAGACCCACTATGAGATCAAGTTCATGGTCATGTGTCACAACTGATCTTGATTATAGTAGTGTCATTAGCTGATTCCTTTGACCTGAGGTCACCATTGATTCCGGGATGAACTCATGTTGTGCTTTGACGCAGTCAAACGCTGCTCGTAACAGAGTAGTTATAAAGGCTGTGATTGGGTACGATATGACTCATGCCTTGGGATGTGAGTGACAGATATGGGATTTTGTCCCTCTCTAACAAGAGAGCGATATCACTGGGCCCCTCGATAAGTAAGACTGTTAAATGCATGGCCGTGCTCAAATAAATTGATAATAGTATCGATTGATTTGTCTGGACAGTTTACTTTGAGATCGAGAAAGCATATGATTAATTATATAAGATTGACAAGTATACCATGTCTTATGATTAATCATGATATCAAAGAGACAAAAGGGAATATGACATTCTATAAATAGGTATTGGATCATTCCAATCATATTAATTGGGTAGTCATAAAGGCTTGCTAGAGTCCGCTTATGACTTATAAGGATATTATGGTAATTTCCTTATTGCCAATTGATATGAACCTATGGGGTCACACACAAAGAGCAAAATGAAGTTCATCTTTTCGGGTATAAATTATTATTGGATAATAATTTATGAATGAGAAAGAGAATGAATATATATATAATGATATATATATTTATATATGTGTATAAATATTAATATGATTAATATTGCATAAAGTATGCTACATATTATAATTCAGTTATATAGAGATATAATTAATTATAATATCAAATATACATATGTGTATGATGGAAAATGGAATTGATTTAATATTAATTGAGAATTAATATTAAATTGTGTGGGTTAATTTATAATTATAACTAATAAGGGTATTAAGTTATAATTATAATTAAGTTTAAAGGATATATAAAAGGAAGTTTTATAACCTAAAAAAACCTAACCCTAGTCATTTTTAACATAAGATGCAGATTTTCTGCAGCCTCCAAGGGGCCAGCCGAAATCTCCCCTTCTCCATCTCCCAAGGTTTTCGAAACTTTGGCCTTCTCTCGTTCGAAGAATCGTTCTTCAATCCCGGCGCTAGCACGCGGTGAATGAATTGCTCCGTGTGGATCAACCGTAGAGGGAAGCTACTTTGGTTCCTAATTGATTCAAAACCTACAAAGAATTAAGGTAATTCTTTAACCCTCCTTCCAATTCAATGCAATGTACATGGGTCCTTGGTGGGGATTAATCCTTTTATTTCCGCTGCGTTTTGTTTTGTGTGATTAATTCCCCAACATTTTTCACTACCGTCGTGCCTCCTTTCTTAGGAACACATTGGACCGGACTCACCCATTGACTATCAGAAATAGGGAAGATGATACCTGCGTCGAGGAGTTTTATCACCTCGGTTCTTACCACTTCCTTCATGTTGGGGTTCAACCGACGCTGAGGCTGTGCACACGGTTTTACCTCATCTTCCAGAAAAATTCTATGTGTGCAAAATGTCGGACTTATTCCCTTGATGTCATGGATTGTCCACCCGAATGCTCCCTTGTGCTTCCTTAGCACCTCTAGCAGCTTGTCTTCCTCCTCTCCTGTTAACAAAGAAGAGATTACAACGGGTAAGTCCTTTGGAGGATGCAGAAAAACATATTTAAGGTTAGGGGGAAGGGTTTTGAGCTCCAATGATGGAGGTTCCTCCAATGAGGATTTAGGTGCTGGTTTGACTTCACGCTCCAGCTTATCAAACCGTCCCTTCACCCATGAGCATTCCTCACTAATCACTGCATTTGCCTCACTTTCACCTAGACCTTCTCCTATGATGCAATCTAGTTCACTGCACAAACTCTCAACCACACAAGCATCAATAGGACAAAAGGAGTCCACAAAGTTACAATTTTCAACGTCTAACGGATATTTCATTGAATTATAGACATTGAAACTTACCTCCTCGTTATGCAACCTAAGAATGATCTTACCTTCCTGGACATCTATCAAAGTCCTACCGGTCGCGAGAAAAGGTCTCCCAAGTAGAAGGGGCACCGAGCTATCTTCCTCCATATCCATTACCACAAAATCCGCAGGGAAGATAAACTTGTCCACCTTTACTAACACATCTTCGACCACCCCCTTTGGTCTCGTGAGGGATCTATCTGCCAATTGGAGGGTCATATTGGTTGGCTTTGGGTTTCCCAATCTGAGCCTCGTGAAAAACGATAAAGGCATCAAATTTATACTCGCACCTAAGTCACACAGGGCATTGGCAATCTCCAAGTTTCCTATCCGGCATGGAATAGTGAAACTGCCCCTATCTTTGAGCTTAGGTGGGAGTTTGTTAGTTATAATTGCTGAACATTCCTCTGTCAAAGCCACCACTTCATCCTCGCCTAGCTTTCTTTTCCCTGCAAGAAGTTCTTTAAAAAATTTAGCATAAGAGGGCATCTCTTGGAGAGCCTCGATTAACGGCATGTTAAACTCTAACTTCTTAAAAATCTCAAGGAATTTGGAATATTTCTGCTCCAGTTTATCTTTCTTCTCCCTTTGAGGATAAGGAAGTTTAGGCACATAGGCTCTCACTGGTTCAGGAATTTTCCCTTTTTCATTTATGCTAGGTTCGGGTTCAGAAATCGAATCGGGGTTGCTTACCTCTCCCGACTCTTCACTTACCTCAGTAGGTTGAGATGGGATATCAGCGTTGTGCACCCGGTCCTCCACTTGCCTACCGCTTCGTAGGGTTATAACCTGAGCTGTCTCCCTTTGATTACCCTTAGGGCTTTGTTCAGTTCTACTCGGGAGTGCTCCTTGAGGTCTTTCCTGCCTCTCCCTACTCAATTGAGCCACCTGCTTACCAAGATCCCTACAGTACGCTTCATTATCAGCAAGCCGAGACGAGATGTCTTTTAGTAATGATAAAACTGTCTCATCTTGCTTAGACTGTTGAGGCTACTGTGGAGATTGATCATTAGGAATAAATGGGGCCTTACCTAACCCCTGCTCACGGTGCTCATAATGGAATCCGGAAGGAGGTCTCAACACATTTTGGTTGTTACTATAGGACATATTCGGGTGTTGATACCTTCTTCCGTAATTATTATTATTAAAGTTTTGTGAATAAGAGTTAGAGTTATTGTACCTTTGGTTTCCTCCCACAAAACTTACGTTTTCGGACGATTGGGTGAATGGGTCACCCAGTTCACAATCTTGCCCGGGATGCTCCACTCCGCATGATACACACAACACCGATTGGTATTGTGGTCCATTTAAGTTCAGGTGGGACATCAACAAGTCCAACTTCTTGTTTACATGGTCCATAGCTGCATCTTGGCGTCCCAAATCTGCAGCTCGAACCTCATTCCTTGTTGGCGCGTCCGACTGCCACAAGGTACTCTTTCTAGCCAGCTCCGCAATCAACTCCTCGGCTTGTGTAGCAGTCTTCTTAAAAATGTCCCCACCTGCAGAAGAATCAATAATGGCACGGTTAGCTGGTGTTAAACCATGATAAAACGTGCTTACCTGAGTGAAACGCGGCATGTCATGGTGGGGGCAGTTCCGCAACAACCGTTGAAATCTCTGCCATGCTTCATTCAGAGTCTCTGTCCCAAATTGTCGGAATCCCATGATCTCGTTACTTAGCTGAACCGTCTTTGATGGTGGGAAGTAATATGCTAAGAATTGCTCCTCCAATTGGTCCCATGATGTCACTGATCCGGGCCTCAAGGATTTGTACCATTCCATTGCTCCCCCGCATAGTGAAAAGGGGAACAGCTTCAACCGCACAGCATCTTGGGGCACCCCACCGATTCGGACTGTATCGGCCACCATGAGGAACCAGTCTAAGTGATCATTGGGGTTGTCACTTAGTCCGCCATTGAATAGTCCGTTCCCTTGGATCAAATGGATCATACTGGATTTCAGCTCGAATTGATTGGCAGTGATGGCTGGGATAACCACTCTGGATCTGTTCCGGGGCCGATGTGGAGCCATTAGGTCTGTCATGACCATGTTGTCTCTATCACCACCCCTTCTTCTGTCAAACTCCTCCCGCTCTCGCCGGAGTTGCTCTTGCTCAACTCTTTCCCGGAGTTGTCTCTCCTCGTCATCATGCTGCTGATGCTCCATTTGAACAATCTGCTCTTGGCGTACTCTACTGTTCCTGCTATACAAACGTTCAATTTCAGGGTTATAAGGTAAAAGCTCAGGATGCTGAGAGCGAGTTCGCATAAGCTAGAAAACACACACACACAGAAATTAAAGAAAACTAAATTGTAATAAATATTCACAGAAAAGAAAAATTATTTAACTATATGCACAGAAATGTTGCCTAGATCAGCAAATAGACCTTTTGCTGAATGATGCAGAAATATAAATTTTCCCCGGCAACGGCGCCAAAAACTTGATGGGTCCTAGGCGTAGTAGTAAAACTAAACCTAGAAACGCACAACTAAGGCAGTGTACCTATCGTTGACAAGTAATAATTCTGGTTGGTCCAGGTATCGATCCCACAAAGAAAAGAATAATCTGCAAACACTAAACTACTCGGGTTCCTTGCGTGTCCTAGGCGGGACGTAGTTTGGGTTGATTATATTAACGGCTAAACTATCCTACTCCTAGTTGATCTATTCCAGCTTACTTTGCACTTGAGTTTTGTGTTATCAATTGGCGGTTTACCGACCTATGAATGCTAATGGGGATGGCTTTATCAATTAACTAGAAAAGATGAATTTAACTCAACAATAAACCCTTAATTATGCTTTTTCGATAATACAACCTAGCGTATCTAGATCTTTTAAGTCCTTAGCCGGTTTTCCTTGTTTAGAGGCGGTCTAATTCTAAAGCTCAGAAAATAGGGGCACGTAAGTTCCACAGTGTCGTCAATACTAATGGTTTCCTAGGTGTCAATCTAGGTAATGCCACAAATATGAAATTTAATAAATTAAGATCTTATGAGACTAGACATTCATTAAAGGAATTGCATAAAGAAAAGGAATAAAAATTGAAATTAACTTGCAATCAATTGTATTAATCAAGAAAGATGAACTGAATTCAATGTTTACAACCAAACACAATCAAATTGCGGAATCAAAGCTAGCTTAATCAAATTACAAAAGAGAAGAAGAAAAACTTATACCCTTTTGGTCTGATTAACCGGATTCCGACGGTGTGAAGATGCTTGAGGTGTACCTTTATAGACGAATGCAAGCCGGAACTAAGAACGTCGCAAAAGGGGGAGATTCTATGTAAAGCTACAACCAATCAATAGTTCAAAACTCGAAGAAAACAAATAGTTCAAGCTCAAAACCTCACTACAAGTTTTTGCTATCACTCAAAAAGACTGGAAAAAGATCCTCTAAAATATAGAAAATAACCTATTTATACGGCTAGGTTAAAACCAGCAAAAAGAAGAGATGAAAGTAGGGCAACAGCAGGTTTCGGGGCTCGGCACGCCGTGCTGGTGGAGTTGGCACGCCGTGCTGTGCAGAACTGAAGGCGGCACGCCGTGCTGCTGGAGTTGGCACGCCGTGCCGTGTGATTTTAGGGTTGGCACACCACGCTGATCTGAGTGGCACGTTTTTGTGCCACTCCACTGGACTACTCTTCTAGGCACGCCGGGGTGGCACGCCGTGCCCTAATTGTGGCACGTCGTGCCGCCGTGCCGTGATTTTCAGCACTTTGAACTCTTCCTCGCCGCTGATGCACCAACTTCCGGTCCGGGTCATAATACCTGTCCAAAACAAGCACAAAGAACATAACGGCACCAACGCCATGGACCATAAAAACCACAAATAAACAAAAATTACAAAAACAACCCTAGAAAACACGAAAAATACTAAAAGTTATAAAAACTATCCAAAACATAAAAAATCACAAAATATTCAAAAACCACACAAACATTCACGCAAAAGACGCTCAAAATTGCCGTTCAAACCACGAAATTGCCTAAAAGATAAGGTCAAAAACCGACCTTATCATAGAGCAACTTGGCTTGGTAGGGAAGGTTTTGGCAAATTTTTAGAATTTTTCAGTCGGCTGATTGATGTAACAAGAGAAGACAGGGAGAGGCAGATAAAAGGAAAGAAAATGAGAGAGAGGAGAGGACTTTTTGGGTTCTCAACCAAGAAACAGAGAGAAAGAAGAAAAGAAAGCAGAAGGGAGAAAGAAAAGAATAAGAAGAGAGACCGAGAGAAATACTCAAAACAAATCCCATAAGCACTCTCATCTAAACCTTAATCAACCCTCAAGCATTAACAATATAGCCAACAATCCATTCTCTTTGATTCGGGATCATTTCAGCTTGGTTTCGGATCGTTTTGGGCTGCTGAAGGATTTGGTCAATTGGGTTCCAGTGCACATTCCCGAGCTTCCAATCCGTTTCTTGACACTCCAAGCATCCAAACCACAATCCAGGTAAACTCTGAGAGGCCTTAAAACTTGTCTGTATTGATTTTTTATGCGTTTCTATCATTTTTGCCAAAATCCAAAACTGGTGCTGCCCATCACAGTTGTACGGCTGTGTTCCTCAGGAACACAATCGGCCAGCTGTGCTTTTGAAGAATAGAGCTGGCCAGCTCTAACCCAGAGTCGGCCGACTCTGTTCCTCATGGATAGATCCTCGATCTGTCCCAACCGGCCAAAACAACCCGTTTTCCATTTTGATTTTTCTGTTGGGATCATTTTTGGCCCAGAATCATCTGTATGTATTTGAATTTTTGATTTTTTGACTATTGCATACTCGAATATCGGGGTTTTCAGTATTTCCTGGGGTTTATTTTCTGAGTTTTGGGGTAGTTTTATTCGAATCGAATCCATAGTCCAGCATTTGCGGACCCCCGAATCCCACAAAATCCCCGGGAAAACATTGAGAACAAGGAAAATAATATTTTTACAAATGTTTTTGGTGTGTTTATTGCATTTTAAACCCCAGATGGTTTGTGCATTTAGGAACCCACACGAACGGAACCCCGAGTTCCGGGATAACCGACCCACAAAAATGGAACTTTACATGAAACCGAGCCAAATGGTTTTCCAAAATTGATTTTCTAGCACAAAAATTACAGGGCATTTCAAAACCGTTTTCCAGGTCTAACCAGTCCGACCGGTCGGGTCGACCCTGTTACCCCCTAAATGCATGCTCTCAATCCTAAAATCCCTATTCTGTCCTGATTTGAGTCCTACTTGTGTTTATAATATAATTTGTGCTAACCAATTTGTTTTGCAGCATTTATTTTTATTTTCACTGTATTTTTATAGAATAATTCGTGTATTTTAGGTGGTTGTATTTTTAGATCCTCATGTATCCTAGGCACTTATAAAGGGGGGGACGAGAGTTTTTTTATATTTTATTCAATTTGGTTGTATAATCGGCCTTTATTATTCTTTTGTATATTTTTATGGATGATTTAAATTCTGCAAAGCACGGGCTAATAAAATAAACGAAATTTGGGTAGAGAAAGATAATAAATTGAATAAATATGGTTTTATAAATAATAAACTGTTGGGATTCGTCACGGGAAACCGACCGATAAAAGCGGAAATACGCGTCGATTTCCTCGAATCCGGCCCAGGAGCTTAAGATGTGGAAATCAAAAACTAAAAGCATAAAAGGAGGGTTTCAAAAACTTACCACAAAGTCTCTCTAAGAGACGGATGCGGACTGCAGAAATCAAGTGTAGATTTCCTCCACCGATGCGTACACGAACGGCTCTCGGACCGAAACCCGTGCTAGCGACTCGGATAACAAGAAGAGAGGGAGAAAGAGAGAAGAAAAAGGGCTGCCAAGCTAAGTCCTTATGGCTATCCAAAATATTTCTTTCCAAAAGAAATAATTCAATCTCTCTCTTTTACTCACAATTATTTTTTCTACCAAAGAAAAAAAACAAGTGCAAAAGTAGGCATAAATTCTTTCAAAGAAAGAATGTATACGGCCAAGCATGGAAGAAAATCATGGCTCGTCATTTCAATCCATTGAAAATGAGATGGATGAGAATAAAGTAACAAATATCCATTTTGTCACTAAGCATGAGTCACCACTTTCTAATTGGTCCAAAAGATGCAAAGTCTCACTTTGCTTCCTTTTCCCTTTAGTCGAAATGGTGACTCACCCCTCTCATCTCTCCATATTCGGCCAACATAGAAGATTGGTGATCCCACCTTCATCATTTCCTTACCATAAAGGAAAAGCAAGATGCAAGGTGGCAAAGTCCAACTTTGCCCCATCATATGTCATACCAATGACTCACCATTCTTTCATTGGTCCACAAGAATATGTCATCATCATTTTTGTCCATAAAATGACTCACAATTCTTACTAATTCCATGCAAAATTTCGGCCAACATATCCCATTAAATGTAGACTTTATTCCTTTAAAAGCCCAAGCCTAATTTTAATCCCATTGTTTTAATTAATTTCAAATGCAACTTTAATTTAACATGTATGCTTATATATATTATACCATATATTACTTACATGTAAATTAAAATTCATTTGCCCTAGTAATTTAATCAAGGGATTAAATTAGACAATACATAAAATGAGATACATGTAAACCTATACATGTATAAGAATATTTCCAGCTAGGAAATAATCCCACAAATTAATTCATTGAATTAATTATGAGAAGGCCAAAATAAATATTAATTATATCACTTTGATCAATCCAATTGAGTCATATAATATAATTAATATATCTCTCTCTCTTCAAACGTGTATACTCCAAGTACACACTTAATCCGACTAGTTAAAGTCCAGACGTTCAATGTGTACGATCCAATGGGCCCGTCTTTATGTTGGCAGTAGGCCAAGGCCCACAGACTGCAGGCGGGCTCTAGCAAGCCACTGCAGCCCCCAATTAAGACGGAGTAAGCAGTCTAACTGAAAACGTAACCCTGTAGTTTGAACTTGTAAATCCCATGTCGCTGATATCGGTGTCCAACACAGAGGCATGGAAGTATCACCCTCCTTGTGTCTGGACCTTGACTTGATACCGAATGAACTGATGCTCACAAACAAGATCCAATCTTGTTTGGGTGCGGCCGCACACTTATCAGTAACATTCTTCAAGAGGCCGATGATATCGTCTCAGTGAATCACTGAGTGACATTCCCTTCTGCATATCCATAGCACTACCATGTTTACTAACACACCCGAACGTACCCATACTTGGCACCCTTTTACAGGCCCGTTAGGGGTACACCAAAGTGTGCCACTTCACATGCAACACCATCATATGGTCCGGTCGAAGGACTTATACAAGTACTACTCGAGAATCATTTGTGATACTATACCTTGTAGATTCCCATTAAGTGGATCAATCCAGTACCATGACCGTTTTACATGTACCCATTAACCTGGTTGACATTCCATGTTCTATGACCGGTAAGACACCGCCATACAACCAGGCTAATGATAGTCTTTAGTTCCATTCATTCCCATGATTGGAGCAGACTACGGATAACTTGATGGCCATATCGTTTTCCCTATCCATAGTCTTACTGCCAAGTGCCTCACACTTGACAACATGGATATGGATATGTCCATTGGATACTCTACTTAAAATATAGCACAAGACATATAATAAATAGATTAATGCCTTTATTTCCTTGACACAAATTGTATAATACATAAAGTTCACATTAATGTACAAATGTATTATACAAACACAAGGACCAATGCCTCGGGACTAGGGCATTTCCAACAATCTCCCACTTGCACTAGTACCTACTAGGCAGGGGTCTAATCCCTATAGATCTAGTACAACCTTCGTGCATAGGCATAGCCAAGCATGTTGCTCAAAAGATCTGCGACATTGTCTTTGGTGTCCACTCTTTGTAATGAGATGTCACCCCCTCAGCGATTTCTCGCAATAGGTGAAACTCCCTGAGTTCGTGCTTCGTGTATATGTGTGACTGAGGCACATAGCTCGTGCAACAGCCCCGCGTTGTCACAGAAGATATCAATTGGTTACTAGATAGTTGACACTACCCCCAGTTGCATGATAAACTTCATTATCCACACAGCTTCCCTAGCTGCTTCACACGTTGCAATGTACTCAGTTCCTGTGATAGAAACCGCGATGGTCTATTACTTGGAGCCTCTCCAACAATAGCACCACCATTTAGCATGAACACATACCTATACTGCGACTTATATTCATCCTGGTCGGTCTGGAAGCTTGCATCAGTGTACTTAGTAACTGATTGCTCTTCCTAACTTTCATGCACTAAGAAGCTATCCTTAGTCCGATTAAGGTACTTCCGGATTGCTTTGACAGCCTACCTGTGATCCATTCAGGATCCGGCTCATCATACTTAGTGCAAAGCCGACATCAGGTCTTGTACATAGCATGGAGCACATGATTGATCCTATAGCCGAAGCATATAGAACCAATTCATGTTCTCCCTCTAGTACTTCTTGCTAAGTTTCAGCTCATGACCCATTGGCAAGAAACCTTTCTTAGCCTGGTCCATGCTGAATCTTTTCAGAACTAGGTCTATGTACTTGGCCTGACTTAGGTTTAGAAGCCGATTGGATCTAACCCTGTAGATCCTGATCCCTAGGATCGTCTCAGCTTCGCCTAAGTCCTTCATTGCGAAGCACTTACACAACCATTACAATTCCCTTGTAATGTTGGTATGTCGCTTCCATTCAAAAGGATGCCATCCATATATAATACCAGGAAAGTTACTATGCTCCCACTAAACCTCTTATACACACCCTTAAAGGTATTGTCGGCCTATAGCTTATAGCACCGCTTGCAACCTATTACCTTAGCACCTGGAGGTGAATCAACCAGGTTCCAAACCTGAATATCGTACATAGATTGCAAATCCACCACCATGGCAGACAGTGGGCTAGCTATAGCCTACTAGTAGGTTTTGAGCTCCTCTTCATACAAGACAAAAGAGCATAATCATCAGAAACAAAAACCGATGTTTCTCATGTTCCTGATGATCCCTACCAGACCTTTTAGGTCCTTGTGTGACCTGGGCTGATGCTTCCCCTTTTGGAAGCTTCACCCTAGTCTCCGAGTTATCCTTTTTAGGAGTTTCTGAGCTTTGAACTTCCCTGAGTTCAATATCGCTCCCACTGTCTTTCTTGGAAAGAAACCCCTTTTCAAGAAGGACCCCCTTTCAAGCCATGAACACCTTGTTCTCAGCGGGGTCGTAGAAGTAATACCCTTTGGTTTCCCTAGGGTAGCTCACAAACAGGCATTAGTCAGTTTTGGGTGTTACTTTTGCTCACAGTCAATTTCTTGACTTGTGCATAACAACCCCAAATCCGTTGGAAAGACACATTAGGCACCCTGCCCATCCATATTCCAAATGGGGTCTTTCCTAAGCCTTAGTCGGAGTATAATTGAAAATGAGAGCCATTGTCTCACGAGCGTATCCTTTACAACTTATTGGGAGAGAGGCATGACTCATCGTTTGAGCGGATCATGTCCAACAGGGTCTTATTCCTCCGTTCGGACACCCCATTCCATTGTGGTGTTCCTGGAGGAGTGAGCTGTGGAACTATTCCATGCTCTCTCAAAATGAGTCAAACTATAGGCTTATATGCTCACCACCTCGGTCCAACCGAAAAGCTTTGATATTTCTGCCTAGTTGGTTCTGTACTTCGTTCCTCAAGCCCTCGAACCTATCAAGGTTCTCAGACTTATATTTCATTACATAGGCATAGCCATTTCTGATGAAATCGTCGGTGAAGGATACGTAGTATAGATGTTTACCCTTAGGTGCTATGCTTGTCGGTCCATATACATCTCAATGCATTATGTCCAATAAGCTAGCGACCCTTTTAGCCTCCTTGCTGAAAGGTTCTTTAGTCATTTTACCTTAAAAATAAGACTCACATATATCAAGTGACTCCATGTCAAATGATCCTAGGATTCAAGCTATGTGAAGCCTAGCTATGCGCTTCTTGTTTATGTGGCCTAAATGACAATGCCAAAGGTAAACCGGATTAAGTTCGTTAGGCTTAACCCTTTAAGTATGTATATTATAGACATGATTAGTTTCATTTAGATCCAGGATATAAAAGACATTATTTAACAGAGCTACTCCATAAAATAATTCTTTTCTAGATAAAACATCCAGAAATATCCAAAACTGAAACATAAATAATATTCCTGTACATAACAGGTACAAAATAACATAGTTTCAGTAACAAAAACTAATCTACTAGGCATCATAAGCTGGTCCCGCTGATCTCTATGGCAGTAACCCTTGCTCCATTTCTGACCCGCAAGTCCACTTGTCCCGATCCCAGTTATCTCCTGTTCTTAAGTCCCTGCACATTACAACAAATGTGAGAACCACATCTAGTATCCAATACATAAGATGTTGAAACAGAGGTTAATGTCTATGACAAATATACCTGATGAAGACATGCCCTGCGTCTTCCTTTTCTCTCCCAAAAGCTTGGGACACGATCTTTTCCAATGTCCAGCCTGCTTACAACCGAAGCAGACATCCTTGGAATGGGCCTTGGGCTGGGCTTTAGCCTTTTTAGCCTCGGCTTCCTTAGCCTTGGCCTTGCCTTTAGCAAAAGGAGGTTTCCCCTTGTTAACCTTAAGTACCGGCAGAGTCTTCTTGATCGACAGTTCAGCGAGCTCAAGCATCCAATGCAGCTCACTAACAGTACGGTCCATCCCTTGCTTGTAAAAGTTTAGGATGAATTGATCATAAGAATCCGGTAAAGAATCTAGGATCGTGCTAACCGCCAGCCCCCGTGAGATAGGAGTTCCGAGACGGGCTAAATTATCCAGATAGCCCTTCATCTTGAGCATGTGTGCACTCACAGATGTCCCGGCTCCCATCTTATAGCTGCGGAATGCCTTGTGGATCAGGTACCTTTCCTGATAGGCTTGCTCATAAAACATCTCGTTAAGAGTTGTCATTATAGCAAAGGCCTGATGATCCAGGAATTGCTTTTGCAATTCAGGAACCATACTAGCCAACATCAGGCATGTCACATCCCGGTTATCTTTTACATGTGCCAAGTATTCCTCCAGCTGGGCAGCCGGTGGATTACTTCCCGTTGGCACAACCGGTACAAGCTTTTTCGAGCACATACTCTTTAGACTCTTGTCTTAGAACTTTCCTTAAGTTCATAGACCAGTCCCAAAAGTTAGGGCCAGAAAGCTTGTCCCATTCCAAGAAAGATCGCAGTGATAAAGTATCATTCATAGCCATTGGTTTCTACACAGAAAAATTACGAGTGTTAATAAAGGACTTAACATGTTCTTCCCATATATAATTAATAATGAATCATGTTATTAATTAACTCGAGTTGTTGGGCTCATGGGCCGAGATCCATATTATATCAAGATATAGCCAGACGAGGGCCTGGAACAACTATATCCCAATTTTTTAGGTAGGAACGTCGTCCAATCCCAACCTAGGGACTCTCGGTTTGATGGGTCTGTTGGCACTTACCCATCTGTGCTTAGGGCCAGGAACATCCTACTACCCACGCTAAGTCAAAACCTCCATCCAAGTGTTAGAGTAACCAATACTCCAACCCAATACAAAATGACGATACTCCAGTGCATCCAACGAGGGTTGGTCTACAGCTGGCCTATCCCCACTTCGAGTAGGTTATGAATGAGGGAAGCACTTTTAAGAGACTTAGTAATTACCTTTTGGTTATTAGATTCAATTAATAATGGCTTAGATGCATAGGCGGGTGAAAAAGGGTTGGTACATACATTCTCACATGTAAATAAATCAAGCATAATTAAGTAAAAATGAAATGCGATGGGCCAAAATTTACATCCTAATATAATTCTAGTAAACCTATACTAGAACGACATCAGGTGGGCCGCATCCTCATCCTTCTAGCACGCCAATCCAATCGGCTTCTTCTTTACATAATTTCATCATAAACCAATAAAATAAAATTACATCAAAAGAAAAACGGCGCGTAGGCCGTATTTACCAAAAGAATATTACAACCCAAATAAATAAGGCCCAAAACATCCATTCATGCATTTAATCATACATCCATGTAAACCAATACATACAATTTATAAACATGTTAAATGCATGAATTAATCCCATTTCAATTATGTCCATAGCCATTATTTTGAAATCGCCAAATTTTGGCCAATCATGGTTCTAAACCCGTGCGGGCTTTGGGCCTCCAACCAAGGCAAAATTGCTCCCAATCCAATTGGGAAACCATGAATTCCAAAATTAGCCGTCCGGGTAATCGTGCCAAGAAAACCCGAACCAATTTCAATTAACCGTATTTATTTCCAAAATAAATATCGCATGAACGAAAAATAAATTTCATTCATAAAACATGCGCATAAAATTTCCAAAATTAAACACGCACAATATTAAAACAATTAAAATTTTAAAATCCCACGCGCATAAAAATTACCAAAATTTAAACACGCATATTTTTAAAATTTTAAATCCAGCCCGGCCCAAAAAAGCCCGCCAAATCCAAAAACGGGCCCGGCCCGCTGCACGGGGCAGCCGCGGCGCTGCTGCCCAACAGCAGCCAGCAGCAGCTGCTGCCTGTGGCGCCTAGCGCCGCAGGCAGCGGCTCCTGCCCCCGTTCCGACCCAAAACAGTCCGTGATTTTTTTCTGCATAAATAAAAACAACACGAAATTAAATCACCAAGAAATTAAATCAAACATAGGAAATTAAATCTAGCATTAAACTTATATGCAAAATAAAATTTCCATAACAAAATTCACAAATAGAAAATGAAACCAAGCATAAACCAATATGCAACAAAATTTTCCATTTGCAAAAATCAACAGGCAAAATCACAAACCCGAAACCAAAAGAATCCCATCCACAAAAATCTCCAATTTTAAAACACGGGATCTGCCAAGTTAAAGATTTCCACGGATCAAAAGCCTGCTCTGATACCACTGTTGGGATTCGTCACGGGAAACCGACCGATAAAAGCGGAAATACGCGTCGATTTCCTCGAATCCGGCCCAGGAGCTTAAGATGTGGAAATCAAAAACTAAAAGCATAAAAGGAGGGTTTCAAAAACTTACCACAAAGTCTCTCTAAGAGACGGATGCAAACTGCAGAAATCAAGTGTAGATTTCCTCCACCGATGCGTACACGAACGGCTCTAGGACCGAAACCCGTGCTAGCGACTCGGATAACAAGAAGAGAGGGAGAAAGAGAGAAGAAAAAGGGCTGCCAAGCTAAGTCCTTATGGCTGTCCAAAATATTTCTTTCCAAAAGAAATAATTCAATCTCTCTCTTTTACTCACAATTATTTTTTCTACCAAAGAAAAAAAACAAGTGCAAAAGTAGGCATAAATTCTTTCAAAGAAAGAATGTATACGGCCAAGCATGGAAGAAAATCATGGCTCATCATTTCAATCCATTGAAAATGAGATGGATGAGAATAAAGTAACAAATATCCATTTTGTCACTAAGCATGAGTCACCACTTTCCAATTGGTCCAAAAGATGCAAAGTCTCACTTTGCTTCCTTTTCCCTTTAGTCGAAATGGTGACTCACCCCTCTCATCTCTCCATATTCGGCCAACATAGAAGATTGGTGATCCCACCTTCATCATTTCCTTACCATAAAGGAAAAG
Organism: Euphorbia tirucalli; assembly: GCA_039660915.1. Classification (NCBI taxonomy): domain Eukaryota; kingdom Viridiplantae; phylum Streptophyta; class Magnoliopsida; order Malpighiales; family Euphorbiaceae; genus Euphorbia; species Euphorbia tirucalli. The sequence goes on along the minus strand of CM077636.1, from coordinate 36,644,543 downwards.
CAAGATGCAAGGTGGCAAAGTCCAACTTTGCCCCATCATATGTCATACCAATGACTCACCATTCTTTCATTGGTCCATAAGAATATGTCATCATCATTTTTGTCCATAAAATGACTCACAATTCTTACTAATTCCATGCAAAATTTCGGCCAACATATCCCATTAAATGTAGACTTTATTCCTTTAAAAGCCCAAGCCTAATTTTAATCCCATTATTTTAATTAATTTCAAATGCAACTTTAATTTAACATGTATGCTTATATATATTATACCATATATTACTTACATGTAAATTAAAATTCATTTGCCCTAGTAATTTAATCAAGGGATTAAATTAGACAATACATAAAATGAGATACATGTAAACCTATACATGTATAAGAATATTTCCACCTAGGAAATAATCCCACAAATTAATTCATTGAATTAATTATGAGAAGGCCAAAATAAATATTAATTATATCACTTTGATCAATCCAATTGAGTCATATAATATAATTAATATATCTCTCTCTCTTCAAACGTGTATACTCCAAGTACACACTTAATCCGACTAGTTAAAGTCCAGACGTTCAATGTGTACGATCCAATGGGCCCGTCTTTATGTTGGCAGTAGGCCAAGGCCCACAGACTGCAGGCGGGCTCTAGCAAGCCACTACAGCCCCCAATTAAGACGGAGTAAGCAGTCTAACTGAAAACGTAACCCTGTAGTTTGAACTTGTAAATCCCATGTCGCTGATATCGGTGTCCAACACAGAGGCATGGAAGTATCACCCTCCTTGTGTCTGGACCTTGACTTGATACCGAATGAACTGATGCTCACAAACAAGATCCAATCTTGTTTGGGTGCGGCCGCACACTTATCAGTAACATTCTTCAAGAGGCCGATGATATCGTGTCAGTGAATCACTGAGTGACATTCCCTTCTGCATATCCATAGCACTGCCATGTTTACTAACACACCCAAACGTACCCATACTTGGCACCCTTTTACGGGCCCGTTAGGCGTACACCAAAGTGTGCCACTTCACATGTAACACCATCATATGGTCCGGTCGAAGGACTTATACAAGTACTACTCGAGAATCATTTATGATACTATACCATGTAGATTCCCGTTAAGTGGATCAATCCAGTACCATGACCGTTTTACATGTACCCATTAACCTGGTTGACATTCCATGTTCTATGACCGGTAAGATACCGCCATACAACCAGGCTAATGATAGTCTTTAGTTCCATTCATTCCCATGATTGGAGCAGACTACGGATAACTTGATGGCCATATCATTTTCCCTATCCATAGTCTTACTGCCAAGTGCCTCACACTTGACAACATGGATATGGATATGTCCATTGGATACTCTACTTAAAATATAGCACAAGACATATAATAAATAGATTAATGCCTTTATTTCCTTGACACAAATTGTATAATACATAAAGTTCACATTAATGTACAAATGTATTATACAAACACAAGGACCAATGCCTCGGGACTAGGGCATTTCCAACAATAACGAATACAAGCTTGAGGTTAAGTAGGTAAGTTGCCCGAACCCTAAATCTCTGGATTAGGTACAGTAGTCTGCACTCGGTAGGGAGCTGTACTGGAATTTCTCGGATGAGCTGATCCCGGTGGCGACTCTGTCACTGATCTTGACATTTAGGTTTCAAGGTCATTAAGTAATAAATCTGGAAAATACTTTCTACAAAAGGAATTTCCAAGACAACTTAATAGTTTTCCCTATCTCAAGATAAACAAAAACTTTTTTTCCACAAACCTCGCTAAATCAAATCTCATACCCTGGCCCACTTCGCCGCGCTTATTTTATTCCATTTCGTCAAAAAGGTCGTCCGCTCATAGGTACACTGACGTAAGCTTCAAGACCAATCAGGATGAAAACCAACCATAGCTGATTCTACCCCAAAATCTGAGTACATTACTGCATGTGAAGCTCCAAAGGAAGCTTTTTGGATGAAGAAGTTCATCACTGAGTTAGGAGTAGTTCCATCGATCCTAGACCCAGTGAATGTCTTTTGTGACAACAACGGGGTCATCACACAAGCTAATGAGACTCTGTCATATAAGAACTCTAAACACTTACTCAGGTAGTTTCACCTCATCCGAGAGATCATGGACAGAGGAGACATTTCATTGCAGAGAGTTGACACCGAGAACAATGTCGCTGATCCGTTGACCAAGGCGCTGCCACAGGCGGAACACGAGGGTCATACTAGATCTATAGGGATTAGGGCAATGCCTAGGTGGAACTAGTGCAAGTGGGAGATTACTGGTGTGCCCTAGTCCAAATGGCATTGGTTCTTGTATTGTATTAGACTTTATATTTGGATATTTTGTATTATACATTTTATGTTGAAATAAAGGCATGAATCTATTTATTCATATCAAGTGCTATTTGTAAATAAAGTATCCAATGATTATAACCATACTAAAGTGAACCAATGTAGTTCATTGGATTATGAGACCTTTTAGTAGAGTTAAAGTTATAATCATAAAGACATCCTTGGTCTGCTATAATCATGCGAATGAACATAACCAAAGACTAGCATATCCTTGACTGGATGGTGGCATCTCACCAGCCATTAGACATAGACTGTCAGTCAATGATATAGGTACATATTAGGTTGCATGGTACTGGATTGATCCACCATGAGAACACCACATAGTTCGATCGTCATAGGTGTTTCTCGGGTAGGTCTTGTTATTATCCTTAGACCTGATGTTCATTGTAACATAACATGGGATCTCATACACTTTGAAATATGCCTAACGGGCTCGTAACAGGGTGCCAAGTATGGGTATGTTGGGTGGGCTAGTGAACATGTTAATGTTGATAGTGAAGCTGACAGAATTGCCACTCAGCGTCCCTTGAGATGACATCACTAGCCACTTGATGAGTGGGACTGACAAGTGTATGGCCATACCCGAATAAGTTGGGATACTTATTCATTAGGTTTAGTCCACTCGGTATCAAGGGATAAATAAGCATATAAGAGGATGACAGGGCCATGCCTCTTGCTTATATATTGATGTCAGTTGGCAAGGGATATAAGAGATCACTATCGGGTTATGTTTCACATTACACTACAAGTCTCCATTTTAATTGGGGGTTGTAATGGTTTGCTAGAACCCACTTACAGTCTGTGGGCCTTAGGCTCACTGCAAATATAAAGACAGACCCACAAGATCGTACACATAGAATGATTGAACGTTGACAAATCGGAATTGGAATGGAAACCAAATTAATTGAGTTATTGACATTAGGTTATGTCATAATTAATTCAATTATAAAGGGAGAAATTTATTTTATTTGATTAATTAATTACATGTAGTAAATAATTAATTAAATTAAATAATATTTCCTTGGTGGAAGAAAAAATACAAAGGTTGTATTTATTAAGGATGACTTTAATTTAACTTTGGGTTATTTTAATTTGATGAAATTGTATTTAATTGTATCAATTAGGATTTTATAATATAGTTTTATTTAATCCTAATGATATAAGATAAATCAATTAAATCAATTAAATAATCTATAGTTTTAATTAAAATCCTAGTAGGCTAAGGAGTATATATAGGAGGCCTTAACCTAATTCTCCCTAACCCTAATAGAGAATTTTCAGCCACAATAAGAAAATTACAGCAACCCCCTTTTGGACTTTCTCTTGGTTTTCATTTAATCCGTTCGCTAGCAAGAGTCCCGTTCGAGAGTCGTTCGTGTATCGGATTGTGGAGGAAACGCGTTTGGGTTTCTGGAGTAGTTTCTAGAGCAGACAATTAAGGTGAGAAAATTTATTTTCGCTGTTCTTGATTTCATTCTATTAATCTACATGTATCTTGGGCTTTGGAATCGAGGAAAATTTTAAATAGTATTCCGCCTTGCGTTTAATTTTTCCCGTGACAATTCCCTACAAAAAGGAGTACAAATACCCATTGAAGAGAAGAAAACCCTAACCCACATTTTCTATATAGAAAATTCGCCCCCCCCCCTTTTACTCTATCGATTCTTGATCCGATGCTAGCATGGGTGTTGCTTCGTTAGGTGTTCCATGTACGTGAGCGTGGAGGAAATCTCTTTTGGTTCTACAGCAATCTCTAGAAGAGACAGAAAAGGTGAGATCTAAATCTCTTAATCTTTTCTATGTTTTGATTTTGATTTCATCCACATGAGTTCCTGGTTCTTGGTTCTAGAAAATTTTAAAAAGGCTTCCGTTGCTATTTGGTTTTATTTTCAATTATGAATCCCAACACATACCACTTATGTGATGCTAATCCACCATTTTCGTGCAACCACATTCATTATTTTTTATCTGTGCATACACCATTCACATGCCTCATTTCGTGTGATATTTACACTAATAATTTTTGATGCATTCATATTCGTGTGTCATTCATACATGCACATTCTTCTTGGACCACTTGATTACTGCAAGAAATCCATACTCACTCAAAAAAAAAAAAAGACCCTTTGGCCAGAATCCAAAACCAAAAAGGAAAGTTAAAACAAAAATCTCCTAAAAGACCCTAAAAACATAAAAATGTATTTTTGAGGGCCTAAATGATGGAATTTGGTCGAAAAGCGACGTAGATCAACAACAAAGCTGTTGAGTTTCAATCGTCAGCCTGTTTCCAATGAATGTAAGGACTTCAAGCTTGCTATAAATTACCATTGTGCCACTTGTCCAAACATATTAGGGCTTGCTTTTCAACTACATCACGTACACGCTAACATCCTTTCATGCATCCATCACGCATTATATCATGTGACATTCACAGCCACTCTCATGTACATCCAAACATATCATTTGTGTGACATGCATTCATGCTAATATTTTCTTGTGGATCCATACTTGTCATATTGCATACACTTCATTTGCACTGACTTATTATTTCTGTGTAGCCATACATAGCATTTCGCGTGTATTTACCTCATCCGTATGCTTCATTGTGCGACATCCATATTTACTTTTTTGTGCAGGCATATGCATTTGTTTCTTGTGTGTATCCATACCATCCGAATACTTCATTTAGTGTGCCACACACATGTTCTCATTTTTTTATGCACATACTGTAAGCGCTGGAATTTTACTTCCAAAAAAAAAAGTAAAGTATAGTCGTACGACTATAACCGAACTATAGTCATACGACTGTAGATTGTGGCAGGTGAGCCACCCATACCTCAAAAGCTAAAAAAACAGAAGAAAGGAGAGGGGAGGACCAGACGAAAAAACGGGAGGAGAAAGACAGAAAAGAAAAAAAAAAGGAAAAGAAGAAGAGGAAAAAAGAGAAAGAAGAGAAACAAAGAAAGAAAGAACTGAACTACAAGAATCCCTCAGCATTTGGAAATTTTTGGACCCAAAATCCCTAACCCTAACTTAAGGAGAAAAGTGCGGATTTCAGTGGATTGGAGCAACGCCAGGGGTCAATCCTATGGTGGACGCACGCCAAAGAGGTAAACACTTCTTTTCCCCTCTGTTTTTCAAGCTTTCTGGGTGTTTGGTGTGCTTTCTCTGCATTTCTATCCTTTTTTCTGCATTTCTGTTCTAGAAATCAAGAACAGTCGTGCGACTGTTCTTGAGTTTGATGAACAGTCGTATGACTGTAGTTACAGTCGTACGAGTGTTCTTGATTTCCAGGTGATTTTCTTTCCAGTTTGTTTTAAATAAGATTTTGGCAAAATCCTGAGTCTGGAGTGTTTACAGTCGCACGACTGTAATTTACAGTCGTACAACTGTAGTTATATTCGTACGCCTGTAATTTACAGTCGTACGACTGTCGTTTCCAAAACCAGAATTTCACCTTTAATTCGCAAAAATTTCATAAAAAATCCATAAAAATCATAGAAAATTAGAAAATCCCAAAAATGAATTTTGTTGTGTGCATTCACGACCATAGATTCAATTTTCAGTAAAATTGCATTTAGAACAATTCAACGACGGAGACCCGGTTCTCTCGAAAACCGACCCACTTAATATGTAAAAATGCATGTAAACCAGAAAAATTGTTTTCAAAATGATTTTCCCACAAAAACTAAAATACAGGGACGTTTCAAAATGTTTTTCAGGTCTAACCGGGCCGGTTAGCCGAGCCAACCCGGTTATCCCCTAAATGCATGCCCCCAATTCTTGATTTCCCATTCTGTTTGTTTGAGTCCAACTTGTGGTGTGCTGTATAAATTGTGCTAACCTTTGTTTTGCAGCTTCTATTTTATTTTATTTTCATTTTTATTTGTATTTTAATAGAATTAATCGTGTATCTAGGCGGTTATAAATTTTTTTAGATTCTCGTGTATTTTAGGCGATTGTATAAGTGAGGCGAGAGCTTTTATTTTTCTATTCGATTTGGTTGTAAGCCAATTAAAATTTATTTCTTTTCCTTACTTTTGTATTAAATACCTGTATGTGCGCTGTATGCCCCTTTTATATTCAATAAAATTGACTTTAGATTTTTGAAATATCATTTGAGAACATTGGCAATATTTATCTTAATTACACACGAAATAAGGGATTTGTCCGGACCTGAATCTCTGGATAGTGTAGCGACCGTTCGTCTAGTTCAGCTACCTTAAGAATTTCCCGGTTGAGCTGAGCCAGGTGGCGACCCTACAATATCCATCGAGACTTAGGTCTCGGTTCTTTTATTCATTAATTCCATATATTCTCTAAAACCGATTTTCCATTCATAAAACCCCCACGCGAGGGAGGGGCCCGCCCGAGATCGAGGCACCCCTTCCAAAAGGGAGTCCCGCGTCCCGTCAAAAACGTGTCATCCGCTCACACATACTATAGAACTCAGCATACCATTTGTGTACACGTGCTTTCATGTCATTTGCGAGGTATACATGCATTACCATGACATCATGTGACATGTGCACATCTTCATATCACTTGTCATGTGATATACACACACTTATCACTTTATGGAACACATGCGCATGCTTTCACATCATTTTTGTATGATACACATGCACTACTATACCGTTTTGTATGACATATACATGCACTTTTACGTCCCATCACATACCATACGTGCATTCTCATTTCATGTGAGATACACATGGTCCTATACATAACGTGTTAGAATACACACTTCCATATCATTTTGTATGACATACACATATTTGCATAACATTTTTGTACAACCCATACACACCTTCATTGGATTGTATGATGCGGAAACATTTCCATAACATTGTGCAATGCATCTTCATGTCATTTTCATGTTGTATACACACAATTGTATGCCATTTTGTACGACTTATACATGCACTTCCATATCTTATCATGCACCATAAATATATTCACATGGCTAGTTTCGAATGCCATACAAACATTCTCAAATCATTTCGTGTGCCATATACACATTCTCCTAACATTACACACACACATGCACACTTTCATGACATTTCATATGTCATACGCATATTTCCATATCATTAACATGACACACATGCACTGTCATATCATACATATGTGCTCTCCACAAGATCGCGTACTAAACAAACATCTCTTTAACATTGAACTCCATACTCACATTTCCATGTCATTTATGCAACTTACACCCACTTTCATGTCATTTTCGTGGTGTACACATTTGTAAGACATATAGATGCACTTTCACAATTCTTCATATGCCATACATGCATTCTCATCCCATTTTCCATACGTGCATTCCATTTCATATATCATACTCACATTCTCATGTCATTTCATATGCCACACACACATCCTTATATCATTTTGTGTGTCATACGCATGTTCTCATATCTTTTCATGTGCCATATGCACGTTCTCATATCTTTTCTTGTGCCATACACACATCTTCATAGCATTTCGCATGCCATACATATATTCTAGTATCATTACATACACATGCTCTTAAATATTTTCGTGTGACATACACACACTTCCATGCATGGTTTGTCAAAACACACACCTCCATAGCATTACGAGACATGTATGTATGTCCATGCATTAAGTCTTATATGCACACATACACATCATTGCATGATATACATGTACTTTCGTTTGTATTATGTGTCAAGACACACACACGTTCCACATTATCGCATGCCATAAATGCACTCCATGAGATCACATGTTATGCATACACATATTTATTTTCATTCATATAGTCCCTTATCCATGTTGGTGCATACACCCGTTCCTATTGTCACCGCATAAGCAATTCCATTCCATCGCACAATGTATATGCATTCATTTTCAATCACACATCCTCATGTATCAATTGTGTGATGCTCACAATAACCTTTTTTTATGCGACCATATGCATTTTGTGACACATATTTTTACCATTTCATTATGCAATTTCATGCATCACCTTGATATGACTATATGTATTTGGCAATATCTGCATGATTTGTGTGCCATTTACATTAACCCCTATTATGCAGCCATATGCATTATGTAACATTCGTATTTAGGCCTTAGATGATCCGGCATGTACATACAGGCCCATCATTGTTAGTCTCAAATATGTGCATGGTTATACACGGGCATTCTTGGATCCGTATATCCATTTACGCGTGTCTAATTCTTAGGTGTTCAAGCACACCGAACTCCATCTGTACACACTTGTGTATGATTTCATTACTTTGTAGACCATATTTTTCATCCAAACACACAGGCATTCAAATACACCAAACTTTATCTATAAGCACTATGTACAAGTTCATCGTCTACCTCTAAGCCCCTAGGGGTTCAAATACACTGGACCTTAATCATTCATATTTATGTATGCGTCATCCATTTACGAACTATGCTTTTCATCTTACCCTTAGGTGTTCAAACACATCGAACTCCATCCATATGTACTTATGTCCGTGTTCACCCATGTAAGCCATGTCTTCCTCCAAGCCTTTAAGCATTCAAACACATCAAACCTCATTTGTAGACACTTGTGTATGAGTCACTTATTTTCTGCGAATCACATTTTGCTTTAGTATAGGATAGTCATGTCTGTTGGACTCAGTCTATTTTATTTAAATGCATGAGTCTCATCAGAAGGGTAGCGTCTCATGCCCATTATAACCGTGCATATATTGCATTCATCCTTTTACACATAGCATTAATAATTCACTCCCTACACTAGAATGCATATGCATTTCAGATCATCATTCAATCAGTCACTAGAGTGATGCCTACATTGGTTTTCTTCATACACATGGATACACACCATATCATGCGACATATATTCACTCACTCATTTCACATGAACGCATACCATATTATATGACATACTTTAATCTGATCATTCCATATGACACACACCATATTATGTGATGTACATTAATCCATTCATTTCACATACACACGTATCATGTCACTTGACACACACTAACACACTTCTCTCATGCAGCCGCACGTATCATGTCGAATGACATTCACTAACTCATCTACTTTCATAACCATGACATCATTTTTATGACATTCACATTAACCAGTTTAATGTAACCATAATTGCTTGCCAAGCATCCATATTATCATTTGTATGGCATGCACACTAACCAGTTTAATGAAGCCATAATTTTTGCCCAAGCATTCACATCATTACCCATGTGACATGCACACTTACCCATTTTAATGTAGCCATAATCACTTTGCAATCATTTCCTTTAGCCAAAAACTTTTAGGTATCCCAAGGGTGTTGAACCTTGACTAGCGGATTCTAGTCGAAACCCTTTAGGTGCTCCATGAGTGCCGAACCTTGACTAGCGGATTCTAGTCCAAACCCTTGAGGTGCTCCACTAGTGTCGAACCTTAACTAGTGGATTCTAGTCAAAACCCCTTCAAGTGCTCCACGAGTGTTGAACCTTGACTAGTAGATCAAACCTATTAGTAGAAACCTTTTAGGTACCCCAAGGGTGTCAAACCTTCACTATTAGATTCTAGTCAAAACCCTTTAGGTTTTCCACGAGTGTCAAACCTTGACTACCCAATTTTAGTCCAAACCCTTAAGGTGCCCCAAAGGTGTCGAACCTTGACTAGCGGATTCTAGCCAAAACATTTTAGGTACCCCAACAGTGTCGAACCTTGACTAGTGGATCCCAGCCGAAACCTTCTAGGTGCTCCATGAGAATTCTACCTTGACTAGCGGATTCTAGTTGAAATCTTCCATCCATGTCACTAGCACATTCTAGTCAAAACCTTCCATCCGTGTCACTAGCACACTCTAGTCGAAACCTTACATTTGTGTCACTAGCACACTCTAGTCGAAACCTTGCATCCGTGTCACTAGCACACTCTAGTCAAAATCTTTTAGGGGTTCCATGGTACTGAGCCATTTGGCCATATGATCCCTAAGTATTGATTTCTAAATCATATATCATGGTCATTGACTCCATTCACATATCATAAATCATGCACACATCATATCATGCATGCATGCATGCACGTGTATTATCCTCTACTTAAGGCCTTTCCATATGTGAGCGTGGGATTTTCATCCCCGGTTTCAATGATGAAAAAAGTTGTTTATTTGCTTTTATAGCCTTTTACAGCCATAGGAGTCAAATTCAATTCAAGATCAAAGCTCCGATTGATCAAACTTCAAGCCTTGGAACATTTCCCGGGTGACAGAGGAGGCTGTCTGGAAACAACAGTCGTAAGGCTGTAACATCAGCTGCTTGATTGTTATGTCTATACCAGCACGGGTCTCGATGTCTGACAAAACCATGATCTTCAACCTTAGAAATGATTTTTTTTATGTTTTTGGATAGATTTAATGAAGAAAAACCAGACCAGAATCAGAAATAGAGGTTTGCATCTTTGATTTAGAGAGAAAGGAGAAGAAAAAGGAAGAAAGGAAAATCAAGCTTTTTCTTTAATTTTCATCTTCAATCTGTTCTTAGGCTTAAAACTAGTTAGAAATTATAGGGAAACAATTCAAAAAGACTTCTAATAGGTTTAAAGACTAATATGGACACTAAAACCTTAACTTTTGGAGCTTTAAACTGTTTTTGTAGCTTAAAGTTCGGGTTCAAAATTAGGGCCTTTCTCAAAGGATTTTCAACTCTAAAAGTTACGGATCCATGCTATAAGGGTAAATATTTAATAAACCAAATCATTTGACCTATTCGTGTTGTATTTTGGCATCATTTGCATCGCTTTTTAAAGTTGCTCTGTTTTGGGGTTCTGCTCTGAGAACTAGACTCATGTGACAGTCATAACACATGCATGGCTGTAGTTCTAAAAACAAAACTGCTAAGTTGGAATTTTGAAATCCTTCACTGGTCTTGAAGTGATACCCTAACAGGTGTAAATATATAGCTGCACGGCTGTTGAATCAACACCCGTACGGATATCAGCTCAGGATAGAATCACCAAAAATTGATTATCACATATTTCATGACATTTGAACCTTAGATTTACATTCTAAAAGTATGCATTACAACATAATAACGATAAAAACCTATTTCCTTAGAAGTCGACTCACTTACCATGCTAAATAATTAACAGGTAAAACCGTTCTTAAAAATCATTTTCTCAAAAACCTATATGGGGACTTTCAAATGTTTACCAGGTCTAGTCGGTGAGATTTGTTGAGTTTTTCCTGCTACCCCCTAAATGCATGATCTCGATTCATTTATTATCCTATTCTGTCGTGTTTGAGTCTAAAGTGCAATTATTCATTTACTAACGTCTGTTTTGTAGGATTATATATATGTTTAGGATTTTATTATCTGTTGGGATTCGTCACGGGAAACCGACCGATAAAAGCGGAAATACGCGTCGATTTCCTCGAATCCGGCCCAGGAGCTTAAGATGTGGAAATCAAAAACTTAAAGCATAAAAGGAGGGTTTCAAAAACTTACCACAAAGTCTCTCTAAGAGACGGATGCGGACTGCAGAAATCAAGTGTAGATTTCCTCCACCGATGCGTACACGAACGGCTCTCGGACCGAAACCCGTGCTAGCGACTCGGATGTTATTGCAAGAGAAAGAGAGAGCTGAAATTTTCTTTCCAAAAGAAAATATCACCAAGTGATGGGCGGCCAAGCTCAACCCTTATGGCAATGATGATATAGTTTTTCAAGTGTGAGTCACCACTTCTAATTGGTCCAAAAATTCAAAGTCTAACTTTGCAACCTCTTAGTCCAAAATGGTGACTCACCATACATCTCCCTTGCCATAATACGGCCATCAATTAACAAGTGATGAATTAGTTTTGTTTTCTTTTCCAAAAGAATAAAACCTATGTCAAACCTATGACACATCACTTTCACCCTTTAAATGCATAAGGAGTAAAGTCAATCTTTAGCTTAGAGACAAAAGAATGACTCATCCAAATGCTAAGGATTCGGCCAACACTCAAGGAAATGGTCATCATCTTTTCCACTTTCTTACCAAAAGTTAAGGAAAGATCAAATGGAGCAAAGTCCAACTTTGCCACTTCTTAAGTCAAACCAATGACTCACCATTTTCTTATTGGTTCATAAGAATTGGTCATCATCATTTTTGTCCATAGAATGACTCACATTCTTATCCAAATGCATGTAAATTTCGGCCAACACAATTCCAATTCATGTGGGACAATTCATTTTACATCTTAAGCCCAATTTTAATTCCTTTGATTTAATGAATTTCAAATGCAACTTTAATGTAACATGTATGCTTATATATTATTCCATATAATATATTACATACATTTAAATTAAAATTCATTTGACCTATTAATTTAATCAAGGGATTAAATTAGACATACATAAAATGAGATACATGTAAACCTATACATGTATTATAATATTTCCACCTAGGAAATAATCCCATAAATTAATTCATTGAATTAATTAAGAGAAGGCCAAAATAAATATTAATTATATAACTTTGATCAATCCAATTGATGCATATAATATAATTAATATATCTCTCTCTCTTCAAACGTGTATACTCCAAGTACACACTTAATCCGACTAGTTAAAGTCCAGACGTTCAATGTGTACGATCCAATGGGCCCGTCTTTATGTTGGCATCTAGCAAGCCACTGCAGCCCCCAATTAAGACGGAGTAAGCAGTCAAACTGAAAACGTAACCCAGTAGTTTGAACTTGTAAATCCCATGTCGCTGATATCGGTGTCCAACACAGAGGCATGGAAGTATCACCCTCTTTGTGTCTGGACCTTTACTTGATACCGAATGAACTGATGCTCACAAACAAGATCCAATCTTGTTTGGGTGCGGCCGCACACTTATCAGCAACATTCTTCAAGAGGCCGATGATATCGTCTCAGTGAATCACTGAGTGACATTCCCTTCTGCATATCCATGGTACTGCCATGTTCACTAACACACCCGAACGTACCCATACTTGGCACCCTTTTACAGGCCCGTTAGGCGTACACCAAAGTGTGCCACTTCACATGCAGCACCATCATATGGTTCGGTCAAAGGACTTATACAAGTACTACGCGAGAATCATTTGTGATACTATACCATGTAGATTCCCGTTAAGTGGATCGATCCAGTACCATGCCCTTTTTGCATGTACCCATTAACCTGATTGACATTCCATGTTCTATGACCGGTAAGACACCGCCATACAACCAGGCTAATGATAGTCTTTAGTTCCATTCATTCCCATGATTGGAGCAGACTACGGATAACTTTATGGCCATATCGTTTTCCCTATCCACGGTCTTACTGCCAAGTGCCTCACACTTGACATGGATATGGATATGTCCATTGGATACTCTATTTAAAATATAGCACAAGACATATAATAAATAGATTAATGCCTTTATTTCCTTGACACAAATTGTATAATACATAAAGATTACATTAATGTACAAATGTATTATACAAACACAAGGACCAATGCCTCGGGACTAGGGCATTTCCAACAATTATCATATTAGATAAATTCAAGTATTTTAGGAGATTGTATCCTGATTCCCCCATTCAATTCATATGTATCCCCTTGGGTAGTTTATTGGTTTTGGTCTGTAAAATTAATTTATTTATTGTTTTTTGTACCTTGCATGGACACCATATGCTCTAAGTAAAATCAATTAGTTTCATAAAATGCTATAATATGGTTGTTGAAGCATTTATTTTAATTAGATAACAAGTAAATGACTCATCCAGACCAAGATCTTTGGAAGGTATAATGGCCCTCACCTGGTTTCAGCTATACCTAAATTTCTCGATTGAGCTTAGCTGGGTGGCGGCTCCTATATCTTCGAGATTTAGATTTTGAATCTTTTATGAAAGTTATTCTCCAAAATGAATTTTGTACTATAATTAAAACAAAAAAACCCTTAATTATAAAAATTTCTCGGTTCGCTTCGTCGCATTTCGTGCATTAAAAAAAGATCATCCACTCACACCATGCATAAACCCACGGACAGTAACAGGTATTCATATTCAGAGGGGATTTCTTCAGAAGTGTGGAGGCAACTTAAGGATAGATTAGTAAGGATCACTCCAAAGAGCCATTGGTCAGTTCAGTCACTAAAGTAAGAATCAGAACTCAAATTCAGAATCATTCAGTGAAGAGGTCATTGCAACTCGAATCAAAGAGTTCATGGCTAATTGTAGCATTTAATTCAGGAACAATCAGTATGACGCTCGAGTCAGACTCAAGGCCAAGTTTAGAACCAGCTAAAATTTTCAGTGTATCTGAGACCATGGACATAAGGGATATGAATGATACTGTGAGTGATACTACAGAGGTTCTCAAAAACCTCTTCTTGACATTAGAGTTCAAGAAGGTGATTAGAGAGGAAATGGTTGTAATGCTGGGCTTAAAAATTCTTTCTCAATATGGTTTCGTAAAATTGTTAGGGAAGAGATCACTTCCGTGATGACAGACATGGGAATTAAAGTGGCAGTAGAACTAAGAAAGGAGATTGATCCAAATCCTAATAGATTTATTGATATACATCCCTAGATGGATCAGGATGTACATGCCTATTCTATGAGTTTGTTGGTATCGGAGAACACCCTCTATGAAGGCTCAGATTCCCTCACTATGTATGGACATACGGTGGTGGCAACTGCTATGATGATGACTACTGTACAACTACCTGTTCATTTGCCTATTTCTATAAGAGTTCTACAGTTAACCCTTTTCATATGAGAATGAATCGAGCTCAATCAACACATTGAGTGTAGGAATTACAACAACTAACCAGAAACAGTCTTCTTCAGGGGAAAATGGAATATCTTCTTGGAAAATGATGTTGATCCGGATATTTGCAAAATGCATAAGTAAGAGCTTATTGCAATCCCTTAGACCTTATGCTCTACCACCAGAGGGAAAATGGGACAATGTTTACTCTTATCATATGATGGTCAGACACAAGACTAATGATTACATTCCCTTGATCAATGAAATACTAAGATTGATCAGAGAAGAAAAGTAAGGAATCCATTTAAGCTTGACATCTGTGCTAATCCCCTTTCTCGACAAAAGAGGAAGGTGGGCGAACTGCATATGGGACATCGTTCACTCCCTCGAACCCCTAAGGACAATTTGGGTTCATAGTTAGGGATGGATAGTGAGGCCACCGAGACCGTGAATAGCCCATCATAAAAAGGGAGAAAGATAGAATAACCTTTAAAGACTGACCAAAGGGATTGCGAACCGATGAACTGATGATTTGAAGACCCTTTGCATATGGGGAGACTATTTTGCTGGTAATATATTGATTAGACATTTGTGAACCCATGAACAACTTATTTTGAATGCCATGCAGTTTTTTATCATCTTACTTGTCGGAACCAGCCCGACGGGTGAAAAAAGAAAACGATGTTATTTACTTTTTTGCTTTTTATGATAATTTTTTTTTTATTAGAGTCACCACCAACCGACTTTTAGTGCGATTGGACACTATCAACAACCAGAGATTCTATTTTTGGTCTATTTTCCAATTAAGTGTAAGGAAAACCTAAGTCACCCTACCCCGTCCATGCTTGGTACTAAAATTGTAAATTATTTATTTTGATGTAATTTTCCTTTTTTATCCACGGCAACCCAAATTTAAATAAATAACCCTTATATAAGAACATGATTATTTATATGCTACATATATTAGTATAAACCTATGATTAAACTAAAGGTAAAGTTAATATAAAAAAAATTATAGAAATAGAATTTGGCTTATGTTAATAGCACAAGACTTTAAATTATTCTAAGTTGCTAAAAAAACATTTTATTTAAATTAAACACTTGCAATTTAATTCAAAAAACTTGTTTAATTATTATGTTTAAAGTTAAGAAAGAAAAAAAGGTGTTTAGTTCATATTCAGGCTTCACACATTCCATTGGCCCATTTCTCTTGACCCAAAATCTTAGGTAATTATTAAATAAAGGATAATTTAGATAAATACCCTTATTTTCAACTATTCTTTGAAAAATACATAAAAAGAAAAATTCCCTCTAAAATACCTACAAAACTTTGACCAATTTTTAAAATTCTCTCATTTGCAATTGTTGAAAATACGTCCTTTTAGTTATAAAAACAACAAGAAAAAAAATCAAAAATCTACTCTCCTTCTTATACCATAGGAATCCCTTTTATTCTTTCGTATCTTCTATAATTTAAACCTTTTTTTTCATTTATCTTTCAAACAGTTCATTTTTTTTATGTTCCACTTTAGCAAGTTCTTTTCGTCTCTTTTTTATCTTCAAAACGAGATCCATATGTATATATTTTTTCTATTTTTTTCGACTGTAAAAAATGTATTAAAAAAGTATCAAAGATATAATTTCTTTTTATATTTTTATGATACAGTTTTGATACATTTATGATATTAACACTATCAGAAATGTATCAAACATAACTATTTGTACAATTCTAATACAATAAAATGTATCAAAAATGTATTAGAATTGTATTAAAAATGTATCAAAAATCTATCAAAAACGTATCAGAAATGTATTAAAAACGTATCAAAAACGTATCAAAAACATATCAGAAATATATCAAAAATGTATCAGAAAAGTATTTTTGATACATTTTTTATGTTGAAAGTATCATAAATGTAACAGAAATGTATTAAACATAACTATTTATGTAGTTTAATACAATAAAATGCATCAGAATTGTATCAGAAATGTATAAAAAATGTAACAGAAATGTATAAAAAAATATATCAACAAGCAGACATTGGTTCAATATACTTTATTCTGTATTTTTTTTCCATAGTTAGCTTTTATTTAGTTGTCATAACAATAAAACAATCTGTTTAGGTGATTCCTCACTATAGATAAAAAAAGTATGTAATTAACACATAAAACACAATACGGGAAGTATCTTAAATGTATCATAATTGTCTTAGAAAATATCAACAAACAAACATTGATACAATATATTTCATTCTATAGTTTTTTCTAAAGTTGGCTTTTATTTAACCTTCATAACAATAAAAAAAATATAGTTTAGTTCCTCACCACAAATAAAATCATTTTTGGTACAATTTTGACACATTTATTTTACATTTTTGACACAAACCGGTGATCCAGTGTCTGTCCAACCTCATAACCTTATGCCATATTGCTTCATTTTTAACCAACATTGTCTTACCCTTCACATCATTGAACTCCCGTCACTCAAACTCTCTCCCTTAGTTTGCTGCTGTCAATTGCTAGTGGTCGGGGCTTAGCTTCTTCACCTTTTCCATCGCTAATCTCCTCGTTTCCATCATCTGATCTAGATTGAGTAACCGTCCCTATGGCTGATCCAAAGTTATCAACGTTGTTTCTCCGTCCATGACCAGCGTTCTGATCCATCGATTTTGCCTCTCCTTTCATGCCGTCGTCGGTTGTTGGTAGCTAGAGCTCGCTACAAATCCCCACTAGTCGAAGGTAATACTCTTTACTTCTCTTGTTTTGTCCGATTAGTTTTTGGGTTCGATTTTCTAAAGTAAACCCCTCTGATTTTGTTATTCTCTTCATCAGGTTTTAAAAAATTTCATCTAAGCACTAGAATTCACCATGATTGAACTGTAGCGGTGAAAGAACCTATCAGCGATGATAGTGTGTTCAGTGGTATCTCCTCTTTCTTGATTTCTATTTTGTCTATTTTGTTTTCTTGATTTGTGTTTCTTTTGTATTTTTATATATTTTTGGTTTTTTTCCTACTGATCTTTATTTGGTTTCATTTTTCAGAGATCAAAACCAAAGCTAGTTTGCTCACTAGCATCTCATCGGATTTTCAGAAGTTCTCAAATAGAAATGGCCTTTCTAGTTAAGTCCCTAAATTCTTATTTTAATTCCTTAAAGTGCATGTGTGTGGCTGAAGCATGCTTCCTATTATTGATAACTGAAGATGATGCTTGCTTTTTTTTAATTTATGAAAGGAACTTGGATTTTCAAAATTGTCTGCATATTGATTTAAATTAAAGCTCGTAAATCAAAATGAGAATGATTATTGTGTGGACTGAATTTGGATCCTCTTTTTTTGAAATTCTAGTTTATATGTATGTGAATTTAAGAACTGGACTTGTAATGCATGCATGAACTTTTAAATATAAACTTGAAATTTGCAAATGATATGCTTGGATACATGTGCCTATGATGATGTGTGTGCCAGTATCATGTATTAGAAGATATGAATGAAAAGAGATATTGATGTAGAAGCTGGAAATTCTATATGATGCCTGATTCCTAACAGGTTATTGTATATATGCAAGAAATTAAATAACTATTTTTCTTTGCAAAAAGTATTTTATTAAAACCGAAACTCATTTTTAGATATAGGCATTCATGTGTGAGGATTAAAATAAAAGAATCATTCTTTATCACCAAAATCTCTTTTTTTTTTTTTTTTTTTTTGTGGATATGGGCATTTTTGTGAAATGGATGAAGCCATAAGCTTGCTCATTACACATTGTGACTCTTGATTTTGTTGTGTTTTTAGAATAGAATACTACTCATTTCTGTTCTTCCTTTCATAAGAACAACATAAAATGATGAAGAAAAAGACAACACTTAAAGACTCAAGACCAAGGAGAAGATTTGATGCAAAGTGATTTTATTTTCTAATTTTATTTGCTCAAGGATGACTATAATAATTGTTTTGCTCTCTTTTTTGTTTTTATTTCGCACTCATAAGTGCTTCTAGAAACACAGGCACTACTAGAACACACACATAAACACTAAATCCTAAATCATAAACCAATAGCAGGAAATGCATGCATTCCATGCCCCATCTCTTATTAGTAGCTTAAGACTTAAAGATAATTCTTTCTCCATGACATGAAGCAAATATCTTCCTTTAAGTCATAACTACCTATAACACAAATCTAAAACAAAAAATAAAACTCAAGACGTAGGAATAGAAGAAATGGATGAATTTAATGACTCAAATTGGCAATAAATAAAGAGAAAATTTGGGCAGAAAATATGAGACAATTGAGTAGGATTTGCTGCCTCTTCCTATTTCAAATGAATCTGACTTTTTCTCACCTTTCCTTCTTTTCTTTTAATTTCTTTTTAAACTCACTATTTCTATCTAATTTTGTCCTTTTTCTTCTGTGTCTTTGGAATTCTGTTTTTCTGAATGTCTCCCCTCTCTCCTTAAGTCTGAAAACATCTCTTTAATTTATAAGAAAGGACAGTTACTGGTCACGTGAATACTACCTCCATGAAGAGCAAGCAATAACAGCTAGACTTCTTTGCAATTTCTAGTTCAAATTTGACTAAATGGTAACTATTTACTAGAAGCCCACATCTCTGCAATATGGGCTTTCTACAGGCCCACCTCTGCATAATTTAAGATACTAAAATTTGCTAAGCCCATGTAATTCTCTTTAATTGCTCACTAATTTGTATTTTCTGTATTTGTATTTTTTTTTATTTTGTTTTGTATTCAATACTTGTAACTAAAAGAAAATCAATAAAATAATTCATTTATTTTCCATGTCTTATTCCACTTTTATTTCTTTTTTCTCCTCTTAGTCTATAAAGTTAAATTAAAATAAAAATTTGTTGTGTTTTGGATTTTTCTTAAGTAATTAAACATAATAAAAAATAAAATAGCACCCAGATAAAATGGATATCTACAGTTGCCCCCCATTATATAACTTTAAATCTGTAAAGATATATAAAGTACCATAGATAGCCATTTTAGTCATTGCAAACAAAAAAAACTTGATTTTCTAAAAAAAAACATTTTAAGGGAAAACGACTATAAATGATTCGATTTTTTTCATTTTGAATGGGTTCGATACTATGTAGTTTCACTACTTCAAAATGATATTGCGACTACAAATGGGCTCGACCTCTTGGACTCTGTTCACAAGAGGTTCATTTTTTTAAGAAGAGGTCCATCTCAAGGACTCCGTTCACTTGGGATATGACTGTCAAAAGGAACTTTCCATCTATAATGGGCTCAACCTCTTAGATTCCGCTCATAAGAGGTTCTATTTTTTAAGAGAAAAAGTTGATCCCACAGACTCCGTTTACTTTGGAAACGATTATGAAAAAGAACTTCTCATTTAGCATGGGATCGACCTTTAGAACTCCATTCACAAGAGGTTTGATTTTTCTAAGAATAAGTCGATATCAAGGACTCCGTTCACTTAGGAAATGACCGTGAAAAAGAACTTTCCATCTACAATGGGCTCGACTTCCGTTAATAAGAGGTTTAATTTTTTAAGAAAATGATCATGACAAAGAACTTCCCATCTACAATGGGCTCGACCTCTAGGACTCCGTTTATAGGAGGTTCGATTTTTTTAAGAAAACGATCGTGAAAAAGAACTTCCCATCTATAATGGGTTCAACCTCTAGGACACCATTCACAAGAGGTTCAATTTTATAAGAAAACAATTGTAAAAAAGAACTTCCTATCTTTAATTGGCTCGACCTCTAGGACTCCATTTATAAGAGGTTTGATTTTTTTAAGAAAACGATCATGAAAAGAACTTCCCATTAATAATGGGCTCGACCTCTAGGACTTTGTTCACAAGAGGTTCGATTTTTTAAGAAAATGATCACGAAAAAGAGCTTCCCATCTATAATGGGCTCAACCTCAAGGACTCCATTCACAGGAGGTTCGATTTTTCTAAGAAGAGGTCGATCTCAAGGACTCCATTCACTTGGGAAACGACCGTGAAAAAGAACTTCTCATCTACAATGGGCTCAACCTCTAGGACTCCGTTCATAAGAGGTTCAATTTTTCTAAGAAGAGGTTAATCTTAAGGACTCCGTTCACTTAGGAACCGTGAAAAGGAACTTCCCATCTATAATGGGCTCGACCTCTAGGACTCCATTCACAGGAGGTTCAATTTTTTAAGAAAATGATAATGAAAAAGAATGTCCCATCTACAATGGGTTGACCTCTAGGACTCCGTTCATAGGAGGTTTGAATTTTTTAAGAAGAGTTCAATCTCAAGGACTCCATTCACTTGGTAAACGGCTGCGAAAAGGGAACTTCCATCTTGAAATAAGTTTGTTATCTCTAACAGAATTGATAAACATATTTCTCAGTCGAATTGATTCATCCTCTTAAACAGCAACATATGGTTCTTAGGAAATATTCGACTTCCTAGATAGTCATCACGAGAAGATTGATTAAAGGTTTTGCCTAAACAACAAAGATCACGAGAGTTTCGCTAGATTACTTCACTTTAAGAATATGCAAGGTTTGTTGACTCGATTGACCTTTCCAACAAAAAAATCAATGGCTTGCTTGGCCTTCTTGATAAAAATCACAAAAAATTGAATCATGAAAAGTCAATGATGTGTTTGATCTCTTGAAATGGAAATATGAGGGGTACAAAAATGATCTCAAGGTCAAAGAGCACTAGGGTTATAGCCATGGAAAAGACTTACAAGAATATTCCTCCTAGGCTGCAATACCTAAGAATTTGACCCTGAAAATAGAAATTTTGCCCCCAAGGAACTTGATCATAAGTGGCTCATTCTTTGTTTTGGAAAACTCTAACCGTATGAACTTCATTACTTAAGGGTTCGATTCCTATCTCGTCATGCTAAATTAGTGCCTCTCTTTACGACACCAATTTTGATCACCTTGTGATCAAATGAACAAGTTTGACCCTAAGGAGTCTAATCCACGAGGTCTGTACAAAAATTGGTGAAATTGCCTCTCTTGATAGTTGAAACTTGGAAAAGTTTAAATCAACTTGAATTTTCAGAATTAATAAAATTGATCCTACCCTGATCAGAATTTTGTAAGACAAGTAATGAAATTTGACTAACTAGTTGTCAACTAGATTTTGACAAAGGGAGAAAATGATTTTTTTTAATTCACTGAATGAAGAATGAAATTTGAGTAGACTCTTGATAAAAAAAATTGAAATGAATATCTCATTGATAAAATCTAACAAAGCAAAGGATGAAATCTAATCAGATATGACAAAAATATATTTACATTCATTTAAATAAAAGTACACTTATTCAAAAATTTTCCTTGAATAAAATTTGAAATTTTGATAAAAGTGATTGAATTGCATTATAAGTACAACTAAAGCATACACAATTCTTGCAAAGACAAACCGTACAAATTAATCTACAGTATATCTCAAAATTTTGACAAAATGAAAATATCCCTAGAGGAACTTTCATGAAAATGTATGATATGCAAGTTGATGTTTTTTCCTTCCTCTTTTTTATTTATATTTTTTAGCATCAAGTAATGGAAGATCAAAATTAACTTGAGAAATTAAACAAATAAATTAGTTGATACAATTTTGGATGTCATCCTTTCTCGCAGAACACTTCGATGTTGTAGATTATCTTCTTGAAATTCTTGGAAATATACTCTTATGCATGTGCTTCCAACTAGTCCTTAGAAAACCTTCCATGAACTTTGAAAGTTTTTATCTTGGAGTGATTGCTTCTTCAAACAAACACACTTTTCTCATTTTTATTAAAGGGAATGACGGAAATGTTCAAGAGCTCTGTACACAGTCAGTGCTTGATAATACTTTTGTTAAATCAATCATCTCTTGAGATATCATGGTAGTAGTCACGTCCTCATCTTCATTAATTGATTCCACTTGCAGCTTAGTTAAGCATGTATTCAGGATATGACTTTGAAAATTGTGGTTCTTTACAACTTATATTTTCTAGATTACTTATATTTATAAACCGTACCCCCTTATTCAGTTTTTTAACCCAAAATGTATGTATTTGAGTCGAAAGATCAATATTGCACATTGTCCTTAAACATCTCTAGATCGAATATGCATGAAGTTCCAAAGAAGTGTCCATCACACTATCCCTTAGTAACTATTACATTTATGAAGGCTGAACCGTACAAAACATAGAGTATAACTTGACAACTCATTGTGCAAAGGAAATATGAAACTACCATTGAAAATTATTCATTTCTCATATTCTCAAGATCATAATTATTTAATGAATGCATAAAACCATTCAAATGATGTATTTTTGGAAAATTATTTTAAGGGTGAATCAAGGATGATTTGGCCAAAGAAGGAAGACATGCCTCAAGATTTAGGTGCTTTATTATATGATATAGTTTAAAAGGGAATGGAAAAGGGTTTTTTTTCAAATAATACAAAATTGAAAAATCCTAATGACTACAAAACAAGATAGATTTCATTGCCCAGAATTTTTGCTACCACATTTTAACACCCTGGTTGGTGTTATTCTTTGATCTTTGCTGACGATGACATTTTGGTTGCCCTCGGTTCTAGCTTTATCGTCTTGACCTTTATTGATGAGATCCCTGCTTTTTTGTGTTGATTTTGACTTTCTTTGAAGGCATCTTCTTAGTTGCTCCAGTTTAGTAAAGTTCTTGCTGGTACCATCATATGCTAATTTCGGCTTTTAATGGAGGCCCTTTCTTAGTTGCCCCCTGTTAATGAAGTTCTTGCTCTTATTATCTTGACTTTCATTGAAAGTGCCATCTCAGTTGCCTCCCAATTTTATCCACCTATCAACTTTGATTTCTTGCCATCTGAATGCTAACAATGGCTTTTGAAGCATGCATTTCTTTTTTAGAGATGTACTATTGCAAAGGCAAGTGAAGATACATCCTTATTATATTGCTTGTGAAGCATCCTAACATGGTATTTTTCTTACTCTTTTTCTCTTTTTTTTCTCTTTTTCTTATTTCTTTTACTTCTTTTTTTTTCTTTGTTTTCTTTTTGTCTCTTTTTTTCTCTTTACATTTCAGGAAAAATGAAAATGTATCTCATTGAATTCCTCTGGCTTCACTGTGCTCCTTCTATACGTCGTGAACGAGGATATCTCACTCAAATCTCAATTGTACTTCTTCACGATAACTTGACTAATTTTTCTTCTCCTCAAATCTCGGCACTACATTTGTCATTGATTTCTTTAATTATGCAATTCTAAATAAAAATTACCAAGATTAATGAAAAAAGTTAATTTTAAACTTTCCTAAGCTTATTTTTCATACTCATCTCTACTAATAAAAGCTAACAATATGATTGAAGATCCCAAGGTCATTTTGGTTTATTAGGTTTATAGGGTAACAATGGGGTGAAAAGAAATGGATAAAAATATTAGGCAATTCAAGAAACCGCATCAACTAAAGTTCTCCATAACTTCCTCTCTAAATTTAAAATTTGACCTGACGATTTCCCCGATTTTTGCAGTGTATTACATTTTATTGCTTTTTCCTCATATTTTATTTAGTCTTCTAAGTCAAAAGCTTATCCATTGTTTCTTACCAATGTTGCTTGGATTAAATCTTCTTTGTAGAGGATAGCTTAGAGTGTTCATCCTCATACTCTTCATTCGATATTTCACTTGATTTTTGGACAACACATCAAAGCTTGGATAAGCAGATATCCAGTATTCTAATAGCTTGGGATTCAAGACATAAAATACATGTTTTCATCAAAATTTTCCCTTGCTATTTTTTGCTGAAGACCAAGAGTCAGACTTATTTGGCATTTTTAATAAGATCTTCAAATTTCTTCACATGTCTGACGATTTCCCCGATTTTTGCAATGTATTACATTTTATTGCTTTTTCCTCATATTTTATTCAGTCTTCTAAGTCAAAAGCTTATCCATTATTTCTTACCAATGTTGCTTGGATTAAATCTTCTTTGTAGAGGATAGCTTAGAGTGTTCATCCTTATGCTCTTCATTTGATATTTCACTTGATTTTTGGACAACACATCAAAGCTTGGATAAGCAGATATCCAGTATTCTAATAGCTTGGGATTCAAGAAATAAAATACAAGTTTTCATCAAACTTTTCCCTTGCTATTTTTTGCTGAAGACCAAGAGTCAGACTTATTTGGCATTTTTAACAAGATCTTCAAATTTCTTCACATGTCTGGCCCTCAGAACATGTATATTACCATAAATCAAACAAAGGTTTCCATAAAACATTTATCTCGAGAGATGACCCCCCTCTTCTCGAGATAATGCTGATGTTATTGCCTCTTAAATGGGCTCAATGTGATTCAGACATGAGAAAATTTTCTTCTTTCCCACATTTCTCTTCTCGTCATCCAAGTAAGATTTTTCTTTAAATGAAACTCCAGATAGAACCATATTCACATTAAGCAGACAATCCATCTTACCAAAGTTTATATATACTCTTCAGATTGTGCATCTTTTTAAAAGAATATCCTATGACCCTTTTGGAACCTTTATCCAATCTGCTTAGAAAAAATACCTTGGGGACTTTATCACAATTAACAAATGTGATGAGAGGCCTTAAAAGTTATGCTATTCTTATCTAAGCGCCTACTCCATCTATCCCCTTGAAGCTTGAATATCTTTTGATATGGATTTAAAATAACCATTAAGAATTGTCTCGTGAAGAGGCGTCCTATTGACAAGGAAAGTTCCCTTGACTGTAGTTCCACTATTGAAATTTCTCTTTTTCCTGACGAAATTTTTTCATGACGACCGCATTTATCATTTTCCTTTGAGCATGTGATTTCAGCACTTTAATTTAAATCCTCTAAACTAAACCCGTTTCACTATGAAAGCATTGGGGGTTTTCATCCTTATAGATGTGATTTGAACATAACACCCTATTGATTCTTGTAACATTTTCACAAAATAAATCAACATTTGATCCAATAATCGTGACATATGTTTGGACAAAGCAGATGATATTTCAACTTTTAAAAGAAGTCTATTTTTTGTGACTAATCTTTTTTTGGGGATTTTCTTTCTTTTTACTTGCTTTTCTCCCTCTTTTTTTTTCTTCTTTCTTTTTTTTTATCCTCCTTTTTATTCCCTTTGAATACCTCTTTTTATGGATGTGTCTCATTGAGCTTTTAAGGTTGAAATCCTTACTTCCATTCTCTTGAAATGGTCTTTTGCAATTACATGTACTCAATTTTTTACCTTTTTCTATCAATTGACTGGTTTTCTTACATCAATGAGAAGATGAACAAAGGACAAGCTAAAAAGGACTCAGTAGGGTGAGCAAAATAATATAACAATAGAATAGGTAAAGGCTAAAGAATTGATCCAACGAATACCTTAGTCCTTTCTTTAATCATGAATAGCCTAATATTTTACCCTAAGGAGTAATCAAATAAGTTTTGGCTTTTTGAAATTAACTCAATTCATTCATCAAGTACTTCTACCTAAAAATGCATCAATTATTTTTCAAGAAAGTGAGATGTCAAATGCAATTTCTTGATCATTTAATCTGAATAAATAAATACTTTGTTCTTTCTGGCTATTTGCTTTGCAAACATGTGCCTTATGATCAAAAGCAATGGAGCATTTTCTTGGAGCAATGACAATTTACCGTGATTTATAAAATCATTGTTATTTTTCAATTACTTATCATCTAATAGCAAAAATTATGTATATATACAAAATGGTACGCATAAAGGCATCCAAGAGAAAAGGAGTTAAAGGTTCAAGTTTGGAAATAACACAAAAGATGATAAAATGCACTATATGTTGGTGTGCCCTAGTTCTTAGGGCATTGGGTTCTTGTTTTTTGTATTATACATTCAGACTCTTATATGAATACATTATTTATGTCATATTAATAAAGACAATTAATCTATTTCATTTATATCTTGTGCTGTAATATGAGTAGAGTATCCATTGATTGATAATCACAAAACCTATCCTAGGTCTGTTCAAATAGTGGAAACGAATAGAACCATAGACCTGTATATTCGATTACTGTATGGTAGTTCTTAACTAGCCATAGCAATTGTATAGTTAGTCATGGATATAGGTACATGTCGTTGACTTAGGACTGGATCGATCCACACAAGAAAGCCACATGGTTACCACGTCATAGGTCTTTCTTGAGTAGGTCTCTTTTGTCCTCAGACCAGATTTCATTATAGTAACAATATGGAATCTCATACACTTTAACATACGCCTAATGGGTTTGTACAATGATGCTAAATATGGGTATGATTGGGTGGACAGGTGAACATATTGATACTGATAATGAAGTGGTGCAATTGCCACTCTAGTAACACCTAGATGATATCACTAGCCACTTGATGAGTGGGACTGATAAGTGTATGGCCATACCCAAATAAGTTGATTGCTTATTCGATTAATCATTTCACTCAAGATCAAGAAATATAATAAACAGCAGCAGATGATGACGGACACCATGCCTCTTGTTCATTCATATCAATGTCATTTGGCGAAGGACACTATGAGATTACTACTGGGTAAGTGTTTTCAACAGACTGTTGTATCTCTAACTTCATTGGGGGCTGTAATAGTTTGTTAGAACCTACTTACAGTCTGTGGGCCTTGGGTCCGCTGTCAACATAAAGACAGGCCCATAGGATCATGCACATAGATCAACTGAACCGGAACTTTTAGAATTTTTACATATCATGTACATTGAAAGGAGTGTGCTATTTAATTAATTGATATTCGGTGTCAAGGTGATTAATTAACATAGGGTTGATTTTATGTAATTGATAAGTTTACACAATGTAATTAATTAATTAATCAATTAATTGAATTACATAAAGTAAATAATTAATTAAATTATTTTCCTAAGAAGGAAAATTTAATACACGTATTGTATTTACTTAGGTGAGATTTAATTTTATTTAGGGGTAATTAAATTTAGCAAAATGGAATTAAATTACATAGTATAAACTTTATGACATAAAGTTTATTTATGTAATTAAATCCTAATGGGCATGAATTTAATTAACCTAACTAAAACCCATTTATAGGAGAAGCTATAAAAGGCTCACTCAAGCAAAATCAACCCCAACCCTAGAATGACTAAGGAGAATTTTGGCCACCACAAGAGAAGCCCCTTGGCTGAATTCTTTTGTGCATTTGATCCATTCCTTCGCTTCTTTGGCTAGCACCGGTTCCCGCTCGACAGTTGATCGTGCATCGAACTTTGGAGATTGCTTCATGAATCGATTCAACAGCTGTCTCTAGAAGAGACGAAGCTGGTGAGTTTCTAACCTCTCTGATTGAAATGCGTTATTCCTAGCAATGGTAATCAGACACGATTAGGCAAATTCTAGGTTATTTTAAACTGTCATTTCCACTGCGCTTAGTTATTTTTCCGATGATAAATCCCAACAGTGGTATCAGAGCCTAGGTTTTGTCCATAGATTGATTAGAATTTGTTCTTGAAAGTGTTCTAGAAGAAAGAATAGCTTTCAAGAATGGTTTTTTGGGTTTTTGGAATGATTTTTCCCGAGTTGTTTTAATTGAATTACTGCTGAAATTTTCATTGAATTCTTTCCGTTTCTTCACTGTTAGACTCTATGATTATTCCCTGCTGTTGCTACATGTTTTGGTTTTTTTTTTTAAAAAAATTATTTCACCACCAGCCACCGCCCACAGTGGAGCAGCTAGTGGTGTGTGCAACGACACAGCCTACTAATACAGGTTGTGCACGTCGCACAGCCGCTAGGCAGCAATAGCTATCTTGCATTTGCAAGACAGCCACTGTTGTCCAGTGGTGGTGCTGTCCAGCTATGGCGGGCCATCTTGGATAGCCCGCCATGGCTAGGGAGGAGCACCACCGAGCGATGGTGGTTGTCCATTTTGGATTAGCGGATCAAGTATCGTTTTAAAATTCATGGGTATTTTATTTAACTTTGGCCCATAAAGAAAATTAAATCAAAATCGTTTTGTTTTAAATTGGTTTGTAGTTAAATTTTTTATTATATTGGCATGCATATTTAATTTAATTTCTTTATGTATTAAATTGAATATGGTTTAATTTGTGAAATTGACCCAATAAACCGTGGTATCAGTTAGAATTGGGAGAGCTAACTTGTGAATTTGTGACAACCCAAATTCTAGTGGGAGCTAAATTTCAAAATACCTTTAAAGAAAATCTCCAACATGGAAAACCGAAAGGACATATTGGTAACAAGAAAGGGTGATGCTTAGAGTCAAAGTCACTTTCGGTTTCCCCATTGCACTAATTCTGGTTGCATCATGATGATGTTATGCATGTTTGATTTTTTGCTTAGATGCTCCTATTGCATACATTATACCATTGCATATAAATATTTATCAAGTAGGTCATTGCATTTTGAGCAGGCTGCATATGAGAAAAACCAACATCCAGAAATAGCCCATTAACACCAACAAGGGACTACTCATCCCCGATGATCAATGCTCATCCCTAGTGACTACGTCATGCCAAATCTCAATCCTTTTGAAACCATTGTCAAGCAAATGTCAAGCTCACTTATCTTCGAAAATAAGAAACAAAACACGTATTAAGATCATATAGTAGAAACTCAAGCAAGGCACAAAACAGCTCGCTAAATTGAAAATTAGAAAAGGCAGTCTAGGGTAAAGGTTGAAATGTATTCCATTCTTAGAGGCATGTCCAAACCATGCTTATCAAAGCTACTGATAAGCCAATACCAGACTCATTCATCTCCCATAACAAACAAGAAGGGGCATATAGTAACCATCCAATCGCCAACAAGGGACATGCATTAATCATTTGACAGTCAACGATGGCCATAACGTAAATCACCTAGTAGCAACCAAAGAAGGGGCACCCTTTTGCACCACTCTACAGCAGAAATAGACTACTGATTAGACCTGAAAGCCATCAGCCGCAAGCCTCGAACAAATTCACTATTTCGAGGTGAAATATACTCATCACCAGAACTCCATCCGCAAGCCTCTCAATACCCGAGAAAAGTGGTGCCTACCAAGCTTAGGAGAATGATCAGTAAATTTCAAGCCAGGACAACAGGCTAGGACAAGCCCACGAATATTTGCATATGCATTCGCACATATGCATACATGCATTTACATACATTGAATATCCATCACATTTACAGGAATAAGTTATACAATGAGAAAGTTTTTCCAGTAATATAAGGTGTTCCAAAGGAAAGAAAACTAAAGAGTAACCCCTACACATCTTTATCATCTACTAAAGGAATAAGGATTCTCGTTTCCAAAATTATCAATATGCACATCATGCATCTTCAACACCTCATAGCCATCAAATCTGACATCTCACATACTAACCCCGACTCGTATTTATCCTTGATCGAAGGGGCAAAAATTTTTGTTCCCAAAATAATCGATGAAGGAATAAATACATATCTC
This sequence comes from Euphorbia tirucalli, assembly GCA_039660915.1. Classification (NCBI taxonomy): domain Eukaryota; kingdom Viridiplantae; phylum Streptophyta; class Magnoliopsida; order Malpighiales; family Euphorbiaceae; genus Euphorbia; species Euphorbia tirucalli. The sequence goes on along the minus strand of CM077636.1, from coordinate 36,614,018 downwards.
ATAACTTACCAACTTATCCAACGGTCCTACATACCCCTAAAAGATAAATGGTCCTATACAACCCTAAAAGGTAAATGATCCTATAAGACCCTAAAAGGGAACTGGTCTTGCATGACCCTAAAAGGTAACCAATCCTCCACAATCCTAAAAGGTAACCAGTCTTACACGACCCTAAAAAGTAAACGAAACTACACGACCCTAAAAAATAAATGGTCCTACACAACTTTAAAAGGTATCCAGTCCTACATGACCATAAAAGGTAATCGGTCCTACATGACCCTAAAAGGTAACGATCATCCAGGTCACTCAGCCAATGCCATGGATAGATACGTCTCTTTTCTATGCTCATCGCGGTCTCTATCGTGCATCCAAATTTACCACAAGACAGGGTAAACCCGTAAGCTGTGAGTTCATATACATGAGAGGCAGCCTGTGAGAGCGAGATTTTCATCCCTTGGTTTCAATGACAAATAGATCATTTGTTTGCTTCTATAGCTTCCATAACTGTAGGGGTCAAAGTCAACTCAAGTTCAAGACTCCGGTTAGTTGAACTCTAAGCTCGGCTTCAATTACCAGTCGAAAGACCACTAATCCTAGACCAATACGCGCACAGCTATAGAAACACCTGCACTGGTGTAGTGTCAACACGCATACGGGTGCCACGTGCAGAGGCAGACAACCTGCCATTTTTTCTTCGAACTTCGAATTTGGATTTTAGGGGGCGGATTTAATAAGAAATATGACTCTTTTTGCCTATAAAAACCTCACCAGAATAAAAAAAAAGGGGCTGGCAACTTTATCTTAGAGAAAAAGGAGAAGAAAAGGGAAGAAAAAAGAAAGAAGAACCAAACTTTTTCTTCAATTTCATCTTAAATCTCTGTTTTTAGGCTTAAAATCGACTAGAAATCTTAGGTAAACACTTTACTAAGGTTTCTAATAGGTTTAGAGACTAATTCGAACAACAAACGTAATATTTAGAGCTTGAAACCATTTTTAGAACTTGAAGTTTGGGTGTTCCATCAAAGCTTCTTTTAAAGAATTTTTGCTCCCTAAAGCTGGGGATTCACGCTACAAGGGTAAATATATGAGAAGCTGAAAGCATTTGACTTGTTTGTGTTGTATTTTAGGCATCATTTGCATATTTTCGAAACTGCTCTGTTTTTGGATTTTGGTCTGAAAACCAGAGCCATACGGACGTCGCAACAGCTGCACGGGTGTAGTTTCAACAACCGTACAGTTTTGGTTCCCAGAACAAAACCGTGAAACTAAAAAATTTGAAATCTAACTCTTGGTCTTAAAGTGAGATCTGGACTGGTGTAAATATATAGCCTCACGCTTGTTGTCTCAACACCCGCGCAGGTGTCACCTCAGGACAGAATCATCAAAAAATGATTTCCACACATTTCATGACATTTGAACCTTAGATTCACATTCTAGAAGCACGTATTAGAACAGAACAATGATAACAACCTAGTTTCTTGAAAGCCAACTGACTTGCCATGCTAAACAATTAACCAATAAAACCGTTTTCATAACCATTTTCTCAAAAACCAATGCATGGACGGTTCAAAATGTTTTCCAGGTTTAGTCGGTGAGACTTGTCGAGTTTCTTCGACTATCCCCCCTAAATGCATGATCCCGACTCACTTATTGTCCCGTTCTGTAGTGGTTGAGTCCTAAATGTGATTATTTGTGTACTGACATCTGTTTTGCAAGATTAAATATATTGTTTAAGTTTTATTCATATATTAGATGTAATCGTATATTTTAGGTGGTTGTACCCAGATTCCCCATTTGATTCATATGTATCCCTTATGATAGTTTATTTGATTCAGCCTGTATAATTAATTAATTTACTGTTTTTTGTATATTGCATGAGAGCCGTATACTCTAAATAAAATCGACTTAGTTTTATAAACTGCTATAATTTGATTGTCGAAGCATTTATTTAAATTAGATAACAAGTATGTGACTCGTCCGGACCTAGATCTCTGGATAGCGGTCCTCACTTGGTTTTGGTTATATCTAAATTTCTCGATTGAGCTGAGTCATGTGACGATTTCTACATCTTCTTTGAGATTTCAGTCTCAAATCTTTTATAAATATTATTTTCCAAACTGAACTTCATACTATAATTATTACAAAACAAAAAAAAAATAAAAATTACTTGGTTCGCTTCGCCACGTTTCGTGTATTAAAATGCCGTCCTCTCACAATAGGAGCAATAGCAAGCTGTGCAAAAGGCTGAGAGCCTACCCAAATGTCATGCAAAAACAAAGTATCCTTGCCATTACTAAGAACTTTTAGCAACCCTGCTTTAAGAAGTAATGATCCATAAACTATATGCCGCCAAATTTAAGAATGTGATGCACTACTCACAAAAATGTCAGCACCCACTCTATCACCCCCATATTTTTCACGTAGCACCTTCACCCATAGTGAATCCTGTTTTGTGCCAGCTAAGTTTAGCAATAAGAGCCATATTATTAGCATGAGCTGTATGAATAACAAGCCCACCTTCCAATTTAGAATGACAGACCTGCTGCCAATTGACAAGGTGAATCTTACATTCAGCACCCACACCCCCCAAAAGAAACTTTCTACTACAAGCATCAAGACGATTACAAATACTCAATGGAAAAAAGCATCGTTTACATCACATAATTGGGAATCATTGACATTACCTATCTAACCAGAGTGGCTCTTCCTGCCAAAGAGAGACATTTAGCTTTCCACCCGGTCAACCAAGTAATAACTTTATCAATAATAAACTGGTATGTTTCGGGCATGTTGAATCGAGACCCCAAGATATTTGCCAAGATCTGAAGTAGCAGAGATCCGAAAAGCTGTACTTATCTAAGCACTCAATGCCGGACATTCTGAGAGAAAAAGATTCTTGATTTGATCCAACTAACTCGCTGCCCTAAAGCACTGTAAAAATTATCAAGGAACCCTTTAATAATTGTTACCTGGTCAATACTAGCCTCCGCCATTAATATGATATCGTCAGCAAAGAAGAAATGAGATAGCCGTGGTCCGGACCTAGCAATTTTAATCGGTTTCCAACTCTTAAAACAAACAACATCTGCAATTAAATGACTCAACCTTTCTAAACACAGCACAAACAGAGAGAGAGAGGGTCACCTTGACGAAGTCCCTGAGAAGGAACAAAATTAGGTAACATTTCACAATTCCATAAAATTTGCATTTTGGCTGAAGAAACACAGGCTTGAATCAAGTCAATCCACTGGCGATTCAAACCTAAATCCGAGAGTGTATCATATAAGAAAGTCCAATAAAGCTATGGTACACCTTCTTCAGATCCAATTTCAACAACATAAAGCCTTTAGCACCCGTTTTCTTCCGCATAGCATGAATAGTTTCCTAGATTAAAATGCTATTGTCAGTGATTTGGCGACATGGAACGAAGCTGCTTTGAGACGGGCTAACTAATTTGTTCAAATAATGCTTCAATCGATTCACCAGGCATTTTGCAATTCCCTTGTAGAGCACATTACAAAGATTGATAGGGCGGAACATAGTCAAATTATCTGGATTGGGCACTTTGGGAATAATTGTAATCAAAGAGGCACCCATACCCTCACTCAAAACCCCACCATTGAGAGCAGCAAGAACTGTATCACAGACTTGAGAGCCAATAATATTCCAAAATTTTGATAAAAGATAGCATGATACCCATCCAGTCAAGGTGCTTAAGCGGTGACATACTAATGCGGACTATAAATAATAAAAAGGATCAGCAATTCAATTTGAAAATACCTATTTGTTGTGGAAAGAAATTAAAAATATATTTTGGATTGTATTTTTATTTTAATTGCAATTATTTTATAATTTTGATTAGAAATAGATTTTATTCTAAAGATCCTAAATTAATAAGGATTCCTATTTTGTTTGTATTTTAATTTATTTAGTATTTTTTTATTTAATCTAATTAGGAAGTTTAAACTAATTAGAAGTTTTGATTATTTAGGAGTTTTATTATATTTAGAATAGTTCGCCTATAAATGGTTAATTTTGTTGAATGAAATTTCAAATTATTTTCCAATTCCTATTTCCTGTGAATTTTGCGAAATTCAGGTTATAGAAAGCTAATTTCCAGCATCGTGCGTGATCAACGGACTTTAGTAGTTGTTAGGATTTGGTTATTCCTAGAATCAACAACCCCTTTCAATTTGTATCATCAATTTTAAATTCTTCCACTGCATCAGTTGGTATCAGAGCTTGGTTTACTCGTGGGTGGAGAAAAATGCAAAAAAAGATTCATTTTAGTGATGAGAAGCTTGAAGAGTTCTATGAGAGAGAGAATGAAGGAATTTTCTCTCAAGAATCAAACCTTGGTGAAAGTAAACTCTTTGATTTCTCATTACCCCCAATATATGATGAAGATTATGCTTATGTTGAAGTAATAGATTATGATTCTTGTGACAAGATTGTTGGTGTTAAAGAAACTTTACAACCAATTTATGATGTATATAAAGATGAATATGAGAATTTTTATTGCAATAGTGATATCAATTTTATTGGGGTCAACCATATTTTGAATATGGATTCATTTAACAAACTTAAAACTTGGTTTATTAATGGGAAAACTCGAGGATGAGTTTTTTCTAAGAGGAGGAGAATGATGCGAGCCACAAATAATAAAAACGATCAGCAATTCAATTTTAAAACAGCTATTTGTTGTAGAAATAAATTAAAAGTATATTTTGGATTGTATCTTTATTTTAATTGCAATTATTTTATAATTTTGATTAGGAATAGATTTTATTCTAAGGATCCGAAATAAATAAGAATTCATATTTTATTTGTATTTTAATTTATTTAGTATTTTTTTTCTTATTTAATCTAATTAGGAAGTTTAAAATAATTATAAGTTTTGATTATTTAGTAGTTTTATTATATTTAAAATAGTTGGCCTATAATAGGGTATAATGTAGTTTGTAATGGTTAGTTTTTGTTGAATGAAATTTTGGATTATTTTCCAATTCATATTTCCTGTTAATTTTGCGAAATTCAGGCTATAGAAGGCTAATTTTTGGCATCGTGCGCAATCAACGGACTTTAGTAGTTGTTAGGGTTTGGGTATTCTTAGAATCAACAACTCCTTTCAATTTTATCAATTTTGAATTCTTCCGCTGCATCACATAGAGAAGAAACTTTACGAGCTTCTTCCATTGTAAACGGACTCAAAACTCATTGGAGATCAACAGGATTCCAAAGCAAAAAATTATGCACAATCCACAGCTGAGGGCGAATAGCTTCTTCTTCCATATACAGTCCTTTAAAGAAGTTCACAGCCATATTCTTAAGAGTAATCGGATCCCAGACCTAGCTGCCATCCTCATTCCGTAGGCCATCGATCTTATTGCGTCTTCTACGGACTAAAGTAGAAGAATGAAAAAAGTTTGTGTTTCTATCCCCTATATTGATCCATTTCACCCTAGCCTTTTGCATCCAAAAGATCTCCTCCTAAAATAAAAGCAAATTCATTTCTACAATTAACTTAGACTCTAGTTGAAGAAGCGCCTGACTAACCGACACAACTAATTCGCGTTGCACCCCATCCAACCTTGCAAAAAAACGTCGTTTCCTATAAAATAAATTACCAAGACAATAGTGATTCCAATCATGGAGTTTCAGAACTAGATCATCCAAACCTTGAGTAATACTTACTCCTCTATCCCAATACTCAGATAAAAACTTGTTAAAATGAGTATGGCTTAACCAAACTGCTTGGAAGCGAAAAGGCTTTAACATTGGTGGCGGAGGACCAATTTAAAGATTAATAAAAATGGGGACATAATCTTATTTATTTTGAGTAGATGACGGACATTAGCTTCCATAAATAAATGGTGCAACTCAAATTACACAAAGCACGGTCTAACAAGCAACCATCTCTAGTGCGAGGGGTCGAACCATGATACCAGGTGAAGATTGGACCAGAGAAACCCAAATCCACAAAATTCAACTCATTAATCCAATTTGCAAAGATAGAGCAACAATCATGCATTCTCTAATACCCTCCCTACTTCTCCTCCATTGATTTAATGTAATTAAAATCCCCGGCAAGTAACCAAGCATGAGATATAGTCCATTGCAAATCCTTGATGTCATCCATAAACTTCCATTTTATGGCTTTATGAGGTTGACGTAAACTACAGTAAATTACCAATCCTCCTATGCAAAACTCCACTACGTAAAGTTACTTGAGCATGAAGAAACCGAGGGTTACGACCAGTAATACTTACATTAAACTGAACATCATTCCATAGCATTCAAATACCACCACGAAAGCCATCTACCTCAATATGATCAAACTTAAAAAATTTAAATTTCTTGCAAACCTCATTGGCCCTGGCACCACTAATTCTCGTTTCTACAAGCACAAGAATAGCGGCATAACAACTCAAAATTAAATGAGAGAGAGCCTGATGAAACCCTCTATCACTGGCTCTAAAACAATTCCAGGAAATAATCTTCATGCTAAAATGAATAAGAGGAAAACAAAGGCTAGAAGCCTTTAAGCACATATAAACTCAGGCATACCAACACACCCATTCATATTGTTAACCATTCCCATATTAGTTCCTACGACACCATGATCGCCATCCATCTTCATTAATTCCCTTTTCGAGCTTGGATCGTTTTGCCAAGGTAGAGAATTATCAAGAGGTTTCAGGAATTGCAATTGGCCCCACTAGATGATGACACAACATCAGCCTCCTATCTAGTGCGTTTGTTTCGAGCCGCTTCTCCCTTTTGACTCTACAAACCATTATCCTGGTGCCAATATGATAAACATTAGCAACTCAATAATCAGAGAACATATTATGATTAGTGAGATCCTCAATTGTCATTGCAGGACGAGAAGAAGCATGAGTTCCCATGGGCCTACTATTCGATCTTGAACCTCCCTTACTTGCACCAAATGTAAACCCACGTGATGCCCGTAGTGCTGGGGGCATAGCTTGTGATGTGGTTACTTGTGGTAAAACCGTCTCATTAGGTGTGACATTTACGTCCCCCACAACATTAAAAGAATTCCCTATAGAGCTACCATTAATATTCTCATTTATTGTAGCCCTTTACGTGGACCCTATCTTCTCCGTCATTGAACCATCATCCACGGACCATTATCGCCCTTAGAAGCTTTGGTAGCCTACTCAACATCTCCCTGTATCGTAGCATTAGAGATAGAGGCTTTTGAATCCATATTAATCTCCTACACAATAGTATTAGTAGTAGCTTGTTGTAATTCTTCAAGGATGCTTGGCTTAGTACAATTGGCTTTAAGATGTCTATAACATCCACACCTGGTGTAAGCAACATGCAGCCCCTCATATTCCACATGCAAAACCTCACCATTAATACAAAATTCAGCAATAAGAGGCCTCAATAGATTAATCTCCACACAGACTCGAGCGAAATCTAACTCATGCTGATGGGTCCTAGGCGTAGTAGTAAAACTAAACCTAAAAACGCACAACTAAGGCAGTGTACCTATCGTTGACAAGTAATAATTCTGGTTGGTCCAGGTATCGATCCCACAGAGAAAAGAATAATCTGCAAACACTAAACTACTCGGGTTCCTTGCGTGTCCTAGGTGGAATGTAGTTTGGGTTGATTATATTAACGGCTAAACTATCCTACTCCTAATTAATCTATCCCAGCTTACTTTGCACTTGAGTTTTGTGTTATCAATTGGCGGTTTACCGACCTATGAATACTAATGGGGATGGTTTTATCAATTAATTACAAAAGACGAATTTAACTCAACAATTAATCCTTGATTATGCTCTTTCGATAATACAACCTAGCGTATCTAGATCTTTTAAGTCCTTAGCCGGTTTTCCTTGTTTAGAGGCGGTCTAATTCTAAAGTTCAAAAAATAGGGGCATGTAAGTTCCACAGTGTCGTCAATACTAATGGTTTCCTAGGTGTCAATCTAGGTAATGCCACAAATGTGAACTTTACTAAATTAAGATCTTATGAGACTAGACATTCATTAAAGGAATTGCATAAAGAAAAGGAATAAAAATTGAAATTAACTTGCAAACAATTGTATTAATCGAGAAAGATGAACTGAGTTCAATGTTTACAACCAAGCACAATCAAATTGTGGAATCAAAACTACCTTAATCAAATTACAAAAGAGAAGAAGAAAAACTTATGCCCTTCTGGTCCGATTAACCGGATTCCGACGGTGTGAAGATGCTTGGGGTGTACCTCTATAGACGAACTCGAGTCGGAACTAGGAAAGTCGCAAAAGGGGAAAATTCTAAGTAAAGCTACAACCAATCAATAGTGCAAAACTCGAAGCAAACAAATAGTTCAAGCTCAAAACCTCACTACAAGTTTTTGCTATCACTCAAAAAGACTGGAAAAAGATCCTTTGAAACGCAGAAAATAACCTATTTATACGGCTAGGTTAAAACCAGCAAAAAGAAGAGATGAAAGTAGGGCAACAGCAGGTTTCGGCGCTCGGCACGCCGTGCTGATGGAGTTGGCACGCCGTGCTGTACAGAACTAAAGGCGGCACGCCGTGCTGCTGGAGTTGGCACGCCGTGCCGTGTGACTTTAGGGTTGGCACGCCACGCTAATCTGAGTGGCACGTTTTCGTGCCACTCCACTGGACTGCTCCTGAATGGCACGCCGGATTGGCACGCCGTGCCCTAATTGTGGCACGCCGTGCCACCTTGATTTTCTGCATTTTGAACTCTTCTTCGCCACTGATGCACTAACTTCCGGTCCGGGTCATAATACCTGTCCAAAACAGGCACAAAGAACATAACGGCACCAACGCCATGGACCAAAATAACAAATAAACAAAAATTACAAAAACAACCCTAGAAAACACGAAAAATACTAAAAGTTATAAAAACTATCCAAAACATAAAAAGCACAAAATATTCAAAAACCACACAAACATTCACGCAAAAGACGCTCAAAATTGCCGTTCAAACCACGAAATTGCCTAAGAGATAAGGTCAAAAACCGACCTTATCAACCACCCCACACTTAAAGTCTTGCTTGTCCTCAAGCAAATCAACTAAAGATAAAGGAGTAAACTTGCTCGCTTTCACTTGCAAATCCAACTAAGGGTTTAACCGTACGAGATTCATAAACTCAAGAAAGTAAAGCATCAGCTTTGAAATGACATTAGGTGCAAAAGGTTCAAAACCACTCAATACCCAAACCCAACACAGTTCAGCTAGTCAAAGGGCGAGGAACAAACAGAGTTTATACGACCACAAAGCACCTCACAAGATGTCACTCCAACACTCAAGTTCAAGGCAAGGCGGATGAGCACACAAAAACAAACAATGGCACACATCACATAGCGAACTAATGGCAATCCCGGTGAAGTCATTGGTCAAGGAGCAAAATCAGAGAACCTGGGGCTTGTAATGTTACGGCTTAGGGTAGGTTTGATAAGGGAAATTTTAGGTGTACAACTCCTACGAATCAAGTAAAACATACAAATTGACTAAGCACTAAAGACGGGTCATGCAATTTTCAACTCAGAACTAGTCCTAAGAGTGTTTGCTTTTTTTTTTTTTTTTTTTTTGAAATTAACTTGACAAAAAGAAAGCCTTATCCATACCCAAAGGCCGAAACACAACTTAATGAGAAAACGAAAACAAAAATTACAAGGCATGGATCAAGGCAATTAGATGACCGCCCTAATCCTTTATTCAACCAATAAAATAAAAAAAAAATTACAAAACATGGAACACGAACACCGGCTGAAAGATGCAAACCGGATAACCAAGACAGGCGTTTACAGACTCCGAGTTTTACAAAAAGAAACCGAACAAACACATTGACTCTATTTGGATATTTTTTTTTTTTTTAATTAATTTTTAATTTTTTTTTTTTTATATATATATATTTTTTTTTTTTTACACAATGTTTCCATAGGACTAGATATGAAAGAGTTAAAATGCAAATGGTGATTGACCCTAAAATGAATGAACAACTTAGCCAATTACTTGATTTAGGAGAGGAGGGTGAGAAAGGAAAATCAAAGTGAAATGGGGAAAGGTTAGGATTATAGAGTTAGCTTGGTGAAGGTTTTTTAAGTCAAAAAGGTTAATTTAGTGGCTATGGGTGATCTAAGGGATGAATCAGTAGTTAGGGTTAGGGTTATTTAAGTCAATGGGTTAATCCTAAGGGTCTCCACATATTAAGCTCTCGATGCCAAGTGCAAAACAACACCGGGTTCTACGATCTAGTGTGCCACGATTGTTTTTACCCTCACAAAGAAATAGAACCGATGTGAAATGGTTCTAAAGGCTCAAATTCGCACAAGTGTATTAGGGTTTGTATGCTAGGTCGTGTGACTCAACCAATGTTCCAAGGCGTAATCCTAGCTCAATCATGCAAGTCGAGGTAGAGGACTAATTCCCTAATGCAACCTAAATGACAAATCTAACCAATGGTTACCATCAAGAATCACAAACCACACACAAACAAGTTAATGACTTGCAAACAACTCCTAATATCCCTAGCCAATCGCTATCAATCCAAGCACAGAGACTTAGGTTCGAGGGTGGATTAAGCAATGCTATTCAAACGGCAATTGAAACAAAAGCAACCTAAAAATACTAACAAACCAAAACAACCAAAACCAACTTCACATGCATTGAAAAGTAAATCCTAAATCTAACCAAAAACCAACATAAAACATTCAATCATGCAAAAACACCAACAAACATGCTAAACAACAATCAAAAAGTGCAATATAAGAAAGAAAAAGAAAAAGGAGAAGTCCCTTTACCCACCCCACACTTAGATTGCACTTACTTCCAAAAGTGCAATGGAAGAAGAAACAAACTAAATGGGGAAGGAGAAGGGTTACCTCACATATCGGGAGCTGGCGGTGGGGGCGGCGGGTACGGCCACCCTTGGGCGGCACAGTAGCGGGAGGCGAATGCCTCGACGTTGGCGAGCTGAGCCGCTTGCCGATCAAGGCGCGCGGTCAGCCGCTGCTCCAGCAGAACCTGATGGACGGTTAAGCATTCCAATTGCTCAATAATGCCATCCAACCGTCCTTCAATCCTCCCCATAAAATCGACCCCCACCGACACGTTCTCCGCGTCCTCTTCGCCGTCTTCTCCTGCTTCACTCTCCTCCTCCTCATCTACTTCCATGGGGGCCTTTCCCCGGCTTGAACCTCCTGCACTTGAAGGACCTGCAGCTGCACCAACATAGGAACAAGACAAGATTCCCTTCAAAAGCTTCTTGGGAAGAATGCTTTCGAGGTTCCTATAACAAGTATTACTGTGAAAAAAACATGCAATGCAAGTCACAATATGCCCTAGTCCTAGTTCGGACTTGGCTCTGTTGTGATGATTGTATAAGGCTTCCATGACAAAGAAGCCCAAATGCACCTTTATTTCACTATGCACATGCCACAAAATCAACAATTCAAATGCATTAACCCGGTTGCTCTCAGTCTTTCCCGAAAAATTAAAGCATACAAATTTATGAACTAATTGCAACACAGGGTCTTGGATTTGGGAGGTCTTGGCAAACCGGGGTTGGTAAACCCCTTGCCCTATCAATCGCCAAAATTTCTTGGCATCCAGATTTTCGGGCCACTTGTAACCATTCCCGTCAATCCCTATACAAGCCCTAAGGCCATCAATATCCAAAGTGCGCTCGACGCCAAAGAGGCGGAAGGTCATGCTTCTAAGGCCCGTGTCCGGGTTGGTTTTAAAATTCAAAGTAGAGTAAAATTCTAGGTTTAGTTCCCTAAAGACCGGGGGGTTAGATTTCACAAATTCGTACCACCCTAGACTAGTTAACTTAGCTTTCACGCCCTCCGACCTATCTTGAACAAAAAGAAATTGCCAATCGAAAGTACGAAACGGAGTGCTTTCTAAAGGAAATAGAGTTTTGTACCTCTTACCTTCGTCGTCCGAAAGTAAGGGAAAGTGACATTTGTATTTCCGGGAGAGATTTGTCAGTGGGGCCATCAATGGGTCGGTGGGTGGCGCGTCACGTGGCACCGGCTCCGGTGACGGTTCCAGGGGTTGGCGAGACGAACCGTGCCTCCGATCGGCGATGGTTTTTCTCTTCATCCTACAATTGCACAAACATAAAAATAAAACAAGAATAAAAAACACAAGAACACAAAACCAAAGAACAACTACTGCCAGAGATACAAAACCCCAAAGCAGAAGAAAAAGTAAAAATAAAATCCTATTAAGCAGTCAATCCATCAAGCCAAAATGAGAAAAAAGAACAACAATAATAAGAATAATGAATAAAAGAGAGAATAAAGCAAGAATTCATACCTGATTCAAGGAAATTGAAACAAAAATAAAAACCTAGGGCAAAAGAATGGGGGAAAAGAAAGAAAAAAAAAATGAGATGGAGAAGAAGAAGAACAAGAAAAAGAAGATGAAGAAGAAGAAAAAGGTAAGAAAAAATAAGGAGAAGGGGAGAAAGAGAGGAAAAAGATGAAGAATGGAGAAGGAGAAAGAGAGAATGAGTTTTTAGAGAGAGAGAGTGAAAAGGGGAGAGAGAAAGTGAAAAGGTGAGAGAAAGTGAGAGAGAGGAAGGAGAAGAAGGAGAGGTGGCCGGTTATGAGAAGTTGAAAAGGGGGAAAAACATTAAATAGGCGGTGGAATTCCCTTGGGATTCAAAATTTGAACGCTCGGCACGCCGTGCCAAATGTTTGGCACGGCGTGCTGAGCAGGTTAAATGTACGTACCTAGAAACAGATAGGTGGCACGCCGGCGTGCTGCCTAGGAATTTAAACATATGGCACGGCGTGCTGAGGTCTTGACACGGCGTGCTGATCCTTTTTCTCACAACTCCCTTTTTGGAACAGAAAGCCGGCACGTGGGCGTGCCAACTTAGCACGGCGTGCTGTCCTTCAGAATGTTGATAGGCACGGCGTGCAGCGTTTTGACACGGCATGCTGGCTTTTTTTTTCTCACAAATCTCGCGCGGGACAGAACAGCGGCACGCGGGCGTGCTGATGTGACGCGCCGTGCCACCCTGCATAAGATCACTTTGGCACGGCGTGCTGAATGTGGCACAGCGTGCTGATGTCTAGTGCACAGTTTTCTTCCGGAACAGCAGCTTGGCACGATTTTGTGCCACCTTGGCACGCCACGTGCCACACCCAAATGCACCTTGGCACGGCGTGCTGAGTAGTGGCATGGCGTGCTGAATGTGGCACGGCGTGCTGATGTCTAGTGCACAGTTTTCTTCCGGAACAGCAGCTTGGCACGATTTCGTGCCACCTTGGCACGCCACGTGCCACACCCAAATGCACCTTGGCACGGCGTGCTGAGTAGTGGCACAGCGTGCCACTATGAATTCTGCCAACTATTGCTTTTCTTCACATTTTGAACACGAATTCCGATTAACTTGCTTAAGTACCTAATCCTACACACAAAAACACACAAAATATATTAACGTAAAAACTAATGTACACGGGAGGTATACGCACCTCAGTGCTATGTTTATAGTCGAAATAGCTCGACTTCTACGCCCGCGGTTTAGCATTACACATCACGAAGGAGCAAGACTTGCTTCTCCTCCTTTATTCCTACGCTGACATAGGATTTCAACCGGTGCCCATTCACTTGTTGAATGCCCTCCGGGGTTTCAATTTCCACCATCCCGGAGGGATAAACCTTATGCACGGTAAATGGCCCCGTCCATCGACTCCGCAGTTTGCCCGGAAAGAGTTTCAACCGGGAGTTATATAAGAGCACCAACTCTCCTTGGTTGAAACCTTTCTTTATTACATGCTGGTCATGCCATCTCTTGGTCCTCTCCTTGTAAATCTTGGCATTCTCATACGAGCTCAACCGAAGCTCATCCAGCTCCATGAGTTGCCGTAATCGAAGCTCACCTGCAGCTTGCATATTAAAGTTAAGAAATTTTAAAGCCCAATATGCCTTATGCTCTAATTCTACAGGTAGATGACAAGATTTACCGAAGACCAAACGGTAGGGGGACATCCCTATAGGTGTCTTAAAAGTTGTTCTATATGCCCATAGTGCATCGTCTAACCTTAAACTCCAGTCTTTCCTAGATGCACTTACCGTTTTTTCTAAGATGCGCTTTAGTTCCCTATTCGAAACCTCAACTTGCCCACTCGTCTGAGGATGGTAAGGAGTCGCTACCTTATGCTTAACCCCATATTTGTGCAAAAGATTGTCAAATTGCCTATTACAAAAATGGGAACCCCCGTCACTGATGATAGCTCTTGGGGTTCCGAACCTAGTAAGAATGTTTTTCTTTAGAAACCTGACAACTACCCTCGCATCGTTGGTTGGTAAAGCGACAGCTTCTACCCATTTAGACACATACTCAACCACCACAAGAATGTATTGGTTGTTGTGAGATATTGGGAAGGGTCCCATGAAATCTATGCCCCAAACATCAAAAAGTTCACACACCAAAATACCCTGTTAGAGCATTTCATTCTTTTGGGAAATATTTCCCGTCCTTTGACACGCATCACAGGCTCGAATATAACTAATGACATCCTGTTTCATGGTTGGCCAATAGAACCCACTAGATAAGATCTTTCCTACAGTTCGATCGGGTCCAAAATGGCCACCCGCTTCTTTATCATGACACATTTCAATAATGGAGGGAACCTCCTCATACGCAACACACCGCCTAATCACACTATCAGCACATAATTTAAAAAGATAAGGGTCATCCCAAAAATAATCCTTAGCGTCATGAAAAAATTTACGCCTCTGTGCATATGAAAGGTTAGGTGGAAGAATGTTACCGACTTTGAAGTTTGCGATGTCCGCAAACCATGGTATAGAAGTTACCCCACACAACTGTTCATCGGGGAATGTGTCACGAATGTTCACTTCCGGAGAGGATACGGATCCTTCACTTGGCAGTCTTGACAGATGGTCGGCCACTACGTTCTCTACTCCTTTCTTATCCTTAATCTCCACATCAAACTCCTGGAGGAGTAGAATCCATCGAATCAATCTGGGCTTTGCATCCTGTTTAGCCAACAAATACTTAAGAGTAGCATGGTCAGTATACACAATAACTTTTGATAAGACCAAGTAAGACCTGAACTTATCAAAAGCAAACACAACAGCCAGTAATTCTTTCTCAGTCACAGTATAATTCATTTGAGCACCATTTAATGTTTTACTAGCATAATAAATTGGGTGAAAAATTTTCTTCACCCTCTGACCTAAACATGCCCCAACAGCATTATCACTAGCATCGCACATAAGTTCAAAAGGAATTTCCCAATTCGGACTCACCATAACCGGTGCCTCAATCAATTTCCGTTTAAGCAACTTAAAAGCATACATACATTCATCATTGAAATTAAATGGGGCATCCTTTAAGAGTAACTCAGTCAACGGCTTAGTAATTTTAGAAAAATTTTTCACAAAGCGCCTATAAAAGCCCGCATGTCCCAAGAAACTCCTAACTAACTTAACCGAATTTGGGGGAGGCAGTTTCTCAATCACCTCAATCTTGGCCGGGTCGACCTCGATTCCCTTTCCCGACACTTTATGCCCTAAGACAATACAATCCCGGACCATAAATTGACACTTCTCCCAACTAAGTGCCAAATTGGTGTCTTCACATCTCTGAAGCACCCAGTCCAAATTCCCCAAACATGACTCAAACGTATGACCAACAACAGAAAAATCATCCATAAAGACTTCCATGAAATCCTCAATCATATCAGCAAAAATGGCTAGCATGCATCTTTGAAAAGTAGCAGGGGCATTACATAATCCAAAAGGCATCCGCCTATATGCAAATGTCCCGTATGGACACGTAAACGTGGTTTTCTCTTGATCGAGAGGGTCCACTGGAATTTGCATATAACCGGATAGCCCATCTAAAGTACAAAAATATTCGTGCCCGGCCATCCTTTCTAACATTTGATCAATGAACGGTAATGGAAAATGATCTTTCCGGGTGGCGTCATTCAACTTCCTATAATCAATACACATACGCCAACCCGTGACAGCTCTAGTAGGGATTAGTTCCCCTTTATCATTTTTCACTACCGTCGTGCCTCCTTTCTTAGGCACACATTGGACCGGACTCACCCATTGACTATCAGAAATAGGGAAGATGATACCTGCGTCGAGGAGTTTTATCACCTCGGTTCTTACCACTTCCTTCATGTTGGGGTTCAACCGACGCTGAGGCTATGCACACGGCTTTACCTCATCTTCCAGAAAAATTCTATGTGTGCAAAACGTCGGACTTATTCCCTTGATGTCGTGGATTGTCCACCCGAATGCTCCTTTGTGCTTCCTTAGCACCTCTAGCAGCTTGTCTTCCTCCTCTCCTGTTAACAAAGAAGAGATTACTACGGGTAAGTCCTTTGGAGGTTGCAGAAAAACATATTTAAGGTTAGGGGGAAGGGTTTTGAGCTCCAATGATGGAGGTTCCTCCAATGAGGATTTAGGTGCTGGTTTGACTTCACGCTGCAGCTTATCAAACCGTCCCTTCACCCATGAGCATTCCTCACTAATCACTGCATTTGCCTCACTTTCACCTAGACCTTCTCCTATGATGCAATCTAGTTCACTGCACAAACTCTCAACCACACAAGCATCAATAAGACAAAAGGAGTCTACAAAGTTACAATTTTCAATGTCTAACGGATATTTCATTGAATTATAGACATTGAAACTTACCTCCTCGTTATGCAACCTAAGAATGATCTTACCTTCCTGGACATCTATCAAAGTCCTACCGGTCACGAGAAAAGGTCTCCCAAGTAGAAGGGGCACTGAGCTATCTTCCTCCATATCCATTACCACAAAATCCGCAGGGAAGATAAACTTGTCCACCTTTACTAACACATCTTTGACCACCCCCTTTGGTCTCGTGAGGGATCTATCCGCCAATTGGAGGGTCATATTGGTTGGCTTTGGGTTCCCCAATCCGAGTCTCCTGAAAAAGGACAAAGGCATCAAATTTATACTCGCACCTAAGTCACACAGGGCATTGGCAATCTCCAAGTTTCCTATCCAACATGGAATAGTGAAACTGCCCCTATCTTTGAGCTTAGGTGGGAGTTTGTTAGTTATAATTGCTGAACATTCCTCTGTCAAAGCCACCACTTCATCCTCGCCTAGCTTTCTTTTCCCTGCAAGAAGTTCTTTAAAAAATTTAGCATAAGAGGGCATCTCTTGGAGAGCCTCAATTAACGGCATGTTAAATTCTAACTTCTTAAAAATCTCAAGGAATTTGGAATATTTCTGCTCCAGTTTATCTTTCTTCTCCCTTTGAGGATAAGGGAGTTTAGGCACATAGGCTCTCACTGGTTCAGGAATTTTCCCTTTTTCGTTTATGCTAGGTTCGGGTTCAGAAATCGTTTTTCCCTGCCTCTCCCTAATCTATTGAGCCACCTGCTTACCAAGATCCCTACAGTACGCTTCATTATCAGCAAGCCGAGACGAGATGTCTTTTAGTAACGACAAAACCGTCTCGTCTTGCTTAGACTGTTGAGGCTGCTGTGGAGATTGATCATTAGGAATAAATAGGGCCTTACCTAACCCCTGCTCACGGTGCTCATAATGGAATCCGGACGGAGGTCTCAACACATTTTGGTTGTTACTATAGGACATATTCGGGTGTTGATACCTTCTTCCGTAATTGTTATTATTATTGAAGTTTTGTGAATAAGAGTTAGAGTTATTGTACCTTTGGTTTCCTCCCACAAAACTTACGTTTTCGGACGATTGGGCGAATGGGTCGCCCAGTTCACAATCTTGCCCGGGATGCTCCGCTCCGCATGATACACACAACACCGGTTGGTATTGTGGTCCATTTAAGTTCAGGCGGGACATCAACAGGTCCAACTTCTTGTTTACATGGTCCATAGCTGCATCTTGGCGTCCCAAATCTGCAGCTCGAACCTCATTCCTTGTTGGCGCGTCCGTCTGCCACAAGGTACTCTTTCTAGCCAGCTCCGCAATCAACTCCTCGGCTTGTGTAGCAGTCTTCTTAAAAATGTCCCCACCTGCAGAAGAATCAATAATGGCACGGTTAGCTGGAGTTAAACCATGATAAAACGTGCTTACCTGAGTGAAACGCAGCATGTCATGGTGGGGGCAGTTCCGCAATAACCGTTGGAATCTCTGCCATGCTTCATTAAGAGTCTCCGTCCCAAATTGCCGGAATCCCATGATCTCGTTCCTTAGCTGAACCGTCTTTGATGGTGGAAAGTAGTATGCCAAGAATTGCTCCTCCAATTGGTCCCATGATGTCACTGATCCGGGCCTCAAGGATTTGTACCATTCCATTGCTCCCCCGCATAGTGAAAAGGGAAACAGCTTCAACCGCACAGCATCTTGGGGCACCCCACCGATTCGGACTGTATCGGCCACCATGAGGAACCGATCTAAGTGATCATTGGGGTTGTCACTTAGTCCGCCACTGAATAGTCCGTTCCCTTGAATCAAATGGATCATACTGGATTTCAGCTCGAATTGATTGGCAGTGATGGCTGGGATAACCACTCCGGATCTGTTCCGGGGCCGATGTGGAGCCATTAGGTCTGTCATGACCATGTTATCTCTGTCACCACCCCTTCTTCTGTCAAACTCCTCCCGCTCTCGCCGGAGTTGCTCTTGTTCAACTCTTTCCCGGAGTTGTCTCTCCTCGTCATCACGCTGCTGCTGCTCCATTTGAACAATCTGCTCTTGGCGTACTCTACGGATCCTGCTACACAAACGTTCAATTTCAGGGTTATAAGGTAAAAGCTCAGGATGCTGAGAGCGAGTTCGCATAAGCTAGAAAACACACACAGAAATTAAAGAAACTAAATTGTAATAACTATTCACAGAAAAGAAAAATTATTTAACTATATGCACAGAAATGTTGCCTATATCAGCAAATAGACCCTTTTGCTAAATGATGTAGAAATATAAATTTCCCCGGCAACGGCGCCAAAAACTTGATGGGTCCGAGGCGTAGTAGTAAAACTAAACCTAAAAACGCACAACTAAGGCAGTGTACCTATCGTTGACAAGTAATAATTCTGGTTGGTCCAGGTATCGATCCCACAGAGAAAAGAATAATCTGCAAACACTAAACTACTCGGGTTCCTTGCGTGTCCTAGGCGGAATGTAGTTTGGGTTGATTATATTAACGGCTAAACTATCCTACTCCTAATTGATCTATCCCAGCTTACTTTGCACTTGAGTTTTGTGTTATCAATTGGCGGTTTACCGACCTATGAATACTAATGGGGATGGTTTTATCAATTAATTACAAAAGACGAATTTAACTCAACAATTAATCCTTGATTATGCTCTTTCGATAATACAACCTAGCGTATCTAGATCTTTTAAGTCCTTAGCCGGTTTTCCTTGTTTAGAGGCGGTCTAATTCTAAAGTTCAGAAAATAGGGGCATGTAAGTTCCACAGTGTCGTCAATACTAATGGTTTCCTAGGTGTCAATCTAGGTAATGCCACAAATGTGAACTTTACTAAATTAAGATCTTATGAGACTAGACATTCATTAAAGGAATTGCATAAAGAAAAGGAATAAAAATTGAAATTAACTTGCAAATAATTGTATTAATCGAGAAAGATGAACTGAGTTCAATGTTTACAACCAAGCACAATCAAATTGTGGAATCAAAACTACCTTAATCAAATTACAAAAGAGAAGAAGAAAAACTTATGCCCTTCTGGTCCGATTAACCGGATTCCGACGGTGTGAAGATGTTTGGGGTGTACCTCTATAGACGAACTCGAGTCGGAACTAGGAACGTCGCAAAAGGGGAAAATTCTAAGTAAAGCTACAACCAATCAATAGTGCAAA
Organism: Euphorbia tirucalli; assembly: GCA_039660915.1. Taxonomy (NCBI): domain Eukaryota; kingdom Viridiplantae; phylum Streptophyta; class Magnoliopsida; order Malpighiales; family Euphorbiaceae; genus Euphorbia; species Euphorbia tirucalli. The sequence continues at coordinate 36,594,181 of CM077636.1, read as the reverse complement.
ACTCGAAGCAAACAAATAGTTCAAGCTCAAAACCTCACTACAAGTTTTTGCTATCACTCAAAAAGACTGGAAAAAGATCCTTTGAAACGCAGAAAATAACCTATTTATACGGCTAGGTTAAAACCAGCAAAAAGAAGAGATGAAAGTAGGGCAACAGTAGGTTTCGGCGCTCGGCACGCCGTGCTGATGGAGTTGGCACGCCGTGCTGTACAGAACTAAAGGCGGCACGCCGTGCTGCTAGAGTTGGCACGCCGTGCCGTGTGACTTTAGGGTTGGCACGCCACGCTGATCTGAGTGGCACGTTTTCGTGCCACTCCACTGGACTGCTCCTGAATGGCACGCCGGATTGGCACGCCGTGCCCTAATTGTGGCACGCCGTGCCACCTTGATTTTCTGCATTTTGAACTCTTCTTCACCACTGATGCACTAACTTCCGGTCCGGGTCATAATACCTGTCCAAAACAGGCACAAAGAACATAACGGCACCAACGCCACGGACCAAAATAACAAATAAACAAAAATTACAAAAACAACCCTAGAAAACACGAAAAATACTAAAAGTTATAAAAACTATCCAAAACATAAAAAGCACAAAATATTCAAAAACCACACAAACATTCACGCAAAAGACGCTCAAAATTGCCGTTCAAACCACGAAATTGCCTAAGAGATAAGGTCAAAAACCGACCTTATCACATGCCACTGATGATGTATTTTGGTCTACCTTGATAGGCTTTCCAACTACCATAGCAATCTCGAGTAAAACATCCTTGTCATAATATAACATTGATAACCCCAGGAACGTCACCTAAACTAGAGTCAACAGAAGCAACGACAGGATTGAACTCAGGACTCCAAGTTTAAACAGTTAGATAATGGCCTTGCACCAACCAAGGTCCTCCCACAATCACAGCTTCTTTATCAGTTGCTAAATTAAAATGAACAATATGATAGTTGTGCCCTAGGTCAGTTATTTCCACTGCTATTTTAGGCTTCCAAAGTTCAATGGCATGCCGTTTAAATACAATATTGCCTATGTCCCTTCCTAACAGTTTCACAATTAAAGCCTGCTTCCAATGTTCTGCTAACTCAGTAATAAGTTTAGAGTCAATGGTGACATTAGGTCTCAAGGGATTATCCACAAGTATGTCAACTCTCACATAATCCTTAGCCTTCAAAGTGCAAGTCCTAGGTAAAGGAACTTGGTCCTTGCCAGCAACTATCACAGTGAAGGAACTCTCAAACATGGTGTCATTATTAAAAAGGCGTGGATCTAGGAAACGGTAGAAAAGACGTTAGGTCACACAATTGTTTATATTTTTTGATATCGTGTTGATACCATTTTATTAAAGGTATCAAAACAGTATCAAAATAATATATGAGTTGATACCTTCCTATATATGAGTTTATACCTTTTTTATACTATTTTTATACCTTTTTTTTAGGCTTAATTTCACATATGGTATACCAACTATCTCCCTAATCACAGTTTGGTATACCAACTACCATTTTGCACACTGTAATGCCCCAACTTGTAAGTGACCTGCTATTGTGGTGTTCTTTACCTGAGACTCCCAGTTGAGCATGCCACGTTAGCTTATTGACCATTGTAAAAGTAAACTGCAGGCCCCACAAATTTCCTATTCTACCCTTAATTGAAATTTCATCTTCTTCTTCATGCCATTTCAATCACTATCTCTCTCTTCTCCCTGTTTGTCCCTTTCTCTCTCTCCTCCCTCTTTCTCTATCTACTAGTGATTGAAATGGCATGAGTGTGAATAATTTCTCTAAGAACTTAACAGCAAGAATATTGGAATAGGGCTGCTTCCAGCAGCCAAAAAGGAATAGGCAAAATGTCATTTAAAAAAGCTGGATGAAAATTCTCTACTTGTCTTCTGTCATAAGCACCTGACGGTGCTGCCTCTTGAAATTGCATTGTTTCATAATCGGTTCTATTTAAAATAATTATTGTTATTATCCCAAACCATTGGATCATCAAAAGGTTTGAAAGAGTGTTGGTTAAATCATCATCACCGAATTGTCAGGATCGTTCGTGGCAAATAAATTGGTGAGAGTGGGATTTGGATCATTCATTAAGCCGAAATAATCATAGTGAAGGGGGCTATTATAGGGATCATTGTAAGGAAATGAAGAATTGAGATATTGCCCTGGTTGATTGCAAAAAAAAAAAAAAAAGTTCAGCTTTTAGCGTAAATTGGGACCATTTCAATCACTCATAGAGAGGGAAAGAGAGAAAATGATTGAAATGGCATGAAGAAAAGGAGAGAAAATCATATCAAAGAGAGAATAGGAGTGTGAGAGAGAGAAACGTTGTTATGAGCATAAAATACTCATATTTCATGTTGTTTTATCTTTATAAATATTTGTGTTTATTAGTTTTTATTAGGATTTCTTATTCTATGTGATGCTTTTTATGTGTTTTTGTGACATCAGGAGTAGCGAAAATCGGTTGGGGAAAGATCGGATGAAAAGCGGAACAATCGTGTGAAAAGAAAACAAAGGAGTGTTGAAAGCAAGAATGTTGCCGGCGCGACTCCACTAATGCTCGCCCTCAGCAAATGTTTTACCCATGTTACCGGCATGACCAGCCCAGTTCCAACAACTTTAAGACATGTCTCTTCACCCAAAAGTCATCTCTTTTCACCCAAAAGTCATTTCTCTTCATCCAAAAGTCATACCTTTATGGAGAGACATCTTCACGAACTATTGTATTGATTCGTCTACTATTTAAAAGGGTGAATTTGCAGCCAAAAGGATATACGACATACGGAGAAAAAAAAGATACTGAAGATTCGTAAGAAATCAAGGATCAGATTAGAGAAAGAAGAAGTACGAGAAAGATTGAGCGTAATTTAGGAGTAACGGATTGAGAAATTCGTACTCTACCTTTTTTTATCTTTCTTGTAGTCTTTTATGCATCTTACTTGGTTTTGTGAACAATGATTTCATCTTTTCTATGCTAAGTTATTTTAATAAAATTTCTTGTGCCAAGTTTTTCTTATATTTGGTTTGATACTAGTTTAATATTGAGAAGTATACTCTTATATATGCTAAGTATGATTTGTATTTTGGTTCTAACGTGAGTTTAATATTGAGAAATATATTCTCACGAAAGTTTGCAAGAATTCATAAGTATGATAGTAAATAAGAGATTATATACTATACTAATCAAGTTGCACTTCAACTTAAGCATATTAGTGTTAATAGAATTGGTTCACTAATGAGAATTAAGAATCATGTTTAATAAGAATATGTTCAAATAAATCTATGTATTGTTCGAGAGAAATTACATAGGAAAGTAGTATAACTTGTCTAAATAACTTAAACATAAATTTAAGAATAAATTTGTAAAACACTTATGGTTATCTTTTTACCCTAATTCGACTCACATTAGGATTAGGTTAATTTAGGAGTAGAATTAGAGTAGGAAAAACAAATGAATTTTTGAGTTAAGTGCGAACAAAATCAGAAATCAAAACCCAATGTGTAATAACAATCACTCCTCGTGGGAACGATATCTTTTATACTATAATAGTACCCGTATACTTGCGGGATATTAATTAACAGACATTGCAGGTGAGTGAGGAGAGAGGGTGGTTGAGGAAGAGAGAGAAACAGTCAAATATGTTGAAAAGGAAAAAAAAAAAAAAAAAGGAAAGTAGATGAAATTTCAATTGAGGGTAGGACGGGGAATTTGCATATGGTAGGGCCCATAGTTTACTTTTATAATAGTCAACAAGCTGACGTGGCTTGCTCAACCTGGAGTTTCAGGTAAAAAATACCACAATGGAAGGTCACCTACAAGTTGGGGCACTACAGTGTGCAAAATGGTAGCTAGTATACTAAACTGTGATTAGGGAGATAGTTGGTATACCATAGGTGAAATTAAGCCTCTTCTTTTATATCATTATAATGCTTGTAAAACCTCACATGCTATTATGATATCAATGTGATATTTGTATAATCTCATATACTTTTTTGATACCGTTTTGTTTTGGTACATTTTTTATACCTTCACGATATATACCATTATAATACTTATATATATATATATATATATATATATATATATATATATATATATATATATATAAAGTGGTATGTCAAAAAAAAAAAAAAATGAGAGGAGTAAGAAATATATGAAAAATTAAATTAAAATTATAAAAGATGATAGAGAAACTAAGAAATTTGATGTGGAGGTTTTACGGAGCATATTTTAAGAAGGGAATTTGTCAAAAATACCTTTGTTTTAGGTTTTGTTTTGCAACTCTACATTTTCAAAATTACTTTTCTACCTTTTTTTTGTTTCATAATTATTGAATTACCTTTTTTTCTTAATCCATATTTTTTATACATTTTCCCTTGCAAAAAATACCTTATTTTTTCATAATTTCACATTTATCTATTAAACCATTTATTATCTTCAGCAAGTTTTTATAACATTGTTAGCAGTGAAAAGTGACAACAGTGATTTACGTAATTAATATTTTAATCGAATTTTAATATTGTTTCGCATTATTATCTTTGTCTTTATTTTCTTCCTGCATGTAATGACAACAATGATTAAATAATACAAGAACCATGAGGAATCATAAACAATAAACATCAAAATGATGTACGCAGAAAACCAAAACAATCTAATTAATCTCATATGCTCACTTTCACATGACAAATTAATATTTTTCTATGACTTTTTTTATTTTCTGATTTTATATCCAAACAAAAAAAAATTTTTTTTTTTTTATCAAGTAATGAAACAAATGGCAAATAACACAACGAAGATAGACAACCATATCCATTTACACCTGAATAAAGAATTAAAACAAATACTGTAAATACCTAGAAGCAGTTCACATATTTTGAGGCTACAAGAAATTCTATCAAACCGCAGTACAGGGAGAATACAGAACTGAATGACTAAGAGCAAATATCTCAAGCTTATATTCACCAGTCATATTATCTGACACAAGAAGCATTCAATGGAAGAACAAAAGATTGGGATCAACATTTCCAGCAGAAAATGTCTTACAGTTTTGAAACAAGGCACCCTTCACTAAGCTATTTCTTTGAAGCAAAATATGAAAGACAAAAAGAAAAAAGATGTGAGAGAAATGAACAGGGAAAAAATTGTAAGTCAAAAAAGGGTGTGCTTAGATGTTGTAATACATGTATAGGAAAAAATTGTCAACTGAGATAACCTCCAAGAGTTGTTAATTTTGTAATTTTTTGAAATCATTTATTTCGTACTATTTACAGTAAAATGATTATTTATACATTGTTTATATACTTTATACATTGTTTATACACTGTTTATACACTCTTTATACCTTAATTATACCTTAGTTATACCTTAATTATATATTATTTATACATTGTTTATACACTACTTATACATTATTTATACATTGTTATACACTCTTTATACATTGTTATACATTATTATACACTTCTTATATAATATTATACATTATTTATACATTGTTTATATACTTTATACATTGTTTATACACTGTTTATACACTCTTTATACCTTAGTTATACCTTAATTATACCTTAGTTATACCTTAATTATACATTATTTATACATTGTTTATACACTACTTATACATTTATTATACATTGTTATACACTCTTTATACATTGTTATACATTATTATACACTTCTTATATAATATTATACATTGTTTATATACTTTATACATTGTTTATACACTGTTTATACCTTAGTTATACCTTAGTTATACCTTAATTATACATTATTTATACATTGTTTATACACTGTTATACATTATTTATACATTGTTTATACATTATACACTGTTTATACATTGTTTATACATTATTTATACACTGTTATACATTGTTATACACTATTTATACACTTCTTATACACTGTTATACATTGCTTATACATTGTTTATACACTACTTGTACATTGTTATACATTATACACTTTTTATACAATGTTATATGTTTATACATTTATTATACATTGTTATACACTCTTTATACACTGTTTATACATTGTTTATACATTATTTATACACTGTTATACATTGTTTATACACTCTTTATACACTGTTTATACATTGTACACTGTTTATACATTGTTTATACACTGTTTATACAATTCTTATACACTGTTATACATTGCTTATACACTGTTTATACACTGTTTATACAATCTTTATACCTTAGTTATACCTTAAGATACATTATTATAGTGATTATACCTTAGTTATTCCTTATTTATACCCTATTTATACTCTAAGATACATTATTATATTGATTATACCTTAATTATACCTTAGTTATACTTAAGATACACTATTACAGTGATTATACATTAGTTATACCTTAATTATACCTTAATTATACCTTAGTTATACCTTAAGATACACTATTACATTGATTATACATTAGTTATACCTTAATTATACATTAAGATACACTATTACAGTGTTTATACCTTAATTATACCTTAGTTATACATTAAGATATACTATTACAGTGATTATACTTTAGTTATACCTTAATTATACATTGGTTATACCTTAATATACAAAGGCATAATTAGTTATACTTTAGTGAAAAAAATATGTCGGAAAAAGTATGTACATATGGACTTTGTTTCGAAGATAAAAAAAAATAAAAAAAAACTTTCTAAAGTCGCATGATAAAAAGATAAACGGATTGAGAGATAAATGCAAAATTAGATTAAAAATTACAAAAAGAGGAGAGAGAAACGTGGGCAAAGTAGAGAAGGTATTTTGGAGATTTTGATTTGTGTTTTGTTGTTTATTTTGTGAATAATCACGTAAAAATGATAATTTTTGTTGTAGGTATTTTTGAAATTTTGAAAAGTTTTTAAGGTATTTATGCAAACTTTTCCTTTTGAGGTAAAAATGTTATATGGTGCCAAAAGTTATGTATTTATGTAAAATGCCCTTTTAAGAATTTGTAAAATTTTTGAGTTATTTTCATATAATTTTTCCTCCTTATTTATTTTAGGAATGTGGACCAAATATGAATATTTCCATAAAAAGCCTTAAATTATTCACATCTCGGTTTCATAGAAAATTTTATCATGGATTCACCGTGCTTATAATATTTTGTTAGTTACGTGTTTGATACATTAAATTAAAGAGATTAATAATTGAAAAGATTATTATATGAAATCACATAATAACGATTTAAAAGGCTCCTCTGAAATGCATAATCTAGAACACATATTATATCACATTACAACAAGAAAGCGAAGGCATCGGGGAAAACAAGGCACCGGATATAACAATAAACGGAAATAAAAAAAATAATAAAATAAAATAAAAAAATGAAAAACTGAATATGCTTATCGATACCATCATCGGTTAATTCTCCATTGTTATACGTTCCTTTTATTAGTTTGTCCTTCCCTTTTTCACATGCTCTTTCATCTTTCCAGAGGTTTTCTCCTCCACCAAGACTGTACTTTTTGGCTTGCAAAGTAACCAAATTTAACATCAAATGATCAGATGCTAAAAATAAAAGGATTAATTTTGATGCTTGATTTTGAGGGTTTGATCAAATGATAATGTTAATGGGTTTAGTATGGGTAGCATTTCTGGTGTGTTTGATGATAGGATGGAATTGGAAGCCGAAATGGGTATCTTTAGGCGTACATAAATCAACTAATTATTTCTCAAAATTACTGGATTCTTTGCCGCTGTGTTCGTCTTGTCGGTGGTTAGTGGTTCAATTGAAGGGTTTTGCTTCCGCTTCATGCTTCAATTCGTCAATGGTGAGGACAACAATTGGTGAAACCGAGCCTTTTGATAATCCTCAGGAGAAGTTACCAGATTCCTTATCCTCCCCTCAATATGATCATCGCAGGTACCTTTGCCTTCTGATAAGATTTTGGTTCTCAATTTGAGAATTAGAGATTAGTGATGGCTTCAGACGTTTCAGCTGTAACAATAGAAGATAAACAAGGAGAATCTCTTTCTTTGTTATAAGGAATTGAAATTGAGAATTCAGAGGGTTAATTGCAAAAGTTTTGCTTATGGTAACTAGTGCATGATAGCTTATAAGAATCTCTATTTCTATGGATACAAAAACAAAAGGTTAGTTATTGTACGAAGAATAATTGGTATATAATCATAGGTTTTCTTTTGACTTATAGCTTTGCTTCTATTATCTATGAGCCTAATGTTTAATTGCAATTGGGAACAATTTTGATTGATTCTTGATTGTACTCATCTAGTTCATCTCAGCTGAAAGAAGAACAATCTAGTCTTGTCAATTGTTTGACCGAGGAGGATGTGGAACATTTATACAAGCTTGTTCAGATGAAAGATGGCGGTTCTGCGTGGATACAAATGATGGACCGTTCGACTCCTGGCATGAGTTACCAAGCATGGAGTAGGGATTCCAAGGTAAGGTTCTTTGCTCTTGTTCATAGATAAATGGTACTTCAAATTTTATAAATGGTTGTAGTAGGCTGTCATATTCAGTTAGTTCATAGTTTTTATGTTTTGATGGAATTGGTTACTAGTTTTTAATACTTGAAATTTTGTTGACTAGTCATTGTTTTGATGGACTGTTTAGTCTGGTCCAACTGAGTATCGTAGCAAAACTGTATTTGAGAATGCCACACCGGAAATCGTGCGAGACTTCTTTTGGGATGACGAATTCCGAGCGAATTGGGATGACATGCTTGCTTATTCTAATACAATAGAGGACTGTGCATTAACAGGGGCTGTGCTAGTGCAGTGGATACGAAAAGTGAGCACACCCATTTCCCATGTGCTCCAAATAATAATATATTGTCCTAGTTTTGCATTTTTATCTTGTTTCAACACTTTGTTGTGCAGTTTCCCTTCTTCTGCAGAGAGTACATAATAGTTCGAAGAATATGGGAGTCAAGCAGATCATATTACTGTGTGACAAAGGTATGAATGAAGCATTTGTTATCATACTTGTAAGAAATTTTAACTGCTGTTCATTACAGATATGTGCATTCATTTAGCTGTTGTCTTACTTTTCGACAGTCTAACATGAAAACTAATCACTGCTACACTAGATAAATAGACCGTTCATAAAGAAGTCATTGACGTATTTTTATTATAAATGAATCGACTCCTTGTTATTTCAACCTGAAAAAGAAATGATGAGTAGATTAATATCATATGAGATGCACTTGTCAACTCAAAATTGTTGTAAATAACAATTGCAATCTAATAATTGTCATTAGACTTGATCAGAAGTTGACTATGAAAGCACTATATGATTCTTCCTGTCTATTTATTTATTTCTTTTGTTGAATAGATGAATTTTATTACCAAAGAATAGCAAAAGCTTCTATCAATATATCCATATAGACCAATCGATAGTCAAACTTTTCCTATAAATCAACCGATGTTTAACACCATGACAAATACATGAAATAACTGTGTTAACATCAGGTTTTTGTTCCTGTAAAACCCTTTAATTCCTTTCTCTACAAAAGCCAGTACACAGTTGAAGCAAATGCCGCTTTCACGGAGACAAGCTAAAACACTACCCCAAACTTTGCTACTAAACCAACTGACCTCTCTATGCCAAGTCAGAATTTCCCTATGAATGCAGTGTTTCAGGAAAATAGTCCCCCAAACTTGCTTTGAAAAGCACACTCAAAGAATAAATGCCCAATAGTTTCAGGAATGACTCTGAAAGATAGGAGCACTAATCATTAGCACACAAACTCCATTTAAACAGCTTGATTTAACCACGAATCTATTTTTCAAGGCCAACCAAAGTATAGAGCCACAGCCCATTGAAATAGAATCTCCTCTATTGTCATCAATTCTGAAACGACAGATCTCATGCCAAGCAGCCTAGATGATGCTATCAATGGGATCAAGAAGACACCAGCCTGCATCCTTCCATAAATCTCTCACCCTAGCTTTTTTTTGGGACGTGTATCTGAAATGCAAACAGAAGGAAACATATCCCATGGATCAAACCAAAACAGAAACTTTTCTCGTCTACCCATATTGCCTAAATAGTGCATCCAATTTAGTTGATTGGATTGTGTTCACATGTTTACATGCATATATATAAGTTAAGGTTGAAAACTGGACTATGGTGGTAACAAGTAATAAATTACTTGAAGCTGAAATGTAATAGGATGAAAAGCAATCCTTTTTCCAGGAAAAAGAGTCAACTGATTTAGTTTAATCCTTTTTCTTCCTCGTCTGTTTTCTTCCCTTGATTGTTGTAATTGATCAATTGTTGGATGCCGATTTGAAATACTAACTACTTTCATGCTGTTTTAGGGGGCAAACTGCCCTTCGGTTCCAAGGCGTAACAAGCCCAAACGCGTTGACCTTTACTACTCAAGTTGGTTTATTCGAGCAGGTTAGTTCTGAATTCTTATTTCCTGAAACTCGTAGTAAATTGATTGTGAAAGTTAACCTTACGCAGGTTAGCGCACCAAAGCCATGAGATTTAATTGTTGAAATGTTCTTTATACGTTTTTTCCAATACTTGATAAATTCATTATCAACCAACTTTTCTGGTATACTTTGCCAGTGGAATCAAGAACGGGCAATGGCCAGATGACTGCCTGTGAGGTGTTATTCTTCCATCATGAAGAGATGGGCATACCACGGGAAATTGCAAAGCTTGCAGTACGGCAGGGGATGTGGGGAGCTGTAAAGAATTTCGAGCCGAGCTTGCGTGCATACCAGAAGGCAAGATCGTATGGAATCCCACTTTCTCCATCCGCAATTATGGCTCAAATCACAACCAAAATAAATCTAGAGCCGCTTAGTAGGATGGCAGCATATGAAAATTCAGCAGCAAATGAAGCAGAAGTATCCAAAGATAGGGGTAAGAAGATACCAAAGTGGTTTGTTGTTGGTGGGGCAATTCTCATAATTTGCATCATTGATAAGGGATTGTTAACTGAGGCATTTATATTTGGTTTGGGAAGAAAATTTGCAAATATAGGAAAGGGATTACAGAATTGACTGTTCAAATTACTTGAGGACACTACATTTCATAAACCACTAGACATTTTCTTTTCTGAAGAAAATAAAAATAATCTGTTTATACAACTGTTAAACGGGACTCAACTGTTTATACAACAGATTAGTTCGTGATGTTGTGAAATAAGAGGCAATGAAGATCCTATTCCTGTAAATATTGTTATATAGATCAATAATGATTATGTTCATTGGTCCCTTTTTTTTTGTGGGCAAAATCAAGGTTCCATGGGTAGTGGTGGGACCAAAATTCAATTAATAAATAAACAAGGGAAGAAATTAAAATATTTTAATTGTTACAATACATAGCTTGAGTTTAATTTCAAGAATTTTGTATATGGTATGTTGATTTGTATAGGGGATGAAATTGCTGCAAATTTTATAAATATAATGCTGATTCTTTATTGTTTTTGGATCCTCGTGCGTAACATGCCTCACCTTCATCTCCCTCCATATATAATTTATTCTGAACTTTTCAGCATCAATCTGATGAGTACTTTCATGATTGCATAGAAAAACGTTTTATTGGCACAATAAAACTTTTTCCTCATGCTGATATTCTACGTTTGCCTCCTATCTTTTTAGATGCCAAGACTTTTGCAGAATATTGCTTATATAACTAATACAAGCACTAATACAACAGGTAGGAATTTAGATCATGATTACCCATAAAAGTGTGTTTTCTTTTTTTTTTTTTTTTTCTTTACAATTCAAATATGATTAATCAACTCTCTAAAATTTCATATCTCATGAGTGGGTAAAATAATAGATAAAACTGACAATCTTCTTGCTCATGAAGCTTTTGAAGTTAGTTTTTAAGGCCCCTCTACATATTTTTATTTTTTAAATTCCATAGTCCTTCAACTTTTATTTGATATTTAATTAGTTCACATCACAATTATTTGTTAATTTATGCACATACTAATTGTATAAGACCCAATAAACTTACACTATCCGAAAAGATCCAATTATACAGGTTCGTCAGCAAAACAAGTAGGAGAAGAAAAAAAAGAAGAAAAAGAAAATATTAAATTAGTTCAAAAGTCCAAGTCTAATACTGAATTTTGTTGAAATATTACATAAAGAAATAAACTTTTCTTTTATAATTCAATAATTTATAAATTGTATTTGCTTTCTTTGCATATACGATTTCAACGATTTGATTAAAACTAACTACCTATATATCAGAGTCTCAAATCCATCAAATTGAGGTGCTAATTTTGGCATATGAGCAGAGTTCTTCCCCTCTTTCTTCATTTTCCCAATCAGACTTCCTGCTGATACTCGCATTCCATCGCCGAAATCCTGTTCATTTACAATCAAACTAACAATTAATTAATTAATTAATTAATAAAATAACAATTAACTAACTAAATGGAGAAACAGGAAATGAGCTGAGTTTTGTGATGAAGAAAAGAAAAGCCAACAACAGCTGGTACTGTAACATATGCAAATCCCATTGCCATTATTTAGCTTAATTGATTATTCTTCCACCAATTACAAAAGGCAAAAACTGGCCTTTTTTGATAATGAATTTTTCGTAGGAATTCAGTAAAGCCTTGAACATTAAGAGAAGTAAAGAATTATATTAATACAAGAAAAAGAAAAAGAAACAAGTGCTTCCTAGTTTAGAACTTCACCACATTTTATATTATGTTTCTTTTTCAAGAAAAATAACTGATTATGTAGGTATTTGTTTGGCTTACCTTCTTACTTTTCAAACTAATTTTTAGCTCTCATGTATCAAAATTTGGTTATAAAAAACTCAATTAAACAACGTAACACAAATGCAAAGCAAAAGAGTCCTCACCAGGCTTCAATAAAATCAAAGTGGTTAGAAAACCAAACTGAATGAACCCCTAATAATAATAATAATAAACAACTACAAAAATAGGCCAACCATGTGATTTTAGCTATTTACGAACTGGTTTATGTGTGGTTTAAAACGTTACAAACTAGGATATGTACTTTCATAGTATTTATAAAAGTAGTCTATTGTCCAATGCACTCTTCTGAAAACTGTCTTATCCTTTGAATTTTCACTTGAAACTTTACAAGTTGGTTGATTAAAATACAATGGACCTAAGTGTTGAAACTTGAAAATTTTCAGGAAGTGCTTATAATATTAATAATATGAAAAAAATAGAGATATTACAGGAAATAGAAAAATGCACAAAAAATTTTTAAATGTTGAAATCTTGATAGAAAGTTATTAAAATGTGTATAAATTATTTGTATGCCAAATAGTTAAACATATTGAGTTTTACACGGAAATTAGATTAGAAACCTAAGGTTCACATTGTTAACTAAATTCCTATGCAAAACATAATATTTTTACTATTTAGCATCTTAATAGTTTATCTATACTATTTAGGAATATGCTGCAAATGTTTTAATATTTTTCGGCCATTTTTCTATTTTTTGTAATTTTTTTTTATTATTTCTTCTCATTATTAATTAAAAAAAACATGCGCTTTTCAAAAATTTTTGAAATTTGTCACTAATATCCATTATGTTTTGATCAACCAACATGCAAAATTTCAACTGAAAATTTGAAGGGTAAAAGAGTTTTTTTTAGGAGAATATATCGAATAATAGAATACTTTTATTAACATTGAAAAACCATAGGTCATAATTTGTAGCATTTTAAACCACAAGTACCAATTCGCAAATTGACGAACCAAAGTTTATTTTTGTACTTATCTCTAAAAAAATCCTCTCGTTCACAAATTGCCGAAATCACAGAGTTTATGTTTTTCCAGAAAGAAAGAAAATCTAATTAGAAATCCTTACTAGAAAGGTAGAATAACACAACGGTAATACCTATGTAAGAACATCAGAAAGATCCGTTCTTTGGACAATTTTGTTTGGAGGTACTACAATAAGGAAATACGATTTCCTAAAGTAAAGCCATCATAGTTAAGGAAGGTATCGATTAATACTTGTTAGTTCGGTTAAAGTTATTAAAGTCGTTTCTAAAGAAAATAATATGTTACATACAATGGTTAAAGCAGAAAGGAAAACCAGTACAACACCGGATAAAGAAAAAATATTTCTATTAATAAAATTATTATTACAAAAATCGAGCCATAATAGGGATATCATTAGATATCTGAAAAACAGATGGAAAAGGACATTGGGTTACATCAAATAAGAAACCATGTAATCCCTCGATAAGGAAATACGAAACATTTTGGGGATAAGCAAAGATCCACGGGCCAGATCAAAAGTGTGCAATCTTGAACTTACGTGACATCCTTTCCAAGTCTTTGGCACTTCATTCCTTCATTTGAAGTTGATCTTTCCAAATAGCCTCTTGATAATTAAGGGTGGTCTCTAAATTCGCCTCAAATAATGCAACTTTCTATAACATATTGATTACTTTTTGCTCAATCGCGACAAGGGACTCCTAACACATGTGGGCCTCTTCTTTAATGTCTTTTACCATGAGATGCTTATAGATAAGTTCAGCTATGGTTTGATTCGAGTCCTTCAAGAAATGTTCGGCTCCAAGAGTGAGCAGAAGGAATTGTGATGGAGTGGACGAGGTGGCGCTGACTTATTTGGAGAAAAAATTCGACAATCGGTAAAAAAAATCGGCAAAACGGCGATGAAGGCAAATTTCACCCAAAACACGCCTTGCAATGGTTGCACGCCGGCGAGTTGTCTACTGGAAGGCAAATTTCATCCAAAACACGCCGTGCAATGGTTGCACGCCGGCGAGTTGTCCACTGGAATTCAGCGCCTATTGTTCGATTTTGTCCTGAAAAAAATATCATCCGATTTGGTCCCAAAAATAGTCAAATTTTATTGGAATCGGCCTGGTGAACAGGACCCACTACTTTGTTGTGGGCACCACCATAATTTTGCAAAAAAATTCTGTTTAGACCTTTAATTTTGCGTTTTTATATTTTTAGGGACTTAATTGCAAATTTTTAAAAGTTTCTGTATTATTCGGTTTGTTCCGAAATTTTTACCCTAGCTCTATAAACCTATAAATAGGGCTTTTATGTATGAACAACGTAGTTTTGAATAAGAATTCTTTTGAGTTAATTTGTTTTTTCCTATTCCTAGTTTTGTGAAAAATTAGGTTTTAGAAGCCTAAATTCCGGTATCGTGCGCGATCAACGGAGTTTGGTAGAATTGTTTCCGGTATCTTGCGAGATCAACGGATTCAATTGGTTCGAGTTTAACTTTCGCTGCATCAGTTTGGTATCAGAGCCTAAACCCTAAGCCGAAACGATGCCGCCGCGAAGAGAACGGAGGGTAGAAGAAATTGTGGCTGAGGAGGACGGTTTAGAGAATCGACTTGAGCAACGACTGCATCGAGTGATTGACCAGCGCCTACAAGAGGCTGTCGATCAACTCACGGAGAGGGTGGCAGGATTGCTTGCGAATCAAAATAGGGCAAACGAAGGGCGCAACCGCGCGAGACCACAGTTTCGTGGAGAGGAAGAAAATCCTTTTGTCGCTGATGAGGATGAGGATTACGAGATTGATATAGGGAGAAATCGAAGGCGGAGACCGGAACCAGAGGATAGACGTTGGGAGAGTGGAATTCGAACGGAAATCCCAGAGTTCCAAGGAATCCTTCAACCTGAGGAGTTCATTGATTGGTTGACGACTGTTGAGGAAGTAATGGAATTCAAAGGGGTTCCTGAGGACAGAAAGGTGCAGTTGGTGGTGACTAGGTTGAGAGGACGCGCCATGGCCTGGTGGCAGCAGCTCAAACAGACTCGGCTGAGGCTGGGAAAACCGAAGATTGCCGCCTGGGAGAAGATGAAGAAACACATGCGGACTGCGTTTTTGCCCTACAATTACCAGCGGTTAATGTATCAACGCTTGCAGAATCTAAGACAGGGTAATCGGACAGTGGATGAATATACCACTGATTTTTACCAATTGATTGCCCGGAACGATGTTCAGGAGACCGAAGATCAGTTGGTTTCAAGGTATATCGGAGGATTGAGGGAACAAATCCGAGATTTAGTTAATGATTTTGATCCATTAACGGTATCTGAAGCACATCAGCGAGCAGTCAGAATGGAGAGGAGACCCCGTACTGTTGGCTTTACCAATACGGTCGGTGGTGGTGCAAATCGACCCTCCAATACAGCAGCAGCCCCTGCCAATAGAGTTGCCGCTTCACAACCAGCCAATAACCCTGTCAGACGAGTCAGTGGTAATAATGTTAAGTGCTTTTCCTGTGGAGAGGTTGGACATGTCAGGTCTGAATGTAAGAAAGCAGGAAAGCGGGCGATGTTTATGGAAGCAGAAGAGGAGGATGAAGAGGCCCAGTTACCGGAGGATGAAGAAGAAGCTAACAGTGAGGAAGAGGAGATAGTCGCCGGAGATACTGGAACTGCCCTAGTAGTTCGGAGGTTCTGTTTTACTCCTCGGGTAGTGGAAGATAACTGGCTGCGAAACAATATTTTCCAGTCCACATGCACGATCAAAGACAAGGTCTGTAAGTTTATTATAGATTCTGGATGTTGTGAAAATATTATCTCTGCTGAGGCTGTTAAGAAGTTAGAATTAGTGACAGAAAAACACCCAAAACCGTATAAATTGTCTTGGTTGAAACAAGGGGGTGAAGTAATTGTGTCAAGGAGGGTATTGGTTCCTTTTTCTGTTGGTAGTAAATACAAGGATGAAGTATGGTGTGATGTAGTTGAGATGGATGCATGTCATCTGTTATTAGGACGACCATGGCAGTATGATAGGGAAACATCGCATGACGGGAAGAAAAATAGCTATAGCTTCTTGTTTGAAGGAGTGAGAATAGTTCTGGTCCCGAAGAAGGAGGAGAGCAAGGGTACGGTGATTATGTTGTCCCTAGCTCAGTTTGAAGAAGAATTTCAAGAAGCGGATTTGGCCTTTGCATTAGTAAGTAAAGAAGTTGGGGAAAATAAACCGATTGCTGAAGCAGTCCAGCCCTTGTTGAAAGAGTTTGCTGACCTGTTTCCAGAGGAGCTACCGGCTGGTTTACCTCCCCTACGTGATATCCAGCACC
Source organism: Euphorbia tirucalli (assembly GCA_039660915.1). NCBI lineage: Eukaryota > Viridiplantae > Streptophyta > Magnoliopsida > Malpighiales > Euphorbiaceae > Euphorbia > Euphorbia tirucalli. The sequence goes on along the minus strand of CM077636.1, from coordinate 36,577,141 downwards.
GAATTGATCTTGAGCCCGGTGCAGCCCTACCTAATCGGCCCCATTACCGAATGAGTCCAGCGGAACATGAGGAGCTGAGGAGACAAGTGGAGGAGCTGTTAGAGAAAGGATACATAAGGGAGAGCATTAGCCCTTGTGCGGTTCCAGCCTTACTGATACCAAAGAAGGATGGGTCGTGGAGGATGTGCATTGACAGTCGAGCAGTCAATAAGATAACAGTCAGGTATCGCTTTCCTATCCCTCGACTTGATGATTTACTTGATCAAATCAGTGGGGCTACTATCTTCAGTAAACTGGACTTGAAAAGCGGATATTACCACATCAGAATCCGACCCGGAGATGAGTGGAAAACGGCTTTTAAAACCAGAGAGGGTCTGTATGAGTGGTTAGTAATGCCGTTTGGGCTTTCTAATGCGCCGAGTACCTTTATGAGAGTGATGAACCAGGTGTTGAGGCCTTTCATAGGCAAATTTGTGGTAGTTTATTTTGATGACATTCTGATATTTAGTGCCACCGAAGCTGAACATTTACAGCACTTGAGAGCTGTCTTAGAGGTTCTGAGGAGGGAGAGATTATTTGCTGCCTTGAAGAAGTGCGAATTTATGGCAAGGAGCGTGCTGTTTCTGGGTTATGTGGTGTCGGCAGAAGGATTGCAGGTGGATGAATCGAAGATTCAAGCTGTCCAGCAGTGGCCCAGACCCCGGACTATGACTGAGGTGCGGAGTTTTCATGGACTGGCATCGTTTTATAGGCGATTTATTCCCCACTTCAGTACTATCATGGCACCAATAACAGAGTGTATGAAGCAGAAGGACAGATTTGAATGGTCAGAGGCAGCAGAGGAGGCCTTCAAGGCAATCAAGTATAAACTGACTAATGCACCTATCCTAGTTCTGCCCGATTTCCATCAACCATTTGAGTTACACTCAGATGCTTCAAAACTGGGTATAGGAGCAGTCCTCAGTCAGAATAGCAGACCAGTGGCGTATTATAGTGAGAAGTTGTCAGGGGCAAAGCTTCGGTACAGCACGTACGATGTAGAGTTCTATGCAGTGGTGCAAGCCGTCAAGCATTGGAGGCACTACCTATTTCAGAAGGAGTTTGTGCTCTATACAGATCATGATGCCCTTAGACATCTGCATAGTCAAGACAAAATTTCAGCTAGGCATGCAAGCTGGGTGGCATATTTGCAGCAATTTACCTTCGTTGTGAAACACAAATCCGGAGTGACAAATAAAGTGGCAGATGCCCTCAGCCGGCGAAAGGCGTTCTTAACCGCCATGACTGTTATGGTTCCAGGATTCGACTCTTTTGCTGAGCTATTACGGACTGATCCTTATTTTTCTACTGTAATAGAAAAGGTTGAGATGGGGGAGCAATCTGATTATCATATACAGCAGGGATTTCTATTTAAGGGTAACCAGTTGTGTGTTCCGGAAAGCAGTTTGAGGCTACAAATTATAACTGAACTCCACAATGAAGGGCATGTGGGCCGAGATCGCACTTTGCAGCTTGTACAGTCCAGTTACTACTGGCCTTCCATGCGAAGAGAGGTGGAAAAATTTGTGAAACGGTGTGCTGTTTGCCAAGTCTCTAAAGGGTCGGCCACTAATGCCGGTTTATACATGCCGTTGCCTGTCCCTACACACCCATGGTCTGACATCAGTATGGATTTTGTTTTGGGGTTGCCAAGGACTCAGAGGGGCAATGATTCTGTTTTTGTAGTGGTAGATCGATTTTCGAAGATGGCACACTTCATACCGTGCAAGAAAACTACCGATGCTGTCAAGGTGGCGCAATTGTTCTTCCGAGAGGTCTATAAGCTGCATGGACTACCCGAATCAATTGTTTCAGATAGGGACACTCGGTTCTTGAGCCATTTCTGGAGGAGTTTGTGGAAAATGGTGAACACGCAATTGAACTTCAGTAGTGCTTACCATCCGCAAGCTGACGGACAAACTGAGGTAGTCAATCGGTCGTTGGGAAATCTGTTGCGGAGTCTGGTGGGAGAGCATGTGAAGAGCTGGGATGTGAAGATCTGTTTGGCTGAGTTTGCGCACAACCACGCAGTAAATCGAAGCACGGGTTTCAGCCCGTTTGCGGTTGTCTACTCAGTAGTTCCCAAAGGTCCACTGGATCTGTTACCCATCCCGTCCAAAAGCAAGCACCATGGAAAGGCTGAAGATTTTGTGGATAGCCTGCAGGAGGTACATGCTGCAGTAAGGCACAATTTGCAGGTTTCCAATGCCAAGTACAAGCAGTTTGCCGATAAGAAGCGTAGACATGTCGAATACGACGTGGGAGACTTTGTGTGGGCGATTATGACCAAAGATAGGTTTTCTATGGGTGACTACAACAAACTTTCAGCCAGGAAAATTGGGCCAGTGGAGATCATTGAGAAGATAAATGCTAATGCTTACCGGTTGAAGTTGCCTAGTTCGGTTCGCACCCACGACGTCTTCAATATAAAGCATCTTCTACCTTATGTCAGTGATTCTTCCGAGGACGAAAATTCGAGGGCGAATTCTTTCCAACCCGGGGAGAATGATGGAGTGGACGAGGTGGCGCTGACTTATTTGGAGAAAAAATTCGACAATCGGTAAAAAAAATCGGCAAAACGGCGATGAAGGCAAATTTCACCCAAAACACGCCGTGCAATGGTTGCACGCCGGCGAGTTGTCTACTGGAAGGCAAATTTCATCCAAAACACGCCGTGCAATGGTTGCACGCCGGCGAGTTGTCCACTGGAATTCAGCGCCTATTGTTCGATTTTGTCCTGAAAAAAATATCATCCGATTTGGTCCCAAAAATAGTCAAATTTTATTGGAATCGGCCTGGTGAACAGGACCCACTACTTTGTTGTGGGCACCACCATAATTTTGCAAAAAAATTCTGTTTAGACCTTTAATTTTGCGTTTTTATATTTTTAGGGACTTAATTGCAAATTTTTAAAAGTTTCTGTATTATTCGGTTTGTTCCGAAATTTTTACCCTAGCTCTATAAACCTATAAATAGGGCTTTTATGTATGAACAACGTAGTTTTGAATAAGAATTCTTTTGAGTTAATTTGTTTTTTCCTATTCCTAGTTTTGTGAAAAATTAGGTTTTAGAAGCCTAAATTCCGGTATCGTGCGCGATCAACGGAGTTTGGTAGAATTGTTTCCGGTATCTTGCGAGATCAACGGATTCAATTGGTTCGAGTTTAACTTTCGCTGCATCAAATTGTAGAAGGAAAGGGTAAGTGAAAAACTTGTGATGCGATTAGAAAAGAGAAAGAAGGCCAGAAAGGCTGGCAAACATACCCCAATGGCTTTTCAGAGAGCCGCAAACAAAGAGATTCGTTTGAAACATAAAAAATCCCTTCATAGAAGATGAAGATGCTTTGCTAACCACCGTGATAGCAGGAGTATTATTGGCAAAGGATCCGACAACAAGACTATCTGCGAAAGCCTAAGAAGGAGTGTCGCAGGAGAGAACTTTATCTTAATAAAAGTACATGGGAACGATAAATAGAAGCTTACGAAAGATATAACAAGTTAGCGAAGGAATAAACCATATTTTTGACATCTTAGCATTTTTGGAGGCAGGAGGTTCGACATTCATCTCAAGATGAAAAGAGACACTCAAGGAAACAGTTTTTTCTCTTTAAAGGAGTAGTTGGTTCATGATCCTCATATTTAATATGGAACCTACCACGAGGTAGAATGTCAATTGAGGTACCAATTTTGGAATAACACCTCAAAGGGCCTCTAATGGAGTGGTCACCTCCAGTGTCACAAGAACTTCCTCTCTTTTTCCCTTTAGTGCTATAAATACATTACCAACTCAGTAAAGGATAGGAGTTTTTGGAAAAATAAAAAGGATGTTAGGTCATATACCTTATGCCTCTAGAAGTTTCTATTTTGTCTATACGATTAGCTTAGAACAGGGAATCATTATTCGGTTTTAACATTAATGGCAAGCCCAAGAGATATGCTTCAACAACATGTTTGAGTTTTCTAAGGGCAATAGGAAAACTACTCAATTTTTTTCAATGAACGTGTGTTAGAGTCAACTAAGTGAAGTTTCATGGTCCAGTTAACCTTGTTAGATATCAACTAGTGCGTTAGGATGGTAGTTTCAAAAGAGTCTTGTACCTTTATAAAGAAAAAGTACACATTCTATTTAAAAGGATGGGGAGTTTCGTTGCAGCAATTATACACTTGAAAATATTCCTTCCAATCTCGAACGTCGAAGTCATCCTCAGCATATATGTGGGGCAATTATGTGTCGGAATAAGAAACCAGTTAATTGCAGGCCCAAATTTTAGCAAACTAATGAAGTGCAGATACCTTAGCCCATACTGAGGTAAGGCATTTTTTCTTTTGGAGAAGCTATGCTAAGTTGGATGGAAGGGGATAGAAGAAATCTACATCAATTTGGCTAAAGTATATAGGAAAAAATATGGTCGAAGGATAAAGTGCCCTATGATTCTGTTTTGGAAGGATGACTTCACATGACTTTAGCCAAAGGTATGCTTTCGAGACTTCTGCATCCACTTGGGATACCGGATCAATGGAATCTTCTTTGATGATGTACATACATTTAGGGTGAGTGGATTCACTTGTTTCATCATTAGAACAAACAATAAGATCTTCTCAGGAATTCACAAGATGTCTAGAGCTATTCTGGGGAATCATGGTCGTTGGAGGTCTCTATGCGACATTGGGGAAGACAAATTTGTGGGCATAAATCGTTTAAAGAGGAAGACTCAGAAGGAGATTATTGAAAATCGATTCACCAAAAGAAAAAGATAATAATGAGTTAAAGTTTGACATGATCAAAATAAGTCATGAATTTAACGAAGGAGAAATTTATAGGTAAGAGCTTTTTTGGAATAAGAATGAGTAAGGAACCAGACGCTTTATAAAAGAAATGAAACGATTTGTATAGCTATAAATAGGGTTTCTTGGACATGTGTTCATTAAAGATTAGATGAGCATTAAAAAGAACAATGAATAAGACAACTATTTGGCATTACGCCTTAAAAGGCTTATTCAGACTCATAGAGGGTTCTAATGCGACGACCGAATATTTTCAAGATATATATTAGTCTGGCCTAGCATCACGTAGCATCTCAATAGGATCTTAAGCATTCAAACCCTAATTAATATGTTTGGTTCCCACATAGTGATGGATATAGGTATAATCTTCGGCCATTAGTCCTTTGACACGTTGGATAACACACTTTTTGCCTAAATAAAGCGATAAAAAACATTTCTTTTTAGGAATTCTTATCTAATAATGAGATTGATTCCTAAATGTGTGGTTATACGTTATGCCTAAACAATAGGTGCAAAATACTAGCAAATATACTAGGTCAGCAAGTAATAAAGTGGAAAGTCCAAATATCATCCTCAGGGATTGTGGTTTAGCACGTATTAAATAAATTGTGTTCCAAAATGAGAACAACTTAGGGCAGAAAATATCAATAGTGTGAAAGAGTGATTTATGTAACTAAAAACTACTAAAACTAACAAATCTACGCAAAAAACATATAAATCATATAACTTGAAACATATCTAAGGTTCTAAAAGGGGAGTAAGCACAAATAAAGGCATGGAAACAACTTGTATTTCTTATTAATCTACATATTTTGACTATTACATGCAATAGGGTATCTTTCACTAACTTCACCGTAGCCAACGTTTGTTGTACTATAGATTATATGTTCTAAACAATTAACCGGAGTAGCCTCCATAGTTAAGAGTCAAAACATGCATTAATGGCAAGAAAGCATCAATAAAAGAGCGCACCCTTAAATGAACCCTTAACATACACTTCAAGCCCATCCCCAAGCAAATGTAAGTGTCAAACATGCATTCCCCATCCATTAAATAGTTGGGCCTTCTATTTTATGAACTAATAATGAGGTGACCAAGCTCATTTTATAAAATACGCAAATGAGAACATTTTTGCTTAAAACAATGAATTCGGGTTCAAAGCTTTCGGTTGTGATGGCTCTCAAGTATAATCTCTAGTCTATTTCTGCTGAAAAGTGATTAGAGTGCATCCCTTGCTGGTTGCTATTTGGTGATTATATTATGCTCTTTGTTGCTTGCTGGATGATTATAGTCTATTCCTTATCGCTTATTGCTAGGGATGAATGAGCCTGACATTTCATATGTTCCAACTTCTGGATAAACCACCTAATTTTGGTTTTCAGTTTAGTGAATTGTTCTAATTCTTTCTTGGGTTTTCTAATTAGCAAGCTTTTGATTTTTATTTGACCATTTCTTTTTTGTCAGATTGATCTTACGACTTTTTACTCTAACAAGCGTTTTTTCCCCTATCTATTGATGATCTATTTTAGATGTGAGTTTCCCCTTAAATACAACCTATTTGAAGATCACGACTTATTGATGGATATTTATATGCATTGGCATGATGTATGCACTATGAGTCTCTAAAGAGAATATCAAATGTTTTATAACATTATCATGATACAACCAATATGAGTATAATAGGGAAATCAAAAAGTGACTCTAGCTTTGAGCATCACCCTTTCTTGTTACCAGTGTGCCCTTTTCGATTTTCCGCGCTAGAGATTTTCTCTCCAAAAGCCCTATATAGACTGCCTTTCAGATTTTAATCTATCAGGCTACCATGCATTTTGCCTGAGGCCTCCTTTTTAGATTTTCACCTCAATGGGGTTTTCTTCTTTATCCCTTTTCTTTATCTGTTTTTTGCTAGTGATAGTGATAAAGATGATGTCGAGATCGACGGTTCTACCTCATTTGACCCCTTAGGCATGTTTTGTCTCGGATGACCCCCCTTGCAATGTTCAGCCTTGGCTCTGGGTTTTCTCGTGATGCTTGGCTAGAATTGTCTTTTTTAAGATGTTCTGTTGGAAAAACCTTCTTCGTGAGATTCTACCTTGAACTTGAGATTTTGAATCGATTCCTGGATAGGCAATCATGAAGCTTCTGCCTGAGTGGTCTTCCTTTGATATGTCTAGTCTTGATTATGAGGTTTCTAGCCATTCCCAGGGGCAATGCAGAGTTTAAGTCTAGAGGTATTATGTCTGCCACCTTCGTAGACTTGGAATTCTTGGGTCGACAATTTTGACTGGGCTTAACAAGGACTGTTTGATTCCCTTTTGCTCTCTTGATTTCGTTTCCTCACTCCCTCTTTTTTTATTATTATTTTTATATCGTAAGATTTCTACCCAAAATGTAATTTCCTTATGTCGTGGTAAGCTCTCTCTTCTGTTGCGTCGTTGATACACTTTTCGCATTCGAGAACTAGTGGTGACAGAAGTTTTACCTCTAAAGTAACCCTTTATTTACCCCTTGAAAATGACGACTATCATGCATATTGTGGTGTCTAACAATCATATTCTGCTTGGCGGGTTCAGTTGCTTATTTGGCTATGGTTTCACTGCTAATATGGAGAACCTGTGGTGATAGGTGTCGTGCTTTTAATGTAATTCCCTAACTGTCCCCCAGGGGTATATTGTTGCTTGGGTTCATGGTGTTTCATGATTAAATTTTTTTTTTCAAGTTTCGGTCATTTGCCTTGTGTTGGGTTTTAGATGGATTTTGGTCTTGGAGTGGCTTTGATTTGAGAGTTGTGGTATTCAAGCGATTGTTTTCTCTTTGGGAAATTGGGAGTTTGCTTGGATTGGGCCTTGAATAATTTTTGAATTTGGTATGATTATGTTTCGACATCAACTGCTTATGGATGATAGGAACAAATGTATTGGCAAACATATGCTCCTAACCGATTGGCTTAATATTGAGTATGACATTTAAACTGAGGGTTTGAAGTGGCACTCTAACTCTCCACTGATCATTGATGATGATGATGTCTTAAGTTGTAGATATCCATCATCGTAGATCATAGCCTTGTGGGGATCGAATGATGAGTGGAGCTATTGTTGTGTCCCCTTTTTATGCTTGTTCTATTAGTCACACCCATACTCTCTTTTCAAGAAAGAATTAGATCAAAGCTATAGTCACTTTCATGTTCTTTATTGCATTTATATTAATGTCATGCATTTTAATGTTATACGTGTTGGATATGTTTTTTCAGATGATTAAATGTATGCATAATGCCATGTCTGTATAAATGTCACATGACTAAGAGGATAACAAATTGCATTGCATTCAAAATAAGTTATTCCAGGGGGGGCAACAGGTGCATAATACACATATTACAAACAATGAACACTACAAGAAAATCGGCTTTTAATGAGGGGATTTCCCCTCATTAAAAATTCAAATCCCCTCATTAAAACTTTTTAATGAGGGGATTTCCCCTCATTAGGCCCCTTATTATATGGGTCCCTTGTTAAAGGCTTTAATGAGGGTATTATGTCCCCTCATTATTTATCAATAATGAGGGGAAAAATTCCCCTTATTGTAAAATACTAATGAGGGTACATAATACCCTCATTAAAGCCTTTAACAAGGGACCCATATAATAAGGGGACTAATGAGGGGAAATCCCCTCATTATGGACAAATAATGAGGGGACATAATACCCTCATTAAAACAATTAACAAGGGACCCATATAATAAGGGGAAATCCCCTCATTAAAAATCAGTTTTAATGTTGAAAAAACCCCTTATTATTGTAAACAAATAATGAGTGAAATTATTTCCCTTCAAATGACATATAGGGTTTTAATAATATAATATAACATATTTTCATTAAATAATCAATAACAACTAATATTAATAATATAGCATATTGTCATTAAATAGTCACTTCTTAACACCAAAAATTGGTATTCCATAATTTTGACATGAGAGTTTCTTTTACCCAAAATCAAAGACCGTTGGTCTTACAAAAGATTATATCCAAAAGATGAAAATAAGATCATTTGTCCAAAATACACTAATTAGATTAATGATCCTTAGCTTGAATGTGCATCAAGTAGTCTTCATTTGTCCAAAAAATACTAATGATGCTTAGCTTGAATGTGCATCAAGTGCCTGCAAGAAATAATCAAAAGAAATAATTACACGTCCGTCTTAGCTGATAGAGAATGCAAACAAGAAATCACATCTGCAAACAAGATTTGTCCGATAAGGAAATACATGTAATTAGCACAATTAGATCCTGTCTCTGCAACCTGATACTCAATTTCTTAACCCTGCTACAAACTCATCTATACACATGAACACCAGATTATGATAAACAAATGACAGATGCTTCATATGCTTGTACAGAACACGAACCAAATGATAAGCAGAATACTAAGTATACACATTAACAGAATTATCCTCACAATTAGCAGAAGATAAATCAAGATAGCACCCAAAATTAATATACAACAACCTGTTGGAGATAATGAAAAGCTCAAAATTTACTTTCCAGTAACACATCATATTAGACAACTTGACTACACCTGTAGTAAAAGTTACAGACTTTAATTAAACAGAGTTGACATGATTTTAATTCTAAATCATTTAGTTTTAGAGATGATTTAGCATTATCTTTAGAAACCATTTCATTTCCTATGGTTCAGTAGATAGTTTAGACTTAATATTAGCTTATAAAGTTTAAACCCATAAATTACTCTTGTAATGATTGTTTTAGTCACTTTAATTGAAAACAAAAGCAAAGGGCATGGCTTTGGGATTTGACAACAAAACGTACACACAAAATAACATCTAAAAAAAGCATAATTACTTGCCTTTTTCTTATCTTCTTATCTATCTTTTACAACTCGAAAGTATCTCATTCCACATATGAGAACAACATTTGATAAGGAAAAGCATTAGTGCCCCTGTAAATGGAAAACATGGTCAATGAAAAACAATTTAAAACAAACTTCACCTAAATGATATGCTAGAGTGGCAATTAACAATGCAACATAATTTGTATGACACAAAAGTAAAACAATCTAAAACATAGAGATTTAATTAACAGGAAAAACAAAATTGGGAAAAAAAATTGGCAAGAACTTTTTGCACCCCTTCTCCCACACAAAATCACATATTGTTCTCAATGTGTATCATCAGTCAATGAGTCAACATACTAGAATAAAAAGATAAAGGAAAAACAAAACTCACATGGTGTGTGAAGGTTAATTCCCAAATACTACTGCGAACTCTGTCTCAAAGGTATGCATATATAATAGGTAGTTCTTGGGGGGCACATACACCAGATTGTAATAAACACTCGTACACAGAACACGAACTAAATGATAAACAAAATACTAAGTATACACATGAACAAAATTATCCTCACAATCAGCAGCACATAAGATTTGTCCAATAAGGAAATATATGTAATCTGACCTCCATGCTGTCCACAAATAACCCATATGGTCCAATGTTGCTTCACGATACATTTCCATGTCAGCATTGTCAAAACACTCCTAAATAGATTATAGAGCAGCATATGTCATATTATTGTAAAAAGAGATTAAGAAGGAATAAACAGATTCATTTCTTCATATTACCTTGGCTGCACTCCATAAGTGGTTCTTGACTTCTTTTGTCATATCCTTCCATGTTTTGACTTGCACAGGACAAATATTAGCATCACGAACTATTTTCCCCAAGTGTCTTGACCAACATGTATGATTGCCACCCACTGCACGATTATCATAGAATTTGATTTCAAGCTTTTGTCCATATTTCAGAGCTGCCACTTTCTTATTCTTTAACGTGATCGGTGGGCATACTGTCTTTAACGTGATCGGTGTTAAAGAAAATGAAAAGAAAATAAATAATGTCTTCAACTTGGTTAAAAGATTAGTCCTACCATAATTTTTACCATCAGTGCCAACATCGAATGAAATAATATATATATTTTTTAAAAAGAACCTTACCATTTAAGCCACTACAGTAAGGTGAACACATGAAAGTGTATCTTGATGATTTATCTTGAGTCAGCTATCTTGCTGAAACTGTTATCTTCGTATTTATGTGGTGTAAGCATGATGCATGATTTATCTTTGTTATGCTATCTCTTTTCTGAATGTTTTCACTTAACGTTTTTTCCTGTGTTTATGAAATACTTTTATGCTTCCTTCAGAACATTTGTATTTGGCTCATCTCTGACTAGTAGAAATATTATACAGGTAAACATAGTGAATATAATGTTCAACTTTTCCACTCTATATGTGTAAGAACCAGTGTTTCTCCCAAGATAAAACTTGTAGAGTCAAGTAGAAGCAGTTTCTTGTTGCATAAAAGGACTTCTGTATTGAGAGCAAACAAGAAATTCTCAATAAACTCTTCAGATCAGCTCCATCGTTTTCTTCATTTCCTCTTGTTCTTTTAAGGCTTTAAGTTCTATAGTAAGTCTCTTTTGTGCATCTATTTCTGTTAACTTCTTTGCTGCTTTAGCAGCTTCCATAGCTTCCTGGCACCTCGCTTTCTCTTTCTGTATGGCTGACAGTGCAGCTTCCTCTGAAACTTTGGCCTCTTCCATTCTCCGTTCTTCTTCTCTTATGTGGATTATAAAAGTATTTTCCTAAATAGTAGTGGTGTACAGTTTCACTACCAGTTCCATGTGTGCTTTGCATTTTTAAAATAAAACATAAAAAAGTCTTAAGTGGATCATAATGTCTCCTATATAAGCCAAAGGGATTTGTTTTGAATAAATAAATATTAAAGTAGGCTGGAAGTGGAATTTAAGTTATTTATTGTAATTTGTTTGTTTTGAAATGCCTTTTTTGGTTGCTAGGAAACTAAAATAAAGAATATGAATTCAACTTGTTTTCTACTGGTGGAACAGAGTCCTTGTTTGGTTCCTAAGAAAATAAAGTGTGAACTTGCTGCAATAATTGAGTTTGCATGGGTCTTTTGCTGTTTACTTTGAATGCTGCAATAATAAAGCAGATGAAACGTATATGGCTTTCTAGGGAGGAAATTGGCATAAAAGTTATCAAGAGTCAATGATTTTAGGCACAAGGATGCTTTTACATTAGATGAATTGTCTATTTAAGTCGATGCAATATTTATTTGTTTCCTAATTTCCAACTGTGATGGATTGACTTGATAATTTTTATTAGTTTCTAAGCAAAAATGAAATTAATGTAGAAATACTATTAGTTTATGAATTCTACATGATCAATACTTGATCATGCTAGCTGGACCTTTCTGTATATGGGAGCAATAAGTCTTAAAAGTGTATATGGTAACCATTCCAACTTTTGGCAAATAAATTGACTATGCCTTATCCTTTTCTCTTGCAGCATAGTTTTTTCTGTTTTTATTGGTAATTTGAGAATAGAGCATTCAAATTATTGTCTGTTTCTCGAATATAGAAACATTAAACTTCATATTTTCTACAAGGATATCACATGTTCATCACACCTATACTATTAAAGTGCATAGTAAGAATAAACTTACTTGTATCATGTATATTGTATTGATCTTCTTGACTTGCAATCCTTGAAATTCCACGCCCCTTAGCTAGCATCCCAGGTTTTATGTATTTTTTGCCACGCTTTTGGGTTGTGCCCTTCTTATGTTTCTCCTTTGCCATTTTAGCTGTAAGAAAATTAACATAATTAGCTAAGGAAACAAACAACTTAACAAAACAAATTGAAAATAAAGTTATACATATAAATATTTTCATGCATTAATTTGAAAATACAACTTAGCAATTCTTCATTTCCTCTTTCTCTTAGCTAATGGCTCCAAATCAGTCCTTGCTCCAAGACTGGTGCTATATTTTACAGAAAAAGGGGTGACAAAAGGTGGACTGGAAGAGTTACTGCTACATTATATTGATTTTAATAACGAAGGCAGCAAATTCAGGTCTAATGTGAAAAGTAACATATCTCTTGATGACAACCAAGAAGAAAATGATCGTAAAAGTAACATATCTCTTGATGATAGAGGGAATATGATGGTAAAAGTAACATATCTCTTGATGACAACCAAAACCCACTTCTGGATAACTATACATTTTTTGGGTAACTTTATCATCTATCAACCTCAACTTCACTCTGAAATACATGGAACTCAAAAGAAGTACCTTTAAGCAGTACAGCCTTGTTTTTATCCCATGATAAAGTTAGATATTTTTCTATAAATGGACTAAAATTGATATTGAAGGCACATGCCAAACAAAACCAGAAACACTGATGGCCTGGCCAACACAATGTAAAGGCAAAGCTCAAGTAGGCAACCAAACAATGTTGGACATAATAATAACAATGATGATAATGTGTCCAGAATACATTAATGTTCAGAAGTAACTGAAGTGATCCTAAGTTATTAAGAATTGTAACTAGACAAAGTATATCAGGAAAGGAATTGATATGTTAGTGACATAAATAAATTTCACATGAATCTGATTTTTCTCTTCAACAATAAACCTATAAAAGAACTTTTCATTAAAGGGAACCTTAAATACCAATAGCTCATAAAGCAATGAAACCGTGATTAAAACTCTAATTCCCTGCCAATAACAATGAAGCCCCCAATTTCCAACGGGCAGACCACCAGTCCACAATGATTAAACCTTTTCTAATCCTTGTATTCTATACAATTACATGATTACAATGCTATTATGACATTGACTCTATTCATTTTGACAGGGCACATACAAGACAATGGACTAGACAACTACCAGAAATTAGTTGAGGAAAAGCACAACCAACGCCCAGTATGTTAATTAAAAATCAAGCAACAAACGGAGAAAAACACTACTAAAAGAAAATGACATCAAATTTAAATTTAGACGGAAAGCATAATAGTAAAGATAAAGAAAGTATGAAGAGAAAAAGAAAAAAGATGGAAGAATTCACTTCAAAAGCGGTTTCAAATTGCTCGCATGGCACAGCTTCACAGTTCGGATACGCCTTCTCCGCGGCTGACTCGCTGTAGGCGCCACGAACTCCCTATACGAATAAAAAGAATCTATCAGTATTCGTAAATCTCCAATGCAAACATAAGAAGCAGAGCTGGGCGTGAAACGATGAAGCGGAGCGAACCAGCAGTGCGAAACGGAAGGAAGCGGTGCAAAGCGGAGCAACGGTGGGCGGAGCGGCGACAGAAAGATGCGAAGCTGGGCGTGAAAGGATGAATCAGAGAGAATGGGAAGGGATCGGTCGTGAAACAGAGAAGGTATGGGCGTGAAAGGAAGTAGAAGCAGAAGCAGAAGCAGTGGTGGGAAGGAAAAAAATTTTCCCGCTCTTTTGATCTTTTACCCTAAATAATGAGGGGATGAAAAATATTTATTAATTGAAAAGCTTTTTTTTTTTCTCTAATAGAACTTTTACCCTAAATAATGAGGGGAGGAAAACACATTTATTAAATGAAAGGGTTTTTTTTTTATCTCTAATAGATAATTACTAGTATTAATAAGAGAAATTTAATGAGAGGTGTCATCTTTCCTTACTATAACTCTTAAATGGATGTTTTTAATAAGAATATTTTCTTACCCTCATTAATTTTTTCTTATTAATAATGAGTTTTCTTGTAGTGGAACTACCAATAAGCAGGGGATCTTCAAAAATATCAATTCAGAGATTCCTAATCATTTTTTAGCTGGTCATGACTTATGTCTCAGTGCCATTGCCCTACTGCTCTACCATCAAAGCAAATTTGTAGTTCTTCTTCATACTCGTTCTACCAAGAAGTTTAAGGAGATCCTCTAACTTTGGCGGCTTCCTTGATTACCACTGATTGCCTGTCTAGGTTAATTGGAATTTTCAACTTCCCCTCACTAATTAGCTTCTGAATCTCATCCCTCAAGCGGATGCAATCATTCATTTTGTGACCCTTCCTCACATGATAATTACAAAAATTATCCTTATTTGTTTCTGCTGGCACCATTGACCATTTGACACTCTATAATAGATTCTCCTATCTACACCTGGAAAATAGCTTATTCAATGAATCAGTCCATGGAAAAATGCCTTTTTCATTACGTCGGGTAGATGGACCTTGGGTAGACTGAGGAACAGAGTCAGTTTGGACATTGGATTTGGGCAGTTCTAACAGCCCTCCTTCATTGATGAACCCCTAAATATCCTTTGGCAGTTGAGGACACTCATTCATTTTGTGGCAAATTCCCACATAATATGTGCAGTAATTATCCTTATCAACCTTAGAGGGTGGTTCATAAGGTTTAAGAGATTGAAACAGACCCTTAGTTCTAAATTCCTAGAAGATCTAGGCTAAAGAGATAGTCTTGGGGGAAATCCCATGGTTTCCTTAGCTATTGGCTGGACTAAGGTGCCCCTAGGAGACCACCATAACACTTTCCTGATGATCTGTGACCTTCATAGATTCAAGGAGGTATAACAATTGTTCCTTGGTTGCCCTAGCTGCAGCGGGCCGGGCCCAGTGATTTTGGATTTGGCGGGTTTTTGGGCCCGGGGTCCAGTTTTGAAATTTTAATTGGTTTTAAAATTCGTGTGTTTAAATTCATGTAATTTAAATGCGTGTGGTTTCTTGAATGAAATTTAATTTTTATTCATGTGATATTAATTTTGAAAATTAATATGGTTAATTGAAATTGGTTCGGGTAATTTTGGCACAATTACTTGGACGGCTGAATTGGACCCATTGTTTCCCAATTCCAGTGGGAGCAGTTGGACTGCCTGGGTTGGAGGCCCAAAGCCCGTTAAGGGTTAGAACCATGGTGGGCCAAAATTGGCGATTTCTAAATAATGGCTTGGACATAATTGAAATGGGCTTAAATCATGCATTATAACATGCTTATGAATTATATGTATTGGATTCATATGGGTGATTAAATATTTTGTATAATTGGATGCTATTAGGCCTTATTCGAGATGGGTTGTATTTTCTTTTTGGGTAAATATGGCCTACGTGTCGTTTTTCTTTTTTTAATGTAATTTTATTTTATTCAATTATTATAAAATTTGTAAAAGAAGAAGCCCATGGAGTGGTGAGCCCAAGTGAAGGTGCAAGCCCAGAAGGAAGAAGATGGAGGCCCACCTGATATTGTTTTCCAGTATAGGTTTACTAGAATAATATTAGGATGTAATATAGGCCCATAGCAGTCCATTTTACTTATTTATTTAATTATGCTTTATATTTATTTGCATGTATGAATGTATGATCCGACAGATATTTCACCCGCCTTATGTATTCAAGCCGTTATTAAATGAATCTAATAACCAAATGAAATTACTAAGTCGCTTAAAAGTGCTTCCCTCAATCAAAACCAACTCAAAGTGGGGATAGGCCAGTTGTAGACCACGCCCTCGCAGGATACACTGGAGTATTGTCATTTTGTATTGGGTTAGGGTATGTGATACTCTACCACTTGAATTGAGGTTTTGAATTAGCATGGGTAGTAGGATTCTCCTGGCCCTAAGCGCAGATGGGTAAGTGCCAACAAGCCTATCAAACCAAGAATCCCTAGGTTAGGATTGGACGGCGTTCCTACATAAATAGTTAAGGTATAGTTGTACCAGGACCTCGTCTGGCTATATCTTAGTGAAATATGGATCTCGGCCCATGAACCCAACAACTCGGTTTAATTAATAACTTGATTCATTATTAATTATGTATGGAAATAACAAAGTAAAGTCTTTTATTAACATTCTTAAATGTTTTTCTGTGTAGAAACTCTAAATGGCAAATAACAACTCTTTATCACTGCGATCGATTCTTGAAAGGGACAAGCTTTTCGGTCCTAAATTTTTGGACTGGTCTAGGAACTTGAGAATAGTTCTAAGACAGGAGTCTAAAGAGTATGTGCTGGAGAGGCCTGTATCGGCTGCCCAGTTGGAGGAATATGAAGTGCATGTCAAGGATAATAGGGATGTGACATGCCTGATGTTAGCCTGTATGGTCCCCGAACTGCAAAAACAGTTTATAGACCATCAAGCCTGTGCTATGATAACAACTCTTAATGAGATGTTTCAAGAGCAAGCCCTTCAGGAAAGGTACCTGACCAACAAGGCATTCCACTCTTGTAAGATGGGGGCTGGGACATCTGTGAGCTCACACATGCTCAAGATGAAGGGCTATTTGGACACATTGGCCTGTCTCGAATCGCCTATCTCTCAGGAGTTGGCGGTGGACACAATCCTTACATCCTTACCGGATTCTTACGATTAGTTCATCCTGAACTACAACATGCAAGGGATGAACCGTACTGTTAGTGAGCTGCATGGGATGCTCAAGCTTACTGAACAGTCGATCAAGAAGAGTCCGCCGGTGCTGCTGGTTAACAAGGGGAACCCTCCTCTTGCCAAGGGCAAGGCCAAGGAAAAGGCTAAGTCCCAGCAGAAGGCAAGTCCTGAGGATGTCTGTTTCGGGTGTAGGCAGGCAAGCCATTGGAAAAGATCATGCCTCAAGCTGATGGGAGAGCAGAGAAGGGGCCAAGGTGTGTCCTCTTTAGGTATTTATGTTATAGACATTAACCTTGCTGTTTCAACATCTTGGGTATTGGATACTGGATGTGGTTCTCACATTTGTTGCAATGTACAGGGACTTAAGAATAGAAGGTTACTGGGGTCGGGAGAGGTGGACTTGCAGGTCGGAAATGGAGCAAGGGTTGCTGCCATAGAGATCGGCGAATATCACCTTGTGATGCCCAGTGGATTTGTTTTGATTTTAGAACATTGTTATTTTGTACCTGCTATGTGCAGGAATATTATTTCGGTGTCAATGTTGGATATTTCTGGATTTTATTTTACTGTTTCTAATGGTAGAATTTTTATATCTAGATAGGGATTATTTTATGGAGATGCTCTATTAAATAATGGCCTATATGTCCTGGACTTAAATGAAACCAATCATGTCTATAACATAAACGCTAAAAGGGTTAAGCCCAATGAACTTAATCCTGTCTACCTATAGCATTGTCGTCTTGGCCACATAAACGAGAAGCGCATAGCTAGGCTTCACAAAGCTGGAGTCTTAGGGTCATTTGACTTGGAGTCAATTAATAGATGCGAATCATGTTTACGAAGCAAGATGACCAAGGTGCCTTTTAGCAAGAAGGCTGAAAGGGCCACTGGCTTATTGGACCTAATACATTCAGATGTATGTGGACCCATAAGCGCAGCGACCAGAGGTGGACACCTGTACTTCGTCACGTTCACAGACAATTTCAGCAGATATGGCTATGTCTATCTGATGAAACACAAGTCTGAGACCCTCGATAGGTTCAAGGAATTTAAGAAAGAGGTATAGAACCAATTAGGCAGAAACATCAAAACCCTTCGGTCGGACCGAGGTGATGAGTATATGAGTCTAGAGTTTGACTCATATTTGAGAGAGCATGGAATAGTTCCATAGCTCACTCCTCCCGGAACACCACAATGGAATGGGGTGTCCGAACGGAGGAATAGGACCTTGTTGGATATGGTCCGCTCAATGATGAGTCAGGCCTCTCTCCCAATTAGTTTCTGGGGACACGCCCTCGAGACAGCAGCTCTTATCTTAAATAATACTCCGACTAAGGCAGTGGAAAAGACCCCATATCAGATATGGACGGGTAGGGAGCCCAATGTGTCTTTCCTAAGGATTTGGGGAGGTGAAGCACATGTCAAGAAATTGACTAGTGGCAAGCTGGAGCCCAAAACCGATAAATGCCCGTTTGTGGGCTACCCTAGGGAAACCAAAGGGTATTACTTCTACAACCCCGCTAAGAACAAGGTGTTCGGCGCAAGGAAGAGGGTCTTTCTAGAAAAGGAGTTCCTTTCCAAGAAAGATAGTGGGAGCAATGTTGAACTCTGGGAAGTTCAAGGTCCACAAGCTCCTGAACAGGATAACTCAGAGGCCCAGGTGGAGCTTCCACAGGAGGAAGCACCGACCCAGGCCATACAAGGACCTAGAAGGTTTGGTAGGGATCGTCGGGAACCAGAGCGGTATGGTTTCCTCGTCACCGATGATCAAACTCTTCTCATATGGGATGAGGAAGAACCCAAAACCTATCAGGAGGCTATGGCAAGCCCACAGTCTGCAAATTGGCGTAAAGCCATAGAGGCAGAGATGCAATCTATGTACGATAACCAAGTTTGGAACTTGGTTGATCCACCTCCGGGTGCTAAGGTAATTGGTTGCAAGTGGTGCTACAAGCTGAAAGCCGACAATACCTTCAAGGGGCGTCTGGTTACGAAAGGTTTCAGATAAGTCCATGGAATAGACTATGATGAGACTTTCTCACCAGTAGCCATACTCAAATCTATCAGGATCTTGCTAGCCATAGCCGCATGGTAAGACTATGAAGTCTGGCAAATGGATGTCAAAACCGCTTTCCTTAATGGAAAGCTACTCGAGGATGTGTACATGACACACCTGAGGGTTTTGTCGATCCAGAGTATCCGGAAGGGTATGCAAGCTTCAAAGGTCCATTTATGGACTGAAGCAAGCATCATGAAGTTGGAATCTTAGATTCAATGAGGCTATAAAGGAATATGGCTTCATATAGAATCAAGATGAGCTTGTGTGTATAAGAGGACAAGTGGTAGCATTGTCACATTTTTGATACTTTATGTAGATGACATCCTACTCATTGGAAGCGACTTACCTACATTGTAAGGGATAAAGCAGTGGCTGAGTAACTGCTTTGCAATGAAGGACTTAGGCGAAGCTAAGATGATCCTTGGGATCAGGATCTATAGGGATAGATCAAATCGGCTTCTGGGCCTAAGTCAGGCCTCATACATAGACAAAGTTCTGAAAAGGCTCAGCATGGACTGGGCTAAGAAAGGTTTCTTACTAATGGGCCATGGGCTGAAACTTAGTAAGAAGAACTGTCCTAAGACAAGGGAGGACAGGGAGAACATGAAATTAGTTCCATATGCTTCGGCTATAGGATCAATTATGTACTCCATGCTATGTATGAGACCTGATGTCGCCTTTGCACTAAATATGACAAGCCGGTACCAGCAAGATCCCGGGGAGGATCACTGGAAGGCTGTCAAGGCAATCCTCAAGTACCTTAACCGGACTAAGGATAGCTTCTTAGTGTATGGCGGTTAGGAAGTGCTATCAGTTACTAGGTACACTAATGCAAGCTTCCAGACCGACCAGGATGAGTACCAGTCGCAGTCTGGGTATGTATTTTTGCTAAATGGTGGTGCTGTAAGCTGGAGGAGCTCAAAGCAGCCAACCATCGCGGACTCTACAACAGAAGCTGAGTACATAGCGGCGTGTGATGCAGCTAAGGAAGCTATGTGGATGAAGAAGTTTATCACTGAGTTAGGAGTAGTGCCAACTATCCAAGACCTAGTTGATATCTTCTATGACAACAATGGGGCCGTTGTACAAGCTAAAGAGCCCCGGTCGCACAAGAACACAAAGCACGTGCTCAGAAAGTTTCACCTCATACGAGAGATCGCGGAGAGAGGTGACATTGCATTGCACAGAGTGGACACCGAGGATAATGTCATAGATCCTTTGACCAAGGTGCTGGCCCAGCCCAAGCACGAGGGTCATACTAGATCTATAGGGATTAGGCCCATGCCTAGTTGGAACTAGTGCAAGTGGGAGATTGTTGGATATGCCCTAGTCCCCTCTATGGTTTCTGCTGTCGCCTCAGATGGCTCTCCTTTCAAAATTTCAGATTCAGCAATAGCTTCCTCCATCATTACAGGGGCTACTGGCTCTTCCTGGCTTTTCTCAAAATCCACAACATCTGCAAAGATCTCAAAGCCAGGGTGCTCGACATTTCCAACCAGCACCGGTTCAGCTTGGCCCTTGTAAAGGCTTTCTCCTGCCTTCAGAAATGGCTTCATCATGACCTTGCCATTCTTGTCCTTTTTCAGATTCTTCTGCTCGGATGACCCCTCTACATAACCAAGGCCGTACTGCTTTGACTTTCCCGAGTCGATCTTGAATTCTGGCACACCTTGCAAATTAATCCCAAGTCCCATTCCCGGGACAAAGTTCAGCTTGTACAGATATCGGGATAGCCACTCCGGCATGTAGTTCTCATAAAGGACCATAGGGGCATCTGTGGTTTCTTCCTCCTTAATGACAGCAATTTGGAATCCACCAAAAGGAACCACTCCTTCATCCACTGCAGCTACCATCGACTGGGCGTCTACCTCAACAGTCACAATCCGATCATTCATAGAGAATTTAATCTTCTGATGCAATGTGGAAGGAACACCTCCCAAAGGATGGAACCAGGGCCTTCCAAGCAGTAAGGAGAATGTGACCGGGATATCGATCACTGTGAAGACAACCATGGACTTGATGGGCCCAACCTCCACTTCTGTTTCGAAGGTCCCTACCACTGTTCTTTTAGAATCATCATACGCCCGAATGACTGTTGAGGACCTCTTCAACACTTCTTCATTCATGCCTAGAAACGGTAACATTTTCAGCGGGCATATGTTCAGAGCCGAGCCGTCGTCCACCATAATGCACGGCATCACCTTATCCATGATATAGGCTCTAATGTAAAGAGCCTTGTTGTGAGCCTTTCCTTCTGCTGGTAGGTCTTTCTCAGAGAAAACAATATTAGGAGCTCCAGTATGGACTTTGTCTAGCAAGCAACACATAGCCTCTGGTGAAGCTATAGGGGAGACTTCAATTTCTGATAGCTTCTTCACTAAAGCCTCCCTATGCTCTTTGGAGGTCATGAGTAGATGCCACAAACTGGCTTGTGCAGGGGTCTTCTTCAGTTGGGAAATGACCAAGTCTTCTTTCTCGACTCTTTCCGGTGCCGAAGTACTGCCCGACCCATTCATCGGTGCTTTATCTTTCGTTTGATCTGCCGGTTGATATACCCTTCCACTTCGGGTTACATGCTGCACTTCTGAAATCTTCAGCTTCTCAACAGCTGGGAGTTTAGCAGCCTCTCTTCTGTCAAATTCTTCGTACTCATCCTCGGAATCAAGGTCATCCAGACTTATGGGCTTGATCTCCTTACACCCCTCCTTTTCCTCACATTTAAGCTCTACTTCGGGTTCTCCTACCACCACTACCTGAATCGTAGGGTTCGCTTGCAGAACTTGGGCAAATATAAAGTTAGCCGGCAACCCCGACTGGACCATGTTAACCCGCTTCTCAAATGCCGGCAGTGGGTTAGTTTTAGTGCTAGGTTTAGGTGGTTCTTGCAGCTTTCCCTCGTCGATAAGCTTCTGGATAGCATCCCTTAGCTTATAGCAGTTATTGGTCCGGTGGCCTGTCACCACATGATAAGTGCAGAAGTTATCCTTGTCAGCTTCAGGTGGGAACTCAAATGGCCTTAAGGATTGCAACAGGCCGCCATTCCTACACTTGGCAAATATCTTTGCCAAAGTAAGAGTCCAGGGTGTTATGCCTTGTCCTCCAGGACCCCTATTCTGGTTGCCTTGCTGCTGATTCACAGTAGCCACCTCAACCCGCTTCACTTCTGATGACTGCCCCTGTTTGCCACTAGAACCTGAACCAGAACCACTGCCAGACCCAGCTGCTGTGGTTGATCTGTACCCTGAACTGTACCCTGTGCTTCTTCCCCCTTTCTGACCAGCGGGCTTCTCCTCTTCATCCCTTTCTATCTTCATGGCCATGCTATAGACCTCACTGAGCTCCTTGAAGGAATGGAATTTCATGTTGTTCTTGAAGATATCTTTGCTGCCATCAATGAGCTTCTGTATAAGCTCGTCTTCATCAGGGCAGTTCTTTAGGAGGATCATCTTGTTCATCCACCTCTGGTAGTATTCATCAAAGGGCTTATTGAACTTCTGTTTCACCCTCTCCAAATCATACAGCTTCACCTGGATTTTGGTGTTGAAGCTGTAGTATTTGATGAAGGCTGCTGACAATATTTCCCAGTCAGACTGCTCCTCCTCTGACAATGAGTTATACCATCCCAAAGCACCTCCCTCCAGTGTGGTACGGAAAAGATTAATCAATTGTTGCTTTGTAGCACCTGCTGTTAGCATAACCCGGGCATATAAATTCACATGGGCCTCTGGCGAGCCCATTCCTTTGTAAGTGGGGACTTTCGGCACTTGGAAGCCAATAGGAAATGTCTCGATGCCCCTACTGATCA
Organism: Euphorbia tirucalli; assembly: GCA_039660915.1. NCBI lineage: Eukaryota > Viridiplantae > Streptophyta > Magnoliopsida > Malpighiales > Euphorbiaceae > Euphorbia > Euphorbia tirucalli. The sequence goes on along the minus strand of CM077636.1, from coordinate 36,554,212 downwards.
TGGCATTAACGTTCACCCCCTTCTTGGATTCAGCACTGATCCCGACCCCCTTCTTCAACTGGGCCATGACCTCGTCTAGTTCAGAGCACTTGGCTTTCATCCTCTGTTCCATAGCTGCCTCTATCTCCTACAGCTTTTCAAGACTAGCCGAAGCGTCACCACCATGTTGGGATGACTCAGCTTCTTTTTCCTTCCCGGCTCCACTACCACCGGTCTCACCAGCTTCTCTAACGACTGCCCTCATCTCTTCCTTTAACATGTCGCGGAAATCCTGCGACCTGAAGAAATCTCTCAGAACATCAGCCATACTCGGTGTCTGCTCTGCCATATTCACGCCTTCCCCAGTCTCAGAATCACTATCACTCTCGACTACCCTCTATCTCCTAGCCGCCCTTGAAGCTTGGGATCTTGTCCAAGGTCTCTCCAGTGTATTCTGCTTGGGGTAGACAGGAGGTATTAGGGTCGTGAATGAATGACGTGATATGACATGAAAATTAAGACATTGGACGTGCTTGAGATGCATGGAGTGGAATTATGTATGGAATGATGATACAAATATATTTTATTATTTATTTATTATTATATTTTTTTTATTATTATTTATTTTTTTTCGAGGCATTCCAAGAACACCCAATGTTTATGCAAAAACGTCACGCGTGAGCCATCACACGGACAGAACTTCGGCACCTTTGGGGCACCTAATGAATTCGTGAAATGGTCACATGTGTACTGGTACACAGACGTAGTTTTGACGCTTTATAGGTCTATGAGATGATATGAAATGGTCGCATGGGCCGGGCCCATAGACAAGGTCTTGATGCTTTTGAGCATATGATATGGAATGATGTTATGAGAAAGTCACGTGTAACAGGAACACGGACAAGGATTCGGCATTCGAGGAACGCCTTTCATGATTTGGTGATTGTTACGAGCCTATATGTATACTAATCGGGCACTCGGGGAGTACCTTAAATGGTGAATTAATGTCATGAAGTGGTCGGATGTGGACCACAATGTTATATGATGTTTATGATGGATGGGTATGATGTCATGAGATGCATCGTGTAAATTATTACACGAAAATGGGCCTAAGGCCGTTGTGGCTTTTATTGAATGAAATGATATTGGTGGAATGGCCGAATGCAATCCGGTGCATTGGCAAAACACGGGTAATTTTGGGTACCCGATATGTTATGAAATGGGATGGGATGGTCATGATAGGCGTCCTTGAAATGCCCATTAATTTAATTTAAGTGAAATGTAGTGAATGAATATGTCACCAATATGTAAATGGCTGCATAAAAACGTGGGTTAGGATGCATGACATACATAATGATGTTATGTATGCTATGTCAAAAATAAAATGCTAATCACACAAGTTTAATGTTATGGCTGAAAAAGAAATCGTTAGTATGGATGACAAGCGAATGAATTAATGTTTTACACACAAAATAAAATGCAAAAATGGCTGCATAAAAAAAATGTGGGTTAGTATCACACAAAGATGTTTGTGTATGGTATGTCATATGTATGGAAAATGGTGATTATGGTATGTTATGCATGCATCGGTGATGTGTCACGAAACGGTGAAGAACACATAGCAAGCAAAACGAATTCTTCCAACCTTATTCCTCCAACGTGGTCGGTCTCAAAAATTTCTAACCGAGTCCTAGGCGGGATTCACTTCAATCACCAACCGGGGGTGATGAAGGCGCGATTTTATTATTATTCACACAATTATTTTGGTATCCTAAGGGAATCCAACTAGGGCTGCCTATATGAGTTCGGTCAAAGTCGGGATAACATCAAGGCTCTCATAGCAAGATATACTCCTCACTTCTCCCCACTCAAGGGTCCGAACGAAGGGGTTCGTACGAGGCTATGAGTGGTGTTCCGTATTCGTGCCCCTAAGACCAGGAGGAACTTAGGCGACACTTCAACAATCCATCGGGGTTACAAAAGGATACCTAATCTAATGCAAGAAATGGCTAACTAAAAATGCAAATAAAATACCAAAAAAGAATCATCCGCCTTATTTTAATTAGACACTTTTCAGGGCTTGTCAAAATTCTTTTAAGTTTTTAAGAAAACTTTTTGAAGAATTCCCCAGCGGAGTCGCCACTGTGAGCGGACGACGCGTTTTTGACGGGACGCGGGACTCCCTTTCGGGATGGGCCGCCACGATCTCGGGCGGATCCCTCCCTCGCGTGGGGTTTTTATGAATGGAAAATCCGCGTTTTGGAAAATAAATAGAATTAATACGTAAAAGAACCGAGACCTAAGTCTCGATGAATATTGTAGGAGTCGCCACCCGGCTCAGCTCAACCGGGAAATTCTTATGTAGCTGAACCGGACGAACGGCCGCTACACTATCCAGAGATTCGGGTCCGGACAAGTCCCTTATTTCGTGTCTAATTAAAATAAATATAGCCAATGTTCTCAAATGGTATTTCAAAATCTAAAGTCCATTTTATTGAATATAAAAAGCATACAGCGCGCACACAAAACATTTAATACAAACATAAGGAAAATAAATAAATATTAATTAGCTTACAACCAAATCGAATGGAAAAATAAAAACTCTCGCCTCACTTGTACAATCGCCTAGAATACACAAAAATCTAAAAATAATTACAACCGCCTAAATACACGATTTAATCTATTAAATTACATCCAAAATAAAAATAAAAAGAAATTAAAACCTGCAAAACGGAGGATTAGCACAATATATACAGCACACCACAATTAGGACTCAAATAGACAGAATGGGAAATCAGGAATTGGGGGCATGCATTTAGGGGGTAACCGGGTCGGCTCGGCTAGCCGGCCCGGTTAGACCTGGAAAACATTTTGAAACGTCCCTGTATTTTTTTTGTTTTTGTGGAAAAAATCATTTTGAAAAACAATTTTTCCGGTTTACATGCATTTTTATATATTTAAGTGGGTCGGTTTTCAGGAGAAATGGGTCTCCGTCGTTGAATTGTTCTAAATGCAATTTACCAGAAAATTGAATCTATGGTCGTGATGCACACAACAAAAATTCATTTTGATGATTTTTGGGGTTTTCTAATTTTTTGGGATTTTTACGGATAAAAGCTGAAATTCTGGTTCTGGAATAAGGATTACAGTCGTACGACTGTAGTTTACAGTCGTGCGACTGTAATCAGTTCAGGATCAGAATTTCACCAAAATTTCATTCTGAAACAAAAACTGACGAAAATCAACTGGAAATTAAGAACAGTCGTACGACTGTATATACAGTCGTACAACTGTTCATGAAAACCAAGAACAGTCGTACGTCTGTTCTTAATTTCCAGGAACAGAAATATAAAAATGCAGCAAAAAACGCACCAAACTCACTTCAAACACCCAGAAAGCAAGAAAAAGTGTAAGGAAAAGAAGTGACTACCTTTTTAGAAGCTATTCCAAGTCGTTTTGACCCCTGGCGTCGCTCCGATCCCAACGAATTTGCACTTTCCCCTTTGGAATGGAAGTTGAGAGCTTTTTGTCCAAAATCCAAATTGCAAAAGATTCTGATTGTTTTAGTCCGAATTCTTGATTTGGTTATGTAGTTAATTGATTAGCCTAGGGATTTCTAACAAGTTTTAGGTTTGATTTCGAGAATTAAAGAAAATCAAAGAGGAAGAAAAATGGGTTTTTGTGGTTTTCTTTTTCTCTCTCTTCTCTTTCTCTCTCCAAGCTTCCTCTCACCAGAAATCTCCCCTTCCTTTCTTCTTTTTCTCTTTTTATCTCTTTTTTTTTTTTGCTTGCTTGCTGCAGAGCCGGAGCAATTAATGCTCAACCTCTCTCTCCTCCATTTCTGCTGCAGAGGTATGGGTTCCTGCAGTCTGTCCGACATTACAGTCGTACGACTGTAACAATAGTCGTACGACTATATTAATTTTTTTTTTTTTTAAGTATAGAAAATTCCGGCGCTTACACTAGCACTATTCATAACTTTACCTTCGTAAAGCCAGGGGAATAGAAATGTGATTTTTAATTAAATTTTTCCATTTTTTTATTTTTTTATTTTTGACAATTTTAATATACCCCAAGAATGCAACAAAATAAAACGCATAAGTTGCTTATCTCATTTCCTTAGTTATGCTTAATTAAGAAAGAGTTCTTTAGAAAATCTAGATTTTGAAATGATACATCTCAACCTATGAGTTTATGACATCATAAAGGTTTCAATCAACTAAGGCCTTATTTTGCATATTATGTGATTAACTCCCTCAATAAAAATACTAGACGTAAAAGAATAATTTGGAAGCCATAATCCATACAATTTCTTTTCAATTCTCTTAAAAAAAATTAAAATTTTTCTTTGATTTGAGTTGGATGTTAAAAGTTGATAAGAGGACAAACAAAGCACGAGAAATCACTAATCACGCCCCAAACCAAGCCCAAAAACCAAATAAGCCAAATAATCTCCTTCTCCACACTTAAAAATAAGCATTGTCCTCAATCGGGAAAAAATTAAGCCAACACAACTAGTAAAAAAAAAGAAAGGAAAAAGGAAACTCCCTAGGTTGTGAAGGAGGACGACAAAGCATCACTTAGGAGAAGGTGGAAACGGAGGCTCGTGTCCTTGAAGTCAAAGTAACTCGGTAATATTCGCCTCATTCCTGGAACCCTGGCGAACTAACTACTGCAACAACTCATAAATGGTTGCCAAGTCAATGGAATGAGAGGAAGAAGCAACAGGACCCTCCGAGGTTGGTAGAATAACTTCAGGATCATATTGCTTGGTCTTACCCATCGGGTTTGGCTTATGAGAATTTCGCACAAACCACTGCCAATAGCCAATTGACTTATCCATAAAAATAACCTGTATATTCTTAAGAGAATCCAAATCCAAGGGAAAAAGCCTATAGGCCTCATGCAAATTGGTTAGCTAAGCTAATCAACTTTGCATTCTCAGCTATACATGTGATGATTGATCCTAGGATTAGAGGTCTTTCATGAGAAATAACAGCAACAAATTGTTCAGTAATCCAACACCCTAAGCTAACTGCCACTTTATTTTCCATTCACCATAAAAAAAAAACAATTATGCCTTATTGCATGTATTAGAATTATCTTTTTGGCCAGAAAGTGCAAATGCCAAAAAAACGATGTATACATTGCCACACAGGTTTTCTCAAATAATAACCTTTGGATTTACTGAGATTATAATATGTATTCCAGGACATATTAACCTATGCAACAGTGAAATTAAATTTAGGCACAAAATCAAGAGCAGCATTCTTATATGCATCCGTTCTAGCATAAATGGATTCAATAAATCCACAAGATAAATTGAACTTGGTTATAGATTGCTTGAATTCTTTCCCCATCAGTTGATATTGAATCACTTTAGGTGTATCAATTGTGAGAGTCTTTGGCTTATTGAATTTAAAAGTGGTGCAAAACTCCCTAATCAATTTAATGTAACCTGGTTTGTTCAAAGCAAAGAAAGACTTCCAACCAATATTATCAACCAAGGAATTAAACTCATCGACCATACCAAACTCATCCGTCACAGAAAAATCAATCAATTTATGTGCAATAAAATGCCTAATCCATATGTTCTCATAAAATTTAGATTGAGCCTTAGCAAACTTTAAATTACCATGCAACTAAGATTCAGGAACGGTAAGAATTATACCTCAAGGTAACCAAGATCGGGCCTGAAATACCTTAGTTACGTAGGTGTGCTTGTGGGACCAGAAGGAGTAAGCTATTTAGACCCGGAAGGAATTTTCAGTGAGGCAAGTTCGGTAACAGCTTGTTGATTGTTGGCTTTTCCCTTCTTTAAAGTCGCCTTTGGGTGAGAAGGAAATGTCGTGGCTTTACTTTTTGTATTTTTTTGAGTTGAACCACTTTGGCAAGGATTTTTCCGGCATCGGGGTTTTAGTTTGATTGGCCAGAGATGGATCCTCTCTGACAAAATTAGTCACTGGAGAGGAGGAAGACATCAAGGAAGGATCTGCAGTGGTATAGCTGGGCGGTGGCGGCTCAAAAGGCTCGGGTTACACTACTGTGGGCAGCGGTGGAGTGGTTGAAATCGAAGGAGGCTACTGCAGGTCTGGTTCAATAACGTCAGGTGGAACGGAAATAGTATAAGGGGAAACAGGAGGCAACATTGCAAGAGGAGCCCCTGGTGGCGATGAAGGGCTTTTGACGATCGGACGTGATGGTGTGGAGGTTCACATCCTCAACCACGCAAGTGGTTTTCAAGTGGTCAATACTTTTGTGTAGACCATAAGGTGTGACAGCTGCTGGACGCTGACGATCGGCAGTAACGGTGGATTGAAAGAGATGAGCGATAGATATGGGTGGCGGAGAAGGCGACAACTACTGTTAAGAAAGAAAAGAAAAGAAGTTAGGGTTAAGCAAAAAAAAACGCAGGCTTTAAATTTTCTTTCTTTTTTTTAATTAAATTTCAAGCTCTCCCTAATTAGAAACAGAAGACTCTTGTGCATAAGGCACGGGTGTGCCTTGTGCCAAGTCTCTCAAATTGATAAAATTCACTCTTAAAGCACGGGCGTGCCTTGTGCCAAGCATTACTTCACAAATAAGAGCCTAAAAGAAACAGAAGACTATGCTGCACAAGACACGGGCGGGCTTTAACCAAAAATTTCAGCACTACCATTTTCAAAAGGGAAACACAAGGCAAGAGCGTGCTTTATTAACAAAACCTGAAAATTAAAAACAAATAAAAGGAGAAACAAATACAACTAAATGTACAATAAAGCAAGTAAAAACAAGCAAATTAAATTGGGTTGCCTCCCAAAAGCACTAGTTGATAGTCAATTAGCTTAACTTTTCCCGGCTGAAATTGGATTCGAAGGAAAATGGTGACCATATTGACTTCATAGTCACCACCATCATTGAGCTTAACTCGTTGGCATTTACTTTAAGTGGAGGTTCATCACCCCGCTTAATTTCCACCGCCTCGGATGGAAAAACATTGGTTATTTCAAATGGACTTGACCATCTACTCCTTAGCTTCCCCGGGAAAAGACGAAGGCGAGAATTGAATAGTAACACTTTATCACCCACATTAAACATCCGCCTAAGCATCCGCATGTTATGCCATCTCTTCTTTCTTTCCTTATAGAGCTTTACATTCTCATATGAAGAGAGACAAAATTCATCCAATTCATTGAGTTCCAGAAGACGCTTTGCACCTATAGCCTGCACATCAAAATTAAGACATTTCAGCGCCCAATAGGCCTTGTGCTCTAGCTCCACAGGTAAGTGACACGCTTTGCCAAAAACTAAATGGTAAAGGGACATACCAATAGGGGTCTTAAATGCAGTTCAATATGCCCATAATGCATCATAGACCAATCTTTCCTAGACGAATTTATAGTTTTATCTAAGATGCATTTTAGTTCCCTATAAGAGACCTCTACCTGGCCGTTTATCTGTGGGTGATGTGGAATTCCTACCTTATGGGTGACACCATATTTGTTCAATAGTTGGTCAAATTTTTTGTTACAAAAGTGGGTTCCCCCATCACTAATAATTGCTCTAAGCATGCCAAAACAAGTGAAAATATTTGTTTTAAGAAATTTAACTACCACCCTAGCATCGTTTGTTGGTAGAGCTACAACCTCAACCCATTTTGACATGTAATCGATAGCGACAAGTATGTACTCGACAGCAACAAGTATGTACTCATTGTTAAAAGACTTAGGGAATGGTCCTATGAAGTCGATACTCCAAACAACAAAAAGTTCATAAATTAAAATACCATTTTGAGGCATCTCATGCCAACAAGAAATACGACCAGTCCGTTGGCATGCATCACAAGATTTAACAAAGTCATAAGCATCTCTAAACAAGGTCGGCCAATAGAAACCACATTGCATGACCTTGGCCGCTGTCCTGGTTGGGCCCAATTGGACACCAGGTTCCTTAGTATGACAAAGAGTTAGGATAGAAGTTACCTCTTCACTTGGTAAACAACAATGAATCACATTATCACCATATAATTTGAACAGATATGGATCTTCCCATTAATAATGTCTAGCATCAAAGAAAAACTTACGCTTTTGCTAATAAGAAAGACCAGGGGGGATGATATTACCTACTAAAAAGTTGGTGAAATTGCCATACCAAGGAAGCAAGGAGATTGCCATCAACGTTTCGTCTGGAAATTGCTCCTTGATTTCCTCACATAGCAAAGATCCTTTAGCTTCAAAGTCAATCCGAGAGAGATGATCCGCCACTACGTTCTCGGTTCCCTTATCATCTTTTATCTCAATGTCAAATTCTTGAAGAAAGAGAATCCAGCAGATTAATCTTGGCTTTGCATCCTATTTTGCTAACAAATACTTGAGAGTTGCATGGTCAGTATAAACAACAACTTTTGAAAGCACTAGATATGAACAAAATTTATCAAAAGCAAAAACCATAGTAAGTAATTCCTTTTCAGTTACAATATAGTGTTGTTGTGCATCATTCATGGTTTTACTAACATAGTAGATGGGGTGAAAAAAATTTTCAATCTTTGCCTTAAGCATGCTCCTATAACCAAGTCACTAGCATGACACATTAATTCAAAAGGGAAAGTCCAGTCTGGGCTAATCATAATTGGTGCATTGATTAATCTCTCTTTTAGTTCATTAAAAGCATGCACGCACTCGTTAGAGAAATCAAACACAGTATCTTTCATAAGCAAATGGGACAAGGGCTTAGCGATTTTGGAAAAATCCTTAATGAAATGCCTATAAAACCCTACATGTCCAAGGAAACTACATACCAATTTGACATTCGTTGGTGGGAGCAATTGCCAATCACCTCCACCTTGGCCGGATCGACCTCTATTCCCCTCTTAAATACCTTGTGCCCCAGAATATGACATTCTTGTACCATGAACTAGCACTTCTCCCAGCTAAGTGCCAAATTAGTGTCTTCACACCATTTTAAAACTAAATCAAGATTATGCAGACAACTATCAAAGGAGGAGCCAAAAACAGAAAAATCATCCATGAAAATTTCCTTGAAATCCTCAATCATATCAGAAAAAATAGCACTCATACATCTCTAAAAAGTAGCAGGTGCATTACACAATCCAAATGGCATACGCCTAAATACAAAAGTACCATACGGAAAAGTGAATGCGGTTTTCTTTTGGTCCAAATGGTCCATTGGTATTTGCATATAGTCGGACAGGCCATCTAAACAATAGTAAAATTCAGCCCAGCCATTCATTCTAACATTTGGTCAATGAATGGTAAAGGAAAATGGTCTTTTCTGGTGGCTTCATTTAATTTCCTATAGTCAAAAACATATGCCAACCAGTAACTTTTCTCACAGGAGTCAGTTCCTATTTATCTTTTTTCCATCACAGTGGTTCCACCTTTTTTAGGTGCCACTTGTACCAGGCTCACCCACGGACTATCGAAGATGGGATAGATAATACTTGCATCTAGTAGCTTGATTACCTCAGCTTTCACCACTTCTTTCATGTTCAGGTTCAATCGTCTTTAAGGTTACACCATGGGCTTTACCTACTCCTCCATAAAAATCCGTTGTGTGCATAAGGAAGGGCTAATTCCCTTGATATCCATGATTGACCATCTGAATGCTCCTTTATGGCTCATAAGCACTTCTAGCAATTTCTCTTCCATGCTACCTGTCAAAGATGAAGAGACAACAACAGGTTAGGAAGATGGAGGGTTAAGAAACACATATTTTAAGTGAGAGCCTAGAGGTTTCAATTCTAAAATAGGCACTTCTTCCAATGAAGGTTTTACTGTTGGCTTATCTTCACGATTTAAACTCTCAAAGTGATCCCCATCCATAAGCAATCTTTCTTATTGTCATTAAGAGAAGCAACAATAGCCTGGGTTTCTTGGTCAATCAAGTTGTCTTTCACATTTCCCTCAAAGCTAACACTCACCATAGCTTTTCCTAATGGGTCAGCCTAATGCATCACCTGAAAAACATCCTCAACACACTCATCAGTAAAGTTAATAAAATGGACACTCCCAAATTCAGCACTAGGATATTTAAGTAAATTATAAACAATAAAAACCACTACTTCATCTTGCAACCAAAGTATTAACTTCCCTTGTTGAACATCAATCAATGTTCTACCATTTACTAAGAAGGTCTACCCAACAAAATAGGGACCATTTCATCTTCTGTCATGTCGATAACCATAAAATCTGCCAGAAAGATGAACTTGTCCACTTTAACTAATACATCCTCCACTATCCCCTTTGGATGAGCAATCTACCTATCAGCTAACTTAAGGGTTATGTTATTCAGCTTTGGATCTTCTAGTCCCAATTCCTTGAAAACAGACAAGGGCATTAAATTAATACTAGCACCTAAATCGCATAATGCCCTTTTAAAAGTACAGTTGCCAATAGTACAAGGGATAGAGAAACTCTCTGGATCCTTAAGCTTAGGGGGTAGCTTATTAAGGATAATGGCTGAACACTCTTCAGTCACAGCAACTGTTTCATTGTCCTTTATCTTCCTTTTCTTTGACAATATATCCTTCAAGAATTTAGCATAAATAGGCATATGTTCTAAAGCTGCTGCTAAAGGTATGTTAATATGCAATTTCTTGAAAATCTCTAGGAATTTAGAGTACTATTGATCTTGCTTTTCCTTTTTTAACCTTTGAGGAAAAGACAATTTAGGCACATATGGTTTAATAACAGGATCAACAAACAATTTAGAAGGTACAGAGTTACCAAATTTATCGTTAGAGTCACGCAACTCTTCATCTTCCTTACCTACTTGCAGAGATGGAGATGTTTGCTAAGGAGGTTGAGTTTCCACTTCCTTTCTGCTCCTAAGTATAAAGCTTAGGCTTGCTCTCTTAGGTCTACTTCAGTGTTACTTGGAAGAGCACTAGAAGGCCTTTCAGCTCTACCTCTATTCAATTGAGCTACTTAAGTACCCAAATCTCTACAATACACCTCATTATTTGCTAGGCGAGTCTGAATGTCCTTCAAAATGGAAAAAAACTAGATCAACAGTCTGCCTTGGGACCTGTTAAGCTTGTTAGTGGTGTTGACCTCTCTACTCATTCCTATTAAACCCAGGTGGAGGTTTTAGCACGTTATGTTGATTCCCATATGATAAGTTTGGATGGTTCCTCCATTCTGGATTATATGTGTTGTTATAGGGATTATTCTTAAATCTATTCTGACTTCTCCCCATATAGCTCACATTAACGATTTCTTCCTCAAAAGGATACCCCCCTCCATAATTCCCACACACTAAGACCTGTGCAGGTTGCTTTAAGCTCAAATAGACCATCATCAAATCCATCTTGTGACTCAGCTTAACTACCACTGGATCACTTGGCCGTCTTTCTATGGTAAAAGCATTTTGCCTCCTCCCACTCAGCTTCTCAACTTGCCATTAAGCACTTTGTATGGATTTCACCATGCAAAATAAAAATTTTAGCAGCGGAAGCAACAATTTTGCAGTCAAATCCAGCCCAAGAACCCAATCAGATTGGGAAGAAATAGACTCAACCATAAAGAGATTTAAATCTTACCCGGATTTTGAAGCTTTCTAAGCAAATTTCCAAGCAGGAAATCTCCACCTTCACACACGTAGGCCTCAAGCGATTGCATAAGGGTGCTAGCATTGGATCGGAGCAAGAACAGCCGAACCCTAGGGAGAACTAGTGCTGGCCGAAATTCTCACTGTATTGTGGGAAGGAGGTAGTTTGTCTTAGTTAGGGAATTAGGGAAATAAGCTTATATTTATACTCTAGGTTAATTAGGGTTTTAATTAATTAAACTTTAGGTTAAAGTTCTAATTAAATTAAATCCCCATCAACCTTATGATATAAATATAAATATTTCCGTGTGTTGAAATCCAATCTTAACATAATAATATTTTAGCCTTAATTTATTTATTGCGACATGCAATAAAACAAATTAACCCAAATATATATATTAATTCCCTATAGTGTCAAAATCTAATTTTGACAAATTACATTTCAATTAAATTATGTATTGTACCATGCAATAATTAATTTAACATGAATATAGTTTCATTCCCAAAAATGTCAAAATCTAGTTTTGACAAATCATATTTTAATTTATTTATTTATTGCACCATGAAATAATTAAATTAATAAAAATATAACAATAGCTCCTTTAATTAAATATATAACCAATATATATTTAGGTCCTAAATATCTGATCTTGACCATATGTGTGCAATCCAGTAGGTTCATCTTTATGTTGGCAATGGGCCTAAACCTTTGGGCCCACAAACTATAGGTGGATTCTAGCAAACCCTTATAACCCCCAATTAAGATGAATATATCTTTTGGCATGTTTACCTTGTAGCCTTTTTCTTATACATTTTAAGCCTATTAGATATCTCTGTACTGCTAGAACCATGACGAAGTCATCCCTTATGGCTGCAAGTACATATTTTGATACCAAATAAACTGAAGAACATCAATCATTTAATCACCCAGTGATTAAGTATCGAGCTTGGCCAAACACTTCTCAGTCTCACTCATCAAATGGCTGGTGATATCATGATCTCATTTAAGAGATTAGCATTTCCTTTCACCTTGCCCATGATCCTTAGGTATTTATTGGCATACCCAATCATACCCATACTTGGCACCTTTTACGAGCCCGTTAGGCATATATCAAAGTATGTGAGATCATCCCTAAGTCCATCGCAACATCAGGTCTAAGAATTCAATAGAAGTGCTGCCAAAGATTCACTTGTCTTACAGGGGTGAAGTGAAATACTTGTTGGGGAATCGTTAAAGGAAAAATTAAACTCGAGGCGGAATACCGATTAAAATTTTCCTCAATTCCAAAGCCCAAGATACATGTAGATTAATAGAATGAAATCAAGAATGAAGAAAAATAAATTTTCTCACCTTAACTGTCTCATCTAGAGATTGCTACAGAAACCCAAACGCGTTTCCTCCACAATCCAGTACACGAACGACTCTCAAGCGGGACTTATGCTAGCGAACAGATTGAACAAAAACCAAGAGAAAGTGAAAAAGGGGGCTACTGTAATTTTATGTGTTGTGGCTGGAAATTCTCTATTAGGGTTACAGAGAATTAGGTTAAGGCTTCCTATATATACTCCTTAGCCTACTAGGATTTTAATTAAAACTATAGATTATTTAATTTGATTTAATTAATTTACCTTATATCATTAGGATTAAATAAAACCATATTATAAAACCCTAATTGATACAATTAAATACAATTTCATCAAATTAAAATAACCCAAAGTTGAATTAAAGTCTGCCTTAAAAAATACAACCTTTGTATTTTATATTTCTACCAAGGAAATATAATTTTATTTAATTAATTATTTACTACATGTAATTAATTAATCAAATCAAATAAATTTCTCCCTTTATAATTGAATTAATTACGACATAACCTAATGTCAATAACTCAATTAATTTGGTTTTCGTTCCAATTCCGATTTGTCAACGTTTAGTCGTTCTATGTGTACGATCCTGTGGGTTTGTCTTTATATTAGCAGTACGCCGAAGGCCCACAGATTGTAAGTGGGTTCTAACAAACCGTTACAGCGCCCAATTAAGACGGAGACTTACAGTCTAATGTGAAATATAACCCGGTAGTGATCTTGTATATCCCTTGCCAACTGACATCGATACATAAGCAAGAGGCATCGCCTTGTCATCCTCTTATATGCTTATTTATCTCTTGATACTGAGTGGACTGAACCTAACGAATAAGTATCCCAACTTATTCAGGTATGGCCATTCACTTGTCAGTCCCACTCATCAAGTGGCCAGTGATATCATCTTAGGGGATGCTAAGTGGCAGTGGAATTTCCATCAGCTTCACTATCAACATTAACATGTTCACTGGCCCACCCAACATACTGATACTTGGCACCCTGTTATGGGCCCGTTGGGCGTATATCAAAGTGTATGAGATCCTATGTTATGTTACAATGAACATCAGGTCTAAGGATAATAACAGGACCTACCCAAGAAACACCTATGACGATCGAACCATGTGGTGTTTTCGTGGCGGATCGATCCACTACCATGCAACCTAACATGTACCCAAATCATTGACCGACATTCCATATCCAATGGCTGATGAGACGCTGCCATCCAGTCAAGGATATGCTAATCTTTGGTTCTATTCATTCCCATGATAAGATTAGACTAGGGATATCTTTATGATTATAACTTTAACTCTACTAAAAGGTCTCATAATCCAATGACCTACATTGGTTTACTTTAGTATGGTTATAATCATTGGATACTCTATTTATAAATAGCACAAGATATGAATAAATAGATTCATTCCTTTATTTCAACACGAAATGTATAATACAAAATATTGAAATATAAAGTATAATACAATACAAGAACCAATGCCATTTGGACAAGGGCACACCAGCAATCTCTCAATTGCACTAGTTCGAACTAGGCATTGCCCTAAACCCTTAGATATAGTATGACCCTCATGTTGTGCTTGTGGCAGCACCTTGGTTAACGGATCTGCGACATTGTTCCCGGTGTCAACTTTCTGCAGTGAAATGTCTCCTCTGTCCAAGATCTCTCAGATGAGGTGAAAGTTCCTGAGTATGTGTTTAGACTTCTTATGTGACTGAAGCTCCTTAGCTTGTGCAATGGCCCTGTTGTTGTCACAGAAGACACTCACTAGGTCTAGGATAGTTGGAACTACTCCTAACTCAGTGATGAACTTCTTTATCCAAACAGCTTCCTTTACAGCTTCACATGCAACAATGTACTCAGCTTTTATGGTAGAATCGGCAATGGTTGGCTGTTTCGAGCTCCTCCAACTGATGGCCTTGCCATTCAAAAGGAAGACATAACCAAACTACGACTGGTTTTTGTCATGATCAGTCTCAAAGCTTGCATCAGTGTACCCTAACAATGACATCTCTTATTGACCTTCATACACCAAGAAGCTATCCTTAGTCCTGTTAAGGTACTTAAGGGTTGCCTTGACTGCCGTCCAGTGATCCTCCCCGAGATCTAACTAGTATCAGCTAGTTATACTCAGTGCAAAAGCGACATCAGGTCTCGTAAATAACATGGTGTACATGATAGATCCTATAGCCGAAGCATTTGGGATCTCCTGCATCTTCTCCCGGTTCTCCTTTGTCTTAGGACCATTGTTCCTACTTAGTTTGAGCCCATGGTGCATAGGCAAGAAACCTTTCTTTGCCTTATCCATGCTAAACCTTTTCAGAAATTTGTCTATGTAAGAGGCCTGACTTATTCCCAGAAGCCGATTGGATCTATCCTTGTAGATCCTGATCCCTAAGATCATCTCAGCTTCTCCTAAGTCCTTCATTGCAAAGCACATACTTAACCACTGATTGACCCCTTGCAGTGTTGGTATGTCGCTTCCAATGAGAAGGATATCATCTACGTATAGGACTAAGAATGTAGGTACACTCCCACTGACCATCTTGTACACACAAGGCTCATCTGGATTCTGTTTAAAGCCATATTGCTTAATAGCCTCATTGAATCTCAGGTTCCAACTTTGAGAAGCTTGGTTAAATCCATAAATGGACCTTTGAAGCTTGCACACACGGTTAGGTTACTTTGGATCAATAAAACCCTCAGGTTGTGCCATGTACACATCCTCAAGTAGCTTTCCATTCAGAAAAGTGGTCTTAACATCCATCTGCCATATCTCATAATCGTACCATATAGCTATGGCAAGTACTATCATACTGGATTTGAGCATTGCAAATGCTGAGAAGGTTTCATCATAGTAAATTCCCTAGACTTGTCTAAAACCCTTTGCCACCAATCGCCCTTTGAAGGTGTTGTCGACCTTTAACTTGAAACACCACTTGTAACCGATTACCTTAGTACCCGGAGGTGGATCAACCCAATTCCAAACTTGGTTATCATACATCGATTGCATCTCAGCTTCCATGGCTTTACACGAGTTAACTGACTGTGAGCTTTCAATAGCCTCCTGGTAGGTCTTGGGTTCTTCTTGGTTAAAGACTAGAAGATTCCTATCATCGGTTACGAGAAACCCATATCTCTCAGGTTGATGAGGGACCCTACCAGACCTTCTAAGGTCCTATGTGACCGGTTCAGATTCCTTAATTGCTTGTGGTTCTGGTTTGATCTCTGAGCTATCCTGTATAGGTGCTTGTGGCTCTTGAACTTCCCTTAGCTCAATATTGCTCCCATCATCTTTCTTGGAGATGAACTTTTTTTCAAGAAAGACACCCTTTCGTGTTATGAACACCTTGTTGTCAGCAGGGTTATAGAAGTAATATCCCCTTGTTTCCTTGGGGTAACCCACAAACATGTACTTTTCAATTTTTGAGTCTAGCTTGCCATTTGTCAATTTCTTGACATAGGCCTCATAACCCCAAATCCGCATGAAAGATTCATTGGGCTCCTTACCCGTCCATATTTCATATGGCGTCTTTTGAACTGCCTTACTAGGTGTATGATTAAGTGTGAATGTAGCTGTCTCTATTGCATATCCTTACAAGGATGTTGGGAGGGTGGTTTGACTCATCATCAAGCATACCATGTCCAACAAGGTCCTATTCCTCCTTTCTGACACTCCAGTCCATTAGGTGGTCCAGGAGGAGTGAGTTGTGAGATTATACCACACTCTCTCAAGAATGAATCAAACTCTAGGCTCATATACTCGCCACCTTGGTCAAACCGAAGTGCCTTAATAGTCTTGCCTAGTTGGTTCTCCACTTCGTTCTTGTACTCCTTGAACCTATCAAGGGTTTCAGACTTGATCTTCATCAGATAGACATAGCCATATCTGCCGAAGTCATCTATGAAAGTAACGAAGTAGTGAAAACCATTGCTAGCACTAGTGCTCATGGGCCCACACACATCCGAGTGTATTAGCTCCAATAAGTCCTTGGCCCTCTCAGCTTTCTTGCTGAAAGGCACCTTTGTCATTTTGCCCCTTAAACAAGATTCGCATGTGTCATAAGACTCCAAGTCAAATGACCCTAACACTCCACTTTTGTGAAGTCTAGCTATGCGGTTCTCATTTATGTGGCCCAAACGACAGTGCCAAAAGTAAGTAGGATTAAGTTCATTAGGCTTAACCCTTTTAGTGTTTATGTTATAGATTGGATTGTTTTGATTTAAGTGTAAGTTATATAAACCATTATTTAGAAAAGCATTTCCATAAAAAATATTGTCTTTCACAATATCAATCTTTCCAAAACCAATATTGAAAACAAATCTAGAAATATCCAAGATAGAAATTGAAATAATATTCCTGCACATGACAGGTACAAATTAATAATCTTTCAAAATCAAATGCAATCCAGTGGGCATCTCCAAGTAAAAGTCTCCAATCTCGATGGCAGCAACCTTAATGACATTCCCGACTCGAAGATCTACTTCTCCGGATCCCAATAACCTCCTATTTCTCAGTCCCTGCACATTGCAACAAATGTGAGAATAAATAATCAATAAAAAAAATTTAGATTGAAAACCAATTGGGGAAAAATAATCAAAAACTCCAATCCAAAAATTCTAGGGTTCATCAAAAACCAAAACCAATTGAATACGAACCCTAAAATCACATACTTGAAACCCATTCTTTCTTCAAGAATGCTTTCAAGAACCAATTCCAATCAATCTAATGGACAAAACCTAGGCTCTAATACCATTGTTGGGATTCGTCATCGGAAAAATAACGTAGCGCAGCGGAAATAACACCGTTAAATTTTTTCTAGAATCCACCTATTGTGTCAAATTACCATTGATTCGAATAAAAACCAATTTGAATCAAGAGAGATTAACTCATCGGATTCGTCTCTTCTAGAGACTGCTGCAGGATCGTTTCTTGAAACTGCGATCTCCGAAGTCCGGTGCATGACCAACTATCGAGCAGGAACCGGTACTAGCCGAAGAAGTAGAAGGAATGGAGAATTAATTGCTGTGAATTGTGGCTGTTTTAGGACTGCAATGTGGCTGAAATTTTCCAGCAATTAAATTAGGTTTAGGGTTAGGTTTTCTTCCTTAAGTGTGCCCTTATATAACACCTTGTCTAATTGGGTTTTAATTAGGTTAATTAAACCCAAGACCACTAGGATTATAATTACATAAATAAAATTTAATTAAAAAGTATATACTATGTAATTTAATTCCATTTGGCTAAATTTAATTACCCCTAAATAAAATTAAATCACACTTAAGTAAATATAATATATGTATTTAATTTTCCATAGGAAAATTATTTAATTAATTATTTACTTTATGTAATTCAATTAATTGATGAATTAATTAATTACATTATGTAAACTTATTAATTAAATTAAATCAACCCAATGTTCATTAATTATCTTGACACCGAATGTCAACTAATTAATTAACGCATTCCTTCCAAGGTACATAACATGTACAATTTCTATAAGTTCCAGCTCAGTTGATCTATGTGCACGATCCTATGGGTCTGTCTTTATGTTGGCAGTAAGCCCAAGGCCCACAAACTGTAAGTGGGTTCTAGCAAACCATTACAGCCCCCAATTAAGACAGAGATGTGGAAGTCTGTTGAAGACACTGACCCAGTAGTAATCTCACAGTGTCCTTTGGGAAACGATATCGATATGAATAAACAAGAGGCATGGTGTCCTCTTCTACTGTTTATTATCCTGAGTTAACTGATTAATCAAATAAGCAACCAACTTACTTGGGTATGGCCATACACTTATCAGTCCCACTCATCAAGTGGCAAATGATATCATCTCGGTGTTACCCGAGTGGCAATTCCATCACTTCATCATCAATATCAATATGTTCACTGGTCCACCCAATCATACCCATATTTAGCGTCCTTTTACAGACCTGTTAGGCTTATGTAAAAGTGAACCAGATTCCATAGTGATACTATGATGAAATCTAATCTAAGGACCTACTCAAGAAAGACCTATGACGTGACAACCATGTGGCTCTCTTGTGCGGATCGATCCAGTCCCATGTCAACGACATGTACCTATATTCATAACTAACTATACAAGTACTATGGCTAGTTAAGAACTGCCATACAGTCATCGAATATACAAGTCTGTGGTTCTATTCATTCCCACAATTAGAACAGATGTGGGATAGGTTTTATGATTATCAATCAATGGATACTCTACTCATATTATAGCACAAGATATAAATGAAATAGATTAATTACCTTTATTAATGTGACACAAATAATGTTTTCATATAATGAGTCTTAATGTATAATACAAAATACAAGAATCTAATGCCCTAAGAACTAGGGCACACCAGCAGTCTCCTCAATTTGAGCTTGAGTAACCCCTCGACCTATAGGTGGTGCGGCCGGTAAGGCCCTATCTAGCATATATTCCTTGGACTCTTGTCTCAACACTATGCTTAGATATTGAGCCCAGTCTAGGAAGTTAGGCCCAGATAGTTTCTCCTTTTTTAGGAGTGATCGTAGTGAAAATGAATTACCAACCCTTTTAAGTGATTATCTACACACAAAAATTCCAGAGTGATTAATAAAGGGCTTTATTATTTTAACCATGTTAATTAACAATCCATTTTAATTAATTTGCTAGCGATGTATGGTTACAAGACCAAGATCCATATTTCATTAAGAATTAGCCAAGCAGAGGCTTGTCAACCAACCCTTAACTATTTAGGTAGGAACTCCCTCCAATCCCAACCTAGGGACTCTTGGTTTAACGGGCTTATTGCCACTTATCCATCTGTGCTTCGGGCCAGGAGCTTATCCTACTACCCATGTTGAGTCCAACCACCATTCTAGTGCTAAGCGTACCCCGGTACCTTAACTCTATATAGTAATTGAATAATACAATGTACCCGGCAGAGGCACGGCCCACATTGCACTATTCAAAAACCGACAAGGTTGAATGTGGAAAGCACTTTTAATCGACTCAATATTTAATAAGATTGATTAATAACAGCTTAGCATGCATAATCACAGGTGATTGGAATGGCTAAACATAAACTCATACATATGTATATACGATTGACATAAGCATAAAATAGGCTTAATTTCACTCATGGTATACCAACTATCTCCCTAATCACAGTTTGGTATACCAACTATCGCTTTGCACACTGTAGTACCCCAACTTTTAGGTGACCTCCCATTGTGGTACATGTGACCTGTTATTACAGGTTAACTATGCCACGTCAGCACTTTGTTGGGCTTAATTTCACTTATGGTATGCCAACTATCTCCCTAATCATAGTTTGGTATACCACTTTATATGTATTGTTTCATTTTATTTTATTTAAAAAAAAACAGAAATATATAAATCAAAGAAAAAAAAGAAAAAAAATTTGATTTATATATTTCTGTTAATTTTAAAATATATATATATAATGAAACAATATGTATAAAGTGATATAACAAACTGTGATTAGGGAGATAATTGGTATACCATAAGTGAAATTAAGTCCAACAAAGTGCTGACGTGGCACAGTTAACCTGCAATAACAGGCCACATGTACCACAATGGGAGGTCACCTAGAAGTTGGGGTACTACAGTGTGCAAAACGGTGGTTGGTACACCAAACTGTGATTAGGGAGATAGTTGGTATACTATGAGTGAAATTACGCATAAAATATGTATACAAATAAAAGAGACACTATGAGCCCTATTTTACAACCTAATGAATAACTAGTAAGCCTATACTAGAGATCCACTGGGTGGGCTTGCAAAGTCCTCTTGGGCTTAGCACCAATGGGCTTCCTCTCCAATGGCTTGATGCAATTACAATTAAATTTACAAAATATAAATTAAATAAAATTACATCAAAATAAAATAAAACGACACGCAGGCCGTATTTCCCAAAATTAAATTTTACAACCCAACTTCATCTAAGGCCCAATAGTGCTCAAAACCATACAACCAAGCATGGAAAATTATAAACACATAGCAAATATCAATATACATACATGTATTAAAATGCATGAACATGCAATTTCAATTTTAATTAATTATACCCAACCATTTGTGAAATCACTGATTCTGCCATCCATAACTGATGCCTGGTCACGGACCCAAATTAGTTGTCCAATTCTTAACCTGTGCCAATGGCCAATTGGACCAATTTCATTAACCAATTTAATTTTTAACCAAAAATTAAATTATATGCATGACTTAAATCACACAAGAAACCACACGAATCCAATCGCGAAAATAAAACCATGCGAATTTTAAAACCAATTTAAAAATTCATATAGGGTCCGAAAAAAAAAACCCACAAAATCCAAATCGGACCCGCACCCCGTGCCTCAGCGCTGCTGTCCGGAAACCAAGTTGCTGCCTTGCAGCAAGCAGCCCTAATTTGGCTAGATAGGAATCGTAAATTGCGATTCTAAGTCAAATTAACTTTTTTTTTTTAATTCAAACCAATAAATAAATAAAACTTGGGGAAAAATAATTAAAACCCCAAAACACGAATTAGGGTTCCAAAAAAAATTAAATTGAAAACCAATTCAATAAAATCAATTAAACACCAAAAAAAAATTAAATTGAAAACCAATTCAATAAAATCAATTAAACACCAAGAACCCTAATACCAATCATTCTATTAATCAAAACATGAATCTATGCTCTGCAACCACTGTTGGGTAATCATCACGGGAAAAATTAAACATGAGGCAGAATACCGATTAAAATTTTCCGCAATTCCATAGACCAAGATACATGTAGATTAATAGAATGAAATCAAGAACGGAGAAAATTAAATTTTCTCACCATAACTGTCTCCTCTAGAGACTACTGCAGAAACCCAAACGTGTTTCCTCCACAATCCGGTACATGAACGACTCTCGAATGGGACTCGTACTAGCGAACATATTGAACGAAAACCAACAGAAAGTGAAAAAGGGGGCTGCTGTAATTTTCTGTATTGTGGCGGAAAATTCTCTATTAGGGTCAGGAGAATTAGGTTAAGGCTTCCTATATATACTCCTTTAGCATATATACTCCTTAGCCTACTAGGATTTTAATTAAAACTATAGATTATTTAATTTGATTTAATTGATTTACCTTATATCATTAGGATTAAATAAAACCATATTATAAAATCCTAATTGATACAATTAAATACAATTTCATCAAATTAAAATAACCCAAAGTTAAATTAAAGTCAGCCTTAATAAATATAACCTTTGTATTTTATATTTCCACCAAGGAAATGTTATTTTATTTAATTAATTATTTACTACATGTAATTAATTAATCAAATCAAACAAATTTCTCCCTTTATAACTGAATTAATTATGACATAACCTAATGTCAATAACTCAATTAATTTGGTTTCCGTTCCAATTCCGATTTGTCAATGTTCAGTCATTCTATGTGTATGATCTTGTGGGTTTGTCTTTATGTTGGCAGTGAGACCAAGGCCCACAGACTGTGAATGGGTTCTAGCAAACCATTACAGCCCCTAATTAAGACGAAGACTTGTAGTCTAATGTGAAACATAACCCGGTAGTGATCTTATATATCCCTTGCCAATTGACATCGATACATAAGTAAGAGGCATGGCCTTGTCATCCTCTTATATGCTTATTTATCTCTCGATACCGAGCGGACTAAACCTAACGAATAAGTATCCCAACTTATTAGGGTATGGCCATATACTTGTCAGTCCCACTCATCAAGTGGCCAGTGATGTCATCTCAGGGGATGCTGAGTGACAATTCCATCAGCTTCACTATCAACATCAACATGTTCACTGGCCCACCCATCATACCCATACTGGGCACCTTGTTACAGGACCGTTAGGCGTATATCAAAGTGTATGAGATCCCATGTTATGTTATAATGAACATCAGGTCTAAGGATAATAACAAGACCTACCCGAGAAACACCTATGACAATCGAACCATGTGGTGTTCTCGTGGCGGATCGATCAAGTACCATGCAACCCAACATGTACCCATATCATTGACTGACATTCCATGTCCAATGGCCAGTGAGACGCCGCCATCCAGTCAAGAATATGCTAGTCTTTGGTTCTATTCATTCCCATTATTAGAACAGACTAGGGATATCTTTATGATTATAACTTTAACTCTACTAAATGGTCTCAGAATCCAATGACCTACATTGGTTTACTTTGGTATGGTTATAATCTTTAAATACTCTATTTATAAATAGCACAAGATATGAATAAGTAGATTCATACCTTTTTTTCAACACAAAATGTATAATACAAAATATCCAAATATAAAGTACAATACAATACAAGAACCAATGCCATTTGGACTAGGGCACACCAGCAATATTCTGAGTGGATCGATCCAGTACCACGTATCCTAATGTGTACCCATCTCTTTGATTGATAGTCCATGTCTAATGGCTAGTAGGACACCACCATATAATCAAAGATCATGCTAGTCTTTAGTTAGTATCATTCCCATGATATAACAGAGTAGGGATATATAGTTAAGTGTTAACCCTACTCTCAGTCCTACTTGCTAGGAGATGCTCCTAACAAATAAGAGTATGACTTAACTAATGGATACTCTATAACTATTAATTCCATAAGAAATTAATAAAACAGATTAATGCCTTTTATTAATTGTCAAAATCCGATTACATTCTCAAAGGCACTAGGGAACTAACACACTCTTCTTAGCTAACTTATTCACTAGCTCATAAGCTTCCCCTTGTGTCTTCTTAAAGATGTTACCACTTATAACAGAATCAATGGTAACATAATTATGAGGGGTCAAACCATTGTAGAAAGTGCTCACTTGTTACCACTTAGGAAGGTCACGATGAGGGAAATTTCGTAGTAGTTTCCAAAAGCTCTCCCAAGCTGTGAATAAGGTTTCAGAGTCTAACTGTCTAAAGGAGGTGATCTCATTCCTTAATATAGCGGTCTTAGATGGCGAAAAGTAATATGATAGAAACTCCTTCTTGAGCTCATCCCAAGTTGTAATCGACCCCAGCTCCAGAGATTTCAACTAATCCAAAGCTCTACCCTTCAGTGAAAACTAAAAGAGCTTCATCTGAATAGAGTCAGCTGAGACACCTTCCTGTCTGAAAGTGTCGGCATGCATCAGAAATTTATCTGATGATCATTTGGATTTTCATCAGGCTCTCCCTCAAATTAACCACAATGCTTGATCAATTGCAACATCCCGGTCTTAATTTTAAAACTCATCGCATTTATTGGCGAAGCAACGATGCCAGAATTGTATTAATGTCTATGTGGAGCTAAAAGCTCCATGATTGGACGGCCATTTTGCTGCCTCCTTTCCTCTGCTAACCAAGCTTATCTTTGCTTTTCTATCTCCATAGCTTGCTTTAGTTCCTCAAGCCTCTACTTTCATCTCCTACTACAAGTTTTCTCAATTTTAAGGTCAATAGGTAAAGGAATAATACCACTACTTCTGCTCAGCATGCATGACCAACAAAATAAAAAGAAAAAGAAAAACCTAGATCAACAAAAACCTTTTAATCTTGTATTGCATTAAAATTGTCCCCAGCAATGGCGCTAAAAACTTGATGTGTCTAAAAACACACCCAAAAGCAAGTGCACTTTGTCGACCAAGTAATATAGAATAAGAAGGATGTCGATCCCATGGAGACTATGTATGCTAATCCTAAATGCAGTTGGATTTCTATTAATTTAGGCGAAGAAAATTATATCTTTGATTGTAATTTGTTAAATAAAATATATCGCTAAGCAACAAATTAAATAAAAAAAATTCTAAACTAAGATTAAAATGCAATTGGATAAAATCAATGGAGAAATTGGCTAAGGCATATGGTTTTACTTAAAATTCATTCTAGCAATTTCCTCAACTTATGCAATTAAAATTATTAAATTTCCAAAGATGGCTAATTCCTAATACAATTAACATCGGTTAAGGCTGCTAGCTCTAATTCTCAACCTAAATACTTAAACTGGTTCGGTCTTAAGCAATTAGTTTGGAAAGCATTAAGCATATGAAAACCTAGCACAAATTAATGAGCTATAAAGCAATGGTCATGCCTTTGTTATGAAATTCAGTTAATTCAGTCCTTTGGTCAATTATGAATTAACTACAAACTTTGGAATAGATGGTCACACATTCAAAGCTTTAAGCAATCATAACACAATAATTGAAAAATAACAAGAACGTAATTGCATTAAACTAAAGAAATTACATGGAAATCCTATTAAGTTCTACCACAGCCTTAGCTATGGTGGAATTAGTTCATAATTGAGTTATAAACAAATGAATAAAATACAAAAAAAAAAAACATGATAAAGAGAGTTAAGAATAAACTAGGAAGGTGAAGACCCCAATGGTGGCTAGTGGAGCAGAACCGGAGAAGAGAATATTGGATTGAACCTCCAAAACCTTAGCTTTCTTGAATCTTCTCCAAAAATCATGTTCTTTTGTAGAGGGAAAAAAATATTGCTGCCTCATGAATCAATTAATTATGTCAAAACCTCCATATTCCTTCAACTAAACGTTTTTCCACGAAGAGAGAGAGAAGAAAAAACCATAGTTAGGAAATAAATCTCCCAAAAGTAATAAAAAATAATCCTAATTGAGAGTTATTCCTAAAAGAAAAGTATTAATTAGAAATTATTTCTCCCTATCCTAATTACAAAAGGAAAAGAAATAAAATAGCCCAAAGTTGAAAAGTCAAAACTCCTACCCATAGTTGGAGTACAAAATTCATAACTTTGCAGCCCAGGCATGCCTTAAGACTGGTCAGCTTCTGTTTCTAAAAAATTCTTTAGTTTTGGCGCTCCATAAGGCATGCCCATCCTTTAGGATTTCTTTGCTCTTCCAAATAGCAGCATTGAGCCCCAAAAATAGGTGATTTAGCATCTAAATGTTCAAATTCCAACTTTAATGCCCTAACACAGAAAAATAGAACAAATGAGGTAGAATCCATCTAAATTAAAGCAAAATAAAACAATTAAAGCCTAAAGAATAGGACAAAAATATATATACAAAACGCACTTATCAGTACTGGTTCCGCATCAGAGTATGGACCTGGCAAATTCGGATCTCGATAAGAGGCATTTTTTTAAGGTTGAGAATAAGTGGCATGAGCTTTGATGCTTTGCTTCTCATTGGCATCATTGTCAGCATTTACACTTGCCTTAAAGCCCATTTCTTTTTCAAGTTCTACCACCTTTCTTTCTAATCTGGCACACCTTACCTTCAACCTTTCTACTTTCTCAACATTGTCACCTACCACTTCTTTTAGCACTATTGCAAACTTCTTCTCTGATGATCTTACAAAATTATGGTGAAGCTACTTAGTATTCCCGAGCATCTTCTATATTGTTTATGTTTACCAAGTTGGCCATCTCTTACCTATGAACTCCTTTTTTTTTCACTGATTTTGAATCTCATTGTGAATCTGACTCGATCGTGAACCTAAGGTCACCGTTTCCTAATCTCAGCCTCAGTTCTATTGTTTTTGCTACCTACTCAAACTCAAGCTCATCACAGTTAGCCCTTCACTTGGTATCAACCACAGTAGAGCCTGTTTCAACACAAGGGTTAGCAGACTGACTAGACATAAACCAATGCGTGATGATGTAATTTTAGTTTCTGAGGAGCGAAGATAGTAACATATGACCAAGAGACAAGACTTAAGTGCCTATGCATGAAATGACATCAAACTAAGGCTGAAATGCACATATGCATGCATGACTGATGGATGCATAACTAATGTATGATATGTGAATGAAGTGGATGAAGCTAATGTAAGATTGGAAATCTGACACCCAGGAAGCATGCGTACAATAGGCTCGGCACTCATGGTGTATCTAAGAGGGTTTGCAACTAAATTCCACTAGTTAAGGTTCGGTAGTTATGGAGTACCTAAAAGATTTTGACTAGAATTTGGTCAAGGTTCGGTACTTTTAGAGTACCTAGAAGGTTTTGACTGGAATACACTAGTTAAGATTCGGTACTTGTAGAGTACCTAAAAGGTTTCGGCTAGAACGCGCTACTCAAGGTTCGGTACTTATAAAGCACCTAAAAGGTTTTGACTATAATCCACTAGTCAAGGTTCGGTACTTGTCGAGTACCTAAAAGATTTTGACTAGAATATGCTAGTTAAGGTTCGGTACTTGTGGAGTACTTAGAAAGTTTCGACTAGAATTCGCTAGTCAAGGTTCAGTACTTATGGAGTACCTTAAAGGTTCTCACTAGAGGAAATGATTGGAAAGTGATTATATGGTTGCACCAAAATTGTTTAGTGTGCATGTCACATAGATGATGATATGGAAAATGCTCAAAAAGCGATTATGGTTGCACCAAACTGGTTAGTGTGTATGTCAAATAGATGATGATACGTGGATGCTTGTCAAGCGATTATGGTTGCACTAAAACTGGTTAGTGTGTATGCCACACAGATGATGATATGTGGATACTTGGTAAGCGATTATGGTTGCACCAAAATTGGTTATTGTGTATGTTGCATGGATGATGATATGGAAAATTCTTGGCAAATGATTTTGGTTGTACCAAACTGGTTAGTGTGTATGTCACATAGATGATGGTATGTGTGAGCGGACGACCTTTTTTTCTTTCTTTTTGAAAAGGCGGACGCGGGGGTTCGAAACAAAATTGGTTTTGAAATGTTCCTCTTCTTTTTATTTTTGCTTAGTGTGATTTTGGGAAAACGGGTTTTGTTTATCTTACTTAAGAAAATCTATTTGTTTATTTCGAAGTTCGTTTTGTAGAAAACATTTTTCCATTTTATTACTTGAAAGAACTCGAAACTTAAATCCCGAGATCAGTGACAGAGTCGCCACCCGGATCAGCTCATCCAGGAAATTCCGATACAGCTCCCTACCGAGTATAGACCACTGTACCTAATCCAGAGATTCAGGGTTCGAACAAGTCCCTTATTTCATGTCTAATCAAAATAAATTTGGCCAATGTTCATTGATGATATTTTACATTTCTAGAGTTGATATTTATTGCATTAAATTAAACACACGACGCGCACACAAAGGAAATAAAAATAAAGTGGTGAATGATTAAATTATTACAACCCGATCGAATAAAAATAAAAATTCACTTTACAACCGCCTAAAATACACGGATAAATCTATTAAATACATCCAAAATAAAAATAAAAGGCTGCAAAACAGAGGGTTAGCACCGTTTATATTGCACACACAAGTAGGACTCAAATCAGGATAGAATTGGGAATTTTAGGAAATGGGGGCATACATTTAGGGGATACCAGGTCGACCCGACCGGTCAGACCGGTTGGACCTGGAAAACGGTTTTGAAACGCCCTGTAATTTTATGCTGGAAAATCAATTTTTGGAAAACAGTTGGCTCGATTACATGCGAATTTTCATTTTCGTGGGTCTGTTATCCCAGAATCCATGGTTCCGTTCGTGTGGGTTCCTAAATTCAACATCCATCTAGGGTCCAAAATACAATAAACACACAAAAAACATTTATTAAAATACCATTTTATTTGTTTTTAATATTTTCCAGGGACTTATAGAGTTCAGGGGTCCGCTAATGCTGGACTATAGATCCGGTTCGGATAAAGTAACCCTGAAACTTAGAAAATAATCCCCGAAAAACTTGAAAATATTAATATCCGTATGTATGGGAATCTAAAAAATAAATATTTTATGGCATACGAATAAGTTTGGGCTGAAATATATCACATCAGAGTGCATAAAAATGGAAAACGGGCTATTTTTGGCTTGTCAGGACAGATCGGGGAGCTGTCCCTGAAGAACAGAGTCGTATGGCTCTGGTTAGAGCCGGCCAGCTCTGTTCTTTGATGAACAGAGCCGTACGGCTCTATTCGGGTAGGTTCAGTTCTAAAACTTGCAAAAACAAAGAAAATGCACAGAAAAAGCAATGCAAACAGGTTTAAGGCCTCTCAGAGTTTACCTTGATGTTGTTTTGACGCTTTTAATGTCAAGAAACGGATTGGAAACTTAGGATTTGCCCTTAAAGTCCAACCGGCCGAAAACCGAACAATTCCGAAACTAACCCGAAATGATCAGAATAATTGAGCAAAGGTTATGTAACTTGTTATGGATCTTTGGAGATTGATTTTAGTGTTAAAACTTTGAGCTTTTGGATTCACTCTCTTCTCCCTATCTCTCTGCCTCTTTCTTTTTCTCTTTTTCTTTTCTTTCCTTTTTCTTTTTCTCCTTCCGTCCCTCTCTTTTTTTGTTTCTCCTCCCTTTTCTATTATTGTTCAATCCTTTTTCAAAATCTCCTCTCAGACAAAATAATTTCCAGAATTAAATGCGCCGATTAATTGTTTTTGTCGTTTTTTACCAAATTTCGTAGACTTGGGACATGGTGTGGCACTTCTGCCCGCCCATCACAGCCGGCCGGCTCTGGTTTGTGAACTAGAGCCGGCCGACTATAGTCCAGAGCCGTTCGGTTCTAGCTAGAGCCGCGGTGACATTTCGACTATCTGACACGTACACTAAACCCTGAAAATCACTTGGAGGATCCGCTTTACGGTAGTTTTGGATCGAGAATAGCTTGGTTTTCAGGACATTTAAGACTCTTTGGGCAACATTCTGGTCGTTTCCAAGTCCGATTCAAGTACATATGCTTCACAGGTAACACAGGAATTCTCATCATAGAGGTCGGGAAAAAACCCGTGCTCACAGGCTACCCCTCGCGAGATCAAAGTCGACTAGAACGGTAGCTTATGTCCTATTCAAGTTTGGTCTCGCGATTGAGAGCGCGGTGAGTAAAGGAAAGAAAAGCACACCTGATGCCCCTCGTAGGGGTATAGAATCATCGACTCGCTGTGGTGGAGTGTTCCCGTGATGTCGACTCGTTGTGGTGGAGTGTGCCTGTAATGTCGACCCGCTGTGGTGGAGTGCGCCCATAATGTCGACCCGCTGTGGTGGAGTGCGCCCATAATGTCGACCCGCTGTGGTGGAGTGCGCCCATAATGTCGACCCGCTGTGGTGGAGTGCGCCCATAATGTCGACCCGCTGTGGTGGAGTGCGCCCATAATATCGACCCGCTGTGGTGGAGTGCGCCCATAATGTCGACCCACTGTGGTGGAGTGCGCCCATAATGTCGACTCGCTGTGGTGGAGTGCGCCTATAATGTCGACTCGCTGTGGTGGAGTGTGCCCATAATATCGACTCGCGGTGGTGGAGTGCACCCATAATATCGACTCGCTGTGGTGGAGTGCGCACATAATATCGACTCGCTGTGGTGGATTGTGCCCATAATAATTTTTAACTCTTCTTCATGTGGTGGAGCGACCGAATAAGACTGTCTTCTCCGTGTGGTGGAGTAAACATATAGATTTTTTTTTTATGTGGAAGAGTGGACCGTTGGAATTAAGTCAAAAGCACGTATTTATTCCTTGATCGATAATTTTGGAAACAAAAATTTTTGCCCCTTCGATCAAGAATAAATATGGTTTGGTTATCTTTTGCCCCTGGATATCTGCAAAAATTAAAAAAAATGATCATTATCTTGTAATTTATGTTATGAATTTCGACTTATCTGAAAGTGCCGATTGTGCTTCGTGTTGTTGTAGATTTAGGCCTATGAGTACGCCTTCTTCCGTCCACCGATCGTGCGCATGCTGGAGGATGAAAACTTTGTGTTAGTAGGGTTCTCACGGGTTGCGCGATGGCTCGGGTTCCCGTGGTCCCAGAAGGAGAGGACGGTCACTGAGTGCCGACAGCCGCTGGCTCTCCGGGTTGTTCTGCCCCTGGACCTGCAAAAGGCAAGAGATACCCTTCTCGGGGTAATATTGGCATGAACAAAAAACTTTGATAATCGGAGAAATTCTTCATACCTGAGATTTGGAGTCACATAACTCTAATTTGCATGTTATGACTCTGATTGTGTCCCTAGATTACGTCTTTTCTGTCGTAGGAAATGGTTTCGTATCGCGGGATCGGTAGGAATGATCCTGTGCCCGTAACTTTAAGTCCATCCACACACATTATTCAAGATCTGGTTAGGTTTTTTTTTCTTTTTTTTTCAATTCCTGCAAAATAGGTAAAATTAGACAAAATTATATGAAATTGATGCATGTTTAGAGTAGATCTTCCCCCTAGGAAACTTAATTGATGATTCAAAGTTGATTAGAATCGATTTTAGGACGAAAACGACGAAAACCAAACTCGAGAACTGGGTTTTTCCCAGACAGAGCCGGCCGGCTCACCGTTAGAGCCGGGCGGCTCTGTTCCTGGTTCTGGCGAAGAAGAGAGTCGGACGGCTCTGTTCTTTCCAGAACCGAACCATCCAGCTGTGGTTTAGCCGGGCGGTTTGACCCTTTTTTTTTTAAACACAAACATTTTTTTTATTATTATTATTGTTTTTTTTTTCTTTTTTTATATATTTATTTATTTATATATACATATATATATATTTTTATTTATTACCGGGAATAACCCGTGTTCATAAGAACCTATCGCATGGAAGGGGTGCATGGTTCACTTTCAATTCGAATAAAATGACTAATATAATGACATATACTACAAGGACGAACTGGAACAAAAGCAGTGATGTTTCGGAATCCATAGTGATTGAAACGAAGAAATTAGAGTTGGAATGAAGAATGTATAAAATGGGTTGGAATGGAGATGTATATATACTCGTTGTCTCCAACGGCCATGTGACCGTTGAAAGTGTAGCCGTTGGGCGCCATTTCAACGGTCACTGAGCCGTTGGACACGCGGGATTTTTTTTTTTTAATATATGTATGTATATATGTATAAAAGAGATGCAAAATATAAGTGATTGAGAAAACTCCCTGATTATTGTTTTGCAGGGGCGAAAAGATAACCGGGGTGCCAGTTCTGTGTCCGATGCGCTAATTTGGTACAGGAGAATCCCTGACGAGGTGCGGGAGGATTTTGACCCCTTTTTTTTTTGGGTTTTCTGTACACAACATGGACTTCATTTTTATTATTATGGGAATTGGATGCAATGACCAACTCATGGATGTTTATGTGTAATGGCACGATGTATGCAACATGAACATCTAAGCAGAATGTCAAACATGCATAATATCATTACGACGACATCATAATGAGTACAATAGGGGAATTAATAGTGACTTCGGCTTTGGACATCACCCTCTTCTTGTTACCGACACGTCCTCTTGGT
Organism: Euphorbia tirucalli; assembly: GCA_039660915.1. Classification (NCBI taxonomy): domain Eukaryota; kingdom Viridiplantae; phylum Streptophyta; class Magnoliopsida; order Malpighiales; family Euphorbiaceae; genus Euphorbia; species Euphorbia tirucalli. The sequence goes on along the minus strand of CM077636.1, from coordinate 36,522,119 downwards.
TTTCCGTGTCAAAAATTTTCTCTTTGTGTTTTTCTTTTTTTTTCTTTTTTTTTTTATTTTGAATGGTCCGAGTATTCTACGCAAGCATCCCAACCGAATTGATCTCTTTGTATTGATCCATTTTAAGACTGGAAAGCACACCTTGACGATGCTCAACAGAAGTTGTGAGGACGTTGCTGCTGATGACACCCGGTGGTTTGGCTTTCACCTGCCCCTAGCATTAAGGGTTTGTGTTTGGGGTATAAAACACTGAATCAGACATGGTTCGCTGCGTGCTGTCACCCGTATGTGGACATTGACATGCAATGACATGACGAATGCATATTGAACATCAAAATTGAATATGAAACATCTATGACATAATGAATGTGCATGCATTAGGAAAATCCAAAGTGTGACTCCGGTTTTGATTGATGTCCCTTCAAACTACCAATATGTCCTTTCGGTTTTCCATATTGGATTTTTTTTTTTTTTTTTGGGATGGATGCCCTATTACTGGATAGAGTTGCCATTGTGGACGGATAACCTGAGATGAATTCAATTAACCATTGGATTCTCCTGCGGTCTGATGCCATTGGAGAGGATGAAGAACTACTAGCTTTGTACCCCTAGGTATATCCTCGGCTGCCCCGGTAGGTACTCAAACCCAGCTTACTCATCTGTTCTTCTTCAGCATACCTCTCAACCCGCTTCGTGAAATCTACCACATCGTTGAAGGAATGGAACCTCTTTAGTTTTATCTTTTCCTCATATAGTGGTAAGCTTCTGTCGATCAACTTTACAACCAGAGACTCCAGTTTAGGGGCCCCGTCTACCAGCACTTACACGTCCATGCACCTCTTATAATAAGCAGAAAAGGACTCATTATGCCTTTGCCGTATTCTCTCCATATCCTCCAATGTTGTTTCCACTTGAGTGTTGTAGGCATATTGTTTAACAAATGCCTCAGATAGTTCCTCCCAAGTGGTACGAGTGTGGGTTGGCATCTTCAAATACCATTTGGCAGTTGCACCTCGTAAAGTCGTTAGGAACAAATTCAGCAAATGAACTTTTCCAATGCCCAGGTTGGACATGATTCTCACATAGCTATCTAAATATGCCTCTGGTGGACCTTCTCTGGTGTATGGATGCAAATAGGGCATCTGAAATCCAACAGGGAGTGGCTCTCCTCCCTCTGTTAGCAAAGTGGCTAGGTCTACACACTTAACTGGATGGTAGTGCATCATTTCCTTCAGTTTTGGCAAAAGTGCCTCAAAATAAGAGAATTTCTCCTTAAGATGCCTTTCAGCGGCTGTCTCAATCAAGGCCTCCCTAGCCTTTTCAAAGGCCTCATCCTCCTCAGAATGATGATCGACTTCCCGGGGTGTAATGATCACCCTACTACTGCCAAGGATGTTCCTTCCTGAATTAGGGTCCCCCTGAACGATATTCCTTTCGTTTTCGACTAGGGCTTGAGCCTGCTGACTAGTCTGGCCCACAGCGGTAGTTACTGCAATCTGCACTTGCTCCTGATGGTAGCTTTGAACTGATCAGAATTCAGAAAAGCAATCATGAATGCATTCATGTCAAAGGGCGGATTTCCACCATTCCCACCTTGAGCCATTTTGGTTCCGTCTACTTCCTCTAACATAAACTAGCTATCTACCGGTAAGGAAGGCAACCGTCCCTTGACCTCCTGATCTAAATTAGAATCTGAGCTGACCCTAACCCCTTCCACGGCGTCTGACCCAATCTGGACTGACTGAACTAGCCGATTGGAGCTCGATTCAACCCGCACTAATCGTTTCGATGTTCGTCTCCAAACTACACATTCAGCATAGGGTTAGCATCATATACGTGTTGGGATTTTTCACCGGAAATCACCCGATAAAAGTGGAAGAACGCGGTGATTTCCTCAAATCCAGTCCCAGGAGCAATTGAAGTGGAAATTGAAAAACTTAAAATTAAATAGAAAGAGATTAAAATTTCATACCAGAAAAATCTCTTTCAGAGATGGATGATGACTGCAGAACTCAATTTAGAATTCCTCCACTCTCACGTACACGAACGCTTGGCAAATGCAACCCGTGCTAGCGTCGGAAAAACAAAACCAATGGAGAGGGGAGCTAGGAAATTTCGGCTAGGAGTGTTTTGAGCTAGGCTGGCCGAAATTTCTAACCCTAGGTATTTATACCTAGGTAGGGTTGGCCGAATTCCCTTAGGGGAATTCAGGCCCATCTTGGCTCCTTTCTATTTTGTGCGGGCTTCCATGTTTTAATTTAGGCCCAGTCTAATTTTAATTATTCTGGTTTAAATTAATTTCAAGCCCAATTTTAATATACCCATGTATTTAATACATTACTCCAAGTAATATATTATTTACATCAAAATTAAAATTAGTTTGACATTTAATTTAATCCATCAAATTAAAATTAACTCAACACAAAATAAAATCATATGTAAACCTATACATATGAATATTTCCACCTAGGAAATAATTTCATAATTAATCCAATTAATTATGAAGAGCCAATTGAATATATTAATTTTATTATTATGACCAATCCAATTGATCTTTATAATATAATTAATATATACACACTTCTCCCTCTATGGTGTATACTCCAAGTATACATGTTATTCCTTAAGTCTGCATTCTATCGTTCTATGTGTACGATCCTGTGGGCCCATCTTTATGTTGGCAGCGGGCCTTTGGCCCGCAGACTGCAGTTGGGCTCTAGCAAGCCACTGCAGCCCCCAATTAAGATGGAGATGGCAGTCTAACTGATATCATAACCCTGTAGTTTAAACTTGTACATCCCATGTCATTGATATCGGTGTCCAACACAGAGGCATGGATTGATCACCCTCTTTCGTGTCCGGACATTAACTTGATCCCGAATGTACTGATTCTCACAAACAAGTTCCAACTTGTTTGGGTGTGGCCACACTCTTATCAGTCACATTCATCAAGTGGCCGGTGATATCTTCTCAGTTGGTTACTGAGTGACAAATCCCTTCTGCATATCCATAGTATTACCATGTTCAGTGACATACCCGAAAGCACCCATACTTGGCACCCTATTACAGGCCCTTTAGGTGTACCCCTAAGTATGCGACTTCACATGCAACACCATCATATGGTCAGGTCAAAGGATCCATACAAGTACTACACGAGAATCCATTGTGATACCATACCATGTGGATTACTCGTTTAGTGGATCTATCCAGTACCATGCTCCCAGGCATGTACCCATTAACTTGGTTGACATTCCATGTCCAATGACCAGTAAGACACCGCCATACAACCAGGTTAATGATAGTCTGTTGTTCCATTCATTCCCATGACTGGAACAGACTACGGATCTATTTATGGTCATATCGTTAACCCTATCCATGGTCTTACTGCTAAGTGCATGACACTAGTCGTCATAGATATAGATATGTCCATTGGATACTTCATTTACTATACTGCACAAGATAAATATAACAAATGAATTGATGCCTTTATTAATGACACAAATGAGTACAACACATAAATCTAATAAATGTATAGTACAAATACAAGGACCAATGCCTCGGGACTAGGGCATTTCCAACAATACGAATGTCATGATCCTAGACACGACACACTAGGTGACTTATATGAAATGAACGTGGGATTAACATGATCGGATGGTGCTTCGTGAATAAAAATGCTAATGAATGTAACTTCTTGCTTCGGATGTTCCAAGAATGCCCAATGCTATGCAAAAGATAATGCAAGGTTCGTCGTGTGCATACCCCCACACAGACAGAGGTTCAGTGCCTTAAGGGAACCTAATGTATATCATGGAATGGTCGCATATGTACCGACACACGGACAGAGGCTCAATGTTTTATAGGTCAAAATGAAATGGTGTACAATGGTCACGTGGAAGCCATTCCGCGGATAGAGCTTCGACGCTTTTGGGGCATCAAACATGGAATGATGTTGTAAACGGGTCATGTGTATGTAAGGACACGGACAGAGGTCCGGCGTTCATGGAACACCTTGCGTGAATTTATAATGTTATGATATGTTGCTATGTGCGTAGAAATTTGGCACTTGTGGGGCGCTTCGAATGAATTATTAATGTCATGAAACAATTCCGGTGTGGATTGTGACACACAAGCAAGGTTTCAGCATCACCGTGATGCCAACGACAAATGGATGTGATATAGAGGTGATGTAATGTCATGTTGTTGTGTGACTCACCACACAACCAGACCTAAGATCTTTGTGATCTTCTAATGAATGATATGATATAGTAGAATAGCCAAGTGCGAAACGGTGCACAAGCGGAATATGGGTAGCTTTGGGGTACTCGAAATGGCATGAAATGAAATGATCGTGATAGGCATTCTCAGAACATCTCTTAATTAGATGGAATGAAATGGAATGGCATGAACGTGTATGTCACAAAAAATGCAAGTGGTTGCAGAAAATGTGGTTAGGAATGTCACACGGAACGATGTCACGTATGATCTATGGAAATGTTAGCACACGAGATGTATATATGTATGGCACATGAATAAAATGTCATGGTTGTACGAAGACATGGTTAGCACAGATGCCATACATATGTATATGTAAAGAGATGGCTGCATAAAAATGTGGTTAGAGACAGCATGCGAATGATTATGCATTTTTATGCTTCATGAAAAGGTAAAAAGAAAATCACCATAGAACAAACGTTAGCACATGCAAAAACATGATCTCCCTTCCAACCTTATTTCTCCTTTCGATTGGTCTCGCATTCTTCCTAGGTAGTGGGTCTCTTTGGCATCAACGGGGGAAACCAAAGCCGCACACTCAATTGTTCAATTTTAATTTTGCATTTTGGTAATCCTATGGGAAGTTACTAAGCCATTATATGTGGGCCAAAGTCAAACCAAGGGTGGTACAGACTCCTATAGAAAATATACACTCCTCATCGTAGAACATGATGTAAGGTCATGGGAGGCTATGAGTTGTTTACCCTGTCGGGTGCCTCCAATCCTGATGAAAGAGGTAGGCCACCTTCTAGGGTAAACAGGGCTGATCAGTATATTTGAGGGGTTGAGAAGAAGAAAATGCCATGATATGCAAGGTATGAATAAATATGGCATTTATAAATTAATAAATGAATACAAGCGAGGTTATATTTCAGTAGTTACCTAAGTTCCTTAAGTTTTTATCAAAACAAAACTTTTTAAGAAACTTTTGATCTCCAGCGGAGTTGCCACTGTGAGCCGACGACCTGGATTATGAAAATTGATGCGGCGAAGCGAACGGAGGATTTTCGAAAACGGGTTTCATGAGGTTTAAGTGGTTTTGCTTGTCTTACTCTAGGGAAAAATCATTCATTAAAAATTCATTTGTTCGTTTTGAAATTCATTTTGTAGAAAACATTTTCTCGTTTTATTACTTAAAGACCTCGAAACATAAATTTCAAGATCAGTGACAAAGTCGCCACCCGAATCAGCTCATTTGGGAAATTCCGGTACAGCTCCCTACCGAGCGCAGACTGTCGTACCTAATCCAGAGATTTAGGGTTTGGGTAACTTACTTACTTAACCTCGAGCTTGTATTCAGTTTACAATTTATAATACCATATTTATTAAATTTATTATCTTTTCCCTACCCAATTTCGTTTATTTTATTAATCCATGCTCAAGCAAATAACTGAATTAAATTGCGGAAAAATAAACCATACATCAGAATTAGACAAAACAATAATAGAGGCCGCTTATACAACCAAATTGAATAAAAATAAAAGCTCTCGTCCTCACTTTACAAGCACCTAGAATACACGAATATCTAAAAAATTACAACCGCCTAATTTACACGAATTTATCTATTAATTACATTAAAATGAAAATAAAAGAAACTAAAATCTGCAAAACAGACGGTTAACACTATTTATGTTATGAACACAGCTAGGACTCACAGTAGGACATAATTGGGATTTTTAGGAGTGGGGGCATGTATTTAGGGGGGTAACCGGTTCGACCCGACCGGTATGACCGATTAGACCTGGAAAACAGTTTTGAAACGCCCTGTAGATTTTGTGCTGTAAAACAATTTTTGAAAACTATTTGGCTTGGTTTCATGCAAATTTCCACATTTAGCGGGTCTGTTATCCCGGAACTCGGGGTTCTATTCGTGCGGGTTTTCCTAATTCGGACATCCATCTAAGGTCTAAAACGCAGTAAACACAACAAAAACAGTTTGAATTCGAAGACAGCATCGCACGACGACGTCTGTTCGGGTTGTTCTGCGATTCTGCCTTATTCTGGAAATTACAGCCGTGCAGCTGTAATTTCTAGGACCGAAAAAAGTGGTTTTCTCGTTTTTGAAAATGCCGTTTACTTGTTTTCAATGTTTCCCGGGGATATTATAGGGTTCGGCGGTCCGCTAATGTTGGACTACGAATCCGATTCGGATCGAGTAACCCCAAAATTCAAAAAATAAAAACCCGAAAGAAACCGAAAAAACCTAATATCCGTATGTACAGAAATCCGAAAACCAACATTTTTCAACATACGGATGCATTTGGGCCGAAATATATCACAACAGGATTCATAAAATGGAAAACGGACTACTTTTGGCCGATCGGGGCAGTTTTGGGATTCTGCCCCTACAGAACACAGTCGTATGGCTCTGGGTGCTACATCCACCTAGCTCTGTTCCTGAGGGACATGGCCGTGCGGCTGTGTTGGGTAGCCAACTTTCTGAAAAAAAAAAAAACAAGTGAGAAAATCACAGAAAATGCAACAAACGCAAGTTTAAGGCCTCTCAGAGTTTACCTTGATGTTGTTCTAGTGTAATGGATGTTCAAAAGCAGATTGGAATGCAGGAATGTGCCTCGAATCCTTGAGCACCCCGAAATTCCAAAAATAACTTCCGAACTAAACCAAAACGAACCCGGGAATGTGTCCAGACGAGTAAGTTATGGTCTAGAATTGTTGTAAGATGATTATAATGCAGGTTTGGGCTTGGGGAAAACACTTGCTCTCTTCCTCTCTTTCTTTCTTCTTCCTTACTCACTCTCTGTATCTTTCTTTCTCTCTTTTTTTTTTTTTTTTTTTTTTTGTCGAGCTCTCTCTGTGTCCCTGATCTTTTTTTTCTTTTTATAGTTCCTTTTTTTCTTCCATCATGGAGAGCATTAAATGCGCCCCAAGCCCTCTGACTTATGGTTTCGGCTGAAAAGATAGAAAACTTCTTGAGCAACTCTCCTAACCCACCAGAGCCGGGCAGCTCTGGCCTAAATGCCTACACTCACCTCTAAACCCTAAAATTACTCGAGGGACCTTTCTCGGAGTTTTCGGATCGCGGACAGTTCGGTTTTCGGAGCGTTCCAGGCAACCTTCTGCTCCTTCCAAAATCTGATTGCTAAAAAGGTAATGAATGACTCTCATCACGGAGGTCGGGAAAACCCGTGCTCATATTAAGTTATGTTTTTCATGATTCTTTGTACGTCAAAAGTCTAAGCAAAAGAGATCACCTATGTGAGAGGTGAAATGGGAGTCGCTTCAGAGGAGACTAATGGAGCTTAGTTCTCTGAAACTCTTGTAAAACCAGGAGATGTTTACAGCCATAATGAACATAACTATGAGAATCAAAATCGTTTTAGGTTGGTATTTGTGTGAGGTATATCATCATTTACACAAACGATAGAATAGTTTAAGGACATCGCGGCTACTAGTCAGCCAATAAAGCAAGGGCCAGTTTGGTATTTCTGTTAGTGAAAGTGCTGTCAGGGAAAGTTAGGTTTCATTACTTTCTTTAAAAGTAGTTTTAAGTGTTTTCTAGTGCTTTCCTGAATACAATCTGACTTTTACCAATTGTGCATTTGAGGCTGCTTTCTGCAGCTCCAAAAGTAGCTTTCAACCAAAGTAAAGTTCCCCATATTTTGGCTGAAAGCTGCTTTCGGCAGCCCAAAACTGATCTTAAATATACTTTCATAAGAAAAAATTCAAGGATTGTAATTCATCTATCCTATATAAATATTAACTACAGAATAGTATCATCATGTCATATGCCTTTTTTTTTTTTTTTTAATTCATGGGGAGGATTGTTGGTTTTTTGATTTTGAAAAAAAAAAAATGGAAGCAAAAGTATAAAAACGTTGGAAGACTTTTTGGTTGGCCTAATTAAGAGTTTTTGTTTGTGTCTTGGTTGGCATAACTAAGATATTTTTTGTTTTTCGTCTATCTCTCTTAATGCCTCCCATATATCTATCGATGTAAAGCTTGTTTCATTTCTTTAATTTTCGTAGCAGAGCATAACGGAAAAAAAAAAAAACAAATATAAATATAAAAAAAAGAAATGTTTTAATATCATTCAGCATGTGCAGCTTATGTAGTTTTTGGTTGGTTGGTTTGAAGTATTTTATGATAGCTTCTAAACTGAATTGGATAAACATCTATTGTTATCTTCCAAACATCTATTGTTGTATATTGTTATCTTCCAAACATCTATTGTTGTATTTTGGAAGACGGTCTTCCCTACATGAAATGAATTCTATCTTAAAAAAACTGATTCGAGACTCAGTAATTTTTTTTTTAATTGTTTTGTAATAGTTTAAGATTAAAAGTTGTATTATTTTATTGTATACTTTTATTTCGGTAGTCTAATATCTTGATAAATTTTTTATTTATATTCTGTTTATTTTTTTTATCGGAATATTATTTATTACTATTTTTTTTTCAAACATATATAAAAAAGCTAGGTAATGTTTCTTATAATTATTGGCTACTGGACAAATTATTGCTTGTGGAGGAATAATATATTGACATAAGCAGAGAAATTGTTTTTACCAGATAAATACATGTCAAATATCTATTATATTCGTATTGAATATTTTCAATGGCCAGCTTGGCCGTCATCACTAATTAAACCATTTCAATATAGTTTATACCTTGGAAAAAGTAATATTTCAGCATATATATTTCTCTGATTTCTTTTAAAAATCCATGAATCTGACATAGATTACCTTTGCTTTGTTGCCATTGGACACCGAAGATTGCGGACAAGAATCCTAATTGGATTCGAACTCTCAAGCGTCCACATAAAGATAAACCATCCCCTTTAGATATTTAAGTTCATAACGTAATCATCATAAGTAATTCTATTGTTTTTTTTTTTTTTTTCTGAGTTCGGATCATATACTAATTTAGGTATTATAATTAACCTCCAATTACTCGAATCATTCGTACTCCGACATTACTTTGATTTGGGTTAATTTCATTTATGGTATATTAACTATCACCTCAAGCACATTTTGGTATACTAACTATTATTTTACATATTGACATACCCCAACTTATAAGTGACCTCCCATTGTGATATATATGATATACTATTACGAGTTACCAGCGACACGTTAGCATATTGACCAAAATAAACAAATTTACAGACCTTATATAATGTGAATTTACTATTTTACCCTTAAAAAAGTTTCTTCCACTTAATCTTCTTTCTTTTTTGTTTTTTATGAGCTACATAAAATTGAAATTTAATTGATAGTACAAGAAACAACTCAACCAAAATGTTCAATCAAAAATTCAAAACCGAAAATTCAATTATCCAACACTAATAACTCATCCTGCCAAATAAAAATAAAAGATAAAAAAAACTCATTATTCCTAAAATCCAATCTCTACGTCAATACCCTCTGAAGAACCACATCCCTTTCCCAATTCAATCAAAATTATATTAGTTAATTACCAAATTCAAGCACCTCCCAATTTCATCATCCAAATCCATCTTACCGAATACCCAAACTGATTTTAGCCATAGCCAGTTTCATTATCCAATTGCAATTTTTTTTTTCTTGATTTTCTTTGAGATCTGCTTCAGTTATACTCGTCTCCTTCTTCACATATCCTTCGTCTCCTTCAAATTAGTTTCGTCTCCTTCTTCACATCCTTCTCATGCTTCGTCTTTTTAGTTTTTCCTCTTCTCCTTCCTTTTTCTGTCTACAACTCTGCAACTCCTTGTCTTCACTCCAGTGTCTTGGTTTTTTTCCAGACCTATTTCTTTTACTCATTTTCTTTTTGTATCTAATTAACAAAAAATCCCTAAGTTGAACCTATGACAGCAGAAAAAAAGAAGAAAAAGAAAAAGAGAAAAAATAAATTAAAAAATAATAAGTTTATTTATTTGAACTGAAGCGCCAGCAGGAACCAAACTGGTAGAAATCAGAGATGAACTGACCTCATCGGATTTAGTGAAAAGAATAAATCGAGATTCCGGAGAGATTGGGTGAGGCAACAACATGACAATAGCGGTAGTGTCATTTCGTCATCGGAGTCGATCTGGTGACTAGCAAGATTAGCAAAGAAAAGACGAAATAGAGTTAAGGAAAATTTTTGATCGGAGAAGAGAGAATTCAGGAAAGAGAAAGTGCATTTTGTGAAAACAATAATTATGGAGGAGAGAGAAAGTGGGAGAAATTTTTTAACAATGGTGAAATAGTAAATTCACATTATGTGGGGTCTGTAGACTTATTTGACTTTGGTCAATATACTGACATGGCATAGATTACTTGTGATAGCAGATCATATATACCACAATAGGAGGTCACTTATAAATTGAGATATGTTAATATGCAAAATGGTAGTTGATATATCAAAATATGATTGAGGTGATAATTGGTATGCCACAAGTGAAATTAACCCTTGCGATTTGCCATCAAACACGAGGGATCAAGTATCACGGGTTAGGTTTATCCTCTTAACACCTCACTAAACAATCCTTCAATTTTATTTGCTACTAAATTACATCAATTAAACGTAAATAATTATGATTTCAAAAACAATAATCCTATTCCTACCGCCAACGTCTCATCGCGCCTTATGCCACCTTACGTGTCATGAGATCACTCTTTCCAATTTTTTTGTTTCAGCGTTCAATTCCTTAATTTCAACAGATTTTCACATTTCGTCCTTTCCTTTTTTTTTTTTTCAATTGCTTTCCTTACTATAATTCTTTGTTAAAATATTAATCAATATAAAACAATTGGGACTTAACTTATGATCTGTTAGAGTTAATAATTTTAATCAAATAATTATTTAATAATTATTTAACTATATAATATACTTATTGTATATTTTAGGGTGTAAGTTTATAAATTAGTCTTTCCATTTATAATTTAAAGTTTATTAATTAGCCTTTAGAGTTTAAATTTTAGGGTTTATAAATTATCATTAATAGTTTATATTTTAGTGTTTATAAATTAGCCTCCAAGATTTATATTTTAAGGTCAAAAGTTTGTATTTTTTGATCTAAAATTTATAAATTAGCTTCTCAAGTTTTTAAATTAGTCTATAAAATTTATATTTTAGGGTCTAGAGTTTATAAATTAACTGTCATGATTTATATTTTAGAGCATGAGATTTATAAAATTAGCCTATAAAATTTATATTTTAAGAGCTAAAAATTATAAATTAACCATTTTAAGAGCTAAAAATTATAAATTAACCTCTATAATTTATATTTTACGATTTAGAATTTATAAATTAAACTCTAGAATTTATAATTAATGATATAGAGTTTTAAATTACCTCTAAAGTTTATATCTTAAAACTAGAGTTTATAAATTAGGTTATAAGATTTATATTTTATAAATTTAGATTTATAAAATAGCTTTCATTTTTTTATTTTAAATTTTAGAATTTATAAATTTGTATATGAAGTTTATAAGTTAATTTCAAGGTGTACAATTTTTCTATTAAAACCTCGAATGATATTTAAATTATTAATGTTATATGGATAATGGAAAAAAAAAAAAATTTGGACGCAATTAACGAATTATGACCAATTTGAAAAATAGGAAATACTAATCATGCAGTAATTGATCTTGAAAATCAATACAACCAATTAACGGAATGTGGCAGATTTAGCAGAGGCGGGACGTAGGCGGCAAAAAATTGTGGCAGGGTTAATTTCAGTAAAACCAAACTACAAACTAAAAACAAAATTGAATCGAGATTGAAAGCCGAGCCGAACGGAATCAAATTCTATTTAATTTGAATTTTAAATTTATAAAATATAACAATTTGATTTTTGATTTGGTTTTCGATTTTTATTAAAAAACTAAAACTAAACCGAACCAAATTGTAATATGTATTTATATTATTATATGATTTTTATCTATAAGATTTTAGTAATGTACATATGATATAAATTCTTTTTAAGTAATATTTTACATGTAGTTTATAAAAAATAACAAAAATTAAAATTAAAAAATTAAAATTTTTATTATTCAGTTTTAACTAAATCAAATTATAACCGAACCGGATTGATTTTATTCGATCCATAAAAACTTTGATTTAGTTTTAATTTTTATTCTTTTACTTTAATTTTTAGTTCGATTCGATTTGATTTGGTTTTTGAAACAAACCGTGTTTTACTCACCGTAAACAAGATAGATATCATAACTGTTTCTCAAAAGGTTTGATAACATATTTAAAACTTTAATATGACTTGATAATAAAATTTTAATTATATCGATAAAATATAATATACATTTAAAATATATACAGAATGATACAAAAAAATTAAGACATTATTTTGGTGAAGATTTATATGAAGAAATTGGTCAATAAGGAAGAATGGTTTCGAAACAGTGAACCCCATCCAACTCCGGCGCAAATCTTGGCCTCCTACGCTGCTGTTGTTTCGCCGGAGGTGGTGAAGGTGCCAGTTTCTCTTTGTCACTGTTTCTTTTGATCGACTCCACCGGAGCTTTGCTCTGTTGATCGAGAACAGAAAATTCTAGTTTATGGCCATAGAATTCACCGGATAAGGCATCGAAGGAGCTGAACATTGACATCAACATTATCGTAAGAAATCAAAATCACTGATTGAAATTTAAACTATTAATGAAGTAGGAGATAGGTAAGATTTGCTTTAAATATATAATTATATGATCTGCTGAATAGGGAGAGGCCGGGAGAATATTATATACCCAAGTCCGAATAATAACATGGAGATGAAGGTGAATTACTAGAAGCATCTGGAAATAGAGGCCACCACGTGGACGACTGAGATCAAACGTTGTAGTTGTTACGTTACGACCGAAAGAGGATGAGAGGGTGGAAAACGCATACAACTCAGTGAGTGTGAAAATTGTGGGGTTGGCTACGAAGCTTCTGTGGCTATGGTTTCACCACATGTAGACTCGTGCAACATGCTTTGGTTTTCTCGAACTTTTGGGATTTGTCGATGAAAGAGAAATTGGATAAGCATGAACGTAATTACGTGTACTCTGAATGTTGGTTTTTTTAGTCCAGTTAAATATTTCTAACGTTTTTTATTATATGTTTTTAAGGTTATTTATTAAAATTAATAAAATATTAATTAGATTTTAAAATAACTAGTTTATTTTTGGATTTAGCCCCAGAATAATGTCCATGGGCAAAAAAAAATCCAGTTTTAATGTTGGGTTGTAAAAAAAATACCTGCTTGGGGTCTTTTTAACCAGGGTGTTTTTGGAACCAGTGGTTCCGAAAATTGGTTGAACCATTTTCGGAACCACCGGTTCCGAAAATGGTTTTTTATTTATTTATTTATTTATTTTTTTAAGTATTTTCGGAAGCCAAGCTTCGGAAAATACTAAATGTGTCAGGCGCTGAAAAGCGCCTGACACATTTATGGTTTTCGGAAGCTTGGCTTCCGAAAACAAGCAATTTTTTTTTAAAAAAAAAAATTTTATTGTTTTCGGAAGCCTAGCTTCCGAAAACAAAAATATTTTTTAAAAAAAAATAAAAAATATTTTAATTTTGTCACGGGAGGATGCAGCCTGGTTTGCCTATATATACAGGCAAAGATGAAAATTTTTTTGAAGTAGGTAGAGAGTTGATAGAGGAGAGTGAATTTTAGAAAGAAATATAATTGGTTTTGAGTTGAGGTGGAGAGAGTAGATACTTGTAATTCAGAGTTCCTCAAGGTAATTTTTTTTTATGCTTTTTCAGTTTTTTTTTTATTCATGGAAGCTTGATTTTGAAGTTTTGAATTTAGAGGGTTTAACTTATTGTTAATTATTAACTTTAATAAAATGAACTAAGTTTATCAGTGCATTTTGATTGTATGGGAGTTGTAAATATTAACCTTATGAAAAATTTTTCCACTTCATTTTGTTTGATGGGTTGGGTTTGTTATAATAAAATTGAAGCATAAGTTTGAGGTTTTGAGTTTTGTTATATACATATATACGGTGAATTTATAGTTTGTCGTATTATTATTATTATCATTGTTAAAATATTTGCTGTGACGTGTATAAAATTTGCTTTATTTTTTTATTTGTATTATTATTATTATTATTAGAAGTTAGTAAAAAAAAAGAAAATTGGGGTTGTGACAGAAAAAAACTAAGATGTGGTGTAATTTTTATATTTATTTATTATTATTATTATTATTATTATTATTATTATTATTAAGTATTGAGTAGTTTTATTATTATTAATTTTTTTATTTATCGTATTATTATTATTATTACAGGTTATTAAGTATTGAGTAGTTTTATTATTATTAATTTTTTTATTTATGGTATTATTATTATTATTATTATTATTATTATTATTATTACATAAATTTTGATTTTTATTATTATTGTTGTTGTTAATAATATTATTGTTATTATTATTGTTATTAGAAGTAACCATAAAAAAAATGTATTAGTGAGGTGAAATCCTTTGATTAAGGTGGCAAATAATTTTTTAATTTATTATTGAATTGTTGAAATTAAGGTGTTATATAATTTTTTTTTTTTTTTTGTATACAATTTATAGATGGTGAGAACAATACTTACTCTGAAAAGTCTCCGATTCCCCGAATTTGCAATGAAGAAACTAGAAAATTTGAAAGCAATTAGAATGAGAAGGGGAAAAAACTTGTTAGAGTACCTGCTAAAAATGAATGAAAAATTGCAAGACATAATAATGTCTGGCTATAAATTTGATAAGCGCAGGAGGGAACAAATGACACTGTTAAGAAATGGATTATCCTGGCGTTATAAACGCTATTTTGACGAGATTAACGAACAATCACCTATAGAGTGTGATGATATGGTTAAGATGTTAATTACGAAGGAAAGTGATTGTATGAATTTACCAAAAGAATTGGTTGGCAAAGTTTTAGAAACCATGCCAAAATGTCAAGAAGACTATTGTAATATAGTGAATGCTAGGAATGGTTTCAAATTCAAGTTTAAGAAACCTCTATAGTAGTAGTTTAATTTTATGATTTTATAAAGTAGGTTTTTTTTTTATAGTTTACTGTTATCATGTAATTTAATATTTTTATGTAATGTCATAGTATGATTATCTAATTCAGTATCACTGTTTTGGGTAAAGTCCTTAAATTATATAGAACATAAATGAACTATAAAATTATAATACGATCGTTGATTAAATATACAATTCTATATATTTAAGTATTAATAATAACAGTCAATTGGGATAAAAAAAATCGAAAGATATGGAAAAAATTTATTGCATGTATACCATGAGTATTAAAAAAATAAATGTATTTTAAAAAAATAATTGTCATACACAATATGTGTTAAAGATATATAAACGTTTGAGATATTTTTTTATATTTAATTAAATCGTGCATAATATTTCTTATTAACATAATAACATTAAATCATACATACATACATTTATAATTATATTTATCTTTACAGTTTGTTTTTATATTTATTTAAAATTAATATTTATCATTTCGTTTAATGTATAAATATATATATATATATATTATATATAAATGAATTAATATTTATTTTATGGCATTTGATGCAGCTTGATATTGGATAGCTCTTGATCAAGCACACAACAAATTAAATAAAATCTCATCGATATAGTTCATTTGAGGTTAGTAAAGTTCAATTATGTATTTATTTATATATATTACGTATTATTATTAATGAATATGCGTTGGATGATTTTGTTGTTTAATGTACTATCGAATATGAACACGAAATTAGGCAAAGCAATTTGAAAATAATACAATATTTGGTAGTATTGTACGTATCATCAGTTATATTATGATCACTATTATGACTATATATAATTTAGTAAATGTAGTAAATCTAGTTGTAGATGTTGAAATTTATATAATTTTATATAATTTTTTTTAATTGTTCAATAATAAACCCTATAAAACAATGCACTTATTTTTATTATATTATCGTTACAGTAGGTGCGCAATCATGTCAGAGAATAGCAACTATTATGTTATACACTGGGGGGGTAGGATGTATGTAAGCGATTCCGTTTTTGAGTATGATATGTTTAGCTCATCGGCTAGGCATAAACGTTTGAAGGTTAAGAAAAAACCATCATTCGTTAAACTTGTTGATCGGATATCCAGTGAGATTGGATTTGGCACTAACGGAAGGGTGATGAAGATCGTGTATAAGTATCCTGTATCGCCCAATTCATTTTCCCACATGATAATCAGTTGCGACAGTGATGTTGGAATTATCCATGAAAATTTGGCAAACATTCCAAATTATCATACAGTCGAGTTGTTCGTTGATTATGAGATTGTTGCATCTGGAGATAATGAAGCATCAAGCGATGCGATGGTTTCAATTCCTACTTCCTTGAACAACGTGTATGATTGTACTGTTCTGGGGTACGGAGCAGGTGATTCCTTCCTTGGCAACTCTGAAAGTCAATCTACCTTTCAGTCAATAGGTTCTTATGGGTGGCACGAACCTACCCCATCTGTTTCTTTCCAGGGATTTGAATCATTTCCTACTTTTGGCGCAGTAGAAGGTGGATCGGTTATTCCTTCAACACGCTTTCCAATTATGACAGGTGGTGGATTCGGCGAACCGAACGCATCATTTGATCACTTTAACTCGTTCCCATCCATAAGAACCGAGGCTGGCACATCTCACAGTCCAGTTCCGGATGCTTATGATGGGTATCACGTCGAAGTTGTTGGTACCGAAAACAATAATGTAAGTAACATATCACCGATGGAGCTTGTAGATCCCACAGCGTTTCGATCAGGAAGTTCCGAAGACATTACTAGAGTTGCTACCCAAATTGATGAAGAAGAAGAAGATCCTATATGTCATTATATCGATGGCAGTGAGGAGCCTAATGAAATTGACAATACAGTGGATGAAGAAATTGTTGAAGATTTTATACAGTTCGATGTTGACAATGATGACGATGATGATGATGAGGATGAAGGTCATGACGATGATGACAATGACGATGAAGGTCATGAGGGGACAAATGTTGATGCTAACGTTGAGCAAAATGTGAGTGTTGCAGCGACGGGGATGATTGATTTGAATTTATCTCCCCCCATATTGCGGAAGGCGTAGATATTCCCCCTATTGCTCCGTTATCATCTTTTGTATTCCCAGGTCCAACATATACTGCTATAGAAGAGCAGGATTATGTACAGCAGTATGCAAGTGATTCTGATGAAATAAACGTATGGGATGGAGTATCTGAGCTAAAACGGGGTTTAGTTTTTGGTGGTAAAGAGGAAGTACAAGCAGCGGTGAAGACATATTCGATGAAAAATCATGTTTTATTCAAAGTGGTTGAATCACATCCTCATAAATTGGTCGTCAAATGTAGGAACGAAGACCAAAACTGTGGTTGGTGGCTTCGTGCCCAATTCAAGAAATCTGTAGGGTATTGGATGATAACTGTTTACCGGGGTCCACATACATGTGTAAATGCAAGATCATCACAAGACCATTACAATCTTGATAGTAAGATAATAGCGAGTTCAATTTTGGGGATGGTTCGAAAAGATTCAAGACTGAACTTGGATTTGATAATTGAGCACGTCAAAGCGGTGTTCCACTTCACCATTTCTAAGAAAAAAGCATGGGGTGCTAAAAAGAAGGCATTGGAGAAGATTTACGGCAATTGGGAAGAATCGTACAATATCTTGCCTCGGTACCTGAACGCGTTGACCCACTATAATCCTGGGTCGGTGACACTCTTACTCACGGATGAAACAACTGATAATCGAGTTGCAATGTTTAAACGAGTGTTCTGGTCCTTTAAGCCATGTATAGAAGGATTCAAACATTGTCGACCGATCATACAGATTGACGGTACATTCTTGTACAGCAAATACCTTCACACACTTTTGGTGGCAACTGCGTTGGATGGTAACAACCATATCTTCCCAATAGGTTTTGCAATTGTTGAAAATGAAAACCAATCAAGTTGGGAATGGTTCATGGAGTGTATCAGGACATTCGTGACACAAAGCACTGGTTTAGGTGTCATTTCTGATCGACATGCTGGTATCCTATTTGCCATGAACAATGAAGGATCTGGTTGGAAAGAACCCATGTCATATCATCGTTTTTGCCTCCGTCATTTTGTGAGCAATTACAATCACAGCTTCCATAATACGACAATAAAAAAACTCTTGTATCGCGCAAGTATGATTCCTAAATTACTTACGTCATGTCGTACCTGTTATTCGTTACCAACAGTTGTAATTTCGTTCCTTCTTTGCTTTTTGACACACGTAGGAGCTCAAGCACAACCTCGTAAGTTTACGAAGATTATGGACGCGATTAAGAGGTTAGATGAAAGATCATACCGATGGGCCATGGAAAGACCAGTGGGGAAATGGAGTTTGGCACACGACAATGGCTCAAGATGCGGTCATATGACTACCAATATTGCTGAGTGTGTAAATGGTGTGTTAAAGGGCATTCGTCATTTGCCAATTCAGAGCATCGTCGAACACACGCTTGGTAAAATTGTTAGTTATTTTGACTCACGTCGAACTAAATACACCAATTTGCTCGACAACGGTGAAAGGGTCACCCCTGAATGTAAGAAAATGTTGGTTAGGTATTCTAGTAGGGCCAATTGTCATACAGTGACAAACTACAATAGTCAAACTGGACTTTGTGAAGTGAGAACAGGATATGATCCAATCAGACAAAAAGGGAGCAACATTCAGATTGTGAATTTAGAAGCTCGTGAGTGCTCCTGTAAAAAATTCCAAAATTATCGAATGCCTTGTTCACATGCAATAGCTGCTTTTAAGCACCTACGTCGTCGAATCTGGGACTTTGTAGATAAAACGCATACACTTGATGAGAATTTACAAGCGTATAGCTATCCGTTCCAGCCTTTAGCACACACGGACTACTGGCCTGAGATCAACTCGGCAACATTGATTGTCAATCCAATATGTAAACGAAAGAAGGGAAGGCCAAAGTCAACAAGAATCCGCAATGAAATGGACGAGAAGGAAAAAGGAACAAATACTTACAACTGCAGTAACTGTGGTAAAGGTGGGCATAACAGAACCACATGTCAAAATCCCGGAGTGAATCTCTCCCGACGACACATACCGTCCTCTTCTAGGGGACCAAATAGGGCTGCTTCGACAAGACATTTCAGGGGGAATTGAAATAGGTTGTGAATTAATGATGGAATTTTAAATGGACTTTTGATTTTGTAGTTATTAATGCCTAAAGACAACCACTTATTTGCCTCGATTTTGTTAGTTCAAATTTCTTAATTGCTTTTCTTTCTGACTTCAAGCCATGTCAACCATATCTTATTTTGTCAAATATTGTTATTAACTTGTATAATAAGTTGGTGATAATGTATTTTTATGCCATAGGCTTGCAAATTATGTCGATCACATATACTCCAGGAGATATATTTCGAGGTATGGGGCATTGGTGGGCACTTGATGATGACTTTGTTTACCCACTTGATCCTAGAGAACATAATTCACCTTATGTCATACATCGTATGCAAGAAGAATGGCAATATAGAGTGACCGAGTCTGAGATTTTACGCTAAGATGCTACTACATGGGGAGTCCGAAAAACTCGTTACAAGTCAATCAACATGCCACGTAATAACAATGATGAACTCCGTGCTGCTTTATATAGAATAAGGGAAGAAAATAATAGGATAAAGATTAGGCTTAATCGTTTCGAATTTCAAAAACGTGCTAGAGATTATGCTGAGCATGGTGACATACAGATGGCGCGGTTTTATGCAGCATGTTCACGCCATCCCGAGCATGCATCTGACATTGATATGTCAGATGAAGATAATTAAACGGAGCTTGTGTTTTTCCCGTACTAGTTTCCTATTAAAGTTTTCAACTATTATTAGACGGGGATGTTTAATCATGTGTTCAAACCAATTGTATGTGTGTCAAATTACTTGTTTGTATTACTGTGTACTTTTATTATATTGCAAAATAGTTTATTTGTTGAATTTATTTCTCAATTGGTGAAAACATGGCTTTATATTATGACGACAAATTATGTGATACCATTTTAATAGTTAGAACCATTTTAATATTTAGTTACATCAAAATATAGACATCTGACAATGACGTTGCATTTTTTTCTTCTGTGGGATATAAGTCATGGCAAACAGGCGGAGGAATTGGATGTTGCCAGCTTTCACCGAGAACTACCGTAGATATCTCGAAAGTGACGGTGCGAAATATTATGTTGGTTTAAAGCGTGAGTGGGAATATCGAGTGCAAGAATCAGACAACCTTGTTGATGACCTACAGTCACTTGAAGCACCTGCTGTCAACCGCATTTCATTGAGTATGCCTAGACGAAATCCGCATGAGTATCGACTTGCTGTGAAACAAATCCAAGTGGAGAATAATAGGATGTTATTGAGGCGGTCATGGTATTATATGTTGAAAATGGCTAAAGACCATTTTGCGGCTAACGGTAGAGACCTATCAATTGTACATGAACGTCGCATATTATCAATTCCACGTTACCAATCCGATGACGAAATGTCAGATGATTGGTAACTCATATTCAATTGCTAAGTTTAAAATGCTTTATGTAGTAATGTTAATTTGTTCGAAACTGAGTTTGCACTGATGTGGGTAAGTTTGACATATGATTATTTAATAATGGTGGTTGTATGAATTTATGATGGTTTACACTTTTTTAATGCCATAACCTTCTATTATGTAATCTCATAACAGTTTTTTAAAATATGATGTTCTATGATATGTTTATTCATAACACGATAGGTTGTATCAACGTAAGGAGAGGAAAGATATGTACTATGATCGTCGTTAATAATTCATATACATCAATAAGTTAAACACAAAAAATTTAATTTCGATCATTTAATGTTTCGACTACATTAAAAATTCCTATTTTGTCTTCGGGGTCGTAACATTTTAACGCTGCATGTTCCACAACGAACACCCCTCCCTACACACTCACGACAATTTCGGTTGGGCCGTGTATCAACCTGCTCTTCATAGGTTACAACCGTCTCCGTTCTCTGTGTTAGATGCAGATTTAGGTCCACCGCATTTTGTTGGACAACTATGGGAGGTACATGGGGTTGGAACCCCATATATTGTTCATTAGGCATATTTAAAGCTGCAGAGAAATCTAACACCGTGCCTCCAGGAACACCTTCTGAAAAATTCATGTTCATGTTAGCAAAGTACGTGTTCGGCTCTCCACTTCCAGAGCCCATCTCGTAGTTACCACCCATATTCAGAGGTGTCATAATTGTCTGACCAACATCATTATAATTGTGTGAGCCGAAGGCTGGAATATTTTGTTGCGTCGGAGTGCAGAATGAAGACCCTTCACCGACAACATTGCTGAATGCATCGCTGGATTCCTCGTCCATGTTGCATCTTGTATTAAAATTAGTATTCAGTAGGTCTGTAAAAGAACCCCATCCAATATCCCCCTGTCCTTGTCTATCATCTGATGTTCCAGCAACTGAAACACCACTAGTGAACTCAAACCCAAAACCACCTGCTTGCGTATGTTCATGGACATGAATGGGAACATTCTGAACTTCATTCAGATTCAAATGAGAACCACCCGCCATATGTTGAACATTATCAAATTGTGTTTCTGCATTATCCTGACTTTGTTGCTGAAGTTCATGTAATGGGACTGTACTCCTCATGGATGGACCACCAAAATCACAAGGATTTTGAAATTGTGGTTGCTGCTGTTGGTAATAAAGATGCTAAAGTGGATGAGGAATCCGCTAAATCCCTTCCGGATATAGAGGGGGAGGAACTCTTGTACGTCTATCAGTGAAGGTTAAATTCTTTTGGTTTCTTTCCGACATAGGCAACTCGACATTAGGAAACATCATTGCAGGAGGAGCTAGTTGTGATTCATATGAAGTACACATACGAAACTCTTGGTTTATCCCTCCTAGCATGCTTCCTGATAGATTGATCACGTTTGCCCTGTTGAATTGATCTGCACCCATGTGATACAAACGTTCAAGGCCATCTCCCTGCATAAAAAAAAAATCGACACCAATGAAATTGAACTGACATATGATAATATTTATTTTAGAATTATTATTATACATATGATAACTTATATTTCATAAATTCTATGGAATTTTCATACCAGCGCATCGTTTCGTGCCCCTTCTGGGGTCATCCATCGTCGGGTAATGTTTTTGAACCATTGCATATATTCAAACTGTGGACCTAACGGATGATGCAATTGAGGCGTCATTGCAACCCTGTGATGACGTGTATCCCACATTTCTATGTATGGGGCATATTTAACTGCCCAATCACGAGGTCCATACCCGGTCATTTTCACAGTTGCTAGCGCATAGTTTGATTGTTCTATCCCTTGCAGGATAGGTTGCTCCATGCCAAATTGTACATACATCGATCGGGACGATGAAACTCGACAATATGAAAATATAAAATTGGCACAATGGAACGCCAAATATTTTGCCCCCCACGACAATAGGCTGGCAATAATTGAATGACTTCCGTGTACGGTTCCCAGACGAACTGTATAAATAATGATATTAACAAGTATTAGTAAAAAAATTTATATTTCGAGAACCTAAATTCGGGATAAATAAAGTTTAAGAACAAAATTAAACCTGATCAGGAGTTAAGCAATCCAACCGCATCCTCAGTTCCTTAACATTATGAGCGCCATGACCTTGTTGTCCAATAGCTACTTTCCACCTGTAAATTCATTCAATTATGTATATCAAGTCATCAGATGACAAATCATAATATTTATTATAATAACAACATTTAATATAATAGAATTAAATTTGTAACAAAATAATATAGATATTTACTTTATTGCATACGGATTTTCATTATAAGGGATGTAGTCTGTTGTGACTGTAGGGGCAATATTTGTGAACCGCTCGTACGCCCATACTTGTATAATTTGGGCACATCCCCCAATTTGCTTCTTGTCTGGAGCAGTAGCTTTTGACATTTCCTGATACAAAAACGCCAAAACTGCTGCTCCCCACGCAAAACCACCAACTCCATCCTCTGACAAATCCTCCAGCAAACTCAACATCATGACATGAACTATCGTGGATTTCGGATTAGCAAACATCAATCCACCAAACATACGCAACATAAAAGCTCGTGCATGATATTGAACGACTACATCAGCAGCATCATCAGGTAAGTCCATAAATTGCTGCTCCAGCCACCTTAACTTCAACCAATTTCTCTCCATATCATTTTCACCAGGAATCCTACCTAATAAACGATGGCATAACTGATGTGCCTATTAGTACCTTCGGATTTACCGGTCATGGCTCTACCATCTACCCGTAATCAGGTTAAAATCTCTATGTCTTGAAGCGTTATTGTTGCTTCTCCAACACTGAGATGGAACGTGTAAGTTTCCGGTCTCCATCTTTCTACCAGTGCAGTGATCAAATGGTGCTCTACGAGCATAGAACCAAGTTTCACCATGCCCTCAAATCCACATCGTTGTAGGTATGAAAAAATCCTCGGATCTATGTTCCGGTACATATCATCATTCCCGGCTTTTGTGTATTTCAACGATGGACATTCCTGAGAATGATACAAATTTTATATTATAACGACGTTATTCAACATTTATATTATAACTTAACAACATTTTTTAGGATAATGGATATAAATAATGTCCATTTTCAAAAAAAAAAAATCCCATTAAAGTTAAACTAATATTATTCTGGGGATTTTTTATTAACTAAACATTATAATGGGATTTTTTTTGAATATGGACATTATTTATATCAATTATCCACATTTTTTAACCTTCCAGCTGGCAAAAATAATAATGGGCCGAGCTAATACTTTACCTGCCCCGTCCATAAAACTTGAGATCGATGAACATTTTGTTGCACTAGCACGTGTGGCATGATTGGACCTGCCTCAATGATTTGTTCAGCTCTGTGTTGGTAAGCCATTTCTCCTTATATAATATAGTTAAAATAATTAGTACAAAAAATAAAAAAAATCCAGCACAATATTTTAAAAAAACCCACCACTAATAATTAACATTTTTTATATTCGATTTTTTTTATACTCTAAAAATAATGCAAAACGACTTAAATAAGTAACATTTATATACATATAAATATAAAAAATTTATTTTACTTTTTTAGAATATTTTTAATTATTGCATTGTTCAATAAAATTTTTTTTAATCTTAATTAAATTTCCCCTTATATTAGTTTAATTTAGTTTCTCTAGATGACTATAATTTCTAATAAATAATCTAATATCAATGTAGATGTATAAATATTTGTATGGAAAATTTGCAAAATAAGTTAATGTTAAAACCAACATATAGCCTTTTATACATTGCTCCATGAAAAATTCAATTTAAATAAATTCATTGTCACTAATGTTAACATACAAACAATCTTCAAAATACATATCAAAACTGCAATAAAATTTAATTTATAAGATTCCCCTAAAATTAAATAATGTAGAATTTGTATACAACTCATAGGTAATAGGCAGGTATTAGGACAATAGAAAAAAATATTAATAATAATAATATTACAAAAATAATAACATAATCATAAAATTTAATTTTTACATATTTTTATTTGTCTTATGTGAAGTTGTAAGTTCATTTTAGTACTTAATTCATCAATTAATTAAAACATATATGGTTTATACATATATATGCTCTCTGAAAATATTTATTTAATTAATCACAGGAACTCACGAGTTCTTGTGCATAGGAGATCATACTTGACTAAATCTAAAGGCAATCTCTTGGTAATTATTGAATTTTTTTTTTAAATTACAAAACAGTATTCAATAAAAAAAAAAAAACGAAATACATAAATATAATTCCACCATGCATGGTAGGTATCAAATGCTCCATAAATTGTTGACAGAATCCATATAATTGAGAATGCAAAAAACTGAATTTATAATTATTAGGATCTATTATTTTAACAACTTAATGATTAATATACTTACAAAATAACAGACAATATGTAAAATTTGCACGCCGGCAGAATAAAAAATAACCACTATTAATTTAATTTGTTTGATATAGTTAACCCCAGATTCCATCGCCGGCACATTTTTTCTACTTATTTCTCTTTCAGCTAAAATAATTGCAGTCCAATTACATATTGAATATACAACTTATATATAATTTTTAGGTAATATGCAGGTATTAGGAAAATAGAAAAAAATATTAATAATAATAATTTTACAAATTTTAATAACTTAACTCATAAATTACGTACCTTTAATCAAAAATTGCTAAATCACTGACTCAAATATCACTGCAACGATTCAAAAAAGAAAAAAAAAATAAATTTAACAAATTTATCAGATGTATAATTTACTATTGCCATTTGATAATATGCTAATGAACAAATTTTATATCTTAAACCCACCATAATTACATATTAACTTCGAAAAGGAGAAGACACATTATAAAAAAATTAACATTATAACAATAACAACAACAGATGTAACAAACCCAATATTATAACAAAAACATAATAAGGGAAAATACGAAAATATATAAACTGGGAAAACTTTTAAAGATTACCTTATACACTTGAAGAGTTATAGCTCATGCAAAACTTGAGATTTTATTTTCAATAAACACACAATTCTCTTAAACTTAAACTTAAATTTAAACTTAAACAATCTTAAACACACAATTCACTCTCTCACTCTATTTTTTTTTTTTTCACATTTATAAATCCCAAAATCTCACTCCTCTATACGTTTTTTACCTCAAGAACTTAAACTTACTAATTTTGAAATCTGCTCACTACTCCTACATTTATTTATACACAGATGAGAAAAAAAAAATGAAAAAAAAAAATTTAAAATAAAGTTTGATAAGTTTAAAATAAAAATCGAAATGCATTTCTCTAATGGAGAATCTTTGACCAAAAAACCTTTTTTTTTTTTTTCTTTTTCTGTTGGTAGTGTTTTTTAGTTGGAAAAAGTTCTTATTTAAGAGAACCATTTCTTCTTTTTTTTTCTTGAATTTTTTTTATATATCATTTAATGTTAAACTTTACTTTTTGATTTGTTTTATGGATAGTGTCACATGGCAAATTGTATCCAGATACAAGAGATACGAATACTTAAATGTCTTTGAATATTTTAGGATCTTACTTTTAAATAAAATTCAAAGTAAATTTAGAACTTTTACATGCATGACACTTGTTGAACGGTAAATGCCACTTGTAGAAAAGTAAAAAACAAGTTGTCTCTTTCATTAATCATTTAAAAATTGGAAAGGTACAAAAATACCCTTAGAATTACTCTCAAATCTGAAATACGCCCCAATCAATTAACCCGAAATTTTAATAAATATTTTAAAAATAGATCTCTCTAATGGCAAATCAAATTTGATTCTATAATCCATTATTTCCTGCTGACGAGGATGCAATGCCTTGTTAATTAATCTAATAATTACTTGACACATGACATCTCTTTAAACCCATTAAACCTAACTCATTCCTTCTAACCACACCTGATCCTGGCGTAATCCCCTCATCTTTGTCAACACTCAGCCAACTGAGGATTTTCAATTTTTTTTTTTCAAGGAAGCATTTTTTATTAATTAGTTTCTGAATTTATTATTTGTTTTTTTTTCTTCTTCTTTTTGTTTGAATTTTTGGAAGTTGCAGAAAAGGGGACTTCAGTTTTGAATTGCTGACTTTATCGATTTATCTATTTAGAGGGATCAAAA
Source organism: Euphorbia tirucalli (assembly GCA_039660915.1). NCBI lineage: Eukaryota > Viridiplantae > Streptophyta > Magnoliopsida > Malpighiales > Euphorbiaceae > Euphorbia > Euphorbia tirucalli. Next base: position 36,495,123 of record CM077636.1, on the reverse strand, counting down.
TCCGATGTATTTAAAGAAATTACAATTTATGGCGTTAAGATAAGTTGGGTTCGAAGTTTCTTAAAAAATACTCCTTCTGTTTTTTATTATATGATGTTTAAAGTTATTTACTAAGATTAGGGGTGAGCAAAACCGAACAAATGTCCAAAAACCTAAAATCCAAACCGAACCGAACCGATCCATTTTATAGTTTGGTTCGGTTTGTTTTAAGTTGTTAAGAAGTTTGGACTTTGGTTTGGTTCGATTTGGATCGGTTCAAAATCGAAAAAACCGAAAAACCGAAAAACTAGTTAAATAATAAAATTAATTATAAAATTAATATATCCTAATTGTAGAGAATTTTAAACATTATATTCTTTTATAGTTTTATGTTATGATTTTTGGATGCTAATTTATAGTTGTTAAAACTGTGAGCGGACGATGCGTTTTCGACGGAACTCGGGATTCCCTTTCGGAAGGGGCGCCATGATCTCGGGCGGACCCCTCCCTCGCGTGGGCTTTTATAAATGGACAATCGGTTTTGAAAAATAAATGGAATTAATGCATAAAAGAATCGAGACCTAAGTCTCGATGAATATTGTAAAGTCACCACCCAGCTCAGCTCAACCGGGAAATTTATAATGCAGCTGAACCGGACGAACGGCCGCTACGATATACAGAGATTCAGGTCTGGACAAGTCCCTTATTTTGTGTTTAATTAAATTAAATATTGCCAATGTTCTCGAAATGGTATTTCGAATTCTAAAGTTAATTTTATTGAATATAAAAGGCATACAGCGTGCATACAAATATGTAATACAAAAATAAAGAAAAATAATAAATATTAATTAGCCTATAACCAAATTGAATAGAAAAATAAAAACTCTCGCCTCACTTTTACAATCGCCTAGAATATACAAGAATCTAAAAATATTTACAACCGCCTAAAATACATGATTAATTCTACTAAAATACAAATAAAAATAAAAATGTACATAAATACAAGCTGCAAAACAAAGGTTAGCACAATTTATAATTGGGGGCATGCATTTAAGGGATAACCGGGTTGGCTCGGCTAGCCGGCCTGGGTAGACCTGGAAAAAGTTTTGAAACGTCCCTGTATTTTTGGTTTTGTGAGAAATTCATTTAAAAAAAACGATTTTACCGGTTTACATGTATTTTTATATTTAAGGCGAGTCGGTTTTCGGGAGAACCGGGTCTCCGTCGTTGAATTGTTCTAAATGCAATTTTACTGAAAATTGAATCTATGGTCGTGAATGTACACAACAAAATTCATTTTGATGATTTTTGGGGTTTTCTGAATTTTTATAGATTTTTGTAAATTTTTGTGGCTTAAAGGTGAAATTCTGATTCTGAAACGAGGGTTACAGTTGTGCGACTGTAACTACAGTCGTACGACTATAAATTACAGTCGTACGACTGTAGACAGCCCAGAATCAGGATTTCGCCGAAATTTTATTTGAATCAAAATGAAAGAAACACAACCTGGAAATCAAGAACACTCGTACGACTGTAATATACGGCCGTACGACTGTTCATCAAATCCAAGAACAGTCGTGCGACTGTTCTTGATTTCCAGAAACAGAAGCGCGAAAACACAGCAAAAAATGCACAAAAATACACTTTAATCACCCAGAAAGCAAGAAAAAGTGAAAGGAAAAGGAGTGTCTACCTTTTTAGAAGCTTGTCCAAGTCGATTTGACCCCTGACGTCGCTCCAATCCACACAAATTTGCACTTTTTCCTTAAGTTTGGGGTTGAGAACTTTAGTCCTAAGAATCTCCAAATGTCAAGGTTTCTGTCGATTTTAGTCCGAGATTTCGATTTGTTTGTGAAGTTAAATGATTAACCTAAGGATTTCTACCAAATTTTAATCCTAATTCTGAGAACTAAAGAAAATAGAAGAGGAAAAGAAGAATTTTTGAGTTTGGGTTTTGTTCTTGCTTGTCCTTCTCTCTTTTCTCCTTTCTCTCTCTAATTCTTTCTACCAGAAATCCAAATTAGCTTTTTCACCCTCTCTTTCTCCTTTTCTACTCTGATTTTTTCTGCTTGCTTGTCTTCAGATCGGAGCAATTAATGCTCTTCCACTCTTCTCCATTTTTCTGCTATAGAGGTATGGGCTTCTGCAACTGCTCCGATATTACAGTCGTACGACTGTAATTTTTAAATTACAATCGCACGATTGTAAGGACAGTCGTACGACTTTTTTTTTAAGTATAGAAAATTCTGGCGCTTACAACTGCCCCTCACGTGATCAAATTCGACATCTAGATCCAGGTTTACAACACCTGAGGTGATGAATTTGAGAGCGCGAATCAAAGCACCGTGAACACTGGAATGAACCCTCTGATGAGATAAGCAGATACCGGGTCTAGGTTACCCGAGGCGATGCTGGGGAGGAAATAAACTGATACCGGGTCTAGGTTACCCGAGGCAAATGAAGGGTGAATTGCAGTTTAGTCGATACCGGGTCTAGGTTACCCAAGGCAAAGGAAGATGGATTGCAGATTGGCCGATACCGGGTCTATGTTACCCGAGGCAAAGGAAGAGTGAAATTAGCCGATACCGGGTCTAGGTTACCCGAGGCAATGCTGGAGATGAAATTAGCCGATACCGGGTCTAGGTTACCCGAGGCGAAATTGATAAAGAGATTGGCCGATACCGGGTCTAGGTTACCCGAGGCGAGCTTTGCTGGGGAAATGGATAAGGAAACTGATCTGGGTTGATACCGAGTTTACATTACTCGAGGTGGATCTACTGGGGAAATGGATGATGAAGCCGATCTAGGCCGATACCGAGTTTACATTACTCGAGGCGGATCTGCCGAAGAAGTGAATGATGAAGCCGATCTGGGGAGTTTACATTACTCGAGGCGGATCTGCTGAAGAAACAAATGATGAAGCCGATCTGGGCTGATACCGAGTTTACATTACTCGAGGCGGATCTGCTGAAGAAGTGAATGATGAAGCCGATCTAGGCTGATACCGAGTTTATATTACTCAAGGCGGATTTGCTGAAGAAGTGAATGATGAAGCTGATCTGGGCCGATACCGAGTTTATATTACTCAAGATGGATCTGCTGAAGAAGTGAATGATGAAGCCGATCTAGGCCGATACCGAGTTTATATTACTCGAGGCAGATTTACTGAGGGATTGAAGCTGGGGATGATGAATTCCTGCACTTAAGATAGCAAGTCTTCATTCCTTGATCGAGAGATTTTTAAACAAAAATTTTTGCCCCTTCGATCAAGAATGAAGACTAGCTGGGGATGAGTGATTGATGTATGCAATGTATGAGTGCATGATGATGTATATGTACATGTATGCATTTTCTGTTATTTGATGTTTCTGCCTTCCGCTGGAGAGAGATATGTTGTGCCCCTGGTTGATTTTGCTTTCTTCGGGGGCTTTGCTTGGTGATTTTCGAAGGAGTGAGGTGACTGTTGGGGATGTATGATACTGGTGGGGAGATAATCGTAGTGTTCCTTACAGAGATTCCACTGGGGAAACGTGTGGAAGACCCTATTGGGGAGTGATGTGAGGACTTATGTGGGGAATGTTAGGGACACTCTACTTTTCTTGTTCCATTGGGGAAATTATGAGCTTGTAAGTGCTCTAATTTTTTTCCTGGGTTGCCCAATACGGGTTTGCAGCCCAGGGAGCCACTCTAATTTTTGCCTGAGGCGCCTTTTCGGTTTTCACCTTAGCGAGCTTTTCATATGCCCTAACTTTTGCCTAAACTGCCCAATATAGGTTTTCAGCTTAGCGAGCCGCTCTAATTTTTGCCTGAGGTGCCTTTTTGGTTTTCACCTCAGTGAGCTCCTCTCTCTTTTTTTTTTAAGATGATTGAGATGTAACCATGACCATTTTATTGCTCTTTTAGGAAGATGAACTGGATTTTAGAGGTCGACAAAAGATTTCAAATTGCATGTATTTAGTGCATTTTCACTTGTTAAATAATGCGATGATTTCAATCAGTTGAATGCAAAGTGCTTTCTTTAAATGTATGTTTATGCAAGACAACTTTGCTTGTGCATTTACCATAACCATGCAAATATATTTAAACAAACACTACACTTTATTGATGAAGTCAAAATGAGTACATTTGAAACGGGTTGGTTCCTAAATGGTACATATTCCACACTGTGCCAGAATCCGTCACCAGTCATCCTTTTCAGGTTTTTCGACTGATTATTTTCTCTCGTGTCTTAACTTTTGCCTAGACTGCTCTTTTCGAGTTTTCAGCCTACTAGATTTTTTTTTATACATGATAAAGCTTTAGCCTGTCCTGGTTGATAGGATTAGTGAACTCATTTCCGTCCATGTCCATGATGCTGACAGCGCCTTTTGCTAGCACCTTCTTCACCACATAGGGCCCTTCCCAGTTGGGTCTGAACTTGCCCCTAACATCGACATTGGAAGGCCTTAGCTGCTTTAGAACCAAGTCACCCGTTTTCAACTGCAGTTTGAAATACTTCACATTCCGATTATAGGCTCTGGCCATTCTGCACTGGTACATCTGAAGATGATCCAGTGCCCTCAGTCGCCTTTCATCTAATGTTGCCCACTGTTCATATCTGGCTTGAACCCATTCAGTCTCTGGCAACTGAGCCTCCAGGGCGACTCTAAGTGACTGAAGTTTTATTTCCATTGGCAATACTGCTTCCATTCCATATACCAAGGCATAAGGGGTTTCTCCTGTCGCCGTTCTGACACTGGTTCTGTAACCCCAAAGAGTATAAGGCAGTTTATCGGCCCAATCTCTGTAAGTGGTTACCATCTTTGATAAGATCTTCTTTATTGCCTTGGTAGCTGCTTCCACTGCACCATTAGCCTGTGGTATGTATGGAGAAGACTTATGATGTTCAATACCATGTTCTGCAAGTAGCTTAGCTGTTGCCCCTTGAAACTGTACTCCATTGTCAGTTACTATGTGGTGAGGAATCCCATACCGAGTGAAGATGTTCTTCTGGATGAACTTGACCATTTGCTTGGCTGTCACATTAGCGAAGGATTCTACTTCGACCCATTTGGAGAAGTAATCAACTGCTACAACTATGAATCTATGTCCATTAGATGCAGCTGGATGAATTTCACCAATCATATCTATCCCCCACGCTAAAAACGGCCAAGGAGATGCTAGATTCTGAAGTTCAAGTGGTGGAAGATGACTGATGTCTGCATATATCTAACATTCATGACATCTCTTCACTTTTCTTATATAATCTGCTTCCATCGTCATCCAGAAATACCCTTGGCTTATTATCTTCCTAGCCATGGCAAGCCCATTCATGTGTGGTCTGCCGGTTCCTGCATGTACCTGCTGCATCACTTCTTCTGCTTTTTGCTCTGTTAGACACCTTAGAAGAACCCCGTGTGCAGTTCGTTTGTACAACTTATCTTCGAAGATTCTGAACTGACTGGCTAACCTCCTTAGGGACAACTTATCAGCAGCACTAGCCTTTTCTGGATACCTACCTTCCTTAACATACTGGTAGATATCAAAGAACCACGGTTTCTCTTCAACTGTCAACTCCATTACCTCGTGTTCTTCGAAGCAAGGATGTCTGGAAGTGGTTATAACCAGTGGTTGCACTTGAGTCTCTTCTGGATTTTCCCACATAGAGGATAACGTTGCTAGAGCATCAGCCGACTTATTCTCATCCCTGGGGACTGTTGGGATTTTTCACCGGAAATCACCCGATAAAAGTGGAAGAACGCGGTGATTTCCTCAAATCTAGTCCCAGGAGCAATTGAAATGGAAATTGAAAAACTTTAAATTAAATAGAAAGAGATAAATTTTCTTACCAGAAAATCTCTTTCTAGAGATGGATGAAGACTGCAGAATTCAAAGCAAAATCCCTCCTCGTTCACGTACACGAGCGCCTAACAAACACCGCACGTGCTAGCGTCAAAATCACAAAATTCAGAGAGGGAGGAGCTTGAGAGAATTCGGCCAAAGTGGTGGCTACACACACATGTGTGTTGGCCGAATTCCTCCCTAGGGTTTTAACCCTAGGGCTTCCAAATTCCCTTGTTGGAATTTAGTCCCAGTCTGGCTTCAGTGTCTGTGTGGGCTTCCTCCTTTTAATTCAGGCCCAAACTTATTTTAATTAGTCTGGTTTAAATCAAATTCAAGCCCAATTTTAATTAACCCATGTATTTAATATATTACTCCAAGTAATATATTATTTACATTTAAATTAAAATTAGTTTGACCAATTAATTTAATCCATCAAATTAAAATTAAGTCTTCACAAAACTAATTCATATGTAAACCTATACATATGAGCATTTCCACCTAGGAAATAATTTCATAATAATCCAATTAATTATGTGAAGCCAAATATTAATTTTATTATGATGACCAATCCAATTGATCCTTATAATATAATTAATATATATACTCCTCTCTCTCTAGTGTGTATACTCCAAGTATACCTGTGATTCTTTAAGTCGGTGTTCAGTTGCTCAATGTGTACGATCCCGTGGGCCCACCTTTATGTTGACAGCGGGCCTTTGGCCTGCAGACTGTAGTTGGGCTTTAGCAAGCCACTGCAGCCCCCAATTAAGATGGAGATGGCAGTCTAACTGTTATCATAACCCTCATGTCATTGATATCGGTGTCCAACACAGAGGCATGGATTGATCACCCTCTTTTGTGTCCAGACGTTAACTTGATCCCGAATGTACTGAAGCTCACAAACAAGTTCCAACTTGTTTGGGTGTGGCCATACTTTTATCAGTCACATTCATCAAGAGGCCGGTGATATCTTCTCAGTGGGTTACTGAGTGACAAATCCCTTCTGCATATCCATAGTATTACCATGCTCAGTGACATACCCGAAAGTACCCATACTTGGCACCCTATTACAGGCCCTTTAGGCGCACCCCTAAGTATGTGACTTCACATGTAAAACCATCATATGGTCAGGTTAAAGGATCTACACAAGTACTACACGAGAATCCTTTGTGATACTATACCATGTGGATTACTCGTTTAGTGGATCTATCCAGTACCATGCTCCCAAGCATGTACCCATTAACTTGGTTGACATTCCATGTCCAATGACCGGTAAGACACCGCCATACAACCAAGTTAATGATAGTCTATAGTCCCATTCATTCCCATGACTAGAACAGACTACGGATCTATTTATGGTCATATCGTTTACCCTATCCATGGTCTTACTGCCAAGTGCATGACACTTGTCATCATGGATATATATATGTCCATTGGATACTTCATTTAATATATTGCACAAGATAAATAAAATAAACGAATTGATGCCTTTATTAATAACACAAATGAGTATAATACATAAATCCAATAAATGTATAATACAAATACAAGGACCAATGCCTCGGGACTAGGGCATTTCCAACAGGGACATGTCTGAATTCACACTGGCCAAATAAATCTTTTTTGAAATGTAGCAGCTCCAAGTAAGGCCGTAAGGCTTCTTCTTTCAGCTCCCACTCACCCTGAGCTTGCCTGATCACTAGAAGTGAATCACCGATAATTAAGACATCATTTGCCCCTAAGGTTAACAGAGATTCCATTCCAAATAAGCATGCTTCATATTCTGCCCCATTATTGGTTACGGGAAAGATCAGCCTCTTGGATAAATTATAATCTCACCATCCGGTGTTGCTATAAGTACCCCGATTCCAGCACTTTTTCTATTCACTGCCCCATCGAAGCACATAACTCATCTTTTCACTTCCACCATGGCTAGTTGCTCATCAGGGAATTCCAGATTTTCTGTATAATCTGATTCTAGAGGTTGGTTTGCCAGAAACTCCGCCATGGCTCGCCCTTTGATGGTTTTCTTTATGATGCACTCGATGTGAAACTCAGATAAGAGTAACAGCCACCTGGATAGCTTCCCAACCAATACAGGTGCTTCATAGAGATACTTCATTGGGTCCACCTTAGCCACAGCTTGTATCTTGTAGGATTGGAAATAGTGGCGCAGCTTCTTGGTCAACCAGATCATCGCCACACATGTCTTCTCCACCAGTGTGTACTTGGTTTCATACTCCAGCAATTTCTTGCTAAGGTAATAGATAGTGTACTCTTTCCTGCCATCTTGCTCTTGTGCTAGCATTGCCCCTATAGAGGATTCTTCAACTGCCAAGTACAAAATCAGAGGTTTCCCTGGAACTGGAGGACTCAATACTGGTGGCTTTATCAGGTAAGCCTTGATCTTCTCGAATGCCAGTTGACACCTAATAGCTTGAAGATCGATTCACAAGTGGAAGTTAACCGTGTAATGAAGCGACTGACATATTGCAAGGAACCCAGAAATGACCGAACTTCTTTTTCCGTTTTTGGAGCTGGCATATCTTGGATGGCCTTGATTTTATCTGGGTCCATTTCTATCCCCCTCTGGCTGACTACATGACCCAACAGCTTCCCTGATGTGACCCCGAATATGCACTTCTTGGGGTTAAGTCACAAGTTGTACTCTCCAATGCGTGTTAGAAATCTATCCAGGATAACAGGGTGTTCCTCCCGGGTTGCTGATTTAACAAGCATATCATCGACATAAACTTCGACTTCTTTATGGATCATATTGTGCAACAGAGTTGTGACAGCCCTCTGGTAAGTGGCGCCAGCATTCTTTAACCCGAAGGGCATCATTCTGTAGCAAAAAGTACCCTACTCCGTGATGAATGATGTCTTCACCTTGTCGATCACATCCATCAAGATCTGGTTATACCCTGAAAAGCCATCCATGAAGGAGTACATTGCCGCTTTTGTTGCGCTATCAACTAGGATGTCAATATAGGGCAGTAGAAAGTTATCTTTTGGGCATGCTTTATTCAGGTCCCTATAGTCAACGCATACTCTGACCCTTCCATCCTTTTTAGGCACGGGGATAATGTTGGCTAGCCATTCTATGTACTCCACCACTTCAAGAAACCTGGCATCTATCTGTTTAGCCACTTCTTCTTTCACCAGCGAAGCCCATTCCGGCCTTAGTCTTCTCAATTTCTGCTTTACTGGTCTGAACTTGGGGTCTGTTGGGATTTTGTGCACTGCTATCTCTGTGTCCACACCCGACATATCTTTATACGACCAGGCAAAAGCTTTAACATGTTTTTGGAGTATTCTTATTAATCCTTTCTCTTCCTCGGATTTTAGCTTGTGTGAAATGAGTACCATTTTAGGGTTTTCATCTGTACTTATGTTGATTTCATGCAATGCGGTGTTGTTTATGCTAAATATGCTTGATGGTGATTTAAATGCATGCACAGAATTATCAGGATAAACATCACACAAATAAGCAAACTGGGATTTCATTGCATCGAACTTATCATAAAGTAGATCAGTTACATTGAAAATGGAAGAAATAGATACAACAAAATCATTTTCATCCTCCACAGGCGGATGGCCTTGTTCTTCATCAGCTTCCATCTTCCCTTTCAGAGCATCATCCAGGACTGCAGCTTTCTCTGCTTCTTTTCCAATCACTTGCATCTTAGCCTTTTCCATAATCTTGGCAATTTCAGCGACCACAGAGTCTAAGTTCACTTTGGCCATCAGTTCTTCACCGAATCCCTCCTTGGATTTCCCAAAAGCTATGCTTAATGCAGTAGTCAAAGCACTTGAGATCACTTCTGTAGTTTCAACACAGGCCTTCTTTTCATCTTCTTCTTCGGCCACCTTTACTGCTTCTCCATCATTATAGGCGGCTCGCCTTCCAGCTCATCGGATGCACAACGGTTTCTTCCACCATTACAGGGGCTACCAGTTCCTCCTGGCTTTTGTCAAAATCAAATACATCTGCAAAAATCTCAAAGCCAGGATACTCGACACCTCCTACCATTACTGGTTCAACTTGACCCTTATACAGGCCTTCTCCTGCCTTCAGAAATGGCTTCATCATAATCTTACCATTTTTGCCCTTTTTCAGATTCGTTTGCTCAGATGACCCTTCTACATAGCCAAGGCCACACTGCTTCGACTTTCCTGAGTCAATTTTAAATTCTGGAACCCTCTGTATATTAATTCCGAGTCCCATTCCAGGGAAAAAGTTTTGCTTATACAGATATCGGGATAACCACTTCGGCATATAATTCTCATAAAGGACCATAGGAGCATCCGTGGTCTCTTCCTTTTTAATTACAGCAACTTGAAATCCACCAAAGGGAACCACTCCTTCATTCACTGCAGCTACCATCGATTGGGCATCTGCCTCAACAGTCACAATTCTACCATTCATAGAGAACTTGATCTTTTGATGCAATATGGAAGGGACACCTCCTAAAGGATGGAACCAGGGCCTTCCAAGCAATAGGGAAAATGTGACCGGGATATCAATCACTGTAAAAGCAACTGTGGACCTAACTGGCCCAACCTCTACTTCTGCCTTAAACGTCCCTATTACCGTTCTTTTAGAGTCATCATAGGCCCGAATGACTGTTGAGGATTTCTTTAACACTTCTTCGTTTAGCCCCAGAAATGGCAACATCTTTAGTAGACAAATATTCAGCGCCGATCCATCATCCATCATGACGCAAGGCATTACCTTATCCATCACATGGCCCCTGACATAAAGAGCCTTGTTATGGGCCTTTCTCGAAGAAGACAATATCAGGGCTTCTAACATGGACTTTATCCAACAAACAGCACATAGCCTCTGGTGAAGCTATGGGGGAGACTTTAATCTCTGACAATTTCTTTACTAGAGCAGCTCTGTGCTCCTTGGAGGTCAGAAGCAAATGCCATAAGTTAGCTTGGGCAGGAGTCTTCTTTAGCTGAGAAATGACTAGGTCCTCCTTCTCAACTCCTTCTGGTGCCGAAGTACTGCCCGACCCATTCATCGATGCTTTATCTTTCATCTGATCTATCGGCTGATATACCCTACCACTTCGGGTCACATGCCGCACTTCCTGAATCTTCAGCTTTTCAACAGTCGGGAGTTTAACTGCCTCTTCTCTGTCAAATTCTTCATACTCATCATCGGAGTCGAGATCATTCAAACTTATGGGCTTGATCTCCTTACATTCCTCCTTTTTCTCACATTCGGGTTCCACTTCGGGTTCCCCTACTACCACAGCTTGGATGGTAGGATTTGCTTGAAGAACTTGGGCAAATATAAAATTAACCGGCAACCCCGACTGGACCATGTTGACCCGCTTCTCGAATGTCGGGAGCGGGTTGGTTTTAGTGCTAGGTTTGGCTGGCCCTCGCAGCTTTCCCTCGTCAATGAGCTTCTAGATGGCATCCCTTAGCTTATAATAGTTGTTGGTTCGATGGCCTGTCACCACATGATAAGTGCAGAAATTATCTTTGTCAGCTTTAGATGGCTTCTTAAATGGCCTGAAAGACTGTAGCAGGCCACCATTCCTACACTTGGCGAATATCTTCACTAAAGGAAGAGTCCAAGGTGATATGCCTTGTCCTCTAGGACCCCTATGCTGGTTGCCTTGCTGCTGATTTACAGTAGCTACTTCAACCTGCTTGACTTCTGAAGATTGCCCCTGTTTGCCACTGGAACCTGAACCAAAACCACTACCAGACCCAGCTGCTGTGGTCGATTTATATCCCGAGCTGTACCCTGTACTTCTTCCCCCCTTATGACCGGCTGGTTTCTCCTTTTCGTCCCTCTCTATCTTCATGGCCATGCTGTAAACCTCACTGAGCTTCTTAAAGGGATGGAATTTCATGTTATTCTTGAAGATGTCTTTGCTACCTTCTATCAGCTTCTGTATAAGCTCATCTTCATCAGGGCGGTTCCTTAGGAGGATCATCTTGTTCATCGACCTCTGATAGTATTCATCAAAGGGCTCGTTAAATTTCTGCTTCACCCTCTCCAAATCATACAGCTTCACCTGGATTTTAGTGTTGAAGCTATAGTATTTAATGAAGGCCGCCGACAAAACTTCCCAATCAGATTGTTCCTCCTCTGACAATAAGTTATACCATCCTAAAGCACCTCCCTCCAGTCTGGTGGGGAATAAATTGATTAGCTGCTGCTTTGTAGCACCCGCTGTAAGCATAACTCGGGCATACAGATTCACATGGGCCTTCGGCGACCCCATTCCTTTGTAAGTAGGGACTTTCGGCACTTGGAAGCCGATGGGGAATGTCTTGATGCCCCTACTGATCATGGCATCAACATTCACACCCTTCTTAGATTCAGCACTAATACTGATCCCCTTCTTCAACTGGGCCATAACTTCATCTAGTTCAGAACATTTTGCTTTCATCCTTTGTTCCATAGCTACTTCTATTTCCTGCAGCTTCTCAACGCTAGCCGAAGTGTCACCACCATGTTAGGATGACTCAGTCTCTTTTTCTTTCTTGGCTCCACTACCACCGGTCTCACCAGCTTCCCGTACAACTGCCAGCATCTCTTCCTTTAACATGTCGCAGAAGTCTTGGGATCTGAAGAAATCCTTCAAAACATCAGCCATGCTTGGTGTCTGATCCGCCATATTCACTCCTTCCCCAGACCCAGAATCACTGTCACTCTCAACTACCCTCTGTCTCCTAGCTGCCCTTGAATCCTGAGATCTTGTCCAAGGTCGCTCCAGTGTATTCTGCTTGGGAGTAGACAGGAGATTTAGGGTTGTGAATGAATGACATGGTGTGGCATGAAAATTAAGGCATTGAGAATGCTTGAAATGAATGGTGAAATGATGACATGAATGGTTTCGTTTATTATTTCTTCTTCTTCTTGGGACATTCCAAGAACACTCAATGCTTATGCAAAAATGTCACGTGTGGGCCGCCACACAGACAGAGCTTCGGCGCCTTTGGGGCACCTAATGAATTCATGAAATGGTCGCGTGTGTACCAACGCACGGACGAAGTTTTGACATTTTAAAGGTCTATGAGATGATATGAAATAGTCACACGGATCGGCCCATGGACAGAGTTTTGATGCTTTTGAGCATATGATATGAAATGATGTTATGAATGTGTCACGTGTAACAGGGACACGGGCAGAGGTTCGGCTTTTGGGGAACACCTTTATGATTCAAAGATGTTATGAACCTATATGTGGACTAATTAGGCACTAGGGGAGTACCTTGAATGATAAATTAATGTCATGAAATGGTCGGATGTGGACCATGGTGTTATGATGTTCGTGATGAATGAGCGCGATGTCATGAAATGCATCGTGTAAATTGTTACACGAAAATGGGCCTAAGATCGTTGTGGCTTTTATCGAATGAAATGATTTTGGTGGAATGGCCAAATGCAATCCGGTGCATCGGCAAAACACGGGTAATTTGGATACCAGATGTGTTATGAAATGGAATGGAATGGTCATGATAGGCATCCTTGAGATGCCCCTAATTTAATTTAGGTGATATGTCGTGAATGCTTATGATACACAAAATGCAAATGGCTACATAAAACGTGGTTAGGATGCATGACATACATAATAATGTTATGTATGCTATTTTAAAAAATGCTAATCACAAAAATATAATGTTATGGCTGAAAAAGAAATGGTTAGTATGAATGACAAACGAATGAATTAATGTTTTACACACAAAATAAAATGCAAATGGCTGCATAAAAGTGTGGGTTAATTAACACACATATGTTTAATGTTTGAAAAATGTCATGTGTATGAATTATGGTGTGCTAAACACGCGTAGGTAGCAATGGCGATGTGTCACGAGACGGTGAGAAACACATAGCAAGCAAAACAAATTCTTCCAACCTTATTCCTCTAATGTGGTCATTTTGGCAAAAATCTAACCGAGTCTTAGGTGGGGTTCACTTCGATCACCAACCGGGGATGATGAAGGCGCGATTTTATTATTTACATGCGATTTATTTTGGTATCCTAAGGGAATCCAACTAAAGTTGCTTATATGACTTTGGTCCAAGTCGGGGTTAAAGATCAAGGTTCCCATAGCAAGATATACTCCTCACTTCTCCCCACTCAAGGGTTCTAGCGAAGGGGTTCATACGAGACTATGAGTGGTGTTTCATATTGGTGCCCCCAAGACCAAGAGGAACTTAGGCGACACTTCAACAATCCACTGGGCTATAAAAGGATACCTAACCTAATGCAAAAATGGCTAACTAAAAATGCAAATAAAATACCAAAAGAGAATCATCCGCCTTATTTTAATTAGACACTTTTGAGGGCTTGTCAAAATTCTTTTAAGTTTTTAAGAAAACTTTTTAAGAATTCCCTAGCGGAGTAGCCACTATGAGCGGACGACGCGTTTTCGACGGAACGCGGGACTCCCTTTCGGAAGGGGCGCCACGATCTCGGGTGGGTCCCTCCCTCGCGTGGGGCTTTTATAAATGGAAAATCGGTTTTGAAAAATAAATGGAATTAATGCATAAAAGAACCGAGACCTAAGTCTCGATGAATATTGTAGAGTCACCACCTGGCTCAGCTCAACTGGGAAATTTATAATGCAGCTGAACCGGAAAAATTTATAATCCAGAGATTCGGGTCCGGACAAGCCCCTTATTTCGTGTCTAATTAAATTAAATATTGCCAATGTTCTCGAAATGGTATTTCAAATTCTAAAGTCAATTTTATTGAATATAAAAGGCATACAGAGCGCATACAAATATGTAATACAAAAATAAAGAAAAATAATAAATATTAATTGGCCTACAACCAAATTGAATAGAAAAATAAAAACTCTCGCCTTACTTTTACAATCGCCTAGAATATACGAGAATCTAAAAATATTTACAACCACCTAAAATACATGATTAATTCTATTAAAATACAAATAAAAAAAAATGTACATAAATACAAGCTGCAAAACAAAGGTTAGCACAATTTATACGGGATGCCACACATAGAACTCAAATAGACAGAATTGGGAAATCAAGAATTGGGGGCATGCTTTTAGGGGGTAACCAGGTTGGCTCGGCTAGCCGGCCTGGTTAGACTTGGAAAACGTTTTGAAACTTCCCTGTATTTTTGGTTTTGTGAGAAATTCATTTAAAAAAAACGATTTTACCGGTTTACATGCATTTTTATATTTAAGGCGGGTCGGTTTTCGGGAGAATCAGGTCTCCGTTGTTGAATTGTTTTAAATTCAATTTTACTGAAAATTGAATCTATGGTCGTGAATGCACACAATAAAATTCATTTTGATGATTTTTGGGGTTTTCTGAATTTTTATGGATTTTTGTAAATTTTTGTGGCTTAAAGGTGAAATTTTGATTCTGGAACCAGAGTTACAGTCATGCGACTGTAACTACAGTCGTGCGACTGTAGGCAGCCCAGAATCAGGATTTCGCCAAAATTTTATTTGAATCAAAATGAAAGAAACACAACCTGGAAATCAAGAACACTCGTACGACTAAAATATACGGTCGTACAACTGTTCATAAAATCCAAGAACAGTTGTGCGACTGTTCTTGATTTACAGAAACATAAGCGCGGAAATACAACAAAAAATGCACAAAAATACACTTCAATTACCCAGAAAGCAAGAAAAAGTGAAAGGAAAAGGAGTGTCTACCTTTTTAGAAGCTTATCCAAGTGGATTTGACCCCTGGCATTGCTCCAATCCACATGAATTTGCACTTTTTCCTTAAGTTTGGGGTTGAGAACTTTGGTCCCAAGAATCTCCAAATATCAAGGTTTTTGTCGATTTTAGTCCGAGATTTCGATTTGTTTGTGAAGTTAAATGATTAACCTAAGGATTTCTACCAAATTTTAATCCTAATTCTGAGAACTAAAGAAAATAGAAGAGGAAAAGAAGAATTTTTGAGTTTGGGTTTTGTTCTTTCTTTTCCTTCTCTCTTTTCTCCTTTCTCTCTCTAATTCTTTCTGCCAGAAATCCAAATTGGCTTTTTCTCCCTCTCTTTCTCCTTTTCTACTCTGATTTTTTCTGCTTGCTTGTCTTCAGACCAGAGCAATTAATGCTCCTCCACTCTTCTCCATTTTTCTACTGCAGAGGTATGGGTTTCTGCAACTGCTCCGACATTACAGTCGTACGACTGTAATTTTTAAATTACAGTCGCATGACTGTAAGGACAGTTGTACGACTTTTTTTTTTAAGTATAGAAAATTCCGGCGCTTACAAAAACTTGAGAGTTGAAAAAATAAATAGAGAATTTTAGTATTTTATTGTGATGTAATAGTATTATGGGCAAATTAAAAAAAAAAAACCCCGTGGTTTCACTTTTTTGCAAAATAAAGGATTGTATTTTTTTTGTTTAAAAAAGAGTATTGTATTTTAAAATGTTAACAAAAAAAGAAAAACTAACATTTTTTCATTAAAAATGATGATATAGCGGAGGGTATTTTTAGTTATTTAACATACAAATAATTTATGTATATTATTTAAGAATTTGACATCAAAATTTGAATATTTGTCAAAGATTTTTCAATTTGTTATGATGTTTTTTAAATCTATTATCATTATTTAATTTATAAAAATATTTGCGCTTTTAAAAAATTTTCAAAATTTATCATTCATGTGTATTGTATTTTTATTAACCAACTTAAAAATTTTGAGTTCAAAATGAACAAGAATACCTTATGTAATGTCATAATTTAATTTTAGTTATCCTTTTTTTGTTAACATTTTAAAACACAATCTTTCTTTTTTTAAAAAAAAAAAATCACAGTCCTTTATTTGCAAAAAAATGAAACCACAGTTTTTTTTTTTTTGTAATTTGCCCTAGTATTACTTAGTATTATTGATTTTTTAATTTAATTTTTTTGTATTTCTTTTTTTTTTTTTAAACAGACTACTTATATAAAATTTTTATTTTTATTTTTTTTTCTAAGAAGATGTTTTTGGTTCGACCTAATCCACACCGAACCGAACTAAAATTTAGTTTGGATAAGATTGGTTTATAAAATACAGTGTTTTTTTGATTTTTTTTTTGTTTGGTTCGGTTTTTGAACCGAACCGGTCTATGCTCACCCCTAACTAAGACCAATGAAGTATTAATTTGGTTACTAAAATGACTAGTTTACGCTTAATACTTTTCTCCTAAAACTCTATTTTCCATGCAAAAATTCTCTTTCTTCTTAATTATCAAAGCTTACTTTAGTACTTTTTGCATTAGATAATGAACCTCTCTTATACTTTAACTAAGGGCAAATATGAGAAAACATGAGAAAAAAATGCATTGGTAATGTAAAGTGTCAAATAAAAAAGAACAAAGTGAAAAACCTAAAACATGGTATAATAAAAAAATGGAGGGAGTAAATGGGTCCTACCAAATCGAACGGGTGAGATTTTTCCTTTTTCAGGATTTGAGAGTTTTCACTCTTTTCTTGTTTATATACTTGTTTTAGCCCCCATTTTCCTTTTCTCTTTAGTTTTATTCTGCCTCCTCCATGGTCTAAGCAACATTCTAAAAAGCATGCAATTTTTTTGGGTCATAGAAGAGAATAAAAACAAGGATGAAACTACTCTAGATCATTTGTAGAAGGGAAGGAACCGGTTACGTCCTCATGCAGCTAATGAAGAACACTAGCAAGAGGGTTATGTATGATTAATCATCTGACATTGAGAGTTCAATGTCAAATGTTTCTACCATGGATTCAGTTTTTTTTGTAGAAATTAGGGGTGAGCATGGACCGGTTCGGTTCAAAAACCAAATCGAACCGAAAAAAAGTGATACAAAAAACACTGTATTTTATAAACCAATCCGATCTAAACTAAATTTTGGTTCGGTTCAGTCCAAAATGAACTAGTTCAGTTCGGTTCGGTTTGGACTAGCTCGAACCAAAAACATCAACTTTTTAAAAAAAAAATCAAAAAAAAAATTTTATATAAGTAGTTTGTTTAAAAAAAAAAGAAATACAAAAAAAATTAACTTAAAAAAACAGTAATACTAAATAATACTATTACATCACAATAAAATAATAAAATTCTCTTCTTTTTTTTTTTTCAACTCTTAAGTTTTAACAACTATAAATCAGCATAAAAAAATCACAATATAAAACTATAAAACAATATAATGTATTATATGCATTTAGTAGTTCTTACAATAGGACATTAAGATTCAAAGAAGAAAGAAAGAATTAGAAAGCCATTGTTTTAGAACACTGATAATTCTATTTTCATCAAAGCTTATCTTACAAAGACAGAGAAGGCTCTACTTATAGAGAAGAAGGCTTCACAAAAAAGAACACACCATAAGCCATGTATGGAAGACAACAAACATCAAAAAGTAAATTATTATAGACACTAAGAATCTTTACAGCTGGCAATGACTCAGCAAATAAAGACTCTTTTAACAAAAGCAGTTAAAAAAGACTGAAACATGACTCAGCTGAAAACGACAATACAAGATATTTATTAAAGATTATAAACAAACACAGCTGGCTGAAAAGAGAATCTGTGACGTGGATAGCTCAGAACCATTTCTTTAAGATAGGCTTATGAGATGGGGACAGATTCATAGCTTCTGGACTAGAACTGCCATCAACTTTCTTGGAGGATGGATCATAATCTTTGAAATCTTCAAACCAATTTGTAACAGGAATTCCCAGACTGTCTGGATCTTGATAATCTTGAAACAAATTAAGTGTTGCAGTGGCTGTTTCTAGCATCCTTTGGAAAGTTGCTGGAGGAGGTAAACTAGATTCTTCAAGCTTATACTCAACTGGCTTAATGGCTTGAAACTCAGGAGAATGTGTTAAGATTAATGGATAATAAGTAGTAGCATAAATCCAAGCTCTGGACTTATCATGTTGACCATCAGAGAAACTTCCTGAGTGAAGTGATGTCATTGGGATTGGATAATGGAGAATTGAAGTTTTTCCAGTGAAAAGCTTGATTATTGGTGAAGAAATGACCTTGAGGAAACTTAAAATTTGGCCTGTGAAGAACAAAAATACCAACAATAGGACTCTCAACGAACTGACCTTTCTTCTTTTCATAAAGATCTTCATACATGAGTTATTTCTGAATTTCCTTCTGCCACCAGGAGAGAGGAGCAAACCAGTCTAGGAAAGTAAATAGAAGAGAATTCTGATGATCAGGATTCATGATAAACCGATACATGGATAATAGAGGAATCTGGATTGTTGTACTGTAAAGAACAACAAAACACCATAAACACCACAGTTCATGTTCAAGGAGTTGGTGATAGGGTGTCAAAGACCATAACAAGAGAAAAGGGTAATCAGTGAAAAAGGATGAAGGGTAGTAGTGAAAGTTTCACCTGGAGGAAAAACCTTTTGGATTGTAGGGGAGAGAGGTTGTTTCCAGAGATTTTCAGAGTGAAGACTAGCATCGGAATGAGAACTGGAGGCCATGAACATTAAGGGATGGCTGCTTTAGGAGTGATTAAAGAGATGGGTTTGTTTAGAGGTTTTGGTGGTCTGGAGAGAAAATCTGGAATGAGGTTTTTGTCTCCTTTTATATGGTCAACTGAAAAGTCATATTTTGTAAACCAGTCCTTCAGTCTTAACAATTGTCCATTTGGTAACAGCTTATTGTGGAAGTCAAGAATCTTTGGGAAAGAGGAATTGTCCATTCTTTTGAGAAAATGGTAGCCAATAAGATGAAATTCAAATTTTTTAATCCTATACTTAACAGCTAATACCTCTTTAATGGTTCTGCGATCGTGCTTTTCAGATTCTTTGAACTATCCACTAGCGTGTCCACAATAATGATCTTTTCCATCAATATGCTCAATAAACACTGCACCCCAGTATTCATCACTGGCATCTGTCTAGAGAATGCGTTGTCCATCACCAGAAATCTTAAGAGGAGGAGGAGACTGTGCCACCAGTTTGAGATAACGAACAGCTTCTGTCTGTGATGGACCCCATGGGGGTGGCTTCTTTCTGGTAAGTCTGGACAGCTGGCTGGTATGGACAGAGATGTAGGGAATAAAATCCCTGAGAAAATTCACTATGCCAAGGAATTGTTGAATATGTTTGACAGTCAAATTTTCATCATAAAATTTATACAGATCTTGAGTAATGTGGGGACCTAGTATATAATGACCATCTTTGAAATGCATCCCCAGGAAATTAATAGAATTTACTCCAATGGTACTCTTCTTTTTAGAAAGCATAACGCCATACTGTTGAACCAAATAATGGAACTGAACCAAAAGATCATTGTGAGCCTGATCATTTGGTGAGAATAATAGTATATCATCAATATAAATAAGAGCACTATGAAGTATAGGCTGAAAAATTCTCATCATTGATTTCTGGAACAGGGAAGGAGCTATTTTAAGTCTAAACGGCATAACTATCCATTGATACTGAGCTGTGGGAATGCAGAATGCAGTCTTGTGTCAGTCAGCTGGATGAATACCAAGTTGCCAAAATCCTGCTTTTAAATCAAACTTGGAGTAGACACAAGCATTGTTGAGATGAACAAATAAGGATTTAATCTTGGGAAGAGGAAATTTGTCATCCTGCAAAAACTGATTAAGAGGCTTATAATCAATAACAAGTCTCTTTTTCCCTCAAACAAGCTCTGATCTCTTTTCCACATAGAATGCTTGACAAGCCTATTGTGACTGAGTGGGCTCAATTAAGCCTTGGGCCAAAAGCTGAGAACATTCTTCTTGGGCTAGTTTGAGATCTAAGGGTGTCATGCATGGTTGAGTAGCTTTTGTGGGATTTATGCCTTCATTCAATTTAAAAGGAAGAGTAATAAAAAAATTTGGGTTGGTCCATAAGGGATGGGGACGGTTAAACTATGAATGTGAATCAGCACAGGAGGTAAGAATAAGATCTCGAATGGGCTGGTAATTGGGTTGGACTTCAGATAGAGAAAAGATCTTAGGGGTATGATCAAAGGGTTTGTAAAAGTGATTAAACTTAAGCTCATCTGGAAGGATACGAAGCCTTTTAGCCTTTCTGTAGTCTCTGAAGCTGATCAATATATCTTTTGTCTAGCAATGTAGACCTAAGAACTTTTGTCCAAACAACACAGTCTGGAAAAAACTGTATTCCAATAGGCCTTTTGGATCTGAGCTTTGTAGCAAAGACTTCTCCATTAACAGCTCTGAAATATGCCTTGAAGGACTCCCAATCATCAAGAGAAAGGATGGAAGGATTCATAATTTTTTGGAATGAACCTGTATGCATGAATGCAATAACTGGAATTGGCTTTGCATACTTGGTTGGCAAGATAAGGATAGGCACATGAGGCTTCAAGACATCATCATTTTTTGTTGGAGAATGAGAAAAATAGTTATTAGGCACTCCTGGTTGAAAAGAACATTCCTGCAAAGAATCAATAGGTATTGTAACATCATCAGAAGAAACATCAGAATAATCTGATTCTGTTATGCTATCGTCTTCATCAGTAGGATCCTATTGGATTACAAACACTGTTTGATCATCTTTTTCACTTTGTTCAGAGTAAAAGGATTCAATATCAGCAGAAACATCTCCAATGCTATACATGGAAATAAGCTTCTGAGCTCTAGCTAGCTTATTAGGACAATTCTTTGCAAAATGGCCTTTCTTTCCACAAGCAAAACATTTGTTGAATCCTTTCTGCTTTCCTCATTGCGGCTTTCTTCTGAAAAACTTAAATCTCTTGAATGGTTTTCTGGAAAACTTCTTAGAAAAGGAAAACTTTTGCCTAGAGAATTTGCCTGGATAAGACTTGCAATCATACTTCTTTTTACATTTAATCTCAAGATGAGATTTATTGCAAATTTGTTTGGCAATGGATTTGTTGTGAAGCATGTCTGTAAAGAAGGTCTGCTATTCACACATCTTTTCTAAGGCAGCACGAGTGAACTGATGAATTTCTCCAATAGTGACATCAGCAAATGGTTTCCTGGCTTGAATAATCATGCGATTAATCTCCAGTTGTAACTCTGTGGGCAAAGAAGAAATATATACATATCGAAGGTTAGGATCATTAAGACCATTCAACATGTAATATCTCTTTGTCATCCGTTTATAATGTTTTTCAATATCCTTGTACTTCAAAGAACAACATTTCATATCAAAATATTCTTGGCGAGTACGTTTTTCATAAATGGAAAAGTCACCGATGAAGTGTTGATGAATTATTCCTAATACAGCAGCAGCACTGGCAGTCTGAGTAAACTGAAGTTGTTTGTATTCACCAAGACTTTGATACCATTCACATGAAGTACCTGTGAATCTAGAAACAAGTTCTTGAAGCACATTTTGTAACTGAGCTGCCTGCTTTGTCATCTGGACATCAATCCATGTTGCCATTTCATCAATTATGGTACGCCATTTATGAGGAGGAAGTTTATCAAAAGAAAACCATAGTCCAGAACTGGAAACTGATAGAGCTGAGGGCTGTTGATGTTGATAGCTATGTGGAGAATCCATTTCATATAAATCAGAGTAAAACTCTTCAACTCTAGGGTTTGGCTATGTTTATGCGCACTCTGTATGAGTTCTTGGCTATTAATGATTTATACTGGCTGTTCCATACATTTTGGTGCTTTCGTTGAGAGTATTATTATTTGTGATATGATACACAGAAGACTTCTTTCATATGGATAATTCAACTTCAAATCCTACTCCTGATACACCCTCTACTTCTTCTCCTACCCCTACTTTTGCTCCTTGTTCTAGTTTTAGTAATTCAGATCCCTTCTCTCCTTTGATTACTGGACTAAATCTTCCTAGATTTAATTCTCCTCTTACTATTCCTCCTTCTTGTAGATCCTCTGTTACTTCTAAAATAGAAAACCTTGTTGAATTTTCTACTATTCCAGAAGGTGCACAAGTCTCTATAACATCACTTCCTCTTTTAAATCCTAATTAGGTTTATAGGAGAAACTCCTCTTTGACCTCTTCTATTAGAAATTTAATTTCTACTAGGAGACCTGTCGCAAAGGAATATGTTCAAACTTCGCATATGGACTAATGTCATCTTAAGGCTACTGCTGCAGAACAATATGTTACTATCTAGATTGATCCTACCCTGATTTCTGGTTGGAGACATCAAGGTTACACTCACTTTCATCTTAGAGCTGTAAGGATAATTTTAACTCTTCATAGTTGCCATAGTCTTGATGCTGTTTCTAGAGTCAGTCTTCTTGATTCTAGATTCTTGAAGTATGAAAAAGCTGTAATTGGAACTGTTGTCAAGACTCTTTATGTTGGGAGTATTGTACTTATATTTTTTCCAAATTTCAACTTTTCCCTTCAAGATCCTCATCTTCCAACAGCCTTGAAGATTCAAGTGCAAATAACCAGTGCTGAACAGGTTGCTACTGCCATAGCAGCCAACATCCATCATCAAGTGGTTTATAGACTTCAAGATCATGCTATGGATCTTGCTTCCTATGGTCATACCTCTTCTGAGCCGTTGTTTGTTATAGCTCAAAATGATGATGATCCCACTATCATTTAGATTCCCAGGCATATTCCCATAAATGAGTTAGCTCAACTCATGCCTCTTGAATGGCTCACGAATTATGAAAATCTTCACAGGGCTTCCCAACCCATTGAGACTCAAGCAGGTCAATACTTCTAGACTAGGCCAGATGCTCAAGTCCGTACAGTATTCCAGCCTCCTCAAAGATCTTTCCATTAAGTTATGACTCTCTCTCCAGCTAGTCCTCCACGGGAAAAGAAAGGCCCTATCCACAGTTTTAACTCTGATGGTTCTCATAATAATGTGGCTAAGATTGATGGTCATTTTATTTGGGATGCTCCTGGTAGTGGTGTGTGTGATTCCTCTTGTACTTGTCATTTTGATGATTCAGATGATGACAATGCTGAAGAAGCTCCGCCAAAGTCTCGTTCCAGATGTTGTCCTTATGAGACTAGATTTTCTAATAACAAACTTGACGGACCTTGGATAGGAATCCATGATTGGGTTCTTAAGAAGGAAAAGGAAGAAATTGCACAATCCAGTAAAATTTCTTCTTACTATAAACCCTTACCTATTTACCATAAAGGTCTTGTTCAAATTCAGAAGGAACCTTTGATCATACCACCTTCTTTACCTCTTGTTCCATGTATGATGTTTAACCCCCAAGATCCTCTTGAATTTCCTCCTTTAACTAAAACCACAAACCCTCAAACCAAAGTTGTCTCTACACCTTATGTTCTTCCACAAACTGTTACCCCAAATGGTCAATTTGAAGAACCAAAACCAGCTGAAACAGTTCTGAATTGGCAAACTGATAATGCTAAAGTTCAGAACCAGTACCTCCATCAAATTGACAAAAAGCTAGATCACTTGACTGCTTCTCAGTCTTCTACTAATAAAGAAATCAGTTCTATGTTTTCTTTTGTGCAGGACTCATATCAGAATACCTCTGAAAAGATTGACCAGCTTGACTGTTCTCTTCGGTCTCTTATAGCCAAGAAAAAGTTTGGTCTTGAATTTAAGGAGAAAGAAGTAGAGATCCGTTCTTTGAAATTAGAACTATCGAGAATCGAAAATGATTTAGCCAAACTGAAGTCTCAACCTTCACCCATAGATGAACCACATTCTTTCCCTTTTTACCCTCATACCCACCAAACACCATTTCCTCTACCTACTCATACTTTTCAGCCTTTTAAACCTATATATGAAACCTTTGCCAATCCCCCTAAAACTCATCTCTCTTCTCAATCCTAGCCTTTACCTTCTTCTACCCAACCTACAAATTCTACAGCTTTTCCTAGAGACCCCAGGAAAAGACCCATGCAGTTTTCCCTTGAATGTGCTGATCCTGTTTCTGGTTCTATCTCTAGTTCTGACTCCTCCTCTAAGGATGATGTTGCTTCTCTCCACTCTGAATATCAAATGGCTAACATTATTGCTATCCTTATGGTTGATGATCCAAATACTACTAGAAATCCATATGGACCTAGAGTTGAGGAGTTTGACTCTGATTTAGATGAAATGGATTCTCCACATGGCTATCAACATCAACAGCCCTCAGCTCCATCAGTTTCCAGTTCTGGACCATGGTTTATTTTTGATAAACTTCCTCCTCATAAATGGCGTACCATAATTGATGAAATGGCAATGTGGATTGATGTCTAGATGACAAAGCAGGGAGCTCAGTTACAAAATATGCGTCAAGAACTTGTTTCTAGATTCACAGGTACTTTATGTGAATGGTATCAAAGTCTTGATGAATACAGACAACTTCAGTTTATTCAGACTGCCAGTGCTATTGCTGCATTAGGAATAATTCATCAACACTTCATCGGTGACTTTTCCATTTATGAAAAACGTACTCGCCAAGAATATTTTGATACGAAATGTTATTCTTTGAAGCAGAAGGATATTGAAAAACATTATAAATGGATGACAAAGAGATATTACATTTTGAATGGTCTTAATGATCCTAAACTTCGATATGTATATATTTCTTCTTTGCCCACAGAGTAAGAGCCGGAGATTAATCGCATGATTAGTCAAGCCAGGAAACCATTTGTTGATGTCACTATTGGAGAAATTCATCAGTTCACTCTTGCTGCCTTAGAAAAGATGTGTGAACAGCAGACCTTCTTTACAGACATGCTTCACAAAAAATCCATTCCCAAACAAATTTGCAATAAATCTCATCTTGAGATTAAATGCAAAAAGAAGTGTAATTGCAAGTCTCATCCAGGCAAATTCTCTAGGCAGAAGTTTTCCTTTTCTAAGAAGTTTTCAAGAAAACTATTCAAGAGATTTAAGTTTTTCAGAAGAAAGCCGCAACGAGGAAAGCAGAAAGGATTTAACAAATGTTTTGCTTATGGAAAGAAAGGCCATTTTGCAAAGAATTGTTCTAATAAGCCAGCTAGAGCTTAGAAGCTTGTTTCCATGTATAGAATTGGAGATGTTTCTACTGATATTGAATCCCTTTACTCTGAACAAAGCGAAGAAGATGATCAAACAGTGTTTGCAATCCAATGGGATCCTGCTGATGAAGAAGATAGCACAAAAGAATCAGATTATTCTGATGTTTCTTTTGATGATGTTACAATACCTATTTATTCTTTACAGGAATGTTCTTTTCAACCAGGAGTGCCCAATGACTGTTTTTCTCATTCTCCAGCAGAAAATGATAATGTTTTGATGCCTTATGTGCCTATCCATATCTTGCCAACCAAATACGTAAAACCAATTCCAGTCAAAATAAGATAAATTTCAGTCAAAATTCCAAGTTTATCCCATAAATGCCGTTAAACTCAATTTTATAATAGAGCCATCCTTTAACTTCCAAACTCTTTCACCGACTATCTTGATGACCATAAACAGGTGATATCTCGTCCAAAGATCCCCACAGGCATTTATTTAATATTATAATATGCCACATGTATTCCACGTGTAAAATCAAAAAACCAAAAAAAAAAAAAGTTTTCACAGATAAAGTTTTAACGTTTAACCCCATATTCTCTCACCATACGTTTCTCTCAACTCAAAATCGAAATTCTCTGTCTGTCGTGAAAACACTAAAAATCTCCATCAAATTGTGACTCCATGAAACAATCTCAAATTTTGAACAAAAGATGGAGATTGATTTCAATGTTTATATTCTATGTTCTTAATTGATTTCTCACATTCGTTCCTCTGTTCGTCAACAATTTCAGTTTATCTGTTCTTCAAAGCTTGGAATCCATCCCCACTTAAAAGAGCTTGGAATCCAGAAAATTCAAACACTAAAGCTTCACAAATATCAATTTCAACATATTTAAGTAAACATGTGAGCTTTATAATCTTAATTTCTTTCACTTAGGTTTTGTAAGATTAGGGTTCCTGAAATTGCTTTCATACTTTTATAATTGCTACTGATAAAGTGAAAAGAATAAGCTCCCAACTGTCTCACTTATATTGATATTCATACTTATTTTTATTTTAGTACCAGCACGCCAACAAACAAAAGCTCCTATTCTTTATGCTTGTGGTCCCTTTTTTTCCATTATTTTTTGTGGGCATATGTTAGGAAAGCAGACATATTTGATGCCATTCGACGTGGAAGCTTGTGCGCTCCACCCATATATGGTATTTTTAACTTTTACATATGATTTTCATTAGCTTGTAGCCATGTTGTACATCTGGGAATAACAAATATAATGTAAAAGTTGTTAGACTTACTTATATTAAATTGTTAGAATGGCCACATAATAACAATTCATTCATAAGCAAAAGTGGTTGACAATTATGGAGAAAGGAAAACATTAGTAGTTATACGGTGAATTGATATATTATTAGAAAGTTTTGTTGTAGCATTTTAAAAAGAATGTGCAGGTTAATAAGAAACATTTTTTTTCTCAAGTTTTTTCTTTTTGTAATGTGACCTGTTTGTTTGATTAATTATGGCAGCTAAAAGTGAAGACTATTTTACAATACGGTTGAATTACGATGGCGAAGTAGGAAATGAGGGGTATATTGGGGGCACTTTGAGTTTTTTGATTGGTGCCATGCAGATAATTTAAGTCTTAAAACTCTCGATAAGTGGTTATTTAGGCTTGGCTTTAATGGGTAGGTGCAATATTTTTGCAAAATAACTGGTGGAGTAAATAAGATATATAGGGAAAGCGATTTGTTTAGTATGTCATTGGATGTTTATGATGAGAGCCTAATAGATGTATATGTGATGCTGTGAGCGGACGACCTTTTTAGAAAGCGGGACGCGGCGAAGCGAACCGGGGGTTTTTGCGGAAACCGGAAATCGATTTTGGAGTGTGATGTTTTGGAAAACGAGTTTTGTTTATCTTGGAAAAATCATGGATTTGATCTGGAAATTCTTTTTGTAGAAAACATTTTCCCGTTTTTAACTTAAAGACCTCGAAACTTAAATCCCGAGACTAGTGGCAGAGTCGCCACCCGGATCAGCTTATCCGGGAAATTCCGGTATAGCTCCCTACCGAGTATAGACTGCTGTACCTAATCCAGATATTCAGGGTCCGGGCAACTTACCTACTTAACCTCAAGTTTGTATTCGATTGTTATTTATAAAACCATATGTATTCAATTTATTATCTTTCTAACCCCAATTTGTTTATTTTATTAGCCCGTGCTAAAGCAGAATGCATAAAATAAATTACGGGAAAGTAAATCATCCACACAAATTATACAAAATAATAGTAAAGGCTGCTTATACAACCACATCGAATAAAATATAAAAACTCCAGTCCTCATTTTACAAGCGCCTAGGATACACGAGGATATAAAAATTACAACCGCCTAAATACACGAATTAATCTATTAAATACAACAAAAATAAAAATAAATGCTGCAAAACAGACTGGTTAGTGCAGTTTATATTATAAACGCAAATAGGACTCAAATCAGGATAGAATTGGGATTTGGGAAACGGGAGCATGCATTTAGGGGGTAACCGGTTCGACCCGACCGGTCGGACTGGTTAGACCTGGAAAACAGTTTTGAAACGCCTTGTAGATTTTTGTGTTGGAAAATCAATTTTGGAAAACCATTTGGCTCAGTTTCATGCAAATTTCCGCTTTTGTGGGTCTATTATCCCAGATCTCGGGGTTTCGTTCGTGTGGGTTCCTAATGTGACAACCCTAACTTTTGCAAGCATGCAATGGCGGAAACATTACATAAAGTTTAGGTCATCATTTTCAAAACTTCATTTTTATCTTTAAAATAACATAATCATAAATGAGTACTCGAAAATTTCCATTTCAAAAACAGTAATTTAACATAAATAGGTATTTCAAAAGGTAATATAACGGAGTAAAAAAAAAAAAAAAAAAAAAATAAATAAATAAATCTTTGAACATCCATAACTACGAATAGATGATAAAATAACATGACGGAAACTCTCCACACAATCCCCGAGAACAGACATCAGGCATCTCCTATTCTGCACCGGCAAAATCTGAAAATATCAACAGCGCCACTTAGTGACGAGTAACTAATAAATCCCAAACATCAATTCAAAGTTCACATAGGAAGATGACAGATCATAAATTTCATATTACATTACTTAAGTATACTTCATCATGATTAATAGAAAGCAAATTTATCAATTTATACAAGCATGCATAATTCTCATAGTAACAATCATGTATCAGGGATCTTACCCTTATTTGTTAGCTGCATCACATACAACATATAAAGTTCAAGTTCAGCATATCACATAATTATCTATTTCAAATAATAGTACAAAACATTCCAAGTGGATAATCAATATCATCAAAATTCAGATTTCCAAGATAAGTCATGTACATACAAATACATACCAACATCCCAAATCAAAGTACTTCATCACAAACTTGACATCAACTCAATTATACCTTAACCTTTATTAATTTTGTGGTATACGCGTATAAATCATTTGTATTGACCTATACACCTATGTCCTTAGAGAGTTCGGCTCAGACGCTTCGGGGAACCACAACGGGACTTACCCCCTTATCAATAAGAAAAGAGTACCACGAAGGGATTTACCTCAGAGTGCCAACGAAGGGACTTACCTCACAGAGTGCCAACGAAGGGACTTACCTCAAAAATAAAATAAATTAGAGTACCACGAAGGGATTTACCTCTCTGAGTGCCAACGAAGGGACTTACCTCGAAACAAAGGGCGCTGTCCTAGTGTCAACCAATCAAACATGGAAAACACTTAGCCAAACTAACCAAGACACCAGAGTATATGCCACTACAAACACCAATTTAATTATCATAATTATATCAATATTCAAAAGGTGCCTTTAACATAGGACTTATCCCAACCAATTCAATAACCATAAGGTGCCATTAAAATAGGACTTACCCCAAAACATAATCTGATACATCAATAAACACATGGTGCCATAAAAAAAATAGGACTTACCCCAAACTCGATTTCATAATTCCAACATGTATTAAATTTACCAAACCATATATGTAATTATTAGATTTCATGTCAAGAGTTCTAGCATAAATTCCTAGAATCAAATTATGCTTTGCACACATTAAAAAAATCAGTTCAAGGCCTAAGGTGAAAATTTCAGAATTCATAGTTCATGCCTCAACTTGCATATAATATTCCAGTAGGTTAGACTCAGAATTCAGCATGGCAATACAAAGGTAAATTTAGCCTTACATCTTAGGAACACACGCCAACTTAAATCATGCAATTCGGATTCCTATAGCAAAAGATATTAAGGAAACACTAAAAACATGCAATCTGTAAATTCACTTCAGATCACTGCACATAGTCTGACTTCAACAGACAAAACAGATGTGTTACTCACTGATTTAGCAAAAATAATATAAAGCAACATTGAACATCAGAATTTCAGGAATACATAGAATTTTGTTTCATGGCAAACGGAGCTACAGAGAGAAAATAAAGCCATAATCAACACAAACTGTACAAACTGAAATTCAGCAGTTCCAGGAAATCGGCACAGTGCACATAAGGCAGTTTCAACAGGGAATACGAGCACTTTACTCACAGAATTTGCCAAAATAGTATAAAACAACCTTGTACATTTATGTCTCAGGAAAACACAGAAAGTTGAATCATGCCAATCGGAGTTATATAACGAAAATAAAGCTAAAATTATCACAACCTGTACAATCTGAAATTCAGCAGTTCAAGAAAAATCGGCACAATGCACATAAGGCAGTTTCAATAGGGAATATGAGCACTTTACTCACGGAATTTTCCAAAATAATGTAAAACAACCTTGTACACCTATATCTCAGGAAAACACAGAAAGTTGAATTATGCCAATCGGAGTTATATAACGGAAGTTATGCCATAATTACCATAAACAGTCAATTCTGAAAATACAGCAGCTTACCAATTTCGACTCAATCACATGTATTTTCATATTTCTACCAATCTTTTAACCTAAAAGCAATTTCTTACACCAATATCATATACATTCATGTCTCAACAATAATTTCAGTAATAATACAACCTAGGATCAAATTCATCTACCATACATCCTATATAAATTTCGAACCGACATTTAGGGTTTAGTTGTTACCCTGTTTGCAGTGAAACCAACTGAGGCAATTAACTCGGAATGGAGAAGAATGAAGCAGAGTCTGAATGAATGAAAGTGAGGGAGAGAAAGTTAAGAATTTCGGCTGCACTGGAGCTCCACACAATGGAATGGCCGAAATTTTAACCCTAATAGAGATGAAGAGATTGCCTTGGAGTGAAACTTGGAAAGTGGAAGAGATTAAGGAGAGATTTTCTCCTTAGGTTAAGGATTCCTATTTTTTTTGAATTGGTCAACTGAAAAATGGGATATTTATCATGGATTTTCGGAATTCCAACCTTACCAACACAAAAATAAAAAGGCACAAAAAAAATAAATTTAAGCCAGGTAAGGTTCGAACTCTAGACCACTAGCTATAAGTCAGGACTATCTACCGCTAGGCCAAAGCCTACGAATTGTTATAAGCATACAAAACATCGGTTAAATGCAAAAATGCTCACTCATATGCACACATCACAGCATAACTAAGTCAACTTATATCTGGGGCGTTACAATCCTCCCCACTAACAAAAAGTTTCGCCCTCGAAACTCAAGGACAAAAGAGTAAGCTAGGTTCTAACCTTGATTAGTTGCAAACAATTCCGGATATTTGGATCTCATGGTCTCTTCTAGCTCCCAAGTAGCCTCTTCAAACTTCTGGCTACGCCAAAGCACCTTTACCAAAGGCATCTCTTTTCTCCTGAGTTTGCGAACCTGACGGTCGAGGATCTGAACAGGCTTCTCCTCATATGTCAAATTGGGTTCCACCTCCACCGAATCCACAGCAATAACGTGAGAAGGGTCGCTCACATATCTTCGTAGCTGTGAAACATGGAATACATTATGAACTTTTGCCAATTCCGGTGGTAGAGCCAACCGATATGCAACTTCCCCAATCCTTTCAAGCACTTCATATGGACCAATATACTTGGGACTGAGCTTGCCTCTCTTGCCGAACCTCATCACTCCCTTCATAGGAGATACTTTCAGCAATACCTTGCTACCGACTTCGAAGGTAAGAGGTCTTCTCTTGAGATCTGCATAAGACTTCTGACGATCCTGGGCAGCCTTCATATTCGCCTGAATCACCTTCACCTTCTCAACTGTATCCCGAATCAATTCCGGACCCAACACCAATGTGTCACTAATGTCGTCCCAGCATGTCGGACTACGACATTTCCTCCCATAGAGGGCTTCATACGGGGCCATACGGATACTAGCGTGATAGCTATTGTTATAGGAGAACTCTACCAAACTCAGACATTTCACCCAAGATTTCTGGAAGTCAAGAGCACATGACCGCAACATATCCTCTAAGGTTTGGATTGTCCTCTCCGTCTGTCCATCTGTAGCAGCATGAAAAGCTGTACTCAACTTCAACCTAGTGCCCGAAGCTTCTTGCAATGATGTCCAAAAATGTGACAAGAACCGTGGGTCACGATCTGACACAATCTCCCTAGGCACACCATGTAGCCTTATAATTTCACTCGCATATGCCTCAGCTAACTGCTCCATAGACCAGGTCTTCTTCATAGGAATAAACCGAGCCACCTTGGTCAAACGGTCTATAACAACCCACACTGTGTCTAAACCATTAGCAACCTTTGGTAAACCCGACACAAAGTCCATAGAAACCGAGTCAAACTTCCATGCTGGAATAGCCAAGGGCTGCAATAATCCCCCAGGCCTCTGATGCTCAATTTTCACCTTTTGACAAGTCAAGCACCGGGCCACAAACTCAGCTACCTCTTTCTACATTCTAGGCCACCAAAACTGCATCTTCAAATCTTTGTACAATTTCGCACCTCCCGGATGCACAGAGTAGGGAGTGCAATGAGCTTCACTTAAGATCTGCTCTTTCAACATTGAATCATTAGGCACACACCATCGGCCTTTAAATTTCATACTCCCATCTGCAAGAATCTCGAAATCTACAGCATTACCCTGCTCCTTCGCTGCACGAATCTTCTGAAGTACAGGATCACTCAACTGCTTCTCTTTCAATTCTACAAACAATACTGGTTCCACACTGATTGCATTTAAACTCGCCCGAACCACTCCTCTCGGGACCACTTCAATTTCCAACTTGCTAAACTCCTTGCAAAGATCAATAGGAAGTCTTTTCATGAAGTTCACCGAATGGATGCTCTTTCTGCTCAATGCATCTGCGACTCTGTTTGCCTTTCCTTCTTTATACTCCAAGGTTAAGTCATAATCCTTGATAAGCTCTAACCAACGTCTCTGTCGCATGTTTAGTTCTTTCTGGGTGAAAATATATTTGAGGCTCTTATGATCGGTGTATATCTTGCACGGCACACCATACAAGTAATGGCGCCAAATTTTAAGAGCAAACACCACCGCAGCTAACTCCAAATCGTGAGTCGGGTAGTTCCTTTCATGAACCCTCAATTGCCTTGAAGCATAGGCAATCACTTTTCCCAACTGCATAAGTACACACCCAAGTCCGTACTTGGAAGCATCACTGAACACTTCATACTCTACTCCGTCAGTCGGCAATGCAAGAACTGGGGCTGAAGTAAGTCTCTCTTTTAATATCTGGAACGCTTCTTCACATTCTGCAGTCCATTGAAACCTACAGTCCTTCTTCATCAACTGAGTCAAAGGTCGTGCAATAATTGAAAAGTTGTGCACAAACCTTCTGTAGTATCCAGCAAGACCAAGAAAACTTCTTACTTCGGTCACATTAGTAGGACTGGACCATTCAAGAACGGCTTTAATCTTCGCCGGGTCCACCTTCACACCTTCTTTGGTAATCACATGGCCTAGAAAAGCCACCTCTCCAAGCCAAAACTCACACTTAGAGAACTTGGCGTACCACTTCTGCTCTCTTAATACTTTCAACACCATTTTAAGATGCTTAGCATGCTCCTCTTCATTCTTCGAATATACTAAGATATCATCAATGAATACCACAACACACACATCAAGGAGCTCGTGGAAGGTTCGGTTCATCTGATCCATAAACACTGCTGGTGCGTTAGTGAGACCGAAGGGCATTACTTCGAATTCATAGTGCCCATACCTTGTCCGGAAGGCAGTCTTCTGAATGTCGTCTTCTTTTACCGGAATCTGATGATAGCCGGATCTCAGATCGATCTTAGAGAACACACCTGCACCCTTCAATTGATCAAACAAATCTTCAATTCTTGGCAGGGGATATTTATTCTTGATGGTCACCTTATTCAACTCACGGTAGTCAATACATAATCGCATGCTTCCATCCTTCTTCTTGACAAAGAGTACCAGAGCACCCCAAGGTGACACGCTGGGTCTAATAAAACCCTTATCAACAAGTTCTTGCAACTGGGTCTTCAATTCTCGCATCTCCGAGGGAGCCATCCGATAAGGAGCTTTAGAGATTGGAGCTGACCCCGGAATTAGGTCGATGGCAAATTCTACATCCCTTCCTGGTGGAATCCCTGGCAGTTCATCGGGAAACACATCCGCATATTCTCGAACAATAGGAATATCCTCGATCTTCAGTTCTTCCGAGGTATCCTTTATTCTACACAGAAATACTTCTTCGCCTTTCATCGCCATCTTTTTCAATTTCATAGCCGAAACTACCTTCACTCCTGGTTTCATCTTAACATTTGAATAAGAAACCCTCTGCCCTTTACCATCCTTCAGCACAATTTTCTCATCCCTACAATAGAACACCGCTTGATGCTGCTTCAGCCAGTCCATACCGAAGATAACATCAAATTCGGTCAATGGAAATTCCCTCAAATTCGCCTTCAATTCAACTCCCTCGATAACTACGGGAACTTCGGGGAAAACACGACAGCAAGCAACACTCTCCCCATTAGGGAGGGAAACCACAGAATTAATTGGAACAGATACAGATAAATTCAACTTCTGAGCAAAAGTAGTAGAAATACTGGATATAGACGCACCAGTGTCAAATAATACATAAGCAGGAAAAGATTTGACAAGGATGGTACCTGCAACGATGTCATTCCCTGCCTCGTCAACTTCGGACTCCATCATGTTATAGACTCTGTTGCGAACAGGGCCTCCTGAGCTAGAATCGGGCTTCTTACTTCCTGACTTCTTCGGGCAAGATTGAGAGTAGTGACCCTCTTCCTTACAAGTGTAGCATCGGACAGGCGTCCCATCACAGTTCTTCCCATAGTGCCACTCTTTCTTACACTTGAAGCACTTCTTCTCCCTAGTCTGAGCGGTACTAGCAGCTTCCTTTGCCGGAACATACTTGGGTTTCTTGGAAGTCGGATGAACATACGAGGTAGGCTGAGACCTCTTTAAGAACATGGTCCGCCTCACCGCTTCATCCTCCTGAACGGATGCATAAACTCCTAAAGCCACTTCATAGGCTCTCTGGAAAGTTGTTGCTCCAGAACATAGGACATGTGTCCTCACTTTGGGACTCATCCGCTTGATATAGAACTGCACCTTCTCCTCTTCAGTGGGGATGACTGAACCTGCAAATCTGGACAGTTCAGTAAATTTGTTGGTGTACTGCTGAACAGACATGCTTCCTTGAGTCAAGCATAGGAATTCCTC
Organism: Euphorbia tirucalli; assembly: GCA_039660915.1. Taxonomy (NCBI): domain Eukaryota; kingdom Viridiplantae; phylum Streptophyta; class Magnoliopsida; order Malpighiales; family Euphorbiaceae; genus Euphorbia; species Euphorbia tirucalli. Next base: position 36,459,758 of record CM077636.1, on the reverse strand, counting down.
TCGTTTCTGCCACCTCAACTCACTTGGGTAGAAACGATTCTTCAACCTTTCAGTGAATTGTCCCCATCCAAACTTAGCCAATTCCAGGCACTCGGCCTTAACCATGCCCCACCAGTTATCAGCCTCGCCTTTCAAGTAGTAGGCTCCAATCACGACTTTCTCGGCGTTCGGACAGCCGGTCACATCAAAGAGTTTCTCTATCTCCCGGATCCATCCCTCAAGCACCACCGGGTCGGAAGATCCTTCATAAGTTGGGGGTCGGTGACGAGCAATGCGATCGAAGACAGTTTGGTTATTTGGATTTCTTTGAGCCATAGCGAGCACGGCATCTTCCAACAGCCGCATACGTCGCTGAGGAGAGTCATCGCGAACGGAATCTCTACGTGGAGGCATTCTAAAATTTTTGTTCTAGTTAGGTCTAAGCATATAATACATACAGCTAATAATAGAAAACAAGTAATCCAAAGCAATTAAACCCGTTCTACCTACCCATGCACCTCACACTATGTTCAAATCTCTATCCTAGGATTCTGAGTTTTGGTTCCAAGTGACTTATGCTACCAAAGCCTTGGAACCAACGCGGGCTCTGATACCAACTGTGACAACCCTAACTTTTGCAAGCATGCAATGGCGGAAACATTACATAAAGTTTAGGTCATCATTTTCAAAACTTCCTTTTTATCTTTAAAATAACATAATCATAAATGAGTACTCGAAAATTTCCATTTCAAAAACAGTAATTTAACATAAATAGGTATTTCAAAAGGTAATATAACGGAGTAAAAAAAAAAAAAAAAAATAAATAAATAAATAAATAAATCTTTGAACATCCATAACTACGAATAGATGATAAAATAACATGACGGAAACTCTCCACACAATCCCCGAGAACAGACATCAGGCATCTCCTATTCTGCACCGGCAAAATCTGAAAATATCAACAGCGCCACTTAGTGACGAGTAACTAATAAATCCCAAACATCAATTCAAAGTTCACATAGGAAGATGACAGATCATAAATTTCATATTACATTACTTAAGTATACTTCATCATGATTAATAGAAAGCAAATTTATCAATTTATACAAGCATGCATAATTCTCATAGTAACAATCATGTATCAGGGATCTTACCCTTATTTGTTAGCTGCATCACATACAACATATAAAGTTCAAGTTCAGCATATCACATAATTATCTATTTCAAATAATAGTACAAAACATTCCAAGTGGATAATCAATATCATCAAAATTCAGATTTCCAAGATAAGTCATGTACATACAAATACATACCAACATCCCAAATCAAAGTACTTCATCACAAACTTGACATCAACTCAATTATACCTTAACCTTTATTAATTTTGTGGTATACGCGTATAAATCATTTGTATTGACCTATACACCTATGTCCTTAGAGAGTTCGGCTCAGACGCTTCGGGGAACCACAACGGGACTTACCCCCTTATCAATAAGAAAAGAGTACCACGAAGGGATTTACCTCAGAGTGCCAACGAAGGGACTTACCTCACAGAGTGCCAACGAAGGGACTTACCTCAAAAATAAAATAAATTAGAGTACCACGAAGGGATTTACCTCTCTGAGTGCCAACGAAGGGACTTACCTCGAAACAAAGGGCGCTGTCCTAGTGTCAACCAATCAAACATGGAAAACACTTAGCCAAACTAACCAAGACACCAGAGTATATGCCACTACAAACACCAATTTAATTATCATAATTATATCAATATTCAAAAGGTGCCTTTAACATAGGACTTATCCCAACCAATTCAATAACCATAAGGTGCCATTAAAATAGGACTTACCCCAAAACATAATCTGATACATCAATAAACACATGGTGCCATAAAAAAAATAGGACTTACCCCAAACTCGATTTCATAATTCCAACATGTATTAAATTTACCAAACCATATATGTAATTATTAGATTTCATGTCAAGAGTTCTAGCATAAATTCCTAGAATCAAATTATGCTTTGCACACATTAAAAAAATCAGTTCAAGGCCTAAGGTGAAAATTTCAGAATTCATAGTTCATGCCTCAACTTGCATATAATATTCCAGTAGGTTAGACTCAGAATTCAGCATGGCAATACAAAGGTAAATTTAGCCTTACATCTTAGGAACACACGCCAACTTAAATCATGCAATTCGGATTCCTATAGCAAAAGATATTAAGGAAACACTAAAAACATGCAATCTGTAAATTCACTTCAGATCACTGCACATAGTCTGACTTCAACAGACAAAACAGATGTGTTACTCACTGATTTAGCAAAAATAATATAAAGCAACATTGAACATCAGAATTTCAGGAATACATAGAATTTTGTTTCATGGCAAACGGAGCTACAGAGAGAAAATAAAGCCATAATCAACACAAACTGTACAAACTGAAATTCAGCAGTTCCAGGAAATCGGCACAGTGCACATAAGGCAGTTTCAACAGGGAATACGAGCACTTTACTCACAGAATTTGCCAAAATAGTATAAAACAACCTTGTACATTTATGTCTCAGGAAAACACAGAAAGTTGAATCATGCCAATCGGAGTTATATAACGAAAATAAAGCTAAAATTATCACAACCTGTACAATCTGAAATTCAGCAGTTCAAGAAAAATCGGCACAATGCACATAAGGCAGTTTCAATAGGGAATATGAGCACTTTACTCACGGAATTTTCCAAAATAATGTAAAACAACCTTGTACACCTATATCTCAGGAAAACACAGAAAGTTGAATTATGCCAATCGGAGTTATATAACGGAAGTTATGCCATAATTACCATAAACAGTCAATTCTGAAAATACAGCAGCTTACCAATTTCGACTCAATCACATGTATTTTCATATTTCTACCAATCTTTTAACCTAAAAGCAATTTCTTACACCAATATCATATACATTCATGTCTCAACAATAATTTCAGTAATAATACAACCTAGGATCAAATTCATCTACCATACATCCTATATAAATTTCGAACCGACATTTAGGGTTTAGTTGTTACCCTGTTTGCAGTGAAACCAACTGAGGCAATTAACTCGGAATGGAGAAGAATGAAGCAGAGTCTGAATGAATGAAAGTGAGGGAGAGAAAGTTAAGAATTTCGGCTGCACTGGAGCTCCACACAATGGAATGGCCGAAATTTTAACCCTAATAGAGATGAAGAGATTGCCTTGGAGTGAAACTTGGAAAGTGGAAGAGATTAAGGAGAGATTTTCTCCTTAGGTTAAGGATTCCTATTTTTTTTGAATTGGTCAACTGAAAAATGGGATATTTATCATGGATTTTCGGAATTCCAACCTTACCAACACAAAAATAAAAAGGCACAAAAAAAATAAATTTAAGCCAGGTAAGGTTCGAACTCTAGACCACTAGCTATAAGTCAGGACTATCTACCGCTAGGCCAAAGCCTACGAATTGTTATAAGCATACAAAACATCGGTTAAATGCAAAAATGCTCACTCATATGCACACATCACAACATAACTAAGTCAACTTATATCTGGGGCGTTACACCTAAACTCAACATCCATCTAGGGTCCAGAACGTAATAAACACACCAAAAACATTTGTTAAAATACCGTTTTGAATGCTTTTAATATTTTCTGGGGACTTGGTAGGATTCGGAGGTCCACTAATGCTGAACTGTGGATCCGATTCGGATAAAACTACCTCGAAACACATAAAATAAAACCCCGGGAAATACGAAAATGCTAATATCCGTGCATATAGAAATCTAAAAACCAAAATTTTATGGCATACGGATGGATTTGGGCCGAAAATGATTGCAAAAGAATGTTTGAAACGAGAAACGGACTATTTTCGGCCTAACGGGACAGATCAGGGGTATGTCCCTGAAGAACAGAGCCGGGCGGCTATAGGGTCAGAGCCAGCCGGCTCTGTTCATCACAAACACAGCCAGGCACGGCTATGGTGGGCAGCCTAATTTCTGGAGTTTTGCAGAAATGAAATGCAAACAGGTTTAAGGCCTCTTAGAGTTTACCTGGGTGTTGTTTGAATGCTTTAAACGTCTAAAGAATGGATTGAAAGCTTGGAATGCCTCCTGGGAACTCAACCGGCCAAAGAACCGCAACAATCCAAACGAGCCGAAACAAGTCCGAAGTGATTCCCAATCAACGTGTAAAGGTTATATGATTTGTGTTTAATGTATTAGTATTGATTTTAAGTTTTGATTCCTGCGTTTGGTTCACCTCCTTACTTAACCTCTCTCTCTTTTTCTCTGCTTCTCTTCTTTTCTCTGTCTCTTTCTTTCTCCCTTTTTTTTTAAGATTGAAAAGCCTCCCTTTCCGTCCCGTTTCTTTTCTTATTTTCTCTCTTTTTTTTTATATCCCTCTCTCTCGTATCATTTCACTCATTAAATGGCCGCCTGACTTTTCTGATTCTGCCCATACTTCCTCTGCGAGACAAGTTGCTTTTTTTGCAATGCAACTTATTTTGAATTGTGGTTTTCAGGAGTTATTGTCAAAAGTTTGTGATATGGATCCTAACCTGAATTCTTGCCCTTACATACATGAAAATTGTATTCTTTATGATGTTGACCAACAACAATATGTGGTTAACTTAAAGGCTAAATACATACGCGGCCCCTTTAACTTTTATTTTTGAGCCGCTTGGCCTCCTTAACTATTTTAGCGATCTATCTAACCCATCATCTAAAGGTCAAATACATACGTAGCCCCTTCAACTTATATTTTTGAGCCATTTGACCCCCTCAACTATTTTAGCAACCTATCTAACCCCTCATCTATTTCAAAGTGGTATTTTTAAACTTTTGAGTGAACATAACCAGACACAACAGAGTACCATACATTACACGCGTCTAACACTAAAGACATGTAGGACACACGCTGGAAACCATCTTCAAACCATCTTCTATTTAATTACTATTACAAACTATTACAAAGTGAAGATTTTCCAGCAATTAATAAAACTCAAGAGGAGGAAGAAGTATGATTGCAGAAGAGACAACAAAAAAGAACGTAGAGAGTTTAACCAAAGTGGTGAGAGAGGGAGAAAAAAATGCAGATAATTTTTTTATAGAATAGTTACAAAATATTACCCTTGTAAAATCATAAACTTCATCCTAAACACGCTGAGATTTCTCTTACCTCCAGGTCATACGACACATTAGCATTCAAGTGTTTAAAAATACCACTTTAAAATAGATGAGGGGTTAGATAGATCGCTAAAATAGTTGAGGGGACCAAGCGGCTCAAAAATAAAAGTTGAAAGGGCCACGTATATATTTGGCTTTTAGATGAGGGGTTAGATAGGTCGCTAAAATAGTTGAGGAGACTAAACGGTTCAAAAATAAAGGTTGAAGGGATCGTGTATGTATTTGGTCTAGCTTAAATGATGATGGGGAAATTAACATGCCTCAAGAAAAACATAAGGCTGACGCACAGCCTGTGGACCCACAACTTGAAGTTGGTTACCAAAAACAGGGTAATTTTTAAGTTGTTTTAGATAACTGAAAATCAATAATTTTTTTTGTTGTCAATTCTATCTATAGTTAATTTTGTAATATTTGCATTAATTGCTTATACTTGTTTCTTGGACTTATGATTTTAATATTTGAAAGGATGCAAATGGAAAATCAAGAGAATATGGAATTAGTTCATGAAGATTATGATGTGGCTGATGGAGATGAAGATTACCAAGAAGTAATTACTCCACAAAAGAAGAAGGCTGAATGTGTTAGACCTACTAATGGAACACCAGAACGACCATACCATGGTTGTATTGTTGGAACTGATGTTGGTAAAGATAATAAGAGTGATTATGGTGATTCAGATGAGCTAAACTCGATAAATTCAGGAAGTGATAATGAAGATATGATAAGATATCCTGAATATAATGTTGATAGAGATGGAGACAATCCTAATTTTGTTATTGGAATGAAGTTTAGGTCATTTAAATTCAAGAGGGCTTGCCGAAGTTACGCCATAAAACAACGATACGAAGTCAAATTCCCCAAGAATGACAAGCAGAGGGTAGTATGCGTATGTCGTGATAAAAGTTGTAAATTTAGAATTCAGACTTCACAAGTTTCAAAAGGTAATTTCAACCCTATTACTGTTATTTAATTAATTTTTACTGTTCATATTTTTTTGGTGTAGTTTAAACATATTACTTGATTGCTAATTTTTTGTGTTACATCACTATGGCTTGGTAGGAGCTGTTAAATCACTTTTTCCTGAATCCCAACAGCGAAATTGTGAGAGGCACATATACACAAATTTCCACAGCAAATTCAAGGAAAGACACTTAAGGACCTTTTGTGGAATGCTGCAAGATCTACTTGTGAACAAAAGTTCAAGAGTTGGATGGATGCGATTGCAAAAGAGTGCCCAGATGCGAACAAGTGGCTTTTACAACAAGATATGCCATTAGATAGTTGGACAAGAGCATTTTTTTAGAGAAGAATGTAAGTGTGATATCCTTTTAAATAACTTGTGTGAATGCTTCAACGCTTACATTTTGGATGCGAGGAACAAAGGAATTATCACAATATCAGAGATGATAAAGAACAAGCTGATGAAGAGACTTAAAACAAAAAAGGATATCACGATGAAATATGAGGGTCTCATATTCCCAAAGATGAAAAAGAAGCTGAACAAGATGAAGCTGGAATCTATATACTTTTATACAGACTTTTCAGGTGGACCCGAGGCACGAGCAACTGGACATGATTTTACATGGATAGTAAATATGATAAACATGACTTGTACATGTAGGAGATGGCAATTGACTGGTTTGCCTTGTCCGCATGCCATAGCCTGCATTAGAGAGAATAATCAACAACCTGAGGAATATGTGAGTGAATTTTATCTCAAGGAGACCTACATGCAGGTGTATGAATACTACATCAATCTAACCAATAGTGAGGATCTATGGCCCTAGGTTAATGTTTTTGGCAATTTAATTCGACCAGAGGAAACTAAGAAAAATAGGGGAAGGACAGTGACTGCAAGAAGAAAAGAGCCAGAAGAGTTAGAGAATGCCTCGCAACAAAAAGAAAAGGATAAGCAAAAAGGGAACTTGTAAAATGACATGTTCTATTTGTGGAGTTTCAGGGCATAACAAGAAATTTCATGACAAGGAACGTGATAATGTAAGTACGTTAAACATTTATATGTCAAGTAGAATATATTATCTATCTAGATTCTGAAAATTGAAATGAATGCAGGTTAGACAACAGATTACTAGTGGTTCGGGATTTACTGACACCAACTCAAGTCAAGCACCAAATACATTTGAATTTCCAGTGAGTTAGATTGAATGTTGTTGTTTACTTTATATTGTTACCAAGGTAGAAATGATGATGTTGTTTTGTTAATTCTTAGTTTTGTGTCATAATGACTTCACTAATTTAGGCTCAAACATTTGGTAATTCCAACTTTATGAGAATAGGGCATATGGACAAAGTTCAAATTCAACAAATGCCAAGTTCAATAGCACCACGTGCAATCTCCTTGGCTCGAAAAAAAGTTAGAAAGACAATTCTTTCAAGATATATGCTGACAAAATCATCGACGGGCAATGTGAAGGACACTAGCAAGACTACCATGGAAAAAAAATGATTATATTCTGTATTCTAAATCAGCGTATTTTGGATGAACTTTTCAGAGTGTAAGCATAATATTGCTTTAGACAATTGGCTCTATTTTGGGGCTGCTATCTTAGTAGTTGCTATTATGATTTTGTAACACCTGTATTGTCAGGTGTCGATAGTATGTTAAGTTCTAGATTCATTTTGGATTCTTGTTTGGTTCACTTGACCGAGTATGTAAACTCTATTTGAAAACCAAAGTGTTTATGAAATAGACCAATTTTTAGGTAATATGTTATTTGTATCAGTTTGTAATGTAAACTCAGCTGTGATATATCACCTCGTGTATCACCTGCAATGCTTCTGACTACAAGAGGAATTTGGGGGTAGAAGTAATTCATTAATTATTAATGCCAAATTTTCTGCAGGATATACATATAACCCAATAAGTATAAATGAATAAATAACTTAATTAAGTTGTTAACTTATGCAGCCAATAAAACTGGTTGGCTATTTCTTGATAATATTGATGACAATATCTGCAAAATTCTAGCTTGAAAAAACAAGCCAATGGCACTATATTCTCGTAATAGACTAATAACATTGAATGGCTTAATGATATATATCAAATGACTTGCTGCAATTATAATATAAATATGTGAATTGAGTAATTATACAAAATGGAAGTGGCAAATTAAGATAGAAAATTGTACTGAGCAATGAAACATTAACATCAAAATTAAGTGATAGCAACACATTGTAATCCAAATAAGTTAGCACTCAGCACATGATAACCCAAATGCTTGAGTCATCAAGCACTACTTTACATATGAAAAGAAATCAAACTCTACCTAAACAACATATTACATTATCAAAGTGAAGAAGATAGTGCAAATTGTTAGAACCTTTAAGTCTAAAATTACTTTCTCATTTCCGCAAATCTCAGTTTAATTTATTTAAGTCTATCTCTATTACTAAACACCTTCCCCATTCTATTCCTTTCTCTCTTTTAAATCTTTCAATTTCTTCTTCTTTTTCTCTTTCAATCTCCCCCTTTTTGCATCGATCTTTCTTCGCACCCCGGTTACACTACAAGCGACAAATCGATATTCCAAAATCAGCCCTCAATCTAACCAAGACGGTGTAAACCACTCATCAACAATAATCCATACAGTTATGCAACCAAACTGAAGCAAAGATCTCAAATTCCAAATCAAACATTATAAATTCTTAAAATAGATGTCTAACTACATAAGTTTTGCTGTAGCATATTCTTCCTGGGTTATCGTCTGTCCATGAACTTTGAAATGTTGCTTGCTCTCGGCAGTAGCAAAATTGTGACCTAGGAGCATTTAAGGTTGAAATGGAATCTGATGAAGCCGGCATTTAAGTTTCATTCTCTAGTTGGAGAAATAGAAACGAACAATTTGATAGAAGTAGAGAAAGTTACAGACATAGAAGGAAGGAAAGAATAAGATAACATGAGAATTTGAAGGACAGAGCTTGAATCAGGCGTGATGGAGAATAGAATAGAAAAGAAGGAAGAGAGAAATCATATTTTATTTTAACCCAAGGCAATTTTTTTGGGGTTTTTTGATTTTACACGTGGAATACATGTGGCATATTATTATATTAAATAAATACCTATGTAGATCTTTAGCCGGAGATATCACCGGTTTATGGTTATAAGGACAGTCGGTGCAAGATTTCGGAATTTAAGGGATGGTTCTGTTATAAAATTGAGTTTAATGGCATTTATAGGATAAACTCAGAAGTATGAGGACGATTGGTGACATTTATCCAGTTAAAATATAACCAAAACCTGAAAAATCAAACACTCATCTCCAATCCAACACTAATTGATCAAATACGCGCCCTGTAGCAGAGAACCGATCCACTGCAGCACCTTACTGAGTCCATTTTATAAAATCCGATGCACAGCGAGCAAGAGCAAACAGAGTTAAAGCTATGCACAACAAAGTAAACTTATCTTCATCGATCCAGCAACCGCGATAACGATTTGGCGGAATCTCCACAGGCTGCGGCGGTTAACCAACAAGCTTCCTCTCATCACCGCCAGTGTTGCTTCTCTTTCTTAAACAAATGAATATAACTCGGAAGCGAACCCTATCTAGCCCAAAGTAGAGCGAGTCAGTGAAGAGTCCATAGGAGAGACTCCGCAATTGAAGAAACCATTCACTTAATCAAACTTCCAATGGAGATTCCAGTGCAGTTCTCGGAGAGTAAGGGGAAACAGCTATAGAGGAGCGAAACGGGAGTTTTCAGGCGACGGAAGCAGCGGTGGGAGTGGTCCGGCAGCAGCAGCTGCAGTGACGCAAAGAGAAAGTGAGGACTAGGGTTTTGAACATTTGTGAATGATGTGGAAGGGGATCTATTTCTTATTTCAATTCTATGTAATTTTATTTATTTATTTATTTATTTATTTTTAAGTTTTTAAGAAAAAAATCTTAAACTGCGTCATCTATTTACATGTGCCGCAAACCGGATTCTAACCGGTTCACTCATTCGACTGATTATTTCAGTTCGATGGATCACAGTCACGGTTTGGTGTATCCCCGGTTTCGTAGTGTCAAAAAGACCAAAAGATTGGTCAATTTTCAGTTAAATAAATCCGACCGATCGGTTCGGTCCGATTTTAATAACACTGAGTATTGTAGAAAAGTTTACTTTCAATTAAGCCTGTTGTGAAAATGGGAATATACTAGACAATATTAATTCTATGTTTCCAATGATTTGGAGTTAAATCCATCAAATTTTCATAACTAAACACTAGACTCGTTGAAATTATAATCCCCACTTTAATATAGATGGAAGACAAAATTAAAAGGAGGGAGGGGATGAATGCACAATTTTCAATGGATGCATATAAATAAAATTTTGTCTAAATATATCAACTCAAGCAAGCTCACTTTTGAAAGTAAGCTTGCCAAGTGCTATTGATATTAGTGTGTTTGTATTCTTATCCTAGCAAGCTCACTTTTAGAAATAAACTTGCTAAGTACCATTTCATGCATTTTTCCATTACCAAGTTTTAAAAAAATAAATTTTATTTTCTAATTCCAAATTAGTTAAAATAAATAAACTAATCTTTATATAATATCAAATTAATGTAATTACATAATTTCATACGTATGGATACTCGATGATTTTTCTATGTATTCTATCAATTTAACTCAATGTCCATGACTAAATAAAAAGTTGATTTTGAACTAAATTGAAAATAAAATTATAATTTTTGACCAAATTGATCATGAAAACCAATGCTATGAAACCGGACTGGACAATAAACCAGTGAGATTACTAGTTTGATGTTCAACCGGTTTGATTTGGTTCAACCGATGCTTCAATTGGGTTTTTGCAAAACAATATTAGTTAATTAATTTTATAAAAAAAAAATACCTAACCTGGGTTGAACTAGCTATTCATTGGTCGAACTGTTCAGTACCAAATTTCTTCAAAACTGGAAATTTACATGAAGGTGAAAAATGAAAAGTAGGGGATTGGAATTTTGAAAGAAAGAGAGAGAAGAGCAGAAAAGTAGAAGAGATAGAAGTGGATCGTGGATATTGCTTCCCAGCTTACTGAAAATTTGTGCCATCTTTCCAATTTATAGGGATTAGGATTCAAATCCTAACTGTTGTTTTTTGACGGTCCTAAATAGGCTAGTTACAGTACTAGAGGGGGGTAAATAGTACTGTATACCGAGTAAAAATTTTTGTCAAATAATCTAGAAAATTCTTTTTAATGAAAAATAATTTTCTATCAATAAACACAAGTTTCACAAAAATGCGGAATTGATAAAATAGTGAAGCTTGTGAATATAAGTATGCTTGACTAAAAAATAAACGTGCCTTCAAAAATAATGCTATTAATTTAATATTGCAGAAATTTAAATAGCAATAAAAATAAAGAGTGTAGGGATAGAGAAATGAAGACACAAGATTTATACTGGTTCGATCCAACTGGTCTGCGTCTAGTCCTCAAGCCAACCATTTGAGATTTTCCACTAACATTTCTTTTGCGGGAAGGAAACAAGCCTATGTTACTTTTTGCGAGTTCAAGTAACAAACTCAATACTTTTGTAGGTTAAGTATCAAACATCTACTGTTACTTTTTCAGAACTTAAGTAACAAAACTCTTCGGATGCTTTTTCAAAGTTCAAGCACCAAACTTTTACAGACTTTGTTGATCACACTACCAACAAAGTAAACCCCTTTTCACACAATCTGTGTGAATATACAATTCCCGAAAATATGAATATTTGTGAATAAAAGAATGAAACTCTTCTCTCTTAACTTTGCACTCATAGAAATTATGGAAGACTTTGAAGTTAATAGCTTAAGAGTGTGAATATTGCTTGTAAGTCTCCCACCTTGCTAACTTGAACTTCATTTCTTTATATAGGTGATGGAATACTTCATAAAGTGGAGAAATGGCCGTTTTACCCAAGTCACAAAGGAGATATGGTAGTTGATTTCAAGTCATGAAGAGAATATGGTAGTTTTGTTCACGTCATAAAGCAAGAAGATGTTGAATACACCTAATAAGCTACATATGGTCGCTTGTCTCAAGTGACAAGATGATATGGTTGTTGATTTCATGTAATAAGTGATTACAACAATTATGTCAAGCTTATAAAGATGTAAGGATTAATTCCTTAGCTTGAAGATATAGTGCTTTGATATTGTCTTGTGAGCAGAAGTAATTATTTCATGAGGATTGTAAGGAAATATGTAGCTCTTAAAGGACTTGCTTCTCATGTCTTCTTGTGATACCATATAAGTTATAAAGAATACTTTTGACATATAGTATCCTTTTTTATCTTATAAGATTTTTTATCCTTTTATTCATTCTTTGTTAATTGTTATTAATCAAATAAGAATAATTTCATTTTCTTTTTATTTCAACCTTTTTGTGATCATCAAAACATAAGTCAACATTTTCAAATGAATGGCTAGGATTTAAAATATCATAACAGTTAACAATTTCTGATTCTTTTACTGTTGAGTTTCATTAATTATTGACTTTAAATGAAAATCTTAAAATGGCCATCTTATTTGAATTGAAATTAAGACTGTGCCCCACTTTTTTTTATAATAAAAGAAAGTCTTAAAGGCTACCTAATATAAAGACGAGGAAAGGACACTCCCGCAACATCCTGCATCAGAAGTCAATGACTCCCTGTAGAATCGACTAAAAAACATGTAGTCCTAACGGAAGATTACGAGCCAAGATAGCCATCTTGTCCACACAGCGATTACCTTCATGATGAATATGATTAATTTTCACAATCCATTCCTGATGAAGAAGCTCTTTAATAGCCACAATAATATTATAGCAACCATTCACCACTTTAATTCTTGATGAAGTGATGGAATTGCCACTCGGGTAACACCGAGATGATATCATTGGCCACTTGATGAGTGGAACTAATAAGTGTATGGCCATACCCAAGTAAGTTGGTTGTTTATTTGATTAATCAGTCAACTCAAGATCAAGAAATATAATAAACAACAGATGAGGATGACGGACACCATGCCTCTTGTTTATTCATATTGATATCGTTTGGCAAAGGACACTATGAGATTACTACTAGGTCAATGTTTTCAACAGACTGCTGCATCTCTATCTTAATTGGGGGCAGTAACAGCTTGCTAGAACCCACTTACAGTCTATGGGCCTTGGGCCTATTGCCAACATAAAGACAGACCCATAGGATCGTACACATAGATCAACTGAGCGAGAACATATAAAAATCGTACATGTAATGTACATTGGAAGGAATGCGTTAATTAATTAGTTGACATTCGGTGTCAAGGTAATTAATTAACATTGGGTTGATTTAATTTAATTAATAAGTTTACATAATGTAATTAATTAATTTATCAATTAATTGAATTACATAAAATAAATAATTAATTAAATAATTTTCCTAAGTAGGAAAATTAAATACATGTATTGTATTACTTAAGTGTGATTTAATTTTACTTAGGGATAATTAAATTTAGCCAAATGGAATTACATAGTATATACTTTTTTAATTAAAGTTTATTTATGTAATTATAATCCTAGTGGACTTGATTTTAATTAACCTAATTAAAACCCAATTAGACAAGGTGTCTATATAAGGACACACTTAAGGAAGAGAACCTAACCCAAAAACCCTATTATTTGCAGGAAATTTCAGTCCCAAAACAGCCATAATTGACAACAATAATTCTTCATTTCTTCCGCTTCTTCGGCTAGCACCGGTTCCCGCATGGTAGTTGGTCGTGCACCGAATTGTGGAGATCGTTTCCGCTTAAAGAATCGATTCTGTAGCAATCCCTAGAAGAGACGGGTTTGGTGAGTGAATCTCTCTTGATTCAAATTGATTTTATTCCAATCAATGATAATCGGACACGATAGGTGGATTCTAGGAAAATTTTAACGGTGTAATTTCCGCTGCGCCATGTTATTTTTTCGATGACGAATCCCAACAGTGGTATCAGATCCTAGGTTTTGTCTATTGGATTTATTGGAATTCATTCTTGATTGTGTTCTTGAAGAAAGAATAGGTTTCAAGAATGGTTTTTTAGGTTTTTGATTATTTTTCCTGATTGGTTTTATCGTTTTTTTTCCTGTTGCGATTTATTTTCTGCTGCTAATTTTTTTTGGCTGCTATATATATTTTCTAGGCTGGAATTTTTTTTAATGATTTAAAAAAAATTAATTTTGGGCAAAAGTGTGATTCCATCAATTGACGCTTGCAGTAGCTGCGGCTGCAGCTCGCAGGTTTCGGGTCAGATTTTAGATTTTGCGGGTATTTTTTTATCTTGGGCCAGTAATGCAAATTAAATTGAAATATTTTTATTTTGAATTAATTTATATTTAAATTGTTTATTTTGTTGGCATGCATATTTAATTTAATTGTTTGCATATTAAATTGAATATAGACTTTGTGAAATTGACCCAATAAACCGTGACACCGGTTAAAATTGGGAGGGCTAAATTTTAAATTTATGGCAACCGAAATTCAAGTGGAAGCAAAATTAGCAATTTTGCATTAATGGATGTTATCCATTGGGCCTTTATGAACCTTAGTCACATTTGTTGAAATTGACAATTTCACCCAAAGTAACTCGGCTTAACATTTATATTTATAATTTGGAATGCCATGATCATGCATCATATTGGTATGTATGTGCACAACAGGTACTTTGTTTGAAATGTGATGTTGAGTTCTATGGGCCCTAAATTATTATCGGTTGTAATTTGATTCTGGGAAATATGGCCTGCGTGCCATTTCTTTTATTTTGATGTAATTTTAGAATAGATTTTATTTAAAATAAAATTGTTGTAATTGCATCAAGTATGGAGGAAGGCCCAGATGGAGCAAGCCCATGGTGGGAGCCCAAGAAGGATTGTAGTCCGGCCCATGAAGAATTAGATAGGATATCTAGTTTTTTATTATGTTGTAATTAAAAGCCCATAGGATCTTATTTATTTTAAATTAAGTATGCTATTGCATTTGACATATGATATGGATGTATGGATCACCAAATTATAACCCGCTTATATGCATGCTAACCCGTATCACTTAATTTTAACCCGAAAATTAAAACATTGAGTTATTGAAAAGTGCTTCCCACATTCACACCTCTTCCTCCTATTGATCCTGCAATGTGCGCCATACCCTAACTGGGTACATTATAGTATTCGGTGGGCCTTCGAGGGTTAGGATACTTGGTATGGTTAACATGTGAATGGTAATTTGACTCAACATGGGTAGCATTATCTCAGAATGGGCCCTAAGCACAAATGGGTAAAGTGTCAATAAGCCCATCAAACCAATAGTCCTTCATGGAAGGATTGGATAGGTTGTCCTACCAAAAGAATCAATAGTTGGTTAGCGAGCCCTAGTTCGGCCAATCATTGATAAGTTATGGATCTTGGTCAAGTTAGCCACTTAACATCACCAACAAACAAATTAAAATCAGATTAGTAATTTGAATTGGCAAAAGTCCTTTATTTCTAACTTAAGTAATGATTTCTTCCATGTAGGTTATTCCCATTTTCACATAAGCAATTTAAAATGGCTACAACAAACAACAACTCACTCTCACTTAGGTCAATCTTGGAGAAGGAGAAGCTGTCGGGGACTAACTTCCTGGATTGGGCTAGGAACTTACAAATAGTTCTTAGATAAGAATCCAAGGAGTATGTACTGAATGCTCCTTTACCAGCTGGCCCTCCCACAGATTGAGGTGTCACCACGGTGATGGTGGAGCAGTACGACCGGGATGTCAGGGATGACCGAGATGTCTCGTGCCTTATGCTGGGTACCATGGCTTTTGATCTTTAGAAGCAGTTCATGGATGAGCATGCTTATGAGATGATGAATCAACTTAAAATGATGTTCCAAGATCAGGCTCGTCAAGAACATTACCTGACGACTAAGGCACTTTGCACGACTGCAATGGCAGCCGGGACTGCTGTTAGCACTCATATGCTAAAGTTAAAGTAGTTTATTGATACACTTGCCCTCGCCAGTTCCGCAGGACTTGGCATTAGACATTATTCTTGGGTCGCTTCATGAGTCTTACAACTAGTTTATCATGAACTACCATATGCAAGGGTTAGATAAATCGGTGGTTGAGCTGCATGGCATGCTCAAGCTTACTGAGCAGTCTCTTAAGAAGACTCCCGAAGTATTATTGGTGAACAAGGGCAATACACCCATTGCTAAAGAAAAGGCCAAATCTAAGGCCAAGGCCAAGCCTAAGGGTAAAAAAGTGGTGGCCCAACCTAAAGAAAGGGTTGCTTCTCCTGACGAGGTCTGCCATGTGTGTTATAAGAAGGGGCACTGGAAGAGCTCATGTCCAAATCTACGGGAGCAACTGAAGGGCAAAACTGTTGCTTCAGGTATTTATGTTGTTGAGATTAATCTTACTATTTCTACATCTTGGGTCTTGGACACTGAATGTGGATCTCACATTTGTTCAAATGTGTAGGGTCTAAGAAATAAGAGATTACTAGGATATGGAGAAGTAGATCTGAAATGGTGCTCGGGTTCAGGCCATGGAGATTGGAGATTATTTCTTAAAGATGCCTAGTGGACTTCTTTTGGAACTAAGAAACTGTTATTTTGTACCTGCGATGTGCAGGAATATTATTTCTGTTTCTTTGTTGGATATTTATGGTTTTATATTTAATATTGGACATGGGAGAATTTCTATGCAGTGTGGCAATATTATTTATAGAACAACATTTCTTGAAAATGGCTTATATATCCTTGATCTAAAACGTGAAAGTTCGATCTATAACATAAATACTAAAAGGATTAAATAGAATGAAATTAATCCTACATAAATCTCGCACTGTCGACTTGGCCACATAAACGAGAAGTGTATAGCTAGGCTTCACTCTAGTGCAGTGCTAGGGTCATTTGACATCTAGTCTTATGACACATGCGAATCTTATTTGGGAGGCAAGATGACAAAGACGCCTTTTAGCAAGACTGATAAAAAGGCCTCAAAGCTATTGGAGCTGATACATTTCGATGTATGCGGCCCAATGAGCAGTAGTGCTAGATCCAGTTTTCTGTACTTAGTCACCTTTACGGATGACTTCAGCAGATACGGTTACATGTATCTGATGAAGCATAAGTCTGAGACTCTTCAAAGGTTCAAGGACTTTAAGAATGAAGTAGAAAACCAACTTGGCAAGAAAATAAAAGCACTTCGGTCTGACCGAGGGGGTGAATATTTGAGCCATAAGTTTGACTCATTTTTTAGAGAGTGTGGGATTGTATCCCAACTCACTCCTCCTAGTACACCCCAGTGGAATCGAGTGTTAGAAATGAGGAATAACACCTTGCTAGACATGGTCCACTCGATGATGAGTCATGCTACACTCCCTATCTCCTTTTGGGGATATGCTTTAGAGACAGCTGCTTACATTCTTAATAATACACCAAACAAGGCAGTTGAGGGAACACCATATAAACTATGGAAGAGCTGAAAACCTAATGTTTCCTTCTTGAAGATTTGGCTCTGTAATGCACATATTAAGAGATTGACAAGTGGCAAACTCGAGTCCAAATCTGTCAAGTGCCAGTTTGTGGGTTACCTTAAGGAAACTAAGGGTTATTACTTTTGTGATCCAGTGGAAAACAAAGTTTTCATTGCCAGAAATGTAGTCTTCTTGGAGAAGGAATTCCTTTCCAAGAGTGAAAGTAGGAGTAATGTTAAACTTTCAGAAGTTCAAGACTTATAAACTCCTGCAGCTGCTACTGAGGATGCTTCGGGAACCGATCTGACTACTCAAGAAATTGAGGAACTAGAATCGGTTGCACAGGACCTTAGAAGGTTTGGTAGGACACGTCATTAGCCAGAGAGGTATGGCTTTCTCGTGACTAATGATGGAGACCTTATGGTCGTTAAACAAGAGGAGCCCAAGACCTATCAGGAGGTAGTTGAAATGGCACAAAGCCATAGAGGCTAAGTCGCAATCTATGCATGATAACCAAGTATGGAACTTGGTGGATCCACCTCTCGGTGCTAAGGTGATAGGTTACAAATGGTGTTTCAAGTTAAAAGCTGATAACACCTTCAAAGGACGATTAGTGGCAAAAGGATTCAGGCAAGTTCAAGGAATTGACTATGATGAAACCTTTTTACCAGTTGTTATGCTCAAATCCATTAGGATACTACTAGCCATAGCTACATGGTATGATTATATGGTAGATGGATGTTAAGACCGCTTTCCTTAATGGAAAGCTACTCAAGGATGTGTACATGGCACAACCTGAGGGTTTTACCGATCCGAATTATCCTAACCGGGTATGCAAGCTTCAAAGATCCATTTATGAATTGAAGCAGGCATCCAGGTCTTGGAATCAGAGATTCAATGAGGCCATGATGGAATTTGGCTTCACATAAAATTCTGATGAGCCTTGTGTGTATAAGATGGTGAGTGGGAGCGTTTCCACCTTTCTAGTGCTGTATGTTCAAAACATCCTTATCATTGGAGGCGACATACCAACACTAAAAGGGGTTAAGAAGTGTTTAAGTAAGTGCTTCACAATGAAGGACTTAGACGAAGCTGAGATGATCTTAGGGATTAGGATCTACAGAGATAGATCCAGTCGGCTTCTAGGCTTAAGTCAGGCCACATATATTGATAAGGTTCTTAAAAGATTCTGCATGGACAAGGCAAAGAAAGGATTCTTGCCTATGCACCATGGGTTGAAGCTAAGTAAGAAAGATGGTCCTAAAACAAAGAAGGACCGGGAGAACATGGAAAAGATCCCTTATGCATTTGCGATTGGATCTATCATGTACTCCATGTTATGTGCAAGGTCTAATGTCACATTTACACTAAGTATGACTAGCCAGTACCAATCGGACCCCAAGGAGGAACACTAGAAGGCTATCAAGGCAATCCTGAAGTACCTTAATGGGACTAAGGATGCTTTCTTAGTGTATGGAGGTCAAGATGAGCTGGTAGTGTCAGGTTACATTGATGCAAGCTTTGAGACCAATGAGGATGAGAACCAGTCACAGTCTGGTTATAATTTTCGCCTGAATGGTGGTGCCATTAGTTGGAGGTCCTTAGAAAAGGCCACCATTGCTGACTCTGCAATGGAAGCTGAGTACATAGCTGCATGCGAAGCTACAAAGGAAGCCGTTTGGATCAAGAAGTTCATAAATGGGTTGGGAGTAGTACCCATTATCCTAGACCCAGTTGATTTTTTTTATGACAACAACAGGGCCATCGTATAAGCAAGGAGCCCCGGTCACATAAGAGATCCAAACATGTGCTTAGAAAGTTTCACCTCATTTGGGAGATCATGAACAGAGGTGACATATCATTGCAGAGGGTTGACACTAAGAATAATGTCGTTGATCCATTTACCAAAGCATTGCCGCAAACACAGCACAACGGTCATACCGGATCTATAGGAATTAGGGCAATGCCCATTTAGAACTGGTGTAAGTTGGAGATTGTTGGTGTGCCCTAGTTCTTAGGGCATTGGATTCTTGTATTTTGTATTACACATTAAGACTCATTGTATGAATACATTATTTGTGTTACATTAATAAAGGCAATCAATCTATTTCATTTATATCTTGTGCTATAATATGAGTAAAGTATCCATTGATTGATAATCATAAAACCTATTCCAGGCCTGTTCTAATTGTGGAAATGAATAGAACCACAGACTTGTATGTTCGATGACTGTATGACAGTTCTCAACTAGCCATAGTACTTGTATAGTCAGCCATGAATATAGGTACATGTCGTTAACATGGAACTGGATCGATCTGCATAAGAAAGCCACATGGTTGTTGTATCATAGGTCTTTCTTAAGTAGGTCTCTTTTGTCCTCAGACCAGATTTCATTATAGTATCAATATGGAATCTAGTTCACTTTGACATACGCCTAACAGGTCTGTAAAAGGATGCTAAATACGGGTATGATTGGGTGGATCCGTGAACATGTTGATATTGATGATGAAGTGATGGAATTACGACTCGGGTAACACCGAGATGATATCATTGGCCACTTGATGAGTAGGACTAATAAGTGTATGGCCATATCCAAGTAAGTAGGTTGCTTATTTGATTAATCAGTCAAGTCAAGATCAAAACATATAATAAATAGCAGAAGAGGATGACAGACACCATGCCTCTTGTTTATTCATATCGATATCGTTTGGCAAAGGACACTGTGAGATTACTACTGGGTCAGTGTCTTGAACAGACTGCTGCATCTCAGTTTTAATTGGGGGCTGTAACAGTTTGTTGGAACCCACTTACAATCTGTGGGCCTTAGGCCTACTACCAATATAAAGACAGACCTATAGGATCGTGCACATAGATAAATTGAGCTGAAACTTATAGAAATTGTATATATAATGTACATTGGAAGGAACGCGTGAATTAATTAGTTGACATTCGGTGTCAAGGTAATTAATTAACATTGTGTTGATTTAATTTAATCAATAAGTTTACGTAATGTAATTAATTAATATATCAATTAATTGAATTACATAAAGTAAACAACTAATTAAATAATTTTCCTAAGTAGAAAAAGTAAATACATGTATTGTATTTACTTAAGTGTGATTTAATTTTATTTAGGAGTAATTAAATTTAGCCAAATGGAATTAAATTACATAGTATATACTTTTTAATTAAAGTTTGTTTATGTAATTATAATCCTAGTAGTCTTGGGTTTAATTAACATAATTAAAACCCAATTAGACAAGGTGTCTATATAAGGACACACTTAAGGAAGAAAACCTAACCCAAAAACCTATTATTTACTGGAAATTTCAACCCCAAAACAGCCACAATTTACAGTAATAATTCTCCATTCCTTCCGCTTCTTCGGCTAGCACCGGTTCCCGCCTGGTAGTTAGTCATGCACCGGATTGTGGAGATCGTTTCTACTTAAAGAATCAATTCTGCAGCAGTCTCTAGAAGAGACATATTTGGTGAGTGAATCTCTCTTGATTCAAATTGATTTTATTCCAATCAATGGTAATCAGACACGATAGGTGGATTCTTGGAAAATTTTAACGGTGTAATTTTCGCTGCGCCACGTTATTTTTCCGATGATGAGTCGCAACAGAATTACTTTGAATTCTCATTTAAAATAAGAAAAATAGTAAATTTAGTCCGTAAAACTAATTTTTAAAGCTAATTTGGTCCAAAATTATAGTTTTATTATCAATTTGGTCCATAATCAACGTTTTTTTATGAACATCAAGTTAAATTGATAGAATATAACAAAAGATCTTCAATTATTCCATAGGTATGAAATTATGTGATTACATTAATTTGAGATTATATAAAGATTACTAGATTTTTTTCACTAATTTGAAAATTACATAAGAAAATTTGATTTTTTCAAACTTCGTAATGAATAGATAGATACAAATGGTAATTAGCAATCTTATTTCTAGAAGTAGCTTCCTAAGACAAATATACGAACTCATTAACATAAATGGTACTTTGGCAGGCTCACTTGCAAAGGTGAGCTTGCTTAAGTGGATGTATTTACACAAATGCAACCATTGAAAATTATGCATTCATCTCATCCCTCCAATATTTCGATCCAAATTTACCCTAAAATCACATATGAGAATGTACCATGGAATATTCACTAAATGGTTGAGGGAGACTATTTGCTTTTTAGTTTTCTAACAAGTGGCATAAATTTACAAAGTTTGAATTACCTTGAATTTTCTTTAGAAATAAGGTCCTAAAATATTTCAAGGGTAAATTTAGTATGCAATATTTGTTTTCATCAACATGATCAAAACTGGACCAGTGGGTTCAACCGCAAACTGGCTATGGGTTAGGGCAGTTTGATGTAAATTTCTAGTTTTGAAGAAAATCGGTGCTGAGCGATTTAAGTAGTGGCTAAACCAGTGAATAAACTAGTTCAATCCAAGTTGAGTAATTTTTTTATAAATTAATTAAATTTTAAACAATGAGCACACGGTTGAATCATTGGTTGAACCATGTCAAATCAGTTGAACTGTAAATAGGTAGACTTATTGGTTCGTAATCCAGTTCGGTTTCAATAACATTGTTTTTTATAGTCAATTTGGTCCAAAATTAACTATTGATTTAGCCATGAACATCGACTTAAACTGATAAAATACAACGAAAGTTCTTTGATTATTCCATATGTATGAATTTATGTAATTACATTAATTAGATATTTTATGAATGTTAGTAGATTTTTTTCACTAATTTGAAATTAAAAAATAAAATTTAATTTTTTCAAACATAGGTAATGGATAGATACATGCAAATGGTACTTAGCAATCTTATTTCAAAAAGTGAGATTCCTAAGATAAGAGTACTAATACGCTAACATGAATGGTACTTGGCAAGCTCACTTCCAAAAGTAGGCTTGCTTATGTGGATGTATTTAGATAAAATTTTGTCTGCATGCATCATTGAAATTTGTGCCTTCATCTCATTCCTTCTCTAATATTTCTATCCAAATCCACCATGAAATCATATATGATGAGAGAGAATATACTATGGAATATTCACTAAATGGTTAATGATAGAGACAATTTGCTTTTTGCTTTTCTTACAAGCGGCATGGGTTTACAAAATTTTGAATTACCTTAAATTTTCTTTAGAATTAAGATCCCAAAATATTTATGGTTCAATTTAGCATGCAAAATCCATTTTCATCGATGTTATCAAGACCAAACCAATCGGTTTGACATGTTCGACCACAAACCGACTATGGGTTAAGTCGATTTGATGTAAATTTCTAGTTTTGAAAAAATTAGTGTTGCACGATTTGAGCAGTGGTTGAACCAAAAAATAGATTAGTTCAACCCAAGTTGAGTAATTTTTTTAATAAAAAGAATCAAATAATAGTCTTTTTGAAAAATAAGTATCCAGTTGAATCACTAGTTGAACTAGATCAAACTGTTTGAATTGTAAACATGTATTTTTATTCGTTCCTTGTTTGGTCCAGTTTTAATAACATTATTTGTTATAGTCAATTTAGTCCAAAATTAACTTTTTATTTAGTCATGAACAAGGAGTTAAATTGATAGAATACAATAAAAGATCTTCGATTATTCTATTCATATGAAATTACATTAATTTGATATTATATAAAGTTCAGTAGATTCTTTTTGCTAATTTGAAATTAAATAATAAAATTTAATTGTTTCAAACTTGGTAGTGGATAGATACATACAAATGGTAGTTAACAATCCTATTTTTAAAGGTGAGCTTACTAAGGAAAAAATACTAATACATTAATATAAATGCTACTTGGCATGCTCACTTATAAAAGTTAACTTCCTTGAATAGGTGTATTTGGACAAAGTTTCTTTCCGTACTTCCATAGAAAATTGTGGTTATGGAGTAAATGTGAAATTGTGTGCTGTTCTGATTTGGTATAAGCTTGGAATATTTGTTGGCATATATAGATTTTGTTCTTAATTTATGCGGTGAATAAATCAAAATTGGTTGGAAAAGAAAAGGAGTTAGTGGGATTTGTTTTCTACTTACCATCATATTTCCAAATATGATTAAATTGATAATCCTTCATCACTGTCTCCTTTAAGCACCGCCACTTCATCTTCTTCGTCCATTTATGAATTTTCTTCATTCTCCTTCTATTAAGATTTGATTTCCAACCCACTTTTCACCTTCACTGATTCCTTCCATAGCATCTACTATTCTGTTCCCCTTTATTACATCTTTCATTTTTCAAATTCTTACTGTAATAGGCCAACAATCACCCATTCCTTTCAGGAGTTGAGCTAAGGACTTCATGGAATGTGCTCCGTGACGGCCGATTATGAGATTTGGGATATTTGAGACAAAACCGGATTCGTTCCCGTTTGTCGGCCTACGGTTTTTTTCAATTTGAATCGATTCAGTCCGATTTTGTTATTTGATCGACTGGACCAGCTACTGGTTTGTAGTTAAATCAACCGACCGGTAAGTCCGACCGGTAAAAGGGCATTTTTCAACTTCAATAGAGAAAACAACAATAATAATTATGATCAACACTTTAAAAACAACAATAACAATTATGATTAACACTTTAATGTTCAACAAAGTAGATAAATACATAATGTTCAGTAGAACTAATTCTCAATACTAAGATCAACATATGACAAAGAGCAATTCTTTCACAAGATAAGTTAAGTCCCAATAGCAATGAGTCAATAACAATGATTAACGAAGATAAGTAGTGTTGAATACCAGACTAAGCATACTGTCTCAATACTTATGCTATCGCAAGCACAATCAATATCAGTTTCAATGGACAGAAGCAATCATATTAAGCAGTAGTAAAGAGTATAAGGTAGAGAAATCAAACACAGTTGATTTTATAGTGGTTTGGCCTTCTTTGTCTACACCTCTCTCCAAGGTACCTGCTTTCAAATTTTCTTCTCAATTGTTTCTTTCTTCTTGATAGCTTCTGCTTGTTTGCAATCGAGCTCCAAGCTTCATTTTACAAGCTTTGTAGAGTCGTTAGACAGCTTTACTAGACATTTAGACAGAAGTTCTAAAGTTGCCATGAGAGGTAATAGTTGTTTGAGAAAAAATGACAATGGTTTGAGTATTCTGGGTTCTCTCAACACTGAGTTGGTCTTTAATAGCATAGGTTGCGTTGACTAACTCCAGGATTAGTAAGTGACAGCATTTCTTATGTTGAGGTCAGTCTTCCATTTTCACTAAAAAGGAAACTGATGCGTTTTGCATTAGGCATGTGGTCAACAAGCGTCAGACGATTGGTGAGAGACTTTTCTTAGGATCTGCATGCTTTACCAACTTTTTGTCTTTCTAAGGCCTTACACCTTTTGTCTTGGAACAGTGTTCTCCCTAATATTGGCAATCTCCTTTTTGTTTTCCGTTTCCTCAAGTTCCATATTAAACTCAAGGTCTTAATCAAAATTCCTTAAAATAATAACCTTTTTGTCCATAAACTTATTTTAATTTTTAATTAAGGACCACCCAAACACTTTTTCTTTAATATTACTTTCTGATATTTTGGCATTTTCAAACATAAAAAAATATGGATCTTCCTACGTTAACACAAATTAATGACGCTAGAGCGAAGGGGTGGTGTGAGCAGATGATCCTTTTTTACAAGCGACGATAGGCCCAGAGGTCGGGCTGGGAGAAGGTTTTAATTAAAATGTAAAGCAGTTTTGATTTTTGAAAAGCAAAAGGAAGACGTGTGTAAGCGAACGACGTTTTTAACCTCGAGCCTCGATATCGGGCAACCCTCCCTTGCGTGGGGTTTTTATGATAGTGAAAATGTGGTTTTTGGGAAATTAAATTGTTTCGTAAAAGAATCGAGACCTAAGTCTCGATGGAGAGTGTAAGAGTCGCCACAAAATCTTGCTTGAATGGGGTTCAAGGATTCAAAATCTTGCTTGAATGGGGTTCAAGGATTTGAAATCATGCTTGAAGGGGTTCAAGGATTTGAAATCTTGCTTGGATGGGTTTCAAGGATTTGAAATCTTGCTTGAATGGGATGAGGTTCAAGGATTTGAAATCTTGCTTGAATTGTGGTTGACTTTAGGAGTGATAGTTTTGAAATCAAGTTGAGAACGAGTATTTATTCCTTGATCGATAATTTTGGAAACAAAAATTTTTACCTCTTTGATCAGGAATAAATACGGCTTGTTTGCTTTGCCCCTGGAAACTTGAAATGTTGAGGTTTGGAGATGCCCAGCTCTAGTTTGTATCTTAAAACCCAGTGGATGCCCCAGTGTTGGACTATTTCCGCTTTAAGAGCAATCCTGATTCGGGATGGCCCGACGGTAGTGGTGAGTAACTGTTCCAGGATTGGTCATGATGCATGTATGCATGTGTATGTACATGTTTTAAATGCATGGATGTATATGTTTCAATGTATACATGCGCACATAGGCTTTAGAAGATGCATTTCCCGCTATTTGCCCAATCTTGATATTCTATGTTCTTGCTGGGGAGACCGTGTCATGCTTCTAACCAGGGGAATTACATCACGCCTATGATTGATCCTAGCTGGGGAGAGTATATTCTTTATGTGATGTGGCTCTTACACCTCTGCTGGGGATATACAACGGTTGTTGGGGAAGTCCGATGATTGTTGGGGAGAAAGTGGAAGGGCTTCTGCTAGGGAATGGTGGAAGGGTTCCACTTTTTTGCCCCTAGGAACAGTGAATCTGGAAGTGCTCTAAATTTTGCCTGAACTGCCCGATATGGGTTTTCAGCTTAGCGAGCTGCTCTAACTTTTGCCTGAGGTGCCCTTTCAGTCTTCACCTTAGCAAGCCTTTTTTGAAGGTGCTCTAACTTTTGCCTAAACTGCCCAATGCAGGTTTTCAGCTTAGCAAAGTTTTGCCTGAGGCGCCTTTTCGGTTTTCACCTTAGTGAGCTCTTTTTTTTTTGAGTGAGACGCATGTAAGGGGAAAACGTGCACAGCCATGTATGGTGCATGATGTGAATTCAATTCCAAGTAGGCTTAGGACATTTAAATGAATATAGCAAGGCATTCATTCATTCATTCATTAGTAATGTTTTAGCATAATGCACATCATAGATGAAATGAAGTGAAGGACGGAATCAGTAATGGTATCCATCTTGACCGACTCCACGATTGCCACCAACCGGTCCTTGCAGATTTTCCCGCTGGCAGTACTCACCTCACTGTCCTAACTTTTGCATGGACCGTCTTCTCGGTTTTTTATCCACCGGACTTTTTTTTAAGCCCATCCTGGTTGATGGGGTCGATGACTTGGTCTCTCTCCTTCCTGGTAGAACCATTTCTACCTTGTAGGTTGATGGCTATAGTGCCTCCCTAGTGAGTGCTCTAATGCCAGTCCAGTGTCCTTGCAAAGCAAATAGTGACATGCAAATCCACTTTTGATAGAATTCCTTCGACAGATTTGTTGGCTGCTTCTATCACCCCATTGGCTTGTGGGTGATGTGGAGGTGACGAACGATGCCCCAGCCCTTTATTCTGGAACAAATGCGCCGTTGCCCCTTGAAACCATAGTCTCCTCTTGGTCATGACGGGACGCGGAATTCTTTATCGTGCAGATGTGTTCTTCCAAAATTCGGTCGCACATTTTTTTTTAGGCTGTGTCACCCCTACATGACTCCGTTTTCATCCACTTTGGGTGTTGACGTCACAACTATGAACTGATGTCTGTTTGTCGCGAGTAGTCTTGTTTTTCTGGCGATGTCAGTTTCTCCTGCCGTGGTCTCCCCTCCTTATCTGGTCTGGGTCCATAGAGTTTCTGCTCAGTCGATTTTGCCCTTAAATCCTTTGGAGTCTGGCATTTAGTAACTTCTCTGTCAACCCCATGCATGCTGTGGTAGGATCAGGCAAAGCCTGTTACTCATTTTTGGGGCATTTTGCAGTTTCTTTTTCTCTTATCAGGTGTGAGGTCTTTCAAGATGGATACCTTTTTTTGGGTCATCATCTGTCTTTAAATCCATTTCATGCAATGATGTGTTATGTATGCTAAAGACATTATATGAATATTTGTATTTATGCACAGTGTTCCATCCAGAAAAATATCGCACAAATAATTGAAATCAAATTGCATTACATTAAACGCCTCGTGGGCTGAATTGTTCACAAAATAGAATAGAAAACAAAAGTAGATACATCAAAATAATTATCATCCTCCATATACGAAGGGTCTTCTTTTGCTGCTGCATCATCAGCTTCAATAGCTTGAACACATGGATTAGTCAAAGCTGGGCAAAGGATTGTTTTGAACACTAGGCTTTAAAGGCGGTTCTACAATCTTTCCTTCAGCGACCAGTTGTTAGATAGCCCTCAGTAACTGTGTGCAGTCATTCATATGGTGTCCCACTGTCATGTGATAGGAACAGAAATTACCCTTGTCTGCCTCGGCTGACTTTTCAAACGGCTTTAAAGAATTCAATAGACCAACGTTCCTGCATTTTGCAAAAATCTTAGCCAAGGAAAGAGTCCAAGGGGATAGGCCTTGATTTTGCAAATTTCCATCTTGGCTGCCTCATTGCTGGGACACAACGGCAACTTCAGCTGGCTTATCTTCTGAGAATTACCCGCTTTTGCCTATAGAGCCAGAACCAGATCCGCTGCCTAATCCAGCTGTAGCAACTGATCGATACCCAAAACCATGCCCGGAGCTTCTGCCACCCCTTTGGTTCACTGCCTTTTCTTCCTCGTCCCTCTTAATTTTCATGGCCATACTGTAGACCTCACTGAGTTCATTAAAGGTATGGAATTTTATGTTGTTCCTGAAGATGTCCCTGCTACCATCAATCAGCTTCTGGATTAGCTCATCCTCATCAGGGCGGTTCTTTAACAGGATCATCTTATTCATCCGCCTTTGATAATACTCATCAAAGGACTCATTAGGCTTCTGCCTGACCCTTTCCAAGTCGTACAGCTTCACCTGGATTTTAGTGTTGAGGCAATAGTATTTGATGAAAGCCGTTGACAAGGCTTCCCAATCCGATTGCACATCCTCCGATAATGAACGGTACCAAGACAAAGCTCCCCCCTCGAGCATGGTCAGGAAGAAGTTCATCAACTACTATTTGGTGGCACCCGCTGTCAGCATTATTCGGGCATATAGATTCACGTGAGCTTCTAGCAAGCCAATCCCCTTATAGGATGGAACTTTCGGCATTTAGAACCCAACGGGGAAAGTCTCAATGCCCTTGTTGATCATAGCATCCATATTCATGCCCCTCTTGGAGCCCAGGCTAATGTTGGCCCCTTTCTTCTGCTCGGCGACTACTTTGTCCAACTCTGAGTACTTCGCTTTATTTTCTTTTTCATGGCTGCCTCAATCTCTTGCAGCTTCTTTACACTAGCTGAGATATCAGCCCCAAACTGAGAAGACTCAGCCACCTTTTCCTTTCTAGGCCTAGTGGTTTCGATCTCCCCACTATTTCTAATGAGAGCCCATATTTCTTCTTTCAGCATGTCATGGAAATCTTGAAATCTCAGGAAATCCTTTAGGGCATCAGCAAGACTTGGTGTTTGATTGGCCATTTCCACTTCCTCCCTGGAATCAGACTCACTTTCTGTTTCTACTGCCCTCTGTTCCTCAACAGCCGTCAAAGTCTGACATCTTGTTCTCTGTTGATCCAGCTTACTTAGTGAACTGTCTACGCAGAGCTTTAGTCTTATGTACTGTCCTACACCACACGTGGAGTGTTAAGGATGGTGAAGGAATGAAGTGATGACGTGAAGTATGATGCTCGAATGATGCTTTATGAATGAAGATGAAAACAAGGATGGATTTTGTGTTTTGATTTCCTTTATTCGGGATGTCCCAAGTGTTGGGATTTTTCACCGGAAATCACCCGATAAAAGCAGAAGAACGCGACGATTTCCTCAAATCCAGTCCCAGGAGCAATTGAAGTGAAAATTGTAAAACTTAAAATTATAGTAGAAAGAGATTAAATTCTTACCAGGAAAATCTCTTTCAAGAGATGGATGAAGACTGCAGAAATCAAATTAGATTCTCTCCTCGTTTTCGTACACGAATGCCTAACGAACACGACCCGTGCTAGCGTTGGAAAAACAAAAACTATGGTGAGAGGGGCTAGGAGAATTCGGCTATAGCTTAGTGTATTAGTGGTGGCCGAAATTTCTAACCCTAGGTATTTATACCTAGGGTGGCCAAATTCCCTAAGGGGAATTCAGACCCAGCTTGGCTCCTTTCATTCTGTGCGGGCTTCCATCTTTTTAATTTAGGCCCAATCTAATTCTAATCATTCTGGTTTAAATTAATTTCAAGCCCAATTTTAATATACCTATGTATTTAATATATTACACCAACTAATATATTATTTACATTTAAATTAAAATTAGTTTGACCAATTAATTTAATCTATCAAATTAAAATTAAATCTTCACAAGATAAAATCATATGTAAAACCATACATATGAATATTTCCACCTATGAAATAATCTCATAATTAATCTGATTAATTATGAAGAGCCAATTGAATATATTAATTTTATTATTAGGATCAATCCAATTGACCTTTATAATATAATTAACATATCAATATACACCTCTCTCTCCATAGTGTATACTCCAAGTATACATGTGATTCCTTAAGTCTGTGTTCAGTCGTTCTATGTGTACGATCCCATGGGCCCATCTTTATGTTGGCAGTGGGCCTACGGCCCATAGACTGCATTTGGGCTCTAGCAAGCCACTGCAGCCCCCAATTAAGATGGAGATGGCAGTCTAACTGTTATCATAACCCTGTAGTTTAAACTTGTACATCCCATGTCATTGATATCGGTGTCTAACACAGAGGCATGGATTGATCACCCTCTTTTATGTCGGACAATAACTTGATCCCGAATGCACTGAAGCTCACAAACAAGTTCCCACCTGTTTGGGTGTGGCCATACTCTTATCAGTTACATTCATCAAGAGGCCGGTGATATCTTCCCAGTGGACTACTGAGTTATCTGTTCTGCATATCCATAGCATTCCCATGCTAAGTGACATACCCGAAAGTACCCATACTTGGCACCCTATTACAGTCCCTTTAGGCATACCCCTAAGCATGCGACCTCACATGTAACACCATCATATCGTCAGGTCAAAGGATCCATACAAGTACTATACGAGAATCACTTGTGATACTGTACCATGTGGATTACTCGTTTAGTGGATCTATCCAGTATCATTGCCCTCATGCATGTACCCATTAACTTGGTTGACATTCCATGTCCAATGACCGGTAAGACACCGCCATACAACCAGGTTAATGATAGTCTCTTGTTCCATTCATTCCCATGACTGGAACAGACTACGGATCTATTTATGGTCATATCATTTGCCTTATCTATGGTCTTACTGCCAAGTGCATGACACTTGTCATCATGGATATAGATATGTCCATTGGATACTTCATTTAATATACTGCACAAGATAAATATAATAAATGAATTGATGCCTTTATTAATAACACATATAGTACAATACATAAATCCAATAAATGTATAATACAAACACAAGGACCAATGCCTTGGGACTAGGGCATTTCCAACAATCTCCCACTTGCACTAGTTCCAACTAGGCATGGGCCTAATCCCTATAGACCTAGTATGACCCTCGTGCTTGGGCTAAGCCAGCGCCTTGGTCAACGGATCTGCGACATTATCCTCGGTGTCCACTCTGTGCAATGTAATGTCACCTCTCTCCGCGATTTCTCGTATGAGGTGAAACTTTCTGAGCACGTGCTTTGTGTTCTTGTGTGACCGGCACTCCTTAGCTTGTGCAACAGCCCCATTGTTTTCATAGAAGATATCGACTGGGTCCTGGATAGTTGGCACTACTCCCAACTCAGTGATAAACTTCTTCATCCACACAGCTGTAAGAGATTGTGCCCTAAGCCAATGTTGGATTATGTAAACAATCTTCTTAAGTCATTAATAAAGACTTATTTTATCATATATATTTGTATGTTAGTATTTATGATAATGTATCCATGAATTAATTGTGTAATTCTAAATTTCCCTAGTCGATTATTATTATGGGAATAATAACAAACTAAGACTAGTGTGAGTGATAATGGATATTCATAAGATGAATATAGTGTATACAGATACAGATTATACTCACGGGCAATGTGTTAGAGAACATGTTGCTGGAGACCCACTATAAGATCAAGTTCATGGTCACGTGTCACAACTGATCTTGATTATAGTAGTGTCATCAGCTGATTCCTTTGACCTGAGGTCACCATGGATTCCGGGATGAATTTATGTTGTGCTTTGACGCAGTGAAACGCTGCTTGTAACAGAGTAGTTATAAAGGCTGTGGTTGGGTACGATATGACTCATGCTTTGGGATGTGAGTGACAGATATGGGATTTTGTCCCTCTCTAACAAGAGAGCGATATCACTGGGCCCCTCGATAAGTAAGACTGTTAAATGCATGGCCGTGCTCAAATAATTGATAAGAGTATCAATTGATTTGTCTGAACAGTTTACTTTGAGATCGAGAAAGCATATGATTAATTATGTAAGATTGACAAGTGTACCATGTCTTATAATTAATCTTGATATCAAAGAGACAAAAGGGAATATGACATTCTATAAATAGGTATTGGATCATTCCAATCATATTAATTGGGTAGTCGTAATGGCTTGCTAGAGTCCGCTTGTGACCTATAAGGACATTATGGTAATTTCCTTATTGCCAATTAATATGAACCTATGGGGTCACACACAAGAGCAAAATGAAGTTCATCTTATCGGGTATAAATTATTATTGGATAATAATTTATGAATGAGAAAGAGTATAAATATATATAGTGATATATATTTATGTATATATAAATATTAATGTGATTAATATTGCATAAAGTATGCTACATATTATAATTTAATTATATAGAGATATAATTAATTATAATATTATATATACATATGTGTATTATGGAGAATTGATTTGATTTAATGTTAATTGAGAATTAATATTAAATTGTGTGGGTTAATATATAATTATAACTAATAGGTGTATTAGGTTATAATTATAATTAACTAATTAGGTTTTATATTTAAGGAAACAAAAACCTAAAACCTAATCAATCATATAATGATATAGAAGCAGAATTCGGCAGCCACACTAGACCAAGCAGCCAGCCGAAATTCTCCTCTCCAAGCCAAGAGAAAATTTGATTTTCTGCCTCTCTCTCAATTCGAGGAAACCGTTTCTTCTATCCCGGCGCTAGCACGCGGTGAACGTATTGCTCCGTGTGGATCAACCATAGAGGGAAGCTATTTTGGTTCCTTTGATCCAATCCTATAAGAATTAAGAGGTAATTCTTTAACCCTTCCTTTCAATTCAATGCAATATACATGGATCCTTGGTGGGGATTAATCCGTTTTTCTTTCCGCTGCGTATTTATTTTGGCGATTAATTCCCTACAGTGGTATCAGAGCCACTTGTATTTTGATTGAATTGGATTTATGTTTTGATTGGATCAAAATTGCATGTTAGGGTTTGTATGATTTTGATTGGATCAAAATTGTTGTTAGGGGTTATGTATGTTTTTATTTAGGGTTCTATGTTATTATGAATAACAATTAAAATTTGTTTTAATGATTTGGAATGTTTAAGGGGTTGGTGTCATGAATTTGATTCATGGGTTTTTAATTGAAATTGTTTCAATTAATAAATAAAAAAAAAATGTTTTTTTCTTTTCTGGGCATGACGCCCAGAAACAATTTTGAGCGTTGAAATTGCAATTGCAACACCAATTGCAATTGCAACACACATTATAAAAAAAAAAAAAAAAAAAAAGGAATCAAGTTTCATGGGACTACAATTTCGTGGGCATTAATTATACAGTGAACGTGGGAATTAATTCAATTGTTTTCTTCTCATGCTGCGTAAGCAGCATGCTGCTCATGCAGCATGGGCTGCGCAGCCCATCGGGCTGCGCGCAGTATTGGATACTGCAGTGCGCGGCCCGACGAGCATGCTGTCCGACAGTTTTACCCCTTTTTCGTTTTAAGTGTGGAAAATTGTTTCTGCATATTTACGAATTTTTCCAAATTAATTAATTCTAAATACAATGTGATTGTATTTTACCACTTTGAACCCTAAATATTTTTAGATATAAAATTATTGTTGATAATTTTATGCATGGTGTTATGGTATGGTTTTGGACCCCGTGGATGCTTTATTTTATTTATTATGGTTTTTTATAAATACGGCCTGCGAGTCGTTTGTATTTATGTAATCTTATTTTTCTAGATAAATTGTATAGGATGCAATTTATTGTTTGTAAATTTTATTTACTAGAAAATTGTATAGGATACAATTTTGTAAAGTATGTAAATCCATGAGATGGTGCCAAGGAACAAAGACGTGAAGACGGATCCAAGGGATGCGGCTGTGCTGCGACCATGCGATGGTTACAACCACCTAGGAAATGACCTGTTGATTTTCATATTGGCCTGTGAAAATCAATGTAGATAAAACCATACCATAACACGGTCTTTCGAGTCTATTGCATGTTTTATATTTTGATGCCATGTGATGCCATGCTAAGTATGAAATATGCATGCTAGATGAATGTATGACATTGGATGCCATGCTAGAATTAACATTAACTTAGAAAGATTAATGATAATGCCATGTATTGTATGAGATACATTTTAATCACAGGAATTAATAAACCCTAAATAAACTTATGAAGTTTATATTTTTGCCACCCAATTACGTATAACACTAGTCAAGTACTATGTTCGCATCATGGTAGCCACGCCAAAGCGGGTACGCATGTTGTGACCTTAGCGAAGCGATAATATGAGAAATGGTGATTCTCATTGTGTTGTAATTGGTTTAACAAAGGGTTAATCAAAATGGTGTTTTGAACCCGAGGCAAAGATGAGATGAGTAACATGCAAATTAAATATGATATATGATATCATGCATCTCATAAATTAAAAGAGTTACATAATGATGTAATTGACATGGTGATGTCTACCGAAATTATATTTAATCATAGGGACATGCCAAAGCAGTGCTATGGTTAAGTATGGATTTTGGGTCTTTTACCCACTTAAATATTTTAAAGGGTTTTATAATTTTAGTGGGAGTTTAATTCTCTTATGTAATTAACTTTGCATATATTTTCTGTTGTAGATAAATGGCCAACACAAGCAATCCCGGTTCTATTCGATCTATCCTTGAGAAGGATAAACTGAACGGAACCAATTACCTAGATTGGTATCGCAACTTGAGAATTGTTCTCAAGCAAGAGCGAAAGCTGTATGTTCTGGATGGGCCTTTGCCCGCTAACCCTCCACCCACCACAGCTTCAAGAGCTGAAAGGGATGCTTTTCACAAGCATCAAAATGATCAGATTGATGTACAATGCCTGATGCTCGCATCAATGATTCCGGAACTTCAGAAGGATCTGGAAACATTTGAGGCATATGAGATGTCTCAAGAGCTTAAGGAAATGTTCCAAAAGCAAGCGAGAAGGGAAAGGTATGAGACCTTGAGATCTTTGGTTGGGTGCAAGATGACCGAAGGGAGTTCGGTTAGTGCCCATGTTCTGAAGATGAAAGGGTACATTGATCAGTTGGAGAGGCTTGGTTCGCCACTCAGACCTGAGTTGGCAACGGATTTGATCCATAATTCTCTTCCCGAGAGTTACTCCCATTTTGTCATGAATTATCACATGAATGATATGGACAAAACGGTCAGCGAACTGCATGGGATGCTGAAAAACGCTGAAGTAACGATAAAAGAGAAGCCAAGCTCCAAAGGGATCCATATGGTGCAAAAGGGTAGGATCCAGAAGAAGAAGGGTAAAGCAAACAAACCCAAAGAGTTTGGGAAGGATGCAAAGAAGCCCAAAGCTGTTACCAAGGCAAAGCCTCCAAAGGAAGGCACATGCCATTTCTGCAATCAGCCTGGTCATTGGCGCAGAAATTGCAAGCTTTATTTGGAGGACTTGAGGAAGAAGAGAGGCGGTGAGACCGCTAATCAAGGTATTTATGTTATTGAAATATTTCATTCTACTTCTGTTTCTACTTCGTGGGTATTAGATACCGGTTGTGGTTCTCACATTTGTATGAATGTGCAGGGGCTTAAAGGAAGTAGAAAGCTCAAGAAGGGCGAGGTAGAATTCCATGTGGCGAATGGAGCTAGAGTTGCTGCTTATGAAGTCGGTCGCTACGAGCTCAAGTTGCCAAGTGGACTTGTTCTTTCTTTGAATAATTGTTATTTTGTTCCTAATTTGTCTAGGAACATCATTTCTATTTCATGTTTGGACAAGGAAGGATTTAAATGTGTTATTGAGAATAATCACTTATTGCTTTTCAATAAAGACTTGTTTTATGCAAATGCGGATTTACATGATGGTCTTTATTTGTTGAACCTTAGTGAAGGTTATAATGAGCATGTATATAACATAAATACCAAAAGGATAAGAACAAATGTTGTGAATCCTACTTATCTCTGGCACTGTCGTCTAGGACACATTAATGAGAAACGCATTTCAAAACTCCATAAAGATGGAATTTTGGGTCTAGATGTTTTTGAAACATATGACACTTGCGAGTCTTGTTTAATGGGTAAGATGACCAAGAGTCCCTTTACTGGTCACAGTGAAAGGGCTAGTGACTTATTAGAACTCATACATACAGATGTATGTGGGCCTATGAGCACAACTGCTAGAGGTGGTTTTCAATACTTCATTACGTTCACTGATGATTTCAGTAGATATGGTTATCTATATCTAATGAAGCATAAGTCGGAATCCTTTGAAATGTTCAAAGCCTTCCAAAATGAAGTACAAAACCAACTTGGCAAGACAATTAAAGCACTTAGATCTGATCGAGGTGGTGAATATTTGAGCCAAGACTTTGACGATCATCTTAGAAATTGTGGGATTGTCTCACAACTAACTCCTCCTGGTACACCACAGTGGAATGGTGTGTCTGAGAGGAGGAACCGTACTTTATTGGATATGGTTCGGTCGATGATGAGTCAAACAAGTCTTCCCCTATCCTTTTGGGGATATGCACTTGAAACAGCGGCATTCACACTGAACCGAGTTCCATCAAAGGCAGTTGAAAAGACACCATATGAGATATGGGTTGGTAAGAGACCAAATTTGTCTTTTCTCAAGATTTGGGGATGCGAAGCTTATGTGAAATACTTGATTTCAGATAAGTTAGCACCAAAATCTGTGAAGTGCAACTTTGTAGGTTATCCAAAAGAAACTAAAGGTTATTTCTTTTACAGTCCTAGTGAAAACAAAGTGTTTGTTGCTAGGAATGGTATATTCCTGGAAAAAGAGTTTATTTCCAAAGGAATCAGTGGGAGTAAAGTACACCTGCAAGAAAATCTGGATAACCAAAATGAAAATGGTTTTCAAATGGAATAACAACCTGATTCACAAGAAGTTGTTGAGTCAGAACCAGCAACA
Source organism: Euphorbia tirucalli (assembly GCA_039660915.1). Classification (NCBI taxonomy): domain Eukaryota; kingdom Viridiplantae; phylum Streptophyta; class Magnoliopsida; order Malpighiales; family Euphorbiaceae; genus Euphorbia; species Euphorbia tirucalli. The sequence goes on along the minus strand of CM077636.1, from coordinate 36,422,667 downwards.
CAAGTCCAACGTAGATCAAGTAGAGTTCGTCATGAGCCCGAGAGATATGGATTTCTCGTCACGAACGAAAATGATCTGATTCTGTTAGAAGAGAATGAACCTTCCACGTACATGGAAGCTGTCTCTAATTCAGAATCTGAAAAATGGCTTGATGCTATGAAGTCAGAAATTCAATCCATGGACGACAACAAAGTATGGACTTTGGTTGATCTCCCAAAGGGTGCTAAAGCAATAGGGCACAAATGGGTTTTCAAGTTGAAAACGGACATGGATGGGAATATTCAGACTTATAAAGCAAGGTTAGTGGCAAAGGGTTACCGACAAGTTCATGGTATAGACTATGACGAAACCTTTTCGCCAGTAGCTATGATCAAGTCCATCAGAATTCTTGTTGCCATAGCAGCATATTATGACTATGAAATATGGCAAATGGATGTCAAAACAGCTTTCCTAAATGGAAACCTTGTTGAGGATGTGTACATGACACAGCCTGAAGGTTTTGTCGATCCAAAGAATCCTGATAAAGTATGCAAGCTTCAAAAGGCCATTTATGGTTTGAAGCAAGCATCAAGAAGTTGGAATCATTGTTTTGATGAATCAGTCAAAAAGTTTGGCTTCATCAAAAACGAAGATGAGCCTTGTGTGTACAAGAAGTTCAGTGGGAGTAATATAGTTTTCCTAGTTCTATATGTCGATGACATATTGTTAATAGGAAATCACATTCCTACCTTGCAAGAAGTAAAATCTTGGCTAGGAAAGTGTTTTTCTATGAAAGACTTGGGTGAGGCAGCCTACATTCTTGGAATAAAGATCTATAGAGATAGATCTAAGAGATTGATAGGTTTGAGCCAGAGTACATACATTGACAAAATACTAAAAAGGTTCAGTATGGATCAATCAAAGAAAGGAAATGTTCCTATTGGGCAAGGGATAAAGCTTAGTCGTAAGCAATGTCCTGTGACAGTTGAAGAACGTCAATGCATGGATAAGATTCCTTATGCGTCAGCTATAGGATCTATCATGTATGCCATGGTATGTACTCGGCCAGATGTCTCTTTTTCTTTGAGCATGACAAGTAGATATCAGTCTGATCCAGGTGATAGTCACTGGACTGCTGTCAAGAGTATTCTTAAGTACTTGAGAAGAACTAAAGATACATTCTTGATATATGGAGGCTCGGACGAAGATCTTGTTGTAAATGGTTACACGGATGCAAGTTTCCAAACTGATCAAGATCAGATGCAGTCACAGTCTGGGTATGTGTTCATTCTGAATGGAGGTGCGATAAGTTGGAAGAGTTCTAAGCAAAGCACGATAGCTGCATCTACAACAGAAGCCGAGTATATTGCTGCATCAGATGCAGCCCAAGAGGCTGTTTGGATCAAGAAGTTCATCGAAGAACTTGGTGTCGTTCCTAGCATAGTGAATCCTGTGAGCCTCTTGTGTGACAACAATGGGGCAATATCACTTGCTAAGGAACCTAGTGTGTCACAGAAATCCAAACATATACTTCGGCGTTTTCACTACATAAGAGAAGTCATCTCAAGAGGAGATGTGAAGATATGCAAAGTTGCGTCTGAAGACAATGTTGCCGATCCACTAACAAAAGCTCTTTCACAAGCTGTACATGATGGTCATGCTAGGTCCATGGGTATTAGATACATTTGAAGATTGGACTTAGGGCAAGTGGGAGATTGTTAGAGATTGTGCCCTAAGCCAATGTTGGATTATGTAAACAATCTTCTTAAGTCATTAATAAAGACTTATTTTATCATATATATTTGTATGTTAGTATTTATGATAATGTATCCATGAATTAATTGTGTAATTCTAAATTTCCCTAGTCGATTATTATTATGGGAATAATAACAAACTAAGACTAGTGTGAGTGATAATGGATATTCATAAGATGAATATAGTGTATACAGATACAGATTATACTCACGGGCAATGTGTTAGAGAACATGTTGCTGGAGACCCACTATAAGATCAAGTTCATGGTCACGTGTCACAACTGATCTTGATTATAGTAGTGTCATCAGCTGATTCCTTTGACCTGAGGTCACCATGGATTCCGGGATGAATTTATGTTGTGCTTTGACGCAGTGAAACGCTGCTTGTAACAGAGTAGTTATAAAGGCTGTGGTTGGGTACGATATGACTCATGCTTTGGGATGTGAGTGACAGATATGGGATTTTGTCCCTCTCTAACAAGAGAGCGATATCACTGGGCCCCTCGATAAGTAAGACTGTTAAATGCATGGCCGTGCTCAAATAATTGATAAGAGTATCAATTGATTTGTCTGAACAGTTTACTTTGAGATCGAGAAAGCATATGATTAATTATGTAAGATTGACAAGTGTACCATGTCTTATAATTAATCTTGATATCAAAGAGACAAAAGGGAATATGACATTCTATAAATAGGTATTGGATCATTCCAATCATATTAATTGGGTAGTCGTAATGGCTTGCTAGAGTCCGCTTGTGACCTATAAGGACATTATGGTAATTTCCTTATTGCCAATTAATATGAACCTATGGGGTCACACACAAGAGCAAAATGAAGTTCATCTTATCGGGTATAAATTATTATTGGATAATAATTTATGAATGAGAAAGAGTATAAATATATATAGTGATATATATTTATGTATATATAAATATTAATGTGATTAATATTGCATAAAGTATGCTACATATTATAATTTAATTATATAGAGATATAATTAATTATAATATTATATATACATATGTGTATTATGGAGAATTGATTTGATTTAATGTTAATTGAGAATTAATATTAAATTGTGTGGGTTAATATATAATTATAACTAATAGGTGTATTAGGTTATAATTATAATTAACTAATTAGGTTTTATATTTAAGGAAATAAAAACCTAAAACCTAATCAATCATATAATGATATAGAAGCAGAATTCGGCAGCCACACTAGACCAAGCAGCCAGCCGAAATTCTCCTCTCCAAGCCAAGAGAAAATTTGATTTTCTGCCTCTCTCTCAATTCGAGGAAACCGTTTCTTCTATCCCGGCGCTAGCACGCGGTGAACGTATTGCTCCGTGTGGATCAACCATAGAGGGAAGCTATTTTGGTTCCTTTGATCCAATCCTATAAGAATTAAGAGGTAATTCTTTAACCCTTCCTTTCAATTCAATGCAATATACATGGATCCTTGGCGGGGATTAATCCGTTTTTCTTTCCGCTGCGTATTTATTTTAGCGATTAATTCCCTACAACAGCTTCCTTAGCCGCATCACACGCAGCGATTTACTCAGCTTCTATTGTAGAGTCCGCTATGGTTGGTTGCTTTGAGCTCCTCCAGCTTACAGCGCCACCATTCAGCAAAAATACATACCCAGACTGCGACTGGTACTCATCCTGGTCGGTCTGGAAGCTCGCATCAGTGTATCCAGTAACTGACGGTTAAGGTACTTGAGGATCACCTTGACAGCTTTCAAGTGATCCTCCCCGGGATCCTGCTGGTATCGGCTCGTCATACTCAGTGCAAAGGCGACATCAGGTCTCGTACATAACATTGAGTACATAATTGATCCAATAGCCGAAGCATATGGAACCAATTTCATGTTCTCCTTGTCCTCCCTTGTTTTAGGACAGTGTTTCTTACTAAGTTTCAGCCCATGGCCCATTGGCAAGAAACCTTTCTTGGCCCGGTCCATGCTGAACCTTTTCAGAACTTTGTCAATGTACGAAGCCTGACTTAGGCCCAGAAGCCGATTTGATCTATCCCTGTAGATCCTGATCCCTAGGATCTTTTCAGCCTCGCCTAAGTCCTTCATTGCGAAGCACTTACTCAGCCACTACTTTACCCCTTGCAGTGTAGGTATGTCACTTCCAATGAGCAGGATGTCGTCTACATAAAGTACCAGGAATGTGACAATGCTCCCACTAGTCCTCTTATACACACAAGGCTCATCTTGATTCTGTATGAAGCCATATTCCTTTATGGCCTCATTGAATCTTAGATTCCAACTTGGGGATGCTTGCTTCAGTCCATAAATGGACCTTTGAAGTTTGCATACCCTTCCCGGATACTTTGGATCGACAAAACCCTTAGGTTGTGTCATGTACACATCCTCGAGTAGCTTCCCATTAAGGAAAGCGGTTTTGACATCCATTTGCCATACCTCATAGTCATACCATGCGGCTATGGCCAGTAGTATCCTAATGGATTTGAGCATGGCTACTGGTGAAAAAGTTTCATCATAGTCTATTCCATGGACTTGTCTGAAACCTTTTGCAACCAGACGCCCCTTGAAGGTATTATCAGCTTTTAGCTTGTAGCACCACTTGCAACCTATTACCTTAGCACCAGGAGGTGGATCAACTAGGTTCCAAACTTAGTTATCATACATAGATTGCATTTCTGCCTCCATGGCTTTACGCCAATTCGCAGACTGTGGGCTAGCCATAGCCTCCTGGTAGGTTTTGGGTTCTTCCTCATCCCAGATGAGAAGAGTTTGATCATCGGTGACGAGGAAACCATACCTCTCCGGTTCCCGACGATCCCTACCAGACCTTCTAGGTTCTTGTGTGGCCTGGGTTGGTGCTTCCACTTGTGGAAGCTCCACCTGGGCCTCCGAGTTATCCTTTTCAGGAGCTTGTGGACCTTGAACTTCCCTGAGTTCAACATTGCTCCCACTATCTTTCTTGGAAAGGAACTCCTTTTCTAGAAAGACCCCCTTCCTTGCCACGAACACCTTGTTCTCGGCGGGGTTGTAGAAGTAATACCCTTTGGTTTCTCTAGGGTAGCCCACAAACAGGCATTTGTCAGTTTTGGGCTCCAGCTTGCCACTAGTCAATTTCTTGACATGTGCTTCGCATCCCCAAATCCTTAGGAAAGACACATTGGGCTCCTTGCCCGTCCATATCTGATATGGGGTCTTTTCCACTGCCTTAGTCGAAGTATTATTTAAGATGAGAGCTGCTGTCTCGAGGGCGTGTCCCCAGAAACTAATTGGGAGAGATGCTTGAATCATCATTGAGCGGACCATGTCCAACAAGGTCCTATTCCTCCGTTCGGACACCCCATTCCATTATGGTGTTCCGGGAGGAGTGAGCTATGGAACTATTCCATGCTCTCTCAAGTATGAGTCAAACTCTAGGCTCATATACTCACCGCCTCGGTCCGACTGAAGGGTTTTGATATTCCTGCCTAGCTGGTTCTGTACCTCATTCCTAAATTCCTTGAACCTATCAAGGGTCTCAGACTTGTGTTTCATCAGATAGACATAGCCATATCTGCTGAAATCATCCGTGAACGTGACGAAGTACAGATGCCCACCTCTGGTCGCTGCACTCATAGGTCCACATACATCTGAATGTATTAGGTCCAATAAGCCAGTGGCCCTTTCAGCCTTCTTGCTAAAAGGCACCTTTGTCATCTTGCCTCGTAAACATGGTTCGCATGTATCAATTGACTCCAAGTCAAATGACCCTAGGACTCCAGCTTTGTGAAGTCTAGCAATGCGCTTCTCGTTTATATGGCCGAGACGACAATGCCATAGGTAGACAGGATTAAGTTCATTAGGCTTAACCCTTTTAGTGTTTATGTTATAGATATGATTGGTTTCATTTAAGTCCAGGATATATAGGCTATTATTTAATAGAGCATCTCCATAAAATAATCCCTCTCTAGATATTGAAATTCTACCATTAGAAATAGTGAAATTAAATCCAGAAATATCCAACATTGATACAGAAATAATATTCCTGCACATAGCAGGTACAAAGTAACAATGTTCGAAAATTAAAACCAATCCACTGGGCATCATAAGGTGGTATTCGCCGATCTCTATGGTAGCAACCCTTGCTCCATTCCCGACCCGCAAGTCCACCTCTCCCGACCCTAGTGACCTTCTGTTCTTAAGTCCCTGCACATTGCAACAAATGTGAGAACCACATCCAGTATCCAATACCCAGGATGTTGAAACAGTAAGGTTAATATCTATAACATAAATACCTGAAGAGGACGCACCTTGGCCCCTTCTTTGCTCTCCTATCAGCCTGGGACACGATCTCTACCAATGGCCCGCCTGTCTACACCCGAAACAGACATCTTCAAGACCCGCCTTCTGCTGAGCCTTGGGTTGGGCCTTGGCCTTGGCCTTTTCCTTGGCCTTACCCTTGGCAAGAGGAGGGTTCCCCTTGTTGACCAGTAGCACCGGCGGAGTCTTCTTGATTGACTGCTCGGTGAGCTTAAGCATCCCATGCAGCTCACTGACAGTACGGTTCATCCCTTGCATATTGTAGTTCAGGATGAACTGATCATAAGAATCCGGCAAGGATGCAAGGATTGTGTCCACCGCTAACTCTTGAGAGATAGGCGATCTGAGACAGGCCAAAGTGTCCAAATAGCCCTTCATCTTGAGCACGTGTGCGCTCACAGATGTCCCAGCCCCCATCTTACAAGAGTGGAATGCCTTATTGGTCAGGTACCTTTCCTGAAGAGCTTGCTCCTGAAACATCTCGTTTAGAGTTGTTATCATAGCATAGGCTTGATGGTCCATAAACTGTTTTTGCAGTTCGGGGACCATGCAGGCCAACATAAGGCATGTCACATCCCTATTGTCCTTGACATGCGCCTCGTATTCCTCCAGCTGGGCAGCCGGTGGATTACGTCCTTGAGGCGCAGCCGGCACAGGCCTTTCCAGTACATACTCTTTAGACTCTTGTCTTAGAACAATCCTTAAGTTCCTAGACCAGTCTAAAAAGTTAGGACCGGAAAGCTTGTCATTTTCAAGAATAGATAGTAGTGATAAGGTATTATTGTTTGCCATTTGAGTGTTTCTACACAGAAAAACATTTAGAGTGTTAATAAAGGACTTTAAATTATTATTCCCATATGAAATTAATAATGAATCATGTTATTAATTTAAACCGAGTTGTTGGGCTCATGGGCCGAGATCCATATTTCATCAAGATATAGCCAAACGAGGGTTTGGTACAACTACACCTTAATTATTTAGGTAGGAACGCCGTCCAATCCCAACCTAGGGACTCTTGGTTTGATGGGCTTGTTAGCACTTACCCATCTGTGCTTAGGGCCAGGAGAATCTTACTACCCACGCTAAGTCAAAACCTCCATTCAAGTGTTAGAGTATCTCATACTCTAACCCAATACAAAGTGACAATACTCCAGTGTATCCTGCGAGGGCATGGTCTACAACTGGCCTATTCCCACCTCGAGTTGGTTTTGAATGAGGGAAGCACTTTTAAGTGACTTAGTAATTCCATTTGGTGTTGGGATTCGTCACGGGAAACCGACCGATAAAAGCGGAAATACGCGTCGATTTCCTCGAATCCGGCCCAGGAGCTTAAGATGTGGAAATCAAAAACTTAAAGCATAAAAGGAGAGTTTCAAAAACTTACCACAAAGTCTCTCTAAGAGACGGATGCGGACTGCAGAAATCAAGTGTAGATTTCCTCCACCGATGCGTACACGAACGGCTCTCGGACCGAAACCCGTGCTAGCGACTCGGATGACAAGAAGAGAGGGAGAGAGGGCTGCTCACAATAGGAATAGATGGCTGTAATTTTTTTTAAAAAGAAAAATACCATCACCTTAAGTTAGGGCTCTTAATTTCTTTCCAAAAGAAATCAATCCCTAAAATAGGCACCAATTTCTTTTCCTTAAGAAATTCATTCCTAAAGTGGGCAAAACATTTTTGTTCTTATGAAAAGAAAAGGACGGCAAAAAAAACACATGAGAATAGCTGCTGATTTTTTCCTTATGTATCAACCTTCTTACCAAGAAAAAAATCTTCAATGCCACCTAGCATGCAAAGTCCAACTTGGCAACTAACTAGGTCAAACCATGACTCACTCCATCACCATTGGACAAACATAAAGACTCATCATTTCTTCATTAAATGAAAAACATGACTCACCATCTTATTTTTGTCCAAGAATGAGTCACCATTCTCATCCATTCACCACCCATGAATTTCGGCCAACTCAATATGTGTGGGCTTAACATTTCAAGCCTTTGTTGCCCATTTAATTCTATGGTTTTACATTAATTGCAAATAGAATTTTAATTCAACATGTGTGTAAATATACAATACCACATAATGTATAATACATACATTTAAATTAAAATTAATTTGACCTATTAATTTTAACCAAGGAATTAAATTGGACACACATATTACATGTAAACCTATACATGTAAATAATATTTCCACCTAGGAAATAATCTCATAAATTAATTCATTGAATTAATTAAGAGAATGCCAAAATAAATATTTAATTATATTAGTTTGATCAATCTAATTGATCCATATAATATAATTAAAGTATCTCTTTCTCTTCCAACGTGTATACTCCAAGTACACACTTAATCCGACTAGTTAAAGTCCAGACGTTCAATGTGTACGATCCAATGGGCCCGTCTTTATGTTGGCAGTGGGCCAAGGCCCACAGAGTGCAGGCGGGCTCTAGCAAGCCACTGCAGCCCCCAATTAAGACGGAGTAAGCAGTCAAACTGAAAACGTAACCCTGTAGTTTGAACTTGTAAATCCCATGTCGCTGATATCGGTATCCAACACAGAGGCATGGAAGTATCACCCTCTTTGTGTCTGGACCTTTACTTGATACCGAATGAACTGATGCTCACAAACAAGATCCAATCTTGTTTGGGTGCGGCCGCACACTTATCAGTAACATTCTTCAAGAGGCCGATGATATCGTCTCAGTGAATCACTGAGTGACATTCCCTTCTGCATATCCATAGTGCTGCCATGCTCACTAACACACCCGAACGTACCCGTACTTGGCACCCTTTTACAGGCCCGTTGGGCGTACACCAAAGTGTGCCACTTCACATGCAACACCATCATATGGTCCGGTTGAAGGACTTATACAAGTACTACGCGAGAATCATTTGTGATACTATACCATGTAGATTCCCGTTAAGTGGATCAATCCAGTACCATGCCCTTTTTGCATGTACCCAGTAACCTGGTTGACATTCCATGTTCTATGACCGGTAAGACACCGCCATACAACCAGGCTAATGATAGTCTTTAGTTCCATTCATTCCCATGATTGGAACAGACTACGGATAACTTTATGGCCATATCGTTTTCCCTATCCACGGTCTTACTGCCAAGTGCCTCACACTTGACAACATGGATATGGATATGTCCATTGGATACTCTATTTAAAATATAGCACAAGACATATAATAAAGAGATTAATGCCTTTATTTCCTTGACACAAATTGTATAATACATAAAGATTACATTAATGTACAAATGTATTATACAAACACAAGGACCAATGCCTCGGGACTAGGGCATTTCCAACAATCTCCCACTTGCACTAGTACCTACTAGGCATGGGTCTAATCCCTATAGATCTAGTACAACCTTCGTGCATAAGCATAGCCAAGCATGTTGGTCAAAAGATCTGCGACATTGTCTTTGGTGTCCACTCTTTGTAATGAGATGTCACCCCCTCAGCGATTTCTCGCAATAGGTGAACCTCCCTGAGTTCGTGCTTCGTGTATATGTGTGACCGAGGCACATTAGCTTGTGCAACAGCCCCGCGTTGTCACAGAAGATATCAACTGGTTACTGGATAGTTGACACTACCCCCAGTTGCATAATAAACTTCATTATCCACACAGCTTCCCTAGCTGCTTCACACGTTGCAATGTACTCAGTTCCTGTGATAGAAACCGCAATGGTCTATTACTTGGAGCCTCTCCAACAATAGCACCACAATTTAGCAAGATCATGAAGGGAATTAATCGCCAAAATAAATACGCAGCGGAAAGAAAAACGGATTAATCCCCGCCAAGGATCCATGTATATTGCATTGAATTGGAAGGAAAGGTTAAATAATTACCTCTTAATTCTTATAGGATTGGATCAAAAGGAACCAAAGTAGCTTCCCTCTACAGTTGATCCACACGGAGCAATTGATCCACCGCGTGCTAGCGCCGGGATTGAAGAACAATTCTTCGATTGAGAGAGAGGCAAAAAAAAAAAAAACAAACTTTCTTTTGGCTTGGAGAGGAGAATTTCGGCTAGCTCTTTTCTTGGTGTGGCTGCCGAATTCTCTTATGTGTTAGGGTTAGGTTATGTTTTATTTTATATAACCTTTAGTCTTAATTATAATTATAACTTAATACTCCTATTAATTATAATTATAAATTGACCCACACAACTTAATATTAATTCTCAATTAATATTAAATTAACTCCATTCTCCATCATGCACATATGTATATTTAATATTATAATTAATTATATCTCTATATAATTGAATTATAATATGTAGCATACTTTATGCAATATTAATCATATTAATATTTATATACATATATAAATATATATCACTATATATATATATTTATTCCCTTTCTCATTCATAAATTATTATCTAATAATAATTTATCCCCGATAAGATGGACTTCATTTTGCTCTTTGTGTGTGACCCCATAGGTTCATATTAATTGGCAATAAGGAAATTACCATAATGTCCTTATAGATCACAAGCGGACTCTAGCAAGCCATTATGACTACCCAATTAACATGATTGGAATGATCCAATACCTATTTATAGAATGTCATATTCCCTTTTGTCTCTTTGATATCATGATTAATCATAAGACATGGTACACTTGTCAATCTTATATAATTAATCATATGCTTTCTCGATCTCAAAGTAAACTGTTCAGACAAATCAATTGATACTCTTATCAATTATTTGAGCACGGCCATGCATTTAACAGTCTTACTTATCGAGGGGCCCAGTGATATCGCTCTCTTGTTAGAGAGGGACAAAATCCCATATCTGTCACTCACATCCCTAAGCATGAGTCATATTGTACCCAACCACAGCCTTTATAACTACTCTGTTACAAGCAGCGTTTGACTGCGTCAAAGCACAACATGAATTCATCCCGGAATCCATGGTGACCTCAGGTCAAAGGAATCAGCTGATGACACTACTATAATCAAGATCAGTTGTGACACGTGACCATGAACTTGATCTTATAGTGGGTCTCCAGCAACATGTTCTCTAACACATTGCCCGTGAGTATAATCTGTATCTGTATACACTATATTCATCTTATGAATATCCATTATCACTCACACTAGTCTTAGTTTGTTATTATTCCCATAATAACAATCGACTAGGGAAATTTAGAATTACACAATTAATTCATGGATACATTATCATAAATACTAACATACAAATATATATGATAAAATAAGTCTTTATTAATGACTTAAGAAGATTGTTTACATAATCCAACATTGGCTTAGGGCACAATCTCTAACAATCTCCCACTTGCCCTAAGTCCAATCTTCAAATGTATCTAATACCCATGGACCTAGTATGACCATCATGTACAGCTTGTGAAAGAGCTTTTGTTAGTGGATCGGCAACATTGTCTTCAGACGCAACTTTGCATATCTTCACATCTCCTCTTGAGATGACTTCTCTTATGTAGTGAAAACGCCGAAGTATATGTTTGGATTTCTGTGACACACTAGGTTCCTTAGCAAGTGATATTGCCCCATTGTTGTCACACAAGAGGCTCACAGGATTCACTATGCTAGGAACGACACCAAGTTCTTCGATGAACTTCTTGATCCAAACAGCCTCTTGGGCTGCATCTGATGCAGCAATATACTCGGCTTCTGTTGTAGATGTAGCTATCGTGCTTTGCTTAGAACTCTTCCAACTTATCGCACCTCCATTCAGAATGAACGCATACCCAGACTGTGACTGCATCTGATCTTGATCAGTTTGGAAACTTGCATCCGTGTAACCATTTACAACAAGATCTTCGTCCGAGCCTCCATATATCAAGAATGTATCTTTAGTTCTTCTCAAGTACTTAAGAATACTCTTGACAGCAGTCCAGTGACTATCACCTGGATCAGACTGATATCTACTTGTCATGCTCAAAGCAAAAGAGACATCTGGCCGAGTACATACCATGGCATACATGATAGATCCTATAGCTGACGCATAAGGAATCTTGTCCATGCGTTGACGTTCTTCAACTGTCACAGGACATTGCTTACGACTAAGCTTTATCCCTTGCCTAATAGGAACATTTCCTTTCTTTGATTGATCCATACTGAACCTTTTCAGTATTTTGTCAATGTATGTACTCTGGCTCAAACCTATCAATCTCTTAGATCTATCTCTATAGATCTTTATTCCAAGAATGTAGGCTGCCTCACCCAAGTCTTTCATAGAAAAACACTTTCCTAGCCAAGATTTTACTTCTTGCAAGGTAGGAATGTGATTTCCTATTAACAATATGTCATCGACATATAGAACTAGGAAAACTATATTACTCCCACTGAACTTCTTGTACACACAAGGCTCATCTTCGTTTTTGATGAAGCCAAACTTTTTGACTGATTCATCAAAACAATGATTCCAACTTCTTGATGCTTGCTTCAAACCATAAATGGCCTTTTGAAGCTTGCATACTTTATCAGGATTCTTTGGATCGACAAAACCTTCAGGCTGTGTCATGTACACATCCTCAACAAGGTTTCCATTTAGGAAAGCTGTTTTGACATCCATTTGCCATATTTCATAGTCATAATATGCTGCTATGGCAACAAGAATTCTGATGGACTTGATCATAGCTACTGGCGAAAAGGTTTCGTCATAGTCTATACCATGAACTTGTCGGTAACCCTTTGCCACTAACCTTGCTTTATAAGTCTGAATATTCCCATCCATGTCCGTTTTCAACTTGAAAACCCATTTGTGCCCTATTGCTTTAGCACCCTTTGGGAGATCAACCAAAGTCCATACTTTGTTGTCGTCCATGGATTGAATTTCTGACTTCATAGCATCAAGCCATTTTTCAGATTCTGAATTAGAGACAGCTTCCATGTACGTGGAAGGTTCATTCTCTTCTAACAGAATCAGATCATTTTCGTTCGTGACGAGAAATCCATATCTCTCGGGCTCATGACGAACTCTACTTGATCTACGTTGGACTTGTGTTATCGGTTCTGACTCAACAACTTCTTGTGAATCAGATTGTTCCATTTGAAACTCACTTTCAACTTGGTTATCCATATTTTCTTGTAGGTGTACTTTACTCCCACTGATTCCTTTGGAAATAAACTCTTTTTCCAGAAATGTACCATTCCTAGCAATAAACACTTTGTTTTCACTAGGATTGTAAAAGAAATAACCTTTAGTTTCTTTTGGATAACCAACAAAATTGCACTTCACAGATTTTGGTGCTAACTTATCTGAAATCAAGTATTTCACATAAGCTTCGCAACCCCAAATCTTGAGAAAAGACAAATTTGGTCTCTTACCAACCCATATCTCATATGGTGTCTTTTCAACTGCCTTTGATGGAACTCGGTTCAGTGTGAATGCCGCTGTTTCAAGTGCATATCCCCAAAAGGATAGAGGAAGACTTGTTTGACTCATCATCGACCGAACCATATCCAATAAAGTACGGTTCCTCCTCTCAGACACACCATTCCACTGTGGTGTACCAGGAGGAGTTAGTTGTGAGACAATCCCACAATTTCTAAGATGATCGTCAAAGTCTTGGCTCAAATATTCACCACCTCGATCAGATCTAAGTGCTTTAATTGTCTTGCCAAGTTGGTTTTGTACTTCATTTTGGAAGGCTTTGAACATTTCAAAGGATTCCGACTTATGCTTCATTAGATATAGATAACCATATCTACTGAAATCATCAGTGAACGTAATGAAGTATTGAAAACCACCTCTAGCAGTTGTGCTCATAGGCCCACATACATCTGTATGTATGAGTTCTAATAAGTCACTAGCCCTTTCACTGTGACCAGTAAAGGGACTCTTGGTCATCTTACCCATTAAACAAGACTCGCAAGTGTCATATGTTTCAAAAACATCTAGACCCAAAATTCCATCTTTATGGAGTTTTGAAATGCGTTTCTCATTAATGTGTCCTAGACGACAATGCCAGAGATAAGTAGGATTCACAACATTTGTTCTTATCCTTTTGGTATTTATGTTATATACATGCTCATTATAACCTTCACTAAGGTTCAACAAATAAAGACCATCATGTAAATCCGCATTTGCATAAAACAAGTCTTTATTGAAAAGCAATAAGTGATTATTCTCAATAACACATTTAAATCCTTCCTTGTCCAAACATGAAATAGAAATGATGTTCCTAGACAAATTAGGAACAAAATAACAATTATTCAAAGAAAGAACAAGTCCACTTGGCAACTTGAGCTCGTAGCGACCGACTTCATAAGCAGCAACTCTAGCTCCATTCGCCACATGGAATTCTACCTCGCCCTTCTTGAGCTTTCTACTTCCTTTAAGCCCCTGCACATTCATACAAATGTGAGAACCACAACCGGTATCTAATACCCATGAAGTAGAAACAGAAGTAGAATGAAATATTTCAATAACATAAATACCTTGATTAGCGGTCTCACCGCCTCTCTTCTTCCTCAAGTCCTCCAAATAAAGCTTGCAATTTCTGCGCCAATGACCAGGCTGATTGCAGAAATGGCATGTGCCTTCCTTTGGAGGCTTTGCCTTGGTAACAGCTTTGGGCTTCTTTGCATCCTTCCCAAACTCTTTGGGTTTGTTTGCTTTACCCTTCTTCTTCTGGATCCTACCCTTTTGCACCATATGGATCCCTTTGGAGCTTGGCTTCTCTTTTATCGTTACTTCAGCGTTTTTCAGCATCCCATGCAGTTCGCTGACCGTTTTGTCCATATCATTCATGTGATAATTCATGACAAAATGGGAGTAACTCTCGGGAAGAGAATTAAGGATCAAATCCGTTGCCAACTCAGGTCTGAGTGGCGAACCAAGCCTCTCCAACTGATCAATGTACCCTTTCATCTTCAGAACATGGGCACTAACCGAACTCCCTTCGGTCATCTTGCACCCAACCAAGGATCTCAAGGTCTCATACCTTTCCCTTCTCGCTTGCTTTTGGAACATTTCCTTAAGCTCTTGAGACATCTCATATGCCTCAAATGTTTCCAGATCCTTCTGAAGTTCCGGAATCATTGATGCGAGCATCAGGCATTGTACATCAATCTGATCATTTTGATGCTTGTGAAAAGCATCCCTTTCAGCTCTTGAAGCTGTGGTGGGTGGAGGGTTAGCGGGCAAAGGCCCATCCAGAACATACAGCTTTCGCTCTTGCTTGAGAACAATTCTCAAGTTGCGATACCAATCTAGGTAATTGGTTCCGTTCAGTTTATCCTTCTCAAGGATAGATCGAATAGAACCGGGATTGCTTGTGTTGGCCATTTATCTACAACAGAAAATATATGCAAAGTTAATTACATAAGAGAATTAAACTCCCACTAAAATTATAAAACCCTTTAAAATATTTAAGTGGGTAAAAGACCCAAAATCCATACTTAACCATAGCACTGCTTTGGCATGTCCCTATGATTAAATATAATTTCGGTAGACATCACCATGTCAATTACATCATTATGTAACTCTTTTAATTTATGAGATGCATGATATCATATATCATATTTAATTTGCATGTTACTCATCTCATCTTTGCCTCGGGTTCAAAACACCATTTTGATTAACCCTCTGTTAAACCAATTACAACACAATGAGAATCACCATTTCTCATATTATCGCTTCGCTAAGGTCACAACATGCGTACCCGCTTTGGCGTGGCTACCATGATGCGAACATAGTACTTGACTAGTGTTATACGTAATTGGGTGGTAAAATTATAAACTTCATAAGTTTATTTAGGGTTTATTAATTCCTGTGATTAAAATGTATCTCATACAATACATGGCATTAACATTAATCTTTCTAAGTTAATATTAATTCTAGCATGGCATCCAATGTCATACATTCATCTAGCATGCATATTTCATACTTAGCATGGCATCACATGGCATCAAAATATAAAACATGCAATAGACTCGAAAGACCGTGTTATGGTATGGTTTTATCTACATTGATTTTCATAGGCCAATATGAAAATCAACAAGGCCATTTCCTAGGTGGTTGTAACCATCGCATGGTCACAGCTCTCCCGCACCCCTTGGATCCGTCCTCACGTCTTTGTTCCTTGGCACCATCTCATGGATTTACATATTTTACAAAATTGCAACCTATACAATTTTTTTTTTTTTAGTAAAATAAAATTTACATATTATAAATTGCATCCTATACAATTTATCTAGTAAAATTAAAATTAAAATTTACATAAATACAAACGACTCGCAGGTCGTATTTATATAAAACCATAATAAAATAAAGCATCCACGGGTCCAAAACCATACCACAACACCATGCATAAAATTATCAACAATAATTTTATATCTAAAATATTTAGGGTTCAAAGTGGTAAAATACAATCACATTGTATTAAGAATTAATTAATTTGAAAAAAAAAAAAATTCGTAAATATGCAGAAACAATTTTCCACACTTAAAACGAAAAAGGGGTAAAACTGTCGGACAGCATGCTCGTCGGGCCGCGCACTGCAGTATCCAATACTGCGCGCAGCCCGACGGGCTGTGCAGCCCATGCTGCTTACGCAGCATGGCAATATGCAATTGCAATTGCAATTGCAGTTGGGCGCAATTGCAATTGCAATTGCATCCATAATTATTCTGGGCATTATGCCCAGAATAACGAAAACAACAATTGTTTTCCTTTTTTTTTTTTTTTTTTTATTTTATTTTATTAATTTCATTTAATTAATTGAAACAATTTCAATTAAAATCCCATGAATCAAATTCATGATAACAACCCCTTAAACATTCCAAATCATTAAAACAAATTATTCACAATGATTAATGTATAAAATCAAATTTTAATTGTTATTCATAATAACATAGAACCCTAAATAAAAACATACAAACCCCTAACAACAATTTTGATCCAATCAAAATCATACAATCCTTAACATGCAATTTTGATCCAATCAAAACATAAATCCAATTCAATCAAAATACAAGTGGCTCTGATACCACTGAAGGGAATTAATCGCCAAAATAAATACGCAGCGGAAAGAAAAACGGATTAATCCCCGCCAAGGATCCATGTATATTGCATTGAATTGGAAGGAAAGGTTAAATAATTACCTCTTAATTCTTATAGGATTGGATCAAAAGGAACCAAAGTAGCTTCCCTCTACAGTTGATCCACATGGAGCAATTGATCCACCGCGTGCTAGCGCCGGGATTGAAGAACAATTCTTCGATTGAGAGAGAGGCAAAAAAAAAAAAAAAACAAACTTTCTTTTGGCTTGGAGAGGAGAATTTCGGCTAGCTCTTTTCTTGGTGTGGCTGCCGAATTCTCTTATGTGTTAGGGTTAGGTTATGTTTTATTTTATATAACCTTTAGTCTTAATTATAATTATAACTTAATACTCCTATTAATTATAATTATAAATTGACCCACACAACTTAATATTAATTCTCAATTAATATTAAATTAACTCCATTCTCCATCATGCACATATGTATATTTAATATTATAATTAATTATATCTCTATATAATTGAATTATAATATGTAGCATACTTTATGCAATATTAATCATATTAATATTTATATACATATATAAATATATATCACTATATATATATATTTATTCCCTTTCTCATTCATAAATTATTATCTAATAATAATTTATCCCCGATAAGATGGACTTCATTTTGCTCTTTGTGTGTGACCCCATAGGTTCATATTAATTGGCAATAAGGAAATTACCATAATGTCCTTATAGATCACAAGCGGACTCTAGCAAGCCATTATGACTACCCAATTAACATGATTGGAATGATCCAATACCTATTTATAGAATGTCATATTCCCTTTTGTCTCTTTGATATCATGATTAATCATAAGACATGGTACACTTGTCAATCTTATATAATTAATCATATGCTTTCTCGATCTCAAAGTAAACTGTTCAGACAAATCAATTGATACTCTTATCAATTATTTGAGCACGGCCATGCATTTAACAGTCTTACTTATCGAGGGGCCCAGTGATATCGCTCTCTTGTTAGAGAGGGACAAAATCCCATATCTGTCACTCACATCCCTAAGCATGAGTCATATTGTACCCAACCACAGCCTTTATAACTACTCTGTTACAAGCAGCGTTTGACTGCGTCAAAGCACAACATGAATTCATCCCGGAATCCATGGTGACCTCAGGTCAAAGGAATCAGCTGATGACACTACTATAATCAAGATCAGTTGTGACACGTGACCATGAACTTGATCTTATAGTGGGTCTCCAGCAACATGTTCTCTAACACATTGCCCGTGAGTATAATCTGTATCTGTATACACTATATTCATCTTATGAATATCCATTATCACTCACACTAGTCTTAGTTTGTTATTATTCCCATAATAACAATCGACTAGGGAAATTTAGAATTACACAATTAATTCATGGATACATTATCATAAATACTAACATACAAATATATATGATAAACTAAGTCTTTATTAATGACTTAAGAAGATTGTTTACATAATCCAACATCGGCTTAGGGCACAATCTCTAACAGATCACATACCTATACTGCGACTTATATTCATCCTGGTCGGTCTGGAAGCTTGCATCAGTGTACCTTGTAACTGACTGCTCTTCCTAGCTTTCATGCACTAAGAAGCTATCCTTAGTCCGGTTAAGGTACTTCAGGATTGCTTTGACAGCCTACCTGTGATCCATTCAGGATCCAGCTCATCATACTTAGTGCAAAGCCGACATCAGGTCTTGTACATAGCATGAAGTACATGATTGATCCTATAGCCGAAGCATATAGAACCAATTCATGTTCTCCCTATCCAGCCTATGACCCATTGGCAAGAAACCTTTCTTAGCTTGGTCCATGCTGAATCTTTTTAGAACGAAGTCTATGTACTTGGCCTGACTTAGGCCCAGAAGCCGATTGGAACTAACCCTGTAGATACTGATCCCTAGGATCGTCTCAGCTTCGCCTAAGTCCTTCATTGCGAAGCACTTACACAACCATTACAATTCCCTTGTAGTGTTGGTATGTCGCTTCCAATCAGAAGGATGCCATCCATATATAATACCAGGAAAGTTACTATGCTCCCACTAAACCTCTTATACACACCCTTAAAGGTATTGTCGGCCTATAGCTTATGGCACCACTTGCAACCTATTACCTTAGCACCTGGAGGTGCATCAACCAGGTTCCAAACCTGATTGTCGTACATAGATTGCAAATCCACCACCATGGCAGATAGTGGGCTAGCTATAGCCTACTAGTAGGTTTTGAGCTCCTCTTCATCCAAGACAAAAGGAGCGTAATCATTAGAAACAAAACCGATGTTGCTCATGTTCCTGATGATCCCTACCAGACCTTTTAGGTCCTTGCGTGACCTGGGCTGGTGCTTTCCCTTTTGGAAGCTTCACCCTGGTCTCCGAGTTATCCTTTTTAGGAGTTTCTAAGCTTTGAAACTTCCCTGAGTTCAAAATCGCTCCCACTGTCTTTCTTGGAAAGAAATCCCTTTTCAAGAAGGACCCCCTTTCACGCCATGAACACCTTGTTCTCTGCGGGGTTGTAGAAGTAACACCCTTTGGTTTCCCTAGGGTAGCTCACAAACAGGCATTAGTCGGTTTTGGGTACTAGTTTTGCTCACAGTCAATTTCTTGACTTGTGCATAACAACCCCAAATCCGTAAGAAAGACACATTAGGCACCCTACCCGTCCATATTCCAAATGGGGTCTTTTCCAAAGCCTTAGTCGGAGTAAAATAGAAAATGAGAGCCATTGTCTCAAGAGCGTATCCATTAAAAAACTTATTGGGAGAGATGCATGACTCATCGTTTGAGCGGACCATGTCCAACAAGGTCCTATTCCTCCATTTGGACACCCCATTCCATTGTGGTGTTCCTGGAGGAGTGAGCTGTGGAACTATTCCATGCTCTCTCAAAATGAGTCAAACTTTAGGCCTATATGCTCACCACCTCGGTCCAACCGAAAGGCTTTGATATTTCTGCCTAGTTGGTTCTGTACTTCGTTCCTTATTCCCTTGAACCTATCAAGGGTCTCAGACTTATATTTCCTTACATAGGCATAGCCATTTCTGATGAAATCGTCTGTGAAGGATACGAAGTATAGATGTTCACCCCTAGTTGCTATGCTTGTCGGTCCATATACATCTCAATGCATTAGGTCCAATAAGCTAGCGACCCTTTTAGCCTCCTTGCTAAAAGGTTCTTTAGTCATTTTACCTTATAAACAAGACTCGCATATATCAAGTGACTCCATGTCAAATGATCCTAGGATTCAAGCTATGTGTGAAGCCTAGCTATGCGCTTCTTGTTTATGTGGCCTAATGACAATGCCAAAGGTAAACCGGATTAAGTTCGTTAGGCTTAACCCATTAAGTATGTATATTATAGACATGATTAGTTTCATTTGGATCCAGGATATAAAAGATATTATTTAACAGAGCTACTCCATAAAATAATTCTTTTCTAGATAAACCCTTTTTACTATTATCAATAGTAAATGTACATCCAGAAATATCCAAAACTGAAACAGAAATAATATTCCTGTACATTACAGGTACAAAATAACATAGTTCCAGTAACAAAACCAATCTACTAGGCATCATAAGCTGGTCCCGCTGATCTCTATGGCAGCAACCCTTGCTCCATTTCTGACCCGCAAGTCCACTTGTCCCGATCCCAGTGATCTCCTGTTCTTAAGTCCCTGCACATTCAACAAATGTGAGAACCACATCTAGTATCCAATACATAAGATGTTGAAACAGAGGTTAATGTCTATGACATATATACCTGATGAAGACACGCCCTGCGTCTTCCTTTTCTCTCCCAAAAGCTTGGGACACGATCTTTTCCAATGTCTAGCCTGCCTGCAACCGAAGCAGACATCCTTGGAACGGGCCTTGGGCTGGGCTTTAGCCTTTTTAGCCTTGGCTTCCTTAGCCTTGGCCTTGGCCTTTGCCTTGCCTTTAGCAAAAAGAGGTTTCCCCTTGTTAACCTCAAGTACCGGCGGAGTCTTCTTGATCGACAGTTCAGCGAGCTCAAGCATCCAATGCAGCTCACTAACGGTCCGGTCCATCCCTTGCTTGTAAAATTTTAGGATGAATTGATCATAAGAATCCGGTAAAGAAGCCAGGATCGTGCTAACCGCCAGCCCCCGTGAGATAGGCGTTCCGAGACGGGCTAACTTATCTAGATAGCCCTTCATCTTGAGCACGTGTGCACTCACAGATGTCCCAGCTCCCATCTTACAGCTGCGGAATGCCTTGTGGATCAGGTACCTTTCCTGATAAGCTTGCTCATAAAACATCTCTTTCAGAGTTGTCATCATAGCAAAGGCATGATGATCCATGAACTGCTTTTGCAATTCAGGAACCATACTAGCCAACATCAGGCATGTTACATCCCGGTTATCTTTTACATGTGCCAAGTATTCCTCCAGCTGGGCAGCCGGTGGATTACTTCCCGTTGGCACAGCCGGTACAGGCTTTTCGAGCACATACTCTTTAGACTCTTGTCTTAGAACTTTCCTTAAGTTCATAGACCAGTCCCAAAAGTTAGGGCCAGAAAGCTTGTCCCATTCCAAGAAAGATCGCAGTGATAAAGTATCATTCGTAGCCATTGGTTTCTACATAGAAAAATACGAGTGTTAATAAAGGACTTAACATTTTCTTCCCATATTATAATTAATAATGAATCGTGTTATTAATTAACTCGAGTTGTTGGGCTCATGGGCCGAGATCCATATTATATCAAGATATAGCCAGACGAGGGCCTGGAACAACTATACCCCAATTTTTAGGTAGGAACGCCGTCCAATCCCAACCTAGGGACTCTCGGTTTGATGGGTCTGTTGGCACTTACCCATCTGTGCTTAGGGCTAGGAACATCCTACTACCCACACTAAGTCAAAACCTCCATCCAAGTGTTAGAGTAACCAATACTCCAACCCAATACAAAATGACGATACTCCAGTGCATCCAACGAGGGTTGGTCTACAGCTGGCCTATCCCCACTTCGAGTAGGTTATGAATGAGGGAAGCACTTTTAAGAGACTTAGTAATTACCTTTTGGTTATTAGATTCAATTAATAACGGCTTAGATGCATAGGCGGGTGAAATAGGGTTTGTACATACATTCTCACATGTAAATAAATAAAGCATAATTAAATAGAAATGAAATGCTATGGGCCAAACTTTACATCCTAATATAATTCTAGTAAACCTATACTAGAACGACATCAGGTGGGTCGCATCCTCATCCTTCTCGCACGCCAATCCAATCGGCTTCTTCTTTACATAATTTCATAATATACACATAAAATAAAATTACATAAAAAGAAAACGGCGCTTAGGTCGTATTTACCAAAAGAATATTACAACCCAAATAAATAAGGCCCAAAACATCCATTCATGCATTTAATCATACATACACATATCCAATACATACAATTTATAAACATGTTAAATGCATGAATTAATCCCATTTCAATATATGTCCATAGCCATTTTGAAATCACCAAATTTTGGCCGATCATGGTTCTAAACCCGTGCGGGCTTTGGGCCTCCAACCCAGGCAAAAATTGCTCCCAAATCCAATTGGGAAACCATGAATTCCAAAATTAGCCGTCCGGGTAATCGTGCCAAGAAAACCCGAACCAATTTCAATTAACCGTATTAATTTCTCCAAAATTAATATCGCATGAACGAAAAATAAATTCATTCATAAAACATGCGCATAAAATTTCCAAAATTAAACACGCACAATTTTTAAAACAATTAAAATTTTAAAATCCCACGCGCATAAAAATTACCAAAATTTAAACACGCATATTTTTAAAATTTTAAATCCGGCCCGGCCCAAAAATCCCGCCAAATCCAAAAACGGGCCCGGCCCGCCGCGAGGGGCAGCCGCGGCGCTGCTGCCCAGCAGCAGCCTGCTGCTGGCGTGCAGCAGCTGCTGCCCAGCACCAGCTGCTGGCGTGCAGCAGCTGCTGCCTGTGGCGCCCAGCGCCGCAGGCAGTGGCTGCTGCCCCCGTTTTGACCCGAAACGGTCCGTGATTTTTCCGAAAAAAAAAATAGCAACATGAAATTAAATCACCAAGAAATAAATTTCAACAATGGAAAATTAAAGACAGCATAAAACAAATATGCAAAATAAAATTCCATAAACAAGAAAATCACAAATAGAAAATAAAACCTAGCATACACCATATGCAACATGATTTTCCATTTGCAAAATTCAACGGGCAAAATCACAAACCCGAAACCAAAAGAATCCCGTCCACAAAATCGCCAATTTTAAAACACGGGATCCGCCAAGTTAAAGATTTCCACGGATCAAAAGCCTGCTCTGATACCACTGTTGGGATTCGTCACGGGAAACCGACCGATAAAAGCGGAAATACGCGTCGATTTCCTCGAATCCGGCCCAGGAGCTTAAGATGTGGAAATCAAAAACTTAAAGCATAAAAGGAGAGTTTCAAAAACTTACCACAAAGTCTCTCTAAGAGACGGATGCGGACTGCAGAAATCAAGTGTAGATTTCCTCCACCGATGCGTACACGAACGGCTCTCAGACCGAAACCCGTGCTAGCGACTCGGATGACAAGAAGAGAGGGAGAGAGGGCTGCTCACAATAGGAATAGATGGCTGTAATTTTTTTAAAAAAGAAAAATACCATCACCTTAAGTTAGGGCTCTCAATTTCTTTCCAAAAGAAATCAATCCCTAAAATAGGCACCAATTTCTTTTCCTTAAGAAATTCATCCCTAAAGTGGGCAAAACATTTTTGTTCTTATGAAAAGAAAAGGACGGCAGAAAAAACACATGAGAATAGCTGCTGATTTTTTCCTTATGTATCAACCTTCTTACCAAGAAAAAAATCTTCAATGCCACCTAGCATGCAAAGTCCAACTTGGCAACTAACTAGGTCAAACCATGACTCACTCCATCACCATTGGACAAACATAAAGACTCATCATTTCTTCATTAAATGAAAAACATGACTCACCATCTTATTTTTGTCCAAGAATGAGTCACCATTCTCATCCATTCACCACCCATGAATTGAATTTCGGCCAACTCAATATGTGTGGGCTTAACATTTCAAGCCTTTGTTGCCCATTTAATTCTATGGTTTTACATTAATTGCAAATAGAATTTTAATTCAACATGTGTGTAAATATACAATACCACATAATGTATAATACATACATTTAAATTAAAATTAATTTGACCTATTAATTTTAACCAAGGAATTAAATTGGACACACATATTACATGTAAACCTATACATGTAAATAATATTTCCACCTAGGAAATAATCTCATAAATTAATTCATTGAATTAATTAAGAGAATACCAAAATAAATATTTAATTATATTAGTTTGATCAATCTAATTGATCCATATAATATAATTAAAGTATCTCTCTCTCTTCCAACGTGTATACTCCAAGTACACACTTAATCCGACTAGTTAAAGTCCAGACGTTCAATGTGTACGATCCAATGGGCCCGTCTTTATGTTGGCAGTGGGCCAAGGCCCACAGACTGCAGGCGGGCTCTAGCAAGCTACTGCAGCCCCCAATTAAGACGGAGTAAGCAGTCAAACTGAAAACGTAACCCTGTAGTTTGAACTTGTAAATCCCATGTCGCTGATATCGGTGTCCAACACAGAGGCATGGAAGTATCACCCTCTTTGTGTCTGGACCTTTACTTGATACCGAATGAACTGATGCTCACAAACAAGATCCAATCTTGTTTGGGTGCGGCCGCACACTTATCAGTAACATTCTTCAAGAGGCCGATGATATCGTCTCAGTGAATCACTGAGTGACATTCCCTTCTGCATATCCATAGTGCTGCCATGCTCACTGACACACCCAAACGTACCCGTACTTGGCACCCTTTTACAGGCCCGTTGGGCGTACACCAAAGTGTGCCACTTCACATGCAACACCATCATATGGTCCGGTCGAAGGACTTATACAAGTACTACGCGAGAATCATTTGTGATAATATACCATGTAGATTCCCGTTAAGTGGATCAATCCAGTACCATGCCCTTTTTGCATGTACCCAGTAACCTGGTTGACATTCCATGTTCTATGACCGGTAAGACACCGCCATACAACCAGGCTAATGATAGTCTTTAGTTCCATTCATTCCCATGATTGGAACAGACTACGGATAACTTTATGGCCATATCGTTTTCCCTATCCACGGTCTTACTGCCAAGTGCCTCACACTTGACAACATGGATATGGATATGTCCATTGGATACTCTATTTAAAATATAGCACAAGACATATAATAAAGAGATTAATGCCTTTATTTCCTTGACACAAATTGTATAATACATAAAGATTACATTAATGTACAAATGTATTATACAAACACAAGGACCAATGCCTCGGGACTAGGGCATTTCCAACATTTGGTTATTAGATTCAATTCATAACGGGTTACATATATAAGGCGGGTGAAATTGCTATTGGATCATACATTCATACATGCGAATAAACATAAAGCATAATTAAATAAAAGTAAAATGGATTGCTATGGGCCTATATTACATCCTAATATTATTCTAGTAAACCTATACTAGAAATGAATATCAGGTGGGCCTCCATCTTTTCCTATAGGGCTTGCACCTCCATTTGGGTTCACCACTCCATGGGCTTCTTCTTTTACAAATTTTAAAATATTTGAATAAAATAAAATTACATTAAAAAAAGAAAAATGACACGCAGGCCGTATTTACCCAAAAAGAAAAATACAACCCATCTTGTACAAGGCCCAATAACATCCAACCATACAAACATTTAATCATACATATGCATCCAATACATATAATTCATAAGCATGTTATAATGCATGATTTAAGCCCATTTCAATCATGTCCAAGCCATTATTAAGAAATCGCTAATTTTGGCCCACCATGGTTCTAACTCTTAACGGGCTTTGAGCCTCCAGCCCAGGCAATCCAACTGCTCCCACTGGAATTGGAAAACCATGGGTCCAATTTAGCCGCCCAAGTAATTGTGCCAAAATTACCCGAACCAATTTCAATTAACCATATTAATTTCTAAAATTAATATCATATGAATAAAATAAAATTTCATCCAAGAAACCACACGCATTTGAATTGCATAAATTTAAACACACGAATTTTAAAACCAATTAAAATTTCAAAACTGGGCCCCGGGCCCAAGACGCGCCAAATCCAAAATACAAGGCCCGGCCTGCTGCGGCCGCCTAGCGGCTGCCCACTGCTGTCGTGCGGCAGCCCCTACCCAGCAGCAGCGGCTGCTGTTGGAACCAGTGGCAGCAGCCGCTTGTGCGGCTGCTGCTGCTGGCACAGCATCAGGCAGCGGCCGCTCTCGCCGCGTGCGGCGGCGATTCCGCCGCCGACAGCCCCGTACCCCGGGAGCCAGATTTTTTTTTTAAACAGAATTAAAATAAAAAATATCAACCAAATACGCCATCCATCAACAAAAGGAAATTCACCAAGAATTCCAAAAACATACAATAAAATTAAACTAACATAAACCTATATGCAAATTTAATTTCAATTGTACAAAATAAATGGGAAAAATCTTAAACCCAAACCAAGAACCCCAATAAAAAATCTCCAATTTTAAAACATGAGATTCAACCAATTAAACAATTTCCATGGATCAAAAGCCCGCTCTGATACCACTGTTGGGATTTTTCACCGGAAATCACCCGATAAAAGCGGAAGAACGCGATGATTTCCTCAAATCCAGTCCCAGGAGCAATTGAAGTGAAAATTGTAAAACTTAAAATTATAATAGAAAGAGATTAAATTCTTACCAGGAAAATCTCTTTCAAGAGATGGATGAAGACTGCAGAAATCAAATTAGATTCCCTCCTCGTTTTCGTACACGAACGCCTAACGAACACGACCCGTGCTAGCGTTGGAAAAACAAAAACTATAGTGAGAGGGGCTAGGAGAATTCGGCTATAGCTTAGTGTATTAGTGGTGGCCGAAATTTCTAACCCTAGGTATTTATACCTAGGGTGGTCGAATTCCCTAAGGGGAATTCAGGCCCAGTTTGGCTCCTTTCATTCTGTGCCGGCTTCCATCTTTTTAATTTAGGCCCAATCCAATTCTAATCATTCTGGTTTAAATTAATTTCAAGACCAATTTTAATATACCCATGTATTTAATATATTACACCAAGTAATATATTATTTACATTTAAATTAAAATTAGTTTGACCAATTAATTTAATCCATCAAATTAAAATTAAATCTTCACAAGATAAAATCATATGTAAACCCATACATATGAATATTTCCACCTAGGAAATAATCTCATAATTAATCTGATTAATTATGAAGAGCCAATTGAATATATTAATTTTATTATTAGGATCAATCCAATTGACCTTTATAATATAATTAACATATCAATATACACCTCTCTCTCCATAGTGTATACTCCAAGTATACATGTGATTCCTTAAGTCTGTGTTCAGTCGTTCTATGTGTACGATCCCATGGGCCCATCTTTATGTTGGCAGTGGGCCTACGGCCCACAGACTGCATTTGGGCTCTAGCAAGCCACTGCAGCCCCCAATTAAGATGGAGATGGCAGTCTAACTGTTATCATAACCCTGTAGTTTAAACTTGTACATCCTATGTCATTGATATCGGTGTCTAACACAGAGGCATGGATTGATCACCCTCTTTTGTGTCAGACAATAACTTGATCCCGAATGCACTGAAGCTCACAAACAAGTTCCCACCTGTTTGGGTATGGCCACACTCTTATCAGTTACATTCATCAAGAGGCCGGTGATATCTTCCCAGTGGACTACTGAGTGACAAATCCCTTCTGCATATCTATAGCATTACCATGCTAAGTGACATACCCGAAAGTACCCATACTTGGCACCTTATTACAGGCCCTTTAGGCGTACCCCTAAGCATGCGACCTCACATGTAACACCATCATATCGTCAGGTCAAAGGATCCATACAAGTACTACACTAGAATCACTTGTGATACTGTACCATGTGGATTACTCGTTTAGTGGATCTATCCAGTATCATGCCCCCATGCATGTACCCATTAACTTGGTTGACATTCCATGTCCAATGACCGGTAAGACACCACCATACAACCAGGTTAATGATAGTCTCTTGTTCCATTCATTCCCATGACTGGAACAGACTACGGATCCATTTATGGTCATATCATTTGCCCTATCCATGGTCTTACTGCGAAGTGCATGACACTTGTCATCATGGATATAGATATGTCCATTGGATACTTCATTTAATATACTGCACAAGATAAATATAATAAATGAATTGATGTCTTTATTAATAACACAAATAGTATAATACATAAATCCAATAAATGTATAATACAAATACAAGGACCAATGCCTTGGGACTAGGGCATTTCCAACACCAAGAGTGCCTAATTCCATGCAAAAAGTAGTGCAAAAAGGTCTTGTGTAAGCCGTCACAAGGACAGAAGTTCGACGCCTTTAGGGAATCTAATGAATTGTCGTGAAATGGCCGCGTGCGTGCCGACACATAGGCAGAGTTTCGACGCTTTGTAGGTCAATGAGATGACATGAAATGGTCGCATGGGGACCGCCCTATGGACAGAGTTCTGATGCTTTCGAGGCATGTGATATGAGATGATGTTATGGAAAAGTCACGCGTAACTCGGAACACGGACAGAGGTTCGGTGTTCATGGAAATGCCTTACATGATTTGGTAATGTTATGAAATACCCCTATATGTGTACTAATTTGGCACTCAAGGAGTACCTTGAATGATTTCACAATGTTATGGAATGACCCGATGTGGACCATGATGTGCAAGCATGACTTTGGCATCACCGGGACACCTATGATGAATGATTATGATGTCATGT
This sequence comes from Euphorbia tirucalli, assembly GCA_039660915.1. NCBI lineage: Eukaryota > Viridiplantae > Streptophyta > Magnoliopsida > Malpighiales > Euphorbiaceae > Euphorbia > Euphorbia tirucalli. Next base: position 36,393,693 of record CM077636.1, on the reverse strand, counting down.
AATGACGCTGCATGAACTGCCACATAGAAATAGACCTAGGACCATTGTGCTTTTATATTGAATGACATGGTATAGTGAAATGGCCGAGTGCAATCCAGTGCATAAGCAGAACATGGGTAGTTTTGGGATACCCGATATGTTATGGAATAAAATGATCGTGAAGGGCACACTTGGAATATCCTTAATTTAAATGAGATGAGATGATATGAATGCTTATGTCACACAAAATGCAAATGGCTGCACAAAAACGTGGTTAGGATGCATGACATACATGATGATGTTGTGTATGCTTTGTGAAAATGTTAGCACACAAAGATAATGTCATGGCTATAAAAGAAAAGGTTAGTATAAATGTCACACAGGTGATTTAATGTTTTCACACACGAAAATGAAATGTAAGTGGCTGCACAAAAAATATGGGTTAGTTATCACACAAATGTTTTGCGTGTAACATGTCATGTTCATGGGATATGTTGGTGATGGTATGTCATGAGGGGATGAGAAACACGTAGCACATAGCATGCGAAGCGTATTCCTCCAACCATATTCCTCCAATCGCGGTCAACTTTCTTTTTTGGAAAATTCTAACCGAGTCCTAGGAGGGGTTCACTTTGATCATCAACCGGGGATGATGAAGGCACAATTGTAATATTCATTCAATTTATTTTGGTATCCTAAGGGAATCCAACTAAGGTTGCCCACATGAGTTCGGTCCAAGTCGGGATAAAATCAAGGTCCCCATAGCAAAATATACTTCTCACTTCTACCCACTCAAGGGTCTGAACAAAGGGGTTCGTACAAGGCTATAGGCGGTGTTTCATATCCGTGCCCCTAAGACCATGAGGTACATAGGCGACACTTCAACAATTTACCAGGATAAAAATTGGATACTTAACCTAATGCAAAGATGTCTAACTAAAAATGTAAGATAAAATACCATGCAAGAATCATCCACCTTATTTCGATTAGACATTTTTTCAGGGTTTGTCAAATTCTTTTAAGTTTTGAGTAAACTTTTATAAGAAATCCCCAACAGAGTCGCCACTATGAGCGGATGACGTTTTTAAGCTCTCGGAAGGGAGCCTCGATATCAGGCAACCCTCCCTCGCATGGGATTTTTATGATGGTGAAAATATGGTTTTTGGGAAATTAAATCGTTTCGTAAAAGAATCGAGACCTAAGTCTTGATGGAGAGTGTAAGAGTCACCACCCAGCTCAGCTCAACCGGGAAATTACAACGTAGCTGAACCGGACAGGGGCCGCTACACTTTCCAGAGATCTAGATCCGGACAAGTCCCTTATTTCATGTCTAATAAAAATAAATTTGGCTAATGTTCATTAATAGCATTTTATATTTCTAAAGTTAATTTTATTGATCCGATCATGCAGCGCACACACAAATAAAATAAAAAGCAGCAAATGAATAAATTATTACAACCCAATTGAATAAAGATAAAAACTCTCCTCCTCATATTTACAAGCGCCTAAATACACGGATATCTAGAAAATTACAGTCGCCTAATTTACACGAGAATCTATTAATTACATCAAAAAATAAAAAAATAAGGAAAATTACAAGCTGCAAAACAGACTGTTAGCACAATTTATAGCACAACACAAATAGGACTCAGATTGGACAAAATTGAGATTTTTAGGAACGGAGGCATGCATTTAAGGGATAACCGGATTGGCTCGGCCAGCCGGTCCTATTAGACCTGGAAAACGGTTTTGGAATGCCCTATGGATTTTATGCTGAAAAAATAATTTTGGAAAATCATTTGGCTTGGTTTCATGCAAATTTTTCCATTTAGCGGGTCTGTTATCCCGGAACTCAGGGTTCCGTTCGTGCGGGTTTCCTAAATTCAACATCCATCTGGGGTCCAAAAAGCAATAGACTGTAATTACAGCCGTACGGCTATGACTTCCAAAACCTGAAAAAATGGTTTTCTCATCTTTTGAAAATGTCGTTTTGCTCGTATTCGATGTTTTTCGAGGATTTTATAGGGTTCGGGGGTCCGTAAATGTTGGACTACGGATCCGGTTCGGATCGAACAACCCCGAAATTTAGAAAACAAAACCCGGGAAAAACCAAAAACCTAACACATGTACGTACAAAAATCCGAAAACCAAAGGTTAATAACGTACGAATGTATTTGGGTAGAAATAGATCACAACAGATTGCATAAAATGGAAAACGGACTACTTTCGGCCGATCGGGGCAGTTTCGGGATTCTGCCTCTACAGAACACAGCCGCGCGGCTCTGAGTACCAGAGTCGTACGACTCTGTTCATAAGAATTACAACCGTGCGGCTGTATTCAGGTAGCCCACTTCTGGGAAATTTACAGAAGTAAAAAACGCAAAGAAAACGCAATGTACACATGTTTAAGGCCTCTTAGAGTTTACCTTGATATTGTTTTGATGTGTTGAACGTGAAGAATTAAATTGAAAACCCGAAATTCTCCCGAAACCTCAACCGGCCCAAAAATCTGAAAATGAATCCGAAATGATCCGAAACCAATCCAAAACGATCCCGAATGAGTACGTAAAGGTTGATAATGCTTCCTTGGATGTTTAGGAATGAGTTTTAGATGTTAAGGATTTAGTGTTTGCTAACTCTTTTTTTGGTCTCTCTCTGCTTCAGTTTTCCTTCTCCTCCCTTCTCTCTTTTCTTTCTTTTCTCTATTTTTTGTTTCAAGATTCAATTGCCGCTACTTGATATGTTTTACTTTTTATTGTTATACTTCTCACTCACAATCATTTCCAAAATTTAATGAGCCGTCTGGATTCCCTGCCTATTTCAACTAACTTTTTCTGCTCAACCAAGTTGCTCTGCAGAGCAACTTGGTTGAACCCACTAGAGCCACACGGCTATAGTTTAAAAACTACAGCCATGCGGCTCTAGCAAGAGCCAGGTCGAAATTTGCAAAAATCCAACGCTCACCCTAAACCCTAAAATCATCCGGGGGACCTTCTTGGGGTTTCGGATCAAGGATAGCTCGGTTTTCAGGATGTTTGAGATACTCTAGGTGACATTCCGGTTGTTTTCAAGTCCGATTCGTGTCTGTCTACTCAACAGGTAATACAGGAATTCTCATCATAGAGGTCTGGAAAACCCGGTGCTTACAACATGTAAGAAACAAAATTCCCTTGCTAAAAGATTTAAAGTGTTGCCACCTGGTTCAGCTCAACCCAAAAATTACAGTATAGCCAAACCGAGCAGGAATTATTATACCTTTTTCCGGTCTGGACAAATCAATTATTTATGTCTTGTTTCAAATAATTATTAATCGATGTAATCTTTAGGTCTTTTATATTTCTTTCCTAGTCCATTTTCAGTCTTGATTATTTTTATATACTCACCCAAAAAGCGATAAATAAATATATATAGTACATAAATTAGGAAAATTAAATTAATACAACCCAATCAAATAATCTAACGTAGGAAATGCAATAATAAAATGGGATAGGAGATACAATCGCCTAGAATACACGAACAATCTAAAAAGGAAAAGCTAGATCTATCCCAACACAAATCTACCTCTAAAACAAAGGTTAGTTACATAATAAACATATAAATGCACATAGGACTCAGACAATACAACAGGGGATAATAGATTACATGGGATGTGAAAAGGGGGAGTCGGGGAGAATCTGGTAGATTCAGGAAAACTTTTTTCAAACACAATTTTGGGAAAATGATTTCTCAAACATTTTACCGATTAATAGATCAATATGCACTTTGGTGAGTCGGTTATCCCAGGATCTCTATGGTATCCTGTTAGTGTGGGTCCTAGCTACTTCATGGGAATTAAATTTAGGTAGTAAGGCAATAAACACATTAAAAACAGTTTTCACAAAAATATACTAAAATATAAATATTCATACTCAAGATAATCTTAATGAAAAACATATTTTTCTTATTTATATTATTTTTATAATAATAAAGGTATAATATTTATCGAAAATAGAGTTCCAAAATATTTTTTCATCGCGTGAGTTAAACTATTTAGTCTGTCTTTAGGGCAAAATGTAACTGATTCATTAGAAAACCAAACTGGAATGAAGAACAGAGCTGTACGGCTCAAGTGAGAGCCATACGGCTCTAATGATAGTCGTGCGACTCTAACTAGAGCCGTACGGCTATAACCTTTTGGAAAAGATTCTTAGATTTGGAAAATAGATTTTTTATGGGAATGTGCATGAAGAATAGAGCCATGCAGCTCTGGGTTAGTGTAGTATGGCTCTGCTTTACTGAAGAATAGAACCGTACGGCTCTGGTTTCCAAAAAAGAACAAATTTCATTTTAATTGAAAAATTATCAAATATACAACAAAATGCAACCTACAAAGCACTAGAAAGGATTTAAGGCCTCTTAGAAGTTACCTTTGATGCATTTATCGGATATTTTGAAGTTTCTGAAAATGATTGTTATGATGTAAGCCAGTTTCGAATGAGTGTGTTTCTACCCCGAATCATCTTCGAGATCACGAACTAAGGACAAAGGATGGAAGTTTGAGTGTTTGAGGCTAGGAAGATTAATGTTTAAGTAGGAAAATGAGATTGTGAAAGACTTTCGGTTCTCTGTTTTTATTTCTTCTTCTCTCTTTTTCCCTCAAGCTTTTTTTCTCTCTTTTTTTCTTAAGGTTTCTCTCTAAGCCCCCTTCTAAAATGGTTCCTCCTCCCTATTTCTTTTCTTTCTTTCTTTTCTTATCGCTCAAAATACAAAACTTTTTTCATTTTTCATACTGCCACATTCCTGTCTCTGTTTTTTTTTTTCTGGCAGTGGAGTGAACCGTATGGCTCTAATTTATGAGAGATAAGCCATACAGATCTTGTTGTTGGGCCGTCCGACTCTTCTTTTGAGTAAAAATTTTCGAGTTACAAATTTGGTTCGCAGCTATGAGCACGGTTTTTTCCCGACCTTTATGATGAAAACCCTTTGTTACCTGTTAGACAGATGAACGTGAATCGGATTTAAGAATGAGTGGAATAATGCCCGGAATGTTCTCAAATGGCCTGAAATTCAGAAGAGTCCTTGATTTGAAACCCCTAGAAAGGTCCATCGAGTGATTGGGAAGCTTAGGTGTGAGTGTAGGCTATAGTTAAAGCATGCAGGCTCTATTTAAAGCCACGAGTCTGTAGTTTCACAACTACAGTCGCACTACTATAGTTAGAGTCGTGCGGCTTTAGTCTTTAACCCAGCAGATTCCTAAATAGATCATGACTCTATCTTTGACTCTAATTTTACCACCTTGAATTAGGTACGTGGAGCAGGGAAAAACCTAGAAAAAGATTCAGAAACAAAGGAAAAGGGTTGACATCAATTATGGAGGCTAGAGAGAATCCTAGTGAGAGAAAATAGGGTTTTAGAGAGAGAAAGTAAGGGAAAATCACCTAAAATCAATAAAAAACCAATATAAAAGAGAGACAAAAAAGGATCAAAACACTTGGGAAATATATTGAGGGTAAGTTTCTGATCACTTCATCACTTGTGTGGGTTGTTCAGATCGATTCGGGACATGTATTCAAGGATTTCATGACGTTTGGAGGTTCTAGGCGGATTCCGGCATCCAAATCCAATTTCGGTCATCAAGCACACTGGAACATCAAAAAGGTAAACTCTGAGAGTCCTTAAAACTCGATTTGTGTTGATTTATAGTTGCGTTTTCGTGTTTAAATGATTATCCAAAAAACTGTCTGTGCAACTACAGTCGTACGACTGTAACTATAATCGCACGACTCTAGTTACAGTCGCACGATTGTAGTTGTCTGGAATAGAGTCACGTGACTGTATACTACAGTTGCACGACTGTATTCTTCTGTGCAGAAGCCCGAAAAGCCTAAAACGACCGAACACAGCCAGTTTTCCCATTTTAAATGATTTTTCATGATTCAATTCGGTCAAATCACATCCGTACACTCTAAAATCATGGTTTTCGGATTTCCAATAATGCTGATGTGAGATTTAGGGTTTTGTTGGTTTTTATTCTCAGAATTCGCGGCTATTAGATCTATAATCAGATTCTTGATCCAGTGTTAACAGACCCTCGGATTTTTAGAATCCCTAGAAATCATCAAAATCGATTGAAACAAGTGATTTGGAAAACATAGAAAACCACTATCAGGCATTATTCACTACAATCGTGTGAGTATATTACTATAGTCATATGACTCTAACTATATTTGTACGACTATAGTTCTCAGAATACAGTCGCGTGACTGTATATTACAGTCGCACGACTGTAGTCCATTAGAATGCAACCACACGACTGTAGTTACAAGAAGGGGGTAGAATCTCGAGACAACTCCCATGGATGTCATCGTGTGATGCTGTCTTTAGAATCAAACTGTTTTTGGTGTGTTTACTGCTTTGGGCCTTAGATGGATGTTTGAGCTAGGAAACCCCCACGAATGGAACCCCGAGTTCTGGGATACCCCACTCACTGAAAATGAAGAAATTTACATGTAATTGAGCCCAATGGTTTTCCAAAATTGTTATCAAGCACCAAAAACCTACAGGGCGTTTCTAAAATGGTTTTCCAAGTCTAGCCGAGTAAGTCACCCGGACTTCTCGGTGACCCCCTAAATGCATGCTCCCATTTCCTGAAATCCCCATTTTGTCCTATTTTGAGTCCTACTTGTGTTTCTGATATAGTTGTGCTAACCCATCTGTTTTGCAGCTTTTTATTTCCTTTTATTTTATTTTGGATGTATTTGATAGATTCTCGTGTATTTTAGGCGATTGTACCTTTTTTAGATATTCGTGTATTCTAGGCGATTGTATTGGTGAGGATGAGAGTTTTTCTCTTTTTGGGTTGTAATAAGTGGGCTCTATTTCCTTTTAGTTTGTTTTGGATGTATGGTTTATTTTTCTGCACTGTACTTTTATGCTATTTATTTTATGTCATCTGAATAAGCATGGGCTAATAACAAAAGATGAAATGGGTAGAGAATAAGTGAATATAATATGGTACTATAAACTTATAAATGAATGCAAGCTTGAGATTGAATAAGTAAGTTGCTCGAACCCTAAATCTCTAGATTAGGTATGATAGTCTACGCTCGGTAGGGAGCTGTACCGGAATTTCCCGAATGAGCTGATCTTGGTGGTAACTCTGTCACTGATCTTGAAATTTAGGTTTCGAGATCTTTAAGTAATCCCAAAACTGACATTCAAAGAAAAGGTATTCTACAAAAGGATTTCTAAATAAATTAATGGTTTTCCTAAGCAAGATACAAACCCGTTTTCAAAATAACATTAAACAAATCAAATTCATCTTTTTCCCCGGTTCGCTTTGATGCATTCCAATTTTCACAAAAAGGTCATCCGCTCACATCAGCTTAACCCTCTTTCAAGTAGAGCCATGTGACTCTAATGGGAACTATGAGCATGGATTTTTGTATGACCTCTCTAATGAAGCTTTCCAATTATCCTTTATCTAGAATTGTCTAGAATGCTAGCCCGAGAAGCAAAGAATGAATTCTAACTCTTCCCAAAATGAACCGAAAAACAGTTGGAATGAAAAAAGGAAATATTTACTTTGAAAGATGGACCATACAACCTAAATCAAGAGGAGGTATGATCCAACTAAAGTGGGTTAAGTTGTGGAAGAGAGTTTCTTAAAGTGGATACAGCTTGATTTTAAGAAGAGCCATATGGCTCAAAAATAAGGCTGCATGGCCTAATTTTGGAAGCACATGGGCCGTATGGCCCATCCTTGGAGTCAGAGATTGCAGGCCAAATTGACCCAATTAAGGCATAATAAAAAATCATTTTTCAGAGCAGCAAAAATGAGGAGAATGATGATTACAGGAGAAGACATTCATTACATGCAAATTAAGAAGGAAAAACCAATATTCTCTTTGACACCAATAATCCAAACTTAGCAACCAAAACCCATGGCCTAACTCCTCTGGCTCCTTCACCATCTCTATCTCCAACTTCATCCTCAACTCTTTCTTTGATCTTTCCAACAACCAACTCCAAACACAAAAGCCAAACCTTTATCAAACAGTTAAACTTCACTTTGACAAGTAGAAAGGCAACCGTTCGAGGTATCTGTGACTTCGTTTCGATCTCCGACAAGTTTTGGTTTGTTTCCATGGGTTAGAATCAGTTTTAAACCTTTTAGGATCGGATTCGGTCAATTCTATCAAAATCTGGATAAACATATTAAAAGTAACTTCTGAGAGGCCATAAAATCCAATCTTTTCATCCTTGCATTCGTTGATTTGCTTATGTTGTGTTTATTCTACTAAAAATCAAAATTCATTTTGCTGTAAGTTTTAAAATTAGACCGTACAACTAATTTTTTAGGCCGCATGGCCTATCTTTGGAGAAAATTAAGCCGCACTGTTCATTGATGGCCCATGAGTCTTATTGCTGAAATTTTATTTTCTAGGATTTTTGGTTTTATGCACTCTGGGGTGAAAACCTTCGATTTCTGAGTCTGCTCCATTGATACAAATCAAAATGGAGAAAACCCCAGAACAAATTTCTACGTGTTAAAATCACAAATCAAAATCTGTTTTCCCTATCAAAGTTGGGCCGGACGACCCTTTTTTCTAGAAAAGTAGTGTCACATGACCTTATTCATATGCACTTAGGCCGTACGATCCAATCTTACCCAGGATCAGTAAAGGCACTATTTTTTCGATTTTAGGCTGCATGGCCCTTCTTTGACTCATTTGAGCCGTACTGCTCATCCTTTGAGCCGCATGGCTCTCTTCATTCATTCCCAACATATCTTTTCTTTTTCATTTATTCTTTATGCATTCATTTATCATTATAAAATTAATTTTGGGTGTTTATGTGCTTTTCAACCTAGTTTAATTCTTGAAGCATTGTTTAGAACCTACACGAAAGGGATTTCCAACAAATCCCTAGATAACCGACTCACTTTGGCTTGCTTAATAATAGTGAAATTGGCAAAAAAAATTTCCAAAATCATTTTCTCTAGATCCAAAAATAGAAGGCATTTACAAAACTATTTTCTAGGTCTAATCGGATCAACCTGTCAGATTTTCCTGATTATCCCTTAAATGTTTGACCTTGAGCTATCTAGATCTCCTATTTTTTCTCATCTGAGTCAAATGTGTGTATATTTACCCGTTTCACTAACCTCTATTTTGCAAGTAGATGTATGCTAGGTTAGATGTATGCTAGCTTTCTATTTTTAGATTATTTCGTGTAAACTAGGCGCTTGTAATCCCGATCCCACTTTATCAAATGCATCCCTTAGGGTAGCCTTTTCAATTTGGTTGTAATAATTTATTTTTTTGAATTTTTTTATCGCTTTCTGAATTTATTTACGGCTTTCTATATGAGCATATAGCATATAACTAAAGCTTCATATTGAATGGGGAATTAAATAACAAAAAGAACATATCTAGTATAGTTAAATGCTATTTCAAAATAAAGCAGAAATAAGTGATTTGTCCGAACTAGAAACTCTGTCTTAAAGGTATAGGAATCCCTGTTGGGCTTGGCTACACCATAATTTCCTGGTAAGAGCTGAACTTGGTGGTGACTCCTGTCAACCTTTAAGGCGTGAGGAATCGATTTTGTACATTCGTCCTTACTTCACCTTTTCCAAAACTCAAAAATCGTATTTTTCTATAAAACCCATTTTTAAACCCCTCCGGCACTGGCCTTATGGCTACGCTCCCTCATCGAGGATCACCCACTCATAAGAGCCATAACCTAGACAAGAGCCGTATGGCTCTTACTAAATTAGGATTTGGGCCGTTGATCTCTCGGAGGATTCTCAAGTTCATTCTGAAGCTCATTCGGGTTATGTCTTTTTTCCGTCAAACCGATTCCTATAGAAAACTTGATACAAAGGATAACTAATTTAGTTTTCATCATTGAGATCAGAAAAATCCGCGCTCACAGGTGGTTGCCAGTTTTGTTTGTTTGTTTTATCATCCTTGATTTTTATTTATTTTCCTTTAATTTCCCGCAAGCAAAATGATGTTGTTTTGGTTAGTAGTGAATTAAAAAAATAAGCCCAGCCCAGGCTTATCTTCTTCCTTACGCAGGCTGTTGAGTTCGGTTTTGATGATCACAATTGACATTTTTAAAATAATGAGCTTCATAAGGTAAAATGTTTTTATACTTGATTTATAAATTAAAGAGCAACTCATGAGCATTCCATTTATTTATTAAGTACCAAATAATATATATATATATATATATATCACTTCCATATTTATATACATATATGCCTTAAAAGTTGAGCTAAGGTTGGTTTATGACTTGAGAATATTAAAGATGACCTAAGGTTTGTTCATGACTTAAGAGTGTTAAAGAACTTTTGGCATATATTTATATATTTACCATGTTAACTCCATATTCATTTAGAAGGTGAAATGTTGACCATGAGATGGAATATCTCAAGATCATATTCGGCTACATGGACACACTCACTATGATCTCATATATGATTACATGGACACATTCACTTTGATCTCATATTTGATTATGAGGTGAGTTACTTTTTGAGATCATACTTTGACCTCACTTTGACTTATAAGGTGAAATAAATAAAGTATTCATTCAGTCACAACATGGACTTGAAAGGAGAAACACATGTGACTCTATCTACCTAAGTTTACAACCTAAGCTAAGACATTTTTTAACTTGAGATGACATGTGACATAATGGTCAAACCTTATCTCAAGACTAAAGATTACTCTTTACTCCATTTCTTATAGCTTCGGTTTACACCTAAGGTTGTACTTTGCTCTTCATTTTGTCGCATGTCTTTATGTGAAAAAAAAGTCTACCCATACTTTGGATATGGCCTCACATCTCAAGTACAAACGGCTATGATACATGTGATAACAAACGGCTATATTCTTTTCTTTGTTTATCACTTGAAGACACTTCAATCACTCCTCTTCCAACGGCTACTTGACTTGAAGAAAACGGCTATATTTGTGTCTAACGACCATTTTTTCACTTGACTATAAAAAGGAAGAAGAAGAAGATGTGAAGGTGTGGAAGACAATTTGAGAAACATTCTTATTCAAGCTTTCAACTTATAAGTCTTCCATATTCCCGAAGAGTTCAAAGAGAGGAAGAGAAATATTGTTCATTCATATATACACATATTTTGGGAATTGTATTTTTCACACAAGGTTGTGTGAAAAGGGGTGTTACTTTGCTGGTGGTTGATCAATAAAGGTAGTAAAAAGTTTGGTGCTTGAGCTTCGAAAAAGCATCAGTAGAGTTTGTTACTTAAGCTCCAAAAAGTAACGATATAGGTTTGATACTGAGCCTGTAAAAGTATTGAGTTTGTTACTTGAACTCGGAAAAAGTAACATAGGCTTGTTTTCTGCCCATAAAGGAAACATTAGTGGAAATCTCAAGCGGTTAGCTTAGGGAATGGACGTAGACCGGTTGGGTCGAACCAGGATAAAATTCTGGTTTGTATTTTCTCTATCCCTACTCTCTTTATTTTATGCAATTTAATTTCTTGCATTTTATATTAATTGCTTTAGTACTTAAAGTTTTTACAAAAGCATTTACAAGTTTTATTTTAGTTTATAATTCCGCATTTTTTAATAAAACTTGTCTTTGAAAAAGAGGTTTCCGAAAATTTTTATTCACCCTACAGTACTATTCACTCACCCTCTAGTACTGTAACTAGCCATTTGGGACCGTCACAGGAAAATAATTTTTGCTTTGAGGAAGAAACAGCACCCTCGCTAGAAGTTTAATGGTTGTACACTTAAAACAAAACCCCAACGGCATAAAAATAACAAAATGCATAGTTGCAAAAGCCACCAACATCATTTTTGTTTTGGAAGAAATCTCAAATTAAGCAAAGCAAAAGATAAAATTAAAAAAATTCTAGGATACCCCATTCAAGAGCAATCTTACACATATGCCAAATTAAAAAGGAAATAGAAATCTATTTCAAGTGCGAACATTATTGAATATTTGACTTGAAACATCATGACAAATCAAAACAGAAACAAAAGCCTAAAATCACAACTGTTATACGGAATATCCCAGGGTTTTGGCTTAGAACGACAACGATCATACCTTGAAGATCCAAATTGTGTGGTGTCATGACTATAAGAACTTCAAACAAATTCAGGGTCTATAAGAATGATTCAAAATTTGGAGGACCAAATAATTTTTTGCACATGTTGAAGGGGCCTTTAAATTGAAACAAAGACTTAGGAAATAATAGTAATAATTACAACTAAGCATGCATGCCAACACTAAAGTTAAAAGTTTTCTCTTTCATTCATTAATATTTCCCATCAATTAATTTTTGTCCCTTATTGTAATTTCACATTGTAACTACAAGCATTTAGCTTGCTGAATTATGTAAGATGAACTAGGTGTTGTCAATCATTGTGTCATAAAACCTTTCCCTTGTTTTATATTTTATTTTTTTTTAAAGTTGCTTGTTTGGGTTTATAAAAAATATAATATAATCATGTGGATCCATTAGAGAATAAAAATTCTTTGATATGGAATTTTTTGTTTTGATAAGGTGACAAGGGAAAAATAAGGATGCTTTAAAATTTTCGAAAAACGTAGGTATTTCTCTAATTAAATAATACAAAAAAAATTAAAATAAATCACAAACAATTCAATTAATGTCATAAAATATCCAAATCTTAATGGAAAATTCTTAAATAATATGGACAAATTATTAGGAGGATAAAAGAAAGAAAACATTGAGGCTTGCAAGAAGATCGGGTCAAAAGTACATATGTTCACACTGTTAACTCAATCCGAATAATTTACACATATTATTTAAAAAATTTCCATGAACAATTAAACATTTTGTTGTGATTTTTCTACTATATTCCATTATTTAATTTGAAAACTACTTGTATTGTTCGAAAGTTTAGAGCTTCATTATCAATGTCAGCTATATCCATATCAACCAAAGATTTGATAGTTTTTAGGACGTATGTTAGATGGAGAGCTCTGTTTGCTGACCACGAGATATCTATTTGTTAATAAAGAAAATCTCATTCATCTTTGTTAACTTTTAAAATACAAACCCGCCGTCACATAACCTGCAAATCACATGTAATTTTTTATACTTTTTCCTATAATAAATTAATACATTTGTCGGATGATTTGTGAGGGCATGTTTGTGCTAGGAGATAATTCCATAAAAATTGATGAAAAATATTAAATTTTGATTAAATTTCAAAAAGAATTATCAAAATGAAAATATATGTAAATTAGAAAAAATAAAATTGCTACAAAACTAAGTAAATAAATTAATAGTTCATTAAAAAAAAAGTTAAAAAAAGATTAAGAGTTCTCCTATGTGAGAAGATTGTAATTCATTAGATATTAGCATGAGCTCGTGCCCGTTACTTGGAAAAAAAAAATTGCCCTGCAAAGCTTAGAAGAACGATTGATCGTTATGCAGTCATTCTAAACTCGACTGATATGTTCCGAAATGATAATATGATTAACAAATTTATGATGGAAAAAGGTGACCATAACGGTAGTAATAAAATGCACAATAAATATTCGTTGTTAGTCTTTTCCCGAATCATATGAATATTTGAGAAAATAAACAAATAGAGCAATACCAAATAGTAAAATCGGAACCATGAACAAACACACAACTTCCAAGAAATGTTTATGTGGAAAACCCCCTCAAAACGAGAACTAAAAACTAAAGAACCCGTATTTTACTTAATTTTCCACTATCATTGATAATGGGAAAATAAAACAAGTCTTTTCTAGAGAAATCTAGAGACATAAATAATCAACATCATACTCTTGGAGCACGTCATCAAGAAGTATGGAAACTCAATGACAAGACAAAACATTAAAGAGCAAAGTAAAATCTAATTCTGCCAAATAATCTACCCACAAATGAAAATACCCTCCAGATCCAAAATCAATTTCCACCATTAAAAACAAAGAACAAAGTGCCAAGAAAACATTGTTTGAATTTGACAGCGATCCAACACTTCAAACTCCAAAAAAAATTCAAATTTATATAGTTGGGCGGATGAAGCAAGAACCAGATTTCTCCTCTCTTCTCTCCTATTTTAGTTGTCTTCTCTCCTAGCCATTTGTCTCTTTCTTACACATAAATACCTCTTAATTTTCCCACGTTGGTTCAATCCATTTCATCTTTCCTTATGGTTAAAAAATGTTGGGATTCGTCATGGGAAATCAACCGATAAAAGCAGAAATATGCGTTTATTTCCTTGAATCCGGGTCCCGGGAGCTTAAGTAGTGAAAATAAAAAACAAAACCATAAAGGAGGAAGTTAAAAGTCTCACAAAAAAATCTCTAAAGAGATGGATGTAGACTGCAGAAATCAAGTGTTGACTTCCTCCACCGTTGCGTACACTAACGGCTCTCGGACTTAAACCCGTGCTAGCGACTCGGAAAAATCTTAAAAAGAGAGGGAGAGAGTAATGGTTCGGCCAAAGAGTAATTATGGAATGGTAGGATATTTTCTTTTTAAATCTTACCATAAGATGAAGAAAAAATATCCAAGTAGCAAAGTCCAACTTCGCTAACCAAAAAGTCATGCATGACTCACCCATTTCATCATTACTTTTTGTCCACCAAATGAGTCACTCTTCTTATCACAAATGACTCACCATTCTTTGCCCAAAGATGCCACAAATTTCGGCCAAGACATAAAAAATGTGTGGGCTTTCGTTTTCAAGCCCAAGCCCAAATTAATTCTTTGGTTTTGATTTGATTTCAAATAACATTTTAATTCAACATTTATGCAAGTATATTATACCATATAATATGTTATATACATTTAAATTAAAATGAATTTGACACATCAAATTAACCAAGGAATTAAATTAGACACACATAAGATGAAATACATAAACCTATACATGTACAGACATTTCCACCTAGGAAATAAACTCACAAATTAATTCATTGAATTAATTATGTGATGGCCTAAATAAATATTAATTATATTATGTTGATCAATCCAATTGACCTATATAACATAATTAATGGAACTTTCTCTCTTCAATGTGTATACTCCAAGTATACACTTAATCCGACTAGTTAAAGTCCAAACGTTTAATGTGTACGGTCCGATGGGCCCTGTTTCTATATTGGCAGTAGGCTTATGCCCACAGACTGTAGGCGGGCTCTAGCAAGCCACTGTAGCCCCCAATTAAGATGGAGATAGCAGTCTAACTGAAATTGTAACCCTGTAGTTTGAACTTGTACATCCCATGTCATTGATATCGGTGTCCAACACAGAGGCATGGAAGTATCACCCTCTATTGTGTTCGGACATTAACTTGATCCTGAATGAACTGATGCTCACAAATAAGATCCAATCTTGTTTGGGTGTGGCCACACTTTTATCTGTAGCATTCATCAAGAGGCCGGTGATATCGTCTCAGTAAACTACTGAGTGACATTCCCTTCTGCATATCCATAGCACTACCATGCTCACTGAAACACCCGAACGTACCCATGCTTGGCACCCTTTTATAGCCCTTTTAGGCGTACACCAAGGTATACCACTTCACATGTAGCACCATCATATGTGCAGGTCAAAGGACTTATACAAGTACTACACGGGAATCACTAGTGATACTATACCAAGTGGATTCCCGTGAAGTGGATTGATCTAGTACCATGCCCTTTTCACATGTACCCATTAACCTAGTTGACATCCTATGTTCTATGATCGGTAAGACACCGCCATATAATCAGGCTAATGATAGTCTTTAGCTCCCTTCATTCCCATGATTGGAACAGACTGCGGATGACTTTATGGCCATATCGTTATCCCTATCCATAGTCTTACTGCCAAGTGCCTCATACTTGACAACATGGATATGGATATGTCCATAGGATACTCTATTTAAAACATAGCACAAGATATATAATAAATAGATTAATGCCTTTATTTATTAACACAAATTGTATCATACATAAAGTTCATATTAATGTACAAATGTATCATACAAATACAAGGACCAATGCCGCCCAACAATCTCTCCCTGTCTCACTATAAGGAAGAGCCTGCCATCTTGGCTATTAATTACTGTGATTTATGCCTATTAATTTGGGAATATATATAATCATTTGGGACCTTATTTGATGCATCAAATGGCATCAGATCTTAATTTGAGTTGTTTTTCTTGTAGCCTGCTCTCTAGGCCAGAAGCTGCTCTTAGGAGCCTAAAAGCACTTAGATGAGTCAGGCTTATTACACCCAACGAGGGGAGCTGGTTAAAGTGCTTTATATCTTGAGATTCCATTTTTTACTTTTAGTACATTTTGTAATCAATAGACATATTTTAGTATGCTCTTAATAGTGAAAAGTTGGCACAATCTGTGCCCTCTGTTTCTAGTAATTCTAGGGCATTAACTTTTGTTGGAGGGATGTAAATACCCCTCAAGGGCTGCTAGGGCATCACACTCTCTTAAGCTTAATGCTTAAAATGAGTTATGTAAGAAGACTTAGTTAATAAGTTTTTAAAGAATGCATTGTGCAAGGAGACTTGGGCTTGATAATTTAAGTGAGAGAAACCCTATATCTATATTTTTAACCATCATTTATGAAAAAATGAGTTAACTTCATACAGTTACCAAATCTAGTGTTGCTTTGTTGGGATTCTCCCAGTGTTAAAACAAAAATAAAAACCGCAGCGGAAGCGATTTGTCAAGCACTCGAATTTTTTCTAGGAACGAATCGAACAAATTGTGGAATAATAACGAGAAATAACAAGAATAGAGATTGCAATCTCTATTCTTGTTATTTCTCAGATTCAATCTCTATTCTTGTTATTTGATAGACTAAAAAACTATTTTTTCCTAGAGCTAATTATATTAATTTGACTTTAACATAAAGTCTATACATACAATTAATACGAAGCTACATAAAATATATAACCAATCTATACAAAATCTAATAGCCGAAGTAGGGATTTAGACCCTAAATAATGCCCATTCCCCAAAAAAAAACAGGTTTGATGTTGGGTTGTAAAATAAAACCCAGCTTGGGGTTCGTTTAACCATGGGCATTTTCGGAACCGCCGGTTCCGAAAACTGGTTGAACCATTTTCGGAACCGCCGGTTCCGAAAATGAAAAATGAAATATTTTTTTTTTTTAAATTCTGTGTTTTCGGAAGCCTAGCTTCCGAAAACACAGTGGCCGTGTCAGGCGCTGAAAAGCGCCTGACACAGCCATTGTTTTCGGAAGCTAGGCTTCTGAAAACAATGGTTTTATTTAAAAAAAAAAAAAAAAAAAAAAAAAAATTTGGACTTTGTGTTTTGGCGTGGGAATCCCCACTGTTGGGGATTCCCAGCCCATTACCCACGTCTGCATGCATGCAGACGCAGGCGTGGGTAAATAAGAACCATTAAAATTTTTTTTTTTTTTCTTTTTTTTTTTTTTTTTTTTTTTCCATCCTTCAGCCGGTTATAAATGTAAGGGGGGGGGGGGGGGGGGGGGGGTGAGTTTTGATATTAGAAAGTGTAAGTTTAAGGTGTGAGAAAGTGTAAGCTTAAGGTGTGAGAAAAAAAAATTTAGTTAAGTGAGTGAGATTGTGGAAGTTTTGCATGAGCTAGAACTCTTCAATTGTATAAGGTAATATTTAAAAGTTGTCCCAGTTTGAATATTTGTGAATTTTCCCTTATTATGTTTTAGTTATAATGTTGGGTTTGTACATAATTTCAATTTCAGTGCACCTTTTATCTATAATCCAATTTGTAATTTTAGAATACAATGAAACTTTTAGTCTTTTAATTCCCTATTTAATGTATGTTATTTTTCACATAATCTATAAGAAATATTTTGATTTCTATTAAACTCAAGGTTTTTTCCTTTTCAGCCTTCTACTATTATTTTTGCTTCCAACTTGTCTTTTAACTTGTTACTCAACCCCACCCTACAAAAATCCCTGCAAAAAAAAAAAAAAACAAAAAACAAAAGAAAAAAAAAAAAAAAAAAGAAAACTTTATTTTGTGGTGAAATGGAACCTACTCTCATTTTGATAAAATTTACTAATTTCGTTAACTTTTGCTACCATTAAAAATCTTATTTACATTAAAATTTTGGATTTAATTTTAAACATATAATTAATTTAGCAGAAGGAAAGCCTGTTTATCAGTGCATTTTGATTGTATGGGAGTTATAAATATTAACCTTATGAAAAATTTTTCCACATAATTTTGTTTGATGGGTTGGGTTTGTTATAATAAAATTGAGTTCTTGAGTTTTGTTATATACATATATATGGTGAATTTATAGTTTGGTGTTAAAATAAAATAGTTGCTGTGACGTGTATAAAATTTGCTTCATTTTTTAATTGTTTTATTATTATTATTATTATTATTAGTTAGTAAAAGTTAGTTAAAAAAAAAAAAAGAAAATTGTGGTTGTGACAGAAAAAAAACTAAAATGAGGTGTAAATTTTGTATTTATTTTTTATTTTTATGTTATTATTATGATAATAATATTTATTATCATTGTTAAAATATTTGCTGTGACGTGTATAAAATTTGATTTATTTTTTTAATTTTATTATTATAGTTATTATTATTAAAACATTATTATTAGAAGTTAGTAAAAGTTAGTAATAAAAAAATAAAATTGGGGTTGTATTATTATTATTATTATTATTATTATTATTATTATTACTTGTTATTAAGTATTGAGTAGTTTTATTGTTATTAATTTTTTTATTTATGGTATTATTATTATTATTATTATTATTATTATTATTATTGAGTAGAATTATTTTTTACTGTAAATTTTGATTTTTATTATTATTGTTGTTGTATATAATATTATTGTTATTACAAGTAACCATAAAAAAAAATGTGTTAGTGACGTGAAATCTTTTGTTTAAGTTGGTAAATAATTTTTTAATTTATAATTGAATTTTTGAAATTAAGGTTTAATATATTTTTATTTTATGCAATTTATAGATGGTGAGAACAATACTTACTCCGAAATGTCTCCGATTCCCCAAATTTGCGATGAAGAAATTAGAAAATCTGAAAGCAATTAGGATGAGAAGGGGAAAAAAATTGTTAGAGTACCTCCTAAATATGAATGAAAAATTGCAAGACATAATAATGTCTGGCTATAAATTTAATATGCGCAGGAGGGAACAAATGACACTGTTAAGGAATGGATTATCCTGGCGTTATAAACGCTATTTTGACGAGATTAATGAACAATCACCTGTAGAGTATGATGATATGGTTAAGATGTTAATTACGAAGGAAAGTGATTGTATGACTTTACCCAAAGAATTGGTTGGCAAAGTTTTAGAAACTCTGCCAAAATGCCAAGAAGACTATTGTAATATAGTTAATGCTAGGAATGGTTTCAAATTCAAGTTTAAGAAACTTTAATAGTAATAGTTTAATTTTATGATTTTATAAATTAGGTTATTTTTTGTTGTTCACTTTTATCATGTAATTTAATAGTATTATGTAATGTCATCGTATGATTATCTAGCTCGGTATTACTGTTTTTGTTACAGTCCATAAATTATATAGAACGCAAATGACTGCAAAATTATAATATTGTGGTATTAATTATAACAGTCAACTGGGATAAAAAATTTCAAAAGATATGGAAAAAATTTATTGCATGTATGCCATGAGTATTAAAAAAATAAATATATTTTTTAAAATTAATTAGCATACATAATATGTGATAAAGAGATATAAATGTTTGAAATATTTTTGTATATCTAATTAAATCGTGCATAATATTTCTTATTAACATAATAACATTAAATCGTACATACATAAATTTATATTTATATTTCTCTTTACATTTTGTTTTTATATTTATTTAAATTTAATATTTACCATTTCATTTAATGTGTGTGTATATATATTATCATATATACATAAATGAATTAATATTTATTTCATGTCATTTGATGTAGCTTGATATTGGGTAGCTCTTGATCAAGGACACTACAAATTAAATAAAATCTCATCGATATAGCTCATTTGAGGTTAGTAAAGTTCAATTATGTATTTATTTATATATATTACGTATTATTATTAATGAATATGCGTTGGATGATTTTGTTTTTTAACGTACTATCGAATATGAAATATTATATGAACACGAAATTAGGCAAAGCAATTTGAAAATAATACAATATTTGTTAGCATTGTACGTATTTCAATTATATTATCATCACTAAGAATGAATATATATAATTTATTAAATGTAGTACATCTAGGTCTAGATGTTGAAATTAATATAATTGTATATAATTTTGTTTAATTGTTCAATAGTAAAACCTATAAAACAATGCACTTATATTTATTATATTATCGTTACAGTAGGTGCGCAATCATGTCAGAGAATAGCAACTATTATGTTATACACTGGGGGGGTAGGATGTATGTAAGCGATTCCGTTTTTGAGTATGACATGTTTAGCTCATCGGCTAGGCAGAAACGGTTGAAGGTTAAGAAAAAACCATCATTTGTTAAACTTGTTGATCGGATATCCAGTGAGATTGGATTTGGCACTAACGGAAGGGTGATAAAGATCGTGTATAAGTATCCTGTATCGCCCAATTCATTCTCGCACATGATAATCAGTGGCGACAGTGATGTTGGAATTATCCATGAAAATTTGGCAAACATTCCAAATTATCGTACAGTCGAATTGTTTGTTGATTATGAGATTCTTGCACCGGGAGATAATGAAGCATCAAGCGATGCGATGGTTTCAATTCCAACTTCCTTCAACAACGTGTATGATTGTACTGTTCTGGGGTACGGAGCAGGTGATTCCTTCACTGGAAACTCTGAAAGTCAATCTACCTTTCAGTCAATAGGTTCTTATGGGTGGCACGAACCTACCCCAGCTGTTTCTTTCCAGGGATTAGAATCATTTCCTACTTTTGGCGCAGTAGAAGGTGGATCGGTTATTCCTACAACACGCTTTCCAATTATGACAGCTGGTGGATTCGGTGAACCAAACACATCATTCGATCCCTTTACCTCGTTCCCATTCATAAGATCCGAGGCTGGCACATCACACAGTCCAGTTCCGGATGCTCATGATGGGTATGCAGCAATACAAACATATGGGTCTTCGTTTGAGCATTCAACTGCGATCGGTGCTAATATACCTTCCTCACTTACTTGTGAAGGTGTGTCTGTTGTACATGACGTCGAAGTTGTTGGTACAGAAAACAATAATGCAAGTAACATATCACCCATGGAGCTTGTTGTTCCCAGAGCGATTCGATCAGGAAGTTCCGAAGACATTAATAGAATTGCAACCCAAATTGATGATGAAGAAGAAGAAGATCCTATATGTCATTATATCGATGGCAGTGAGGAGCCTAATGAAATTGACAATACAGTGGATGAACAAATTGTTGAAGATTATATACAGTTCGATGTTGACAATGATGACGATGATGACGATGAGGATGAAGGTCATGACGATGATGACAATGACGATGAAGGTCATGAGGGGACAAATGTCGATGCTACCATTGAGGAAAATGTGAGTGTTGCAGCGACGGGGATGATTGATTTGAATTTATCTCCCCCCCATATTTCGGAAGGCATAGATATTCCCCCTATTGCTCCGTTATCATCTTTTGTATTTCCAGGGCCAACATATACCACGATTGAAGAGCAGGATTATGTACAGCAATATGCAATTGATTCTGATGAAATCAACGTATGGGATGGAGTATCTGAGCTAAAACGGGGTTTAGTTTTTGGTGGAAAAGAGGAAGTTCAAGCAGCGGTGAAGACATATTCGATGAAAAATCATGTTGCCTTCAAAGTGGTTGAATCACATCCACATAAATTGGTCGTGAAATGTAGGAACGAAGACCAAAACTGTGGTTGGTGGCTTCGTGCCCAATTCAAGAAATCTATAGGGTATTGGATGATAACTGTTTACCGGGGTCCGCATACATGCGTAAATGCAAGATCATCACAAGACCATTACAATCTTGATAGTAAGATAATAGCAAGTTCAATTTTGGGGATGGTTCGAAAAGATTCAAGACTGAACCTGGATTTGATAATTGAGCACGTCAAAACGGTATTCCACTTCACCATTTCTAAGAAAAAAGCATGGGGTGCTAAAAAGAAGGCATTAGAGAAGATTTATGGCAATTGGGAAGAATCGTACAATATGTTGCCTCGGTACCTGAACGCGTTGACCCACTATAATCCTGGGTCGGTTACACTCTTACTCACAGATGAAACAACTGATCATCGATATGCAATGTTTAAACGAGTGTTCTGGTCCTTTAAGCCATGTATAGAAGGATTCAAACATTGTCGACCTATCATACAGATTGACGGTACATTCTTGTATGGCAAATACCTGCACACACTTTTGGTGGCAACCGCGTTAGATGGTAACAATCATATCTTCCCAATAGCTTTTGCAATTGTTGAAAATGAAAACCAATCAAGTTGGGAATGGTTCATGGAGTGTATCTGGACATTCGTGACACAACGCACCGGTTTAGGTGTCATTTCTGATCGACATGCTGGTATCCTATATGCCATGAACAATGAAGGATCTGGTTGGAAAGAACCCATGTCATTTCATCGTTTTTGCCTCCGTCATTTCGTCAGCAATTACAATCACAGCTTCCATAATACCACAATAAAAAAACTCTTGTATCGAGCAGGTATGGATCCTAAATTACTTATCTTATGTCGTAGCTGTTATTTGTTACCAATAGTTGTAATTTCGTTTCTTCTTTGATTTTTAACATGCGTAGGGGCTCAATCACAAGCTCGTAAGTTTACGAAGATTATGGATGCGATTAAGAGGTTAGATGAAAGATCATACCGGTGGGCCATGGAACGACCAGTGGGAAAATGGAGTTTGGCACACGACAATGCGTCAAGATGCGGTCACATGACTACCAATATTGCTGAGTGTGTAAATGGTGTGTTAAAGGGCATTCGTCATTTGCCAATTCAGAGCATCGTCGAACACACGCTTGGTAAAATTGTTAGTTATTTTGACTCCCGTCGAACTAAATACACCAATTTGCTTGAAAACGGTGAAAGGGTCACCCCTGAATGCAAGAAAATGTTGGTTAGATATTCTAGTAGGGCCAATTGTCATACAGTGACAAACTACAATAGTCAAACTGGACTTTGTGAAGTGAGAACAGGATATGATCCTATCAGACAAAAAGGGAGCAACATTCAGATTGTGAATTTAGAAGCTCGTGAGTGCTCCTGTAACAAATTCCAAAATTATCGAATGCCTTGTTCACATGCAATTGCTGCTTGTAAGCACCTACGTCGTCGAATCTGGGACTTTGTAGATAAGACGCATACACTTGAAGAGAATTTACAAGCGTATAGCTATCCGTTCCAGCCTTTAGCACACAAGGACTACTGGCCTGAGATCAACTCGGCAACATTGATTGTCAATCCAATATGTAAGCGAAAGAAGGGAAGGCCAAAGTCAACAAGAATCCGCAATGAAATGGATGAGAAGGAAAAAGGAACAAATACTTACAACTGCAGTAACTGTGGTAAAGGTGGGCATAACAGAACCACATGTCAAAACCCTGGAGTTAATCTCTCCCGACGACACATACCGTCTTCTTCTAGGGGACCAAATAGGGCTGCTTCGACAAGACATTTCAGGGGGAATTGAATTAGGTTGTGAATTATTGATGCAATTTGAATGGACTTTTTATTTAATAATGGTGGTTGTATTAATTTATGCTGGTTTACAATTTTTTTATGCCATAGCCTTGTATTATGTAATCTCATAACCGTTTTTTAAAATATTATGTTCTACGATATGCTTATTCATAACATGATAGGTTGTATCAACGTTGGATGAGGAAAGATATGTACCATGATCGTCGTTAATAATTCATATACATCAATAAGTTAAACATAATAAAATTTACAAGACACAAAATATATAATTTTGATCATTTAATGTTTCCACTACATGTCAAAATTCCTATTTTGTCTTCGGGGTCGAAACATTTTAACGCTGCATGTTCCGCAACGAACACCCCTACCAACACACTCACGACAATTTCGGTTGGGCCGAGTATCAACTTGCTCTTCATATGTTACAGCCGTCTCCGTTCGCGGTGTTAGATGCAGATTTAGGTCCACCGCATTTTGATGGACAACCATAGGAGGTACATGGGGTTGGAACCCCATATATTCTTCATTAGGCACATTTAAAGCCGCAGAGAAATCTAACACCGTGCCTCCAGGAACACCTTCTGAAAAATTCATGTTCATGTTAGGAAAGTACGTGTTCGGCTGTCCACTTCCAGAGCCCATCTCGTAGTTACCACCCATATTCAGAGGTGGCATAATTGTCTGACCAACATCATTATAATTGTGTGAGCCGAAGGCTGGAATGTTTTGTTGCATCGGAGTGCAGAATGAAGACCCTTCACCGACAACATTGCTGAATGCATCGCTGGATTCCTCAGCCATGTTGCATCTTGTATTAAAATTAGTATTCAGTAGGTCTGTAAAAGAACCCCATCCAATATCCCCCTGTCCATGGGCTTGAAGGGGAACATTATGAACTTCATTTCGATTCAAATCAAAATGTGTTTCTGCATTTTCCTGACTTTGTTGCTGAAGTTCATGTAATGGGATTGTACTCCCCATGGATGGACCACCAAAATCATGCTGATTTTGAAGTTGTGGTTGCTGCTGTTCGTAATAAAGATGCTGAAGTGGATGAGGAATCCGCTGAATCCCTTCCGGATATGGAGGTGGAGGAACTCTTGTACGTCTGTCAGTGAAGGTTAACCTCTTTCGGTTTCTTTCCGCCATAGGCAACTCAACATTAGGAAACATCATTGCAGGAGGAGCAGGTTGTGATTCATATGAAGTACACATACGAAATTCTTGGTTTATCCCTCCTAGCATGCTGCCTGATAGATTGATCACGTTTTCCCTGTTGAATTGATCTGCACCCATGTGATACAAACGTTCAAGGCCGTCTCCCTGCAAAAAAAAAAAAAAAAAAAAAACCATCGACACCAATGAAATTGAACTGACATATGATAATATTTATTTTAGAATTCTTATTACACATATGATAATTAATATTTCAGAAATTTTACGGAATTTTCATACCAGCGCATCGTTTCGTGCCCCTTCTGGGGTCATCCATCGTCGGGTAATGTTTTTGAACCGTTGCATATATTCAGACTGTGGACCTAACGGATGATGTAATTGAGGCGTCATTGCAACCCTTTGATGACGTGTATCCCACATGTCTATGTATGGGGCATATTTAACTGCCCAATCACGAGGTCCATGCCCGGTCATTTTCACGGTTGCTAGCGCATAGTTTGATTGTTCTATCCCTTGCGGGATAGGTTGCTCCATTCCAAATTGTCGCATACATCGATCGGGATGATGAAACTCGACAATATGAAAATAAATAATTGGCACAATGGAACGCCAAATATTTTGCCCCCTTCGACAATACGCTGGCAATAATTGAATGACTTCCGTGTATGGTTCCCAGGCGAACTGTATAAATAATTATATTAACAAGTATTAGTAAAAAATTTTATATTTCGAGATTCTAAATTCGGGATAAATATAGTTTAAGAACAACATTAAACCTGATCAGTAGTTAAGCAATCCAACCGCATCCTCAGTTCCTTAACATTATGAGCGCCCTGACCTTGTTGTCCAATAGCTACTTTCCACCTGTAAATTTATTCAATTATGTATATCAAGTCATCACATGGCAAATCATAATACTTATTATAATAACAACATTTAATATAATAGAATTAAATTTGTAAGAAAATAATATAGATATTTACTTTATTGCATACGGATATTCATTAAAAGGGATGTAGTTTATTGTGACTGTTGGGGCAATATTTCTGAACCGCTCGTACGCCCACACTTGTATAATTTGGGCACATCCCCCAATTTGCTTCTTGTCTGGAGCAGTAGCTTTTGACATTTCCCGATACAAAAACGCCAATACTGCTGCTCCCCACGCAAAACCACCAACTCCTTCCTCAGACAAATCCTCCAGCAAACTCAACATCATGACATGAACTATCGTGGATTTCGGATTAACAAACATTAATCCACCAAACATACGTAACATAAAAGCTCATGCATGATATTGAATAACTACATCAGCAGCATTATCAGGCAACTCCATAAATTGCTGCTCCAGCCACTTCAACTTCAACCAATTTCTCTCCATATCATTTTCGCCGGGAATCCTACCTAATAAACGATGACATAACTGATGTGCCCTATTTGTACCTTCGGATTTACCGGTCACGGCTCTACCATCTACCCGTAATCCGGTTAAAATCTCAATGTCTTGAAGCGTTATTGTTGCTTCTCCAACACTGAGATGGAACGTGTAAGTTTCCGGTCTCCATCTTTCCACCAGTGCAGTGATCAAATGGTGGTCTACGGGCATAGAACCAAGTTTCACCATGCCCTCAAATCCACATCGTTGTAGGTACGAAAAAATCCTCGGATCTATGTTCTGGTACATATCATCATTCCCGGCTTTTGTGTATTTCAACGATGGACATTCCTGATAATGATACAAATTTTATATTATAACGACGTTATTCAACATTAAGGAATTATATATAATTCGAAAAAATGTATTTAATTAACTTAACAACATTTTTTAACCCTCCAGCTGGCCAAAATAATAAAGGCCCGTAGCTAATACTTTACCTGCCCTGACCATAAAACTTGAGATCGATGAACATTTTGTTGCACTAACACGTGTGGCATTATTGGACCCGCCTCAATGATTTGTTCAGCTCTGTGTTGGTAAGCCATTTCTCCTTATATAATATGGTTAAAATAATTAGTACAAATAATACAATAAATTCAGCACAATATTTTAAAACAAAAATAAATATTTTTGATATGAAAATATGTAAATAAAAATATGGCTATAAAAGAATTATGGTAAATAAAGATAAATTAATTATTCGAAATGGTCTAACAATGTCCCCATGTCTAAATCCTAGCTAAATACATATTTTCCCCCAATTTCAAGGGATTCCCTTTATATTATTTATTCCTATATATAATACAATGACACACTGTTAATTACATGGTAAGCTCAATTTTACCATTTTTGAATAGAATTTGAGATTATTTTTTTTATTTACATAAAAAATAATAAAATTGATATCAAATTTAATATTATTAGGGCAAATTTCGCTATAATTAATTTTCAAAATACACAAAATACACATATTTCGCTATAATTAATTTAAAAAAAAAACACATATTTCGCTATAATTAATTTTAAAAATACACAAAAATAAATAAAATAGTTATATTTCATACAAGACAACTTACCAATGTAAATATTTCAGAGAAAAAAAAAAAAAGGATATATGATTATTTTTTCAGTAACATCGGCCTAATAGAAGAAAAAAAAAACAAATTGAAAGACATGAAAATATTTTAGAAAATATATAAGTTAATTTGACTAATAGAGAAAGAGATTAAATAAAAAAAAAAAAAATAGAGACTGAGTTGAAAAGAAGCTAAGAGATTATTTTTTTTATTTACATAAAAAATAATAAAATTGATATCAAATTTAATATTATTAGGGCAAATAAATATATAAATTATTTCTAATTAATTTAATATTACAAGGGTAAATATATTTCTAATTAATTTATGTATGAATGTCAACCAATTCGCAGTCAAAAAATTAAAAAAAATACGTCTGTGGCGCTAATAATTCAAATTTAATGGACCACATCTTTTAAATTTTAATAAACGTTAAGCACCTTATTTTGATTGTTATTTATTGAGTAAAAATTATATCTCATTATTGTTATTTCAGGCACAAAAATATTTCTTTCTTGTTATATATTATTAAATTCCTTAATAATTATTTCATACCATTTTCAGATTATAATATGGTAATGAATAAATTTTATATCTTAAACCCACCATAATTATATATTAACTTCAAAAAAATAACAAACATTATACAAAATTTAACATTATAACAATAACAACAACAGATGTAACAAACCCAACATTATAACTAAAATATAATAAGGGAATATACAAAAATATTCAAACTGTGACAAAATTTAAATATTACCTTATACACTTGAAGAGTTCTAGCTCATGCAATACTTGAGATTTTATTTTCAACAAACACACAATTCTCTTAAACTTACACTTTAACTTAAACTTCCACAATCTCACTCACTTAACTAAATTTTTTTTTCTCACACCTTAAGCTTACACTTTCTCACACCTTAAACTTACACTTTCTAATATCAAAACTCACCCCCCCCTTACATTTATAACCGGCTGAAGGATGGAAAAAAAAAAAAAAAAAAAAAAAAAAAAAAAAAAAATTTATGGTTCTTATTTACCCACGCCTGCGTCTGCATGCATGCAGACGTGGGTAATGGGCTGGGAATCCCCAACAGTGGGGATTCCCAAGCCAAACAACAAAGTCCAAATTTTTTTTTTTTTTTTTTTTTTTTTTTTAAATAAAACCATTGTTTTCGGAAGCCTAGCTTCCGAAAACAATGGCTGTGTCAGGCGCTTTTCAGCGCCTGACACGGCCACTGTGTTTTCGGAAGCTAGGCTTCCGAAAACACAGAATTTAAAAAAAAAAAATTTTTCATTTCTCATTTTCGGAACCGTCGGTTCCGAAAATGGTTCAACCAGTTTTCGGAACCGGCGGTTCCGAAAATGCCCATGGTTAAACGAACCCCAAACTGGGTTTTATTTTAAAACCCAACATCAAACCTGTTTTTTTTTGGGGATTGGGCATTATTTAGGGGCTAAATCCGCCGAAGTAGAGGGAAAAAATAAGCATCGTTCTACATGTCTTTTTAGCTGATGTGTAACTTCACAAAGCATAATCTGAGTATTCTGCCCCATTCTCCCTATGTATTCCATTAATCGTCAAAATCGTTTCATCATCTTATTTGCATTTCAATGTTTTGAATTACAATTAATAGACTCTTTCTATTCAATTAATTATTATCAGTCCTCTTCATTTTTCTGTACAAAACCTACTAAATCAGCTATTCGATCTTAATTCCAAAAAAGGAACAACGTTGTTCAGATTGATATGGCTTTAGCTGCTATGAGTGTCGAATTATGTGAAATGAGAGAGCAATTATGGCCGAGAAGAGAAGGGAAGAGCATATGAGAAACAGCAGCAACGAAAAGAAAGGGAAGACACGCTGTATATTTTTTTACTTATTTTTTTTTTATCAAATTCCATTCGCAATTTTTTTGTGACTTATTTTCTTATCAGTTTAAAGTCATCCAATTCTCAAATGGATTCATTCTATTACTGGAGTTGTTGCATGCTATGCAATTGAAAATCAAAACTAGGACAAGATTTTTAATTACATAATTTGTGTCCATTGCAAAGGGCATTTGACATCTGGGTGTGATAAGTGATTTCTTTGCTTATGCAGGGCATATGTAGATAGCTTTTAATACTGATAAGATATTTTCGAGAAAGAAGGATCATGAAGCACCAGTCTTGGAGGCACAACCCAGAGAACTAAAATTTATAAGTGAGCTGTACAGAGCAATTTTATTTCTCAAGTAATTTTTCTCTCTATGTATAATGTCAATACGTTGGGTACTAACTTCTAATTGTAAGAGATAGTATTCTACTTCTATTGTAATTGTATTAGATAGTATTCTACTTCTATTGTAATTGTATTAAGGTTAGACATGTAATTTCATATTCTAGGGTTTGTGTATATATACCCTCACTTATTAATACAAATCACGGTTTGCCACATATTTTATATGGTATCAGAGCTCTATTCTAGGGTTTGATTATTCCCCAATTTTCCCTTGCAGCTGAAATCAACTTCAGCCACCATGAACACGTCCTCCGCCCTTGTTGATGGCTTGCAGTCCACTCTTATGGCAACCGGCACCACCACCACTACACCTCTATTTTCTACCGCCCCTAACACCACTCAACCGCAACTCAAATTGAATACCTCCTATTTTCTTACTTGGAAAGCACAGATTACTCCTATGTTGAAAAGTCACGGACTTATGGGCCATGTCGATGGCTCCACCGTTCCTCCACATCAGTTTTCACCCGATGGTAGTGTTACTCCTGAGTTTCAGGTATAGGAAAAGAAAGATCAACCAGCTCTCCGCTGGCTCTTCAATTCCATCTCGGAATCGTTGTTGCCACAAGTGATTGGGCTACTACGGCCAAAGGCATCTGGGATAAATTAATCACCACTTACTCCATGGGGTCTAGGCCTCAAATCCGCATTCTTCGTCAAGAGTTACAGACGCTTGAAAGAGGTAATTTACCGATTATTACGTATGTTCAGCATGCCAAGTCCATTGCTGATAAATTGGCTGCTCTTGGATATCATGTTCTTGAGGATGATTTAATTGATTGCATCTGTCATGGTTTGGGTGAAGACTACAAAGATTTTAATCACATTCACAACTCCAAAACGGAGCCAACTTCATTTGATTTTCTGCTGGGTTCTCTTTTGACTGAAGAAAAATTGTTACAACAGTCCAAGAAGGACGTTATCTCTGCTGTTCAGGCTGCCGCCCACCTTGCAGCCCGCTCCAGCTCCTATCGTGGGCGTGGCAGAGGCAGCAGTGGCTTCCGTGGCCAGTCCCACGCTTCTGGAAACTCATGGAATTATTCTGGTCAGCCCCACTTTCCTCATCAGTCCGTTCGTGCTGCTGCCCCGGGTCAGTCGGATGAGCCAATTGTTACTTGCTTTAATTCACTCAAACAGAAGTCAATTTTTGATTTGGTTGCTACTGCCACTGGCAATCCCGTCATTGAGCCCTCTACTTATGCTCAAGCTGCCAAAATTCCCGCTTGGCGGGATGCTATGTCTTCGGAGTTCAATGCACTTCTTCAGAATGGTACATGGGAGCTTGTTCCTCCCTCTCAGGCTCAGAATATAATTGGTTGCAAGTGGGTGTTTTGTATTAAACAGAAATCTGATGGCTCTATTGATCGTTACAAGGCGCGCCTTGTGGCTAAAGGCTTTCATCAACGCCCGGGTATTGATTTTCATGATACTTTCAGTCCGGTGGTTAAACCCACCACTATTCGGATGTTGCTCACTCTGGCTATGTCATATAAATGGACTGTTATTCAGCTTGATGTTTCGAATGCATTTCTTCATGGGACACTGGATGGGGCTGTGTTTATGCACCAACCCTCGGGTTTTGTTGATCCCCGCTACTCGAATCATGTCTGTCGTCTCCGAAAGTCTCTGTATGGTTTGAAGCAAGCTCCACGCTAGTGGCACCGCTGTCTCACTGCTGCTCTCCTCCAATTTGGATTTCAGAGCTCTAAATCGGACAGCTCTCTCTACTTCATCCACTCTGCTTCGGTAAAAGTTTTTTGTTTGATCTATGTTGATGATATATTATTGATGGGTGATTCTCCTGCTTTCTTGGACAAAGTTGTTACATTTCTTCAAACTCAATTTGCTGTCAAAAATTTGGGTCGTTTGCACTATTTTTTGGGTATTGAGGCTGATTAGACATCTTCTGGCTTATTTCTCCATCAAACGAAGTATCTCAATGATCTGTTACTTCGGGCGAAAATGCAAAATTGCAGTTCCATTGCATCTCCCATTAATTGCAGCGAGAAATTGCGACTTGATGCTGGGGATCCCTTTCCTGATCCGACATTGTTTCGCTCTGTTGTTGGTGGTCTTCAATATCTCACATTTACGCGACCTGATATAGCCTTTGCTGTGAACCGAATCTCCCAATTTATGCATGCCCCAACAACCTTACATTGGTGTGCCGTAAAAAGGGTTCTCGGCTATCTTCGTGGCACCTCTGAATCTGGCATTTTAATTCGGCCCTCCAAGATTATTTTAACTGGTTTTGCAGATTCTGATTGGGCTAGCTGTGTTGATGATCGGAAGTCTACCACTGGCTTTGTTATTTACTTGGGTGCGAATGCTCTCTCCTAGTCCTCTCGCAAGCAACGAGCTGTCTCTCGCTCTTCTACTGAAGCCGAATACCGGGCCTTGGCTGCTGCCACTTCTGAATTACATTGGTTGCAAATTTTTCTTCAAGAACTTGGTTTCTCTAGCCTTCCTCAACCCACCTTGTTCTGTGACAATCTTAAGGCTACCTATCTTACATTGAATCCTGTGTTCCACAATTACAGTAAACACTTGGAAGTTGATTTCCACTTTGTCCGTGACCGTGTTCGGAAGGGCTCTTTGCGTGTTGCTTTCCTATGCTCCAATGATCAAATTGCTGATGTTCTTACCAAAGGCCTCACCAAGCAACGTTTTCTTTGGCTTTGTGACAAGTTGACCGTTGTTTCATCCCCCGCTCAACTTGCGGGGGAGGGAGGGGGGGGGGGGGGGGGGGGGGTGGGGTGTAAGAGATAGTATTCTACTTCTATTGTAATTGTATTAGATAGTATTCTACTTCTATTGTAATTGTATTAAGGTTAGACATGTAATTTCATATTCTAGGGTTTGTGTATATATACCCTCACTTATTAATACAAATCACGGTTTGCCACATATTTTATACTAATATGTAGTTGTATAAGAAATTAATTTATAATTATACATATTCCATTCTTGGTTATTAACAATACGAATAGATTCTATGTACATAAGCATATGGTTGCCTAACAAATTTTTATTATGTAATTCTTATTATTCTACTTACTAATTCATGTGTTGAATTTGCAAAAAGGAAAGTATTGAAGGAGTTCTTAGTGTAAGACACATCAAAAGGGTAAAGACTCGCCCAACTCAAAATGTAACACGTATAAGGTTGTTGTGTTGGCTCTGAACTGTTGTATGTGCAGACTGTTCAATGATAGTACCATATTATGTTATTTTTTCATCAAATGAGATTATGAGAAGTGGAATGAGTGTATATTTTCGGTTGATGATCATGAAACTATTTTTCTATTTAGGTTGTGGGAGTGCGGAATTGGGAAACAATTCTTTAATTGGAACCCCTAGCCAACAACAAAGCCATCTCCAACCCAACATCGTCCCGGCTGGTAACTCTTCAAGTTTTTTTAGGTATGGTTGAATCTTTCAGAGTTATTTTAATACTATAGATGTTGAAGTTTTGTTTTAAACTTTTAATGTTGAATGACTTGATATATCTCTCATTCATCAATTTGTTCTCAATATTTTGGTAAATAAACAACTATGACCTTGCTGTAATGCTTTTTAGCAGTGTGTCATGTGCTTAGGGAAGCCAATTGGGGTAGGAGATTGTTTCACATGCAAGGCTTGCTAGAGGAAAAGAGGTTTGGTCAATAGCATTAACTCTTAATATCTTAATAAATAAACGTATTTTGATTTTTGAAGCATCAAGTATGCAAATTAGAATATGAGGTTCTTTTTAATAGATGAGAGCAAGGCTTTCGTTGCATCAATTTCATGATTGTTAATTTTTCTTTATTTTTTCCCTCAGATTTCAAATCCTTCAATAGTGATTGTGATTAAGTTTTAAAAGTAAGTCCTTTGCTAAGATAGCTTGATTGCTGGTTTATCCAAAATTTTAATATACGTTGAGCTATTTTATTTGAAAAAGATTTTTGCACCACTGGAAGTTGAAGCCAAATATAAATGGAATTGTGTTTAGAGAATATCAAAACCGCAGGCTACTAATTTGTTATCGGAATAATTAAACATTAACCATGCCAATTCTATAAATTTTGATAACTCTATTTGTGTGGTTAGGCCACAATTGATGATATGGAGTCAAATGAACCTAAATTAGCATGAATGAGCACTATGTCAATATAGAAGAAGTTAAGTGATGAGACTTTTCAGCTTTAGCTTAAACATTTAATTTCTGTAATGTGACCCTATCAATACTTTTTCCCTGATAAAATTTTCAGATGTATAGATTGTGTTCAATCTAAAATTATCCCATTTTATGCTTTTTGGTCTTAAGCTTTATGTGATAGGGACTATCCTTGGATACTAGAGTTAATAAAGATTTATTTTTGATACAGTGTTGCCTGATTCTATTTAAATTTTCGTTTGTTGGTCTCTTCTTTATGGTAAAGTTGAATCGTAGCAGATGTCAAAAATAATGTGTGTTAATGGTGTGTCTACAAAGGAATTGTTCGAGTATTATTTTTGTGGAAAGAATGTCAGAATGAAGAAATGAGATATCAAAACATTAGAAGGTCATGTTTGGACATATTCCAATGCACCAACAATTTCGTTTTATATTTCGCAGTTAGGACAGATTTTATTTGCATGGGAAATTCTAATGCTTCCTATCTAATTACACAAAGTTCTTGAGTGGGTTCAGGATTTTTTTTTTTTTTTTTTTTTAAACTTCTACAGGTCCATTTGAGAGAAAAAAATTACTTCTAAGATATCGGGGATACACATTTTGGAAATCTGAAGCCACTTTTCATGTGAATAATTGGTAATATTTTCTTTTTGCTAACTGATAATCTTCTCTTTCTAATCGGCTTTCTAAAAGAATCATAATATATGTCGTATAAATTTATTAAGAAAAATTAGTAAACCTGCGGAACGCGCAGGTATGCAACTAGTATATATTGAGTTCATGACAATTCTGTTCAGACATCTTTGTGTGCAGTTCTGTGGGTTTGTCTTATGTTGGTAGTGAGCACAAAACCTTAAGGCCCATAAGTTGTAAGTGGGTTCTAGCAAACCATTGCAGTTACCCAAATAAGATGAAGACATCAATCTTATGCGAGGCATAAACTCTGTAGTAACTTATACATCCTCTGCCGGTGATATCAATGTCCTGCAAGAGGCATGACAATGTCACCCTCTATAGCTGCATGAACATTCCTTGATTCCGAGTAAACTGAAGTTCGCAAATAAGTAATCACCCAGTGGTTGCTTACTTGGATGTGGCCACACTCTTATCAATCATACTCATCAAGTGGCTGGTAATATCTTCTTAGTATTAACTGAGTGGCACATCCCTTCACATCCCTACTAGTCCTATAATGGTCATTGACATACTCAACCATACCTATACTTAGCGCCTTGTTATAGGCTTATTATGCGTACGTCAAAGTATGCGAGCTCACATCTAGGCCTATAGGAATATCAGGTCTAAGGATCCAATATAAGTACTACTTAAGAACCACCTATAACATAGGTACCATGTGGTGTTCTCAAAGTGGATCAATCTAGTATCATGTAACATAACATTTACCCGTGTCATTGATTGACAATCCATGTCCAATGGTCGGTAAGACACCATCATACAATCAAGTTACATGCTAGTTTTTAGTTATTATCGTTCTCACGATTCTAATAGACTATGGATACATTTATAACTGTGTTTGATTTCTTGCTCATGGTCTTACTGCTCAGAGAATGTTACCGTCAATCATGAGTAAAAATGCAATTAATGGATACTTTGTTATTATTAATTGCACAAGTAATTAATAAAACAAATTATGCCTTTATTAATAACACACTAGTGTATAATACATAAACCTGTATATATAATATAAATGAGATATAATGCTTTGGGACTAGGGCATACACTAACATGCTTTAACATGTTCTTTTTCTGATTGAGTCAAAGTTGCCAGTTTTATGCTATTTACCTTTTTTATCTGCTCAGACGTGCACCTTTTATCTTCTTTAGTTATTTTAGCATAAAAAATCTTTACAAAATTTGTATAAAACTTATTAAAAAGCACCAATTGTTTTATGTTAAAAGAGAGAACTTTAACTTGTTCTCTTCCCCGTGGATACAATACTTGTAATATCTCGAATTTTCAATAAGTGTCAATTTTCAATAAGATTATATTCTTCAAATAATTATAAGTTAATAGCATTATAGAAAAAATTTTAAGCTATGAAACATAAACTTGTGATATTAAGAATTAAGTTTGAGCAATGATAATGAGAAGTTAAAGGGTGAAAATCATAGAAATCGTAAGGGTAATTTTGAATGAATTAAGAGATTTGTGGTAAGAAATTATATGAGTGGCAAAATTAAAATTTTAAAAAGAATTTTTAATATAAAAAGAAGAAAGATTCGGCTATTTTGGAAGTTGATATCTCTAGATGATTTTGTCTAGAGAAGGAGAAAAATTAAGATAAAAAAGGATAAGAAAGAAAAATTGATAGTTTGATTTTTTGTTATGGGATTTTGATGATTTTACAGGTACAAATTCAGTATTTAGTGTTTCTTCAATTTGTAAGGTTAGGATTTTGATTTATTGTCAAATATTTTAGGTTTTTGGAGGAGAAAATGACACTCACTGAGTCTATCATTTACTCGCAGAGTGGAATTACAAAACTAAGGTAGATTATTTTCAGCTTCGATAGATTTTCTCTAATCTGGGCATAACTTTCTCTTATGATTTCGGATAAAGGTGATTCAAATTCTTATAGAAACTTAAAAGATATCTCTACAATTTTGTCTCTCTAAGGTGTTTCAAGATTCAGCTTCTTTCCTAGTTGAAATTGAGTTCGAAGTTGTTGCTGCTGCAAGGAGTGTCTGTTTGTGCGAATTTGACTTGTTTCAACTCGGATCGACTTCTAATTGCTCAATGATTTGTGTCACGCATTTTATATGATTAATTAAGTTTTTTAAGTCCTATTAGAGCTGGATTAAGTGGGATTAAACTTATATTAGTTCATATTGTTTTGGTTGGATTATAACTCTTACTTGAAGTCGGTTTCTTCCCTTACATAAGGGGCATTATTCTAGAGATTTTAGAGGGACTTTGGCAAGGAGAAAACACAACAATTCATGAGAATATTAGTTAGGAATAAGCCAGAGATTGGAGAACATGTTAGGCACAAGAAATCAATAGACTTCTAGTGCTCGATCATTCCTTTCTTCTACTCTTTCTTATTTAGACATGATTAGCTTTATGTTTTACATGATTTTGCATTTAGCTTATAGCATGAACTAAATCTCTTTTGTTTTACATGATTTTGTTTTACATGGATCTTAAGATGATTAGTTTGTATAGTTAATTCAATTATATTTTCTTCCATCTCGGGTTTAGAATTATATGTCGCTTAATGCTTGTTATTGATGATTCGTTGATAGCATGTTTATAGTTTCTACTTGGTTGATGGATTAAGTTAGAAACTGATCTATGTAATTTGAACTTGATTTAATCTTTATCTCATGGTTTTCCGGTAGGGTTCTTCTAAAGTGTTTATTGCATTAGAGATTTAATAGCTTAACTTGATCGAGTTAGATTATTATGACCTTTTCTAGGTTTGTTTTATTTGAATTGAATAAATAAATATTCGTGAGAAGAACACCAACCCTTAGAAAGAAATATTAACTAGATCAATCAAGGTAGTTTCACATTGCAAATTAATTAGTTAAGTGATATCCAACCCTAACTATCTAAATCAACTGTTTTAATCTCGAATTATATGTGTGCTTACTTAAGTCTTTAAGTTTCATTACAATATTAGTTTTAGATAATCAAAACCTCATTTATTTGATCTTCTAAATAGTGGGTTATCTCGATTAGATTTGGTCCATAAATAATAGTCTTTATGGGATTGACTCGTGCTTGTCACGATACTACTTGATACGCACACTTTATTTTAAGCCTATCACACTACATGGTCAAGTGTCATAAGTGGTTGTTATGTAATGCTTATATACGGATCCTCAGACCTAATATTACTATACTCGTAGATGAGACCTTGTGTGAGCGGGCGATCCTCGAGGCGAGCGAGGTCGGTGCCGGACAGTTTATAATAGAAAACATGGTTTTCGGATTCTGGAAAATAAGGCAAAACAAAAGAACGTATGAAACTGATTCCTTGCACCTTAAAGGTTGACAGGAGGCACCACTCAGGTCAGCTCTTACCGGGAAATTATTGTCTAGTTGAGTCTGATAGGGAGTCCTATACCTTTGAGACAGGGATTCTGGTTCGAACAAATCACTTATTTTTGCTTTGTTGTGAAATAGCATTTTAACTATACCAATTCCCTTTTTTTTTTAGTTTATTCCCTATTCAATATTCAACCCTAGATATTTGCTATATGCTCATATGAAAAGCCATAAATAAATTCAGAAAGTGATAAATAAATTTGGAAATAAAATTATTACAACCAAATCGAATAAACTATCCTAGGGGATACATTTGGTAAAAATGGGATAGGGGTAAAATCGCCTAGTTTACACAAAATATTCTAAAAATAAAAAAAGCTAATATTCATCTAACCCATCATACATCTACCTATGAAACAAAGGTTAGTGATTCAGATAAATATAAACACATTGGACTCATATTTGATAAAATGAGCTATCTAGATAGCTTGGGGTCATACATTTAGAAGGTAATTGGAAAAACCTGACAGGTTTACAAGATAGACCTAGAACCAATTTTATAAAGGTCCTGTATTTTTTTGGATCCGGAGCAAAAAAGGGTTTTGGAAAACAGTTTTGTCGATTTATTATTTTTCATTAAGCATGCCAATGTGAGTCAGTTTTCCAAAGACTTATTGGAAATCTCTTTCGTGTGGGTCCTACAAATTCTTCGAAGTTAAAGCTAGACCGTAAAACGTATAAACACTCAAAATCACTTTTATGAAAGATGAATGAATAATAAATAATGAGATAAATAAAATGTTATGTTGAGGAATGAATTGCAAGAACCATACAAATACTGGTCAAATATGGGCCATGTAGCCCAGATTTGACGAGAAAAATGATTTTTATTTGTTGTTTAAAAACATAGAAATTCATTCTAGAGTTTTCTCCTTTTGAATTTTTTGATCCCTTGGGGGTCTATCAATTGATTAGACTGAGAAATTAGAGATTTTCATCCTAGATGCATAAAACCAAAAGTCCCAGAAAATAGGGAAAATCGCTTCAAGGGCTTATGGGCCGTGATGAGCCATGTGGCTCTATTTTCTCCTAAGATGGGCCATGCTGCCTAAAAGATAAGCCATACGGCCATGTTCTGAAATTTACAGCAAAGTTCATCTTTGGTTTTCAACAATTTTAGCACAGCATAGGCAAATAACACAATGCAGGAATAATGAGATTGGATTTATGGCCTCTCAGAAGTTACCTTTAGCCTGTTTATCCAGGTTTTTGAGAAATGATCCCAATTCGCTCCTCAAAGCTTTGAATCCAGTTTTCACTCTTGAAAATGAACTGAAACTCCTCGGGAATCGAAATGCAGTTGTGAATAACTTCAAACCGTAGAGATTTACGTATCGAAATGGAGTTTTGATGTTTGAAAGGTTGGATTTTGGGTTGGTTTTTTTTTAGTGTTGGAAGCTAAGGAAAAGTTGATGAAGACGAGTTGTAGAGGAATGGCGATGAAGGAGCTTAAAAATAGTGAGGGAGCTGAGAGAGAAAGAGCCGTGGGAAGTTGTGAAAATGTTGGAGAAAGAAATTGAATTTTTTTTATTCGTTAATCTATTCTGTAATAAGTCCCTGTATCCCGTAATCATCAAGTTTTGGAGCAAACATATTTAATTCTACCTCAAGTGGGCCAATTTGGGGAGTTACTGACTTTGGAGATGGGCTGTACGGTCCATCTGCCTTTTAAATAGGGCCGTGCGACCTAAATGTTGAGACATACGGCTCTTCCTTGAATGTGAGCAGTACCCACTTTAAGCAGCTCTCTTCCACGGCTTAACCCTTAAAATTTGGGCCATGCCTCCTCTTGAGATGGCCGTACGACCCATCTTCCGTGGTGGAAATCCCTTTTTTCGATTTCGGTGGTTTTCAGTCCATTTCGGCACAAGTTAGAATCTATTCTTTACTTCTCAGGCCGGTATTCTAGACAATCTCAGATAAAAGATAACTTGAAATCTTCATCATAGGGGTCGGACAAAAATCCATGCTCACACCTTGCATACTTTGACTTGCGCCTAATGGGCTCGTAACTGGGTGCTAAGTATGGGTACGATTGGGTATGAATCATGCTAAGAACTATGACTAATGTGAAGGGATTATCACTTTTTTAATTTAGAGTACATATTATCGGCCACTTGATTAGTGAGACTGAAAAGTGTGTGATTACAACCAAATCAAGTAATTAACAGTTAATTACTTATTTGAGTTTTTCAGTTCACTTGGAGATCAAGAAAGTCATAGCACTTGATGAGGGTGACAAAACCATGCCTAATGTTAAACCCAGATATAGTTAGGCAAGGGACCCTATAAGATTACAATTAGGTATATGTCAACTATTATTGACATTCATCTAATTTGGGTAGTTATAATGACTTGCTATAATTCACTTACAGCTTGTAGATCGAAAAGTATTTTGAGTCCATTGCTTATGAAAATGGACCTCCAGGATCGCATATTATAAAGTCTCCATGAATTTGTCATGGATTATTTTATATGTAATTGCATACATATAATAATTTGGTGCATTTAGGGTTGGTTTATTGGATGAGTTTAAATTTTTTAAGGCCTAGATAAATACATCAAGCCCAACTTGAGTGGTTATTTCAGCCTACGAAATATTAC
The DNA here is from genome assembly GCA_039660915.1 of Euphorbia tirucalli. Classification (NCBI taxonomy): domain Eukaryota; kingdom Viridiplantae; phylum Streptophyta; class Magnoliopsida; order Malpighiales; family Euphorbiaceae; genus Euphorbia; species Euphorbia tirucalli. Next base: position 36,353,222 of record CM077636.1, on the reverse strand, counting down.
TATATGGTAATATTTTAAGAGGTGAAAGAAAATTAAATATCTAAGATATTTTGTATAAAAAATATCTAAGATATTTTCATATGGGATTACAGTTGGAAGGAATGCAGACTTATTTTAAGTAAAATAAGAAAAAAAAAAACAAAAATATGCCATAAATCTGACTCTCCTAACCATCCTACTCTCTCTCTCCCTCCCTCTTTTTGTTCACAGTAAAAGAAAGAAAGAGTTTTCATTCTCTGGGGAAGGATTTCTACACCCATTTGATATAGAGCTAACTCGGTTCTTCCTATAGGCTTTGGTGTGTGTGAATGTAGAGAGGATTTGCGTACAAGCAATCCTTTGTCAATTTCTATTTCGGAGACGACAACGATATGATTCAAGTACTTTGTGGTTTTGTCCTTTACCCTTTCATCTTTCAATTTTACCTCTACATTACCTTTGCTTAAACACGAAATCTATCGGTAAACAAAGGCTTCCGTTACTAAAAAATTTTTTTTATTATCGGGATGATTCCCAACACTTGCTAGTGTCATTTTGGGGATTATAGCTATAGAGCAACACACCTTCAACTTCTCTCTAACCAAAGTCTTTGTCAACATGTCGAAACCATTATCATCGGTATGAATCTTATCAAGTTCAAACAACCCCTCTTTATAAGTATCTCTAATCCAATGATACCTTACATCAATATGTTTTATTTTCTTGTAAATCGAGTTTCTCGTAAGATGAATTGTGCTTTGATTGTCACAAAGAACCATTTGCTAGCATTGTTGTTTGAAACAAAGTTCTTACAAAAAAACTTTTTAACTATAACATCTCATTACTTGCTTTCGTTACTGATATATACTTGGTTTTTGTCGTAGTAAGTGCAACACACTTCAGCAATCTTGATTGCCATGATACAACTCGTTTCCTAAAGACATTAAATATTCAGAAGTGGATTTCGAACTATCCACATCATAATCTGGGCTTAATTTATAGTATACCAACTATCTCCTTAATCACAGTGTGGTATGCCAAATATCATTTTGCACACTGTAGTGCCCCAACTTGTAGGTGACCCCCTATTATGGTGTTTTTAACCTGAGACTCGTGGTTGAGCATGCCTTGTCAGCTTGTTGACTATTGTAAAAGTAAAATGCGGGCCCCACTGTATACGAATTCCTCATTCTACCCTCATTACAAATTCGATCTACTTCCCTCCTATTTTTCCCTTTTCCCGATGTCTGATTGTTGCTCTCTCTTTCTCAACCACTCTTAAACTCTCTCTCTCTCCTTCCCTCTTTTTGTTCACAGTAAAAGAAAGAAAGAGTTTTCATTCTCTGGGGAAGGATTTCTACACCCATTTGATATGGAGCTAACTCGGTTCTTCCTATAGGCTTTGGTGTGTGTGAATGTAGAGAGGATTTGCGTACAAGCAATCCTTTGTCAATTTCTATTTCGGAGACAACAACGATATGATTCAAGTACTTTGTGGTTTTGTCCTTTACCCTTTCATCTTTCAATTTTACCTCTACATTACCTTTGCTTAAACACGAAATCTAGCAGTAAACAAAGGCTTCCGTTACTAAAAAATTTTGTTTATTATCGGGATGATTCCCAACACTTGCTAGTGTCATTTTGGGGATTACAGCTATAGAGCAACACACCTTCAACTTCTCTCTAACCAAAGTCTTTGTCAACATGTCGAAACCATTATCATCGGTATGAATCTTATCAAGTTCAAACAACCCCTCTTTATAAGTATCTCTAATCCAATGATACCTTACATCAATATGTTTTATTTTCTTGTAAATCGAGTTTCTCGTAAGATGAATTGTGCTTTGATTGTCACAAAGAACCATTTGCTAGCATTGTTGTTTGAAACAAAGTTCTTACAAAAAAACTTTTTAACTATAACATCTCATTACTTGCTTTCGTTACTGATATATACTTGGTTTTTGTTGTAGTAAGTGCAACACACTTCAGCAATCTTGATTGCCATGATACAACTCGTTTCCTAAAGACATTAAATATTCAGAAGTGGTTTTCGAACTATCCACATCAAAATCTGGGCTTAATTTATAGTATACTAACTATTTCCTTAATCACAGTGTGGTATGCCAAATATCATTTTGCACACTGTAGTGCCCCAACTTGTAGGTGACCTCCTATTATGGTGTTTTTAACCTGAGACTCATGGTTGAGCATGCCTTGTCAGCTTGTTGACTATTGTAAAAGTAAAATGCGGGCCCCACTGTATGCAAATTCCTCATTCTACCCTCATTACAAATTTGATCTACTTCCCTCCTTTTTTTCGCTTTTCCGGATGTTTGACCGTTGCTCTCTCTTTCTCAACCACTCTCTCTCCTCACTCTTAACGTCTCTCTTGTTCCCTCTCTTCGATCGGTTTTTCTCTCCTTTTTTCCCAAAATTTCTTTGGCAAACCCTGAAATCGTGCTTCCTTGGTGAATCGCTGGAGAATCACTAATCGCGCTCTTTTTCTTCAAGCACGGAATTTGAACGAGTAACTGGAAAATGAAACCATTTCTTTTTTTATTTGTAGAGTGAGAAGTATAAACATTGGATTATAGAAGATTTTTAGTTTGGGATTTTGTGATTTCTATTGAAAAGGAAAATATATTCAAACTTGTTGGATGAAATCTTACAAAAAGGGATGCGATTTCTGGATAAAATCTATTGGATATACATGAAGAGGTTTTGCGATTTCTGTCTCTGTTTCTGTTATTGCTTTCATATTCTCTCTATAAACTTCATTCTTTCTCTCACTCTCTATTATTGCCTTTATAGTTTTTTGTACTGTTGGTGTCACTATATAAGTAATCGGAAACTATGCTAAAAGTTTTGGTTTTTCTGTATATAATATTTAACCTAACAGTGATGGAATATGTTGGGTTTATAAATGCAGTGGACCCAGTTGAAGAGTGGATACCTTTTGGAGCTTTAGACCACAAGCAACTCCGATCAATGGCTGGGATGGCTTATGGCCTATGTAAGATTGAGTTTACTTTGTTTTTTCTCTATTTGCAATTATTATATTTTTAAAAGCTTGTTGGACAGCGATGGTATTAAATTAAATATATTTTTCTCTTTGTTGTTGTTGTTATTTATTGGTTGGTTTATGTTATATGATGTGTTTTTTTGACTACTTAGCCAAATAGAATGAAATATAGTAACGATATTAATTTACAAAAATTGTCATTTATCTTTTTGCAATTGTTTGAGATTGGATTATTAGCTTTGGAGAAGTGTCTTTAAATTTAGAAAATGTATCATTTGTCTTTATGTATGCAGTGTAGGATAACTAAAATTGAATTTTTAAATTAGAAAATGTGTTATAGGAGATGGAGATTTTTTATTGATTATTGTCTTTCTTGATTTGTATTAATCTGTTGTTATAATAGCAGTATGTAATCTAATTAGATTTGCATGGATCTTCCTTGATTGGTTTCTTGATTTGTATTAATCTTTCTTTTCATAATAGTAGTATGCAATGCAATTGGATATAGGAATTAAATATTGAGTAATATTATTATCAATAAATGCAGATCCAAAAAAAGGCTACTTTGATAATATTATTCACTATGATGGGAAATTTAAAGATGACAATTATATAGCTGGTGATTGTATATTTGGGAAGGTTGTAATTGAGATAAAGGGTTGGCACTACAAATTGGTTTAGGAAACTTTAGAGATTTTCAAAAATGTACAATGTGTTTGGAAACCCTAGAATAAGCCAATTCAAGGATGTTTAATTACTTAGGCAATGATACATATGTCTATAGGATGGCTTTGGTTGGTGTTGAATGTGGAGAAATTGATCTTTATGTAAAGGTTGTAGATCCTGAAGAACTAGATGATGTACTGCATGAACTAGAACCTACATGGCATAACAATGTTTTGATTGAAGAAATTGTAGAGGAAAATCCACTAGTTGTAGCGACTGATATGAAGGGTAAAAGGAAAGTGAATGTTAGGGGAACAATAGGAATCAAATTCTGGAGAGATAGGGAGTAGATCAAGGGTGAATGTTGATGTTGGTGATGTAAATGTACATGGTGTTGGTGCTACTGAAGGAGTAGAATATGTTCTTATGGATAATTCTGTAAGTGAATATAACACTGGAGAGATAAAGAGTAGTTTAATGGTGAATGTTGATGTTGGTGATATTAATGTAGATGGTGGTGGTTCTAGTAGAGGAGTTGAAGCTGATTTTACTGATAATCCTGCAAGTGATGGTGTAAATTTATTTTTCTTAGTAGTTAATAATTTTTCCACTGTTAATAAAGATAATAGGTTGTCATTTGATGATAATCCATATATGAGTGACTTTAGTGCTCATGAAGATGTTCATGAGAATCATGAGGTTGGTGTGTTCATGAGAATCATGAGGTTGGTGGTTGTTTTGACAACGTCAGTAATAGGAATATGGATAATAATAATGCAGAAAATGAGACTGCTAATAATAAGAATGTCGAAGGTGATTAGTAATTGGATGAAAAAGATTTTCATGATCCTGATTATGTTTTTGAAGATGTTGATGAAGATTTAGTGACTGGAATTGCTGAAGCTAGGACACTGAAGCCAAGAACCAGACAAAGACCGAGTGAAAACATAGGGAATACTGGTTACAAAACCGGTATGAGATTTGAGGTACACGAAAGTTCATCTGAATACAAAGATTCTGATGCTCTTCACATAGATTTAGAATCAGATTTCGAGAATGAACCAAGGGTTAGATTTCTTGAGTTTAATGCAGAAAGGGATTTAGAAGACCCTCAGTTCAGGATTGGTATGCTATTCAATAATGCAGAGGAATTCAAAGAAGCATGCAAAAACCATGGCATCAACAACAGATTTCAGATTTAGTTTCCAACCAATACACCAAAAAAGGTTGCAGGTGTATACAAATCAAAACAAGATGATGGCAAAAAATGTCCATGGAGGTGATATGCTTCAAGACAAGATTGCCATGATTGAAACAATGTTGCAATGCAAGTGAAGAGTGACCATTTCCAACACTTATGTGCGAAGGTGCATCGCAATTTCCATATGACGTACAAGTGGATTGCAAAAAGGTATTTGGTGGCTTTCAAGAATGATCTTAATTAGAAGATAAGTGCTTTAATTAATGATATCAATAGGAAGAAAGAGCTGAAGATTGGGAGAATGAAGGCATATTGTGCTAAGGGTTTAGCACTTGAAAAGATTAACGGGGATGAAAGAACACAATATGCTAACATTTGTAGGTATACTTTTTATACATTTATCTATAATTGCATTGTACTGGTTTACGTAGTTGCATTTTATTGTTTTACTTAACTGCATAGTTGTGTTTTACTTGATTTTATTTTATTGTTTTATTTAATTGCATTGCTATGTTTTATTTAATTGCATTGCCAGGATTTACTAATTAATTTTAATTCATTATTGAATGTTGATATGTTAATTATTTATTTGTAGGTATAGAGCTGAGTTGCTTAGATCAAATCTAGGTAGCACTGTTATAGGTAGATTCAAATATGGAAGGTTTGTTGGTATGTATGTCTACCTAAATGCTTTAAAATCAACATTCAAAGTAGGCTGTAGACCTTTTATTGGATTAAATGGTTGGTGGCTTAAAGGCTTGTATGGGAAGCGATTGTTGTCTGCTATTGGCATAGACCCAAATGACTGACTTTTTCCAATTGCATGGGAAATGGTAGAAACAGAAAGCACAGAGACATGGGCTTGGTTCTTGAAGCTTTTAGCAGAAGATTTAGGGATGTATTGCATTTAAAAAGACACTATGAATTCACTAAATTTGCACAACAGTCGATCCAGCACTCATGTTTCTTGAAAATAGCATGTATATGCTCAGTGGTCTTCCCTGCTTAATGCATCATTTTATTGTAACCATGTTGTCATAGGTTATTTGAATCAGTAGCACTATTAGCTCCTTTCTACTATAAAAGAAATGAATCCTATTTAGAATTTCATCACTGATCATCTCCTTATTCCATTTTAGTTTTGGAAACAACTCCTACTCCTTTGAAGAAAGCATCTTTTTGCATTGCTTTACATTTCATTCTCATTTAGTTCTTTATTTAAATCTCAGAAATTCATACTCTTGCTAGAAAGAATCATAATCCTTGCATTTAAGGGTTCATTATATACTTACTAATCAATGGCCCATATCTTTTTTAACTTGTCTATAACAATTGATGCATGTCTGACATTGTATTTGAATAGGTGGGCATTGTATCCTCCAGGTAGGGTACTTATCATTAATTATCTAGTGTCATATAGTTGCTTATATGGATTTGTGTGTTTGGATATCAAGAGCTGATAAATGCAGATGAGACCTTATTCCCATTAGTAGAACACATATTTTGTGAATGACATGTACACAAATTTTAGAACATTATTCAAGGGGAAGGAGTTGAAAGACATGTTATGGAATGCAGCAAGGGCACCATATGAAGCCAAATTAGTTGAGGGTCTTAAGAAAATTGCCTGAAGCAAGAAAATGGTTAGGGAAAAGACCTTGTGAGCAGTGGTCTAGGGCTCGGTTTTCTGACATCTCACAATGTGATATGCTTCTCAATAATATGTGTTAGTGCTTTAATAAATACATCTTAGATGCAAAAGATAAAGGGGGGTAATCACAATGAATGAGCTGATTAAAGTGAAGTTAATGAAAAAAATGAAGAAGAAGTGTGATATGTTGAAGAACAATGATGTTCAGGTGTCGAAAGAAAATGAAGAAGCTATGGAAGAACAGAGAGTTCTCTTTCAATTTTGAGCCAACATATTCAGGAGGTCCAAGAGTGCAAGTGGCAAGGTTTGGTGATAAGTTTGTACTTGATATGGAAGCCAAATGTTGCACTTGTAGAAGATGGCAACTGATAGGCATTCCATGCAACCATGGAATTTCTTCTATTATTGGTGACAACGAGAATCTGGATAACTACTTAGCCGAATGTTATTCAATGGAGACTTAACGAAAGGTGTATGCTTTCTTTATTGAACCAACAAATGGGAGTGATTAGTGGCCCAATCCTGAAGAGGTCATATTAATTATGCCTTTATCACCAATAAAAACTAAAAGAGGAAGGAAGAATAAGTTCAGGAGAAAGGAGTCTGAAGAACTAGAAGAATCCAATCGGAAAGGGAAGTTAAGCAAGAGGGGACTTGTCAAGATGACTTAAAGTAATTGTGGCAGTAAAGACCACAACAAAAGGAGGTGTACAGGACCACAGGGGTAGGAAGGGAAAACAATGTAAAGACAGCAGGAATAGGAAGGGGAAGTAGTGCTAGAGGAGTAGGGGTAGGAAGGGGAAGCAAAACCAGTGGAGCAAGGGCAGGAGATCGAAATCCACAGAGGCCTACTCCATCAAGGACAACAACTGCACCTCAAACAATGAGATGGATGATGGATGCAAGTATTTCAATTTTTCTTCATAAATGATAGAATATTGGTTATTTCTTAACTTTTAGTTAATTGTTACTGAATTGGGAGTTGAATTTGATATATATTGGGAGTTCAATTTGCTATGGATTGGGATTTGAATATAATATAATTCATTTTTTTTTGGTAGTTATTCTGTTGTTACATTGGTATGTAATTGCGGCAAATTGGGAGTTGAATTTAATTGGTAGTTATTCTGCTAGTAAATGGCACTTATTTTTTGAATTAGGCATATTATGAATGCATGGCCATTGTCTTGACTTTTGTTTTATGTTGACAATCTTAATAGGAACTACTCAATATGTACCAAGTCAACCCACTCAAACTACCTTCAGTAGTAAAAGAAGCAATGTCACTAGTGTTAGCCCTAGTCAGCCAAGTCAGGCAACTCAAAGCCAAGTCAGGAATGCTTTTCCAACTCAAGGAATTTAGCAAAGTCATGTCCAAAATGGCACGAATACTTTCCCAAATGTTGCTAGGAAGCCAACTACAAGAAGTGCTACTTTCAATGCGCGAAGAGGGCAATGGAGATGAAACAAGACAATATAGTAGAAATATGGTAGAATTTTGTTTAAACTATAGAACAACAAAATTATTTCTCTTGTTTCAAGACCCTAAGACGTTGCTAGTAGTTCAGTAGATGAGAAGGGATGAAACTAGCAAGTACAGTTTGTAACTTTGTGTTTATCCTCATTACGGAAAATATTATATGCGTATTTCATATGGCAACTTGCACAGGTCTTATTTGGGCTTTTCAAACTCATACTCTATTTTTATAGTGCAAAAGTATTATAACTTTGTCACAAGTTTCAAAATCTAGCAATAATTTTACTTCCGAGGGGTGATAGTTTCTAAAAGCTACTATTTCAAATTCCTTTTATCAGCTTGTCCTTTTCCCTTTGATTCATAATAATATATTATATCCAATATGCAGATAATCTTCTAAACCATCATTTATGTGTTGGCTTCTAGTGCTACTAGTCCATGCTTGAATTTTGGCTATTTACTTTTACTTCTTTGGTTTTGTTTTCATTCATTGTCCCATCTGTATGCTCTTATTACTTCATAAAACTGTACCTGATATTAAACATTGTATGTTTTGTATCCTTATATGCAGTCATTATACATATGGTTTTCTCTAAAGAAGCTATAGAGCACATTGTTGTGTGTGCAGAGTTGGTGCTACCTTACCAATTCATTTGCATTTGCCTCTTAAAAATATTTTAGAACATAATGCATAATCTTTCATAATCTAATTACAACAGAAGAAATGGCAAAGTTGATATATTATGTGACAAAACCATTCAAAAAATGATTCTTATTATTAACATAGAGATGAAAAAAACATGATTCATTTTGTCATCAAATGAGTTCACTAATGACATTTTAGTTTCAGATGCAGTCTTCATTGACAGAATGGCTGGAATGAAAATGACAGCAACAAGCAGGAAACTCAAGGTACATCTCCATAACTATACGAGCGAATTAGACCCCAAATTTCATTTCATTTAAAGCTGTTAAATGTGCAACAAAATTAACTACAAAGCTGTATAAAAGTTTTTAAGTTTCTTTATCATTTACAAGAAGCATACTAGTTGGTATTGGATTAGTGGTCTTACTTTTGCACTTACTACAAGTGCAGGAATATAGCTATAATAATCGCAGCATTGAGAGGAGAAGTAATTCCACAATATTAATGTAGAAGATTACAACCTAATCGAACCAATTCCAAGTTCAAAGGCGTCCATTACACCCGGACCAATTGAGCATGGCATTCCTCTCAACCCGTATATCTAGCATATTTTATCAAGAAATTGTAGTCCTTTTCTAAGATTTCATCCAACAGGTTTTGTATGTATTTTCTTATTCAATAGAAATCATAATGGTTTCATTTTCCAGTTAAGCGCTTGATCAGTGATTCTCCATTGATTCACGAAGGAAGCACGATTTTAGGGTTTGCCAAAGAAATTTTAGGGAAAAAGGAGATAAAATCCAATCGAAGAGAGAGAATATGAGTGTGTGAGAGAGAGACGTTGAGGGTGAGTGAGGAGAGAGTAGTTGAGAAAGAGAGAGAAACGGTCAGAGTAGATCAAATTTGTATTTAGGTAGAATGGGGAATTCGCATACGGTGGGGCCTGCGTTTTACTCTTCCAATGATCAACAAGCTGACGTAGTGTGCTCAACCGAGAGTCTCAAGTAAAAAACACCATAATGGGAAATCACTTATAAGTTGGGGTACTACAATGTGCAAAATGGTAGTTAGTATACTGCACTGTGATTATGGAAATAGTTGGTATATCATAGATGAAGTTAAACCCATAATCTATGTATCCAACGAGTATTGGCTTTCTATTCCTTAATGTAAGACCCAGTTTGGAATTAGTACGAAAATATTTAAATATTCACTTGACTATTTTATTGAGCTTGTATTTTTTTATTAATTTTTTTGAATTCAACTCTCGAAATTTTTCTGTACTTTATAAAAGCGTAATAATACATGAACTTCGTACAATAAAGAATACATTTATACATTTAAATAGACTTAAATAAATTTAAAATAAGCGTATTAAATTTTGAACTTGTGAGCTTCTTAAAATTATTCTATGGAACTTTTTTTTTTTTTTTTTTTTTTAACTTTTGAAGTTAGATTATTTATTTTATATATTTCATAATACATGGACTCAATTGATTGAAAAGACCCATTTACATATCAAATAAATAAATTAAAGAGAAGAATGAGATAATATCCGTAGCAGATGTTTACTTTTGTTAGCACTTGTGCACATGGCAAAAACCAAGTTGAAGGCCTGGCCCCCGCCCGCATATTCCGACCTTTTGTGCCTTTGGATTTGGACTCCACCGAGTGAAGAGAAATCAGTACACTGCTTGGGCAACCACGATCCTTATGCCACGTGGATTTTTTTTTTTTTTTTTTTTTCCCTAATCGTATTTTTCTGTGTCTCACTCTCACAACTACAATTAGCTGAATCAAATTTCAGAGACTCTGAGAATTATCTTTGGTTAATGCCAATGGCAGCAGTAACTGCTTCTCAGTATTTTATTAAGAAATCCCATTTAAGCAATGAAGAAAATGTGTCGAAACATAGGCTGATGAGCAGTCATGTTGGGCTAAGATTGTCAAAATTACGGAAGCCACAGTCCACAAATAATGCCAAAGCAGCAGCTGCTACCAAGCAAATTCGGAAGAAAGTGGACACCCAATTTGGAGTAATTCAATGTTCAAGTGGCATGAACTTGGTTTTCGTCGCAGCTGAAGTCGGTCCATGGAGCAAAACCGGTGGACTTGGCGATGTACTTGGTGGCCTTCCTCCTGCTATGGCGGTTTGTAACTTTCATTCTCAAAAATTAAATTGTAGTCATTTTTCATCATATTTGAATTAGAATGGCAAAACATATTGCCTCCTGAATTTTCATGTATTTCGCACAATTGGCTGATCAGTTTTATCAACTCATTGGGTATATGATTAGTCCAAAAATTGATACATTTTTCTGGCACAATTTACATGTGGCACGTCTCCATAGGAGGTATGATTAAGATTCCTTTAGTGAACACTCCAGTCTTCTATTTTTCACCGGAATTCCGGCTAATTAACAAAAATTCCAGCGAGACAAATGCGTCAAGTTTGGTGCTCCTAACAAAACAGAAACATGATCGGGAGCCAATTGCGAAACGCATAAGAGTTGAGGGTTCAGGATGCGTTTGCCATTTAGAATCTCCACTCAACCAATTCATTCAATGGCAGGCGAATGGACATCGTGTCATGACAATCTCACCACGTTACGACCAATACAAGGATGCTTGGGATACTAATTATGTTGTTCAGGTAATTCATCCCCTTTAATTCGAACTTTGAGGCTAGTTTAATGTAGATTTAAAATTAATAAATTCAACAAACTCCGCCTAATTTCAAGCATTGTGTTGTAATAATAACCATAATGTTGAAGTCTAAATTTGGGCTATTTATGTTATTCCTTTATGTGAAGTTTGTTTTCTAGTAATCCAATAGAGAAACTCACCGGTTAATGGAGTTTTGATTTTCTTGTCAAATTCAATTCAAGTTTAGTAGTTGTTTTTATATATCAATATCATTAATACTTGGGGAGGTCTGATACTTTGAAACTTGTATCCAATCCTATGATGTTTGATAGCAAGAAATGAACACTATGACACATATTTGGCTGCTCTGCTTTTTCATAGATAATCATTGTTCCTTACCACTTCCTTTCTTCTTCAAATAGATGCAAGTGGGACAAAGAATCGAAACTGTTCGCTATTTTCATTGCTACAAACGAGGAGTTGATCGTGTATTTATTGATCACCCGATATTTTTGCAGAAGGTAAGCTTTGTTATATTTTTCTTTGTTGTCTAATTAAGCTATAACTTTCTTGGCTAAACTTGCAAGGTCTGGGGGAAAACTGGATCCAAAATCTATGGTCCTCTAGCTGGAAAAGATTACGAAGATAACCAACTTCGTTTTAGCTTGTTTTGCCAGGTTAGTCTGATATTATTTTCTTCTACTGGATTTAAACATGAAAGTTGGTGAAATTTTACCAAGTATGATTTATTCACTTCAGGCAGCACTAGCAGCACCGCGATTGTTAAATCTCAATAGCAGCAAGTACCATTCAGGACCCTATGGTAGGCATCCATTGATTGATTCAATGCTTAGTGTTATCTGATATGACTATCTTGCCGCTTATCTTTTGCATTTTTTTCATTGAATCTGAAAGGGAAATTAACACAAACAGTAATCAAAGAACACAGAAAAGTAAGGAAAGATTAATGGAGAGTTGGGTCTTATTGAGTGATGAACTGTGAGAGAAATACAAGATTAGGCTAAAGCCTCACAGGGAGTCATATCCCCTCTCTACAAAGTAGAGCCCTGCACAAGCATAATCAAAATAACAAAAACAGCCTACCCTTCCTCACGCAAAACATTCTCCATATAACTAACTTGCTAGCTCACCCATAGGTAATAGTAATATCCCAAATACCCCTATCCATAGCCTATTGCTACCAATTCTCTTTTGTGACCCTGAGTACCTTTCTTCTTTCTCACATACACCAGAGTGGGTTTGGGCCCACCAGCAGAGTAGTCTAAAATTGATCCATGATTAGCCCGTTCTGTATCAGAATCCACATAAATTTGCATCCTTATCTGCTTTCATTTTCGTAAAATATAAAGCAATGATGTACAAATCTTATAGAAGATTAGCAGATCATGCTCCCAGTACCAACTCTTAACTCTGAAAATCTAGTCGCCAAACTTGTAATAACGAAGTGTTAGAGATGACACCTGTTGGGACCGCCAAACCCTCCTTAATGCTTAAGGCAGTATGAGTCTGTTTTGAGCATTCTAGATCACATGAGCTATTGGGGTTATGTGTTGGCAAAATATTTGAGTTTCATTTGTTATTCTCTTTTTAACTTCGGTTAGAAATCTTCTTTTAGTATTTATTTGGGCCTTTATCGCTATGAAATGAGTTTCATACGCTTATATTGCAGGTGAAGATGTTGTCTTCATTGCAAATGATTGGCACACTGCCCTTCTTCCCTGCTATCTAAAAGCCATTTACAAGGCCAAAGGGATATACAAAAGTGCAAAGGTATGTGTCTTATTAGTCGAATGTTGCAAGTCTCGAGCCACGGAAGTCAAGAAGCTCATATGTTCACAATTCATTCAGGTTGCTTTCTGTATTCACAACATTGCCTACCAAGGCAGATTCAAATTTGGAGATTTTTCACTTTTAAATCTGCCAGATCAGTTCAAGAAATCGTTTGATTTCATTGACGGGTATAATAATTATCCTATATATTGCTATATTTTCTAGACATTTCGTAAAAGTCTTTGTTTTTTCACAGTTATGAGAAACCTGTGAAGGGAAGGAAGATAAACTGGATGAAGGCTGGAATACTAGAATCAGACATAGTGGTAACTGTGAGTCCATACTATGCTGAGGAACTTGTTTCTGGTGTAGAGAAAGGTGTGGAATTGGATAACGTCCTTCGTGTCACCGGTATCACTGGAATTGTAAATGGAATGGACGTCCAAGAGTGGAATCCATCTACTGACAAGTACATTGATGGCAAATATGATGCTACAACTGTAAGTAAAAACTTCTTTTTTTAACAGAAAAGAAATAGACAAAGGAATTTGGTCCTCTAACATGATCCGGAGTCTCAGTTTACCTCAAAATGAATTTTGGTATGAATTTAGTTCAAAACTTGCAATGCTGGTCAAACTAATCGAAAGGTGATACGTGTCAATGTACAGCTCGTGCTATTTTTGAGACTAGTCATTTCCGATGCTAACACGTCTTATTGGAATAACTTGATAACATGAAGATTGGAGTTCTCAGGTGATGGATGCAAAGCCTGTTCTGAAGGAAGCATTGCAAGCTGAAGTTGGATTGCCGGTTGGTAGAAGTATCCCTGTCATTGGCTTCATTGGTAGACTTGAAGAGCAGAAAGGTTCTGACATTCTTACAGCGGCTATTCCACACTTTATCCAAGAGAAAGTCCAAATAATCATCCTTGTGAGAATCAATATCTCTGTAGAAATTACTACTTACAGATGGGCAGCAAAAATGGAGATACAAATTAAGGATGTTTAAACTAACCTCTAACTTCTTATAGGGAACTGGCAAAAAATACATGGAGGAACAGATTAAGATGCTTGAAGTGCTGTATCCTACAAAGGCCCGTGGAGTAGCAAAATTTAATGTTCCCCTAGCTCATATGATCACCGCTGGTGCTGATTTTATATTGGTACCCAGTCGGTTCGAACCATGTGGTCTCATTCAGTTACATGCCATGCGATATGGAACGGTAAGAACATCTGAAAATTAATACACAAGTGATTTGAATCAAACGAATGCGAATTGTTGAAAAAATTAAACATGAGACAGGTGCCTATTGTTGCATCAACTGGTGGTCTAGTTGATACTGTCAAAGAAGGTTTTACAGGGTTTCAGATGGGTGCCTTCAATATTGAGGTTAGCATTTTCCTACCTGTTAAGTAAGACCTTAAATACTAGGGATATCAATTGGGGTTGCTCTGTCATAATGGTTGTACATTACCTAAGTATGATATAAAGGCAAGGAAAATAATAAAATCTCTCTGTAAATGGTGTTAGAAATTGGCGCTCCTATTTAATACTTTAGTCTACTCTATTGGAGTTGGATAGAAGGTTAACTTATGTAGAGCTTACGTGTTGGTTCAGTGCGATAAAGTGGACCCAGAGGATGCAGTTGCAGTGGCAATAGCAGTAAAGAGAGCACTTGCAGTGTATGGAACCCGTGCTCTGGAAGAGATGATACAGAATTGCATGGCGCTGGATCTCTCATGGAAGGTAATATACAAACAGAAAATGGGATAAAGATTCGTTTGGCCATTTAACTTGGATCACATTATCGTTTACCTCAAAACGTTTTGTAGTCTACAACTTGGTATTTTTTGGTTAAGTTTTGATTGGTCATTGTCTCACACTATCAATTTCTGATGCTGACATATGTTTTTTTTTTTTTTTAACTAATTTGACCAAAAATATCAAGTTGAAAGACAAAAGTGATATTTAAAATTCAATTTGAAGCCAAGTTGAAGGGCATAGGCCATTGATTAATGAGAGTAGCTGTATGTATCTGCAGGGACCTGCAAAGAAATGGGAAAAGCTGTTGCTAAGCTTGGAAGTGGAAGGAAGTGGAGCTGGAATTGATGGAGAGGAGATTGCTCCTCTTGCAAAGGAGAATGTTCCTGCCCCATAATTAATGTTGCTCATCATTAACAATAAACCTCGATTTGGTAATCCAATACATATATCCTTATGCGTCAAGATACTCGAATTTGTCATTGTGATCAAATGCGCCTTCCATTCAAACATATAGCTGCTTGAATATTTAATCCAGTTTAGGCTGAAGCTACCACAGATTGGTGAAGAGGGAAATGAATGCTGTGCAGACTGAGAGAAAGCTTAGAATTGCTGCAGAAAAAATAAAATAAAATAAAAAAATAAAAGGGTGTAAATGTGTCACCTCTACAACAAGAGAGGATCAACTTCCAACGGTAGCTGTACGTACTGAAGAATTATAATAAAGCATTATATTTCGAACAAGTTTGTTTCTGAATGAAGAAACAAAATGCTCCAAGCAACAATGGCCAATGAACTAACATGTGCGTATATCACCATTCCTGGAAGTCACGTGCATCGATCTGCCTAGCTAGCTAGATCCAAAGAAGAAAATAACCAACAATATGATTGTTTCACCCATATATTAATTTGTGGCCGTACTCAAATTAAGATCAAAGTTCAGGCCTAATTGGTAAAATCACCACATCAATTAGAACTAATTGATTTTTAATTACTTGATCAATTAAGTATTTAATTGATGTTGGCGAATTTTTATAAGAGGGCTAATTGTATGAATTGAACATTTTCTTGAGAAATTGGAGAAGTTGGGCTTTTGCAGTAAGAAAGGTTTCAGCTTTCAGTTGACAAAGTTGACAATGTGCAAACATAGGGCAAGGAAGTTTTAGGAGTTATTTCAAACGGGGATAGCAATTGGAGAACGTCCGCACTAGTGGAGAGATCTTGGGGAGGCTCATCATGTTGCAGAGTTTTTCTATAAATACGAGAATGAAAGAAGAATGAAGCCCCAACGGAATCAATCCAAAAATCATACTATAACAGCCAAATCTCTACACATTTTAATATTTGACATTTCCAAATCTCTGCCAGTGTATATTTTCTGCAATTGTTAATTTCAACTCTTTAAGCTTAGAGACTGCCTATCATTTTCAATTCTTAAGTTTACACTTGGTGCAATTTTAATTTCAATTTAAGTTTAAACATGTTTATTTCAATCCGACGTTGTTCTTATTTAATCAAGTCATCTTCAATTAGGGTTTTAATAACTAACTTAGCTATTTCGTCCAATTTAACTGTCACAATTATTCTACAGTCAATTTAATCCATACTTGTAGAATTTTTCTATACATTTACTGATACCTCAATTTCACAGAAATGGATTAACAATGATAGAAGGCTAAGCCAACATGTCCATGTATCACAATTTTTGCAAGAGGTTGAGAAAAATAGTTCAACAGGGATCAAAAATACCAACCAATCGAGCAACAGTCAGGATGGCTGAGTGGTCTAAGGCGCCAGACTCAAGTTCTGGTCCTCGTGAGAGGGCGTGGGTTCAAATCCCACTTCTGACATTATTCTTCCATTAATTAATTTTTGTTTTATCACTGACTCTTAACAATCTTGTAAATCAGTTTTCTGAGTTAATTGGCTTCTCATTTTCGTTGTTGCTTCTTTGATATTCTAATTTAAAACACCTTAATTATTGCTGTCTTTAAATTTTGGGATTCTAATATTCTTTTTCATATTGAAATCAGTGTGAAGTTTATAGGTGGGAATTACATTACTAATCATGTATTTCTTTCTTAGTAAATTAAAGGGAAAAGTATAAATAAAAACTCCGTAGTTTGTCTGGTTTGCAGATGGAGCACTATGTTTCAAAACGTTATAAAAATATGACATGTGGTTTGACGATTTGTAGATTAAGGACTTATCATTCAATACACTCCGCAAAAACTCTCTTATCCTTTGAAATTCCACCTGAAATTTTTCAAATTTGTTGTTTAAAATGCAATGAGTCTTGGTGTGGAAAAATGGAAATTTTCGGGAAGTGAATATATTTTTATTAATTAAGCAAAAAAAAAAAAAAAAAAGAAATCACAAAAAGTAGAAAAATTTCTGAAAAATATCCAAATTTTAAAATATTGTTGTAAAGTTAATAAGTAATATGTATATATTTTTTGGTGGGAATTACAGTACTATTCATGTATTTCTTTCTTAGTAAATTAAAGGGAAAAGTACAAACAAAAACTCTGTAGTTTATCTGGTTTGCAGATGGAGAACTATGTTTCAAAACGTTACAAAAACATGACATGTGGCACGACGATTTGTAGATCAAGGGTTTATCATTTAATACACTCCGCAAAAACTCTCTTATCCTTCGAAATTCCACCTGAAATTTTTCAAATTTATTGTTTAAAATGCAATGAGTCTTAGTGTGGAATAATAGAATTTTTTAGGAAGTAAATATATTTTTATTGATTAAGTAAAAAAATAAAAGAAATCACAAAAAATAGAAAATCTTCCCAAAAATATCCAAATTTTAAAATATTGTTGTAAAGTTATTAAGTAATATGTATATATATTTTAGATACTTTTTAGTAATTCTCTTTTTTTTTTTTTTTTTACATTATTAATTAATAAAAATATACTCATTTTTTGAAAAATTTCAAACTTCAATATCAAGGTGCATTGTACTTTAAATAAGCTTGAAAAATTTGGATATTTTGAAGAAATTTTTATATTTTTTATGATTTTCTTTTTTACTTTTTTGCATTATATATTAATAAAAATATACTCAGTATCCGAAAAATTTAATGTTTTCACACCAGGGTTCATTGTACTTTAATCAATGAACTTGAAAAATATTAGGTGAAATTTCGAAGGATAAGAGAGTTTAGGTGAGTGTATTTGATGATAAACCCTTGATATGCAAATTATCAAACCACGTATTATACTTTTGTACCATTTTGAAATACAGCCTTCGGTCTGCAAACTGGCCAAACCATATAATTTTATTATGTTTTTTTTTTAAAAATTTTCCCTATATTAAATTTAGTGATACTAGCTACTTCATAGTTTCTAATTCATTCTTTCTATCAAATGCATAATCACCAGTAATTAGTTATTGTTTATCTAACTCCACCTCTATACGTTGGTTAACCTAAATTCAGCCATATTTCCGCCCCTGTGAATTCTTTTTGGGTATCATATTTCTTTTAAAATTCTTATTTTTTAGGGTATTATTTAAGCTATAGTTCATTATCAATTTTTTTTTTTTTTTTTTTTTTTTGTTACTCTCTTATTTCACTCATCAAACAAAATTGTAATCATTTTTATTTTATTACTGATGAGAATGACTCAAAATTATAATTTAGTTAGAATTGTTTGAAGATAATAATTAATCTTGGGTCAAACCATTATGTTAGAGATGCAAAAGAGTTTGAATAATTGAAATACTAGAAGACATCAAAGAGCCTAAATTGGAGTTAAAGAACAAGTTTGTGTTAATTAAGAAGTTGTGAAATTGATTTGAGCTAAAAAGAAAATTGTGCATTGAAGTAATTAAATTGGAAACACATTTGAGAGATTTAATTATTTCAATTTAAAAAAAACCTCTTTAACCTTATAGTTTATGTTTCCTATTTAATTTGTAATTCCTAATCAGTTTGGGCTTTGGTCTATATAAAGACAATTAGAAGGATGATTTTAGTGGTGAGATTATTGTATGAACATTTGTGGGTCTTTGAGAGATTAAAGCAAAAGTTCTTTGAGAGAGTTCCTAGGCATCAAGGGGGTTTGGTGAGTGTTCCAACGAATCTTATAACATTGTTCTTAGAAATAAAATACTTATCTTCTCATTTGGAATTAGGCATAGTTGGCCAAACTACGTAAATATTGTGTTTTGTGATTACATGTTAATTTTTTTTTTCTGTATATCAACCTTATTTAATTAATACCCGATTCAACCCAATTCCTAAGAATTACTAGCTAATTATATGTTTTTACTTCTACAATGGGTTTGGTTAAAGGAACAATTTGACCCTTCACATTCACTCGAGGGCCGATTTGTCTAAGTAGCAGCATATGTGTTAGCATAAAATAACAGAACATGTCAAAAAGTTACTAATTATATGTTAATATGTTCAACTTTCGAACCAATTTGACCAAAAACCTTAAAATGAAGGAAAACAAAGTGAAGCTACTTTTCAAGTGGCCTTAGCGACAAAAGGTTTTATGGATAACCCAGGGAAATTCTATCGTATCAATTAAAAGGATAAAACCCTTGTAAAATCCCTTTAAAACTTCAAGGGAAGCCTTTCCCCAAAGGAAGGTCCAATTCTACCAGATGGAAATTCCTTTAAGCATGAAGAGTTGATTAATTGCCTTGGTTCAACTCAATACAAGTCTCGTGTGGATCATTTAGAAAGAAAGATTCCCTCTTTTCGGATTGAAGTGATGGCATAGGATTCAGGAAGTACCGGATCTCTGGAAGAAATTAAACCACAACCGATCCAGCCTTTCTTTAGTGAAAAATTAACAATTTTTGTGATGTTACATTCGGTCATTTTGGTCATTAGCTTTGGAGAAAGGACAGAGTGCTCCAAGCCTAACGCATGTAGGGTGGATAGATGAGCGCGTCTGTACCTTACCACGCCTACCCGATCATACTTGAGTCATATACATATACACTTGATAATGACATCTCCCAAGTGGAGATAAAAAAATAAGCATTGTTCATTGTGGAGGTATCTTTTACTTTCTCTCTCCATTTTTCCTATTCGCCTAAGCAATATTTTTGACTTAAGCATCAAAGTATACCCCAGAGGTTACCCAGTGTTTACCCTTGATTTCTTATATATCATCCGGTAATCAAGTAATGTCCATCCAGTCATTTGGAGCCTGACGCTTGTGGAACCGGTTTTTATACTCGAAGACATCACTTACTAATTATTTCAAAATTTTATGGAATTCATTTATAACAAAAAAATTATTCATTTGCAGAAATAACAAAAGAAATCCTAGAAACGAGGATACGCTTGTGAAAGAAGTAGACTAGCAAGGCTGGGCTCCGCTGCAACATGTTTCGTGTTTTGGTCATTTTTCAATAGTGAAGCAGCTATTGGAATCTGATAAATTTGTAGCTTATATTGGTGATAGAGATGGGAAAATTTCCCTTCACCTTGCAGTTGTTGGCTGCAGCAAGAGTCATAGGAGAGTGGTGTATTATATTCTTCCTCTTGTTAGTCCCAAATAGACTAGAAATACACTAGATAAGGGTGAATAGTGTATATTTCCAAATAAAAATTCCTTTTGTAAAAACTTTTATCCAAAAACAATTTTGTCCAAGAAACAGGATTACTTAAAAGTGCAGAATAAAATAATTTGTGAAACTAGTAAATATAATTGCTTTTGGAGAAATTAAATAATATCCCTAAGTAGCAAATATTGTGAAAATAAATGCATAAATATAAATGGCAATAATTAAAAAGATTAGGGATAGAAACATTGATGACACCGAGATTTATACAGATTTGCACCAACTATCATACTCCTGTCCCCAAGTGAACCACTTGAGATTTTCCACTATAATTCCTTTAACAGTACAAATCAAGTCAAGTGATCTTTCTTCTGTCCAAAATCGGGATGATCAATCCTACTTCGGTCTAGGATTAAGATAATGATCATTCTTTTGTCTAAGATTGAGACAATCGGTGCTTTTTGCTAGCTCAAATACCAAGCTTTTACATCGTATTGTTTTTTAAATATCAACAACCAAACTTTTACAAAATTTTATTGATAAAACTTTACCAACAAAGCTCCCCCACACACTAATAACTCTTAATGTGATTTTACAATTCACTCAAAGTATTAAATTTGAATGTATATGAATTGCTTTGATGAAGACTTAAATTTCTTTCAATTGCTCTCTTTGAAGTGTGTTAGAAAGACTACTTAAGAATACTTTGATTACTTTGATTTTATTGTATTCTTTTTAAATTGTCTTTCCAAATTGAAATGTTGTAATTGTCTTCTATTTATAGGCATTGGAGAATTGATTTGGAGTTGATGTTCAAAATTTGTC
Source organism: Euphorbia tirucalli (assembly GCA_039660915.1). Lineage (NCBI taxonomy): Eukaryota > Viridiplantae > Streptophyta > Magnoliopsida > Malpighiales > Euphorbiaceae > Euphorbia > Euphorbia tirucalli. The sequence goes on along the minus strand of CM077636.1, from coordinate 36,332,021 downwards.
TTTTTATGTTAAGGCCTCTGAAACTAGTCGTTGCACAGTATTCAGCCTTTTGAAGCTTTCATTTTGATCTTCTTCAAATCTCTGAAACTAGCCATTGCACAATGTATAGCTTTCTGAAGATTTATTATCAACTTCTTCAGGTCTTTGAATATAGCCGTTATACAGTGTTTAGGTCTCTAAAGATTTGAACTGAATTTCTTCATATCTCTGAATGTGGTTAGGAGTGAGCATCGATTCGGTTACTAACCGAACCAAACTTTTAGTTAGCCGAACCAAAATTGTCTTAAATATAAAAACCAAACCAAACAGAATATAAGTAATAACCGAAAATTACCAAATCAAAATATATCGGCTCGGTTCGGTTACCAACCGAATAACCGAAATTGCAATGAGGATAATTGAAATGTAAAGAAACTTATAGATTTGCAAGAATAATTATTTTCTCCAGTCCAATTAAGAGAGAAATAAAAAATTTCACCCATCAATTAGTATTTATAGGCATGTTCTTCATGATTTAACGTAATTGAAGAACAAATTATACCCTTTCACAGGAGAAGGGTTAACAAAAACTGAAACTGAATTTCCATAAATAAAAGATTGAAACTAAATACCATAAAAATAAAAGAAACTAAGTAGGCCATTTTTGGCATAAAAGCTCCGTAGAAAACAACAATGAATGGACTGAAGGCTTATCAATAGTTAAGCCTTAAAATTAACCATCAATGTTAACCATCAAGAACATTAAGCCAACAAGTTCAACACAATCACAATTTCACAAAGATAAAAAAAACAACATCTAAAATTAGATGACGGATTAAGCAGATGACGAGATGAACTAATGAATTGATACATGGAAAAGTCGAAAATTTGTCGGAGACGAGATAACCATAGTGAAGTCAGAATTCCATAGATAACCATAAACAGATAGATAAACAGACTTACGGTTTATATGCAGCGGAAACTCGTTTATGGAATGGATCTGATCTACGCGAGAAACCGGATCGTTCTGGTTGCCTTTCCTACGAGTGTATGAATACACTGAGTACGGGCTATATCCGTGAATTCTTCCAACGAACGAAGAAGTAAACCGTGTTTTATCGGTAGGGACGTTTTCCCCGGGAATAAAATGGGAATCTCTACGATTCCATCATCGTTAGGAAATAGAGAAACTTCTTCTCTATTTATAGTGGAAATCCCAACTTCCATCTATATATAGGGTCGGAACAAATTACATATTTGGTTCCTGTAATTTACATATAATTACAGTTTAGTCCCTGCCATTCCAAAATGTCATGGGCGGACCAAAAACCAACATCTCCCACTCGCACATGACAAGACACACTTTCATTGCGATTGAACACACATACTTCTTTCAGTTCTTGTTCGGCGAATTCAAGCGACCAGTCAACGTAACGGTTAAACCTTGAAGCTCTCCTTCATCGTTCCACCTTTAGCTTAACGTGACTTCCCCCTAGTCCATTTTCCATGATCACTAGTTTTCGACTCACTTTTGATCTCACGAAAACATTCATATACACTACATACCTTTTCCACGAAAAAGTATTGAGCTCGAGTGTTATATGTTTACTAAGTGACATGTTACTGAAAATGTACTTCCTCTCTATAAATAACCTTCCACCATATGTTTAATGCTTATCTGACTGGTCCTTATATGCCCGTTCATAGCTAACGAAGCCTGATTTAGGGTTCCAATCAAGTTAATCATCAGACATACCCTTCTTGTTATTTACAAGAGTCTTTAAGGGTGAACTTGAAACTCATAGTTTCATTTGGGTCTCACATTAGGAAAGTTGAGATCAATTTTCTTCTTTCCATCCCTTGGTCGGCTTTTACACATATTACTAAAATATGCCATAGTGTTAATCCACTTAGGATGTATGTTTTATAAACACTATGCGAAAGCATTCAGTCTTTAAATGCAACTAATGCATCAGCACCTCTAGTCCACTTTTAAGCCTTTCACAGGACAGCTTCCGGTATCAACGAAATAATGATATTACGCAAAATATCACATATGGAGTAACTCACACTCCCACTTTTACCTATGAATACACAATCATAGTAAAAGATTCATCTATGTGAGTAGATGACATTTCGCCAACATACTGAACTATACTCAATAGCTCTATGTGTATCGCTTTAAATAGTGAATGTATTTGAACACAACATATAACTCACATTCTATTCCAATAGAATTTGCCAAAGTTATTATAACAGTTCAAAAACAACAATATGTTCCTATAACCTACGAAGACCAAATTCCAAAATGTGTTTACTAAAAACATTTGGAACTATTGGCTTTGGTAACGAATCTGCAATCATATTACCAGTTGGAACATGCACTAAACTTATTTCTCTCTGTGCTATTTTTGTCTTTAACAAAATGATATTTTATATCGATATGCTCTCTTTTTCCATGATAACAAATATTCTTGGAATAAGCTATCGATGCAGTGCTGTCGGAATAGATAGTCGTATATTTCCTTTTAGGCAATGGATCCAAAAGATCTATGAAGCAAACCAAAACGCTTCTAGTACTGCAGCTACTGCAGCTACAGATACTGACTCCATAGTCGATAATGCCACACAAGTTTGTTTCTTGCTACACTAGGAAATTGCACAATTTCCTAGAATGAAAATATACCCAGACGTGGACTACCTCCCATCTTTATCAGTTCCGTGATCAGCATCTGTGTATCCCTTTAACTGCAGATCCTTTCCTTGGTAATAAAGGGAATAATTTGAAGTCCCCTTCAAATATCTCAATATCCTTTTCACTGCTGCCTAATGCTTCAAACCTGGATCAGCCTGATAACGGCTTGCGAGACCCACCGCAAAACCTATATCAGGTAGTGTACAAATCATAGCATACATCAAGCTACCAATTGCACACCTAAAAGGAATTCTCTTCATCCTTTTAGTCTCTTCTGGAGTCGTGGGACACATACTTGCATTTAGTTCCGTACCTTATGCAATAGGGGTTGGATCGGGATCACAGTGAGCCATACCAAACCGTTCTAAGATCTTATTGATATACGTCTCTTGTGAAAGAGCCAATAATCTCTTAGATCGATCTCTTGAGATCTTAACCTCAAGAATGTAATTAGCTTCTCCTAGATCCTTCATCTCAAAGTTAGAAGACAACCAAGTCTTTACTTTCTTGAGTAAGGAAGTGTCATTTCCTGCTAACAAGATATCGTCAACGTATAACGTTAGAATGACAAACTTCCCTCCGTTTTCGCGCTTAATGTAGACACATGAGTCTGCATTGATCACCTTAAATTGCATTGATATAATCGCTTCATGGAAACGAAAATACCATTGTCTTGAAGATTGCTTAAGGCCATAAATTGATCTCTTCAACTTACAAACCTTATATTCTTGACCTTGAACAACGAAACCTTCTGGTTGAACGATATAGATTTCTTCGTTCAATTCACCGTTCAAGAACGCAGTCTTTACATCCATTTGATGTAATTCAAGGTCCATACATGCTACAAAAGCAAGTACAATTCTTATAGACACGAAACGGACAACGGGTGAAAAAGACTCCTGACAGTCAATTCCTTCCTGTTGTGCAAACCCCTTCGCAATCAGCCGACTCTTAGTCTGGATAGGTTTCCCATCCGCTGATCGCTTAATAGTATATACCCATTTATTCCCAATGGCTTTGCGCCCTTTGGGTAGATCAACTAGTTCCCAAACTTTGTTGATCCACATTGACTCCATTTCACTTTCTATTGCTTTAATCCATTCTTCTTTCGCTGGGGATTCCAATAACTCTTTCATGTTAATTGGAATATCTTCAATTTGAGCTACGATCGAGAGAGCTTCGCTATCAACTAAATGACCGCGTCGCGGGATATTTCCCCTCTGTGATCGTCTTAGAGGTTCTGCTTCTTGATAAGCAAATCGCATATGTTCATCAAGGTGTTGGGCAGAACTCCCACTGGGACCACTCCCACTGGGATCTATGTCCATATTCACACTTGAATTTGGGACAAGACTCCCACTCAAACCAAGACCACTCAAGTTAGGGTCAGGATTACTCAAATCCGCTTGTGAAGGTTGAAAAACATCATTCTCTTCCCTTTCCCTTACGTCTTCAACTTCATTCCTCCACTCGGATTGAGCGATCCTGAAGTTTCAGACTCTTGAGTTTTAAAGAAGGTGAATTTCTTATCCACTTCTCCCAGCTAAGGAAATTCATTCTTTAAGAATGTGATATCTCGTGACTCAAATTCTGTTATTTGGCCATTCTCATTCTCTCCCACTAGAACATATCCTTTGGAGAGATCAAGATATCTTATAAAGATACCTTTCTTGCCTCTTGGGCCTAGCTTCCCATGCTTGCTAGATGTATCACGAACATAGGTAGCACATCCCCATGGTCGTAAATGGTTCAAATTTGGGCTTGCGGCTCGTCCACAATTCACAAGGCGTGGTTTCAACGGACTTAAAAGGTACTCTATTGAGTACATAGGTGGTAGTCAATAGTGCGTCTCCCCAAAAGGAGATAGGCAAATTGGCTTCAGCCATCATAGACCTCACCATCTCTAACAGGGTTCGGTTTCTTCTTTCCGCTACTCCATTTTTGTTGTGGAGTCCTAGGTATTGTCAACTGATGTTCAATACCTATTTCATCACATAAAACTTTAAATTCCTCGGAGAGGTACTCTCTTCCCCGTTCGGTCCTTAAAGCTTTGATTCTCTACTCTAATTGATTTGCAACTGGAGCTATAAATCTTTTAAAACATGCTAATGCTTTAGATTTATGTGTAATCAAATAGACATGACCATACCTTGTATAGTTGTCTATAAATGTAATGAAATAGTACACACCATGCCTTGCCCGAACATTCATTTGGGCCACAGATGTCAGAATGTATTAGTTGCAATGGTTGGTAAGCTCGTGTAGCTTTACCAAATGGTTTTCTTGTCATCTTTCCTTTTAAGCAGCTTTCACAAGTTGGGAGATCTAGTGTTGATAAATCAGCCAACAAACCTGCGTTAGCCAATCATACTAAACGATGTTGACCAATGTGACTAAGTGTCCCATGCCACATTTTTGAAATGCTAACATTTTCCACATACAAGTTAACAGTAAAGGAAAAACTATTATGACACACATAATTTGGATCCAAATCCAAAACAATAAAACCATCCAACAAATGTCCACCACCAAAGCAGATATTGTTTATAAAGAGACTAAAATTGATCAATTCAAAAGATAACATGAATCCCAAATTCATGAGGACAGAAACAGATATCAAGTTCCTTTGAATTCCTAGGAGCATAGAGGACATCTTTAAGAAATAGTGGTCGACCACCATTCAAGACTAGCTGACAACAACCAATCCCTAAGACTTCCTCTTTAGAGTTGTTTCCCACGTATATCCACTTAGTTCCCGGTGGAACACTGCGGAACTCAACAAAAGAATTTCAATCCTTTGTTACGTGGTTTGTTGCTCCTGAGTCTACGATCCACAAAGGACGAGATTCAGTTTGGAAAACAGAACTTGAAACAAATGTATAACACTTATACACTTCGGTGACATTTACCTAAGGAGCTATGCAATCTTTTGCAAAATGCCCCTTCTGTCTGCGATTGTAACATTTTACCCTAGAAATGTTAAAATCTTTCATGCCCTTCTTTTGAACTGGAACACTGCCCACCGTTCTCTTTGCCTTCTTCTTGAAGAACCTCTTGTTCCTCTCCTTTGACTTCAGACCAGGACTTGAACTAGCCATGTGAACCTCAGATTTCACACTAAGAGAGGCCAGATGGTCCTCTTCCAGTTCAAGTTGACGAACTGCATCGTCAAAGGTCTTAACGTCGTTGGTATCGGTTAGGTGCAACTTCATATGCTCCCACTCATTCGGCAGAGAACGTATCACAGCTTGAACTTTCTGCTCTTCGAGAGCATAAATCGTACTAAGCATGTGTTTTATACATGAAACTTTTTCACGATATCATCATTCATCGCACTAAGCATGGTGATGTAGGCAGATGAGTTCTTCCTCTTCCAAGCTTGATAAGCCTCAAGGTCCCTCTTTGTTTGGGCGGTGTTACCCTCTGCAGGAGGAAACATTATTCTCTCCAAAGTGTTAAGAACCTCTTGTTCTTCAATTATGTATTGGACTTTCATAGCCCAAACTTTATAATTGTCACCGTTCAAACGAAGGTTCCTTATTTAGGTAAGCAACTATTGCTTTCGAAGCAGTTATTGAAAAACCGTTAAAGACAAAAGTAGCACTGATAAGTAAGCGATACACCATATTTATTATAAGATCATTTAAAACTAAAAATAGTGTTTGGTTCACGTAAAATCGAACATCCATGCGCAATGCATCGAGTCACCATTTACATAGGCTAATACAAACACCATATTAGGTTTAAATTTCTAATAATAAATATATATTTAGTTTTGTTTTAGATTATGTTTTAATTTATTTAACATTTATACTTCTCTTAAGTATAAAACTAATGAGTAATATAACACTTAGTTATAATCTCAAACTAAATAAATTAAAAAATTACTAAAACAAATAACTAAAATAGCAATGTTTAACAAATAAACATTTTATAATACCATAAAAAAATATCCAACATTTAGTCAAAATTACCACCACAATAAAAACTTTTAGCACAAAGCCCTTCAATACAAAATTGAAAAAAACGAAATCAGCAAAAGAAAGAGTGAAAAATGAAGAGCGCAATCTTCATTTACATCGAGTGGCACTGTCTCAATTTCTTTTGAGGCGACTGGGATCAGCTCTACGAACTTATAGTAGAGATCCAAAAGCATGTTCACAACAGTCTTAATAACAGCATCCAGACAGGGCGACGAACCAACTTGTTACTTCTAAGTAACATGGTTCTAGGATTATAGGATAACTTAGCTCCCGTTTTAGCCAAGGTCAACACAAACATTTTGCATTGGGATCCATAATCCTATTCAGGAACTAATCCATCAATGGAGTCCACTTTCGTCAAAATCAGAATTTTCTCCAAAATAGAATTTTTTAAAGTGTTTTTCACGAAAAGCATTTTTTGCAAATTTAACATTTTTAATTGATCAATTCCAGAGGAAAATCCTCCTTTCCAGACAAGCTCTAGGATTTCCCGGTTTTAACGCATTAAACCGCTCCAAAACTCTAACAATATTCGCTTCCTCCAACGGGGAATACCATTTAGAGAAAAGCTCATCTTCAAGTTTTTGGATAGTCCTCGTCTCCTCATGAGACTGGATTATTTTCACCGTTTTTACGAACGTTTGCATTTCTATAACATATATAGAAATAACAAAAACTTGTAAATGATTAACCAAAAATTAGTATATAAATACATAATAAATATACTGAATTTTCTTGAATTTATGAAACATAAATTAAGCATTTATACACAATAAATACAAGTAAATTTAGTTTAAAATAGCAAATGAATTCCGAAAATTCATCAAAATATACCAAAAATTCAAGAAAAATGGAAAAATTCATTCTGGAAAAAATTTGACGAAATTTGGACACCGGAAACCTCCGCACGCGCCTTCACGCGCCGTCTGGATCTGCTCCACGCGCCGGCACACGCTCCTTAGGGTTGTTGACGCATGTGCCACGTGGCAGCTTGTGATTCGTGCTGACATGGCCTAAATGCGACGTGTCATCACCTTATTGGGTCAACGGATGACGTGGATGATGACTTGTCATGATGATGTGGCACAGCCGTGACACGTGTCATCACCCTATTCGTCCACAGTGATGACATGGAAGGTGACGTGCCATAATGACGTGGCAAAATCACAAGTGGTTGGACACGTGGCGACATACCATTGGTCCACGAGTACAACACGTGGCAGTTGACCGTTTCTGAAGCAGTTGACTTCGACAAGTGTCTTAACGTGATTGGTTTTACTTTTCAACCATCAGAAAATTAACGAATCACGTAGCGACACGTGTCCAGCAACATAACTTCTCCAAACCCTCACGCGGCCAATCCCAGCCGCAGTGGTGGCGTGTGAGGTACACGCGCCACCTTCCGAGCCTCCGTTGGCAGTGAAATTTGACATTCCGACTCAATTTTTCGTGCTGATTTCAGTGGTATGGTTAGATTTATGAAATTCTGACAAAAAATTTTGACACTTTGTACTGTTGGATCTAATACGGTATCGTTTTGACTCGGATAACAATGCAAATCCGTATCAAAACGAACAAAAACGAATACAAAATTGACAGAAACATATTCTTTTCATGGAATATCAGATTTCAATGTTTACAGAATCATTTTGACGCGGATTTCAATATAAATCCGTATCAAAACGAATGAATATGTATTTAAACGAATCAATACATATTCAAACGAATAAAGAAACGCATTCTTATTCACGGATTTCCATAAACCAAGATATGAACACATCAATTTTTCATGGAATACCAGAAAACTAGATTCGAACACATCAATTTATAAACCTTTCGGCTCTGATACCAATGAAGTCAGAATTCCATAGATAACCATAAACAGATAGATAAACAGACTTACGGTTTATATGCAGCGGAAACTCGTTTATGGAATGGATCTGATCTACGTGAGAAACCGGATCGTTCTAGTTGCCTTTCCTACGAGTGTATGAATACACTGAATACGAGCTATATCCGTGAATTCTTCCGACGAACGAAGAAGTAAACCGTGTTTTATCGGTAGGGACGTTTTCCCCGGGAATAAAATGGGAATCTCTACGATTCCATCATCGTTAGGAAATAGAGAAACTTCTTCTCTATTTATAGTGGAAATCCCAACTTTCATCTATATATAGGGTCGGACCAAATTACACATTTGGTCCCTGTAATTTACACATAATTACAGTTTAGTCCCTGCCATTCCAAAATGTCATGGGCGGACCAAAAACCAACACATAGTCTTGGGGAGTCAGAAACAAAACTTGATACGATTAAGTGGAGGATAAACTCATAGATGATGCAAATGGCAGATGGAAGTTAGGTGGTAGTGGTAGGATCAAATAGGTGATGAAATTTGAGCATCTCTACTCAATAGGTGAGAACATGAGAGGAAGAGGGACTGCAGTCGGCGGCCATGAAGAAAATGAAGGTAGGAGATGAAGTGGAATGAGATGGAGAGTCATGGAGGCAGTGGCAGATATTTAGAGAAACCCTAAAACCTAATGCATTTGGAGTTGACGGGCTTAAGAGCATCGGCTCCTCTCCTTATTTCTTTGCACAAAATTATAACGTATTTTATTCATAGATATAACTTCGGTTCGGTTTCGGTTAGACAGATTTTTTTAATAAACAAAACGAAACCGAAAACCGAATTCCAAACTTTCTCAAAACTAAAACCAAACCGAACCAGAATATATAAGACTGAACCAAACTTATTTTTCAATTCAGTTATCGATTTTAACCGATTTCTACTCAGCCCTAAATGTGGTGGTTATATAGTGTTGAAGACTCTAAATATTTGAATTTAACTTCTTCAGATATCTGAATATGACCGTTATACAGTGTTTAAGCCTCTGAAGATTTGTAATAGATTTTCTTAAGTCTTTAACCTCCTGAAGCAATGTTTATCTTGCTTCTCCAAATATTTTATCTTTCTTTTTTTTTTTTAATATCCTTCCAATGTCTATGTTGTAAGTCCTCAATTTTATATTTTGTTTACTTAATTAAAAATAAAATTACATTTATTTTAATTAATTCTCAAAGTATTTATTTAATTTTATCTTCTTCAAATATAAAGTTATTTTCATCAAAATAAAGTTTAACAACCCTGATTGCTACGAACTAATAGATGAGGAAGGGCAAAATATTGTGCACTTTGTTATGCAGACCGGAAGCTATTCATTGGTATCTCTTCTATTAAATGTCTTCAGTAAATATGATCATCTTCCATAGATGGCCAACCTTATAAATCAAAAGGATGGAGATGGGAATACATCACTTCATTCTATGGGACGCCCTAGTTGATAAGATGGCACTTAATATCAACAATTCCACTCCCTTGGACGTTATTTTATCAAATACTAGCCACTCTATATCTGGGCTAAAGGTATGCAAATTCAAACTCATTCCTGTAAAGTTAAACTGATATTTATAAATTTTGATGTCCAACAATTATATTCTAGTGTGCCCCTTTTGGGCTCGAGAAATGAAATATTGTTTTTTCTCATCAAATTCACCTAATAAGTATTTATAAACCTCTAAATACTTCTAGTAATAACAAAAGTTATTTCGTAAATCCTATTTTCAAACCTAATTTTTAAGCTAATATATCAAAACTTTAAGTCTAAAAATTAAAAGTTTAAATACTTACAACATTAATTAGTTTTGAATCTTTATGGTATGGTGAGTGACAGTCCCAAATAAGTTAGCTACGATACTAGAGAGGAATGAATAGTACTATATACCGAATAAAAATTTTCGCAAACAATTTAGAAAATTCTTTTGAATAAAAACAATTTTCTTTTGCTAAACACAAGTTTCTCAAAATTGCTGAATTAATAAAATAGTAAAACTTGTGAATATAAAATTTGCTTGACTAAGAGTAAAATGTCTTCAAATAATAATGCAGTTAATTTAAATTGCAATAAATATAAAGAGTATAGGGATAGAGAAATGAAGATGCCAAGATTTATACTGGTTCGACCCAACCAGTCTACGTCCAGTCCCCTAAGCCAACCGCTTGAGGTTTTTACTAGTATTTCCTTTACGGGCAAGAAACAAGCTTGTGTTACTTTTTATGAGTTAAAGTAACAAAACTCAATACTTTTGTAGGCTAAGTATCAAACCTCTACTGTTACTTTTTCGAGCTTAAGTAATAAAACTCTTTTGATGCTTTTTCAAAGCTCAAACACCAAACTTGTATAATCTTTGTTGATCACACTATCAATAAAGTAAACCCCCTTCACACAACCTTATGTGAAAATACAATTCCCTTAGAACTGAATATTTGAATCTATGAACAATATGAAACTTTTCTCTCTTAATTTGCTCTTGAAGGAATTGTGGAAGACTTGAAAAACTAATAGCTTGAATGTGTGATTGTTGTTTGAAGTCTCACATCTTGCAAATTCAATTTGATCTCTTTTTATAGATGTTGGAGACCTCTTAAGATGAGATGGCTGTTGCATTTGCTTCATAAGGGTGATATAGTTGTTCTATTCACCTTATAAGGAAGATATAGTTGCTGCATTGATCTCGTGAAGAAGACATGTCCTTTTGTAGCTTCTGAAGTAAAAATATGGTGGTTACATTCTTCTTGTAAACAAGATATAGTTGTTAGGATAACCTTATAAGGAAGATGTGATTGCTTAAAGCTCTTGAAGTGGTAGTACCACCCTTTTAAGTTATGTAAATTTACTTATAAGATGTATACTTAGTCATTTGTCTTCGTAAAGCCTTTTCATGTAACACCTTTCTATATAATAGAACTTTTCATTCTTTATTTAAATATAATTTGCAATTCTATTTAAGTAAGAATTGCTTTTTTATAAATGTCACCTTTTGTGATCATGAAAACTAAAGTCAATAGGCCGTATAAATATAATATAAACATGTTGTTAAATTAGCCTAAACTTTTTGATGTTTTGATGGCCATAAACTAATATGTATGGCCGGGGTCAAAATTTGCAAAAAATGTCGACAACCACCCTACACCCTAGAACCACTCAGAGGACCTTTTCTCGGGGTTTCGAATCACAGATAGCTCGGTTCTAGGGACGTTTGAGATACTCCGGGCGACATTGTGGTCATTCTCAAGTCTGATTCTTGTCCGTCAGCTCAACAGGTAAAATAGGAATGCTCATTATGGAGGTCAGGAAAAACCCGTGCTCATAGGTTGCCCCTCGCGGGACCAAAGTCGGCTCATGGTGGACTGTGAAGCCTAGATTGAGTTTGGTCTCGCGATTGGGAGCACAGTGAGAAAGGAGAAGGAAACGTACCTGGCATCCTTCGCTGGGGATACCGGCCGTGGTTCCAAGTCGACTCGCTGCGGTGGAGTGTGCCCGTGTAGTTATGTGGTGGAGTGTACCGTTGAATTTTGCTTCCTCTCTTATGTGGTGAAGAGGTTGGAAAGGTAGAAACGTACCTAGCATCCTTTGCTGGGGATGCTGGCAATGGTTCCAAGTCGACTCGCTGCGGTGGAGTGTGCCCTTGTAGTCTACTTTCTGTGGTGGAGTGTACGGTTGAATTCTTCTTCCTCTCCTATGTGGTAAAGAGACATCATGAACTATGATTTATCTTCTTTAATAGGCATTTCTTTCTCTTCCATGTGGCAATGAGGTTGAAATGGTGGAATTGTACCTGGCACCCTTTACTGGGGATGCTGGCCGTGGTTCCAAGTCGACTCGCTGCGGTGGAGTGTGCCCGTGTAGTCTACTCTCTGTGGTGGAGTGTACCGTTGAATTCTGCTTCCTTTCCTATGTGGTGAAGAGACAGCATGAATTATGATTTATCTTCTTCAATAGGCATTTCTTCCTCTTCCATGTGGCGAAGAGGATGAAATGGTGGAAACGTACCTGGCATCCTTTACTGGGGATGCCGGCCGTGGTTCCAAGTCGACTCGCTGTGGCGGAGTGTGCCCATGTAGTCTACTCTCTGTGGTGGAGTGTACCATTGAATTCTGCTTCCTCTCCTATGTGGTAAAGAGACAACACGAACTATGATTTATCTTCTTCAATAGGCATTTCTTCCTCTTCCATGTGGCGAAGAGGTTGAAATGGTGGAAACGTACTTGGCACCCTTTGCTAGGGATGCCAGCCATAGTTCCAAGTTGACTCACTACGGTGGAGTGTGCCCGTGTAGTTTGCTCTCTGTGGTGGAGTGTACTGTTGAATTCTGCTTCCTCTCCTATGTGGTGAAGAGATAGCACGAACTATGATTTATCTTTTTCAATAGGCATTTCTTCCTCTTCCAAGTGGCGAAGAGGTTGAAATGGTGGAAACGTACCTGGCACCCTTTGCTGGGGATGCCGGCCGTGGTTCCAAGTCGACTCACTGCAGTGGAGTGTACCCGTGTAGTCGACTCTCTGTGGTGGAGTGTACCGTTGAAATTGCCACAAGAGCGCGTATTTATTCCTTGATCGATAATTTTGGAAACAAAAATTTTTGCCCCTTCGATCAAGAATAAATACAGCTAGATTGTTTTGCCCCCAGAACCTGTAAAAGGTAAGAAATACCTTTCTCAGGATTATATTGGCGTGAACAAATATTCTGATAATTGGAGAATTTTTCATACCTGAGATTTGGAGTTATATAGCTCTGATTTGCACATTGCAACCCTGGGGGTGTCCCTAGATTGAATCACTTCTACTTTAGGAGGGATCGCGATCCGGAATGACTCAATAATGATGATGAGCGCCTTAACTAAATTTGATGCAAGAGCATGTATTTATTCTTTGATCGATAATTTTAGAAAGAAAAATTTTTGCCCCTTCGATCAAGAATAAATACGGCTGGATGTTTTTAATGTGAATATGTGTGAATGCATGCATGATTCCAGTGAATACATGTGTGCGACATGATGTTTATGCTATTGTGCTTGGTATCTGCATAAGGCCGGGGATGAGATTTATGGATTTCAATGATCTTCTGCGGGGACTGTCTCAACTGGACGACTTCGCTGGGGATTTTGACTCAGTGGGAATCGTCTTAGCTAGGGACTTTGTTGGGGATCTTGATTCATTTAGGTTTTATGAGCAGACGACCCCGCTGGGGATTCTGTTTACCCTGAATTCTGCTCGTTCCATGTGCCCGATTGATACCAACGGATGTTTCCTCCCAGATCTGGGTATGCTTCCAGCCCGAGCTACTCTACCCTGGTATTCTTCAGACCTTTCTGATCAATTATACTAACGAGTTTAGCACATTGGTACCACAGACTTGCCACTTGTTTTGCCAAGGGATGACCAATCCATCTGAACTGGGGAGAATGAGAACTAGATCTTGTATTCTGAATCACATTCTACTGGGGATAATATATCCGGACCAGGAGTTGCTGTCTGTAAGAGGAATTTTATCAAGCCATCGTGGGTTTGGATGTAATGACTTACTGATGGGTGTTTATATGTAATGGCATGATGTATGCAACATGAACATCTAAGCGGAAAATCAGACATGCCTAATATCATTATAATGATAATAAAATGAATACAATAGGGAAAGAAAGAGTGACTCTGACTCTGAACATCACTCTCTTCTTGTTACCAACACGCCGTTTCAGTTTTCCGTGTCGAAATATTTCTCCTGGGGATTATTTCTCTCTCTTTTTTTTCTTTTTAGGACGAACTAAAAATTATGCACTAGTACTCCAACTGAGTAGAGCTCTTTGCACTGGGCTTGTCTTAGGATTGGAAAATGCACCTCAACGTGTTTGTTGAAAGTTAAGAGAGCATTATTCTGGATGATGCCCAGTAGCTTAGCTTTTACCTGCCCCTAGCGTTAGAGGTTTGTGTTTGGGTGTAAAACACTTCGTCAGATCTGGTTCGCTGTGTGCGGCAACCTGTATATGGACATTTATATGCAATGACATAATGTATGCATATTGAACATCAAAAAAGAATATGAAACATCGATGACATGATGAATGTGAATGCATTAGGAAAATCCAACCCATGACTCTGGTTTTGATCAATGCCCCCTTATGCTACCAATATGTCCTTTTGGTTTTCTATATTGGGATTTTTTTTAACACATGCTGCAGGCAAGCCACCAAGGCATATGGTCGAACACTGAGTGAAGTTGCCATTATAAGCGGACGACCTGAAATGGGGTCAATTAACCACTGGATTCTCCAAGGGTCTAAAATTGCATTCATGTTTTCAATTCATCCTGAATTTCAGTTCATGCACAATCCCCAAAGATGGACACACCTTTCAGTTCTGCAAAGTGTGGCCTGATTCAGAATGACTTGAGTTAATTGTGTTTTCCCTACGTCTGTCAACCACAATAGCCCTCTAGTAAGTCACACCATCTTTAGGAAGTGAAAGGACCACTGGTAAGTAGTCATTCTTGTTGCAGCTGGAGACTGAGTTCTTAAAATGGTTGGTAAATGCAACTTTCCCCTGAATATTCGCACAGCAGGTTTTGCACACCTTTTTGTTAATGGTAGCATTCCATTCATGATTGTTGAAAGCTTTGTAAAACCTGGTTGCTCCAACACTATTGGTGGAGGATTTCCTCCAGCCTGAAAAGGAATTGGTGCCAATCTCCACCTTCTCCATATCACCTTTTGCTCGGCTGAACCCCTTGTGCCACCTCTTGCTGGGTTGAATATTACTGGTAGGTAATCATCCCTTTCACACTCAAATATTAACCTCTCAAAGTTCCTCAATAGCTCCTCTTTTCCCTAAAGCCTAGCATAGGCTATAGTGCGGACTTTGCTGGATAAGAAAAGTCGTCATCTTTTATTGTGAACTACTCGCTAAAGTTGGCATGCGGCTTTTGGGTTTGTGAAATTTACAAATGCATACCCTTTGTTCACTTTGTTTTTGAAATCAAGGAGAAGATGTAAGAAATCAAAGGTTGACACTGATTTCTCATTATTACTCTCATTCTCTTTCATGCAGTGCTTATCCAGGAGTTCTATCAATAGTCTGCTTATATGTCGACAATCTTCAGCTTTATTAAAGCAGACTCTCTGTCATGATATCAAGGCCCTTCCCACAATTTGCTCTGTCGCCTCTTTGGTGATAAGGTGATGTGATATGGAACAACATTGGGGTTCAATTTCTTATTAGAAGCTATTGATGGTAGAAAATAAGGTTTTACAGAATCAGCTCAAGAGAGAAGATGAAAAGGGGTGATTCATCAAGCAAGTGTTTGTGCTTTGCAGGTGAACGGATAAGAAAGAGTATTGGAGGTATGAATGAAGGTGGAAAAGGGAAGTGCTTTGGGTTTGAAAATAGGGAAGTCCAAATCTTTCTCAGAAAGGGTACAAAAATCTGATAGTGGTGGAAAATTGGGAAGTGGTGGCACTCCTGTGTTAGCTACAGTGGTCATGCATGAGAGAGAAAGGTTCTTCCATCTGTACTGATTCCCTTTTTCTTTTTTTGAAGGACTAAATCAAGCCATAGTCACTTGTTGGTTTTCCTGCTGCATTCAAATTCATGCATGTCATGTGTGTTTAATATGCTCTTTGGATGAACAATGCATGCGGAATGTCATGTGCATATGAATGTCATATGAACAAGATAATATGTGCACTACAACCAAGAACTGCATCAAAGTTTTACCACATGATAAGTGATGAAGGTGATAAAAGTCGTGTGAATTTTCCACAAGCTAGAGATTTTGGCGAGTTTAGAATTTTAGCTTTAGGGTTTTGGCATAAGGTACTTCCTTGGATAAGGAATTAGGCTTGAAGTTTCATTTTGGGGTTTGATTTTGAGTTTCAATGATAGCTTTTAGCTTGGAACAGTTCAGGTATCTTGTGTGCTATTTAAATTGAAACTTTGGGGTAGGGCCAATAGCATCTTGCAAGGTTTGTTGATTTGGATAAGCAAATGACTCGATGAAGGTGGTGCCATCATATCATTTATTTATCTCACAAGCTCACCTTTCAAAAGAGAGTTCAGTTAGGACCAGATTCACTTTCAGGTTCCTTATGATATTCAGACTGATGTCATGCATTTTGACATTATGCGTGTTGGATATGTCATTTTAGATGATCAAATGCATGCACAATGCCATTATATGCAATCACCACATAAGTAAGAAGATAATAAAACACATTGCATTTAAAATGATTTCAATACACCTCACAAACAAAAATGAGTCCCCTACAAAAGGAAGCCTCTAAGGGTATTGATCTCATAATTGTCTATTCTCCGACCAGTTGTCATCTCGGTTTCAGCGCCACTGTCCCACTCTCATCAGATCAGACCTTGTAGTTCTTCATCACATTCCTCTCCCTGAGAAGTTTGAGGAATGTCCTTGGCAGTCTCCTTGATTGCCCCTAGTCGCTTATCAGAGGTAGATGGGATTCTCACAACCTCTGGACCTTATTTCGGAAAGCGACGCATTCATTGGTCAGGTGGCCCGCTATCACATGATAGCTGCAAAAATTGCCCTTTTGTTCTAGTGTTGGCCCCACATATGGTCTGACACTCTGCAGCAGACCCACCTTTCTGCATATGACAAACAATCTGTTCAACGAGCCAGCGCTGGCACTGGTGTCAGGAGACCCCTTAGGTTCTACTTCACTGGTCAGCCCCGGTAAGCCCAAGTCCTGATGAGAGGGCCTTCTGAGGTGTCAAGGGTGAGTGTCAGCAATCTGGACATTCTACTTCTTGTTAGTATTGACATTGGAGTCTATGCTTGCCATATCCCTTATTTTCTCTTCGAGCTCTGCCACCCATGCTTCCAACTCAGTGCACCTTGCCGTCAGTCACTCCATTCTGCCAAAATCACCCCCTAGCATTTCCTTCAACATCGCTGCCGCTTCCTCCCTGACTGCCTTTCGGAATTGTGATGAAGCGACATAGTCCTCCATAACATCTATTATGGTGTTGAAGTTCTTTGGGTTGGCCATTCTGAAGATTCTTTCCCCTTCCCCTGATAAGAATACTTGTTAGTGCCGATGGATGCATGTGTGACAGATACCAAGTAAGGGATGATGTATGTATGGGTGCATGGTGTGACGTGTACATGTACGAATGGTGAGTTGCACATGTGATGTCATGTAATGTCATGTCATGCTATATTATTCTAAACCAACCAGGTGCATGCAAAGTCATAGATGCAATGGATGCTGTTGAAGAGACTACATGCTAAGATAAGGTAAAACATGGCGTATAAATATACACCAGAGGGATAAAATGACACGCAGGGTGTCCACGGGTTGAAGCAAGTGGTACTTGCAAAGGAACTAAAATAGGGTGCATAACTATGCACCCGGGGGATAAAATGACACACGGGGTGTCCACTAATCGAGGGAAGCAGTACTTGCAGAGAAGATTTGAAATAAGGTGTATAACTATACACCTAGGGGGGTGAAATGACACACGGGGTGTCCACAAATCGAAGCAAGTGGTACTTACGAATAGAATTTGAAATAGGGTGTATAACTATACACCCAGGGGATGAAAATGACACACGGGGTGTCCACGGATCGAAGCAAGTGGTACTTGCGAAGGAACTGAAATAGGTACATAACTATGCACCCAGGGAATAAAATGACACAAGGGGTGTCCACGGATCAAAGCAAGTGGTACTCGTGAAGAGATTTTGGATTTCCATGCACGAAGTGAGATGAGCTCAGGTTTGGCGCATGGCAGGTTTTCGGTGCTCAGGGAGCACCTTAGGTATTCATGGATGAAATAGGATGAAAAGGTTTGCTTGGCACACCAATAACACTTCGGCACTCGAGGAGCAACTTGGGCTTTAATGAGATGAAATGAGATGAGTTCGTGCTTAGCGTAGGAGAAGGGTTTCGGCGCTCGAGGAGTGCCTTGGGTTATTATGCAATGAAATGAGATGTTATGAAATGGGATGGCATGTTGGGTACGTGAACTGAATTTTGGCGCTCGGGGAGCACCTCGGGTTTTTATGTGATGGAATGAGATGAAATGGCGTGCTTGGCACACAGATAGCGTTTCGATACTTGGGGAGCGCCTAAATGGTTTGATGTATGAATGAGATGTGACTTAGTCATGGTTGAATGATGTCAGATGGATGGGAACTAGAATATAAAAGGAATTTGTTTGTTTTATTTCTTTTTATTTATTTATTTCGGATGTTCTATGGATGCCCCAATGCTATGCAAAGGGTAACACAAACAGGCCGTGTGCGATCCAGCATGGGGGCAAAGGTTCGGTGCCTTTGGGGCGCCTAGTGGATGCCATGAAATGGTCGCGTGTAGCCGACACACGGACAAGGTTTTGACACTTTGCAGGTTTATGAGGTGATATGAAATGGTCTCATGGGGACCGTCCCACGGACAAAGTTCTGATGCTTTTGAGGCATCTAATATGGAATGATGTTATTGGAAAGTAACATGTGACTTGAGGCACAGACAAAGATTCGGCATTCGTGGAACACCTTGCATGATTTGGTAATATCATGGAATGCCCCTATATGTGTAGGAACTGGGCACTCATAGAGTACGTTGGATGATTCGATAATGTTATGAGCAATCCGATATGGATCGCGACATACAAACAAGATCACGGTATCCCTATGACACCAATGATGGAGGGATGAGATGTTGTGTAATGTTTATCATGTGACTCCCCACACAAAAATAGATCTAGGACCATTGTAGTTTCCTAGTAAATGTTGTGGCGTAGCGGAATGGCTGAGTGAAAACCAGAGCACAGGCAAGACACGGGTGGTTTTGGGACACCCAATATGAAATGAGACAACCATGGTAGGCATGCTTGGAACATCCTTTATTAGGCGTAATGAAATATTTTGAATGAATGTTCATGTCACACAAAATGTGGATAGCTGCATGAAGATGTGGTTAGAATGGCATACAGGACAATGTCATGCATGTAAGGTACGAATGCATATGTCACACAAATAAAGTGTCATAGCTACACAAAAACGTGGTTAAGGCATATAACACACGAGGTGATGTATGCTTCGTGAACATGTCACACATGAGATGTGAATGGAACACGGATGAAATGTCGTGACTGCACAACGATGTGGTTAGTGTCAATGTCATACATATGTTGATGTCTTGAAAATGGCTGCACAAAGATGTGATTAGAAGGACACACGTATGATTGTGCGTGTTTGATACTTCATGAATGAAAATGATAATGGGTGCTATTTCTTTGTACCGGATGTTCCAAGAATGTCCAAAACTATGCAAAAGAAATGCAAGAAACGCCACGTGCGGACCGTCACACGGATAGAGATTCGGTGCCTTCGGGGCACCTAATGGATGTTATGAAATGGTCGTGCATGTGCCGGCACATGGATGGAGATTCGATGCTTTATGGGTTAAAATGAAATGGTATGAAGCTGTCACATGGAAGCTGTTCCAAGGACAGAGTTCTGATGCTTTCGGGGCATCTAATATGAAATGATATTGCTAACAAGTCACGTGTGAGTAGGGACACGGATAGAGGTTCGTCATTTGTGGAACACCTTACGTGTATTGGTAATGTTATGAAATGTTCCTATGTGCATAATAAATCGGCGCTCATGGAGCATCTCGAATGAGTTATTAATGCCATGAAATAAATCCGATGTGGATCATTGTAACACCTTTATACTTAACTAACACTTTCCATATAAGAACATCATAATTCTAATCCTTATCAGCTTGTGTCATTTGTCTACAAAGCAACTATGGACCTAACGAGTTGCTACACATAAAATATAAAATGTTAACAAATTGAAAAATCACAACATAGTGAATATAAACCATTAACAACTTTAACAATCACAAGCAGTCACATGTACACATATCAGCATACAGTCATGCACATGTAAATGAATATGCCATTTCTTTTATTTGTTGTGACATAACCAGCCAAACGACTACCCCGGGATCATGTATCATATAATAAATGATTTCGCTGGCCAGCTCATATAACATGTGTTTCACCTTTCGGTCCAGATAACAAGTGGTTGACCATGCGGTCCATGTATCATATAATCCATGTGGGTGACCATATATATATATAAATCACCACTGAACTTTATTCCATAAAAATTCTCAAATTATAATATCACTTATAAATATTAATACTTATTGAATTTTGGGATATTACAATCATGACACACAAGCAAAGTTTCGGCATCACCGTGACGCCTACGATGAATGGACATGGAATGAGAAAGGTGTTGTGTTATGATGTCGTGCGACTTGCCACACAACACAGACCCACGATCATTGTGATCTTCTAGTGAATGACATGGTATAGTAGAATGGCCTAGTGCAAACTGGTGCACAGGCAGACTATGGGTAGTTTTGGGGTACCCGCTATGGTATGAAATGAAATGATCCTGATAGGCATCCTCAGAACGTCCCTTATTAGATGGAACGGAATGAAATGGTATGAATGTGTATGTCACATGAAATGCAAGTGGCTGCAGAAAAATATGGTTAGGATGCGTGACACACAGGATGATATCGTGTATGCTTTATGGAAATGTTGGCACACGAGATGTATATATACGACACGCGAGTAAAATAACGTGGTTGCACAAAGACATGGTTAGCATAAATGCCATACATATGCGTACGTGTTAAAGATGGCTACACGAAAAATGTGGTTAGAAAATGGCATATGGATGGTTATATGCGTTTGATGTTACATGAAAAAGATAAAAAGAAAAACACCACGAAATAAACATTAGCACACACAAAAAATACGCACTCCCTTCCAACCTTATTCCTCCTTTTGATTGGTCTCGCAATCTTCCTAGCTGTTGGGTCTCCTTGCTATCAACGGGGGATACCAAAGGCGCACACTCAATTGTTCAATTTTAATTTTATGTTTTGGTAATCCTAGGGGGAGTTACTAAGCCATTACATGTGGGCTAAAGTCAAACCAAGGGTCGTACAGGCTACCATAGCAAATATACACTCCTCACCATAGAACACGATGTAAGGTCATGCGAGGCTATGAGTTTTTTCCCCCGTTCGGTGCCTCCAATCCTGGCGAAAGAGGTAGGCCACCTTCTGGCGTAAACAGGGCTGATCAGTGTATTTGAGGGGTCAAGAAGAAGAAAATGCATGATATGCAAGGTATGAATAAATATGGCATTTATAAATTAGTAAATGAATATAAGCGAGGTTATTTTTCAATAAGTGCCTAAGTTCTTTAAGTTTTTATGAAAACATTTTAGAAACGAGCATCCCCAGCGGAGTCGCCACTGTGAGCGAACGACCTAAGAAGTGGGTGGGACGCGGCGAAGCGAACAGCAGAAATTGAGTGTGTAAGCGCCGAAATTTTTCCAGACTTAAAAAAAAAGCCATGACTGTAATTGCAGTCATGGGGCTGCATTACAGTCGTACGACTGTATTAGCGGAGCAGGTACAGCAGCCCATACCTTGTGACATAAAAAAATGGGATTGATTTTCAGAGCAATTAATGCTCGCTTTCTCCAGCAAGAAACCAGAAATAAGAGAATTAAAAAGAGAGGAGAGAGGAGGACTTTTTGGTTCTTAGGACTTAACAAATTTAGAGAGAGGAATTGATAGAGAAAAGAGAGAAAAAGGAGAGAAAAAGCAAAACCAATACAACTCAATCTTTTTCTCCTCTTTTTCTTTTGATTCTTAAGTGTTAAAGTTAAAACTTGTTACAAATCATAGGTTAATAACTAGACACTTAAAACTCAATCAATTTTGGACTTTTCTCTCTAAATTCGTGACATTTTGGAGACTTTGGACTTGTCTTTCAAAGCCTTAGCTCAAGGGGGCGTTTCCAGCGGTCAATCCTATAGTGGATCAGCGCCACAAATGTAAATACACCTCAAACCTTCATTTTCTTGCTTTTTCTGGGTGATTTGGTGTGTTTTTATGCATAAAAATTCAATTTTTAGGCTTGTCGTTTCTGAAAATCAAGAACAGTCGTACGACTGTTTTATTGGTGAAGAACAGTCGTACGAGTGTTCTTGGATTCCAGAAACAGCAAGCCCGAAAATTGAATTTTTATGCACAAAAACACACCAAATTCTCGGGGCCTTTAGTTTTATTTGAATAAAATTTTGGCGATTTTCTGCAATTGGAGAAATTACAGTCGTATGAATGTAATTACAGTCGTATGACTGTAGTTATAGTCGCATGACTGTAACTTCTGTCCAAGGGCAGAATTTCCAGAATAATCCATAAAAATTCCTAAAAATCATAAAAATTCAGAAAAATCAGAAAATCATCAAAATGAATTTTGTTGTGTGCATTCACGACCTTAGATTTAATTTTCGATGTTATTGCATTTAGAACAATACAACGACGGAGACCCGAATCTCCCGAAAACCGACCCACCTCGTATGCTAAATTAAAGTAAACCGGAAAATAAATGTTTTCAAAATGATTTTCTTACAAAACCAAAACAGGGACGTTTCAAAATGTTTTCCAGGTCTAATCAGGTGGCTAGCCGAGCTGACCCGATTATCCCCACTAAATGCATGTTCCCAATTTCCAATTTCCCAATTCTGTCCTGTTTGAGTCCTATTTGTGATGTGCCGTAAATTGTGCTAACCATCTGTTTTGCAGCTTTTAGCTAGTTTTATTTTCATTTTTTATGTATTTAATAGATTAATTCGTGTATTTTGGGTGATTGTAAAATTTTTAGATTCTTGTGTATTTTAGGCGTTTGTAAAGTGAGGCTGAGAGTTTTTATTTTTATTCAATTGGGTTGTAATAATTTAATTATTTATTGCTTTACTTTATTCTATCTGTGTGTATGCTACGTGTTTTATCTAATAAAAATGAACTTTAGAATTATAAAATACCGTCTAAGAACATTGGCCAATTTTATTTTTATTAGACATGAAATAAGGGACTTGTCCAGACCTAGATCTCTGGATAGTGTAGCGGCCTTTCGTCTGGTTCAGCTACACTGAAATTTCCCCGTTGAGCTGTGCCGAGTGGCGACTCCTACACTATTTATCGAGACTTAGGTCTCAGTTCTTTTATAAAATAATTTAATTTTCCAAAAACCAAATTTCCATTCTAAAAACCCCAAGCGATGGAGGGTTGCCCGATATAGAGGCTCCCTTCCGAGAGAGTCCGCATTCCGTTGAAAACATCATCCACTCACAGTGGCGACTCTGCTGGGGACTTCTTACAAAAGTTTTCTTAAAAAACTTAAAAGAATTTGACAAGCCCTAAAAAGTGTCTAATTAAAATAAGGTGGATGATTCTTGTATGGTATTTTATTTTGCATTCTTTAGTTAGACATTTTTGCATTAGGTTACGTATCCCTTTTCAGCCCGGTGAATTGTTGAAGTGTTGCCTTTCTTCCTCATGGTCTTAGGGGCACGGATACGAAACACCACCTATAGCCTCGTATGAACCCCTTTGTTTGGACCCTTAAGTGAGGAGTATATTTTGCTATTGGAGCCTTGATCTTAACCCGACTTGGACCAAACTCATATAGGCAACCTTAGTTGGATTCCCTTAGGATACCAAAATAAATTGTGTGAATGCTATAAAATTGCACCTTCATCATCCCCTGTTGATGATCGAAGAGAACCCCTCCTAGGACTCCGTTAGAATTTTCAAAGACTGACCATGCTTGGAGGAATAAGGTTGGAAGAATACGCTTTATGTGCTATGTGTTTCTCGCCATACCGTGACATACCATCATTGCCGTTTTCATGAACATGACACACCATACACGCAAAGCATTTGTGTGACAACTAACTCACATTTTTATGCAGCCACTTGCATTTTATTTTCGTGTGAAAACATTAAATCATCTGTGTGACATTCATACTAACCATTATTTTTGCAGCCATAACATTATATTTGTGTGTTAACATTTTCACAAGCATACACGACATCATTATGTGTGTCATGAATTCTAACCATGTTTTTGTGTCGCCATTTGCATTTTGTGTGACATAAGCATTCATGACATATCATTTCATTTAAATTAAGGACATTCCAAGAGTGCCCATCACGATCATTTCATTCCATAACATATCGGACATCCCAAAATTACCCATATTCTGCCAGTGCATCGGGTTGCACTTGGCCATGTCACCAAATCATCTCATTCAGTAGAGACCACAATGGTCCTAGGTCTACTTCCGTGTGATAATTCACATGATGCATTTCATGACACTATACTCATTTATCATAAATATCATATAACACCGCGGTCCACATCGGATCGTTTCATGACATTATTATATCATTCAAGGTACTCCCCGAATGCCTAATTGATACACATATAAGTCCATTCCATAACATCACCAAATCATGAAAGGTGTTCCTCGAACGTCGAACCTCTGTTCGTGTCCCTGTTACACGTGACTTTCTTATAACACCATTTCATGTCATATGCCTTAAAAGCATCAGAACTCTGTCCGTGAGCCGGCCCTCAAGCGACCATTTCATTTCATTTCATAGACCTACAAAGCGTCGAAACCCTGTCCGTGTGTCGGCACACACGTGACCATTTCACAAGATTCACTAGGTATCCCAAAAGCACCGAACCCTTGTCCGTGTGATGGTCCACACATGATCTTTTTGCATAACATTGGGTATTCTTAGAATGTCCGGAAAAGAAAATAGAATAATAAGTAGGAATCATTTTTATCATCATTTCATGCACAACATCATTCCATTCATTCATGACACCATTCCATTCACTCATGTCTCACTCTTCATGGCACCATTCCATTCACTCATGTCCCTAAACATTTCCCATATGATGTCGAGCAGAATAAACTAGAGCGACCTTGGACAAGATCTCAAGCTTTGAGGGCAGTTAGGGAACCAAGAGCAGTAGAGCCAGAAAGTGAATCCAACTCAAGAGAAAAAGTTGAGATGGCTAATCCGACACCAAGTCTCACTGATGCTTTAAAGGATTTCCTAAGATCATAGGATTTCCGTGATATGCTCAAGGAGGAAATATGGGCTGTAGTGACAGAAGCCGAGGAAACTGGTGGTAGTGGAACCGGAAAGGAGAAAGAGGCTAAATCATCTTAGCAGGGTGGTGATGCCTCGGCTAGTTTAGAGAAGCTACAAGAAATTAAGGCAACTATGGAAAGAAAGATGAAGGCGAAGTATTTTGAGCTAGATGAAGTTGTGGCCCAACTGAAGAAAGGGGCCAGTGTCAGTTCTGAATCCAAGAAGGCGGTTAATGTGGATGCTATGATCAGTAAAGGCATCGAGACTTTTCTTATTGGCTTTCAAGTGCCAAAGGTTCCTTCTTACAAGGGAATAGGTTCACCAGAGACCCATGTGAATCTTTATGCCCAGGTCATGTTGACGGCGGGCGCTACTAAGCAACAACTTGTCAACCTCTTCCCAACTACACTTGAGGGAGAAGCATTGGGCTGGTATAATTCCTTATCAAAGGAAGAGCAGTCAGACTGGGAAGCTTTATCAGCCCCTACATTTTCAACACCAAAATTCAGGTGAAGCTATATGACTTGGAACGAATCAAACAAAAGCCCAATGAGCCTTTTGATGAGTATTATCAACGATGGATGAATAAGATGATCTTGCTAAAGAACCGCCCTCATGAAGATGAATTGATACAGAAGCTGATTGACGGCAGTAGGGACATCTTCAAGAACAATATGAAGTTTCATCCATTTAATGAGCTTAGTGAAGTATACAACATGTCCATGAAAATCGAGTGAGATGAGGAGGAAAAGACTGCAAGCCATAAGGGAAACAGAAGTTCAGGGTATAGCTCTGGGTATAGATCAGCTACTGCAGCTGGGTCAAGCAGTGGATCCAGCTCTGGTTCTGCAAGTAAGGGAGGACAAGTTTTTAAAGTTAAACAAGCTAGGGTTGTTGCGGTGTCTCAGCAACGAGGAAGCCAAAGCAGAGGTCCGGACGGTCACAACATATCACCTTGGACTTTCTCCTTGGCTAAGATCTTTGCCAAGTGCAGGAATGTGTTGGTGTGCCCTAGTTCTTAGGGCATTGGATTCTTGTATTTGTATTATACATTAAGACTCATTGTATGAATACATTATTGGTGTCACATTAATAAAGGCAATTAATCCATTTCATTTATATCTTATGCTATAATATGAGTAGAGTATCCATTGATTGATAATCATAAAACCTATCCCAGGTCTGGTCTAATCGTGGGAACGAATAGAACCACAGACTTGTATATTCGATGACTGTATGGCAGTTCTTAATTAGCCATAGTACTTGTATAGTCAGTCATGAATATAGGTACATGTCATTGACATGGGACTAGATCGATCCGCACAAGAAAGCCACATGGTTGTCACGTCATAGTTCTTTCTTGAGTAGGTCTCTTTTGTCCTCAGACCAGATTTCATTATAATATCAATATAGAATCCAGTTCACTTTGACATACACCTAACAGGTCTGTAAAAGGATGCTAAATACGGGTATGATTGGGTGGACCGGTGAACATGTTGATATTGATGATGAAGTGATGGCATTGCCACTCGGGTAACATCGAGATGATATCATTGGCCACTTGATGAGTGGGACTGCTAAGTGTATGGCCATACCCAAGTAAGTCGGTGCTTATTTGATTAATCAGTCAACTCAAGATCAAGAAATATAATAAACAGCAGAAGAGGATGATGGACACCATGCCTTTTGTTTATTCATATCGATATCGTTAGGCAAAGGACACTATGAGATTCCTACCGGGTGAGTGTCTTCGAAAGACTGCTGCATCTCTATCTTAATTGGGGGCTGTAATGGTTTACTAGAACCCACTTACAGTCTGTGGGCCTTGGGCCTACTGCCAACATAAAGATAGACCCATAGGATCGTGCACATAGATCAACTGAGCCGGAACTTATAGAAATTGTACATGTAATGTACATTGGAAGGAATGCGTTAATTAATTAGTGGACATTCGGTGTCAAGGTAATTAATTAACATTAGGTTGAATTTAATTTAATTAATAAGTTTACATAATGTAATTAATTAATTTATCAATTATTTGAATTACATAAAGTAAACAATTAATTAAATAATTTTCCTAAGTAGGAAAATTAAATACATGTATTGTATTTACTTAAGTGGGATTTAATTTTATTTAGGAGTAATTAAATTTAGCCAAATGGAATTAAATTACATAGTATATATTTTTTAATTAAAGTTTATTTATGTAATTATAATCCTAGTGGGCTTGAATTTAATTAACCTAATTAAAACCCAATTAGACAAGGTGTCTATATAAGGGCACACTTAAGGAATAAAACCCTAATTCAATCCTAATTAATTGCTGGAAATTTCAGCCACCAAGAGTAGCCCCAAATCAGCCGAAAATCCCAGCATTGAACCTCCATTCCTTCGCGTCTTCGGCTAGCATCGGTTCCCGCTCAATAGTTGGTCGTGCACCGGACTTTGGAGATCGCAGTTTCAAGAAACGATTCTGCAGCAGTCTCTTTAATCTCTCTTGATTCAAATTGTTTTTATTCTAATAAATAGTAATTGGACACGATAGGTGGATTTTAGGAAATTTTAAATGGTGTATTTTCTGTTGCGCCACGTTATTTTTCCAATGACGAATCCCAACAGTGGTACCAAAGCCTAGGTTTTGTCCATTAGATTGATTAGAATTGGTTCTTGAAAGCGTTCTTGAAGAAAGAATGGGTTTCAAGGATGTGGTTTTAGGGTTCTTATTAAATTGGTTTTGTTTTTTTATGAACCCTAAAACTATTGGATTGGGGTTTTTGATGATTTTTCCCTAATTGGTTTTCAATCCATTTTTTTTTATTGATTACCTATTCTTATTTGTTGGCTGGTTATATGTTTTTTTATGATTTAAAAAAAATAATGAAGTTGGCCAAAATTGGAATCGCAAAAGCGATTCTAATTCTTGGCCATAGCTGCTGCTGCGGCACGCAGCAGCTGTTGCTGCCAAGCAGCAGCTTGGCTGCTGCATGGCAGCACCAGAAGCTGTTGGTAGCTGGCTGCCGTGCGTAGGTTTTGGATCCCGTTTTTTGGATTTTACTGGTATTTTTTATTCCGAACCCTAAAGCAAATTAAATTAAATTAAATTTTTTTAAAATTAATTTGTATTTAAATTGTTTATTTCATTGGCATCCATATTTAATTTAATTGTTTGCATATTAAATTGAATATGGACTTTGTGAAATTGGCCCAATAAATCGTGACATCGGTTAAAATTGGGAGAGCTAAATTTTAAATTTGTGGCAACCCAAATTCAAGTGGGAGCAAAATTGTTAATTTTGCATTTATGGATGTTATCTATTGGGCCTTTATAGGCCTTAGTCACATTTGTTAAAATAGGCAATTTCACCCTAAGTAACTCGTCTTAACATTTATATTTATAATTTGGAATGCCATGATCATGCATCATATTGGTATGTATGTGCACGACAGGTACTTTGTTTGAAATGTGATGTTGAGTTCTATGGGCCCTAAATTATTATTGGTTGTAATTTAATTTTGGGAAATATGACCTGCGTGCCATTTTTTTTTATTTTGATATAATTTTATAATAGATTTTATTTTATAAAATTGTTGTAATTGCATCAAGTATGGAGGAAGGCCCAGATGGAGCAAACCCATGGTGGGAGCCCAAGAAGGATTGCAGTCCGGCCCATGAAGAATTAGATAGGATATCTAGTTTCTCATTAGGTTGTAATTAAAGGCCTATAGGATCTCATTTATTTTAAATTAAGTATGCTATTGCATTTGTCATATAATATGGATGTATGGATCACCAAATTATTACCCGCGTTTATGCATGCTAAGCCGTATCACTTAATTATAATCCGGAAATTAAAATATTGAGTCGTTTAAAAGTGCTTCCCATATTCACACCTCTTCCTCCCATTGATGCTGTAATGTGTGCCATGCCCTAGCTGGGTACATTGTAGTATTCGGTGGGCCGTCAAGGGTTATGATACTTGGTATGGTTAACAGGTGAATGGTGGTTTGACTCAACATGGGTAGCATTAGCTCAGAGCGGGCCCTAAGCACAGATGGGTGAAGTGTCAATAAGCCCATCAAACCAAGAGTCCTTCGTGGAAGGATTGGATAGGTTGTCCTATCAAACGTATCAATGGTTGGTTAGCGAGCCCTAGTTCGGTCAGTCATTGATATGTTGTGGATCTTGGTCAAGTCAGCCAATTAACATCAGTAACAAACAAATTAAAATCAGATTATTAATTTGAATTTGCTTAAAAGTCCTTTATTTCTAACTCAAGCAATGATTTCTTCCATGTAGATAATCTGATTTCACTTAAGCAATTTAAATTGCTGCAACCAACAACAACTCACTCTCACTTAGGTCACTCTTGGAGAAGGAGAAGCTTTTGGGGACTAACTTCCTGGACTGGGCTAGGAACTTACAAATAGTTCTTAGACAAGAGTCCAAGGAGTATGTACTGAATGCTCATTTACCAGCTGGCCCTCCCGCAGGTCGAGGCGTCACCACGGCGATGGTGGAGCAATATGATCGATAAGTAAGGGATGACCGAGATGTCTCGTGCCTCATGCTAGGTTCCATGGCTTCTGATCTTCAGAAGCAGTTTATAGACGAGCATGTTTATGAGATGATGGATCAACTTAAAAAGATGTTCCAAGATCAAGCTCGTCAGGAACGTGACCTGACAACTAAGGCACTTTACACAACTGTGATGGCAGCTGGGACTTCTGTTAGCACTCATGTGCTAAAGTTGAAGGGGTATATTGATACACTTGCCCGTCTCGGCTCGCCAGTTTTGTAGGACTTGGCAGCAGACATTATTCTTGGGTCACTTCCTGAGTCTTACAACCAGTTGTAAATCGGTTGTTGAACTGCATGGCATGCTCAAGCTTGCTGAGCAGTCTCTTAAGAAGACTCCTGAAGTATTGCTGGTGAACAAGGGCAATACATCCATTGCTAAGGGAAAGGCCAAATCTAAGGCCAAGGCTAAGGGCAAAACGGTGGTGGCCCAATGCTTCTCCTGACGATGTCTGCCATGAGTGTCATGAGAAGGGGCACTGGAAAAGCTCATGTCTAAAGCTAAGGGAGCAACTGAAGGGCAAAACTGCTACTTCAGGTATTTATGTTGTTGAGATTAATCTGGCTATTTCTACATCTTGGGTCTTGGACACTGGATGTGAATCTCACATTTGTTCAAATGTGCAGGGCCTAAGAAATAGGAGATTATTAGGATCTGGAGAAGTAGATCTTCAAGTCGGAAATGGTGCTCGGGTACAGGCCATGGAGATCGGAGATTATTTCTTGGAGGTGCCTAGTGGACTTATTTTGGAACTAAGAAACTGTTATTTTGTACCTGCGATGCATAGGAATATTATTTCCGTTTCTTTGTTGGATATTTCTGGTTTCGTATTTAATATTGGACATGATAGAATTTCTATGCAATGTGGCAATATTATTTATGGAACAGCATTTTATATATCCTTGATCTAAAACGTGAAAGTTCAATCTATAACGTAAATACTAAAAGGATTAAACAAAATGAAATTAATCCTACTTACATCTGGCATTGTTGACTT
Source organism: Euphorbia tirucalli (assembly GCA_039660915.1). NCBI lineage: Eukaryota > Viridiplantae > Streptophyta > Magnoliopsida > Malpighiales > Euphorbiaceae > Euphorbia > Euphorbia tirucalli. The sequence continues at coordinate 36,300,872 of CM077636.1, read as the reverse complement.
GGCCATATAAATGAGAAGCGCATAGCTAGGCTTCACTCTAGTGGAGTGCTAGGGTCATTTGACATCTAGTCTTATGACACATACGAATCTTGTTTGAAAGGCAAGATGACAAAGGCGCCTTTTAGCAAGACTGCTGAAAGGGCCTCATAGCTATTAGAGCTAATACATTCCGATGTATGCGGCCCAATGAGCACTAATGATAGATCTGGTTTTCTGTACTTCGTCACCTTCACGGATGACTTCAGCAGATATGGTCACGTGTATCTGATGAAGCATAAGTCTGAGACTCTCCAAAGGTTCAAAGACTTTAAGTATGAAGTAGAAAACGAACTTGGCCAGAAAATAAAAGCACTTCGGTCTGACCGAGGGGGTGAATATTTGAGCCAAGAGTTTGACCCTTTTTTGAGAGAGTGTGGGATTATATCCCAACTCACTCCTCTTAGTACACCCCAGTGGAATGGAGTGTCAGAGAGGAGGAATAGGACCTAGCTAGACAAGGTTCGCTCGATGATGAGTCAAGCTACACTCCCAGTCTCCTTTTGGGGATATGCTTTAGAGACAGCTGCTTACATTCTTAATAATACACTAAGCAAGGCAGTTGAGGGAACACTATATGAACTATGGAAGGGCCGAAAGCCCAATGTTTCCTTCTTGAAGATTTAGGGCTGTGATGCACATGTTAAGAAATTGACAAGTCGTAAACTCGAGTCCAAATCTGTCAAGTGCCAGTTTGTGGGTTACCCTAAGGAAACTAAGGGTTATTACTTCTATGATCCGGCGGAAAACAAAGTTTTCATAGCCAGAAATGCAATCTTCTTGGAGGAGGAATTCCTTTCCAAGAGAGACAGTGGGAGTAATGTTGAACTTTCAGAAGTTCAAAACTCACAATCTCCTGCAGCTACTGCTGAGGATGCTTCGGGAACCTATCTGACAACTCAAGAAATTGAGGAACCAGAACCGGTTGCACAGGACCTTAGAAGGTCTGGTAGGACACGTCATCAGCCAGAGAGGTACGGCTTTCTCATGACTGATGATGGGGACCTTATGGTCGTTGACCAAGAGGAGCCCAAGACCTATCAGGAGGCTGTTGAAAGCCCACACTTAGATCAATGGTGCAAAGCCATGGAGGCTGAGATGCAATCTATGCACGATAACCAAGTATGGAACTTGGTGGATACACCTCCGGGTACAAAGGTGATAGGTTGCAAATGGGGTTTCAAGTTAAAGGCCGACAACACCTTTAAGGGGCGATTGGTGGCAAAAGGATTCAGGCAAGTTCAAGGAATTGACTATGATGAAACCTTTTCACCAGTTGCTATGCTCAAATCCATTAGGATACTACTAGCCATAGCTGCATGGTACGATTATGAGACATGGCAGATGGATGTTGAGACCGCTTTCCTTAATGGAAAGCTACTCGAGGATGTGTACATGGAACAACCTGAGGGTTTTATCGATCCAAAGTATCCAAACCGGGTATGCAAGCTTCAAAGATCCATCTATGGGTTGAAGCAAGCATTGAGGTCATGGAATCAGAGATTTAATGAGGCCATTACGGAATATGGCTTCACACAGAATTCTAATAAGCCCTATGTGTATAAGATGGTTTGTGGGAGCGTTTCCACCTTCTTAGTGCTATATGTTGATGACATCCTTATCATTGGAGGCGACATACCAACACTGCAAGGGGTTAAGTAGTGGTTGAGTAAGTGCTTTGAAATGAAGGACTTAGGCGAAGCTGAGATGATTTTAGGGATCAGGATCTACAGAGATAGATCCAATCGACTTCTAGGCCTAAGTCAGGCCATGTACATTGACAAGGTTCTGAAAAGATTTAGCATGGACAAGGCAAAGAAAGGATTCTTGCCTATGTGCCATGGGTTGAATCTGAGTAAGAAACATGGTCCTAAAACAAAGAAGGATCGGGAGAACATGGAAAAGATCCATTATGCATCTGCTATTGGATCTACCATGTACTCCATGTTATGTACGAGGCCTGATGTCGCGTTTGCACTAAGTATGACTAGCCGATACCAGTTGGACCCTGGAGAGGAACACTGGAAGGCTGTCAAGGCAATCCTAAAGTACCTTAATTGGACTAAGGATGCTTTCTTAGTGTATGGAGGTCAAGATGAGCTGGTATTGTCAGGTTACGCTAATGCAAGCTTTGAGACTAATGAGGATGAGAACCAGTCATAGTCTGGTTATGTTTTTCTCCTGAATGACGGTGCCATTAGTTGGAGGTCCTCAAAGCAGGCCACCATTGCTGACTCTACAATGGAAGCTGAGTACATAGCTGCGTGCAAAGCTGCAAAGGAAGCCATTTGGATCAAGAAATTCATAACCGAGTTGGGAGTAGTACCCACTATCCTAGACCCATTTGATGTTTTTTGTGACAACAATGAGGCCATCGCACAAGCTAAGAGCCCCAGTCACACAAGAGATCCAAACATGTGCTCAGAAAGTTTCACCTCATTCGGGAGATTGTGAACAGAGGTGACATATCATTACAGAGGGTTGACACCAAGAATAATGTCGCTGATCCATTGACCAAAGCACTACCGTAGACACAGCACGATGGTCACATCGGATCTATAGGAATTAGGGCAATGCCCACTTGGAACTAGTGCGAGTGGGAGATTGTTGGTGTGCCCTAGTTCTTAGGGCATTGGATTCTTGTATTTTGTATTATACATTAAGACCCATTGTATGAATACATTATTTGTGTCACATTAATAAAGGCAATTAATCCATTTTATTTATATCTTGTGCTATAATATGAGTAGAGTATTCATTGATTGATAATCATAAAACCTATCCCAGGTCTGTTCTAATCGTGGGAACGAATAAAACCACAGACTTGTATATTCGATGATTGTATGGCAGTTCTTAACTAGCCATAGTACTTGTATAGTCAGTCATGAATATAGGTACATGTCATTGACATGGGACTAGATCGATCCGTATAAGAAAGCCATATGGTTGTCGCGTCATAGGTCTTTCTTGAGTAGGTCTCTTTTGTCCTCAGACCAGATTTCATTATAATATCAATATAGAATCCAGTTCACTTTGACATACGCCTAACAGGTCTGTAAAAGGATGCTAAATACAGGTATGATTAGGTGGACCGGTGAACATGTTGATATTGATGATGAAGTGATGGAATTGCCACTCGGGTAACACCGAGATGATATCATTTGCCACTTGATGAGTGGGACTGATAAGTGTATGGCCATACCCAAGTAAGTCGGTGCTTATTTGATTAATCAGTCAACTCAAGATCAAGAAATATAATAAACAACAGAAGAGGGTGATGGACACTATGCCTCTTGTTTATTCATATCGATATTGTTAGGCAAACGACACTAAGAGATTCCTACCGGGTAAGTGGCTTCGAAAGACTGCTGCATCTTTATCTTAATTGGGGGCTGTAATGGTTTGCTAGAACCCACTTACAGTCTGTAGGCCTTGGGCCTACTGCCAATATAAAGACGGACCCATAGGATCATGCACATAGATTAACTAAGCCGGAACTTATAGAAATTATACATGTAATGTACATTGGAAGGAATGCGTTAATTAATTAGTTGACATTGGGTGTCAAGGTAATTAATTAACATTGGGTTGAATTTAATTTAATTAATAAGTTTATATACTGTAATTAATTTATATAACGAACACCACCTGTGCTAGCGTCGGAAAATCACAAAATTTCGGAGAAGGAGGAGACTTTGGAATTCGGCCAAAAGGTGGCTTACACTCTTGTGTGTGTTGGCCAAATTCTCCCTTGGGTTTTAACCCTAGGGTTTCCAAATTCCCTTATGGGAATTTAGGCCCAGTTTGGCTTCTGTGTCTGTGTGGGCTTTCTGCTTTTAATTCAGGCCCAAACCTATTTTAATTAGTCTGGTTTAAATCAATTTCAAGCCCAATTTTAATTAACCCATGTATTTAATATATTACTCCAAGTAACATATTATTTACACTTAAATTAAAATTAGTTTGACCAATTAATTTAATCCATCAAATTAAAATTAAGTCTTCACAAACAAATTCATATGTAAACCTATATATATGAATATTTCCACCTAGGAAATAAATCCATAATTAATCCAATTAATCATGTATAGCCAAAATATTAATTTTTATTATAATGATCAATCCAATTGATCCTTATAATATAATTAATATATGTACACCTCTCTCTCTAGTGTGTATACTCCAAGTATACATGTGATTCCTTAAGTCGGTGTTCAGTCGCTCAATGTGTACGATCCCGTGGGCCCATCGTTATGTTGGCAATGGGCCTATGGCCCACAGACTGCAGTTGGGCACTAGCAAGCCACTGCAGCCCCCAATTAAGATGGAGATGGCAGTCTAACTGTTATCATAACCCTGTAGTTTAAACTTGTATATCCCATGTCATCGATATCGGTGTCCAACACAGAGGCATGGATTGATCACCCTCTTTTGTGTCCGGACATTAACTTGATCCCAAATGCACTGAAGCTCACAAACAAGTTCCCACTTGTTTGGGTGTGGCCACACTCTTATCAGTTGCATTCATCAAGAGGCCGGTGATATCTTCCCAGTGGACTACTGAGTGACAAATCCCTTCTGCATATCCATAGTATTACCATGCTAAGTGACATACCCGAAAGTACCCATACTTGGCACCCTATTACAGGCCCTTTAGGCGTACCCCTAAGTATTCGACCTCACATGTAACACCATCATATGGTCAGGTCAAAGGATCCATAAAAGTACTACACGAGAATCACTTGTGATACGATACCATGTGGATTTCTCATTTAGTAGATCTATCCAGTACCATGCCCCTTATGCTTGTACCCATTAACTTGGTTGACATTCCATGTCCAATGACCGGTAAGACACCGCCATACAACCAGGTTAATGATAGTCTCTTGTTCCATTCATTCCTATGACTAGAACAGACTACGGATGTATTCATGGTCATATCGTTTACCCTATCCATGGTCTTACTGCCAAGTGCATGACACTTGTCATCATGGATATAGATATGTCCATTGGATACTTCATTTAATATATTGTACAAGATAAATATAATAAATGAATTGATGCCTTTAGTAATGACACAAATAAGTATAATACATAAATCCAATTAATGTATGATACAAATGCAAGGACCAATGCCTTGGGACTAGGGCATTTCCAACACCCTCTTCATACAGGTCATTCAAGTCCTCCTTCAGACTCTCTTTCTGTGCCTCTGACAGAGCAGCTTCTTCCTTCTTTACTTTTCCCTTAACCAACATCCAAGTTAATTCGGCTATAGCCTTCTCCACCAAATCAACTTGGTCTGGGGTAGTTTCTTTCTTTGTAGGACAGTCCTTCAGGCTTTTCTTCAACAGAGCCGAAAATGCCTTGGCGATGGCATCCACTAGTGCATCTGCCTCCTCTTCCTTTGGCTTCTCATCTGAAAGGATAGAAGCAACCACTTCAGCTTGCTTGGTTAGAGTCTTCTCTTGGATCACTGAAGAGATGATCTCAGCCTTCATTTCAGGCTTGAGCATTTCCTTGATAGAGCCAACCCCATACTTTGAGAAGTCAACTATATCAGAACATATTTCAAACCAGGGAACTGTTTCCCCCTCGATTATCACTGGTTCGATCTCTCCATCATATGACCTATCGCTTGCATGGAAAAATGTGTCCACAAGGTGGACTCTCTTTAATTCAGGCCTCTCCTTCTTAGCGGCTCCTTTATAACCAAGACCCTATAGTGTGACTGGCCCAATTTGATGTCAAATTCCGTGACCCCTTGTTGACGAGCTTCGAGCCCCTTGCACGGAATGAACTTTTGCTTCCAAAAGTAATTATGGATCCAAGGAGAAAACACAGGCTCTTTTCCATCTTGCTTCGAGATGACCGCCACATGAAAACCCGTTATGGGTTGCTTAAAGGCATCCAATGCTGTGATCATTGATGATTCATCGACCTCGAGGATCACTATTCTTTTCCCTACCAGGATCTTCACCTTTTGATGTAGGGTTGAGGGCAGCCCTCCCAATGCATGGAACCATGGCCATCCCAAGAGCAAAGAAAATGTCACCTGGATATCAATAATAGTGAATAGTACTTTGGATCTTATCTCTCTAATTATCACATCTGCTTCAAAGGTGCCAATCACAGTCCGCTCCGAGTTGTCATAAGCGCAGATCACTGTGTTGGATTTTAGGAGGGCTTCTTCACTCATATGGAGGCTTCGGAGCACTTTCATGGGGTAAATGTTCAATGCTAATCCATCATCAACCGATACACGGGGCAGCATCCTGTCCATCATCTCAACCTTCAAATACAATACCCGATTATGGTTGATACCCTCGGGCGGTAGGTCATCATCAACCCTCGGGTGGTAGGTCATCATCAGTGAAAGTGATTACTTTAGGGTTGTTGGCTCATTGATCCCCAGTATTTTCGATCATCATACATACCTCCTCAGGGGATGTTAACAGAGTTGCATCCATCTTCATAAGCTTTTTGACCACTATTGTACGGTGTCTTTAGGATTCCATAAGTAAATGCCACATAGACGCTTATGCCTGCATTCTCTTCAACTGTTTGACTACCAAATCTTCCTTTACATCAATTTTGATTAGGAAATAGTCTTGGGTCAGGGCTTCAACTCTCCGACTAGGCCTCTTACCGTTGTGGCTTGGGTTGGTACACTCTTCCGTTCCTTATGACGTGATTCATAATAGCATCCTCTTTTCTCAAGTACATCCTACTTTTGGTGTAAAGAAAATACATAGGCTTTGCTTGGCTCACGGGCTTGGGCCGGCTCATCATCTCGAATTCATCTGTATCATCATGTAGTTCTATCTCATCAAGATTGATAGGTTTACTCTCCTTTACAATTGGCTTGGTTTCTTCACCTGTCACCACCTGTATTATCGGGTTTGCCTTTGTAATTTGGGCAAGCACAAAATTAGCAGGTAATCTCGTTTGCACCATATTGACTCTCCCTTCAAACTGAGGCAAAGGGTTGTTTTGAACACTAGGCTTCAGACGGGGCCCTTCTATCTTCTTTTCATTAATTAACTGTTGGATAACCTTCTTCAAACTGTGGTAGTCATTGGTGCGATGCCCCTTTGACACATGGTAGGAGCAAAAGTTATTTTTGTCCGCCTCAGCCAGAGCTGTGTATGGTTTCAAGGTTTGGAGAAAATCCAAATTTTTGCACTTTAGGAAAATCCATCCCAAAGAATCCTCCCATGGGGAGATCCTTCTACCAATTGCTTGTTAGTTCATCCCTTACACTACAGCTGCTACATCCGCTTGTCTAATCAGAGCAGAAGACTGAATTGGCTTAGCATCTGTATAGGAAGATGTTGTGGGATTGTTGTTGCTCTTATATCCCGATGAATACGTCCAGCCTCGATACCCTCCTCCTAAATTGTTTAGGATAGAACCAACCTCATACTTCTCCACTTTTTTAGCCATCTCATGCACCTCTACCAAAGAATAGAGCTTATGGTAATTCATCATGTTCCGGTATACCTCCAAACTGCCATCGATCAGCTTCACAATCAACTCATCCTACAATGGCTTTTGGTGAAGGAGGATCATCTTGTCCATCCACCTTTGGTAGTATTCAGAGAAGGTTTCATTAGGCCTCTATCTCAAGGCTTCTAAGTCTTGAAGCTTGACCTTTTAACTAAGTGTTGAAGTTGTAGTATTTCATGAATGCATCGGATAGTGCATTCCAATCTCCTTGCACACTTTTTGGTTGCTTATTATACTAGTTAATTGCCCTGCCTTCTAGAGTAGTGGGGAATAACCCCACCAGCTAGTTCATTGTGAGCCCGGCCATTATCATAATCCCCACTTATTGGTTTAGGTGTGCAGTAGGAGGACTTTTCTCTGTATAGGGAGTAATTTTGGCATTTGAAAGCCCATTGGCAATATCTCGATACCTCCGGCCATAAGGGTAGTCGGATCAATGCGCTTGGAAGTGTGAGCTTTGATGCTCCCACACATTTCGGCCATGAATTCTTCCATCTCATTACATTTTTCCTTCACTTCTTCTCCATGGCGGACTCAGTTGGCTTTTCATCACTATTCCTTTGAGCTTCCCCCATGTCAAACAGTCTATAATTCAACCTCCCTCCATTGCCCCGTTCTCGGGTAACTCTTTTAGCCTGATGAGAAGATGACTCATCCATGGCAGCTTGGACTTGACTCTTGATAAGGTTTTTGAACTCATCTGAGTTCATAAATTCATAAATAGCAGCAATGGCCAATATAGCAGCAGCGACGTTAGGTGGGATTGCCATTTCTTAGGAGTTTAGTTGGAGTTGTTCGAGTTTTGGCAAAAGTTCAAATTTCGAGTTTGTCTTGGATGCTATCTCAACCTCCTCTGACTGGACCGACTCTTCAGACTCACTAGATGTCGAATCCCCGTGTTCTACTTTTTCAAGTTTGCCTTTCGATCTATGCCAAACTACAAAACATATCAAACTAGAGTTAGTGAAAGATGTTCACCTAAGGAGTTATGAACTTTAGGGGATATAGATGTATGAATGGCGTGTCGAATGAATGGCGCATGAATGTCATATGAAATGGCCTCATAATGTGAACCTTGAACAACTGACCAATCGGGTGGCGAAGTGTACATAAAGATGTGGATAGTACTCTTTCACTCTTGGAGTGTTTAAGTACATGAACTGAAATGCGGTCCTCGGCACTCATGGAGCACCTATATGAGAAATGATGGAATTGAGCCTTCGGCACTCATAGAGTACCTAAACGGGTGAATGAGTGACGAGGTGGCATTTTCAGCACTCATGGAGTACCTAAACAAAAATGTGATGACTTGGGGTTCCAGTACCTGTGGAGCACCTAAATGAGTTCCTACTTGAGTAGGTCATGCATTGACATTCATGTGCTTGGCACACGGACATAACTTCAGCCCTCGTGAAGCACCTAAAGGTTTCATGCTTTGATATGAGATGAGATGGTTGTGTGCTTGGCACACGGATGAAGTTTCAGTGCTCGAGGAGCACCTAAATGAAATTATGCATGGGTATGTTATGCAGTGTACATGTGCATGGTACACAAATGTAGTTTCGGTGCTCGGGGAGCAACTCGATTTTTGTGTTTGGATATGACATGAGAATCGATATGTGTTTAGTAAATGGATAGAATTTTGATGCTCGGGGAGCACCTTGGGCTTTTATGTCATGATAAGAGATGAAATGAACGTGTGCTTGGCACAGGGGTAGAATTTCAGCCCTCGGGGAGCACCTTGGGCTTTTTATGTCATGATATGAGAAGAAATGAATGCGAGCTTGGCACACGAGTAGACTTTTAATGCTCGGGGAGCACCTTGGGTTTTCATGTTGTGATATGAGATGAAATGAACGCGTGCTTGGGACACAGGCAAAATTTTGATGCTCGGGAAGCACTTTGGGGACATAATCTACAGGATTTTTCAATGTTCATGGAACACCTATTCATGAACTGGAATTTTCAGTGCTCGTGGAGTGCCTAAATGACTTTATGTATGAAATGAAATATTTTGGCTCTCGTGGAGCACCTAAATGGATTGATGTACGAGATGAAGTTTTTGGTGTTCGTGGAGCACCTAAATGGATTGATGTATGAAGTGAAGTCTTTAGTGCTCGTGGAGCACCTAAATGGTTTCCTACTTGGTAGGCGATGTGATGTGTGTGATCCTTATGAGATTATTCAAGGCCCACATGAATGTTTTATGCATGACATGCATTCCATATGGCGACAACACAAATTGGTTAGTGCTTATGACATTCAAGTGATGTGAATGAATTAATGCTTTTCATACAATGAGGGGATGCATGGCTGCAAAAGAAATGGTTAATGTGAATGTCACACGGGTGATTAATGTATTTGCACACAAAAAATGCAAGTGGCTATATAAAATATCTGAGTTAGTATCACACAAATGAGCATAGACGAAACTTCAACAATTCACCAGGCTAAAAGTTGGATACTCAACCTAATGCAAGTATGTCTAACTAAAATGCAAGATAAAATGCTACAAACGAATCATCCACCTTATTTTGATTAGACATTTTTTGGGGCTTGTCAAATTCTTTTAAGTTTTAAGAAAACTTTTTATGAGAAATCCTCAGTAGAGTCGCCACTATGAGCAGACGATGTTTCTCATGAGATGAGAAAAAAATGATGAGATGGGCGCTGCGACGCGGGCCGCTTTTCGGCGTTTTGATTTAAAAAGAAATTCGACTTTCAGTTTTGGAAAATTTCATCATTTATTTCATAAAAGAATTGAGACCTAAATCTCGAAAGAAAATGTAAGAGTCGCCACCCAGTTCAGCTCAACCGGGAAATTAGAGCGTAGCTAAACCGGATGAGGGCCGCTATATTTTCCAGAGATCTAGGTCCGGACAAGTCCCTTATTTCATGTCTAATCAAAATAAATAGCCAATGTTCATTGGTAGCATTTTATATTTCTAAGGTTGATTTTCCATTGATTTAATGATGTGGCGTACATGCGAATAAAAGCGATATATGAATTAGTTATTTACAACCCAATCGAATCACAACGAAACTATTCTAGGGGATACATTTGTAGAATTTAGGGATCGGGGTATAATCACCTATTTTACACGAGTATCTAATGCGTTAAAATTAGAATAAATAAATAAAAATTAATTAAATAAAATTCCTGTAAAACAACAGTTAGCACAAATATGTGCAATAAGTTGGACTCAAGTAGACAGAATAGGGAGATTAGTGATTTGGGGACATGTATTTAGGAAGTAGTCGGGTAAACTCGGCTAGATCGCCCGACTAGACCTGGAAAACAGTTTTGAAACGTTCCTGTATTTTTGTTTCATAAGAAAATACATTTTTAAAAGTATTTTCTTTTACCGGTAGCATGTAAATGTGGGTCAGTTTTTGGGAGATTTGGATCTCTATTGTTGCATTGATTTAATCTCAACAACTTCAAAACTTAAATCTAAGGTCATGAATGCAAAATAAATAAATTTATTTTGGATGATTTTGATGGTTTTCTAATTTTTATGCATTTTCCATGATTTTTCTTTCTTTTTTTTTTTTTGTATTTTTCTAGATTTTTTTTAATTTTTCGTGATGTTCTGTTCCTGACCGAAATTTACAGTCATGGGACTGAGAACACATTCATATGACTGTATTTATAGTCGTACGACTATAAATAAATCATGGTCAGAAAATTGCTAAGATGTGATTAAAAGGATAGGAAGTATGATCATGGTGACTAAATACGGTCATACGACTGTATTTAGAGGCGAATGACTCTAAGTACAGGAGTACGACTGTTCATCTTGCCCAAAAACAGCAAACGTGTATTTTGGGTTTTATGTGATTTTATGCATGAAAATGAACCAACACACCAAGAAAATAAAGCAAAACACTAGTTTAGGATGTACTTACACTTGTAGCACGGATCCACTGTCGATTTGACAGAGGAAAACTCCTTGAACTGGCTCTAGATTGCTTCTCCTCCTTAAAATGTTAGGGTACAAAAATAAAGTCCAAAAATCTCCACAAGTTATGGATTTAATTGAGTTCAAGTTTTGGAATTAATTATCTTTAAGTGACAAATTATTAATCTATGATTTCTATCAATTTCAACCTCACAATACAAAGATTCAAAAAGAATAGAGTAGGAGAAAATAAGTAAAAGTGTATTTTATACTCTTTTATTCTCTTCTCTCAATGCCCCTTGAGCTCTCTTCAATCCAAATTTTGTGAGTTCTGGTTATCGCCCCCCCCCCCCCCCCCCCCTGTTAGAGATTGTGCCCTAAGCCAATGTTGGATTATGTAAACAATCTTCTTAAGTCATTAATAAAGACTTATTTTATCATATATATTTGTATGTTAGTATTTATGATAATGTATCCATGAATTAATTGTGTAATTCTAAATTTCCCTAGTCGATTGTTATTATGGGAATAATAACAAACTAAGACTAGTGTGAGTGATAATGGATATTCATAAGATGAATATAGTGTATACAGATACAGATTATACTCACGGGCAATATGTTAGAGAACATGTTGCTGGAGACCCACTATGAGATCAAGTTCATGGTCACGTGTCACAACTGATCTTGATTATAGTAGTGTCATCAGCTGATTCCTTTGACCTGAGGTCACCATGGATTCCGGGATGAATTCATGTTGTGCTTTGACGCAGTCAAACGCTGCTTGTAATAGAGTAGTTATAAAGGCTGTGGTTGGGTACAATATGACTCATGCTTTGGGATGTGAGTGACAGATATGGGATTTTGTCCCTCTCTAACAAGAGAGCGATATCACTGGGCCCCTCGATAAGTAAGACTGTTACATGCATGGCCATGCTCAAATAATTGATAAGAGTATCAATTAATTTGTCTAAACAGTTTACTTTGAGATCGAGAAAGCATATGATTAATTGTATAAGATTGACAAGTGTACCATGTCTTATAATTAATCTTGATATCAAAGAGACAAAAGGGAATATGACATTCTATAAATAGGTATTGGATCATTCCAATCATATTAATTGGGTAGTCGTAATGGCTTGCTAGAGTCCGCTTGTGACCTATAAGGACATTATGGTAATTTCCTTATTGCCAATTAATATGATCCTATGGGGTCACACACAAGAGCAAAATGAAGTTCATCTTATCGGGTATAAATTATTATTGGATAATAATTTATGAATGAGAAAGAGAATAAATATATATAGTGATATATATTTATGTATGTATATATAAATATTAATGTGATTAATATTGCATAAAGTATGCTACATATTATAATTAAATTATATGGAGATATAATTAATTATAATATTATATATACATATATGTATTATGGAGAATTGATTTGATTTAATGTTAATTGAGAATTAATATTAAATTGTGTGGGTTAATATATAATTATAACTAATAGGTGTATTAGGTTATAATTATAATTAACTATTTAGGTTAATTATTTAAGGAAACAATTAACCTAAACCAAAATGACTCATATATACTAAGTACACAGCAGATTTTCGGCAGCCACACAAAGGTGAATAGTGGCAGCCGAAATTCTCAACAAAACTCCAAGGAAAAATCTGATTTTTCGCTTTCTCTGTCTCGTTCGAAGAATCGTTCTTCAATCCCGGCGCTAGCACGCGGTGAATCAATTGCTCCGTGTGGATCAACCGTAGAGGGAAGCTAATTTGGTTCCTAAGTGATTCAAACTTCAAAGAATTAAGGTAATTCTTTAACCCTCCTTCCGATTCAATGTAATGTACATGGGTCCTTGGTGGGGATTAATCTTTTTCCGCTGCGTTTTATGTTTGTTTTATGCGATTAATTCCCAACAGTGGTATCAGAGCCACTTGTGCATTGGTTGAATTGGATTTGTTATTTTGATTAGATTAAAATGCATGTTAGGGTTTGTGTGTTTTGATTTAGGGTTCTTTTGTTATTGTGAATAACAAATTGAAATTTGATTTCAATGTTGATAATTATGAATGATTTGTTCTGTTATTGTGAATAACTATTTTGAATTGATTTGGAATTGATCATTGTGAATGATGTGTTTCTTCAATTGTTTTGCTCATTCGTGCACTGGAAATCGTTTCCAGATATGAGTTCAGTTCCGAACTCGTCGGCGTGCAGGTACTGCACGCCGTGTTAACATGCTGTGCACGCCGTGTGCTGTCTTTGCACGGCGTGCAACTGGAAATTGTTTCCAGTATTGGCTTTCAGTTCGGAACACGACGGCGTGCAAGCTCTGCACGCCGTGCAAACATGAAGTGCACGCCGTGTGATGGTTTGGCACGGCGTGCAACCGGAAATTGTTTCCGTGTGTGCTGAGACACAGCGAGGAACACGGCGGCGTGCAGGTGCTGCACGCCGTGCAAACCGGTTTTGCACGCCGTGTTCCCTTGGTGCTGCCGTGTAGAAATTGTTTCTACACATTTAGCCTTTTCAAATCAATTCCTCAATGCAATAAGATTGTATTTTGCCTTTGAACCCTAAATCTTGTAGATGTAAAATTATTGTGATAATTTTATGCATGGTGTTGTGGTATGGTTTTGCACCCCGTGGATGTTTTTTTTTTTTGTTTTGTTTTCTTTTGGTTTTGGTGGATGTAAGGTTTTATAAATACGGCCTGCGAGTCGTTTGTATTTATGTAACCTTATTTTTCTAGATAAATTGTATAGGATGCAATTTATTGTTTGTAAATTTTATTTTGCTAGAAAATTGTATAGGATACAATTTTGTAAAGTATGTAAATCCATGAGATGGTGCCAAGGAACAAAGACGTGAAGACGGATCCAAGGGATGCGGCTGTGCTGCGACCATGCGATGGTTACCACCACCTAGGAAATGACCTGTTGATTTTCATATTGGCCTATGAAAATCAATGTAGATAAAACCATACCATAACATGGTTTTTCGAGTCTATTGCATGTTTTATATTTTGATGCCATGTGATGCCATGCCTAGTATGAAATATGCATGCTAGATGAATGTATGACATTGGATGCCATGCTAGGATTAATGTTAACTTGGAAAGTTTAATATTAATGCCATGTTTTGTATATGATAAAATTTTAATCACGGGATTTATAAACCCTAAATAAACTTATGAAGTTTATATTTTTGCCACCCAATTACGTATAACACTTGTCAAGTACTATGTTCGCATCATGGTATACCGCCAGGGCGGGTACGCATGTTGTGACCTTAGCGAAGCAATAATATGAGAAAAGGTGATTCTCATTGTGTTGTAATTGGTTTAACTAAAGGGTTAATCAAAAAGGTGTTTGAGCCCGAGGCAAGGATGAGATGAGTAACATACAAATTAAATATGATATATGATATCATGCATCTCATAAATTAAAAGAGTTACATAATGATGTAATTGACATGGTGATGTCTACCGAAATTATATTTAATCATAGGGACATGCCAAAGCAGTGCTATGGTTAAGTATGGATTTTGGGTCTTTTACCCACTTAAATATTTTAAAGGGTTTTATAATTTTAGTGGGAGCTATATTCTCTTATGTAATTAACTTTGCATATATTTTCTGTTGTAGATAAATGGCCAACACAAGCAATCCCGGTTCTATTCGATCTATCCTTGAGAAGGATAAACTGAATGGAACAAATTACCTAGACTGGTATCGCAACTTGAGAATTGTTCTCAAGCAAGAGCGAAAGCTATATGTTCTGGATGGTCCTTTGCCCGCTAACCCTCCACCCACCACAGCTTCAAGAGCTGAAAGGGATGCTTTCCACAAGCATCAAAATGATCAGATTGATGTACAATGCCTGATGCTTGCATCAATGATTCCGGAACTTCAGAAGGATCTGGAAACATTTGAGGCATATGAGATGTCTCAAGAGCTTAAGGAAATGTTCCAAAAGCAAGCGAGAAGGGAAAGGTATGAGACCTTGAGATCTTTGGTTGGGTGCAAGATGACCGAAGGGAGTTCGGTTAGTGCCCATGTTCTGAAGATGAAAGGGTACATTGATCAGTTGGAGAGGCTTGGTTCGCCACTCAGACCTGAGTTGGCAACGGATTTGATCCTTAATTCTCTTCCCGAGAGTTACTCCCATTTTGTCATGAATTATCACATGAATGACATGGACAAAACGGTCAGCGAACTGCATGGGATGCTGAAAAACGCTGAAGTAACGATAAAAGAGAAGCCAAGCTCCAAAGGGATCCATATGGTGCAAAAGGGTAGGATCCAGAAGAAGAAGGGTAAAGCAAACAAACCCAAAGAGTTTGGGAAGGATGCAAAGAAGCCCAAAGCTGTTACCAAGGCAAAGCCTCCAAAGGAAGGCGCATGCCATTTCTGCAATCAGCCTGGTCATTGGCGCAGAAATTGCAAGCTTTATTTGGAGGACTTGAGGAAGAAGAGAGGCGGTGAGACCGCTAATCAAGGTATTCATGTTATTGAAATACTTCATTCTACTTCTGTTTCTACTTCGTGGGTATTAGATACCGGTTGTGGTTCTCACATTTGTATGAATGTGCAGGGGCTTAGAGGAAGTAGAAAGCTCAAGAAGGGCGAGGTAGAATTCCATGTGGCGAATGGAGCTAGAGTTGCTGCTTATGAAGTCGGTCGCTACGAGCTCAAGTTGCCAAGTGGACTTGTTCTCCTTTTGAATAATTGTTATTTTGTTCCTAATTTGTCTAGGAACATCATTTCTATTTCATGTTTGGACAAGGAAGGATTTAAATGTGTTATTGAGAATAATCACTTATTGCTTTTCAATAAAGACTTGTTTTATGCAAATGCGGATTTACATGATGGTCTTTATTTGTTGAACCTTAGTGAAGGTTATGATGAGCATGTATATAACATAAATACCAAAAGGATAAGAACAAATATTGTGAATCCTACTTATCTCTGGCACTGTCGTCTAGGACACATTAATGAGAAACGCATTTCAAAACTCCATAAAGATGGAATTTTGGGTCTAGATGTTTTTGAAACATATGACACTTGCGAGTCTTGTTTAATGGGTAAGATGACCAAGAGTCCCTTTACTGGTCACAGTGAAAGGGCTAGTGACTTATTAGAACTCATACATACAGATGTATGTGGGCCTATGAGCACAACTGCTAGAGGTGGTTTTCAATACTTCATTACGTTCACAGATGATTTCAGTAGATATGGTTATCTATATCTAATGAAGCATAAGTCGGAATCCTTTGAAATGTTCAAAGCCTTCCAAAATGAAGTGCAAAACCAACTTGGCAAGACAATTAAAGCACTTAGATCTGATCGAGGTGGTGAATATTTGAGCCAAGACTTTGACGATCATCTTAGAAATTGTGGGATTGTCTCACAACTAACTCCTCCTGGTACACCACAGTGGAATGGTGTGTCTGAGAGGAGGAACCGAACTTTATTGGATATGGTTCGGTCTATGATGAGTCAAACAAATCTTCCTCTATCCTTTTGGGGATATGCACTTGAAACAGCGGCATTCACACTGAACCGAGTTCCATCAAAAGCAGTTGAAAAGACACCATATGAGATATGGATTGGTAAGAAACCAAATTTGTCTTTTCTCAAGATTTGGGGATGCGAAGCCTATGTGAAATATTTGATTTCAGATAAGTTATCACCAAAATCTGTGAAATGCAATTTTGTTGGTTATCCAAAAGAAACTAAAGGTTATTTCTTCTACAATCCTAGTGAAAACAAAGTGTTTGTTGCTAAGGGTGGTACATTCCTGGAAAAAGAGTTTATTTCCAAAGGAATCAGTGGGAGTAAAGTACACCTACAAGAAAATATGGATAACCAAGTTGAAAGTGAGTTTCAAATGGAACAACCTGATTCACAAGAAGTTGTTGAGTCAGAACCAGTAACACAAGTCCAACGTAGATCAAGTAGAGTTCGTCATGAGCCCGAGAGATATGGATTTCTCGTCACGAATGAAAATGATCTGATTCTGTTAGAAGAGAATGAACCTTCCACGTACATGGAAGCTGTCTCTAATTCAGAATCTGAAAAATGGCTTGATGCTATGAAGTCAGAAATTCAATCCATGGACGACAACAAAGTATGGACTTTGGTTGATCTCCCAAAGGGTGCTAAAGCAATAGGGCACAAATGGGTTTTCAAGTTGAAAACGGACATGGATGGGAATATTCAGACTTATAAAGCAAGGTTAGTGGCAAAAGGTTACCGACAAATTCATGGTATAGACTATGACGAAACCTTTTCTCCAGTAGCTATGATCAAGTCCATCAGAATTCTTGTTGCCATAGTAGCATATTATGACTATGAGATATGGCAAATGGATGTCAAAACAGCTTTCCTAAATGGAAACCTAGTTGAGGATGTGTACATGACACAGCCTGAAGGTTTTGTCGATCCAAAGAATCCTGATAAAGTATGCAAGCTTCAAAAGGCCATTTATGGTTTGAAGCAAGCATCAAGAAGTTGGAATCATTGTTTTGATGAATCGGTCAAAAAGTTTGGCTTCATCAAAAACGAAGATGAGCCTTGTGTGTACAAGAAGTTCAGTGGGAGTAATATAGTTTTCCTAGTTCTATATGTCGATGACATATTGTTAATAGGAAATCACATTCCTACCTTGCAAGAAGTAAAATCTTGGCTAGGAAAGTGTTTTTCTATGAAAGACTTGGGTGAGGTAGCCTACATTCTTGGAATAAAGATCTATAGAGATAGATCTAAGAGATTGATAGGTTTGAGCCAGAGTACATACATTGACAAAATGCTGAAAAGGTTCAGTATGGATCAATCAAAGAAAGGAAATGTTCCTATTGGGCAAGGGATAAAGCTTAGTCGTAAGCAATGTCCTGTGACAGTTGAAGAACGTCAACGCATGGATAAGATTCCTTATGCGTCAGCTATAGGATCTATCATGTATGCCATGGTATGTACTCGGCCAGATGTCTCTTTTGCTTTGAGCATGACAAGTAGATATCAGTCTGATCCAGGTGATAGTCACTGGACTGCTGTCAAGAGTATTCTTAAGTACTTGAGAAGAACTAAAGATACATTCTTGATATATGGAGGCTCGGACGAAGATCTTGTTGTAAATGGTTACACGGATGCAAGTTTCCAAACTGATCAAGATCAGATGCAGTCACAGTCTGGGTATGTGTTCATTCTGAATGGAGGTGCGATAAGTTGGAAGAGTTCTAAGCAAAGCACGATAGCTGCATCTACAACAGAAGCCGAGTATATTGCTGCATCAGATGCAGCCCAAGAGGCTGTTTGGATCAAGAAGTTCATCGAAGAACTTGGTGTCGTTCCTAGCATAGTGAATCCTGTGAGCCTCTTGTGTGACAACAATGGGGCAATATCACTTGCTAAGGAACCTAGTGTGTCACAGAAATCCAAACATATACTTCGGCGTTTTCACTACATAAGAGAAGTCATCTCAAGAGGAGATGTGAAGATATGCAAAGTTGCGTCTGAAGACAATGTTGCTGATCCACTAACAAAAGCTCTTTCACAAGCTGTACATGATGGTCATGCTAGGTCCATGGGTATTAGATACATTTGAGATTGGACTTAGGGCAAGTGGGAGATTGTTAGAGATTGTGCCCTAAGCCAATGTTGGATTATGTAAACAATCTTCTTAAGTCATTAATAAAGACTTATTTTATCATATATATTTGTATGTTAGTATTTATGATAATGTATCCATGAATTAATTGTGTAATTCTAAATTTCCCTAGTCGATTGTTATTATGGGAATAATAACAAACTAAGACTAGTGTGAGTGATAATGGATATTCATAAGATGAATATAGTGTATACAGATACAGATTATACTCACGGGCAATATGTTAGAGAACATGTTGCTGGAGACCCACTATGAGATCAAGTTCATGGTCACGTGTCACAACTGATCTTGATTATAGTAGTGTCATCAGCTGATTCCTTTGACCTGAGGTCACCATGGATTCCGGGATGAATTCATGTTGTGCTTTGACGCAGTCAAACGCTGCTTGTAACAGAGTAGTTATAAAGGCTGTGGTTGGGTACAATATGACTCATGCTTTGGGATGTGAGTGACAGATATGGGATTTTGTCCCTCTCTAACAAGAGAGCGATATCACTGGGCCCCTCGATAAGTAAGACTGTTAAATGCATGGCCATGCTCAAATAATTGATAAGAGTATCAATTAATTTGTCTAAACAGTTTACTTTGAGATCGAGAAAGCATATGATTAATTATATAAGATTGACAAGTGTACCATGTCTTATAATTAATCTTGATATCAAAGAGACAAAAGGGAATATGACATTCTATAAATAGGTATTGGATCATTCCAATCATATTAATTGGGTAGTCGTAATGGCTTGCTAGAGTCCGCTTGTGACCTATAAGGACATTATGGTAATTTCCTTATTGCCAATTAATATGATCCTATGGGGTCACACACAAGAGCAAAATGAAGTTCATCTTATCGGGTATAAATTATTATTGGATAATAATTTATGAATGAGAAAGAGAATAAATATATATAGTGATATATATTTATGTATGTATATATAAATATTAATGTGATTAATATTGCATAAAGTATGCTACATATTATAATTAAATTATATGGAGATATAATTAATTATAATATTATATATACATATATGTATTATGGAGAATTGATTTGATTTAATGTTAATTGAGAATTAATATTAAATTGTGTGGGTTAATATATAATTATAACTAATAGGTGTATTAGGTTATAATTATAATTAACTATTTAGGTTAATTATTTAAGGAAACAATTAACCTAAACCAAAATGACTCATATATACTAAGTACACAGCAGATTTTCGGCAGCCACACAAAGGTGAATAGTGGCAGCCGAAATTCTCAACAAAACTCCAAGGAAAAATCTGATTTTTCGCTTTCTCTGTCTCGTTCGAAGAATCGTTCTTCAATCCCGGCGCTAGCACGCGGTGAATCAATTGCTCCGTGTGGATCAACCGTAGAGGGAAGCTAATTTGGTTCCTAAGTGATTCAAACTTCAAAGAATTAAGGTAATTCTTTAACCCTCCTTCCGATTCAATGTAATGTACATGGGTCCTTGGTGGGGATTAATCTTTTTCCGCTGCGTTTTATGTTTGTTTTATGCGATTAATTCCCAACACCCCCCCCCCCCCCCCCTCTTCTGCAATTATTTGGCTTAAATATGAGACAAAAAGACAAGAAAATATCTCGAAAAATCCACCCATTTCTCAACCAAGTGGGCTTGGTCGGAATGAGCTGTAAATAGATCTATAGTCGTACGACTGCATCAGTCGCACAACTGTAAAATTAGGTTATTGACTTTTATTTCTTTGACTTTGACCGAGAATTTTAACTACAGGCATGAAAACCAAACTACAGTCATACTATGAACTGTAGTAGTTAATTTTCTTAATTTTCAATTTCTGAACCCCGTTAGTTCATAGAAATCAAGTCTCGGAAAATCCCGTGTTCATAGTTAGTATGTGTCATTATAATTAAATTAATAATTTAATTTATCAAATTAAAAAATTAAAGGGAAAAGATAAAGAACTTCATAGAGCTGATTCTAAAAAGTTTACAAAAGGGTGGATAGAAGCAAAGCCAACAAAAGTTTATGGAGGCAAAAGATACATGGCCGATAGTTATAGTCAAGGAGGATATAGAAAGACAAAAATAAATAAATAAATAAAATCAATGATGTTGAATTATTTTGATGTTAGCAGCCTCAATTATTTTGAGGCTGTGCAATTACCCAAATACCCCTGAAATTTTTCTATAAATAGATGTTAGTTTTTCTTATTCCATACAACTCAGATTCAATAAATAAAAAGTTTCTATTCTCATATTCTCTCTCTATCTCAGTTCTATTATTATTATAATCTCCTTATTATTATTATTATTATTATTATTATTATTATTATTATTATTATTATTATTATTATTATTATTATTATTATTATAAGCTTTATATATGAAAGCCATTTTATAACATGTTATTAGCATGAGTTTGCTCGAATTCGCTCACCTGGTTAATATCAATCCAGTTTGTTCTATTAAATCAATCCAAAAACATGAATTCGTTCTTCCCGGGTTTTAACTGACTCCAATGAAGCAAATATATGTATCGTGGATAGTGCCACCACACATACCATCCTCAAAGATGCAAAATATTTTTCTAATTTAAGAATGTGTGAAGCAGTTCTTACTACCATATCTGGTAACACAAAAATAATTAAAGGCTTTGGAAGAGCCAGTATAATTTTGGCAAGGGGGATAAAATTTATTATAGATAATGCATTATATTTCCCAAAATCCCATAGAAATTTATTAGGTTTTAAAGATTTTCACGGAAAAAGATATCATATTGAGACTATTAGTAAAGATAATCATGAATATCTTTACATTACACAAATAAATTCAGGGAAGAAATGTCTATTTGAAAATTTGAATATTCTTCCATCTGGTTTGTATTACACATTTGTAAATGTGATTAAAGCAAATTTTATTGTAAACTAGAAGTTTACAAATTCAAATACTTATAAAATTTGGCATGATCGATTAGGTCATCCTGGATCAATAACGATGACAAAAATTATAGAAAATACAAATAGGCATCCATTGAAGAACCAGAAGTTTCATCACAATAATGAAGTTTTCTATGCTACTTGTTAGCAAGGAAAATTAATTATAAGGCCATCAAAGGCCAAGGTATTTTTAGAACACATTCACGGTGATATATGTGGACCGATTCATCCACCATGTGGACCATTTAGGTATTTTATGGTTTTAATATATGCTTCTACTAGATGGTCACATGTATGCTTATTGTCATCACGCAATATGGTTTTTGCAAGATTACAAGCTCAAATCATTATATTACGAGTACAATATCCTGATTATCCGATTAAGACAATTCGTCTTGATAATGCTGCTGAATTTACATCCCAAACTTTTAATGATTATTGTATGTCAGTTGGGATAAAATTTGAACATCCTGTAGCATATGTTCATACACAAAATGGGCTAGCAAAATCACTTATTAAACGTCTGTAATTAATTGCTAGACCATTACTTATGCGAACTAATCTTCCTACCTCTGTATGGGTATATGCAATTTTGCATGCAGCATCACTTATATGTATTAGACCAACAAGCTATCATCAATACTCCCCATTACAATTAGCTTTTGGTCGTGAACCCAACATCTCTCATCTAAAAGTTTTTTGTTGTGCAGTATATGTTCTTATTGCTCCACCACAACGTACTAAAATGGGTCCTCAAAGGAGATTAGGAATTTATGTTGGATATGAATCTCCTTCGATAATTAAATATCTTGAGCCATTAACGGGAGCTATGTTTATTGCATGATCTGCAGATTGTCATTTTGATGAAACCGTATTTCCAAAATTAGGGGGAGAAAATGTTAATAATGTTGTAAATGTGAAAAAGGCAATCACATGGAAAGTTCCATCACTTTCTCACATGGATCCTAAATTAAAGCTTTGTGAACAAAAAGTTCAAAAGATAATTCATATTCAAAATTTAGCAAAACAGTTGCCAGATGCACTTGCTAATCCAAAATGAGTAACAAAATCGCATATACCAGTAATAAATGCAGCAATTCGTATTGAAATTCCTAAAGAACAACCTAATAATAATTCTCAAACACGCCTGAAGTGTGGGAGACCTATTGGTTCTAAGGATAAAAATCCTAGAAAAGAAAAGGTGTTAATAATACAATTGATTTTGATGAGGATAACAGAAAAAATAATATAGATGATCCTATTGAGGAAGAAGGTACTAATATAAATTCACTTCCTGAAGAAGTACAAGCACCTGAAGTTGCTGAAAATGAAGAAATTCAAATAAACTATTTTAGTACCAGAAAAAGATAGAATCAAGATGAAATAGTTATGGACCATATATTTGCTTATAATATGGCAATGAATATTATGAATGAAAATATGGATCATGAACCACAATCTATTCAAGAATGTCAAACTAGAGATGATTGGCAGAAATGGAAAGATGCAATTCAAGCCAAATTAAATTCTCTTAAAAAACGTGAAGGTTTTGGACCAATAGTCCAAACTCCTCAAGGTGTACAACCTGTTGGATACGAATGGGTATTTGTGAGAAAGAAAAATGAGAAAAATGAAGTCGTAATATATAAAGCCAAGCTTGTTGCACAAGGCTTTATCCAAAGACCTGGGATTGATTATGAGGAGACATATTCTCCTGTAATGGATGCAATAACTTTTCGATAGCTCATTAGTTTGGTAGTATAAGAAAATTTGAGTATGCATCTAATGGATGTAGTTACAGCTTATTTATATGGTTCATTTGATAATGAAATTTATGTGAAAATCCCCTAAGGATTTAAAAGGAAAAACATGGCAAACGTGGACTTTATTTGATTAAATTACAAAGGTCCTTGTATGGACTAAAACAGTCTGGGCGCATGTGATATAATTGCCTAAGTGAATATTTGATGAAAGAAGGTTACAAAATATAATCAAATTTGTCCATGTGTTTTTGTAAAGAAATCAGAATCTGGATTTACAATTATTTCTATTTATGCGGATGAATTGAATATCATTGGAACTCCTAAAGAGATTTCCAAAGCAGTAAATTCTTTGAAAAAAGAATTTGAGATGAAGGATCTTGGAAAAACGAAATTTTTTCTTGGAATACAAATTGATCACCTAGACAAGGGAATTTTAGTTCATCTATAAAGATATACAAAAAAGATCCTTAAACGATTCAATATGGAAAAAGTACATCCATTGAGTAATCCAATAGTTATTCGATCACTTGATGTAAATAATGATCCTTTCTGTCCTTGAGAAGATAATCAAGCACTTCTTGGTCCTGAAGTACCATATCTAAGTGCAATTGGTGTACTAATGTATCTTGAAAATAATACGAGGCCTGATATTGCTTTTTCTGTGAATGTATTATTGAGATATAGTTCAGCACCTACATGGAGACATTGGAACGGAATTAAGCATACATTCCGCTATCTTCAAGGAACTATTGATTTGGGTTTATTTTACTCATACGAATCCAAACCCGAATTAGTTGGATATTCGGACACAGGTTATTTGTTTGATCCACATAAAGCTCGATCTCAAATAGGCTATTTATTCACATATGGAAGTATAGCTATATCTTGGAACTCAATGAAACAAACTATCACTGTTACATCTTCCAATCATGCAGAATTAATAGTTATTCATGAAGTTAGTCGAGGTTGTGTTTAGCTAAGATCATTGATCGGGCATATACGAGTGACATGTGGTATGTTATCAGATCAAGAAATTCCAACAACAATATATGAAGATAATGCCACTTGTATTGCTCAATCAAAGGAAAGTTACATCAAATGAAACATAATAAAGCATATTTCACCAAAATTTTTCTTCACTCATGATCTACAAAAAAATGGTGAAATCATTATTTAGCAAATTCGTTCATGCAACAATCTCGCAAATTTGTTCACCAAAGTATTACCAACTGCAACTTTTAAGAAGATAGTTTACGGTATCGGAATGCGTTGTCTCAAAAATCTTTAATAATATTGTGAACAGAGGGAGTAAACACTGTACTCTTTTTCCCTTAACTAAAAGTTTTTGTACCACTGGGTTTTTCCTTGGTCTCTTTTTCCCTTAACTAAAAGTTTTTGTACCACCGGGTTTTTCCTTGGTAAGGTTTTTAATGAGACAGTGTCCCAAATGCCTCTGAAATTTTCCTATAAATAGATGTTAATTTTTCTTATTCTATACAACTCAGATTAAATAATAAAAAAATTTTATTCTCATATTCTCTCTCTATCTGAGTTCTATTATTGTTATAATCTCATTATTATTGTTATTATAAGCTTTATATATTAAAACTATTTTATAAAAAAACTACAATATTTTTTGCAGCCGCCACCGTACATATATGAATTATCTTTTCAAACTAAATAATATATATTTAAATTTAATTTGTGCTAACTTTAAGATTAATTATAATATTTTCTTACAGCACATGTACTATATTCTTTAATAAATATTGTAATTATTTGCAATTTTAATTGAATATTCATTTTTATATTTTCTTATAAGGAAAGTTCACAAACATACCTTCTGGTTTCACCCATTCAAAAAACAAGGACGATAAAATTTTTTTTTTCAAAAACTTGTACAGTTGGCGATTTGTCAAAAGTGATACTTGACAAGGAATATTTGAGTTCAAAACTTAATTTAGAAATTACTCCATATAAGTTCACTTACAACTTATTATTTCTTTTAACATCCCCCATTTTCCTTTTTAAATTATAAATACAGTTGGCACTTTTTTATTGGAGTTAATTAACTTTATTTTATAATTTAAAATAATATTAATCCATTTTATTTTTCTTTATGCAATTATTTAGTTTCAACCTTATCTATATCCTTAGGATTATCTATATTGAAACCTTGATTTATCCATAACTACAAACAGGTCTTGGTTTCTTATCATCATATCTTTAAGCCCTAGGATAACAAATCGTCTCCAATCCCACAAAATTCCCTGCATTTTGTCTTTCTTGCTGTGTAACGAAAGAAAACACAATGGTAATGTCCAGGAAGGGCCTCATCATCAATATTTGAGATCGGACTACAGCAAAACTAGAATAGACCGTTAAAAAAATGAATTACATAGTCTCTTAATATTGTTTAGCATGATGCAGAACTCCAGCACAATTGCATGACTACACAAGAACAAATAGAAGGTGACCGAAAGTTAACAACATCCTCCCGTATCGACATTTTTTTAGTATAATAGTCATTAACAGATAAAGTACCTTGAGTAAATGTAACCGGTGCATATAGTCAATCATAGTAATAATTCTGGAATATACCGGAGTAATCCGCTTACCAAACATTAAGAAGATTGATAATGGTTCACCCAACGGAAACCGCGCTATACTATTTACTATTTTAATTAATTATAGTTAAAAAGCAATTTTTGAATTTTGGTTTTATTTAAATCTAAGAAAGCAACAAAAATAAGGAATTAAACAATGGGAAAAAACACTAAGGATTCAGGGTTTCACCTGAATACGGTAACCAACGACACTACTACTAAGTTATACCTAGTTAAAATTCGTGGATTTCTCACTAACGTTAATTAAACACATTAAGTAACAAATATTTCATCACAATTAATCCTAACCATGTCTAGTCTAAATTCAATTGTGTCTATCTATCTAGTTCTGGATTTATACTTTGCCTGTCAGTTCATCATATAAATCCTAAGACCAAATCATGCATTGATCACATACACAACTCATAAATAAATTTAAAAAAGATTAATATAATAAAAAAACAATTCAATAAAATTAAAATTAAAAATCGAAAACATAAGTGCGCAATAGTAGGTTATATCTCTAACCCTACATTGGAAATTTAGCTACTCGTAATAAAAATAAAGCAGAAAGAACAAATATAGAATAAAATCCAAAACACAAGAACAAGAATCCACAAATTTGTCATATAATGAATGCTATTAATTTGACATACGGATGATATAATGTGCCAAACGTACTCTATAAGTTCTCTTTTAAAACCTTATTTTGTCAAATTTGTACTTTCAAGTTTCAACCATTAAACTTTAATTTGGTAAAATACAATCCACCAACTTATTTTTTTTTTATTTTAAAGGGGAATTCAAACAGGCGGGGACGACATTGTGCACTCCATACTATCAAAGTCCTGAGATCAAATCACACCAAATTAAAATTGGAAGGTCAAAATTATAATCTGACCTAACAAAAGAGAAAAAAAAAATTATTTTACCTTAAGCAACTGACTAATTAATACAGCTCTAATATATAGAAAAAAATCAAAAAAAAGGAAATCATATCTTCGAACTTTAAAAACAAAAAATTGTTCAGAGAGTCACTTATAGTTATAACCCTTTCTACAATTCATTTTACTTTGATTTATTATGATAAAATTCAATTATTTAACTACTTAAAAGAAGTATATTAATACAAGAGAATCACTTACAATTTAATCATATCAAACATAAAAATTTTATCAAATAATCCTATATAATAAATACTAAATTTTAACCTTTAAATCTGGGAACCAAACCACTAAAGTTTTCATTTAATTACTGCTACAATCAGTTATTCCAAAAAAATTCTCAGATTATAGTTCATGACGCATATGTATCTCTATTCTTCAAGCAAAACAAGAATTACTCGGAAAAGAAAACTAAATTTGAACCAGCATAGATACGAAAATTTGATGTGATTGATTCTCAAAAATTCATTCAAAAATACAAGAGGTTCTCAAATTCAACGTTAACAGTCCTAATTTTGACCTAATTTGCATAACCAAAAAAGAATGATGAAAAAACAAATATGAGATGACAGCACCTAATCGAACAAACTGAATCCCATATCATCATCGCTCTCTTCTTTTGGTTCCTCCTGCACATAGTAATATTTCAATCAAGCCAAAGGATTTGAAAAGTCGATAATGCAGAACACAATTTCATTTTATCAATGAATTAAAAAGACAAAAATAATAAAAGCAGTGAATGTGGGATACCTTTTTCTCCTCGGCAGCAGGAGCGGCAGCGGCAGCACCACCTGCTGCTGCGGCGGGAGCAGCAACGGATACGGCAGCAGCGCCTCCACCAGAACCTACATTGAGGATCAGATCATCGAGATTCTTTTTCTCCGCCAATTTCGCAAACAAGCTTGGCCAGTAAGATTCCACCGAAACATTGGCAGCCTTTACCAATGCAGAGATCTTCTCCGCCTGCATTTTAAGAAATTTTTTTTTTTCATATTATTTCCCTGAAATAAACACGAATAGTAGAAAAATAAGAACGCAATGTAAACTCACAGTGACGGGGATTCCGTCGTCGTGAAGGATCAAAGTAGCGTAAGTACAGGCAAGCTCTCCGGCAGCCATTGCTGAAAGATACAAGATTTGAAATCGGAAAAGATCAGAAAAAATTCAAAACTGATTATAAAATTTTACACATAAGTAAAACTTGAGAGATATCAGACCTAACAGATCGTCGGCTAGGTTGCAGTCAACAAGTACAGAGGAGAGGATGGTAGAAATGGGGATTAAATGAACTTGTTCTATTTATAGGCCTAGGGTTTTGGCTCTTACCTCTTCCACTACTACCGGGCCGGGCTACGAGATCTTGTTTTCGGCCTTAGCTGAATGTGAAGGCCCACTGATTTCCTCGTTTATCAACAAAATAATACTAATAGTAATAATAATATAATATTTTAATTCTGTAACCCAAACTACAGACTAGGGGTGGCAACGGTGTAGGTACGGGGGCGGGGATGCATTCTTCACTCCGTCCCCAATGATTGCGGGGACGGTTTCGGGGATTACCCATTTAATATTTGTGGGATTTTTTCATCCCCATTCCCGTCCCGCGCGGGTGCCTACGGGTATCGGTAAATCCCCACCCATATCCAACAAATAAAAAAAATTAATATTTCGTTATTTTAATAACTATTTTAACATTCAATATCTAAAACACAAATTCTACCACATCACAAATGTGGTTTAACACTAAATATTCAAATTACAAAATATATCCAATATTACAAAATATGCACAAATTCGTTAGAAAACTAGGCTTTAATAGAAAGAAAGAAAAAGAGATGGGCTTTAATCGTCCAAGCCCATCTCTCTTTCTTTCTTTCTATACATATACGGGGATTTATACGAGAGCGGGGCGGGGATAGTACTACCCGCCCCCACGCCCATTTAAGAATCAGGAATAAAATAACCCCCACCCCCATCCCCGTGGGGAATAATATCGGTTATTCTCTGCACCCGCCGGTTCGGATCCCCACGGTTTTCGGGTAATCCCCACCCCATTGCCACCCCTACTACAGACCTCAATTAGAGTTTATTACAGATCGCCTACTAACAAAAGGCAAATTTTGATGAAGTGTGGAATTGAACTCCAAACCTATTAAGTAGGAATTTAACTATTTATTTACCACTTAGACCAACCGTTGTTGGTAATTTTAAAATATTCTTATATTTTGCTATTCTTATTTGGTAGGCAATTATAACCTTTCACAATTTTGGCAAAATATATCAGTATCCTATACCCTTTATTAAATTAATTAATAACTTATACATTTTGTCTTCGTTACATAGAATCAGGAGATCTAAAATTTAGATATTAAGAAATTTATTATTGTATAACAACTTAAAAGTTTAATCATAAAAATAAGAGACAAGGGTCATTTTTTCCTTTAATATTATTGAAAAATACAAATTTTATTTTTATCGTATGAAATCATCAAATGTTGTTGTCGTGGTAGATATTTCAGCTCAAATTCATCCTTTTTAAGCAATTTGTTGATGAATTTCAATCAAATATACTTAGAAAATTGTAAGATTGAACTAATATTTCTACATATGAGCAATTAGACAATCTCATACAAAAATATAAAAGTAATCTTCCTCTATAACTTTAAAGTCTAATTGACCTTTTGCTTTAAATATATTAAACCAAAAATACTTAATGGAAGATTACTTTTATATTTTTGTATGAGATTGTCTAATTGATGTACTAAAATTTTTCAATGTTAATGATTTCTTTTGTTTGTTTATATTGAAATTTTACGTTGATAATAAATCAATTTTATAAGAATATAGAAAAATATAAGGAATCATTATATATATAAGTTTATGTATTTAAAATGTGAAACACACCGAAATGTGTATTACCCGTTAAATAGTTATCTTTCACAACAATAATATAATCTTATACTTAATTAGTTATTAATCAAATATAGTCTCCTTAACAATATATCAAAATTGTTTATTACAGTAATTTGCTTAAATTTTGTTTTTAATACTTAATTATGTTCTTTCCTTTTTTTTTTTTTTTTTTTTTGACTACTCAAATTCTTAATTAAAGGTGCAGTATCTGAATACACCGAGGGTCGAACCCAGGATCACCTGGATCAACAAGGGATGCCATTACCACCAGACTACAGCTGGATTGGCATGTTCTTTCCTATTTAATAAACAACTTACACATTTATTCCCAAATTTTTTTTTTTTTTTTTTTGCTAATAAGTCAACAACACATGCGGTTAAAATTATTTCCAATTTTATTCCACAACCTAATAAATATCTATTTAGTATTTGTATTTATTTCTTCCGATCCAATCTATCCTCTCTCTAACTTTACCTTCTCGTCGTTCTTCTTGGCTTCTTGCCGATTCAAAAAAATCTTCCTGCCTAGATTACATTATCGTTTTTATGCAATAATCAATGTCAATTTCAATCGTACTTGTTGATTATCTGAATAGGAATTCCATGCAATACTCTCTCATCTCAGTTAGTTTTCTTCCCGTTTACATATCATGTGAGTTCATCTTTTTTTTTTTTTTTTTATCATTCTTTATTCTTGCTTTTTACTGGTTCCTATTATGCGTATATCCATCCATGATTTTTGTGATATTCCGTGTCAATCTGTTATTCTAATTTTGTTTTTGTTATAGTTATGCAATCTATTTACTAATGTTACATGTTGGATTAGATTTTAGAATCACATGTATTACTCGGTATTTTTCTTTTTAACTAAATTATAACATACCTTTAGTATCTAGAAATTGCAAATTCATTAACATAATGGTTGGGATTTCATAATATAATGTTTATTTCATGTTTTGTTGGTTTTTGGTCCGCCCATGACATTTTGGAATGGCAGGGACTAAACTGTAATTATGTGTAAATTACAGGGACTAAATGTGTAATTTGGTCCGACCCTATAAATAGATGGAAGTTGGGATTTCCATTATAAATAGAGAAGATGTTTCTCTATTTCTACATGGATGAGGGAATCGTAGAGATTCCCATTCTACTCCCAGGGAAAACGTCCCTACAGATAAAACACGATTACTTCTTCGTTCGTCGGAAGAATTCACGGATATAGCCCGTACTCAGTGTATTCATACACTCGTAGGAAAGGCAACCAGAACGATCCGGTTTCTCGCGTAGATCAGATCCATTCCATAAACGAGTTTCCGCTGCATATAAACCGTAAGTCTGTTTATCTATCTGTTTATGGTTATCTATGGAATTCTGACTTCATTGGTATCAGAGCCGAAAGTTTTATAGATTGATGTGTTCGAATCTAGTTTTTCTGGTATTCCATGAAAAATTGATGTGTTCATATCTTGGTTTATGGAAATCCGTGAATAAGAATACGTTTCTTTATTCGTTTGAATACGTATTGATTCGTTTAAATACATATTCATTCGTTCTGATACGGATTTATATTGAAATCCACGTCAAAATGATTGCGTAGACATTGAAATCTGATATTCCATGACAAGAATATGTTTCTGTTAATTTTGTATTCGTTTTTGTTTGTTTTGATACGGATTTGCATTGTTGTCCGAGTCAAAACGATACCGTATTAGATCCAACAGTACAAAGTGTCAAAATTTTTTTCGGAATTTCGTAAATCTGACCACACCACTGAAATCAGCACGAAAAATAGAGTCCAAATGTCAAATTTCACGGCCAACGGAGGCCCAGAAGGCGGCGCGTGGACCGCACGCGCCACACTGCGGCTGGGATTGGCCGGGCGACGGTTGGGGAAGGTTTTGGTCTGCTGGACACGTGGCGATATGGGATTGGCTGCTTTTTGTAACGGTTGAAAAGTCCCACCAATCAGGTACAGACACGTGTCCATATCAACCGTCACTGCAACGGTCAACGACCACGTGTCCCAATAGTATGACGCCACGTGTCAAAACCTTTGCTATTCTGCCACGTCAGCGTGCCACACAATCTACCGCGTCATCACTTCGAACCAATAGTATGATGACACGTGTCAATGCTGTGCCACATCAGCAAGCCACGTCATCATACAGTCATGAGTTGACCCAATCAGGTGATGACACGTGGCATATGGCCACGTCTGCGCGAATCACAAGGTGCCACGTGTCGCGTGAGTCAGCTATACCAATGGAGCGCGTGAGGGCGCGTGTCGGCGCGTGGAGCAGATCCAGACGGCGCGTGAAGGCGCGTGCGGCGGTTTCCGGTGTCCAAATTTCGTCTAATTTTTTCCAGAATGCATTTTTCCATTTTTCTTGAATTTTTGGTATATTTTGATGAATTTTAGGAATTCATTTGGTATTTTAAACTAAATTTACTTGTATTTATTGTGTATAAATGCTTAATTTATGTTTCATAAATTCAAGAAAATTCAGTATATCTATTGTGTATTTATATAGTGATTTTTGGTTGATCATTGACAAGTTTTGGTTATTTCTATATATGTTATAGAAATGAAAACGTTCGTAAAAACGGTGAAAATAATCCAGTCTCACGAGGAGACGAGGACTGTCCAAAAACTTGAAGATGAGCTTTGCTCTAAATGGTATTCCCCGTTGGTGGAAGGGAATATTGTTAAAGTTTTGGAGCGGTTTAATGCGTTAAAACCGGGAAATCCTATAGCTTGTCTGGAAAGGAGGATTTTCCTCTGGAATTGATCAATTAAAAATATTAAATTTGCGAAAAATGCTTTTCGTGAATAACACTTTAAAAAATTCTATTTTGGAGAAAATTATGATTTTGACGAAAGTGGACTCCATTGATGGATTAGTTCCTGAATAGGATTATGGATCCCAATGCAAAGTGTTTGTGTTGACCTTGGCTAAAACGGGAGCTAAGTTATCCTATAATCCTAGAACCATGTTACTTAGAAGTAACAAGTTGGTTCTTCGCCCTGTCTGGATGCTGTTATTAAGACTGTTGTGAACATGCTTTTGGATCTCTACTATAAGTTCGTAGAGCTAATCCCAGTCGCCTTAAAAGAAATTGAGATAGTTCCACTCGATGTAAATGAAGATTGCGCTCTTCATTTTTCACTCTTTCTCTTGCTGATTTCGTTTTTCAATTTTGTATTGAATGGCTTTGTGCTAAAAGTTTTTATTGTGGTGGTAATTTTGACTAAATGTTGGATATTTTTTATGGTATTATAAAATGTTTATTTGTTAAACATTGCTATTTTAGTTATTTGTTTTAGTAATTTTTTAATTTATTTAGTTTGAGATTATAACTAAGTGTTATATTACTCATTAGTTTTATACTTAAGAGAAGTATAAATGTTAAATAAATTAAAATATAATCTAAAACAAAACTAAATATATATTTATTATTGGAAATTCAAACCTAATATGGTGTTTGTATTAGCCTATGTAAATGGTGACTCGATGCATTGCGCATGGATGTTCGATTTTACGTGAACCAAACACTATTTTTAGTTTTAAATGATCTTATAATAAATATGGTGTATCGCTTACTTATTAGTGCTACTTTTGTCTTTAACGGTTTTTCAATAACTGCTTCAAAAGCAATAGTTGCTTACCTAAATAAGGGACCTTCGTTTGAACGGTGACAATTATAAAGTTTGGGCTACGAAAGTCCAATACATAATTGAAGAACAAGAGGTTCTTGACACTCTGGAGAGAATAATGGTTCCTCCTGCAGAGGGTAACACCGCCCAAACAAAGAGGGACCTTGAGGCTTATCAAGCCTGGAAGAGGAAGAACTCATCTGCCCGCATCACCATGCTTAGTGCGATGAATGATGATATCGTGAAAAAGTTTCACGTATATAACACATGCTTAGTGCGATTTATGCTCTCGAGGAGCAGAAAGTTCAAGCTGTGATACGTTCTTTGCAGAATGAGTGGGAGCATATGAAGTTGCACCTAACTCATGTCGAGTGGGAGCATATGAAGTTGCACCTAACTCATGTCAACGACATTAAGGCCTTTGATGATACCGTTCGTCATCTTGAACTGGAAGAGGACCGTCTGGCCTCTCTTAGTGTGAAATCTGAGGTTCACATGGCTAGTTCAAGTCCTGGTCTGAAGTCCAAGGAGAGGAACACGAGGTTCTTCAAGAAGAAGGCAAAGAGATCGGTGGGCAGTATTCCGATTCAAAAGAAGGGCATGAAAGATTTTAACATTTCTAGGGTGAAATGTTACAATCGCAAACAGAAGGGCATTTTGCAAAAGATTGCAAAGCTCCTGAGGTAAATGTTACCGAAGTGTATAAGTGTTATACATTTGTTTCAAGTTCTGTTTTCCTAACTGAATCTCGTCCTTTGTGGATCATAGACTCAGGAGCAACAGACCACGTAACAAAGGATAGAGATTCTTTTGTTGAGTTCCGCAGTGTTCCACGAGGAACAAGGTGGATATACGTGGGAAACAATTCTTAAGAGGAAGTCTTAGGGATTGGCTGTTGACAGCTAGTCTTGAATAGTGGTCGCCCACTATTTCTTAAAGATGTCCTCTATGCTCCTAGGAATTCAAAGGAACTTGATATCTGTTTCTACCCTCATGAATTTGGGATTCATGTTATCTTTTGAATTGAACAATTTTAGTCTCTTTATAAACAATATCTGCCTTGGTGGTGGACATTTGTTGGATGGTTTTATTGTTTTGGATTTGGATCCAAATTATGTGTGTCATAATAGTTTTTCCTTTAATGTTAACTCGTCTGTGGATAGTGTTAGCATTTCGAAAATGTGAGATGTCACATTGATCAACATCGTTTAGTACGATTGGCTAAAGCAGGTTTGTTGGCTGATTTATCAAAAGTAGATCTTCCAACTTGTGAAAGCTGCTTAAAAGGAAAGATGACAAGAAAACCATTTGGTAAAGCTACGCGAGCTGACCAACCATTGCAATTAATCCATTCTGACATCTGTGGCCCAATGAATGTTAGGGCAAGGCATGGTGCGTACTATTTCATTACATTCATAGACGACTATACAAGGTATGGTCATGTCTATTTGATTACACATAAATCTAAAGTATTAGCATGTTTCAAAAGATTTATGGCTCTAGTTGCAAACCAATTAGAGTAAAGAATCAAAGCTTTAAGGACCGAACGGGGAAGAGAGTACCTCTCCGAGGAATTTAAAGTTTCATGTGATGAAACAGGTATTGAACATTAGTTGACAATACCTAGGACTCCACAACAAAACGGAGTAGCGGATAGAAGAAACCGAACCCTCTTAGAGATGGTACGGTCTATGATGGCTGAAGCCAATTTGCCTATCTCTTTTTTTGGGGAGATGCACTATTGGCTACCATATATGTACTCAATAGAGTACCTTCTAAATCCGTTGAAACCACGCCTTGTGAATTGTGGACGAGCCGCAAGCCCAATTTTGAACCATTTGCGACCATAGGGATGTGCTACCTATGTTCGTGATACATCTAGCAAGCATGGCAAGCTAGGTCCTAGAGGCAAGAAAGGTATCTTTATACGATATCCTGATTTCTCCAAAGGATATGTTCTAGTGGGGGAAAATGAGAATGGTCAAATAACAGAATTTGAGTCACGAGATGTCACATTCTTAGAGAATGAATTTCCTAAGCTGGGAGAAGTGGATAAGAAATTCACCTTCTTTAACACTCAAGAGTCTGAAACTTCAGGATCGCTCAATCCGAGTGGGAGGAATGAAGTTGAAGACGTAAGGGAAAGGGAAGAGAATGATGTTTTTCAACCTTCACAAGCGGATTTGAGTAATCCTGACCCTAACTTGAGTGGTCTTGATTTGAGTGGGAGTCTTATTCCAAATTCAAGTGTGAATATGGATATAGATCCCAGTGGGAGTGGTCCTAGTGAGAGTTCTGCCCAACACCTTGATGAATATATGAGATTTGTTTATCAAGAAGCAGAAACTCTAAGACGATCACAGAGGGGAAATATCTAGCGACGCCGTCATTTAGTTGATAGCGAAGCTCTCTCGATCGTAACTCAAATTAAAGATATTCCAAATAACATGAGAGAGTTATTGGAATCCCAGTGAAAGAAGAATGGATTAAAGCAATGGAAAATGAAATGGAGTCAATAAGGGTCAACAAAGTTTGGGAACTAGTTGACCTGCCCAAAGGGCGTAGAGCCATTGGGAATAAATGGGTACATACGATAAAGCAATCAGCGGATAGGAAACCTATCCAGACTAAGAGTCAGCTGGTTGCGAAGGGGTTTACACAACAGGAAGGAATTGACTGTCAGGAGACTTTTTTTTTCACCTGTTGTCCGTTTCACAGCTATAAGAAAAGTACTTGCTTTTGTAGCATGTATGGACCTTGAATTACATCAAATGGATGTAAAGACTGTGTTCTTAAATGGCGAAATGAACAAAGAAATCTATATGGTTTCATTGTCCAGAGACCAGAACATAAGGTTTGTAAGTTGAAAAGATCAATTTATAGCCTTAAGCAGTCTTCAAGACAATGATATTTTCGTTTCCATGAAATAATTATATCAATGCAATTTAAGGTGATTAATGCAGACTCGTGTGTCTACATTAAGCGTGAAAACGGAGGGAAGTTTGTCATTCTAACGTTATACGTTGACGATATCTTGCTAGCAGGAAATGACACTTCCTTACTCAAGAAAGTAAAGACTTAGTTGTCTTCTAACTTTGAGATGAAGGATTTAGTAGAAGCTAGTTACATTCTTGAGGTTAAGATCTCAAGAGATCGATCTAAGAGATTATTGGCTTTTTCACAAAGAGACGTATATCAATAAGATCTTAGAACGGTTTGGTATGGCTCACTGTGATCCCGATCCAACCCCTATTGCATAAGGTACGGAACTGAATGCAAGTATGTGTCCCACGACTCCAGAAGAGACTAAAAGGATGGAGAGAATTCCTTTTAGGTGTGCAATTGGTAGCTTGATGTATGCTATGATTTGTACACGACCTGATATAAGTTTTGCGGTGGGTCTCGCAAGCCGTTATCAGACTGATCCAGGTTTGAAGCATTGGGCAGTAGTGAAAATGATATTGAGATATTTGAAGGTGACTTCAAATTATTCCTTTTATTACCAAGGAAAGGATCTGCAGTTAAAGGGATACACAGATGCTGATCACGGAACTGATAAAGACGGGAGGTAGTCCACGTCTGGATATATTTTCATTCTAGGAAATGGTGCAATTTCCTGGTGTAGCAAGAAGCAAACTTACGTGACATTATCGACTACGGAGTCGGTATATGTAGCTACAGTAGCTGCAGTACTAGAAGCGTTTTGATTCGCTTCATAGATCTTTTGGATCTATTGCCTAAAAGGAAATATACGACTATCTATTCCGACAGCACTGCATCGATAGCTTATTCCAAGAATATTTGTTATCATGGAAAAAGCAAGCATATCAATATGAAATATCATTTTGTTAAAGACAAAATAGCACAGAGAGAAATAAGTTTAGTGCATGTTCCAACTGGTAATATGATTGCAGATTCGTTACCAATGCCAATAGTTCCAAATGTTTTTAGTAAACAGATTTTGGAATTTGGTCTTCATAGGTTATAGGAACATGTTGTTGTTTTTGAACTGTTATAATAACTTTGGCAAATTCTATTGGAATAGAATGTGAGTTATTTGTTGTGTTCAAATTCATTCACTAATTAAAGCGATACACATAGAGCTATTGAGTATAGTTCAGTATGTTGGCGAAATGTCATCTACTCACATAGATGAATCTTTTACTATGAATTGTGTGTTCATAGGTAAAAGTGGGAGTGTGAGTTACTCCATATGTGATATGTGAAATATCATTATTTCGTTTATACCGAAAGCTGTCCTGTGAAAGGCTTAAAAGTGGACTAGAGGTGCTGATGCATTAGTTGCATTTAGAGACTGAATGCTTTCGCATAGTGTTTATAAAACATACGTCCTAAGTGGATTAACACTATGGCATATTTTAGTAATATGTGTAAAAGCCGACCAAGGGATGGAAAGAAGAAAATTGATCTCAACTTTCCTAATGTGAGACCCAAATGAAACTATGAGTTTCAAGTTCACCCTTAAAAACTCTTGTAAATAACAAGAAGGGTATGTCTGATGATTAACTTGATTGGAACCCTAAACTAGGCTTCGTTAGCTATGAACGGCCATATAAGGACCAGTCAGATAAGCATTAGACATATGGTGGAAGGTTATTTATAGAGAGGAAGTACATTTTCAGTAACATGTCACTTAGTAAACATATAACACTCGAGCTCAATACTTTTTCGTGGAAAAGGTATGTAGTGTATATGAATGTTTTCGTGAGATCAAAAGTGAGTCGAAAACTAGTGATCATGGAAAATGGACTAGGGGGAAGTCACGTTAAGCTAAAGGTGGAACGATGAAGGAGAGCTTCAAGGTTTAACCGTTACGTTGACTGGTCGCGTGAATTCGCCGAATAAGAACTGAAAGAAGTATGTGTGTTCAATCACAATGAAAGTGTGTCTTGTCATGTGCGAGTGGGAGATGTTGGTTTTTGGTCCGCCCATGACATTTTGGAATGGCAGGGACTAAACTGTAATTATGTGTAAATTACAGGGACTAAATGTGTAATTTGGTCCGACCCTATAAATAGATGGAAGTTGGGATTTCCACTATAAATAGAGAAGATGTTTCTCTATTTCTACATGGATGAGGGAATCGTAGAGATTGCCATTCTACTCCCGGGGAAAACGTCCCTACAGATAAAACACGATTACTTCTTCGTTCGTCGGAAGAATTCACGGATATAGCCCGTACTCAGTGTATTCATACACTCGTAGGAAAGGCAACCAGAATGATCCGGTTTCTCGCGTAGATCAGATCCATTCCATAAACGAGTTTCCGCTGCATATAAACCGTAAGTCTGTTTATCTATCTGTTTATGGTTATCTATGGAATTCTGACTTCATGTTTATATGTAATCTATATATATATAAATTTTCGTTGTTGTAATGTATATATAATGCATTCATTGCATTTATACTATGAATATTAAATTTCATAAGACACTGTTTATATGTGATTTATATTTAGAATACTTTTAGCTTTTTTTTTTTAATATATTTATGATGTATGCAATATATTTATACCATATGAATGTATACACATGATTTATCTTGTATATTTGTTTGTGTAAGTCTGCATGTATACCTTAACTCTTGAATTAGAAATAACAGCATCTACCCAAAGGTGCACTCTTAGCAAGAAGGTGGAAGTTCTCAAAGATCTTCAATTACCTCCATTTTCAGTCCTTTTGCTGGATTAGACATAGTTTGAATTTCCTCCATCTTCTTCATGCCTCTACAATTCTATGTTACAACAATGCAATAGTTACCATATTTAGAATTAATTACATTTTAATAAGGCAAAACACACCTTGAGCCCTCTGATCTTTTATCAAAACTGTAGTTGGCACTCTAATCAATTTTTTGAATACATTGAGTACCTAATATTTTCATTTCAATATTATTAGTCCCAAACTCGACCTATCTTTTGCGTATGTATAATACGCTTCGTTCAGTGACGGAACTGTGAAATAAATATTCCGAAATAATTTAACAATTATATGGTTTTATTGCTTAATACTGTAATATGTACACTTCCAGCAAATTTGTTTTCTTATCTTGACAATTTTCTGAAATTGTGTTACGTACTAAAATATCATCGGTCATGTCACTTAATAGTGTTTGGTACGTAGATATAAAATAAAATCGAGTTTGGAGCTTATGATATCAAAATGAAATGATTGGGTACTCAATGCATCCAAAAAAATTGATCAAGAAACCAATTGTAGTCTTGATAAAAAATCAATGGCTCAGAATGTGTTTTACCTTTTAATAACGATTGATAACTTTTCTTTCTTAATTAATTTATTAGCCATATTTTGCATTAATAGTTTTGGACAATAATTATTTCCATTCTAATTAATCATTGATATTTATCATATTTAGTATAATACAACTGAAAATATAAAACCCACGTCTAAAGATATATAATTATTTCAAATCTAGAAGGTATTATTTTTACTATTATTAAATTAAGAATAATATAACTAGTAGTTTATAATCTTTAATGAAATCAATATTCCCAAAGATCAAGTCCTTGTTTGTTCATCTCAATAATGCTTGTGTCTACTCCAAGTTTGATTTGAAGGCAGGATTCTGGCAACTTGGTATTCACCCAGGAGATAGACGTAAGAAAGCATTTTGTATTCCAACAGCCCAGTACCAGTGGACAGTCATGCCATTTGGCCTCAAGACGGCCCCTTCTCTATTACAGAAATCCATGATGAGAATTTTCCAGCCCATACTGCACAATGCACTTATATACATTGATGTTATTATGTTGTTCTTTCCCAATGATCAGGCCCATAATGATCTCTTGGCCCAATTCCATTCGATAGTTGAACAGTATGGAATCATGCTTTCTGAGAAGAAGAGTACTATTGGAGTCAATTCCATTGACTTTCTTGGCATGCGCTTTAAAAACGGTCATTATGTTCCTGGTCCACAATTGCACAAGATTTGTTCAAATTTCCAGATGAACATTTATCAGTCAAGCAAATTCAATAGTTTCTTGGCATTGTAAATTTTTCCAGAGATTTCATCCTTCATATCTTTGTGCATACTAGCCAGCTGTCTAGACTAACAAGAAAGAAACCTCCTCCATAGGGTCCAGCACAGACAGAAGCTACCAGTGGACAGTCATGCCATTTGGCCTTAAGACGGCCCCTTCTCTGTTCCATAAATCCATGATGAGAATTTTCCAGCCCATACTGCATAGTGCTCTTATATACATTGATGATATTATGTTGTTCTCTCCCAGTGATCAGGCCCATAATGATCTCTTGGCCCAATTCCATTCGATAGTTCAACAGTATGGAATCATGCTTTCTGAGAAGAAGAGTACTATTGGAGTCAATTCCATTGACTTTCTTGGCATGTGCTTTAAAAACGGTTATTATGTTCCCGGTCCACACATTGCACAAGATTTGTTCAAATTTCCATATGAACATTTATCAGTCAAGCAAATTCAACAATTTCTTGGCATTGTAAATTTTTCCAGAGACTTCATCCCTCATATCTCTGTGCATACTAGCCAGCTGTCCAAACTAACAAGAAAGAAACCTCCTCCATGGGGTCCAGCACAGACAGAAGCTATCTGTTATCTCAAACAAATGGCACAGTCTCCACCACCATTAAAGATTCCCGGAGATGGACAACGTATCCTTCATACAGATGCTAGTGATGAGTATTGGGGAGCAGTATTGATTGAAAAGATTGATGGTACAGAACATTACTGTGGACATGCAAGTGGACAGTTCAAAGAATCTGAAAAACATTATCATTCTATGATTAAAGAGGTATTAGTTGTTAAGCATGGAATTAAGAAGTTTGAATTTCATCTTATCAGTTATCACTTTATTGTCGGAATGGACAACTCCTTCCCAAAGATTCTTGATTTCTGGAATAAGTTATTACCTAGTGCTCAATTACTCAGATTAAAGGACTGGTTTGCAAAATATGACTTTTCTATAGAACATATAAAAGGAGATAAAAACCTCATTCCAGTTTTCTTATCCAGACCACCACCTCCACATAAATCAATTTCCCTCATTACCACTAAAACAACCATCCCTTTAATCTTCATATCTTCCAGTTCCCATTCAGAAAACCTTTGGAACCAGCCTCTTTCTCCTACAATCCAAAAGACTTTCCCTCCTGGAGAAAATTTTACTACTACCCTACAAATCCAAACATTTTCGAAGAATAATCTTTTTAGGTACTTGGCTAGAACAATCAATCTCAGAAGAATTCCAAATAACCCTTCACCTTTCTTCAAAGAATGTCCTTTCCTTTTGCTATGGGCACTCTCACCTTATCACCAGCTACTTGAACATGAGTTATGGTGTCTATGGTGCTCTGTTGTACTTTACAGTACTGCCATCCAGATTCCCTTGCTAGCTATGTATAGTTATATCATGAATCCAAATCACCAGAGTTCTCTTCTGTTTACCTTCCTTGATTGGTTTGCTCCTCTCTCTTGGTGGCAACAAACACTTCGAAGACAGTTGATGATGATGATATTTGAAATATGATCGTCTTTCACGGGCCATATTTCAAATATCCATAGGGACATTTATGGGGTGGAAGCTTATCAAAGGTAACCCAAGAACCAGAGCTGGAGGGGGATGGAGTGGGTGGCTGCTGATGATGATATCCATGTGGAGAGTCCATGTCATCCAAGTCAGAGTCTAATTCTTCAACTCTGGGCTCAGTGGGGAGATGTGGATCCCTAGTGGATTGTGGATTATCAGCCATAAGAATTGCAGTAATATCAGCCATCTGATCATCTGAATTAACAGAAACAACATCATCAGAAGATGTATCAGAACCAGTATGCAATGAGACATTCTCAATATTTTCAAGAGAATATTGCATTGGTCTCTTCCCTGGATCTCTAGGGAAATCTATAGGTTCTGTGGATTGGGTAGAATGTAAAGGTTTAGAAAGTGGAGGGATAGGTTGTTTAGGGAGATTGGCAAAGGTTTCATAAATTGGTTTGAAGGGTTGGAATGTATGAGTGGGGGGTGGAAATGGTGTTTGATGTGTATAAGGATAAAAAGGAAAAGGATGTAATGATTCATCTGTGGGTGAAGGTTGAGACTTTAGTTTAGCTAAATCATTTTCCATTCGTGACAATTCTAGCTTCAGGGAACAAATTTCTGCTTCTTTGTGTTTAAACTCAAGGCCAAACTTTTTCTTGGCAATGAGAGATCGAAGAGAACGATCTAATTGATCAATCTTCTCAGA
Source organism: Euphorbia tirucalli (assembly GCA_039660915.1). Classification (NCBI taxonomy): domain Eukaryota; kingdom Viridiplantae; phylum Streptophyta; class Magnoliopsida; order Malpighiales; family Euphorbiaceae; genus Euphorbia; species Euphorbia tirucalli. The sequence continues at coordinate 36,257,684 of CM077636.1, read as the reverse complement.
CCTTTTTTGGAAGGAGTCCTGCACAAAAGAAAACGTAGAATTGATTTCTTTGTTAGTAGAAGCCTGAGAAACCGTCAAGTGATCTAGCCTTTTGTCAATTTGGTGAAGATAATGGTTTTGAACTTTTGCATTGTCAGTATGCCAATTCAGCACTGCTTCAGCTGGTTTGGGCTCTTCAAATTGACCATTAGGTGTCACTGTTTGAGGGAGAACATAAGGAGTCGAGACAACTTTAGTTTGAGTGTTTGTTGTTTTGGTTAAAGGAGGGAATTCTAAAGGATCAGGAGGGTTAAACATCATGCAAGGAACAACAGGTAAGGAATGTGGAATGTGGTTTTATCAATGGTTCTGCTTCAAGTAGAGCAAGGCCTTTTATCACAGTTAACTTATTTAGTTTTATACCGTTATTTTCATCTAATTGAGTGTAATAATCTTCACATCCAACTAAAAACTCTTTAGGCAATAACATAGTCATCTCATCTACCGTTCTTTAGGAAAATCAGATTAGCCTTTATATTTCTTCTTTTCTTTTTCAACATTTTTACCCAACTCAACTTCATCTTTTATCATTTCAAACCCACAAATTGAACGCTTAAATAAAGGACAGTCGAGCTTTCCAAAAGCATTTTTTTTCAAAAATTAAGACCCTTAGAATCTTAAAATTCTTCTTCTTCTTCTTCTTTTTTTTTTTTTTTTTTTTTCAAAACTTCAACCAGTCATTTTCTGCTAAACTGTTCCATTGCAACGGTTAGACAGCTTGGAAATCTGTTAATTCAGTTGTATTTACATTTGTCCGTTATTAATTACTATCTTAAGAATGCAACATTTATTACAAATTGGAACCTCTTTTTTTAATACAACAAAAATAAATTTGTCCACTTAATCGCAGATTCTGACAGATATCTAGCATAATTTCATTAGTTAAACTTGCTAAACACCTTAAGAGAAAAACTCCATATCAGCAATTCAAAAACTCGATAGTTAAGCACTTGAATTAATCTTTCCCTGCATCTAATCGCGTATCCTTGTATCAAAAAATACCAATTCCCCATTTGCCTAATAGATTGATGCATGAAAACGAATCCACGCTCTGAAGCATACCAACTTGATCCATCACAATTCACTAAAAACTAAGTTCAACTAAGGAAAAGGGAGGGATCCACAAATTGACAAACCATCAAAGCCAAATAACTCGCTAGTTCTAGGTTTTTTCATCAAACACAATTCATGTCAACAAGCCAATCAGATATCTGGTGAACATTTTCCATTGCAATCCATGCCAACAGGCCAAGATGAGTTTTTAATTCAGCAAAAACTAGGTTCAGGCACTTCCAGCTCGCACCTGCACAAAATTAACACTTCCAATAAATAAATGCATAGAAATTTATTCTATAAAATTTACATCTAATGCCCCCCCCCTCTTACAATTAATGAGAATCACTTGCCTTATTCGGGGATTCTGATATTGACCTTGACCTCGACCTCGACCTCGACCTCAACTTAGTGGCTCTGCATATTCCATAGCAACTCATTGATATCATCTTCAGATAAAAAATATACCATAAAGCAATTCCTGAAACCACACGCATGGACATGTGGTAAAAGCATAACCCAGTTTAAATACCTGGATGGTTTAACAGGTGATGCCGATCTAGAATTGGACACTGATCTTGATGGTGAACGTTCCAATGATTTGCTGAACAACAAAAAGTTCAATCCTCATTATTGGCAAAAGAAGTTGAAAGCCCATAAATAAGTAAGCTTTTCATGTTCTTTTTCATAAAAACTTCAAAAGAATTTAACTTAAGACGTGTTCACGCCACCCACCCACCTTCGGTTCCTTCTTGGACTTCTGCTTCTGCTGCGGCTTCTGCTTCTGCTCCTTGATGGACTGCTTTCATACCTCTTCACCTGTAAAAATTTACATGAATTGAACCATGAGCACTAAGCATATGAATAGAGAATAGATAAGCTTACGAACAGAGAATAGATAAGCGAAGGGTCCCTATTCATCATGTTCTTTCCTTTGAAGCTACAATATCTCACTGTTGAAGTAGCTCTAAGCGGTAAAAACTATCTTATCATTTCAAATTATTTTACAAGACAAAAACAATGGCAAGGTGAACCCTTTTGGGCCAATTCCTTTTAAGAAAAGATGCCCTTACCACCAAGACAAAGCAGGATGCTCTTAAATAAGATATAGTAGCATGGTTACAATTAACCAGACATACTTAATTCGAACCCTTAGCTGTCTAACACTTTTCCATCTTCAGAGAGAAATCAAATTAAACAAAAAAAGCAAAACATTACAATTTATTTGGTTCTGGAGAAAAGGCAGCATGAGAAAATCTAGAGATTCAAAATTTCCTCAGTAGTACAAACATAATTAAAGAAAAAAGTCAAGCAAAAGATAAAAGCATTGAAAATCCAGATCACGTACCAACAAGCAAAAACCGGAATTGTACGGAAGAAAGAACAGGGTTGATGACAAGAGCAATAATGCAGGTGGTAACGGAGTTGGTAAAAGAGTAATAACAATAATGATGTCATTGTCAGGAACGAAAATTCGGTAGTGCCGTAGGATTTGGAGAGGTTCACATCACCGACTGAGGTAGGAGAAGTCAGGTGTTGATGAAGATTGGCAGCGGATGACATTTAAAAGATGACATGAAGATTGGGATACTACCGTTCACTGAAATGTTGGTCTTTGGGTTGGATAACTTTTCAGTGAATAATTCAGTTTGAGGTAAAATAAATCTTTGGTTAAAGTATAACCAACTGCAGCAAATAAATATTAAACTAGTTATAGATGGGTTGGGTTGGGTCACTGGGTTGAATCAATTTTGGACAGCCCTATCTTTAAGGGCAGCAGTTGCATATTTTTTCTGTACAAAAAATTAGCAATTCCCAATTGATAGTGATAGGAAGTAGAAAAGGCAAGCGGAGAACTAACATTAACTGGATGTACTAACAGAGTTTTATATGCTCACCCGAATATAAGATCTTGCCCAAGGATTTCTGAACTCAGTGTCATCAAGTTTCCGAATCTGCACAACAGAATCAAAGTGAAAAACACACACCATCAACAATTCTGTTAGTGAGGGTTGTTGGAGAAAAAACTTACAGCATATTTCATGTCTTCATAATTTGTATAATCAACAACACCAAATGTTCCTGAGTAAACATAGTTATAGCATCATCTTGTTAGGAAAATGAAAATGCTATTGCAGAACTAATCCAATATATCAAATATCTAGCAACTCCCATAAGATGTAATAATGTGAAATCAAATTCCAATAAGTTGAAGCGAAACTAGAAGGCTAAAATGAGTGAACTTGTCAATATACTTTTCTTCTAAAGGAAAAAAAAAGAGCATACCATCACTGTCACGAGAAACTTCGGCAAAGCACACGTCACCTGCTTTCCGCATGTGATCCTGAAATGAGATTTATTAGTATGGTAACCACTAACAAGTATGCTAGCAAATGAAATGTACTAGTTGGTTGATCATCAAAAATCTGAAACCTTCAAATCTTGCCAGGAAGCAGAAGATGGGAGCCCACGAACAATAACTGCAAAGAAAATATGATGATGAATTATTTAGACTAAACTAGGAACTGTATGCAAGGATCAAGCTCGAATAATTGTTTTAGTTTATTTTTTTCTATTATTACTTGCTACCAAAAGCAAGAACTAAAATTCTCACAACAAACCTCGAAATTCAGAATGACGTGAGATGCCATATCGACCTCCACTGCCACCTCCACCCCCACCCCCACCGCCATAACTACCACGGCGATCACTTGAAGATTGCCCTCTACCACCGTGGGCAAGCTCAACCTGAGCAAAGAATAATGAGAATTCAAATGTAGAAACTTGGAACAAAATACACAACAGAATGGTCAGCAATTACCCTCAAACGACTTCCATCAAAATTATAGCCATCGCGGCCCCTGATTGCATCTTCAGCATCCCGGGAATTCTCAAACTGTGAAACAAACAAATATCAGTTCAGGTAATATGCTTTTATCTCCGTTCTTCTCCAGAAATGAAAAATAAAATGCTCTGCTTGTGTGTGCATGCATAATAATCAATACACATTAGATACTTACCTCAACAAAACAATAACAAGGAGGACGAGGTGGAATCTTCAACTCAATGTCCAGTATACGACCATACTACAGAAAAAAATATGCCTGTGAAAATCAGCTTATGTGCATTAACCAGTTAAAATGTTGTAGAGCAATTCAAAACCATGTAAAAGTAGAAAAATTTCAGGAGATCAGAATTAGCCAGACTACACATATTATCAAAGGGAGCAGCACATCAGGAAGGAACCATCTAAGGAAGCTGCAAACTCCCAAAAAAAACTTTTGTTTTGGGGTGAAAAGAGAGGTACACGTGGAAACTGAATACTGATGCATCCGTCTTATGTTAAAAACAAATGAAAACACACACAGATGTCACTTCCTTTGTTCCTTATTTCTAGCTTTATGAAGCTGGCTGACAGGCTGGTTAGAGTCTCTTTTTGCCCAAGGAGACAAGCGTCTTCCTTTCCTCACAATTTAGTGATTTATCGTCTGAAATGTTGCTGACTTCCGATTCCTCTACATCCCTTAAATCTATTTAATTTGTTTGCAGGCAAAATTTTGCTGTCAAAATTAATTATTAACTATGATGCTGTCACCTAAACTATATGTTCTCTTTCTAAAATTGTTTTTAAAGTATGAGGTAACATCACAATTTTGAAAAATAGTATTTCCTTCTCATGACAGCAACTATAGTCCCAAAAATGTCAAAAGATAAAACAAGGCTTGGCTTTCTGCACCTGAACGTGGGTACTCCTAGAATACTCAAACCACAGATGATACAAAAAACAAAGAAAAATGTTTTGGAATGCACATATTCATGCATGATGCATTCTAGGTAAGAACATACAATTATGATCACTTTGGTCCATCCCATGAAAGGGAAATATACATAATTAACTCTAAAGGCATGTTATTGTTTCATATATACACAATAGAGCATTGAAATCAGACCTTGTAAAATAGATCTTCAACTTCCCATTCTCTTATATCTGGGGGCAAGTTGCCAACATAGATTGTTCGAGAAAAACGGCTGCTCATTTCTGATAATGTAGCAGAGGTGTAACTGCATAGAGCAAAGGAACCACATAAATGGATAAGAACTCCTTCATTTTCAAGCAATACAGTCATCCCATCAACTCTTGCTCTATTTATCATCAGCACTCTGCTGATAACCAAGCATAGAGAAACCAAAAAACTATGAAGCAAACCAACTGAGCAATCCTCCATGTGAGCGGTGCTCCAAAAGCTCCATTGCTCATATGCTCCAAGATGCTCCAAAGCTATAATAAATTTGATATTTATTTTCAACTGCACATCCTCTCCTGAATTTTTGCAGATGTATAGTTCTTCTGAGGGTGAGCAAGAATCTCCAATTATAAAATATAAAACCCATAAGTCCACCCTGATTCTCCCACTCCCTCTCTATATCCCTATGTATGATTGCAAAGCTCATATTTGTCCAAGCGCTTGTCATCTATCATAAAGAAAGCATTTGTGTCATGCATCAGGTAAGATTGACATATATTTATGCAAATTTACCTTATCCAGCTCTCTTTACAACAAAACTGAAGAAAACAATCTTGGAAGATTTATGTGCATCCCCAGTTCCATTAATTTTTTTGAAACAATGAAACGTCACATGAGGTCAGCTCCTACAAAGGAGAGGAACTAAATGACTCATCTGCTCTTCTTTTTTTTTTTTCATCAATTAAATGTTAGTCCTATCAGCAACTAATAGTTCTTGACACAGAATCCTACATCATTTCTTGTATTATGGATATGTAATGTATACGGTGCTTAATCATTTTTATCCAACATTTAGACACGGGGTAATCTTGACACCTGAATTCGTACCTCATGTGGTTGGAAAAAACTATACATAGGATGATTCCGTGTACTCTTCTTTAAGACCCATACATAAGACACAAAGACTTGAATCATTTTGCAATGACTACATGCAAGACACAAATGAATTAAAAATGAATCAATGTGCCTTAGCAGGCAAAAGCACTCCAGGAGTTTCAGAGAATGTTTATCTATGATAAAGAAACACCCCTTACCCACCACTGCCATCCTTGTCCCATAAAGTAATGTAGCTGGAACCTTACCCAAGAACTAAATCATATGTTCCAAGAGAAAAAGATATAGAAAGTGTCCATGAGAAATGCATGGTGTGGCATTTCTGCAATAGATTACAATATTATGGCCATAAATGGTCCCCATGTTCACAACTAATTTCACCCCATATTCCCTTCATTTCAGGCTGTAAAAAACTTAAAGCAGCGAGAATGGAGAGTTTGGTAGTATTCACAGATCCCCAAATTGTACAAGAACAACATTGAGAAACAATCCAATCAGTTAATGATAAAGAAACGCCAAATGAAGAATATTAGCAAATACAATTACTTATTGACTACCAAGAAAGCTCAATGAACAGGTCTATAATTCCGGAATGTTGAACTGCCAGATGGAGAGAGGGAGACAGCCACTAAAGAAGAAACCCAGTAATTCACAAAAACCATTGTAATTCCCCCTCTCAAAGAAGCAAAAGATTGGTGACATAGAAGTAAACATCAGTAACTAAAATAGACCCACCGAATCATTTGCAAGAACGAGATTGAAACCTCAAAACCCTAAAGTCTACATTAGAAACAATAGAAAAGAGATGAGCTTCATTGACATTGTGCCGAAAGAGTTGAAGGCGGATAGAGAAGCAAAGTGGACCAGAATCTTGACTGACCTAACCCGGTGAGACTTGAAGCGAGTTCCGAAAACCGAGCAGCTTGGTTGACGCAGCTAGGGTTTCTTCTTCGTTTCCTCAAGCGGAAAGATTGAACCTCGGCGGCTAATTCAAGTCCACTTGATACCTGATTGGGACTTGGAGGGGTTTTTCAAAAGTTCTTTTTAGAAAGATAAAAGGGCTTTTAAAAATTATATAAACAAAAAGTAAAGAATTTATTAGTACACATAGGTTTACATATTATATTAATCAGTCCATATATATTTAAAATTATTTATATAGTTACTAAATTTTAGAAAATTATCAAAAATGCCTATATTTTATGTTTTGTTTTTAGACTCTACCTTTTCGAAATTACTTTTTTCCGTTTTTTTACTTTTATAATTGTTGAATTGCCATTTTTTCTTAATACATATCTTTTATACATTTTCTCTTGCAAAAATCACTTTTAAACTTTTCAAATTTAGTTAAATATATGATTCTACTGTATTTACATTTCTCTCTCTTTTTTTATAATTTTAATCTAATTTTGCGTTTATCTTTTAATCCGTTTATTTTTTTTAGGCGACTTTAAAAAGTTTTTTTTTTCTTTTCGAAACAAGATGTATATATATATATTTCGATATTTTTTTGCTAAGGTATCACTAATAATACCTTTGTATTTTAAGGTGTAACTAAGATATAACTAAAGTATAATCTATGTAATAGTGTATCTTAAGGTATAATCACTATAATAATGTATAACTAAAGTATAATTAAGGTACAATAGCTAAAGACATAAACGTCGATAGTTGTCCAGTGAACTAATTGCGGTATTGTTAAGTTTCTCGCCTCTCCTAAAGAATACAGAATAGATGTAGGGGTGAGCAAAACGCGGTTCGGTTCAAAAACCGAACCGAACCAAACCGAACCAAAAACCAAAATAGAAGAAAAATAAAAACCAAAACCAAACCAAAGTTCATATGGTTCGGGTCAAACCGAACCGAATCAGTTCGGTTTGGTTTACGGTTTGGTTCGGTTCAAACCGAATCAACAAAAATTTTAATTTTTTAATTTTTATTATCATTTTTTTTTATAAATTACATGTAAAATATTGCTTAAAAATAATTTATATTACATGTATATTACTAAAGTCTCATAAATACAAACTATATAATAATATAAATATATAATATGCCAAATAAAATTTATTTATATACATATCTATATTTTGAAAAAATATTTTTTTCCTATTACGGTTCGGTTCGGTTCAGTTTCGGTTTTTTTAACAAAAACCGAAAACCGAACCAAAAACCAAACTATTATATTTTATAAAACCAAAACCAAACCAAATAGAGTATGGTTCGGTTCGGTTCGGTTTTTCAATCTCGGTTCGGTTTGGTTTTTGGTTCTCGGTTCGGTTTTGCTCACCCCTAAATAGATGTATCTAATGTTAGAAAAATAAAATTGGCAATTAACTATACACAGGGAGCAGTTATATTTATTGCAGATATTATTATTTTTAATGTTAATTCAATTCATGAGCAAGTGCTATTTCATTTTACATCTTCTAATTAATGGAAGTGAAACGAGATTTCCCTTGGATGGGACATTGTCATTCACATCAACCAATTATCTAGATTGAGACCAAATATATATATTGATCACACCATGCTTTGATGCCAACAACAATAGTAACAGGATTTTTGCAAGCAGTACTGGTGCATATTACTGGTACACAAGTTGAAGAAGTTTTATAAAATGAAGGAGCTATATTAAAAATAATGGTTATTAAAAAAGAGAAAAGACTGTTGGTTTTCGGTCCGCTTATGACATTTGTTGGATTGGCAGGGACTAAACTGTAATATATGATAGGTTACATGGACCAAATTTGTAATTTGGTCGAAATTGATAAATATGAAGGAAGTTACGGAAGATAGCGGTGGTTACTTCCTAACTCTATAAATACCCCAATCTAGATCAGTTCTGTAGACTTTTGGGTATGGTATATCCATAACTAGAAAATCGAATCCGTCTCAATAATTTCTCGAACAAACACTTTCCGTCTTTGTTCTTCGGCAGAACTCACGGAGATAGCCCGTACACTGTGTAATACTGCATACATGGAAAAGGCAACGAGGACGATTCAACCTGTGGCACTCGTAAGTTCCGTCAACGAGATTTCCGCAAGATATACTAGTTAGTCCTTATTTTTGTTTACGGATTAGTTAATTAAGTTTTCATTGGTATCAGACCAAAAGGTTTATAGTGTGATGTGTTTGAATCTATAATTCCTAGTTGATATGTGATGAGAATGAGTTCTGTCGGATTTCGTTTTGATTCATATGTCATCTTCGGTCGAAATCATACCGTAAATGCATTTAACAGTGTAATACGTAAACTTTTTGTTGGAATTTTGTAATTCTGGGTAAACCACTGGAATCAACACGAAAAGTCAAGTCGGGGTGTAAAATTTCACGTTCATCGGAGCACTAGAAGGCCAGCGGTTGACCCCACTTCCCGCCGGTGTGACTGGGATTCCGGTGAGCAGTTGTATATAAAGTTATATAACATTAAGACACGTGGCATTCTATGATTGGTTGGTCAAAATGACTAACACATGTCAAATGGTTATTGGACAGTTGCAAAATGGTTGAATTTTGACTGGCCAATTACTGACGACACGTGTAAGAGTCAACCGTTTTCGTAACGGTCAAACCAAACAGAGGATGACACGGGCGCCTAATAACCACCCATATAACTGCTTTGTCTGATGTGGTGATTGTGTGGCGATGATTGTGCCAACGTGGACCAATGATGTAAGGAAACGTGTCGCTGACTATGTTTGACTGCCATGTCATCATCGTCACATCATCAATGCCACGTAATCGTCTACGTCAGGATTGGACCAATAACAGTTTGACACATGGCATATCTGACATGTCAGCACCACTCAAACTGCGCCACGCGTCACTGCAGTCAAACTTTCTCTCCAACACGCGTTAGGCACGTGCCGCGAGTGGTGGCGAGTGGCCCGCCCTCTAGGCGGCGCGTGTTGGAGCGTGAGTGGTCCTCCGGTGTCCAAAAAATTTTCTGTTTTCCACAAAATTAAAATTTACATTTTTCTGAATTTTTGGTATATTTTGGAGAATTTTCGTAATTCGTTCAATAATTTTAATTATTGAATTACGCCCAAATAAATAGTATTTATTATGTATAAATACCTAAAATGTGTTTAAAAATTCCAGAAAATTCCAGTATAATTTCTTGTGTATAAATATTGATTTTGTGCATAAGAAATGTTTCAGTATATGTATTGTATATTATTATACTGATTATTCTTGATTAGTGACTAGTTTTTATTATTCCTATATGTGCTATAGGAATGGCGTTCTTTGTGCAACGTCCGAGACAAATCTAGTCTCAAGAGGAGGCGAGGATGATACAAAAACTAGAACTACAGCTATTCTCTAAGTGATATCCTCCGTTAGAGGAAAGGGATATCGTAAGAGTTATGGAACGGTTCAATATGTTGAACCAAGAAATCCAAGAAATCATTTGGAGAGGTGGTTTCTCAGCTGGCGCAGATCAATTTCAAATGCTGGCTTTCGCAAAAAGAGCTTTTTACGAAAGATGTTTTGATAAATTTTGGTATGGTGGGAATATGGAATATGATAGAATCGTAGATTCTATTGATGATTTGTATGCGGAGGAGGAGTATATGAATCAATGCAAGGTGTTTGTATTGAACATATTCTCATACGGAGCTAAGGTAGCCCGATTTCCTAGGTCTATTTTACTTAGGAATAATAAGGAGATCAGACGTCTCTGCCTCGATATTGTTATAGAGGGTGCCGAAGGTATGCCTTTGGACCTGTTGGATCTTTATGTCAGGTTCACTAGGGGTGAGCAAAACCGAACCAATGTCCAAAAACCGAAAATCCGAACCGAACTAAACCGATCCATTTTATAGTTTGGTTCAGTTTGGTTTTAAGTTATTAAGAAGTTTGGACTTCGGTTTGGTTCTGTTCAAAACCGAAAAAACCAAAAAACCGAATAATTGATAAAATATTAAAATTAATTATAAAATTAATATTTACTAATTATAGAGAATTTTAGACATTATATTCTTTTATAGTTTTATATTGTGATTTTTGGATGTTAATTTATAGTTGTTAAAATTTAAGAGTTGAAAAAAAAAAGTAGAGAATTTTAGTATTTTATTGTGATGTAATAGTATTATTTAGTATTACTGAATTTTTAAGTTAATTTTTTTGTATTTCTTTTTTTTTTTTTTAAACAAACTACTTATATAAAATTTTTATTTTGATTTTTTTTAAGAAGTTGATGTTTTTGGTTCGACCTAGTCCGAACCGAACCAAAATTTAGTTTGGATCGGATTGGTTTATAAAAAACAGTGTTTTTTGGATCGGTTTTTTTTCTGTTACGTTTGGTTTTTGAACCAAACCGGTCCATGCTCACCTCTAAGGTTCACAGAGCTTATCCCCGTCACCTCGAAGAGGATTGAGGTGGTGGATTTGATTTCCGAATCCGTAGAGGAGATTGACTTTAGTGATGAGGAGGACCCACTGACTCCAGACCATTACCACTCAGTGGGGTCTTGGATAGAGTCGGTTGGTTCTTGTGATGGTCCAGACTTGATTCGTTAGATTAGTTCTATGTTGTTTTGAGTTGTTCTTATGCTGAGTGTTTTAACATTTCTTTTAGTGGTTGTACGTATCTCTTTACTTATTCACTGTTGAACTGAGTTTTAATAGATGAAAGTTACTCGTTAAACATTGTGTATGTTTATTTGTTAAACATAATGTTTGTTTTAAGTGTTAAACATTACTATTTTAGTTCGTTTGTTTTAGAGTTTTAATTTATTTATTTTGAGATTGTAACTATGTGTTATAATGACTCATTAGTTTCATATTGTAGAAATATGAATGTTAAATAAATTAGAATGAACTCTAAAAGCAAAACTAAAATAGAATATTTATTATTGGAAATTTAAACCTGATATAGTGTTTGTATTAGCCCGAATAAAATTGTGACTCTATGCATTGCACATGGATGTTCGATTTTATGTGAATCGAACACTATATTTAGTTTTTAAATGTTCTTATAATAAATATGGTGTATCACTTAACTTATTTGAGTTATTTTGTCTTTAATAGTTTCTATGGCTGCTATAAGGTCAATTATTGCTGAGCTTAATAAGGATCTTTGCTTGAACGGAGACAATTATGAGGTTTGGGCTATGAAAGTCTAGTACATAATTGAGGAGCAAGAGGCTCTACAAACTCTGGAAAGGATTATAGATCCTCCTCCAGAGGGAACTTCCGCTCAAGCAAGGAGAGACCTCAAATCTTACGGGCCTGGAAAAAAAAATTCCTCTGCCCGGATCATCATGCTAAGTGCCATGGATGATGATATAACGAAAAGGTTTCACGTATATCCCACAGCAGAAGAATTATGGGATGCCCTAAAAGAAAATTTTAGAGGTGTCTCCATGACAAAACTTCATTCTTTGAGTATCAAATTTGATACTTACAAGAAGCGGGCTGACCATAATATGAAAAGACATCTACGTGAGATGTCCAACATGATAACTAAACTTAATGATGCAGGTCATAAGTTGACCGAGGAGCAGAAGGTTCAGGCTGTGATACGTTCCCTGCCGAATGGGTGGGAGCATATGAAACTGCATCTTACTCATTCGATGGACATCAAAACCTTTGACAATGCTGTTCGTCATCTTGAATTGGAAAAGGACCATTTGGCCTCTCTAAATGTGAAATCAGAAGTTCACATGGCCAGTTCAGGTTCAGGTTTGAAGTCCAAGAAGAAACAGAAGTTCTTCAAGAAAAAGGCTAAGGGAACGACGGGCAAAGTTCCTGTTCAAAAGAAGGGTATGAAGAAGGTTAACATTTCTAAAGTGAAGTGTTATAATTGCAGACAAAAAGGGCACTTTGAAAGAGATTGCAAAACCCTAAGGTAAATGTTACCGACTTGTATAATAGTTATACATGTGTTTCAAGTTCTGTTTTCCTAACTGAATCTCCTCCTTTGTGGATTGTAAACTTGGGAGCAACCGACTATGTAACAAAGGAGCGTGGTTCCTTTGTAGAGTTCCATAGTGTACCGAGGGGCACAAAATGGATATACGAGGGCAATAACTTTTGAGAGGAGGTCTTAGGGATTGGCTGTTGTAAGCTAATCTGAAATGGTGGTCGAGCACTATTTCTTGAAGATGTCCTTTATGTTCTAAGGATTCGAAGGAACTTGTTTTCTGTCTCTTCCCTGATGAAGTTAGACTTCATGTTATCTTTTGAAATGGATAAATTTAATCTCTTTATGAACAATATTTACTTTGGTAGTGGATATTTATCAAATGGTTTTATTGTATTGGATTTAGATCCTAATTATGATTATAATGAAAGTTTTTCCTTTGACGTTAATTCATCTATTGATATTATAAATGTTTCGAAACTATGGCATTCGAGACTTAGTCACTGTTAGAGATTGTGCCCTAAGCCAATGTTGGATTATGTAAACAATCTTCTTAAGTCATTAATAAAGACTTATTTTATCATATATATTTGTATGTTAGTATTTATGATAATGTATCCATGAATTAATTGTGTAATTCTAAATTTCCCTAGTCGATTGTTATTATGGGAATAATAACAAACTAAGACTAGTGTGAGTGATAATGGATATTCATAAGATGAATATAGTGTATACAGATACAGATTATACTCACGGGCAATATGTTAGAGAACATGTTGCTGGAGACCCACTATGAGATCAAGTTCATGGTCACGTGTCACAACTGATCTTGATTATAGTAGTGTCATCAGCTGATTCCTTTGACCTGAGGTCACCATGGATTCCGGGATGAATTCATGTTGTGCTTTGACGCAGTCAAACGCTGCTTGTAACAGAGTAGTTATAAAGGCTGTGGTTGGGTACAATATGACTCATGCTTAGGGATGTGAGTGACAGATATAGGATTTTGTCCCTCTCTAACAAGAGAGCGATATCACTGGGCCCCTCGATAAGTAAGACTGTTAAATGCATGGCCGTGCTCAAATAATTGATAAGAGTATCAATTGATTTGTCTGAACAGTTTACTTTGAGATCGAGAAAGCATATGATTAATTATATAAGATTGACAAGTGTACCATGTCTTATGATTAATCATGATATCAAAGAGACAAAAGGGAATATGACATTCTATAAATAGGTATTGGATCATTCCAATCATGTTAATTGGGTAGTCGTAATGGCTTGCTAGAGTCCGCTTGTGACCTATAAGGACATTATGGTAATTTCCTTATTGCCAATTAATATGAACCTATGGGGTCACACACAAAGAGCAAAATGAAGTTCATCTTTTCGGGTATAAATTATTATTGGATAATAATTTATGAATGAGAAAGAGAATAAATATATATAGTGATATATATTTATATATATATGTATATGTGAATATTAATATGATTAATATTGCATAAGGTATGCCACATATTATAATTAAATTATATAGAGATATAATTAATTATAATATTGTATATACATATGTGTATTATGGAGAATTGGTTTGATTTAATATTAATTGAGAATTAATATTAAGTTGTGTGGGTTAATTTATAATTATAACTAATAGGTGTATTAGGTTATAATTATAATTAAGTTAATGGTTATATAAATGGAAATATAACCTAAACCTAAGTGAAGAAAAATTAGTTTTCAGCCACACAACTAGAGGAATTCGGCAGACACAAGAAAGGAGTGTGGCAGCCAGTTTTTCTCCATCTAAACACCAAGAAAATTTGATTTTTCGGTCTCTCTCTCTCGTTCGAAGAATCGTTCTTCAATCCCGGCGCTAGCACGCGGTGAATCAATTGCTCCGTGTAGATCAACCGTAGAGGGAAGCTAATTTGGTTCCTTTGATTCAAAACCTACAAAGAATTAAGGTAATTCTCTAACCCTCTTTCCGATTCAATGCAATGTCCATGGGTCCTTGGTAGGGATTAATCCTTTTATTTCCGCTGCGCATATTTTGTTTTGTGCGATTAATTCCCCAACAGTGGTATCAGAGCCACTTGTGCATTGATTGAATTGGATTTGTTATTTTGATTAGATCAAAATTGCATGTTAGGGTTATATGTTTTTGATTTAGGGTTCTTTGTTATTGTGAATAACGTTTGGAATTGATTTGGGAATTGTTGTTTTGAACAAATTGACGCAGAATTGTTTTTCAGTGCAAACGTGTGTTGCACGCCGTGTACTGGTTTTGCACGGCGTGTAGTCGGAAATCGTTTTCGTAAGCTGAGAATCAGTGCATAACTCGCCGGCGTGCAAGTGTTGCACGCCGTGCATATGTGTGTTGCACGCCGTGTACTGATTTTGCACGGCGTGCAACCGGAAATTTCTCATGTGCGCTGAGTAACAGCGAGGAACACGGCCGCGTGCAAGTGTTGCACGCCGTGCAAACCGGTTTTGCACGCCATGTTCCCTTAGTGCTGCAATGTAGAAATTGTCTTCTATACCTTTTCTTCTCAAATCAATTTCTTTTAAATACAATAAGATTGTGTTTAGTTTTTGAACCCTAAAGCTTGTAGATGTAAAATTATTGTGATAATTTTATGCATGGTGTTGTGGTATGGTTTTGGACCCTGTGGATGTTTTGTTTTCCTTTGGTCTTGGTGGATGTAAAGCTTTATAAATACGGCCTGCGAGTCGTTTGTATTTATGTAATCTTATTTTCTAGATAAATTGTATAGGATGCAATTTATTGTTTGTAAATCTTATTTTACTAGAAAACTGTATAGGATACAATTTTGTTAAATATGTAAATCCATGAGATGATGCCAAGGAACAAAGACGTGAAGACGGATCCAAGGGGTGCGGCTGTGCTGTGACCATGCGATGGTTGCAACCACCTAGGAAATGACCTGTTGATTTTCATATTGGCCTATGAAAATCAATGTAGATAAAACCATACCATAACACGGTTTTTCGAGTCTATTGCATGTTTTATATTTTGATGCCATGTGATGCCATGCCTAGTATGAAATATGCATGCTAGATGAATGTATGACATTGGATGCCATGCTAGGATTAATGTTAACTTGGAAAGTTTAATATTAATGCCATGTTTTGTATATGATAAAATTTTAATCACGGGATTTATAAACCCTAAATAAACTTATGAAGTTTATATTTTTGCCACCCAATTACGTATAACACTTGTCAAGTACTATGTTCGCATCATGGTATACCGCCAGGGCGGGTACGTATGTTGTGACCTTAGCGAAGCAATAATATGAGAAAAGGTGATTCTCATTGTGTTGTAATTCGTTTAACTAAAGGGTTAATCAAAAAGGTGTTTGAGCCCGAGGCAAGGATGAGATGAGTAACATACAAATTAAATATGATATATGATATCATGCATCTCATAAATTAAAAGAGTTACATAATGATGTAATTGACATGGTGATGTCTACCGAAATTATATTTAATCATAGGGACATGCCAAAGCAGTGCTATGGTTAAGTATGGATTTTGGGTCTTTTACCTACTTAAATTTTTTAAAGGGTTTTATAATTTTAGTGGGAGCTATATTCTCTTATGTAATTAACTTTGCATATATATTTTCTGTTGTAGATAAATGGCCAACACAAGCAATCCCGGTTCTATTCGATCTATCCTTGAGAAGGATAAACTGAATGGAACAAATTACCTAGACTGGTATCGCAACTTGAGAATTGTTCTCAAGCAAGAGCGAAAGCTATATGTTCTGGATGGGCCTTTGCCCGCTAACCCTCCACCCACCACAGCTTCAAGAGCTGAAAGGGATGCTTTCCACAAGCATCAAAATGATCAGATTGATGTACAGTGCCTGATGCTCGCATCAATGATTCCGGAACTTCAGAAGGATCTGGAAACATTTGAGGCATATGAGATGTCTCAAGAGCTTAAGGAAATGTTCCAAAAGCAAGTGAGAAGGGAAAGGTATGAGACCTTGAGATCTTTGGTTGGGTGCAAGATGACCGAAGGGAGTTCGGTTAGTGCCCATGTTCTGAAGATGAAAGGGTACATTGATCAGTTGGAGAGGCTTGGTTCGCCACTCAGACCTGAGTTGGCAACGGATTTGATCCTTAATTCTCTTCCCAAGAGTTACTCCCATTTTGTCATGAATTATCACATGAATGATATGGACAAAACGGTCAGCGAACTGCATGGGATGCTGAAAAACGCTGAAGTAACTATAAAAGAGAAGCCAAGCTCCAAAGGGATCCATATGGTGCAAAAGGGTAGGATCCAGAAGAAGAGGGGTAAAGCAAACAAACCCAAAGAGTTTGGGAAGGATGCAAAGAAGCCCAAAGCTGTTACCAAGGCAAAGCCTCCAAAGGAAGGCGCATGCCATTTCTGCAATCAGCCTGGTCATTGGCGCAGAAATTGCAAGCTTTATTTGGAGGACTTGAGGAAGAAGTGAGGCGGTGAGACTGCTAATCAAGGTATTCATGTTATTGAAATACTTCATTCTACTTCTGTTTCTACTTCGTGGGTATTAGATACCGGTTGTGGTTCTCACATTTGTATGAATGTGCAGGGGCTTAGAGGAAGTAGAAAGCTCAAGAAGGGCGAGGTAGAATTCCATGTGGCGAATGGAGCTAGAGTTGCTGCTTATGAAGTCGGTCGCTACGAGCTCAAGTTGCCAAGTGGACTTGTTCTCCTTTTGAATAATTGTTATTTTGTTCCTAATTTGTCTAGGAACATCATTTCTATTTCATGTTTGGACAAGGAAGGATTTAAATGTGTTATTGAGAATAATCACTTATTGCTTTTCAATAAAGACTTGTTTTATGCAAATGCGGATTTACATGATGGTCTTTATTTGTTGAACCTTAGTGAAGGTTATGATGAGCATGTATATAACATAAATACCAAAAGGATAAGAACAAATATTGTGAATCCTACTTATCTCTGGCACTGTCGTCTAGGACACATTAATGAGAAACGCATTTCAAAACTCCATAAAGACGGAATTTTGGGTCTAGATGTTTTTGAAACATATGACACTTGCGAGTCTTGTTTAATGGGTAAGATGACCAAGAGTCCTTTTACTGGTCACAGTGAAAGGGCTAGTGACTTATTAGAACTCATACATACAGATGTATGTGGGCCTATGAGCACAACTGCTAGAGGTGGTTTTCAATACTTCATTACGTTCACTGATGACTTCAGTAGATATGGTTATCTATATCTAATGAAGCATAAGTCGGAATCCTTTGAAATGTTCAAAGCCTTCCAAAATGAAGTACAAAACCAACTTGGCAAGACAATTAAAGCACTTAGATCTGATCGAGGTGGTGAATATTTGAGCCAAGAGTTCGACGATCATCTTAGAAATTGTGGGATTGTCTCACAATTAACTCCTCCTGGTACACCACAGTGGAATGGTGTGTCTGAGAGGAGGAACCGAACTTTATTGGATATGGTTCGGTCTATGATGAGTCAAACAAATCTTCCTCTATCCTTTTGGGGATATGCACTTGAAACAGCGGCATTCACACTGAACCGAGTTCCATCAAAAGCAGTTGAAAAGACACCATATGAGATATGGATTGGTAAGAAACCAAATTTGTCTTTTCTCAAGATTTGGGGATGCGAAGCCTATGTGAAATATTTGATTTCAGACAAGTTATCACCAAAATCTGTGAAATGCAATTTTGTTGGTTATCCAAAAGAAACTAAAGGCTATTTCTTTTACAATCCTAATGAAAACAAAGTGTTTGTTGCTAAGGGTGGTACATTCCTGGAAAAAGAGTTTATTTCCAAAGGAATCAGTGGGAGTAAAGTACACCTACAAGAAAATATGGATAACCAAGTTGAAAGTGAGTTTCAAATGGAACAACCTGATTCATAAGAAGTTGTTGAGTCAGAACCAGTAACACAAGTCCAACGTAGATCAAGTAGAGTTCGTCATGAGCCCGAGAGATATGGATTTCTCGTCACGAATGAAAATGATCTGATTCTGTTAGAAGAGAATGAACCTTCCACGTACATGGAAGCTGTCTCTAATTCAGAATCTGAAAAATGGCTTGATGCTATGAAGTCAGAAATTCAATCCATGGACGACAACAAAGTATGGACTTTGGTTGATCTCCCAAAGGGTGCTAAAGCAATAGGGCACAAATGGGTTTTCAAGTTGAAAACGGACATGGATGGGAATATTCAGACTTATAAAGCAAGGTTAGTGGCAAAGGGTTACCGACAAGTTCATGGTATAGACTATAACGAAACCTTTTCGCCAGTAGCTATGATCAAGTCCATCAGAATTCTTGTTGCCATAGCAGCATATTATGACTATGAAATATGGCAAATGGATGTCAAAACAGCTTTCCTAAATGGAAACCTTGTTGAGGATGTGTACATGACACAGCCTGAAGGTTTTGTCGATCCAAAGAATCCTGATAAAGTATGCAAGCTTCAAAAGGCCATTTATGGTTTGAAGCAAGCATCAAGAAGTTGGAATCATTGTTTTGATGAATCAGTCAAAAAGTTTGGCTTCATCAAAAACGAAGATGAGCCTTGTGTGTACAAGAAGTTCAGTGGGAGTAATATAGTTTTCCTAGTTCTATATGTCGATGACATATTGTTAATAGGAAATCACATTCCTACCTTGCAAGAAGTAAAATCTTGGCTAGGAAAGTGTTTTTCTATGAAAGACTTGGGTGAGGCAGCCTACATTCTTGGAATAAAGATCTATAGAGATAGATCTAAGAGATTGATAGGTTTGAGCCAGAGTACATACATTGACAAAATACTGAAAAGGTTCAGTATGGATCAATCAAAGAAAGGAAATGTTCCTATTGGGCAAGGAATAAAGCTTAGTCGTAAGCAATGTCCTGTGACAGTTGAAGAACGTCAACGCATGGATAAGATTCCTTATGCATCAGCTATAGGATCTATCATGTATGCCATGGTATGTACTCGGCCAGATGTCTCTTTTGCTTTGAGCATGACAAGTAGATATCAGTCTGATCCAGGTGATAGTCACTGGACTGCTGTCAAGAGTATTCTTAAGTACTTGAGAAGAACTAAAGATACATTCTTGATATATGGAGGCTCGGACGAAGATCTTGTTGTAAATGGTTACATGGATGCAAGTTTCCAAACTGATCAAGATCAGATGCAGTCACAGTCTGGATATGTGTTCATTCTGAATGGAGGTGCGATAAGTTGGAAGAGTTCTAAGCAAAGCACGATAGCTGCATCTACAACAGAAGCCGAGTATATTGCTGCATCAGATGCAGCCCAAGAGGCTGTTTGGATCAAGAAGTTCATCGAAGAACTTGGTGTCGTTCCTAGCATAGTGAATCCTGTGAGCCTCTTGTGTGACAATAATGGGGCAATATCACTTGCTAAGGAACCTAGTGTGTCACAGAAATCCAAACATATACTTTGGCGTTTTCACTACATAAGAGAAGTCATCTCAAGAGGAGATGTGAAGATATGCAAAGTTGCGTCTGAAGACAATGTTGCTGATCCACTAACAAAAGCTCTTTCACAAGCTGTACATGATGGTCATGCTAGGTCCATGGGTATTAGATACATTTGAGATTGGACTTAGGGCAAGTGGGAGATTGTTAGAGATTGTGCCCTAAGCCAATGTTGGATTATGTAAACAATCTTCTTAAGTCATTAATAAAGACTTATTTTATCATATATATTTGTATGTTAGTATTTATGATAATGTATCCATGAATTAATTGTGTAATTCTAAATTTCCCTAGTCGATTGTTATTATGGGAATAATAACAAACTAAGACTAGTGTGAGTGATAATGGATATTCATAAGATGAATATAGTGTATACAGATACAGATTATACTCACGGGCAATATGTTAGAGAACATGTTGCTGGAGACCCACTATGAGATCAAGTTCATGGTCACGTGTCACAACTGATCTTGATTATAGTAGTGTCATCAGCTGATTCCTTTGACCTGAGGTCACCATGGATTCCGGGATGAATTCATGTTGTGCTTTGACGCAGTCAAACGCTGCTTGTAACAGAGTAGTTATAAAGGCTGTGGTTGGGTACAATATGACTCATGCTTAGGGATGTGAGTGACAGATATGGGATTTTGTCCCTCTCTAACAAGAGAGCGATATCACTGGGCCCCTCGATAAGTAAGACTGTTAAATGCATGGCCGTGCTCAAATAATTGATAAGAGTATCAATTGATTTGTCTGAACAGTTTACTTTGAGATCGAGAAAGCATATGATTAATTATATAAGATTGACAAGTGTACCATGTCTTATGATTAATCATGATATCAAAGAGACAAAAGGGAATATGACATTCTATAAATAGGTATTGGATCATTCCAATCATGTTAATTGGGTAGTCGTAATGGCTTGCTAGAGTCCGCTTGTGACCTATAAGGACATTATGGTAATTTCCTTATTGCCAATTAATATGAACCTATGGGGTCACACACAAAGAGCAAAATGAAGTTCATCTTTTCGGGTATAAATTATTATTGGATAATAATTTATGAATGAGAAAGAGAATAAATATATATAGTGATATATATTTATATATATATGTATATGTGAATATTAATATGATTAATATTGCATAAGGTATGCCACATATTATAATTAAATTATATAGAGATATAATTAATTATAATATTGTATATACATATGTGTATTATGGAGAATTGGTTTGATTTAATATTAATTGAGAATTAATATTAAGTTGTGTGGGTTAATTTATAATTATAACTAATAGGTGTATTAGGTTATAATTATAATTAAGTTAATGGTTATATAAATGGAAATATAACCTAAACCTAAGTGAAGAAAAATTAGTTTTCAGGCACACAACTAGAGGAATTCGGCAGACACAAGAAAGGAGTGTGGCAGCCAGTTTTTCTCCATCTAAACACCAAGAAAATTTGATTTTTCGGTCTCTCTCTCTCGTTCGAAGAATCGTTCTTCAATCCCGGCGCTAGCACGCGGTGAATCAATTGCTCCGTGTGGATCAACCGTAGAGGGAAGCTAATTTGGTTCCTTTGATTCAAAACCTACAAAGAATTAAGGTAATTCTCTAACCCTCTTTCCGATTCAATGCAATGTCCATGGGTCCTTGGTAGGGATTAATCCTTTTATTTCCGCTGCGCATATTTTGTTTTGTGCGATTAATTCCCCAACAGTCACATCAGTCAAGATTGTTTAGCACGATTGGCCAAAGCAGGTTTGTTGACTGATTTATCAAAAGTAGATCTCCCAACATGTGAAAACTGTTTAAAAGGAAAAATGACAAGAAAACCATTTAGGAAGGCTACGCGAGCCAACCAACCATTGCAGTTAATTCATTCTGACATCTATGGTCCAATGAATGTGAGGGCAAGGCATGGCGCATATTATTTCATCACATTTATACACGACTATACACGGTATGGTTATGTCTATTTGATTGCTCATAAATCCGAAGCATTAGAATGTTGCAAACAATTCATGAATCTAGTTGAAAATCAACAAGATAAGACAATCAAAGCTTTAAGGACCGATCAGGGAAGAGAGTACCTCTCTGAGGAATTTAAAGTTTTATGTATTGAACCTCAGTTGTCCATACCCAGAACTCCACAACAAAATGGAGTTGCAGAACGAAGAAACCAAACCCTCTTAGAGATGGTACGATATATGATGGCTGAAGCCAATTTGCCCATCTCCTTTTGGGGTGATGCAATATTGACTACCACATACGTACTCAATCGAGTACCTTCTAAGTCCGTAGCAACCACGCCTTATGAATTATGGACTAACCGCAAGCCAAATTTGAACCATTTACGACCAATGGGGATGTGCTACTTATGTTCATACCACTTCTAGCAAGCACGGCAAGCTGGGCCCAAGAGGCAAGAAAGGAATCTTTAT
Organism: Euphorbia tirucalli; assembly: GCA_039660915.1. NCBI lineage: Eukaryota > Viridiplantae > Streptophyta > Magnoliopsida > Malpighiales > Euphorbiaceae > Euphorbia > Euphorbia tirucalli. Next base: position 36,234,905 of record CM077636.1, on the reverse strand, counting down.
TAGATATCCTTATCTCTTCAAAGGGTATGTCCTAATGAGAGAAAGTGAGAATGGTCAAATAACTGAATTTGAATCACGTGATGTCACATTCTTAGAGAATGAATTTCCTAAACCGGGAGAAATGGATAAAGATTTCACTTTTTTTAAAACTCAAGAATTTGAAACTTCAGGATCACTCAATCTGAATGGGAGGAATGAAGTTGAAGATGTTAGGGAAGTGGAAGAAAATGATGGTTTTCAACCTTCACGAACGGATTTGAGTAATCCTTACCCTAGCTTGAGTGGTCTTGATTTGAGTGGGAGTCATGTTCCAAATTCAAGTATGAATATGGATATAGATCCCAGTGGGAGTGGTCCCAGTGGGAGTTCTATTTCGAATCTTGATGAATATATGAGATATGTTTATCAAGAAACAGAACCTCTAAGACGATCACAGAGGAGAAATATCCCGCGGCGCCATCATTTAATTGATAGTGAAGCACTCTCGGTCGTAGCTCAAATTGAAGATATTCCAACTAACATGAGAGAGTTATTGGAATCTCCAGTGAAGGAAGAATGGATTAAAGCAATGGAAAGTGAAATGGAGTCAATGAAGGTCAACAAAGTTTGGGAACTAGTTGATCTGCCCAAAGGGCGTAAAGCCATTGGGAATAAGTGGGTACATATTATAAAGCGATCAGCGAATGGTAAGCCTATCCAAACTAAGAGTAGACTGGTCGCGAAGGGGTTTACACAACAGGAAGGAATTGACTATCAGGAGACTTTTTCTCCTGTTGTCCGTTTTGCATCGATTAGAATCGTACTTGCTTTTGTAGCATGTATAGACCTTGAATTACATCAAATGGATAAAAAGACTGCATTCTTGAATGGTGAATTGAACAAGGAAATCTATAGGGTTCAATCAGAAGGTTTCGTTGTTCAGGGTCAAGAACACAAGGTTTGTAAGTTGAAGAGATCAATTTATGGCCTTAAGCAGTCTTCAAGACAGTGGTATTTCCGTTTCCATGAGGCGGTTTTATCAACGCAATTCAAGATAATTAGTGCAGACGCGTGTGTCTACATTAAGCGCAAAAACGGAGGGAAGTTTGTCATTCTAACATTATATGTTGATGATATTTTGTTAGCTAGTAATGACATTTCCTTACTCAAGAAAGTGAAGACATGGTTGTCTTCTAATTTTGAGATGAAGGATCTAGGAGATGCCAACTATATTCTTGGGGTTAAGATCACAAGAGATCGTTCTAAGAGATTATTGGCTCTTTCATAAGAAACGTATATCAATAAGATCTTAGAACATTTTGGAATGGCAAATTGTAATCCTGATCCCCCCTATTGTAAAAAGTATGGAACTGAATGCAAGTATGTGTCCTATGACTCCTGAAGAGATTAAAAAGATGGAGAGAATTCCTTATAGGTGTGCAATTGGTAGCTTGATGTACGCTATGATTTGTACACGACCTGATATCAGTTTTGCGGTTGGTCTTGCAAGTCGATATCAGTGAAACCCAGGTTTGAGGCATTAGGCAGTGGTGAAACGGATATTTAGATATTTGAAGGGGACTTCAAATTATTCCCTTTGTTTCAAGGAAGAGACCTACAATTAAATGGATACACAGATGCTGATTATGGAACTGATAAAGACGGTAGAAAGTCTACGTCTGGATACATTTTCACTCTAGGTAATGGTACTATTTCCTGGTGTAGCAAGAAATAGACTTGTATGGCATTATGGACTATGGAATCTGAGTACGTGGCTGCAGCAGCTGCTGTACAAGAAGCGATATGGTTAAGACGCTTCATAGATCTTTTGGATCTATTGCCTAAAGTGAAATGTACAACTATATTTTCCGATAGCGAAATGTACAACTATATTTTTCGATAGCACTGCATCGATAGCCTATTCCAAGAATCCCTGTTATCATGGAAATGGCAAGCATATCGATATAAAATATCATTTTGTTAAAGACAAAGTAGCACAGGGAGAAATAAGTTTGGTATATGTTCCTACCCAAGATATGATTGCAGATTCATTAACGAAACCAATAGCACCAAATGTTTTTAGTAGACACATTTCGGAATTTGGTGTTTGTAAGATATAGGAATATATTATCATCTTTGAACTATTGTAATAACTTTGTAAATTTTATGTGGAATAATGATGGGTCCTAGGCGTAGTAGTAAAACTAAACCTAGAAACGCACAACTAAGGCAGTGTACCTATCGTTGACAAGTAATAATTCTGGTTGGTCCAGGTATCGATCCCACAGAGAAAAGAATAATCTGCAAACACTAAACTACTCGGGTTCCTTGCGTGTCCTAGGCGGAACGTAGTTTGGGTTGATTATGTTAACAACTAAACTATCCTACTCCTAGTTGATCTATTCCAGCTTACTTTGCACTTGAGTTTTGTGTTATCAATTGGCGGTTTACCGACCTATGAATGCTAATGGGGATGGCTTTATCAATTAACTACAAAAGATGAATTTAACTCAACAATTAATCCTTAATTATGCTCTTTCGATAATACAACCTAGCGTATCTAGATCTTTTAGGTCCTTAGCCGGTTTTCCTTGTTTAGAGGCGGTCTAATTCTAAAGCTCAGAAAATAAGGGCACGTAAGTTCCACAGTGTCGTCAATACTAATGGTTTCCTAGGCGTCAAAATAGGTAATGCCACAGATATGAACTTAATAAATTAAGATCTTATGAGACCAGATATTCATTAAAGGAATTGCATAAAGAAGAAGGAATAAAAATTGAAATTAACTTGCAATCAATTGTATTAATTAAGAAAGATGAATGAATTCAGTGTTTACAACCAAACATAATCGATTTGCGGAATCAAAACTAACTTAATCAAATTACAAAAGAGAAGAAGAAAAACTTATACCCTTTTGGTCCGATTAACCGGATTCCGACGGTGTGAAGATGCTTGGGGTGTACCTCTATAGACAAACTCGAGCCGGAACTAGGAACGTCGCAAAAGGGGAAGATTCTAAGTAAAACTACAACCAAACGATGGTTCAAACTCAAAGAAAGCAAATAGTTCAAGCTCCAAAACCTCACTACAAGTTTTTGCTCTCACTCAAAAAGACTGGAAAAAGATCCTTTGAAACATAGAAAATAACCTATTTATACGGCTAGGTTAAAACCAGGAAAAAGAAGAGATGAAAGTAGGGCAACAGCAGGTTTCGGGGCTCGGCACGCCGTGCTGGTGGAGTTGGCACGCCGTGCTGTGCAGAAGTGAAGGCGGCACGCCGTGCTGCTGGAGGTGGCACACCATGCCGTGTGAATTTTGGGGTTGGCACGCCGGGTTGATCTGAGTGGCACGTTTTTGTGCCACTCCACTGGACTACTCCTCTAGGCACGCCGTGCCCTAATTGTGGCACGCCGTGCCGCCTTGATTTTCAGCACTTTGAACTCTTCCTCGCCGCTGATGCACCAACTTCCGGTCCGGGTCATAATACCTGTCCAAAACAAGCACAAAGAACATAACGGCACCAACGCCACGGACCATAAAAACAACAAATTAACAAAAATTACAAAAACAACCCTAGAAAACACGAAAAATACTAAAAGTTATAAAAAATCTATCCAAAACATAAAAATCACAAAATATTCAAAAACCACACAAATATTCACGCAAAAGACTCTAAAAATTACCGTTCAAACCACGAAATTGCCTAAAAGATAAGGTCAAAAACCGACCTTATCAACCACCCTACACTTAAAGTCTTGCTTGTCCTCAAGCGAATCAACTAAAGACAAAGGAGTAAACTTGCTCGCTTTCACTTGCAAATCCAACTAAGGGTTTAACCGTATGAGATTCATAAACTCAAGAAAGTAAAGCATCAGCTTTGAAATGACATTAGGTGCACAAGGTTCAAAACCACTCAATACCCAAACCCAACACAATTTAGCTTGTCAAAGGGCGAGGAACAAACAGAGTTTATACGACCACAAAGCACCTCACAAGATGTCACTCCAACGCTCAAGTTCAAGGCAAGGCGGATGAGCACACAAAAACAAACAATGGCACACATCACATAGCGAACTAATGGCAATCCCGGTGAAGTCATTGGTCAAGGAGCAAAATCAGAGAACCTGGGGCTTGTAATGTTACGGCTAAGGGTAGGTTTGATAAGGGAAATTTTAGGTGTACAACTCCTACGAATCAAGTAAAATATACAAATTGACTAAGTACTAAAGACGGGTCACGCAACTTTCAACTCAGAACTAGTCCTAAGAGTGTTTGCTTCCCTTTTTTTTTTTTAAAAAAAAAAATTGAAATTAACTTGACAAAAAGAAGGCCTTATCCACACCCAATGGCCGAAACACAACTTAATGAGAAAACGAAAACAAAAATTACAAGACATGGATCAAGGCAATTAGATGATCGCCCTAATCCTTTATTCAACCAATGAAAAATTACAAAACATGGAACACAAATACCGGTTTAAAGATGCAAACCGGACAACCAAGACAGGCGTTTACAAACTCCGAGTTTTACAAAAAAAAGAAACCGAACAAACACATTAACTCTATTTGGATTTTATTTTTATTTTTATTTTTATTTTTATTTTATTTTATTTTATTTTTTTTTTTAAACACAATTTTTCCATAGGACTAGATATGAAAGAGTTGAAATGCAAATGGTGATTGACCCCAAAATGAATGAACAACTTAGCCAATTACTTGATTTAGGAGAGGAGGGTGAGAAAGGAAAATCAAAGTGAAATGGTAAAAAGTTAGGATTATAGAGTTGGCTTGCTGAAGGTTTTTTAAGTCAAAAAGGTTAATTTAGTGGCTATGGGTGATCTAAGGGATGAATTAGTAGTTAGGGTTAGGGTTATTTAAGTCAAGGGGTTAATCCTAAGGGTCTCCACATATTAAGCTCTCGATGCCAAGTGCAAAACAACACCGGGTTCTACGATCTAGTGTGCCACGATTGTTTTTACCCTCACAAAGAAATAGAACCGATGTGAAATGGTTCTAAAGGTTCAAATTCGCACAAGTGTATTAGGGTTTGTATGCTAGGTCGTGTGACTCAACCAATGTTCCAAGGCGTAATCCTAGCTCAATCATGCAAGTCGGGGTAGAGGACTAATTCCCTAATGCAACCTAAATGACAAATCTAACCAATGGTTACCATCAAGAATCACAAACCACACACAAACAAGCTAATGACTTGCAAACAACTCCTAATATCCCTAGCCAATTGCTATCAATCCAAGCACAGAGACTTAGGTTCGAGGGTGGATTAAGCAATGTTATTCAAACGGCAATTGATACATAAGCAACCTAAAAATACTAACAAACCAAAACAACCAAAACCAACTTCACATGCATTGAAAAGTAAAGCCTAGATCTAACCAAAAACCAACACAAAACATCCAATCATGCAAAAACACCAACAAACACCAACAAACATGCTAAATAAACAATCAAAAAGTGCAATATAAGAAGAAGAAAAAGAAAGGGAGAAGTCCCTTTACCCACCCTACACTTAGATTGCACTTACTTCCAAAAGTGCAATGGAAGAAGAAGCAAACTAAATGGGAAAGGACAAAGGTTACCTCACATATCGGGAGCTGGTGGTGGTGGCGGCGGGTACGGCCACCCTTGGGCGGCATAGTAGCGGGAGGCGAATGCCTCGACGTTGGCGAGCTGAGCTGCTTGCCGATTAAGGCACGCGTTCAGCCGCTGCTCTAGTAGAACCTGATGGACGGTTAAGCCTTCCAATTGCTCAATAATGCCATCCAACCGTCCTTCAATCCGCCCCATAAAATCTACCCCCACCGATACATTCTCCGCGTCCTCCTCGCTGTCCTCTCCTTCCTCACTCTCTTCCTCCTCGTCTACTTCCATGGGGGCCTTTCCCCGACTTGAACCTCCTGCACTTGAAGGACCTACAGCTGCACCAACATAGGAACAAGACAAGATTCCCTTCGAAAGCTTCTTGGGAAGAATGCTCTCGAGGTTCCTATAACAAGTATGACTATGAAAAAAACATGCAATACAAGTCACAATATGTCCTAACCCTAGTTCGGACTTGGCTCGGTTGTGATGATTGTATAAAGCTTCCATGACAAAGAAGCCCAAATGCACCTTAATTTCACTATGCACATGCCACAGGATCAACAATTCAAATGCATTAACCCGATTGCTCTCAGTCTTTCCCGAAAAATTAAAGCATACAAATTTATGAACTAATTGCAAAACAGGGTCTTGGATTTGGGAGGTTTTGGCAAACCGGGGTTGGTAAACCCCTTGCCCTATCAATCGCCAAAATTTCTTGGCATCCAGATTTTCGGGCCATCTGTAACCATTCCCGTCAATCCCTATACAAGCCCTAAGGCCATCAATGTCCAAAGTTCGCTCAGTGCCAAAGAGGCGGAAGGTCATGCTTCTAAGGCCCGTATCCGGGTTGGTTTTAAAACTCAAGGTAGAGTAAAATTCTAGGTTTAGCTCCCTAAAGACCGGAGGGTTAGATTTCACAAATTCGTACCACCCTAGACTAGTCAACTTAGCTTTCACTCCCTCCGACCTGTCTTGTACAAAAAGAAATTGCCAATCAAAAGTGCGAAATGGAGTGCTTTCTAAAGGGAATAAAGTTTTGTACTTCTTACCTTTATCGTCCGAAAGTAAGGGAAAGTGACATTTGTATTTCCGTGAGAGATTTGTTAGTGGGGCCATCAATTGTTCGGTGGGCGGCACGTCACGTGGCACCGGCTCCGGTGACGGTTCTAGGGGTTGGCGAGACGAACCGTGTCTCCGATCGGCGACGGTTTTCCTCTTCATCCTACAATTGCATAAACATAAAAATAAAACAAGAATAAAAAACACAAGAACACAAAGCCAAAGAACATCTACTGTCAAAGATACAAACCCCAAAGAAGAAAAAGAAAGTAAAATAAAACCCTATTAAGCAGTCAATCCATCAAAACCAAAATGAGAAAAAGAACAACAATAATAAGAATAATGAATAAAAGAAAGAATAAAGCAAGAATTCATACCTGATTCAAGGAAATTGAAGCAAAATAAAACCCTAGGGCAAAAGAATGGAGGAAAAAGGATGAGATGGAGAAGAAGAAGAAAAAGAAAAAGAAGAAAAAGAAGAAGAAGAGGAGAGTAAGAGAAGATAGGGAGAAGGGGAGAAAGGAAGGAAGAAGAAGAAGAATGGAGAAGGAGAAGGAGAGAATGGGTTCTAGAGAGAGAGAGTGAAAGGGGGAGAGAGAAAGTGAGAAGATGAGAGAAAGGAAGAGAGAGGAAGGAGAAGAAGAAGAAGTGGGCGGTTATGAGAAGGGGGGAAAGGGGAAAAAAGCTTTAAATAGGCGGTGGAATAACCCTTGGGATTCAAAATTTAAACGCTCGGCACGCCATGCCAAACACTCAGCACGGCGTGCTGAGCGGGTTAAAAATACTTACCTGGAAACAGAATGATGGCACGCCGGCGTGCTGCCTTGAAATTTGAACATATGGCACGGCGTGCTGAAGTCTTGACACGGCGTGCTGATCCTTTTTCTCGCAACTCACTTTTTGGAACAGAAAGACGGCACGTTGGCGTGCCAAATTGGCACGGCGTGCTGTTCTTCAGAACAGTGATAGGCACGACGTGCGGATTTTTGACACGACGTGCTGACCTTTTTCTCACAAACCTCTCGCGGAACAGAACAGCGGCACGCGGGCGTGCTGAAATGACACGACGTGCTGCCCTGCATACCATTACTTTGGCACGACGTGCTGAATGTGGCACGGCATGCTGTTTACTTATGCACACTTTTCTTCCGGAACAGCAGCCTGGCACGATTTCGTGCCACCTTGGCACGCCACGTGCCACACCCAACTTCACCTTGGCACGGCGTGCTGAGTAGTGACACGGCGTGCCACCATGAATTCTGCCAACTATTGCCTTTTTTCACATTTTGAACATGATTTCCGATTAACTTGCTTAAGTACCTAATCCTACACACAAAAACACATAAAAACATATTAACGTGAAAACTAATGTACACGGGAGGTATACGTGCCTCAGTGCTGTGTTTATAGTCGGAATAGCTCGACTTCTACCCCCGCGGTTTAGCATTACACATCACGAAGGAGCAAGACTTGCTTCTCCTCCTTTATTCCTCCGCTGACATAGGGCTTCAACCGGTGCCCATTCACTTGTTGAATTCCCTCCGGGGTTTCAATTTCCACCATCCCGGAGGGGTAAACCTTATGCACGGTAAATGGTCCCGTCCATCGACTTCGCAGTTTGCCCGGAAAGAGTTTCAACCGGGAGTTATACAAGAGCACCAACTCTCCTTGGTTGAAACCTTTCTTTATTACATGCTGGTCATGCCATTTCTTGGTCCTCTCCTTGTAAATCTTGGCATTCTCATACGAGCTCAACCGAAGCTCATCTAGCTCCATGAGTTGCCTTAATCGAAGCTCACCTGCAGCTTGCATATCAAAGTTAAGAAATTTTAAAGCCCAATATGCCTTGTGCTCTAATTCTACAGGTAGATGACAAGATTTACCGAAGACCAAACGGTAGGGGGACATCCCTATAGGTGTCTTAAAAGCAGTCGTATATGCCCATAGTGCATCGTCTAACCTTAAACTCCAGTCTTTCCTAGATGCACTTACCATTTTTTCTAAGATGCGCTTTAGTTCCCAATTCGAAACCTCAACTTGCCCACTCGTCTGAGGATGGTAAGGAGTCGCTACCTTATGCTTAACCCCATATTTGTGCAAAAGATTGTCAAATTGCCTATTACAAAAATGGGAACCCCCGTCACTGATGATAGCTCTTGGGGTTCCAAACCTAGTAAGAATGTTTTTCTTTAGAAACCTGACAACTACCCTTGCATCGTTGGTTGGTAAAGCGACAGCTTCTACCCATTTAGACACATACTCAACCGCCATAAGAATGTATTGGTTGTTGTGAGATATTGGGAAGGGTCCCACGAAATCTATGCCCCAAACATCAAAAAGTTCACACACCAAGATACCCTGTTGGAGCATTTCATTCTTTTGGGAGATATTTCCCGTCCTTTGACACGCATCACAGGCTCGAATATAACTAATGACATCCTGTTTCATGGTTGGCCAATAAAACCCACTAGATAAGATTTTTCCTACAGTTCTATCGGGTCCAAAATGGCCACCCACTTCTCTATCATGACACATTTCAATAATGAAGGGAACCTCCTCATAAGCAACACACCGCCTAATCACACTATCAGCACATAATCTAAAAAGATAAGGGCCATCCCAAAAATAATCCTTAGAGTCATGAAAGAATTTACGCCTCTGTGCATATGAAAGGTTAGGTGGAAGAATGTTACTGACTTTGAAGTTTGCGATGTCCGCAAACCATGGTATAGAAGTTACCCCACATAACTGTTCATCGGGGAATGTGTCACGAATGTTCGCTTCCGGAGAGGATACAGATCCTTCATTTGGTAGTCTTGACAAATGGTCGGCCACTACGTTCTCTACTCCTTTCTTATCCTTAATCTCCACATCAAACTCCTGGAGGAGTAGAATCCATCGAACCAATCTGGGCTTTGCATCCGGTTTAGCCAACAAATACTTAAGGGCAGCATGGTCAGTATACACAATGACTTTTGATAAGACCAAGTAAGACCTGAACTTATCAAAAGCAAACACAACAGCCAGTAATTCTTTCTCAGTCACAGTATAATTCATTTGAGCACCATTTAATGTTTTACTAGCATAATAAATTGGGTGAAAAATTTTGTTCACCCTCTGACCTAAACATGCCCCAACAGCATTGTCACTTGCATCGCACATAAGTTCAAAAGGGATTTCCCAATTCGGACTCACCATAACCGGTGCCTCAATCAATTTCCGTTTAAGCAAATTAAAAGCATACATACATTCATCATTGAAATTAAATGGGGCATCCTTTAAGAGTAACTCAGTCAACGGCTTAGCAATTTTAGAAAAATTTTTCACAAAGCGCCTATAAAAGCCCGCATGTCCCAAGAAACTCCTAACTAACTTAACCGAATTTGGGGGAGGCAGTTTCTCAATCACTTCAATCTTGGCCGGGTCGACCTCGATTCCCTTTCCCGACACCTTATGCCCTAAGACAATGCAATCCCGGACCATAAATTGACACTTCTTCCAACTAAGTGCCAAATTGGTGTCTTCACATCTCTGAAGCACCCGGTCCAAATTCCCCAAACATGACTCAAACGTATGACCAACAACAGAAAAATCATCCATAAAGACTTCCATAAAATCCTCAATCATATCAGCAAAAATGGCTAGCATGCATCTTTGAAAGGTAGCCGGGGCATTACACAATCCAAAAGGCATCCGCCTATATGCAAATGTCCCGTATGGACACGTAAACGTGGTTTTCTCTTGATCGAGAGGGTCCACTGGAATTTGCATATAACCGGATAGCCCATCCAAAGTACAAAAATATTCATGCCCGGCCATCCTTTCTAACATTTGATCAATGAACGGTAATGGAAAATGATCTTTCCGGGTGGCGTCATTCAACTTCCTATAATCAATACACATACGCCAACCCGTGACAGCTCTAGTAGGGATTAATTCCCCTTTATCATTTTTCACTACCGTCGTGCCTCCTTTCTTAGGCACACATTGGACCGGACTCACCCATTGACTATCAGAAATAGGGAAGATGATACCTACGTCGAGGAGTTTTATCACCTCGGTTCTTACCACTTCCTTCATGTTGGGGTTCAACCGATGCTGAGGCTGTGCACATGGTTTTACCTCATCTTCCAGAAAAATTCTATGTGTGCAAAACGTCAGACTTATTCCCTTGATGTCGTGGATTGTCCACCCGAATGCTCCCTTGTGCTTCCTTAGCACCTCTAGCAGCTTGTCTTCCTCCTCTCTTGTTAACAAAGAAGAGATTACAACGGGTAAGTCCTTTGGAGGATGCAGAAAAACATATTTAAGGTTAGGGGGAAGGGTTTTGAGCTCCAATGATGGAGGTTCCTCCAATGAGGATTTAGGTGCTGGTTTGACTTCACGCTCCAGCTTATCAAACCGTCCCTTCACCCATGAGCATTCCTCACTAATCACTGCATTTGCCTCACTTTCACCTAGACCTTCTCCTATGATGCAATCTAGTTCACTGCACAAACTCTCAACCACACAAGCATCAATAGGACAAAAGGAGTCCACAAAGTTACAATTTTCAACGTCTAATGGATATTTCATTGAATTATAGACATTGAAACTTACCTCCTCGTTATGCAACCTAAGAATGATCTTACCTTCCTGGACATCTATCAAAGTCCTACCGGTCGCGAGAAAAGGTCTCCCAAGTAGAAGGGGCACCGAGCTATAAACTTGTCCACCTTTACTAACACATCTTCGACCACCCCCTTTGGTCTCGTGAGGGATCTATCCGCCAATTGGAGGGTCATATTGGCTGGCTTTGGGTTTCCCAATCCGAGTCTCCTGAAAAACGACAAAGGCATCAAATTTATACTCGCACCTAAGTCACACAGGGCATTGGCAATCTCCAAGTTTCCTATCCGGCATGGAATAGTGAAACTGCCCCTATCTTTGAGCTTAGGTGGGAGTTTGTTAGTTATAATTGTTGAACATTCCTCTGTCAAAGCCACCACTTCATCCTCGCCTAGCTTTCTTTTCCCTGCAAGAAGTTCTTTAAAAAATTTAGCATAAGAGGGCATCTCTTAGAGAGCCTTAATTAACGGCATGTTAAACTCTAACTTCTTAAAAATCTCAAGGAATTTGGAATATTTCTGCTCCAGTTTATCTTTCTTATCCCTTTGAGGATAAGGAAGTTTAGGCACATAGGCTCTCACTGGTTTAGGAATTTTCCCTTTTTCGTTTATGTTAGGTTCGGGTTCAGAAATCGAATCGGGGTTGCTTACCTCTCCCGACTCTTCACTTACCTCGGTAGGTTGAGATGGGATATCAGCGTTGTGCACCCGGTCCTCCACTTGCCTACCGCTTCGTAGGGTTATAACCTGAGCTGTCTCCCTTTGATTACCCTTAGGGTTTTGTTCAGTTCTACTCAGAAGTGCTCCTTGAGGTCTTTCCTGCCTCTCCCTACTCAATTGAGCCACCTGCTTACCCAAATCCCTACAGTACGCTTCATTATCAGCAAGCCGAGACGAGATGTCTTTTAGTAACGACAAAACCATCTCATCTTGCTTAGACTGTTGAGGCTGCTGTGGAGATTGATCATTAGGAATAAATGGGGCCTTACCTAACCCCTGCTCACGGTGCTCATAATGGAATCCAGAAGGAGGTCTCAACACATTTTGGTTGTTACTATAGGACATATTCGGGTGTTGATACCTTCTTCCGTAATTATTATTATTATTAAAGTTTTGTGAATAAGAGTTAGAGTTATTGTACCTTTGGTTTCCTCCCACAAAACTTACGTTTTCGGACGATTGGGCGAATGGGTCGCCCAATTCACAATCTTGCCCGGGATGCTCCGCTCCGCATGATACACACAACACCGGTTGGTATTGTGGTCCATTTAAGTTCAGGCGGGACATCAACAGGTCCAACTTCTTGTTTACATGGTCCATAGCTGCATCTTGGCGTCCCAAATCTGCAGCTCGAACCTCATTCCTTGTTGGCGTGTCCGACTGCCACAAGGTACTCTTTCTAGCCAGCTCCTCAATCAACTCCTCGGCTTGTGTAGCAGTCTTCTTAAAAATGTCCCCACCTGCAGAAGAATCAATAATGGCACAGTTAGCTGGTGTTAAACCATGATAAAACGTGCTTACCTGAGTGAAACGCGGCATGTCATGGTGGGGGCAGTTCCGCAACAACCGTTGAAATCTCTGCCATGCTTCATTAAGAGTCTCCATCCCAAATTGCCGGAATCCCATGATCTCGTTCCTTAGCTGAACCGTCTTTGATGGTGGGAAGTAATATGCTAAGAATTGCTCTTCCAATTGGTCCCATGATGTCACTGATCCGAGCCTCAAGGATTTGTACCATTCCATTGCTCCCCCGCATAGTGAAAAGGGGAACAGCTTCAACCGCACAGCATCTTGGGGCACCCCACCGATTCGGACTGTATCGGCCACCATGAGGAACCGGTCTAAGTGATCATTGGGGTTGTCACTTATTCCGCCATTGAATAGACCGTTCCCTTGGATCAAATGGATCATACTGGACTTCAGCTTGAATTGATTGGCAGTGATGGCTGGGATAACCACTCCGGATCTGTTCCGGGGCTGATGTGGAGCCATTAGGTCTGTCATGACCATGTTATCTCTATCACCACCCCTTCTTCTGTCAAACTCCTCCCGCTCTCGTCGGAGTTGCTCTTGCTCAACTCTTTCCCAGAGTTGTCTCTCCTCGTCATCATGCTGCTGATGCTCCATTTGAACAATCTGCTCTTGGCGTACTTTACGGTTCCTACTACACAAACGTTCAATTTCAGGGTTATAAGGTAAAAGCTCAGGATGCTGAGAGCGAGTTCGCATAAGCTAGAACACACACACACACAGAAATTAAAGAAAACTAAATTGTAATAAATATTCACAGAAAAGAAAAATTATTTAACTATATGCACAGAAATGTTGCCTAGATCAGCAAATAGACCTTTTGCTAAATGATACAGAAATATAAATTTCCCCGGCAACGGCGCCAAAAACTTGATGGGTCCTAGGCGTAGTAGTAAAACTAAACCTAGAAACGCACAACTAAGGCAGTGTACCTATCGTTGTCAAGTAATAATTCTGGTTGGTCCAGGTATCGATCCCACAGAGAAAAGAATAATCTGCAAACACTAAACTACTCGGGTTCCTTGCGTGTCCTAGGCGGAACGTAGTTTGGGTTGATTATGTTAACAACTAAACTATCCTACTCCTAGTTGATCTATTCCAGCTTACTTTGCACTTGAGTTTTGTGTTATCAATTGGCGGTTTACCGACCTATGAATGCTAATGGGGATGGCTTTATCAATTAACTACAAAAGATGAATTTAACTCAACAATTAATCCTTAATTATGCTCTTTCGATAATACAACCTAGCGTATCTAGATCTTTTAGGTCCTTAGCCGGTTTTCCTTGTTTAGAGGCGGTCTAATTCTAAAGCTCAGAAAATAAGGGCACGTAAGTTCCACAGTGTCGTCAATACTAATGGTTTCCTAGGCGTCAATCTAGGTAATGCCACAGATATGAACTTAATAAATTAAGATCTTATGAGACCAGATATTCATTAAAGGAATTGCATAAAGAAGAAGGAATAAAAATTGAAATTAACTTGCAATCAATTGTATTAATTAAGAAAGATGAATGAATTCAGTGTTTACAACCAAACATAATCGATTTGCGGAATCAAAACTAACTTAATCAAATTACAAAAGAGAAGAAGAAAAACTTATGCCCTTTTGGTCCGATTAACCGGATTCCGACGGTGTGAAGATGCTTGGGGTGTACCTCTATAGACGAACTCGAGCCGGAACTAGGAACGTCGCAAAAGGGGAAGATTCTAAGTAAAACTACAACCAAACGATGGTTCAAACTCAAAGAAAGCAAATAGTTCAAGCTCCAAAACCTCACTACAAGTTTTTGCTCTCACTCAAAAAGACTGGAAAAAGATCCTTTGAAACATAGAAAATAACCTATTTATACGGCTGGGTTAACCAGGAAAAAGAAGAGATGAAAGTAGGGCAACAGCAGGTTTCGGGGCTCGGCACGCTGTGCTGGTGGAGTTGGCACGCCGTGCTGTGCAGAAGTGAAGGCGGCACGCCGTGCTGCTGGAGGTGGCACGCCGTGCCGTGCGAATTTTGGGGTTGGCACGCTGGGTTGATCTGAGTGGCACGTTTTCGTGCCACTCCACTGGACTACTCCTCTAGGCACGCCTTGCCCTAATTGTGGCACGCTGTGCCGCCCTGATTTTCAGCACTTTGAACTCTTCCTCGCCGCTGATGCACCAACTTCCGGTCCGGGTCATAATACCTGTCCAAAACAAGCACAATGAACATAACGGCACCAACGCCACGGACCATAAAAACAACAAATTAACAAAAATTACAAAAACAACCCTAGAAAACACGAAAAATACTAAAAGTTATAAAAAAATCTATCCAAAACATAAAAATCACAAAATATTCAAAAACCACACAAACATTCACGCAAAAGACTCTAAAAATTGCCGTTCAAACCACGAAATTGCCTAAAAGATAAGGTCAAAAACCGACCTTATCAAATAAAATGTAAGTTATTTGTTTTGTTCAAATTTATTCAAAGCGATACACATAGAACTATTATGTATAGTTCAGTATGTTGGCGAAATGTCATCTAATCACATGGATGAATCTTTTACTATGAATTGTGTGTTCATAGGTAAAAGTGGGAGTGTGAGTTACTCCATATGTGATATTTTGTGTAATACCATCATTTCATTTATACTGAAAGCTGTTCTATGAAAGGCTTAAAAGTGGACTAGAGGTCTTGATACACGAGTCGTATCCGGAGACTGAATGCTTTCGCATAGTGTTCATGAAACATATGTCCTGCGTGGATCAACAATATGGCATATTTGTGTAATATGTGTAAGAGCCGACCAAAGGATGGATAAATTGATCTCAACTTTCCTAATGTGAGACCCAAATGAAACTATGAGTTTCAAGTTCACCCTTAAGGACTCTTGTAAATAACAAGAAAGGTATGTCTGATGATTAACTTGATTGGAACCCTAAACCAGGCTTCGTTAGCTATGAACGGGCATATAAGGACTAGTCAGATAAGCATTGGACATATGGCGGAAGGTTATTTATAAAGAGGAAGTACGTTTTAGTTACATGTCACTTGAATGTCATATAACACTCGAGCTCGGTACTCTTTTCTGTGGAAAAATTATGTGGTGTATATGAAAGTTTTCGAGAGATCAAAGTGAGTCGAAAACCAGTGATCAAGGAAATGTACTAGGGGGAAGTCACGTCAAGCCAATGGTGGAGCTACGAAGGAAACTTCAAAAGTTTAGCCTATACGTCGACTGGTCACGTGGGTTCATCGAGTAAGAATCGAAAGCAGTATGTGATTGTGTTTCTCGCAATGAAAGTAAGTCTTGTCATGTGCGAGTAGGAGATGTTGGTTTTCGGTCCGCCCATGACATTTGTTGGATTGGCACGGACTGAACTAGGGATGGCAACGGGTATGGGTACCCGTGAAACCCGGGACTACCCGAACCCGGTATAAAAGGGTATGCGATGGGTACAGGTTCAAAAAAATTACCCGTCACGGGTATGAGACGGGTATGGGTTTACCCTTCAGGGTACCCGCTACCCGTACCCGTTTATATATATAGTTTATAAAAAAAATTAAAATTTTTTAGGTATAATAGCTGGTAGGAGTCGAACCTAGCTCCTCTCATTCTTATTGAAGGGAATAATGTTATGGAAATTCGAAGCACTGCTTCTTATGTAATTTTTTTAATTAAGGATTTATGATTTTTTTAATTTCTTTAGAACTTTCAAATTTGGATATAAATTATTGGTTAAAATTATGTTTGTTATTTTTGAATTGCAATGTATTAAAGTGTGTTTATGAATATTTTTTTATAATTTTGTGATTGACTAGTATAGAATTCTAGATATATTTTTATGATTTTTTTAATTTTAAACGGGTAATTTTCGCTGGTACTGGTAATTAATGGGTACCTGGAAATTTCGTGGGACTGGAATGGGATTTAAAATTTAATACCCGCGGGTAATGGGACGGGTACGGGTAATTACTTTTCTAAATGGGAATGGGATGGGTATCGCCATTACCCGCGAGTACCCTACCCGTTGCCATTCCTAGACTGAACTGTAATATGTGATAAGTTACAGGGACCAAATGTGTAATTTGGTCAAAATGGATAAATATGAAGGGAGTTACGGAAGTTAGCAGTGGTTACTTCCTAACTCTATAAATACCCCAATCTAGATCAGTTCTATAGACTTTTGGGTATGTAATATCCATAACCAGAAAATCAAATCCGTCGCGATAATTTCCCAAACAAACACTTTCTGTCTTCGTTCTTTGGCAGAACTCACGCAGATAGCCCGTACCCTGTGTAATATTGCATACGTGGGAAAGGTAACCAGGACGATCCAACCTGTGGCACTCGTAAGTTCCGTAAACGAGATTTCCGCAAGATATACTGGTTAGTCCTTATTTTTGTTTACGGATTAGTTAATTAAGTTTTCGTTAATGGACACTATATATGCAATACGCATCAGAACTTTTAATCAAATTGGGAAGCCAATATATGATGCTAGGCTTTATTAACGAGTCTTCATTCATGATCTAAAATTCATCTCCAGAACATATAATGAGCTATATTAATCCTCTGAACAATGGCTAACATGTCTTGCAAGTTGCAATTACAAACTCATACTCCCCAGTAAAAAAAAGGAGTAATTAATTAGGTTGACTGGGCAAGATCCAAGACCAAGCAATATGAGTCTTGCAGATATTTGTTCTGAACCATAGTTGTTTTTACAATAGTGCAACAAGATGTATTGAAGAGAGAATCGGAGAAGCCAACAAATACCTTAACTAGTACATAAGCAGTGTATCAGAAGGTATAACTAATGTATAATCAGTGTATCAAAAGATATAAATAAGGTATAATCAGTGTATTAGAAGGTATAAATAAAGTATAATCAGTGCATCAAAAGGTATAAATAAGGTATAATTAGTGTATCAAAAGGTATAAATAAATTATAATCAGTGTATCAGAAGGTATAACTAAGGTATAATCAGTGTATCAGTAAGTATAACTAAGGTATAATTAGTGTATTAAAAGGTATAACTGATGTATAATCGGTGTATCAGTAAGTATAACTAAAGTATAATCAGTGTATCAGAAGATATAATTAGTTATTAATATACAAAGGTATAATTACTTATACCTTATTTAAAAAAAATTGAATATATATATATATATATATATATATTGTTTCGAAAGAGAAAAAAAAAATTCTAAAGTCGCATGACAAAAAAATAAACGGTTTAAGAGATAAATGCTAAATTAGATTAAAATTATAAAAAGAGAAGAAAGAAATGTGGACAAAGTAGAATACAGTATTTTAGTAATTTTGAAAAGTTTGAAAGAGAGTTTGACAAAAATTTCCTATTCAAGTAAAAAAAGAAAGAGGATATCAAAATGTAAGTATTTTTGTAAAATCCCCTAAATTTTATCCTAACCAACTTTTTATTATTTTATTAGAGTTCATGGTCAAGCTGAACTAAATAATGATAAAGTTGTCCATCATTTATATTTGTATATATAATATAAAAGCATAGATATTGGAACATGTGTCATTTTTTGAGATGTCATTTTCTAAGAATTTCTAAAAGTTTTAATTATTGAAATAAAAAATAATTTTTATATATTACTAAAATTTCTCATATCTATTTATTTCTAATTACTTTACTAGAATAGTTGGAGATGATTGAGACAAATTCTAAAATTTCTCATATCTATTTATTTCTAATTACTTTACTAGAATAGTTGGAGATGATTGAGACAAATTCTTCTATTTTATAATTTTAATAATTTTTTTTCTTTTTAGTTTATTTTTTTCCTTTTCTGATAGAAAAGAATTACTCTGTATTTTAATTTTATAATCCTAAAAAGCGAACCATACTCTTATTAGTTATATTCTTAAAATTGTTTTCTCCAAAAATGTAATTACTTCATTTCTTATCCACTCTCATTTTTCGTGGTTCAGTTGAAAACATAATTACTCTTAAAAAGCTTCTCTTTTGTCATATTGATTTTTTATAGATGCTTTTATTTCCGATGAAAATTCTTTTGTATTTTTTTTGTTTGCTTTTAGTTATAAATATGTAAACTAGTTGCATATGCATGGGTTTACTAATTCTATTTAATAATTTATACATATTTTAATTTTTGTTTAGTAGATTCTTAATGTTGAATTCATTTTGTGAATTGGGAAATATTTGTTATGGATTTTCGAATTGAATATTATTAGAAATATATTATTGTTAAGCCTTTTTGTAATTTTTTTTTTATTTTTCTTATATTCTATATTTGTAAATAATTGCTAACGATGATTCCCATATTTATGAACTTTGTATGACTATTATACGGGAAAAATTAAGTGCTATATATTTTAATGTTATTATATTATATATTGATAATATCTGTATATATTGTTTTATTTGAAATAAAACATCTATCTTTAATAAATTTTTCTTGCAATTCTTTTGGCGGTATTTATATATTTTAAATGTATTTTATTTATTTGGATTTGTATTTATCGTCGTAAAATAAGCATTTAAATTTAATTTATTGATTAATGTGGGAAGTTCATTTATGAAACAAAATGAATAACAAATGAATCATATAATAATTATTTGTATAAATGATTAAATACAGTAATATTACTGTTTTGTAATGATCAAAAGAAAAGTAAAAGTTAATAACATATCAAAAAGTATTTGTACGAGAGAATTAGATACACTTTGTTTGTCCATATACTGGAGATTGTTTGTCAACGTCAGATACCTGAAAAAAAAAAAAAAAAAAAAGAATTATCTATTAAAACAAAATAAAATAAAACTAAAAATATACAATTTGCTGTAAATTAATTTGGATTTGGATCCTCTCGAGTTCAACTAAAACTGGAGAGTCTGTAGAAATAATCCTCACCGTTCCTTAATTTTAAACGGCCATGATTGAAATCTCTAATATTGGATAAATTCTTAACGTAAATTACATCAACTTTAACCCTAATCTCTGTTTCTTTCTTCTCTTCCATATCAATCGTCTCTTTTCTTAGTTTCCATGGAAATGCAAAATGAAGAATGTCTTGTGAAGGACTGCTAAACATCACTTTAACTCCATATTAGTAGGGAAATTGTCATATTTACGTGGAAAAAAGTTTTTGTTTTATACCATACCATAATCTATTTACATAAACACGTGATTTTTGAAAATCTTTCATTAAATACGTTTTGAAGTTGTTTTCTATTTTTTTTTATGTTCTCTCCTATCTCCCTTTACCCATCTACCTTTTCTTGCCGCGTGTGAACTCGTCGGCAGGAACAATTCAATGGCGATGCCTGCTGCTTGAAGGGGCAGTAGTTTTAGGGGCAATTTTGGGGGGAGGAATAGATGAACAAGTGGAGAAATTGAGGAAATATGCAAGGGGAATTGGGTTATTGTTTCAAGTTGTAGATGATATTTTGGGGAATTGGGTTCTTGTCTCATCGCACGAAGATTGATGGACAAAGAGAGAGAGAGAGAGAGAGAGAGATGAAAGGAGTGGGAGGGCCATTGCTGTGCATAGGGGATTTGCTAAGCGATCTCGGAGAAAAAGACGATGATCATCAAACCCTAAAAGAAGCTTCTTCGCCATCTTCATCTTTTGTTCATGATTCGAGTGATACTCTTTAATCCTCCTTGGATCTTACCAATCTTTTCCAGGTCTGTTTTTTTCCCTCTCTTCCATTGCATTTTTAGCACAATCCAATTGAATAATCAATAAACTTTAGCTATCATAATATGGATTTATTGTATCACTCTGCAAATCTTGTCTTCTTTTTACTGTATTATTGAATTGGCTTGTACTTTGATTTGAGTTCTTTCAGCCCTTGCACCTCTTTTTTCTTCTGTTCATCCAACTTGATATATTAGCTTAAACAAATATGGAGTTTGATAATTGTATAGTAGAAATGTTCTACTATATGCTTCAAATTATCATTCTTGTTTTACAATTTCCCCAATTTCACACTTGTTGAGCTGAATTTGAGATTTATGAATTGAAAGAAACTAATAAAAATAAAAATGGAAGGCCTAAGAGAGCCCAAATAAAAAAAAATCAAAGTACATAGTTCAATTGAACAAATTTTGTTTAGTACAGGGGGCTATATTTTACATTTTGCCCTAGGTTTATATTCTTCTCAGTTACAATTTGAGGTCCTTGTTTATTCTGTTTGTTCTTGGCAATTTATCAGATTCAAACAAGTACAAGCAAATAACACAGTTTAGGAAGTTGTATTAAAAATTTTGTTGCTGAACTTAATTCCTTATAGCCAGCATTTTGTTAAAGTGCTTATATATTTGATAATCTAAGGTAAACCCTCCTTCAGTTTTCTTAACTCTATATTGAGTTAATAACAAGTTCGAGTGCCTATATGTCCGAAAAATTTAATTTGAGCTAAACTTGTGCAGAGGGTATAGTCTGCTATTTCTTATGAAAACTTTCTTATGGCTGGTTGCACTAGGATGCATAATTGAATAATGACTTGAGAGTTAAGAGTGAACAAAATTGAGTTTTTTGCTTCAAAGATATTACTTTGGTGGGCAAGGTAATCTATCTGTTGTGAAAATTGCTCTTAAACTTTTCAAATTATCAACATGATAACTTGATGATTTTTGAATTTACTTCATCACAAACTAAACTTTGATGTGCAAATTTTGGGTCATTCATGCAAATGGATTGATCCACTAGGGGTGTTCAGCAATGAACTTTTTCTATTCTCTTGTCCAGGAAAACTACAGCCAGTTGAATGAGGCATTTGCTAGAACAGATCATTCATGGACATCTCTGACTCTAAAGGTACGATGATCAACATTTGTGTGATAGTTAGCATTGATAAACATTTTACTGCAAAGCATTTCTTCGTAATGCGACACAAAATCATTACTAGAGGCAGTTTCCTCTGTGCTAGATAGTTTGCAATTTTCATATAGTAATTATGTACTGCAGTATTAGTAAGTTGAATTTATAAAGTTATTGCTTTACTTTTGGACTATTCCAATTATGCACATCACTGGAAATTGTGAACGAGTTGGTTCAGTCCACCAACTCAAATGTCGCATTACTTTCAGAGAAAGTTGGAGAACTTCAGAAAATTATCAAGAGAGGCGATTCTGCTGTTGCAGCAGTGAAGGCTATTCATGTTTCTCGAAACCAAAAAGGAGGCTCTTTTGTTGCAGACTAAACGCCTAGTAGTTCTTGCTTTCTTTCGGCTTCACTAGGAAAGTAAGATTTATTAGGACCATTTTTTCTTAACTAGTTTTCACTCTTTTTTATATATTGTGTTTTCCTCCATTTTATGCCTCCCCTCCTAGTACAGCGGTTTACAATTTTGGTTTGAATGAAGATGCATGACGAACTTAAGTGCCTTAGATGAAATTTTGAAGTTTGAAGAGCAAATTAATAGAAAGATAATAGAGTTATATATTGCTTAGGGTTAGAATAATTTTCGTTTCTTTAATTGAGTTGTATAAGTAGTTTTATTTTTTGGTAAATCTTAAAACAGAAGTAACTTTTGCTATAGGAGTCCGATTGACTATTATAATATGTTTTTGGAATGTGATTTTTGAGCTCTATAAAAACTATTATAGGTTTACCATGATAGGTCGCATTTGGGCCTAAAAAAACATTGTTTAGGCGTTCATCCGTTAGTTTATACACTGCTTATACATTATTTATACACTTCTTATAACTGCTTATACATTGTTGTACACTGTTTATACACTTTTTATACATTGTTATAAACTTCTTATATATTGTTATACATTGTTTATACACTTCTTATACACTGTTTATACACTTTTTATACACTGCTTATACACTTTTTATATATTGTTATACACTGTTATAAACTTCTTATATATTGTTATACATTGTTATTCACTTCTTATACACTGTTATACATTGTTATACACTGTTTATACACTTCTTATACATTGTTATACCCTTCTTATATATTGTTATACACTATTTATACATTGTTTATACACTGTTTATACACTGTTATACACTGTTTATACATTGTTTATACACTTCTTATACACTGTTATACATTGTTATACACTTCTTATACATTGTTATAAATTGTTATACACTTCTTATATATTGTTATACACTATTTATACATTGTTTGTACATTGTTTATACACTGTTTATATAGTTCTTATACACTGTTATACAATATTTATGCACTTCTTATACACTGTTATACATTGTTTATACACTACTTATACACTGTTATACGTTGTTTATACACTATTTATGCACTGTTATATATTGTTATACACTTCTTATACAATGTTATATGTTTATAAACTTATTATTCATTGTTATACAATCTTCAAATCATAATTAATATTTGTTATCAAATTTCTAATGTTAATTTTAAAAGGAGATTTTCATGTTTATAGATTTGAAGATTTGTTACTGAGAAAGTTGAAATCCACCTTTGAAATGTGAAAATACCTTCTTATATGCTTTTATATATGCATTTTTTAATTGTAGGAACTGAATAGAATCTCATCTTTGGTGGTACAATTGAAAACCAAGAAGAATTTTTCTTTCCACTGAAGAAGAAGATTGAAGGAATTGAATAGAATCTCAACATTAAGTAATTTGAGTTTGTTATCTTTTTATATCTGTATCTAACACCTTTGCCGTAAGAAATATTACTATTATCTTGTAATTTAGATTAGGTCCTTTTGTTCCTAATGTATTTATACACTTCTTATACACTGTTATACATTGTTATACACTTCTTATACAATGTTATATGTTTATACACTTATTATACATTGTTATACACTGCTTATACATTATTATACACTATTTATACACTGCTTATACACCATTTATACACTTCTTGTACATTGTTATACACTTTTTATACACTACTTATACATGGTTATACACTATTATACACTTCTTATACACTACTTATACACCATTTATATAGTTCTTATACATTGTTATACACTGTTATACACTTCTTATACACAGCTTATACATTGTTTATACACTACTTATACACTGTTATACATTATTATACACTTCTTATACAATGTTATATGTTTATACACTTATTATATATTGTTATACACTCTTTATACACTGGTTATACATTGTTATACACTCTTTATATATTATTATACACTGTTTATACATTATTATACACTGTTTATACATTGTTATACACTTCTTATACATTGTAATACACTGTTTATACACTTCTTGTACATTGTTATACACTGTTATACATCGGTTATACACTATAATGCTTAAATGATGTATAAAATAAGGTACAAATAGTATATAAACAAGGTCTAACAGTTTCACAAAGGTATGCATAATGTATAACTAAAGTATGATTATATTGTATCACAAGGTATAACTAACGTATAATATTAATAAAAGTTATAAATACACTGTTATACACTGCTTATACACTATAATGCTTAAACAATGTATAAATAAGGCATAATTAATGTATCACAATGTATAATTAATGTATAATTAATGTAATTAACGTATAATTACGGTGATTATACCTTAGTTATACCTTCATTATACCTT
This sequence comes from Euphorbia tirucalli, assembly GCA_039660915.1. Taxonomy (NCBI): domain Eukaryota; kingdom Viridiplantae; phylum Streptophyta; class Magnoliopsida; order Malpighiales; family Euphorbiaceae; genus Euphorbia; species Euphorbia tirucalli. The sequence goes on along the minus strand of CM077636.1, from coordinate 36,210,559 downwards.
AAGATACACTATTACATTGATTATACCTTAATTATACCTTAAGATACACTATTATAGTGATTATACCTTAGTTATTCCTTATTTATACCCTAAGATACATTATTATATTGATTATACCTTAATTATACCTTAAGATACACCATTACAGTGATTATACCTTTGTCATACCTTAAGATACACTATTACATTGATTATACCTTAGTTATACATTAATTATACATTAGTTATACCTTAAGATACACTATTACATTGATTATACATTAGTTATACCTTAATTATACCTTAAGCTACACTATTACAGTGTTTATACCTTAGTTATACCTTAAGATGCACTATTATATTGATTATACCTTAGTTATACCTTAAGATACAAAGGTATAATTAGTTATACCTAAGTGAAAAAAATATGTCGAAAAAAGTACATACATATGGATTTTGTTTCGAAGATTAAAAAAAAACTTTCTAAAGTCACATGACAAAAAAATAAACAGATTGAGAGATAAATGCGAAATTAGATTAAAAATTATAAAAAGAGGAGAGAGAAACATGGACAAAGTAGAGAAGGTATTTTGGAGATTTTGATTTTTGTTTTGTTGTTTATTTTGTGAATGAGTCACGTAATACAGGAATAATTTTTTTGAGGTAAAAATGTTATATGGTGCCAGAACGTATGTATTTATGTAAAATGCCTATATTAGTATGATATTTTCCGCTTTGGGCCTAGCTCGCACGGATTTGTTTTTGGGTTCCTCCCAAAAAGCCACACACTAATTGAGTTTAGGTGGACACTTTATATTCAAGGTGTTTCTCCTTGAATTTTCCGATGTGGGACTTGGATTGTACCCCAACAATCTTCCCTTCAAACCAAGGACCAAACAGCTCATGTCCTCCCTTCGAGCGATAATTGATCCATCAAATCATCTTGCACCACCGTTATCAACGACCGGGACACGCCGCCTGACCACCACAATGTCAGGAAGACTTTCAACACAAGGCATCAAACACGAATCTCTAATCATGAGGTCATACCGAGGGCCTCCCGCACAACGCAGTCCACTATTCGGAACTGTCTCCAAACCATGGCTCTGATACCACTTGTGATGGATTGCCAAACATCACCATAACTCCATATTAGTATGATATTGTCCGCTTTGGGCCAAGCCCGCATGGATTTATTTTTGGGTTCCTCCCAAAAGGCCTCATACTAATTGAGTTTAGGTGGACATTTTATATTTAAGGTGTTTCTCCTTGAATTTTCCGATGTGGGACTTGGATTATACTCCAACAATCCTCCCCTGTCAGTCAACAAAACATACTCATCAGCATAATACTGTGTGGAAGGATGACGGTCTCTAATTAACCGCCAAAGTGGAACAAATGGCGATGCATCTGGCACTGGTAACTCATCATGGACAATCCCATCCATTTCAGCTTCCTATGGAGCATCAACATCATCAGTACCCTGTTGGTCAATAGTGTGATCATCATCTCTTGCATGTGTGCCTACATGCCTAGGAGGAACTGGATCCAAATCAATAAAGTCATCAGTAGGTTGAATAACTATCTCAGGCTACTGTAGGGAATGATCAGTAGGCTGAGAAACTACTTCAGGCTGCTGTAGAAGATCATCAGTAGGTTGAGGAACTGCTTTAGCCTTGTGAACATCTTTAAAAGTCTGATCTTCCATAAATATGACATATCGTCTTCTTATAACTTTCTTTATGACTAGATCATAAAGCCTATAACCTATTTCATCTTGTCTATAGCCAAGGAACACACATTGCCTAGTCTTCACATTAAGCTTAGATATCTCATCTTTGGGAATATGCACAAAGGCCTTGCATCCAAAGATGCGCTAGTGATCGTAAGAAACATCTTTGCTGCTCCAAACCCTTTCAGGAAAATCAAAATGCAAAGGAACATAGGGTGTAGGGTTTAAAACATATACAACAGTACTCAAAGCCTCACCCCAAAATGATATAGGCAATCCAGCATATGACAACACACATCTAACTCACTCAACCAGTGTCCTGTTCGTCCGCTCTGCTAAACCATTCCGCTGCGGGGTCTTAGGAGGAGTCCTTTGGTGCCAAATACCTTACTGTCTGTAATAAGCAACAAACGGAAATATGTATTCACCTCCATTATCTGTTCGGATACATATGAGCTTCTTCCCAGTCTGTCTCTCAATAAGAGCTTTAAATTGCTTGAAAGCTAATAATACTTGTGTTGGGATTTTTCACCGGAAATCACCCTATAAAAGCGGAAGAACGCGGTGATTTCCTCAAATCCAGTCCCAGGAGCAATTGAAGTGGAAATTGAAAAACATAAAATTAAATAGAAAGAGATTAAAATTTCATACCAGAAAAATCTCTTTCAGAGACGGATGATGACTGCAGAACTCAATTTAGAATTCCTCCACTCTCACGTACACGAACGCTCGGCGAATGCAACCCGTGCTAGCGATGGAAAAACAAAACCAAGGAGAGGAGAGGCTAGAGAATTCGGCTAGGAGCTAATAGCCTTAGTGTTGGCCGAATTTTTCTAACCCTAGGTATTTATACCTAGGGTTGGCCGAATTCCTTAGGGGATTCTGGCCCATCTTGGCTCCCCTCTATCTTGTGCGGGCTTTCTTGTTTTAATTCAGGCCCAGTCTAATTTTAATTAATTTGGTTCAAATTAATTCAAGCCCAATTTTAATATACCCATGTATTTAATATATTACTCCAAGTAATATATTATTTACATCCAAATTAAAATTGGCTTGAAATTTAATTTAATCCATCAAATTAAAATTAACTCTGCACAAAATAAAATCATATGTAAACCCATACATATGAATATTTCCACCCAGGAAATAATTTCATAATTAATCCAATTAATTATGAAGAGCCAATTGAATATATTAATTTTATTATTATGATCAATCCAATTGATCTTTATAATATAATTAATATATACACACTTCTCCCTCCATGGTATATACTCCAAGTATACATGTTATTCCTTAAGTCTGCATTCTATCGTTCTATGTGTACGATCCTGTGGGCCCATTTTTATGTTGGCAGCGGGCCTTTGGCCCGCAGACTGCAGTTGGGCTCTAGCAAGCCACTGTAGCCTCCAATTAAGATGGAGATGGCAGTCTAACTGATATCATAACCCTGTAGTTTAAACTTGTACATCCCATGTCATTGATATCGGTGTCCAACACAGAGGCATGGATTGATCACCCTCTTTTGTGTTCAGACATTAACTTGATCCCGAATGTACTGATGCTCACAAACAAGTACCAACTTGTTTGGGTGTGGCCACACTCTTATCAGTCACATTCATCAAGAGGCCGGTGATATCTTCTCAGTTGGTTACTGAGTGACAAATCCCTTCTGCATATCCATAGTATTACCATGTTCAGTGACATACCCGAAAGCACCCATACTTGGCACCCTATTACAGGCCCTTTAGGCGTACCCCTAAGTATGCGACATCACATGTAACACCATCATATGGTTAGGTCAAAGGATCCATACAAGTACTACACGAGAATCCATTGTGATACCATACCATGTGGATTACTCGTTCAGTGGATCTATCCAGTACCATGCACCCAGGCATGTACCCATTAACTTGGTTGACATTCCATGTCCAATGACCGGTAAGACACCGCCATACAACCAGGTTAATGATAGTCTGTTGTTCCATTCATTCCCATGACTGGAACAGACTACGGATCTATTTATGGTCATATCGTTAACCCTATCCATGGTCTTACTGCTAAGTGCATGACACTAGTCATCATGGATATGGATATGTCCATTGGATACTTCATTTACTATACTGCACAAGATAAATATAATAAATGAATTGATGCCTTTATTAATGACACAAATAAGTACAACACATAAATCCAATAAATGCATAGTACAAATACAAGGACCAATGCCTCGGGACTAGGGCATTTCCAACAATCTCCCACTTGCACTAGTTCCAACTAGGCATGGGCCTAATCCCTATAGATCTAGTATGACCCTCATGCTTGGGCTGGGCCAGTGCCTTGGTCAATGGATCTGCGACATTATCCTCGGTGTCCACTCTGTGCAATGCAATGTCACCTCTCTCCGCAATTTCTCGTATGAGGTGAAACTTTCTGAGCACGTGCTTTGTGTTCTTGTGTGACCGGGGCTCCTTAGCTTGTGCGACGGCCCCATTGTTGTCACAGAAGATATCGACTGGGTCCTGGATAGTTGGCACTACTCCCAACTCAGTGATAAACTTCTTCATCCACACAGCTTCCTTAGCTGCATCACACGCAGCGATGTACTCAGCTTCTGTCGTAGAGTCCGCTATGGTTGGTTGCTTTGAGCTCCTCCAGCTTACAGCACCACCATTCAGCAAGAATACGTACCCTGACTGCGATTGGTACTCATCTTGGTCTGTCTGGAAGCTTGCATCAGTATACCCAGTAACTGATAACACTTCCTGACCACCATACACCAAGAAGCTATCCTTAGTCCGGTTAAGGTACTTGAGGATTGCCTTGACAGCTTTCCAGTGATCCTCCCCGGGATCCTGCTGGTATCGGCTCGTCATACTCAGTGCAAAGGCGACATCAGGTCTCGTACACAACATAGAGTACATGATTGATCCAATAGCCGAGGCATATGGAACCAATTTCATGTTCTCCCTGTCCTCCCTTGTTTTAGGACAGTTCTTCTTACTAAGTTTCAGCCCATGGCCCATTGGCAAGAAACCTTTCTTGGCCCAGTCCATGCTGAATCTTTTCAGAACTTTGTCAATGTACGAAGCCTGACTTAGGCCCAGAAGCCGATTTGATCTATCCCTATAGATCCTGATCCCTAGGATCATCTCAGCTTCACCTAAGTCCTTCATTGCGAAGCACTTACTCAGCCACTGCTTTACCCCTTGCAGTGTAGGTATGTCGCTTCTAATGAGTAGGATGTCGTCTACATACAGTACCAAAAATGTGACAATGCTCCCACTAGTCCTCTTATACACACAAGGCTCATCCAGATTCTGTATGAAGCCATATTCCTTTATAGCCTCATTGAATCTTAGATTCCAACTACGGGATGCTTGCTTCAGTCCATAAATGGACCTTTGAAGTTTGCATACCCTTCCCGGATACTTAGGATCGACAAAACCCTCAGGTTGTGTCATGTACACATCCTCGAGTAGCTTTCCATTAAGGAAAGCGGTTTTGACATCCATTTGCCATACCTCATAGTCATACCATGCGGCAATGGCCAGTAGTATCCTGATGGATTTGAGCATGGCTACTGGTGAGAAAGTTTCATCATAGTCTATCCCATGGACTTGTCTGAAACCTTTCGCAACCAGACGCCCCTTGAAGGTATTATCAGCTTTTAGCTTATAGCACCACTTGCAACCTATTACCTTAGCACCCGGAGGTGGATCAACCAAGTTCCAAACTTGGTTATCGTACATAGATTGCATTTCTGCCTCCATGGCTTTACGCCAATTCGCAGACTGTGGGCTAGCCATAGCCTCTTGGTAGGTTTTGGGTTCTTCTTCATCCCAGATGAGAAGAGTTTGATCATTGGTGACGAGGAAACCATACCTCTCCGGTTCCCGACGATCCCTACCAGACCTTCTAGGTTCTTGTATGGCCTGGGTCGGTGCCTCCACTTGTGGAAGCTCCACCTGGGCCTTCGAGCTATCCTCTTCAGGAGCTTGTGGACCTTGAACTTCCCTGAGTTCAACGTTGCTCCCACTATCTTTCTTGGAAAGGAACTCCTTTTCCAGAAAGACCCCCTTCCTTGCCACGAACACCTTGTTCTCGGCGGGGTTGTAGAAGTAATACCCTTTGGTTTCCCTAGGGTAGCCCACAAACAGGCATTTATCGGTTTTGGGCTCTAGCTTGCCACTAGTCAATTTCTTGACATGTGCTTCGCATCCCCAAATCCTTAGGAAAGACACATTGGGCTCCTTGCCCGTCCATATCTGATATGGGGTCTTTTCCACTGCCTTAGTCGGAGTATTGTTTAAAATGAGAGCTGCTGTCTCGAGGGCGTGTCCCCAGAAACTAATTGGGAGAGTTGCTTGACTCATCATTGAGCGGACCATGTCCAACAGGGTCCTATTCCTCCGTTCGGACACCCCATTCCATTGTGGTGTGCCGGGAGGAGTGAGCTGTGGAACTATTCCATGCTCTCTCAAGTATGAGTCAAACTCTAGGCTCATATACTCACCGCCTCGGTCCGACCGAAGGGCTTTGATATTCCTGCCTAGCTGGTTCTGTACCTCGTTCCTAAATTCCTTGAACCTATCAAGGGTCTCGGACTTGTGTTTCATCAGATAGACGTAGCCATATCTGCTGAAATCATCCGTGAACGTGACGAAGTACAGATGCCCACCTCTGGTCGCTGCGCTCATAGGTCCACATACATCTGAATGTATTAGGTCCAACAAGCCAGTGGCCCTTTCAGCCCTTTTGCTAAAAGGTGCCTTTGTCATCTTGCCTCTTAAACATGATTCGCATGTATCAATTGACTCCAAGTCAAATGACCCTAGAGCTCCAGCTTTGTGAAGCCTAGCTATGCGCTTCTCGTTTATATGGCCAAGACGACAATGCCATAGGTAGACTGGATTAAGTTCGTTAGGCTTAACCCTTTTCGTGTTTATGTTATAGATGTGATTGGTTTCATTTAAGTCCAGGAAATACAGGCCATTATTTAATAGAGCATCTCCATAAAATAACCCCTCTCTAGATATTGAAATTCGACCATTTATAATAGAAAATTCAAATCCAGACATGTCCAACATTGATACAGAAATGATATTCCTGCACATAGCAGGTACAAAGTAACAATGTTCCAAAATCAAAACCAATCCGCTGGGCATCAATAGGTGGTATTCGCCGATCTCTATGGCAGCAACCCTTGCTCCATTCCCGACTCGCAAGTCCACCTCACCCGACCCCAGCGACCTTCTGTTCTTAAGTCCCTGCACATTGCAACAAATGTGAGAACCACATCCAGTATCCAATACCCAGGATGTTGAAACAGTAAGGTTAATATCTATAACATAAATACCTGAAGAGGACGCACCTTGGCCCCTTCTCTGCTCTCCCATCAGTTTGGGACACGATCTCTTCCAATGGCCCGCCTGTCTGCACCCGAAACAGACGTCCTCAGGACCTGCCTTCTGCTGGCCTTTGGGTTGGGCCTTGGCCTTCTTAGCTTTGGCCTTCTTGGCCTTGGCCTTGGCCTTTTCCTTGGCCTTACCCTTAGCAAGAGGAGCGTTCCCCTTGTTAACCAACAGCACCAGCGGAGTCTTCTTGATCGACTGCTCAGTAAGCTTAAGCATCCCATGCAGCTCACTGACAGTACGGTTCATCCCTTGCATATTATAGTTTAGGATGAACTGATCATAAGAATCCGGTAAGGACGCCAGGATCGTGTCAACCGCCAACTCTTGAGAGATAGGCGATCCGAGACGGGCCAAAGTATCCAAATAGCCCTTCATCTTGAGCACGTGAGTACTCACAGATGTCCCGACCCCCATCTTACAAGAGTGGAATGCCTTATTGGTCAGGTACCTTTCCTGACGAGCTTGCTCCTGAAACATCTCATTGAGAGTTGTTATCATAGCATAGGCTTGATGGTCCATAAACTGCTTTTGCAGTTCGGGGACCATGCACGCCAACATAAGGCACGTCACATCCCGGTTGTCCTTGACGTGCGCCTCGCATTCCGCTAGCTGTGCAGCCGTCGGATTACGTCCCTGAGGCGCAGCCGGCACAGGCCTTTCCAGTACATACTCTTTCGACTCTTGTCTTAGAACTATCCTCAAGTTCCTAGACCAGTCTAAAAAGTTAGGACCGGAAAGCTTGTCCTTCTCAAGAATCGATCGCAGTGATAAGGTATTAGTGTTTGCCATTTGGGTGTTTCTACACAGAAAAACATTTAGAGTGTTAATAAAGGGCTTTACTTTGTTGATCCCATATAAAATTAATAATGAATCAAGTTATTAATTTAACCGAGTTGTTGGGCTCATGGGCCGAGATCCATATTTCATTAAGATATAGCCAAACGAGGGTTTGGTACAACTACACCTTAACTATTTAGGTAGGAACGCCGTCCAATCCCAACCTAGGGACTCTCGGTTTGATGGGCTTGTTGGCACTTACCCATCTGTGCTTAGGGCTAGGAGAATCCTACTACCCATGCTAAGTCAAAACCTCCATCCAATTGTTAGAGTATCCCATACTCTAACCCAATACAAAGTGACAATACTCCAGTGCATCCTGCGAGGGCATGGTCTACAACTGGCCTATTCCCACCTCGATTCGGTTTTGGATGAGGGAAGCACTTTTAAGCGACTTAGTAATTTCCATTTGGTTATTAGATTCAATTATAACGGCTTACATACATAAAGCGGGTGAATGAGCTATATGTAACATACATTCATACATGCAAAAGAATATATAAATGATTAAATAAAATAAAATGGACTGCTATGGGCCTATATTACATCCTAATATAATTCTAGTAAACCTATACTAGAAATACATATTAGGTGGGCCTCCTCCTTCTCCTTCTGGGCTTGCACCTCCATTTGGGCTTGCACCTCCATTTGGGCTCACCACTCCATGGGCTTCTTCTTTTACAAATTTTATAATATATAACTTAAATAAAATAAAATTACGTTAAAAGAAAAACGACACGCAGGCCGTATTTACCCAAAAGAAAAATACAACCCAACTCGTAAAAGGCCCAATAGCATCCAATCATACATTCATTCAACCATACATATGCATCCAATACATACAATTCAAAAGCATGTCAAAATGCATGATTTAAGCCCATTTAAATTATGTCAAAGCCATTATTTGGAAATCGCCAATTTTGGCCCACCATGGTTCTAACCCTTAACGGGCTTTGGGCCTCCAGCCCAGGCAGTCCAACTGCTCCCACTGGAATTGGAAAACCATGGGTCCAATTTAGCCATCCGAGTAATTGTGCCAAAATTACCCGAACCAATTTCCATTAACCACATTAATTTCCAAATTAATGTCACATGAACGAAATTAAAATTCATCCAAGAAACCATGCGCATTTAAATTGCATAAATTTAAACACACAAATTTTAAAACCAATTAAAATTTCAAAACTGGGCCCCGGACCCAAAACCCGCAAAATCCAAAAACTGGGCCCGGCCCGCTGCAGCCGCCTAGCGGCTGCCCGCTGCTGCCGTGCGGCAGCCACTGCCCAGCAGTGGCTGCCGCGCCTCCCGCCGCGTGCGGCGGCCGTCGGCGGCGATTCCGCCGCTGGCAGCCCCGCCGCCGGGAGGCCGATTTTTTTTTTTTTTTTTTATAAAAAACAGAATTAAATCAATCCAAAAAAAAAAAAAAATTACCCAATCATCATCCATAGCAATTCACAAGAATTACAACAATACAATAAAATTAAAACAACATAAACCAATATGCAATATTAATTTTTATTGTATTAAAACACATGGGAAAAATCATAAAAACCCATACCATGAATCCCAATCAAAAAACATCCAATTTCAAAATAGGGATTCAACCAAATTAATCAATTCCCACGGATCAAAAGCCTGCTCTGATACCACTGTTGGGATTTTTCACCGGAAATCACCCGATAAAAGCGGAAGAACGCGGTGATTTCCTCAAATCCAGTCCCAGTAGCAATTGAAGTGGAAATTGAAAAACATAAAATTAAATAGAAAGAGATTAAAATTTCATACCAGAAAAATCTCTTTCAGAGACGAATGATGACTGCAGAACTCAATTTAGAATTCCTCCACTCTCACGTACACGAACGCTCGGCGAATGCAACCCGTGCTAGCGATGGAAAAACAAAACCAAGGAGAGGAGAGGCTAGAGAATTCGGCTAGGAGCTAATAGCCTTAGGGTTGGCCGAATTTTTCTAACCCTAGGTATTTATACCTAGGGTTGGCCGAATTCCTTAGGGGATTCTGGCCCATCTTGGCTCCCCTCTATCTTGTGCGGGCTTTCTTGTTTTAATTCAGGCCCAGTCTAATTTTAATTAATTTGGTTCAAATTAATTCAAGCCCAATTTTAATATACCCATGTATTTAATATATTACTCCAAGTAATATATTATTTACATCCAAATTAAAATTGGTTTGAAATTTAATTTAATCCATCAAATTAAAATCAACTCTGCACAAAATAAAATCATATGTAAACCCATACATATGAATATTTCCACCCAGGAAATAATTTCATAATTAATCCAATTAATTATGAAGAGCCAATTGAATATATTAATTTTATTATTATGATCAATCCAATTGATCTTTATAATATAATTAATATATACACACTTCTCCCTCCATGGTATATACTCCAAGTATACATGTTATTCCTTAAGTCTGCATTCTATCGTTCTATGTGTACGATCCTTCTTTATGTTGGCAGCGGGCCTTTGGCCCGCAGACTGCAGTTGGGCTCTAGCAAGCCACTGCAGCCCCCAATTAAGATGGAGATGGCAGTCTAACTGATATCATAACCCTGTAGTTTAAACTTGTACATCCCATGTCATTGATATCGGTGTCCAACACAGAGGCATGGATTGATCACCCTCTTTTGTGTTCAGACATTAACTTGATCCCGAATGTACTGATGCTCACAAACAAGTACCAACTTGTTTGGGTGTGGCCACACTCTTATCAGTCACATTCATCAAGAGGCCGGTGATATCTTCTCAGTTGGTTACTGAGTGACAAATCCCTTCTGCATATCCATAGTATTACCATGTTCAGTGACATACCCGAAAGCACCCATACTTGGCACCCTATTACAGGCCCTTTAGGCGTACCCCTAAGTATGCGACATCACATGTAACACCATCATATGGTCAGGTCAAAGGATCCATACAAGTACTACACGAGAATCCATTGTGATACCATACCATGTGGATTACTCGTTCAGTGGATCTATCCAGTACCATGCACCCAGGCATGTACCCATTAACTTGGTTGACATTCCATGTCCAATGACCGGTAAGACACCGCCATACAACCAGGTTAATGATAGTCTGTTGTTCCATTCATTCCCATGACTGGAACATACTACGGATCTATTTATGGTCATATCGTTAACCCTATCCATGGTCTTACTGCTAAGTGCATGACACTAGTCATCATGGATATGGATATGTCCATTGGATACTTCATTTACTATACTGCACAAGATAAATATAATAAATGAATTGATGCCTTTATTAATGACACAAATAAGTACAACACATAAATCCAATAAATGCATAGTACAAATACAAGGACCAATGCCTCGGGACTAGGGCATTTCCAACAACTTGATCATTACTTTTCAAGGTGTAAACACACATCTTCCTTGAATAGTCATCGATGAATGTAACAAAATAAAGAGAACCATCAACTGTCCTTGTGGACATTGGACCAAAAATATCGGAATGCACCAGATTAAGTATTTTCTCCTTCCTAGAAGGAGGATGGCTGTGAAAGGAGACTCTCGTTTGTTTACCTGCCCAGCAATCAGAACATCTCTTCAAGTGAATATCATGCACACCAGATAGCAATTTCTTCTTGGACAATATAGACATGCCCTTTTCACTCATGTGAGCAAGTCTTTTATGCCACAAGTTAATTGCATTAACATTCTCCACTGCATTAACAATTCTTTTTTAGAACTTTGGTTGCACCCGGTACAACTTAGAATGTTTGCTACCTCTTGCCACAATCAAAGAACCTCGAGTGAGCTTCCACTGTCCATTACCAAAGCTGCTATGGTAACCATCATCATCAAGCAAGCAAGCCTATAGAATTCAAACTCAATCTCATATCTAGAACATATTTCACATTATGCAAAACCAACTCCATCCTCGTGTCAAACTTCAAACAGACTTCACCAACACCGACAGTCTTTGATAGCATATTGTTACCCATCTGTACATCACCAAAGTCACCTGGAGTGTAAGATGAAAAATGGTCTCTTTGTCATGTAACATGACACGAAGCACCACTATTAATCACCCAACTCGAATCATCATGTACAAGATTAACAACATCACAATCATAACAAATCAGGAGATTACTAGTAGTAGCATTAACAACATCGTTTTCATTACCACTGTTATCTTTCTTCTGATTGTTCTGTGTACCTTTCTTCTTCTCCTTCACCTTTTCATTCTTTAGCATTCTGCAGTAATTTCTGGTATGTCCTGTTTTGCCATAGTGGTAGCACTCAACATTGGTAAACTTACCCTTAGAACTGCTGCACTGATTTCCTCTGTTACCCTAACCTCTACTCTGACTTCTCCTCCTTCTTTTTGTAACTAGGGCTTCTGACTACAAAGAGGAACCTAGTGACTTTTTTCTAATCTCTTTATTCAGAATACTGCCTGTGAGCGGACGATGTTTTCCTCTCTTGGAAGGGAGCCTCGATATCAAGCAACCCTCCCTCGGGGGGTTTTTGTAATGAAAATTTGATTTTGGAAAATTCATTATTTCGTAAAAGAATCGAGACCTAAGTCTCGATAGAGTAAGAGTCGCCACTCGGCTCAGCTTAACCGGGAAATTAAAGCGTAGCTGAACCAGACGAGGGCCTCTACACTTTTCAGAGATCTAGGTCCGGACAAGTTCCTTCTTTTATGTCTAATCAAAATAAATTCAGCCAATGTTCATTGATAGCATTTTATCTTTCTGAAGTGGATTTTTATTGATTTAATCATGCAGCAGACACGCAAATAAAAAGTAGTAAATAAACAAATTATTACAACCCAATCGAATCAGAAGAAAAAACTATCCTAGGAGATACACTTGTATAATTCAGGGATCGGGATACAACCTCCTATTTTACACAAATATCTAAAGAATTGAGATTAAAATAAACAAATAAAAATAAATAAAGTTAAACCCTGCAAAACAAAGGTTGGACTCAAATAGACAGAACGGGGGGATTAGAGATTGGGGGTATGCATTTTTAGGGGGTAGTCGGGTGAACTCGGCTAGTTCGCCCGGCTAGACCTGGAAAACGGTTTTGAAACGTTCCTGTGTTTTTGTTACATAAAAATAAATTTTTGAAAATATTTTCTTTTTCCGATTTACTTCCATTTATCATGTAAGGTGGGTCGATTTTCGGGAGATTTGGATCTCCGTCGTTGTTCTGTTCTAAATGCGATAACTTCAAAATTTAAATCTAAGGTCATGGATGCATGGGATAAATTCATTTTTGATGATTCTCTGATTTTTCTGAACTTTTATGATTTTTGTGATGTTTCTGCTGCTGACCAGAAAACTACAGCCGTGCGGTTGTAATTACAGTCGTGCAACTGTAATTATAGTCGTACAACTGTAAAGTACTTCTGATCCAAAAAAGTTGAAATTATTTCGATGGGCAGGATTCAAAGCCAAGGAGCAAGAACTGTCGTGCGACTGTAATTACAGCCGTACGACTGTTCATCCTGTCCAGAACCAGAATACTTTTATTTTTGGATTTTTTACTGAGGTGACGAAAGATGGGAGGATTTACAGCCATGGAGAGCCAACTATGGTCGTACTACTGTAATTACAGTCGTGCGACTATAATTACAATCGTACGGCTATTCATCCTACCCAGAAAAAGCAGAGCAAAACATTTTGATCTTATGCACGAAATCAAACCAAAACACACAGAAGAGGAAAGAAAGCACTAGTTTTAGGTGTATTTACCCTTGTAGCGTAGATCCACCGTCGATTTGGCCCGGGAGACGCCTTGAATTGGCTCCAAATTGCTTCTCCTCCTTTGTATCTCAAGGTACCCAAAATAAAATCCAACAACTCCAAAAAGTTATAGATTTGAGTGTGTTTAGGGGTTTATATGTGTCTGTCAAGTCCAAACCTATGATTTCTAACCGGTTTTAAACTACAGGAGGCATTCAAGGCCCCTCAAATCACGCCTTTTTTTTCTCTTTCGCGGTATGGGCTACTGCACCTGCTGCGATCCTACAGTCGTACGACTGTAAATATAGTTGCACGACTGTAGTTACAATCGTGTGGCTCAAGTCTCTCTCTCTTTTTTTTTTGGCTGGAAAATTCTGGCGCTTATAGCTGCCCCTCGTGTGACCAAATTTGACATATGATGTCAAGTTTAAAAATACCTGTGGTGATGAATTTGAGAACACGAATTAAAGTGTCGTAAACATAAAGAAAGAAAGACGAACCTGACTTGTCGAAGTCTTGTTGAGATGATGATCTGAGCTGATTGGGTGACATAAGCCGATACATGGTTTACATTACCCGAGGTGAAGTTGATTTGGGCTGATACCGGATCTACATATATCCGAGGCGGATCTGCTGAATTTTTGAAACGATGAATCTGACATAAGCCGATACCAGGTCTACATTACCCGAGACGAGGCTGATCTAGGCTGATACCGTATTTACATATATCCGAGGTGGATCTACTGAATTTTTGAAGTGAAGCTGATCTGGGCCTGACACCGGGTCTATATTACTCGCGGCAGATCTACTGAATTTATGAGGTGAAACTGATCTGGGCCTGACAACTGGTCTATATTACTCGCGGCGGATCTGTTAAATTTCTAAGACACAGCTGATTTGGGCCTGACATCAGGTTTATATATACCCGTGGTGAATCTACTGAGGTGAAGCTGATCTGGGCCTGACACTGGGTCTATATTACTCGTGGTGGATCTGCTGAATTTTTGAGGTGAAGCTGATCTGGGCTTGACACCGGGTCTATATTACCCACGGCAGATTTGCTAAATTTTTGAGACACAGCTGATTTGGGCCTGACATTAGGTCTATATATACCCGCGGCGAATCTGCTAAGCTGAAGTTGATCTGGGCCTGACACCGGGTTTATATTACCCGTGGCGGATCTGCTAAATTTCTGAGACACAGCTAATTTATGCCTGACATCGGGTCTATATATACCTGCAGTGAATCTGCTGAGGTGAAGCTGATCTGGGCCTGACGCCAGGTCTATATTACCTGTGGTGGATCTGCCAAATTTATAAGGTGGAGCTAATATGGGCCTAACACCGGGTCTATATTACCCACGGCGGATCTGCTAAATTTATGAGGTGATCTGGGCCTGAAGTCGGGTCTATATTACCCGTGGCGGATCTGTTAAATTTCTGAGACATAGCTGATTTAGGCCTGACATCGGGTCTGTATATACCCGCGGTGAATCTGCTGAGGTGAAGCTGATCTGGGCCTGACACCAGGTCTATATTACTCGCGGCGGATCTGTTGAGGTGAAGTTGATCTGAGCCTGACACCGGGTCTATATTACCTGCGGCGGATCTGCCAAATTTCTAAGGTGGAGCTGATTTGGGCCTGACACCGGATCTATATTACCCGCTGCGGATTTTCTAAATTTGAAAGGATGAATCTGACCAAAGCCGATACCGGGTTTATCTATACCCGAGGTGAGGCTGCTAGTTTGAAGTTGCATTGAGGATGTGTATTTATTCCTTGATCGATAATTTTAGAAACAAAAATTTTTGCCCCTTCGATCAAGAATAAATACGGCTCACTTGTTCTGCCTTTAGACATCTGTAAGAGGCAAGCAATACCCTTCTTGGGGTTATATTGGCGTGAACAAAAATTCTGACAATTGAGAAATTTCTCATAAATGAGATTTAGAGTCATATAGTTCTGATTTACACGTTATAGCCCTGAGAGTGCCCCTGGATTAGGCCATTTCCCCTTTAGGAGCGATTCCAATCCAGGACAACCCGATAATAGAGATAAGTACCTATAATTGGATTGATTTTGATGCATGTATGCATGAATTATGTGTACACTTTAAACGTATACATGTATCATGGATGTATGTATGATTTAAGTGTATGCATGTATGCAACATGATGCTTTTATTTTTGTTCTGGGTATCTGTGCGAGTCCGGGGATGAAATTTGTGGCTTACGATTAGCCTCAGTGGTAGCCCAGATGATTTACAGCATCACGTCTATAGGAGTTGCCTCGGCTAAGGCCCTGATTTATCTGGATTCTATTTGTTCTAATTGCCCTATTGAAACCCACAGACACTTCTTCTCGATTTCAGGCAAGTTTTTGTACCATGCTGACTCAGTCTGATTGTCTCAACATCTTTCTGATCGACTGGCTATCACATAGATC
This sequence comes from Euphorbia tirucalli, assembly GCA_039660915.1. Taxonomy (NCBI): domain Eukaryota; kingdom Viridiplantae; phylum Streptophyta; class Magnoliopsida; order Malpighiales; family Euphorbiaceae; genus Euphorbia; species Euphorbia tirucalli. The sequence goes on along the minus strand of CM077636.1, from coordinate 36,194,404 downwards.
TGGTTATTGGAGAAGTTGAACCTCTCGAGTATCCTTCCACTTTATTCGTGGTATGTTTTGAAGTGCTATCAGCCTTAGTGGATCAGGATCACGGGCTTTGCCAAGGAATGTTCTATATGGTCGAGCAAGAGGATGAGAATTAGACGTTGTATTTATGTAATGTATAATGTTCTGACCTAGTATCGGTGTTTGTAACAGGAGTTCCATTTGCATTATCATGGGCTTGGATGCAATGACCTACCGATGGATGTTTATATGTAATGACACAATGTATGGAAGATGAACATCTAACCAGAAATCCAAGCATGTATAATATCACCATGATGACATTAGAATGAGTATGATAGGGAAATTGATAGTAACTCTGACTTCGAACATCACCCTCTTCTTGTTACCAACACTTCCTCTCGGTTTTCCGTGTCAGAAATTTTCTCTTTGTGATTTGATGATTTTCTGATTTTTCTGAACTTTTATGATTTTTGTGATATTTCTACTACTGACTAGAAACTACAGCCGTGCGACTGTAATTACAGTCATGCGATTATAAAGCACTTCTTATCCAAAAAATTTGAAATTATTTCGATAGGCAGGATTCAAAGCCAAGGAGCAAGAACAGTTGTGTGACTGTAATTATAGCAGTACGGCTGTTCATCCTGTCCAGAACCAGAATACTTTTATTTTTGGATTTTATGCTGAGGTGATCGAAGATGGGAGGATTTATAGCCGTGGAGAGCCAACTATGGTCGCACGACAGTAATTACAGTTGTGCGACTATAATTACAGCCGTACGACTGTTCATCCTACCCAGAAACAGCAGAGTAAAACATTTTGATCTTATGCATGAAATCAAACCAAAACACACAGAAGATGAAGCAAAGCACTAGTTTTAGGTGTATTTACCTTTGTAGCGCAGATCCACTGTTGATTTGGCCCGGGAGACGCCTTGAATTGGCTCCAAATTGCTTCTCCTCCTTTGTATGTCAAGGTACCCAAAATAAAATCCAACAACTCCAAAAAGTTATGGATTTGAGTGTGTTTAAGGGTTTATATGTGTTTGTCAAGTCCAAACCTGTGATTTCTAACCGGTTTTAAACTTTACAACGCCAGAATCAAAAGAAAAAGAGTAGAAGAAAATGATGCTTTTTGTTGGTTTTTTTTTCTTCTCTTCTTTTTCCCTCTCTTCTTCTTAATTTCTCCCTTTTTTTTGCCTTTTGCTTTTCCCTTTCTTTTCTCATCCTCCCCTTCTTTTCTAGTTGCAGCAGGCATTAAATGCCCCTCAAATCACGCCTTCTTTTTTTCTCTTTTGCGGTATGGGCTGCTGCACCTGCTGCGATCCTACATATGTACGACTGTAAATACAGTCACACAACTATAGTTACAGTCATGTGGCTCAAGTCTCTTTTTTTTTGATGGAAAATTCCGGCGCTTACACTACCCTTGGCTAACTCAAAGGAAACAATACTATTTAGAGCAGAGTTACACAAAGACGTTCTAAACGTCTCCCAAGAGTCCGACAATGTACTAAGAACCCACAAAGCCTGTATCTCATCCTTAAACTTGATTCCCATTCCTTCAAGCTGATTCATAATTGCCTGTAAGGCATTCAAGTGATTTATCAATGAGCTTCCATCTTATATTTCAAGTTGATCATTTGTTTAATCATGAACAACTTGTTATTCCCTGTTTTTTGAGCATACAGCTCCTCAAGCATGTTCCACAACTTCCATGCATCTCTCTCACCAATAACAAGGTTCAAAACACTATCCTCTACCCACTGTCTAATAAACTCATAAGCTTGCTGATGCAAAATAATCCATTCTGCCTCTTCCTTATCCTCAGGTTTATCACTAAAAACTGGTAGATAATAGTCTTTCACATAAAGGTGGTCTTCCATTTTTGTTTTCCAAACATGGTAATTGGAACCATTTAAATGAACCATTCTAATGTTATTAGTCTCCATCATTTACACAAGTCCAATAACAACAATATCAATAACCAATAGCTCTGCTACCATTTGTGATGGACTGCCAAACATCACCTTGACTCCATATTAGTATGATATTGTCCACTTTGGGCCAAGCCTGCACGGATTTTTTTTGGGTTCCTCCCAAAAGGCCTCATAGTAACTGAGTTTAGGTGGAAACTTTATATTCAAGGTGTTTCTCCTTGAATTTTCCGATGTAGGACTTGGATTGTACACCAACAAAATGCATAATATCTTTCTTGAAATCTTTTTTCATCCCTCGCTCATGCCTGGCCTGAGAAGGAGATCCCTTGTTATAATAGAATCCCGTTCTCTTGAGGTTGTGTAAATTTTGAGTGGAACCCTTTCCTGTAATGATCTCCATCCGCTTCGAAATATTATCTGTAGCATAAAACATTTGCTTGAGTTTGGTTTTGAGTACAAGATTCAGCAAGTGTTCAGGGAGGCTAACTTTTGTGCTGATAAATTAGCTAGTTTAGCTAGAAATTATGATTTGGGTCTTTTCTATTCTGGAAAATCCATCGATGCGCTTAATGGAGTTGTTGTATTATGATGTTTTAGGTGTTGCTAGAAACAAGCTTGTTCAATGTGTGGAGCCTGACTAGCTTCTATTTCTTTGTTGTTTCTTTTTTCTTTCCCTGTTCTTGTTGTTCTTGCTTTCATATTCAATAAAAAAAAACTAATTGTCACAGTGATAATGTAATCACAATTCACCGTATAACCATATTTTTGTTCCAAATTAGTGAATTTTTTTTTATATACATAAGTAATAAAATGCTACTTTAATTATGGGGACGTATTAAAGTTGAAATATAGGCTTGATAGTTTTGATCCCTTTTACTAAGCTTCAAGCCATAGTTTTCTCATACGTTGGACAATTATTCCTCAAGAATGGAAAACAACTATCATTCACTACATTTTTTGGGTTAGTGCCTACTGGTTCTTGGCCTTGTTCATTGATATAACATTATATTCCTCTTATATGATAATTAGAGCTTGATCTTGAATTCTCCTTTCATTTCATGTTACTGATTTCATTGGTTTTCCTCGTATAATTGATGCTATCCAAAGGTTCTACCAGTAGGATTTCAGAGTTTCCTCCATCCATCCTCTTTCAACATTCTATGGTTCTTTTTGTTCAAGAGTTTTTGCCAATTCTAAATGTTTAGGCTATAAATTATTATGGGAATAAATAATTTCTCATTGAATAAAGAAAGAACACAAGTATTTATAAAGGAATACAATAAGGGAAGACCTAAAGAGGAGATAGATACAAAAGAGGAATATTACAAAAATACATATGGAAGCAAATTGTGTATGGTAATGAGAGATATTCCTTAACACCCCCTCAAGCAGATGGGTGTCTTGGATATGAAGAGAATCTTGAAGATGTAAGAACCGAGAGACACCAAGGGGCTTGGTAAAAATATCTGCCAATTGATTAGAAGATTGAAGTATCCGAATGTCAAGAGTACCATTTGCAACAAATTCACAAACAAAATGATAATCTAATTTAATATGCTTTTCCGTAGCATGGAAAACCGAATTTCTAGTAAGATAAATAGCTCCAATATTATCACACCACATAGTTAATTTTCCAAGGATGGGAAACCCAATTTCTTGTAGCAAATAAAGTAACCATAGCAATTCGACAGTTGCATTCGCTAAAGCTTTATACTCACTTTCACTGCTAGAGCGAGCAATAGTTGGTTGCTTTTTAGCACCCCAAGAAACAAGATTAGACCTAAGAAAAATACAAAAAACCACCCGTAAGCGACGATCAATGGGACAACCACCCCAATCAGCATCCGAATACCCTTTTAGAGTATCAGCCGAAATAGTAGAGAAGAAAATACCATGTTACTTATACCATGAAGATAACGAAGGAGATGTTTGATTGCCTTCCAATGCAAATCAGTTGGACACTGCATAAATTGACATAGCTTATTGACTGAAAAGGATATTTCCGAATGAGTTAAGGTGAGATATTAAAGAGCACCTATATCTCATCGGTATTCAGCCCTATCTGCAAGTGGTTGACCTGTTGTTTTTGACAAATTTGGTAAAATAGCCATTGGTGTAAGACATGATTTTACTCCAGACATATTAGTTTGCTCAAGGAGATCCAAGATGTATTTAGATTGCCAAAGTAGCAGTCCATTTGGCTGGTGATCAATTTCAATCCTAAGGAAATAAGCAGCACGCCCCAAATCACGAATGGGAAATTCCTTCTCTATAAGTGCAACAATATGTTGAATAGAGTCAATGGAATTTCTTGTCACTAAAATGTCATTAACATAACACAGATATAAGTAGACACATCCTTAGTTTGCAAAATAAAAAGAGAGTTATCTACATGAGATTTCCGAAAACCATTATCTTAAAGATATGAGCATAACCTAGTGAACCACTCTCGAGGAGCTTGCTTGAGACCATACAAAGATTTTTGTAAAAAACATACATGATCTAGATGTGTCGAGTTAATGAACCCCAGAGGTTGTTGCCACCGCCGGAAAAGCACCTGGAAGATTGGACAAAAAAAGAAAAAAACAGATAGAATGTATTTCGTCTCCCTCACACCCCATAATCCATCTGCTTTGTCTCCTCCCTTATTCATTCTCCTCCTTTCCTGTTTCCTACTGCCCGCCCACCAGCCTACCGCCGCTGTGATGCCTCCGTCCTCCTCTCCTCTCCTCCTTTCCTCTTTGCTTCTTATTCCGGTTAGTTTTAATTTCAAATGTTAGGTTTTTGTAATTTATCTGCTTTGTCTCCTCCCTTATTCATTCTCCTCCTTTCCTGTTTCCTACTTCCCGCCCACCAGCCTACCACAGCTGCGATGCCTCCGTCCTCCTCTCCTCTCCTCCTTTCCTCTTTGCTTCTTATTCCGGTTAGTTTTAATTTCAAATGTTAGGTTTTTGCAATTTATTTAGGTTTTATTGTAATTAGCTTTTAAAGAAAAATATTTATGTAAATTAGGTTTGAATTGATAAATTAAGGTATTAATTGATAAATTAATAAATTGATTATGTTAATTGTGTTGTTATTTGATAAATTAAGTTTGAATTAGGGTTTGAATTGATAAATTGATGCATTAATTGATAAATTGATAAATTGATTGTGTAAATTATATTGTTACTTTTAGATTTGAAATGATAAATTAGGTTTGAATGTGTGTTTGAATTGATAAATTGATGAATTGATAAATTGGTGAATTAGGTTTGAATTGAATTGATTGTGCAGTGTTATTTTTGGGTTTGAATTGATAAAATATGTTTAAATTTAGTTATGAATTGATTAATTGATTGTAGTATTTGTGTTTTTATTTATAGGAATTAGAAATATGGATAAGTTTATTACTAGAACAAAGCGGAATACTTTATTAAATCCTGAACCATTATCAACTAGTAATGAAACCCCTATTGATCAAGGTAGTGAAAAAAGAGCCTGCATAGAGGTTGAAGTTTCAGACAATGATATTATTGGTGATCTGGGATTGAGGAAACCAATTAATAGTTATCTAATTGAGATAAGAGATATATTGAGAAGGAGATACTTAGAGTTAGGGCCTTGTCAACCAATTGGTCATCAATTTCCTCAAAGTACTTATAGTGGATATAAAAGGAGATTTCAATCTCCTTGGTTTAAAAAATTTGCTTGGTTAGAGTATAGTGTTTCTAAAGACAAAGCGTTTTTTTTATATTGCTACTTGTTTCCTACAAATAGCAATAAAAGTGGGGCTACTTCTTTTATAGAAATTGGGTATAATGATTGGAAACATGCTATGGAAATTTTGTTGGTCATGAAGGAGGTCCGGATAGTCCACACACTTATGCTAAAATTAAGGTTGGTCAATATCAAAACCAAAGAGAGGATGTGGAATTTGTTTTAAGCAATAAAAGTGATGCTTCAGATGATGAGTATCGTACTCGATTGACAACGGTTGTAAGAGTAGCTCAATATAGGACACAATGAGTCCGAAGAATCAATGCATAGGGGTCATTTTCTTGAACTCATTAGTTGCTTTTGTAAATATAATGAAGAAGCAAATAAAGTAATGCAATCAAATGCTCCTAAAAATAATCAAATGACTTCATCTGCCATTCAAAGACAGATAATTGAAGGTTGTGCAAAAGAAACGAGAAAAGTCATTTTGAATGAGATCAAAGACAAGTACTTTTCTCTTTTCTTGATGAGGCCCGAGATAGTTCTGTGAAGGAGCAAATGGTTGTGGTTTTGAGATTTGTGAATGATAATGGAGAAGTTATTGAACGATTTGTTGGAGTGGTTCATGTAACTGAGACTTCTGCACAATGTTTAAAAAATGCCGTTGATGAATTCTTGGAGAAGAATGGATTATCATTGTCAAAACTTAGGGGTCAAGGTTATGATGGGGCTTCTAATATGCGCAGTGAGCTTAATAGATTGAAATCACTCATTCTAAATGAAAATAAGCATGAGCATTATATTCATTGTTTTCCTCACCAACTTCAGTTGGTTGTTATGTCTGCTGCGGAGGAAAATAATGATGTGAGCCAATTCTTTGACTATGTTTCTATGATTGTGAATATGGTTGCAGGTTCATGTAAAAGGCAGGATACTCTTCGCTAATTACACCATGAAGAAAATACAAAGTGGTGAGATTTCAACAGGAAAGGGGAAGAATCAAGAAATAAGTTTAGTAAGACCAGGGACTACACGTTGGGTTTCCCACTATGAGACATTACTCCGGCTTTTGGATATGTGGAATTCAGTGGAAGAAGTGCTTTTGGCAATAAATAAAGATGGTGATACAAGAAAAAATCTAGGCATAGCTAAGGTTTTGGTGAATAAAATGGGTTCTTTCGAATTTGTGTTTATTGGAAAGTTAATGTTGTATATTTTAGGAGTGACAGAACCTTTATCAAAGATTCTTCAAGCTAAGGATCAAAACATAGGAACTGCTGTTCATATGGTTCAAGCACTGAAAAAGAAGTTACAAACATACAGAGAAGATGGTTGGGAAAAGTTGTTGAAAGAAACCACTGAATTTTGTGTGAAACAAAAAATTAAAGTGCTCAATATGGAGGACATTATTTAAAGCCGTATTAGAGCACTTATTGATGGAGAACCTGTGACTCATTTTCACCATTTTCAGGTGGAAATCTTTGCAAAGGTATTCCATTTTATTTTATGGTAATTAACATATATATGTCATTGGTCTTTATTCTTTAAATGGATAGTGTTCTAAATTGTTTTTACTTATATAATTATAGGTAATTGATAAGGTTGCTATAGAATTGAACAATCATTTCAATGAGGCAAACACAGATCTGCATAAGGGCATAATGAGTCTTGATCCTTCAAACTTATTTGCACATTTTGATCATCATAAAGTACTCAATCTTGCTGGGTTATACTCTGAAGATTTTTCTAGTATTAAGCTAGTCGAGCTTAGTTACCAACTTGAGCTATAAATTTCTGCTGTGAGAGAGAATCCTGAATTCTCTAACCTTGATGATATTGGAGCTCTTGCAAAAAAGATGGTGGAGAGTAAGTATCACATTTGTTTTCCTTTGGTGTATCGGCTTATTGAGTTGGCATTGGTCTTACCAGTTGCAACAGCTACTGTTGAAAGATGTTTTTCTACCATGAATATTGTGAAGACTAATCTGCGCAACAGGCTGGGCGATGAGTTACTGTCAGATTGCTTATTGTGTTACATTGAGAAAAAGATATTCATTAGCATTGATGAAGAAGACATTATGTAGTGTTTTCAAAAGTTGGCATCTCGTAAAAACTATTTGAAACCTCTCAAAACTTCTCATTTTACTAGTTTTTCATCGTCTCCTTCGATGAGAAAAAATTAATTGTTGGTATGTTTTTGTATTGAATTGTTTGGATTAATTTGATTGTGTTGGATTAGACTTATGTTTTAAATGAAATTGTTTTTGGATTAATTTAATTGGGTTCTTATTGAATTAAATTAAATTAATTCAGGTTTGTCGGCCGATCGGAAATTTTTGTTAACCTGCCGGAAATTTTTTGAACCAAATTTTGCCCCCCAACAAACCAATCCTGGCATCGCCCCTGGTTGTTGCATGTAGACAATCTCCTAAGATTGCCATGAAGAAAAGCATTTGACACATCCAATTGGTGAATGGCCCACCGATTGGCTGAGGCAAGTGCTAGAATGATCTGAATAGTGACTTTAACCACTGGACTGAATGTTTCTTTATAGTTAATTCCAGGTTTTTGAGAATATCCCTTAGCTACAAGGCGTGCTTTGTAGCGATCAATGGTTCCATCGGTGCTGCGTTTAATACGAAACAAGCACTTACAGCCAACAATGTCAGTATTAGAAGGTCGAGTCACTATACGCCAGGTCCTTGTGTCAATTAAGACTTTAATTTCTTGAGACATAGCATCACGCCACATAATATTTTCTAGCTTGAGAGTAGCTACTTGGTTCAATGGATAAGTAGTCAGGGTTGGACTGGCGGGAAGTAATGCTAGTTTAGATGGAGGCCGGCGTAAATTAGGTGGCCCTAAAGACGTGATGAATTTTGGTTGATCGAGGAGATGGTAAAATATTTGGGTGAGATATGTTGGATGGGTCAACAATTAAATTAAGGCCAGGAGATGGGGAATTAATTATTGCGTGGGGAATACAATTAGTAGCAGTAGGAATGGAAGTAAGGGATGAGTGGGTAATGGATAAGGAAGGTGAGGTAGAGAGTTATTTTTGGATGGGAGTGGGGTTGGTAGGTGGAGTAGAATAGGATACCCTGATTATAAGATAAAGAAATGGAAGGAGACAAATTAGGGGTGGACAAATTAGGAGAGTAATTAGATGAGGAAGGAGATATACCAGATGAGTTGACCGTTGGAAGTGAGGAGTCTACGTGCCATGTCACCCAGTCAGACATAGGCACAACAGGGGAGATTGAGTTCGAGCCTTGGGGCTCGATTGACATAAAAGGAAAAACTAATTCATTAAATTTTAAATGTTTGGAAATATAAATGCGATCATGAGTATGATTATAGCATAAAAAACCTGAATGAAATTTTGATTCTCCTAAATAAATACACAAGTTACTATGAAAGGAAAATTTGTGAGTGTTGTACCGACGAAGTAAAGGAAAAACACATAGCCAAAAATTTTTAATCGTGAGTAATCAAGTTTTGGGGCCAAAGAAAAGGGAATGAGGCGAGTCATTTTTGAGAGATGTAGGTAACATATTAATTAAATCTACACCAGTGTTAACTGCATATTTCCAAAACCTTAAAGGTAATTTGGCATGGGCAAAAAGAGTTAATGTAGTATCAATTATATGTCGAATATTAAGTTCAAAAATACCACTTTGTTCATGTGTGTATGGACAAGCCAAAAAATGCTTAATACCATTCTTTTTAAAATGAGGAATTAATTTTTGAAACTCACCTCTAGAATCAGAGTGAAATTCTTTTATGGTGATATCATATTGATGTTTGATCATAGCTTCGAATTCAAGAAACATATTATAAACATCACTTTTGACTTTTAAGCAATAAATCCATGTAAAACAGGTGTATTCATCAACAAATAGCACAACATACTTTTGATTCAAATATGAAGTAATGGGTGCTGGACCCCATACATCAGAATGAATAGTTTGAAAAGGTAATTTGGTACTTTGTACAATTGGGGCTAAATCAATTTTAGTTAATTTTCCTAATTGACACGAAGTACAAACATTATTGGAAGAAAAAAAAAAATTCAAAGATGCAAAATTCAAAATTTGAGAAGTAATTTTTTTTGTTGCTGTGACTGAGTCTAGCATGCTAAGTATCGAACGAAACAACCTCCCCAAGAAGAGCCTGTTAGTGTGCCCTAGTTCTTAGAGCATTGGATTCTTATATTTTGTATTATACATTTAGACTCTTTGTATAACTACATTATTTGTGTCACATTAATAAAGGCATTTAATCTATTTCATTTATATCTTGTGCTATAATATGAATAGAGTATCCATTGATTTATAATCACAAAACATGTCCCAAGTCTATTCTAATCGTGGGAACGAATAGAATCATAGACTTGTATATTCGATGACTGTATGACAGTTCTTAACAAGCCATAACACTTGTATAGTCAGTCATGAATATGGGTACATGTTGTTGACATGGGACTGGATCGATCCACACAAGAAAGCCACATGTTTGTCACGTCATAGGTCTTTCTTGAGTAGGTCTCTTTTATCCTCAGACCAGATTTCATTATAGTATCAATATGGAATCTGGTTCACTTTGACATACACCTAACAGGTCTATAAAAGGATGCTAAATACAGGTATGATTGGGTGGACCGGTGAACATATTGATATTGATAATGAAGTGATGGAATTGCCACTCGGGTAACATCGAGATGATATCACTAGCCACTTGATGAGTGGGACTGATAAGTGTATGGCCATACCGAAATAAGTTGGTTGCTTATTTGATTAATCAGTTAACTCAAAATCAAGAAATATAATAAACAGTATAAGAGGATGACGGACTCCATGCCTCTTGTTTATTCATATCAATGTCTGTTGGCAAAGGACACTATGAGATTACTACCGGGTGAGTGTTTTCTAAAGACTGCTGTATCTCTGTCTTAATTGGGGGCTGTAATGGTTTGCTAGAACCCACTTACAGTCTGTGGGCCTTGGGCTTACTGCCAACATAAGGACAGACCTATAGGATCATGCACATAGATTAACTGAGCCGGAACTTATAGAAATTGTACATGTAATGTACATTAGAAGAAATGCGTTAATTAATTAGTTGACATTTGGTGTCAAGGTAATTAATTAACATCGGGTTGATTTAATTTAGTTAATAAGTTTACATAATGTAATTAATTAATTAATTAATTAATTGAATTGTATAAAGTAAACAAATTAATTAAATAATTTTCCTAAGTAGGAAAATTAAATACATGTATTGTATTTACTTAAGTGTGATTTAATTTTATTTAGGGGTAATTAAATTTAGCCAAATGAAATTAAATTACATAGTATATATACTTTTTAATTAAAGTTTATTTATATAATTATAATCCTAGTGGGCTTGAGTTTAATTAACCTAATTAAAACCCAATTAGACAAGGAGTCTATATAAAGGCACACTTAAGCAAGAAAACCTAATCCTAACCCTATTTCAATTGCTGGAAATTTCAGCCCCATAGTAGCCCCAAAACAGCCAAAATTTATAGCAATACTTCTCCATTCCTTCCGCTTCTTTGGCTAGCACCGGTTCCCGTTCTATAGTTGGTCATGCACCGGATTGTGGAGATCGTTTCCGCTTAAAGATACAATTCTGCAACAGTCTCTAGAAGAGACGGATTTGGTGAGTGAATCTCTCTTGATTCAAATTGATTTTATTCCAATCAATGGTAATCGGACACGATAGGTGGATTCTAGGAAAATTTTAACGGTATAATTTCCGTTGCGCCAGATTATTTTTCGATGACGAATTTCCAACAGTGGTATCAAAGCCTAGGTTTTGTCCATTAGATTGATTGAAATTCATTCTTGATTGTGTTCTTGAAAAACAAATAGGTTTCAAGAATGGTTTTTCAGGTTTTAATAATTTTTTCCCAATTGGTTTTAACTTTTTTTTTCCCCGCTGTGATTTTTTCTGCTGCTAATTATTTTTTTTGGCTGCTATATATATATATATATTCTTGGCTGGAATTTTTTTTAATGATTTAAAAAAAAATTATATGGGTGGGAGAAGGGAATCACAATTGCCATTCCCATCTCCCAGCAGCAGGCTGCTGTGCACTATTGGGTGGCATGCAGCAGCTGGCTGCAGTGGTAGGCTGCCTCGCGGCAATGCTGCCATCCCAGGACAGCAGCACCCTCGTGCAGTGTTTGGGTCAAGTTTTGGATTTTGCGGGTATTTTTTTTATCCTGGGCGCGTAATGCAAATTAAATTAAAATATTTCATTTTAAATTAATTTGTGTTTAAATTGTTATTATGTTGACATGCATATTTAATTTAATTGTTTTTCATATTAAATTGAATATGGACTTTGTGAAACTAGCCCAATAAACCATTGCACCAGTTAAAATTAGGAGAGCTAAATTTTAAATTTGTGACAACCCAAATTCAAGTGGGAGCAAAATTGTTAATTTTGCATTAATGGATGTAATCTTTTGGGCCTTAGTCACATTTGTTAAAATTGGCGATTTCACCCTAAGTAACTCGGCTTAATATTTATATTTATAATTTGGAATGCCATGATCATGCATCATATTGGTATATATGTGCACGACATGTACTTTGTTTGAAATGTGATGTTGAGTTCTGTGGGCCCTAACTTATTATCGGTTGTAATTTGATTTTGGGAAATATGGCGTGCATGCCATTTCTTTTATTTTGATGTAATTTTAGAATATATTTTATTTCAAATAAATTGTTGTAACTGCATCAAGTATGTAGGAAGGCCCAGGTGGAGCAAGCTCATATTGGGAGCCCAAGAAGGATTGCAGTCTGACCTATGAAGAATTAGATAGGATATCTAGTTTTTCATTAGATTGCAATTAAAGGGCCATGGGATCTCATTATTTTAAATTAACTATGCTATTGCATTTGACATATAATATGGATGTATGGATCACCAGATTATAACCCGCAATTATGCATGCTAAGCCGTATCACTTAATTTTAATCCAGAAATTAAAATATTGAGTCGTTTAAAAGTGCTTCACACATTCACACCTCTTCCTCCCATTGATGCTACAATGTGCACCATGCCCTAGTTGGGTACATTGTAGTATTCGGTGGGCCGTCGAGGGTTAGGATACTTGGTATGGTTAACATATGAATGGTGGTTTGACTTAACATGGGTAGCATTAGCTCAGAGCGGGCCTTAAGCACAGATGGGTAAAGTGTCAATAAGCCCATCAAACCAAGAGTACCTCATGAAGGGATTGGATAGGTTGTTCGACCAAACAAATCAATGATCGGTTAGCGAGCCCTAGTTCAGCCAATCATTAAGGAGTTGTGGATCTTGGTCAAGTCAGCCAATTAACATCACTATTGAGTTCGGTTTTGATGATCACAATTGACATTTTTAAAATAATGAGCTTCATAAGGTAAAATGTTTTTATTTTGAGAAAAGCTCTTTTAGCATACTTGGTTTATGAGATAAAGAACAACTCACATTCCATTTTATTTATCATAAAGAGGTAAAGAAAGTATCAAATACACACACACACACACACACACACACACACATACACACACACACACATATAGAGCATATGAGATAAAGGTTTAATAATCCATATTTGCTCCTCTCATGAATGCTTATGACTTGAAAGTTTCTTATATATATATATATATTCAGCCTCTTTCATATATATATATATATATATATATATATATATATATATATATATGTATGCCTAAGGTTGGTTTATAGGTTGAGAACATTAATGTTGACCTAAGGTTGGTTTGTTATTTGAGATTATTAAAGTTGACCTAAGGTTTGACTTAAGAATATTAAAGAACTTTTGGCATATATCTATATATTTACCATGTTGATCTCATACTCATTTATAAGGTAAGATGTTGACCTTGAGGAGGAATATCTTGAGATTATTTTCGGTTACACGGACATATTCTCTTTGATCTCACATTTGGTTACATGGACACACTTACTTTAAGCTCACATTTGATTATAAAGTGAGTTACTTTTTGAGATCATACTTTGACCTCACCTTGACTTATAAGGTGAAAGTCTTAAAAACACAATCCGGCCACATTAAGAAAAGAGAAAAACATGTGACTTTATTCACCTAAGGTTACAACCCAAGCTAAGATATTCTTTAACTTGAGATTACATATGACATAATGGTCAAACCTCATCTCAAGACTAAAGAATGCTTTTCACTTCATACTTTATAGTTTCGGTTCACACCTAAGTGTTGCACTTTGATCATCATTTTTGTCACATGTCTTTATGAAGAAGAAATCCACCTATACTTTGGCTATGGCCTTATACCTAAAGTTCAAATGGCTATGACTTCAACGGCTACAATTCTTTATCATGTGAGAAACTTCAAATCTTCATTCTTCACAAAACCAATGGTAACATGACTTAAAACCAACGGCCATATTTGTGTCAAATGGCCATTTTCTTACTTAACTATAAAAAGGAAGAAGATGAAGATGTGAAGGTGTGGAAGACATTTCAAGATACATTCTTATTGAAGCTTTCAAGTTATAAAGTCTTCCATATTCCCAAAGAGCTCAAAGAGAGGAAAAGAAATATTGTTCATTCTTATATTCACAAATTTTGAGAATTGAATTTTTCACACAAGGTTGTGTGAAAGGGGGTCTGTCTTTATTGGTGGTTGATCAACAAAGGTTGTAAAAGTTTGGTGCTTGAGCTTTGAAAAAGCATCAGTAGAGTTTATTACTTAAGCTCCAAAAAGTAACGGGATAGGTTTGATACTGAGCCTGTAAAAGTATTGAGTTTGTTACTTGAACTCGGAAAAAGTAACATAGGCTTGTTTCCTGTCCATAAAGGAAACGTTAGTGGAAATCTCAAGCAGTTGGCTAGGGGACTGGACATAGACCAGTTGGGTAGAACCAGGATAAAATTCTATTTTTGCATTTTCTCTATCCCTACTCTCTTTATTTTATGAAATTTAATTTCCTGCACTTTATATTAAATGCTTTACTACTTAAAGTTAATTTTTACAAAAGCATTTTATATTTACAAGTTTTATTATAGTTTATAATTCCGCATTTTTTTTTAATAAAACTTGTTTTTGAAAAAGAGGTCTGTGGAAATTTTTATTCGCCCTACATTACTATTCACCCCCCTCTAGTACTGTAACTAGCCATTTGGGACCATTAATTGGTATCAGAGCCTGACTCTATTAAAAGAAGTAAAATTCTTAGATTGATCTTGATATGGCTAGTACCTCTAGAAGTCAAAATGTTTTTATGCCTGAGGGACGTGCCATCAACAAGCCTCCACTTTTTAATGCAGAAAATTATAGTTTTTGCAAAAACCGAATGAAAATATTTTTACAGTCCATGGATATATAGGTTTGGAGAATTGTCAAGGAAGGACCTAGTATTTTGACAAAAATTGTTAATGGAGAAGTTGTCCCCAAAGACGAAAGTGAATATGAAAGTGTTGATTGGAATAGAGAAGCTTTGAACTCTAAAGCTATTAATTTATTGCAGTGTGCATTGGATATTAATGAGTTTAATCGTATTTCAGGTTGCACTACTGCAAAGCAAATATGGGATAAGCTGGAAACAACTCATGAAGGAACAAAATAAGTTAAAGATGGAAAGATTAATCTTTACATCACGGAATACGAGTTGTTCAAAGTTGATGCAAAGGAATCTGTTGCAGAAATCGACACAAGTTTCACTCTTATTGTGAACAAATTGAAGAATCTTGGCAAGAACTTCACTGATGAAGAATTGATTAGGAAACTAATCAGAACGATGCCAACATCTTGGGATGCAAAGCTCACAGCCATTGAAGAATCAAAAGATTTAAATTCATACTCATATGATGAATTTATCGGCTCATTACTCATATATGAGATAAAAGTTAAATCCACTACAGATCGTGAGCAGACTGATAAAAGAAAGTCTATTACACTAAAAGCTACAAATCCCATTTCTGGAGAATCCATGTCCGATTTTGAAAATGACGATAATGAAGATGATGATGAAGCTCTTTTGGTGCGGAAATTCAGAAAATTCTTAAGAAACAAAAACAGAGGTAAATCATCTTACAAGAGGCAATTCAACATTAGAAGGCTGATAAGGCAAAGAAAGATCTAAAGTAGGAAATTATATGTTTTGAATGTAATAAACCTGGTCATTTCAAAGCTGATTGTCCAAAGCTGAAAAATAAATTCAAGAAAAAGGACAAGAAAGCTATGATAGCAACATGGAGCTACAGTGATGAATCCAGCTCTGATGATGATGAGGATTAGAAGCAAGAGAAATCCCAAATATGCTTCACGGTAAATGATGACTCAACAAAATCATCACAAGATCAAAATGAGGATGATGAGGTATTTCTACAAACTTTATCTCATAATGATCTTATACAAGAATTTTTTAGAATGTATGATAATAAGCTTGAGATAACTGCTCAATGCAAGAAATATGAAAATAGGCTCTTGGAAAAGGAATATGAGAATCTTGAACTAAAGAGCAAAGTGAGTTTACAAGAAAACTCCAATCTTGAGCTTATCAGGAAGTTATCTCATTTAGAAAAGAAACGTGAGAAGCTAGATTACACTATTAGCAAGTTCACTAATGGTGAAACTATGCTGAATGTGATTTTGGATTCTCAAAGAAATCCAAATAATAAATCTGGTATTGGTTATAATGATAGGATACCCTCACAAAATCCTCAGAAACCTATCATATTTTGCCCTTCCTCCACTTCTACTATGCAAACCATATCCCCCGAAACTACACCTCTAAAGCATAGTAAAAGTCACAAACCAAACCAGAAAGATATGCAACACTCACATTTCTCCAAGCCAAAAAGAGTGCAACTTATGAACCCAAAACCGAAAATATCCTTCACAATAAAAGATTGCACACAAAAACCCACCAAGGCCTACACTCTTCCAAAAAGTTCACAAATATAGGCCTAAGCAACAACATAGTTACAAGCCTAAACGATTACACTATGTTGACTATGTTTCTTATCACCAAAATCATCCTTCAAAACATAATCAATCATATCAATTTAAGAAAAAGAAGGATGTTACATGTTACCATTGCAACCATAAGGGACATGTAATTGGTGATTGTATTTTTAGAAAAGGAAAATATAAAGGGAAAACTATCTGGGTTCCCAAGGATAAAAATACTTCTAACCCTAAAGGAAACAACAATATTTGGGTACCTAAATCTACTTAACTTGTTTTACAGGTATGGCTAAAGAACACTCTCGGAGACTCAAAGTGGTATATTGATAGTGGGTGCTCTAGACATATGGCTGGTGATGGAAGACACTTTACTTCCATAAAGCAAGTTAACTGTAAAGTTCAAAGATAATCTAGCAGGATAGATTATCAAAAAAGGAAAGATTGGAAACAATCCATGCATTGATGAGGTCTCTCTAGTTAATGGATTGAAATTCAATCTTCTAAGTGTGAGTCAACTCTGCGACAAAAATCAAAAGGTAATCTTTGATTCTGAAAAATGTGAAATTATGGAAGCTAATAGTGGTAAGACTCTACTTGAAGTTCCTAGAATTGGAAATATATACCTTTTGAATTCAAGTACTATTACTCATGATCACTGCTTAATTTCACAAGAGGAAGAGAGTTGGTTATGGCATCGTAGACTAGGTCATGCTAGCATGCATCTTATTTCAAAGCTTTCTAAAAAGGATCTTATTAAAGGTTTACCAAAAATCAAGTTTGATAAAACTCATATTTGTGATGCATGTCAAAGAGGGAAACAAACTAGAAGTTCTTTTAGTTCTAAAGGAATTGTTTCTACCTCTAAACCTCTAGAATTACTACATTTAAACTTGCTTGATCCAATTCAACCAACAAGCTTAGGTGGCATGAGATATGCATTAGTCATTGTAGATGACTACTCTCGTTTTACATAGACACTGTTTTTGAGTCTAAAAGATGAAGCTTTTCAACAATTTTCTACCTTGTGCAAAAAGCTTCGGAATTTGAAAAACACTTCTATTATAGCTATTAGAAGTGATCATGGAAAAGAATTTGAAAATAGTCTTTTTGAAATGTTTTGCCCTGAGCATGGAATATCTCACAACTTCTCGGCTTCTAGAACTCCTCAACATAATGGTGTTGTTGAAAGGAAAAATAGGACTTTAGAAGAAATGACAAGGTCATGCTCAATAAAAATAATTTAACAAAATATTTTTGGGCAGAAGCTATGAATACTGCATGTTATATTTTGAATGGAGCTTTAATAAGACCCGTTTTAAAGAAAGCACTATATGAGTTATGGAATGGTAAAAGACCTAATATAGGTTATTTCCATCCATTTGGTTGCAAATATTTTGTTTTTAACAAGGAATGTCTCAATAAATTTGACTCTAAGACAGATGAAGGGATTTTCTTGGGATATTCATTGCATAGCAAAGCATTTAGAGTTTTCAATAAGAGAACTCTCACCATAGAAGAATCCATGCATGTAGTATTCGAAGAAACTAACTCTCTCCCAGAAAAAGAATCTAAGGATACTTTTGAGATTTGTGACTCGCAGGTTGAACACACAGAAAATAATGAAAGTGTTCTGCAAAAAGAAAACACTTCCAGTGATCAAAATGAGCATAATGTACAAGATTTGCAGATCCAAGAGAATCAACATGATGATCTGCCAAAAGAGTTCAAATATCACAGACATCACTCTAAGGAGAACATTATGTTGGAGATTGTGCCCTAAGGCCAATATTGGATTATGTAATTTGACTTCTAAGATTAATCTAGTGTAGATTAATATTATCATTTATGTTTGTATGTTAGCATTTATGATAAGTATCCATGAATAAATCGTGTTATTCTAAATATCCCTAGTCGATTGTTATTATGGGAATAATAACAAACTAAGACTAGTGTGAGTGATAATGGATATTCATAAGATGAATATAGTGTATACAGATACAGATTATACTCACGGGTAATATGTTAGAGAACATGTTACTGGAGACCCACTATGAGATCAAGTTCATGGTCATGTGTCACAACTGATCTTGATTATAGTAGTGTCATTAGCTGATTCCTTTGACCTGAGGTCACCATTGATTCCGGGATGAACTCATGTTGTTCTTTGACGCAGTCAAACGCTGCTTGTAACAGAGTAGTTATAAAGGTTGTGATTGGGTACAATATGACTCATGCTTTGGGATGTGAGTGACAGATATGGGATTTTGTCCCTCTCTATCAAGAGAGCGATATCACTGGGCCCCTCGATAAGTAAGACTGTTAAATGCATGGCCGTGCTCAAATAATTGATAGAGTATCAATTGATTTGTCTAAACAGTTTACTTTGAGATCGAGAAAGCATATGATTAATTATATAAGATTGACAAGTGTACCATGTCTTATGATTAATCATGATATCAAAGAGACAAAAGGGAATATGACATTCTATAAATAGGTATTGGATCATTCCAATCATGTTAATTGGGTAGTCGTAATGGCTTGCTAGAGTCCGCTTGTGACCTATAAGGACATTATGGTAATTTCCTTATTGCCAATTAATATGATCCTATGGGGTCACACACAAGAGCAAAATGAAGTTCATCTTATCGGGTATAAATTATTATTGGATAATAATTTATGAATGAGAAAGAGAATAAATATATATATAATGATATATATATTTATATATATATATGTATATATAAATATTAATATGATTAATATTGCATAAAGTATGCTACATATTATAATTTAATTATATAGAGATATAATTAATTATAATATCAATATACATATGTGTATGATGGAGAATGGAATTGATTTAATATTAATTGAGAATTAATATTAAGTTGTGTGGGTTAATTTATAATTATAACTAATAAGGGTATTAAGTTATAATTATAATTAAGTTTAATGGATATAAAAGGAAGTTTTATAACCTAAAATCTCTAACCCTAGCCTACACATAAGATGCAGATTTTCTGCAGCCTCCAAGGGGCCAGCCGAAATCTCCCCTTCTCCATCTCCCAAGGTTTTCGAAACTTTGGCTTTTCATTCGAAGAAATCGTTCTTCAATCCCGGCGCTAGCACGCGGTGAATGAATTGCTCCGTGTGGATCAACCGTAGAGGGAAGCTACTTTGGTTCCTAATTGATTCAAAACCTACAAAGAATTAAGGTAATTCTTTAACCCTCCTTCCAATTCAATGCAATGTACATGGGTCCTTGGTGGGGATTAATCCTTTTATTTCCGCTGCGTATTGTTTTTGTGCGATTAATTCCCCATCACATTATTGATGATCCCTCTCATAGAGTGATGACCAGGAGACAATTAAAAGAATATTTTTCAAACGTAGCATTTGTCTCTGATATTGAACCAAAGAATTTCAAAGAGGCTAAATCTGAAGAAAGCTAGATGATGGCCATGCAGGAAGAACTGGATCAGTTCAAAAGAAACAATGTCTGGAAGCTTGTTCCAAAACTTGAAAACCAGTTAGTAATTGGAACTAAATGGGTGTATAGAAACAAACTTGATGAGTCTGGCAAAGTTGTTAGAAACAAAGCCAGACTGGTAGCACAAGGATACAACTAGCAAGAAGGAATTGACTATGATGAAACGTTTGCTCCAGTGGCCAGATTAGAAGCAATTCGAATGTTATGTGCTTATGCATGTTACAAAGACTTCAAGCTCTATCAAATGGATGTTAAAAGTGCATTTCTCAATGGCTACATCAATGAAGAAGTCTACGTAAAGCAACCACCAGGATTTGAAGATAGTTAACATCCTGACCATGTATACAAGCTAACTAAAGCTTTTTATGGATTAAAGCAAGCACCAAGGGCATGGTATGAAAGGCTAAGTAAATTCTTACTCAAAAAGAATTTTATTCGTGGGAAAGTTGACACAACATTGTTTATAAAGCATGAAAAGAACCATATATTACTTGTTCAAATATATGTTGATGATATTGTATTTGGTTCTACTAACGATTTGTTGTGCAAGGAGTTCTCACAAGAAATGAGCACTGAATTTGAAATGTCCATGATGGGTGAGCTGAATTTCTTTCTTGGTCTTCAAATAAAGCAAGGCAAGAAGGGAAAATTTATATGCCAATTAAAATATACGAAAGAGCTCATTAAGAAATATGGAATGGAGAATTCTAGACCCGCAAAAACACCAATGGGTA
This sequence comes from Euphorbia tirucalli, assembly GCA_039660915.1. Classification (NCBI taxonomy): domain Eukaryota; kingdom Viridiplantae; phylum Streptophyta; class Magnoliopsida; order Malpighiales; family Euphorbiaceae; genus Euphorbia; species Euphorbia tirucalli. The sequence continues at coordinate 36,173,545 of CM077636.1, read as the reverse complement.
CATCAGTCTCTCTAAATGAGCATAAGAAAGGTAAAAGTGTAGATACAAAAAAACTATCTAGGTATGATTGGTTCTCTACTCTACTGAACACCTAGTAGACCTGATATATAGTTTAGAGTATGCTTATGCGCAAGATTTCAAGCAAATCCCAAAGAGTCTTACTTGAAGGCTGCTAACAGAATTCTTAAGTATCTTAATGGTACTCAAGAAATTGGGATTTGGTATCCAAAATGTGAAAAATTTGATCTTATAGGATACAATAATGCTGATCATGTCACGTGCAAACTAGACAAAAAAAGTACTTCAGGTACCTGTCAGTTTCTAGGAGAAGCACTGGTTTCATGGGCTAGTAAAAAGTAGTCAACAGTAGCAATGTCAACAACAGAAGCTAAATATATATCTACAAGTAGCTGTGTTGCACAAATTCTATGGATGAAGCAACATCTCGAAGATTATGGCATGAAGTATGATCATATCCCAATTAGGTGTGATAATGCTAGTGCTATAAATTTAACAAAGAATCCTATTCAACATTCAAGAACAAAGCATATTGACATAAAGCATCATTTCATCAGAGATCATATACAAAAAGGTGATGTTTACTTAGACTTTGTTCCTACAGATGAGCAAATTGCAGATATTTTCATTAAACCTCTATGTGAAAATAAATTCAAAGAATTGAGAATGAAAATCGGCACGACTGCTCCAATATATAAAAAATAATATTGTGTGACAAAAAGCAAATTTAATAATGATCAATTTTTATTATAAGTCTAGGTTACGTAAAATTCATTGAAATTTTACTATTGGATCAAGATTACAATTAAAAGTTAATCATAAAGATATTATTGTCACATAATATAAGCTCAAAATAATTATATAGGTTATGGTTGAGCTTTTATGTTATTTGGACTTAAAAGAATTGGAGCCAAATCAAATTATCATTCTAAAGCCTAAAATCAAATAAGAAAAGGAAGAGAAGAAAGGAAGAAACCGATTTGCTTGGCCGGCAACACCTTCTCTAAAAATGACACAGTATGATCAAAGGTGCCAACTTCCAAAACATTTCACCTATACTTGCTCATCTCCTCTTCTCTGTCATGAAACCAACTCCTCGAACAGACATCTCCCCAAAATCAGGCCTAACCCATTTCAGAAACCTTCACCAAAGCATTTCTCTCTCTCACCAAAAACACTATGAAGCACTGCTCAGCCAATACCACTAAGAAGCTGAGAGTATAGCTATCAAAGAAACAAATGAAAAGGAAGAGAAAAGAGAGTGAAAATGTCAAAGGAAAGATAGAAACCAAAAAGAGAACTATTACTTCCTTGGAACATATTTACTCACGAAGGAAGACTGCTACAAGATCCTCACCTTCACAGAATGCCTCAAGTTCAACCTCATCTGCACCAGAATCGGACCCTGCATGTAAGATTCTGAAATACAAGCTAGGTAAACCAGTTTATTCAAATGGTGCAATTAGAGATAGTGTTACTAGCAAAAGGATTGATTGGAAGTATTTAGGTGACAAACCTTTTGTTTGGTATTTTAAGGCATAGAAATGGGAAGAGTTTCTCTGTCTCAATGAACCTGTTTATGACTCTTTAGTTAGAGATTTTTATGGCTCTCTCAAATACCTAGTGTGAGCACGGGTTTTCCCGACCTCAGTGATGAGAAATCTTTATTACCTTCGGTCATAGAAAAGAGCAGAATATTACCCGAAACGTCTCGAAATCTCCGAAAACGAAATTATCCGCAATCCGAAACTACCGTAAAGCGGGTTCTCCGAGTGATTTTCAGGCGCGTTACATAGTTTAAAAAAAAAATATGTGGGCTCCGGTTCGACCAGAACCGGCCGGCTCTGGTTCACAAACCAGAGCCGGTCGGCTCTAGATTGAGCCGGCCTGCTCTAGTGCAAACTAGAGCCGGCCGACTCTAGTGGGCGGGCATGGGTGCCATACTTTGTCCCAATTCTATGAAAATTGATGAAATAAACGACAAAAACCATTAATCGACGCATTTAATTGGGAAATTATCTTGTCTGGCGATAATTGAGCAATAAGGAAAGAAGAGATAAAAGATTGAAAGGAGGATTGAAAAAAGAAAGAAAGAAAGAAAGAAAAACACAGAAGAGAAAGAGAGATAGAGAAAAAAACAAAAAAAAAAAAGAGAAAGAAATCCTTTTAATTGTTTGGAAATTGAATTTCTAAGGACACAATCACTCACTCTAGTGTTTACTCATCGGTTCACAACGATTCTCGGTTCTAATTCGGATTCATTCGGATAAATTTTTGGATTTTCGGGATATTCGAGGATTCGAGTTACGTTCTTGATTTTCAAACCGTTCTGGTGCATCTAATATACTGGAACAACACCAAGGTGAACTCTGAGAGGCCTTAAACTTGTGTTCATCGCATTTTCGTGTGATTTTTCTCTATTTCTGAAATTCCGGAAAATTGGCTACCTGAATAGAGCCGGCCGGCTCTGGTTCAATTAGAACAGAGCCGGTCGGCTCTGACCTAGAGCCGTATGGCTCTGTTCTTCAGGGACAGCTCCCCGATCTGTCCCGACATGCAAAAAATAGCCCGTTTTCCATTTATACGTGCTCTGATTTGACATATTTCGGCTCGTAAATATTCATACGTCATTTTAACACAGGTTTTCAAATTTTTGTACATACGAATATTAATATTTTCAAGTTTCCCGGGATTTATTTTTCAAGTTTCGGGGTTGTTACATCCGAACCGGATCAATTGTCCAGCGTTAGCGGACCGCCGAGCTCTATAAGTCCCTGGAAAATATTAAAAACAAATAAAATGGTATTTTAATAAATGTTTTTGGTGTGTTTATTGCGTTTTGGACCCTAGATGGACGTTGAATTTAGGAACCCACACGAACGGATCCATGGATTCCGGGACAACAGACCTACGAAAATCAAAATTTGCATGTAACCAAGCCAATTGTTTTCCAAAAATTGATTTTCCAGCATAAAATCACAGGGCGTTTCAAAACCGTTTTCCAGGTCTAACTAGTCCGACCGGTCGGGTCGACCCGGTTATCCCTAAATGCATGCCCCCATTTCCTAAAATTCCCAATTCTGTCCTGATTTGAGTCCTATTTGTGTGTGCAATATAAATTGTGCTAACCCTCTGTTTTGCAGCCTTTTATTTTTATTTTGGATGTATTTAATAGATTTATCCGTGTATTTTAGGCGGTTGTAAAGTGAATTTTTATTTTTATTCGGTCGGGTTGTAATAATTTAATTATTTTATTCGATCGGGTTGTAATGGTTTAATTATTTACTGCTTTATTTTGTTTTATTTGTGTGCGCGCCGTGTGTTTAACTTAATGCAATAAAAATCAACTTTAGATACGTAAGATACCATCAAAGAATATCTGCCAAATTTATTTTGATTAGACATGAAATAAGGGACTTGTCCGAACCTTGAATCTCTGGATTAGGTACAGCAGTCTATATTCGGTAGGGAGCTGTACCGGAATTTCCCGGATGAGCTGATCCGGGTGGCGACTCTGTCACTGATCTCGGGATTTAAGTTTCGAGATCTTTCAAGTAATAAAATGGGAAAATGTTTTCTACAAAAGGAATTCCAAAACGAACGAATGGATTTTTCTAAGTAAGATAAACAAATCCTGTTTTTCCCAAAATCTCACCATGAAAAAAGAAAGAACACTTTAAAACCGAAAATTTCCTTGTCGGACCCCCGCGTCCGTCCGAGAAAGGTCGTCCGCTCACAGTGGTGACTCTGTTGGGAATTTCTACAAAAGTTTTCTTAAAACTTAAAAGAATTTGACAAGCCCTGAAAAAGTCTAATCAAAATAGGGTGGATAATTCTTACATGGTATTTTATGTTTGCATTTTAGTTAGACATCCTTGCATTAGGTTAAGTATCCAATATTTAGCCCGGTGAATTGTTGAAGTGTCGCCTATGTTCCTCCTGGTCTTAGGGGCATGGATACGAAACACCACTCATAGCCTCGTACGAACCCCTTCGATCGGACCCTTGAGTGGGGAGAAGTGAGGAGTATATTTTGCTATGGGGACCTTGATGTTATCCCGGCTTGGACCGAACTCATTTAGGCAACCTTAGTTGGATTCCCTTAGGATACCAAAATAAAATGTGTGAATAAAATAAATTACGCCTTCATCATCCCCGGTTGGTGATCGAAGAGAATCCCTCCTAGGACTCGGTTAGAATTTTATCGACTTGACCACGTTTGGAGGAATAAGGTTGGAGGAATATGATCTGCGTGCTAATTGCTACGTGTCTTTTTTTTGACCCTCCATAAGATGTCATCATCCACATTTTTCACGAGCATAACATACCACATCCAAAGCATTTGTGTGATTCTAACTCACATCTTTTGTACAGCCATTTTCATCTTTCGCGTGTAAATACATTAATCACCCGTGTGACATAAAACTAACCACATCTTTTGTAGCCATGCATCTTTTTATTGTATGAAGAATTAATTAATTAATCCACATGCATCACTCGAGTGTCATAAGCACTAACCGTCTTATTCTACAGCCATGGGAAACGCGTGTCATGCATAAAACATTTGCACGGACCTTGAATGACCCCATACGGGCCACATACATCGCACCACCTATCAAGTAGGAAATCATTTTAGGCGCTCCACGAGTGCCGACAAAATTCATCACATCGCATTTTTAGTGCTCCACGAGTACGAACGAATTTCATTCCATTTCATTTTAGGCGCTCCACGAGTACCGACAAAATTCATCACATCTCATCAAATCACTTTTGGTGCTCCACGAGTGCCGACAAAAATCCATCGCATTTCATTAAATCATTTTAGGCACTCCACGAGTGCCGACAAAAATCCATCGCATTTCATTAAATCATTTTAGGCGCTCCACGAGTGCCGACAAAATTCCATCGCATTTCATTAAATCATTTTAGGTGCTCCACGAGTGCCGACCAAATCCATCACATCTCATTAAATCACTTTCGGTGCTCCACGAGTACCGACAAAATTCATCACATCGTATTTTAAGTGCTCCACGAGTACGAACGAAGTTCATTGCATTTCATTTTAGGCGCTCCATGAGTGCCGACAAAATTCCGTCACATTTCATTAAATCATTTTTGGTGCTCCCCAAGTACCAACAAAATTCATCACATTTCATTAAATCACTTTTGGTGCTCCACGAGTACCGATAAAATTCATCACATCTCATTAAATCACTTTCGGTGCTCCACGAGTACCGACAAAATTCATCACATTTCATTAAATTACTTTCGGTGCTCCACGAGTACCGACAAACTTCATCACATTTCATTAAATCACTTTCGGTGCTCCACGAGTACCGACAAAATTCATCACATCTCATTAAATCACTTTCGGTGCTCCACGAGTACCGACAAAATTCATCACATCGCATTTTTAGTGCTCCACGAGTATGAACGAATTTCATTGCATTTCATTTTAGGCGCTCCACGAGTGCCGACAAAAATCCATCGCATTTCATTAAATCCTTTTAGGCACTCCACAAGCGCCGACAAAATCCATCACACTTCATCAAGTCATTTTAGGCACTCCACGAGTGCCGAAAATTTCATTTCACGCATCAAAACGTTTAGGTGCTCCCTGAGCGCCAGAACTCTGCCCGTTCACTAAGAACGCATTCACTCCACATCGCGACACGGAAATCGAGATGCTCCCCGAGTATCGAAATTCCACTCACAAATTAAGCATGACTTCATTTCACATCATCAAAAACCTGAAGTGTCCCCCGGACACCGAAACCTCGACCAAGTGCTATGCGCGTGTCGATCTCGCATCATAAAAATCCGAGGCACTCCACGAGTGCCGAAGCTTTGTCCATTCACTAAGGGCATTCACATCATTTCACAAAACCCGAGGTACTCCCCGAACACCAAAGGTCGCATTCACGCATCTAACACTTAGATTGCAATTCGTACATGCATAAATAAGAATTCATGCATACTTCACCCCCGAAGGATTGGTTGTTCAAAGTTCGTGTTACAAACACGTTTCATGCAACACCTGCACATCATTCATCTAACACGTCATGCATACATGCATATCCCTTAGAGTTTATAACTCTTTAGGTGATCATTTCTTTTTACTGACCTTTGTCCAAATCACTTTGAAGTTTGGCTCCGATCCGGACGAAGACTTATGAGAATAGAACGCAGTGAACCATCGTCTAGTGAGTCTGAGGAGCTTGTTTAGTTTGGGGAGGTTGAAGTATCATCTGATTTAAGTGCTGAGTTCCCGCTGGAATTTGAACAGTTGCAACTGAGGTTTCAAGATATGGCGATCACACCCGAAGCTGCTGCTGCCATGATGGCCACCACTGCTATTCAAGAATTCATGAGTTCTGATGAGTTCAAGGACCTTATCAAAAATCAAGTGCAGAATGCTTTGAATGAGTCACCTAATCAGAGGCCGGAAAGGTATGCTCGAGAAGAAAGTAGTGGAGGGAGACTGAATGATGGGCAGTCGGATGTTGAAGAGGGTCGAAGGGATAATACTGAGCGACCTGTGGAGTCTACCTTAGAGAGAAAGATGAAGGAAATGGAGGAGACCATAGCGGAGCTGTGTGCCAGTTCTAAGGTTTAATCCGCCAAGCGTATTGACCCGTCCACGCTCATAGCCGGAGGGGTTGAAATGTTACCAGTAGGCTTCCAAATGCCTAGGATTGCATCATATGTTGGGAAAAGTCCACCCACGGCCCACTTGAATCAGTATGTGCGGATTATGACTATGGCTGGGCTCACCATGAATCAATTAGTGGGACTGTTCCCCACTACTTTAGAGGGAGGAGCCATCACATGGTATAATAAACAACCCGAGAGTGTGCAAGGCAACTGGAATGCATTGTCCGACGCCTTCATCAAGTACTTCAGTTTCAACACACAGCTGGAAGTCAAATTGCAGGATTTAGAGGTGGTAAGGCAGAAGCCGAATGAGATCTTTTCTGAATATTATCAAAGGTGGATGGATAAGATGATCCTTCTTCACCAGAAGCCCTTGGAAGATGAGCTGATTGTCAAGCTGATTGATGGTAGCTTGGAAGTTTATCGGAATGTAATGAAATATCACAAGTTTCAGTCCTTGATAGAAGTACATGAGTTGGCTCGTAAGGTTAAGAAGTATGAGAATGACCCGGCCTACAACAGTTCTGGAGGAGGGTATCGAAGCCGGACGTATTCTTCGGGGTATAAATATAATAGCAATCCTGCAGCTTCTTCATCAACGAGCACTAAGCCGAGTCAGTCACCTGCACCTGTTAAGCAAGTAGAGGTAGCTGAAGGGAATTAATCGCCAAAATAAATACGCAGCGGAAAGAAAAACGGATTAATCCCCGCCAAGGATCCATGTATATTGCATTTGAATTGGAAGGAAAGGTTAAATAATTACCTCTTAATTCTTATAGGATTGGATCAAAAGGAACCAAAGTAGCTTCCCTCTACAGTTGATCCACACGGAGCAATTGATCCACCGCGTGCTAGCGCCGGGATTGAAGAACAATTCTTCGATTGAGAGAGAGGCAGAAAAACAAACTTTCTCTTGGCTTGGAGAGGAGAATTTCGGCTAGCTCTATTCTTGGTGTGGCTGCCGAATTCTCTTATATGTTAGGGTTAGGTTATGTTTTATTTTATATAACCTTTAGTCTTAATTATAATTATAACTTAATACTCCTATTAATTATAATTATAAATTGACCCACACAACTTAATATTAATTCTCAATTAATATTAAATTAACTCCATTCTCCATCATGCACATATGTATATTTAATATTATAATTAATTATATCTCTATATAATTGAATTATAATATGTAGCATACTTTATGCAATATTAATCATATTAATATTTATATACATATATAAATATATATCACTATATATATATTTATTCCCTTTCTCATTCATAAATTATTATCTAATAATAATTTATCCCCGATAAGATGGACTTCATTTTGCTCTTTGTGTGTGACCCCATAGGTTCATATTAATTGGCAATAAGGAAATTACCATAATGTCCTTATAGATCACAAGCGGACTCTAGCAAGCCATTATGACTACCCAATTAACATGATTGGAATGATCCAATACCTATTTATAGAATGTCATATTCCCTTTTGTCTCTTTGATATCATGATTAATCATAAGACATGGTACACTTGTCAATCTTATATAATTAATCATATGCTTTCTCGATCTCAAAGTAAACTGTTCAGACAAATCAATTGATACTCTTATCAATTATTTGAGCACGGCCATGCATTTAACAGTCTTACTTATCGAGGGGCCCAGTGATATCGCTCTCTTGTTAGAGAGGGACAAAATCCCATGTCTGTCACTCACATCCCTAAGCATGAGTCATATTGTACCCAACCACAGCCTTTATAACTACTCTGTTACAAGCAGCGTTTGACTGCGTCAAAGCACAACATGAATTCATCCCGGAATCCATGGTGACCTCAGGTCAAAGGAATCAGCTGATGACACTACTATAATCAAGATCAGTTGTGACACGTGACCATGAACTTGATCTTATAGTGGGTCTCCAGCAACATGTTCTCTAACACATTGCCCGTGAGTATAATCTGTATCTGTATACACTATATTCATCTTATGAATATCCATTATCACTCACACTAGTCTTAGTTTGTTATTATTCCCATAATAACAATCGACTAGGGAAATTTAGAATTACACAATTAATTCATGGATACATTATCATAAATACTAACATACAAATATATATGATAAAATAAGTCTTTATTAATGACTTAAGAAGATTGTTTACATAATCCAACATTGGCTTAGGGCACAATCTCTAACAATCTCCCACTTGCCCTAAGTCCAATCTTCAAATGTATCTAATACCCATGGACCTAGTATGACCATCATGTACAGCTTGTGAAAGAGCTTTTGTTAGTGGATCGGCAACATTGTCTTCAGACGCAACTTTGCATATCTTCACATCTCCTCTTGAGATGACTTCTCTTATGTAGTGAAAACGCCGAAGTATATGTTTGGATTTCTGTGACACACTAGGTTCCTTAGCAAGTGATATTGCCCCATTGTTGTCACACAAGAGGCTCACAGGATTCACTATGCTAGGAACGACACCAAGTTCTTCGATGAACTTCTTGATCCAAACAGCCTCTTGGGCTGTATCTGATGCAGCAATATACTCGGCTTCTGTTGTAGATGCAGCTATCGTGCTTTGCTTAGAACTCTTCCAACTTATCGCACCTCCATTCAGAATGAACACATACCCAGACTGTGACTGCATCTGATCTTGATCAGTTTGGAAACTTGCATCCGTGTAACCATTTACAACAAGGTCTTCGTCCGAGCCTCCATATATCAAGAATGTATCTTTAGTTCTTCTCAAGTACTTAAGAATACTCTTGACAGCAGTCCAGTGACTATCACCTGGATCAGACTGATATCTACTTGTCATGCTCAAAGCAAAAGAGACATCTGGCCGAGTACATACCATGGCATACATGATAGATCCTATAGCTGACGCATAAGGAATCTTGTCCATGCGTTGACGTTCTTCAACTGTCACAGGACATTGCTTACGACTAAGCTTTATCCCTTGCCCAATAGGAACATTTCCTTTCTTTGATTGATCCATACTGAACCTTTTCAGTATTTTGTCAATGTATGTACTCTGGCTCAAACCTATCAATCTCTTAGATCTATCTCTATAGATCTTTATTCCAAGAATGTAGGCTGCCTCACCCAAGTCTTTCATAAAAAAACACTTTCCTAGCCAAGATTTTACTTCTTGCAAGGTAGGAATGTGATTTCCTATTAACAATATGTCATCGACATATAGAACTAGGAAAACTATATTACTCCCACTGAACTTCTTGTACACACAAGGCTCATCTTCGTTTTTGATGAAGCCAAACTTTTTGACTGATTCATCAAAACAATGATTCCAACTTCTTGATGCTTGCTTCAAACCATAAATGGCCTTTTGAAGCTTGCATACTTTATCAGGATTCTTTGGATCGACAAAACCTTCAGGCTGTGTCATGTACACATCCTCAACAAGGTTTCCATTTAGGAAAGCTGTTTTGACATCCATTTGCCATATTTCATAGTCATAATATGCTGCCATGGCAACAAGAATTCTGATGGACTTGATCATAGCTACTGGCGAAAAGGTTTCGTCATAGTCTATACCATGAACTTGTCGGTAACCCTTTGCCACTAACCTTGCTTTATAAGTCTGAATATTCCCATCCATGTCCGTTTTCAACTTGAAAACCCATTTGTGCCCTATTGCTTTAGCACCCTTTGGGAGATCAACCAAAGTCCATACTTTGTTGTCGTCCATGGATTGAATTTCTGACTTCATAGCATCAAGCCATTTTTCAGATTCTGAATTAGAGACAGCTTCCATGTACGTGGAAGGTTCATTCTCTTCTAACAGAATCAGATCACTTTCGTTCGTGACGAGAAATCCATATCTCTCGGGCTCATGACGAACTCTACTTGATCTACGTTGGACTTGTGTTATCGGTTCTGACTCAACAACTTCTTGTGAATCAGATTGTTCCATTTGAAACTCACTTTCAACTTGGTTATCCATATTTTCTTATAGGTGTACTTTACTCCCACTGATTCCTTTGGAAATAAACTCTTTTTCCAGGAATGTACCATTCCTAGCAACAAACACTTTGTTTTCACTAGGATTGTAAAAGAAATAACCTTTAGTTTCTTTTGGATAACCAACAAAATTGCACTTCACAGATTTTGGTGCTAACTTATCTGAAATCAAGTATTTCACATAAGCTTCGCAACCCCAAATCTTGAGAAAAGACAAATTTGGTCTCTTACCAACCCATATCTCATATGGTGTCTTTTCAATTGCTTTTGATGGAACTCGGTTCAGTGTGAATGCCGCTGTTTCAAGTGCATATCCCCAAAAGGATAGAGGAAGATTTGTTTGACTCATCATCGACCGAACCATATCCAATAAAGTACGGTTCCTCCTCTCAGACACACCATTCCACTGTGGTGTACCAGGAGGAGTTAGTTGTGAGACAATCCCACACTTTCTAAGATAATCGTCAAAGTCTTGGCTCAAATATTCACCACCTCGATCAGATCTAAGTGCTTTAATTGTCTTGCCAAGTTGGTTTTGTACTTCATTTTGGAAGGCTTTGAACATTTCAAAGGATTCCGACTTATGCTTCATTAGATATAGATAACCATATCTACTGAAATCATCAGTGAACGTAATGAAGTATTGAAAACCACCTCTAGCAGTTGTGCTTATAGGCCCACATACATCTGTATGTATGAGTTCTAATAAGTCACTAGCCCTTTCACTGTGACCAGTAAAGGGACTCTTGGTCATCTTACCCATTAAACAAGACTCACAAGTGTCATATGTTTCAAAAACATCTAGACCCAAAATTCCATCTTTATGGAGTTTTGTAATGCGTTTCTCATTAATGTGTCCTAGACGACAGTGCCAGAGATAAGTAGGATTCACAACATTTGTTCTTATCCTTTTGGTATTTATGTTATATACATGCTCATTATAACCTTCACTAAGGTTCAACAAATAAAGACCATCATGTAAATCCGCATTTGCATAAAACAAGTCTTTATTGAAAAGCAATAAGTGATTATTCTCAATAACACATTTAAATCCTTCCTTGTCCAAACATGAAATAGAAATGATGTTCCTAGACAAATTAGGAACAAAATAACAATTATTCAAAGAAAGAACAAGTCCACTTGGCAACTTGAGCTCGTAGCGACCGACTTCATAAGCAGCAACTCTAGCTCCATTCGCCACATGGAATTCTACCTCGCCCTTCTTGAGCTTTCTACTTCCTTTAAGCCCCTGCACATTCATACAAATGTGAGAACCACAACCGGTATCTAATACCCATGAAGTAGAAACAGAAGTAGAATGAAATATTTCAATAACATAAATACCTTGATTAGCGGTCTCACCGCCTCTCTTCTTCCTCAAGTCCTCCAAATAAAGCTTGCAATTTCTGCGCCAATGACCAGGCTGATTGCAGAAATGGCATGTGCCTTCCTTTGGAGGCTTTGCCTTGGTAACAGCTTTGGGCTTCTTTGCATCCTTCCCAAACTCTTTGGGTTTGTTTGCTTTACCCTTCTTCTTCTGGATCCTACCCTTTTGCACCATATGGATCCCTTTGGAGCTTGGCTTCTCTTTTATCGTTACTTCAGCGTTTTTCAGCATCCCATGCAGTTCGCTGACCGTTTTGTCCATATCATTCATGTGATAATTCATGACAAAATGGGAGTAACTCTCGGGAAGAGAATTAAGGATCAAATCCGTTGCCAACTCAGGTCTGAGTGGCGAACCAAGCCTCTCCAACTGATCAATGTACCCTTTCATCTTCAGAACATGGGCACTAACCGAACTCCCTTCGGTCATCTTGCACCCAACCAAGGATCTCAAGGTCTCATACCTTTCCCTTCTCGCTTGCTTTTGGAACATTTCCTTAAGCTCTTGAGACATCTCATATGCCTCAAATGTTTCCAGATCCTTCTGAAGTTCCGGAATCATTGATGCGAGCATCAGGCATTGTACATCAATCTGATCATTTTGATGCTTGTGAAAAGCATCCCTTTCAGCTCTTGAAGCTGTGGTGGGTGGAGGGTTAGCGGGCAAAGGCCCATCCAGAACATACAGCTTTCGCTCTTGCTTGAGAACAATTCTCAAGTTGCGATACCAATCTAGGTAATTGGTTCCGTTCAGTTTATCCTTCTCAAGGATAGATCGAATAGAACCGGGATTGCTTGTGTTGGCCATTTATCTACAACAGAAAATATATGCAAAGTTAATTACATAAGAGAATTAAACTCCCACTAAAATTATAAAACCCTTTAAAATATTTAAGTGGGTAAAAGACCCAAAATCCATACTTAACCATAGCACTGCTTTGGCATGTCCCTATGATTAAATATAATTTCGGTAGACATCACCATGTCAATTACATCATTATGTAACTCTTTTAATTTATGAGATGCATGATATCATATATCATATTTAATTTGCATGTTACTCATCTCATCTTTGCCTCGGGTTCAAAACACCATTTTGATTAACCCTTGTTAAACCAATTACAACACAATGAGAATCACCATTTCTCATATTATCGCTTCGCTAAGGTCACAACATGCGTACCCGCTTTGGCGTGGCTACCATGATGCGAACATAGTACTTGACTAGTGTTATACGTAATTGGGTGGCAAAAATATAAACTTCATAAGTTTATTTAGGGTTTATTAATTCCTGTGATTAAAATGTATGTCATACAATACATGGCATTAACATTAATCTTTCTAAGTTAATATTAATTCTAGCATGGCATCCAATGTCATACATTCATCTAGCATGCATATTTCATACTTAGCATGGCATCACATGGCATCAAAATATAAAACATGCAATAGACTCGAAAGACCGTGTTATGGTATGGTTTTATCTACATTGATTTTCATAGGCCAATATGAAAATCAACAAGGCCATTTCCTAGGTGGTTGTAACCATCGCATGGTCACAGCTCTCCCGCACCCCTTGGATCCGTCCTCACGTCTTTGTTCCTTGGCACCATCTCATGGATTTACATATTTTATAAAATTGCAACCTATACAATTTTTTTTTAGTAAAATAAAATTTACATATTATAAATTGCATCCTATACAATTTATCTAGTAAAATTAAAATTAAAATTTACATAAATACAAACGACTCGCAGGTCGTATTTATATAAAACCATAACAAAATAAAGCATCCACGGGTCCAAAACCATACCACAACACCATGCATAAAATTATCAACAATAATTTTATATCTAAAATATTTAGGGTTCAAAGTGGTAAAATACAATCACATTGTATTAAGAATTAATTAATTTGGAAAAAAATTCGTAAATATGCAGAAACAATTTTCCACACTTAAAACGAAAAAGGGTAAAACTGTCGGACAGCATGCTCGTCGGGCCGCGCACTGCAGTATCCAATACTGCGCGTAGCCCGACGGGCTGTGCAGCCCATGCTGCTTACGCAGCATGGCAATATGCAATTGCAATTGCAATTGCAGTTGGGCGCAATTGCAATTGCAATTGCATCCATAATTATTCTGGGCATTATGCCCAGAATAACGAAAAACAACAATTGTTTTCCTTTTTTTTTTTTTTTTTTTTTTTTTATATTAATTTCATTTAATTAATTGAAACAATTTCAATTAAAATCCCATGAATCAAATTCATGATAACAACCCCTTAAACATTCCAAATCATTAAAACAAATTATTCACAATGATTAATGTATAAAACCAAATTTTAATTGTTATTCATAATAACATAGAACCCTAAATAAAAACATACAAACCCCTAACAACAATTTTGATCCAATCAAAATCATACAAACCCTAACATGCAATTTTGATCCAATCAAAACATAAATCCAATTCAACCAAAATACAAGTGGCTCTGATACCACTGAAGGGAATTAATCGCCAAAATAAATACGCAGCGGAAAGAAAAACGGATTAATCCCCGCCAAGGATCCATGTATATTGCATTTGAATTGGAAGGAAAGGTTAAATAATTACCTCTTAATTCTTATAGGATTGGATCAAAAGGAACCAAAGTAGCTTCCCTCTACAGTTGATCCACACGGAGCAATTGATCCACCGCGTGCTAGCGCCGGGATTGAAGAACAATTCTTCGATTGAGAGAGAGGCAGAAAAACAAACTTTCTCTTGGCTTGGAGAGGAGAATTTCGGCTAGCTCTATTCTTGGTGTGGCTGCCGAATTCTCTTATATGTTAGGGTTAGGTTATGTTTTATTTTATATAACCTTTAGTCTTAATTATAATTATAACTTAATACTCCTATTAATTATAATTATAAATTGACCCACACAACTTAATATTAATTCTCAATTAATATTAAATTAACTCCATTCTCCATCATGCACATATGTATATTTAATATTATAATTAATTATATCTCTATATAATTGAATTATAATATGTAGCATACTTTATGCAATATTAATCATATTAATATTTATATACATATATAAATATATATCACTATATATATATTTATTCCCTTTCTCATTCATAAATTATTATCTAATAATAATTTATCCCCGATAAGATGGACTTCATTTTGCTCTTTGTGTGTGACCCCATAGGTTCATATTAATTGGCAATAAGGAAATTACCATAATGTCCTTATAGATCACAAGCGGACTCTAGCAAGCCATTATGACTACCCAATTAACATGATTGGAATGATCCAATACCTATTTATAGAATGTCATATTCCCTTTTGTCTCTTTGATATCATGATTAATCATAAGACATGGTACACTTGTCAATCTTATATAATTAATCATATGCTTTCTCGATCTCAAAGTAAACTGTTCAGACAAATCAATTGATACTCTTATCAATTATTTGAGCACGGCCATGCATTTAACAGTCTTACTTATCGAGGGGCCCAGTGATATCGCTCTCTTATTAGAGAGGGACAAAATCCCATGTCTGTCACTCACATCCCTAAGCATGAGTCATATTGTACCCAACCACAGCCTTTATAACTACTCTGTTACAAGCAGCGTTTGACTGCGTCAAAGCACAACATGAATTCATCCCGGAATCCATGGTGACCTCAGGTCAAAGGAATCAGCTGATGACACTACTATAATCAAGATCAGTTGTGACACGTGACCATGAACTTGATCTTATAGTGGGTCTCCAGCAACATGTTCTCTAACACATTGCCCGTGAGTATAATCTGTATCTGTATACACTATATTCATCTTATGAATATCCATTATCACTCACACTAGTCTTAGTTTGTTATTATTCCCATAATAACAATCGACTAGGGAAATTTAGAATTACACAATTAATTCATGGATACATTATCATAAATACTAACATACAAATATATATGATAAAATAAGTCTTTATTAATGACTTAAGAAGATTGTTTACATAATCCAACATTGGCTTAGGGCACAATCTCTAACAGTAGCAACAGTTGCACAAGGGTCCAATCAACAGGTAGCTGGAAAGGGGATCTCTCCTTGGGAGGAGTCTTTGGGGCGGATTTTTCTGAAGTGTAGAAATCTGGGCTTTCTTCAAAGCCTGAAGCCGTACACACCTCCGGCCGAGGCGGACAAGAATGACTTTTGCTCCTATCATGTGACTAAGGGGCATCGAACCAACGAATGCCATTCTTTGAAAAAGGCGATCCAACAGTTGGTTGACGAGAGAAAGATAGAAGCTCCACGCTCTAAGCCCAATGTGCAAAGTAGTCCACTGCCCCAATTTGAAAGGAGAGTGAACATGGTGCAATCAGGATTATCTCCTAACTTTGTCTTAGCCCAGATTGCAAGAGCGAATCCCGCAATTCAAGTGGTAGTGGGTGAAGATGTTGAGTCATATGTGGAGGAGAGCAAGCCTA
This sequence comes from Euphorbia tirucalli, assembly GCA_039660915.1. Lineage (NCBI taxonomy): Eukaryota > Viridiplantae > Streptophyta > Magnoliopsida > Malpighiales > Euphorbiaceae > Euphorbia > Euphorbia tirucalli. Next base: position 36,157,018 of record CM077636.1, on the reverse strand, counting down.
TGAATTTGGATGATGTAGAATTGGATGATGATGCGGACGAATATGAATTGATGAGTAGGCTCAAGCCTGTGAACCAGACGACACCTGTCTATCCTGTCTGCACTAAGGATGGGATGTATATAAGGAAGGAAGATGCTCCAGTGAATAATGTCACAAGAAGTGGAAGGGTATATCAACTCGAGTCACAACGGTTGGGAGAGTCGAGTAAGAGGGTAGAAGCACCGGTTCAGGATTATCTGCCCATCAAAGTGAATGAGGAAGAAGACTTGGTAGTGGAGCAACTCAAAAGGATGCCTGTACGTGCATCTGTGTGGCACCTGCTCATGGAGTCCCAAAGGCACCGGGCTGCAGTAGCAAAAAAGCTTATGGAGATGGATGCCAATCCATTAATGTCTCCTGAGGAAGTATGTATGGTGATTGGGAATGCAAAGAATCAATAATCTGATAACCCCAGGGGGATCATTTTCACCAAGGATGACTTACCACCGGAAGGGACTAACCACAATCGTGCCTTGTATCTCAAGGTGGAAATGATGGATAGAACCCTGCCTTGTGTGATGGTTGATGACGGATCAACATTGAATATTTGCCCTCTGAAAGTTTTACCTAGTCTTCATCTGTCCAAAGAAGCATTATCACGGTCAAATACAGTGATACGGGCCTACGACGATTCAAAGCGTATGGTAATTGGTACTTTTGAGGCAGAGGTGTCAGTGGGAGAAGTTAAGTCAACCGTGCTGTTCACTGTCATTGATATTCCGGTGACTTTCTCCTTGCTTCTAGGGAGACCTTGGTTTCATGCTTTGGGAGGTGTGCCATCAACCTTACACCAAAAGGTGAAGATTCTGATGGGGGGAAAGATTGTAACACTTGAGGCAGATGAATCTTCTATGGTGGCTGCTCTGAACTCATCTGAACAACCTTTGACCGGCTTTCAAGTGGCAGTTGTCTCGGAGCATAAGGAGAAAGACTTGACATTTTCTCCATGGATCCATAAGTATTTTCAGAAACAGAACTTCATCCCAGGAAAGGGACTTGGGGTCAATCAACAAGGGGTCACAAAGTTTGATATTGCCATAGGCCAATCACACCGAAAGGGTCTTGGTTACAAAGGCACCAAAGAGAAGGAGATCCCGGAAACAAAGAAAGTCCATCTTTTGGACGTTTTTGTTCGAGCAAGTGGTGGGCCATATGGTGGTGATCCAGAGCCAATGGTTATCAATGGGGAAATAGTCCCCGGATTTGAGATCTTTGCCGATGTTGTTGACTTCTCAAAATATGAGGTTGCTTTGGTGGGAGAAATGCTTAAGTTTGAAACGGTGCAAGTGATCAATCCTCCTCCGATGAGCCAAGTTGAAGTGGTGGCTCCCATCACTCTAGAAAAGGAACCACAAGAAGGTACGGACCCCCTGGTGAATGCCATTACTAAAGAATTTGCTGACTTACTGAAGAAAGGATTGAAGGAGAGCCCTGTGGGGAAGAAGACCATTTTGGGACAGGCAGAGTTAGTGGAAAAAGCTGTCACTGAACTCACCAAGATGATGGCCAAAGGGAAAGCGAAAGTGGAAGAAGATGCCTTATCTGAAGCACAGAAAGAAATTCTTGAAGCAGATTTGAGTGACTTGTTCGAAGAAGAGCCTGCCAACCCGGAAGACCCTGCTGCAGAAGACCCTCCGCATGTGGAGGAAGAAAATGATTTCTTTGTAAACTTGTCATATGTACTTGATGTGAACAATTCCACTTTTAAGGCGATGAATGAAATAAAGTCTAACTTTGCTTATTTGTGTGATGTTTTCCCTAATGGCTCTGTGCATACATGCAATCATTCATTCAATGTGTTCAGCATTCATGACACTGCATTACATGAAATTAATTTGGGTACAAGTGAAAATCCTAAAATGGTATCTATCTCTAACGAACTCAATCCTAAAGAAGAGAGAGAATTGTCAAAAATACTTAAAAAGCATGTGGGAGCGTTTGCCTGGTCTTACGACGATATGCCGGGGGTTGACAGAGAAATAGCAGAACACAGAATTCCGATTGATCCCAAGTTCAGCGCAGTAAAGCAGAAGCTCAGACTTCTGCGTCCAGAATGGGCTGAGAAAGTCAAGGAAGAGGTAGCAAAGTAGATCAAGGCCAACTTCCTGGAGGTGGTGGATTACCCTGAATGGTTAGCCAACATAGTCCCAGTTGCCAAGAAGGACGGAAGAGTCAGAGTTTGTGTGGATTATCGGGATTTGAATAAGGCCTCTCCAAAGGATGATTTCCCACTTCCTCACATTGATGTCCTAGTTGATAGTGCAGCAAGGGCAGTTATGTACTCATTCATGGATGGTTTCTCGGGGTATAATCAGATCTTAATGAATGTCATCGATAAGGTCAAGACAGCCTTCATCACTAAGTGGGTGGTGTATTGCTACAGAGTGATGCCGTTTGGGTTGAAGAACGCTGGGGCAACCTATCAACGGGCAGTCACAGCATTGCTACATGACATGATCCACAAAGAGGTCGAAGTGTATGTTGATGATATGTTGGTGAAATCTATGACTCGGGAGGAACACCCTGCTATTCTGGATAGATTTATGACCAGGATTGAGAAGTACAACTTGCGACTTAACCCAAAGAAATGTGTATTCGGTGTTGCATCAGGCAAGCTGCTGGGGCACATTGTCAGTCAGAAAGGCATTAAGATGGACCCGGACAAGATTAAAGCTATTCGAGACATGCCAGCACCGAAAACAAAGAAAGAAGTCAGATCTTTCCTAGGGTCACTTCAGTACGTCAGCAGGTTCATTGCCAGATTGACCACGGTCTGTGAGCCCATTTTCAAGCTTCTTCAGAAAGAACAACCCGTCGTGTGGAATGACCAGTGTCAGGTTGCATTTGATAGGATCAAAGAATACTTGATCAATCCACCGATGCTAAAACCTCCAACTCTGGGAAAACCTTTGACTCTGTATTTAGCCATTGAAGAAACCTCCGTACGGGTAATGTTGGTTCAAGAACAAGATGACAAAAGGGAGCATGCTATCTACTACCTCAGTAAGAAGCTATTGGATTACGAAACTCGGTACACTGTGGTGGAAAAGACTTGCACTGCTATGGTCTAGCTTACGAAGAAATTGAGACACTATTTCCAATCCTACAAGATACAAGCTGTGGCAAAAGTTGATCCAATGAAATATCTCTGCTCTGCCCCATCCTTGACAGGGAAATTGTCCCGGTGGTTACTTTTGTTATCAGAGTTCGACATCGAGTATGTGACGAAAAAGGTGATCAAAGGAAGAGCAGTGGCTGAGTTCCTGGCCAATCAGCCACTTGAATCTGATTATGTGGAAAACCTGGAATTTCCGGATGAACAGTTGGCCTTGGTGGAGATGGAAGTCAGGAAATGGATTATGCATTTTGATGGAGCTGTAAACAAGAGGGGAGCAGGCCTCAGAGTAATCATTGTAACTCCTGAGGGAGAGATAATTCCTTTGTCAAAACGGCTAGAATTCCCAGTAACTAACAACGGCGCAGAATATGAAGCTTGTTTGTTTGGCATTGATGCTCTCGTCGCACTAGGGGCAAACGATGTGACCATCATTGGAGATTCGCTGTTGGTAATCCGTCAAGCCACCGGGGAATGGGAAATCAAAGAAGAATCACTTTGCCCATACTTGGAGACTTTGTGGGAAATGATGAAAGTATTCGGGCATATTGAATTCAAGCATGTAGCCAGAGATGATAATCAAATGGCAGATTCATTAGCTACTTTGTCATCCATGTGGGAAGGACCTCAGAAAGCACCGATGCAGCCTTTGATCCTGGAAACAGCTAGAACACCATTTCATCGTTCCAGCGAGGTCCTGGCTTTAGTTGTAGATGATAAGCCCTGGTACCAAGATATAGCCAACTTTCTGCAAAATAGCCAATATCCTGAAGGAGCAGATGCATCAGATAAGACCACTTTAAGAAATTTAGCAACTCAGTTCAGATGGTTTGACAGACAACTCTTCAGAAGAACCGCGGATGGATTGTTATTGAAATGTCTGACGGAAGCAGAAGCCAAGAAGGTTATGCAAGAAATGCATTCAGGGATTTGCGGCCCGCATATGAATGGATTAGCTCTGGCAAAGAAGATCATGAGACAAGGGTACTTCTGGCTTACCATGCAAACAGACTGTACAGAAGCAGTGAAAAAGTGCCACGAGTGCCAGATTAACGGGGACATCAACCATCTCCCACCTATGGAATTACAGAATCTCATGACTCCCTGGCCGTTTGCATTATGGGGCATAGACATAATTGGTGAAATTCGACCTCCAGCATCGAATGGGCACAAGTTCATTGTCGTGGCAGTGGATTATTTCTCCAAGTGGGTTGAGGCTGAATCTTATGTCATGGTCACGGCTAAGAACATGGCTAAGTTTGTAAAGAAGCACATCTTCGCGAGATATGGTGTACCACATCACGTGGTAACTGATAACGGAGTGCAATTCCAAGGAGCCACAGCTGAACTCTTCGAAGAATACAATGTGGAACATCGTAAGTCTTCACCTTATAGGCCACAAGCCAATGGAGCAGTGGAGGCAGCAAACAAGTCCATCAAGAAGATCTTGTCCAAGACCACTTCAACCTACCAAGATTGGGCAGATAGATTACCTTATGCTCTGTGGGGGTACAGAACCAGTGTTAGAACGCCGACTGGAGAAACACCTTATTCGCTGGTTTATGGGATGGAAGCAGTCCTTCCTATTGAAGTGGAGTAGAAGTCACTAAGGACGGTTTTGGAGGCCCAATTGCCTGAGACGGAATGGGTAAAGGCGAGATTTGAGCAACTGGCTATGGTCGATGAAAGGCGTCTCAAGGCTTTGGATCATCTACAGATGTACCACCAAAGAATGGCTAGGGCCTATAATCGACGGGTTCGTCATCAGAAACAGCCTCTGAAAGCGGGAGATCTAGTATTGAAACAGATGAGACCGACCAATATGGACGCGAGGGGCAAATTTAAACCCAACTGGGAAGGGCCGTATGTGGTTAAGAAGGTACTCTCCAAAGGCGCAGTGAAGATCATGGATATGGATGGCAATGAGTTTACCAACCCGATTAATCAAGATCATCTCAAACGCTACCACGTGTAAAAAAAAAAAAAGCCTGTTAAATCGAAAACCCGTAAGGGCGGTTTAAGCAAAAATTAAGGCAACGAGGGTCAGCTTGTGACAACCCTAACTTTTGCAAGCATGCAATGGCGGAAACATTACATAAAGTTTAGGTCATCATTTTCAAAACTTCCTTTTTATCTTTAAAATAACATAATCATAAATGAGTACTCGAAAATTTCCATTTCAAAAACAGTAATTTAACATAAATAGGTATTTCAAAAGGTAATATAACGGAGTAAAAAAAAAAAAAATAATAAATAAATAAATCTTTGAACATCCATAACTACGAATAGATGATAAAATAACATGACGGAAACTCTCCACACAATCCCCGAGAACAGACATCAGGCATCTCCTATTCTGCACCGGCAAAATCTGAAAATATCAACAGCGCCACTTAGTGACGAGTAACTAATAAATCCCAAACATCAATTCAAAGTTCACATAGGAAGATGACAGATCATAAATTTCATATTACATTACTTAAGTATACTTCATCATGATTAATAGAAAGCAAATTTATCAATTTATACAAGCATGCATAATTCTCATAGTAACAATCATGTATCAGGGATCTTACCCTTATTTGTTAGCTGCATCACATACAACATATAAAGTTCAAGTTCAGCATATCACATAATTATCTATTTCAAATAATAGTACAAAACATTCCAAGTGGATAATCAATATCATCAAAATTCAGATTTCCAAGATAAGTCATGTACATACAAATACATACCAACATCCCAAATCAAAGTACTTCATCACAAACTTGACATCAACTCAATTATACCTTAACCTTTATTAATTTTGTGGTATACGCGTATAAATCATTTGTATTGACCTATACACCTATGTCCTTAGAGAGTTCGGCTCAGACGCTTCGGGGAACCACAACGGGACTTACCCCCTTATCAATAAGAAAAGAGTACCACGAAGGGATTTACCTCAGAGTGCCAACGAAGGGACTTACCTCACAGAGTGCCAACGAAGGGACTTACCTCAAAAATAAAATAAATTAGAGTACCACGAAGGGATTTACCTCTCTGAGTGCCAACGAAGGGACTTACCTCGAAACAAAGGGCGCTGTCCTAGTGTCAACCAATCAAACATGGAAAACACTTAGCCAAACTAACCAAGACACCAGAGTATATGCCACTACAAACACCAATTTAATTATCATAATTATATCAATATTCAAAAGGTGCCTTTAACATAGGACTTATCCCAACCAATTCAATAACCATAAGGTGCCATTAAAATAGGACTTACCCCAAAACATAATCTGATACATCAATAAACACATGGTGCCATAAAAAAAATAGGACTTACCCCAAACTCGATTTCATAATTCCAACATGTATTAAATTTACCAAACCATATATGTAATTATTAGATTTCATGTCAAGAGTCCTAGCATAAATTCCTAGAATCAAATTATGCTTTGCACACATTAAAAAAATCAGTTCAAGGCCTAAGGTGAAAATTTCAGAATTCATAGTTCATGCCTCAACTTGCATATAATATTCCAGTAGGTTAGACTCAGAATTCAGCATGGCAATACAAAGGTAAATTTAGCCTTACATCTTAGGAACACACGCCAACTTAAATCATGCAATTCGGATTCCTATAGCAAAAGATATTAAGGAAACACTAAAAACATGCAATCTGTAAATTCACTTCAGATCACTGCACATAGTCTGACTTCAACAGACAAAACAGATGTGTTACTCACTGATTTAGAAAAAATAATATAAAGCAACATTGAACATCAGAATTTCAGGAATACATAGAATTTTGTTTCATGGCAAACGGAGCTACAGAGAGAAAATAAAGCCATAATCAACACAAACTGTACAAACTGAAATTCAGCAGTTCCAGGAAATCGGCACAGTGCACATAAGGCAGTTTCAACAGGGAATACGAGCACTTTACTCACAGAATTTGCCAAAATAGTATAAAACAACCTTGTACATTTATGTCTCAGGAAAACACAGAAAGTTGAATCATGCCAATCGGAGTTATATAACGAAAATAAAGCTAAAATTATCACAACCTGTACAATCTGAAATTCAGCAGTTCAAGAAAAATCGGCACAATGCACATAAGGCAGTTTCAATAGGGAATATGAGCACTTTACTCACGGAATTTTCCAAAATAATGTAAAACAACCTTGTACACCTATATCTCAGGAAAACACAGAAAGTTGAATTATGCCAATCGGAGTTATATAACGGAAGTTATGCCATAATTACCATAAACAGTCAATTCTGAAAATACAGCAGCTTACCAATTTCGACTCAATCACATGTATTTTCATATTTCTACCAATCTTTTAACCTAAAAGCAATTTCTTACACCAATATCATATACATTCATGTCTCAACAATAATTTCAGTAATAATACAACCTAGGATCAAATTCATCTACCATACATCCTATATAAATTTCGAACCGACATTTAGGGTTTAGTTGTTACCCTGTTTGCAGTGAAACCAACTGAGGCAATTAACTCGGAATGGAGAAGAATGAAGCAGAGTCTGAATGAATGAAAGTGAGGGAGAGAAAGTTAAGAATTTCGGCTGCACTGGAGCTCCACACAATGGAATGGCCGAAATTTTAACCCTAATAGAGATGAAGAGATTGCCTTGGAGTGAAACTTGGAAAGTGGAAGAGATTAAGGAGAGATTTTCTCCTTAGGTTAAGGATTCCTAATTTTTTTTGAATTGGTCAACTGAAAAATGGGATATTTATCATGGATTTTCGGAATTCCAACCTTCCCAACACAAAAATAAAAAGGCACAAAAAAAAAAAAAATAAATTTAAGCCAGGTAAGGTTCGAACTCTAGACCACTAGCTATTAGTCAGGACTATCTACCGCTAGGCCAAAGCCTACGAATTGTTATAAGCATACAAAACATCGGTTAAATGCAAAAATGCTCACTCATATGCACACATCACAACATAACTAAGTCAACTTATATCTGGGGCGTTACAATCCTCCCCACTAACAAAAAGTTTCGCCCTCGAAACTCAAGGACAAAAGAGTAAGCTAGGTTCTAACCTTGATTAGTTGCAAACAATTCCGGATATTTGGATCTCATGGTCTCTTCTAGCTCCCAAGTAGCCTCTTCAAACTTCTGGCTACGCCAAAGCACCTTTACCAAAGGCATCTCTTTTCTCCTGAGTTTGCAAACCTGACGGTCGAGGATCTGAACAGGCTTCTCCTCATATGTCAAATTGGGTTCCACCTCCACCGAATCCACAGCAATAACGTGAGAAGGGTCGCTCACATATCTTCGTAGCTGTGAAACATGGAATACATTATGAACTTTTGCCAATTCCGGTGGTAGAGCCAACCGATATGCAACTTCCCCAATCCTTTCAAGCACTTCATATGGACCAATATACTTGGGACTGAGCTTGCCTCTCTTGCCGAACCTCATCACTCCCTTCATAGGAGATACTTTCAGCAATACCTTGCTACCGACTTCGAAGGTAAGAGGTCTTCTCTTGAGATCTGCATAAGACTTCTGACGATCCTGGGCAGCCTTCATATTCGCCTGAATCACCTTCACCTTCTCAACTGTATCCCGAATCAATTCCGGACCCAACACCAATGTGTCACTAATGTCGTCCCAGCATGTCGGACTACGACATTTCCTCCCATAGAGGGCTTCATACGGGGCCATACGGATACTAGCGTGATAGCTATTGTTATAGGAGAACTCTACCAAACTCAGACATTTCACCCAAGATTTCTGGAAGTCAAGAGCACATGACCGCAACATATCCTCTAAGGTTTGGATTGTCCTCTCCGTCTGTCCATCTGTAGCAGCATGAAAAGCTGTACTCAACTTCAACCTAGTGCCCAAAGCTTCTTGCAATGATGTCCAAAAATGTGACAAGAACCGTGGGTCACGATCTGACACAATCTCCCTAGGCACACCATGTAGCCTTATAATTTCACTCGCATATGCCTCAGCTAACTGCTCCATAGACCAGGTCTTCTTCATAGGAATAAACCGAGCCACCTTGGTCAAACGGTCTATAACAACCCACACTGTGTCTAAACCATTAGCAACCTTTGGTAAACCCGACACAAAGTCCATAGAAACCGAGTCAAACTTCCATGCTGGAATAGCCAAGGGCTGCAATAATCCCCCAGGCCTCTGATGCTCAATTTTCACCTTTTGACAAGTCAAGCACCGGGCCACAAACTCAGCTACCTCTTTCTTCATTCTAGGCCACCAAAACTGCATCTTCAAATCTTTGTACAATTTCACACCTCCCGGATGCACAGAGTAGGGAGTGCAATGAGCTTCACTTAAGATCTGCTCTTTCAACATTGAATCATTAGGCACACACCATCGGCCTTTAAATTTCATACTCCCATCTGCAAGAATCTCGAAATCTACAGCATTACCCTGCTCCTTCGCTGCACGAATCTTCTGAAGTACAGGATCACTCAACTGCTTCTCTTTCAATTCTACAAACAATACTGGTTCCACACTGATTGCATTTAAACTCGCCCGAACCACTCCTCTCGGGACCACTTCAATTTCCAACTTGCTAAACTCCTTGCAAAGATCAATAGGAAGTCTTTTCATGAAGTTCACCGAATGGATGCTCTTTCTGCTCAATGCATCTGCGACTCTGTTTGCCTTTCCTTCTTTATACTCCAAGGTTAAGTCATAATCCTTGATAAGCTCTAACCAACGTCTCTGTCGCATGTTTAGTTCTTTCTGGGTGAAAATATATTTGAGGCTCTTATGATCGGTGTATATCTTGCACGGCACACCATACAAGTAATGGCGCCAAATTTTAAGAGCAAACACCACCGCAGCTAACTCCAAATCGTGAGTCGGGTAGTTCCTTTCATGAACCCTCAATTGCCTTGAAGCATAGGCAATCACTTTTCCCAACTGCATAAGTACACACCCAAGTCCGTACTTGGAAGCATCACTGAACACTTCATACTCTACTCCGTCAGTCGGCAATGCAAGAACTGGGGCTGAAGTAAGTCTCTCTTTTAATATCTGGAACGCTTCTTCACATTCTGCAGTCCATTGAAACCTACAGTCCTTCTTCATCAACTGAGTCAAAGGTCGTGCAATAATTGAAAAGTTGTGCACAAACCTTCTGTAGTATCCAGCAAGACCAAGAAAACTTCTTACTTCGGTCACATTAGTAGGACTGGACCATTCAAGAACGGCTTTAATCTTCGCCGGGTCCACCTTCACACCTTCTTTGGTAATCACATGGCCTAGAAAAGCCACCTCTCCAAGCCAAAACTCACACTTAGAGAACTTGGCGTACCACTTCTGCTCTCTTAATACTTTCAACACCATTTTGAGATGCTTAGCATGCTCCTCTTCATTCTTCGAATATACTAAGATATCATCAATGAATACCACAACACACACATCAAGGAGCTCGTGGAAGGTTCGGTTCATCTGATCCATAAACACTGCTGGTGCGTTAGTGAGACCGAAGGGCATTACTTCGAATTCATAGTGCCCATACCTTGTCCGGAAGGCAGTCTTCTGAATGTCGTCTTCTTTTACCGGAATCTGATGATAGCCGGATCTCAGATCGATCTTAGAGAACACACCTGCACCCTTCAATTGATCAAACAAATCTTCAATTCTTGGCAGGGGATATTTATTCTTGATGGTCACCTTATTCAACTCACGGTAGTCAATACATAATCGCATGCTTCCATCCTTCTTCTTGACAAAGAGTACCGGAGCACCCCAAGGTGACACGCTGGGTCTAATAAAACCCTTATCAACAAGTTCTTGCAACTGGGTCTTCAATTCTCGCATCTCCGAGGGAGCCATCCGATAAGGAGCTTTAGAGATTGGAGCTGACCCCGGAATTAGGTCGATGGCAAATTCTACATCCCTTCCTGGTGGAATCCCTGGCAGTTCATCAGGAAACACATCCGCATATTCTCGAACAATAGGAATATCCTCGATCTTCAGTTCTTCCGAGGTATCCTTTATTCTACACAGAAATACTTCTTCGCCTTTCATCGCCATCTTTTTCAATTTCATAGCCGAAACTACCTTCACTCCTGGTTTCATCTTAACATTTGAATAAGAAACCCTCTTCCCTTTACCGTCCTTCAGCACAATTTTCTCATCCCTACAATAGAACACCGCTTGATGCTGCTTCAGCCAGTCCATACCGAAGATAACATCAAATTCGGTCAATGGAAATTCCCTCAAATTCGCCTTCAATTCAACTCCCTCGATAACTACGGGAACTTCGGGGAAAACACGAGAGCAAGCAACACTCTCCCCATTAGGGAGGGAAACCACAGAATTAATTGGAACAGATACAGATAAATTCAACTTCTGAGCAAAAGTAGTAGAAATACAGGATATAGACGCACCAGTGTTAAATAATACATAAGCAGGAAAAGATTTGACAAGGATGGTACCTGCAACGATGTCATTCCCTGCCTCGTCAACTTCGGACTCCATCATGTTATAGACTCTGTTGCGAACAGGGCCTCCTGAGCTAGAATCGGGCTTCTTACTTCCTGACTTCTTCGGGCAAGATTGAGAGTAGTGACCCTCTTCCTTACAAGTGTAGCATCGGACAGGCGTCCCATCACAGTTCTTCCCATAGTGCCACTCTTTCTTACACTTGAAGCACTTCTTCTCCCTAGTCTGAGCGGTACTAGCAGCTTCCTTTGCCGGAACATACTTGGGTTTCTTGGAAGTCGGATGAACATACGAGGTAGGCTGAGACCTCTTTAAGAACATGGTCCGCCTCACCGCTTCATCCTCCTGAACGGATGCATAAACTCCTAAAGCCACTTCATAGGCTCTCTGGAAAGTTGTTGCTCCAGAACATAGGACATGTGTCCTCACTTTGGGACTCATCCGCTTGATATAGAACTGCACCTTCTCCTCTTCAGTGGGGATGACTGAACCTGCAAATCTGGACAGTTCAGTAAATTTGTTGGTGTACTGCTGAACAGACATGCTTCCTTGAGTCAAGCATAGGAATTCCTCTCGTTTCTGCCACCTCAACTCACTTGGGTAGAAACGATTCTTCAACCTTTCAGTGAATTGTCCCCATCCAAACTCAGCCAATTCCAGGCACTCGGCCTTAACCATGCCCCACCAGTTATCAGCCTCGCCTTTCAAGTAGTAGGCTCCAATCACGACTTTCTCGGCGTTCGGACAGCCGGTCACATCAAAGAGTTTCTCTATCTCCCGGATCCATCCCTCAAGCACCACCGGGTCGGAAGATCCTTCATAAGTTGGGGGTCGGTGACGAGCAATGCGATCGAAGACAGTTTGGTTATTTGGATTTCTTTGAGCCATAGCGAGCACGGCATCTTCCAACAGCCGCATACGTCGCTGAGGAGAGTCATCGCGAACGGAATCTCTACGTGGAGGCATTCTAAAATTTTTGTTCTAGTTAGGTCTAAGCATATAATACATACAACTAATAATAGAAAACAAGTAATCCAAAGCAATTAAACCCGTTCTACCTACCCATGCACCTCACACTATGTTCAAATCTCTATCCTAGGATTCTGAGTTTTGGTTCCAAGTGACTTATGCTACCAAAGCCTTGGAACCAACGCGGGCTCTGATACCAACTGTGACAACCCTAACTTTTGCAAGCATGCAATGGCGGAAACATTACATAAAGTTTAGGTCATCATTTTCAAAACTTCCTTTTTATCTTTAAAATAACATAATCATAAATGAGTACTCGAAAATTTCCATTTCAAAAACAGTAATTTAACATAAATAGGTATTTCAAAAGGTAATATAACGGAGTAAAAAAAAAAAAATAATAAATAAATAAATCTTTGAACATCCATAACTACGAATAGATGATAAAATAACATGACGGAAACTCTCCACACAATCCCCGAGAACAGACATCAGGCATCTCCTATTCTGCACCGGCAAAATCTGAAAATATCAACAGCGCCACTTAGTGACGAGTAACTAATAAATCCCAAACATCAATTCAAAGTTCACATAGGAAGATGACAGATCATAAATTTCATATTACATTACTTAAGTATACTTCATCATGATTAATAGAAAGCAAATTTATCAATTTATACAAGCATGCATAATTCTCATAGTAACAATCATGTATCAGGGATCTTACCCTTATTTGTTAGCTGCATCACATACAACATATAAAGTTCAAGTTCAGCATATCACATAATTATCTATTTCAAATAATAGTACAAAACATTCCAAGTGGATAATCAATATCATCAAAATTCAGATTTCCAAGATAAGTCATGTACATACAAATACATACCAACATCCCAAATCAAAGTACTTCATCACAAACTTGACATCAACTCAATTATACCTTAACCTTTATTAATTTTGTGGTATACGCGTATAAATCATTTGTATTGACCTATACACCTATGTCCTTAGAGAGTTCGGCTCAGACGCTTCGGGGAACCACAACGGGACTTACCCCCTTATCAATAAGAAAAGAGTACCACGAAGGGATTTACCTCAGAGTGCCAACGAAGGGACTTACCTCACAGAGTGCCAACGAAGGGACTTACCTCAAAAATAAAATAAATTAGAGTACCACGAAGGGATTTACCTCTCTGAGTGCCAACGAAGGGACTTACCTCGAAACAAAGGGCGCTGTCCTAGTGTCAACCAATCAAACATGGAAAACACTTAGCCAAACTAACCAAGACACCAGAGTATATGCCACTACAAACACCAATTTAATTATCATAATTATATCAATATTCAAAAGGTGCCTTTAACATAGGACTTATCCCAACCAATTCAATAACCATAAGGTGCCATTAAAATAGGACTTACCCCAAAACATAATCTGATACATCAATAAACACATGGTGCCATAAAAAAAATAGGACTTACCCCAAACTCGATTTCATAATTCCAACATGTATTAAATTTACCAAACCATATATGTAATTATTAGATTTCATGTCAAGAGTCCTAGCATAAATTCCTAGAATCAAATTATGCTTTGCACACATTAAAAAAATCAGTTCAAGGCCTAAGGTGAAAATTTCAGAATTCATAGTTCATGCCTCAACTTGCATATAATATTCCAGTAGGTTAGACTCAGAATTCAGCATGGCAATACAAAGGTAAATTTAGCCTTACATCTTAGGAACACACGCCAACTTAAATCATGCAATTCGGATTCCTATAGCAAAAGATATTAAGGAAACACTAAAAACATGCAATCTGTAAATTCACTTCAGATCACTGCACATAGTCTGACTTCAACAGACAAAACAGATGTGTTACTCACTGATTTAGAAAAAATAATATAAAGCAACATTGAACATCAGAATTTCAGGAATACATAGAATTTTGTTTCATGGCAAACGGAGCTACAGAGAGAAAATAAAGCCATAATCAACACAAACTGTACAAACTGAAATTCAGCAGTTCCAGGAAATCGGCACAGTGCACATAAGGCAGTTTCAACAGGGAATACGAGCACTTTACTCACAGAATTTGCCAAAATAGTATAAAACAACCTTGTACATTTATGTCTCAGGAAAACACAGAAAGTTGAATCATGCCAATCGGAGTTATATAACGAAAATAAAGCTAAAATTATCACAACCTGTACAATCTGAAATTCAGCAGTTCAAGAAAAATCGGCACAATGCACATAAGGCAGTTTCAATAGGGAATATGAGCACTTTACTCACGGAATTTTCCAAAATAATGTAAAACAACCTTGTACACCTATATCTCAGGAAAACACAGAAAGTTGAATTATGCCAATCGGAGTTATATAACGGAAGTTATGCCATAATTACCATAAACAGTCAATTCTGAAAATACAGCAGCTTACCAATTTCGACTCAATCACATGTATTTTCATATTTCTACCAATCTTTTAACCTAAAAGCAATTTCTTACACCAATATCATATACATTCATGTCTCAACAATAATTTCAGTAATAATACAACCTAGGATCAAATTCATCTACCATACATCCTATATAAATTTCGAACCGACATTTAGGGTTTAGTTGTTACCCTGTTTGCAGTGAAACCAACTGAGGCAATTAACTCGGAATGGAGAAGAATGAAGCAGAGTCTGAATGAATGAAAGTGAGGGAGAGAAAGTTAAGAATTTCGGCTGCACTGGAGCTCCACACAATGGAATGGCCGAAATTTTAACCCTAATAGAGATGAAGAGATTGCCTTGGAGTGAAACTTGGAAAGTGGAAGAGATTAAGGAGAGATTTTCTCCTTAGGTTAAGGATTCCTAATTTTTTTTGAATTGGTCAACTGAAAAATGGGATATTTATCATGGATTTTCGGAATTCCAACCTTCCCAACACAAAAATAAAAAGGCACAAAAAAAAAAAAAAAATAAATTTAAGCCAGGTAAGGTTCGAACTCTAGACCACTAGCTATTAGTCAGGACTATCTACCGCTAGGCCAAAGCCTACGAATTGTTATAAGCATACAAAACATCGGTTAAATGCAAAAATGCTCACTCATATGCACACATCACAACATAACTAAGTCAACTTATATCTGGGGCGTTACACAGCTTATCAACCAGAAAACCTGTATTGGATGGTTGATAACAGGAATGAGTTCGTTCGAGATATGTACCAATTTTAAAATTTTCAATTGATACAATAATTAAATTTCATTAATGAAGTGTGTTTTGCTCAACATATTGCATGAATGTTTGGAGTATGTTACATGATTCATTTGTCGAAACATCCAGATAAACAAAGACATTTAGACGCCCAAAGTGTGCAATTGCGAATATCATCCATTCAAAAAAAAAAAGTAATAATAATAATAAAAAAAAAGAGAGATCGCATCAATAATAGAAAAGACGAATATGAATGATAATAATGGTAGCCAATACATGCATGATAATGAAAATCACATTTTCTCCTTTTTTGCTTTTCTTTTCTTGACAGGAAGTGGTCCCGCGGTCTCAGAAGGAGCCAGCCAGCGGGAAGACGCACTCTTACGCGCCTCACGGGGTCGGTAAACCCTGGATCTCGGCTAGCCACTGCTTGTAACGATCATATGTCTCTGTGGGAGCGAGTAATGCATAATTCAACACCACACGATGGGTGTCTCCAGCCCACCGAAGTCTGACGTGACCTGGCCAAGAAGCAGTATATTCCTCACAACTGGTGACACAAGAGTGCCGAGGGATGCCCTGTAAACGACCGTACTGCTGGCAGAGGCGACTCGGAGAATAGAATGTCACTCTGGTCTGCCCCAGCAATTGCACACCATGTGCCCACATGTCCACAATCACGTGGGGGATCCTCCACCAAGGGCACACCCACCTAATCTGGTCATCAGTCAGGCGAGATAGCCAAACACCCCACTCATCAGCAGACATATCAGTGTAGGAGTCAATGGAGAAGCCTCGTTCCCTGAAATTGGCCGGGTGGTATTTCTTGAAGTTCCCCCTCGGAATCTTAAGAATTGATAGCTTCTCCAATAACCAGATCTGCAGTTAACAGCAAGCAATGGTTAGAAGTTCATTCGACCCAGAAATACATCAGACAATAAGGAATTTCACCTGGAGCAGTGTGAGGTGAGGGCCAATGTGGAGAACACCGCTTGCCTTAGATGCATGTAAACTGATCAGTGTCTCAGCAAGTGCTAAAGGAGCTGGAGATGCTCCCACAGCCATCTGAGAGATAAGGGAGACAGCCCTGAAGGAGACAACCCCATCATTAGGACCACATAAATACCGACTCACCAGTAACAGGCTAACTATGTAGGCCCAGCTCATGTGGTCCCTAGGAGCATTGACACACCACTCCAACACAGAGTCCGAGTTCAACCTGGGAAAAGGGGAACCAGTAGCAAATAAAGATCCCACCTCGGGATCAGGAAGCCCGAACAAGCTCACCAAGGAGGAGGTGCTACCAAAAGTGAACTCGGGGATGGCAATGTCCACTCCTTTGTGGCAGGGAATGTTCAAGATAGCACTAAACTCCTCATATAAGGGGCAGAGCTCTTGGTATGAGAAGCGGAAAACGTTATCCACTGGATCCCAGAAGCGATAACAGGCATTCAACAGCTCGATGTTCCACGAGTGCTTGTAATAGGCCTTGAGATTCCACAACCCGAAAGGCTTCAATTTAAGCCAATCAGAGTCTTGTAACGATTCTAAGAAATTGTAAAAGCCTGGATAAAAAGAGAAAAAGCAAAAATTGAAGAAGAAAAGTGAATTTCCAAATATCAATGAAACAAAAGCAAATCACATAATGTAAAGAGTGTAATTCACAATGTGCCTAAAAATCCGATAAAAAAAAAATGAAGACATCAAATAAGAAGAGCAGGGCGCTCCATCTAGCTCTCATCCTGCCCTTCATCTTCCTCCCCCTCCTCGGACTCACTCTGATGCGTAACCCTGTAGGAGTCAAAGTCCGCCTGTAGATGAGCCATCCCAGCCCGAAGCCTGGCTATCTCGGCCCTCACCCTGTCCACCTCTTGGCTCGCAGCCCGAGCCTGAGCCACGGAAGAAGCGACCTCCCTGGCCTGCTCTCGGAACATCTCGACTCGGGACTGCAGCCGACAGCATAAATTAACATTCATACATACATACATATGCATTCATGTATTGCATAACTTATGATGCAGGGAACACGGGATGCTTACCGCCCAAACGCCGTTCTCCCGGACTAAGAAGTCTCCTAGACCCTTGTGCCGGAATTCAAAAAAAATGGAAAAAAAGGGGAAAATTGAAGAAAAAAAAAAAAACTAACCAGATCTTTGATGATGTGCGTGGATGGAATTAAAGTTATGGGTACTGGATCGTTCCTCCCAATTCCACAGTAAGGAACCGTCTCTCTCAAGCCGTATACCTCCACTGTAGATTCAGTGGACAGAAAAACCTCACTCTCAGAAAAAGAAATTGAAGAAAGAAAAGTGAAATGAGTGAAAAGAGGAAGCCCCCTTTTAAAACCAAGTTGGCCGACTCTGGTAGGAGCCGGCCGGCTCTGTCTCTTCTGACAGAGCCGCCCGTCTCTGATTCCTCAAAAAAAAAAAAAAAAAAAAATCAAAAAAAAAAAATAATAAGAATAAAAATAAAATTAATTTTAATTTAGTCCAATTTGAACCCGAGAAGGGTATTTTTTTTTTTTTGATTTTTGCAGACATCCAAAGGAGAAAATGACCAAACCGTATTTATTCTTGATCGAAAGGGCAAAAATTTTTGTTTCCAAAATTATCGATCAAAGAATAAATACGCAACTTGACGCAATTCCAACCACACGCTCCACCATACGGAGAAAAGTTAAAAATCATCACGGGCACACTCCACCATACGGAGAAGACAATATCATTTGGTCGCTCCACCATACGGAGAAAAGTTAAAGATCATCGGGCACACTCCACCATACGGAGAAGACAGTATCATTTGGTCGCTCCACCATACGGAGAAAAGTTAAAAATCATCACGGGCACACTCCACCATACGGAGAAGACAGTATCATTTGGTCGCTCCACCATACGGAGAAAAGTTAAAAATCATCACGGGCACACTCCACCATACGGAGAAAACAATATCATTTGGTCGCTCCACCATACGGAGAAAAGTTAAAAAAATCATCACGGGCACACTCCACCATACGGAGAAGATAATATCATTTGGTCGCTCCACCATACGGAGAAAAGTTAAAAAAATCATCACAGGCACACTCCACCATACGGAGAAGATAATATCATTTGGTCGCTCCACCATACGGAGAAAAGTTAAAAATCATCGGGCACACTCCACCATACGGAGAAGACAGTATCACGGGCACACTCCACCACAGCGAGTCGATACCACGGGCACACTCCACCACAGCGAGTCGATTACTCTGTACCCTCTGCGAAGGGCATCAGGTGCATTTTTCTCTCCTTTACTCACCGCGCTCTCAATCGCGAGACCAAAAACTCAAATCGGACGTAAGCTACCGATCTAGTCGATTTTGATCTCACGAGGGGCAGCCTGTGAGCACGGGTTTTCCCGACCTCAGTGATGAGAAATCTTTATTACCTTCGGTCATAGAAAAGAGCAGAATATTACCCGAAACGTCTCGAATTCTCCGAAAACGAAATTATCTGCAATCCGAAACTACCGTAAAGCGGGTTCTCCTTGTGATTTTCAGGCCCGTCAGATAGTTAAAAAAAAAATATGTGGGCTCCGGTTCGACCAGAACCGGCCGGCTCTGGTTCATAAACCAGAGCCGGCCGGCTCTAGTGGGTGGGCATGGGTGCCATACTTTGTCCCAATTCTGTGAAAATTGATGAAATAAACGACAAAAACCATTAATCGACGCATTTAATTGGGAAATTATCTTGTCTGGCGATAATTGAGCAATAAGGAAAGAAGAGATAAAAGATTGAAAGGAGGATTGAAAAAAGAAAGAAAGAAAGAAAAAAAAACACAAAAGAGAAAGAGAGATAGAGAAAAAAACAAAAAAAAAAAGAGAGAAAGAAATCCTTTTAATTGTTTGGAAATTAAATTTCTAAGGACACAATCACTCACTCTAGTGTTTACTCATCGGTTCACAACGATTCTCGGTTCTAATTCGGATTCGTTCGGATAAATTTTCGGATTTTCGGGATATTCGAGGATTCGAGTTACGTTCTTGATTTTCAAACCGTTCTGGTGCATCTAATATACTGGAACAACACCAAGGTGAACTCTAAGAGGCCTTAAACTTGTGTTCATCGCATTTTCGTGTGATTTTTCTCTATTTCTGAAATTCTGGAAAATTGGCTACCCGAATAGAGCCGTACGGCTCTGTTCTTCAGGGACAGCTCCCCGATCTGTCCCAACATGCCGAAAATAGCCCGTTTTCCATTTATACGCGTTCTGATTTGACATATTTCGGCTCGTAAATATTCGTACGTCATTTTAACACCGGTTTTCGAATTTTTGTACATACGAATATTAATATTTTCAAGTTTCCCGGGATTTATTTTTCAAGTTTCGGGGTTGTTACATCCGAACCGGATCAATTGTCCAGCATTAGCGGACCCCCGAGCTCTATAAGTCCCTGGAAAATATTAAAAACAAATAAAATGGTATTTTAATAAATGTTTTTGGTGTGTTTATTGCGTTTTGGATCCTAGATGGACGTTGAATTTAGGAACCCACACGAACGGATCCATGGATTCCGGGACAACAGACCTACGAAAATCAAAATTTGCATGTAACCAAGCCAATTGTTTTCCAAAAATTGATTTTCCAGCATAAAATCACAGGGCGTTTCAAAACCATTTTCCAGGTCTAACCGGTCCGACCGGTCGGGTCGACCCGGTTATCCCCTAAATGCATGCCCCCATTTCCTAAAATTCCCAATTCTGTCCTGATTTGAGTCCTATTTGTGTGTGCAATATAAATTGTGCTAACCCTCTGTTTTGCAGCCTTTTATTTTTATTTTGGATGTATTTAATAGATTTATCCGTATATTTTAGGCGGTTGTAAAGTGAATTTTTATTTTTATTCGGTCGGGTTGTAATAATTTAATTATTTTATTCGATCGGGTTGTAATGATTTAATTATTTACTGCTTTATTTTGTTTTATTTGTGTGCGCGCCATGTGTTTAACTTAATGCAATAAAAATCAACTTTAGATACGTAAGATACCATCAAAGAATATCTGCCAAATTTATTTTGATTAGACATGAAATAAGGGATTGTCCGAACCTTGAATCTCTGGATTAGGTACAGCAGTCTATACTCGGTAGGGAGCTGTATCGGAATTTCCCGGATGAGCTGATCCGGGTGGCGACTCTGTCACTGATCTCGGGATTTAAGTTTCGAGATCTTTCAAGTAATAAAATGGGAAAATGTTTTCTACAAAAGGAATTCCGAAACGAACGAATGGATTTTTCTGAGTAAGATAAACAAATCCTGTTTTTCCCAAAATCTCACCATGAAAAAAGAAAGAACACTTTAAAACCGAAAATTTCCTTGTCGGACCCCCGCGTCTGTCCGAGAAAGGTCATCCGCTCACACCTAGGGGATAGGAACTTTGAAGTAACTTTGGAAGGAAGGAAATTGCCTGTCAATAAGAAGATATTGAGTGAAGTATTCAATTTGCCTCTTGAGGGAGCAAAATTAGATAGATGTTCTTCACTCATGACCTTAGGGAAGTACAATGCAACTGATTTTATGTCTGAGCTATTCAAAATACCTCCTAGGGACTCCATTCCCTGGTCTAAGCTTGACTCAGAGTACCTTAGAGAAGGCTACAAGATCCTACAGATTCTAATTTCCACTGTTTTTGTTCCCCAAAAAGGTAGCTTGGCCACAATGAATGGGTTCAGTCTCTGTTTCATATGGCATTTAGCTAGCTATATAAGGATCAATCTACCTTATATAATGCTTAATCATATGACCCATTTAAGAAGCAACTCAGCACTGCCATACAACATGTTGCTTACCAAGTACTTCAAGCATTTCAAAGTCTCAAATGCTGGGCTTATTCCCTTCCTTGTAGGTCATAGGTCTGTGATCAACAAACCAAATCTGTCCAAGATGCTCAAAGCTTGCTCCCATAAGTCTCTCACTCCTTGAACTAGATATCCTGCATGAATTGATAAGTGAAATGCATCAGTGGATTGGTTTACTATTGACACAGTGTTAGAGCAGATTTTTTTTGTGAACTTATGATTAGCACAGATTATCTACATTTGTCCTTTTTTTCTGGTTTAATACCTTCTCTGTGATTTGTGTGTTGTGCTTTACTCTTTACTGCCTAACCTTTTCTGTGCTTGTGATCACTTTGTGCTAGACTTGTATGCTCAACTTGTCTGCTATACTTATATTGTGCCTTGCATCTTTTCTGAAATGCCGCTTGGCCTGTGCTACTGATCAAACTATGGTAAACATGCTGTGACAATGATCAAACTGTGTTGCACTAGAGTTGATAATCATGCTAGTACCCTGCTGTAATGACCATGCTAAGTAATTGATTTATGTCTTGGTCTATGCCTTGATCTATGCTAGTTTTCAATACTCCTTTTTACTGTGCTGCCTCTACAATGGTTGGTCTACAACTTATTCTCTGATGATAATGAAACTTGCATATTGTCAATGAGTTTTATCCTAGTAAGTTTCTGTTTTGATGGTCACCATCTTGTCTATAAGACTTTGCCTTCACCATCTCTTTTTGATGATTTCAAAGAGGAAGAAGAAGTTTGACTGTTTGACATTTTATGGTGTTGGCTGTTGGCTTGATCACTTAAGTTATTTGTGTATGGCATTGGTTGATCTGATCTGCATTTGGCATTTAAAGAGATGTTTGACACTTATGGTTTATGGTTACCTTTTGTCATGCTTTTAAGTTAAAAATGGTCATTATATGTGCAATTCGGCTGGCTAAGGATGAAAAATATTATGTTGACTATATTTGATGCTTTGACCAACTATTGATCTTTAGCTTAATTGACCTAAGTTGATAAGTGGTTTTAGTGTCATTATGAAAGTCTGATATGAATAACATTGGCATGCTTTTGATCACATGCTTGAATACATGCTTAAGTTGCCATACGTATGAGAATATTGCTGTTGACATGAGTTTTTGAATGAGTTTCAGCACTTGGTTGAAGTTTGTGTGAATGATTAAAGCTTTAACAGCATATGTGTGTTGGCTATTGATGTCTCTCATCCCAAGGCCATTATATACTTTTGCTCTCAACAGGATGTATGGACTATAGCTAATTAAATCTTGGTATGAGAGCTATATATGCAAGTTGGACTTTATTCAGATTATGCTTTCACTAACACTTGCAGGTTATTTTTTTATGAGTTCAACAATAAGTTTTTACTTAAACTTAAAGTCATACTTAAGAAGTATATATGGGCCTCACATTGATCATACTCTAAAAGCCCAAGATGATCAAACCTCAATAATAACTTGGTTGTAATCAAAAGATTTTTAAACTCTAAAAATAAAAAACAACTGCGCTTATATTGAGGGGGAGCTTTCGTAAATTCGATTATCTTATAAAATGTCAAACGGACAAAGTTGCAATCATCAAAAAAGGGGAGAATGTTGAGTTCAGTTTTAATGATCACAATTAACATTTTTAAAATAATGAGCTTCATAAGGTAAAATGTTTTTATTTTGAGGAAAGCTCTTTTTAGCATACTTGGTTTATGAGATAAAGAACAACTCACATTCCATTTTATTTATCATAAAGAGGTAACGAAAACATCAAATACACACACACACACACACACACACACACACACACACATATAAAGCATATGAGATAAAGGTTTAATAATCCATATTTGCTCATCTCATAAATGCTTATGACTTGAAAGTTTCTTTTATATATATATATATATATATATATTCGGCCTCTTTCATATATATATATATATATATATGTATGCCTAAGGTTGGTTTGTTACTTGAGATTATCAAAGTTGACCTAAGGTTTGACTTAAGAATATTAAAGAACTTTTAGCATATATCTATATATTTACCATGTTGATCTCATACTCATTTATAAGGTAAGATGTTGACCTTAAGGTAGAATATCTTGAGATTATTTTCGGTTACATGGGCATATTCTCTTTGATCTCACATTTGGTTACATGGACACATCTACTTTGAGCTCACATTTGATTATAAGGTGAGTTACTTTTTGAGATCATACTTTGACCTCACCTTGACTTATAAGGTGAAAGTCTTAAAAACACAATCCGACCACATTATGAAAAGAGAAAAACATGTGACTTTATTCACCTAAGGTTACAACCCAAGCTAAGATATTCTTTAACTTGAGATTACATATGACATAATGGTCAAACCTCATCTCAAGACTACAGAATGCTTTTCACTCCATACTTTATAGTTTCGGTTTACACCTAAGGTTGCACTTTGATCATCATTTTTGTCACATGTCTTTATGAAGAAGAAATCCACCTATACTTTGGATATGGCCTTATATCTAAAGTTCAAACGGCTATGACTTCAACGGCTACAATTCTTTATCACGTGAGAAACTTTAAATCTTCGTTCTTCATAAAACCAACAGCCACATGACTTAAAGCCAATGGCCATATTTGTGTCAAATGGCCATTTTCTTACTTGACTATAAAAAGAAAGAAGATGAATCTGTGAAGGTGTGGAAGACATTTCAAGAAAGTATTGAGTTTATTACTTGAACTTGGAAAAAGTAACATAGGCTTGTTTCTTACCCGTAAAGGAAACGTTAGTAGAAATCTCAAGCGGTTGGCTTGGGAACTGGACATAGACTGGTTGGGTTGAACCGGGTTAAAATTCTGTGTTTGCATTTTCTCTATCCCTACTTTCTTTATTTTATGTAATTTAATTTCCTGCACTTTGAATTAAATGCTTTAGTACTTAAAGTTAATTTTTACAAAAGCATTTTATATTTACAAGTTTTATTATAGTTTATAATTCCGCATTTTTTTTAAAAAAACTTGTTTTTGAAAAAGAGGTCTGTGAAAATTTTTATACCCCTTACAGTACTATTCACCCCCCTCTAGTACTGTAACTAGCCATTTGGGACCGTCAATCACCAACGAACAAATTAAAATCGGATTATTAATTTGAATTGGCTTAAAAGTCCTTTATTTGTAACTCATGCAATGATTTCTTCCATGTAGATTATTCCCATTTTGAATTAAGCAATTTAAATGGTTGAAACAAACAACTACTCACTCTCACTTAGGTCACTCTTAGAGAAGGAGAAGCTTTCGGGGAGTAACTTCCTGGATTAGGCTAGGAACTTGCAAATAGTTCTTAGATAAGAATCCAAGGAGTATGGACCGATGCTCCTTTACTAACTGGCCCTCCCGGAGATCGAGGTGTCACCACAATGATGGTTGAGCAGTATGATCGACACGTGAGGGATGACCGAGATGTCTCGTTCTTCATGCTGGGTACTGTGGCTTCTAATCTTCAGAAGTAGTTCATGGATGAGCATGCTTATGAGATGATGGATCAACTTAAAAAGATGTTCCAAGATTAGGCTAGTCAGGAGCGTTACCTGACAACTAAGGCACTTTGCACGACTACAATGGTAGCCGAGACTTCTGTTAGCATTCATGTGCTAAAGTTGAAGGGGTATATCGACACACTTGCCTGCCTCAGCTCGCCAGTTCCACAGGACTTGGCAGCAGACATTATTCTGGGGTCACTTCCTGAGTCTTACAACCAATTTATCATGAACTACCACATGCAGGGTCTTGATAAATTGGTTGTTGAGCTACATGGCATGCTCAAGCTTACTGAGCAGTCTCTTAAGAAGACTCCTGAAGTTTTACTGGTGAACAAGGGCAATACGCACATTGCTAAGGGAAAGGTAAAATCTAAGGCCAAGGCTAAGAACAAAAAGGTGGTGGCCCAATCTAAAGCAAAGGTTGCTTCTCTCGAAGATGTCTGCCATGAGTGTCATGAGAAGGGGCACTGGAAGAGCTCGTGTCCAAAGCTAAGGGAGCAACTGAAGGGCAAAATTGCTGCTTTAGGTATTTATGTTGTTGAGATTAATTTGGCTATTTCTACATCTTAGGTTTTAGACACTGGATGTGGTTCTCACATTTGTTCAAATGTGCAGGGACTAAGAAATAGGAGATTACTAGGATCTGGAGAAGTAGATCTTTGAGTTGGAAATGGTGCTCGGGTTCAAGCCATGGAGATCAGAGATTATTTCTTGGAGATGCCTAGTGGACTAGTTTTAGAATTAAGAAACTGTTATTTTGTACCTGTGATGCGCATGAATATTATTTCCGTTTCTTTGTTGGATATTTCTGGTTTTGTATTTAATATTGGACATGGTAGAATTTCTATGCGATGTGGTAATATTATTTATGGAACATCATTTCTTAAAAATGGCTTACATATCTTTGATCTAAAATGTGAAAGTTCAATTTACAACATAAATACTGAAAGGATTAAACAAAATGAAATTAATCCTACATACATCTGGCACTATCGTCTTGGGCACATAAAACGAGAAGTGCATTGCTAGGCTTCACACTAGTGGAGTGCTAGGGTCATTTGACATTCAGTCTTATGACACATGCGAATCTTGTTTAAGAGGCAAGATGGCAAAGATGCCTTTCAGCAAGACTGCTGAAAGGGCCTCAGAGCTATTGGAGCTAATACATTCCGATGTATGTGGCCCAATGAGCACTAGTGCTAGATCCGATTTTCTGTACTTCGTCACCTTCACAGATGACTTCAGCAGATACGGTTATATGTATCTGATGAAGCATAAGTTTGAGACTCTTCAAAGGTTCAAGGACTTTAAAAATGAAGTAAAAAACCAACTTGGTAAGAAAATAAAAGCACTTTGGTCCGACTGAGGGGGTGAATATTTGAGCCAAGAGTTTGACTCGTTTTTGAGAGAGTGTGGGATTGT
The DNA here is from genome assembly GCA_039660915.1 of Euphorbia tirucalli. Lineage (NCBI taxonomy): Eukaryota > Viridiplantae > Streptophyta > Magnoliopsida > Malpighiales > Euphorbiaceae > Euphorbia > Euphorbia tirucalli. Next base: position 36,130,460 of record CM077636.1, on the reverse strand, counting down.
ATCCCAAATCACTCCTCCTGGTACACTCTAGTGGAATGGAGTGTCAGAAAGGAGGAATAGGACCTTGCTAGACATAGTTCGCTTGATGATGAGTCATGCTACACTCACTGTCTCCTTTTAGGGATATGCTTTAGAGACAGCTACTTACATAGTTAATAATACACCAAGTAAGGCAGTTGAGGGAATGCCATATGAACTATGGAAGGGCCGAAAGCCCAATGTTTCCTTCTTAAAGATTTGGGGCTGTGATGCACATGTCAAGAAATTGACAATTAGCAAACTGGAGTCCAAATCTATCAAGTGCCAGTTTATGGGTTACCCTAAGGAAACTAAGGGTTATTACTTCTGCGATCCGATAGAAAGCAAAGTTTTCATAGCCAGGAATGCAGTCTTCTTGGAGAAGGAATTCCCTTCCAAGAGAGACAGTGGGAGCAATGTTGAACTTTCTGAAGTTCAAGACTCACAAAATCCTATAGCTAATGCTGAGAATGCTTTGGGAACCGAACCAATGAATCAAGAAATTGAGGAAGCTGAACCGGTTATACAGGACCTTAGAAAGTCTGGTAGGACACATCATCAGCCAGAGAGGTACGGCTTTCTCGTGACTGATGATGGAGACCTTATGGTCGTTGACCAAGAGGAGCCCAAGACCTATCAGGAGGCTGTTGAAAGCCCACACTCAGATCAATGGCACAAAGCCACAGAGGTTGAGATACAATCTATGCATGATAACCAAGTATGGAACTTGGTGGATCCACCTCTTGTTTGAAGTTAAAAGCTGACAACACCTTCAAGGGGATATTGGTGGCAAAAGAATTTATGCAAGTTAAAGGAATTAACTATGATGAAACCTTTTCACTAATTGCTATGCTCAAATCCATTAGGATACTACTAGCCATAGTTGTACGGTATGATTATGAGATATGGCAGATGGATGTTAAGACTACTTTCCTTAATGGAAAGCTACTCGAGGATGTTTACATGGCACAACCTGAGGGTTTTATCAATCCGAAGTATCCTAACCGGGTATGCAAGCTTCAAAGATCCATTTATGGATTGAAGCATGCATCCAGGTCTTGGAACCAGAGATTTAATGAGACCATTACAGAATATGGTTTTACACAGAATCTTGATGAGCCCTGTGTGTTTAAGATGGTTAGTAGGAATGTTTCCACCTTCCTAGTGCTATATGTTGATGACATCCTTATCATTGGAGGTGACATACCAACCCCTTAAGCAGTGGTTGAGTATATGCTTTACAATGAGGACTTAGGTGAAGCTGAGATAATCTTAGGGATCAGGATCTACAGAGATAGATCCAAACGACTTTTAGGCCTAAGTCAGGCCACATACATTGACAAGATTCTAAAAAGATTCAGCATGGACAAGGCAAAGAAAGGATTCTTGCCTATGCACTATAGGTTGAAATTGAGTAAGAAAGATGGTCCTAAAACAAAGAGGGACTGGGAGAGCATAGAGAAGATCCCTTATGCATCTGCTATAGGATCTATCATGTATTACATATTGTGTATGAGGCCTGATGTCGAGTTTGCACTAAGTATGACTAGTCGATACCAGTCGGATCTGGCGACGAACACTGGAAGGCGGTTAAGGCAATCTTGAAGTACCTTAACCAGACTAGGGATGCTTTCTTAGTGTATGGAGGTTAAGATGAGCTGATAGTGTTAGGTTACACTTATGCAAGCTTTGAGACCGATGAGGATGAGAACCGTCACAGTCTGCTTATGTTTTTCTTTTAAATAGCGGTGCCATTAGTTGGAGGTCCTCAAAGCAGGCCACCATTGCTGACTCTACAATGGAAGCTGAGTACATAGCTGTATCCGAAGCTGTAAAGGAAGCCGTTTGGATCAAGAACTTCATAACTGAGTTGCGAGTAGTACCCACTATCCTAGACCCAGTTTATGTTTTCTGTGACAACATTGGGGCCATCGCACAAGCTAAGGAGCCCCAGTCACATAAGAGATCCAAACACGTGTTCAGAAAGTTTCACCTTATTCGGGAGATTAGGAATAGTGGTGACATATCATTGCAGAGGGTTGACACAATAATGTTGCTGATCCGTTGACCAAGGCGTTACCGTAGACACAGCATGACGGTCATTCTAGATCTATAGAAATTAGGGCAATGCCCACTTGGAACTACTACAAGTGGGAGATTGTTAGTGTGCCCTAGTTCTTAGGGCATTGGATTCTTGTATTTTTTATAATAAATTCAGACTCTTTGTACAAATACATTATTTGTGTCATATTAATAAAGGCATTTAATCTATTTCATTTATATCTTGTGCTATAATGTGAATAGAGTATCCATTGATTGATAATCATAAAACCTATCCCAAGTCTATTCTAATAGTGGGAACGAATAGAATCACAGACTTGTATATTCGATAATTGTATGACAGTTCTTAACTAGCCATAGTACTTGTATAGTTAGTCATGAATATGGGTACATGTCGTTAGCATGGGATTGGATTGGTCTGCACAAGAAAGCCACATGGTTGTCACGTCATAGGTCTTTCTTGAGTAGGTCACATTTGTCCTCAAGCTAGATTTCATTATAGTATCAATATGGAATCCATTTCACTCTAACAGATGCCTAACAGGTCTGTAAAAGGATGCTAAATACAGGTATGATTGGGTGGACCAGTGAACATATTGATATTGATAATAAAGTGATGGAATTGCCACTCGGGTAACACCAAGATGATATCACTGGCCACTTGATGAATGGGACTGATAAGTGTATGGCCATACCCAAATAAGTTGGTTACTTATTTGATTAACCAGTTAACTCAAGATCAAGAAATATAATAAACAGTAGAAGAGGATGACGGACACCATGCCTCTTGTTTATTCATATCGATATCTATGGGCAAAGGACACTATGAGATTTCTACCGGGTGAGTGTCTTCTAAAGACTGCTGCATCTCTGTCTTAGTTGGAGGCTGTAACGGTTTGCTAGAACCCACTTACAGTCTATGGGTCTTGCGCCTACTGCCAACATAAAGATAGACCCATAGGATCATGCACATAGATCAACTGAGCCGGAACTTATAAAAATTGTACATGTATTGTACATTGGAAGGAATGCGTTAATTAATTAGTTGACATTTGGTGTCAAGATAATAAATTAACATTGGGATGATTTAATTTAATTAATAAGTTTTAATTAATTAATTTATTAATTAATTGAATTATATAAAGTACACAAATTAATTAAATAATTTTCCTAAGTAGGAAAATTAAATACATGTATTATATTTACTTAAGTATGATTTAATTTTATTTAGGGATAGTTAAATTTAGCCAAATGGAATTAAATTACATAGTATATATACTTTTTCATTAAAGTTTATTTATGTAATTATAATCCGAGTGGGCTTGGGTTTAATTAACCTAATTAAAACCCAATTAGATAAGGAGTCTATAAAAGAGCACACTTAAGGAAGAAAACCTAATCCTAACCCTATTTTAATTACTGGAAATTTCAGCTCCATAGCAGCCCAAAACAGCCAAAATTTACAGTAATAATTCCCCATTCCTTCCGCTTCTTCAGCTAGCACCGGTTCCCACTCGATAGTTGGTTATGCACTGGATTGTGGAGATCGTTTCCGCTTAAAGATTCGATTCTGTAGCAGTCTCTAGAAGAGACAGATTTGGTGAGTGAATCTCTCTTGATTCAAATTGATTTGATTTCAATCAATTGTAATCGGACACGATAGGTGAATTCTAGGAAAATTTTAACCGTGTAATTTCCACCGCGCCATGTTATTTTTCCAATGATGAATCCCAACAGAGCCTGTTTTAAGTCAGGTGGCAGCATGTACAGTCCTTGTTCACTCGGTCTCTCAATAGGATTTCCCTCATTACCTAATCCTTAACCAAAAATTAAGAAGGCCAAAATTCAAAGCAGTTATTATCCTTGGTAAATTTTTGAATTGATAATAGAGATTTGGTAATTTTGGGAACAATAATAACATCATCAAGCTTTAGATTTTTATATTTGGAAGATCTTGTGTGAGTGATATTGATGCCTTAACCATTACCTATACATATAGTATCACGACCAAAATACGGTGTCACGAACTACATTTGATTGAAATCAGGAGCCATATGGTGAGTAGCTCCTGTATCCGGATACCAAGGATGTGTAGGAGGTAGCAGAGCAAGCCGAGGTGGTACATAATAATTATGTTGAGACTGTGGTGATGGAGTCACTGTTGATTCCAAGCAATATGGGTGTGAGCACGGATTTTCGTCCGACCTCTATTATGATGATTTCCGATTATCCTTTATCTGAAATTGTTCGAAACACAGCTCAAGGAGCTAAGAACAGACTGTAACTTATGTAAAAAAACCAAAAACCATAAAAATACAAAATAGGGATTGTCATCATCACAGGATGGGACGTACAGCCCAATTTAGAAGGAGGCATAGCCCAAATTTTAAGGGTTAAGCCGTGGAAGAGAGCTGCTTAAAGTGGGTATAGCTGTGATTTAAAGATGAGCCATACGACCCAAAACATAGGCCTCATGGCCCAATTTGAAAGGCAGATGTGTCGTATGGTCCATCTCTTAAGAAACTAGTTGACAAAATTAGCCCACTTGCAGAATAAAGAAATGATTTCGTGAAGAGATGATGTCATTTACGGAGAGATGGGGTGCATTACAGGAAATTAAAAGGAAGGATAATAATCACACTTACCAATTAACAACGCTTGCTCACCACGGCTCAAAATTTTGGCTTTTGCTTCAACATGTCCTTTTCCTTTAACACTTTCATTTCGACACCTCCATTAGCAACACATCCTTTAACCTTCAAGCACCAAATCCAAGCCAAATCCAACCATTTAAAAAACTAAACCACATTTTCATACGTAAAACACCTCGGTTCGAAGCTATATACGGCTGTATTTCGATTTCCCGGTGAGGAACGGATTCAGATTATTTCTCGAAAATCTGGAAAACCAAGCTAAATGTAATCTCTAAGAGACCATAAAATCCCATCTCATCATTTCTGCATTGTTTGATTTGTCTGTGTATGCAAAAATCAAAAAATGATTACTGTAAATTTTAAGAACAAGGCAGTACAACCCATCTTTTAGGCCACACGGCCCATCTTGATGAGGAATTAAGCCTAGGGGTGAGCAAAACCAAACCGTGAACCAAAAACCGAATCGAACCAAACTCTATTTGGTTTGGTTTTGGTTTTATAAAATATAATAGTTTGGTTTTTGGTTTTTGTTGAAAAAACCGAAACAGAACCGAACCGAACTGTAATAAGAAAAAATATTTTTTAAAATATGTATATATATATAAATAAATTTTATTTGGCATATTATATATTTATATATTTATATAGTTTGTATTTATGAGACTTTAGTAATACACATGTAATATAAATCCTTTTTAGGCAATACTTTACATGTAATTTATAAAAAATAATGATAACAAAAATTAAAAAATTAAAATTTTTGTTGATTGGGCTTTAACCGAACCAAACTGTAATCGAATCGAATTGGTTCGGTTCAGTTTGACCCGAACCATATGAACTTTGATTTGGCTTTGGTTTCTATCTTTTTTCTACGTTGGTTTTTGGTTTGGTTTGGTTTGGTTCGGTTTTTGAACCGAATCGTGTTTTGCTCACCCCTAATTAAGCCGCACGGCTCATCCTGGCCCATAAGCCGTGCGCTCAAATCTTCCTCTGTTTCTGTGAATTTTAATTTTATGAATCCGGGGAAAAAATCTCCAATTTTCTAGTCTAATCACTCAATAGACCCCCAATGGATTGTGAAATTCAAAAGGAGAAAACCCTAAAATGAATTTCTATGTGTTAAAATCATAAAAATAAAATCGTTTTTTATCGTTAAACCTAAATCCTGAGATCTAGATTTAACCCATTTTCAAGCCCCTGCGATTCTAGAAATTCATTTCATAACATAACATTTATTTACGCTCTGATGACTGGTGGAGAAGAGCCGCTTTCGGTAGGTTTTCACATGCCCTATCTTCCTCCCTACACCGGGGAAGGCCCACCGGAAGCCCATTTAGACAGCTGCATGAGGTTGATGACTAGTATGGGGATCAGGAAGGGTCATCTCTTGAATTTTTTTCCGACTACTTTGAGGGGTGCTACGGCAAAGTGGTATATGAAGATGCCCCTATATACCCGTTCTACTTGGGAGGACCTATCTGATGCTTTTATGAAGCAGTACGCCTATAACACCCAGGTAGAGACGATCTAGAAGATCTGGAGAGAATCCGCCAGAAGCCGAATGAGTCTTTCCTGGCTTACTACAAACGGTGGATGGATGTTCAGGTTCTGGTGGATGGGGCATCGAAGTTAGAGTCGCTAATTGTAAAGATGGTGGATGGTAGTAATGGCTTGCTAGAGTCCGCTTGTGACCTATAAGGACATTATGGTAATTTCCTTATTGCCAATTAATATGAACCTATGGGGTCACACACAAGAGCAAAATGAAGTTCATCTTATCGGGTATAAATTATTATTGGATAATAATTTATGAATGAGAAAGAGTATAAATATATATAGTGATATATATTTATGTATATATAAATATTAATGTGATTAATATTGCATAAAGTATGCTACATATTATAATTATATAGAGATATAATTAATTATAATATTATATATACATATGTGTATTATGGAGAATTGATTTGATTTAATGTTAATTGAGAATTAATATTAAATTGTGTGGGTTAATATATAATTATAACTAATAGGTGTATTAGGTTATAATTATAATTAACTAATTAGGTTTTATATTTAAGGAAATAAAAAACCTAAAACCTAATCAATCCTATAATGATATAGAAGCAGAATTCGGCAGCCACACTAGACCAAGCAGCCAGCCGAAATTCTCCTCTCCAAGCCAAGAGAAAATTTGATTTTCTGCCTCTCTCTCGATTCGAGGAAACCGTTTCTTCTATCCCGGTGCTAGCACGCGGTGAATGTATTGCTCCGTGTGGATCAACCATAGAGGGAAGCTATTTTGGTTCCTAAGTGATTCAAACTTCAAAGAATTAAGGTAATTCTTTAACCCTCCTTCCGATTCAATGTAATGTACATGGGTCCTTGGTGGGGATTAATCTTTTTCCGCTGCGTTTTATGTTTGTTTTGTGCGATTAATTCCCAACAGTGGTATCAGAGCCACTTGTGCATTGGTTGAATTGGATTTGTTATTTTGATTAGATCAAAATTGCATGTTAGGGTTGTATGTTCTTGATTTAGGGTTCAATGTTATTGTGAATAACATGTTTAAAATTTGATTTTAATGTGAATCATTGTGAATGATTTGGTTGTAATTGTTTTGAATCAGAAAAAGGGGTGAAATTTTGGATTCAGCATGTTGGCACGCCGGCGTGCCGGTTTTGGCACGGCGTGCCAACAGGAAATCGTTCCTGAATGCTTGAGTTCAGAATGGTGGCACGCGGGCGTGCCGATTTGGCACGGCGTGCCAACCTGAAAATTTTGCATATGGCACGACGTGCTGGGCCTTTGCACGCCGTGCCAATTGGAAACCGTTTCCAGTGTTGCGACCAGAATGGCGGCACGACGGCGTGCCACCTGGGAATTTTCAAAGGGGGCTGTGTGGAAATTGTTTCTACACATTTACGATTTTCAAATCAATTACTCTAAATACAATAGGATTGTATTTTACCCTTTATGAACCCTAAATCTTGTAGATATAAAATTATTGTGATAATTTTATGCATGGTGTTGTGGTATGGTTTTGGACCCTTGGATGTTTTTTGTTTTTCTTTTGGTTTTGGTGAATGTAAGGTTTTATAAATACGGCCTGCGAGTCGTTTGTATTTATGTAATCTTATTTTTCTAGATAAATTGTATAGGATGCAATTTATTGTTTGTAAATTTTATTTACTAGAAAATTGTATAGGATACAATTTTGTAAAGTATGTAAATCCATGAGATGGTGCCAAGGAACAAAGACGTGAAGACGGATCCAAGGGATGCGGCTGTGCTGCGACCATGCGATGGTTACAACCACCTAGGAAATGACCTGTTGATTTTCATATTGGCCTGTGAAAATCAATGTAGATAAAACCATACCATAACACGGTCTTTCGAGTCTATTGCATGTTTTATATTTTGATGCCATGTGATGCCATGCTAAGTATGAAATATGCATGCTAGATGAATGTATGACATTGGATGCCATGCTAGAATTAATATTAACTTAGAAAGATTAATGTTAATGCCATGTATTGTATGAGATACATTTTAATCACAGGAATTAATAAACCCTAAATAAACTTATGAAGTTTATATTTTTGCCACCCAATTACGTATAACACTAGTCAAGTACTATGTTCGCATCATGGTAGCCACGCCAAAGCGGGTACGCATGTTGTGACCTTAGCGAAGCGATAATATGAGAAATGGTGATTCTCATTGTGTTGTAATTGGTTTAACAAAAGGTTAATCAAAATGGTGTTTTGAACCCGAGGCAAAGATGAGATGAGTAACATGCAAATTAAATATGATATATGATATCATGCATCTCATAAATTAAAAGAGTTACATAATGATGTAATTGACATGGTGATGTCTACCGAAATTATATTTAATCATAGGGACATGCCAAAGCAGTGCTATGGTTAAGTATGGATTTTGGGTCTTTTACCCACTTAAATATTTTAAAGGGTTTTATAATTTTAGTGGGAGTTTAATTCTCTTATGTAATTAACTTTGCATATATTTTCTGTTGTAGATAAATGGCCAACACAAGCAATCCCGGTTCTATTCGATCTATCCTTGAGAAGGATAAACTAAACGGAACCAATTACCTAGATTGGTATCGCAACTTGAGAATTGTTCTCAAGCAAGAGCGAAAGCTGTATGTTCTGGATGGGCCTTTGCCCGCTAACCCTCCACCCACCACAGCTTCAAGAGCTGAAAGGGATGCTTTTCACAAGCATCAAAATGATCAGATTGATGTACAATGCCTGATGCTCGCATCAATGATTCCGGAACTTCAGAAGGATCTGGAAACATTTGAGGCATATGAGATGTCTCAAGAGCTTAAGGAAATGTTCCAAAAGCAAGCGAGAAGGGAAAGGTACGAGACCTTGAGATCTTTGGTTGGGTGCAAGATGACCGAAGGGAGTTCGGTTAGTGCCCATGTTCTGAAGATGAAAGGGTACATTGATCAGTTGGAGAGGCTTGGTTCGCCACTCAGACCTGAGTTGGCAACGGATTTGATCCTTAATTCTCTTCCCGAGAGTTACTCCCATTTTGTCATGAATTATCACATGAATGATATGGACAAAACGGTCAGCGAACTGCATGGGATGCTGAAAAACGCTGAAGTAACGATAAAAGAGAAGCCAAGCTCCAAAGGGATCCATATGGTGCAAAAGGGTAGGATCCAGAAGAAGAAGGGTAAAGCAAACAAACCCAAAGAGTTTGGGAAGGATGCAAAGAAGCCCAAAGCTGTTACCAAGGCAAAGCCTCCAAAGGAAGGCACATGCCATTTCTGCAATCAGCCTGGTCATTGGCGCAGAAATTGCAAGCTTTATTTGGAGGACTTGAGGAAGAAGAGAGGCGGTGAGACCGCTAATCAAGGTATTTATGTTATTGAAATATTTCATTCTACTTCTGTTTCTACTTCGTGGGTATTAGATACCGGTTGTGGTTCTCACATTTGTATGAATGTGCAGGGGCTTAAAGGAAGTAGAAAGCTCAAGAAGGGCGAGGTAGAATTCCATGTGGCGAATGGAGCTAGAGTTGCTGCTTATGAAGTCGGTCGCTACGAGCTCAAGTTGCCAAGTGGACTTGTTCTTTCTTTGAATAATTGTTATTTTGTTCCTAATTTGTCTAGGAACATCATTTCTATTTCATGTTTGGACAAGGAAGGATTTAAATATGTTATTGAGAATAATCACTTATTGCTTTTCAATAAAGACTTGTTTTATGCAAATGCGGATTTACATGATGGTCTTTATTTGTTGAACCTTAGTGAAGGTTATAATGAGCATGTATATAACATAAATACCAAAAGGATAAGAACAAATGTTGTGAATCCTACTTATCTCTGGCACTGTCGTCTAGGACACATTAATGAGAAACGCATTTCAAAACTCCATAAAGATGGAATTTTGGGTCTAGATGTTTTTGAAACATATGACACTTGCGAGTCTTGTTTAATGGGTAAGATGACCAAGAGTCCCTTTACTGGTCACAGTGAAAGGGCTAGTGACTTATTAGAACTCATACATACAGATGTATGTGGGCCTATGAGCACAACTGCTAGAGGTGGTTTTCAATACTTCATTACGTTCACTGATGATTTCAGTAGATATGGTTATCTATATCTAATGAAGCATAAGTCGGAATCCTTTGAAATGTTCAAAGCCTTTCAAAATGAAGTACAAAACCAACTTGGCAAGACAATTAAAGCACTTAGATCTGATCGAGGTGGTGAATATTTGAGCCAAGACTTTGACGATCATCTTAGAAATTGTGGGATTGTCTCACAACTAACTCCTCCTGGTACACCACAGTGGAATGGTGTGTCTGAGAGGAGGAACCGTACTTTATTGGATATGGTTCGGTCGATGATGAGTCAAACAAGTCTTCCTCTATCCTTTTGGGGATATGCACTTGAAACAGCGGCATTCACACTGAACCGAGTTCCATCAAAGGCAGTTGAAAAGACACCATATGAGATATGGGTTGGTAAAAGACCAAATTTGTCTTTTCTCAAGATTTGGGGATGCGAAGCTTATGTGAAATACTTGATTTCAGATAAGTTAGCACCAAAATCTGTGAAGTGCAACTTTGTAGGTTATCCAAAAGAAACTAAAGGTTATTTCTTTTACAGTCCTAGTGAAAACAAAGTGTTTGTTGCTAGGAATGGTATATTCCTGGAAAAAGAGTTTATTTCCAAAGGAATCAGTGGGAGTAAAGTACACCTGCAAGAAAATCTGGATAACCAAAATGAAAATGGTTTTCAAATGGAACAACAACCTGATTCACAAGAAGTTGTTGAGTCAGAACCAGCAACACAAGTCCAACGTAGATCAAGTAGAGTTCGTCATGAGCCCGAGAGATATGGATTTCTCGTCACGAACGAAAATGATCTGATTCTGTTAGAAGAGAATGAACCTTCCACGTACATGGAAGCTGTCTCTAATTCAGAATCTGAAAAATGGCTTGATGCTATGAAGTCAGAAATTCAATCCATGGACGACAACAAAGTATGGACTTTGGTTGATCTCCCAAAGGGTGCTAAAGCAATAGGGCACAAATGGGTTTTCAAGTTGAAAACGGACATGGATGGGAATATTCAGACTTATAAAGCAAGGTTAGTGGCAAAGGGTTACCGACAAGTTCATGGTATAGACTATGACGAAACCTTTTCGCCAGTAGCTATGATCAAGTCCATCAGAATTCTTGTTGCCATAGCAGCATATTATGACTATGAAATATGGCAAATGGATGTCAAAACAGCTTTCCTAAATGGAAACCTTGTTGAGGATGTGTACATGACACAGCCTGAAGGTTTTGTCGATCCAAAGAATCCTGATAAAGTATGCAAGCTTCAAAAGGCCATTTATGGTTTGAAGCAAGCATCAAGAAGTTGGAATCATCGTTTTGATGAATCAGTCAAAAAGTTTGGCTTCATCAAAAACGAAGATGAGCCTTGTGTGTACAAGAAGTTCAGTGGGAGTAATATAGTTTTCCTAGTTCTATATGTCGATGACATATTGTTAATAGGAAATCACATTCCTACCTTGCAAGAAGTAAAATCTTGGCTAGGAAAGTGTTTTTCTATGAAAGACTTGGGTGAGGCAGCCTACATTCTTGGAATAAAGATCTATAGAGATAGATCTAAGAGATTGATAGGTTTGAGCCAGAGTACATACATTGACAAAATACTGAAAAGGTTCAGTATGGATCAATCAAAGAAAGGAAATGTTCCTATTGGGCAAGGGATAAAGCTTAGTCGTAAGCAATGTCCTGTGACAGTTGAAGAACGTCAACGCATGGATAAGATTCCTTATGCGTCAGCTATAGGATCTATCATGTATGCCATGGTATGTACTCGGCCAGATGTCTCTTTTGCTTTGAGCATGACAAGTAGATATCAGTCTGATCCAGGTGATAGTCACTGGACTGCTGTCAAGAGTATTCTTAAGTACTTGAGAAGAACTAAAGATACATTCTTGATATATGGAGGCTCGGACGAAGATCTTGTTGTAAATGGTTACACGGATGCAAGTTTCCAAACTGATCAAGATCAGATGCAGTCACAGTCTGGGTATGTGTTCATTCTGAATGGAGGTGCGATAAGTTGGAAGAGTTCTAAGCAAAGCACGATAGCTGCATCTACAACAGAAGCCGAGTATATTGCTGCATCAGATGCAGCCCAAGAGGCTGTTTGGATCAAGAAGTTCATCGAAGAACTTGGTGTCGTTCCTAGCATAGTGAATCCTGTGAGCCTCTTGTGTGACAACAATGGGGCAATATCACTTGCTAAGGAACCTAGTGTGTCACAGAAATCCAAACATATACTTCGGCGTTTTCACTACATAAGAGAAGTCATCTCAAGAGGAGATGTGAAGATATGCAAAGTTGCGTCTGAAGACAATGTTGCCGATCCACTAACAAAAGCTCTTTCACAAGCTGTACATGATGGTCATGCTAGGTCCATGGGTATTAGATACATTTGAAGATTGGACTTAGGGCAAGTGGGAGATTGTTAGAGATTGTGCCCTAAGCCAATGTTGGATTATGTAAACAATCTTCTTAAGTCATTAATAAAGACTTATTTTATCATATATATTTGTATGTTAGTATTTATGATAATGTATCCATGAATTAATTGTGTAATTCTAAATTTCCCTAGTCGATTGTTATTATGGGAATAATAACAAACTAAGACTAGTGTGAGTGATAATGGATATTCATAAGATGAATATAGTGTATACAGATACAGATTATACTCATGGGCAATGTGTTAGAGAACATGTTGCTGGAGACCCACTATAAGATCAAGTTCATGGTCACGTGTCACAACTGATCTTGATTATAGTAGTGTCATCAGCTGATTCCTTTGACCTGAGGTCACCATGGATTCCGGGATGAATTTATGTTATGCTTTGACGCAGTCAAACGCTGCTTGTAACAGAGTAGTTATAAAGGCTGTGGTTGGGTACGAGATGACTCATGCTTTGGGATGTGAGTGACAGATATGGGATTTCGTCCCTCTCTAACAAGAGAGCGATATCACTGGGCCCCTCGATAAGTAAGACTGTTAAATGCATGGCCGTGCTCAAATAAATGATAAGAGTATCAATTGATTTGTCTGAACAGTTTACTTTGAGATCGAGAAAGCATATGATTAATTATGTAAGATTGACAAGTGTACCATGTCTTATAATTAATCTTGATATCAAAGAGACAAAAGGGAATATGACATTTTATAAATAGGTATTGGATCATTCCAATCATATTAATTGGGTAGTCGTAATGGCTTGCTAGAGTCCGCTTGTGACCTATAAGGACATTATGGTAATTTCCTTATTGCCAATTAATATGAACCTATGGGGTCACACACAAGAGCAAAATGAAGTTCATCTTATCGGGTATAAATTATTATTGGATAATAATTTATGAATGGGAAAGAGTATAAATATATATAGTGATATATATTTATGTATATATAAATATTAATGTGATTAATATTGCATAAAGTATGCTACATATTATAATTTAATTATATAGAGATATAATTAATTATAATATTATATATACATATGTGTATTATGGAGAATTGATTTGATTTAATGTTAATTGAGAATTAATATTAAATTGTGTGGGTTAATATATAATTATAACTAATAGGTGTATTAGGTTATAATTATAATTAACTAATTAGGTTTTATATTTAAGGAAATAAAAAACCTAAAACCTAATCAATCCTATAATGATATAGAAGCAGAATTCGGCAGCCACACTAGACCAAGCAGCCAGCTGAAATTCTCCTCTCCAAGCCAAGAGAAAATTTGATTTTCTGTCTCTCTCTCGATTCGAGGAAACCGTTTCTTCTATCCCGGCGCTAGCACGCGGTGAATGTATTGCTCCGTGTGGATCAACCATAGAGGGAAGCTATTTTGGTTCCTAAGTGATTCAAACTTCAAAGAATTAAGGTAATTCTTTAACCCTCCTTCCGATTCAATGTAATGTACATGGGTCCTTGGTGGGGATTAATCTTTTTCCGCTGCGTTTTATGTTTGTTTTGTGCGATTAATTCCCAACAGGTAGTCTACCCCAATACAAAGATAAGATGAAATTGAAAAGGTTCCACTCCTTCAATGAAGTGGTTGAGTTTGCCAAACGTATCAAGTGATATGAAGAGGAGGAACAAAGGGGTAAACAGAGTTTGGGCTCTTATACAATTAATCAGGGGTACTCTCAAGGGTACAAAGGCAGTAGCTCTAAGGCCACCTCAGCTGGGTCTAGTGCTTAGATGATTCCGGAAGCAGCCTCAATTGAAGCGCAAGAGGCGGGTGCAGCCGCTGTGAACCAGGGAAGACAGACTCCTCAAAGGGTCACTCGTCCATGGGCTGAGTCTGCAAGCCGGATTTATGCTAAGTGTAGAAAGGCGAGGTTGTTATAGAGTTTGAGGCCATTTTCGCCTCCAGCTGAGGCCGATAAAGACAATTTTTGCTCTTATCATGTGATGACGGGTTACCGTATGAATGAGTGCACTCAGTTGATTAAGGCCATCAAGCAGTTGGTCACTGACGGAAAGATTGTCGAGCCGGCCTTGAAGCCCAGCATTCAGAATAATCCTTTGCCTAACCTTGGATGATTCGGGTGCACAAGATACTGAGGATCAAGGTGCTGCAATAAGGGAAGACCCTCCGCATGTAGAGGATGATAATCATTTTGATGTTTTAGTTAGTTTTATTTTATTATTATTAGTTATCATGTGAACAATTCAGCCCCTAAGGCGTTTAATTTAATACAATTTGATTTTAGTTACTTGTGTGATGTTTTTCCAGATGGAACTGTGCATACATACAAATATTCATTTAATGTCTTTATTATACATGATGCATCACCGTATGAAATGAATCTGGGGACAAATGATGACTTGAAAATGATACCCGTCTCGAAAGATCTCATGACTAATGAAAGAAAAGAAAATTGCAAAAATACCACGAAAGCATATGGAAATCTTTTTCTGGCTGTACAACATCATGTGAGGGTTGATGGAGGAATTACCAAACACCGGATTCCAAAAAGGCCACGGATGAAATCAGCCAAGCAGAAGCTCCGTAGATTCAAACTAGGAAAAGGAGGATTATCACAGTACGAAGGATCGTTAGTGTCGGGAAAAAAAGGCCATTCACACCAAACAAACATCGGCTCATAGTCATAATTGTCAGATACCTCTCAAAGAGGGTTGAAGGGAAGTTATATATGTATACACAGCCAAAAAAAAAAAAAGAGACAATGGGTGTGTCCAAGCTCAAAAGGAAGAATATATCTACACGATGTGAAATTCCGCATCATGTCGTGACTGAGAACAAACTACAATTGTAAGAAGCGATGACATGGAGTCCCAGAATTAAGGGGCAGAGCATCATATGTCATCCCCATATCACCCATGAGGCGATAAGGTAATGGAAGCAACCAATAGGGCCATCAAAGAAGATTTTGTCAAAATGGCAGTCGCTTATGAAGACTGGATCGACCGCTCATCATTCGTCTTGTGAAGATACAAAACTAGTATCAGAGCACTTACTAGAGAAACGCTATACTTGCTGGTCTATAGGGTGGGAGTGGATCTACCACAAAAAAGAGAGACCAAGTCATCAACCCCATCAACCAAGACAAGCCCAGGCACTGTTATGTTAGAAAAAAAAAAAGGGGTTCGATGGGTCGAAAACCGAAAAGGCGGTCCATGCAAAAATTAGGACAATTCGATGGATCGAAAACCGAAAAGGCGATCCATGCAAAAGTTAGGATAGAGAAGTGAACACCATCAGCGGGAAAATCTGCAAAGACCAGTTAGTGGTAGGCATGGATTCAGTAGAGATGGATACCATTACCAATTCTAAATGAAGCCATTTCATCTTTGATGTGCATTGTGCTAAAACATTATTAATGAGTGGATGAATGGATGTCATTTTCTATTTGGTTAAATGTCCCAAGTCCGTTTGAAATTGAATTCATATTATACATATATGGTTATATACATTTTCTGTTTACATACATCTCACTTTCAAAAAAAAAAGAAAAAAAAAAAGAGAAAAAAAAAGTCGGATAGATTAAAAACCCGAAAAGGGCGGTCTATGCAAAAGCTATGACACGAAATAAAGTCTGCTGAATTGAAAACCCAAAAAGGGCAGTTCAAGCAAAAATAAAGACAGTCTGATAGGCCGAAAACCTAAAAAGGGTGACCTATGCAAAAATTAGGACAAGAAATAAACAGAATAAAGTCATACAGTAGTAGCCAACTCTGATGATCCTAGTACTCTAAAGACCGAGGTATCGCAAAGTCAGTGCCTCACATCCACGCCTAGTGCGGCAAGCAATCAAATCAATCAACCAAGCTCTGTAGCGAGCATCTGTCTCCACAGTTGCAACACTATCATACCTCAGAATCTCAGTGCGAGTAGGATGCACCCACTGATGCAACACATGTCGAGGCTACTGTGGTGTAAACACTCCACACTCAGTGGTGCACAAAGATCGAGGAACCCCCTGCAGCTGACCATACTGTCTGCATAGCCGAGCAGGTGAGTAGAAAGTCACATGGGTCAACCCAAGCAGCTGGACGCCTCCGGTCCAGGTCTCAGTAGTCACATCAAAAATATCCCACCAAGGGCAGACCCATCAAATTGAGGCATCAGTCCACCTCCTCAGCCAATCAAACTGGTGCTCCATGGATATAAAACTGAAATCTGAAAGCTCGATGCACCGAGACTAGTAACATTTTGGGGCGTATCTCTGATGAGGTGGAGGCGGGCTTAGGAGGCTCAACTTCTCCAACAACCAGATCTGTACATGGGTTAGTCAAATAGAAAGGGGTAGTGAATGTTTGAATTCAGAAGGTACAGTGCAGAAGCATACATGAAGCAAAAAGGGGGATCCACAGCTCTCAACAGGAGAATCAGTGTGGATAGAATCCAAGTGGATCAGTGTCTCAGCCAAACCAACCCCCATAGGTGATGCATAATACCTATTTCATCCCCTGGATTTATGGTTAGTCAAAAGAAGTTTCTTATACAATCTATGTCTCTAAGTGATACATCTCAATTCAAGTGTCTATTGATCACAGTGATTTGAACTAGCTAGAGCCTCATGCTTTATTTATGCAAACATCTCCCTTGATAAGTACAAAAGACATAGAAGAAAAATTTTTGGTACTAAAATTTTTAAAGAGAAACAATGCAAAATAATAAAGGAGTTGAAGCTAATTTATGTTTTGAGAGATGATAGTCAAGAGAACAAAACAAATAATATACACATATTAATAAGCACATAATGTGTGACCCCTCCCCCCACTTAAATCTGTACATAGCCCTAGATGTGTAAGAAAACATAGCATCACAAACTAGAGTAAAAATAGCAAGAAAGTTAGAACAGAACTCCCCTGGTTTATGTATGCCGAAGATCGAATGCTCCCAAGGGGAAAGTGGGCATGGGGGATCATGCTCCTGAAGCTGGTACAACTTAGCTATATGAGTATCAATTCGGGCCACCTCCCTTCACCCTACGCCCTTGCTTGGAGTTGTGAAAGATTAATCATCCTTGATTTGAAACAAATAGCGGCAACACCTCCCAATTTGCCCACCAATTAAACACAAAACAACTATAAAATCAAGAAAACTAATTATCTAAGAGAGATTAAGATAACATTATATTGGATAAGTAGTGAAAGATATAAACCACAAATCAACAACCAAAGGCATAATTATTAGCAATGAAATCTCAAATATATATTCAACCATTTATCACAATTTCCAAGCAATTGTCAAAATAATTGAAACATGGTAGCAGATAAACAGATATTTAAAGCCAACGATCAATTTGACGCCACAATAATGAACCAATTCTTGCCAAAAATAAATATTTGCAACCAAAAGTTGAATAAAAGATAAGCATTTTCCAACCCTCAAATAAGCAGACAAATTAGCCTACAATTAAGCTATGCTAGCATGCAATTACTAAATGCTGAAGCTTCTTAATCAAAATTTAAGATAAACAATTTTGAAACTCAAAATCCATTGTGCTCGTATTCGAAAAATTTAGCTATAGTTAGGTGAAATATTGACCAATTCCATCTCAATTTGCTGAATCTAATTTATCAAAATTGACATGTAGAAATTAAGCACAAGGATAAATCAGTTAGGGGCGAAAGAAATTGCAAACTAGGGGTGTGAGATTTTTCTGCTAGCCGGAGTTAACTCAGTTGCTGGAAAGGAGTCTTTGGTGGGGTAAACAGCAGCAAAAAGGGTCGAGTGACGATGGTTGTGGCTAGATTGCATCTCTGTTCAGCAACCATTCCAGCATCTGGAAGAAGAGGTGGAGAAGGAGAATGATCAGTGGCTGGTTCAAGCGTTGCTGGCGGACGTTGCTCAGAGGAGACGAACGCTGGATGCATCGGGAAGGACAGGCAGAGCAGCGGTGAGCGATTCATGATATGCAATACTGTTGCAGCGGACTGCTTCATTAGCGGGGACAAATGTGGGCAACACTGGTCGCACCGAAGAAGGTGGCAGCGGTGACGAAGGCTAGACGAATAGCAGCGGTGAGCAAGTGGGATGGCGGCGGCGGCTGGTTGCTGTCTCAAGGGTACGATATGTAGAGAGAAAGTAGAAGCATTCGGGATTTTTTTTTATTATCTGATTTTTTTTATATATAAAAAAATATAATAAAATAAAGAAAAACAAAATTTTGAGCTTTGTTAAAAAAAAATAGAAGACTCAAGCCATGATCTTGGCTTAAATCATCCCTTTTGAATTTGTCACAAAAAAAAAAGACTATTTCTCTCAAGCCCAGATCATGGCTTATGGCTTCTCTTAAGTAAAATTTTCCGATTCTGAAAATTGACACAAGCCAAGATCTCGGCTTAATTGAATATTTCTGCACATTAAAAATAATTAATTAGTAATTTGAAGCATGATCAAAGGCAATGAGAGAAACTCAAAATTCATTTAAAAATATAAGAAATTACAATAAAAACACCAAATTAAAGCACAAAACGAAAATAATTAATCTAAAATAAAATTAATTTGGGTTGCCTCCCAAAAGCGCCTTTTTTTATTGTCTTTGGCTAGGCATTATGCCGATCTTCATTACTCAAGTAATCCCAACGACATCTTTTTGTTCTCTTAAAACTCGGACTATCACTTCTTCTTCAAGCACTTCCAATCCTTTTAGTATAATCACATGAAAATTTCCATTATCACCAAGATAGAAAACCTTAAATTTATCAATCAAAGCTTCAGGCTTTATCTTCGGATCATCTTTTTGAGCCGAACTCTCAACTGGCTTCACTTATAAGATTTTTTCATAATCTCCTGTATCAAAAACCTCATCAACAGGATTAGCAACATCAGTAGCTAAACCATAAAGTTCATCAATTGAAAATTTCATGACATCATATATATTAAAACAAATCATTTCACCATTAAATTCCATAGTGAGTTTACCTTCATTCACATTGATTATAGCTTTAGATGTTTTAAGGAATGGTCTTCCTAAAAGAATAGGTGTCGATATTGGACAATCTTCATCATCCATATCCAAGACATAAAAATCAACAGGAAATACCAAACCATTAACTTGCATAAGTATATCCTCTAGTACCCCATCAGGATAAGCATTAGTTCTATCAGCAAGTTGAACTATCATGCCAGTTTCTTTCAAAGGTCCCGTATTTAAAGATGCATAAAGAGATTCCAAGATCTAGCATTGCTTTCCCAATTCTAGTACTACCTATCTTACAAGGGATAGTGAACATACCTAGATCTCCACATTTTGGAGGAAGTTTCCTTTGAATAACACCAGAAACATTCTCCCCTACACTAATCCTTTCATTACCCCTCAATTTTCTCTTGTTAGTACACAATTCTTTAAGAAATTTGCCATATTGAGGAATTTGTTTAATAGCATCAAGAAGAGGAATATTTACCTGAACTTTTCTGAACAAGTCAAGTACCTCTTTCTCTTGGTCCTCCTTTAGAGATTTGGAGAATCGGCTCAGAAATTGGGGTGGGATGACGATGGCTGGTGGTGGCTTAGCTGGTGCAGGAGTTACCTCCTCTTTTTCAAGCTCTTTTTCCACCTCATGCTTCAAATTTCTAGTAGATGGTATCTCTTTACCGCTCCTCAAAGTAATGGCACTGACATTCTGCTTTGAGTTTATCTCAGGCTGTGATGGTAACTGTCCAAAAACTTGAGATTCCAGCTTACTCATTGAAGTGGCTAGTTGGCTCACTTGGTTCTCCAGGTTTTGTATGCTTGTCTTAGTATCTTGTTAGAATGTCAAACCGCTTTGTTGGAATTGTTGCATGTTGGTAGCCAAGGTAGACATGATTTGTTCCAAAGACATAGTCCACTTAGGAGGAGAGGGTTGTGCTTGATCTTGTGGCCTCTGTTGAAAGTTTTACTGCTGGAAATTGTTGGATTTCTGACCATAACTGAAATTGGGGTGATCTCTCCGCCCTGGATTATGTGTTTGTGAATATGGATAATATCTCCTTTGGTTTTGCTGATGTTGGAAGTTTCCCACAACATTCACGTGTTCCTCCTCTTAGAGAGTATGGCATGCATCAATTGGATGGTCTTTACTTGTACAAATTCCACAAGCTTTCACTCGCTAAGTATTTCCAAAGAATGCTTTCTACATAAGTGAAGTAAGATTGTCAATTCATTATTCAAGAGCTGAAGTATTTACTTCATTCACTTTCTGTACATGATGATCTTGTCGGGTGCCAAATTGTTGGGTATTGGTAGCTACTCTTGTAATCAGCTCCCTTGCACTAGTGATCATCTTATCTGCTAAAGATCCACCACTAGATGCATCAATTAGATTCCTGTCAGATAAAGTTAGACCTTCATAAAAATATTAAAGTGAAAGTTGGTCTTTTATCTGATGATTCGAACAACTGGTGCAAAGCTGATTAAATCTTTCCTAGTACTCATAAAGATTCTCCCCAACATATTGGCGAATGCCCGATATATCTTTGCGGATTGAAGAGAATTGTGAAGCAGGAAAGAATTTGTCAAGGAATTGCTTTTTCATCTCAGCCCAGGTTGTAATTCAACCAGACAGAAGGTAGTACAACCGGTCCTTAGCTTTATCAGTTAGTGAACACGGGAAGGCTCGCATTTTCACTTGCTCCACGGAAACTACATTCCCTGGCTGTTTCATGCTCGAACATACCACATGGAGCTCCTTCAGATGTTTACGTGGATCTTCACCTAAAAGACAACGGAAAGTAGGCAATAAATGAATTAGACCAGATTTTAATTCAAAATTTACCTCATTTTTCGGATACCATATGCAAAGAGGTTGTTGATCCATATCCAGTTTAGCAATGGCTCTCAAAGTTTGTTTTATATGAGCCATCTCTACTTCTTCTTCAATTTCACTCTCACTCAATTCTAACAAATCAGCTAACACATCCGGTGCAAGTGATTCCCGTACTTCTTTTTCCTTTGTCTGCTTCCTCAGTCGATGAACAGTTTTCTCTATTTCGGGATCAAATTCAAGTTCACCTGTACGAGAAGAACAAGGCATACACTAGAAAGCACAGATCAGAAGAAATAAACCAATTAAGACATCAATCCCTGGCAACAGTGCCAAAATTTGATGCGTGTCGAGCACACCAAAAATAAATTCCTACTCTCAGAAACTGAATTTTGTAGTAAAGAGGAAGCATGGTCGAATCCACAGGGATTGGCCGGATTATCTCTTCTAAAGTTTTGAACAAGAAAAAAAGGGGGGGGGGGGGGTTTAGCAATTGTAAATAAAAATTTAAAAATAACAAAAACAAAATAATTTGATAAAGATCTATAGGAGGTGAATTCCAGCTAGAAGGCGGATTCAAGTCTTGAGTCAAGCCAACCGATCATCGATTAAACACAGAGGATAACTTCAATGCATTCAAATAAATTAGCTATACTTATCATAAAGCATGAATCACCTAGTCTCTTCTTACGTAATAGATAACTGAGATAAGTTCATTAATTATCCCTATTTAATCAAACAGTTCCAAACAAGCTTTGGAATTTAATTCAATCAAAAGCATTAACACACAAAAGAGACACTAATTATACTCAATAATCACACAAGCGGGATTATTTAAAGCATATCAATTTCATCCATAACACAAATTAAAAACTTGTCCATAGTTAATCTTGTTATTCCCTACCTAGGTTAAGCAAATTAAACGATTACGTATTTAATCACCTAACTAGCAAATCAATCACAAGTAAATAATTAAATCAAAGATTCAATTAAATCATGCAAAAGTAATAAGAACAGAATGAAATGGATTACTTGAATTAAAGAAGAAATTAAGAACAGTTGATCTCACAGTTGACATTACAGGACTGAATTTCCTTCTAGCTAGAAATTAGGGTTTTAGTTCTTCATGGTTGGGAAGAACATGTACAGAAGAGACAAAAGGAGGTTGCTGTAAAAAAAATCATGTTCAAAACCAAAAAAATGTCTAGGGAGAAAAAGAAAAACAATTGCCCTAACTCTTTTAAACCTAATTAACTAAGGAAAGCGTTCTAAAAAGGAAACAACTCTAATTAAGATTTTTGAAGGAAAAATCTAATTAGAGTTATACTAGAGATAAAAATATCCCAAAAGCCTATCACAAAAAGGCTGAATCAAATAAATTAAAACTAAAATAGGAAGTCTTCTAATCCCATAAAAGTTCTTCAAATTCCCAGCTCCCCTTAAGCCAGGATCTTGGCTTATGCAAAACAGCTTCCTAGGCTCATTTTTAGCATTAACAGCACTCCATAAGCCATGGCCATGGGTTAGGACCTCAAGCTCCAACTTCATTGCACTCCAAGCTCCCAAATATGGCTCTTTAAGCTCATGTCAAACTTTAGAGTCCCTAGCACCAGTAATCACACAAAATGAAGTAAATCCGCCTAAGTTAACTAAAAATATATCAATTAAAGCCTATAAACAAAGATAGATTACGTACATAAAATGCACTTATCATCGCACAAGTAGCACGCCATCAGCAGCAAACTCATTAGCGGAGCCCATATAGGGGCAATAGGGGGCAAAGCAAAGCATAAATCAGCTATAACAGAAAGGCTAAGTCTGGGAGAAATGGGTATACTGGTAAGTGCATGACCCATACCTGCTACAGCAGGAGCAGATTGACTCAAGAATGCATGAATGACACTCGAGTCAGGATCAGGAATAGCTAACTGAACCCCTCAAGGGTAGGGAACACAGAGGATAGCACTGAACTCCTCTACCAAGGAGCATAACTCCTGACTAGTAAAGCAAAACACATGATCCATCGGATCCCAAAAGCTGGTAGCTGCATCCAAGAAGACCCGGTTTGGAGTCAAAGCAGTGTAGAACCTGAGGTACTGCAATCTAAAGGGTGCAAACAAGGCCCAATTAGAAGAGCAGGTCATACCCCAATAGTCCCGGAGTCGTCCTCGGAGCTGATCCATGCTAAAAGAGAAGTGATAGAGGAAGAAAGGCTGAAGATTGGAGTGGGACAGCTATAGTGTGTGGGGTGGCTATGATGCCCTATGGTGGCATGGCTATAATGTCTCGGGCGGTTGTGATACTTATAGGGGGGCGGCTGTGCTGAAGAAAGGTTGAAATTCGATGTGGGATGGTTCTGATGTCCCGGGCAGCTATAACACTATACAGTGGCACGACTGTAAATCATAGTGGCACAGTTGTAATGTGCTGGGCAGCTGTAATATCATAGTGGCGCTGCTGTAATGTAGACAACACTTTGTCTATATCTTTATACGATTTCTGATGATTATAGACATGCAGCTATAGGTTCCAAGGGTAGTTTTTCAAGGAAAATAAAGTCTAAAGACTCCGAAACACGTCCCTAGCCCGACCGAATTGAACTAAGGAGCCATAAAGACATGAAAAGGTAGAGAAATACACACTCAGAGGCTCCAAATTCAATGGCTAAAAGATGCAAATATCATATACAAATCATTCAAGCATCAGATACACCATGGAGTTAGACCTATGCAAAGGCCATAATGTACAAAAAAACAACCCACAGACGGGTCAATACATCACAAACAGAAAATAGGGAAATGGGCCTAAGAAGAGTCGAAGCCAACATCGTCACCGTTATCCCCGCCATCTCCTGGATCATTAGTCGAGCTCTCACTTAGGTTCTCGCCAATGTGTCCCATCTAGGCATCCCAATCATCAGCCTGATCTCCAAAGGTCTAGTTCATAACCTCCAGCTTGCTGACCAGGTGCCGCAACTGGTCATTCTCTGTCCTCAAGCGAGCAGACTCATGGCGTTCAATCATGATCATCGTCTGCACCAAGCAAAGCATGCAGAACATCATAATCATATGCATATACATCCATACATACATGCATACATCCAGACACAAATTTAAAGCCAAATGCAGGTACTTACAGTCAAAGTGGCATTATCCCGAAAAAAGAGCGCCCTCAGTACATTGATGGCTTAGCCCATGTACATACCCTGTATCACTGGGATCTACAGAGATCACATTCAAAGGGATTAATATATGAAAAATAATAAAAAAACAGAGGCAAAATGGAGAAAAGCAAAGATACTCACATGGGTGGTGCCTTTAGGAATGGTCGACGGAAAAGAATGGTCCTGGAGATGGAGGTCTGCCTGATAAGACTGCTGAAACTCATCGAACAGCTGAATGGTGCTCTCAATCGGGAATTCGAGCCAACCATGTAGATAATCAAAAGCAGGGACCTAAGGAGCCTGAAAAGGAAGGATGAGAACATCCTCCACTCTAACAGCAGAACTTGCCCCAGTGGTCCGAGCAGAGCCAGCACTAGATCTCCTACTTGCTCCCCTATCGGATGAGGGTGGGCGTGCATGTCTGCCTCTCGAAGATGGCTGAAGTCAGTTTAGAAAAGGATGTTAGTAAGAAAGAAGAAGAAGAAGAAGAAGAAGAAGAAGAAAGAGAGAAGGGTTTGGAAAATACCCCAGCACCAGCATCAGCGATAAATGGAAGCAGATGAGGGATGATGAACTGGCGATAGTCACCATTCACACTACCAGCCTCGTATCCAGCACCATACAGGTCTGGATGTAGCTCAGGAGACAGGAGGTGAGGCAAAGCAGCTGGAATCCTGCACACCTCGAGACCGGAGCACCAGTCGTGAACCCTCTCGCTGAGATACTAGTGCTACCCGAAGGGGCACTTCGTGGGGCAAGTTACCCCCCTCTTGCCTCTAAGGGGTCTTAACGATCTAGAATCAGAAAGTCAGGAAGTTCAAAAAAAAAAAAAAGTATACCTCGTCAAAGGCCATCTCCCTCAAACACTGGCGGCACTCTTCCTGATTTTTATCGACGTCGCTCGAGACGAATCCTAGATATCGTCTAGGATGAGAAAACTCGTCCAACTCATAACCATCAGGAACTTGGACTACTGCGCAGGAACAAAATGATACTCGTAGGTCCAAATCTGTAGAAGAAGTATGAAAACGAAGTCAATAACAATCTTAAAGATGTGCAAAAAAAAAAAAAAAAAAAATCTTAAGATGAAGAGACCAAGCTACTCACATGGAGCATAATCCAACAGGCCTTCATCTCCTTTCGAGAGCCTCGAGCACAAAGGTCAAGGGGGTAATAAAGCTGAGCCAAGGCCACCCGACCCCAGTTAAGAGTCCCCACTGACTCTAGATCAATCAGAGATGGCAGCACAGCCAAGTTCAAACTACTTCGGCCCGTGGGGAAGAGGAGTGTAGAAAGGTCATGGAGCAGAAAGGCCTTCGCATATCGCCGCTCATCACGAGCCTTGAAAGTAGTCCCCTCTAGGAGCTCAGCCTGCCGTCTCAGCCAGTAATCTCTGAGGCTCCTACACTGAATCTGGTTGTCGGGGGACTTAATCCCGATGAGCATAGACACCAACTCCGAAAGGTAGTCACTATGTACAAAAGTCTGATTGAAGTGAATTATCTGTCTGGAGAAAGGGAGGCTGGTGATAGCAACTATATCCTCGGGAGTCGCTGTGTACTCCTTGATGGGAAATGAAATGTGTGGGTGGTGTCCATCCACCTCTCCAAAAGTGCAGCTAGAAGTCCTCGACTTGTACTAGGAGTAGTAATAGTCATGCTCCTAACTAGCCACTGCAGACTCATAGAATTCACAATGGCCCTTACCCCAACAGGGAGCCGCCTGTACCACTTCAGGGACTTTGCAATCGATCCACTGCCACAATGGCTGGATCTCGCCAGTAAAATCAATGATCAGGGAGTTTATGAGCTTTTTAGAATGCATATACATCATAAAAATCAAAGAAACACCCTTAGAATTGCAAAAAATCGGGTGGCCTTGAATCTACTAGCTACAGCCGCCCGGATGTAGGAGGTCACAGCTGCATGGTTGTAAGCCTCATGATCATAGCCGTGTGTAAGCGCCGGAATTTTCTGTCCATCTGTAATTAAAAAATTACAGTCATATGACTGTATGATCGGAGCAGGTGCAAAACACCATACCCATGACATAAGAAAAGAGAAGGGAAAAGATGTGCAATTAATGCCCGGATTTTGGTAAAGAAAGAGCAGAAAAATAAGAGAGAAGAGAAGAGGGAAGAAAGAGGATTGGACACTTGAATTCTGGTCTGGTAGAGAGAGAGAATTTAGAGAGAGAAAAGAGAGAAAAAGGCAAGGAAAAGGAAACACAAAAACCTCAAGTTCTTTTCTTCTTCTTTTTCTTTTAATTCTCAGTGTTAGGATTAAAACTTATTAGAAATCAATAGGTTAACAATCTAACACTTCAAATTCAATTAAATCCAGACTAGAAACTCTAAGAATCCGTGAAATTTGGAAATTTTCGGACCAAACTTCTCAACCTTGACTCAAGAGGAAAAAGAGCGAATTCAAGCGGATTAGAGCCTCGCAAGGGGTCAATCCTACGGTGGATAAGCTCCCAAAAAGGTGAACACTCTTTATTCACTCTATTTTTCAAGCTTTCTAGGTGAATTGGTGTGTTTTTGTGCATTTTTATTTATTTTCTATGTTTTCTGTTTCTGGAAATCAAGAACAGCTGTACAACTGTTCTTGAGTTAATGAATAGTCGTACGACTGTAAATACAGTCGTACGAGTGTTCTTGGATTTCAGATTGTTTTCTTTCAGCTTGTTTTGAATAAATTTTGGCGAAATTCTGAAGTTGGAATGATTTACAGTCGCACGACTGTAATTACAGTTGTACGACCGTAATTACAGTCGCATGACTAAAATGCTCGTCCAAAATCAGAATTTCCAGAATAATCCCTAAAAATTTCTAAAAATCCCTAAAAATTCAGAAAATCAGGAAATCACAAAAAATGAATTTTGTTATGTGCATTCACAACCTTAGATTTAATTTTCAGTGCATTTGCATTTAGAACAACACCACGACGGAGACCCGATTCTCCAGAAAACCGACCCACCTCACATGCTAAATTAAATTGAATCGGAAAATAAATTGTTTTCAAAATGATTTTCTCACAAAACCAAAAATACAGGGACGTTTCAAAATGTTTTCCAGGTCTAATCGGGCTGGCTAGCCGAGCTGACCCGGTTATCCCCCTAATTGCATGCCCCCAATTTCTAAAATCCCATTCTGTCCTATTTGAGTCCAATTTGTGGTGTGCCGTAAACTGTGCTAACCCTCTGTTTTGTAGCTTTTTATTTTTATTTTTATTTTTTTATGTATTTAATAGAATTATTCGTGTATCTAGGTGATTGTAAATTTTTAGTTAAATCGTGTATTTTAGGCGATTGTAAAAGTGAGGTCGAGAGTTTTTATTTTTGATTCGATTGGGTCGTAAGCCACTTAAATATTTACTGCTTTACTTTTTATTTTCTGTGTATGCGTGCTGTATGTTTAAACTTAATGCAATAAAATGGACTTTTAGAATTTGAAATACCGTCTGTGAACATTGGCCGTTTTTATTTTAATTAGACACGAAATAAGGGACTTGTTCGGACCTAGATCTTTGGATAGTGTAGCGGTCATTCGTTCGGTTCAGCTACATTGTAAATTTCCCGGTTGAGCTGAGCCAAGTGGTGACTCCTACAATATTCATCGAGACTTAGGTCTCGGTTCTTTTAAGAAATAATCTAATTTTCTAAAATGAATTTCCATTAAAAACCCCACGCGAGGGAGGGGTCCGTCCGAAATCGTGGTGCCCCTTCCAAAAGGGAGTCTGTGTTCCATCGAAAACATCGTCCGCTCATAGTGGCGACTCCGTTGGGGAATTCTTAGAAAAAGTTTTCTTAAAAACTTAAAAGAATTTGACAAGCCCTAAAAAGTGTCTAATTAAAATAAGGTGGATGATTCTTGATTGGTATTTCATTTTGCATTTTTAGTTAGACATATTTGCATTAGGTTAAGTATCCCATTTTAACCCGGTGGATTGTTGAAGTGTCGCCTTTGTTCCTCATGGTCTTAGGGGGCACAGATACGAAACACCACCCATAGCCTCGTACGAACCCCTTCGTTCGGACCCTTGAGTAGGGAAAAGTGAGGAGTATATTTTGCTATAGGAACCTTGATTTTAACCCGACTTGGACCGAACTCATATAGGCAGCCTTAGTTGGATTCCTTTAGGATACCAAAATAATTGTGTGAATAAATAAAATCATGCCTTCAACATCCCCGGTTGATGATCGAAGAGAACCCCACCTAGGACTTGGTTAGAATTTTTGAGACCGACCACGTTTGGAGGAATAAGGTTGGAGGAATTCGTTTCGTGTGCTATGTGTTTCTCGCCATCCCGTTACACATCATCATCGCTATCTACGCATGCATGACATACCATAATCACATTTTCCATTCATATGACATACCATACATTAAACATTTGTGTGTGATACTAACCCACATTTTTATGCAGCCACTTGCATTTTATTTTCGTGTGTAAAAACATTAAATCATCCATTTGCCATTCATACTAACCATTTCTTTTTCAGCCATAACATTATATTTATGTGATTAGCATTTTTCACGTAGCATACATAACATCATTATATATATCATGCATCCTAACCCACGTTTTTATGCAGCCATTTGCATTTTATGTGTCATAAGCATTCATGACATATCACCTAAATTATATTAGGGGCATTTCAAGGACACCTATCACGACCATTTCATTTCATAACATATCGGGTATCCAAAAATTACCCGTGTTCTGCTGATGCATCGGATTACATTCGGCCATTTTACTAAACCATTCCATTCAATAGAGACCCCAATGGTCCTAGGCCCATTTTCGTGTAACGATTTACAAGACACATTTCACGACACCATGCTCATTTATGATAAACATCATATAACACCATGGCCCATATCGGACCATTTCATGAAATTAATATATCATTTAAGGTACTCCCCTAGTGCCTAATTAGTACACATAGAAGTTCATAACATTACCAAATCATAAACGGTGTTCCCCGAATGCCGAACCTCTGTCCGTGTCCCCGTTAAACGTGACTTCCTCATAACATCATCTCATATCATATGCTCAAACGCATCAAAACTCTGTCTAAGGGGCGGTCCCATGTGACCATTTCATATCATCTCATAGACCTACAAAGCGTCGAAACTCTGTCCGTGTGTCGGCACACATGTGACCATTCCATGAATTCACTTGGTGCCCCAAAGGCACTGAACCTCTGTCCGTGTGGTGGTCCGCACGTGACATTTTTGCATGACATTGGGTGTTCTTGGAGTGTCCCAAGAAGAAAAAAAGAAGGAATAAAATAAAACCATTCATACCATCATTTCACTTATAATCTCACTCCATTCATTCATCATGAGCACTCTTAATGCCTTACTCTTCATATCACACCATGCCAATCATTCATGTTCCTAATACCTCCTGTATGATGCCTAGCAGAACACACTGGAGCGTCATAGAATGAGATCTCAGGTTTCGAGAGCCGTTGGGGAACAAAGAGTAGTCGAAAGGGACAGTGATTCAGAATCTAGGGAAGAAGTTGAAATGGCAAACCCGACACCAAGCCTAGCTAATGCTCTAAAGGATTTCTTCAGATCACAAGACTTTCGTGATATGTTGAAGGAAGAAATGTGGGCAGTAGTAAGAGAAGCTGGTGAGATCGGTGGTAGTAGAGCCGGAAAAGAAAAGGAAGCCGAGTCATCCCAATAGGGTGGTGACACTTCAACTAGTCTTGAGAAGCTGTAAGAAATAAAGGCAGCCATGGAGCAGAGAATAAAGGTAAAATGTTCTGAGCTGGATGAGGTAGTGGCCCAGTTGAAGAGAGGGGCCAATGTCAGTACAGAATCCAAGAAAGGGGTGAACGTTGATGCCATGATCAGTAGGGGCATCGAAACTTTTCCCATTGGCTTCCAAGTGCCGAAAGTTCCCTCCTATAAAGGAATGGGCTCACCAGAGGCCCATGTGAACTTGTATGCCCAAGTCATGCTGACGGTGGGTGCCACAAAGCAGCAATTGATTAATCTTTTCCCCACCATACTGGAGGGAGGAGCACTAAGCTGGTAGAATTCTCTGATGGAGGAGGAACAGTCAGATTGGGAGATTTTTTCAGCAGCTTTCATTAAGTATTACAGCTTCAACACCAAAATTCAGGTGAAGCTGTATGACTTGGAGTGGATCAAGCAGAAACCCAATGAGCCTTTCGACGGGTACTACCAGCGGTGGATGAATAAGATGATCCTTCTAAAGAACCGCCCAGATGAAGATGAGCATATACAGAAGCTGATTGATGGCAACAAGGACATATTAAAAAACAACATGAAATTCCATCCTTTCAATGAGCTTAGTGAGGTTTATAGTATGGCAATGAAGATTGAACGTGATGAAGAAGAAAAGGTGGCTAGTCATAAGGGCGGTAGAAGCTCAGGGTACAGTTCTGGATATAGATCAACTGCTGTAGCTGGGTTTGGCAATGGTTCTGGCTCAAGTTCCAGTGGCAAAGGGGGCCAGACTTTAGAAGTGAGCAAGTAGAAGTTGCTACAGTGACACAGCAATAAGGCAATCAGGGTAGGAATCCGGGAGGTCAGGGCATATTGCCTTGGACTCTTCCATTGGTGAAGATATTTGCCAAATGCAAAAATGGTGGGTTGCTACAATCGCTGAGACCATTTGAAAAGCCTTCTGAAGTAGATAAAGACAATTTCTACACGTATCATGTTGTTACTGGTCATCGAACTAACAATTGTTACAAGCTGAAAGATGCCATTTAGAAGCTCATCGATGAAAGGAAGCTGCAAGAGCCAGCCAAGCCTAGCACGAAGACCAACCCGCTACCAACATTTGAGAAGCGGGTCAACATGGTACATTCAGGACTGCCAGCTAATTTTATCTTTGCCTAAGTCCTTCAAGGAAACCCTGTGATTCAAGTTGTGGCAGTAGGGGAAGTCGAAGTAGAACCGAATGTGAAAAGAAGGAGGAGCGGAAGGAAATCAAGCCAATAAGCTTGAATGATCTTGATTCTGAAGACGAGTATGAAGATTTTGGCAGAGAGGAGATGGGTAAGCCTCCAGCCATTGAGAAACTGAAAGTTCAGGAGGTCTAGAATGTGACTCGAAGTGGAAGAGTGTATCAACCGGCAGACCAAGTGAAGGACAAAGCCCCGATGACTGGATCGGGTTGTACATCAGCACTCGAGGGGGTTGAGAAAGAGGACCTAATCATTTCCCAGTTAAAGAAGACTCTTGCACAATCCAGCTGTGGCATTTGCTTCTGACTTCTAAGGAGCATAGGGCTGCCTTAATGAAGAAACTGTCAGAGATTGAAGTCTCCCCTATAGCTTCGTTAGAGGCTATGTGCTGTTTGTTGGATAAAGTTCATTCTAGGGACCTTGATATCATTTTGTCAGAGAAAGACCTGTCTGGTGAAGGAAAGGCTCACAACAAGGCTCTTTACATTAGAGCTTATGTGATGGATAAGGTGATGCCGTGTGTTATGGTGGACGACAGCTCGGCACTGAATATATGCCCACTGAAAATGCTGCCATTTCTGGGTCTAAATGAAGATGTGCTGAAGAAGTCCTCAATAGTAATCTGGGCATACGACGACTCTAAGAGAATAGTGATAGGGACCTTTGAAACTGAAGTAGAGGTTGGGCCCATCAAATCCATGGTTGTTTTTACAGTGATAGATATTTCGATCACCTTCTCCCTACTGCTAGGAAGGCCATGGTTCCACCCTCTAGGAGGTGTCCCTTCCACATTGCATCAGAAAATCAAGTTCTCGATAAAAGGCAAGATAGTGACTGTTGAGGCAGATGCCCAATCAATGATTGCTATAGTGAATGAAGGAGTGGTCCCTTTTGGCGTGTTCCAAGTCGCTGTGATCAAGGAAGAAGAAACCACAGACGCTCCCATGGTCCTTTATGAAAATTATATGCTGGAATGGCTATCCCGGTACTTGTACAAGCAGAATTTTGTCCCGGGGATGGGACTTGGGATCAACTTGCAAGGGGTACCAGAGTTTAAGATCGATTTGGGGAAGCCGAAACAGTTCGGCCTTTGCTATACAGAGGAAACAGCTAAGCAGAAGAACCTGAAAAGGGGTAAGAATGGCAAGGTTATGATGAAACCATTCCTAAAAGCGGGAGAAGGACTATACAAGGGCCAAGCTGAACCGATAAGGATTGGAAATGTTGAATACCCTGGCTTTGAAATTTTTGCTGATGTTGTTGACTTTGACAAAATCCATGAGGAACCAGTGGCCCCTATGGTGGTAGAAGAAGTGGCTGCTAAGTTTGATGTGCTGTAAGGAGGGAAGTCTGAATTGATAGCAGAAGCAGTAGAGGTGGCCGAGGAGAAAGATGAGAAGAAAGCCTGTGATAAAGATGTAGAAGTAATTTTAGGTGCCTTAACTGCTGCCTTAAGCAAGGTGTTTGGGAAGTCCAAAGAGGGGTTTGGCGAAGAGCTGATGGCCAAGGTGAACCTGGGCTCTGTGGTTGCTGAGATAGCTAAGATCATGGAAAAAGCTAAGGCACAGGTGACTGAGAAAGAAACCGAAGAAGCTGCAGTCCCGGATAGTGCTCTGAAGATGAAGATGGAAGCTGAAGAAGAACAAGGCCCTCCGCCTATGGAGGATGAGAGTGATTTTGTTGTATCTATTTCTTCCATTTTCAATGTAAATGATGTACTGTATGACAAGTTTAATGCAATGAAATCCCAGTTTGCTTACTTGTGTGATGTTTATCTTGATAATTCTGTGCATGCATTTAAATCACCATCAAGCATATTTAGCATACATGACACTGCATTGCATGAAATCAATATAAGTACAGATGAAAATCCTAAAATGGTATTCATTTCACGCGAGCTAAAATCCGAGGAAGAGAAAGAATTAATAAGAATACTCCAAAAACATGTTAAACCTTTTGCCTAGTCATATGAAGACATGCCGGGTGTAGACACAGAGATAGCAGTGCACAAGATTTCGACCGATCCCAAGTTCAGGCCAGTAAAGCAGAAGCTGAGAAGATTGAGACCAGAATGGGATAAAATGCTAAAAGAGGAAGTGGCTAAGCAGATAGATGCCAAGTTTTTTGAAGTGGTAGAATACACAGAATGGTTAGCTAATATCGTTCCAGTACCCAAGAAGGATGGAAGGGTCCGAGTATGTGTTGACTACTGGGATTTGAATAAGGCATGCCCAAAGGATAATTTCCCACTGCCTCACATTGATGTTCTGGTTGATAGTGCAGCAAAAGTGGCAAAGTATTCCTTCATGGATGGTTTTTCAGGGTACAACCAGATAATGATGGATGTGATTGACAAGGTGAAGACATCATTCACCACAGAGTGGGGTACCTTCTGCTACAGAGGGATGCCCTTCGGATTGAAGAATGCTGGAGCCACTTATTAAAGGGCTGTCACAACTCTGTTGCATGATATGATCCATAAAGAAGTCGAAGTGTATGTTGATGATATACTTGTTAAATCAGCAACCCGGGAGGAACATCCTGTTATCCTAAATAGATTTTTAACACACATTGGAGAGTACAACTTGCGACTTAACCCCAAGAAGTGCGTATTCAGAGTCACATCAGGGAAGCTGTTGGGCCATGTAGTCAGCCAGAGGGGGATAGAAATGGACCTAGACAAAATCAAAGCCATCTAAGATATGCCAGCCCCAAAAACAGAAAAAGAAGTCCGATCATTCCTGGGTTCCTTGTAATATGTCAGTCGCTTCATTGCACTGTTGACTTCCACTTGTGAGCCAATTTTTAAGCTATTAAAGAAAGATCAGTTGATTGTGTGGGACGACAGATGTCAGCTGGCATTCGAGAAGATCAAGGCCTACTTGGTAAGTTCGCCAGTTCTAAGCCCACCAATTCCAGGAAAGCCCCTAATCTTGTATTTAGCTGTTGAAGATTCCTCTATAGGGGCAACGCTGGCACAGGAGCAAGACGGCAGGAAGGAACACCTTATCGACTACCTCAGTAAGTAATTACTAGAGTATGAAACAAAGTACACATTGGTGGAAAAGAC
Organism: Euphorbia tirucalli; assembly: GCA_039660915.1. Classification (NCBI taxonomy): domain Eukaryota; kingdom Viridiplantae; phylum Streptophyta; class Magnoliopsida; order Malpighiales; family Euphorbiaceae; genus Euphorbia; species Euphorbia tirucalli. The sequence goes on along the minus strand of CM077636.1, from coordinate 36,095,706 downwards.
ATGTGTGGCAATGATCTGGCTGACCAAGAAGCTGCGCCATTACTTCCAGTCTTACAAAATACAAGCCGTCACCAAAGTGGATCCAAGTCTAGGTGGCTGTTACTCTTATCCGAGTTCCACATCGAGTACATCATAAAGAAAACCATCAAAGGGCAAGCCGTGGTGGAGTTTCTAGCAAATCAACCGCTGGAATCAGATCACACAGAAAATTTAGAGTTCCCAGATGAACAATTAGCCATAGTTGAAGTAAAAAGGTGGGTTATGTGCTTCGATGGAGCAGTGAACAGAAAGGGTGCTGGAATTGGGGTGCTAATAGCAACGCCGGACGGCGAAATCATTCCCTTATCAAAGAGGTTGAATTTTCCCATAACCAATAATGGGGCAGAATATGAAGCATGCCTATTTGGGAGGTAGCTCTGTTGACATTAGGGGCAAATGATGTCTTAATTGTCATAGATTCACTTTTGGTAATCAGGCAAGCTCAAGGTGAATAGGAGCTGAAAGAAGAAGCCTTACGGCCTTACTTGGAGCTGCTACAGTTCAAAAAAGAATTATTTGGTCAGTGTGAGTTCAGACATGTCCCCAGGGATAAGAACAAGATGGCTGATGCATTAGCAACACTATCTTCCATGTGGGAAAACCGAGAAGGAACTCAAGTCCAGCCGCTGGTCATAGCCACTTTTAGACATCCTTGCTTCGAAATGCATGAAGTGGAGTTGACAGCTGAAGAAAAGTCATGGTTCTTTGACATCTACCGATATGTTAAAGAAGGGAAGTATCCGAAGGAAGCCAGTGCTGCTGATAAACTGTCATTAAGAAAACTGGCTAGTCAGTTCAGAATCTTCGAAGGTTAGTTGTATAAGAGAACAGCACACAGAGTTCTTTTAAGGTGCCTGACAAAACAAGAAGTAGAAGAAGTGATGCAGCAGGTACACGCAGGGTCCTGTGGGCCACATATGAATGGACTAGCTATGGCTAACAAGATAACGAGATAAGGGTACTTCTAGATGACTATGCAAGCAGATTGTATAAGGAAAGTAAAGAGGTGTCACTAATGTCAGATCTATGCCGACATTAGTCATCTTCCACCACTGGAATTATAGAACCTGGCGTCTCCTTGGCCATTTTCAGCATGGGGGATAGATATGATTGGTGAAATTCATCCCGCAGCATCTAATGGACCCAGATTCATAATCGTGGTAGTTGATTACTTCTCAAAATGGGTGGAGGTAGAATCCTTTGCTAATGTAACAGCTAAGCAAATGGTTAAGTTCATCTAGAGGAACATCTTTGTTGGTGTGCCCTAGTTCTTAGGGCATTGGATTCTTGTATTTTGTATTATACATTAAAAGCCATGTATGAATACATTATTTGTGTCATATTAATAAAGGTAATTAATCTATTTCATTTATATCTTGTGTTATAATATGAGTAGAGTATCCATTGATTGATAATCATAAAACCAATCCCAGGTCTGTTCTAATCGTGGGAACAAATAGAACCACAGACTTGTATATTCGATGACTGTATGGTAGTTCTTAACTAGCCATAGTACTTGTATAGTTAGTCATGCATATAGGTACATGTCGTTGACATGGGACTGGATCGATCCGCACAAGAAAGCCATATGGTTGTCGCGTCATAGGTCTTTCTTGAGTAGGTCTCTTTTGTCCTCAGACCAGATTTCATTATAATATCAATATGGAATCCGGTTCACTTTGACATACGCCTATACGGGTATGATTGGGTGGACCGGTGAACATGTTGATATTGATGATGAAGTGATGGAATTGCCACTCGGGTAACACCGAGCTGATATCATTGGCCACTTAATGAGTGGGACTGATAAGTGTATGGCCATACCCAAATAAGTTGGTTGCTTATTTGATTAATCAGTCAACTCAAGATCAAGAAATATAATAAACATCAGAAGAGGATGACGGACACCATGCCTCTTGTTTATTCATATCGATATCGTTAGGCAAAGGACACTATGAGATTACTACCGGGTGAGTGTCTTCTAAAGACTGCTGCATCTCTTTCTTAATTAGGGGCTGTAATGGTTTGCTAGAACCCACTTACAGTCTGTGGGCCTTGGGCCTACTGCCAACATAAAGACAGACCCATAGGATCGTGCACATAGATCAACTGAGCCGGAACTTATATAAATTGTACATGTAATTTACATTAGAAGGAATGCGTTAATTAATTAGTTGACATTCGGTGTCAAGGTAATTAATTAACATTGGGTTGAATTTAATTTAATTAATAAGTTTACATAATGTAATTAATTAATTAATTTAATTAATTAAATTACATAAAGTAAAAAATTAATTAAATAATTTTCCTAAGTAGGAAAATTAAATACATATGTTGTATTTACTTAAGTGTAATTTAATTTTATATAGGGATAATTAAATTTAGCCAAATGGAATTATATTACATAGTATATACTTTTTAATTAAAGTTATTTATGTAATTATAATTCTAGTAGGCTTGGGTTTAATTAACCTGATTAAAACCCAATTAGTCAGGTGTCTATATAAGGGCACACTTAAGCAATAAAACCCTAATTCAATCCTAATTAATTGCAGGAAATTTCAGCCACCAAGAGCAGCCCCAAATCAGCCGAAAATCCCAGCATTAATCCTCCATTCCTTTGCGTCTTCGGCTAGCACCGGTTCCCGCTTAATAGTTGGTCGTGCACCGGACTTTGGAGATCGCAGTTTCAAGAAAACGATTCTGCAGCAGTCTCTAGAAGAGATGAATCCAGTTAGTTAATCTCTCTTGATTCAATTTGGTTTTATTCTAATCAATGGTAATTAGACACGATAGGTGGATTCTAGGAAATTTTAAACGGTGTATTTTCCGTTGCGCCACATTATTTTTCCAATGACCAATCCCAACAATCTTTACCCGGTATGAGATTCCCCATCACATAGTGATTGACAATGAAGTGCAATTCCAAGGGGCAATAGTTGAGCTACTTGCAGAACATGGCATTGAGCATCATAAATCTTCTCCATACAGACTGCAAGCTAATGGTGCGGTTGAAGCAGCTAATAAGGCGATAAAGAAGATCTTGTCAAAGATGGTAACCACCTATAGAGATTTGGCTGATAAGCTACCATATGCTCTTTAGGGTTACAGAACCAGTGTTCGAACACCAACAGGAGAAACTCCCTATGCCTTAGTATATGGTATGGAAGCAGTGTTGCCAATAGAAATAGAGCTCAAATCACTCATAGTTGCCCTGGAAGCTCAGTTACCAGAGACTGAATGGGTTCAAGCTAGATACGAACAGTTAGCGGTGCTAGATGAAAGGAGACTGAAAGCACTGGATCACCTACAGATGTACCAGTGCAGAATGGCTAGAGCCTATAACCGAAATGTGAAGTGCTCCAAGCGGCAGTTGAAAGCAGGAGACTTGGTTATGAAACAATTAAGGCCTTCAAATTTCGATGTCAGAGGCGAGTTCAGACCTAACTGGGAATGGCCTATTGGTGAAAAAGGGGCTATCAAAAGGTGGCGTCAGCATTATGGACATGGATGGAAATGAATTCACTAACCTTATTAATCAAGACCGGCTGAAGCTTTATCATGTGTAAAAAAAATGTCTGCTAGGCTGAAAACTCGAAAAGAGCGGTCTAGGCAAAAATTAAGGCACGAGAGAAAATGATCAATTGGAAAGTCTGAAAAGGATGACTGGTGACGGATTCTGGCTCGGTGTGGAATATGTACCATTTGGGAACCAATCATTTCAAATGTACTCATTTTTTTTTCATCAATAAAGTGAAATGTTTGTTTAAATATGTTTGCATGGTTATGATAAATGCATAAACAAAGTTATCTTGCCTAAACATCCATTTAAAGAAAGCGCTTTGCATTCAACTAGTTAAATTCATCGCGTTATTTAAATGAAAATGCACTAAATACATGCAATATGAAATCTTTTATCGTCCTCCAAAGTCCAATTCATCTTCCTAAAAGAGCAATAGGGATTATCTAAGAACTTAACTGTCGAGAAGATCAACCTTATGCAAAATCATCTCCCCTACCGCCAATGGCTTTTAACAAGAAATAGGAACACACTGTCGCTCCAAGCAGCACATCAGCACTAGAAATACGATGGGACAAGTGGTCACGATGCCATTTTAATCGATTCTTCTTTAAAAAAAAAAGCTCGCTGAGGTGAAAACTGAAAAGGCACCTCAGGAAAAAGTTAGAGTAGCTCGCTGGGCTGAAAACCAGCATTGGGCAACCCAGGCAAAATTTAGAGCACCTGCAGGTTCATAAACTCCCTAGGGGCAGGAAGTTAAAATTTCCCAGCAATTCCCCGCAGGAGTCCTTACATTATTCTCCATCAAAATTCTCCACACTATCCCCCAACAGAATCTCCATAAAGAGTATTACAATCATTTCCCTAGCAGTGTCATACATCCCCAGCGGTTATCTCACCACTCCAACAATCATCATACAATGCTCTCAAAGAAAACAGAATCAGCCAGGGGCACAACATGCCTCTCCCCAGCAGAAAGAGAGAACATCAAATAGCAGAAAGTGCATACATGTACATATACATCATTATGAATACATACATGGCATACATAAACCATTCATCCCAAGCTAGTCTTCATTCTTGATCGAAGGGGCAAAAATTTTTGTTCAAAATCTCTCGATCAAGGAATGAAGACTTACCATTTTAAGTGCAAGAAATCATCATCCCCAGCTTCATATCTCCAACAGATCCGTCTCGGGTAATATGAACTCGGTATCGGCGGCTTTAATGTCATATCCAGCAGATCTGCCTTGGGTAATATAAACCCTGTATCGGCCCAGATCGGCTCCATCTTCAAATCCCCAGCAAACTTCGCCTTGGGTAACCTAGACCCGGTATCGGCTAATTTCATCTCCAACATCGTCTCGGGTAACATAGACCCGGTATCGGCTTATTTCACCTTCCTTTGCCTCGGGTAACCTAGACCCGATATCGGCCAATCCATAATCCACTTTTCACTTTTCTTTGCCTCGGGTAACCTAGACCCGGTATCGGCCAATCCATAATCCACTTTTCACTTTCCTTTGCCTCGGGTAACCTAGACCCAGGTGTTGGAAATGCCCTAGTCCCGAGGCATTGGTCCTTGTGTTTGTATAATACATTTGGTACATTAATGTAAACTTTATGTATTATACAATTTGTGTCAAGGAGATAAAGGCATTAATCTATTTCTTATATGTCTTGTGCTATATTTTAAATAGAGTATCCAATAGACATATCCATATCCACGTTGTCAAGTGTGAGGCACGTGGCAGTAAGACCGTGGAGAGGGAAAACGATATGGCCATAAAGTCATCCGTAGTCTGTTCCAATCAGGGGAATGAATGGAACTAAAGACTATCATTAGCCTGGTTGTATGGCGGTGTCTTACCGTCATAGAACATGGGATGTCAACTAGGTTAATGGGTACATGCAAAAGGGCATGGTACTGGATCGATCCACTTAACGGGAATCTACATGGTATAGTATCACAAATGATTCTCGCGTAGTACTTGTATAAGTCCTTCGACCGGACCATATGATGGTGTTGCATGTGAAGTGGCACACTCTGGTGTACGCCCAACGGGCCTGTAAAAGGGTGCCAAGTACGGGTACGTTCGGGTGTGTCAGTGAGCATGGCAGCACCATGGATATGCAGAAGGGAATGTCACTCAGTGATTCACTGAGACGATATCATCGGCCTCTTGAAGAATGTGTTACTGATAAGTGTGCGGCCGCACCCAAACAAGATTGGATCTTGTTTGTGAGCATCAGTTCATTCGGTATCAAGTAAAGGTCCAGACAAAAAGAGGGTGATACTTCCATGCCTCTGTGTTGGACACCGATATCAGCGACATGGGATTTACAAGTTCAAACTACTGGGTTACATTTTCAGTTTGACTGCTTACTCCGTCTTAATTGGGGGCTGCAGTGGCTTGCTAGAGCCCGCCTGCAGTCTGTGGGCCTTGGCCCACTGCCAACATAAAGACGGGCCCATTGGATCGTACACATTGAAACTCATCCACTTTGAGGAAGGCTTGGCCGTCCATCACTTGTGCTTTTAAGAGAAATTGGTTTTCTTTTAAAGGATGAAGATTGCCCACTTTATGTTTGATTAATTCTTTTGGTAAGAATTAGGTGCCATACTTTGTGAATATTGGTTCTATCTTTTGGAAAGATAGATATTTCTTTTGGAAAGAAATAGGGACAGCCATAATTCTTAAAGAGAGCAGCCCCTCTCTCCCTCTCTTCTTGTCATCCGAGTCGCTAGCACGGGTTTCGGTCCGAGAGCCGTTCGTGTACGCATCGGTGGAGGAAATCTACACTTGATTTCTGCAGTCCGCATCCGTCTCTTAGAGAGACTTTGTGGTAAGTTTTTGAAACCCTCCTTTTTTGCTTTAAGTTGTTGATTTCCACATCTTAAGCTCCTGGGCCGGATTCGAGGAAATCGACGCGTATTTCCGCTTTTATCGGTCGGTTTCCCGTGACGAATCCCAACACCAGGATCGACCAATCCATAATCCACTTTTCACTTTCCTTTACCTCAGGTAACCTAGACCCGGTATTCGCCAATCCGCCTTTCACCTTTCCCTTGCATCGGGGTAGCCTAGACCCGGTATTGGCCAAACCGCACTCCACCTTTCTTTGCCTCGGGTAACCTAGACCCGGTATCGGCTTATTTCATCATTAACCTTGCCTCTGGTAACTTAGACCCGATATCGGCTTATTTCGTCCTAAACTTCGCCTCGGATAACCTAGACCCGGTATCAGCTTACTTCGGTAATGGGTTCTTTCTTATGTTTGCAACACTTTGAGTCGTGTTCTCAAATTCACATCAACTATTCCAGACCAAGATCGAGTGATGAATTTGATCACGTGAGGGGCAGCTGTAAGAGCCGGAATTTTTAGTCCATCCTAAAAAAAAAAAACACAGGTGTCACACGACTGTAACGTACAGTCGTGCGACTGTAATTAAAAAATTACAATCATACCATTGTACGATCGGAGCAGGTTCAAAACACCATACCTATGATATAAGAAAAGAGAAGGGAAAAGATGGGTAATTAATGCCCGGATTTTGGTGAAGAAAGAGCAGAAAAATAAGAGAGGAGAGAAGAGGGAAGAAAGAGGATTGGACACTTGAATTCTGGTTTGGTAGAGAGAGAGAATTTAGAGAGAGAAAAGAGAGAAAAGGGCAAGGAAAAGGAAACACAAAAACCTCAAGTTCTTTTCCTCTTCTTTTTCTTTTGATTCTCTGTGTTAGGATTAAAACTTATTAGAAATCAATAGGTTAACAATCTAACACTTCAAATTCAATTAAATCCGGACTAGAAACTCTAAGAATCTGTGACATTTGGAAATTTTCAGACCAAACTTCTCAACCTTGACTCAAGAGGAAAAAGAGCGAATTCAAGCGGATTGGAGTGACGCCAGGGGTCAATCCTACGGTGGATAAGCTCCCAAAAAATGTGAACACTCTTTATTCCCTCTATTTTTCATGCTTTTTGGGTGAATTGGTGTGTTGATGGCTCCTAGGTGAAGTATTGAAAATAAACCTAGAATCGCACAACTAAGGCAGTGTACCTATCATTGACAAGTAATAATTCTGGTTAGTCCAGGTATCGATCCTACAGAGAAAAATATTCTGCAAACACTAAACTACTCGGGTTCCTTGCGTGTCCTAGGCGGAACTTAGTTTTTGGATTTGATTATCCTAGCAACTAATTATCGTACTCCTAGTTGATCTATCCCAGCTTACTTTTCACTTGAATTTGGGTTATCAATTGGCGGTTTACCGACCTATGATTGCTAATGGAGATGGCTTTATCAATTAATTACAATAGACGAATTTAACTCAACAATTAACCCTTAATTATGTTCTTTCGATAATTCAACCTAGCGTATCTAGATCTTTTAGGTCCTTAGCCAGTTTCCCTTGTTTAGAGGCGGTCTAATTCTAAAGCTCAGAAAATAGGGGCACGTAAGTTCCACAGTGTCGTCAATACTAATGGTTTCCTAGGTGTCAATCTAGGTAATGCCACAAATATAAACTTGATAAATTAAGATCTTATGAGACTAGATTATCATTAAAGGAATTGCATAAAGAAAAGGAATAAAAATTGAAATTAACATGCAATCAATTGTATTAATCAAGAAAGGTGATACGAATTCAGTGTTTACAACCAAACACAATCAATTGCGGAATCAAAAACTAACTTAATCAAATTACAAAAGAGAAGAAGAAAAACTTATGCCCTTTTGGTACGATTAACCGGATTCCGATGGTGTGAAGATGCTTAGGGTGTACCTCTATAGACAAACTCAAGCCGGAACCAAAAACGTCACAAAAGGGGAAGGTTCAATGTAAGACTTCTACCAATTGATGGTTCAAAACTCAAAGAAAACAAATAGTTCAAGCCAAAACCTAGCTATAAGTTTCTGCTTTTCACTCTAAAAGTCTGGAAAAAGATCCTCAAAACTTAGAAAATAACCTATTTATACGGCTAGGTTAAAACCACGAAATAGAAAAGATGAAAGTAGGGCAACAGCAAAATTCCGGAGCTCGGCACGCCGTGCTATGCAGAATTATGGGTGGCACGCCGTGCTGTGTAGATTTGGGGTTGGCACGCTGCGCTGGTAGGGGTGGCATGATTTCGTGCCGATCCGCTGGATCCCATCCCTTGGCATGCTGAAATGGCACGCCGTGCCCTCATTGTGGCACGCCGTGCCACCTTGATTTTCAGCACTTCAAACTCTTCTTCGCTGCCGTTGCTCCAACTTTCGGTCCGGGTCATAATGCCTGTCCAAAACAAACATAAAGAAACATAACCGCACCAAAGCCACGGACCATAAAAATTACACTTTATGCAAAATTACAAAAACACCCCTAAAGAATACGAAAAACACTAAAAGTTATGAAAATCTAACCAAAACATAAAAATCACAAAATACGCAAAACCAAACAAGCATTCACACAAAAGACTCTAAAAAATTACCGTTTAAACCACGAAATTGCTTAAAAGATAAGGTCAAAAACCGACCTTATCAACCACCCCACACCTAAAGTCTTGCTTGTCCTCAAGCAAATAAACTAAAGACAAAGGAGTAAACTTGCTCGCTTTTACTTGCAAATCCAACTAAGGGTATAACCGTACGAAATTCATAAACTCAATAAGGTAAAGCATCACTTTTGAAATGAGACTAGGTGCACCAGGTTCAAAACCACTCAATACCCGAACCCAACAAAATTTAGCTAGTCAAAGGGCGAGGAACAAACAGAGTTTATACACCACAAAGCACCTCACAAGATGTCACTCTAAGGCTCAAGTTCAAGGCAAGGCGGATGAGCACACAAAAACAAACAATGGCAAACATCACATAGCAAACTAATGGCAATCCCAGTGAAGTCATTGGTCAAGGAGCAAAATCAGAGAACCTGGGGCTTGTAATATTACGGCTTGGGGCAGGTTTGATAAAAGGGAAATTTTAGGTATACAACTCCTACAAATCAAGTAATATATACAAATTGACTAAGTACTAAAGACGGGTCATGCAACTTTCAACTCAAAACTAGTCCTAAGAGTTTGCTTTGCTAGATTTTTTTTTTAAAATTAACTTGACAATAAGAAGGCCTTATCCACACCCAACGGCCAAAACACAACTTAACGGGGAAAAGAAAAAAATGACAAGACATGGGCCAAGGCAATTAGATGATCGCCCTAATCCTTTATTCAACAAATGAACTGAAACATGGAATACAAATACCGGCTTAAAGATGCAAACCGGACAAACAAGACATGCGTCTACAAACTCTGAATTTTACGAAAAGGAGCCAAACATACATATTGACTCTATTTGGATTTTTTTTTAAACACAATTTTTCCATAGGACTAGATGTGAAAGAGTTGAAATGCAAATGGTGATTGACCCCAAAATGAATGAAAAACTTAGCCAATTACTTGATTTAGGAGAGGAGGGTAAGAAAGGAAAATCAAAGTTAATGGTAAAAAGTTAGGATGATAGATTTGGCTTGGTGAAGGTTTTTTTAAGTCAAAAGGTTAATTTATTGGCTTTGGATGATCTAAGGGATAAATTAGTAGTTAGGGTTAGGCTCATTTAAGTCAAGGGGTTAATCCTAAGGGTCTCCACATATTAAGCTCTCGATGCCAAATGCAAAACGACACCGGGTTCTATGATCTAGTGTGCCACGATTGTTTTTACCCTCACAAAGAAATAGAACTGATGTGAAATGGTTCCAAAGGCTCAAATTCTCACAAGTGTACTAGGGGTTGTATGCTAGGTCGTGTGACTCAACCAATGTTCCAAGGCGTAATCCTAGCTCGATCATGCAAGTAGAGGTAGAGGGTTAATTCCTTAATGCAACCTCAATGAAAAATCTAACCAATGGTTACCATCATGAATCACAAATCACGCACAAACAAGCTAATGACTTGCAATCAACTCCTAGTATCCCTAGCCAATTGCTACCAATCCAAGCACAGAGACTTAGTTTCGAGGGTATATTAAGCAATGTTATTCAAACGGCAATTGACACATAAATAACCTAAAAGCACTATCAAACTAAAAACAAACCAAAACCAACTCCACATGCATTAAAAACTAAAGATTAAATCTAACCAAAAATCAACGCAAAACATCCAAATATGCAAAAACACAAACAAACATACGAAACAAACAATCAAAAAGTGCAATGTAAAAAGAAGCAAAAGAAAGGGAGAAATCCCTTTACCCACCCCACACTTAGATTGCACTTACTCCCAAAAGTGCAATGGAAGAAGGCGCAAAATAAAGCGGGAAAGGAAAAGGGTTACCTCACATATCGGGGGCTGGTGGTGGCGGCGGTGGGTACAGCCACCCTTGGGCTGCACAAAAATGAGAGGCGAATGCCTCGACATTGGCGAGCTGAGCTGCTTGCCTATCAAGGCGTGCGTTCATCCGCTCCTCAAGCATAAGCTGATGGACAGTTAAACCCTCCAATTGTTCAAATATACCATCCAACCGTCCTTCGATCCGCCCCATAAAATCCAGGCCCACCGAAACATTCTCCTCATCCTCCTCGTTATCCTCAGCTTCCTCACTCTCGTCCTCCTCATCTATGTCCATAGGAGCCTTTCCCCCACTCGAACCTCCTGCACTTGAAGTACCTACAGCTGCCATGACATGGGAGTAAGACAAAATTCCCCTCGAAAGCTTCTTGGGAAGGATGCTATCGAGGTTCCTATAACAAGTATTACTATGAAAGAAGCACGCAATACAAGTTACAATATGTCCTAACCCTAGTTCTGACTTAGATCTGTTATGGTGGTTGTATAGGGCTTCCAAGACGAAGAAGCCCATATGCACCTTAATATCATTATGCACATGCCACAATATTAAAAGTTCAAATGCATTAACTCGGTTGCTTTCAGTTTTGCCCGAAAAATTAAAACACACAAATTTATGGATTAATTGCAAGATAGGGTCATGAATTTGGGAAGTTTTAGCAAACCTAGGTTGGTATACCCCTTGTCCTACCATACGCCAAAATTTCTTAGCATCCATATTATCCGGCCATTTGTAACCATTCCCCTCAATACCTATGCAAGCCTTAAGGCCCTCAATATCTAAAGAGCATTCAGTACCAAATAAGCGGAATGTCATGCTCCTAAGGCCCGTATCAGGGTTTGTTTTGAAGCTTAAGGTGGAGTAAAATTCGAGGTTCAACTCCCTAAAGACAGGTGGATTAGACTTTACAAACTCATACCATCCTAGACTAGTCAATTTAGCACGTACCGCCTCTGACCTCTATTGCACAAATAAAAATTCCCAATCGAAGGTTTGAAAGGGGGTGCTTTCTAAAGGAAACAGAGTTTTGTATCTTTTACCTTCATCATCCGAAAATAGAGGGAAGGGGCATTTATACTTCCTGGAGAGGCTCGTTAAAGGAGCCATCTGCTGTTCGGTAGGTAATTCTTCGCTTGGCACCGGTTCCGGTGACGGGTCTATGGGTCGTCGTGACGAACCGTGTCTCCGATCAGTGACAGTCTTCTTCTTCATCCTACAATTGCACAACCATAAAAACAGAACAAAAATCAAAAACAAAAGAACCCAAATCCAAAGAAACCCTACTGTCATAAATACAAACCACTAAAAAGAAAAAGAATGCAATACAATCACCCTATTAAGCAGTCAATCAATCAAAATCAAAGTGAGAAAAAGAACAAACAATAAAAAGAGTAAAGGAAGAGCAAAGCATGAATTCATACCTGGTTGCAAGGAGAATGAAGCAAAATAAAATCCTAGGTCAAAATAAGAGTGGAAGAGAAGGTGAGAGGGAGAAAATGAGAAAGGAAGGAAGAATAAGGGTAGAGAGGGAGAAGGTGAGAGTTGGTTCTAGAGAGAGAAAGTGGAGAGGGAGAGAGAAAATGAGAAAGTGAGAGAGAGTGAGAAAGAAGAAGAAGAAGAAGAAGAAGAAGAAGAAGAAGAATGATGGGCAGTTTAGAAGGAGAAAAAAGAGAAGGGTTTATATAGGCGGGTGAATTGTGACCTAAAAATTTGAATTTCAAACGCTCGGCACGCCGTGCCAAACAAACAGCACGGCGTGCTGAGCAGAGTTTTGAAACTTACCTGGAAACAGGGTGAAGGCACGCCGGCTTGCTGGCTCGGCACGTCGGGCTGTCTTGAAAATTCCATATTTGGCACGGCGTGCTACAATTTGGCATGGCGTGCTGCTCACTCTACAACAATGCACTTTAGAAACAGGGCGACGGCACGTTGGCGTGCTGTGTTGGCACGTCGTGCCAACTTGAAGACCCTATAATTGGCACGGCATGCTAAATTTTGGCACGGCGTGCTGCTTGCTTATGCATAACCCCCTTTCAGAACAGCACGACGGCACGTGGGCGTGCTGTATTGGCACGTCGTGCCACTTTAAAGACCCTTACCTTGGCACGGCGTGCTCTATGTCAGTCACAGCGTGCTGAATTGCTCTTGCACGTGATTTCAGAACAGTAGCCTGGCACGATTTTGTGCCACACCAACACGTCACGTGCTACCCTAATCTCACCTTGGCACAGCGTGCCATCCTGAATTCTGCCAACCTTTACTTTTTCCACATTTTGATCACGACTTTTGATTAACTTGCTCAATTGCCTGTTTCTACACATAAAAACACACAAAAACATATTAACACAAAATTAATGTACAAGGGAGGCACACGTACCTCATTGCTATGTTTATAGTTGGAATAGCTCGACTTCTACGTCCACGATTTCGCATTACACATCACGAAGGAATAAGACTTGCTTCTCCTCCTTCACTCCTCCGCTGATGTAGGGCTTCAACCGATGCCCGTTTACTTGTTGAATTCCCTCCAGGGTTTCAATTTCCACCATCCCGAAGGAATAGATCTTATGCACGGTAAACGGCCCTGTCCATCGACTTCTCAATTTTCCCAGAAATAGTTTCAATCGGAAGTTATACAAGAGCTCCAACTCCCCTTGGTTAAAACTCTTTTCTATCACATAAGCATTAATAGGGCAAAAGGAGTTTACAAAATTACAACTTTCAACATCTAATGGATATTTCATTGAGTTATAGACGTTGAAACTTACCTCCTCATTGTGCAACCTAAGAATAATCTTACCTTCCTGGACATCTATCAAAGTCCTACCGGTTGCAAGAAATGGCCTTCCAAGCAAAAGGGGCACTGAGCTATCTTCCTCCATATCTATTACCACGAAGTCTGCGGGGAAGATAAACTTGTCCACCTTTACTAGCACATCCTCGACGACCCCCTTTGGCCTCGTGAGAGATCTATCCGCCAATTGGAGGGTCATATTGGTTGGCTTTGGGTTTCCCAGTCCGAGTCTCCTGAAAAACGATAGAGGCATCAAATTTATACTTGCACCCAAGTCACATAGGGCATTGGCAATCTCCAAGTTTCCTATCCGGCATGGGATAGTAAAACTGCCCTTATCCTTGAGCTTGGGTGGAAGTTTATTCGTGATAATTGCCGAACATTCCTCTGTTAAAACCACCACTTCATCCTCGCCTAGCTTTCTTTTCCCAGCAAGAAGTTATTTAAAGAATTTAGCATAAGAAGGCATCTCTTGGAGAGCCTCAATCAATGGCATATTAAATTCTAACTTCTTAAAAATTTCCAGAAATTTGGAATATTTCTGCTCCAGTTTATCTTTCTTCTCCCTTTGAGGATAAGGAAGTTTAGGCACATAGGCTCTCACTGGGTCAGGAATTTTCCCTCTTTCATTTGTGCTAGGTTTGGGTTCAGAAATCGAGTCGGGGTTGCTTACCTCTCCCGACTCTTCACTTACCTCAGTAGGTTGGGATGGAATATTAGCGTTTTGCACTCGGTCCTCCACTTGCCTACCACTTCGTAGAGTTATAACTTGAGCTGTCTCCCATTGATTACCCTTAGGGTTTTGTTCAGTTCTACTTGGGAGTGCTCCTTGAGGTCTTTCCTACCTCTCCCTACTCATTTGAGCCACCTGCTTACCCAAATCCCTACAGTATGCTTCATTATCAACAAGCCGAGACGAGATGTCTTTTAATAAAGACAAAACCGTCTCATCTTGCTTAGACTGTTGAGGTTGCTGTGAGGATTGATCATTAGGAATAAATGGGGCCTTACCTAACCCCTGCTCACGGTGCTGATAATGGAATCCGGAAGGAGGTCTCAACACATTTTGGTTATTACCATAAGATATGTTCGGATGTTGATACCTTCTTTCGTAATTATTATTATTATTGAAATTTTGTGGGTAAGAGTTAGAATTATTGTACCTTTGGTTTCCTCCCACAAAACTTACATTTTCGGACGGTTGGGCGAATGGGTCGCCCAGTGCACATTCTTGCCCGGGATGCTCCGCTCCACATGATACACATAACACCGGCTGGTATTGTGGCCCATTTAAATTCAGGCGGGAAATCAACAGGTCCAGCTCCTTGTTCACATGGTCCATGGCTGCATCTTGGCGTCCCAAATCCGCAGCCCGAACCTCATTCCTTGTTGGCGTGTCCGACTGCCACAAGGTACTCTTCCTAGCCAACTCCGCAATCAATTCCTCAGCTTGTGTAGCAGTCTTCTTAAAAATGTTTCCACTTGCAGAAGAATCAATAATGGCACGGTTAGCTGGTGTCAAACCATGATAAAACGTGCTTACCTGAGTGAATCACGGCATGTCATGGTGGGGACAGTTCCGCAACAACCGTTGAAACCTTTGCCATGCTTCATTGAGAGTCTCAGTCCTAAATTGCCGGAATCCCATGATCTCATTCCTTAACTGAACTGTCTTTGATGGTGGGAAGTAATATGCTAAGAATTGTTCTTCTAATTGATCCCACGAAGTCATTGACCCGAGCCTCAAGGACTTGTACTATTCCATTACTCCCCCGCATAATGAGAAGGGAAACAACTTCAACCGCACAGCATCTTGGGGCACCCCACCTATTCGGACTGTATCAGCCACCATGAGAAACCGGTCTAAATGATCATTGGGGTTGTCACTTATTCCGCCATTGAATAGTCCGTTCCCTTAGATCAAATTGATCATGCTGGACTTCAACTCAAAGTGATTAGCAGTAATGGCTGGGATAACCACTCCGGATCTGTTCCGGGGCCGATGTGGAGCCATTAGGTCAGTCATGACCATGTTGTCTCTATCACCACCCCTTCTTCTATCAAACTCCTCCAGCTCTCGCCGGAGTCGCTCTTGCTCAACTCTTTCCCGGAGCTATCTCTCCTCTTCCTCCTGTTGCTAATGATCCATTTGGACAATTTGCTCTTGTTGTACTCTACGGTTCCTGCTACACAAACGTTCAATTTCAGGGTTATAAGGTAAAAGCTCAGGGTGTTGAGAGCGAGTTCCCATAAGCTAGAAAATACAAACACACAGAAAATAAAGAAAACTAATTTGCAACAAATATCCACAGAACAGAAAAATTATTTAACTATATGCACAAAAATAGTGCCTAGATCAGCAAATAGACTTTTGGTTCAATGATGCAGAAAAATAAATCTCCCCGGCAACGGCGCCAAAAATTTGAAGGGTCCTAGGCGAAGTATTAAAACTAAACCTAGAATCGCACAACTAAGGCAGTGTGCCTATCGTTGACAAGTAATAATTCTGGTTGGTCCAGGTATCGATCCCACAGAGAAAAATATTCTGCAAACACTAAACTACTCGGGTTCCTTGCGTGTCCTAGGCAAAACTTAGTTTTTGGATTTGATTATACTAACAGCTAATTATCCTACTCCTAGTTGATCTATCCCAGCTTACTTTGCACTTGAATTTGGGTTATTAATTGGCGGTTTACCAACCTATGAATGCTAATGGAGATGGCTTTATCAATTAATTACAATAGACGAATTTAACTCAACAATTAACCCTTAATTATGTTCTTTCGATAATTCAACCTAGCATATCTAGATCTTTTAAGTCCATAGCCGGTTTCCCTTGTTTAGAGGCGGTCTAATTCTAAAGCTCAGAAAATAGGGGCACGTAAGTTCCACAGTGTCGTCAATACTAATGGTTTCCTAGGTGTCAATCTAGGTAATGCCACAAATATGAACTTGATAAATTAAGATCTTATGAGACTAGATTATCATTAAAGGTATTGCATAAAGAAAAGGAATAAAAATTGAAATTAACTTGCAATCAATTGTATTAATCAAGAAAGGTGATACGAATTCAATGTTTACAACCAAACACAATCAATTGCGGAATCAAAAACTAACTTAATCAATTTACAAAAGAGCAGAAGAAAAACTTATGCCCTTTTGGTCCGATTAACCGGATTCCGACGGTGTGAAGATGCTTGGGGTGTACCTCTATAAATGAACTCAAGCCGGAACCAAGAACGTCACAAAAGGGGAAGGTTCAATGTAAGACTTCTACCAATTGATGGTTCAAAACTCAAAGAAAACAAATAGTTCAAGCCAAAACCTAGCTACAAGTTTCTGCTTTTCACTCTAAAAGTCTAGAAAAAGATCCTTAAAACTTAGAAAATAACCTATTTATACGGCTAGGTTAAAACCACGAAATAGAAAAGATGAAAGTAGGGCAACAGCAGAATTCCGGAGCTCGGCACGCCGTGCTAGTTGAAGTGGCACGCCGTGCTGTGCAGAATTGGGGTTGGCATGTTGCGCTGGTAGGGGTGGCATGATTTCGTGCCGATCCGCTGGATCCCATCCCTTGGCACGCTGAAATGGCACGCCGTGCCCTCATTGTGGCACACCTTGCCACCTTGCTTTTCAGCACTTCAAACTCTTCTTCGCCGCCGTTGCTCCAACTTTCGGTCCGGGTCATAATGCCTGTCCAAAACAAACATAAAGAAACATAACCTCACCAAAGCCACGGACCATAAAAATGACACTTTATGCAAAATTACAAAAACACCCCTAAAGAATACGAAAAACACTAAAAGTTATGAAAATCTAACCAAAACATAAAAATCACAAAATACGCAAAACCAAACAAGCATTCACACAAAGGACTCTAAAAAATTACTGTTTAAACCACGAAATTGCTTAAAAGATAAGGTCAAAAACCGACCTTATCATGTGTTTTTGTGCATTTTTATTTATTTCCTGCGTTTTCTGTTTCTGGAAATCAAGAACAACCGTACGATTGTTCTTGAGTTGATGAACAGTCGTACGACTGTAAATACAGTCGTACGAGTGTTCTTGGTTTCCAAATTGTTTTCTTTTAGCTTGTTTTGAATAAATTTTGGCGAAATTATGAAGTTGGAATAATTTACAATCGCACGACTGTAATTACATTCGTACGATCATAATTACAATCGGACGGCTGTAATGCTCGTCCAAAATCAGAATTTCTAGAATAATCCCTAAAAATTTCTAAAAATCCCTAAAAATTTAGAAAATCAGGAAATCACCAAAAATGAATTTTGTTGTGTGCATTCACGACCTTAGATTTAATTTTCAGTGCATTTGCATTTAGAAAAACACCACGACGGAGACCCGATTCTCCCGAAAACTGACACACCTCACATGCTAAATTAAATTGAACCGGAAAATAAATTGTTTTCAAAATGATTTTCTCACAAAACCAAAAATATAGGGATGTTTCAAAATATTTTCCAGGTTTAATCGGGCCGGCTAGCCGAGCCGAGCCGGTTATCCCCCTAATTGCATACCCCTAATTTCTAAAATCCGATTCTGTCCTATTTGAGTCTAATTTGTGGTGTACCGTAAACTGTGCTAACCCTCTGTTTTGTAGCTTTTTATTTTTATTTTTATTTTTATTTTTATTTTTGATGTATTTAATAGAATTATTCGTGTATCTAGGCGATTGTAAATTTTTAGTTAAATCGTGTATTTTAAGCGATTATAAAAGTGAGGTCGAGAGTTTTTATTTTTGATTCGATTGGGTTGTAAGCCACTTAAATATTTACTGCTTTACTTTTTATTTTCTCTGTATGCGCGCTGTATGTTTAAACTTAAGGCAATAAAATGGACTTTTAGAATTTGAAATACCGTCTATGAACATTGGCCGTTTTTATTTTCATTAGACACGAAATAAGGGACTTGTCCGGACCTAGATCTCTGGATAGCGTAGCGGCCGTTCGTCCGGTTCAGCTACATTATAAATTTTCCGGTTGAGCTGAACTGGGTGGCAACTCCTATAATATTCATCGAGACTTAGGTCTCAGTTCTTTTAAGAAATAATCTAATTTTCTAAAACGAATTTCCATAATAAAAACCCCACGCTAGGGAGGGGTCCGCCCGAAATTGTGGCGCCCCTTCCAAAAGAGAGTCCGCGTTCCATCAAAAACGTCGTTCGCTCACACCGTGCAGTTGTAACCATCCCCTGGGGCAGCTGTAGCTGGTAATTTTTGGCCCACCCATGGATTTCTCCATTTTTGGTTAAATCTTGTTCTAACTTAACCCAAATCAACAATAAGCATCCTAGGGGCATATTCTACTCAAATCATGCATCGATTTCACCTAGTTTCTCTAATTTTGTAGAAATTTCAGACTTGGAAAAAATGAGAAAATTCAAAAAACTAACCAGATTTGTGAAGGCGTTAGTCGAGATTTGTAGCTGGATGCGTACCGGAGCGTTAATCCTCCACAGCACTCGTCATCTTCCTTTAACCCATAGACACTCTCTGTGGGTTCATGGGCTAAAGTAAAATTCCCCTCTAGGATAGAAAACCTTATGTGAAATACAGGTTGAGCAGGAGGAATGGGTCGGAGGACTATACGCATCTTTCACCTCATGGTTTGGGGTTCGGGGCAAGAAGATCACCAAAAAGAGGGAGAGTTTTCAGAGGTATGAAATGATGTTGTGTTCTTCTTTCTTTATGGCTATTAAAAGTCACTTCCTAGCCATTACTACAGCTGAGCGGCTGTAGCTTGCTATTTTTCAAAATGTTTGTTCTTTCATTTTTGAAAAATTAATCTATGCCGATTTGATCCCGAGAAAGGTAGTTTTCATGTCTTGTAGGTATCAAGGGGCAAGATATTCAGTCCGTATTCATTCTTGATCGAAGGGGCAAAAATTTTTGTTTCCAAAATTATCTATCACGGAATGAATACGTGCCCGAAACAACTTCGAAACATCAAAAGAGATGATCAAGCTTCTCAAATCACCAAAGCATCCTTCCCCAACTACACAAACTTCCCGAGAAACACTATTGCCCTTCCCTTCAGTGACATAGGCCCCACTAGAAGTGAAATGACCAAAATGCCCTTCTGTTAGCAACCAAACTACCAGATGGCCAAAATACCTTTCCTTTAGCGACACAAGCTTCACAGAAAACCAAATCACCAAAATATTTCTTCCTTAGTGACATAAGCTCCACTAGAGGTGAAATGACCAAAATACCCTTTTGTTAGCCACCAAGCTACTAAATGACCAAAATACCCTTTTTCCCACTAAAAGGGATACTGAACCACTAAAACTCATTTCTATTCATGACATAGGCCCCACGAGAGGTCAAATGACCAAAGTACCTGTGAGCGAACGACCTGTTTTGATGGAAAACGGACGCGGTGAAGTGAACTGGGGATTTTCGGAAACGGGTTTCGTGATGTTTTGGAAAAGGGGTTTTGTTTATCTTGTTTTAGGGAAAATCATTCATTTGTTTTAGAAATTCATTTCATAAAAAATGTTTTCCCACATTACTACTTAAAGACCTCGACAACTCAATTTCAAGATCAGTGACAGAGTCACCACCCGGATCAGCTCATCCGGGAAATTTCGGTACAGCTCCCTAACGAGCATAGACTGCCTTACCTAATCCAGAGATTTAGGGTTCAGGCAACTTACCTTCTTAACCTCGAGCTTGTATTTAGTTGATAATTTATATTACCATATTTATTCAATTTATTATCTTTCCCTACCCGATTAAGTTTATTTTATCAGTCCCGTGCTTAAGCAAATGACAGAAATAAATTACAGAAATATAAATCATACATCCAAAATATACAAAAGAATAATAGAGGCTGCTTATACAACAAAATTGAATAAAAAGGAAAAGCTCTCATCCTCACATTACAAGCGCCTAGGATACATGAGGATCTAAAAATTACAAACGCCTAAATACACGAATTAATCTATTAATTACAGCAAGAATAATAAAAAGGAAAATAAATGTTGCAAAACAAACGGTTAGCACAGTTTATATTATAAACACAAGTAGGACTCATAGCAGGACGGAATTGGGATTTTTAGGAGCAGGAGCATACATTTAAGGGGTAACCGGGTCGACCCGACCAGTCGGACAAATTAGACCTGGAAAACGATTTTGAATCACCTTGTAGATTTTTGTGCTAGAAAACTATTTTAGAAATTTATTTGGCTCGGTTTCATGCAAATTTCCACATTTAGCGGGTCTATTATCCCAGAACTCGGGGTTCCATTCATGTAGGTTTTCCTAATTTTGACATTCATTTAAGGTCTGAAAGCGATAAACGCACCAAAAATGATTTGAATATGAAAACAGCATCGCATGATGACATTCATACGGGCGGTTTTGTAATTCTGCCTTATTTTGGAAACTACAGCCGTGCGGCTGTAACTAAAAGCCGTGGGGCTTTAAATTGTAGCCGTGCGGCTATGGTTTCCTGGACCCGAAAAATGGTGTTCTCATTTTTTGAAAATTCTGTTTTGCTTGTTTTTTATGTTTCCCGGGGATTTTATAGGGTTCGGAGGTCCGCTACTGCTGGATAATGGATCCGTTCTGGATTGAACAATCCCGAAACTCAGAGAATAAAACCCGAGAAAGACCAAAAACTCAACATCTGTATGTATAGAAATCCAAAAACAAAAGTTTTACGACATACGGATGCATTTGGGCCGAAACAAATCACAACAGAATGCATGAAATGGAAAACGGACTACTTTCAATTGATCAGGGCAGTTTTGGGATTCTGCCCCTATAGAACACAGTCATGTGGCTCTGGGCACTAGAGCCGCCTGGCTCTGTTCAAGGTGAATAGAGGCATACGGCGGTGTTCATGAAGAACACAGCCGTGCGGCTGTGATGGGTAGCCCTTTTCCGAAAAATTTACAAAAATAAGAGAAACGCATAGAAACAACAATGCACGCAGGTTTAAGGCCTCTCAGAGTTTATGTTGATGTTGTTTTGATGTGTTTGATGTCCAGAAACGAATTGAAATCTTGAAATTCGCCTAGAATCCTCAACCGTACCGAAATCCCAAAACTAATCCAAAACGAACCCGATATGAATCCAAGCGAGTGTGTTAAGGTCAAGAGATCCCTCTTCAATGTTCAGGAATTAATTTTAGGTGTTGATTTTGGTGTTTGGCTTCATTTTCCTCCTGGCTTTGGTTCGGCTCTCTCTATCTCTCTTTGTTTCTCTCTTTTTCTTTCTTTTTTTTCTTTCTCTTTTATGTAAGAACCGAAAGCCCCTTTTCTTTTCCAAAAAGCCCCCTTTCTCTCATTTTCTTTCTGCTTTTATATCCTGACTCATAATCATATCCAAACATCAATCAGATGTCTGCTTTTCTACTTATTTCGGCCGCCCATACCCTGCTCAGTCAAGTTGTTCTGCTTTTCCAGAACAACTTGACTCAACCTACTAGAGTCGCCCGGCTCTAGTTTGCACTAGAGCCGTGCGGCTCTAGTCCTACGGCCGCCCAGCTGTAGTTTAAAAAAGCTACAGCCGTGCGGCTCTAGGGAGAACCGGGGCGAAATTCGTGAAAAAGCCGACACTTACCCTAAACCCTAGAACCACTCAGAGGACTTTTCTCGAGGTTTCGGATCTTGGATAATTTGGTTTTCAGGACGTTTGAGATACTCCAAGTGACATTCCGGTCTTTCTCAAGTCTGATTTGTGTCCGTCAATTCGATAGGTAAAACAGCAATGCTCATCATGGAGGTCGGGAAAAACCCATGCTCACAGGCTACCCTTCGCGGGACCAAAGTCGACTCATGATGGGCTACGAAGCCTAGATCAAGTTTGGTCTCGCTATTGAGAGCACGGTGAGAAAAGAGAAGGAAATGTACCTGGCATCCTTTGCTGGGGATATCGGTCGTGGTTCCAAGTCGACTCACTGCGGTGGATTGTGCCCATATTGTTTACTCTCTGTGGTGGAGTGTACCGTTGAATTTTGCTTCCTCTCCTATGTGGTGAAGAGGTTTAAATGGCTGCAACTCTTCCTTCCTCTTTTATATGGTGAAGAGGTTAGATGAAATGTTCTTCCTTTCCTATGTGGTGAAAAGGTTGAACGAAATGCGTTGTCCCTCCTATGTAGTGAAGAGGCAGCATGAACTATGATTTGTCTTTATTCAATATGCATTTCTTCCTCTTCCACGTGGCAAAGAGGTTGAAATGGTGGAAACATACCGGGCACCCTTTACTGGGGATGACGACGGTGGTTCCAAGTCGACTTGCTGTGGTGCCTATGTAGTATCCTCTCTATGGTGGAGTGTACCGTTGAGATTTTGCTTTCTCTCCTATGTGGTGAAGAGGCAGCACGAACTGTAATTTATCTTCTTCAATAGGCATTTCTTCTTCTTCTATGTGGCGAAGAGGTTGAAATGGTGGAAATGTACCTGGCACCTTTTACTGGGGATGTCGACCGTGGTTCCAAGTCAACTCGCTGCAGTGGAGTGTGCCTGTGTAGTCTACTCTTTATGGTGGAGTGTACCGTTGAGATTCTGCTTTCTCTCTTATGTGGTGAAGAGGCAGCACGAACTATAAATTATCTTCTTCAATAGGCATTTCTTCCTCTTCCATGTGGCGAAGAGATTGAAATGGTGGAAACGTACTTGGCACCCTTTGCTAGGGATGCAGGCCGTGGTTCCAAGTCGAATCGCTGCGGTGGAGTGTACCCGTGTAGTCTACTCTCTGTGATGGAATGTACTGTTGAGATTCCACTTCCTCTCCTATATGGTGAAGAGGCAGCACGAACTATGATTTGTCTTCTTCAATAGGCATTTCGTCCTCTTCCATGTGGTGAAGAAGTTGAAATGGTGGAAACGTACCTGGCACCCTTTGTTAAGGATGTCCGCCATGGTTCTAAGTCGACTCGCTGTGGTGGAGTGTGCCCGTGTAGTCTACTCTCTGTGGTGGAGTGTACCGTTGAGATTGCCATAAGAACGCGTATTTATTCCTTGATCGATAGTTTTGGAAACAAAAATTTTTGCCCCTTCGATCAAGAAAAAATACGGCTGAGATGTTTTGCCCCCAGAACCTGTAAAAGGCAAGAAATAACCGTCTCAAGATTATATTGGCGTGAACAAATATTCTTGTAATTGGAGAATTTTTTTTATACCTGAGATTTGGAGTCATATGGCTCCAATTTACACACTATGATTCTGAGGGTGTCCCTAGGTTAAATCATTTCCACTTTAGGAGGGATCTTGATCCAAAATGACCTAATGATGATGATAAGTGTTTATACAAAATTTGATGCAAGAGCGCGTATTTATTCCTTGATCGATAATTTTGGGAACAAAAATTTTTTCCCCTTTGATTAAGAATAAATACGGCCGGAACGTTTTTGATGCATGTATGCGTGAATGCATGCATGATTTGAGTGCATGTATGTGACATGACATTTATGTTATTGTGCTTGGCATCTGCGCGAGGCTAGGGATGAGATTTGTGACTTCCAATGACCTTCTGTGGGGAATATCTTGCTCTGGATGGCCTTGTTGGGGACCCTACTGGGGATCTGCTGGGGACCCTAACTCAGTGGGGATTGTCTTAGCTGGTGACGCCGCTGCGGATCTGCTGGGGACCCTAACTCATCTAGGTTCTGCTCATTCTATCTGCCCTGTTGAGACCGATGAATGCCTCCTTTCAGCTTGCTTACTCTAGTATTCTCCAGACCTTTATGATCAATTGTATGAGCGGGTTTAGCACACCGATACCACAGATTTGCCACCTGTTTTGCCAAGGAACGGCCTATCCGTCTGAGCAGGAGGATGAGAATTAAACCTTGTATTCCGTATTCCATCCTGCTGGGGATAACACATCTAGACCAGGAGTTGCCATTTATAGCAGGAATTCCATTTACGCTGTCGCGGGCTTGAATGCAATGGCCTACTGCTGGGTGTTTATATGTAATGGCACGATGTATGCAATATGAACATCTAAGCGGGATATTAAACATGCCTAATATCATTATGATGACAGCAGAATGAATATATAGGGAAATCAAGAGTGAGTCTGACTCTGAACCTTACCCTCTTCTTGTTTCCAACACGTCCTTTTGGTTTTCCATGTTGGAATTTTCTCCTGGGTATTTTCATCTTTGTTTTTTTTTTTTGTGGACTGGAAATTCTACAGTAGTACTCCAACCGAGTATATCTCTTCACGCTGGCTTGTCTTAGGATTTGAAAATGTGCCTCAACATGTTCGTTGAAAGTTGAGAGGGCATTGTTCTTGATGATGCTCAGTGGCTTAGCTTTTACATGCCCCTAGCGTTAGAGTTTGTGTTTAGGTGTAAAACACTTCATCAGATCTGGTTCGCTGCGTGCTGTAAGCTGTATATGGACATTTATATGCAATGGCATGACGCATGCATACTGAACATCAAAATAGAATATGAAACATCTATGACATGATGAATGTGAATGCATTAGGAAAATCCAACCCGTGGCTATGGTTTGATCAATGCCCCTTCATGCTACCAATATGTCCTTCCGATTTTCCATATTGGAATTTTTTTTTTAGACAAGTCACCACGGTATGTAGCCGATCATTGAACGGAGTCGCCTCTGTGAACCTGAGATGGAGTCAATTAACCACTGGATCCTCTAAGGGTCTGAAATTGCATTCATGTTTTCAATTCATCTCAAATTCCAGTTTATGCACAATCCCCAAAGATGGACTCAGCTTTCACTTTTGCAAAGTGTGACCTGATTCAGAATGACTTAAGTTAATTGTGGTTTCCCTATGTCCGTCAACCACAATAGCCCCGTAGCAAGTCACACCATCTTTAGGAAGTGAAAGGACCACTAGTAAGTAGTCACTCTTATTGTAGTTGAAGACTGAGTTCTTGAAATGGTTGGTAAATGCAACTTTCCCCTGAATATTGGTGCATTAGGTTTTGCACATCTTTCTGTTGATGGTAGCATCCCATTCGTGATTGTTGAAAGCTTTGTCAAACCTGGTTGTTCCAACACTATTGGTGAAGATGATGGATGTACTACCACCTCCTCCCTATCACCTTTTGTCTGGCTGAACCTCTTGTACCATCCCTTGCTGGGTTGAATGTTATTGGTGGATAATCATCGCTTTCACACTCAAATATTGACCTCTCCAAGTGCCTCACCAGCTCCTCTTTTTCCTAAAGACTAGCATAGACTATAGTACGGACTTTGTTGGACAAGAACAGTGGTCATCTCTTATTATGAGCGGCTCGCTGAAGTTGACATATAGCTTTTGGGTTTGTGAAATTTACAAATGCATACCCTTTGTCTGCTTCACAATCAGCAAGAAGGTACAAGGAATCAAAGTCCGGTGTTGACTCCTAATCTAGGAATTCCATCAATAACTTTCTCATGTATTGATTGGATATATTCCTAATCATCACAGTCGTGTCTTGGCCATCCGATTCAACTGGTAATATAGGATGATTGGGCATTGAACCAAAATCCTTCCCCCGATTGCAATTAATGCTGTAATCTGAAGCGTCGCCGTTCCTAGCCCTCCATAAAATCAAAGGCTGACACCAATTTCTCATTATTACTCTCATTCTCTTTCATGCAGTGCTCATCCAGGAGTTCCATCAATAGTCTGCTGGTGTATCGGCAACCTTCCGCTTAGTTGAAGCAGACTTATATTCAACTCCTTTCTCTGTCATGAAATCAAGGCCCTTCCCACAATCTGCTCCATTGCCTTTCTAGTGATGAGATGATGCAATATGGAACAACATTGGAGTTCCATTTCTTGTCAGGAGCCATTGATGGTAGAGAATAAGGTTCCACAGAATTAGCTCAGGGAGAAGATGAAAAGGGTGATTCATCAAGCAAGTGTTGGGCCTTGCAAGTGAACGGAAGAGAAAGGGTGTTGAATGTATGGATGAACGTGGAAAAGGGAAGTGCTTTGGGTTTGATAAGAGGAAAGTCCAAATCTTCCACAGAAAGGGTACAAAAATTTGATAGTGATGGAAAATTAGGAAGTGGAGGCACTCTAGTGTTACCTATGGCGGCTATGTAGGAGAAGGAAAGACTCTTCTGCCTGCACTGATCTCTTTTGTTGTTGTTGTTTTTTTTTTTTGAAGGACTAAATCCAAGCCATAGCCACCTGTTGGTTTTCCTGTTGCATTCAAATCCATGCATGTCATGTGTGTTTAATATGCTTTTTGATGAACGATGCATGCGTGGTGTCATGTGCACATGAATGTCACATAAGCAAGATAACATATGCACTACGACCAAGACTGCTTCAACACTTGACCACATGGTGGGTGATGAAGGCCATTTGAATTTCCCACTGGTTGGAGATTTTGGTGAGTTTGGAATTTTAGCTTTAGGGTTTTGGGATAAGGTACTTTCTTGGGTAAGGAATTAGGCTTGAGGCTTCATTTTGGGGTTTGATTTCGAGTCTCAATAATAGCGTTTAGCTTGGAATAGCTCAGGTATCATGTGTGCTATTCAAATTGAAGCTTTGGGGCAGGGCCAGTAGTGTCTTACAAGGATTGTTGATTTGGATCGGCGGATGACTTGGCGGAGGTGATGCCATCATATAATTTGTTTATCTCACAAGCTCACCTTTCAAGAGAGAGTTCGTTCAGGACCAGATTCACTTCTAGGTTCCCTACAGTATTCAAACTGATGTCATGCTGTGAGCGGACGACGCGTTTTCGACGGGACGCGGGACTCCCTTTCGGAATGGGGCGCCTCGATCTCGGGCGGGCCCCTCCCTCGCGTGGGATTTTTATAAATGGAAATCCGCGTTTTGGAAAATAAATAGAATTAATAAATAAAAGAACCGAGACCTAAGTGTCAATGAATATTGTAGAGTCGCCACCCGGCTCAGCTCAACCGGGAAATTCTTATGTAGCTGAACCGGACGAACGGTCACTACACTATCCAGAGATTCGGGTCCGGACAAGTCCCCTATTTCGTGTCTAATTAAAATAAATATTGCCAATGTTCTCAATGGTATTCAAAATCTAAAGTCCATTTCATTGAATATAAAAAGCATACAGCGCGCATACAAAATATTTAATACAAAAATAAAGAAAAGAAATAAATATTAATTGGCTTACAACCAAATCGAATGGAAAAATAAAAACTCTCACCTCACTTATACAATCGCCTAGAATACACGAAAATCTAAAAATAATTACAACCGCCTAAATACACGATTTAATCTATTAAAATACATCAAAAATAAAAATAAAAGAAATTAAAACCTGCAAAACAGAAGGTTAGCACAATTTATACGGCACGCCACAAGTTGGACTCAAACAGACAGAATTGGGAAATCAAGAATTGGGGGCATGCATTTACAGGATAACCGGGTTGGCTCGGCTAGCCGGCCCGATTAGACCTGGAAAACATTTTGAAACGTCCCTGTATTTTTGGTTTTGTGAGAAAATCATTTTTGAAGACATTTTTCCGGTTTACATGCATTTTTATATATTAAGTGGGTCGGTTTTCGAGAGAACTGGGTCTCCGTCGTTGAATTGTTCTAAATGCAAATTTACTAAAAATTGAATCTACGGTCATGATGCACACAACAAAATTCATTTTGATGATTTTTGGGGTTTTCTAATTTTTTGGGATTTTTTTTTTTTTGGAAATTTTTCACGGATAAAAGCTGAAATTCTGATTCTGGAATAAAGATTACAGTCGTACGACTGTAGTTTACAGTCGTGTGACTGTAATCAGCTCAGGGTCAGAATTTCACCAAAAATCAATTTAAATTAAAATCTGAAGAAAATAAATCTGGAAATTAAGAACAGTCGTACGACTGTATATACAGTCGTACGACTGTTCATGAAAACCAAGAGCAGTCGTACGACTGTTCTTAATTTCCAGGAACAGCAATACGAAAATGCAGTAAAAAACGCACCAAACTCACTTCAAACACCCAGAAAGCAAGAAAAAGTGTAAGGGAAAGAAGTGACTACCTTTTTAGAAGTTATTCCAAGTCGTTTTGACCCCTGGCGTCGCTCCGATCCCAACAAATTTGCACTTTTTCCTTTGGAATGGAAGTTGAGAACTTTTTGCCCAAAATCCGAATTGCAAGGGTTTCTGATGGTTTAAGTCCGAGTTCTTGATTTGGTTATGTAGTTAAGTGATCAACCTAGAGATTTCTAACAAGTTTTAGGCTTAATTTCGAGAATTGAAGAAAATCAAAGAGGAAGAAGATGAGTTTTTTTTTTTTGTGGTTTTCTTTCTTCTCTCTCTTCTCTTTCTCTCTTCAATTTCTTCTCTCACCAGCAAAATCCCCCCCTTTCTCCTTCTGTTTCCTTCTTTTCTACCCTCTTTTTCTGCTTACTTGCTGCCAAACCCGAGCAATTAATGCTCATCCTCTCTTTCTTCCATTTCTATTGCAGAGGTATGGGCCTCTGCAGATTTTCCGATATTACAGTCGTACGACTGTAATTTTTAAATTACAGTCGTACGACTGTAACAATAGTCGTACGACTATAGTTTTTTTTTTTTTATAAGTATAGAAAATTCCGGCGCATACAGCTGCCCCTCGCGTGATCAAATTCGACATCTAGCTCCAGGTCCATAATACCTGTGATGATGAATTTGAGAGCGTGAATCAAAGCGCCGCGAACGCTGGAATGAATCTTCTGATGAGATAGGCCGATACCGGGTTTAAGTTACCCGAGGCGATACTGGGGATGAAATAAGCCGATATCAGGTCTATGTTACCCGAGGCGAGTTGATGAAGAGATTGGCCGATATCGGGTCTAAGTTACCCGAGGCGAAATTAATGAAGAGATTGGCCGATATCGGGTCTATGTTACCCGAGGCGATACTGAGGCGAAATTGATGAAAAGATTAGCCGATATCAGGTCTATGTTACCCGAGGCGAGTTGATGAAGAGATTGGCCGATATCGGGTCTAGGTTACCCGAGGCGAACTTTACTGGGGAAATAGACGAAGCTGATCTTGGCCGATACCGAGTTTACATTACTCGAGGTGGATCTGCTGGGGAACTTGGATGATGGAGCGGATCTGAGCCGATGCCGAGCCTACATTACTCGAGGCAGACTCGCTGGAGAAAGTTGAGATAATGGAATGGACCTGGGCCGATACCGAGTTTACATTACCCGAGGCGGATCTGCTGACTTGCTGAGGATATTGAGCTGGGGATGAATTCCTGCACTTAAAATGGCAAGTCTTCATTCCTTGATCGAGAGATTTTTAAACAAAAATTTTTGCCCCTTCGATCAAGAATGAAGACTAGCCGGGGATAAGTAATCGATATATGCAATGTATGGATGCATGTTGATGCATATGTACATGTATGTATTTTCTATTATTGGACGTTTTTGTCTTCCGCTGGGGAGATATGTTGTGCCCCTGGTTGATTTTGCTTTTCTTGGGGCATTGTTTGGTGATTATCGAAGGAGTGAGGTGACTGCTGGGGAAATGATCGTAATATTCCTTGTAGAGATTCCACTGGGGAAGAGTGTGACAGCTTGACTGGGGAAACAATTATGGTGTTCTTTGTGTAGACCCCGCCGGGGAATAGTATGGGAAACTCTGCTGGGGAGTGATGTGACGAATTCTGCGGGGAATACTGAGGATGTTCTGTTTTTCCTGCTCCGCGGGAAGTTATTTATTTATTTTTTTTTTTTTAAGTGCTCTAATTTTTGCCTGGGTTGTCCAAATCAGGTTTTCAGCCCAGCGACCCGCTCTAACTTTTGCCTAAGGCGCCTTTTCGGTTTTCACTTTAGCGAGCTTTTCATACGCCCTAACTTTGCCTAAACCGCCCGATATGGGTTTTCAGCTTAGCAGGCCGCTCTAATTTTTGCCTGAGGTGCCTTTTCAGTTTTCACCTCAGCGAGCATTTTTTTTTTTTTTTTAGATTTGACTAAAATGGTGTTGTAACCCTTTATTGCTCGTCTGGGAAGACGAACTGGACTTTAGAGGATGATAAAAGATTTTGAATTGCACGTACTTAATACATCTTCATTTGTCAAATAATGTGATGATATTGATCAGTTGCATGCAAAGTGCTTTCTTTGAATGTGTGTTTATGCAAGACAACTTTGTTTGTGCATTTGTCATAACCATGCAAACATATTTAAACAAACACTTCACTTTATTGATGAAGTCAAAATGAGTACATTTGAAACAAGTTGGTTCCTAAATGGTACAGATTCCACACTGAGCCAAGATCCGTCACCAGTCGTCCTTTTCAGGTTTTCCTACTGATTATTTTCCCTCGTGTCCTAATTTTTGCCTAGACCGCTCCTTTCGAGTTTTCAGCCTAGCAGACTTTTTTTTTTTTTTTTTATACATGATAAAGCTTTAGCCTGTCTTGGTTGATCGGGTTGGTGAACTCGTTTCCATCCATGTCCATGATGCTGACAGCGCCTTTTGATAACACCTTCTTCACCACATAGGGTCCTTCCCAGTTAGGTCTGAACTTGCCCCTAACATCAACATTTGAAGGCCTTAGTTGTTTTAGAACCAAATCTCCTGCTTTCAACTGCCGCTTGGAGTATTTCACATTTCGATTATAGGCTCTAGCCATTCTGCGCTGATACATCTGCAGGTGATCCAGTGCTTTTAGTCGCCTTTCATCTAATGCTGCCAACTGTTCATACCTGGCTTGAACCCATTCAGTCTCTGGCAATTGAGCTTCCAG
This sequence comes from Euphorbia tirucalli, assembly GCA_039660915.1. Classification (NCBI taxonomy): domain Eukaryota; kingdom Viridiplantae; phylum Streptophyta; class Magnoliopsida; order Malpighiales; family Euphorbiaceae; genus Euphorbia; species Euphorbia tirucalli. The sequence goes on along the minus strand of CM077636.1, from coordinate 36,064,361 downwards.
GGCGACTCTGAGTGACTTGAGTTCTATCTCCACTGGCAATACTGCTTCCATTCCATATACCAAGGCATAAGGAGTTTCTCCTGTCGGTGTTCTGACACTGGTTCTGTAACCCCAGAGAGCATAAGGCAGTTTATCAGCCCAATCCCTGTAAGTGGTTACCATCTTTGATAAGATCTTCTTTATTGCCTTGTTAGCCGCTTCCACTGCACCATTAGCCTGTGGTCTATATGGAGAGGACTTATGATGTTCAATTCCATGCTTTGCAAATAGCTCAGCTGTTGCCCCTTGAAACTGTACTCCATTATCAGTTACTATGTGGTGAGGAATCCCATACCGAGTGAAGATGTTCTTCCGGATGAACTTGACCATGTGCTTGGCTGTCACATTAGTGAAGGATTCCGCTTCGACCCATTTGGAGAAATAATCAACTGCTACAACTATGAATCTGTGCCCATTAGATGCGGCTGGATGAATTTCACCAATCATGTCTATCCCCCATGCTGAAAACGGCCAAGGAGACGCTAGATTCTGAAGTTCAAGTGGAGGAAGATGACTAATGTCTGCATAGATTTGACATTCATGACATCTCTTCACTTTTCTTATACAATCCGCTTGCATTGTCATCCAGAAGTAGCCTTGTCTCATGATCTTCCTAGCCATGGCAAGCCCATTCATATGTGGCCCACAGGATGCTGCATGTACCTGCTGCATCACATCCTCTGCTTCTCGTTCTGTTAGACACCTTAAAAGGACTCCATGTGCTGTTCTTTTGTATAACTTATCCTCGAAGATTCTGAATTGACTAGCCAGTTTTCTCAGTGTCAACTTATCAGCAGCGCTGGCCTCTTCTGGGTACTTTCCCTCCTTAACATACCGGTAGATGTCAAAGAACCACGGCTTTTCTTCAGCTGATAATTCCATCACTTCATGCACTTCGAAGCAAGGATGCCTGGAAGTGGCTATGACCAGGGGTTGAGCTTGTGTCTCTTCTGGATTTTCCCACATGGAGGACAAAGTTGCTAATGCATCAGCCATCTTATTCTCATCCCTGGGGACATGTCTGAATTCACTCTGGCCGAATAAGCCCTTCCTGAACTATAGCAGCTCCAAATAAGGTCGTAAGGCTTCTTCTTTTAGTTCCCATTCACCCTGAGCTTGCATGATCACTAGAAGTGAATCACCAACAATTAAGACATCATTTGCCCCTAAGGTTAATAGAGTCTCCATTCCAAATAAGCATGCTTCATATTCCGCCCCATTGTTGGTTACAGGAAAGATCAGCCTTTTGGATAAAGGAATGACCTCATCATCTGGTGTTGCTATAAGTACTCCGATTCCTGCGCCTTTTCTATTCACTGCCCCATCGAAACACATGACCCATCTTTTCACTTCCGCCATGGCCAACTATTCATTAGGGAATTCTAGGTTCTCTATGTAATCTGATTCTAGGGGTTGATTCGCCAGAAACTCTGCCACGGCTCGCCCTTTAATGGTTTTCTTCGTGATGTACTCGATGTCGAATTTAGACAAAAGTAACAACCACCTGGACAATTTCCTAACCAATGCAGGTGCTTCATAGAGATACTTCATTGGATCCACTTTAGCCACAGCTTGTATCTTGTAGGATTGGAAATAGTGGCGCAGCTTCTTGGTCAACCAAATCATCGCCACACATGTCTTCTCCACCAGTGTGTACTTGGTTTCATACTCCAACAGCTTTTTGCTTAGGTAGTAGATGGGATATTCCTTCTTGCCATCTTGTTCCTGTGCTAGCATTGCCCCTATAGAGGATTCTTCAACTGCCAAGTACAAAATCAGGGGCTTCCCTGGAATTGGAGGACTCAACACTAGTGGCTTTACCAGGTAGGCCTTGATCTTCTCGAAGGCCAGCTGACACTTGTAATCCCACACAACCGGCTGATCTTTCTTTAATAGCTTGAAGATTGGCTCATAAGTGGAAGTTAGCTTGGCTATGAAGCGGCTAACATACTACAAGGAACCCAGGAATGATCTGACCTCCTTTTCAGTCTTTGGAGCTGGCATATCTTGGATGGCTTTGATTTTATCTGGGTCCATTTCTATCCCCCTCTGGCTAACTACATGGCCTAACAGCTTCCCTGATGTGACCCCAAATATGCACTTCTTGGGATTAAGCCGCAAGTTGTACTCTCCAATGCGTGTTAGAAATCTATCCAGGATAACAGGGTGTTCCCCCCGGGTGGTTGATTTAACAAGCATATCATCGACATACACTTCGACCTCTTTATGGATCATATCGTGCAACAGAGTTGTGACAGCCCTCTGATAAGTGGCACCGGCGTTCTTTAATCCAAAAGGCATCACTCTATAGCAGAAAGTACCCCATTCGGTGATGAATGACGTCTTCACCTTGTCAATTACATCCATCAGGATTTGGTTGTACCCTGAAAAGCCATCCATGAAGGAGTACATTGCCGCTTTTGCTGCGCTATCAACTAGGACGTCAATATGTGGCAGTGGAAAGTTATCTTTTGGGCATGCCTTATTCAAGTCCCTGTAGTCAACGCATACTCTGACCCTTCCATCCTTTTTAGGCACGGGGACAATGTTGGCTAGCCATTCCGTATACTCCACCACTTCGAGAAATTTGGCATCTATCTGTTTGGCCACTTCTTCCTTCACCAGTGTAGCCCATTCCGGCCTTAGTCTTCTCAATTTCTGCTTTACCACCGTCGGGATTTTGTGCACTGCTATTTCTGTATCTACACCCAGCATGTCTTCATACGACCAGGCAAAAGCTTTAACATGTTTCTGGAGTATTCTTATTAATTCTCTTTCTTCCTCGGATTTTAGCTCGCGTGAAATGAGTACCATTTTAGGGTTTTCATCTGTACTTATATTGATTTCATGCAATGCAGTGTCATGTATGCTAAATATGCTTGATGGTGATTTAAATGCATGCACAGAATTATCAGGATAAACATCACACAAGTAAGCAAACTGGGATTTCATTGCACTGAACTTATCATAAAGTACATCAGTTACATTGAAAATGGAAGAAATAGATACAACAAAATCATTTTCATCCTCCACAGGCGGAGGGCCTTGTTCTTCATCAGCTTCCATCTTCCCTTCCAAAGCATCATCTGGGAATGCAGCTTTCTCGGCCACCTGTGCTTTAGCTTTCTCCATAATCTTGGCGATTTCAGCAACCACAGAGTCTAAGTTCACTTTGCCCATCAGTTCTTCGCCAAATCCTTCCTTGGATTTCCCGAAAGCTTTGGTCAATGCAGTAGTCAAAGCTCCCGAGATCACTTTTGTAGCTTCAGCATATGTCTTCTTTTCATCTTCTTCCTAGACCACCTCTACAATTTCTGCTATCACCTCAGATGACTCTCCTTTCAAAATTTCAGATTCAGCAATTACTTCCTCCATCATTACAGGGGCTACTGGCTCTTCTTGGCTTTTCTCAAAATCCACAACATCTGCAAAAATCTCAAAGCCAGGGTACTTGACACTTCCAACCAGCACCGGTTCAGCTTGGCCCTTGTAAAGGCTTTCTCCCGCCTTCAGAAATGGCTTCATCATGGCCCTGCCATTATTGCCCTTTTTCAGATTCTTCTGCTCGGATGACCCTTCTACATAACCAAGGCCGTACTGCTTTGACTTTCCCGAGTCGATCTTGAATTCTGGCACACCTTGCAGATTAATCCCGAGTCCCATTCCCGGGACAAAGTTCAGCTTGTACAAATATCAGGATAGCCACTCTGGCATGTAGTTCTCATAAAGGACCATAGGGGCTTCAGTGGTTTCGTCCTCCTTAATGACAGCAATTTGGAATCCACCAAAAGGAACCACTCCTTCATCCACTGCAGCTACCATCGATTGGGCGTCTGCCTCAACAGTCACAATTTTGTCATTCACAGGGAATTTAATCTTCTGATGCAAAGTGGAAGGAACACCTCCCAATGGATGGAACCAGGGCCTTCCAAGCAATAAGGAGAATGTGACCGGGATATCGATCACTGTGAAAACAACCATGGACTTGATAGGCCCAACTTCCACTTCTGTTTCAAAGGTCCCTATCACTGTTCTTTTAGAATCATCATACGCCCGAATGACTGTTGAGGACTTCTTCAACACTTCTTCATTCATGCCTAGAAACGGTAACATTTTCAGCGGGCATATGTTCAGAGCCGAGCCGTCATCCACCATAACGCACGGCATCACCTTATCCATGATATAGGCTCTAACGTAAAGAGCCTTGTTGTGAGCCTTTCCTTCTGCTGGTAGGTCTTTCTCAGAGAAAACAATATTAGGAACTCCGGCATGGACTTTATCTAGCAAGCAGCACATAGCCTCTGGTGAGGCTATAGGGGAGACTTCAATTTCTGATAGCTTCTTCACTAAAGCCTCCCTATGCTCTTTGGAGGTCATAAGCAAGTGCCACAAACTGGCCTGTGCAGGAGTCTTCTTCAGTTGGGAAATGACCAAATCTTCTTTCTCGACTCTTTCCGCTGCCGAAGTACTGCCCGACCCATTCATCGGTGCTTTATCTTTCGTCTGATCTACCGGCTGGTATACCCTTCCACTTCGGGTGACGTGCTGCACTTCTGAAATCTTCAGCTCCTCAACAGCTGGGAGTTTAATAGCCTCCCTTCTGTCAAATTCTTCGTACTCATCTTCGGAGCCAAGGTCATCCAGACTTATGGGCTTGACCTCCTTACACCCCTCCTTTTCCTCACATTTAAGCTCCACTTCGGGTTCCCCTACCGCCACTGCCTGAATCGTAGGGTTCGCTTGCAGAACTTGGGCAAATATGAAGTTAGCCGGCAACCCCGACTGAACCATGTTAACCCACTTCTCGAATGCCGGTAGTGGGTTAGTTTTAGTGCTAGGTTTAGGTGGTTCTTGCAGCTTTCCCTCGTCGATAAGCTTCTGGATAGCATCCCTTAGCTTATAGCAGTTATTGGTCCGGTGGCCTGTCACCACATGCTAGGTGCAGAAGTTATCCTTGTCAGCTTCAGGTGGGAACTCAAATGGCCTCAAGGACTGTAGTAAGCCACCATTCCTACACTTGGCGAATATCTTTGCCAAAGTAAGAGTCCAGGGTGTTATGCCTTGTCCCCCAGGACCCCTATTCTGATTGCCTTGCTGCTGATTCACAGTAGCCACCTCAACCCGCTTCACTTCTGATGACTGCCCCTGCTTGCCACTGGCACCTGAACCAGACCCACTGCCAGACCCAGCTGCTGTGGTTGATCTATACCCTGAACTATACCCTGTACCTCCTCCCCCTTTCTAACTAGCTGGCTTCTCCTCTTTATCCCTTTCTATCTTCATGGCCATGCTATAGACCTCACTAAGCTCCTTGAAGGAATGGAATTTCATGTTGTTCTTGAAGATATCTTTGCTGCCGTCAATGAGCTTCTGTATAAGCTCGTCTTCATCAGGGCGGTTCTTTAGGAGGATCATCTTGTTCATCCACCTCTGGTAGTATTCGTCAAAGGGCTCATTGAATTTCTGCTTCACCCTCTCCAAATCATACAGCTTCACCTGGATTTTGGTGTTGAAGCTGTAGTATTTGATGAAGGCTACTGACAATACTTCCCAGTCAGACTGCTCCTCCTCTGACAGTGAGTTATACCATCCCAAAGCACCTCCCTCCAGTGTGGTGGGGAAAAGATTAATCAATTGTTGCTTTGTAGCGCCTGCTGTCAGCATAACCCGGGCATATAAATTCACATGGGCCTCCGGCGAGCCCATTCCTTTGTAAGTGGGGACTTTCGGCACTTGGAAGCCAATAGGAAATGTCTCGATGCCCCTACTGATCATGGCATCAACGTTCACCCCCTTCTTGGATTCAGCACTGATCCCGACCCCCTTCTTCAATTTGGCCATGACCTCGTCTAATTCAGAACACTTGGCTTTCATTCTCTGTTCCATAGCTGCCTCTATCTCCTGCAGCTTTTCAAGGCTAGCCGAAGCGTCACCACCGTGTTGGGATGACTCAGCTTCTTTTTCCTTCCCGGCTCCACTACCACCGGTCTCACCAGCTTCTCTAACCACTGCCCTCATTTCCTCCTTTAACATGTCGCGAAAATCTTGCGACCTGAAGAAATCCCTCAAAACATCAGCCATGCTCGGTGTCTGTTCTGCCATATTCACTCCTTCCCCAAGCTCAGAATCACTGTCACTCTCGACTACCCTCTGTCTCCTAGCCGCCCTTGAAGCTTGGGATCTTGTCCAAGGTCGCTCCAGTGTATTCTGCTTGGGAGTAGGTAGGAGATATTAGGGTCGTGAATGAATGACGTGATATGACCTGAAAATTAAGGCATTGAATATGCTTGAGATGCATGAAGTGGAATTATGTATGGAATGATGATATGAATGGTTCCCTTTTTTTTTTTTTTTTTTTTTTTTTGAGGCATTCCAAGAACACCCAATGTTTATGCAAAAATGTCACGTGTGGGCCATCACACGGACAGAACTTCGGCGCCTTTGGGGCACCTAATGAATTCATGAAATGGTCGCGTGTATACCGGCACACGGACATAGTTTTGACGCTTTATAGGTCTATGAGATGATATGAAATGGTCGCATGGGCCGGGCCCACAGACAAGGTCTTGATGCTTTTGAGCATATGATATGGAATGATGTTATGAGAAAGTCACGTGTAACAGGAACACGGACAAGGATTCGGCATTCGAGGAACGCCTTTCATGATTTGGTGATGTTATGAGCCTATATGTACACTAATCGGGCACTCGGGGAGTACCTTAAATGGTGAATTAATGTCATGAAGCGGTCGGATGTGGACCACAATGTTATATGATGTTTATGATGGATGGGTATGATGTCATGAGATGCATCGTGTAAATTATTACACGCAAACGGGCCTAAGACCATTGTGGCTTTTATTAAATGAAATGGAATGGCCGAATGCAATCCGGTGCATTGGCAAAACTCGGGTAATTTTGGATACCCGATATGTTATGAAATGGGATGGGATGGTCATGATAGGCGTCCTTGAAATGCCTTTTAATTTAATTTAATTTAAGTGAAATGTAGTGAATGAACATGTCACACAATATGCAAATGGCTGCACAAAAACGTGGGTTAGGATGTATGATGTTATGAATGCTATGTCAAAAATAAAATGCTAATCACACAAGTTTAATGTTATGGCTGAAAAAGAAACCGTTAGTATGGATGACAAGCGAATGAATTAATGTGTTATATGCGAAATAAAATGCAAATGGCTGCATAAAAATATGGGTTAGTATCACACAAAGATGTTTGTGTATGGTATGTCGTGTGTATGGAAAATGGTGATTATGTCATGTTATGCATGCGTCGACGTTGTGTCACGAAACGGTGAAGAACACGTAGCAAGCAAAAGCGAATTCTTCCAACCTTATTCCTCCAACGTGGTCGGTCTCGAAAATTTCTAACCGAGTCCTAGGCGGGGTTCACTTCAATCACCAACTGGGGGTGACGAATGCGCGATTTTATTATCATTATTCACACAATTATTTTGGTATCCTAAGGGAATCCAACTAGAGCTGCCTATATGGGTTCGGTCAAAGTCGGGATAACATCAAGGCTCTCATGGCAAGATATACTCCTCACTTCTCCCCACTCAAGGGTCCGAACGAAGGGGTTCGTACGAGGCTATGAGTGGTGTTTCGTATTCGTGCCCCTAAGACCAGGAGGAACTTAGGCGACACTTCAACGATCCACCGGGCTATAAAAGGATACCTAATCTAATGCAAGAAATGGCTAACTAAAAATGCAAATAAAATACCAAAAGAGAATTATCCGCCTTACTTTAATTAGACACTTTTCAGGGCTTGTCAAAATTCTTTTAAGTTTTTAAGAAAACTTTTTGAAGAAATCCCCAGCAGAGTTGCCATTGTGAGCGGACGACGCGTTTTCGACGGGACACGGGACTCCCTTTCGGAATGGGGCGCCTCGATCTCGGGCGGGCCCCTCCCTCGCGTGGGGTTTTTATAAATGGAAATCCGCGTTTTGGAAAATAAATAGAATTAATAAATAAAAGAACCGAGACCTAAGTGTCAATGAATATTGTAGAGTCGCCACCCGGCTCAGCTCAACCGGGAAATGCTTATGTAGCTGAACCGGACGAACGGTCACTACACTATCCAGAGATTCGGGTCCGGACAAGTCCCCTATTTCGTGTCTAATTAAAATAAATATTGCCAATGTTCTCAATGGTATTCAAAATCTAAAGTCCATTTCATTGAATATAAAAAGCATACAGCGCGCATACAAAATATTTAATACAAAAATAAAGAAAAGAAATAAATATTAATTGGCTTACAACCAAATCGAATGGAAAAATAAAAACTCTCACCTCACTTATACAATCGCCTAGAATACACGAAAATCTAAAAATAATTACAACCGCCTAAATACACGATTTAATCTATTAAAATACATCAAAAATAAAAATAAAAGAAATTAAAACCTGCAAAACAGAAGGTTAGCACAATTTATACGGCACGCCACAAGTTGAACTCAAACAGACAGAATTGGGAAATCAAGAATTGGGGGCATGCATTTACAGGATAACCGGGTTGGCTTGGCTAGCCGGCCCGATTAGACCTGGAAAACATTTTGAAACGTCCCTGTATTTTTGGTTTTGTGAGAAAATCATTTTTGAAGACATTTTTCCGGTTTACATGCATTTTTATATATTAAGTGGGTCGGTTTTCGGGAGAACTGGGTCTCCGTCGTTGAATTGTTCTAAATGCAAATTTACTAAAAATTGAATCAACGGTCGTGATGCACACAACAAAATTCATTTTGATGATTTTTGGGGTTTTCTAATTTTTTGGGATTTTTTTTTTTTTGGAAATTTTTCACGGATAAAAGCTGAAATTCTGATTATGGAATAAAGATTACAGTCGTACGACTGTAGTTTACAGTCGTGCGACTGTAATCAGTTCAGGGTCAGAATTTCACCAAAAATCAATTTAAATTAAAATCTGAAGAAAATAAATCTGGAAATTAAGAACAGTCGTACGACTGTATATACAGTCGTACGACTGTTCATGAAAACCAAGAACAGTCGTACGACTGTTCTTAATTTCCAGGAACAGCAATACGAAAATGCAGTAAAAAAAGCACCAAACTCACTTCAAACACCCAGAAAGCAAGAAAAAGTGTAAGGGAAAGAAGTGACTACCTTTTTAGAAGCTATTCCAAGTCGTTTTGACCCCTGGCGTCGCTCCGATCCCAACAAATTCGCACTTTTTCCTTTGGAATGGAAGTTGAGAACTTTTTGCCCAAAATCCGAATTGCAAGGGTTTCTGATGGTTGAAGTCCGAGTTCTTGATTTGGTTATGTAGTTAAGTGATCAACCTAGAGATTTCTAACAAGTTTTAGGCTTAATTTCGAGAATTGAAGAAAATCAAAGAGGAAGAAGATGAGTTTTTTTTTTTTGTGGTTTTCTTTCTTCTCTCTCTTCTCTTTCTCTCTCTCAATTTCTTCTCTCACCAGCAAAATCCCCCCCTTTCTCCTTCTTTTTCCTTCTTTTCTACCCTCTTTTTCTGCTTACTTGCTGCCAAACCCGAGCAATTAATGCTCATCCTCTCTTTCTTCCATTTCTGTTGTAGAGGTATGGGCCTCTGCAGATTTTCCGATATTACAGTCGTACGACTGTAATTTTTAAATTACAGTCGTACGACTGTAACAATAGTCGTACGACTATAGTTTTTTTTTTTTTTTTAAGTATAGAAAATTCCGGCGCTTACACATGCATTTTGATATTATGCATATTGGATATGTCATTTCAGATGATCAACTGCATGCATAATGCCATGTACATGTAACCACCACACAAGTAAGAAGGCAATGAACCGTATTGAGAAGGCAATGAACCGTATTGCATTCAAAATGATTTCAATACACCTTACAAACAAAAATGAGTCCCCTACAAAAAGGAAGCCTCTAAGGGTATTGATTTCATAGCATCTGATTATTCCCCATCCGGTCACTGTCTCGGCTTCAGTGTCATTGCCCCACTTTCATCAAACCAGATCTTGTAGCTCTTCATCATATTCCTCTCCCTGAGAAGTTTGAGGAATTTCCTTGGCGATCTACTTGATTGCCCCTAGTCACTTATCAGAGGTAGATGGGATTCTCACTTTTCCTTCATCGATCAACCTCTGGACCTTATTTCCCAGAGCGACACATTCATTGGTCCGGTGGCCCGCTATCACATGATAGCTACAGAAATTGCCTTTTTGTTTAGTGTTGGTCCCACATATGGTCTGACACTCTGTAGTAGGTCCACCTTTCTGTATATGGCAAATAATCTTTTCAACAAGCGGGGCCCTAAGGATGTGATTCGTCCATCGTCTTTAGGAGATGAGTTCCAGACATGTCGCAGAACAGAGTCAACGTTGGCACTGGTGTCAGGATGCCCCTCCAGTTCTACTTCATTGCCCGGCCTCGGTAAGCCCAAGTCCTAGTGAGAGGGCCTTCCGAGGTGTCGAGGGTGAGTGTTAGCAATCTAGGCACTCTGCTTCTTGTCAGTATCAACATTGGAGTCCGTGCTTGTCATATCCCTTATTTTTCTTTCGAGCTCTGCCACCCGTGCTTCCAACTCAGCGCACCTTGCGTTAGCCTCTCTACTTTGTCAAGATCACCCCCTAGCATTTCCCTCAACATTACTGCCGCTTCCTCCCTGAATGCCTTTCGGAATCACGATGAAGCAACATAATCCTCCTCTATTACAGTGTTGAAGTTCATTGGGCTGGCCATTCTTGAAATTCTTTCCCCTTCCCCTGATAAGAATACTTGTTAGTGTTGACGGGTGTATGCGTGGCAGATACCAAACAGGGAATGATGTATGCATGAGTGTGTGGTGTGACGTGTACATGTATGAATGGTAAGTTGCATATATGATGCCATGCCATGTCATGCTATACTATTTCGAACCAACCAAGCGTATATAAAGTCAAGAACAAAAACATACGGATGCAATGAATGCAGTTGAAGAGGTTGCTTGCTAAAGTAAAGCATGTCATATAAATATATGCCACATGGATAAAATGACATGCAAGGTGTCCACGGGTCGAAGCAAGATGATTCTTGCAAAGAGGATTCGAAATAGGGCACCTAACTATGCACCATGGGGGATGAATTAACACACAAGGCGTCCACGGATCGAAGCAAGTAGTACTTGCGAAGAGGATATGAAATAGGGTATATAACTATACACCCAGGGAGATGAAATGACACATGAGAGTGCCCACAGATCGAAGCAAGATATTACTTGCGAAAAGGATTTTTATGCCATGGATGCATGCATGCGTGTGGTGTATAGACGTAACTTCAGTACTTGAGAAGTACCTTGGATTCACGGATGTCGTGGAATGAAGAAGTGTGCTTGGCACATAGACGACACCTCGGTGCTCAGGGAGTGCCTTGGGCTTTTATGCGGTGGAATGATATGAGAAGGTGTGCTTGGCACATAGACAGCATTTCGGCACTCAAGGAGCACCTTGGGCTTTTATGCAATGGAATGATATCAAAAGGTGTTCTTGGCACACAAACAACATTTCGGTGCTCGGGGAGCACCTAAACAGTTTGATGTATGAATGAGATGTGAGATAGTGTGCTTGGCACGCGAGCCAAGTGTCGGAGCTCCGTGAGCGCCTTGTGCTTTTATGCAATGATATGATATGAGTTCGTGCTTGGAGCGCGAGCAGATTTTTGGTGCTCTGGGAGCACCTTGGGTTTTTATGCAATGATATGAGATGAGATGGTGTGTTTGGCACACAGACAGCGTTCCGGTGCTCGGGGAGCACCTAAACGGTTTGATGTATAAATGAGATGTGAATTAGTCGTGGTTAAATGATGTCTGATAGAAACTAGAATGAAAAAGACTTTGTTTGTTTTATTTCTTTTTATTTATTGCTGGCTTATTATTTATTTTGGACATTCCACGGATGCCCCAATGTTATGCAAAAGGCGATGCAAATAGGCCGCGTGTGATCTGGCACGCGGACAGGGGTTTGGTGCCTTTGGGGCGCTTAGTGGATGTCGTGAAATGGTCGCGTGTGGCCGACACACGGACATGGTTTTGACACTTTGCAAGTCTATGAGGTGAAGTGAAATGGTCTTGTGGGGACCGTCTCACGGACAGAGTTCTGATTCTTTTGAGGCATTCAATATGGAATGATGTTATTGGTAAATCACGTGTAACTTGAGGCACGGACAAAGATTCGATGTTCGTGGAATGCCTTGAATGATTTAGTAATGTCATGGAATGCCCTTATATGTATAGTAACTGGGCACTCATGGAGTACCTTGGATGATTCGATAATGTTATGAGCATGTGGATCACGACACACAAGCAAGACCTCGGTATCCCTGTGACACCAGCGATGGATGAATGAGGTGTTGTGCAATGTTTGTCATATGACTTCCCACACGAAAATGGATCTAGGACCGTTATGGTCTCCTAATGAATGTTATGGCATAGTAGAATGGCCGAGTGCAACCCAGAGCATGGGCAAAACACGGATGGTTTTGGGACACCTGATATGAAATGAGATGACCATGATGGCCATCCTTGAAACATCCTTCATTAGGTATAATGGAATTAAATGGCATGAATGTACATGTCACACAAAATGCAGGTGGCTGCAAAAAAATATGGTTAGGATGCATGACATACAGGATGATGTCATGCATGTAAGGAACGAATGCATATGTCACACAAATAAAGTGTCATGGCTACACAAAGACGTGGTTAGCACATATGACACACAGGGTGATGTCTAGTATGCTTTGTGGAAATATCAACACACAAGGTGTGTATGGTACATGAATAAAAGATCATGGCTGCATGAAGACGTGGTTAGTGTCAGTGTCATGCAAATATCGATGCCTTGAAAGTGGTTGTATAAAGGCGTGATCAGAACGACATATAGATGATTGCATGTTTTTGATGCTTCACGAATGAAAATGATAATGGATGTGATTTCTTTGTTCCGGATGTTCCAAGAATAACACATGCTACGTAAAAGACAATGCAAGAATAGTCACATGTGGACTGTCACACGGACAGAGGTTCAGCACTTTTTAGGTCACCTAATGGATGTTATGAAATGGTCGCGTGTGTGCCGACACACGGACAGAGTTTTGATGCTTTTTAGGTCAAAATGAAATGGCGTGACATGGTCACATGGAAGTCATTCCATGGACAAAGTTCTGATGCTTTTTAGGCATCCAATATAGGATGATGCTGCAAACAAGTCACGTGTACCTTGAGACCCGGACAGAGGTTCGACGTTCGTGGAACACCTTGCATGATTTGGTAATGTTATGAAATGTTCCTATGTGCGTAAAAATTCAGCACTTGTGGAGTACCTCGAATGAGTTATTAATGCCATGAAACAATTCCGATGTGGATTGCGACACACAAGTAGGGTTTCGGCATCACCGTGATACCAACAAAAAATGGACATGAAATAGAGATGATGCAATGCTATGTTGTCGTGTGACTTGCCACACAACCGGACCTAAGATCTTCATGATCTTCTAGTGAATGACATGGTACAGTGGAATGGCCGAGTGCAAACCGGTGCACAGGCGAACTACGGGTAGCTTTAAGATACTCGACATGGCATGAAATGAAATGATGATAGGAATTCTTAGAACGTCCTTCATTAGACGGAATAGAATGAAATGGCATCAATGTGTATGTCACACAAAATGCAAGTGGCTGCAGAAAAATGTGGTTAGGATGTGTGACATGCGAGATGATGTCGTGTATGCTTTATGGAAATGTTGGCACACTAGATGTATATACATGGCACATGAGTAAAATGTCATGGCTGCATGAAGATGTGGTTAGCGTACATGCCATACATATGCATATGTGTAAAGAATGGCTACGTGAAAACGTGGTTAAAATCGCACACGGATGGTTATACGTGTTTTGATGCTTCGTGAAAAGGTAAAAAGAAAATCACCATGAAACAAACGTTAGCACATGCAAAATATGCACTCCCTTCCAACCTTATTCCTCCTTTTGATTGGTCTCGCATTCTTCCTAGGTGTTAGGTCTCTTTGGCATATCGGGGGATACCAAAGGCGCACACTCAAATGTTCAATTTTAATCTTATGCTTTGGTAATCCTAGGGGAAGTTACTAAGCCATTACATGTGGGCTGATAAGGTCGGTTTTTGACCTTATCTTTTAGGCAATTTCGTGGTTTAAACGGCAATTTTTTAGAGTCCTTTGTGTGAATGCTTGTTTGGTTTTGCGTATTTTGTGATTTTTATGTTTTGGTTAGATTTTCATAACTTTTAGTTTTTTTTCCTGTTTTTAAGGGTGTTTTTGTAATTTTGGACAATGCATCATTTTTGTGGTCCGTGGCTGTGGTGCGGTTATGCTTCTTTATGTTTATTTTGGACAGACATTATGACCCAGACCGAAAGTTGGAGCGACGGTGGCAAAGAAGAGATTGAAGTGCTGAAAAGCAAGGTGGCACGGCGTGCCATTCCAGCGTGCCAAAAGATGGAGTCTAGTGGATCGGCACGACGGCGTGCCACCACCACCAGCACGGCGTGCCAACCCCCAAACCACCAACACGGCGTGCCACCACCACCAACATGGCGTGCCGAGCACCGGAATTCTGCTGTTGCCCTACTTTCCTCTTTCCTGTTTAGTGGTTTTAGCATAGCCCTATAAATAGGTTATTTTCTAAGTTGTATGGATCTTTTCCAGACTTTTAAAGTAGAAAGCACAAACTTGTAGCTAGGTTTATTGCTTGAACTCTTTTTTTCTTTGAGTTTGAACCCTCAATTGGTAGAAGTTTTGCATTGAATCTTCCCCTTTTGCGACGTTCTTGGTTCTGGATTGAGTTCGTCTATAGAGGTACACCCCAAGCATCTTCACACCGCTGGAATCCGGTTAATCGAACCAAAAGGGCATAAGTTCCTCTTCTTTTCTTCGTATCATCTTTCTTGATTAATACAATTGATTGCAATTTAATTTCAATTTTTACACCTTTTCTTTATGCAATTCCTTTAATGATAATCTAGTCTCATAAGATCTTAATTTATTAAGTTCATATTTGTGGCATTACCTAGATTGACGCCTAAGAAACCATTAGTATTGACAACACTGTGGAATTTACGTGCCCCTATTTTCTGAGCTTTAGAATTAGACCACCTTTAAACAAGGGAAACCGGCTAAGGACCTAAAAGTTCTAGACACGCTAGGTTGAATCATCGGAAGAACATAATTAAGGTTTAATTGTCGAGTTAAATTCATCTATTTTAATTAATTGACAAAGCCATCACCATTAGCATTCATAGGTCGGTAAACCGCCAATTGATAACCCGAATTGAAGTGCAAAGTAAGCTGGGATAGATCAACTAGGAGTAGGATAATTTAGTTGTTCGTATAATCACAACCCAAAATTAGGTTCCGCCTAGGACACGCAAGGAACCCAAGTAGTTTAGTGTTTGCAGAATATTTTTCTCAGTGGGATCAATACCTGGACCAACCAGAATTATAACTTATCAACGATAGGTACACTGCCTTAGTTGTGTGACTCTAGGTTTAGTTTCACTACTTCACCTAGGACCCACCAAGTTTTTGGCCGCCGTTGCCGGGGAAGATTTATTTTCCTGCATCATTGAATCAAAGGTCTATTTGCTGATCTAGGTACTGTTTATGTGCATATAGTTATATAATTTTTCTTTCCTGTGGATATTTGGTGCAAATATTTTTTTTTATTATTTCTTTTTTTTTCTGTATGTGTGTGTGTGCGCTTTCTAGCTTATGCGAACTCGTTTTCAGCACCCTGACCTTTTATCCTATAACCCTGAAATTGAACATTTTTGTAGCAGGAACCGTAGACGACAACAAAAGCGAATTGTCCAAATGGATCTTCAGCAACGTGAGGAAGAGGAGAGACAGCTACGGGAAAGAGCTGAGCAAGAGCAACTCCGGTGAGAGCGAGAGGAGTTTGAAAGAAGAAGGGGTGGAGATAGAGACAACATGGTCATGACTGACCTAATGGCTCCACATCGACCCCGGAACAGATCCGGAGTGGTTCTCCCAACCATCACTGCTAATCACTTTGAGTTGAAGTCCAGTATGATCAATTTGATCCAAGGGAACAGGCTGTTCAGTGGCGGAGTAAGTGATAACCCTAATGATCACTTAGACTGGTTTCTCATGGTGGCCGATACAGTCCGAATCGGTGGGGTGCCCCAAGATGCGGTGCGGTTGAAGTTGCTTCCCTTCTCATTATACGGGGGAGCAATGGAATGGTACAAGTCCTTGAGGCCCGGGTTGGTGACTTCATGGGATCAATTGGAAGAACAATTCTTAGCATATTACTTCCTACCATCAAAGACGGTTCAGTTAAGGAATGAGATTATGGGATTCCGACAATTTGGGACTGAGACTCTCAATGAAGCATGGCAAAGGTTTCAATGACTGTTGTGGAACTGTCCCCACCATGACATGCCGCGATTCACTCAGGTAAGCATGTTTTATCATGGTTTGACACCAGCTAACCGTGCCATTATTGATTCTTCTACAGGTGGAGACATTTTTAAGAAGACTGCTATGCAAGCCGAGGAGTTAATCGCAGAGCTGGCTAGGAAGAGTACCATGTGGCAGTCGGACACGTCAACAAGGAGTGAGGTTCAGGCTGTGGATTTGGGATGCAAGATGCAGCCATGGACCATGTGAACAAGAAGCTGGACCTGTTGATGTCCCGCTTGAATTTAAATGCGCCACAATACCAGCCGGTGTTGTGTGTATCATGTAGAGCAGAGCATCCCGGTCAAGAATGTGCATTGGGCGATCCATTCACCGAACCGTCCGAGAATGTAAGTTTTGTGGGAGGAAACCAAAGGTACAATAACTCTAACTCTTACCCACAAAATTTCAATAATAATAACAATTACAGAAGAAGGTATCAACACCCGAACATGTCTTATGGTAATAACCAAAATGTGTTGAGACCTCCTTCCGGATTCCATTATGAGCACCGTGAGAAGGGGTTAGGTAAGGCCCCATTTGTTCCTAATGATCAATCCTCACAGTAACCTTAACAGTCTAAGTAAGATGAGACGGTTTTGTCTTTGTTAAAAGACATTTCGTCTCGGCTTACCGATAATGAGGCATACTGTAGGAATTTGGGCAAGCAGGTGGCTCCAATGAGTAGGGAGAGGCAGGAAAGACCTCAAGGAGCACTCCCGAGTAAAACTGAACAAAACCCTAAGGGACATCAACGGGAGACAACTCAAGCTATAACCCTGCGAAGTGGTAGGCAAGTGGAGGACTGAGTGCAAAAAGCTGATATTCCATCCCAACCTACTAAGGTAAGTGAAGATTCGGGAGAGGTAAGCAACCCCGACTCGATTTCTGAACCCGAACCTAGCACAAATGAAAATGGGAAAATTCCTGACCCAGTGAGAGCCTATGTGCCTAAACTCCCTTACCCTCAAAGGGAGAAGAAAGATAAACTGGAGCAGAAATATTCCAAATTTCTGGAAATTTTCAAGAAGTTAGAATTCAATATGCCATTGATTGAGGCTCTCCAAGAGATGCCTTCTTATGCTAAATTCTTTAAAGAACTTCTTGGAGGGAAAAGAAAGCTAGGTGAGGATGAAGTGGTGGCTTTAACAGAGGAATGTTCGGCAATTATCACTAACAAACTTCCACCCAAGCTCAAAGATAGGGGCAGTTTTACTATCCCATGCCAGATAGGAAACTTGGAGATTGCCAATGCCTTATGTGACTTGGGTGCAAGTATCAATTTGATGCCTCTGTCATTTTTCAAGAGACTTGGACTGGGAAACCCAAAGCCGACCAACATGACCCTCCAATTGGCGAATAGATCTCTCATGAGGCCAAAGGGGGTGGTCGAGGACGTGTTAGTAAAGGTGGACAAGTTTATCGTCCCCGCAGACTTCGTGGTAATGGATATGGAGGAAGATAGCTCGGTGCCCTTTTTGCTTGGAAGGCCATTTCTTGCAACCGGTAGGACTTTGATAGATGTCTAGGAAGCTAAGATTATTCTTAGGTTACACAACGAGGAGGTAAGTTTCAACTTCTATAACTCAATGAAATATCCATTAGATGTTGAAAACTGTAATTTTGTGGACTCCTTTTGTCCTATTGATGCTTGTGTGGTTGAGAATGTGTCCAGTGAACTAGAGTGCATCATAGGAGAAGGCCTAATTGAAAATGAGGCGAACGAAGTGTTAGTTGAAGAATGCTCATGGGTGAAGGGACGGTTTGACAAGCTGGAGCGTGAAGTCAAGCCTGCACCTAAATCCTCACTGGAGGAACCTCCATCATTGGAGCTCAAAACCCTTCCCCCTAACCTTAAGTATGTTTTTCTACATCCTCCAAAGGACTTACCAGTTGTAATTTCTTCTTTGTTGATAGGAGAGGAGGAGGACAAGCTACTAGAGGTGTTGAGAAAGCACAAGGGAGCGTTCGAGTAGACAATCCATGACATCAAGGGAATAAGTCCGACATTTTGCATACATAGAATCTTTCTGGAAGACGAGGTAAAACCGTGTGCATAGCCTCAACGTCGGTTGAACCCAAATATGAAGGAGGTGGTAAGAACCGAGGTGATAAAACTCCTCGACGCAGGTATCATCTTTCCTATTTCTGATAGTTAGTGGGTGAGTCTGGTTCAATGTGTGCCTAAAAAGGGAGGCACAACGGCAGTGGAAAATGATAAAGGGGAACTAATCCCTACTAGAGCTGTCACGGGTTGGCGCATGTGTATTGATTATAGGAAGTTGAATGATGCCACCCGGAAAGATCATTTTCCATTACCGTTTATTGATCAAATGTTAGAGAGGATGGCCGGGCACGAATATTTTTGTACGTTAGATGGGCTATCCGGGTATATGCAAATTTCAGTGGACCCTCTCGATCAAGAGAAAACCACGTTTACATGTCCATACAGGACATTTGCATATAGGCGGATGCCTTTTGGTTTGTGTAATGCCCCGGCCACCTTTCAAAGATGCATGCTAGCCATTTTTGCTGATATGATTAAGGATTTAATGGAAGTCTTTATGGATGATTTTTCCGTTGTTGGTCATACTTTTGAGTCATGTCTTGGGAATTTGGACCAGGTGCTTCAGAGATGTGAAGACACCAATTTGGCACTTAGGTAGGAGAAGTGTCAATTCATGGTCCATCTTAGGGCACAAGGTGTCGGGAAAGGGGATAGAGGTCGATCCGGCCAAGATTGAAGTGATTGAGAAACTGCCTCCCCCAAGTTTGGTTAAGTTAGTTAAGAGCTTCTTAGGACATGCGGGCTTTTATAGGCGTTTTGTGAAAAAATTTTCTAAGATTGCTAAGCCGTTGACAAAGCTGCTCCTAAAGGATGCCCCATTTAATTTCAATGATGAGTGTATGCATGCTTTTAATTTGCTTAAGCGGAAATTGATTGAGGCACCGGTCATGGTGAGCCCGAATTAGGAAATCCCCTTTGAACTTATATGCGATGCAAGTGACATAGCTGTTGGGGCATGTTTAGGTCAGAGGGTGGACAAACTTTTCTGCCCAGTTTACTATGCTAGTAAGACATTGAACGGTGCTCAAATGAATTACACTGTGACTAAGAAAGAATTACTAGCTGTTGTGTTTGCTTTCGATAAGTTCAGGTCTTACTTGGTCTTATCAAAAGTAATTGTCTACACTGACCATGCTGCTCTTAAGTATTTGTTGGCTAAACAGGATACAAAGCCCAGGTTGATTCGATGGATTCTACTCCTTCAGGAGTTTGACGTGGAGATTAAGGACAAGAAGGGAGTAGAGAACGTAGTGGCCGACCATTTATCGAGACTGTCAAGTGAAGAATCCATATCCTCTCCAGAAGCAGACATTCGTGACACATTCCCCGATGAACAGTTGCGTGAGAGAACCTCTATGCCATGGTTTACGGACATCGCAAACTTCAAAGTCGGTAACATTCTTCCACCTAATCTCTCACATGCACAGAGACGTAAATTCTTTCATGATGCTAAGGATTATTTTTGGGATGACCCTTACCTTTTTAAATTATGTGCGGACAATGTGATTAGGCGGTGTGTTGCTTATGAGGAGGTTCCCTCCATTATTAGGATGTGTCATGATAGAGATGCGGGTGGCCATTTTGGACCCGATAGAACCATAGGAAAGATTTTATCTAGTGGGTTTTATTGGCCGATCATGAAACAGGATGTCATTAGCTATATTCGGGCCTGTGATGTGTGTCAAAGGACGGGAAATATCTCCCAAAAGAATGAAATGCTTCAACAAGGTATCTTGGTGTGTGAACTTTTTGATGTCTGGGGCATAGATTTCATGGGACCCTTCCCAATATCCCACAACAACCAATACATTCTTGTGGCAGTTGAATATGTGTCTAAATGGGTAGAAGATGTCGCCTTACCAACCAATGATGGAAGGGTCCTTGTCAAGTTTCTAAAGAAAAACATTCTTACTAGGTTTAGAACTCCAAGGGCTATCATCAGTGATGGGGGATCCCATTTTTGTAATAGACAATTTGACAATCTTTTGCACAAGTATGGGGTTAAGCATAAGATAGCAACTCCTTACCATCCTCAGACGAGTGGGCAAGTTGAAGTATCGAATAGGGAACTGAAATGAATCTTAGAAAAGACAGTAGGTGCATCTAGGAAAGATTGGAGTCTAAGGTTAGAGAATGCACTATGGGCATATAGGACTGCTTTTAAGACGCCTATACGAATGTCCCCCTACCGCTTAGTCTTCGGTAAATCCTGTCATCTGCCTGTGGAATTAGAACACAAGGCATATTGGGCTTTAAAATTTCTTAACTTTGATATGCAAGCTACTGGTGAGCTTCGACTAAGGCAACTCATGGAGTTAGATGAGCTTCGGTTGAGTTCGTATGAGAATGCCAAAATCTATAAGGACAGGACTAAGAAGTGGCACGACCGGCATGTGATAGAGAAAGGTTTCAATCAAGGGGAGTTGGTGCTCTTGTATAATTCCCGGTTGAAACTATTTCCGGGCAAATTGAGAAGTTGGTGCACTGAACCGTTTACCGTACATAAGCTCTATCCCTCCGGGATGGTGGAAATTGAAACCCCGAAGGGAATCCAACAAGTAAACAGGCATCAATTAAAGCCCTACGTCAGCGGAGGGGTGAAGGAGGAGAAGCAAGTCTTACTCTTTCGTGATGTGTAATGCATACTCGTGGACATGGAAGTCGAGTTATTCCGACTATAAACATAGCAATGAGGTACATGTACTTACCCTGTACATTAATTTTTGTGTTAATATGTTTTTGTGTGTTTATGTGTGTAGGAATAGGTCACTAAGCAAGTTAATCATAGTCTCGATCAAAAGTGTGAAAAAAAAGCAAAGGTTGGCAGGATTCAGGGTGGCACGTCGTGCCATAATGGGCATGTCGTGCTAAGATGAGGATGGGGTTAGCAAGTGACGTGCTAGCCTAGCACGTAATCGTGCTAGCCCGCTGGAACAAAACACGTGCAAGAGTCAAGCCGCACGCCGTGCCAAAGGAAGAATTTTCAAGAGAGCACGACATGCCAAGCCAGCACACCATCGTGCCGTCGTGCTGTTTCGAAAGTGGATTATGCTAGAGAGAGCCACACACCGTGCTGCAATTTAGCACCCGTGCCAAAGAAGGGATTTTCAAGAGAGCACGACGTGCCAAGCCAGCACGCCATAGTGTCGTCGTCCTATTTTGAAAGTGGATTGTGCAAGAGCGAGCAGCACGCCGTGCTTTAATGTAGCACGCGTGCCAATTAAAGGGTTTTCAAGATAGCACGACATGCCATGTCAGCACGCCATCGTGCCCTCGTGCTGTTTCCAGGTAAGTTTTTATGCTCTGCTCAGCACGCCATGCAGATTTCTCGGCACGGCTTGCCGAGCGTTTAAATTTCAAATTTTTAGGTCAAAAATTGCCTGCCTATATAAAACCCTCTTTTGTTTCTCCTTTGTATCAGCCTCCTTCTTCTTCTTCTTCTTTTTCTTCTTCTCCCTCTTCTTCTTCACCTTCTCACTCTCTGCACTTTTCTCTCTCTAGAACCAACCCTCACCTTCTCACTCTCTATCCTTATTCTTCCTTCCCCTCTCACTTTCTTCCTTTCAACTTCTCTTCAATCATTATTTTGACCTAGGATTTTGTTTTGCATCACTCTCCTTGGAACCCAGGTATGAACTCATACATTGATTTTCCTTTCTTCTTTTTATTGCTTCCTTCTCTCACTTTGATTTTGATTGAGTTACTTGCTTAATAGGGTGATTGTATTTCGGTATTTTTCTTTATATGTTCATATTTAGTGGGTTTGTGTTTATGTAAGTAGGGTTTAATTGGATTTGTCTTCTTTTGTTTTTGATGGTTGTGCAATAGTAAGATGAAAAAGAAGACTGTAGCTGATTGGAGACACGGTTCTTCACGACGGCCCATAGACCCGTCACCGGAACCGGTGCCAAACAAAGAATTACCTCCTGAGCAGTAGATAGGTCCTTTAACAAGCCTCTCCAGGAAGTATAAATTCCCTTTCCCTCTTCTCTCTGATGATGAAGGTAAACGCTATAAAACTCTGTTTCCATTAGAGAGTACCCCCTTTCGAACCTTTGATTGGGAATTTTTGTTTGTGCAAGATAGGTCAGAGGCTGTGCATGCCAAATTAACCAGTCTAGGGTGGTATGATTTTGTGAAGTCTAATCCGCCTGTCTTTAGAGAGTTGAATTTAGAATTCTACTCAACTTTGAGCTTTAAAACAAACCCCAATACCGGCCTTAGGACCATGACCTTCCGCCTATTTGGTGATGAGCACTCTTTAGATATTGAGGGCCTTAAGGCTTGCATAGGAATTGAGGGGAATAGTTACAAATGGCCGGAGGATATGGATGCCAAGAAATTTTGGTGTATGGTGGGTCAAGGGGTATACCAACCTAGGTTCACCAAAACCTCCCAATTACATGACCCAATCCTGCAATTAATCCACAAATTTGTGTGTTTTAATTTCTTGGGCAAAACTGAAAGCAACCAGGTCAATGCATTTGAGCTTTTAATACTGTGGCATGTCCATAGTGATGTTAAGGTGCACATGGGCTTCTTCGTCATGGAAGCCCTATACACCCACCATAATCGATCTAAGTCAGAACTTGGGTTAGGGCATATTGTAACTTGTATTGTATGCTTCTTTCGTGGTAATACTTGTTATAAGAACCTCGATAGCATCCTTCCCAAGAAGCTTTCGAGGGGAATTTTGTCTTGTTCCCATGTTATGGCAGCTGCAGGTACATCAAGTGCGGGAGGTTCGGGAAGGGGTAAGGCCCCTATGGACGTGGATGCTGAGGACGAGGGTGAGGAAGCCGAGGATAATAAGGAGGATGAGGAGCATGTTTCGGTAGGCTTGGATTTTATGGAGCTGATCGAAGGGCGGTTGGATGGTATAATCGAACAGCTGGAAGGTTTGACCGTCCATCAGTTTGTGCTCGAGGAGCGGATGAACGCACGCCTTGATCGGCAGGCGGCTCAGCTCGCCAATGTCGAGGCATTCGCCTCTCGTTTTTGTGCAGCCCAAGGGTGGCCGTACCCACCTCCGCCACCACCAGCCCCCGATATGTGAGGTAACCCTTTTCCTTTCCTGCTTTATTTTGTTCCTTCTTCCATTGCACTTTCGGAAGTAAGTGCAATCTAAGTGTGGGGTGGGTAAAGGGATTTCTCCCTTTCTTTTGCTTCTTTCTACATTGCACTTTTTGGTTTGTTTTATTGTTTGTGTGTGTTTTTACGTATTTGGATGTTTTGTGTTGGTTTTTGGTTAGATTTAGGCTTTAGCTTTTGATGCATGTGGAGTTGGTTTGGTTTATTTTTGGTATGATAATGTCTTAGGTTGTTTAAGTGTCAATTGTCGTTTGAGTAACATTGCCTAATCTACCTTCGAAACTAAGTTTCTGTGCTTGGATTGGTGGCAATTGGCTAGAGACATTAGGAGTTGATTGCAAGTCATTAGCTTGTTTGTGCATGATTTGTGATTCTTGATGGTAACCATTGGTTAGATTTGTCATTCAGGTTGCATTAGGGAATTAACCCTCTACCTCTACTTGCATGATCGAGCTAGGATTACGCCTTGGAACATTGGTTGAGTCACACGACCTAGCATACAACCCCTAGTACACTTGTGAGAATTTGAGCCTTTGGAACCATTTCACATCGGTTCTATTTCTTTGTGAGGGTAAAAACAATCGTGGCACACTAGATCATAGAACCCGGCGTCGTTTTGCACTTGGCATCGAGAGCTTAGTATGTGGAGACCCTTAGGATTAACCCCTTGACTTGAATGAGCCTAACCCTAACTACTAATTTATCCCTTAGATCATCTAAAGCCACTAAATTAACCTTTTTAACTTAAAAAAACCTTTACCAAGCCAAATCTATCATCCTAACTTTTTACCATTAACTTTGATTTTCCTTTCTTACCCTCCTCTCCTAAATCAAGTAATTGGCTAAGTTATTCATTCATTTTGGGGTCAATCACCATTTGCATTTCAACTCTTCCAAAAAAAAATCCAAATAGAGTCAATGTATGTGTCCGGCTTCTTTTCTTAAAAATCGGAGTTTGTAGAAGCATGTCCTATTTGTCCGGCTCTCGTCTTTAAGCCTGTGTGTGTGTTCCATTTTCAGTTCATTTGTTTGAATAAGGGATTAGGGTGATCATCTAATTACCTTGACCCATGTCTTGTCATCTTTTTTTTCCCGTTAGGTTGTGCTTTAGCCGTTGGTTGTGGATAAGGCCTTCTCATTGTTAGTAGAATTTCTTGTTATAAAAAAAAAGAAAAAAAAAAGAAAAAGAAAAAAAAATATATATATATATAGCAAAGCAAGCACTCTTAGGACTAGTTTTGAGTTGAAAATTGCATGACCCGTCTTTAGTACTTAGTCAATTTGCATATATCACTTGATTTGTATGAGTTGTACACCTAAAAACTTTCCTCTTATCAAACCTACCCTAAGCCGTAACATTACAAGCCCCAGGTTCTCTGATTTTGCTCCTTGACCAATGACTTCACCGGGATTGCCATTAGTTCGCTATGTGATGTGTGCCATTGTTTGTTTTTGTGTGCTCGTCCGCCTCACCTTGAACTTGAGCGTTAGAGTGACATCTTGTGAGGTGCTTTGTGGTCGTATAAACTCTACTTGTTCCTTGCCCTTTGACTAGCTCAATTTTGTTGGGTTCAGGTATTGAGTGGTTTTGAACCTGGCGCGCTTAGTGTCATTTCGAAAGCAATGTTTTACCTTCTTGAGTTTATGAATTTCGTACAGTTAAACCCTTAGTTGGATTTGCAAGTAAAAGCGAGCAATTTTACTCCTTTGTCTTTAGTTTATTTGCTTGAGGACAAGCAAGACTTTAAGTGTGGGGTGGTTGATAAGGTCGGTTTTTGACCTTATCTTTTAGGCAATTTCATGGTTTAAATGGCAATTTTTTAGAGTCCTTTGTGTGAATGCTTGTTTGGTTTTGGGTATTTTGTGATTTTTATGTTTGGTTAGATTTTCATAACTTTTAGTTTTTTTTCTTTTTTTTAGGGGTGTTTTTGTAATTTTGGACAATGTGTCATTTTTGTGGTCCGTGGCTGTGGTGCAGTTATGTTTCTTTATGTTTGTTTTGGACAGGCATTATGACCCGGACCGAAAGTTGGAGCGACGGCGGCAAAGAAGAGATTGAAGTGCTGTGGCACGGCGTGCCATTCCAGCGTGCCAAAAGACGGAGTCCAGTGGATCAGCACGACGGTGTGCCACCACCACCAGCACAGCGTGCCAACCCCCAAACCACCAGAACGGCGTGCCACCACCACCAGCACGGCATGCCGAGCTCTGGAATTCTACTGTTGCCTTACTTTCCTCTTTCCTGTTTAGTGGTTTTAGCCTAGCCCTTAAATGGGTTATTTTCTAAGTTGTATGGATCTTTTTCCAGACTTTTAAAGTAGAAAGCACAAACTTGTAGCTAGGTTTATTGCTTGAACTCTTTGTTTCTTTGAGTTTGAACCCTCAATTTGTAGAAGTTTTGCATTGAATCTTCCCCTTTTGTGACGTTCTTGGTTCCGGATTGAGTTCGTCTATAGAGGTACACCCCAAGCATCTTCACACCGCCGAAATCCAGTTAATCGAACCAAAAGGGCATAAGTTCCTCTTCTTCTCTTTTGTAATTCGATTAGTTAGTTTTTTATTCCTCAATTGATTATGTTTGGTTGTAAACGTTGAATTCTTATCATCTTTCTTGGTTAATACAATTGATTGCAATTTAATTTCAATTGTTACACCTTTTCTTTATGCAATTCCTTTAATGATAATCTAGTCTCATAAGATCTTAACTTATTAAGTTCATATTTGTGGCATTACCGAGATTGACGCCTAGGAAACCATTATTATTGACAACACTGTGGAATTTACGTGCCCCTATTTTCTGAGCTTTAGAATTAGACCGCCTCTAAACAAGGGAAACCGGCTAAGGACCTAAAAGATCTAGACACGCTAGGTTGAATCATCAGAAGAACATAATTAAGGTTTAATTGTTGAGTTAAATTCATCTATTTTAATTAATTGATAAAGCCATCACCATTAGCATCCATAGGTCGGTAAACCGCAATTGATAACCCGAATTCAAGTGCAAAGTAAGCTGGGATAGATCAACTAGGAGTAGGAAAATTTAGTTGTTCGTATAATCACAACCTAAAATTAGGTTCCGCCTAGGACACGTAAGGAACCTGAGTAGTTTAGTGTTTGCAGAATATTTTTCTCTGTGGGATCGATACCTGGACCAACCAGAATTATAACTTGTCAACGATAGGTACACTGCCTTAGTTGTGTGACTCTAGGTTTAGTTTCACTACTTCACCTAGGACCCACCATGGGCCAAAGTCAAACCAAGGGTCGTACAGGCTCCCATAGCAAATATACACTCCT
Organism: Euphorbia tirucalli; assembly: GCA_039660915.1. Taxonomy (NCBI): domain Eukaryota; kingdom Viridiplantae; phylum Streptophyta; class Magnoliopsida; order Malpighiales; family Euphorbiaceae; genus Euphorbia; species Euphorbia tirucalli. The sequence continues at coordinate 36,037,384 of CM077636.1, read as the reverse complement.
CACCTTAGAACATGGTGTAAGGTCATACAAGGCTATGAGTTGTTTACCCCTTCAGGTGCCTCCAATCCTGGCGAAAGAGGTAGGCCACCTTCTGGGGTAAACGGGGCTGATTAGTGTGGTATTTATAATTTAATAAATGAATACAAGTGAGGTCATATTCCAATAGTTGCCTAAGTTCCTTAAGTTTCTATAAAAAACTTTGAAGAAAACTCTAATTCCCCAGCGGAGTCACCACTGTGAGTGGACGACCTGTTTTGATGGAAAACGAACGCGGCGAAGTGAACCGGGGATATTCGAAAATGGGTTTCGTGATGTTTTGGAAAAGGGGTTTTGTTTATCTTGCCTTAGGGAAAATCATTCGTTTGTTTTAGAAATTCATTTCAAAGCAAACGTTTTCCCGTTTTATTACTTAAAGACCTCGAAACCTCAATTTCAAGGTCAGTGACAGAGTCGCCACCCAGATCAGCTCAGCTCATCTGGGAAATTCTGGTACAGCTCCCTACCGAGCGTAGACTGCCTTACCTAATCCAAAGGTTTAGGGTTCGGGCAACTTACCTACTTAACCTCGAGCTTGTATTCAGTTTATAATTTATATTACCATATTTATTCAATTTATTATCTTTCTCTACTCGATTAAGTTTACTTTATCAGCCCGTGCTTAAGCAAATGACAGAAATAAATTAAAGAAAAATAAATCATACATCCAAAATATACAAAAGAATAATAGAGGCTGCTTATACAACCAAATTGAATAAAAAGGAAAAGCTCTCGTCCTCACATTACAAGTGCCTAGGATACACGAGGATCTAAAAATCACAAACGCCTAAATACACGAATTAATCTATTAATTACAGCAAGAATAATAAAAAGGAAAATAAATGCTGCAAAAAAAACGGTTAGCACAGTTTATATTACAAACACAAGTAGGACTCACAGCAGGACGAAATTGGGATTTTTAGGAGCGGGGGCATACATTTAGGGGGTAACCGAGTCAACCCGACCTGTCGAACAGATTAGACCTGGAAAATGATTTTGAAACGCCCTGTAGATTTTCGTGGTAGAAAAAAATTTTAGAAATTTATTTGGCTTAGTTTCATGCAAATTTCCATATTGAGCGGGTCTGTTATCCCGGAACTCGGGGTTCCGTTCATGTAGGTTTTCCTAATTTCAACAGTCATCTAAGATCCAAAAGTGGTAAACACACAAAAAACAGCATCGTGCGACGACGTCCGTAAGGGCCGTTTCGCGATTCTGCCTTATTCTGGAAACTACAACCGTACGGCTGTAACTACAGCCATACAGCTATAATTCAAGCCGTACAGCTGTGGTTTCCAGGACCCAAAAAATGGTTTTCTCATTTTTTGAAAATGCCGTTTTGCTTGTTTCGACGTTTCCTGGGGATTTTATAGGGTTCGGAGGTCCATTGCTGCTGGACAACGGATCTGTTCTGGATCAAACAACCCCGAAACTCAAAGAATAAAACCCAAGAAAGACCGAAAACTCAACATCCATGCGTATAGAAATCCGAAAACCAAATTTTTACGACATACGGATGCATTTGGGCCGGAACAAATCATAACAGAATGCATGAAATGGAAAATAGACTACTTTTGGCCGATCGGGGCAGTTTTGGGATTCTACCCCTACAGAACACAGCCATGCCGCTCTGGGTACTAGAGCCACCCGGCTCTGTTCAAGGTGAATACAGCTGTACGGCTGTGTTCATGAAGAACACAACCATGCAGCTATGATGGGTAGCCCTTTTCCGGAAAATTTACAAAAATAAGAGAAACACACAGAAACAACAATGCACATAGGTTTAAGGCCTCTCAGAGTTTACCTTGATGTTGTTTTGATGTGTTTGACGTCCAGAAATGAATGGAAAACTTGAAATTTGCCTGGAATCCTTATCCATACCAAAATCCCAAAACTAATCCGAATCAATCCAAAACGAACCCAAGATGAATCCAAGTGAGTGTGTTAAGGTCAAGAGATTCCTCCTCAATGTTCAGGAATTAATTTTAGGTGTTGATTTTGGTGTTTGGATCCACTTTCCTCCTAGCTTTGGTTCGGCTCTCTCTATCATTCTCTGTTTCTTTCTTTTTCTTTCTTTTTTTCTTTCTCTTTTCTCTAAGAACCGAAAGCCACTTTTCTTTTCCAAAAAGCCCCCTTTCTCTCATTTTCTTTCTACTTTTATATCCTGATTCATAATCATATCCAAACATCAATCAGCTGTCTACTTTTCTGCTTATTTCGGCTGCCCATACCTTACTCAGTCAAGTTGTTTTGCTTTTGCAGAACAACTAGACTCAACCCACTAGAGTCGTCCGGCTCTAGTTTGCACTAGAGTCGTACGGCTCTAGTCTTACAGCCGCCCGGCTGTAGTTTAAAAAAGCTAAAGCCATGCGGCACTATGAAAAGCCTGAGCGAAATTCGTGAAAAAGCCGACACTTACCCTAAACCCTAGAACCACTCGAAGGACCGTTCTAGGGGTTTCGGATTGCGGATAATTCAGTTTTTAGGACGTTTGAGATACTCCAGGCGACATTCCGGTCGTTCTCAAGTCCGATTCATGTCCGTCAATTCCACAGGTAAAATAGGAATGCTCATCATGGAGGTCGGGAAAAACCCGTGCTCACAGTACCCTTCCTCCAAAGGATACCAACTTTCTAAGCTACAAAAATTACCAAAATACCCTTCTCTTTCATGAACATCCAATGACAAGGAGAATCTAATCTGGGCAAAGTCCTCTACTTTGTAATGGAGTCGAAGCATGTCCCTGGAGAACCAACCTATTCTGGGCAAAGTCCTCTGCTTCACGATGGAGTCAAAGCACGTGCCTGGAAAACTAATCTAATCTGGGCAAAGTCCTCTGCTTCGCAATGAAGTCGAAGCATGTCCCTAGAGAAATGATCCAATCTAGGCAAAGTCCTCTACTTCGTAATGGAGACGAAGCATGTCCCTGGAGAACATCTGATCAATTCGGGCAAAGTCCTATGCTTTGCAACGGAGTCAAAGTAAGTCCCTGAAGAACCAAGTCAACTTAGGCAAGACTGCTATTTCGCGAATCAACCAAGACAAGTCCCTACAAACATCAGAACAGGTCAGCATGAGGAGAACCACTAGGTACATCCTCTTTTCCTTCTCACCATGCTCCCTATCGCGAGACCAAACTAAAATCGGGCATAAGCACCCGTTTGAGTCGACTTTGGTCACGCGAGGGGCAGCCTGTGAGCACGGGTTTTTTCCCAACCTTGATGATGAAAGCTTTTATTATCTTTTTCATGGATAAGCATGAGGCAAATTTAGAGCAACCGGAATGATGCCAGAGATATCTCGGATGACCCGAATGTGTGTGACAGGTCTTGGTGCGGAACCCCGAAGAAGGCCAAGTGGGTGTTTAAGAGAATCGAAGAAAAGAAGTGAAAAAGGGTTAGAAAGGCAAGTCTAGCCATTGTAGCTGCTTGGTTATAGTGCCCTACAGCTGCTCGGCTATATTACAGCCACTCAGCTGTAGGCCACTACAGCTGCTCGGCTGTAATTATCAGACTTCCTAAATAGGACAAAATCAATCTTTAATTCAAATTTTTAACCTAATTTGAGAGATATAAAAGCTAGAAAATGAAATTAGGTCGAAGGGGACAGAACAGACAAGCTCCATTCTGTAATAAAAACACAAAAAGATTAGGGTTTTAGAAAAAAAGAGAAAAATAAAAAAACTCAATTCAAATCATAAAAACTTCAACTTAATCCTTAGAAACAATTAGGATTTTGTGAGGGTTAGCATTCTGGAGTGATTCTGATCAAGTCAATATTCATCCGGATTCGTGGTTCCGTTCGAGCTTCGGAGGGTCGTAGACAATTTCAGGTTATTCATGACATCAAGGGATTTTCTAGCATCCGAATCCGTTCCTGGTGTTCCAAAACACTGGAACACAGACAAAGTATACTCTAAGAGGCCCTAAATTCTGAATTGTTTTGGGTGTTATTTGCTTATGATTTTGCTTATTTCTCAAATCTGGAAGTGAACCTGGTTACAGCTGCCCCATCTGATGATTATAACCGCACGACTGTATTACAGCCGTGCGGCTATAACCTTACAGTGGCACTCCTGTAATAATCTGATTACAGTTGTTGGGCTGTAATCTCTAGGGCAAAATCTCCGAATGCCCTAAATCGATCGATAACGCTTCCGTTTTCAAACCAAATGTGTTTTTCATGATTATTATCGGTCAAATTACATCCATATATGTTTAGATTCACGATTTTCAGGTTTTTATTGATGGATGTGAGATTGAAATTTGGCAATTTCGGGTTTTTAGGGATTTTCGGACTCGTTTGATCCAATCTAGATCTGTTTTTGTGGAATTTCATTAGTTTCCAAAAGTCCCAGATTGCCCGAAATCACCAAAAGTTCTAAAACTATTTTCAAAACGAGAAAAGAAAACTGATTTTTTGTTTTGGAGTGTGTTACAGCCGCCCCAGCCACTACAGTGGCACGGCTGTGATACCCTACAGCTGCTCGGCAGTAGTTTGAGAAGCAGAATTACAGTTTTACCCTTTTGGGCTTCTAACTTGTAATTTTATGTCTCCTTTCTATTCAAAATAGATTTTTGGCGTGTTTACATTTTCAAACCATTGATGGATGTTCAATTTAGGCCTACTCTCGAATGGAACCCCCGGGTTTCGGGATATCTGACCCACTAAAAGTTGGAAACTGCATGTAAAACGAGCCAAATTGTTTTCAAATTTGGTTTCTACAGGGCGTTTCTACAAAATGTTTTCCAGGTGTAATTGAGTATTAGTCCAGAATCCTAGATTATCCCCCCATTTATGATCTCATTTCCCAAAATACCCCTATTCTATCTTATGTGAGTCCTTGGTGTGCTTTATTTACTTGTGCTAACCGTATTTGGATGCAGCTTTTATTTTTCATTTTTGATGTATTTAATATATTATCTCGTGCATTTAGGCGATTGTACTTTTTAGACTATCGTGTATTATAGTCGTTTGTAAATGGTGAGGATGAGAGTTTTTCTTTTTCGGGTTGTATAATTTGGCCATTACTTTACTTTTCATGCACTTTACTTTTCTGCAGTTTATTTTGTGATTTATATTTATGTCATTTGTATAAGCATTAACTAAGAATAAAAGAAGATAAAATGGGTAGTATTAACTGAATGTTATATCATTTTATGAGACAATAATTGAAAACAAGTGAGGATTAGTAGATGTGTTGCCTGAACCTTAAATCTCTGGATTAGGTACAATAGTCTACGCTCGGTAGGGAGCTGTACCAGAATTTCCCGGATGAGCTGATCCAGGTGGTGACTCTGTCACAAATCACGAAATTTAGGTTTCAAGATCTTTAAGTTTAAATTGGGATTTTCTAAAAATTTGCTTTTCAAAAGTTCACACTTAAAATTAAATTTTCTACAAAATGAGTTTTCTTGATAAAATGAATGGTTTTCTTAAGAAAGATTAAAACCTGTTTTCAAAACCACACACGTTAACACACAAAAAGAAAATCTCCGGTTCCCGCTTCGCCATGCATTCCGAAAAAAGTAGTCCGCTTAAACCTGCTCCATGAATTACTTCTGAAGATCAGAAGCCATGGTACCCAGCATTAGGCATGAGACATCACGATCATCCCTCAAGTGCGGGTCGTATTGCTCCACCATTATTGTGGTGACGCCTCAACCTGCAAGAGGGCCAGCTAGTAAAGGAGCATTCAGTACATACTCCTTGGATTCTTGTCTAAGAATTATTTGTAAGTTCCTAGCCCAACTAGGAAGTTAGTCCTCGAAAGCTTCTCCTTCTCCAGGAGTGACCTAAGTGAGAGTGAGTTGTTCTTTGTTGCAGCCATTTAAATTGCTTATGTGAAAATGGGAATAATGTACATGGAAGAAATCATTGCTTAAGTTAGAAATAAAGGACTTTATGCCAATTCAAATAAATAATCCAATTTTAATTTGTTCATTGGTGATGTTAATTGGCTGACTTGACCAAGATCCACAACTTATTAATGACTGGCCGAACTAGGGCTCGCTAACCAACCATTGATTCGTTTGGTAGGACAACCTATCCAATCCTTCCATGAAGGACTCTTAGTTTGATAGGCTTATTGACACTTTACCCATCTGTGCTTAGGGCCCGCTCTGAACTAATGCTACCCATGTTGAGTTAAACCACCTTTCACATGTTAACCATACTGAGTATCCTAACCCTCGACAGCCCACCAAATACTACAATGTATCCAGCTAGGGCATGGCACACATTGCATTATCAATGGGAGGAAGAGGTGTGAATGTGGGAAGCACTTTTAAATGACTCAATATTTTAAATTTCGGATTAAAATTAAGTGATACGGCTTAGCATGCATATACGCGGGTTATAATCTGGTGATCCATACATCCATATTATATTATAAATGCAATAGTATACTTAATTTAAAATAAATGAGATCCTATAGGCATAATGAAAAACTAAATATCCTATCTAATTCTTCATGGGCCGGACTGCAATGCACCTTAGCTCCCACCATGGGCTTGCTACAGCTGGACCTTCCTTCATACTTGATGCAATTACAATAATTTTATAAAATAAAATCTATTCTAAAATTACATCAAAATAAAAGAAATGGCACGCAGGCCATATTTCCCAAAATCAAATTACAACCGATAATAATTTAGGGCCTTCAGAACTCAACTTCACATTTCAAACAAAGTACCTGTCGTGCACATGCATACCAATATGATGCATGATCATGGCATTCCAAATTATAAATGTAAATGTTAAGCCGAGTTACTTAGGGTGAAATCGCCAATTTTAACAAATGTGACTAAGGCCCAATGGATAACATCCATTAATGCAAAATTAACAATTTTGCTCCCATTGGAATTTTGGTTGTCACAAATTCAAAATTTAGCTCTCTTAATTTTAACCGGTGCCACGGTTTGTTGGGCCAATTTCACAAAGTCTTTATTCAATTTAATATGCAAAACAATTAAATTAAATATGCATGCCAATATAATAAACAATTTAAGTACAAATTAATTTAAAATAAAACATTTTAATTTAATTTGTATTACGGACTCGGGATAAAAAAAATACCTGAAAACTCCAAAACTGGACCCGAACCCAGTGCGCGGCACTGCTGTCCTAGGACAGCAGCGCAGCCGCTGCGGCAGCAGCTGCAAGGCAATTGATGGAATTGCAAATTGGGATTTCATCTTTTGCCCAAAACTAAATTTTTTTTTTCTTTTGGTAAAATCATAAAAAAAAAAAATTCCAGCCAACAAAATTTGTAATCAATAAATAATTAGATTGAAACCAATTAGGGAAAAATAACCAAAAACCCCAATCCAATAATTTTAGGGTTCATAAGAAACCAAAACCAATTGAATAAGAACTCTAAAATCACATTCTTGAAACCCCTTCTTTCTTCAAGAGCACTTTCAAGAACCAATTCCAATCAACCTAATGCACAAAAACTAGGCTCTGATACCACTGTTGGAATTTGTTATCGGAAAAATAACGTGGCGCAGTGGAAATTACACAGTGAAAATTTTCTTAGAATCCACCTATCGTGTCCGATTACCATTGATTTGAATAAAACCAATTTGAATTAAGAGAGATTAACTCACCGGATTCGTCTCTTCTAGAGACTGCTGCAGAATCGTTTCTTGAAACTGCGATCTCCAAAGTCCGGTGCACGACCAACAATCGAGCGGGAATCGGTGCTAGCCGAAGAAGCGGAAGCAATGGAGAATTAATTGCTGTAAGTTTTTGGCTGTTTTGGGGCTGCAATGGGGCTGAAATTACCAGCAATAAACTTAGGGTTAGGGCTAAGTTTTCTTCCTTAAGTGTGCCCTTATATAGACTCCTTGTCTAATTGGATTTTAATTAGGTTAATTAAACCAAAGCCCACTAGGATTATAATTACATAAATAAACTTTAATTAAAAAGTATATGCTATGTAATTTAATTTCATTTGGCTAAATTTAATTACCCCTAAATAAAATTAAATCACACTTAAGTAAATACAATACATGTATTTGATTTTCCTACTTAGGAAAATTATTTAATTAATTGTTTACTTTATGTAATTCAATTGATTGATAAATTAATTAATTACATTATGTAAACTTATTAATTAAATTAAGTAAACCTAATGTTAATTAATTACACTGACACTGAATGTCGACTAATTAATTAACTATTCATTCTAATGTACATTACATGTACAATTTCTATAAGTTCCATCTTAGTTGATTTATGTGCACGATCCTATGGGTCTGTCTTTATGTTGGCAGTAGACCCAAGGCCCACATATTAATTAGGTCTAGATGGATAATTTGTTCGGCTCTTTATGGATATTACACTTTTCCTTACATGACAAAGTTAACATATTTAATCAAAAATTTCTACTTTCCAATATTTGAATGTACATATTAGTTATACAATAATTAATGTAAAAAGAAATAGCATAAACTAATAGTATTCTAAAAAAAAATAATAAAATAAAATAGCATGTTATATAACATGAATATACCAAAAATATAGTATTAGGATTGCCAAACTAATTAATGTGCATCACTACAAGAAAATTCTCAATTGCCTATGGATTTTACCGAAATATCCATTGGTAAAATGCCTATCGGCCAGATTTAATTAGTTTAATTGAAATAAACATAATATTATAAATCATATTTTCAATAATAGTAGTATATTTTTCTCTCTTTTAACTGCTGGTGTGCCCTAGTACAAATGGCATTGGTTCTTGTTTTGTATTATACTTCATATTTGGATATTTTGTGTTATACATTTTGTGTTGAAATAAAGGCATGAATCTATTTATTCATATCTTGTGCTATTTATAAATAGAGTATCCAATGATTATAATCATACTAAAGTAAACCAATGCAGGTCATTGGATTATGAGACCTTTTAGTAGAGTTAAGGTTATAATCATAAAGATATCCCTAGTCTGTTCCAATCATGGGAATGAATAGAACCAAAGACTAGCATATCCTTGACTGGATGGGGGCGTCTCACCGGCCATTGGACATGGAATGTCAGTTAATGATATGGGTACATGTTGGCTTGAATGGTACTCGATCGATCCGCCAAGAGAACACCACATGGTTCGATCGTCATAGGTGTTTCTCAGGTAGGTCTTGCTATTATCCTTAGACCCGATGTTCGCTATAACATAACATGGGATCTCATACACTTTGATATACGCCTAACGGGCCCGTAACAGGGTGCCAAGTATGGGTATGTTGGGTGGACTAGTGAACATGTTGATGTTGATAGTGACGTAGACAGAATTGCCACTCAGCGTCTCCTGAGATGACATCACTGGCCACTTGATGAGTGGGACTGACAAGTGTATGGCCATACCCGAATAAGTTGGGATACTTATTAGTTAGGTTCAATCCACTCGGTATCAAGAAATAAATAAGCATATAAGGGGATGACAGGACCATGCCTCTTGCTTATATATCGATGTCAGTTGGTAAGGGATATACGAGATCACTACCGGGTTATGTTTCACATCAGACTGCTAGTCTCCGTCTTGATTGGGGGCTGTAATGGTTTGCTAGAACCCACTTACAGTCTGTGGGCTTTGGGCCCACTACCAACATAAAGACGGACCCATAGGATCGCACACATAGAATGACTGAACGTTGACAAATCGGAGTTTGAACGGAAACCAAATTTATTGAGTTATTGACATTAGGTTATGTCATAATTAATTCAATATATATTGAGGGAGAAATTAAATTTTATTTGATTAATTAATTACATGTAGTAAGTAATTAATTGAATAAAATAAAATTTCATTGGTGGAAATATAAATACAAAAGGTATATTTATTAAGGTTGGTTTTAATTTAATTTTGGGATATATTAATTTGATAAAATTATATTTAATTGTGTCAATTGGAATTTTATAATAAGGTTTTATTTAATTTTAATTGTAAAAGTCAAAATAATTTAATCAAATTAAATAACCTATAATTTAATTAAAATCCTAGTAGGATAAGGAGTATACTAAGGAATATATAAAAGGAAGCCTTAACCTAATTTCTCTCTAACCCTAACCCTAGCATAAGGAATTTGGCCAACCTAATAAAAATTATAGCAGCCCCTTTCCTTGCTTTCTTTTGGTTTTCGTTCAATCCATTCGCTAGCATGAGTCCCGTTCGAGAGTCGTTCGTGTACCGGATTATGGAGAAAACGCGTTTGGGTTTCTGCAACAGTCTCTAGAGGAGACGGTTAAGGTGAAAAAATTTATTTTTCTCTGTTCTTGTTTTCATTCTATTAATCTACATGTATCTTGGGCTTTGGAATCGAGGAAAATTTTAATCAGTATTCCGGCTCGCGTTTAATTTTTCCGACAATTCCCTACATTAACTTCATTATATAAAATGAACAAACTTTGACTCACGATCCATGATTTAGCTTGAAAGCATTCATACGAAAAACAAGATTTTGAAATAAAACCTCCAACTTGGCAAACTCATCTGCCCTCCATATTTCATTTTTTAATTGTTCCAAATTGTAGAGCACTTCTCATTCCATGGGTATAAGTTTTTAGTTGTTTTTTTTTCATGGTACACATAAATATATTGTTACTAGTAAGAAGATAGTACAAATATATTTATATTTTAATTCTATTTATATTTCTATTAACTATAAATTTTTCAACATAAATTATTCTACATATTCAACACCCTAATTTTTTGTTGTGTACAGAAATTATGTTTTCTTAAATATTTGCTTATTTGTTGTCTAAATATTCAACACCTCATCTTTTTGTTTGTCAAATTTTTCTCAAATTTAATACATGCATTAATATATCAACTATTCTAGATGCAAATGACAACAATTATGCAAGATAAAAAAAATAAATTTACAAAATCATAAATTACATACCTTTACGTGAAGATGAGTAAATGAGTGCAAAAATAGAACAACCCAAAATATCAAAGTATTAATTTTTATTATAGTCATAAGAACAATAAAAAAAATTAACATTTAATTGAAAGTAAAATCACATTTTCATACCTTAATTCAATAATTGAAATGGTAAGGGAGTTGAGTTTAGAGAAGAGTAAATTATGAATCTGAGTAAGGTTTATAAAATATTGAATTTTTTTTAAGTGAGATGAAAAAATATAAAGAGTAAAAATAAGATATAAAATGAAAAAAAAAAAAGGGAGAGGGATGAAAGAAGAAATGATAAGTAAGACTACAGAGACGTTGGAGAAGGTATTGATGATATTTCATAGTTTCAAAGCTTTTTTTAAAAAAATTTATATTCAAAAAGCAGTCAAATTCACGTGTTAGGGCTGGTGCAATAGAGTGAAGAATTCGGCTATCAGGGGCTACTCTAAAGGGAGCCGAAATTCTCCTTGTATTGCTAGGGATAGGGTTGATTTTTGCTTAAGTGAGCATTTTATAGCTTCTCCTATAAATGGGCTTTAGTTAGGTTAATTAAATTTAAGCCCATTATGATTTAATTACATAAGTAAACTTTATGTCATAAAGTTTATACTATATAATTTAATTCCATTTGGCTAAATTTAATTACCCCTAAATAAAATTAAATTCCACTTAAGCAAATACAATACATGTATTAATTTTTCCGTATTAAGGAAATAATTTAATTAATTATTTACTTTATATAATTCAATTAATTGATTAATTAATTAATTAATTGTGTAAAGTTATTAATTAAATAAAATCAATTCTATGTTAATTAATCACCTTGACACCGAATGTCAATTAATTATTTAACACATTCCTTCTAATGTACATGAAATGTACAGATTCTATAAGTTCCGGCTTAGTTGATCTATGTGTACGATCCTATTGGCTTGTATTTATGTTAGCAGTGGGCACAAGCCCCACGACTGTAAGTGAGTTCTAGCAAACTGTACAGCCTTTAGTTAAGACAGAGATGCAACAGTCTTGCGAAGACACTTACCTGGTAGTAATCTTATAGTGTCCTTTACCAAACGATATCGATATGAATAAACAAGAGGCACGGTTACTGTCATCCTCTTCTGCTGTTTATTATATTTCTTGATCTTAAGTGAACTAATTAACAAATAAACAACCAACTTATTTGGGTATGGCCGTACACTTATCAGTCCCACTCATCAAGTGGCTAGTGATATCATCTCGGTGTTACCTTAGTGGCAATTCCATCACTTCATCACCAATATCAATATGTTCACCTGTCCACCCAATCATACCCATATTTAGCATCCTTTTATAGACCTGTTAGGTGTATGTCAAAGTGAACCGAATTCGACATTGATACTATAATGAAATCTAGTCTGAGGACAAAAGAGATCTACTCAAGAAAGACCTATGATGTGACAACCATGTAGCTCTCTTATACGGATCGATCCAGTCCCATATCAACGACATGTATCTATATTCATGACTGACTTTACAAGCATTATGGCTAGTTAAGAGCTACCATATAATCATCAAATATACAAGTATGTGATTCTATTCATTCCCACAATTAGAATAGACTTGGGATATGTTTTATAATTATTAATTCGATGGATACTATATTCATGTTATAGCAAAAGATATAAATGGAATAGATTGAATGCCTTTATTAATGTGACACAAATGATGTATTTATATAAAGAGTCTGAATGTATAATACAAAATACGAGAATCCAATGCCCTAAGAACTAGGGCACACCAACAAATACTATATAAACAAGATAGAAAGTTTCTTAAAACTACACCTAACAATCGCTCCTCGTCTAGCTAAACGGTTCACAAAATCAACAATAACAAATCCATTTATGATATTAATGTTGGGGTTTTCATGGTATAAATCAAGATTGTTCAGCGGAAGTATATGACGATTTATACTTAAACCCATGTCCAATAGTAATCTATTGAAATAATAGATGAAACAAAATTATGACTCAATTAGAAAGCATGATAAAATTAGTACCTATGTTGTCCTCACACAGAGATTGAATTTCAATTATTGCTATTTCACAAAGAACCTCCTTGTTCACGCAAACAAACACCTGCGGAATACGCTGATGTGTTAACACTGGACCAAAAAGAGATGTCTCTGAATTCTTAGTGTTGGCCTAATTCCCCTAGGCGAAAACTAGGGTTGGCCGAAATTGTTAGAGTGAGAGAGAGAGTGGAGGGAGTTTTCTAGTTAGGAAATCTCTAAAAAAATTAGGTTATGTCATATCTTCTTATTTCTTTTTAATTCCCTTATATTCAATTTCCATAATAGAAAATCCTTGATTAGAATTAAAAGAAACTAAACAAGAATGAACAAATCTAATTGTTTCTAGTTTCCATATATATTTATTTAATTAGTATCCCATAAATTAATTACTCCACTAATTAATTTATTGGATAAAAAGAAAAACTCCAACATGGATTTATTTAACTAGACCTTTACCATAAAGTTCATAAACCCAAAAGCTCTTATTAAATATGTAACCAATACATGTTTCAATAGGTTCGAACCTAACATACTCAGATGCTCTATGTGTGAGATCCTGTGGGTCCATCTTATGTTGGTAGTAGGCCCAGTAATCCATTAAGCCAAGAAGCTATAAATGGGTTCTAGCAAGGATGAATTAAATAAACGTCATAAACTTAAAACAAATTAAGTGGAAGTGAACAATTTATATATGAATTATATATTTATCAAACCAGTCTTATAAATTAACAAAATGTCAACAATAATCATAAAAGGAAACTAATAAAAACTGTTGAATTAAGTTTTGATGATCACAAGAAGTTGACATAAAAGAAAAAGGAAATCCTTACTTGCTTACATATAATTACAATTATATTGTAATAAAAAGGTTCTTTTATAATAATATAAAGCCATGTAATAAGACCTACAAAAAGCTTTAGGAGATTAAAGGAACACTATATGACAAAGCTTTGTTTATGAGATGAACAACTTGTGCCCTTCAAATGATCCCAATGGCTACATTTACTTTAAGGAATGAAAAGTGATTTCAAAAGCTATAAGACTTATGACTCAGAAGATTAACATCACTTCAAAGGCTGCAAACTTCACTTGATAAGCTTAACAAGTGACCATATTCCCTTTTAAGAGGCATGTTCAACAACTATATTTTGTTTGCACGGTGAAAGCAACTGCCATATTATTGCTTCAAGAGCTCCAACGGCCATATCTTCTTCAAGAGGTGTTTCCAATAGCTATATTCCTCTTGTGATCTTAGTACAACGGCCATCTCACTTTGATGAAGAGCTTTCCACCTCCTATAAAAGCAAGAAAGATCAAATTTGTTGGTGGGGGACTTATCAATATTCATACACCTACAAGCTATTCTAAAAGTCTTCCAAAATTCCTTTAAGAGAGTAATCAAGAAAAGAAAAGCTTCAACTTTGTTTTATACATTCAAATATTTATTCAAGGGAATTGTATTTTCACATAAGGTTGTGTGAAGGGGGGGGGGGGGGGGGGGTGGGTTTCTTTGTTTTGAGTTCAATCAACAAAGAATGGAAAAATTTGGTACTTGAACTTTAAAAAGGCATAGAAAGAGTTTTGTTACTTGAGCTCGAAAAAAGTAATGGTAGAGGTTTGATACTTAGCCTACTAAAGTATTGAGTTTGTAACTAGATTTCGTAAAAAGTAACATAGGCTTATTTCTTGCCTGCAAAGGTAATACTAGTGGAAAATCTCAAGCAGTTGACTTAAGGACTGGACGAAGACCGGTTGGATCGAACCAATATAAATCTTGGTGTCTTCGATTTTCGATCTCTATACTCTTTATTTTACTACTATTTAAATTTATGCAACTTAATTTAATAAGCATTATTTCCGAAGTCATTTTTATTTAGTCAAGCAAGTTTATATTTCACAAAGTTTTACTATTATATTATTTTCGCTTTTTGCAAAACTTGTGATTGTTAAAAGAAATTTTTTTTCATTGAAAAGAATTTTCTAAATCATTTGCAAAAATTTTATTCGGTATATAGTACTATTCACCTCCCTCTAGTATTGTCGCTAGCCTATTTGGGACCGTCAAAGAAATTGAAAAGGAAACAGTAATCAATTATACATATCTAATAATATGGAAACTGAAATTTATTTTGAAAAGGAAATTAATTACATTTATTTGCCACTTAACAAATTCTCCTAACATAAACGGTTTATATCTACAAACAATGCTTGGGTTTCTTTTTCTTTCTCCTTCTCTAAGTATGTTGAAAAATTTTTCAGCAACTATATCTACAATGACAAAATAAAATTACAATTAAAATGTCATCAATAACAAAATTTACTAAAAAAAACCTCTAAATAAATACTCAATAACCAATTGATAAACATATTATTTTCTATAATAATCCAACAGAATTTGATCTCAAATTAGGTTAAACAAAACAAAAATTAATTCTTACAGTATCAAACTAGTAATCCATTAATATTCTAATAATAATCCAATAATATTCTAATAATAATACAATAATATTCTAATAGTAATTCAATAATTTTCATTTAAAAACTGTTCAACAAAAAAATCTAACTTTTACAACAACAAATAGAAAGAAAGCTACTAATTATGTGGCAAAATCATCCCTTTTCGTTAATGTCTACATTAGTTTTCATTTTTCATTTTTTTTAATGTCTTCTCAAATGATTCCTCAATCCTAAAAAAAAAAAAGAAAACAAAAAAAAGAAAAAGGATTTTATGGATTGAAAGACACCATGAACAATAGGAAAATGAGATTGAAAAATTTTAGCAGACAAAAAAAATATCAAAATTACCTTGTCTTCTGTTTTATTCTATTCATGAATCAATTGATCTTCATATATATCCAGAAACTATAATGAACTAAAATTTAAAAATAGGATAAGTTCTAGAGAGAAAGAGACAGATGAGAATGGTTCCATTGAGGATTATGGTGGTACAAAAATAGGTAAGAAGAACAATGGAAGAAGAGAAATAGATAGGGATGTAAACAGGGCGGGGCGGGGCGGGGATTGGCAATCCCATCCCCGTTCCCCGGCTAGGCGGGGATCCCCGTACCAGTCCCCATTTAGTAAATGGGGATGATCTTCATCCCCATCCTCGGCCCCGTCGGGGAACGGATTCCCCGCGGGGATCCCCGTCCCCATTAAGATTTTTTTTTTTTTGAAATTTTAAATAAAATTTAATTTGGTACAAAAATAAGTTAAAAGCATTACAGTTTGGAGACCATTAAATAAATCACTTAATTTTTCTTATAAGAAAGTGACATTTAATTAAAATATTACAATTACTAATATTATTATTTCAAAATAGAATACATTAGTCCAATATACAAAAATTAAATTAGAGGTTTCTAAATTGATAAATTCTATCAAGGCTAAATTTTAAGTTTTGCACCTAGGGATATAAACCAATCCCTAGTTTTAGTTTTATTATTATAAAATTTAATTATTTATGTATATGTATAAATAAATAATAAAATAAATAAATAAACGGGGATTTCATGAAAATCCCCATCGGGAAATAAACGGGGATGGGGACAGGTCCGCGGGGCGGGGGAGATAAATCCTATCCCCGTCCCCGTTTAGTAAACGGGGACAAAAGTGTCCCCGTCCCCGTCCCTCGGGGATTCTAAACGGGGAATCCCCGTCCCCATTCGGGCGGGCCCCCGGCGGAGACGGGTCCCCGTTGACAACCCTAGAAATAGAGATAGATGACGATGGGATGAGATGGATGGAGGCATCTGTTGGGATTTTTCCCCGGAAATCACCCGATAAAAGAGGAAGAACGCGATGATTTCCTCAAATCCAGTCCCAGGAGCAATTGAAGTGAAAATTGTAAAACTTAAAATTATAATAGAAAGAGATTAAATTCTTACCAGGAATATCTCTTTCAAGAGATGGATGAAGATTGCAGAAATCAAATTAGATTTCCTCCTCGCTTTTGTACACGAGCGCCTAACGAACACTACCCGTGCTAGCGTCGAAAATCACAAAATTTCGGAGAGGGAGGAGGCTTAGGAATTCGGTCAAATGGTGGCTCACACAATTGTGTTTTTTGGCCGAATTCCCCTTAGGGTTTTAACCCTAGGGTTTCGAAATTCCCTTATGGGAATTAAGGCCCAGTTTGGCTTCTGTGTCTGTGTGGGCTTCCTCCTTTTGATTCAGGCCGAAACTTATTTTAATTAGTCTGGTTTAAATCAATTTCAAGCCCAATTTTAATTAACCCATGTATTTAATATATTACTCCAAGTAACATATTATTTACATTTAAATTAATATTATTTTGACCAATTAATTTAATCCATCAAATTAAAATTAAGTCTTCACAAAACAAATTCATATGTAAACCTATACATATGAATATTTCCACCTAGGAAATAATTTCATAATTAATCCAATTAATTATGTGAAGCCAAATATTAATTTTATTATAATGATCAATCCAACTGATCCTTATAATATAATTAATATATATATATACTCCTCTCTCTCTAGTGTGTATACTCCAAGTATACCTGTGATTCCTTAAGTCGGTGTTCAGTCGCTCAATGTGTACGATCCCGTGGGCCCATCTTTATGTTGGCAGTGGGCCTGCGGCCCACAGACTGCAGTTGGGCTCTAGCAAGCCACTGCAGCCCCCAATTAAGATGGAGATGGTAGTCTAACTGTTACCATAACCCCGTAGTTTAAACTTGTACATCCCATGTCATTGATATCGGTGTCTAACACAAAGCCATGGATTGATCACCCTCTTTTGTGTCGGACATTAACTTGATCCCGAATGCACTGAAGCTCACAAACAAGTTCCCACCTGTTTGGGTGTGGCCACACTCTTATCAGTTACATTCATCAAGGGGCCGGTGATATCTTTCCAGTGGACTACTGAGTGACAAATCCCTTCTGCATATCCATAGCATTACCGTGCTAAGTGACACACCCGAAAGTACCCATACTTGGCACCCTATTACAGGCCCTTTAGGCGTACCCCTAAGCATGCAACCTCACATGTAACACCATCATATGGTCAGGTCAAAGGATCCATACAAGTACTACACGAGAATCACTTATGATACTATACCATGTGGATTACTCGTTTAGTGGATCTATCCAGTACCATGCCCCCATGCATGTACCCATTAACTTGGTTGACATTCCATGTCCAATGACTGGTAAGACACCGCCATACAACCAGGTTAATGATAGTCTCTTGTGCCATTCATTCCCATGACTGGAACAGACTACGGATCTATTTATGGTCATATCGTTTACCCTATCCATGGTCTTACTACCTAGTGCATGATACTTGTCATCATGGATATAGATATGTCCATTGGATACTTCATTTAATATATTGCACAAGATAAATATAATAAATGAATTGATGCCTTTATTAATAAAACAAATAGTACAATACATAAATCCAATAAATGTATAATACAAATACAAGGACCAATGCCTCGGGACTAGGGCATTTCCAACAATCTCCCACTTGCACTAGTTCCAACTAGGCATGGGCCTATTCCCTATAGACCTAGTATGACCATTCAGCAAATATACATACCCAGACTGCGACTGGTACTCATCCTGGTCGGTCTAGAAGCTCGTATCAGTATACCCAGTAACTGATAGCACTTCCTGACCACCATACACTAAGAAGCTATCCTTAGTCTGGTTAAGGTACTTGAGGATCGCCTTGACAGCTTTCCAGTGATCCTCCCCGAGATCCTGCTGGTATCGGCTCGTCATACTCAGTGCAAAGGTGACATCAGGTCTCGTACATAACATTGAGTACATAATTGATCCAATAGCCGAAGCATATGGAACCAATTTCATGTTCTCCCTGTCCTCCCTTGTTTTAGGACAGTGTTTCTTACTAAGTTTCAGCCCATGGCCCATTGGCAAGAAACCTTTCTTGGCCCGGTCTATGCTAAACCTTTTCAGAACTTTGTCAATATACGAAGCCTGACTTAGGCCCAGAAGCCGATTTGATCTATCCATGTAGATCTTGATCCCTAGGATCATCTCAGCCTCGCCTAAGTCCTTCATTGCGAAGCACTTACTCAGCCACTGCTTTACCCCTTGCAGTGTAGGTATGTCGCTTCCAATGAGCAGGATGTCGCCTACATAAAGTACCAGGAATGTCACAATGCTCCCATTAGTCCTCTTATACACACAAGGCTCATCTTGATTCTGTATGAAGCCATATTCATTTATGGCCTCATTGAATCTTAGATTCCAACTTCGGGATGCTTGCTTCAGTCCATAAATGGACCTTTGAAGGTTGCATACCCTTCCTGGATACTTTGGATCGATGAAACCCTCAGGTTGTGTCATGTACACATCCTCGAGTAGCTTTGCATTAAGGAAAGCGGTTTTGACATCCATCTGCCATACCTCATAGTCATACCATGCGGCTATGGCCAGTAGTATCCTAATGGATTTGAGCATGGCTACTGGTGAAAAAGTTTAATCATAGTTTATTCCATGGACTTGTCTGAAACCTTTTGCAACCAGACGCCCCTTAAAGGTATTATTAGCTTTTAGCTTGTAGCACCACTTGCAACCTATTACCTTAGCACCCGGAGGTGGATCAACCAAGTTCCAAACTTGGTTATAGTACATATATTGCATTTCTACCTCCATGGCTTTATGCCAATTCGCAGACTGTGGGCTAGCCATAGCCTCCTGGTAGGTTTTGGGTTCTTCCTCATCCCAGATGAGAAGAGTTTGATCATCGGTGATGAGGAAACCATACCTCTCTGGTTCCCGACAAACCCTACCAGACCTTCTAGATTCTTGTGTGGCCTAGGTCGGTGCTTCCACTTGTGGAAGCTCCACTTGGGCCTCCGAGTTACCCTTTTCAGGAGCTTGTGGACCTTGAACTTCCCTGAGTTCAACATTGCTCCCATTATCTTTCTTGGAAAGGAACTCCTTTTCTAGAAAGACCCCCTTCCTTGCCACGAACACCTTGTTCTCAGCGGGGTTGTAGAAGTAATACCCTTTGGTTTCCCTAGGGTAGCTCACAAACAGGCATTTATCGGTTTTGGGCTCTAGCTTGCCACTAGTCAATTTCTTGACATGTGCTTTGCATCCCCAAATCCTTAGGAAAGACACATTGGGCTCCTTGCCCGTCCATATCTGATATGGGGTCTTTTCCACTGCCTTAGTCGGAGTATTGCTTAAGATGAGAGCTGCTGTCTCGAGGGCATGTCCCTAGAAACTAATTGGGAGAGATGCTTGACTCATCATTGAGCGGACCATGTCCAACAAGGCCCTATTCCTCCGTTCGGACACCTCATTCCATTGTGGTGTTCCGGGAGGAGTGAGCTGTGGAACTATTCCATGCTCTCTCAAGTATGAGTCAAACCTCGGTCCGACCGAAGGGTTTTGATATTCCTGCATAGCTGGTTCTGTACCTCGTTTCTAAATTCCTTGAACCTATCAAGGGTCTCGGACTTGTGTTTCATCAGATAGACATAGCTATATCTGCTGAAATTATCCGTGAACGTGACGAAGTACAGATGCCCACCTGTGGTCGCTGCGCTCATAGGTCCACATACATCTGAATGTATTAGGTCCAATAAGCCAGTGGCCCTTTCAGCCTTCTTGCTACAAGGCACCTTTGTCATCTTGCCTCACAAACATGATTCGCATGTATCAATTGACTCCAAGTCAAATGACCCTAGGACTCCATCTTTGTGAAGTCTAGCAATGCGCTTCTCATTTATATGGCCGAGACGACAATGCCATAGGTAGACAGGATTAAGTTCGTTAGGCTTAACCCTTTTAGTGTTTATGTTATAGATATGATTGGTTTCATTTAAGTCCAGGATATATAGGCCATTATTTAATAGAGCATCTCCATAAAATAATCCCTCTCCAGATATAGAAATTCTACCATTAGAAATAGTGAAAATAAATCCAGAAATATCCAACATTGATACACAAATAATATTCCTGCACATAGCAGGTACAAAGTAACAATGTTCCAAAATTAAAACCAATCCGCTGGGCATCACAAGGTGATATTCGTCGATCTCTATGGCAGCAATCCTTGCTCCATTTCTAACCCGCAAGTCCACCTCTCCCGACCCCAATGACCTTCTGTTCTTAAGTCCCTGCACATTGCAACAAATGTGAGAACCACATCCAGTATCCAATACCCAGGATGTTGAAACAGTAAAGTTAATATCTATAACATAAATACCTGAGGAGGACGCACCTTGGCCCGCCTGTCTACACCCGAAACAGACATCTTCAGGACCTGCCTTCTGCTGGGCCTTGGGTTGGGCCTTGGCCTTCTTAGCCTTGGCCTTCTTGGCCTTGGCCTTGGCCTTTTCCTTGGCCTTACTGGGCAACAGGGGGGTTCCCCTTGTTGACCAGCAGCACCGACGGAGTCTTTTTGATCGACTGCTTGGTGAGCTTAAGCATCCCATGCAGCTCACTGACAGTACGATTCATCCCTTGCATATTGTAGTTCAGGATGAACTGATCATAAGAATCCAGCAAGGACGCGAGGATTGTGTCCACTGCCAACTCTTGAGAGATAGGCGATCCGAGATGGGCCAAAGTGTCCAAATAGCCCTTCATCTTAAGTACGTGTGCGCTCACAGATGTCCCGGCCCCCATCTTACAAGAGTGGAATGCCTATTGGTCAGGTACCTTTCCTGACAAGCTTGCTCCTGAAACATCTCGTTGAGAGTTGTTATCATAGCATAGGCTTGATGGTTCATAAACTGTTTTTGCAGTTCGGGGACCATGTAGGCCAACATAAGGCATGTCATATCCCTATTGTCCTTGACATGCGCCTCGTATTCCTCCAGCTGGGCAGCCGATGGATTACATCCTTAAGGCGTAGCCGGCACAAGCCTTTCCAGTACATACTCTTTTGAATCTTGTCTTAGAACAATCCGTAAGTTCCTAGACCAGTCTAAAAAGTTAGGACCGGAAAGCTTGTCCTTTTCAAGAATAGATCGCAGTGATAAGGTATTATTGTTTGCCATTTGAGAGTTTCTACACAGAAAAACATTTAGAGTGTTAATAAAGGACTTTAAATTATTATTCCCATATGAAATTAATAATGAATCATGTTATTAATTTAAACCGAGTTGTTGGGCTCATGGGCCGATATCCATATTTCATCAAGATATAGCCAAACGAGGGTTTGGTACAACTATACCTTAATTATTTAGGTAGGAACGCCGTCCAATCCCAACCTAGGGACTCTCGGTTTGATGGGCTTGTTGGCACTTACCCA
Source organism: Euphorbia tirucalli (assembly GCA_039660915.1). Lineage (NCBI taxonomy): Eukaryota > Viridiplantae > Streptophyta > Magnoliopsida > Malpighiales > Euphorbiaceae > Euphorbia > Euphorbia tirucalli. The sequence continues at coordinate 36,015,105 of CM077636.1, read as the reverse complement.
TTTATGCTTAGGGCCAGGAGAATCCTACTACCCATGCTAAGTCAAAACCTCCATTCAAGTGTTAGAGTATCTCATACTCTAACCCAATACAAAGTGACAATACTCCAGTGTATCCTGCGAGGGCATGGTCTACAACTGGCCTATTCCCACCTCGAGTCGGTTTTGAATGAGGGAAGCACTTTTAAGCGACTTAGTAATTCCATTTGGTTATTAGATTCAATTTATAACGGCTTACATACATAAGGCGGGTGAAATTGCTATTGGATCATATATTCAAACATTCAAATAAACATAAAGTATAATTAAATAAAAGTAAAATGGATTGCTGTGGGCCTATATTACATCCTAATATTATTCTAGTAAACCTATACTAGAAATGAATATCAGGTGGGCCTCCATCTTTTTCTTCTGGGCTTGCACCTCCACTTGGGCTTGCACCTCCACTTGGGCTCACCACTCCATAGGGTTCTTCTTCTACAAATTTTATAATATTTGAATAAAATAAAATTACATGTAAAAAAGAAAAACGACACGCAGGCCGTATTTGCCCAAAAAGAAAAATACAACCCATCTTGTACAAGCCCAATAGCATCCACCCATACAAACATTTAATCATACATATGCATCCAATACATATAATTCATAAGCATGTTATAATGCATGATTTAAGCCCATTTCAATTATGTCCAAGCCATTATTAAGAAATCGCCAATTTTGGCCCACCATGGTTCTAACCCTTGACGGGCTTTGGGCCTCCAGCCCAGGCAGTCCAACTGCTCCCACTGGAATTGGGAAACCATGGGTCCAATTCAGCCGTCCAAGTAATTGTGCCAAAATTACCCGAACCAATTTCAATTAACCATATTAATTTCTAAAATTAATATCACATGAATAAAATAAAATTTCATTCAAGAAACCACACGCATTTAAATTGCATAAATTTAAACACACGAATTTTAAAACCAATTAAAATTTCAAAACTGGGCCCCGGGCCCAAGACCCGCCAAATCTAAAATACAGGGCCCGGCCCGTTGCAGCCTCCTAGCGGCTGCCCGCTACTGCCGCGCTGCAGCCACTGCCGCTGCGCAGTGGCCGCCTAGCGGCTGCTCCAGCTACGTGCAGTGGCCGCCGGCGGCGATTCCGCTGCCGGTAGCCCCGCACCCCGGGAGCCAGATTTTTTTTTATTAAAACAGAAATAAATAAAAAAACATCAACCAAATATTCCATCCATCAACAAAAGGAAATTCACCAAGAATTCCAAAACATACAATAAAATTAAACTAACATAAACCTATATGCAAATTTAATTTCAATTGTACAAAACAAATGGGAAAAATCTTAAACCCAAACCAAGAACCCCAATAAAAAAATCTCCAATTTTAAAACATGAGATTCATCCAATTTAACAATTTCCAAGGATCAAAAGCCCGCTCTGATACCACTGTTGGGATTTTTCCTCGGAAATCACCTGATAAAAGCGGAAGAACGCGATGATTTCCTCAAATCCAGTCCCTGGAGCAATTGAAGTGAAAATTGTAAAACTTAAAATTATAATAGAAAGAGATTAAATTCTTACCAGCAATATCTCTTTCAAGAGATGGATGAAGATTGCAGAAATCAAATTAGATTTCCTCCTCGCTTTCGTACACGAGCGCCTAACGAACACTACCCGTGCTAGCATCGAAAATCACAAAATTTCGGAGAGGGAGGAGGCTTAGGAATTCGGTCAAGCGGTGGCTCACATAATTGTGTTTTTTGGCCGAATTCCCCTTAGGTTTTTAACCCTAGGGTTTCGAAATTCCCTTATGGGAATTAAGGCCCAGTCTGGCTTCTGTGTCTTTGCGGGCTTCCTCCTTTTGATTTAGGCCCAAACTTATTTTAATTAGTCTGGTTTAAATCAATTTCAAGCCCAATTTTATTTAACCCATGTATTTAATATATTACTCCAAGTAACATGTTATTTACATTTAAATTAAAATTAGTTTGACCAATTAATTTAATCCATCAAATTAAAATTAAGTCTTCACAAAACAAATTCATATGTAAACCTATACATATGAATATTTCCACCTAGGAAATAATTTCATAATTAATCCAATTAATTATGTGAAGCCAAATATTAATTTTATTATAATGATCAATCCAACTGATCCTTATAATATAATTAATATATATATACTCCTCTCTCTCTAGTGTGTATACTCCAAGTATACCTGTGATTCCTTAAGTCGGTGTTCAGTCGCTCAATGTGTATGATTCCGTGGGCCCATCTTTATTTTGGCAGTGGGCCTGTGGCCCACAGACTGCAGTTGGGCTCTAGCAAGCCACTGCAGCCCCCAATTAAGATGGAGATGGCAGTCTAACTGTTACCATAACCGTGTAGTTTAAACTTGTACATCCCATGTCATTGATATCGGTGTCTAACACAGAGGCATGGATTGATCACCCTCTTTTGTGTCGGGCATTAACTTGATCCCAAATGCACTGAAGCTCACAAACAAGTTCCCACCTGTTTGGGTGTGGCCACACTCTTATCAGTTACATTCATCAAGAGGCTGGTGATATCTTCCCAGTGGACTACTGAGTGACAAATCCCTTCTGCATATCCATAGCATTACCGTGCTAAGTGACCTACCCGAAAGTACCCATACTTGGCACTCTATTACAGGCCCTTTAGGCGTACCCCTAAGCATGCAACCTCACATGTAACACCATCATATGGTCAGGTCAAAGGATCCATACAAGTACTACACGAGAATCACTTGTGATACGATACCATGTGGATTACTCGTTTAGTGGATCTATCCAGTACCATGCCCCTATGCATGTACCCATTAACTTGGTTGACATTCCATGTCCAATGACCGGTAAGACACCACCATACAACCAGGTTAATGATAGTCTCTTGTTCCATTCATTCCCATGACTGGAACAGACTACGGATCTATTTATGGTCATATCGTTTACCCTGTCCATGGTCTTACTGCCAAGTGCATGACACTTGTCATCATGGATATAGATATGTCCATTGGATACTTCATTTAATATACTGCACAAGATAAATATAATAAATGAATTGATGCCTTTATTAATAACACAAATAGTACAATACATAAATCCAACAAATGTATAATACAAATATAAGGACCAATGCCTCGGACTAGGGCATTTCCAACAGCATCAATGATGAGTGGAAATTCCTTTAATATGATAGTTAAATCTTATATTAATAGCTGCAATTAATTGGCGTATTAAATTACCATAAAATACCTTTAGCCAATATGGAAAGTTTCAAACAATCAATTTTTCATGAAGAATTACGATTGGATTCTAAATAAATACTTTATGGAGTGGTTGACATACAACTAATTTTGGATTAACATTGATTATTAATTAATATAGGGTTGATATTTAATTAAATAAGGCTTAAATTCTGACTATTTGTATGATTTTTTCTTCTAGCAAATCATTATAGCTACCTAAATAAGATAGAAACATCAATCTCAATGGAGAAGATAGCCATGCAGTAAACTTATGTAGGGATTTTCACTGTGCAAACACAAATTTTAGTAGCGGAGGTAATGATTTTGTACTCAAATCCAACCCAAGAACCCATTCAGATTGGGAAGAAACATACTCAACCAGAAAGCGATTTAAAACTTACCCTGATAATGAAGCTTTCAATGAATTTCCAAGCAGGAAATCTCTACTTTCATACATGCAGGCCTCGAACGATTGAATGAGTATGCTAGCACTGGACAGAGAGCAACTAGCCGAACCCTAGAACCTACAGGGGGTTGAATTTCTCTGTGTATGGGATGAGAGATTTCCAGTCTCTTTTTCCTACAGACTTCCCTTAAGAGAATTAAATTAATCAAGTGCTATTTATATTCTAGGTTAGCCAGGGTTTTAATTTAATTAAAACCCATAAACTTTGTGATATAAATATTATGCACCCTTAAATTAATTTATGTCAAAATCTAATTTTGATATAATTATATTTTAGCCTTAAGTTTTTTGCACTATGCAATAAAATAAATGGACCTAAATATAATTAATTCTGTATGATGTTAAATCCAATTTTGACAAGTTATATTCTAATTAAATTATTTATTGTACCATACAATACTCAATTTAATATGAATATAATTTAAATCCTATAAATGTCAAAATCCAATTTTGACTAGTTATATTTTAATTGATTTGTTTATTGTACCATGCAATAATTAAATCAATATAAATATATCAATTGCTCTTCAATTAAATATATATCTAATATATATTTATGTCTTAAACATCCAATCTTGACCCTATACGTGCGATCCGGTATGTTCATCTTTATGTTGGCAGTGAGCCGAAACCTTTAGGCCCACAAACTATAGGTGGGTTCTAGCAAACCGTTATAGCCCCCAATTAAGATGAATATATCTTTGGACATATACCTTGTAGCCTTTTTCTTATACATCCCATGCACTTAAATATCTCTATACTGCCAATACCATGACTAAGTCATCCCCTATGGTTGCAAGTACATTTCTTAATACCGAGTAGACTGAATAACTCAATCACTTAATCACCTAGTAATTAAGTATTGGGTTTGGCCAAACACTTCTCAGTCACACTCATCAAGTGGTCAGTGACATCACGATCTCATTTAAGAGATTGGCATTTCCCTTCACCTTTCTCATGATCCTTAGGTATTCACTAGCATACCCAATTATATCCATACTTGGCACTTTTGGCGTATGTCAAAGTATGTGAGATCGTCCCTAAGTTTATAGCAACATCAGGTCTAAGGATCCAATATAAGTGCTACTAGAGATTCACTTGTCTTATAAGGTCAAGTGCAATACTCTGAGTAGATCGATCTAGTACCATGTAACCTAACATGTACCCATCTCTTTAATTGACAATCCATGTCCAATGGTCGGTAGGACACCACCATACAATCAAAGACTATGCTAGCCTTTAGTTAGTATCACTCCCATGATGTAACAGATAAGGGATATTTATAGTCAAGTGTTAACCCTACTCTTAGTCCTACTTGCTAAGAGATGCTCCTAACAAATAAGATGTATGACTTAACTAATGGATACTCTATAACTATTAATTGCACAAGAAATCAATAAAAAAGATTAATACCTTTTATTATATATCAAAAATCCGATTACATTGTCAAATGGACTAGGGCATACATTAACAAGTTATATATCCCATGCCAAGCGATAGCGGTGTCCTACAAAAGGCATGGTGAAGCCACCCTCTATGCTGCTAGGATATTTCTTGATGCCGAGTAGACTAAAGTTCACGAAAATAACTAATTACCTAGTGATTACCTTATTTGGGTGCGGCCATAATCTTATCATTCTTACTCATCAAGAGGCCAGTGATATCAACCTTCAATTAAGAGAGAGGCAAATCCCTTCACATCACTCACATTCCCAACATGATCACTTGCATATCCAAATGTACCCATACTTGGTATCCTATTACGATCCCTTTGGGTGCACGTCAAAGTAAACTAGCTAGCACCTAGGTCTGTAGTGATATCTGGTCAAATGACTAAGCATAAGTACTACTTGAGAGCCTCTTATGACATAGGAATCATGTGGTGCTCTTAAAGCAGATCGATCCAATATCATGTAACCTAACATGTACTCATGCTCTTGATTGACAATCCATGTCCAATGGTCGGTAAGACACCACCATACAATCAAGGCCCATGCCAACTGTTAGTTATTATCATTCTCATGACATTCACAGATCATGGATGTCTTTATAACTATGTTCTTTTTCTACTCAATGTCTTACTGTCCGGACAATGTTACCGACATAAAGAGCAAAACAATAATTATTGGATAATTTATTAAATGCATAAGAGAGATAATAAATATGATTGTGCCTTTTTATTTATGACAAAATCTAATCACATCAAATAGGAACTAGGGCATACACTAACAATTAATGAGACCCTATATTTACATAGGATTTTTTTAAAATATATTATCTTATTATCTTATCAAAATTTGTTAATTTTTTAACTGGCTCATGTTAGGACCAGAGAAAAATATCATCTTAGAGAGTTTATTGATTTACCAAGTATCAATTTAAAGAGGTTTTACTGTATTTTTAAGGTGATGTGTTATTTTCGAAAGAAAATTGAGTAGCACTTGTTGAGAATTCATACATATTTCAGTATCTCAATCTCTACTTTTTCCCCATCAAAGTGTCACCAAAGGGTATATATTGATAAATTTCATATCAAGGCTGTAGAATTATTATTATCATTTGATGACATCCAGTTCGGTACCATCCGGTAGTCCGTACTCAGATTCCCTCACCCGGTTAAAGAAGCCGGTTACCACATCCGAATCCTAAACTCCCTTGAACAGATCTGGATTAAGCTTCCTTGATCCGCGGAGAGATCCTAGGAGAAGAGGTGGTATCCAATTAGGAGTCCACTCCCCGTGTTTTACTAGGGCAAGAGCGCTACCCACGTGGACCCTCTAAGATTAATCTTTCAGATTTGCTGGAAGTTGGATTGGTAAGCTCTTCCAGTACCAATCCAACTTTACCACCCCTCCTATAAAAGGAGGGTGTTCTTTTGAGGTAGAGGCATTTCCATTCTATTCTATTCTATTTCTATTCTATTTCCCCAAAAACTCACAATCTACGATAAGCATACTGACTTAGGCATTGGAGTCCACCCCAGAGGTTACCGGTGTCTCATCTCTGCTATCTTGCAGGAGCAATATCAGATCTGGTCAGAGCAGTAACCTGGACCCGGATCACCCGAAGGATTTACTTGAATCCATCATTTGGTGCGGTGAACGTGGACGACTGATAATGAATTCAAGTTCCGCTAACATGACTTCAGACACTTTGGGAGATGATTCTCTCGCAACCACAACAACTCCACCGGCGACGTTGAACTCATCCATATCTCCCCAGGCAGCGGTAATCAATTACATAGCTAGCAACCTGAGCCCCACCGATGCCAGAGACCTGAGGCAGGCAATTCTTCAAATTCAAAATTATGGCATGGTTAGACCAACCATCAGCAGCAGCACGTCTCATCTGATCACAGGAATTGACAGCTTGGGAATGGGAGTGGCTAGAAACCTTTTCCCACTACCAGAGTACACCATGGCCCCGCCGATGACAAACCTAGTACACGCCTTCTCAGGAGACGCCAGGCAGATAAATCAGCCAAACATGATCTTTCCTGTATACGGGGAACTTACAACCCAACATGCAATGATGGGGGTACCACCGGCTCCAACGATGTCACAAACTAGGCTACCCAACTTCCAGACCCTGGTCCAGATGCCCCCGCCTAGCTATCATCCTACCTATGGGTACATGTTGGGACCACCTCCAGCACAAACAGTAACACCTATGCCGGAAGGAGCGGACGACCCGAAGATGATGGCATTATTCAAACATTACTTCTCCCGATTCTCAGTGCCCATACAAGAACCTCTATTAGAAAGCGGAGGATCCTATTTCACCAACTGGATCCTAAACATACCATGCGACCCCAAATTCAAACAGCTGAATTTCGAGAATTATAATGGGAAAACAGATCCCTATGTCCACTCCAAAAACTACAAAAACAGGATGGAGATAGCTGGGGCCAATGAGGGACTAATGTGCAGATTATTCTCATCAACACTAGTGGGTCCGGCTTCATATTGGTTCGAAACACTCGAACCGGCCTCAATCAACAGTTGGGAACAGTTGAGGGAGCAATTCTGCACCAAGTTCTACGGTTCAGTCTCCATCGGAACAGCTAGTAGAACCTTGCATGACGTAAAACAGAGGCAAGGAGAGTCCCTCCGAGAATTCATCGACCGATTCAACCTAGCAACAGTGGAGATTCGGAGATTGGATTTCCATACGGCTCTAGAAGCACTGATCGCCAACACAACTAATGAAAGACTAAGGGCAGACCTGGTCCTGAGGAAACCCCAAAATGTAACCCAGATGATCTCCATGGCGAAGACATTCATAGAACTAGACGAAGTGGGTGCACCTGTCCGGCACAATAAAAAGGGAGAAAGGAGATCAGAAGATAGGCGGTCCAGGAGGGACAGGAGGGACCACAGACAACTGAGAGGATTCACACCCCTTAACCGGCCGCTAAGCGAGGTGCTAGTAGCGGTTGAGAAAAGCAGAGTCAAGAAGAGCCTATCCTACCCGGAAGCTAGGAGAAGGCAGATCATGGGAGAAGACGAGAGAGCGTTCTGTAAATACCACCATTTAAACGGCCATGACACGGACGACTGCAAGTGTCTGGCTGAGGACATCGAGGAACTGATTAAGAGAGGCAGGCTCCAAAAGTTTATGCAGAGGAAAGGCAAAGAGGAACCAAAACGATCGGCTGATGAAGAGTGCCAACCGACCAAAAGAACGAAAGGAGTGGTTATGGTAATAGTAGGAGGAGATCCGCCGGCTAAAAACGTCAAAAGAGTCAAAGAAACCGAAAGAGACACCAAGCCTAACCCTCCCTTCTCAGAGAATAGAGTAGCACCGGGGTCATACAGACGCCCTGGTCATAGAAGCAGAAATCAAAGGTTACCTGGTCAAGCGTATCCTGGTGGACACGAAAAGCTCGACCAACATCATCACCAAACATGCAGTAGAGAAATTGAGAGTAGCGCCTAGTCGAATCCATCTGGTCCACGCCCCACTGGTCGGTCTCAGTGGACACACTGTACTGGTAACATGTCAAGTAACGTTGGATAAGGAAATAAGGGACGAGAAACACGTATGGAGGACAAAGGCAGATTTCACCATAATAGATTCTCCGCTGGCATACAACGCCATACTAGGGAGACCACTTCTCTCAGAGTCAGAGGCGGTCTTATCAATCCGGTATCTGACGTTACAAATACCCACCGCTTCCGGATGGGCAATAGCCAGAGGAAGCCAACAGATAGCCCAAAGGACATATCTCGCTTCTCTGCAACCAGAGAGAAGCCCGGAGGAAGAGGAAAGAAAGACGGAACCGGTGGACAAATTGGAAACACTAACAATCACGTCAGACAGAAACGTATGGATATCTTAAGAGCTAGACAGTGGCATCAAGGAGCAGATAATACAAGTAATAAAAGAAGAGCAGAGCACATTCACCTGGAAAATTAGTGACATAGAAGGAGTACCCTCAGAAATAATGAAACACTCACTCAACGTACGGAAGCAACTCTAGTGGTCCAGAAGAGGCGAAAGTATGCACCGGAAAGACAGAGGGCAATCGAGGAAGAGATCCAGAGGCTGCTTGAGGCAGGACACATCTGGGAAGTTCAATACCCCAAATGGCTGGCGAACGTAGTGATGGTAAAGAAGGCTAGTGGAAAATGGCGCATGTGCGTAACAAGGCATGTCCCAAAGATAGCTACCCACTGCCCAACATTGACCAACTGGTCGATTCGACTGCCAGTTACGCCATATATTCGTGCCTTGACGCGGCATTCGGATATCACCAGATTCCCATGGACCTGGCAGATCAGGAGAAAACCTCTTTCATAACGCACAAAGGGACATACTGTTACTAGGTCATGCCCTTCGGATTAAAAAACGCAGGAGCCACCTACCAAAGGTTGGTGAATGGTATGTTTAAAGATTTGATTGGGAGGACAGTCGAAGTATACGTAGATGACATGATTGTCAAGAGTCGGACCCTGAATGACCACCCCAGAGACTTAAGGGAGGCATTCTCCATCCTCTAGAGGCACAGGCTTAAGCTCAATCCAAAAAAATGCATATTCAGAGTACAGGGTGGTAAATTCCTGGGTTTCATGATCTCACAGAGGGGGATTGAAGCAAACCCCAAGAAGATAAAGGCAGTATTAGAGATGGCTCCGCCCAAGACTCTCAATGACATCCAGAAGCTAAATGGAAGAGTCACCGCCCTAGGAAGGTTCATCTCATTCTCCATAAAAAGATGCATGCCATTTTACAAAGCACTTAAGAAAGGGCAGGCCTTCAAGTGGGATAAGGAGTGCCATGAGTTGTTTGACCAACTGAAGCAGTTTCTCATAACACCCCCGCTGCTGAGCAGACCGGTGCCGGGAGAAAAATTGTATGTATACTTAGTAGCTGTTAAAGAAGCCGTTGGATCGATTCTAGTAAGAGAAGAGGGCGGACAGTAGTATCCAGTGTATTACACCAGTAAGGTATTACGAGGGGCAGAGAAAAGATATCCCAACATTGAGAAAATGGCACTAGCCCTGCTTTCCACAGCCAACAGACTAAGGCCCTACTTCCAGGCTCATACCATCATCGTTAGAACTGGGTTCCCGCTCAGAAAGGTGCTGCAAAGGCCTGAAACATCTGGGAGATTGGCAAAATGGGCGATACGTCTAGGAGAATTCGACATCAGATTCGAACCCAGACAAGCCTTGAAAGCTCAAATCCTGGCAGACTTCGTAACAGAGTTCAAAGACCTCGAGCATGACTCAACACCTCCATCTGAAGAATGGGACATCTTTGTGGACGGAGCGTCGTCAAAGGAAGGGGCCGGAGTAGGCATATATATCAAAGGACCAAACCGGATCCGACTCCACTATACAATGAAGTTGGACTTTCCAATGACAAATAACACAGCAGAATACGAGGCGATGATCTAGGGACTTGAACTGATCAAAGAGATAGGGCCAGACAGAGTCCGGATACTCAGCGACTTGAGATTGGTGTCAAACCAGATAAACAAGCACGTTGAAGTGCGAGACCCGGCCATGAAAGGATACTTGGACACGGTCCAGAGATTGCTAAAATAGATTGAGGCACAAGGAACAATATGGAAGATAGAAAACATACCCTGGGAAGCCAACAGCTTGGCGGACGACCTCGCTAAAGCCGCCTCAAGCAAGGAAGAGTGGCAACATCTACACTGTCCATACGAGGTACAATCACACCCTAGCAAGGAGCAAAATGAAGCCCTGAAAATAGACCATGGTAGCGCGTGCTGGATGACACCCATCTTTGACTTCCTAAAAAAGGGAATATTGCCAGAAGATGAATCAGCGGCTCACCGAATCTCGGGGAAATCTGCTAGGTATGCTGTTATAGGCGGACAGCTTTACCGCAAGTCTTTCAGTTGCCCATGGATGAAATGCGTCTCGCCAGAAGAAGGGAACTACGTGTTGAGAGAACTCCACGAGGGGATTTGCGGGTCACATCAGGTCGCCCAGACCATAGTCTGTAGAGCAATGCTCATGGTGCTGGGATTCGTCACGGGAAACCGACCGACAAAAGTGCAGAAACACGCATCAATTTCCTCGAATCCGGGTCCCGGGAGCTTAAGTAGTGAAAATCAAAAACAAAACACAAAGGAGGAGTATAAAAGTCTCACCAAGATATCTCTAAAGAGATAGAAGAAGACTGCAAAAATCAAGTATAGATTTCCTCCACCGATGCGTACACGAACGGCTCTCGAACTGAAACCCGTGCTAGCGACTCGGAAAATTCAAGAAGAGAGGAAGAGAGGGCAGCCAAGAGAACTTGGTTAGAGTGAATTGGTTGAATCATATTTAGTCTTATATCTCTCACCAAAGAAGAGGCAAAAAATATCCAAGGAAGCAAAGTCCAACTTTGCTTACCTCAAAGTCAACCATGACTCACCAATTTCAATCATCACATTTTGGCTAAAGAATGAGTCACCTCCCTTGTCCAAAAACTTGAAGATTCGACCAAGAGGTGGAAAGGAGTGGGAGACATTTGTCTTTACTCATAATGACCAACAAATATCCAAGTTGGTAAAGTCCAACTTTACTAACCAAAAGTCCACCATGACTCACCCATTTGATCATTACCTTTTGTCCAATAATGACTCATTCTTCTCATCTTAAATATTCATCATTCTTGCCTTAAACCCACCATGAATTTCAGCCAACACATGATGAATAAGTGGGCTTACCATTTCAAGCCCTAACCCACTTTAATTCTTTGGTTTCTATTTGATTTCAAATAACATTGTAATTCAACATGTATGTAAGTATATTGTACCATATAATATGTTACATACATGTCACTCAGTACTTTACTGAGACGATATCACCGGCCTCTTGATGAATGTTACTGATAAGAGTGTGGCCACACCCAAACAAGATGAGATCTTATTTGTGAGCATCAGTTCATTTGGGATCAAGTAATGTCCGGACACATATAGAGGGTGATCAACCATGCCTCTGTGTTGGACACCGATATCAGTGACATGGGACATACAAGTTCAACTACAGGGTTACGGTGACAATTTGACTGCTATCTCCGTCTTAATTGGGGGCTACAGTGGCTTGCTAGAGCCCGCCTGTAGTCTGTGGGCCTTGGCCCACTGCCAACATAAAGACGGGCCCATTGGATCATACACATTGAACGTCTGGACTTTAACTAGTCGGATTAAGTGTGTGTTGGGATTTTTCACCGGAAATCACCCGATAAAAGCGGAAGAACGCAGTGATTTCCTCAAATCCAGTCCCAGGAGCAATTGATGTGGAAATTGAAAAACATAAAATTAAATAGAAAGAGATTAAAATTTCATACCAGAAAAATCTCTTTCAGAGACGGATGATGACTGCAGAACTCAATTTAGAATTCCTCCACTCTCATGTACACGAATGCTTAGCGAATGCAACCCGTGCTAGCGTTGGAAAAACTGAACAAAGGAGAGGAGAGGCTATAGAAATTTCGGCTAGGAGCTATTTTGCAAGGGGTGGCCGAAATTTTCTAACCCTAGGTATTTATACCTAGGGTTGGCCGAATTCCTTAGGGAATTCTGGCCCATCTTGGCTCCTTTCTATTTTGTGCGGGCTTCCATGTTTTAATCCAGGCCCAGTCTAATTTTAATTATTCTGGTTTAAATTAATTTCAAGCCCAATTTTAATATACCCATGTATTTAATATATTACTCCAAGTAATATATCATTAACATCTAAATTAAAATTAGTTTGACATTTAATTTAATCCATCAAATTAAAATTAACTCAACACAAAATAAAATCATATGTAAACCCATACATATGAATATTTCCACCTAGGAAATAATTTCATAATTAATCTAATTAATTATGAAGAGCCAATAGAATATATTAATTTTATTATTATGACCAATCCAATTGATCCTTATAATATAATTAATATATACATGCTTCTCCCTCCACTGTGTATACTCCAAGTATACAAGTAATTCCTTAAGTCTGCATTCTATCATTCTATGTGTACGATCCTGTGGGCCCATCTTTATGTTGGCAGCGGGCCTTTGGCCCGCAGACTGCAGTTGGGCTCTAGCAAGCCACTGCAGCCCCCAATTAAGATGGAGATGGCAGTCTAACTGATATCATAACCCTGTAGTTTAAACTTGTACATCCCATGTCATTGATATGGGTGTCCAACACAGAGGCATGGATTGATCACCCTCTTTTTGTGTCCGGACATTAACTTGATCCCGAATGTACTGATGCTCACAAACAAGTTCCAACTTGTTTGGGTGTGGCCACACTCTTATCAGTCACATTCATCAAGTGGCCGGTGATATCTTCTCAGTTGGTTACTGAGTGACAAATCCCTTCTGCATATCCATAGTATTACCATGTTCAGAGACATACCCGAAAGTACCCATACTTGGCACCCTATTACAGGCCCTTTAGGCGTACCCCTAAGTATGCGACTTCACATGTAACACCATCATATGGTCAGGTCAAAGGATCCATACAAGTACTACACGAGAATCCATTGTGATACCATACCATGTGGATTACTCGTTTAGTGGATCTATCCAGTACCATGCTCCCAGGCATGTACCCATTAACTTGGTTGACATTCCCTGTCCAATGACCGGTAAGACACCGCCATACAACCAGGTTAATGATAGTCTGTTGTCCCATTCATTCCCATGACTGGAACAGACTACGGATCTATTTATGGTCATATCGTTAACCCTATCCATGGTCTTACTGCTAAGTGCATGACACTTGTCGTCATGGATATAGATATGTCCATTGGATACTTCATTCACTATACTGCACAAGATAAATATAATAAATGAATTGATGCCTTTATTAATGACACAAATGAGTACAACACATAAATCCAATAAATGTATCGTACAAATACAAGGACCAATGCCTCGGGACTAGGGCATTTCCAACAATCTCCTACTTACACTAGTTCCAACTAGGCATGGGCCTAATCCCTATAGATCTAGTATGACCCTCGTGCTTGGGCTGGGCCAGCGCCTTGGTCAATGGATCTGCGACATTATCCTCAGTGTCCACTCTGTGCAATGCAATGTCACCTCTCTCCGCGATTTCTCGTATGAGGTGAAACTTTCTGAGCACGTGCTTTGTGTTCTTGTGTGATCGGGGCTCCTTAGCTTGTGCGACGGCCCCATTGTTGTCACAGAAGATATCGACTGGGTCCTGGATAGTTGGTACTACTCCCAACTCAGTGATAAACTTCTTCATCCACACAGCTTCCTTAGCTGCATCACACGCAGCGATGTACTCAGCTTCTATTGTAGAGTCCGCTATGGTTGGTTACTTTGAGCTCCTCCAGCTTACAGCACCACCATTCAGCAAGAATACATACCCTGACTGTGATTGGTACTCATCTTGGTCTGTCTGGAAGCTTGCATCAGTATACCCAGTAACTGATAGCACTTCCTGACCACCATACACCAAGAAGCTATCCTTAGTCCGGTTAAGGTACTTGAGGATTGCCTTGACAGCTTTCCAGTGATCCTCCCCGGGATCCTGCTGGTATCGGCTCGTCATACTCAGTGCAAAGGCGACATCAGGTCTCGTACATAACATAGAGTACATAATTGATCCAATAGCCGAGGCATATGGATCCAATTTCATGTTCTCCCTGTCCTCCCTTGTTTTAGGACAGTTCTTCTTACTAAGTTTCAGCCCATGGCCCATTGGCAAGAAACCTTTCTTGGCCCGGTCCATGCTGAATCTTTTCAGAACTTTGTCAATGTACGAAGCCTGACTTAGGCCCAGAAGCCGATTTGATCTATCCCTATAGATCCTGATCCCTAGGATCATCTCAGCTTCGCCTAAGTCCTTCATTGCGAAGCACTTACTCAGCCACTGCTTTACCCCTTGCAGTGTAGGTATGTCGCTTCCAATGAGTAGGATGTCGTCTACGTAAAGTACCAAAAATGTGACAGTGCTCCCACTAGTCCTCTTATACACACAAGGCTCATCCAGATTCTGTATGAAGCCATATTCCTTTATAGCCTCATTGAATCTTAGATTCCAACTACGGGATGCTTGCTTCAGTCCATAAATGGACCTCTGAAGTTTGCATACCCTTCCCGGATACTTAGGATCGACAAAACCCTCAGGTTGTGTCATGTACACATCCTCGAGTAGCTTCCCATTAAGGAAAGCGGTTTTGACATCCATCTGCCATACCTCATAGTCATACCATGCGGCTATGGCCAGCAGTATCCTGATGGATTTGAGCATGGCTACTGGTGAGAAAGTTTCATCATAGTCTATCCCATGGACTTGTCTGAAACCTTTCGCAACCAGACGCCCCTTGAAGGTATTATCAGCTTTCAGCTTATAGCACCACTTGCAACCTATAACCTTAGCACCCGGAGGTGGATCAACCAAGTTCCAAACTTGGTTATCGTACATAGATTGCATTTCTGCCTCCATGGCTTTACGCCAATTTGCAGATTATGGGCTAGCCATAGCCTCCTGGTAGGTTTTGGGTTCTTCTTCATCCCAGATGAGCAGAGTTTGATCATCGGTGACGAGGAAACCATACCTCTCCGGTTCCCGACGATCCCTACCAGACCTTCTAGGTTCTTGTGTGGCCTGGGTCGGTGCTTCCACTTGTGGAAGCTCCACCTGGGCCTCCGAGCTATCCTCTTCAGGAGCTTGTGGACCTTGAACTTCCCTGAGTTCAACATTTCTCCCACTATCTTTCTTGGAAAGGAACTCCTTTTCCAGAAAGACCCCCTTCCTTGCCACGAACACCTTGTTCTCGGCGGGGTTGTAGAAGTAATACCCTTTGGTTTCCCTAGGGTAGCCCACAAACAGGCATTTATCGGTTTTGGGCTCTAGCTTGCCACTAGTCAATTTCTTGACATGTGCTTCACATCCCCAAACCCTTAGGAAAGACACATTGGGCTCCTTGCCCATCCATATCTGATATGGGGTCTTTTCCACTGCCTTAGTCGGAGTATTGTTTAATACGAGAGCTGCTGTCTCGAGGGCGTGTCCCCAGAAGCTAATTGGGAGAGATGCTTGACTCATCATTGAGCGGACCAAGTCCAACAAAGTCCTATTCCTCCGTTCAGACACCCCATTCCATTGTGATGTTCCGGGAGGAGTGAGCTGTGGAACTATTCCATGCTCTCTCAGGTATGAGTCAAACTCTAGGCTCATATACTCACCGCCTCGGTCCGACCGAAGGGTTTTGATATTCCTGCCTAGCTGGTTCTGTACCTCGTTCCTAAATTCCTTGAACCTATCAAGGGTTTCGGACTTGTGTTTCATCAGATAGACATAGCCATATCTGCTGAAATCATCCGTGAACGTGACGAAGTACAGATGCCCACCTCTGGTCGCTGCGCTCATAGGTCCACATACATCTGAATGTATTAGGTCCAACAAGCCAGTGGCCCTTTCAGCTCTTTTGCTAAAAGGCGCCTTTGTCATCTTGCCTCTTAAACATGATTCGCATGTGTCAATTGACTCCAAGTCAAATGACCCTAGGACTCCAGCTTTGTGAAGTCTAGCTATGCGCTTCTCGTTTATATGGCCAAGACGACAATGCCATAGGTAGACTGGATTAAGTTCGTTAAGCTTAACCCTTTTCGTGTTTATGTTATAGATGTGATTGGTTTCATTTAAGTCCAGGACATACAGGCCATTATTTAATAGAGCATCTCCATAAAATAACCCCTCTCTAGATATTGAAATTCGACCATTTATAATAGAAAATTCAAATCCAGACATGTCCAACATTGATACAGAAATAATATTCCTGCACATTGCAGGTACAAAGTAACAATGTTCCAAAATTAAAACCAATCCACTGGGCATCACTAGGTGGTATTCGCCGATCTCTATGGCAGCAACCCTTGCTCCATTCCCGACCCGCAAGTCCACCTCCCCCGACCCCAGCAACCTTCTGTTCTTAAGTCCCTGCACATTGCAACAAATGTGAGAACCACATCCAGTATCCAATACCCAGGATGTTGAAACAGTAAGGTTAATATCTATAACATAAATACCTGAAGAGGACGCACCTTGGCCCCTTCTCTGCTCTCCCATCAGTTTGGGACACGATCTCTTCCAATGGCCCGCCTGTCTGCACCCGAAACAGACGTCCTCAGGACCTGCCTTTTGCTGGCCTTTGGGTTGGGCCTTGGCCTTCTTGGCTTTGGCCTTCTTGGCTTTGGCCTTTTTGGCTTTAGCCTTGGCCTTTTCCTTGGCCTTACCCTTAGCAAGAGGAGCGTTCCCCTTGTTAACCAGCAGCACCGGTGGAGTCTTCTTGATCGACTGCTCAGTAAGCTTGAGCATCCCATGCAGCTCACTGACAGTACGGTTCATCCCTTGCATATTATAGTTAAGGATGAACTGATCATAAGAATCCGGTAAGGATGCCAGGATCGTGTCCACCGCCAACTCTTAAGAGATAGGCGATCCGAGACGGGCCAAAGTATCCAAATAGCCCTTCATCTTGAGCACGTGAGCACTCACAGATGTCCCGGCCCCCATCTTACAAGAGTGGAATGCCTTATTGGTCAGGTACCTTTCCTGACGAGCTTGCTCTTGAAACATCTCATTAAGAGTTGTTATCATAGCATAGGCTTGATGGTCCATAAACTGTTTTTGCAGTTCGGGGACCATGCACGCCAACATAAGGCACGTCACATCCCGGTTGTCCTTGACGTGCGCCTCGTATTCCGCTAGCTATGCAGCCGTCGGATTACGTCCCTGAGGCGCAGCCGGCACAGGCCTTTCCAGCACATACTCTTTTGACTCTTGTCTTAGAACTATCCTCAAGTTCCTAGACCAGTCTAAAAAGTTAGGACCGGAAAGCTTGTCCTTCTCAAGAATCGATCGCAGTGATAAGGTATTAGTGTTTGCCATTTGGGTGTTTCTACACAGAAAAACATTTAGAGTGTTAATAAAGGGCTTTACTTTGTTGTTCCCATATAAAATTAATAATGAATCAAGTTATTAATTTAACCGAGTTGTTGGGCGCATGGGCCGAGATCCATATTTCATTAAGATATAGCCAAACGAGGGTTTGGTACAACTACACCTTAACTATTTAGGTAGGAACGCCGTCCAATCCCAACCTAGGGACTCTCGGTTTGATGGGCTTGTTGGCACTTACCCATCTGTGCTAAGGGCCAGGAGAATCCTACTACCCATGCTAAGTCAAAACCTCCATTCAAGTGTTAGAGTATCCCATACTCTAACCCAGTACAAAGTGACAATACTCCAGTGCATCCTGCGAGGGCATGGTCTACAACTGGCCTATTCCCACTTCGATTCGGTTTTGAATGAGGGAAGCACTTTTAAGCGACTTAGTAATTTCCATTTGGTTATTAGATTCAATTATAACGGCTTACATACATAAAACGCGTGAATGAGCTATATGTAACATACATTCATACATGCAAAAGAATATATAAAATGATTAAATAAAATAAAATGGACTGCTATGGGCCTATGTTACATCCTAATATAATTCTAGTAAACCTATACTAGAAATACATATTAGGTGGGCCTCCTCCTTCTCCTTCTGGGCTTGCACCTCCATTTGGGCTTGCACCTCCATTTTGGGCTCACCACTCCATGGGCTTCTTCTTTTACAAATTTTATAATATTTAACTTAAAATAAAATAAAATTACATTAAAAGAAAACGACACGCAGGCCGTATTTACCCAAAAGAAAAAATACAACCCAACTCGTAAAAGGCCCAATAGCATCCAATCATACATTCATTCAACCATACATATGCATCCAATACATATAATTCAAAAGCATGTGAAAATGCATGATTTAAGCCCATTTAAATTATGTCAAAGCCATTATAAGGAAATCGCCAATTTTGGCCCACCATGGTTCTAACCCTTAACGGGCTTTGGGCCTCCAGCCCAGGCAGTCCAACTGCTCCCACTGGAATTGGGAAACCATGGGTCCAATTTAGCCGTCCGAGTAATTGTGCCAAAATTACCCGAACCAACTTCCATTAACCATATTAATTTCCAAAACTAATATTGCATGAACGAAATTAAAATTCATTCAAGAAACCACACGCATTTAAATTACATAAATTTAAACACACGAATTTTAAAACCAATTAAAATTTCAAAACTGGGCCCCGGACCCAAAACCCACAAAATCCAAAAACTGGGCCCGGCCCACTGCAGCTAGGGCAACAGAGTTGCCCTAGCAGCAGCAGCGGCGCAGCCACCTAGCGGCTGCCCGCTGCTGCCGTGCGGCAGCCGCTGCGCAGTGGCCGCCCAGCGGCCACTGCCCAGCAGCAGCTCGCTGCTGCCCAGCAGCGGCTGCTGATGCTGGTGCAGCAGCAGGCAGCGGCTGCCGCCGCGCCTCCCGCCGCGTGCGGCGGCCGCCGGCGGCGATTCCGCCGCCGGGAGGCCGATTTTTTTTTTTTTTAAACAGAATTTAAAAATTAAAACAACCAATCACCATCCATAGCAATTCACCAAGAATTACAAAATACACAATAAAATTAAACTAACATAAACCTATATGCAAATTTAATTTTTATTGCATAAAACATATGGGAAAAATCATAAAACCCATACCAAGAACCCCAATCAAAAACAACCAATTTCAAAACAGGGATTCATCCATATTAATCAATCTCCACGGATCAAAAGCCCGCTCTGATACCACTGTTGGGATTTTTCACCGGAAATCACCCGATAAAAGCGGAAGAACGCGGTGATTTCCTCAAATCCAGTCCCAGGAGCAATTGATGTGGAAATTGAAAAACATAAAATTAAATAGAAAGAGATTAAAATTTCATACCAGAAAAATCTCTTTCAGAGACGGATGATGACTGCAGAACTCAATTTAGAATTCCTCCACTCTCACGTACACGAACGCTTAGCAAATGCAACCCGTACTAGCGTTGGAAAAACTGAACAAAGGAGAGGAGAGGCTATAGAAATTTCGGCTAGGAGCTATTTTGCAAGGGGTGGCCGAAATTTTCTAACCCTAGGTATTTATACCTAGGGTTGGCCGAATTCCTTAGGGAATTCTGGCCCATCTTGGCTCATTTCTATTTTGTGCGGGCTTCCATGTTTTAATCCAGGCCCAGTCTAATTTTAATTATTCTGGTTTAAATTAATTTCAAGCCCAATTTTAATATACCCATGTATTTAATATATTACTCCAAGTAATATATCATTAACATCTAAATTAAAATTAGTTTGACATTTAATTTAATCCATCAAATTAAAATTAACTCAACACAAAATAAAATCATATGTAAACCCATACATATGAATATTTCCACCTAGGAAATAATTTCATAATTAATCTAATTAATTATGAAGAGCCAATAGAATATATTAATTTTATTATTATGACCAATCCAATTGATCCTTATAATATAATTAATATATACATGCTTCTCCCTCCACTGTGTATACTCCAAGTATACAAGTAATTCCTTAAGTCTGCATTCTATCGTTCTATGTGTACGATCCTGTGGGCCCATCTTTATGTTGGCAGCGGGCCTTTGGCCCGCAGACTGTAGTTGGGCTCTAGCAAGCCACTGCAGCCCCCAATTAAGATGGAGATGGCAGTCTAACTGATATCATAACCCTGTAGTTTAAACTTGTACATCCCATGTCATTGATATCGGTGTCCAACACAGAGGCATGGATTGATCACCCTCTTTTTGTGTCCGGACATTAACTTGATCCCGAATGTACTGATGCTCACAAACAAGTTCCAACTTGTTTGGGTGTGGCCACACTCTTATCAGTCACATTCATCAAGTGGCCGGTGATATCTTCTCAGTTGGTTACTGAGTGACAAATCCCTTCTGCATATCCATAGTATTACCATGTTCAGAGACATACCCGAAAGTACCCATACTTGGCACCCTATTACAGGCCCTTTAGGCGTACCCCTAAGTATGCGACTTCACATGTAACACCATCATATGGTCAGGTCAAAGGATCCATACAAGTACTACACGAGAATCCATTGTGATACCATACCATGTGGATTACTCGTTTAGTGGATCTATCCAGTACCATGCTCCCAGGCATGTACCCATTAACTTGGTTGACATTCCCTGTCCAATGACCGGTAAGACACCGCCATACAACCAGGTTAATGATAGTCTGTTGTCCCATTCATTCCCATGACTGGAACAGACTACGGATCTATTTATGGTCATATCGTTAACCCTATCCATGGTCTTACTGCTAAGTGCATGACACTTGTCGTCATGGATATAGATATGTCCATTGGATACTTCATTCACTATACTGCACAAGATAAATATAATAAATGAATTGATGCCTTTATTAATGACACAAATGAGTACAACACATAAATCCAATAAATGTATAGTACAAATACAAGGACCAATGCCTCGGGACTAGGGCATTTCCAACAGTGTGTACTTGGAGTATACATGTTTGAAGAGAGAGAGATTTATTAATTATATTCTAGGTCAATTAGATTGATCAAAAGAAATGTACCCATTAACCTGGTTGACATTCCATGTTCTATGACCGGTAAGACACTGCCATACAACCAGGCTAATGATAGTCTTTAGTTCCATTCATTCCTATGATTGGAACAGACTACAGATGACTTTATGGCCATATCATTTTCCCTATCCACAGTCTTACTGCCAAGTGCCTCACAGTTGACAATATGGATATGGATATGTCCATTGGATACTCTATTTAAAATATTGCACAAGACATAAAGTAAATAGATAGATGCCTTTATTTATTAACACAAATTGTAATGTATGATACAAAGACAAGGACTAATGCCTCGGGACTAGGGCATATCCAACACATGGGGTACTTCTGGGAAACAATGAAAGAAGACGGAGACACCTACATCTCAGCCTGTCACTAGTGCCAGGTACACGCCAAGAAAACCAACCAACCCCCGGTGGAACAACAGCCCATCCTAATAGCCTGGCCTTTTTCGATATGGGGGATCGACCTTGTGGGCCCGATGCCGGAAGCAAGTAGACAGAGGAAGTGGATAATTGTTGCAGTTGATCACTTCACCAAATGGGTGGAAGCAGAAGCTCTCTCCACCATCACTCCTGAAAAAGTAATAACCTTTGTGAAGGAATACATCCTAGGAAGGTTCGGCATACCGAACACAATCATCACGGATAATGGGACCCAATTCACCTCCAGAAAATTCAAAGAGTTCTGCGAAAGCTTCCACATCACACACAGGTGTAGCTCGGTTGCACATCCGTAGAGCAACAGCATGATAGAGGTTACCAACCATACCATATATGATGGCATCAAGAAAAGGTTGGAGGGGCACAAGGGAGCATGGGCTGATGAGCTTAATAGCGTACTATGGGCATACAGAACCACCCCAAGACGGGCCACAGGGGAGACTCCCTTCGCCCTAACATACGGTACTGAAGCAGTGATCCCGGTGGAAATAGGCTCCCCCAGTGACCAGGTGACTTACTACAGTGAAGCTCAGAATGGCATCAACCTTCGTTTTCACTTGGACTCACTGGAGGAAAGAAGAGAGAGGGCCTTCATCCTCATGGCAGCATACAAAAATAAAGTCGCTCGATACCATGACAAGAAAGTAAGGGCGGTAGCCTTCCAGCCAGGAGATCTTGTGCTGCGAGACACGGAGGCCTCACAAGCTAGGGAAGGAAAAGGAAAGCTAGCTGTCAAATGGGAGGGACTGTACCGGATCAATAAGGCTCTAGGACCGGCCACATACAAATTATGCCACATTGATGGAAGAGACATTCCACGCACATGGAATTCGAGAGCACTAAGAAAATATCACCAGTAAAGCATGTTGCACTCTTTTTCCCTCGGCAGCGGTTTTTCCCGCAGGGTTTTCCCTGCTGAGGTTTTTAACGAGGCAACTATAGCTCTAGTGCTGTATCTTCATACTTTAATGGAAATTCGCTTTCGAATATATTTTTTCTATGCTTGACCATTTTTATTATGCTTGACCATTTTTATTCGCTTTCGAATATATTCTATGCTTGACCTTTTTTATTCGCTTTCGGTAAAATCGCTGTCCTAGCTAAACATTTGATTCCGAATGACAATTTAAACCCGGCTTCAATCAATAGCAGCCACAAGCAGATTCGCTTTTGAACACATTTAATCTCTACATTTAAGTTGGCTTTCAAACACCAAAAACACTGAATCCAAAGGAAAACCGTATCACAAGAATTTTGCATTTCATTAAATGCCCCGTTAGGGGAAATGATTACATTTACAATAATGTCAAGGATCCTACGTTCTAGCCTGATCCCCGGATCGCTTGACTGATCCTTCTTCAGGCACTGAGACAACAGGGGGAGCATCCTCTTCCTCCTCAGGGAGATCAGCTTCATCAGGAAAGTCCACCTCTATGTCACCAAAAGACACATCAGGGTGAACCTCAGAGCACTTCTGAAGGATGCGATCACCATACAGAAGGGCAAGACGCCCGTATGTGAGGGTCCTTTCCTTCAGCTTCTCCTCCGCCGCCACCCGGTTGCTTTCACGGGATTTCTTCTCCTGCTCCAGGGCCGCTTCTACTAGCTGAAGAGAGCGTTTAAAGGCCGTACTCTCAGTGGCAACAGCATCAAGAGCCTTCTTTTACTGCTCGGCTTCCACTTTCACCTTAGCAAACCCTATTCCAGCCTTTTTCTCTCTAGAGCGCCGGTAATACTCTGATCGTAGATACTATCCGCCTCTTTCACTCTCTTCAGCTCCTCATAGAGGAAAGGGATGGCCTACAAATACAAACAAAGACAATTATATACAACCAAAAGATGAGGGGAAAAGTCCAGGACTTACTATGTATAGCTTGCTTAAGACCCGAGTCCCGATGGTCCCGTTAGTCAGATTCTTCATCCGGGAGGAGTCAACAGGGAGGTACATCTCGTTGCTCAGCTCCAGTTGTACCAAGGGATCGGCCAGACTAGCATCCTTGCCGAATTTTGAGATAAGGATGTCCCTTATCAGGCTATCGGTATTTACTAGACCACAAAAGTCAGGCGCTACTTCCTGTGAAGCAAGGAAAATTGAGCACCACAACCTAGTATCACCTAAACAAGAGAGGAAACAGGAAGAACATACCACTCGGGCTTTCTTCCCTTTATCCGAACCGGATGTGGGAACGCCAGACCTCTTCTTAGTTGCAGGTGCGGGCTCCACACTCCCACTAGGAATATCAACTGGATCTGGTGGACCAGTAGAAGAGATGGCTAGGACCGGTGCGGCTGCGGCAGTCGACGCCTTTGATCCACTCCTCCAAGCACGCAAGGCTGCAACCGTATCAGCAAGTGACATCCCTGCCACAAAAGGAAAATACAAAAATAAGTATAAACAAATACCTCGGCTCTCTAAGGGATCATTAAAGAACGAGTTCTCTCAAAAGACTCCGACGTAGGAAGCCTGGCGGCGTCGGAATCCACCTCCACAGAAAGGGATACTGGGCGAGAAGCAGTGCTAGAAGTCCATGAATAACTTGAAGAACCCATAATCCCAACCGACAAACAGGAAGTTTTCACCTTAGAACTAAGAACAGGGAACAGAAGAAAAATAGACAAAAGCAGCAGGAGGCAGCAGAGGAAGGAAGAGAGAACTTACTGGTTTTGGGTAGTGAAAATGCAAAGAAACAAAGAATGACACTCAGAGCCAAAATCAGCGAATTAAATATCCTTCTAACGGTCGCAATATTTGAAAATTAGGAGTCAAATCAAAAGTCACGTCTCTGCAGCTACACAGTACGTGGCATACAATGGGTGAGCACGTGTTCCTAGGTAGGGTTTTAGACGTTAAACCCTAAAGGGTTTTTTCTGACTTGGGGGGGGGGGGGAATTCTGATGACATCCGGTCCGGTACCATCTGGTAGTCCGGACTCAGATTCCTTCACCCGGTTAAAGAAGCCGGTTACTACATCTGGATCCTAACCTCCCCTGAACAGATCCGGATTAAGCTTCCTTGATCCGCGGAGAGATCCTAGGAGAAGAGGTGGTGTCCAATTAGGAGTCCACTCCCCGTGTTTTACTAGGGCAAGAGCGCTTCCCACGTGGACCCTCTAAGATTAATCTTTCAGATTGGCTGGAAGTTGGATTGGTAAGCTCTTCCAATACCAATCCAACTCTACCACCCCTCCTATAAAAGGAGGTGTTCTTTTGAGGTCCAGGCATTTCCATTCTATTCTATTCTATTTCTATTCTATTTCCCTAAAAACTCACAATCTACGATAAGCATACTGACTTAGGCATCGGAGTCTACCCCAGAGGTTATCGGTGTCTCATCTCTTCTATCTTGCAGGAGCAATATCAGATCCGGTCAGAGTAGTAACCTGGACCCGGATCACCCAAAGGATTTACTTGAATCCATCATTATTATTATTATTATTATTATTATTATTATTATTTTGCAAGTATAAATATTTTCAAGTACTATATATCTTTTTTTTGGTGAAAATTTTCTTACTATAATTTAACTTCTCTACTCTTTTTTTTTTTTTTTTTTTTTTTTTCAGTTATTATCTAAGCTTCTTTTATTATCAAATGAAACATTAAAATTGATAAGCTGAGACATAATTCCTTTCGTTTTTGAAAGAATGTCGTTTAAAGTTTAGATATATGGACTAAATAAAAGCCATCAATTTTTTCAATTATAATATAATTTTATTAAATTATTTTTTTGAAAGCCAAACACTTCGTTAATCGATATTAAATACAATGATAGATTTGAAAAGAAAATGTTAAATGTATTATTTATTTTCTGAAATGATAAATATTTTTGAAACAAAAGCATATACGTAAATGGCATGGAGAGTATTAGAATGAAAAGGGAAAATTGTAATCATCATCTATAAATTTGATAAAACGCAAATGATATTTTCATTAGAGTGATATAAATTTTCTAACATGAAAGATTGAAGCATGTATATATAATTTAATACATAATAAGATAAGTGCTATTTTTGTCTCTATAGTCCTAAGATTAGAGGGAAGATCAATTTTATTTTTATTATAGTCCAATGTTGCTTGCATAATATATTTCTTAATTTTTAATTTATCATTTTTGAGGGATTTTTTCAGTATTTACTATTTACATAGAAAATAAGAAAATTGGCTCAATATATGTCATAGGAGTAAAATTAAAAATGATTATATTGTAGATATAACATTGAATCATTTTATACGTTAAGAATAAATTAAATTAATCTTTAACGGTGAAATCGACACTTAACTATGTTGTAAAATTGAAAGTCTCCATTGCTTGGGAGCCAGCCTTAAGAAGCAGCTCAAGTGCAGGACCATGAACATATACATGTATATATATCATAATATTATATGATATTTCTCCCCAAAAAAAAAAAAAAAAAACCGATAATAATAATATTATATGATATTGCGGAGTGTCTCGGGAATCAGGGGAGTGAATGGCAGGACAACACGTGATAAAATAGGGCTCGTGAAATTGTAAAATTAACGTTGGATCGGTGGATAAAATTTAGTAATTAATTACACCATTTTCAACTCATTTTTTGTTTTCTTCATAAGAATCCAATGAACAATTCACACTATGATGCTGCATGCCTACCTCTTTACTCCATGTGTACTGTATTTTATACCATAATGCATTTCTTGTCTCTTTACATCCTAAACTCAAACACTGAATAACGGTACTATGTATTGGACATGAAACAAGCTATAGTTTGATAGAGTCAAACGTGAAAACATTTAAAATTAACCTACAAAATTCACTCCCTACTTGTATCCCGCGCCTTTCCACTCTATTTTCTTATTGCATACAACACTCTCCCTTATCTCTTGTTTCTCCCCATCCCATCCAATGGATAATTACAGAAAATCTCCATTGAAGTCATGGAAGAAAGGCCCAACAAGAGGCAAAGGTGGTCCCCAAAACGCCATGTGTGAATACAGAGGTGTCCGCCAAAGAACTTGGGGCAAATGGGTTGCTGAAATTAGAGAGCCAAAGAAGAGAACCAGACTCTGGTTGGGTTCTTTTTCTACTGCTGAAGAAGCTGCCTTGGCCTATGATG
This sequence comes from Euphorbia tirucalli, assembly GCA_039660915.1. Lineage (NCBI taxonomy): Eukaryota > Viridiplantae > Streptophyta > Magnoliopsida > Malpighiales > Euphorbiaceae > Euphorbia > Euphorbia tirucalli. Next base: position 35,987,829 of record CM077636.1, on the reverse strand, counting down.
CTGCTGCTAGAAGATTGTACGGTCCTGATGCTTATCTCAATCTCCCCCATCTTCAGCCTATTCACCATCATCCTTTTAACACTAAAACAAACAAGTTCAAATGGGTTCCTTCTAAAAATTTCATCTCTATGTTTCCTCTCTGTGGGCTGCTTAATGTTCATGCTCAGCCTAGTGTTCATGTTATCCATCAAAGGCTTCAAGAATTCCAAAAAAATAAAGTGTCCTCTGATCATGGTTCTAATTCATCTTCCTCTGATTCAAGAAATAAACTTTTGGCTGTAGGTGATAAAGCCCATGTTGAAAAAGCTTCATTAGTAACAGAAAAAGAGGTGGAAATCAAATCAGAGAAGATGGATGGTGGGGAGAAACCACAGATTGATTTAAATGAGTTCCTTCAGCAATTAGGGATACTTACACCAGCAGAAAGCAAAGGTGATGACATAGAAAATAATTGTACGGTGGAAGAATCATCGTTGGAGAATTTTTCAGAAATGGCAGACAATAGTTTTAACTGGGATTCACTGATTGAGTTGGAAGGAATGCATGATGAAAATCTTGGAGGAGCAGGCTTCCAAATTTATGATCATGTCCAAGAAGAACAGGCTTTTCCAGCTTTCATTTGGAATTTCTAGCTACTCATATCATATTTGGAAATTGGATTGTTAGTTATTCAACAATTTAGTTTTGATCATCTTACTTACATTTATTCTCCTGCAGAGGCATATTAATTAGCTGTTCATTATTAGTACATCATGCTATAAAGTAGAACTTTTGACTAGGAGAAAGGCACTCGTTTTGACAGTTTTGTATCAAACGAATCCTTTATGGCGTGCGGTTGATATTAATTTACCACATATCATATTATTACATAATTCATGTCCATCAAGAAAAGGATCGAGATTTGACCTTACTATATAGGACGATATCAGAAATTACATCTTTATAACATTTAATTTTGATTCGATTTTTATTTTTATTTTTTTAGGAAAAAATACTTTTTTGGAATAGGTCTCTTTATTATCATTAGTACTTGATCAATTTTATTACAATTTTTGATCCAGCAGGAAAATCAAACAAATAAATACTAAGCTTCGTTGATCACGCACGATGCCGGAGTTAGCCTTCTATAACCCGTAATTCAAATTAAGAAGAGATAGAGAATTATTAGTTTTCATTAAAACATCAAAAGTGCTTGTCCAAAGCCAACATTACAACTTCAATAGCAAAACCAAAAACAGAATTCAAATAGAAAAAGAAAAGCTAAAACGAAAATGTCCAAAAAGTCTTTAAAAATAGAAAAATACAATTTTAAAGACCTAAACGATAGAATTTGGTCGAAAAACGACGTAGGTAAATAGCAAAGCTCTTGGGTTTGGATCGTTGGCCCGTTTCCATTGAGGAAACACCAAAATCTACTACTTCAAACCGCCAACCGGCTAGAAATTATTGTTTTGCCATTTGTCATAAAACATTAAAGCTTGCTCTTCAACTATATCAATTTTGGTATACAAAAGCATAGCAATGGAGATTAATGGACCTTGAAAAAGAGATTATATGCTACTGGTTACATGAAGTTATTCTTTTTCCCCCCTTGTTACGGACTTCTAATTCTAATTTGCATTATAAACTCGTTGGGCCTGTTTGGTTCAACTATTAGCTAATAGCTATTGCTATTAGCTGTTTGCTGTTGCATTAACCTATTAGTTGTTAGCTAATTAATTGACAGTGTTTGGTAAACTTATGATCAGCTGTTGCTGTTAAGATATAAAAAGACTAATATAAACAAAAATTTCATACCATTATGCAATAATTATGTAATAAAATATTACATAAAAATAATTTAAATTCTAGTTTCATCTAAGTAAAATGCATCAAAATAATATATTTTTAATCTTTAACTAAACTAATATATATAAATTTGAAAAATTATGAAACTAGCTTAAATAAATTAACTTGAGGAATTGATCTCACTTAATTTTTCAATATTTATAAACATGAAAAAAAAAATTCCATAAAAAAGATCCTACTATTACGTTTGGTAAAACCCTTGTATATTGTTGTCATTGAATGGGGTTTATATACCCGTAAAGATACATGAGGAATATACAAGATAGTCCTTACACACTTACATAATATACAAATAGATACAATGCAAACTATACATTACATTATCACACCCCCCTCAAGTTGAGCAGGAGGTGCAATGATGCACAACTTGTCACGTAATAACCGAAACTGGGCTTTAGACAAGGCTTTAGTGAGGAGATCGACAAGCTGAACCTCTGTAGAAAGATAACGCATAGAAAGAGACTTATTTGCCACCATTTCCCGCATAAAATGAAAGTTAATCTCTAACTGTTTTGTATGGGAATGAAAAATGTGATTTGCAGTGAGGTATGTGGCACTCAAGTTGTCACACAACATTGTAGGCGGTGCCTGCAGAGGGAAACCAATGTCATGAAGCAACATCACAATCCAAGAAAACTCAGAAGTATTGGTAGCAAGGGCGCGATATTCATCTTTTATCGAAGACCTAGAGGTTGTTCGTTGCTTGTGAGATACTGTGAAACAAGATTATCAAAAAATAGCAAAGCCCGTAGTAGACCAGCGATCATCTGGATCACTGCCCCAATCAAAATCAGAGAAACCCTATGCATGAAATTGAGTGGACGGTTTAAAACCAAACCGTGAAATGGGGTTGCCCATGTTGGGATTCGTCATCAGAAAAATAACGTGGTGCAACGGAATTTTAAAATTTCCTAGAATCCACCTATTTTGTTCAATTACCATTGATTAGAATGAAAACCAATTTGAGAGATTAAATTACCGGATTTGTCTCTTCTAGAGACTGTTGCAAAATCATTTTTTGAAATTGTGATCTCCACAGTCAGGTGTACGACCAACTATTGAACGGGAACCGGTGCTAGCTGAAGAAGCCTAAGCAATGGAGAATTATTGCTGAAATTCGGCTTTTGGGGCTGTTGTATTTAGGCTGGCTGAAATTCACAAATAACTCTATGGTTTGGGCTTTTTTTTTTAATTCTTAACTGTGCCTTTTATAGACTTCTTGTCTAATTGGGTTTTAATTAGGTTAATTAAACCCAAGCCCACTAGGATTATAATTACATAAATAAACTTTAATTAAAAGGTTTATACTATGTAATTTAATTCCATTTGGCTAAATTTAATTACTCCTAAATAAAATTAAATCACACTTAAGTAAATACATTACATGTATTTAATTTTTCTACTTATGAAAATATAATTTAATTAATTATTTATTTTATGTAATTCAATTAATTGATAAATTAATTAATTACATTATGTAAACTTATTAATTAAATAAAATCAATCCACTATTAATAAATTACCTCAACACCGAATGTCAACTAATTAATTAACGTATTCCTTCCAATGTACATTACATATACAATTTCTATAAGTTCCGTCTAAGTTGATCTATGTGTACGATCCTGTGGGTTTGTCTTTATGTTGACAGTAGGCCCAAGGTCCACAGACTGTAAGTGGGTTTTAGCAAACTGTTACAGCCCCCAATTAAGACAGAAGTACATCAGTCTTTCGAAGATACTTACCCGGTAGTAATCTTAGAGTGTCCTTTACCAAATGACATCGATATGAATAAACAAAATGCACAGTGTCTGTCATCCTCTTCTGTTGTTTATTATATTTCTTGATCTTGAGTTGACTGATTAATTAAATAAGCAACTGACTTATTTGGGTATGGCCATACACTTATCAGTCCCACTCATCAAGTGGCCAGTGATATCATCTCGGTATTTCTCGAGTGACAATTCCATCACTTCATCATCAATATCAATATGTTCACCGATCCACCCAATCATACCCATATTTAGCATCCTTTTATAGACCTGTTAGGCAAATGTCAAAGTGAACCGGATTCCATATTGATACGATAATGAAATATGGTCTGAGGACAAAGAGACCTACTCAAGCATGACCTATGACGTGACAACCATGTGGCTTTCTTTGCAGATCGATCCAGTCCCATGTCAATGACATGTACCTATATTCATGACTGACTATACAAGTACTATGGCTAGTTAAGAACTACCATACAGTCATCGAATATATAAGTATGTGATTCTATTCGTTCCAATGATTGGAATAGACTTGGGATATGTTTATGATTATCAAACAATGGATACTCTATTCATGTTATAGCATAAGATATAAATAAAATAGATTATTGCCTTTATTGATGTGACACAAATGATGTAAACATACATAGAGTCTTAATGTACAATAAAAAACACAAGTTATACAATGCCCTAAGAACTAGGGCGCACCAATAATCTCCCACTTGCACTAGTTCTAAGTGGGCATTGCCTTAATTCTTATAGATCTGGTATGACCATCATGCTGTGTTTGCGGCAGTGCCTTGGTCAATGGATCAGTGACAATATTCTTGGTGTCAACCCTCTGTAATGATATGCCACCTTTGTTCATGATCTCCCGAATGAAGTGAAACTTTCTGATCACGTTTTTAGATCTCTTTTGTGACCGGGGCTCCTTAGCTTGTGCGATGGCCTCGTTGTTGTCACAGTAAACATCAACTGGGTCTAGGATAGTGGGTACTACTTCTATCTCAGTTATGAACTTTTCGATCCAAATGGCTTCCTTTGCAGCTTCGTAAGTAGCGATGTACTCAACTTCCGTTGCAGAGTTAGCAACGGTGGCCTGCTTTGAGGACCTCCAACTAATGGCTCTGCCATTCAGGAGAAAAACATAACCTGACTATGATTGGTTTTCGTCCTCATTGGTCTCAAAGCTTGCATTAGTGTAACTTGACACTACCAGCTCATCTTGACTAGTTAGTGTTCCTCACCTGAATCCGACTGGTACCAACTAGTCATACTTAGTGCAATCGTGACATTAGGCCTCGTACACAACAGGGAGTACATGATAGATCCTATAGCAGATGCATAAGGGATCTTCTTTATGCTCTCCCGGTCCTTCTTTGTTTTTAGGACCATCTTTCTTACTCAGTTTCAACCTATGGCGCATAGGCAAGAATCGTTTTTTTTTTGCCTTATCCCTGCTGAATCTTTTCAAAACCTTGTCAATGTATGTGGCCTGACTTAGGCCTAAAAGCCGATTGGATCTATCTTTGTAGATCCTGATCCCGAAGATCGTCTCAGCTTCGCTACCTCTCTAGCTGATGACATGTCCTACCAGACCTTCTAAGGTCCTGTGTAACTAGTTCTGTTGGTGTGCCTAGTTCTTAGGGCATTGGATTCTTGTATTTTGTATTATACATTAAGACTCTTTGAATGTATACATTATTTATGTCACATTAATAAAGTGTTGGGATTTTTCACCGAAAATCAATCGATAAAGCAGAAGAACGCATTGATTTTCTCAAATCCATGCCCAGGAGCAAATGATATGGAAATCAAAAACTAAAATAAAATTGAGGAAGATTAGATTCTCACCAGAATATCTCTATAAGAGATGGCTGCAGAAATCAAAATAGACTTCCTCCATGTTCCCGTACATGAACGGCTATCGAACTCAAACCAATGCTAGCGATTCGATTAACCGAAAGGAGAGAAAAAGATGGCTGGAAATTTCTACTATATTTCTCATGTGTTGGCCAAAAATCTCAAGCCAAAATTCACTTGCTGAATTTCAGCCCCCATTTCTTTAATTTCATGTGGGCTTTTTCTCCTTTAAGCCCAAGTCGGAATTAATTCTTTTGGTCCAATCTAATTGCAAATTTTAATTCTAATTAACATTATGTCAATATATTATACCATATAATATATCACATTTCATTTAAATTAAAATTAATTTGACCAATTAATTTAACCGTGGAATTAAATTAGACTTTTATAAAATTAAACACATGTAAACCTATACATGTAAAATTATTTCCACCTAGAAAAAAATCTCATAAATTAATTCATTGAATTAATTATAAGAAGGCCAATACAAAATTAATTATATTATTTTGATCAATCCAATTGATCTATATAATATAATTAACAGAATCCTCTCTCTCTAGTGTGTATACTCCAAGTATACGGTTGATCCTTTTAGTTCAAGCTCAGACGTTCAATGTGTACGATGCTGTGGGCCCGTCTTTATGTTGGAAATAGGCCTATGGCCCACAGACTATAGGCGGGCTCTAGCAAGCCACTACAACCCCTAATTGAGATGGAGATAGCAGTCCGATTGAAATATAAACCCTGTAGTTTAAACTTGTATATCCCATGTCATTGATATCGGTGTCCAACACAGAGGTATGGATTGATCACCCTCTTTTGTGTTCAGACATTAACTTGATACCGTATGAACTGATGCTTACAAACAAGTTCCACCTTACTTGGGTGTGGCCACACTCTTATCCGTTGCATTCATCAAGTGGCCGGTTGATATATCTTCTCAGTGGACTACTGAGTGACTTTCCCTTCTGCATATCCATAGCATTGCCATATTCACTAACATACCGAAACGTACCCATACTTGGCACCGTGTTACAGGCCCTTTAGGCATACACCAAAGTATGCCACTTCACATGCAACACCATCATATGGTCAGGTCAAAGGATCCATACACGTACCACACGAGAATCACTTATGATATTATACCATGTGGATTTCTCTTTTAGTGGATCAATCCAGTACCATGCCCTTTTTACATGTACCCATTAACTTGGTTGACATTCCATGTCTAATGGCCGGTAAGGCACCGCCATCCAACCAAGCTAATGATTGTCTCTAGTTCCACTCATTCCCATGACTGGAATAGACTACGGATGACTTTATGGTCATATTTTTTTCCCTATCCATAGTCTTACTTCTAAGTGCATGACACTTGTCAATATGGATATGGATATGTCTATCGGATATTTATTTAAAATATAGCACAAGATATATAATAAATAGATTAATACCTTTATATAATGACACAAAATGTATAATACATAGATCTTATGAATGAATACAAATGTGTGATACGAAGGACCAATGCCTCAGGACTAGGGCATATCCAACAATCTCTCACTTACACTAGTTCCAACTAGGTATGGGCCTAATCCCTATAGATCTAGCATGACCCTCGTGCTTGGGCTGAGCTAGTGCCTTGTGATAAGTGCTAAAAAGGCACTTATATAGGACATAATCTATAAGGAATTTGTGATGTTTTTACTTATTATATATTAGATTTCACGTTGGTATTGCTTTTTTTTATGATTTATAGTTTTAAAGACCAAGTATGTAAATATGTGGAATTTAGCTATAAAAGGAAGCAAAAACAAAGAAATTAAAGGAAAGAGACAGGTCAAGAGCACGACACCTATCACGGTCACGACCTAATACTTGGACAGACTTTGATTTCAGTGTTTTGTAAAGAAACCTGTGTGAATCACGAGCGCAACACTCTATCACGATCGTGACATGTACTCAGTAGCAGTTATTTGAACCTATCTATTTGGAACTTCAACCACCACCCTGGATAGACACAACCCTTCATGAAAAGACACCACTCTTCATGAATGGACACAACTTTCCAAGAAGAACCAATAGTATTCAAAGAGACACAACCATTCAATGAACCAACACAACTTTACGAAGAGACATAACCATTCAATGAACCAACACAACCTTTCATAAAAGGACACAATGCTTCAATGCTTATAAATAGAGGAGAAATTCTATGCGTGAATGAGAGAGAGGAAGAATCAGCATAAGTTAAAGAGATAAAGTGTCTAGAGAGTTCGAGTGTTGTTGTAATATTTAGTGTACGTAAAGGGGAGCCTAACGCCAAGGTCCTTGAATCAAGTATTGTCACTGTATAGAAAAAAGATACCTCTGAGGTTGCAATATACATATAGGCGTAAGGAAGTGTTTTATGCCCAATTACTCTCTTAAGTCTATTCTTATGCTTTTCCTTTATGAAAGCGTCACATTTGTATACGTATTGAATATTTATGAAATCAATATTGATAAGTTTCCTTATATCTTACTCTTCATTGCATGACTAACGCCAAGTATGAATTATTAACATAAATTCATAATAAGCTATAGAGAAGTTCACATTTCACTTTGTCTTGTTTAGTTAATGAGATGGAATAAATTATGATGTATGATTGTTTTTCTTTACTTTGTTAAAATTAATTAGAGATCATCTTAATATAGCTTGACCATTGTGTATTAAGACCTTTAGTTATTTTGGCAAAGGTATCCGATAATTTGTCTATGAGTTATTGAATAAAATCTATTTCTAGACATGCTCGTTGAAATAGAACTAATCCGACATACTCTTATCATAAGGATTGAATAAATAATTAATACATGTGCAACGAATATCGAAGATAAAATGCTTGTATATTTATGTAACTAAGATATTAAGCAACAACTCAACTCAATACTAGTACTTTACTTGACTTAACTTGCCATTTATCCAATTTCTCCATATCACTTTATAATTCGATACTCTATAAACGCAAAGAAAAACAAACTAAAGTGTACATATTTATTCCTCATGGGATCGATATCTTTTATTACTAGGTTGCAATTCGTGTACTTGTGAGCACTAATCTCTGAATGGAATTATTATTAAAATTATTATCAAAGGCTAAGTAAGAGATTTGTAAAACAAGCAACAAGGTTTTTGGCACCGTTGCCACGGAATAATTGTTATGTTATTTGGTGTTTGTTAAGTAATTATGGATTATAGAATTTTATTTTATTCATTTTATTGTGTTTATTTTCATTATTAATTTCTGTTATTTTACTAAATTTTCTTTTTATTTTGTTTAGTTTGAAGTTTATGCCCAGAACATATAGTTCTGTGGATGAACTTGAACCAGTTAATCCTGAAATTGAGCGTTTTGTTTCAAAAAAAAAAAAAAAAGAAAAAGAGTAAGAAGAAAAATTAGAAGAGATTAGAAGAAGAAATGGATGAACAACCAAAAAAGTTGATGGATTATTCCATCCCTAGTCTTAATGGTACACAGGATGGTGTAGTAAGGCCACCTGTTAATGTAAACTCTTTTGAAATTAAACCTGGTCTTTTGCAAATGCTTCAAAATAGTGTTACTTTTCATGGTTTTCCTAATGAATGTCCTAATGTTCATTTGTCTAATTTTCTTGAAATATGCGATACTTTTAAAATTAATGTAGTTTCAGCGGAAGCAATCAAACTTCAGTTATTTCCTTTTACTTTGAAGGATAAAGCGAAGGCTTGGTTGAATTCGTTGCCCCCGAATTCAAAAACAACTTGGGAACAACTTGCCCAAGCATTTTTATCTAAATATTTTCCTTTAGCAAAAACGGCTAGATTAATTAAAGAAATTACTTCGTTTACTCAATTTGAAATCGAGTCTTTGTATCATGCTTAGGAAAGATATAAAGAAATGCAAAGATTATGCCCTCACCATGGTTTGCCTAGTAGTATATTAGTACAAACTTTCTATAATGGGGTTAATCTTGTTACTAGAGGTACTATTGATGCCATGGCTGGTGGTTCTTTAATGTGAAAAACAACCGAAGAGGCTTATGAATTATTAAAAGAAATGGCTAGTAATAATAGTATGTGGCCTACTGAAAGGGCATAAGTTCAATCTTTGAATAACTCAAATAGTCCTTCGAGTTCATCAAATTCTACTGTGAAAGGAGTACATCATGTTGACTGTCTTACTATGTTACAAGCATAAATTTCTGCTTTAACTAATAAAGTTGATAATTTATCTATGGGAGTTACATCTTTTAATCCTTGTATTGTATGTAGTCAACACGGTCATGTTCCTAGTGAATGTAATATATTGAATATAGAGGAACAAGTGAATTATGTCAAAGGGCAAGTTCGCAATAACCCATATTCAAATGCTTATAATCCGAGATACAGAAACCATCTGAATTTCTCCTGGAAAAATAATGAAAACCAAGATTGAATGAATTCTAATTACCAATCGCAAGATAGAATTGGAATGTTGTCATCTAAAATTGATAAGTTTTTAGAAGGAGATCATTCTAAAGTTAGTGATCAAGATGAAAATTTTAAGAAAATGGAGTCTAAATTTGACCAACTTATCAAAAATCACTCGTCTTCTATCCATAATTTGGAGGTTCAGATTAGGCAATTGGCCAATGCCATTCCTTCTCGTGGACCAGGAGCATTTCCAAGTAATCCGGAAAGAAACCCTAAAGAGCAAGTGAATGCGGTGATATTAAGATCCGGTAAGAAGTATGAAAATGTAGATCGTACTAGTCTTAAAACTAACCCAGTGCAGGACCAGATATTCAAAGATGAAGATATCATTCAAAGTAGAGAGCAGGAAGCAGTTTCTAATCAATCAAATGTCGACAGGGTCAAGAATGATAATTTTCAACCAAATTCGCCATTTTCGCATAGGCTAAAAAGGAAAGATCAAGATAAGCAATTTCATGACTTTGTTAATAAATTGAAAAATCTTCATATTAATTTATCATTCATTGAAGCTATTAGTCAGATTCCCAATTATGGTAAATTCTTAAAAGAACTTGTTTCTAAAAAGAGGAATTGGGCTGATGTTTCGATTATTGCTTTAAATGAAGATTGTAGTGCTATAGTGTTTAGTAAAATTCCTACAAAGCTTAAGGATCCGGGTAGTTTCACTATTCTGTGTAAATTGGGTGAAGTAGAATTTCCTAGATGTCTATGTGATTTAGCAGCTAGTGTGAATTTAATGCCATTAAATATTTTTAAGAAATTGGGTTTAGAAGAAGATGCGAAACGTGCTTCTATGATTTTGCAACTTGCTGACCAATCTATTAAGAAACCTTTTGGTATTATTGAGGATGTTTTAGTCAAGGTTGATAAATTTATTTTTCCTACCGATTTTGTGATCCTAGATTTTGCTTATGATGAGCAATGTCCGTTGATTTTGGGTAGACCTTTTATGAATACTGGTCATGCCTTGATTGATGTTTCGAAAGGAAAAGTAATTTTACTCATCGTTGATGAAAAAATTGAATTTCATATGGATAAAGCTACTAAATACACTATGGATAATGAAGTTTGCATGAAAATAGATGTTATTAATGAGTGTGTTAAAGAAATCTTAGATTTGAATGATGGTGATATTGATATGCATGATAAGACTATTGAACATGAAATTGAAATTGTTAAACCTGAATTATTAGATAGAAATGAAGGTCCTTTACTCGCATCTATTGATGTTCCACCTAATATTGAATTAAAAGAGTTACCAAGTCATTTAATATATGCGTTTTTAATGAAAGATGATAAGCTACCTTTAATAATCTCTGATAAACTTAGTTTAGACTAAGAAAAGGAATTAATTAAGGTGATTCAAAATAGGATTAGGAGTATAGGTTGGCAAATCTCTGATTTAAAAGGTATAAGTCCTAATGTAGTAATGCATCGTATTTATTTAGAAGAAGGTATGTTACCTAAGGTGGATAGACAAGGAAGATTAAATCCTAATATAAAAGAGGTAGTTAAGCAAGAAGTGATCAAATTGCTTGATGTCGGTATCATATATCTGATTTCGGATAGTGAATGGGTTAGTCTGATTCACTGTGTGCCTAAAAAAGGTGGTATAACTGTAGTTAAGAATGAACAAGGAGAAATGGTACCCACAAGAACAACAACTGGTTGGAGAGTGTGTATTGACTATAAAAAGTTAAATTCAGCAACTAGGAAAGATCATTTTCCACCTCTTTTCATTAATCAAATGTTAGAAAGAATTGCTGGACATGTTTTTTATTGTTTTCTAGATGGATTCTTAGGTTATTTCCAGATTTTTATAAATCCTGATGATCAAGAGAAAACCCACTTTTACTTGTCCGTACGAAACTTTTGCTTACCATAGAATGCCTTTTGGTTTATGCAATGCACCTGCTACATTTCAAAGATGCATGACTTCTATTTTTGGTGATTTTATTGAGGATATTATGGAAGTGTTCATGGATGATTTTTCTATTTATGGTGATTCGTTTGAGCAATGTTTAGTTCATTTAGATAAAGTTTTGTCTAGATATGAAGAGTCTAATTTAGTGCTTAATTGGGAAAAATGCCATTTTATGGTTGATGAAGGTATAGTTCTTGGCCATAAGATTAGTGAAAGAGGAATAGAAGTTCATAAAGCTAAAATTGACTTAATAGGAAATTTATCTCCACCAACTTCAGTTAAGGGAGTAAGGTCTTTACTAGAGCATGCTAGTTTTTATAGACGATTTATTAAGAATTTCTCGATAAATGGTAAACCATTGACCAATTTGTTAGTTAAAGATACACCTTTTGTATTTACACCTAAATGTATGAATGCCTTTAATATTCTTAAACAAGCATTAGTTAGTGCACCTATAATCACAAGTCCGGATTGGAACTTGCCATTTGAGATTATATGTGATGCTAGTGATGTTGCAGTAGGATGTGTTTTAGGTTAAAGGAAAGATAAGAAGTTGCATGTTATTTACTATGCAAGTCATACTCTTTTTGGTGCTCAGTGTAATTATACGACTACGGAAAAAGAGATGCTGGCTATTGTGTTTACATGTGATAAGTTTAGATCTTACTTGTTGGGTTCTAAAGTTATAATTTATACTGATCATGCTGCTTTGCGATACTTGTTTGCTAAGATAGATGCTAAGCCATGCCTTATTCGTTGGGTGTTACATTTGCAAGAATTTAATTTAGAACTAAGAGATAAGAAAGGCTTGGAAAATTTGGTTGCCGATCATCTTTCTAGGTTAGAAGATGAAAACGATCCAATTCAGGAATCTATTATTATTCATGAAACATTTCCTAATGAGAGTTTAATAGCTGTGCAACATACTAAGGAACATTAGTATGTTGATTAGGCTAATTACCTCGAAGCCAATATTATACCATATAACTTAGATGCGAATGCTAGGAAAAAGTTCTTTAATGATGTGAAAAGTTATATTTGGGACAATCCTTATTTGTTTAAGATATGTGCTGATAATATTATTAGGAGATGTGTTGATGAGTCGGAATATGAGTCTATTTTATCTCATTGCCATGATAGTGCTTATGGAGGCCATCATGTAGCAAATAAAATCGCTGCCAAAGTGTTAAAGAGTGGATTTTATTGGCCTACTTTGTTGTAAGATGCTCGTTTCTATGTTAATCATTGTGATAAGTGTCAACGTGTTGGTAATATTAGTCGTAAAGATGTGAAGCCACTAAAGAATATTTTAGAGGTTGAAATCTTTGATGTATGGGGAATATATTTTATGGGTCCTTTTCCTATATCTCAAGGACAAAAATACATCTTAGTAGCTTTCGACTATGTTTCAAAATGGGTTGAGGCTTGTGCATGCCCGACAAATGATGCGAGAATGGTTGTTAAGTTTTTAAGGAAATTATTTAGTAGATTTGGGATACCACGCACTATAATTAGTGATGGTGGTACGCATTTTATTAATAAATTATTTGAGTCGCTTATGAGGAAATATGGAGTTCATCATAAGGTAGCAACTCCATATCATCCCCAAACTAGTGGTCAAGTAGAAATTTCAAATAGAGAACTTAAATGGATTTTGGAAAAGACGGTATCTAATTCGTGTAAGGATTAGGCGAAGAAGCTAGATGAAGCCTTATGGGCTTATCGAACGGCTTATAAGATTCTTATTGGGATGTCTCCTTATCGGTTGATATATGGTAAGGCTTGTCATTTGCCGATCGAGTTAGAACATAAATCTTATTGGGCTATTCTTTCCTTAAACTTTGATGCGAATCAAGTTGGTAAAAATAGGCTATTGCAAATATCTGATTAGATGAAATTAGGTCTATGGCTTATGAAAATGCTAAGATTTATAAAGAGAAAACTAAGAGGTGGCATGATATGAAAATTAAAGGTAAAACTTTTAATGATGGTGATAAAGTGCTTTTGTATGATTCTCGGTTGCGATTATTTCCGGGTAAGTTAAAATCACATTGGTATGGACAATTAACCATTATGTCATTAGTAATGGAGCATTAGAGTTAAGGAGTTCTAAGAATAATGTGTTTAAGGTTAATGGGCAGCATTAAACCATTTTTGCAATGGGTTGATACCATTCAAGAGAAATTTATGGACGACCCTACACCCTAATAATTCTTCTTAACTTTGGTTTTATTCTTGCTTATATGTGTCTTGTATGTTTTGATGTGTTTTTAAGTGTGTTTTAGTTAAGTTTTAATAAATACAGATGTGTGTTTAATTTTAGTGTTAAGTATATACTATAGTAGGATGGTGTTAAATAAAGAGAATGTATGAAATGATGAAATTTGAGCACATCACGGTCGCGACACACCATCATGATCGTGACACCTGTGTTTCTCAGATTCTTAACTTTTGGTTAATTTTTGCTTTAAAATGGCCATAAGTGGTTAACTATCATCGTTATCCATTTTCAACTGTCATATCTACTCTAAAAGTCATGTCTTTTCATGTTTTCCCTATAAATACATATCTTTCCAATTTTATTTTCTCACTTTCATAGAATTCAAACCCTAAAATTGTCATACTTTCAAAGTAGAGTTTTCATTCTCAACCTTTTTAAACCTTTCTGTGATTTAATCCTTTTTTCACAACAATGGTGACCTGTGTGAATGGAAGAATTGATTTAAGGGAGGAATGTGGAGCACATTTCCCCATCCAAAGTGTCCATGAGGGGAAGAGGTATGCACGTTTGAAGAAGATAGACTTTCAAGGAATGTTATTTCTCAATATCTTTTTTCTTATTAACAATGATATCCCAGATGTGGTGTTCTAGTACTTACAATACCTAGGTTGGAATAAGTTTGGGGCTATGCTATTTCCCCATAAAGATATTTATGTGTTGGAGATGTTATGTACATTTCAGTTTTTGGATAATACAACGAGAAGTTTTCTATTTTGCAACAATGGAGTCGAATATACCGTAGGGTATGACCAAATGTCTAAGTGGTTTGGTTTTCCAAAGGAAAACTTGGCTGTTAAGCCTTCTAGTTTCAAGCTGGACAACATTTGGAATTCCTTGATGGGTTTGCTTTGTTATGTGTCGAGCCATGCTTCTAATAAACTCATTCAAGATGAGGCAATGTTGTACTTGCACATTCATTATTTTGTAGAGTGGATAGTTCCATTGTTCCAACCCCTGATCTTTTTGATTTAGAATGCGTATTTAAGGGTATTCCCATTGATTCATGCGACATTCTCTTCGGTGCAATTAACAGTGCATCGAAGCAAAGATATGGGCCGATTGGTGGTGCAAATATCATGACCGCAATAGTAATGGGTGCAAGAGGAGAACTTCCATGTTGTGTTGATTTTGGAGCTTGTGTCAATTTCCTTGATGGTATGGTGATGATTCAAGAAGGACTTTCCAAGGCGGATAATCTAGGGCATCACATGTTCTTGCCTTATATGGAACGCCTTAAAACTACCCTAAGTCCAGTTGACCCTTATGAATCATTAACCATTGACAACAAAGGAGATGACCCAATTAATGACTCTCTGATAACTTGGGAGGATGGTTCAGAACCTACAAGTACATTGCATTGCATGGATCGGATTGGAGAGTTACAATATGAAGTCAACAATATGCATAGGATAGTATTCCAAATTCGTCAAGCCCATAAGTCCTTGAAGAACGAAATCCTTTCCTAGGCTAACAATGTTAACTTCACATTCACTCCATGTTCCTCATTGTCATCCGAGGAGTGATTCTCCTTCAATCTACACATGTCCATCTATATATATTAAGTGTGGTGTGCTATTCTCTATGTAACTCATCTTCTAATTATGGTTTTCTTATCTTTTTCTTTCTACAAAGAGGACCTTGTGTTCTTCAAGTGTAGGGGGGATATATGAAGAAGAGTATAGTGTTTGTTTGATTGATTTTGTTTGATTGATTTGGTTTGTGTTACATAAATAATAATAATGTTTGTGGTTGTTATGTTTCTTTTTGCATAAAAGAGATCTAATTTTGGCTTGTGATTTTTAAGTTTTTGTGTTAGATTTTTAAAGTTAAAAAGGCTCCAATTTCATGAATAAAGTGGATCACGATCATGACAAATCATTGCGATCGTGATTAAGCAAGACAAAAGAAGGAAAATGAAGAAGAAGCATGAGTCACGATCGTGATCAAGCGTCACGATCATGAATCAAGTACACGAAACAGGTAAAAACTTTTGTTTCCAAATCATTATCGCAACTTAGTCTTTTTCATGTGTAATATTTTTATGGTCGTGTATGTCACGATCGCGACCTGAACAAAATCAAACGGTCTTATTTTACTTTTTAACGGTAAAATTGGCTCCAATTTTCAAAATCTGACCGTTTTATGACCGTTGGTGTGAGCGCGGGTTTTTTTCCCGACCTCTGTGATGAAAATCATTGTTGCCTTTTTCACGAATAAACATGAAGCGGATTCGGACCGATCGGAATAATGTCGGAAATGTCCCGGATGACCCAAATATGTGTGACAAGTCTTGGTGCAGAGCCCAAAAGGATTCTAGTGAGTATTTAAGAAAACCGAAGAAAAGAATGAAAAATAAGCAAAATAGGCTAATCTGGTCACTATAGTCGCTCGATTGTAGTGCCTACAGCCGCACGACCGTACTACAGTCGCGCGACTGTAGTCATTACAGTCGCGCAACTATAATCATCAGATTTCCTTTTTTGTCCAAATCAACATTTAATTCGGTCTTTTTAAACAAAATAAGGCAATCTGGTCACTACAGTCGCGCGACTGTAATCACCAGACTTCCTTTTTTACCAAAAATCAGCATTTAATTCTGATTTTTAACCAAAATGGGAGATATAAAAGCCTCATATCCGGGATTAGGGTTAATACAACGCAGAGAGAGGCAGAAAATTAGAGGGTTTTAAGAGAAAAACACACAAAAGCACACAATAGCACCGATTTTGGGACTTTTTCTAGGGTTTTTAAGAAAAATAAAAGGGTTTGATCTAAAATGACTTAAAAAAATTTCAACAAAACACATAGAAACTATTGTAGGGTGTTGTTAAATCATCACCACTCACTCAATCTCTCTAAGGGTTTCGTCCGGGCTTCGGAGATCGCATATTTTTCGGGTTGTTCGTGACTGCAAAACACTTTCTTGCATCCGAATCCATCTCTGGTGATCCAAACACTAGAATACAGACCAGGTAACATTCTGAGAGGCCTTAAAAAACCATTTTTGTTCATTATGGGTGTTGTTTATTGATTTTTTTTGAATTTTTACGATTTCGGAAATGAATTTTGATTACAGCCGCCTCGCTTAAGATCACAGTCGCCCAGTTGTAACCTACAGCCACGCAACTGTGACCTATAGTCGTGCGACTGTAATCTTCTGATTACAGTCACTCGGTTGTAATCTCTGGGGCAGAAGCTCCGAATGCCCCAAGATCGACCAATTACACTTCCGTTTTCAGATTTAATGTGTTTTTCATGTTTATTATCAGTCCAATTGCGTCCATGTATGCTTAGATTCCCGGTTTTCTTATTTTTAATTGATGGATGTGATTTCAAGTTTGGCGATTTCGAGTTTTTAGGGATTTTTGGACTGTTTCGGATCCGTTTGGTTGAAATCAGTGTGTTTCCAGAAATCCCAGATTACCCGAAATCGCTAAATTTGAAAAACAATTTTCAAAAACAAGAAAAGAAGGCCGGAAAACAATTTTGGAGCATTACAGTCGCATGGCTGTAACCTACAGTTGTGCGACTGTAGTTGAGGCAGAATTACAGTTTTGCCCTTTTGGGCCCTAAACTTGTAATTTTGCATCTTTTTCCTATTCAAAACTGAATTTTGGTGTGTTTACATTCTTTTTGAACCCTAGATGGATGTTTAACTTAGGCCCACACACGAATAGGATCCCTGAGTCCCGGGATATCCGGCCCACTAAAGTTGGAAAAATGCATGTAAATGAGCCAAACCATTTTCAAAATTGGTTTTTCACCCACAAAACCTACAGGGCATTTCAAAAAACTGTTTTCTAGGTCTAACTGGTCCGATCGGTCGGGTCGACCCGATTACCCTCCTAAATGCATGTCCCCGCTCCTATAAATCCCTATTCTGTCCTATTTGAGTCTTTTGTATGCCTTGATTATTTGTGCTAACCGTATTCGGATGCAACTTTTATTTTTACTTTATTTTTATTTTTGAATGTATTTTTTAGATCATCATGTATTATAGGCGGTTGTAATGGTGAGGATGAGAGATGTTTCTTTTTATGGGTTGTATAATTTGGCCTCTATTTACTTTTCTAGCACTTTTAGTTTTCTGCATTTTATTTTGGATTTATATTTATGTCATGTGAATGAGCATTAACTAAAAATAAAAAGAAGATAAAATGAGGATTAGTAGATTTGTTGCCCGAACCCTGAATCTCTGAATTAGGTACCGTGTCTACACTTGGTAGGGAGCTATACCGGAATTTCCCGGATGAGCTAATCCGAGTGGCGACTCTGTATCTAATTTTGAAATTTAGGTTTCGAGATCTTTAAGTTCAAATTGGGATTTTCTAAAAAACCTATTTTTCCAAAATTCACACTTACAATTAAGTTTTCTACAAAAGGGTTTTTCCAATAAAATGAAAGATTTTCTTAAGAAAGATTAAAGACCCGTTTTCAAACCACATCACCACATCTCAAAAAGAGAATCCTTGGTTCCTGCTTCACCGCGCATTCCGAAAAAGGTCGTCCGCTTATAGTTGGACTAGTAAAAATATGCTTCTATTGGTTAATAACTATAATTTATTAATATTTTTATTATATTCAATGAAGTTAAGTAGTGAAAGGATGTGTCTTTTGGTGAAATTCACTATAAATAGGACTCACTTTCTTTGTTATTCTTCACAAACAAAATTCTTCTACTATTATACTTCCTTTGCAAAGCAAACTATTAAAATCCTTTCCATCTCTTCTCTTTCAAGTCCATCTTTTCAAAACCCTAGCCATATTATTTGAGAATGCCTAAACAAAAGAGAATTGCTACTAAGAAGGGCTAAAGTTCTTCGCGAACTCCTCAATTGGTGGATTTGCAGTAGACTTATGGTGCCAACTTTTCAATCCGTAATGAAAAGGAAGGGAGGCAATTCACAAGATTCAAAAATATCGAAATCATGGGTATGTTTTTTCTTGATGAAGTTTTCATGATAAACAATGGAATCCATGACAAGGTAAGGAAGTTTTTGACTGTTCTTGGGCTTTCAACATTTGTCTTTATGTTCTTTCCACTAAACCGTGATTGGATTGTGGAGTTGTTGACAACCTTTCGCTATGTGGATAAAAACCGAATGGCCATTATCTTCTGTAATGAAGGTAATGAGTATACGATTGGATATAAGGAAATGACCAATTGGTTTGATTTTCCTATGGAAAGTGAGGGGTGGCATTTTCCATTTTCTGAATATAACCCACATCCTTTTTGGAAGAGTATAAAAAGGTTAGAGAAATATTCAGCGAAAAAATTGCCAAACCATTTGATTAAGAATAATGCACTTTTGTATTTGCATAAGTATTTGTCCCAATCCATTTTCTGCAGGGTAGAAAGCAATAAGGTGCAAACAAAAGACTTATATGTCTTAAACCAAGCCATGAAAGGAGGAAAAGTGGATTGCATAAATCACATTTGGGAAGGAATTTCTAGAGTACGGTTTCATACAAAATCAAGATGAGCCCTGTGTGTATAAGAGGATTAGTGGGAGCATCGTCACTTTCCTGGTGTTATATGTGGATGACATCCTTCCGATTGGAAGTGACATACTAACATTACAAGGAGTAAAGAAGTGGCTGTGTAAGTGCTTTGCAATGAAGGACTTAGGCAAAGCTGAGATGATCCTAGGAATCAGAATTTACAGGGATAGACCCAATTGGCTTTTGGGCCTAAGTTAGGCCACGTACATAGACAAGGTTCTGAAAAGATTCAGCATGGATCAGGCCAGGAAAGGTTTCTTGCCAATGAGCCATAGGCTGAAACTTAGCAAGAAGAACTGTCCTAAGACAAGGAAGGACAGGGAGAACATGAAGTTGGTCCCATATGAATCGGCTATAGGATCAATCATGTACTCCATACTATATACGAGACCCGATGTCACCTTTACACTAAGTATGACAAGAGGATACAAGCAAGATCCTGGTGAGGACCACTGGAAGGCTATCAAAGCAATCCTAAAGTAACTTAACCAGACTAAGGATAGCTTCTTAGTGTATGGACATCAGGAAGAGCTTTCAGTTACTGGATACACTGTTGCAAGCTTCATGAATACTATTCACAGTCTGGGTATGTATTCTTGCTTAATGGTGGTGTTGTCAGCCGGAAAAGCTCCAAGCAATCAACCATCACGGACTCTACTATAGAAGTTGAGTACATTACAGCATGTGATGTAGCTAAGGAAGCTGTGTGGATAAAAACGTTTATCACTAAATTAGGAGTAATACCAACTATCCAGGATCCAGTTGATAACTTTTGTGATAACAACGGGGCTGTTGCACAAGCTAAGGAGCCTTGGTCACACAAGAACATGAAGCACGTGCTAAAGAAGTTTCACCTCATACAAGAAATCGCTGAAAGAGGTGACATTTCATACACAAAGTAGACACTAAGGAAAATGTCGCAAATCCTTTGACCAAGGTGCTTTCTCAACCCAAGCACGAGGGTCATGCTAGATCTATAGGGCTTAAGCCCATGCCTAGTTGGAACTAGTGCAAGTGGGAGATCGTTGGGTATGCCCTAGTCCAGAGGCATTGGTCCTCATTTTGTATCATACATTTTATACCTTGTTATGAGATTTATGTATTATATAATTTGTGTCAATGAATAAAGGCGTTAATCTATTTATTATATACCTTGTGCAATGTTATAAATATAGTATCCAATGGACATATCCATATCCATGTTGATAAGTGTCATTCACTTGGCAGTGACACCATGGATAGGGGAAACGATATGACCATAAAGTTATCCATTGTCTATTCCAGTAATGGGAATGAATGGAACCAAACACTATCAAAAGCTTGGATGTATGGCGGTGTCTTATCGGCCATTGGACATGGAATGTCAACCGAGTTAATGGGTACATGTTGGATATGCCCTGGTCCCGAGGCATTAGACCTTGTATTTGTATTATACATTTATTGGATTTATGTATTATACATATTTTGTGTCATTAAATAAAGGCATTAATCTATTTATTATATATCTTGTGATGTATTTTAAATGGAGTATCCAATGGACATATCCATATCCATGTTGACAAGTGTCAAGCACTTGGCAGTAAGACCATGGATAGGGAAAACGATATGACCATAAAGAGATCCGTAGTCTGTTCCAATCATGGGAATGAATGGAACTAGATACCATCATTAACTTGGTTATATGGTGGTGTCTTACCGGCCATTGGACATGGGATGTCAACCAAGTTAATGGGTACATGCAAAAGGGGCATGGTACTAGATAGATCCACTAAACGAGAAATCTATATGGTAAAGCATCACTAGTGATTCTTGTGTAGTACTTATATGGATCCTTTGACCTGACCATATGATGGTGCTACATGCGAAGTCGCATACTTTGGTGTACACCTAAAGGGCCTGTAAAAGGGTGCCAAGTATGGGTACGTTCGGCTATGTCACTAAGCATGGTAGTGCTATGTCGTAGTATGGGTACGTTCGGTACATGCCCTAGTCCCGGAGGTGGATCAACCATATGCCAAACCTGATTATAAGTAAAGACAAATGAGAAAAATATCCCATCTCCTTTCCACCTCTCGGCCGAATCTTCAAGTCTTTGGACAAGGGAGATGACTCATTCTTTAGCCAAAATGTGATGAGTGAAATTGGTGAGTCATTGTTGACTTTGTGGTAAGCAAAGTTGGACTTTGCTTCCTTAGATATTTTTTGCCTCTTGGTGAGAGATATAAGAAAAATATGATTCAACCAATTCACTCTAACCAAGTTCTCTTGGCTGCCCTCTCTTCCTCTCTTCTTGAATTTTCCGAGTCGCTAACACGGGTTTCAGTCCGAGAGCCGTTCGTGTACGCATCGGTGGAGGAAATCTATACTTGATTTCTGCAGTCTTCTTCTATCTCGTTAGAGATATCTTGGTGAGACTTTTATACTCCTCCTTTGTGTTTTGTTTTTTATTTTCACTACTTAAGCTCCCGGGACCTGGATTCGAGGAAATCGACGCGTGTTTCCGCACTTTTGTCGGTCGGTTTCCCTTGACGAATCCCAACAACACATTGAACGTCTGAACTCGGACTTAAGGGATTACCTGTATACTTGGAGTATACACGCCAGAGAGAAAGGATTATATTAATTATATTATAAGGATCAATTGGATTGATCAAAATAATAAAACTAATATTTGTATTGGTTTTCTTCAGATATTATTTCATGGATGGAAATATTTCATATGTATAAGTTACATGTATTTAATTTTATGAAAGTCTAGTTTTAATTCACAGGTTAAATTAATTGGTTAAATTAATTTCAATTTAAATGGCATGTAATATATTATATGGTATAATATATCCACATACATGAAAAATTAAAATTAGATTTACAATTAAAATAAACCTAAAGAATTAATTTCAGACGTGGGATTTAATGAGCAAAAAGCCCACCTAAAATAAAACCAAAAGAGGTAAAAACCCTAGGGAAATTTTGACCAAATGAGAACATTCCAAAACATAAAATTTCAGCCACTTTTTCCTCTGTTTCCGATGATCTGATGCAAGTACAGATTCCCGCTCCAAAGCCATTTGTGTACGGGATTGTGGAGGGGATCAAATTTGATTTCTGCAGCCATCTCTAAAAGAGATATTCCTGGTGAGAATCCAATTTTTCTCATTCAATTTTGTTGTTTTGATTTCCACTTCATTTGCTCCTGGGTATTGGATTTGAGAAAATGTTCCATGCTTCCACTTTAATCAGACATTTTGCGATGAAAAATACCTTCAAAGTTCACTGATTAATCAAATAAGCAACCAACTTATTTGGGTATAGTCATACACTTATCAGTCCCACTCATCAAGTGGCCAGTGATATCATCTCGACATTACCCAAGTGGCAATTCCATCACTTTATCATCAATATCAATATGTTCACCTATCCACCAAATCATACCCATATTTAGTATCCT
The DNA here is from genome assembly GCA_039660915.1 of Euphorbia tirucalli. NCBI lineage: Eukaryota > Viridiplantae > Streptophyta > Magnoliopsida > Malpighiales > Euphorbiaceae > Euphorbia > Euphorbia tirucalli. Next base: position 35,964,699 of record CM077636.1, on the reverse strand, counting down.
TTTACAGACCTGTTAGGCGTATGTCAAAGTGAACCGGATTCCATATTAATACTATAATGAAACCTGGTCTGAGGACAAAAGAGACCTACTCTAGAAAGACCTATGACATGACAACCATGTGGCTTTCTTATGTGGATCGATCCAGTCGCATGTTAATGACATGTACCTATAATCATGACTGACTTAACAAGTACTATGGCTAGTTAACAACTACCATACAATCATTGAATATACAAGTCTGTGATTCTATTCATTCCCACGATTAGAATAGACTTGGGGTATGTTTTATGATTATCAATCAATGGATACTCTATTCATGTTATACCACAAGATATAAATGGAATAGATTAGATGCCTTTATTAATCTAGGGGATAACCGAGAAGTCCGGGCGACTTTAAAAGTACCTTCTTAACCACAGAAGGATCTTCCCAGTTAGGCTTCAACTTCCTTCGCACGTCCATATTGGTCTGCTTCATCAGCTTAAGTACTAGATCCCCGGCTTTGAGTGGGATGTTTCTGATGACAGACTTACTGTTATTCAGACTTACTGTTATAAGCCCTGGCCATCCGTTATTGGTACATCTGCAAATGATCTAGGGCCCAAAGATGCTTCTCGTCGATTAACGACAATTGCTCATATCTCGACTGAACCCATTCGGATTCTAGCTGTTGGGATTCGTCATTGGAAAAATAACATGGCGCAGTGGAAAATAAACCATTTAAAATTTCCTAGAATCCACCTATCGTGTCCAATTACCATTGATTAGAATGAAACCAAATTGAATCAAGAGAGATTAACTCACCGGATTCGTCTCTTTTAGAGACTGCTGCAGAATTGTTTCTTGAACCTGCGATCTCCAAAGTCTGGTGCATGACTAACTATTAAGTGGGAACTGGTGCTAGCTGAAGACGCGAAGGAATGGAGGATTAATGCTGGGATTTTCGGCTATTTGGGGCTGCTCTTGGTGGCTGAAATTTCCAGCAATAATTAGGGTTGAATTAGGGTTTTATTCCTTAAGTGTGCCCTTATATAGACACCTTGTCTAATTGGGTTTTAATTAGGTTAATTAAACCCAAGCCTACTAGGATTATAATTAAATAAATAAACTTTAATTAGAAAGTATATACTATGTAGTTTAATTCCATTTGGCTAAATTTAATTACCCCTAAATAAAATTAAATCACACTTAAGTAAATACAATACATGTATTTAATTTTCCTACTTAGGAAAATTATTTAATCAATTGTTTACTTTATGTAAATCAATTAATTGATAAATTAATTAATTACATTATGTAAACTGATTAATTAAATTAAATTCAGCCCAATGTTAATTAATTACCTTGACACCAAATGTCAACTAATTGATTAACGCATTCCTGCCAATGTACATTGCATGTACAATTTCTATAAGTTCCAGCTCAATTGATCTATGTGCACGATCCTATGGGTCTGTCTTTATGTTGGCAGTAGGCCCAAGGCCCACAGACTATAAGTGGATTCTAGCAAACCATTACAGTCCCCAATTAAGATAGAGATGCAGTAGTCTTTAGAAGACACTCACCCGGTAGTAATCTTATAGTGTCCTTTGCCTAACGATATCAATATGAATAAACAAGAGGCATGGTGTCCGTCATCCTCTTCTGTTGTTTATTATATTTCTTGATCTTGAGCTGACTGATTAATCGAATAAGCACCAACTTACTTGGGTATGGCCATACACTTATCAGTCCCACTCATCAAGTGGCCAATGATATCATCTCGGTGTTACCCGAGTGACAATAACATCACTTCATCATTAATATCAACATGTTCACTGGTCCACCCAATCATACCCGTATTTAGCATCCTATTACGGACCTGTTAGGCATATGTCAAAGAGAACCGGATTCCATATTGATATTATAATGAAATCTGGTCTGAGGACAAAAGAGACCTACTCAAGAAAGACTTATGACACGACAACCATGTGGCTTTCTTTTGCGGATCGATCCAGTCCCATGTCAATGACATGTACCTAGATTCATGACTGACTATACAAGTACTATGGCTAGTTAAGAACTACCATACAGTCATCGAATATACAAGTCTGTGGTTCTATTCGTTCCCATGATTAGAACAGACCTAGGATAGGTTTTATGATTATCAATCAATGGATACTCTACTCATATTATAGCACCAGATATAAATGAAATAGATTAATTTCCCTTATTAATGTGACACAAATAATGTATTCATACATGACTCTTAATGTATAATACAAAATACAAGAATCCAATGCCCTAAGAACTAGGGCACACCAACAATCTCCCACTTGCACTAGTTCCAAGTGGGCATTGCCTTAATTCCTATTGATCTGGTATGACCGTTGTGCTGTGTCTATGGCAGCGCTCTGGTCAATGGATCAGTGACATTATTCTTGGTGTCAACCCTTTGCAATGATATGTCACCTCTGTTCACGATCTCCCCGAATGAGGTGAAACTTTCTGAGCACATGTTTGGATCTCTTGTGTGACCGGGGCTCCTTAGCTTGTACGATGGCCCTGTTGTTGTGACAAAAAACATCAAATGGGTCTAGGATAATGGGTACTACTGCCAACTTAGTTATGAACTTCTTCATCTAAACAGTTTCCTTTGTTGCTTCACATGCAACTATGTACTGAGCTTTCGTTGTAGAGTCAGCAATGGTGGCTTGCTTTGAGGACCTTGAACTAATGGCACCGCCATTTAGGAGAAAAACATAACCAGACTATGACTGGTTCTCATCCTCATCGGTCTCAAAGCTTGCATCAGTGTAACCTGACACTACCAGCTCATCTTGACCTCCATACAGTAAGAAAGCATCCTTAGTCCGATTAAGGTACTTCAGGATTGCCTTGACAGCCTTCTAGTGTTCCTCCTCGGGGTCCGACTGGTACCGGCTAGTCATACTTAGTGCAAACATGACATCAGGCCTCATACATAACATGGAGTATATGATAAATCCAATAGCAGATGCATAAGGGATCTTTTCTATGTTCTCCTGGTCCTTCTTTGTTTTAGGACCATCTTTCTTACTCAGCTTCAACCCATGGCGCATAGGCAAGAATCCTTTCTTTGCCGTGTCCATGCTGAATCTTTTCAGAACCTTGTCTATGTACATGGCCTGACTTAGGCCTAGAAGCCGATTGGATCTATCTCTGTAGATCCTGATCCCTAAGATCATCTCAGCTTCGCCTAAATCCTTCATTGCAAAGCACCTACTCAACCACTGCTTAACCCCTTACAGTGTTGGTATGTCACCTCCAATGATAAGGATGTCCTTAACATACAGCATTAGGATGGTGGAAATGCTCCCACTAACCATCTTATACACACAGGGCCTTTAACTTGAAACACCAATTGCAACCTATCACCTTAGCACCCGGAGGTGGATCCACCAAGTTCCATACTTGGTTATCGTGCATAGATTGCATCTTAGCCTCCATGGCTTTGTGCCATTGATCTGAGTGTGGGCTTTCAGCAGCCTCCTGATATGTCTTGGGCTCCTCTTGGTCAACGATCATGAGGTCCCCATCATAGGTCACGAGAAAGCCGTACCTCTCTGGCTGATGACGTGTCCTACGAGACCTTCTAAGGTCCTGTGCAACCGGTTTTGGTTCCTCAATTTCTTGAGTAGTCAGATTGGTCTCGAAGCATCCTCAGCAGTAGCTACAGGAGTTTGTGAATCTTGAACTTCTGAAAGTTCAACATTACTCCCACTGTCTCTCTTGGAAAGGAATTCATCTCCAAGAAGATTTCATTTCTTACTATGAAAACTTTTTTTTCGGCAGGATTGTAGAAGTAATAACCCTTAGTCTCCTTAGGGGTAACCCACAAACTAGCACTTGACAGATTTGGACTCGAGTTTGCTGCTTGTCAATTTCTTAACATATGCATCACAGCCCCAAATCTTCAAGAAGGAAACATTAGGCTTCCATAGTTCATATGGTGTTCCCTCAACTGCCTTGCTTGGTGTATTATTGAGAATGTAAGTAGCTGTCTCTAAAGCATATCCCCAAAAGGAGACAGGGAGTGTAGCATGACTCATCATCGAGCGGACCATGTCAAGTAAGGTCCTATTCCTCCTTTCTGACACTCCATCCCACTGGGGTGTACCAGGAGGAGTGAGTTGGGATATAATCCCACACTCTCTCAAAAATGAGTCAAACTCTTGGCTCAAATATTCACCCCCTCGGTTAGACCGAAGTGCTTTTATTTTCTTGCCAAGTTGGTTTTCTACTTCATTCTTAAAGTCCTTGAACCTTTGGAGAGTCTCAGACTTATGCTTCATCAAATACATGTAACCGTATCTGCTGAAGTCATCCGTGAAGGTGACGAAGTATAGAAAACCAGATCTAGCACTAGTGCTCGTTGGGCCGCATACATCGGAATGTATTATCTCCAATAGCTTTGAGGCCCTTTCAGCAATCTTGCTAAAAGGCGCCTTTGTCGTCTTGCCTCTCAAACAAGATTCGCATGTGTCATAAGACTGGATGTCAAATGACCCTAGCACTCCACTAAAGTGAAGCCTAGCTATGCGCTTCTCATTTATATGGCCAAGTCCATAATGTCAGATGTAAGTAGGATTAATTTCATTTTGTTTAATCCTTTTAGTATTTATGTTATAGATTGAACTTTCATGTTTTAGATCAAGGATATATAAGCCATTTTCAAGAAATGTTATTCCATAAATAATATTGCCACATTGCATAGAAATTCTACCATGTCCAATATTAAATACGAAGCCAGAAATATCCAACAAAGAAATAGAAATAATATTCCTGTGCATCGCAGGTACAAAATAACAGTTTCTTAGTTCCAAAACAAGTCCACTAGGCATCTCCAAGAAATAATCTCTGATCTCTATGGCCTGAACCCGAGTGCCATTTCCGACTCGAAGAGCTACTTCTCTAGATCCTAATAATCTCCTATTTCTTAGACCCTACACATTTGAACAAATGTGAGATCCACATCCAGTGTCCAAGACCCAAGATGTAGAAATAGTCAGATTAATCTCAACAACATAAATACCTAAAGCAGCAGTTTTGCGCTTCAGTTACTCCCTTAGCTTTGGACATGAGCTCTTCTAGTGCCCCTTCTAATGACACTTATGGCAGACATCGTCAGGAGAAGCAACCCTTGCTTTAGGTTGGGCCACCACCTTTTTGCCCTTAGCCTTGGCCTTTTGGGCCTTAGCCTTGGCCTTAGATTTGGCCTTTCCCTTAGCAATGGGCGTATTGCCCTTGTTCACTAGCAATACTTCAGGAGTCTTCTTAAGAGACTGCTCAGCAAGCTTGAGCATGCCATGCAGCTCAACAACCTATTTATCCAACCCTTACATATGGTAATTCGTGATAAACTGGTTGTAAGACTCAGGAAGTGACCCGAGAATAATGTCTGCTACCAAGTCCTGCAGAACTGGTGAGCCGAGGCGGGCAAGTGTATCAATATACCCCTTCAACTTTAGCACATGAGTGCTAACAAAAGTCCCAGCTGCTATCACAGTCGTGCAAAGTACCTTAGTTGTCAGGTAACGTTCCAAACAAGCCTGATCTTGGAATATCTTTTTAAGCTGATCCATCATCTCATAAGCATGCTCGTCCATGAACTGCTTTTGAAGATTAGAAGCCATGGTACCCAGCATGAGGCATGAGACATCTCGGTCATCCCTCACATGCCGATTGTACTACTCCACCATCACCGTGGTGATGCCTCGACCTGCGGGAGGGCTAGCTAGTAAAGGAGTATTCAGTACATACTCCTTGGACATATTGTCTAAGAACAATTTGTAAGTTCCTAGCCTAATCTAGGAAGTTAGTCTGCAAAAGCTTCTCCTTCTCTGAGAGTGACCTAAGTGAGAGTGAGTTGTTATTTGTTTTAGCCATTTAAATTGCTTAAGTGAAATGGGATAGTCTACATGGCAGAAATCATTGCTTGAGTTAGAAATAAAGGGCTTTTAAGCCAATTCAAATTAATAATCCGATTTAATTTTTTTGTTGGTGATGTTAATTGGCTTAGCATGCATAGATGCGGGTAATAATTTGGTGATCCATACATCCATATTATATAACAAATGCAATAGCATACTTAATTTAAAATAAATGAGATCTAATGGGCCTTTAATTACAACCTAATGAAAAACTAGATATCTGTAAGCGCCGGAATTTTCTATACTTAAAAAAAAAAGTTTATGGTCGTACAACTATTCTTACAGTCATGCGACTGTAATTTAAAAATTACAGTCGCACGACTATAATATCGGAAAAATTGCAGGAGCCTATACCACTGCAACAGAAAATGGAGGAGAGAGAGAAGGAGCATTAATTGCTCCGGTGTTGCAGCAAGTAAGCCGAAAATCAGAGTAGAAAAGGAGAAGAAAAGGGAGAAAGAGGGAGAGGTTGAATTCTGGTGGAAAACATAGAGAGAGAAGGGGAAAAAAGAGAAGGAAAAGAAAGAAGTGGAAAAACCCATAAAACACATCTTTTCCTCTTCTATTTTCTTTCAATTCTCAGAATTCGGACTAAAACTTGTTAGAAATTCCTAGGTTAATCAATTAACTTCCCGACCAAATCAAAAATCTGGACTTAAACCATCAGAATCCCTTGCAATTTGGATTTTTGGACATAAAGCTCTCAACTTCAATTTCAAAGGAAAAAGTGCGAATTTGTTAGGATTAGAGCGACGCCAGGGGTCAAAACGACTTGGATTAGCTTCTAAAAAGGTAGACACTCCTTCTCCCTACACTTTTTCTCGCTTTCTGGGTGTTTGAAGTGAGTTTTGTGTATTTTTTTCTGCATTTTCGTGCTTCTGTTTCTGGAAATTGAGAACAGTCGCACGACTGTTGTTAGTTTTGTTGAACAGTCGTACGAAACGAGTGTTCTTAATTTCCAGATTGTTTTTCTTCCATTTTGATTCAGAATAAATTTTGGTGAAATTTTGATCCTGAACTGTTTACAGTTGCACGACTGTAAACTACAGACGTACGACTGTAGTTATAGTCACACGATTGTAACTCTTGTTACAGAAACAGAATTTCAGCTTTTAGCCCCAAAAATTTCTAAAAATCCATAAAAAAATCAGAAAAATCCGAAAATCATCAAAATGAATTTTGATATGTGCATTCACTACCTTAGGTTTAATTTCCTGTAAAATTGCATATTAGAACAATGCCACGACGGATACCCAGTTCTCCCGAAAACCAACCCACTTAATATGTGAAAATGCATGTAAACTGGAAAAATTGTTTTCAAAATGATTTTCCCACAAAAACCAATATACAGGGTGTTTCAAAATGTTTTCCAGGTCTAACTGGGCCGGCAAGCCGAGCCAACCCGGTTATCCCCTCAACGGATGCCCTCGATTCCTGTTTTCCCGTTCTGTCGTGCTTGAGTCCAACTTGTGGCGTGCTATATAAATTGTACTAACCTTTGTTTTGCAGCTTTTATTTTATCTTAATTTTCATTCTATTTGTATTTTGATAGATTAATCGTGTATTTAGGCGACTGTAATTATTTTTAGATTCCCGTGTATTCTAGGCGATTGTACAAGTGAGGCGAGAGTTTTTATTTTTCCATTCGATTTGGTTGTAAGCTAATTAATATTTATTTCTTTTCCTTACTTTTGTATTAAATATTTGTCTGCGCGCTGTATGCCCTTTTATATTCAATAAAATTGACTTTAGATTTTTGAAATACCATTTGAGAACAATTGGCAATATTTATTTTAATTAGACACGAAATAAGGGACTTGTCCGGACCCGAATCTCTGGATAGTGTAGCGACCGTTCGTCCGGTTCAGCTACATAAGAATTTCCCAATTGAGCTGAGCCGGGTGGCGACTCTACAATATTCATCGAGACTTAGGTCTCGGTTCGTTTATGCATTAATTCCATTCATTTTCCAAAACGCGGATTTCCATTTATAAAAACCCCACGCGAGGGAGGGGCCCGCCCGAGATCGAGGCCCCCCTTCAGAAAGGGAGTCTCGCGTCCCGTCGAAAATGCATCGTCCGCTCACAGTGGCGACTTTGCTGGGGAATTCTTCAAAAAGTTTTCTTAAAAACTTAAAAGAATTTTACAAGCCCTGAAAAGTGTCTAATTAAAATAAGGCGGATGATTCTCTTTTGGTATTTTATTTGCATTTTAGTTATCCATTTTTTGCATTAGTTTAGGTATCCTTTTATAGCCCGGTGGATTGTTGAAGTGCCGCCTAAGTTCCTCTTGGTCTTAGGGGCACGAATACGAAACACCACTCATAGCCTCGTACGAACCCCTTCGCTAGAACCCTTGAGTGGGGAGAAGTGAGGAGTATATCTTGCTATGAGAGCCTTGATGTTATCCCGACTTTGACCGAACCTATATAGGCAGCTCTAGTCGGGTTCCCTTAGGATACCAAAATAATTGTGTGAATAATAATAATAAAATCGCGCCTTCATCACCCCTGGTTGGTGATCGAAGTGAGCCCCGCCTAGGACCCGGTTAGAAATTTTTGAGACCGACCACGTTGGAGGAATAAGGTTGGAAGAATTCGTTTTGCTTGCTATGTGTTTCTCACCGTCTCGTGACACATTGCCAATGCTACCCACGCGTGCATAACATATCATAATCACCATTTTCCATGCATGTGACATACCATACACAAACATTTTTGTGCGATACTAACCCATATTTTTATACAGCCATTTGCATTTTATTTCGTGTGAAAAATATTAATTCATTCATTTGACATTCATACTAACCATTTCTTTTTCAGCCATAACATTATACTTGTGTGATTAGCATTTTATTTTTGACATAGCATACATAGCATCATTATGCATGTCACGCATCCTAACCCACATTTTTGTGCAGCCATTTGTATATTTTGTGACATATTCATTCACCACATTTCACTTAAATTAAATTAAGGGGCATTTCAAGGACGCCTATCATGACCATCCCATTCCATTTCATAACATATCGGGTACCCAAAATTACCCGTGTTTTGCTGATGCACCGGATTGCATTCGGCCATCCCACCAAAATCATTTCATTCAATAAAAGCCACAACGGTCTTAGGCCCATTTTCGTGTAACAATTTACACGATGCATTTCATGACATCACACCCATTTATCATAAACATCATATGACATCGTGGTCGGTAACCAACCACTTCATGACATTAATTCACCATTCAAGGTACTCCCCGAGTACCCAATTAGTATACATATAGGTCCATAACATCACCAAATCATAAAAAGGTGTTCCTCGAATGCCGAATCTTTATCCATGTCCCTATTACACGTGACTTTCTCATAACATCAATTCATATCACATGCTCAGAAGCATCAAAACCTTGTCCGTGGGCGCGGCCCATGCGACCATTTCATATCATCTCATAGACCTACAAAGCGTCAAAACTCCATCGGTGTCCCGATATACACGCGTCCATTTCACGAATTCATTAGGTGCCCCAAAGGCGCCGAAGCTCTATCCGTGTGACGGCCCACACGTGACATTTTCGCATAAGCATTGGGTGTTTTAGGAATGCTCCAAAAAAAAAATATATAAAAAGAAACCATTCATACCATGATTTCATACATAACCCCACTCTATTCATCTCAAGCATGTTCAATGTCTTAATTTTCATGTCACATCACGTCATTCATTCACAACCCTAATACCTCCTGTCTACTCCCAAGCAGAATACACTAGAGCGACCTTCAACAAGATCCCAAGCTTCAAGGGTAGCTAGGAGACAGAGGTTAGTCGAGAGTGATAGTGATTCTGACTCTGGGAAGGAGTGAACATGGCAAATCAGACACCAAGTATGGCTGATGTTTTGAAGGATTTCTTCAGGTCACAGGATTTCCGCGACATGTTAAAGGAAGAAATGAGGGCAGTGGTTAGAGAAGCTGGTGAGACCGGTGATAGGGGAACCGAGAAAGAAAAAGAAGTTGAGTCATCCCAACATGGTGGTGACGCTTCAGCTAGCCTAGAAAAGCTGTAGGAGATAGATGCAGCTATGGAACAGAGGATGAAAGCCAAGTGCTCTGAACTAGACGAAGTTATGGCCCAGTTGAAGAAGGGGGTCAGTATCAGTGTTGAATCCAAGAAAGGGGTGAACGTTGATGCCATGATCAGTAGGGGCATCGAGACATTTCCTATCCGCTTCCAAGTGCCGAAAGGCCCCACTTACAAAGGAATGGGTTCGCCGGAGGCCCATGTGAATTTGTATGCCTGGGGTTATGCTAACAGCAGGAGCTACAAGCAACAATTGATTAATCTTTTCCCCACTACACTGGAGGGAGGTGCTTTAGGATGTTATAACTCACTGTCAGAGGAGGAGCAATCTGACTGGGAAGTATTGTCGGCAGCCTTCATCAAATACTACAGCTTTAACACCAAAATCCAGGTGAAGCTGTATGATTTGGAGAGGGTGAAGTAGAAGTTCAACGAGCCCTTTGATGAATACTACCAGAGGTGGATGAACAAGATGATCCTCCTAAAGAACCGCCCTGATGAAGACGAGCTTATACAGAAGCCCATTGACGGCAGCAAAGACATTTTCAAGAACAACATGAAGTTCCATCCCTTTAAAGAGCTTAATGAGGTTTATAGCATGGCTATGAAGATAGAGAGGGATGAGGAGGAGAAGCCGACCTGTCACAAGGGAGGAAGAAGCACAGGGTACACCTCAGGGTATAGATCAACCTCAGCAGCTGGGTCTAGTAGTGGTTTTGGTTCAGGTTCTAGTGGCAAGCAAGGGCAATCATCAGAGGTGAAGCAGGTTGAAATGGCTACTTGAATCAGCAGCAAGGCAACCAGAATAGAGGTCTTGGAGGACAAGGCATATCGCCTTGGACTCTTACTTTAGCAAAGATATTCGCCAAGTGTAGGAATGGTGGCCTGCTGCAATCCTTAAGGCCATTTGAGAAGCCGTTTGAAGCTGACAAAGATAATTTCTGCACTTACCACGTAGTGATAGGCCATCGAACCAATAACTGCTACAAGCTAAGGGATGCTATCTAGAAGCTCATTGACGAAGGAAAGCTGTAAGAGCCACCCAAACCTAGCACTAAAACCAACCTACTGCCGGCATTTGAAAAGAGGGTTAACATGGTCCAGTTAGGGTTGCCGCCTAATTTTATATTTGCATAAGTTCTGCAAGCGAACCCTACGATTCAGGCAGTGGTAGTAGGGGAACCCGAAGTGGAACTAAAATATGAGGAAAAGGAGGGATGTAAGGAGATCAAGCCCATAAGTTTGGATGATCTCGACTCCGAAGACGAGTATGAAGAATCTGACAGAAGAGAGGCAGTTAGACTCCCAGCTGTTGAGAAGTTGAAGATTTCAGAAGTGCAGAACGTGACCCGAAGTGGAAGGGTATATCAGCCGGTAGATCAGACGAAAGATAAAGCACCGATGAATGGGTCGGGCAGTACTTCGACGTCGGAAGGAGTTGAGAAGGAGGATTTAGTCATTTGCTAGCTGAAGAAAACTCCTGCCTAAGCTAGCTTATGGCACTTACTTCTGACCTCCAAGGAGCAAAGGGCTGCTCTAGTAAAGAAATTGGCAGAAATTGAAGTCTCCCCTATAGCTTCACCAGAGGCTATGTGCTGTTTGTTAGACAAAGTCCGTGTTGGAAGCCCTGATATCGTCTTCTTCGAGAAAGACCTGCCTGCTGAAGGGAAGGCCCACAATAAGGCTCTTTTATGTCAGGGCCCATGTGATGGACAAGATCATGCCTTGCGTCATGGTGGATGACGGGTCGGCACTGAATATTTGTCCACTAAAGATGTTGCCATTTCTGGGGCTGAGTGAAGAAGTGCTAAAGAAATCCTCGTCAGTCATCCGAGCATATGATGACTCCAAAAGAACAGTGATAGGGACGTTTGAGGCGGAAGTAGAGGTTGGGCCAGTTAGGTCCATAGTTGCTTTTACGGTGATTGACATCCCAGTCACATTTTCCCTATTGCTCGGAAGACTGTGGTTCCATCCTTTGGGAGGTGTTCCTTCCACATTGCATCAAAAGATCAAATTCTCTATGAATGGCAGGATTGTGACTGTTAAGGCGGATGCCCAATCGATGGTAGCTGCAGTGGATGAAGGAGTGGTTCCTTTTGGCAGATTTCAAGTCGCTGTCGTTAAGGAGGAAGAAACCATAGATGCCCCTATGGTCTTTTATGAGAATTACATGCCGGAGTGGCTATCCCGGTATCTATATAAGCAAAACTTTGTCCCGGGAATGGGACTTGGAATCAACTTATAAGGGGTTCCAGAATTCAAGATCGACTCTGGGAATTCGAAGCAGCATGGCCTTGGTTATGAAGAAGGAGCATCTGAGCGGAAGAATCCGAAAAAGGGCAAGAATGGGAAGATTATGATGAAGCCATTTCTAAAGGCGGGAGAAGGCCTTTACAAGGGTCAAGTTGAGCCGGTGCTGGTTGGAAATGTCGATTACCCTGGCTTTGAGATCTTTGCAGATGTTATGGATTTTGAGAAAATCCAGGAGGAGCTAGTAGCCCTTGAAATGGTAGAAGAAACCATTGTTGAATCTGATGTGCTGCAAGGTGAATCGCATAAAGAGAGGGAGGCGACAGTAAAGGTGGCCGAGGAAGAGGATGAAAGGAAAGCCTGTGCTGAAACTACAGAAATCATCTCAGGTGCTTTGACTGCTGCATTGAACAAAGCTTTTGGAAAGACCAAGCAAGGATTTGGCGAAGAGCTGATGGCCAAAGTGAATTTAGACTCTGTGGTCGCTGAAATTGCCAAGATTATGGCAAAGGCTAAGATGCAACTGACTGAAAAAGAAGCAGAGAAAGATGCAGCACCTGATGATGTTCTGAAAGGGAAGATGGAAGCTGAAGAGGAACAAGGCCCTCCGCCTGTGGAGGATGAAAATGATTTTGTTGTATCTATTTCTTCCATTTTCAATGTAACTGATGTACTTTATGATAAGTTCAATGCAATGAAATCCCAGTTTGCTTACTTGTGTGATGTTTATCCTGATAATCCTGTGCATGCATTTAAATCACCATCAAGCATATTTAGCATACATGACACTGCATTGCATGAAATCAATATAAGTACAGATGAAAACCCTAAAATGGTACTCATTTCTCACGAGCTAAAATCCGAGGAAGAGAAAGAATTAATAAAAATACTCCAAAAACATGTTAAAGCTTTCACCTGGTCGTATGAAGACATGTCGGGTGTGGATACGGAAATAGCAGTGCATAAAATCCCAACGGACCCCAAGTTTAGACCGGTAAAGCAAAAGTTGAGAAGACTAAGGCCGGAATGGGCTACGCTGGTGAAAGAAGAAGTGGCCAAACAGATAAACGCCAGGTTTCTCGACGTGGTGGAGTGTACGGAATGGCTAGCCAACATTGTCCCCGTGCCTAAAAAGGATGGAAGGGTCAGAGTATACATTGACTACAGGGACTTGAATAAAGCATGCCCAAAAGATAACTTTCCACTACCATATATCGACGTCCTAGTTGATAGCGCAGCAAAAGCGGCAATGTACTCCTTCATGGATGGCTTTTCATAACCAGATTCTGATGGATGTGATCGATAAGGTGAAAACATTGTTCATCACAGAGTGGGGTACTTTCTGTTACAAAGTGATGCCCTTCGGGTTGAAGAATGCTGGTGCCACTTATAAGAGGGCTGTCACAACTCTGTTGCACGACATGATCCATAAAGAAGTCGAAGTGTATGTTGATGATATGCTTGTTAAATCAACAACCCGGGAGGAACATCCTGTTATCCTGGATAGATTTCTAACACGCATTGGAGAGTACAACTTTCAACTTAACCCCAAGAAGTGCATATTCGAGGTCACATCAGGGAAGCTGTTTGGCCATGTAGTCACTCAGAGGGGGATAGAAATGGACCCGGACAAAATCAAGGCCATCCAAGACATGCCGGCTGCAAAGACAGAAAATAAAGTCAGATCATTCCTGGGTTCCTTACAGTATGTCAGCCGCTTCATAGAACGGTTAACCTCCACTTGTGAACCAATCTTCAAGCTATTAAAGAAAGATCAGCCGGTTGTGTGGGATGACAAGTGTCAACTGGCATTCGAGAAGATCAAGGCTTACCTAGTAAAACCACCAGTATTGAGTCCTCCAATTCCAGGAAAGCCTCTGATTTTGTATTTGGCCGTTGAAGAATCCTCTATAGGGGCAATGCTTGCATAAGAACAAGATGGCAAGAAGGAATATCCTATCTACTACCTTAGCAAGAAATTGCTGGAGTATGAAACCAAGTACACACTGGTGGAAAAGACATGTGTGGCGATGATTTGGTTGACCAAGAAGCTGCGTCACTATTTTCAATCCTACAAGATACAGCCGTGGCTAAGGTGGATCCAATGAAGTATCTCTATGAAGCACCAGCATTGGTTGGGAAGTTGTCCAAGTGGTTGTTACTTTTGTCTGAATTTGACATCGAGTACATCATGAAGAAAACCATTAATGATATCGATATGAATAAACAAGAGGCATGGTGTCCGTCATCCTCTTCTGTTGTTTATTATATTTCTTGATCTTGAGTTGACTGATTAATCAAAAAAGCAACCAACTTATTTGGGTATGGCCATACACTTATCAGTCCCACCAATATGTGTTTTTTTTTTCTTTTGTTCAAAGGAATGAGGCTGCCTAGTGCCTAGTTAGTAAGAAAGCTTACAATACACTGGAAGTACATACTTCCTTAATTATAAAATACAATCTGTATTTTTTTTATCATATCCTCAAAATCAACCCCTAGAATCAGATTACATAGAGAACCTGGAATTCCCTGATGAGCAATTAGCCATGGTGGAAGTGAAAAGATGGGTCATGTGCTTCGATGGGGCCGTGAATAGAAAAGGTGCTGGAATCGGGGTACTTATAGCAACACCGGATGGTGAGGTCATTCCTTTATCCAAGAGACTGATCTTTCCTGTAACCAATAATGGGGTAGAATACGAAGCATGCTTATTTGGAATGAAGGCTCTGTTAAACTTAGGGGCAAATGATGTTTTAATTGTCGGCGATTCACTTCTGGTGATCGAGCAAGCTCAGGGGAGTGGGAGCTGAAAGAAGAAGCCTTACGGCCTTACTGGGAGCTACTACAATTCATAAAAGACTTATTTGGCCAGTGTGAATTCAGACATGTCCCCAGGGATGAGAATAAGATGGCTGATGCATTAGCCATTTTGTCCTCCATGTGGGAAAGTCCAAAAGAAACACAAGTTCAACCACTGGTCATAGCCACTTCTAGACATCCTTGCTTCGAAGTGCATGAAGTAATGGAATAATCAGCTGAAGAAAAGCCATGGTTCTTTGACATCTACTAGTATGTTAAGGAGGGTAGGTATCCCGAAGAGGCCAGTGCTGCTGATAAGTTGACACTAAGAAAGCTGGCTAGTCAATTTAGAATCTTCAAGGACAAGTTATACAAAAGAACAGCGCATGGAGTCCTTTTAAGGTGTCTAACAGAGTAAGAAGCAGAAGAAGTGATGCAGCAGGTACATGCAGGGTCATGTGGGCCACATATGAATGGGCTTGCCATGGCCAGAAAGATCATGAGACAAGGCTACTTTTAGATTACAATGCAAGCGAATAATATAAGAAAAGTGAAGAGATGTCATGAATATCATATCTATGCAGACATCAGTCATATTCCGCCACTTGAGCTACAGAACCTAGCATCCCCTTGGCTGTTTTCAGCATGGGGGATAGATATGATCGGTGAAGTTCATCCAGCTGCATCTAATGGGCACAGATTCATAGTTGTGGCAGTTGATTATTTCTCCAAATGGGTCGAAGCAGAATCATTCACTAATGTGACAGCCAAGCACATGGTCAAGTTCTTCCAGAAGAGTATCTTCACTCGGTATGGGATTCCTCATCATATAGTAACTGACAATGGAGTACAGTTTCAAGGGGCAACAGCTGAGCTACTTGCAGAGCATGGAATTGAACATCATAAGTCTTCTCCATACAGGCCTCAGGCTAACGGTGAAGTGGAAGCAGCTAACAAGGCAATAAAGAAGATCTTATAAAAAATGGTAACCACTTACAGAGATTGGGCTGATAAACTGCCTTATGCTCTTTGGGGTTACAGAACCAGTGTCAGAATGCTGACGGGGGAAACTCCTTATGCCTTGGTATATGGAATGGAAGCAGTGTTGCCAGTGGAGATAGAACTCAAATCACTCATAGTTGCCTTGGAAGCTCAATTACCGGAAACTAAATGGGTTCAAGCTAGGTATGAGCAGTTGGCAGCACTAGATGAAAGGCGACTGAGGGCATTGGATCAGCTTCAGATGTACTAGCGCAGAATGGCCAGAGCCTATAATCGGAATGTGAAGTATTCCAAACGGCAGTTGAGAACAGTTAACTTGGTTCTAAAGCAGCTAAGGCCTTCAAATGTCGATGTTAGGAGCAAGTTCAGACCCAACTGGGAAGGGCCCTATGTGGTGAAGAAGGTGCTAGCAAAAGGCGCAGTCAGCATCATGGGCATGGATGGAAACGAGTTCACTAATCTAATCAACCAAGACAGGCTAAAGCTTTATCATATATATAAAAAAAAGAGAGGACTGCTAGGCTGAAAACTCGAAAAGAGCGGTCTAGGCAAAAGTTAAGACATGAGAAAAAAAATAATCAGACGGAAAACCTGAAAAGGATGACTGATGATGGGTTTCAGCTCAGTGTGGAATCTGTACCATTTAGGAACCAACTTGTTTCAAATGTACTCATTTTGACTTCATCAATAAAGTGAAGTGTTTGCTTAAATATATCTGCATGGTTATGACAAATGCACAAACAAAGCTGTCTTGCATAAACATACATTTAAAGAAAGCACTTTGCATTCAACTGGCTGAAATCATCACATTATTTAACAAGTGAAAATGTACTAAATACATGCAATTTGAAATCTTTTGTTGACCTCTAAAATCCGGTTCATCTTCCTAAAAGAGCAATAAAATGGTCATGGTGACATTTCAATCATCTTAAAAAAAAAACGAAGCTCGCTGAGGTGAAAACCGAAAAGGCACCTCAGGCAAAAATTAGAGCGGCCTGCAGAGCTGAAAACCCATATTGGGCAGTTTAGGCAAAATTTAAGGCATATGAAAAGCTTGCTAAGGTGAAAACTGAAAAGGCAACTTAGGCAAAAATCAGAGCGGCTCGCTGGGCTGAAACCCGTATTGGGCAACCCAGGCAAAAATTAGAGCACTTACAAACTTATAATTTCCCCACAGAGTAGGAAAAGCAGAATGTCCATAACATCCCCCATAGAAGTCAGCACATAGACTCCCCATAGAGTCATCATGTGATTCCCCAGCAGAATCTACATGAAGAACACCATAATTATTTCCCCAATCGAGTCTCTGCACTCTTCCCCAGCGGAATCTTTATAAGGAGCACTATGATTATCTCCCCAGCAGTATCACACATTCCTAACAGTCACATCATTCCTTCGAAAATCACCAAGCAAAGCCCCGAAGGAAGCAAAATCAACCATAGGCACATCAAGTCCTTCTCCAGCGGAAGACGGAAACGTCAAATGATGGAAAATACATACATGTGCATATGCATCATCACGCATTCATGCATTACATATATTGATCACTCGTCCCCAGCCAGTCTTCATTCTTGATCGAAGGGGCAAAAATTTTTGTTTAAAAATCTCTCGATCAAGACTTTCCAATTTAAGTGCAGGGATTCATTCCCAGTTTAATATCCTCAACTTTCTCCAGCGAGTCCGCCCCGAGTAATGTGAACTCGGTATCGGCCCAGATCGGCTTCACCATCCATTTACCCAGTAGATCCACCTCGAGTAATGTGAACTCAGTATCAGTCCAGATCAGCTTCATCTATCTCCCCAGCAAAACTCACCTCAGGTAACCTAGACCCGGTATCGGCCAATTTCTTCATTAACTCACCTCGGGTAACTTAGACCGGGTAGCGGCAAATTTCTTCATCTTCCTTTGCCTCGGGTAACATAGACCCGATATCGGCTTAACCGCATTCCATCTTTTCTTGCCTCGGGTAACTTAGACATGATATCAGCTTATTTCTTCTCAGCTTTGCCTCGGGTAACCTAGACCTGATATCGGCTTATTTCCTCCCCAGCATCGCCTCGGGTAACCTAGACCCGGTATCGGCCTATCTCATCAGAAGATTCATTCCAGTGTTCGCGGCGCTTTAATTCGCGCTCTCAAATTCATCATCTCAGGTGTGTAAACCTAGAGCTAGATGTCGAATTTGATCACGCGAGGGGCAGATGTAAGCGTCGGAATTTTCTATACTTAAAAAAAAAGTTTATGGTCGTACGACTATTCTTACAGTCGTACGACTGTAATATCGAAAAAATTACAGGAGCCCATACCTCTGCAACAGAAAATGGAGGAGAGAGAGAAGGAGCATTAATTGCTCCGGTGTTGCAGCAAGTAAGCCGAAAATCAGAGTAGAAAAGTAGAAGAAAAGGGAGAAAGAGGGAGAGGTTGAATTCTGGTGGAAAACTTAGAGAGAGAAGGGGAAAAAAGAGAAGGAAAAGAAAGAAGTGGAAAAACCCATAAAAACTCATCTTTTCCTCTTCTATTTTCTTTCAATTCTCAAAATTAGGACTAAAACTTGTTAGAAATCCCTAGGTTAATCAATTAACTTCCCAACCAAATCAAAAATCTGGACTTAAACCATCAGAATCCCTTGCAATTTGGATTTTTGGACATAAAGCTCTCAACTTCAATTTCAAAGGAAAAAGTGCGAATTTGTTAGGATTGGAGGGACGCCAGGAGTCAAAACGACTTGGATTAGCTTCTAAAAAGGTAGACACTCCTTCTCCCTACACTTTTTCTCACTTTCTGGGTGTTTGAAATGAGTTTTGTGCATTTTTTTGCTGCATTTTCGTGCTTCTATTTTTGGAAGTTAAGAACAGTCGCACGAATGTTCTTAGTTTTTTGAACAGTCGTACGACTGTATCCACAGTCGTACGAGTGTTTTTAATTTCCAGATTGTTTTTCTTCCATTTTGATTCAGAATAAATTTTGGCGAAATTCTGATCCTAAACTGTTTACAGTCGCACGACTATAAACTACAGTCGTACGATTGTAAACTACAAGTAGTTACAGTCGCACGACTGTAACTCTTGTTACAGAAACAGAATTTCAGCTTTTAGCCCCAAAAATTTCTAAATATCCATAAAAAAAATCAGAAAAATCCGAAAATCATCAAAATGAATTTTGATATGTGCATTCACTACCTTAGGTTTAATTTCCCGTGAAATTGCATATTAGAACAATGCCACGACGGATACCCAGTTCTCCCGAAAACCAACCCACTTAACATGTAAACCGGAAAAATTTTTTTCAAAATGATTTTCCCACAAAAACCAAAATACAGGGACGTTTCAAAATGTTTTCCAGGTCTAACTGGGCCAGCTAGCCGAGCCAACCTGGTTATCCCCTCAATGCATGCCCCCGATTCCTATTTTCCCGTTCTGTCGTGCTTGAGTCCAACTTGTGGCGTGCTATATAAATTGTACTAACCTTTGTTTTACAGCTTTTATTTTATCTTAATTTTCATTTTATTTGTATTTTGATAGATTAATCGTGTATTTAGGCGACTGTAATTATTTTTAGATTCCCGTGTATTCTAGGCGATTGTACAAGTGAGGCGAGAGTTTTTATTTTTCCATTCGATTTGGTTGTAAGCAAGCCAATTAATATTTATTTCTTTTCCTTACTTTTATATTAAATATTTGTATGCGCACTGTATGCCCTTTTAGATTCAATAAAATTGACTTTAGATTTTTGAAATACCATTTGAGAACAATTGGCAATATTTATTTTAATTAGACACGAAATAAGGGACTTGTCCGGACCCGAATCTCTGGATAGTGTAGCGACCGTTCATCCGGTTCAGCTACATAAGAATTTCCCTGTTGAGCTGAGCGGGGTGGCGACTCTACAATATTCATCGAGACTTAGGTCTCGGTTACTTTATGCATTAATTCCATTCATTTTCCAAAATGCGGATTTCCATTTATAAAAACCCCACGCGAGGGAGGGGCCCGCCCAAGATCGAGGCACCCCTTCCGAGAGGGAGTCTCACGTCCCATCGAAAACGCGTCGTCCGCTCACATTATCCTATCTAATTCTTCATGGGCCGGATTGCAATCCTTCTTGGGCTCCCACCATGGGCTTGCTCCATCTGGGCCTTCCTCCATACTTGATGCAATTACAACAATTTTGTAAAATAAAATCTATTCTAAAATTACATCAAAATAATAATAAAAAAAATGGCACGCAGGCCATATTTCCCAAAATTAAATTACAACCGATAATAATTTAGGGCCCATAGAACTCAATATCACATTTCAAATAAAGTACCAGTCGTGCACATACATACCAATATGATGCATGATGATGGCATTCCAAATTAAATATAAATGTTAAGCCGAGTTACTTAGGGTGAAATCGCCAATTTTAACAAATGTGACTAAGGCCCATCAAGGCCCAATGGATAACATCCATAAATGCAAAATTAATAATTTTTCTCCCACTTGAATTTGGGTTGTCACAAATTTAAAATTTAGCTCTACCAATTTTAACCGGTGTCACGGTTTATTAGGCCAATTTCACATAGTTCATATTCAATTTAATATGCAAACAATTAAATTAAATATGCATGCCAACAAAATAAACAATTTAAATACGAATTAATTTTAAAAAAATTTTAATTTAATTTGCATTGGGGCCCGGGATGAAAAAAACACCGGTAAAATCCAAAACCGAACCCAAAACCCTCGCACGGCGTTGCCGTCCGGAGACAGCAGCGCTGCCGCGCGGTAGCAGCACACAATGGGCTGCTGCCATGTAGAAGCCAAGCTACTGCCTGGCGGCAGCAGCTGCTGCACGCTGCAACAGTCAGCAACGCCTGCTGCGGCAAGCAGCTGTAGCTGCAATTTGGAATCTTGCGATTCCAAATTGCAACCCAAACTAATATACATATTTTTTTTTCTTTTTTTTAATTAATCAATCATTAAAATTCCAGCCAACAAATAAGAATGAATGATCAATAAAAAAAAAGGATTGAAAAACAATTGGGGAAAAATAATCAAAAACCCCAATCCAAAATTTTAGGCTTCAACAAAACCAATTGAACAAAAACCCTAAAATCACAAACTTGAAACCTACTCTTTCTTCAAGAACACTTTCAAGAACCAATTCTAATCAATCTAATGGACAAAACCAAGGCTCTAATACCACTATTGGGATTCGTCATTGGAAAAATAACGTCGCGCAGTGGAAAATACACCGTTTAAAATTTCCTAAAATTCACCTATCGTGTCCAATTACCATTGATTAGAATGAAACCAAATTGAATCAAGAGAGATTAACTCACTAGATTCGTCTCTTCTAGAGACTGCTACAGAATCGTTTCTTGAAACTGTGATCTCCAAAGTCTGGTGCATGGTGTTCGTCATCCTCTTCTGTTGTTTATTATATTTCTTGATCTTGAGTTGACTGATTAATCAAATAAGCACCAACTTACTTGGGTATGGCCATACACCTATCAGTCCCACTCATCAAGTGGCCAGTGATATCATCTCGGTGTTACCTACGTGGCAATTCCATCACTTCATCATCAATATCAACATGTTCACGGGTCCACCCAATCATACCCTTATTTGGCATCCTATTATATGTTGGGATTTTTCACCGGAAATCACCCGATAAAAGCGGAAGAACGCGATGATTTACTTAAATCCGTGCCCAGAAGCAATTGAAATGGAAATTGGAAAAATGAAATTTAATCACAAGAGATAATATTCTTACCCGTAATATCTCTTTAAGAGATGGATGTAGACTGCAGGAATCAATATAGAATTCCTCCTCGTTCACGTACACGAACACCTAACGAACACCACCCATGCTAGCGTCGTAAAACACGAACTCTATAGAGGAGGAAGAGACAAATTTCGGCTATGCTATGTTGTACCCCCTTTGGCCAACTTCTCCTAGGGTTAAAACCTAGGTTGGCCGAATTCCCTCAGGGAATTAAGGCCCAGCTTGGCTCATTCATTTTGTGTGGGCTTCCTTCTTTTAATTCAAGCTCAATCTTATTTTAATTAATCTGGTTTAAATAAATTTCAAGCCCAACTTTAATATACCCATGTATTTAATACATTACACCAAGTAATATATTATTTACATTTAAATTAAAATTAGTTTGACCAATTAATTTAATCCATCAAATTAAAATTAGATCTTCACAAAATAAAATCATATGTAAACCTATACATTTGAATATTTCCACCTAGGAAATAATCTCATAATTAATCCAATTAATTATGAAGAGCCAATTAAATATATTAATTTTATTATTAGGATCAATCCAATTGATCTTTATAATGAAATTAATATATATATACCTCTTTCTCCAGAGTGTATACTCCAAGTATACATATGATTCCTTAAGTCGGTGTTTAGTCGCTCAATGTGTACAATCCCGTGGGCCTATCTTTATGTTGGCAATAGGCCTTTGGCCCACAGACTGCAGTTGGGCTCTAGCAAGCCACTGCAGCCCCCAATTAAGATGGAGATGGCAGTCCAACTGATATCATAACCCTGTAGTTTAAACTTGTACATCCCATGTCATTGATATCGGTGTTCGACAAAGAGGCATGGATTGATCACCCTATTTTTGTGTCCGGACATTAACTTGATCCCGAATGTACTGAAGCTCATAAACAAGTTCCAAACTTGTTTGGGTGTGGCCACACTCTTATCAGTCACATTCAACAAGAGGCCGGTGATATCTTCTCAGTGGACTACTGAGTGACAAGTCCCTTCTGCATATCCATAGCATTGCCTTGCTAAGTGACATACCCAAAAGAACCCATACTTGGCACCCTATTACAGGCCATTTATGCGACCTCACATGCAACACCATCATATGGTCAGGTCAAAGGGTCCATACAAGTACTACACGAGAATCACTTGTGATACTATACCATGTGGATTTCTCGTCAAGTGGATCTATCCAGTACCATGCCCCTTATGTATGTACCCATTAACTTGGTTGATATCCCATGTCCAATGACTGGTAAGACACTGCCATACAACCAGGTTAATGATAGTCTCTTGTTCCATTCATTCCCATGACTGGAACAGACCATGGATCTATTTATGATCATATCTTTTACCGTATCCATGGTCTTACTGCCGAGTGCATGACACTAGTCATCAAGGATATGGATATGTCCATTGGATACTTCATTTAATATATTGCACAAGATAGATATAATAAATGAATTAATGCCTTTATTAATAACAAAAATAAGTATAATACATAAATCCAATTAATGTATGATACAAATACAAGGACCAATGCCTCGGGACTAGGGCATATCCAACAATCTCCCACTTGGACTAGTTCCAAATAGGCATGGGCCTAATCCCTATAGATCTAGTATGACCCTCATGCTTGCACTGGGCCAGCACCTTGGTCAAAGGATCTGCGACATTATCCTCGGTGTTCACTCTATGCAATGCAATGTCACGTCTCTCCGCGATCTCTCGTATGAGGTGAAACTTTCTGAGCACGTGCTTTGTGTTCTTGTGTGACCGGGGCTCCTTAGCTTGTGCAACGGCCCCATTGTTGTCACAGAAGATATCAACTAGGTCTTGGATAGTTGGCACTACTCCCAACTCAGTGATAAACTTCTTCATCCACACAGCTTCCTTAGCCGCATCACACGCAGTGATGTACTTAGCTTCTGTTGTAGAGTCCACGATGGTTGGCTGCTTTGAGCTCCTCCAGCTTATAGCACCACAATTTAGCAAAAATACATACCCAGACTACGACTGGTACTCATCCTGGTTAGTCTGGAAGCTTGCATCAGTGTACCTAGTAACTGATAGCACTTCCTGACCACCATACACTAAGAAGCTATCCTTCGTCCGGTTAAATTACTTAAGGATTGCCTTGATAGCTTTCCAGTGATTCTCCCCGGGATCCTGCTGTTGGGATTCGTCACCAGAAATCGACCGAAAAAGCGGAAATACGCGTCGATTTCCTCGAATCCGGTCCCAGGAGCTTATTGATTAACACAACTTGTATCATACATATCTTACATAAAAGGTACAATGTATAATACAAACACAAGGACCAATGCCTTAGGACTAGGGCATATCCAACACCTGCTGGTATCAGCTCGTCATACTCAGTGCAAAGGTGACATCAGATCTCGTACATAACATGGAGTACATAATTGTTCCTATAGCCGAAGCATATGGAACCAATTTCATGTTCTCCCTGTCCTCCCTTGTCTTAGGACAGTGCTTCTTACTAAGTTTCAGCACATGGCCCATTGGCAAGAAACCTTTCTTAGCTTGGTCCATGCTGAACCTTTTCAGAACTTTGTCTATGTACGGGGCCTGACTTAGGCCCAGAAGCCGATTTGATCTATCCCTATAGATCCTGATCCCTAGGATCATCTCAGCTTCGCCTAATCCTTCATTGCGAAGCACTTAATCAGCCACTGCTTTACCCTTTGCAGTGTAGGTATGTCGCTTCCACTGAGTAGGATGTCATCCACATAAAGTACCAAAAATGTGACAATGCTCCCACTTGTCCTCTTATACACACAAGGCTCATCTTGATTCTGTATGAAGCCATATTCCTTTATAGCCTCATTGAATCTAAGATTCCAACTTCGGGATGCTTGCTTCAGTCCATAGATGGACCTTTAAAGCTTGCATACCCTTCTCGGATACTCTGGATTGACAAAACCCTCAGGTTGTGTCATGTACACATCCTCGAGTAGCTTTCCATTAAGGAAAGCGGTTTTGACATCCATTTGCCAGACTTCATAGTCATACCATGCGGCTATGGCTAGCAAGATCCTAATGGATTTAAGCATGGCTACTGGTGAGAAAGTTTCATCATAGTCTATTCCATGGACTTGTCTGAAACCTTTCGCAACCAAACGCCCCTTGAAGGTATTGTCAGCCTTTAGCTTGTAGCACCACTTGCAACCTATCACCTTAGCACCCGGAGGTGGATCAACCAAGTTCCAAACTTGATTATCGTACATAGATTGCATCTCTGCCTCCATGGCTTTGCACCAATTCGTAGACTGTGGGCTTGCTATAGCCTCCTGGTAGGTTTTGGGTTCTTCCTCATCCCAGATGAGAAGAGTTTGATCATCGGTGATGAGGAAACCATACCTCTCCGGTACCCAACGATCCTTACTAGACCTTCTAGGTCCTTGTGCGGCCTGGGTTGGTGCTTCCTCCCGTGGAAGCTCCACCTAGGCCTCCGTGTTATCCTCTTCAGGAGCTTATGGGCCTTGAACTTCCCTGAGTTCAACATTGCTCCCATTGTCTTTCTTGGAAAGGAACTCCTTTTCTAGAAAGACCCCCTTCCTTGCCACGAACACCTTGTTCTCGGTGGGGTTGTGGAAGTAATACCCTTTGGTTTCCCTAGGGTAGCCCACAAACAGGCATTTATCGGTTTTAGGCTCCAGCTTGCCACTAGTCAATTTCTTGACATGTGCTTCACATCCCCAAATCCTTAGGAAAGATAGATTGGGCTCCCTGCCCTTCCATATGGGGTCTTTTCCACTGCCTTAGTCGGAGATAAGAGCTGTTGTCTCGAGGGCGTGTCCCCAGAAACTAATTGTGAGAGAGGCTTGACTCATCATTGAGCGGACCATGTCCAACAGGGTCCTATTCCTCCGTTCGGACACCCCATTCCATTGTGGTGTTCTGGGAGGAGTGAGCTGTGGAACTATTCCATGCTCTCTCAAATATGAGTCAAACTCTAGGCTCATATACTCACCACCTCGGTCCGACCGAAGGGTTTTGATATTTCTGCCTAGCTGGTTCTGTACCTCGTTCCTAAATTCCTTGAACCTATCAAGGGTCTCAGACTTGTGTTTCATCATATAGACATAGCCATATCTGCTGAAATAGTCCGTGAACATGACGAAGTACAAGTGTCCACCTGTGGTCGCTGCGCTCATGGGTCCACACACATCTGAATGTATTAGGTCCAATAAGCCAGTGACCCTTTCAGCCTTCTTGCTAAAAGGCGCCTTAGTCATCTTGCCTTGTAAACATGATTCGCATGTATCAATTGACTCCAAGTTAAATGACCCTAGGACTCCTGCTTTGTGAAGCCTAGCTATGTGCTTCTCGTTTATGTGGCCGAGACGACAATGCCATAGGTAGACAGGATTAAGTTCGTTTGGCTTAAACCTTTTTGTGTTTATGTTATAGACATGATTGGTTTCATTTAAGTCCAGGATATACAGGCCATTATTTAATAGAGCATCTCCATAAAATAATCCCTCTCTAGATATTGAAATTCTACCATTAGGAATAGTAAAATAAAATCCAGAAATATCCAAGATAGAAACTGAAATAATATTCTTGCACATAACAGGTACAAAATAACATTGTTCTAAAATTAAAACCAATCCACTAGGCATCACAAGGTGGTATTCGCCGATCTCTATGGCAGCAACCCTTGCTCCATTCCCGACCCGTAAGTCCACCTCTCCCGACCCCAGTGACCTTCTGTTCTTAAGTCCCTACACATTGCAACAAATGTGAGAACCACATCCAGTATCCAATACCCAGGATGTTGAAACACTAAGGTTAATGTCTATAACATAAATACCTGAAGAGGACGCACCTTGGCCCCTTCTTTGCTCTCCCATCAGCTTGGGACACGATTTCTTCCAATGGCCCGCCTGTCTGCACCCAAAACAGACATCCTCAGGACCTGCCTTCTGCTGGGCCTTGGGTTGTGCTTTGGCCTTCTTAGCCTTGGCTTTCTTGGCCTTGGCCTTGGCCTTTTCCTTAGCCTTACCCTTGGCAACCGGAGGGTTCCCCTTATTAACCAGCAGCACCGGCGGGGTCTTTTTGATCAACTGCTCAGTAAGCTTGAGCATCCTATGTAGCTCACTGACAATGCGTTTCATCCCTTGCATGTTGTAATTCAGGATGAACTGATCATAAGAATCCAGCAAGGATGCTAGGATAGTGTCCACCGCCAACTCCTAAGAGATGGGCGATCTGAGACGGGCTAAAGTGTCCAAATAGCCCTTCATCTTGAGCACGTGTGCGCTCACAGATGTCCCAGCCCCCATCTTATAGGAGTGGAATGCCTTGTTGGTCAGGTACCTTTCCTGACGAGCTTGCTCCTGAAACATCTCATTTAGAGTTGTTATCATAGCAAAGGCTTGATGGTCCATAAACTGATTTTGCAGTTCGGGGACCATACAGGCCAACATTAGGCATGTCACATCCCTATTATCCTTGACATGCACCTCGTATTCCTCCAGCTGGGCAGCCGGTGGATTACGTCTTTGAGGCACAGCCGGTACAGGCCTCTCCAGCACATACTCTTTGGACTCCTGTCTTAGAACTATTCTCAAGTTCCTAGACCAGTCCAAAAAGTTAGGACCGAAAAGCTTATCCCTTTCAAGAATCGATCGTAGTGATAAAGTATTGTTGTTTGCCATTTAGAGTTTCTACACAGAAAAACATTTAGAGTGTTAATAAAGGACTTTACTTTGTTATTCCCATATGAAATTAATAATGAATTAAGTTATTAATTAAACCGAGTTGTTGGGCTCATGGGCCGAGATCCATATTTCATTAAGATATAGCCAGACGAGGGCCTGGTACAACTATACCCTAACTATTTAGGTAGGAACGCCGTCCAATCCCAACCTAGGGACTCTCGGTTTGATGAGTTTGTTGGCAATTACCCATCTGTAATTAGGGCCAGGAGAATCCTACTACCCATGCTAAGTCAAAACCTCCATTCAAGTGTTAGAGTATCCCATACCCTAACCCAATACAAAGTGACAATACTCCAGTGTATCCTGCGAGGGCATGGTCTGCAACTGGCCTATTCCCACTTCGAGCCGGTTTTGAATGAGGGAAGCACTTTTAAGCGACTTAGTAATTTCGTTTGGTTATTAGATTCAATTGACAACGGCTTGCATACATAAGGCGGGTGAAATGCGATTGGATCATACATTCATACATGCATAAAAATATAAAGCATAATTAAATAATTAAGTAAAATGGACTGCTATGGGCCTTTATTACATCCTAATATTATTCTAGTAAACCTATACTAGAAAACAATATCAAGTGGGCCTCCATCTTCTTCCTTCTGGGCTTGCACCTCCACTTGGGCTCACCACTCCATGGGCTTCTTCTTTTACAAATTTTATAATAATTGAATAAAATAAAATTACATTAAAAAAAGAAAACGACACGCAGGCCGTATTTACCCAAAAAAGAAATACAACCCATCTTGAATAAGGCCCAATAGCATCCAATCATACAAAATATTTAATCACCCATATGCATCCAATACATTTAATTCATAAGCATGTTATAATGCATGATTTAAGCCCATTTTAATTATGTCCAAACCATTATATAGAAATTGCCAATTTTGGCCCACCATGGTTCTAACCCTTAACGGGCTTTGGGCCTCCAGCCCAGGCAGTCCAACTGCTCCGACTGGAATTGGGAAACCATGGGTCCAATTCAGCCGTGCAAGTAATTGTACCAAAATTACCCGAACCAATTTCAATTAACCATATTAATTTCCAAAATTAATATTGTATGAATAAAATAAAATATCATTCAAGAAACCACATGCATTTAAATTACATAAATTTAAACACACGAATTTTAAAACCAATTAAAATTCAAAACTGGGCCCCGGGCCCATAAACCCGCCAAATCCAAAAAACACTGGGCCCGGCCCGCTACTGCCGTGCGACAGCCACTGCCCAGCAGCAGCCTGCTGCTGGAACCAAGAATTCACCAAGAAATATATAAAAAAATATATATAAAAAAATATCATGGCATCCAACAACAAGAAATTCACCAAGAATTCCAAAACATACAATTAAATTAAACCAACACAAACTAATATGCATATTCAATTTCAACTGTATGAAAATCAAAAAGGAAAAATCTTAAACCCCAACAAAGAACCCCAATAAAAAATCTCCAATTTTAAAACATGGGATTCAACCAATTTTAACAATTTCCACGGATCAAAAGCCCGCTCTGATACCACTGTTGGGATTTTTCACTGGAAATCACCCGATAAAAGCGGAAAAACGTGATGATTTCCTCAAATCCGTGCCCAGGAGCAATTGAAATGGAAATTGGAAAAATGAAATTTAATCACAAGAGATAATATTCTCACCCGTAATATCTCTTTAAGAGATGGATGCAGACTCTAGGAATCAATATAGAATCCCTCTTCGTTCATGTACACGAACGCCTAACGAACACCACCGTACTAGCATCGGAAAACACGAACTCTAGAGAGGAGGAAGAGACAAATTTCGGCTATGCTATGTTGTACCCCCTTTGGCCAAATTCTCCTAGGGTTAAAACCTAGGTTGGCCGAATTCCCTCAGGGAATTAAGGCCAGCTTGGCTCATTCATTTTGTGTGGGCTTCCTTCTTTTAATTCAGGCTCAATCTTATTTTAATTAATCTGGTTTATATTAATTTCAAGCCCAACTTTAATATACCCATGTATTTAATATATTACACCAAGTAATATATTATTTACATTTAAATTAAAATTAGTTTGATCAATTAATTTAATCCATCAAATTAAAATTAGATCTTCACAAAATAAAATCAAATGTAAACCTATACATATGAGTATTTCCACCTAGGAAATAATCTCATAATCAATCCAATTAATTATGAAGAGCCAATTAAATATATTAATTTTATTATTAGGATCAATCCAATTGATCTTTATAATGAAATTAATATATATATACCTCTTTCTCCAGAGTGTATACTCCAAGTATACATGTGATTCCTTAAGTCGGTGTTCAGTCGCTCAATGTGTACAATCCCGTGGGCCCATCTTTATGTTGGCAGTGGGCCTTTGGCCCACAGACTGCAGTTGGGCTCTAGCAAGCCACTGCAGCCCCCAATTAAGATGGAGATGGCAGTCCAACTGATATCATAACCCTGTAGTTTAAACTTGTACAACCCATGTCATTGATATCGGTGTCCGACACAGAGGCATGGATTGATCACCCTCTTTTTGTGCCTGGACATTAACTTGATCCCCGAATGTACTGAAGCCCATAAACAAGTTCCAAACTTGTTTGGGTGTGGCCACACTCTTATTAGTCACATTCATCAAGAGGCCGGTGATATCTTCTCAGTGGATTACTGATTGACAAATCCCTTCTGCATATCCATAGCATTGCCATGCTAAGTGACATACTCGAAAGCACCATACTTGGCACCCTATTACAGGCCATTTAGGTGTACCCCTAAGTATGCGACCTCACATGCAACACCATCATATGGTCAGGTCAAAGGATCCATACAAGTACTACACGAGAATCACTTGTGATACTATACCATGTGGATTTCTTGTTAAGTGGATCTATCCAGTACCATGCCCCTTATGTATGTACCCATTAACTTGGTTGACCTCCCATGTCCAATGACCGGTAAGACACCGCTATACAACAAGGTTGATGATAGTCTCTTGTTCCATTCATTCCCATGAATGGAACAGACTACGAATCTATTTATGATCCTATCTTTTACCCTATCCATGATCTTACTGCCGAGTGCATGACACTGGTCATCATGGACATGGATATGTCCATTGAATACTTCATTTAATATATTGCACAAGATAGATATAATAAATGAATTAATGCCTTTATTAATAACACAAATAAGTATAATACATAAATCCAATTAATGTATGATACAAATACAAGGACCAATGCCCTAGGATTAGGGCATATCCAACATTATAGACCTGTTAGGCGTATGTCAATGTGAACCGGATTCAATATTGATATTATAATGAAATCTGGTCTGAGGACAAAAGAGACCTACTCAAGAAAGACTTATGACGCGACAACCATGTGGCTTTCTTATGCAGATCGATCCAGTCCCATGTCAAGGACATGTACCTATATTCATGACAGACTATACAAGCACTATGGCTAGCTAAGAACTACCATACAGTCATCAAATATACAAGTCTGTGGTTCTATTTGTTCCCACGATTAGAACAGTCCAAGGATAGATTTTATGATTACCAATCAATGGATATTCTACTCATTTTATAGCACAAGATATAAATGAAATAGATTAATTGCCTTTATTAAGGTGACACAAATAATGTATTCATACATGACTCTTAATGTATAATACAAAATATAAGAATCCAATGCCCTAAGAACTAGGGCACACCAACACTAACAACTTCCCTTCCATGACTTCCCTTAGAGACCGAACCTCAATTTCCACTAGTAAGACAGCTTCCATTGCATAGAGCAATGAGTGCGGTGTCTCTCCAGTAGGAGTTCTGACACTTGTTATGTATCCCCATAAGGCAAATGGTAACATGTCGGCCTAATCCCTGTAGGTGACTACCATTTTCACAGAATCCTTTTGATGGACTTATTGGCCGCTTCTACGGCTCCATTGGCTTGCAGGTGATACGGAGACAATCTATAATATTCAACTCCTTTTTCTCGGAACAACTATGATGTTGCCCTTTGAAATTGTACTCCATTATCAGTGACGACATGATGCGGGATCTTACAATGTGCAAAGATGAATGTGGTCTTTTTTTTTTTAGTTTTGAAGCAATTCGGTATCGAACCTATAATCTTCCATCTCCATATTGAGTGATGTACCAGTCGAGCTGCACCCAATTGGTTCCCTTCCTTAACCTTCTTTGCTTGCTCTGGTCTAAGCCTTCTGAGCTTCTATTCGATAGGTCTCATTTTTGGATTCATTAGAACTCTGTGTTCTGCAATCTCTCTATCAACCCCAGGAATGTCGTCATAGGAGCGGGAGAAGGCTTTCGTGTGCCCTTGTAGTACTTTTATAATTTTTCCTCTCACCAGGCATGAGGTCTTTTGAGATGGATATCATTTTTGAGTCATCATCTATCCCTAGATTCATTTCATGCAACGATGCATCATGCATGTTAAAGACACTAAATGAATCTTTGTATGTATGCACAGTCCCATCCTGAAAAACATCACACAAGTGATCGAAATCAAATTGCATCGTATTAAATGCCTTATGGGCTGAATTGTTCACATTATAAAAAGAAGAGACAAATACATTAAAATAGTTATCATCCTCCACATGCGGAGGGTCTTCTGTTGTTGCAGCATTATCAACTTCACAGTTTGCACACCTGGATCAGCCAAAGTTAGGTAAGGGATTGCTATGAACACTTGGCTTCAAAGGTGGTTCCACAATCTTCCCTTTAGCAATCAATTGTCAGATAGCTCTTATTAATTAAATGCAGTCATTTGTATGGTGACCTACTGTCACATGATAGGAATAGAAGTTACCCCTATCTATCTTAGCTGGAGGAGAATACAGATTCAAATTTTGTAGTAACCCAACCTTCCTACATTTGGCAAACATACGAGCCAATGATTCTGCCTGTGGGTTAGTGATCCTTTAAGGAGTTCCTATTTGTCTACCTTGAGCTACAGTAGCCACATTTACTTCTTGCACTTGTCTAAGGGTAGCAGTTTGAGCCGGTTTTGAACTAGACCCAGCAGATGTGGTTGTGGAGTTACCAGCCTTGTAGCCCTGTGTGTACCCCTGACTACCTTGATAAGTACCAAAATTCTACTTGTTTCTTTGGTTCTCCTCCTCATAGCTCTCGATTCACTTAGCAAATTTGACAACTTCTGTAAAAGCATGAAATCTTTTCAGCCTCATTTTGTCTTGTATCGAAGCAGGCTTCCATCGACCAATTTCACAATGAGAGACTCTAACTTTGGAGCTTCATCCACCAGTACTTGGACATCCATCCATCTCTTGTAGTAAGACGGAAAGGACTCATTCGGCTTTTGGCTAATCCTTTCCAAATCCTCTAGATTGGACTCCACCTAAGTGTTATAAGCATACTGCTTCACGAATGCTTCAGACAAATCTTCCTATGTGGAACGAGTGTGGATCGGCATCTTCAAATACCACTTAGTAGTAGCATCCCTTAGAGTAGTTAGGAATAGGTTCAGCAGGTGGATCTTCCCAATTCCTAGACTGGACATAATCCTCACATAGCTGTCCAAGTGAGCCTTTGGTGGACCTTTTCCAGTGTATGGAGGCAGATAAGGCATCTGGAAACTAATTAGGAGTGGCTTTCCCCCTTCTGCCATCAGAGTAGCCGGGTCAGCACACTTGATGGCATTGTAAAGTACCATCTCCTTTAGTTTAGGCAGTAAATCCTCGAAATCGGAGAATTTATCTTTGAGATGCTTTTTAGCAGCTGTCTCGATTGAGGCCTCCCTTGCCCTCACAAAAGCTTCGTCTTCCTTAGACTGGCTGTCAATTTCCCAATGAGGAATGGCCACTTTACTACTCCTGGGAATGCCTCCTTCGGCTCCATTCGCCGCTTGGACAATGTTCCCTCCATTTCTGACTGAAGCTGAAATTGGTTAAGCAGTTTGATCCCCTTCCGTATGCATCACAGCTTGCATCTGTTCCCTCAAGGTGGCCTTAAACCAATCTGAGCTTAATAGTGCATCCACAAATGCATTCATGTCAAAGGTAGGAACTTCCACTGGTCTGTCTTGAGCCATTTCCATTCTATTCACTTCTGCCAACACAAAATGATTATCGATTGGTAAAAAAGGTAACTGTCCTCCAAGTTCTTATTCTGATTCCGACCCTGAACCATACCTAATCTCGTCCACAGTGACTAATTCTGGTTGAACTGACTGAACTGGCTGACTGGAATATGGTTTGACCCGCTCTAACCATTTCAAAGCTCGACTCCAAACTGCATATTCAGTATAGGGTTAGCACCGTGGATGGATGTCATGACTCTAGATATGACGCACTAAGTGATGTGTATGCTATGGCCGTGAGATGACCATGGTTGAATGATGTCAGATGAATGAGAATGATAATGAGGATTATCTTTATGTTTTCATTCTCTTTTTTTTTTTTTTACTTTGGAGGTTCTAAGAATACCCAATGCCATGCAAAAAACAATGTAAAATGGTCGCATGTGAGCCGTCATATGAATAGAGGTTCAGTGCCTTTGGGCCACCTAGTGGATGTTATGAAATGGTCACGTGTGTACCGACACATGGACAGAGTTTTGATGCTTTACGGGTCAATGAAGTGCCATGAAATGGTCACATGGGGGCCGTCCCATGGACAAAGTTTTGATGGTTTTAGGGCATCTTGGATGAAATGATGTTACAAATGAGTCACGTGTGGTTAGAGACACGGACAGAGATTAGGCATTCATGGAACACCTTGTATGATTTGGTAACATCATGAAATGCCCCTATATGTGTAGTAATCTAGTACTTGGGGAGTACCTCGAATGATTCATTAATGTCATGAAACAATCCGATGTGGATTGTGACACACAAGGAAGATTTCGGCATCACCGTGACACCAATGATGAATGATGTCATGTAATGATATCATGTGGCTTGCCACATGAATATAGACCTAAGACCTTCGTGGTCCTCTAATAAATGAAATGGTTTAGTGGGATGGCCAAGTGCAATCGGATGCACAGGCAAAACACGGGTAGTTTTGGGATACCCGATATGGAATGAAATGATCTTGAAAGGCATACTTGGAACGTCCCTTATTAAATGGAATGAGATGATATGAATGTCCATGTCACATGAAATGTAAGTGGCTGCACGAAGATGTGGTTAGGATGCATGACACACGGGATGATGTCATGTATGCTTCATGGGTACGTCACATATAAGATGTAGATGTTCATGGCACACAAATAAAACATTATGGCTGCACGAAGATGTGTTTAGCATCAATGTCATACATATGTTCATGTCTGAAAAATGGTTGAATGAAGATGTGGTTAGAATGGCACACGAATGATTATGCATGTTTGATTCTTCATGAAAAGGTCAAATAAAAACCATCATAGAACAAACGTTAGCACAGGCAACAATATGCTCACCCTTCCAACCTTATTCCTCCTTTCCATTGGTCCACATTCTTCCTAGTTGTTGGGTCTATTTGGCATCAACTGGGATACCAAAGGCTTACACTCAGTGTCCAATTTTGAATTTATGTTTTGGTAATCCTAAGGGGAAGTTACTAGGTCATCACATATGGGCCAAAGTCAAACCAAGGGACGTATAGGTTCCTATAGTGAAAACACACTCCTCCACATAGAACATGAGAGGCCCATGCGGTGCTATGAGTGGTTTACCCCTTTGGTGCCTCTAATCCTAGCGGAAGAGGTAGGTCACCTCCTTAAGTAAACTGGGTTGATCAGTGAGTTTGAGGGGTTGAGAAGAAGAAATGTCATGATATGCAAGTGTAAATAAAATATGGTACTATGAACTAGTAAATGACTGCAAGCGAGGTTATATTTCAGTAGTTGCCTAAGTTCCTTAAGTTTTTATAAAAAATGTTTTAAGAAACATTTGATCCCCAGCAGAGTCGCCACTATGAGCAAACAACCTTTTAAGCAGAACACGGTGAAGCGAACCGGGGAAAAAAGAAAAATTGTTTTGAATTATTATTTTTTTTTTTTTGAAAACAGGTTTGTATCTTGTTTAGGAAAACCATTGATTCATTAGGAAATCCTTTTGCAGAAAACATTTTTCTTTGAATGTGAATTTTTAGAAAACTGGTTTTGCATTTTTAGAAAATCCCGTTTTATTAACTTAAAGACCTCGAAACCTAAATTTTAAGATTAGTGATAGAGTCGCCACCCGGATCAGCTCATCCGAGAAATTCCAGTACAACTCCCTACCGAGCGTAAACTCCTGTACCTAATCTAGAGATTCAGGGTTCGGGCAACTTACCTAATTCAATCTCATGTATGCATTCATTTATAAGTGCATATGACAATATTTTACTCACTTAATTCTCTACCCATTTTATCTTTTATTTTTAGCCCATGCTCATTCAAATGACAGAAATAAATTGCATAAAATTAAAGTGCATAAAAATAAACCATACATCCAAAATAAACCAAAAGGAAATAGAGGCTGCTTATTACAACCCAAAAAAGAAAAAGCTCTCATCCTCACCAATACAGTTGCCTAGATACACAAATATCTAAAAAATGACAATCGCCTAGAATACACGAAAGTCTATAAAATACATCCAAAATGGTAAAAAAGAAATATTAAAAGCTATAAAACAAATGGTTAGCACAATTATATTACAAACACACATAAAGGGATTTTAGGAAGCGGGGACATGCATCTAGGGGATAACCGAGAAGTCCTGGCCACTTACTCGATTAGACATCGAATATCATTTTAGAAATGCCCTGTAGGTTTTTATGCTTAAAAACATTTTTTTCCAAATCGGCTCAGTTACATGCAAATTTCTCCATTTAATGGGTCGGTTATCCTAGAACTCGGGGTTCTGTTCATGGGGGTTCCTAATTCCGAACATCCATCTAAGGTCTAAAACAGTAAACACATAAAAAACAGTTTTGATTCTGAAGACAGCATCACGCGACGACGTCCGTGTGGGTCGTCCCGTGCCTCCTTCCTGTAACTACAGCCGTGCGGCTGTATTTTGGTGAACTATAATTGTACGACTATAATATACAGTCGCATGATTGTAATCCAAGAACTACAGTCATGCGATTCTAATTAGAGTCGCACGACTATAGTGTTATACCTACACGACTATAGTGAACAGTACCCAATATTGGTTTTCTTTGTTTTCTAAAATCACTTGTTTCAATCTATTTTGATGATTTCTAGAGAACCCTAACACCGGACCGAGGATCCAATTATGGATCTAATAACCATGAATTTTAAGAATAGAAACCAACAAAAACCCTAAATCTCACATCTGTATTATTGGAAATCCGAAAACCACAATTTTATAGTGTACATATGTAATTTGATCGAATTGAATCAGGAAAAATTATATAAAATGGGAAAACCGATTGTATTCAATCGTTTTGGGCTTTTTGGGCTTCTGCCTAGGAGAATACAGGCGAGTGACTGTAGTATATAGTCGCACGGCTATATTCCAGACAACTACAGTCGTGCAACTATAAGTATAGTCGTACGACTGTAATTGCATAGATAGTTTTCCGAATAATCGTTAAACACAAAAACACAACCACAAATCAACATGAATCAAGTTTTAAGGCCTCTCAGAGTTTACCTCTTTTATGTTCCAGTGTATTTGATGACCGAAATCGGATTTGGATGCCGGAATTTGCCTAGAACCTCCAAACGTCCCGAAATCCTCGAACACGCGTCCCGATTTGATTTGAACAACCCAAAAATGATTTGAACTAGTGATACGTGACTGGGAATTCTCACACTATGTGTTTCTCCACTTTATTCTCTCTGTGTTTTGGTTTTTTGTTGATTTCCCTTAGTTTTCTCTGCCTTTGTCTTTCTAAAGCTTGTTTTTTTCCCACTAGAATGATCTTTTTCTCTCCAAATTGATCCCTCCCCTCTCTGCTATGTTTCTGCCTCTTTTTCTCTCTTTTTTGTCGTCATAGTTTCTTAATTCCTGGCCAAAAATCCCAGTCAAAGATAAAGTTATAACCTATTTAGGAATGTTTTGGGTCAAAGACTAGAGCCGCATGACTCTAACTATAATCGCATGACTATAGTATTACAGTCGTGCAGCTGTAGTCGCTACAGTTGTCCGATTGTAAACTACAGTCGTGCAACTATAAGCTAAAGTTGTGGGACTGTAGTTGTGAAACTACAGCCACACAGCTTTAGATAGAGCTTGCACGCTTTAGCCATAGCCTACACTCACACTTAAGCTTCTTAATCACTTGACGCACCTTTCTCGAGGTTTTGGATCAAGGACTCTTCTGAATTTTGGGTCGTTTGAGAACATTCTGGGCATTATTCTGCTTATTCTCAAGTTTGATTTGTGCTCATCTGTCTAACAGGTAATAAAGGGTTTTCATCATAGAGGTCAGGAAAAAACTCGTGCTCACAACAGATATGGCTAGTAGTATCCTAATGGATTTGAGCATGGCAACTGATGAAAAGGTTTCATCATAGTTAATTCCTTGAACTTGTCTGAATCTTATTACCACCAATCACCCCTTGAAGGTGTTATCAGCTTTTAACTTGAAACACCACTTGCAACCCATCACCACAGCACTCGGAGGCGGATCCACCAAGTTCCATTATTGGTTATCATGTATAGATTGCATCTCACCCTCTATGGCTTTGTGCCATTGATCTGAGTGTG
The DNA here is from genome assembly GCA_039660915.1 of Euphorbia tirucalli. Classification (NCBI taxonomy): domain Eukaryota; kingdom Viridiplantae; phylum Streptophyta; class Magnoliopsida; order Malpighiales; family Euphorbiaceae; genus Euphorbia; species Euphorbia tirucalli. The sequence goes on along the minus strand of CM077636.1, from coordinate 35,926,422 downwards.
GGCTTTCAACAGCCTCCTGATAGGTCTTGGGCTCCTCTTGGTCAACGACCATAAGGTCCTCATCATCAGTCATGAGAAAGCCATACCTCTTTGGCTGATGACATGTCCTACCAGACCTTTTAAGGTCCTGTGCAATCGGTTCTGGTTCCTCAATTTCTTGAGTAGTCAGATCGGTTCCCGAAGCATCCTCAGTAGTAGCTACAGGAGTTTGTGAGTCTTGAACTTCTAAAGTTCAACATTACTCTCACTGTCTTTCTTGGAAAGGAATTCCTTCTACTCCCACTGTCTCTCTTGGAAAGGAATTCCTTCTCCAAGAAGATTGCATTTCTTGCTATGAAAACTTTGTTTTCGGCCTGATCGTAGAAGTAATAACCCTTAGTTTCCATAGGGTAACCCACAAACTGGCACTTGACAGATTTGGACTCGAGTTTGCTACTTGTCAATTTCTTAACATGTGCATCACAGCCCCAAATCTTCAAGAAGGAAACATTAGGCTTTCGACCCTTCCATAGTTCATATAGTGGTCCCTCAACTGCCTTGCTTGGTGTATTATTGAGAATGTAAGCAGCTGTCTCTAAAGCATATCCCCAAAAGGAGATAGGGAGTGTATCATGACTCATCATCGAGCGGACCATGTCAAGCAAGGTCCTATTCCTCCTTTCTGACACTCCATTCCACTACGGTGTACTAGGAGAAATGAGTTAGGATAAAATCCCATATTCTCTTAAGAATAAGTCAAACTCTTAGATCATATATTCACCCCCTCGGTCAGACCGAAGTGCTTTTATTTTCTTGACAAGTTGGTTTTCTACTTTGTTCTTAAAGTCCTTGAACCTCTGAAAAGTTTCAGACTTATGCTTCATCAAATACACGTAACCGTATCTGCTGAAGTCATCCATGAAGGTAATGAAGTATAGAAAACCAAATCTAGCACTAGTACTCATTCAGCCTATACATTGAATAGTATCAGCTCCAATAGCTTAGATGCCCTTTCAGTAGCCTTACTAAAAGGTGCCTTTGTCATCTTGCCTCTTAAACAAGAATCAAAAGTGTCATAAGACTAAATGTCGAATCACCCTAGTACCCCACTAGAGTGAAGCCTAACGATGAGCTTATCATTTATGTGGCCAAGTCGACAATGCCAGATGTAATTAGGATTAATTTCATTTTGTTTAATCCTTTTAGTGTTTATGTTATAGATTCAACTTTCACGTTTTAGATCAACGATATATAAACCATTTTCAAGAAATGTTGTTCCATAAATAATATTGCACCATTACATAGAAATTCTTCCATGTCCAATATTAAATACAAAACTAGAAATATCCAATAAAGAAAGAGAAATAATATTCCTGCACATCGCAGGTACAAAATAACAGTTTCTTAATTCTAAAGCTTGTCCACTAGGCATTTCCAAGAAATAATCTCCGATCTCCATGGCCTAAACCGAGCGCCATTTCTGACTCGAAGATCTACCTCGCCAGATCCTAGCAATCACCTATTTCTTAGTCCTTGCACATTTGAACAAATGTGAGAACCACATCTAGTGTCTAAAACCCAAGATGTAGAAATAGCCAAATTAATCTCAACAACATAAATACCTAAAGTAGCAGACTTGCTCTTCATGTGCTCCCTTAGCTTTGGACACGAGCTCTTCCAGTGCCCCTTCTCATGACACTCATGGCAGACATCTTCAGGAGAAGCAACCTTTGCTTGAGGGTGGGTCACCACCTTCTTGCCCTTAGCCTTGGCCTTTTAGGCCTTAGCATTGGCCTTGGATTTGGCCTTTCCCTTAGCACTTGGCGTATTGCCCTTATTCACCAGTAGAACTTCAGGAGTCTTCTTAAGTGACTGCTAAGCAAGCTTGAGCATGCCATGCAGCTTGACAACAGATTTATCATGACCCTGTATATGGTAGTTCATGATAAATTGGTTATAAGACTAAGGAAGTGACCCGAGAATAATGTCTGCTACTAAGTCCTGAAGAACTGGCGAGCTGAGGTGGACAAGTGAATCAAGATACCCTTTCAACTTTAGCATATGAGTGCTAACAGAAGTCTCGACTACCATTGCAGTAGTAAAAAGTGCCTTAGTAGTCAGGTGTCATTCCCGACGAGCCTGATCTTGGAACATCTTTTTAAGCAGATCCATCATCTCATAAGCATGCTACTCCATGAACCGCTTCTGAAAATCAGAAGCCATGGTACCTAATGTGAGTGGACGACATTTTTTGGAACGCGTGGTGAAGCGGGAACCGTGGATTTTTTTTTAGTGTGAGTGTGGTTCGAAAACAAGTTTTCTTTCTTGAGAAAACCTTTCATTTTATTGAAAAGCTCTTTTTATAGAAAAATTAATTTTAAGTGTGAATTTTGGAAAATAGATTTTTAGAAAATCCCAATTTAAACGTAAAGATCTCGAAATCTAAATTTCATGATCAGATACAGAGTCGCCACCCAGATCAGCTTATCCGGGAAATTTCGGTACAGCTCCCTACCAAGTGTAGACGCAATACCTAATTTAGAGATTCAGGGTTCGGGCAACACATCTACTAATCCTCAACTTGTTTTCAATTATTATTTCATAATACGATATAACATTCACTTAATTCTACCCATTTTATATTCTTTTAATTTTAGTTAAATGACATAAATATAAACCATAAATAAAGTGTAGGAAAATAAAGTGCAAGAAAAGTAAAGTAATGGCGAAATTATACAACCCGAAGAAGAAAAAAAAACTCTCATCCTCACCATTCACAACCGCCTATAATACACGATAATCTAAAAAAGCACAATTGCCGATGCACGGAATGATCTATCAAATACATCAAAAGAAAAATAAAAAAATAAAAAGCTGTATCCAAATACGGTTAGCGTAAATAAGCAAATCACACCAAGGACTCACATAAGACAGAATAGGGGTATTTTGGAAAACGGGATCATATATAGGGGAATAATCGAGAAGTCGGGACAACTACTCGATTAGACCTGGAAAACATTTTTTAAAAGTGCCCTGTAGATTTTGTTAATAAAAATCAATTTTGAAAATGGTTTGGTTCGTTTTACATGCATTTTCCATATCTTAATGGGCCTATCTCGGAACTCGGGGGTTTCGTTCGTGAGTGGACCTAAATTGAACATCCATCTAGGGTCTGAAAATGTAAACACACCAAAAATCCTTTTTGAATCGAAAAGGGAAACGAAATTACAAGTTAAAGGCCAAAAAGGGCAAAATTGTAATTCTGTTTCACCAACTACAGCCGAGCCACTGTAGTGGCTGGGCGACTGTAACACCTACAGCTGAGCGGCTATAGTGCTCTAGAATCAACAATCCGGTTTTCGTTCTCGTTTTGAAAATCTTTTTGGAATTTTGATGGTTTCAGGTAATCTGGGGTTTCTGGAAACTCATACAATCCACTAAATAGATCCAGATTGGATCAAACGAATCCAAAAATCCCTAAAAACCCATAATCATCAAAACTAAATCACACATCCGTTAATCAAAAACCTAAAAACCGTTAATCTAACATATGCGGATTTGATCAGACTGATATTATTCATGCAAAACACATTTAATTTGAAAAGGCAAGTGTTATCGGTCGATTTAGGGCATTCGGAGCTGTTGCCCTGGAGATTACAGCCAAGCGGCTATATTAGAAGACTATAGTCGTGTCACTATAGGTGACAGCCGTGCCATTGTAGTCATCAGACTACAGCTGAGCGGCTATAAGCATCAAATAGGGTGGCTATAGTTGGGTTTGCACTTTCAGCTTTGAGAAAAATACAAAAACACATACAATCAACATCCAAATCAATTTGAAATGAGTTTTTAGGGCCTCTTAGAGTATACCTTATTTGTGTTCCAATGTTTTGGATCACCAAAAACATATTCAGATGCCGAAAAACTCCTTGGAATCACGAACAACCCGGAATTGCCCATAATTTTCTAAAGCTCGAACGGAACCCCAAATCGACCCGAACGAACGCCAAATCAATCATAATCACTCCAAAAATCTTAATTCTCACAGGACCCTAATGTTTTCTATGGATTAAATTAGAGTTTTTGATGGTTTTTAGATTGAATTTTTTGTTTTTCTCTCTTTCTCTTCTCAAGAATCAAAACCCTAGCCCTTTTTTTATTGATTGCAGAATGGACTCTGTCTAACCTAATTTCATGTCTCCCTTTTATATGATCCAATTTAAGATTAAAATCCTCAATTAATGGCAAAATTCACCTTATTTAGGAAAGAAATTAAATCTGGTAACTATAGCCGAGCAGCTGTAGGGCACTATAGCTAAGCAGCTATAGTAAATTAAGCTACTATAGCTGAGCAGCTATAGCAGCTGAATTTACATTTCTCACCCTTTCTCACCTTTCTCTCTGGTTCTCTCAAGTGCTCACTCAACCTTCTTCGGGGCTCCATGCTAAGACTTGTTACACTTCTTCGGGTCATTCGAGACATCTCTGACATCATTCTGGTCCTTCTGAATCCACCTCATGTTTATCCATGAAAAAGGTAACAAAGGCTTTCGTCATTAAGGTCGGGAAAAAACCCGTGCTCACACCCAACACAATAAATAATTTAAATACAAAACATTTTAATTTAATTTGCACTGTGGGCCCGAGTTAGAAAAATATTCACAAAATCCAAAACCATACCCTAATCCCGCGCCTGTGCTACTGCAGGAGAGGGAATCGTAATTTTACGATTCCCTTTCCCAAATAATAATTTTTTTAAACAAAAAAATCAGTAGCAAAATAAAATAATTACAGTAGCATCAAATAAATTGCAGCAGAAAAAATGATAAAACCAATCGAGGAAAAATTATGAAAACCCGAAAAACCATTCTCGAAATTTATTCTTTCTTCAAGAACACAATCAAGAATGAATTCCAATCAATCTAATAGATGACATCAAGGCTCTGATACCACTGTTGGGATTCGTCATCGGAAAAATAACATGGCACAATGGAATTACACCGTCTAAAGTTTCCTAGAATCCACCTATCGTGTCCGATTATCATTCATTAGAATGAAAACCAATTGGAATCAAGAGATGTTAACTCACTAGATTCATCTTTCTAGAGACTACTGCAGAATCATTTCTTGAAACTGCGATCTCCAAAGTCCGGTGCACGACCAACTATCGAGCGAGAACCGGTGCTAGCCGATGAAGCGGAAGGAATAGAGAATTATTACTGAAATTTCGGCTGTTGGGGCTGTTGTATTTAGGCTGGCCGAAATTCATAAATAACTCTAGGGTTAGGGCTAAATTTTTTTTTCTTAAGTGTGCCTTTTATAGGCTTCTTGTCTAATTGGATCAATTAGATTAATTAAATCTAAGCCCACTAGGATTATAATTATATAATTAAACTTTAATTAAAAGGTTTATACTATGTAATTTAATTTCATTTGGCTAAATTTAATTACTCCTAAATAAAATTAAATCACACTCAAGTAAATACATAACATGTATTTAATTTTTCTACTTAAGAAAATAATTTAATTAATTTTTTACTTTATTGATGGGTCCTAGGCGTAGTAGTAAAACTAAACCTAGAAACGCACAACTAAGGCAGTGTACCTATCGTTGACAAGTAATAATTCTGGTTGGTCCAGGTATTGATCCCACAGAGAAAAGAATATTCTGCAAACACTAAACTACTCGGGTTCCTTGCGTGTCCTAGGCGAAACGTAGTTTGGGTTGATTATGTTAACAACTAAACTATCCTACTCCTAGTTGATCTATTCCAGCTTACTTTGCACTTGAGTTTTGTGTTATCAATTGGCGGTTTACCGACCTATGAATGCTAATGGGGATGGCTTTATCAATTAGTTACAAAAGATGAATTTAACTCAACAATTAACCCTTAATTTTGCTCTTTCGATAATACAACCTAGCGTATCTAGATCTTTTAGGTCCTTAGCCGGTTTCCCTTGTTTAGAGGCGGTCTAATTCTAAAGCTCAGAAAATAGGGGCACGTAAGTTCCACAGTGTCGTCAATACTAATGGTTTCCTAGGTGTCAATCTAGGTAATGCCACAAATATGAACTTTAATAAATAAAGATCTTATGAGACTAGACATTCATTAAAGAAATTACATAAAGAAAAGGAATAAAAATTGAAATTAACTTGCAACAATTGTATTAATTAAGAAAGATGAATGAATTCAGTGTTCATATTTGTGGCGTGCCAACCTGGAATCAAAACTAACTTAATCAAATTACAAAAGAGAAGAAGAAAAACTTATGCCCTTTTGGTCCGATTAACCGGATTCCGACGGTGTGAAGATGCTTGGGGTGTACCTCTATAGACGAACTCAAGCCGGAACTAGGAACGTCGCAAAAGGGGAAGATTCTATGTAAAACTACAACCAATCGATGGTTCAAACTCAAAGAAAGAAAATAGTTCAAGCTCAAAACCTCACTACAAGTTTCTGCTCTCACTCAAAAAGACTGGAAAAAGATCCTTTCAAACATAGAAAATAACCTATTTATACGGCTAGGTTAAAACCAGGAAAAGAAGAGATGAAAGTAGGGCAACAGCAGGTTTCGGAGCTCGGCACGCCGTGCTGGTGGAGTTGGCACGCCGTGCTGTGGAGAACTGAAGGCGGCACGCCGTGCTGCTGGAGGTGGCACGCCGTGCAGTGCGAATTTTGGGGTTGGCACGCCGGGTTGATCTGAGTGGCACGTTTTCGTGCCACTCCACTGGACTGCTCCTCTAGGCACGCCGGGTTGGCACGCCATGCCCTAATTGTGGCACGCCGTGCCACCCTGATTTCAGCACTTCGAACTCTTCCTCGCCGCCGATGCTCCAACTTCCGGTCCGGGTCATAATACCTGTCCAAAACAAGCACAAAGAAACATAACGGCACCAACGCCACGGACCGTAAAAACAACAAATTAACAAAAAATTACAAAAACAACCCTAGAAAACACGAAAAATACTAAAAGTTATAAAAATCTATCCAAAACATAAAAATCACAAAATATTCAAAAACCACACAAACATTCACACAAAAGACTCTAAAAATTGCCGTTCAAACCACGAAATTGCCCAAAAGATAAGGTCAAAAACTGACCTTATCAACCACCCCACAGTTAAAGTCTTGCTTGTCCTCAAGCAAATCAACTAAAGACAAAGGAGTAAACTTGCTCGCTTTCACTTGCAAATCCAACTAAGGGTTTAACCGTACGAGATTCATAAACTCAAGAAAGTAAAGCATCACCTTCGAAATGACATTAGGTGCACCAGGTTCAAAACCACTCAATACCCAAACCCAACACAATTTAGCTAGTCAAAGGGCGAGGAACAAATAGAGTTTATATGACCACAAAGCTCCTCACAAGATGTCACTCCAACGCTCAAGTTCAAGGCAAGGCGGATGAGCACACAAAAAACAAACAATGGCACACATCACATAGCGAACTAATGGCAATCTCGGTGAAGTCATTGGTCAAGGAGCAAAATCAGAGAACCTAGGGCTTGTAATGTTACGGCTTAGGGTAGGTTTGATAAGGGAAATTTTAGGTGTACAACTCCTACGAATCAAGTAAAATATACAAATTGACTAAGTACTAAAGACGGGTCATGCAACTTTCAACTCAGAACTAGTCCTAAGAGTGTTTGCTTTGCTTTTTTTTTTGAAATTAACTTGACAAAAAGAAGGCCTTATCCACACCCAATGGCCGAAACACAACTTAATGAGAAAACGAAAACAAAAATTACAAGACATGGGTTAAGGCAATTAGATGATCGCCCTAATCCTTTATTCAACCAATGAAAAATTACAAGACATGGAACACAAATACCGGCTTCAAGATGCAAACCGGACAACCAAGATAGGCGTTTACAAACTCTGAGTTTTACAAAAAGAAACCGAACAAACACATTGACTCTATTTGGATTTTTTTTATTTTTTTTTATTTTTTAAACACAATTTTTCCATAGGACTAGATATGAAAGAGTTGAAATGCAAATGGTGATTGACCCCAAAATAAATGAACAACTTAGCCAATTACTTGATTTAGGAGAGGAGGGTGAGAAAGGAAAATCAAAGTGAAATGGTAAAAAGTTAGGATTATAGAGTTGGCATGGTGAAGGTTTTTAAAGTCAAAAAGGTTAATTTAGTGGCTATGGGTGATCTAAGGGATGAATTAGTAGTTAGGGTTAGGGTTATTTAAGTCAAGGGGTTAATCCTAAGGGTCTCCACATATTAAGCTCTCGATGCCAAGTGCAAAACAACACCGAGTTCTACGATCTAGTGTGCCACGATTGTTTTTACCCTCACAAAGAAATAGAACCGATGTGAAATGGTTCTAAAGGCTCAAATTCGCACAAGTGTATTAGGGTTTGTATGCTAGGTCGTGTGACTCAACCAATGTTCCAAGGCGTAATCCTAGCTCAATCTGTTGGGATTCGTCATTGGAAAACTAACGTGGCGCAGCGGAAAATACACCGTTTAAAATTTCCTAGAATCCACCTATCGTGTCCAATTACCATTGATTAGAATAAAATCAAATGAGAATCAAGAGAGATTAAATCACCGGATTCGTCTCCTCTAGAGACTGCTGCAGAATCATTTCTTAAAACTGCGATCTCCAAAGTCTGGTGCACGACCAACTATTGAGCGGGAACCGGTGCTAGCTGAAGACGCGAAGGAATGGAGGTTTAATGCTGGGATTTTCGGCTGTTTTGGGGCTGCTATTGGTGGCTGAAATTTCCAGCAATTAATTTGAGTTGAATTAGGTTTTTATTCCTTAAGTGTGCCCTTTTATAGACACCTTGTCTAATTCGGTTCTAATTAGGTTAATTAAACCCAAGCCCACTAGGATTATAATTACATAAATAAACTTTAATTAAAAAGTATATACTATGTAATTTAATTCTATTTGGCTAAATTTAATTACTCCTAAATAAAATTAAATCACACTTAAGTTAATACAATACATGTATTTAATTTTCCTACTTAGGAAAATTATTTAATTAATTGTTTACTTTATGTAATTCAATTAATTGATAAATTAATTAATTACATTATGTAAACTTTTTAATTAAATTAAATTCAACCCAATGTCAATTAATTACCTTGACACTGAATGTCAACTAATTAATTAACGCATTCCTTCCAATGTACATTACATGTACAATTTCTATAAGTTCCAGCTCAGTTGATCTATGTGCACGATCCTATGGGTCTGTCTTTATGTTGGCAGTAGGCCCAAGGCCCACAGACTGTAAGTGGGTTCTAGCAAACCATTACAGCCCCCAATTAAGACAGAGATGCAGCAGTCTTTAGAAGACACTCACCCGGTAGTAATCTCATACTGTCCTTTGCCTAACGATATCGATATGAATAAACAAGAGGCATGGTGTCCATCATCCTCTTCTGTTGTTTATTATATTTCTTGATCTTGAGTTGACTGATTAATCAAATAAGCAACCAACTTATTTGGGTATGGCCATACACTTATCAGTCCCACTCATCAAGTGGCCAATGATAACATCTCGGTGTTACCCGAGTGGCAATTCCATCACTTCATCATCAATATCAACATGTTCACCGGTCCACCCAATCATACCCATATTTAGCATCCTTTTACAGAACTATTAGGCGTATGTCAAAGTGAATCGGATTCCATATCGATATTATAATGAAATCTGGTCTGAGGACAAAAGAGACCTACTCAGGAAAGACCTATGACGTGACAACCATGTGGCTTTCTTGTGCGGATCGATCCAGTCCCATGTCAACGACATGTACCTATATTCATGACTCACTATACAAGTACTATGGCTAGTTAAGAACTACCATACAGTCATCGAATATACAAGTCTGTGGTTCTATTCGTTCCCACGATTAGAACAGACCTGGGATAGGTTTTATGATTATCAATCAATGGATACTCTACTCATATTACAGCACAAGATATAAATGAAATAGATTAATTGCCTTTATTAATGTGACACAAATAATGTATTTATACAATGAGTCTTAATGTATAATACAAAATACAAGAATCCAATGCCCTAAGAACTAGGGCACACCAACAATCTCCCACTTGCACTAGTTCCAAGTGGGCATTGCCCTAATTCCTATATATCTGGTATGACCGTCGTGCTGTGTCTGCAACAGCGCTTTGGTCAATGGATCAGCGACATTATTCTTGGTGTCAACCCTCTGCAATGATATGTCACCTATGTTCACGATCTCCCGAATGAGGTGAAACTTTCAAAGTACATGTTTGGATCTCTTGTGTGACCGGGGCACCTTAGCTTGTGCGATGGCCCCGTTGTTGTCACAAAAACATCAACTGGGTCTAGGATAGTGGGCACCATTCCCAACTCAGTTGTGACTTTCTTGATCCAAACGGCTTCCTTTGAGCTTTGCACGTAGCTATGTACTCAGCTTCCATTGTAGTGTCAGCAATGGTGGCCTGCTTTGAGGACCTCCAACTAATGGCACCACCATTTAGGAGAAAAACATAACCAGACTGTGACTGGTTCTCATCCTCATCGGTCTCAAAGCTTGCATCAGTGTAACCTGACACTACCAGCTCATCTTAACCTCTATGCACTAAGAAAGCATACTTAGTCCGGTTAAGGTACTTCAAGATTGCCTTGACTGCCTTCCAGTGTTCCTCACCGTGGTCCGACTGGTACCGGCTAGCCATACTTAGTGCAAACATGACATCAGGCCTCGTACATAACATGGAGTACATGATAGATCCAATAGCAGATGCGTAAGGGATCTTTTCCATGTTCTCCCGGTCTTTCTTTGTTTTAGGACCATCTTTCTTACTCAGCTTCAACCCATGGCGCATAGGCAAGAATCCTTTCTTTGCCTTGTCCATGCTGAATCCTTTTAGAACCTTGTCAATGTACGTGGCCTGACTTAGGCCTAGAAGCCGATTGGATCTATCTCTGTAGATCCTGATCCCTAAGATCGTCTCAGCTTCGCCTAAGTCCTTCATTGCGAAGCACCTACTCAACCACTGCTTAACCCCTTGCAGTGTTGGTATGTCACTTCCGATGATAAGGATGTCGTCAACATACAGCACTAGGATGATGGAAATGCTCCCACTAACCATCTTATACACACAGGGCCTTTAACTTGAAACACCACTTGCAACCTATCACCTTAGCACCCAGAAGTGGATCCACCAATTTCCATACTTGGTTATCGTGCATAGATTGCATCTCAGCCTCCATGGCTTTGCGCCATTGATCTGAGTGTGGGCTTTCAACAGCCTTCTGATAGGTCTTGGGCTCCTCTTGGTCAACGACCATAAGGTCACCATCATCAGTCACGAGAAAGCCATACCTCTCTGGCTGATGACATGTCCTACCAGACCTTCTAAGGTCCTGTGCAACCAGTTCTGGTTCCTCAATTTCTTGAGTAGTCAGATTGGTTCCCGAAGCATCCTCAGCAGTAGCTGCAGGAGTTTGTGAGTCTTGAACTTCTAAAAGTTCAACATTACTCCCACTGTCTCTCTTGGAAAGGAATTCCTTCTCCAAGAAGACTGCATTTCTGGCTATGAAAACTTTGTTTTCGGCCGGATCGTAGAAGTAATAACCCTTAGTTTCCTTAGGGTAACCCACAAACTGGCACTTGATAGATTTGGACTCGAGTTTGCCACTTGTCAATTTTTTAACATGTGCATCACAGCCCCAAATCTTCAAGAAGGAAACATTGGGCTTTCGGCCTTTCCATAGTTCATATGGTGTTCCCTTAACTGCCTTGCTTGGTGTATTATTAAGAATGTAAGCAGTTGTCTCTAAAGCATATCCCCAAAAGGAGACAGGGAGTGTAGCATGACTCATCATCGAGCGGACCATGTCAAGTAAGGTCCTATTCCTCCTTTCTGATACTCCATTCCACTGGGGTGTACCAGGAGGAGTGAGTTGGGATACAATCCCACACTCTCTCAAACTGAGTCAAACTCTTGGCTCAAATATTCACCCCCTCGGTCAGACCGAAGTGCTTTTATTTTCTTGCCAAGTTGGTTTTCTACTTCATTCTTAAAGTCCTTGAACCTTTGGAAAGTCTCAGACTTATGCTTCATCAGATACACGTAACCGTATCTGCTGTAGTCATCCGTGAAGGTGACGAAGTACAGAAAACCAGATCTTGCACTAGTGCTCATTGGGCCACATACATCGGAATGTATTAGCTCCAGTAGCTCTGAGGCCCTTTCAGCAGTCTTGCTAAAAGGCGCCTTTGTCATCTTGCCTCTCAAACAAGATTCGCATGTGTCATAAGGCTGGATGTCAAATGACCCTAGCACTCCACTAGAGTGAAGCCTAGCTATGCGCTTCTCATTTATATGGCCAAGTCGACAATGCCAGATGTAAGTAGGATTAATTTCATTTTGTTTAATCCTTTTAGTATTTATGTTATAGATTGAACTTTCACGTTTTAGATCAATGATATATAAGCCATTTTCAAGAAATGCTGTTCCATAAATAATATTGCCACATAGAAATTCTACCATGTCCAATATTAAATACAAAACCAGAAATATCCAACAAAGAAACGGAAATAATATTCCTGCGCATCGCAGGTACAAAATAACAGTTTCTTAGTTCCAAAACAAGTCCACTAGGCATCTCCAAGAAATAATCTCCGATCTCCATGGCCTGAACCCGAGCACCATTTTCGACTCGAAGATCTACTTCTCTAGATCCTAATAATCTCCTATTTCTTAGACCCTGCACATTTGAACAAATGTGAGATCCACATCCAGTGTCCAAGACCCAAAATGTAGAAATAGCCAGATTAATCTCAATAACATAAATACCTGAAGCAGCAGTTTTGCCCTTCAGTTGCTCCCTTAGCTTTGGACATGAGCTCTTCTGGTGCCCCTTCTCATGACACTCATGGCAAACATCGTCAGGCGAGGCAACCCTTGCTTTAACGGCCACCACCTTTTTGCCCTTAGCCTTGGCCTTAGATTTGGCCTTTCCCTTAGCAATGGGCGTATTGCCCTTGTTCACCAGCAATACTTCAGGAGTCTTCTTAAGAGACTGCTCAGCAAGCTTGAGCATGCCATGTAGCTCAACAACCAATTTATCCAACCCTTGCAGATGGTAATTCATGATAAACTGGTTGTAAGACTCAGGAAGTGACCCGAGAATAATGTCTGTTGCCAAGTCCTGCGGAACTGGCGAGCCGAGGTGGGCAAGTGTATCAATATACCCCTTCAACTTTAGCACATGAGTGCTAACAGAAGTCCCAGCTGCCATCATAGTCATGCAAAGTGCCTTAGTTGTCAGGTAACGTTCCTGACAAGCCTGATCTTGGAACATCTTTTAAACTGATCCATCATCTCATAAGCATGCTCGTCCATGAACTACTTCTGAAGATCAGAAGCCATGGTACCCAGCATGAGGCACGAGACATCTCGGTCATCCCTCACGTGCTGGTCATACTGCTCCACCATCGCTGTGGTGATGCCTCGACCTGCGGGAGGGCCAACTGGTAAAGGAGCATTCAGTACATACTCCTTAGACTCTTGTCTAAGAACTATTTGTAAGTTCCTAGCCCAGTCCAGGAAGTTAGTCCCCGAAAGCTTCTCCTTTTCCAAGAGTGACCTAAGTGAGAGTGAGTTGTTGTTTGTTGCAGCCATTTAAATTGCTTAACTGAAATGGCATTATCTACATGGAAGAAATCATTGCTTGAGCTAGAAATAAAGGACCTTTAAGCCAATTCAAATTAATAATCCAATTTTAATTTGTTTTTTGGTGTTGTTAATTGGCTGACTTGACCAAGATCCACAACTTATCAATGACTGGCCGAACTAGGGCTCGCTAACCAACCATTGAGTTGTTTGGTAGGACAACCTATCCAATCCTTCCACGAAGGACTCTCGGTTTGATGGGCTTATTGACACTTTACCCATCTGTGCTTAGGGCCCGCTCTGAGCTAATGCTACCCATGTTGAGTCAAACCACCATTCACATGTTAACCATACCAAGTATCTTAACCCTCGAGGGCCCACCGAATACTACAATATACCCAGCTAGGGCATGGCACACATTGCAGCATCAATGGGAGGAAGAGGTGTGAATGTAGGAAGCACTTTTAAGCGACTCAATATTTTAATTTCCGGATTATAATTAAGTGATACGGCTTAGCATGCATAAATGCGGGTGATAATTTGGTGATCCATACATCCATATTATATGAAAAATGCAATAGCATACTTAATTTAAAATAAATGAGATCCTATGGGCCTTTAATTACAACCTAATGAAAAACTAGATATCCTATCTAATTCTTCATGGGTCGGACTGCAATCCTTCTTGGGCTCCCACCATGGGCTTGCTCCATTTGGGCCTTCCTCCATACTTGATGCAATTACAATAATTTTGTAAAATAAAATCTATTATAAAATTACATCAAAATAAAAAAATGGCACGCAGGCCATATTTCCCAAAATTAAATTACAACCGATAATAATTTAGGGCCCATAGAACTCAACATAGCATTTCAAACAAAGTACCTGTCGTGCACATACATACCAATATGATGCATGATCATGGCATTCCAAATTATAAATATAAATTTTAAGCCGAGTTACTTAGGGTGAAATCGCCAATTTTAACAAATGTGACTAAGGCCCATAAAGGCCTAATGGATAACATCCATAAATGCAAAATTAACAATTTTGCTCCCACTTGAATTTGGGTTGTCACAAATTTAAAATTTAGCTCTCCCAATTTTAACCGGTGTCACGGTTTATTGGGCCAATTTCATAAAGTCCATATTCAATTTAATATGCAAACAATTAAATTAAATATGCATGCCAACAAAATAAATAATTTAAACACAAATTAATTTAAAAAAATTTAATTTAATTTGCATTAGGGTCCGGGATAAAAATTACCCGCAAAATCCAAAACCGGACCCAAATCCCGCGCGCGGCGCTGCTGCCAGTAGCAGCTGCTGCATGCCGCAGCAGGCAGCAACGCCTGCTGCGGCAAGCAGCAGCAGCTGCAATTTGGAATCCTGCGATTCCAAATTGCAGCAAAACAAATATATACTTCTTTTTTTTTTTTAATCATAAAAAAAATCCATCAAAATAAATAATCAATAAAACAATAATTTTTAGGATGGAAACCAATTGGGGAAAATAATCAAAAACCCCAATCCAAAAATTTTAGGGTTTATCAAAATCAAAACCAATTGAATAAAGACCCTAAAATAACAAACTTGAAACTCATTCTTTCTTCAAGAACGCTTTCAAGAACCAATTCCAATCAATATAATGGACAAAACCTAGGCTCTGATACCACTGTTGGGATTCGTCATTGGAAAAATAACGTGGCACAGCGGAAATTACACTGTTTAAAATTTCCTAGAATCCACCTATCGTGTCCAATTACCATTGATTAGAATAAAATCAAATAAGAATCAAGAGAGATTAACTCACCGGATTCATCTCCTCTAGAGACTGCTGCAGAATCGTTTCTTGAAACTGCGATCTCCAAAGTCCGGTGCACGACCAACTATTGAGCGGGAACCGGTGCTAGCCAAAGACGTGAAGGAATGGAGGTTTAATGCTGGGATTTTCGGCTATTTTGGGGCTGCTATTGGTGGCTGAAATTTCCAGCAATTAATTTGAGTTGAATTAGGTTTTTATTCCTTAAGTGTGTCCTTTTATAGACACCTTGTCTAATTGGGTTTTAATTAGGTTAATTAAACCCAAGCCCACTAGGATTATAATTACATAAATAAACTTTAATTAAAAAGTATATACTATGTAATTTAATTCTATTTGGCTAAATTTAATTACCCCTAAATAAAATTAAATCACACTTAAGTTAATACAATACATGTATTTAATTTTCCTACTTAGGAAAATTATTTAATTAATTGTTTACTTTATGTAATTCAATTAATTGATAAATTAATTAATTACATTATGTAAACTTATTAATTAAATTAAATTCAACCCAATGTCAATTAATTACCTTGACACTGAATGTCAACTAATTAATTAACGCATTCCTTCCAATGTACATTACATGTACAATTTCTATAAGTTCCAGCTCAGTTGATCTATGTGCACGATCCTATGGGTCTGTCTTTATGTTGGCAGTAGGCCCAAGGCCCACAGACTGTAAGTGGGTTCTAGCAAACCATTACAGCCCCCAATTAAGACAGAGATGCAGCAGTCTTTAGAAGACACTCACCCGGTAGTAATCTCATACTGTCCTTTGCCTAACGATATCGATATGAATAAATAAGAGGCATGGTGTCCATCATCCTCTTCTGTTGTTTATTATATTTCTTGATCTTGAGTTGACTGATTAATCAAGTAAGCAACCAACTTATTTGGGTATGGCCATACACTTATCAGTCCTACTCATCAAGTGGCCAATGATATCATCTCGGTGTTACCCGAGTGGCAATTCCATCACTTCATCATCAATATCAACATGTTCACCGGTCCACCCAATCATACCCATATTTAGCATCCTTTTACAAACCTGTTAGGCGTATGTCAAAGTGAATCGGATTCCATATCGATAGTATAATGAAATCTGGTCTGAGGACAAAAGAGACCTACTCAAGAAAGACTTATGACACGACAACCATGTGGCTTTCTTTTGCGGATCGATCCAGTCCCATGTCAATGACATGTACCTAGATTCATGACTGACTATACAAGTACTATGGCTAGTTAAGAACTACCATACAGTCATCGAATATACAAGTCTGTGGTTCTATTCGTTCCCATGATTAGAACAGACCTGGGATAGGTTTTATGATTATCAATCAATGGATACTCTACTCATATTATAGCACAAGATATAAATGAAATAGATTAATTGCCTTTATTAATGTGACACAGATAATGTATTTATACAATGAGTATTAATGTATAATACAAGAATCCAATGCCCGAAGAACTAGGGCACACCAACACAATCATGCAAGTAGGGGTAGAGGACTAATTCCCTAATGCAACCTAAATGACAAATCTAACCAATGGTTACCATCAAGAATCACAAACCACGCACAAACAAGCTAATGACTTGCAAACAACTCCTAATATCCCTAGCCAATTGCTATCAATCCAAGCACAGAGACTTAGGTTCGAGGGTGGATTAAGCAATGTTATTCAAACGACAATTGATACATAAGCAACCTAAAAATACTAACAAACCAAAACAACCGAAACCAACTTCACATGCATTGAAAAGTAAAGCCTAAATCTAACCAAAAACCAACGCAAAACATCCAATCATGCAAAAACACCTACAAACACCAACAAATGCCAACAAACATGCGAAACAAACAATCAAAAAAAAAAATGCAATATAAGAAGAAAAAGAAAGGGAGAAGTCCCTTTACCCACCCCACACTTAGATTGCACTTACTTCCAAAAGTGCAATGGAAGAAGTAGCAAACTAAATGGGAAAGGAAAAGGGTTACCTCACATATCGGGAGCTGGTGGTGGCGGCGGGTACGGCCACCCTAGGGCGGCACAGAAGCGGGAGGCGAACGCCTCGACGTTGGCGAGCTGAGCTGCTTGCCGATCAAAGCGCGCGTTCAGCTGCTGCTCCAGCAGAACCTGATGGAGGGTTAAGCCTTCCAATTGCTCGATTATGCCATCCAACCGTCCTTCAATCTGCCCCATAAAATCTACCCCCACCGATACATTCTCCGCATCCTCCTCGCTGTCCTCAGCTTCCTCACTCTCTTCCTCCTCGTCTACTTCCATAGGGGCCTTTCCCTGACTTGAACCTCCTGCACTTGAAGGACCTACAGCTGCCCCAACATGGGAACAAGACAAGATTCCCTTCGAAACCTTCTTGGGAAGAAGCTCTCGAGGTTCCTATAACAAGTATTACTATGAAAAAAACATGCAATACAAGGCACAATATGTCCTAACCCTAGTTCAGACTTAGCTCGGTTGTGGTGATTGTATAAAGCTTCCATGACAAAGAAGCCCAAATGCACCCTAATTTCACTATGCACATGCCACAGGATCAACAGTTCAAATGCATTAACCCGGTTGCTCTCAGTCTTTCCCGAAAAATTAAAGCATACAAATTTATGAACTAATTGCAAAACAGGGTCTTGGATTTGGGAGGTTTTGGTAAACCGGGGTTGGTATACCCCTTGCCCAATCAAGCGCCAAAATTTCTTGGCATCCAAATTTTCGGGCCATTTATAACCATTCCCGTCAATCCCTATGCAAGCCCGAAGGCCATCAATATCCAAAGTCCGCTCAGTGCCAAAGAGGCGGAAGGTCATGCTTCTAAGGCCCGTATCCGGGTTAGTTTTAAAACTCAAGGTGGAATAAAATTCTAGGTTTAGCTCCCTAAAGACTGGAGGGTTAGATTTCACAAATTCGTACCACCCTAGACTAGTCAATTTGGCTTTTACTCCCTCCGACCTATCCTGTACAAAGAGAAATTGCCAATCGAAAGTGTGAAATGGAGTGCTCTCTAAAGGAAATAAAGTTTTGTACTTCTTACCTTCATCGTCCGAAAGTAAGGGAAAGTAACATTTGTATTTCCTTGAGAGATTTGTCAGCGGGGCCATCAATTGGTCGGTGGGCAATTCGTCACGTGGCACCGGCTCCGGTGACGGTTCCATGGGCCGGCGAGACGAACCGTGTCTCCGATCGGCGACGGTTTTCTTCTTCATCCTACAATTGCATAACCATAAAAATAAAACAAAAATATAAAACACAAGAACACAAAGCCAAAGAACACCTACTGTTAAAGATACAAACTACAAAAAAAAGAAAAAGAAAGTAAAATAAAACCCTATTAAGCAGTTAATCCATCAAAACCAAATGAAGAAAAGAACAACAATAATAAGAATAATAAATAAAATAAAGAATAAAGCAAGAATTCATACCTGGTTTAATGAAATTGAAGCAAAATAAAACCCTAGGGCAAAATAATGGAGGAAAAGGGGTGAGATGGAGAAGAAGAAGAAGAAGGAAAGGAAAGTAGAGGGGATAGGGAGAAGGAGAGAAAGGAAGGAAGAAGAAGAAGAATGGAGAAGGAGAAGGAGAGAATGGGTTCTAGAGAGAGAGAGTGAAAAGGGGAGAGAGAAAGTGAGAGGGGGAGAGAAAGTGAGAGAGAGGAAGGAGAAGAAGAAGGGAAAAATCGGTTATGAGAGGGGGGGAAGGTGGAAAGGGCATTAAATAGGCGGTGGAATAACCCTTGGAATTCAAAATTTTAACGCTCGGCATGCCGTGCCAAACACTCAGCACGGTGTGCTGAGCGGATCAAAAAGACTTACCTGGAAACAGAATGATGGCACACCGGCGTGCTGTCTTGGCACGGCGTGCGGCCTTGAAATTTGAATATGTGGCACGGCGTGCTGAAGTTTTGACACGGCGTGCTGATCTTTTTCTCAGAATTCACTTTAGGAACAGAGGGACGACACGTTGGCATGCCAAATTGGCACGTCGTGCCGCCCTTCAGAACTGTGATTGGCACGGCGTGCTGCTTGGTGACACGGCGTGCTACCCTTTTATGCACAAACCTCTCGCGGAACAGAACAACGGCACGCGGGCGTGCTGAAATGACATGCCGTGCCGCTCTGTATACCATTACCTTGGCATGGCGTGCTATTTACTTATGCATAATTTTCTTCTGGAACAGCAGCCTGGCACGATTTCGTGCCACCTTGGCACGCCACGTGCTACACCCAACTTCACCTTGGCACGGCGTGCTGATTAGTGACACGGCGTGCCACCCTGAATTCTGCCAACTATTGCTTTTTTTCCACATTTTGATTACGATTTTTGATTAACTTGCTTAAGTACCTAATCCTACACAAAAAAACACACAAAAATATATTAACGTGAAAACTAATGAACACGGGAGGTATACGTACCTCAGTGCTATGTTTTTAGTCGGAATAGCTCGACTCCTACGTCCGCGATTTAGCATTACACATCACAAAGGAGTAAGACTTGCTTCTCTTCCTTTATTCCTCCCCTAACGTAGGGCTTCAACCGGTGCCCGTTTACTTGTTGAATTCCCTCCGGGGTTTCAATTTCAACCATCCCGGAGGGGTAAACCTTATGCACGGTAAACAGTCCCGTCCATCGACTTCGCAGTTTGCCCGGAAAGAGTTTCAACCGGGAGTTATACAAGAGCACCAACTCTCCTTGGTTGAAACCTTTCTTTATTACATGCTGGTCATGCCATTTCTTGGTCCTCTCCTTGTAAATCTTGGCATTCTCATACGAGCTCAACCGAAGCTCATCTAGCTCCATGAGTTGCCTTAACCGAAGCTCACCTGCAGCTTGCTATCAAAGTTAAGAAATTTTAAAGCCCAATATGCCTTGTGCTCTAGTTCTACAGGTAGATGACAGGATTTACCGAAGACCAAACGGTAAGGGGACATCCCTATAGGTGTCTTAAAAGCAGTCCTATATGCCCATAATGCATCGTCTAACTTTAAACTCCAATCTTTCCTAGATGCACTTACCATTTTTTCTAAGATGCGTTTTAGTTCCCTATTCGAAACCTCAACTTGCCCACTCGTCTGAGGATGGTAAGGGGTCGCTACCTTATGCTTAACCCCATATTTGTGCAAAAGATTGTCAAATTGCCTATTACAAAAATGGGAACCCCCGTCACTGATGATAGCTCTTGGGGTTCCGAACCTAGTAAGAATGTTTTTCTTTAGAAACCTGACAACTACCCTTGCATCGTTGGTTGGTAAAGCGACAGCCTCTACCCATTTAGACACATACTCAACCGCCACAAGAATGTATTAGTTTTTGTGAGATATTGGGAAGGGTCCCATGAAATCTATGCCCCAAACATCAAAAGGTTCACACACCAAGATACCCTGTTGGAGCATTTCATTCTTTTGGGAGATATTTCCCGTCCTTTGACACGCATCACAGGCCCGAATATAACTAATGACATCCTGTTTCATGGTTGGCCAATAAAACCCACTAGATAAGATTTTTCCTACAGTTCTATCGGGTCCAAAATGGCCACCCGCTTCTCTATCATGACACATTTCAATAATGGAGGGAACCTCCTCATAAGCAACACACCGCCTAATCACACTATCAGCACATAATCTAAAAAGATAAGGGTCATCCCAAAAATAATCCTTAGCATCATAAAAGAATTAACGCTTCTGTGCATGTGAAAGGTTAGGTGGAAGAATGTTACCGACTTTGAAGTTTGCGATGTCCGCAAACCATGGTATAGAAGTTACCCCACACAGCTGTTCATCGAGGAATGTGTCACGGATGTTTGCTTCCGGAGAGGATACGGATCCTTCACTTGGTAGTCTTGATAGATGGTCGGCCACTACGTTCTCTACTCCCTTCTTATCCTTAATCTCCACATCAAACTCCTGGAGGAGTAGAATCCATCGAATCAATCTGGGCTTTGCATCCTGTTTAGCCAACAAATACTTAAGAGCAGCATGGTCAGTATACACAATGACTTTTGATAAGACCAAGTAAGACCTGAACTTATCAAAAGCGAACACAACAGCTAGTAATTCTTTCTCAGTCACAGTATAATTCATTTGAGCACCGTTTAATGTCTTACTAGCATAATAAATTAGGTGAAAAATTTTATTCACCCTCTGACCTAAACACACCCCAACAGCATTGTCACTTGCATCGCACATAAGTTCAAAAGGGATTTCCCAATTCGGACTCACCATAACCGGTGCCTCAATCAATTTCCGTTTAAGCAAATTAAAAGCATACATACATTCATCATTGAAATTAAATGGGGCATCCTTTAAGAGTAACTCAGTCAACGGCTTAGCAATCTTAGAAAAATTTTTCACAAAACGCCTATAAAAGCCCGCATGTCCCAAGAAACTCCTAACTAACTTAACCGAACCTAGGGGAGGCAGTTTCTCAATCACCTCAATCTTGGCCGGGTCGACCTCGATTCCCTTTCTCGACACCTTATGCCCTAAGACAATGCAATCCCGGACCATGAATTGACACTTCTCCTAACTAAGTGCCAAATTGGTGTCTTCACATCTCTGAAGCACCCGGTCCAAATTCCCCAAACATGACTCAAACGTATGACCAACAACAGAAAAATCATCCATAAAGACTTCCATAAAATCCTCAATCATATTAGCAAAAATGGCTAGCATGCATCTTTGAAAGGTAGCCGGGGCATTACATAATCCAAAGGCATCCGCCTATATGCAAATGTCCCGTATGGACACGTAAACGTGGTTTTCTCTTGATCGAGAGGGTCCACTGGAATTTGCATATAACCGGATAGCCCATCTAAAGTACAAAAATATTCGTGCCTGGCCATCCTTTCTAACATTTGATCAATAAACGGTAATGGAAAATGATCTTTCCGGGTGGCGTCATTCAACTTCCTATAATCAATACACATACGCCAACCCGTGACAGCTCTAGTAGGTATTAGTTCCCCTTTATCATTTTTCACTACCGTCGTACCTCCTTTCTTAGGCACACATTGGACCGGACTCACCCATTGACTATCAGAAATAGGGAAGATGATACCTGCGTCGAGGAGTTTTATCACCTCGGTTCTTACCACTTCCTTCATGTTGGGGTTCAACCGACGCTGAGGCTGTGCACACGGTTTTACCTCATCTTCCAGAAAATTTCTATGTGTGCAAAACGTCGGACTTATTCCTTTGATGTCGTGGATTGTCCACCCGAATGCTCCTTTGTGCTTCCTTAGCACCTCTAGCAGCTTGTCCTCCTCCTCTCCTATTAACAAAGAAGAGATTACAACGGGTAAGTCCTTTGGAGGATGCAGAAAAACATATTTAAGGTTAGAGGGAAGGGTTTTGAGCTCCAATGATGGAGGTTCCTCCAATGAGGATTTAGGTGCTGGTTTGACTTCACGCTCCAGCTTATCAAATCGTCCCTTCACCCATGAGCATTCCTCACTAATCACTTCATTTGCCTCACTTTCACCTAGACCTTCTCCTATGATGCAATCTAGTTCACTGCACAAATTCTCAACCACACAAGCGTCAATAGGACAAAAGGAGTCCACAAAGTTACAATTTTCAACATCTAACGGATATTTCATTGAATTATAGACATTGAAACTTACCTCCTCGTTATGCAACCTAAGAATGATCTTACCTTCCTGGACATCTATCAAAGTCCTACCGGTTGCGAGAAAAGGTCTTCCAAGTAGAAGGGGCACCGAGCTATCTTCCTCCATATCCATTACCACAAAGTCCGCAGGGAAGATAAACTTGTCCACCTTTACTAATACATCTTCGACCACCCCCTTTGGTCTTGTGAGGGATCTGTCCGCTAATTGGAGGGTCATATTGGTTGGCTTTGGGTTTCCCAATCCAAGTCTCCTGAAAAACGACAGAGGCATCAAATTTATACTCGCACCTAAGTCACACAGGGCATTGGCAATCTCCAAGTTTCCTATCCTGCATGGAATAGTGAAACTGCCCCTATCTTTGAGCTTAGGTGGGAGTTTGTTAGTTATAATTGCTGAACATTCCTCTGTCAAAGCCACCACTTCATCCTCGCCTAGCTTTCTTTTCCCTGCAAGAAGTTCTTTAAAAAATTTAGCATAAGAGGGCATCTCTTGGAAAGCCTCAATCAATGGCATGTTAAACTCTAACTTCTTAAAAATCTCAAGGAATTTGGAATATTTCTGCTCCAGTTTATCTTTCTTCTCCCTTTGAGGATAAGGAAGTTTAGGCACATAGGCTCTCACTGGGTCAGGAATTTTCCCTTTTTCATTTATGCTAGGTTTGGGTTCAGAAATCAAGTCGGGGTTGCTTACCTCTCCCGACTCTTCACTTACCTCGGTAGGTTGGGATGGGATATCAGCGTTTTGCACCAGGTCCTCCACTTGCCTACCACTTCGTAGGGTTATAACCTGAGCTGTCTCCTATTGATTACCCTTAGGGTTTTGTTCAGTTCTACTCGGAAGTGCTCCTTGAGGTCTTTCCTGCCTCTCCCTACTCAATTGAGCCACCTGCTTACCCAAATCCCTACAGTACGCTTCATTATCAGCAAGCCCAGACGAGATGTCTTTTAGTAATGACAAAACCGTCTCATCTTGCTTAGACTGTTGAGGCTGCTGTGGAGATTGATTATTAGGAATAAATGGGGCCTTACCTAATCCCTGCTCACGGTGCTCATAATGGAATCCGGAAGGAGGTCTCAACACATTTTGGTTGTTACTATAGGACATGTTCGGGTGTTGATACCTTCTTCCGTAATTATTATTATTATTGAAGTTTTGTGAATAAGAGTTAGAGTTATTGTACCTTTGGTTTCCTCCCACAAAACTTACGTTTTCGGAAATTGGGCGAATGGGTCGCCCAATTCACAATCTTGCCCGGGATGCTCCGCTCCACATGATACACACAACACCGGCTTGTATTGTGGCCCATTTAAGTTCAGGCAGGACATCAACAGGTCCAACTTCTTGTTTACATGGTCCATAGCTACATCTTGGCATCCCAAATCTGCAGCTCGAACCTCATTCCTTGTTGGCGTGTCCGACTGCCACAAGGTACTCTTTCTAGCCAGCTCTGCAATCAACTCCTCGGCATGTGTAGCAGTCTTCTTAAAAATGTCCCCACCTGCAGAAGAATCAATAATGGCACGGTTAGCTGGTGTCAAACCATGATAAAACGTGCTTACCTGAGTGAAACGCGGCATGTCATGGTGGGGGCAGTTCCACAATAACCGTTGGAATCTCTGCCATGCTTCATTAAGAGTCTCCGTCCCAAATTGCCGGAATCCCATGATCTCGTTTCTTAGCTGAACCATCTTTAATGGTGGGAAGTGGTATGCTAAGAATTGCTCTTCCAATTGGTCCCATGATGTCACTGATCCGGGCCTCAAGGATTTGTACCATTCCATTGCTCCCCCGCATAATGAAAAGGGGAACAGCTTCAACCGCACAGCATCTTGGGGCACCCCACTGATTCGGACTGTATCGGCCACCATGAGGAACCGGCCTAAGTGATCATTGGGGTTGTCACTTATTCCGCCACTGAATAGTCCGTTCCCTTGGATCAAATGGATCATACTGGACTTCAGCTCGAATTGATTGGCAGTGATGGCTGGGATAACCACTCCGGATCTGTTCCGGGGCCGATGTGGAGCCATTAGGTCAGTCATGACCATGTTATCTCTATCAGCACCCCTTCTTCTGTCAAACTCCTCCTGCTCTCGCCGGAGTTGCTCTTGCTCAACTCTTTCCCGGAGGTGTCTCTCCTCGTCATCATGCTGCTGATGCTCCATTTGAACAATCTGCTCTTGGCGTACTCTACGGTTCCTGCTACACAAACGTTCAATTTCAGGGTTATAAGGTAAAAGCTCAGGATGCTGAGAGCGAGTTCGCATAAGCTAGAAAACACACACACGCAGAAATTAAAGAAAACTAAATTGCAACAAATATTCACAGAAAAGAAAAATTATTTAACTATATGCACAGAAATGTTGCCTAGATCAGTAAATAGACCTTTGGCTTAATGATACAGAAAAATAAATTTCCCCGGCAATGGCGCCAAAAACTTGATGGGTCCGAGACGTAGTAGTAAAACTAAACCTAGAAACGCACAACTAAGGCAGTGTACCTATCGTTGACAAGTAATAATTCTGGTTGGTCCAGGTATCGATCCCACATAGAAAAGAATATTCTGCAACCACTAACTACTCGGGTTCCTTGCGTGTCCTAGGCGGAACGTAGTTTGGGTTGATTATGTTAACAACTAAACTATCCTACTCCTAGTTGATCTATTCCAGCTTACTTTGCACTTGAGTTTTGTGTTATCAATTGGCGGTTTACCGACCTATGAATGCTAATGGGGATGGCTTTATCAATTAATTACAAAAGATGAATTTAACTCAACAATTAACCCTTAATTTTGCTCTTTCGATAATACAACCTAGCGTATCTAGATCTTTTAGGTCCTTAGCCGGTTTGTCTTGTTTAGAGGCGGTCTAATTCTAAAGCTCAGAAAATAGGGGCACGTGAGTTCCACAGTGTCGTCAATACTAATGGTTTCCTAGGTGTCAATCTAGGTAATGCCACAAATATGAACTTTAATAAATTAAGATCTTATGAGACTAGACATTCATTAAAGAAATTACATAAAGAAAAGGAATAAAAATTGAAATTAACTTGCAACAATTGTATTAATTAAGAAAGATGAATGAATTCAGTGTTTACAACCAAACATAATCGATTTGCGGAATCAAAACTAACTTAATCAAATTACAAAAGAGAAGAAGAAAAACTTATGCCCTTTTGGTCCGATTAACTGGATTCCGACGGTGTGAAGATGCTTGGGGTGTACCTCTATAGACGAACTCAAGCCGGAACTAGGAATGTCGCAAAAGGGGAAGATTCTATGTAAAACTACAACCAATCGATGGTTCAAACTCAAAGAAAGCAAATAGTTCAAGCTCAAAACCTCACTACAAGTTTCTTCTCTCACTCAAAAAGACTGGAAAAAGATCCTTTCAAACATAGAAAATAACCTATTTATACGGCTAGGTTAAAACCAGGAAAAGGAAGAGATGAAGTAGGGCAACAACAGGTTTCGAAGCTCGGCACGCCGTGCTAGTGGAGTTGGCACGCCGTGCTGTGCAGAACTGAAGGCGGCATGCCGTGCTGCTGGAGGTGGCACGCCGTGCCGTGCGAATTTTGGGGTTGGAAGGCCGGGTTGATCTGAGTGGCACGTTTTCGTGCCACTCCACTGGACTACTCCTCTAGGCACGCTGGGTTGGCACGCCGCGCCACCCTGATTTTCAGCACTTCGAAATCTTCCTCGCTGCCGATGCTCCAACTTCCGGTCCGGGTCATAATACCTGTCCAAAACAAGCACAAAGAAACATAACGGCACCAACGCCACGGACCGTAAAAACAACAAATTAACAAAAAATTACAAAAACAACCTAGAAAACACGGAAAATACTAAAAGTTATAAAAATCTATCCAAAACATAAAAATCATAAAATATTCAAAAACCACACAAACATTCACAAAAAAGACTCTAAAAATTGCCGTTCAAACCACGAAATTGCCTAAAAGATAAGGTCAAAAACCGACCTTATCATTTATGTAATCCAATTAATTGATAAATTAATTAATTACATTATGTAAACTTATTAATTACATAAAATCAATCCAATATTAATTAATTACCTCGACACCGAATATCAAATAATTAATTAATGCATTCCTTCCAATGTACATTACAAGTACGATTTCTATAAGTTCCTCCTCAGTTGATCTATGTTCATGATCCTATGGATCTGTCTTTATGTTGGCAATAGGCCCAAGACCCATAGATTGTAAGTGGGTTCTAGCAAACCGTTACAGTCTCCAATTATGACAAAAATACAACAATCATTTGAAGACACTTAGCTGGTAGTAATCTCACAGTGTCCTTTGCCAAATGACAATGATATGAATAAACAAGTGGCACAGTGCCCGTCATCCTCTTCTGCTGTTTATTATATATTTTGATCTTGAGTTGACTGAATCAAATAAGCAACTGACTTATTTAGGTATGGCGATACACTTATCAGTCTCACTCATCAAGTAGCCAGTGATATCATCTCAGTGTTACCTAAGTGGCAACTCCATCACTTCATCATCAATATCAATATGTTCACCGGTCCACCTAATCATACCCGTATTTAGCATCCTTTTACAGACCTATTAGTTTTATGTCAAAGTGAACCAGATTCCATATTGATACTATAATGAAATCTGGTCTGAGGACAAAAGAGACCTACTCAAGAAAGACCTATGACACGACAACCATGAGGCTTTATTGTGTGGATTGATCCAGTCCCATGTCAATGACATATACCTATATTCATGACTGACTATACAAGTACTATGGCTAGTTAAGAACTACCATACAGTCTCAACTATACAAGTCTGTGATTCTATTTGTTCCCGCAATTAGAATAGACTTGGGATATGTTTTATGATTATCAATCAATGGATACTCTATTCATGTTTTAACACAAGATATAAATGAAATAGATTTTTGCCTTTATTAATGTGACACAAATGATGTATACATACACAGAGTTTTAATGTACAATACAAAAAACAAGAATACAATGCCCTAAGAACTAAGGCACACCAACAGCTCGAAGATGACACAATATGCAATTCACGGCCTACCAACGAGCTTCAATAGGAGCATTCATGAACTAAGCGACTTTGTTTACTACAAAAGCTCTGTCAAGCTGTGTAATGGTCAAAGTACTGAAGAACCCCAACTATATTTCGGTATAAAGAACCATCATACAACAAATCACCTTTAGAAATGGATAACTTGGTGGACACATAGGCAGGTGTAGCAAGTGGCCTGCAGTCAAACATTTTAGCTCTAGTTAACAAATCCTTGATGTATTTATATTGATGCACATACAAAGATTTATCTAACCATTGCATTTCTAAACCCAAAAAGTACTACACACTGCCCAAATTTTTAATGGCAAACTGCTGCTAAAGATGTAAAATAAGTGACTGAAACTTAACCGAATTATTTCCAAGCAATAGCAGGTCATCAATAGATAAGGCAAAATAGAATCATATCAGCAGAATGATACACATAAAAGGAAATATCAACCTCAGAACATCCGAAACCAAAACCAATAAGTGCAGTGGTAAGATGTTTATGCCACATTCGGAGAGATTGTTTCAGAACATAGAAAGACTTGTGCAATGCACAAACAAACGAAGGGTGATCAGGGTCAACAAAACCTATGGGTTGTTACATGAATAGTTTCTCTTCCAAGTCACCATGTAGGAAGGCATTGGACACATCTAAGTGCAATAACTACCAAAATAAGGACATCAATAGCTAGCAGAAGCTGAATGGTTATAGGCTTTACTACCGGAATAAAAGTGTCAGTAAAATCCATTCCCGGGCGTTGGTGATAGCCCTTTGCAACAAATCTCACCTTGTAACGATCAACAGAGTAGTCTGCTATCCTTTTTATCTTAAATACCCACTCACACCTGATAATACTAGCATGAGGAGGTGATCGAACAAGCTCCCAAGTGCCATTGTAATTAAAGCATTATACTCCTTTACCATGACAATTCTCCAATGTTCAGTTTTAACAGCTTCTATGTAAGTGGTTAGGTCTAATTTTTGTACCACAGTATTGAATACTCGGGACCTAGAAGAGCCTATAAGTGAACGAGTGACCATATGTCTGGGAGGAGGTGGAGCAGGACAGGTTTTGTCCTTAGCATGTTATGTCAAATCTACTACAAAATCCTAGGGATGGAACATTGCTAACCGATAGGGACAGTGAGGGTTGGGAATGAGTAGATGGTGTTTTCGTTGGACTTTGAGGTGATGAAGGATGCAATGGGGAGGGAAGGGTTATTTCCGGTGGTTGTGATGTAGGGTACGATGGAGCAGGTTGGGAAATAAGATTAAGTAAGGTGGACGTGGAAGGTGTGCATGAGCCATGCATGGTTAGCTAGTGGAAAATGTAGGACAAGATTTGAGTTTGTAGGTGAGGGAAAGTGTTGATAAGTGTATTTTATATGCTTATTTTGCCTTGGTTTATAAGCTTTAATTGAGTTGTTTCATTCTATTTAAGGCGTATTTTACTTCCTTTCTGCTATTTTCTTTGGTAGGACCTCAAAGAGGAAAATGGAACTAAAAGTGCATAAAAAAGCAGCAGAATTAGCTTAAGGTGTTGATTTTGGAGTTTTGAAGCAGCAATGGTGATTTGGGCTAGCATTTGAGGTGGGCCTAAAAGAAGCTGTGGGTTTGACTTAAAAGAAAGAGTCAAAACCTTTTGTTTAGGATATTTTCCGTTTTTTTATTTACTCATATTCCTAATGGGAGTGTTTTTCAAGTGATTTCCCTAAAAGAGGATTATAATATATTATTATTTTTTATTCTTTCCTTTTTAGTTTTAAGTTTTAAGAAGGAGAATTTCAACATGAGTGCAAAAATAGAATTAGTTTTTTTTAGTTTTTTCTATCTTTCTTAAAACCAAGAACGTGCTTCACCATTTAGTGGGAGAAAAAGCTAGGTTTTGAAGGTTCCAACATCCGTTCTTCACCAATTTCTCTCCGCACGCCACTGCTGGATTTGTGATCTCTCTAGTTTTAATCTCCATTCTCTTTTATCATGTTTCTTGTAATCTTTTTGTTTGTTTATAATTTACTTATGAACTAATTCCATCATAGCTAAGGCTATGGTGGAGCTTAGTAGAATTTCTATGTAATTTTATTGAGTTTAATGCAATTGATAATTATTTCTTTTTCATGGATCGTGTTGTGAGTGCTTAATGCTTTGAATGTGTGACCATCAATTTCGTTGCTTTTAGTTAATTCATAATTGACCAAAGGACTAAATTAATGGAATTTGATAACATGACAAATGCATTGCTTTGTGGCTCACTAGTTTGTTCTAGGTCTTTGTTTGCTTAATGCTTTCCAAACTAATTGCTTAAGACCGAACTAGTTTAAGTATTTAGGTTGAGAAATAGAGTTAGCAGCCCTAACCAGTGTTTTTTGGAATTCACAGTCTTGAGAATTTAATAAGTTCAATTGCATAACTTGAGGAAATTGCTAGAATGAATGCTGGGTAAGGCCGTATGCCTTAGTATCACCATTAATTTGTCTCGTTTGAATTTTAATCTTAGCTTTAGTTATTTTAATTTAATTGTTCCTTAGTAATTGATTTAATTTACACATCAATAATATCCTTTCACCTAGATTTATAGAAAACCTGATTGCATTTAGGATTTGCATAAATAGTCTCCGAAGGAACAATACTCTACTTGCTATATATTACTTGAGCGATGGAGTGCACTTGCTCTAGAGTGTGTAACCTAAACACATCAAGTTTTTGGCACCATTGCCGGGGACTATATTTTTGAAATACTATATTAAAAGGTTTTTGTTGGTCTAGGTTTTCCTTTTTTTAATTATTTTATTGGTTGTGTATGTTGAGTAGAAGTAGTGGTATTATTCCTTTACCTATTAACCCTAAAATTGCGAAAACTTGTCGTAGGAACTGAAAGCAAAGACGTGAGGAATGAAGACAAGTTATGGAGATGGAAAAGCAAAGACAAGCTCGGTTGGTTGAGGAAAGGAGGTAGCAAAATGACAGTCTAATCATGGTACTTTTGGCTCCACATAGACATCTAAACAATTCTAGCACCGTTGCTCCACTAATAAATGCAACAAGTTTTGAAATTAAGATTGGGATGTTGCAATTGATCAAGCATTGTGGTCAATTTGGGGGAGAGCCTGATGAAAATCCAAATGATCATCTAGGTAAATTTCTGATGCATGCCGACACTTTCAGATAGTATGGTGTCTCAGCTGACTCTATTCGAATGAAGCTCTTCCCCTTTTCACTGAAGGGTAGAGTTTCGGATTGGTTGAAATCTCTAGAGCCGGGGTCAATTGCAACTTGGGATGAGCTGGATAAAGAGTTCCTTTCATATTATTTCCCACCATTCAAGACAATAATACTAAGGAATGAGATTACCTCCTTCAGACAATTCGACTATGAAACCTTATTCACAGCTTGGGAGAGGTTCTAGAAGCTACTTCAAAATTGTCCTTATCATGACTTGCCTAAATGGCAATAAGTGAGCACCTTCTATAATGGTTTGATCCTTATTAACTATGCCACCATTGATTCAGCTGCGGGTGGTAACATCTTTAAGAAGACACAAGGGGAAGCTTATGAGCTAGCTAAGAAAAGTGTTCAGTGGCAAGCTGAGAAGCCAAGTGGGAGGAGGCAAATTACTTTTGCCATAGAAACAAGGGCAAGTGATCCAGTTGTAGCTGAGCTAAGTAACAAGATGGATCTGATGATGGCCCATTTGAGCTTAAAGCAACCTACATAGGTCCTGGTGTGTGGGAATTATGGAGGAGATCATCAAAGTCTTGAATGCCAGCTGGCTAATCCTTTTAAAGAAGACATTGTTAATGTGAGCTACATGGGGGCTAATTGTTGGGATTCATCATCAAAAAAATAACGTGGCACAATGAAATTATACCGTTTAAAATTTTCCTAGAATCCACCTCTCATGTCCAATTACCATTGATTTAAATAAAACAATTTTGAATCTAGAGAGATTGACTCACTAGATTCGTCTCTTCTAGAGACTGGTACAGAATTAATTCTTTAAGCAATCTCCAAAGTCCTATGCACGATCAACTGTCGAGCAGGAACCAGTGCTAGCCGAAGAGCGAAGGAATGGAAGAGTAAGTGCTGAAATTTTCGGGTGTTGGGGCTGCTCTTGGTGGCCGAAATTTCTAGCTATTAAAATAGGGTTAGGGCTGATTTTTTCTACTTAAGTGTGCCCTTATGTAAACTCCTTGTCTAATTGGATTTTAATTAGGTTAATTAAATCCAAGCCCACTAAGATTATAATTACATAAATAAACTTTAACTAAAAAGTTTATACTCTGTAATTTAATTCCATTTGGCTAAATTTAACTGCCCCTAAATAAAATTAAATCACAATTAAGTAAATACATTACATGCATTTAATTTTCCTACTTAGAAAAAAATTTTAATTAATTATTTACTTTATGTAATTCAATTAATTGATAAATTAATTAATTACATTATGTAAATTTATTAATTAAATAAATAAATCCAATATTAATTAATTACCTTGACACCAAATGTCAACTAATTAATTAATGCATTCCTTCCAATGTATACATTACATGTACAATTTCTACATGTGCCAATGCAGTTGATCTATGTGCACGATCGTATGGGTCTATCTTTATATTAGCAGTAGGCCTAAGGCCCACAGACTGTAAGTGGGTTCTAGCAAAATGTTACAGCCCCCAATTAAGACAGTTGTAAGCGCCGGAATTTTCTATACTTAAAAAAAAAAAAAAAATTATTATAGTCGTACGACTATTGTTACAGTCGTACGACTGTAATTTAAAAAATTATAGTCGTACGACTGTAGTGTCGGAAAATCTGCAGAGGCCCATATCTCTGCAGTAGAAATGGAGGAGAGAGGGGTTTGAGCATTAATTGCTCCGGCTCTGCAGCAAGCAAGCAGGAAAAAAGAGAGATAAAAAGAGAAAAAAGAAGGGGAAGAAGAGAGATTTTTCTGGAGAGGGGAAGCTTAGAGAGAGAAAGAGAAGAGAGAGAAAAAGAAAACCACAAAAACTCATTTTTCTTCCTCTTTGATTTTCTTTAATTCTAGAAATTAAACCTAAAACTTGTTAGAAATCCCTAGGTTAATCAATTAACTACATAACCAAATCAAGAATTCGGACTAAAACAATCAGAATCCCTTGCAATTTGGATTTTGGACAAAAAACTCTCAACTTCCATTCCAAAGGAGAAAGTGTGAATTTCTTGGGAACGGAGCGACGCCAGGGGTCAAAACGACTTGGAATAGCTTCTAAAAAGGTAGTCACTTCTTTTCCTTACACTTTTTCTTGCTTTCTGGGTGTTTGAAGTGAGTTTGGTGCGTTTTTTGCTGCATTTTTATATTTCTGTTCCTGGAAATTAAGAACAGTCGTACGACTGTTCTTGGTTTTCATGAACAGTCGTACGACTGTATATACAGTCGTACGACTGTTCTTAATTTCCAGTTTTTGTTTCAGAATGAAATTTTGGTGAAATTCTGATCCTGAACTGATTACAGTCGCACGACTGTAATCCTTGTTCCAGAATCAGAATTTCAGCTTTTATCCGTAAAAATCCCAAAAAATTAGAAAACCCCAAAAATCATCAAAGTGAATTTTGTTGTGTGCATCACGACCATAGATTCAATTTTTTAGTAAAATTGCATTTAGAACAATTCAACGACGGAGACCCAGTTCTCCTGAAAACCGACCCACTTAAATATATAAAAATACATGTAAACCGGAAAAATTGTTTTCAAATGATTTTCCCACAAAACTAAAAAAAATACAGGGACGTTTCAAAATGTTTTCCAGGTCTAATCGGGCTGGCTAGCCGAGCCAACCCGATTATCCCCTAAATGCATGCCCCCAATTCTCGATTCCCCAATTCTGTCTGTTTGAGTCCAACTTGTGGCGTGCCGTATAAATTGTGCTAACCTTTTGTTTTGCAGGTTTTAATTTCTTTTATTTTTATTTTTATTTTTGATATATTTTAATAGATTGAATCGTGTATTTAGGCGGTTGTAATTCTTTTTAGATTTTCGTGTATTCTAGGCGATTGTATAAGTGAGGCGAGTGTTTTTATTTTCCTATTCGATTTGGTTGTAAGCCGATTAATGTTTATTTCTCTTTATTTTTGTACTATATATTTTGTATGCGCGCTGTATGCCTTTTATATTCAATAAAATGGACTTTAGATTTTGAAATACCATTCGAGAACATTGGCAATATTTATTTTAATTAGACACGAAATAAGGGACTTGTCCGGACCCGAATCTCTGGATAGTGTAGCGGCCATTTGTCCGGTTCAGCTGCATAAGAATTTCCCGGTTGAGTTGAGCCGGGTGGCGACTCTACAATATTCATCGAGACTTAGGTCTCGGCTCTTTTATTTAGTAATTCTATTTATTTTTTTCAAAACGCGGATTTCCATTCATAAAAACCCCACGCGAGGGAGGGGCCCGCCCGAGATCGAGGCGCCCCATTCCGAAAGGGAGTCCCGCGTCCCGTCGAAAACGCGTCGTTCGCTCACAGTGGCGACTCTGCTGGGGAATTCTTCAAAAAGTTTTCTTAAAAACATAAAAGAATTTGACAAGCCCTGAAAAGTGTCTAATTAAAATAATGTGGATGATTCTCTTTTGGTATTTTATTTGCATTTTTAGTTAGCCATTTTTTGCATTAGATTAGGTATCCTTTTATAGCCCCGGTGGATTGTTGAAGTGTCGCCTAAGTTCCTCCTGGTCTTAGGGGCACGAATACGAAACACCACTCATAGCCTCGTACGAACCCCTTCGCTAGGACCCTTGAGTGGGGAGAAGTGAGGAGTATATCTTGCTATGAGAGCCTTAATGTTATCCCGACTTTGACCGAACCCATATAGGCAGCTCTAGTTGGATTCCCTTAGGACACCAAAATAATTGTGTGAATAACAATTGGTGATTGAAGTGAACCCCGCCTAGGACTCGGTTAGAAATTTTTGAGACCGACCACGTCGGAGGAATAAGGTTGGAAGAATTCGTTTTGCTTGCTATGTGTTCTTCACCGTCTCGTGACACATCACCGACGCATGCATAACATACCATAATCACCTTTTTCCATACACATGACATACCATACACAAACATCTTTGTGTGATACTAACCCACATTTTTTATGCAGCCATTTTGCATTTTATTTCGTGTGTAAAACATTAATTCATTCGCTTGTCATCCATACTAACGATTTCTTTTTCAGCCATAACATTAAACTTGTGTGATTAGCATTTTATTTTTGACATAGCATACATAACATCATTATGCATGTCATGCATCCTAACCCACGTTTTTATGCAGCCATTTACATATTGTGTGACATGTTCATTCACTACATTTCACTTAAATTAAATTAATGGGCATTTTAAGGACGCCTATCATGACCATCCCATCCCATTTCATAACATATCGGGTACCCAAAATTACCCGTGTTTTGCCAATGCACCGGATTGCATTCGGCCATTCCACCAATATCATTTCATTTAATAAAAGCCACTATGGCCTTAGGCCCATTTTCGTGTAATAATTTACACGATGCATTTCATGACATCACACCCATCTATCATAGACATCATATAACACTGTGGTCCACATCCGACCACTTCATGACATTAATTCACCATTTAAGGTACTCCCCAAGTGCCCGATTAGTATACATATAGGCCCATAACATCACCAAATCATGAAAGGCATTCCTCGAATGCCGAATCCTTGTCCGTGTTCATGTTACACGTGACTTTCTCATAACATCATTCCATATCATATGCTCAAAAGCATCAAGGCCTTGTCTGCGGGCCCGGCCCATGCGACCATTTCATATCATCTCATAGACCTATAAAGCGTCAAAACTACGTCTGTGTATCGGTACACACGCGACCATTTCACAAATTCATTAGATGCCCCAAAGGCGCCGAAGTTCAATCCGTGTGATGGCTCACACATGACGTTTTTGCATAAACATTAGGTGTTCTTGGAATGCCTCGAAAAAAAAATATAATAATAAAAGGGAACCATCCACGTCATTATTCCATACATAATTCCACACCATGCATCTCAAGCACGTTCAGTGTCTTAATTTTCATGTCATATCACGTCATTCATTCACGACCCTAATACCTCCTGTCTACCCCCAAGCAGAATACACTGGAGCGACCTTGGACAAGATCCCAAGCTTCAAGGGCGGCTAGGAGACAGAGGGTAGTCGAGAGTGACAGTGATTCTGAGCCTGGGGAAGGAGTGAATATGGCAGAATAGACACCGAGCATGGCTGATGTTTTGAGAGATTTCTTCAGGTCGCAGGATTTCCGCGACATGTTAAAGGAAGAGATGAGGGCAGTCGTTAGAGAAGCTGGTGAGACCGGTGGTAGTGGAGCCGGGAAGGAAAAAGAAGCTGAGTCATCCCAACATGGTGGTGACGCTTCGGCTAGTCTTGAAAAGCTGCAGGAGATAGAGGCAGCTATGGAACAGAGGATGAAAGCCAAGTGCTCTGAACTAGACGAGGTCATGGCCCAGTTGAAGAAGGGGGTCGGGATCAGTGCTGAATCCAAGAAGGGGGTGAATGTTGACGCCATGATCAGTAGGGGCATCGAGACATTTCCTATTGGCTTCCAAGTGCCGAAAGTCCCCACTTACAAAGGAATGGGCTCGCCGGAGGCCCATGTGAATTTATATGCCCGGGTTATGCTGACAGCAGGCGCTACAAAGCAACAATTGATTAATCTTTTCCCTACCACACTGGAGGGAGGTGCTTTGGGATGGTATAACTCACTGTCAGAGGAGGAGCAATCTGATTGGGAGGTATTGTCAGCAGCTTTCATCAAATACTACAACTTCAACACCAAAATCCAGGTGAAGCTGTATGATTTGGAGAGGGTGAAACAGAAATTCAATGAGCCCTTTGATGAATACTACCAGAGGTGGATGAACAAGATGATCCTCCTAAAGAACCGCCCTGATGAAGATGAGCTTATACAGAAGCTCATTGATGGTAGCAAGGATATTTTCAAGAACAAC
Organism: Euphorbia tirucalli; assembly: GCA_039660915.1. Lineage (NCBI taxonomy): Eukaryota > Viridiplantae > Streptophyta > Magnoliopsida > Malpighiales > Euphorbiaceae > Euphorbia > Euphorbia tirucalli. Next base: position 35,889,252 of record CM077636.1, on the reverse strand, counting down.
ATGAAATTCCATCCCTTCAAGGAGCTTAGTGAGGTCTATAGCATGGCCATGAAGATAGAAAGGGATGAAGAGGAGAAGCCAGCTGGTCAGAAAGGGGGAAGAAGTACAGGGTATAGTTCAGGGTATAGATCAACCACAGCAGCTGGGTCTGGCAGTGGGTCTGGTTCAGGTGCCAGTGGCAAGCAGGGGCAGTCATCAGAGGTGAAGCAGGTCGAAGTGGCTACTATGAATCAGCAACAAAGCAACCAAAATAGGGGTCCTGGAGGACAAGGCATATCACCTTGGACTCTTACTTTGGCAAAGATATTTGCCAAGTGTAGGAATGGCGGCCTATTGCAATCCTTAAGGCCATTTGAGAAGCCATCAGAAGCTGACAAAGATAACTTCTACACTTATCATGTGGTGACAGGCCACCGAACCAATAACTGCTATAAGCTAAGGGATGCTATCCAGAAGCTTATCGACGAGGGAAAGCTACAAGAACCACCTAAGCCTAGCACTAAAACCAATCCACTGCCGGCATTCGAGAAGCGGGTTAACATGGTTCAGTCGGGGTTACCAGCTAACTTCATATTTGCCCAAGTTCTGCAAGCGAACCCTACGATTCAGGCAGTGGCGGTAGGGGAATCCGAAGTGGAGCCTAAATGTGAGGAAAAGGAGGGGTGTAAGGAGGTCAAGCCCATAAGTCTGGATGACCTTGACTCCGAAGATGAGTACGAAGAATTTGACAGAAGAGAGGCTGTTAAACTCCCAGCTGTTGAGAAGCTGAAGATTTCAGAAGTGCAGCACGTGACCCGAAGTGGAAGGGTATATCAGCCGGCAGATCAGACGAAAGATAAAGCACCGATGAATGGGTTGGGCAATACTTCGGCACCGGAAAGAGTCGAGAAAGAAGACTTGGTCATTTCCCAATTGAAGAAGACCCCTGCACAAGCCAGTTTGTGGCACTTGCTTATGACCTCCAAAGAGCATAGGGAGGCTTTAGTGAAGAAGCTATCAGAAATTGAAGTCTCCCCTATAGCTTCACCAGAGGCTATGTGCTGCTTGCTAGACAAAGTCCATGCTGGAGCTCCTAATATTGTTTTCTCTGAGAAAGACTTACCAGCAGAAGGAAGGGCTCACAACAAGGCTCTTTACATTAGGGCCAACATCATGGATAAGGTGATGCCGTGCGTCATGGTGGATGACGGCTCAGCTCTGAATATTTGCCCACTGAAAATGGTACCATTTCTAGGCATGAATGAAGAAGTATTAAAGAGGTCCTCGACAGTCATTCGGGCGTATGACGATTCTAAAAGAACAGTGATAGGGACCTTCGAAACAGAAGTGGAGGTTGGGCCCATCAAGTCCATGGTTGTCTTCATAGTGATCGATATCCCGGTCACATTCTCCCTATTGCTTGGAAGGCCCTGGTTCCATCCTTTGGGAGGTGTTCCTTCCACTTTGCATCAGAAGATTAAATTCTCTATGAATGATAGAATTATGACTGTTGAGGCAGACGCCCAGTCGATGGTAGCTGCAGTGGATGAAGGAGTGGTTCCTTTTGGCGGATTCCAAATTGCTGTCATCAAGGAGGAGGAAACCACAGATGCCCCTATGGTCCTTTATGAGAACTACATGCCACAATGGCTATCCCGATATCCGTACAAGCTGAATTTTGTCCCGGGAATGGGATTCGGGATTAATTTGCAAGGTGTGCCAGAATTCAAGATCGACTCGGGAAAGTCAAAGCAGTATGGCCTTGGTTATGAAGAGGAGTCATCCGAGCAGAAGAACCTGAAAAAGGGTGAGAATGGCAAGGCCATGATGAAGCCATTTTTGAAGGCGGGAGAAAGCCTTTACAAAGGCCAAGCTGAACCGGTGCTGGTTGGAAATGTCGAACACCCTGGCTTTGAGATCTTTGCAGATGTTGTGGATTTTGAGAAAAGCCAGGAAGAGCCAGTAGCCCCTGTAATGATGGAGGAAGCCATTACTGAATCTGAAATTTTGAAAGGAGAATCATCTGAGGTGACAACAGAAACCATAGAGGTGGCCAAGGAAGAAGATGAAAAGGAGACCTATGCCGAAGCCATAGAAGTGATCTCGGGAGCTTTGACTGCTGCATTAACCAAAGCTTTTGGGAAATCCAAGGAAGGATTTGGCGAAGAACTGATGGCCAAAGTGAACTTAGACTCTGTGGTTGCTGAAATCGCCAAGATTATGGAGAAAGCTAAGGCACAGGCAGCCGAGAAAGCTGCAGTCCCAGATGATGCTCTTGAAGGGAAGATGGAAGCTGAGGAAGAACAAGGCCCTCCGCCTGTGGAGGATGAAAATGATTTTGTTGTATCTATTTCTTCCATTTTCAATGTAACTGATGTACTTTATGATAAGTTCAATGCAATGAAATCCCAGTTCGCTTACTTGTGTGATGTTTATCCTGATAATTCTGTGCATGCATTTAAATCACCATCAAGCATATTTAGCATACATGACATTGCATTGCATGAAATCAATATAAGTACAGATGAAAACCCTAAAATGGTACTTATTTCACATGAGCTAAAATCCGAGGAAGAAAGAGAATTAATAAGAATACTCCAAAAACATGTTAAAGCTTTCGCCTGGTCGTATGAAGACATGCCGGGTGTAGATACAGAAATAGCAGTGCATAAAATCCCAACGGACCCCAAGTTCAGACCGGTAAAGCAGAAGTTGAGAAGACTAAGGCTGGAATGGGCCACACTGGTGAAGGAAGAAATGGCCAAACAGATAGATGCCAGGTTTCTCGAAGTGGTGGAGTATACAGAATGGCTAGCCAATATTGTCCCTGTGCCTAAAAAGGATGGAAGGGTCAGAGTATGCGTTGATTACAGGGACTTGAATAAAGCATGCCCAAAAGATAACTTTCCACTGCCACATATTGACGTCCTAGTTGATAGCGCAGCAAAGGCGGCAATGTACTCCTTCATGGATGGTTTTTCAGGGGATAACCAGATTCTGATGGATGTGATCGACAAGGTGAAAACATCGTTCATCACAGAGTGGGATACTTTTTGCTACAGAGTGATGCCTTTTGGATTGAAGAACGCCGGTGCCACTTATCAGAGGGCTATCACAATGCTGTTGCATGATATGATCCATAAAGAAGTTGAAGTGTATGTCGATGATATGCTTGTTAAATCAGCGACCCGGGAGGAACACCCTGTTATCCTGGATAGATTTCTAACACGCATTGGAGAGTACAACTTGCGACTTAACCCCAAGAAGTGCATATTCGAGGTCACATCAGGGAAGCTGTTGGGCCATGTAGTCAGCTAGAGGGGTATAGAAATGGACCCAGATAAAATCAAAGCCATCCAAGATATGCCAGCTCTAAAGACTGAAAAGGAGGTCAGATCATTCCTGGGTTCCTTGCAGTATGTCAGCCGCTTCATAGCCAAGCTAACTTCCACTTGTGAGCCAATCTTCAAGCTATTGAAGAAAGATCAGCCAATTGTGTGGGATGACAAGTGTCAGCTGGCATTCGAGAAGATCAAGGCTTACCTGGTAAAGCCGCCAGTGTTGAGTCCTCCAATTCCCGGGAAGCCCCTGATTTTGTACTTGGCAGTTGAAGAATCCTCTATAGGGGCAATGCTAGCACAGGAACAAGATGCCAAGAAGGAGTATCCCATCTACTACCTAAGCAAAAAGCTGTTGGAGTATGAAACCAAGTACACACTGGTGGAAAAGACATGTGTGGCGATGATTTGGTTAACCAAGAAGCTGCGCCACTATTTCCAATCCTACAAGATACAAGCTGTGGCTAAAGTGGATCCAATGAAGTATCTCTATGAAGCACCGGCATTGGTTGGGAAGCTATCCAAGTGGTTGTTACTTTTGTCTGAATTCGACATTGAGTACGTCACGAAGAAAACCATTAAAGGGCGAGCCGTGGCAGAGTTTCTGGCAAACCAGCCCCTAGAATCATATTACACAGAGAACCTGGAATTCCCTGATGAGCAGTTAGCCATGGTGGAAGTGAAAAGGTGGGTCATGTGTTTCAATGGGGCAGTGAATAAAAAGGGCGCTGGGATCGGAGTACTTATAGCAACGCCAGATGGTGAAGTCATTCCCTTATCCAAGAGGTTGAATTTTCCCATAACCAATAACGGGGCAGAGTATGAAGCATGCCTATTTGGGATGGAAGCTTTGCTAACACTAGGGGCAAATGACGTCCTGATTGTTAGAGACTCACTTCTAGTGGTGAGACAAGCTCAGGGAGAGTGGGAACTAAAAGAAGAAGCCTTACGGCCTTATTTGGAGCTGCTACAGTTCAGAAAGGGTTTATTCGGCTAGTGTGGATTCAGACATGTCCCCAGGGATGAGAATAAGATGGCTGATGCATTAGCTACTTTGTCCTCCATGTGGGAAAATCCAGAAGAGACACAAGCTCAACCACTGGTTATAGCCACTTCCAGGCATCCTTGTTTCGAAGTGCATGAAGTAATGGATTTATCAGCCGAAGAAAAGCCATGGTTCTTTGACATTTACTGGTATGTTAAGGAGGGAAAGTACCCAGAAGAGGCCAGTGCTGCTGATAAGTTGACACTGAGAAAACTGGCTAGTCAATTCAGAATCTTCGAGGGCAAGTTGTATAAGAGAACAGCACATGGAGTTCTTTTAAGGTGTCTAACAGAACAAGAAGCAGAAGATGTGATGCAGCAGGTACATGCAGGATCCTGTGGGCCACATATGAACGGGCTTGCCATGGCCAGGAAGATTATGAGACAAGGGTACTTCTAGATGATGATGCAAGCAGATTGTATAAGAAAAGTGAAGAAATGTCATGAATGTCAGATCTATGCAGACATTAGTCATCTTCCGCCACTTGAACTTCAGAACTTAGTGTCTCCTTGGCCGTTTTCAGCATGGGGGATAGACATGATTGGTGAAATTCATCCGGCTGCATCTAATGGGCATAGATTCATAGTTGTGGCAGTTGATTATTTCTCCAAATGGGTCGAAGCGGAATCCTTCACTAATGTTACAGCCAAGCACATGGTCAAGTTCATCCAGAAAAATATCTTCACTCGGTATGGGAGTCCTCACCACATAGTAACAGACAATGGAGTACAGTTTCAAGGGCAACGGCTGAGCTACTTGCAGAACATGGTATTGAACATCATAAGTCCTCTCCATATAGACCACAGGCTAATGGTGCAGTAGAAGCAGCTAACAAGGCAATAAAGAAGATCTTATCAAAAATGGTAACCACTTACAGGGATTGGGCCGATAAACTGCCTTATGCTCTCTGGGGTTACATGACCAGTGTCAAAACACCGATAGGGGAAACTCCTTATGCCTTGGTATATGGAATGGAAGCGGTGTTGCCGGTGGAAATCGAACTCAAGTCACTCAGAGTTGCCCTGGAAGCTCAATTGCCAGAGACTGAATGGGTTCAAGCTAGATATGAGCAGCTGGCTGCACTATATGAAAGGCGACTAAAAGCACTGGATCACCTGCAAATGTATCAGCGCAGAATGGCTAGAGCCTATAATCGAAATGTGAAATACTCCAAGCGACAGTTGAAAGCAGGAGATTTGGTTCTAAAGCAACTAAGGCCTTCAAATGTTGATGTTAGGGGCAAGTTCAGACCTAACTGGGAAGGACCCTATGTGGTGAAGAAGGTGTTATCAAAAGGCGTTGTCAGCATCATGGACATGGATGGAAACGAGTTCACCAACCCGATCAACCAAGACAGGCTAAAGCTTTATCACGTGTAAAAAAAAAAATATCAACCTCAGAACATCCGAAACCAAAACCAATAAGTGCAGTGGTAAGATGTTTATGCCACATTCGGAGAGATTGTTTCAGAACATAGAAAGACTTATGCAATGCACAAACAAACGAAGGGTGATCAGGGTCAACAAAACCTATGGGTTGTTACATGAACAGTTTCTCTTCCAAGTCACCATGTAGGAAGGCATTGGACACATCTAAGTGCAATAACTACCAAAATAAGGACATAAATAGCTAGCAGAAGCTGAATGGTTATAGGCTTTACTACCGGACTAAAAGTGTCAGTAAAATCCATTCCCGGGCGTTGGTGATAGCCCTTTGCAACAAATCTCACCTTGTAATGATCAACAGAGTAGTCTGCTCTCCTTTTTTATCTTAAATACCAACTCACACCTGATAATACTAGCATGAGGAGGTGATCGAACAAGCTCCCAAGTGCCATTGTAATCAAAGCATTATACTCCTTTACCATGACAATTCTCCAATGTTCAGTTTTAACAGCTTCTATGTAAGTGGTTAGGTCCAATTTTTGTACCACAGTATTGAATACTCGGGGCCTAGAAGAGCCTATAAGTGAACGAGTGACCATATGTCTGGGAGGAGGTGGAGCAGGACAGGTTGTGTCCTTAGCATGTTATGTCAAATCTACTACAAAATCCTAGGGATGGAACATTGCTAACCGATAGGGACAGTGAGGGTTGGGAATGAGTAGATGGTGTTTTCGTTGGACTTTGAGGTGATGAAGGATGCAATGGGGAGGGAAGGGTTATTTTCGGTGGTTGTGATGTAGGGGACGATGGAGCAGCTTGGGAAATAAGATTAAGTAAGGTGGACGTGGAAGGTGTGCATGAGCCATGCATGGTTAGCTAGTGGAAAATGTAGGATAAGATTTGAGTTTGTAGGTGAGGGCAAGTGTTGATAAGTGTATTTTATATGCTTATTTTGCCTTGGTTTATGAGCTTTAATCGAGTTGTTTCATTCTATTTAAGGCGTATTTTACTTCCTTTCTGCTATTTTCTTTGGTAGGACCTCAAAGAGGAAAATGGAACTGAAAGTGCATAAAAAAGCAGCAGAATTAGCTTAAGGTGTTGATTTTGGAGTTTTGAAGTAGCAATGGTGATTTGGGCTAGCATTTGAGGTGGGCCTAAAAGAAGCTGTGGGTTTGACTTAAAAGAAAGAGTCAAAACCTTTTGTTTAGGATATTTTCCGTTTTTTTATTTACTCATATTCCTAATGGGAGTGTTTTTCAAGTGATTTCCCTAAAAGAGGATTATAATATATTATTATTTTTTATTCTTTCCTTTTTAGTTTTAAGTTTTAAGAAGGAGAATTTCAACATGAGTGCAAAAATAGAATTAGTTTTTTTTAGTTTTTTCTATCTTTCTTAAAACCAAGAACGTGCTTCACCATTTAGTGGGAGAAAAAGCTAGGTTTCGAAGGTTCCAACATCCGTTCTTCACCAATTTCTCTCCGCACACCACTGCTGGATTTGTGATCTCTCTAGTTTTAATCTCCATTCTCTTTTATCATGTTTCTTGTAATCTTTTTGTTTGTTTATAATTTACTTATGAACTAATTCCATCATAGCTAAGGCTATGGTGGAGCTTAGTAGAATTTCTATGTAATTTTATTGAGTTTAATGCAATTGATAATTATTTCTTTTTCATGGATCGTGTTGTGAGTGCTTAATGCTTTGAATGTGTGACCATCAATTTCGTTGCTTTTAGTTAATTCATAATTGACCAAAGGACTAAATTAATGGAATTTGATAACATGACAAATGCATTGCTTTGTGGCTCACTAGTTTGTTCTAGGTCTTTGTTTGCTTAATGCTTTCCAAACTAATTGCTTAAGACCGAACTAGTTTAAGTATTTAGGTTGAGAAATAGAGTTAGCAGCCCTAACCAGTGTTTTTTGGAATTCACAGTCTTGAGAATTTAATAAGTTCAATTGCATAACTTGAGGAAATTGCTAGAATGAATGCTGGGTAAGGCCGTACGCCTTAGTATCACCATTAATTTGTCTCGTTTGAATTTTAATCTTAGCTTTAGTTATTTTAATTTAATTGTTCCTTAGTAATAGATTTAATTTACACATCAATAATATCCTTTCACCTAGATTTATAGAAAACCTGATTGCATTTAAGATTTGCATAAATAGTCTCCGAAGGAACAATACTCTACTTGCTATATATTACTTGAGCGACGGAGTGCACTTGCTCTAGAGTGTGTAACCTAAACACATCAAGTTTTTGGCACCATTGCCGGGGACTATATTTTTGAAATACTATATTAAAAGGTTTTTGTTGGTCTAGGTTTTTCTTTTTTTAATTATTTTATTGGTTGTGTATGTTGAGTAGAAGTAGTGGTATTATTCCTTTACCTATTAACCCTAAAATTGAGAAAACTTGTCGTAGGAACTGAAAGCAAAGACGTGAGCAATGAAGACAAGTTATGGAGATGGAAAAGCAAAGACAAGCTCAGTTGGTTGAGGAAAGGAGGTAGCAGAATGACAGTCTAATCATGGTACTTTTGGCTCCACATAGACATCTAAACAATTCTAGCACCGTTGCTCCACTAATAAATGCAACAAGTTTTGAAATTAAGATTGGGATGTTGCAATTGATCAAGCATTGTGGTCAATTTGGGGGAGAACCTGATGAAAATCCAAATGATCATCTGGATAAATTTCTGATGCATGCCGACACTTTCAGATAGTATGGTGTCTCAGCTGACTCTATTCGAATGAAGCTCTTCCCCTTTTCACTGAAGGGTAGAGTTTCGGATTGGTTGAAATCTCCAGAGCCGGGGTCAATTACAACTTGGGATGAGCTGGATAAAGAGTTCCTTTCATATTATTTCCCACCATTCAAGACAGTAATACTAAGGAATGAGATTACCTCCTTCAGACAATTCGACTATGAAACCTTATTCACAGCTTGGGAGAGGTTCTAGAAGCTACTTCAAAATTGTCCTCATCATGACTTGCCTAAATGGCAATAAGTGAGCACCTTCTATAATGGTTTGATCCTTATTAACTATGCCACCATTGATTCAGCTGCGGGTGGTAACATCTTTAAGAAGACACAAGGGGAAGCTTATGAGCTAGCTAAGAAAAGTGTTCAGTGGCAAGCTGAGAAGCCAAGTGGGAGGAGGCAAATTACTTTTGCCATAGAAACAAGGGCAAGTGATCCAGTTGTAGCTGAGCTAAGTAACAAGATGGATCTGATGATGGCCCATTTGAGCTTAAAGCAACCTACATAGGTCCTGGTGTGTGGGAATTATGGAGGAGATCATCAAAGTCTTGAATGCCAGCTGGCTAATCCTTTTAAAGAAGACATTGTTAATGTGAGCTACATGGGGGCTAATTGTTGGGATTCGTCATCAAAAAAATAACGTGGCACAATGAAATTATACCGTTTAAAATTTTCCTAGAATCCACCTCTCATGTCCAATTACCATTGATTTAAATAAAACAATTTTGAATCTAGAGAGATTGACTCACTAGATTCGTCTCTTCTAGAGACTGGTACAGAATTAATTCTTTAAGCAATCTCCAAAGTCCTATGCACGATCAACTGTCAAGCAGGAACCAGTGCTAGCCGAAGAGCGAAGGAATGGAAGAGTAAGTGCTGAAATTTTCGGGTGTTGGGGCTGCCCTTGGTGGCCGAAATTTCTAGCTATAAAATTAGGGTTAGGGCTGATTTTTTCTACTTAAGTGTGCCCTTATGTAAACTCCTTGTCTAATTGGATTTTAATTAGGTTAATTAAATCCAAGCCCACTAAGATTATAATTATATAAATAAACTTTAACTAAAAAGTTTATACTCTATAATTTAATTCCATTTGGCTAAATTTAACTGCCCCTAAATAAAATTAAATCACAATTAAGTAAATACATTACATGCATTTAATTTTCCTACTTAGAAAAAAATTTTAATTAATTATTTACTTTATGTAATTCAATTAATTGATAAATTAATTAATTACATTATGTAAATTTATTAATTAAATAAATAAATCCAATATTAATTAATTACCTTGACACCAAATGTCAACTAATTAATTAATGCATTCCTTCCAATATATACATTACATGTACAATTTCTACACGTGCTGATGCAGTTGATCTATGTGCACGATCGTATGGGTCTATCTTTATATTAGCAGTAGGCCTAAGGCCCACAGACTGTAAGTGGGTTCTAGCAAAATGTTACAGCCCCCAATTAAGACAGTTGTAAGCGCCGGAATTTTCTATACTTAAAAAAAAAAAAATTATTATAGTCGTACGACTATTGTTACAGTCGTACGACTGTAGTGTCGGAAAATCTGCAGAGGCCCATACCTCTGCAGCAGAAATGGAGGAGAGAGGGGTTTGAGCATTAATTGCTCCGGCTCTGCAGCAAGCAAACAGGAAAAAAGAGAGATAAAAAGAGAAAAAGAAGGGGAAGAAGAGAGATTTTTCTGGAGAGAGGAAGCTTAGAGAGAGAAAGAGAAGAGAGAGAAAAAGAAAACCACAAAAACTCATTTTTCTTCCTCTTTGATTTTCTTTAATTCTCGAAATTAAACCTAAAACTTGTTAGAAATCCCTAGGTTAATCAATTAACTACATAACCAAATCAAGAATTCGGACTAAAACAATCAGAATCCCTTGCAATTTGGATTTTGGACAAAAAAACTCTCAACTTCCATTCCAAAGGAGAAAGTGTGAATTTGTTGGGAACGGAGCGACGCCAGGGGTCAAAACGACTTGGAATAGCTTCTAAAAAGGTAGTCACTTCTTTTCCTTACACCTTTTCTTGCTTTCTGGGTGTTTGAAGTGAGTTTGGTGCGTTTTTTGCTGCATTTTTATATTTCTGTTCCTGGAAATTAAGAACAGTCGTACGACTGTTCTTGGTTTTCATGAACAGTCGTACGACTGTTCTTAATTTCCAGTTGATTTTTGTCAGTTTTTGTTTCAGAATGAAATTTTGGTGAAATTCTGATCCTAAACTGATTACAGTCGCACGACTGTAAACTACAGTCGTACGACTGTAATCCTTGTTCCAGAATCAGAATTTCAGCTCTTATCCGTAAAAATCCCAAAAAATTAGAAAACCCCAAAAATCATCAAAGTGAATTTTGTTGTGTGCATCACAACCATAGATTCAATTTTTTTGTAAAATTGCATTTAGAACAATTCAACGACGGAGACCCAGTTCTCCTGAAAACCGACCCACTTAAATATATAAAAATGCATGTAAACCGGAAAAATTGTTTTCAAATGATTTTCCCACAAAACTAAAAAAAATACAGGGACGTTTCAAAATGTTTTCCAGGTCTAATCGGGCCGGCTAGCCGAGCCAACCCGATTATCCCCTAAATGCATGGCCCCAATTCTTGATTCCCCAATTCTGTCTGTTTGAGTCCAACTTGTGGCATGCCGTATAAATTGTGCTAACCTTTTGTTTTGCAGGTTTTAATTTCTTTTATTTTTATTTTTATTTTGATATATTTTAATAGATTGAATCGTGTATTTAGGCGGTTGTAATTCTTTTTAGATTTTCGTGTATTTTAGGCGATTGTATAAGTGAGGCGAGTGTTTTTATTTTCCTATTCGATTTGGTTGTAAGCCGATTAATGTTTATTTCTCTTTATTTTTGTACTATATATTTTGTATGCGCGCTGTATGCCTTTTATATTCAATAAAATGGACTTTAGATTTTGAACCATTCGAGAACATTGGCAATATTTATTTTAATTAGACACGAAATAAGGGACTTGTCTAGACCCGATTCTCTGGATAGTGTAGCGGCCATTTGTCCGGTTCAGCTGCATAAGAATTTCCCGGTTGAGCTGAGGCGGGTGGCGACTCTACAATATTCATCGAGACTTAGGTCTCGGCTCTTTTATTTATTAATTCTATCTATTTTTTTCAAAACGCGGATTTCCATTCATAAAAACCCCACGCGAGGGAGGGACCCGCCCGAGATCGAGGCGCCCCATTCCGAAAGGGAGTCCCGTGTCCCGTCGAAAACGCGTCGTCGGCTCACAACAGTGATACAATAGTCTTTAGAAAACACTCACCCGGTAGTAATCTCATAGTGTACTTTGCCAAATGACATCGATATGAATAAACAAGAGGCATGGTGTCCATCATCCTCTTCTGCTGTTTATTATATTTCTTGATCTTGAGTTGACTGATTAATCAAATAAGCAATCGACTTATTTGGGTATGGCCATACACTTATCAGTCCCATTCCTCAAGTGGCCAGTGATATCATCTTGATGTTACCCGAGTGGTAATTCCATCACTTCATCATCAATATCAATATGTTCACCGGTCTACCCAATCATACCAGTATTTAGCATCATTTTTTAGACTTGTTAGGCATATATCAAAGTGAACCGAATTCCATATTGATACTATAATGAAATCTGGTCTGAGGACAAAAGAGACCTACTCATGAAAGACCTATGACGCGACAACCATGTGGCTTTCTTATGCGGATCGATCCAGTCCCATGTCAACAACATATACCTATATTCATGACTGACTATATAAGTACTATGGCTAGTTAAGAACTACCATACAGTCATTGAATATACAAGTCTATGATTCTATTTGTTCCCACGATTAGAATAGACTTGGGATATGTTTTATGATCATCAATTAATGGATACTCTATTCATGTTATAGCACTAGATATAAATGAAATAGATTATTGCCTTTATTAATGTGACACAAATGATGTATACATACATAGAGTGTTAATGTACAATACAAAATACAAGAATACAATGCCCTAGAACTAGGGCACCCTAACACTAATCAAAATCGATTTCAGAATAACCCCTACAACAACACATGTAATCCAGGTTGGAGGAATCATCTTAACTTTTCCTATGCAAATCAACAGAATGTGTTGAGACCTCCTCTTGGGTTCAATAGAAATAAGCAGAGAACTCAGCATCGACAACAAGCACAATAGGCTCCAAGGCAGAACCCACAGCCTGTTGATCTAGTTTTGTCCATTCTGAAGGACATTCAGACTCTCCTTGCAACTAATGAAGCGTATTGTAAAGATTGGGCACTCAAGTGGCTCAGCTAAACAGAAGTAGAGTAGAAAGACCTCTTGTCCTCTTCCTAGTAACACTAAAACAAATGCAAGGGAGCAACCTCAAGCTATTATTCTTAGGAGTGGAAAGGAAGTGGAAACTCAACCTCCTAAGCACCCATCTCCATCTCTATAAGCAAGTAAGGAACCTAAAGAGGTACATATTCTAACGATAAACCTGATAACTCTGTACCTCCTAAACTGTTTGTTGATCCTATTAGTAAACCATATGTGTCTAAATTACCTTTTCCTCAAAGGTTAAAAAAAGAAAAACATGATCAACAATACTTTAAATTTTCTAGAGATTTTCAAGAAATTGCATATTAACATACCTTTTTCAGAAGCTTTAGAACACATGCTAGTTTATGCTAAGTTCTTGAAAGATATTTTGTCTAACAAAAGAAGGATAGAAGAAAATGGAACGGTTGCAATGACTAACGACTGTTCAACCATTATCCTTAATAAGCTACCCCCTAAGCTTAAGGATCTAAAAAGTTTTTCTATCCCTTATACTATTGGCAACTGTACCTTTAAGAGCGCATTATGTGATTTAGGTGCCAGTATTAACTTGATGCCCTTGTCTATTTTTAGGAAATTGGGATTGGGAGACCCAAAGCCGACTAACATGAATCTTCAGTTAGCTGATAGACCACTTGTTCGGCCAAACGATATAGTGGAGGATGTTTTAGTCAAGGTGGAGAAGTTTATCTTCCCAGCTAATTTTGTAGTCATTGACATGGCGAAAGATTACACAATTCCTATTTTGTTGGGTAGACCCTTCTTAGCAACTGGTAGAACATTGATTGATGTTCAACAAAGGAAGCTGATTCTTTGGTTTTTAATGTGTATAATTCACTTAAGTACCGTTGCAATGATCATGAGAGTGTTAATTTTCTTAATTCTAATGATGATTGTGTGGAAGGTGTTTTCAGGCAGTGTAATTCTCTGACCCACTGAGGAAGGCTATGATTAGCCTCTGTTGTGCAAGGTCAAATGATGAAGAGGGGCTAGTTGATCAGGAAGAGCAAGAAATCCTTGATTCTTTCAGTAATAACATGGAAGATTGCTTGTGGGTGAAAGACCATTATAAGGGCCTAGAGCATGAGGATAAACCAAGAGCAAAACCCTCACTTGAAGAAGCCCCTATTTTAGAATTAAAACCCTTACCTTCCCATCTTAAATACGTGTTTCTTAATCCTCCATCTTCTTTTCATGCAGTAATTTCTTCTTCTTTGATAGGTGACATGGAGAACAAATTGATAAAAGTGCTAAGGAATCATAATGGAGCATTCGAGTGGTCAATTTCATATAGTAAGGGAATCAACCCTTCCTTGTGCACACATCGGATCTTCATGGAGGAGCAAGTGAAACCTATGGTACAACCTCAATGATGCTTAAACCCGAATATGAAAGAGGTGGTAAAAGCTAAGGTGATTAAGCTGCTGGATGCAGGTATTATCTTTCCCATCTCTAATAGTCCATGGGTGAGCTCGGTTCAAGTGGTACCGAAAAAGGGTGGAACCACTATGATGGAAAATAAGAACTGATTCCTGTAAGGAAAGTCACTGGTTGGCATATGTGTATAGACTATAGGAAATTAAATGAGGCCATCAGAAAAGACCATTTTTCGTTACCATTTATTGACCAAATGTTAGAACAAATGGCAGGACATGAATTTTATTGTTGTCTAGATGGTTTGTCCGGCTATATGCAAAATACCTGTGGACCCATTAGACCAAGAGAAAACCACTTTCACTTGTCCATATGGTACTTTTGCATATAGACGTATGACAGCTATCTTTTCTAATATGATTGAGGATTTCGTGGAAATTTTCATGGATGATTTCTCTGTCTTTGGGTCTTCATTTGATAGTTGTTTACATAATCTTGATCTTATTTTAAAAAGATGTGAAGAAACTAATTTGGCACTTAGCTAGGAGAAGTGCCAATTCATGGTGAAGGAATTTTTAGTCCTTGGATAGTAGGTGTCCAAGAAGGGTATCGAGGTCGATCCAGCAAAGATGGAGGTGATTGCAAAATTGCCACCGCCTACCACTGTCAAGTTGGTGCGTAGGTTCTTAGGTCACGCAGGCTTTTATAGGTGTTTTATAAAAGATTTTTCTAAATTTGCTAAGCCATTGTCCCAATTGCTATTGAAAGATGCTACTTTCAATTTCTCCAATGAATGTTTGCATGCTTTTAATGATTTGAAAGAGAGATTGATGAAAGCACCAATTGTGGTAAGTACAAATTGGATGTTACCCTTTTAGTTAATGTGTGATGCTAGTGATGTGGTTGTAGGAGCATACCTAGGTCAGAGATTAGACAAAAATTTTTAGCCTATTTATTATGCTACTAGGACTTTAGATGAGGCACAACAGAATTATACTGTGACTGAGAAGGAATTACTTGCTGTTGTGTTTGCATTCGATAAATTTCACTCCTATTTGGTGTTATCTAAGGTTGTTGTTTACATTGACCATGCTACCATTAAGTATTTGCTAGCAACACAGGATGTAAAGCCAAGGTTAATTCGATGGATCCTCCTTCTTCAAGAGTTTGACATTGAAATACAAGATAAAAGGGGGAGCAAAAATGTAGTTGTAATACCCCGAATATTTTAATAATATTTTTCATCATTATTTTTATTAAATAAATTATTCTCATTATTTTAATTTTATGGCATTTAATATTTTTAGGCTTAATTAATTAATTTAATTTAATACCTTAAGCTTATTATATTTAAATGCATCTTTAAACATGATTAAATTTTGTGAATATTTTGGGGTTAGGAAAATTATATATTTTAGGACTAATATATTTAGACATTTCGGCCAACTTGTATTTATCATAATCCCTCTCTATTTAATCCCTCCTTAACCTAATTCACACTCATTCTACAACATAAAGTCCTAACTACACTAAAGCTCATCTCCCCCTCTCCCTTGTGTGTGCAATTCGGCCAAGCATCCCACCTTCCCCTCTCTCAAATTTTCGACCTCCTACCTCTACCACACCCCTTCATTGATTGTTCTCATTGCATACTTGAGGTTTAGAAGCTCAATTCAAGGAAGTTGGTTTTGGGTTTGATTTGCTCCTTGGATTTGGCCATCAACACCTTTAATTCTTCCCTTGGATCATCAATTTGAGCAATAGGACTTAGCAATCAAAGGTAACTACTCTATCCATACTCCTACACTTAGGGTTGAATGGTAGAAATTAGGGCTTTTATGTTTTTTTTTTTATGTTGGAATTGATTAAATTAATTGTAATAACTTGATTGGTATTGCTAGAATTTGAATTGGCATGATTTGTTTACTGATTTTGGTCAATTGGGTTGATAGAATTCGAATTATAGGGCTGGTATGATGATTTAAAAACTTGCACATAAGGTGTTTGATAGAATACCCTTGCTGGACAGCCTGCACAACATTTTTCTAAATTCGTTTTAAATAGGTTATGGTTCTCAGAAACTTCTGAAATTTTTATATGTTTTAGATAACATGTTAAAATGAAAATTCGTAGAAGAAACCATGTCAAAATTCATTGGTTTTCATGTCCTAAAAATTCACCCAAATCTGTTGCTTGAAACTGCCCCTGATTGTTTTCAGCACTGACCTATAATGTTTGAAAATTCATATCTTTTTGTGTACTTCGAATTTTTACATGAAACCACTTGCAAAATTTTTCTAAGATTATGAACCACAAAAGGGCTTTATATTTTCTCTTCTAATTATGATGGTAAACTGGGGTTATACTGATTTTAAGATAGTGTAAAATTTGGTGCTCTGTTTCCAGGAATCTGTGATCAGTAATCTTTGGACGCTTTTAACTTTTGCTCTGGTTAATGAATTCATGAAATTCCAGTTGGTATTTGAAGATTATAATGCTATGTTGCTCCCTGAATTATTTCATGATTTTTGGACAAGTGCAACTATTTTATTCTGAATTTTGTTTTCCTGACCTGCTGCCTGCCCTATTTTCGGGACAGCCTCACTGTTTGGCCTATATTTTTTTTTTGTACACTTATCCGAATGACACGAAACGAATTGCATTTTGTGTATATTAAATTGAACTTGGTTCCTTAAAATTTTGAGAATTTTTGGAAGAGTTTTCATATGGTTTATACTGTTTTGAAATTCAGGCAGTGGATCTGCCATATTTGGTGTTTTGGATTAAGGATGTTTTTATACCACACTTGGTGGATTTTTGATGAACTGAATTGGTTTATGTGGACACTTGGTCTTTTGGTTTTATATTGAGGAAGAATAGCCTATAATGGCATGTTTTGGACAATTGGTCCTTGGATTTGATGTTGATTTTGGGTTAAGCCTAAAGTGGCACCCTAATGTTGATTTGATGAGATTGGTTTGAAAATTGGTTTTTGATACACGATTGCATATGGGAGTTGCCGGACTGCGGTTTTTCTGGCATATGGACAGTGTTTCCCTTGTGATATTTTTGACCTCTTCATGGTGCACTTGGCCCATGATGGACTCACTTGACTGCGGTTTTTCTTGTGAGTGGTCCGACCTCTTCATTGGTATTTGTCCAATGATGGACTCTTTCGACTGCGGTTTTTCGATTGAGTGGTCATAGACCTCTTCATTGGTATTTGTCCAATGATGGACCTGCTTGACTGCGGTTTTTCGAGTAGGCGGTCTAGTCGTTCTCATTAGGCGAGTGGACTGCGGTTTTTCCCTCGTAAATGGGAGAGTTGGCCAGCTTAGACTTTTTGATTGATTGTGGGATTAGGGGACTGCGTTTTTCCCGAGCGTCCGACCTATTTGCTATTCGTTGGCGATTTTGGATTGAGAAATTGACTGATGAGTTTTATATCCGAGACTGATTTTTTTTATCATGAGATTTTTATACAAATGTTGGTTTGATTTCGTATCATGTTTCTTAATTTAATTAGTTTAAACTCTTTTTCTTTGCTTTACTTTATTCTTGTTTTATTATTTAAACTGTTTTACTCGCTCAGCTTTATTTCAATTTGTTTTTGCCTTATTTTCAAGCTATTCGGTTTTAAGTGTTCGAATATGGACACTGTAGTTACTCGTCACTAAGTGGCGACCATTTTTTTTCAGATTTTGTAGGTATCGATGCCGATGCTTGACGTGTGATTGTTGTGTCGTGATGGGACTTGGGCGAGTGGACGGATTCTTTTTAGGCATTAGCTACTATAGTTGGGCATATTACTAGATTTTATTTCATTTATTCATTTATTGCTTAACAATGGTTTGTAAGGATATTTATTTATTTATTTATTCATTACTTAGCATTTTTAAGGCTCAATTTATATAGTTAGATAGTTGGTTTGCTCGATGATTACCGATCTCGTGCATTGAATTCCGCCTTTGCACGCTTACCGAGGTCGGGGTTGTCACAGTTATCTCGTGCATTGAATTCCGCCTTTGCACGCTTACCGAGGTCGGGGTTGTCACAGTTGGTATCAGAGCTGAATTTGGTTCCAAAGCTTACAAAGCGTAAGTCACTTGGAACTGAACTAGGAAAATAGGATAGAGACTTAAAACTTTAGCGAGAGTGCTGGGTAGGTGGAAACGGGACGTTACCTGCTTTGTGTACTAATTGCTTATCTGTTCTTACATGTGTGCTTATGTTTGTGCTTTACTTGAATCATTAATTTCAGTATGCCTCCGAGAAGAGCCCCGCGACAGAACCCTGACCGACTCCAGACTTTGGAGGAGGTTGTCATAGCTCTTGCGAATCGTCAGGAGAATCCCCTTCCTCCGCCGCCGCTGCCTCCACCTGCGGTTCCGGCTAATAACCAAACTGTTTTCGATCGCTTCGATAGACACCGACCCCCGATTTATGATGGGAAGCCTGACCCCGTGGTCTTAGAGGAGTGGGTACGAGTGATGAAGAAGCTGTTCGCAGCGACGGGCTGCCCTGCTGAAGAGAAGGTAGCCATTGCCACTTACTATCTCCGAAAGGAAGCTGACAATTGGTGGGGATTGGTGCAAGATGAATGTTTGGCCGATGCTGCCTTCGGCTGGGATCAGTTTGTAGAGAAATTGAAGGATCGCTTCTATCCAAAGGAGCTGAGATGGCAGAAGAGGACTGAATTCCTCCGTTTGACTCAAGGTACTATGACGGTGCAGCAGTACACCGACAAATTTTCTGAATTGGCCCGTTTTGTTCCTACTTTGCTGCCTGATGAGATGGAGAAGGTACAGATGTATGTTAAGGGACTGGACCCCCGCATCAGTAATTTGGTCCTAGTCTCCGGAGCTTCTACCTTTCAAAGAGCGTATGAGGTTGCTCTTAGTGTATCTGCGAAAGTCCAAGAGGAAGACGCCGCTCGACGTGCTAATCTTGTGAAGAGGACTCAGCAGTCTGGTTTTGCTCTTCCGGCTGTCAAGAAGCCGAGGTTTGCGCCTGCAAAAAGAGTCGTTAATGCTTCGGGTACTGATTCTAGGAAGTGCTTTAAATGCCAGAAAGACTACCACCCTGGCAAGAATTGTGACGGATCGGTGGTGAAGTGCTTTTTCTGTAATGGTGAGGGACACCGCTCATTCGCTTGTCCCAAGAACCCTAATGCTACTCAAGTGAGACCCCCTGCTAGACAAGGAGCTCCTGTGCGGAACCGTGTTTACAACATGGAAGAGACTGAGTATGAGGCTGAGGATGATGTCGACGCTAACGTGGTGACAGGTACTATACTTGTGAATTCTTTACCTGCTTTTGTACTTTTCGATACTGGTGCTTCTCTATCTTGTGTCTCTACTGCCTTTGTTAAGAAGGCTAAACTGCAATCTTCTGTGCCTATTAAATCCTTGGTTACCCTCCCGAATGGAGAGAACCTTTCTTGTCGACGTGCCTTTCGAGATGTTCCGATTGTGATAGAGGGAATTGTTTTGACTGCAACTTTGAAGGAACTTCCCTTAGAAGAGTTTGATGTTATCTTGGGCATGGATTGGCTGAAAAAGCACCGTGCTATCTTTTACTGTAGAGATGAGAAGGTGGTATTGAGGGATTCCTGAGGGAAGAGAGTCTCTTACTCGAATGTAAAGTTGAAACCCTCTGTTAAGGTTGTTGCTGCTTTGAGAATGAAGAAGCTTTTTAAGAAGGGGAATGAAGTATTCTTGTGTAGTATCACAGACACCGCTGAAGGGAAAAAGCTTGAGGATATCCCTGTTGTTTGTGATTATCCTGATGTGTTCCCTGATGAGTTACCGGGTATTCCACCTGAAAGGGATGTGGAATTTTCTATTGACCTTGTTCCGAGCACTGCACCAATTTCTAAAGCCCCGTACCGCATGGCTCCGTCCGAAATGTTGGAGCTAAAATCTCAACTCCAAGAATTGATTGATAAGGGCTTTATAAGGCCTAGTGCTTCACCGTGGGGTGCTCCTGTGTTATTTGTGAAGAAGAAGGATGGTAGTATGAGACTGTGCATCGACTACCGAGAGTTGAATAAGGCTACGATCAAGAATAAATATCCTTTGCCTCGATTGAAGATTTGTTTGATCAGCTGAAGGGTGCTGGAGTGTTCTCTAAGATCGACCTTCGATCTGGTTACCATCAAATACCGGTGAAAAAGGAAGATATTCCGAAGACTGCTTTCCGGACTCGATATGGGCACTATGAGTTCGAGGTCATGCCTTTTGGCTTGACTAATGCCCCCGCTGTGTTCATGGATCAGATGAACAGAACCTTTCATGAGTTGCTAGATGTCTGCGTGGTTGTCTTCATTGACGACATCCTAGTTTACTCGAGGGACGAAGAGGAGCATGTTGTGCACCTTAAAAGGGTGTTGGATATTCTGAGGAAGCAAAAGTGGTACGCTAAGTTGTCAAAGTGTGATTTCTGGTTGAAAGAAGTCGTCTTTTTGGGGCATGTAATCAGTAAGGATGGTGTGAAGGTGGACCCCTCGAAGATTAAGGCAATTGTGGAATGGTCTAGCCCGACCAATGTGACGGAGGTTCGAAGTTTTCTGGGTTTGGCCGGCTACTACCGTCGATTTGTGCATAATTTCTCCCTTATTGCTCAGCCGTTGACTAAGCTATTAAAGAAGAATAGTAAGTTCCATTGGATCGAGGAATGTGAGAAGGCGTTCCAGTTGTTGAGAGAGAAGTTGACTACTGCTCCGGTCCTTACCTTGCCGACAGAAGGGATTGAGTTCGAGGTGTATAGCGATGCATCTAAGAATGGTCTGGGTTGCGTGTTGATGCAAGATGGGAAGGTAATTGCTTATGCTTCTCGACAGTTGAGGGTACATGAGAAGAACTACCCGACACATGATCTTGAGCTAGCGGCTGTTGTTTTTGCATTGAAGATCTGGCGACATTTTCTGTATGGGGTTCCATGTAAGATCTACACAGATCACAAGAGCCTCAAGTACATTTTCACTCAGAAAGAGCTTAATATGCGCCAGAGGAGATGGCTTGAGTTGATTAAAGACTATGACCTGACTTTGGAGTACAAGGAAGGAAAAGCGAATAAAGTTGCCGATGCCCTCAGTAGGAAGAGTGCTCACACATCGAACTACTTAAGGGTTTTGGCGGATGATTTGTGCAATGAGTTTCGACGATTGGAGATTGAATTTGTGCCCGAGGGTTGTGCTCAAGCTCAGTTGAGTGCCATGAGCATTGAGCCCACTTTGTTTGCCGAGATACGAGAAAAGCAGAAAGCTGATCTAGTACTTCAGAAAATTCGAGCTGCGAAAGCTGCGGGCCGTGCCGAGGATTTTGAGATTTTGGGTGATGACAGTTTGAAGTTTAAAGGGAGATGGTGTGTGCCTAATGATTCAGCTTTGAAGGATCAAATTCTTAAGGAAGCTCATAACACACCGTATTCTGTTCATCCTGGTGGGTCTAAGTTGTACAAGGACCTTAAGACTCACTTTTGGTGGCCTAAGATGAAGAAGGAAGTTGCCGAGTTTGTTGCAAAGTGTTTGATATGTCAGAAGGTAAAGATAGAGCATCAGAGACCTGGTGGTTTGCTACAGCCATTGCCTATCCCTGCTTGGAAGTTCGACTCTATATCCATGGATTTCGTGATGGGACTTCCGAGGACTGTTGGAGGTTTAGATTCGGTTTGGGTGATTGTGGATCGGTTGACTAAGGTCGCTAGATTTGTTCCCATGAAGAAGACCTGGTCTATGGAACAGCTAGCCGAAGCCTACACTAACGAGATCATTCGACTTCATGGCATACCGAGGGAGATCATTTCTGACTGTGATCCACGTTTTCTATCGCAATTTTGGACTGCTCTTCAAGAAGCTTTTGGTACGAAGCTTAAGTTGAGCACTGCTTTTCATGCTGCTACCGATGGTCAGACTGAGAGGACCATTCAGACACTTGAGGACATGCTCCGCGCTTGTGCATTGGAGTTTCAGAAATCATGGGTTAAGTCATTGAGCTTAGTTGAGTTCTCCTACAACAATAGCTACCATGCGAGCATTCAGATGGCACCATACGAGGCACTTTATGGTCGGAAGTGTCGTAGCCCGATGTGTTGGAGCGACACCAGCGATGCTTTGGTTTTGGGTCCTCAGTTGATTCATGATACAGTTGAGAAGGTCCGAGTGATTCAAGCTAAGATGAAGGCGGCCCAGGATCGTCAGAAATCTTATGCCGACTTGAAGAGGAGACCGATTGAGTTCGCTGTGGGCGACAAGGTTCTTTTGAAGGTCTCGCCTATGAAGGGAGTGTACCGGTTTGGGAAGAAGGGTAAGTTGACACCGAAGTATATTGGACCTTACGAGGTATTGGAGAGGATCGGCGAAGTGGCTTACCGTTTGGCCCTACCGCCCGGAATGGATAAAGTGCACGACGTGTTCCATGTTTCTCAGCTTCGACGATTCATCAGCGACCCGACTCAAGTTATACCCATCGATGCCGTAGAGGTTGAGCCCAATTTGACTTTCGAGGAGAAGCCCGTTCGCATTTTGGACCGTCAAGTTCGAGTTCTCCGAAGAAAGGAAGTGCCTTTAGTGAAAGTTCTGTGGCGCAGTCAGAAGTACGAAGAAGCGACTTGGGAGACGGAAGAAGCGATGTGCGCTAGATACCCCGAGTTATTTAGGGATTAGCTTCCGATGCTGTGATTGTGTTTTGTTTTGTTTGATTGTTCGCTGTGTGACTGTGATGCTTTCTGGTTTTCTGTGGTCCTTGAAGTTTCGAGGACGAAACTTTTCTAAGGGGGAATGATTGTAATACCCCGAATATTTTAATAATATTTTTCATCATTATTTTTATTAAATAAATTATTCTCATTATTTTAATTTTATGGCATTTAATATTTTTAGGCTTAATTAATTAATTTAATTTAATACCTTAAGCTTATTATATTTAAATGCATCTTTAAACATGATTAAATTTTGTGAATATTTTGGGGTTAGGAAAATTATATATTTTAGGACTAATATATTTAGACATTTCGGCCAACTTGTATTTATCATAATCCCTCTCTATTTAATCCCTCCTTAACCTAATTCACACTCATTCTACAACATAAAGTCCTAACTACACTAAAGCTCATCTCCCCCTCTCCCTTGTGTGTGCAATTCGGCCAAGCATCCCACCTTCCCCTCTCTCAAATTTTCGACCTCCTACCTCTACCACACCCCTTCATTGATTGTTCTCATTGCATACTTGAGGTTTAGAAGCTCAATTCAAGGAAGTTGGTTTTGGGTTTGATTTGCTCCTTGGATTTGGCCATCAACACCTTTAATTCTTCCCTTGGATCATCAATTTGAGCAATAGGACTTAGCAATCAAAGGTAACTACTCTATCCATACTCCTACACTTAGGGTTGAATGGTAGAAATTAGGGCTTTTATGTTTTTTTTTTTTATGTTGGAATTGATTAAATTAATTGTAATAACTTGATTGGTATTGCTAGAATTTGAATTGGCATGATTTGTTTACTGATTTTGGTCAATTGGGTTGATAGAATTCGAATTATAGGGCTGGTATGATGATTTAAAAACTTGCACATAAGGTGTTTGATAGAATACCCTTGCTGGACAGCCTGCACAACATTTTTCTAAATTCGTTTTAAATAGGTTATGGTTCTCAGAAACTTCTAAACTTTTTATATGTTTTAGATAACATGTTAAACTGAAAATTCGTAGAAGAAACCATGTCAAAATTCATTGGTTTTCATGTCCTAAAAATTCACCCAACTCTGTTGCTTGAAACTGCCCCTGATTGTTTTCAGCACTGACCTATAATGTTTGAAAATTCATATCTTTTTGTGTACTTCGAATTTTTACATGAAACCACTTGCAAAATTTTTCTAAGATTATGAACCACAAAAGGGCTTTATATTTTCTCTTCTAATTATGATGGTAAACTGGGGTTATACTGATTTTAAGATAGTGTAAAATTTGGTGCTCTGTTTCCAGGAATCTGTGATCAGTAATCTTTGGACGCTTTTAACTTTTGCTCTGGTTAATGAATTCATGAAATTCCAGTTGGTATTTGAAGATTATAATGCTATGTTGCTCCCTGAATTATTTCATGATTTTTGGACAAGTGCAACTATTTTATTCTGAATTTTGTTTTCCTGACCTGCTGCCTGCCCTGTTTTCGGGACAGCCTCACTGTTTGGCCTATATTTTTTTTTGTACACTTATCCGAATGACACGAAACGAATTGCATTTTGTGTATATTAAATTGAACTTGGTTCCTTAAAATTTTGAGAATTTTTGGAAGAGTTTTCATATGGTTTATACTGTTTTGAAATTCAGGCAGTGGATCTGCCATATTTGGTGTTTTGGATTAAGGATGTTTTTATACCACACTTGGTGGATTTTTGATGAACTGAATTGGTTTATGTGGACACTTGGTCTTTTGGTTTTATATTGAGGAAGAATAGCCTATAATGGCATGTTTTGGAAATTGGTCCTTGGATTTGATGTTGATTTTGGGTTAAGCCTAAAGTGGCACCCTAATGTTGATTTGATGAGATTGGTTTGAAAATTGGTTTTTGATACACGATTGCATATGGGAGTTGCCGGACTGCGGTTTTTCTGGCATATGGACAGTGTTTCCCTTGTGATATTTTTGACCTCTTCATGGTGCACTTGGCCCATGATGGACTCACTTGACTGCGGTTTTTCTTGTGAGTGGTCCGACCTCTTCATTGGTATTTGTCCAATGATGGACTCTTTCGACTGCGGTTTTTCGATTGAGTGGTCATAGACCTCTTCATTGGTATTTGTCCAATGATGGACCTGCTTGACTGCGGTTTTTCGAGTAGGCGGTCTAGTCGTTCTCATTAGGCGAGTGGACTGCGGTTTTTCCCTCGTAAATGGGAGAGTTGGCCAGCTTAGACTTTTTGATTGATTGTGGGATTAGGGGACTGCGTTTTTCCCGAGCGTCCGACCTATTTGCTATTCGTTGGCGATTTTGGATTGAGAAATTGACTGATGAGTTTTATATCCGAGACTGATTTTTTTTATCATGAGATTTTTATACAAATGTTGGTTTGATTTCGTATCATGTTTCTTAATTTAATTAGTTTAAACTCTTTTTCTTCGCTTTACTTTATTCTTGTTTTATTATTTAAACTGTTTTACTCGCTCAGCTTTATTTCAATTTGTTTTTGCCTTATTTTCAAGCTATTCGGTTTTAAGTGTTCGAATATGGACACTGTAGTTACTCGTCACTAAGTGGCGACCATTTTTTTTCAGATTTTGTAGGTACCGATGCCGATGCTTGACGTGTGATTGTTGTGTCGTGATGGGACTTGGGCGAGTGGACGGATTCTTTTTAGGCATTAGCTACTATAGTTGGGCATATTACTAGATTTTATTTCATTTATTCATTTATTGCTTAACAATGGTTTGTAAGGATATTTATTTATTTATTTATTCATTACTTAGCATTTTTAAGGCTCAATTTATATAGTTAGATAGTTGGTTTGCTCGATGATTACCGATCTCGTGCATTGAATTCCGCCTTTGCACGCTTACCGAGGTCGGGGTTGTCACAGTTATCTCGTGCATTGAATTCCGCCTTTGCACGCTTACCGAGGTCGGGGTTGTCACAGTAGTAGCCGATCATCTTTTTCGGTTAGACTTTAAGGCTAGAGAGGCTTTGCCTAGTGATGAAATAAAAGAAGTCTTTCCTTATGAAAGGCTCTTGGCGGTTTCCTCATCTCCATGGTATGCGGATTTTGCTAACTTCCTAGTAGGTAACATCGTTTCCCCTGGTCTTTCTTACCAACAGAAACATAAGTTTTTCTTGGATGCGAGACTTTACTTATGGGAAGACCCATATCTATTTAAAATCTGTGGAGATAATATGATTCGTTGTTATGTACCCCATGAAGAGGTAACCCCCATCTTAACTCTCTGTCGCACAAAAGAACCTGGTGGTCATCTGAGTCCTACAAGGACCATAGCTAAAGTCATACAATGTGCACGGTCAAGTAAAAAGTAGTCAACAGTAGTAATGTCAACAACAGAAGCTGAATATATATCTGCAAGTTATTGTGTTACACAAATCCTATGGATGAAACAACATCTCGAAGATTATGGTGTAAAGTATGATCATATACCAATAAAGTGCAATAATACTAGTGCTATAAATCTAACAAAAAATCCATTCAGCATTCAAGAACCAAGCATATTGATATAAAGCATCACTTCATCAGAGATCATGCACAAAGAGGGGATATTTATTTAGATTTTGTACCAAAGTATGAGCAAATAGCGGATATTTCACAAAGCCTTTAAGTGAAAACAAATTCAATGAGTTGAGAATAAAAATTGGCATGTCAATATCGATATATGATAGATAATATTTTGTGACAAAAATAAGCAAAATTAGTGATAGCTAATTTTTCTTGTAAGTCTGGGTTACATAAAATTGATTAAAATTTCACTATCAGATCAAGATTACAATTAAAAATTATGTCATAAAATTATTTTTGTCACAATTATATACATACATTAAAGTCTAATTTTTTCTATTTTGGGCTAATATTTTTTCGCCGTATGAGCTCATAAGCTGATTTCATGAGTTAAAGATGGGCTAAACAAAAATATGCAAATATAAGCCTAACATAAGCCTAAATGAGGCAAGGAATCAACCGGCTTCTTCCTCTCCAAAACGGCACAGTTTCCCCAAGGCACCAACTTCTCACTTTGAGCAAAACCATTCCTGCCTCTTCATGAAATTGGATTACTGAAAAGACCTCTCCCTCTGAAATGAAAATCCTTAGTAACCTCTCTATGAAACCATACCTTGACCTCGAGCCCTCTGCCACCCTATTCTCACAAGCTTTTAACAACCATAATGAAACGTTGCTCAGCAAATGCAACCAAAAAGCTTCGAGTCTACTTGATAAAGGAACATATGAAAAGAAAAATAGAGGAATTGAAACTATAGAAAGCATTCATAAAGTAAAAAGAAGGAAACTCAGTTCAGTGGAGGATGTATACTCGCAAAGGAAAAGAGCAGCAAGGTCATTCCCAGTCAAAGAGACAATAGGCTCTGTTTCTTCTTCCAACTCTCAGAAACTCCAACAGGAAGGTAAACTTTTGTACACTGATGGATTTACAAGAGAAAGGGTTAGGTGTAGAAGGCTTGATTGGGAATACCTAGGAGAAAATGATAAACCCTTCATTTGGTTCTTTAAGGCACAGAGATGGGACAAGTGCCTAAGCATAAACGAACCCATTTATGATTCACTTATAAGTGAATTTTATGGCACACTCACATACATAGGAAATAGAGATTATGAGGTGACTATTCAGGGGAGAAAATTACCTGTCAATGAGAAGTACTTGGTGATGTGCTTGATCTACCTGTTGAAGGTGTTAAGATAGAAAGGAGCCCTACACCAATGACATTAGGAAAGTACAATGTTGCTAAGTCTGTTTCTGAGCTATTTAGTATTCCCATTAGCCACTCAATTCCTTGGTCAGAACTTGACTCAGGTTACCTGAGGGAGGAATACAGAATTCTTTAACTGATGATCTCTACCTTCTTTGTCCCATAGAAGGCTAGTCTTGCAATAATGAATAGCTTCAGTCTTTGCTTCATTTGGCATTTGGCTAGCTATATTAGGATAAATTTGCCTAACATTATCCTTAACCATATGACCCATGTGAAGAGCAATTCAGCTTTGTCGTACAGCATGCTTCTCACCAAATACTTTAACTATTTCAATAGCTCAAAGACAGGCGTCATACCCTCCTTTGAAAGCCCCAGATCAGTAATCAACAAACCAAATATTTCAAGAATGCTCAAAGCCTACTCTCATAAGACTCAAATTCCCACCAAGCTTATAGAAATTAATAGTGAGTCTGAAACCTCCTCAAGCAGTTCTGAATCACCTATACCTGATCCTTTGTGCCCTAAAACTTTATCAGTTGACACAAGAGCTCAAGTTGGAAAAGAGCTCAATGATAAGTGCTAAAAAGGCACTTATATATGATATAATCTATAAGGAATTTATGTTGTTTTTACTTATTTTATATTAGATTTCATGTTGGTATTGCATGTTTTTGATGATTTACAGTTTTAAAGACTAAATATGCAAATATGTGGAATTTAGCTATAAAAGGGAGCAAAAGCAAAGAAAGATTAAAGAAAAGAGATAGGTCACGAGCGAGACGTGTATCACGAGCGCGACCCAGCCCTGACTTCAGCAAATTTTCCAGAAATCCATGTGAATCACAATCGTGACTCTATATCATGATCGTGACATGCCCTCAGAAGAAGTTATTTCAATCTTATCCACTTGGAACTTCAACCACAACTTTGGATAGATACAACCCTTCATGAAAAGAAATAACTCTTCATGAAAGAACAAAACTTTCCAAGAAGGACCAATAGTATTCAAGAGACATAACTCTTCACAAAGAAACACAACTATTCAATGAACCAACACAACTTTAAAAAGAGATACAACTCTTCATAAACCAACACAACCTTTCATAAAGAGACACAAGGCTTCAATGCTTATAAATAGAGAAGGAATTCCAAATTTCAGTGTGTGCCCCCAATGGGACACCAAAGGGAGAAAATCGGCAAATGTTAGAGAAATAAAGTGTCTAGAGAGTTTGAGTGTTGTTTGCAATATTTAGTATACTTAAAGGGGAGCCTAATGCCAAGGTCGTTGAATCAAGTATTGTCGCTGTATAGAGAAAAGATACCCCTGAGGTTGCAATATACCTATAGGATCGAGGGAGTGTTTCCCGTGTGACAGACGGGAATACTATCACTTTCTTAAGTCTATTCTTATGCTTTTCCTTTATAAGAGCATCGCACTTGTATTTGTATTGAATATTTACAAGATCAATATCGATAAGTTTTCTTATAACTTACTCTTCATTGCATGACTAACGCCAAGTATGTTTCGATTTATTGTTTTACATTGCATGACTAAAGCCAAGTATGTATTGTGATTCATAATAGGATATAGAGAACTTCGCATTTTACTTTGTCTTGGTTAGTTACTAAGACAGAATAAATTATGATGTATGATTGTATTGCTTCACTTTGTTAAATTAATTAGAGATCATCTTAATATAGCTTGGCCATTATGTATTAAGACCTTTGGTTATTTTGGCAAAGGTATTCGATAATTTGTTTATGAGTTATTGAATAAAATCTATTTCTAAACATGCCCATTGAAATAGAACTAATCTCACATACGCTTATCATAGGGATTGAATAGATAATTAATGCATGTGCAATGAATATATAAGATAAAATGCTTGTATATTTATGTAACTAGACATTAAACAACAACTCAACTCATAACTAGTACTTTAATTGATTTAACTTGCCATTTACCCAATTCTCCATATCACTTTACAATTCGATACTCTATAAACACAAAGAAAAGCAAACTAAAGTGCACATACTTATTCCTCATGGGATCGATATCTTTTATTACTACATTGCGATTCATATACTTGCGAGCACTAATCTCTGAAATTACCAATACCATTGTTATTTTAATTATTATCATTATTATCAGAAACTAAGTAAGAGATTTGTACTGTCAAAAAGAAGCAACACTAAATTAGGGGCAAAGTGAACTGTCAGATCAGGTAACAAAGCAGCGAAAAGGGAAGGAGACTTCACAGCCTGAAATGTCCTATCAGGATCAGAGAGAAAGTGATGTATTTGAGTCTTTGTTGACTCTAATCAATAAAGATGACTTGACAATAAGAATTGAAGCAAATCCACCTCTGAATCAATTCTCAAACTCTAGCCCTGAAAGGCTCTTTAGCTCATTCACTCTCCCAGATTTCTATAAAGTCTTCCTGTAAACACCTCTAATATACCAACCCTCTTTCACCACTGCTCAAAACTTCAATGATCCAGAACCATTCTCTACCTCTACTGATCTATCCTCATTTCCCTTGAGTATCTATCCACCATCACCTCCTTCCACCATCCTTGGATCCACCTCCTTTCCGACTATGCCAATGAGTTCAAACATTGCAAATCCTCCTCCACCACCTAATTATCACACGGTAACTGTCTATACCTTGAAGACTTGCTTCAAAGTCATTTTAGAAGTATTAAGTGCTTCCAAAACACTTATGGGTTCCAAGGGATATACAGAGGTCCCCTTAGCCCTCAAGGATCTCTAAATGCAGCTGTTCAACATTTAGGAG
Organism: Euphorbia tirucalli; assembly: GCA_039660915.1. Classification (NCBI taxonomy): domain Eukaryota; kingdom Viridiplantae; phylum Streptophyta; class Magnoliopsida; order Malpighiales; family Euphorbiaceae; genus Euphorbia; species Euphorbia tirucalli. The sequence continues at coordinate 35,858,786 of CM077636.1, read as the reverse complement.
AAGGTGCACCATATGACTACAAGAATGGAAATGGAGTTGGCTCAAATGACAGGAACACTCAATCATCTGTCAAAACAAATAGATGCCATGAACAGTCTCATTACTAGCATCCTCAAATCTAGAGCAGCCTCTTCCTCCTTTTCACTTCCATGAGCAAGGTTTGCACTCTAATGTTGACTTGAAAGGTTGATCACAAGATAATTCTGGTGCTTCCCATCTTATCTCTGCAATTTTTGGTTGGTCAACAGATTGGTCTTATGGTATTTTGATATTAAACAGTAGTTTTAGTACTTTTAAGGTATTTTTTTCTATTTGGAACTATTAAGTTCTAAATAGCATATGAATGCTCTTTATTTACACTGTGTTTGATGTTTGTGTTTTTCTCTTTTACTTCACTATAGTATATTACTTAACCTGGCATATAATATTTCTGATGACTGATAGCTACACTATATGTTTTTGATATGGTCTAGAGTTTATTCACATGTTCCTGATATGCACTATTGCGTATAACTATCCCTAAGACTTGCATGAATCAATTCCTGATGTGTGTTATGACAAAATGCTCTAACCTGCTCCTAAGTTTCTAAGTCTATCTTGCACTATCGGCATATGTATGCCTGCTGATCTGTTTGGCAACTTTTTGGCTTTCTCTCTTTTTGATGATTTCAAAGGGGGAGAAAGTGTTACATGTTAACATAATATATGTGACATGAGTTAATAGTTTAACATGCTGACAAAACAAAATTGACATAAAATAATGGCTGGTATATGTGCAGTATAATATTTATGTTGACTGACAATATGTTTGTTGGGATTCGTCACCGGAAATCGACAGATAAAAGCGGAAATACGCGTCGATTTCCTCGAATCCTGTCCCAGGAGCTTAAGTAGTGGAAATCAAAAACACAAAGCATAAGGAAGAAAGTTTTTAAAATCTCACCTTAAAGTCTCTTTAAGAGACAGATGAAGACTGCAGAAACCAAATTAGATTTCCTCCTTTGTCCCGTACACGAACGGATCTCGGACTGAAACCCGTGCTAGCGGTTCGGAAAATCAATAAGAGAGAGTGTATGGGCTATGTTGGATGTCCAAGGTATATAGAATATGGCAGATTTTTTTCTCTTATATCACTAAAAGAAAGATAAAAAAAAATCAAAGAAAGAAAGGTCCAACTTTTCTACCACAAAGTCAAAACAATGACTCACCATATTCATCATTACCTTTTGTCCATAAAATGAGTCATTCTTCTTATCCATATGACTCATCTTACTTAGCCAAATCCCACCAAAATTCACGGCCAAACATCTCCAAATCCGGGCTTTCAATATCCAAGCCCAAGCCCATATTTAATTCTTTGGTATTTATTTGATTTCAAATAAAATTTAATTCTACATGTATGTTAATATATTATACCATATAATATGTAACATACATTTAAATTAAACTTTGTTTGACACATCAAATTAACCAATGGATTAAATATGACATACAGAGGATGAAATACATGTAAACCTATACATGTGCAAAAATATTTCCACCTAGGAAATAAATACATAAAATTAATTCTTTGAATTAATTAAGTGATGGCCAAAATAAATATTAATCATATTATATTTTGATCAATCCAATTGAGCTATATAATATAATTAATAGATCCCTCTCTCTTTGACATGTATACACTAAGTACACACTTAATCCAACTAGTTAAAGTCTAGACGTTCAATGTGTAAGATTCGATGGGCCCTTCTTTATGTTGGTAGTGAGCTAAGGCCCACAGACTACAGTTGGGCTCTAGCAAGCCACTGTAGCCCCCAATTAAGATGGAGTAAGCAGTCCAACTGAAACTGTAACCCTGTAGTTTAAACTTGTGCATCCCATGTCATCGATATCGGAGTCCAACACAGAGGCATGGTTTGATCACCCTCTATTGTGTCCGGACATTAACTTGATTCCGAATGCACTGATATTCATAAACAAGTTCCAACTTGTTTAGGTATGGCCACACTCTTATCAGCTGCATTCATCAAGAGGCCGATGATATCTTCTCAGTGGTACACTGAGTCACATTCCCATCTGCATATCCATAGCACTACAATGTTCATTGACATACCCGAATGTACCCGTACTTGGCACCCTTTTACAAGCTAGTTGGGCATACACCAAAGTATGCCACTTCACATCCAGTACCATCATATGGTCAGGTCAAAGGATCCATACAAGTACTACACGAGAATCCAATGTGATGTGATACCATGTGGATTCCCGTTAAGTGGATCGATCCAGTACCATGCCCCTTTTGCATGTACCCATTAACCCGGTTGACATTCCATATGACCGGTAAGACACCGCCATACAACCAAGGTTAATGATAGTCTTTAGTTCCAATCATTCCCATGATTGGAATAGACTACGGATGACTTTATGGCCATATCGTTTTCCCTATCCACAGTCTTACTGCCAAGTGCCTCACACTTGACAACATGGATATGGATATGTCCATTGGACACTCTATTTAAAATATTGCATAAGACATATAGTAAATAGATTGATGCCTTTATTTATTAACACAAATTGTATAATACATATCTTACATTAAATGTACAAATGTATAATACAAACACAAGGACCAATGCCTCGGGACAAGGGCATATCCAACAATGTTGATACTGATATATGTGCTTAGATAAAGGTTGACATATTGACACAATGACTGTGCAGCTAGTATAGTATATGTGGACACATGATGCTGTGCTTATATGCCTGAAATATTGACTGCTGATGGCTACCTGACATAGTATGTGTGCTGTGTGACTTAAGTAAATGGTTTAACATGCTTGACACTATATGCTGATACTGACATTCATGCAAAATGTGACATGTGTTGCTGTTAAGACATTTGATATATTGACATAAGTTGAAAAAGAAAGGATAACATAATTGTCTATAGCTAATGATTGAGTTACTTAACATAGTACATTGTTTAAGCTGATGACATGAGTATTGACTTAATGCAGAAATATTGCTCAATTGAAAAGTTTGATGCATAATCTGTTGATTCTGACAAGCTCAATTTGCATGTTCTACATGTTGTGGTTTAAACTAAATTCTGCTACTGATGGCTAATAAGCATTGGGACTTGAGATATGAATAAGCATTGATACACTTAACATAGGAATGTTGATGTGTTGAAACAGATCTGTGACTTTATGCTTTCTATATCATACTTTAAACCTACACACATATGCATTATAACTAGTACAACATGAGCATGCACTGAGCCACTGACACATGGTTTCATTTAATATATGAGCTATACAGGGAATATGTATCTATCCAAATATGATAGATAAGCCAGCTTATACATATAACTGCTTTATGAGCTCTCCTTTGTTGAACTTCGTGAATGAACCCTTGAGCAGTTTTTGCTGAAGCTATAAAAGCTCAAATAACTTTGATTCCATAAAAACTGCCTATCATGTGAAATGAACCTAACTCATGTAGGATGTGATCAATATCTTTAATAGCTTCAACATTATATATATATATGATCTTCTAAAGTGCAGGTACATGAGTTTGAACACAAACTCTCTATTAAGTCCTAAAAACTCAAAAACAAGCCGTTAATGGGCCACAAGAAATAAGGCCTCCATATAGAGCCCATGATTTGCACTCTTTAATAATCACAAATTATATCAGTTGAAAAATAAGATTTTTAATCTCTAAAAATCTCATCTAAAACAACCATGCACTTATTAAAGGGGAGCATACGAAAAACTTTTTTAAGTCATAAAATGTCAACCCATCATATTACAATCATCAAAAAGGTGGAGAATGTTGATTTCTGTTTTGATGATCACAAGTTGATATTTAATAAAATGAGTTTCTTAAATCAATACTTAGATTTAAGGATTTTATGGGGTGAGAATTTCACTTTACATAATGAGTCAAAAAGACCTTTTGCTTATGAGTTATATATTTCTCTTCATGACTTTAAAAATCTTTTATAAGCTAAATAACTACTTATGACATGAAACTCGTGTTTTTGGCCATATAATACTTTTGATACAAACTTTGGCTTTTAAGTCATATGTTATACTACTTGAGCATCTTGGCTTATGACTTAAAGAAAACTGCCTTATTACTTGGAAAACTTGGCTTACATTTGAAAAGTGTTGTATAAGCTTATGACTTGAGATCAACCACCATTTCTATATGTGAAGTAATTGAAACAGTTACATAAGTCTCCTTATGAATTGAGATTAACAATCATATTGGCTTATGACTTGAGATGAACTATTATTTCTCTTTATGATTTGATCCAAACGGCCATCATCTCCTTATAACTTGAGATTAACTTCCATTTCTCTTTATAAGTTGATTCAAACGGCCATCATCTCTTTATGAGTTGAGATCAAATTCTATTTCTCTTTATGAGTTTATTCAAATGGCCATAAACCTTCTTTTCCCTATAAAAGAAATGGAAATCCACACTTGAATGTAAGAAGACTAATTTGCAACTCTCACACTCGTAAGCAATCATGTCTCTAGTCTTCTAAATTCCCAAAGAAAGAAAAGTCAAGAGAAAAGAGCTATATTGTTTCAATCAAATGTTCATATATTTAGGAATTGTATATTCACATAAGGTTGTGTGAAGGGGGGTTTACTTTGTTGGTAGTGTGATCAATAAAGTCTGTAAAAGTTTGGTGCCTGAGCTTAGAAAAAGTATCAGTAGAGTTTTGTTACTTAAGCCCTGAAAAAGTAACAGTAGAGGTTTGATACTTAACCTACAAAACTATTGAGTTTGTTACTTGAACTCGCAAAAAGTAATGTAGGCTTGTTTCCTACCCGTAAAGGAAACGTTAATGGAAATCTCAAGCGATTGGCTTAGGCACTGGACGTAGATCAGTTGGGTCGAACTAGGATAAAATTCGGAGTCTTCATTTTTCTATCCCTACTCTCTTTATATTTTCTGTTATTTAAATTCTTGCAATTTAAATTAGTAACTTATTTAAAAGTCATTTTTAGAAAAGCAAACTTATATTCACAAGTTCTATTATTTTAATTAATTCCGTATTTTTATAAAAGTTGTGTTTATAGAAAGAAACTTGTGTTTCTTCAAAACGAATTTTTAAAAAGAGTTTGCGAAAATTTTTATTCGTCTTAAAATACTATTTATCCCCTCTAGTACTGTAGCTAGCCATTTGGGACCGTCAACCAGTACATGGTCTCTTATAAACAGAATTCTAACAATCCTTCACCCTTTTTGCATCAGAAACAACACAAAAAATGCACTATCTAACTGCATGCATCAAAAAATGAAAACACTATAACAAACCCTAAACAAACACAAAAATGAATATGAAAAATGAAGATAAAAAATACCTGATTATCTCTAAAAGGCAAAAACTAAAGACGAAGAAGATAACATCGAGAACAATAGCAAACCCACAAACAACGATGGAGTATGTGAAAAAGAGCATATGAAAAGGCAAAAAACGTAAAAAAATAATATATTAAGAGGAAAACATAAGAATGAAATGAATTTAAAAAAAGTGTAAAAAAGTAATAAACAAAGTATAAGGTATGAAACAAACCCTAAAATGAGGGTATTTGTGACAATTTTCCTTAAATATTTGTACCATGGTCTCATGATTATTGTCACAGACCGCCTAAGTGCAAGGCTAGAATACCCCTACTAGGGCCCAATTTGGCTTCAAATTGGCATAAAAATGGCTTTTGGGCCAAAAAAGGCCTAGCCCAAAGTGTTGAGAGTTACCTACAGAATACTGGTCAATGTTCGGTTTCTGTTCCGTTCCAGAATGTGCTGGATGGTTCAGAATTAGTCGGTAATATTCAGGAAGGAACGAGATTTGTTGGTAAATTTTAAGAAGGGCTCAGATCCGTTGCTAAATCTCTGGAAGGGTCCAGAACCATTGGGAAACGATTGGTAACCGCTTGAAATGCCTCTAGATTGTTCTAAACTACCTCTAAGGTAGGAATATGCTTAGAATATGCCTTGTAAATGATTATTAGCCACAAAATAGGAGGTGCATTCCTAGCCACACATTGCGGAGGTGGAATGCCTATAAATAGAAGTTAGGGACATTAATATAAGTGTCTTAGGAAGTGTTAAGACCTTTAAAAGTTGTAAGACTACCTTACTTTAATAAAGGCTTTTCTTTAGTTATATCCTTGCACACTTCATTCACTTTGTCACTTGCTTAGCTAGTGTGTAACATTTAGGAAGGCTGACTAGCAACACATTTGGGACGTTTTATTGCTAGTGCTGCATGTCACAATTGGCAAAGAGTTATGCACATGACAGTTGGTATCAGAGCTTGTGCAGACAAAAGGAGAGTTAGCCCTTTGTAAGAAGGCCATTGAAAATGGGGCTACTTTGTCGGGTTATTATAGTCCTCAACGACTACATGTTCCAAAGCCAAAGGCATATGGTGGCTTGAGGAACTCAAATGATATTGATAAATTTCTTTGGATTTTGGAGAGGCATTTCAAGGCACACACCATAGTGAACGATGCCCGAATGTTGGACACCATATCACTTTATCTTAAGGACGCTATGGGATGACTTTAAAAAGGAGCTCAAAGCCCAGTTCTATCCCAAGGCTAGTGAACTAGAAAAGAGAGCTAAGTTGATGCATCTCAAACAAAGGGGAAGCATTCGTGAATATATTAAGGAATTTTCCGAGATTCTTTTAGAGCTTCCTGGGTATCCACGAGAAGAGGCATTCTATCTCTTCCTAGAGGGAATCCAACAATTGGCAAGGATGGAGATCTAATGTTGTAATGCTACTGACCTCTCCACTGCCATTACTATTATCGACTCGTTAATTGAGGATAACAAGTCTGAGTTTCCCAAGTCTAACCAAGACAAGGGCAACAAGGGCAAGAGTGGGGGAGCTAGTAGTACCAAGCCCAACAATATCAACAAGCCTGAGGATGGCAAGCCACCCAAAAGGCAGGACAAGAAGAGTGGATTTAGACCACTAAAATGCTTCTTTTGAGAGGGACTGCATAAGGTAAGGGACTATCTTACGAAGGCTAAGTTGTCTACCTTAGTTGAAGAAAGGGAAAAACAAGAGCAGCAATAGGAGCGGGATACAAGGATAGGTTCCTTGCAACTTCTTAGTGCAATCGAGGATAAGGTAGAGATGCCCAAGACCGAAAAGAAGGGTGGATTGTTCATAGAAGTGAAGGTAGGCAACAATGGCGTCAAAGCGCTAGTAGACGGTGAAGCTATCAACAACTTCCTTGAAGTAAAGGAGGCCGAAAGGTTAGGCATTTTTTACACTAACGAGTATGGTTGGATGAAAGTCATCAACTTTGCACTTAAGGCAATCCGTGGTGTAGCCAAAGGAGTTCGAGTGAGCCTAGCTGTGGATTGGCCTTATTGATTTTTCAGTTGTGACTATGGATGACTACCCATTGTACTTGGTATAGAGTTTATGGACCAAGTGCAAGCCGTGCCTATTCCCTTTGTCGATGCAATGTGCATCATAGAGAAGGATAATGCATGTATGGTGCCATTAGCTCGAGAAAGCCTATCAAAGACCAAGCAAATGTCATCAATGAAAGTTATTAAGGGATTAAAGATAGCCTGCATTTCTTAAAGATAACAAGGAAGGAATGGACAAGAGAGTTGTCCAAGTGATGCCCAAGGAAAATATTAACATCTTGGAGGGGTCCAAGGATATGATGTCACAAAAGTTATCGAAGAATGTTCCACTGAAAGGGAGAGTGGAACACAAGCCTAGGACGGAGCAAGAGCCACAAGCCAAGAGTTTGGGAAGATGGACGAAGAATAGGAAGGCTCATCGACGATGGCTTGAGGATGGGTTGCAACACACCGAGGGAAGCTATATTGAAGTGCCAAGATGGTGAGGGCCATGGAAAACTACTCAAAGAGTATCGCCAAGTTGCAACGAGGGTGTTGCTCAATTGAGCTGGGGAGAATGTCACAGACCGCCTAAGTGTAGGGCTAGAATCCCCCTACTAGGGCCCAGGTTTCAAATTGGCATAAGAATGGCTTTTGGGCCAAAACAAGTCTCGCCTAAAGTGCTAAGAGTTACCTATGGAACATTTGTTGGTGTTCAATTTCTGTTCCGTTCCAGAATGTGCTGGATGGTTCCAAATTGGTCGGTAATATTTAGGAAGGAACGAGATCTGTCAGTAAATTTTAGGAAGGCTCAGATCCATTGCTAGATCTCTAGAAGGGTCCAGAACCATTAGGAAACAGTTGCTAAGCACCTGAAATACCTCTAGATTGTTCTAAAGCACCTCTAAGGTAGGAATATGCTTAGAATATGCCTGGTAAATGATTTATTAGCCATAAAATAGGAGGTGCATTCCTAGCCACACATCGTGGAGGTGGAATTCCTATAAATAAAAGCTAGGGACATTAATATAAGTGTCTTAGGAAGTGTTAAGACCTTTAAGACTTGTAAGACTACCTTACTTTAATAAAGGCTTTTCTTTAGTCCTTGCACACTTGATTCACTTTGCCACTTGCTTAGTCATTGTGTAGCATTTAGAAAGGCTGACTAGCAACATATTTAGGAGGTTGTATTGCTAGTGCCACACACCACAATTGGTAAGGAGTTGTGCACGTGACATTATATATGTAAAATACTTGTGTGTTTTATTTTTCTTTGTGTGATCATAATAATAACTAAAATCAATCTAGAAGTTTCTAGGTAAATTATACTGTAAAATCTAAAGATATGCCCCTAATAGTAAAGTAAGTCATTTATCCCAAACCTAAATCTCTGAACAGTGTAGTACGCCCACTTGCTTTGATATACTAGTGACATGGTCGATTCTAGCACTTTAGTGGGTGCAAAAACTCTCGTCCTTTATCCCACTCATACATATTATCTTTGAAGTTTCTGTGTATCCATATTAAACCAAACAGGCTCCAAATCTTCGTATTATTTCTCCTAAAATTGTGGGACAATATACGAAGAATTATATAATTAGAACCAGTTTTAGATATCTAATTTTGAAATATTTGATTTTCGATACGCTTTCGAAGATTTTCAAATATGTGGAACCGTTTTTGAGCACGGGTTTTTTCCCAAACTCGATGCTAGCACGAAATAATCTCTTTCGCAGATAAACATGAGGCAGATTCGGAGCGACCAGAATGACGTCGGAGATGTTTCAGATGACCCAAAGAAGTGTGACAAGTCTTGGTGCGGAACCCCGAAGAAAAGTCAAAAAGGGCGAGAAATGTGAATCGGCCACTATAGCCACTCGGCTATAGTGCCCTACAGCCACTCGGCTGTAGTATAGCTGCTTGGTTATAGGCCACTATAGCCGCTCGGCTGTAGTTACCAGATTTTATTTTCTTTCCTAAATAGGGTGAAATCTACCATTAATCTGGGTTTTTAACCTAAATTGGAACATATAAAAGCCAGACAGACAAAATAAGGTCAAGGGCAATCGATAGACAGTCCCCATACTGTAATCAAACACAAAAAGAATAGGGTTTTTGAGATTTTAAAGACAGAAGGAGAGAAAAATCAAGAAAATTCAACTTACAATCATCAAAACCTTAATTTAATCCGTAAAAATGATTAGGGTTCTAAGAGAATTAACATCTGGTGTGATTCTGTTTAATTTGGTATTCATTCAGTTTGATTTGGGTTCCGTTCGAGCTTTGGAGAGTCATAGGCGATTTCGGGTTGTTCGTGATTCTAAGGCCTTTTTTGGCATCCGAATCCGTTTCTGGTGATCCAAAACACTGGAATACAGACAAGGTATACTTTGAGAGGCCCTAAAAACTTGTTTCAAATTATTTTGGGTGTTGATTGTATGTGATTTTGTGTTTTTCTCAAAACTGGCAGTGAAACCCAACTGTAGCTGCCCCGTTTGATGATTATAGCCGCTCGGCTATACTACAGCCGCGCGGCTGTAACCTTATAGTGGCATAGCTATAGTCTTCTGATTGTAGCCGCTCGGCTGTAATCTCTAGTGTAGAAGCTCTGAATGCCCTAAATCGACCAATAACACTTCCGTCTTCAAAATTAAATGTGTTTTTCACAAATATTATCCGTCAAACCACATCCACATATGATTACGTTCATGGTTTTTGGGTTTTTGATTGATGGATGTGAGGTTGAATGTTGATCATTTTGGGTTTTTAGGGATTTCCAGACTCGTTTGATCTGATCTGAATCTGTTTTGTGGAATTTCAAGAATTTCCAGAAACCCCAGATTACCCGAAACCATCAAAGTTCTAAAACGATTTTCAAAACGAGAAAGAAAACCGAATTGCTGATTCTGGAGCACTACAACTTCTCGGCTATAGGTTTTACAGCTACCCTAGCCACAACGGCGTGGCTGTGATACCCTACAGCCGCTCGCCTATAGTTTGAGAAGCAGAATTACAGTTTTGCCCTTTTTGGCCTCTAACTTGTAAATTTGCCTCTCTTTTCGATTCGAAAATGATTTTAGGTGTGTTTATGTTTCTAAACCCTAGATGGATGTTAAACTTAGGCCCACTCATGAACGAAAACCCCCGGGTTCTAGGATATCCGACCCACTAAAAGATGGAAAATGCATGTAAAGTGAGCCAAACTGTTTTCCAAATTGGTTTTCATTCACAAAAATCTATAGGGCTTTTCAAAAAATGATTTCCAGGTCTAATCGAGTAGTCATCCAGACTCCTCGATTATCACCCCTATGCATGATCCCGTTTCCCAAAATACCCCTGTTCCGTCTTACATGAGTCCTTTGTGTGATTTGTTTATTTGTGCTAACCGTATTTGGATGCTGCTTTTTATTTTCATTTTTACTTTTGATGTATTTAATAGATTATTTCGTGTATCTAGGTGATTGTACTTTTTAGATTATCGTGTATTATAGGCGGTTGTAAATGGTGAGGATGAGAGTTTTCTTTTTCTCTTTTTCGGGTTGTATAATTTGGCCATTACTTTACTTTTCCTATACTTTTATTTTTCAGCACTTTATTTATATTTATGTCATTTTGTATGAGCATTAACTAAAATTAAAAGAAGATAAAATGGGTAGAATTAAGTGAATGTCATATCGCATTATGAAATAGTAATTGAAAAGAAGTTGAGGATTAGTAGATGTGTTGCTCGAACCCTGAATCTCTGGATCAGGTACTGCGTCCACACTTGGTAGGGAGCTGTATCGGAATTTCCCGAATGAGCTGATCCAGGTGGCGACTATGTATCTAATCACGAAATTTAGGCTTTGAGGTCTCTAAGTTTAAATTGGGATTTTCTAAAAATTTGTTTTCCAAAATTCACACTTAAAATTAAAGTTTTCTACAAAAAGTGCTTTCTCATTAAAATGAAAGGTTTTCTTAAGACCTGCTCTGAACAAGCCACCTTTTGCAGGATTATTACCAATGTAATCATAAAAAGTTAATTTTTTAGGAATTTTCCACTCACAGTGATGACTCTAGTAGGGACTAATGGTTTCTTTAAAAAAGTTTTTATAAAAACTTAAGGAACTTAGGCAACAGTTGAAGTATATCCTCACTTGTAGTCAGTTATTAATTCATAATCCGATATCTCATTCATAACCGCATAGTATGACATTTTCTCTTCTTGAATCCCTCCAACACATGATTAAGCCTGGTTTATTTCCAAAGGTGACCTACCTCTTCCGCTAGGATTGGAGGCACCTGAGGAGGTAAACCATTCATAGCACTGTATGAACCTTACATCATGTTCTACGATGAGGAGTGTATTTTTGCTATAGGAACCTGTACAACCCTTGGTTTGACTCATATCTTCATGTAATGGCCTAGTAACTTCCCCTTAGGAATACCAAAACATATATTTGTAAATTGGACATTGAGAGTAGACCTTTGGTATCCCCGGTTGATGCCAAAGAGACCCAATGCCTAGGAAGAATGCGAGAGCAATCGAAAGGAGGAATAAGGTTGGAAGGGTGAGCATGTTGTTGCGTGTGCTAATCTTTGTTCCATGGTTGTTTTATCTTTGACCTTTACATTCAAACACGCATCATTCGTATGCCATTCTAACCATGTTTTTATGCAGCCATTTTGAAGCATCATATTCCGTGTGCTATTATACTAACCACATTCTCATGCAGCCATAACACCTTATCTGTGTGCCATATACATTCTGTATGTTCGCATTTCATAAAGCATACACGACATCATCTTGTGTGTCATGCACTAAAACCCGGCTTACTACAAACGGTGGATGTATGTGCAAGTTTTGGTGGATGGGGCATTGAAGTTGGAGTCGCTCATTGTGAAGCTGGTGGATGGTAGTCTACCCCAATACAAAGACAAGATGAAGCTAAAGAGGTTCCACTCTTTTAATGAGGTGGTAGAATTTGCTAAGTGTATCAAATGATATGAAGAAAAGGAACAGAGGGGTAGACAGAGTTCGAGCTCCTATAAAAGTAGTCAAGGGTACTCCCAAGGGTACAATGGTAGCAGTTCTAAGGCTATCACAGTTGAGTCTAGTTCTAAGATGACTCTGAAAGAAGCCTCAATTAAAGTGCAAGAGGCAGATATGGCTGCTATGAACCAAGGAAGACACACTCCTCAAAGGGACACCAGCCCATGGGCCGAGTCAACAAGTCGGATTTTTGCCAAGTGTAGAAAGGTTGGGCTGTTGCATAGTCTGAGACTGTTCTCGCCTCCAGCTGAGGCGGATAGAGATAATTTCTACTCTTACAATGTGATGATGGGTCACCGTACGAACAAGTGCACTCAGTTGATTAAGGCCATTAAGTAGCTGGTCACTGATGGCAAGATTGTTGAGCCGGCTCTGAAGTTGAGTGTTCAGAAGAATCCACTACCTACCTTTGGGGGTCACGTGAATATGTTGCAGTCTAGTCTACCGACTAATTATGTGTTTGCTCAGATTATTAAGGCAAATCTGAGCATACAAGCTATACTAGTGGAAAGTGAAGAAGAGCCAGAGGTAGTCGAAGAGCAGACTTTGGTAGTAAAGAATAAGACGGGTCCCATCGATTTGGATGAGATCGAGGTGGATGATGAGTATGAGGATTTTGAGATCCAAGAGTCAAAGCCTATTTATCCAATGGAGACAAAAAAGGGAACTTTGATTGAGAAGGATGGGCCGATAATGCACATTACAAGAAGCAGAAGGGTTTGTCAATCCGCTAATGTGCAACCTCCGGCACCCCCGAGAAGGAATACCACACCTGTGCAGAATGATGCTGCTCGATCATCTCCAATGGCCAAAGAAGATGACATGGTAGTTGACCAATTAAAGAGGACACTAGCTCATGCTAGTGTTTAGCACTTACTTATGGAATCAAAGAGACACTGCAAGGCAGTAGTTAAGCAGTTAATGGAGATGGAGACTAATCCCACTATGTCTCTAGATGAGGTATGTGCAATGATTAAAGGAGTGGATTTAAAAGCTAATCAAGCCCTGAAGATCAGTTTTGGGGTTAAGGACCTCCCACCTGAAGGGGTCAATCATAATAGTGCTCTATACCTGAAGGTTGAAGTCATGGATAGAATGATGCCGAGTGTGATGGTGGATGGCGGCTCAGCTTTGAACATTTGCCCCTCCAAGATCCTGCCTTATTTAGGGATGAGTACTAAAGCTCTTTACAGATCCAACACTGTGATTATAGCATATGATGACAGCAAAAGAGCTGTGCTTAGGACTTTTGAAGCTGAAGTCAAGGTGGGGGAAGTTAAGTCAAAGGTGCTATTTACTGTGATCGACATTCCCGTCACATTCGCTCTACTCTTCAGACGGCCATAGTCCCATGCCCTAGGAGGAGTGCCTTTGACCTTGCATCAGAAGGTAAAGTTTTTAATTGAAGGGAAGGTGGCAACTGTTAAAGTAGATGAGCCTTCTGTTGTGGCTACCTTAAGTGCTACCGAGTAGCCGATGACTGGTTTTCAAGTGGCGGTGATTACTGATAAGCTGAAATTTCCAGACTGGATTCATAAGAACTTTGCCAAGCAGAACTATGAGCCTGGAAAAGGGTTAGGGACCAAGTAGCAAGGTATTCCTGAGTTTAACATTAAGGCCAGCAAGTGCCGTCAATTTGGGCTTGGTTATCATGAAGGGAAGGCTAAGCAAGAGAAGAAGCATGTGAACTTGGTGGATACTTTCATCCGAACACCGAATCTATCTATGATGGGACTGCTAAGCCGATAATTGTTGAAGGAGGCCAGCTCCCCGAGGTTTGAAATCTTCATTGATGTTGTGGATTTCAGCAAGTATGGAACCGAACCCATCGTGAGTATGCTTCGAGCTAGAACTAAAGGAAAAAGAAAGGAGGCTTCGAATCAGAATGCTATTGATGAAGTCAGAGTTGAGTTTAGGAATAAGGGGGAAGCCTTCAAGAAGACTGACCTGGTGAAAAGTGAGATGGAAGTGGCTATGGAAGCTATCTCTAGGGCATTGTCCACTCTAATGAAGCAGAGTAAGGGTTCGGAGAAGAAAGAGCCACCTATTGGAAAGACACATGAAGAACTTATGGGTGAAGTTGTGAAGGAGCTTACTAAGCTGGTGATGAAGGGTAGGGCAGAAGCACTTGAAGATGAGCTGACTGTGGAGCAGAAGGAGGACTCAGAAGATGATCTTGGGTACCTGTTTGAAGAAGTTGATTGTGTTGCTGCTGATGAAGACCCTCCGCATATGGAGGATGGAAATTTTTCTAATGTATCAACTTTTTCAATTTATGATGTGAACAATTCTGCCTACAAGGCCTATAATGCAATAAAATCTAATTTTGCTTACTTGTGTGATGTTTTTCTGGATGGAACTATGCATACATACAAACATTCATTTAATATCTTTAGCATACATAATGCATAATTGCATAAAATGAACCTAGGGACAGATGATAATCCAAAGACGGTATCCATCTCGAAAGACCTCACACCTGATGAAAGAAAGGAACTTGTGAAAATTTTGCAAAAACATGTCAAAGCCTTCACTTGGTCCTACGACGACATGCTTGGGGTTGATAGAGATATTGCAGAACATAGAATCTCGACAGATCCAAAGATGAAGCCGGTTAAGTAGAAGCTCAGAAGACTGTGACCAGAATGCGCTGAAAAGGTTGAGGAAGAAGTGGCCAAGTAGATAAAGTCCAAGTTCTTAGAAGTGGTAGAATATTCGGAATGGTTGGCTAATATCGTATCGGTTCCGAAGAAAGATGGTCGAGTTAGGGTCTATATGGATTACAAGGATCTGAATAAGGCATCTACCAAGGATGATTTCCCACTCCCCACTCCCACAAATTGATGTTTTGATTGACAGTGCCGCCAGGGCAACAATGTACTCATTCATGGATGGGTTCTCAGGGTACAACCAGATTCTGATGAACGTGATTGACAAAGTAAAAACAGCCTTCATCACGGAGTGGGGGGTTTATTGCTATAGAGTCATGCCATTTGGGTTAAAGAATGTCGGGGCAACCTATCAGTGAGTGGTCACGACACTTCTACATGATATGACGCACAAGGAGGTTGAGGTCTATGTGGATGATATGTTAGTTAAATCCATGACCCGGGAGGAGCACCCAGCTATCCTGGATAGATTTTTAACCAGAATCGAGAATTACAATCTCTACCTAAATCCCAAGAAGTGTGTATTTGGGGTACCTTCCGAAAAACTACTTGGTCATGTAGTCAGTCAAAAGGGAATCGAAATGGATCCAGACAAGATTAAGGTCATCAAGGACATGCCGACACCGTAGTCCGAGAAAGAAGTGAGGTCGTTTCTGGGTTCACTACAGTATGTCAGTCGGTTTATTGCAAGCTTGACTAGAGTTTGCGAGCCAATTTTTAGACTTCTAAAGAAGAACCAGCCAGTGGAATGGAATGAGTAGTGTTAGATAGCCTTCACAGAATTAAGGCTTATCTGATGAACCCTTCAGTTCTAAAGCCTCCAATACCGGACAAGCCTCTGATTCTGTACTTGGCTATTGAAGAGACTTTAGTAGGAGCAATGTTGGTACAAGAGTAAGAAGATGGGCGTGAACATGCGATCTACTACTTAAGTAAGAAGTTACTGGAGTACGAGACTAGATATACGATATTAGAGAAAACCTGTGCTGCTATGGTATGGTTGACGAAGAAGCTAAGACATTACTTCTAGTCATATAAAGTTTAGGCGGTAGCCAAAGTAGATCCTATGAAATACTTATGCCACGCTCAAGTGTTAGCTAGGAAATTATTGAGATGGTTGCTTTTGTTGTCAGAGTTGGACATAGAGTATATGACGAAGAAGACAATTAAAGGAAGAGCCGTAGCATAATTTCTAGCCAATCAGCCGATAGATTCAAACTACGTAAAGAATTTGGAATTTCCTGATGAACAACTGGAAGTGGTTGAAGAAGTAAACAGATGGATGATGTACTTTGACAATGCAGTGAACAAACATGGCGCAGGGTTGGGAGTAATCATTGCTACACCTAAAGGAAAAATCATTCCTCTGGCTAAATGGCTTGACTTTCAAGTAACTAATAACGGATCAGAATACGAAGCTTGCCTCTTTGGAATTGATGCTCTGATCACGTTAGGGGCAAATGAGGTATTAGTCATTGGAGATTCAGTTTTGGTGATCCGGCAGGTTACTGGAGATTGGGAGATAAAAGAAGAATCACTCCGGCCTTATCTCAAGATGGTTTGGGAGAGGGTGAAGGTATTCAGTCAATGTGAATTTCGGCATGTGCCAAGTGAAGAAAATCAGATGGCAGATTCCTTGGCTACCCTGTCATCAATGTGGGAAGGACCCTAAAAATAGCCGATACACCTATTAATCCTGGAAATGGCTCAGAATCCATGCTATTCATCAGTTAATGCAGTTGCAACAATTGAGGAACGTCCCTGGTATTACGATATTTTATAGTTCATTCAGAACTGTCAGTATCTCGAAGACACTAGTGAGGCTGATAAGGTTTCCCTTCGAAGATTCGCAGTGCAGTTTTGGGTATTTGAGAATCAGCTCTTCAAAAGAACAGCCAACAGAGTCCTTCTAAAGTGTATAACAGAGGAAGAGGCAAGTAAGGTAATGAAACAAATACACTCCGGGACTTGCGAACCGCATATGAATGGGTTGGACCTGGCAAAGAAAATACTGAGACAAGGATATTTTTGGCTCACTCTTCAAGCTGATTGTATCGAGGAAGTTAAGAAATGCCATGAATATCAAGTGTACGGAGACCTCAATCATCTCTCTCCATTCAAACTTCAAGTATCCTCAACTCCGTGGCCATTTGCAGCTTGGGGTATAGATATAATTAGAGAGATAAGGCCGCCTGCCTCAAATGGACACCAATTCATTGTCGTGGCTGTGGATTACTTCTCAAAAGGGGTTAAAGTAGAATCATTTGCAAATGTTATAGCTGAGAAGATGGCCAAATTCATAGAAAAGAACATTTTTGCAAGATATGGGATCCCTCATCACGTCATGACTGACAACGGGGTACAATTTCAAGAAGTAACTGCACAGTTGTTTTAAGAAAAGGGAGTTGAGCACCATAGATCATCCCCGTATCGCCCATAAGCCAATGGGGCAGTAGAAGCATCTAATAAATCCATGAAGAAGATCCTATTGAAAATGGTAGTGACCTACAGAGATTAGGCCGACATGTTACCATTTGCTTTATGGGGATACCGGACGAGCATTAGG
Source organism: Euphorbia tirucalli (assembly GCA_039660915.1). Taxonomy (NCBI): domain Eukaryota; kingdom Viridiplantae; phylum Streptophyta; class Magnoliopsida; order Malpighiales; family Euphorbiaceae; genus Euphorbia; species Euphorbia tirucalli. Next base: position 35,841,123 of record CM077636.1, on the reverse strand, counting down.
ACCCCTGCTGGAGAAACACCATATTCGCTGGTTTATGGGATGGAGGCCATTTTGCCAATGGAGGTAGAAGTCAGGTCATCAAGAGTAGTCATGGAGGCACACTTGCCAGAATCTGATTGGCTTCAGTCGAGACACGAACAGTTGGCACTGATTAATGAAAAGGGTCTTCAAGCCCTGGACTGATTACAGATGTACCAACAGCGGATGGCTAGGACCTACAACAACAAAGTTCGTCATCAAAAATGTCCACTCAAGGCAGGGGATTTGGTGCTCTAGCAGATGAAATAGACCAACATGGATGTACAGGGGAAATTCAAGCCGAACTGGGAAGGTCCGTATGTAGTCAAAAAGATACTTCTGAATGGCGCTGCAAAGATTATGGACATGGACGGAAATGAATTCATCAACCCCATCAGTCAGGACAAGTTGAAGCATTATTACATGTTAAAAAAAAAAGAGGTCCAATGGGTCAAAAACCAAAAAGGCGATCCATGTAAAAGTTAGGATAGCCTGATAAGTCGAAAACCGAAAAGGCGATCCATGCAAAAGTTAGGACAAAGAGGCAAGGACTATTAGATGGAAAATCTGCAAAGATCGGTTGGTGGCAAGCATGAATTCAATTGAGACGTATACCATCACTGATTCTGTCCTTAGCTTCATTTCATTATTGATGTGCGTTGTACTAAAACATTATTTATGAATGAATGAATGAATGTTCAGTTCTATTCGCTTAAATGTCTCGAGTTTAATGGAAATTTAGATTATTTTATGTGTAATTGGCTTCATATCTTCTACATATCTCACATCTATAGATTGAATATACGTGTAAAACAAGGAGAGAGTCCGATAGATTGAAAACCCGAAAAGGGCAGTCTATACAAAAGCTAGGACACAAAATAAAGTCTGCTGAATTGAAAACCCAAAAGGGTAATTCAGGCAAAAATAAAGACAATCCGATGGGCTAAAAACCCAAAAAGGGTAACCTACGCAAAAATTAGGACAAGAAATGAAAACTGAATAAAAGTCATACAGTAGTAGCCAACTTTGATAATCCTAATCCTCTAAAGACTGAGGTACCGTAAAGTCAGTGCCTCACATCCACGTCTAGTAGGGCAAGCAATAAGATCCGCCAGCCAAGCTCTGTAGTGAGCATCTGTTTCCACAGTCGCAACACCATCATGTCTCAAAATATCAATGTGAGTAGGAGGGATCCATTGATGCTGCACATGTCAAGGCCACTGTGATGTAAACACTCCGCACTCAGTGGTGCACAAAGATCAAGGGGCCCACTGTAGCTGACCATACTATCTAAATAGCTGAGCAGGAGAGTAGAAAGTCACGTGGGTCAATCCAAGCAACTGGACATCCCTAGCCTAGGTCTTAATGGTCACATCAGAAATATCCCACCAAGGGCAGACCCATCGGATAGAGGCATCAGTCCACCTCCTTAACCAATCGAACGAGTGCTCCATAAACATAAAGTTGAAATCTGGAAGTTCAATGCGCCGAGACCAGTAGCACTTTGGAGCGTATCTCGGATGAGGTGGAGGAGAGCTAAGGAGGCTCAGCTTCTCCAACAGCTAGATCTGTGCATGGATTAGTCAAAGCAAAAGGGTACCGGATAATTGAATTTCGAAAAGTACAGTGCAGAAGAATACCTGAAGCATAAAAAGGGATCCACAACTCTCGACAAGAGAATCAGAATGGATAGAATCCAAGTGGATCAGTGTCTCAGCCAAGATAACCCTCATAAGTGATTCACCCTGAGCCATCTGAGTCACCACTAAGGCTAATCTAAGACTGCAAGTACCATCATGGGACTCGCACAAGTAGCATGCCATCAGCAACAAACTCATCAGCGGAGCCGAGCCAGGGTTAGTAGAGGGCAAAGCAAAGCATAACTTAGCTATAACGGAAAGGCTGAGTTTGGGAGAAGCAGGCCTACTAGTAAGTGCATGACCCATACCTGCTACAGCTGGAGCGAATCGACTCAGGAATGTATGAATGTCACACGAGTCAGGATTAGGAACGGCTAACCGGGCCCCTCGAGGGCAAAGGAACACAGAGGATAGCACTAAACTCCTCTACCAAGGGGCATAACTCCTAACTAGCAAAGTGAAAGACATGACCCATCGGATCCCAAAAACTGGTAGCCGTATCCAAGAAGACCTGATTTGGAGTCAAAGCAGTGTAGAACCTAAGGTACTGCAAGCTAAAAGGTGCTAGCAAAGCCCAATTGGAAGAGCGGGTCATACCCCAGTAGTCCCGGAGTCATCCTCGGAGCTGATCCATACCAAAAAAGGAGTGAAAGAAGGAGAAAAAAGGCTGAAATGCAGTGTGGTGCGGCTATAGTATGTCTGGCAGTCTTGATGCCCTACAGTGGTGCGACTATGATGTCCCGGGCGGCTATAGTGTTATAGTAGGGCAGCTGCACTGAAAAAAGGTTGAAATTCGATGTGGGATGGCTCTGTCACAGTGGCGCGGCTATAGTGTCACAGTGGCATGGCTGTAGTATACCTGGCGGCTGTAGTAGCACAGTGGCGTGGCTGTAATACAGACAAACTTTGTCTATATCTTTATATGATTTTTTATGATTATAGACGCGTGGCTATAGGTTCTAGGGGCAGTTTTTCAAGGAAAATGAAATCTAAAGACACCGGAAGACATCCTGGGCCCGACCAAATTGAATCGAGGAGCAATAAAGACATGAAAAGGCAGAGAAGTACATGCTCAAAGGCTCCAAATTTAATAACTAAAAGATGTAAATATCATGTGCAAATCATTCGAGCATTAGATACATCATGAGTTAGACCCATGCAAGGGCCAAAATGTGTAAGGAAATAACCCACAAAAGGGTCAATAGATCAAAAATAGAAAATGGGGAAATAGGCCTAAGAGGGGGCAAAGACAGCATCGTCACCATCATCCCCGCCATCTCCTAGCTCATCAATCAGGCTCTCACCCATATTCTCCCCTGCAAGTCCCATCTCGGTGTCCCAATCGTCCACCCGATCTCTGAAGGTCTGGTTCATAATCTCAACTTGGTGACCCGATGTCGCAACTGGTCATTCTTCATCCTTAAATGAGCGGACTCATAGCATTCAACCCCAATCGTCGTCTACACCAAGCAAAGCATGAAAAAAATCATAATCGCATGCATATACATCCATACATACATGCATACATCCAGACACAAATTTAAAGCCAAATGTAGGTACTTGCCGTCAAAATGGCATTATGCCAGAAGGCGAGCGCCCTCAGTGCATTAACGGCTTGACCCATATACATACCCTGCATCACGGGAATCTACAGAGATCATATTCAAATGGGTTAATATATGACAAATAATTAAAAAAAGGGCAAACACAGAGAAAAGCAAGACCACTTACATATGTGGTGCCGTTAGGAATGGCCGGGGGAAAATAATGATCTTGGAGATGGAGGTCGGCTCGATAAGACTGCCGAGACTCATCGAACAGCTGGATAGTGCTCTCAATCGAGAACTCAAGCCGATCATGCAGATAATCGACAGCAGGGGCCTGAGGAGCCTGAAAAGGAGGAATGGGAACATCCTCCACTCTAACGGCAGAACCCGCTCTAGCGGTTTGAGCAAAGCCAGTACCAGATCTCCTGCCTGCTCCCCTAACGGAAGAGGGTGGGCGTGCATACACATCTCGAAGACTACTGGAGTCAGTTAAGAAGAGGATGTCAGCGAATAATGATTTGAAAAAAAAAAGAGAGAGAGAAGGGTTCGGAAAATACCTAAGCACCAGCATCGGCGGTCAGCAGAAGAAGATGAGTGGTGATGAACTGGCGATAGTCACCATCCACACTGCCAGCCTCATAGCTAGCACCATATAGGTCTGGATGTAGCTCAGGAGATAGGAGGTGAGGCCAAAATAACCCCACCGGCAAGGCAGCTGGAATCCTGCGTGCCTAGGGACCGGAGTGCCAGTCGTGAATCCTCTCGTTGAGGCACCACTCTTGCCTAAAGGGGCACTTCATCATAAAGCGCCTACGCATCTTGAAGCAGCTAGGGAAAATTATCCCCCTCTTGCCTCCAAGGGGTCTTGACAATCTAGAATCAGAAAGTCAGGAAGTTCAAGTCAAAAAAGGAAAGGATAATTTTAAGATAAAAAGGAAAGAAAAATTTTAAGATAAAAAGTCCAAGCTACTCACATGGAGCATAATCCAAAAGCCTTCAGCTCCTTTTGAGAGCCTCGAGCACAAAGGTCAAGAGCATAGTAAAGTTGAGCCAAGGCCACTCGACCCCAATTAAGAGTCCTCACTAACTTCAGATCGATCAGAGATGGTAGCACAACCAAGTTCAAGCTACTCCGACCTATGGGAAAGAAGAGTGTGGAAAGGGCATGGAGCAGAAAGGCCCTCGCGTATCGCCTCTCATCGGGAGCCTCAAAAGTAGTTCCCTCCGGGAGCTCAGCCTGTTGTCTCAACCAGTAATCTTTGAGGCTCCTACACTGAATCCGGCTATCGGGGGATTCAATCCCAATGAGTACAGCCACCAACTCTGGGCGGTAGTCGCTATGTGTGAAAATCTTATTGAAATGGATCACCTGCCCGGAGAAAGGAAGCCCGGTAATGGCGATGACATCCTCGGGAGTCACCATCTACTCTCCGGATGGGAAATGGAATATATGAGTGGTGTCCATCCACCTCTCCAAAAGTGTAGCCGAGAGTCCTCGACTCGTGCGAGGAGTGGTGATAGTCATGCTTCGAACTAGCCGATGCAGACCTGTACAGTTCACGATCGCCTTTACCCCATCAGGGAGCCATCTATACCACTTTAAAGACTCTGTAATTGATCCACTGCCATAATGGCCAGATCTTACCAGTAAAACCAATGATCAGGGAGTTTATAAGCTTTTTAGAATGCATATACATCATAAAAATCAAAGAAACACTCTTAGAATCGCAAAAAATCGTCGGTATTGAATCTGCTAACTACAGCCGCCCAGCTATAAAAGGTCACAGCCGTGCAGCTGTAGTCCTCATGCTTTCCAGCTACAGCTGCCCCAGGGGTTGCTTATAGCCGCGCGGCTATAAGGAACCCCTGGGGCAGCTGTAGTCGGGCAGCTATAGCTGGAAATTTTCGGCCAACCACGGATTTGTCCATTTTTCGGTTAAATCTAGTTTTAACTCAACCCAAATCAACAACTAAACATCCTAGGGGCATATTCTACTCAAATCATGCATCAATTTCACCTATTATAGACTAATTTCTCTAATTTTACAGAAATTCCAAACTTGGAAAAAATGAGGAAATCCGAGAAAACTAACCGGATTCGAGAAGGTGTGACTCGAGATTTGGAGCTGGAGGGGTGCTGGAGCATCGATCCTTACCCCACAGTACTCGTCATCTTCCTTTAACCCGTAAACACTCTCTATGGAATCATGGGCTAAAGTGAAATTCCCCTCCAGGATAGAAAATCTCATGTGAAAGGCGGGTTGAGCAGGAGGAACAGGTTGCAGGACTCTTCGCAACTTTCGCCTCATGATTTCAAAGATTTATAAGGGCTTAGGGCAAGAAAATCACCAAGAAGGGAGAGAGTTTTCGGCCTTGAAAGGGAAGTTATGGCTACTGCATTTTCTTATGGCTGTTAAAAGCCACACCTTACCCACCACTATAGCTGAGTAGCTGTAGCTTAAACACACTACAGCCACACGGCTATAATACTACAGTGGCGCCACTGTAGTTTGCTACTTTACAAAATTTTCGTTCTTTCATTTTCAAAGCTTATTCTATGCTGATTTGATCCCGAGAAACGTAGTTTTCATGTCTTACAGGTATCACGGGGCAAGATATTCGGCCCATATTCATTCTTGGTCGAAGGGGCAAAATTATCGATCAAGGAACGAATATATGCACCAAACAACTTCAAAACATCAAAAGAGGTGATCAAGCTTCTCAAATCACCAAAGCATCCTTTCCCAGCTACACAAGCTTCACGACAAACACTTCCTTTAGTGACACAAGCTCCACTAGAAGTGAAATGACCAAAATGCCCTTCTGTTAGCAACTAAACTACCAAATGGCCAAAACAACTTTCCTTTAGCGACACAAGCTTCACGGGAAACCAAATCACCAAAATATTTTTCCCCTAGTGACATAAGCACCACTACAGGTGAAATGACCAAAATGCCATTTTGTTAGCCGCCAACCTACCAAATGACCAAAATACACTTTTTCTCATCAAAAGGGATACCAAACCACTAAAACTCATTTCTTTTCATGACATAGGCCCTACAAGAAGTCAAATGACCAAAGTACCCTTCCTCTAAAGGGTACCAACTTTTCAAGCTACAAAATTGCCAAAATACCCTTTCCTTTCATGAACATCAAAGGACAAGGAGAATTCAATCCGGGAAAAGTCCTCTGCTTCGTGATGGAGTCGAAGTCCGTCCCTAAAGAACCAATCCAATCTGGGCAAAGTCCTCTGCTTTGATGGGTCCTAGGTGAAGTAGTGAAACTAAACCTAGAAACGCACAACTAAGGCAGTGTACCAATCGTTGACAAGTAATAATTCTGGTTGGTCCAGGTATCGATCCCACAGAGAAAACTATTCTGCAAACACTAAACTACTCGGGTTCCTTGCGTGTCCTAGGCGGAACTTAGTTTCTGGATTTGATTATACTAGCAACTAATTATCCTACTCCTAGTTGATCTATCCCAGCTTACTTTGCACTTGGATTTGGGTTATCAATTGGCGGTTTACCGACCTATGAATGCTAATGGAGATGGCTTTATCAATTAATTACAATAGACGAATTTAACTCAACAATTAACCCTTAATTATGTTCTTTCGATAATTCAACCTAGCATATCTAGATCTTTTAGGTCCTTAGCCGGTTTCCCTTGTTTAGAGGCGGTCTAATTCTAAAGCTCAGAAATAGGGGCACGTAAGTTCCACAGTGTCGTCAGTACTAATGGTTTCCTAGGTGTCAATCTAGGTAATGCCATAAATATGAACTTGATAAATTAAGATCTTATGAGACTAGATTATCATTAAAGGAATTGCATAAAGAAAAGGAATAAAAATTGAAATTAACTTGCAATCAATTGTATTAATCAAGAAAGGTGATACGAATTCAGTGTTTACAACCAAACACAATTAATTGCGGAATCAAAAACTAACTTAATCAAATTACAAAAGAGAAGAAGAAAAACTTATGCCCTTTTGGTCCGATTAACCGGATTCCGACGGTGTGAAGATGCTTGGGGTGTACCTCTATAGACGAACTCAAGCCGGAACTAAGAACGTCGCAAAAGGGGAAGGTTCAATGTAAGACTTCTACCAATTGATGGTTCAAAACTCAAAGAAAACAAATAGTTCAAGCCAAAACCTAGCTACAAGTTTCTGCATTACACTCTAAAAGTCTGGAAAAAGATACTTAAAAGTTAGAAAATAACCTATTTATACGGCTAGGTTAAAACCACGAAAAAGAAAAGATGAAAGTAGGGCAACAGTAGAATTCCGAAGTTCGGCACGCCGTGCTGTGGAGGTGGCACACCGTGCTGTGCAGAATTATGGGTGGCACACCGTGCTGGTAGAGGTGGCATGCCGTGCTGTGTAGATTTGGGGTTGGCACACCGTGTTGGTAGGGGTGGCACGACTTCGTGCCGATCCGCTGGATCCCATCCCTTGGCACGCTGAAATGGCACGCCGTGCCACCTTGCTTTTCAGCACTTCAAACTCTTCTTCGCCGCCGCTGCTCCAACTTTCGGTCCGGGTCATAATGCCTGTCCAAAACAAACATAAAGAAACATAACCGCACCAAAGCCACGGACCATAAAAACGACATATTATCCAAAATTACAAAAACACCCCTAGAAAACACGAAAAATACTAAAAGTTATGAAATCTATCCAAAACATAAAAATCACAAAATACTCAAAAACCAAACAAACATTCACACAAAGGACTCTAAAAATTTCTGCTCAAACCACGAAATTGCCTAAAAGATAAGGTCAAAAACCGACCTTATCATGCTTCACAACGCAGTCGAAGCACATTCCTGGAGAACATCGAATCAATTTGGGCAAAGTCCTTTGCTTCGGAACGGAGTCGAAGTAAGTCCTTGAAAAACCAAATCAACTTAGGCAAGACCGCTGTTTCACGAATCAACCGAGACAAGTCCCTACAAACATCAGAGCAGGTCAGCACGAGGAGAACCAATAGGTTCATCCTCTTATCCTTCTCACCGTGTTCCTTATCGAGAGACCAAACTCGAATTGGGCACAAGCACCTATTTAAGTTGACTTTGGCCACCCGAGGGGTAGCCTATGAGCACGAGTGTTTTCTTGACCTCAATGATGAAAGCCCTTATTACTTTTTTCACGGATAAATGTGAGGCAGATTCGGAGCGACCAGAATGACGTCGAAAATGTCTCGGATGACATGAAGAAGTGTGACAAGTCTTGGTGCAGAACGTTGAAAAAGGTCTAGTGAGCACTTAAGAGAACTGGAGAGAAAAGTGAGAAAGGGTGAGAAATATGAATTTGGCCACTATAGCTGCTTAGCTATAGTGTCCTATAACCGTCCGGCTGTAGTTACCAGATTTTATTTTCTTCCCTAAATAGGGCAAAATCTACCATTAATCCGGGTTTTTAACCTAAATTGCAACATATAAAAGCCAAATAGATGAAATTAGGTCAAGGGTAATCAGTAGATAGTCCCCATTCTGCAATCAAACATAAAAAGATTAGGGTTTTTGAGATTTCAGAGAGAGAAAGAGAGAAAATTCAAAAAAATTCAACCTACAATCATCAAAACCTTAATTTAACCTATAAAAACGATTAGGGTTCTAGGAGAATTAATGTCTAGGGTGATTTTATTCAATTGGTATTCATTCGGTTTGATTCGGGATTCCGTTCAAGCTTTGGAGAATCATAGGTGATTTGGGTTGTTCGTGATTCTAAGGCGTTTTCCAGCATCCAAATCTGTTTTTGGTGATCCAAAACACTGGAACACAGATAATGTATACTCTGAGAGGCCTTAAAAACTCATTTCGAATTATTTTGGGCGTTGATTGTATGTGATTTTGAGAAGCAGAAACAAGCTCGGCTGTAGTTTGAGAAGCAGAATTACAGTTTTGCCCTTTTTGGCCTCTAACTTGTAATTTTGCCTCTCTTTTCGATTCAAAAATGATTTTTGGTGTGGTTATGTTTCTGAACCCTAGATGGATGTTAAACTTAGGCCTACTCACGAACGGAACCTCCGGGTTCCGGGATATCCGGCCCACTAAAAGATGGAAAATGTATGTAAAGTAAGCCAAACCGTTTTCAAAATTGGTTTTCATTCACAAAAATCTATAGGGCGTTTCATAAAATGATTTCTAGGTCTAATTGAGTAGTCATCCAGGCTCCTCGATTATCCCCCCTATGCATGATTTTGTTTCCCAAAATGCCCCTATTCTGTCTTACATGAGTCCTTTATGTGATTCTTTTATTTGTGCTAACCGTTTTTGGATGCAGCTTTTTATTTTCATTTTTATTTTTGAACTATTTAATAGATTATTTCATTTATCTAAGCGATTGTACTTTTTAGATTATCTTGTATTATAAGCGGTTGTAAATGGTGAGGATGAGAGTTTTTTTTTTCTCTTTTTCGGGTTGTATAATTTGGCCATTACTTTACTTTTCCTGCACTTTTATTTTTCTGCACTTTATTTATATTTATGTCATTTTGTATGAACATTAACTAAAATTAAAAGAAGATAAAATGGGTAGAATTAAGTGCATGTCATATCGCATTATGAAATAGTAATTGAAAAGAAGTTGAGGATTAGTAGATGTGTTGCCCGAACACTGAATCTCTAGATCAGGTACTGCATCTACACTTGGTAGAGAGCTGCACCAGAATTTCTCGAATGAGCTGATCCATGGTGGCGACTCTGTATCTGATCATGAAATTTAGGTTTCGAGATCTCTGAATTTAAATTGGAATTTTCTAAAAGTCTGTTTTCCAAAATTCACACTTAAATTAAAGTTTTCTACAAAAAGTGCTTTCTTAATAAAATGAAAGGTTTTCTTAAGAGAGATTAAAACCCTTTTTCAAAAACACACACACCGCAAAAAGAAAAAACCCCGGTTCCCGTTTCACCGCGCGTTCCAAAAAATGTCGTCCGCTCGCACCGTTAGGCTGGTACTCATTCCTAGAAACAGATTACATCATGAGATGAATCCAGTCCTCTATGAAATCCATGCACTGCATAATCCCTTTTAAGAAATCGCATTCAAGTCTGCCATAAGCCTTGGAGATGTCGAGTTTGAGACTTACAAAACCTTGATTTCCTATTTTTCTTGTGCTTTAGGTAATGGAAAAACTCAAAAGCAACCATAACATTCTTTGTTAGCAAACGGTTTGGCATAAAAACACTTTAAGCTGGTGAGATGATTTGATCCATTATAAGTTTTAAGCAATTAGCAAGGGTCATGGCAACAATTTGGAAAAGAACTTTGCATGAGGTAATAAGTTGTAATTCTTTGACTTTTATGGAATATGAACTTCAGGAATAAGAACAATGTTTGTTTTATTCCAAAAGGGGGAAGATGGCATGAGTGTGGAACTTAAAGACAAGGAGATAATGTATAGTCCAATGACATGCCAAAAATGCCGATAGAACCTAGGATTATCCATCAAGTCCTAGGGATTTATCTTTCTGCATTAAGAAAATAATTTTGCAAAAGATGGTCATTATGTGTTATTGTAACACAAAAAGAACAAAGCAAAAAATGGAGTCCCCTAAGACATCGTTTGAAGTAAAAGGGTTTTACAATAATATCAATTAGATATTGAAGACTTGAATTCCAATACCTGTAAATCCCAATATCATCAATGAGACTTCTTGTAGAATTATGTTTCCTCTATTTTGAAGCTTGGTGGTGAAAATAAATAGAATTGAAGTTCCCTTCTCTCAACACGTCAGCTTTAGAATGCTACTTCTAGTATGATTCTATATGAGATCGACACTGCTTACATCGTGCTTTCAATTAGCCATGGAAATTAATTCCCCACCGATGAACAGAATTACTACAAATAGATAAATTGTCTGTAATGTCAATGGAAATTGAGGAAGAACAACAATATTCAATTAAAGATAAAAAATCTTCCTTCATACTTCAAAGGTTATCAAATTTAAAATATAAGAAGCTAGTAGGCCGAGGAGTTTATGAGTAGTAGTGAAGTACCAAGTGGTTAGATCATATAGAAGAAGCATTGTACACAATAACATTACGAAATAAGCTGTACCATGTTGAATTAACAACATGATCCAATCTTTCCATGATAAAATGTGAAGAACCATGACCTCTTTCCCAAGTGCAATGTCTATTTATCATCCCTAAATTAGTCAAACTATAGTCTTCCAAGGTTTGATGAAATCTCTCAAGAAGGTTACGAGGCCACGGATTCCCCCTGTTTTCCAAACTTTTGAGTCATGTCACTAAAATCCCAATGCATACTTAAGGCTGATGAATATTAGAGGAGATAGTCCATTGAACATCCCAAGAAAGGCGTCATTGGGATCATTTAAAACATGAGTATGATTTTGAGAATAATTAATCAAAAGAATAGTTAATCAGATTGACGTCAAATTTTTTATTCCATCTAAGGGCCATGGCACCACTTTGAGCAATACTATCCATAATAAAACAAGAATCAAAATGAAATTGACTACATAAATGGGTAAATTACACTCATGGTACACAGGTTTTAGCGTTTTTCACAATTTAGTACATATACTTCAATTTTGTTCATTAATATATATCAACTTGTATATGACCCACCACTGTGGTCTAAATGATTACCCGATGACCGATCAATATCTCACAGCAAAGCTTTGACATATCTAAAACCTAAAGGTAGAGCCCACATGATAAGAAAAAACACCTTTACCCCTTTCTCATCCTTTATTTCTATTTCCTCTCTTTCCTCTCTTTTATTTTTTCTGTTTCTCTCTCTACTCTTTCTTCTCACCCAGTCACATACAATTATAGTTCATTATTGAGAGAGAAAAAAAGAACAATTCCATAATTAATTCATTGTTCCTTTTTCTCATTAATAAACAAATATTTTTTAATATAATTAATGTGTGGAAAAAAATGAAAAATTTGATTCCTTATATGAAAATTACTATTGTACAAAAATAATCTATTTGTTGATATAAATGATGATTTCTGAATTAAACAACTAGCATGATTTGTTTACTCAGTGCCATCTACTTCCCTATAATTAATTCAAATCTTTGATTTGCTAATTAATGGAAGAAAGAAAAAACCAGAGGAAAGAAAAACCTAAGCACTAATTTGGTTAAGCAACATTTAAGCCCTAGAAAATTTACACTAGGAGCATTGCCCTCCAATATAATAAAAAGGTTTAATAATCTCCTTTTTCTCTTAATTAAAGCTCAATTCCCTCATATTCTAATGGACAATCCATGCTGGCACAAAGGTCACAAATGGGAACTTAGATATTAACATGTCTGTAAGCGCCGGGTTTTCCCCGACCTCTATGATGAAAATTCCTATATTACCTATGTAGTAGACGGACTTGAATCGAACTTGAAAACGACCGAAATGTCACCTGGAGTGTCTCAAACATCCTGAAAACCAAGCTATCCGTGATCCAAAACCCCCGAAAAGGTCTCCCGAGTGATTTCTTTAGGGTGAGTATCGGATTTTCAAGAATTTTACCCCGGCTCTAGTACAAACTAGAGCAGGGTGGCTCTAGTGGGTGAGCCATGTTGCTCTACAAAGTATAGCAACTTGGCTCGACAGAAGAGATATATGGGCGAAATTTTAGGAAGTCAGGTGGCACATTATATGTTTGAAATGATATGAGTGAAGAGTATAAAAGAAAAAGAAAAAAAATCAAATCAAAGGGGGGTAGTTAGTAATCTTAGGCAGAGAGAAATCACTTTCCAAGATACAGAGAAAAGAAATAGAGAAAAAGAGATAGAGGCTGAGACATAAAGCTAAGTATAGTAACCAAAAATTACAAATCCCAAAATCAGTCTTAAAACATCAACAACAAGTTCTTTCACCTTTGCTCATTAATTAGGGATTGTTCCGGATTGATTTCGGATTGTTCCGGATCATTTCAGTTTTCAACCGGTTGAATATCTAGGGCAAATTCTAAGTTCTCAATCCATTTCTTGATGTTCAAAGCATCAAAACAACACCAAGGTAAACTTTGAGAGGCCTTAAACCTATTTGCATTGTCTTTTCTGTGTGTTTTTCTCTACTTTGCATTTTCCGGAAAACGGCTTCAACGCATCATAGCCTCACGGCTGTGTTCTTTAAGAACACAGCCACACGGCTATGTTCAACATGAACAGAGCCGGGGGGCTCTGGTACTCAGAGCCACACGGCTCTGTGCTTTAAGGGCATATTCCCGAAAACTGCCCGTTTGGCCTAAAATAGTCCGTTTTCCATTTTGTACATTCTGTTGTAATCAATTTCGGCCCAAATTTATCCGTATGTTGTAAAATTTTAGTTTTTGGATTTCTGTACATATGGATATTAGGGTTTTCGGTTTTTCCGGGGTTTTATTTTTTGAGTTTCGGGGTTGTTCGATCCGAATCGGATCCGTAGTTCAGCATTAGCAAACCCCGAACCCTATAAAATTCCTGGAAAATATTGAAAAAGTGCAACACGGTATTTTCACAAAAATAAGAAAACCAATTTTCTCAGGTTCCGAGAATTACAGCCGTACAGCCGTAGTTTCTAGAATAAAACAGAGCCGCGAAATGACCCGTACAAATGTCGTCGCGTGGTGCTGTTTTCGAATGCAAATTGTTTTTGGCGTGTTTACTGCTTTTTGGACCCTGGATGGGTGTTGAATTTAGGAACTCACACGAATGGAACCCCGAGTTCCGGAATAACAAATCCACAAAAAATGGAAATTTGCATGTAACCGAGCCAATTGTTTTCCAAAAAATAATTTTTCAACACAAAAATTACAGGGTGTTTCAAAACCGTTTTCCAGGTCTAACTGGTCCAACCAGTTGGGTCGACCCGGTTCCCCCCAAGTGTATGCCCCTGTTTCCTAAATTCCCAATTCTATCCTATTTGAGTCCTATCTATGTGTGCAATATAAACTGTGCTAACCGTCTGTTTTGCAGCATTTATCTTTCTTTTATTTTCATTTTTTATGTAATTGATAAATTTCGTGTATTTTTAGGCGGTTGTAATTTTTAGATCCTCGTGTACTGAGGCAATTGTAATGTGAGGACGATGGTTTTTTTGTCTTTTATTCGATTGGGTTGTACAATCAGCCTCTACTATTTTCTTGTATATTTTGGATGTATGCTTTATTTTTCTGCAATTTATTTTCCGCATTTTACTTTAGCATCTGCTGATTAAAATAAACATAATATAAAATATAAAGTGAAAGCAAGCTAGAGGTTAAGTAAGTCACTTGCCCGAACTCTAAATCTCTGGATTAGGTACAGTAGTCTACCCTCGGTAGGGAGCTGTACCGGAATTTCCCGGATGAGCTGATCCGGGTGGCGACTCTGTCACTGATCTTAGAATTTAAGTTTCGAGGTCTTTAAGTTAAAATGGGAAAATGTTTTCTACAAAGGAATTTCCAAATTAAATCAATGGTTTTCCTAACTTAAAATAAACAAAACTTATTTTCCCAAAATCAAAACGGACAAAAACGTTTTCCCCGGTTCGCTTCGCCATGTTCCATCTCTCTTTTGAAAAAGGTCATCTGCTTACAGTGGCGACTATGTTAGGGATAAAGTTTCTTAAAAAATTTTCATAAAAACTTATGGAACTTAGGCAACTATCAAACTAAAACCTCGCTTGCAGTCACTTTTCCTAATTCATAATACCATATTTATTTGCACCTTGCATATCATGACATTTTCTTCTTCTCAATCCCTCCAACACACTGATCAACCCTGATTTACCCAAGAAGGTGGACTACCTATACCGCCAGGATTGGAGACACCCAACGGGGTAAACCACTCATAGCACTGCATGACCTTACATCGTGTTCTACGGTGGGGAAGTTTATATTCGCTATGGGAACCTGTACGACCCTTGGTTTTGACTTTGGCCTACCTGTAATGGCTTAGCAACTTCCCTAGGATTACCAAAACATAAATTTAAATTGAACATTGAGCGTATCCCCCGTTAATGCCAAAGAGACCTAACACCTAGGAAGAATGCAAGACCAATCGAAAGGAGAAATAAGGTCGGAAGGGAGCGCATATTATTGCATGTGCTAACGTTTGTTCTGTGGTGTTTTTTTGTTGGCTTTTCACGAAGCATCAATCATGCATAGCTTTCGTGTGCCATTCTAACCATATCTTTATGTAGCCATTTTCGAGCATTGACATATGTGTGACACTAATCACATTTTCGTGCAGCTATGACATTTTATTCGTGTGCCATTTACATCTCACGTGAGACATTTCCACGAAACATACACGACATCATTCCGTGTGTCATGCATTTTAACCACATTTTTGTGCAGCCACTTGCACTTTCGCGTGACATGTACATCCATATCATTTCATCTCACCTAATAAAGGATGATTCTGTTAGAGATTGTGCCCTAAGCCAATGTTGGATTATGTAAACAATCTTCTTAAGTCATTAATAAAGACTTATTTTATCATATATATTTGTATGTTAGTATTTATGATAATGTATCCATGAATTAATTGTGTAATTCTAAATTTCCCTAGTCGATTGTTATTATGGGAATAATAACAAACTAAGACTAGTGTGAGTGATAATGGATATTCATAAGATGAATATAGTGTATACAGATACAGATTATACTCACGGGCAATGTGTTAGAGAACATGTTGCTGGAGACCCACTATAAGATCAAGTTCATGGTCACATGTCACAACTGATCTTGATTATAGTAGTGTCATCAGCTGATTCCTTTGACCTGAGGTCACCATGGATTCCGGGATGAACTCATGTTGTGCTTTGACGCAGTCAAACGCTGCTTGTAACAGAGTAGTTATAAAGGCTGTTGTTGGGTGCAATGTGACTCATGCTTAGGGATGTGAGTGACAGATATGGGATTTTGTCCCTCTCTAACAAGAGAGCGATATCACTGGGCCCCTCGATAAGTAAGACTGTTAAATGCATGGCCGTGCTCAAATAATTGATAAGAGTATCAATTGATTTGTCTGAACAGTTTACTTTGAGATCGAGAAAGCATATGATTAATTATATAAGATTGACAAGTGTACCATGTCTTATAATTAATCTTGATATCAAAGAGACAAAAGGGAATATGACATTCTATAAATAGGTATTGGATCATTCCAATCATATTAATTGGGTAGTCGTAATGGCTTGCTAGAGTCCGCTTGTGACCTATAAGGACATTATGGTAATTTCCTCATTGCCAATTAATATGATCCTATGGGGTCACACACAAGAGCAAAATGAAGTTCATCTTATCGGGTATAAATTATTATTGGATAATAATTTATGAATGAGAAAGAGAATAAATATATATAGTGATATATATTTATGTATGTATATATAAATATTAATGTGATTAATATTGCATAAAGTATGCTACATATTATAATTAAATTATATGGAGATATAATTAATTATAATATTATATATACATATATGTATTATGGAGAATTGATTTGATTTAATGTTAATTGAGAATTAATATTAAATTGTGTGGGTTAATATATAATTATAACTAATAGGTGTATTAGGTTATAATTATAATTAACTATTTAGGTTAATTATTTAAGGAAACAATTGACCTAAACCTAACACAACTCTACAACCCTAATAGACTAAGGAATTCGGCCACAACACTAAAAATCCAAAGGGGGCAGCCGAAATTCCAAGCTCTCCAACACATAGAAAATTTGATTTTCTGCCTCTCTCTCTCAATTCAAGGAAACCGTTTCTTGTATCCCGGCGCTAGCACGCGGTGGACGTATTGCTCCGTGTGGATCAACCGTAGAGGGAAGCAATTTTGGTTCCTATTGATTCAATCTTCAAAGAATTAAGGTAATTCTTTAACCCTCTTTCCAATTCAATGCAATATACATGGATCCTTGGCGGGGATTAATCCGTTTTCTTTCCGCTGCGTATTTTGTTTTGTGTGATTAATCCCCTTCAGTGGTATCAGAGCCACTTGTATTTTGATTGAATTGGATTTATGTTTTGATTGGATCAAAATTGCATGTTGGGGTTTGTATGATTTTGATTGGATCAAAATTGTTGTTAGGGGTTTGTATGTTTTATTTAGGGTTCTATGTTATTGTGAATAACAAAATAAAATTTGATTTTATTGATTAATCATTGTGAATGATTTTATGTTAATGATTTGGAATGTTTAAGGGGTTTATGGAATCATGAATTTGATTCATGGGTTTTTATTGAAATTGTTTCAATTCAATTTAATTAAAAAAAAAAAAAAATAAATAAATGTTACTGTTCGTATTCTGGGCATAATGCCCAGAATACCTTTTGCGGCAAATTGCAATTGCAAATTGCAATTGCAATTTGCCCTTGCTGCGCAAGCAGCTTGCTGCGCAAGCAGCATGCTGCTTACGCAGCATGGGCTGCGCAGCTATGTGTTGCGCAGCCCGTCGGGCTGCGCGCAGTATTGGATACTGCAGTGCGAGGCCCGACGAGCATGCTGTCCGACAGTTTTACCCCTTTTTCGTTTTAAGTGTGGAAAATTGTTTCTGCATATTTACGAATTTTTCCAAATTAATTAATTCTAAATACAATGTGATTGTATTTTACCACTTTGAACCCTAAATATTTTTAGATATAAAATTATTGTTGATAATTTTATGCATGGTGTTATGGTATGGTTTTGGACCCCGTGGATGCTTTATTTTATTTATTATGGTTTTATATAAATACGACCTGCGAGTCGTTTGTATTTATGTAAATTTTAATTTTAATTTTACTAGAAAAATTGTATAGGATGCAATTTATGATATGTAAAATTTATTTTACTAGAAAAATTGTATAGGTTGCAATTTTTTTTGTAAAATATAAATCCATGAGATGGTGCTTAGAAGCAAAGACGTGGAGGCGGATCCAAGAGGCGGTGCAATGACCATGTGATGGATGCTACTACCTAGGATATGACCCTGTTGATTTTCATATTGGCCTATGAAAATCAATGTAGATTTAAACCATACCATAACACGGTTCGAGTCATATGCATGCTTTATTTTATTTAGATGCCATGTGATGCCATGCTAGATATTCTATATGCATGCTAGACGATTGTATGCCATAAGAATCCATGCTAATTAATATTAACAAAAGTATGATTAATATTAATGCCATGAAATTGTATATGATACAACTAACTCACAGGAATTAATAAACCCTAAATAAAATTATGAAGTTTATATTTTTGCCACCCAATTACGTATAACACTAGTCAAGTACTATGTTCGCATCATGGTAGCCACGCCAAAGCGGGTACGCATGTTGTGACCTTAGCGAAGCGATAATATGAGAAATGGTGATTCTCATTGTGTTGTAATTGGTTTAACAAGGGTTAATCAAAATGGTGCTTTGAACCCGAGGCAAAGATGAGATGAGTAACATGCAAATTAAATATGATATATGATATCATGCATCTCATAAATTAAAAGAGTTACATAATGATGTAATTGACATGGTGATGCCTACCGAAATTATATTTAATCATAGGGACATGCCAAAGCAGTGCTATGGTTAAGTATGGATTTTGGGTCTTTTACCCACTTAAATATTTTAAAGGGTTTTATAATTTTAGTGGGAGTATAATTCTCTTATGTAATTAACTTTGCATATATTTTCTGTTGTAGATAAATGGCCAACACAAGCAATCCCGGTTCTATTCGATCTATCCTTGAGAAGGAAAAACTGAACGGAACCAATTACCTAGATTGGTATCGCAACTTGAGAATTGTTCTCAAGCAAGAGCGAAAGCTGTATGTTCTGGATGGGCCTTTGCCCGCTAACCCTCCACCCACCACAGCTTCAAGAGCTGAAAGGGATGCTTTTCACAAGCATCAAAATGATCAGATTGATGTACAATGCCTGATGCTCGCATCAATGATTCCGGAACTTCAGAAGGATCTGGAAACATTTGAGGCATATGAGATGTCTCAAGAGCTTAAGGAAATGTTCCAAAAGCAAGCGAGAAGGGAAAGGTATGAGACCTTGAGATCCTTGGTTGGGTGCAAGATGTCCGAAGGGAGTTCGGTTAGTGCCCATGTTCTGAAGATGAAAGGGTACATTGATCAGTTGGAGAGGCTTGGTTCGCCACTCAGACCTGAGTTGGCAACGGATTTGATCCTTAATTCTCTTCCCGAGAGTTACTCACATTTTGTCATGAACTATCACATGAATGATATGGACAAAACGGTCAGCGAACTGCATGGGATGCTTAAAAACGCTGAAGTAACGATAAAAGAGAAGCCAAGCTCCAAAGGGATCCATATGGTGCAAAAGGGTAGGATCCAGAAGAAGAAGGGTAAAGCAAACAAACCCAAAGTGTTTGGGAAGGATGCAAAGAAGCCCAAAGCTGTTACCAAGGCAAAGCCTCCAAAGGAAGGCACATGCCATTTCTGCAATCAGCCTGGTCATTGGCGCAGAAATTGCAAGCTTTATTTGGAGGACTTGAGGAAGAAGAGAGGCGGTGAGACCGCTAATCAAGGTATTTATGTTATTGAAATATTTCATTCTACTTCTGTTTCTACTTCATGGGTATTAGATACCGGTTGTGGTTCTCACATTTGTATGAATGTGCAGGGGCTTAAAGGAAGTAGAAAGCTCAAGAAGGGCGAGGTAGAATTCCATGTGGCGAATGGAGCTAGAGTTGCTGCTTATGAAGTCGGTTGCTACGAGCTCACGTTGCCAAGTGGACTTGTTCTTTCTTTGAATAATTGTTATTTTGTTCCTAATTTGTCTAGGAACATCATTTCTATTTCATGTTTGGACAAGGAAGGATTTAAATGTGTTATTGAGAATAATCACTTATTGCTTTTCAATAAAGACTTGTTTTATCCAAATACGGATTTACATGATGGTCTTTATTTGTTGAACCTTAGTGAAGGTTATAATGAGCATGTATATAACATAAATACCAAAAGGATAAGAACAAATGTTGTGAATCCTACTTATCTCTGGCACTGTCGTCTAGGACACATTAATGAGAAACGCATTTCAAAACTCCATAAAGATGGAATTTTGGGTCTAGATGTTTTTGAAACATATGACACTTGCGAGTCTTGTTTAATGGGTAAGATGACCAAGAGTCCCTTTACTGGTCACAGTGAAAGGGCTAGTGACTTATTAGAACTCATACATACAGATGTATGTGGGCCTATGAGCACAACTGCTAGAGGTGGTTTTCAATACTTCATTACGTTCACTGATGATTTCAGTAGATATGGTTATCTATATCTAATGAAGCATAAGTCGGAATCCTTTGAAATGTTCAAAGCCTTCCAAAATGAAGTACAAAACCAACTTGGCAAGACAATTAAAGCACTTAGATCTGATCGAGGTGGTGAATATTTGAGCCAAGATTTTGATGATCATCTTAGAAAGTGTGGGATTGTCTCACAACTAACTCCTCCTGGTACACCACAGTGGAATGGTGTGTCTGAGAGGAGGAACCGTACTTTATTGGATATGGTTCGGTCGATGATGAGTCAAACAAATCTTCCTCTATCCTTTTGGGGTTATGCACTTGAAACAGCGGCATTCACACTGAACCGAGTTCCATCAAAAGCAGTTGAAAAGACACCATATGAGATATGGGTTGGTAAGAGACCAAATTTGTCTTTTCTCAAGATTTGGGGTTGCGAAGCTTATGTGAAATACTTGATTTCAGATAAGTTAGCACCAAAATCTGTGAAGTGCAATTTTGTTGGTTATCCAAAAGAAACCAAAGGTTATTTCTTTTACAATCCTAGTGAAAACAAAGTGTTTGTTGCTAGGAATGGTACATTCCTGGAAAAAGAGTTTATTTCCAAAGGAATCAGTGGGAGTAAAGTACACCTACAAGAAAATATGGATAACCAAGTTGAAAGTGAGTTTCAAATGGAACAATCTGATTCACAAGAAGTTGTTGAGTCAGAACCGATAACACAAGTCCAACGTAGATCAAGTAGAGTTCGTCATGAGCCCGAGAGATATGGATTTCTCGTCACGAACAAAAATGATCTGATTCTGTTAGAAGAGAATGAACCTTCCACGTACATGGAAGCAGTCTCTAATTCAGAATCTGAAAAATGGCTTGATGCTATGAAGTCAGAAATTCAATCCATGGACGACAACAAAGTATGGACTTTGGTTGATCTCCCAAAGGGTGCTAAAGCAATAGGGCACAAATGGGTTTTCAAGTTGAAAACGGACATGGATGGGAATATTCAGACTTATAAAGCAAGGTTAGTGGCAAAGGGTTACCGACAAGTTCATGGTATAGACTATGACGAAACCTTTTCGCCAGTAGCTATGATCAAGTCCATCAGAATTCTTGTTGCCATAGCAGCATATTATGACTATGAAATATGGCAAATGGATGTCAAAACAGCTTTCCTTAATGGAAACCTTGTTGAGGATGTGTACATGACACAGCCTGAAGGTTTTGTCGATCCAAAGAATCCTGATAAAGTATGCAAGCTTCAAAAGGCCATTTATGGTTTGAAGCAAGCATCAAGAAGTTGGAATCATTGTTTTGATGAATCAGTCAAAAAGTTTGGCTTCATCAAAAACGAAGATGAGCCTTGTGTGTACAAGAAGTTCAGTGGGAGTAATATAGTTTTCCTAGTTCTATATGTCGATGACATATTGTTAATAGGAAATCACATTCCTACCTTGCAAGAAGTAAAATCTTGGCTAGGAAAGTGTTTTTCTATGAAAGACTTGGGTGAGGCAGCCTACATTCTTGGAATAAAGATCTATAGAGATAGATCTAAGAGATTGATAGGTTTGAGCCAGAGTACATACATTGACAAAATACTGAAAAGGTTCAGTATGGATCAATCAAAGAAAGGAAATGTTCCTATTGGGCAAGGGATAAAGCTTAGTCGTAAGCAATGTCCTGTGACAGTTGAAGAACGTCAACGCATGGATAAGATTCCTTATGCGTCAGCTATAGGATCTATCATGTATGCCATGGTATGTACTCGGCCAGATGTCTCTTTTGCTTTGAGCATGACAAGTAGATATCAGTCTGATCCAGGTGATAGTCACTGGACTGCTGTCAAGAGTATTCTTAAGTACTTGAGAAGAACTAAAGATACATTCTTGATATATGGAGGCTCGGACGAAGATCTTGTTGTAAATGGTTACACGGATGCAAGTTTCCAAACTGATCAAGATCAGATGCAGTCACAGTCTGGGTATGTGTTCATCCTGAATGGAGGTGCGATAAGTTGGAAGAGTTCTAAGCAAAGCACGATAGCTGCATCTACAACAGAAGCCGAGTATATTGCTGCATCAGATGCAGCCCAAGAGGCTGTTTGGATCAAGAAGTTCATCGAAGAACTTGGTGTCGTTCCTAGCATAGTGAATCCTGTGAGCCTCTTGTGTGACAACAATGGGGCAATATCACTTGCTAAGGAACCTAGTGTGTCACAGAAATCCAAACATATACTTCGGCGTTTTCACTACATAAGAGAAGTCATCTCAAGAGGAGATGTGAAGATATGCAAAGTTGCGTCTGAAGACAATATTGCCGATCCACTAACAAAAGCTCTTTCACAAGCTGTACATGATGGTCATACTAGGTCCATGGGTATTAGATACATTTGAAGATTGGACTTAGGGCAAGTGGGAGATTGTTAGAGATTGTGCCCTAAGCCAATGTTGGATTATGTAAACAATCTTCTTAAGTCATTAATAAAGACTTATTTTATCATATATATTTGTATGTTAGTATTTATGATAATGTATCCATGAATTAATTGTGTAATTCTAAATTTCCCTAGTCGATTGTTATTATGGGAATAATAACAAACTAAGACTAGTGTGAGTGATAATGGATATTCATAAGATGAATATAGTGTATACAGATACAGATTATACTCACGGGCAATGTGTTAGAGAACATGTTGCTGGAGACCCACTATAAGATCAAGTTCATGGTCACGTGTCACAACTGATCTTGATTATAGTAGTGTCATCAGCTGATTCCTTTGACCTGAGGTCACCATGGATTCCGGGATGAACTCATGTTGTGCTTTGACGCAGTCAAACGCTGCTTGTAACAGAGTAGTTATAAAGGCTGTTGTTGGGTGCAATGTGACTCATGCTTAGGGATGTGAGTGACAGATATGGGATTTTGTCCCTCTCTAACAAGAGAGCGATATCACTGGGCCCCTCGATAAGTAAGACTGTTAAATGCATGGCCGTGCTCAAATAATTGATAAGAGTATCAATTGATTTGTCTGAACAGTTTACTTTGAGATCGAGAAAGCATATGATTAATTATATAAGATTGACAAGTGTACCATGTCTTATAATTAATCTTGATATCAAAGAGACAAAAGGGAATATGACATTCTATAAATAGGTATTGGATCATTCCAATCATATTAATTGGGTAGTCGTAATGGCTTGCTAGAGTCCGCTTGTGACCTATAAGGACATTATGGTAATTTCCTCATTGCCAATTAATATGATCCTATGGGGTCACACACAAGAGCAAAATGAAGTTCATCTTATCGGGTATAAATTATTATTGGATAATAATTTATGAATGAGAAAGAGAATAAATATATATAGTGATATATATTTATGTATGTATATATAAATATTAATGTGATTAATATTGCATAAAGTATGCTACATATTATAATTAAATTATATGGAGATATAATTAATTATAATATTATATATACATATATGTATTATGGAGAATTGATTTGATTTAATGTTAATTGAGAATTAATATTAAATTGTGTGGGTTAATATATAATTATAACTAATAGGTGTATTAGGTTATAATTATAATTAACTATTTAGGTTAATTATTTAAGGAAACAATTGACCTAAACCTAACACAACTCTACAACCCTAATAGACTAAGGAATTCGGCCACAACACTAAAAATCCAAAGGGGGCAGCCGAAATTCCAAGCTCTCCAACACATAGAAAATTTGATTTTCTGCCTCTCTCTCTCAATTCAAGGAAACCGTTTCTTGTATCCCGGCGCTAGCACGCGGTGGACGTATTGCTCCGTGTGGATCAACCGTAGAGGGAAGCAATTTTGGTTCCTATTGATTCAATCTTCAAAGAATTAAGGTAATTCTTTAACCCTCTTTCCAATTCAATGCAATATACATGGATCCTTGGCGGGGATTAATCCGTTTTCTTTCCGCTGCGTATTTTGTTTTGTGTGATTAATCCCCTTCAGATTCCAAGTGTGCCCTTCACGATCATTTCATTCTATGACATATCGAGTACCCCAAAACTACCCGTGTTCCGCCCGTGCATCGGATTGCACTCGGCCATTTCACAAAAATCATATCATTCAATAGAAGACCATAAGGGTCCTAGATTTATTTTTATGTGGCGGTTCACGTGATGTCATGAAATGGCATCATACACATTTATCATAGGCATCCTGGTGATGTTGAAGTCCTGTTTGTGCATTATGGTTCACATTAGACCATTTCATAACATCATGAAATCATTCAAGGTACTCCCCGAGTACCAGATTAGTACACGTATAGGGGCATTCGATAGCATTATCAAAATCATGCAAGGTGTTCCACGAACACCGAACCTCTGTCTATGTCTCGAATTGCACGTGACTTTTTTGTAACATCATTTCATACCACTTGCCTCAAAGGCATTAAAACTCTGTCCATGGGACGGCCCCCATGTGACCATTTCATTTCATACCATTGACCTACAAAGCATCGAAACCCTGCCCATGTGTCGGCACACATACGACCATCTCACTACAATTCATTAGGTTCCCCAAAGGCGCCAAACCTCTATCCGTGTGGTGGCTCCTATAAGACATCTTTGCATTATTTTACATACCATTGGGCACTCTTGTGAAATCCCAAACAAAGGACATTCAAACATGCAAAGATCATCCTCATTTTCATCTCTATTCATGAAGCATCATTCAAGCATTATTCTCCACGACACCACGTCATTCATTTGCCATCCCTAACTCTCCACTTATGATGTAGGACCATACACACGTGAGACCAGGAAATACCAAAGCTCCTTAAAGATAGTTCACAGAGTAAGCTGGATTGACCAAGGATAAGGTCTCAAGCTTTAAGGGCTGTTGGGGAATAGAAAACAATAATGACTGATAGTGATTCTGATTCGGAAGAGGAAGTGGAGATGGCCAATCAAACACCAAGTCTTGCTGATGCCCTGAAGGATTTCCTGAGATCCCAGGATTTCCGTGACTTGCTGAAAGAAGAGATGCAGGTTGTGGTAAGAGAAACTGAGGAAACCAGCACCAGTAGGCCCGGAAAGGAAAAGGTAGACGAGTCCTCTCAATTTGGGGCTGATGTCTCAACCAGTGTGGAGAAGCCACAAGAAATGGAAGCAACCATGGAAAAGAAAATAAAGGCTAAGTATTTAGAGCTAGATGAAGTGGTGGCTGAACTGAAGAAAAGGGCCAACATCAGCCTGGGCTCCAAGAGAGGGGTGAATGTAGTAGCAATGATCAACAAGGGCATTGAGACCTTCCCTATTGGGTTTCAAGTGCTGAAAGTCCCTTCCTACAAGGGGATTGGTTCACTGGAGGCCCATGTGAACCTCTATGCACGAGTCACGTTGACGGCAGGTGCCACTAAGCAGCGATTGATCAACTTTTTTCGGACCACACTTGAGGACGGTGCACTAAGCTGGTATAACTCTTTGTCTAAAGATGTGCAATCAGACTAGGAGGCCTTGTCATCATCCCTCATCAAATACTACAGCTTCAACACCAAGATATATACGACCTGGAAAGGGTTAAGCAATGACAGAATGAATCCTTTGATGCTTATTATCAGAGATGGATGAACAAAATGATCCTACTAACGAACCACCCGACGAGGATGAGTTGATCGAGAAGTTGATTGATGGTAGTCGGGACATTTTCAGGAACAACATGAAGTTCCACTCTTTCGGTGAACTCAGAAAAGTATACAGTATGGTAATGAAAATTAAGAGAGATGAAGAAGAAAGGGCAGTAAACCAAAGGGGCAGCAGAGGCTCTGGGTATAGTTCCAGCTACCGGTCGACTACTATAGCTGGGTCGAGCGGTGGGTCCAGCTCTGGTGATGCAAGCAAGGGCAGTCAGTATTTAGAGGGTAAACAAGCAGGTTGCCATCGTGTCTCAGCAACGAGAAAACTAAGGCAAAAATCCAGATAGTCAAGGCATATCACCCTGGGCCTTCTCCTTGGCTAAGATCTTCACCAAGTGTAGAAACGGTGGTCTGTTGAACTCTCTTAGGCCGTTTGAGAAGCCAGTAGAGGAAGACAAGGACAACTTCTGTACCTACCATGTCATGGTGTGGCATAGAACCAACAATTGTTATAAGCTGAGGGATGCGATCCAGAAGCTGATCGACGAGGGGAAGCTACAAAAGCCTACCAAGCCCAGCACCAAGACGAATCCACTGCCATTATTTAAAAGGCAAGTTAATATGGTACAGTCGAGGCTGCCGGATAATTTCATCTTCCCGCAGGTCCTGCAGGCAAACCCTATGGTGCAGTCTGTGATGGCCTATGAAACAGGGGCATAGTCAGAATGTGAAGAGTTGACAAAGCAGAAAGTGGTAAAGCTAGTGAGTTTGGACGATCTAGACTCTGAAGATGAGTACGAAGAGTATGGTTGCAGTGAGACAGCTAAGCCTCCGATTGCCAAGGAGCTGAGGGTACCCGAAGTCAGAAATGTAACAAGGAGTGGCAGGGTTTACCAGCAGCCGATTCAGCAAAATGATAAGGCACCAGTGACTGGGTCAGGCAGTATGTCAGCACCGAAGGAGATAGAAAAGGAAGACCTGGTTATCTCCCAACTGAAAAAGACTCCTGCACAGGCCAGTCTGTGGCCCTTATTGTTGACTTCCAAGGAACACCGAGTAGCACTAGTTAAAAAGCTGTCTGAAACCGAAGTTTCTGCTCTGGCATCTCTGGAAGCCATGTGTTGCTTGTTAGACTAGATCCATGTCGGGTCCCCTAACATTGTATTTTCTAAAAAAGACATGCCACACAGGGGAAGGGCTCACAACAAAGCCCTTTATGTCAAGGTCAACATCATGGATCGAGTCATGCCTTGCTTGATGGTAGACGAAATGTCTGCCCTGAACATATATCCATTGAAAATGTTGCCATTTCTAGGTCTGAGCGAAGACAGCCTAAAAAATTCCTCCACTATGATTAGGGCTTATGATGATTCGAAGAGGACCGTGATTGGGACTTTTGAGACTGAAGTAGAAGTGGGACCAGTCAAGTCGATGGTCGTTTTTACTATGATTGAGGTTACATTCTCCTTACTGTTAGGGAGGCCCTGGTTTCATCCGTTGGGGGGTGTCCCTATTAGATATGCCCTAGTCCCGAGGAATTGGTCCTTGTATTTGTATTATACATTTATTGGATTTATGTATTATAGTCATTTGTGTTATTAATAAAGGCATTAATTCATTTATTATATTTATCTTGTGCAATATATTAAATGAAGTATCCAATGGACATATCCATATCCATGATGACAAGTGTCATGCACTTGGCAGTAAGACC
Organism: Euphorbia tirucalli; assembly: GCA_039660915.1. Taxonomy (NCBI): domain Eukaryota; kingdom Viridiplantae; phylum Streptophyta; class Magnoliopsida; order Malpighiales; family Euphorbiaceae; genus Euphorbia; species Euphorbia tirucalli. The sequence goes on along the minus strand of CM077636.1, from coordinate 35,813,372 downwards.
ATGGATAGGGTAAACGATATGACCATAAATAGATCCGTAGTCTGTTCTAGTCATGGGAATGAGTGCAACAAGAGACTATCATTAACCTGGTTGTATGGTGGTGTCTTACCGGTCATTAGACATGGGATGTCAACCAAGTTAATGGGTACATGTAAAAAGGGCATGGTACTGGATAGATCCACTAAACGAGAAATCCACGTGGTATAGTATCACAAGTGATTCTCGTGTAGTACTTGTATGGATCCTTTGACCTGACCATATGATGGTGTTGCATGTGAGGTCGCATACTTAGGGGTACGCCTAAAGGGCCTGTAATAGGGTGCCAAGTATGGGTACTTTCGGGAATGCTATGGATATGTAGAAGGGATTTGTCACTTAGTAGTCCACTGGGAAGATATCACCGGCCTCTTGACGAATGTGACTGATAAGAGTGTCACCACACCCAAACGAGTTGGAACTTGTTTATGAGCTTCAGTGCATTCGAGATCAAGTTAATGTCCGGACACAAAAGAGGGTGATCAGTCCATACCTTTGTGTTGGACACCAATATCGATGACATGGGATATGCAAGTTCAAACTATAGGGTTATGATAACAGTTAGACTGCCATCTCCATCTTTATTGGGGGCTGCAGTGGCTTGCTAGAGCCCAACTGTAGTCTGTGGGCCACAGGCCCACTGCCAACATAAAGATGGGCCCACAGGATCATACACATTGAGCGACTGAACACTGACTTAAGGAATCACATGTATACTTGGAGTATACACTCTGGAGAGAGAGGTATATAGTAATTATATTATAAAGATCAATTGGATTTATCATAATAATAAAATTAATATTTGATTGGCTCTTTATAATCAATTGGATTAATTATGAGATTATTTCCTAGGTGGAAATATTCATATGTATAGGTTTACATATAAATTAATTTTGTGATGATCTAATTTTAATTTGATGGATTAAATTAATTAGTCAAACCAATTTTAATTTAAATGTAAATAATATGTTACTTGGTGTAATATATTAAATACATGGGTAAATTAAAATTGGGCTTGAAATTAGTTTAAACCAGACTAATTAAAATAGGTTTGGGCCTGAATTAAAAGAAGGAAGCCCACAGATGAAGGAGCCAGCTTGGGCCAAAATTCCCTTGGGCATTTCAGCCACCTAGGGTTTAAGCATCCATCTAGCCGAAATTGACCCAAGCCTCCCTCTCCAAAGTTTTGTGTTTTCGACACTAGCACGAGTGGTATTCGTTAGGCGCTCGTGTACGTGAATGGGGAGGGATTCTAAGTTGATTCTTGTGGTCTGCATCCATCTCTGAAAGAGAAATTCCGGGTAAGAGATTTATCTCTTTTAATTAAATTTTTGTTTTTCCAATTTCCATCTCAATTGCTCTTGGCCACGGATTTGAGGAAATCATCGCGTTCTTCCACTTTAATCGGGTGATTTCCGGTGACAAATCCCAACAGTCCCTTCAACTCTGCATCAGAAGGTTAAGTTTTCAATAGGGGTTGAAGTTGTGATAGTCGAGGCAGACTCCCAGTCCATGATTGCTGTAGTTAGTGAGGAGACCATACCATTCGGCGGTTTCCAAGTTGCTATGGTCAGCGAGGAGGAGACCATGAATGCTCCAATGGTCATCTATGAGAATTATATGCAAGAATGGTTGTCTAGATACCCTCACAGGCATGATTTTGTTCCGGGTGTGGGACTCAGGGCCAATCTACAAGGTGTGCCCGAATTTAACATTGATTCTGGGAAGCCGAGGCAGTTTGGCTTAGGCTACACGGTGGAGGTATCTGAAAAGAAAGATATGAGAAAAGGAGAGAATGGCAAGCCCATGGTGAAACCATTTATTAAGCCTGGTGAACAACTGTACAAGGGGCAAACTAAACCAGTGAAGGTCGGGAGCATCAAACTCCCAGGCTTTGAGATATTTTCTGATGTCGTGGACTTTGAAAAGAGCCAGGAGGAGCCAGTTGCACCAGTGATAGTGGAGGGGGCAATTGTTAAGCCTGTCATCCCCCAGGAGAAACCATCTAAAATGATGGCAAAAGCAGCAGAAGTGACCAAGGGGAAAGTTGAAGAAAAGGTCTATGATGAATCTGTGAAAGCAATTTCAGAGGCACTGACTGTCGCCTTAGGCAAGGCATTTGTGAGCACTGGTTTTTTCCGACCTCTGTGATGAGAATTCCTTAGTTACCTGTGGACCGGACGAGCTCGAATAGTACCTGAAAGTGACAAGATTATTGCCTCCAGTGTCTCAAACATCCTGAAAGCCAGGCTATCCGTGATCTGAAGCCCCCGAAAAGGTCTCCCGAATCATTTCCAAGGTTTGGTCTGCGCGTCTGACTTTTGAAATTTTACCCCAACTCTAGGTAGAACCGGGCGGCTCTAGTGGTTAAACCAAGATGCCGTACAAAGCAAAGAAGCTTGGCTTGACAAAAAAAAATTGGTGCAGAAATTTCTGAGGTCAGACGGCTGATTGATTGAGCGAAATGAGTGAGAGAGAGTGAGATAAAAGAGAGGAAATCAGAAGAAAGGAGGACTCTTTTTGGACACTTTTTGGACTTTTGGAGGGATTTCAGTTCTCAGAAAAAAAAAGAGAGAAAGAGAGGTAGAGAAACCAGGTGCTAAGGAGAACTCTAAACCATAAACTCAAAACCCTAAACCAATCTCAAAACATTGTTGACAAATCCTACAACCCTTACTCTTTGATTCAGGATCATTTTAGCTTGGTTTCGGATCCTTTCGGACCGTCATGGGATTCGACCGGTTGAGTTCCCAGGGCACATTTCAAAGCTCTCAATCTGTTTCTTGACGTTCCAAACATCCAAACAACATCAAGGTAAACTCTGAGAGGCCCTAAAACCTGTTTGCATTGTGTTTTCTATGCGTTTTCTTTCATTTTGCAAAAATCCAGAAACTAGGCTGCCCACCATAACCGTACGGCTGTGTTCATGATGAACAGAGCCGGCTGGCTCAAACTTTAGAGCCGCCCGGCTCTGTCTGGTCCTCAGGGACAGATTTCCAGTCTGTCCCGATTGGCCAAAAACAGCCCGTTTCCCATTTTAAACATTTTGTTGCGATCATTTTCGGCCAAATCCATCCGTATGTCATAATATTTTGGTTTTCAAATTTCTGTACATACAAATATTAGGGTTTTTGATGTTTCTCGGGTTTATTTCCTGAGTCTCGGGGTTATTTTATCCGAATTGGATCCATAGTTTAGTATTAGCAAACCCCCGGATCCTACCAAATCCCCTGAAAATATTAAAAACATGCAAAATAGTATTTTTCTCAAATGTTTTTGATGTGTTTATTGCATTTTGGACCCCAGATGAATGTTGAGTTTAGGAACCCACACGAACGGAATCCTGAATTCCGGGATAACTGACCCACAAAAACGGAAATTTGCATGTAACAGAGCCAAATGTTCTCCAAAAAATTATTTTCCAGCACAAAAATCTAGAGGGCGTTTCAAAACCATTTTCCAAGTCTAACCAGTCTGACCGATCGTGCCGAACCGGTTACCCCCTAAATGCATGCTTTCATTTCCCAAATCCCAATTCTGTCATGATTTGAGTCCTATTTGTGTTTATAATATAAATTGCGCTAACCAGTCTGTTTTGCAGCATTTATTTTTATTTTTTTGCTGTATTTAATAGATTAATTCGTGTATTTAGGTAGTTGTACTTTTTAGATCCTAGTGTACTTAGGCGCTTGTAGCGTGAGGACGAGAGTTTTTACATTTTATTCAATTTGGTTGTATAAGCGGCCTTTACTATTCTTTTGTATATTTTAGATGTTGGCTTTATTTTTCTGCAATTTATTTTATGCATTCTGCTTTAGCACGGGGATAATAAAATAAACAAGTTGTGGTTAGAAAGATAATAAATTGAATAAATATGGCTTTATAAATAATAATCGAATACAAGCTTGAGGTTAAGTAGGTAAGTTGTCCGAACCCTGAATCTCTAAATTAGGTACAGCGGTCTGCGCTCGGTAGGGAGCTGCACCGGAATTTCCCGGATGAGCTGATCCGGGTGGCGACTCTATCACTGATCTCGAAATTTAAGTTTCAAGGTCTTTAGGTAATAAATTGGGAAAATGTTTTCTACAAAACGAATTTCAAAATAAACAAATGTTTTTATCCAATAAAAAATAAACAAACCCGCTTTTTCCAAAACATCACAAAAACCCGTTTTTTTGAAAACCCCCAGTTTGCTTCGCCGCATTCCTCTTCTTTTTAAAGAAAAATGTTGTCCGCTTAGAGTGGCAACTCCGCTGGGGATAATGTTGTTTCTTTAAAAGTTTTTTTTTATAAAAGCTTAAGGAACTTAGGCAACTATTGAAATATGACCTCGCTTGTATTCGTTTATCAATTTATAAAAGCTATATTTATTCAACCCTTGCATATCATGACATTTTCTTCTACTCAACCCCTCAAATACACTTTTAGCCTCGGTTTACCCAAGAAGGTGGAGTACCTCTACCGCCAGGATTGGAGACACCCGACAGGTTAAACCAATTAGAGCTTCACATGACCTTACATCGTGTTCTATGGTAGGGAAGTGTTTATTTGCTATGGGAGCCTCTACGACCCTTGGTTTGACTTTGGCCCACATGTAATGGCTTAGTAACTTCCCCTAGGATTTCCACAACATAAATCTAAAATTGAACGATTGAGTGTGTGCCTTTGATATCCCCTGTTGATACCAAAGAGACCCAACACCTAGGAAGAAAACGTGACCAATCGAAAGGAGAAATAAGGTCGGAAGGGAGAGCATATTTTTGCATGTGCTAACATTTGCTCCGTGGTGATTTTCTCTTCACTTTTTTCATGAAGCATTTAAAAATGCATAATCATCTCATGTGCCATTTCTAATCACATTTTCGTGCAGCCATCTTTAAATACATATGCATATGTGTGACATTTATGCTAGCCACATCTTCATGCAGCCATTTTAGAACACCGACATATGCGTGACACTAATCATATTTTTGTGCAGCCATGGCATTTTATTCATGTGCCATTTACATCTCGCGTGCGACATTTCCATGAAGCATACACAACATTGGTCTGTGTGTCATGCATCTTAACCACATTTTTGTGTAGCCATTTGCATTTTCATATGACATACGCATCCACATCATATTACCCCACCTAATCAAAGGATGTTTCAAGTATGCCCCTCACGATCATTTCATTCCATGACATGTCGAATACCCCAAAACTATCCGATTTCCGCTTGTGCACCGGATCGCACTCGGCCATTTCACGAAATATCATATCATTTAATAGTAGACCATAATGGTTCTATATTTGCTTCCGTGCGACAGTTCGTACGATGCCATTACATGACATCACGTTCATTCATCATAGGTGTCCCGGTACCGCTGAGTCTTGTTTGTGCATTATGTTTCATATCGAACCATTTCATAACATTGTGAAATCATTCGAGGTGCTCCCCGGGTGCCAGATTAGCACACATATAGGGGCATATCATAACATTATTAACTCATGCAAGGTGTTCCATGAACACCGAATCTCTGTACGTGTCTCGGCATACACGTGGCCTGTTTGCAATATCACTTTATATCGGATGCCCGAAAAGCATCAGAACTCTATTCGAGGAATGAATTCCACGAGACCCTTTCATACCATCTCATTTTGCCTTAAGAAGCATCAAAACTTTGTCCGTGTGTTGGCACACAAGCGACTGTTTCATAACCTCCACTAGGTGCCTCAAAAGAGCCGAACCTCCGTTCGTGTGTCAGCTCACACAATCCCTTTGCATCTTCCTTTGCGTAACATTAGGCATTCTTGGAATGTCCGGACTAAAGAACTCGCACCCATTATCGCTTTCATTCATGAAGCATCAAACATACACTATCATTTTTGTGTTATCCTAATCATGCCTTCATACAATCATTTTCAAAGCATCAAGATTTGTATGACATTGATGCTAACCATGTCTTTGCGCAGCCTTGATATTTCATTCGCATGCCAAACGCGTATTGTGTGTTAACATTTCCACATAGCCTAAAAAGCATCGACCTACATGTCATGTGTCCTAACCATATTTTTCTACAGCCACCTACACTCTAGATGACATATGCATTCATCCCTTGCACGTATGACATCATTCTGTACGTCATGCATCCTGACCACATTTTTCTACAGCCACTTGCATTATGTGTGACATATGCATTTACACCGTTTCATTCCATTACACCTAATAAAGGATGTTCCAGGGATGCTCTATCATGATCATTTCATTTCATAACAGGTGTCCCAAAGCCACTCATGTTTTGCCTGTGCCCTGGTTTGCACTCTGCCATTCCTCTGTATCATTACATTCACTAGGAGACCACAACAGTCCTAGATCTATCTTCGTGTGAGTAGTTACATGAAAAACATTGCACAATATCTCATCCATCCATCATTGGTGCCACGGGGATACCAAGATCTTGCTTGTATGTCATGATCCACATCGAATTGCTCATAACATTATCGAATCATCCAGGGTACTCCATGAGTGCCTAGTCACTACACATATAAAGGCATTCCATGACATTACTAAATCATGCAAGGCATTCCACGAATGCCGAATCTTTGTCCGTGCCTCAGGTTGCACGTGACTCACTAATAATATCATTCGATATTGGATGCAACAAAAGCATCAGAACTCTGTCTGTGTGTCGGTATACACACGACCATTTCATAACATCCATTAGGTGCCTCAAAAGCATCAGAACTCTGTCCATGTATCGGCACACGTGACCATTTTATGACATCCACTAGGTGCTCCAAAGGCACCTAACCTATGCCCGTGTGCGGGATCACACGCTGTCTGTCAGCATTACTTTTTTGCATAGCATAGATAATAAAGAAAATCATTCTCATTCTTATTTCTATCCATCTGACATCATTCAATCGCATCAACCCATGACCATACATTTCATTCATACATAAAAACAAGGAGCTCCCCGAGCTCTGAAACTCAGCTCACGTACCAAGCACGTTATCTCATAGCATTTCATCACATAAAAGCCCAAGGTGCTCTCCGATCACCGAAACACTATCCGAGTACCGAGCACACCATTCCATCTTATCTTATTTCATTTCATGCATGAAAACTCAGCGTGCTCCCTGAGCGCTTACAATTAAGTTTGGCCACCGTGGTCAAACTAATTTTAATTTAGATGTAAATAACATATTGCTTGGAGTAATATATTAAATACATGGGTATATTAAAACTGGGCTTGAAATTAATTTAAACCAGAATAATTAAAATTAGACTGGGCCTAAATTAAAACATGGAAGCTCGCACAGAATGGAATGGAGCCAGCTTGGGCTTGAATTCCCCTAAGGGAATTCAGCCACCCTAGGTATAAAGCCTAGGGTGAAATTTCGGCCATCAACTCTTGCACACTAAGTAGCCGAAATTTCCATAGCCTCTCCTCCCCTTAGTTTTGTTTTTCCCAACGCTAGCACGGGTTGCATTCGCCAAGCGTTCGTGTACGTGAGAGTGGAGGAATTCTAAATTGAGTTCTGCAGTCATCATCCGTCTCTGAAAGAGATTTTTCTGGTAAGAAATTCAATCTCTTTCTATTTAATTTTATGTTTTTCAATTTCCATTTCAATTGCTCCTGGGACTGGATTTGAGGAAATCACCGCGTTCTTCCGCTTTTATCGGGTGATTTCCGGTGACAAATCCCAACAGTGGTATCAGAGCGGGCTTTTGATCCGTGGAAATTGATTAATTTGGTTGAATCCCTGTTTTGAAATTGGATGTTTTTTGATTGGGATTCTTGGTATGGGTTTTATGATTTTTCCTATATGTTTTATGCAATGAAAATTAAATTTGCATATAGGTTTATGTTAGTTTAATTTTATTGTGTAATTTTGTAATTCTTGGTGAATTGCTTTGGATGGTGATTGGTTGTTTTATTTTTTTTAATTCTGTTTAAAAAAAAAAAAAAAAAATCGGCCTCCCGCTGGGCGGCCACTGCACAGCGGCAGTGCCGCTGCAGGCGGCAGCCACTGCTGGGCAGTGGCTGCCTGCTGCTAGGGCAACTCTGTTGCCCTAGCTGCAGCTGCCGGGCCCAGTGTTTTGGATTTTGCGGGTATTTGGGTCCGGGGCCCAGTTTTGAAATTTTAATTGGTTTTAAAATTCGTGTGTTTAAATTTATGTAATTTAAATGCGCATGGTTTCTTGGATGAATTTTATTTCATTCATGTGATATTAGTTTTGGAAATTAATATGGTTAATGGAAATTGGTTCGGGTAATTTTGGCATAATCACTCGGACGGCTAAATTGGACCCATGGTTTCCCAATTCCAGTGGGAGCAGTTGGACTGCCTGGGCTGGAGGCCCAAAGCCCGTTAAGGGTTAGAACCATGGTGGGCCAAAATTGGCGATTTCCAAATAATGGCTTTGACATAATTTAAATGGGCTTAAATCATGCATTTTGACATGCTTTTGAATTGTATGTATTGGATGCATATGTATGGTTGAATGAATGTATGATTGGATGCTATTGGGCCTTTTACGAGTTGGGTTGTATTTTTCTTTTGGGTAAATACGGCCTGCGTGTCGTTTTCTTTTAATGTAATTTTATTTTATTTAAGTTAAATATTATAAAATTTGTAAAAGAAGAAGCCCATGGAGTGGTGAGCCCAATTGGAGGTGCAAGCCCAAATTGGAGGTGCAAGCGCAGAAGGAGAAGATGGAGGCCCACCTAATATATGTTTCTAGTATAGGTTTACTAGAATAATATTAGGATGTAATATAGGCCCATAGCAGTCCATTTTAATTTTATTTAATCATTTTATATTCATTTGCATGTATGAATGTATGTTACAAATAGCTCATTCACCCGCCTTATGTATGTAAGCCGTTATAATTGAATCTAATAACCAAACGGAAATTACTAAGTCGCTTAAAAGTGCTTCCCTCATTCAAAACCGAATCGAGGTGGGAATAGGCCAGTTGTAGACCATGCCCTCGCAGGATGCGCTGGAGTATTGTCACTTTGTACTGGGTTAGAGTATGGGATACTCTAACACTTGAATGGAGGTTTTGACTTAGCATGGGTAGTAGGATTCTCCTGGCCCTAAGCACAGATGGGTAAGTGCCAACAAGCCCATCAAACCAAGAGTCCCTAGGTTGGGATTGGACGGCGTTCCTACCTAAATAATTGAGGTATAGTTGTACCAAACCCTCGTTTGGCTATATCTTAATGAAATATGGATCTCGGCCCATGAGCCCAACAACTCGGTTTAAATTAATAACTTGATTCATTATTAATTTTATATGGGAACAACAAAGTAAAGCCCTTTATTAACACTCTAAATGTTTTTCTGTGTAGAAACACCCAAATGGCAAACACTAATACCTTATCACTGCGATCGATTCTTGAGAAGGACAAGCTTTCCGGTCCTAACTTTTTAGACTGGTCTAGGAACTTGAGGATAGTTCTAAGACAAGAGTCGAAAGAGTATGTGCTGGAAAGGCCTGTGCCGGCTGCGCCTCAGGGATGTAATCCGATGGCTGCACAGCTAGCGGAATACGAGGCGCACGTCAAGGACAACCGGGATGTGACGTGCCTTATGTTGGCGTGCATGGTCCCCGAACTGCAAAAGCAGTTTATGGACCATCAAGCCTATGCTATGATAACAACTCTCAATGAGATGTTTCAGGAGCAAGCTCGTCAGGAAAGGTACCTGACCAATAAGGCATTCCACTCTTGTAAGATGGGGGCCAGGACATCTGTGAGTGCTCACGTGCTCAAGATGAAGAGCTACTTGGATACTTTGGCCCGTCTCGGATCGCCTATCTCTCAAGAGTTGGCGGTGGACACAATCCTCGCGTCCTTGCCGGATTCTTATGATCAGTTCATCCTCAACTACAATATGCAAGGGATGAACCGTACTGTCAGTGAGATGCATGGGATGCTTAAGCTTACTGAGCAGTCGATCAAGAAGACTCCGCCGGTGCTGCTGGTTAACAAGGGGAACGCCCCTCTTGCTAAGGGTAAGGCCAAGGAAAAGGCCAAGGCTAAGGCCAAAAAGGCCAAAGCCAAGAAGGCCAAGGCCCAACCCAAAGGCCAGCAGAAGGCAGGTCCTGAGGACGTCTGTTTCGGGTGCAGACAGGCGGGCCATTGGAAGAGATCGTGTCCCAAGCTGATGGGAGAGCAGAGAAGGGGCCAAGGTGCGTCCTCTTCAGGTATTTATGTTATAGATATTAACCTTACTGTTTCAACATCCTGGGTATTGGATACTGGATGTGGTTCTCACATTTGTTGCAATGTGCAGGGACTTAAGAACAGAAGGTTGCTGGGGTCGGGTGAGGTGGACTTACGGGTCGGGAATGGAGCTAGGGTTGCTGCCATAGAGATCGGCGAATACCACCTAATGATGCCTAGCGGATTGGTTTTAATTTTAGAACATTGTTACTTTGTACCTGCTATGTGCAGGAATATTATTTCTGTATCAATGTTGGACATTTCTGGATTTGAATTTTCTATTATAAATGGTCATATTTCTATATCCAAAGAGGGATTATTTTATGGAGATGCTCTATTAAATAATGGCCTGTATGTCCTGGACTTAAATGAAACCAATCACATCTATAACATAAACACGAAAAGGGTTAAGCCTAACGAACTTAATCCAGTCTACCTATGGCATTGTCATCTTGGCCACATAAACGAGAAGCGCATAGCTAGGCTTCACAAAGCTGGGGTCCTAGGGTCATTTGACTTGGAGTCATTTGATACATGCGAATCGTGTTTAAGAGGCAAGATGACAAAGGCGCCTTTTAGCAAAAGAGCTGAAAGGGCCACTGGCTTGTTGGACCTAATACATTCAGATGTATGTGGACCTATGAGCGCAGCAACCAGAGGTGGACATCTGTACTTCGTCACGTTCACGGATGATTTCAGCAGATATGGCTATGTCTATCTGATGAAACACAAGTCCGAAACCCTTGATAGGTTCAAGGAATTTAGGAACGAGGTACAGAACCAGCTAGGCAGGAATATCAAAACCCTTCGGTCGGACCGAGGCGGTGAGTATATGAGCCTAGAGTTTGACTCATACTTGAGAGAGCATGGAATAGTTCCACAGCTCACTCCTCCCGGAACACCACAATGGAATGGGGTGTCCGAACGGAGGAATAGGACCTTGTTGGACATGGTCCGCTCAATGATGAGTCAAGCAACTCTCCCAATTAGCTTCTGGGGACACGCCCTCGAGACAGCAGCTCTCATCTTAAACAATACTCCGACTAAGGCAGTGGAAAAGACCCCATATCAGATATGGACGGGCAAGGAGCCCAATGTGTCTTTCCTAAGGATTTCGGGATGCGAAGCACATGTCAAGAAATTGACTAGTGGCAAGCTGGAGCCCAAAACCGATAAATGCCTGTTTGTGGGCTACCCTAGGGAAACCAAAGGGTATTACTTCTACAACCCCACGGAGAACAAGGTGTTCGTGGCAAGGAAGGGGGTGTTTCTGAAAAAGGAGTTCCTTTCCAAGAAAGATAGTGGGAGCAACGTTGAACTCAGGGAAGTTCAAGGTCCACAAGCTCCTGAAGAGGATAGCTTGGAGGCCCAGGTGGAGCTTCCACAAGTGGAGGCACCGACCCAGGCCACACAGGAACCTAGAAGGTCTGGTAGGGATCGTCGGGAACCGGAGAGGTATGGTTTTCTTGTCATCGATGATCAAACTCTTCTCATCTGGGATGAAGAAGAACCCAAAACCTACCAAGAGGCTATGGCTAGCCCACAGTCTGCGAATTGGCGTAAAGCCATGGAGGCAGAAATGCAATCTATGTACGATAATCAAGTTTGGAACTTGGTTGATCCACCTCTGGGTGCTAAGGTAATAGGTTGCAAGTGGTGCTATAAGCTAAAAGCTGATAACACCTTCAAGGGGCGTCTGGTTGTGAAAGGTTTCAGACAAGTCCATGGGATAGACTATGATGAAACTTTCTCACCAGTAGCCATGCTCAAGTCCATCAGGATACTGCTGGCCATAGTCGCATGGTATGACTATGAGGTTTGGCAAATGGATGTCAAAACTGCTTTCCTTAATGGGAAGCTACTCGAGGATGTGTACATGACACAACCTGAGGGTTTTGTCGATCCTAAGTATCCGGGAAGGGTATGCAAACTTCTAAGGTCCATTTATGGACTGAAGCAAGCATCCCGTAGTTGGAATCTAAGATTCAATGAGGCTATAAAGGAATATGGCTTCATACAGAATCTGGATGAGCCTTGTGTGTATAAGAGGACTAGTGGGAGCATTGTCACATTTTTGGTACTGTATGTAGATGACATCCTACTCATTGGAAGCGACATACCTACACTGCAAGGGGTAAAGCAGTGGCTGAGTAAGTGCTTCGCAATGAAGGACTTAGGCGAAGCTGAGATGATCCTAGGGATCAGGATCTATAGGGATAGATCAAATCGGCTTCTGGGCCTAAGTCAGGCTTCGTACATTGACAAAGTTCTGAAAAGATTCAGCATGGACCGGGCCAAGAAAGGTTTCTTGCCAAGGGGCCATGGGCTGAAACTTAGTAAGAAGAACTGTCCTAAAACAAGGGAGGACAGGGAGAACATGAAATTGGTTCCGTACGCCTCGGCTATTGGATCAATTATGTACTCTATGTTGTGTACGAGACCTGATGTCACCTTTGCACTGAGTATGACGAGCCGATACCAGCAGGATCCCGGGGAGGATCACTGGAAAGCTGTCAAGGCAATCCTCAAGTACCTTAACCGGACTAAGGATAGCTTCTTGGTGTATGATGGTCAGGAAGTGTTATCAGTTACTGGGTATACTGATGCAAGCTTCCAGACTGACCAAGATGAGTACCAATCGCAGTCAGGGTATGTATTCTTGCTGAATGGTGGTGCTGTAAGCTGGAGGAGCTCAAAGCAACCAACCATAGCGGACTCTACAAGAGAAGCTGAGTACATCGCCGCGTGTGATGCAGCTAAGGAAGCTGTGTGGATGAAGAAGTTTATCACTGAGTTGGGAGTAGTGCCAACTATCCAGGACCCAGTCGATATCTTCTGTGACAACAATGGGGCCGTCGCACAAGCTAAGGAGCCCCGGTCAGACAAGAACACAAAGCACGTGCTTAGAAAGTTTCACCTCATACGAGAAATCGCGGAGAGAGGTGATATTGCATTGCACAGAGTGGACACCGAGGATAATGTCGCAGATCCATTGACCAAGGCGCTGGCCCACCCCAAGCACGAGGGTCATACTAGATCTATAGGGATTAGGCCCATGCCTAGTTGGAACTAGTGCAAGTGGGAGATTGTTGGAAATGCCCTAGTCCCGAGGCATTGGTCCTTGTATTTGTACCATACATTTATTGGATTTATGTGTTGTACTTATTTGTGTCATTAATAAAGGCATCAATTCATTTATTATATTTATCTTGTGCAGTATAGTAAATGAAGTATCCAATGGACATATCTATATCCATGACGACTAGTGTCATGCACTTAGCAGTAAGACCGTGGATAGGGTTAACGATATGACCATAAATAGATCCGTAGTCTGTTCCAGTCATGGGAATGAATGGAACAACAGACTATCATTAACCTGGTTGTATGGCGGTGTCTTACCGGTCATTGGACATGGAATGTCAACCAAGTTAATGGGTACATGCCTGGGAGCATGGTACTGGATAGATCCACTAAACGAGTAATCCACATGGTTTGGTATCACAATGGATTCTCATGTAGTACTTGTATGGATCCTTTGACCTGACCATATGATGGTGTTACATGTGAAGTCGCATACTTAGGGGTACACCTAAAGGGCCTGTAATAGGGTGCCAAGTATGGGTGCTTTCGGGTATGTCACTGAACATGGTAGCACTATGGATATGCAGAAGGGATTTGTCACTCAGTAACCAACTGAGAAGATATCACCGGCCTCTTGATGAATGTGACTGATAAGAGTGTGGCCACACCCAAACAAGTTGGAACTTGTTTGTGAGCATCAGTACATTCGGGATCAAGTTAATGTCCGAACACAAAAGAGGGTGATCAATCCATGCCTCTGTGTTGGACACCGATGTCAATGACATGGGATGTACAAGTTTTAACTACAGGGTTATGATATCAGTTAGACTGCCATCTCCATCTTAATTGGGGGCTGCAGTGGCTTGCTAGAGCCCAACTGCAGTCTGCGGGCCAAAGGCCCGCTGCCAACATAAAGATGGGCCCACAGGATCATACACATAGAACGATAGAATGCAGACTTAAGGAATAACATGTATACTTGGAGTATACACAATGGAGGGAGAAGTGTATATATATTAATTATATTATAAAGATCAATTGGATTGGTCATAATAGTAAAATTAATATATTCAATTGGCTCTTCATAATTAATTGGATTAATTATGAAATTATTTCCTAGGTGGAAACATTCATATGTATGGGTTTACATATGATTTTATTTTGTGTTGAGTTAATTTTAATTTGATGGATTAAATTAAATGTCAAACTAATTTTAATTTAGATGTAAATAATATATTGCTTGGAGTAATATATTAAATACATGGGTATATTAAAATTGGGCTTGAAATTAATTTAAACCAGAATAATTAAAATTAGACTGGGCCTAAATTAAAACATGGAAGCCCGCACAGAATGGAATGGAGCCAGCTTGGGCCTGAATTCCCCTAAGGGAATTCGGCCACCCTAGGTATAAAGCCTAGGGTGAAATTTCGGCCATCAACTCTAGCACACTAAATAGCCGAAATTTCCATAGCCTCTCCTCCCCTTGGTTTTGTTTTTTCCAACGCTAGCACGGGTTGCATTCGCCAAGCGTTCGTGTACGTGAGAGTGGAGGAATTCTAAATTGAGTTCTGCAGTCATCATCCGTCTCTGAAAGAGATTTTTCTGGTAAGAAATTCAATCTCTTTCTATTTAATTTTATGTTTTTCAATTTCCATTTCAATTGCTCCTGGGACTGGATTTGAGGAAATCACCGCGTTCTTCCGCTTTTATCGGGTGATTTCCGGTGACAAATCCCAACAGTGCATTCATGCATCCATGCTATCTTAACTCCCTTCGCAAGCAATGTCTTACTTCGATCCGTGGACACCCCAGTGTGCCATTTCTTCCTAGGGGCATAACTATGCACCCTATCTTAACTCTCATTGCAAGCAATGTCTTGCTTCGACCCGTGGACACACTGTGTGTCATCTTCCCCAGGGGCATATGTATGCACCCTATCTCAATTTCTCTGCAAGTACTACTTGCTGCAATCCGTGGGCACCCCATATGTCATTTCATTACAGAGGGTGTATAGTTATACACCCTATTTCCAATTCCTTCACAAGCAATGTCTTGCTTCGATCTGCAGGCACCCTAGTGTGTCATTCTTCCCCAGGGGCATATTTATGCACCCTATCTCAACCTCTCTGCAAGTACTACTTGCTTAGATCCGTGGGAACCCCGTGTGTCATTTGATTCCCTAGGGTGTATAGTTATACACCCTATTTCCAATTCCTTCGAATGCAATGTCTTACTTCGATCTGTGGACACCCCAGTGTGTCATTTCTTCCCAGGGGCATAACTATGCACCCTACCTAACTTTCTTTGCAACTCATATCTTGCTTCAATCCATGGACACCCTAGTGTTTCATCTTCCCTAGGGGCATATTTATACATCCTATCTCAATCTCTCCGCAAGTACTACTTGCTTTGACCCGTGGACACCCCAGTGTGTCATTTCATTCCCCAGGGTGTATAGTTATACACCCTATTTCAAATTCCTTTGCAAGCAATGTCTTGCTTCGACTCGTGGACACCTCAGTGTGTCATTCTTCCCAGGGTGTATAGTTATACACCCTATCTCATCCCTATCGCAAGTACCACTTGCTTCGACCCGTGGACACCCCAGTGTGTCATTGTTCCGGGGGTGTATAGTTATACACCCTATCTCATCTCCTTCGCAAGTCATATCTTACTTCGATCCGTGGACACCCCAGTGTGTCATTCTTCCCAGGGGCATAACTATGTACCCTATCGCAAGTACCACTTGCTTCGACCCATGGATGGTCCTGAGTGTCATTTTATCCTTGTGGTGTATATTTATATGCCACGCTTTACTTTAGCAGGCAAGCATCATCCCTAACAACATTCATTGCATCTACACGTGTCCCTTTTTGACTTTGCATGCATATTCATTGGTTTGGAATAGCATAGCATGACATGGCATTACATAACATCACCTGTGCAACTCACCATCCACACATGTACACGTTGCATCACATATTCATGCACACGCCATTCCCTGTTTGGTATCTGCCATACATGCACCTATCGATGCTAATGAGTACTCTCATCAGGGGGAAAGAATCTTGAGGATGGCCAACCTAAGGGCTTCAACACCATAGCAGATGTTGTGGAAGACTATGTTGCTTCATCATGATTTCGAAAGGCAGTTAGGGAAGAAGCGGCAGCGATGCTAAGGGAAATGCTAGGAGGTGACCTTGACAAAGTGGAGAGACCGACGGCAAGATGCACTGAATTCGAGGCACGGGTGGCAGAGCACAAAAGAAAAATAAGGGGCATGGCAAGCACAGACTCCAATACTGATGTCGACAGGGAACAGACTGCCCAGATTGCTAACACTCCCTCCAGACACCTTGAAGGGCCCTCTAACCAAAACTTGGGCTCACCGGGGTCGACCAGTGAAGGGGAACTGCAAGGACCTCCTAACACCAGTGCCAACGCTGACCTTGCTCTACGACATATCTAGAACCAACCACCCAAAAGTAGGGGAGAAATCACATCCTTTGGACCCCGTTCAGTGAACATGCTATTTGCCATATGTAGAAAGATGGGTCTGCTGCAGGGTGTCCGACCATATATGGCACCAACACCAGAACAAAAGGGTAACTTCTGCAGCTATCATGTGATAGCAGGCCACCGGACCAATGAATGTGTCGCTCTGCGAAGGAGGATCCAGAGGCTAATCGACGAGGGAAAATTAAGGGTCCCATCCACCTCCAATAAGCGACTGGGGCCAATCAGGGGGACCGCCATGGAAATTCCTCAAACTTCTTAAGGAGGGGATGAAGAACCGCAGGGTCTAGCTTGATAAGAATAGGGCAATGACATCGTAGCCGAGACAGTGATCGTATGGGGAATGATCGAATGCCATGAAATCAATACCCTTAAAGGCTTCCTCCTTTTGTAGGGGACTCATTTTTGTTTCTACGGTGTATTGAACTCATTTTGAATGCAATACGGTTCATTGTCTTCTTACTTGTGTGGTCTTATAAAGCTTTCAACAATCATGAATGGGATGTTCCCATCAATAGAAAGACTTGCAAAGCCTGCTGTGCTAATATTCAGGGGAAAGTTGCATTTACCAACCATTTCAAGAACTCAGTCTTCAGCTACAATGGAATTGATTACTTACCAGTGGTTCCTTTCATCTCCTAGCCATGGTGTGCTTTGCTTTAGGGTTATTGTGGTTGGCGGACATAGGGAAATCACAATTAACTTAAATCACTCTGAATCAGGCCACACCATGAAGGACTAAAAGCTGTATCCACCTTCGGAGATTGCGCATAAGCTGGAATCTGGGATGAATTGAGAACATGAACACAGTTCCAGAACCTTGGAGATTTCAGTGGTTAATTGACTCCATCTCGGGTTGTTTGCTCATAGAGGTGGCTCCATCCAGTAGTCAGTTATACACCTTGGTGACCTGCCCTTAGCATATCCCCAGCAGATCCTTAAAAAAAAAAAAGTGTAACGAAGGGACATAGGCTAAACCAGAACCACAGATTGGATTTTCCTAATGCATTCACATTCATCATATCATAAATGTTTCATAGTATGTTTAGATGTTCAATATGCATGTGTCATGCCGTTGCATGTAAATGTACATATACAGGTTGTTGCATGCAGCAAACCAAATCTGATGCAGTGTTTTACAACCAAACACCCGAACACCCTCCAACACTAGGGGCAAGTAAAAGTTAAACCATAAAGCATCATCAAGGATAATTCTCTCATGATCCTTGGTGGACTTGTCGAAGCGCATTTTCCAATCCCAAGATAATCCAGTGCGTCAAAATCTACTCGGCTGGAGTGCTCGTGCACAATTTTAAGTCCATCCAAAAAAAAATGAACAACGACAACTATCCCTAGCGAGAGCTTCCGACAAGGAAAGCCGAAAGGACATGTTGGTAAGAAGAAGAGAGTGACGTTCAAAGTCAGAGTCACTTTTGATTTTCCTATCGTATTTATTCTGATATCATCATAATGATATTAGGCATGTTTGATTTTCTACTTAGATGTTCATATTGCATACACCGTGCCATTACATGTAAACATCCATCAGTAGGCCATCGCATCCAAACCCACGACGGCTTTAATGAAATTGTTATTACAAATTGCAACTACCGGCCCAGTTGTACCATCCCCAGCAGAGTGGTCCCTATCAGGATCATCCCACTAAAGAGGAATCTCCAACAGGTCCCTAGTAGGATTAAATGGATCAGGGTTCTCCCCAGTAGAGTTCTCAGCTAAAACGATCCCCACAAAGTCTCCATCAATATCCCCAACAGAGTCCCCAGCTAAGTCAATCTCTATTAAGGCAGGGTCTCCAGCAGATTCCTAATAGGATTAAAAAGGTCTGAGTCTCCCTAGTGGAGTTCCTAGCTAAAACGATCCCCACAGAGTCAAAAGCCTCGGCAAAGTCATCCGACTGAAACAGTCCCCACAGAAGACCATCGGAAGTCACAAGTTCAGTCCCCAACATGGCGCAGATACCAAGCATAGTACCAGGAACATCATGTCGCATACATGCATACGCTCCAATAATACACGCATTCACGCATACATGCATAAAACCAAATCAGCCGTATTTATTCTTGATCGAAAGGACAAAAATTTTTGTTTCCAGGAGCAATTGAAATGGAAATTGTAAAAACAAAAATTTAATTGAAAGAGATAATTCTCTTACTTGGTTTTATTCTAATAAATGGTAATTAGACACGATAGGTGGATTCTAGGAAAGTTTAGACGGTGTATTTTCCACTGCGCCATGTTATTTTTCTGATGACTAATCCCAACAACCATAAGTACCAGTGGAGTCTTCTTGACCGACTACTCAGCGACCTTAAGCATTCCATACAGCTTATTGACAGCCCGGTTCATCCCTTGCATATTACAGTTTAGGATAAACTAGTCATAAGAATCCAATAGGGATGCTAGGATAGTGTCAATCACCAACTCCTGTGAGACTGGCATGCCAAGGTGGGCTAAGGTATCTATATAGCCCTTCATCTTTAGCACGTGAGTGCTCACAGATGTCCCAGCTCCCATCCTGTAGGAGTTGAATGCCTTTGTGATCAAGTACCTCTCCTGATGGGCTTACTCTTGAAACATCTCGTTGAGATATGCCATCATAGCAAAGGCTTGCATCTCCACTTGATTTTGCAGTTCAGGGACCATGCATGTGAACATAAGGCAAGTCACATCCCAGTTGTGCCTTACATACACCTTGTATTCCTCCAACAATGTAGCCGGTGGATTATGCCCTGTAGGTGCAGGTGGTACAACCCTTTCTAGCACATATTCCTTAGACTCTTGGCTTAGAACTATTCTTAAGTTCCTAGACCAGTCCAAGAAATTTAGCCCAGAAAGCTTGTCCTTTTCGAGGAGCAAACGCAATGACAACATATTATTTGCCATTTGAGAACTACATAGAAAATTAAAAAGTATTAATAAAGGTCTTTAAGTTATTTCTCACATATAATTAATAATGAATCCATGTTATTAATTAAGTCAAGTTGTTGGGCTAGTGGGCCAAGATCCATATTTCATCAAGATATAGCCAGATGGGGCCTAGAAAAACTCTACCCCAATTATTTAGGTCGGAACGCCATACAATCCCAACTTAGGGACTCTTTGTTTGATGGGCCTATTTGCACTTAGCCATTTGTGGTTAGGCCTAGGAAAATCATACTACCCATGCCAATCAAAACCTCCATCCAAGTGTTGGAGTAACCTATAGCAAACCTAATTCAAGATGATGATACGCCAGTGCATCTGGCGTGAGCACGGTCTACAACTGGCTTACACCTATTTCGAGGTGGTTTCGGATGAGGGAAGCACTTTTAAGCGACTTAGTAATTTCCATTTGTTTAAAGGTTCAATTTAATAACGGCTTATATGTTGGATATGCCCTAGTCCCGAGGCATTAGTCCTTGTCTTTGTATCATACATTTGCACATTAATGTGAACTTCATGTATTATACAATTTGTGTTAAGAAATAAAGGCATCAATCTATTTACTATATGTCTTGTGCAATATTTTAAATATAGTATTCCATGGACATATCCATATCCATGTTGTCAAGTGTGAGGCACTTGGCGGTAAGACTATGGATAGGGAAAACGATATGGCCATAAAGTCATCCGGAGTCTGTTCCAATCATGGGAATGAATGGAACTAAAGACTATCATTAGCCTGGTTGTATGGCGGTGTCTTACCGGTCGTAGAACATGGAATGTCAACCAGGTGAATGGGTACATGCAAAAAGGGGCATGGTACTGGATTGATCCACTTAACGGGAATCTACATGGTATAGTATCACAAATGATTCTCACGTAGTACTTGCATAAGTCCTTTGACCGGACCATATGATGGTGCTTGGCACACTTTGGTGTACGCCTAACGGGCCTGTAAAAGGGTGCAAAGTATGGGTACGTTCGGGTGTGTCAGTGAGCATGGCAGTACTATGGATATGCAGAAGGGAATGTCACTCAGTACTTTACTGAGACGATATCACCGGCCTCTTGATGAATGTTACTGATAAGAGTGTGGCCACACCCAAACAAGATGAGATCTTGTTTTTGAGCATCAGTTCATTTGGGATCAAGTAATGTCCGAACACATATAGAGGGTGATCAACCATGCCTCTGTGTTGGACACCGATATCAGTGACATGGGACATACAAGTTCAACTACAGGGTTACGGTGACAGTTTGACTGCTATCTCCGTCTTAATTGGGGGCTACAGTGGCTTGCTAGAGCCCGCCTGTAGTCTGTGGGCCTTGGCCCACTGCCAACATAAAGAAGGGCCCATTGGATCGTACACATTGAACGTCTGGACTTTAACTAGTCGGATTAAGTGTGTACTTGGAGTATACACGTTTGAAGAGAGAGAGATTTATTAATTATATTCTAGGTCAATTAGATTGATCAAAAGAATATAATTAATATTTATTTTTGGCATTCTCTTAATTAATTCAATGAATTAATTTATGAGATTATTTCCTAGGTGGAAATATTTATACATGTATAGGTTTACATGTATCTCATCTTATATGTGTCTCATTTAATTCCTTGATGAATTTGATGTGTCAAATTAATTGTAATTTAGATGTATGTAACATATTATATGGTACAATATACTTACATACATGTTGAATTACAATGGTATTTGCAAAGTGGACTAGGGCTTGAAATGGTAAGCCCACTTCTTCATCATGTGTTGGCCAAAATTCTTAGTGGATTTAAGGCAAGAATGATGAATATTTAAGATGAGAAGAATGAGTCATTGTGGGACATAAGGTAATGATCAAATGGGTGAGTCATGGTGGACTTTGAGTTAGTAAAGTTGGACTTTACCAACTTGGATATTTGTTGGTCATTATGACTAAAGACAAGTGTCTCCCATCTCCTTTCCACCTCTTGGCCGAATCTTCATGTCTTTGGACAAGGGAGATGACTCATTCTTTAGCTAAAATGTAATGAGTGAAAGTGGTGAGTCATTGTTGACTTGGTAAGCAAAGTTGGACTTTGCTTCCTTAGATATTTTTTGCCTCTTCGTGAGAGATATAAAACAAAAATATGGTGCAACCAATTCACTCTAACCAAGTTCTCTTGGCTGCCCTCTCTTCCTCTCTTCGTGAATTTTTCGAGTCGCTAGCACGGGTTTCAGTCCCAGAGCCGTTCGTGTACGCATCGGTGGAGGAAATCTATACTTGATTTCTGCAGTCTTCTTCTATCTCTTTAGAGATTTCTTGGGTAAGAGTTTTAATCTCCTCCTTTGTGTTTTGTTTTTGATTTTCACTACTTAAGCTCCCGGGACCCGGATTCGAGGAAATTGATGTGTGTTTCCACACTTTGTCAGTCGGTTTCCCGTGATGAATCCCAGCAGGTCAAAGGATCCATACAAGTACTACACGAGAATCACTTGTGATACTATACCATGTGGATTTCTCGTTAAGTGGATCTATCTAGTACCATGCCCCTTATGCATGTACCCATTACCTTGGTTGACATCCCATGTCCAATGACCGGTAAGACACCGCCATACAACTAGGTTAATGATAGTCTCTTATTCCTCTCATTCCCATGACTGAAACAGACTACGGATCTATTCATGGTCATATCATTTACCCTATCCATGGTCTTACTTCCAAGTGCATGACACTGGTCATCATGGATATGGATATGTCCATTGGATACTTCATTTAATATATTGCACAAGATAAATATAATAAATGAATTAATGCCTTTATTAATAACACAAATAAGTATAATACATGAATCCAATTAATGTATGATACAAATACAAGGACCAATGCCTTAGGACTAGGGCACATCCAACAATTATCAATCAAGAAATAAATACGCGCTCTTGCATCAAACTTTGTTCAGGCACTCATCACCATCATTAGATCATCCTGAGTCAAGATCCATCCCAAAGCGAAAATGATTTAATCCAAGGGCACCCTCAGAATCATAGCATGCAAATCAAGCCCCTACGGCTCCAAATATCAGGTATGAAAATTCTCCGATTATCCAAGTTTTTGTTCATGCCAATATAACCTTGAGAAGGGTATTTATTGCCTTTAACAGATTCTGGGGGCAAAACAATCTTACATCAAACTTCACGGGAACTCCACCACACAGAGAAGAATCTTAAGCTCGTGCTGCCTCTTCCCCACATGGAAGGGACAATACATCTTGTTCAACCTTTTTGTCACATGGGAAAGGAAGAACATCCATTTCAACCTTGTCGTCACATGGGCAGGGAAGAAATGTCTATTGAAGAAGTTTCTTGCCTTTAACAGGTATCTGGGGGCAAGACAACTCAACCAAGCTCGTGCTGCTCTTTGTCACATGGGAGAGACAGTGCATCTCATCCGACCTCTTTGCCACATGAAAGGGGAAGGAAAAACAATCTCAAGCTCGTGCTGCCTCTTCGCCACATGGAAGGGACAGTACATCTCATTCAACCTTTTCGTGACATGGGAATGGAAGAACATCCATTTCAACCTTGTCGTCACATGGGCAGGGAAGAAATGCCTTTTGAAGAAGTTTCTTGCCTTTAACAGGTATCTGGGGGTAAGACAACTCAACCAAGCTCGTGCTGCTCTTCGTCACATGGGAGAGACAGTGCATCTCATCCGATCTCTTTGCCGCATGAAAGGGGAAGGAAAAATAATCTCAAGCTCGTACTGCCTCTTCGCCACATGGAAGGGACAGTACATGTCATTCAACCTTTTTGTCACATGGGAAAGGAAGAACATCCATTTCAACCTTGTCGTCACATAGGCAGGGAAGAAATGTCTATTGAAGAAGTTTCTTGCCTTTAACAGGTATCTGGGTGCAAGATAACTCAACTAAGCTCGTGCTGTTCTTCTTCACATGGGAGAGATAGTGCATGTCATCTGACCTCTTTGCCATATGAAAGGGGAAGGAAAAACAATCTTAAGCTCGTGCTACCTCTTCGCCACATGGAAGGGACAATACATCTTGTTCAACCTTTTCATCACATAGGAAAGGAAGAACACCCATTTCAACCTTGTCGTCATATGGGAAGGGAAGAAATGTCCATTAAGGAATCTTTTGCCTTTAACAGGTATCTGGAGGCAAAACGATTCAACCGTATTTATTCTTGATCGAAGTGGAAAAATTTTTTGTTTCCAAAATTGTCGATCAAGGAATAAATACGCAACCTGATATCAATCTCATGGGAACTCCACCACACGGAGAAGAACTTTGAGCTCATGCTGCCTCTTCACCATATAGGAGAGACAGTGTGTTTTGTTCGAACTTTTCACCACATAGGAAGGGAAGAACAGCCATTTTAACCTTTTCACCACAAGGGAGGGGAAAAAATGTCCTTTGAAAAAGAAAAGAAGAGATGTTTATTCGGTGCTCCACCATATGGGGAAGAATTGAATCTCTTATCGAGCATGCTCCACCATAGTGAGCTGACATTATGGGCACACTCCACCACAGCGAGTTGACTTGGAACCACGGCCGGCACCCCCAACGAGGGATGCCAAGTATGTTTCCTTTTTCTTCCACACCGCGCTCCCAGTCACGAGCCCAAACTCGATCTGGGCTATACAGCCCATGATAAGCCGACTTTGGTCCTGCAAGGGGCAGCCTATAAGCACGGCTTTTTTCCAACCTCGGTGATGAGAATTCCTTAGTTACCTGTGGACCGGACGGGTTTGAACAGGACTTGAAAGCAATCAGATTGTTGCCTGGAGTGTCGCAAATGTCCTGAAAGCCAGGTTATCCATGATCTAAAGCCCCCAAAAAGGACTCCTGAATCATTTCCAGGGTTTGGTCTGCGCGTCCGACTTTTGAAATTTCGCCCCAACTCTCGGTAGAACCGGGCGGCTCTAGTTTTTGAACCAGAGCCACACGGCTCTAGTGGTCAAACCAAGTTGCTCTGCAAAGCAGAGCAACTTGGCTTGACAAACTAAAAATTGGCACAGAAATTTTAGAGGTCAGACGGCTGATTGATTGAGCGAAGTGAATGAGAGAGAGTGAGATAAAAGAGCGTAAATCAGAAGAAAAGGGGACTCTTTTTGGACACTTTTCGGACTTTTAGAGGGATTTTGGTTCTCAGAGAAAAAGAGAGAAAGAGAGGTAGAGAAACCAGGTGCTAAGGAGAACTTTAAACCACAAACTCAAAACCCTAAACCAATCTCAAAACATTGTTGACAAATCCTACAACCTTTACTCTTTGATTCGGGATCATTTCGGCTTGGTTTCGTATCATTTTGGAACGTTGTGGGATTCAGCCGGTTGAGTTCCTAGGGCACATATCAAAGATCTTAATCCGTTTCTTGACATTCTAAGCATCCAAACAACATCAAGGTAAACTCTGAGAGGCCCTAAAACCTGTTTGCATTGTGTTTTCTGTGCGTTTTGTTTTCATTTTGCAAAAATCCAGAAACTGGGCTGCCCACCATAACCATACCGCTGTGTTCTTCATAAACACAGCCGCTCGGCTCTAACCTTAGAGCCGCCCAGCTCTGTTCCTCAGGGACAGATTTCTGGTCTGTTCAGATCGACCGAAAATAGCCCATTTCTCATTTCAAACATTCTTCTGCGATCATTTTCGGCCCAAATCCATCTGTATGTCATAATATTTTGGTTTTCAAATTTCTGTACATACGGATATTAGGGTTTTTTATGTTTCCCGGGTTTATTTCCTGAGTTTCGGGGTTGTTTTATCCGAATCGGGTCCACAGTTCAGCATTAGCAGACCCCTGGATCCTACCAAATCCCTAGAAAATATTAAAAACATGCAAAATAGTATTTTTCTCTAATGGTTTTTATGTGTTTATTACATTTTGGACCCTAGATGAATGTTGAGTTCAGGAACCCACACGAACAGAACCCTGAATTCTAGGATAACCGACCCACAAAAACGGAAATTTGCAAGTAACAGAGCCAAATGCTTTCCGAAAAATTGTTTTCCAGCACAAAAATCTACAGGGCATTTCAAAACCGTTTTCTAGGTCTAACCGGTCTGACTAGTCGGGCCAAACCGGTTACCCCCTAAATGCATGCTTCTGTTTCCCAAATCCCAATTCTGTCCTGATTTGAGTCCTATCTGTGTTTATAATATAAATTGCACTGACCAGTCTGTTTTGCAACATTTATTTTTATTTTTCGTTGTATTTAGTAGATTAATTCGTGTATTTGGACAGTTGTAATTTTTAGATCCTCGTGTACTTAGGCGCTTGTAGTGTGAGGACAAGAATTTTTACATTTTATTCAATTTGGTTGTATAAGCGGCATTTACTATTCTTTTGTATATTTTGGATGTATGCTTTATTTTTCTGGAATTTATTTTATGCATTCTGTTTTAGCATGGGCTAATAAAATAAAAAAATTAGGGTTAGAAAGATAATAAGTTGAATAAATATGGCTTTATAAATAATAATTGAATACAAGCTAGAGGTTAAGTAAGTAAGTTGCCCGAACCCTGAATCTTTGGATTAGGTACAGCAGTCTATGCTCAGTAGGGAGCTGTACCGGAATTTCCCGGATGAGCTGATCCGAGTGCCGAGTCTATTACTGATCTCAAAATTTAGATTTTGAGGTCTTTAAGTAATAAATCGGGAAAATTTTTTCTACAAAACGAATTTCAAAATAAACAAACGTTTTTATCCTATATAAAATAAACAAACCCGCTTTTTCCAAAACATCACAAAAACCCGTTTTTTCGAAAACCCCCGGTTCGCTTCGCCGCATTCCTCTTCTTTTTAAAGAAAAAGGTCGTCCGCTCAGAGTGTTTGAAAAGTCTGAGGAAGGGTCCATTAAGGAGCTGATGACCAAGGCAAGTCTGGACTCTGTGGTCACTGAAATAGCAGGAATTTTGAAGAAAGCCAAGGCGTAGGTGACTGAAATTGAGAAGACTGCTCTTCCTGCTGAACAAGAATCTAAAATTCCTGCTGACCTGGACAACATCCTGGAGCTGAGCAAGGATGCTGAAGAAGTTTAAGGCCATTCGCCTGTGGAGGATGAAAATGCTTTTGTTGTATCTGTTTCTTCTCTTTTCAATGTAAACAATGTACTTTTTAACAAGTTTAATGCAATAAAATCCCAGTTTGCTTACTTGTATGATGTTTATCCTAATAATTCTGTGCATGCATTTGAATCACCATCAAGCATATTTAGCATTCATGACACTGCATTGCATGAAATTAACATAAGTACAGATGAAAACCTCAAAATGTTATTCATTTCACATGAACTAAGATCCGAAGAAGAGAGAGAATTGACAAGAATACTACGAAAACATGTTAAGGCTTTTACTTGGTCATACAAAGAC
Organism: Euphorbia tirucalli; assembly: GCA_039660915.1. NCBI lineage: Eukaryota > Viridiplantae > Streptophyta > Magnoliopsida > Malpighiales > Euphorbiaceae > Euphorbia > Euphorbia tirucalli. Next base: position 35,786,206 of record CM077636.1, on the reverse strand, counting down.
ATGCCAGGGGTCGACGCAGAAATAGCAGTTCACAAGATTCCAATAGATCCCAGTTTCAGACCAGTAAAGCAGAAGTTGAGACGGCTAAGACTAGAATGGGCTGCATTAGTGAAGGAAGAGGTGGCTAAGCAGATTGAAGCAAAGTTCCTCAAGGTGGTGGAATACACAAAGTGCTTAGCCAACATTGTGCCAGTGCCTAAGAAAGACGGAAGGGTCAGAGTGTGCGTCGACTAAGGGACTTGAACAAAGCCTGCCCGAAAGATAATTTCCCCTTGCCTCATATTGATGTTTTAATCAACAGCGCAGCCAAGGTAGCAATGTATTCTTTTATGGATTGACTTTCTGGATACAACCATATACTGATGGACGTAATTGACAAGGTGAAAACATCCTTCATCATAGAGTGGGGCACTTTCTACTACAGAGTAATGCCTTTCGGATTGAAAAACGCTGGGGCCACTTACCAGAGGGCTATCACAACATTGTTGCATGACATGATTCACAAAGAAGTGGAGGTGTATGTCGATGACATGCTTGTTAAATCAATGACCTGGGAGGAACACCCCGCTATCCTGGATAGATTTCTTACACGCATTGGAGAATGCAACCTATGGCTTAATCCCAAGAAATGCATATTTGGGGTTACATCAGGAAAACTGCTGGGTCATGTGGTCAGCCAGAGAGGAATAGAGATAGACCCAGACAAAATCAAAGCCATCCGAGATATGCCAGCTTCTAAGACAGAAAAGGAGGTCCAATCATTCTTGGGTTCATTGCAGTATGTTAGTCGTTTCATAGCACGGTTAACTTCAGTGTGTGAGCCAATTTTTAAGTTGTTAAGGAAGGACCAGCCTATCGTATGGGATGACAGGTGTCAATTAGCTTTCGAAAATATCAAGGCTTACCTGGTAAATCCACCAGTCCTAAGCCTACCAACTCCGGGAAAGCCTTTGATTTTGTACTTGGCTGTCAAAGACTCCTCTATAGGGGCAATGCTGGCACAAGGGCAGGACGGAAGGAAGGAGTATCCTATCTATTATCTCAGCAAGAAGCTACTAGAATATGAAACCAAGTGCAAACTAATGGAGAAGACATGTGTAGCAATGATCTGGCTAACTAAGAAGTTGCGCCACTACTTTCAGTCATACAAGGTACAAGCCGTGGCTAAAGTGGATCTAATGAAATACCTATATGAAGCACCGGTGTTGGTTGGGAAATTATCCAGGTGGCTACTACTCCTGTCAGAGTTCGACATTGAGTACATCACTAGAAAAACCATCAAAGGGCGAGCTGTGGCAGAATTCCTAGCAAATCAGCCACTAGAATCAAACCATGTAGAGAATCTAGAGTTCCCCGATGAACAGTTGGTGGTAGTAGATGTAAGAAGATGGGTTATGTTCTTCAACGGTGTTGCAAACAGAAATGGTGCTGGAATTGGGGTAATTATAGCAACGCCAGATGGCGAGATTATTCCACTATCAAAGAGATTGGACTTCTCTATAACCAACAATGGGGCAGAGTATGAAGCGTGCTTATTCGGAATGGAAGCCCTCCTGACACTAGGGGCAGACAATGTCTTTATTGTTGGGGATTCACTCTTGGTGAATAAGCAGGCACAAGGAGACTGGGACTTGAAAGAGGAAGCTTTACGGCCCTACTTAAAGCTGCTGTAGTACAGAAGAGGGTTATTTGACCAATACGAGTTTAGACATGTTCCTGGGGAGGAAAATAAAATGGCGGATACACTAGCGACACTGTCCTCCATGTGGGAAGATCTGGAAAAGACGCAGATACAACCTCTGGTCATAGCGATTTCTGGGTAACCCTGCTTCGATATGCATGAAGTGATGGAGTTAACGGCCAAGGAAAAGCCCTGGTTCTTTGACATTTATTAATATGTGAAAGAAGGAAAGTATCCAGAAGAAGCTAGCACTACTGACAAGGTTTCATTAAGAAGATTAGCCAGCTAGTTCAGGATCTTTGAAGGTAAGCTGTATAAGAGAACTGTAAATGGATATGAATGGAATTTCTATGGCTAGAAAGATACTGAGACAAGGATACTTCTGGATGACAATGCAGTCTGATTGTGTAAAAAAGGTAAAAAGATGTCACGAGTGCCAATTCTATACTGATATCAGTCATCTGCCACCACTTGAATTGCAGAACCTAGCATCTCCTTGGCCTTTCTCGGCATAGGGGATTAACATGATCAGAGAAATTCATCCTGCAGCTTCTAATGGGCACAGATTCATAGTGGTTGTAGGCGACTATTTCTCAAAATGGGTAGAAGCAGAATCCTTCTCCAATGTGATAGCTAAGCAGATGGTTAAGTTCATTTAGAAGAACATCCTCTCTCGGTACGGAATCCCTCACCATGTAGTGACTGATAACGGGGTGCAATTTCAAGGGGCAATAGCTAAGCTATTCTCAGAACATGGCATCAAACATCATAGGTCTTCTCTGTACAGATCGCAGGCTAACAGCGCAGTAGAGGTGGCCAACAAGTCGATCAAGAAAATCTTATCCAAGATGGTAATCACCTACAGAGACTGGGCTAATAAACTGCCATATGCTCTTTAGGGTTACAAAACCAGTGTCAGAACACCAACCGGCGAGACTCCTTACTCCTTGGTGTATGGGATGGAAGCAGTGTTGCCAGTGGAAATGGAACTCAAGTCACTTAGAGTAGCTTTGGAAGCCTAGCTACCATAAATGGGATGGGCTTAGGCTAGATACAAGTAGTTGGCTACATTAGATGAAAAGCGGCTGAAAGCACTGAATCATTTGTAGATGTATCAACACAGAATGGCTAGGGCCTATAATAAGAAAGTGAAGTATCCCAGACGACAGTTCAAAGCCGGGGATCTGGTTCTGAAACAGTTAAAGCCTATGAATATGGACGTTCGAGGGAAATTCAGACCGAATTGGGAAGGCCCATACATGGTGAAGAAAGTGCTATCGAAGGGTGGTGCAAGCATCGTAGATATGGATGCGAACGAATTTGCAGACCCAGTCAACCAAGACCGCCTAAAGCCTTACTATGTATAAAAAAAATTCTGCTAGGTTGAAAACTCGAAAGGGCGGTCTAGGCAAAAGTCAAGACACGAGAGAATATGATCAGTCGGAAAATCCGCAAGGGACAGCTGGTGATGGATCCTGGTTCTGTGTGGAGTGTATACCATTTTGGGAACCAATCTTTTCAAATATATTCATGCTACTTTCATCAACAAAGTGTTATATTTTGTTTAAATATGTTTGCATGGATATATCAGAATGCATAAACAAAGTTACCTCATTTAAACATCCATTTAAAGAAAGCACTTTGCATTTAATTCGTTAAAAGACTCGCATTGCTTAACAAAAGAAAATGTGTTAAATACATGCAATTTGTAATCTTTTCTCATCCTCCAAATCCAACTCATTATTTCTCAAGGTGACTAGAAATTCCAAAACAAATTTAGGTTCAAACGTCACAGCCCTAAAAAAAAGAGCTCGCTAAGGTGAAAACCGAAAAGGCGCCTTAGGCAAAAGTTAGGGCAGCTCGCTGAGCTGAAAACCCACGGTCGGCAGTTCAGGCAAAATTTAGAGCACTTCCAGATTTATCATTCCTAGGGGAAGAAAAGTGCAATCCTTCCACCATTTCCCAGCAGAAACTCTTCAACTATTCTCCAACGGGATCCTCTGCACTATTCCCCAGTGGAACTACCACAAAGAACATGACCACTTTCTCCCCAGCAGTCATCGGACTTCCCTAACAGCCATTGCATGTCCCCGCATATCCCTAGCAGAGGTATAAGAGTCACATCACATAAAGAATGTAATCCCCAGCTAGATCAACTATAGATGTGATGTATCTTCCTTAACCAAGGGTGTGACCCAATCTCCCCAGCAAGGGCATAGCATTTCAAGACTGGACGAATAGCAAGAAATGCATCTCCCCGTATCATTTGCATATGCACACATTGAAACATACACGTACATACATTCAAAACATATGCACACATGTATACATACATCACAACCAATCCACGTACAGGTACCCGCCACCATCATCGGGCCGTCCCAAATTAGGATCGCTCCCGAAGTAGAAATAGTCTAACACTGGGGCATCCTTTGGACCTCAAGATACGGGTTAGAGCCATGTGGGCCCAAGCCTTAACATCTCAAGTTTCCAGTGGCACAGCAAACAAGCTGTATTTATTCCTGATCGAAGGGGCAAAAATTTTTGTTTCTAAAATTATCGATCAAGGAATAAATACTCATTCCCAATCCTTAAAAACCCATCTAAGCTAGAAACTCCTTCAAGCAAGATTCCTAATCCTTGAAAACCCATCCAAGCTAGATTTCGAATCCTTGAAACTCCTTCAAGCAAGATTCCTAATCCTTGAAAACCTATCCAAGCTAGGTTTCGAATCCTTGAAACTCCTTCAAGCAAGATTCCCAATCCTTGAAAACCAATTCAAGTAAGATCCTAGATCCTTGAAACCAATTCAAATCCTCAGCTGATCGACCTCGGGTAACCTAAACCCGGTATCGGTCCAGATCAGCTTTATTTCAAATCTCCAACAGATCCACCTCAAGTAACATAAACCCGGCATCGGTCCAAATCGGCTTCATTTCAAATCCCCAGCAGATCCACCTCGGGTAATCTAAACCCGGCATCGGTCCAGATCGGCTTTACTGCAAGTCCTCAGCAAATCCACCTCGGGTAACCTAAACCCGGTATCGGTCCAGATCGGCTCTATTCCAGATCCCCAGCAGAACCTTGCCTCGGGTAACCTAAACCTGGTATCGGATTATTTCATCATCAATCTCGCCTCGGGTAACCTAAACCTGGTATCGGCTTATTTCGTCATCGACCTCACCTCGGGTAACCTAAACTTGGTATCGGCTTATTTCATCATCAACCTCGCCTCGGGTAACCTAAACCCGGTACCGGCTTATTTCATCATCAACCTCGCCTCGGGTAACCTAAACCCGGTATCGGCTTATTTCATGATCAACCTCGCCTCGGGTAACCTAAACCCGGTATCGGCTTATTTCATCATCAACCTCACCTTGGGTAACCTAAACCCGGTATCAGCTTATTTCTCATCAACCTCGCCTCAAGTAACCTACACACGGTATCGGCTTATTCCAAATCATCACTGCAGCTCAGGTATGTCTTTCTTTCCTTTCGCTTACGGGCTTTGCATTCGCGTTCTCAAATTCCACTCAGGTAACCTAAACCTGGTACTAAGTATTGAATTTGATCACGCGAGGGGTAGCTGTAAGCGTTGGGTTTTCCCGACCTCTATGATGAGAATTCCTGTATTACCTGTGGAGCAGACGGACTTGAATCGGACTTGAAAACGACCAAAATGTCACCTGGAGTGTGCCAAACATCCTGAAAATCAAGCTATCTACGATCCGAAACCCCTGAAAAGGTCTCTCGAGCGATTTCTAGGGTTTAGGGTGAGCGTCGGATTTTCGAGAATTTTGCCTCGGCTCTTGCTAGAGCCGTGCGGCTCTAGTGGGTGAGCTAAGTTGCTCTGCAAAGAAAAGCAACTTGGCTCGATAAAAGAGATATATGGACAAAATTTTAAGAAGTCAGACGGCACATTAAATGTTTGAAATGATATGAGTGAAGAGTATAAAAGAAAAAGAAAAAAAATCAAATCAAAAGGGGGAAGTAGTAATCTTAGGCAGAGAGAAATCACTTTCCAAGATACAGAGAAAAAGAGATATAGAGGCGGAGACATAAAGCTAAGGAGAGTAACCAAAAATCACAAATCCAAGACCTAAAATCAGTCTTAAAACATCAACAACAAGTTCTTTGACCTGCTCATTGATTGGGGATTGTTTCGGATTGATTTCGGATTGTATCGGATCATTTCGATTTTCAACTGGTTGAATATCCAGGGCAAATTCCAAGTTCTCAATCCGTTTCTTAATGTTCAAAGCATCAAAACAACACCAAGGTAAACTCTGAGAGGCCTTAAACCTGTTTGCATTGTCTTTTCTGTGCGTTTTTCTCTACTTTGCATTTTCCGGAAAACGGCTTCAATCCATCATAGCCGCACGGCTGTATTCTTCAAGAACACAGCTGCACGGCTATGTTCAACATGAATAGAGCCGGGCGTCTCTGTCCTTTAAGGGCAGATTCCCGAAAACTGCCAGTTTGGCCGAAAATAGCCCGTATTCCATTTTGTGCATTCTGTTGTAATCAATTTCGGCCCAAATTTATCCGTATGTTGTAAAATTTTGGTTTTTGGATTTCTCTATGCACGGATATTAGGGTTTTCGGTTTTTCTGGGGTTTTATTTTCTGAGTTTCGGGGTTGTTCGATCAGAATCAGATCCATAGTTCAGCATTAGCGGACCCCCGAACCCTATAAAATTCCCAGAAAATATTGAAAACGTGCAAAATGATATTTTCACAAAAATAAGAAAACTAATTTTCTCGGGTTCCGGGAATTACAGTTGCACGGCTGTAATTACAGCCATACAGTCGTAGTTTCTGGAATAAAACAGAGCCGCGAAATGACCCATACAGACATCGTCACGCGGTGTTGTTTTCGAATGCAAATCGTTTTTGGCTTGTTTACTGCTTTTTGGACACTAGATGAGTGTTGAATTTAGGAACTCGCACGAACGGAACCTCGAGTTCCAGGATAACAGACCCACAAAAAATGGAAATTTGCATGTAACCGAGTCAATTGTTTTCCAAAAAATGATTTTTCAGCACAAAAATTACAGGGTGTTTCAAAACCGTTTTTCAGGTCTAACCGGTCCGACCAATCGGGTCGACCCGATTACCCCCCTAAGTGCATGCCCCCGTCTCCTAAATTCCCAATTCTGTCCTATTTGAGTCCTATCTGTGTGTGCAATATAAACTGTGCTAACCGTCTGTTTTGCAGCATTTATCTTTCTTTTATTTTCATTTTTTATGTAATTGATAGATTTCGTGTATTTTTAGGCGGTTTTAATTTTTAGATCCTCGAGTACTTAGGCGATTGTAATGTGAGGATGAGGTTTTTTTTTCTTTTATTCGATTTGGTTGTATAATCGGCCTCTACTATTTTCTTGTATATTTTGGATGTATGCTTTATTTTTCTGCAATTTATTTTCTGCGTTTTGCTTTAGCATCGGCTGATTAAAATAAACAAAATTGGGATAGAGAAAGATAATAAAGCGAATTAAATATGGTAATATAAATTGTAAAGTGAAAGCAAGTTAGAGGTTAAGTAAGTCACTTGCCCGAACCCTAAATCTCTGGATTAGGTACAGTAGTCTACCATCAATAGGGAGCTGTACCAGAATTTCCCAGATGAGCTGATCCGGGTGGCGACTCTGTCACTGATCTTGGAATTTAAGTTTCAAGGTCTTTAAGTTAAAACGGGAAAATGTTTTATACAAAAGAATTTCCAAATTAAATCAATGGTTTTCCTAACTCAAGATAAACAAAACCTGTTTTCCCAAAATCAAAACTGACAAAAACGTTTTCCTCGGTTCGCTTCACCGTGTTCCATCTCTCTTTCGAAAATGGTCGTCCGCTCACAATGTTGAGTAAGTTAATAAATACGTACAACAGTAAAAAATAATAAAAGCAAAATTTAATCTTCCTCTCTCTCTCTCTCTCTATCTCTCTCTTCGAACATAGTCCATTTCTTCTTCTCTGTATTCCGTTCTGATCAATATAAAACTTAATTTTTTATCTTCTTAATGGCACCGTCAGATCTACCTTGAATATAATCTACTTCAATGGAGTCCAACACCTACAAATGATCACGTAATCTAGAAGAGATCCGTTGGTGAGGGTGGAATATAACTATGATGATAATCCTAGAAAATGTTTTTATGGTCTGATAGCTCCATGATGGTTGTCATGGAGCAAAGAAAATCCAAGGAGAAGATTCTACTCTTGTTTGAAATTTCAATATGTAATTTTTTTGGGGTTTTACTGTGAGTCATAATTTGGGAATTTCTAGTATTGTTATTGTTAATTGGAAATTATCATTAAAATTTGGAGATTTTTGTTATTGTTGCTATAAATTTGAAATTTTAAATTGTTGGCATATGATTTTATGTTAATTGCAAGAATTGTCATATGTTCGGGTATGTAATTTTTCTAAGGTTTACTGTGAATCAAAATTGGCAGATCTTTGGTATTGTCAATTGGAAATTATCATGGAAATTTTAAATTGTTGGGGATTTTTGAGATTTTTGGCATTGTTTCTAGTATTATTACAATTAATAGCAAAAACTTTCAGGACAATTTCCAGAAATTAGGTATTGATTGGATATTATTGTAATTTACAATATAATGGCTGCAACTTCTTTGAATGACACGATATGACGATGAATAAAATAGCACGAGTGGCTACAAATGTGCTAAGAAAGGTGAACAAGGGATTGGTTTTAGAAGTTGAGAAATTGAAGACTGAGCTTGAATATAGGAAGAATGAATAGAATATTATTGTTGATGATGATGTTGCTTTTCGGCAAAGAAGGTTTCATGAGGAACATGAAGACAATGGTATTTTGATGCAAATAGTATTATTACAATTAATAGCAAAAACTTTCAGGACAATTTCCAGAAATTAGGTATTGATTAGATATTATTGTAATTTACAACATAATGGCTACAACTTCTTTGAATGACACGATATGACGATGAATAAAATAGCACGAGTGGCTACAAATGTGCTAAGAAAGGTGAACAAGGGATTGGTTTCCGAAGTTGAGAAATTGAAGACTGAGCTTGAATATAGGAAGAATGAATAGAATATTATTGTTGATGATGATGTTGCTTTTCGGCAAAGAAGGTTTCATGAGGAACATGAAGACAATGGTATTTTGATGCAAAGAAATTAGAAGGTAACGAAGAAAAAGAAGATTATGATTACCTTGTTCATCATTTCATGGATTGGGTTTTTGTTGTATTTGTGGTATGGGTAGGATGGAACCTTATTTTGTTTGGGTATATATATATATATATATATATATATATTCTATTGTCGTTAGTATGTTATTAGTAGGGGAACATATCAAGTTTTTGGAGCAAAATGCAATAACAAAGTGTTGAATTATCAATATTTGGTTCTATTTTCAACCTACCTAGAATTATACTTATGACACAAATAAAAATTTAGAATAAACTTGATAAAAACATGATTTACAAACCAACAATTTACCATCATATAGCCAACAACTTAAAACAACACATCAATTCATCTCATATATGGTCATTATCACCTTAGTAAGTAAAATAATTGACCTTATATGGTCATTAATATATTAGTAAGTACACAAATATGGTAATAACATTCATATAATATTAAGGTGATAACATTCAAATGGTTATTAACTTCAAAATGAGTTAATATCTTAGTAAGTACAAAATATGGCTATTAACCTCAAAGTTAGCACTTTATAACTACATAGTATGTTCATTGAGCATCCAAATTACCAACTTCCTGCATTTATAATTAACTTACATTAAATTGGTCACCCAATGACAATTTTATTTTCCCTCACAATTCTCCTTAGAAGCTTCCAATGGCAACTCTATTGGTTGTGACACAATTCTTCCATCACCAGCAATTGAATTCTTCTTGTTCCAATTGGCTGGCTATATGCTCTTTTCCTGATTTTCTTGGTTTTCCTGTTTAATGGTATAGTTATAGGATATACCACTTTAGGATCTGTTTCCATGCCACACCCTATCATGAACAACAAGGAATAAAAGGTTAAAACTCTTGTATGTCTTTATTCATCTTATTTCTAAACAATCCAAAATAAGCCCTCAAAAACCTTAACACTAATGGAATACTTTCTCAAAAATTTCAGTTGAAAACTTGGTTTAAATTTGGAATAAAACATAATTGAACTATAATCATTAAGACTAGTTCTAGTGTAAACAAAATAACCTGAAAAATCTTAATATGCAGTTGAATAGCATTTATATCCCTTATGTTGTCATTTATATGTTGATGGACCCTATCCCGGTTAGAGAACAAAACTTGTGCAGAACAAATTACTTTCTAATTAAGATTCATGATCCAAAATCACTTGGCTAGATTATGGAAAAAAAAAGACAAAGAAGGATGATAGAGTTTCACCTTTGTTGTCCCTACAATGAAACTAGACGTGATTTTATAAGGACTTCAAATGTAGTCCTTCTACCACCATGCACATAGAATCTCCTCAGTGGAAGTGTGAGTGCTAACTTCGCACCAAAAATCCTTCAAATAAGCCAAACATTTTGCTTTAAAGTTTCTCTAAAACCCTAAAGAGGAGGAAGATGAGAATGGATGCTATGATTAGATTAGAGTGTTAACATTTTATACTTTTCCTTATATATGAAACATAAAAGAGAAAATACCTATAATACCCCTCCTTACAAAATATCTACCATATTTTACAACACTTTAACTTAACCAAATTCACCATGTGGTAAATTTGAAAAGCTAAAATAACCAATTTTCAAAATGGATTTATTATATTTTAGTTAGGCCTTAACTAATTAATCCCATAAAATAAAATAACCCATCAATAATAATTAATATATAATTGATACATATTAATGGTCCATGACAAAACCACCTAGACTCCTTAGTATGCAATCCTGTAGGTCCATTCATATATTGGCCATGTGCTTGAATTAACATTCGGCCCCCAGGTTGTAAGTAGGCTCTAGCAAGCCATTACAACCCCTAATTAGGATCAAGATGTCAAAATCAAATCGACACGTATATGTAGTATTCTTATACTTGCACATTGGATATCAGTGTCCTACACAAGGCATGGCGTTTTCATCCTTTTATGTGCTAGGACTTTACTTGACATCTAAGTAGACTGAAGAAATCAAATAAATGATTAACCATTAATCATTCTATTTGGGTATGGGCGTACACTACTCAGTCTCACTCGTCAAGAGACCGATGATATCATCTCTCCAGTGAAGAGATAGCAAATTCCTTCACATCACTCTTAGTTCTTGACATACCCAATGTACCCATACTTGGCATCCAATTATGGGCCCGTTAGATGCACATCAAAACATGTGAGGTTACATCCAGGAGTGTAGTAATATTGGGTCTAAGGATCCAATATAAGTAATACGTGAAAAACACTTATGACACTGAACCATGTAGTATTCTCACTAGTGGATCGATGACATCACCCATCACACAAGGGACATACTAGTATTTGGTTACATTTATTCCCATGATTATAACAAATTAGGGATAGCTTTAAAACTGTGTTCTTTAAACTCATGGTCTTACTTGTTCAGTACACGCTACTAATAAAAATGAGTAAACATCAGCTTATTGGATTCTCTTTATTTATCAATTACATAAGTAATTTAATAAATAAGATTATGCCTTTTATTAATAAGAAGTAAATATATTCTCAAACATAAATAATAGAGTATGACATCTAGGGACTAGGGCATACACCAACATATGCTGTAATTTAAAAACTTAGTATGTAGTTCACTAGCATTTCTATCCCTTATGTTGCAGGTTATGCTACACTTTAACCTATATATGTTGCAAATTACAAACTTAATATGTGACAGTCCCAAATAGGTTAGCTACAGTACTAAGGAGAGGTGAATAGTATTGTATACCGAATAAAAATTTTCATAAATTCTTTTAATAATGCTTTTTAATGAAAAATAGTTTTCTTTCAACAAACACAAGTTTTACAAAAAAAAAAATTGTAGAATTAATAAAATAGTAAAACTTATGAATATTAATTTACTTGACTAGTATAAAAATATCTTCAAATAATAATGCTATTAATTTAAATTGCAGAAATATAAATAGCAACAAATGTAAATAGTATAGAGATAGAGAATTGAAGACACTGAGATTTTATACTGGTTTGACCCAACCGGTTTACGTCCAGTCCCAAAGCCAACTACTTGAGATTTCCATTAGTATTTCCTTTACTGGTAGGAAAAAAGCCTGAGTTACTTTTTGCACATTCAAGTAACAAACTTAATACTTTTGTAGGCTAAGTATCGAACCTCTACCATTACTTTTTCTGAGCTCAAGTAACAAAACTCTTCTGATGCTTTTTCAAAGCTCAAGCACCAAACTTGTTCAGTATTTTTTACAAGCTCAAATAACAATCTTCTATCAATGCTTTTTGAAAGCTCAAGCACCAAACTTTTACAAACTTTATTAATTCACACAATTAACAAAGTAAATCCCCTCATACAAATCCCTTGTGTGAAATACAAAACCTAAATATAGAATTGAAATTGAATGCACTTTGATGAAGCTTTCTCTTTGATTACTTGAAGGATTTTGTTGGAAGACTTGATAAATTTGCTCTTAATGTGTGAAATATTCCTTTCTTGATTAATTTAATCTTTCTTGCTTTTATAAATGCTGAAAAGCTCTTCTAGAGGTGAAGTGGCCGTTGCAATCAACTCTTGAAGGAGTTATGACAATTGCTTATAGGTTACAAAGAGAGTATGGCAGTTGCATCAAGGTCTTCAACAAATTATGGCCATTAGTTAAAGGTCGCAATCAAAATATAGTTGTTACATCAAGGTCTTGAACTTATATTGCTTGTTACTTCTACCTCATAAGTAGGATATGGTTGTTGCATTCTTCTCTTGAACAAAATATGGCCGTTGGAGAATTTGATTACATATTGTAAGTGAATTTTTGCAGCTCTTGAAGCAATTTCTCTCCTTCTAAAGATAATGTAGCCGTTGGAGATTTTGAAGGTCATAACTTAAGCTTTCTTAGCTTATAAAGCAATGGCTAAACTTTGATCAATAATGAGCTTGTCATGTATAAGCTTTTATCCTCTTATTTGTAAGAATTCATAATATCCTTTTTGTAGTAGTAGCTTCATCATACTAATCTGATTTTACTTCTCTATGAAATACAAAATAATTTATAATAATATTAAAGTAAATATGATGTTATTTTTATCTTATAGGTAAACTTTTCCTGTTAGTTGTTATTACCAAAACTCGATTCAACAATATGTAGTTCACTAGTGCTTATACACTCAACTATAATATATGCAGCAATTTACAAATTTAATATGCAGACAATACAATGTAAATTAATAAGATGATAGATAAGCTGCATGCTTAAGTTGATAGATAAGAGATTTACAAACTCTGTTGCAATAATTATAGGCCTACAACCTACTCTCCACCCCTTGATAAGTGCACCAAAGTAAATGAACATCCTACAAAACACTTTCTTCCCTTTTCTAAACATGAAGTTATGTAGCTCTACCTTAATTAAATTGCCTGGGTGTTTCTTACTTAGTTCTGTAGCATATGCTTCCAAGGAAGGATATTATTAATTGTAGCTATTCTTTTACTCATCTTTAATATTTTTCTTTTCCCTCTTGCATATGTACACATTTACTTTTGCCTTTCAATCCCTCTTTAAAGTTTTGACCATATCTTTAGCAGTGAAGTTAGATTGATCTTGGATAGTTTCTTTGAAATACTCTGTAATGAACTTTGTAGTAGTTCTATGACTTTGATTACACCTATCTTGATATTCATGATGAATCTTCATCTTTACTTACATTCATATGAAAATTATAGTCATCTACACATCTAACCCTAATTTTGTAAGGTTCACCTAAAAATTTGTGGCATAACCATGCTTGATTGAGTACATAGTAATCTATTTCCTCACAGCTTTACCATTAAGGAAATTCATACCCAATTGAGACATTAGGGTTTCATTTATCTGGTGCCTTTCAACCCTTCTAAGCTATCTAATTTCTTCCATATTCAGATCGGGCATATCATCCAACTGCTCTTTTGTTGGCTCAATATTATCATCCTGACTTCCATCTCCACCCTCGTCTACACTCTCACTTGCATCCTACCCTCAGATACATTATTCACCCTTATTTACACCTAAATGACTCTGATTTCCATACACATAGGTTGCATGAGCTTTAATATGATTAATATCATGGACAGTATGGTCTACAAAGTTGAAGTCATCAACTATAGGTTCATCAGAAATTGTGTTCGGTGTTTTGAGGGTTCACATTCAACTTAGGAGATGAAATAGGGTGTATTTCTAGTTTAGTTACCTCATGAAGTACAGGCCCATCAAAAGAATGTAGTGCATAAAAATGAATTACATTGTAGTAAATAAGCTCAATATTTGCCTAATAGGCCTATCATTAACCACCAATATTAATCTCTCATCGCTTAGTTCATGCCTTGGAAAAGAGCATATACCTCGTCTATATTGGGGAATTTAAATTCTACCTTATATATGTCTTTTACATCTTTTGCATTTAGGTAATCATGATCGACACTGCATTTTTCAACATAAGTGCCACCTACATAACTATAATTAGGTTGTAACTCAAACCTCCAAGCAAAATGATAAACACCTTTCATATAACAACTCATTTATATTTTCTATTCTATATTTATTTGCAAATGGGCCACATAATCAAAAAGGGAAAAATAATATAATAATTACCTTTGTTGACAGCATTATAACATAAACAATTTCACATACAGAGTCCATGGTCCATAACTGGTAAACACCATTAATAAAGTAGCACATTCAGACAAAATTAATGGACCACGAGCTATGTCAAACACATGTAGATGTTGAGAAACCCATTATTAAACAATTTCAGACACAAAGATCATAAGTTTTTTCACATTATTCAAAGTTTTTAATTAAAAAAACCAGTATTGTGAAAAATTTACCTCGAATATGGCAGGAATAAGCTCACTTTCTTTTAAATGGCAGAAAACCCAATTTTAGGAAAAGAGAAATAGACTTTATTTAGTGTTTCTTCGATTTCAAACAAGAAAGAAAAGGGGGATTTCATTCGATATATCGAGGGACTAAGGGTTAATATTCTCCCAAAGTTTTTTACACGTCATCATCAGCGTGGATAAAACATGAACAGTTTTCACATCTCTACCCATTTGTCACTAGCTCGTACGCTTAGTCAAATGCCTTATGGATAATAGAGCAGATGAAATGTTGGTCAATGATGTTTGACGTTAGAAAAGGGGAGAATTGGGCTTTAATTGAGAGAAAGAGGAGATTATTAAGCCTTTTTATTCTATAAGGGGCATCGCTCCTGGCGCTGAAGTTCAAGGGCTTAAATACTTCTTAACCCCACTAATTTAGGTCCACGCCTAGAATTCAGATATGAAGCTTGGTTGTAATCCTAGAATTCAGATATGTTTTCTTCCTCGGCATTTGGCGCCACAAGAAGTGACTTGGGATCAAACAAGTTTCTTCTTGGATTTTTTTTATAAGAGAAAAAAGGGTCTGGATTGAGTGAGTCGAAGAAACCAATGAGATATTGAAGTTGAAGATGCTCCGGCCATAGCAGTTCTGAGCAAGAACACAGATTGAGACAGGGGTGATGAATGCTTTAGGCGACAACGATAGAAGCAGAGGTAGAGGTGGTGACAACAGGAAGAAGACACCAAATAGGGTTAGGGTTTTTAAGATAAAGAAGAAGAGAATGGGAAAGGGAGAGAAAGGAAGAGGAGAGGGAGGAAGATAAAAATATAATTAAAAAATTATTATAAATAAATTTATAAATATACAATTTTTATATTAAGAGTCATCTTATTCTAATTAAATGAACTAAGAACAAATAAAAATCTAATTTTTGTATTTTTTCCTAGTCTAATTAATTAAGCATAAATAAATATATTTTGAAGAACATAAAATTTCATGTATTTTGATTTATCATAAAAAAATAAATTTTAAATAAGAATATAATGTTTGTGAGAAAAAAACATTAGAGGTCATAGACACCTTAGTGGTAGGTCATATTCAACTTTATGTATTTTTTTTAGAAAAAGTAAAGTCCATGTACTAAACTGTGAAATGCACTAAAGTCTATGTACCATTGGTATAATTTACTCCTACATAAATGAATTTAGCTTCTTGTCTACATTAGGAAGACTACATCAGGCTTTTTGGAAAACTATGTCTTCAAGCTCAAGAACTGTTTTGGTATGCCTAAGACACAGGTCCAACACTCGCGGGAATAGACGAAGAGAAGAAATAGAGTTCTAGTCAAAATAGAACTCTCAGTGTCACAAATGCATTAGAGTTTTATTCCTACTAGGAATCTCAAACTCTATTAGGATTTGTGTAGGAGACGGACTCCTAAATCCTAATGGAAAATGGATTTCCGATGTGAAGTTGACACATATCCCTAAGAATGTAAAATTCTATCATCATCCTTCAAGGGATTTACTAGTCTCTTCCAAGCTGGTTGTCACGGATGTCTGACATTCATCTTACATTCGGCTACCCACTTGGTTTAGCTTTCTAATCTAAATCTGGAAAAATATTTAGGTTTGTCTTCATTAGGCATGTTAGAATTAATAAATTTTAGGGGAAAGTACAAAAAAAGTATGTAGTTTGTTCGATTTGCAGATCGAGGACTGTGCTTCAAAACATGACAAACTAAGACCTATGGTTTGTCGATTAGGTTTATCATTTATTACACTCCCCTAAAATTCTCTTATCCTTCAAAATTTCACGTAGGTTTGCTGATTCAAATACAATGTACCTTAATGTCGAAGCTTAAAACTTTTCGGAAGTGAGTATTTTTTTATTAATTAATAATGCAAAAAAAAAAAAAAAAAACCCATAAGAAATAGAAAAGTTTCTAAAAATTATCTAAATTTTCAAATCTTGTTCTAAATTTATTAAGTAACATGTATATATTTTTCAGATATTTTTCGGCAATTTTTCTATTTTTTATAACTTTTTTTATTTTTTTGAATTATTAATTAATAAAAATATGCTCACTTCCTGAAAAATTTCAAATTTCGACACCAATATCCATTGTACTTTAATCAACAAACTTACAAAATTTGGATATTTTTCGGTAAATTTTCTTTTCTTTTTTTTTTTTGTATTATTAATTAATGAAAATATGGTCATTTCTTGAAAAACATTAAGCTTCAACACTAAAATTCATTGTATTTAATTAACAAACTTGCAAAATTTCGAGTAAAATTTCAAAAAATGAGAGAATTTTAGAAGAGTGTATTGAATGACAAATCTTTTATCTGCAGAATTTTCAAATCACAGATCCCAGTTTCTCACATTTTGAAATATGGCCTTTGATCTGCAAATCGATGAAATTATATGTTTTTTTTTTTTTTTTTTTTTACACTTTTCTCCAAACTTTATCACTTATCGATAGAGTTGATGAAATTTGAAATTGAATATGGTAAAGAGTGAGAAGCACGCATGTTAATAATGTGTTTAATATGTTGTTTTCATGAAAAGACCTACGAGACACTCATGCAATCGACTCTGATTATTTGAAAAGTCAAACCGTCATTTTCACATATATAAAGCTTTTTCAAATTAAAAAGAAAATAAAAAGATAAAGATGTGTTCTAAAATTATCCTAAACAAGGTATTGATTATTCTCTTCAAATTTAAAAGCGTATATATGTAGCTGTATTTTTGTGGAACAAATATGCTTTGATCAGAGTTCAAGAATGAAATACGAAATACAGTTGAGTGTTCCATTAAACATCATCCAGCAGATAATCATCCTGATTATTATTATTATTATTATTATTATTATTATTATTATTATTATTTAAAGTGACATAATATTTCTCAATTGAACTATATACAGAGTTGGTAGTTTTATGTTTATATACAATGTAAAAAAAAAAAAAAAAAGGTAAAAGAGCTAAATGAACAATAAAATATGAGTTTTCGATTATAGTTGGAAGACAGAAGAGATGCTCAATATGAAACAAAAAGATAATTAAGATCTCTTAAAAAAAAAAAAAAATTTGAACAATTAAGACTTAATGTCACCCAATTGCATCCCCTCTCATTGTTTCTTCCATGTAGATGATGTTTAATTTCTACTGTTATTAACAATTAACAAATGGTTAACGATCGAAAAGCATGCAGTTAAAAGGTTCGATGAGCT
Organism: Euphorbia tirucalli; assembly: GCA_039660915.1. NCBI lineage: Eukaryota > Viridiplantae > Streptophyta > Magnoliopsida > Malpighiales > Euphorbiaceae > Euphorbia > Euphorbia tirucalli. Next base: position 35,768,255 of record CM077636.1, on the reverse strand, counting down.
TTGATTTTATGCAAATTATTTATTAAATTCAGATTGTCAATCAATTGAAGATGTGGACATAGTGGACACAATGTTTTATATTTGGAACACCAATTTTTATTTGAATTGATTACATAAAAATACTCCAAATTAAGAATCTACATTTCCATCTCTACCATCCCTATAAATATTATATTTGACAGTAAAATATTAGCAGTTCCTAACATATCACGTTATCAATGTGTCGGCCTGGAAAATAATGAAATATCACATTATTTCAATTAATAGAATGCTAATAAAGTGAAATTAATTAATAGTTGATTATTGAAATAAAATTTATAGCCTAAAAAAGAACCCAATCCTAAAATTATATAATGTGTCATGATTTTATTGGCTTGTTGTACGGATGATATGGCACATGTAAGCACGAAGTTTTGTCTGACCTCTATCATGATGTTTTCCGATTATCTTTTATCTGAAATTGTTCGAAGCACGGCTTGAGGAGCCAAGAAAAGACTATAACTCATGTCGAAACGAACCGAAAATTGCTGAACATCGAAGTAGGATTTGTCATCATTACAGGAAGGGCCATACAGGCCAATTGGAAAGGAGGCACGGTCCAACTTTTTAGGGTTAAGTCATAGAAAAGAACTGTCTAAAGTGGATATAGATATGATTTGAAGATGGACAGCACGGCCCAAAACTTAGGCCGCACAGCCCAATTTGGAAGGAAGATGGGCCATACGGCCCATCTCTTAAGAATTTGGTTGGCCAAATTGACCTACTTGCAAGATAAAAGAATTGATTTATTGGAGAGATGATGTCATTTACGAAAGAGAGGAATATAGTACAGGAAGATATTAGAAGGGATAGAGAGGATAATCCCACTTACCAAAAAAGAAGCCATCATCATTCGATGACACATCATCTACTGCTCCTTCAGCCTCTTCTTTTTCTCTGCAACTATTTCCTTAACCTTTATCACCTCCGTTGACAACCAATTTCATCAAGCTTTCCAAGCACCAAATCCAAGCCAATCTCAACCAAGTCAAACACTAAATTACATTTCCATACGTAGATTCCCCGGTTCGAAGCTTTATACAATTGCTTTTCGGTTTCCTGGCGAGTTTTAGTTCGTAATCACGAGTTACACCGATTTAAAGCTCCAAGGAACATATTCGGCTTATTTCTTGAAAATCTAGATAAGCAAACTAAGGATAATCACTGAGAGGCCATAAAATCCTATCTCTCTATTCATGCATTTTTTTTATTTCTTTGTGTTGTGCAAAACCAAAAAAGAATTTTGTTGTAAATTTAAGAACAGGGCTGTACTACTCATCTTTTGGGCCACACGACCCATTTCTTAAGAAACTTGAGTCGCACGGCTCATCTTGGCCCATGAGCCATGTGTCCCAACATTTTTCCTGTTTTCTATGAATTTTAGTTTTATGAATCCGGGGTGAAAATCTTCAATTTCTCAGTCTAATCAATTGATAGACTCCCAATGGATTATAAAACTCAAAAGAAGAAAACCCTAAAATGAATTTCTACGTGTTAAAATCACCAAATAATTTTTTTTTATCGTTAGATCTGGATCCCGAGATCCAGATCTAACTTGTTTTCGAAACTCGGCTGTTCTAGAAATTCATTTCATAAGCATAGCATTTATTTCTGCTATTATTCATTGTGCATACATTTTTTTTACAAAACGAATTTTGGGTGTTTACGTGCTTTATCAGTCCAGACATAATTTTCGGAGCATTTTTTAAGGATTCACACAAAAGAGGTTTTCGATAAATATCTAGATAACCGACTCACATTTGCCATGGAGAATAAATATAAATTGGCAAAAATTGTTTTCTCCAAATCCAAAAATACAGGGCGTTTACAAAAATTGTTTGCCAGGTCTAATCAGGTAAACTTGCCAGGTTTCCCAATTATCCCCTAAATGCATGCCCCGAGCTATCTGGATATCCCATTCTGTCAGATCTGAATCTAATGTGCTTATGTTCATCTGTATCACTAACCTCTATGTTCGCAGGTAGATGTATGCTAGGTTAGATGAATATTAGCTTTCTATTTTTAGATATCTCATGTAAATTAGCCGATTGTACTCCTATCACATTTTTATCAAATGTATCCCCTAGGGTAGTTTATTCGATTTGGTTGCAATAATTTTACTTTCTGAATTTATTTATCGCTTTCTAAATTTATTTATGGCTTCCTATGTAAGCATATAGCAAATATCTAGGGTTAAATACCGAATAGGGAATAAAATAACAAAAAGTGCAAATTTGGTATAGTTAAAGCTATTCCATAATAAAGCAGAAATAAATGATTTGTCCAGACCAAAATCTCTATCTTAAAGGTACAAGAATCTCTATTGGGCTTGGCTATACCACAATTTCCCAATATGAGCTGAGCCAGGTGGCGACTCCTATGAACATTTAAGGCACGAGGAATTGGTTTTGTACGTTCCTTTGTTTTGCTTTAATATTTTCAAACCAGGAAATTCACGGTTTTCTATTCAAAATATCAAAAAAAAACCCTAGCCCGGTCTCACGACTCATCGAAAAGGATCGTCCGCTCACAGTATGCCAAGCATATTTTAAATTTTCTCCCAAAAAACTCACTTAACAACATTATTTGAAAGTTGTTGTTATACGTATATCAATAGCAACAAAATTATATTAAATTTTGCTGCCAAATACATATAACCATAACTTTATAGGAGCAATATGCAACAGTTTTTTTGTTGCCTAAACCGATGACAACACTTTTTATACTTAGCAAATTTTTTTTAAGGAATATAGTAAAAAACTGTAGGGATTCAATCTGGCAGAAAAAATAGGTAGCAAAAGTCTTCGTTTTTCTACTAGAAACTATGCCAAAACCATGTTCAGATAATAGAAAAAGAAAAGCAAATTCAAAAAGAAGAGAGGAACCAAGTCATACCTTTGCCGTCTCCACTTAAGATTTGTGACTTAGGACTTACTTCTGCACAAAATTCCTCTACCGTCTCACACATGAAAGCCTCTTGGAAGAATTGTGTGATAGCACCAGATGAAAAATGCCGTATCAAAATCTGCTATGGAAGCCAAAACCTTTCCCTTCCAAAATATTAGTGTATGGCTATACCCAAATGAATTAATTAAGAGCTAATTACTTATTTGTGTTTTTCAATCTACTCAGATATTAAGGGACATCCTAGCATTCAATGAGGGTGACAAAACTATGGCTCATGTTGTACCTTATTATTACAGGTACATGTTAGCTGCATTTTGACATTTGATCTTATTTTGGTAGTTGTAATGGATTGCTAGAGCCCACTTACTGCTTATGGGATGAAAGGCTGTTTTGCACCCACTGCCAAGATGAACCTACATGATTGAACATTATGGAGTCTGGGTGAATTTATCATGGACTATTTATGTGTAATATTTGGTGTATTATGGGTTACTTTAATTTATAGGCTTAAATTTGTTAAGGCCCAGTAAAAGAGTAGCAATCTCTTCACATTACACATAGTCCTTAGTGTGATTCTTGGCATACCCGATATCATACTCATACTTGGCACCTTGTTACGGGCCCGTTAGACACACGCCAAAGTATTTGAGGTCTCATTTTAGGAGTATAGTATATCGGGTCTAAGGGTCCGATGTAAGCATTACGTGAGAACCACTTATGATACTGGATCATGTAGTATTTTCATTAGCAAATCGATCAAGTACACTATTCGCTAACATGTACCCATGTGCTTCATTGACATCTCATGTCCTTTGGTCGGTAAGACATCACTCATCTCACAAGGCACATGCTAGTCTATGGTTATATTATTTCCATGACTCTAACTGACCAGGCATATCTTTAGAATTGTGTTTCTTAGTGCTCAAGGTCTTACTGCATAGAACACGCTTCCAAAATATATGAGCAAACAATAATTCATGGATTCTCTATTACTATTATTTGCATAAGAAAATAACAAAACAGATTATGTCTTTTATTAATAATAAAATTCTGATTACAACATCTTGGGACTAGCGCATACACCAACAGAAACCTAGTTCCACAATGCCATATCAAACTAGTGCTAGAAGGCCTTCGACCCAAGTTACTACAAAATAATAAAGCAATGAGACACTAGGTAACTATGGGTATACTCCAATGCCTAAGTTAGTGTATGATCTTAGAGAATAATATGATTACTCAAATTGAGCTAGATATCGAACTTGTGGAGGAGATCCCCTATTTATAGGTATATGATTATAGTTCTAATCCTTTTAGGTTTCATACTCCATAATCCCTTAGAGACATGGTAGGAGTAAAATGCACGGCCTTTGGTCTTAGACTTCAATTAGGATTAGGGGTGAGTAAACTTGAGAAATAACCAAAATTGAACTAATTAAAAAGTCTGGTTCAATTATTTAGCTATTCTAGTTCAATTCGGTTTTCGTATGGAGATTGGTATTGGTTGTTAGTTCAGCTTTCACCAAAAAATTTCGATTAAACTGAACCAAAATTTAAATAAATCATTAAAATATTATATTTTAAGTGTCTTTATATAATATTTATCTTAATCTTTTCAATTTTACTTATTCATCTACTATATTTAATATTGATATTTTGCTTTCTTATACTTATTTTATATTTATTATGCATTTTTTTTAATTTTTGTTATTTTTCCGTCAACTAAAATAAACTTTGGCAATTATTTGGTTAGTAACTAAACTGAAAAATTTTAGTTCAATTATATTCGGTTGCTTAACAATTTTGTTTTAGTTTGGTTTTAAAAATATAACATAATTCATTTCAGTTAATTGAAAGTTTGATTCGGTTTGGTAACCGAACCTATTAAATTTCACCCCTATTTAGGATTTAGGATCACGTAGTAGGTAAACTACTAATGGACAATGGATTCCCCAAAGTGCATATGTCATTAACTACAATAAATTCGCTATTACTGATGGATCCATCATTAAACCGGCCATCGTGCTGATTAATACTGATGGATCTGTTTGTCGATAATACCAAATTTTCTTGTAGCCATTTACCCTTTAGCTAGGTGTGAGCGGACGACGTTTTTAGGTGCACAACTCACTCGGAAGGGAGCCTCGAGATCGGTCAACCCTCCCTCGCGTGGGGTTTTTAGAATGGAAATTCATTTTTGGAAAATTAAATTGTTTCATAAAAGAACAGAGATCTAAGTCTCTATAGATAGTGTAGGAGTTGCCACCCGGCTCAGCTCAACCGGAAAATTACAGCATAGTTGAACCGGATAAAGGCCGCTACACTTTCCAGAGATCTAGGTCCGGACAAGTCTCCTATTTCATGTCTAATCAAAATAAAATTTGGCCAATGTTCATAAATGGTATTTTAAAATTCTAAAGTTCATTTTTATTACATTAAAGCACACAGTGTACACACAAATCAAAATAAAGTAAAAAGCAGTGAATAAATAAATTATTACAACCCAATTGAATAAAAATAAAAACTCTCAACCTCTCTTTACAAGCGTTTAAAATACACGAATGATCTAGAAAATTACAATCGCCTAAAATACACGGATTAAACTATTAATTACATTAAAAATGAAAAATAAAAACTAACTAAAAGCTGCAAAACAGACGGTTAGCACAATTTATAGCACACCACAAATAGGACTCAAATTAGACATAATGGGATTTTAAGAAGTTCGGGGGCATGCAATTGGGAGATAACCGGGTCGGCTCAGCTAGCTGGCCCGATTAGACCTGGAAAACGATTTTAAAATGTCCATGTATTTTATTTTGTGAGAAAATCATTTTGAAAGCATTTTCTTTTTCCGATTTACTTTAATCTAGCATGTGAGGTGGGTCGGTTTTTGGGAGATTCGGGTCTCCGTTGTTGTGTTGTTCTAAATACAATAACATCAAAAATTAAATCTAAGGTCGTGAATGCACACAACAAAATTCATTTTTGATGATTTTCTGATTTTTCTGAATTTTTATGATTTTTGGGAATTTTTCGGGATTATTCTTGAAATTCTGCTCCGGGACAAAAATTATAGTCGCCCGGCTGTAACTACAGCCGTGCGACTGTAACTACAGTCGTACGATTGTAATTACAATCGTGCGACTGTAGATCCTCCAGATGCTGAACATTTCCAAAATTATTTAAATGAAAAGAGAAAGCATGGAAAATTAAGAACAGTCGTACAACTGTTGTTTAAATGGCACGACTGTAATTACAATCGTGCCACTGTTCTTTGTAACAAGAACAGTCGTAAGGCTATTCTTATTTTCCAGAAACAGCAAGCCAAAAAAAGTATGAGTCTTGCGCATGAAATCAACTAAAACACCCAAAAATCATAGCAAAACGAAGGTTTTAGGTATTGTTACCTTTATGGCGTTGATCCACCATCGGCTTGACCACTGGAATCACCTCAAATTGCTCCAAATTGCTCCTTTTTTCCTTGTGTGTTAAGGTTCCAAAAGTTGTCCAAATGTCTCCAAAAGTCACGGATTTTGAGAGTTAAGGGTCTGGAATAGATTGGATTTTGAGTGTCAAATTTTAAACTATTGATTTCTAACTGGTTTTTTACTTAACACAGAATTAAAAGAAAAAAGAGGAGAAAATGATGACTTTTTTTTTCATTCCTTCTTTTCCGCTCCTTTTTCCTTTTCTTCTTTTCATTCTTAATTTTCCAAAAGTCCCTTCTCCTCTGTTTCTTTCTCCCTTTTATTTTCCTTTGTTTGTTGCTGAGACATGGGCATTAATTGACCTTTAAATCACCTCCATTTTTTATTTTTCAGGTATGGGCTGCTGTACCTGCTCCGTATTTATAGTCGTACGACTGTAATTCAGTCACACGACTGTAACTACAGTCGTGTGACAATTTTTTTTAAGTATGAAAAAAAATCCGGTGCTTACAGCTACCCCTCGCGTGATCAAATTCGACACCCGACTCCAGGTCTAAAATACCTGAGGTGATGAATTTGAGAGCGCGAATTGAAGTGCCGTAGACACAGGAAAGATAACACAGCTGATCTGGGCCGATACCGGATCTACACATATCCAAGGTGGATCTGCTGAAATGATGAATCTGACATAAACTGAGACCGAGTCTAGGTTACCTGAGATGAGGTTAGAGATGAAATAAGTCGATACCAGGTCTAGGCTACCCGAGGCGAGGCTGATGATGAAATAAGCCGATACTAGGTCTAGGATACCCGAGGCGAGGTCTGCTGGGAATCTGGAATGAAGCCGATCTCGGCCGATATCGGGTCTATGTTACCCAAGGCAGATCTGCTAGGGATCTGGAATGAAGCCGATCTGGGCCGATACCTGGTCTATGTTACCCGAGATCTGATCGTCTATCCCCACAAACCAACACATGTCTTTCCAACATGCTTTGTCCTTACTCACATGCTTCCTGGAAAATTTCTTCCCAAGAGGTCACCCATCCTGAAATTTCCCCAAGTCAAGCACACTTAACTTTGAAGTTACTTCGGAATGGGCTACCAAAAAGAAGATGCATCTTGTTGGTATCAGAGCCAGCCCTCTCCAAGTACGGTGTGGTTCGGGGATGAACCAAGCAGAAGCTGGTGGGCCTGTAACGACCCTGTCCTAAAGGGGTGGCACCGGGGTGGATGGCCTGAGCAAGGAGCGGCCCAGTGAGGGGTGGCACAGGGGCAGAGAAACCTAAGCAAGGAGCAGCCCTGAAGGATGTCGATGGGGACAGGAATGAACCAAATCTATACCAGGAAGAGAGGGTTTCGAGACTGTGCTTGTATGGGACGGTACAGTTAAGAAAGGCTAGATTTCAAGACTGTACTGGTATGGGACGGTGAATGAAGCCGATCAGGGCCGATGCTGGGTCTATGTTACCTGAGGTGGATCTACTGGGGATCTGGAATGAAGCCGATCTGGGCCGATACAGGGTCTATGTTACCCAAGATGGATATGATGAGGATCTGGAATGAAGCTGATCTGGGCCGATACTAGGTCTATGTTACTCGAGGTGGATCTGCTGGGGGTCTGGAATGAAGCCGATCTGGGCCGACAGTGGGTCTATGTTACCCGAGGTGGATCTGCTGGGGATCTGGAATGAAGCTGATCTGGGCCGATACCGGGTCTTTGTCACATGAGGTGGATCTACAGGGGATCTGGAATGAAGCCTATATGGGCCGATACAGGGTCTATGTTACCCAAGGCGGATCTACTAGGGATCTAGAATGAAGCTGATCTGGGCCGATACCGAGTCTATGTTACCCGAGGTGGATCTGTTGGGAAATCTGGAATGAAGCCGATTTGGGCCGATACGGGGTCTATGTTACCCGAGGTGGATCTGCTTGGGATTTATCCGTATCCGAGATAGTGATAAGGAATTCCTGCATTTGAAATAGCGAGTCTTCATTCCTTGGTCGAGAGATTTTGAACAAAAATTTTTGCCCCTTCGATCAAGAATGAAGACTAGCTGGGGATGAATGCTCTGTGTATGCTGTATATGTATGCATGATGATGCATATGCACATGGATCCTAAGGATGCATTTCTCATTGTTTGATTAACATTGATGCTTCTCTTTTCTGCTGGGGAAGATATTTTTTGCTCCTGGCTGGTGGAAAACACTCCTTACACGAAGCTTTCCCTCGTTAAAGATACATATGAGGACTGCTGGAGAAATGAGATGACTACTGGGGATGCGTGACAACTGCCGGGGAAAGAATCATAGTGTCCCTTGTAAGCGTTCTATTGGGGAGTAATATGGAGAATCCCATTGGAGGATACCATAAAGATTCCTGTGGGGAAACGGTGGAAAGGTTCTATCCTTCCGCCCTTGTGATTTATGAATCTGGAAGTGCTCTAAATTTTGCCTAGGTTGTCCAATGTGGGTTTTCAGCCCAGCGAGCTGCTTTAACTTTTGCCTGAGGTGCCTTTTCGGTTTTCAACCCAGCGAGCCTCTTTTTTTTAAGGATAAATGGAAGACCGACTGATACGGCATCGTGGTCACTTGTCCCGTCATCCTTCTGGTGATGATATGATGTAGAAAAATGCTATATGGAGTAGCATTGGGGTTTAATTCCTTGTTAGAAGCCATTGATGGTATAAGATTTCATAGAATCAGTTCAAAAGAGCAGATGAAAGGAGCAACTCATCAGGCCAGTGTGGCTTTTACCCAGCTTGATTTCTTCAATAGTTAAGTTCTTGGACAACCACTGTTGCTCTTTTAGAAAGATGAACTAGATTTGGAGGATGGTAAAAGATTTCAGATTGTGTGTATTTAGTACATCTCCATTGTTAAATAACATGATATGTTTAACCAGTTAAATGCAAAGTGCTTTCCTTAAGTGGATGTTTAAGCAAGATACCTTTGATTATGCGTTTGACATAGCCACACAAATATATTTAAAAAAACATTTCACTTTATTGATAAAATCAAAATGAGTATATTTGAAAGGATTAATTCCCAAAATGGTATACACTCCACACAGAGTCAGAATCCATCAATAATCGTCCCTCTCAGATTTTCTGACCGATCATTTTCTCTCATGTCTTAACTTTTGCCTAGGCCGCTCTTTTTTAGTTTTCAACCTAACAGACTTCTTTTTTTTTTTTTTTTTTACACATGGTAAAGCTTTAAGCTGTCTTGGTTGACAGGATTTATGAACTCATTTCCGTCCATGTCCATGATGTTGACACCACCTTTTGATAGCACCTTCTTCACAACATAGGGCCCTTCCCAATTGGTGTGAACTTCCCCCAAACATCGACATTTGAAGGCCTTAATTGTTTCAGAACCAAGTCCCCTACTTTCAACTACCGCCTAGGGCACTTCACATTCTGGTTATATTCCCTAGCCATTCTGCATTGGTACATCTGCAGATGATCTAGTGCTTTTAGCCGCTTTTCATCTAGTGCCGCCAACTGCTCGTATCTAGCTTAAGGCCACTCAGCCTCTGGTAATTGAGCTTCCAAAGCAACTCTAAGAGACTTGAGCTCTATTTCTACTGATAATACCACTTCCATACCATACACCAGGGCATAGGGGGTTTCCCCTGTTGGCGTTCTGACATTGGTTCTGTAACCCTAAAGAGCATATGGCAGTTTATCAGCCCAATCTTTATAAGTAGTTACCATTTTTTATAAGATCTTCTTTATCACCTTATTAGCTACTTCCACTGCCCCGTTAGCTTGGGGCCTATATAGAGAAGACTTATGGTGCTCAATGTCATATTCTGTAAGCAGCTCAGCTGTTGCCCTTTGAAAGTACACTTTGTTGTCAGTCACTATATGATGGGGGATCTTGTATCGGGCAAAGATGTTCTTCTGGATGAACTTAACCATCTGCTTGGATGTTACACTAGCAAAGGATTCTGCCTCTACCCATTTTAAAAAGTAGTCAACTGCCACAACTATGAATTTGTGTCCATTAGATGCTGTAGGATGAATTTCTCCAATCATATCTATCCCCCATACTGAAAAGGGCCAAGGGGATGCTAGATTCTGCAGCTCAAGTGGTGGTAAATAACTGTTGTCAGCGTAGATCTGGCACTCGTGACATCTCCTCACTTTCCTTATATAATCAGCCTGCATAGTCATCCAGAAATGCCCCTGTCTCGTTACCTTTCTGGCCATGGCAAGTCCATTCATATATGGTCCGCAAGATCCTATATGTACTTGCTGCATCACTGCTTCTGCCTCTTGTTCTATCAAGCACCTTAAAAGAATTCCATTTACAGTTCTTTTGTATAGCCTATCTTCAAAGATTCTAAACTGGCTGTCTAGTTTTCTTAATGACATCTTATCAGCAGTCCCTCTAGTATCTTCCTTCCTTTACATACTAATAAATATAAAAAAACCATGGCTTTTCTTCGGTTGTCAATTCCATTACTTCGTGTACTCCAAAGCAGCGCCGTCTAGAAGTTGCTATTACCAGTGGTTGTACTTGAGTTTCTTCTGGATTTTCCCACATAGAAGATAGTGTTGCTAGCACATCAGCCATTTTGTTCTCATCTCTGGGGACATGTCTGAATTCATATTGGCCAAATAATTCTTTTCTATATTGTAGCAGCTTTAAATAAGTCTATAAGGCTTCTTCTTTTAGCTCCCATTCACCTTGAGCTTGCCTAATCATTAAAAGTGAATCTCCAATGATCAAGACATCTTTGCCCCTAGTGTTAGCAGAGCTTCCATCCCGAACAAGCATGCTTCATACTCTGCTCCATTGTTGGTTATGGGAAAATCCAAGACAATGGAATAATTTCACCGTCTGGCGTAGCTATGATTACCCCGATTCCAGCACCCTTTCTATTTACAGTGCCATCAAAGCACATAACCCATTTTTTTACCTTTATCATAGCTAGCTGTTCATCCGGGAATCCCCAATTCTCAGTGTAATCTAATTCCAGCGGTTGATTTGCTAGAAATTCTACTACGCTCGCCCTTTGATGGTTTTCTTGGTGATGTATTCAAAGTCAAATTCTGACAAAAGCAAGAGCCACATAGATAACTTCCCAACTAGCATGGGTGCTTCATACAGGTACTTCATTGGGTCTACTTTAGCCACGGCCTGCACTTTGTATGACTGGAAGTAATGGAACAGCTTCTTGGTCAACCAAATCATTGCTACACATGTCTTCTCCACCAGCGTGTGCTTGGTTTCATACTCCAGTAGCTTCTTACTGAGGTAATAAATAGGGTATTCCTTCTTGTCATCTTGTTCTTGCACCAACATTGCCCCTACAGAGGAATCTTCAACGGCTAAATACAAGATCAAAGGCTTCCCTAGAATTGGTGGGCTCAGAACTGGCGGATTTACCAGATAACCCTTGATTTTCTAGAATGCCAATTGATATCTGTCATCCCACACAATCGGCTGATCTTTCTTTAACAGCTTGAAAATTGGCTCACAAGTGGAGGTCAATCATGCTATGAAGCAACTAACGTACTATAAGGAGCCCAAGAATGACCGGACTTCCTTTTCTGTTTTTGGAGCTGGCATATCTCGAATAGCTTTGATTTTATCAGGGTCCATTTCTATTCCTCTCTGGCTGACTACATGGCCCAATAGCTTCCCTACTGTGACCCCAAATATGCACTTCTTAGCATTGAGACGCAAGTTATACTCTCCAATGCGTGTAAGAAATCAATCCAATATGGCAGGATGCTCCTCCCGGGTCATTGATTTAACAAGCATATCATCAACATACACTTCAACTTCTCGGTGGATCATGTCATGCAGCAAAGTTGTAACAGCCCTCTGTAAGTGGCTCTAGCGTTCTTCAACCCAAAGGGCATTACCCTATAACAAATGGTGCCCCACTCTGTGATGAATGATGTCTTCACCTTATGAATCAAATCCATCAAGATCTAGTTATATCCTGAAAACCCACCCATAAAGGAATACATCACCGCTTTAGCTGCACTATTAACCAGGACACTGATATGAGGCAATGGGAAATTATCTTTCGGGTATGCCTTATTCAAGTCCCTGTAGTCAACATATACTTTGACCCTTCCATCCTTTTTAGGTACTAGGACGATATTGGCTAACCATTCTGTATACTCCACCACTTCAAGGAATTTAGCTTCTATCTGCTTAGCTACTTCCTCCTTCACCAATGTAGCCCACTCTGGCCTAAATCTTCTCAGTTTCTACTTCACCGGCTTGAACTTGGGGTCTGTTGGGATCTTATGCACTGCTATTTCCATGTCTACACCCAGCATGTCCACTTATGACCAAGAGAAAGCTTTAACATATTTTTGCAATATTCTTGTATGTTCTCCCTCTTCCTCGGGTCTTAGCTCATGTGAAATGAATACCATTTTGGGGTTTTCATCTGTACTTATGTTGATTTCATACAATGCAGTGTCATGAATGCTAAATATGCTTAATGGTGATTCAAATGCATGCACAAAATTATCAGGGTAAACATCACATAAGTAAGCAAACTGAGATTTCATTGCATTGAACTTGTTATAGAGTACATCATTCACATTGAAAATGGAAGGAATAGATACAACAAAATCATTTTCATCCTCTACAGGTGGAGGGCCTTGCACTTCTTTAGCTTTCCTATTCAGCTCCAGGACATCATCCAGATGTGTAGCTATTTTGGCTTCTTGTTCAGCAGGAATAGTGGTCTTCTCAACTTCAGCCACCTGCGCCTTAGACTTCTTTATGATCTTGGCTATCTTAGCAACCACAAAATCCAAGTTTACCTTGGTCATCAGCTCCTCTTCAAACCCTTCTTTAGACTTCCCAAATGCCTTGCTTAAGGCAGCAGCCAGTGCACCTGAAATTGCTTCTACTGATTCATCGCAAACTTTCTCTTCGGTTTTCTGCTTAGGTATCTTCACTGCTTTTTCTATCTCTTTAGGCAGCTCATTTTGCATAATAGCAGACTTAGCAACCATCTCTTCCACCACTTTTGAGGCTACTGGTTCTTCCCGGTTCTTTCCAAAATCCACGACATCAGAAAATATCTTAAAGCCCAGGTATTCAATGTTGCCGACTCTCACTGGCTCAGCTTGGCCATTATACAACTCTTCCCCTGCCTTCATGAATGGTTTCATCATAGGCTTACCGCTCTTGCCCCTTTTCTGATTCTTCTGGTCAGATGTTTCTTCTACATACCCAGCCCAAACTGTTTCGACTTTCCCAAGTCAATGTTAAACTCAAGCACCCCTTGCAGGTTAATTCTGAGTCCCATGCCCGGTACAAAGTTCTACTTATGCAAATATCTGGATAGCCACTCCGGGATATAGTTCTCATAAATGACCATCGGGGCATCTGTGATTTCCTCCTTACTGACCATAGCGACTTGGAATCCACCGAATGGTATTATCTCTTCATTAACTGCAGCGACTACGAATTGAGAATCTACCTCAATTGTTACAACTTCGTTGCCTATCGAGAATTTTATGTTCTGGTCCAAGGTTGAAGGGACACCCCCCAGTGGGTGAAACCATGGTCTCCCTAAGAGCAAGGAGAAGGTAACTGGGATGTCAATGACAGTAAAGATGATAGTCGACTTGACCGATCCTACTACTACTTCAGCTTCAAAGGTCCCGATCACGGTCCTTTTTGAATCATCATAGGCCCTAATCACAGTGGAAGACTTTTTCAAACTTTCTTCGCTCAGGCCCAGGAATGGTAGCATTTTCAAGGGACATATATTCAAGGCTGACCCGTCATCTATCATCACGCACGGCATAACCCTATCCATGATGTTGAACGTAATGTATAGAGCTTTATTATGAGCCTTTCCCTCATGTGGCAGATCTTTCTCCGAAAATGTAATGTCAGGGGATCCTATAGGAATTTTATCCAACAAGCAGCACATTAACTCTGGAGAAGCAATCAGAGACACTTCAATTTCAGAGAGGTTTTTGACCAAAGCTGCTTTGTGCTCTTTGGAAGCTAGCAATAAATGCCACAAAATGGCTTGGGTTGGAGTTTTCTTCAGTTGTGAAATAACTAGATCCTCCTTTTCTACTTCCTTTGGCACTAACATGCTGCTTGATCTGGTCACTGGGGCTTTCTCATTCTGCTGCACTACTGGTTGGTAGACCCTACCACTTCTTGTTACATTTTGAACTTCGGACACCTTTGGCTTTTCTACAACAGGCAGCTTAACAGTCTTATGACAGCCGTACTCTTCATATTCATCCTTTGAATCCAGGTCATCCAAGCTCACAGGCTTCACTTCCCTCTGCTCTATCGACTTTCCACTCTCTGACTTCACCTTAACATCATTGGCCACCAAAGACTGTACGGTGGGGTTTGCTTGGAGGATTTGAGCAAAGATAAAATTGTCTAGTAACCCCGACTGTACCATGTTGACCTGCCTTTCAAATATTGCTAAAGGATTATTCTATGTACTGGGTTTGGCAGGCTCTTGCAGTTTTGCCTCGTCGAGAAGCTTCTAGATGGCATCTCTTAGCTTGTAACAATTATTGGTTCTATGTCCTACCATGATGTGGTAAGTATATAAATTGTCTTTATCTTCATCCGCCGGTTTCTCGAATGGCCTGAGAGAACTTAACAGTCCACCATTTCGACACTTAGCAAAAATCTTGGCCAGGGAGAAAGCCCAAGGTGATCTACCATGATCATCCGGACCTCTGCTTTGGTTTCCTTGCTGCTGTGACACCACGGCAACCCCGGCTTACTTAACCTCAGAAACTTGTCCTCCCTTACTTGTAGAACCAGAGCTGGATCCATTGCTTGACCCAGCTGCAGCTGTTGACCTGAACCCGGAGCTATATCCTGAACTTCTGCCACAATTATGGCTTGTTACCTTCTCCTCCTCATCACGTTCAATTTTCATAGCCATACTGTATACTTCGCTGAGCTTACTGAAAGGGTCGAACTTCATGTTGTTATTGAAGATGTCCCTACTACCATTAATCAACTTCTGGATCAATTCATCTTCATCAGGGTGGTTCTTTATGTTGGAAATGCCCTAGTCCTGAGGCATTGGTCCTTGTATTTGTACTATACATTTATTGGATTTATGTGTTGTACTCATTTGTGTGATTAATAAAGGCATCAATTAATTTATTATATCTATCTTGTGCAATATATTAAATGAAGTATCCAATGGACATATCTATATCCATGACGACTAATGTCATGCACTTAGCAGTAAGACCATGGATAGGGTAAACGATATGACCATAAATAGATCCGTAGTCTGTTCAAGTCATGGGAATGAATGGAACAACAGACTATCATTAACCTGGTTGTATGGCGGTGTCTTACCGGTCATTGGACATGGAATGTCAACCAAGTTAATGGGTACATGCCTGGGAGCATGGTACTGGATAGATCCACTAAACGAGTAATCCACATGGTATGTTATCACAATGGATTCTCGTGTAGTACTTGTATGGATCCTTTGACCTGACCATACGATGGTGTTACATGTGAAGTCGCAACTTAGGGGTGCGCCTAAAAGGCCTGTAATAGGGTGCCAAGTATGGCTACTTTCGGGTATGTCTCTGAACATAGTAATACTATGGATATGCAGAAGGGATTTGTCACTCAGTAACCAACTGAGAAGATATCACCGGCCACTTGATGAATGTGACTGATAAGAGTGTGGCCACACCCAAACAAGTTGGAACTTGTTTGTGAGAATCAGTACATTCGGGATCAAGTTAATGTCCGGACACAAAAGAGGGTGATCAATCCATACCTCTGTGTTGGACACTGATATCAATGACATGGGATGTACAACCAAAGGCCCGCTGCCAACATAAAGATGGGCCTACAGGATCGTACACATAGAACGATAGAATGCAGACTTAAGGAATCACTTGTATACTTGGAGTATACACAGTGGAGGGAGAAGCATGTATATATTAATTATATTATAAGGATCAATTGGATTGGTCATAATAATAAAATTAATATATTCTATTGGCTCTTCATAATTAATTGGATTAATTATGAAATTATTTCCTAGGTGGAAATATTCATATGTATGGGTTTACATATGATTTTATTTTGTGTAGATTTAATTTTAATTTGATGGATTAAATTAATTGTCAAACTAATTTTAATTTAGATGTAAATAATATATTACTTGGAGTAATATATTAAATACATGGGTATATTAAAATTCTACTTGAAATTAATTTAAACCAGAATAATTAAAATTAGACTGGTCCTAAATTAAAACATGGATGCCCGCACAGAATAGAGAGGAGCCAAGATGGGCCTGAATTCCCCTAAGGGAATTCGGCCAACCCTAGGTAAATACCTAGGGTTAGAAATTTCGGCCACCCCTATGCAATACACTCCTAGCCGAATTCTCTAGCTCCTCCTCTCCATTGTTTTGTTTTTCCGACGCTAGCACGGGTTGCATTCGCCAAGCGTTCGTGTACGTGAGAGTGGAGGAATTCTATTTTGAATTCTGCAGTCATCATCCATCTCTAGAAAGAGATTTTTTCTGGTAAGAAATTTAATCCCTTTCTATTTAATTTTAAGTTTTTCAATTTCCACTTCAATTGCTCCTGGGACTGGATTTGAGGAAATCACCGCGTTCTTCCGCTTTTACCGGGTGATTTCCGGTGACAAATCCCAACAGTGGTATCAGAGCAGGCTTTTGATCCGTGGAAGTTGATTAATTTGGTTGAATCCCTATTTTGAAATTGGATGTTTTTGATTGGGATTCTTGGTATGGGTTTTATGTTTTTCCCATATGTTTTAATACAATGAAAATTAATATTGCATATTGGTTTATGTTGTTTTAATTTTATTGTATTGTGGTAATTCTTGGTGAATTGCTATGGATGATGAATGGTTATTTTTTTATTTAATTTTTTTTTTTTAAAAAAAAAAAGGCCTCCCGGGCTGCGGGACTGCCGCCGGCGGAATCGCCGCCGGCGGCCGCCGCACGCGGCTGGAGGAGCGGCGGCAGCCGCTGCCTGCTGCTGCTGGGCAGTGGCCGCTGGGCTGCCACTGCGCAGCGGCAGCAGCAGGAAGCCGCTAGGCGGTTGCGCCGCTGCTGCTGCTAGGGCAACTTTGTTGCCCTAGTTGCAGCGGGCCGGGCCCAGTTTTTGGATTTTGCGGGTTTTGTCCGGGGCCCATTTTTTGAAATTTTAATTGGTTTTAAAATTCGTGTGTTTAAATTTATGTAATTGAAATGCGCATGGTTTCTTGGATGAATTTTATTTCGTTCATGTGATATTAGTTTTGGAAATTAATATGGTTAATGGAAATTGGTTCGGGTAATTTTGGCACAATTACTCGGACGGCTAAATTGGACCCATGGTTTCCCAATTCCAGTGGGAGCAGTTGGACTGCCTGGGCTGGAGGCCCAAAGCCCGTTAAGGGTTAGAACCATGGTGGGCCAAAATTGGCGATTTCCTAATAATGGCTTTGACATAATTTAGATGGGCTTAAATCATGCATTATGACATGCTTTTGAATTGTATGTATTGGATACATATGAATGGTTGAATGAATGTATGATTGGATGCTATTGGGCCTTTTACGAGATGGGTTGTATTTTTCTTTTGGGTAAATACGGCCTGCGCGTCGTTTTCTTTTAATGTAATTTTATTTTATTTAAATTAAATATTATAAAATTTGTAAAAGAAGAAGCCCATGGAGTGGTGAGCCCAAATGGAGGTGCAAGCCCAAATTGGAGGTGCAAGCCCAGAAGGAGAAGATAGAGGCCCGCCTAATATATGTTTCTAGTATAGGTTTACTAGAATAATATTAGGATGTAACATAGGCCCATAGCAGTCTATTTTAATTTTATTTAATCATTTTTTTATATTCCTTTGCATGTATGAATGTATGTTACAAATAGCTCATTCACCCGCTTTATGTATGTAAGCCGTTATAATTGAATCTAATAACCAAACGGAAATTACTAAGTCGCTTAAAAGTGCTTCCCTCATTCAAAACCGAATCGAAGTGGGAATAGGCCAGCTGTAGACCATGCCCTCGCAGGATGCACTGGAGTATTGTCACTTTGTATTGGGTTAGAGTATGGGATACTCTAACACTTGGATGGAGGTTTTGACTTAGCATGGGTAGTAGGATTCTCCTGGCCCTAAGCACAGATGGGTAAGTGCCAACAAGCCCATCAAACCGAGAGTCCCTAGGTTGGGATTGGACGGCGTTCCTACCTAAATAATTAAGGTATAGTTGTACCAAACCCTCGTTTGGCTATATCTTAATGAAATATGGATCTCGGCCCATGAGCCCAACAACTCGGTTTAAATTAATAACTTGATTCATTATTAATTTTATATGGGAACAACAAAGTAAAGCCCTTTATTAACACTCTCAATGTTTTCTGTGTAGAAACACCCAAATGGCAAACACAAATACCTTATCACTGCGATCAATTCTTGAAAAGGACAAGCTTTCCGGTCCTAACTTCTTAGACTGGTCTAGGAACTTGAGGATAGTTCTAAGACAAGAGTCAAAAGAGTATGTGCTGGAAAGGCCTGTGCCGGCTGCGCCTCAGGGATGTAATCCACCGGCTGCCCAGCTGGAGGAATATGAGGCGTACGTCAAGGACAACCGGGATGTGACATGCCTTATGTTGGCTTGCATGGTCCCCGAACTGCAAAAACAGTTTATGGACCATCAAGCCTATGCTATGATAACAACTCTTAATGAGATGTTTCAAGAGCAAGCTCGTCAGGAAAGGTACCTGACCAATAAGGCATTCCACTCTTGTAAGATGGGGGCCGGGACATCTGTGAGTGCACACGTGCTCAAGATGAAGGGCTATTTGGATACTTTGGCCCATCTCGGATCGCCTATTTCTCAAGACTTAGCGGTGGACACAATCCTCGCGTCCTTGCCAGATTCTTATGATCAGTTCATCCTTAACTACAACACGCAAGGGATGAACCGCACTGTCAGTGAGCTGCATGGGATGCTTAAGCTTACTGAGCAGTCGATCAAGAAGACTCCGCCGGTGCTACTGGTCAACAAGGGGAACGCTCCTCTTGCTAAGGGTAAGGCCAAGGAAAAGGCCAAGGCTAAGGCCAAGAAGGCCAAGGCCCAACCCAAGGGCTAGCAGAAGGCATGTCCTGAGGACGTCTGTTTCGGGTGCAGACAGGCGGGCCATTGGAAGAGATCGTGTCCCAAGCTGATGGGAGAGCAGAGAAGGGGCCAAGGTGCGTCCTCTTCAGGTATTTATGTTATAGATATTAACCTTACTGTTTCAACATCTTGGGTATTGGATACTGGATGTGGTTCTCACATTTGTTGCAATGTGCAGGGACTTAAGAACAGAAGGTTGCTGGGGTCGGGAGAGGTGGACTTGCGGGTCAGGAATGGGGCAAGGGTTGCTGCCATAGAGATCGGCGAATACCACCTAATGATGGCCAGCGGATTGGTTTTGATTTTAGAACATTGTTACTTTGTACCTGCTATGTGCAGGAATATTATCTCTGTATCAATGTTGGATATTTCTGGATTTGATTTTACTATTATAAATGGTCGAATTTCTATATCCAGAGAGGGGTTATTTTATGGAGATGCTCTATTAAATAATGGCCTGTATGTCCTGGACTTAAATGAAACCAATCACATCTATAACATAAACACGAAAAGGGTTAAGCCTAACGAACTTAATCCAGTCTACCTATGGCATTGTCGTCTTGGCCATATAAACGAGAAGCGCATAGCTAGGCTTCACAAAGCTGGAGTCCTAGGGTCATTTGACTTGGAGTCAATTGATACATGCGAATTATGTTTAAGAGGCAAGATAACAAAGGCGCCTTTTAGCAAAAAGGCTAAAAGGGCCACTGGCTTGTTGGACCTAATACATTCAGATGTATGTGGACCTATGAGCGCAGCAACCAGAGGTGGGCATCTGTACTTCGTCACGTTCACGGATGATTTCAGCAGATATGGCTATGTCTATCTGATGAAACACAAGTCCGAGACCCTTGATAGGTTCAAGGAATTTAGGAACGAGGTACAGAACCAGCTAGGCAGGAATATCAAAGCCCTTCGGTCGGACCGAGGCGGTGAGTACATGAGCCTAGAGTTTGACTCGTACTTGAGAGAGCATGGAATAGTTCCACAGCTCACTCCTCCTGGAACACCACAATGGAATGGGGAGTCCGAACGGAGGAATAGGACCTTGTTGGACATGGTCCACTCAATGATGAGTCAAGCATCTCTCCTAATTAGCTTCTGGGGACACGCCCTCGAGACAGCAGCTCTCATCTTAAACAATACTCCGACTAAGGCAGTGGAAAAGACCCCATATCAGATATGGACGGGCAAGGAGCCCAATGTGTCTTTCCTAAGGATTTGGGGATGCGAAGCACATGTCAAGAAATTGACTAGTGGCAAGCTGGAGCCCAAAACCGATAAATGCCTGTTTGTGGGCTACCCTAGGGAAACCAAAGGGTATTACTTCTACAACCCCGCCGAGAACAAGGTGTTCGTGGCAAGGAAGGGGGTCTTTCTAGAAAAGGAGTTCCTTTCCAAGAAAGATAGTGGGAGCAACATTGAACTCAGGGAAGTTCAAGGTCCACAAGCTCCTAAAGAGGATAGCTCGGAGGCCCAGGTGGAGCTTCCACAAGTGGAGGCACCGACCCAGGCCACACAAGAACCTAGAAGGTCTGGTAGGGATCGTCGGGAACCGGAGAGGTATGGTTTCCTCGTCACCGATGATCAAACTCTTCTCATCTGGGATGAAGAAGAACCTAAAACCTACCAGGAGGCTATGGCTAGCCCACAGTCTGCGAATTGGCGTAAAGCCATGGAGGTAGAAATGCAATCTATGTATGATAATCAAGTTTGGAACTTGGTTGATCCACCTCCGGGTGCTAAGGTAATAGGTTGCAAGTGGTGCTATAAGCTAAAAGCTGATAATACCTTCAAGGGGCGTCTGGTTGCGAAAGGTTTCAGACAAGTCCATGGGATAGACTATGATGAAACTTTCTCACCAGTAGCCATGCTCAAGTCCATCAGGATACTGCTGGCCATAGCCGCATAGTATGACTATGAAGTTTGGCAGATGGATGTCAAAACCGCTTTCCTTAATGGGAAGCTACTCGAGGATGTGTACATGACACAACCTGAGGGTTTTGTCGATCCTAAGTATCCGGGAAGGGTATGCAAACTTCAAAGGTCCATTTATGGACTGAAGCAAGCATCCCGTAGTTGGAATCTAAGATTCAATGAGGCTATAAAGGAATATGGCTTCATACTGAATCTAGATGAGCCTTGTGTGTATAAGAGGACTAGTGGGAGCATTGTCACATTTTTGGTACTGTATGTAGATGACATCCTACTCATTGGAAGCGACATACCTACACTGCAAGGGGTAAAGCAGTGGCTGAGTAAGTGCTTCGCAATGAAGGACTTAGGCGAAGCTGAGATGATCCTAGGGATCAGGATCTATAGGGATAGATCAAATCGGCTTCTAGGCCTAAGTCAGGCTTCGTACATTGACAAAGTTCTGAAGAGATTCAGCATGGACCGGGCCAAGAAAGGTTTCTTGGCAATGGGCCATGGGCTGAAACTTAGTAAGAAGAACTGTCCTAAAACAAGGGAGGACAGGGAGAACATGAAATTGGTTCCATATGCTTCGGCCATTGGATCAATCATGTACTCCATGTTATGTACGAGACCTGATGTCGCCTTTGCACTGAGTATGACGAGCCGATACCAGCAGGATCCCGGGGAGGATCACTGGAAAGCTGTCAAGGCAATCCTCAAGTACCTTAACCGGACTAAGGATAGCTTCTTGGTGTATGGTGGTCAGGAAGTGCTATCAGTTACTGGGTATACTGATGCAAGCTTTCAGACAGACCAAGATGAGTACCAATCGCAGTCATGGTATGTATTCTTGCTGAATGGTGGTGCTATAAGCTGGAGGAGCTCAAAGCAGCCAACCATAGCGGACTCTACAATAGAAGCTGAGTACATCGCTGCGTGTGATGCAGCTAAGGAAGCTGTATGGATGAAGAAGTTTATCACTGAGTTGGGAGTAGTGCCAACTATCCAGGACCCAGTCGATATCTTCTGTGACAACAATGGGGCCGTCGCACAAGCTAAGGAGCCCCGGTCACACAAGAACACAAAGCACGTGCTCAGAAAGTTTCACCTCATACGAGAAATCGCAGAGAGAGGTGATATTGCATTGCACAGAGTGGACACCGAGGATAATGTCGCAGATCCATTGACCAAGGCGCTGGCCCAGCCCAAGCACGAGGGTCATACTAGATCTATAGGGATTAGGCCCATGCCTAGTTGGAACTAGTGCAAGTGGAGATTGTTGGAAATGCCCTAGTCCCGAGGCATTGGTCCTTGTATTTGTACTATACATTTATTGGATTTATGTGTTGTACTCATTTGTGTCATTAATAAAGGCATCAATTCATTTATTATATCTATCTTGTGCAATATATTAAATGAAGTATCCAATGGACATATCTATATCCATGACGACTAGTGTCATGCACTTAGCAGTAAGACCATGGATAGGGTAAACGATATGACCATAAATAGATCCGTAGTCTGTTCCAGTCATGGGAATGAATGGAACAACAGACTATCATTAACCTGGTTGTATGGCGGTGTCTTACCAGTCATTGGACATAGAATGTCAACCAAGTTAATAGGTACATGCCTGGGAACACGGTACTGGATAGATCCACTAAACGAGTAATCCACATGGTATGGTATCACAATGGATTCTCGTGTAGTACTTGTATGGATCCTTTGACCTGACCATATGATGGTGTTACATGTGAAGTCGCATACTTAGGGGTACGCCTAAAGGGCCTGTAATAGGGTGCCAAGTATGGGTACTTTCGGGTATGTCTCTGAACATGGTAATACTATGGATATGCAGAAGGGATTTGTCACTCAGTAACCAACTGAGAAGATATCACCGGCCACTTAATGAATGTGACTGATAAGAGTGTGGCCACACCCAAACAATTTGGAACTTGTTTGTGAGAATCAGTACATTCGGGATCAAGTTAATGTCCGGACACAAAAGAGGGTGATCAATCCATGCCTCTGTGTTGGACACTGATATCAATGACATGGGATGTACAAGTTTAAACTACAGGGTTATGATATCAGTTAGACTGCCATCTCCATCTTAATTGGGGGCTGCAGTGGCTTGCTAGAGCCCAACTGCAGTCTGCGGGCCAAAGGCCCGCTGCCAACATAAAGATGGGCCTACAGGATCGTACACATAGAATGATAGAATGCAGACTTAAGGAATCACTTGTATACTTAGAGTATACACAGTGGAGGGAGAAGCATGTATATATTAATTATATTATAAGGATCAATTGGATTGGTCATAATAATAAAATTAATATATTCTATTGGCTCTTCATAATTAATTGGATTAATTATGAAATTATTTCCTAGGTGGAAATATTCATATGTATGGGTTTACATATGATTTTATTTTGTGTAGATTTAATTTTAATTTGATGGATTAAATTAATTGTCAAACTAATTTTAATTTAGATGTAAATAATATATTACTTGGAGTAATATATTAAATACATGTGTATATTAAAATTCGGCTTGAAATTAATTTAAACCAGAATAATTAAAATTAGACTAGGCCTAAATTAAAACATGGAAGCCCGCACAGAATAGAGAGGAGCCAAGATGGGCCTGAATTCCCCTAAGGGAATTCGGCCAACCCTAGGTATAAATACCTAGGGTTAGAAATTTCGGCCACCCCTATGCAATACACTCCTAGCCGAATTCTCTAGCTCCTCCTCTCCATTGTTTTGTTTTTCCGACGCTAGCACGGGTTGCATTCGCCAAGCGTTCGTGTACGTGAGAATGGAGGAATTCTATTTTGAATTCTGCAGTCATCATCCATCTCTAGAAAGAGATTTTTTCTGGTAAGAAATTTAATCCCTTTCTATTTAATTTTAAGTTTTTCAATTCCCACTTCAATTGCTCCTGGGACTGGATTTGAGGAAATCACCGCGTTCTTCCGCTTTTACTGGGTGATTTCCGGTGACAAATCCCAACACTTTAGCAAGATCATCTTGTTCATCCACCATTGATAGTATTCATCAAAGGGTTTTGACTTCTGCTTAACTCTTTCCAGGTCGTACAGCTTCACCTGAATCTTGGTATTGAAGCTATAGTATTTGATAAAAGCCGTCAATGAAGCCTCCCAATTCGACTGCTCTTCTTTAGATAAAGAATTGTACCAGCTCAATGCTCCTCCCTCAAGTGTAGTCGGGAGGAGATTGATAAGTTATTGCTTAGTGGCACCTGCCGTCAGCATGACCCGTGCATAGAGATTCACGTGGGCCTCCGGTGAACCTAGCCCCTCGTAGGAGGGAACTTTTAGCACTTGGAAGCCAATAGGAAAAGTCTCAATGCCTTTGTTGATCATGGCATCTACATTATCTTGGAGTCCGAACTGATACTGGTCCCTTTCTCCAGCTGGGCCATAACTTCATCCAATTTTGAATATGTCGCCTTCATTTTTCTCTCCATAGCTGCCTTAATTTCTTGCAACTTCTCCAGACTAGCTGAGGCATCAGCACCTTGCTGAGATGATTCAGCCTTTTTTTCCTTTTCAGCTCCACTAGCGCTGGTTTCACTGGCTTCTCTCACAACAGCCCACATCTCTTCCTTTAGCATGTCACGGAAATCCTGAGATCTCAGGAAATCCTTCAGAGCATCAGTAAGATTCAGTGTTTGGTTGGCCATCTCAAATTCTTCCCCGGAATCAGATTCACTTTCTACTTCTACTGCTCTCTGTTCCCTACCAACCCTCAGAGCTTGAGATCTTATCCTAGGTTGTGCCAGTTTACTCTGCTTGACATCACATAGGAAAGGTTTAGGGATAATGAATGAATGGAATAGTGACATGAAGAATGATACACTAAAGGTGATTTATGATGAATGGATGAAATGATGTCGTGAGTGACATGATGATAAGGATGATCTCTATTTTTTTTTTTTGGACATTCCAAGAATACCCAATGCCATATAAGAGATAATGTAAAAAGATCACGTGTGGACCGCCACACGGAAAAGGGTTCAGTGCTTTCGGGGCACCTAATGAATTTTATGAAATGGTTGCGCGTGTGCCGACACACGGACAGGATTTCGACACTTTGTAGGTCTATGAAATGAAATGAAATGGTGACGTAAGGGCCAGCTCACGGACAGAGTTTCGATGCTTTTAGGAGCATCTAACATGGCGTGATGTTGCAAACAAGTCACATGTAACTTGTGACACGGACAGAGGTTCGGCGTCTGTGAGCGGACAACGCATTTTCGACGGGACACGAGACTCCCTTCCGGAAGGGGCGCCATGATTTCGGGTGGGACCCTCCCTCGCGTCGAGGTTTTGGACTGGAAAATAGTTTTTGGAAAATCAAATCGTTTCGTAAAAGAATCGAGACCTAAATCTCGATAAAAAGTGTAAGAGTCGCCACCTGGCTCAGCTCAACCAGGAAATTACAGTGTAGCTGAACCAAAGCGGGAACTGCCACACTTTTCAAAGATCTAGGTTCGGACAAGTCCCTTATTTCATGTCTAATCAAAATAAATTGGCCAATGTTCTAATTATGACACTTTAAATTGCTAAAAATTGATTTTTATTGAATAATATATGCAGCGCGCATACATAATAATACAAAAATAAAAATAACGAAATAAATATTTAAAAGGTTTACAACCCAATTGAATGAAAAATAAAAACTCTCGGCCTCACAATACAAGCGCCTAGATACACGAGAATCTAAGAAAATATACAATCACCTAGAATACACCAGTTGATCTATTAAATACATAAAAAAATAAAAATAAAGAAATTAAAACTGCAAAACAAATGGTTGTTGGAGATTGTGCCCTAAGGCCAATATTGGATTATGTAATTTGACTTCTAAGATTAATCTAGTGTAGATTAATATTATCATTTATGTTTGTATGTTAGCATTTATGATAAGTATCCATGAATAAATCGTGTTATTCTAAATATCCCTAGTCGATTGTTATTATGGGAATAATAACAAACTAAGACTAGTGTGAGTGATAATGGATATTCATAAGATGAATATAGTGTATACAGATACAGATTATACTCACGGGTAATATGTTAGAGAACATGTTACTGGAGACCCACTATAAGATCAAGTTCATGGTCACGTGTCACAACTGATCTTGATTATAGTAGTGTCATCAGCTGATTCCTTTGACCTGAGGTCACCATGGATTCCGGGATGAATTCATGTTGTGCTTTGACGCAGTCAAACGCTGCTTGTAACAGAGTAGTTATAAAGGCTGTGGTTGGGTACAATATGACTCATGCTTAGGGATGTGAGTGACAGATATGGGATTTTGTCCCTCTCTAACAAGAGAGCGATATCACTGGGCCCCTCGATAAGTACGACTGTTAAATGCATGGCCGTGCTCAAATAATTGATAAGAGTATCAATTGATTTGTCTGAACAGTTTACTTTGAGATCGAGAAAGCATATGATTAATTATGTAAGATTGACAAGTGTACCATGTCTTATAATTAATCTTGATATCAAAGAGACAAAAGGGAATATGACATTCTATAAATAGGTATTGGATCATTCCAATCATATTAATTGGGTAGTCGTAATGGCTTGCTAGAGTCCGCTTGTGACCTATAAGGACATTATGGTAATTTCCTTATTGCCAATTAGTATGATCCTATGGGGTCACACACAAGAGCAAAATGAAGTTCATCTTAACGGGTATAAATTATTATGAGATAATAATTTATGAATGAGGAAGAGAATAAATATATATATAGTGATATATATTTATGCATGTGTATATAAATATTAATGTGATTAGTGTTGCATAAAGTATGCTACATGTTATAATTAAATTATATAGAGATATAATTAATTATAACATTATATATACATATGTGTATTATGGAAAATTGATTTGATGTTAATTGAGAATTAACATTAAATTGTGGGGGTTAATTTATAATTATAACTAATAGGTGTATTAGGTTATAATTATAATTAACTATTTTAGGGTTTTATTTAAGGAAATAAAAACTAACCTAAAAAACCTAATTTTTCAACATATCACAACAGGGATTTTCGGCAGCCACAACAAGGAATAGTGGCAGCCGAAATTCTCAAAAAAACTCCAAGGAAAATATGATTTTTCGCTTTCTCAGTCTCGTTCGAAGAATTGTTCTTCAATCCCGGCGCTAGCACGCGGTGAATGAATTGCTCCGTGTGGATCAACCGTAGAGGGAAGCTATCTTGGTTCCTTTGATTCAATCTTCAAAGAATTAAGGTAATTCTTTAACCCTCCTTCCGATTCAATGCAAAGTACTTGGATCCGTGGCGGGGATTAATCCGTTTTATTTCCGCTGCGTATTTTGTTTTGTGCGATTAATTCCCAACAGTGGTATCAGAGCCACTTGTGCATTGGTTGAATTGGATTTGTTATTTTGATTAGATCAAAATTGCAAGTTAGGGTTGTATGATCTTGATTTAGGGTTCTATGTTATTGTGAATAACATTTTTGATTTGATTTGGAAGTTAATCATTATGAATGATTTGTTTTACACTTGATTTGGATCATTTGGGGGCTGAAAATTCTGGGTTCAGCTTGTTGGCACGCCGGCGTGCTGGAATGGCACGGCGTGCCAACTGGAAATTGTTTCCAGAAAATGAACCAGAATGGTGGCACGCCGGCGTGCCAACCTTGGCACGGCGTGCCACCTGGGAATTTTCAGAATGGCTTGTTTTTCGCGCGACGTGCTGTTTGTTTGACAAATGCAACTGAGAAGCAGCTTGGGGGCACGACGGCGTGCTGGATCGGCACGCCGTGCCAACCTGATTGGCACGCCGTGCCAACATGAATGGCACACCGTGCTCCCTTGATGCTGCGCGCAGTTGGATCGCTGGAGTTTGGGTTTGGTGTTCTTCGTTTAAGTGTGGAAATTGTTTCTGCATATTTATGATTTTCCAATCAATTATTTATAAATGCAATGAGATTGTGTTTTAGCGTTTTGAACCCTAAATCTTGAAGATTTTATGCATGGTGTTTTGGTATGGTTTTTGGACCCCATGGATGGTTTCGTTTCTTTTGGTTTTATGGATGTAAGGTTTTATAAATACGGCCTGCGAGTCGTTTGTATTTATGTAACCTTATTTTTCTAGATAAATTGTATAGGATGCAATTTATTGTTTGTAAATTTTATTTTACTAGAAAATTGTATAGGATACAATTTTTGTAAAATATGTAAATCCAAGAGCTGGTGCCAAGGAACAAAGACGTGAAGACGGATCCAAGGGGTGCGGCTGTGCTGTGACCATACGATGGTTACAACCACCTAGGATATGACCTGTTGATTTTCATATTGGCCTATGAAAATCAATGTAGATAAAACCATACCATAACACGGTTTTGAGTCTTATGCATGTTGTATTTATTTTATGCCATAAGATGCCATGTTAATAAATATTGATGCATGTTAGAAATTATTTTGCATGTGATGCAAAATGTTAATATATATATGTAAATGCATGCTTTGTTTCTTTTAGATGCCATGTGATGCCATGCTAGATTGCATGCTTAACATATGTATGACATAGGATGCCATGCTAATTAGTATTAACAAGAGTATGTTTAATATTAATGCCATGAATTGTATATGATACAATTAAAATCACAGGATTTAACAAACCCTAAATAAACTTATGAAGTTTATATTTGCCACCCAATTACGTATAACACTAGTCAAGTACTATGTTCGCATCATGGTAGCCACGCCAAAGCGGGTACGCATGTTGTGACCTTAGCGAAGCGATAATATGAGAAATGGTGATTCTCATTGTGTTGTAATTGGTTTAACAAAGGGTTAATCAAAACGGTGTTTGAGCCCGAGGCAAAGATGAGATGAGTAACATACAATTAAATATGATATATGATATCATGCATCTCATAAATTAGAAGAGTTGCATAATGATGCAATTGGCAAAGAAGTGCACATCCAAAATATGTTTAAATGGTTTAAAGCATGATTTTGAGTCTTTGCC
The DNA here is from genome assembly GCA_039660915.1 of Euphorbia tirucalli. Classification (NCBI taxonomy): domain Eukaryota; kingdom Viridiplantae; phylum Streptophyta; class Magnoliopsida; order Malpighiales; family Euphorbiaceae; genus Euphorbia; species Euphorbia tirucalli. Next base: position 35,738,751 of record CM077636.1, on the reverse strand, counting down.
TACCGAAATTATATTTAATCATAGGGACATGCCAAAGCAGTGCTATGGTTAAGTATGGATTTTGGATCTTCACCCACTTAAATATTTTAAAGGGTTTTATAATTTAAGTGGGAGCATTTAAATAAAAATCTTTACACGCTTTATTATAGTTATGATTGCTATTACCATGATCTTGATTGTTATTGAACTTTGAGAATTGTTCTCAAATCAAAAGGAATCATATGTTCTCAATAATCCTTTTGCCCAATGAACCACTAGCAATTGTAACATGAGTATAAAAGATGCTTACTTGAAGCATCGAAGGGACTCTGTTTAAAATTTATTATCTTACACTTGCCACCAATTCTTCCGCACGTGGAAGTTTTACTTGAGGTATATGATACATCGCAAATGGAAATGTTCCATCAGTTAGTGAGCAAGAAAAGATAAGTGTTTGAGGCAACAATTTCTCATTGGCATCCAAAAGGCATTAAGATGTGATCTTGAATTCATTATTTGATAGTCATTGGTGATGAACTATCATTTGAATGACATGGAGAAAATTGTGAATTAGTTGCATAAGATGCAAAAGAATGTTAAGTTATCCATAAAGGATAAGCCCGCCTTGAATTGTGTGCTTATGGTTCAAAAGGAAAAGGATAATAGTAGGGTCGAAAAGTATAAATACCGAAAGGGTTTCGGTGAAAGTATTTTAAAGGCCAAAGCTGTTGGCATAGAGAGATCTCCAAAAGAAGGATGTTGCCATTTTTAGATTGAATCGTTCATTAGAATGGAAATAGCAAACTTTGTTTGGAGATCTATGAGAAGATGAAAGGCAGTAAGACTGCTACCTTAAGTATTTATTAACTATTCTACTTTTGTTTCTATATCAAAGGTATTAGATACCAGTTGTGGATCTCATATTAGTAGAATATGATGAATCGCAACTTGAATAGAAACCTTATGAAGGTGAAAGGTAGAATGCGAATAGACAAGAGAAGCAAAGGTTGCTACTCGAAGGTTCTGAACTTTTACATGAAAGTTGTGAACTTCAAGTTAAAAGTTACGAACCTCTTTTCATAAAGTTATGAACTTTTATATGAAAGTTATGAACTTTGGTTAAAGGTTATGAACTTTTACATGTGAGTTACGAACTCTTGTTGTCTATTGAGCTTGTTGGCTTGAGTAAACAAATGTTGTTTATTTTATAATTGTGAATTATAAACTTTATAAAGACATGATTATGAAATATAGATTTACATAATTGTCTTTATATGTGGAGCCCATCTGTAACATAAATACTGTAAGGATCGAATCAAATAGTTTGATCCAACCCATTTTGGCAGTGTCGTCTTGGAGACATAAGCAAAGTTGCATTTCGAAACTCCATGAGAATGGACCTTTGGATTCATGAGATTATGAATCATCTTGAATCATGCGAATGTTGTTTATTGTAAAAGATGACAAAAGGTTTTCTTTGCTAAAAGTAGTCAAAGAACAATCGATTTATTAAGCATTATACATGTGGATGTATATGAATTATAAATCAACTGCTAAAGGAGGTTCTAATACTTCATTACTTTCATGGAACTTTTCACTAGATAAGAGTATCTAATGAAACACGAGTTTGGAACTTTTGAAATGTTCAAAAGCTTGTAAAATGAAGTATGAAGTATCTTGACAAGATAGTAAAGTCACTTAGATATGATCCAAGTGCTGAACATTTGAGTCAAGATTTTGACAATCATCTTAGGGGTTGTGGGACTGTCTCACAATTGACTCCTCCAAGTACGCCACAAAGTATGTTGTGTCGAAAAGGGAGTAGTCGAACTCTATACAGATATAGTTCAATCTATGATGAAGTCAAGTTGATCATCGTTTTCTCAAAAATATGCCATTAAAGCAGCTGTGTATATTGTTCCGTCTAAAACAATTCATGAATCAACATATGAGATATGGTTGGGTAAGAGACCCAAATTGTTTCATTGAATAAGTTTAGGGCTGTAAAGCTTATTTCGAATAAGTTGGCACCTAAATTTAAATATCGTATTGTGGATTACTCAAAAGGAAAGTAGGAGTTGTTACTCCTGTGTTTCTTTGGGATACAAAGTAGTTGTAGCTAGAAATGGTTTCCCCTTGAAGAGGGAGTTAATTTCTAGTAGAGTTAGTGGGAGTAAGGTACACCTACAAAACTCGTAATTCACAAAAGTGACATTTAACGTTGAAGAGGAACGTGGAAATGGTTTCATGATCATTGTTGAAATTACACAAGTCCAATGAAAGTCTAGTGGAATACGACATGATTAGGAGAGATATGGATTTCTCAAAATCATGATGTAACTTTACTAGATGAAGTAAGTCTTCTTTTATGAAGAAGCAATGTTAGATTTTGAATCTAATATGTGACTTGATGCTACAAAGGTTGAAGATAAGTCCATGTCTGACAATCAAAGTATAGACTTTGATAAGTCTTTTAGAAGATGTATATGCAATGGTTGCAAGTGGTTTTTCAAATTGAAAACCGATATGGATGGTGATCTTCAAACTTATAAAGCACGACTAGTGACTATAAGGATACGAACAAATTCATAGTAAGACTATGATGAAATCCTCTTTAGTCATTAATCATGATCAAGTCATATTGAGTTCTTGTTGCCATATCCCCATAATATGATTATAAAATATGGCAAATGGATATCAAAATCTATTTTTTACGTGAAAACATGATTGAGGATGTGTACGTGACACAACCCAAAGTTTTGAGCATCCAAAGAATTCAAATAGCGCATGCAAGTTTTCAAAGATTCTCATAAGGATCGAAACATGCATCAAATAGTTGGAATCATAGTTTTGATAAAGAAATCAAATGGTTTGATTTTATCAAAAGGATGATGAATCTTGTGTTTCAAAAGGATCAGTGGGAGCATATCGGTATTCCTAATGCTATATGTGGATGACATATGGCTTGTTGGAAATAACATTCTTACCTTGCAAGAAGTAAAATCTTGGCTAAGAAAGTAATTTCAGTTAATGTTATAAGCATGACTGCCTGTATTCTTGAAATTGGAATCTATACAGATAGATCTAAAAGAATGTTTTGGCTTAAGTCAAAGCATTGAAAGCGTTCAATATAAAAGACTTAATAGAAGCTTGCTTATGTTAACTGTGTAAATAGTTGCACATATACAACTGATTGCAATTAGTTGCAATATATCAGTCGAGATCTAGTATTCTCTTAAAAAGAGAAGTTATGATTTTGAAAGGTTCAAAATAAAAACGTTATAGCTAAATATCTATAATAGCAGCCAAAGTATACAGTTACATGTGATGTAAAGAAATTTTGGACGAAGAAGTTCATCAAAATTTTATGTTTTGTTCTAAGCATTGCTTATCCTGTGAGACTATTGTAGGGACAATAGTTCAATGCGTAAGAACCTTGTATGACACAAGCATATACTTAGGCGTTTTTCACTAATTTAGAGAGGCTGTCTCTAAAGAGAGAGTGAATATGTGTAAAGTAGCAACGGAAGCGAAAATTAATAATTCATTGACAAAGACTCCTGCACGAGTGAATACATGAAAGTCATGTAGGTCAATGGGTATAAGATACATGTATGATTGGCCATAGTGCAAGTGGGAGATTGTTGGAGATTGTGCCCTAAGGCCAATATTGGATTATGTAATTTGACTTCTAAGATTAATCTAGTGTAGATTAATATTATCATTTATGTTTGTATGTTAGCATTTATGATAAGTATCCATGAATAAATCGTGTTATTCTAAATATCCCTAGTCGATTGTTATTATGGGAATAATAACAAACTAAGACTAGTGTGAGTGATAATGGATATTCATAAGATGAATATAGTGTATACAGATACAGATTATACTCACGGGTAATATGTTAGAGAACATGTTACTGGAGACCCACTATAAGATCAAGTTCATGGTCACGTGTCACAACTGATCTTGATTATAGTAGTGTCATCAGCTGATTCCTTTGACCTGAGGTCACCATGGATTCCGGGATGAATTCATGTTGTGCTTTGACGCAGTCAAACGCTGCTTGTAACAGAGTAGTTATAAAGGCTGTGGTTGGGTACAATATGACTCATGCTTAGGGATGTGAGTGACAGATATGGGATTTTGTCCCTCTCTAACAAGAGAGCGATATCACTGGGCCCCTCGATAAGTACGACTGTTAAATGCATGGCCGTGCTCAAATAATTGATAAGAGTATCAATTGATTTGTCTGAACAGTTTACTTTGAGATCGAGAAAGCATATGATTAATTATGTAAGATTGACAAGTGTACCATGTCTTATAATTAATCTTGATATCAAAGAGACAAAAGGGAATATGACATTATATAAATAGGTATTGGATCATTCCAATCATATTAATTGGGTAGTCGTAATGGCTTGCTAGAGTCCGCTTGTGACCTATAAGGACATTATGGTAATTTCCTTATTGCCAATTAGTATGATCCTATGGGGTCACACACAAGAGCAAAATGAAGTTCATCTTAACGGGTATAAATTATTATGAGATAATAATTTATGAATGAGGAAGAGAATAAATATATATATAGTGATATATATTTATGCATGTGTATATAAATATTAATGTGATTAGTGTTGCATAAAGTATGCTACATGTTATAATTAAATTATATAGAGATATAATTAATTATAACATTATATATACATATGTGTATTATGGAAAATTGATTTGATGTTAATTGAGAATTAACATTAAATTGTGGGGGTTAATTTATAATTATAACTAATAGGTGTATTAGGTTATAATTATAATTAACTATTTTAGGGTTTTATTTAAGGAAATAAAAACTAACCTAAAAAACCTAATTTTTCAACATATCACAACAGGGATTTTCGGCAGCCACAACAAGGAATAGTGGCAGCCGAAATTCTCAAAAAAACTCCAAGGAAAATATGATTTTTCGCTTTCTCAGTCTCGTTCGAAGAATTGTTCTTCAATCCCGGCGCTAGCACGCGGTGAATGAATTGCTCCGTGTGGATCAACCGTAGAGGGAAGCTATCTTGGTTCCTTTGATTCAATCTTCAAAGAATTAAGGTAATTCTTTAACCCTCCTTCCGATTCAATGCAAAGTACTTGGATCCGTGGCGGGGATTAATCCGTTTTATTTCCGCTGCGTATTTTGTTTTGTGCGATTAATTCCCAACAATGGTTAGCATAAATATATAGCACACTACACATAGGACTCAAGTTGGACAGAATGGGGAATTTTAAAGTTCGGGGTCATGCATTTGGGGGTAACCGGATCGGCCCGGCTGGCCGGCCCGATTAGACCTGGAAAACAGTTTTGAAACATCCCTGTATTTTTGGTTTTGTGAGAAAATCGTTTTTGAAAACATTTTTCGGTTTATTTTTAGTTTAGCATACAAGTTGGGTCGGTTTTCGGGAGAACCGGGTCTCCATCGTGGTTTTGTTCTAAATGCAAAAACACCGAAAAATAAATCTAGGGTCGTGAATGCACACTCTAAAATTCATTTTTGATTATTTTTTATTTTTCAAGATCTTTCGATTTTTTTGAAGTTTCTGATTTTTATGAAATTTTTGGGGTTTTATGAATTTTTTTGGATTTTTAGGGATTTTTGCTCCTGGCCGAGAACTACAGTCGTGTGACTGTGGTTACAGTCGTACGACTATAAACTACAGTCGTGCGACTGTAGTCCTACCTTAAGCAGAAATTGCCAAAAAGCTTAAAACGAAAAAAAAACCGAGAAAATTAACAACAGTGGTATGACTGTAGATGAAATGGCACGACTGTAATTACAGTCGTGCCCCTGTTTTTTGTGACAAGAACAATCGTACGACTGTTCTTAATTTTCCAGAAACAGAAGTGTAAAATGTTGAACAAAAATGCACAAAAATCAACCAAAACACCAAGAAAGCTTGAAAATGAGAAGGATTGAGGTGTATTTACCTATTTGGCGCCGATCTACCGTTGGTATGACCCCTGGCAACGCACCAATCCACGTGAATTCGCTCCTTTTCCTTGTGTGTTGAGGTTGCAAGAGTGGTCCAAAAATCGTCTAAAAAAGTTGCGGTTTTGATCTTGTTTAGGTCTAGAAACGATTTAGATTAGAAGTTAAATGTTTATCCTATGATGTCTAATTTTTTTTAATCAATAATATTCTGGAATTAAGAAGAAAAAGATTGAAGAAGGTGGGGTTTTTGTTTAAGTTTTTTGCTCTTCTCTCTTCTCCCCTTTTCTTTCTCTTTTTTTCTCTCTCTAAATGTTGCTTCAGCTCAGAAAGTTGGAAAAAGGTCCCCTTACCCTCCTGATTTCTGCCTTTTTATCTCTTTTCACTCAGAAAATCTTGAGCATTAAATGCTCAAGATTTTCCCCCAATTTTATATTCAAGGGGTATGGGTTCTGCAACCAGTCCCCGAACAGACAGTCGTACGACTGTACTTAAGTTACAGTCCTACGACTGTAATGAAAACACCACGACTGTAATTACAGTCGTGGTAATGAAGGCTGCCCCTTTTTTCTTTTTCTTTTATTTTTTTTTTGAGACCCGAAAAATTCTGTGTTCACTGGCTGCCCCTTGTGTAGCTGAAGTCCGATCCTTTGCACGGATTTAGGTACACAATAAAGAACATAGGAACGAAGGCAGTGTGCACGTGTGTGGCTTGTGGGTTGATTTCATGAGACTTTTGGTAGATAGGCGATTTCTTATGATCCCTTTTCACATATGAAAGGCACCGGGGAAACACGATTCTTGGAGCCAAGCGATTCCCTATGATCATTTTTCACATAAGGAGGACGCCAGCAAAAACACGACTTTTGAGACCAGATAGCAGCGTACGACCTACCATACAGAGCCATGGTGTTTGTAGTGTGCAATTGGTGAGCGTATTTATTCCTAGATCGATAATTTTGAAACAAAAATTTTTACCCCTTCGATCAAGAATAAATACAGGTAGATGGTTTCTGGTTACCTTTTGTAGTCATGTAGGACAGAGATTGTGGAGTGTGTGACAGCCGTGTGCGACTTGGCCCACTCAACGGACTGACACGAAAATTCTGGTTCCTTTTTAAAGTCGCGGTGGACTGAAATTTGGTGAAGGGTGTGACAGCCGTGTGCGACTTGGCGCACTCAACGGACTGGTACAAAAATTCTGGTTCCGTTTTATGGTCGCTGGGGGACTGAGATTTGGTGAAGGGTGTGACAGCCGTGTGCGACTTGGCACACTCAACGGACTGGCACAGAAATTATGGTTCCGTTTTATAGTAGCGGGGGGATTGAGATTTGGTGAAGGGTGTGACAGCCGTGTGCAACTTGGCACACTCAACGGACTGGCATGGAAATTCTGGTTCCGTTTTATAGTCGTGGTGGACTGAGATTTGGTGAAAGGTGTGACAGCCGTGTGCAACTTGGCACACTCAACGGACTGGCACAGAAATTCTGGTTCCGTTTTATAGTCGCGGGGGACTGAGATTTGGTGAAGGGTGTGATAGCCGTGTGCGACTTGGCACACTCAATGAACTGGCACGGAAATTGTGGTTCCATTTTATAGTCGTGGTGGACTGAGATTAGGTGAGAATGTGAGGCAATCGGGTATGACTTGGCATACAGGATGTGTCGAAAATGAAATTTGGTGGAATTGTACTTACAGTGAATTTTTCACGGTTTCCTCAGGTTTCGTGCCCCTTGAATGAGGCGGGTTGTCACTGGAAAAAATTAGTCGCTGACGGGTTGGCCCTGCAAAATTACTGAAATATCTTCCCGTGGGGAATAATTAAGCATTTGGTGATAAAGTAGGGTTTAGGAAATAAAGGAAATTAATGAAAAATATTCCCCTCTTTCCTACTACAGTTGTGCTACTGTATTCAAATTTTGACTACAATCGTACGATTGTAGACGAAGTACAGTCATACGACTGTACTTTGCGGGACAAAAAAATTAAATGGGCGGTTTCTGCCCCTATCTCTCCCACTTCTCATTTCTTTAGCGGTTTCAGTTTCCTTTACTTCTCAAAACCATTTTCGAACCCCAACAACTTGCAAAAATGTTGAAGAAATTAGGAAAGAAAGTGAGAAAACTCTCCAACAACTTGATTCAGAGACCGGAAGATGCGCAGGACATCCCATTTGTCAGTGTTTCAAATGGATACGGCCATCCTCGATGCATGGAGCATTTCAGGATTAGACTCGAGGATGGAGATCCTGATTTTACTGGAGATGGGCTCCCATCTCTCTAACACTCAGGTTGGTACCCGAATTTAGTCTTTAATTTTGAGTTTTTGAATATTTTTCCTTTGAATATTTGAATATGATTTGGTATGTTTTACTGCTTTCTGGGTTGATTGATGGAGTAGAATGCATGCTAGGAGTCCCCTGTAGGTAATAGGAACAAGAAACTAGGAAAAACAAGTTAGAAATTGCAAAAATTGCATGAATTTTGAAATCTGTCCGCAGGTGTATGAACAGTCGTGCGACTGTGGGATGAACAGTCGTGTGACTGTAGCCATGCTCGTGCGACACGTGCTACAGTCGTACGACTATAGCTTAAAAGCCAGAATTTTTTTTTATGTGCATGCCCCCTTTTAATTAATGTTGATTATGTTGATATTATGCAAAAATTGAATACGTATGCATTATACTTCCTAAATATGTAGGAGCATAGGATTTCCGTTAGCGGAAATCTTTCCTTGCCATGGGTTTGTGGGACCACCTTCCCAAGTCTGTGAGGACTCGGGTTAGGATTCTGGGCCTAGAGACCTTTATTATGTCATTGCCGACGAGTACGCCACATACTACTCATGCCGTGCTGATGGCTTTATATGAGAGGTGGGTCTGTACTACCCACACATTTCATCTGCCTATTGGGGAGTTCACCATCACTCCCTCCGACTTCGCGGCTATCACTAAGTTTGGATTCGGCGGGACCACAATTGCGTTCAACTGCTATCTGACCCGTCAGCAGCTGGTGGAGGACTTTATTGAGAGACTGATTGGATGCACCCCTGAGAAGGGGAAGATCTTATGCTCCAGGGTGGAGGCTTATTGGGCTGCTCGCCCAAACTTGTCCGAGGAGGACGTGGAGCAGTGTGCTCGGGCTTATGTGCTTGTCCTGTTGTCCTGCACGTTGTTTCCCACTAGGCAAAGTACTTGTAATATGACTCTGCTGCCCACTCTAGCGGACTTAGCTGCCTTTCCTACTCTAGATTGGGCTCGAGCTGCGCTGGAACAGCTATACTACGGACTTGACCTGTGTCCCAGGGGGAGGCAGCAGGAGATCCTTGGTTTCTAGTTCAGCCTTCTGGTATCGTCTTTCCCCTTTTCTCTCCCTTTTCTTTTTTTTTCTCTTTTATTTTTGACTCTTTTATTAATTACAGATTTGGGCCTTCGAGCACCGCATCCTAGAGCCACCGAAGCTGAGGGATGTCCAGGATGACGACCAGCCGACCGTTCTGCGTTGCTGGACACAGGGCTGGCAGGGTATTGGCCGTGACTTGCGGGAGGTCAAGCAGGGTTCACTAGGTGCTTCCTGGCAGAGGGTACGCAAACAAATCTCATTAGTAAGAAAAATTTAATTTAACTTTTACTTACCTATGTTGAATTTCTTTGATTGTATTTTGCAGATTCAGCACCACTCGTGGCGTGGTCAGGCGCCATTTCTCTCCTCGTGCAAACATCTGGGCGGTTTGACGACCTCCAGTTTGTCTTGGAGTGTCCCATGTCCTAGGGGTGGTACCTGGGCGAGCGCCTTCGTCTATCTGACCACGTGGACGGCCCTGCTGGTTGGCTCATTCCTCCGCCACTCCCGCTTGCACTTTTTTGGCCCCATTTCGCCGATCCTGCTGTTGATCCCGATATTTTCAGGGATGGGTACCATGTTGATACCATGGACAGCGATTATTTGGCATTTATCCACAGTGTCTGCTGCCCGTTGCTGGTGATGCACCGGTGGCTCCTCCTGCTCGTCAGGTATTCACTTTCTCTTTTTTTTTTAATATTCTTCTGTTTGTAGGTCAAGAGACAAAGGGGGCCCAGTTCTGCTCAGCCGAGCGACTTGGCAGGCGAGGGTGCTGAGACCGCCACAATTGGTGGGCATGCCCCGGTGCAGGATAGGAGTCATCCCGTGCGTGCTAGCAGCGCTGCAGCATCTGCTTCTCAGACTGTTGGTATGGTGGAGGGTCACCTGATGACCAAGCTTAGGACCGGCTTCAGCATGATAGGTTTAGACGGCAGCCAGTCCTATAGGTCGTGGCCAGTTCACCATGAGCAGCCACTTACATTTGCTCCAGTGGACACCATCCTGTTGGATATGCCCTAGTCCCCGAGGCATTGGTCCTTGTATTGGTATCATACATTAATTAGATTCATGTATTATACTTATTTGTGTTATTAATAAAGGCATTAATTCATTTATTATATTTATCTTGTGCAATATATTAAATGAAGTATCCAATGGACATATCCATATCCATGATGACCAGTGTCATACACTTGGCAGTAAGACCATGGATAGGGTAAACGATATGACCATAAATAGATCCGTAGTCTATTCCAGTCATGGGAATGAATGGACCAAGAGACTATCATTAACCTGGATGTATGGCGGTATCTTACCAGTCATTGGACATGGAATGTCAACCAAGTTAATGGGTACATGCATAAGGGGCATGGTACTGGATAGATCCACTAAACGAGAAATCCACATGGTATAGCATCACAAGTGATTCTCATGTAGTACTTGTATGGATCCTTTGACTTGACTATATGATGGTGTTACATGTGAGGTCACATACTTAGGGGTACGCCTAAAAGGCCTATAATAGGGTGCCAAGTATGGGTACTTTCGGGTATGTCACTTAGCATGGTAATGCTATGGATATGCAGAAGGGATTTGTCACTCAGTAGTCCACTGGGAAGATATCACTGGCCTCTTGATGAATGTGACTAATAAGAGTGTGGCCACACCCCAACAAGTGGGAACTTGTTTGTGAGCTTCAGTGCATTCGGGATCAAGTCAATGTCTGACACAAAAGAGGGTGATCAATCCATGCCTCTGTGTTGGACACCGATATCAATGACATGGGATGTACAAGTTTAAACTACAGGGTTATGATAACAGTTAGACTACCATCTCCATCTTAATTGGGGACCCTAGTGGCTTGCTAGAGCCCAACTGCAGTCTGTGGGCCAAAGGCCCGCTGCCAACATAAAGATGGGCCCATGGGATCGTACATATTGAGCGACTGAACACCGACTTAAGGAATCACTCGTATACTTGGAGTATACATTGTGGAGAGAGAGGTATATATATATTAATCACATTATAAAGATCAATTGGATTGATCCTAATAATAAGATTAATATATTCAATTGGCTCTTCATAATTGATTGGATTAATTATGAGATTATTTCCTAGGTGGAAATATTCATATGTATAGGTTTACGCATGTTTTTATTTTGTGAAGATCTAATTTTAATTTGATGGATTAAATTAATTGGTCAAACTAATTTTAATTTAAATGTAAATAATATATTACTTGGTGTAATATATTAAATACATAGCTATATTAAAGTTGGGCTTGAAATTAATTTAAACCAGAATAATTAAAATAAGATTGGGCTTGAATTAAAAGAATGAAGCCCACACAAAATGAAGGAGCCAAGCTGGGCCTCAATTCCCCTAGGGGAATTCGGCCAACCTAGGTTTTAACCTAAGGAAAATTTCGGCCACCCTAAGCACAACACACAATAGCCGAAATTTTCAACCAAGCCTCCTCTCCATTGCTCGTTTTTCCAACGCTAGCACGGGTCGTGTTCTTTAGGCGTTCGTGTACGAGAACGAGGAGGGATTCTGATTTGATTCCTGCAGTCTTCATCCATCTCTAAAAGAGATATTCCGGGTAAGAGAATTATCTCTTTCTATCATATTTTTTTTGTTTTACAATTTCCATTTCAATTGCTCCTCGGCATGGATTTGAGGAAATCATCGCGTTCTTCCGCATTTATCGGGTGATTTCTGGTGAAAAATCCCAACAGTGGTATCAGAGTGGGCTTTTGATCCGTGGAAATTGTTAAAATTGGTTGAATCCCATATTTTAAAATTGGAGATTTTTCATTGGGGTTCTTGTTCTGGGTTTAAGATTTTTCCCATTTGATTTTCATGCAATTGAAATTGAATATGCATATTGGTTTGTATTTGTTTAATTTAATTGTATGTTTTGGAATTCTTGGTGGATTTCGTGTTGATGGATGGTATATTTTTTTTCTGATTTAAAAAAAATACCTGGCTCCCGGGGGTGCGGGAGCAGCGGTGGCAGCCACTGCCGGTGGCGCTGGGTGCCACAGGCAGCGGCCGTTGCCTGCTGCTACTAGGGCGACTAGGTTTCCCTAGCCGCAGCGGGCCGGGCCCAGTGTTTTTGGATTTGGTAGGTTTTTGGGCCCAGGGCCCAGTTTTTGAAATTTTAATTGGTTTTAAAATTCGTGTGTTTAAATTTATGCAATTTAAATGCGTGTGGTTTCTTGAATGAAATTTTATTTTATTCATGTGATATTAATTTTGGAAATTAATATGGTTAATTGAAATTGGTTTGGGTAATTTTGGCACAATTACTTGGACGGCTGAAATGGACCATGGTTTCCCAATTCCAGTGGGAGCAGTTGGACTGCCTAGGCTGGAGGCCCAAAGCCCGTTAAGGGCTAGAACCATGGTGGGCTAAAATTGGCGATTTCTATATAATGGCTTGGACATAATTGAAATGGGCTTAAATCATGCATTATAACATGCTTATGAATTATATGTACTGGATGCATATGTGTGATTAAATATATGTATGGTTGGATGCTATTGGGCCCTATACAATATGGGTTGTATTTTTCTTTTTGGGTAAATACGGCCTGCGTGTCGTTTTTCTTTTTAATGTAATTTTATTTTATTCAATTATTATAAAATTTGTAAAAAGAAGAAGCCCATGGAGTGGTGAGCCCAAGTGGAGGTGCAAGCCCAGAAGGAAGAAGATGGAGGCCCACCTGATATTGTTTTCTAGTATAGGTTTACTAGAATAATATTAGGATGTAATATAGGCCCATAGCAGTACATTTTACTTATTTATTTAATTATGCTTTATATTTATATGCATGTATGTATGTATGATCCAACAGCATTTCACCCGCCTTATGTATGCAAGGCGTTGTCAATTGAATCTTAAACCAAATGAAATTACTAAGTCACTTAAAAGTGCTTCCCTCATTCAAAACCGGCTCGAAGTGAGAATAGGCCAGTTGTAGACCATGCCCTCGTAGGATACACTGGAGTATTGTCACTTTGTATTGGGTTAGGGTATGGGATACTCTAACACTTGAATGGAGGTTTTGACTTAGCGTGGGTAGTAGGATTCTCCTGGCCCTAAGCACTGATAGGTAAGTGCCAACAAGCCCATCAAACCGAGAGTCCCTAGGTTGGGATTGGACGGCGTTCCTACCTAAATAATTAGGGTATAGTTGTACCAGGCCCTCGTCTGGCTATATCTTAATAAAATATGGATCTCGGCCCATGAGCCCAATAACTCGGTCTAATTAATAACTTGATTCATTATTAATTTTATAAGGGAATAACAAAGTAAAGTCCTTTATTAACACTCTAAATGTTTTTCTGTGTAGAAATTCTAAATGGCAAACAACAATACCTTATCACTGTGATCAATTCTGGAAAGGGACAAGCTTTCCGGTCCTAACTTTTTAGACTGGTCTAGGAACTTGAGAATAGTTCTAAGGTAGGAGTCCAAAGAGTATGTACTGGAGAGGCCTGTACCGGCTGCGCTTCAAGGACGTGTTGGAAATGCCCTAATTCCGAGGTATTGGTCCATGTATTTGTATTATACATTTGTTGGATTTATGTATTATACACATTTGTGTTATTAATAAAGGCATGAATTCATTTATTATATTTATCTTGTGCAATATATTAAATGAAGTATCCAATTGACATATCTATATCCATGATGAAAAGTGTCATGCACTTGGCAGTAAGACCATGGATAGGGCAAACGATATGACCATAAATAGATCCATAGTCTGTTCCAGTCATGGGAATGAATGGAACAAAAGACTATCATTAACCCGGTTGTATGACGGTGTCTTACAGGTCATTGGACATGGAATGTCAACCAAGTTAATGGGTATATGCATGGGGGCATGGTACTGGATAGATCCACTAAACGAGTAATCCATATGGTATAGTATCACAAGTGATTCTCGTGTAGTACTTGTATGGATCCTTTGACCTGACCATATGATGGTGTTACATGTGAGGTCGCATGCTTAGGGGTACGCCTAAAGGGCCTGTAATAGGGTGCCAAGTATGGGTACTTTCGGGTATGTCACTTAGCATGGTAATGCTATGGATATGCAGAAGGGATTTGTCACTCAGTGGTCCACTGGGAAGATATCACCGACCTCTTGATGAATGTAACTGATAAGAGTGTGGCCACACCCAAACAGGTGGGAACTCGTTTGTGAGCTTCAGTGCATTCGGGATCAAGTTAATGTCCGACACAAAAGAGGCTGATCAATCCATGCCTCTGTGTTAGACACCGATATCAATGACATGGGATGTACAAGTTTAAACTATAGGGTTATGATAACAGTTTGACTGCCATCTCCATCTTAATTGGGGGGCTGCAATGGCTGGCTAGAGCCCAACTGCAGTCTACAGGCCAAATGACCCGCTGCCAACATAAAGATGGCCCCATGGGATCGTACACATAGAACGACTGAACACAGACTTAAGGAATCACATGTATACTTGGAGTATACGCTATGGAGAGAGAGGTATATGTATATTAATCATATTATAAAGATCAATTGGATTGATCCTAATAATAAAATTAATATATTCAATTGGCTCTTCATAATTAATTGGATTAATTACGAGATTATTTCCTAGGTGGAAATATTCATATGTATAGGTTTACATATGATTTTATTTTGTGAAGATTTAATTTTAATTCGATGGATTAAATTAATTGGTCAAACTAATTTTAATTTAAATGTAAATAATATATTACTTGGTGTAATATATTAAATATATGGGTATATTAAAATTGGGCATGAAATTAATTTAAACCAGAATAATTAAAATTAGATTGGGCCTAAATTAAAAGATGGAAGCCCGCACAGAATGAAAGGAGCCAAGCTGGGCCTGAATTCCCCTAGGGGAATTCGGCCACCCTAGGTATAAAAACCTAGGGTTAAAAATTTCGGCCACCTCTACAACACACAAAGCAATAGCTGAAATTTTCCTAGCCCCCTCTCACCATAGTTTTTATTTTTCCAACGCTAACACAGGTTGTGTTCGTTAGGCATTCGTGTACGAAAACGAGGAGGGAATCTAATTTGATTTCTGCAGTCTTCATCCATCTCTTGAAAGAGATATTCAGGGTAAGAATTTAATCTCTTTCTATTACAATTTTAAGTTTTACAATATCCATTTCAATTGCTCCTGGGACTAGATTTGAGGAAATCATCACGTTCTTCCGCTTTTATCGGGTGATTTCCGGTGAAAAATCCCTACAGTGGTATCAGAGCGGGCTTTTGATCCTTGGAAATTGTTAAAATTGGTTGAATCCCATGTTTTAAAATTGGAGATTTTTTGTTGGGGTTCTTGGTTTGGGTTTAAGATTTTTCCCATTTGTTTTGTACAATTGAAATTAAATTTGCATATAGATTTATGTTTGTTTAATTTAATTGTATGATTTTGGAATTCTCGGTGAATTTCTTATTGTTGATGGATGCAATATTTGTCTGTTGCCCTAGCTGCAGGGGGCCGGGCCCAGTGTTTTGGATTTGGTGGGTCTTGGGCCCGGGGCCCAGTTTTGAAATTTTAATTGGTTTTAAAATTCGTGTGTTTAAATTTATGCAATTTAAACGCGTGTGGCTTCTTGAATGAAATTTTATTTTATTCATGTGATATTAATTTTGGAAATTAATATGGTTAATTGAAATTTGTTCGGGTAATTTTGGCACAATTACTCGGACGGCTGAATTGGACCCATGGTTTCCCAATTCCAATGGGAGCAGTTGGTCTGCCTGGGCTGGAGGCCCAAAGCCCGTTAAGGGTTAGAACCATGGTGGGCCAAAATTGGCGATTTCTATATAATGGCTTGGACATAATTGAAATGGGCTTAAATCATGCATTATAACATGCTTATGAATTATTTGTATTGGATGCATATGTATGATTAAATGTTTGTATGGTTGGATGCTATTGGGCCTTGTACAAGATGGGTTGTATTTTTCTTCTTAGGTAAATACGGCCTGCGTGTCGTTTTTATTTTTTAATGTAATTTTATTTTATTCAAATATTATAAAATTTGTAAAAGAAGAAGCCCATGGAGTGGTGAGCCCAAGTGGAGGTGCAAGCCCAGAAGGAACAGATGGAGGCCCACCTGATATTTATTTCTAGTATAGGTTTACTAGAATAATATTAGGATGTAATATAGGCCCATAGCAATCCATTTTTACTTTTATTTAATTATGCTTTATGTTTATTTGCATGTATGAATGTATGATCCACTAGCAATTTCACCCGCCTTATGTATGTAAGCCGTTATAAATTGAATCTAATAACCAAATGGAATTACTAAGTCGCTTAAAAGTGCTTCCCTCATTCAAAACCGACTCGAGGTGGGAATAGGCCAGTTGTAGACCATGCCTCGCAGGATACACTGGAGTATTGTCACTTTGTATTGGGTTAGAGTATAGGATACTCTAACACTTGAATGGAGGTTTTGACTTAGCGTGGGTAGTAGGATTCTCCTGGCCCTAAGCACAGATGGGTAAGTGACAACAAGCCCATCAAACCGAGAGTCCCTAGGTTGGGATTGGACGGCTTTCCTACCTAAATAATTAAGGTATAGTTGTACCAAACCCTCGTTTGGCTATATCTTGATGAAATATGGATCTCGGCCCATGAGCCTAACAACTCGATTTAAATTAATAACATGATTCATTATTAATTTCATATGGGAATAATAAATTAAAGTCCTTTATTAACACTCTCAATGTTTTTCTGTGTAGAAACTTTTAAATGGCAAACAACAATACCTTATCACTGCGATCTATTCTTCAAAAGGACAAGCTTTGCAGTCCTAACTTTTTAGACTGGACTAGGAACTTAAGGATTGTTCTAAGACAAGAGTCAAAAGAGTATGTACTGGAAAGTCCTGTGCCTGCTGCGCCTCAAGGACGTAATCCACCGGCTGCCCAGCTGGAGGAATATGAGGCTCATGTCAAGGATTATAGGGATGTGACATGCCTTATGTTGGCCTGTATGGTCCCCGAACTGCAAAAACAGTTTATGGACCATCAAGCCTATGCTATGATAACAACTCTAAACGAGATGTTTCAGGAGCAAGCTCATCAAGAAAAGTACTTGACCAATAAGGCATTCCACTCTTGTAAGATGGGGGTCGGGGACATCTGTGAGCGCACACGTGCTCAAGATGAAGGGCTATTGGGACACTTTGGCCCGTCTCGGATCGCCTATCTCTCAAGAGTTGGCGGTGGACACAATCCTTGCATCCTTGCCGGATTCTTATGATCAGTTCATCCTGAACTACAATATGCAAGGGATGAACTGTACTGTCAGTGAGCTGCATGGGATGCTTAAGCTTACCGAGCAGTCGATCAAGAAGACTCCACCGGTGCTGCTGGTCAACAAGGGGAACCCTCCTCTTACCAAGGGTAAGGCCAAGGCTAAGAAGGCCAAGGCCAAACCCAAGGCCCAACAGAAGGCAGGTCCTGAAGATGTCTGTTTCGGATGTAGACAGGCGGGCCATTGGAAGAGATCGTGTCCCAGGCTGATGGGAGAGCAAAGAAGGGGCCAAGGTGCATCCTCTTCAGGTATTTATGTCATAGATATTAACCTTACTGTTTCAACATCCTGGGTATTGGATACTGGATGTGGTTCTCACATTTGTTGCAATGTGCAGGGACTTAAGAACAGAAGGTCACTGGGGTCAAGAGATGTGGACTTACAGATCGGGAATGGAGCAAGGGTTGCTGCCATAGAGATCGGTGAATACAACCTTATGATGCCCAGTGGATTGGTTTTAATTTTGGAACATTGTTACTTTGTACCTGCTATGTGCAAGAATATTATTTCTGTATCAATGTTGGATATTTTTGGATTTAATTTTACTATTTCTAATGGTAGAATTTTTTTATATAGAGGGATTATTTTATGGAGAAGCTCTATTAAATAATGGCTTATATATCCTGGACTTAAATGAAACCAATCATGTCTATAACATAAACACTAAAAGGGTTAAGCCAAACGAACTTAATCATGTCTACCTATGGCATTATCGTCTTGGCCACATAAACGAGAAGCGCATTGCTAGACTTCACAAAGCTAGAGTCCTAGGGTCATTTGACTGGGAGTCAATTGATACATGCGAATCATGTTTACGAGGCAAGATGACAAAGGCGCCTTTTAGCAAGAAGGCTGAAAGGGCCACTGGCTTATTAGACCTAATACATTGAGATGTATGTGGACCTATGAGCGCAGCGACTAGAGGTGGGCATCTGTACTTCGTCACGTTCACGAACGATTTCAGCAGATATGGCTATGTCTATCTGATGAAACACAAGTCCGAGACCCTTGATAGGTTCAAGGAATTTAGGAATGAGGTACAAAACCAGCTAGGCAGGAATATCAAAACCGTTCGGTCAGACTGAGGCGGTGAGTATATGAGCCTAGAGTTTGACTCATACTTGAGAGAGCATGGATTAGTTCCACAGCTCACTCCTCCCGGAACACCAAAATGGAATGAGGTGTCGGAACGGAGGAATAGGACCCTGATGGACATAGTCCGCTCAATGATGAGTCAAGCCTCTCTCCCAATTAGTTTCTGGGGACACGCCCTCGAGACAGCAGCTCTTATCTTAAATAATACTCCAGCTAAGGCAGTGGAAAAGACCCCATATCAGATATGGACGGGCAAGGAGCCCAACGTGTCTTTCCTAAGGATTTGGGGATGCGAAGCACATGTCAAGAGATTGACTAGTGGCAAGCTGGAGCCCAAAACCGATAAGTGCCAATTTGTGGGCTACCCTAGGGAAACCAAAGGGTATTACTTCTACAACCCCGCCAAGAACAAGGTGTTCGGGGCAAGGAAGGGGGTCTTTCTAGAAAAGGGGTTCCTTTCCAAGAAAGATAGTGGGAGCAATGTTGAAGTCAAGGAAGTTTAAAGTCCACAAGCTCCTGAAGAGGATAACTAGGAGGCCCAGGTTGAGCTTCCACAAGTGGAAGCACCGACCCAGGCCACACAAGGACTTAGAAGGTCTGGTAGGGATCATTGGGAACCAGAGAGGTATGGTTTCCTCGTCACCTATGATTAAACTCTTCTCATCTGGGATGAGGAAGAACCCAAAACCTACCAGGAGGCTCTGGCTAGTCCATAGTCTGCGAATTGGGGTAAAGCCATGGAGGCAGAAATGCAATCTATGTACGATAACCAAGTTTGGAACTTGGTTGATCCACCTCCGGGTGCTATGGTAATAGGTTGCAAGTGGTGCTACAAGCTAAAAGCTGATAATACCTTCAAGGGCTTCTGGTTGCAAAAGGTTTCAGACAGGTCCATGGAATATACTATGATGAAACTTTCTCACCAGTAGCCATGCTCAAATCCATCAGGATACTACTGGCCATAGCCGCATGGTATGACTATGAGGTATGGCAGATGGATGTCAAAACTGCTTTCCTTAATGGAAAGCTACTCGAGGATGTGTACATGACACAACCTGAGGGTTTTGTCGATCCAAGGTATCCGGGAAGGGTATGCAAACTTCAAAGGTCCATTTATGGACTGAAGCAAGCATCCCGAAGTTGGAATCTAAGATTCAATGAGGCCATAAAGGAATATGGCTTCTTACAGAATCAAGATGAGCCTTGTGTGTATAAGAGGACTAGTGGGAGCATTATCACATTCTTGGTATTTTATGTAGACGACATCCTGCTCATTGGAAGTGCCATACCTAAACTGCAAGGGGTAAAGCAGTGGCTGAGTAAGTGCTTCGCAATGAAGGACTTAGGCGAGGTTGAGATGATCCTAGGGATCAGGATTTACAGGGATAGATCAAATCGGCTTCTGGGCCTAAGTCAGGCTTCGTACATTGACAAAGTTCTGAAAAGGTTCAGCATGGACCGGGCCAAGAAAGGTTTCCTGCCAATGGGCCATGGGCTGAAACTTAGTAAGAAACACTGTCCTAAAACAAGGGAGGACAGGGAGAACATGAAACTGGTTCCATATGTTTCGGTTATAGGATCAATTATGTACTCTTTGTTATGTATGAGACCTGATGTCGCCTTTGCACTAAGTATGATAAGCCGATACCAGTAGGATCCCATGGAGGACCACTGGAAAGCTGTCAAGGTGATCCTCAAGTACCTTAACCGGACTAAGGATAGCTTCTTAGTGTATGGTGGTCCGGAGGTGCTATCAGTTATTGGGTACACTGATGCGAGCTTCCAGACCGAGCAGGATGAGTACCAGTCGCAGTCTGGGTATGTATTTTTGCTGAATGGTGGTACTGTAAGCTGGAGGAGCTCAAAGCAGCCAACCATAGCGGACTCTACAACAGAATCTGAGAACATCGCTGCGTGTCATGCAGCTAAGGAAGCTGTATGGATGAAGAAGTTTTTCACTGAGTTGGGAGTAGTGCCAACTATCCAGGACCCAGTTGATATCTTCTATGACAACAATAGAGCTGTTGCATAAGCTAAGGAGCCCCGGTCACACAACAACACAACGCACGTGCTCAAAAAGTTTCACCTTATACGAGAGATCGCGGAGAGAGGTGACATTGCATTGCACAGAGTGGACACCGAGGATAATGTCGCAGATTCGTTGACCAGGGCGCTGGCTCAGCCCAAGCATGAGGGTCATACTAGGTCTATAGGGATTAGGCCCATGCCTAGTTGGAACTAGTGCAAGTGGGAGATTGTTTGAAATGCCCTAGTCCCGAGGCATTGGTCCCTGTATTTGTATTATACATTTATTGGATTTATGTATTATACTCTTTTGTGTTATTAATAAAGGCATCAATTCATTTATTATATTTATCTTGTGCAATATATTAAATGAGGTATCCAATGGACATATATAAATCCATGATGACAAGTGTCATGCACTTGGCAGTAAGACCATAGATAGGGCAAACGATATGACCATAAATAGATCCGTAGTCTGTTCCAGTCATGGGAATGAATGGAACAAAAGACTATCATTAACCTGGTTGTATGACGGTGTCTTACCGGTCATTGGACATGGAATGTCAACCAAGTTAATGGGTACATGCACGGGGGCATGGTACTGGATAGATCCACTAAACGAGTAATCCACATGGTATAGTATCACAAGTGATTCTCGTGTAGTACTTGTATGGATCCATTGACCTGACCATATGATGGTGTTACATGTGAGGTCGCATGCTTAGGGGTACGCCTAAAGGGCCTGTAATAGGGTGCCAAGTATGGGTACTTTCGGGTATGTCACTTAGCATGGTAATGCTATAGATATGCAGAAGGGATTTGTCACTCAGTAGTCCACTGGGAAGATATCACCAGCCTCTTGATGAATGTAACTGATAAGAGTGTGGCCACACCCAAACAGGTAAGAACTTGTTTGTGAGCTTCAGTGCATTCGGGATCAAGTTAATGTCGGACACAAAAGAGGGTGATCAATCCATGCCTCTGTGTTAGACACCGATATCAATGACATGGGATGTACAAGTTTAAGCTACAGGGTTATGATAACAGTTAGACTGCCATCTCCATCTTAATTGGGGGCTGCAGTGGCTTGCTAGAGCCCAACTGCAGTCTGCAGGCCAAATGGCCCGCTGCCAACATAAAGATGGGCCCACGGGATCGTACACATAGAACGACTGAACATAGACTTAAGGAATCACATGTATACTTGGAGTATACGCTATGGAGAGAGAGGTATATATATATTAATCATATTATAAAGATCAATTGGATTGATCCTAATAATAAAATTAATATATTCAATTGGCTCTTCATAATTAATTGGATTAATTATGAGATTATTTCCTAGGTGGAAATATCCATATGTATAGGTTTACATATGATTTTATTTTGTGAAGATTTAATTTTAATTCGATGGATTAAATTAATTGGTCAAACTAATTTTAATTTAAATGTAAATAATATATTACTTGGTGTAATATATTAAATACATGGGTATATTAAAATTGGGCGTGAAATTAATTTAAACCAGAATAATTAAAATTAGATTGGGCCTAAATTAAAAGATGGAAGCCCGCATAGAATGAAAGGAGCCAAGCTGGACCTGAATTCCCCTAGGGGAATTCGGCCACCCTAGGTATAAAAACCTAGGGTTAAAAATTTCGGCTACCTCTACAACACACAAAGCAATAGCCGAAATTTTCCTAGCCCCCTCTCACCATAGTTTTTTTTTTCCAACGCTAGCACGGGTTGTGTTCATTAGGCGTTCGTGTACGAAAACGAGGAGGGAATCTAATTTGATTTCTGCAGTCTTCATCCATCTCTTGAAAGAGATATTCCGGGTAAGAATTTAATCTCTTTCTATTATAATTTTAAGTTTTATAATTTCCATTTCAATTGCTCCTGGGATTGGATTTGAGGAAATCATCGTGTTCTTCCGCTTTTATCAGGTGATTTCCGGTGAAAAATCCCAACAGGACGTAATCCATCGGCTGCCCAGCTGGAGGAATACGAGGCACATGTCAAGGATAATAGGGATGTGACATGCCTTATGTTGGCCTGCAGGGTCCCAGAACTGCAAAAACAGTTTATGGACCATCAAGCCTTTGCTATGATAACAACTCTAAACGAGATCTTTCAAGAGCAAGCTCGTCAGGAAAGGTACCTGACCAACAAGGCATTCCACTCTTGTAAGATGGGGGCCGGGACATCTGTGAGCGCACACGTGCTCAAGATGAAGGGCTATTTGGACACTTTGGCCCGTCTCGGATTGCATATCTCTCAGGAGTTGGTGGTGGACACAATCCTTGCATCCTTGTCGGATTCTTATGATCAGTTCATCCTGAACTACCATATGCAAGGGATGAACCGTACTGTCAGTGAGCTGCATGGGATGCTTAAGCTTACTAAGCAGTCGATCAAAAAGACTCCGCAGGTGCTGCTGGTCAACAAGGGGAACCCTCCTGTTGCCAAGGGTAAGGCCAAGGAGAAGGCCAAAGCCAAGGCCAAGAAGGCCAAGGCTAATAAGACCAAGGCCCAACCCAAGGCCCAGCAGAAGGCAGGTCCTAAAGATATCTGTTTCGGGTGTAGACAAGCGGGCCATTGAAAGAGATCATGTCCCAAGCTGAAGGGAGAGCAAACAAGGGGCCAAGGTGCGTCCTCTTCAGGTATTTATGTTATAGACATTAACCTTACTGTTTCAACATCCTGGGTATTGGATACTGGATGTGGTTCTCACATTTGTTGCAATGTGCAGGGACTTAAGAACAGAAGGTCACTAGGGTCGGGAGAGGTGGACTTGCGGGTCGGGAATGGAGCAAGGGTTGCTGCCATAGAGATCAGCGAATACCACCTTATGATGCCTAGTGGATTGGTTTTAATTTTGGAACAATGTTATTTTGTACCTGCTATGTGCAGGAATATTATTTCAGTTTCTATGTTGGATATTTCTGGATTTTATTTTACTATTTCTAATGGTAGAATTTCAATATCTAGAGAGGGATTATTTTATGGAGATGCTCTATTATATAATGGCCTATATATCCTGGACTTAAATGAAACCAATCACGTTTATAACATAAACACAAAAAGGGTTAAGCCAAACGAACTTAATCCTGTCTACCTATGGCATTGTCGTCTCGGCCACATAAATGAGAAGCACATTGCTAGGCTTCACAAAGCTAGAGTCTTAGGGTCATTTGACTTGGAGTCAATTGATACATGCGAATCATGTTTACGAGGAAAGATGACAAAGGCGCCTTTTAGCAAGAAGACTAAAAGAGCCACTGGCTTATTAGACCTAATACATTCTGATGTATGTGGACCTATGAGCGCAGCGACC
Organism: Euphorbia tirucalli; assembly: GCA_039660915.1. Taxonomy (NCBI): domain Eukaryota; kingdom Viridiplantae; phylum Streptophyta; class Magnoliopsida; order Malpighiales; family Euphorbiaceae; genus Euphorbia; species Euphorbia tirucalli. The sequence goes on along the minus strand of CM077636.1, from coordinate 35,714,649 downwards.
AGAGGTGGGCACCTGTACTTCGTCATGTTCACGGACGATTTTAGTAGATACGGCTATGTCTATCTGATGAAACACAAGTCCGAGACCCTTGATAGGTTCAAGGAATTTAGGAACGAGGTACAAAACAATCTAGGCAGAAATATCGTTCGACCGAGGTGGTGAGTATATGAGCCTAGAGTTTGACTCTTATTTGAGAGAGCATGGAATAGTTCCGCAGCTCACTCCTCTCGGAACACCACAATGGAATGGGGTGTCCGAAAGGAGAAATAGGACCCTGTTGGACATGGTCCACTCAATGATGAGCCAAGCCTCTCTCCCAATTAGTTTCTGGGGACACGCCCTCGAGACAGCAGATCTTATCTTAAATAATACTCCGAATAAGGCAGTGGAAAAGACCCCATATCAGATATGGATGGGCAAGGAGCCCAATGTGTCTTTCCTAAGGATTTGGGGATGCAAAGCACATGTCAAAAGATTGACTAGTGGCAAGCTAGAGCCCAAAATCGATAAATGCCTGTTTGTGGGCTACCCTAGGGAAACCAAAGGGTATTACTTCTACAACCCTGCCGAGAATAAGGCGTTCGTGGCAAGGAAGGGGGTCTTTCTAGAAAAGGAGTTCCTATCCAAGAAAGACAGTGGGAGCAATGTTGAACTCAGAGAAGTTCAAGGTCCACAAGCTCTTGAAAAGGATAACTCGAAGGCCCAGGTTGAGCTTCCACAAGGGGAAGCACCGACCCAGGCCGCACAAGGACGTAGAAGGTCTGGTAGGGATCATCGAGAACAAGAGAGGTATTGTTTCCTCGTCACTGATGATCAAACTCTTCTCATCTGGGATGAGGAAGAACCCAAAACCTACTAGGAGGCTATGGCTAGCCCACAATCTGCGAATTGGCGTAAAGCCATGGAGGCAGAAATGCAATCTATGTATGATAACCAAGTTTAGAACTTGGTTGATCCACTTCTGGGTGCTAAGGTAATAGGTTGCAAGTGGTGCTATAAGCTACAAGCCGACAATACCATCAAGGGGCGTCTGGTTACGAAAGGTTTCAGACAAGTCCATGGAATAGACTATGATGAAACTTTCTCACCAGTAGCCATGCTCAAATCCATCAGGATCTTGCTATCCATAGCCGCATGGTATGACTATGAAGTCTGGCAAATGGATGTCAAAACCACTTTCCTTAACGGAAAGCTACTCGAGGATGTGTACATGACACAACCTAAGGGTTTTGTAGATCCAAAGTATCCGGGAAGGGTATGCAAGCTTCAAAGGTCCATTTATGGACTAAAGCAAGAATCCCGAAGTCGGAATCTAAGATTCAATGAGGCTATAAAGGAATATGGCTTCATATTGAATCAAGATGAGCCTTGTGTGTATAAGAGAACTAGTGGGAGCATTGTCACATTCTTAGTACTTTATGTGGACGACATCTTACTCATTGGAAGCGACATACCTACACTGTAAGGGGTAAAGCAGTGGCTGAGTAAGTGCTTCGCAATGAAGGACTTAGGCAAAGCTAAGATGATCCTAGGGATCAAGATCTATAGGGATAGATCAAATCAGCTTCTGGACCTAAGTCAAGCCTCATACATAGACAAAATTCTAAAAAGGTTCAGCATGGACCGGGCCAAGAAAGGTTTCTTGCCAATGGGTGATGGGCTGAAACTTAGTAAGAAACACTGTCCTAAGGTAAGGGAGGACAGGGAGAACATGAAATTGGTTCCATATGCTTCGGCTATTAGATCAATTATGTACTCCATGTTATGTACGAGACCTGACGTCGCCTTTGCATTGAGTATGATGAGCCGGTACCAGCTGGATCTTGGGGAGGATCATTGGAAAGCTGTCAAGGCGATCCTTAAGTACCTTAACCGGACTAAGGATAGCTTCTTAGTGTATGGTGGTCAGGAAGTGCTGTCAGTAACTGGGTACACTGATGCAAGCTTCCAAACCGACCAGGATGAGTACCAGTCACAGTCTGGGTATGTATTTTTGCTGAATGGTGGTGCTGTAAGCTGGAGGAGCTCAAAGCAGCCAACCATCAAGGACTCTACAACAGAAGCTGAGTACATCACCGCGTGTGATGTGGCTAAGGAAGCTGTTGTTGGAAATGCCCTAGTCCCGAGGCATTGGTCCTTGTATTTGTACCATACATTTATTGGATTTATGTGTTGTACTTATTTGTGTCATTAATAAAGGCATCAATTCATTTATTATATTTATCTTGTGCAGTATAGTAAATGAAGTATCCAATGGACATATCTATATCCATGACGACTAGTGTCATGCACTTAGCAGTAAGACCATGGATAGGGTTAACGATATGACCATAAATAGATCCGTAGTCTGTTCCAGTCATGGGAATGAATGGAACAACAGACTATCATTAACCTGGTTGTATGGCGGTGTCTTACCGGTCTTTGGACATGGAATGTCAACCAAGTTAATGGGTACATGCCTGGGAGCATGGTACTGGATAGATCCACTAAACGAGTAATCCACATGGTATGGTATCACAATGGATTCTCGTGTAGTACTTGTATGGATCCTTTGACCTGACCATATGATGGTGTTACATGTGAAGTCGCATACTTAGGGGTACGCCTAAAGGGCCTGTAATAGGGTGCCAAGTATGGGTGCTTTTGGGTATGTCACTGAACATGGTAGCACTATGGATATGCAGAAGGGATTTGTCACTCAGTAACCAACTGAGAAGATATCACCGGCCTCTTGATGAATGTGACTGATAAGAGTGTGGCCACACCCAAACAAGTTGGAACTTGTTTGTGAGCATCAGTACATTCGGGATCAAGTTAATGTCCGAACACAAAAGAGGGTGATCAATCCATGCCTCTGTGTTGGACACCGATATCAATGACATGGGACGTACAAGTTTTAACTACAGGGTTATGATATCAGTTAGACTGCCATCTCCATCTTAATTGGGGGCTGCAGTGGCTTGCTAGAGCCCAACTGCAATCTGCGGGCCAAAGGCCCGCTGCCAACATAAAGATGGGCCCACAGGATCGTACACATAGAACGATAGAATGCAGACTTAAGGAATAACATGTATACTTGGAGTATACACAATGGAGGGAGAAGTGTATATATATTAATTATATTATAAAGATCAATTGGATTGGTCATAATAGTAAAATTAATATATATTCAATTGGCTCTTCATAATTAATTGGATTAATTATGAAATTATTTCCTAGGTGGAAACATTCATATGTATGGGTTTACATATGATTTTATTTTGTGTTGAGTTAATTTTAATTTGATGGATTGAATTAAATGTCAAACTAATTTTAATTTAGATGTAAATAATATATTGCTTGGAGTAATATATTAAATACATGGGTATATTAAAATTGGGCTTGAAATTAATTTAAACCAGAATAATTAAAATTAGACTGGGCCTAAATTAAAACATGGAAGCCCGCACAGAATGGAATGGAGCCAGCTTGGGCCTGAATTCCCCTAAGGGAATTCGGCCACCCTAGGTATAAAGCCTAGGGTGAAATTTCGGCCATCAACCCTAGCACACTAAGTAGCCAAAATTTCCATAGCCTCTCCTCCCCTTGGTTTTGTTTTTTCCAACGCTAGCACGGGTTGCATTCGCCAAGCGTTCGTGTACATGAGAGTGGAGGAATTCTAAATTGAGTTCTGCAGTCATCATCCGTCTCTGAAAGAGATTTTTCTGGTAAGAAATTCAATCTCTTTCTATTTAATTTTATGTTTTTCAATTTCCATTTCAATTGCTCCTGGGACTGGATTTGAGGAAATCACCGCGTTCTTCCGCTTTTATCGGGTGATTTCCGATGACAAATCCCAACAGTGGTATTAGAGCGGGCTTTTGATCCGTGGAAATTGATTAATTTGGCTGAATCCCTGTTTTGAAATTGGATGTTTTTGATTGGGATTCTTGGTATGGGTTTTATGATTTTTTTTCCCATATGTTTTATGCAATGAAAATTAAATTTGCATATAGGTTTATGTTAGTTTAATTTTATTGTGTAATTTTGTAATTCTTGGTGAATTGCTTTGGATGGTGATTGGTTGTTTTATTTTTTTTTTATTCTGTTTAAAAAAAAAAAAATCGGCCTCCCGGGGGCGGGGCTGCCGCCGGCGGCGGGAGGCGCGGCAGCAGCCAGCAGCTGCTGCTAGACAGCAGCTGCCGCAGCAGCGGGCTGCTGCAGGCGGCAGCCACTGTTGGGCAGTGGCTGCCGCACGGCAGCAGCGGGCAGCCGCTAGGCTGCTGCACCGCTGCTGCTGCTAGGGCAACTCTGTTGCCCTAGCTGCAGCGGGCCGGGCCCAGTGTTTTGGATTTTGCGGGTATTTGGGTCCGGGGCCCAGTTTTGAAATTTTAATTGGTTTTAAAATTCGTGTGTTTAAATTTATGTAATTTAAATGCGCATAATTTCTTGGATGAATTTTATTTCGTTCATGTGATATTAGTTTTGGAAATTAATATGGTTAATGGAAATTCGTTCGGGTAGTTTTGGCACAATTACTCGGACGGCTAAATTGGATCCATGGTTTCCCAATTGGGAGCAGTTGGACTGCCTGGGCTGGAGGCCTAAAGCCCGTTAAGGGTTAGAACCATGGTGGGCCAAAATTGGCGATTTCCAAATAATGGCTTTGACATAATTTAAATGGGCTTAAATCATGCATTTTGACATGCTTTTGAATTGTATGTATTGGATGCATATGTATGGTTGAATGAATGTATGATTGGATGCTATTGGGCCTTTTACGAGTTGGGTTGTATTTTTCTTTTGGGTAAATACGGCCTGCGTGTCGTTTTCTTTTAATGTAATTTTATTTTATTTAAGTTAAATATTATAAAATTTGTAAAAGAAGAAGCCCATGGAGTGGTGAGCCCAATTGGAGGTGCAAGCCCAAATGGAGGTGCAAGCCCAAATTGGAGGTGCAAGCCCAGAAGGAGAAGATGGAGGCCCACCTAATATATGTTTCTAGTATAGGTTTACTAGAATAATATTAGGATGTAATATAGGCCCATAGCAGTCCATTTTAATTTTATTTAATCATTTTATATTTATTTCCATGTATGAATGTATGTTACAAATAGCTCATTCACCTGCCTTATGTATGTAAGCCGTTATAATTGAATCTAATAACCAAACGGAAATTACTAAGTTGCTTAAAAGTGCTTCCCTCATTCAAAACCGAATCGAGGTGGGAATAGGCAAGTTGTAGACCATGCCCTTGCAGGATGCACTGGAGTATTGTCACTTTGTACTGGGTTAGAGTATGGGATACTCTAACACTTGAATGGAGGTTTTGACTTAGCATGGGTAGTAGGATTCTCCTGGCCCTAAGCACAGATGGGTAAGTGCCAACAAGCCCATCAAACCGAGAGTCCCTAGGTTGGGATTGGACGGCGTTCCTACCTAAATAATTGAGGTATAGTTGTACCAAACCCTCGTTTGGCTATATCTTAATGAAATATGGATCTCGGCCCATGAGCCCAACAACTCGGTTTAAATTAATAACTTGATTCATTATTAATTTTATTTGGGAACAACAAAGTAAAGCCCTTTATTAACACTCTAAATGTTTTTCTGTGTAGAAACACCCAAATGGCAAACACTAATACCTTATCACTGCGATCGATTCTTGAGAAGGACAAGCTTTCCGGTCCTAACTTTTTAGACTGGTCTAGGAACTTGAGGATAGTTCTAAGACAAGAGTCGAAAGAGTATGTGCTGGAAAGGCCTGTGCCGGCTGCGCCTCAGGGACGTAATCCGATGGCTGCACAGCTAGCGGAATACGAGGCGCACGTCAAGGACAACCGAGATGTGACGTGCCTTATGTTGGCGTGCATGGTCCCCGAACTGCAAAAGCAGTTTATGGACCATCAAGCCTATGCTATGATAACAACTCTCAATGAGATGTTTCAGGAGCAAGCTCGTCAGGAAAGGTACCTGACCAATAAGGCATTCCACTCTTGTAAGATGGGGGCCAGGACATCTATGAGTGCTCACGTGCTCAAGATGAAGAGCTACTTGGATACTTTGGCCCTTCTCGGATCGCCTATCTCTCAAGAGTTGGCGGTGGACACAATCCTCGCGTCCTTGCCGGATTCTTATGATCAGTTCATCCTCAACTACAATATACAAGGGATGAACCGTACTGTCAGTGAGCTGCATGGGATGCTTAAGCTTACTGAGCAGTCGATCAAGAAGACTCCGCCGGTGCTGCTGGTTAACAAGGGGAACGCCCCTCTTGCTAAGGGTAAGGCCAAGGAAAAGGCCAAGGCTAAGGCCAAAAAGGCCAAAGCCAAGAAGGCCAAGGCCCAACCCAAAGGCCAGCAGAAGGCAGGTCCTGAGGACGTCTGTTTCGGGTGCAGACAGGCGGGCCATTGGAAGAGATCGTGTCCCAAGCTGATGGGAGAGCAAAGAAGGGGCCAAGGTGCGTCCTCTTCAGGTATTTGTGTTATAGATATTAACCTTACTGTTTCAACATCCTGGGTATTGGATACTGGATGTGGTTCTCACATTTGTTGCAATGTGCAGGGACTTAAGAACAGAAGGTTGCTGGGGTCGGGTGAGGTGGACTTGCGGGTCGGGAATGGAGCAAGGGTTGCTGCCATAGAGATCGGCGAATACCACCTAATGATGCCCAGCGGATTGGTTTTAATTTTAGAACATTGTTACTTTGTACCTGCTATGTGCAGGAATATTATTTCTGTATCAATGTTGGACATTTCTGGATTTGAATTTTCTATTATAAATGGTCGTATTTCTATATCCAGAGAGGGATTATTTTATGGAGATGCTCTATTAAATAATGGCCTGTATGTCCTGAACTTAAATGAAACCAATCACATCTATAACATAAACACGAAAAGGGTTAAGCCTAACGAACTTAATCCAGTCTACCTATGGCATTGTCATCTTGGCCACATAAACGAGAAGCGCATAGCTAGGCTTCACAAAGCTGGGGTCCTAGGGTCATTTGACTTGGAGTCATTTGATACATGCGAATCGTGTTTAAGAGGCAAGATGACAAAGGCGCCTTTTAGCAAAAGAGCTGAAAGGGCCACTGGCTTGTTGGACCTAATACATTCAGATGTATGTGGACCTATGAGCGCAGCAACCAGAGGTGGACATCTGTACTTCGTCACGTTCACGGATGATTTCAGCAGATATGGCTATGTCTATCTGATGAAACACAAGTCCGAAACCCTTGATAGGTTCAAGGAATTTAGGAACGAGGTACAGAACCAGCTAGGCAGGAATATCAAAACCCTTCGGTCGGACCGAGGCCGTGAGTATATGAGCCTAGAGTTTGACTCATACTTGAGAGAGCATGGAATAGTTCCACAGCTCACTCCTCCCGGAACACCACAATGGAATGGGGTGTCCGAACGGAGGAATAGGACCTTGTTGGACATGGTCCGCTCAATGATGAGTCAAGCAACTCTCCCAATTAGCTTCTGGGGACACGCCCTCGAGACAGCAGCTCTCATCTTAAACAATACTCCGACTAAGGCAGTGGAAAAGACCCCATATCAGATATGGACGGGCAAGGAGCACAATGTGTCTTTCCTAAGGATTTGGGGATGCGAAGCACATGTCAAGAAATTGACTAATGGCAAGCTGGAGCCCAAAACCGATAAATGCCTGTTTGTGGGCTACCCTAGGGAAACCAAAGGGTATTACTTCTACAACCCCGCCGAGAACAAGGTGTCGTGGCAAGGAAGGGGGTCTTTCTGGAAAAGGAGTTCCTTTCCAAGAAAGATAGTGGGAGCAACGTTGAACTCAGGGAAGTTCAAGGTCCACAAGCTCCTGAAGAGGATAGCTCGGAGGCCCAGGTGGAGCTTCCACAAGTGGGGGCACCGACCCAGGCCACACAAGAACCTAGAAGGTCTGGTAGGGATCGTCGGGAACCGGAGAGGTATGGTTTTCTCGTCACCGATGATCAAACTCTTCTCATCTGGGATGAAGAAGAACCCAAAACCTACCAAGAGGCTATGGCTAGCCCACAGTCTGCGAATTGGGGTAAAGCCATAGAGGCAGAAATGTAATCTATGTACGATAATCAAGTTTGGAACTTGGTTGATCCACCTCCGGGTGCTAAGGTAATAGGTTGCAAGTGGTGCTATAAGCTAAAAGCTGATAACACCTTCAAGGGGCGTCTGGTTGCGAAAGGTTTCAGACAAGTCCATGGGATAGACTATGATGAAACTTTCTCACCAGTAGCCATGCTCAAGTCCATCAGGATACTGCTGGCCATAGCCGCATGGTATGACTATGAGGTTTGGCAAATGGATGTCAAAACCTCTTTCCTTAATGGGAAGCTACTCGAGGATGTGTACATGACACAACCTGAGGGTTTTGTCGATCCTATGTATCCGGGAAGGGTATGCAAACTTCTAAGGTCCATTTATGGACTGAAGCAAGCATCCGGTAGTTGGAATCTAAGATTCAATGAGGCTATAAAGGAATATGGCTTCATACAGAATCTAGATGAGCCTTGTGTGTATAAGAGGACTAGTGGGAGCATTGTCACATTTTTGGTACTGTATGTAGATGACATCCTACTCATTGGAAGCGACATACCTACACTGCAAGGGGTAAAGCAGTGGCTGAGTAAGTGCTTCGCAATGAAGGACTTAGGCGAAGCTGAGATGATCCTAGGGATCAGGATCTATAGGGATAGATCAAATCGGCTTCTGGGCCTAAGTCAGGCTTCGTACATTGACAAAGTTCTGAAAAGATTCAGCATGGACCGGGCCAAGAAAGGTTTCTTGCCAATGGGCCATAGGCTGAAACTTAGTAAGAAGAACTGTCCTAAAACAAGGGAGGACAGGGAGAACATGAAATTGGTTCCGTACGCCTCGGCTATTGGATCAATTATGTACTCTATGTTGTGTACGAGACCTGATGTCGCCTTTGCACTGAGTATGACGAGCCGATACCAGCAGGATCCCGGGGAGGATCACTGGAAAGCTGTCAAGGCAATCCTCAAGTACCTTAACCGGACTAAGGATAGCTTCTTGGTGTATGGTGGTCAGGAAGTGTTATCAGTTACTGGGTATACTGATGCAAGCTTCCAGACTGACCAAGATGAGTACCAATCGTAGTCAGGGTATGTATTCTTGCTGAATGGTGGTGCTGTAAGCTGGAGGAGCTCAAAGCAACCAACCATAGCGGACTCTACAACAGAAGCTGAGTACATCGCCGCGTGTGATGCAGCTAAGGAAGCTGTGTGGATGAAGAAGTTTATCACTGAGTTGGGAGTAGTGCCAACTATCTAGGACCCAGTCGTATCTTCTGTGACAACAATGGGGCCGTCGCACAAGCTAAGGAGCCCCGGTCACACAAGAACACAAAGCACGTGCTCAGAAAGTTTCACCTCATACGAGAAATCGCGGAGAGAGGTGATATTGCATTGCACAGAGTGGACAACGAGGATAATGTCGCAAATCCATTGACCAAGGCGCTGGCCCAGCCCAAGCACGAGGGTCATACTAGATCTATAGGGATTAGGCCCATGCCTAGTTGGAACTAGTGCAAGTGGGAGATTGTTGGAAATGCCCTAGTCCCGAGGCATTGGTCCTTGTATTTGTACCATACATTTATTGGATTTATGTGTTGTACTTATTTGTGTCATTAATAAAGGCATCAATTCATTTATTATATTTATCTTGTGCAGTATAGTAAATGAAGTATCCAATGGACATATCTATATCCATGACGACTAGTGTCATGCACTTAGCAGTAAGACCGTGGATAGGGTTAACGATATGACCATAAATAGATCCGTAGTCTGTTCCAGTCATGGGAATGAATTGAACAACAGACTATCATTAACCTGGTTGTATGGCGGTGTCTTACCGGTCATTGGACATGGAATGTCAACCAAGTTAATGGGTACATGCCTGGGAGCATGGTACTGGATAGATCCACTAAACGAGCAATCCACATGGTATGGCATCACAATGGATTCTCGTGTAGTACTTGTATGGATCCTTTGACCTGACCATATGATGGTGTTACATGTGAAGTCGCATACTTAGGGGTACGCCTAAAGGGACTGTAATAGGGTGCCAAGTATGGGTGCTTTCGGGTATGTCACTGAACATGGTAGCACTATGGATATGCAGAAGGGATTTGTCACTCAGTAACCAACTGAGAAGATATCACCGGCCTCTTGATGAATGTGACTGATATGAGTGTGGCCACACCCAAACAAGTTGGAACTTGTTTGTGAGCATCAGTACATTCGGGATCAAGTTAATGTCCGAACACAAAAGAGGGTGATCAATCCATGCCTCTGTGTTGGACACCGATATCAATGACATGGGATGTACAAGTTTTAACTACAGGGTTATGATATCAGTTAGACTGCCATCTCCATCTTAATTGGGGGCTGCAGTGGCTTGCTAGAGCCCAACTGCAGTCTGCGGGCCAAAGGCCCGCTGCCAACATAAAGATGGGCCCACAGAATCGTACACATAGAACGATAGAATGCAGACTTAAGGAATAACATGCATACTTGGAGTATACACAATGGAGGGAGAAGTGTATATATATTAATTATATTATAAAGATCAATTGGATTGGTCATAATAGTAAAATTAATATATATTCAATTGGCTCTTCATAATTAATTGGATTAATTATGAAATTATTTCCTAGGTGGAAACATTCATATGTATGGGTTTACATATGATTTTATTTTGTGTTGAGTTAATTTTAATTTGATGGATTGAATTAAATGTCAAACTAATTTTAATTTAGATGTAAATAATATATTGATTGGAGTAATATATTAAATACATGGGTATATTAAAATTGGGCTTGAAATTAATTTAAACCAGAATAATTAAAATTAGACTGGGCCTAAATTAAAACATGGAAGCCGCACAGAATGGAATGGAGCCAGCTTGGGCCTGAATTCCCCTAAGGGAATTCGGCCACCCTAGGTATAAAGCCTAGGGTGAAATTTCGGCCATCAACCCTAGCACACTAAGTAGCCGAAATTTCCATAGCCTCTCCTCCCCTTGGTTTTGTTTTTTCCAACGCTAGCACGGGTTGCATTCGCCAAGCGTTCGTGTACATGAGAGTGGAAGAATTCTAAATTGAGTTCTGCAGTCATCATCCGTCTCTGAAAGAGATTTTTCTGGTAAGAAATTCAATCTCTTTCTATTTAATTTTATGTTTTTCAATTTCCATTTCAATTGCTCCTGGGACTGGATTTGAGGAAATCACCGCGTTCTTCCGCTTTTATCGGGTGATTTCCGGTGACAAATCCCATAGGGGAATTGAGGCCGAGCTTGGCTCCTTCATTTTGTGCGAGCTTCATTCTTTTAATTCAGGCCCAATCTTATTTTAATGATTCTGGTCTAAATTAATTTCAAGCCCAACTTTAATATACTCATGTATTTAATATATTACACCAAGTAATATATTATTTACATTTAAATTAAAATTAGTTTGACCAATTAATTTAATCCATCAAATTAAAATTAGATCTTCACAAAATAAAAACATACGTAAACCTATACATACGAATATTTCCACTTAGGAAATAATCTCATAATTAATCCAATTAATTATGAAGAGCCAATTAAATATATTAATTTTATTATTGGGATCAATCCAATTGATCTTTATAATGAAATTAATATATATATATACCTCTTTCTCTAGAGTGTATACTCCAAGTATACATGTGATTCCTTAAGTCGGTGTTCAGTCACTCAATGTGTACGATCCCGTGGGCCCATCTTTATGTTGGCAGTGGGCCTTTGGCCCACAGACTGTAGTTGGGCTCTAGCAAGCCACTTCAGCCCCCAATTAAGATGGAGATGGCAGTCTAACTGTTATCATAACCTTGTAGTTTAAACTTGTACATCCTATGTCATTGATATCGGTGTCCAACACAGAGGCATGGATTGATCACCCTCTTTTGTGTCCGGACATTAACTTGATCCCGAATGTACTGATGCTCACAAACAAGTTCCAACTTGTTTGGGTGTGGCCACACTCTTATCAGTCACATTCATCAAGTGGCCGGTGATATCTTCTCAGTTGGTTACTGAGTGACAAATCCCTTCTGCATATCCATAGTATTACCATGTTCAGTGACATACCCAAAAGCACCCATACTTGGCACCCTATTACAGGCCCTTTAGGCGTACCCCTAAGTATGCGACTTCACATGTAACACCATCATATGGTCAGGTCAAAGGATCCATACAAGTACTACTCGAGAATCCCTTGTGATACCATACCATGTGGATTACTCGTTTAGTGGATCTATCCAGTACCATGCTCCTAGGCATGTACCCATTAACTTGGTTGACATTCCATGTCTAATGACCGGTAAGACACCGCCATACAACCAGGTTAATGATAGTCTGTTGTTCCATTCATTCCCATGACTGGAACAGACTACGGATCTATTTATGGTCATATCGTTAACCCTATCCAGGGTCTTACTGCTAAGTGCATGACACTAGTCGTCATGGATATAGATATGTCCATTGGATACTTCATTTACTATACTGCACAAGATAAATATAATAAATGAATTGATGCCTTTATTAATGACACAAATGAGTACAACACATAAATCCAATAAATGTATAGTACAAATACAAGGACCAATGCCTCGGGACTAGGGCATTTCCAACAATCTCCCACTTGCACTAGTTCCAACTAGGCATGGGCCTAATCCCTATAGATCTAGTATGACCCTCGTGCTTGGGCTGGGCCAGCGCCTTGGTCAATGGATCTGCGACATTATCCTCGGTGTCCACTCTGTGCAATGCAATGTCACCTCTCTCCGCGATTTCTCGTATGAGGTGAAACTTTCTGAGCACGTGCTTTGTGTTCTTGTGTGACCGGGGCTCCTTAGCTTGTGCGACGGCCCCATTGTTGTCACAGAAGATATCGACTGGGTCCTGGATAGTTGGCACTATTCCCAACTCAGTGATAAACTTCTTCATCCACACAGCTTCCTTAGCTGCATCACGCGCAGCGATGTACTCAGCTTCTGTTGTAGAGTCCGCTATGGTTGGTTGCTTTGAGCTCCTCCAGCTTACAGCACCACCATTCAGCAAGAATACATACCCTGACTGCGATTGGTACTCATCTTGGTCTGTCTGGAAGCTTGCATCAGTATACCCAGTAACTGATAGCACTTCCTGACCACCATACACCAAGAAGCTATCCTTAGTCCGGTTAAGGTACTTGAGGATTGCCTTGACAGCTTTCCAGTGATCCTCCCCGGGATCCTGCTGGTATCGGCTGGTGTAAGCGCCGGAATTTTCTATACTTAAAAAAAAAAAAAAAAAAACCATAGTCGTACGACTATTTTTACAGTCGTACGACTGTAATATCGGAAAATCTGCAGAGGCCCATACCTCTGCAGCAGAAATGGAAGAAAGAGAGGATGAGCATTAATTGCTCGGGTTTGGCAGCAAGCAAGCAGAAAAGAGGGTAGAAAAGAAGGAAAAAGGAGGAGAAGAAGGAGAGGATTTTTCTGGTGAAAGAAAACTTAGAGAGAGAAAGAGAAGAGAGAGAACAAGAAAACCACAAAAAAAACTCACTTTTCTTCCTCTTTGATTTTCTCTAATTCTTGAAATTAAACCTAAAACTTGTTAGAAACCCCTAGGTTAACCAATTAACTACATAATCAAATCAAGAATTCGGACTAAAACAATCAGAATCCTTTGCAATTTGGATTTTTGGAGAAAAGCTCCCAACTTCAATTCCAAAGGGGAAAGTGCAAATTTGTTGGGATCGGAGCGACGCCAGGGGTCAAAACGACTTGGAATAGCTTCTAAAGAGGTAGTCACTTCTTTTCCTTACTTTTTTTCTCGCTTTCTGGGTGTTTGAAGTGAGTTTTGTGCTTTTTGCTGCATTTTTTCGTATTTTTATTCCTGGAAATTAAGAACAGTCGTACGACTGTTCTTGGTTTTCATGAACAGTCGTACGACTGTTCTTAGTTTCCAGTTGTTTTTCCCTAAGTTTTTAGTTAAAAAAATGATTTTTGGCGAAATTCTGATCTTAGACTGATTACAGTCGCACGACTGTAAACTACAGTCGTACGACTGTAATCTGTTCCAGAATCAGAATTTCAGTTTCATCCCCAAAAAATTCCCAAAAAATCCCAAAAAATTAGAAAATCCCAAAAATCATCAAAATGAATTTTGTTGTGTGCATCATGACCATAGATTCAATTTTTAGTGAAATTGCATTTAGAACAATTCCACGACGGAGATCCATTTCTCCTGAAAACCGACCCACTTAAATATATAAAAATGCATGTAAACTGGAAAAATTGTTTTCAAAATGATTTTCCCACAAAACCAAAAATACAGGGACGTTTCAAAATGTTTTCCAGGTCTAACTGGGCCGGCTAGCCGAGCCGACCCGGTTACCCCCTAAATGGATGCCCCCAATTCCTGATTTCCCATTCTGTCTATTTGAGTCTTAATTGTGGCGTGCTGTATATATTGTGCTAACCCTCTGTTTTGCAGGTTTTAATTTTCTTTTTATTTTTATTTTTAATGTATTTTAATAGATTAAACCGTGTATTTAGGCCGTTGTATTTTTCTAGATTCTCGTGTATATAGGCGATTGTATAAGTGAGGTGAGAGTTTTTATTTTTCCATTCGATTTGGCTGTAAGCCAACTAATATTTATTTCTTTTCCTTACTTTTGTATTAAATATTTTGTATGCGCGCTGCATGTCTATTTACTTCAATAAAATTGGCTCTAGATTTTGAAATACCATTTGAGAACATTGACAATATTGATTTTAATTAGACACGAAATAAAGGACTTGTCCGGACCCGAATCTCTGGATAGTGTAGCGACCGCTCGTCCGGTTCAGCTGCATAAGAATTTACCGGTTTAGCTGAGCCGGGTGGCGACTCTACAATATTCATCGAGACTTAGGTCTCGGTTCTTTTATTTATTAATTCTATTTATTTTTTTCCAAAACGCGGTTTGCCGTTCATAAAAACCCCACGCGAGGGAGGGGCCCGCCCGAGATCGTGGCGCCCCATCCTGAAAGGGAGTCCCGCGTCCCGTCGAAAACGCGACGTCCGCTCACAGCTCATCATACTCAGTGCAAAGGTGACATCAGGTCTCGTACATAACATGGAGTACATAATTGATCCAATGGCCGAAGCATATGGAACCAATTTCATGTTCTCCCTGTCCTCCCTTGTTTTAGGACAGTTCTTCTTACTAAGTTTCAGCCCATGGCCCATTGGCAAGAAACCTTTCTTGGCCCGGTCCATGCTGAATCTTTTCAGAACTTTGTCAATGTACGAAGCCTGACTTAGGCCCAGAAGCCGATTTGATCTATCCCTATAGATCCTGATCCCTAGGATCATCTCAGCTTCGCCTAAGTCCTTCATTGCGAAGCACTTACTCAGCCACTGCTTTACCCCTTGCAGTGTAGGTATGTCCCTTCCAATGAGTAGGATGTCGTCTACATACAGTACCAAAAATGTGACAATGCTCCCACTAGTCCTCTTATACACACAAGGCTCATCTAGATTCTGTATGAAGCCATATTCCTTTATAGGCTCATTGAATCTCAGATTCCAACTTTGGGATGCTTGCTTCAGTCCATAAATGGACTTTTGAAGTTTGCATACCCTTCCCGGATACTTAGGATCGATAAAACCCTCAGGTTGTGTCATGTACACATCCTCGAGTAGCTTCCCATTAAGGAAAGCGGTTTTGACATCCATTTGCCATACCTCATAGTCATACCATGCGGCTATGGCCAGCAGTATCCTGATGGATTTGAGCATGGCTACTGGTGAGAAAGTTTCATCAAAGTCTATTCCATGGACTTGTCTAAAACCTTTCGCAACCAGACGCCCCTTGAAGGTATTATCAGCTTTTAGCTTATAGCACCACTTACAACCTATCACCTTAGCACCCGGAGGTGGATCAACCAAGTTCCAAACTTGGTTATCGTACATAGATTGCATTTCTGCCTCCATGGCTTTACGCCAATTTGCAGACTGTGGGCTAGCCATAGCCTCTTGGTAGGTTTTGGGTTCTTCTTCATCCCAGATGAGAAGAGTTTGATCATCGGTGACGAGGAAACCATACCTCTCCGGTTCCCGACGATCCCTACCAGACCTTCTAGGTTCTTGTGTGGCCTGGGTCGGTGCCTCCACTTATGGAAGCTCCACCTGGGCCTCCAAGCTATCCTCTTCAGGAGCTTGTGGACCTTGAACTTCCCTGAGTTCAATGTTGCTCCCACTATCTTTCTTGGAAAGGAACTCCTTTTCCAGAAAGACCCCCTTCCTTGCCACGAACACCTTGTTCACGGCGGGGTTGTAGAAGTAATACCCTTTGGTTTCCCTAGGGTAGCCCACAAACAGGCATTTATCGGTTTTGGGCTCCAGCTTGCCACTAGTCAATTTCTTGACATGCGCTTCGCATCCCCAAATCCTTAGGAAAGACACATTAGGCTCCTTGCCCGTCCATATCTGATATGGGGTCTTTTCCACAGCCTTAGTCGGAGTATTGTTTAATATGAGAGCTGCTGTTTAGAGGGCGTGTCCCCAGAAGCTAATTGGGAGAGATGCTTGACTCATCATTGAGCGGACCATGTCTTACAAAGTCCTATTCCTCCGTTCGAACACACCATTCCATTGTGGTGTTCCTGGAGGAGTGAGCTACGGAACTATTCCATGCTCTCTCAAGTATGAGTCAAACTCTAGGCTCATATACTCACCGCCTCGGTCCGATCGAAGGGCTTTGATATTCCTGCCTAGCTGGTTTTGTACCTCGTTCCTAAATTCCTTGAACCTATCAAGGGTCTCGGACTTGTGTTTCATCAGATAGACATAGCCATATCTGCTGAAATCATCCGTGAACGTGACGAAGTACAGATGCCCACCTCTGGTCGCTGCGCTCATAGGTCCACATACATCTGAATGTATTAGGTCCAACAAGCCAGTGGCCCTTTCAGCCTTTTTGCTAAAAGGCGCCTTTGTCATCTTGCCTCTTAAACTTGATTCACATGTATCAATTGACTCCAAGTCAAATGACCCTAGGACTCCAGCTTTGTGAAGCCTAGCTATGGGCTTCTCGTTTATATGGCCAAGACGACAATGCCATAGGTAGACTGGATTAAGTTCGTTAGGCTTAACCCTTTTCGTGTTTATGTTATAGATGTGATTGGTTTCATTTAAGTCCAGGACATACAGGCCATTATTTAATAGAGCATCTCTATAAAATAACCCCTCTCTGGATATAGAAATTCGACCATTTATAATAGTAAAATCAAATCCAGAAATATCCAACATTGATACAGAGATAATATTCCTGCACATAGCAGGTACAAAGTAACAATGTTCTAAAATCAAAACCAATCCGCTGGGCATCATTAGCTGGTATTCGCCGATCTCTATGGCAGCAACCCTTGCTCCATTCCCGACCCGCAAGTCCACCTCTCCCGACCCCAGCAACCTTCTGTTCTTAAGTCCCTGCACATTGCAACAAATGTGAGAACCACATCCAGTATCCAATACCCAGGATGTTGAAACAGTAAGGTTAATATCTATAACATAAATACCTGAAGAGGACGCACCTTGGCCCCTTCTCTGCTCTCCCATTAGCTTGGGACACGATCTCTTCCAATGGCCCGCCTGTCTGCACCCGAAACAGATGTCCTCAGGACCTGCCTTCTGCTGGGCCTTGGGTCGGGCCTTGGCCTTCTTGGCTTTGGCTTTCTTGGCCTTAGCCTTGGCCTTTTCCTTGGCCTTACCCTTAGCAAGAGGAGCGTTCCCCTTGTTAACCAGCAGCACCGGCGGAGTCTTCTTGATCGACTGCTCAGTAAGCTTAAGCATCCCATGCAGCTCACTGACAGTGCGGTTCATCCCTTGCATGTTGCAGTTAAGGATGAACTGATCATAAGAATCCGGCAAGGACGCGAGGATTGTGTCCACCGCCAACTCTTGAGAAATAGGCGATCCGAGACGGGCCAAAGTATCCAAATAGCCCTTCATCTTGAGCACGTGTGCACTCGCAGATGTCCCGGCCCCCATCTTACAAGAGTGGAATGCCTTATTGGTTAGGTACCTTTCCTGACGAGCTTGCTCTTGAAACATCTCATTAAGAGTTGTTATCATAGCATAGGCTTGATGGTCCATAAACTGTTTTTGCAGTTCGGGGACCATGCAAGCCAACATAAGGCATGTCACATCCCGGTTGTCCTTGACGTGCACCTCGTATTCCTCCAGCTGGGCAGCCGGTGGATTACGTCCCTGAGGCGCAGCCGGCACAGGCCTTTCCAGCACATACTCTTTCGACTCTTGTCTTAGAACTATCCTCAAGTTCCTAGACCAGTCTAAAAAGTTAGGACCGGAAAGCTTGTCCTTTTCAAGAATTGATCGCAGTGATAAGGTATTTGTGTTTGCCATTTGGGTGTTTCTACACAAAAAAACATTGAGAGTATTAATAAAGGGCTTTACATTGTTGTTCCCATATAAAATTAATAATGAATCAAGTTATTAATTTAAACCGAGTTGTTGGGCTCATGGGCCGAGATCCATATTTCATTAAGATATAGCCAAACGAGGGTTTGGTACAACTATACCTTAATTATTTAGGTAGGAACGCCGTCCAATCCCAACCTAGGGACTCTCGGTTTGATGGGCTTGTTGGCACTTACCCATCTGTGCTTAGGGCCAGGAGAATCCTACTACCCATGCTAAGTCAAAACCTCCATCCAAGTGTTAGAGTATCCCATACTCTAACCCAATACAAAGTGACAATACTCCAGTGCATCCTGCGAGGGCATGGTCTACAGCTGGCCTATTCCCACTTCGATTCGGTTTTGAATGAGGGAAGCACTTTTAAGCGACTTAGTAATTTCCGTTTGGTTATTAGATTCAATTATAACGGCTTACATACATAAAGCGGGTGAATGAGCTATTTGTAACATACATTCATACATGCAAATGAATATAAAAATGATTAAATAAAATTAAAATGGACTGCTATGGGCCTATGTTACATCCTAATATAATTCTAGTAAACCTATACTAGAAACATATATTAGGCGGGCCTCCATCTTCTCCTTCTGGGCTTGCACCTCCAATTTGGGCTTGTACCTCCATTTGGGCTCACCACTCCATGGGCTTCTTCTTTTACAAATTTTATAATTTTAATTTAAATAAAATAAAATTACATTAAAAGAAAACGACACGCAGGCCGTATTTACAGAAAAGAAAAATACAACCCATCTCGTAAAAGGCCCAATAGCATCCAATCATACATTCATTCAACCATTCATATGCATCCAATACATACAATTCAAAGGCATGTCATAATGCAAGATTTAAGCCCATTTAAATTATGTCAAAGCCATTATTAGGAAATCGCCAATTTTGGCCCACCATGGTTCTAACCCTTAACGGGCTTTGGGCCTCCAGCCCAGGCAGTCCAACTGCTCCCACTGGAATTGGGAAACCATTGGTCCAATTTAGCCGTCCGAGTAATTGTGCCAAAATTACCCGAACCAATTTCCATTAACCATATTAATTTCCAAAACTAATATCACATGAACGAAATAAAATTCATCCAAGAAACCATGCGCATTTAAATTACATAAATTTAAACACACGAATTTTAAAACCAATTAAAATTTCAAAACTGGGCCTCGGACCCAAAATACCCGCAAAATCCAAAACACTGGGCCCGGCCCGCTGCAGCCGCCTAGGGGCTGCCCGCTGCTGCCGCCTGCAGCGGCTACTGCCCAGCAGCGGCTGCTGCTGGAACCAGCGGCAGCAGGCAGCGGCCGCCGGCGACGATTCCGCCGCCTGCAGCCCCGCCCCCGGGAGGCCGATTTTTTTTTTATTTTAAATCCAGAATTAAAAATAAAAATTAACCAATCATCATCCATAGCAATTCACCAAGAATAACAAAAATACACAATAAAATTAAACTAACATAAACCTATATGCAAATTTAATTTTCATTGCATAAAACATATGGGAAAAATCATAAAACCCATACCATGAATCCCAAACAAAAACATCCAATTTCAAAATAGGGATTCAACCAAATTAATCAATTTCCACGGATCAAAAGCCCGCTCTGATACCACTATTGGAATTTGTCACCGGAAATCACCCGATAAAAGCGGAAGAACGCGGTGATTTCCTCAAATCCAGTCCCAGGAGCAATTGAAGTGGAAATTGAAAAACTTAAAATCAAATAGAAAGGGATTAAATTTCTTACCAGAAAAATCTCTTTCTGAGATGGATGATGAATGCAGAATTCAAAATAGAATTCCTCCTCGTTCCCGTACACGAGCGCCTAACGAACACCGCACGTGCTAGCGTCAAAAATCACAAAGATTAGAGAGTGAGGGAGGGGAGGAGAATTCGGCCAAGTGGGGGCTAGGAGCTCAAGTGGTTTGGCCGAATTCCCCTTAGGGTTTTTAACCCTAGGGCTTCCAAATTCCCTTGCTGGAATTTGGGCCCAGTCTGGCTTCTTTGTCTGTGGGGCTTCCTCCTTTTAATTCAAGCCCAAACTTATTTTAATTAGTCTGGTCTAAATCAATATCAAGCCCAATTTTAATTAACCCATGTATTTAATATATTACTCCAAGTAATATATTATTTACATATAAATTAAAATTGGTTTGACTAATTAATTTAATCCATCAAATTAAAATTAAGTCTTCACAAAACAAATTCATATGTAAACCTATACATATGAATATTTCCACCCAGGAAATAATCTCATAATTAATCCAATTAATTATGTGAAGCCAAATATAAATTTTATTATAATGATCAATCCAATTGATCCTTATAATATAATTAATATATATAGTTCTCTCTCCCTAGAGTGTACACTCCAAGTGTACTTGTGATTCTTTAAATCAGTGTCCAGTCGCTCAATGTGTACGATCCCGTGGGCCCATCTTTATGTTGGCAGCGGGCCTTTGGCTCGCAGACTGCAGTTAGGCTCTAGCAAGCCACTGCAGCCCCCAATTAAGATGGAGATGGCAGTCTAACTGATATCATAACCCTGTAGTTTAAACTTGTACATCCCATGTCATTGATATCGGTGTCCAACACAGAGGCATGGATTGATCACCCTCTTTTGTGTCCGGACATTAACTTGATCCCGAATGTACTGATGCTCACAAACAAGTTCTAACTTGTTTGGGTGTGGCCACACTCTTATCAGTCACATTCATCAAGTGGCCGGTGATATCTTCTCAGTTGGTTACTGAGTGACAAATCCCTTCTGCATATCCATAGTACTATCATGTTCAGTGACATACCCGAAAGCACCCATACTTGGCACCCTATTACAGGCCCTTTAGGCGTACCCCTAAGAATGCGACTTCACATGTAACACCATCATATGGTCAGGTCAAAGGATCCATACAAGTACTACACGAGAATCCATTGTGATACCATACCATGTGGATTACTCGTTTAGTGGATCTATCCAGTACCATGCTCCCAGGCATGTACCCATTAACTTGGTTGACATTCCATGTCCAATGACCGGTAAGACACCGCCATGCAACCAGGTTAATGATAGTCTGTTGTTCCATTCATTCCCATGACTGGAACAGACTACGGATCTATTTATGGTCATATTGTTAACCCTATCCATGGTCTTACTGCTAAGTGCATGACACTAGTCGTCATGGATATAGATATGTCCATTGGATACTTCATTTACTATACTACACAAGATAAATATAATAAATGAATTGATGCCTTTATTAATGACACAAATGAGTACAACACATAAATCCAATAAATGTATAGTACAAATACAAGGACCAATGCCTCGGGACTAGGGCATTTCCAACAAAAAGAACCACCGGTAAGTAGTCACTTCCATTGTGGCCGAAGACTAAGTTCTTGAAATGGTTGGTAAATGCAACTTTCTTTTGGATATTGGCGCAGCAGGCTTTACAAGTCCTCTCGTTCACAATTGTTGAAGGGTTTGTAAAACCTAGTTGCCCCAACACTGTTGGTGAAGTTCATGAGTGCATAACCAATATTTTCTCCAATCCGGGAGTCCATAGGCAAATAGAGGGAATCGTAAGCAGACTGTTCTTTGGGCTTGAACGGAAGGTAACGGGTGTTAAAGGTATGGATGAAGATCGAGATGGGGAGTGTTTTAAGTTTGAAAATATAGGAGCCCAAATCTTTCACAGGTTGTTTGAAAATGAAAAAGTCTAAATTTTGCACAGAAAGGGTGCGAAAGATCCAGGGTTAATGGAGACTGAGATGGTGAGTCATTCCCGTGTCAATTGTAGCTGCCATCTGGGAGAGAAATTCTTCCTCTGCACTGATCTTCTTCTTTGTTTTTTTGAAGGAACTAAATCAAAGCCACAGCCACCTTTTGGTTTTCCTGCTTCATTCAAATTTGTGCATGTCATGTGTGCTTAATATGCCTTCTTTGATGAACAATATATACGTAATGTCATGTGCACAGGAATGTCATGCAAACAAGATTATACATGCACTACAACCAAGGAATGATTCAGAGTTTTACAATAAGATGGATGGTGAAGGCCGTTCGAATTTCTCGGTGGTTGGTGCTTTGGATAAGTTTAGGTTTTTATTTTCGGGGTTTTGGTATAGGGTACTTTTTGGGGTATGAGGCCAAGTTTTTTTTTTGTGATTGCCTCAAGGAGGGCTTTTGATTCGGTTTTACCTCTAGGAGGGCTTTCTGGTTTGATTTTGCCTCAAGGAGGGCTTTCTGGTTTGATTTTGCCTCAAGGAGGGCTTTCTGGTTTGATTTTGGTTTGGGTATCGTGTGTGCCTTTTAAGTTAAAGCTCTGGGGTAGGATTGGTAGTGTTTTCCAAGGATTGTTGAGTTGACTCAGCAGATGCCTCAGCGGAAGTGGTACCATCGTATCATTTTATTTATCTCACAAGCTCACCTTTCAAGAGAGAGGTCGTTTAGGACCAAGTTCACTTTTAGGTTACCTACAATACTCAGAATGATGTCATGCATTTTGATATTATATGTGTTGGATATGTCGTTTCAGATGGTCAAATGCATGCATAATGCCATGGACAAGTAATCATCACATAAGCAAGACGAAAATAACTTTCATTGCATTCACGATGAATTCAATACATCCCATAAACAAAATGAGTCCCTTGTAGAAAGGGAAGCTCCAAGAGGCATTGATCTCATAGAATCTGATTATTTTCCGGTTGGTCACCATTTCAGCTTCAGCATCCTCGACCCACTCTTATCAAAGCAGACTCTGAAGTTCTTCATCATATTCTTCTCCTCGGAAGACTTGAGAAATTTCCTTGGCGGGCTCCCCGATTGCCCCTGGTCGTTTATCAGAGAGGGTTGAGGTTTCAAATTTCCCATCGTCGACCAGCTTCTTCTTAAAGCAAAACAATCATTGGTCCGGTGGCCCTGCACCACATGATAGTTACAGAAATTGTTCTTTTGTGCTTTTGCCGGCTTTACAAATGGCCTAACACTCTGCAGGAGACCCTCCTCTGTACATCTAAGGAATAGCTTGCCTAATGAGTCAGCCAATGGAGAAATGCCTTTTCCGTTACACACGATAAGCGAGTTTTTGGTATGCCGTGGAATGGAGTCGGTGCCAACACTCGTCTTAAGGGGCCTCTTCAGTTCCATTTCACCAGTCGGCCTTGGGAAACCCGAATCTTGGAGAGAGGGCATTCCAATGTGTCGAGGGCGAGTGTTAGCAATCTAGGCATTCTGTTTCTCGCTAGCATCAGTGTTGGAATCTGAGAATACCGTATTTTTCATTTTCCCTTAGAGTTCTACCACTCGTGCTTCCAATTCGTTGCACCTTGCTGTCAGCCTTTCTACCTTGTTAAGATCATCTCCCAGCACTTCTCTCAGCATTGCTGCCACTTCCTTCCTGACCGCCTTTCGGAACCGTGACGAGGCGATGTGATCCTCCACGATATCCGTTATAAAGTTGAAGTTCATTGGGTTGGCCATTCCCGAAATCTTTTCCTTTTCCCTCTGATAAGAACAGTTATTAGCATTCACAGGTACATACTCATGAAGAATACCAAATCATAGATGATGTAGTCATGGATGCATGATGGGTTATGTATGTGCATCAATGAGTTGCATATATGATGTCATGAGGGAGATGATGACGAGGATGATGATTTTTTTTTCGGGACATTCCGAGAATACTCAATGCCATGCAAGAGATAACGCAAAAAGACCACATGTGGACCGCCACACAAACAGGGGTTCGGTGCTTTTGGAGCACCTAGTGAATATCGTGAAATGATCGCGTGTGTACCAACACACGGATTGGGTTTCGACACCTTGTAGGTCTATGAGATGAAGTGAAATGGTCACATAGGGTCCGGCCTATGGACAGAGTTCTGATGCTTTTGAAGCATATGATATGAGATGATGTTTACAGACAAGTCTCGTGTAGGTAAGGACACAGACAGAAGTTCGGTGCTCATGGAACGCCTTTCATGATTCGGTAATGCTATGAAATGCCCCTATATGATTGATAATCCAGTACTCGTGGAGCACCTCAAATGATACAATAATGTCAATGTCATGTAAAAATCCGAAATGGATTGCGATGCACCAACAGAACTTCGGCATCCCCACGATGCCAATGATAAATGACGTGAAGCTATGCAATGATATCGTGTGACCTACTACATGAAAATAGACCTAAGACCATTGTGGTCTCCTACTGAATGAAATGGTCTAGTGAAATGGCCGAGTGTATTCCGGTACACCGGGCAGAACACGGGTAGTTTTAGGACTCCCGATATGTTATGAAATGAAATGACCGTGAAGAGTATCCTCAGAATGTCCTTACTTAAAATGATATGAAATGAGGTGGATGCTTGTGTCACATAAAAATGCAAGTGGCTGCACAATAACGTGGTTAGGATGCATGACATACATGATGATGTCATGTATGCTTTGCGAAGAGAACAACATACAGGACGTAAATATGCATGGCACACAAATAAAATGTCGTGGCTGCACGAAAACGTGGTTAGAATGACACATAGACAAAGTTTCGGCGCTCGGGGAGCACCTTGGGTTTTTGTGATGTGAAATGAGGTGAACACGTGCATGGCACATGCTCGGGATTTTCGGTGCTCGGGGAGCACCTAAATGATTTGATGCATGAAATGTAATTTTTTGGCTCTCACGGAGCACCTAAGTGATTTAATGTGTGAAATGAGATTTTTCGGCGCTCGTGGAGCACCTAAATGCTTTAATGGACGCAGTGAATTTTTTCGGCACTCGTGGAGCGTCTAAATGAATGCATACAATGGAATTTTTCGGCGCTCGTGGAGCACCTAAATGATTTAATGTATGTGATGAAGTTTTTCGGCGCTCGTGGAGTGCCTAAATGATTTAGTGCATGAGATGTAATTTTTCGGCGCTGGTGGAGCACCTAAATGATTTAATGGGATGAAATGAATTTTTCGACGCTCGTGGAGCACCTAAATGATTTGATGCATGAAATGGAATTTCCTCGGTGCTCGTGGAGCACCTAAATGATTTAATGGGTGCGATAAAAATTTTCGGCGCTCGTAGAGCACCTAAATGATTTAGTGGGATGAAATGAATTTTTCGGTTCTCGTGGAGCACCTAAATGATTTAAGGGAATGAAATGAATTTTTTTGCACCCGTGGAGTACCTAAATGATTTAATAGAATGAAATGAGTTTTTCGGTGCTCGTGGAGCACCTAAATGATTTAATGGAATGAAATGAATTTTTCGGCGCTCGTGGAGCATCTAAATGATTTCCTACTTGGTAGGCGGTGTAATGTGTGTGACCCTTATGGGGTTGTTCAAGGCTCGCGTGAATGTTTTATGCATGTATAGAAATACTTATGACACTCGAATGATGTATGTGAATTAATGCTTTTTCACACAATGAAAAGATGCATGGCTATAAAAAAATGTGGTTAGTGTAAATGTCACGCGGGTGATTAATGTATTTACACATGAAAAATAATGGATATGGTTGTACAAGATATGTGAGTTATTGTCACACAAATGCTTTACATGTGGTATGTTATGTTCGTGAAAAATGCGGATAATGGTATGTTATGAAGGGACGAGAAACATGTAGCAATTAGCACACGAATCGAATTCCTCCAACCTTATTCCTCCAAACGTGGTCAAGTCAATAAAATTCTAATAGAGTCCTAGGAGGGGTTCTCTTCGATCACCAACCGGGGATGATGAAGGCGCATTTTAGAAATATTCATACGATTTATTTTGGTATCCTAAGAGAATCCAACTAAGGTTGCTTAAATGAGTTCGGTCCAAAGTTAGGATAACATCAAGGCTCCCATAGCAAAATATACTCCTCACTTCTCCCCACTCAAGGGTCCGAACGAAGGGGTTCATACGAGGCTATGGGTGGTGTTTCGTATCCGTGCCCCCAAGACCAAGAGGAATTTGGGGAATACTTCAACGATTTACCGGGCTAAATAATGGATACCTAACCTAATGCAAGAATGTCTAACTACAAAAATGCATAAAATGCCATATAAGAATCGTCCGCCTTATTTTGATTAGACATTTTTCAGGGCTTGTCAAATTCTTTTAAGTTTTTTTTGAAAAACTTTTGAGAAATCCCCAGCAGAGTCGCCAATGTGAGCAGACAACGCGTTTTCGATGGGACGCGAGACTCCCTTTCGGAAGGGGTGCCACGATTTTGGGCGGGACCCTCCCTCGCATAGGGTTTTTGGACTGGAAATTCGTTTTTTGAAAATCGAATCGTTTCATAAAAGAATCGAGACCTAAATCTCGATAAAAAGTGTAAGAGTCACCACCCGGCTCAGCTCAACTGGGAAATTACAGTGTAGCTGAACCAAAGCGGGAACTGCGACACTTTTCAGAGATCTAGGTTCGAACAAGTCCCTTATTTCATTTCTAATCAAAATAAATTGGCCAATGTTCTAATTATGACACTTTAAATTGCTAAAAATTGATTTTTATTGAATAATACATGTGGCGCGCATACATAATAATACAAAAATAAAAATAAGGAAATAAATATTTAAAAGGTTTACAACCCAATTGAATGGAAAATAAAAACTCTCGGCCTCACAATACAAGCGCCTAGATACACGAGAATTCAAGAAAATATACAATCCCCTAGAATACACGAGTTGATCTATTAAATACATAAAAAATAAAAATAAAGAAATTAAAGCTGCAAAACAAATTGTTAGCACAAATTTATAGCACACTACACATAGGACTCAAGTTGGACAGAATAGGGAATTTTAGAGTTCAGGGTCATGCATTTGGGGGTAATCGGGTCGGCCCGGCTGGCCGGTCCGATTAGACCTGGAAAACAGTTTTGAAACGTCCCTGTATTTTTGGTTTTGTGAGAAAATCGTTTTTTAAAACATTTTTCCGGTTTATTTTTAGTTTAGCATACCAGGTGGGTCGGTTTTCAGGAGAACCGAGTCTCCATCGTGGTTTTGTTCTAAATGCAAAAATATCGAAAAATAAATCTAGGGTCGTGAATGCACACTCCAAAATTCATTTTTGATTATTTTTTATTTTTCAAGATCTTTTGATTTTTCTAAAGTTTCTTATTTTTATGAAATTTTTGGGGTTTTATGAAATTTTTTTGGATTTTTAGGGATTTCTGCTCCTGGCCGAGAACAACATTCGTGCGACTGTAGTCCTACCTTAAGCAGAAATTGCCAAAAAGCATAAAACGAAAAAAAAACCGAGAAAATTAACAACAGTGGTACGACTGAAGATGAAATGGCATGACTGTAATTACAGTCGTGCCCCTGTTCTTTGTGAGAAGAACAGTCGTACGACTGTTCTTAATTCCATAAACAAAAGTGTAAAAATTTGAACAAAAATGCACAAAAATCAACCAAAACACCTAGAAAGCTCGAAAATGAGAAGGATTGATGTGTATTTACCTATTTGGCGCCGACCCACCAATGGTATGACCCATGGCAACGCTCCAATCCACGTGAATTCACTCCTTTTCCTTGTGTGTTGAGGTTGCAAGAGTGGTCCAAATATCCTCTAAAAAAGCTACGGTTTTGATCTTGTTTAGGTCCAGAAACAATTTAGATTTGAAGTTAAATGTTTATCCTATGATGTCTAATTCTTTTCAATCAAGAATATTCTGGAATTAAGAAGAACAAGATTGAAGAAGGTGAGGTTTTTTTTTAAGTTTTTTGCTCTTCTCTCTTCTCCCCTTTTCTTTCTCTTTTTTTTCTCTCTCTAAATGTTGCTTCAGCTCAGAAAGTTGGCAAAAGGTCCCCTCGCCCTCCTGATTTCTACCTTTTTATCTCTTTTCACCCAGAAAATCTTGAGCATTAAATCTTGAGATTTTCCCCCAATTTTATATTCAAGGAGTATGGGTTCTGCAACCTGTCCCCGAACAGACAGTCGTACGACTGTACTTAAGTTACAGTCGTATGACTGTAATGAAAACACCACGATTGTAATTACAGTCGTGGTAATCAAGGCTGCCCCTTTTTTCTTTTTCTTTTTTTTTTTTTTTTGAGACCCAGAAAATTTCGTGTTCACAACGTCTGTAAAACACCTTGCATGATTTGGTAATATTATGAAATGCCCCTATATGTGTACTAATCCGGCACTCGGGGAGTACCTTAAATGGTTTCACAATGTTATGAAATGGTCCGATGTGAACCATTATGCGCAAGCAGAATTTCGGCCTTACCATGACGCCTATGATGAATGGATATGGTGTTATGAAATGACATCACGTGAATCGTCACATGGAAATAGACTTAAGACCATCGTGGTCTTATATTGAATGACATGGAATTTGTGAAATGGCCGAGTGCAATCCGATGCACGGGCGGAACACGGGTAGCTTTAGGACTCCCGCTATGTTATGTAATGAAATGATCGTGATGGGCATCCTTGGAATGTCCCTAATTTAACTTAGATGAGATGACATGAATGCTTGTGTCATACAAAATGCAAATGGCTACACGAAAATGTGGTTAGGATGCATGACATACATAATGATGTTGTGCATGCTTTGTGAAAATGCTAACACTCGAATATAATTTTATGGCTGTAAAAAGAAAGGATTAGTATGAATGTCACACGAATGATTTAATGTTTTCACACACAGAAATAAAATGTAAGTGGCTGTACAAAAGATGTGGGTTAGTATCACACATATGCTTTGCGTGTATGGCGTGTCATGTTCATGAAAATGGCGGTGATGGTATGTCGTGAGAGGGCGAGAAACACAGCACACAAAGCGTATTCTTCCAACCTTATTCCTCAAAACGTGGTTAATTTTGAAAATTCTAATCGAGTCCTAGGAGGGGTTCTCTTCGATCATCAACCGGGGATAATGAAGGCGCAATTTATAACATTCATACAATTTATTTTGGTATCCTAAGGGAATCCAACTAAAGTTGCCTATATGAGTTTGGTCCAAGTAGGGTTAAAATCAAGGCTCGCTTAGCAAAATATACTCCTCACTTCTCCCCACTCAAGGGTTCGAACGAAGGTGTTCATACAAGGCTAGGGGCAGTGTTTCGTATCCATGCCCCTAAGACCAAGATGAACATGGGCGACACTTCAACAATTCACTAGGCTAAAATTGGATACTTAACCTAATGCAGAAATGTCTAACTAAAAATGCAAAGTAAAATACCATACAAGAATCATCCACCTTATTTTGATTAGACACTTTTCAGGGCTTGTCAAATTCTTTTAAGTTTTTAAGAAAACTTTTATAAGAAATCCCCAGCAGAGTCGCCATTGTGAGCGGACGATGTTTTTAGGTGAACAACTCTCTCAGAAGGGAGCCTCGAGATCGAGCAACCCTCCCTCGCATGGGGTTTTTGGAATGAAATGCATTTTTGGAAAATTAAATTGTTTCATAAAAGAACCGAGACCTAAGTCTCGATAGATAGTGAAGGAGTCACCATCCGACTCAGCTCAACCGGGAAATTACAGCGTAGCTGAACCGGATAAAGGCTGCTACACTTTCCAGAGATCTAGGTCCAGACAAGTCTCCTATTTCATGTCTGATCAAAATAAAATTTGGCCAATGTTTATAGATGGCATTTTAAAATTCTAAAGTTCATTTTTACTAAATTAAAGCACACAGCGTACACACAAATCAAAATAAAGTAAAAAGCAGTGAATAAATAAATTATTACAACCCAATTGAATAAAATAAAAACTCTCAACCTCACTTTACAAGCGCCTAAAATACACAAATGATCTAGAAAATTACAATCGCCTAAAAATACACGGATTAAACTATTAGATACATTAAAAATGAAAAATAAAAACTAACTAAAAGCTGCAATACAGACGGTTAGCACAATTTATAGTACACCACAAATAGGACTCAAATTAGATAGAATGAGATTTTAAGGAGTTCGGGGGCATACAATTGGAGGATAACCGGGTCGGCTTTGTTGGAAATGCCCTAATCCCGAGGCATTGGTCCTTATATTTGTACTATACATTTATTGGATTTATGTGTTGTACTCATTTGTGTCATTAATAAAGGCATCAATTCATTTACTATATCTATCTTGTGCAATATATTAAATGAAGTATCCAATGGACATATCTATATCCATGACGACTAGTGTCATGCACTTAGCAGTAAGACCATGGATAGGGTAAACGATATGACCATAAATAGATCCGTAGTCTGTTCCAGTCATGGGAATGAATGGAACAACAGACTATCATTAACTTGGTTGTATGGCGGTGTTTTACCGGTCATTGGACATGGAATGTCAACCAAGTTAATGGGTACATGCCTGGGAGCATGGTACTGGATAGATCCACTAAACGAGTAATCCACATGGTATGATATCACAATGGATTCTCGTGTAGTACTTGTATGGATCCTTTGACCTGACCATATGATGGTGTTACATGTGAAGTCGCATACTTAGGGGTACGCCTAAAGGGCCTGTAATAGGGTGCCAAGTATGGGTACTTTCGGGTATGTCTCTGAACATGGTAATACTATGGATATGCAGAAGGGATTTGTCACTCAGTAACCAACTGAGAAGATATCACCGGCCACTTGATGAATGTGACTGATAAGAGTGTGGCCACACCCAAACAAGTTGGAACTTGTTTGTGAGGATCAGTACATTCGGGATCAAGTAAATGTCCGGACACAAAAGAGGGTGATCAATCCATGCCTCTATGTTGGACACCGATATCAATGACATGGGATGTACAAGTTTAAACTACAGGGTTATGATATCAGTTAGACTGCCATCTCCATCTTAATTGGGGGCTGCAGTGGCTTGCTAGAGCCCAACTGCAGTCTGCGGGCCAAAGGCCTGCTGCCAACATAAAGATGGGCCCACAGGATCGTACACATGGAACGATAGAATGCAGACTTAAGGAATCACTTGTATACTTGGAGTATACACAGTGGAGGGAGAAGCATGTATATATTGATTATATTATAAGGATCAATTGGATTGGTCATAATAATAAAATTAATATATTATATTGGCACTTCATAATTAATTGGATTAATTATGAAATTATTTCCTAGGTGGAAATATTCATATATATGGGTTTACATATGATTTTATTTTGTGTAGAGTTAATTTTAATTTGATGGATTAAATTAATTGTCAAACTAATTTTAATTTAGATGTAAATAATATATTACTTGGAGTAATATATTAAATACATGGGTATATTAAAATTGGGCTTGAAATTAATTTAAACCAGAATAATTAAAATAAGACTGGGCCTAAATGGTTAGAAATTTCGGCCAACCTAGCACATTCACTCCTAGCCGAAATTTTCTTAGTCCTCTCCTCTCCATTGTTTCGTTTTTCCGACGCTAGCACGGGTTGCATTCGCCAAGCGTTCGTGTACGTGAGAGTGGAGGAATTCTATTTTGAATTCTGTAGTCATTATCCATCTCGGAAAGAGATTTTTCTGGTAAGAAATTTAATCCCTTTCTATTTGATTTTAAGTTTTTCAATTTCCACTTCAATTGCTCCTGGGACTCGATTTCAGGAAATCACCGCGTTCTTCCGCTTTTATCGGGTGATTTGCGGTGACAAATCCCAACAGTGGTATCAGAGCAGGCTTTTGATCCGTGGAAATTGATTAATTTGGTTGAATCCCTGTTTTGAAATTAGATGTTTTTGATTGGGATTCTTGGTATGGGTTTTATGATTTTCCCATATGTTTTGATACAATGAAAATTAATATTGCATATTGGTTTATGTTGTTTTAATTTTATTGTATTGTTGTAATTCTTGGTGAATTGCTATGGATGATGAATGGGTATTTTTTTATTTTAATTCTGGATTTTAAAAAAAAATCGGCCTCCCGGGGGCGGGGCTGCCGGCGACGGAATCACTGCCAATGGCCCCCGCGCGCGGCGGCAGCCACTGCGCGGCCACTGCAGGTGGCAACCACAGCTGGGCAGTGGCTGCTGCTGCTAGGGCAACTCTGTTGCCCTAGCTGCAGCGGGCCGGGCCCAGTTTTTGGATTTTGCGGGTTTTTGTCCGGGGCCCAGTTTTGAAATTTTAATTGGTTTTTAAATTCGTGTGTTTAAATTTATGTAATTTAAATACGCATGGTTTCTTGGATGAATTTTATTTCGTTAATGTGATATTAATTTTGGAAATTAATATGGTTAATGGAAATTGGTTCGGGTAGTTTTGGCACAATTACTCTGACGGCTAAATTGGACCCATGGTTTCCCAATTCCAGTGGGAGCAGTTGGACTGCCTGGGCTGGAGGCCCAAAGCCCGTTAAGGGTTAGAACCATGGTGGGCCAAAATTGGGGATTTCCTAATAATGGCTTTGACATAATTTAAATGGGCTTAAATCATGCATTATGACATGCTTTTGAGTTGTATGTATTGGATGCATATGAATGGTTGAATGAATGTATGATTAGATGCTATTGGGCCTTTTACGAGATGGGTTGTATTTTTCTTTTTGGGTAAATACGGCCTGCGTGTCGTTTTCTTTTAATGTAATTTTATTTTATTTAAATTAAATATTATAAAATTTGTAAAAGAAGAAGCCCATGGAGTGGTGAGCCCAAATGGAGGTGCAAGCCCAAATTGGAGGTGCAAGCCCAGAAGGAGAAGATGGAGGCCCGCCTAATATATGTTTCTAGTATAGGTTTACTAGAATAATATTAGGATGTAATATAGGCCCATAGCAGTCCATTTTTATATTCATTTAATCATTTTTATATTCATTTGCATGTATGAATGTATGTTACAAATAGCTCATTCACCCGCTTTATGTATGTAAGCCGTTATAATTGAATCTAATAACCAAACGGAAATTACTAAGTCGCTTAAAAGTGCTTCCCTCATTCAAAACCGAATCGAAGTGGGAATAGGCCAGTTGTAGACCATGCCCTCGCAGGATGCACTGGAGTATTGTCACTTTGTATTGGGTTAGAGTATGGGATACTCTAACACTTGGACGGAGGTTTTGACTTAGCATGGGTAGTATGATTCTCCTGGCCCTAAGCACAGATGGGTAAGTGCCAACAAGCCCATCAAACCGAGAGTCCCTAGGTTGGGATTGGACGGCGTTCCTACCTAAATAGTTAAGGTATAGTTGTACCAAACCCTCGTTTGGCTATATCTTAATGAAATATGGATCTCGGCCCATGAGCCCAACAACTCGGTTTAAATTAATAACTTGATTCATTATTAATTTTATATGGGAACAACAAAGTAAAGCCCTTTATTAACACTCTCAATGTTTTTCTGTGTAGAAACACCCAAATGGCAAACACAAATACCTTATCACAACGATCAATTCTTGAAAAGGACAAGCTTTCCGGTCCTAACTTTTTAGACTGGTCTAGGAACTTAAGGATAGTTCTAAAACAAGAGTCGAAAGAGTATGTGCTGGAAAGGCCTGTGCCGGCTGCGCCTCAGGGACGTAATCCAACGGCTGCACAGCTGGCGGAATACGAGGCGCACGTCAAGGACAACCGGGATGTGACGTGCCTTATGTTGGCTTGCATGGTCCCCGAACTGCAAAAACAGTTTATGGACCACCAAGCCTATGCTATGATAACAACTCTTAATGAGATGTTTCAAGAGCAAGCTCGTCAGGAAAGGTACCTGACCAATAAGGCATTCCACTCTTGTAAGATGGGGGCCGGGACATCTGTGAGTGCACACGTGCTCAAGATGAAAGGCTATTTGGATACTTTGGCCCGTCTCGGATCGCCCATTTCTCAAGAGTTGGCGGTGGACACAATCCTCGCGTCCTTGCCGGATTCTTATGATCAGTTCATCCTTAACTACAACATGAAAGGGATGGACCGCACTGTCAGTGAGCTGCATGGGATGCTTAAGCTTACTGAGCAGTCGATCAAGAAGACTCCGCCGGTGCTGCTGGTTAACAAGGGGAACGCTCCTCTTGCTAAGGGTAAGGCCAAGGAAAAGGTCAAGGCTAAAGCCAAGAAAGCCAAAGCCAAAGCCAAAAAGGCCAAGGCCCAACCCAAGGCCCAGCAGAAGGTAGGTCCTGAGGACGTCTGTTTCGGGTGCAGACAGGCGGGCCATTGGAAGAGATCGTGTCCCAAGCTGATGGGAGAGCAGAGAAGGGGCCAAGGTGCGTCCTCTTCAGGTATTTATATTATAGATATTAACCTTACTGTTTCAACATCCTGGGTATTGGATACTGGATGTGGTTCTCACATTTGTTGCAATGTGCAGGGACTTAAGAACAGAAGGTTGCTGGGGTCGGGAGAGGTGGACTTGCGGGTTGGGAATGGAGCAAGGGTTGCTGCCATTGAGATCGGCGAATACCACCTAATGATGCCCAGCGGATTGGTTTTGATTTTAGAACATTGTTACTTTGTACCTGCTATGTGCAGGAATATTATCTCTGTATCAATGTTGGATATTTCTGGATTTGACTTTACTATTATAAATGGTCGAATTTCTATATCCAGAGAGGGGTTATTTTATGGAGATGCTCTATTAAATAATGGCCTGTATGTCCTGGACTTAAATGAAACCAATCACATCTATAACATAAACACGAAAAGGGTTAAGCCTAACGAACTTAATCCAGTCTACCTATGGCATTGTCGTCTTGGCCATATAAACGAGAAGCGCATAGCTAGGCTTCACAAAGCCAGAGTCCTAGGGTCATTTGACTTGGAGTCAATTGATACATGTGAATCATGTTTAAGAGGCAAGATGACAAAGGCGCCTTTTAGCAAAAGGGCTGAAAGGGCCACTGGCTTGTTGGACCTAATACATTCAGATGTATGTGGACCTATGAGCGCAGCAACCAGAGGTGGGCATCTGTACTTCATCACGTTCACGGATGATTTCAGCAGATATGGCTATGTCTATCTGATGAAACACAAGTTCGAGACCCTTGATAGGTTCAAGGAATTTAGGAACGAGGTCCAGAACCAGCTAGGCAGGAATATCAAAGCCCTTCGGTCGGACCGAGGCGGTGAGTACATGAGCCTAGAGTTTGACTCATACTTGAGAGAGCATGGAATAGTTCCATAGCTCACTCCTCCTGGAACACCACAATGGAATGGGGTGTCCGAACGGAGGAATAGGACCTTGTTGGACATGGTCCGCTCAATGATGAGTCAAGCATCTCTCCCAATTAGCTTCTGGGGACACGCCCTCGAGACAGCAACTCTCATCTTAAACAATACTCCGACTAAGGCTGTGGAAAAGACCCCATATCAGATATGGACGGGCAAGGAGCACAATGTGTCTTTCCTAAGGATTTGGGGATGCGAAGCACATGTCAAGAAATTGACTAGTGGCAAGCTGGAGCCCAAAACCGATAAATGCCTGTTTGTGGGCTACCCTAGGGAAACCAAAGGGTATTACTTCTACAACCCCGCCGAGAACAAGGTGTTCGTGGCAAGGAAGGGGGTCTTTCTGGAAAAGGAGTTCCTTTCCAAGAAAGATAGTGGGAGCAACGTTGAACTCAGGGAAGTTCAAGGTCCACAAGCTCCTGAAGAGGATAGCTCGGAGGCCCAGGTGGAGCTTCCACAAGTGGAGGCACCGACCCAGGCAATACAAGAACCTAGAAGGTCTGGTAGGGATCGTCGGGAACCGGAGAGGTATGGTTTCCTCGTCACCGATGATCAAACTCTTCTCATCTGGGATGAAGAAGAACCCAAAACCTACCAAGAGGCTATGGCTAGCCCACAGTCTGCAAATTGGCGTAAAGCCATGGAGGCAGAAATGCAATCTATGTACGATAACCAAGTTTGGAACTTGGTTGATCCACCTCCGGGTGCTAAGGTAATAGGTTGCAAGTGGTGCTATAAGCTAAAAGCTGATAATACCTTCAAGGGACGTCTGGTTGCGAAAGGTTTCAGACAAGTCCATGGGATAGACTATGATGAAACTTTCTCACCAGTAGCCATGCTCAAGTCCATCAGGATACTACTGGCCAAAGCCGCATGGTATGACTATGAGGTATGGCAGATGGATGTCAAAACCGCTTTCCTTAATGGAAAGCTACTCAAGGATGTGTACATGACACAACCTGAGGGTTTTGTCGATCCTAAGTATCCGGGAAGGGTATGCAAACTTCAAAGGTCCATTTATGGACTGAAGCAAGCATCCCGTAGTTGGAATCTAAGATTCAATGAGGCTATAAAGGAATATGGCTTCATACAGAATCTGGATGAGCCTTGTGTGTATAAGAGGACTAGTGGGAGCATTGTCACATTTTTGGTACTTTATGTAGACGACATCCTACTCATTGGAAGGGACATACCTACACTGCAAGGGGTAAAGCAGTGGCTGAGTAAGTGCTTCGCAATGAAGGACTTAGGCGAAGCTGAGATGATCCTAGGGATCAGGATCTATAGGGATAGATCAAATCGGCTTCTGGGCCTAAGTCAGGCTTCGTACATTGACAAAGTTCTGAAAAGATTCAGCATGGACCGGGCCAAGAAAGGTTTCTTGCCAATGGGCCATGGGCTGAAACTTTGTAAGAAGAACTGTCCTAAAACAAGGGAGGACAGGGAGAACATGAAATTGGTTCCATATGCCTCGGCTATTGGATCAATTATGTACTCTATGTTGTGTACGAGACCTGATGTTGCTTTTGCACTGAGTATGACGAGCCGATACCAGCAGGATCCCGGGGAGGATCACTGGAAAGCTGTCAAGGCAATCCTCAAGTATCTTAACCGGACTAAGGATAGCTTCTTGGTGTATGGTGGTCAGGAAGTGCTATCAGTTACTGGGTATACTGATGCAAGCTTCCAGACAGACCAAGATGAGTACCAATCACAGTCAGGGTATGTATTCTTGCTGAATGGTGGTGTTGTAAGCTGGAGGAGCTCAAAGCAACCAACCATAGCGGACTCTACAACAGAAGCTGAGTACATCGCTGCGTGTGATGCAGCTAAGGAAGCTGTGTGGATGAAGAAGTTTATCACTGAGTTGGGAGTAGTGCCAACTATCCAAGACCCAGTCAATATCTTCTGTGACAACAATGGGGCCGTCGCACAAGCTAAGGAGCCCCGGTCACACAAGAACACAAAGCACGTGCTCAGAAAGTTTCACCTCATACGAGAAATCGCGGAGAGAGGTGATATTGCATTGCATAGAGTGGACACCGAGGATAATGTCGCAGATCCATTGACCAAGGCGCTGGCCCAGCCCAAGCACGAGGGTCATACTAGATCTATAGGGATTAGGCCCATGCCTAGTTGGAACTAGTGCAAGTGGGAGATTGTTGGAAATGCCCTAGTCCCGAGGCATTGGTCCTTGTATTTGTACTATACATTTATTGGATTTATGTGTTGTACTCATTTGTGTCATTAATAAAGGCATCAATTCATTTACTATATCTATCTTGTGCAATATATTAAATGAAGTATCCAATGGACATATCTATACCCATGACGACTAGTGTCATGCACTTAGCAGTAAGACCATGGATAGGGTAAACGATATGACCATAAATAGATCCATAGTCTGTTCCAGTCATGGGAATGAATGGAACAACAGACTATCATTAACCTGGTTGTATGGCGGTGTCTTACCGGTCATTGGACATAGAATGTCAACCAAATGAATGGGTACATGCCTGGGAGCATGGTACTGGATAGATCCACTAAACGAGTAATCCACATGGTATGATATCACAATGGATTCTCGTGTAGTACTTGTATGGATCCTTTGACCTGACCATATGATGGTGTTACATGTGAAGTCGCATACTTAGGGGTACTCCTAAAGGGCCTGTAATAGGGTGCCAAGTATGGGTACTTTCGGGTATGTCTCTGAACATGGTAATACTATGGATATGCAGAAGGGATTTGTCACTCAGTAACCAACTGAGAAGATATCACCGGCCACTTGATGAAT
This sequence comes from Euphorbia tirucalli, assembly GCA_039660915.1. Classification (NCBI taxonomy): domain Eukaryota; kingdom Viridiplantae; phylum Streptophyta; class Magnoliopsida; order Malpighiales; family Euphorbiaceae; genus Euphorbia; species Euphorbia tirucalli. The sequence goes on along the minus strand of CM077636.1, from coordinate 35,676,253 downwards.
GTGACTGATAAGAGTGTGGCCACACCCAAACAAGTTGGAACTTGTTTGTGAGGATCAGTACATTCGGGATCAAGTAAATGTCCGGACACAAAAGAGAGTGATCAATCCATGCCTCTGTGTTGGACACCGATATCAATGACATGGGATGTACAAGTTTAAACTACAGGGTTATGATATCAGTTAGACTGCTATCTCCATCTTAATTGGGGGCTGCAGTGGCTTGCTAGAGCCCAACTGCAGTCTGCGGGCCAAAGGCCTGCTGCCAACATAAAGATGGGCCCACAGGATCGTACACATGGAACGATAGAATGCAGACTTAAGGAATCACTTGTATACTTGGAGTATACACAGTGGAGGGAGAAGCATGTATATATTAATTATATTATAAGGATCAATTGGATTGGTCATAATAATAAAATTAATATATTCTATTGGCTCTTCATAATTAATTGGATTAATTATGAAATTATTTCCTAGGTGGAAATATTCATATGTATGGGTTTACATATGATTTTATTTTGTGTAGAGTTAATTTTAATTTGATGGATTAAATTAATTGTCAAACTAATTTTAATTTAGATGTAAATAATATATTACTTGGAGTAATATATTAAATACATGGGTATATTAAAATTGGGCTTGAAATTAATTTAAACCAGAATAATTAAAATTAGACTGGGCCTAAATTAAAACATGGAAGCCCGCACAGAATAGAAAGGAGCCAAGATGGGCCTGAATTCCCTTTAGGGAATTCGTCCAACCCTAGGTATAAATACCTAGGGTTAGAAATTTCGGCCAACCTAGCACATTCACTCCTAGCCGAAATTTTCTTAGTCCTCTCCTCTCCATTGTTTCGTTTTTCCGACGCTAGCACGGGTTGCATTCGCCATGCGTTCGTGTACGTGAGTGTGGAGGAATTCTATTTTGAATTCTGCAGTCATTATCCATCTCGGAAAGAGATTTTTCTGGTAAGAAATTTAATCCCTTTCTATTTGATTTTAAGTTTTTCAATTTCCACTTCAATTGCTCCTGGGACTGGATTTCAGGAAATCACCGCGTTCTTCCGCTTTTATCGGGTGATTTCCGGTGACAAATCCCAACAGGCTTGGTTAGCCCGCCCGATTAGACCTGGAAACGATTTTGAAACGTCCTTATATTTTGTTTTGTGAGAAAATCATTTTGAAAACATTTTCTTTTTTCGATTTACTTTAATCTAGCATATGAGGTGGGTCGGTTTTCGGGAGATTCGGGTCTCTGTCATTATGTTGTTCTAAATGCAATAACATCAAAAATTAAATCTAAGGTCGTGAATGCACACAACAAAAGTCATTTTTGATGATTTTCTGATTTTTCTGAATTTTTATGATTTTTGGGAATTTTTCGGGATTACTTTGGAAATTCTGCTCCTGGACGGAAATTACATTCGTCCGGCTGTAATTACAGAGTCGTACGACTGTAGATCCTCCAGATGTAGAAAATTGCCAAAATTATTTAAATGAAAAGAGAAAGCGGGAAAAAGTAAGAACAATCGTACGACTGTTGTTTAAATGGCACAACTGTAATTACAATCGTGTCACTGTTTTTTGTAACAAGAATAGTCGTACAGCTGTTCTTATTTTCCAGAAACAGCAAGCCAAAAAAAGTATGAGTTTTGCGCACGAAATCAACCAAAACACCCAGAAATCAGAGGAAAACGAACGTTTTAGGTATTGTTACTTTTGTGGCGCTGATCCACCGTCGGTTTGACTGCTGAAATCACCTCAAATTGCTCCTTTTTTTCTTGTATGTTAAGGTTCCAAAAGTTGTCCAAATGGGTCCAAAAGTCACGGATTCAGAGAGTTAAGGGTCTGGAATCGATTGGATTTTGAGTGTCAAATTTTAACCTATTAATTTCTAACCAGTTTTTTACTTAACACATAATTAAAAGAAAAAGAGGAGAAAAATATGACTTTTTGTTTGGGTTCCTTCTTTTCCTCTCCTTTTTTCTTTTCTTCTTTTCTTTCTTAATTTTCCAAAAGTCCCTTCTCCTCTGTTTCTTTCTCCCTTTTATTTTCCTTTGTTTGCTGATGAGACACGGGCATTAATTGTCCTTCAAATCACCTCCATTTTTTATTTTACAGGTATGGGCTACTGTACCTGCTCCGCATTTACAGTCGTACGACTGTAATTTTTCAATTACAGTCGCACGACTGTAACTACAGTCGTGTGACAATTTTTTTTTTAAATATCAAAAAAAAATTCGGCGCTTACACTAGGATATGGAATCTTATCCCTGTTCCTAGAGGATCTAGCTGAATATCTTCAACCCTACCTATGAAGAGACTTGGCCTTGTACCTGAACCCAGTTGTGTAACTCATTTCGGATTTGACCAACATACCCGGTATCAATCATATACCAGGATATCATCAACTGCCAAATCTTATATTTCTTGTAATGTAGGTTTAACCCCTCATACAATTAACATTGTTTTGGAATAAAAATAAGCTTTTACACACTTATCAATTAACAAATTTTAATTAAAGGAATTAAAAAAAACTTAATTTAATTTCTTAACGAAAAGATCTTATCAATTCAGATAATAGCCAGAAGAAAATTACAAATGCTGTAAATCTCAATATCATCTCACTTAAAGGACCGTATAAATTATGCAATCGCGTCCTAGTAGCGCACATGCAAAAACAATGAGGTTTAATTGAGTTAAAAATAGGTGTCAACAATTATAACCTTCCTAAACTCTCCCATTGTGTTTTGCCTATTAAATTTATACCTCTTTAAAGTTTATCTTTATCACACTATAACCTTTCTGCATTTGTTATTAGACATATTTCTTTCAAAATTGTTGATATTACTAATATTTGTGACTAAAATTAACATTGTCTCTTATCTATAATGTTGATTTTGTAAGCTACTCTGTCGCAAACTTACTTTTTCTGACACTTAAAGTTATGTTTGTATTAGAAAAAAGACAATTAAGGATTTTATTGAAGAAGAATTTGAATATAAAACATTTTAAGAAATTATATAAATCCAAAAATATATATCACGTTAGAAATTTGATAGAAAACGACATGATAATAAATAGAGAGAGATTATATTATGATAGATGCAAAATATAGAGAGATATAAATTAAATAGGTAAAACAAATTGAGGTATTGGTGTATTTGACAAAATCTGATGGATGTTATAATTATTTACCTTAATAATAATAATAATAATAATAAAAGAGGATATATATATATATATATATATATATATATATATATATATATATATATATATATATATATATCTTTATTTATTTATTTATGTATCATAGAGGTGCTTCTTACTTTTTTTTTTTTCTGAATACTAATATTGTATTTTTATATATAGTAGTACGTGTTTTAACCGTTATTTCTAAAATATTAATATTCTTCTCAAAATACTTTTTTTTTCTTCAAATTACCGGTTTTCATCTTTCGCTTGTCTCTTCTTCTTCGCTGCGATTTCTTTTTCTTTTCTTTTCTCTTTTTATCACCATGTTTTGGTTTTCTTTGTTTTTATGTAAATTTCTTTGTTTTTCTGTATTTTTTTTATATATTTTTTCATTTATTTTTTATCCTTTTTTCTGTTAATTTTCTTTCTTTATTTATTTTCTTCTATTCTATGTGTTATTCACTAGAGTTTCACCAATTTCGCTACTTTCTTTAAGGTTTCACCATGTTTTTACCAAACTTTAACCAACATAAAACATAATTATAAACAAGAAACAAACAGAAAAAATATATATAAGATAAGAGAAAGAGACTATAATCTATCCATATATTTTAAAGCTCTACCAATAGAGCTGAGTTGTCATTTTGTCAATTTTTTTGAATAAATTTTTATTCTATTTCCTTTCCAAATTTTGAATAATTGTTAATATTTTTTTTTAACTGATTTGGTTTCACTCTCTATTAAGCTTTTTAAATTATTTTTTATAACCAATTCGGCTTTATCTCTGACTTATCATGAATTGAAAATTTGAAACATTTGATGATAATTCCTGAAAATAGCTCTCTTAAACAGCGCCTAAATACCGTTTTGATGAACACCCAAAAGAGAAGGGAACTAAAGAGGCGCTGTTTTAGGGAATTATCATCAGATGTTTCAAATTTTCAATTAAGTCAGAGATAAAACCGAATTGGTTATAAAAAATAATTTAAAAAGCTTAATAGATAGTGAAACCAAATCAGTTAGAAAACAATATATATATATATATATATATATATATATATATATATAAAATTATTCAAAATTTGGAAAGGAAATAGAATTAAAAATTAATCAAAAAATTTGACAAAATGACAACTCAGCTTTATTGGTAGAGTTTTAGTATATATATATAAATAGATTTCTAACTTTTATAACAATTTCTGAGCGTTTGGTATTAAATAAATAATTTCATATTTTGTTGTCATTTTGTTTTAGTTCTCCTATAATATAGGATCAAATTTATAGTTGAAGAGTTGGTAAAATTTTCAAAATCGATAGCTTAAAATGTCTATTGCATTTTAATATTTGCTATCCATATATAAACAGTAATAACTTTGAAAAATCACCAAAGTTTTGATTTTATTATTGTTTTTCTCACTTTATTTAAAAATAAAACGTTATTGGTGATTTCATAATTCCAGCCAAAAATAAATGAATATGTAGCACCGTTTGGATATTCTTGGAGGCTTAAAAAAGTTGTTAAGGACAGTGGGAGGCCTACTTGGAGGATTTTCCTTAAATAATAGGGGAAAAAAAAAAGGACTAAATGGTTAGCGTTATTGATTACATAATTTCTATAAAAACTGAATCATGTCATACATAGATAATCACACCTAATTTTTAATAAATACTAAATATATGCAATTTTTGTCAGTGTTAGAAAGTATCATTCGAGAATAAATACAACTATGTTTTAAATTAAGAAAACTTCTATATTTAATGAACCAACAACTTGTTTCTATAAAACAAAATGATTTCTTAAAGTGATATTTCTGATTTCTTCACTTATTAATTTCTCTTAAAAAAAAAACATAGCACTTTGTAAGCGTCGGAATTTTCCAGTCTCAAACGTTTGTAATTACAGTCGTACGACTGTAAGTTCGTAGCAGGTAGCAGCAGCCCATACCGCAAGAAAGAAAAATAGGACGTGATTTGTGGGGTATTTAATGCCAGTTTCAGTCAGAAAAGAAGGGGGTTAGAAAAAGGAAAGGAAGGAGAAAAAAAAATGACAGGGAGAAATTGAGGAGAGAGGGAAAAAGAAGAGAAGAAAAAGGCAACAAAAGCATCATCTTCTTCTACTCTTTTCTTTTGATTCTGGTGTTGTAAAGTTTAAACCAGTTAGAAATCGTAGGTTTGGACTTGACAAACACACATAAGCCCTTAAACATACTCAAATCCGCAACTTGTGGAGATTTTTTGGATATTGTTTTTGAACCTTGACATACAAAGGAAAAGGAGCAATCCGGAGCCAATTTTAAGTGTTTCCAGCTGTCAAATCGACAGTGGATCCATCCTACAAGAGTAATTACACCTAAAACTAGTGTTTTGCTTCGTTTTCTGGGTGTTTTGGTTCATTTTCGTGCATAAAACCATATGTTTAAGTCTGCTGTTTCTAGGTAGGATGAACAGCCGTACAACTGTAATTATAGTCGCACGACTATAATTACAGTTGACGGCCATAATCGGCTCTCCACGGCTATAAATCGTCCCGCACCCCAGCACAAAACCCAAAAATAAGTCTTTTGGTTCTAGACAGGATGAACAGTCTGCGAGAACAGTGGTACGACTGTAGTTACAGTCGTACGACTGTAACTACAGTCGTACCACTGTTCTCGCTATTTAGGCTATAAATCCTGCCCATCGAAATAATTTTAACCTTTTTTTGGTTCAGAAATGCTTTACAGTGGCACGACTGTAATTATATTTGTACGACTGTAATTACAGCCGCACGGCTGTAGTTCCTGGTCAACAACAGAAAATTTGAAAAAATGCATAAAAATGAGAAAATCATGAAAAATGAATTTATCGCATGCATCCATGACCTTAGATTTAATTTTTGAAGTTATCACATTTAGAACAGAACAACGACGGAGATCCAAATCTTAACCTTTTTTTGGTTCAGAAATGCTTTACAGTGGCACGACTGTAATTATATTCGTACGACTGTAATTACAGCCGCACGGCTGTAGTTCCTGGTTAACAACAGAAAATTTGAAAAAATGCATAAAAATGAGAAAATCATGAAAAATGAATTTATCGCATGCATCCATGACCTTAAATTTAATTTTTGAAGTTATCATATTTAGAACAGAACAACGACAGAGATCCAAATCTCTCAAGAACCGACCCACATTTGCATGCTAAATGGAAGTAAACCAGAAAAGAAAATATTTTCAAAAACATATTTTCTCATGAAACAAAAACACAGGAACGTTTCAAAACCGTTTTCCAGGTCTAGTCAAGTGAATTAGCCGAATTTACCCGACTACCCCCTAAATGCATGTCCCCAAATCGCTCATTTCCCTGTTCTGTCTGTTTGAGTCCAACTTGTTGCATATATCTGTGCTAACCTTTGTTTTGCAGGGTTTGGTTTGTTTATTTTTAGTTATCTTAATTTCAATTCATTAGATACTCATGTAAAATAGACGATTGTACCCCGATCCCCAAATTATACAAGTGTATCCCCTAGGATAGTTTATTTGTGATTCGATTGGGTTGTAATAATTTATTTATTTACTGCTTTTTACTTATGTGTACGCTGCATGATTAAATCAATAAAAACCAACCTTAGAAAAATAAAATATCATCAATGAACATTGGCCAAATTTATTTTGATTAGACATGAAATAAGGGATTTGTTCGGACTTAGATCTCTCGAAAGTGTAGCGGCCCTTGTCCGGTTCAGCTACGCTGTAATTTCTCGATTGAGCTGAGCGGGTGGCTACCCTTACACCTTCTATCGAAACTTAGGTCTCGATTCTTTTATGAAAAAATTTAATTTTCCAAAACCAAATTTTCGTTACAAAAACCCCTACAAAGAAGGGTTGCTCGATATCGAGGCTCCCTTCCGAGAGAGGAAAACGTCGTTGTGAGCGGATGACCTTTTTAGAAAAAACTGGGACACAGCGAAGCGAACCGGGGGAAAAGAAAGAAATGGATTTTGGCTTATTTTGTGATGTTTTCGGAAAAGCTGATTTTGTTTATGTTAAGTTGGGAAAACTATTCAGTTGATTTTGGAAATTCATTTTATAGAAAATCTTTTCCCGTTTTTGACTTAAAGACCTTGAAACCTAAATCCCGAGATCAGTGACAGAGTCGCCACCGAGATCAGCTCATCCGGGAAATTCCGGTACAACTCCCTACAGAGCGCAGACTGCTGTACCTAATCCAGAGATTCAGGGTTCGGGCAACTTACCTACTTAACCTCGAGCTTGTATTTGTTTATTATTTATAAAGTCATATTTATTCAATTTATTATCTTTTCTAACCCCAATTTGTTTATTTTTATCAGTCCGATGCTAAGGCAAAAATGCAGAAATAAATTGCAGAAATTAAATCATCCATACGAATATACAAAAGAATAATAAAGGCCGATTATACAACCAAATCGAATAAAATATAAAACTCTCGTTCTCACTTTTACAATCGCCTAGAGTACACGAGAATCTAAAAATACAACTGCCTAAGTACACGATTAATTTATTAAATACAGCAAAAATAAAAAATAAATGCTGCAAAACAGAGTAGTTAGCACAATTTATATTATAAACACAAACAGGACTCAAATCAGGATAGAATGGGGATTTTAGGATAAGGGAGCATGCATTTAGGGGTAACAGGTTTGACCCAACCGGTCAGACCGGTTAGACCTGGAAATCAGTTTTGAAACGCCCTGTGGATTTTTGTGCTAGAAAATCAATTTTGGAAAACCCTTTGGCTCAGTTTCATGCAAATTTCCATTTTGTAGGTCGGTTATGCCGGAACTCGGGGTTCCATTCGTGTGGGTTCCTAAATACACATTTCATCTAGGGTCCAAAATGCAATAAACACACCAAAAATATTTGTAATAATATTATTTTACTTATTTCCAATATTTTTCGGGAATTTTGTAGGATTCGGGGGTCCGCAAATACTGGACAATGGATCCGAATCAGATGAAATGACCCCATAACTCAAGAAATGAATCCCAGGAAATACTTAAAACCCCGATTATCTATACATATAATATTTAGAAAATCAAAATACAAACACATACGGATGATTCTGAGCTAAAAGTGATCCCAACAGAATAATCAAAATGGAAAACGGGCTGTTTCGGCTCATTAGGACAGATCGGGGATCTATCCCTGAGGAATAGAGTCGGCTGGCTCTATTCATCAAAAACATAGCCGGCCGGCTGTGTTCTTGAGGAACACAGCCGTACGGCTACGGTGGGCAGACCATTTTTTGGATTTCAGCAAAAATGACAAAAACGCACAGAAAATCAAATGTAGACAAGTTTTAGGGTTTCTCAGAGTTACTTGGATGTTGTTTGGATACTTTAAACGTCCAAAGAATGGATTGAAAGCTTGGAATGCCTCCTAGAAATTCAATCGGCCGAATCCTTTGACGATCCAAAACGAACTGAAACCAAGCCGAAATGATCCCCAATCAAAGAGTAGCGGTTGTTGGTTGTATTGTTAATGATTGAGGATTGATTTAGGGTTAGAGGAGAGTGTTTTGTGTTTTTCTCTTGGTTTCTCTTCTTCCACCTTTCTTCCTCTCTTTCTGCTTTATTTTTCTCTTTTTTTCTCTGTTTTTTTTTTCTTCTTTTTCTTAAGAACATGGTTGTTCCCCCTTTTGCCTCTCTCTCTCTCTCTCTCTTTTTATATCTTAATTAATTCACAGTCTGATTTTTCTCTTCCACCCATACCTCTCTGCAAGACAGGTTGCCTGACTTTGCAAGGCAACCTATCCTGCCCACTAGAGCCGGCCGGCTCTAGTGTGCACTAGAGCCGTACTGCTCTAGCGAAGGCTGGAGCGAAAAGGTGAAACCTTAGGTATACACCCTAAACCCTAGAGACCTCCCGGGAGACCTTTCAGGGGGTTTTGGATCGCAGATAGCTAGGTTCTTGGGTCATTTGAGCTTCCCCGGGCAGCAATCTGGTCGCTTTCAAGTCCCGTTCAAGCTCGTCCGGTCCATATGTAATCAAGGGATTCTTATCACTGAGACCGGGAAAAACCCGTGCTCACAGTCGTCCACTCACAGTGGTTACTCTGCTGGGGATTTCTTACAAAAGTTTTCTTAAAACTTAAAAGAATTTGGCAGGCCCTAAAAAATGCCTAATCAAATAAGGTGGATGATTCTTACATGGCATTTTATTTTTCATTTTAGTTAGACATACTTGCATTAGGTTAAGTATCCAATTTTCAACCCGGTGAATTGTTGAAGTGTCGCCTATGTTCCTCATGGTCTTAGGGGCACGAATACGAAACACCACCAATAGCCTCGTGCGAACCCCTTCGTTCAGACCCTGAGTGGGGAGAAATGAGGAGTATATTTTGCTATGGGGACCTTGATTTTATCCCCACTTAGACCGAACCCATGTAGGCAATCTTAGTTGGATTCCCTTAGGATATCAAAATAAATTACATGAATGTTACAAATTACGCGTTCATCATCCCCAGTTGATGATTGAAGTGAACCCCTCCTAGGATTCGGTTAGAATTTTCTCAAAAAAAAATTGACCACGATTGGAGGAATAAGGTTGGAGGAATACGCTTCGCATGCTATGTGCTACGTGTTCCTTCATAACATACCATCATCAACATTTTCCACGAACATGACATGCTACACGTAAAGCGTTTGTGTGATACCAACTCACATCTTTTGTGCAGCCACTTGCATTTTAATTTCATGTTTGAAAACATTAAATCACCCGTGTGACATTTACACTAACCATTTCCTTTACAGCTATGACATTATATTCATGTGTGACATTTCCACGAAGCATACACGACATCATCATGTATGTCATGCATCCTAACCACATTTTTGTGCAACCATTTGAATTTTATGTGACAGAAGCATTCATGTCATCTCATCTCATTTAAATTGAGGATGTTCTGAGGATGCCCATCTGTGAGCCGATGACGTTTTCGACGGAACGTGGAACTCTCTCGGAAAGGAGCCTCGAGATCGGGCGACCCTCCCTTGCGTGGGGTTTTTATAAATGGAAATCGCGTTTTTGAAAATAATATTATTTCTTAAAAGAACCGAGACCTAAGTCTCGATGAATATTGTAGGAGTCGCCACCCGGCTCAGCTCAACCGGGAAATTTATAGCGTAGCTGAACCGGACGAAGGCCACTACACTATCCACAGATCTAGGTCTGGACAAGTCCCTTATTTCGTGTCTAATTAAAATAAATACAGCCAATGTTCTTTGAAGGTATTTTATAATTCTAAAGTCAATTTTATTGAATTAAATCATACAACGCGCATGCACATAAAATAAAAATAGAAATAAAGCAGTAAATAATAAAACGGCTTACAACCCAATCGAACAAAAATAAAAAAAACTCTCAACCTCACTTTTACAACCGCCTAAAATACACAAGAGTCTAAAAATTTACAACTGCCTAAAATGCACGAATAAATCTATTAAATACATCAAAATAGAAAATTAAAAGCTGCAAAACAGACGGTTAGCACAGTTTACGACACACCACATATTGGACTTAAATATAACAGAATTGGGAAATTAGAATTCAAGGGCATACATTTAGAGGGATAACTAGGTCGGCTCAGCTAGCCAGCCCGATTAGACCTAGAAAACATTTTGAAACATCCCTGTATTTTGGTTTTGTGAGAAAATCGTTTTCAAAACATTTTTTCCGGTTTTAATTTAATTAAACATGTGAGGTGGGTCTGAATTCGGGAGAATCGGGTCTCGGTCGTTGTATTGTTCTAAATGCAATTTTACTGGAAATTAAGTCTAAGGTAGTGAACACACACAACAAAATTCATTTTTGGTGATTTTCTGAATTTTTTAGAAATTTTCTGGATTAAAAAGGAAATTCTGCCCTTGGGCAAGGTCTACAGTCGTACGACTGTAACTACAGTCGTGCAACTATACTGTAACTACAGTCGTGCGACTGTAATTTGTCCAGTTGCAGGATTTCGCCAAAATTTTATTCAAATAAAACTAAACTTGAAGGGAAATCAAGAACACTCGTACAACTGTAATTACAGTCATGCGACTGTTCTTCAATTGAAGAACAGTCGTACGGCTGTTCTTGATTTCCAGAAAGAGAATGCATGAAAATAGAGTTTATATGCACCAAAACACACCAAATCACCCAGAAAACATGAGAAAAAGAAGGTTTGAAGTATGCTTACCTCTTTAGCATTGATCCACTATAGGAATGACTGCTGGAAACGCCTCAATCCACTCCAAATTGCTTCTTTTCCTTTGAGTTGAGGTTTGAAAAGTTGAGTCCAAAAATGTCAAGGATTCTGAGAGTTTTAAGTCTGAAATTGATTGAGCTTTAAGTGCCAAGTTATTAACTTATGATTTCTAAAAAGTTTTAACTTTAACACTTAAGAATTAAAAGAAAAAGAAGAGGAAAATGTTGGGATTGTTCACCGGAAATCACCCGATAAAAGCGGAAGAATGCGATGATTTCCTCAAATCCGTGCCCAGGAGCAATTGAAATGGAAATTGAAAAAACAAAATTTAATCACAAGAGATAATATTCTTACCCATAATATCTCTTTAAGAGATGGATGCAGACTACAGGAATCAATATAGAATCCCTCGTCGTTAACAAACACCACCCGTGCTAGCATCGGAAAACACGAACTATGGAGAGGAGGATTAGTCAATTTCGGCTATGGTGTGTTGCACTAATGTTGGCTGAAATTCTCCTAGGGTTAAAACTCTGGGTTGACTAAATTCCCTAAGGGAATTAAGGCCCAGCTTGGCTCATTCATTTTGTTTAGGCTTCCTTCTTTTAATTCAGGCCCAAACTTATTTTAATTAATTTGGTTTAAATTAATTTCAAGCCCAACTTTAATATACCCATGTATTTAATATATTACACCAAGTAATATATTATTTACATTTAAATTAAAATTAGTTTGACCAATTAATTTAATCCATCAAATTAAAATTAGATCTTCACAAAATAAAATCACATGTAAACCTATAAATATGAATATTTCCACCTAGGAAATAATCTCATAATTAATCCAATTAATTATGAAGAGCCAATTAAATATATTAATTTTATTATTAGGATCAATCCAATTGATCCTTATAATGTAATTAATATATATATATATATACCTCTTTCTCCAGAGTGTATACTCCAAGTATACATGTGATTCCTTAAGTCGGTGTTCAGTCGCTCAATGTGTACGATCTCGTGGGCCCATATTTATGTTGGCAGTGCGCCTTTGGCCCACAGACTGCAGTTGGGCTCTAGCAAGCCACTACAGCCCCCAATTAAGATGGAGAGGCAGTCCAACTGATATCATAACCCTGTAGTTTAAACTTGTACATCCCATGTCATTGATATCAGTGTCCAACACAAAGGCATGGATTGATCACCCTCTTTTGTGTCTGGACATTGACTTGAGCCCGAATGTACTGAAGCTCACAAATAAGTTCCAAACTTGTTTGGGTGTGGCCACACTCTTATCAGTCACATTCATCAAGAGGCCAGTGATATCTTCTCAGTGGACTACTGAGTGACAAATCCCTTCTGCATATCCATAGCATTGCCATGTTAAGTGACATACCCGAAAGCACCCATTCTTGGCACCCTATTACAGGCCCTTTAGGCATACCCCTAAGCATGGGACCTCACATGCAACACCATCATATGGTCAGGTCAAAGGATCCATACAAGTACTACATAAGAATCACTTGTGATACTATACCATGTGGATTTCTCGTTAAGTGGATCAATCCAGTACCATGCCCCTTATGCATGTACCCATTAACTTGGTTGACATCCCATGTCCAATGACCGGTAAGACACCGCCATACAACCAGGTTAATGATAGTCTTTTGTTCCATTCATTCCCATGACTGGAACAGACTACGGATCTATTTATGATCATATCTTTTACCCTATCCATGATCTTACTGCCGAGTGCATGACACTGGTCATCATGGATATGGATATGTCCATTGGATACTTCATTTAATATATTGCACAAGATAGATATAATAAATGAATTAATGCCTTTATTAATAACACAAATAAGTATAATACATAAATCCAATTAATGTATGATACAAATACAAGGACAAATGCCTCGGGACTAGGGCATATCCAACAGAAAAAGCTTGTGTTTTTGTGTTGGTTTTTTCCTTCCCTTTTTCTTTTCTTTTCTCTATCAAAATCTCTCCCTAATTCTCTCTGATTTTCAGAACCCAAAAAAGTCCCTCCTCTCTTCCTTCTTTCTTCTCTTATTTTTCTTGGTTTGTTGCTGCAAGAATGGAGCATTAATTGCTCTTCTAATCAGCCTCACTTTTCTGCTCCATGGGTATAGGCTGCTGTACTTGCTCTGTAATTATAGTCGTATAATTGTAATTTTCAATTACAGTCGTACGACTGTAACTACAGTCGCATGACTGTAATTACAATTGTGTGACACGTGTAATTTTTTTTAAGTCTGGAGAATTCCGGCGCTTACAGCTGCCCCTCGCGTGATCAAATTCGACACCCGACTCAACATCTAGAATACCTGAGGTGATGAATTTGAGAGCGTGGATCAAAGCGCTGCAGTCACAGGAAAGAAGACATGCAACTGAGTTGCTGGAGTCTCATTACATCAATGACGTGCTGAGTTGATTGGATGGAATAAGCTGATACCTTGTCTAGGTTACCCGAGGCGAAGTTGGAGATGAAATTGGCCGATACCGGGTCTAGGTTACCTGAGGTGAAGATGGAGGTGAAATTGGCCGATACCGGGTCTAGGTTACAAGAGGCAAAGATGGAGGTGAAATAAGCCGATACCAGGTTTAGGTTACCCGAGGCAAGGATGAAGGTAAAATAAGTCGATACCGGGTTTATATTACCCGAGGTGAATCTACTGAGGATGTGGAATGAAGCCGATTTAGGCCGATACCGGGTCTATGTCACCCGAGGTGAATCTGCTGGGGAAGTGGAATGAAGCCGATCTGGGCCGATACCGGGTCTATGTTACCGAGGCGGATCTGCTAGGGAAGTGGAATGAAGCCGATCTAGGCAGATATCAGGTCTATGTTACCCGAGGTGGATCTGCTGGGGAAGTGGAATGAAGCTGATCTGGGCCGATACCGGGTCTATGTTACCCGAGGCGATCTGCTGGGGAAGTGGAATGAAGCAGATCTGGCCCGATACCGGGTTTACATTACCCAAGGTGGATCTGCTGGAGATATGAAGCTAAGGATGATGAATTCCTGCATTTGAAATAGCAAGTCTTCATTCCTTGATCGAGAGATTTTGAACAAAAATTTTTGCCCCTTTGATCAAGAATGAAGACTAGCTGGGGATGGATGCTCTGTTTATATTGTATATGTATGCATGATGATGCATATGCACATGGATACTGAAAGATGCATTTCTTGTTGCTTGTTCAGTATTGATGTTCCTTCTTTTTGCTGGGGGAGGTATGTTTTGCCCCTAGCTAGTGAAAGACACTCTTGCATAAAGCCTTCCCTTGTCAAAGATATATGAGGGCCGCTGGGGATAAGAGATGATTACCGGGAATGCGTGACAATACTGGGGAAAAGGATCATAGTGTTCTCTGTAAATATTCTGCTGGGGAATGATGTGGAGAATCCCGCTGGGGAAACGTTGTGAAGATTCTTGTGGAGAACCAGTAGAGAAATTCTACACTTCTGTCCCTGCGATTTTTGGAAATACTCTAACTTTTGCCTAGACCGCCCAATGCGGGTTTTCAGTCCAGTGAGCTGCTCTAACTTTTTGCCTGAGGTGCCTTTTCCGTTTTCACCCCAGTGAGCTGCTCTAATTTTTATCTGAGACTCCTTTTCGGTTTTCACCCGAGTGAGCTTTTTTTTTTTTTAAAGACTGATTGAAACAACAAGTTTTTGGACAATCACTGTCACTCTTCAGAAAGATGAATTAGATTTGGAGGACGATAAAAGATTTCAGATTGTATGTATTTAGTACATTTTCATTGTTGAATAACGCGATGAATTGAACCAGTTGAACGCAAAGTGCTTTCTTTAAATGGATGTTTAAGCAAGATAACTTTGTTTATGCATTTGTCATAACCATGCAAATATATTTAAACAAACACTCCACTTTATTGATAAAATCAAAATGAGTACATTTGAAGTAGTTGTTTCCCAAATAGTACACATTCCACACAGAGCCAGAACCTGTCACCAGTCGTCCTTTTCAGATTTTCCTACTGATCATTTTCTCTCTTTTGTCTTAACTTTTGCCTAGACCGCTCTTTTCGAGTTTTCAGCCCAGTAGACCTCTTTTTTTTTTTCTTTTTGTTCTCTCTTTTTTTTATACATGATAAAGCTTTAAGCAGTCTTGGTTGACAGGATTGGTGAACTCATTTCCATCCATGTCCATGATGCTGACACCACCTTTCGATAGCACCTTTTTCACTACATAAGGTCCTTCCTAATTGGGCCTGAATTTTCCTCTAACATCGACATTTGAAGGCCTTAATTTTTTCAACACTAAATCCCCTGCTTTCAACTGCTGCTTGGAGTACTTCACATTTCGATTATAGGCTCTAGCCATTCTACGCTGGTACATCTGCAAATGATCCAGCGCCTTCAGTCGCCTTTCATCTAGCTCTGCCAACTGCTCGTATCTAGCTTGAACCCACTCAGTCTCTGCCAATTGAGCTTCCAGGACAACTCTGAGTGATTTGAGCTCTATTTGTACTAGCAACATTGCCTCCATCCTATTTACCAAGGCATAGGGAGTTTCTCCTGTTGGCGTTCTGACGCTGGTTCTGTAACCATAAAGAGCATATGGTAGTTTGT
Organism: Euphorbia tirucalli; assembly: GCA_039660915.1. NCBI lineage: Eukaryota > Viridiplantae > Streptophyta > Magnoliopsida > Malpighiales > Euphorbiaceae > Euphorbia > Euphorbia tirucalli. The sequence goes on along the minus strand of CM077636.1, from coordinate 35,660,230 downwards.
CAGCCCAATCTCTATAGGGGATTACCATTTTTGACAAAATCTTCTTTATCACTTTAATAGCTGCTTCCACTACTCCATTAGCTTGCGGTCTATATGGAGAAGACTTATGGTGCTTAATGCCATGTTCTGCAAACAGTTCAGCTGTTGCCCCTTGAAACTGCACTCCGTTGTCAGTCACTATGTGATGGGGAATCCCATATTGAGCAAAGATGTTCTTCTGGATGAACTTAACCATTTGCTTAGCTGTTACACTAGCGAAGGATTCTACCTCTACCCATTTTGAAAAATAGTCAACTGCCACAACTATGAATCGGTGTCCATTAGATGCTGCAGGATGAATTTCACCAGTCATATCTATTCCCCATGCTGAAAACGGCCAAGGGGATGCAAGATTCTGTAATTCAAGTGGCAGCAGATGACTGATATAAGCATAAATCTGACACTCATGACATCTCTTTAATTTCCTTATGCAATCAGCATGCATAGTCATCCAGAAGTACCCCTGTCTTATTATCTTCCTGGCCATAGTAAGTCCATTCATATGTGGTCCGCAGGAGCATGCATGTACCTACTGCATCACTGTTTCTGCCTCCTGTTCTGTCAAGCATCTCAAAAGAACACCATTTGCCGTTCTTTTGTATAGCTTGTCCTCAAAGATTCGGAACTGACTGGCTAACTTTCTTAATGACATCTTATAAGCAGTACCAGCTCCCTCTGGGTATTTTCCTTCCTTCACATACTAGTAGATGTTGAAGAACCATGGCTTTTCTTCAGCTGTCAATTCCATTACTTTGTGCACTTCAAAGAGTGTTGTCTGGAAGTTGCTATAACCAATGGTTGTACTTGAGTTTCTTCTGGATTTTCCCACATGGAAGACAGTATTGCTAGCGCATCAGCCATCTTGTCCTCATCTCTGGGGACATGTCTAAATTCACATTGGCCAAATAACTCTTTTCTATGCTGTAGCAGCTCCAAGTAAGGACGTAGGGCTTCTTCTTTCAACTCCCATTCACCTTGAGCTTGCCTAATCACTAAAAGTGAATCTCCAACGATCAAGATGTCATTTTCCCCTAGTGTCAACAAAGCTTCCATCCCAAATAAGCGTGCTTTATACTTTACTCCGTTGTTGGTTATAGGAAAATCCAGTCTATTTGATAACGGAATGATTTCACGATCCAGTGCTGCTATGACTACCCCGATTCCAGCAACTTTTCTATTCATAGCACCATCGAAGCACATAACCCACCTTTTTACTTCTACCATGGCTAGCTGTTCATCCAGGAACTCCAGATTCTCTGTATAATCTAATTCCAGTGGTTGATTTGCTAAAAATTTTGCTACAGCTCGCCCTTTGATGGTCTTCGTGGTGTTGTACTTAATGTCGAACTCTGTTAAGAGTAAAAGCCACTTGGATAATTTCCCAACCAGCACTGGTGCTTCATACAGATACTTTATCGGATCCACCTTGGCCACGGCTTGCACTTTGTATGACTGGAAATAATGGCACAACTTCTTGGTCAACCAGATCATTGCCACACATGTCTTTTCCACTAGGTTGTACTTGGTTTCATACTCCAGTAGTTTCTTACTGAGGTAATAAATGGGATACTCCTTTTTCTCTTCTTTTTCTTATGCCAACATTGCCCCTACAGAGGAATCTTCAACGGCCAAATACAAGATAAAAGGCTTCCCTGGAATTAGTAGGCTTAGAACTAGCAGATTTACCAGATAAGCCTTGATTTTCTCGAACGCCAACTGACATCTGTCATCCCATATAATCAGCTGATATTTCTTTAATAGCTTGAAAATTGGTTCACAAGTGGAAGTCAGCCGTGCTATGAAGCGACTGACATACTGTAAGGAGCCCAAGAATGACCAGACCTCCTTTTCCATTTTCGGGGTTGGCATATCTCGAATAGCTTTGATTTTATCTGGATCCATTTCTATTCCTCTTTGGCTGACTACATGACCCAGCAGCTTTCCTGATGTGACCCCAAATATGCACTTATTAGGGTTGAGATGCAAGTTATACTCTCCGATGCGTGTAAGAAATCTATCCAGGATGGCAGGATGCTCCTCCCGGGTTATTGATTTGACAAGCATATCATTGACATACACTTCAACTTCTTTATAGATCATATCATGCAGTAATGTTGTGACAGCCCTCTGATAAGTGGCTCCAGCAATCTTTAACCCGAAGGGCATTACTCTATAGCAGAAAGTACCCCACTCTGTGATGAATGATGTCTTCACCTTATCAATCACATCCATTAGGATCTAGTTATACCCCGAAAAGCCATCCATGAAGGAATACATAGCTGCTTTTGCTATGCTATCAACCAGGACATCAATGTGAGGTAGTGGGAAATTATCTTTAGGACATGCTGTTGGATATGCCCTCGTCCCGAGGCATTGGTCCTTGTATTCGTATCATACATTAATTGGACTCATGTATTATACTTATTTTTGTTATTAATAAAGGAATTAATTCATTTATTATGTATAATCTTGTGCAATATATTAAATGAAGTATCCAATGGACATATCCATATCCATGATGACCAGTGTCATGCACTTGGCAGTAAGCCCATGGATAGGGTAAATGATATGACCATAAATAGATCCGTAGTCTGTTCCAGTCATGGGAATGAATGGAACAAGAGACTATCATTAACCTGGTTGTATGGCGGTGTCTGACCTGTCATTGGACATGGGATGTCAACCAAGTTAATGGGTACATGCATAAGGGGCATGGTACTGGATAGATCCACTTAACGAGAAATCCACATGGTATAGTATCACAAGTGATTCTCGTGTAGTACTTGTATGGATCCTTTGACCTAACCATATGATGGTCTTACATGTAAGGTCGCATACTTAGGAGTACACCTAAAGGGCCTGTAATAGGGTGCCAAGTATGGGTACTTTTGGGTATGTCACTTAGCATAATGATGCTATGGATATACAGAAGGGATTTGTCACTCAGTAGTCCACTGGGTAGATATCATCGGCCTCTTGATGAATGCGATTGATAAGAGTGTGGCCACACCCAAACAAGTGGGAACTTGTTTGTGAGCTTCAGTGCATTCAGGATCAAGTTAATGTCCGGATATAAAAGAGGGTGATCAATCCATGCCTCTGTGTTGGACACCGATATCAATGACATGGGATGTACAAGTTTAAACTACAGAGTTATGATAACAGTTTAGATTGCCATCTCCATCTTAATTGGGGGCTGAAGTGGCTTGCTAGAGCCCAACTGCAGTCTGTGGGCCAAAGGCCCACTGCCAACATAAAGATGGGCCCACAGGATCGTACACATTAAGCGACTGAACACTGACTTAAGGAATCACATGTATACTTGGAGTATACACTCTGGAGAAAGAGGTATATATATATTAATTTCATTATAAAGATCAATTGGATTGATCGCAATAATAAAATTAATATATTTAATTGGCTCTTCATAATTAATTGGATTAATTATGAGATTATTTCCTAAGTGGAAATATTCATATTTATAGGTTTACATATGATTTTATTTTGTGAAGATCTAATTTTAATTTGATGGATTAAATTAATTGGTCAAACTAATTTTAATTTAAATGTAAATAATATATTACTTGGTGTAATATATTAAATACATGGGTATATTAAAGTTGGGCTTGAAATTAATTTAAACCAAATTAATTAAAATAAGATTGGGTCTGAATTGAAAGAAGGAAGCCCACACAAAATGAATGAGCCAAGCTGGGCCTTAATTCCCTGAGGGAATTCGGCCAACCTAGGTTTCAACCCTAGGTGAATTCGGCCAAAGGATAGAGAACACACCCTAGCTGAAGTTCTCTTACCTCTCCTCTCCATAGTTCATGTTTTTCCGACACTAGCACGGGTCGTGTTTGTTAGGCGTTCGTGTACGTGAACGAGGAGGGATTCTACATTGATTCCTGCAGTCTTCATCCATCTCTGAAAGAGATATTCCGGGTAAGAGAATTATCTCTTTCTATTAAATTTTTTGTTTTACAATTTCCATTTCAATTGCTCCTGGGCACGGATTTGAGGAAATCATCGCGTTCTTCCGCTTTTATCGGGTGATTTCCGGTGAAAAATCCCAACACATGCTTTATTCAAGTCCCGGTAGTCAACACATACTCTAACCCTTCCATCCTTCTTGGGTACCGGGACGATATTATCTAGCCATTCTGTGTATTCCACCACTTTGAGAAATTTGGCATCTATCTGCTTAGCCACTTCTTCTTTTACCAATGTAGCCCACTCTGACCTTAACCTTCTCAGCTTTTGCTTTACCGGTCTAAACTTAGGGTCCGTTGGGATCTTGTGCACTGCTATCTCTGTGTCTACACCCGGCATATCCTCGTATGACCAAGCAAAAGCTTTAGCATGTTTTTGTAATATTCTTGTTAATTCTCTCTCTTCTTCGGGTTTTCACTCGTGTGAAATGAATACCATTTTGGCAAGAGATTGAGGTAGCTATGGAAAAGAAAATGAAGGCAAAGTACTAAAAGCTAGATGAAATGGAAGCTGAGCTAAAGAAAGGGTTCAATATCAGTTTGGGCTCCATGAGGGGTGTGAATATGGACGCTATGATAAATAAAGGCATCGAGACCTTCCCTGTTGGGTTCCAAGTGCCAAAAGTTCCTTCCTACAAGGGGATTAGTTCACCAGAATCTCATGTGAATTTGTATGCCCAAATAATGTTGACAGCGGGCGCCACCAAGCAGCAGTTAATAAACTTTTTCCCAACCACACTTGAGGGGGGAGCTTTGACTTGGTATAATTCTCTATCTGAGGAGGTACAGTCAGACTGGGAAGCTTTGTCTATGGCTTTCATCAAGTACTATAGCTTTAATACTAAGATCTAGGTGAAGTTGTACGACCTGGAGAGAATTATGTTGGGATTTTCACCGGAAATCATCCGAATAATTGAGGAAGATCGCGACAATTTCCTCAAATCCGTGCCCAAGAGCAATTGAGATGAAAATTGCAAAATCAAAATTTTATCAAAAAGAGATTAAACTCTTACAAGGAGTATCTTTTCTAGAGATGGCTACAAAAATCAATGTAGATTCCCTCCTCGTTCACGTACACGAACACCTGCGGAACACGACCCGTGCTAGCGTTGGAATTCGAAAACTTTGGAGAGAGGGAGACAAGAAATTTCTGCTAGGATGATTGTTCTTACTCTTGGCCGAAATCCCTAGGTATTTTACCTAGGGTGGGCCGAAATTCTCCTTGAGATTTCGGTCCAATTTTGCTTCCTTGTCTCATATGGGCTTTTCTCCTTTTAAAACCCAGTCCAATATTAATTTGTCAGGTCCAATTAATTATCAAACCCAATTTCATTTAACTTGTATTTTTAACATATTATTCCAAATAATCTATTTGATACAATCAAATTAAAATCAACTTGATCAATTAATTATTCCATGGAATTAATTTTGACATTCATAAGACGAAGACACATGTAAACCTATACATGTGAAATATATATATCATGACCCTCCAAAATTTTGTGGATTTCACAGTTGTTCTCTAATTAATTTCTTCCACAAATTTAATACATGATCTTTCCATTTTGATAGTAGTTGTCCTAGATTTGACAATTTTTTCTCGTGTGGACTATAATTTTCATAACATGTGACACGATATTTAAGGGAAGTAAAACATTCTAGAGTCTACTGAAAGAATTTGAACCATATTTCCGATGCAGGCATACCATAATTACCGATTTGAACGATATTTCTGATCACATTTATCCTTAAAAATCTTGTCATATCCGGTTAATAGAAATTGCAATCCACGCGAGATAGAGAAGTTAAGTTGAGAGTGAGCACCGTTAAAACAGAAAAAGTGTTAAAAAAATTGATTAAAGCTAATTGTAAAATTCACGAAAATTTGGAGGGCTTAAAATCTATTTTGCCCTTTTATAGGGCTTAGAATAATTCTCGTAGGACTTTAACGGGGGTGTAAACAGTAATTGCTTGTATAGGAATTATAACCCAGTTGAGACAAAAACCTTCATAATTAGTGTGACAGTAAAAGTCTTTTTGCTGATTTTAAAAAGGCCTAATGATCTTTTTGGCCAATATCGTATCATTCAATTGCCCTTTTAGTTACTATCGTTTTAAAGTTGCCCTTTTAGTCTCAGTACTGTATAAAATCGTATCCATTTAAACTATATTGATCATTTTGCCCCTAGAATGAATTAAAAATGAAGGACAAAAATGGTCAATTATGATTCACTTGCATGTAGTTTTGAATAGGATATGCCTAAAAGAACAACTTTGAAATGATAGGGGCTAAAAGGACAGTTGATTAATAGCACAGAGACTAAAAAGATATTTTTGCCATTTTAAAAAATATAAATGATGACGTCAATTAAAGTTTCTGAAATAATAACAATCTTACTAATTTGTTAATGTCAATTTATTTCACCGCAAGACTTTAGTGTGTTACTTGTTATTTCGAAACAAAAAATTTAAATTAACGAATTTCTAACTACTTTGATTTGGTAAATTACACTCTTAACTTATAATTTATAACATAAATATCATAAGATTTGATTTACAATAAATATAAATGGATCAAACTATTTCAAGTTGGGAGAAACACTTTTTTTTTTTTTTTTTTTTTTTTTTTGGGTCTTGTACTATTTATTTACATATTGTCCATTTATTTTCGTATCTATTTCAATCTGTGCTAATTCATTCAAATTTGACGAAAGTCACTAACTCCATTAAAATTAGAATGACTATATATATATATATATATATATATATATATATATATATATATAAACAATACTAATTCAAACGGAGAGCAATATCAAGTCAATGTCCAAATTTCATTTATCTTTTTTTAAAAAAAAAAAAAAATTAAAAGATAGGTTTCTATAGAATAATTTTTTTATTGTAATATGAGGAAGGACAAAGTTCAAAAAAACATACTTTGTGGTTTAACTTATTTTCAAAACGAGGACTGTGAACTTTTCTTTTTAAAACGAGGACAGTGGTTTTCGACCATTATCAAAAATAGAACAACTAACATAAATCATGATATTATAAATGGTATGTTTTATCTATTTTGAACTGAAAATTTTTAAGTTGGTTAACAAAAATACAACAGACTTCAATGATAAATTTTAAATTTTTCAAGAAGCGCAAATATTTTTCTTAATTAAATAATGATAACAAATTTTAAAAAATAATAACAAATTGGAAATTTTCTAAAAGATATTCAAATTTTGATGTAAAATTCTTAAATAATATGGGTAAAATATTGGAATACTAAATGAAGAAAAATACCCTTAACCATTATCATTTTTAACGAAAAAATATTAGTTGTTCTTCTTCTTTTTTTTATAATACTGAAAAACACAATCTCCGTTTTTAAAAAAAATTTCACAATTTATTTTGAAAATGAACTAAACCACAAGATATATTTCCAAAATTTGTCTTTAAAAAACAGTTGGTAACTTCCATTTGGGTTTAGGTGAAATTTACTCGAGTTAAAAAGGTCAAGGTTTAGATCATTTAGAGGCAGCAATCTGCAAATAGGATAGCAATGGAAAGATCTTCATGCTTTTCAAGTTTTAGAAATAATAATATTAATACTAATTTTTTAATGCAATTTTATTTTATCGTAGTAATATAAATATTATTTTTATTCTTAATTAAAACAATTAGTTTAGAACACTTATTTTATTATTCTTCTAATGTGACAAGGGAGATTTATTTAAAATGATTAACTTAAAAAAAAGAAAAAGAAGAAGTAAAACTGTATGATGCCCTTATCATGAAAAAAGAAAATGCAGAGGATACAGACAACACTGATAGCGCTGTTACCTCAGCACCAAATGCCTGACATACACATGGCGTTCACACATCACATTACGTTCTTTAGCAATCATCATCATCATCATCATCATCAATGTTTATATGATACAATAATTAATAACTCTCCCCATTTCCCATCCCATGTCATGTTTAATCACATAAACAGTTTTTGACATTTTTTCATTTTTAAATGGAACAAACGAATTAAATTGTATAAATTAACTAAATGTGGAACATGTGCACCATTAAAAACAATCTCAAATTATTTAAGTTGATATCAAGAAGTGATCACTGAAATTTACTCATGTAATATTTAATTGGCAAAACATATTTTGAGGCTCCTGAATTTTTATGGAATTTACAGTTGGTCCCTTGATAAATTTTTTTAACACATTAAGTATATGATCTTTTTGTTTTGATAATATTAGTCCCAAACTTGACACTTTTTTCTTCCGTGGGCTATAGTATACATTCACTGGTACATGACATAATTTTTGCAGACACATGAGATTAAATCGGAGGTATAATTTATATCCGTAGCTATCATAAAACTGTATAGGAAGTATGATTCTGATATCTCCAATCAACTCCAAAGTCTTCTATTTTTCTCAAAAATTATGTCAGGTGTTAGTGAATAAAAAAATATCGAGTTTGGGGATAATACTATTAAAACAAAAAAATTATGTACTCAATATGTTGAAAAAATTGATTAGAGGACTAATTGTAAATTTCATAAAAGTTTAGGGGCTTCAGGATGTGATTTGCCTATTTAATTTCCCTGTAATAAAGTAATATATATGTTCATATTTACATGAGATCTGCTTATGCTAGGCTTGAAAAAATAGCCAAAAAAACATCTGTAACAAATTGATTATTTTACTAAATTTTGACACAAAGAATATATTAGTCTACAAAAGAAAACGGGTGATAAACAATCAACATTAATTAAAGCTGGCTTGTTAAGAATCAGAAAAAAAAAAAAAAAGAAAAAATAAATTTCTTATCAATCTTATATTCTAATATTAATAAGATCCACCTAAAAAATATATTAGTATTTATATCCTGACTTCCATAAGCAACAGGGGCAAATTTAGAAAACTTGTATAATGGGAGTACCATAAAAAAACTATTTCAAATTTATTGACTAAAGACATAATAATGAACATTACCTCTAATGGACATATTTGGGATAGGCAAAAATTTCCTTAACAGTACGATTATATTTTCGATAATTAATTTTTTTTATAGCGTTATCTCGCGGTTTATGTCATAAGCAAATAAGTTGGGAAGCGATGAGGTTAAAATTGTATTTAAATAAGATTTAGGATATAATTACACTTCTTCAAGTAAGTTAACTTTTGCAACTTTTGCCCTTATCTTGACATATTTTTAAGAATTCTTCTCTCTGTTACTATAATTCATTCCTTAAGTGAATTGAAAGTCGCAACAATAACTGAGAAACTTATATGTTCTTCTTTTAGTTTCTTACCATTATAAACAAATAGATAAAACAAAATTAGTAGTCTTCTATCATAAATGGTGAAGTTGAAATCGAAACTCAATAAAAAAATATAGAAGAATTGAGATCTAAGAAAAATAGTCAAATCTTAAAATTCAATCCTCATAGATACTAAGAAAAAACTTATACTTGGAAAAATCAGATTTTCAAAACTGTAGCCAATATGATTAAGAAAAAAAAAAAAAAAAAACGATTAGAAGACGTAAGAAAAAAAAAAAAAAAAAAAAAAAAAGAACGATTGTGGAAAAAAAAATTATAACAAAAGGCATTAGAAACTAAAAATTGGGGGCAAAATGAAAATTAAATCTACTTCTTTGGATAAAACTTTTGGGGAGTGGGTCGCTATACATATATATCAACATTATCTTTGTGCGAATGTTGCTTAGACTTGACGCGTATACAACACATGTCTATCCTGTCATGTGTTATATTTTGATCAACAATGTAACTGCCAGGATTCGAATCCTCGACCTCTAGGTCTAAGCGGCTCTGCTATCATGTCATGGAACCATTTGACTTAAAAGTTTAAACTAATAGGTAAAACCTAATTAAAGTTTTTATTATTATGTCTGATAGAAAAATTCTATTTAACACACTTTAATTTTATATTATGAATACATCTTGTAAATACCACTTAATAAATGCAAATTTAATAACATAAAATTAATTTAGTATAATTACATATGCTTTTTTGGAATAATAACAAATCTGCATTATATATATATAAATAATTTAGACTAATATTCTGATATCTATAATTTTTATATATTTATTAAGTCCGTATACAATATTTGAATAAAATGAAATATGGTGTTCGAACTCATCCTGTTCCTACAAAGAGTCATCTAAAAAAAAGTGTTAAGTAATTTATTTTTGTTCGATACGGATGCCAAGCCATTGCATACAAAGCCGGCTCTTGAAGAGTTGAGGAATACATGTATATTAAAGCCTCATCGGCCCTAATGATCTCCATCAAATTTTTACGATTCCTTGCACATACTGCCAATCTGTACTGCCTTTGTACTTCTCGGTGCAGTATTTTAAACATGAGATTTATGGGTTGCTGTAGGATGTTTAGTGTTAAAGGAGATTTTATACTCTCGAAGATTGATTGTTGTATTGGAACTACAAAATTAGTCTGCAAATACTTAAACAGGTTCGCAAAGTTAGAGTCTGCGTAGGGAACTTACCCTGTTTGGTTTTAGAACATGAAGAATTTGGACAATATCAGGTAATTTGGTTGGCAAATGGTATCATCATTCGTTACCCACTGAAATTATCGCAAAAGTATGTGCTCTTGGCATACTCCCAATCCCCACTTCTAGTATGAACCCCTGGCCTTCCATATTTCTTGCATAACCCAGAATGCTTTGCATACTGGTGCTTTCCTATGGTGATGCTTCTTAGGGCATATAGTTGAATTTCGAGAATTTTATGGCATGAAGAACATAGCCCTTTGAGTCCATAAGGAAAGCAAATGATGTTTGTCACATTGTTGGCTTAGCTTGCTGCGTGTAAGGGAGACACAGTGGCATGCACAAGGACAAGGCCTGACGGCACGCCAGCGTGCATGAACATGCGCGGTATCTAGCAAGGTGTCGTGAATGAGATATATTGATGGTTGTTCCTTCTATAGGTGAAAGCGGTATACAGACTACTATAATGAGACACTAGTTCCACCAGACTTAGACATAGGATCTCTGCCACCCCTGGGCCTTGGGAGCAGGCACTATGGCTTAAGTGATTCACCCTAGTCTAGAAGAGACTAGGAGATGGTCGATCAACCTCGAAAAGAAAGGCGGGCGTCTCCGTTAAGGAAGGAGCCTCACGAACACTATAGAGCTGCTTGAGCTTATATTGCGCGGTCCTTGACAAGGTGAGGCTAAACTATAAGGGTTAGTATGATGTGCGATACATAAAGTAGGAACTGAGGGACACGGATTGGGGAGACTTCCCCTTGTGCGAGTTGGCTAGGCGTAGGCTTGCAGGAGTCTCGATGCCACACGGGGCCAATAGCCTAACCATAAGCTATCCCTGTGACATTTGGTATTGGAGCTTAAATAAAGTGAGCCCTTTGTGATGTTGGCTTGAGATGCCAAACCATACGAATGAGTTGACGGACAATTAGTTGATAGATTTGATCTACGAATGCTTTTAAAAATGAATCGAAATCTTGAGTTTGCTCAGGTTAGGATGCGACGAGCCTACCCGGCAACTGAGAGGAGATCATGAGAAGGGAACTTGGATATGGTGGCATGCGAGTGAGCATATGCTCGAATGTCCACCCTCACATAGTAGTGGCAGATGTTTTATGATAATTAACCCCTCAAATGGGGGAGAGATGTCGTAGCTGATGAGACGAGATGGAGTGTTGCTATGTGGAATGGTGAAGCAATAAGATATTACGTTGTCAAACGGTGAGTGCGAGCCATTGAGGCGTGGCTTGTATCTTGCTACGACACAACTCAATTGAATATAACGGATGCTAGTACATATGTCGATGAGACTTTATATGGGGTGCTGATGAAACTCTATGATAGGCAACCCTTCAAGTGGGGGAGAAGCCTTGTAACTAATGTTGCAAATCAAAAGAGAGAATACCATACAAATCAATGAGGTAACGAGCTTTGAGTTATTGAGAGACAAGTGCAAGTTATTGTGGCATATCTTGTATCTTGTCACGAGTCATGACGCAATGTAATTAAGCGTTGCTTGAGCTAAGACAAGCTGTTACTTGAATTGAAAGGAAAAAAGGAAACTAACCAGAAGCTTATGTAGGGAAAATGAAAACTTACCAGTAGCCTATAAGGGAATGATAGATATCAAAAGTGACATACAGATTTCTCGGTGAGAAATTTGTTGAACAAGCTTGTAAGACTGATAGGGTCTTTGAGTAGTGAGAATGCGAGGTACAAACAAGATTATGAGGTAACATGCCTCTTTGAGTTTGTGAATACAATACCAAGGGTACGAGATATGTGGGAAAATCACCACCGGGGGAACGTTAGATAGTGATGCAAGATGCGATCGGTTTATGATCATAAAAGTTCAATCGGCAAGAGGCAAAAATGATGCGAGTAGCATTTCACAATTTGCTTTTTATAGGGATGCTTACAACAAACTCTTATGCAAAAAGAACATATGTTTATGTGCAGCTGTAGGTTGCAAAATGTGTAGGCTTATGAGAACCCAATTTCGAAGAAGCAAGTGAAGAGTTGAACGAGAAGCAAAGAGGTGGACAAATGTAAAACCCTAAAATGGTAGAGATGCGAGATAGAACATGTAGCAAAACAGAGGCTAGTTTGTGTATAAAAGAGTGAACCCTCAAAGAACACCATGTAGGAATAAATTCAAAGAAGCATAAGAAATTCGGAATGGAGATGAGGAGCAAGTTGAGATGAGAGAGAGCCAAAGCAAGAGTTGATAGTGAGAACACCCCAATATTGAGTCGATTTGAAGTAGAGAAGAGCTGAGAGAGGGAAGTCATGGTGAGCAATAATAATGAAGGTCGAGGCAACAATTTGAAAGAATTTGAACACTTTAGCCCGAGATTAAAAGTATGCAAGTGTAAGTAATGTAAAATTTTCTTGTATTTGGTCCAAGCATTTATTTAGTTGATGTAACGTTGAGTGCGCATGAGATAAATTAAGTAAATTTTTTTGTTTTGGATACTATTGTATTCTTTTATGACTTCTGCAAGGTACACAATGAGGATGACAAATACAGTGACAATGGAGAATCAACTTTATCCTCACCAGGCTCACCTCATCATCTGGGACGATGATGGTCAAGTGGGGGAGAGGGCACAAGGCCTAATATGAAAGGTTGGGATGGATATTCTGTATAATATCTCTAGTAAAAGAGTATAAAAATCAGAATAATAGAAGGGCATGTAAGATATCTATATGATAGAAGAAATTAACATAAGAGACTTCGAAGATATAAGGACTCAGATAGAAGCCCTGAGATATAAGAAAAGAATTTTTCAACTTTTTCACTATGATTACATGAGATGTGAGGTAACACCATGAGAATAAACAAGGGTGAAAGTGAAGCAGAAGTACAGAGTATGCAGAAGATTGAATGGAATCATGAAGTGGTTTCCAGAGTTTGTGATCAGTATGGAATAGGGCGTACAAGCAAGACTCAGTGGTGAAAGAGGCAAGACGAGTGCAGAAAATTCAAGAGCTTTTAGTGTGGTAGACATCCAAAGAAAGCAGAAAATCAAGCAAGTTTAGAGGGAAGGCACAAAGACCTTTCCAAGGGAGAAGGTGTGCTCAATCAATGAGGATGTTGATCATCTAAGTGAGGTAGAATGAAAGGGAGACACAGTGGCATGCACGAGGATAAGGCCTGATGGCACGCCAACGTGCATGAGCATACACAATATCGAGCATGGTGTTGTGAATCAGACATATTGATGGTTGTGTTAGACCATACCGGCTAGAGAATGAAATTAATTACAGAATAAGCGCTCTCTAGCTAAGGTTCATACCTAAGAATTAAGGGCTAGATTATGGATCTACAAAATAAAGAGGAGAAAAATGGGTTTTCACCATAGCCATCCTTGCACAAAATTATTTAATTAGAGGTTCACTTGTCGTTCCTCTACCACTATGCACATGGAGTCTCATAGGTGGAATCCGAGTGCTAGCTTCGAACCAAAAATTCCTCCTTTGAAGCCAAACCACTTTTGCTTAAGAGAAAGGAAGATAAGATTTTGGTGGCACACTATTAACCATTTGTCATTAAGGTTTCATAATGCCCCTCGTAAAATATCCACGTACTTTACAATATAATGACTTAACCAAATATAACCATATGGTAACTTTGAAAAGCAATTGTAACCAATTCTTATAATAGATTATTATATTTTATTTGGAACTTAACCAATTAATCCTATAAAATAAAAAAACCCATTAACAATAATAATTAATATGTAATCCGTACATATTAAATGGTCTGTTACAAAAAAAAGGCCTAAACTCCTTAGTGTGCAATCCTATATGCCCATTTGTATGTTGGCCATGGGCCTGAAATGACATTCGACCCACAAGTTGTAAGTGGGCTCTAGCAAGTTGTTACAACCCCCAATTAAAATGAAAATGTCAAAAGCAAAGCGATATAAACCTATACTATCCTTATATGATCCCTTGCACATATGATATCGGTGTCCTACACAAGGCATGGATTTATCATCCTTTTATATGCCAGGACATTTGCTTGACATCCAAGTAGACTAAAAAAATAAAATAAATGATTATCCAATAATCATTCTATTTGGATACGACTATACACTACTAAGTCCCACTCATCTAGAAGTCGGTGATATCATCTCTTCTGTGAAAAGATAGGCAATTTCTTTACATTACTCCCAGTCCAAGCATGGTTCCTGATATACCTAACATACCTATACTTGGCATCCAATTACAAGCCCATTAGGCATACATAAAAGCATACAAGGTTGCATCCAGGAGTGTAGTAATATCGGGTCTAAGGATCCAATATAAGCAATACGTGACAAACACTTATGACATTGGATCGTGTAGTGTTCTCACAAGTGGATCAATCTAGTACACTGTCACTACACATGTACTTATGTCCTTGATTGACTCTCGAAGTCTTATGGTTGGTAAGACACTACCCATCTCATAAGGATCATACTAGTCTTTAGTTATATTCATTCCTAAAATTATAACAGACTAGGGATAGCTTTAAAACTTTGTTCTTTAAACTCATGGTCTTACGCGTACAGTACACACTACTAACAAACATGAGTGAATACTAGTTTATGGATTCTCAATATTTAATTATTGCACAAGTAATTCAATAAATATAATTATGCCTTTCATTAATATTAAGCAAATATATTCTTGTATGCAAATAAACAGAGTACATCAACTAGGGTCTAGGGCATAACCTAAAAATCTCCCACTTGCACTAGTCACTACTATGGAGGGGTCTAATCCCTATAGATTTAATATGACCATCATGCTTGGAGTCTGCTCACGCCTTGGTCAAAGAATCAATGATGTTATCCTCTAAAGCAACCTTGCAAATCTTCACATCCCCTCGGTTGACTATCTCTCGAATAAGATGGAATCTCCTGAGTATGTGCTTGGACATTTGATGTGACCGTGGCTCCTTTGCTTGTGCTATAGCCTTGTTGTTGTTATAGAAGAGGTCAGCTGGTTCTAGGATGGAGGGAAAAACTTTTAACTCAGTAACAAAATTCCTAATCTAAACAGCCTCCTTTACAGCATCTGATGCAATAATGTACTCAGCTTCTATCGTAGAATCAGCAATGATGTCTTGCTTTAAGCTTTTCCAACTTACAACATCCCTATTCAGCATAAACACATAACCAGATTGTGATCTAAAGTCATCAGCATCTGTCTGGAAGCTAGCATCGGTGTAACCACTTACAATGAGCTCTTCCTAACCACTGAAAAATAAGAAGCTATCCGTAGTCGTTTTAAGGTACTTTAGGATACCCTTAACCACGGTCTAATAGGCCTCACCCGGGTCTTGTTGGTACTAGCTGGTCAAACTTGGTACATGTGTGACATCAGGTCGAGTACATAACATATCATACATAATGGATCCAAATGCCGAAGCATATGGAATCACATTCATGTATTCCCTCTGGTCCCTTGTGGAGGGACAATCCTTCTTACTGACGGTAAGAACATGGTGAAATGGTAAGAAACCTTTTTTCGCATTAGTCATGTTGAACCTTTTAAGAACTTTATCTATGTACCTTTCTTGACTTAAGCCTACAAGCTGAAGTGATCTATCCCTATAGATCCTTACACCCACTTATGAGCGGATGACCTTTTTAACGGTTACATTAAATGCTGCGAAGCGAACCGAGGAGTTTTTGTTATTATGTTGTTTGTTTATATAATTATAGTAGGAAATTCATTTTGGAAAACCATATCCATAAAAGATTTGAGACCGAAATCCCAAAGAAAATATAGGAGTCGCCACCCGGCTCAGCTCAACCGGGAAATTTAGGTTTAGCCAAAACTTGGTAAGAGCCACTAAACCTTCCAGAGATCCAGGTCTGGACGAGTTAGTTACTTGTTATCTAATTAAAATACACGCTTTAACAACCAAATTATAGCATTTTATGAACTAAGTTGATTTTATTTAGAGCATACAACATTCATACAAGGTATTGAAAAAAATAAATTAATTAATTATATAGATCGAATCACATAAGCTACCTTCAGGGATACATATGAATCAAATGGAGAATCGAGGTACAATCGCCTAAAATACACAAATTTATCTAACATAATAATAGAACCTAAACATAAATCTAATCTTGCAAAACAGATGTTAGTACTCGAATAAGTGCATGTAGAACTCAATCAAGACAAAATGGGATAATAAATGAGTCGGGGTCATGCATTTAGAGGGGATAACGGGAGAGACTCGGCAAATCTCACTAACTAGACCTAGAAAACATTTTGAAACGTCCCTGTATTGATTTTTGATAAAACGGTTTTTCCAATTAATTATTTAACATGGCAAGTGAGTTGGATTTCAGGAACTAGGTTCCCATCGTTGTTCTATTCTAATACATGCTTTTGGAATGTAAATATAAGGTTCAAATGTCGTGAAATGCATGAAAATCAGTTTTCAGTGATTTTGTCCAGAACTAATACCTGCGCTACTAGATATTTACTCCCGTGCGGGTGTCACTTCAGTATCAGTGAAGGATTTCAAAATCCAGAGTTTTTGCAGTTCTATTCTGAGAACCAACAGCCTTACGGCTGTTGCAATAGCCACACGGCTCAGTTCTCAAGAAAAAACTTTGATTTCGAACCTGAACTTCAAGCTACGAAAATGGTCTCAAGCTCTGAAAGTTAAGGTTTTAGTGTTCAGATTAGTCTTTAAACCTATTAGAAGTCTTAGTGAAGTATTTTCCTTTGAAAAAGAAGCTTGGGTTTCTTTTCCTCTTTTCTTCCTTTTTCTTCCTCTTCCTCTCTATACAAATTATCAACCCCTAAATCAGAAACTAGAGGCCTTTTTATAGGTAAAAATGAGGCTTTTCCTTATACAATCTTCCCTCTAGAATCCAAAAAATCATTTCCAAGAAGAAGAGTCATAGTTCTGTCAGGGATCAATACCCGTGCGGGTATTGATGCAACAGCCGTGTGGCTGTTGTTCCTAGACAACATCCTCTTTATTCAGGAAATTTTTCGAGGCTTGAAGTTTGATCGATAAGAGCTTTGATCTTGAATTGAATCCGACTCCTGCGGCTGTAGAAAGCTATAAAAGCAAACAATTTACTCACCACTATAACCAAAGATGAAAATCCAACGCTCAAAGGCTGCCCCTCGTGTATCTAAATTCATGGTTTGCTAGTTTACCTTGTCCCATGGTGAATTTGGATGCATGATAGAGAGTGCGATTATAAGAAAAAGAAATGTACCTGCCCCTAACTTTGGTTGAAGGACTTGATAGATTGCTACTTTTTGAGGTCGTGCATGATCGATTACCTTTTAGGGTCATATATGACTGATTTACCTTTTAGAGTCATGTGGGACTTGATTACCTTTTAAAGAAGTATGGGATTAATTTACCTTTTAGAGTCATGTAGGACTGATTTACCTTTTAGAGTCATGCGAGACTTGATTTACCTTTTAGAGTCGTGTAGGACTGATTACCTTTTAGAGTCGTGTGGGACTTGATTTACCTTTTAGAGTCATACGGGACTTGATTTACCTTTTAGAGTCGTATGGGAATTGATTTACCTTTTAGAGTCATGCGGGACTGATTTACCTTTTAGAGTCATGCGGGACTGATTTACCTTTTAGAGTCATGCGGGACTGATTTACCTTTTAGAGTCGTGTAGGACTGATTACCTTTTAAAATTGTGCTGGACTGATTTACCTTTTAAAGTCATGTAGGATTGATTTAAGGATGCTGGATAAGCTTATAAGTTATGTATTTATTCGTTGGTCAATTATTTTGGAAACCAAAATTTCTGCCCCTTCGATTAAGAATAAATATAGAATTGAGATTGGTTATTGGGTGCTGAGTTTTGGTGAAGGGAGCTCTAGCATATCGGGATACTAGGGGTGATGACTGAAGTTCTCGGAGTTCTGACGTATTGTGGAACGTCTTCATAATCATGAAATGAAACTTTCTTGTAAGAAAGTGAGTTAACTCGTCACCGATGAATTATCAAAATTGATAACTATAAAGATAAAATCGATGGTTATAGTGATATTAGTGAAATAAATGCATGGCTAAGACTAATAAATAAAATAAAATAGCAAAAACAAAATAAAAAGAGGGAGAAAAAGGTGTACGGTGCGGTTGAAGGAGAAGAGCCGTGCGATTGACAATCAACACCCATGCAGGTGATGTGCAACAGCCGTGCGGGTGTTGCGATGGTCGCACGGTTGTCGTCCTTAGTATAGGAAGGGAGACGCAGAGATGGCTCATTTTCACATAATTTCAAACCCTTTTCTCTAAAATTTCCCTCTCCAAACTTCGATTCTTATCACAAATCTTAGCCAAAATGATGAAGAATAGGGTAAATGTCTTCCTGTGCAAGGCTGATTAGAGCTAGTGAGGATCCCCAGGCTCTTCCATTTCTCTCCATTGCCAACGGATGTGGATTGACATGGGACATTCCCTATTTGGGCATTTCCTATAGGCAAAACATTCCTCTGCTCTTGGAATTGCCCAATCAAGCTTCACAACACCGAGTAGTGCTTAAACTTTTCTGATTTGGAGTTAAAATTCAAAGATTAGGAAACTAGGTTTTAAATTGGGTTTTTGTGATTTTATGTTTTTTTAGTGAAATTGATGAGTAGAATGCATGCTAGGGAACCTTTAGGAACTATAGGGACTGAAAAATAGGAGAAAAACCAGGCAAAATGGTGAAAATTTGCTTTTTTGGGATCCTTGGGTCGACATTCATACGGACCTGGTTTTGGGCGGCATGATTGTCCACCGAAAGCCGTGTGGCTCTCGACACAACAACCGCACGCCCCTTTTTTTTATGTGCCTAGGATTAAGAACCTATATATAAGCATACTATGCATGATGGATAGATTTAGGGATTGCAGAAAACTCCATGTTTTTGAGTTTATTTATCGTTTGATTTTGTAGAGCATCTTTATCAGGGTACCAGATCGCTGATTGAGGCTTGCCTTTGGTGGGATGAGATGCATCAGTATATGAGGAGGCATGTTGCTCCCTTGGATTCACTGACTTGGAGAGGTCTATCTCTCCTTCTACCTCACATACGAGCCACGGGCATTTGACCGCCTTGATCGATAGGTAGGTGGATACGACCCACATATTTCATTTTCCGTTCATGGAGTGCACTATCACCCCTTCTGATTTCACAGCCATCACTAGGCTACCTTTTGTTGGGACTCTCCTGGAGTTCAACTGTTATCTATCCCGAGCCTCCTACTGTGATTCCTACATAGTGGAGATGATTGGCCTAGGGAGCACCGAGGAAAAGTTTCAGTGCTCTGACCTTTAGGAGTTCTAGATTAGAGAGAGCAGGGGACATCAGCTACCCTTGCCAGCATGGTTGATCAGCATGCCTGTGCTTTTATCGTCATGCTTCTTTCCATACTTCTCTTCCCGACTTGGGGAGTTGTGTGAATAGAGCTATTCTCCTTTGCCTGGCTGACTTGGAGAGGGCCAGAGAGTAAGATTGGGCTTGAGCAGGACTCGGCCAGTTGTATTATGGGATTGGTGTGTGCGCTCGGCTAGCACAAAAGGACCTCAAGGGTTTCTGACTTGTGGTTTTGGTGAGATTGCTAACTTTTCCACTTTATTATTGCCTTCATTTTGTTTGTATCTGCTTGTTCTAACTATGTATTTTCCTGTAGGTTTGGGTTTACGAGCACAGGTTCTTGACCCACCCTACTTTTGCTAGAGGGAGACGGTAGGCCAGCCACATTACTGAGATGGCCATAGAGCTAGGGTGACATTGTGAGAAATGTTAGGCAGATGCGGGAGGAGCTTAGGACTATAACTTGGAATGAGGTATCGCAAATACAAACCAAAACCTGTCAATTTAAAATTAATTGACTATAATTGTGATTTGTACCAGATAAGTGTTTTTTTAATCTCATCTTCTTTTATAAAACAGGTGAACTCTGATCCATGGGACCGTGTCTCGTATCCTGAGGTTGTACAGGCTGCCGCGGTATGGGACCACCGGCGGTTCGTAATGGAGTGCCCCTATTCCGAAGAGTGGTACTGTGGCAAAAGAGTGAGGGACTGCGACACATCCACCACTCCTACCGGTACCCCCTGAGTGGCCATTAATCCTGTTCTGGCCCCACGTTTGCTCTTTAACTAATCCAGCTGTGATTTTTGGAGCCGGACTGGACGTGCCCTCTGTGTCGGGCAGCTACCTCACCTTTATGAGGGACTTACTACCTGAGACGCCTCGTGTCCCAATTCCTCGTGAGGTAAGTGATCTCCACTCATGCATCTAGGATTTGAAGTAATCTTTAGGAGATGCTTTATTCAGGTCTCTGTAATCAACACAGACTGATGCAACGGATAAACAATCGAACTCCGTTGATCGCGCATGATACCGGAAACGATTCTTCTAACCCTAGAATTTGCGAAAATTCAAAGAGATAGGAAAAAGGGAATAAAATTCGTATTCAACAAAAACTGCCACAATTCTTGTCTTACACGCCTTTATATAGTGACTAGAAGCTAGGGTTAAAATCTCAAAAATAACAGAGCAAAGAAAAAACTTTTACAAATTTGCAATTAGGTCCCTAAAAATAATAAAACGCAAAATTGAAGGACTAAACGGCATTTTTTTGCCAAATTAGGGTGGGGCCCATAATGGGTCTTGTTCAGCAGGTCTATTTCCATCGAAAATCACTATTTTTGAGACAAAATCAAACACTTTTCAAACTTGTCACTATTCACCGTTTTGCTTCGAATTTCTCCAAATAGGTCAGCGCCAATTCCTCTACGCCATCATTCTCCCCGGGTTGGACAGAATTCGCCCTCGAATTTTCATCCTCAGAAGAATCACTGACATATGGCAGAAGGTGCTTCACATTGAAGACATCATGTGTACGAATCGAACTCGGCAACTTCAAGCGGTAAGCATTGGGATTAATTTTTGCAATGATCTCGACAGGCCCAATCTTCCGAGCGGACAGCTTGTTGTAGTCGCCAACTGAAAAGCGATCCTTGGTCAGCACGGCCCAAACAAAGTCTCCCACTTCAAACTCCATATGTCGCCTTTTCTTATCCGCAAACTACCAACAAAATCCCGCTTTTCTTATCCTGCTTCGTGGACCTCCTGCAAACTACCAACAAAATCCTCCGCCTTGCCATGAAGCTTAGTCTGAGAGGGCAGAGGCAACAAGTCCAGCGGCCCCTTAGGAATAACCGAGTAAACCACTGCAAATGGACTGAACCCCGTGCTCCGGTTCACTGCATGATTGTGAGCAAACTCCGCTAGGCACAGCTTCAAATCCCAACTCTTCACATGTTCACCAACCAAGCTGCATAACAGATTGCCCAAGGAACGGTTCACCACTTCAGTTTGCCCATCCGTTTGAGGATGATATGCACTGCTAAAGTTCAGCTGTGTGTTCAACATCTTCCACAAACTCCGCCAAAAGTGACTCAGAAACCGTGTGTCCCGATCGGAAACAATGGACTCAGGCAGCCCATGCAACTTATACACCTCACGAAAGAACAACTGCGCCACTTTAACTGCATCCGTCGTCTTTTTACACGGAATAAAATGCACCATCTTAGAGAACCTGTCCACCACCACAAAAATTGAGTCATTACCACGCTGAGTGCGCGGCAAGCCCAATACAAAATCCATAATGATATCCACCCATGGCTGAGACGGTACTGGTAATGGCATATATAATCCGGCGTTTGTGGCTGTGCCCTTGGAAATCTGACAAACCCGGCAACGCTGCACAAACTTCTCCACTTCTTTGCGCATGGAAGGCCAAAAATAGTTAGATTGCACCAACTGCAATGTTCTATCCTGTCCAACATGACCTTCATTGTGCAGCTCCTGTATAATCTGTAGCCTCAAACTGCAATCAGGAATACACAACCTATTGCCCTTGAACAGAAACCCATCCTGTAGATGGAAATCCGTCCGTTCTCCTGCTTCAATTTTGTTTAAGACAGCAGCAAAGTACGGGTCAGAATCAAACAACTCAGAAAAATTTTCAAATCCCGGTACCTGGACTGTCATGCGAGCCAGCAAAGTCTTTCTCCTACTCAACGCATCAGCCACCTTATTTGCCACCCCAGACTTGTGCTTGACTACAAATGTCAACTGCTGCAAATAGGCAACCCAGTTAGCATGCCTTGCGGAGACCTTATCCTGGCTGTGCAAATGTTTGAGCGCTTCATGATCAGTGTACAAGATGAACTCCCTCTGGAACAGATAATGTCTCCAATGTTTAACAGCCTGCACAACGGCATAAAATTCTACATCATAAGTGCTGTAATTCAACTTTGCTCCGGACAGCTTCTTACTGAAATAGGCTATTGGTCTTCCACTTTGACTTAGCACTGCTCCAATCCCCAATTTCGAAGCATCAGAATGCAGCTCAAAAGGCTGCTGGAAATCCGGCAAAACCAGTATAGGGGCGGTAGTCAGTCGATGTTTAATCAGTTCAAATGCTTCCTCAGCTGCCTCCGACCATTCGAACTTCCCTGTCTGCTTCATACAGTCTGTGATAGGTGCCATGATAGTGCTAAAATGAGGAATGAAACGCCTATAAAAAGATGCCAACCCATGAAAGCTACGAACTTCAGTGATTGTGCCGGGTCTAGGCCACCGCTGAACAGCCCGCACTTTCACCTTATCAACCTGCAATCCCTTGTCCGATACCACATATCCCAGAAACAGAACTTTACTAGACAAGAAAATACACTTTTTCGAGGCAGCAAACAAATGCTCTTTCCTCAACACCTCAAGCACATCTTTCAAATGGCCCAAATGTTCAGCCTCATTAGCACTATATATTAATATATCATCAAAATAAACCACTACGAACTTACCAATGAAAGGCCTCAACACTTGGTTCATGACTCTCATAAAGGTGCTAGGAGCATTCGAAAGCCCGAAGGGCATAACTAACCATTCATACAACCCTTCTCTCGTCTTGAATGTAGTTTTCCATTCATCTCTCGGACGAATCCGTATGTGGTAGTAACCACTCTTCAAATCCAGCTTGCTAAACACAGTGGCACCACTTAATTGATCAAGTAAATCATCCAGCCTAGGGATAGGAAATCGATACCTGACTGTGATTTTGTTGATGGCACGGCTGTCGACACACATCCGCCACGTTCCATCTTTTTTTGGTATCAGTAATGCAGGTACAACACAGGGACTGAGACTCTCCCAGATATATCCCTTGGCCAATAACTCCTGAACCTGCCTCCGCAACTCCTCATGTTCAACCGGGCTCATTCGATAATGGGGTCGATTTGGAAGAACTGCTCCAGGCTCCAAATCAATCTGATGTTGTATATCTCGCAACGGTGGCAAACCATCCAGCAAATCTTCTGGAAACAAATCTTCAAACTCCTGCAACAAAGGCTGTACTGCTTCAGGAACCTGATGTTCCTCGGCTACTGTTTTCCCCACCAATGCAAAAACAATATCCGAACCCTGCAACTCTTCATCAAACTGGGCCAATGACAATAAGCTTCCCGCCTCTTTACCGGTCTCTTTCGGAGGAACCAGCATGATCTTCACTCCCTCAAACACGAAACTGTAGGTGTTCCTCTTCCCATCATGGTGCACATCTCTATCATATGCCATGGACGTCCCAACAACAGATGACACGCGTCCATCTCCACAACATCACACCAGACTTCATCCTTATACTTACTGCCCATTGAGAAAGGAACCAACACCCTTTGTGAAACTGTCAACTCACCTCCTTGTTTCAGCCAAGACAGTTTATAAGGTTTAGGGTGTTTTTCAGTCGGAAGCCCTAACTTCTTCACAGCTTCAGCAGCCATTATATTTTCACAACAACCAGAATCAATGATAAATTTACACACTTTAACTTTGATGGTGCAAGTAGACTGGAATATGTTTTGCCTCAGCCAGTTCTCCTCGACGACTCGAGGGGCCAGACACGACCTCCTCACCACCAGTGCAGGGCCTACATCTCCCCCCACAATCTCTTCTTCGAACTCCTCTTCTTCAAAAATTGGTTCGCCTTCATCTTCATCATCATGACCCTCTTCATCAGCCACATCAGCAAACATGGCTCGTTTTCCTGCTTTCTTACATTCAGACTGATGATGTCCAACCTCGCCACACGTAAAACACTTCATACCACTACTCTGCCCTACCCTTCTGTTGTTGTTGTTGGTCGTTACAGGTGGGGGATTTGGTGTAATTGCTGTTGTTGACCCTGAAGGTCGAGGTCGGGGTACTGCCACTGAGGTACAGGGTAACCCACTACTGCCGAAACCCATAGGGCGCGTTCTCCTCTCCATCCGCACTGCCCTTTGATGCGCCTCTGAAACAGTCAGGGGATCAAAATCGTTGACTGATTCCCGGAGCTGCTCCCTTAGGCCTCTAATATATCGACACACCAACTGTTCCTCCATTTCTTGGATATCGTTTTGGGCTATTAATTGGTAGAAATCGGTGGTATACTCCTCGACTGATCGACTCCCTTGTCCCAGGTTTTGCAACCGTTGATACATCAATCGCTGGTAGTTATAGGGCAAGAAGTTCGACCTCATATGTTTCTTCAACTTCTCCCAAGTCGAAACCTTAGACTTTCCCATCCGTTGCCTAGTCAACTTCAACTGCTGCCACCAAGCCATCGCTCTCCCCCATAATCTGGTCGCAACCAGCGGGACTCGCATGTTCTCAGGAACTCCCTTGAACTCTAAAACTTCCTCAACAGTCGCAAGCCAATCTAGGAATTCCTCCGGTTGAAGGGTACCATGGAATTCTGGGATTTCAGTCCACAATCCACTCTCCCAACGTCAATCTTCGCCTGCCACACGATGCCTAATAGGAGCCTCTTTGCCATCTGAATCCTCCTCCTCATCCTCTTCGTCTCTACCGAATGGATTTACCAGATTTGCTTGTCTTCTATGGGGCTGATTAACCCTAGCTTGGGCCGCAATCAACTCTCCCATCCTCTCAGTCAATAGATCGATAGCTGCTTGGATTTGCTGTCCGATCGCTTGATTGAAGCGTTGCTCAATCCGTCGTTCCAGGTCCTCTTCCCCTGCGATGTCACCAACTCGTCTCTCTCTTCCTCGAGGCATGATGATGCAAGGTTAGGCTCTAATACCAACTGATGCAGCGGATAAACAATCGAACTCCGTTGGTCGCGCACGATACCGGAAACGATTCTTCTAGCCCTAGAATTTGCGAAAATTCAAAGAGATAGGAAAAAGGGAATAAAATTCGTATTCAACAAAAACTGCCACAATTCTTGTCTTATACGCCTTTAAATAGTGACTAGAAGCTAGGGTTAAAATCTCAAAAATAACAGAGCAAAGGAAAAACTTTTACAAATTTGCAATTAGGTCCCTAAAAATAATAAAATGCAAAATTGAAGGACTAAAAGGCATTTTTTCCCCAAATTAGGGTGGGGCCCATAGCTAAGTAATGGGTCTTGTTCAGCAGGTCGATTTCCATCGAAAATCACTATTTTTGAGACAAAATCAAACACTTTTCAAACTTGTCACTATTCACCGTTTTGCTTCGAATTTCTCCAAATAGGTCAGCGCCAATTCCTCTACCCCATCACAGACTCTAACTCTTCTATCCTTCTTCGTAACCGGCACAATGTTGGCCAACCACTCGGGATTGTTGGGATTCATCACGGGAAAAATAATAAGGTGCAGTGGAATTTAGCCGATTAAAATTTCTTAGAATCCGTCTAATCATGTCCAATTACCATTGATTTGAATAAAACATTTGAACCAGAGAGATTAGAAACTCACCAGGTTTGTCTCTTCTAGAGACTGCTATAGAATCGATTCTTTAAGTGATCTCCAAAGTCTAGTGCATAATCAATTATCGAACGGGAACCAGTGCTAGCCGAAAAGCCCAAGGCATGGAAGAATGAAACTATAAAAATCGGCCAAGGGGGGTTACTCAATGATGATGGCTGAATTCCTCTTGTTAGACTAGGGTTACGGCTTGATTTAGGTTAAATGTGCCTTTTATAGCTTCCTCTATAAATGGGCTTTAGTTAGGTTAATTTTAATTAAGCCCAATAGGATTTAATTACATAAATAAACTTTATGTTAAAAGTTTATACTATGTAATTGTGAGCAGACGACGTTTTCAACGGAACGCGGACTCCCTTTAGGAAGGGGTGCCTCGATTTCGGGCGGACCCTCCCTCGCGTGGGGTTTTATATAATGGAAATTCACGTTTTGAAAAAAATGGAATTAATTCTTGAAAGAACTGAGACCTAATTCTCGATAAATATTGTAGGAGTCGCCACCCGGCTCAGCTCAACCGGGAAATTTATAATATAGCTGAACTAGATGAACGGCCGCTACACTATCCAGAGATCTAGGTCCGGACAAGTCCCTTATTTCGTGTCTAATTAAAATAAATATTGGCCAATGTTCATAGACGGTATTTCAAACTATAAAGTCAATTTTATTGCATTAAATTAAACATACAGTGCGCATACAGGTAAAGTAAAATAGTAAGTTATTAAATTATTACAACCCGATCGAATAAAAGATAAAAACTCCCATCCTCACTTTTACAACCGCCTAATATACACGATTTATCTAAAAATTACAATCGCCTAGGATACACTTATTAATCTATTAAATACATCAAAAATAAAAATAAAAAGCGGCAAAACAAAGGGTTAGCACAATTTACGGCACGCCACAGATAGGACTAAAACATGACAGAATGAGAAATTTAGAAATTGGGGGCATGCATTTAAGGGGATAACCGGGTCGGCTCGGCTAGCTGGCGCGATTAGACCTAGAAAATATTTTGAAACATCCCTGTATTTTTGGGTTTGTGAGAAAATCACTTTGAAAACAATTTTGCCGGTTTACATGCATTTTTTACATGTGAGGTGAGTCGGTATTCGAGAGAATCGGGTCTTCGTCGTTGTATTGTTCTAAATGCAATTTTACCAAAAATTGAATCTAGGGTTATGAATGCACACAACAAAATTCATTTTTAATGATTTTCTGATTTTCTGAATTTTCATGGATTTTTGGAAATTTTTATGGATTAAAATGGGAATTCTGATTCTGAATGGCCATTACAGTCGTGCAACTGTAACTACTGTAACTACGGTCATACGACTGTAATTACAGTCGTGCGACTGTAAGCCATTCAAACTCAGCATTTCGTCAAAATTTTATTTGAAATAAAACTGGAAAAAAATCAATCTGAAACCAAGAGTCGTACGACTGTTCATCAAACTCAAGAACAGTCGCACGACTGTTCTTGATTTCCAAAAACAGAAAACACAGAAATAATGCAGAGATGCACAAAACACACACCAATCACCCAGAAAGCATGAAAAATAGAGGAGATAAAGAGTGTTTACCTCTTAGGCACTATTTGTTGGGATTTTTCACCAGAAATCACCCGATAAAAGCGGAATAACGCGATGATTTCCTCAAATCCAGTCCCAGGAGCAATTGAAGTGAAAATTGTAAAACTTAAAATCATAATAGAAAGAGATTAAATTCTTACCAGGAATATCTCTTTCAAGAGATGCATGAAGACTGCAGAAATCAAATTAGATTTCCTCCTCGCTTTCGTACACAAGCGCCTAACGACAACTACCCGTGCTAGCGTCGAAAATCACAAAATTTCGGAGAGGGAGGAGGCTTAGGAATTCGGTCAAGTGGTGGCTCACACAATTATGTGTCATGGCCGAATTCCCCTTAGGGTTTTAACCCTAGGGTTTCGAAATTCCCTTATGGGAATTAAGGCCCAGTCTGGCTTCTGTGTCTGTGTGGGCTTCCTCCTTTTAATTCAGGTCGAAACTTATTTTAATTAGTCTGGTTTAAATCAATTTCAAGCCCAATTTTAATTAACCCATGTATTTAATATATTACTCCAAGTAACATATTATTTACATTTAAATTAAAATTAGTTTGACCAATTAATTTAATCCATCAAATTAAAATTAAGTCTTCAAAAAAAAAATTCATATGTAAATCTATACATATGAATATTTCCACCTAGGAAATAATTTCATAATTAATCCAATTAATTATGTGAAGCCAAATATTAATTTTATTATAATGATCAATCCAACTGGTCCTTATAATATAATTAATATATATATACTCCTCTCTCTCTCTAGTGTGTATACTCCAAGTATACCTGTGATTCCTTAAGTCGGTGTTCAGTCGCTCAATGTTTACGATCCCGTGGGCCCATCTTGATGTTGGCAGTGGGCCTGCGGCCCACAGACTGCAGTTGGGCTCTAGCAAGCCACTGCAGCCCCCAATTAAGATAGAGATGGCAGTCTAACTGTTACCACAACCCTGTAGTTTAAACTTGTACATCCCATGTCATTGATATCGGTGTCTAACACAGAGGCATGGATTGATCAACCTCTTTTGTGTCGGACATTAACTTGATCCCGAATGCACTGAAGCTCATAAACAAGTTCCCACCTGTTTGGGTGTGACCACACTCTTATCAGTTACATTCATCAAGAGGCCGGTGATATCTTCCTAGTGGACTACTGAGTGACAAATCCCTTCTGCATATCCATAGCATTACCATGCTAAGTGACATACCCGAAAGTACCCATACTTGGCACCCTATTACAGGCCCTTTAGGCGTACCCCTAAGCATGCAACCTCACATGTAACACCATCATATGGTCAGGTCAAAGGATCCATACAAGTACTACACGAGAATCACTTGTGATACTATACCATGTGGATTACTCGTTTAGTGGATCTATCCAGTACCATGCTGTAAGCGCCAGAATTTTCAAAAAAAAAAAAAAAGAGTTATAGTCGTACGACTATAGTTACAGTCGTACGACTGTAATGTCAGATAGACTGCAGGAACCCATACCTCTGCAGCAGAAATGGAGGAGAGAGAGAGAGGGAGCATTAATTGCTCCCTTGTTGCAGCAAGCAAGCAAAAAATCAGGGAGATAAAAAGGAGAAGGAGGAGAAAGAAGGGGGATTGGAAAAAATCTGGTGAAATCTAGAGAGAGAAAGAGAAAAGAAAAGAAAACCACAAAAACTCATTTTCTTCCCCTTTCATTTTCCTTAATTCTCGAAATCAAGATTAAAACTTGTTAGAAATCCCTAGGTTAATCAATTAAATTCACAACCAAATCAAGAATTCGGACTAAAACAATCAGAATCCTTTGCAATTTGGATTTTTGGACAAAAAGCTCTCAACTTCCATTCCAAAGGAAAAAGTGCGAATTTGTTAGGATCGGAGCGACGCCAGGGGTCAAAACGACTTGGAATAGCTTCTAAAAAGGTAGTCACTCCCTTTCCTTACACTTTTTCTCGCTTTCTGGGTGTTTGAAGTGAGTTTTGTGCATTTTTTGTGCATTTTCGTTTTCCTGTTTCTGGAAATTAAGAACAGTCGCACGACTGTTCTTGGTTTTCATGAACAGTCGTACGACTGTTCTTAATTTCCAGTTGATTTTTCTTTCGGTTTTGACTCAAAATGAATTTTTGTTGAAATTCTAACCCTGAATCGATTACAGTCGCACGACTGTAAACTACGGTCGTACGACTGTAATCCTTGTTCCAGAATCAGAATTTCAGCCTTCATCCCCAAAAATTCCCGAAAAATCCCAAAAAAAAATTAGAAAACCCCAAAAATCATCAAAATGAATTTTGTTGTGTGCATCACGACCATAGATTCAATTTTCTGGTAAATTCGCATTTAGAACAATTCAACGACGGAGACCCAGTTCTCCCGAAAACCGACCCACTTAACATATGAAAAATGCACGTAAACCGGTAAAATTGTTTTCAAAATGATTTCCCCACAAAAGCAAAAATACAGAGACGTTTCAAAATGTTTTCCAGGTCTAACCGGGCCGGCTAGCCGAGCCAACCCGGTTACCCGCTAAATGCATGCCCCCAATTCTTGATTTCCCAATTCTGTCAATTTGAGTCCTAATTGTGGCGTGCCGTATAAATTGGGCTAACCTTTGTTTTGCAGCTATTATTTATATTTATTTTTAATTTTATTTGTATTTTAATAGAATTAATCGTGTATCCTAGGCGGTTGTATTTTTCTAGATTCTCGTGTATATAGGCGATTGTATAAGTGAGGCGAGAGTTTTTTTTTTTTCCATTTGATTTGGTTGTAAGCCCATTAATATTTATTTCTTTTCCTTATTTTGTATGAAATATTTTGTGTGCGCGCTGTATGCCTTTTATATTCAATCAAACAGACTTTAGATTTTGAAACACCATTTGAGAACATTGGCAATATTTATTTTAATTAGACACGAAATAAGGGACTTGTCCTGACCCGAATCTCTGGATAGTGTAGCGGCCGTTAGTCCGATTCAGCTACGTAAGAATTTCCCGGTGGAGCTGAGCCGGGTGGCGACTCTACAATATTCATTGAGACTTAGGTCTCGGTTCTTTTATGCGTTAATTCCATTTATTTTCCAAAACGTGGATTTCCATTATAAAAACCCCACGCGAGGGAGGGGCCCGCCCGAGATCGTGTCGCCCCATTCCGAAAGGGAGTCCCGCGTCCCGTCGAAAACGCGTCGTCCGCTCACAGTGGCGACTCTGCTGGGGATTTCTTAAAAGTTTTTCAAAAACTTAAAAGAATTTTGACAAGCCCTGAAAAGTGTCTAATTAAAATAACATGGATGATTCTCTTTTGGTATTTTATTTGCATTTTTAGTTAGCCATTTTTTGCATTAGATTAGTTATCCTTTTATAGCCCGGTGGATTGTTGATGTGTCGCCTAAGTTCCTCCTGGTCTTAGGGGCACGAATACGAAACACCACTCATAGCCTCGTATGAACCCCTTCGCTAGGACCCTTGAGTGGGGAGAAGTGAGGAGTATATCTTGCTATGAGAGCCTTGATGTTATCCTGACTTTGACCGAACCCATATAGGCAGCTCTAGTTGGATTCCCTTAGGATACCAAAATAATTGTGTGAATAATAATAATAAAATCGCGCCTTCATCACCCCCGGTTGGTGATTGAAGTGAACCCCGCCTAGGACTCGGTTAGAAATTTTTGAGACCGACCACGTTGGAGGAATAAGGTTGGAACAATTCGTTTTGCTTGCTATGTGTTCTTCACCATTTCGTGACACATCGCCGACGCATGCATAACATACCATAATCACCACTTTCCATACACATGACATACCATACACAAACATCTTTGTGTGATACTAACCCACATTTTTATGCAGCCATTTTGCATTTTATTTCGTGTGTAAAACATTAATTCATTCGCTTGTCATCCATACTAACAATTTCTTTTTCAGCCATAACATTAAACTTGTGTGATTAGCATTTTATTTTTGACATAGCATACATAACATCATTATGTATGTCATGCATCCTAACCCACGTTGTTGTGCAGCCATTTGCATATTGTGTGACATGTTCATTCACTACATTTCACTTAAATTAAATTAAGGGGCATTTCAAGGACGCCTATCATGACCATCCCATCCCATTTCATAACATATCGCCTACCCCAAAATTACCCGTGTTTTGCCAATGCACCGGATTGCATTAGGCCATTCCACCAATATCATTTCATTTAATAAAAGCCACAATGGCCTTAGGCCCGTTTTCGTGTATTAATTTACACGATGCATTTCATGACATCACACCCATCCATCATAAACATCATATAACATTGTGGTCCACATCCGACTACTTCATGACATTAATTCACCATTTAAGGTACTCCCCGAGTGCCCGATTAGTATACATATAGGCACATAACATCACCAAACCATGAAAGGCGTTCCTCGAATGCCGAATCCTTGTCCGTATTCCTGGTACACGTGACTTTCTCATAACATCATTCCATATCATATGCTCAAAAGCATCAAGACCTTGTCTGTGGGCCCGACCCATGCGACCATTTCATATCATCTCATAGACCTATAAAGCGTCAAAACTACGTCCGTGTGCCGGTATACACGTGACCATTTCACAAATTCATTAGGTACCCCAAAGGCGCCGAAGTTCTGTCCGTGTGATGGCCCACACGTGACGTTTTGGCATAAACATTGGGTGTTCTTGGAATGCCTAAAAAAAAATAATAATAATAAAAATAAAAAAAATAAAAAGAAACCATTCATATCATCATTCCATACATAATTCCACTCCATGCATCTCAAGCATACTCAATGCCTTAATTTTCATGTCATATCACGTCATTCATTCACGACCCTAATACCTCCTGTCTACCCCCAAGCAGAATACACTGGAGCGACCTTGGACAAGATCCCAAGCTTCAAGGGCGGCTAGGAGACAGAGGGTAGTCGAGAGTGATAGTGATTCTGAGACCGGGGAAGGCGTGAATATGGCAGAGCAGACACCGAGTATGACTGATGTTCTGAGAGATTTCTTCAGGTCGCAGGATTTCCGTGACATGTTAAAGGAAGAAATGAGGGCTATGGTTAGAGAAGCTGGTGAGACCGGTGATAGGGGAACCGGGAAAGAAAAAGAAGCTGAGTCATCTCAACATGGCGGTGACACTTCAACTAACCTTGAGAAGCTACAAGAGATAGAAGCAGCTATGGAGCAGAAGATGAAAGCCAAGTGTTCTGAATTGGACGAGGTCATGGCCCAGTTGAAGAAGGGGGTCGGGATCAGTGTTGAATCCAAGAAGGGGGTGAACGTTGATGCCATGATCAGTAGGGGCATCGAGACATTTCCTATTGGCTTCCAAGTGCCGAAAGTCCCCACTTACAAAGGAATGGGCTCGTCGGAGGCCCATGTGAATTTATATGCCCGGGTTATGCTAACAGCAGGCGCTACAAAGTAATAATTGATTAATCTTTTCCCCACCACACTGGAGGGAGGTGCTTTAGGATGGTATAACTCACTGTCAGAGGAGGAGCAATCTGACTAGGAAGTATTGTCAGCAGCCTTCATCAAATACTACAGCTTCAATACCAAAATCCAGGTGAAGCTGTATGATTTGGAGAGGGTGAAGCAGAAATTCAATGATTCCTTTGACGAATACTACCAGAGGTGGATGAACAAGATGATCCTCCTAAAGAACCGCCCTGATGAAGACGAGCTTATACAGAAGCTCATTGATGGCAGCAAGGATATTTTCAAGAACAACATGAAATTCCATCCCTTCAAGGAGCTTAGTGAGGTCTATAGCATGGCCATGAAGATAAAAGGGATGAAGAGGAGAAGCCAGCTGGCCAGAAAGGGGGAAGAAGTACTGGGTATAGTTCAGGGTATAGATCAACCGCAGCAGTTGGGTCTGGCAGTAGTTCTGGTTCTGGTTCCAGTAGCAAGCAAGGGCAGTCATCAGAGGTGAAGCAGGTTGAAGTGGCTAATGTGAATCAGCAACAAGGCAACCAGAATAGGGGTCCCGGAGGACAAGGCATAACGCCCTGGACTCTTACTTTGGCAAAGATATTCGCCAAGTGTAGGAATGGTGGCCTATTACAGTCCTTGAGGCCATTTGAGATCCCACCTGAAGCTGACAAGGATAACTTCTGCACTTATCACGTAGTGACAGGCCACCGAACCAACAACTGCTACAAGTAAGAAGCTTATTGACGAGGGAAAGCTGCAAGAACCACCTAAACCTAGCAATAAAACTAACCCACTACCGGCATTCGAGAAGCGGGTTAACATGGTTCAGTCGGGGTTGCCGGCTAACTTTATATTTGCCCAAGTTCTGCAAGCGAACCCTACGATTCAGGCTGTGGCGGTAGGGGAACCCGAAGTGGAACCCGAGTGTGAAAAGGAGGGATGTAAGGAGATCAAACCCATAAGTCTGGATGATCTCGACTCCGAAGATGAGTACGAAGAATTTGACAGAAGAGAGGCTGTTAAACTCCCAGCTGTTGAGAAGCTGAAGATTTCAGAAGTGCAGCACGTGACTCGAAGTGGAAGGGTATATCAGCCGGTAGATCAGACGAAAGATAAAGCACCGATGAATGGGTCGGACAGCACTTTGGCACCAGAAAGAGTTGAGAAAGAAGACTTGGTCATTTCCCAATTGAAGAAGACCCCTGCATAAGCCAGTTTGTAGCATCTACTTATGACCTCCAAAGAGCATAGGGAGGCTTTAGTGAAGAAGCTATCAGAAATTGAAGTCTCCCCTATAGCTTCACCAGAGGCTATGTGCTGCTTGCTAAACAAAGTCTATGCTGGAGCTCCTAATATTGTTTTCTCTGAGAAAGACCTACCAGCAGAAGGAAAGGCCCACAACAAGGCTCTTTACATTAGAGCTTATATCATGGATAAGGTGATGCCGTGTGTTATGGTGGATGATGGCTCGGCTCTGAATATATGCCCGCTAAAAATGTTACCATTTCTAGGCATGAATGAAGAAGTGTTGAAAAGATCCTCGACAGTCATTCGGGCATATGATGATTCTAAAAGGACAGTGATAGGGACATTCGAAACAGAAGTGGAGGTTAGGCCCATTAAGTCCATGGTTGTCTTCACAGTTATCGATATCCCGGTCACATTCTCCTTATTGCTTGGAAGGCCCTGGTCCCATCCTTTGGGAGGTGTTCCTTCCACATTGCATCAGAAGATTAAATTCTCTATGAATGACAGGATTGTGACTGTTGAGGCAGATGCCCAGTCGATGGTAGCTGCAGTGGATGAAGGAGTGGTTCCTTTTGGTGGATTCCAAATTGCTGTCATTAAAGAGGAAGAAACCACAGATACCCTTATGGTCCTTTATGAGAATTACATGCCGGAGTGGCTATCCCGATATCTGTACAAGCGAAACTTTGTCCCGGGAATGGGACTCGGGATTAATTTGCAAGGTGTGCCAGAATTCAAGATCGACTCGGGAAAGTCGAAGCAGTGTAGCCTTGGTTATGTAGAGGGGTCATCCGAGAAGAAGAACCTGAAAAAGCGCAAGAATGGCAGGGCCATGATGAAGCCATTTCTGAAGGCGGGAGAAAGCCTTTACAGGGCCAAGCTGAACCGGTGCTGGTTGGAAATGCCGAGTACCCTGGCTTTGAGATCTTTGCAGATGTTGTGGATTTTGAGAAGAGCCAGGAAGAGCCAGTAGCCCCTGTAATGGAAGAAAAAGCAACTGCTGAATTTGAAATTTTGAAAGGAGAACCATCTGATGTGATAGCAGAAACCATAGAGGTGGCCGAAGAAGAAGATGAAGAGAAAGCCTGTGCTGAAACTACATAAATCATCTCAGATGCTTTGACTGCTGCATTGAACAAAGCTTTTGGGAAATCCAAGCAAGGATTTGGCGAAGAACTGATGGCCAAAGTAAATTTAGACTCTGTGGTTGCTGAAATCGCCAAGATTATGGAAAAAGCTAAGGCAAAGGTGACCGAAAAAGAAGCAGAGAAAGCTGCAGTCCTAGATGATGCTTTGGAAGGGAAGATGGAAGCTGAGGAAGAACAAGGCCCTCCGCCTGTGGAGGATGAAAATGATTTTGTTGTATCTATTTCTTCCATTTTCAATGTAACTGATGTACTTTATGATAAGTTCAATGCAATGAAATCCCAGTTTGCTTACTTGTGTGATGTTTATCTTGATAATTCTGTGCATGCATTTGAATCACCATTAAGCATATTTAGCATACATGACACTGCATTGCATGAAATCAATATAAGTACAGATGAAAACCCTAAAATGGTACTCATTTCACACGAGCTTAAATCCGAGGAAGAGAGAGAATTAATAAGAATACTCCAAAAACATGTTAAAGCTTTCGCCTGGTCGTATGAAGACATACCGGGCGTAGATACAGAAATAGCAGTGCACAAAATCCCGACAGACCCCAAGTTCAGACCGGTAAAGCAGAAATTGAGAAGACTAAGACCGGAATGGGCTACGCTGGTAAAAGAAGAAGTGGCCAAACAGATAGGAGCCAGGTTTCTCGAAGTGGTGGAGTATACAGAATGGCTAGCCAATATTGTCCCCGTGCCTAAAAAGGATGGAAGGGTCAGAGTATGCGTCGACTACAGGGACTTGAACAAGGCCTGCCCTAAGGACAATTTCCCACTACCTCACATTGATGTATTGGTTGATAGTGCAGTAAAAGCAGCAATGTACTCATTCATGGATGGCTTCTCGGGATACAATCAGATTTTGATGGATGTGATCGACAAGGTGAAAACATCGTTCATCACAGAGTGGGGTACCTTCTGTTACAGAGTGATGCCTTTCGGGTTGAAGAACGCCGGTGTCACTTATCAGAGGGCTGTCACAACTCTGTTGCACGATATGATCCATAAAGAAGTTAAAGTGTATGTCGATGATATGCTTGTTAAATCAATAACCTAGGAGGAACACCCTGTTATCCTGGATAGATATCTAACACGCATTGGAGAGTACAACTTGCGGCTTAACCCCAAGAAGTGCATATTTGGGGTCACATCAGGGAAGCTGTTGGGCTATGTAGTTAGCCAGAGGGGTATAGAAATGGACCCAGATAAAATCAAAGCCATCCAAAATATGCCAGCTCCAAAGACAGAAAAGGAAGTCAGATCATTCCTGGGTTCCTTGCAGTATGTCAGCCGCTTCATAGCCAAGCTAACTTCCAATTGTGAGCCAATTTTCAAGCTATTAAAGAAAGATCAGCCAATTATGTGGGATGACAAGTGTCAGCTGGCATTCGAGAAGATCAAGGCTTACCTGGTAAAGCCACCAGTGTTAAGTCCCCCAATTCCAGGGAAGCCTCTGATTTTGTATTTGGCAGTTGAAGAATTCTCTATAGGGGCAATGCTTGCACAGGAACAAGATGGCAAGAAGGAGTATCCCATCTACTACCTCAGCAAAAAGCTGTTGGAGTATGAAACCAAGTATACACTGGTGGAGAAGACATGTGTGGCGATGATTTGGTTGACCAAGAAGCTGCGCCACTATTTCCAATCCTACAAGATACAAGCCGTGGCTAAGGTGGATCCAATGAAGTACCTCTATGAAGCACCAGCATTGGTTGGGAAGTTGTCTAGGTGGTTGTTACTTTTGTCTGAATTCGACATCGGGTACATCACGAAGAAGACCATTAAAGGGCGAGCCGTGGCAGAGTTTCTGGCAAACCAACCCCTAGAATCAGATTACACAGAGAACCTGGAATTCCCTGATGAGCAGCTAGCCATGGTGGAAGTGAAAAGATGGGTCATGTGTTTCGATGGGGCAGTGAATAGAAAAGGCGCAGGAATCGGAGTCCTTATAGCAACACCAGATGGTGAGGTCATTCCTTTATCCAAAAGGCTGATCTTTCCTGTAACCAATAATGGAGCGGAATATGAAGCATGCTTGTTTGGAATGGAGACTCTGTTAACCTTAGGAGCAAATGATGTCTTAATTGTTGGTGACTCACTTCTAGTGATCAGGCAAGCTCAGGGTGAATGGGAGCTAAAAGAAGAAGCCTTGCGGCCTTATTTGGAGCTGCTACAATTCAGAAAAGGTTTATTCGGCCAGTGTGAATTCAGACATGTCCCCAGGGATGAGAATAAGATGGCTGATGCATTAGCTACTTTGTCCTCCATGTGGGAAAATCCAGAAGAGACACAAGCTCAACCATTGGTCATAGCCACTTCCAGGCATCCTTGCTTCAAAGTGCACGAAGTGATGGAATTATCAGCTGAAGAAAAGCCATGGTTCTTTGACATCTACCGGTATGTTAAGGAGGGAAAGTACCCAGAAGAGGCCAGTGCTACTAACAAGTTGACCTTAAGAAAGCTGGCCAGTCAATTCAGAATCTTCGAGGACAAGTTATACAAAAGAACAGCACATGGGGTTCTTTTAAGGTGTCTAACAGAACAAGAAGCAGAAGATGTGATGCAGCAGGTACATGTAGGATCTTGTGGGCCACATATGAATGGACTTGCCATGGCTAGGAAAATCATGAGACAAGGGTACTTCTGGATGACGATGCAAGCAGATTGTATAAGAAAAGTGAAGAGATGTCATGAATGTCAGATCTATGCAGAAATTAGTCATCTTCCTCCACTTGAACTTCAGAATCTAGCTTCTCCTTGGCCGTTTTCAGCATGGGGGATGGACATGATTGGTGAAATTCATCCAGCTGCATCTAATGGGCATAGATTCATAGTTTTGGCAGTTGATTACTTCTCCAAATGGGTCAAAGCGGAATCCTTCACTAATGTTACAGCCAAGCACATGGTCAAGTTCATCCAGAAGAACCTCTTCACTCGGTATGGGATTCCTCACCACATAGTAACTGATAATGGAGTACAGTTTCAAGGGGCGACAGCTGAGCTACTTGTAGAACATGGTATTGAACATCATAAGTCTTCCCCATACAGGCCTCAGGCTAATGGTGCGGTAGAAGCAGCTAACAAGGCAATAAAGAAGATCTTGTCAAAGATGGTAACCACTTACAGGGATTGGGCCGATAAACTGCCTCATGCTCTCTGGGGTTACAGAACCAGTGTCAGAACGCCGACAGGAGAAACTCCTTATGCCTTGGTATATGGAATGGAAGCAGTGTTGCTAGTGGAGATAGAACTCAAGTCACTCAGAGTTGCCCTGGAAGCTCAATTACCAGAGACTGAATGGGTTCAAGCTAGATATGAGCAGCTTGCTGCACTAGATGAAAGGCGACTAAAGGCACTAGATCACCTGCAGATGTATCAGCGCAGAATGGCTAGAGCCTATAATCGAAATGTGAAATACTCCAAGCGGCAATTGAAAGCAGGAGATTTGGTCCTAAAGCAACTAAGGCCTTCAAATGTTGATGTTAGGGGCAAGTTCAGACCTAACTGGGAAGGACCCTATGTGGTGAAGAAGGTGCTATCAAAAGGCGCTGTCAGCATTATGGACATGGATGGAAACGAGTTCACCAACCCGATCAACCAAGACAGGCTAAAGCTTTATCATGTATAAAAAAAAAGAGGGAGAGAGGTCTGCTAGGTTGAAAACTCGAAAAGAGCGGTCTAGGCAAAAGTTAAGACCCGAGAGAAAATAATCAGTCGGAAAACCTGAAAAGGACGACTGGTGACGGATTCTGGCACAATGTGAAATGTGTATCATTTAGGAACCAACTTGTTTCAAACGTATTTATTTTGACTTCATCAATAAAGTGAAGTGTTTGTTTAAATATATTTGCATGGTTATGACAAATGCACAAACAATATTGTCTCGCATAAACACACATTCAAAGAAAGTACTTTGCATTCAACTGATCAATATCATCGCATTATTTGACAAATGAAAATGTATCAAATACATGCAATTTAAAATCTCTTACCGTCCTCTAAAGTCCCGTTCGTCTTCCCAAACGAGCAATAAAGGGTCACAACACCATTTAGTCAAATCTTTAAAAAAAAAAAAAAAGGCTCGCTAAGGCGAAAACCGAGAAGGCGCTTTAGGCAAAAGTTAGAGCGGCTCGCTGGCCTGAAAACCCGAGTTGGGCAACCCAGGCAAAAATTAGAGCCCTTACAAACTCATAACTTCCCCACAAAGCAGGAAAAAGCAGAATGTCCCTAGTATCCCCCGCGGAATTTGTCTCATCACTCCCCAGCAGAGTTTCCCCTACTATTCCCCAGCGGAATCTACATAAAGAACACCGTCAATTAATTCCCCGCAAAGTCGCCATGTTACTCCCCAGTATGGTCAACACAAAGAACCCACAATTGTTTCCCCAGTCGAACTGCCACACTCTTCCCCAGCGGAATCTCTACAAGGAACACTACGATCATTTCCCCAGCAGTCACCTCACTCTTTCAATAATCACCAAACAATGCCCCGAGAAAAGCAAAATCAACCAGGGACACAACAGATCTCCCCAGCGGAGGACAGAAACATCCAATAATAGAAAATACATACATGTACATATACATCATCATGCATCCATACATTGCATATATCAATTACTTATCCCCGGCTAGTCTTCATTCTTGATCGAAGGGGCAAAAATTTTTGTTTAAAAATCTCTCGATCAAGGAATGAAGACTTGCCATTTTAAGTGCAGGAATTCATCCCCAGCTCAATATCCTCAGCAAGTCAGCAGATCCGCCTCGAGTAATGTAAACTCGGTATCGGCCCAGGTCCGCTCCATTATCTCAACTTTCTCCAGCGAGTCCGCCTCGAGTAATGTAGGCTTGGCATCGGCCCAGATCCGCTCCATCATCCAAGTTCCCCAGCAGATCCGCCTCGAATAATGTAAACTCGGTATCGGCCCAGATCAGCTTCATCTATTTCCCCAGTAAAGTTCGCCTCGGGTAACCTAGACCCGGTATCGGCTAATCTCTTCATCAATTTCGCCTCAGGTAACCTAGACCCGGTATCGGCCAATCTCTTCATCAACTCGCCTCGGGTAACCTAGACCCGGTATCGGCTAATCTCTTCATCAATTTCGCCTCGGGTAACCTAGACCCGGTATCGGCCAATTTCTTCATCAATTTCGCCTCGGGTAACCTAGACCCGGTATCGGCTAATCTCTTCATCAATTTCGCCTCGGGTAACCTAGACCCGGTATCGGCCAATTTCTTCATCAATTTCGCCTCGGGTAACCTAGACCCGGTATCGGCTAATCTCTTCATCAACTCGCCTCGGGTAACCTAGACCCGATATCGGCCAATTTCTTCATCAATTTCGCCTCGGGTAACCTAGACCCGGTATCGGCTAATCTCTTCATCAACTCGCCTCGGGTAACCTAGACCTGATATTGGCTTATTTCATCCCCAGTATCGCCTCGGGTAACCTAGACCCGGTATCGGCCTATCTCATCAGAAGATTCATCATCGCAGGTATTATGGACCTGGAACTAGATGTCGAATTTGATCACGCGAGGGGCAGCTGTAAGCGCCGGAATTTAAAAAAAAAAAAAAGAGTTATAGTCGTACGACTATAGTTACAGTCGTACGACTGTAATGTCGGACAGACTGCAGGAACCCATACCTCTGCAGCAGAAATGGAGGAGACAGAGAGAGGGAGCATTAATTGCTCCCTTGTTGCAGCAAGCAAGCAAAAAATCAGGGAGATAAAAAGGAGAAGGAGGAGAAAGAAGGGGGATTGGAAAAAATCTGGTGAAATCTAGAGAGAGAAAGAGAAAAGAAAAGAAAACCACAAAAACTCATTTTCTTCCCCTTTCAATTTCCTTAATTCTCGAAATCAAGATTAAAACTTGTTAGAAATCCCTAGGTTAATCAATTAAATTCACAACCAAATCAAGAATTCAGACTAAAACAATCAGAATCCTTTGCAATTTGGATTTTTGGACAAAAAGCTCTCAACTTCCATTCCAAAGGAAAAAGTGCGAATTTGTTGGGATCGGAGCAACGCCAGGGGTCAAAACGACTTGGAATAGCTTCTAAAAAGGTAGTCACTTCCTTTCCTTACACTTTTTCTCGCTTTCTGGGTGTTTGAAGTGAGTTTTGTGCATTTTCGTTTTCTTGTTTCTGGAAATTAAGAACAGTCGCACGACTGTTCTTGGTTTTCATGAACAGTCGTACGACAGTATATACAGTCATACGACTGTTCTTAATTTCCAGTTGATTTTTCTTTCGATTTTGACTCAAAATGAATTTTTGTTGAAATTCTGACCTTGAATCGATTACAGTCGCACGACTGTAAACTACGGTCGTACGACTGTAATCCTTGTTCCAGAATCAGAATTTCAGCCTTCATCCCCAAAAATTCCCGAAAAATCCCAAAAAAAAAATTAGAAAACCTCAAAAATCATCAAAATGAATTTTGTTGTGTGCATCACGACCATAGATTCAATTTTCTGCTAAATTCGCATTTAGAACAATTCAACGACGGAGACCCAGTTCTCCCGAAAACCGACCTACTTAACATATGAAAAATGCACGTAAACCGATAAAATTGTTTTCAAAATGATTTCCCCACAAAAGCAAAAATACAGGGACGTTTCAAAATGTTTTCCAGGTCTAACCGGGCCGGCTAGCCGAGCCAACCCGGTTACCCCCTAAATGCATGCCCCCAATTCTTGATTTCCCAATTCTGTCTATTTGAGTCCTAATTGTGGCGTGCCGTATAAATTGTGCTAACCTTTGTTTTACAGCTTTTATTTATATTTATTTTTAATTTTATTTGTATTTTAATAGAATTAATCGTGTATCCTAGACGGTTGTATTTTTCTAGATTCTCGTGTATATAGGCGATTGTATAAGTGAGGCGAGAGTTTTTTTTTTTATTTTTTCCATTCGATTTGGTTGTAAGCCCATTAATATTTATTTCTTTTCCTTATTTTGTATTAAATATTTTGTGTGCGCGCTGTATGCCTTTTATATTCAATAAAACAGACTTTAGATTTTGAAACACCATTTGAGAATATTGGCAATATTTATTTTAATTAGACACGAAATAAGGGACTTGTCCGGACCCGAATCTCTGGATAGTGTAGCGGCCGTTCGTCCGGTTCAGCTACGTAAGAATTTCCCGGTGAAGCTGAGCCGGGTGGCGACTCTACAATATTCATTGAGACTTAGGTCTCGGTTCTTTTATGCGTTAATTCCATTTATTTTCCAAAACGTGGATTTCCATTATAAAAACCCCACGCGAGGGAAGGGCCCACCCGAGATCGTGGCGCCCCATTCTGAAAGGGAGTCCCGCGTACCGTCGAAAACGCGTCGTCCGCTCACACATGCCCCCATGCATGTACCTATTAACTTGGTTGACATTCCATGTCCAATGACCGGTAAGACACCGCCATACAACCAGGTTAATGATAGTCTCTTGTTCCATTCATTCCCATGACTGGAACAGACTACGGATCTATTTATGGTCATATCGTTTACCCTATCCATGGTCTTACTGCCAAGTGCATGACACTTGTCATCATGGATATAGATATGTCCATTGGATACTTCATTTAATATACTGTACAAGATAAATATAATAAATGAATTGATGCCTTTATTAATAACACAAATAGTACAATACATAAATCCAATAAATGTATAATACAAATACAAGGACCAATGCCTCGGGACTAGGGCATTTCCAACACTATTCCACTATAGGATTGACCCCCTGGCGTCCCTCCAATCCACACCAAATTGCTTCTTCTCTCCTTAAGTTGGGGTTGAGAATTTTGGTCCAAAAATCTCCAAATGTTAGGGATTCTGATGATTTTAAGGTCTGAGATTGATTGAGTTTCAATGTTAAGTCGTTAACCTATGATTTCTAACTGGTTTTAGACATTAACATTCAAGAATTAAAAGAAGAAGAGGAAGAAAAAGTTTTTGGCTTTTGGGTTTATTTTTTCTCCTCCTTTCTCTCTATTCTCTCTCTAAGATTTCAGAATCCGAAAGC
The DNA here is from genome assembly GCA_039660915.1 of Euphorbia tirucalli. NCBI lineage: Eukaryota > Viridiplantae > Streptophyta > Magnoliopsida > Malpighiales > Euphorbiaceae > Euphorbia > Euphorbia tirucalli. The sequence goes on along the minus strand of CM077636.1, from coordinate 35,616,406 downwards.
CAGCCCCCTATTCTTCTCTTTTTTTCTCCTTTTATGTCTGATTGCTCTTTTTCCTCACCAGAATCTGGGCATTAATTGCCCAATCTTTCCCCTCTTCTTTCTTATGCCATGGGTATGGTGTTCTGCACCTGCTCCGATCTTACAGTCATACGACTGTAATGTTTCAATTACAATCGAACGACTGTAACGACAGTCACACGACTGTAAATTACAGTCGTGTGACACCTGCACTTTTTTTTTAGGATGGAAAATTCCGACGCTTACAGTAATTTAATTCCAATTGGCTAAATTTAATTACCCCTAAATAAAATCACATTTCAATAAATACAATACATGTATTTAATTTTCCTTCTAAGGAAAACAATTTAATTAATTGTTTACTTTATGTAATTCAATTAATTGATTAATTAATCAATTACATTATGTAAACTTATTAATCAAATTAAATCAACCCAATGTTAATTAATTACCTTGACATCGAATGTCAGCTAATTAATTAACGCATTCCTTCCAATGTACATTACATGTAAAATTTCTATAAGTTCCGACTCAGTTGATTTATGTGCATGATTCTATGGGTTTGTCTTTATGTTGACAATGGGCCCAAGGTCCACAAATTGTAATTGGGTTCTAGCAAACCGTTACAGCCCCTAATTAAGACAGAGATACAGCAGTCTGTTGAAGACACTTACTGAGCACGGGGTTTTTTCCCGATCTCTGTGATGAAAACCTACTGTTACTAGTTAAATAGATGAACATGAGTCAGATTTAAGAATGAGCAGGATAATGCCTGAAATGTTCTCAAATGGCCTGAAATTCAGAAGAGTCCTTGATCCAAAACCCTGAGAAGTCCCTCGAGAGATTAGGAAGCTTAGGTGCATGTGCATACTCTGTCTACAGTCGCACGACTATAACTCTATAGTCACACGATCGTAGTTAGAGTCGTACGACTCTAGTTTTTGACTCAACAGATTCCTAAATGTGAAAGAATTCTATTTTGGCTCAGATTTTGGGTATGATTTATGGGAATTAGGGCGTCAGAACAGAGAACAAAAAAGGCAGAAACACAAGGAAAGGGAGGAATCAATTCTAAAAATTAAGACAGCATTCTAGTGAGAGAAAGAGGGTTTTAGAGAGAGAAAGTTAGAGAAAACTAAGGAAAATCCATAAAAACCAAGACACGGAGAGAATACATTAGAGAAACACATTGTGTGAGGATTCCCAATCTGATATCCTTCATTCAAAACCATTCTCGCGTTCATTCGGGTCAATTCGGGACACGTGTTTGAGAATTTCGGGTCATTTGGAGATTCTAGGCGGATTCCGACATCCACATCCGACTCCGGTCATCAAAGCATACTGGAACACAAAATAGGTAAACTCTAAGAGGCCTTAAAACTCATTTCATGTTGATTTGTGATTGATTCGGTGTTTAAAAATTTATCCGAAAAACTGTCTGTGCAACTACAGCCGCACGACTGTCGTTGCTGGAAACCCAAAAATCCCAAAAAATCCCAAATTCGACTGAATACAATCGGCTTTCCCGTTTTAAATGATTTTTCATGATTTTATTCGGTCAAATCACATCTGTACACTATAAAATTGTGGTTTTCGGATTTCCAATGATACGGATGTGCGATTTAGGGTTTTTTTGGTTTCTATTCTTGGAATTCATGGCTATTAGATCCTTAACCGGATTCTTGGTCCAGTGATAATGGACTCTCAGATTTCCAGAATCCCTAGAAATCATCAAAATCGGTCAAAACGAGTGATTTTAGAAAACAAGAAAACCACTCTCGGGCACTGTTCATTACAGTCGCACGGCTGTAACCATTACAGTCATACGATTGTAAATTACAGTTTCACAACTGTAATACACCCGCACGAATGTAATATAGGGCAGAAGGCAGAATCATAGGACGACCCGCATGGACGTCGTCGCGTGATGCTGTCATCAGAATCAAACTTGTTTTTGGCATGTTTCCAGATGGATGTTTGGAATTAGGAATCCTTACGAATGGAACTCAGAGTTCCGGGATAACCGACCCACTAAACCCAAGAAATTTGCATGTAATTGAGCCAAACCATTTTCCAAAACCGTTTTCAAGCACAAAAAAACCTACAAGGCGTTTCTAAAACCGTTTTCCAAGTCTAACCGAGCAAGTCGCTCGAACTTCTCAGTTATCTCCTAAATGCATGTCCCCACTTCTTAAAATACCTATTCTGTCTTGTATGGGTCTTATATGTGTTTGGGATATATCTGTGCTAACCATTTGTTTTGTAGCTTTTATTTTTATTTTTTTTTTATTTTGGATGTATTTCATAGATTAATCATGTATTCTAGGCGATTGTACTTTTTAGATCCTCGTGTATCTAGGCGATTGTAATGGTGAGGATGAGAGCCTTTTTTTCCTTTTTCTAGGTTGTAATAAGGTCTCTATTTCTTTTTGGTTTATTTTTGGATGTATGGTTTATATTTCCGCACTTTAATTTTATGTACTTTATTCTTGTCATCTGAATAAGCATGGGCTAGTAGTAAAGGATTAAATTGGGTAGAGAAAGATAATAAATGAGTAAACTATTTTCATATGCACTTATAAATGAATACAAGCTTGAGGTTGAAGAGGTAAGTTGCCCGAACCCTAAATCTCTGGATTAGGTATAGTAGTCTACACTTGGTAGGGAGCTGTACCGAAATTTCTCGGATGAGCTGATCCAGGTGGCAACTTGGTCATTGATCTTGAAATTTAAGTTTCGAGGTCTTTAAGTAATAAAATGGGAAAAGGTTTTCTACAAAAGGATTTCCAAAAAGAATCAATGGTTTTCCTAAATAAGATCATCAAACCCCATTTTCAAACACTAAACATTTCCCACTTCATTCTCTTTTTCCCCGGTTTGCTTCTCCACGCATTCCGTTTAAAAAGGTCGTCTGCTCACACTTACCCAGTAATAATCTCATATTGTCCTTTGCCAAATGACATCAATATGAATAAACAAGAGGCACAATGTCCATCATCCTCTTCTACTGTTTATTATATTTCTTGATCTTGAGTGAACTGATTAATCAAATAAGTAACCAACTTATTTGGGTATGGCTATACACTTATCAATCCCACTCATCAAGTAGCCAGTGATATTATCTTGGTGTTACCCAAGTGGTAATTCCATCACTTTATCATCAATACCAATATGTTCACTGGCCCACCCGATCATACCCATATTTAGCATCCTTTTACAGACCTGTTAGGCGTATGTCAAAGTGAACCAGATTCCATATTGATACTATAATGAAATGTGGTCTGAGGAAAGAAGACACCTACTCAAGAAAGACTTATGACATGCTAACCATGTGGCTTTCTTATGCGGATCGATCCAGTCCCATGTGAATGACATGTACCGATATTCACGACTTACTTTACAAGTACTATGGCTAGTTAAGAACTACCATACAGTTATCGAATATACAAGTCTGTGATTCTATTCATTCCTATGATTAGAGTAGACTTGGGATATGTTTAATGATTATCAATCAATAGATACTCTATTCATGTTATAGCACAAGATATAAATGGAATAGATAAAATTCCTTTATTAATGTGACACAAATAATGTATACATACAAACAGTTTTAATGTAAAATACAAAATACAAGAATCCAATATCCTAAACAGGGATACTTTACAATTTCCATGAATTTGACTTTGATCTGCTTAGCCACTTCATCCTTAACCTTTTCCGCCCATTCTGGTTTGAGACGTCTAAGCTTCTACTTCACCGATTTGCATTTAGGATCAGTGGGAATTCTATGTTTTGTGATCTCCCTGTCAGATCCAGGTATATCTTCATGTGACCAAGCAAATGTTTTGACATGCTTCTCGAGGACTTTTATAATCTCTCTCCTTTCCTCATGAGTAAGATCATTTGAGATGGATACCATTTTGGGATTTTCATCCTTTCCCAAGTTAATTTCATGCAATGGAGTATCATGTATGCTAAACACATTGTATGAATGCTTGAATTTATGCATAAATCCATCAGGAAAAACATCACACAAGTAAGCAAAGTTAGACTTTATTGCATTCAAGGCCTCGAAGAAATGGATACATAGAAGTCTTTTCCTCTTCCACATACGGAGGGTCTTCACTGGAGGCTACCACAGCTTTAACTGCCTTCCCTTCCAACAGGTCTTCCAGATCTGATTCCAGGGGCTCCTTTTATGCATCAAAAAGGGTAGATTCTTTCGTCAATGCTTTCTCTGTGCCCATCACCCTAGCTAATTCAGTTGCTGCCTCCTTGAATTGATGACCCATAAGGCCTTTTTTCAGAAGGGCAAATAATGCCCTAAAGACAGTGTCCACCACTGCATCAATATCCTTCACTCCCTGACCTTTCTTGTTGGGCTTCTTGTTCTGGACAACGCATCTACAGGCTTTTCAGATTTTAGCAAAACTACTGGTAAGACAACTTCTTTTCCTTTCTTATGTTCAAGCTTGAGCATGCCTTCAATTGGTTCCACCCTATATTTAGAGAACTCTATGACGTCAATAAAAATTTCAAATCCAGGGACCACATCTTCGTGGGCTCGGGCTTGCGATCATAAGACCTACTAGTGGCATGGACAAAGCTATCCACAAGGTGCACTACTTTCCATTTGGGCCTGTTCTTTGAGGGCTCTCCTTTATATCCAAGGTATGCCTGATGTGTTTGCCCAATATGAACATCAATATGCCTTGTTGATGTGTTCCTAGGCCCTTTCCCGGGATGAATTTCTGCTTCTCTAAATATTTTTGGACCCAGTTTACGAACATAGGTTCCTTCCCCTTCTCACTAAGTACGAAGGCAACTTGGAACTCGATCATAGGCTGATCGGAGGTGCTCAATGCATTTGGGTCGATGAGTTTCACTCTGGGAATCTGTGCCATCTAGCAAAGTTTGGGTAGCAACTCGTCAAGCTCAGAATATTTCTCCTTTAGTTTCCTCTCAGCTGCCGACTCAGTTAGTACCTCTTTAACTCTCCCAGAAGCATCCCCCTGCTCTGACTGATAACCTCTATCCTTTGCTGGTGCTTGTTTGCCAAAATTCCCACGATCTATGTTCTATTCTATCTGTCTATTATTGATCCCCCTGATTTGCCACAGGCTCTGCTTGCCTATTAGTAATGATGCTACCTATAACGACCTGCACCTGACTGCGAATGCTAGCTCTGAACTCATCTAAACAGTAAAGATCTCTAATGGCTACCACTACAAAAGCGGTGATAATAATGGCATTCTGTTGGTTGGTGTTTTGTTGATCTCCCATCTTTGCAGTATTTTCCTCTAGTACAAACAAACTGTCTACACCCAAAGTCTAAATTTGTTCCTCCTGTTTTGACTCTAACTTTGACTCTAACTCTACAACCACTAACCCAGATGCCACACTGACTGATCTTGGTCTAGTTCTTCATCTTGGTTGAGGATCTGCATAATTGACTCTCTCTAATGTTCCTTTGGGAGGGCAATTCCAAATTACAGATAGTCATAAGCTTACATTAGCATTATAGATGAATGCATGACAGTCCTTTAACCTAAAGCGATATGTATGCATACATGTATGGATGACATGATATGATTGATGTGTGATATGCGTATGACATAAATTTTTATGCAGGATAGGTGGGGATCTGATACTCGAGGGGAATACAGATAGGGTTCAATACTCGGGGAGTATTAAATAAGGTTAACTAGATTCTGCTAGTCACAATCGTATGAGTTTATATACGAACAGAGATTCAGCACCCTTGGGGAACCTGAGGGTGATATTAGACATTTTCGAAGTCTTTGGACCTAAAACAACCTAAGGTTTTTAGTTCATATGAGTCTACACATGGACAGAGGTTCGGTAATCGGGGAGTATTGAAAAGGGTTAACTAGATTATGCTAGTTACAATGATAAACGTATGAGTCTGCATACGAATAGAGGTTCGGCGTCCTTGGGGCAATTAAGAGCAGTACTAGAAGATTGATTATGATCGATTTCATGGGATTCCTTTTCATAAACAGACTAGTCTTAATTCTTTAGTGTGTTCCTTAAATCTGAGCAGGACTATAACACATTAATTGTTAAAAAGAGGAGATATAAGATGACATTCCAATGCAATTAATTCTTTTTTGAAAGAAGAAAATAAAAGATCTTGACTACAATTTTACATATCAATGCTGGAAGAAAGTAGTTTGCCACATGATCTGATATTTAAGGGGATGTATAACATTGTTCACATTGATGAGAAGTGGTTTTATATGACAAAGAAATATGAAAATTACTACTAGTTACCTAATGAAGATGAACCATTACGCATATGCAAGAGCAAAATTTTCATTGAAAAGTTATGTTTTTAGTTACTTTAGCTCATCCAAAATTTGATGCACAAGGGAATGAAACATTTGATGGAAAAATTGGTGTGTTTCCTTTTGTTACACAAGAACCAAAATAGAGTAGTGCTAATAGAGCTATAGGTACAATGGAGACTAAACTGATAACTTCGATGAATAAAGAAGGTATAAGATCATACTTAATTGAAAAAATAATACCTACTATAAAGGCAAAATGGCCAAAAGATGATATAATGAAACCAATATTTATTTAGTAACACAATGCAAGGATGCACATTGGTTGTAATGATAATGAGTTTTGTAGAGCCTCCAGGCAAGACGGATTTAATATCTAATTAATGTGCCATCCTACTAACTCTCCTAATTTGAATATTTTGGACCTTGGCTTTTTTAGTGCTATTCAATCATTACATATAAGGAGTGTCCTAAAATAGTTAATAAGCTTATTCATGCTGTTAAGAAGTCATTTGAGAATTTTTCTGTTGCTAAGTTTAACCATATATTTTTGACATTACAGTTGTGTATGATCGAAATCATGAAAGAAAGAGGCAACGACAAATACAAAATTCCACATATTAATAAAGAAAGGCTGGAAAAATAAGGCAAACTTCTTGTTCGACTAAGGTGCGATGCTTCATTTGTACAAGATGTTCTGCAATTTTTAAGTTAAACAAGTTGCCTTAGTATAAAATATTTTATTGTTTTCTTAAGAGTTAAACTACACCTATAGAAATGTTTTTATTCTGAATTTTTTTAAGTGGAACATTACATTTTCGAAGAAATGTTAATGACCTAGGAATAGAGATTTTATTAGGTGTTTATCTATATATCAAAGAAAAATCAACATACACTTGAATAATATACTTTGAAAATTAATCTAGGATATGTGGTGCTTTAATTGATTGTTTAACAAAATAATCATAGGATAGTTGGTTATTATAATGTTCTTAATTGATACTTTTCGTGTGGCATTTCCTTCTTTCTTTTTATACTTTCTTCAAATTTGTTTGTGTTTTGAATATCCAAGCTAATAATTGGTGTTGTCATTTGCTAATGTTTGGTTTTGCAGGCAAATTATGAGATGGATTGAGTCCAAAAGATTGTGCATTTAAAAGTAAATGATGTTTTTGTATTTGTCAAGTACCAACTAGCAAAGTAAAGCTTATGCTTATAACAGTGTAAGACTCTTTTAAAACATTTATATAAGATCATTAACATCCTCTATATATAATTGTTGCATTTTTCAGAAACTGATCATCAGTTTCAGCTTAAATTATATATCTAGTCCAAAAGAAATATGTACATATATAAACAAAAGTTGCTAAAACATACTGCTATAATTTTTGGAGCTACTGGGCTTGTAGCATCCGATCCAAAATCCTGATTATATTTTCATATCATGTGACTTGCTATATGCTCAAGGAACAAAAAAAAAAAAGCTCTCATCTGCTACAAAAAGTATTATCAAATGAGTTCTAGTTTACAAAAGCAATGAATGATAAGAAGATAATATGGCTAGAGATTGTAGTATGGCTAGAGATTGTAATTAAAAAAATATTTGTACACACAGATTTTAAAGATTTGGCAAACTAGGATTTGTTGGATTGTGCATCTTGCTTTATTTCTCATAAGTTTTCATGACTGAAAATGTAATTTCATATGTTCATCAACTGCATTTTAATGCCTCTCATCCCATTTATGCAATATTTTGCTATCCTATCTAGTTCAACAATTCTTTTAAAAAATAAGATTATTTACGGGCAACCCAAACCCAATAAACTCTAACACCAAAAGCTTTCCTTCCCAAATAACATAATTTTAGATCTTAGATAAACAAGAAAAATGAAAATTGTATGACAATAAGAATCTCACATTGACTAAGTCGTCTATCTCAAAAATCCTTGCACATGAACAAACTTCAATAGAAACTAAGAGGCAAATAGTAGCAACGGTAGCAACAATAGTAGTTAAAAATAGATTACTACCACAATATGAATTGAGAAAAAAAGGATAAAGGTTGTAGCTTCTGAATTCAAGGATTTTTATATATAACTCTCAAATGAAAACATGTGCTTCTTGATCAATCAGTATAACTAAATTTTAATTTCATTCATATCATTCTAAAGAATCCTTAAATTCATTAAAATCTTAACTCCAGACATATATAAATTATCTTTGATAATAAATGCTTGATTAGGAGATTCAGTTAATAAGAAAAATATCAAATTTACCATCTACATCTTCAAACTAGGAGTGTATATACTAATCTTAGTACTATTATGATGAGTTGTACAAAAGAATGTTCTTTTCAATGAAATATGAAAATATTTAACACAAATAAAATCACTTTATCAAAATTATCTTTTACAAGAATATAGTAGGTTATTAAGGAAACCAATGATCATAGACTACATATAGAAAAATAAGGAAAAAGATAGAAATTGTAGAAGAAAAATTAATCAAACTTCTGATAACATAAATGATTTTGATACATAAAATCTAAAAAGAAATTTCAATAGAAAGAAACAATTCACAAAAACAATGAAAAACATGTAGCAAAGCTCCCTTTTCATGTTGTTACATATGTGTAATATATAGAAACTAATCTAATTAATACATATATATTTAACATAGATCTGCACCAAAAGATACGTACTACTTTTAATATGAATGAGGCAAGTAAATTTTCAATATCGCCATAATTACTTTTTTAATTTCTCTTTTCTTGAAATTGTCTTCTTCCTCTTCATTATCAGGAAACTTGTTTAAATTAAACCCACCATCAGCCGGTAAATTCAAATGCGCTGCTAGTAAATTCAAGTCTATATTGAGTGAATGAATAGCCTTCATCTTCCTCTCCATGGAATCCTTTACTCATTCGATTTTAATTTCTGCAATTTTGTTCTTCATTTTTTTCAATCTTTGCTAGACAAAATCTGAAAATTGTCTTACTCCTTTTAAGGAGTGATTTCCAGAAACAATTCATCTGTTAGTTTGGAGATAGAAGATTGAATGACGACCTTTTTATTTGTTTGATCAAGATTTCTAGATAGCTTCAATTTACAATGCTAAGAATAAATAGAGGTAGTCTTAAAAAAAAAGGGGCCAAAGATATATAGATAAAAGAAAACGTCATATAAATAGGAATTTTAAAAATTTAGTTAAACGTCTTATATATGGGAATAAAGGGGAGTATTAATTAAATAGAATTCAGAAACTTTAGTGGGAATTAGACTTTCTCTCTATAAATAGGGAGGCTTAGGTCTGATTATTTAACACAATTGATATAATTGATTTTCTCTAGAATAATCACTAGTTAAACTCTTTTCCTCTCTCTCCATAATTTTGGCTCTCTATCTCTCTCTCTCTCCCTTCATTGACTTTTAGATGATGTAGACTTATTATTATTATGCCCTACTCACGGATAATAATCCGACCACTAACACGTACATGATTCTTTCCCTTATGCTAAAGGTTGACAAGATTATTGTTGAGTTCGGTTTTGATGATCACAATTGACATTTTTAAAATAATGAGCTTTATAAGGTCAAACGTTTTTATTTTGAGAAAAGCTCTTTTCAGCATACTTGGTTTATGAGATAAAGAACAACTCACATTCCATTTTATTTATCATAAAGAGGTAAAGAAAGTATCAAATATATATATATATACACACACACACACACATATAGAGCATATGAGATAAAGGTTTAATAATCCATATTTGCCTATCTCATAAATGCTTATGACTTGAAAGTTTCTTTTATATATATATTCTGTTGGAAATGCCCTAGTCCCGAGGCATTGGTCCTTGTATTTGTATTATACATTTATTGGATTTATGTATTATACTCATTTGTGTTATTAATAAAGGCATCAATTCATTTATTATATTTATCTTGTGCAATATATTAAATGAAGTTTCCAATGGACATATCTATATCCATGATGACAAGTGTCATGCACTTGGCAGTAAGACCATGGATAGGGTAAACGATATGACCATAAATAGATCCGTAGTCTGTTCCAGTCATGGGAATGAATGGAACAATAGACTATAATTAACCTGGTTGTATGGCGGTGTCTTACCGGTCATTGGACATGGAATGTCAACCAAGTTAATGGGTACATGCCTAGAAGCATAGTAATGGATAGATCCACTAAACGAGTAATCCACATGGTATAGTATCATAATGGATTCTCGTGTAGTACTTGTATGGATCCTTTGACCTGACCATATGATGGTGTTACATGTGAAGTTGCATGCTTAGGGGTACGCCTAAAGGGCCTGTAATAGGGTGCCAAGTATGGGTATTTTCGGGTATGTCTCTAAGCATGGTAATACTATGGATATGCAGAAGGGATTTGTCACTCAGTAGCCCACTGAGAAGATATCACCGGCTTCTTGATGAATGTGACTGATAAGAGTGTGGCCACAACCAAACAAGTTGGAACTTGTTTGTGAGCTTTAGTGCATTCGGGATCAAGTTAATGTCCGACACAAAAGAGGGTGATCAATCCATGCCTCTGTGTTAGACACCGATATCAATGACATGGGATGTACAAGTTTAAACTACAAGGTTATGATATCAGTTAGACTGCCATCTCCATCTTAATTGGGGGTTGCAGTAGCTTGCTAGAGCCCAACTGCAGTCTGTAGGCCATAGGCCCACTGCCAACATAAAGATGGGCCCACGGGATTGTACACATAGAACGACTGAATGCAGACTTAAGGAATCACATGTGTACTTGGAGTATACACTATGGAAAGAGAGGTGTATGTATATTAATTATATTGTAAAGATCAATTGGATTGATCCTAATAATAAAATTAATATATGTTATATTGGCTCTTCATAATTAATTGGATTAATTATGAAATTATTTCCTGGGGAAATATTCATATGTATAGGTTTACATATGATTTTATTTTGTGAAGGTTTAATTTAATTAGATGGATTAAATTAATTGTCAAACTAATTTTAATTTAAATGTAAATAATATATTACTTAGAGTAATATATTAAATACATGGGTATGTTTAAATTGGGCTTGAAATTAATTTAAACCAGAATAATTAAAATTAGACTGGGCCCAAATTAAAACAAGGAAGCCCGCACAGAATGGAATGGAGCCAAGCTGGGCCTGAATTCCCCTAAGGGAATTCGGCCACCCTAGGTATAAAACCTAGGGTGAAAATTTCGGCCACTTCTAACCCTGCACACTAGTAGCCGAAATTTCCATAGCCTCCTCTCCTCCATTGTTTCGTTTTTCCAACGCTAGCACGGGTTGCATTCGTTAGGCGTTCATGTACGAAATCGAGGAGGAAATCTACTTTGGTTTCTACAGTCATCATCCATCTCTAGAAAGAGATTTTTTTGGTAAGAAAATTAATCCCTTTCTGTTTAATTTTAAGTTTTTCAATTTCCATTTCAATTGCCCCTGGGACTGGATTTGAGGAAATCATCGCGTTCTTCCGCGTTTATCGGGTGATTTCCGGTGAAAAATCCCAACAGTGGTATCAGAGCGGGCTTTTGATCCGTGGAAATTGATTAAATTTGGTTGAATCCCATTTTTGAAATTGGAGGTTTTTTGTTGGGATTCATGGTATGGGTTTTATGATTTTTCCCATATGTTTTATACAATGAAATTAATTTTGCATATTGGTTTATGTCATTTTAATTTGTTGTATGTTGTTATAATTCTTGGAGAATTGCCTTATGTTGATGGATGATATTTTTTTATTTAATTCTGTTTATTTAAAAAAAAAATCTGCCTCCCGGGGTGCGGGGCTGCCGGCGGCCGCCGCACGTGGCGGGAGGCGCGGCGGCAGCCGCTGCCTGCTGCTGGACAACAGCTGCCGCTGGGCGGCAGCCGCTGCTGCTGCTAGGGCAACTCTGTTGCCCGAGCTGCAGCGGGCCAGGCCCAGTATTTTGGATTTTGCGGGTTTTGGGCCCGGGGCTCAATTTTGAAATTTTAATTGGTTTTAAAATTCGTGTGTTTAAATTTGTGTAATTTAAATGCGTATGGTTTCTTCAAAGGTCTATTTATGGACTGAAGCAAGCATCCCGTAGTTGGAATCTAAGATTCAATGAGGCTATAAAGGAATATGGCTTCATACAGAATCTAGATGAGCCTTGTGTGTATAAGAGGACTAGTGGGAGCATTGTCACAATACTGGTACTTTATGTAGACGACATCCTACTCATTGGAAGCGACATACCTACACTGCAAGGGGTAAAGCAGTGGCTGAGTAAGTGCTTCGCAATGAAGGACTTAGGCGAAGCTGAGATGATCCTAGGGATCAGGATCTACAGGGATAGATCAAATCGGCTTCTAGGCCTAAGTCAGGCTTCGTACATTGACAAAGTTCTGAAAAGATTCAGCATGGACCGGGCCAAGAAAGGTTTCTTGCCAATGGGCCATGGGCTGAAACTTGGTAAGAAGAACTGTCCTAAAACAAGGGAGGACAGGGAGAACATGAAATTGGTTCCATATTCTTCAGCTATAGGATCAATCATGTACTTCATGTTATGTACGAGACCTGATGTCGCCTTTGCACTGAGTATGACGAGCCGATACCAGCAGGATCCCGGGGAGGATCACTGGAAAGCTGTCAAGGCGATCCTCAAGTACCTTAACCGGACTAAGGATAGCTTCTTAGTGTATGGTGGTCAGGAAGTGCTATCAGTTACTGGGTACACTGATGCGAGCTTCCAAACAGACCAGGATGAGTACCAGTCACAGTTTGGGTATGTATTTTTGCTGAATGGTGGTGCTGTAAGCTGGAGGAGCTCAAAGCAGCCAACCATAGCGGACTCTACAACAGAAGCTGAGTACATCGCTGCGTGTGATGCAGCTAAGGAAGCTGTGTGGATGAAGAAGTTTATCACTAAGTTGGGAGTAGTGCCAACTATCCAGGACCCAGTCGATATCTTCTGTGACAACAATGGGGCCGTCGCACAAGCTAAGGAGCCCCAGTCACACAAGAACACAAAGCACGTGCTCAGAAAGTTTCACCTCATGCGAGAGATCGCGGAGAGAGGTGACATTGCATTGCACCAAGTGGACACCGAGGATAATGTCGCAGATCCATTGACCAAGGCGCTGGCCCAGCCCAAGCACGAGGGTCATACTAGATCTATAGGGATTAGGCCCATGCCTAGTTGGAACTAGTGCAAGTGGGAGATTGTTGGAAATGCCCTAGTCCCGAGGCATTGGTCCTTGTATTTGTATTATACATTTATTGGATTTATGTATTATACTCATTTGTGTTATAAATAAAGGCATCAATTCATTTATTATATTTATCTTGTGCAATATATTAAATGAAGTATCCAATGGACATATCTATATCCATGATGACAAGTGTCATGCACTTGGCAGTAAGACCATGGATAGGGTAAACGATATGACCATAAATAGATCCGTAGTCTGTTCCAGTCATGGGAATGAATGGAACAATAGACTATCATTAACCTAGTTGTATGGCGGTGTCTTACCGGTCATTAGACATGGAATGTCAACCAAGTTAATGGGTACATGCCTAGAAGCATAGTAATGGATAGATCCACTAAACGAGTAATCCACATGGTATAGTATCATAATGGATTCTCGTGTAGTACTTGTATGGATCCTTTGACCTGACCATATGATGGTGTTACATGTGAAGTTGCATGCTTAGGGGTACGCCTAAAGGGCCTGTAATAGGGTGCCAAGTATGGGTACTTTCGGGTATGTCTCTAAGCATGGTAATACTATGGATATGCAGAAGGGATTTGTCACTCAGTAGCCCACTGAGAAGATATCACCAGCCTCTTGATGAATGTGACTGATAAGAGTGTGGCCACACCCAAACAAGTTGGAACTTGTTTGTGAGCTTCAGTGCATTCGGGGATCAAGTTAATGTCCGACACAAAAGAGGGTGATCAATCCATGCCTCTGTGTTAGACACCGATATCAATGACATGGGATGTACAAGTTTAAACTACAGGGTTATGATATCAGTTAGACTGCCATCTCCATCTTAATTGGGGGTGCAGTGGCTTGCTAGAGCCCAACTGCAGTCTGTGGGCCATAGGCCCACTGCCAACATAAAGATGGGCCCATGGAATCGTACACATAGAACGACTGAATGCAGACTTAAGGAATCACATGTGTACTTGGAGTATACACTATGGAAAGAGAGGTGTATGTATATTAATTATATTATAAATATCAATTGGATTGATCCTAATAATAAAATTAATATATATTATATTGGCTCTTCATAATTAATTGGATTAATTATGAAATTATTTCCTGGGGAAATATTCATATGTATAGGTTTACATATGATTTTATTTTGTGAAGGTTTAATTTAATTAGATGGATTAAATTAATTGTCAAACTAATTTTAATTTAAATGTAAATAATATATTACTTGGAGTAATATATTAAATACATGGGTATGTTAAAATTGGGTTTGAAATTAATTTAAACCAGAATAATTAAAATTAGACTGGGCCCAAATTAAAACAAGGAAGCCCGCACAGAATGGAATGGAGCCAAGCTGGGCCTGAATTCCCCTAAGGGAATTCGGCCACCCTAGGTATAAAACCTAAGGTGAAAATTTCGGCCACTTCTAACCCTCACACTAGTAGCCGAAATTTCCATAGCCTCCTCTCCTCCATTGTTTCGTTTTTCCAACGCTAGCACAGGTTGCATTCGTTAGGCGTTCGTGTACGAAATCGAGGAGGAAATCTACTTTGGTTTCTGCAGTCATCATCCATCTCTAGAAAGAGATTTTTCTAGTAAGAAAATTAATCCCTTTTTGTTTAATTTTAAGTTTTTCAATTTCCATTTCAATTGCTCCTGGGACTGGATTTGAGGAAATCACCGCGTTCTTCCGCTTTTATCGGGTGATTTCCGGTGAAAAATCCCAACATATTCGACCTCTTTCATATCTATATGTATATGTATGCCTAAGGTTGGTTTATAAGTTGAGAACATTAATGTTGACCTAAGGTTGGTTTGTTACTTGAGATTATCAAAGTTGACCTAAGGTTTGACTTATGAATATTAAAGAACTTTTGGCATATATCTATATATTTACCATGTTGATCTTATACTCATTTATAAGGTAAGATGTTGACTATGAGGTAGAATATCTTGAGATTATTTTCGACTACATGGGCATATTCTTTTTGATCTCACATTTGGTTACATGGACACATCTACTTTGAGCTCACATTTGATTATAAGGTGAGTTACTTTTTGAGATCATACTTTGACCTCACCTTGACTTATAAGGTGAAAGTCTTAAAAACACAATTTGGCCACATTATGAAAAGAGAAAAACATGTGACTTTATTCACCTAAGGTTACAACCCAAGCTAAGATATTCTTTAACTTGAGATTACATATGACATAATGGTCAAACCTTATCTCAAGACTAAAGAATGCTTTTCACTCCATACTTTATATTTTCGGCTTACAGCTAAGGTTGCACTTTGATCATCATTTTTGTCACATGTCTTTATGAAGAAGAAATCCACCTATACTTTGGCTATGGCCTTATATCTAAAGATCAAACGGCTATGACTTCAACGGCTACAATTCTTTATCACGTGAGAAACTTCAAATCTTCATTCTTCACAAAACCAACGGCCACATGACTTAAAGCCAACGGCCATTTTCTTACTTGACTATAAAAAGGAAAAAGATGAAGATGTGAAGGTGTGGAAGACATTTCAAGATACATTCTTGCTTTCCAGTTATAAAGTCTTCCATATTCCCAAAGAGCTCAAAGAGAGGAAGAGAAATATTGTTCATTATTATATTCATAAATTTTGGGAATTGTATTTTTCACACAAGGTTGTGTGAAAGGAGGTTTGTCTTTGTTGGTGGTTGATCAACAAAAGGTTGTAAAAATTTAGTGCTCGAGCTTCGAAAAAGCATCAGTAGAGTTTGTTACTTAAGCTCCAAAAAGTAACGGGATAGGTTTGATACTAAGCCTATAAAAGTATTGAGTTTGTTACTTGAACTCAGAAAAAGTAACATAGGCTTGTTTCCTGCCCGTAAAGGAAATGTTAATGGAAATCTCAAGTGGTTGGCTTGGGGACTAGACGTAGACTGGTTGGGTCGAACCAGGATAAAATTCTATGTTTGCATTTTCTATATCCCTACTCTCTTTATTTTATGCAATTTAATTTCCTGCACTTTATATTAAATGCTTTAGTACTTTAAGTTAATTTTTACAAAAGCATTTTATATTCATAAGTTTTATTATAGTTTATAATTCCACATTTTTTTAATAAAACTTGTTTTTGAAAAAGAGGTCTATGAAAATTTTTATTCGCCCTACAGTACTATTCACCCCCCTCTAGTACTGTAACTAGCCATTTGGGACCGTGAATTATTTTGGTTATGATAAACAATTGGATTAGGAGCAGCTACCATCAACACTTCAGGAGGTAAGACTAATCCTATTATCATTGTGACCTTAGATTAGGATCCATGTTTGGAATGATTTGCATGTATTTTATTCCGTATAAATGCTTTTAGTTGTAAAAGAATTAGATAAAGAATAAATAAGTTGTTCACGAACTCAGAATCTCTGGAATAAGGTGTAGTAATCATTCAAATATCATTGTACATTCCTAAGTATTAATCGAGGGTGGCAACTCCAAACTAATCAATTTGTTAAACCAACTAATTCTTAGTCGAGTCTCACCCACTAAATGAACTTGAAAAGGCATTGCATGCCTTCTTGCCCAAAACCCCCGATCGTACATCTCGTGTTTGGTCTCGTGCACTCATAACTGTATTGCCATTGAGACAAAGGAGAAAGTGGTTGTTGCTGCAATACTTCCTTGTGCTACTAAAGTTAACATGATCGCACTCGCACTACTGATGTTGTTAAGGAAAATATCCACTGAGTCATCGTTAGCTTCTTTGATGGTTCGTAGGGATCTTCCTACTTGAACCAAAACAATGAAAGAGACATTGGTTGTCTTATATAGGGATACTCCAAAGTTTAATTTAGTATTGATTCTTAGAGAAAACAATAAGCAAAAAAATTGAGATTATATTAATGAAACGGGAGAGCTAAACCCTTTATATAGGCATGTGAGGCTCATAATCCCACTATACTAGGGACAATGTTTGTACCAGTTTAGAAGTTAGATTCCCACTTAGAATGTAACTCTCCTATCTAGGCACATGTTTAGAAATTGTTTAGATAAGAATTCCTAAAAATCCAAGTGTCTTATCTTTTTATTTAGGCGACAAGCACGTTCTCCAACTTGTTTAAGGACTAATAACTAAAGGACAAGACCCACGTTCATCATAATGCAGGAATCAAACCTATATTTGGTTTGAATGGTATAAACCCTATTGAGGTTCATTTTGATGCTAGGTTGGAATAATACCTTAAAATTAATATGTCACCACATCAGATATGGTGTGGCTTTCGATTCAATTTTAGATCTAGTTTCCTAAATGAAGAGTTTAATGATAGGGTGAATATAGTGATGTGATGTGATGTAAGGCATTTGATTGGTGGTAGAGCTTTTAATGATAGTGAAAAGATTTGTGGTGGTGGTGGCACTAGTAGGAATGGTTGGTTGGACACCAAAGATGACATGAATTTGGTTTTTGGGATTTAAATATTGAAATGATAGTACATAAGTGTACTATCAAAATATAATTTAAGACAATTGTAGTAATTAACTACTTCTTAGTAACTCCAAGCACAGGATTTTCATCCCTGGTTTCAGTGATGAATAAATTGTTTGCTTCTATAGCTTTCTACAGCCACGGGAGTCAGAGTCAATTCAAGATCAACACTTCGATCGACCAAACTTCAAGCCTCGAAACATTTCCCGGACTAAGAACAGGCTGTCTAGGAACAATAGCCGTACAGCTGAAACGTCAGCTGCACGGCTGATGAGCTAACAGTCACACGGTTGTTGCATCAACACCCGTATGGGTGTTGATCCCCGACAAAACCATGATCTCCAACCTTGAAAATGATTTTTTGGATTTTAGGAGGCGGATTCTATAAGAAAACTTTCATTTTTTGCCTATAAAAAGGGTTTTTATCTCTCGTAAAAGGGTTGGAAAATTTTATAGGGAGAAAGAGGACGAAAAAGGGAAAAAAGAGAAAAGAAATCCATGTTTTTTTTCATCAATTTTCATCTTCAATCTTTGTTATTAGGCTTAAAATGTTGGGAATGCCCTAGTCCCAAGGCATTGGTCATTGTATTGTATCATACATTTTGTATCTTATAATGAGATTTATGTATTATACATTCGTGTTAATGAATAAAGGCATTAATCTATTTATTTTATAAATCTTGTGCAATATTATAAATAGAGCATCCAATGGACATATCTATATCCATGTTGACAAGTGTCATGCACTTGGCAGTAAGACCATGGATAGGGAAAACGATATGACCATAACGTTATCCGTAGTTTGTTCCAGTCATGGGAATGAATGAAACCAAAGACAATCATAAGGTTGGTTGTATGGCAGTGTCTTACCAACTATTGGACATGAAATTTCAACCAAGTTCATGGGAACATGCAATGGGGCATGGTACTAGATAGATCCACTAAATGAGAATCCCACATGCTATAGTATCACAAGTGATTCTTGTGTAGTACTTATATGAATCCTTTGACCTGACCATGTAATGGTCTTGCATGTGAAGTGACACATTTTGGTGTACACCTAAAGGGCCTATAACAGGGTGCCAAGTATTGGTATGTTCGAGTGTGCCAGTGAGCATGGCAAGACTATAAACATGCAGAAGGGAATGTCACTCAGTAAACCACTGAGATGATATCACCAGCCTCTTAGTGAATGCAACTGATAAGAGTGTTGCCACACCCAAAAAAGTTGAAACTTGTTTGTGAGCACCGATTCATTCGGGATCAAGTAAATGTCCGAACACAAAAGAGGGTGATGACACCATGCCTCCGTGATGGACACTGATATCAGCGATATGGGATATATAAGTCTAACTACAAGGTTAAGACTTCCGTTAGACTACTGTCTCCTTCTTAATTGGGGGCTGTAATGGCTTGCTAGAGCTTGCCTACAATCTGTGGGCCTTGGGCCCACTGCCAATGTGAAGATAGGCCCACAGGATTATACACATAGAATGTTTGAGTTTGAACTTGTCGGATTGCCTGTATACTTGAAGCATACATACTGGAGAGATAAATATTAATTAATTAAATTATAGATCAATTGATCAATATAATTTAATGATATATATTTTAATTGGAAATTTATTTCTGGGTGGAAATAAAATACATATATAGGTTTATATGTATTTTGATTTAAGTTGAATCTTAATTAATTTATTAGGTGAATTTTAATTGGCAAATCAATTTTAATTTAATGACATATATGCTATATAATATGATTTTATATAAATAGATGCATGAAAATTGAAATAAAATTTCATTTAATTTACCCATAATAATTAATTTGGATTTAGGGATTTATGGTATTAAAATCCCAACTTAAAATCTAATTAAACCAAAGCCTTAAATCAAGGCCTTGATTTGAGCCATGAGTTAATTCTCATAAATGAGAATTTTGGCCATAGGGAAAAAAAAACAGGGCTGAAATTTTCGGCCAAGAGTCCTCTCCTCCTTTGATCCAGCCCAAGCATGGGTTCTGCTCGATAGATGTTCGTGTACATGAGAGTGGAGGAAATCGATTTCGGTTTCCGCAGCCGTCTTTAGAAGAGACATAGAAAGGTAAGAATCTAATTCTTAATCTTTTGATTTTGTGTTTTTGATTTCCATTTCAATTACTACTGTGTCATGGATTTGAGAAAATCGATACGAGCTTCCGCTGTTATCAGTTGATTTTTGATGAAAAATCTCTACATAAAATCGGTTAGAAATCTTAGAAAAACACTTCGTTAAGAGTGCTAAGAGGTTTAAAGACTAATCTGAACACCAAAACCTTATCATTTGGAGCTTGAAACCATTTTTGGAGCTTGAAGTTTGGGTTCAAAATAAGAGCTTTTTCTTGAAGATTTTCACCTCCTAAAGTTGTGGATCCACACTATAGGGGTAAATATCTGAGAAATCTAAACATTTGCCTTATTTGTGCTGTATTTGGGCATCATTTGCATCGTTTTTAAAATACTTTGTTTTTCGATTCTAGGTTAAGAATCAGAGCCGTCCGACATAGCTGCACGGCTGCTGGTTCTCAAAACAAAACCATGAAAATTTGTGATTCGAAATTCTTCATGGGTCTTGAAGTAACAGCCGCACGGGTGTAAACTTACAACTGCGCAGGTGTTAGTTCTGGACAGAATCACTGAAAACCGATTTTTATGCATTTTATGACATTTGAACCTTAGATTTACATTCCAGAAGTATGTATTATAATAGAACAATGATGGAGACCCAGTTTCCTGAAATCCAACCAACTTGTCATGTTAAATAATTAACCGAAAAAACCGTTTTCTCTAAAATCAAAATAGGGACATTTCAAAACATTTTCCAAGTCTAGCCGGTGAGATTTGCCAAGTCTCCCCGGCTATCCCCTCTAAATGCATGACCCCGACTCATTTATTAGCCCATTCTGTCTTGATTGAGTCCTAAATGCGATTATTCACGTATTAACCTTTGTTTTGCAGGATTAGATGTATGTTAGGGTTTTCTTATTATATTAGATAAATTCATGTATTTTAAGCGATTGTATCCCTATTCCCTATTTGATTTATATATATCCCCTAGGATAGCTTATGTGATTTGATATGGTTGTAATAATTAATTTATTTACTGCTTTCAATACCTTGCATGAACACCGTATGCTCTAAATAAATCAACTCAGTTCATAAAATGCTATAATTTGGTTGTGGAAGCGTGTATTTTAATTAGACAACAAGTAACTGACTTGTCCGGACCTAGATCTCTGGAAGATATAGTGGCCCTCACTCGGTTTCAGCTATACCTAAATTTCCAGGTTGAGCTGAGCTGGGTGGCTACTCCTATATTTTCTTCAAGATTTTGGTCTCGAATCTTTTATGAAAATCATTTTCCAAAAGGAATTTTGTAACTATAACTATCATATATAGCAAAATTGATAAAAACTCCTCGGTTCGCTTCATTGAGTAAACCTTAAAAACATCGTTCGCTCACAGTGGTGACTCCACTGGGGATCTCTTTTAAAAAGGTTTTTCAAAACTTAAAAGATTTTGATGAGCATCAAAATTATTTAATTAAAATGTTTTCAACAAAACCTTTTGTAGCATTTTATGTGCATTGCATATTAGCTAGATTGAGCATTAGGTTAAGGTGCCATCATTAGCCCAATGAAATGTTAAAGTTGTCACCTACGTTCCATTAGGTCGTAGGGACATGGATACGGAACACCACTTATAGCCTCATACGAATCCTTTCACCTATACCCTTGAGTGGGGAGAAGTGAGGAGTATATACTTGCTATGGGGACCTTGATGTTATCCTGGACTAGGACCGAACTCATAAAAGTAACCGTAGCAATTTCGACTAGGATACCAAAATGATGCATGTATATATTTGTAGTTCTGCCTTTATCATCCCCCTTTGATGATTAAAGAGAACCCTACCTAGGACTCGGTTAGAATATCGACTTTTGACCATATGGAGAGATAAGGTTGGGAATTTGCATTCGCATGCCATGTGCTACATGATTTATTTTTACTGTACCATACCATACCATTATAATCATTCCTTCATACACGTATTATACCACTTATGTGATACTAACTCATTGTTTTTGTGTAGCCATATGCATTGTTTTCGTGTGTAAATAACCCCATTCATAAACTCATTTTTGTATGTCACATACATTAATAATTTTCGTGCACCCGTATGCATTATTTTTGTGTGAAAGCAATCTCACTCACATACCTCAATTTGTATGACATACACACTAACGGTCTTAATGTAGCCTTAACCATGTGTCATTTTTGCATAAATAAACCTATATTAATTAACTTATATATGATTGTCTTTGGGCAAACCTCAGATACAACTTTATGGCCTCACACTTATTCTTCTATAAGCCATGGTTGTTGTAAGAAATTTACACACTCACTCACTTATCTTCTAAAGACAACCCTTTTTGATACTCCCCTAATACCAAACCTCTGTTCATGTGCAGCCTCACACGCACCTAAAACTCTAGGTTGTTTTAGGTCCAAGGGCTTCAAAACTTCTTAGTATCACTCTTAGGTGCCCCAAGGGCATCGATCCTCTGTCCGTATGTAGACTCATACATTCCTAACTGTGACTAGTAGAATCTAGTTAATCGCTTTTAAAACTCCATAAGTACCAAAATCTAGCCAGCATGTTCCCCGAGCATCGGATCTTTACCTATCCCTTATAAGCATTCATGTCATATGTATATCACGCATCCACCATGTCACGTCATCCATACATACATGCATACGATGTTAGATCAAAGGGCTGTCATGCATTCATCCATAGTGCTAACTTATGGTTGTGACTCTCTGTAGTTTGGAATCGTCCTCCTAAAGGAAGAATAAAAAGAGTCAATTATGCAAATCCTAAACCGAGGTAGAACAATAGATCAAGATCAGTAAGGGTGGTGTCCAGGTAAGTGGTTGTAGAATCAGGGTCGGATATAGAATAGGAGGAACAGATTCAGACTTTGGGAATTGACAATTTGTTTGTGTTAGAAGAGAATATTGTAGAAATGGGGGGATAAATAGAACACCAGCTAGCATAATTTTATCACTGCTTCTAGAGCAGTAACCATTAGAGACCTTTTGGGTTTAGATGAGTTCAGGGTTAGCATCCGCAGTCAAGTATAAGCCGCCGTGGGCAACATTGTTACTAACAGGCAAGCAAAACCTGTGGCAAATCAGGGGGTTAATAATAAACAGCAAGAATTGAATATGGATGGTGGGAATGTTGTTGGCAAGCATGTCCCAGTAAGAGATGTGGATCACCAGTCTGAGCAGGGAGATGCTTCCGAGAGAGTTATAGAAGCATCGGCCGAGTCGGCAGCTGAAAGGAAATTAAAGGAGAAATACTCTGATCTTGACCGGCTGTTACCCAAGCTCCGACAGATGGCATAGATTCTTACTGTGAAATGCATTAATACAAATGCATTCAAGGCTTATAGGATTGATTTGCTTCCCCCAGGCTTCCAAATGCCTAAGTACACTCCATATAAAGGAACCGGGCCACCTAGACCTCACATTGACAACTATGTGATGGTAATGACGATGAATGACTTTACTACCAGCCAGCTGTTGGGTTTATTCCTGACCACTCTTAAAGATGGTGCAGCTCGGTGGTTCAGCAATTAGCCGGCCCACATCAGGAAAGAATGGAATTTTTGGCTGAGGCTTTCATGAAGCACTACAGCTATAATACTCAGATTGAAATGACACTGCAGGATCTAGAGGTAGTGAAACAAAAGCCGAATGAGACCTTTGCTGAGTATTATAAGAGATGGATGGACAAACAGGTACTGTTTGAACAGAGGTCGAGGGATTCCAAGCTCATCATCAAGCTTATGGATGGGAGTCTGAAAAACTATCATGATAACATGAAACTTCCTGATTTCAATTCTTTTGTGGATCTGGCCAAAAAGATTGAGAAGCACAAAGAGGAAGATAAACAGAACAATAGTAATGGTAGTGGTTACCGAGGTGATCAGAGCTATACACATGGGTTCAAGAGAAGCATTAGTACCACCACGACTCCAGCTAGTTCTAGCTACAACCTGAAGCCTACACAGGCTTCTACCTCTATTAAGCAAAAAGGGCATGCAGGCCGTATTTACCCAAAAAGAAATACAACCCATCTTGAAATAAGGCCCAATAGCATCCATTGAAACATTTAATCACACACAGACATATAATCTAATACATCAATTTATAAACATGTTAAAATGCATGAAATTAATCCCATTTAATTATGTCCTTAGCCATTATTTAGAAATCACCAATTTAGCCCATCATAGTTCTAACCCTTAACGGGCTTTGGACCTCTAACCCAGGCAGAACATCACTCCCACTGGAATTGGGAAACCATGATTTCAAATGACATCATCCGGTTAATCGTGCCAAGAAAAACCGGACCAATTTCATTACACCATATTAATTTACCAAATTAATATACCATGAATAAAATTAAATTTCATTCAAGAAACCACGCGCATTTAAATTACAGAAATTTAAACACACAAAATTTAAAAACCAATTAAAATTTAAAACTGGGCCCAAACCAAAAAAACCCATCATATCCAAAACAAGGCCCGGCTCGCTGCCACCTAATGGCAACCATTGCCCAGCAGCAGCCGCTATTCTTTCCTCCATGGCGACGGCCGGCGGTGGATTCCACTACCGACAGCCATGATTTCTTTTTTTATTAGAATAGCAATAAACAAATAAATCCAACAAAGAATCCATTCATCAAATAGAAATTAAAACACATAACCAATATGCATGAATAAATTTCTAATTGCAAAATCAAATGGGGAAAAATCATAAACCCCAAATCCATGAATTCCAAAATAAAACATCAATTTTAATAACTAGGGATTCAATCTTGTTAAGAATTTCCATGGATCAAAGGTCTGCTCTGATACCATTGAAGGGATTTTCCATCACAAAACGTCCGATTAAAGTGGAAGCTCGGATCATTTCCTTAAATCCGTGACCCAGGAGCAATTGATGTGGAGATCAAAACAACAAAATTGAAATGAGAAAATTAGATTCTCACCAGGATTATCTCTTTCAGAGATGGCTGCAGAAACCAAAATTGATCTCCTCCACAATCCCATACATGAACAGCTTTAGAGCGAGAACACATGCTAGCTTCGGATCATCGGAAGAGAGGAAAAATGGGGCTGAAATTTTCTGCCTTGGAATGCTCTGTATAGCCGAAATTTCCACCTAAGGTTTTACTCCTACAGGCCGAAATTCCTTTGTAGAATTTTAGGTCTTCAGGGTTTTCATTTTATGCGGACTTTTCTCCCTGTTATACCATATAATATATTACATGCCATTTCAAATTAAAATTAATTTGACCAATTAATTCAACCTAGAAATTAAAATTAGACTTTTCATAAATTAAAGTACATGTAAACCTATACATGTGAAATATTTCCACCCAGGAAATAATATCTTAAATTAATCCATTGAATTAATTATAAGAAATCCAATACAAATATTAATTATATTATTTTGATCAATCCAATTAATTTATATAACATAATTAATAGAATCCTCTCTTTGCAGTTGGTATACTCAAAGTATACAGTTGATCCGTTAAATTCAAGCTTAGAAGTTCAATGTGTACGATCCTGTGGGCTAGTCTTTATGTTGGTAGTGGGCCTATGGTCCACAGAATGTAGGCAGGCTCTAGCAAGCCACTATAGGCCCCAATTAAGACGGAGATAGTAGTCCAACTGAAATCAAAACCCTATAGTTAAACTTATATATCCCATGTCATTTATATCAGTGTCCAACACAGGGGCATGGAATAATCACCCTCTTTTGTGTCCAGACATTAACTTGATCCTGAAAGAATTGACGCTCACAAAGAAGTTCCAACTTGTTTGGGTGTGACCACACTCTTATCAGTTACATTCATCAAATGGCTGGTGATATCTTCTCAGTGGACTACTGAGTGACATTCCCTTCTACATATTCATAGTCTTGCCATGTTTACTGACACACCCGAATGTACCCATACTTGGCGCCCTATTACAGGCCCTTTAGGCATACATAGAATTTTGTTTCATGGCAAACGGAGCTACAGAGAGAAAATAAAGCCATAATCAACACAAACTGTACAAACTGAAATTCAGCAGTTCCAGGAAATCGGCACAGTGCACATAAGGCAGTTTCAACAGGGAATACGAGCACTTTACTCACAGAATTTGCCAAAATAGTATAAAACAACCTTGTACATTTATGTCTTAGGAAAACACAGAAAGTTGAATCATGCCAATCGGAGTTATATAACGAAAATAAAGCTAAAATTATCACAACCTGTACAATCTGAAATTCAGCAGTTCAAGAAAAATCGGCACAATGCACATAAGGCAGTTTCAATAGGGAATATGAGCACTTTACTCACGGAATTTTCCAAAATAATGTAACAACTAAACCCTAAATGTCGGTTCGAAATTTATATAGGATGTATGGTAGATGAATTTGATCCTAGGTTGTATTATTACTGAAATTATTGTTGAGACATGAATGTATATGATATTGGTGTAAGAAATTGCTTTTAGGTTAAAAGATTGGTAGAAATATGAAAATACATGTGATTGAGTCGAAATTGGTAAGCTGCTGTATTTTCAGAATTGACTGTTTATGGTAATTATGGCATAACTTCCGTTATATAACTCCGATTGGCATAATTCAACTTTCTGTGTTTTCCTGAGATATAGGTGTACAAGGTTGTTTTACATTATTTTGGAAAATTCCGTGAGTAAAGTGCTCATATTCCCTATTGAAACTGCCTTATGTGCATTGTGCCGATTTTTCTTGAACTGCTGAATTTCAGATTGTACAGGTTGTGATAATTTTAGCTTTATTTTCGTTATATAACTCCGATTGGCATGATTCAACTTTCTGTGTTTTCCTGAGACATAAATGTACAAGGTTGTTTATACTATTTTGGCAAATTCTGTGAGTAAAGTGCTCGTATTCCCTGTTGAAACTGCCTTATGTGCACTGTGCCGATTTCCTGGAACTGCTGAATTTCAATTTGTACAGTTTGTGTTGATTATGGCTTTATTTTCTTTCTGTAGCTCCGTTTGCCATGAAACAAAATTCTATGTATTCCTGAAATTCTGATGTTCAATGTTGCTTTATATTATTTTTGCTAAATCAGTGAGTAACACATCTGTTTTGTCTGTTGAAGTCAGACTATGTGCAGTGATCTGAAGTGAATTTACAGATTGCATGTTTTTAGTGTTTCCTTAATATCTTTTGCTATAGGAATCCGAATTGCATGATTTAAGTTGGCGTGTGTTCCTAAGATGTAAGGCTAAATTTACCTTTGTATTGCCATGCTGAATTCTAAGTCTAACCTACTGGAATATTATATGCAAGTTGAGGCATGAACTATTAATTCTGAAATTTTCACCTTAGGCCTTGAACTGATTTTTTTAATGTGTGCAAAGCAAAATTTGATTCTAGGAATTTATGCTAGAACTCTTGACATGAAATCTAATAATTACATATATGGTTTGGTAAATTTAATACGTGTTGGAATTATGAAATCGAGTTTGGGGTAAGTCCTATTTTTTTTATGGCACCATGTGTTTATTGATGTATCAGATTATGTTTTGGGGTAAGTCCTATTTTAATGGCACCTTATGGTTATTGAATTGGTTGGGATAAGTCCTATGTTAAAGGCACCTTTTGAATATTGATATAATTATGATAATTAAATTGGTGTTTGTAGTGGCATATACTCTGGTGTCTTGGTTAGTTTGGCTAAGTGTTTTCCATGTTTGATTGGTTGACACTAGGACAGCGCCCTTTGTTTCGAGGTAAGTCCCTTCGTTATGTCACTTCACATGCAACACCATGATATGGTCAGGTCAAAGGATCCATACAAGTACTACAGGAGAATCACTTGTGATACTATACCATGTGGATTTCTCGTTTAGTGGATCTATCCAGTGCCATGCCCTATTGCATGTACCCATTAACTTGGTTGACATTCCATGTCCAATAGTCGGTAAGACACCGCCATACAACCAAGCTTATGATAGCCTTTGGTGTCATTCATTCCCGTGACTGGAATAGACTAAGGATGACTTTATGGTCATATTGTTATCCTTATCCATAGTCTTACTGTCAAGTGCATGGCACTTGTCAACATGGATATGGATATATCTATTGGATACTCTATTTATAAAATTGCACAAGTTATATAATAAATAGATTAATGCCTTTATTCATTGGCACAAATTATATAATACATAAATCTCATAACAAGGTATAAAATGTATGATATAAAATGAGGACCAATGCCTCAAGACTAGGGCACACCCAATAATCTCCCACTTGCACTAGTTCCAACTAGGCATGGGCCTAATCCCTATAGATCTAGTATGACCCTCATGCTTGGGCTGAGCCAGCGCCTTGCTCATAGAATCTGCGACATTATCCTCGGTGTCAACTCTGTGTATTGAAATGTTACCCCTCTCAGTGATTTCTCATATGAGGTGAAACTTCCTGAGCACGTGCTTCGTGTTCTTGTGAGACCGAGGCTTTTTAGCTTGTGCAACAGCCCCGTTGTTGTCACAAAAGATATCAATTGGATCCTGGATGGTTGGTACTACTCCCAATTCAGTGATCAACTTCTTTATCCACACATCTTCCTTAGCTACATCACACATTGCAATGTACTCAGCTTCTTTAGTAGAGTCCGCGATGGTAGTTGCTTGGAGCTTTTCCAGCTGACAGCACCACCATTAAGTAAAAATACATACCCAGACTGCGACTGGTGTTCATCCTGGTCGGTCTGAAAGCTTACATCAGTGTACCTAGTAACTGACAGCTCTTCCTAACCCTCATATACTAAGAAGTTATCCTTAGTCCAGTTAAGGTACTTTAGGATTACTTTGACTACCTTTCAGTGGTCCTCGCCGAGATCCTACTGGTATCGGCTCGTCATACTTAGTGCAAAGGCGACATCAAGTCTCGTACATAGCATGGAGTATATGATTGATCCTATAACCGATGAATATGGGACCAACTTCATGTTCTCCCTATCCTTCCTTGTCTTGGGACAGTTCTTCTTACTAAGTTTCAGCCCATGGTTCATTGGTAAGAACCTTTCTTGGCTTGATCCATGCTGAATCTTTTCAGAATTTTATCTATGTACGTGGCTTGACTTAGGCCCAGAAGCTGATTAGGCCTATCCCTTAATCTCTGCATCAATAGAAATACGAGAACTGATTTGTTTCCTAGTCTCTAATCAATTTTATACTCTTATTGTAGAGGAAATTCTATCTTTCTGTTGCTAACTCCAGTAACTAGATCAAATTGCTTGGGTTTTCTTTGAAATTTTACAACAAGCACTTCATGAATTAGATAAGAGACAAAGAAAAGATAGAAAGTGGGTGAAAGAAGAGAGAGAAGGATGAGACGAGAAAAAGTGAGTATGTAGGTGTGCATATGAAAAAGATGACAGGAGACTGAAGAGAATGGGTGAAAGAAAAGAATTACTTTATTTTTTAGGCTTAATACATATGTTGCCCTCTTAACTTGGTGCGAAACGCCTATTTTCACCTTCAACTTTGGAGATGTCCACTTAACCCCATAAAGTTGGGAAAATTGACCCATATAACCTCATCAATTCGACTTGATGAGATGCAGGGTAAAATAGTGATTTACACATATCGCCACGTGTAAAGAAATGTCAGAAAATTTAACACGTCATTTACGCATAAAAAATGTCAAAAACAACCTATATGTTCTTCTTCATCATCAAATCAACCTTCTAAAGGTCATCTTCATCATCAATCTATTGTTCAAATTTGTTTGCAAAGAAAAATGAATTAGAAACTGTAAAGAATATACATAAAGTTCTCAACACCAATAATGTTTCTCAAAGGAGCAATTAAGTAAGAACAAATTTTTCTTCTTCGAAGAAGAAATTGAGTGAGAAACAAGAGAAGTAAAGCAAAATAAAATTAAAAAGAAATATAAAAAATTGAAATCATAAGTATTAGAGCTTTATGTACATAGTTTTGGGGCTCATTCTAATCCCAATTTAATTCCTCCTCTTTTCTTCCAGTTAGACCTATCCATGGGTACCCAGGCGCGCTAGGCCCGTCAAAGCTCACCCGTCTTGGGTCAGGCTTGGGCAAATAAAAATTGAAAAAGCTTGATTCGAGCCCAAGCCCACAAAAGCCCGTCTATTTTAAGGCCAGGCTTGGGTATCACTAATATAGGGCGGGCTGGCCCACCTTTTAATATTATATAATTTATAATATTTTTTTATATAAAAATTATATTATATTATTATATAATTCAATATTAAAATATATTATTAAATATTTTAATATGAAATATATTATAATTAGACGAGCTGGGCTGGGCTTGGGTATTTGATGTTTAGGCCTAAGCCCGCATAAATTTATACCGGACCGGCCTGGGCTTGGGCTCGATGTTTCTTCACTTAGTGCCACTAAGCTCGGCCTTAGCCTGCCTAAGTGACCTGTGGACAGGTCTACTTCCACCTATACCTTCCTATTCCAGCCCTCTTTGCCCATCAAAGCTAAGCCCTTTTTGTCATTTGGACAGTCAACAAAGATTCTGACCCCATTCTTGAACCAGAAACCTCATCAATCGTCACTGTGGTTGAGGATAAGAAGCCTAAGGAGCTGATGGAGGTCGATTCTCCCAAGAGATAGTTGGTGGATTTCTTTTATGGGACTGATCATGGATTGAATGCTAGTAGTGAGACTAGAGCTAAGATTTTTGAGCTTTATCACACAGCTTGAAGCCTAAAATGTTGGATATGCCCTAGTCCCGAGGCATTGGTCCTTGCTTTTGTATCATACATTAATTGGATTCATGTATTATACTTATTTATGTTATTAATAAAGGCATAAATTCATTTATTATATTTATCTTGTGCAATATATTAAATGAAGTATCCGATGGACATATCCATATCCATGATGACCAGTGTCATGCACTTGGCAGTAAGACCATGGATAGGGTAAACGATATGACCATAAATAGATCCGTAGTCTGTTCCAGTCATGGGAATGAATGGAACAAGAGACTATCATTAACCTGGTTGTATGGCGGTGTCTTACCGGTTATTGGACATGGAATGTCAACTAAGTTAATGGGTACATGCATAAGGGGCATGGTACTGGATAGATCCACTAAACGAGAAATCCACATGGTATAGTATCACAAGTGATTCTCGTGTAGTACTTGTATGGATCCTTTGACCTGACCATATGATGGTGTTACATATGAGGTCGCATACTTAGGGGTACGCCTAAAGGGCCTGTAATAGGGTGCCAAGTATGGGTACTTTCGGGTATGTCACTTAGCATGGTAATGCTATGGATATGCAGAAGGGATTTGTCACTCAGTGGTCCACTGGGAAGATATCACCAGCCTCTTGATGAATGTGACTGATAAGAGTGTGGCCACACCCAAACAAGTGGGAACTTGTTTGTGAGCTTCAGTGCATTCGGGATCAAGTTAATGTCCGACACAAAAGAGGGTGATCAATCCATGCCTCTGTGTTAGACACCGATATCAATGACATGGGATGTACAAGTTTAAACTACAGGGTTATGATAACAGTTAGACTGCCAGTTAGACTGCCATCTCCATCTTAATTGGGGGCTGCAGTGGCTTGCTAGAGCCCAACTGCAGTCTGCGGGCCAAAGGCCCGCTGCCAACATAAAGATGGGCCCACGGGATCGTACACATAGAAATACTGAACACAGACTTAAGGAATCACATGTATACTTGGAGTATACACTGTGGAGAGAGAGGTAAAGATCAATTAGATTGATCATAATAATAAAATTAATATATATTCAATTGGCTCTTCGTAATTAATTGGATTATTATGATATTATTTCCTAGGTGGAAATATTCATATGTATAGGTTTACATATGGTTTTATTTTGTGAAGATTTAATTTTAATTTGATGGATTAAATTAATTGGTTAAACTAATTTTAATTTAAATGTAAATAATATATTACTTGGTGTGAGCGGACGACGCGTTTTCGACGGGACGCGGGACTCCCTTTCGGGATGGGGCGCCACGATCTCGGGCGGATCCCTCCCTCACGTGGGTTTTTATAATGGAAAACCCCGTTTTGGAAAATAAATAGAATTAATATGTAAAAGAACCGAGACCTAAGCCTCGATGAATATTGTAGGAGTCGCCACCCGGCTCAGCTCAACCGGGAAATTCTTATGCAGCTGAACCGGACGAACGGCCGCTACACTATCCAGAGATTCGGGTCCGGACAAGTCCCTTATTTTGTGTCTAATTAAAATAAATATTGTCAATGTTTTTGAATGGTATTTCAAAATCTAAGTCCATTTTATTGAATATAAAAGGCATACAACGCGCACACAAAATATTTAATACAAACATAAAGAAAAGAAATAAATATTAACAGGCTTACAACCAAATCGAATGGAAAAATAAGAACTCTCGCCTTACTTATACAATCGCCTATATACACGAGAATCTAGAAAAATACAACCGCCTAGGATACACGATTTAATCTATTCAATTACATCCAAAATAAAAATAAAAAGAAATTAAAACCTGCAAAACCGAGGGTTAGCACAATATATACAGCACGCCACAATTAGGACTCAAATAGACAGAATGGGAAATCAGGAATTGGGGGCATGCATTTAGGGGGTAACCGGGTTGGCTCGGCAAGCCGGCCCGATTAGACCTGGAAAACATTTTGAAACGTCCCTGTATATTTGGTTTTAGTGGAACAAATCATTTTGAAAAACAATTTTTCCGGTTTACATGCATTTTTCATATGTTAAGTGGGTCGGTTTTCGGGAGAACTGGGTCTCCGTCGTTGAATTGATCTAAATGCAAATTTACCAGAAGATTGAATCTATGGTCGTGATGCACACAACAAAATTCATTTTGATGATTTTTGGGGTTTTCCGATTTTTTTTTGAAATTTTTGGGAATTTTTGGGGATGAGGCTGAAATTCTGATTCTGGAACAGGGATTACAGTCGTACGACTGTAGTTTACAGTCGTGCGACTGTAATCAGTTCAGGGTCAGAATTTCGCCAGAAGTCATTAAAAATCAAAATCTGAAGAAAATAAACCTGGAAATTAAGAACAGTCGTACGACTGTTCATGAAAACTAAGAACAGTCGTACGACTGTTCTTAATTTCCAGGAACAGAAATACGAAAATGCAGCAAAAATCAGACAAACTCACTTCAAACGCCCAGAAAGCTAGGAAAAATGTAAGGAAAAGAAGTGACTACCTTTTTAGAAGCTATTCCAAGTCGTTTTGACCCCTGGCGTCGCTCCGATCCCAACAAATTCGCACTTTTTCCTTTGGAATGGAAGTTGAGAACTTTTTGTCCAAAATCCGAATTGCAAGGGTTTCTGATGGTTTATGTTCGAGTTCTTGATTTGGTTATGCAGTTAGGTGATCAACCTAGAGATTTCTAACAAGTTTTAGGCTTAATTTCGAGAATTGAAGAAAATCCAAGAGGAAGAAAATGAGTTTTTTGTGGTTTTCTTTTTTTTTCTCCTTCTTCTCTTTCTCTCTCTAAATTTCTTCTCACCAGAAAAATCTCTCCTTTTCTTCTTCTTTTCTTTCCTTTTATCTCTCTTTTTTCTTGCTTGCTTGTTGCAGAGCCGGAGCAATTAATGCTCAAACTCTCTCTCCTCCATTTTCTGCTGCAGAGGTATGGGTTCCTGCAGTCTGTCCGACATTACAGTCGTACGACTGTAATTTTTAAATTACAGTCGTACGACTGTAACAATAGTCGTACGACTATAGTTTTTTTTTTTTTTTTAAGTATAGAAAATTCCGGCGCTTACAGTTGCCCCTCGCGTGATCAAATTCGACATCTAGTTCCAGGTCCATAATACCTGTGATGATGAATTTGAGAGCGTGAATCAAAGCGCTGTGAACACTGGATTGAACCTTCTGATGAGATAGGCCGATACCGGGTTTAGGTTACCCGAGGCGATACTGGGGATAAAATAAGCTGATATCAGGTCTGTGTCACCCGAGGCAAAATTGATGAAGAGATTAGCCGATATCAGGTCTATGTTACCCGAGGCGAAATTGATGAAGAGATTAGCCGATATCAGGTCTATGTTACCCGAGGCGAAATTGATGAAGAGATTAGCCGATATCAGGTCTATGTTACCCGAGGCGAAATTGATGAAGAAATTAGCCGATATCAGGTCTATGTTCCCCGAGGCGAGTTGATGAAGAGATTAGCCGATATTAGGTCTATGTTACCCGAGGCGAAATTGATGAAGAGATTAGCCGATATCAGGTCTATGTTACCCGAGGCGAGTTGATGAAGAGATTAGCCGATATCTGGTCTATGTTACCCGAGGCGAGTTGATGAAGAGATTAGCCGATATCAGGTCTATGTTACCCGAGGCGAGCTTTACTGGGGAAATAGATGAAGCTGATCTGGGCCGATGCCGAGTCTACATTACTCGAGGCGAATCTGCTAGGGGACTTGAGTGATGGTGTGGATCCGGGCCGATACCGAGCTTACATTACTCGAGGCGGACTCACTGGAGAAAGTTGAGATAATGGAGCGGACCTGGGCCGATACCGAGTTTACATTACTCGAGGTGGATCTGCTGGGGAACTTGGATGATGGAGCGGATCTGGGCCGATGCCGAGCCTACATTACTCGAGGCGGACTCGCTGAAGAAAGTTGAGATAATAGAGCGGACCTGGGCCGATATCGAGTTTACATTACTCGAGGCGGATCTGCTGACTTGCTGAGGATATTAAGCTGGGGATGAATTCCTGCACTTAAAATGGCAAGTCTTCATTCCTTGATCGAGAGATTTTTAAACAAAAATTTTTGCCCCTTCGATCAAGAATGAAGACTAGCCGGGGATAAGTAATTGATATATGCAATGTATGGATGCATGATGATGTATATGTATATGTATGTATTTTCTGTTATTGGACGTTTCTGTCTTCCGCTGGGGAGATATATTGTCCCCCTGGTCGATTTTGCTTTTCTTGGGGCATTGTTTGGTGATTATCGACGGAGTAAGGTGACTGCTGGGGAAATGATTGTTGTATTCCTTGTAGAGATTCCGCTGGGGAAGAGTGTGATGGCTTGACTGGGGAAACAATTGTGGTGTTCTTTATGTAGACTCTGCTAGGGAATAGTATGTGAAACTATGCTGGGGAGTGATGTGACGAATTCTGCGGGGAATACTGAGGATGTTTTATTTTTCTTACTCCGTGGGGAATTTTTTTTTTTTTTTTTTTGCTCTAATTTTTGCCTGGGTAGCCCCAAATCAGGTTTTTAGCCCAGCGAGCTGCTCTAACTTTTGCCTAAGGCGCCTTTTCGGTTTTCACCTTAGCGAGCATTCTTTATATGCCCTAACTTTTGCCTAAACTGCCCGATATGGGTTTTCAGCTTAGCGGGCCGCTCTAATTTTTGCCTGAGGTGCCTTTTCGGTTTTCACCTCAGCGAGCATTTTTTTTTCTTTTTTTTTTCTTTTTTTTGACTAAAATGGTGTTGTGATCCTTTATTGCTCGTTTGGGAAGATGAACTAGACTTTAGAGGACGATAAAAGATTTTGAATTGCACGTTTTTAATGCATTTTCATTTGCCTAATAATGTGATGATATTGATCAGTTGAATGCAAAGTGCTTTCTTTGAATGTGTGTTTATGCAAGACAACTTTGTTTGTGCATTTGTCATAACCATGCAAATATATTTAAACAAACACTTCACTTTATTGATGAAGTCAAAATGAGTACATTTGAAATAAGTTGGTTCCTAAATGGTACAGATTTCACATTAAGCCCAAATCCGTCACCAGTCGTCCTTTTCAGATTTTCCGACTGATTATTTTCTCTCGTGTCTTAACTTTTGCCTAGACCGCTCTTTTCGAGTTTTCAGCCTAGCAGACCCTTCTTTCTTTTTTTTTTTTTTATACATGATAAAGCTTTAGCCTGTCTTGGTTGATCGGGTTGGCGAACTCATTTCCGTCCATATCCATGATGCTGACAGCGCCTTTTGATAACACCTTCTTCACCACATAGGGTCCTTCCCAGTTAGGTCTGAACTTGCCCCTAAAATCAACATTTGAAGGCCTTAGTTGCTTTAGAACCAAATCTCCTGCTTTCAACTGCCGCTTAGAGTATTTCACATTCCGATTATAGGCTCTAGCCATTCTGCGCTGATACATCTGCAGGTGATCCAGTGCCTTTAGTCGCCTTTCATCTAGTGCCGCTAGCTGCTCATATCTAGCTTGAACCCATTCAGTCTCTGGCAATTGAGCTTCCAGGGCAACTCTGAGTGACTTGAGTTCGATTTCCACTGGCAATACTGCTTCCATTCCATATATCAAAGCATAAGGAGTTTCTCCTGTCGGTGTTCTGACACTGGTTCTGTAACCCCAGAGAGCATAAGATAGTTTATCGGCCCAATCCCTGTAAGTGGTTACCATCTTTGATAAGATCTTCTTTATTGCCTTGTTAGCCGCCTCTACTGCACCATTAGCCTGTGGTCTATATGGAGAAGACTTATGGTGTTCAATACCATGTTCCACAAATAGCTCAGCTGTTGCCCCTTGAAACTGTACTCCATTATCAGTTACTATGTGGTGAGGAATCCCATACCGAGTGAAGATGTTCTTCCGGATGAACTTGACCATGTGCTTGGCTGTCACATTAGTGAAGGATTCTGCTTCGACCCATTTGGAGAAATAATCAACTGCCACTACTATGAATCTATGCCCATTAGATGCAGCTGGATGAATTTCACCAATCATGTCTATCCCCCATGCTGAAAACGGCCAAGGAGACGCTAAATTCTGAAGTTCAAGTGGAGGAAGATGACTAATGTCTGCATAGATCTGACATTCATGACATCTCTTCACTTTTCTTATACAATCTGCTTGCATAGTCATCCAGAAGTAGCCTTGTCTCATGATTTTCCTAGCCATGGCAAGTCCATTCATATGTGGCCCACAGGATCCTGCATGTACCTGCTGCATCGCGTCTTCTGCTTCTTGTTCTGTTAGACACCTTAAAAGAACTCCATGGGCTGTTCTCTTGTACAACTTGTCCTCGAAGATTCTGAATTGACTAGCCAGTTTTCTCAGTGTCAACTTATCAGCAGCACTGGCCTCTTCTGGGTACTTTCCCTCCTTAACATATCGGTAAATGTCAAAGAACCATGGCTTTTCTTCGGCTGATAATTCCAGTACTTCATGCACTTCGAAGCAAGGATGCCTGGAAGTGGCTATAACCAGTGGTTGAGCTTGTGTCTCTTCTGGATTTTCCCACATGGAGGACAAAGTAGCTAAAGCATCAGCCATCTTATTCTCATCCCTGGGGACATGTCTGAATTCACACTGGCCGAATAAACCTTTTCTGAACTGTAGCAGCTCCAAGTAAGGCCTCAAGGCTTCTTTTTTTAGTTCCCACTCACCCTGAGCTTGCCTCACCACTAGAAGTGAGTCTCCAACAATCAGGACGTCATTTGCCCCTAGTGTTAGCAAAGCTTCCATCCCAAATAGGCATGCTTCATACTCTGCCCCGTTATTGGTTATGGGAAAATTCAACCTCTTGGATAAGGGAATGACTTCACCATCTGGCGTTGCTATAAGTACTCCGATCCCAGCGCCTTTTTTATTCACTGCCCCATCGAAGCACATGACCCATCTTTTTACTTCCACCACAGCTAGCTGCTCATCAGGGAATTCCAGGTTCTCTGTGTAATCTGATTCTAGGGGCTGGTTTGCCAGAAACTCTGCCACGGCTCGCCCTTTAATAGTTTTCTTCGTGATGTACTCAATGTCAAACTCAGACAAAAGTAACAACCACCTGGACAACTTCCCAACCAATGCTGGTGCTTCATAGAGATACTTCATTGGGTCCACTTTAGCCACAGCTTGTATCTTATAGGATTGGAAATAGTGGCGCAGCTTCTTGGTCAACCAAACCATCACCACACATGTCTTCTCCACCAGTGTGTACTTGGTTTCATACTCCAGCAATTTCTTGCTAAGGTAATAGATGGGATACTCCTTCTTGCCATCTTGTTCCTGTGCTAGCATCGCCCCTATAGAGGATTCTTCAACTGCCAAATATAAAATCAGAGGCTTTCCTGGAATTGGAGGACTCAACACTGGGGGCTTTACCAGGTAGGCCTTGATCTTCTCGAAGGCCAGCTGACACTTATCATCCCACACAACCGGCTGATCTTTCTTTAATAGCTTGAAGATTGGCTCACAAGTGGAAGTTAGCTTGGCTATGAAGCGGCTGACATACTGCAAGGAACCCAGGAATGATCTGACCTCCTTTTCAGTCGTGGGAGCTGGCATGTCTTGGATGGCTTTAATTTTATCTGGGTCCATTTCTATCCCCCTCTGGCTGACTACATGGCCTAACAGCTTCCCTGATGTGACGCCGAATATGCACTTCTTGGGATTAAGCCGCAAGTTGTACTCTCCAATGCGTGTTAGAAATCTATCCAGGATAACAGGGTGTTCCTCCCGGGTTGCTGATTTAACAAGCATATCATCGACATACACTTCGACTTCTTTATGGATCATATCGTGTAACAGAGTCGTGACAGCCCTCTGATAAGTGGCACCGGCGTTCTTTAACCCAAAAGGCATCACTCTATAGCAGAAAGTACCCCATTCTGTGATGAACGATGTTTTCACCTTGCAAAATCACATCCATCAGAATCTGGTTATACCCTGAAAAACCATCCATGAAGGAGTACATTGCCGCCTTTGCTGCGCTATCAACTAGGACGTCAAGATGTGGCAGTGGAAAATTATCTTTTGGGCATGCTTTATTCAAGTCCCTGTAATCAACGCATACTCTGACCCTTCCATCCTTTTTAGGCACGGGGACAATGTTGGCTAGCCATTCCGTATACTCCACCACTTCGAGAAACCTGGCATCTATCTATTTGGCCACTTCTTCCTTCACCAGTGTAGCCCATTCCGGCCTTAGTCTTCTCAACTTCTGCTTTACCGGTCTGAACTTGGGGTCTGTCGGGATTTTGTGCACCGCTATTTCTATATCTACTCCCGGCATGTCTTCATACGACCAGGCGAAAGCTTTAACATGTTTTTGGAGTATTCTTATTAATTCTCTTTCTTCCTCGGATTTTAGCTCGTGTGAAATGAGTACCATTTTAGGGTTTTCATCTGTACTTATATTGATTTCATGCAATGCAGTGTCATGTATGCTAAATATGCTTGATGGTGATTCAAATGCATGCACAGAATTGTCAGGGTAAACATCACACAAGTAAGCAAACTGGGATTTCATTGCATTGAACTTATCATAGAGTACATCAGTTACATTGAAAATGGAAGAAATAGATACAACAAAATCATCTTCATCCTCCACAGGCGGAGGGCATTGTTCTTCATCAGCTTCCATCTTCCCTTCCAGAGCATCATCTGGGACTGTAGCTTTCTCGGCCAGCTGTGCCTTAGCATTCTCCATAATCTTGGCGATTTCAGCAACCACAGAGTCTAAGTTCACTTTGGCCATCAGTTCTTCACCAAATCCTTCCTTGGATTTCCCAAAAGCTTTGGTTAATGCAGCAGTCAAAGCTCCCGAGATCACTTCTGTAGCTTCAGCAGAGGTCTTCTTTTCATCTTCTTCTTCGGCCACCTCTATGGTTTCTGCTATCACCTCAGATGATTCTCCTTTCAGAATTTCAGATTCAGCAGTTGCTTTTTCTTCTATCATTACAGGGGCTACTGGCTCTTCCTGGCTTTTCTCAAAATCCACAACATCTGCAAAGATCTCAAAGCCAGGATGCTTGACATTTCTAACCAGTACCGGTTCAGCTTGGCCTTTGTAAAGGCTTTCTCCCGCCTTCAGAAATGGCTTCATCATGACCTTGCCATTCTTGTCCTTTTTCAGATTCTTCTGCTCGGATGACCCCTCTACATAACCAAGGCCGTACTGCTTTGACTTTCCCGAGTCGATCTTGAATTCTGGCACACCTTGCAAATTAATCCCGAGTCCCATTCCCGGGACAAAATTCAGCTTATACAGATATCGGGATAGCCACTCCGGCATGTAGTTCTCGTAAAGAACCATAGGGGCATCTGTGGTTTCTTCTTTCTTAATGACAGCAATTTGGAATCCACCAAAAGGAACCACTCCTTCATCCACTGCAGCTACCATCGACTGGGCATCCGCCTCAACAGTCACAATTCTGTCATTCATAGAGAATTTAATCTTCTGATGCAATGTGGAAGGAACACCTCCCAAAGGATGGAACCAGGGCCTTCCAAGCAATAAGGAGAATGTGACCGGGATATCGATCACTGTGAAAACAACCATGGATTTGATGGGCCCAACCTCCACTTCCGTTTCAAAGGTCCCTATCACCGTTCTTTTAGAATCATCATATGCCCGAATGACTGTCGAGGACCTCTTCAACACTTCTTCATTCATGCCTAGAAATGGTAGCATTTTCAGTGGGCAAATATTCAGAGCTGAGCCGTCATCCACCATGACGCACGGCATCACCTTATCCATGATATAGGCTCGAATGTAAAGAGTCTTGTTGTGAGCCTTTCCTTCTGCTGGTAGGTCTTTCTCAGAGAAAACAATATTAGGAGCTCCAGCATGGACCTTGTCTAGCAAGCAGCACATAGCCTCTGGTGAAGCTATAGGGGAGACTTCAATTTCTGATAGCTTCTTCACTAAAGCCTCCCTATGCTCTTTGGAGGTCATAAGCAAGTGCCACAAACTAGCTTGTGCAGGGGTTTTCTTCAGTTGGGAAATGACCAAGTCTTCTTTCTCGACTCTTTCCGGTGCCGAAGTACTACCCGACCCATTCATCGGTGCTTTATCTTTCGTCTGATCTGCCGGTTGATATACCCTTCCACTTCGGGTTACATGCTGCACTTCTGAAATCTTCAGCTTCTCAACAGCTGGGAGTTTGGCAGCCTCTCTTCTGTCAAATTCTTCGTACTCATCCTCGGAATCAAGGTCATCCAGACTTATGGGCTTGATCTCCTTACACCCCTCCTTTTCCTCACATTCGGGCTCCACTCCGGGTTCCCCTACCGCCACTGCCTGAATCGTAGGGTTTGCTTGCAGAACTTGGGCAAATATGAAGTTAGCCGGCAATCCCGACTGAACCATGTTAACCCGCTTCTCGAATGCCGGTAGTGGGTTAGTTTTAGTGCTAGGTTTAGGTGGTTCTTGCAGCTTTCCCTCGTCGATAAGCTTCTGGATAGCATCCCTTAGCTTATAGCAGTTATTGGTCCGGTGGCCTGTCACCACATGATAAGTGCAGAAGTTATCCTTGTCAGCTTCAGGTGGGAACTCAAATGGCCTCAAGGACTGTAGTAAGCCATCATTCCTACACTTGGCGAATATCTTTGCCAAAGTAAGAGTCCAGGGTGTTATGCCTTGTCCTCCAGGGCCCCTATTCTGGTTGCCTTGCTGCTGATTCACAGTAGCCACCTCTACCCGCTTCACTTCTGATGACTGCCCCTGCTTGCCACTGACACCTGAACCAGACCCACTGCCAGACCCAACTGCTGTGGTTGATCTATACCCTGAACTGTACCCTGTACTTCTTCCCCCTTTCTGACCAGCTGGCTTCTCCTCTCATCCCTTTCTATCTTCATGGCCATGCTATAGACCTCACTAAGCTCCTTGAAGGAATGGAATTTCATGTTGTTCTTGAAGATATCTTTGCTGCCATCAATGAGCTTCTGTATAAGCTCATCTTCATCAGGGCGGTTCTTTAGGAGGATCATCTTGTTCATCCATCTCTGGTAGTATTCGTCAAAGGGCTCATTGAATTTCTGCTTCACCCTCTCCAAATCATACAGCTTCACCTGGATTTTGGTGTTGAAGCTGTAGTATTTGATGAAGGCTGCTGACAATACTTCCCAGTCGGACTGCTCCTCCTCTGACAGTGAGTTATACCATCCCAAAGCACCTCCCTCCAGTGTGGTGGGGAAAAGATTAATCAATTGTTGCTTTGTAGCGCCTGCTGTTAGCATAACCCGGGCATATAAATTCACATGGGCCTCCGGCGAGCCCATTCCTTTGTAAGTGGGGACTTTCGGCACTTGAAAGCCGATAGGAAATGTCTCGATGCCCCTACTGATCATGGCATCAACGTTCACCCCCTTCTTGGATTCAGCACTGATCCCGACCCCCTTCTTCAATTGGGCCATGACCTCGTCTAATTCAGAACACTTGGCTTTCATCCTCTGTTCCATAGCTGCCTCTATCTCCTGCAGCTTTTCAAGGCTAGCCGAAGCATCACCACCGTGTTGGGA
Organism: Euphorbia tirucalli; assembly: GCA_039660915.1. Lineage (NCBI taxonomy): Eukaryota > Viridiplantae > Streptophyta > Magnoliopsida > Malpighiales > Euphorbiaceae > Euphorbia > Euphorbia tirucalli. Next base: position 35,573,985 of record CM077636.1, on the reverse strand, counting down.
TGACTCAGCTTCTTTTTCTTTCCCGGCTCCACCACCACCGGTCTCACCAGCTTCTCTAACCACTGCCCTCATTTCTTCCTTTAACATGTCGCGGAAATCCTGCGACCTGAAGAAATCCCTCAGGACATCAGCCATGCTCGTTGTCTGTTCTGCCATATTCACTCCTTCCCCAGGCTCAGAATCACTGTCACTCTCAATACTCTCTGTCTCCTAGCCGCCCTTGAAGCTTGGGATCTTGTCCAAGGTCGCTCCAGTGTATTTTGCTTGGGAGTAGGTAGGAGATATTAGGGTCGTGAATGAATGACGTGATATGACATGAAAATTAAGACATTGAACATGCTTGAGATGCATGGAGTGGAATTATGTATGGAATGATGATATGAATGGTTCCCTTTTATTATTATTATTTATTATTTTATTTTATTTTATTATTATTACTTTTTTTTTTTAGGCATTCCAAGAACACCCAATGTTTATGCAAAAATGTCACGTGTGGGCCATCACACGGACAGAACTTCGGCGCCTTTGGGGCACCTAATGAATTCATGAAACGGTCGCGTGTATACCGGCACACGGACATAGTTTTGACGCTTTATAGGTCTATGAGATGGTATGAAATGGTCGCATGGGCCGGGCCCACAGACAAGGTCTTGATGCTTTTGAGCATATGATATGGAATGATGTTATGAGAAAGTCACGTGTAACAGGAACACGGACAAGGATTCGGCATTCGAGGAACGCCTTTCATGATTTGGTGATGTTATGAGCCTATATGTACACTAATCGGGCACTCAGGGAGTACCTTAAATGGTGAATTAATGTCATGAAGCGGTCGGATGTGGACCACAATGTTATATGATGTTTATGATGGATGGGTATGATGTCATGAGATGCATCGTGTAAATTATTACACGCAAACGGGCCTAAGACCATTGTGGCTTTTGTTAAATGAAATGGAATGGCCGAATGCAATCCGGTGCATTGGCAAAACTCGGGTAATTTTGGATACCCGATATGTTATGAAATGGGATGGGATGGTCATGATAGGCGTCCTTGAAATGCCTTTTAATTTAATTTAATTTAAGTGAAATGTAGTGAATGAACATGTCACACAATATGCAAATGGCTGCACAAAAACGTGGGTTAGGATGCATGACATACATAATGATGTTATGAATGCTATATCAAAAATAAAATGCTAATCACACAAGTTTAATGTTATGGCTGAAAAAGAAATCGTTAGTATGGATGACAAGCGAATGAATTAATGTGTTACACGCGAAATAAAATGCAAATGGCTGCATAAAAATGTGGGTTAGTATCACACAAAGATGTTTGTGTATGACATGTCGTGTGTATGGAAAATGGTGATTATGTCATGTTATGCATGCGTCGACGTTGTGTCACGAAATGGTGAAGAACACGTAGCAAGCAAAAGCAAATTCTTCCAACCTTATTCCTCCAACGTGGTCGGTCTCAAAAATTTCTAACCGAGTCCTAGGTGGGGCTCACTTCGATCACCAACCGGGGGTGATGAAGGTGCGATTTTATTATTATTCACACAATTATTTTGGTATCCTAAGGGAATCCAACTAGGGCTGCCTATATGGGTTCGGTCGAAGTCAGGATAACATCAAGGCTCTCATAGCAAGATATACTCCTCACTTCTCCCCACTCAAGGGTCCGAACGAAGGGGTTCGTATGAGGCTATGAGTGGTGTTTCGTATTCGTGCCCCTAAGACCAGGAGGAACTTAGGCGACACTTCAACGATCCACCGGGCTATAAAAGGATACCTAATCTAATGCAAGAAATGGCTAACTAAACATGCAAATAAAATACCAAAAGAGAATCATCCTCGTTATTTTAATTAGACACTTTTCAGGGCTTGTCAAAATTCTTTTAAGTTTTTAAGAAAACTTTTTGAAGAATACTTCCCCAGCGGAGACGCCACTGTGAGCGGACGACGTGTTTTTGACGGGACGCGGGACTCCCTTTCGGGATGGGGCGCCACGATCTCGGGCGGATCCCTCCCTCGCGTGGGGTTTTTATAAAGGAAAACCGCGTTTTGGAAAATAAATAGAATTAATATGTAAAAGAACCGAGACCTAAGCCTCGATGAATATTGTAGGAGTCGCCACCCGGCTCAGCTCAACCGGAAAATTCTTATGCAGCTGAACCGGACGAACGGCCGCTACACTATCCAGAGATTCGGGTCCGGACAAGTCCCTTATTTCGTGTCTAATTAAAATAAATATTGTCAATGTTTTCGAATGGTATTTCAAAATCTAAGTCCATTTTATTGAATATAAAAGGCATACAACGCGCACACAAAATATTTAATACAAACATAAAGAAAAGAAATAAATATTAACAGGCTTACAACCAAATCGAATGGAAAAATAAGAACTCTCGCCTCACTTATACAATCGCCTATATACACGAGAATCTAGAAAAATACAACCGCCTAGGATACACGATTTAATCTATTAAATTACATCCAAAATAAAAATAAAAAGAAATTAAAACCTGCAAAACCGAGGGTTAGCACAATATATACAGCACGCCACAATTAGGACTCAAATAGACAGAATGGGAAATCAGGAATTGGGGGCATGCATTTAGGGGGTAACCGGGTTGGCTCGGCAAGCCGGCCCGATTAGACCTGGAAAACATTTTGAAACGTCCCTGTATATTTGGTTTTAGTGGAACAAATCATTTTGAAAAATAATTTTTCCGGTTTACATGCATTTTTCATATGTTAAGTGGGTCGGTTTTCGGGAGAACTGGGTCTCCGTCGTTGAATTGATCTAAATGCAAATTTACCAGAAGATTGAATCTATGGTCATGATGCACACAACAAAATTCATTTTGATGATTTTTGGGGTTTTCCGATTTTTTTTTGAAATTTTTGGGAATTTTTGGGGATGAGGCTGAAATTCTGATTCTGGAACAGGGATTACAGTCGTATGACTGTAGTTTACAGTCGTGCGACTGTAATCAGTTCAGGGTCAGAATTTCGCCAGAAGTCATTAAAAATCAAAATCTGAAGAAAATAAACCTGGAAATTAAGAACAGTCGTACGACTGTATATACAGTCGTACGACTGTTCATGAAAACTAAGAACAGTCATACGACTGTTCTTAATTTCCAGGAACAGAAATACGAAAATGCAGCAAAAATTAGACAAAACTCACTTCAAACGCCCAGAAAGCTAGGAAAAATGTAAGGAAAAGAAGTGACTACCTTTTTAGAAGCTATTCCAAGTCGTTTTGACCCCTGGCGTCACTCCGATCCCAACAAATTCGCACTTTTTCCTTTGGAATGGAAGTTGAGAACTTTTTGTCCAAAATTCGAATTGCAAGGGTTTCTGATGGTTTATGTTCGAGTTCTTGATTTGGTTATGCAGTTAGGTGATCAACCTAGAGATTTCTAACAAGTTTTAGGCTTAATTTCGAGAATTGAAGAAAATCCAAGAGGAAGAAAATGAGTTTTTTGTGGTTTTCTTTTTTTTTTTTCTCTTTCTTCTCTTTCTCTCTCTAAATTTCTTCTCACCAGAAAAATCTCTCCTTTTCTTCTTCTTTTCTTTCCTTTTATCTCTCTTTTTTCCTGCTTGCTTGTTGCAGAGCCGGAGCAATTAATGCTCAAACTCTCTCTCCTCCATTTTCTGCTGCAGAGGTATGGGTTCCTGCAGTCTGTCCGACATTACAGTCGTACGACTGTAACAATAGTCGTACGACTATAGTTTTTTTTTTTTTTTTTTTAAGTATAGAAAATTCCGGCGCTTACACTTGGTGTAATATTATTAAATACATGGGGAAATTAAAATTGGGCTTGAAATTAATTTAAACCAGAATAATTAAAATTAGATTGGGCCTAAATTAAAAGATGGAATCCCGCACAGAATGAAAGGAGCCAAGCTGAGCCTAAATTCCCCTAGGGGAATTCAGCCACCCTAGATATAAAAACCTAGGGTAAAAATTTCGGCTACACTAGACACATAGCCACCATTGCCGAAATTCTATAGCCCCTCTCACCATTGTTTTTGTTTTTCCAATGCTAGCACGGGTTGTGTTCGTTACGCGTTCGTGCACGAAAACGAGGAGGGAATCTAATTTGATTTCTGCAGTCTTCATCCATCTCTAGAAAGAGATATTCCGGGTAAGAATTTAATCTCTTTCTATTTCAATTTTATGTTTTACAATTTCTACTTCAATTGCTCCTGGGACTGGATTTGAGGAAATCATCGCGTTCTTCCGTTTTTATCGGGTGATTTCCGGTGAAAAATCCCAACATAAAATCCCACTACTGCTCCTACTAAGGCTTTGAGTCTCCTCGAGTCCTCAACAACAAGTGGATTCTCGATGGTAATGGAGTTTCAGACTAGGGATGGACTTTTTTCATTCATGATAGTTTTTGTTTCTCACTGTGGTAAAGAGAGAGATATGAAGAGACATAATTTGACCAAGGAGATAGGTTTTATTTTTTGACACGTGTGATTCATTTATTGGATGAGTTAGAGTTTTTTTTATGTATAACGTGTTCTGGTTTAGCGTAAATTCATGCATTGCTCCATATCATATTGAAGGAATTATGTGGATCAGTTTTTCCAACTTTAGGGGGCTAAGTGGACATCTCTAATGGTGGGGGTGACAATAAGCGTTTTGGGCCAAGTTAAAGGGACAATAGATGTATTAGGCTTTTTTTTATTTATTTTAAATTGTTTTTTTAGCAACAAGATACTTGTACTCATTTTGTCCAACATCTAAGCTCCATGCCTCGAAGAATTAAGTTAAAGAGGACAATCAACATTTTAAACCAAGTTGGAGGGGTTTCATATGTATTTGACCTTTTATATATGTATATATGCATGCTGAGTTAATGAAAAAGAGTCATAAGGATGCATAATGAGTAAGGATAGCAATGGGTAGGGTACCTGCGGGTGATGGAACTACCCGTCCCGTGTCCATTTACAAATTTCACTACTCGTCCTGTCCCATTACCTTCAGGTATTGAATAAGTCAATCCCATTTCCATCTCATGGCGGGTAACGGGCACTGTGTAATTACCCCCAACTAGTCAAGTAACCATTAAATAAATAATAAAATTAAAAAAAATCACAAATTAACAATCGACAAATCAGCAAATTAGCTTTGAGAGGAAGGGAACAATGAGACTTACGGTAGATTTAGTTAATGATTCTTTTAGGGTTAGGTGAGTACTGGGTCAAGTTATGGGCTATGAGAAAGGATAAGACCAATATAATTATATAAATAAATATAATTGATATAATATAACTGAAAAATTTGTTTATAGTATTATACTTATATATAATGTTGTTAACATATTATTATGTAATTGTTACATACAAATAGGTTCAGGTTTTGCAGATACTCGGAGAGGTAATCCCATTCCCGTCTCAAATTCGTGACGGGTAGGAAATTAAATTTCATTCCTCTTTTATATCGAGTTTGGATAATCCAAATAGGATCGGGTATCATCGGATACTAGCAAAACCGAACCCGTTGCCATCCCTAATCACGAGTTATCAATGGTAATGAGTGGGGAAAATGGAGATTTATTTAGTTTAGTTGGGTCGGGAAATTCAATTTTTATTGTGTCAGAGATCAATCCACTTGGAAACACTTTTGATCCCAAGTTGAACTAATAGATTAGGTACATGCTTTTGAGAGTGTATGTCGATCAAAAGGCATAAAATAAAAATGGAGCAGTTAACGTATAAAAATTGATAAAGGTTCTGATTGCACAAAATAAAAAAAGGTTCAAGAGTCTTAGGATTTGTTTTGTCCGTATAGTTTTTAGTAGAATATATATAACAAGTCTTTTTCATTTTTGTCAAGGGATACGTATAAAAATAAATCCTATGGTTTTGGCCATTTGCAAAATGGTACATATGGTTTAATTTTTACAAAATAGGACATGTGGTTTCATAATGCTAACAAAATTAGTCTATTGTCCAATACACTACATAAAAACTTACTTATCCTTCGAATTTTTATCTGAAATTTTGTATGTTGGTTAATTAAAATACAATGGAACATAGTGTCGAAACTTGAAATTTTTCGTGAAACACTTATATTTTTTATAATTAATAATGTAAAAAATAAAAAAATTCATAAAAAAATTGAAAAATGGCTAGAAAATTTTCATATCTTTAAAACTTAATGGAAATTTATTTAATACTATGTATAAATTATTGGGATGCCAAATAGTAAAAAAAATTGAGTTTTGCATGGAGATTAGGTTAAAAAACTACAATTCACACCATTAACCTGAATTCTATGCGAAACTTAATTTTTTTTTACTATTTATTATCTCAATATTTTATACATATTATTTTAACAATATTTTACAAATTTTTAAATTTTTTTTCCTAATTTTTTTTCTCTTTTTCTCATTACTAATTAAAAAAAATACATGCACTTCCAAAAATTTAGACTTTGTCATTAAGGTTCCTTATATTTTAATCAACCAACATGTAAAATTTTAGATGAAAATTCGAAGGATAAGTGAATTTTTAGGGAGTGTATTGGACAATAAATTACTTTTATTAGCATTATGAAACGATATGTCTCATTTTGTAAAATTTTAAATCATATGTACCATTTTGCAAATGGCCGAATCCACATGTTTTATTTTTGTACTTATCTTTTTTAATAATAATTTACATTAAATAAGTCATATTGTGAAGTTAAAAAATAATTTTAAATGTACAAAAGGATAGTGTACTATAATTTGGGACAAATTTACGTAAAAATATGGATTATCATTTTGATAAGGATGGGATAAATCATATGAATTAAGAAATTAGAATAATATTGCAGAAAATTTCAATGTTATGGAGATGATAAATAATAAAATTTAAATGGTTATTGGAATTTATTCCTTATATCATCATTACCAGAAAAAGAAAAGAAAAAGTAATCTAAGGAATGTTTATATAAAATGGAATGTTTTTAGTGTTCAATAAAAAATGAATATGAGATGGTTATCATTTAAAATTGTTCCAAAAGAAATAAAATGAATATATATGATGTGGATATGGTATGTGCCTAATTGCACCAACTCTTCAACCTAGACATCAACTAAATATTTGGATTCAGATTTTATCAAATAAATAAATAAATATTTGGATTCAATAAGTAATCAATAGTTGAATTGAAAAATGCATTATAAGACTTTAAACTTTTGTAAAGTTTATAATTAGTTTTTTAATTGATTCTTTTAACACATTGAACACATGATCTTTACAATTATAACATATATGTATCCAAAATACGACAGGACGAAATAAGTTCTTCTTAGGATTAATACATAATTAGCCCTTTCAAGATAAAGAGGAACGCCGTGTATTTGGCCTTTTGCTTATGAAATAGACATAGCAATGTCATGGAGCATGTGAAACATACATCATATACATACATACATTATTGACATGGGCATATTGATGGTGAATTTTGAAGAAAATACAAGGGTATTTATGGAAAAGGAAAGTATGGGTTGGTCATGGTCGTGGTTTTTTCTTCGTCTTTTTATTTAATAAAAATTTAATTTGATTTAATTATTTTTTGGTTACCCAAGGTATTGAATCATCAATTTGGGACTTTTGTGAAGAAGGTCCAAAAAGGCAGTGCAGCCCAAACGGACGATCCTAAGAACAAACTCTCTCTGTATTCTCTCTTCTCTCTCCCCCAACTGTCCTTTATCTACAGAAGAAGAATCATCACTAAAATCAATATATTAATTACTTTATTTGTATTTTTATTTTTTTATCTATTTAATCTATAAAAGAAAAGCAAAAGTTGCTCTCTGTTTTACCCACCTCTTTTTTCTCAATCAAGATTGTGTTTTTAGAGTCTCTTTTCCGTTCCAATTTAGACGATCTTCGAGTGGGTTTTGCTCTGCTATTTTATTTCCATCAATGGAAACCATTTAGATAACCAAGGTATGTTATTTCTTCTGTCTTTTCTTTTTATTTTTTCATCTGGGTCTTTTACAAAATTTTCATTTTCTTATAAAAATCACAGCTTTGATTAGTAGAAAATAAATTACAGAGGTTTTGCAGAAGCCGATCTTTTTGATACAAAGAGTTAGTGTGTTCGATCATGGCTCTTGCTGAGAATGCTGGGGCAAAAAACGCTACTTCCGGTCAAAATTTTGACAGCACTGTAGTATCCTCAGACTCCAACGATCTGGATAGATCAAAACCCAGGAGTGAATCTGTCAACACCAAGGAATCGAATTTTCAGCCCCAAAATGATGATCGGAGTATTAACGGAAACATTGAGCACCTCGAGGGTGCGACTTTAAGCAATGGGACGGCTAATGGAACCCAGACGCAGAGTGGGTTCGAAATCAGTCAGCAGAAGATGGTGGCTAATGCTGTTGGGTATGCTACTAATCAGATTGAAAGACCTAAATCTAATGGGTTGAATGATATGAGTGATTTGGCTGAGATTTTGTCCAAGTTGAATCCGATGGCGGAAGAGTTTGTGCCTCCGTCCCTCGCTAGCAATCATGGTTATCTGGGTAATCTTTTTGGCTACACTAACAATTTTGGGGTGCAGACTAATCTTGGAAATGCCAATGGAAATAATACTAAAAGGGTATGTTTTAGGTTTTTTTCAGTACTTTTTGTGGCTTCACTGTTTTGAGAAAAATAAAGAGTCTTGACTGTAAAGTTAATAATTTTTCGAGGAGTGTAGATCAAATGGAGTGTTTTTTGCTTTTCCATTTGTTATGCCTTAAGTTTTGTTTATGTTTTGTGAATTTTGTGTGACAGAAGAAGAACAACTTCAGTCAAGGGAGGCGAAGAATGAACACTAGGACTAGTATGGCTCAGCGAGAGGAGGTAATTAGGAGGACTGTTTATGTTTCTGACATTGATCAGCAGGTAATACAATTGCATATGGCTCGCTCTTTGTTTTATTTACATGGAGTGCTTGAATTATTTCTGTATCATTGTTTCTCTTTATTTGTAATTTGTGCATAGGTTACTGAAGAGCAGCTTGCAGGTCTTTTTATTCATTGTGGCCAGGTACCCTGATTTATTATTCACTTTTAAGACCTTCCCATTTTATTTTATTTTATTTTATTTTATTTTGTTGTGGACTTCTTTCCAACTTTTTCCTCTTCCTTTTTTGGATAAAGGTGGTTGATTGTCGTATATGTGGTGATCCTAATTCTGTTCTTCGATTTGCCTTTATTGAGTTCACTGATGAAGGTACTGTTGAAATCTTATGTACCTTTGCGTTGTCAAGGGCACGGGTTTATTTGACTATCCAATGTGCTTGCAGAAGGAGCCAGGGCTGCTCTAAGTTTGTCCGGAACGGTTCTTGGATATTACCCACTAAGAGTGCTCCCTTCCAAAACTGCTATTGCACCTGTTAACCCCACCTTTTTGCCTAGGGTGAGGACCGTTGATGTGATCTTTATTTAGTTTAGCAACTGAATTAGTGGTGGATTTTGTATGTATTCCTTTGAAAGTATTTGGTTGACAAAGTCTTTTTGGCATGCTTTTGGTAGTCCGAAGATGAGCGCGAAATGTGTGCGAGGACTGTATACTGTACAAATATTGACAAGAAGGTTGTTTTAGAAATTGCATATATTGTCAATAGTTTTCAAACCTGTTAATGACTCGAGGGCCATATGCAGGAGTCTTGTTCTTGTTCTTCACTGTTTCGCTTTGTTGATGCAGGTCACACAGGCAGATGTCAGACTCTTCTTCGAGTCTTTCTGTGGAGAGGTATTTCGTTGTTTTATAATGTACTCAGAAGAGTCTGTTGGATTCTCAACTACACCTTAAACAACATTCTGCTTTGAGCAGGTTCATCGCTTGAGGCTTCTTGGTGACTATCATCATTCTACTCGTATTGCTTTTGTTGAGTTCGCAGTGGTAATTACAAATGATTACCTGATCTTAATTCTTTTTCTTACTTGTTTTGTAGATATGGCAAATGATGTGTTTTGTCTGAAATATAGTTGAAGAGTTATAGATGATTATTCTGCATTTCTTGAAATCATTATGTTCACTATCCTTTTTATTCAATGTGCTATCTTTTTTTTGTTTGTGGGTGTTAGTTGTAACCAAAGTTACCAAACTGGTGTTTCTATATATGTTTCAGTCACAGGCTTGCAGCATTATATTTTGATCTTCTTTACAAAATTCTAAGTTTTGGTGCCTTTTTGTATCTCAGAAAACTGCATTAGATTGGTTTTAATTATTTACTGTTCTAAGTTCAAAATATTGAAAGGATGGGATGTCATTGCTCATTATAAAAATGTCTTAGAACAAGCTGTTATATATTGTATTGAACTTGGGTTATGATAATGCAGTTAGATTTCTAGCATTTATTTCTATATATATATATAATCGTTTTTCTCTGGTTATGCAAATATCAGTAGGTTCTTAAAATTTAATTCTTTGTAATGGACTACAAGATAAATGTGTAGGCTTAGGGATGCATTCAGCATTCCGCTTACAATATTCTCATGATGAAAAAGAATATTATTTATGAGCTTAACTTAAATAAGATGGAGATTTGATTTTAGAGTTTTAGTTAAGTTCTTATGAGTGTGCAATGAAGAGAATTCGGCTGTTGGTCAATGAATGGTACTACATATAGTAGAAACAGGGGAAGAATGAAAGAGGGGAAGAGACAAGGGAAAAAAGAGAGAGAAGAGAACTGTACTACTCAAGGATACCTTTGAACTACTCATAATGAAGAATAAGAAAATAATATGTCAAATCTGAGGATAGGAAAACTGTCTGATCTTATTGGCATTTAGGATTAGTTATCCCATCCCTAATCAACTAGAGATTGAACAACTATTAAAGTCCTTGTATTGGAGAAACATGTAAATGTTTCTTACATTAGAAACTCCAAACTAGAAGTGAATCATGCTCTTGACTTATTCAAGGGCTGAGAAAATTTAATCTTCCAAATTGTGATTAAATTAAAAAAAAAAAATAATTCTGCAACATGTTGGAGCTTGCTTATGATCTATGTATGTTACATTAGAAACTACAAACTAGAAGTGAATCATGCTTTTGACTTATTCAAATGCTGAGAAAATTTAATCTTCCAAATTGTGATTAAATTAAAAAAAAAAAAAAATTCTGCGACATGTTGGAGCTTGCTTATGATCTATGTATGTTCAGCCTTCGTTTAATTTTGAAAATTTGTTATAGTGCCATTTTAAGGGTCATTCTCTTTTTTCAGTGCTATAGTTAGATTCCAATATTCAATGTTGGTCATTTTGTTTTATGTATTTCTAAATTATGTTAAAACAATAGGGAACAATTTTAATGTCTGATTAATCCATCCATCTTTGAAATTGCATTTTGTTTGAGTGGACATGAAATATTCTTTCCTTTTTTTTTTCCATATTTTGGCATTGGTGTGTTAAACCTCATGTGTCAGTTTCCTTGAATGTGACAATGATATAAGAGAACAGTGCATAGGGTTTTGATGGTTATAGTTTAGCTCCATTAAAATCCATCCTTATAAGTCTTTTTTGATGATAAAGATGCTTGAATGTGACAATGATATAAATGAACAGTGCATATGGTTTTGATGGTGATACTTTAGCTCCATAAAAATCCATCCTTGTAAGTCTTTTTTGATGATAAAGATGCTTTTTCTGAAAGGAACAGTTGAGACTTGGTATCCTAATTAAAGTTTTGTACTTGAAGAATACTTAATAATCAACTGCATTTTTTATTATTTCTTTCAGAGCATCTGTGAACACTAACTAAGACAAACATTTCTAATTTGAGTCGTAGAGGAGCAAATGTCACACTCCTGAATGGGTCTCCACAAAGTTGGCATAATGACAGGGAGTTTATTAAAAAGTTCTGGTTGCTTTTGCTGGGGATGGAGGGGAGAGATATTTTTGAATCTGAAATGATTGTTTTGATCGGTTTGAAATCTACTGATGTCAGATCTATGACTTTTCCTATGCATGTACATATGGGTTATGGGGTGAACTAACTTTCACTTAGTTGACACTCATGGCCAATTGTTTTTGTCTGTTCATCTGCGAGTTGAATGTGAGAAAACGGCATTAAATACAAGAATGGATAATTTTTTTTATGCTGCCATATTACATTTTATAGAGAGTAGTGTGCAATTTCTTTTTGGAATGCTGTTAAGAACTGACATAAGAAAGTTTACACTAAAAGTTTAGGTGAGCATTAACTAGTTGTTACTTCGACATACACTGGAATGAGGGTAGTCATCTGTATAAAGTTTTCTTCCATTTATTCAAGAGAAAAAAGCTAGTGAAAATAGTTCTCTATCATGCGATAATCTGTCTCAAAATGTTGGTATATATTAGACGTAAGAGCATAAGTCTCAGTAATTTTGTATTTACAGGAAAAGTGCAAATTTTGAACTGACACATTTGAATTGTATGTGTACCATGGTATTCGGTTACTTAATTGACCTAGCATTTGTTTTGAGGATTCGAAGTTCACTTCTCCGCCCATCATGGTATTGGTTAAACAGGTTGTTGCTTTTGTTTCGATAGTAAGTTTAAGTGAACTATTCTTTTAGCCTTTCCTGGAAGAAAACACCATTCCTTGAAATGTCGAAGCTACCCAATTAGAAGACCATTATAATCAATATTTCATAGAAGTTCTAGGGAAAAGTTCTTAAAAGAAAGGAAGCTGTAAATAATTATGATCATCCTGATTTTAACTTGTTTAATATTATCTTAAGAGCTCCCTTTGCAGATTCCCATTTATGTTGTATTTTCATCCTGTGATCGACTTAAATAGTTGGGATCTGCAGCTGTATGCATGATGGGTTTCCCTCTATCGATTTTTTATTTTGTTCAAATGTCTTGGCATCTGTATATGTTCGTTTTTTAAAAAAAAAATTTTTTTGATCAAATATGTATGTGCATTTTTTTGAAATTTTTCTTGTTTTCGTATTTGACAATTATAAAGCTTTGTTGTGAGGTGAGTTTTCTTGGGAGTCTTTGGATTGGCAATTAGTTGATAAACTGTTTCTAAGTTTTTCCTAGTCATTTCATTCTTCAGATTTCAATAGAACTCTTTTGAAGAGTGAGATAATAGCCAAAAGTAATGCCTAGCATTGGTGTTCTTATCGTTGAAACCTGAACTTTGAAATATAATTTACTTCCTAAATTCTATGTTGGTTTTCAATAATCATACTTGTTGACTAACACTTTTTAAGCACATTTTAACCATGAATGACATTTACAGAGTCCAGGAGATGCATGCTCTGCCGTTCTTTTATTCTTCATGTTTTCTTTATTCTGACATAGGCCAGTCTTTACTTTAATGAATCTAACCATTTGTTTCATTTAGCAATTGGCTGGTAGTCAGTTTGTAGCAGAGGTTGTCGCATGGATCATCAAAACATTAACAAATTTTCAAGTATTGTGAAAATTCCTTCTGTTCTTGTTTACCTATGTTGTTTCTTACTTACTGTTAAGAAATATCAGAATTATGGTTGGATTTTTTTTCATGCCTTAATCATCACATGGGTAGGTGCAAACATTTTATGTATATACTTCTCGGCAAGTATCAGCTATACTTTGCCATTTTTGAAATAAAGTTCTTTTTTAATGTCCACAGAAGCAACAGTGAGTGGGGAGATGCCAATAATTTGGGTGCTGCACTTGGCTCCCTAGTCCTGTGTATTTATTTATATCTTTTCTAATCACATAGCAATTAGAATTAAGCAAAAAAAAAAAAATTCATTATCTATTAGGACTGGAAATTCAATTTGGTTAAGAAAACTACCTATTTTATTTACCATTGACTTGCGGTTCTTCAATTTATTTTCCTGCATATGTTTGACTCGGAATAATGAAAATACTGTTGCTTCATTGAGAATTATTTTTCTGATTGACTGTTGTGTTGTTCTTATGATCGCATTCTAAATTCAATTTAGTTAAGAAAACTACCTATTTTATTTACCATTGACTTGTGGTTCTTACAATTTATTTTCCTGCATATGTATGACTCGGAACAATGAAAACACTGTTGCTTCATTGAGAATTATTTTTCTAATTGACTGTTGTGTGGTTCTTATGATCGCATTCTCTGAACTTAATTGATTTATACGAAATTGTTAAAAGTCAATAAAATCTTTGTTGGCCTATCAAGATTTGGCGTAATAAAATGTAAGTAGATAATGATACAATTTGCAACATTGTTTTATTCGGGTAATGCATTGTTTGGTAGTTAATCTGTCCAAGTGTAATAGTGATGTATTAGATGCAGACTATAGTATGGTTGTATGGATATTATAAATTAGATTGTTAAAAAATTGTAGTTATCCACATGTCTGATAATGTAGTTAGGCTTTGATTTCATGGAGGTTCCAGTTTTGAAAGTGTATTTACATGCTATGCTTCAAAGCTCGAAGTACTAAGCATAAGATGATGATAATTTTGCAGGCTGAAAGTGCAATTTTAGCTCTGAATTGCAGTGGTGCAGTACTTGGTTCTTTGCCCATAAGGTAATTTTGGAAGGATAATTACAGTATTTTGTAATGTTTGGAACCTTTTTACACTTGAATAATGGAAGGTGCAATGGATGAATGAAATTGTGAATGCAGGGTGAGCCCATCGAAGACTCCAGTGCGGCCTCGCATTCCTCGCTCGCCGTTGCACTGAATCATCATTTCGGATGGATGGACGCCTCCAGGGCTAAAACAGCTGCTGCTCCCTAATAGAAATATTTAATATATATACACATACATATTATATAAATATATATAGAAAGTGAAATATTTGGAGGGTACTTGTGTTAAATCATTTTGTTGATGCATCTAAGGGTGAGGCAGGTATATCTATGTTTTGTTTCTGAAATAGGGGGTTTGTGGTGTCTAATCAATTTGTCTATGGTTTTTGTTGTTAGCTAATAGAGGCTAATAGAGAGTTTGGATGGAATTTCGAGGATATTTTTCTTTTTTAAATTTTTATGTTGGCTCAAAATGACAATTCGAAAATGACTCGTTTCTGTCTCAACTCAGATCACTTTAGACCTGCATCTTTTAATCTTACATTTTTCCTGTTAGGCATGATTGATTTAAATCTTGGCAAAGCTTCTTGTTTATCTCTATCACTTGTATGGTTTTTTGTTTTTTTTAAGGACCTTTATTGCGACTTGAAATAAAAATTGAAAAGTTCATTGTGATTTACATGAACCTGTTAGTTGGGTGGACCAGGCTGGCGCGGCATCATTAGGTTTGCATGTAAACGGTGTTGTCCAAACTTAGCTTAGCATGTCCCATACAAATGTGGGGGGCTGGATTGGGCTTGTAATGTTTGTTACCGAGTCTGTATAGTTCAAAAATTCGAATATATATGTCTATATGTTGTAAACTAATTTAAATAAACAAAGCTTATAATAATAACAATGATAATAATAATAATAATAGAACTGAGATAAAGAGAAAGTATAGGAATATAAATATACTATTATGAATTTTGAGTTGTATAGAATAAGAAAATTTACTATTTACTTATAGGAAAAGTTAAGGGATTAAAGAGTAATTGTACAGTCTTAATAATTTAAGGGTTCTGCAGTCTATCATAATTCTCAACAATCCTACTTTTATGTCCATCATTGCAAATGTGACGTTGTCTCGTTAAAAACTTTACCAAGGAAAACTTAATGGGACAACTTTTAGTTAAGAGAAAAAAAAAATACAATATTTACCCTTGTTCGCAATATTATTGAAGGTCTTTGAGACAATGCAATCCAATGTCTTCATGTAGATGCAACAAAACTGTATTTTGATAATAAATTAACAAAATATGCAATATTGGGCCATGTATTATTAGCAAAATACATTTGTACACCGATTACGCTAAGATAAGGTACCTCGGATAAAGAATTTCTTCACTATCTTCTCGAAGACAGAGAAGGTCCATATTTATATAAAGTGATCAAACAACTATTAGGTTACTCAATGAATGTGCTTTGCTCATATTAAATCGTTTAAGGATCGTTTTGTGTAACTTGATTGATGAACGAAAATTCTCTTATCTAGGTGATCAATTTTCAAATATAACAAAATTATGTTTTTCGAAGATCTTTCACCTCAAACTCGTTTTTCAAAGAATCTACTGCTTTTGGAATCTCTTTTGGAGTTCCAATGATATTAAAATCATCCACATAAAATAGAAATGATAGTAAATCCATATCCTAATGTTTTTTATAAAAATACATGGACAAATTTGATCATTTTTGTAACATCTTTCATCAAATATATACTTAGGCGATTGTACCACATGCGTCTAGATTGTTTTAATCCATATAAAGACCATTGTAACCTTATCGAATAAAGTTCACGTTTGCCATGTTTTTCTGACAGTTTAAATTCTTCAGGAATTTTCATATAAATGTCATTATCAAGTGAACCATATAGATAATCTGTAATTACATCCATTATATGCATACTCAAATTTTCTTTTATTGCCAAACTAATGAGATAACGAAAAGTTATTGTATCCAGTACAAGAGAATGTATCCTCATAATCGATCCCAGGTCTTTGGAAAAAATTGTGCAACAAGTCTCGCTTATATCTTACGACTTCATTTTCTCATGTCTCTTTTTCACAAATACCCATTTGTATCCTATGGATTACACACCTTGTGGCGTTCGGACTACTACTCCAAAAATTTTACGTCTTTTAAGAGAATTTAATTCTGCTTGGCTTGCATTTTTCCATTTTTGGCCAATCATCTCTATTTTGACATTCTTGAACAGATTATAGTTCATGATCTATATTCTCATTCACAATGTTCATTGTCATATTATATGCAAATTTAAGGTCCATAACTATTTCATCTCAATTCCATCTTGTTCCAGTACTTATATAATTTATTTGAATTTTTTCATTTTCAACAACTTCAGATATTAGTACTTCTTCAGAAAGTGTATTCATATTAATATTGTCTTTCTCAACGTGTTGCACTTTTTCTTTTTTGAAGATTTTTATCCTTAGAACCAATAAATCTTCCATGCTCCAGGCATGTTTGAGAACTATTATTAAGTTGTTCTTCAAGAATTTCAATACGAATTGACGCATTTACTACTGGTATATGCGATTTTGTTACTCAAGGTAACAACACGAATAAATAAGATTCACTATGTAGAATAAGATAAAATTAAGAGAAACCCATATATCTTCTTTTTCACTTACTATGAAACACTTAATTACTATTATTATTTTGCTAAATCTATCAACAAATGGTTTCTCAATACATTGAAAAATATGTTTATATATATATATATATATATATATATATAGGTCCACAATATATACCAATACGTATCTTTTTTTTTTTAATCAAAATAGAATTTATTTATTTTTGACATTATTCATATATATAAATTTTAAGAACAATTATTAATAGCAACAACACTCGCACACACACACACACATATAAATATATATGTATATATATATACCAACACATGTATTGCATATATAAAATTTCAATTTATATTACACATAATATGGGTCCGTAATTTAATTATATTCGTTAATAAGTACTGTTTCGAATCACACTTAATAGTTTTCTAATTAATTCACGTTTCTATCAGTTAATCGAATTACATCAGTTATATACCTATAATAGTTCATCAATCAAAGTTCATAAAGTTGTTTATCCCACTAGCAACTTCTTTACATAAGCTTACTCATTCTGCATTTCTCATTCTGCATTTTTCTTCATTCTCTACATTTCAATATACTTTTCTTTAGATTTTCTACTTAATTTCTAAGTATTTGATATTTTAATAATGACTTGTCACATCTGGAAAGTAGTAGAGTTCCTTCCTCATTTAATTCTCTTCTTTTAACACCAATGAAGCTAAAACGAAATTCAATATATTACAAAATCGTCAAATAGCAAGTCTAAGGTATATGGATGATATATCATTTTTTAGAGATAAAGGATTACGAAAATGATTTAATATCAACAATGAGTTCTTTTACTTGTCGAGAAAATTTTCCATAATTTCCTATTTAACTTATTAGTTTTATGCAAATCTCGAATTTAATCTTCAACCATAACCAATTAGTTCTTTTGTTAAAGATAAACCTATTTAATTTGATTCTCATCTACTAATTGAAATTCTCCAAATTCCTTATGAAGGAGTATCTGTTCAGTATTCAGAAGATTGGTATAACAATTATCATTCTTCCGAAGTCCAAATTAGTACTTTAAGAAAAGGTCGTGATTTCCTTAAAAAGGGTATTCCTACTCATCATCAATTATATCCATATACTCAACTAATTATTTATGTAATCTGTAACACATGTTTTGCCAAGAAAACAAAACCAAAAAGTTTAAGCTATCCTGAAATATTTTACCTTTCAATGGTTTTATTAGGAGAAAAAATAGATCTTCATAGTTCAATTTTAACTCATATGTTCCAGGTATACAATTATTCTGCAAAAATAATTCCTTTTGGAAATATCCTCACTCGTATGTTTAAGTATTTTCAAATAGACCTGTCTAACTAGTTAAACTGTAAAGTGATACATTTTTGATAAATATGCACTATTCAAAATAATTCAAAATCTATCATACGCTGAGTTGAAAATACTTCGTATAGATGAAGAAATTTCAAAGGATCAAAGACATAAAGAACAAATTACTAGTTGAGCAACAAAATCTTCAAGATTTTCAGATGGTGACTATTCTATAAGAGATTAAAGATAATCTGAAGAAAACTACACAAGTTCAAGAGGAATAAATTACTAGTTGAGCAACAAAATCTTCAAGATTTTCAGATGGTGACTATTCTATAAGAGATTAAAGACAATCTGAAGAAAACAACACAAGTTCAAGAGAAATATGCACAACAATTAAATGAGATTCAATTAAATCACCAATTAATCTTTCAAAACCAGCGAATATTATATTAAACTATTGAAAAAAAAAGTTCCATATTGTAGGAATTATTATCTATTATGAAAAGTAATTTTTGTAATTCAGTTCAACCAAATGTAATCAATCATTAAAAAAATTTTGTTTATCTGTTTATTCAATTACTAATTTCAATCATCTTATACTATTAATTTATCATTTATTTAATAAAAGAATATATTCACCTGCAGTATTGATTACCACAGATTCTTTTTAGGGCAAATTACAAAAAAAAAAAACCCTGTGGTTTCACTTTTTTGCAAATAAAGGACTGTGGTTTTTTTTGTTAAAAAAAAGGATTGTATTTTAAAATGTTAACAAAAAAAGGATAACTAATATTTTTCCGTTAAAAATGATGATATCGCGGAGGGTATTTTTAGTTATTTAACATACCAATAATTTATGTATATTATTTAAGAATTTTACATCAAAATTTGAATATTTTTCAAAGATTTTTCAATTTGTTATGATTTTTTTAAAATCTATTATCATTATTTAATTTATAAAAATATTTGTGCTTTTAAAAAATTTTCAAAATTTATCATTCAGATGTATTGTATTTTTATTAACCAACTTGAAAATTTTGAGTTCAAAATGAACAAGAATACCCTATGTAATGTCATGATTTAATTTTAGTTATCCTTTTTTTGATAACATTTTAAAACACAATCCTCTTTTTTAAACAAAAAAAAAAAAAAAAAAAAAAACCAAAGTCCTTTATTTGCAAAAAAATGAAACCACAGGGTTTTTTTTGGTAATTTGCCCATCTTTTTATTCTTTTAGACGCTGGACCAATATGTCCTAATGTCATTATCCTATAATGTATTTTCAAAAGCTTAATGCTAATGCAACCAAAATAACACGTTCCGTCCCGAGGAATGTAAACCCGCTCTGATACACCCCTTTAGTTTTAACTATATGCTATAGTTACATATAAGCCACTTCCAAGAAAAATTAAATACAACACTTAAAGTCTCTAAATATAATTTATCTATCCTATAATACTTTATACAATGCATTATTCTTCTGCATACTAGTTGCCTTTAACTGTTGCATCGCTATTTACTTAGCTTGGCCTTGAAGAAAATACTAGTGATGAAATTTCAATCTTAGCTTTTGATGGCTGATAGGTCCCAATCACAGCTAGTAGATTGTAATTTGATAAGAAGGTGTTTATTTTTACTGAAAAGAGATGCCTTTCATCATGTGCTTACAGGAATTTAAATAAGAACAAAAAATAACAGACTGCAATTTTCTACTCCTAAGTTTAAGGCAGTAACAGACATGCCATTTTACTAGCAACAGAAATTAACCCACTACTATCAGCTTCTTTGTCCACTTCCCATGATTCACCCATGATTCACATCGTGTACTCATCCCCATAAAACTGTTGATTCTTCTGTGGGACCCTACGAGAACTTCGTGGTCCATCATTACCCCCCTCTTCGACTGGGACCTTGTCCTCAAGTTCAAAAGTGGGAAATCTCATATGGAGGTCATTGGTGTCCTCCCAAGTAGCATCGCTTAGAGGTAGACCTTTCCATTTGACAAGGCTCTCGGAAACAAGGTGTGCACCTTTTTGAACTTGCCGAGTCTGTAATATCGATTCTGGTGCTGCCACAATAGCTTCTTCTTCATTAATCGGTGGCAATTCGATTGCAGCCTCGTCATCATCTCCTATCTTTTTCTTGAGTAGTGAAATGTGGAATACGGGGTGAATTCTTGACTCTGGTGGCAGCTTCAGCTTGTAGGCAACCCTGCTTATCTTCTTTTCAATTGCAAAAAGGCCATAATATTTATTAGCGAGCTTTTGACATGTTCTGCGATACAATGAATGCTGTCTATATGGATGTAGTCTCAAATACACCATATCTCCTTCTTCTAATTCCAAATCGCGTCTCCTGGAATTGACTTGTTGTTGCATGCGATTGTTGGCAGCATGGAGGTTAATTTTTAGTTGCCGAAGCAGAGCATCTCTCTCCTTCAACTGTATGTCCACTTCTTCGACTGAGGACTGTCCAATGTGGTAGCGTGGAAGGGAAGGTGGTGGCCTGCCATAGAGGGCCTCGAAAGGTGACATTTTGATGGAGCTATGGTAGGATGTATTGAACCAGAATTCTGCCCATGGTAGAAGGTGACTCCATTTCTTGGGCTGATGACTGACAAAACAACGTAAATATTGTTCCAAACATCTGTTGGTGACATCCGACTGTCTGTCCGTTTGAGGATGGTAGGACGAGCTCATTTCAGCTTGGTACCGCATCTCCTGAAGAGTTCCTTCCAGAAATGGCTAAGGAATAAAGGGTCACGATCACTCACAATGGTCTGAGGAATCCCATGGAGTTTTATGACACCATCAATGAATTTGTCTGTTACCATTTTGGCTGTGAATGGATGTTTCAAAGGTAGGAAGTGAGCGGATTTGGTGAGTCGGTCTACCACCACCAGTATTGTGTCGTTGCCGTTAGAGTGAGGGAGTCTTTCTATAAAATCCATACTTATATCTTCCCATACTTGGTTTGGAACAGGTAATGGCTGAAGGAGACCTGCTGGTGATGTTGTTGCTGCCTTGGTCTTCTGACAAACAACACAAGCGGACACATGTGCATGGACTGTTCGATACATTTGTGGCCAATAGAACTGTTGTCGGAGTCGTTTATAAGTTCTAAGCACTCCTGAGTGACCACCAACATATGAATCATGAAATTCTTTCAATAATTGGGTAATAACGAGAGAGTGAGGTGGAACTACTACCCGATTATGAAAGAAGACCAATCCGTCGTGCATATCATACGGTTTTCCCGGTTGCTCCACTGCTAACTTCTTAATTTTCTCCATGTATTGGTCACCTTTAGCTGCCTCTTTGATTGACTGCCACACGTCACACTGAGGTGCAAATAAAGCGTCAACACTTGGCCCAATTATCACTCTTGAAAGTGCATCAGCAGCGGAATTCTCACGGCCTGGCTTATAATGAATTTCATAGTCATACCCAAGCAACTTGGACACCTACCTTTGCTGTTCTGGGGTTGTAATTCTCTGCTCCATAAGATGCTTCAAGCTTTTATGATCTGTGTAAATAAGAAATTTGCGACCCAAAAGATAAGGTCTCCATGTTTGCACGGATTGGACTATGGCCAGCATCTCCTTTGCATAAGTGGACCATGACTTCCTTGATACCCCTAAGGCACGACTCATATAAGCAATTGGACGCCCTTGAACAGCCCCTATCCCCACATCCGAAGCATCTGTCTCAATTACAAAAGTGTCATTAAAATTTGGCAAAGCTAGTGTAGGAGTAGAAGTCATGACCTGTTTAAGATTTTCAAAGGCTGAATTTGCTTCCTCATCCCACGCAAACTGTCCCTTCTTTAACAAATTAGTGAGAGGACGAGCAATAATCCCAAAGTTGCGGACCAATTTTCTGTAGTGACCAGTTAAGCCAAGGAAGCCTCATAGCTCAGAGACATTGGCAGGTCTAGGCCAGTTCACAATGGCTTTAATCTTCTCTTGATCAACCTTCACACCCTCTGAAGAAATTATGTGACCAAGATACTCTAATTCCTGTTGGCCGAAAGCACACTTGCTGAATTTGACAAAAAATTTATGTCTCCGCAATATTTCCAATGTTTGTTGCACATGATACAGGTGTTCATTCCAATCGGGGCTATATACTAAAATATCATCAAAGAAAACTAAGATGAATTTTCTGAGGAAGGGTCGGAAGATGGAATTCATAATGGATTGGAATGTTGATGGGGCATTGCAAAGGCCAAAGGGCATCACGAGATATTCGTAATGTCCATTGTGTGTTCGAAAGGCAGTTTTTTGAATATCTGGGGGGTGTACACGTACCTGATGATAACCAGATCGAAGGTCTAGTTTTGTGAAATATTGTGCTCCATAGAGTTCATCTAACATGTCATCTACGGTGGGTATAGGAAATCTGTCCTTTACAGTGGCTGCATTTAAAGCTTGATAATCGGTACAAAAACGCCATGTTCCATCTTTTTTCTTAACCAAAAGGACAGGAGAGGAAAAAGGACTGGTACTGGGTTCGATTAGCCCCGATTGAAGCATGCTTTCAACCTGTTTTTCAATTTCAGACTTTTGGAAATATGCATACCTGTATGGCCGCACATTCACTGGTTCAGTTCCTTCTTTAAGTGTGATTCTATGTTCAATTTCCCGAACAGGTGGCAGAGATTTGGGTTCTTGAAATAGATCAGCAAAACTCTCAATTATTCGAGACATGTCCTCAGAAGTCTTTGATTGCTCAACTGCATCTACTCTTAAGCTACCAACGGCCAGCAAGATACTTCCTCCTTGAACATCCGTAGTAAATTCCTCCATTGTAGCTAAATGCATTCAGTTTTCATCCATTCCCTGTATTCGCTGCATTTTATTCTGCCAAAAAAACTCCATAGAGAAAGTATTCCAATCACAAAGGACTTTTCCAAGTAAGGAAAGCCACTGGACTCCCAATACAATGTCTATACCAAGGGAAGGAAGAGAATACAATGTAATTATAAATGGCACTTCTTGAACCTGTATCGGTACTTCCTCAAACTTCTTCGTACATCGCAATGGTCTGCCATCTGCTATTTTAACATTGAAAGCTCTGGTCGATGCTCCCGGTAAGTGTAATAATTCTGCAATTTTGTCACGCACAAAATTATGTGTTGAACCACTGTCAATAAGAACTATTACCTCCATTTGGCCAATCTTAGCTTTCACCCGCATAGTTCTAGCAGCACCCCATCCAGTTAGAGCATGCAAAGAGATCTCAAATTCAGGCCCCTTTTCCTGTAATTCTTTTTCTTCGTCCTCCTGATTCACCTCTGTTTCCAGTAGCAGCAACTGTGGCCTGGTGCACCTATGGCCTGGAGTAAATCGTTCATCACAATTAAAGCAAAGGCCCTGACTTCTTCTCTTTTGCATCTCCTCCCAAGTGAGCCGCCTGACTGGTGGTTTAGTTGGTGATATCACCCCATTAAGAGGCGAAACGCGTGCTGTTGTGGAAGACCGACCGTATCGGCGTTGTTTACGCACTTGCTCATCTTGCATTCGTGCCAAGCCAATTGCTTCCCTCAAAGATTTTGGTTTGAACAAGCGGATTGGGTCTGATATGTCCGGCTTAACTCCCCCCATGAACGTCCCAATAAGAGCTTTTTGAGTCCAACCTCTGACTTTGTTCCCTAATCTTTCGAATTCTTTCTGATATTCACGGAATGAACCTTCCTGCTTGATTTTGGCTAGAGCTTCATCAAAATTTTCTCCTTCTGCAGGCCCAAATCGTGCCCACAATTCCTCTTGAAAGATGTCCCAGGTGACTTGAATGGCATCTTCCTTATAGGCCTCCTGTAACCATTGCCACCAATCGTTGGCCTCCCCTTCCAAATGGTAGGAAGCTAGAGGTACTTTACGATCCTCTCGAATTTGTTGAAACTCGAAAAACTGTTTTACCTTTGTAACCCATTCTGTAGGATCGTCGCCCGAGAAACGAGGGAAGTCCAGCTTCGCCATTTTAGACGAAAACCATGGTCTTTCAACTTCATTGCTGCCATGGTCAGTTGTTTTGTTGATAATGGTCTTACTTGGGGAAGATTACAGCCCTCCTTTGACATCCTCTGCTGGCGTTTTGCTGCCCTGTATCATCTCAGGAAGTTTGCTAATCATGTCTTCTAGCTTCTGGAATTTTTCAGCCACTCCAATCTCCATTCGCTGCATCGCATCTTGAAGACTCCCAAAATCTCGTTCCAAATTTTTGATTCTTTCCTTGTTAGTTGACATAACTAACGTAGCTCTGATACCAATTGATAGGTCCCAATCACAGCTAGTAGATTGTAATTTGATAAGAAGGTGTTTATTTTTACTGAAAAGAGATGCCTTTCATCATGTGCTTACAGGAATTTAAATAAGAACAAAAAATAACAGATTGCAATTTTCTACTCCTAAGTTTAAGGCAGTAACAGACATGCCATTTTACTAGCAACAGAAATTAACCCATTACTATCACCTTCTTTGTCCACTTCCCATGATTCACCCATGATTCACATCGTGTACTCATCCCCATAAAACTGCTGATTCTTCTGTGGGACCCTACGAGAACGTCGTGGTCCATCAATGGCCTTATAATTAATTTATTATTTTGAAGAAACTTCTAGTTCTTCAATGGATGTCCATGTGCATTTTTTATATTTTTTCTCATCATTATTGATCCACGATGATCTATTTAATCATGTCAAATTTATAAGTATATGGATCTAGACACTTTTGGTTTACAGTAAAATTTGCTTTAATCATATTAATAAATGTGTAATACAAACCAGATGGAAGAATATGGAATTTTTCAAGCACACATTGCTTTTTGAATTTATTTTTGTAACGTAAAGACATTCTTAATTATTTTCAATTACAGTCTCAATATGATATCCATTTTTACGAATATCTTTAAATTTCTGTGGAACTCTGGGGACAATAATGCCTTATTTATAATAAATTTGGTTCCTCTTGGCAAAATTATATTGGCTTTTCTGAAGTTTTCAATTGTTTTTATGTTACCAAATATTATAGTAACAACTGCCTTATCCATCCTTAAAGCAGAAAAATACTTTATATTTTTAAGAATAGTATGTGTGGTGTTACTATCCATGATACATATATTTACTTCATTTATTTTCAAGTCAATTAAAACTGGGGAAGAATTAATGTTTTTCATTAAAAGAAAATAAAAATGAAACATTACAATTTTCTTTGTATGGACAAATTGATATTATCGGATGCGCGAATCCGTATTTAAATTAATAGAACGAGCAAAATTCGTGTTGATAATGTGTTGTAAAATAACTTAAATAAATAAAGCTTATAATAATAATAAAGGAACCTAGATAGAGAGAAAATATAGAAATAAATTTTCAATTACTGTTTCTGAGTTGGATAGTAGGGCTGGGCACAGTTCGGTCCAATCCGGGGATTTAGAAATCTTCAGAATTGGATTGGAGGAATAAATCTCCAGAATTGGATTGTTCCGAAAATTTCGGTCCAGTCCAGTTCGGTTATTCGGGGATTCGGTTCCGGTCCTATCCGGTTATGGAGTCCGAGGATTCAGTCCGGTCCAATCCTAATATAAAAAATAAATCCTAGAAATAAAAAAGTACAGATATTTTCTTATATAATTTCAACTAAAAAATATAAATTCTAATAATATCTTTCTAAATATTATATATTAAGTTGACTCAGTGGTTAGAAAGATTATAAATTATTATTTTTACATATATTATAAAATTTTAAAATCAAATAATCTCTTTATATATATTTAATACTAATAAATTCTCGGATCTATCAGTCCGGTCCTCGGTCCAATCCAATTCAATCCGGTCCTCGATCCGATCCTGGATAAATTACGGTCCAGTCCAATCCAGTTCTTTTTTTAAAAAAAAGTCAACAGTTCGGTCCAATTCTGGATCTTTTTCCTCGGATATTCGGTCTAATCCAGTATATCCGGTTCTTATGCCCAGCCTATTGGATAGAATAAGAAAAATTAACATATATTTATAAGAAAAGTTGAATAGCTAAAAAATAATTGCCGCAGCCCCTATAGGCTGACTGGTGGCTTGTGAATTTTGAAGTTCTAAGCCCATTTGATTTATTATTGGACCTAGAAGGCTTGGGTTTGGGCCAGTTAAATACAAAAGTTGCAAGCTCGGAATTTTTAATAGGGTGTGGGCAGGCTGGATAGCCCGGCCCGATAACTGGTATTTTACTTTAAAAGTTTGGAAGGTCTTTGTTCTTATAATGTAAATGACCATTTAATAAGGTTTAAAAAAAAAAAAAAATTGTTGGATTATATAGCTGGAGCCTTGAATAGAATACAAGGACAGTTGTCATCAAATCATGGATTGTGATTTTTTGCTTTTGAAAATCAAGATCTACTCATTCATTGTTCACGTTTTAAATGAGTAATATAACGGTGTCATTTTACAAATTCATATATAACATTTTATTTAAAGTCGTCTTCTAAAATAGGCTTAATATATTGTTCACGTTTTAAATGACTAATATAACGGTGTCATTTTACAAATTCATATATAACATCTTATTTAAGGTCGTCTTTTAAAATAGGCTTAATATATTGTTCACGTTTTAAATGACTAATATAACGGTGTCATTTTACAAATTCACATATAACATCTTATTTAAAGTCGTCTTTTAAAATAGGCTTAATATACTGTAGCCCTCCAACTTAATGCCAAAAATAAACCACTATAATTTAAAATTTCACCTTTATACATCTCCAACTTGTATCGAAAAATCATCTAACTCTTTCAACTTGTCTAACATGTATACACAAACTCTTTATAACTCATGTGGCAAAGAAATACACTATTAGCTATGTTAACGCTACATATGATATAAGGAGGTACATATACATGTTAGACAAGTTGAAGAAACTATGTTGTTTTTTAGTACAAGTTGGAGGAGAAGAAATGTGAAATCTTAAGTTGGAAGGAAAGAAAATGCATTAAGCCTTTAAAATATGAATTGTAAATAGATGTGTTGTGTGCTCATAGTCTGATAATCACTCATTAATAACAAATTTCTCTCTTCGTTAATGAGTTCGTTAGAATAGATTAACTGTACATTGATTAATTTGCTATTTCGGTCGGTTAATCTATATTTTTATCAGTCAACTATTAAAACGTTTTTATGTTAAGAAACTAATTTTTCAAATATTAAAAATAAATCATAAATTATTGATTATAAATTAAAAAAAAAGCCACCTTAATAAATAAATTAAAAGTTTAAAAATATTTTTAACTAAAACTTCAAATATATTAACATTGATTATGTATAAAAGAACCGATTAATTTTTTAATTTCAGTCGACCAACAGTAACTATAAAACTATTCCCTATTCATTAATTTCAGTTAATTAATTAATTTATTTATTTTGTTCGATTTCATATTCAAAAATTGTTTTTTTATTTCATTTTTTGATGCTTAATTGTAATTCGAACATTTTTAGACTTTAACATATCCAAAATGTGCTCTTTTGATACCTACCTATTGATTTGGAACATTTTTTTGACTTATTACAATTGAGTATATTTATCAAATTTTTTTTTTTGTTTTTTTTTTTTGGTAGAGCACATTTGGTTCAATTTAGACTTTTGAATATGACATCGTCTCAATGTAACTTAAATGATGTTATACTCAAAGGTCGAAATTACGGTAAATAGGCTCAATTGCAATACCTCATGAGCCAAATATGCTAAATCAATAGGTGAGAGACCAAAAAGGCACATTTTGGATTGGTTAAGAGCAAAGAGTTCATATTTCCAACTTTTTTGGCAAAGGTTTTTGGTATGATACTGGGTTTATCTGTAGACATGTATTACCTTTGACTAAACCTTGCTACGGATCAAATATAACTTCAAATTTAGTAAGATCATCGTTTTTCCCTCTGAAATTTCACAAAAATAGCAGACATGAAACAGGGTATCAAATAAGTTTGTTCAAGGAAATCTATCAGTTTTTTATATTATTACATACGACTACAGATCTTACAGAATGAAATGGTCTATAGCTTCTAATTCTGGTGCATTAGCAACCCTAAGGTCTTTTACATTCAATTAGACTACAAAATTCATTTCTCAAAAGGAAACTCAACAAATAAAAACAACTGCACTGTCAACTCATACTACTTACCACCTCATGATTCAACTGAGACAAATTTCAACTCCAAAAGCATTCCTGCTAAATGAACATCCGTTGTTTCCACTTCTATTACCTTCAAATCCTAATCTCTCCATATAGCCAGAAGTTTGCAGTATCTGGTAATATAACAAGACTATAAGTCAACCTTCTAGTTCACAAATGAAAAAATTAACTAAACTAAGCTAAGTCTAACATGCGATGATACATCTTGGAATTTTGACGAACATGGTAATGTGGAGCACTTATCAGCAAATAATCGGAAAGTTAAAAACCATTGAAACAGCTGTCAGATGCAGAATATAACCTTTAGCTGAGTAAAGCTGCATATCAATGTCAACGTTCATGTATAATAGTCCAACATGTAACCAGGGGGTTTAAAAGGGTCCGATTCCTCGTATGCTTCTGGACGGGAGAATCCAGCATCATTCATGCGGTTACTAAGCACATGAAGGATTGCCTTTTTCTTACCCCCATATTCATCTCTGTTTTTCTCCACGTATTCGTTGGCCTCAGCTGCTACCTCATTGACAAATTCAAACCTGTTATCCTCTGATAGCAACAGTCTCTCAATATCCATTGTTAGAAGCTTCCCCCCTTCTCGTACCTTCCTAACCTGCTCCTCAAGGAAGGGGATTCGCTCCAATTTATACCGCAACATGTCATCCTTCTTTGTCTGAAACGATAGTAATTCTACATAAAGCATTTTCAGCCACATCCTAAGGGATTATGTGACACAAATGAACAGGTAAGGCATTCCTTGTTTAGATATTGCATGATATAAACTTTATGAACTATTCCTTGAAGCCATTTCCTAAATTCAGAAAATTCATACAATGATAGCTGTTAAATCTTTAGTTCATGCAAAAAGATTTATACCAAATGAACCTTAACTCAATCAAACCCATTAAAACATAAAAAAGAAGAAAGAAGAAATCTGGGGAGGGTCATTTTGGAAATGATAGACTCTATTATAAAGCCAAGCAATTGTGTGTCCGTTGTAAGCTAAATCTAAAAGCTCTAATTCACTTTTCATGTAGCTCAATTCAAGTAATATTTATAGAATATCAAGAAATGGCACAAATCGACAAAAAAAAGTATGTTTGGAAAGATCTGTCAAACAAAACCTTCAGCATCAGAAAGGATATATGGTTCCTTGCCAGCTAATAAGAAGATAGAGAAAGATAACCAATTTCCACATACTCCTGTACAATTGACAAGCAAGCTTTTGCTCAAAATATTATTTGTCTGCAAGGGGTCAGTTTGATTGATATTGAATATACAACCAAAGTTCAAAAAGAGAAGAGGTGTGTGCTGCATATTTTCACTCCCACTCTCATCCATTATTTTTCCATTGATTTTTTCTTCTCTCTTCATCATTTCCAATATACTGCTTCATACATTTTATTTGCAAAAGTGAGTCTTAATTATTATTATGAAAGCAATACCTTCAACATTGATGATGGTTTAAATAATAGCTTTCATTTTTGTATTTAACTCATTGTTCACATGGTCCTGCTAATAAGCAAAGAGCTGTTGTCGGGCGACCAAATAGTTCAGCATATATTGCTTCTTTCAGATAATAATGATAGCATTCAAATTATAATCCAAACTAGTTTGGGTTGGGTTTATAAACTTCTCTCTCTCAATCAGCCCTTTTGAAAATACAATAATCTGAAAGATCCAGCAATCACATATTGTGTTCTCAGTTTCCTATTCCCTTATTCTGTCATAGCAACGTCTGCTCTCTTCCATTCAAGCACAGGGTCCATGTCCAACCAATTTAAACTTTATTCTCTTATTTTATCTTGACTACATGCCAGATCTAGCTCTTTTGATGTACATTCATTCCTAATTCTATTACTGTTTGCATCTAGACATCCGTGTCAGCTTCCTTATCTATGGTAAAAGCATTTTACCATATTCCTTCTTCTTAGTACAGAATACTCACTTCCATAGAGCATAGCTTGTTGGATGGCTACTATATAAGACTTCTCTTATAGTTTTATAAGCATGTTTTTGTTACATCACCATGTTTCACTTCTCCGTCTCATCCATCCTATCTTCATCATAGTGGTGACATCCTCTTCTTCGTCCCATACCATGTATAATAGATCCTAAATACCAGAATTTATAACACAAACCAAGTATCCTCCCGAAAAAGTACTTGATTGGTTGTTTGTACACACAAAAGATCTTCTTATAGAGTTATAACCTAGATACGTGCAACTAACACCATCAATATCTACGCTTCCACTAGAATGTGTATGCAACTTCAAAAGAAAAA
This sequence comes from Euphorbia tirucalli, assembly GCA_039660915.1. Classification (NCBI taxonomy): domain Eukaryota; kingdom Viridiplantae; phylum Streptophyta; class Magnoliopsida; order Malpighiales; family Euphorbiaceae; genus Euphorbia; species Euphorbia tirucalli. The sequence continues at coordinate 35,543,038 of CM077636.1, read as the reverse complement.
ATATATTGCAATACTAAGCAAAACCTGAGACAATTATGTATTTACTCCCAAAATAATGACTCATTGCAACATGTGGAAGTTTTTTTTGTCACATGGTTGATTTTAGCTTTTGTCAAATGCTTAATACACCTAATCCTAGTTAGAATGCTCTGAGAACTAACAGCCACAAATAAATTCCGAAAGGAGAAAAAAAAAAAAAATTCAAGTAGCCATGAACTTGGTTCACATTTCAAATTAAAAGATAAATAAAGAAATCAGTCATTTTGAGAATAAGAAGAAATGATTCAAATTAAGAAAAAGAGCAATCGAGTGAACCAATAGTTTAAGTTCACGGTACCAATTTTCTCCGGCGCCAAACACGCCGACCACGATTATTGCTTTGCAGTTGAAAAGTGATCTGAAAAAAGAAAAATACATAGAATAGAATTAAAAGCACTTAGACCTTTGGATATGCAAAAATAAAAAAAAATATAAAAAAAGAAAAAAGAAAAAAACCTTATCGGGCAGCAGAGCAAGTGATTGAGGAAGAGGAGTGGTGGCAGTTGAAACAGAAGAGAAACCGAAGGGTAAGATCTTCATGGACTATGAAGTGTCAAGTATGATTCTATTCTATTGAGTTTTGTTTTTTTTTTTTTTTTGATGAATGGTTGCAGATAAGATAGTGTTGGTCTTCCTGTCTAAACAAAGTAAATGTACTTTGTAAGGACCGTTGAAATAAAATACAAGAAATCTACTCCATTGATTTTTTTTTTTTTAAAGAAATTATAAGCAACCGTTGAAATAAAATACAAGAAATCTACCCCATTGATTTTTTTTTTTTAAGAAATTATAACCTCCTACTGCTTATACCGGTGCTTTTGATTTCTAATTAAACAGTATTAACTGCTCTTCATCTTCACGTTCTTCGACTTTCTTCTTCCTGAACTTCCTCCGTTGCGACTTGCGATCTCTATATCCGGCGGGTTAGGGGACTTTCGGATGGTGTTGCTTGGACGACGGAATTGAGTTGAGCGAGAGGCTTCTAGTGGTGGAGTTTCAACTGTTGGATTTCTTCTTGACGGTAAAGCTTTAAAATATTTCCCATCTTTTTGTTTTGCTGTATTTGTTGAATCTCATTGAGGATTTGAAGACTTGAGTTTGATGTCTGTCTTTCTTTTTACTGATTCATGTCCTCTGTTTATCGTTCTCTCTAGTTTTACTGATTTTATTTAGTTGTATGATGTGATTAATTCTTCTACTGATTTTGTTGAGTTGGCTAAACAGAAGGTAAACTTCACGGAATTTGGGTAATTAATAGTGGGTCCCTGTGAATATAATAATACAAGTTAAATGGTGAATCAGAATTGGCAAGTTTGCATTTGTGCTGATAGGCTTACATCAGTTTACTGCTCTTGAAGAGGACAATTAATCATCATTCCGCTTGTGGAATTTATTTAGATTGACAGGTTTTCATTTGTTTACTCTAGTTTCTTGATATTTTTTCAATTTTAGATACTTAAACTCTCTTGTCTCTTTGCGTGTTTGCTTTCTCTTTGTAGCATCCTGTGAGACCTTAGGTTCTATTGAAAAAAATGCTAAGTAACCCTTTGATGATACTGGATATGACTTCATACCTTGATGAAGCGCCAAGGTGCTGGATCAATGGGCAGGATAGAAGGCGTTCAGATAGCCCAAAATAGCAAAAGGACATAACGGCCTTAAGCCGAGACATAGAAGCCAATACCGGACGGCTCGGGCCGCTAAGAGCCGTGAATACGTCCACGAGATACCTTGTAAGGTGTCGTACAAATAACCCCTGAACAGCAGTCCACGTGTAAGTGAATCAATGGAGCAAATGAATCGTGATTATCCTCGCCCCACATGTGGAAAGGAGAATAAAAAGGACACTAATATCAACCAATCAAAAAGAGCCGTATCCAACGGCCTGATAAGGACACCAAGGTAAAGGATATATCAAGATTACTACACCACCCACTGAGGTAAGGGATGAATACACCAAAACACCCTAACTTTTTCCCTTTTCTCTTTGGCATTGTTCCATTGACTAAGAGATTGACTTAAGCATTGGAGTATACCTTCCCGGGTACTCGGAGCTCTCATTTTTGTGTTCTTGTAGGAGAAGGCGTATTCCAGCAAATCCAAGGCTCTCAATATCTCAGGGCTATCATTTGGTGCAGTGAGCGTGCCTCCATTGAAGCCATGACTTCATAGGAATTGGATGCTATTATTTCTTCAGCTGGAATAACTCCTCCTGAAGAAGGAGCATGTCTCCCTTTGATGGCGGCGGTAACTCCATTAGAGATTTCAACAACCCCACTACCTTCAAGCAGTCAACCAGTATCAATTTTTGCGGGTGAAGAAATAGCCACCCCCATGAACGACATTGCCAGAATCACCGCTAGTTACTTAATGACCCTGTAGGATGCTAATGCATTTCGATGAGCCATTCTGCAGATGTAAAACTCTGGCAGGGAATGATCTATGATGAGTGGTGTTACGTCTGAACAATCGTCAACTCCATGACAAAAGGGGTGCTTCAATATAACACGTCAAGAGTGCTGTTCCTGCCACCTGCGTGCACAAGTAGAGTAACAGAGTCAACATCAACGACATCCATGCATGGCAGCTTCCTAGTTTTGGCCTCTGGAAACTTTAGAGTGTTCAACTCACTATTGTAGATGCCTCCGCTGCCACAGATTAACCTCTTGGTGACTCCAGCCGGACCAAAGGGAGCCGATGGCAATCATGAGCTCAATAGGATGCAGTAGGTGCTGGCCTTACAACAACAAGTATTACCCATGTCGTACCCACAGGTAATGGGTTTCAACCCTTATGTTAGCTATTTTTCTCCATTTGGAATGGGCCATGCTGCAGGAAATTCCTAAATGCAGGTGAAATTTTCACATCCCCACAGTTCAACGATTATGAGTCCAATCACTGCTAGTGTACAACCGCCCCCACCACTGCTGAGCCGCAGCTATAACAAGCAACTACTATGGCCCAATCAACCGGGATGGGCTAGGAAGCAGACATCCTGGCTGATCCGAAGTTCATGGCCACTTTTAAACAGGCACTGAAGCACTTTGCCGTTGCTTACTAGGAACCATTGCTGGAGACGGGAGAATCCTAATTTTGTGATAGAATTTTGAAGCTGCTAATAGATAAAAAGTTCAAACAACAGAGTTTGAGGATTAGAAGGGCAATATAGACCCATGCACTCACATACAAAACTACAAAAGCCAAATGGAAGTAGCTGGAGCAGGGGAAGGTTTGATGTGCAGATTGTTCTCAGCCACACTAGTGGGACCGACGTCATACTAGTTTGAGTCGTTAGAAGCCAGATCGATCCAAAGTTAGGAGCATTTTGTAATAGATATTTTGCATGAAGTTCTCTGGATCCATCCCTATAGGGGTGTCCAGCAGAAGTCTGCATGAGCTGGTACATAAGCCCAAAGAATCTTTGATGGCATACATAGAGTGATTCAATTGGGCATGCTTGGAGGTTAGGAAACTGGGTTTTAGCACGGCTTATGAAGCGTTCATAATAAACACAACCAATGAAAAGCTACAAAGCGAGTTGATACTAAAAAAACCCACGGATCTCACTCAGATGATCCAGTGGGTGAAGCGGTTGGTTGAAGTAGCTGAGGTGGGTATACTAATCAAGAGTGGTAAATCTAAAGAATGAGATAGGTCTAGTAGGTCAGATGATCAATCCGGGAGAAGGGACAAGTGGGACAAACCCCCGAGAAAGATCAACGTTCACCTCGCTTAATGCACCGTTTAGCGAAGTGCTAGTGGTAGTTCAGAGAAGCTCCGGGAAGAGAAAACTCAAATACCCAGAGACTAAGCCTTATCAAATCATGGGTAAGGATAAGCAGTCATTCTGCGACTATGACAAGGTCTATGGCCATCACATAGATGGTTGTAGAGTCCTACCAACAAACATAGATGCATTAATCAAACAAGGAAAATTCAACAAGTATGTTGATAGGAAGAATGAACCGCTCGGCCAATAGGGAGAAAAGAAAGACTAGAAGGACTTAATAAATCTATCACACTCTTCAAGGAATCAATCAGTCTCACTATCACTAGAAGACATAAACACTCAACGTGAAACACAAGAACTTAAACCCTAGAAAAGAGAAGAAACGCAAATACAAATACAACAATCAGCAACAAAATTCCCAAAAAGCAGTAAATAAAAGACTAAAGTAGAAGGGCCATTTACTTGAAAAGGAATATTAAGGCAAAAGCGATTCAGAAGTTAAGAAATTAGAGAAGAAACTTGCTAGAGAATGCTTTAAATGGTAGAAAACAAAAGGTGGAACCATTATGAGGAAAGTGAAGAGAATCATAATAAATACAAAGCCACATGGTGAAAAAACGATGGCAGTATGTTGATCTAGAAATTTTTAAAATCACGTCGGATGGACAGGACACGTCATCCTTAACAGAATTCTAAAAGACTAAAGGGGGGGACTTTTGATGACACCGGATATGACTTCATACTAGATGAAGCGCCAAGGTGCCGGATCAATGGGGATAGAAGGCGTTCATATAGCCGAAAATAAAAGGACATAACGGCCTCAAGCCGGGACATAAAAGCCAATACCAGACTGCTCGGGTAGCTAAGAGCCAGGAATATGTCTGGGAGATACCTTGTAAGGTGCCGTACAAACAACCCCTGAACAGTAGTCCACGTGTAAGTGAATAAATAGAGCAAATGAATCATGATTATCCTCGCCCTACATGTGGAAAGGAGAATAAAAAAGACATTAAATCAGCCAATAAAAAAGGACCATACCCAACAGCTTGATAGGGACACCAAGACAAAGGATATATAAAGATTACCACACCACCCACTGAGGTAAGTAATGAATACACCAAAAAACCCTAACATTTTCCCTCTTCTCTCTGACACTATTCCATTGAGTAAGAAATTGACTTAAGCATCAGAGAATACCCTCCCAGTGTACCCGGAGCTCTCATCTTTGTGTTCTTGTAGGAGAAGGCGTATTCCGACAAATTCAAGGCTCTTAACATCTTAGGGCTATCATTTATATGTCATTGATGATGATCAGTGGCAGCTTCCTCCTTGAATGGATTTGTATGTTTCCTGAACAATACTCTTAATATTGAAAGGCAATTTGTCAATACCTTGCTCCATTTTACATTTATGTTGTTTGCATTCGCTGGCAAAACTTAGCATATTATATCATTTTTGTAATACGATTTATGAAAAAATAAGTACTTCAAAAATTCCGCATATAGATTTATTCTCTTAAAATTCCCTAGACTCTTATTTTACCCTATATCTCTATCTCTCTCGTTTGAGTATGCAAATATATGATGTGCTACGTATGATGTCAAGATATGTAACTTTGGACAAAATTTTGCACCCGCGCGCTAATTTTTTTCCTTTCCAAACATATTAAGGAACTTCAGATATATCCCTTAAAAAAAACTTCAGATATAAAATTAGATCACTTTTTCAATATGATTTATGAAAACATTAATTACTTCACGAAAATAATTTAACTTTAAGAAAATATAATAGTTTGTTAATGATTTTCTATATAAAGATAAAAAAATTTCGCATATGATACAAAAGATAAAAACAATTAAGTTGTACATAAAAATTTTTGAATTTTACAAAATCCATTGAGTACTAGTTATTACAACTTCATTAAAAAATAATGAAAATTATAAAAAATTATTGATTTTTAAAATCAATAAACTTAACTTTAAAATTTAAACTAATAAAGGTGACTAAATTAATTTCACCTTTTAGTAAAAAAATAAATTTAAAACTACACTAAAATACTTTTCAATATAACTTACGAAGAAAATAAATACTTCACCAAAACTATTTTAACTTTACAAAACTATGATAATTCATTTATATTTTTCTTCATAAAGAGAAAAAAAAAAATCATGCATATAATACAAAAGGATAAAAAGAATTAAGATGTACGTAATACTTTTGATTTTCACAAAATTCATTTAATGTTATTTATATTTTACATGAAGTAATACTTTATTCCGTGATATTTTTACCTTGCAAAAAAATTTTCAACCTCATGAAAAAATAACAGAAACTATGTATTGGGGGTAAAAATAAATTTTTATTTTTAATTATTTTCGGATTTATCAAATTTAATTATTTCAAAAATTTTTATTTTATGTCCACAATAATAAAAAATAGTATCAAATATTTTGAAGAAGAAGTTAAGAAACAGTTGCCAAAATCTCTATTTTTTAGGCTCCAAACAACCTCATGTGCATATTTTCTCGGAATCAATTAGAGGGCAGTTTTCTATCTTGCATTACACGCTTCTTGTTGAACAAGCCAAGAAAAACCTCTTGATGAAAAAGTTTGGAGTTAAAATTCCTCATAAGCTAAATGGTTTATCAAAGGCCGAATTACGATTTATGATTCCAAAATCGGAGACTGCATAGAGAACTACAAGGGTAATTATCCGCCTAGAGCCCATATGAAGGGTGGTTAATGAAGGTCAGGGAAATGAACCGCTGTGAGCACGGGTTTTTCCCAGTCTCGGTGATGAGAATTACTTAGTTACCTGTGGACCGGACGGACTCGAACGGGACTTGAAAGCTACCGGAATGCTGCCTGGGGAATCTCAGTCGACCCGAAAACTAGGCTACCCACGATCTAAAGCCCTGAAAAGGTCTCTCGAATCATTCCTAGGGTTTGGTCTGCATGTCTGACTTTTCAAAATTCTGCCCTGATTCTTGGTTGAATCGGGCGGCTCTGGTTTGTTGAACCAGAGCCGGCCTGCTCTAACTAGAGCCGTATGGCTCTAGTGCCAACTAGAGTCGGCCAGCTCTAGTGATCAAGAATAGTTGCTCTGCAAAGCAGAGCAACTTGTCTTGACAGGCGAGAGTTTTGGCAGATTTTCAGGATTTTCAGTCTGCTGATTGATGGAACGAGGGAAGACAAGGAGAGGCAGATAAAAGAGAGAAAATGAGAGAGAGAGAGGGTGGACTTTGGGTTCTGAGGATAGCAAACAAGACAGAGAGAAAGAAGAAAAAGAAAGCAGAAGAGAAAAAGAAAAGAAGAAGAAGAGAGACCGAGAGAAATACCCAAAACTAATCCCATAAATACTCTCATATAACCGAAAATCAATCCTCAAGCATTAACAACATCACCAACAACCTATACTCCTTGATCCGGGATCATTTCGGCTTGGTTTTGGATTGTTCTGGGTTGTTGAAGGATTCAGCTGATTGAGTTCCAGTGCACATTCCTGAGTTTCCAATCCTTTTCTTGACGCTCTTAGCATCCAAACAACAATACAGGTAAACTCTGAGAGGCCCTAAAACTTATCTGTATTGATTTTTTATGCGTTTTTGTTATTTTGACAAAAATCCGAAACTGGTGCTGCCCATCATAGCCGTACGGCTGTGTTTCTGAAGAACAGAGCCAGCCAGCTCTGACCCAGAGTCGGCCGACTCTGTTCCTCAAGAACAGATCCCCAATCTGTCCCAATTGGCCGAAACAGCCTGTTTTCCATTTTGATTTTTCTGTTGGGATCATTTTTGGCCTAGAATCATTTGTATGTATTTGTAGTTTTGATTTTCTGACTATTGCATACTCGAATATCGGGGTTTTCAATATTTCCCGGGGTTTATTTTCTGAGTTTCAGGGTTGTTTCATCCAATTTTGATCCATTGTCCAGCATTAGCGGACCCCTAAATCCCACAAAATCCCCGGAAAACATTGAAAACAAGGAAAATAATATTTTTACAAATATTTTTGGTGTGTTTATTGCATTTAAAACCATAGATGGTTTATGTATTTAGGAACCCACACGAACGGAACCCTGAGTTCTGGGATAACCGACCCACAAAAATGGAAATGTGTATGTAACCGAGCCAAATGGTTTTCCAAAATTGATTTTCCAGCATAAAAATCCACAGGGCGTTTCAAAACTGATTTCCAGGTCTACTGGTTGAGTCTAACCGGTTATCCCCTAAATGCATGCTCCCTTATCCTAAAATCCCCATTCTGTCCTTATTTGAGTCCTACTTGTGTTTATAATATAAACTATGCTAACCAGTCTGTTTTGTAGCATTTATTTTTATTTTTGTTGTATTTAATAGACTAATTCGTGTATTTAGGCGGTTGTATTTTTTGATCCTCGTGTACTTAGGTGTTTGTAAAAGTGAGGACGAGAGTCTTTATATTTTATTCAATTTGGTTGTATAATCGGCCTCTTTTATTCTTTTGTATATTTGTGTGGATGATTTAATTTTCTGCGATTTATTTTATGCATTTTTTCCTTAGCACGGGTTAATAAAATAAACAATTTGGGTTAGAGAAAGATAATAAATTGAATAAATATGGTTTTATAAATAATAAACGAATATAAGCTTGAGGTTAAGTAGGTAAGTTGCCCAAACCCTGAATCTCTGGATTAGGTATAGCAGTCTGCGCTCGGTAGGGAGCTGTACTGGAATTTCCCGGATGAGCTGATCCGGGTGGCGACTCTGTCACTGATCTCGAAATTGAGGTTTTGAGGTCTTTAAGTTATAAAATGGAAAACTTTTTCTACAAAAGGAATTTCCAAATTAAATCAATAATTTTCCCAACTCAACATAAATGAAACCCTGTTTTCCACAAATCTCGCTAAATCAAAATCCGATTCCTCGGCCCGCTTCACCACGCTTCGCTTAATTCTTTTCGTCGAAAAGGTCGTCCGCTCACAGTGGTGACTCTGCTGGGGATAACTCTTAGTTTCTTAAAATGTTTTTCTTAAAAACTTAAGGAACTTAGGCAACTATTGAAATATAACCTCGCTTGTATTCGTTTATCGATTTATAAACATCATATTTATTCATACCTTTGCATATCATGACATTTTCTTCTTCTCAACTCCTCAAATACACTGTTTCACCCCGGTTTACCCAAGAAGGTGGCCTACCTCTACCGCAAGGATTGGAGACACCCGACGAGGTAAACCACTCATAGTCCCGCATGACCTTACATCGTGTTCTACGGTGGGGAAGTGTTTATTTGCTATGGGAGCCTGTACGACCCTTGGTTTGACTTTGGCCCACATGTAATGGCTTACTAATTTCCCTTAGGGTTACCAAAACATAAATTAAAATTGAACAATTGAGTGTGCACCTTTGGTATCCCCTGTTGATGCCAAAGAGACCCAACACTTTGGAAGAATTGCGAGACCAATCGAAAGGAGAAATAAGGTTGGAAGGGAGCACATATTTTTGCGTGTGCTAATGTTTGTTCTGTGTTGTTTTTCCTTTCCTTTCTACTTTTCATAAAGCATCCAAAATGCATAATCATCTCATGTGCCATTTCTGATCCGTTTTCGTGCAGCCATCTTTAAATACATATGCATAGGTGTGACATTTACGCTGACCACATCTTTGTGCAGCCACGACATTTTACTCTTGTGACATACATATACATCCTATATGCCAACATTTCCATGAAGCATACAAGACATCATTCCACGTGTCATGCATTCCAACCACGTTTTCCTGTAGCCACTTATATGTTTGTGTGACATATGCGTCCATTCCATTTCACCTATTTGGGGACGTTCTAAGAATTCCCATCACGATCATTTCATTTCATCCCATGTCGGGTACCCAAAAACTACCCGATTCCCGCCTGTCCATCGGATTGCACTCGGCCATTTCACAAAATATCATATCATTCAATAGTAGACCACAATGGTCCTAGATTTGCTTCTGTGTGATAGTTCACAAGATGCCATCACATGACATCACATTCATTCATCATAGGTATCCGGGTGACTCCAAGTCCTGTTTGTGCATTATGGTTCATATCGAACCATTTCATAACATTGTGAAATCATTCGAGTTGCTCCCCGAGTACCGGATTAGTACACACATAGGGGCATTCCATAACATTATCAAATTATGCAAGGTGTTCCACGAACGTCGAACCCCTGTCCGTGTCTCGAGTTACACGCGACTTTCCTGCAACATCATTTCATATCACATTACTTCAAAAGCATTAGAACTCTGTTCGTGGGGCAGTTCCCATGCGACCATTTCACTTCATGCTATCAACTTACAAAATGTTGAAACTCTGGCCGTGTGCCAGCTCATACGTGGCCATTTCACGACAATTCATTAGGTGCCCCAAAAGCGCCGACTTTTACTCGTGTGACGATCCACTTACGGTTTTCTCTGTGTTATTTTTGCACAGTATAGGGCATTCTTGGAATGACTGAAATAAGGAATTCATGCCCATTCTTGTCTCCATTCACGAAGCATCAAATGCACACAATCATCTGTATGTCGTTCATATCATGTCTTGTATAATCATTCCCAAGGCATCAACATTTGTGTAGCATTGATACCAACCACATCCTTCTGCAGCCATGATATTTTATTCCCATATGACATATACATATTGTGTTAACATTTCCATGAAACATGTAAGGCATTAATTTATGTGTGTGCTAGATGTACTAATCACGTCTTTGTGTAGCTGCGATGCTTTGTTTGGGTGACATATGCATTCATTCCTTGCATGCACGACATCACCTTGTATGTCATCCATCCTAACCACATTTTTCTGTAGCCATCTGTATTTTGGATGACATATACATTTGTTATTTGCATGCATGACATCATCTTGTATGCCATGCATCCTAACCACATCTTCTGCAGCCACCTGCATCTTATGTGACATGTGTATTCACACCATTTCATGTCATTACTCCTAACAAAGGACGTCCCAAGGATGCTCATCATAATCATTTCATTTCACAATAGGTGCCCTAAAGTCACCTATGTTTTGCCTGTGCCTTGGTTTGCACTGGGTCATTTCTACATTCCATTCATTAGGAGACCACAACGGTCCTAAATCTATGATCATGTGGAGAGTCGCATGATAAGCATTACACTACATCTCATCTATCTGTCTGTTCCCGATGTCATTGGGATACCAAGATCTCGCTTGTATGTCGTGATCCGCATCGGATTGCTCACAACATTATCAGATCATCCAGGGTACTCCACGAGTGCCCAGTTAGTACACATATAGGGGCATTCCATGACACTACTAAATCATGCAAGGCGTTCCACGAGCGCTGAATCTTTGTCCGTGTCTCAAGTTACATGTGACTCGTCTGTAACATCATTTCATGCCAGATGCATCAAAAGCATCGGAACTCTGTCTGTGTATCGGCATACACACGACCATTCCATAACATCCATTAGATGCCTCAAAAGCATCAGAACTCTGTTCGTGTGTCGGTCACTCGAGACCATTTCATGATCTCCGTCAGGTGCTCCTAAGGCACCGAGCCTGCACCCACGTGTGGGTGCACACGCGAACTGTCTGCATTGCCTTTTTGCATACCATAAGGGCATCCGCGGAACATCCAAAATAAATAATAAAAAGAAAAAGAAGAAATCATACTCATTCATGTTTCCGTTCGTCTAATATCATTTGTCTGCAACAACCCATGACCATACATCCCATTCATACATAAGCATAAGGCGCTCCTCGAGCACCGAAACTCAGCATGTGTGCCAAGCACATTATCTCATATCATTTCATCACATAAAAACCCAAGGTGCTCCTCGAGCGTCGAAAAGCAATCTGCGTGCCAAGTATCCTATTCTGTCTCATATCATATCATGCTTAATAATCCAAGGTACTCCTTGAGTACTGAGGATTATGTTAGATCATCATACGCATATACACCATCATAGCATTGAACTCTCCTTGCAAGCAATGTCTTGCTTCGATCCATGGACACCCTAGTGTGTCATTCTTCCCAGGGGCATAACTATGCACCCTATCTCAACTTCCCTCGCAAGCAATGTCTTGCTTCGATCCGTGGACACCCCAGTGTGTCATTCTTCCCAGGGGCATAACTATACACCCTATCTCAACTTCCCTCGTAAGTAATGACTTGCTTCGATCTGTAGACACCCCAGTGTGTCATTCTCCCCAGGGGCATAACTATGCACCCTATTGCAAGTACTACTTGCTTCGACCCATGGACAACCCGGTGTGTCATTCTTCCCAGGGGCATAACTATGCACCCCATCTTAACTCTCCTTGCAAGCAATGACTTGCTTCGATCCATGGACACCCCTGTTGGATATGCCCTAGTCCCGAGGCATTGGTCCTTGCATTTGTATCATACATTAATTAGATTCATGTATTATACTTATTTGTGTTATTAATAAAGGCATAAATTCATTTATTATATTTATCTTGTGCAATATAGTAAATGAAGTATCCGATGGACATATCCATATCCATAATGACCAGTGTCATGCACTTGGCAGTAAGACCATGGATAGGGTAAACGATATGACCATAAATAGATCCGTAGTCTGTTCCAGTCATGGGAATGAATGGAACAAGAGACTATCATTAACCTGGTTGTATGGCGGTGTCTTACCGGTCATTGGACATGGAGTGTCAACCAAGTTAATGGGTATATGCATGAGGGGCATGGTACTGGATAGATCCACTAAGCAAGAAATCCACATGGTATAGTATCACAAGTGATTCTCGAGTAGTACTTGTATGGATCCTTTTGACCTGACCATATGATGGTGTTACATGTGAGGTCACATACTTAGGGGTATGCCTAAAGGTCCTATAAATGGGTGCCAAGTATGGGTACTTTCGGGTATGTCACATAGCATGGTAATGCTATGGATATGCAGAAGGGATTTGTCACTCAGTAGTCCACTAGGAAGATATCACCGGCCTCTTGATGAATGTGACTGATAAGTGTGTGGCCACACCTAAACAAGTGGGAACTTATTTGTGAGCTTCAGTGCATTCGGGATCAAGTTAATGTCCGACACAAAAGAGGGTGATCAATCTATGCCTCTGTGTTGGACACCGATATCAATGACATGGGATGTACAAGTTTAAACTACAAGGTTATGATAACAGTTATACTGCAATCTCCATCTTAATTAGGGGTTGCAGTGGCTTGCTAGAGCCCAACTGTAGTCTATGGGCCAAAGGCCCGCTACCAACATAAAGATGGGCCCACGGGATCGTACACATTGAGCAACTGAACACCGACTTAAGGAATCATATGTATGCTTGGAGTATACACTCTAGAGAGAGAGGTATGAATATATTAATTATATTATAAAGATCAATTAGATTGATCCTAGTAATAAAATTAATATATTTAATTGGCTCTTCATAATTAATTGGATTAATTATGAAATTATTTCCTGGGTGGAAATATTCATGTGTACAGGTTTACATATGATTTTATTTTGTGAAGATCTAATTTTAATTTGATGGATTAAATTAATTTGTCAAACTAACTTTAATTTAAATGTAAATAATATATATTACTTGGAGTAATATATTAAATACATGGGTATATTAAAGTTGGGCTTGAAATTGATTTAAACCAAATTAATTAAAATAAGATTGGGCCTAAATTAAAAGAAGGAAGCCCACACAAAATGGTTGAGCCAAGCTGGGCCCTAATTCCCTTAGGGAATTCGGCCAACCCAGGGTTTTTAACCCTGGGAATTTCGGCCAACAATAGATGAAGCACACCATAGCCGAATCCTCTAGCCCCCTCTCTCCATTGTTCGTTTTTTCCTACGCTAGCACGGGTAGTGTTCGTTAGGCGTTCGTGTACGAGAACGAGGAGGGACTCTACTTTGATTCTTGCAGTCTTCATCCATCTCTAGAAGAGATATTCCGGGTAAGAGAATGATCTCTTTCTATTGAATTTTTATGTTTTACAATTTCCATTTCAATTGCTCCTGGGACTGGATTTGAGGAAATCATCGCGTTCTTCCGTATTTATCGGGTGATTTCCGGTGAAAAATCCCAACAGTGGTATCAGAGCGGGCTTTTGATCCGTGGAAATTGTTAAAATTGGTTGAATCCCATGTTTTAAAATTGGAGATTTTTCATTGGGGTTCTTGTTTTGGGTTTAAGATTTTTTCCAATTTGATTTTCATACAATTGAAATTGAATATGCATATTGGTTTGTGTTTGTTTAATTTAATTGTATGTTTTGGAATTCTTGGTGGATTTCGTGTTGATGGATGATATTTTTTTTCTGATTAAAAAAAAAAACCTGGCTCTAGGGGGTGCGGGGTTGCCGGCGGCGAAATCGCCGTCAGCGGCCGCAGTACGCAGCGGGAGCAGCGGCGGCAGCTGCTGCCGGAGCAGCAGCAGCCACTGTTGGGTAGTGGCTGCCGCATGGCAGCAGCGGGCAGCGGCTGCTGCTGCTGCTAGGGCAACTAGGTAGCCCTAGCCGCAGCGGGCCATGCCTAGTGTTTTTGGATTTGGCGGGTTTTTGGGCCCGGGGCCCAGTTTTGAAATTTTAATTGGTTTTAAAATTCGTGTGTTTAAATTTATGCAATTTAAATGTGTGTGGTTTCTTGAATGAAATTTTATTTTATTCATGTGATATTAATTTTGGAAATTAATATGGTTAATTAAAATTGGTTCGGGTAATTTTGGCACAATTACTTGGACGGCTGAATTGGACCCATGGTTTCCCAATTCCAGTGGGAGCAGTTGGACTGCCTGGGCTGGAGGCCCAAAGCTCGTTAAGGGTTAGAACCATGGTGGGCCAAAATTGGCGATTTCTATATAATGGCTTGGACATAATTGAAATGGGCTTAAATCATGCATTATAACATGCTTATGAATTATATGTTTGGATGCATATGTGTGATTAAATGTCTGTATGGTTGGATGCTATTGGGCCTTGTACAAGATGTGTTGTATTTTCTTTTTGGGTAAATACGGCCTGCGTGTCGTTTTTCTTTTCAATGTAATTTTATTTTATTCAATTATTATAAAATTTGTAAAAGAAGAAGCCCATGGAGTGGTGAGCCCAAGTGGAGGTGTTAGTCCAGAAGGAAGAAGATGGAGGCCCACCTGATATTCTTTTCTAGTATAGGTTTACTAGAATAATATTAGGATGTAATATAGGCCCGTAGTAATCCATTTTACTTATTTATTTAATCATGCTTTATATTTATATGCATGTATGTATGTATGATCCAACCACATTTCACCCGTCTTATGCATGTAAGCCGTTATTAGATGAATCTAATAACCAAATGGAATTACTAAGTCGCTTAAAAGTGCTTCCCTCATTCAAAACCGACTCGTAATGGGAATAGGCCAGTTGTAGACCATGCCCTCGCAGGATACACTGGAGTATTGTCACTTTGTATTGGGTTAGGGTGTGGGATACTCTAACACTTGAATGGAGGTTTTGACTTAGCATGGGTAGTAGGATTCTCCTGGCCCTAAGCACAGATGGGTAAGTGCCAATAAGCCCATCAAACCGAGAGTCCCTAGGTTGGGATTGGACGGCGTTCCTACCTAAATATTTAGGTTATAGTTGTACCAGACCCTCGTCTGGCTATATCTTAATGAAATATGGATCTCGGCCCATGAGCCCAACAACTCGGTTTAATTAATAACTTGATTCATTATTAATTTTATATAGGAACAACGAAGTAAAGTCCTTTGTTAACACTCTAAATGTTTTTTTGTGTAGAAATTCTTAAATGGCAAACAACAATACCTTATCACTACGATCAATTCTGGAAAGGGACAAGCTTTCCGGTCTTAACTTTTTGGACTGGTCTAGGAACTTGAGAATAGTTCTAAGGTAGGAGTCCAAAGAATATGTACTGGAGAGGCCTGTACCGGCTGCGCCTCAATGACGTAATCCACTGGCTACCCAGCTAGAGGAATACGAGGCGCATGTCAAGGATAATAGGGATGTGACATGCCTTATGTTGGCCTGCATGGTCCCCGAACTACAAAAACAGTTTATGGACCATCAAGCCTTTGCTATGATAACAACTCTAAACGAGATGTTTCAAGAGCAAGCTCGTCAGGAAAGGTACCTGACCAACAAGGCATTCCACTCTTGTAAGATGGGGGCTGGGACATCTGTGAGCGCACACGTGCTCAAGATGAAGGGCTATTTGGACACTTTGGCCCATCTTGGATCGCCTATCTCTCAGGAGTTGGCGGTGGACATAATCCTTGCATCCATGCTGGATTCTTACGATCAGTTCATCCTGAACTACAATATGCAAGGGATGAACCGTACTGTCAGTGAGCTGCATGGGATACTTAAGCTTACCGAGCAGTCGATCAAAAAGACTCCACCGGTGCTGCTGGTCAACAAGAGGAACCCTCCTGTTGCCAAGGGTAAGGCCAAGGAAAAGGCCAAGGCCAAGGCCAAGAAGGCTAAGGCTAAAAAGGCCAAGGCCCAGCAGAAGGCAGGTCCTGAAGATGTCTGTTTCGGGTGTAGACAGGCGGGCCATTGGAAGAGATCATGTCCCAAGCTGATGGGAGAGCAAAGAAGGGGCCAAGGTGCATCCTCTTCAGGTATTTATGTTATAGACATTAACCTTACTGTTTCAACATCCTGGGTATTGGATACTGGATGTGGTTCTCAATTTGTTGCAATGTGCAGGGACTTAAGAACAGAAGGTCACTGGGGTCGGGAGAGGTGGGCTTGCGGGTCGGGAATGGAGCAAGGGTTGCTGCCATAGAGATCGGCGAATACCACCTTGTGATGCCTAGTGGATTGGTTTTAATTTTGGAACAATGTCTTTTTGTACCTGCTATGTGCCGGAATATTATTTCAGTTTCTATGTTGGATATTTCTGGATTTTATTTTTCTATTTCTAATGGTAGAATTTCAATATCTAGAGAGGGATTATTTTATGGAGATGCTCTATTAAATAATGGCCTATATATCCTGGACTTAAATGAAATCAATCACGTCTATAACATAAACACAAAAAAGGTTAAGCCAAACGAACTTAATCCTGTCTACCTATGGCATTGTCGTCTCGGCCACATAAAAGAGAAGCGCATTGCTAGGCTTCACAAAGCTGGAGTCTTAGGGTCATCTGACTTGGAGTCAATTGATACATGCGAATCATGTTTACGAGGCAAGATGACAAAGGCGTCTTTTAGCAAGAAGGCTGAATGGGCCACTGGCTTATTGGACCTAATACATTTGATGTATGTGGACCTATGAGCGCAGTGACCAGAGGTGGGCACCTGTACTTCGTCACGTTCACGGACGATTTCAGCAGATATGGCTATGTCTATCTGATGAAACACAAGTCCGAGACCCTTGATAGGTTCAAGGAATTTAGGAACGAGGTACAAAACCAGCTAGGTAGAAATATCAAAACACTTCGGTAGGACCGAGGCGGTGAGTATATGAGCCTGGAGTTTGACTCATATTTGAGAGAGCATGGAATAGTTCCACAGCTCACTCCTCCCGGAACACCACAATGGAATAGGGTGTTCGAACGGAGGAATAGGGCCCTGTTGGACATGGTCCGCTCAATGATGAGTCAAGCCTCTCTCCCAATTAGTTTCTGAGGGTTTTGTCGATCTAAAGTATCCGGGAAGGGTATACAAGCTTCAAAGGTCCATTTATGGACTGAAGCAAGCATCCCGAAGTTGGAATCTAAGATTCAATGAGGCTATAAAGGAATATGGCTTCATACAGAATTAAGATGAGCCTTGTGTGTATAAGAGGACTAGTGGGAGCACTGTCACATTCTTGGTACTTTATGTGGACGACATCCTAATCATTGGAAGCGACATACCTACACTGCAAGGGGTAAAGCAGTGGTTGAGTAAGTGCTTCGTAATGAAGGACTTAGGCGAAGCTGAGATGATCCTAGGGATCAGGATCTATAGGGATAGATCAAATCGGCTTATGGGCTTAAGTCAGGCTTCGTACATAGACAAAGTTCTGAAAAGGTTCAGCATGGACCGGGCCAAGAAAGGTTTCTTGCCAAAGGGTCATAGGCTGAAACTTAGTAAGAAACACTGTCCTAAGACAAGAGAGGACAGGGAGAACATGAAATTGGTTCCATATGCTTCGACTATAGGATCAATTATGTACTCCATGTTATGTACGAGACCTGATGTAGCCTTTGCATTGAGTATGACGAGCTGATACCAGCAGGATTCTAGGGAGGATCACTGGAAAGCTGTCAAGGTGATCCTTAAGTAACTTAACCGGACTAAGGATAGCTTCTTAGTGTATGGTGGTCAGGAAGTGCTGTCAGTTACTGGGTACACTGATGTGAGCTTCCAGACTAACCAGGATGAGTACCAGTCATAGTCTGGGTATGTATTTTTGCTAAATGGTGGTGCTGTAAGCTGGAGGAGCTCAAAGCAGCCAACCATAACGGACTCTACAACAGAAGCTGAGTACATCACTGCGTGTGATGCGGCTAAGGAAGCTGTGTGGATGAAGAAGTTTATCACTGAGTTAGGAGTAGTGCCAACTATCCAAGACCTAGTTGATATCTTCTGTGACAACAATGGGCCCGTTGCACAAGCTAAGGAGCCCCGGTCACACAAGAACACAAAGCACGTGCTCAGAAAGTTTCACCTCACACGAGAGATCACGGAGAGAGGTGACATTGCATTGCACAGAGTGGACACCGAGGATAATGTCGCAGATCCTTTGACCAAGGTGCTAGCCCAGCCTAAGCATGAGGGTTATACTAGATCTATAGGGATTAGGCCCATGCCTAGTTGGAACTAGTGCAAGTGGGAGATTGTTGGATATGCCCTAGTCCCGAGGCATTGGTCCTTGCATTTGTATCATACATTAATTGGATTCATGTATTATAATTATTTGTGTTATTAATAAAGGCATTAATTCATTTATTATATTTATCTTGTGCAATATATTAAATGAAGTATCTGATGGACATATCCATATCCATGATGACCAATGTCATGCACTTGGCAGTAAGACCATGGATAGGCTAAACGATATGACCATAAATAGATCCGTAGTCTGTTCCAGTCATGGGAATGAATGGAACAAGAGACTATCATTAATTGGTTGTATGGCGGTGTCTTACCGGTCATTGGACATGGAGTGTCAACCAAGTTAATGGGTACATGCATAAGGGGCATGGTACTGGATAGATCCACTAAACGAGAAATCCACATGGTATAGTATCACAAGTGAGTCTCGTGTAGTACTTGTATGGATCCTCTTGACCTGACCATATGATGGTGTTACATATGAGGTCGCATACTTAGGGGTACGCCTAAAGGGCCTGTAAAAGGGCACCAAGTATGGGTACTTTCGGGTATCACTTAGCATGGTAATACTATGGATATGCATAAGGGATTTGTCACTCAGTAGTCCACTAGGAAGATATCACCAGCCTCTTGATGAATGTGACTGATAAGAGTGTGGCCACACCCAAACAAGTGGGAACTTGTTTGTGAGCTTCAGTGCATTCGGGATCAAGTTAATGTCTGACAGAAAAGAGGGTGATCAATCCATGCCTCTGTGTTGGACACCGATCTCAATGACATGGGATGTACAAGTTTAAACTACACGGTTATGATAACAGTTAGACTGTCATCTCCATCGTAATTGGGGGCTGTAGTGGCTTGCTAGAGCCCAACTGCAGTCTGTGGGCCAAAGGCCCACTACCAACATAAAGATGAGCCCACGGGATCGTACACATTGAGCGACTGAACACCGACTTAAGGAATCACATGTATGCTTGGAGTATACACTCTTGAGAGAGAGGTATGAATATACTAATTATATTATAAAGATCAATTGGATTGATCCTAGTAATAAAATTAATATATTTAATTGGCTCTTCATAATTAATTGGATTAATTATGAAATTATTTCCTCGGTGGAAATATTCATATGTATAGGTTTACATATGATTTTATTTTGTGAAGATCTAAATTTAATTTGATGGATTAAATTAATTTGTCAAACTAACTTTAATTTAAATGTAAATAATATATATTACTTGGAGTAATATATTAAATACATGGGTATATTAAAGTTGGGCTTGAAATTGATTTAAACCAAATTAATTAAAATAAGATTGGGCCTAAATTAAAAGAAGGAAGCCCAAACAAAATGGTTGAGCCAAGCTGGGCCCTAATTCCCTTAGGGAATTCAGCCAACCCAGGGTTTTTAACCCTGGGAATTTCTGCCAACAATAAACGAAGCACACCATAGCCGAATCCTCTAGCCCCCTCTCTCCATTGTTTGTTTTTTCCTACGCTAGCACGGGTCGTGTTTGTTAGGCGTTCGTGTACGAGAACGAGGAGGGACTCTACTTTGATTCCTGCAGTCTTCATCCATCTCTAGAAGAGATATTCCGGGTAAGAGAATGATCTCTTTCTATTGAATTTTTATGTTTTACAATTTCCATTTCAATTGCTCCTGGGACTGGATTTGAGGAAATCATCGCGTTCTTCCGCATTTATCGGGTGATTTCCGGTGAAAAATCCCAACAACCCCAATGTGTCATTCTCCCTAGGGGCGTAATTATGCACCCTATTGCAAGTACCACTTGCTTCGATCCGTGGACACCGCTGTGTGTCATTTTATCCCTGTGGTGTATATTTATACACCATGTTTTATTTTAGCATGCATCATCCCCACCAGCATCCATTGCATCTGTATGGTTGATCTCCGATAGTAGAGCATGACATGGCATTACATGACATCACGTGTGTAACTCACCATCCATGCATAACACATCACGCATATTCATGCATACATGGTTCCCTGTTTGGTATCTGCCTGTCGACACTAATAATCTCATCAGGGGGAAAGGACCTTAAGAATGGCCAGCCCGTAGAACGTCAATGCCATAGCAGATGTGGTGGAAGACTATGTCGCTTCACCCTAATTTCAGAATGCAGCTAGGGATGAAGCAGCAGCAATGCTGAGAGAAATGCCGGGGGATGATCTTGACAGAATAGAGAGGCTAATGGCGAGGTGCACTGAACTGGAAACCTGGGTGGCAGAGCTCGAAGGGAAAATAACAGATATGACGAGCACAGACTCCAATGTTGGCATTGATAAGGAGCAGAACGTTAAGATTACTAACACTCCTTCACGACACCTTGAAAGGCCCTCTCACCAGAACTTGGGCTTACTAGGGTCGACTAATGAAGGAGAACTGAAAAGGTCTATTGACATCAGTACCAACATTTACTCTATTCCCCAACAAATCCAGAGTTCGCCTCCCGAAGACAAATGGGCAGTCGCATCCTCTGGGCCTCGTTCAGTGACCAGACTATTCACCATCCACAGAAAGATGGGCCTGTTGCAGAGTGTCCGACCATATGTGGTGCCAACACTAAAACAAAAGGGGAACTTCTGTAGCTATCATGTGATAGCAGGCCACTAGACTAATGAATGTGTCGGTCTGTGAAGGAAGATCTAGAAGCTGGTCGACAAAGGAAAATTGAGGTTGCCATCTGCCTATAACGGATGATCAGTGGTGAGCAAGGGGACCACCATAGGGATTCCTCAATCCTCCCTACAAGAGGAATATGATGAAGAGCTACAAGGTCTGATCTGACGAGAATGGGGCAATGGTACTGAAGTCATGTAAGAAGGCGCCTTTTAGCAAGAAGGCTAAAAGGGCCACTGGCTTATTGGACCTAATACATTCAGATGTATGTGGACCTATGAGTGCAGCAACCAGAGGTGGGCATCTGTACTTCGTCACGTTCACGGACGCTTTCAGTAGATATGGCTATGTCTATCTGATGAGACACAAATCTGAGACCCTTGATAGGTTCAAGGAATTTAGGAACGAGGTGCAGAACCAGCTAGGCAGGAATATCAAAACCCTTCGGTCAGACCGAGGCAGTGAGTATATGAGCCTAGAGTTTGACTCATACTTGAGAGAGCATGGAATAGTTCCACAGCTCACTCCTCCCGGAACACCACAATGGAATGGGGTGTCCGAACGGAGGAATAGGACCCTGTTGGACATGGTCCGCTCAATGATGAGTCAAGCCTCTCTCCCAATCAGTTTCTGGGGACACGCCCTCGAGACAGTAGCTCCTATCTTAAATAATACTCCGACTAAGGCAGTGGAAAAGACCCCATATCAGATATGGACGGGCAAGGGGCCCAATGTGTCTTTCCTAAGGATTTGGGGATGCGAAGCACATGTCACGAGATTGACTAGTGGCAAGCTGGAGCCCAAAACCGATAAATGCCTGTTTGTGGGCTACCCTAGGGAAACTAAAGGGTATTACTTCTACGACCCCCGCCGAGAACAAGGTGTTTGTGGCAAGGAAGGGGGTCTTTTTAGAAAAGGAGTTCATTTCCAAGAAAGACAGTGGGAGCAATGTTGAACTCAGGGAAGTTCAAGGTCCACAAGCTCCTGAAGAGGATAACTCAGAGGCCCAGGTGGAGCTTCCACAAGGGGAAGCACCGACCCAGGCCGCACAAGAACCTAGAAGGTCTGGTAGGGATTGTCGGGAACCGGAGAGGTATGATTTCCTCGTCACTGATGATCAGACTCTTCTCATCTGGGATAAGGAAGAATCCAAAACCTACCAGGAGGCTATGGCTAGCCCAAAATTTGCGAATTGGCGCAAAGCCATGGAGGCAGAAATGCAATCTATGTACGATAACCAAGTTTGGAACTTGGCTGATCCACCTTTGGGTGCTAAGGTAATAGGTTGCAAGTGGTGCTACAAGCTAAAAGCCGATAATACCTTCAAGGGGCGTCTGGTTGCAAAAGGTTTCAGACAAGTCCATGGAATAGATTATGATGAATTTTCTCACCAGTAGCCATGCTCAAATCCATCAGGATGCTATTAGGCATAGCCGCATGGTACGACTATGAGGTATGGCAGATGGATGTCAAAACCGCTTTCCTTAATGGAAAGCTACTCGAGGATATGTACATGACACAACCTGAGGGTTTTGTCGATCCTAAATATCCGGGAGGGGTATGCAAACTTCAAAGGTCCATTTATGGACTGAAGCAAGCTTCCCGAAGTTGGAATCTTAGATTCAATGAAGCTATAAAGGAATATGGCTTCATACAGAATCAAGATGAGCCTTGTGTGTATAAGAGGACTAGTGGGAGCATTGTCGCATTCTTGGTACTCTATGTAGACGACATCCTACTCATTGGAAGCGACATACCTACACTGTAAGGGGTAAAGCAGTGGCTGAGTAAGTGCTTCGCAATGAAGGACTTGGGTGAAGCTGAGATGATCCTAGGGATCAGGATCTATAGGGATAGATCAAATCGGCTTCTGGGCCTAAGTCAGGCTTTGTACATTGACAAAGTTCGGAAAAGGTTCAGCATGGACCGGGCCAAGAAAGGTTTCTTACCAATGGGCCATGGGCTGAAACTTAGTGAGAAACACTGCCCTAAAACAAGGGAGGACAGGGAGATCATGAAGTTGGCTCCATGTGCTTCGGCTATAGGATCAATCATGTACTCCATGTTATGTACGAGACCTGATGTCACCTTTGCACTGAGTATGACGAGCCGGTACCAGCAGGATCCCGGAGAGGATCACTGGAAGGCTGTCAAGGCGATCCTTAAATACCTTAACCAGACTAAGGATAGCTTCTTAGTGTATAGTGGTCAGGAAGTGCTGTCAGTTACTGGGTACACTGATGCGAGCTTCCAGACCGACCAGGATGAGTACCAGTCGCAGTCTGGGTATGTATTGGAGGAGCTCAAAACAGCCAACCATCGCGGACTCTACAACAGAAGCTGAGTACATCGCTGCGTGTGATGCGGCTAAGAAAGTTGTATGGATGAAGAAGTTTATCACTGAGTTGGGAGTAGTGCCAACTATCCAGGACCCAGTTGATATCTGCTGTGACAACAATGGGGCCTTTGCACAAGCTAAGGAGCCCCGGTCACACAAGAACACAAAACACGTGCTCAGAAAGTTTCACCTCATACGATAGATCGCGGAGAGAAGTGACATTGCATTGCATAAAGTGGACACTGAGGATAATATCACAGATCCTTTGACCAAGGCGCTGGCCTAGCCCAAGCACGAGGGTCATACTTGATCAAAAGCCCGCTCCGATACCACTGTTGGGATTTGTCACCGGAAATCACCCGATAAAAGCGGAAGAACGCGGTGATTTCCTCAAATCCAGTCCCAGGAGCAATTGAAGTGGAAATTGAAAAACTTAAAATTAAATAGAAAGGGATTAAATTTCTTACCAGAAAAATCTCTTTCTAGAGATGGATGATGACTGCAGAATTCAAAATAGAATTCCTCCACTCTCACGTACACGAACGCTTGGCGAATGCAACCCGTGCTAGCGTCGGAAAAACGGAACAATGGAAGGGAGGAGCTAGAGAATTCGGCTAGGAGGCTCTAAGCATTAGCTTAGCCGAAATCTCTAACCCTAGGTATTTATACCTAGGGTTGGCCGAATTCCTTAAGAGAATTCAGGCCCATCTTGGCTCCTGTCTATTCTGTGCAGGCTTCCATGTTTTAATTTAGGCCCAGTCTAATTTTAATTATTCTGGTTTAAATTAATTTCAAGCCCAATTTTAATATACCCATGTATTTAATATATTACTCCAAGTAATATATTATTTACATCCAAATTAAAATTAGTTTGACAATTAATTTAATCCATCAAATTAAAATTAAATCTACACAAAATAAAATCATATGTAAACCCATACATATGAATATTTCCACCTAGGAAATAATGTCGTAATTAATCCAATTAATTATGAAGAGCCAATAGAATATATTAATTTTATTATTATGACCAATCGAATTGATCTTTATAATATAATTAATATATACATGCTTCTCCCTCCACTGTGTATACTCCAAGTATACATGTGATTCCTTAAGTCTGCATTCTATCGTTCTATGTGTACGATCCTGTGGGTCCATCTTTATGTTGGCAGCGGGCCTTTGGCCTGCAGACTGCAGTTGGGCTCTAGCAAGCCACTGCAGCCCCCAATTAAGATGGAGATGGCAGTCTAACTGATATCATAGCCCTATAGTTTAAACTTGTACATCCCATGTCATTGATATCGGTGTCCAACACAGAGGCATGGATTTATCACCCTCTTTTGTGTCCGGACATTAACTTGATCCCGAATGTACTGATGCTCACAAACAAGTTCCAACTTGTTTGGGTGTGGCCACACTCTTATCAGTCACATTCATCAAGTGGCCGGTGATATCTTCTCAGTGGGTTATTGAGTGACAAATCCCTTCTGCATATCCATAGTATTACCATGTTCAGAGACATACCCGAAAGCACCCATACTTGGCACCCTATTACAGGCCCTTTAGGCTTACCCCTAACTATGCGACTTCACATGTAACACCATTATATGGTCAGGTCAAAGGATCCATACAAGTACTACACGAGAATCCATTGTGATACCATACCATGTGGATTACTCGTTTAGTGGATCTATCCAGTACCATGCTCCCAGGCATGTACCCATTAACTTGGTTGACATTCCATGTCCAATGACCGGTAAGACGCCGCCATACAACCAGGTTAATGATAGTCTGTTGTTCCATTCATTCCCATGACTGGAACAGACTACGGATCTATTTATGGTCATATCGTTTACCCTATCCATGGTCTTACTGCTAAGTGCATGACACTAGTCGTCATGGATATAGATATGTCCATTGGATACTTCATTTAATATATTGCACAAGATAGATATAATAAATGAATTGATGCCTTTATTAATGACACAAATGAGTACAACACATAAATCCAATAAATGTATAGTACAAATACAAGGACCAATGCCTCGGGACTAGGGCATTTCCAACAATCTCCCACTTGCACTAGTTCCAACTAGGCATGGGCCTAATCCTTATAGATCTAGTATGACCCTCGTGCTTGGGCTGGGCCAGCGCCTTGGTCAATGGATCTGCGACATTATCCTCGGTGTCCACTCTGTGCAATGCAATGTCACCTCTCTCCGTGATTTCTCGTATGAGGTGAAACTTTCTGAGCACGTGCTTTGTGTTCTTGTGTGACTGGGGCTCCTTAGCTTGTGCAACGGCCCCATTGTTGTCACAGAAGATATCGACTGGGTCCTGGATAGTTGGTACTACTCCCAACTCAGTGATAAACTTCTTCATCCACACAGCTTCCTTAGCTGCATCACACGCAGCGATGTACTCAGCTTCTGTTGTAGAGTCCGCTATGGTTGGTTACTTTGAGCTCCTCCAGCTTACAGCACCACCATTCAGCAAGAATACATACCCCGACTGCGATTGGTACTCATCTTGGTCTGTCTGGAAGCTTGCATCAGTATACCCAGTAACTGATAGCACTTCCTGACCACCATACACCAAGAAGCTATCCTTAGTCCGGTTAAGGTACTTGAGGATCACCTTGATAGCTTTCTAGTGATCCTCCCCGGGACCCTGCTGGTATCGGCTCGTCATACTTAGTGCAAAGTCGACATCAGGTCTCGTACATAACATGGAGTACATGATTGATCCAATGGCCGAAGCATATGGAACCAATTTCATGTTCTCCCTGTCCTCCCTTGTTTTAGGATAGTTCTTCTTACTAAGTTTCAGCCCATGGCCCATTGGCAAGAAACCTTTCTTGGCCCGGTCCATGCTGAATCTTTTCAGAACTTTGTCAATGTACGAAGCCTGACTTAGGCCCAGAAGCCGATTTGGTCTATCCCTATAGATCCTGATCCCTAGGATCATCTCAACTTTGCCTAAGTCCTTTATTGCGAAGCACTTACTCAGCCACTGCTTTACCCCTTGCAGTGTAGGTATGTCGCTTCCAATGAGTAGGAAGTCGTCTACATAAAGTACAAAAAATGTGACAATGCTCCCACTAGTCCTCTTATACACACAAGGCTCATCCAGATTCTGTATGAAGCCATATTCCTTTATAGCCTCATTGAATCTTAGGTTCCAACTATGGGATGCTTGCTTCAGTCCATAAATGGACCTTTGAAGTTTGCATACCCTTCCCGGATACTTAGGATCGACAAAACCCTCAGGTTGTGTCATGTACACATCCTCGAGTAGCTTCCCATTAAGGAAAGCGGTTTTGACTTCCATCTGCCATACCTCATAGTCATACCATACGGCTATGGCCAGCAGTATCCTGATGGACTTGAGCATGGCTACTGGTGAGAAAGTTTCAACATAGTCTATCCCATGGACTTGTCTGAAACCTTTCGCAACCAGACGCCCCTTGAAGGTATTATCAGCTTTTAGCTTATAGCACCACTTGCAACCTATTACCTTAGCACCCGGAGGTGGATCAACCAAGTTCCAAACTTGATTATCGTACATAGATTGCATTTCTGCCTCCATGGCTTTACCCCAATTCGCAGACTGTGGGCTAGCCATAGCCTCCTGGTAGGTTTTTGGTTCTTCTTCATCCCAGATGAGAAGAGTTTGATCATCGGTGACGAGGAAACCATACCTCTCTGGTTCCCGACGATCCCTACCAGACCTTCTAGGTTCTTGTGTGGCCTGGGTCGGTGCCTCCACTTGTGGAAGCTCCACCTGGGCCTCCGAGCTATCCTCTTCAGGAGCTTATGGACCTTGAACTTCCCTGAGTTCAACGTTGCTCCCACTATCTTTCTTGGAAAGGAACTCCTTTTCTAGAAAGACCCCCTTCCTTGCCACGAACACCTTGTTCTCGGCGGGGTTGTAGAAGTAATACCCTTTGGTTTCCCTAGGGTAGCCCACAAACAGGCATTTATCGGTTTTGGGCTCCAGCTTGCCACTAGTCAATTTCTTGACATGTGCTTCGCATCCCCAAATCCTTAGGAAAGACACGTTGGGCTCCTTGCCTGTCCATATCTGATATGGGGTCTTTTCCACTGCCTTAGTCGGAGTATTGTTAAATCTAAGAGCTGCTGTCTCGAGGGCGTGTCCCCAGAAGCTAATTGGGAGAGATGCTTGACTCATCATTGAGCGGACCATGTCCAACAAAGTCCTATTCCTCCGTTCGGACACCCCATTCCATTATAGTGTTCTAGGAGGAGTGAGCTGTGGAACTATTCCATGCTCTCTCAAGTGTGAGTCAAACTCTAGGCTCATATACTCACCACCTCGGTCTGACCGAAGGGCTTTGATATTCCTGCCTAGCTGGTTCTGTACCTCGTTAATAAATTCCTTGAACCTATCAAGGGTCTCGGACTTGTGTTTCATTAGATAGACATAGCCATATCTGCTGAAATCATCCGTGAACGTGACGAAGTACAGATGCCCACCTCTGGTCGCTGCGCTCATAGGTCCACATACATCTGAATGTATTAGGTCCAACAAGCCAGTGGCCCTTTCAGCCTTTTTGCTAAAAGGCGCCTTTGTCATCTTGCCTCTTAAACATGATTCGCATGTATCAATTGACTCCAAGTCAAATGACCCTAGGACTCCAGCTTTGTGAAGCCTAGCTATGAGCTTCTCGTTTGTATGGCTGAGACGACAATGCCATAGGTAGACTAGATTAAGTTCGTTAGGCTTAACCCTTTTTGTGTTTATGTTATAGATATGATTGGTTTCATTTAAGTCCAGGACATACAGGCCATTATTTAATAGAGCATCTCCATAAAATAATCCCTCTCTGGATATAGAAATTCGACCACTTTTAATAGTAAAATCAAATCCAGAAATATCCAACATTGATACAGAGATAATATTCCTGCACATAGCAGGTACAAAGTAACAATGTTCTAAAATTAAAACCAATCCGCTGGGCATCATTAGGTGGTATTCGCCGATCTCTATGGCAGCAACCCTTGCTCCATTCCCGACCGACAAGTCCACC
This sequence comes from Euphorbia tirucalli, assembly GCA_039660915.1. NCBI lineage: Eukaryota > Viridiplantae > Streptophyta > Magnoliopsida > Malpighiales > Euphorbiaceae > Euphorbia > Euphorbia tirucalli. Next base: position 35,514,398 of record CM077636.1, on the reverse strand, counting down.
TCTCCCGACCCCAGCAACCTTCTGTTCTTAAGTCCCTGCACATTGCAACAAATGTGAGAACCATATCCAGTATCCAATACCCAGGATGTTGAAACAGTAAGGTTAATATCTATAACATAAATACCTGAAGAGGACGCACCTTGGCCCCTTCTTTGCTCTCCCATCAGCTTGGGACACGATCTTTTCCAATGGCCCGCCTGTCTACACCCGAAACAGACGTCCTCAGGACCTACCTTCTGCTGGGCCTTGGGTTGGGCCTTGGCCTTCTTGGCTTTGGCCTTCTTGGCCTTAGCCTTGGCCTTTTCCTTGGCCTTACCCTTAGCAAGAGGAGCGTTCCCCTTGTTAACCAGCAGCACCGGCGGAGTCTTCTTGATCGACTGCTCAGTAAGCTTAAGCATCCCATGCAGCTCACTGACAGTGCGGTTCATCCCTTGCATGTTATAGTTAAGGATGAACTGATCATAAGAATCTGGCAAGGACGCGAGGATTGATTCCACCGCCAACTCTTGAGAGATAGGCGATCTGAGACGGGCCAAAGTATCCAAATAGCCCTTCATCTTGAGCACGTGTGTGCTCACGGATGTCCCGGCCCCCATCTTACAAGAGTGGAATGCCTTATTGGTCAGGTACCTTTCCTGACGAGCTTGCTCTTGAAACATCACATTAAGAGTTGTTATCATAGCATAGGCTTGATGGTCCATAAACTGTTTTTGCAGTTCGGGGACCATGCAAGCCAACATAAGGCATGCCACATCCCGGTTGTCCTTGACGTGCGCCTCGTATTCCTCCAGTTGGGCAGCCGGTGGATTACGTCCCTGAGGCGCAGCCGGCACAGGCCTTTCCAGCACATACTCTTTTGACTCTTGTCTTAGAACTATCCTCAAGTTCCTAGACCAGTCTAAAAAGTTAGGACCAGAAAGCTTGTCCTTTTCAAGAATTGATCGCAGTGATAAGGTATTTGTGTTTGCCATTTGGGTGTTTCTACACAGAAAAACATTGAGAGTGTTAATAAAGGGCTTTGCTTTGTTGTTCCCATATAAAATTAATAATGAATCAAGTTATTAATTTAAACCGTGTTGTTGGGCTCATGGGCCGAGATCCATATTTCATTAAGATATAGCCAAACGAGGGTTTGGTACAACTATACCTTAATTATTTAGGTAGGAACGCCATCCAATCCCAACCTAGGGACTCTCGGTTTGATGGGCTTGTTGGCACTTACCCATCTGTGCTTAGGGCCAGGAGAATCCTACTACCCACGCTAAGTCAAAACCTCCATCCAAGTGTTAGAGTATCCCATACTCTAACCCAGTACAAAGTGACAATACTCCAGTGCATCCTGCGAGGGCATGGTCTACAACTGGCCTATTCCCACTTCGATTCGGTTTTGAATGAGGGAAGCACTTTTAAGCGACTTAGTAATTTCCGTTTGGTTATTAGATTCAATTATAACGGCTTACATACATAAAGCGGGTGAATGAGCTATTGGAACATACATACATGCAAATGAATATAAAACATGATTAAATAGAATTAAAATGGACTGCTATGGGCCTATGTTACATCCTAATATTATTCTAGTAAACCTATACTAGAAACATATATTAGGCGGGCCTCCATCTTCTCCTTCTGGGCTTGCACCTCCAATTTGGGCTTGCACCTCCATTTGGGCTCACCACTCTATGGTCTTCTTCTTTTACAAATTTTATAATATTTAATTTAAATAAAATAAAATTACATTAAAAAGAAAAAAACGACACGCAGGCCGTATTTACCCAAAAAGAAAAATACAACCCATCTCGTAAAAGGCCCAATAGCATCCAATCATACATTTATTCAACCATTCATATGCATCCAATACATACAATTCAAAAGCATGTCATAATGCATGATTTAAGCCCATTTAAATTATGTCTAAGCCATTATTAGGAAATCGCCAATTTTGGCCCACCATGGTTCTAGCCCTTAACGGGCTTTGGGCCTCCAGCCCAGGCAGTCCAACTGCTCCCACTGGAATTGGGTAACCAAGGGTCCAATTTAGCTGTCCGAGTAATTGTGCCAAAATTACCCGAACCAATTTCCATTAACCATATTAATTTCCAAAATTAATATCACATGAACGAAATAAAATTCATCCAAGAAAACATGCGCATTTAAATTACATAAATTTAAACACACGAATTTTAAAACCAATTAAAATTTCAAAACTGGGCCCCGGACCCTAAAACCCGCAAAATCCAAAAACTGGGCCCGGTCCGCTGCAGCTAGGGCAACGGGGTTGCCCTAGCAGCAGCTGCGGCATAGCCGCCTAGCGACTGCCCGCTGCTGCCGCCTGCAGCGGCACTGCCGCTGCTGCGCTGCTGGCGGAGCAGCAGGCAGCGGCTGCCGCCGTGCCTCCCGTCGCGTGCGGCGGCCGGCGGCGGCGATTCCGCCGGCGGCAGCCCCGCACCCCGGGAGGCCGATTTTTTTTTTAAACGGAATTAAATAAAAAAAAATCACCATTCATCATCCAAAGCAATTCACCAAGAATTCCAATAATACACAATAAAATTAAACTAACATAAACCTATATGCAAATTTAATTTTCATTGCATAAAACATATGGGAAAAATCATAAAACCCATACCATGAATCCCAATCAAAAACATCCAATTTCAAAATAGGGATTCAACAAAATTAATCAATTTCCACGGATCAAAAGCCCGCTTTGATACCACTGTTGGGATTTGTCACCGGAAATCACCCGATAAAAGAGGAAGAACGCGGTGATTTCCTCAAATCTAGTCCCAGGAGCAATTGAAGTGGAAATTGAAAAACTTAAAATTAAATAGAAAGGGATTAAATTTCTTACCAGAAAAATCTCTTTCTAGAGATGGATGATGATTGCAGAATTCAAAATAGAATTCCTCCACTCTCACGTACACGAACGCTTGGCGAATGCAAACCGTGCTAGCGTCGGAAAAACGGAACAATGGAAGGGAGGAGCTAGAGAATTCGGCTAGGAGGCTCTAAGCATTAGCTTAGCCGAAATCTCTAACCCTAGGTATTTATACCTAGGGTTGGCCGAATTCCTTAAGAGAATTCAGGCCCATCTTGGCTCCTGTCTATTCTGTGCAGGCTTCCATGTTTTAATTTAGGCCCAGTCTAATTTTAATTATTCTGGTTTAAATTAATTTCAAGCCCAATTTTAATATACCCATGTATTTAATATATTACTCCAAGTAATATATTATTTACATCCAAATTAAAATTAGTTTGACAATTAATTTAATCCATCAAATTAAAATTAAATCTACACAAAATAAAATCATATGTAAACCCATACATATGAATATTTCCACCTAGGAAATAATGTCGTAATTAATCCAATTAATTATGAAGAGCCAATAGAATATATTAATTTTATTATTATGACCAATCCAATTGATCTTTATAATATAATTAATATATACATGCTTCTCCCTCCACTGTGTATACTCCAAGTATACATGTGATTCCTTAAGTCTGCATTCTATCGTTCTATGTGTACGAACCTGTGGGTCCATCTTTATGTTGGCAGCGGGCCTTTGGCCTGCAGACTGCAGTTGGGCTCTAGCAAGCCACTGCAGCCCCCAATTAAGATGGAGATGGCAGTCTAACTGATATCATAGCCCTATAGTTTAAACTTGTACATCCCATGTCATTGATATCGGTGTCCAACACAGAGGCATGGATTTATCACCCTCTTTTGTGTCCGGACATTAACTTAATCCCAAATGTACTGATGCTCACAAACAAGTTCCAACTTGTTTGGGTGTGGCCACACTCTTATCAGTCACATTCATCAAGTGGCCGGTGATATCTTCTCAGTGGGTTATTGAGTGACAAATCCCTTCTACATATCCATAGTATTACCATGTTCAGAGACATACCCGAAAGCACCCATACTTGGCACCCTATTACAGGCCCTTTAGGCTTACCCCTAAGTATGCGACTTCACATGTAACACCATCATATGGTCAGGTCAAAGGATCCATAAAAGTACTACACGAGAATCCATTGTGATACCATACCATGTGGATTACTCGTTTAGTGGATCTATCCAGTACCATGCTCCCAGGCATGTACCCATTAACTTGGTTGACATTCCATGTCCAATGACCGGTAAGACACCGCTATACAACCAGGTTAATGATAGTCTGTTGTTCCATTCATTCCCATGACTGGAACAGACTACGGATCTATTTATGGTCATATCGTTTACCCTATCCATGGTCTTACTGCTAAGTGCATGACACTAGTCGTCATGGATATAGATATGTCCATTGGATACTTCATTTAATATATTGCACAAGATAGATATAATAAATGAATTGATGCCTTTATTAATGACACAAATGAGTACAACACATAAATCCAATAAATGTATAGTACAAATACAAGGACCAATGCCTCGGGACTAGGGCATTTCCAACAATCTCCCACTTGCACTAGTTCCAACTAGGCATGGGCCTAATCCCTATAGATCTAGTATGACCCTCATGCTTGGGCTGGGCCAGCGCCTTGGTCAATGGATCTGCGACATTATCCTCGGTGTCCACTCTGTGCAATGCAATGTCACCTCTCTCCGCGATTTCTCGTATGAGGTGAAACTTTCTGAGCACGTGCTTTGTGTTCTTGTGTGACCGGGGCTCCTTAGCTTGTGCAACGGCCCCATTGTTGTCACAGAAGATATCGACTGGGTCCTGGATAGTTGGTACTACTCCCAACTCAATGATAAACTTCTTCATCCTCACAGCTTCCTTAGCTGCATCACACGCAGCGATGTACTCAGCTTCTGTTGTAGAGTCCGCTATGGTTGGCTGCTTTGAGCTCCTCCAGCTTACAGCACCACCATTCAGCAAGAATACATACCCCGACTGCGATTGGTACTCATCTTGGTCTGTCTGGAAGCTTGCATCAGTATACCCAGAAACTAATAGCACTTCCTGACCACCATATACCAAGAAGCTATCCTTAGTCCGGTTAAGGTACTTGAGGATCACCTTGATAGCTTTCTAGTGATCCTCCCCGGGATCCTGCTGGTATCGGCTCGTCATACTTAGTGCAAAGTCGACATCAGGTCTCGTACATAACATGGAGTACATGATTGATCCAATGGCCGAAGCATATGGAACCAATTTCATGTTCTCCCTGTCCTCCCTTGTTTTAGGACAGTTCTTCTTACTAAGTTTCAGCCCATGGCCCATTGGCAAGAAACCTTTCTTGGCCCGGTCCATGCTGAATCTTTTCAGAACTTTGTCAATGTACGAAGCCTGACTTAGGCCCAGAAGCCGATTTGGTCTATCCCTATAGATCCTAATCCCTAGGATCATCTCAGCTTTGCCTAAGTCCTTCATTGCGAAGCACTTACTCAGCCACTGCTTTACCCCTTGCAGTGTAGGTATGTCGCTTCCAATGAGTAGGATGTCGTCTACATAAAGTACCAAAAATGTGACAATGCTCCCACTAGTCCTCTTATACACACAAGGCTCATCCAGATTCTGTATGAAGCCATATTCCTTTATAGCCTCATTGAATCTTAGGTTCCAACTATGGGATGCTTGCTTCAGTCCATAAATGGACCTTTGAAGTTTGCATACCCTTCCCGGATACTTAGGATCGACAAAACCCTCAGGTTGTGTCATGTACACATCCTCGAGTAGCTTCCCATTAAGGAAAGCGGTTTTGACTTCCATCTGCCATACCTCATAGTCATACCATGCCGCTATGGCCAGCAGTATCCTGATGGACTTGAGCATGGCTACTGGTGAGAAAGTTTCATCATAGTCTATCCCATGGACTTGTCTGAAACCTTTCGTAACCAGACACCCCTTGAAGGTATTATCAGCTTTTAGCTTATAGCACCACTTGCAACCTATTACCTTAGCACCCGGAGGTGGATCAACCAAGTTCCAAACTTGATTATCGTACATAGATTGCATTTCTGCCTCCATGGCTTTACGCCAATTCGCAGACTGTGGGCTAGCCATAGCCTCCTGGTAGGTTTTTGGTTCTTCTTTATCCCAGATGAGAAGAGTTTGATCATCGGTGACGAGGAAACCATACCTCTCCGGTTCCCGACGATCCCTACCAGACCTTCTAGGTTCTTGTGTGGCCTGGGTCGGTGCCTCCACTTGTGGAAGCTCCACCTGGGCCTCCGAGCTATCCTCTTCAGGAGCTTGTGGACCTTGAACTTCCCTGAGTTCAACGTTGCTCCCACTATCTTTCTTGGAAAGGAACTCCTTTTCTAGAAAGACCCCCTTCCTTGCCACGAACACCTTGTTCTCGGCGGGGTTGTAGAAGTAATACCCTTTGGTTTCCCTAGGGTAGCCCACAAACAGGCATTTATCGGTTTTGGGCTCCAGCTTGCCACTAGTCAATTTCTTGACATGTGCTTCGCATCCCCAAATCCTTAGGAAAGAGACTTTGGGCTCCTTGCCTGTCCATATCTGATATGGGGTCTTTTCCACTGCCTTAGTCGGAGTATTGTTTAATATAAAAGCTGCTGTCTCGAGGGCGTGTCCCCAGAAGCTAATTGGGAGAGATGCTTGACTCATCATTGAGCGGACCATGTCCAACAAAGTCCTATTCCTCCGTTCGGACACCCCATTCCATTATGGTGTTCCAGGAGGAGTGAGCTGTGGAACTATTCCATGCTCTCTCAAGTATGAGTCAAACTCTAGGCTCATATACTCACCACCTCGGTCCGACCGAAGGGCTTTGATATTCCTGCCTAGCTGGTTCTGTACCTCGTTCCTAAATTCCTTGAACCTATCAAGGGTCTCGGACTTGTGTTTCATTAGATAGACATAGCCATATCTGCTAAAATCATCCGTGAACGTGACGAAGTACAGATGCCCACCTCTGGTCGCTGTGCTCATAGGTCCACATACATCTGAATGTATTAGGTCCAACAAGCCAGTGGCCCTTTTAGCCTTTTTGCTAAAAGGCGCCTTTGTCATCTTGCCTCTTAAACATGATTCGCATGTATCAATTGACTCCAAGTCAAATGACCCTAGGACTCCAGCTTTCTGAAGCCTAGCTATGCGCTTCTCGTTTGTATGGCCGAGACGACAATGCCATAGGTAGACTGGATTAAGTTCGTTAGGCTTAACCCTTTTCGTGTTTATGTTATAGATATGATTGGTTTCATTTAAGTCCAGGACATACAGGCCATTATTTAATAGAGCATCTCCATAAAATAATCCCTCTCTGGATATAGAAATTCGACCACTTTTAATAGTAAAATCAAATCCAGAAATATCCAACATTGATACAGAGATAATATTCCTGCACATAGCAGGTACAAAGTAACAATGTTCTAAAATTAAAACCAATCCGCTGGGCATCATTAGGTGGTATTCGCCGATCTCTATGGCAGCAACCCTTGCTCCATTCCCGACCCACAAGTCCACCTCTCCCGACCCCAGCAACCTTCTGTTCTTAAGTCCCTGCACATTGCAACAAATGTGAGAACCACATCCAGTATCCAATACCCAGGATGTTGAAACAGTAAGGTTAATATCTATAACATAAATACCTGAAGAGGACGCACCTTGGCCCCTTCTTTGCTCTCCCATCAGCTTGGGACACGATCTTTTCCAATGGCCCGCCTGTCTGCACCCGAAACAGACGTCCTCAGGACCTACCTTCTGCTGGGCCTTGGGTTGGGCCTTGGCCTTCTTGGCTTTGGCCTTCTTGGCCTTAGCCTTGGCCTTTTCCTTGGCCTTACCCTTAGCAAGGGGAGCGTTCCCCTTGTTAACCAGCAGCACCGGCGGAGTCTTCTTGATCGACTGCTCAGTAAGCTTAAGCATCCTATGCAGCTCACTGACAGTGCGGTTCATCCCTTGCATGTTATAGTTAAGGATGAACTGATCATAAGAATCTGGCAAGGACGCGAGGATTGTTTCCACCGCCAACTCTTGAGAGATAGGCGATCTGAGACGGGCCAAAGTATCCAAATAGCCCTTCATCTTGAGCACGTGTGTGCTCACGGATGTCCCGGCCCCTATCTTACAAGAGTGGAATGCCTTATTGGTCAGGTACCTTTCCTGACGAGCTTGCTCTTAAAACATCACATTAAGAGTTGTTATCATAGCATAGGCTTGATGGTCCATAAACTGTTTTTATAGTTCGGGGACCATGCAAGCCAACATAAGGCATGTCACATCCCGGTTGTCCTTGACGTGCGCCTCGTATTCCTCCAGTTGGGCAGCCGGTGGATTACGTCCCTGAGGCGCAGCTGGCACAGGCCTTTCCAGCACATACTCTTTTGACTCTTGTCTTAGAACTATCCTCAAGTTCCTAGACCAGTCTAAAAAGTTAGGACCAGAAAGCTTGTCCTTTTCAAGAATTGATCGCAGTGATAAGGTATTTGTGTTTGCCATTTGGGTGTTTCTACACAGAAAAACATTGAGAGTGTTAATAAAGGGCTTTGCTTTGTTGTTCCCATATAAAATTAATAATGAATCAAGTTATTAATTTAAACCGAGTTGTTGGGCTCATGGGCCGAGATCCATATTTCACTAAGATATAGCCAAACGAGGGTTTGGTACAACTATACCTTAATTATTTAGGTAGGAACGCCATCCAATCCCAACCTAGGGACTCTCGGTTTGATGGGCTTGTTGGCACTTACCCATCTGTGCTTAGGGCCAGGAGAATCCTACTACCCACGCTAAGTCAAAACCTCCATCCAAGTGTTAGAGTATCCCATACTCTAACCCAGTACAAAGTGACAATACTCCAGTGCATCCTACGAGGGCATGGTCTACAACTGGCCTATTCCCACTTCGATTCGGTTTTGAATGAGGGAAGCACTTTTAAGCGACTTAGTAATTTCTGTTTGGTTATTAGATTCAATTATAACGGCTTACATACATAAAGCGGGTGAATGAGCTATTGGAACATACATACATACATGCAAATGAATATAAAACATGATTAAATAGAATTAAAATGGACTGCTATGGGCCTATGTTACATCCTAATATTATTCTAGTAAACCTATACTAGAAACATATATTAGGCGGGCCTCCATCTTCTCCTTCTGGGCTTGCACCTCCAATTTGGGCTTGCACCTCCATTTGGGCTCACCACTCCATGGGCTTCTTCTTTTACAAATTTTATAATATTTAATTTAAATAAAATAAAATTACATTAAAAAGATTAAAACGACACGCAGGCCGTATTTACCCAAAAAGAAAAATACAACCCATCTCGTAAAAGGCCCAATAGCATCCAATCATACATTTATTCAACCATTCATATGCATCCAATACATACAATTCAAAAGCATGTCATAATGCATGATTTAAGCCCATTTAAATTATGTCTAAGCCATTATTAGGAAATCGCCAATTTTGGCCCACCATGGTTCTAACCCTTAACGGGCTTTGGGCCTCCAGCCCAGGCAGTCCAACTGCTCCCACTGGAATTGGGAAACCATGGGTCCAATTTAGCCGTCCGAGTAATTGTGCCAAAATTACCCGAACCAATTTCCATTAACCAAATTAATTTCCAAAATTAATATCACATGAACGAAATAAAATTCATCCAAGAAACCATGCGCATTTAAATTACACAAATTTAAACACACGAATTTTAAAACCAATTAAAATTTCAAAACTGGGCCCCGGACCCTAAAACCCGCAAAATCCAAAAATTGGGCCCGGCCGCTGCAGCCGCGCGGCAGCCACAGCAGCACGCTGTTGCTGGAACCAGCGACAGCAGCCACTTGCGCGGCTGCTGCTGCTGGTGCAGCAGCAGGCAGCGGCTGCCGCCGCGCCTCCCGCCGCGTGCGGCTGCCGCCGGCTGCTATTCCGCCGGCGGCAGCCCCGCACCCCGGGAGGCCGATTTTTTTTTTAAACAGAATTAAATAAAAAAAAAATCACCATTCATCATCCAAAGCAATTCACCAAGAATTCCAATAATACACAATAAAATTAAACTAACATAAACCTATATGCAAATTTAATTTTCATTGCATAAAACATATGGGAAAAATCATAAAACCCATACCATGAATCCCAATCAAAAACATCCAATTTCAAAATAGGGATTCAACCAAATTAATCAATTTCCACGGATCAAAAGCCCGCTCTGATACTACTGTTGGGATTTGTCACCGGAAATCACCCGATAAAAGCGGAAGAACGCGATAATTTCCTCAAATCCAGTCCCAGGAGCAATTGAAGTGGAAATTGAAAAACTTAAAATTAAATAGAAAGGGATTAAATTTCTTACCAGAAAAATCTCTTTCTAGAGATGGATGATGACTGCAGAATTCAAAATAGAATTCCTCCACTCTCACGTACACGAACGCTTGGCGAATGCAACCCGTGCTAGCGTCGGAAAAATGGAACAATGGAAGGGAGGAGCTAGAGAATTCGGCTAGGAGGCTCTAAGCATTAGCTTAGCTGAAATCTCTAACCCTAGGTATTTATACCTAGGGTTGGCCAAATTCCTTAAGAGAATTCAGGCCCATCTTGGCTCCTGTCTATTCTGTGCGGGCTTCCATGTTTTAATTTAGGCCCAGTCTAATTTTAATTATTCTGGTTTAAATTAATTTCAAGCCCAATTTTAATATACCCATGTATTTAATATATTACTCCAAGTAATATATTATTTACATCCAAATTAAAATTAGTTTGACAATTAATTTAATCCATCAAATTAAAATTAAATCTACACAAAATAAAATCATATGTAAACCCATACATATGAATATTTCCACCTAGGAAATAATGTCATAATTTTATTATTATGACCAATCCAATTGATCTTTATAATATAATTAATATATACATGCTTCTCCCTCCACTGTGTATGCTCCAAGTATACATGTGATTCCTTAAGTCTGCATTCTATCTTCTATGTGTACGATCCTGTGGGCCCATCTTTATGTTGGCAGCGGGCCTTTGGCCTGCAGACTGCAGTTGGGCTCTAGCAAGCCACTGCAGCCCCCAATTAAGATGGAGATGGCAGTCTAACTGATATCATAGCCCTGTAGTTTAAACTTGTACATCCCATGTCATTGATATCGGTGTCCAACTAAGAGGCATGGATTGATCACCCTCTTTTGTGTCCGGACATTAACTTGATCCCGAATGCACTGATGCTCACAAACAAGTTCCAACTTGTTTGGGTGTGGCCACACTCTTATCGGTCACATTCATCAAGTGGCCGGTGATATCTTCTCAGTGGGTTACTGAGTGACAAATCCCTTCTGCATATCCATAGTATTACCATGTTCAGAGACATACCCGAAAGCACCCATACTTGGCACCCTATTACAGGCCCTTTAGGCGTACCCCTAAGTATGCGACTTCACATATAACACCATCATATGGTCAGGTCAAAGGATCCATACAAGTACTACACGAGAATCCATTGTGATACCACACCATGTGGATTACTCGTTTAGTGGATCTATCCAGTACCATGCTCCCAGGCATGTACCCATTAACTTGGTTGACATTCCATGTCCAATGACTGGTAAGACACCGCCATACAACCAGGTTAATGATAGTCTGTTGTTCCATTCATTCCCATGACTGGAACAGACTACAGATCTATTTATGGTCATATCGTTTACCCTATCCATGGTCTTACTGCTAAGTGCATGACACTAGTCGTCATGGATATAGATATGTCCATTGGATACTTCATTTAATATATTGCACAAGATAGATATAATAAATGAATTGATGCCTTTATTAATGACACAAATGAGTACAACACATAAATCCAATAAATGTATAGTACAAATACAAGGACCAATGCCTCGGGACTAAGGCATTTCCAACATGATTTTCCAAAATAAAAATAAAAGAAATTAAAACCTGCAAAACAGAGGGTTAGCACAGAATACGGCACGCCACAACTAGGACTCAAATAGACAGAATTGGGAAATCAAGAATTGGGGGCATGCATTTAGGGGATAACCGGGTTGACTAGGCTAGCCGGCCCGGTTAGACCTGGAAAACGTTTTAAAACGTCCCTGTATTTTTTGGTTTTTATGGGAAAATCATTTTGAAAACAATTTTTCCGGTTTACATGCATTTTTATATATTAAGTGGGTCGGTTTTCAGGAGAACTATGTCTTCGTCGTTGAATTGCTCTAAATGCAATTTTACTGAAAATTGAACCTATGGTCGTGATGCACACAACAAAATTCATTTTGATGATTTTTGGGGTTTTTCCTGATTTTTATGGATCTTTAGAAATTTTTTAGGGGTGAAAACGGAAATTCTGATTCTGGAAAATAAGTTACAGTCGTGCGACTATAGTTACAGTCGTACGACTATAACCTACAGTCGTGCGACTGTAAACATTCCAGGGTCAGAATCCCGCTGAAATTTACTCGAAATAAACTGGAAAAAAGGGGCTCAAGAACAATCTACGACTATAATTACAATGGTACGACTGTTCATCAAATCCAAGAGCAGTCGTACGACTGTTCTTGATTTCCAGGAACAGAGACATGAAAACAGAGCAAAAAATGCATGAAATACACCTCAATCACCCAGAAAGCAATAAAAAGTGAGAGAAAAGGGTTGTCTACCTTCTTTAGAAGCTTATCCAAGTCGATTAGACCCCTGGCGTCGCTCTGATCCACAAGAACTTGCAATTTTTCCTTGAATTTTGGGTTGAAAACTTTGTGTCTCAAAATCCTCGATTGTCAAGGTTCCTTGAGGTTTTGGTCCGAAATTTGAGTTTGTTAGCAAGGTCAGGTTGTTCCTTTATCAATTTAACAAGCCTCTTGTGTTAGCTTTACGATTTTTTAAAGAACAGATGTGTTTGCTTTTTTTCTCTCTTTTTTCTTTTTTCTTTCTTTCCTTTCTTTTTTTCTCTAAAATCTCTCTCCAAAAACCACTCACCAGATCATCTCCCTTTCCCAAATCTCCCCCTTTTCCTTTATAGCCCATCTCGCCGCCTGATTCCGCTGCAAGAAGGGCGGGCATTAGATGCAAGTGGATGTTACAGTCGTACGACTGTAACATTTTTAAGTATAGTCTCACGACTGTAACACATTGACACGACTGTATATTACAGTCGTGTGAAATTTGCTCCTTTTTTTTTTTTAATCCGGCGCTCATAATTTCCACGGCCATTTGGTTCAACTGAATAAAATTTGGTGATTTTCTACAAGTGGGAGAGTTACAGTCGCATGGCTGTAATCACAGCCGCGCAACTGTAATTTTTGTCCAGGAGCAGAATATCCAGAAAAATCCATAAAAATTTCCAAAAATCATAAAAATTCAGAAAATCAGAAAAATCATCAAAAATGAATTTTGTGGTATGCATTCACGACCTTAGATTTAATTATTCAAATTATTGCATTTAGAACAATGCAACGACGGAGATCAAAATCTCCCGAAAACTGACTCACTTCACATGTTAAATTAAAGTAAACCAGATAAAGAAAATGTTTTCAAAATGGTTTTCTCACAAAACAAAAATATAGGGACGTTTCAAAATTATTTTCCAGGTCTAATCGGGCTGGCTAGCCGAGCCGAGCCGACCCGGTTACCCCCTAATTGCATGCCCCCATTGTCTAAAATCCTAATTCTGTCCAATTTGAGTCCTATTTGTGGTGTGCTATAAATTCTGCTAACCATCTGTTTTGCAGCTTTAATTTCTTTTTATTTTCGTTTCTAATGTAATTAATAGTTCAATTCGTGTATTTTATGCGATTGTAATTTTCTAGATCATCGTGTATTTTAGGCGCTTGTAATGTGAGGATGAGAGTTTTTATTTTTGTTCGATTGGGTTGTAATAATTAATTTATTTACCGTTTATTTTTATCTGTGTGTACGCTGTGTGTTTTAATTTAATAAAAATCAACTTTAGAAATTTAAAATATCATCAATGAACATTGGCCAATTTAATTTTGATTAGACATGAAATAAGGGACTTGTCCGGACCTAGATCTCTGGAAAGTGTAGCGGCCTTCGTTCGGTTCAGCTACACTGTAATTTTCCAGTTGAGCTGAGCCGGGTGGCGACTCTTTCACTTTCTATCGAGACTTAGGTCTCGGTTCTTTTATGAAACAATTTAATTTTCCAAAACTTGAATTTCCATCATAAAAACCCCACGCGAGGGAGGGTTGCCCGATATCGAGGCTCCCTTCATGGAGATGTCAAAAACGTCGTACGCTCACAGTGGCGACTCCGCTGGGGAATTTAGAATAAAAGTTTTCTTAAAAACTTAAAAGAATTTGACAAGCCATAAAAAGTGTCTGAGCAAAATAAGGTGGATGATTCTTGCATGGTATTTTATTTTGCATTCTTTAGTTAGACACTTTTTGCATTAGGTTAAGTATCCAATTTTTAGCCCGGTGAATTGTTGAAGTGTCACATATGTTCCTCTTGGTCTTAGGGGCATGGATACGAAACACCACCTATAGCCTCATACGAACCCCTTCATTCGGACCCTTGAGTGGGGAGAAGTGAGGAGTATATTTTGCTATGGGAGCCTTGATTTTAACCCGAATTGGACCGAACTCATATAGGCAACCTTAGTTGGATTTCCTTAGGAGACCAAAATAAATTGTATGAATGCTATAAATTGCACCTTCATCATCCCCAATTGATGATCGAAGAGAACCCCTCCTAGGACTCGGTTAGAATTTTCTCAAAAATTGACCACGTCTGGAGGAATAAGGTTGGAAGTATATGCTTTGTGTGCTATGTGTTTTTCGCCTTCTTATGACATACCATCATCGGCATTTTCCATGAACATGACACTCCATACATGTGAAACATTTGTATGATACTAACTCACATCTTTTGTGCAGCCACTTGCATTTTATTTTTGTGTGTGAAAACATTAAATCATCCGTGTGACATCCATACTAACCATTTCTTTTACAGCCATAACATTATATTCGTGTGTTATCTTTTTCACAAAGCATACACGACATCATCACGTATGTCATACATCCTAACCATATTTTCATGCAGCAATTTGCATTTTGTGTGACATAAGCATTCATGTCATCTCATCTCATTTAAATTAGGGACATTCCAAGGGTGCCCATCAAGGTCATTTCATGTCATAACATAGCGGGAGTCCCAAAACTACCCTTGTTCTGCCCGGGCGCCGAATTGCACTCGGCCATTTCAACACACCATGTCATTCAATATAAGACCACGATGGCCCTAGGTCTATTTCTTTGTGATGATTCACACGATGTCATTTCATGACACCATACTCATTTATCATAAGTGTCATATAACGCCAGGGTCCTGTTTGCACACTGTGGTCCACATCGGATCATTTCACGACAGTATTGCATCATTCAAGGTACTCCCCAAGTGCCGGATTAGTACACATATAAGTCCATTTCATAACATTACTAAATCATGAAAGATGTTCCCCGAACTCTGAACCTCTGTCCGTGTCCCCGGTCACACGTGACTTTCTTATAACATCACTTCATATCACATGCCTCAAAAGCATCAGAACATTATCCATGGGCCGGCCCCATATGACCATTTCATTTCATATCATAGACCTATAAAGCATAGAAACCCTGTCTGTGTGTTGGCACATACGTAACCATTTCACAAAATTCACTAGGTGCTCTAAAAGCGCCGAACCCTTATCCGTGTGACGGTCCACATGCGATCTTTTGCATTATTTCTTGTATGGCATTAGGTGTCCTTGGAATGTCTGAATATATATATATATAAAGATCATCCTTATCATCATTTCACTCACGACATCATTTCATTCATTCATCATAAATCACCTTTAGTTATCACTCTTCATGTCATCATTCCATTCATTCATTCATTCATTCGTTCATAATGTTTCTCATGTGTTGTCAAGTAGATTAAACTGGATCGACCAAGGACAAGGTCTCAGGCTTTGAGGGCTGTTGGTGAACAAAGAGCAGTAGAAACAGAAAGTGAATGTGATTTCGGGGAGAATTTGAGATGGCCAATCCAACACCAAGTCTTGCTGATGCCCTGAAGGATTTCCTAAGATCTCAGGATTTTCATGACATGCTGAAGGAAGAGATGCGGGCTGTTGTGAGAGAAGCCGGTGAAACCGGCGCTAGTGGATCAGGAAAGGAAAAAAAGGCTAAATCGTCTCAGCAAGGTGCTAATGCCTCAACTAATTTAGAGAAGCTGCAAGAATTTAAGGCAGCTATAGAAAGGAAAATGAAGGCAAAGTATTCAGAATTGGATGAAGTTGTGGCCCAGTTGAAGAAAGGGATTAGTGTCAGTTCGGACCCCAAGAGGGGGGTTAATGTAGATGCTATGATCAGCAAGGGCATTGAGATTTTTTTTATTGGCTTTCAAGTACTGAAAGTTCCCTCCTACAAGGGAATGGGTACACCGAAAGCCTATGTGAATCTCTATGCATGAGTCATGTTGACGGTAGGCGCCACTAAGTAACAACTTATCAACCTCTTCCCGACTACACTCGAGGGAGGAGCATTGAGCTGGTACAACTCTTTATCTGAAGAAAAGCAATTGGACTGGGAGGCTTTATCGGGAGCTTTTATCAAATACTACAGCTTCAATACTAAGATTTAGGTGAAGCTGTATGACCAGGAATGAATTAAGCAAAAGTCAAATGGGCCCTTTGATGAATACTATCAAAGGTGGATCAATAAGATGATCTTGCTAAAAAACCGCCCTGACGAGGATGAATTGATCCAGAAGTTGATTGACAGTAGTAGGGATGTCTTCCAGAACAACATGAAAGTTCCACCCTTTTAGTGAGCTTAGCGAGGTATATAGTATGGCTATGAAAATTGAGCGTGATGAGGAGGAGAAGGCAATAAGCCATAGGGGTGGTAGAAGTTCAGGATATAGCTTGGGGTACAGGTCAACAGCTGTGGCCGGGTCTGGTAGTGGTTTTGGCTCAAGTTCTGGTGGTAAAAAGGGACAAACTTTGGAGGTAAAGTAGGTCAAGGTTGCCCCGGTAACCTAGCAGCAAAGTAGTTAAAGTAGAAACCCAGGAGGACAAGGTATATCCCCTTGGGCTCTCCCCTTAGTTAAAATTTTTGCAAAATGCAGAAATGGAGGCTTGTTACAGTCCCTAAGACCGTTTAAGAAACCTGCTGATGCGGATAGAGACAATTTCTGCACGTACCATGTTGTGACTAGCCACATAACCAATAATTGCTATAAATTAAGGGACGCCATCCAAAAACTGATTGATGAGGGGAAATTGCAGGAGCCTCCTAAACCTAGTACAAAGACTAACCCGTTGTTGGCATTCGAGAAGCGGGTTAATATGGTACACTCAAGATTGCCAGCCAATTTCATTTTTGCTCAAGTCCTACAGGCGAATCCTGCTATACAGTCCATAGCAATCGGTGAAGTTGAGGCAGAGTCAGGATGTGTAGGGCAGACAAAATAGAAAGAAATCAAGCCGATGAGCTTGAATGACCTCAACTCAGAAGATGAATACGAGGAGTCTGGCGGGGATGAGATAGTTAAGCCGCCAGTTATCGAAAAGCTGAAAATTCAAGAGGTTCAGAATGTGACCCGAAGCGGTAGGGTTTATCAACCAGCGGCCCAATTGAGAGACAAGGCCCCAATGACTGGGTTGGGTAGCACATTAACACAGGAGAGAGTTGAGAAGGAAGACCTGGTTATTTCTTAGTTAAAGAAAACCCCTGCCCAAGCTAGTTAGTGGCATCTACTGTTGACCTCCAGGGAGCACAGGGGCAGCCTTAGTGTAGAAGCTGTCAGAAATCGAGGTTTCCCCCATTGCATTACTGGAAGCCATGTGTTGTCTGCTAGATAAGATCCATTCTAGGTCTCCCAACATTGTTTTTTCTGAAAAGGATTTGCCCAGTGAGGGAAAGGCTCATAGTAACGCCCTCTACATCAGAGCCCATGTTATGGACAAAGTAATGCCATATGTGATGGTAGATGAGGGCTCGACACTGAACATATGTCCATTAAAAATGCTACCATGTTTGGGCTTGAGTGAAGATGCCCTAAAGAAGTCCTCAACAGTGATCCGGGCATATGATGACTCCAAAAGAACAGTAATTGGAACTTTCATAGCTGAAGTAGAGGTCGGGCCAGTCAAGTCAATGGTCGTTTTCACTGTGATAGACATCCCGATCACTTTCTCCCTGATGTTGGGAAGACCATGGTTCCACCCATTAGGGGGCGTCCCTTCTACTCTGCATAAGAAAATAAAGTTCTCGATAAACGGGGAGATTGTGACTATTGAGGCGAATGCCCAATCCATGATTGCTGCTGTAAATGAGGGGTCATACCATTTGGCAGATTCCAAATCGCCATGGTCAGGGAAGCAGAAGCCACGGACGCTCCAATGGTCATTTATGAAAACTATATGCCGGAGTGGCTATCCAGATATTTGCATAAGCAGAATTTTGTCCCAGGCATGGGACTCGGAATTAACCTGTAAGGGGTGCCTGAGTTTAACATTGACTCGGGAAAGCCAAAACAGTTCAAGCTAGGGTATGCAGCAGAAACCTATGACCAGAAGAATCAGAGAAGGGGCAAGAATGGCAAACCTATGATGAACCTTTCATAAAGGTAGGAGAAGAACTGTACAATGGCCAAGCTGAACCAGTGAGGGTCGAGGGCATTGAATACCTAGGCTTTGAGATATTTTTTGATGTTGTAGACTTTGAGAAAAGCAAGGAAGAACCAGTAGCCCCTGTGATGGTGGAAGAGGTAATTGCTTAGTCTGCTATTTTGCAAAATGAGCCACCTGAAAAGATAGCAAAAGTAGTGAAGTTACCCAAGCAGAAAACTGAAAAGGAAGTCTGCGATGAATCAGTAGAAGTAATTTCAGGTGCGCTGGCTGCCGCCTTAGATAAGGCATTTGGGAAGTCTAAAGAAGGGTTTGAGGAGGAGCTGATGACCAAGGTAAACTTAGGTTCTATGGTTGCTGAGATAGCTGAGATCATGAAAAGGACTAAGGCACAGGTGGCTGAAGTTGAGAAGACCATTATTCCTGCTGAGCAAGAAGCCAAAGTAGCTACAGATCTGGATGATGTCCTGGAGTTGAATGGGAAAGCAGAAAAAGTGAAAGGCCCTCCGCCTGTGGAGGATGAAAATGATTTTGTTGCATCTATTTCTTCCATTTTCAATGTGAATGATGTACTCTATAACAAGTTTAATGCAATGAAATCTTAGTTTGCTTACTTATGTGATGTTTATCCTGATAATTTTGTGCATGCATTTGCATCACCATCAAGCATATTTAGCATCCATTACACTGCATTACATGAAATCAACATAAGTACAGATGAAAACCCCAAAATGGTATTCATTTCACATGAGCTAAAACCCAAGGAAGAGACAGAACTTACAAAAATATTGCAAAAGCATGTTAAAGCTTTCGCTTGGTTATACGAGGACATGCCGGGAGTAGACATAGAAATAGCAGTTCACAAGATCCCAATGGACCCTAAGTTCAAACCGGTGAAGCAGAAACTGTTGGTGTGCCTTAGTTCTTAGGGCATTGGATTCTTGTATTTTGTACTGTACATTAAGACTCATTGTATAAATACATTATTTGTGTCACATTAATAAAGGCAATTAATCTATTTCATTTATATCTTATGCTATAATATGAGTAGAGTATCCATTGATTGATAATCATAAAACCTATCCCAGGTCTGTTCTAATCGTGGGAACCAATAGAACCACAGACTTGTATATTTGATGACTGTATGGTAGTTCTTAACTAGCCATAATACTTGTAATTAAAGTTTATTTATGTAATTATAATCCTAGTGGGCTTGGGTTTAATTAACCTAATTAGAACCCAATTAGACAAGGTGTCTATAAAAGGGCACACTTAAGGAATAAAAACCTAATTCAACTCTAATTAATTGCTGGAAATTTCAGCCACCAATAGCAGCCCCAAAACAGCCGAAAATCCCAGCATTAAACCTCCATTCCTTCGCGTCTTCGGCTAGCACCGGTTCCCGCTCAATAGTTGGTCGTGCACCGGACTTTGGAGATCGCAGTTTCAAGAAACGATTCTGCAGCAGTCTCCAGAGGAGACGAATCCAGTGAGTTAATCTCTCTTGATTCTTATTTGATTTTATTCTAATCAATGGTAATTGGACACGATAGGTGGATTCTAGGAAATTTTAAACGGTGTATTTTCTGCTGTGCCACGTTATTTTTCCAATGACGAATCCCAACAGTGGTATCAGAGCCTAGGTTTTGTCCATTAGATTGATTGGAATTGGTTCTTGAAAGCATTCTTGAAGAAAGAATGGGTTTCAAGTTTGTGATTTTAGGGTTTTTATTCAATTGGTTTTGGTTTTGATAAACCCTAGAATTTTGGATTGGGGTTTTGATTTTTTTTTCCCTAATTGTTTTCATCAAAAATTGTTTTTCTATATGGATTATATATTTGGCTGGAAACTAATTTTATGTTTATGATTTAATAAATAAAAAAAAAAATTTGTTGGCCAAAATTGGAATCGCAATTGCGATTCCAATTTTTGGCTCTTCTGCTGCTTGCCGCTAGGCAGCAGGCTGCCGCGCGGCAGCGCTGCTGTCCCCGGACAGCAGCGCCGCACGCGGGGTTCGGGTCCGTTTTGGATTTTGCGGGTATATTTTATTCCGGACCCTAATGCATATTAAATTAAATTTTTTAAATTAATTTGTGTTTAAATTATTTATTTTATTGGCATGCATATTTAATTTAATTGTTTGCATATTAAATTGAATATGGACTTTGTGAAATTGGCCCAATAAACCGTGACACCGGTTAAAATTGGGAGAGCTAAATTTTAAATTTGTGACAACCCAAATTCAAGTGGGAGCAAAATTGTTAATCTTGCATTTATGGATGTTATCCATTGGGCCTTTATGGGCCTTAGTCACATTTGTTAAAATTGGCGATTTCACCCTAAGTAACTCGGCTTAACATTTATATTTATAATTTGGAATGCCATGATCATGTATCATATTGGTATGTATGTGCACGACAGGTACTTTGCTTGAAATGTTATGTTAAGTTCTATGGGCCCTAAATTATTATCGGTTGTAATTTAATTTGGGGAAATATGGCATGCGTGCCATTTTTTTATTTTGATGTAATTTTAGAATAGATTTTATTTTCAAAATTATTGTAATTGCATCAAGTATGGAGGAAGGCCCAAACAGAGCAAGCCCATGGTGGGAGCCCAAGAAGGATTGCAGTCCGGCCCATGAAGAATTAGATAGGATATCTAGTTTTTCATTAGGTTGTAATTAAAGGCCCATATGATCTCATTTATTTTAAATTATATGCTATTGCATTTGTCATATAATATGGATGTATGGATCACCAAATTATTACCCGCGTTTATGCATGCTAAGCCGTATCACTTAATTATAATCCGGAAATTAAAATATTGAGTCGCTTAAAAGTGCTTCCCACATTCACACCTCTTCCTCCCATTGATGCTGCAATGTGCGCCATGCCCTAGCTGGGTATATTGTAGTATTCGGCGGGCCGTTGAGGGTTAAGATACTTGGTATGGCTAACATGTGAATGGTGGTTTGACTCAACATGGGTAGCATTAGCTCAGAGCGGGCCCTAAGCACAGATGGGTAAAGTGTCAATAAGCCCATCAAACCAAGAGTCCTTCGTGGAAGGATTGGATAGGTTGTCCTACCAAACAAATCAATGGTTGGTTAGCGAGCCCTAGTTCGGCCAGTCATTGATAAGTTGTGGATCTTGGTCAAGTCAGCCAATTAACAAACACCAACAAACAAATTAAAATCAGATTATTAATTTGAATTGGGTTAAAAGTTCTTTATTTCTAACTCAAGCAATGATTTCTTCCATGTAGATAATCCCATTTCAGTTAAGCAATTTAAATGGCTGCAACAAACAACAACTCACTCTCACTTAGGTCACTCTTGGAGAAGGAGAAGCTTTCGGGGACTAACTTCCTGGACTGGGCTAGGAACTTGCAAATAGTTCTTAGACAAGAGTCTAAGGAGTATGTACTGAATGCTCCTTTACCAGCTGGCCCTCCTGCAGGTCGAGGCATCACCACGGCGATGGTGGAGCAGTACGATCGGCATATGAGGGATGACCGAGATGTCTCGTGCCTCATGCTGGGTACCATGGCTTCTGATCTTCAGAAGCAGTTCATGGACGAGCATGCTTATGAGATGATGGATCAACTTAAAAAGATGTTCCAAGATCAGGCTCGTCAGGAACGTTACCTGACAACTAAGGCACTTTGCACGACTGTGATGGCAGCTGGGACTTCTGTTAGCACTCATGTGCTAAAGTTGAAGGGGTATATTGATACACTTGCCTGCCTCGGCTCGCCAGTACCGCAGGACTTGGCAACAGACATTATTCTTGGGTCACTTCCTGAGTCTTACAACCAGTTTATCATGAATTACTATATGCAAGGGTTGGATAAATCGGTTGTTGAGCTGCATGGCATGCTCAAGCTTGCTGAGCAGTCTCTTAAGAAGACTCATGAAGTATTGCTGGTGAACAAGGGCAATACGCCCATTGCTTAGGTAAAGGCCAAATCTAAGGCCAAGGCTAAGGCCCAAAAGGCCAAGGCTAAGGGCAAAAGGGTTGTGGCCCAACCTAAAGCAAGGGTTGCCTCTCCTGACGATGTTTGCCATGAGTGTCATGAGAAGGGGCACTGGAAGAGCTCATGTCCAAAGCTAAGGGAGCAACTGAAGGGCAAAACTGCTGCTTCAGGTATTTATGTTGTTGAGATTAATCTGGCTATTTCTACATCTTGGGTCTTGGGCACTGGATGTGGATCTCACATTTGTTCAAATGTGCAGGGTCTAAGAAATAGGAGATTATTAGGATCTGGAGAAGTAGATCTTCGAGTCGGAAATGGTGCTCGGGTTCAGGCCATGGAGATCGGAGATTATTTCTTGGAGATGCCTAGTGGACTTGTTTTGGAACTAAGAAATTGTTATTTTGTACCTGCGATGCGCAGGAATATTATTTCCGTTTCTTTGTTGGATATTTCTGGTTTTGTATTTAATATTGGACATGGTAGAATTTCTATGCAATGTGGCAATATTATTTATGGAACAGTATTTCTTGAAAATGGCTTATATATCCTTGATCTAAAACGTGAAAGTTCAATCGATAACATAAATACTAAAAGGGTTAAACAAAATGAAATTAATCCTACTTACATCTGGCATTGTCGACTTGGCCATATAAATGAGAAGCGCATAGCTAGGCTTCACTCTAGTGGAGTGCTAGGGTCATTTGACATCCAGTCTTATGACACATGCGAATCTTGTTTGAGAGGCAAGATGACAAAGGCGCCTTTTAGCAAGACTGCTGAAAGGGCCTCAAAGCTATTGGAGCTAATACATTCCGATGTATGTGGCCCAATGAGCACTAGTGCTAGATCTGGTTTTCTGTACTTCGTCACCTTCACGGATGACTTCAGCAGATACGGTTACGTGTATCTGATGAAGCATAAGTCTGAGACTCTCCAAAGGTTCAAGGACTTTAAGAATGAAGTAGAAAACCAACTTGGCAAGAAAATAAAAGCACTTCGGTCTGACCGAGGGGATGAATATTTGAGCCAAGATTTTGACTCGTTTTTGAGAGAGTGTGGGATCATATCCCAACTCACTCCTCCTGGTACACCCCAGTGGAATGGAGTGTCAGAAAGGAGGAATAGGACCTTACTTGACATGGTCCACTCGATGATGAGTCATGCTACACTCCCTGTCTCCTTTTAGGGATATGCTTTAGAGACAGCTGCTTACATTCTTAACAATACACCAAGCAAGGCAGTTGAGGGAACACCATATGAACTATGGAAAGGCCGAAAGCCCAATGTTTCCTTCTTGAAGATTTGGGGCTGTGATGCACATGTTAAGAAATTGACAAGTGGCAAACTCGAGTCCAAATCTGTCAAGTGCCAGTTTGTGGGTTACCCTAAGGAAACTAAGGGTTATTACTTCTACGATCCAGCCGAAAACAAAGTTTTCATAGCCAGAAATGCAGTCTTCTTGGAGAAGGAATTCCTTTCCAAGAGAGACAGTGGGAGTAATGTTGAACTTTCAGAAGTTCAAGACTCACAAACTCCTGCAGCTACTGCTGAGGATGCTTTGGGAACCAATCTGACTACTCAAGAAATTAAGGAGCCAAAAATGGTTGCACAGGATCTTAGAAGGTCTGGTAGGACATGTCATCTGCCAGAGAGGTACAGCTTTCTCGTGACTGATGATAGGGACCTTATGGTCATTGACCAAGAGGAGCCTAAGACCTATCAGGAGGCTGTTGAAAGCCCACACTCAAATCAATGGCGCAAAGCCATGGAGGCTGAGATGCAATCTATGCACGATAACCAAGTATGGAACTTGGTGGATCCACTTCTGGGTGCTAAGGTGATAGGTTGCAAGTGGTGTTTCAAGTTAAAGGCCCTGTGTGTATAAGATGGTTAGTGGGAGCGTTTCCACCGTCCTAGTGCTGTATGTTGACGACATCCTTATCATTAGAAGTGACATACCAACACTGCAAGGGTTAAGCAGTGGTTGAGCAGGTGCTTCGCAATGAAGGACTTAGGCGAAGCTGAGACGATCTTAGGGATCAGGATCTACAGAGATAGATCCAATCGGCTTCTAGGCCTAAGTTAGGCCACGTACATTGACAAGGTTCTGAAAGGATTCAGCATGGACAAGGCAAAGAAAGGTTTCTTGCCTATGCGCCATGGGTTGAAGCTGAGTAAGAAAGATGGTCCTAAAACAAAGAAGGATCGGGAGAACATGGAAAAGATCCCTTACGCATCTGCTATTGGGTCTATCATGTACTCCATGTTATGTACGAGGCCTGATGTCGTGTTTGCACTAAGTATGGCTAGCCGGTACCAGTCGGACCCCGGTGAGGAACACTGGAAGGCAGTCAAGGCAATCTTGAAGTACCTTAACCGGACTAAGGATGCTTTCTTAGTGTATAGAGGTCAAGATGAGCTGGTAGTGTCAGGTTACACTGATGCAAGCTTTGAGACCGATGAGGATGAGAACCAGTCACAGTCTGGTTATGTTTTTCTCCTGAATGGCAGTGCCATTAGTTGGAGGTCCTCAAAGCAGACCACCATTGCTGACACTACAATGGAAGCTGAGTACATAGCTGCATGCGAAGCTCAAAGGAAGCCATTTGGATCAAGAAAGTCATAACTGAGTTGGGAATAGTGCCCACTATCCTAGACCCAGTTGATGTTTTTGTGACAACAACGGGGCCATCGCACAAGCTAAGGTGCCCTGGTCACACAAGAGATCCAAACATGTACTCAGAAAGTTTCACCTCATTCGGGAGATCGTGAACATAGGTGACATATCATTGCAGAGGGTTGACACCAAGAATAATGTCGCTGATCCATTGACCAAAGCGCTGTTGCAGACACAGCACGACGGTCATACCAGATATATAGGAATTAGGGCAATGCCAACTTGGAACTAGTGCAAGTGGGAGATTGTTGGTGTGCCCTAGTTCTTAGGGCATTGGATTCTTGTATTTTGAATTATACATTAAGACTCATTGTATGAATACATTATTTGTGTCACATTAATAAAGGCAATTAATCTATTTCATTTATATCTTGTGCTATAATATGAGTAGAGTATCCATTGATTGATAATCATAAAACCTATCCCAGGTCTGTTCTAATCGTGGGAACGAATAGAACCACAGACTTGTATATTTGATGACTGTATGGTAGTTCTTAACTAGCCATAGTACTTGTATAGTCAGTCATGAATAGAGGTACATGTCGTTGACATGGGACTGGATCGATCCGCACAAGAAAGCCACATGGTTGTCACGTCATAGGTCTTTCTTGAGCAGGTCTCTTTTGTCCTCAGACCAGATTTCATTATAATATCGATATGGAATCCGATTTACTTTGACATACGCCTAACAGGTCTGTAAAAGGATGCTAAATATGGGTATGATTGGGTGGACCGGTGAACATGTTGATATTGATGATGAAGTGATGGAATTGCCACTCGGGTAACACCGAGATGATATCATTGGCCACTTGATGAGTGGGACTGATAAGTGTATGGCCATACCCAAATAAGTTGGTTGCTTATTTGATTAATCAGTCAACTCAAGATCAAGAAATATAATAAACAACAGAAGAGAATGACGGACACCATGCCTCTTGTTTATTCATATCGATATCGTTAGGCAAAGGACAGTATGAGATTACTACCGGGTGAGTGTCTTCTAAAGACTGCTGCATCTCTATCTTAATTGGGGGCTGTAATGGTTTGCTACAACCCACTTACAGTCTGTGGGCCTTGGGCCTACTGCCAACATAAAGACAGACCTATAGGATCATGCACATAGATCAACTGAGCTGGAACTTATAGAAATTGTACATATAATGTACATTGGAAGGAATGCGTTAATTAATTAGTTGACATTCAGTGTCAAGGTAATTAATTGACATTGGGTTGAATTTAATTTAATTAATAAGTTTACATAATGTAATTAATTAATTTATCAATTAATTGAATTACATAAAGTAAACAATTAATTAAATAATTTTCCTAAGTAGGAAAATTAAATACATGTATTGTATTAACTTAAGTGTGATTTAATTTTATTTAGGGGTAATTAAATTTAGCCAAATGGAATTAAATTACATAGTATATACTTTTTAATTAAAGTTTATTTATGTAATTATAATCTTAGTGGGCTTGGGTTTAATTAACCTAATTAGAACCCAATTAGACAAGGTGTCTATAAAAGGGCACACTTAAGGAATAAAAACCTAATTCAACTCTAATTAATTGCTGGAAATTTCAGCCACCAATAGCAGCCCCAAAACAGCAGAAAATCCCAGCATTAAACCTCCATTCCTTCGCGTCTTCGGCTAGCACCGGTTCCCGCTCAATAGTTGGTCGTGCACCGGACTTTTGAGATCGCAGTTTCAAGAAACGATTCTGCAGCAGTCTCTAGAGGAGACGAATCCAGTGAGTTAATCTCTCTTGATTCTTATTTGATTTTATTCTAATCAATGGTAATTGGACACGATAGGTGGATTCTAGGAAATTTTAAACGGTGTATTTTCCGCTGCGCCACGTTATTTTTCCAATGACGAATCCCAACAGAAACTGAGAAGATTGAGGCCAGAGTGGGCTACGTTGGTGCAAGAAGAAGTGGCTAAGCAGATAGAAGCCAAATTCCTCGAAGGGGTGGAGAATACAGAATGGCTAGCCAATATCATCCCAGTGCCTAAAAAGGATGGAAGTGTTTGTGTGCTCTAGTTCTTAGGGCATTAGATTCTTGTATTTTGTATTATACATTAAGACTCATTGTATTAATACATTATTTGTGTCACATTAATAAAGCCAATTAATCTATTTCATTTATATCTTGTGCTATAATATGAGTAGAGTATCCATTGATTGATAATCATAAAACTTATCCTAGGTCTGTTCTAATCGTGGGAATGAATAGAACCACAGACTTGTATATTCGATGACTATGTGGCAGTTCTTAACTAGCCATAGTACTTGTATAGTCAGTCATGAATATAGGTACATGTCGTTGACATGGGACTGGATCGATCCGCATAAGAAAACCATATGGTTGTCACGTCATAGGTCTTTCTTAAGTAGGTCTCTTTTGTCTTCAGACCAGATTTCATTATAATATCAATATGGAATCCAGTTCACTTTGACATACGCCTAACAGGTCTGTAAAAGGATGCTAAATACGGGTATGATTGGGTGGACCGGTGAACATGTTGATATTGATGATGAAGTGATGGAATTACCACTCGAGTAACACCGAGATGATATCACTGGCCACTTGATGAGTGGGACTGATAAGTGTATGGCCATACCCAAATAAGTTGGTTGCTTATTTGATTAATCAGTCAACTCAAGATCAAGAAATATAATAAACAACAGAAGAGGATGATTGACACCATACCTCTTGTTTATTCATATCGACATCATTAGGCAAAGGACACTATGAGATTACTACCGGGTGAGTGTCTTCTAAAGACTGTTGCATCTCTATATTAATTGGAGGCTGTAATGGTTTGGTAGAACCCACTTATAGTCTATGGGCCTTGGGCCTACTGCTAACATAAAGACAGACCCATGGGATCGTGCACATAGATCAACTGAGCCGGAATTTATAGAAATTGTACATGTAATGTACATTGGAAGGAATGTGTTAATTAATTAGTTGACATTCGGTGTCAAAGTAATTAATTAACATTGGGTTAAATTTAATTTAGTTAATAAGTTTACATAATATAATTAATTAATTTATAAATTAATTGAATTACATAAAGTAAACAATTAATTAAATAATTTTCCTAAGTAGGAAAGTATTTACATGTATTGTATCTACTTAAGTGTGATTTAATTTTATTTAGGGGTAATTAAATTTAGCCAAATGGAATTAAATTACATAGTATATACCTTTTTAACTAAAGTTTATTTATGTAATTATAATTCTAGTGGGCTTAGGTTTAATTAACCTAATTAAAACCCAATTGGATAAGGTGTCTATATAAAGGCACACTTAAGGAATAAAACCCTAATTCAACCCTAATTAATCGCTGGAAATTTCAGCCACCAAGAGCAGTCGCAAAACAGCTAAAAATCCCAGCATTAATCCTCCATTCCTTCGTGTCTTCGGCTAGCGGCGGTTCCCGCTCAATAGTTGGTTGTGCACTAGACTTTGGAAGTCGCAGTTTCAAGAAATGATTCTGTAGCAGTCTCTAGAAGAGACGAATCCGGTGAGTTAATCTCTCTTGATTCAAATTGTTTTTATTCTAATCAATGGTAATTGGACACGATAGGTGGATTCTAAGAAATTTTAAATGGTGTATTTTCCGCTACGCCATGTTATTTTTCCAATGACGAATGCCAATAGGAAGGGTCAGAGTATGTGTCGACTACAGGGACCTGAATAAGGCATGCCCAAAAGACAACTTCCCGTTGCCTCATATTGATGTCCTGGTTGATAGTGCAGCAAAAGTAGTGATTTATTCCTTCATGGATGGATTTTTAAGATATAATTAGATCCTGATGGACATAATTGACAAAGTGAAGACTTCATTCATCACAAAGTAGGGTACCTTCTGCTACAGAGTAATGCCCTTCGGGTTGAAGAATGCTGGAGCCACTTACCAAAGGGCTATCATAACTTTGCTTCATGATATGATCCACAAAGAAGTCAAAGTCTATGTCGATGATATGCTTGTTAAATCAACGACCCGGGAGGAATATCCTGTTATCTTGGATAAATTCCTTACATGCATTGGAGAGTATAACTTTCGACTCAACCCTAAGAAATGCATATTTGGAGTCACATCAGGGAAGCTGTTGGGTCATGTAGTCAGCCAGAGAGGAATAGAAATGGACCCAGATAAAATCAAAGCTATTCGAGATATGCCAGCTCCAAAAACAGAGAAGGAGGTCCGCTCATTCTTGGGCTCCTTACAGTACGTCAGTCACTTCATAGAACGGTTGACTTCCACTTGTGAGCTAATTTTCAAATTGTTAAGAAAAGACTAGCCTATTGTATGGAACGATAGATGTCAGTTGGCATTCGAGAAAATCAAGGCTTATCTGGTAAATCCGCCAGTTCTGAGCCCACCAATTCCAGGGAAGCCTTTGATCTTGTATTTGGCCGTTGAAGATCCCTCCATAAAGGCAATGTTGGTGCAAGAAAAAGATGGTAGGAAGGAGTACCCTATTTACTACCTCAGTAAGAAGCTGCTGGAGTATGAAAGCAAGTACACACTAGTGGAGAAGACATGTGTGGCAATGATCTAGCTGACCAAGAAGTTACGCCATTACTTCCAGTCATACAAAGTGAAGGCCATGGCCAAAGTAGACCCAATGAAGTATTTGTATGAAGCACCAGTGTTGGTTGGGAAGTTATCTAGGTGGCTCCTGCTTTTGTCAGAATTCGACATTGAATACATCACTAGGAAACCGTCAAAGGGCGAGCCGTAGCAGAATTTCTAGTAAATCAGCCGCTGGAATTAGATTACACAGAGAATTTAGAGTTCTTGGATGAGCAGTTAGCCATGGTGGAAGTAAAGAGATGGGTTATGTGCTTTGATGGTACTGTGAATAGGAAGGGTGCTGAAATTGGGGTAATCATAGTGACACCGGACGGTGAAATCATTCCTTTGTCAAAGAGGTTGGATTTTCCTATAACCAATAATGGAGCAGAGCATGAAGCATGCTTGTTTGGGATGGAAGCTCTGTTGACACTAAGGGAAAATGATGTCTTGATCATTGGTGATTCACTTTTGGTGATTAGGCCAACTCAAGGTGAATGGGAGTTGAAAGAAGAAGCCTTACAGCCCTACTTGAAGTCACTACAGTACAAAAGGGAGTTGTTTGGCCAATGTGAATTCAGAGACATCCCTAGGGATGAGAATAAGATGGCTGATGCGCTAGAAACATTGTCTTATATGTGGGAAAATCCAGAAGAAACTCAAGTACAACCGCTAGTTATAGCAACTTCCAGACAACCCTGCTTTGAAGTGCACGAAGTAATGGAATTGACACTGAAGAAAAGCCCTGGTTCTTTGACATTTATCAATATGTGAAAGAAGGAAAATACCCTAAGGGAGCTAGTACTGTTGATAAGGTGCCATTAAAAAGATTAGCCTGAAGACATATTATACAAAAGAATAGCAAATGGAATTCTTCTAAGATGTCTGATAGAACAGGAGGCAAAAACAGTGATGCAGCAGGTACATTCAGGATCTTACGGACCACATATGAATGGACTTCCTATGGCTAGGAAGATAATGAGACAGGGGTACTTCTAGATGACTATACAGGCTGATTGTATGAGGAAAGTGAGGAGATGTCATGAGTGTCAGATCTATGCTGACATCAGTCATTTGCCACCACTTGAACTACAGAATCTGGCATCCCCTTGGGCATTTTCAGCAATGGGAATAGATATGATTAGAGAAATTCACCCTGCTGCATCTAATGGGCATCAATTAATAGTTGTGGCAGTTGACTACTTTTCAAAGTGGGTAGAAGCAGAATCCCTCGCTAGTGTAACAACCAAGCAGATGGTTAAGTTCATTCAGAAGAACATCTTCACTCGATATGGGATTCCCCACCATGTAGTGATTGACAATGGAGTACAGTTTCAAGGGGCAATAGCTGAGCTGCTTGCAAAACATGGCATTGAGCACCATAAGTATTCTCCATATAGGCCTTAAGCTAATGGTGTAGTGGAGGTAGCTAATAAGGCGATAAAGAAGATCTTATCAAAAATGGTAACTATCGACAGAGATTGGGCTAACAAGCTACCATATGCTCTTTGGCGTTACAGAACCAGTGTCAGAACGCCAACAGGGGAAACCCCCTTATGCCTTGGTGTATGGTATGGAAGTAGTATTGCCAATAGAAATAGAGCTCAAGTCACTTAAAGTCACCTTGGAAGCTCAGTTACCAGAGACTGAGTGGGCTCAAGCTAGATACAAGCAATTGGCAGCCTAGATGAAAAGCGGCTGAAAGCACTGGATCATCTACAGATGTACCAATGCAAAATGTCCAGAGCCTATAATCGAAATGTGAAGTAGTCTAGGCAGCAGTTGAAAGCAGGAGATTTGGTGTTGAAGCAATTAAGGCCTTCAAATGTCGATGTTAGGGGAAAGTTCAAGCCTAATTGTGAAGGACCTTATGTCGTGAAGAAAGTGCTATCGAAAGGTGGTGTCAGCATCATCATGGACATGGATGGAAATGAGTTCACAAATCCTGTTAACCAAGACTGCTTAAAGCTTTACCATGTGTAAAAAAAAATCTGCTAGGCTGAAAACTCAAAAAGAGCGGTCTAGGCGAAAGTTAAGACACGAGAGAAAATGATCAGTCAGAAAATCTAAAAGGAACGACTGGTGACGGATTCTGGCTCTGTGTGGAGTGTATACCATTTTAGGAATTAATCATTTCAAATGTACTCATTTTGATTTTATCAATAAAGTGGAGTGTTTGTTTAAATATATTTGTATGGTTATGTCAAATGCATAAACAAAGTTATCTTGCTTAAACATCCATTTAAGGAAAGTGCTTTGCATTTAACTGGTTGAACATATCATGTTATTTAACAATGAAAATGTACTAAATACATACAATCTGAAATCTTTTATCATCCTCCAAATCCAATTCATCTTTTTGAAGAGCAACAATGGTTGTCCAAGAACTTGACTATTGAGAAGATCAAGTTGAATAAAAACAACCTTCCTCTTCAGTTTATGTACAAGGCACGAGACTTGCCTGATGAATTGCTCCTTTCATCGGCTCTCTTGAACTGATTCTGTGAAACCTTATTTTTCTACCATCAATGGCTTCTAACAAGAAATTGAACCCCAATGCTACTCCATATAGTATTTTTCTGCATCATATCATCACCAGAAGGATGATAGGACAAGTAGTCACGGTGCCATTTCAGTCGGTCTTTTTTCATCTTAAATTTGTAAAAAAAAAAAAGAGCTCGCTGGGGTGAAAACCGCAAAGGCACCTCAGGCAAAAGTTAAAGCAGCTCGCTGGGATGAAAACCCACATTGGGAAACCGAAGCTAAATTTAGAGCACTTCCAGATTCATAAAGCACAAGGGCAAAAGGATAGAACCTCTCCACCATTTTCCCACAGGAATCTTTACAGTATCCTCCAGCAGGATTCTCCACATTATTCCCCGGCGGAACATTTACAAGGGACACTATAAGCCTTTCCCCGACAGTTGTCACGCATCCCCAGCAGGCATCTTATTTCTTCAGTAGTCCTCATATATCTTCAACAAGGAAAAGCTTTGTGTAAAGAATATCTTCCACCAGCCGGGGGCAAACATACCTTCCCTAGCAGAAAGGAGAAGCATCAATTTTGAACAAACAATGAGAAATGTATCCTTTAGGATCCACATGCATGTGCATCATTATGCATACATACACAACATGCATAGAGCATTCATCCCTAGCTAGTCTTCATTCTTGATCGAAGGGGCAAAAACTTTTGTTCAAAATCTCTCGATCAAGGAAAGAAGACTCGCTATTTCAAATGTAGGAATTCGTCATCACTATCTCAGACACGGATAAATCCACAGCAGATCCAGCTCGGGTAACATAGATCCGGTATCGACCTAGATTGGCATTATTCCAGATCCCCAGCAGATCCGCCTCAGGTAACATAGACCCGGTATCGGCCCAGATCGGATTCATTCCAGATCCCCACCAGATCCGCCTCGGATATATGAAAATCCGGTATCAGCCCAGATCAGCTTCGCCTTGGGTAACCTAGACCCAGTATCGGGTTATTTCATCATCAACCTCACCTCGGGTAACCTAGACCCGGTATCGGCTTATTGCATCATCAACCTCGCCTCGGGTATCCTAGACTCGGTATAGGCTTATTTCATCATCAACCTCGCCTCGGGTAACCTAGACCCGGTATCGGCTTATTTCATCATTAACCTCCCCTCAGGTAACCTATACCCGGTATCGGCTTATTTCATCTTCAACCTCGCCTCGGGGTAACCTAGACCTGGTATCGGCTTATTTCATCTTCAATCTTGCCTCGGGTAACCTACACCTTGTATCGGCTAATATCAGATTCGTTGTTTCAGAAACTCAGCAGATCCGCCTCGGATATATGAAAATCCGATATCGGCCCAGATCAGCTTCGCCTCGGGTAATGTAAACTCGGTATCAGCTCAACTCATCCAATCAACTCAGTTCATCATCACAATAGTGAGACTTCAACAAATTAGTGTGAGTTTCTCTTCTTGCGTCTACAGGCGCTTCACTCC
The DNA here is from genome assembly GCA_039660915.1 of Euphorbia tirucalli. Lineage (NCBI taxonomy): Eukaryota > Viridiplantae > Streptophyta > Magnoliopsida > Malpighiales > Euphorbiaceae > Euphorbia > Euphorbia tirucalli. The sequence goes on along the minus strand of CM077636.1, from coordinate 35,480,603 downwards.
ACGCTATCAAATTCATCACCTCAGGTATTTTAGACCTGGAGTCGAGTGTCGAATTTGATCATGCGAGGGGCAGCTGTAAGCGCCGAAATTTTTCATACTTAAAAAAAAAAATTTGCGTCACACAACTGTAAGTCGTGTGAATGTATTTACAGTCGTATGACTATAATATCACAACAGGTGCAGGAGCCCATATTGTGAAAGAAGAAAGAAAGGGGTGATGGGAAGGGCATTAAAGGCCTGGTAGCAAAAAGAAAAATAAAAAATAAGGATTAGATATAAAAGGAAAGAAAAGGAAAGAGAAAGGGGTTCTTTTGGACAGATTGAGAGAGGAAAAATGAGAAGAAGAAAAGGAAAAAAGAGTAGAAGAAACCCAACACAAACCACCATTGTTCTTCTACTCTTTTTCTTTCAATTCTAGTGTGATAAAGCTTAAAGTTGTGGAAACCATAAGTAATAACTTCACTCACTAAACTAAATCAATCTTAAATCCATAACTCAATCAAATCCGTGACTTTCTGGGAGATTTCGGACTCATTTTGGAAACTCAACACACAAAGGGAGGAGAAGCAATTTAAAGGCAGTTTAAGGTGTTTTTGAAGCCAAATCAATGTTGGATCTGTGCTACAAGGCTAACTATACCTAAAACCTTCGTTTTGCTTTGATTTCTGGGTGTTTTGATTCGTTTTCATGCATAAAAATCCATATTTTTGGGTATTAAGAATAGTCGTATGACTATTCTTTTGGCTATGAACAGTCGCATGACTATAATTACAGTTGTGCGACCATAGCTACAGTCATACGACTATTCTTAAATTCCCACGACCATCTGGTTTAACTGAATAAAATTTGGCAATTTTCTGCAAGTGGGGGAGTTACAGTCGCACGACTATAGTTACAGTCGTACGACAATAATTACAGTCGCACGGCTGTAATCACAGCTGGGCGACTGTAATTTTCTTCCTGGAGCAGAATATCTAGAAAAATCCACAAAAATTTCCGAAAATCATAAAAGTTCAGAAAATTAGAAAATCATCAAAAATGAATTTTGTTGTGTGCATTCAAGACCTTAGATTTAATTTTTGAAATTATTGCATTTAGAACAATGCAAGGACGGAGATCCAAATCTCCAGAAAACCGACCCACTTCACATGTTAAATTAAAGTAAACCAGAAAAAGAAAATGTTTTCAAAATGGTTTTCTCACACAACAAAAATACAGGGACGTTTCAGAACTGTTTTCCAGGTCTAATCGGGCCGGCTAGCCGAGCTGACCCGGTTACCCCCTAAATGCATGCCCCCATTCTCTAAAATCCCAATTTTGTCCAATTTGAGTCCTATTTGTGGTATGCTATAAATTGTGCTAACCATCTGTTTTACAGCTTTAATTTCTTTTCATTTTCGTTTCTAATATAATTAATAGTTCAATTCATGTATTTTAGGCGATTGTAATTTTCTAGATCATTATTTTAGGTGCTTGTAATGTGAGGATGAGAGTTTTTATTTTTGTTCGATTGGGTTGTAATAATTAATTTATTTACCGCTTTATTTTTATTTGTGTGTACGCTGTGTGTTTTAATTTAATAAAAATCAGCTTTAGAAATTTAAAATATCATCAATGAACATTGGCCAATTTTATTTTGATTAGACATGAAATATGGGACTTGTCCGGACCTAGATCTTTGGAAAGTGTAGCAGCTTTCGTTCGGTTCAGTTACACTGTAATTTCCCAGTTGAGCTGAGCCGGGTGGCGACTCTTACACTTTCTATCGAGACTTAGGTCTCGTTCTTTTATGAAGCAATTTAATTTTCCAAAACTTGAATTTCCATCATAAAAACCCCACACGAGGGAGGGTTGCCCGAAATCGAGGCTCCCTTCTGAGAGAGGTAAAAAACGTCATCCGCTCACACAAGTGATATGTCTAGAGCACCCACTATCAATATACCACTTTGAATTTCCAAGAGTGTTCTTGAGACATACCTGTGAAACAAATCAAGTAGACTTAGGTACCTAAATATTGTTAGGTCCTTTAGGGTTAGAGTTAACATGTTTTTCTTTGGGAACCCACATAGTTTTCCTTTTATAGTTTCTTTTTCGAAGCACACAATTACTAATTACATGTCCCATATGATTGCAATAGTGACAAGTAATATTTTTCTTTTTCTTAAATTGTTGTTGGTGATAAGAAATATAGTTAATTTGATATGAGCTTTTAGCATTGTAACTATATTTTTTGCTTTAGCCTATGAATATAAGGCTTTTGAAAGAATATAGGTCTATGTGAGTTTTTATGAGTAATCTTCTATTGTGAATAGGGTTGCTGTTTGGTTTAGAAGATTCCACACCTTTTGGTTTAGAGAAATGTGCACGTTGGGCATAAATAAATTTCTGGTTTGGTTTCTGACTTTTACTATGCTTTTGATGCGTAAGTTCGGGGGATTTAGTTTTCACAGTAGAAGTAGAGGAAGAACAAAATATAATTAGTTTTTGGGAAATTTGTAAGGGTATCCTATCAGTATATCCAATTCCTATTCTATCATTTGGATTTCTTTGGGAATCTAAAATCGCATTAGCATATTCTCACCATTTGTGAATTTGCTAATTGTAGATTCCAGCTTTTCACATTTATTTTCAAGATGTGATAATTTACTGATAAGTTCATGATTGGATTTTCTAGAAAACTCACTTTGCTTTGTAATTCAAGCTTTTCGGACTCTTTTTCTAAAAGATTGTTTTCATATTCTTTACACTCCGCAATTATATCAAGCTTATCATCATGTATCTTAAAAAATTCTTGTATAAGATCATTATGAGATAAGGTATGTAGAATTACCTCACCTTCCTCATGTTGATGTGATGAACTTTCTACACTCTTATTTACCATGAAGCATATTTGAGCTTTTTCTTGCTTCTGGTCATCGTCATCGTCAGAGCTGGATTTATCACTATCGCTCCATGTTGCTACCATAGCTTTCTTGTCCTTTTTCTTATACTTATTTTTAAGCCTTGGTTAATTAGCTTTGAAATGGCCTGGCTCATTACATTCAAAACGTATAGTTTCTTATTTTGAATCCTTCTTTGCTTTATCAACTTTGTTGTTGAATTGCCTCATGTATAATGTTTTGCCTCTGTTTTTGCTACTTAGGAATTTTCTGAATCTTTGCACCACAGAGCTTCCTCATCATCTTCTTTTTCATCATTGTCTGAATCGAAAGTGGATTCTTCAGGAGTTGAGTTGGTAGCTTTTAGTGCTATAGACTTTTTCTTGTCAATCTGCTCACGATCAGTGGTAGACTTAACTTTCATCTCATATGTGAGTAATGAACCAATAAATTCATCATATGATTAGCTTAAGTCTTTCGATTCTTTTATAGCTGTGAGCTTTGCAACCCATAATGTTGGCATTGTTGTGATTAATTTTCTAATAAGTTCCATCTGTGAAATTTTTGCCAAGATTTTTTAATTTGTTCATAATGTGTGTGAATCTTGTGTTGATTTCTGCAATTGACTCTTTTGCATCCACTTTGAACAACTCGTATTTTGTGATGTAAAGATTAATCTTTCCATCTTTAACTTGTTTGGTTCCTTTATGAGTTGTTTCAAGTTTGTCCCATATCTACTTTGTTGTTGTACAACCTGAAACACGATTAAACTAATTAATATCTAAAGTAGACTGTAATAAATTAATAGCTTTAGAATTTAAAGCATCTTTGTTCCAATCAGCACTTTCATATTCACTTTCTTCTTTAGGGACATAGATTCTCCATCAACAATTTTTGTTGGAATACTAGGTCGTTCCTTGACAATTCTCCAGACCTGAATATCCGTTGACTGTAAAAATATTCTTATTCGATTTTTCCAAAAACTAAAGTTTTCTCCATTAAATAGCGGAGGCTTGTTGATGGAATATCCCTCAGGTATAAAAATCTAGATGTACTAGCCATATTGAGATCACTCTGAGGATTTTACTCCTTTTGATTAGAGTCAGACTCTGATACCAATGGACTGTCCCAAACGACTAGCTACAGTACTAGAGGGGGAGTGAATAGTACTATAGGACAAATAAAATTTTTTGCAAACTCTCTCTAAAATTTCTTTTTTAAAGAAACACAAGTTTCTTTCTATAAACACAAGTTTTATAAAAATGTGGAATTCATTAAAATAATAAAACTTGTGAATATAAATTTGCTTTTCTAAAAGTGACTTTTAAATAATAAAGCTACTAATTTAAATTGTAAGAATTTAAATAGTAGAAAATATAAAGAGAGTAGGGATAGAGAAATGAAGACGCTGAATTTTATCCTGGTTCGACCCATCCGGTCTATGTCCAGTCCCTAAGCCAACTGCTTGAGATTTCCACTAATGTTTCCTTTACGGGCAGGAAACAAGCCTATGTTACTTTTTGCAAGTTCAAGTAACAAACTCAATACTTTTGTAAGTTAAGTATCAAACCTCTACCATTACTTTTTCAGAACTTCAGTAACACAGCTCTACTGATGCTTTTGCTAAGCTCAAGCACCAAACTTTTACAGAATTTGTTGATCACACTATCAACAAAGTAAACCCCCTTTCACTCAGCCTTGTGTGAATATATAATACCCGAATATATGAATATTTGATTGAAACAATGTAACTCTTTTCTCTTGACTTTGCTTTCTTTGGGAATTTGGAAGACTAGAGAGATGAATGCTTAAGTGTGTGAGAGTTGCAAATTTGTCTTCCATAGCATCAAATGTTGATCTCCATTTCTTTTATAGTGAAAGGCAGGCTCCATGACCATCTGAATCAACTTATAAAGAGAGATACAAGTTGATCTCAACTCATAAGGAAATGATGGTTGTTTGAATTAATTTGCAAAGAGAAATGGAATTTGATCTCAAGTCACAAGCATCTTGTAGCCATTTGCAATAATTCATAAAGAGAAATGGTAGTTGTTTTCAAGTCATAAGCAATTTATAAATGTTGATCTCAAGTCATAAGTTCTCTTTTTGCAGCTGTTTGTATTACCTCATAAGTGGGAATGATGATTGATCTCAAGTCATAAGCCAATATGACTGTTGATCTCAATTCATAAGGAGACTTGTGTGGCTGTTTGATCAAAGTCATAAGCTTGTGCAAAGTAAGCTAGGAATTTCCAAGTAATAAGGCAATTTACTTCAAGTCATAAGCTAATATGTTCAAGTAGTATAGCATTTGGATTATAAGCTAAAGTGTGTATCAAATCATTAGATGGTTGAATGCATAACTTTCAACTCATAAGCCAAGGTCTTTAAAGTCAATTCATAAGCTAAATTCTTAAAGTTAACTTATAAACCAAAGACTTCAATTGCTAAATCATTTTCGTTTAACTTATTAGCCAAAGTAAATATTGAAAGTATTTGATATGCTTCTTATAATCGTGAGTTATTAGATTTAACTCATAAGACATTTTAGCTCTTTCAAGCATTATTAATATGTAACTTGTAAGCATGAGATAAACCAAGAAGTTGAATAAAGAAACTCATTTTATTAAATGTCAACTTGTGATCATCAGAACCGAAGTCAACATCCTTCATTGTGAAGTGCATACACAACCATTGCTTAACCCCTTGCAATGTTGGTATGTCGGTTCTAATCAGAAAGATGTCGTCCACATATAACACCAGAAAAGTGATAATGCTCCCACTAATCCTCTTATACACACAGGGTTCATCTTGATTCTGTATGAAGTCGTATTCTTTTATGGCTTCATTGAATCTAAGATTCCAACTTCGGGATGCCTGTTTTTGTCCATAAATGGATATCTGAAGCTTGCAAACCCTTTTAGAATGCTTTGGATGGATGAAACCCTCAGGTTGGGCCATGTACACATCCTCAAGTAGGTTTCTATTAAGGAAAGCAGTTTTGACATTCATCTGCCAGACCTCATAGTCATACAAAGTGGCTATGGCCAGTAGGATCCTTATGGATTTTAGTATAGCAACTAGTGAGAAGGTTTCATCGTAGTCTATTTCATGGACTTCTTTGAAACCTTTTAGAACCAGCCGCCCCTTGAAGGTGTTGTCGACCTTCAACTTGTAGCACCACTTACAACCTATGACCTTAGCACCCAGAGATGGATCAACTAGGTTCCAAACCTAATTATCGTATATAGATTGCATTTCTGCCTCCATGGCTTTGCGCTAATAGGTGGATAACAGGCAGTCAATGGCCTCCTGAAAGGTTTTGGTCTCTTCCTCATCAAAGAAGAAAAGAGTGTGATCGTTAGTTTTGATAAAACCATATCTCTTGGGTTCCCGACGATCCCTACTAGACCTCCTAGGTTCTTATGTTACCTGGATTGGTGCTTCCACCTCTAGAAGCTCCTCCCTAGTCTTTGAGTTATCCTCTTTAGGAACTTGTGTGTTTTGAACTTCCCTGAGTTCAATATTGCTCCCACTATCTTTCTTGGAAATGAAATCCTTTTCAAGAAAGACCCCTTTTCATACCACGAACACCTTATTCTCCGTGGGGTTGTAGAAGTAATACCCTTTGGTTTCCCTAGGGTAGCCCACAAACATGTATTTATCAGTCTTAGGTTCTAGTTTGCCCCCAGTCAATCTCTTGACATGTGCATCACAGCCCCAAATCTACAGGAAAGGCACATTGGGTGCCTTGCCCATCCATATTTCATATGGGGTCTTCTCCACAGCCTTAGTCAGAGTATTGTTCAAAATGAGAGCTGCTATCTCAATAGTGCATCCCTAGAATGTTATTGCTAGAGAGCGGACCATGTCTAACAAGGTCTTGTTCCTCCTTTTGGATGCCCTATTCCATTATGGTGATCCTGAAGGAGTGAGCTGTGGAGTGATTCCATGCTCTCTCAAGTATGAGTCAAACTCTAGGCTTATGTACTTGCCTCCTCAATCTGAGTAAAGGGCTCTTTTATATTTCCTAGTTGGTTCTGTACCTCATTCTTAAATTCCTTCTCGGATTTATGTTTCATCAGATAGACATAACCATATCTGCTGAAATCATCTGTGAAAGTGATGAAGTATAGATTTCCACCTCTGGTAGTTGTGCTCATGGGCCTACAAACGTCTGAATGTATTAGGTCTAATAAGCTAGTAGCCCTTTCAGCTTTCTTACTGAAAGGTGCTTTAGCCATTTTACCACGTAAACATGACTCACATATATCAAGTGACTCCATGTCAAATGATCCTAGGATTTTAGCTTTATGAAGCCTAGTTATCCATTTCCTGTTTATGTGGCCTAAACGATAATGCAAAGGTAGACATGATTAAGTTCGTTAGGTGTAACCTTTTTAGTATTTATGTTATAGACATGATTAGTTTCATTTAAATCCAGGATATATAGGCTATTATTCAACAGAGCATCTCTATCTCTAGATAAACTTATTCTACCAATTCCAATAGTAAAATGAAATCCAGAAATATCCAAAACTAAAATAGAAATAATACTCATACGCATTATAGGTACAAAACAACATTGTTCTAGAATCAAAACTAATCCACCAGGCATCTCTAAGTGGTACTCGTCGATCTCTATGGCAGCTACCCTTACTCCATTTCCAACCCACAAGTCCACCTTTCCAGATCCTAATGATCTCTTGTTCCTAAGTCCCTGCACATTACAACAAATGTGAGAACCACATCCAGTATCCAATACCCAAGATGTAGAAACAATGAGGTTTATGTCTATGACATATATACCTGATGAAGACACAACCTAGCTCTTCTTTTTCTCTCCGAATAGCTAGGGACAAGATCTCTTCTAGTGTCTTGCCTGTTTACACTAGAAGTAGACATCCTCGGGACCGGCCTTAGGCTTGGCCTTAGCTTTCTTAGCTCTAGCCTTAGCTTTCACCTTTGCCTTGCCCTTAGCAAGAGAAGGTTTCCCTTTATTGACTAGCAGTACTAAGGGAGTCTTTTTGATCAACTGTTCTGTGCACATGAGCATTCCATATAGCTCGCTAACAATGTGGTTCATCCCTTACACGTTGTAGTTTAGGATGAACTGATCATAAGAATCCGGCAAGGATGCCAGGATCGTGTCAATCGCCAACTCTTGTAAGACAGGTGAACTGAGAAGGGCTAAAGTATCCAAGTAGCCCTTCATCTTGAGCACATAAGCTCTCACAGATGTCCCAGCCCCTATCTTGTAGGAGTTGAATGCCTTGTTGGTCAAGTATCTCTTGATGAACTTGTTCCTGAAACATATCATTAAGAGTTATTATGATAGCAAAGGCTTGATGGTCCATGAACTGCTTTTATAGCTCAGGGATCATGCACTCTAGCGTTAGGCATGTCACATCCCGATTGTCCTTAACATGCACCTTGTATTCCTCCAGCTGTGCAGCCGGTGGATTACGCCCAGTAAGTGCAGGTGGTACAGCTCTCTCCAGCATATAATCCTTAGATTACTGTCTAAGAACTATTCTCAAGTTCCTAGACCAATCTAAGAAATTGGGCCCGGAAAGTTTTTCTTTCTCGAGGAGCAAACGCAGTGATAGAGTATTATTATTTGCTATTTGAGTACTACACATAAAAATTAAAGAGTATTAATAAAGGTCTTAATAGTTTTTCCCACATATAATTAATAATGAATCTAAGTTATTAATTAAGTCAAGTTGTTGGGCTAGTGGGCCGAGATCCATATTTCATTAAGATATAGCCAGACGAGGGACTGGAAAAACTATACCCTAATTATTTAGGTAGGAGCGCCGTCCAATCCCAACCTAGGGACTCTCAGTTTGATGGGCTTGTTGGCACTTACCCATCTGTGCTTAGGGCCAGGAAAATCCTACTACCTATGCTAAGTCCAAACCTCCATCCAAGTGTTAGAGTAACCAATACCCCACCCAATACAAAATGATGATACTCTAGTGGATCTTGCGAGGGCATGGTCTACAATTTGCCTATCCCCACTTCAAGTCGGTTTTGAATGAGGGAAGCACTTTTAAGGGACTTAGTAATTTTCATTTTTTTTAGATTCAATTTTAATAACGGCTTAGATGCATAAGCGCATGAAATTGGAATTGGATCATAAACAAAACATGAAAATAAATAAATGCATAATTAAATAAATGATGGACTGCTATGGTCCTAATTACATCCTAATATAATTCTAGTACAGCTATATTAGAAGAACATCAGGTGGGCCACTGTCTCTCCTTCTGGGCTAGCCACTCCAAGGGGTTTCTTCTTACAACATTTTATAACAAATAATTAAAATAAAATTACATAAAATAGAAATGGCACCTAGGCCATATTTACCCAAAAAGAAAACACAACCCATCTTCATAAAGGCCTAATAACATCCATCCAACCATTTAATTCATACAAGCATGTCTTCCATACATCAATTATGTGTTGGAAATTTTGGCCAAAGGGGCTACTGTAGGGGGCTGAAAATTCCATGGATTTGGTGAGTGAATCTCTTTTGATTCCAAATTGATTTTATTTCAATCAATGGAAATTGGACACGATAGGTGGATTTTAGGAAAATTTTAAATGGTGTAATTCCGCTGTGCCACATTATTTTTCCTACGACGAATCCCAACAGTTGTATCAGAGCCTAGGTTTTGTCCATTAGATTGATTGGAGTTTGATTCTTTAAAGTGTTCTTGAATAAAGAATAGGTTTCAAGAATCGGTTTCGGGTTTTGGATTATTTTTCCCGATTAGTTTTATCAATTTTCTGCTGCTGAATTAATTTTACTGCTACTGAATTTTTCTTTTGCTACTATTTTGTTGCTGCGTTTTTTTTCTTTTAGAAAAAAAATAATAACTATTGGCCAAAATTGGAATCGCACAACGCTGCTGCTTGCCGCCAGGTAGTAGCCCCAGCAGGCTGTCGTGCGGCAGTGCTGCTGTCTGCGGGGTTCGGGTTCGTTTTTAGATTTTGTGGTTATTTTTTTTATCCCGGGCCCATAATACAAATTAAATTAAAATGTTTTATTTTGAATTAATTTGTATTTAAATTATTTATGTATTGGCATGCAAATTTAATTTAATTGTTTTGCATATAAAATTGAACATGGACTTTGTGAAATTGGCTTAATAAACCGTGGCACGGGTTAAAATTGGGAGGGCTAAATTTTAAATGTGACAACCCAAATTCCAATAGGAGCAAAATTGTTAATTTTGCATTAATGGATGTTATCCATCGGGCCTTTATGGGCCTTAGTCACATTTGTTGAAATTGGTGATTTTACCCTAAGTAACTCGGCATAACATTTATATTTATAATTTGTAATGCCATGATCATGCATCATATTGGTATGTATGTGCACGACAGGTACTTTGTTTGAAATGTGATGCCCTAAATTATTATCAGTTGTAATTAATTTTTGGGAAATACGGCCTACGTGCCCTTTTATTGATTTTAATGTAATTTTAGAATAGATTTTATTTTATAAAATTATTGTAATTGCATCAAGTATGAAGGAAGGCCCAGATGGAGCAAGCTCATGGTGGGAGCCAAAGGAGAATTGCAGTCTAGCCCATGAAGATTTAGATAGGATATCTAGTTTTTTATTAGGTTGTAATTAACGGCCATAGGATCTCATTATTTTAAATTAAGTATGCTATTGCATTTATCATATAATATGAATGTATGGATCACAAAATTATAATCCACATTTATGCATGCTAAGCCGTTTCACTTAATTTTAATATGAAAATTAAAATATTGAGTCGTTTAAAAGTGCTTCCCACATTCACACCTCTTCCACCCATTGATGCTGCAATGTATGCCATGCCCTTGTTGGTGTGCCCTAGTTCTTAGGGCATTAGATTCTTGTATTTTGTATTATACATTAAGACTCATTGTATGAATACATTATTGGTGTCACATTAATAAAGGCAATTGATCTATTTCATTTATATCTTGTGCTATAACATTAGTAGAGTATCCATTGATTGGTAATCATAAAACCTATCCCAGGTTTGTTCTAATCGTGGGAACGAATAGAACCACAGACTTGTATATTCGATGACTGTATGGCAGTTCTTAACTAGCCATAGTACTTGTATAGTCAGTCATGAATATAGGTACATGTTGTTGACATGGGACTGGATGGATCCGCACAAGAAAGCCACATGGTCGTCGCGTCATAGGTCTTTCTTGAGTAGGTCTCTTTTGTCCTCATACCAGATTTCATTATAATATCAATATGGAATTCGGTTCACTTTGACATACGCCTAACAGGTCTGTAAAAGGATGCTAAATACGGGGTATGATTGGGTGGACCGGTGAACATGTTGATATTGATGATGAAGTGATGGAATTGCCACAAGGGTAACACCGAGATGATATCATTGGCACTTGATGAGTGGGACAGATAAGTGTATGGCCATACCCAAGTAAGTCGGTACTTATTTGATTAATCCGTCAACTCAAGATCAAGAAATATACTAAACAACAAAAGAGGATGATGGACACCATGCCTCTTGTTTATTCATATCGATATCGTTAGGCAAAGGACACTATGAGATTCCTACCGAGTGAGTATCTTCGAAAGACTGCTGCATCTTTGTCTTAATTGGGGGCTGTAATGGTTTGCTAGAACCCACTTATAGTCTGTGGGCCTTGGACCTAATGCCAACATAAAGGCAGACCTATAGGATCGTGCACATAGATTAACTGAGCCGGAACTTATAGAAATTGTACATGTAATGTACATTGGAAGGAATGTGTTAATTAATTAATTGACATTCGATGTCAAGGTAATTAATTAACATTGGGTTGAATTTAATTTAATTAATAAGTTTACATAATGTAATTAATTAATTTATCAATTAATTGAATTACATATAGTAAACAATTAATTAAATAATTTTCCTAAGTAGAAAAATTAAATACATGTATTGTATTTACTTAAGTGTGATTTAATTTTATTTAGAAGTAATTAAATTTAGCCAAATGGAATTAAATTACATATTATATACTTTTTAATTAAAGTTTATTTATGTAATTATAATTCTAGTAGGCTTGGGTTTCATTAACCTAATTGAAACCCAATTAGACAAGGTGTCTATATAAGGGCACACTTAAGGAATAAAACCCTAATTCAACCCTAATTAATTGTTGGAAATTTCAGCCACCAAGAGTAGCCCCAAAACAGCCGAAAATCCCAGCATTAAATCTCCACTCCTTCGCGTCTTTGGCTAGCACCGGTTCCCACTCAATAGTTGGTCGTGCACCAGACTTTGGAGATCGTAGTTTCAAGAAACGATTCTGCAGCAGTCTCTAGAGGAGACGAATCCGGTTAGTTAATCTCTCTTGATTCAAATTGTTTTTATTCCAATCAATGGTAATTGGACACGATAGGTGGATTCTAGAAAATTTTAAACGGTGTATTTTCCGCTACGCCATGTTATTTTTCCAATGATGAATCCCAACAGTGGTATCAGAGCCTAGGTTTTGTCCATTATATTGATTGAAATTGGTTCTTGAAAGCTTTCTTAAAGAAAGAATGGGTTTCAAGTTTGTGATTTTAGTGTTTTACTCAATTGGTTTTGTTTTTGGATGAACCTTAGAATTGTTGTTTGGGGTTTTTTATTTTTTTTCCCCAATTGGTTTCAATCTAGAATTGTATTTTCTTTATTGACTATTTTTTTTCCTATGGCTGGAATTTTTTTTATGATTTAAAAAAAAAGTTTGGGTTTGCGATTCCATCATCCCATTTTGAGCTGCTGCTGCTGCCGCTTGCGGGATTTGGGTCCGGTTTTAGGTTTTACGGGTATTTTTTTATCCCAGGCCCTAATACAAATTAAATTGAATTTTTTAAATTAATTTGTATTTAAATTGTTTATTTTGTTGGCATGTATATTTAATTTAATTGTTTGCATATTAAATTGAATATGGACTTTGTGAAATTGGCCCAATAAACCGTGACACCGGTTAAAATTGGGAGAGCTAAATTTTAAATTTGTGACAACCCAAATTCAAGTGGGAGCAAAATTGTTAATTTTGCATTTATGGATGTTATCCATTGGGCCTTTATGGACCTTAGTCACATTTGTTAAAATTGGCGATTTCACCCTAAGTAACTCGGCTTAACATTTATATTTATAATTTGGAATTCCATGATCATGCATCATATTGGTATGTATGCACACGACAGGTACTTTGTTTGAAATGTGATGTTGAGTTCTATGGGCCCTAAATTATTATTGGTTGTAATTTAATTTCGGGAAATATGGCCCACGTGCCATTTTTTATTTTGATGTAATTTTAGAATAGATTTTATTTTACAAAATTGTTGTAATTGCATCAAGTATGGAGGAAGGCCCAGATGGAGCAAGCCCCTTGTGGGAGCCCAAGAAGGATTGTAGTCCGGCCCATGAAGAATTAGATAGGATATCTAGTTTTTCATTAGGTTGCTATTAAAGGCCCATAGGATCTCATTTATTTTATGTTAAGTATGCTATTGCATTTGTCATATAATATGGATGTATGGATCACCAAATTATTACCCGCGTTTATGCATGCTAAGCCATATCACTTAATTTTAATCCGCTAATTAAAATATTGAGTCGTTTAAAAGTGCTTCCCACATTCACACCTCTTCCTCCCATTGATGCTGCAATGTGCGCCATGCCCTAGCTGGGTATATTGTAGTATTCGGTGGGCCGTCGAGGGTTAGGATACTTGGTATTGTTAACACGTGAATGGTGGTTTAACTCAACATGGGTAGCATTAGCTCAGAGCGAGCCCTAAGCATAGATTGGTAAAGTATCAATAAGCCCATCAAACCAAGAGTCCTTCGTGGGAGGATTGGATAGGTTGTCCTACCAAATGAATCAATGGTTGGTTAGTGAGCCCTAGTTCGGCCAGTCATTGATAAGTTGTGGATCTTGGTCAAGTCAGCCACTTAACATCACCAACAAACAAATTAAAATCAGATTATTAATTTGAATTGGCTTAAAAGTCCTTTATTTCTAAATCAAGCAATGATTTCTTCCATGTAGATAATCCCATTTCACTTAAGCAATTTAAATGGCTGCAACAAACAACAACTCACTCTCATTTAGGTCACTCTTGGAGAAGGAGAAACTTTCGGGGACTAACTTCCTGGACTGGGCTAGGAACTTACAAATAGTTCTTAGACAAGAGTCCAAGAAGTATGTACTAAATGCTCCTTTATCAGCTAGCCCTCCCGCAGGTCGAGGCGTCACCACGGCGATGGTGGAGCAGTATGACCGGCACGTGAGGGATGACCGAGATGTCTTGTGCCTCATGCTGGGTACATGGCTTCTGATCTTCAGAAGCAGTTCATGGACGAGCATGCTTATGAGATGATGGATCAGATTAAAAAGATGTTCCAAGATTAGGCTCGTTAGGAACGTTACTTGACAACTAAGGCACTTTGCACGACTGTGATGGCAGCTGGGACTTCTGTTAGCACTAATGTGTTAAAGTTGAAGGGTGCCTGCCTCGGCTCGCCAGTTCCGCAGGACTTGGTAGTAGACATTATTCTTGGGTCACTTCCTGAGTCTTACAACCAGTTTATCATGAATTACCATATGCAAGGGTTGGATAAATCGATTGTTGAGCTGCATGGCATGCTCAAGCTTGCTAAGCAGTCTCTTAGGAAGACTCCTGAAGTATTAGTGGTGAACAAGGGCAATACGTCTATTGGTAAGGGAAAGGCCAAGTCTAAGGCCAAGGCTAAGGCCCAAAAGGCCAAGGCTAAGGGCAAAAAGGTGGTGGCCCAACCTAAAGCAATGGTTGCTTCTCCTAATGATGTCTGCCATGAGTGTCATGAGAAGGGGCACTAGAAGAGCTCATGTCCAAAGCTAATGCAGCAACTGAAGGGCAAAACTGCAGCTTCAGGTATTTATGTTGTTGAGATTAATCTAGCTATTTCTACATCTTGGGTCTTAGACACTGGATGTGGATCTCACAGTTGTTCAAATGTGCAGGGTCTAAGAAATAGGAGATTATTAGGATATGGAGAAGTAGATCTTCGAGTCGAAAATGGTGTTCGGGTTCAGGCCATGGAGATCAGAGATTATTTCTTGGAGATGCCTAGTGGACTTATTTTGGAACTAAGAAACTGTTATTTTGTACCTGCGATGCATAGGAATATTATGTCTATTTCTTTGTTGGATATTTCTGGTTTCGTATTTAATATTGGACATGGTAGAATTTCTATGCAATGTGACAATATTATTTATGGAATAGTATTTCTTGAAAATGGCTTATATATCCTTGATCTAAAACGTGAAAGTTCAATCTATAACATAAATACTAAAAGGATTAAACAAAATGAAATTAATCCTACTTACATCTGGCATTGTCGACTTGGCCATATAAATGAGAAGCACATAGCTAGGCTTCACTCTAGTGGAGTGCTAGGGTCATTTGACATCCAGTCTTATGACACATGCAAATTTTGTTTGAGAGGCAAGCTTACAAAGGCGCCGTTTAGCAAGACTGCTGAAAGGGCCTCAGAGCTATTGGAGCTAATACATTCCGATGTATGTGGCACAATGAGCACTAATGCTAGATCTGGTTTTCTATACTTCGTCACCTTCGCGGATGACTTCAACAGATACAGTTCTGATGAAGCATAAGTCTGAGACTCTCCAAAGGTTCAAGGACTTTAAGAATGAAGTAGAAAACCAACTTGGCAAGAAACTAAAAGCACTTCGGTCTGACCGAGGGGGTGAATATTTGAACCAAGAGTTTGACTCCTTTTTGAGAGAGTGTGGGATTGTATCCCAACTCACTCTTCCTGGTACACCCCAGTGGAATAGAGTGTTAGAAAGGAGGAATAGGACCTTGCTAGACATGGTTCGCTTGATGATGAGTCAAGCTACACTCCCAGTCTCCTTTTGGGATATGCTTTAGAGATAGCTGCTTACATTCTTAATAATACACCAAGCAAGGCAGTTGAGGGAACACCATATGAACTATGGAAGGGCCGAAAGCCCAATGTTTCCTTCTTGAAGAGTTGGGGCTGTGATGCACATGTTAAGAAATTGACAAGTGGCAATCTGGAGTCCAAATCTGTCAAGTGAGAGTTTGTGGGTTACCCTAAGGAAACTAAGGGTTATTACTTCTATGATCTGGCGGAAAACAAAGTTTTCATAGCCAGAAATGTAGTCTTCTTGGAGAAGGAATTCCTTTCCAAGAGAGACAGTGGGAGTAATGTTGAACTTTTAGAAGTTCAAGACTCACAAGCTCCTATAGCTACTGCTGAGGATGCTTGGGGAACCGGCCGGACTACTCAAGAAATTGAGGAACCAAAACCGGTTGCACAGGACCTTAGAAGGTCTGGTAGGACACGTCATCAACCAGAGAGGTACAGCTTTCTCATGACTGATGATGGGGACCTTATGGTCGTTGACCAAGAGAAGCCCAAGACCTATCAGGAGGCTATTGAAAGCCCACACTTAGATTAATGGCGCAAAGCCATGGAGGCTAAGATGCAATCTATGCACGATAACCAAGTATGGAACTTGGTGGATCCACCTCCGAGTGCTAAAGTGATAGGTTGCAAGTGGTGTTTCAAGTTAAAGGCCGACAACACCTTCAAGGGGCGATTGGTGGCAAAAGGATTCAGGTAAGTTCAAGGAATTAACTATGATGAAACCTTTTCACCAGTTGCTATGCTCAAATCCATTAGGATACTACTAGCCATAGCTGCATGGTACGATTATGAGATATGGCAGATGGATGTTAAGACCGCTTTCCTTAATGGAAAGCTACTCGAGGATGTGTACATGGCACAACTTGAGGGTTTTATCGATCTAAAGTATCCAAATCGGGTATGCAAGCTTCAATGATCCATTTATGGATTGAAGCAAGCATCGAGGTCATGGAATCAGAGATTTAATGTGGCCATTACGGAATATGGCTTCACACAAAATTTTGATGAGCCCTATGTGTATAAGATGGTTAGTGGGAGTGTTTCCACCGTCCTATTGCTGTATGTTGACGACATCCTTATCATTAGAGGTGACATACCAAAACTACAAGGGGTTAAGCAGCGGCTGAGTAGGTGCTTCACAATGAAGGACATAGGCGAAGCTGAGACGATCTTAGGGATCAGGATCTATAGAGATAGATCCAATCGACTTCTAGGCCTAAGTCAGGCCATGTACATAGACAAGGTTTTGAAAAGATTCAGCATGGACAAGGCAAAGAAAGGATTCTTGCCTATGTGCCATGGGTTGAAGCTGAGTAAGAAAGATGGTCCTAAAACAAATAAGGACCAGGAGAACATGGAAAAGATCCCTTATGCATCTGCTATTGGATCTATCATGTACTCCATGTTATGTACGAGGCCTAATGTCACGTTTGCACTAAGTATGACTAGCCGGTACAAGTCGGAGGAACACTGGAAGGCAGTCAAGGTAATCCTGAAGTACCTTAATCAGACTAAGGATGCTTTCTTAGTGTATGGAGGTCAAGATGAGCTGGTAGTGTCAGGTTACACTGATGCAAGTTTTGAGACCAATGAGGATAGGGGCCAGTCGCAGTCTGGTTATGTTTTTCTCCTCAATGGTGGTGCCATTAGTTGGATGTCATTAAAGCAGGCCACCATTGCTGACTCTACAACAGAAGTTGAGTACAAAGTTGCATGCGAAGCTACAAAGGAAGCCGTTTGGATCAAGAAATTCATAACCAAGTTGGGAGTAGTACCTACTATCCTAGACCCAGTTGATGTTTTTTCTGACAACAACAGGGCCATTGCACAAGCTAAGGAGCCCCGGTCACATAAGAGATCTAAACATGTACTCAGAAAGTTTCACCTTATTCCGGAGATCGTGAATAGAGGTGACATATCATTGCAGAGGGTTGACACCAAGAATAATGTCACTGATCCATTAACCAAAGCGCTGCTACAGACACAGCACGATGGTCATACCAGATCTACAGGAATTAAGGCAATGCCCACTTGGAACTAGTGCAAGTGGGAGATTGTTGGTGTGCACTAGTTCTTAGGGCATTGGATTCTTGTATTTTGTATTATACATTAAGACTCATTGTATGAATACATTATTTGTGTCACATTAATAAAGGCAATTAATCTATTTAATTTATATCTTGTGCTATAATATGAGTAGAGTATCCATTGATTGATAATCATAAAACCTATCCCAGGTCTGTTCTAATCATAGGAACGAATAGAACCATAGACTTATATATTCAATGACTGTATGGTAATTCTTAACTAGCCATAGTACTTGTATAGTCAGTCATGAATATAGGTACATGTTGTTGACATGGGACTGGATCAACTCGCACAAGAAAGCCATATGGTTGTCGCGTCATAGGTCTTTCTTGAGTAGGTCTCTTCTGTCCTCAGACCAGATTTCGTTATAATATCAATATGGAATCTGGTTCACTTTGACATACGCCTAATAGGTCTGTAAAAGGATGCTAAATACGGGTATGATTGGGTGGACCGGTGAACATGTTGATATTGATGATGAAGTGATGGAATTGCCACTCGGGTAACACCGAGATGATATTATTGGCGACTTGATGAGTGGGACTGATAAGTTTATGGCCATACCCAAGTAAGTCGGTGCTTATTTGATTAATCAGTCAACTTAAGATCAAGAAATATAATAAACAACAAAAGAGGATGACGGACACCATGCCTCTTGTTTATTCATATTGATATCGTTAGGCAAAGGACACTATGAGATTCCTGTTAGAGATTGTGCCCTAAGCCAATGTTGGATTATGTAAACAATCTTCTTAAGTCATTAATAAAGACTTATTTTATCATATATATTTGTATGTTAGTATTTGTGATAATGTATCCATGAATTAATTGTGTAATTCTAAATTTCCCTAGTCGATTGTTATTATGGGAATAATAACAAACTAAGACTAGTGTGAGTGATAATGGATATTCATAAGATGAATATAGTGTATACAGATACAGATTATACTCACGGGCAATGTGTTAGAGAACATGTTGCTGGAGACCCACTATAAGATCAAGTTCATGGTCACGTGTCACAACTGATCTTGATTATAGTAGTGTCATCAGCTGATTCCTTTGACCTGAGGTCACCATGGATTCCGGGATGAATTCATGTTGTGCTTTGACGCAGTCAAACGCTGCTTGTAACAGAGTAGTTATAAAGGCTGTGGTTGGGTACAATATGACTCATGCTTAGGGATGTGAGTGACAGATATGGGATTTTGTCCCTCTCTAACAAGAGAGCGATATCACTGGGCCCCTCGATAAGTAAGACTGTTAAATGCATGGCCGTGCTCAAATAATTGATAAGAGTATCAATTGATTTGTCTGAACAGTTTACTTTGAGATCGAGAAAGCATATGATTAATTATATAAGATTGACAAGTGTACCATGTCTTATAATTAATCTTGATATCAAAGAGACAAAAGGGAATATGACATTCTATAAATAGGTATTGGATCATTCCAATCATATTAATTGGGTAGTCGTAATGGCTTGCTAGAGTCCGCTTGTGACCTATAAGGACATTATGGTAATTTCCTTATTGCCAATTAATATGATCCTATGGGGTCACACACAAGAGCAAAATGAAGTTCATCTTATCGGGTATAAATTATTATTGGATAATAATTTATGAATGAGAAAGAGAATAAATATATATAGTGATATATATTTATGTATGTATATATAAATATTAATGTGATTAATATTGCATAAAGTATGCTACATATTATAATTAAATTATATGGAGATATAATTAATTATAATATTATATATACATATATGTATTATGGAGAATTGATTTGATTTAATGTTAATTGAGAATTAATATTAAATTGTGTGGGTTAATATATAATTATAACTAATAGGTGTATTAGGTTATAATTATAATTAACTATTTAGGTTAATTATTTAAGGAAACAATTAACCTAAACCTAATCACTCTCTACACTAATAATACAGCAGATTTCGGCCATCCCCTCCCCTAGCAGCCGACCTCCTCTTCTTCTCCTTCCAAGAGTTTTCGAAACCTTGCTTTTCTCTCGATTCGAAGAAAGCGTTTCTTCTATCCCGGCGCTAGCACGCGGTGGACGTATTGCTCCGTGTGGATCAACCGTAGAGGGAAGCAATTTTGGTTCCTATTGATTCAACCTTCAAAGAATTAAGGTAATTCTTTAACCCTCTTTTCAATTCAATGCAATGTACATGGGTCCTTGGTGGGGATTAATCCGTTTTTCCGCTGCGCATATTTTGTTTTGTGCGATTGATTCTCCAACAGTGGTATCAGAGCCACTTGTGCATTGGTTGAATTGGATTTGTTGTTTTGATAGGATCAAAATTGCCATGTTAGGGTTTGTTTGTTCTTGATTTAGGGTTCTTTGTTATTTTGAATAACATATTGAAATTTGATTTTAATGTTTATCATTGTAAATGATTTTGGTGGTTTTGATTTGAAATTAAAAGGGGTATTATGAATTTGATTCATGAGAATTCAATTAAAATTGTTTAATTATATAAAAAAAAAAAATGGCACTGTTCGAAATCTGGGCACTGAACAGTGCCCAGATTATGTGTTGTGCGCAGTTGCGAGAACTGCGCATAACATGCTGCGCAGCTTTGCTGCGTTCGCAGCACTGCAGGCTGCGCAGTATGTGGCCCATCGGGCTGCAGACAGCAATTGTTGCTGTGCTGTCCTGGTTGTAGGGCTGTGCTATCCGTCTGTGTACCCCTTGACTTATTTCAAATCAATTAAAATAAATTGTTTATTTAAGTATTTGTATTTTATATGATAAAATACTTGAAATACAATATGATTGTGTTTTACCATTTTGAACCCTAAATATTTTAGATATAAAATTATTATTGGTAATTTTATGCATGGTGTTATGGTATGGTTTTGGACCCATGGATGCTTTATATTATTTATTGTGGTTTTATATAAATACGACCTGCGAGTCGTTTGTATTTATGTAATCTTATTTTTCTAGATAAATTGTATAGGATGCAATTTATTGTTTGTAAATTTTATTTACTAGAAAATTGTATAGGATACAATTTTGTAAAGTATGTAAATCCATGAGATGGTGCCAAGGAACAAAGACTTGAAGACGGATCCAAGGGATGCGGCTGTGCTGCGACCATGCGATGGTTACAACCACCTAGGAAATGACCTGTTGATTTTCATATTGGCCTGTGAAAATCAATGTAGATAAAACCATACCATAACACGGTCTTTCGAGTCTATTGCATGTTTTATATTTTGATGCCATGTGATGCCATGCTAAGTATGATATATGCATGCTAGATGAATGTATGACATTGGATGCCATGCTAGAATTAATATTAACTTAGAAAGATTAATGTTAATGCCATGTATTGTATGAGATACATTTTAATCACAGGAATTAATAAACCCTAAATAAACTTATGAAGTTTATATTTTTGCCACCCAATTACGTATAACACTAGTCAAGTACTATGTTCGCATCATGGTAGCCACGCCAAAGCGGGTACGCATGTTGTGACCTTAGCGAAGCGATAATATGAGAAATGGTGATTCTCATTGTGTTGTAATTGGTTTAACAAAGGGTTAATCAAAATGGTGTTTTGAACCCGAGGCAAAGATGAGATGAGTAACATGCAAATTAAATATGATATATGATATCATGCATCTCATAAATTAAAAGAGTTACATAATGATATAATTGACATGGTGATGTCTACCGAAATTATATTTAATCATAGGGACATGCCAAAGCAGTGCTATGGTTAAGTATGGATTTTGGGTCTTTTACCCACTTAAATATTTTAAAGGGTTTTATAATTTTAGTGGGAGTTTAATTCTCTTATGTAATTAACTTTGCATATATTTTCTGTTGTAGATAAATGGCCAACACAAGCAATCCCGGTTCTATTCGATCTATCCTTGAGAAGGATAAACTGAACGGAACCAATTACCTAGATTGGTATCGCAACTTGAGAATTGTTCTCAAGCAAGAGCGAAAGCTGTATGTTCTGGATGGGCCTTTGCCCGCTAACCCTCCACCCACCACAGCTTCAAGAGCTGAAAGGGATGCTTTTCACAAGCATCAAAATGATCAGATTGATGTACAATGCCTGATGCTCGCATCAATGATTCCGGAACTTCAGAAGGATCTGGAAACATTTGAGGCATATGAGATGTCTCAAGAGCTTAAGGAAATGTTCCAAAAGCAAGCGAGAAGGGAAAGGTATGAGACCTTGAGATCTTTGGTTGGGTGCAAGATGACTGAAGGGAGTTCGGTTAGTGCCCATGTTCTGAAGATGAAAGGGTACATTGATCAGTTGGAGAGGCTTGGTTCGCCACTCAGACCTGAGTTGGCAACGGATTTGATCCTTAATTCTCTTCCCGAGAGTTACTCCCATTTTGTCATGAATTATCACATGAATGATATGGACAAAACGGTCAGCGAACTGCATGGGATGCTGAAAAACGCTGAAGTAACGATAAAAGAGAAGCCAAGCTCCAAAGGGATCCATATGGTGCAAAAGGGTAGGATCCAGAAGAAGAAGGGTAAAGCAAACAAACCCAAAGAGTTTGGGAAGGATGCAAAGAAGCCCAAAGCTGTTACCAAGGCAAAGCCTCCAAAGGAAGGCACATGCCATTTCTGCAATCAGCCTGGTCATTGGCGCAGAAATTGCAAGCTTTATTTGGAGGACTTGAGGAAGAAGAGAGGCGGTGAGACCGCTAATCAAGGTATTTATGTTATTGAAATATTTCATTCTACTTCTGTTTCTACTTCGTGGGTATTAGATACCGGTTGTGGTTCTCACATTTGTATGAATGTGCAGGGGCTTAAAGGAAGTAGAAAGCTCAAGAAGGGCGAGGTAGAATTCCATGTGGCGAATGGAGCTAGAGTTGCTGCTTATGAAGTCGGTCGCTACGAGCTCAAGTTGCCAAGTGGACTTGTTCTTTCTTTGAATAATTGTTATTTTGTTCCTAATTTGTCTAGGAACATCATTTCTATTTCATGTTTGGACAAGGAAGGATTTAAATGTGTTATTAAGAATAATCACTTATTGCTTTTCAATAAAGACTTGTTTTATGCAAATGCGGATTTACATGATGGTCTTTATTTGTTGAACCTTAGTGAAGGTTATAATGAGCATGTATATAACATAAATACCAAAAGGATAAGAACGAATGTTGTGAATCCTACTTATCTCTGGCACTGTCGTCTAGGACACATTAATGAGAAACGCATTTCAAAACTCCATAAAGATGGAATTTTGGGTCTAGATGTTTTTGAAACATATGACACTTGCGAGTCTTGTTTAATGGGTAAGATGACCAAGAGTCCCTTTACTGGTCACAGTGAAAGGGCTAGTGACTTATTAGAACTCATACATACAGATGTATGTGGGCCTATGAGCACAACTGCTAGAGGTGGTTTTCAATACTTCATTACGTTCACTGATGATTTCAGTAGATATGGTTATCTATATCTAATGAAGCATAAGTCGGAATCCTTTGAAATGTTCAAAGCCTTCCAAAATGAAGTACAAAACCAACTTGGCAAGACAATTAAAGCACTTAGATCTGATCGAGGTGGTGAATATTTGAGCCAAGACTTTGGCGATCATCTTAGAAATTGTGGGATTGTCTCACAACTAACTCCTCCTGGTACACCACAGTGGAATGGTGTGTCTGAGAGGAGGAACCGTACCTTATTGGATATGGTTCGGTCGATGATGAGTCAAACAAGTCTTCCTCTATCCTTTTGGGGATATGCACTTGAAACAGCGGCATTCACACTGAACCGAGTTCCATCAAAGGCAGTTGAAAAGGCACCATATGAGATATGGGTTGGTAAGAGACCAAATTTGTCTTTTCTCAAGATTTGGGGATGCGAAGCTTATGTGAAATACTTGATTTCAGATAAGTTAACACCAAAATCTGTGAAGTGCAACTTTGTAGGTTATCCAAAAGAAACTAAAGGTTATTTCTTTTACAGTCCTAGTGAAAACAAAGTGTTTGTTGCTAGGAATGGTATATTCCTGGAAAAAGAGTTTATTTCCAAAGGAATCAGTGGGAGTAAAGTACACCTGCAAGAAAGTCTGGATAACCAAAATGAAAATGGTTTTCAAATGGAACAACAACCTAATTCACAAGAAGTTGTTGAGTCAGAACCAGCAACACAAGTCCAACGTAGATCAAGTAGAGTTCGTCATGAGCCCGAGAGATATGGATTTCTCGTCACGAACGAAAATGATCTGATTCTGTTAGAAGAGAATGAACCTTCCACGTACATGGAAGCTGTCTCTAATTCAGAATCTGAAAAATGGCTTAATGCTATGAAGTCAGAGATTCAATCCATGGACGACAACAAAGTATGGACTTTGGTTGATCTCCCAAAGGGTGCTAAAGCAATAGGGCACAAATGGGTTTTCAAGTTGAAAACGGACATGGATGGGAATATTCAGACTTATAAAGCAAGGTTAGTGGCAAAGGGTTACCGACAAGTTCATGGTATAGACTATGACGAAACCTTTTCGCCAGTAGCTATGATCAAGTCCATCAGAATTCTTGTTGCCATAGCAGCATATTATGACTATGAAATATGGCAAATGGATGTCAAAACAGCTTTCCTAAATGGAAACCTTGTTGAGGATGTGTACATGACACAGCCTGAAGGTTTTGTCGATCCAAAGAATCCTGATAAAGTATGCAAGCTTCAAAAGGCCATTTATGGTTTGAAGCAAGCATCAAGAAGTTGGAATCATTGTTTTGATGAATCAGTCAAAAAGTTTGGCTTCATCAAAAACGAAGATGAGCCTTGTGTGTACAAGAAGTTCAGTGGGAGTAATATAGTTTTCCTAGTTCTATATGTCGATGACATATTGTTAATAGGAAATCACATTCCTACCTTGCAAGAAGTAAAATCTTGGCTAGGAAAGTGTTTTTCTATGAAAGACTTGGGTGAGGCAGCCTACATTCTTGGAATAAAGATCTATAGAGATAGATCTAAGAGATTGATAGGTTTGAGCCAGAGTACATACATTGACAAAATACTGAAAAGGTTCAGTATGGATCAATCAAAGAAAGGAAATGTTCCTATTGGGCAAGGGATAAAGCTTAGTCGTAAGCAATGTCCTGTGACAGTTGAAGAACGTCAACGCATGGATAAGATTCCTTATGCGTCAGCTATAGGATCTATCATGTATGCCATGGTATGTACTCGGCCAGATGTCTCTTTTGCTTTGAGCATGACAAGTAGATATCAGTCTGATCCAGGTGATAGTCACTGGACTGCTGTCAAGAGTATTCTTAAGTACTTGAGAAGAACTAAAGATACATTCTTGATATATGGAGGCTCGGACGAAGATCTTGTTGTAAATGGTTACACGGATGCAAGTTTCCAAACTGATCAAGATCAGATGCAGTCACAGTCTGGGTATGTGTTCATTCTGAATGGAGGTGCGATAAGTTGGAAGAGTTCTAAGCAAAGCACGATAGCTGCATCTACAACAGAAGCCGAGTATATTGCTGCATCAGATGCAGCCCAAGAGGCTGTTTGGATCAAGAAGTTCATCGAAGAACTTGGTGTCGTTCCTAGCATAGTGCATCCTGTGAGCCTCTTGTGTGACAACAATGGGGCAATATCACTTGCTAAGGAACCTAGTGTGTCACAGAAATCCAAACATATACTTCGGCGTTTTCACTACATAAGAGAAGTCATCTCAAGAGGAGATGTGAAGATATGCAAAGTTGCGTCTGAAGACAATGTTGCTGATCCACTAACAAAAGCTCTTTCACAAGCTGTACATGATGGTCATGCTAGGTCCATGGGTATTAGATACATTTGAAGATTGGACTTAGGGCAAGTGGGAGATTGTTAGAGATTGTGCCCTAAGCCAATGTTGGATTATGTAAACAATCTTCTTAAGTCATTAATAAAGACTTATTTTATCATATATATTTGTATGTTAGTATTTATGATAATGTATCCATGAATTAATTGTGTAATTCTAAATTTCCCTAGTCGATTGTTATTATGGGAATAATAACAAACTAAGACTAGTGTGAGTGATAATGGATATTCATAAGATGAATATAGTGTATACAGATACAGATTATACTCACGGGCAATGTGTTAGAGAACATGTTGCTGGAGACCCACTATAAGATCAAGTTCATGGTCACGTGTCACAACTGATCTTGATTATAGTAGTGTCATCAGCTGATTCCTTTGACCTGAGGTCACCATGGATTCCGGGATGAATTCATGTTGTGCTTTGACGCAGTCAAACGCTGCTTGTAACAGAGTAGTTATAAAGGCTGTGGTTGGGTACAATATGACTCATGCTTAGGGATGTGAGTGACAGATATGGGATTTTGTCCCTCTCTAACAAGAGAGCGATATCACTGGGCCCCTCGATAAGTAAGACTGTTAAATGCATGGCCGTGCTCAAATAATTGATAAGAGTATCAATTGATTTGTCTGAACAGTTTACTTTGAGATCGAGAAAGCATATGATTAATTATATAAGATTGACAAGTGTACCATGTCTTATAATTAATCTTGATATCAAAGAGACAAAAGGGAATATGACATTCTATAAATAGGTATTGGATCATTCCAATCATATTAATTGGGTAGTCGTAATGGCTTGCTAGAGTCCGCTTGTGACCTATAAGGACATTATGGTAATTTCCTTATTGCCAATTAATATGATCCTATGGGGTCACACACAAGAGCAAAATGAAGTTCATCTTATCGGGTATAAATTATTATTGGATAATAATTTATGAATGAGAAAGAGAATAAATATATATAGTGATATATATTTATGTATGTATATATAAATATTAATGTGATTAATATTGCATAAAGTATGCTACATATTATAATTAAATTATATGGAGATATAATTAATTATAATATTATATATACATATATGTATTATGGAGAATTGATTTGATTTAATGTTAATTGAGAATTAATATTAAATTGTGTGGGTTAATATATAATTATAACTAATAGGTGTATTAGGTTATAATTATAATTAACTATTTAGGTTAATTATTTAAGGAAACAATTAACCTAAACCTAATCACTCTCTACACTAATAATACAGCAGATTTCGGCCATCCCCTCCCCTAGCAGCCGACCTCCTCTTCTTCTCCTTCCAAGAGTTTTCGAAACCTTGCTTTTCTCTCGATTCGAAGAAAGCGTTTCTTCTATCCCGGCGCTAGCACGCGGTGGACGTATTGCTCCGTGTGGATCAACCGTAGAGGGAAGCAATTTTGGTTCCTATTGATTCAACCTTCAAAGAATTAAGGTAATTCTTTAACCCTCTTTTCAATTCAATGCAATGTACATGGGTCCTTGGTGGGGATTAATCCGTTTTTCCGCTGCGCATATTTTGTTTTGTGCGATTGATTCTCCAACAATTCCTACCGGGTGAGTGTCTTCGAAAGACTGCTGCATCTCTATCTTAATTGGGGGATGTAATGGTTTGCTAGAACCCACTTATAGTTTGTGGGTTTTGGGTCTACTGCCAACATAAAGACAAACCCATAGGATCGTGCACATAGATCAACTGAGCTGGAACTTATGGAAATTGTACAGGTAATGTACATTGGAAGCAATGTGTTAATTAATTAATTGACATTCGATGTCAAGGTAATTAATGAACATTAGGTTGAATTTAATTTAATTAATAAGTTTACATAATGTAATTAATTAATTTATCAATTAATTGAATTGTAAATATTAAACAATTAATTAAATATTTTTCCTAAGTAGGAAAATTAAATACATGTATTGTATTTACTTAAGTGTGATTTAATTTTATTTAGGGGTAATTAAATTTAGCCAAATGGAATTAAATTACATAGTATATACTTTTTAATTAAAGTTTATTTATGCAATTATAATCCTAGTGGGCTTGGGTTTAATTAACCTAATTAAAACCCAATTAGACAAGGTGTCTATATAAGGGCACACATAAGGAATAAAACCCTAATTCAACCCTAATTAATTGCTGGAAATTTCAGCCACCAAGAGCAGCCCCAAAACAGCCGAAAATCGCAGCCTTAAACCTCCATTCCTTCGCGCCTTTGGCTAGCACCGGTTCCCGCTCAATAGTTGGCCATGCACCAGACTTTGGAGATCGCAGTTTCAAGAAACAATTCTGCAGCAGTCTCTAGAGGAGACGAATTCGGTGAGTTAATCTCTCTCGATTCTAATTGTCTTTATTCCAATCAATGGTAATTGGACACGATAGGTGGATTCTAGGAAATTTTAAATGGTGTATTTTCCATTGTGCCACGTTATTTTTCCAATGATGAATCCCAATAGCCCTAGCTAGGTACATTGTAGTATTCGGTGGGCCGTCGAGAGTGAGGATACTTGGTATGGTTAACATGTGAATGGTGGTTTGACTCAACATGGGTAGCATTAGCTCAGAGTGAGCCCTAAGCACAGATGGGTAAAGTGTCAATAAGCCCATCAAACCAAGAGTCCTTCGTGGAAGGATTGGATAAGTTGTCCTACCAAACAAATCAATGGTTGGTTAGCAAGCCCTAGTTCGGCTAGTCAATGATAAGTTGTGGATCTTGGTTAAGTCAGTCAAGTAACATCACCAACGAATAAATTAAAATTGGATTATTAATTTGAATTGGAAAATGTCCTTTAATTCTAACTCAAGCAATGATTTCTTCCATGTTGATAATCCCATTTCATAAAAGCAATTTAAATGGCTGCAACAAACAACAACTCACTCTCACTCATATCACTCCTGGAGAAGGAGAAGCTTTTGGGGACAAACTTCTTGGACTGGGCTAGGAACTTGCAAATAGTTCTTAGACAAGAGTCTAAGGAGTATGTACTGAATGCTTCTTTATTAGCTGGCCCTTTAGCAAGTCGAGGCATCACCACGGCGATGGTACATGGCTTCTGATCTTCAGAAGCTGTTCAAGGATGAGCATGCTTGTAAGATGATGGATCAGCTTAAAAAGATGTTCCAAGATCAGGCTCATCGGGAATGTTACCTGACAACTAAGGCACTTTGCACGACTACAATGGCAGCCGAGACTTTTGTTAGCACTCATGTGCTAAAGTTGAAGGGGTACATTGATACACTTTCCTACCTCAGCTCACCCGTTCCACAAGACTTGGCAATAAACATTATTCTCAGGTCACTTCCTGGGTCTTACAACCAGTTTATCATGAACTACCATATGCAAGGGTTGGATATATTGGTTGTTTAGCTGCACGGCATGCTGAAGCTTGCTAAGGAGTCTCTTAAGAAGAGTCCTGAAGTTCTACAGGTAAACAAGCGCAACATGCCCAATGCTAAGGGAAAGGCCAAGTCTAAGGCCAAAGCTAAGGCCTAAGAGGGCAAGGCTAAGGCTAAGAAGGCTGTGGCCCACCCTAAAGCAGGGCTTCCTTCTCCTAATGATGTCTACCACGAGTGTCATGATAAGGGGCACTAGAAGAGCTTGTGTCCAAAGCTAAAGGAGCAACTGAAGGGCAAAACTACTGCTTTAGGTATTTATGTTGTTGAGATTAATCTGGCTATTTCTACATCTTGGGTCTTAGACACTGGATGTGGATCTCCCATTTTTTCAAATGTGCAGGGTCTAAGAAATAGAAGATTACTAGGATCTAGAGAAGTAGATCTTTGAGTCGAAAATGGCGCTCGGGTTCAGGCCATGGAGATTGGAGATTATTTCTTTGAGATGCCTAGTGGACTAGTTTTAGAATTAAGAAACTGTTATTTTGTACCTACGATGCGCAGGAATATTATTTCCATTTCTTTGTTGGATATTTCTGGTTTTGTATTTAATATTATACATGGTAGAATTTCTTTGCAATATGGCAATATTATTTATGGAACATCATTTCTTGAAAATGGCTATATATCCTTGATCTAAAATGTGAAAGTTCAATTTACAACATAAATACTAAAAGGATTAAAAAAAATGAAATTAATCCTACATACATCTGGCACTGTCGACTTGGCAACCTAAATGAGAAGTGCATAGCTAGGCTTCATTCTAGTGGAGTGCTAGGGTCATTTGACATCCAGTCTTATGACACATGTGAATCTTGTTTAAGAGGCAAGATGACAAAGGCACCTTTTAGCAAGACAGTGGATAGGGCCTCTGAGCTATTTGAGCCGATAAATTCCGATGTATGTTGCCCAATGAGCACTAGTGCTAGGTCAGGTTTTCTATACTTCATTACCTTCACGGATGACTTTAGCGGATACAATTACGTGTATCTAATGAAGCATAAGTTTGAGACTCTTCAAAGATTCAGGTAGAAAACCTACTTGGCAAGAAAATAAAAGCACTTCAGTCTGACCAAGGGGGTGAATATTTCAGCCAAGATTTTGACACGTTTTTGAGAGAGTGTGGGATTGTATCCCAAGTCACTCCACCTAGTACACCCCAGTGGAAAGGAGTGTCGGAAAGGAGGAATAGGACCTTGCTAGACATGGTCCGCTTGATGATGAGTCATGCTACACTCCGTGTCTCCTTTTGGGGAAATGCTTTAGAGACATCTGCTTACATTCATAATAATACACCAAGCAAGGCAGTTGATGGAACACCACATGAACTATGGATGGGCCGAAAGCCCAATGTTTCCTTCTTGAAGATTTAAGGCTGTGATGCACATGTTAAGAAATTAACAAGTGGCAAGCTCGAGTCTAAATCTGTCAAGTGCCAGTTTATGGGTTACTCTAAGGAAGCTAAGGGTTATTACATCTATGATCTAGCAGAAAACAAAGTTTTCATAGCCAGGAATGCAGTCTTCTTGGAGAAGCAATTCCTTTCCAAGAGAGACAGTGGGAGTAATGTTGAACTTTCTGAAGTTCAAGACTCACAGACTCCTACAGCTACTGCTGAGGATGCTTCAAGAACTGATCTGGCTACTCAAGAAATTAAGGAAGCAGAACCAGTTAAATAAGACCTTACAAGGTTTGGTAGGACACATCATCAGCCAGAGAGGTACAGCTTTCTCGTGACTAATGATGGGGACCTTATGGTCGTTGATCAAGAGGAGCCCAAGACCTATCAAGAGGCTGTTGAAAGCCCACATTCAAATCAATGGCGTAAAGCCATGGAGGCTGAGATGCAACCTATACATGATAATCAAGTATGGAACTTGGTGGATCCACCTCCGAGTGCTAAGGTGATAGGTTGCAAGTGGAAGTTAAAAGTTGAAAACACCTTCAAGGGGCGATTGGTAGCAAAAGGATTCAGGCAAGTTCAAGGAATTGACTATGATGAAACCTTTTCACTAGTTCCCATGCTCAAATCCATTAGGATACTACTAGCCATAGCTACATGGTATGATTATGAGATATGGCAGATGGAAATTAAGACTACTTTCCTTAATGGAAAGATACTCGAGGATGTGTACATGGCACAACCTTAGGGTTTTATTGATATGAAGCATCCTAACTGGGTAAGCAAACTTCAAAGATCCATTTAAGGATTAAAGCAAGCATTAAGGTCATGGAATCAGAAATTCAATGAGGCTATTACCGAATATGGCTTTACACAGAATTCTGATGAGCCTTGTGTGCATAAGATGGTTAGTGGGAGCATTTCCACCTTCCTAATGCTATATGCTGATGACATCCTTATCATTGGAGGCGACATACCAACATAGCAAGGGGTTAAGTAGTGGTTGAGTAAGTGCTTCGCAATGAAGGACTTAGGTGAAGCTGAGACGATCTTAGGGATAAGGATCTACAGAGATAGATCCAATCAGCTTCTAGGCCTAAGTCTGGCCACGTACATTGACTGTTGGGATTTGTCACCGGAAATCACCCGATAAAAGCGGAAGAACGCGGTGATTTCCTCAAATCCAGTCCCAGGAGCAATTGAAATGGAAATTGAAAAACTTAAAATCAAATAGAAAGAGATTAATTTTCTTACCAGAAAATCTCTTTCTAGAGATGGATGACGACTACAGAATTCAAAGTAGAATCCCTCCTTGTTCACGTACACGAGCGCCTAACGAACACCGCACGTGCTAGCGTAAAAATCACGAAGATTAGAGAGTGAGGGAGGAAGGAGAATTCGGCCAAAGGGGGACTACACACATGTGTGTCTTGGCTGAATTCCCCTAAGGGTTTTTAACCCTAGGGCTTCTAATTCCCTTGTTGGAATTTAGGCCCAGTCTAGCTTCTGTGTATGTGTGGGCTTCCTCCTTTTAATTCAGGCCCAAACTTATTTTAATTAGTCTGGTTTAAATCAATATCAAGCCCAATTTTAATTAACCCATGTATTTAATATATTACTCCAAGTAACATATTATTTACATTTAAATTAAAATTAGTTTGACTAATTAATTTAATCCATCAAATTAAAATCAAGTCTTCACAAAAAGAAATTCATATGTAAACCTATACATATGAATATTTCCACCTAGGAAATAGTTTCATAATTAATCCAATTAATTATGTGAAGCCAAATATTAATTTTATTATAATGATCAATCCAATTGATCCTTATAATATAATTAATATATATAATTCTCTCTCTCTAGTGTGTACACTCCAAGTGTACCTGTAATTCTTTAAGTCGGTGTCCAGTCGCTCAATGTGTACGATCCCGTGGGCCCATCTTTATGTTGGCAGCGGGCCTTTTGGCCCGCAGACTGCAGTTGGGCTTTAGCAAGCCGCTGCAGCCCCCAATTAAGATGGAGATGGCAGTCTAATTGTTATCATAACCCTATAGTTTAAACTTGTACATCCCATGTCATTGATATCGGTGTCCAACACAGAGGTATGGATTGATCACCCTCTTTTGTGTCCGGACATTAACTTGATCCCGAATGCACTGAAGCTCACAAACATGTTCCAACTTGTTTGGGTGTGGCCACACTCTTATCAGTCACATCCATCAAGAGGCCGGTGATATCTTCTCAGTGGGTTAGTGAGTGACAAATCCCTTCTGCATATCCATAGTATTACCATGTTCAGTGACATACCCGAAAGCACCCATACTTGGCACCCTATTACAGGCCCTTTAGGTGTACCCCTAAGTATGCGACTTTACATGTAACACCATCATATGGTCAGGTCAAAGGATCCATACAAGTACTACACAAGAATCCATTGTGATACCATACCATGTGGATTACTCGTTTAGTGGATCTATCCAGTACCTTGCTCCCAGGCATGTACCCATTAACTTGGTTGACTTTCCATGTCCAATGACCGGTAAGACACCGCCATACAACCAGGTTAATGATAGTCTTTAGTTCCATTCATTCCCATGACTGGAACAGACTACGGATCCGTTTATGGTCATATCGTTTACCCTATCCATGGTCTTACTGCTAAGTGCATGACACTTATCCTCATGGATATAGATATGTCCATTGGATACTTCATTTAATATATTGCACAAGATAGATATAATAAATGAATTGATGCCTTTATTAATAACACAAATGAGTACAACACATAAATCCAATAAATGCATAGTACAAATACAAGGACCAATGCCTCGGGACTAGGGCATTTCCAACAATCTCCCACTTGCACTAGTTCCAACTAGGCATGGGCCTAATCCCTATAGATCTAGTATGACCATCGTGCTTGGGCTGGGCCAGCGCCTTGGTCAATGGATCTGCGACATTATCCTCGGTGTCCACTCTGTGCAATGCAATGTCACCTCTCTCGGCGATTTCTCGTATAAGGTGAAACTTTCTGAGCACGTGCTTTGTGTTCTTGTGTGACCGGGGCTCCTTAGCTTGTGCGACAGCCCCATTGTTGTCACAGAAGATATCGACTGGGTCCTGGATAGTTGGCACTACTCCCAACTCAGTGATAAACTTCTTCATCCACACAGCTTCCTTAGCGGCATCACATGCAGTGATGTACTCAGCTTTTGTTGTAGAGTCCGCTATGGTTGGCTGCTTTGAGCTCCTCCAGCTTACAGCACCACCATTCAGCAAAAATACATACCCAGACTGCGATTGGTACTCATCCTGGTCTGTCTGGAAGCTCGCATCAGTATACCCAGTAACTGATAGCACTTCCTGACCACCATATGTTGGAAATGCCCTAGTCCCGAGGCATTGGTCCTTGTGTTTGTATAATACATTTGTACATTAATGCAAGCTTTATGTATTATACAATTTGTGTCAAGGAAATAAAGGCATTAATCTATTTATCATATGTCTTGTGCTATATTTTAAATAGAGTATCCAATGGACATATCCATATCCATGTTGTCAAGTGTGAGGCACTTGGCAGTAAGACCGTGGATAGGGAAAACGATATGGCCATAAAGTCATCCGTAGTCTGTTCCAATCATGGGAATGAATGGAACTAAAGACTATCATTATCCTGGTTGTATGGCGGTGTCTTACCGGTCATAGAACATGGAATGTCAACCAGGTTAATGGGTACATGCAAAAAGGGCATGGTACTGGATCGATCCACTTAACGGGAATCTACATGGTATAGTATCACAAATGATTCTCGCGTAGTACTTGTATAAGTCCTTCGACCGGACCATATGATGGTGTTGCATGTGAAGTGGCACACTTTGGTGTACGCCTAACGGGCCTGTAAAAGGGTGCCAAGTATGGGTACGTTCGGGTGTGTTAGTAAACATGGCAGTGCTATGGATATGCAGAAGGGAATGTCACTCAGTGATTCACTGAGACGATATCATCGGCCTCTTTAAGAATGTTACTGATAAGTGTGCGGCCGCACCCAAACAAGATTAGATCTTGTTTGTGAGCATCAGTTCATTCGGTATCAAGTAAAGGTCCAGACACAAAGAGGGTGATACTTCCATGCCTCTGTGTTGGACACCGATATCAGCGACATGGGATTTACAAGTTCAAACTACTGGGTTACGTTTTCAGTTGGACTGCTTACTCCGTCTTCATTGGGGGCTACAGTGGCTTGCTAGAGCCCGCCTGTAGTCTGTGGGCCTTGGCCCACTGCCAACATAAAGACGGGCCCATCGGATCGTACACATTGAACGTCTGGACTTTAACTAGTCGGATTAAGTGTGTACTTGGAGTATACACGTTTGAAGAGAGAGAGATATATTAATTATATTATATGGATCAATTAGATTGATCAAACTAATATAATTAAATATTTATTTTGGCATTCTCTTAATTAATTCAATGAATTAATTTATGAGATTATTTCCTAGGTGGAAATATTATTTACATGTATAGGTTTACATGTAATATGTGTGTCCAATTTAATTCCTTGGTTAAAATTAATAGGTCAAATTAATTTTAATTTAAATGTATGTATTATACATTATGTGGTATTGTATATTTACACACATGTTGAATTAAAATTCTATTTGCAATTAATTTAAAACCATAGAATTAAATGGGCAACAAAGGCTTGAAATGTTAAGCCCACACATATTGAGTTGGCCGAAATTCATGGGTGGTGAATGGATGAGAATGGTGACTCATTCTTGGACAAAAATAAGATGGTGAGTCATGTTTTTCATTTAATGAAGAAATGATGAGTCTTTATGTTTGTCCAATGGTGATGGAGTGAGTCATGGTTTGACCTAGTTAGTTGCCAAGTTGGACTTTGCATGCTAGGTGGCATTGAAGATTTTTTTCTTGGTAAGAAGGTTGATACATAAGGAAAAAATCAGCAGCTATTCTCATGTTTTTCTGCCGTCCTTTTCTTTTCATAAGAACAAAATGTTTTGCCCACTTTAGGAATGAATTTCTTAAGGAAAAGAAATTGGTGCCTATTTTAGGGATTGATTTCTTTTGGAAAGAAATTGAGAGCCCTAACTTAAGGTGATGGTATTTTTCTTTGGGAGAGAAAAATTACAGCCATCTATTCCTATTGTGAGCAGCCCTCTCTCCCTCTCTTCTTGTCATCCGAGTCGCTAGCACGGGTTTCGGTCCGAGAGCCGTTCGTGTACGTGACGTTGGAGGGAGTCTACTTTGGTTCCTGCAGTCCGCATCCGTCTCTTAGAGAGACTTTGTGGTAAGTTTTTGAAACCCTCTTTTTATGCTTTAAGTTTTTGATTTCCACATCTTAAGCTCCTGGGCCGGATTCGAGGAAATCGACGCGTATTTCCGCTTTTATCGGTCGGTTTCCCGTGATGAATCCCAACAGTGGTATCAGAGCGGGCTTTTGATCCGTGGAAATCTTTAAACTTGGCGGATCCCGTGTTTTAAAATTGGCGATTTTGTGGACGGGATTTATTTTTGGTTTGGGGTTTGGTGATTTTGCCCCTTGAATTTTACTTATGGAAAATTATTTGCATATGGTTTATGCTTTATGTAATTTTCTATTTGTGAATTGTTTATGGGAAAATTATTTTTTGCATATAGGTTTATGCCAGATTTATTTTTCCGTTGCATGATTTTATGTCTTGGTGATTTAATTTCATGTTGCTATATTTGTTTCGGAAAAATCA
Source organism: Euphorbia tirucalli (assembly GCA_039660915.1). Classification (NCBI taxonomy): domain Eukaryota; kingdom Viridiplantae; phylum Streptophyta; class Magnoliopsida; order Malpighiales; family Euphorbiaceae; genus Euphorbia; species Euphorbia tirucalli. The sequence continues at coordinate 35,444,238 of CM077636.1, read as the reverse complement.
CGGACCGTTTCGGGTCGAAACGGGGACAGCAGCTGCTGCTGGCTGCTGCCTCGGCAGCAGCTGGGCTGCTGCTGCTGGGCAGCAGCTGCTGCACGCCAGCAGCAGGGCTGCTGCGCTCCAGCAGCTGCTGCAGCAGCTGCTGCACGCCAGCAGCAGGCTGCTGCACGCCAGCAGCAGGCTGCTGCTGGGCAGCAGCCGCTGCGCGACAGCGGGGCTGCTGCTGGGCAGCAGCGCCGCGGCTGCCCCGCGCGGCGGGCCGGGCCCGTTTTTGGATTTGGTGGGATTTTTAGGGCCGGGCCGGATTTAAAATTTTAAAAATAGGCGTGTTTAAATTTTGGTAATTTTTATGCGCGTGGGGTTTTAAAATTTTAATTGTTTTTAAACTTGTGCGTGTTTAATTTTGGCAATTTTATGCGCATGTTTTATGAATGAATTTATTTTTCGTTCATGCGATATTTATTTTGGAAATAAATACGGTTAATTGAAATTGGTTCGGGTTTTCTTGGCACGATTACCCGGACGGCTAATTTTGGAATTCATGGTTTCCCAATTGGATTGGGAGCAATTTTGCCTGGGTTGGAGGCCTAAAGCCCGCACGGGTTTAGAACCATGATCGGCCAAAATTTGGCGATTTCAAAATAATGGCTATGGACATATATGAAATGGGATTAATTCATGCATTTAACATGTTTATAAATTGTATGTATTGGATACGTGTATGTATGATTAAATGCATGAATGGATGTTTTGGGCCTTATTTATTCGGGTTGTAATATTCTTTTGGTAAATACGGCCTACGCGCCGTTTTCTTTTTATGTAATTTTATTTTATGTGTTTATTATGGAATTATGTAAAGAAGAAGAAGCCGATTGGATTGGCGTGCTAGAAGGATGAGGATGCAGCCTACCTGATGTCGTTCTAGTATAGGTTTACTAGAATTATATTAGGATGTAAATTTTGGCCCATAGCATTTCATTTTATTTAATTATGCTTTATTTATTTACATGTGAGAATGTATGTACAAACCCATTTTCACCCGCCTATGCATCTAAGCCATTATTAATTGAATCTAATAACCATAAGGTAATTACTAAGTCTCTTAAAAGTGCTTCCCTCATTCATAACCTACTCGAAGTGGGGATAGGCCAGCTGTAGACCAACCCTCGTTGGATGCACTGGAGTATCGTCATTTTGTATTGGGTTGGAGTATTGGTTACTCTAACACTTGGATGGAGGTTTTGACTTAGCGTGGGTAGTAGGATGTTCCTGGCCCTAAGCACAGATGGGTAAGTGCCAACAGACCCATCAAACCGAGAGTCCCTAGGTTGGGATTGGACGGCGTTCCTACCTAAAAATTGGGATATAGTTGTTCCAGGCCCTCGTCTGGCTATATCTTCATATAATATGGATCTCGGCCCATGAGCCCAACAACTCGAGTTAATTAATAACACGATTCATTATTAATTATATATATGGGAAGAACATGTTAAGTCCTTTATCAACGCTCGTAATTTTTCTGTGTAGAAACCAATGGCTACGAATGATACTTTATCACTGCGATCTTTCTTGGAATGGGACAAGCTTTCTGGCCCTAACTTTTGGGACTGGTCTATGAACTTAAGGAAAGTTCTAAGACAAGAGTCTAAAGAGTATGTGCTCGAAAAGCCTGTACCGGTTGTGCCAATGGGAAGTAATCCACCGGCTGCCTAGCTGGAGGAATACTTGGCACATGTAAAAGATAACCGGGATGTGACATGCCTGATGTTGGCTAGTATGGTTCCTGAATTGCAAAAGCAGTTCTTGGATCATCAGGCCTTTGCTATAATGGCAACTCTTAACGAGATGTTTTATGAGCAAGCTTATCAGGAAAGGTACCTGATCCACAAGGCATTCCGCAGCTGTAAGATGGGAGCCTGGACATCTTTGAGTGCACACGTGCTCAAGATGAAGGGCTATCTGGATAATTTAGCCCGTCTCGGAACTCCTATCTCACGGGGGCTGGCGGTTAGCACAATCCTGGATTCTTTACCGGATTCTTATGATCAATTCATCCTAAACTTTTACAAGCAAGGGATGGACCGTACTGTTAGTGAGCTGCATTGGATGCTTGAGCTCGCTGAACTGTCGATCAAAAAGACTCCGCCGGTACTTGAGGTTAACAAGGGGAAACCTCCTTTTGCTAAAGGCAAGGGAAAGGCAAAGGCCGAGGCCAAGGCTAAGGAAGCCAAGGCTAAAAAGGCTAAAGCCCAGCCTAAGGCCCGTTCCAAGGATGTCTGCTTCGGTTGCAAGCAGGCTGGACATTGGAAAAGATCGTGTCCCAAGCTTTTGGGAGAGAAAAGGAAGACGCAGGGCGTGTCTTCATCAGGTATATATGTCATAGACATTAACCTCTGTTTCAACATCTTATGTATTGGATACTAGATGTGGTTCTCACATTTGTTGTAATGTGCAGGGATTTAAGAATAGGAGATCACTGGGATCGGGACAAGTGGACTTGCGGGTCAGAAATGGAGCAAGGGTTGCTGCCATAGAGATCAGCGGGACCAGCTTATGATACCTAGTATATTAGTTTTGTTACTGAAACTATGTTATTTTGTACCTGTTTTGTACAGGAATATTATTTCTGTTTCAGTTTTTGGATATTTCTGGATGTACATTTACTATTGGTAATAGTAAAAAAGGGTTTATCTAGAAAAGAATTATTTTATGGAGTAGCTCTGTTAAATAATGTCTTTTATATCCTGGATCTAAATGAAAGTAATCATGTCTATAATATACATACTTAAAGGGTTAAGCCTAACGAACTTAATCCGGTTTACCTTTGGCATTGTCATTTAGGCCACATAAACAAGAAGCGCATAGCTAGGCTTCACATAGCTTGAATCCTAGGATCATTTGACATGGAGTCACTTGATATATGCGAGCCTTGTTTATAAGGTAAAATGACTAAAGAACCTTTTAGCAAGGAGGCTAGAAGGGTTGCTAGCTTATTGGACCTAATGCATTGAGATGTATATGGACCGACAAGCATAGCAACCAGGGGTGAACATCTATACTTCCTATCCTTCACAGACGATTTCATCAGAAATGGCTATGCCTATGTAATGAAATATAAGTCTGAGACCCTTGATAGGTTCGAGGGAGTAAGAAACGAAGTACAGAACCAACTAGGCAGAAATATCAAAGCCTTTCGGTTGGACCGAGGTGACGAGCATATAAGCCTATGGTTTGACTCATTTTGAGAGAGCATGGAATAGTTCCACAGCTCACTCCTCCAGGAACACCACAAGGGAATGGGGTGTCCAAACGGAGGAATAGGACCCTGTTGGACATGGTCCGCTCAAACGATGAGTCATGCATCTCTCCCAATAAGTTTTTAATGGATACGCTCTTGAGACAATGGCTCTCATTTTCTATTATACTCCGACTAAGGCTTTAGAAAAGACCCCATTTGGAATATGGATGGGCAGGGTGCCTAATGTGTCTTTCTTACGGATTTGGGGTTGTTATGCACAAGTCAAGAAATTGACTGTGAGCAAAACTAGCACCCAAAACCGACTAATGCCTGTTTGTGAGCTACCCTAGGGAAACCAAAGGGTATAACTTCTACGACCCCGCTGAGAACAAGGTGTTCATGGCTCGAAAGGGGGTCCTTCTTGAAAAGGGGTTTCTTTCCAAGAAAGACAGTGGGAGCGATATTGAACTCAGGGAAGTTCAAAGCTCAGAAACTCCTGCAAAGGATAACTCGGAGACCAGGGTGAAGCTTCCAAAAGGGGAAGCACCAGCCCAGGTCACACAAGGACCTAAAAGGTCTAGTAGGGATCATCAGGAACATGAGAAACATCGGTCTTTGTTTCTAATGATTACGCTCCTTTTGTCTTGGACGAAGAGGAGCTCAAAACCTACTAGTAGGCTATAGCTAGCCCACTATCTGCCATGGTGGTGGATTTGCAATCTATGTACGATAATCAGGTTTGGAACCTGGTTGATTCACCTCCAGGTGCTAAGGTAATAGGTTGCAAGTGGTGCTATAAGCTATAGGCCGACAATACCTTTAAGGGTGTGTATAAGAGGTTTAGTGGGAGCATAGTAACTTTCCTGGCATTATATATGGATGGCATCCTTCTGATTGGAAGCGACATACCAACACTACAAAGGAATTGTAATGGTTGTGTAAGTGCTTCGCAATGAAGGACTTAGGCGAAGCTGAGACGATCCTAGGGATCAGGATCGACAGGGTTAGATCCAATCGGCTTCTAGACCTAAGTCAGGCCAAGTACATAGACATAGTTCTGAAAAGATTCGGCATGGACCAGGCTAAGAAAGGTTTCTTGCCAATGGGTCATGAGCAGAAACTTAGCGAAATACTATAGGGAGAACATGTATTGGTTCTATATGCTTCGGCTATAGGATCAATCATGTACTCCATGCTATGTACAAGACCTGATGTCGGCTTTGCACTAAGTATGATGAGCCGGATCCTGAATGGATCACAGGTAGGCTGTCAACGCAATCCTGAAGTACCTTAAGCGGACTAAGGATAGCTTCTTAGTGCATGAAAGTTAGGAAGAGCAGTCAGTTACTAGGTACACTGATGCAAGCTTCCAGACCGACCAGGATGAATATAAGTCGTAGCATAGGTATGTGTTCATGCTAAATGGTGGTGCTATTGTTGGAGAGGCTCCAAGTAATAGACCATCGCGGTTTCTATCATAGGAACTGAGTACATTGCAACGTGTGAAGCAGCTAGGGAAGCTGTGTGGATAATGAAGTTTATCATGCAACTGGGGGTAGTGTCTACTATCCGGGCACCAGTTGATATCTTCTGTGACAACGAGGGGCTGTTGCACAAGCTATGTGCCCCGGTCACACATATACACGAAGCACGAACTCAGGGAGTTTCACCTATTGCGAGAAATCGCTGAGGGGGTGACATCTCATTACAAAGAATGGACACCAAAGACAATGTCGCAGATCTTTTGACCAACATGCTTGGCTATGCCTCTGCACGAAGGTTATACTAGATCTATAGGGATTAGACCCATGCCTAGTAGGTACTAGTGCAAGTGGGAGATTGTTGGAAATGCCCTAGTCCCGAGGCATTGGTCCTTGTGTTTGTATAATACATTTGTACATTAATGCAAGCTTTATGTATTATACAATTTGTGTCAAGGAAATAAAGGCATTAATCTATTTATCATATGTCTTGTGCTATATTTTAAATAGAGTATCCAATGGACATATCCATATCCATGTTGTCAAGTGTGAGGCACTTGGCAGTAAGACCGTGGATAGGGAAAACGATATGGCCATAAAGTCATCCGTAGTCTGTTCCAATCATGGGAATGAATGGAACTAAAGACTATCATTATCCTGGTTGTATGGCGGTGTCTTACCGGTCATAGAACATGGAAAGTCAACCAGGTTAATGGGTACATGCAAAAAGGGCATGGTACTGGATCGATCCACTTAACGGGAATCTACATGGTATAGTATCACAAATGATTCTAGCGTAGTACTTGTATAAGTCCTTCGACCGGACCATATGATGGTGTTGTTGGAAATGCCCTAGTCCCGAGGCAATGGTCCTTGTGTTTGTATAATACATTTGTACATTAATGTAATCTTTATGTATTATGCAATTTGTGTCAAGGAAATAAAGGCATTAATCTATTTATTATATGTCTTGTGCTATATTTTAAATAGAGTATCCAATGGACATATCCATATCCGTGTTGTCAAGTGTGAGGCACTTGGCAGTAAGACCGTGGATAGGGAAAACGATATGGCCATAAAGTTATCCATAGTCTGTTCCAATCATGGGAATGAATGGAACTAAAGACTATCATTAGCCTGGTTGTATGGCGGTGTCTTACCGGTCATAGAACATGGAATGTCAACCAGGTTACTGGGTACATGCAAAAAGGGCATGGTATTGGATTGATCCACTTAACGGGAATCTACATGGTATAGTATCACAAATGATTCTCGCGTAGTACTTGTATAAGTCCTTCGACCGAACCATATGATGGTGTTGCATGTGAAGTGGCACACTTTGGTGTACGCCTAACGGGCCTGTAAAAGGGTGCCAAGTATGGGTACGTTCGGGTGTGTTAGTAAACATGGCAGTGCTATGGATATGCAGAAGGGAATGTCACTCAGTGATTCACTGAGACGATATCATCGGCCTCTTTAAGAATGTTACTGATAAGTGTGCGGCCGCACCCAAACAAGATTAGATCTTGTTTGTGAGCATCAGTTCATTCGGTATCAAGTAAAGGTCCAGACACAAAGAGGGTGATACTTCCATGCCTCTGTGTTGGACACTGATATCAGCGACATGGGATGTACAAGTTCAAACTACTGGGTTACGTTTTCAGTTGGACTGCTTTCTCCGTCTTCATTGGGGGCTACAGTGGCTTGCTAGAGCCCGCCTGTAGTCTTTGGGCCTTGGCCCACTGCCAACATAAAGACGGGCCCATCGGATCGTACACATTGAACGTCTGGACTTTAACTAGTCGGATTAAGTGTGTACTTGGAGTATACACGTTTGAAGAGAGAGAGATATATTAATTATATTATATGGATCAATTAGATTGATCAAACTAATATAATTAAATATTTATTTTGGCATTCTCTTAATTAATTCAATGAATTAATTTATGAGATTATTTCCTAGGTGGAAATATTATTTACATGTATAGGTTTACATGTAATATGTGTGTCCAATTTAATTCCTTGGTTAAAATTAATAGGTCAAATTAATTTTAATTTAAATGTATGTATTATACATTATGTGGTATTGTATATTTACACACATGTTGAATTAAAATTCTATTTGCAATTAATTTAAAACCATAGAATTAAATGGGCAACAAAGGCTTGAAATGTTAAGCCCACACATATTGAGTTGGCCGAAATTCATGGGTGGTGAATGGATGAGAATGGTGACTCATTCTTGGACAAAAATAAGATGGTGAGTCATGTTTTTCATTTAATGAAGAAATGATGAGTCTTTATGTTTGTCCAATGGTGATGGAGTGAGTCATGGTTTGACCTAGTTAGTTGCCAAGTTGGACTTTGCATGCTAGGTGGCATTGAAGATTTTTTTCTTGGTAAGAAGGTTGATACATAAGGAAAAAATCAGCAGCTATTCTCATGTTTTTCTGCCGTCCTTTTCTTTTCATAAGAACAAAATGTTTTGCCCACTTTAGGAATGAATTTCTTAAGGAAAAGAAATTGGTGCCTATTTTAGGGATTGATTTCTTTTGGAAAGAAATTGAGAGCCCTAACTTAAGGTGATGGTATTTTTCTTTGGGAAAGAAAAATTACAGCCATCTATTCCTATGGTGAGCAGCCCTCTCTCCCTCTCTTCTTGTCATCCGAGTCGCTAGCACGGGTTTCGGTCCGAGAGCCGTTCGTGTACGTGACGTTGGAGGGAGTCTACTTTGGTTCCTGCAGTCCGCATCCGTCTCTTAGAGAGACTTTGTGGTAAGTTTTTGAAACCCTCTTTTTATGCTTTAAGTTTTTGATTTCCACATCTTAAGCTCCTGGGCCGGATTCGAGGAAATCGACGCGTATTTCCGCTTTTATCGGTCGGTTTCCCGTGATGAATCCCAACAGTGGTATCAGAGCGGGCTTTTGATCCGTGGAAATCTTTAAACTTGGCGGATCCCGTGTTTTAAAATTGGCGATTTTGTGGACGGGATTTATTTTTGGTTTGGGGTTTGGTGATTTTGCCCCTTGAATTTTACTTATGGAAAATTATTTGCATATGGTTTATGCATTATTTAATTTTCTATTTGTGAATTGTTTATGGAAATTTTATTTTGCATATAGGTTTTATGCTTGATTTAATTTCCTATGCATGATTTTATTTCTTGGTGATTTAATTTCATGTTGCTATTTTTGTTGCGGGAAAAAATCACGGACCGTTTCGGGGCGAAACGGGGGCAGCAGCCGCTGCTGCTGGCTGCTGCCTCGGCAGCAGCTGGGCTGCTCCTGGCCAGCAGCTGCTGCTGGGCAGCAGCTGCTGCACGCCAGCAGCAGGCTGCTGCTGGGCAGCAGCGCCGCGGCTGCCTCGCGCGGCGGGCCGGGCCCATTTTTGGATTTGGCGGGATTTTTGGGCCGGGCCGGATTTACAATTTTAAAAAAATATGCGTGTTTAAATTTTGGTAATTTTTATACGCGTGGGATTTTAAAATTTTAATTGGTTTTAAACTTGTGCGTGTTTATTTTGGAAATTTTATGCGCATGTTTTATGAATGAATTTATTTTTCGTTCATGCGATATTTATTTTGGAAATAAATACGGTTAATTGAAATTGGTTCGGGTTTTCTTGGCACGATTACCCGGACGGCTAATTTTGGAATTCATGGTTTCCCAATTGGATTGGGAGCAATTTTGCCTGGGTTGGAGGCCTAAAGCCCGCACGGGTTTAGAACCATGATCTGCCAAAATTTGGCGATTTCAAAATAATGGCTATGGACATATTTGAAATGGGATTAATTCATGCATTTAACATGTTTATAAATTGTATGTATTGGATACGTGTATGTATGATTAAATGCATGAATGGATGTTTTGGGCCTTATTTATTCGGGTTGTAATATTCTTTTGGTAAATACGGCCTACGCGCCGTTTTCTTTTTATGTAATTTTATTTTATGTGATTATTATGGAATTATGTAAAGAAGAAGAAGCCGATTGGATTGGCGTGCTAGAAGGATGAGGATGCAGCCCACCTGATGTCGTTCTAGTATAGGTTTACTAGAATTATATTAGGATGTAAATTTTGGCCCATAGCATTTCATTTTTATTTAATTATGCTTTATTTATTTACATGTGAGAATGTATGTACAACCCCTTTTTCACCCGCTTTTGCATCTAAGCCGTTATTAATTGAATCTAATAACCAAAAGGTAATTACTAAGTCTCTTAAAAGTGCTTCCCTCATTCATAACCTACTCGAAGTGGGGATAGGCCAGCTGTAGACCAACCCTCGTTGGATGCACTGGAGTATCGTCATTTTGTATTGGGTTGAAGTATTGGTTACTCTAACACTTGGATGGAGGTTTTGACTTAGCATGGGTAGTAGGATGTTCCTGGCCCTAAGCACAGATGGGTAAGTGCCAACAGACCCATCAAACCGAGAGTCCCTAGGTTGGGATTGGACGGCGTTCCTACCTAAAAATTGGGGTATAGTTGTTCCAGGCCCTCGTCTGGCTATATCTTGATATAATATGGATCTCGGCCCCTGAGCCCAACAACTCGAGTTAATTAATAACACGATTCATTATTAATTATAATATGGGAAGAACATGTTAAGTCCTTTATTTACACTCGTAAATTTTTCTGTGTAGAAACCAATGGCTACGAATGATACTTTATCACTGCGATCTTTCTTGGAATGGGACAAGCTTTCTGGCCCTAACTTTTGGGACTGGTCTATGAACTTAAGGAAAGTTCTAAGACAAGAGTCTAAAGAGTATGTGCTCGAAAAGCCTGTACCGGTTGTGCCAACGGGAAGTAATCCACCGGCTGCCCAGCTAGAGGAATACTTGGCACATGTAAAAGATAACCGGGATGTGACATGCCTGTTGTTGGCTAGTATGGTTCCTGAATTGCAAAAGCAGTTCTTGGATCATCAGGCCTTTGCTATAATGACAACTCTTAACGAGATGTTTTATGAGCAAGCTTATCAGGAAAGGTACCTGATCCACAAGGCATTTCGCAGCTGTAAGATGGGAGCCGGGACATCTGTGAGTGCACACGTGCTCAAGATGAAGGGCTATCTGGATAATTTAGCCCGTCTCGGAACTCCTATCTCACGGGGGCTGGCGGTTAGCACGATCCTGGATTCTTTACCGGATTCTTATGATCAATTCATCCTAAAATTTTACAAACAAGGGATGGACCGTACTGTTAGTGAGCTGCATTGGATGCTTGAGCTCGCTGAACTGTCGATCAAGAAGACTCCGCCGGTACTTGAGGTTAACAAGGGGAAACCTCTTTTCGCTAAAGGCAAGGCAAAGGCCAAGGCCAAGGATAAGGAAGCCAAGGCTAAAAAGGCTAAAGCCCAGCCCAAGGCCCGTTCCAAGGATGTCTGCTTCGGTTGCAAGCAGGCTGGACATTGGAAAAGATCGTGTCTCAAGCTTTTGGGAGAGAAAAGGAAGACGCAGGGTGTGTCTTCATCAGGTATATATGTCATAGACATTAACCTCTGTTTCAACATCTTATGTATTGGATACTAGATGTGGTTCTCACATTTGTTGAATGTGCAGGGACTTAAGAACAGGAGATCACTGGGATCGGGACAAGTGGACTTGCAGGTCAGAAATGGAGCAAGGGTTGCTGCCATAAAGATCAGCGGGACCAGCTTATGATGCCTAGTAGATTAGTTTTGTTATTGCTGAAACAATGTTATTTTGTACCTGTTATGTACAGGAATATTATTTCTGTTTCAGTTTTGGATATTTCTGGATGTACATTTACTATTGATAATAGTAAAAAGGGTTTATCTAGAAAAGAATTATTTTATGGAGTAGCTCTATTATATAATGTCTTTTATATCCTGGATCTAAATGAAACTAATCATGTCTATAATATACATACTTAAAGGGTTAAGCTTAACGACCTTAATCCGGTTTACCTTTGGCATTGTCATTTAGGCCACATAAACAAGAAGCGCATAGCTAGGCTTCACATAGCATGAATCCTAGGATCATTTGACATGGAGTCACTTGATATATGCGAGTCTTGCTTATAAGGTAAAATGACTAATGAACCTTTTAGCAAGGAGGCTAAAAGGGTCGCTAGCTTATTGGACCTAATGCATTGAGATGTATATAGACCAACAAGCATAGCAACTAAGGGTGAACATCTATACTTCGTATCCTTCACAGACGATTTCATCAGAAATGGCTGTGCCTATGTAATGAAATATAAGTCTGAGACCCTTGATAGGTTTGAGGGAGTAAGGAACGAAGTACAGAACCAACTAGGCTGAAATATCAAAGCCTTTCAGTTGGACCGAGGTGATGAGCATATAATCCTATGGTTTGACTCATTTTGAGAGAGCATGGAATAGTTCCACAGCTCACTCCTCCAGGAACACCACAAGGGAATGCGGTGTCCAAATGGAGGAATAGGACCCTGTTGGACATGGTCTGCTCAAATGATGAGTCATGCATCTCTCCCAATAAGTTTTTGATGGATACGCTCTTAAGACAATGGCTCTCATTTTCTATTATACTCCGACTAAGGCTTTGGAAAAGACCTCATTTGGAATATGGACGGGCAGAGTGCCTAATGTGTCTTTCTTACGGATTTGGGGTCGTTATGCATAAGTCAAGAAATTGACTGTGAGCAAAACTAGCACCCAAAACCGACTAATGCCTGTTTGTGAGCTACCCTAGGGAAACCAAAGGGTATTACTTTTACGACCCCGCTGAGAACAAGGTGTTCATGGCTCGAAAGGGGGTCCTTCTTGAAAAGGGGTTTCTTTCCAAGAAAGACAGTGGGAGCGATGTTGAACTCAGGGAAGTTCAAAGCTCAGAAACTCCTGAAAAGGATAACTCGGAGACCAGGGTGAAGCTTCCAAAAGGGGAAGCACCAGCCCAGGTCACACAAGGACCTAAACGGACTGGTAGGGATCATCAGGAACATGAGAAACATCGGTTTTTGTTTCTAATGATTACGCTCCTTTTGTCTTGGACGAAGAAGAGCTCAAAACCTACTAGTAGGCTATAGCTAGCCCACTGTCTGCCATGGTGGTGGATTTGCAATCTATGTACGATAATCAGGTTTGGAACCTGGTTGATTCACCTCCAGGTGCTAAGGTAATAGGTTGCAAGTGGTGCTATAAGCTATAGGCCGACGATACCTTTAAGGGTGTGTATAAGAGGTTTAGTGGGAGCATAGTAACTTTCCTGGTATTATATATGGATGGCATCCTTCTGATTGGAAGCGACATACCAACACTACAAGGGAATTGTAATGGTTGTGTAAGTGCTTCGCAATGAAGGACTTAGGCGAAGCTGAGATGATCCTAGGGATCAGGATCTACAGGGTTAGATCCAATCGGCTTTTGGGCCTAAGTTAGGCCAAGTACATAGACATAGTTCTGAAAAGATTCAGCATGGACCAGGCTAAGAAAGGTTTCTTGCCAATGGGTCATGAGCTGAAACTTCTAGGAGAACATGAATTGGTTCTATAGGCTTCGGCTATAGGATCAATCATGTACTCCATGCTATGTACAAGACCTGATGTCGGCTTTGCACTAAGTGTGATGAGCCGGATCCTGAATGGATCACAGGTAGGCTGTCAAAGCAATCCTGAAGTACCTTAACCGGACTAAGGATAGCTTCTTAGTGCATGAAAGTTAGGAAGAGCAGTCAGTTACTAGGTACACTGATGCGAGCTTCCAGACCGACCAGGATGAATATAAGTCGCAGTATAGGTATGTGTTCATGCTAAATGGTGATGCTATTGTTGGAGAGGCTCCAAGTAATCGACCATCACGATTTCTATCACAGGAACTGAGTACATTGCAACGTGTGACACAGCTAGGGAAGCTGTGTGGATGGAGAAGTTTATCACGGAACTGGGGATAGTATCTACTGTCCGGGAACCAGTTGATATCTTCTGTGACAACTAGGGGCTGTTGCACAAGCTATGTGCCCCAATCACACATATACACGAAGCACGAACTCAGGGAGTTTCACCTATTGCGAGAAATCGCTGAGGGGGTGACATCTCATTACAAAGAGTGGACACCAAAGACAACCAACATGCTTGGCTCTGCCTCTGCACGAAGGTTATACTAGATCTATAGGGATTAGACCCATGCCTAGTAGGTACTAGTGCAAGTGGGAGATTGTTGGAAATGCCCTAGTCCCGAGGCATTGGTCCTTGTGTTTGTATAATACATTTGTACATTAATGTAATCTTTATGTATTATGCAATTTGTGTCAAGGAAATAAAGGCATTAATCTATTTATTATATGTCTTGTGCTATATTTTAAATAGAGTATCCAATGGACATATCCATATCCGTGTTGTCAAGTGTGAGGCACTTGGCAGTAAGACCGTGGATAGGGAAAACGATATGGCCATAAAGTTATCCATAGTCTGTTCCAATCATGGGAATGAATGGAACTAAAGACTATCATTAGCCTGGTTGTATGGCGGTGTCTTACCGGTCATAGAACATGGAATGTCAACCAGGTTACTGGGTACATGCAAAAAGGGCATGGTACTGGATTGATCCACTTAACGGGAATCTACATGGTATAGTATCACAAATGATTCTCGCATAGTACTTGTATAAGTCCTTCGACCGGACCATATGATGGTGTTGCATGCGAAGTGGCACACTTTGGTGTACGCCTAACGGGCCTGTAAAAGGGTGCCAAGTATGGGTACGTTCGGGTGTGTTAGTAAACATGGCAGTGCTATGGATATGCAGAAGGGAATGTCACTCAGTGATTCACTGAGACGATATCATCGGCCTCTTGAAGAATGTTACTGATAAGTGTGCGGCCTCTTGGATCTTGTTTGTGAGCATCAGTTCATTCGGTATCAAGTAAAGGTCCAGACACAAAGAGGGTGATACTTCCATGCCTCTGTGTTGGACACTGATATCAGCGACATGGGATTTACAAGTTCAAACTACTGGGTTACGTTTTCAGTTGGACTGCTTACTCCGTCTTCATTGGGGGCTACAGTGGCTTGCTAGAGCCCGCCTGTAGTCTGTGGGCCTTGGCCCACTGCCAACATAAAGACGGGCCCATCGGATCGTACACATTGAACGTCTGGACTTTAACTAGTCGGATTAAGTGTGTACTTGGAGTATACACGTTTGAAGAGAGAGAGATATATTAATTATATTATATGGATCAATTAGATTGATCAAACTAATATAATTAAATATTTATTTTGGCATTCTCTTAATTAATTCAATGAATTAATTTATGAGATTATTTCCTAGGTGGAAATATTATTTACATGTATAGGTTTACATGTAATATGTGTGTCCAATTTAATTCCTTGGTTAAAATTAATAGGTCAAATTAATTTTAATTTAAATGTATGTATTATACATTATGTGGTATTGTATATTTACACTCATGTTGAATTAAAATTCTATTTGCAATTAATTTAAAACCATAGAATTAAATGGGCAACAAAGGCTTGAAATGTTAAGCCCACACATATTGAGTTGGCCGAAATTCATGGGTGGTGAATGGATGAGAATGGTGACTCATTCTTGGACAAAAATAAGATGGTGAGTCATGTTTTTCATTTAATGAAGAAATGATGAGTCTTTATGTTTGTCCAATGGTGATGGAGTGAGTCATGGTTTGACCTAGTTAGTTGCCAAGTTGGACTTTGCATGCTAGGTGGCATTGAAGATTTTTTTTCTTGGTAAGAAGGTTGATACATAAGGAAAAAATCAGCAGCTATTCTCATGTTTTTCTGCCGTCCTTTTCTTTTCATAAGAACAAAATGTTTTGCCCACTTTAGGAATGAATTTCTTAAGGAAAAGAAATTGGTGCCTATTTTAGGGATTGATTTCTTTTGGAAAGAAATTGAGAGCCCTAACTTAAGGTGATGGTATTTTTCTTTGGGAAAGAAAAATTACAGCCATCTATTCCTATTGTGAGCAGCCCTCTCTCCCTCTCTTCTTGTCATCCGAGTCGCTAGCACGGGTTTCGGTCCGAGAGCCGTTCGTGTACGTGACGTTGGAGGGAGTCTACTTTGGTTCCTGCAGTCCGCATCCGTCTCTTAGAGAGACTTTGTGGTAAGTTTTTGAAACCCTCTTTTTATGCTTTAAGTTTTTGATTTCCACATCTTAAGCTCCTGGGCCGGATTCGAGGAAATCGACGCGTATTTCCGCTTTTATCGGTCGGTTTCCCATGATGAATCCCAACACCATACACTAAGAAGCTATCCTTAGTCCGGTTAAGGTACTTGAGGATCGCCTTGACAGCTTTCCAGTGATCCTCCCCGGGATCCTGCTGGTATCGACTCGTCATACTTAGTGCAAAGGCGACATCAGGTCTCGTACATAACATGGAGTACATGATTGATCCAATAGCCGAAGCATATGGAACCAATTTCATGTTCTCCCTGTCCTCCCTTGTTTTAGGACAGTTCTTCTTACTAAGTTTCAGCCCATGGCCCATTGGCAAGAAACCTTTCTTGGCCCGGTCCATGCTGAATCTTTTCAGAACTTTGTCAATGTACGAAGCCTGACTTAGGCCCAGAAGCCGATTTGATCTATCCCTATAGATCCTGATCCCTAGGATCATCTCAGCTTCACCTAAGTCCTTCATTGCGAAGCACTTACTCAGCCACTGCTTTACCCCTTGCAGTGTAGGTATATCGCTTCCAATGAGTAGGATGTCGTCTACATAAAGTACCAAGAATGTGACAATGCTCCCACTAGTCCTCTTATACACATAAGGCTCATCTAGATTCTGTATGAAGCCATATTCCTTTATAGCCTTATTGAATCTTAGATTCCAACTACGGGATGCTTGCTTCAGTCCATAAATGGACCTTTGAAGTTTGCATACCCTTCCCAGATACTTAGGATTGACAAAACCCTCAGATTGTGTCATGTACACATCCTCGAGTAGCTTCCCATTAAGGAAAGCGGTTTTGACATCCATCTGCCATACCTCATAGTCATACCATGCGGCTATGGCCAGCAGTATCTTGATGGATTTGAGCATGGCTACTGGTGAGAAAGTTTCATCATAGTCTATTCCATGGACTTGTCTGAAACCTTTCACAACCAGACGCCCCTTGAAGGTATTATCAGCTTTTAGCTTATAGCACCACTTGCAACCTATTACCTTAGCACCCGGTGTAAGCGCCGGAATTTTTTATACTTAAAAAAAAAAAAAAAAAAAAAAGAAGAGAGTCGTACGACTATTGCTACATTCGTACGACTGTAATTTAAAAATTACAGTCGTACGACTGTAATGTCGGGCAGACTGCAGAGGCCCATACCTCTGCAGCAGAAATGGAAGAAAAAGAAGGAGGAGCATTAATTGCTCGGGGTTTGGCAGCAAGCAAGCAGGAAAAGGGGATAAAAAGGAAGAAGAAAGGAGAGAGAAGGGGGGTGAAGGAATTCTGGTGAAAGAAAAACTTAGAGAGAGAAAGAGAAGAGAGAGAAAGAGAAGAGAGAGAAAAAGAAAACCACAAAAAACTCACTTTTCTTCCTCTTTGATTTTCTTCAATTCTCGAAATTAAGCCTAAAACTTGTTAGAAATCTCTAGGTTGATCACTTAACTACACAACTAAATCAAGAACTTGGACTTAAACAATCAGAATCCCTTGCAAATTTGGATTTTTGGACTCAAACTCCCAACTTCCATTCCAAAGGAAAAAGTGCGAATTCGTTGGGATTGGAGCGACGCCAGGGGTCAAAACGACTTGGAATAGCTTCTAAAAAGGTAGTCACTTCCTTTCCTTACACTTTTCCTCGCTTTCTGGGTGTTTGAAGTGAATTTTTGTGCGTTTTTGCTGCAGTTTCATATTTCTGTTCCTGGAAACTAAGAACAGTCGTACGACTGTTCTTAGCTTTCATGAACAGTCGTACGACTGTATATACAGTCGTACGACTGTTCTTAGTTTCCAGCCAATTTTTCTTCAGTTTTGGTCCAAAATGAATTTTTGTTGAAATTTTGATCCTGAATTGATCACAGTCGCACGACTATAAACTACAGTCGTACGACTGTAATCATTATTTCAGAATCAGAATTTCAGCTTTTATCCGTAAAAAATCCCAAAAAATTAGAAAATCCCGAAAATCGTCAAAATGAATTTTATTATGTGCATTACGACCGTAGATTTAATTTTCAGTAAATTCGCATTTAGAACAATTCAACGACAGAGACCCAGTTCTCCCGAAAACCGACCCACTTAATATATGAAAAATGCATGTAAACCGGCAAAATCGTTTTCAAATGTTTTTTCCCACAAAACCAAAAATACAGGAACGTTTCAAAATGTTTTCCAGGTCTAACCGGGCCGGCTAGCCGAGCCAACCCGGTTATCCCCCTAAACGCATGCCCCCAATTCTCAATCTCCCAATTCTGTCTATTTGAGTCCAACTTGTGGCGCGCCATATATATTGTGCTAACCCTCTGTTTTGCAGGTTTTAATTTCTTTTTATTTTTATTTTTATTGTATTTTAATAGATTAAATCGTGTATTTAGGCGATTGTACAAGTGAGGCGAGTGTTTTTATTTTCCTATTCGATTTGGTTGTAAGCCAATTAATATTTATTTCTTTTTGTTTTTGTACTATATATTTTGTATGCGCGTTGTATGCCTTTTACATTCAATAAAATGGACTTTAGATTTTAAAATACCATTTGAGAACATTGACAATATTTATTTTAATTAGACACGAAATAAGGGACTTGTCCGGACCCGAATCTCTGGATAGTGTAGCGGCCGTTCGTCCGGTTCAGCTACATAAGAATTTCCCGGTTGAGCTGAACCGGGTGGCGACTCTACAACATCCATCGAGATTTCGGTCTCGGTTCTTTTATGCATCAATTCTATTCATTTTCCAAAACGCGGATTTCCATTATAAAAACCCCACGCGAGGGAGGGATCCGCCCAAGATCGAGGCGCCCCATCCCGAAAGGGAGTCCCGCGTCCCGTCGAAAACGCGTCGTCCGCTCACAGTGGCGACTCTGCTGGGGAGATCTTTAAAAAGTTTTCTTAAAAAACTTAAAAGAATTTTGACAAGCCCTGAAAAGTGTCTAATTAAAATAACGTGGATGATTCTCTTTTGGTATTTTATTTGCATTTTTAGTTAGCCATTTTTTGCATTAGATTAGGTATCCTTTTATAGCCTGGTGGATTGTTGAAGTGTCGCCTAAGTTCCTCCTGGTCTTAGGGGCACGAATACGAAACACCACTCATAGCCTCGTACGAACCCCTTCGCTAGGACCCTTGAGTGGGGAGAAGTGAGGAGTATATCTTGCTATGAGAGCCTTGATGTTAACCCGACTTGGACCGAACCCATATAGGCAGCTTTAGTTGGATTCCCTTAGGATACCAAAATAATTGTGTGAACAATAATAATAAAATCGCGCCTTCATCACCCCCGGTTGGTGATCGAAGTGAACCCCACCTAGGACTCGGTTAGAAATTTTTAAGAACGACCACGTTGGAGGAATAAGGTTGGAAGAATTCGTTTTGCTTGCTATGTGTTTCTCGCCATCTCGTGACACATCGCCAACGCATGCATAACATACCATAATCACCATTTTCCATACACATGACATACCATACACAAACATTTTTGTGATACTAACCCACATTTTTATGCAGCCATTTTGCATTTTATTTCGTGTGTAAAACATCAATTCATTCGCTTGTCATCCATACTAACGGTTTCTTTTTCAGCCATAACATTAAACTTGTGTGATTAGCATTTTATTTTTGACATAGCATACATAACATCATTATGTATGTCATGCATCTTAACCCACGTTTTTATGCAGCCATTTGCATATTGTGTGACATGTTCATTCACTACATTTCACTTAAATTAAATTAAGGGGCATTTCAAGGACGCCTATCATGACCATCCCATCCCATTTCATAACATATAGGGTACCCAAAATTACCCGAGTTTTGCCAATGCACCGGATTGCATTCGGCCATTCCATTTCATTTAATAAAAGCCACTACGGCCTTAGGCCCATTTTCGTGTAATAATTTACACGATGCATTTCATGACATCACACCCATCCATCATAAACATCATATAACATTGTGGTCCACATCCGACCACTTCATGACATTAATTCACCATTTAAGGCACTCCCCGAGTGCCTGATTAGCATATATGTAGGCCCGTAACATCACCAAATCATGAAAGGCGTTCCTCGAATGCCGAATTCTTGTCCGTGTTCCTGTTACACGTGACTTTCTCATAACATCATTCCATATGCTCAAAAGCATCAAGACCTTGTCAGTGGGCCCGGCCCATGCGACCATTTCATATCATCCCATAGACCTACAAAGCGTCAAAACTACGTCCGTGTGCCGATATACACGCGACCATTTCATGAATTCATTAGGTGCCCCAAAGGCGCCAAAGTTCTGTCCGTGTGATGGCCCACACGTGACATTTTTGCATAAACATTGGGTGTTCTTGGAATGCCTCAAAAAAAAAAAAAATAATGATAATAATAAAAAATATACATATATATATTCATATCATCATTCCATACATAATTCCACTCCATGCATCTCAAGCACGTCCAATGTCTTATTTTTCATGCCATATCACGTCATTCATTCACGACCCTGATATCCCCTGTCTACTCCCAAACAGAACACACTGGAGCGACCTTGGACAAGATCCCAAGCTTCAAGGGCAGCTAGAAGACAGAGGGTAGTCGAGAGTGATAGTGATTCTGAATCTGGGGAAGGCGTGAATATGGCAGAGCAGACACCGAGTATGGCTGATGTTCTGAGAGATTTCTTCAGGTTGCAGGATTTCCGCGACATGTTAAAGGAAGAAATGAGGGCTGTGGTTAGAGAAGCTGGTGAGACCGGTGGTAGTGGAGCCGGGAAAGAAAAAGAAGCTGAGTCATCCCAACATGGTGGTGACGCTTCGGCTAGCCTTGAAAAGCTGCAGGAGATAGAGGCAGCTATGGAACAGAGGATGAAAGCCAAGTGTTCTGAATTAGACGAGGTCATGGCCCAGTTGAAGAAGGGGGTCGGGATCAGTGCTGAATCTAAGAAGGGGGTGAACGTTGATGCCATGATCAGTAGGGGCATTGAGACATTTCCTATCGGCTTCCAAGTGCCGAAAGTCCCCGCTTACAAAGGAATGGGCTCGCCGGAGGCCCATGTGAATTTATATGCCCGAGTTATGCTAACGGCAGGTGCTACCAAGCAACAATTGATTAATCTTTTCCCCACCACACTGGAGGGAGGTGCTTTGGGATGGTATAACTCACTGTCAGAGGAGGAGCAATCTGATTGGGAAATTCTATCTGCTGCCTTCATCAAATACTACAGCTTCAACACCAAAATCCAGGTGAAGCTGTATGATTTGGAGAGGGTGAAGCAGAAATTCAATGAGCCCTTCGATGAATACTACCAGAGATGGATGAACAAGATGATCCTCCTAAAGAACCGCCCTGATGATGACGAGCTTATACAGAAGCTCATTGATGGTAGCAAAGATATCTTCAAGAACAACATGAAATTCCATTCCTTCAAGGAGCTTAGTGAGGTCTATAGCATGGCCATGAAGATAGAAAGGGATGAAGAGGAGAAGCCAGCTGGTCAGAAAGGTGGAAGAGGTACAGGGTATAGTTCAGGGTATAGATCAACTACAGCAGCTGGGTCTGGTAGTGGTTCTGGTTCAGGTGCCAGTGGCAAGCAGGGGCAGTCATCAGAAGTGAAGCGAGTTGAGGTGGCTACTGTGAATCAGCAGCAAGGCAATCAGAATAGGGGTCCTGGAGGACAAGGCATAACACCCTGGACCCTTACTTTGGCAAAGATATTCGCCAAGTGTAGGAATGATGGCTTACTACAGTCCTTGAGGCCATTTGAGTTCCCACCTGAAGCTGACAAAGATAATTTCTGCACTTATCATGTGGTGACAGGCCACCGGACCAATAACTGCTATAAGCTAAGGGATGCTATCCAGAAGCTTATCGACGAGGGAAAGCTGCAAGAACCACCTAAACCTAGCACTAAAACCAACCCACTGCCGGCATTTGAGAAGCGGGTTAACATGGTCCAATCGGGGTTGCCAGCTAACTTCATATTTGCCCAAGTTCTGCAAGCAAATCCTACGATTCAAGCAGTAGCGGTAGGGGAACCCGAAGTGGAGCCTGAATGTGAGGAAAAGGAGGGGTGTAAGGAGATCAAGCCCATAAGTCTGGATGATCTTGACTCCGAAGATGAGTACGAAGAATTTGACGGAAGAGAAGCTGTTAAACTTCCAGCTGTTGAGAAGCTGAAGATTTCAGAAGTGCAGCATGTGACCCGAAGTGGAAGGGTATATCAGCCAGCGGATCAGATGAAAGATAAAGCACCGATGAATGGGTAGGGCAGTACTTCGGCACCGGAAAGAATCGAGAAAGATTATTTAGTCATTTCCCAACTGAAGAAGACCCCTGCACAAGCCAGTTTGTGGCACTTGCTTATGACCTCCAAAGAACATAGGGAGGCTTTAGTGAAGAAGCTATCAGAAATTGAAGTCTCCCCTATAGCTTCACCAGAGGCTATGTGCTGCTTGCTAGACAAAGTCCATGCTGGAGCTCCTAATATTGTTTTCTCTGAGAAAGACCTACCAGCAGAAGGAAAGACTCACAACAAGGCTCTTTACATTAGAGCCCATGTCATGGATAGGGTGATGCCGTGCGTTATGGTGGATGACGGTTCAGCTCTGAATATTTGCCTACTGAAAATGCTACCATTTCTGGGCATGAATGAAGAAGTATTGAAGAGGTCCTCGACAGTCATTCGGGCGTATGATGATTCTAAAAGAACAGTGATAGGGACCTTCGAAACAGAAGTGGAGGTTGGGCCCATCAAGTCCGTGGTTGTCTTCACAGTGATCGATATCCCGGTCACATTCTCCTTATTGCTTGGAAGGCCCTGGTTCCATCCTTTGGGAGGTGTTCCTTCCACATTGCATCAGAAGATTAAATTCTCTATGAATGACAGAATTGTGACTGTTGAGGCAGACGCCCAGTCAATGGTAGCTGCAGTGGATGAAGGAGTGGTTCCTTTTGGCGGATTCCAAATTGTTGTCATTAAGGAGGAGGAAACCACAGA
Source organism: Euphorbia tirucalli (assembly GCA_039660915.1). Lineage (NCBI taxonomy): Eukaryota > Viridiplantae > Streptophyta > Magnoliopsida > Malpighiales > Euphorbiaceae > Euphorbia > Euphorbia tirucalli. The sequence goes on along the minus strand of CM077636.1, from coordinate 35,422,403 downwards.
TGCCCCTATGGTCCTTTATGAGAACTACATGCCAGAGTGGCTATCCCGATATCTGTACAAGCTGAACTTTGTCCCGGGGATGGGACTCGGGATTAATCTGCAAGGTGTGCCAGAATTCAAGATCGACTCGGGAAAGTCAAAGCAGCACGGTCTTGGTTATGTAGAGGGGTCATCCGAGCAGAAGAATCTGAAAAAGGACAAGAATGGCAAGGCCATGATGAAGCCATTTCTGATGGCGGGAGAAAGCCTTTACAAGGGCCAAGCTGAACCGGTGTTGGTTGGAAATGTCAAGTACCCTGGCTTTGAGATCTTTGCAGATGTTGTGGATTTTGAGAAAAGCCAGGAAGAGCCAGTAGCCCCTGTAATAATAGAGGGAGCAATTCCTGAATCTGAAATCCTGAAAGGAGAATCATTTAAGGTGATAGCAGAAACCGTAGAGGTGGCCGAGGAAAAAGATGAAAAGGAGACCTGTGCTGAAACTACAGAAATCATCTCAGGTGCTTTGACTGCTGCATTGAACAAAGCTTTTGGGAAATCCAAGCAAGGATTTGGCAAAGAACTGATGGCCAAAGTGAACTTAGACTCTGTGATTGCTGAAATCGCCAAGATTATGGAAAAAGCTAAGACACAGGTGGCCGAGAAAGCTGCAGTTCCAGATGATGCTCTGAAAGGGAAGATAGAAGCTGATGAAGAACAAGGCCCTCCGCCTGTGGAGGATGAAAATGATTTTGTTGTATCTATTTCTTCCATTTTCAATGTAACTGATGTACTTTATGATAAGTTCAATGCAATGAAATCCCAGTTTGCTTACTTGTGTGATGTTTATCCTGACAATTCTGTGCATGCATTTGAATCACCATCAAGCATATTTAGCATACATGACACTGCATTGCATGAAATCAATATAAGTACAGATGAAAACCCTAAAATGGTACTCATTTCACACGAGCTAAAATCCGAGGAAGAAAGAGAATTAATAAGAATACTCCAAAAACATGTTAAAGCTTTCGCCTGGTCGTATGAAGATATGCCGGGTGTAGATACAGAAATAGCAGTGCACAAAATCCCAACGGACCCCAAGTTCAGACCGGTAAAGCAGAAGTTGAGAAGACTATGGCCGGAATGGGCTACACTGGTGAAGGAAGAAGTGGCCAAACAGATAGATGCTAAGTTTCTCGAAGTGGTGGAGTATACGGAATGGCTAGCCAATATTGTCCCCGTGCCTAAAAAGGATGGAAGGGTCAGAGTATGTGTTGACTACAGAGACTTGAACAAGGCTTGCCCTAAGGACAATTTCCCACTACCTCACATTGACGTATTGGTTGATAGCGCAGCAAAAGTGGCAATGTACTCCTTCATGGATGGCTTCTCGGGATATAACCAGATTCTGATGGATGTGATCGACAAGGTGAAAACGTCGTTCATCACAGAATGGGGTACTTTCTGCTACAGAGTGATGCCTTTTGGGTTAAAGAACGCCGGTGCCACTTATCAGAGGGCTGTCACAACTCTATTGCACGATATGATCCATAAAGAAGTCGAAGTGTATGTCGATGATATGCTTGTTAAATCAACAACCCGGGAGGAACACCCTGTTATCCTGGATAGATTTCTAACACGCATTGGAGAGTACAACTTGCGGCTTAATCCCAAGAAGTGCATATTCGGGGTCACATCAGGGAAGCTGTTAGGCCATGTAGTCAGCCAGAGGGGGATAGAAATGGACCCAGATAAAATTAAAGCCATCCAAGAAATGCCAGCTCCAAAGACTGAAAATGAGGTCAGATCATTCCTGGGTTCCTTGCAGTATGTCAGCCGCTTCATAGCCAAGCTAACTTCCACTTGTGAGCCAATCTTCAAGCTATTAAAGAAAGATCAGCCAATTGTGTGGGATTACAAGTGTCAGCTGGCATTCGAGAAGATCAAGGCTTACCTGGTAAAGCCACCAGTGTTGAGCCCTCCAATTCCAGGGAAGCCTCTGATTTTATATTTGGCAGTTGAAGAATCCTCTATAGGGGCAATGCTAGCACAGGAACAAGATGGCAAGAAGGAGTATCCCATCTACTACCTCAGCAAAAAGCTGTTGGAGTATGAAACCAAGTACACACTGGTGGAAAAGACATGTGTGGCGATGATTTGGTTAACCAAGAAGCTGCGCCACTATTTCCAATCCTACAAGATACAAGCCGTGGCTAAGGTGGATCCAATGAAGTACCTCTACGAAGCACCAGCATTGGTTGGGAAACTGTCCAGGTGGTTGTTACTTTTGTCTGAATTCGACATCGAGTATATCACGAAGAAAACCATTAAAGGGCGACCCGTGGCAGAGTTTCTGGCAAACCAGCCCCTAGAATCAGATTACACAGAGAACCTGGAATTCCCTGATGAGCAGTTAGCCATGGTGGAAGTGAAAAGGTGGGTCATGTGCTTCGATGGGGCGGTGAATAGGAAGGGTGCTGGAATTGGAGTACTTATAGCAACGCCAGATGGTGAAGTCATTCCCTTATCCAAAAGGCTGATCTTTCCCGTAACCAACAATGGGGCGGAATACGAAGCATGCTTGTTTGGAATGGAGACTCTATTAACCTTGGGAGCAAATGATGTCTTAATTGTCGGTGATTCACTTCTAGTGATCAGGCAAGCTCAGGGTGAGTGGGAACTAAAAGAAAAGGCCTTACGGCCTTATTTGGAGCTGCTACAATTCAGAAAAGGTTTATTTGGCCGATGTGAATTCAGACATGTCCCCAGGGATGAGAATAAGATGGCTGATGCATTAGCTACTTTGTCCTCCATGTGGGAAAATCCAGAAGAGACACAAGCTCAACCACTGGTCATAGCCACTTCCAGACATCCTTGCTTCGAAGTGCATGAAGTTATGGAATTATCAGCCGAAGAAAAGCCATGGTTCTTTGACATTTACCGGTATGTTAAGGAAGGAAAGTACCTAGAAGAGGCCAGTGCTGTTGATAAGTTGACACTGAGAAAACTGGCTAGTCAATTCAGAATCTTCGAGGATAAGTTATACAAAAGAACAGCACATGGGGTTCTATTGAGGTGTCTAACAGAACAAGAAGCAGAAGATACGATGCAGCAGGTACATGCAGGATCTTGTGGGCCACATATGAATGGACTTGCCATGGCTAGGAAAATCATGAGACAAGGCTACTTCTGGATGACAATGCAAGCAGATTGTATAAGAAAAGTGAAGAGATGTCATGAATGTCAGATCTATGCAGACATTAGTCATCTTCCTCCACTTGAACTTCAGAATCTAGCGTCTCCTTGGCCGTTTTCAGCATGGGGGATAGACATGATTGGTGAAATTCATCCAGCTGCATCTAATGGGCATAGATTCATAGTTGTGGCAGTTGATTATTTCTCCAAATGGGTCGAAGCAGAATCCTTCACTAATGTTACAGCCAAGCAAATGGTCAAGTTTATCCGGAGAAATATCTTCACTCGGTACGGGATTCCTCACCACATAGTAACTGATAATGGAGTACAGTTTCAAGGGGCAACAGCTGAGCTATTTGCAGAGCATGGAATTGAACATCATAAGTCTTCTCCATACAGGCCTCAGGCTAATGGTGCAGTAGAAGCAGCTAACAAGGCAATAAAGAAGATCTTGTCAAAAATGGTAACCACTTACAGGGATTGGGCTGATAAACTGCCTTATGCTCTTTGGGGTTATAGGACCAGTGTCAGAACGCCAACAGGAGAAACTCCTTACGCCTTGGTATATGGAATGGAAGCAGTGTTACCAGTGGAGATAGAGCTCAAGTCACTTAGAGTTGCCCTGGAAGCTCAATTACCAGAGACTGAATGGGTTCAAGCCAGGTATGAACAGTTGGCAGCATTAGATGAAAGGCGACTAAAAGCACTAGATCACTTGCAGATGTATCAGCGCAGAATGGCTAGAGCCTATAATCGAAATGTGAAGTACTCCAAGCGGCAGTTGAAAGCAGGAGATTTGGTTCTAAAGCAACTAAAGCCTTCAAATGTTGATGTTAGGGGCAAGTTCAGACCTAACTGGGAAGGACCCTATGTGGTGAAGAAGGTGTTATCAAAAGGCGCTGTCAGCATCATGGACATGGACGGGAATGAGTTCACCAATCCGATCAACCAAGACAGGCTAAAGCTTTATCATGTATAAAAAAAAAAAAAAAAAAAAAAAAAAAGGAGAGGTCTGCTAGACTGAACACTCGCAAATAGCGGTCTAGGCAAAAGTTAAGACACGAGAGAAAATAATCAGTCGGAAAATCTGAAAAGGACGACTGGTGACGGATTCTGGCTCAGTGTGGAATCTATACCATTTAGGAACCAACTTGTTTCAAATGTACTCATTTTGACTTCATCAATAAAGTGAAGTGTTTGTTTAAATATATTTGCATGGTTATGACAAATGCACAAACAAAGTTGTCTTGCATAAACACACATTCAAAGAAGGCACTTGGCATTCAACTGATCGATACCATCGCATTATTTGACAAATGAAAATGTATCAAATACATGCAATTTAAAATTTCTCATCGTCCTCTAAAATCCAGTTCATCTTCCCGGACCAGTAGTAAAGGGTCACAACATCATTTTAGTCAGATCTTAAAAAAAAAAAAAAAAAAAAAAAAGCTCGCTGAGGTGAAAACCGAAAAGGCGCCTCAGGTAAAAATTAGAGCGGCCCGCTAAGCTGAAAACCCATATTGGGCAGTTTAGGCAAAAGTTAGGGCATACGAAAAGCTCACTAAGGTGAAAACCGAAAAGGCGCCTTAGGCAAAAGTTAGAGCGGCTCGCTGGGTTGAAAACCTGATTTGGGCAACCCAGGCAAAAATTAGAGCTAAAAAAAAACAAAAAAAACAACAAAATATCCTCTGTATCCCCCGCAGAATTCGTCACATCACTCCCCAGCAGAGTTTCCCATACTATTCCCCAGCGGAGTCTACATAAAGAACACCATCAATTATTTCCCCGCAAAGTCGCCATGTTACTCCTCAGTGCAGTCTACACAAAGAACACCACAGTTGTTTCCCCAGTCAAGCTGTCACGTTCTTCCCCAGCGGAATCTCTACAAGGAATACTATGATCATTCCCCCAGCAGTCACCTCGCTTCTTTGATAATCATCAAACAATGCCCCAAGAAAAGCAAAATCAACCAGGGGCACAACATATCTCCCCAGCAGAGGACAGAAACATCCAATAATAGAAAATACATACATGTACATATACATCAACATGCATCCATACATTGCATATATCAATTACTTATCCCCGGCTAGTCTTCATTCTTGATCGAAGGGGCAAAAATTTTTGTTTAAAAATCTCTCGATCAAGGAATGAAGACTTGCCATTTTAAGTGCAGGAATTCATCCCCAGCTCAATATCCTCAGCAAGTTAGCAGATCCACCTCGAGTAATGTAAACTCGGTATCGGCCCAGGCCCGCTCCATTATCTCAACTATCTCCAGCGAGTCCGCCCCGAGCAACGTAAGCTCGGCATCGGCCCAAATCCGTTCCATCATCCAAGTTCCCTAGCAGATCCGCCTCGGGTAACATAGACCTGATATCGGCTAATCTCTTCATCAACTCGCCTCGGGTAACATAGACCTGATATCGGCTAATCTCTTCATCAACTCGCCTCGGGTAACATAGACCTGATATCGGCTAATCTCTTCATCAACTCGCCTCGGGTAACATAGACCTGATATCGGCTAATCTCTTCATCAACTCGCCTCGGGTAACATAGACCTGATATCGGCTAATCTCTTCATCAACTCGCCTCGGGTAACATAGACCTGATATCGGCTAATCTCTTCATCAACTCGCCTCGGGTAACATAGACCCGATATCGGCTAATCTCTTCATCAACTCGCCTCGGGTCACATAGACCTGATATCGGCTAATCTCTTCATCAACTCGCCTCGGGTAACATAGACCTGATATCGGCTTATTTCCTCCCCAGTCTCGCCTCGGGTAACATAGACCCGGTATCGGCTTATCCCATCAGAAGATTCATTCCAGCATTCACGGCGCTTTGATTCACGCTCTTAAATTCATCATCACAGGTATTATGGACCTGGAACTAGATGTCGAATTTGATCACGTGAGGGGCAGCTGTAAGCGCCGGAATTTTCTATACTTAAAAAAAAAATAAAAAAAAATAAAAAAAAGAAGAGAGTCGTACGACTATTGCTACAGTCGTACGACTGTAATGTCGGGCAGACTGCAGAGGCCCATACCTCTGCAGCAGAAATGGAAGAAAAAGAAGGAGGAGCATTAATTGCTCGGGTTTGGCAGCAAGCAAGCAGGAAAAGGGGATAAAAAGGAAGAAGAAAGGAGAGAGAAGGGGGGTGAAGGAATTCTGGTGAAAGAAAAACTTAGAGAGAGAAAGAGAAGAGAGAGAAAAAGAAAACCACAAAAAACTCACTTTTCTTCCTCTTTGATTTTCTTCAATTCTCGAAATTAAGCCTAAAACTTGTTAGAAATCTCTAGGTTGATCACTTAACTACACAACTAAATCAAGAACTTGGACTTAAACAATCAGAATCCCTTGCAAATTTGGATTTTTGGACTCAAACTCCCAACTTCCATTCCAAAGGAAAAAGTGAGAATTCGTTGGGATTGGAGCGACGCCAGGGGTCAAAACGACTTGGAATAGCTTCTAAAAAGGTAGTCACTTCCTTTCCTTACACTTTTCCTCGCTTTCTGGGTGTTTGAAGTGAATTTTTGTGCGTTTTTGCTGCAGTTTCATATTTCTGTTCCTGGAAACTAAGAACAGTCGTACGACTGTTCTTAGCTTTCATGAACAGTCGTACGACTGTATATACAGTCGTACGACTGTTCTTAGTTTCCAGCCAATTTTTCTTCAGTTTTGGTCCAAAATGAATTTTTGTTGAAATTTTGATCCTGAATTGATCACAGTCGCACGACTGTAAACTACAGTCGTACGACTGTAATCATTATTTCAGAATCAGAATTTCAGCTTTTATCCGTAAAAAATCCCAAAAAATTAGAAAATCCCGAAAATCGTCAAAATGAATTTTATTATGTGCATTACGACCGTAGATTTAATTTTCAGTAAATTCTCATTTAGAACAATTCAACGACGGAGACCCAGTTCTCCCGAAAACCGACCCACTTAATATATGAAAAATGCATGTAAACCGGCAAAATCGTTTTCAAATGTTTTTTCCCACAAAACCAAAAATACAGGAACGTTTCAAAATGTTTTCCAGGTCTAACCGGGCCGGCTAGCCGAGCCAACCCGGTTATCCCCCTAAACGCATGCCCCCAATTCTCAATCTCCCAATTCTGTCTATTTGAGTCCAACTTGTGGCGTGCCGTATATATTGTGCTAACCCTCTGTTTTGCAGGTTTTAATTTCTTTTTATTTTTATTTTTATTGTATTTTAATAGATTAAATCGTGTATTTAGGCGATTGTACAAGTGAGGCGAGTGTTTTTATTTTCCTATTCGATTTGGTTGTAAGCCAATTAATATTTATTTCTTTTTGTTTTTGTACTATATATTTTGTATGCGCGCTGTATGCCTTTTACATTCAATAAAATGGACTTTAGATTTTGAAATACCATTTGAGAACATTGACAATATTTATTTTAATTAGACACGAAATAAGGGACTTGTCCGGACCCGAATCTCTGGATAGTGTAGCGGCCGTTCGTCCGGTTCAGCTACATAAGAATTTCCCAGTTGAGCTGAACCGGGTGGCGACTCTACAACATCCATCGAGATTTCGGTCTCGGTTCTTTTATGCATCAATTCTATTCATTTTCCAAAACGCGGATTTCCATTATAAAAACCCCACGCGAGGGAGGGATCCGCCCGAGATCGAGGCGCCCCATCCCGAAAGGGAGTCCCGCGTCCCGTCGAAAACGCGTCGTCCGCTCACACCCGGAGGTGGATCAACCAAGTTCCAAACTTGATTATCATACATAGATTGCATCTCTGCCTCCATGGCTTTACCCCAATTTGCAGACTGTGGGCTAGCCATAGCCTCCTGGTAGGTTATGGGTTCTTTTTCATCCCAGATGAGAAGAGTTTGATCATCGGTGACGAGGAAACCATACCTCTCCGGTTCCCGACGATCCCTACCAGACCTTCTAGGTTCTTGTGTGGCCTGGGTCGGTGCTTCCAGATGCGGAAGCTCCACCTGGGCCTTCGAGTTATCCTCTTCAGGAGCTTGTGGACCTTGAACTTCCCTGAGTTCAACATTGCTCCCACTATCTTTCTTAGAAAGGAACTCCTTTTCTAGAAAGACCCCCTTCCTTGCCACGAACACCTTGTTCTCGGCGGGGTTGTAGAAGTAATACCCTTTGGTTTCCCTAGGGTAGCCCACAAACAGGCATTTATCGGTTTTGGGCTCCAGCTTGCCACTAGTCAATTTCTTGACATGTGCTTCGCATCCCCAAATCCTTAGGAAAGACACATTGGGCTCCTTGCTCGTCCATATCTGATATGGGGTCTTTTCCATAGCCTTAGTCGGAGTATTGTTTAAGATGAGAGCTGCTGTCTCGAGGGCGTGTCCCCAGAAACTAATTGGGAGAGATGCTTGACTCATCATTGAGCGGACCATGTCTAACAAGGTCCTATTCCTCCATTCGGACACCCCATTCCATTGTGGTGTTCCGGGAGGAGTGAGCTGTGGAACTATTCCATGCTCTTTCAAGTATGAGTCAAACTCTAGGCTCATATACTCACCGCCTTGGTTCGACCGAAGGGTTTTGATATTCCTGCCTAGCTGGTTCTGTACCTCATTCCTAAATTCCTTGAACCTATCAAGGGTCTCGGACTTGTGTTTCATCAGATAGGCATAGCCATATCTGCTGAAATCATCCGTGAACGTGACGAAGTACAGATGCCCACCTCTGGTCGCTACGCTCATAGGCCCACATACATCTGAATGTATTAGGTCCAATAAGCCAGTGGCCCTTTCAGCCTTCTTGCTGAAGGGCGCCTTTGTCATCTTACCTCGTAAACATGATTCGCATGTATCAATTGACTCCAAGTCAAATGACCCTAGGACTCCAGCTTTGTGAAGCCTAGCAATGCGATTCTCGTTTATATGGCCAAGACGACAATGCCACAGGTAGACTGGATTAAGTTCGTTAGGCTTAACCCTTTTAGTGTTTATGTTATATATATGATTGGTTTCATTTAAGTCCAGGATATATAAGCCATTATTTAATAGAGCATCTCCAAAAAATAATCCATCTCTAGATATAGAAATTCGACCATTTAAAGTAGTGAAATTAAATCCAAAAATATCCAACATTGATACAGAGATAATATTCCTACACATAGCAGGTACAAAGTAACAATGTTCTAATATCAAAACCAATCCACTGGGCATCATTAGGTGGTATTCGCCGATCTCTATGGCAGTAACCCTTGCTCCATTCCCGACCCGCAAGTCCACCTCTCCCCGACCCCAGCAACCTTCTGTTCTTAAGTCCCTGCACATTGCAACAAATGTGAGAACCACATCCAGTATCCAATACACAGGATGTTGAAACCGTAAGGTTAATATCTATAACATAAATACCTGAAGAGGACGCACCTTGGCCCCTTGTTTGCTCTTCCATCAGCCTAGGACACGATCTCTTCCAATGACCCGCCTGTCTACACCCGAAACAGACATCATCAGGACCTGCCTTCTGCTGGGCCTTGGGTTGGGCCTTGGCCTTCTTGGCTTTGGCCTTTTTGGCCTTGGCCTTACCCTTAGCAAGAGGAGGGTTCCCCTTGTTAACTAGCAGCACCGGCGGAGTCTTCTTGATCGACTGCTTAGTAAGCTTAAGCATCCCATGCAGCTCACTGACAGTGCGGTTCATCCCTTGCATGTTATAGTTAAGGATGAACTGATCATAAGAATTCGGTAAGGATGCGAGGATTGTGTCCACCGCCAACTCTTGAGAGATAGGCGATCCGAGACGGGCCAAAGTATCCAAATAGCCCTTCATCTTGAGCACGTGTGCACTCACAGATGTCCCGGCCCCCATCTTACAAGAGTGGAATGCCTTATTGGTCAGGTACCTTTCCTGACGAGCTTGCTCTTGAAACATCTCGTTAAGCATAGGCTTGGTGGTCCATAAACTATTTTTGCAGTTCAGGGACCATACAGGCCAACATAAGGCATGTCACATCCTGGTTGTCCTTGTCGTGCGCCTCGTATTCCTCCAGCTAGGCAGCCGGTGGATTACATCCTTGAGGCGCAGCCGGCACAGGCCTTTCCAGCACATACTCTTTTGACTCTTGTCTTAGAACTATCCTCTGTTGGAAATGCCCTAGTCCCGAGGCATTGGTCCTTGTGTTTGTATGATACATTTGGTACATTAATGTAAACTTTATGTATTATACAATTTGTGTCAAGGAGATAAAGGCATTAATCTATTTATTATATGTCTTGTGCTATATTTTAAATAGAGTATCCAATGGACATATCCATATCCATGTTGTCAAGTGTGAGGCACTTGGCAGTAAGACTGTGGATAGTGAAAACGATATGACCATAAAGTCATCCGTAGTCTGTTCCAATCATGGGAATGAATGGAACCAAAGACTATCATTAGCCTGGTTGTATGGCGGTGTCTTACCGGTCATAGAACATGGAATGTCAACTAGGTTAATGGGTACATGCAAAAGGGCATGGTACTGGATTGATCCACTTAACGGGAATCTGCATGGTATAGTATCACAAATGATTCTCGTGTAGTACTTGTATAAGTCCTTCGACCGGACCATATGATGGTGCTGCATGCGAGGTGGCACACTTTGGTGTACGCCCAACGGGCCTGTAAAAGGGTGCCAAGTACGGGTACGTTCGGGTGTGTCAGTAAGCATGGCAGCACTATGGATATGCAGAAGGGAATGTCACTCAGTGATTCACTGAGACGATATCATCGGCCTCTTGAAGAATGTTACTGATAAGTGTGCGGCCGCACCCAAACAAGATTGGATCTTGTTTGTGAGCATCAGTTCATTCGGTATCAAGTCAAGGTCCAGACACAAGGAGGGTGATACTTCCATGCCTCTGTGTTGGACACCGATATCAGCGACATGGGATTTACAAGTTCAAACTACTGGGTTACGTTTTCAGTTTGACTGCTTACTCCGTCTTAATTGGGGGCTGCAGTGGCTTGCTAGAGCCCGCCTGCAGTCTGTGGGTCTTGGCCCACTGCCAACATAAAGACGGGCCCATTGGATCGTACACATTGAACGTCTGGACTTTAACTAGTCGGATTAGTGTGTACTTGGAGTATACACATTTGAAGAGAGAGAGATTCATTAATTATATTATATGATCAATTGGATTGATCATAGTTATATAATTAATATTTATTTTGGCCTCCATAGTTAATTCAATGAATTAATTTATGGATATATTTCCTAGGTGGAAATATGTTTATACATGTATAGGTTTACATGTATCTCATTTTATGTATACCTATTTTAATCCCTTGATTAAATTAATAGGTCAAATGAATTTTAATTTAAATGTATGTAATATATTATATGGTATAATATATAAGCATACATGTTAAAGTAAAGTTGCATTTGAAATTAATCAAATCAAAGGAAGTAATATTAGGCTTAAGACTTAAAATGAATATTCTTCCATGTATAGGTTTACATGTATTTCATTTTATGTATGTCTAATTTAATCCATTGATTAAGTTAATAGATCAAATGAATTCTAATGTCAATGTATGTAATGTATTATATAGCAATATATATACATACATGTTGAATTGGAATTGCATTTGAAATTAATTAAATCAAAGGAAGTCAAATTGGGCTTAACACATAAAATGAAATTGCCAACATTATGTTGGGGAGAGTTGGCCGAAATTTAGGGGTTAGGGTTTTAGTCATGCTTTTTGTTTTAAGAATGATGAGTCATTCTTTAAACAAAAGATGATGATTAAATTTGGTGAGTCATGGTATGACTTTTTGGTAGCAAAGTTGGACTTTGATTCCTTAAACAAATATCTTCACATTACTCACCATCCTTGGCCGAATTCATCACTTGAAATGAGAGGGTGAGTCATCTTTTATAATGATGAAAGTGATGACTCATGGTGTGAGTCATGTAGGTGGAAAAAAGGTAGCAAAGTTGGACTTTGCTTGCTTCCTTCTCACCATCACTTATATGCTTCATTTAGGGATTTATCATTTAGGGATTTCATAACTACTAAATGAAGCAAGGCCGCCCCTCTCTCCCTCTCTTCTTGAATTATCCGAGTCGCTAGCACGGGTTTCGGTCCGAGAGCCGTTCGTGTACGCATCGGTGGAGGAAACCTACCCTTGGTTTCTGCAGTCTGCTTCTGTCTCTTAGAGAGACTTTGAGGTTAGTTTTGAAACCCTCTTTTTATGCCTTCATGTTTTAGATTTCCACATCTTAAGCTCCTGGGCCGGATTCGAGGAAATCGACGCGTCTTTCCGCTTTTATCGGTCGGTTTCCCGTGACGAATCCCAACAGTGGTATCAGAGCGGGCTTTTGATCCGTGGAAATCTTTAACTTGGCGGATCCCGTGTTTTAAAATTGGCGATTTTTGTGGACGGGATTCTTTTGGTTTCGGGTTTGTGATTTTGCCCCTTGAATTTTGCAAATGGAAAATTTTTTGCATATTGGTTTATGCTTTGTTTATTTTTTCTATTTGTGTTTTGATTATGGAAATTTATTTTTGCATATAGGTTTATGCTAGATTTATTTTTCCATTGCATGATTTTATTTCTTGGTGATTTAATTTCATGTTGTTTTTATGCGAAAAAAAATCACGGACCGTTTCGGGTCGAAACGGGGGCAGCAGCCGCTGCCTGCGGCGCTAGGCGCCACAGGCAGCAGCTGCTGCTGGCTGCTGCCTCGGCAGCAGCTGGGCTGCTGCTGGCCAGCAGCTGCTGCTGGGCAGCAGCTGCTGCACGCCAGCAGCAGGGCTGCTGCGTGCCAGCAGCTGCTGCTGGGCAGCAGCTGCTGCACGCCAGCAGCAGGCTGCTGCTGGGCAGCAGCCGCTGCGCGGCAGCGGGGCTGCTGCTGGGCAGCAGCGCCGCGGCTGCCCCGCGCGGCGGGCCGGGCCCGTTTTTGGATTTGGCGGGATTTTTAGGGCCGGGCCGGATTTAAAATTTTAAAAATATGCGTGTTTAAATTTTGGTAATTTTTATGCGCGTGGGGTTTTAAAATTTTAATTGTTTTTAAACTTGTGCGTGTTTAATTTTGGAAATTTTATGCGCATGTTTTATGAATGAATTTATTTTTCGTTCATGCGATATTTATTTTGGAAATAAATACGGTTAATTGAAATTGGTTCGGGTTTTCTTGGCACGATTACCCGGACGGCTAATTTTGGAATTCATGGTTTCCCAATTGGATTGGGAGCAATTTTGCCTGGGTTGGAGGCCTAAAGCCCGCACGGGTTTAGAACCATGATCGGCCAAAATTTGGCGATTTCAAAATAATGGCTATGGACATATATGAAATGGGATTAATTCATGCATTTAACATGTTTATAAATTGTATGTATTGGATACGTGTATGTATGATTAAATGCATGAATGGATGTTTTGGGCCTTATTTATTCGGGTTGTAATATTCTTTTGGTAAATACGGCCTACGCGCCGTTTTTCTTTTATGTAATTTTATTTTATGTGTTTATTATGGAATTATGTAAAGAAGAAGAAGCCGATTGGATTGGCGTGCTAGAAGGATGAGGATGCAGCCCACCTGATATCGTTCTAGTATAGGTTTACTAGAATTATATTAGGATGTAAATTTTGGCCCATAGCATTTCATTTTATTTAATTATGCTTTATTTATTTACATGTGAGAATGTATGTACAAACCCATTTTCACCCGCCTATGCATCTAAGCCGTTATTAATTGAATCTAATAACCAAAAGGTAATTACTAAGTCTCTTAAAAGTGCTTCCCTCATTCATAACCTACTCGAAGTGGGGATAGGCCAGCTGTAGACCAACCCTCGTTGGATGCACTGGAGTATCGTCATTTTGTATTGGGTTGGAGTATTGGTTACTCTAACACTTGGATGGAGGTTTTGACTTAGCGTGGGTAGTAGGATGTTCCTGGCCCTAAGCACAGATGGGTAAGTGCCAACAGACCCATCAAACCGAGAGTCCCTAGGTTGGGATTGGACGGCGTTCCTACCTAAAAATTGGGGTATAGTTGTTCCAGGCCCTCGTCTGGCTATATCTTGATATAATATGGATCTCGGCCCATGAGCCCAACAACTCGAGTTAATTAATAACACGATTCATTATTAATTATAATATGGGAAGAACTTGTTAAGTCCTTTATTTACACTCGTAATTTTTCCTGTGTAGAAACCAATGGCTACGAATGATACTTTATCACTGCGATCTTTCTTGGAATGGGACAAGCTTTCTGGCCCTAACTTTTGGGACTGGTCTATGAACTTAAGGAAAGTTCTAAGACAAGAGTCTAAAGAGTATGTGCTCAAAAAGCCTGTACCGGATGTGCCAACGGGAAGTAATCCACCGGCTGCCCAGCTGGAGGAATACTTGGCACATGTAAAAGATAACCGGGATGTGACATGCCTGATGTTGGCTAGTATGGTTCCTGAATTGCAAAAGCAGTTCTTGGATCATCAGGCCTTTGCTATAATGACAACTCTTAATGAGATGTTTTATGAGCAAGCTTATCAGGAAAGGTACCTGATCCACAAGGCATTCCGCAGCTGTAAGATGGGAGCCGGGACATCTGTGAGTGCACACGTGCTCAAGATGAAGGGCTATCTGGATAATTTAGCCCGTCTCGGAACGCCTATCTCACGGGGGCTGGCGGTTAGCACGATCCTGGCTTCTTTACCGGATTCTTATGATCAATTCATCCTAAAGTTTTATAAGCAAGGGATGGATCGTACTGTTAGTGAGCTGCATTGGATGCTTCAGCTCGCTGAACTGTCGATCAAGAAGACTCCGCGGGTACTTGAGGTTAACAAGGGGAAACCTCATCTTGCTAAAGGCAAGGCAAAGGCCAAGGCCAAGGCTAAGGAAGCCAAGGCTAAAAAGGCTAAAGCCCAGCCCAAGGCCCGTTCCAAGGATGTCTGCTTCGGTTGCAAGCAGGCTGGTCATTGGAAAAGATCGTGTCCCAAGCTTTTGGGAGAGAAAAGGAAGACGCAAGGCGTGTCTTCATCAGGTATATATGTCATAGACATTAACCTCTGTTTCAACATCTTATGTATTGGATACTAGATGTGGTTCTCACATTTGTTGTAATGTGCAGGGACTTAAGAACAAGAGATCACTGGGATCGGGACAAGTGGACTTGCCGGTCATAAATGGAGCAAGAGTTGCTGCCATAGAGATCAGCCGGACCAGCTTATGATGCCTAGTAGATTAGTTTTGTTACTGAAACTATGTTATTTTGTACCTGTTTTGTACAGGAATATTATTTCTGTTTCAGTTTTGGATATTTCTGGATGTACATTTACTATTGTTAATAGTAAAAAGGGTTTATCTAGAAAAGAATTATTTTATGGAGTGGCTCTATTAAATAATGTCTTTTATATCCTGGATTTAAATGAAACTAATCATGTCTATACTATACATACTTAAAGGGTTAAGCCTAACGAACTTAATCCGGTTTACCTTTGGCATTGTCATTTAGGCCACATAAATAAGAAACGCATAGCTAGGCTTCACATAGCTTGAATCCTAGGATCACTTGACATGGAGTCACTTGATATATGCGAGTCTTGTTTATAAGGTAAAATGACTAAAGAACCTTTTTGCAAGGGTCGCTAGCTTATTGGACCTAATGCATTGAGATGTATATGGACCGACAAGCATAGCAACCAAAGGTGAACATCTATACTTCGTATCCTTCACAGACAATTTCATTAGAAATGGCTATGCCTATGTAATGAAATCTAAGTCTGAGACCCTTGATAGGTTTAAGGGATTAAGGAACGAAGTACAGAACCAACTAGGCAGAAATATCAAAGCCTTTCGGTTGGACCGAGGTGGTGAGCATATAAGCCTATTGTTTGACTCATTATGAGAGAGCATGGAATAGTTCCACAGCTCACTCCTCCATGAACACCACAATGAAGTGGGGTGTCCAAACGGAGGAATAGGACCCTGTTGGACATGGTCCGCTCAACCGATGAGTCATGCCTCTCTCCCAATAAGTTTTAATGGATACGCTCTTGAGACAATGGCTCTCAATTTCAATTATACTCCGACTAAGGCTTTAGAAAGACTCCATTTGGAATATGGACAGGCAGGGTGCCTAATGTGTCTTTCTTGCGGATTTGGGGTTGTTATGCACAAGTCAAGAAATTGACTGTGAGCAAAACTAGAACCCAAAACCGACTAATGCCTGTTTGTGAGCTACCCTAGGGATACCAAAGGGTATTACTTCTACAACCCCGCTGAGAACAAGGTGTTCATGGCGCGAAAGGGGGTCCTTCTTGAAAAGGGGTTTCTTTCCAAGAAAGACAGTGGGAGCGATGTTGAACTTAGGGAAGTTCAAAGCTCACAAATTCCTGAAAAGGATAACTCGGAGACCAGGGTGAAGCTTCCAAAGGCGGAAGCACCAGCCCAGGTCACACAAGGACCTAAAAGGTATGGTAGGGATCATCAGGAACATGAGAAAAATTGGTTTCTTGTTTCTAATGATTATGCTCATTTTGTCTTGGACAAAGAGGAGTACATAACCTACTAGTAGGCTATAGTTAGCCCACTGTCTGCCTTGGAGGCAGATATGCAATCTATGTACGATAATCAGGTTTGGAACCTGGTTGATCCACCTCCGGGTGCTAAGGTAATAGTTTGCAAGTGGTGCTATAAGCTATAGGCCGAAAATACCTTTAAGGGTGTGTATAAGAGGTTTAGTGGGAGCATAGTAATTTTCCTGGTATAACAAAGGGATGGCATCCTTCTAAGTTGAAGCGACATACCAACACTACAAAGGAATTGTAATGGTTGAGTAAGTGCTTCACAATGAAGGACTTAGGCGAAGCTGAGACGATCCTAGGGATCAGTATCTACAGGGTTAGATCCAATCGGCTTCCAGGCCTAAGTCAGGCCAAGTACATAGACATAGTTCTGAAAAGATTCGGCATGGACTAGGCTAAGAAAGGTTTCTTGCCAATGGGTCATAAGCTGAAACTTAGTAAGAAGTACTGCCCTAAGGTAAGGCAGGACGGGGAGAACATGAAGTTGGTTCTACATGCTTCGGCTAGAGGATCAATCATGTATTCCATGCTATGTACAAGACCTGATGTCGGCTTTGCACTAAGTATGATAAGCCGGATCCTGAGTGGATCACTGGTAGGCTGTTAAAGCAATCCTGAAGCACCTTAATCGGACTAAGGATAGCTTCTTAGTGCATGATAGTCAGGAAGAGCAGTCAGTTACTAGGTACACTGATGCAAGCTTCCAGACTGACCATGATGAATATAAGTCGCAGTATAGGTATGTGTTCATGCTAAATGGTGGTGCTATTGTTGGAGAGGCTCCGAGTAATAGACCATCGCGGTTTCTATCACAGGAATTGAGTACATTGCAACGTGTGAAGCAGCTAGGGAAGCTGTGTGGATAATGAAGTTTATCACGGAACTGGGGATAGTATCTACTATCCAGACACCAGTTGATATCTTCTGTGACAACGCGGGGCTATTGCACAAGCTATGTGCCCCGGTCACACATATACACGAAGCATGAACTCAGGGAGTTTCACCTATTGCGAGAAATCGCTGAGGGGGTGACATCTCATTACAAAGAGTGGACACCAAAGACAATGTCGCAGATCTTTTGACCAACATGCTTGGCTATGCCTCTGCACGAAGGTTATACTAGATCTATAGGGATTAGACCCATGCCTAGTAGGTACTAGTGCAAGTGGGAGATTGTTGGAAATGCCCTAGTCCCGAGGCATTGGTCCTTGTGTTTGTATGATACATTTGGTACATTAATGTAAACTTTATGTATTATACAATTTGTGTCAAGGAGATAAAGGCATTAATCTATTTATTATATGTCTTGTGCTATATTTTAAATAGAGTATCCAATGGACATATCCATATCCATGTTGTCAAGTGTGAGGCACTTGGCAGTAAGACTGTGGATAGTGAAAACGATATGACCATAAAGTCATCCGTAGTCTGTTCCAATCATGGGAATGAATGGAACCAAAGACTATCATTAGCCTGGTTGTATGGCGGTGTCTTACCGGTCATAGAACATGGAATGTCAACTAGGTTAATGGGTACATGCAAAAGGGCATGGTACTGGATTGATCCACTTAACGGGAATCTGCATGGTATAGTATCACAAATGATTCTCGTGTAGTACTTGTATAAGTCCTTCGACCGGACCATATGATGGTGCTGCATGCGAGGTGGCACACTTTGGTGTACGCCCAACGGGCCTGTAAAAGGGTGCCAAGTACGGGTACGTTCGGGTGTGTCAGTAAGCATGGCAGCACTATGGATATGCAGAAGGGAATGTCACTCAGTGATTCACTGAGACGATATCATCGGCCTCTTGAAGAATGTTACTGATAAGTGTGCGGCCGCACCCAAACAAGATTGGATCTTGTTTGTGAGCATCAGTTCATTCGGTATCAAGTCAAGGTCCAGACACAAGGAGGGTGATACTTCCATGCCTCTGTGTTGGACACCGATATCAGCGACATGGGATTTACAAGTTCAAACTACTGGGTTACGTTTTCAGTTTGACTGCTTACTCCGTCTTAATTGGGGGCTGCAGTGGCTTGCTAGAGCCCGCCTGCAGTCTGTGGGTCTTGGCCCACTGCCAACATAAAGACGGGCCCATTGGATCGTACACATTGAACGTCTGGACTTTAACTAGTCGGATTAGTGTGTACTTGGAGTATACACATTTGAAGAGAGAGAGATTCATTAATTATATTATATGATCAATTGGATTGATCATAGTTATATAATTAATATTTATTTTGGCCTCCATAGTTAATTCAATGAATTAATTTATGGATATATTTCCTAGGTGGAAATATGTTTATACATGTATAGGTTTACATGTATCTCATTTTATGTATACCTATTTTAATCCCTTGATTAAATTAATAGGTCAAATGAATTTTAATTTAAATGTATGTAATATATTATATGGTATAATATATAAGCATACATGTTAAAGTAAAGTTGCATTTGAAATTAATCAAATCAAAGGAAGTAATATTAGGCTTAAGACTTAAAATGAATATTCTTCCATGTATAGGTTTACATGTATTTCATTTTATGTATGTCTAATTTAATCCATTGATTAAGTTAATAGATCAAATGAATTCTAATGTCAATGTATGTAATGTATTATATAGCAATATATATACATACATGTTGAATTGGAATTGCATTTGAAATTAATTAAATCAAAGGAAGTCAAATTGGGCTTAACACATAAAATGAAATTGCCAACATTATGTTGGGGAGAGTTGGCCGAAATTTAGGGGTTAGGGTTTTAGTCATGCTTTTTGTTTTAAGAATGATGAGTCATTCTTTAAACAAAAGATGATGATTAAATTTGGTGAGTCATGGTATGACTTTTTGGTAGCAAAGTTGGACTTTGATTCCTTAAACAAATATCTTCACATTACTCACCATCCTTGGCCGAATTCATCACTTGAAATGAGAGGGTGAGTCATCTTTTATAATGATGAAAGTGATGACTCATGGTGTGAGTCATGTAGGTGGAAAAAAGGTAGCAAAGTTGGACTTTGCTTGCTTCCTTCTCACCATCACTTATATGCTTCATTTAGGGATTTATCATTTAGGGATTTCATAACTACTAAATGAAGCAAGGCCGCCCCTCTCTCCCTCTCTTCTTGAATTATCCGAGTCGCTAGCACGGGTTTCGGTCCGAGAGCCGTTCGTGTACGCATCGGTGGAGGAAACCTACCCTTGGTTTCTGCAGTCTGCTTCTGTCTCTTAGAGAGACTTTGAGGTTAGTTTTGAAACCCTCTTTTTATGCCTTCATGTTTTAGATTTCCACATCTTAAGCTCCTGGGCCGGATTCGAGGAAATCGACGCGTCTTTCCGCTTTTATCGGTCGGTTTCCCGTGACGAATCCCAACATCCTCAAGTTCTTAGACCAGTCTAAAAAGTAAGGACCGGAAAGCTTGTCCTTTTCAAGAATGGATCGCAGTGATAAGGTATTTGTGTTTGCCATTTGGGTGTTTCTACACAGAAAAAACATTTAGAGTGTTAATAAAGGGCTTTGCATTGTTGTTCCCATATAAAATTAATAATGAATCAAGTTATTAATTTAAACCGAGTTGTTGGGCTCATGGGCCGAGATCCATATTTCATTAAGATATAGCCAAACGAGGGTTTGGTACAACTACACCTTAACTATTTAGGTAGGAACGCCGTCCAATCCCAACCTAGGGACTCTCGGTTTGATGGGCTTGTTGGCACTTACCCATCTATGCTTAGGGCCAGGAGAATCCTACTACCCATGCTAAGTCAAAACCTCCATCCAAGTGTTAGAGTATCCCATACTCTAACCCAATACAAAATGACAATACTCCAGTGCATCCTGCAAGGGCATGGTCTACAACTGGCCTATTCCCACTTCGATTCGGTTTTGAATGAGGGAAGCACTTTTAAGGGACTTAGTAATTCCGTTTGGTTATTAGATTCAATTATAACGGCTTACATACATAAAGCGGGTGAATGAGCTATTGGAACATACATTCATACATGCAAATGAATATAAAACATGATTAAATAAAATTAAAATGGACTGCTATGGGCCTATGTTACATCCTAATATTATTCTAGTAAACCTATACTAGAAATAGATATTAGGCAGGCCTTCATCTTCTCCTTCGGGGCTTACATCTCTAATTGGCCTTGCACCTCCATTTGGGCTCACCACTCCATGGGCTTCTTCTTTTACAAATTTTATAATATTTAATTTAAATAAAATAAAATTACATTAAAAAGAAAAAAGACACGCAGGCCGTATTTACCCAAAATAAAAATTACAACCGATCTTGTTCAAGGCCCAATAGCATCCAATCATACATTCATTCAACCATTCATATGCATCTAATACATACAATTCAAAAGCATGTCATAATGCATGATTTAAGCCCATTTAAATTATGTCTAAGCCATTATTAGGAAATCACCAATTTTGGCCCACCATGGTTCTAACCCTTAACGGGCTTTGGGCCTCCAGCCCAGGTAGTCCAACTGCTCCCACTGGAATTGGGAAACCATGGGTCCAATTTAGCCGTCTGAGTAATTGTGCCAAAATTACCCGAACCAATTTCCATTAACCATATTAATTTCCAAATTAATATCACATCAACGAAATTAAATCATCCAAGAAACCATGCGCATTTAAATTTCACAAATTTAAACACACGAATTTTAAAACCAATTAAAATTTCAAAACTGGGCCCCGGGCCCAAAACCCGTAAAATCCAAAATTACTGGGCCCGGCCCGCTGCAGCTAGGGCAACAGAGTTGCCCTAGCAGCAGCAGCGGCGCAGCCGCCTAGCGGCTGCCAGCTGTGCAGTGGCCGCCCAACGGCCACTGCCCGCTGCTGCTGGAACCAGCAGCAGCCCGGTGCAGCTAGAACCAGCGGCAGCAGCCGCGCCTCTCGCAGCGTGCGGCGGCCGCCGGCCGCGATTCCGTCGCTGGCAGCCCCGCACCCCGGGAGGCAGATTTTTTTTTTTTTAATCAGAATAAAAATTAAAAAAAAATCACCATCCATCAACAAAGCAATTCACCAAGAATTCCAATAATACAACAAAATTAAAACAACATAAACCAATATGCAATATTAATTTTCATTGTATAAAACATATGGGAAAAAATCATGAAACCCATACAATGAATTCCATTAAAAAAAAAACATCCAATTTCAAAATAGGGATTCAACCAAATTAATCAATTTCCACGGATCAAAAGCCCGCTCTGATACCACTGTTGGGATTTGTCACCGGAAATCACCCGATAAAAGCGGAACAACGCGGTGATTTCCTCAAATCCAGTCCCAGGAGCAATTGAAGTGGAAATTGAAAAAGTTAAAATCAAATAGAAAGAGATTAATTTTCTTACCAGAAAATCTCTTTCTAGACATGGATGACGACTGTAGAATTCAAAGTAGAATCCCTCCTCGTTCACGTACACGAGCGCCTAACGAACACTGCACGTGCTAGCGTAAAAATCACAAAGATTAGAGAGTGAGGGAGGAAGGAGAATTCGGCCAAAGGGGGGCTACACACATGTGTGTCTTGGCTGAATTCCCCGAAGGGTTTTTCACCCTAGGGCTTCCAATTCCCTTGTTGGAATTTAGGCCCAGTCTGGCTTCTGTGTATGTGTGGGCTTCCTCCTTTTAATTCAGGCCCAAACTTATTTTAATTAGTCTGGTTTAAATCAATATCAAGCCCAATTTTAATTAACCCATGTATTTAATATATCACTCCAAGTAACATATTATTTACATTTAAATTAAAATTAGTTTGACTAATTAATTTAATCCATCAGATTAAAATCAAGTCTTCACAAAAAGAAATTCATATGTAAACCTATACATATGAATATTTCCACCTAGGAAATAGTTTCATAATTAATCCAATTAATTATGTGAAGCCAAATATTAATTTTATTATAATGATCAATCCAATTGATCCTTATAATATAATTAATATATATAATTCTCTCTCTTTAGTGTGTACACTCCAAGTGTACCTGTGATTCTTTAAGTCGATGTCCAGTCGCTCAATGTGTACGATCCCGTGGGCCCATCTTTATGTTGGCAGCGGGCCTTTTGGCCCGCAGACTGCAGTTGGGCTCTAGCAAGCCACTGCAGCCCCCAATTAAGATCGAGATGGCAGTCTAACGGTTATCATAACCCTGTAGTTTAAACTTGTACATCCCATGTCATTGATATCGGTGTCCAACATAGACGCATGGATTGATCACCCTCTTTTGTGTCCGGACATTAACTTGATCCCGAATGCACTGAAGCTCACAAATAAGTTCCAACTTGTTTGGGTGTGCCACACTCTTATCAGTCACATTCATCAAGAGGCTGGTGATATCTTCTCAGTGGGTTACTGAATGACAAATCCCTTCCGCATATCCATAGTATTACCATGTTCAGTGAGATACCCGAAAGCACCCATACTTGGCACCCTATTACAGGCCCTTTAGGCATACCCCTAAGTATGCGACTTCACATGTAACACCATCATATGGTCAGGTCAAAGGATCCATACAAGTACTACACGAGAATCCATTGTGATACCATACCATGTGGATTACTCGTTTAGTGGATCTATCCAGTACCATGCTCCCAAGCATGTACCCATTAACTTGGTTGACATTCCATGTCCAATGACCGGTAAGACACCACCATACAACCAGGTTAATGATAGTCTTTAGTTCCATTCATTCCCATGACTGGAACAGACTACGGATCCGTTTATGGTCATATCGTTTACCCTATCCATGGTCTTACTGCTAAGTGCATGACACTTATCGTCATGGATATAGATATGTCCATTGGATACTTCATTTAATATATTGCACAAGATAGATATAATAAATGAATTGATGCCTTTATTAATAACACAAATGAGTACAACACATAAATCCAATAAATGCATAGTACAAATACAAGGACCAATGCCTCGGGGACTAGGGCATTTCCAATAATCTCCCACTTGCACTAGTTCCAACTAGGCATGGGCCTAATCCCTATAGATCTAGTATGATCCTCGTGCTAGGGCTGGGCCAGCGCCTTGGTCAATGGATCTGTGACATTATCCTCGGTGTCAACTCTGTGCAATGCAATGTCACCTCTCTCCGCGATTTCTCGTATGAGGTGAAACTTTCTGAGCACGTGCTTTGTGTTCTTGTGTGACCGGGGCTCCTTAGCTTGTGCGACGGCCCCATTGTTGTCACAGAAGATATCAACTGGGTCCTGGATAGTTGGCACTACTCCCAACTCAGTGATAAACTTCTTCATCCACACAGCTTCCTTAGCTGCATCACACGCAGTGATGTACTCAGCTTCTGTTGTAGAGTCCGCTATGGTTGGCTGCTTTGAGCTCCTCCAGCTTATAGCACCACCATTCAGCAAAAATACATACCCAGACTGCGATTGGTACTCATCCTGGTCTGTCTGGAAGCTCGCATCAGTATACCCAGTAACTGATAGCACTTCCTGACCACCATACACTAAGAAGCTATCCTTAGTCCGGTTAAGGTACTTGAGGATCACCTTGACAGCTTTCCAGTGATCCTCCCCGGGATGCTACTGGTATCGGCTCATCATACTCAGTGCTAAGGCGACATCAGGTCTCGTACATAACATGGAGTACATGATTGATCTAATAGCCGAAGCATATGGAACCAATTTCATGTGCTCCCTGTCCTCCCTTGTTTTAGGACAGTTCTTCTTACTAAGTTTCAGTCCATGGCCCATTGGCAAGAAACCTTTCTTGGCCCGGTCCATGCTGAATCTTTTCAGAACTTTGTCAATGTACGAAGCCTGACTTAGGCCCAGAAGCCGATTTGATCTATCCCTATAGATCTTGATCCCTAGGATCATCTCAGCTTCGCCTAAGTCCTTCATTGCGAAGCACTTACTCAGCCACTGCTTTACCCCTTGCAGCGTAGGTATATCGCTTCCAATGAGTAGGATGTCGTCTACATAAAGTACCAAGAATGTGACAATGCTCCCACTAGTCCTCTTATACACACAAGGCTCATCTAGATTCTGTATGAAGCCATATTCCTTTATAGCCTCATTGAATCTTAGATTCCAAATACGGGATGCTTGCTTCAATCCATAAATGGACCTTTGAAGTTTGCATACCCTTCCCGGATACTTAGGATTGACAAAACCCTCAGGTTGTGTCATGTACACATCCTCGAGTAGCTTCCCATTAAGGAAAGCGGTTTTGACATCCATCTGCCATAACTCATAGTCATACCATGCGGCTATGGCCAGCAGTATCTTGATGGATTTGAGCATGGCTACTGGTGAGAAAGTTTCATCATAGTCTATTCCATGCACTTGTCTGAAAACTTTCGCAACCAGACGCCCCTTGAAGGTATTATCAGCTTTTAGCTTATAGCACCACTTGCAACCTATTACCTTAGCACCCGGAGGTGGATCAACCAAGTTCCAAACTTGTTAATAAAGGGCTTTGCATTGTTGTTCCCATATAAAATTAATAATGAATCAAGTTATTAATTTAAACCGAGTTGTTGGGCTCATGGGCCGAGATCCATGTTTCATTAAGATATAGCCAAATGAGGGTTTGGTACAACTACACCTTAACTATTTAGGTAGGAACGCTGTCCAATCCCAACCTAGGGACTCTCGGTTTGATGGGCTTGTTGGCACTTACCCATCTGTGCTTAGGGCCAGGAGAATCCTACTACCCACGCTAAGTCAAAACCTCCATCCAAG
Source organism: Euphorbia tirucalli (assembly GCA_039660915.1). NCBI lineage: Eukaryota > Viridiplantae > Streptophyta > Magnoliopsida > Malpighiales > Euphorbiaceae > Euphorbia > Euphorbia tirucalli. Next base: position 35,396,937 of record CM077636.1, on the reverse strand, counting down.
TGTTAGAGTATCCCATACTCTAACCCAATACAAAATGACAATACTCCAGTGCATCCTGCGAGGGCATGGTCTACAACTGGCCTATTCCCACTTCAATTCGGTTTTGAATAAGGGAAGCACTTTTAAGCGACTTAGTAATTCTGTTTGGTTATTAGATTCAATTATAAAGGCTTACATACATAAAGCGGGTGAATGAGCTATTGGAACATACATTCATACATGCAAATGAATATAAAACATGATTAAATAAAATTAAAATGGACTGCTATGGGCCTATGTTACATCCTAATATTATTCTAGTAAACCTATACTAGAAATAGATATTAGGCGGGCCTTCATCTTCTCCTTCGGGGCTTACATCTCCAATTAGGCTTGCACCTCCATTTGGGCTCCCCACTCCATGGGCTTCTTCTTTTACAAATTTTATAATATTTAATTTAAATAAAATAAAATTACATTAAAAAGAAAAACGATACGCAGGCCGTATTTACCCAAAATAAAAATTACAACCCATCTTGTTCAAGGCCCAATAGCATCCAATCATATATTCATTCAACCATTCATATGCATCTAATACATACAATTCAAAAGCATGTCATAATGCATGATTTAAGCCCATTTAAATTATGTCTAAGCCATTATTAGGAAATCGCCAATTTTGGCCCACCATGGTTCTAACCCTTAACGGGCTTTGGGCCTCCAAACCAGGCAGTCCAACTGCTCCCACTGGAATTGGGAAACCATGGGTCCAATTTAGCCGTCCGAGTAATTGTGCCAAAATTACCCGAACCAATTTCCATTAACCATATTAATTTCCAAATTAATATCACATGAACGAAATTAAATCATCCAAGAAACCATGCGCATTTAAACTTCACAAATTTAAACACACGAATTTTAAAACCAATTAAAATTTCAAAACTGGGCCCCGGACCCAAAACCAGCAAAATCCAAAATTACTGGGCCCGGCCCGCTGCAGCCGCCTAGCGGCTGCCTGCTCCCAGCAGTGACTGCCGCCTGCAGCGGCACTGCCGCTGTGCAGTGGCCGCCCAGCAGCCACTGCGGCAGCTGCTGCCGCGCCTCCCGCCACGTGCGGCGATTTCGCCGCCGGCAGCCCCGCACCCCGGGAGGAAGATTTGTTTTTAAATCAGAATTAATATTAAAAAAAAATCACCATCCATCAACAAAGCAATTCACCAAGAATTCTAATAATACAACAAAATTAAAACAACATAAACCAATATGCAATATTAATTTTCATTGTATAAAACATATGGGAAAAATCATGAAACCCATACAATGAATGACATTAAAAAAAAACATCCAATTTCAAAATAGGGATTCAACCAAATTAATCAATTTCCACGGATCAAAAGCCCGCTCTGATACCACTGTTGGGATTTGTCACCGGAAATCACCCGATAAAAGTGGAAGAACGCGGTGATTTCCTCAAATCCAGTCCCAGGAGCAATTGAAGTGGAAATTGAAAAACATAAAATCAAATAGAAAGAGATTAATTTTCTTACCAGAAAATCTCTTTCTAGACATGGATGACGACTGCAGAATTCAAAGTAGAATCCCTCCTCGTTCACGTGTTGGGATTCGTCACGGGAAATCGACCGAAAAAGCGGAAATACGCGTCGATTTCCTCGAATCCGGTCCCAGGAGCTTAAGTAGTGGAAATCAAAAACACAAAGCACAAGGATGAAGGTTTTAAAAATTCACCTTAAGTCTCTCCAAGAGACAGATGATGACTGCAGAAACCAAATTAGATTTCCTCCTTCGTCCCGTACACGAACGGCTCTCGGACTAAAACCCGTGCTAGCGATTCGGAAAATCAATAAGAGAGAGTGAGGGAGATGGTGTTGGACGTCCAAGATGGATGTAATATGGCAGATTTTTTTTCTCTTATATCACCAAAAGAAAGATCAAAAAATCAAAGAAAGAAAAGTCCAACTTTTCTACCACAAAGTCAAATAATGACTCACCATATTAATCATCATCTTTTGTCCCTTTAATGAGTCATTCTTCCTATCCAAAATGACTCACCAAAACTTGGCAAAAATCCCACCAAATATCTACGGCCAAATCATCCAAAAAGAAGGGCTTTCATGTTTAAAAGCTCAAGCCCATATTTCACTCTTTGGTATTAATTTGATTTCAAATAAAATTTAATTCTACATGTATGTTAATATATTATACCATATAATATGTAACATATATGTGAATTAAACTTTGTTTGACACATCAAATTAACCAATGGATTAAATATGACATACATAGGATGATATACATGTAACCCTATACATGTACAAATATTTCCACCTAGGAAATAAATACTTAACTTAATTCATTGAATTAATTAAGTGATACTTAACTTAATTCATTGAATTAATTAAGTAATGGCCTAAGAAATATTAATCATATTATATTTGACCAATCCAATTGAGCTAAATAATATAATTAATACACCTCTCTTGCTTTGATGTGTATACACCAAGTACACACTTAATCCGACTAGTTAAAGTCCAGACGTTCAATGTGTACGATCCGATGGGCCCGTCTTTATGTTGGCAGTGAGCTAAGGCCCACAGACTCTAGTTGGGCTCTAGCAAGCCACTAAAGCCCCCAATTAAGACGGAGTAAGCAGTCAAACTGAAACGTTAACCCAGTAGTTTAAACTTGTATATCCCATGTCATCGATATCGGAGTCCAACACAGAGGCATGGTGTGATCACCCTCTATTGTGTATGGACATTAACTTGATCCCGAATGCACTGATATTCACAAACAAGTTCCAACTTGTTTGGGTGTGGCCACACTCTTATCAGCTGTATTCATCAAGAGGCCGGTGATATCTTCTCAGTGGAACACTGAGTGACATTCCCATCTGCATATCCATAGCACTGCAATGTTCATTAACATACCCGAATGTACCCGTACTTGGCACCCTTTTACAGGCCCGTTGGGCGTACACCAAAGTATGCCACTTCACATCCAGTACCATCATATGATCAGGTCAAAGGATCCATACAAGTACTACACGAGAATCCGATGTGATGTGACACCATGTGGATTCCCGTTAAGTGGATCGATCCAGTACCATGCCCTTTTTGCATGTACCCATTAACCTGGTTGACATTCCATGTTCTATGACCGGTAAGACACCGTCATACAACCAAGGTTAATGATAGTCTTTGGTTCCATTCATTCCCATGATTGGAACAGACTACGGATGACTTTATGGCCATATCGTTTTCCCTATCCACAGTCTTACTGCCAAGTGCCTCACACTTGACAACATGGATATGGATATGTCCATTGGATACTCTATTTAAAATATTGCACAAGACATATAGTAAATAGATTGATGCCTTTATTGATTAACACAGATTGTATCATACATATCTTACATAAAAGGTACAATGTATCATACAAACACAAGGACCAAGGCCTTGGGACTAGGGCATATCCAACAATCTCCCACTTGCACTAGTACCAACTAGGCATGGGCCTAATCCCTATAGATCTAATATGACCCTCGTGCTTGGGCTGAGCCAGCGCCTTGGTCAAAGGATCTGCGGCATTCTCCTCGGTGTCCACTCGTCGTAATGAAATATCACCCCTCTCAACGATTTCTCTGATGAGGTGAAACTTCCTGAGTACGTGCTTCGAGTTTCTGTGTGACCGGGGCTCCTTAGCTTGTGCAACAGCCCCATTGTTGTCACAGAAGATATCAACTGGGTCCTGGATAGTTGAAACTACCCCCAGTTCCATGATAAACTTCTTTATCCATACAGCTTCCTTAGCCGCATCACACGCTGCAATGTACTCAGCTTCTGTGATAGAATCCGCTATGGTCGGTTGCTTGGAGCTTCTCCAGCTTATAGCACCACCATTAAGCATGAATACATATCCTGACTGCGACTTATATTCATCCTGGTCGGTCTGGAAGCTTGCATCAGTGTACCCAGTAACTGATAACTCTTCCTGACCTCCATACACTAAGAAGCTATCCTTAGTCCGGTTAAGGTACTTTAGGATTGCTTTGACAGCTTTCCAGTGATCCTCCCCAGGATCTTGCTGGTACCTGCTAGTCATACTTAGTGCAAAGGCGACATCAGGTCTTGTACATAGCATGGCGTACATGATTGATCCTATAGCCGAAGCATATGGGACTAATTTCATGTTCTCCCTATCCTGCCTTGTGTTAGGACAGTTTTTCTTACTAAGTTTCAGCCCATGACCCATTGGCAAGAACCCTTTCTTAGCCTGGTCCATGCTGAATCTTTTCAGAACTTTGTCTATGTACTTGGCCTGACTTAGGCCCAGGAGCCGATTGGGTCTATCCCTGTAGATCCTGATCCCTAGGATCGTCTCAGCTTCGCCTAAGTCCTTCATTGCGAAGCACTTACACAACCACTGCTTTACCCCTTGCAGTGTTGGTATGTCGCTTCCAATGAGAAGGATGTCATCCACATATAATACCAGGAACGTGACAATGCTCCCACTAATCCTTTTGTACACACAAGGCTCATCTTGATTCTGTATGAAGCCATATTCCTTTATAGCCTCATTGAATCGAAGATTCCAACTTCGGGATGCTTGCTTTAATCCATAAATGGACCGTTGAAGCTTGCATACCATTTCAGGATTCTGTGGATCGACAAAACCCTCAGGCTGTGTCATATACACATCCTCGAGTAGCTTTCCATTAAGAAAAGCGGTTTTGACATCCATCTGCCAGACCTCATAGTCGTACCATGCGGCTATGGCCAGCAGGATCCTTATGGATTTGAGCATAGCGACTGGTGAAAAAGTTTCATCATAGTCGATTCCATGGACTTGCCTGAAACCTTTCGCTACCAGCCGCCCCTTGAAGGTGTTATCTGGCTTAAGCTTGTAGCACCACTTGCAACCTATTACCTTAGCACCCGGAGGTGGAACAACCAGATTCCAAACCTGATTGTCGTACATAGATTGCATTTCCGCCTCCATGGCCTTTTGCCAATTTGCGGACAGTGGGCTAGCTATAGCCTCCTGGTAGGTTTTCGGCTCTTCTTCGTCGAAGACAAAAAGAGTGTTATCATCGGTAACTAGAAACCCATATCTCTCAGGTTCCCGACGATCCCTACCAGACCTTCTAGGTCCTTGTGTGACATGGGCTGGTGCTTCCTCCCGTGGAAGCTCCACCCTGGTCTCCGAGTTATCCTTTTCAGGAGTTTCTGAGCTTTGAACTTCCCTGAGTTCAACATTACTCCCACTATCTTTCTTGGAAATGAACTCATTTTCAAGAAAGACCCCTTTCCGTGCCACGAACACCTTGTTCTCGGCGGGGTTGTAGAAGTAATACCCTTTGGTTTCCCTAGGGTAGCCCACAAACAGGCATTTGTCGGTTTTGGGTTCTAGTTTGCCCCCAGTCAATTTCTTGACATGGGCATAACAACCCCAAATCCGTAGGAAAGACACATTGGGCGCCCTGCCCGTCCATATCTCAAATGGGGTCTTTTCTACTGCCTTAGTCGGAGTATTATTCAAAATGAGAGCTGCTGTCTCAATAGCATATCCCCAAAAACTTGTTGGGAGAGAGGCATGACTCATCATTGAGCGGACCATGTCTAACAGGGTCCTATTCCTCCGTTCGGACACCCCATTCCATTGTGGTGTTCCTGGAGGAGTGAGCTGTGGAACTATTCCATGCTCTCTCAAGTATGAATCAAACTCTAGGCTCATATACTCGCCACCTCGGTCCGACTAAAGGGCTTTAATATTTCGGCCTAATTGGTTCTGTACTTCGTTCCTAAATTCCTTGAACCGATCAAGTGTTTCAGACTTGTGTTTCATCAGATAGACATAGCCATATCTGCTGAAATCGTCTGTAAAGGTGACGAAGTATAGAAACCCACCCCTGGCAGCAGTGCTCATAGGTCCACATACATCCGAATGTATTAGGTCTAATAAGCCAGTAGCCCTTTCAGCTTTCTTGCTAAATGGCGCTTTAGTCATTTTACCCCGTAAACAAGACTCACAAATATCAAGTGACTCCAAGTCAAAAGATCCTAGAATTCCAGCTTTGTGGAGTCTAGCTATGCGTTTCTCGTTTATGTGGCCTAAACGACAATGCCAAAGGTACACAGGATTAAGTTCATTTGGTTTAATCCTTTTAGTATTTATGTTATAGACTTGATTAGTTTCATTTAAATTCAGGATATAAAGGCCATTATTTAATAGAGCATTTCCATAAAATATGCCTTCTCTAGATATAACCATATTACCATTACCAATAGTAAATACATATCCAGAAGTATCCAAAACTGAAACAGAAATAATATTCCTGCACATTGCAGGTACAAAATAACATTGTTCCAGTAACAAAACTAATCCACTAGGCATCTTAAGCTGGTACTCGCCGATCTCAATGGCTGCAACCCTTGCCCCATTCCCGACCCGCAAGTCCACTTCTCCTGATCCCAGTGATCTTCTGTTCCTAAGTCCCTGCACATTACAACAAATGTGAGAACCACATCTAGTATCCAATACCCAAGATGTTGAAACAGTAAGGTTAATGTCTATGACATATATACCTGATGAAGACGCGCCCTGCGCCTTCTTTTGCTCTCCCAGAAGCTTTGGACATGATCGTTTCCAATGTCCCGTCTGCTTGCACCCGAAACAGACATCCTCAGGACGGGCCTTGGGCTGGACCTTGGCCTTCTTAGCTTTGGCTTTCTTGGCCTTAGCTTTAGCCTTTGTCTTAGCCTTGGCCTTTACAAGAGGAGCCTTCCCCTTGTTTACCATAAGTACCGGTGGAGTCTTTTTGACCGACTGTTCCGTAAGCTTAAGCATCCCATGCAGCTCACTAACAGTTTTGTTCATCCCTTGCATGTTGTAAATCAAGATGAACTGATCATAAGACTCCGGCAAGGAAGCCAGGATGGTATCAATCGCCAATTCCTGTGAAATGGGCGACCCGAGACGGGCTAAAGAATCCAAATAGCCCTTCATCTTGAGCACGTGAGCGCTCACAGATGTCCCAGTCCCCATTTTGCAGGAATGGAATGCCTTATTCGTCAGGTACCTTTCCTGACGTGCCTGTTCCTGAAACATCTCATTTAGAGTTGTTATCATAGCATAGGCCTCATGGTCCATAAACTGTTTTTGTAGTTCGGGGACCATGCACGCCAGCATAAGGCAAGTAACATCCCGGTTATCCTTTACATGCACCCCGTATTCCTCCAGCTGAGCAGCTGGTGGATTACGCCCAGTAGGTGCGGCCGGTACAGGCCTTTCCAGTACATATTCCTTAGACTCCTGTCTTAGAACTATTCGTAAGTTCCTAGACCAGTCCAGGAAATTAGGACCAGAAAGCTTGTCCTTCTCAAGGATAGTGCGCAGTGATAAAGTGTTATTCGATGCCATTGATTACTACACAGAAAAATAAATGAGTGTTAATAAAGGACTTATAAACATTTTCCCATAATTAATAATGAATCATGTTATTAATAAAACCGAGTTGTTGGGCTCATGGGCCGAGATCCATATTATATTTAGATATAGCCAGACGAGGGCCTGGAAAAACTATACCCAATTTTTAGGTAGGAACGCCGTCCAATCCCAACCTAGGGACTCTCGGTTTGATGGGTCTGTTGGCACTTACCCATCTGTGCTTAGGGCCAGGAACATCCTACTACCCACGCTAAGTCAAAACCTCCATCCAAGTGTTAGAGTAACCAATACTCCAACCCAATACAAAATGACGATACTCCAGTGTATCCAACGAGGGTTGGTCTACGACTGGCCTATCCCCACTTCGAGTAGGTTATGAATGAGGGAAGCACTTTTAAGCGACTTAGTAATTACCATTTGGTTATTCGATTCAATTAATAACGGCTTAGATGCAAAAGCGGGTGAAAAGGGTTTGTACATACATTCGCACATGCAAATAAATACCGCATAATTAAAATAAAGAATGGAATGCAACGGGCCAAAATTTACATCCTAATATCATTCTAGTAAACCTATACTAGAACAGCATCAGGTGGGCCGCCTCCTATTCCTTCTGGGCTCGCCAATCCAATCGGCTCCTTGCTTACATAATTTCATAATAAACAGATGAAATAAAATTACATAAAAGGAAAAACGGCGCGCAGGCCGTATATACCAAAAGAATATTACAACCCAACATAAATTAGGCCCATTTACATCCATCCGCATATTCAATCATACATGTAAACCAATACATCATGTGTTTTATAAGCATGTTAAATGCATGATTTAATCCGATTTCATTTGTCCATAGCCATTATTTTGAAATCGCCAAATTTTGGTCGATCATGGTTCTTAACCCATGCGGGCTTTGGGCCTCCAACCCAGGCAAAAATTGCTCCCAATCTGATTGGGAAACCATGAATTCCAAAATTAGCCGTCCGGGTAATCGTGCCAAGAAAACCCGAACCAATTTCAATTTACCGTATTTATTTCCAAAATAAATATCACATGAACGAAAAATAAATTCCATTCAAGAAACCACGCGCATTAAATTTTCAAAATTTAAACACGCAAAGTTTAAAACATTTTACAAATTTTAAAACCCGGCCCGGCCCAAAAATCCCGCCAAATCCAAATTCGGGCCCGGCCCGCCGCACGGGGCAGCCGCGGCGCTGCTGCCCAGCAGCAGCCCCGCTGCCCAGCAGCGGCGTGCTGCTGGCACGCAGCAGCCCTGCTGCTGGCCAGCAGCATGTCACATCCCGCACCATTTTTCCGCATTTTCCCGCAACTGTTTCGAGGAGCAAACGTCGTTGGATTTCAACGAAACTTTGCAGGGACATATAGGGAGGCATAAGGAACTTCTGGGCAAAAGATAGTGCGGGGAAATATTTCCGTATCAAAAAATTATGCGAAGGTGAAGACTGGATCGCGGCCCAGCGCGCAACACAGCCCAGCCCAGCGCGCAGCGCGCTAGTGACGGAAAATTCGGTCGCTGAATCCGCCAGAAGCTTCCAGAAACCGCTGGAGCGTCCCAGATCCGTCGGTAACCGTCTGGATTGCCTCTAGAACGTCCGAAACCGCCTCTAAAGCTGCTGGAAACGTCCACACACCTCATTTAATGTATTTTAAGTGTAAGAATCATGGAATATTCCTTGGATATTCCAAATAAATACCAACCACATGTTAAGGAGGTGGAATGGCTATAAATAGGCCTCACCCCCTCATTTGTAATCAATCTTGGCTTAGTACAAAGCATTCTAAGTGTAGCAAACACATTCTTTTGTAAGCTTAAAGCCTTTGTGCTCAATAAAAGTCTTTCTTTCCCACATTTGTGCATTTGCTAAGGCTTCCGCAAAGCGTGTTTGGGTTCGCCTGAGTTAGCTCGAGTAGGAGTCTAGCTGGCGCGCGTGCTTAGTGACTTGAGGGGATAAGTCCGCACGTGACACGTGGTATCAGAGCAAGGTCGTTCTTCGGGAGGAAGGTACGTTCTTGTTGTGTTTTTGGTTGCATATTGCACAAGTGAGGTTAGGGACAATGGGAAAGAACACCAAGGAGGGCACATCAAAAGACGTTGCCGCTGCTGCTGTCTCTGCAGCCGCGACACCGACTTTGTCCGAAGGGAGCTCACTGGAGGACAGTTTGCATGCATTAATTCAGGCCGTTGCAAGGCTTGAGAAAAGGGTCGCCAAGATCGATGAGCGCACTGCGAAGGCTGAAGCGGCCTACGCCGATTTCTCGGATGGACTCGGCCATGCCGAGACCGACATAAGGGAACTCCAGGAGCAAACGAGTACCCTAAGAGAACACCTCGAGGGTGTTGATGCAAGGGTTGAGGAGATTTCTATGGAGAAATCAACCGAGATCCAGTCAGTGGCAAGCGGAGTCTTGGAGAAGACTCAAGCGGAGAACCTGAAGTTGCGGGAAGAACTTCAGGCTCTTAAGGAAGATGTCATCCTATTAAAGAAAGCCGCAGTGGTAGGTGGTGTTACTATCCAAACGACACCAAAGACGGACGTGCCAAAGCCCGCCAAATACAACGGGAAAAGGGATGCTCGGGAAATTGATCAGTATCTCTGGAGTGTTGAAAAGTATTTCAACGCCTCCAACATTACTGATGATGCATCCAAAATTAGCAGTGCCACGATGTATCTCACGGAGGATGCGGCCTTGTGGTGGAGAAAGCGCGAGGTGGACATAGGGAAGGGACTTTGTGAGATCAATACATGGGACGAGTTCAAGGCGGATTTCAAGCGGAAATTCTATCCCGACAATGCGAGGAGTGTAGCCATGATGAAGCTTCGTGAGCTAAAACACACGGGCTCCCTCAAGGACTACATCAAGCAGTTTGTGTCCCTTACCCTAGAGGTCGATGGGTTGGGCGACGATGTCCAACTTCTTTACTTCACCGGAGGGCTGCAACGTTGGGCTAAGCAAGAGATCGAGAGGCGTAACGTCAAAACCCTTGAAGAGGCCATTACCGCTGCAGAATCTTTGACCGAATATACAAAGAAGGACGGTAAAGGCGGTGCCAATAAGGGCAAAGGTGGGGGAGCGAAGCCCACCAACAAGGGTTACCAAGGCAACAAGGGCGATAAAGACAAGTCCGAGAGAAAGGACAAAGGGAAGGCGTCTTCATCAAACTTCAGGGGCTGCTATATATGCGGAGGGCCGCATTATGCAAAGGAGTGCCCCAACAAAGGGAAGATTAATGCTGCCCAAGTTGTGGTCGAGGAGTTGTCAGGAGACGAGGAAGCGCGATTGGGGACATTGCGCTTGTTAGGCAGCATCAGGGCTACGACGGAGGCTCGAGCAAGGAGCGATGTAGCCAAGGTAAGTGTGTTGCCTGATTCAGAGAATGGTTCACTAACATTTGTGGAAATGCTAGTGAACAATAAAGCTTCAAAGGCACTCTTGGACACGGGTGCCTCGCATAACTTTGTGGCAAAGGAGGAAGCCGCAAGGTTGGGTTTGAAGTTTACCAAGGAGCCAGGGAGGCTCAAGACCATCAATGCTTCGCCTAGTCCGATTCATGGCATGGCTAGAGGAGTGCCCGTTCGTTTGGGTGAATGGGAGGGCACTATCAACCTTATTGTTGTTGACATGGATGATTTCACTTTAGTCCTTGGGATGGAGTTTGTAAAAATGGCAAGGCCATTTACCTTCGAGGAGGACGGATCTTTGACAATCAAGAAGGGCCACAATTTATGTTCCGTTCCCACTTCAAGAGTTGCCGTGGAATCTGCCATGATTTCGGCTATACAATTCAAGAAAGGCGTCAAGCAAGGACTAGAGACATACTTGGCTACTCTTAAGGAAGAGGAGCCACAGGGGGATGAAGTTCCGCAAGAACTCATGGGGGTCTTGAAGGAGTTCGAGGACGTGATGCCTCCGGAACTTCCTAAGAAGCTTCCACCAAGGCGAGAGGTGGATCATCAAATTGAGTTGGAACCTGGAGCCAGGCCATTAGCCATGGCACCTTATAGGATGGCGCCACCAGAGTTGGAGGAGTTACGTAAACAGCTGAAGGAGTTGCTGGATGCAGGATTTATAAGGCCATCCAAGGCACCGTTTGGAGCACCTGTGCTGTTTCAGCGCAAGCACGATGGAAGCCTGCGCATGTGTGTGGATTATCGGGCGCTAAACAAGATTACCATCAAGAACAAGTACCCGATACCGTTGATAGCCGATCTCTTCGATCGACTTGGAAAAGCCAGGTATTTCTCCAAACTTGACTTGAGGTCGGGGTATTGGCAAGTTCGCATTGCCAAAGGTGATGAGCCGAAGACGGCGTGCATCACCCGGTACGGATCATATGAGTTCTTGGTAATGCCTTTTGGTCTTACCAATGCCCCTGCAACTTTTTGCACCTTAATGAACAAGATTTTCCAGCCGTTCTTGGATCGGTTCGTGGTGGTTTATCTTGATGACATAGTCGTGTATAGCGACACTTTGCAAGATCACATTGAACATTTGAGGCAGGTGTTCAAGGTCTTGCGAGAGAATGAGCTGTATGTTAAAAAGGAGAAATGCTCATTCGGACAACAAGAGGTGTCTTTCTTAGGGCACCACATCAAGGCTGGAAAGATTATGATGGAGCATGACAAGGTGCAAGCTATTGTCGAATGGGAGGAGCCTAAGAATGTTTCCGAGATGCGGTCATTTCTTGGGCTGGCCAACTATTACAGGCGGTTCATCAAGAGTTATTCGGCAAGAGCAGCTCCATTAACCGAGCTTTTAAAGAAGAAAGTCCAATGGAAGTGGAGCGACGAATGCCAGCGGGCATTTGATGATTTAAAGAAGGCTGTCACCGAGGAACCAGTGCTAGCCTTGCCGGATTATGCTAAGCCATTCGAGGTGCATACTGATGCATCCGACTTTGCCATCGGTGGGGTACTAATGCAGGATGGGCATCCCGTGGCTTACGAATCTCGTAAGCTCAATGACACGGAAAGGCGCTACCCCGTGCACGACAAGGAGATGACAGCAATCATCCATTGTCTTCGCATATGGAGACATTACTTGTTGGGGAGCAAATTCATCATAATGACGGACAACGTGGCAACAAGCTACTTCCAAAATCAAAAGAAGCTAAGTCCGAAACAAGCTCGATGGCAAGACTTCTTGGCAGAATTCGACTATCGAATGGAGTATAAACCGGGCAAAGCCAATGTTGTTGCCGATGCTCTTAGCCGCAAGGCCATGCTAGCTGCTATTAGTGGGGTTGATAGCAGCATCATAGACCGAGTCAAAGAGGGACTCAAACGAGATCCGATGGCGATGGAGCTGATGGAGTCAGCCAACGAAGGGAAGACACGAAGATTTTGGGTCGAGGGCGATCTTCTCTACACCATCGGACGTCGCTTGTATGTGCCTAGGTGGGACAACCTTAGGCGGGACGTCATGAAAGAGTGTCATGACTCCTTATGGGCTGGGCATCCAGGTATGCAACGCACCCTTGCACTCTTGGAGGATGCCTACTACTGGCCACACATGCGGGACGATGTGGAGGCCTATGTTAAGACTTGTCTTGTGTGCCAGCAAGACAAGATAGAGCAGCAAGTGCCAGCGGGATTGTTACAGCCGCTACCGATTCCGGAGAAGCCATGGGAGAGTATTTCGATGGATTTTATCTCAGCCTTACCCAAGTCTGATGGGTGTGGCTCAATCATGGTGATTGTGGATCGCTTCTCCAAGTATGGCACCTTCATCCCTGCCCTAAGGGATTGCACGGCCGAGCAAGCGGCCAGGTTGTTTTTCAAGAATGTGGTGAAATATTGGGGACTGCCACGAAGCATTGTGAGTGACCGCGACCCACGCTTTACGGCAAAATTCTGGACAGAGTTGTTCAAGTTATTGGGGTCTGGATTGCGGTTCTCTACAAGTTTTCACCCACAAACCGATGGCCAAACCGAGAGGGTGAATAATTTGCTAGAGTTGTATTTGAGGCACTTCGTGAGTGCCAACCAGCGTGATTGGGCCAAGCTCATAGATGTGGCTCAATTTTCCTACAATCTTCAGCGTTCCGAGACGACGCAGCAAAGCCCGTTTGAGATAGTAATGGGACAGCAGCCATTGACACCGCAAGCAGTAGCATCAGGCTACACGGGGAGTAGCCCAGCTGCGTATCGCCTTGCGAAGGAGTGGGGCGAACAACTAGACATCACGCAAGCGTACCTGAACAAGGCAGCGAAGCGGATGAAGAAGTGGGCGGATAAGCATCGACGGGACGTGGAGTATCAAGTCGGGGACTTGGTGATGGTGAAGCTACTTCCGCAGCAGTTCAAGGCATTTCGAAAAGTCCACAAGGGTCTAGTGCGGAAGTACGAGGGACCGTTTCCCATTCTTCGCAAGATTGGGAAAGTATCGTATCAAGTGGAGTTGCCACCGAAGGTTAAGATACATCCGGTGTTCCACGTGAGCATGCTTAAGCCATACCATGCCGACAAGGAGGATCCCATAAGAGGTGAGTCACAACGGGCACCTACAGCCGTGGTGACAAGTTTTGATAGGGATATCGCATCGATCGAGGCAAAAAGGGTCGTGCGTAGGCGTGGTGTACCTAGCTATAATGAATATTTCATCCGATGGAAGGGACTACCTGATAGCGAGGCCACATGGGAGAAAGAAGAAGACTTGTGGCAATTCCGAAATAAAATTTCAGAGTTCGAGGCTACTGACCCTTGACGAGGGCGTCAAGGATTTAGGTGGGGGAGCATGTCACATCCCGCACCATTTTTCCGCATTTTCCCGCAACTGTTTCGAGGAGCAAACGTCGTTGGATTTCAACGAAACTTTGCAGGGACATATAGGGAGGCATAAGGAACTTCTGGGCAAAAGATAGTGCGGGGAAATATTTCCGTATCAAAAAATTATGCGAAGGTGAAGACTGGATCGCGGCCCAGCGCGCAACACAGCCCAGCCCAGCGCGCAGCGCGCTAGTGACGGAAAATTCGGTCGCTGAATCCGCCAGAAGCTTCCAGAAACCGCTGGAGCGTCCCAGATCCGTCGGTAACCGTCTGGATTGCCTCTAGAACGTCCGAAACCGCCTCTAAAGCTGCTGGAAACGTCCACACACCTCATTTAATGTATTTTAAGTGTAAGAATCATGGAATATTCCTTGGATATTCCAAATAAATACCAACCACATGTTAAGGAGGTGGAATGGCTATAAATAGGCCTCACCCCCTCATTTGTAATCAATCTTGGCTTAGTACAAAGCATTCTAAGTGTAGCAAACACATTCTTTTGTAAGCTTAAAGCCTTTGTGCTCAATAAAAGTCTTTCTTTCCCACATTTGTGCATTTGCTAAGGCTTCCGCAAAGCGTGTTTGGGTTCGCCTGAGTTAGCTCGAGTAGGAGTCTAGCTGGCGCGCGTGCTTAGTGACTTGAGGGGATAAGTCCGCACGTGACAAGCAGCCCTGCTGCTGGCGTGCAGCAGCTGCTGCCCAGCAGAAGCTGCTGGCCAGCAGCAGCGGGCAGCGGCTGCTGCCTATGGCGCGTAGCGCCGTAGGCAGCCCCCGCGTCCACCCGAAACAATCCGTGATTTTGTTTTTATTTTTTTCAAAACAAGAAAACAACATATGCAAGATATTAATTCACCAAGAAATAAAATCTAGCATACAACCTAGATGCAAGAAATTAAATCAACCAAGAATTAAAATCAAGCATCCATAAACTCTATATATATTTATACATATATACATAAATATTTGCAAAAGGAAATTGAACCCTAGCATGCTCCATATGCTAAACAATTTCATATGCAAATATCATGAATAACCAACACAAATAGAAAATTAAATCTAGCATACACCCTATGCATATAATTTTCCATTTGTAAAATCCAAAGGGGCAAAATCACAAACCCCAAACCGAAAACAAATCCCATCCACAAAACCGCCAAATTTTAAACCATGGGATTCACTTCAAGTTAGAGATCTCCACGGAACATAAGCCCGCTCTGATACCACTGTTGGGATTCGTCACGGGAAATCGACCGAAAAAGCGGAAATACGCGTCGATTTCCTCGAATCCGGTCCCAGGAGCTTAAGTAGTGGAAATCAAAAACACAAAGCACAAGGATGAAGGTTTTAAAAATTCACCTTAAGTCTCTCCAAGAGACAGATGATGACTGCAGAAACCAAATTAGATTTCCTCCTTCGTCCCGTACACGAACGGCTCTCGGACTAAAACCCGTGCTAGCGATTCGGAAAATCAATAAGAGAGAGTGAGGGAGATGGTGTTGGACGTCCAAGATGGATGTAATATGGCAGATTTTTTTTCTCTTATATCACCAAAAGAAAGATCAAAAAATCAAAGAAAGAAAAGTCCAACTTTTCTACCACAAAGTCAAATAATGACTCACCATATTAATCATCATCTTTTGTCCCTTTAATGAGTCATTCTTCCTATCCAAAATGACTCACCAAAACTTGGCAAAAATCCCACCAAATATCTACGGCCAAATCATCCAAAAAGAAGGGCTTTCATGTTTAAAAGCTCAAGCCCATATTTCACTCTTTGGTATTAATTTGATTTCAAATAAAATTTAATTCTACATGTATGTTAATATATTATACCATATAATATGTAACATATATGTGAATTAAACTTTGTTTGACACATCAAATTAACCAATGGATTAAATATGACATACATAGGATGATATACATGTAACCCTATACATGTACAAATATTTCCACCTAGGAAATAAATACTTAACTTAATTCATTGAATTAATTAAGTGATACTTAACTTAATTCATTGAATTAATTAAGTAATGGCCTAAGAAATATTAATCATATTATATTTGACCAATCCAATTGAGCTAAATAATATAATTAATACACCTCTCTTGCTTTGATGTGTATACACCAAGTACACACTTAATCCGACTAGTTAAAGTCCAGACGTTCAATGTGTACGATCCGATGGGCCCGTCTTTATGTTGGCAGTGAGCTAAGGCCCACAGACTCTAGTTGGGCTCTAGCAAGCCACTAAAGCCCCCAATTAAGACGGAGTAAGCAGTCAAACTGAAACGTTAACCCAGTAGTTTAAACTTGTATATCCCATGTCATCGATATCGGAGTCCAACACAGAGGCATGGTGTGATCACCCTCTATTGTGTATGGACATTAACTTGATCCCGAATGCACTGATATTCACAAACAAGTTCCAACTTGTTTGGGTGTGGCCACACTCTTATCAGCTGTATTCATCAAGAGGCCGGTGATATCTTCTCAGTGGAACACTGAGTGACATTCCCATCTGCATATCCATAGCACTGCAATGTTCATTAACATACCCGAATGTACCCGTACTTGGCACCCTTTTACAGGCCCGTTGGGCGTACACCAAAGTATGCCACTTCACATCCAGTACCATCATATGATCAGGTCAAAGGATCCATACAAGTACTACACGAGAATCCGATGTGATGTGACACCATGTGGATTCCCGTTAAGTGGATCGATCCAGTACCATGCCCTTTTTGCATGTACCCATTAACCTGGTTGACATTCCATGTTCTATGACCGGTAAGACACCGTCATACAACCAAGGTTAATGATAGTCTTTGGTTCCATTCATTCCCATGATTGGAACAGACTACGGATGACTTTATGGCCATATCGTTTTCCCTATCCACAGTCTTACTGCCAAGTGCCTCACACTTGACAACATGGATATGGATATGTCCATTGGATACTCTATTTAAAATATTGCACAAGACATATAGTAAATAGATTGATGCCTTTATTGATTAACACAGATTGTATCATACATATCTTACATAAAAGGTACAATGTATCATACAAACACAAGGACCAAGGCCTTGGGACTAGGGCATATCCAACATCACGTACACGAGCGCCTAACGAACACCGCACGTGCTAGCGTAAAAATCACGAAGATTAGAGAGTGAGGGAGGAAGGAGAATTCGGCCAATGGGGGGCTACACACATGTGTGTCTTGGCCGAATTCCCCTAAGGGTTTTTAACCCTAGGGCTTCCAATTCCCTTGTTGGAATTTAGGCCCAGTCTGGCTTCTGTGTATGTGTGGGCTTCCTCCTTTTAATTCAGGCCCAAACTTATTTTAATTAGTCTGGTTTAAATCAATATCAAGCCCAATTTTAATTAACTCATGTATTTAATATATTACTCCAAGTAACATATTATTTACATTTAAATTAAAATTAGTTTGACTAATTAATTTAATCCATCAAATTAAAATCAAGTCTTCACAAAAAAAAATTCATATGTAAACCTATACATGTGAATATTTCCACCTAGGAAATAGTTTCATAATTTATCCAATTAATTATGCGAAGCCAAATATTAATTTTATTATAATGATCAATCCAATTGATCCTTATAATATAATTAATATATATAATTCTCTCTCTCTAGTGTGTACACTCCAAGTGTACCTGTGATTCTTTAAGTCGGTGTCCAGTCGCTCAATGTGTACGATCCCGTGGGCCCATCTTTATGTTGGCAGCGGGCCTTTTGGCCCGCAGACTGCAGTTGGGCTCTAGTAAGCCACTGCAGCCCCCAATTAAGATCGAGATGGCAGTCTAACTGTTATCATAACCCTGTAGTTTAAACTTGTACATCCCATGTCATTGATATCGGTGTCCAACACAGAGGCATGGATTGATCACCCTCTTTTGTGTCCGGACATTAACTTGATCCCGAATGCACTGAAGCTCACAAACAAGTTCCAACTTGTTTGGGTATGGCCACACTCTTATCAGTCACATCCATCAAGAGGCCAGTGATATCTTAACTCATGTATTTAATATATTACTCCAAGTAACATATTATTTACATTTAAATTAAAATTAGTTTGACTAATTAATTTAATCCATCAAATTAAAATCAAGTCTTCATAAAAAAAAATTCATATGTAAACCTATACATGTGAATATTTCCACCTAGGAAATAGTTTCATAATTTATCCAATTAATTATGTGAAGCCAAATATTAATTTTATTATAATGATCAATCCAATTGATCCTTATAATATAATTAATATATATAATTCTCTCTCTCTAGTGTGTACACTCCAAGTGTACCTGTGATTCTTTAAGTCGGTGTCCAGTCGCTCAATGTGTACGATCCCGTGGGCCCATCTTTATGTTGGCAGCGGGCCTTTTGGCCCGCAGACTGCAGTTGGGCTCTAGTAAGCCACTGCAGCCCCCAATTAAGATGGAGATGGCAGTCTAACTGTTATCATAACCCTGTAGTTTAAACTTGTACATCCCATGTCATTGATATCGGTGTCCAACACAGAGGCATGGATTGATCACCCTCTTTTGTGTCCGGACATTAACTTGATCCCGAATGCACTGAAGCTCACAAACAAGTTCTAACTTGTTTGGGTGTGGCCACACTCTTATCAGTCACATCCATCAAGAGGCCAGTGATATCTTCTCAGTGGGTTACTGAGTGACAAATCCCTTCTGCATATCCATAGTATTACCATGTTCAGTGACATACCCGAAAGCACCCATACTTGGCACCCTATTACAGGCCCTTTAGGCGTACCCCTAAGTATGCGACTTCACATGTAACACCATCATATGGTCAGGTCAAAGGATCCATACAAGTACTAAACGAGAATCCATTGTGATACCATACCATGTGGATTACTCGTTTAGTGGATCTATCCAGTACCATGCTCCCAGGCATGTACCCATTAACTTGGTTGACATTCCATGTCCAATGACCGGTAAGACACCGCCATACAACCAGGTTAATGATAGTCTTTAGTTCCATTCATTCCCATGACTGGAACAAACTACGGATCCATTTATGGTCATATCATTTACCCTATCCATGGTCTTACTGCTAAGTGCATGACACTTGTCGTCATGGATATAGATATGTCCGTTGGATACTTCATTCAATATATTGCACAAGATAGATATAATAAATGAATTGATGCCTTTATTAATAACACAAATGAGTACAACACATAAATCCAATAAATGCATAGTACAAATACAAGGACCAATGTCTCGGGACTAGGGCATTTCCAACATTGACAAGGTTCTGAAAACGTTCAGCATGGATACAGTAAAGAAAGGATTTTTGCCTATGTGCCATATGTTGAAGCTAAGTAAGAAAGATGGTCCTAAAACAAAGAAGGACCGGGAGAACATGGAAAAGATCCCCTATGCATCTGTTATTGGATCTATCATGTACTCCATGTTATGTACGAGGCTTGATGTCACATTTGCACTAAGTATGACTAGCTGGTACTTGTCGGACCCCAGGGAGGAACACTGGAAGTCTGTCAAGGCAATCTTGAAGTACCTTAACCGGACTAAGGATGCTTTCTTAGTGTATGGAGGTCAAGATGAGCTGGTAGTGTTAGGTTACACTGATGCAAGCTTTGAGACTGATGAGGATGAGAGTCTATTTATGTTTTCCTCCTGAATGGTGGTGCCATTAGTTGGAGGTCCTCAAAGCAGGCCACCATTATTGACTTTACAACGGAAGCTGAGTACATAGCTACATGCGAAGCTGCAAAGGAAGCCGTTTGGATTAAGAAATTCATAACTGAGTTAGGAGAAATACCCACTATCCTAGGCCCAGTTAATGTTTTTTTATGACAACAACAGGGCCATCGCACAACTTAGGGAGCCCTGGTGACACAAGAGATCTAAACACGTGCTTAGAAAAGTTTCACCTTATTCGGGAGATCATGAACAGAGGTGACATATCATTACAGAGGGTTGACACCAAGAATAATGTTACAGATCCATTGAACAAGGTGCTACCATAGATACAGTATGACTGTCATACCAGATCTATAAGAATTAGGGCAATGCTTGCTTGGAAGTAGTGCAAGTGGGAGATTGTTAGTGTGCCCTAGTTTTTAGGGCATTGGATTCTTGTGTTTTGTATTATACATTAAGACTTCTTGTATACATACATCATTTGTGTCACATTAATAAAGACAATTAATCTATTTCATTTATATCTTGTCCTATAATATGAGTAGAGTATCCATTGATTAATAATCATAAAACCTATCCCAGGTCTGTTCTAATTGTGAGAACGAATAAAACCGCAGACTTGTATATTCGATGACTGTATGGTAGTTCTTAACTATCCATAGTACTTATAAATTCAGTCATGAATATAGGTACATGTTGCTCACATGGGACTGGATTGATCAGCACAAGGAAGCCACACGGTTGTCACGTCATAGGTCTTTCTTAAGTAGGTCTCTTTTGTCCTCATACCTACTTCATTATAATATCAATATGGAATCTGGTTCACTTTGACATATGCCTAATAGGTCTATAAAAGGATGCTAAATCTGGGTATGATTGGGTGGATAGGTGAACATATTGATATTGATGATGAAGTGATGGAATTGTTACTCGGGTAATGCCGAGATGATATCACTGGCCACTTGATGAGTGGGGCTGATAAGTGTATTGCCATACCCAAATAAGTCGGTTGGTTATTTGTTTAATCAGTCAACTCAAGATCAAGAAATATAACAAACACTAGAGGAGGATGACAAACACCATGCCTCTTATTTATTCATATCGATATCATTTGGCAAAGGACATTGTGAGATTACTACTGGGTTAGTATCTTCAACAAACTGCTACATCTCTATCTTAATTGGGGGCTATAATGGTTTGCTAGAACCCACTTATAGTCTGTAGGCCTTGAGCCTACTACTAACATAAGACAGACCCATAAGATCATGCACATAGATCAATTGAGTCGGAACTTATAGAAATCATACATGTAATGTACATTGGAAGGAATGCGTTAATTAATTAGTTGACATTTGGTGTCAAGATAATTAATTAACATTGGGTTGATTTATCAATTAATTGAATTACATAAAATAAACAATTAATTAAATTATTTTCCTAAGTAGGAAAAATACATGCATTGTATTTTTTTAAGTGAGGTTTGATTTTAATTTGGGGGCAATTAAATTCAGCCGAATGGAATTAAATTATATAGTATAAACTTTTAATATAAAGTTTATTTATGTAATTATAATCCTAGTGGGCTTAGGTTTAATTAACTTAGTAAAACCCTAATTAGACAAGGAGTCTATATAAGGGCACACTTAAGAATAAAAATCAGCCCTAACCCTATTTTTATTGCTGGAATTTTTAGCCCCCCTACAGTAGCCCCTTTGGCCAAAATTTCCAGCATCAATCTTCCATCCCTATGCTTCTTCGGCTAGCACCAGTTCCCGCGCAATAGTTGATCATGCACCAGACTTTGGAGGTCGCTTAAAGAGTTGATTCTGTAGCAGTCTGTAGAATAGATGGATTTGGTCAGTAAATCTCTCTTGATTCAAAATTAATTTTATTTAGGTGGATTTTAGGAAAATTTTAAATGGTCTAATTCCGCTATGCCACGTTATTTTTCCGATGACGAATCCCAACATTATGAAAATGTTAAAATGCATGAAATTAATTCCAAGTAATTATGTCTTTAGCCATTATTTAGAAATCACCAATTTGGCTCATCATGGTTCTAACCCTTAATGGGCTTTAGGCTTCCAGCTAGGAAGAACACTGCTCCAACTGGAATTGGAAACCATGAATCCAAATTATGATGTTTGATTAATCATGCCAAGAAAAACTGTCATGAACAAAATTAAATTTTATTTAAGAATCCATGGGCATTTAAATTGCATAATTTAAACACACAAAATTTTAAAACCCATTAAAGTTAAAATTGGGCCCGGACCAGGAAAAATCCTCCAAATCCAAAACGCAAGTAGCGACATGCTGCTAGTGCAGCAATAGCAGGTAGTAGCTGCTGTAACTGTTCTAGCCGAGGTAGCCGGCAGCCCCCATGGCCGGAAACAGCCCAATTTTTTTTTTAAAACAGAAAAATAAAACCAATAATTCACCAAGAATCACAGATCAACAAACAGAAATTAAATCATACACAACCAATATGCATAAACAAATTTCTATTTGCAAAAATCAAATCGGGGAAAAATTATAAACCCCAAAACAAAAACAAAATGCCTAATTTTAAAACCAAGGATTCAGTCCTGTTAAGCCTGTCCTGATACCACTGTGGGGATTTTTCATCGAAAATCAACCGTTGGCAGCAGAAGCCGATATAGATTTTCTCAAACCTGATCCCAAGAGCTTATGCAATAGAAATAAAAAACATGAAATTAAACATAAGGGAAGGAATAATCACACCTTGTATGTCTCCTTTAGATATGGCTACAGAAATCACAGCAGATTTCCACTAAAATCTCATACACGAACACCTAACGAGCAAGAACCCGTGCTAGTAGAGGATCAAAGAACTAGAGAGGAAAACCAAGTGGCCGAAATTTTTCACCCAGGAAAAATCCCTCTATGGCCGAATAATTTAGTGTGTAATTAGGGTTAGGGTTTTGTTTCACTTAAGTGGGTTTTTATACCTGTAAAACCCCCGGTCTAAATTAATTACTATGGGTTAAAATTTAATTTCAATTCAATTTTAATTTTATATGTATGTGATTATATTAAACCATATAATATATCACATAGCATTCAAATTAAAATTAATTTGTCTAATAAAATTTACCCAATAAATTAATGTTGACTTTACTTAAATGAATTACATATATACCTATATATGTAAATTATTTCCACCAGGAAATAAGTACATAAATTAATTTATTCAAATTAATTTATAAGACCTAATAAATTGATTATATTATTTTGATCAATCCAATTGACCTATAATTTAATCAATTAACAATTCCTCTCTAGTGAGTATACTCTAAGTATATAGTTGATCCGATAAGTTCAAGCTCAGTCGTTTAATATGTACAATCCTGTGGGCCCATCTTTATGTTGGCAGTGGGTTATAGTTGGGCTCTAGCAAGCCATTACAGCCCCCAATTAAGATGGAGGTAATAGTCTAACAGAAGTCATAACCCTGTAGTTTAAACTTATATATTCCATATCGCCGATATCGGTGTCCAACATAAAGGCATGGTATCATCGCCCTCTTTTGTGTTCAGACATTAACTTAATCCCGAATGAACTAATTCTCACAAACAAGTTCCAACTTGTTTAGGTGTGGCCATAATCTTATCAGTTGCACTCATCAAGTAGCCGGTGATATCTTCTTAGTGGATTACTGAGTGACATTCCCTTCTGCATATACATGGCCTTGCCATGTTCTGGCACTCCCGAACGTATCCATACTTGGCACCCTATTACAGGCCTTTTAGGCATGCACCAAAGTGTGTGAGATCACATGCAAGACCATGATATGGTCAGGTCCAAGGATCCTATATAAGTATTACACGATAATCACTCGTGATACTATACCAGATGGATTTTTTGTTTAGTGGATCTATCCAGTACCATGCCCCATTACATGTACCCATAAGCTTGATTGACAATCCATGTTTTATAGTCGATTAGACACTGCCATACAATCAAGGTTATGGTAGTTTTTGGTTCCATTTATTCCCATGAATAGAACAGACTATGAATGGTGTTGGGATTTGTCATTGGAAAAATAACGTGGTGCAGCGGAAAAAACACCGTTTACAATTTCCTAGAATCCACCTATCGTGTCCAATTACCATTGATTAGAATAAAAACAATTTGAATCAAGAGAGATTAACTCACCGGTTTCGTCTCCTCTAGAGACTGCTGCAGAATCGTTTTTTGAAACTGTGATCCCTAAAGTCTGGTGCATGACCAACTATTGAGCGGGAACCAGTGCTAGCCGAAGACACGAAGGAATGGATGATTAATGCTGGGATTTTCAGATGATTTGGGGCTACTCTTGGTGGCTGAAATTTCCAGCAATTAATTAGGGTTGTATTAGGGTTTTATTCCTTAAGTGTGCCCTTATATAGATACCTTGTCTAATTGGGTTTTAATTAAGTTAATTAAACCCAAGCCCACTAGAATTATAATTACGTAAATAAACTTTAATTAAAAGGTATATACTATGTAATTTAATTCCATTTGGCTAAATTTAATTACCCCTAAACAAAATTAAATCACACTTAAGTAAATAAAATACATGTATTTAATTTTCCTACTTAGGAAAATTATTTAATTAATTGTTTACTTTATGTAATTCAATTAATTGATACATTAATTAATTATATTATGTAAACTTATTAATTAAATTAAATTCAACCCAATGTTAATTAATTACCTTGACACCGAATGTCAACTAATTAATTAACGTAATCCGTCCAATGTACATTACATTTACAGTTTCTATAAGTTCTGGCTCAATTGATCTATGTGCACGATCCTATGAGTCTGTCTTTATGTTGACAGTAGGCCTAAGGCCCACAGACTGTAAGTGGGTTCTAGCAAACCATTACAACCCCCAATTAAGATAGAGATGCAGCAGTCTTTAGAAGACACTCACCCGGTAGTAATCTCATAGTGTCCTTTGCCTAACTATATCGATAAGAATAAACAAGAGGCATCATGTCTGTCATCCTCTTCTGTTGTTTATTATATTTCTTGATCTTGACTTGACTAATTAATCAAATAAGCACCGACTTACTTGGGTATGGCCATACACTTATCAGTCCCACTCATCAAGTGGCCAATGATATCATCTTGGTGTTACCCGAGTGGCAATTCCATCACTTCATCATCAATATCAACATGTTCACTGGTCCACCCAATCATACCCGTATTTAGCATCCTTTTACAGACCTGTTAGGCATATGTCAAAGTGAACCAGATTCCATATTGATACTATAATGAAATCTGGTCGAAGGACAAAAGAGACCTACTCAAGAAAGACCTATCACGCGACAACCATATGGCTTTCTTGTGTGGATCGATCTAGTCCCATGTCAATGACATGTACCTATATTCATGACTGACTATGCAAGCACTATGGCTAGTTAAGAACTGCCATACAATCATCGAATATACAAGTCTGTTGTTCTATTCGTTCCCACAATTAAAACAGACCTAGGATAGGTTTTATGATTATCAATCAACGGATACTCTACTCATATTATAGCACAAGATATAAATGAAATACATTAATTGCCTTTATTAATGTGACACAAATAATGTATTCATACAATGAGTCTTAATTTATAATACAAAATACAAGAATCCCATGCCCTAAGAACTAGGGCACACCAATAATCTCCCACTTGCACTAGTTCCAAGTGGGCATTGCCCTAATTCCTATAGATCTAATATGACGGTCGTGCTGTGTCTGTGTCAGCACTTTTTTCAATGGATCAGCAACATTATTCTTGGTGTCAACCCTCTGCAATGATATGTCACCTATGTTCACGATCTCCAAATAAGGTGAAACTTTCTGAGCACATGTTTGGATCTCTTATGTGACCGGGGCTCCTTAGCTTGTGCGATGGCCCCGTTGTTGTCACAAAAAACATCAACTGGGTCTAAGATAGTGGGTACTACTCCCAACTCAGTTATGAATTTCTTGATCCAAATGGCTTCCTTTGCAGCTTCGCATGTAGCTATGTACTCAGCTTCCGTTGTAGAGTCAGCAATGGCAGCCTGCTTTGAGGACCTCTAACTAATGGCACTACCATTCAGGAGAAAAACATAACCAAAATATGACTGGTTCTTATCCTCATTGGTCTCAAAGGTTGCATCAATGTAACCTAACACTACCAGCTTATCTTAACCTCCATACACTAAGAAAGCATCCTTAGTCTGATTAAGGTACTTCAGCATTGCCTTGACAGCCTTCCAGTGTTCCTCCCCGGGGTCTGACTAGCACAGGCTAGTCATACTTACTGCAAAAGCAACATTAGTCCTCGTACATAACATGGAGTACATGATGGATCCAATAGCAGATGCATAATGGATCTTTTCCATGTTCTCCCGGTCCTTCTTTGTTTTAGGACCATCTTTCTTACTCAGCTTCAACCCATGGCACTTAGGCAAGAATCCTTTCTTCGCCTTGTCCATGCTAAATCTTTTCAGAACCTTATCTATGTACGTGGCCTGACTTAGGCCTAGAAGCCAATTGGATCTATCTCTGTAGATCCTGATCCTTAAGATCATCTCAGCTCCACCTAAGTCCTTCATTGCGAAGCACCTACTCAACCACTGCTTAACCCCTTGCAGTGTTGGTATGTCCCCTCCAATGATAAGAATGTTGTCAAGATATAGCACTAGGAAGGTGGAAATGCTCCCACTAACCATCTTATACACACAAGGCTTATCAGAATACTATGTGAAGCCATATTCTGTAATGGCCTCATTGAATCTCTGATTACAGGACCTCGATGCTTGCTTCAATCCATAAATGGATCTTTGATAATTTGGATCGATAAAACCCTTAGGTTGTGCCATGTACACATCCTCGAGTAGCTTTCCATTAAGGAAAGTGGTCTTAACATCCATCTGCCATATCTCATAATCGTACCATGTAGCTATGGCTAGTAGTATCCTAATGGATTTGAGCATAGCAACTGATGAAAAGGTTTCATCATGGTCAATTCCTTAAACTTTCCTGAATCCGTTTGCCACCAATCGCACCTTGAAGGTGTTGTCAACCTTTAACTTGAAACACCACTTGCAACCTATCACCTTAGCACTCGGAGGTGGATCCACCAAGTTCCATACTTGGTTATCGTGCATAGATTGCATCTCAGCCTCCATGGCTTTGCGCCATTAATTTGAGTGTGGGCTTTCAATAGCCTCTTGATAGGTCTTAGGCTCCTCTTGGTCAATGACCATAAGGTCCCCATCATCAGTCACGAGAAAGCTGTACCTCTTTGGCTGATGACGTGTCCTACCAGACCTTCTAAGGTTCTATGCAACCGGTTCTGGTTCCTCAATTTCTTGAGTAGCCTAATCGGTTCCGGAAGCATCCTCAGTAGTAGCTGCAGGAGTTTGTGAGTCTTTTACTTCTGAAAGTTCAACATTACTCCTACTATCTTCCATGGAAAGGAATTCCTTCTCCAAGAACACTGCATTTCTAGCTATGAAAACTTTATTCTCCGCCAGATCATAGAAGTAATAACCCTTAGTTTCCTTAGGGTAACCCACAAACTGGCACTTGACAGATTTGGACTCGAGTTTGCCACTTGTCAATTTCTTAACATGTGCATCACAGCCCCAAATCTTCAAGAAGGAAACATTCAGCTTTCAGCCCTTCCATAGTTCATATGGTGTTCCCTCAACTGCCTTATGTTAGAGATTGTGCCCTAACCCAATGTTGGATTATGTAAACAATCTTCTTAAGTCATTAATAAAGACTTATTTTATCATATATATTTGTATGTTAGTATTTATGATAATGTATCCATGAATTAATTGTGTAATTCTAAATTTCCCTAGTCGATTGTTATTATGGGAATAATAACAAACTAAGACTAGTGTGAGTGATAATGGATATTCATAAGATGAATATAGTGTATACAGATACAGATTATACTCACGGGCAATGTGTTAGAGAACATGTTGCTGGAGACCCACTATAAGATCAAGTTCATGGTCACGTGTCACAACTGATCTTGATTATAGTAGTGTCATCAGCTGATTCCTTTGACCTGAGGTCACCATGGATTCCGGGATGAATACATGTTGTGCTTTGACGCAGTCAAACGCTGCTTGTAACAGAGTAGTTATAAAGGCTGTGGTTGGGTACAATATGACTCATGCTTAGGGATGTGAGTGACAGATATGGGATTTTGTCCCTCTCTAACAAGAGAGCGATATCACTGGGCCCCTCGATAAGTAAGACTGTTAAATGCATGGCCGTGCTCAAATAATTGATAAGAGTATCAATTGATTTGTCTGAACAGTTTACTTTGAGATCGAGAAAGCATATGATTAATTATATAAGATTGACAAGTGTACCATGTCTTATAATTAATCATGATATCAAAGAGACAAAAGGGAATATGACATTCTATAAATAGGTATTGGATCATTCCAATCATATTAATTGGGTAGTCGTAATGGCTTGCTAGAGTCTGCTTGTGACCTATAAGGACATTATGGTAATTTCCTTATTGCCAATTAATATGAACCTATGGGGTCACACACAAGAGCAAAATGAAGTTCATCTTAACGGGTATAAATTATTATGGGATAATAATTTATGAATGAGGAAGAGAATAAATATATATATAGTGATATATATTTATGCATGTGTATATAAATATTAATGTGATTAGTATTGCATAAAGTATGCTACATGTTATAATTAAATTATATAGAGATATAATTAATTATAATATTATATATACATATGTGTATTATGGGGAATTGATTTAATATTAATTGAGAATTAATATTAAATTGTGTGGGTTAATATATAATTATAACTAATAGGTGTATTAGGTTATAATTATAATTAACTAAATAGGGTTTATATTTAAGGAAATAAAAACCTGAAAACCTATTTGCTCCATATGTTAAGAAGCAGATTTCGGCCAGCCACCACAAGCCAAGTGAACCAGCCGAAACTCTCCTCCAAAAGAAAAGGGAAAATCTGATTTTCTGCTCTCTCTTCTCTCGTTCGAAGAATTGTTCTTCAAATCCGGCGCTAGCACGCGGTGGACGTATTGCTCCGTGTGGATCAACCGTAGAGGGAAGCTATTTTGGTTCCTGCATGATTCAATCTTCAAAGAATTAAGGTAATTCTTTAACCCTCCTTCCGATTCAATGCAATGTACATGGGTCCTTGGTGGGGATTAATCTTTTATCCGCTGCGTTTTATGTTTGTTTTGTGCGATTAATTCCCCAACAGTGGTATCAGAGCCACTTGTGCATTGGTTGAATTGGATTTGTTATTTTGATTAGATCAAAATTGCATGTAAGGGTTTTATAATTTTAGTGGGAGTTTAATTCTCTTATGTAATTAACTTTGCATATATTTTCTGTTGTAGATAAATGGCCAACACAAGCAATCCCGGTTCTATTCGATCTATCCTTGAGAAGGATAAACTGAACGGAACCAATTACCTAGATTGGTATCGCAACTTGAGAATTGTCCTCAAGCAAGAGCGAAAGCTATATGTTCTGGATGGGCCTTTGCCCGCTAACCCTCCACCCACCACAGCTTCAAGAGCTGAAAGGGATGCTTTCCACAAGCATCAAAATGATCAGATTGATGTACAGTGCCTGATGCTCGCATCAATGATTCCGGAACTTCAGAAGGATCTGGAAACATTTGAGGCATATGAGATGTCTCAAGAGCTTAAGGAAATGTTCCAAAAGCAAGCGAGAAGGGAAAGGTATGAAACCTTGAGATCTTTGGTTGGGTGCAAGATGACCGAAGGGAGTTCGGTTAGTGCCCATGTTCTGAAGATGAAAGGGTACATTGATCAGTTGGAGAGGCTTGGTTCGCCACTCAGACCTGAGTTGGCAACGGATTTGATCCTTAATTCTCTTCCCGAGAGTTACTCCCATTTTGTCATGAATTATCACATGAATGATATGGACAAAACGGTCAGCGAACTGCATGGGATGCTGAAAAACGCTGAAGTAACTATAAAAGAGAAGCCAAGCTCCAAAGGGATCCATATGGTGCAAAAGGGTAGGATCCAGAAGAAGAGGGGTAAAGCAAACAAACCCAAAGAGTTTGGGAAGGATGCAAAGAAGCCCAAAGCTGTTACCAAGGCAAAGCCTCCAAAGGAAGGCGCATGCCATTTCTGCAATCAGCCTGGTCATTGGCGCAGAAATTGCAAGATTTATTTGGAGGACTTGAGGAAGAAGAGAGGCGGTGAGACCGCTAATCAAGGTATTCATGTTATTGAAATACTTCATTCTACTTCTGTTTCTACTTCGTGGGTATTAAATACCGGTTGTGGTTCTCACATTTGTATGAATGTGCAGGGGCTTAGAGGAAGTAGAAAGCTCAAGAAGGGCGAGGTAGAATTCCATGTGGCGAATGGAGCTAGAGTTGCTGCTTATGAAGTCGGTCGCTACGAGCTCAAGTTGCCAAGTGGACTTGTTCTCCTTTTGAATAATTGTTATTTTGTTCCTAATTTGTCTAGGAACATCATTTCTATTTCATGTTTGGACAAGGAAGGATTTAAATGTGTTATTGAGAATAATCACTTATTGCTTTTCAATAAAGACTTGTTTTATGCAAATGCGGATTTACATGATGGTCTTTATTTGTTGAACCTTAGTGAAGGTTATGATGAGCATGTATATAACATAAATACCAAAAGGATAAGAACAAATATTGTGAATCCCACTTATCTCTGGCACTGTCGTCTAGGACACATTAATGAGAAACGCATTACAAAACTCCATAAAGATGGAATTTTGGGTCTAGATGTTTTTGAAACATATGACACTTGCGAGTCTTGTTTAATGGGTAAGATGATCAAGAGTCCCTTTACTGGTCACAGTGAAAGGGCTAGTGACTTATTAGAACTCATACATACAGATGTATGTGGGCCTATGAGCACAACTGCTAGAGGTGGTTTTCAATACTTCATTACGTTCACTGATGATTTCAGTAGATATGGTTATCTATATCTAATGAAGCATAAGTCGGAATCCTTTGAAATGTTCAAAGCCTTCCAAAATGAAGTACAAAACCAACTTGGCAAGACAATTAAAGCACTTAGATCTGATCGAGGTGGTGAATATTTGAGCCAAGACTTTGACGATCATCTTAGAAAGTGTGGGATTGTCTCACAACTAACTCCTCCTGGTACACCACAGTGGAATGGTGTGTCTGAGAGGAGGAACCGTACTTTATTGGATATGGTTCGGTCGATGATGAGTCAAACAAATCTTCCTCTATCCTTTTGGGGATATGCACTTGAAACAGCGGCATTCACACTGAACCGAGTTCCATCAAAAGCAGTTGAAAAGACACCATATGAGATATGGGTTGGTAAGAGACCAAATTTGTCTTTTCTCAAGATTTGGGGTTGCGAAGCTTATGTGAAATACTTGATTTCAGATAAGTTAGCACCAAAATCTGTGAAGTGCAATTTTGTTGGTTATCCAAAAGAAACTAAAGGTTATTTCTTTTACAATCCTAGTGAAAACAAAGTGTTTGTTGCTAGGAATGGTACATTCCTGGAAAAAGAGTTTATTTCCAAAGGAATCAGTGGGAGTAAAGTACACCTACAAGAAAATATGGATAACCAAGTTGAAAGTGAGTTTCAAATGGAACAACCTAATTCACAAGAAGTTGTTGAGTCAGAACCAATAACACAAGTCCAACGTAGATCAAGTAAAGTTCGTCATGAGCCCGAGAGATATGGATTTCTCGTCACGAATGAAAATGATCTGATTCTGTTAGAAGAGAATGAACCTTCCACGTACATGGAAGCTGTCTCTAATTCAGAATCTGAAAAATGGCTTGATGCTATGAAGTCAGAAATTCAATCCATGGACGACAACAAAGTATGGACTTTGGTTGATCTCCCAAAGGGTGCTAAAGCAATAGGGCACAAATGGGTTTTCAAGTTGAAAACGGACATGGATGGGAATATTCAGACTTATAAAGCAAGGTTAGTGGCAAAAGGTTACCGACAAATTCATGGTATAGACTATGACGAAACCTTTTCTCCAGTAGCTATGATCAAGTCCATCAGAGTTCTTGTTGCCATAGCAGCATATTATGACTATGAGATATGGCAAATGGATGTCAAAACAGCTTTCCTAAATGGAAACCTTGTTGAGGATGTGTACATGACACAGCCTGAAGGTTTTGTCGATCCAAAGAATCCTGATAAAGTATGCAAGCTTCAAAATGTTGGGATTCGTCACGGGAAATCGACCGAAAAAGCGGAAATACGCGTCGATTTCCTCGAATCCGGTCCCAGGAGCTTAAGTAGTGGAAATCAAAGACACAAAGCACAAGGATGAAGGTTTTAAAAATTCACCTTAAGTCTCTCCAAGAGACAGATGATGACTGCAGAAACCAAATTAGATTTCCTCCTTCGTCCCGTACACGAACGGCTCTCGGACTAAAACCCGTGCTAGCGATTCGGAAAATCAATAAGAGAGAGTGAGGGAGATGGTGTTGGACGTCCAAGATCGATGTAATATGGCAGATTTTTTTTCTCTTATATCACCAAAAGAAAGATCAAAAAATCAAAGAAAGAAAAGTCCAACTTTTCTACCACAAAGTCAAATAATGACTCACCATATTAATCATCATCTTTTGTCCCTTTAATGAGTCATTCTTCCTATCCAAAATGACTCACCAAAACTTGGCAAAAATCCCACCAAATATCTACGGCCAAATCATCCAAAAAGAAGGGCTTTCATGTTTAAAAGCTCAAGCCCATATTTCACTCTTTGGTATTAATTTGATTTCAAATAAAATTTAATTCTACATGTATGTTAATATATTATACCATATAATATGTAACATATATGTGAATTAAACTTTGTTTGACACATCAAATTAACCAATGGATTAAATATGACATACATAGGATGATATACATGTAACCCTATACATGTACAAATATTTCCACCTAGGAAATAAATACTTAACTTAATTCATTGAATTAATTAAGTGATACTTAACTTAATTCATTGAATTAATTAAGTAATGGCCTAAGAAATATTAATCATATTATATTTGACCAATCCAATTGAGCTAAATAATATAATTAATACACCTCTCTTGCTTTGATGTGTATACACCAAGTACACACTTAATCCGACTAGTTAAAGTCCAGACGTTCAATGTGTACGATCCGATGGGCCCGTCTTTATGTTGGCAGTGAGCTAAGGCCCACAGACTCTAGTTGGGCTCTAGCAAGCCACTAAAGCCCCCAATTAAGACGGAGTAAGCAGTCAAACTGAAACGTTAACCCAGTAGTTTAAACTTGTATATCCCATGTCATCGATATCGGAGTCCAACACAGAGGCATGGTGTGATCACCCTCTATTGTGTATGGACATTAACTTGATCCCGAATGCACTGATATTCACAAACAAGTTCCAACTTGTTTGGGTGTGGCCACACTCTTATCAGCTGTATTCATCAAGAGGCCAGTGATATCTTCTCAGTGGAACACTGAGTGACATTCCCATCTGCATATCCATAGTACTGCAATGTTCATTAACATACCCGAATGTACCTGTACTTGGCACCCTTTTACAGGCCCGTTGGGCGTACACCAAAGTATGCCACTTCACATCCAGTACCATCATATGATCAGGTCAAAGGATCCATACAAGTACTACACGAGAATCCGATGTGATGTGACACCATGTGGATTCCCGTTAAGTGGATCGATCCAGTACCATGCCCTTTTTGCATGTACCCATTAACCTGGTTGACATTCCATGTTCTATGACCGGTAAGACACCGTCATACAACCAAGGTTAATGATAGTCTTTGGTTCCATTCATTCCCATGACTGGAACAGACTACGGATGACTTTATGGCCATATCGTTTTCCCTATCCACAGTCTTACTGCCAAGTGCCTCACACTTGACAACATGGATATGGATATGTCCATTGGATACTCTATTTAAAATATTGCACAAGACATATAGTAAATAGATTGATGCCTTTATTGATTAACACAGATTGTATCATACATATCTTACATAAAAGGTACAATGTATCATACAAACACAAGGACCAAGGCCTTGGGACTAGGGCATATCCAACAATCTCCCACTTGCACTAGTACCAACTAGGCATGGGCCTAATCCCTATAGATCTAATATGACCCTCGTGCTTGGGCTGAGCCAGCGCCTTGGTCAAAGGATCTGCGGCATTCTCCTCGGTGTCCACTCGTCGTAATGAAATATCACCCCTCTCAACGATTTCTCTGATGAGGTGAAACTTCCTGAGTACGTGCTTCGAGTTTCTGTGTGACCGGGGCTCCTTAGCTTGTGCAACAGCCCCATTGTTGTCACAGAAGATATCAACTGGGTCCTGGATAGTTGAAACTACCCCCAGTTCCATGATAAACTTCTTTATCCATACAGCTTCCTTAGCCGCATCACACGCTGCAATGTACTCAGCTTCTGTGATAGAATCCGCTATGGTCGGTTGCTTGGAGCTTCTCCAGCTTATAGCACCACCATTAAGCATGAATACATATCCTGACTGCGACTTATATTCATCCTGGTCGGTCTGGAAGCTTGCATCAGTGTACCCAGTAACTGATAACTCTTCCTGACCTCCATACACTAAGAAGCTATCCTTAGTCCGGTTAAGGTACTTTAGGATTGCTTTGACAGCTTTCCAGTGATCCTCCCCAGGATCTTGCTGGTACCTGCTAGTCATACTTAGTGCAAAGGTGACATCAGGTCTTGTACATAGCATGGCGTACATGATTGATCCTATAGCCGAAGCATATGGGACTAATTTCATGTTCTCCCTATCCTGCTTTGTGTTAGGACAGTTTTTCTTACTAAGTTTCAGCCCATGACCCATTGGCAAGAACCCTTTCTTAGCCTGGTCCATGCTGAATCTTTTCAGAACTTTGTCTATGTACTTGGCCTGACTTAGGCCCAGGAGCCGATTGGGTCTATCCCTGTAGATCCTGATCCCTAGGATCGTCTCAGCTTCGCCTAAGTCCTTCATTGCGAAGCACTTACACAACCACTGCTTTACCCCTTGCAGTGTTGGTATGTCGCTTCCAATGAGAAGGATGTCATCCACATATAATACCAGGAACGTGACAATGCTCCCACTAATCCTTTTGTACACACAAGGCTCATCTTGATTCTGTATGAAGCCATATTCCTTTATAGCCTCATTGAATCGAAGATTCCAACTTCGGGATGCTTGCTTTAATCCATAAATGGACCGTTGAAGCTTGCATACCATTTCAGGATTCTGTGGATCGACAAAACCCTCAGGCTGTGTCATATACACATCCTCGAGTAGCTTTCCATTAAGAAAAGCGGTTTTGACATCCATCTGCCAGATCTCATAGTCGTACCATGCGGCTATGGCCAGCAGGATCCTTATGGATTTGAGCATAGCGACTGGTGAAAAAGTTTCATCATAGTCGATTCCATGGACTTGCCTGAAACCTTTCGCTACCAGCCGCCCCTTGAAGGTGTTATCTGGCTTAAGCTTGTAGCACCACTTGCAACCTATTACCTTAGCACCCGGAGGTGGAACAACCAGATTCCAAACCTGATTGTCGTACATAGATTGCATTTCCGCCTCCATGGCCTTTTGCCAATTTGCGGACAGTGGGCTAGCTATAGCCTCCTGGTAGGTTTTCGGCTCTTCTTCGTCGAAGACAAAAAGAGTGTTATCATCGGTAACAAGAAACCCATATCTCTCAGGTTCCCGACGATCCCTACCAGACCTTCTAGGTCCTTGTGTGACCTGGGCTGGTGCTTCCTCCCGTGGAAGCTCCACCCTGGTCTCCGAGTTATCCTTTTCAGGAGTTTCTGAGCTTTGAACTTCCCTGAGTTCAACATTACTCCCACTATCTTTCTTGGAAATGAACTCATTTTCAAGAAAGACCCCTTTCCGTGCCACGAACACCTTGTTCTCGGCGGGGTTGTAGAAGTAATACCCTTTGGTTTCCCTAGGGTATCCCACAAACAGGCATTTGTCGGTTTTGGGTTCTAGTTTGCCCCCAGTCAATTTCTTGACATGGGCATAACAACCCCAAATCCGTAGGAAAGACACATTGGGCGCCCTGCCCGTCCATATCTCAAATGGGGTCTTTTCTACTGCCTTAGTCGGAGTATTATTCAAAATGAGAGCTGCTGTCTCAATAGCATATCCCCAAAAACTTGTTGGGAGAGAGGCATGACTCATCATTGAGCGGACCATGACTAACAGGGTCCTATTCCTCCGTTCGGACACCCCGTTCCATTGTGGTGTTCCTGGAGGAGTGAGCTGTGGAACTATTCCATGCTCTCTCAAGTATGAATCAAACTCTAGGCTCATATACTCGCCACCTCGGTCCGACCGAAGGGCTTTAATATTTCGGCCTAATTGGTTCTGTACTTCGTTCCTAAATTCCTTGAACCGATCAAGTGTTTCAGACTTGTGTTTCATCAGATAGACATAGCCATATCTGCTGAAATCGTCTGTAAAGGTGACGAAGTATAGAAACCCACCCCTGGCAGCAGTGCTCATAGGTCCACATACATCCGAATGTATTAGGTCTAATAAGCCAGTAGCCCTTTCAGCTTTCTTGCTAAATGGCGCTTTAGTCATTTTACCCCGTAAACAAGACTCACAAATATCAAGTGACTCCAAGTCAAAAGATCCTAGAATTCCAACTTTGTGGAGTCTAGCTATGCGTTTCTCGTTTATGTGGCCTAAACGACAATGCCAAAGGTACACAGGATTAAGTTCATTTGGTTTAATCCTTTTAGTATTTATGTTATAGACTTGATCAGTTTCATTTAAATTCAGGATATAAAGGCCATTATTTAATAGAGCATTTCCATAAAATATGCCTTCTCTAGATATAACCATATTACCATTACCAATAGTAAATACATATCCAGAAGTATCCAAAACTGAAACAGAAATAATATTCCTGCACATTGCAGGTACAAAATAACATTGTTCCAGTAACAAAACTAATCCACTAGGCATCTTAAGCTGGTACTCGCCGATCTCAATGGCTGCAACCCTTGCCCCATTCCCGACCCGCAAGTCCACTTCTCCTGATCCCAGTGATCTTCTGTTCCTAAGTCCCTGCACATTACAACAAATGTGAGAACCACATCCAGTATCCAATACCCAAGATGTTGAAACAGTAAGGTTAATGTCTATGACATATATACCTGATGAAGACGCGCCCTGCGCCTTCTTTTGCTCTCCCAGAAGCTTTGGACATGATCGTTTCCAATGTCCCGTCTGCTTGCACCCGAAACAGACATCCTCAGGACGGGCCTTGGGCTGGACCTTGGCCTTCTTAGCTTTGGCTTTCTTGGCCTTAGCTTTAGCCTTTGTCTTAGCCTTGGCCTTTACAAGAGGAGCCTTCCCCTTGTTTACCATAAGTACCGGTGGAGTCTTTTTGACCGACTGTTCCGTAAGCTTAAGCATCCCATGCAGCTCACTAACAGTTTTGTTCATCCCTTGCATGTTGTAATTCAAGATGAACTGATCATAAGACTCCGGCAAGGAAGCCAGGATGGTATCAATCGCCAATTCCTGTGAAATGGGCGACCCGAGACGGGCTAAAGAATCCAAATAGCCCTTCATCTTGAGCACGTGAGCGCTCACAGATGTCCCAGTCCCCATTTTGCAGGAATGGAATGCCTTATTCGTCAGGTACCTTTCCTGACGTGCCTGTTCCTGAAACATCTCATTTAGAGTTGTTATCATAGCATAGGCCTCATGGTCCATAAACTGTTTTTGTAGTTCGGGGACCATGCACGCCAGCATAAGGCAAGTAACATCCCGGTTATCCTTTACATGCACCCCGTATTCCTCCAGCTGAGCAGCTGGTGGATTACGCCCAGTAGGTGCGGCCGGTACAGGCCTTTCCAGTACATATTCCTTAGACTCCTGTCTTAGAACTATTCGTAAGTTCCTAGACCAGTCCAGGAAATTAGGACCAGAAAGCTTGTCCTTCTCAAGGATAGTGCGCAGTGATAAAGTGTTATTCGATGCCATTGATTACTACACAGAAAAATAAATGAGTGTTAATAAAGGACTTATAAACATTTTCCCATAATTAATAATGAATCATGTTATTAATAAAACCGAGTTGTTGGGCTCATGGGCCGAGATCCATATTATATTTAGATATAGCCAGACGAGGGCCTGGAACAACTATACCCAATTTTTAGGTAGGAACGCCGTCCAATCCCAACCTAGGGACTCTCGGTTTGATGGGTCTGTTGGCACTTACCCATCTGTGCTTAGGGCCAGGAACATCCTACTACCCACGCTAAGTCAAAACCTCCATCCAAGTGTTAGAGTAACCAATACTCCAACCCAATACAAAATGACGATACTCCAGTGTATCCAACGAGGGTTGGTCTACGACTGGCCTATCCCCACTTCGAGTAGGTTATGAATGAGGGAAGCACTTTTAAGCGACTTAGTAATTACCATTTGGTTATTCGATTCAATTAATAACGGCTTAGATGCAAAAGCGGGTGAAAAGGGTTTGTACATACATTCGCACATGCAAATAAATACCGCATAATTAAAATAAAGAATGGAATGCAACGGGCCA
The DNA here is from genome assembly GCA_039660915.1 of Euphorbia tirucalli. Classification (NCBI taxonomy): domain Eukaryota; kingdom Viridiplantae; phylum Streptophyta; class Magnoliopsida; order Malpighiales; family Euphorbiaceae; genus Euphorbia; species Euphorbia tirucalli. The sequence continues at coordinate 35,358,339 of CM077636.1, read as the reverse complement.
AAATTTACATCCTAATATCATTCTAGTAAACCTATACTAGAACAGCATCAGGTGGGCCGCCTCCTATTCCTTCTGGGCTCGCCAATCCAATCGGCTCCTTGCTTACATAATTTCATAATAAACAGATGAAATAAAATTACATGAAAGGAAAAACGGCGCGCAGGCCGTATATACCAAAAGAATATTACAACCCAACATAAATTAGGCCCATTTACATCCATCCGCATATTCAATCATACATGTAAACCAATACATCATGTATTTTATAAGCATGTTAAATGCATGATTTAATCCGATTTCATTTGTCCATAGCCATTATTTTGAAATCGCCAAATTTTGGTCGATCATGGTTCTTAACCCATGCGGGCTTTGGGCCTCCAACCCAGGCAAAAATTGCTCCCAATCTGATTGGGAAACCATGAATTCCAAAATTAGCCGTCCGGGTAATCGTGCCAAGAAAACCCGAACCAATTTCAATTTACCGTATTTATTTCCAAAATAAATATCACATGAACGAAAAATAAATTCCATTCAAGAAACCACGCGCATTTAATTTTCAAAATTTAAACACGCAAAGTTTAAAACATTTTACAAATTTTAAAATCCGGCCCGGCCCAAAAATCCCGCCAAATCCAAATTCGGGTCCGGCCCGCCGCACGGGGCAGCCGCGGCGCTGCTGCCCAGCAGCAGCGTGCTGCTGGCACGCAGCAGCCCTGCTGCTGGCGTGCAGCAGCTGCTGCCCAGCAGCAGCTGCTGGCCAGCAGCAGCCCTGCTGCTGGCGTGCAGCAGCTGCTGGCCAGCAGCAGCGGGCAGCGGCTGCTGCCTATGGCGCGTAGCGCCGTAGGCAGCCCCCGCGTCCACCCGAAACAATCCGTGATTTTGTTTTTATTTTTTTCAAAACAAGAAAACAACATATGCAAGATATTAATTCACCAAGAAATAAAATCTAGCATACAACCTAGATGCAAGAAATTAAATCAACCAAGAATTAAAATCAAGCATCCATAAACTCTATATATATTTATACATATATACATAAATATTTGCAAAAGGAAATTGAACCCTAGCATGCTCCATATGCTAAACAATTTCATATGCAAATATCATGAATAACCAACACAAATAGAAAAATAAATCTAGCATACACCCTATGCATATAATTTTCCATTTGTAAAATCCAAAGGGGCAAAATCACAAACCCCAAACCGAAAACAAATCCCATCCACAAAACCGCCAAATTTTAAACCATGGGATTCACTTCAAGTTAGAGATCTCCACGGAACATAAGCCCGCTCTGATACCACTGTTGGGATTCGTCACGGGAAATCGACCGAAAAAGCGGAAATACGCGTCGATTTCCTCGAATCCGGTCCCAGGAGCTTAAGTAGTGGAAATCAAAGACACAAAGCACAAGGATGAAGGTTTTAAAAATTCACCTTAAGTCTCTCCAAGAGACAGATGATGACTGCAGAAACCAAATTAGATTTCCTCCTTCGTCCCGTACACGAACGGCTCTCGGACTAAAACCCGTGCTAGCGATTCGGAAAATCAATAAGAGAGAGTGAGGGAGATGGTGTTGGACGTCCAAGATCGATGTAATATGGCAGATTTTTTTTCTCTTATATCACCAAAAGAAAGATCAAAAAATCAAAGAAAGAAAAGTCCAACTTTTCTACCACAAAGTCAAATAATGACTCACCATATTAATCATCATCTTTTGTCCCTTTAATGAGTCATTCTTCCTATCCAAAATGACTCACCAAAACTTGGCAAAAATCCCACCAAATATCTACGGCCAAATCATCCAAAAAGAAGGGCTTTCATGTTTAAAAGCTCAAGCCCATATTTCACTCTTTGGTATTAATTTGATTTCAAATAAAATTTAATTCTACATGTATGTTAATATATTATACCATATAATATGTAACATATATGTGAATTAAACTTTGTTTGACACATCAAATTAACCAATGGATTAAATATGACATACATAGGATGATATACATGTAACCCTATACATGTACAAATATTTCCACCTAGGAAATAAATACTTAACTTAATTCATTGAATTAATTAAGTGATACTTAACTTAATTCATTGAATTAATTAAGTAATGGCCTAAGAAATATTAATCATATTATATTTGACCAATCCAATTGAGCTAAATAATATAATTAATACACCTCTCTTGCTTTGATGTGTATACACCAAGTACACACTTAATCCGACTAGTTAAAGTCCAGACGTTCAATGTGTACGATCCGATGGGCCCGTCTTTATGTTGGCAGTGAGCTAAGGCCCACAGACTCTAGTTGGGCTCTAGCAAGCCACTAAAGCCCCCAATTAAGACAGAGTAAGCAGTCAAACTGAAACGTTAACCCAGTAGTTTAAACTTGTATATCCCATGTCATCGATATCGGAGTCCAACACAGAGGCATGGTGTGATCACCCTCTATTGTGTATGGACATTAACTTGATCCCGAATGCACTGATATTCACAAACAAGTTCCAACTTGTTTGGGTGTGGCCACACTCTTATCAGCTGTATTCATCAAGAGGCCAGTGATATCTTCTCAGTGGAACACTGAGTGACATTCCCATCTGCATATCCATAGTACTGCAATGTTCATTAACATACCCGAATGTACCCGTACTTGGCACCCTTTTACAGGCCCGTTGGGCGTACACCAAAGTATGCCACTTCACATCCAGTACCATCATATGATCAGGTTAAAGGATCCATACAAGTACTACACGAGAATCCGATGTGATGTGACACCATGTGGATTCCCGTTAAGTGGATCGATCCAGTACCATGCCCTTTTTGCATGTACCCATTAACCTGGTTGACATTCCATGTTCTATGACCGGTAAGACACCGTCATACAACCAAGGTTAATGATAGTCTTTGGTTCCATTCATTCCCATGACTGGAACAGACTACGGATGACTTTATGGCCATATCGTTTTCCCTATCCACAGTCTTACTGCCAAGTGCCTCACACTTGACAACATGGATATGGATATGTCCATTGGATACTCTATTTAAAATATTGCACAAGACATATAGTAAATAGATTGATGCCTTTATTGATTAACACAGATTGTATCATACATATCTTACATAAAAGGTACAATGTATCATACAAACACAAGGACCAAGGCCTTGGGACTAGGGCATATCCAACACAAAAGGCCATTTATGGTTTGAAGCAAGCATCAAGAAGTTGGAATCATTGTTTTGATGAATCAGTCAAAAAGTTTGGCTTCATCAAAAACGAAGATGAGCCTTGTGTGTACAAGAAATTCAGTGGGAGCAATATAATTTTCCTAGTTCTATATGTCGATGACATATTGTTAATAGGAAATCACATTCCTACCTTGCAAGAAGTAAAATCTTGGCTAGGAAAGTATTTTTCTATGAAAGACTTGGGTGAGGCAGCCTACATTCTTGGAATAAAGATCTATAGAGATAGATCTAAGAGATTGATAGGTTTGAGCCAGAGTACATACATTGACAAAATACTGAAAAGGTTCAGTATGGATCAATCAAAGAAAGGAAATGTTCCTATTGGGCAAGGGATAAAGCTTAGTCGTAAGCAATGTCCTGTGACAGTTGAAGAACGTCAACGCATGGACAAGATTCCTTATGCGTCAGCTATAGGATCTATCATGTATGCCATGGTATGTACTCAGCCAGATGTCTCTTTTGCTTTGAGCATGACAAGTAGATATCAGTCTGATCCAGGTGATAGTCACTGGACTGCTGTCAAGAGTATTCTTAAGTACTTGAGAAGAACTAAAGATACATTCTTGATATATGGAGGCTCGGACGAAGATCTTGTTGTAAATGGTTACACGGATGCAAGTTTCCAAACTGATCAAGATCAGATGCAGTCACAGTCTGGGTATGTGTTCATTCTGAATGGAGGTGCGATAAGTTGGAAGAGTTCTAAGCAAAGCACGATAGCTGCATCTACAACAGAAGCTGAGTATATTGCTGCATCAGATGCAGCCCAAGAGGCTGTTTGGATCAAGAAGTTCATCGAAGAACTTGGTGTCGTTCCTAGCATAGTGAATCCTGTGAGCCTCTTGTGTGACAACAATGGGGCAATATCACTTGCTAAGGAACCTAGTGTGTCACAGAAATCCAAACATATACTTCGGCGTTTTCACTACATAAGAGAAGTCATCTCAAGAGGAGATGTGAAGATATGCAAAGTTGCGTCTGAAGACAATGTTGCTGATCCACTAACAAAAGCTCTTTCACAAGCTGTACATGATGGTCATGCTAGGTCCATGGGTATTAGATACATTTGAGATTGGACTTAGGGCAAGTGGGAGATTGTTAGAGATTGTGCCCTAAGCCAATGTTGGATTATGTAAACAATCTTCTTAAGTCATTAATAAAGACTTATTTTGTCATATATATTTGTATGTTAGTATTTATGATAATGTATCCATGAATTAATTGTGTAATTCTAAATTTCCCTAGTCGATTGTTATTATGGGAATAATAACAAACTAAGACTAGTGTGAGTGATAATGGATATTCATAAGATGAATATAGTGTATACAGATACAGATTATACTCACGGGCAATGTGTTAGAGAACATGTTGCTGGAGACCCACTATAAGATCAAGTTCATGGTCACGTGTCACAACTGATCTTGATTATAGTAGTGTCATCAGCTGATTCCTTTGACCTGAGGTCACCATGGATTCCGGGATGAATACATGTTGTGCTTTGACGCAGTCAAACGCTGCTTGTAACAGAGTAGTTATAAAGGCTGTGGTTGGGTACAATATGACTCATGCTTAGGGATGTGAGTGACAGATATGGAATTTTGTCCCTCTCTAACAAGAGAGCGATATCACTGGGCCCCTCGATAAGTAAGACTGTTAAATGCATGGCCGTGCTCAAATAATTGATAAGAGTATCAATTGATTTGTCTGAACAGTTTACTTTGAGATCGAGAAAGCATATGATTAATTATATAAGATTGACAAGTGTACCATGTCTTATAATTAATCATGATATCAAAGAGACAAAAGGGAATATGACATTCTATAAATAGGTATTGGATCATTCCAATCATATTAATTGGGTAGTCGTAATGGCTTGCTAGAGTCCGCTTGTGACCTATAAGGACATTATGGTAATTTCCTTATTGCCAATTAATATGAACCTATGGGGTCACACACAAGAGCAAAATGAAGTTCATCTTAACGGGTATAAATTATTATGGGATAATAATTTATGAATGAGGAAGAGAATAAATATATATATAGTGATATATATTTATGCACGTGTATATAAATATTAATGTGATTAGTATTGCATAAAGTATGCTACATGTTATAATTAAATTATATAGAGATATAATTAATTATAATATTATATATACATATGTGTATTATGGGGAATTGATTTAATATTAATTGAGAATTAATATTAAATTGTGTGGGTTAATATATAATTATAACTAATAGGTGTATTAGGTTATAATTATAATTAACTAAATAGGGTTTATATTTAAGGAAATAAAAACCTGAAAACCTATTTGCTCCATATGTTAAGAAGCAGATTTCGGCCAGCCACCACAAGCCAAGTGAACCAGCCGAAACTCTCCTCCAAAAGAAAAGGGAAAATCTGATTTTCTGCTCTCTCTTCTCTCGTTCGAAGAATTGTTCTTCAAATCCGGCGCTAGCACGCGGTGGACGTATTGCTCCGTGTGGATCAACCGTAGAGGGAAGCTATTTTGGTTCCTGCTTGATTCAATCTTCAAAGAATTAAGGTAATTCTTTAACCCTCCTTCCGATTCAATGCAATGTACATGGGTCCTTGGTGGGGATTAATCTTTTATCCGCTGCGTTTTATGTTTGTTTTGTGCGATTAATTCCCCAACACCTTACTTGGTGTATTATTAAAAATGTAAGTGGCTGTCTCTAAAGCATATCCCCAAAAGAAGACAGGGAGTGTAGCTTCACTTATCATCGAGCAAACCATGTCTAGCAAGGTCCTATTCCTCCGTTCTGACACTCCATTCCACTGAGGTGTACCAGGAGGAGTAAGTTGGGATACAATCCCACCCTCTCTCAAAAGTGAGTCAAACTCTTGGCTCAAATATTCACCCCCTCAGTCAAACCGAAGTGCTTAGGTTGGTTTTCTACTTCATTCTTAAAGTCCTTGAACCTTTGGAGAGTCTCACACTTATGCTTCATCAGATACACGTAATCGTATCTGCTGAAGTCATCCGTGAAGGTGACGAAGTATAGAAAACCAGATCTAGCACTAGTGCTCATTGGGCCTCATACATCGGAATGTATTAGCTCTAACAGCTCTCAAGCCATTTCAGCAGTCTTCCGAAAAGGCGCCTTTGTCATCTTGCCTCTCAAACAAGATTCGCATGTGTCATAGGACTGGAGCCTAGCTATGCGCTTCTCGTTTATATGGCCAAGTCGATAGTGCCAGATGTATGTAGGATTAATTTCATTCTATTTAATCCTTTTAGTTTTAATGTTATAAATTGAACTTTCACATTTTTTATCAAGGATATATAAGCCATTTTCAAGAAATGTTGTTCCATAAATAATATTACCACATTGTATAGAAATTCTACCATGTCCAATATTAAATACGAAACCAGAAATATCTAACAAAGAAATAGAAATAATACTCCTGCACATTGCAGGTACAAAATAATAGTTTCTTAGTGCCAAAACAAGTCCACTAGGCATCTCTAAGAAATAATCTCCGATCTCCATGGCCTGAACTCGAGCACCATTTCTGACTCGAAGATCTACTTCTCCATATCCTAGTAATCTCCTATTTCTTAGACCCTGCACATTTGAACAAATGTGAGATCCATATCCAGTGTCCAAGACCCAAGATGTAGAAATAGCGAGATTAATCTCAACAACATAAATACCTAAAGTAGCAGTTTTGCCCTTCAGTTGCTCCCTTAGCTTTGGACATGAGCTCTTCCAGTGCCCCTTCTCATGACACTCATGGCAGACATCATCAGGAGAAGCAACCCTTGCTTTAGGTTGGGCCACCACCTTTTTGCCCTTAACCTTGGCCTTTTGGGCCTTGGCCTTGGCTTTAGATCTGGCCTTTCCCTTAGCAATGGGGGTATTGCCCTTGTTCACCAACAAAACTTCAGGAGTCTTCTTAAGAGACTGCTCAGCAAGCTTAAGCATGCCATGTAGCTTACCAACCGATTTATCAAACCCTTGCATATGGTAGTTCATGATAAACTGGTTGTAAGACTCAGGAAGTGACCCGAGAATAATGTCTCCTGCTAAGTCCTGTGGAACTAGCAAGCCAAGGCGGGCAAGTGTATCAATATAGCCCTTAATCTTTAGCACATGAGTGCTAACAGAAGTCCCCGGCTGCCATTGTAGTCGTGCAAAGTGCCTTAGTTGTCAGGTTACGTTCCTAACGAGCCTGGTCTTGGAACATCTTTTTAAGTTGATCCATCATCTCATAAGCATGCTCGTCCATGAACTGCTTCTGAAGATCAGAAGCCATGGTACCCAGCATGAGGCACGAGACATCTCGGTCATCCTTCACGTGCCGGTCGTGCAGGTCCACCATCGCCGTGGTGACGCCTCGACCTACGGGAGGGCCAGTTGGTAAAGGAGCATTCACTACATACTCCTTGGACTCTTGTCTAAGAACTATTTGTAAGTTCCTAGCCCAGTCTAGGAAGTTAGTCCCTGAAAGCTTGTCCCTCTCTAAGAGTGACCTAAGTGAGAGGGAGTTGTGGTTTGTTGCAGCCATTTAAATTGCTTAAGTGAAATGGGATTATCTACATGGAAGAAATCATTGCTTGAGTTAGAAATAAAGGACTTTTAAGCCAATTCAAATTAATAATCCGATTTTAATTTTTTTGTTGGTGATGTTAATTTGCTGACTTGACCAAGATCCACAACTTATCAATGACTGGCCGAACTAGGGCTCGCTAAGCAACCATTGATTCGTTTGGTAGGACAACCTATCCAATCCATCCATGAAGGACTCTTGGTTTGATGGGCTTATTGACACTTTACCCATCTATGCTTAGGGCCCGCTCAAAGCTAATGCTACCCATGTTGAGTCAAACCACCATTCACATGTTAACCACACCAAGTGTCCTAACCCTTGATGGCCCACCGAATACTACAATGAACCCAGTCAAGACATGGTGCACATTGCAGCATCAATGGGAGAAAGAGGTGTGAATGTGGGAAGCACTTTTAAACGACTCAATATTTTAATTACCGGATTAAAATTAAGTGATACGGCTTAGCATGCATAAACGCGGGTAATAATTTGGTGATCCATACATCCATATTATATGACAAATGCAATAGCATACTTAATTTAAAATAAATGAGATCCTATGGGCCTTTAATTACAACCTAATGAAAAACTAGATATCCTATCTAATTCTTCATGGGCCGGACAGTAATCCTTCTTGGGCTCCCACCATGGGTTTGCTCCATCTAGGCCTTCCTCCATACTTGATGCAATTTCAACAATTTTGTAAAATAAAAACTATTCTAAAATTGCATCAAAATAAAAAAATGGCACGCAGGCCATATTTTCCGAAACTAAATTACAACCGATAATAATTTATGGCCCATAGAACTCAACATCACATTTCAAACAAAGTACCTGTCGTGCATATACATACCAATATGATGCATGATCATGGCATTCCAAATTATAAATATAAATGTTAAGCCGAGTTACTTAGAGTGAAATAGCCAATTTTAACAAATGTGATTAAGGCCCATAAAGGCTCAATGGATAACATCCATAAATGCAAAATTAACAATTTTGCTCCCACTTGAATTTGGGTTGCCACAAATTTAAAATTTAGCTCTCCCAATTTTAACCGGTATCATGGTTTATTGGGCCGATTTCACAAAGTCCATATTCAATTTAATTTGCAAACTATAAAATTAAATATGCATGCCAATAAAATAAACAATTTAAATACAAATTAATTATTAAAAAATTAATTTAATTTGCATTAGGGTCCGGAATAAAAAAAAATTACCTGCAAAATCCAAAATCGGACCTAAACTACACGCACGGTGCTGGTGTCCGAGGACAACAACGCTGCCACGCAGTAGTCAAAGCCAGACAAATATATTTATTTTCCTTTTCTTTTTTTAATTAAAAATCATAAAAAAAATAATCCACCAAAAATTAAATAATCAATAAAACAATAATTTTTATATGGAAACCAATTGGGGAAAAAAATCAAAAACCCCAAATATAATTCTAGGGTTCATAAAAAACCAAAACCAATTAAGTAAGAACTCTAAAATCACAAACTTGAAACCCATTCTTTCTGCAAGAACCAATTCCAATCAATCTAATGGACGAAACCTAGGCTCTGATATTACTGTTGGGATTCGTCATTGGAAAAATAACGTGGCGCAGCGGAAAATACACCTTTTACAATTTCCTAGAATCCACCTATCGTGTCCAATTACCATTGATTAGAATAAAAACAATTTGAATCAAGAGAAATTAACTCACCGGATTCGTCTCCTCTAGGGACTGCGACAGAATCGTTTCTTAAAACTGCGATCTCCAAAGTTCAATGCACGACCAACTATTGAGCGGGAATCCGTGCTAGCCGAAGACGCGAAGGAATAGATGATTAATGCTGGGATTTTCGACTGATTTGGGGCCGCTCATGGTGGCTGAAATTTTCAGTAATTAATTAGGGTTGAATTAGGGTTTTAATCCTTAAGTGTGCCCTTATATAGACACCTTGTCTAATTGGGTATTAATTAGGTTAATTAAACCCAAGCCCACTAGAATTATAATTACATAAATAAACTTTAATTAAAAGGTATATACTATGTAATTTAATTCCATTTGGCTAAATTTAATTACCCCTAAATAAAATTAAATCACACTTAATTAAATACAATATATGTATTTAATTTTCCTACTTAGGAAAATTATTTAATTAATTGTTTACTTTATGTAATTCAATTAATTGATAAATTAATTAATTAGATTACGTAAACTTATTAATTAAATTAAATTCAACCCAATGTTATTTAATTACCTTGACACCGAATGTCAACTAATTAATTAACGCATTCCTTCCAATGTACATTACATGTATAGTTTCTATAAGTTCCGACTCAATTGATCTATGTTCACGATCCTATGGGTCTGTCTTTATATTGGCAGTAGGCCCAAGGCCCACAGACTGTAAGTGGGTTCTAGCAAACCATTACAGCCCCCGATTAAGACAGAGATGCAGTAATCTTTATAAGACGATCACCCGGTAGTAATCTCATAGTGTCCTTTGCCTAACTATATCGATATGAATAAACAAGAGGCATCATGTCCGTCATCCTCTTCTGTTGTTTATTATATTTCTTGATCTTGACTTGACTAATTAATCAAATAAGCACAGACTTACTTGGGTATGGCCATAAACTTATCAGTCCCACTCATCAAGTGGCCAATGATATCATCTCGATGTTACCCAAGTGGCAATTCCATCACTTCATCATCAATATCAACATGTTCACCGGTCCACCCAATCATACCCCATATTTAACATCCTTTTACAGACCTGTTAGGCGTATGTCAAAGTGAACTGGATTCCATATTGATACTATAATGAAATCTTGTCTAAGGACAAAAGAGACCTACTCAAGAAACACCTATGACGCGACAACCATGTGGCTCTCTTGTGCGGATCGATCCAATCCCATGTCAACGACATGTACCTATATTCGTGACTGACTATACATGTACTATGGCTAGTTAAGCACTGCCATACAGTCATCGAATATACAAGTCTGTGGTTCTATTCATTTCCACGACCTGGGATAGGTTTTATGATTATCAATCAATGGATACTCTACTCATATTATAACACAAGATATAAATGCAATAGATTAATTGCTTTTATTAATGTGACACAAATAATGTATTTATACAATGAGTCTTAATGTATAATACAAAATACAAGAATCCAATGCCCTAAGAACTAGGGCACACCAATAGATGGCTTTATGGCTATATCGTTTCCCTATCCATGGTCTTACTGCCAAGTGCATGACTCTTATCAACATGGATATTAATATGACCACCAGATACTCTATTTATAATGTTGCACAAGAGATATAATAATTAGATTAATGCCTTTATTTAATAACACAAATATATAATACATTAATCTATTAAAAGATACAACATGTACAATACAATACAAGGACTAATGCCTTGGGACTAGGGCATTCCTAACAAAAGACTATAGACCCTTTGGCTGAAAGATCAAAGAAGGAACCTTCTAGTTTTGATCATCTCTATGGATTACTTCTTTTTAAAGACAACTAGCAATTGCAAAAGAATGAGTTGCTGAAAATCCAATTCCTTCCACTACTCAATATGCATAAAAAACTAATGGAGGACCAATATGGAAGAGGATGTTGATGACGAGGTAGAGGAGGTCGTACTAATATTCCATGGAATCCAAATCCTTAACCACAACATGTTTTAGGGTACTATGATGCTCCTCTAGTCACTTGTTATAACTATAGAGGCTTGGGTTATAATTTGAAAGTTTACCTAGCCCAAGGGTGTCTCACCCTTTATCGGTCATTAGTTACATCTAATGTTGTAACTACACAATCATGCATTGTTGGTACAGGAGCTTCTCATCATGTCACTATAAACCTGGAAAACTTAAATGTTCATTTTGAGCATCAAGTTCCTGGAGAATTTCAAATTAGTAATGGTTCTTTTATCTTGATTTCTTACCATGGTCATTCTTCCCTTTCCATCGGCAATTGAGTCTTAACACTATGTAATGTTTTACATGTTCCTTCCTCTTTTCGTAATCTATTTTAGTTTATGCACTAACAAATTCTAATCCTATTTCTATTAAATTCTTTCCTAACTCTTTTGTCACTAATGATTTGGCCATGAAGCAGATCATTTACAAAGGCCATAGCAATCAGGGGCTCTATTTTCTACATCTTGGAATTGGTTCATCCTCTCTAGTTTCCTTGATTGTTAGTCTTGATTTATGGCATTCTTGTTTTGGTCATATTGCTCTTCGAGTTGTTAGAAAAGCTTTAGTTAGTAGTTCAATTTCATGTTCAAATAATCAATCCAGTAAATTATGAACTGCTTATGCCACAAGTAAAGTTTATAAATTACCATTGTAATTCGAGTACTAAGGCTCGCTTTCCACTTGATCTTATTTGTTCTGACATATGGGGATCAACTCTGGTTATTTTCTTTGAACATTCTTCAAAATATACTTAGGTCTATTTCGTGCATTACTTGTTGAAAATTATTTTGGCAGGAAAATTAAGTAATTTCAAGCTGACCGGGGGGGGGGGGGGGGAAGGGGTGCAAATTCCTAGTACTTACATCTCATCTCAAATAATATGGAATTACACAACATGTTTCCTATCCTTTAACAAAATGGTCATGCTAAAAGGAAACATCACCAATTAGTAGAAATTAGGTTATCTCTTTTACATCATAGTCAAATGCCCAACAAATACTGGACCATTGCATTTGAAACTGGCATATTTACCATGAATAGATTACCCACAAAAATCTTGGACTATGACAACCAGTATCATGAATTGTTTTAGAACAACCCTAAGTAAAATTTTCTTAAAGTCTTTGGTTGTTGATGCTTTCCATGGCTTTACCTTTAGACCAACAACAATTTACAAACTTGGTCAACTAACTGTGTTTTATTAAAGGATATAAGTGCTTAGATATTCCAACTAGTTGTCTTTATGTTTCATGTGATCATGTGATTTTTTTATGAACATGTTTTTTTGTTTGCTAAAACTAAAGATGAACTCCTCCAGTATCAACTTGTGATGTCATGATGGATATTGTTACCTTTTTGATACCATTTGTTCAAAATATTCTAGCTGTGCATACCTTTTGTTTACTGATTGTTGTTACTACGGATTGATGAGTTGTTGATTTAGACTGAGCTGGTGATATTGATGATCCTAAGTCTACTATTGGATATATAGTTTTCCTTGGTTCCAATATTATGTCATGGTTATGTCGGAAGCAGAAGTTTGTGTCCCGTTACTCCACTGAATTTGAATATAGAGCTCTTGCATTGGCTACTTTAGAACTTTATTGGCTTCAAATACTTGTTTGTGAAATCAAATTCTATAAGCAATCATCTCTTGTTCTTTATTATGACGATATTGGTGCTACTTATCTCACCTTTAATCTTTTTTTCACACCCAAAGTATGCATTTTGAGGTTGATTTCATTTTATTCTGGATTGTGTAGTAAAAGGGGTTCTTCGTGTTTGGTATCTCTCTTCCATCAGTCAAATTGCTGATGCATTAACCAAGGGCCTATCAAAGCAGCGATTTTGGTTTTTATGTAACAAGTTGACACTGTTAATCCTGTACAACTTGAGGGAGGGTGTAAGGATATGGTATGACTTGTATTGGAAGAAATCTTGGATTCCTAAGTATAAGAAGTCTCCTATCATTGTGAAGTCTTCTATTATGTGAACATTATGCGTATATATATGTTCATTGTCAGTAATACATGTAGACATGATACAATATTATGCTTCCAATTCCATTTTCCTCTTGATTTTGTGATGTCAATATCCACTTCTCAAGCTACTACCCCCTTTCACTGATAATATCTCCCACGACTATAGGAAATATTTTTCGCAATAATCAATCTACCTACCTAAACAAACCTGTTGATGTATGCCCTAGTCCCTAGATGTTGTACTTAGTGTTTTGTATATTTGTATATACATTTTCTAAATATTAATAAAAGGCATAATCTTATTTATTGAATTTCTTATCCAATTGATAAATAAAGAGAATCCATAAACTGGTATTTACTCATGTTTGTTAGTAGTATATACTGAATGAGTAAGACCATGAGTTTAAAGAATGCAATTTTAAAGCCATCCTTAGTTTGTTATAATCATGGGAATGAATATAACTAAAGACTAGTATTTTATGAGATGGGTGGTGTCTTACCGACCATAGAACTTGGAAAGTCAATCAAGACATAGGTACATGTTAATGAATAGTGTACTGGATCGATCCACTTCTAAGAACACTACATGGTCCAGTGTCATAAGTATTTCTCACGTATAGCTTATATTAGATCCTTAGACCCGATATTAATACACTCTTGGATGTGACTTTCTATGCTTTGATGTGCTAATGGGACTGTAACTGGATGCCAAGTATGGGTATGTTGGGTTTGTCGGGAATTATACTAGGACAGGGAGTAATGTGAAGGAATTTCCTATCTAATTACTGAAGAGATGATATCACTGGTCTCTTAACGAGTGAGACTAAGTAGTGTATGGTCGTATCCAAATAGCATGATTATTGGATAATCATTTATTTGATTTTGTCAGTTTCTTTAGATGTCACGTTGTTGGGGAATTAATCGCACAAAACAAACATAAAACACAGCGGATAAAAGATTAATCCCCACCAAGGACCCATGTACATTGCATTGAATCGGAAGGAGGGTTAAAGAATTACCTTAATTCTTTGAAGATTGAATCAAGCAGGAACCAAAATAGCTTCCCTCATCGGTTGATCCACACGGAGCAATACGTCCACCGCGTGCTAGCGCCGGATTTGAAGAACAATTCTTCGAACGAGAGAAGAGAGAGCAGAAAATCAGATTTTCCCTTTTCTTTTGGAGGAGAGTTTCGGCTGGTTCACTTGGCTTGTGGTGGCTGGCCGAAATCTGCTTCTTAACATATGGAGCAAATATAGGTTTTCAGGTTTTTATTTCCTTAAATATAAACCCTATTTAGTTAATTATAATTATAACCTAATACACCTATTAGTTATAATTATATATTAACCCACACAATTTAATATTAATTCTCAATTAATATTAAATCAATTCCCCATAATACACATATGTATATATAATATTATAATTAATTATATCTCTATATAATTTAATTATAACATGTAGCATACTTTATGCAATACTAATCACATTAATATTTATATACACATGCATAAATATATATCACTATATATATATATTTATTCTCTTCCTCATTCATAAATTATTATCCCATAATAATTTATACCCGTTAAGATGAACTTCATTTTGCTCTTGTGTGTGACCCCATAGGTTCATATTAATTGGCAATAAGGAAATTACCATAATGTCCTTATAGGTCACAAGCGGACTCTAGCAAGCCATTACGACTACCCAATTAATATGATTGGAATGATCCAATACCTATTTATAGAATGTCATATTCCCTTTTGTCTCTTTGATATCATGATTAATTATAAGACATGGTACACTTGTCAATCTTATATAATTAATCATATGCTTTCTCGATCTCAAAGTAAACTGTTCAGACAAATGAATTGATACTCTTATCAATTATTTGAGCACGGCCATGCATTTAACAGTCTTACTTATCGAGGGGCCCAGTGATATCGCTCTCTTGTTAGAGAGGGACAAAATCCCATATCTGTCACTCACATCCCTAAGCATGAGTCATATTGTACCCAACCACAGCCTTTATAACTACTCTGTTACAAGCAGCGTTTGACTGCGTCAAAGCACAACATGTATTCATCCCGGAATCCATGGTGACCTCAGGTCAAAGGAATCAGTTGATGACACTACTATAATCAAGATCAGTTGTGACACGTGACCATGAACTTGATCTTATAGTGGGTCTCCAGCAACATGTTCTCTAACACATTGCCCGTGAGTATAATCTGTATCTGTATACACTATATTCATCTTATGAATATCCATTATCACTCACACTAGTCTTAGTTTGTTATTATTCCCATAATAACAATCGACTAGGGAAATTTAGAATTACACAATTAATTCATGGATACATTATCATAAATACTAACATACAAATATATATGATAAAATAAGTCTTTATTAATGACTTAAGAAGATTGTTTACATAATCCAACATTGGCTTAGGGCACAATCTCTAACAATCTCCCACTTGCCCTAAGTCCAATCTTCAAATGTATCTAATACCCATGGACCTAGTATGACCATCATGTACAGCTTGTGAAAGAGCTTTTGTTAGTGGATCGGCAACATTGTCTTCAGACGCAACTTTGCATATCTTCACATCTCCTCTTGAGATGACTTCTCTTATGTAGTGAAAACGCCGAAGTATATGTTTGGATTTCTGTGACACACTAGGTTCCTTAGCAAGTGATATTGCCCCATTGTTGTCACACAAGAGGCTCATAGGATTCACTATGCTAGGAACGACACCAAGTTCTTCGATGAACTTCTTGATCCAAACAGCCTCTTGGGCTGCATCTGATGCAGCAATATACTCGGCTTCTGTTGTAGATGCAGCTATCGTGCTTTGCTTAGAACTCTTCCAACTTATCGCACCTCCATTCAGAATGAACACATACCCAGACTGTGACTGCATCTGATCTTGATCAGTTTGGAAACTTGCATCCGTGTAACCATTTACAACAAGATCTTCGTCCGAGCCTCCATATATCAAGAATGTATCTTTAGTTCTTCTCAAGTACTTAAGAATACTCTTGACAGCAGTCCAGTGACTATCACCTGGATCAGACTGATATCTACTTGTCATGCTCAAAGCAAAAGAGACATCTGGCCGAGTACATACCATGGCATACATGATAGATCCTATAGCTGACGCATAAGGAATCTTGTCCATGCGTTGACGTTCTTCAACTGTCACAGGACATTGCTTACGACTAAGCTTTATCCCTTGCCCAATAGGAACATTTCCTTTCTTTGATTGATCCATACTGAACCTTTTCAGTATTTTGTCAATGTATGTACTCTGGCTCAAACCTATCAATCTCTTAGATCTATCTCTATAGATCTTTATTCCAAGAATGTAGGCTGCCTCACCCAAGTCTTTCATAGAAAAATACTTTCCTAGCCAAGATTTTACTTCTTGCAAGGTAGGAATGTGATTTCCTATTAACAATATGTCATCGACATATAGAACTAGGAAAACTATATTACTCCCACTGAATTTCTTGTACACACAAGGCTCATCTTCGTTTTTGATGAAGCCAAACTTTTTGACTGATTCATCAAAACAATGATTCCAACTTCTTGATGCTTGCTTCAAACCATAAATGGCCTTTTGAAGCTTGCATACTTTATCAGGATTCTTTGGATCAACAAAACCTTCAGGCTGTGTCATGTACACATCCTCAACAAGGTTTCCATTTAGGAAAGCTGTTTTGACATCCATTTGCCATATTTCATAGTCATAATATGCTGCTATGGCAACAAGAATTCTGATGGACTTGATCATAGCTACTGGCGAAAAGGTTTCGTCATAGTCTATACCATGAACTTGTCGGTAACCCTTTGCCACTAACCTTGCTTTATAAGTCTGAATATTCCCATCCATGTCCGTTTTCAACTTGAAAACCCATTTGTGCCCTATTGCTTTAGCACCCTTTGGGAGATCAACCAAAGTCCATACTTTGTTGTCGTCCATGGATTGAATTTCTGACTTCATAGCATCAAGCCATTTTTCAGATTCTGAATTAGAGACAGCTTCCATGTACGTGGAAGGTTCATTCTCTTCTAACAGAATCAGATCATTTTCGTTCGTGACGAGAAATCCATATCTCTCGGGCTCATGACGAACTCTACTTGATCTACGTTGGACTTGTGTTATCGGTTCTGACTCAACAACTTCTTGTGAATCAGATTGTTCCATTTGAAACTCACTTTCAACTTGGTTATCCATATTTTCTTGTAGGTGTACTTTACTCCCACTGATTCCTTTGGAAATAAACTCTTTTTCCAGGAATGTACCATTCCTAGCAACAAACACTTTGTTTTCACTAGGATTGTAAAAGAAATAACCTTTAGTTTCTTTTGGATAACCAACAAAATTGCACTTCACAGATTTTGGTGCTAACTTATCTGAAATCAAGTATTTCACATAAGCTTCGCAACCCCAAATCTTGAGAAAAGACAAATTTGGTCTCTTACCAACCCATATCTCATATGGTGTCTTTTCAACTGCTTTTGATGGAACTCGGTTCAGTGTGAATGCCGCTGTTTCAAGTGCATATCCCCAAAAGGATAGAGGAAGATTTGTTTGACTCATCATCGACCGAACCATATCCAATAAAGTACGGTTCCTCCTCTCAGACACACCATTCCACTGTGGTGTACCAGGAGGAGTTAGTTGTGAGACAATCCCACACTTTCTAAGATGATCGTCAAAGTCTTGGCTCAAATATTCACCACCTCGATCAGATCTAAGTGCTTTAATTGTCTTGCCAAGTTGGTTTTGTACTTCATTTTGGAAGGCTTTGAACATTTCAAAGGATTCCGACTTATGCTTCATTAGATATAGATAACCATATCTACTGAAATCATCAGTGAACGTAATGAAGTATTGAAAACCACCTCTAGCAGTTGTGCTCATAGGCCCACATACATCTGTATGTATGAGTTCTAATAAGTCACTAGCCCTTTCACTGTGACCAGTAAAGGGACTCTTGGTCATCTTACCCATTAAACAAGACTCGCAAGTGTCATATGTTTCAAAAACATCTAGACCCAAAATTCCATCTTTATGGAGTTTTGTAACGCGTTTCTCATTAATGTGTCCTAGACGACAGTGCCAGAGATAAGTGGGATTCACAACATTTGTTCTTATCCTTTTGGTATTTATGTTATATACATGCTCATTATAATCTTCACTAAGGTTCAACAAATAAAGACCATCATGTAAATCCGCATTTGCATAAAACAAGTCTTTATTGAAAAGCAATAAGTGATTATTCTCAATAACACATTTAAATCCTTCCTTGTCCAAACATGAAATAGAAATGATGTTCCTAGACAAATTAGGAACAAAATAACAATTATTCAAAGAAAGAACAAGTCCACTTGGCAACTTGAGCTCGTAGCGACCGACTTCATAAGCAGCAACTCTAGCTCCATTCGCCACATGGAATTCTACCTCGCCCTTCTTGAGCTTTCTACTTCCTTTAAGCCCCTGCACATTCATACAAATGTGAGAACCACAACCGGTATCTAATACCCATGAAGTAGAAACAGAAGTAGAATGAAATATTTCAATAACATAAATGCCTTGATTAGCGGTCTCACCGCCTCTCTTCTTCCTCAAGTCCTCCAAATAAAGCTTGCAATTTCTGCGCCAATGACCAGGCTGATTGCAGAAATGGCATGTGCCTTCCTTTGGAGGCTTTGCCTTGGTAACAGCTTTGGGCTTCTTTGCATCCTTCCCAAACTCTTTGGGTTTGTTTGCTTTACCCTTCTTCTTCTGGATCCTACCCTTTTGCACCATATGGATCCCTTTGGAGCTTGGCTTCTCTTTTATCGTTACTTCAGCGTTTTTCAGCATCCCATGCAGTTCGCTGACCGTTTTGTCCATATCATTCATGTGATAATTCATGACAAAATGGGAGTAACTCTCGGGAAGAGAATTAAGGATCAAATCCGGTGCCAACTCAGGTCTGAGTGGCGAACCAAGCCTCTCCAACTGATCAATGTACCCTTTCATCTTCAGAACATGGGCACTAACCGAACTCCCTTCGGTCATCTTGCACCCAACCAAGGATCTCAAGGTCTCATACCTTTCCCTTCTCGCTTGCTTTTGGAACATTTCCTTAAGCTCTTGAGACATCTCATATGCCTCAAATGTTTCCAGATCCTTCTGAAGTTCCGGAATCATTGATGCGAGCATCAGGCATTGTACATCAATCTGATCATTTTGATGCTTGTGAAAAGCATCCCTTTCAGCTCTTGAAGCTGTGGTGGGTGGAGGGTTAGCAGGCAAAGGCCCATCCAGAACATACAGCTTTCGCTCTTGCTTGAGGACAATTCTCAAGTTGCGATACCAATCTAGGTAATTGGTTCCGTTCAGTTTATCCTTCTCAAGGATAGATCGAATAGAACCGGGATTGCTTGTGTTGGCCATTTATCTACAACAGAAAATATATGCAAAGTTAATTACATAAGAGAATTAAACTCCCACTAAAATTATAAAACCCTTTAAAATATTTAAGTGGGTAAAAGACCCAAAATCCATACTTAACCATAGCACTGCTTTGGCATGTCCCTATGATTAAATATAATTTCGGTAGACATCACCATGTCAATTACATCATTATGTAACTCTTTTAATTTATGAGATGCATGATATCATATATCATATTTAATTTGCATGTTACTCATCTCATCTTTGCCTCGGGTTCAAAACACCATTTTGATTAACCCTTGTTAAACCAATTACAACACAATGAGAATCACCATTTCTCATATTATCGCTTCGCTAAGGTCACAACATGCGTACCCGCTTTGGCGTGGCTACCATGATGCGAACATAGTACTTGACTAGTGTTATACGTAATTGGGTGGCAAAAATATAAACTTCATAAGTTTATTTAGGGTTTATTAATTCCTGTGATTAAAATGTATCTCATACAATACATGGCATTAACATTAATCTTTCTAAGTTAATATTAATTCTAGCATGGCATCCAATGTCATACATTCATCTAGCATGCATATTTCATACTTAGCATGGCATCACATGGCATCAAAATATAAAACATGCAATAGACTCGAAAGACCGTGTTATGGTATGGTTTTATCTACATTGATTTTCATAGGCCAATATGAAAATCAACAAGGCCATTTCCTAGGTGGTTGTAACCATCGCATGGTCACAGCTCTCCCGCACCCCTTGGATCCGTCCTCACGTCTTTGTTCCTTGGCACCATCTCATGGATTTACATATTTTACAAAATTGCAACCTATACAATTTTTTTTAGTAAAATAAAATTTACATAAATACAAACGACTCGCAGGTCGTATTTATATAAAACCATAATAAAATAAAGCATCCACGGGTCCAAAACCATACCACAACACCATGCATAAAATTATCACAATAATTTTACATCTATAAGATTTAGGGTTAAAAAAAAAACTAAACACAATCTTATTGTATTTAAAAGAAATTGATTTGAGAAGAAAAGGTATAGAAGACAATTTCTACATGGCAGCACTAAGGGAACACGGCGTGCAAAACCAGTTTGCACGGCGTGCAACACTTGCACGCGGCCGTGTTCCTCGCTGTTACTCAGCGCACATGAGAAATTTCCGGTTGCACGCCATGCAAAACCAGTACACGGCGTGCAACACACATTTGCACGGCGTGCAACACTTGCACGCCGGCGAGTTATGCACTGATTCTCAGCTTACGGAAACGATTTCCGACTACACGCCGTGCAAAACCAGTACACGGCGTGCAACACACGTTTGCACGGCGTGCAGTGCCTGCACGCCGGCGTGTTCTGCACTGAAAAACAATTCTGCGTCAATTTGTTCAAAACAACAATTCCCAAATCAATTCCAAAACGTTATTCACAATAACAAAGAACAAATCATTCATAATGATCAACATTGAAATCAAATTTCAATTTGTTATTCACAATAACAAAAGAACCCTAAATCAAAACATACAACCCTTACATGCAATTTTGATCTAATCAAAATAACAAATCCAATTCAACCAATGCACAAGTGGCTCTGATACCACTGTTGGGGAATTAATCGCACAAAACAAACATAAAACGCAGCGGATAAAAGATTAATCCCCACCAAGGACCCATGTACATTGCATTGAATCGGAAGGAGGGTTAAAGAATTACCTTAATTCTTTGAAGATTGAATCAAGCAGGAACCAAAATAGCTTCCCTCTACGATTGATCCACACGGAGCAATACGTCCACCGCGTGCTAGCGCCGGATTTGAAGAACAATTCTTCGAACGAGAGAAGAGAGAGCAGAAAATCAGATTTTCCCTTTTCTTTTGGAGGAGAGTTTCGGCTGGTTCACTTGGCTTGTGGTGGCTGGCCGAAATCTGCTTCTTAACATATGGAGCAAATATAGGTTTTCAGGTTTTTATTTCCTTAAATATAAACCCTATTTAGTTAATTATAATTATAACCTAATACACCTATTAGTTATAATTATATATTAACCCACACAATTTAATATTAATTCTCAATTAATATTAAATCAATTCCCCATAATACACATATGTATATATAATATTATAATTAATTATATCTTTATATAATTTAATTATAACATGTAGCATACTTTATGCAATACTAATCACATTAATATTTATATACACATGCATAAATATATATCACTATATATATATATTTATTCTCTTCCTCATTCATAAATTATTATCCCATAATAATTTATACCCGTTAAGATGAACTTCATTTTGCTCTTGTGTGTGACCCCATAGGTTCATATTAATTGGCAATAAGGAAATTACCATAATGTCCTTATAGGTCACAAGCGGACTCTAGCAAGCCATTACGACTACCCAATTAATATGATTGGAATGATCCAATACCTATTTATAGAATGTCATATTCCCTTTTGTCTCTTTGATATCATGATTAATTATAAGACATGGTACACTTGTCAATCTTATATAATTAATCATATGCTTTCTCGATCTCAAAGTAAACTGTTCAGACAAATGAATTGATACTCTTATCAATTATTTGAGCACGGCCATGCATTTAACAGTCTTACTTATCGAGGGGCCCAGTGATATCGCTCTCTTGTTAGAGAGGGACAAAATCCCATATCTGTCACTCACATCCCTAAGCATGAGTCATATTGTACCCAACCACAGCCTTTATAACTACTCTGTTACAAGCAGCGTTTGACTGCGTCAAAGCACAACATGTATTCATCCCGGAATCCATGGTGACCTCAGGTCAAAGGAATCAGTTGATGACACTACTATAATCAAGATCAGTTGTGACACGTGACCATGAACTTGATCTTATAGTGGGTCTCCAGCAACATGTTCTCTAACACATTGCCCGTGAGTATAATCTGTATCTGTATACACTATATTCATCTTATGAATATCCATTATCACTCACACTAGTCTTAGTTTGTTATTATTCCCATAATAACAATCGACTAGGGAAATTTAGAATTACACAATTAATTCATGGATACATTATCATAAATACTAACATACAAATATATATGATAAAATAAGTCTTTATTAATGACTTAAGAAGATTGTTTACATAATCCAACATTGGCTTAGGGCACAATCTCTAACACACGTAAAGTCCTAACACATAAAAGGATGACAGAACCATACCTTGTGTAGGACACCGATATCTAATGTGCGAGGGATCGTATAAGAATACTACAAGTTTATGTCGATTTGATTTTGACATCTTCATCCTAATTGGGGGTTATAACAGCTTGCCAGAGCCCACTTGCAACTTATGGGCCGCATGTCATTTTGTACCTATGGCCAACATACGGATAGACCTATAAGATCGCACACTAAGGAGTTTAGGTCATTTTTGTAACGGACCATTTAATATGTTGGGATTACATATTAATTATTACTGTTGGTGGATTATTTTGTTTCATGGGATTAATTAGTTAAGTCTCAAATAAAATATAATAATCCCATCTTCAGAATTAGTTATAATAGCTTTTCAAATTTATCATATGGTAAATTTGGTTACATTATTATGTTGTAAAGTATGGTAGATATTTTAGTAAAAATATCTAAATATTTTACAAGGAGGAGCATTATGGATATTTTCCCTTTACGTTTCATATATACAAGATGAGATGAAACCCTAATACCTAATGGACATTTAGAGCCACCATTCTCATCTTCCTCTGTCTCTAGGGTTTAATGAAACTTGAGAAGCAAAATTATTTTGGCTACTTGGGAGGAATTTTGGTTTGGCGATAGCACACACATTCCGCCAAGGAGACTCCTTGTGCATTGTGGTGGAGCGGCAACAGGTGAAGCTCTAGTCAAATCAAGTTTTTTAGCAAGGACGACTAACATAAAAATCCTTTTCTCCTTTTTATTTTCTTGTGGATCCGTAATCTAGCAAAGAGATTTGGGTACGAACCCTAGTTAGTAAGCAATTTCTTCCACAAATCTTTTGTTTACTGACGGGGATAAGTTCCAACACAACACACTGTTGTAACCTCATGTTTGCCCCTACCTAGTTTTTACAGTGCTACTGTTGCCTCTAGTCGGTGTAGTGCCATTGTTGATTCTATTTGCTGATGTAGCGCCATTGTTGATTCAGTTTGTCGATGCAGTGCCTGTGCTGCCGTTTTCATTGTAGCAACACACTGGTTGCTTTTGTATGTCTTGTAGCACCAATGCCATTGTTGATCTATTTGTTGATAAAGCACCATTGTTGATTCTATTTGTCGATGCAGTGCATGTTCTGCCCCTTTCCACATTATCAACACACCAGCAGCCATTGCATTCTTTTGCCTCCACACCAGCTAATCCTCCACTATTCTAGACATAATTGATTTCTCTGCATATTCATCAGCCCTATATCGGGTAGTGACTATGGTAGCTCCATCGTACTCTATATGGTTACTATAAGAGAGAATGAAAATTTTAAACCTTGTCAAATTTTGTATCTTAGTGCAGTATCCAAGGTTGAACCCATTACATATAAAATTGCTTATTGTTGGAGAATTTAATGCTCTATACAAAAGTGGCATTTGGGAATTAGTTGCGGCACTGGTGCATGCTTATGTTGTTGGATGTCGTTGGATTATTCGGAATAAAAATTGCATAGAAATGGAGTTTAACGTATGTAATACAAAACCAATTTGATGTTTATGTTAATGCTCAATTTATTCTATTTATATACTTTTTTTTTATTTTCATTTATTTTAAATGTGAGATTGATACAGTCTCCTAAGTCTATCAGGAGAAGGATTAAATAATTATCTAATTAAATAAATAATTGATAATTATCTAATTGGTTTAAACATTTATCAAAATAATTCCAATTTGGATCGAATCGGTCCTGATCTCATTGAGTCATGGCGGATTGTTCTATTTCTTTCAATATTTTTAAGACCAAAACTACACGGAAGAATTTTATATTCATGAAACTTATACTTCCGTGGTACAAACAGCACTTTGATTGGCAATTTCTCAGTATCTCAGCACAAAAGTCAAACTGCATGGGTAGTGGCCTACACATTAAATCAAACAGAAAGCATGTTGAGTGTTTATTTTCAGCCATTAATGGTGCCACTAACTAAAAGTAGGGGACAACACGACACAACACTGTAAACTCCAAATCAAAACACTAATTACATATTTTAATCATCGATTAACATTAAAGTGTCTCATTTAAATCACCTTCTGTCAGAACAATCTGTATGTGTTCGGTAATCATCATTCTTAGTCGCAAGTTTGATATTTTACTTGCTAATTGACTTTATATATATATATATATATTACTACATCATTTGTATGAGAGGGACAACTTATGTAGAAATTAATCTGATACTAAAATTAGAGTAAAATAGTACCTTTGCAGAGTTCTATCCTGATTAGAAAATAGACTCCTTGATATGGAAGGATTGTAGTCTCCCAAATACTGGATTTTTTGCTTGGTAGGGAATTTTCTATTATGCCATCAGAAGTCCCCCCCTCAGTCTGGTTCAAGCCTTTTAAGGTTGAAAGTTACTCTAAGCCGAATGCGGCTTGGTCCACATGTGGTATGTGTTTGACTGGATGAAGAGCAATTTTCCTTGTTAAGGATTTGATTCGGTTTCCAGTATTGTTGTGCTTTAACCTTTCCTGCACTGCTCTGTTTGGGACCAGGCTAAGATCCTTCACATGAACAGACCCACCACTTTTAGGAACCTGCTATAGGTTTTTCCTTTCAAGTTTGTAGGGTTTTGCTTGTTCTGAACCCGATGAAGTTATCGATTCAACGAGTCCACGCTCACCGCACCAATGACGAATTATGTGAAAATTCATACCCGCTAGGGGGTTTCTCGTTTTGAAAAAGACTAGGTCAGGACCTGCAAAACAAGACAAAGATACTCCGACGCTTAAATCAGTAAGAGATCAAGAAGCAGTAGAGTAAAATAAGAGAGTTTATTCTATGTATACCTTTTGAGCTAGAGAGCCTTTATATAGGCTCCAAACTGTCCTAATTAGATTAGGATTGATATTCTTATTTGACCAATAGGAAAGATTCCTAATTAGAGTAAAATAGTACCTTTGCAGAGTTCTATCCTGATTAACATATAGACTCCTTGATATGGAAGGATTGTAGTCTGTCAAATACTGGATTCTTCGCTTGTTAAGGAATTTTCCATTAAACCATCAGATAGTTATAATTATTTATGGTAATATGCTCCTTACTAATTAGTAGGAAACATATTACCAATAAAATATTTTATTCTAAGGAGATATTTATAATTACTATCCAAATTTTCGGGTTTTTTTTTTTTTTTTTTTTTTTGCTAATACGTTGATATATTTTTTATTTTCTTGTAACTATCAAGATATGTGTTTTACAGTACTAATAAATGATCAGGAGATCACATATACAAGGTAATTGTTACCAGAAATTGTCTATGTTTTCGACCAGCAAAATCATAATTGATATTGTCAATTAAGTAATTAGTATCATCCATTAAACACAAAACATTCATGCATGAGACACACAAAAAAAAGAAAAAAAAAAAAGGCCCATATCATTTGACATGATTGCGAGATGGAAAAGCCAACATAACTCTTAATCAATATACATCCATTAGATCTATAGTTGTAATCAATTATTTAAAAGTTGACTAAAGTTGCGATGAACAAAAGGGTATTGTAAATTATGCTCCTACTTGTGTCAGCTAAAGTTAAATTTTATTTTAATACTGGAACAGTTTTATCTAGTGATTTAACACAAAAACTTATATTTTTATTTCTTTTCAGAAAGTTTCATTAATAGATTAATTTTGGAAATGGGTTATTAATAGTTTTGGTTATTTAAAATTTTTTACCTTTTATTTTGTTTAAGGTATAAGTAAAATATATATATCAATTTAAAAATAAATTTTAAACAAAATTATATTTAAAATTAAAAATTATACAAAATTGGCGGTCTCATGGATTGTTTTAGGTGGATCCCTTTGTTAAGAGATAATATTCAAGGTTTTTCGGGTACCTTCTAAGTGTTAGAGGCGCGCTCTTGCAATTAATTAAGATCTCTTAAATCCATTAAATATGAAAATTAAACTTAACTTTTGACTTTGAAGAATATTGGAGAATAAATAATAGTCGCACATTGAAAATTAATATGACTAATTAAGAGTATATAAGTGGTGTTAATTAAGTTTTATCATAAACTAATTAGTTTTGTATATATTACATGTGTTCAAACCCACATGTATTCTTATTTATATAGTTAGACCAACACTTTCAAAGTTCATAAAAGTCTCTTCATATATAGTCTAAGAGCTTAGTGTTAATTTTATGTAATTAGGCTTTATAGTTTATATACATATTTTAATTTATGATCCACTTAAATTAGATTAAGACTTAATTTAGTTAGTATAAATAAAATATATTATTCAATTTTCAAAAAAGCTTTTTCCCATACAACACTCTAGCCTCCAAAACTCCCTCTAGTCATTTTACTTTGTAGCTTAGCCGTTCTTCCTCCTGAACATGTCGGTGTAAGATCTACGCACGACCGATGATGTGTGATTGCATTTCAATCTTTATTTCCGCTGCATTTACTATAGTGGAATCTGCACTACAAGAAGTAACCGAATTCCCTTGATTCAGATTTACTTGTGTGTATTTCCAATATTGGTATAAGAGCCGATAGGTGTTTTATCGTTTTTAATGCCCAATTGATATATTTTTGGTGTATTTTTCGAGCTAGATAATTATTTTGGGGAAACATAATTTTTTGGTGGCTTGATTCATGTGTTTTTCGGATTGTTTTTTGAAAATGAGAAGGATTTGCGTTGAAATCATTGATTTTTTATGAAAATAAATTCTGATCTGAATTGAATGAGTTTCAGTCTCACCAATGAGAGTTTGAGCCAAAAACTCAATTTTTCGATTGACTTGTGGATAAACGGACCCTAGCACTGCGATTAAAGACCTAAAAAACCCTAAGATGAATGAAATCTAGAGGGAAAAATCGACTGAGAAGGTGGCATGTGGCATGGACCTATTGTCATCAAACGTGACGTGCTAGGATTGGTTCATTGTGCCGCATGGTGTGCTTGCGTTGCATATGGTAGATGCATTTGTGGGCACATCTGGTATCCATATGACGACATTTGGCCATCGATTTTTTCTAGAATAACTTTTTTGCAATTTTTCTGAATTTTTTTATTAATTTTGTGTAGGGATTTTGCACCGGAAATCAACCGATAAAGCGAAAATACGCGTTGATTTCCTCAAATCCGTGCCCAGGAGCAATTGATATGGAAATTGAAAACAACAAAACAAAATTGAAGAAACTGAGATTCTCACCAGAAAATCTCTTCAAGAGATGGCTGCAGAAATCGAATCCAACTTCCTCCACGTTCACGTACACGAACGGCGATAGAACATGACCCGTGCTAGCGAGAGGATCGGCCAGAATGGAGAGTTTAGAGGCTGGAATTTTTCTGCTGTTCCAAGGGATGTGTTGGCCGAAAATTTTACTAGGGATTTAACCTAGTAGACCAAATTCCTCTAAGGAATTTTGGGCCCAATTTCTCATTTATTTTACGTGGGCTTTTCATTTTTTAAACCCAAGTCCAATTTAATTCTCTAGGTCCAGTTTAATTCCAAATGTAATTTTAATCCAACATGTATGTCAATATGTTATACCATATAATATATGACAAATATTTAAATTAAAATTAATTTGACCAATTAATTTAACTAAGAGATTAATTTAGACTTTCATAAAATAAAACACATATAAACCTATACATGTAAAATATTTCCACCTAGGAAATAATCTCATAAATTAATTCATTGAATTAATTATAAGAAGGCCAATACAAATATTAATCATATTAGTTTGATCAATCCAACTGATCGGTATAATATAACTAATACAATCCTCTATTTCCGGTGCTGTAAGCGCCGGAAATTTCTATACTTAAAAAAAAAGTTTATGGTCGTACGACTATCATTACAGTTGTGCGACAGTAATTTAAAAATTACAGTCGTACTACTGTAATGTCGTAAAAGTTGCAGGAGCCCATACCTCTGCAGCAGAAAATGGAGGAAAGAGAATGAGCATTAATTGCTCCGTTGTTGCAGCAAGTGAGTAGGAAAAAGCAAAGATAAAAGAGAGGAAAGGGAGGAGAGAAGCAACAATTGGATTTCTGGTGGAAAAATTTAGAGAGAGAAAGGAGAAAAGAGAGAAAGAAAAAAAAGAGGACCGAAACCCACAAAACTCATCTTTTCCTCTTTTATTTTCTTTTAATTCTCAGAATTAGGATTAAAACTTGTTAGAAATCCTTAGGTTAATCAATTAACTTCACAATCAAATCAAAATCCGGACTTAAATCATCAGAATCCCTTGCAATTTGGATTTTTGGACATAAAGCCCTCAACTTCAATTTCAAAGCAAAAGTGCGAATTTGTTAGGATTGGAGCGACGCCAGGGGTCAAAACGACTTGGATTAGCTTCTAAAAAGGTATACACTTTTTCTCCTTTCATTTTTCTCGCTTTCTGGGTGTTTGAAGTGAGTTTTGTGCATTTTCTGCTGCATTTTCGTGCTTTCGCTTCTGTAAATTAAGAACAGTCGCACGACTGTTCTTAGTTTTGTTGAACAGTCGTACGAATGTATATACAGTCGTACGAGTGTTCTTAATTTCCAGATTGTTTTTCTTCCATTCTGATTCAGAATAAATTTTGGTGAAATCTTGATCCTAAACCTTTTACAGTCGCACGACTGTAAACTACAGTCGTACGACTGTAAACTACAGTCGTACGACTGTAGTTACAGTTGCGCGACTGTAACTCTCGTTCCAGAATCAAAATTTCAGCTTTACCCGATAAAAATTTTCAAAAATCCATAAAAATTCAGAAAACTCCGAAAATCCCCAAAATGAATTTTGTTGTGTGCATTCACGATCATAGATTCAATTTTCAGTAAAATTGCATTTAGAACAATTCAACGATGGAGACTCGGTTCTCCCGAAAACCGACCCACTTAATATGTAAAAATGCATGTAAACCGGAAAAATTGTTTTCAAAATGATTTTCCCACAAAACCAAAAATACAGGGACGTTTCAAAACGTTTTCCAATTCTAACCGGGCCGGCTAGCCGAGCCAACCCAGTTATCCCCTAAATGCATGCCCCCAATACTTGATTTCCCAATTCTGTCTATTTGAGTCCTAGTTGTGGCGTGCCGTATAAATTGTGCTAACCTTTGTTTTGCAGCTTTTATTTATATTTATTTTTTATTTTACTTGCATTTTAATAGAATAAATCGTGTATTTAGGCGGTTGTAAATTTTTTTTTTTTAGATTCGTGTGTATTCTAGGTGATTGTACAAGTGAGGCGAGATTTTTTATTTTTCCATTCGATTTGGTTGTAAGCCAATTAATATTCATTTCTTTTCCTTACTTTTGTATTAAATATTTGTATGCGCGCTGTATGCCCTTTTATATTCAATAAAATTGACTTTAGATTTTTGAAATACCATTTGAGAACATTGGCAATATTTAATTTAATTAGACATGAAATAAGGGACTTGTCCGGACCCGAATCTCTGGATAATGGAGCGGCCGTTCGTCCGGTTCAGCTACCTTAAGAATTTCCCTGTTAAGCTGAGCCGGGTGGCGACTCTACAATATTCATCAAGACTTAGGTCTCGGTTCTTTTATGCATTAATTCCATTTATTTTCTAAAAACGTGTTTTCTATTTA
This sequence comes from Euphorbia tirucalli, assembly GCA_039660915.1. NCBI lineage: Eukaryota > Viridiplantae > Streptophyta > Magnoliopsida > Malpighiales > Euphorbiaceae > Euphorbia > Euphorbia tirucalli. The sequence continues at coordinate 35,327,522 of CM077636.1, read as the reverse complement.
TAAAAACCCTACGCGAGGGAGGGGTCCGCCCGAGATCGTGGCGCCCCTTCCGAAAGGGAGTCTCGCGTCTCGTCGAGAACGCGTCGTCCGCTTACAGTGGCGACTCTGTTGGGGAATTGTTCGAAAAGTTTTCTTAAAAACTTCAAAGAATTTTGACAAGCCCTGAAAAGTGTCTAATTAAAATAAGGCGGATGATTCTCTTATGGTATTTTATTTGCATTTTAGTTAGCCATTTTTGCATTAGTTTAGGTATCCTTTTATAGCCCGGTGGATTATTGAAGTGTCGCCTAAGTTCCTCTTGGTCTTAGGGGCACGAATACGAAACAACACTCCTAGCCTAGTACGAACCCCTTCGCTAGGACCCTTGAGTGGGGAGAAGTGAGGAGTATATCTTGCTATAAGAGCCTTGATGTTATCCCGACTTTGATCGAACCCATATAGGCAGCCCTAGTTGGATTCCTTTAGGATACCAAAATAATTGTGTGAATAATAATAAAATCGCGCCTTCATCACCCCTGGTTGGTGATCGAAGTGAGCCCCGCCTAGGACTCGGTTAGAAATTTTTGAGACCAACCACGTTAGAGGAATAAGGTTGGAAGAATTCGTTTTACTTGCTATGTGTTTCTCGTCGTCTCGTGACACATCGCCATTGCTACCTACGCGTGCATAACATACCATAATCAACATTTTCCATACATGTGACATACCATACATAAAACATTTTTGCGTGATGCTAACCCACATTTTTATGCAGCCATTTGCAGTTTATTTTCGTGTGAAAACATTAAAATCATCTATTTGCCATTCATACTAACAATTTCTTTTTCAGCCATAGCATTATATTTGTGTGATTAGCATTATTTCACATAACATACATAACATCATTATGTGTGTCATGCATCCTAACCCACGTTTTCGTACAGCCATTTGCATATTGTGTGACATGTTCATTCACCACATTTCACTTAAATTAAATTAAGGGGCATTTCAAGGACTCCTATCATGACCATCCCATTCCATTTCATAACATATCGGGTACCCAAAATTACCCCGTGTTTTACCGATGCACCGAATTGCATTCGGCCATTCCACCAAAATCATTTCATTCAATAAAAGCCACAACAGTCTTAGGCCCTATTTTCGTGTAACAATTTACATGATACATTTCATGACATCACACCCATTTATCATAAACATCATATAACACCGTAGTCCACATCCGACCAATTCATGACATTAATTTACCATTCAAGGTACTCCCCGAGTGCCCAATTAGTATACACATAGGTCCACAACTTCACCAAATCATGAAAGGCGTTCCTCGAATGCCGAATCCTTGTCCGTGTCCCTGTTACATGTGACTTTCTCATAACATCATTCCATATCATATGCTCAAAAGCATCAAGATCTTGTCCGTGGGCCCCGCCCATGCGACCATTTCATATCATCTCATAGACCTACAAACCATCAAAACTACATCTGTGTGCCGGTATACACGCGACCCTTTCACGAATTCATTAGGTGCCCCGAAGGCACCGAAGCTCTGTCCGTGTGACGGCCCACACGTGACATTCTTGCATAAGCATTGGGCGTTTTTGGAATGCCCCAAAAAGAAGAAAGATAATAAAAAGAAAACATTCATACCATCATTTCATGCATAATCCCACTCCATTCATTTCAAGCATTCTCAATGCCTTAATTTTCATGTCACATCACGTCATTCATTCACAACCCTAATACCTCCTGTCTACTCCCAAGCAGAATATACTGGAGCGACCTTGGACAAGATCCCAAGCTTCAAGGGCAGCTAGGAGACAGAGGGTAGTTGAGAGTGATAGTGATTCTAAGCCTGGGGAAGGAGTGAATATGGCAGAACAGACACCAAGCATGGCTGATGTTTTGAGAGACTTCTTCAGATCCCAAGACTTCTGCGACATGTTGAAGGAAGAGATGCGGGCAGTCGTGAGGGAAGCTGGTGAGGCCGGTGGTAGTGGAGCCGGGAAAGAAAAAGAAGCTGAGTCATCTCAACATGGTGGTGACGCTTCAGCTAGCCTGGAAAAGCTGCAAGAGATAGAGGCAGCTATGGAACAGAGGATGAAAGCCAAGTGCACTGAACTAGACGAAGTTATGGCCCAGTTGAAGAAGGGGGTCAGTATCAGTGCTGAATCCAAGAAAGGGGTGAATGTGGATGCCATGATCAGTAAGGGCATCGAGACATTCTCCATTGGCTTCCAAGTGCCGAAGATCCCTACTTACAAAGGGATGGGCTTGCCGGAGGCCCATGTGAATTTATATGCCCGAGTTATGCTAACGGCGGGCGCCACGAAGCAGCAGCTGATCAATTTATTCCCCACCACACTGGAGGGAGGTGTTTTAGGATGGTATAACTCACTGTCAGAGGAGGAGCAATCTGATTGGGAAGTTTTGTCTATGGCCTTCATTAAATACTACAACTTCAACACCAAAATCCAGGTGAAGCTGTATGATTTGGAGAGGGTGAAGCAGAAATTCAATGAGCCCTTTGATGAATATTACCAGAGGTGGATGAATAAGATGATCCTCCTAAAGAACCGCCCTAATGAAGATGAGCTTATACAGAAGCTCATTAACGGTAGCAAAGATATTTTCAAGAACAACATGAAATTCCATCCCTTCAAGGAGCTCAGTGAGGTTTACAGTATGGCTATGAAGATAGAGAGGGATGAAGAGGAGAAGCCGACTGGTCACAAGGGAGGAAGAAGCACAGGGTACACCTCGGGGTATAGATCAACCGCAGCAGCTGGGTCTGGCAGTGGTTCTGGTTCAGGTGCTAGTGGCAAGCAGGGGCAATCATCAGAGGTGAAGTAGGTTGAAGTAGCTACTGTGAATCAGCAGCAAGGCAACCAGAATAGGGGTCTTGGAGGACAAGGCATAATGCCTTGGACTCTTACTTTAGCAAAGATATTCGCCAAGTGTAGGAATGGTGGCCTGCTATAGTCTTTTAGGCCATTTGAGAAGCCGTTTGAAGCTGACAAAGATAATTTCTGCACTTATCATGTAGTGATAGGCCATCGAACCAACAACTGCTACAAGCTAAGGGATGCTATCCAGAAGCTCATCGACGAAGGAACGCTGGAAGAGCCAACCAAACCTAGCACTAAAACCAACCCACTACCGACATTTGAAAAGAGGGTTAACATGGTCCAGTCAGGGTTGCCGGCTAACTTTATATTTGCACAAGTTTTGCAAGCGAACCCTACGATTCAGGCAGTGGCGGTAGGGGAACCCGAAGTGGAACCCAAATATGAGGAAAAGGAGGGATGTAAGGAGATCAAGCCCATAAGTCTGGATGATCTCGACTCCAAAGATGAGTATGAAGAATTTGACAGAAGAGAGGCAGTCAAACTCCCAGCTGTTGAAAAGCTGAAGATTCAAGAAGTGCAGCACGTGACCCGAAGTGGAAGGGTATATCAGCCGACAGATCAGATGAAAGATAAAGCACCGATGAATGGGTCAGGCAGTACTTCGGCGCCGGAAGGAGTTGAGAAGGAGGACCTAGTCATTTCCCAACTGAAGAAAACTCCTACTCAAGCTAGCTTATGGCACTTGCTTCTGACCTCCAAGGAGCACAGGGCTGCTCTAGTGAAGAAACTATCAAAGATTGAATTCTCCCCTATAGCTTCACCAGAGGCTATGTGCTGTTTGTTAGACAAAGTTTGTGTTGGGGGTCCTGATATTGTCTTCTCCGAGAAAGACCTGCCTGCTGAAGGGAAGGCCCACAACAAGGCTCTTTATGTCAGGGCCTATGTGATGGATAAGGTCATGCCTTGCGTCATAGTGGATGATGGGTTAGCACTGAATATTTGTCCACTAAAGATGTTGCCATTTTTGGGGCTGAGTAAAGAAGTGCTAAAGAAATCCTCAACATTCATACGAGCATATGATGACTCTAAAGAATGGTGATAGGGACATTTGAGGCGGAAGTAGAGGTTGGGCCAGTTAGGTCCATAGTAGCTTTTACAGTGATTGATATCCCAGTCACATTTTCCCTGTTGCTCGGGAGGCCCTGGTTCCATCCTTTGGGAGGTGTCGCCTCCACATTGCATCAAAAGATCAAGTTCTCTATGAACGGTAGAATCGTGACTGTTGAGGCGGATGCCCAGTCGATGGTAGCTGCAGTGAATGAAGAGGTGGTTCCCTTTGGTGGATTTCAAGTCGCTGTGATTACAGAGGAAGCGACCACGGATGCCCGTATGATCCTTTATGAGAATTACATGTCGGAGTGGCTATCCCGGTATCTGTATAAGCAGAACTTTGTCCCAGGAATGGGACTCGGAATCAACTTGCAAGGGGTTCCGGAATTTAAGATCGACTCTAGGATTTCAAAGCAGTATGGCCTTAGTTATGAAGAAGGAGCATCTGAGCGGAAGAATCTAAGAAAGGGCAAGAATGGGAAGATTATGATGGAGCCATTTCTAAAGGTAGGAGAAGGCCTTTACAAGGGTCAGGCTGAACCGGTAATGGTTGGAAATGTCGAGTATCCTGGCTTCGAGATCTTTACTGATGTCGTGGATTTTGATAAAAGCCGGGAAGAGCCAGTAGCCCCTGTAATGGTGGAGGAAGCAATTGCTGAATCTGAAATTTTGAAAGGAGAATCATTTGAGGTGTTAGCAGAAACCATAGAGGTGGCCGAGGAAGAAGATGAAAAGAAGACCTATGCCGAAGCTGTAGAAGTGATCTTGGGAGCTTTGACTGCTGCATTAACCAAATCTTTTAGGAAGTCCAAGGAGGGATTCGGCGAAAAATTAATGGCTAAAGTGAATTTAGACTCTGTGGTCGCTGAAATTGCCAAGATTATGGAAAAAGCTAAGATGCAAGTGACTGGAAAAGAAGCAGAGAAAGCTGCAGCCCCGGATGATGCTCTGGAAGGGAAGATGGAAGCTGATGAAGAACAAGGCCCTCCGCCTGTGGAGGATGAAAATGATTTTGTTGTATCTATTTCTTCCATTTTCAATGTAAGTGATTCACTTTATGATAAGTTCAATGCAATGAAATCCCAGTTTGCTTACTTGTGTGAAGTTTATCCTGATAATTCTGTGCATGCATTTAAATCACCATCAAGCATATTTAGCATATATGACACTGCATTGCATGAAATCAATATAAGTACAGATGAAAACCCTAAAATGGTACTCATTTCACATGAGCTAAAATCCGAGGAAGAGAAAGAATTAATAAGAATACTCCAAACACATGTTAAAGCTTTCGCCTAGTCGTATGAAGACATGCCAGGTGTGGATACAGAAATAGCAGTGCACAAAATCCCAACGGACCCCAAGTTCAGACCAGTAAAGCAAAAGTTGAGAAGACAAAGGCCGGAATGGGCAACGCTGGTGAAAGAAGAAGTGGCTAAACAGATAGATGCCAGGTTTCTCGAAGTGGTGGGGTATACAGAATGGCTAGCCAACATTGTCCCTGTGCCTAAAAGGATGGAAGGGTCAGAGTATGCGTCGACTACAGGGACCTGAATAAAGCATGCCCAAAAGATAACTTTCCACTGCCCCATATCGACGTCCTAGTTGATACAGCAGCAAAAGCGGCAATGTACTCTTTCATGGATGGCTTTTCAGGGTACAATCAGATTTTGATGGATGTGATCGATAAGGTGAAAACATCGTTCATCACAAAGTGGGGTACTTTCTGCTATAGAGTGATGCCCTTCGGGTTAAAGAACGCCGGTGCCACTTATCAGAGGGCTATCACAACTCTGTTGCATGATATGATTCACAAAAAAGTCGAAGTGTACGTCGATGATATGCTTGTTAAATCAACAACCCGGGAGGAACATCCTGTTATCCTGGATAGATTTCTAACACGCATTGGAGAGTACAACTTGAGACTTAACCCCAAGAAGTGCATATTCGGGGCCACATTAGGGAAGCTGTTGGGCCATGTAGTCAGCCAGAGGGGGATAGAAATAGACCCAGACAAAATCAAGGCCATCCAAGATATGCCAGCTCCAAAGACAGAAAAGGAAGTCAGATCGTTCCTGGGTTCCTTACAATATGTCAGTCGCTTCATTACATGGTTGACTTCCACTTGTGAGCCAATATTCAAGCTATTAAAGAAAGATCAGCTGATTGTGTGGGATGACAAGTTTCAACTGGCATTCGAGAAGATCAAGGCTTACCTAGTAAAACCACCAATATTGAGTCCTCCAATTCTAGGAAAGCCTCTGATTTTGTATTTGGCAGTTGAAGAATCCACTATAGGGGCAATGCTTGCACAAGAATAAGATGGTAAGAAGGAATATCCTATCTACTACCTTAGCAAAAAAATGGCTAGAGTACGAAACCAAGTACACACTAGTGGAAAAGACATGTGTGGCGATGATTTGGCTAACCAAGAAGCTGTGCCACTATTTCCAATCCTACAAGATACAAGCCATGGCTAAGGCAGATCCAATGAAATATCTCTATGAAGCACCAGCATTGGTCGGGAAGCTATCCAGGTGGTTGCTACTTTTGTCTGAATTCGACATCGAGTAAATCACGAAGAAAACCATTAAAGGGCGAGCCGTGGCAGAGTTTCTGGCAAACATGCCCCTAGAATCAGATTACACAGAGAATCTAGAATTCCCTGATGAGCAACTAGCCATGGTGGAAGTGAAAAGGTGGGTCATGTGCTTCGATGGGGCAGTGAATAGAAAAGGTGCTGGAATTGGGGTACTTATAACAACACCGGATGGTGAGGTCATTCCTTTATCCAAGAGGCTGGTCTTTCCTGTAACCAATAATGGGGCGGAATATGAAGAATGCTTGCTTGGAATGGAGGCTCTATTAACCTTAGGGGCAAATGATGTTTTAATTGTCGGTGATTCACTTCTAGTGATCAGGCAAGCTTAGGGTGAATGGGAGCTAAAAGAAGAAGCTTTGCGGCCTTATTTGGAGCTCCTACAGTTCAGAAAAGGTTTATTTAGACAGTGTGAATTCAGACATGTCCCCAGGGATGAGAATAAGATGGCTGATGCATTAGCTACTTTGTCCTCCATATGGGAAAATCAAGAAGAAACACAAGTTCAACCACTGGTCATAGCCACTTCCAGACATCCTTGCTTTGAAGTGCACGAAGTGATGGAATTATCAACTGAAGAAAAGCCATGGTTCTTTGACATTTACCAGTATGTTAAGGAGGGGAGGTATCCCAAAGAGGCTAGCACTGCTGATAAGTTGACCCTAAGAAAGCTGGCTAGTCAATTCAGAATCTTCGAAGACAAGTTATACAAAAGAACAACACATGGAGTCCTTTTAAGGTGTCTAACATAGCAAGAAGCAGAAGAAGTGATGCAGCAGGTACATGCATGATCTTGTGGGCCACATATGAGTGGACTTGCCATGGCCAGGAAGATCATGAGACAAGGGTATTTCTGGATGACAATGCAAGCAGATTGTATAAGAAAGGTGAAGAGATGTCATTAATGTCAGATCTATGCAGACATTAGTCATCTTCCTCCACTTGAACTTCAGAATCTAGCATCTCCTTGGCCGTTTTCAGCATGGGGGATAGATATGATTGGTGAAATTCATCCAGCTGCATCTAATGGGCACAGATTCATAGTTGTAGTAGTTGATTATTTCTCTAAATGGGTCGAAGCAGAATCCTTCACTTATGTGACAACCAAGCAAATGGTCAAGTTCATCCATAAGAACATTTTCACTCGGTATGGGATTCCTCATCACATAGTAACTGACAATGGAGTACAGTTTCAAGGGGCAACGACTGAGATACTTGCAGAACATGGTATCGAACATCATAAGTCTTCTCCATACAGGCCATAGGCTAATGGTGCAGTGGAAGCAGCTAACAAGGCAATAAAGAAGATCTTATCAAAGATGGTAACCACTTACAGAGATTGGGTTGATAAACTGCCTTATGCTCTTTGGGGTTACAGAACCAGTGTCAGAACGCTGACAGGAGAAACTCCTTATGCCTTGGTATATGGAATGGAAGCAGTATTGCCAGTGGAAATAGAACTCAAATCGCTCAGAGTTGCCCTGGAAGCTCAATTACTAGAAACTAAATGGGTTCAAGCCAGATATGAATGATTGGCAGCACTAGATGAAAGGCGACTGAAGGCGCTAGATCATCTTCAGATGTACCAGCGCAGAATGGCCAGAGCCTATAATCGGAATGTGAAGTATTCCAAACGGCAGTTGAAAGCAGGGGACTTGGTTCTAAAGCAGCTAAGTTCTTCAAATGTCGATGTTAGGGGCAAGTTCAGACCCAACTGGGAAGGACCCTATGTGGTGAAGAAGGTACTGACAAAAGGCGCTGTCAGCATCATTGACATGGATGGAAACGAGTTCACTAATCCTATCAACCAGGACAGGCTAAAGCTTTATCATGTATTAAAAAAAAAGAGAGAGGTCTGCTAGGCTGAAAACTTGAAAAGAGCTGTCCAGGCAAAAATTAAGACATGAGAGAAAATAATCAGTCGAAAAACCTGAAAAGGACGACTGATGACGGGTTCTGGCTCAGTGTGGAATATGTATCATTTAGGAACCAGCTCGTTTCAAATGTACTCATTTTGACTTCATCAATAAACTAATGTGTTTCCTTAAATATATTTGCATGGTTATGACAATGCACAAACAAAGTTGTCATGCATAAACACACATTTAAAGAAAGCACTTTGCATTCAACTGATTGAAATTCTCGCATTATTTAACAAGTGAAAATGTATTAAATACATACAATTTGAAATCTTTTGCCGACCCTTAAGATCCAGTTCATCTTCCTGAAAGAGCAATAAAATGGTCATGGTGACATTTCAATCATCTTAAAAAAAAAAAAAAAGAGGAGCTCGCTGAGGTGAAAACAGAAAAGGCACCTCAGGCAAAAATTAGAGCGGCCTGCTAAGCTGAAAACCCATATTGGGTAGTTTAGGCAAAAGTTAGGGCATATGAAAAAGCTCGCTAAGGCAAAAACTGAAAAGGCACCTTAGGCAAAAATTAGAGCAGCTCGCTGGGCTGAAAATCCGTATTGGGCAACCCAGGCAAAAATTAGAGCACTTGCAAACTTATAGTTTCCCCACAAAGCAGGAAAAGCAGAATGTCCCCAACATTCCCCACAGAAGTCATCACATCGACTCCCCACAGAGTCATCACATAATTCCCCAGTAGAATCTACATGAAGAACACCATAATTATTTCCCTAATCAAGTCACTACACTCTTCCCCAGTGGAATCTCTGTAAGGACTATGATTATCTCCCCAGCAGCGTCACACATCCCTAATAGTCGCCTCATTCCTTCGACAATCACCAAGCAAAGCCCCAAAGAAAGCACAATCAACCAGGGGCACGGCATATCCTTCTCCAGCGGAAGGCGGAAACGTCAAATGACGGAAAATGCATACACGTACACATGCATCATCTTGCATTCATACATTGCATACATCGATCACTCATCCCCACCTAGTCTTCATTCTTAATTGAAGGGGCAAAAATTTTTGTTTAAAAATCTCTCGATCAAGGAATGAAGACTTGCTATCTAAAGTGCAGGAATTCATCATCTCCAACTTCAAATCCTCAGCAGATCCACCTCGAGTAATGCAAACTCGGTATCAGCCCAGATCGGCTTCATCATCTATTTCCCCAGCAGATCCACCTCGAGTAATGTGAACTCAGTATCGGTCCAGATCAGCTTCATGTATTTCCCCAGTAAAACTTGCCTTCGGTAACCTAGACCCGGTATCGACCAATTTCTTCATCAACTTTGCCTCGAGTAATGTAAACTCGATATCGGCTTAATCACCTTCCTTTGCCTCGGGTAACATAAACCCGATATCGGCTAATCCATAATTTCATCTTCCTTTGCCTCGGGTAACCTAAACCTGATATCGGCTTATTCCTTCCTCAGCTTTGCCTCGGGTAACCTAAACCTGATATCGGCTTATTCCTTCCTCAGCTTTGCCTCGGGTAACCTAAACCTGATATCTGCTTATTCATTCCTCAGCTCTGCCTCGGGTAACATAGACCCGATATCGGCTTAAGCGCATTTCATCTTCCTTTGCCTCGGGTAACCTAAACCTGATATCGGCTTATTCCTTCCTCAGCTTTGCCTCGGGTAAACTAAACCTGATATCGGCTTATTCCTTCCTCAGCTTTGCCTCGGGTAACCTAAACTTGATATCGGCTTATTCATTCCTCAGCTCTGCCTCAGGTAAAATAGACCCGATATCGGCTTAACCGGATTTCATCTTCCTTTACCTCGGGTAACCTAAACCTGATATCGGCTTATTCATTCCTCAGCTCTGCCTCGGGTAACCTAAACATGATATCGGCTTATTCCTTCCTCAGCTCTACCTCGGGTAACATAGACCTGATATCGGCTTAACCGTATTTCATTTTCCTTCGCCTCGGGTAACCTAAACCTGATATCGGCTTATTTCCTCCCCAGCATCGCCTCGGGTAACCTAGACCCGGTATCAGCCTATCTCATCAGAAGATTCATTCCAGTGTTCGCGGCACTTTGATTCGCGCTCTCAAATTCATCATCTCAGGGGTTCTAAACCTGGAGCTAGATGTCAAATTTGATCACGCGAGGGGCAGCTGTAAGCGTTGGAATTTTCTATACTGAAAAAAAAAGTTTATGGTCGTACGACTATCCTTACAGTCGTGAGACTGTAATTTAAAAATTACAGTCATACGACAGTAATGTCGGAAAAGTTTCAGGAGCCCATACCTTTGTAGTAGAAAATGGAGGAAAGAGAAGGAGCATTAATTGGCTCCGTTGTTGCAGCAAGTAAGCCGGAAAAATTAAAGATAAAAGAGAGAAAAGGGAGGAGAGAAGCAACAATTGGATTTCTGGTGGAAAAATTTAGAGAGAGAAAGGAGAAAAGAGAGAAGGAAAAGAAAGAGGACCAAAACCCACAAAACTCATCTTTTCCTCTTCTATTTTCTTTTAATTCTTAGAATTAGGATTAAAACTTGTTAGAAATCCCTAGGTTAATCAATTAACTTCACAATCAAATAAAAAATCCAGACTTAAATCATTAGAATCCCTTGCAATTTGGATTTTTGGACATAAAGCCCTCAACTTCAATTTCAAAGCAAAAGGGCGAATTTGTTAGGATTAGAGCGACGCCAGGGGTCAAAACGACTTGGATTAGCTTCTAATAAGGTAGAAACTTTTTCTCCTTTCATTTTTTCTCACTTTCTGGGTGTTTGAAGTGAGTTTTGTGCATTTTCTGCTGCATTTTCGTGCTTCTGCTTTGGGAAATTAAGAACAGTCGCACGATTGTTCTTAGTTGTGTTGAACAGTCGTACGACTGTATATACAGTCGTACGAGTGTTCTTAATTTCCAGATTGTTTTTCTTCCATTTTGATTCAGAATAAATTTTGGCAAAATCTTGATCCTGAACTGTTTACAGTCGCACGACTGTAAACTACAGTCGTACGACTGTAGTCACAGTCGCATAACTGTAACTCTCGTTCCAGAATCAGAATTTCAGCTTTACCTCATAAAAATTTCCTAAAATCCATAAAAATTCAGAAAACTCTGAAAATCCCAAAAATGAATTTTGTTGTGTGCACTCACGACCATAGATTCAATTTTTAGTAAAATTGCATTTAGAACAATTCAACGACGGAGACCCAGTTCTCCTGAAAACCGACCCACTTAATATGTAAAAATGCATGTAAACCGGAAAAATTGTTTTCAAAATGATTTTCCCACAAAACCAAAAATACAGGGACGTTTCAAAACTTTTTCCAGGTCTAACCGGGCCGGCTAGCCGAGCCAACCCGGTTATCCCCTAAATGCATGGCCCCAATACTTGATTTCCCAATTCTGTCTATTTGAGTCGTAGTTGTGGCGTGCCATATAAATTGTGCTAACCTTTGTTTTGCAGCTTTTATTTATATTTATTTTTGATTTTACTTGTATTTTAATAGAATAAATCGTGTATTTAGGTGGTTGTAAATTTTTTTTTTTTAGATTCGTGTGTATTCTAGGCGATTGTACAAGTGAGGTGAGAGTTTTTATTTTTCCATTCAATTTGGTTGTAAGCCAATTAATATTCATTTCTTTTCCTTACTTTTGTATATATTTGCATACGCTCTGTATGCCCTTTTATATTCAATAAAATTGACTTTAGATTTTTGAAATACCATTTGAGAACATTGGCAATATTTAATTTAATTAGACATGAAGTAAGGGACTTGTCCGGACCCGAATCTCTGGATAGTGTAGCGGCCGTTTGTCCGGTTCAGCTACCTTAAGAATATCCCGGTTGAGCTGAGCCGGGTAGCGACTCTATAATATTCATCGAGACTTAGGTCTCGGTTCTTTTATGCATTAATTCCATTTATTTTCTAAAAACCCGTTTCTATTTATAAAAATCCCACGCGAGGGAGGGTTCTGCCCGAGATCGTGGCACCTCTACTGAAAGGGAGTCTCGCGTCTCCTCGAAAACGCTTCGTCCGCTCACAGGTGCGTATACTCTAAGTATACAGTTGATCCCTTTAGTCCAAGTTCAGACGTTCAATGTGTATGATCATATGGGCCCATCTTTATGTTGGCAGTGGGCCTTTTGTCCACAGATTGCAGGCGGGCTCTAGCAAGCCACTGCAGCCCCCAATTAAAATAGAGATAGCAGTCCAACTATAATCATAACCGTGTAGTGTAAACTTATACATCCCATATCATTGATATCGGTGTCCAACAAAGACGCATGGATTGATCACCCTTTTTTGTGTCCGGACATTTACTTGATCCCGAATGAACTGATGCTCACAAACAAGTTCCAACTTGTTTGGGTGTGGCCACACTCTTATCAGTTGCATTCATCAAGAGGTCGATGATATCTTCTCAGTGGTCTACTGAATGACATTCCCTTCTGCATATCCATAGCATTGCCATGTTTACTGACATACCCGAATGGAACGTACCCATAGTTGGCACCCTGTTACAGGCCATTTAGGCATACACCAAAGTATGCTAGTTCACATGCAGTAGCATCATATGGTCAGGTCAAAAGATCCATACAAGTACTTCACGAGAATCACTTATGATACTATACCACGTGGATTTCTCGTTTAGTGGATCTATCTAGTGCTATGCCCCTTTTACATGTACCTATTAACTTGGTTAACATTCCATGTCTAATGGTCGGTAAGACACCACCATGCAAAAAAGCTAATGATAGTCTTTGGTTCCATTCATTCCTATGACTGGAATAGACTACGGCGTTGGGATTCGTCATTGGAAAAATAACATGGCACAGTGGAAAATACACCGTTTAAAATTTCCTAGAATCCACCTATCATGTCCAATTACCATTGATTAGAATAAAAATAATTTGAATCAAGAGAGATTAACTCACCGGATTCGTCTACTCTAGAGACTGCTGCAGAATCGTTTCTTGAAACTGCGATCTCCAAAGTTGGGTGCACGACCAACTATTGAGCGGGAACCGGTGCTAGCCAAAGACGCGTAGGAATGGAGGATTAATGCTGGGATTTTCGCCTATTTGGGGCTGCTATTGGTGGCTGAAATTTCCAGCAATTAATTAGAGTTGAATTAGGTTTTTCCTCCTTAAGTGTGCCCTTATATAGACACATTGTCTAATTGGGTTTTAATTAGGTTAATTAAACCCAAGCCCACTAGGATTATAATTACATAAAAAAAACTTTAATTAAAAAAGTATATACTATGTAATTTAATTCCATTTGGCTAAATTTAATTACCCCTAAATAAAATTAAATCACACTTAAGTTAATACAATACATGTATTTAATTTTCCTACTTAGGAAAATTATTTAATTAATTGTTTACTTTATGTAATTCAATTAATGGATAAATTAATTAATTATATTATGTAAACTTATTAATTAAATTAAACTCAACCCAATGTCAATTAATTACCTTGACACCGAATGTCAACTAATTAATTAACGCATTCCTTCCAATGTACATTACATGTACAATTTCTATAAGTTCCAGCTCAGTTGATCTATGTGCACGATCCTATGGGTCTGTCTTTATGTTGGCAGTAAACCCAAGGCCCACAGACTATAAGTGGGTTCTAGCAAACAATTACAGCCCCCAATTAAGACAAAGATGCAGTAGTCTTTAGAAGACACTCACCCGGTAGTAATCTCATAGTGTCCTTTGCCTAACGATATCGATATGAATAAACAAGAGGCATGGTGTCTGTCATCCTCTTCTGTTGTTTATTATATTTCTTGATCTTGAGTTGACTAATTAATCAAATAAGCAACCTACTTATTTGGGTATGGCCATACACTTATCAGTCCCACTCATCAAGTGGCCAATGATATCATCTCGGTGTTATCCGAGTGGCAATTCCATCACTTCATCATCTCGGTGTTATCCAATGGATATGTCCATTGGATACTCTATTTAAAACATAGCATAAGATATATAATAAATAGGTTGATGCCTTTATTTATTAACACAAAATGTATAATACATAAATCCAATAAATGTACAATACAAATACAAGGACCAATGCCTCAGGACTAAGGGATATCCAACAATCTCCCACTTGCACTAGTTCCAACTAGGCATGGGCTTAATCCCTATAGATCTAGTATGACCCTTGTACTTGGGCTGAGCTAGTGCCTTGGTCAAAGGATCTGCAATATTGTCCTCGGTTTCCACTCTGTGTAATGACATGTCACCCCTCTCGGCTATTTCTCGTATGAGGTGAAACTTCCTTAGCACGTGCTTCGTGTTCTTATGTGACCGGGGCTCCTTAGCTTATGCAACAACCCCATTGTTGTCGCAGAAGATTTCAACTAGATGCTGGATAGTTAGCACTACTCCCAATTCAGTGATAAACTTCTTTATGCACACAGCTTCCTTAGCTGCATCATGCACTATAATGTACTTAGCTTCTGTAGTAGAGTCCGCCATGGTCAGTTGCTTGGAGCTTTTCCAGCTTACAACACCACCATTTAGTAGAAATACATACCTAGACTGTGATTGGTACTCATCCTGGTCGGTTTGGAAGCTTGCATCAGTGTACCCAGTAACTGACAACTCTTCCTGACCTCCATACACTAAGAAGCTATCCTTAGTCTGGTTAAGGTACTTTAGGATTGCTTTAATAGCCTTCGAGTGATCCTCGCCGGGGTCTTGATAGTATCGGCTCGTCATACTTAGTGCAAAGGCGACATCAAGTCTTGTACATAGCATGGAGTACATGATTGATCCTGTAGCCGAGGCATATGGGACCAACTTCATGTTCTCCCTGTCCTCCATTGTCTTAGGACAGTTCTTCTTACTAAGTTTCAGCCTATGGGTCATTGGTAAGAAACCTTTCATAGCCTGATCCATGCTGAGTCTTTTCAAAACTTTGTCTATGTACGTGGCTTGACTTAGGCCTAGAAGCCGATTGGATCTATCCCAGTAGATCCTAATCCCTAGGGTCGTCTCAGCCTCGCCTAAGTCCTTTATTGTGAAGCACTTACACAACCACTGCTTTACACCTTGTAGTGTTGGTATATCGCTTCTAATAAGAAGGATATCATCCACATATAATACAAAGAAGGTGACAATGCTCCCACTAATCCTTTTATACACACAAGGCTCATCTTGATTCTGTATGAAGCCATATTCCTTTATGGCTTCATTGAATCTAAGATTCCAACTTCAGGATGCTTACTCAACCTATAAATGGACCTTTGAAGCTTGCATACCCTCCAAGGATACTCTGGATCGACAAAACCCTCAGGTTGTGTCATGTACACATCCTCGAGTAGCTTCCTGTTAAGGAAAGTGGTTTTAACATCCATCTGCCAGACCTCATAGTCGTACCAAGCGGCTATGGCTAGCAGGATCCTTATGGATTTGAGCATAGCAACTGGTGAGAAAGTTTCATCATAGTTATTCCATGGACTTGTCTGAAACCTTTCACAACCAAAAGCCCCTTGAAGGTGTTGTCGGCTTTTAGCTTGTAGCACCACTTGCAACCTATTACCTTAGCACCCAGAGGTGGATCAACCAGGTTCCAAACCTGATTATCGTACATAGATTGCATCTCTTCCTCCATGGCCTTGCACCAATTGGCAGACTGTGGGCTAGTTATAGCCTCTTGGTAGGTTTTGGGCTTTTACTCATATCTCATATGACATCTTTTCTATAGCCTTAGTCAGAGTATTATTCAAAATGAGAGCTACTGTCTCAAAAGGGTATCCCTAGAAGCTTATTGGGAAAGAGGCATGACTCATCATTAAGCGGACCATGTCCAATAAGTTCATGTTCCTCTATTCGGACACCTCATTCCATTGTGGTGTTCCTAGAGGAGTAGCTATGGAACGATTCCATGCTCTCTCAAATATGAGTCAAGCTCTAGGCTCATATACTCGCCTCCTCGGTCTGACCGAAAGGCTTTGATATTTCTGCCTAGCTGGTTCTGTGCTTCATTCCTAAATTCCTTGAACCCTTTCATCAGATAGACATAGCTATATCTGCTAAAATCATCCATGAATGTGACAAAGTACAGATGTTCACCTCTGGTAACTATGCTCATGGGCCCACATACGTCTGAATGTATTAGGTCCAAAAAGCCAGTAGCCCTTTCAGCTTTCTTACTAAAAGGCGCTTGAGTGATTTTACCTCGTAAACAAGATTCACATATATCAAGTGACTCCAAGTCAAATGATCCTAGGATTCCAGCTTTGTGAAGCCTAGCTGTGCGCTTCTTGTTTATGTGGCCTAAACGACAATGCCAAAGGTAGACCAGATTAAGTTCATTAGGCTTAACCCTTCCATTACTCTCCTAATAGCTAGGGACATGATCTTTTCCAATGTCTAGCCTACTTACACCCGAAGTAGATATCCTCGGGACTGGTCTTGGCTGGACCTTAGGCTTCTTGGCTTTGGCTTTCTTAGCCTTGGCCTTAGCCTTTTCCTTAGGCTTGCCCTTAGCAAGAGGAGGGTTCCCCTTGTTGACCAGCAGTACCGGTGGAGTCTTCTTGAACGACTGCTCAGTGAGCTTGAGCATCCCATGCAGCTCACTAACAGTACAGTTCATCCCTTGCATATTATAGTTCAGGATGAACTGATCATAAGAATCTGGTAAGGAAGCTAGGATTGTGTCCACCGCCAGCTCCAGTGAGATAGGCGATCCGAGACGGGCTAAAGTATCCAGATAGCCCTTCATCATGAGCACGTGTGTGCTCACAGATGTGCCAGCCCCCATCTTACAGGAGTGGAATGCCTTATTGGTCAGATACCTTTCCTGACGAGCATGCTTTTGAAACATCTCATTTAGAGTTGTTATCATAACATAGGCCTCCATGGTCCATGAACTGCTTTTACAGCTCAGGGACCATACACGCCAACATAAGGCACGTCACATCCTGGTTATCCTTAACATGCACCTCGTATTCTTCCAACTGGGCAGCCGGTGGATTATGCCTCGTTAGTGCAGCCGGTACAGGCCTTTCTAGTATATACTCTTTTGACTCCTGTCTTATAACTATTCTTAAGTTCCTAGACCAGTCTAAAAAGTTAGGGCCAGAAAGCTTGTCCCTTTCTAGGATAGATCGCAGTGAAAGTGAATTGTTTGTTGCCATTGGTTACTACGTAGAAAAATTATAAGAGTGTTAATAAAGGACTTAACTTATTTTTCCCACATTTAATTAATAATGAATCATGTTATTAATTAAGTCAAGTTGTTGGGCTCATGGACCGAAATCCATATTTCATTAAGATATAGCCAGACGAGGGCCTGGAAAAACTATAACCTAATTATTTAGGTAGGAATGCCGTCCAATCCTAACCTAGGGACTCTCGATTTGATGGGCTTATTGGCACTTACCCATCTGTGCTTAGGGCTAGGAAAATTCTATTACCCATGCTAAGTCAAAGCCTCTATTCAAGTGTTAGAGTAACAAATACTCCAACCCAATATAAAATGATGATACTCCAGTGCATCCAGTGAGGCCATGATCTACGACTGGCCTATCCCCACTTCGAGTCGGTTTTGAATAAGGGAAGCACTTTTAAATGACTTAGTAATTTCCTTTTTCTTATTAGATTCATTTTACTAACGGCTTAGATACATAAGCGGGCGAAATCAGGTTTGGATCATGCATACATACATGTAAATAAATAAGCATAATTAAATAAATAAAATGGCCTGCTATGGGCTTATATTGTTGGATATGCCTCCCGAGGCATTAGACCTTGTATTTGTAATGTACATTTATTGGATTCATGTATCATACACATTTTGTGTCATTAATAAAGGTATTAATTCATTTATCATATATATATCTTGTGCAATATTTTAAAAGAAGTATCCAATGGACATATCCATATCCATGTTGACAAGTGTCATGCACTTGGCAGTAAGACCATGGATAGGGAAAATGATATGACCATAAAGAGATCTGTAGTCTGTTCCAGTCATAGGAATGAATGGAACCAGAGACTATCATTAACCTGGTTGTATGGCGGTGTCTTACAGGTCATTGGACATGGGATGTCAACCAAGTTAATGGGTAAATGCAAAAGGGGCATGGTATTGGATAGATCCACTAAACGAGAAATCCACATGGTATAGTATCATAAGTGATTCTCGTGTAGTACTTGTATGGATCCTTTGACCTGACTATATGATGGTGTTGCATGCGAGGTCGCATACTTAGGGGTACGTCTAAAGGGCCTGTAATAGGGTGCCAAGTATGGGTACTTTCGGGTATGTCACTAAGCATGGCAGTTGTAAGCGCCAGAATTTTCTATACTTAAAAAAAAGAAAGAAGAAAAAAGAAGAAGAGTCGTACGACTGTCTTTACAGTCGTGCGACTGTAATTTAAAACTTACAGTCGTACGACTGTAATGTCGGACTAGTTGCAGGAGCCCATACCTCTGCAGCAGAAAATGGAGAAAAAAGAGGTGGTGCAATTAATACGCCGGGATGGACAAGAAGCAATCATAAAGGAGATTAGAAAAGGATAAAAAGAGGGAGAAAAAAGGCCACTTGAATTCTGGTGAAATAATTAGAGAGAGAAAGGAGAAAAGAGAGAAGGAAAGAAAGAAAACCCAAAACTAAAAAAAAAAATTCTTCTTTTCCTCTTTTATTTTCTTTAGTTCTCAGAATTAGGACTAAAACTTGTTAGAAATCCTTAGGTTAATCAATTAACTTCACAAACAAATCAAAATCTCGGACCTAAATCATCAGAATCCTAAGCATTTCGGATTTTTGGATATAAAGCTTCCTCTCCCAATTTCAAAGGAAAAGTGCGAATTTGTGTGGATTGGAGTGACGCCAGGGGTCAAATCGACTTGATAAGCTTCTAAAAAGGTAGAAACTCCTTTTCCTTTCTTTCTGGGTGATTGAAGTGTTTTTTTGGTGCATTTTTGCTGTGTTTTTGTGCCTCTGTTTCTGGAAATTAAGAACAGTCGCACGACTGTTCTTGGACTTGATGAACAGTCGCACAACTGTAACCCTCATTCCAAAATCAGAATTTCACCTTTAAGCCATAAAAATTTAAAAAAATCCATAAAAATTTTAGAAAACCCCAAAAATCATCAAAATGAATTTTGTTGTCTGCATTCACTACCTTAGGTTTATTTTTACTAAATTGCATTTAGAACAATTCAACGACGGAGACCTAGTTCTCCCGAAAACCGAACCCACCTCACATGTAAAAATGCATGTAAACCGATAAAATTGTTTTAAAAAATGAATTTCTCACAAAACCAAAATACAGGGATGTTTCAAAATGTTTTCCAGGTCTTACCGGGCCGGCTAGCCGAGCCAACTCGGTTATCCCCTAAATGCATGGCCCCAATTCTCGAATTCCTCATTCTGTCATGTTTGAGTCTTGCTTGTGGCGTGTTGTATAAATTGTACTAACCTTTGTTTTGCAGCTTTTATTTATAATTATTTTTATTTTATTTGTATTTTAATAGAATTAATCGTGTATTTAGGCAGCTGTAATTATTTTTAGATAAGGCGGTTATAAAGGTGAGACGAGGGTTTTCCATTTTTATTCGATTGGGTTGTATAATAGGCCTCTATTATTCTTTTTGTATATTCTGAATGTATGATTTTATTTCTCGCAATTTAATTCTTGCATTTTGCTTCAGCATTGGATAATTAAAATAAACTAATTGGAGTTAGAGAAAGATAATAAAACGAATTAAATATGGTAATATAAACTGTAAAGTGAAAGCAAGCTAGAGGTCAAGTAAGTCATTTGCCCGAACCCTAAATCTCTTGATTAGTTACAGTAGCTTGTCCTCGGTAGGTAGCTATACCGAAATTCCCAGATGAGCTGATCCGGGTGGCGACTCTATCACTAGTCTCGGGATTTAAGTTTCGAGGTCTTTAAGTTAAAATCAGGAAAATGTTTTTTACAAAAGGATTTCCAAATTAAATCATTAGTTTTCCCAACTCGACATAAATAAAACCCATTTTCCACAAAATTCACAAATCTCAATCAATTAAATCAATATTCCTTTTCTTTTTCCTCGGTTCGCTTTACCACGTTTCGCATTTTAAAGGTCGTCCGCTCACAGTGGCGACTCTGCTGGGGACAAAAGTTTCTTATAAATGTTTTTTTAAAAAAGCTTAAGGAGCTTAGGCAACTACCGAAATAAGACCTTGCTTGTAGTCACTTCACTAGTTCATATTACCATATTTATTTGCACGTTGCATATCATTACATTTTCTTCTTCTCAACCCCTCAAATACACTTTTTTCACCCCGGTTTAGCCAAGAAGGTGGCCTACCTCTACCGCCAGGATTGGAGACACCCGACGGGGTAAACCACTCATAGCCCCGCATGACCTTACATGGTGTTTTACGGTGGGGAAGTGTTTATTTGCTATGGGAAACTGTACGACCCTTGGTTTTGACTTTGGCCAACATGTAATGGCTTAGTAATTTCCCTTAGGACTACCAAAACTTAACTTAAAAATGAACATTGAGTGTGCACCTTTGGTATCCCCCATTGATGCCAAAGAGACCCAACACCTAGGAAGAATTACGAGACCAATCGAAAGGAGAAATAAGGTTGGAAGGGAGCGCATATTTTGCGTGTGCTAACGTTTGTTCCATGTTGTTTTCCTCTTTTCGGACTTTCCATATAGCATCAGACATGCATAGCTTTCGTGTGCCATATTAACCTACATTTTTATGTAGCCATTTGCATTTTATTTCGTGTGTAAGAACATTAATTCATCCGCTTGTCATTCATACTAACAATTTCTTTTTCAGCCATAACATTACATTTGTGTGATTAGCATTTTTTATATAACATACATAACATCATTGTGTATTCCATGCATTCTAACTCACATTTTTGTGCAGCCATTTACATTTTGTGTGCCATAAACATTCATTACATATCACTTAAATTAAATTAGGGGCATTTCAAGGACGCCTATCATAATCATCCCATTTCATAACATATCGGGTATCCAAAATTACCCCGTGTCTCGCTAATGTGCCGGATTTCATTTGTCCATTTTAACAAATCATTTCATTCAATAGTGATCCCAATGGTCTTAGGTCCCCTTTCATGTAACAATTTACACGATGCATTTCATGACATCACACCCATTTATCATAAACATCATGTAACACCATGGTCCACATCCGACCATTTCATGACATTAATTTATCATTAAAGGTACTCCCCGAGTGCCTAATTAGTACACATATAGGTTCATAGCATTTCTCATAACATCATTTCATATCATATGCTCAAAAGCATCAGAACTTTATCTGTGGGCCCGGCCCATGCGACCATTTCATATCATCTCATAGACCTATAAGGCGTCAAAACTCCGTCCGTGTGCCGGTATACATGTGACCATTTCACGAATTCATTAGGTGCCCCAAAGGCGCCTAAGCTCTTTCCGTGTGACGGCCTACACGTGGCATTTTTGCATAAGCATTGGGTGTTCTTAGAACATCCCAAGAAAAACAAAAATAATAAAAGGAAACCATTCATACCATCATTTCATACATAATCACTCCATTTATTTCAAGCATTCTCAATGTCTTAATTTTCATGCCACATCACGTCATTCATTCATGATCTTAATACCTCATGTTTACTCCCAAGCAGAATACACTGGAGCGACCTTGGACAAGATCCCAGGCTTCAAGGGTAGCTAGGAGACAGAGGGTATTTGAGAGTGACAGTGATTCTAAGTCTGGAGAAGGAGTGAATATGCAGATCAGACACCAAGCATGGCTGATGTTCTGAAGGATTTCTTCAGATCGCAAGACTTCCGTGACATGTTGAAGGAAGAAATGAGGGCAGTAGTGAGAGAAGCTGGCGAGAGGGGTGGTAGTGGAGCCAAGAAAGAAAAAGAGGTCGAGTCATCCCAACATGGTGGTGACGCTTCGGCTAGCCTTGAGAAGCTGCAGGAAATAGAAGTACCTATGGAACAGAGGATGAAAGCAAAATGTTCTGAGCTAGATGAAGTTATGGCCCAGTTGAAGAAGGGGGTCAGTATCAATGCTGAATCAAAGAAAGGTGTAAATGTTGATGCCATGATCAGTAGAGGCATCGAGACATTCCCTATTGGCTTCCAGGTGCCGAAAGTCCCTACTTACAAAGGGATGGGCTCGCTGGAGGCCCATGTGAATCTGTATGCCTGAGTTATGTTTACGGCGGGCGCCACAAAGCAGCAGTTGATCAATTTATTCCCCACCACACTGGAGGGAGGTGCTTTAGGATGGTATAACTCACTATCAGAGGAAGAACAATCTGATTGGGAAGTATTGTCGGCAGCCTTCATTAAATACTACAGCTTCAACACCAAAATCCAGGAGAAGCTATATGATTTGGAGAGGGTAAAGCAGAAATTCAACGAGCCCTTTGATGAATACTATCAGAGGTGGATGAATAAGATGATCCTCCTAAAGAACCACCCTGATGAAGACGAGCTTATACCTCATTGACGGCAGCAATGACATTTTAAAGAACAACATGAAATTCCATCCCTTTAAGGAGCTCAGTGAGGTTTACAGCATGGCCATGAAGATAGAGAGGGATGAGGAGGAGAAACCAGTCGATCAAAAGGGGGGAAGAAGCACAGGGTACAGCTCGGGATATAGATCAACCGCAGCAGCTGGGTCTGGTAGTGGTTCTGGCTCAGGTTCTAGTAGCAAACAGGGACAATCTTCAGAAGTCAAGCAGGTTGAAGTGGCTACTGTAAATCAACAACAAGGCAACCAGAATAGGGGTCCTGGAGGACAAGGCATATCACCTTGGACTCTTCCTTTAGTGAAGATATTCGCCAAGTGTAGGAATGGTGGCCTGCTATAGTCTTTAAGGCCATTTGAGAAGCCATCTAAAGCTAACAAAGATAATTTCTGCACTTATCATGTGGTGATAGGCCATCGAACCAATAACTACTCTAAGCTAAGGGATGCTATCTAGAAGCTCATTGATGAGGAAAAGCTGCAATAGCCAGCCAAACCTAAAACTAAAAGCAGGTTAACATGGTCTAGTCAGGGTTGCCGGCTAACTAAAAGCAGGTTAACATGGTCTAGTCAGGGTTGCCGGCTAACTTTATATTTGCCCAAGTTCTTCAAGCAAACCCTACAATTCAGGCAGTGGCAGTAGGGGAACCCAAAGTGGAACCCGAATGTGAGAAAAAGGAGGTATGTAAGGAGATCAAGCCCATAAGTCTGAATAATCTCGACTCTGAAGATGAGTATGAAGAATTTGAGAGAGGAGAGGCAGTTAAACTCCCAACTGTTGAAAGGAAGAAGATTCAAGAATTGCAGCATGTGGTCCGAAGTTGTAGGGTATATCAGCTGGTAGATCAGATGAAAGATAAAGAACCGATGAATGGGTCGGGCAGTACTTCGCCACCAGAAGGAGTTGAGAAGGAGGACCTAGTCATTTCCCAGCTGAAGAAGACTCCTGCCCAAGCTAGCTTATGGCACTTGCTTCTGAGCTCCAAGGAACACAGGGCTACTCTAATAAAGAAATTTTCAGAGATTGAAGTCTCCCCTATACCTTCACCAGAGGCTATGTGCTGTTTGTTAGATAAAGTCCATGTTGGAAGCCCTGATATTGTCTTCTCTGAAAAAGACCTGCCTGTTGAAGGGAAGGCCCATAATAAGGCTCTTTATGTCAAGGCCCATGTGATGGATAAGGTAATCCCTTGCGTTATAGTGGATGATGGATCGGCACTGAATATTTGTCCACTAAAGATGTTGCCATTTCTAGGGTTGAGCGAAGAAGTGTTAAAGAGATCCTCAACAGTCATTCGGGCATATGATGACTCTAAAAGAACGGTAATAGGGACATTTGAGGCAGATGTAGAGGTCGGGCCAGTTAGGTCCACAGTTGCTTTTACAGTGATTCATATCCCGGTCATATTTTCCCTATTGCTTAGAAGGCCCTGGTTCCATCCTTTGGGAGGTGTCCCTTCCACATTGCATCAAAAGATCAATTTCCCTATGAACGGCAGAATTGTGACTGTTGAGGTGGATGCCCAATCGATGGTAGTTGCAGTAAATGAAGAAGTGGTTCTCTTTGGTGGATTTCAAGTCACTCTAATCAAAGAGGAAGAGACCACGGATGCCCCTATGGTCCTTTATGAGAATTATATGCCAGAGTGGCTATCTCGGAATCTCTATAAGTAGAACTTTGTCCTGGGAATGGGACTCGGAATTAATTTACAGAGGGTTCTAGAATTTAGAATTGACTCGGGAAGGCCAAAGAAGTGTGGCCTTGGCTATGTAGAAGGGGCATCTGAGCAGAAGAATCGGAAAAAGGGCAAGAATGGTAAGATTATGATGAAGCCATTTCTGAAGGCAGGAGAAGGCCTTTATAAGGATCAAGCTGAACCGGTGATGGTAGGAGATGTCAAGTATCCTGGCTTTGAGATTTTTGCATATGTGGTTGATTTTGACAAAATCCAGAAGGAGCTGGTAGCCCCTGTAATGGTGGAAGAAGCAACTACTGAATCTAAGATTTTGCAAGGAGAGTCATCTGAGGTGGTAGAAGAAGCCATAGAGGTGGCCAAGGAAGAAGATGAAAAGAAGGCCTGTGTTGAAACTACATAAGTGATCTCGGGTGCTTTGACTGCTGCATTAAGCAAAGCTTTTGGGAAATCCAAGGAGGGATTCGGTGAAGAGTTGATAGCCAAAGTGAACTTAGACTTTGTGGTCGCTGAAATTGCCAAGATTATGGAAAAAGCTAAGATGCAAGTGACCGAAAAAGAAGCAGAGAAAGCTGCAGTCCCGGACGATTCTCTGAAAGGGGAGATGGAAGCTGAAGAGGAGCAAGGCCCTCCGCCTGTGGAGGATGAAAATGATTTTGTTGTATCTATTTCTTCCATTTTCAATGTAACTAATGTACTTTATGATAAGTTCAATGCAATGAAATCCCAGTTTGCTTACTTATGTGATGTTTATCCTGATAATTCTGTGCATGCATTTAAATCACCATCAAGCATATTTAGCATACATGACACTACATTTCATGAAATCAATATAAGTACAGATGAAAACCCTAAAATGGTACTCATTTCACACGAGCTAAAATCTGAGGAAGAGAAAGAATTAATAAGAATACTCCAAAAACATGTTAAAGCTTTCGCCTAGTCGTATGAAGACATGCCGGGTGTAGACACAGAAATAGCAGTGCACAAAATCCCAATAGACCCCAAGTTCAGATCGGTAAAGCAGAAGTTGAGAAGACTAAGGCCAGAATGGGCTAAGCTGGGGAAAGAAGAAGTGGATAAATAGATAGGTGCCAGGTTTCTCGAAGTGGTGGCATACACAGAATGGCTAGCCAACATTGTCCCCGTGCCTAAAAAGGATGGAAGGGTCAGAGTATGCATTGACTATAGGGACCTAAATAAAGCATGCCCAAAAGATAATTTTCCACTGCCCCATATTGACGTCCTAGTTGATAGCGCAGCAAAAGCGGCAATGTACTCCTTCATGGATGGCTTTTCAGGGTATAACCAGATCCTGATGGATGTGATCGACAAGGTGAAGACATCATTCATCACAGAGTGGGCTACTTTCTGCTACAGAGTGATGCCCTTCGGGTTAAAGAATGCCGGTGCCACTTATCAGAGGGCTATCATAACTCTGTTGCATGATATGATCCATAAAGAAGGTGAAGTGTATGTCGATGATATGCTTGTTAAATCAACAACCCGAGAGGAACATCCTGTTATCCTGGATAGATTTCTAACACGCATTGGAGAGTACAACTTGTGACTTAACCCCAAGAAGTGCATATTCGGGGTCACATCAGGGAAGCTGTTGGGCCATGTAGTTAGCTAGAGGGGGATAGAAATGGACCCAGACAAAATCAAAGCCATCCAAAATATGCCATCCCCAAAGACAGAAAAGGAAGTCAGATCATTCCTGGGTTCCTTACAGTATGTCAGCCGCTTCATCGCACGGTTGACCTCCACTTATGAACCAATCTTCAAGCTATTAAAGAAAGATCAGCCGGTTGTGTGGGATGACAGGCGTCAACTGGCATCCGAGAAGATCAAGGCTTACCTGGTAAAGCCACCAGTACTGAGTCCACCAGTTCCAGGGAAACCTCTGTTTTTGTACTTGGCAGTTGAAGAATCCTCTATAGGGGCAATGTTGGCATAAGAGCAAGATGGCAGGAAAGAGTACCCTATCTACTACCTCAGCAAGAAACTGTTAGAGTATGAAGCCAAGTACACACTGGTGGAAAAGACATGTGTGGCGATGATTTGGCTGACCAATAAGCTGCGCCACTATTTCCAGTCCTACAAGATACAAGCCGTGGCTAAGGTGGATCCAATGAAGTATCTCTACGAAGCACCAGTATTGGTTGGGAAGCTGTCTAGGTGGCTGTTACTCTTATCTGAGTTCCACATCGAGTACATCACAAAGAAAACCATTAAAGGGTGAGCTGTGGCAGAGTTTCTAGCAAATCAACCGCTGGAATCGGATTATATAGAAAATTTAGAGTTCCCGAATGAGCAACTAGCCATGGTGGAAGTTAAAAGATGGGTTATGTGCTTCGATGGGGCAGTGAATAGAAAAGGCGATGGAATCGGGGTACTTATAGCAACATCGGATGGTGAGATTATTCCCTTATCCAAGAGGCTGATCTTTCCCGTAACCAATAATGGGGCAGAATATGAAGCATGCTTATTTCAAATGGAAGCTCTGTTAACTTTAGGGGCAAATGATGTCTTAATTGTCAGTGATTCACTTCTGGTGATAAGGCAGGCTCAGAGTGAGTGGGAGCTGAAAGAAGAAGCCTTACGGCCTTACTTGGAGCTGCTACAGTTCAGAAAAGGTTTATTCGGCCAGTGTGAATTCAGACATGTCCCCAGGGATGAGAATAAGATGGCCGACGTGTTAGTGACTCTGTCCTCTATGTGGGAAAATCCAGAGGAGACACAAGTTCAACCACTGGTTATAGCCACTTCCAGACATCCTTGCTTCGAAATGCACGAAGTAATGGAATCATCAGCTAAAGAAAAACCATGGTTCTTTGATATTTACCGGTATGTTAAGGAAGGGAGGTATCCAGAAGAGGCCAGTGCTGCTGATAAGTTGACACTAAGAAAACTGGCCAGTTGGTTCAGAATCTTCGAGGACAACTTATATAAAAGAACAGCACATGAAGTCCTTTTAAGGTGCCTGACAGAGCAAGAAGCAGAAGAAGTGATGCAGCAGGTACATGCGAGGTCCTGTGGGCCGCATATGAATGGACTTGCCATGGCTAGGAAGATAATGAGACAAGGATATTTCTGGATGACGATGCAAGCAGATTGTATAAGAAAAGTGAAGAGATGTCATGAATGCCAGATCTATGTAGATATCAGTCATCTTCCACCACTTGAACTTCATAATCTAGCATCTCCTTGGCCATTTTAAGCATAGGGGATAGATATGACTAGTGAAATTCATCCAGCTGCATCTAATGGACACAAATTCGTAATTGTAGCAGTTGATTATTTCTCCAAATGGGTCGAAGTGGAATCCTTCACTAATGTGACAGCCAAGCAAATGGTCAAGTTCATCCAGAAGAACATCTTCACTCGGTATGGGATTCCTCACCACATAGTAACTGACAATGGAGTACAGTTTCAAGGGGCAACAGCTGAGCTACTTGCAGAACATGGTATTGAACATCATAAGTCTTCTCCATATAGACCACAGGCCAATGGTGTAGTGGAAGCAGCTAACAAGGCAATAAAGAAGATCTTATCAAAGATGGTAATCACTTACAGAGATTGGGCCGATAAACTGCTTATGCTCTTTGGGGTTACAAAACCAGTGTCAGAACGCCGACATGAGAAACTCCTTATGCCTTGGTATGTGGAATGGAAGCAGTATTGCCGGTGGAAATAGAACTTAAGTCACTTAGAGTCGCCTTGGAGGCTCAGCTGCCAGAGACTGAATGGGTCTAAGCCAGATATGAACAGTTGGCAGCATTAGATGAAAGGTGACTGAGGGCACTGGATCATCTTCAGATGTACCAACGCAGAAGGGCCAGAGCCTATAATCGGAATGTGAAGTATTCCAAACGGCAGTTGAAAACAGGTGACTTGGTTCTAAAGTAGCTAAGGCCTTCAAATGTTGATGTTAGGGGTAAGTTCAGACCCAACTGGGAAGGACCCTATATGGTGAAGAAGGTGCTATCAAAAGGTGCTGTCAACATCATGTACATGGACGGAAACGAATTCACTAATCCTATAAACCAGGACAGGCTAAAGCTTTATAATGTGTAAAAAAAAAATCTGCTAGGCTGAAAACTCGAAAAGAGCGGTCTAGGCAAAAGTTAAGACACAAGAGAAAATAATCAGTCGGAAAACCTGAAAAGGACGATTGGTAATGGATTCTGGCCCAATGTGGAATGTGTACCATTTAGGAATCAGTCATTTCAAATGTACTCATTTTGATTTTCTTCAATAAAGTGTTATGTTTGTTTAAATATATTTGCATGAGTATGACAAATGCATAAGCAAATTTGTCTTGCATAAACATACACTTAAAGAAAGCACTTGGCATTTAACTGATCAAAATCATCGCATTATTTAACAAGTGAAAATGCACCAAACAGATGCAATTTGAAATCTTTTGTCGGCCCCTAAAATCCAGTTCATCTTCCTAAAAGAGCAATAAAATGGTCATGGTGACATCTCAAATATCTTAAAGAAAAACAAAAAAAAAAGAAGAAAGGAGCTCGCTGAGGTGAAAACCGAAAAGGTGCCTCAGGCAAAAATTAGAGCGGCCCGCTAAGCTAAAAACCTATATGGAGCAGTTTAGGCAAAAGTTAGGGCATATAAAAAGCTCGCTAAGGCGAAAACCGAAAAGGCGCCTCTGGCAAAAATTAGAGTGGCTTCCTAGGCTGAAAACCCGTATTGGGCAACCCAGGCAAAAATTAGAGCACTTACAAGCTTATAATTTCCCCACGGAGCAGGAAAAGCAGAGTGTCCCCAACATTACCCACAGAAGTCATCACATCACTCCCCAATAGAGTTTTCCACGCGATTCACCAGTGAAATCTACATAAAGAATACCATAATTGTTTCCCCAATCGAGTTGCCATACTTTTCCCCAGCGGAATCTTTGTAAGGAACACTATGATTATCTCCCCAGCAATATCATACATCCCCAGCAGTCTCCTCACTCCTTCAAAAATCACCAAGCAAAGCCCCCGAAGAAAGCAAAGTCAACCAGGGGCACAACATATCTCTCTCCAGCGGAAGGCAGAAACGTCATATAACGGAAAATGCATACATGTACATATACATCATCATGCACTCATACATTGCATACATCAATCACTTATCCCCAGCTAGTCTTCATTCTTGATCGAAGGGGTAAAAATTTTTGTTTAAAAATCTCTCGATCAAGGAATGAAGACTTGCTATCTTTGTGCAGGAATTCATCATCCCCGGCTTCAATTCCTCAGCAGATCCGCCTCGAGTAATGTAAACTCGGTATCAGTCCAGATAGGCTTCATCATCTAAGTTCCTCAGCATATCCGCCTCGAGTAATGTAAACTCAGTATTGGCCCAAATCGGCTTCATCATCTAAGTCCCTCAGCAGATCCGCCTCGAGTAATATAAACTCAGTATCGGTCCAGATCAGCTTCATCCATTTCCCCAACAAAGCTTGCCTCGGGTAATCTAGACCCGGTATCGGCTTATTTCACCCATCTTTCGCCTCGGGTAACCTAGACCCGGTATCGGCCAATCCGCAATCCATCTCTCTTCGCCTCGGGTAACCTAGACCCGATATCGGCTAAACTGCAATTCACCCTTCATTCGCCTCGGGTAACCTAGACCCGGTATTGGCCAATCCGCAATCCATCTCTATTCACCTCGGGTAACCTAGACCCGGTATCGGCCTATCCGCATCCACTTTGCCTCGGGTAACCTAGACTCGGTATCGGCTTATTTCCTCCCCAGCATCGTCTTGGGTAACCTAGACCTAGTATCGGCTTATCTCATTAGAGGGTTCACTCCAGTGTTCGCGGCACTTTGATTCGCGCTCTTAAATTCATAACCTCAGGTATTGTAAACCTGGATCTAGATGTCGAATTTGATCATGCGAGGGGTAGCTGTAAGCGCCGGAATTTTCTAGACTTAAAAAAAAAAAGAAAGAAGAAAAAAGAAGAAGAATCATATGACTGTCTTTACACTCATGTGACTGTAATTTAAAACTTACAGTCATACGACTGTAATGTCGGACCAGTTACAGGAGCCCATACCTCTGTAGCAGAAAATGGAGAAAAAAGAGGTGGCGCAATTAATGCACCGGGATGGACAGGAAGCAATCAGAAAGGAGAGTAGAAAAGGAGAAAGAGAGGGAGAAAAAAGGCCAACTTGAATTTTGGTGAAAGAATTAGAGAGAGAAAGGAGAAAAGAGAGAAGGAAAAGAAAGAAAACCCAAAACTCAAAAAAAAATTCTTCTTTTCCTCTTCTATTTTCTTTAGTTCTCAGAATTAGGACTAAAACTTGTTAGAAATCCTTAGGTTAATCAATCAACTTCACAAACAAATCAAAATCTCGGACCTAAATCATCAGAATCCCAAGCATTTCGGATTTTTGGACATAAAGCTTCCTCTCCCAATTTCAAAGGAAAAGTGCGAATTTGTGTGGATTAGAGCGACGCCAGGAGTCAAATCGACTTGGATAAGCTTTTAAAAAGGTAGACACTCCTTTTCCTTTCACCTTTTTCTTGCTTTCTGGGTGATTGAAGTGTTTTTTTATGCATTTTTACTGTGTTTTCGCGCCTCTGTTTCTGGAAATTAAGAACAGTCGCACGACTGTTCTTGGCCTTGATGAACAGTCGTACGACTGTATATATAGTCGTACGAGTGTTCTTAATTTCCAGATTGTTTTTCTTCCATTTTGATTCAAAATAAATTTTGGCGAAATCTTGATTCTGGGCCGTTTACAGTCGCACGACTGTAACTTATAGTCGTACGACTGTAGTTACAGTTGCACGACTGTAACCCTCGTTCCAAAATTAGAATTTCACCTTTAAGCCACAAAAATTTATAAAAATCCATAAAAATTTCATAAAACCCCAAAAATCATCAAAATGAATTTTGTTGTGTGCATTCACTACCTTAGGTTTATTTTTAGTAAATTGCATTTAGAACAATTCAACGACGGAGACCCCATTCTCCCTAAAACCGACCCACCTCACATGTAAAAATGCATGTAAACCGGTAAAATTGTTTTCAAAAATGAATTTCTCACAAAACCAAAATACAGGGACGTTTCAAAATATTTTCTAGGTCTAACCGGGCCGGATAGCAGAGGCAACCTGGTTATCCCCTAAATGCATGGCCCCAATTCTCGAATTCCTCATTCTGTCATGTTTGAGTCCTACTTATGGCGTATATAAATTGTGCTAACCTTTGTTTTGCAGCTTTTATTTATAATTGTTTTTATTTTATATGTATTTTAATAGAATTAATGGTGTATTTAGGCGGTTGTAATAAATCGTGTAAATTAGGCGGTTGTAAAGGTGAGACGAGGGTTTTCCATTTTTATTCGATTGGGTTGTATAATAGGCCTCTATTATTCTTTTTGTATATTCTGAATGTATGATTTTATTTCTCGCAATTTAATTCTTGATTTTATTTCTCGCAATTTAATTCTTGCATTTTGCTTCAGTATTGGATAATTAAAATAAACTAATTGGAGTTAGAGAAAGATAATAAAGCAAATTAAATATGGTAATATAAACTATAAAGTGAAAGCAAGTTAGAGGTCAAGTAAGTCATTTGCCCGAACCCTAAATCTCTGGATTAGGTACAGTAGCCTGTCCTCGGTAGGTAGCTGTACCGGAATTCCCGGATGAGCTGATCCATGTGGCGACTCTGTCACTGATCTCAAGATTTAAGTTTCGAGGTCTTTATGTTAAAATCGGGAAAATATTTTCTACGAAAGGATTTCCAAATTAAATCATTAGTTTTCCCAACTCGACATAAATAAAACCCATTTTCCCCAAAATTCACAAATCTTAATCAATTAAATCAATATTCCTTTTCTTTTTCCCCGGTTCGCTTCGCAGCGTGCCACGTTTTAAGGGTCGTCCGCTCACAGCAGTGCTATGGATATGCAAAAGGGATATCTCACTTAGTAGTCTACTGAGAAGATATCACCGGCCTCTTGATGAATTTGACTGATAAGAGTGTTGCCACACCCAAACAAGTTGGAACTTGTTTATGCGCATCAGTACATTCAGGATCAAGTAAATGTCCAGACACAAAAGAGGGTGATCAATCCATGCCTCTGTGTTGGACACCGATATCGATGACATGGGATATACAAGTTCAAACTACAAGGTTATGATTAAAGTTGGACTGCCATCTCCATCTTAATTGGGAGCTGCAGTGGCTTACTAGAGCCCGACTGGAGTCTGTGGGCCATAAGCCCACTGCCAACATAAAGATGGGCCCACGAGATCGTACACATTAAACATCTGAACACGGACTTAAGGAATCGCCTGTATACTTGGAGTATACACACCAGAGAGAGAGGATTATTAATTGCATTATAAAGATCAATTAGATTGATCATAATAATAAAATTAATATTGGATTGGCCTTCTCATAATTAATTAGATTAATTTATGAGATTATTTCCTAGGTGGAAATATTTCACATGTATAGGTTTACATGTGACTTTGTTTTATGGATGTCAAAATTAATTCCATGGTATAATTAATTGATCAAGTCAATCTTAATTTAATTGTATCGAATATATTTGAAATAATATGCTAAGGATACAAGTTAAATGAAATTGGGTTTAATAATTAATTGGACCTAAGGAATTAATATGGAACTGGGTTTTAAACGGTGAAAAGCCCACATAAAACAAGGAAGCGAATTGGGCCGAAATTGTAAAGAGAATTTTGGCCCCCTAGGTAAAATACCAACGGTTGAATTCGGCCAAGGCAAGCATGTGTGCTTGCCGAAATTTTCAGCCTCCATCTCTCTCCCAAAATTATTTGATTCCAACGATAGCACGGGTCATGTTCTAGACCCATTCGTGTACGTGAACGTGGAGGGAATCTGCTTTGATTTCTGCAGCCATCTCTAGAAGAGATATTCCGGGTGAGAATTAATTCTCTTTTATTTTTTTTTTAAGTTTTACAATATTCATCTTAATTGCTCCTGGGCACGGATATGAGGAAATTGTCGCGATCTTCCGCATTTAATCGGATGATTTCCGGTGAAAATCCCAACATATATTACAACCTAATATAATTCTAGTAAACCTATACTAGAAAATACATCAGGTGGGCCTCCTCTTCTTTCTTCTGGGCTCGCCTCTCCACTGGATTCTTCTTTACAAATTTTATAATAAATAAATAAAATAAAATTACATAAACAAGAAAACGACACAAAGGCCGTATTTACCCAAAAGAAAAATACAACCCAACTCAAATAAGCCCCAATCGCATCCATACATACATTTAGTCATACATTCATGCATCCAATACATTAATTTATAAACATGTTATAATACATGAATTTAAGCCCATTTCAATATGTCCTTAGCCATTATTTTGAAATCGCCAATTTTGGCCCATCATGGTTCTAGCCCTTATTGGGCTTTGGGCCTCCAGCCCAGGCAGTTAACTGCTCCCTCTGGAATTGGGAAACCATGTGTCCATATCAGCTGCACGGATAATCGTGCCAAGAAAAACCCAACCAATTTCAATTAAACCATATTAATTTCCAAAATTAATATATCATGAATAAAATTAAAATTTCATTCAAGAAACCATGAGCATTTAAATTACAGAAAATTTAAAAACACAAAATTTTTAAACCCATTAAAATTTCAAAACTAGTTCCCGAGCTCGAAACCCGCCAAATCAAAAACTAGGCCCAGCCCGCTACTGGTCTCGGCAGCAGCAGGCAACAGCTACTCCCGTTGTTCCTCTACGGCGGCTGCCGATGGTGAATTTGCCTCCGGTAGCCCCGTATCCCCAGGAACAACCTGTGATTTTCAACCAAATAAAAAATTGCAGCCAAAAACATAAACAAATACAAACAATTGAAAATCAAACCATGACTATAACCTAATATTCCAATTAATTTTCAATTGAAGAAAATAATGGGGAAAATCACAAAACCCAATCCAAAGAATCCCAAAAAATAAAAATGCCAATTTTATGTTGATTTAATTTTTGTTGGATGGATGTGTTTCTTGGTGTAATTTATTTTGTTGGCTGCAATTTTATTTATTTTTGGGAAAATCACGGGCTGTTTTCGGGCATGCAGGACGGCTGCCGGCCGCCGCATGCGGCGGAAACAGTAGCAGCAGCTGCCACAGTAGCGGACTACTACTAGGCGGTAGAAGCAAGCAGCGGCGCCTAGAAAACCCCAACCAATGTCAATTAAAACCCCAACCAATGTCAAGCAGCCCGCTGCTGGTCTCGGC
Source organism: Euphorbia tirucalli (assembly GCA_039660915.1). Classification (NCBI taxonomy): domain Eukaryota; kingdom Viridiplantae; phylum Streptophyta; class Magnoliopsida; order Malpighiales; family Euphorbiaceae; genus Euphorbia; species Euphorbia tirucalli. Next base: position 35,292,600 of record CM077636.1, on the reverse strand, counting down.
CGTAGTAGGCAATGGCTGCTACCGGTATTCCGCTGCGGCAGCTACCGGTGATGATTTCACCTCCGGCAGCCTCGTATCCCTAGGAACAACCCTTGATTTTCAACCAAATAAAAAATTGCAGCCAAAAACATAAACAAATCCAAACAATTGAAAACCAAACCATGAACATAACCTAATATTCCAATTAATTTTCAATTGAAGAAAACAATGGGGAAAATCACAAAACCCAATCCAAAGAATCCCAAAAAATAAAAACGCCAATTTTGAAATAAGGGATTCAATCCTATTAATCAATTTCCACAGATCAAAAGCCTGCTCTGATACTACTGTTGGGATTTTTCACTGGAAATCACCCGATAAAAGAGGAAGAATGCGATGATTTCCTCAAATCCGTGCCAAGGAGCAATTGAAATGGAAATTGAAAACAACAAAATTCAATTTGAATAAATTGAGATTCTCACCAGAAAATCTCTTTAATGCCATAATTCCATAAATTCTAATTAGTTAATGAAGTTTAATTCCTAATCAATTCTAATTTAATTTCTATACATGCATTTATATAATATCATATTATATAAGATACATATCATTTAAATTAAATAGATTTGCCAATTGGAATTAATCCAACAAATTAATTTATGATTTGACTAAAAACAGATACATATAAACCTATATATATATATATATATATTAAATTTCCACCAGGAAATTTATTCACAAGTTAATTTATTTAAATCAATTTTGTGTAATCCAATAAAATATAAATATATGTCAATTAAATTATATTGACCAATCCAATTGATCTTTACTTTAATTGATTAGTATTTATCTCTTTAATTAGTATACTCCAAGTATATAGGTGATCCGATAAGTTCGAACTCAGACATTCTCTGTGTACGATCCTGTGGGCCCGTCTTTATGTTGGCAGTGGGCCTATGGCCCACAGACTGCAGGCGGGCTCTAGCAAGCTACTGCAGCCCCAATTAAGATGGAGATAATAGTCCAACTATAATCATAAGCCTGTAGTTTAAACTTATATATCCCCTCTCATTGATATCGGTGTCCAACGCAGAGGCATGGATTGATCATCCTCTTTTGTGTTTAGACATTTAGTTGATCCCGAATGAATTGATGCTCATAAACAAATTCCAACTTATTTGGGTGTGGCCACACTCTTATCAGTTGCATTGACATTCCCTTCTGCATATCCATAGCATTGCCATGTTCATTGACATACCCGAACATGCCTATACTTAGCATTATGTTACAGGCCCTTTAGGCATACACCAAAGTATGCCACTTCACATGCAGCACCATCATATGGTCAGGTCAAAGGATCCATACAAGTACTACATAAGAATCACTTGTGATACTTTACCATGTGGATTTCTCATTTAGTGGATCTATCCAGTACCATGCCCTTTTTGCATGTACCCATTAACTTGGTTGCAATCCCATGTCCAATGGCTAGTAAGACACCGCCATACAACCAACCTAATGATAGTATTTGGTTCCATTCATTCCCATGACTGGAATAAACTACGAATCTCTTTATGGTCATATCGTTTTCCCTATCCATGGTCTTACTACCAAGTGCATGACACTTGTCAACATGGATATGGATATGTCCATTGGATACTCTATTTAAAACATAGCACAAGAGATATAATAAATAGATTGATGCCTTTATTTAATGACACAAAAATGTATAATACATAAATCCAATAAATGTACAATATAAATACAATGACCAATGCTTCGGGACTAGGGCACATCCAACACCTTGAAGGTGTTGTCGGCTTTTAGCTTATAGCACCACTTGCAACCTATTACCTTAGCACCCAGAGGTGGATCAACCAGGTTCCAAACCTGATTATCACATATAGATTGCATCTCTGTCTCTATAGCCTTGTGCTAGTTGGCAGACTGTGGGCTAGCTATAGCCTCCTGGTAGGTTTTGGGCTCTTCCTCATCAAAGATGAGAAGAGTGTGATCATCGGTGATGAGAAACCAATATCTCTCTAGTTCCTGATGATCCTTACCAGACCTTCTAGGTCCTTGTGTGACCTGGGTCGGTGCTTCCTCCTATGGAAGCTCCACCCTGGTCCCTGTTTTATCCTCGTCAGGAGTTTGTGAGCTTTGAACTTCCCTGAGTTCAACATTACTCCCACTGTCTTTCTTGGAAATGAAATCCATTTCTAGAAAGATCCCCATTCATGCCACGAACACCTTATTCTCGATGAGGTTGTAGAAGTAATACCCTTTGGTTTCCTTAGGATAGCCCACAAACATGCATTTATTGGTTTTAGGTTATAGTTTGCCCCCAGTCAATTTCTTGACATGTGCATCACATCCCCAAATCTGCAGGAAAGTCTTGACATGTGTATCACATCCCCAAATCTGCAGGAAAGACACATTGGGTGCCCTGCCCGTCCACATCTCATATTGCATCTTTTCCACAGCCTTGGTCGGAGTATTATTCAAAATGAGAGCTACTGTCTCAAGAGCATATCCCAAAAGCATATTGGGAGAGAGGCATGACTCATCATTGAGTGGACCATGTCCAACAAGGTCCTGTTCCTCCATTCAGACACCCCATTCCATTGTGGTGTTCCTGGAAGACTGAGCTGTGGAACAATTCCATGCTCTCTCAAATATGAGGCAAACTCTAGGCTCATATACTTGCCTCCTTGGTCTGACCAAAAGGCTTCGATGTTTCTACCTAGCTGGTGCTATACTTCATTCCTAAATTCCTTGAACATATCAAGGGTCTCAGACTAATGTTTCATCATATAGACGTAGCCATATCTGCTGAAATTCGTCCGTGAACGTGACGAAGTATAGATGTCCACCTCTAGTAGCTGCTGTGAGCGGACTATGTTTTTTTTAAGGCACATGGACTCTCTAGGAAGGGAGCCTTGATATTGGGCAACCTTCCTTCGCTTGGGTTTTTTGGAATGGAAATTCATTTTTGGAAAATTAAATTGCTTAGTAAAAGAACCGAGACCAAAGTCTCGATAGATAGTGTAGGAGTCGCCACCCGGCTCAGCTCGACCGGGAAATTACAGTGTAGCTGAATCGGATAAAGGCCGCTACACTTTCTAGAGATCTAGGTCCGGACAAGTCCCTTATTTCATGTCTAATCAAAATAAAATTGGCCAATGTTCATAGATAATATTTTAAATTTCTAAAGTGGATTTTTATTGAATTAAATCAAGCAACGTACACACAAATAAAATAAAATAAAAGCAGTAAATAAATAAATTATTACAACCCAATCGAATGAAAATAAAATACACGATGATCTAAAAATTTACAACCGCCTAAAATACATGGATTAAACTATTAATTACATTAAAAATGAAAAACAAAAACTAACTAAAAGCTGTAAAATAGACGGTTAGCACAATTTATAGCACACCACAACTAGGACTTAAACAAGATAGAATTGGGAAATTAAAGATCAGGGGCATGCATTTGGGGGGTAACCGGGTCGGCTCGGCTAGCCGGCCCGATTAGACCTGGAAAACAGTTTTGAAACGTCATTGTATTTTTGTTTTGTGAGAAAACACATTTTGAAAATGTTTTCTTTTTTTTTCCAGTTTACTTTAATTTAGCATGTGAGGTAGGTCGGTTTTCAGGAGATTCTGGTCTCCGTTGTTGTATTGTTCTAAATACAATAACATTAAAAATTAAATCTAAGGTCGTGAATACACACAACAAAATTCATTTTTGATTATTTTCTGATTTTTCTGAATTTTTATGATTTTTGGGAATTTTTGTGGATTATTCTAGATATTCTGCCCTTGGACGAGGATTACAGTAGTGTGGCTGTAATTACAGCCGTGCGACTGTAACTACAATCATATGGCTGTAATTACAGTCTTGCGACTGTAGATCATCCAAGTGCAGAAAAATCGTCAAAATTTGTTCTAATAAAACTAAAGGCCGTGGGAAATCAAGAGCACTCACACTACCATATATACAGTCGTGCGACTGTTCTTCACCATAAAAACAGTCGTACGACTGTTCTTGATTTCTAGAAACAGCAAGCCTGAAAAAAAAAAAAGAGTTTTTATGCACAAAATTACACCAAAACACCTAGAAAAAGCAACAAAATGAAGGTTTGGGGTATATTTACCTTTGTGGCGCTGATCCACCATAGGTTTGACCGCTGGAAATGCCCCAATCACTTCCAAATTGCTTCTTTTTCCTTGTATGCAAAGGTTTCAAGAGTTGTCCAAAATACTCCAAAATGTCACGAATTTTAGCAAATTTAAAGTCTGGAATTGATAGAGTTTGAAGTGCCAAGTTGTTGTCCTATGATTTCTATCAAGTTTTAAATTTTAACACTTAAGAATCAAAAGAAAAGAAGGAGAAAAAAATTTAGTTTTGTGAGGTTCCCTTTTTCTCTCTTTTCTCTACCAATTTCTCTCTCTAAATTCCCAAAATCCTAAGAGCCAAAAAGTCCTTCCCTTTATCTTCTTTTTCCCTTTCATTTATGGTCTTCCTTGCTGCCAAAATCGGGCGTTAATTGCCCCTCAAATCACTCCCATTTTTTATTTCTTATGGTATGGGCTGTTGTACCTACTCTGCAATTACAGTAATATGACTGTAGTTTTTCAATTATAGTCGCACGACTGTAACTACAGTCGTGTGACACCAATTTTTTTTTATTATGGTAAATTCCAACGCTTACAGTTGCCCCTCGCGTGATCAAATTCGACACCCAACACTAGGTCTAAAATATTTGAGGTGATGAATTTGAGAGAGCGAATTGAAGCATCGTAGACGTAAGAAAGAAAACAAGCAACTGACTTGTCGAAGTCCCACAGTTGTGGTGATGCACTGAGTTGATTTACTGGGTTTAGGTTACCTGAGCCGAGGTTGAAGATGAAATAAGCCCATACCGGGATTAGGTTAGCCGAGGAGAGGATGGAAGATGAAATAAGCCGATACCAGGTTTAGGTTACCCGAGGCAAGGATGAAGATGAAATAAGTCGATACCAGGTTTAGGTTACCCGAGGCAAAGCTGAGCTGGGCCGATACCGGGTCTATGTTACCCGAGGCGGATCTGTCAGCGATCTGGAGTGAAGCTAATCTAGGCCGATACCGGGTCTAGGTTACTCGAGGCGAATCTACTGGGAAACTGGAATGAAGCCGATCTGGCCTGATACCGGGTCTAGGTTACCCGAGGCAGATCTGCTTGGGATCTATCCATGTCCGAGATAATGATCACGAATTCTTGCATTTGAATTGTGAGTCTTTATGCCTTGATCGAGAGATTTTGAACAAAAATTTTTGCCCCTTTGATTAAGAATGAAGACTAGCTGGGGATGAATGCTCTGTGTATGCTGTGTATGTATACACGATGATGCATATGCACATGAATCCTAAAGGATGCATTTCTCGCTGTTTATTTAATGTTAATGTTTCTCCTTTCTGCTTGGGAAGATATGTTTTGCCCTTGATTGGTGGAAGACACTCCTTGCACAAAGCTTTTTCTCGTTGAAGATATATATGAGGACTGCTGGAGAAATGAGGCAACTGCTGGGGATGCATGACAAATGCCAGGGAAATGATTGTAGTGCCCCTTGTAAGTGTTCTATTGGAGAATAATGTGGAGAATCTTGCTGGGGAGATGATGGAGAGACTTTGCCTTTGACCCCTGTGATTTATGAATCTGGAAGTGCTCTAAATTTTGCCTGGGTTGCCCAATGTGGGTTTTCAGCCGAGCGAGCTACTCGAACTTTTGCCTAAGGCACCTTTTTCGGTTTTCACCCCAGTGAGCTCTCTCTCTCTCTCTCTCTCTCTTTTTTTTTTGAAGCAGCATAGTAGTCTAATAAGATTTTACGAAATCAGTCCAAAAGAGTAGATGAAATGAGCAACTCATCAGGTCAGTGTAGCTTTTACTCAGCTTGATTTCTTCAGTAGCCAAGTTCTTGGACAACTACTGTTGCTCTTTGGAAAGATGAATTAGATTTGGAGGATGATAAAGATTTCAGATTGTATGCATTTAGTACATCTCCATTGTTAAATAACGTGATATTTTTAACCAGTTAAATGTAAAGCGCTTTCCTTAAGTGGGTTTTTAAGCAAGATAACTTTGTTTATGCATTCGACATAACCATACAAATATATTTAAAAAAACATTCCACTTTATTCATAAAATCAAAATGAGTACATTTGAAAAGATTAATTCCCAAAATGGTATACACTCCACACAGAGCCAGAATCCATCACCAGTAGTCCCTTTCAGATTTTCCGACTGATCATTTTCTCTCGTGTCTTAACTTTTTCCTAGGCTACTCTTTTTGAGTTTTCAACCTAGCAGACTTTTTTTTTAGACCTGATAAAGCTTTAAGCGGTCTTGGTTGACAGTATTTGTGAACTCATTTCCATCCATGTCCATGATGCTGGTGGAGCCCGAACGGACTCACAAACAAAGGCAGTGTACCTCGTCGTTCAAGGAATAAAATCTGGCCTAAAGTCCAGGTATCGATCCCACAAGGAATTTAAACCCCGATGATCACTAAACTACTAAGAGTCTTTACGTGTCTAAGCGGAACTAAATTTAAGTTTGATTATATTAACAACTATATTAGTCTACTCCTAGTTGATCTATCCCAGCTTACTTTGCTCTTGAACTTGGAATATCAATTGGCGGTTTTACCGACCTATGAAGACTGATGGGGATGGCTTAATTAATCAACTACAAAAGACGAAGTTAACTCAACAATTAACCCTCAATTATATTCCTCCAATTAAATCAACCTAGCGTATCTAGATCTTTTAGGTCCTTAGCCGGTTTTCCTTGTTTAGAGGCGGTCTAATTCTTAAAGCTCAGAAAATAGGGGCACGTATGTTCCACAGTGTCGTCAATACTAATGGTTGCCTAGGTGTCAATCTAGGTAATGCCACAAATATGAACTTAATAGATTAAGATCTTATGAGACTAGATTATCACTAAAGGGATTGCATAAAGAAAAGGAATAAAGATTGAAATCAACTTGCATTCAACTGTATTAATCAAGAAAGATGTAACAGATTCAATGTTTTCAACCAAACAAAATCGATTGCGGAATCAAAAGCTAGCTAAATCGAATTACAAAAGACAAAAAGAAAAACTTATGCCCTTCTTGATCCAATTAACCGGATGCCGACGGTGTGAAGATGCTTGGAGGTGTACCTCTATTAACGAACCCGAGCCGAAACTAAGAACGTTGAAAAAGGGGAAGGTTCAATGCAAAGCAATCTACCAATCGATGGTTCCAAGATTCAAAGAAAACAAAAAGGTCAAGCTAAACCCTAGCTACAAGTTTTTGCTCTACCTCTACAAGTTGGGAAAAAGATCCCCTAAAACAAAGAAAATAACCTATTTATACGGCTAGGTTAAAACCACAGAAAAGAAAAGCTGGAATTAGGGCAACAACAGATTTTCGGGCCTCGGCACGCCGTGCTGCCATTGTGGCACGCCGTGCTATGCAAAGTTGGGATCGGCACGCCACGCTGATTGGAATGGCACGCCGTCGTGCTGCTTCTCTGGAACTCTTGGCACGCTGGTTGGATTGGCACGCCGTGCTGCCATTGTGGCACGCCGTGCCATTCTGATTTTCAGCACTTCAAGCCCTTCTTTGCCGCCGTTGCTCCAACTTCCGATCCTGGTCCTAATGCCTGTCCAAAACAAACACAAAGGGACATAACCGCACCACAACCACGGACCATAAAACACGAAAAAACACGAGGAATACTAAAAATATAAGAAATCAAACCAAAACATAAAAATCACAAAATACGAAAAAAAACCAATCAAACATTCACATAAATGATTCTAAAAACTACCACTCAAACCACGAAATTGGCTAAAAGATAAGGTCGAAACCGACCTTATCAACCACCCCACACTTAAAGTCTTGCTTGTCCTCAAGCAAATAAAACATCTCCAACTCCCGAAAACAATGAAGCAAAATTAAAGATCAAATAATCGATTTTTAAAAAAAAATCACAAACCACAACCTCAATTTTATCCACAAGTCAAGCATACTCAATCAATAAGGCTGTCACAAAGAATTTAACATTTAACCCCAATCTCATGCACACAAAGCAACTCAATTAACTATCAGAATATGATTTGCATCACTAAAATAGTACACTTCTAAGTCACTTCCCAATCAATCACATAGATAAAGATCAATAGGACTTTAGAATTCACACAATTTTCTTGGGGAGGAAAACAAATTATCACGATGCATTGATCGATTCCATTTGATTGACTTTATAACTTTCGACCTTACTTGAGATGTCACTTAGCTTTTCTGAACAGATAACAAAGATGGAGCAAACACAATGCACCCGACTTACTCAACTAAGCACATTCAATCAAGCGGCTACTAGCACTATTCATAACTTCACCTTGTAAGTGAAGCCAGCGGAATAAATTTCCATTTTTCATTCTTGACTTTTTGTCAATGTTCATTAAGTACAGATAATTAGTTTCCCTTACCCCAAGGTTAATCAAAATAATACACACAATTTGCCTATTTCATCTCTTTACTCATGCTCAATCAAAAAGAAGCTTCTTAGAGAGTATATGTCTAAAAGCGATGCATCTCAACCCCAAAGTCTATATTATTCCAAAGGTGACAATCAAATGGGGCCTCATGTTGCATTCAATGTAAACATCCCTATTAACAAGCATACTTAACCTAGAAAGATGCAAAATAAGAGGTTATGTGGTTATGGTTTTTTTTTTTTTTTTTTTTTTTTTTTTTAAAGATTGTAAAACATTGCTTATGAGGAGTTGGATCATTAAGTTGCAAGCGACAAACAAAAAAAAAGAAAAAAAAACAAATATTATCAAACCAAAAACAACCAGAAATAACTCCACACAAAACATGCAAAAACTAAGATAAGCATACAAAACAAACAACAAATAGTGCAATGTAAAAAGAAATAAAAGAGAGAGAGGGAAAATCCCTTGACCCACCCCACACTTAAATTGCACTTACTTCCAAAAGTGCAAAGGAAGAAAGAGCAAAATAAAGCGGGAAAGGAAAAGGGTTACCTCACATATCGGGGCCGGGAGGAGGCGGCGGCGGATACGGCCAACCTTGATCAGCACAAAAACGAGTGGCAAACGCCTCGATATTGGCCATCCGCTGCCCAAGCATAACCTGATGGACGGTTAAGTTTTCCAGTTGTTCAACGATGCCATCTAACCGTCCTTCAACCCGCGCCATAAAATCCACGCCGACCGAGACATTTTCCGCATCCTCCTCGGCGGCCTCTGCTTCCTCATAAGCTTCCTCCTCATCGACCTCCATGGGAGCCTTTCCTTTACGCGAACCTCCCGCGCTCGAGGTACCTGCAGCCGTCACATTCGGGGCACAAGACAGAATGCCCCTCGAAAGCTTCTTGGGAAGAATGCTATCGAGGTGCCTATAACAAGTATTAGAATGAAAGAAACAGGCAATACAAGTGACGATGTGCCCTAACCCTAGTTCAGACTTGGACCTATTGTGGTGAAGGTAAAGGGCCTCCATGACAAAAAATCCTAAGTGCACCTTAACATTATTGTGCACATGCCACAAGAGTAACAGCTCAAAGGCATTGACCCGATTACTTTCAGTTTTCCCAGAAAAATTAAAGCATACAAACTTATGCAACAGTTGCAAAATGGGGTCCTGGATTTGGGAAGTCTTGGCAAACCGGGGTTTGTATACCCCAGTGCCTATCAAACGCCAAAATTGCTTGGCATCCATATCTTCGGGCCATGTATAACTAGTTCCTTCTATGCCTATGCAATCCCGAAGACCATCGATGTCTAGGGAGTGTGCAACCCCAAAGAGTCGGAAGGAGATGCTCCTAAGGCCTGAATTAGGGTCAGTCTTGAAACTCAATGTGGAGTAGAACTCGAGGTTCAACTCCCTAAAAACAGGTACGCTAGATTTTACAAACGAATACCAACCTATACTATGCAATTTAGCACATAAAGCATCAGACCGATCTAGCACACTCAAAAATCCCCAATCGAAGATTCGGTAGGGAGTGCTTTCAAGAGGGAACAAAGTTTTATAACGCTTACCTTCCTCGTCCGAGAGCAGAGGAAAAGGACACTTATACTTAGTTGAAAGGCTCGTCAAAGGAGCCATTTGCGGCTCGGAAGGAAGGTTGGCACGTGGCTCCGATTCCGGTGACGGATCCAAAGGCGGACGGGAAGAACCATGTCTCTTAGCGGGTACAGACTTTCTCTTCATTCTACAATTGCACATCCATAAAAAAAAAAAAAAAAAAAACAAAACAAAACAAAACTCAACAACAAAAGGAAGCAAAACCATAGACAACCTAAGTGCAGAAATTCAATTTACTAAAAGAAAACATAACAAAAGAAAGACCCTATTAAGCAAGTAACCAAGCAAAAATCAAAACGAGAAAAAGAAGAATAAAGTTTTGATTCATACCTTGGTGTAGGGAAAATGAAGCACAAGCAGAAATCTAGGTCAAAAGGGGAGTGGAGGAGAAGGGGAAAGGAGAGAAAAATTGAGAAGGGAAGAGGAAAAAGAGGGAGAGAGAGAAAGTGAGGGGGAGGTTTAGAGAGAGAAGTGATGAGAGAAAGAGAGAGAGAGAAAAATCAGAGAGAGAAATCGAGGAAGAAGAAGAAGAGGATGAATAGGGGCGTGAAGAAGAGAAGGGGGAAAAAGGAGGTTTAAATAGAGAGGCGCAGTTTTCGACCTAGGAATTCAAATTTTAAACGCTCGGCACGCCGTGCCAAGAATTCAGCACGGCGTGCTGAGCAGAGCAACGAAAACGTACCTGGAAACAGAACGCCCGCACGCCGGCGTGCCGATTTGGCACGGCGTGCCGATGTGCTCTCCTCAACGCCTCTTTGAAGCAGAATGGCGGCACGCCGGCGTGCCGATTTGGCACGGCGTGCCGATTTCGAAACAGAAGCGCGGCACGATGGCGTGCCGCTTGAGCACGCCACGTGCTGACCAGATTGCACATTGGCACGGCGTGCTGAATTGCGGCACGGCGTGCTGCACTGAATATTGCCAATCCTTGCCTTGGTCCACACTTTGATCATGACTTTTGGCTAACTTGCTTAATACCCTATTCCTACACATAAAAACACACAAAAACATAATAATACAAACACAATTAATGTACAAGTGAGGCACACGTACCTCATTGCTACGTTTATAGTCGGAATAGCTCGACTTTCTCGCTTCTCTTGTGTTCATGGGTCTCTCAAGAGCATCACTTGCCTTTGCTCTTGTGCCCCCGTGAAATATTTCTTGAGGCGATGACCATTTACCTTTTGGATGCCCTCCGGAGTAAGTATCTCAATCATGCCCGAAGGGTAGACGTTGTGAATGGTAAACGGTCCTGTCCAACGACTCTTCAATTTTCCGGGAAAAAACCTCAACCTTGAGTTGTACAAGAGTACCGCTTCTCCCTCCTCGAAGCTCTTTTCCTGGATCCTTTGATCGTGCCACCTCTTGGTCTTTTCTTTATAAATTTTGGCGTTCTCGTAGGCCGAGAGGCGTAATTCTTCAAGTTCGAAGAGTTGACGAAGCCGGAGCTCTCCCGCTGCTTTCATATCAAAGTTCAAGAATTTTAAGGCCCAAAACGCCTTGTGCTCTAGCTCAACGGGAAGATGGCATGCTTTTCCAAACACAAGACGGTATGGTGACATTCCTATTGGTGTTTTGAATGCCGTCCGGTAAGCCCAAAGTGCATCGTTAAGCTTTAAACTCCAATCTTTCCTTGACATGCTGACCGTCTTTTCAAGGATTCTTTTCAGTTCCCTATTCGACACTTCCACTTGTCCGTTCGTTTGAGGGTGGTAAGGTGTGGCTACTTTGTGGGTAACGCCATATTTCTGCAAAAGGGAATCAAACTGCTTGTTACAAAAATGGGAGCCCCCATCACTAATGATAGCTCTAGGGGTCCCGAAACGAGTCAATATATTGCTTTTTAAGAACTTGATTACCACTTTTGCATCGTTCGTAGGCAATGCTACTGCTTCTACCCATTTTGACACGTATTCGACCGCCACCAAAATGAACTGATTCCCATTAGAGTTTGGGAATGGTCCCATGAAATCGATCCCCCATACGTCGAAGAGCTCAGAGTTTGGGAATGGTCCCATGAAATCGATCCCCCATACGTCGAAGAGCTCACACACTAGAATTCCTTATTGGAGCATCTCATTTTTTTGTGAAATATTTCCGGTCCTTTGGCACGCATCACAAGCTCGAACATAAGCCTCCACATCACTTCTCATTGTTGGCCAAAAGAATCCACAAGATAGAATTTTCCCCATGGTTCTATCCGGTCCAAAATGTCCTCCCGCCTCTCTATCATGGCACATTCGGATGATTGAGGTAACTTCCTCAAAAGGTACACATCTTCGAATAATACCATCTGCACACGACTTAAACAAGAAAGGATCATCCCAAAAGTAATTTTTAGCATCATGAAAAAATTTTACCTTTTGGTTTCGTGTGAGATCAGGCGGAATGATGTTACCAACTTTATAGTTTGCAATATCGGCAAACCATGGTATGGAAGTAACCGCAAGAAGTTGTTCATCCGGGAATGCATCTTGGATCTCCGGTTCTTGCTTACTTTCACCTTCTTGCGGCAGCCTTGACAAGTGATCTGCTACCACATTTTCTACTCCCTTCTTATCTCGGATTTCGATGTCGAACTCTTGCAGCAGTAAGATCCATCTTATAAGACGAGGTTTTGCATCCTGTTTAGACATCAAATACTTGAGTGCAGCATGGTCAGTAAACACGATTACTTTTGACAAAACCAAATAGGACCGGAATTTATCAAAGGCAAACACAATAGCTAGTAATTCCTTCTCCGTTACAGAATAGTTCATTTGAGCATCATTCAACGTTCTACTAGCATAATAAATTGGGCGGAGGATTTTATCCACCCGCTGACCTAAGCATGCACCTACTGCACCGTCGGATGCATCACACATAAGTTCGAAGGGAAGAGTCCAATTAGGGCCGATCATTATAGGTGCTTCAATCAATTTCTGTTTTAACAATTCAAAAGCGTGCAAACATTTATCAGAGAATTCAAAAGAAACATCTTTTTGGAGTAACTCGGTTAGTGGTTTGGAGATTTTAGAAAAATCTTTTATAAATCTCCTATAAAATCCGGCATGGCCGAGAAAACTCCTCACGAGCTTAATTGAACTAGGGGGAGGTAACTTTGCAATAACCTCAATTTTGGCCGGGTCGACCTTAATCCCTTCCCCCGAGATCTTGTGTCCAAGCACAATACATTCCCTTACCATAAATTGGCACTTTTCCCAACTAAGGGCCAAGTTCGTGTCCTCGCACCGCTGCAAAACCTTATCCAAATTTTCAAGACAAGTAGAGAAATTAGATCCATACACAGAAAAATCATCCATAAATACCTCCATGAAATCCTCAACCATGTCGGTAAATATGGCAAGCATACACCTTTGGAACATGGCTGGTGCATTACATAAGCCAAATGGCATCCGTCTATATGCAAATGTCCCGAATGGGCATGTAAATGTGGTTTTCTCTTGGTCAAGAGGATCCACAGGGATTTGCATATACCCGGACAAGCCATCTAACGTACAAAAGAAATCGTGACCCGCCATACGTTCCAAAATTTGGTCCAAAAACGGTAAAGGAAAATGGTCTTTCCGGGTGGCGTTGTTTAGTTTCCTATAATCAATGCACATACGCCAACCGGAGACCGTTCTAGATGGAATTAAATTACCTTTTTCATTCTCAATTACCGTCATACCACCTTTCTTAGGCACACATTGGACTGGACTTACCCATTGACTGTCCGATATTGGGAAAATTATGCCCGCATCGAGGAGTTTGATCACTTCTGCTTTAACAACCTCTTTCATGTTTGGGTTCAAGCGTCTTTGAGGTTGTACGCAGGGTTTTACCGCCTCTTCAAGGAATATCCGGTGGGTGCAAAAAGCTGGGTTAATTCCTTTAATGTCATGGATCGTCCATCCAAAAGCTCCCTTATGCTTCCGTAACACCTCGATAAGTTTTTCTTCTTGCTCAACTGTCAATGAAGAAGAAATAACAACCGGTAAGTCATTGGGAGGATGTAAGAAAGCATATTTTAAATTCATGGGTAGAGTTTTGAGTTCCAAAGTAGGAGGCTTTTCTAGTGATGACTTTGGTGCTGGTTTGATCTCTCTTTCTAGCCTCTCAAACCTTTGTACCCATGCACAATGTTCTTCTTCTTCTGAGGCAGACAACTCATCTCGTTCCACCTCCAAGTTCAGACCTTCATCTAAAGGGGTCTCTAATTCACTGTAGAAAGTCTCACTCACACATTCATCAACCGGAGAGATAGAGGAAATAGCATAACAATTTTCACTATTTAGCGGATATTTCATTGAATTATAAACATTAAAGGTTACCTCCTCATCTTGCAACCGTAGAATAAGTTTACCTTCTTGCACATCGATCAAGGTCCTACCGGTTGCAAGGAATGGTCTCCCGAGCAAGATTGGGACTACCGTGTCCTCCTCCATGTCTAGTACCACAAAATCCGCTGGAAAAATGAACTTGTCTACCTTGACTAACACGTCCTCTATTACACCTTGTGGCCTTGCTATAGATCGATCCGCTAATTGGAGTGTCATGTTTGTAGGTTTTGGATCCCCCAAACCAAGCTTCCTAAACATTGAAAGTGGCATCAAGTTGATGCTTGCTCCCAGATCACATAAGGCATTTGCAATTTTAAGATTCCCAATTTGACATGGAATCGTGAAGCTGCCTCGATCCTTTAGTTTAGGTGGAAGTCTGTTGCTTACAATCGCGGAACACTCTTCTGTTAGGGCCACTACTTCGTCATTCCCTAATCTCCTTTTTCCTACAATTAGCTCCTTGAAAAATTTAGCATAGGTGGGCATCTCTTGAAGAGCTTCCACCAAAGGGATATTAAGTTCAAGCTTTTTAAAGATGTCAAGGAACTTAGAGTATTTCTGGTCCAATTTGTCCTTTCTCTCCTTCCTTGGATAAGGAAGTTTAGGAATGTAAGGACTAATAGGAACAGAAATATCTTCCTTTTGAGCATTAGAAGAAGTAGAGATGTTTTCGGGTTTAGAATGACTTACTTCTTCCGATTGATTACTTACTCTCATGGGTTGATCAACCCTTGGTTCTTCCGTTTGCCTCCCACTCCTTAGAGTAATTGCTTGGGCTGTCTCCCTTGGGTTTTGTCTTGGGTTCGGTTCCGTTGTACTAGGAAGGCTTCCTTGAGGCCGTTCTTGCAAGCTTCTAGCTATTTGAGCCAACTGGTTGGTGAGGTCCCTGTTCAAAGCTTCACTATTGGCCAAACGAGCTTCGTTAGTAGCCAGACGAGTTGATATGTCCTTAAGAAGGCTTAATACCGACTCATCTTGTTTAACATTATGAGCATTACTATTTTGACCAAATTGAGATTGAGGAGCCCTACCAAGCTCTTGATTACGAAAGTCTTGCAAAAAGTCATTAGAAGGCTTCAACACATTTTGATTGTTACCATAGGATAGATTCGGATGTTGAAATCTTCTTTGAAAGTTGTTATTATTTTGGAAAGCATTTTGAAGGGGTGGTTGATTATACCTTTGGTTACCTCCAACATAGCTTACCTCTTGGGCTGATGGATTGCCCATTCCACATTCTTGACCGGGATGGTCCCCTCCACAAGACACACACAGCACAGGTTGGTGTGTTGGGTTCAAACTCAGATGTGCCATCATAAGATCAACCTTCTTATTCAATTCTTCCACTGCTGTATCACGGCGTCCCATTTCTACAGCATGGACATCTCTTCGCGTTGGCACTTCTTGTTGCCACAAGGGGCTTTTCCTAGCTAGTTCCTCAATAAGTTCTTCCGCTTGCGTTGCAGTTTTATTGAAAATATCCCCACCTGCAGATGAGTCAATGATAGCACGGTGAGAAGGCGAAATCCCATGATAGAAAATACTTACTTGAGTGCACTTAGGAAGGTCATGGTGTGGGCAGTTTCTGAGTAGCCTTTGAAAGCGCCTCCATGCCTCCATCATGGATTCTGAACCAAATTGTCGGAAGGCTGTGATCTCATTCTTCAATTGGACTGTTTTAGACGGAGGAAAGTAATAAGCCAAAAATTCTTCCTCAAGCTGGTCCCATGACGTTACGGATCCCGCTCGAAGGGACTTGTACCATTCAACAGCTCCTCCGATTAAAGAAAATGGAAATAACTTCAATCGGATCACGTCTTGGGGAACTCCATTGAGTCTTACAGTATCAGCCACCATTAGGAATCGATCAAGATGATCGTTCGGGTTTTCATTGCTAGCTCCACTAAATTGGCCGTTACTTTGCACCATTTGGATCATGTTCGTCTTGAGCTCGAAGTTGTTAGCAGTGATTGGTGGTAGAATAACACCAGCCCGGTTTCTAGGACGATGGGGTGCCATCATATCCGCCATAATTCTATCATCTCCCGCGCCTTCCAACTGACGTTCTTGGCGGAGACGTTCCTGCTCCCGAACTTCAGCCTCAATCCTCGCCCTCATCTCGGCTTCGATTTCATTCCTCATTTGTCGCCTTTGTTCCTCGTCCATGGCTGCGGTTACTACTCTTTGGGATCTTCGAATATTCCTACACGTACGGTCAATTTCAGTATCCAAAGGTAATAATTCAGAACTTTGAGAACGAGTTTGCATAAGCTAGGAAACACTCACAAAAAAAAAAGAAAATAAATTTTATACACAAATAATAAAACCAAAAACAGAATATGAGCAGTATTAACAATGCTTAGATCAGAAAATAATCCTTTTATCTAATGTTATCGAAACAAGTTAAAATTCCCCGGCAACGGTGCCAAAAACTTGGTGGAGCCCGAACGGACTCACAAACAAAGGCAGTGTACCTCGTCGTTCAAGTAATAAAATCTGGCCTAAAGTCCAGGTATCGATCCCACAAGGAATTTAAACCCCGATAATCACTAAACTACTAAGAGTCTTTACGTGTCTAAGCGGAACTAAATTTAAGTTTGATTATATTAACAACTATATTAGTCTACTCCTAGTTGATCTATCCCAGCTTACTTTGCTCTTGAACTTGGAATATCAATTGGCGGTTTTACCGACCTATGAAGACTGATGGGGATGGCTTAATTAATCAACTACAAAAGACGAAGTTAACTCAACAATTAACCCTCAATTATATTCCTCCAATTAAATCAACCTAGCGTATCTAGATCTTTTAGGTCCTTAGCCGGTTTTCCTTGTTTAGAGGCGGTCTAATTCTTAAAGCTCAGAAAATAGGGGCACGTATGTTCCACAGTGTCGTCAATACTAATGGTTGCCTAGGTGTCAATCTAGGTAATGCCACAAATATGAACTTAATAGATTAAGATCTTATGAGACTAGATTATCACTAAAGGGATTGCATAAAGAAAAGGAATAAAGATTGAAATCAACTTGCATTCAACTGTATTAATCAAGAAAGATGTAACAGATTCAATGTTTTCAACCAAACAAAATCGATTGCGGAATCAAAAGCTAGCTAAATCGAATTACAAAAGACAAAAAGAAAAACTTATGCCCTTCTTGATCCAATTAACCAGATGCCGACGGTGTGAAGATGCTTGGAGGTGTACCTCTATTAACGAACCCGAGCCGAAACTAAGAACGTTGCAAAAGGGGAAGGTTCAATGCAAAGCAATCTACCAATCGATGGTTCCAAGATTCAAAGAAAACAAAAAGGTCAAGCTAAACCCTAGCTACAAGTTTTTGCTCTACCTCTACAAGTTGGGAAAAAGATCCCCTAAAACAAAGAAAATAACCTATTTATACGGCTAGGTTAAAACCACAGAAAAGAAAAGCTGAAATTAGGGCAACAGCAGATTTTCGGGCCTCGGCACGCCGTGCTGCCATTGTGGCACGCCGTGCTATGCAAAGTTGGGATCGGCACGCCACGCTGATTGGAATGGCACGCCGTCGTGCTGCTTCTCTGGAACTCTTGGCACGCTGGTTGGATTGGCACGCCGTGCTGCCATTGTGGCACGCCGTGCCATTCTGATTTTCAGCACTTCAAGCCCTTCTTTGCCGCCGTTGCTCCAACTTCCGATCCGGGTCCTAATGCCTGTCCAAAACAAACACAAAGGGACATAACCGCACCACAACCACGGACCATAAAACACGAAAAAACACGAGGAATACTAAAAATATAAGAAATCAAACCAAAACATAAAAATCACAAAATACGAAAAAAAACCAATCAAACATTCACATAAATGATTCTAAAAACTACCACTCAAACCACGAAATTGGCTAAAAGATAAGGTCGAAACCGACCTTATCAACCACCCCACACTTAAAGTCTTGCTTGTCCTCAAGCAAACAAAACATCTCCATCTCCCGAAAACAATGAAGCAAAATTAAAGATCAAATAATCGATTTTTAAAAAAAAATCACAAACCACAACCTCAATTTTATCCACAAGTCAAGCATACTCAATCAATAAGGCTGTCACAAAGAATTTAACATTTAACCCCAATCTCATGCACACAAAGCAACTCAATTAACTATCAGAATATGATTTGCATCACTAAAATAGTACACTTCTAAGTCACTTCCCAATCAATCACATAGATAAAGATCAATAGGACTTTAGAATTCACACAATTTTCTTGGGGAGGAAAACAAAATTATCACGATGCATTGATCGATTCCATTTGATTGACTTTATAAGTTTCGACCTTACTTGAGATGTCACTTAGCTTTTCCGAACAGATAACAAAGATGGAGCAAACACAATGCACCCGACTTACTCAACTAAGCACATTCAATCAAGCGGCTACTAGCACTATTCATAACTTCACCTTGTAAGTGAAGCCAGCGGAATAAATTTCCATTTTTCATTCTTGACTTTTTGTCAATGTTCATTAAGTACAGATAATTAGTTTCCCTTACCCCAAGGTTAATCAAAATAATACACACAATTTGCCTATTTCATCTCTTTACTCATGCTCAATCAAAAAGAAGCTTCTTAGAGAGTATATGTCTAAAAGCGATGCATCTCAACCCCAAAGTCTATATTATTCCAAAGGTGACAATCAAATGGGGCCTCATGTTGCATTCAATGTAAACATCCCTATTAACAAGCATACTTAACCTAGAAAGATGCAAAATAAGAGGTTATGTGGTTATGGTTTTTTTTTTTTTTTTTAAAAGATTGTAAAACATTGCTTATGAGGAGTTGGATCATTAAGTTGCAAGCGACAAACAAAAAAAAAAAGAAAAAAAAACAAATATTATCAAACCAAAAACAACCAGAAATAACTCCACACAAAACATGCAAAAACTAAGATAAGCATACAAAACAAACAACAAATAGTGCAATGTAAAAAGAAATAAAAGAGAGAGAGGGAAAATCCCTTGACCCACCCCACACTTAAATTGCACTTACTTCCAAAAGTGCAAAGGAAGAAAGAGCAAAATAAAGCGGGAAAGGAAAAGGGTTACCTCACATATCGGGGCCGGGAGGAGGCGGCGGCGGATACAGCCAACCTTGATCAGCACAAAAACGAGTGGCAAACGCCTCGATATTGGCCATCCGCTGCCCAAGCATAACCTGATGGACGGTTAAGTTTTCCAGTTGTTCAACGATGCCATCTAACCGTCCTTCAACCCGCGCCATAAAATCCACGCCGACCGAGACATTTTCCGCATCCTCCTCGGCGGCCTCTGCTTCCTCATAAGCTTCCTCCTCATCGACCTCCATGGGAGCCTTTCCTTTACGCGAACCTCCCGCGCTCGAGGTACCTGCAGCCGTCACATTCGGGGCACAAGACAGAATGCCCCTCGAAAGCTTCTTGGGAAGAATGCTATCGAGGTGCCTATAACAAGTATTAGAATGAAAGAAACAGGCAATACAAGTGACGATGTGCCCTAACCCTAGTTCAGACTTGGACCTATTGTGGTGAAGGTAAAGGGCCTCCATGACAAAAAATCCTAAGTGCACCTTAACATTATTGTGCACATGCCACAAGAGTAACAGCTCAAAGGCATTGACCCGATTACTTTCAGTTTTCCCAGAAAAATTAAAGCATACAAACTTATGCAACAGTTGCAAAATGGGGTCCTGGATTTGGGAAGTCTTGGCAAACCGGGTTTTGTATACCCCAGTGCCTATCAAACGCCAAAATTGCTTGGCATCCATATCTTCGGGCCATGTATAACTAGTTCCTTCTATGCCTATGCAATCCCGAAGACCATCGATGTCTAGGGAGTGTGCAACCCCAAAGAGTCGGAAGGAGATGCTCCTAAGGCCTGAATTAGGGTCAGTCTTGAAACTCAATGTGGAGTAGAACTCGAGGTTCAACTCCCTAAAAACAGGTACGCTAGATTTTACAAACGAATACCAACCTATACTATGCAATTTAGCACATAAAGCATCAGACCGATCTAGCACACTCAAAAATCCCCAATCGAAGATTCGGTAGGGAGTGCTTTCAAGAGGGAACAAAGTTTTATAACGCTTACCTTCCTCGTCCGAGAGCAGAGGAAAAGGACACTTATACTTAGATGAAATAAGCCCATACCGGGATTAGGTTAGCCGAGGAGAGGATGGAAGATGAAATAAGCCGATACCAGGTTTAGGTTACCCGAGGCAAGGATGAAGATGAAATAAGTCGATACCAGGTTTAGGTTACCCGAGGCAAAGCTGAGCTGGGCCGATACCGGGTCTATGTTACCCGAGGCGGATCTGTCAGCGATCTGGAGTGAAGCTAATCTAGGCCGATACCGGGTCTAGGTTACTCGAGGCGAATCTGCTGGGAAACTGGAATGAAGCCGATCTGGCCTGATACCGGGTCTAGGTTACCCGAGGCAGATCTGCTTGGGATCTATCCATGTCCGAGATAATGATCACGAATTCTTGCATTTGAATTGTGAGTCTTTATGCCTTGATCGAGAAATTTTGAACAAAAATTTTTGCCCCTTTGATTAAGAATGAAGACTAGCTGGGGATGAATGCTCTGTGTATGCTGTGTATGTATACACGATGATGCATATGCACATGAATCCTAAAGGATGCATTTCTCGCTGTTTATTTAATGTTAATGTTTCTCCTTTCTGCTTGGGAAGATATGTTTTGCCCTTGATTGGTGGAAGACACTCCTTGCACAAAGCTTTTTCTCGTTGAAGATATATATGAGGACTGCTGGAGAAATGAGGCAACTGCTGGGGATGCATGACAAATGCCAGGGAAATGATTGTAGTGCCCCTTGTAAGTGTTCTATTGGAGAATAATGTGGAGAATCTTGCTGGGGAGATGATGGAGAGACTTTGCCTTTGACCCCTGTGATTTATGAATCTGGAAGTGCTCTAAATTTTGCCTGGGTTGCCCAATGTGGGTTTTCAGCCGAGCGAGCTACTCGAACTTTTGCCTAAGGCACCTTTTTCGGTTTTCACCCCAGTGAGCTCTCTCTCTCTCTCTCTCTCTCTCTTTTTTTTTTTGAAGCAGCATAGTAGTCTAATAAGATTTTACGAAATCAGTCCAAAAGAGTAGATGAAATGAGCAACTCATCAGGTCAGTGTAGCTTTTACTCAGCTTGATTTCTTCAGTAGCCAAGTTCTTGGACAACTACTGTTGCTCTTTGGAAAGATGAATTAGATTTGGAGGATGATAAAGATTTCAGATTGTATGCATTTAGTACATCTCCATTGTTAAATAACGTGATATTTTTAACCAGTTAAATGTAAAGCGCTTTCCTTAAGTGGGTTTTTAAGCAAGATAACTTTGTTTATGCATTCGACATAACCATACAAATATATTTAAAAAAACATTCCACTTTATTCATAAAATCAAAATGAGTACATTTGAAAAGATTAATTCCCAAAATGGTATACACTCCACACAGAGCCAGAATCCATCACCAGTAGTCCCTTTCAGATTTTCCGACTGATCATTTTCTCTCGTGTCTTAACTTTTTCCTAGGCTACTCTTTTTGAGTTTTCAACCTAGCAGACTTTTTTTTTAGACCTGATAAAGCTTTAAGGGCCTTAATTGTTTTTGAACAAAATCCCTTGCTTCCAACTGTTGCCTAGGGTACTTCACATTTTGATTATAGGCCCAAGCCATTCTGCGTCTGTACATCTGTAGATGATCCAGTGCTTTCAGCCGGTTTTCATCTAACGCCACCAACTGCTTGTATCTAGCTTGAAACCACTCAGTTTCTGGAAACTGAGCTTCTAAGGGGACCCTGAGTGACTTATGCTTTATTTCCATTGGTAATACTGCTTCCATGCCATATACCAAGGCATAGGGAGTTTCCCTATCGGTAATCTTGTTGGAGATTGTGCCCTAAGGCCAATATTGGATTATGTAATTTGACTTCTACGATTAATCTAGTGTAGATTAATATTATCATTTATGTTTGTATGTTAGCATTTATGATAAGTATCCATGAATAAATCGTGTTATTCTAAATATCCCTAGTCGATTGTTATTATGGGAATAATAACAAACTAAGACTAGTGTGAGTGATAATGGATATTCATAAGATGAATATAGTGTATACAGATACAGATTATACTCACGGGTAATATGTTAGAGAACATGTTACTGGAGACCCACTATGAGATCAAGTTCATGGTTATGTGTCACAACTGATCTTGATTATAGTAGTGTCATTAGCTGATTCCTTTGACCTGAGGTCACCATGGATTCCGGGATGAATTCATGTTGTGTTTTGACGCAGTCAAACGCTGCTTGTAACAGAGTAGTTATAAAGGCTGTGATTGGGTACGATATGACTCATGCCTTGGGATGTGAGTGACAGATATGGGATTTTGTCCCTCTCTAACAAGAGAGCGATATCACTGGGCCCCTCGATAAGTAAGACTGTTAAATGCATGGCCGTGCTCAAATAATTGATAAGAGTATCAATTGATTTGTCTGAACAGTTTACTTTGAGATCGAGAAAGCATATGATTAATTTATATAAGATTGACAAGTGTACCATGTCTTATAATTAATCATGATATCAAGAGACAAAAGGGAATATGACACATTCTATAAGTAGGTTTATTGGATTATACCACGCGGTGAGTCAATTGCTCGGTGTGGATCAACCGCAGAGGGAAGCTACTTTGGTTCCTAATTGATTCAAAATCTACAAAGAATTAAGGTAATTCTTTAACCCTCCTTCCAATTCAATGCAATGTACATGGGTCCTTGGTGGGGATTAATCCTTTTATTTCCGCTGCGTATTTATTTTGGCGATTAATTCCCAACAGTGGTATCAGAGCCACTTGTATTTTGATTGAATTGGATTTATGTTTTGATTGGATCAAAATTGCATGTTAGGGTTTGTATAATTTTGATTGGATCAAAATTGTTGTTAGGAGTTTGTATGTTTTATTTAGGGTTCTATGTTATTGTGAATAACAAAATAAAATTTGATTTTATTGATTAATCATTGTGAATGATTTTATGTTAATGATTTGGAATGTTTAAGGGGTTTTTGGAATCATGAATTTGATTCATGGGTTTTTATTGAAATTGTTTCAATTCAATTTAATCAAAAAAAAATAAAAAAATGCTACTGTTCGTATTCTGGGCATAATGCCCAGAATACTAATTGCAATTGCAATTTGCAATTGCAATTTGCAATTGCCGTGCTGCGTAAGCAGCATGCTGCTTACGCAGCATGGGCTGCGCGCAGTATGCGCAGCCCGATGAGCCTGCTGTCCGACAGTTTTTTTTTTAACCCTTTTTCGTTTTAAGTGTGGAAAATTGTTTTCTGCATATTTACGAATTTTTCCAAATTAATTAATTCTAAATACAATGTGATTGTATTTTACCACTTTGAACCCTAAATATTTTAGATATAAAATTATTGTTGATAATTTTATGCATGGTGTTATGGTATGGTTTTGGACCCCGTGGATGCTTTATTTTATTTATTATGGTTTTATATAAATACGACCTGCGAGTCGTTTGTATTTATGTAAATTTTAATTTTAATTTTACTAGATAAATTGTATAGGATGCAATTTATGATATGTAAAATTTATTTTACTAGAAAAATTGTATAGGTTGCAATTTTTTTTGTAAAATATAAATCCATGAGATGGTGCTTAGAAGCAAAGACGTGGAGGCGGATCCAAGAGGCGGTGCAATGACCATGTGATGGATGCTACCACCTAGGATATGACCTTGTTGATTTTCATATTGGCCTATGAAAATCAATGTAGATTTAAACCATACCATAACACGGTTCGAGTCATATGCATGCTTTATTTTATTTAGATGCCATGTGATGCCATGCTAGATATTCTATATGCATGCTAGACAATTGTATGCCATAAGAATCCATGCTAATTAATATTAACAAAAGTATGATTAATATTAATGCCATGAAATTGTATATGATACAACTAACTCACAGGAATTAATAAACCCTAAATAAACTTATGAAGTTTATATTTTTGCCACCCAATTACGTATAACACTAGTCAAGTACTATGTTCGCATCATGGTAGCCACGCCAAAGCGGGTACGCATGTTGTGACCTTAGCGAAGCGATAATATGAGAAATGGTGATTCTCATTGTGTTGTAATTGGTTTAACAAAGGGTTAATCAAAACGGTGTTTGAGCCCGAGGCAAAGATGAGATGAGTAACATACAATTAAATATGATATATGATATCATGCATCTCATAAATTAGAAGAGTTGCATAATGATGCAATTGGCAAAGAAGTGCACATCCAAAATATGTTTAAATGGTTTAAAGCATGATTTTGAGTCTTTGCCTACCGAAATTATATTTAATCATAGGGACATGCCAAAGCAGTGCTTTGGTTAAGTATGGATTTTGGATCTTCACCCACTTAAATATTTTAAAGGGTTTTATAATTTAAGTGGGAGCATTTAAATAAAAATCTTTACACGCTTTATTATAGTTATAATTGCTATTACCTTTATCTCGATTGTTATTGAACATTGAGAATTGTTCTCAAATCAAAAGGAATCATATGTTCTCAATAATCCTTTTGCCCAATGAACCACTAGCAATTGTAACATGAGTATAAAAGATGCTTACTTGAAGCATCGAAGGGACTCTGTTAAATTTTGTTATCTTACACTTGCCACCAATTCTTCCGTACGTGGAAGTTTTACTTGAGATATATGATACATCACAAATGGAAATGTTCCATCAGTTAGTGAGCAAGAAAAGATAAGTGTTTGAGGCAACATTTTCTCATTGGCCTCCAAAAGGGCATTAAGATGTGATCTTGAATTCATTAATTGATAGTCATTGGTGATGAACTATCATTTGAATGACATGGAGAAAATTGTGAATTAGTTGCATGGGATGCAAAAGAATGTTAAGTTATCCATAAAGGATAAGCCCGCCTCGAATTGTGTGCTTAAGGTTCAAAAGGAAAAGGATAAAAGGAAGGTCGAAAAGCATAAAGACCGAAAGGTTCGGGTGAAACATGTTTTAAAGACCAAAGCTGTTGGCATAGAGAGATCTCCAAAAGAAGGATGTTGCCATTTCTAGAATGAATCGTTCATTAGAATGAAAATAGCAAACTTTGTTTGGAGAACTATGAGACGATGAAAGGCAGTAAGACTGCTACCTTAAGTATTTATTAATTATTCTACTTTTGTTTCCATATCAAAGGTATTAGATACCGTGGTGGATTTCATATTAGTAGAATATGAAGAATCTCAACTTAAGTAGAAACCTTATGAAGGTGAAAGGTAGAATACGAATAGGCAAGAGTAGCAAAGGTTGTTACTTGGAAGTTATGAACTTCTGGTTAAAAGTTATGAACTTTTACATGACAGTTATGAACTTCTAGGTAAAAGTTGTGAACTTTTACATAAAAGTTATGAACTTTGGTTAAAGGTTATGAACTTTTACATGTAAGTTATGAACTCTTCTTGCCTATTGGGCTCGTTGTTTTGAGTGAACAAATGTTGTTTATTTTATAATTGTGAATTATAAACTTTATAAAGACATGATTATGAAATATAGATTTACATAATTGTCTTTATATGTGGAGCCCATCTGTAACATAAATACTGTAAGGATCGAATCAAATAGTTTGATCCAACCCATTTTGGCAGTGTCGTCTTGGAGACATAAGCAAAGTTGCATTTCGAAACTCCATGAGAATGGACCTTTGGATTCGTGAGATTATGAATCATCTTGAATCATGCGAATGTTGTTTATTGTAAAAGATGACAAAAGGTTTTCTTTGCTAAAAGTAGTCAAAGAACAATCGATTTATTAAGCATTATACATGTGGATGTATATGAATTATAAATCAACTGCTAAAGGAGGTTCTAATACTTCATTACTTTCATGGAACTTTTCACTAGATAAGAGTATCTAATGAAACACGAGTTTGGAACTTTTGAAGTGTTCAAAAGCTTGTAAAAGGAGTATGAAGTATATTGACATGATAGTAAAGTCACTTAGATATGATCCAAGTGGTGAACATTTGAGTCAAGATTTTGACAATCATCTTAGAGATTGTGGGACTGTCTCACAATTAACTCCTCCAATTACGCCACAAAGGAAGTTGTGTCGAAAAGGGAGTAGTCGAACTCTATACAGATATAGTTCAATCTATGATGAAGTCAAGTTGATCATCGTTTTCTCGAGAATATGCCATTAAAGCAGCTGTGTATATTGTTCCGTCTAAAACAATTCATGAATCAACATATGAGATATGGTTGGGTAAGAGACCCAAATTGTTTCATTGAATAAGTTTAGGGCTGTAAAGCTTATTTCGAATAAGTTGGCACCTAAATTTAAAGATCGTATTGTGGATTACTCAAAAGGAAAGTAGGAGTTGTTACTCCTGTGTTTCTTTGGGATACAAAGTAATTGTAGCTAGAAATGGTTTCCCTTTGAAGAGGGAGTTAATTTCTAGTAGAGTTAGTGGGAGTAAGGTACACCCACAAAACTCGTAATTCACAAAAGTGACATTTAACGTTGAAGAGGAACGTGGAAATGGTTTCATGATCATTGTTGAAATTACACAAGCCCAATGAAAGTCTAGTGGAATACGACATGATTAGGAGAGATATGGATTTCTCAAAATCATGATGTAACTTTACTAGATGAAGTAAGTCTTCTTTTATGAAGAAGCAATGTTAGATTTTGAATCTAATAAGTGACTTGATGCTACAAAGGTTGAAGATAAGTCCGTGTCTGACAATCAAAGTATAGACTTTGATAAATCTTTTAGAAGATGTATATGCAATGGTTGCAAATGAGTCTTCAAATTGAAAACCGACATGGATGGTGATCTTCAAACTTATAAAGCACGACTAGTGACAAAAGGGGTTATAAACAAATTCATAGTAGTGACTATGAGGATACGAACAAATTCATTGTAGGACTATGATGAAATCCTCCTTCATCATTAATCATAATCAAGTCATACTGAGTTCTTGTTGCCATATCCGCATAATATGATTATAAAAATATGGCAAATGGATATCAAAATCTGTTTTCTACGTGAAAACATGATTGAGGATGTGTACGTGACACAACCCAAAGTTTTGAGCATCCAAAGAATTTAAGTAGCGTATGCAAGTTTCAAAGATTCTTATAAGAATCAAAACATGCATCAAATAGTTGGAGTCATAGTTTTGATAAAGAAATCAAATGGTTTGATTTTATCAAAAGGATGATGAATCTTGTGTTTCAAAAGGATCAGTGGGAGCATATCGGTATTCCTAATGCTATATGTGGATGACATATTGCTTGTTTGAAATAACATTCTTACCATGCAAGAAGTAAAATCTTGGCTAAGAAAGTAATTTCAATTAATGTTTAAGCAAGGCTGCCTATATTCTTGAAATTAGAATCTATAGAGATAGATCTAAAAGAATGTTTAGGTTTAAGTCAAAGCATTGAAAGCGTTCAATGAGAAAGACTTAAAAGAAGCTTGCTTATGTTAACTGTGTAAATAGTTGCATATATACAACTGATTGCAATTAGTTGCAATATATCAATCGAGATATCGTATTCTCTTAAAAGAGATGTTATGATTTTGAAAGGTTCAAAATAAAACGTTATAGCTAAATATCTATAATAGCAGCCAAAGTATACAGTTACATGTGATGTAAAGAAATTTTTGGATGAAGAAGTTCATCAAAATTTTGTGTTTTGTTCTAAGCATTGCTTATCCTGTGAGACTATTGTAGGGACAATAGTTCAATGCGTAAGAACCCTGTATGACACAAGCATATACTTAGGCGTCTTTCACTAATTTAGAGAGGCTGTCTCTAAAGAAAGAGTGAAAATGTGTAAAGTAGCAACGGAAGCGAAAATTAATAATTCACTGACAAAGACTCCTGCACGAGTGAATACATGAAGGTCATGTAGGTCAATGGGTATAAGATACATGTATGATTGGCCATAGTGCAAGTGGGAGATTGTTGGAGATTGTGCCCTAAGGCCAATATTGGATTATGTAATTTGACTTCTAAGATTAATCTAGTGTAGATTAATATTATCATTTATGTTTGTATGTTAGCATTTATGATAAGTATCCATGAATAAATCGTGTTATTCTAAATATCCCTAGTCGATTGTTATTATGGGAATAATAACAAACTAAGACTAGTGTGAGTGATAATGGATATTCATAAG
Source organism: Euphorbia tirucalli (assembly GCA_039660915.1). NCBI lineage: Eukaryota > Viridiplantae > Streptophyta > Magnoliopsida > Malpighiales > Euphorbiaceae > Euphorbia > Euphorbia tirucalli. Next base: position 35,263,910 of record CM077636.1, on the reverse strand, counting down.
ATGAATATAGTGTATACAGATAGAGATTATACTCACGGGTAATATGTTAGAGAACATGTTACTGGAGACCCACTATGAGATCAAGTTCATGGTTATGTGTCACAACTGATCTTGATTATAGTAGTGTCATTAGCTGATTCCTTTGACCTGAGGTCACCATGGATTCCGGGATGAATTCATGTTGTGTTTTGACGCAGTCAAACGCTGCTTGTAACAGAGTAGTTATAAAGGCTGTGATTGGGTACGATATGACTCATGCCTTGGGATGTGAGTGACAGATATGGGATTTTGTCCCTCTCTAACAAGAGAGCGATATCACTGGGCCCCTCGATAAGTAAGACTGTTAAATGCATGGCCGTGCTCAAATAATTGATAAGAGTATCAATTGATTTGTCTGAACAGTTTACTTTGAGATCGAGAAAGCATATGATTAATTTATATAAGATTGACAAGTGTACCATGTCTTATAATTAATCATGATATCAAGAGACAAAAGGGAATATGACACATTCTATAAGTAGGTTTATTGGATTATACCAATCATATGAATTGGGTAGTCATAATGGCTTGCTAGAGTCCGCTTATGACTTATGAGGGCATTATGGTAATTTCCTCATTGCCAATTTATATGATCCTACGGGGTCACACACAAAGAGCAAAATGAGATTCACTTAATTTGGGGATAAATCATTATGAGATAATGATTTATTATTGATGAGAAATTAAATATATATAAAGATATATATTTACATGTATATGTATATACACATGAACATATTAATAAGATTAATATATTTATGGCATAAAATATGCTATATATATATATGTATATTATAATTATATTATATGGTGATATAATTAATTATAATATACATTTACGTATATGTGTATATATATATATATATATATGTATGTATGTATGTAAATATTAATAAGATTAATATAGCATAAAGTATGCTAATTATATTATATGGAGATATAATTAATTTTACATACATATGTGTATATGATGGAGAATTGACTAAGTTTAATATTAATTGAGAATTAATAAAACTTATGGGGGCTAATTTATAATTATAATTAAATATAGTATTTAATTACAATTATAAATTGATAATAAAATAATAAAAACCCTAGAAACAAGGTTTAAAAGGGTTGGACGAGAAAAAGAAAAGGTGTGCAGCCCCATCATCTCCATCAAAATGGCCGAAAATTGCTTTTGGCCAAGAGTGAAAAATATCGATTTTTCACCTTCTCATTCGAAGAACTGTTCTCCGATCCCGGCGCTAGCACGCGGTGAGTCAATTGCTCGGTGTGGATCAACCGTAGAGGGAAGCTACTTTGGTTCCTAATTGATTCAAAATCTACAAAGAATTAAGGTAATTCTTTAACCCTCCTTCCAATTCAATGCAATGTACATGGGTCCTTGGTGGGGATTAATCCTTTTATTTCCGCTGCGTATTTATTTTGGCGATTAATTCCCAACAAATCTAACACTAATTCTATAACCCCAAAGAGCATTTTGTCAGCCCAATCTCTATAGGTGGTTACCATTTTTTATAAGATCTTCTTTATCACCTTATTAGCTGCTTCCACTGCACCGTTAGCTTGGGGCCTATATGGAGAAGACTTATGGTGCTTGATGCCATGTTCTGCAAACAGCTCAGCTGTTGCCCCTTGAAATTGCACTCCATTGTTAGTCACTAAATGATGGGGAATCTCGTATCGAGTGAAGATGTTCTTCTGAATGAACTTGACCATCTGCTTAGCTGTTATAGTAGCAAAGGATTCTGCCTCTATCCACTTTGAGAAGTAATCAACTGCCACGACTATGAATCGGTGTCCATTAGATGCTGCAGGATGAATTTCTCCAATCATATCTATCCCCCATATGGAAAATAGCCAAGGTGACATGAAATTCTGTAGTTCGAGTGGTGGAAGATGACTGACGTCAGCATAGATCTGACACTCGTGACATCTTCTTACTTTCCTTGTACAATCAGCCTACATAGTCATCCAGAAGTACCCCTGTCTCATTATCTTTCTAACCATAGCAAGTCCATTCATATGTGGTCTGCAAGACCCCGCATGCACTTGCTGCATCACTGTTTCTGCCTCCTGTTCTGTCAGGAACCTAAGAAGAACACCATTTGTTGTTCTCTTATATAGCCTATCTTCAAAGATTCTGAACTGACTGGCTAGCTTTCTTAATGACATCTTATCAGTCGTACTGGCTCCCTCTAGGAATTTTCCTTCCTTCACATACTAGTAATTATCAAAGAACCATGGCTTCTCTTTAGCTGTCAACTCCATTATTTCATGCACTTCAAAGCAGGGTTGTTTGGAAGTTGCTATAACCAGTGGTTGCATTTGAGTTTCTTCTGTATGTTCCCACATAGAGGACAACATTGCTAGCACATCAGCCATCTTATTTCATTCTCATCTCTGGGGACATGTCTAAATTCACACTGGCTGAAAAGCTCTTTTCTATATTGTAGCAGCTCTAAGTAGGGGTGTAAGGCTTCTTCTTTCAGCTCCCATTCACCTTGTGCTTACCTTATCACTAAAAGTGAATCTCCAATGATCAAGACATCATTTGCCCCTAGTGTTAGCAGAGCTTCCATCCCGAATAAGCATGCTTCATATTCTGCTCTGTTGTTGGTTATAGGAAAATCTAATCTCTTCAACAAAGGAATGATTTCACCGTCCGGCATCGCTATAATTACCTCGACTCCAGCACCTTTCCTATTCACAGCACCATTGAAGCACATAACCCATCTCTTTATTTCCACCATGGCCAGCTGTTCATCTAGGAACTCCGAATTCTTGGTGTAATCCGACTCTAGTGGCTGATTTGCTAGAAATTCTGCTACGTCTCTCCCTCTGATGGTTTTCTTAGTAATGTATTTAATGTCGAATTCTGACAAAAGCAAGAGCCACCTAGATAACTTCCCAACTAACACCGATGCTTCACACAGATACTTCATTGGGTCTACTTTAGCTACTGGTTGCACTTTGTATGACTAGAAGTAATGGCCAACTTCTTGGTCAGCCATATCATTGCCACTAGTGTGTACTTGGTTTCATACTCCAATAGCTTCTTACTAAGGTAGTAAATAGGGTTCTCCTTTCTATCATCTTGTTCTTGGGCCAACATTGCTCCTATGGAGGAATCTTCAATGGCCAAATACAAGATCAAAGGCTTCCCTGTAATTGGTGGGCTCATAACTGGCAGATTTACCAGATAAGCCTTGATTTTCTCGAATGCCAACTGACATCTATCATCCTACACAAGCATCTGATCTTTCTTCAACATCTTGAAAATTGGCTCACAAGTGGAAGTCAACCATACTATAAAGCGGCTGACGTACTGTAAGGAGCCAAAAAATGAACATACTTCCTTCTCTATTTTTGGAGCTAGCATATCTCGAATAGCTTTGATTTTATCTGGGTCCATTTATATTCCTCTCTGGCTGACTACATGACCCAACAGCTTCCCTGATGTGACCCTGAATATGCACTTCTTAGGATTGAGTTGCAAGTTATATTCTCCAATGTGTGTAAGAAATCTATCCAGGATAACAGGATATTCCTCCCAGGTCATTGATTTAACAAGCATATCATCAAAATATACTTTGACTTCTTTGTGAATCATATCATGCAGCAAGGTTGTGATAGCCCTCTGATAAGTAGCTCTGGCATTTTTCAACCCAAAGGGCATTACTTTGTAGCAGAACGTGACCCACTCTGTAATGAATGATGTCTGCACTTTATCAATTACATCCATCAGTATCTGGTTGTAACCTGAAAAGCCATACATAAAGGAATACATCACTATTTTAGCTGCACTATCGACTATTTTAGCTGCACTATCGACTAGGACATCAATATGAGGCAGTGGGAAATTATCTTTTGAGCATGCCTCATTTAAGTCCCTATAGTCAACACATACTTTGACCCTGCTGTCCTTTTTAGGTACTGTCACAATGTTCGCTAGCCATTCTGTATATTCCACCACTTCAAGGAACCTGGCTTCTATCTGCTTAGCCACTTCTTCCTACACCAACGTAGCCCACTCCGACCTCAATCTTCTCAGTTTCTGCTTCACTGGCTTGAACTTAGGGTCTGTTGGGATCTTGTGAACTGCTATTTCTGTGTCTACACCCGACATGTCCTCGTATGACCAAGCAAAAGCTTTAACATGTTTTCGCAATATTCTTGTTAGTTCTTTCTCTTCCTCGGGTTTTAGCTCATGTGAAATGAATACCATTTTAGGATTTTCATCTGTACTTATGTTGATTTCATGCAATGCAGTGTCATGAATGCTAAATATGCTTAATGGTGATTTAAAAGCATGCACAGAATTATCGAGATAAACATCACACAAGTAGGCAAACTGAGATTTCATTGCATTAAACTTGTTATAGAGTACATCATTCACATTGAAAATGGAAGAAATAGATACAATAAAATCATTTTCATCCTCTATAGGCAGAGGGCCTTACACTTCTTCAACTTTCCCATTCATCTTTAGAGCATCATCCAGATCTACAGCTGCTTTGGCCTCTTTCTCAGCAGGAATAGTGGTTTTCTCAATTTCAGCCACCTGCGCCTTAGCCTTCTTCATGGTCTCGACTATCTCAGCAACCACAGAATCCAAGTTCACCTTGGTCAACAGCTGGTCTTCGAACCCTTCTTTAGACTTCCCATACGCCTTGCTTAAGGCAGCAGCCAGCGCACTTGAAATTACTTCTACAGTTTCATTGCAGACTTTCTCTTCCGCTTTTCTACTTGGGTACCTTCACTGCTTTTGCTATCTCTTCAGGCGGCTCATTCTGCAGGACAGTAGACTTAACAATTACCTCTTCCACCATAGGGGCTACTGGTTCTTCCCCACTCTTCTCAAAGTCTATGACATCAGAAAATATCTCAAAGCCCCAGTATTCAATGTTCCCGACCATTACTAGCTCATCTTGGCCTTTAGACAGGTCTTCTCCTACCTTTATGAACAGTTTCATCATAGGTTTGTCATTTTTTCCTATCTTCAGGCTTTTCTCATCAGATGCCCCTACTGTGTAACCCAAGCTGAACTGCCTCGGTTTGCCAGAATCAATATTAAACTCGGGCACGCCTTGTAAATTAGCTCTGAGTCCTAAGCCAGGAACAAAATTCTGCTTGTGAAGGTACTTAGACAACCATTCTGGCATATATTTCTCGTAAATGACCAATGGAGCATCTGTGGTTTCCTCCTTACTAACCATAGCGATTTGCAATCCATTGAATGGTATTATCTCTTCATTAACTGTAGCAACCACGGATTGAGAATCTGCCTCAATTGTTACAACTTCATTGCCTATCAAGAATTTTATCTTTTGGTGCAGGGTTGAAGGGACACCCCCCCGTGGGTAAAACCATGGTCTCCCTAAAAGCAAGGAGAAGGTAACTGGGATGTCAGTGACAATAAAGATGACCGTCGACCTGATCGGTCCTACCTCTACTTCAGCTTCAAAGGTCCCGATTACGGTCCTTTTCAAATCATCATAGGCCTTGATCACAGTGGAAGACTTCTTCAAACTTTCTTCGTTCTGGCCCAGGAATGGTAGCATTTTCAAGGGACATATATTTAGGGCTGACCCGTCATCTATCATTACACACGGCATAACCCTATCCATGATGTTGACCTTAATGTATAGAGCTTTATTGTGAGCTCTTCCCCTGTGTGGTAGATCTTTCTTTGAAAATACAATGTCAGGGGATTCTATATGAATTTTATCCAACAAATAGCACATTGCCTCCGGAGAAGCAATCGGAGACACTTCAATTTCAAAGAGTTTTTTGACTAAAGCCGCTCTGTGCTCTTTAGAAGTCAGCAACAAGTGCCATAGACTGGCTTGGGCTGGAGTTTTCTTCAGTTGCGAAATAACAAGGTCTTCCTTTTCTACTTCCTTTGGCACTGTCATACTACTTGATCCGATCACTGGGGTATCTCATTCTGCTGCACTACTGGCTAGTAGACCCTACCACTTCTCATTACATTCTGAACTTCAGGCCTTTTTAGCTTTTCTACAACAGGCAGCTTAATGGTCGTATTACAGCCGTATTCTTCATATTCATCCTCTGAATCCACATCATCCAGGCTTATAGGCTTCACTTCCTTCTGTTCTATCAGCCTCTCGCACTCAGAGTTCACCTCAATATCATTGGCCACTACAGATTGCATGGTGGGGCTTGCTTGGAGGATTTGGGCAAAGATAAAATTGTCTGGTAGCCCTGACTATACCATGCTGACATGCCTTTCAAATGTCGGTAGTGGATTATTCTTTATACTGGGTTGGCAGGCTCTTGCAATTTTCCCTCGTCGATGAGCTTCTAGATAGCGTCTCTCAGCTTATAACAATTATTAGTTCTATGTCCCACCATGATGTGGTAGGTATAAAAATTATCCTTATCTTCCTCCGCTGCCATCTCAAATGGTCTGAGAGAGCTTAACAAACCGCCATTCTATTGGGATTCGTCATTGGAAAAATAACATGGCGCAACGGAAAATATACCTTTTAAAATTTGCTAGAATCCACCTATTGTTTCCAATTACCATTGACTAGAATAAAAACAATTTGAATCAACAGAGATTAACTCACCGGATTCGTCTCTTCTAGAGACTGCTGCAGAATCGTTTCTTAAAACTGTGATCTCCAAAGTCTGGTGCATGACCAACTATTGAGCAGGAACCGGTGCTAGCCGAAGACACGAAGGAATGGAGGTTTATTGCTGGGATTTTCTGCTATTTTGGGGCTGCTATTGGTGGCTGAAATTTCTAGCAATTAATTAAGGTTGAATTAGGGTTTTATTCCTTAAGTGTGCCCTTATATAGACACCTTGTCTAATTGGGTTTTAATTAGGTTAATTAAACCCAAGCCCACTAGGATTATAATTACATAAATAAACTTTAATTAAAAAGTATATACTATGTAATTTAATTCCATTTGGCTAAATTTAATTACCCCTAAATAAAATTAAATCACACTTGAGTAAATACAATATATGTATTTAATTTTCCTACTTAGGAAAATTATTTAATTAATTGTTTACTTTATGTAATTCAATTAATTGATAAATTAATTAATTACATTATGTAAACTTATTAATTGAATTAAATTCAACCCAATGTTAATTAATTACCTTGACACCGAATGTCAACTAATTAATTAATGTATTCCTTCCAATGTACATTACATGTACAATTTCTATAAGTTCCGGCTCAGTTGATCTATGTGCACGATCCTATGGGTCTATCTCTATGTTGGCAGTAGGCCCAAGGCCCACAGACTGTAAGTGGGTTCTAGCAAACCATTACAGCCCCCAATTAAGACAGAGATGCAGCAGTATTTAGAAGACACTTACCCGGTAGTAATCTCATTGTGTCCTTTGCCTAACGATATTGATATGAATAAACAAGAGGCATGGTGTCTACCATCCTCTTCTGTTGTTTATTATATTTCTTGATCTTGAGTTGACTAATTAGTCAAATAAGCACCAACTTACTTGGGTATGGCCATACACTTATCAGTCCCACTCATCAAGTGCCTAATGATATCATCTCGGTGGTACCCGAGTGGCAATTCCATCACTTTATCATCAATATCAACATGTTCACCGGTCCACCCAATCATACTCGTATTTAGCATCCTTTTACAGACCTGTTAGGCGTATGTCAAAGTGAACCAGATTCCATATTGATATTATAATGAAATTTGGTCTGAGGACAAAAGAGACCTACTCAAGAAAGACCTATGACGTGACAACCATGTGGCTTTCTTATATTCATGACTACCTATACAAGTATTATGGCTAGTTAAGAACTACCATACAGTCATCGAATATACAAGTCTGTGGTTCTATTCGTTCCCACGATTAGAATAGACCTGGGGTAGGTTTTATGATTATCAATCAATGGATACTCTACTCATATTATAGCATAAGATATAAATGAAATAGCTTAATTGCCTTTATTAATGTGACATAAATAATGTACTCGTACAATGAGTCTTCATGTATAATACAAAATACAAGAATCCAATGCCTTAAGAACTAGGGCACACCAACACATTCCTGCACTTGGCAAAGATCTTAGCCAAGGAGAAAGTCCCAAGGTGATATGCCATGACTGTCCGTACCACTGCTTTGGTTTCCCAGCTTGTTTAACTTCAGAAAATTGTCCTCCCTTACTTGTAGAACCAAAGCCGGATCCATTGCTTGACGCAACTGCAGTAGTTGATCTATACCTAGAGCTGTACCCGGAGTTTCTGCTTTCCTTATGGCTTGCAGTATTTTCCTCCTTATCTCTCTCAATTTTCATGGCCATACTGTATACTTCATTGAGCTCACTGAAGGGGTGGAACCTCATGTTGTTCTTGAAAATGTCCCTACTTCCATCAATCAACTTCTGAATCAATTCATCTTTGTCAGGGTGGTTCTTTAGCAAGATCATCTTATTCATCCACCTTTGATAGTATTCATCAAAGGGCTCGTTTGATTTTTGTTTAATTTGCTCCAAGTCATACAGCTTCACCTGAATTTTGGTATTGAAGCTGTAATATTTGATAAAGGCCGCCGATAAAGCCTCCTAGTCTGATTGCTCTTCCTCTAATAAAGAATTATACCAGCCCAATGCTCCTCCCTCAAGTGTAGTCGGGAAGAGTGGGGCCTGCCGTCAACATGACCCATGCATAGAGATTCACATGGGCTTCTGGTGAACCCATTCCCTTGTAAGAAGGAACCTTTGGCAATTGAAAGCCAATAGGAAAAGTCTCAATGCCTTTACTAATCATGGCATCCATATTAACCGCCTTCTTGGATTCCAAACTGATACTGGCCCCTTTCTTCAGTTGGGCCACAACTTCATCCAACTCTGAATACTTCGCTTTCATTTTTCTCTCCATAGCTGCCTCAATTTCTTGCAGCTTCTCCAGACTAGACGAGGCATCACCACCCTGTTGAGTCGATTCAACCTCTTTCTCCTTTTCGGCCCCACTAGCGCTAGTTTTCCCGACTTCTCTCCCAACAACTCGTATTTCCTCCTTCAGCACGTCACGGAAATCCTGTGATCTCAGAGAATCCTTCAAGGAATCAACAAGAATTGGTGTCTAATTGGCCATCTCAGATTCTTCCCCGGAGTCAGACTCACTTTCTGTTTCTACTGCTCTTTGTTCCCCAACAGCCTTCAAAGCCTGAAACATTGTCCTTGGTTGATCTAGTTTACTCTGCTTGACATCACACATGAAATGTCAGGGACAATGAATGAATGGGATGATGACATGAAAAGTGAGATATTAAAGATGATTCATGATGAATGGGTGAAATGATGTGACGAGAAATGATGATGAGGATGATCTATATTTATTATTTTTTTTCTTTTCGGACATTCCAAGAACACCCAATGCCATGCAAAAGATTATACGTGTGGACCCTACACGGACAAGGGTTCGGCGCTTTTGGGGCACCTAGTGAATTTTATAAAATGGTCATGTGTGTGCCGACACACGGACAGGGTTTTGATGCTTTATAGGTCTATGAAATGAAATGAAATGGTCGCGTGAGGGCTGGCTCACAGACAGAGTTTCGACGCTTTTACGAGCATCTAACATGGCGTGATATTGCAAACAAGTCACGTGTATCTTGTGACATGGACAAAAGTTCGGTGTCCGTGGGACACCTTGAATGATTTGGTAATATTATGAAATGCTCCTATATGCATACTAATCCGGCACTCGGGAAGTACCTTAGATGGTTTCACAATGTTATGAAATGGTCCGATGTGAACCATGATGCACAAGCAGAATTTCGGCGTTACCTTGACGCCTATGATAAATGGATATGATGTTATATGATGACACGATGTGAACCATCACACAGGAATAGACCTAGGACCATTGCGGTCTTATATTGAATGACATGGTATGGTGAAATGGCCGAGTGCAATCCGGTGCACTGGCAAAACACAGGTAGTTTTGGGACACTCGATATGTTATGGAATGAAATGACCGTGATGGGTATTCTTGGAATGTCTCTAATTTAAATGAGATGAGATGATATAAATGTTTCTGTCACACAAAATGCAAATGGCTACACAAAAATGTGGTTAGGATGCATGACATACGTGATGATGTCGTGTATGCTTTGTGAAAATGCTAACATACGAATGCAATGTTATGGCTGCAAGAATAATGGCTAGTATGAATGTCACACGGATGATTTAATGTTTTCACACACGAAAATAAAATGCAAATGGCTACATAAAAGTATGGGTTAGTTATCACATAAATGCTTTGTGAATGGTATGTCATGTGCATGGAAAATGTTGATTATGGTATGTCATGAAATGTCAAGAGGCGTGTAACGCATAGCACACAAAGCGTATTCCTCCAACCTTATTCCTCCAAACATGGTCAATTTTTGAGAAAATTCTAACCGAGTCTTAGGAGGGGTTCTCTTCGATCATTAACTAGGGATAATGAAGGTGCGATTTATAGCATTCATACAATTTATTTTGGAATCCTAGGGTCCAACTAAGGTTGCCTATATGAGTTCCGTCCAAGTCGGGTTAAAATCAAGGCTCCCATAGCAAAATATATTCCTCACTTCTCCCCACTCAAGGGTCTGAACGAAGGGGTTCGTACGAGGGTATGGGTGGTGTTTCGTATCTGTGCCCCTAAGACCATGAGGAATAAAGGTGACACTTCAACAATCCACCGGGCTAAATATTGGATACTTAACCTAATGCAAAAATGTCTAACTAAAGAATGCAAAATAAAATACTATACAAGAATCATCTGCCTTATTTTGATTAGACACTTTTTAGGGCTTGTCAAATTCTTTTATGTTTTTTAAGAAAACTTTTGTAAGAAATCCCCAGTGGAGTCGCCACTGTGAGCCGACTACGTTTTTTTTAAGGCACATGGACTCTCTCGGAAGGGAGCCTCGATATCGGGCAACCCTCCATCGCTTGGGGTTTTTGGAATGGAAATTCATTTTTGGAAAATTAAATTGCTTCGTAAAATAACCAAGACCTAAGTCTCGATAGCTAATGTAGGAGTCGCCACCCAGCTCAGCTCGACCAGGAAATTATAGTGTAGCTGAACCGGATAAAGGCCGCTACACTTTCCAGAGATCTAGGTCCAGACAAGTCCCTTATTTCATGTCTAATCAAAATAAAATTGGCCAATGTTCATAGATGGTATTTTAAATTTCTAAAGTGGATTTTTATTGAATTAAATCATGCAGTGTACACATAAATAAAATAACCACAGTAAATAAATAAATTATTACAACCCAATTGAATGAACATAAAAACTCTCGTCCTCACCTTACAAATGCCTAAAATACACGATGATCTAAAAATTTACAACCGCCTAAAATACACGGATTAAACTATTAATTACATTAAAAATGAAAAACAAAAGCTAACTAAAAGGTGCAAAACAGACGGTTAGCACAATTTATAGCGCACCACAAATAGGACTCAAACAAGACAGAATTGGGAAATTAGAGATCGGGGGCATGCAGAATTGGGAAGCCGACATGATTAGACCTGGAAAATAGTTTTGAAACGTCCTTGTATTTTTATTTTGTGAGAAAACACATTTTGAAAACGTTTCTTTTTTTTCCAGTTTACTTTAATTTAGCATGTGAGTTGGGTCGGTTTTCGGGAGATTCGGGTCTCCGCCGTTGTATTGTTCTAAATGCAATAATATTAAAAATTAAATCTAAGGTCGTGAATGCACACAACAAAATTCATTTTTTATGATTTTCTGATTTTTCTGAATTTTGATGATTTTTGGGAATTTTTATGGATTATTTTGGAAATTCTGCCCCTGGACGAGGATTACAGTCGTGCGGCTATAATTACAACCGTGTGACTGTAACTATAGTCATACGACTGTAATTACAGTCGTGCGACTGTAGATCATCCAAGTGCAGAAAATCACCAAAATTTGTTCAAATAAAACTAAAGACCCTGGGAAATCAAGAACACTCGTTTGACCATATGTACAATCGTGCGACTGTTCTTCACCACAAGAACAGTAGTGAATGCACACAACAAAATTCATTTTTTATGATTTTCTGATTTTTCTGAATTTTTATGATTTTTGGGAATTTTTATGATTTTTGGGAATTTTTATGGATTATTTTGGAAATTCTGCCCCTGGACGAGGATTACAGTCGTGCGGCTATAATTACAACCGTGTGACTGTAACTATAGTCATACGACTGTAATTACAGTCGTGCGACTGTAGATCATCCAAGTGCAGAAAATCACCAAAATTTGTTCAAATAAAACTAAAGACCCTGGGAAATCAAGAACACTCGTTTGACCATATGTACAATCGTGCGACTGTTCTTCACCACAAGAACAGTAGTACGACTATTCTTGATTTCTAGAAACAGCAAGCTCGAAAAAAAAAGAGTTTTTATGCACAAAATTACTAAAACACCCAGAAAAAGCAACAAAATGAAGGTTTAGGGTATATTTACCATTGTGGCGCTGATCCACCGTAGGTTTGACCGCTGGAAACGCCCCAATCACTTCCAACTTGCTTCTTTTTCCTTGTATACGAAGGTTTCAAGAGTTGTCCAAAATACTCCAAAATGTCACGGATTTTAGCAAATTTAAAGTCTGGAATTGATAGAGTTTGAAGTGCCAAGTTGTTATCTTATGATTTCTATCAAGTTTTAAATTTTAACACATAAGAATCAAAAGAAAAAGAGGAGAAAAAGATTTAGTTTTGTGAGGTTCCCTTTTTCTCTCGTTTTTCTATCAATTTCTCTCTCTAAATTCCCAAAATCCTAAGAGCCAAAAAGTCCTTCCCTTTCTCTTCTTTTTCTCTTTTATTTCCGGTCTTCCTTGCTGCCAAAATCGGGCATTAATTGCCCCTCAAATCACTCCCATTTTTTATTTCTCAAGGTATGGGCTGCTGTACCTGCTCCGCAATTACAGTCGTACGACTTTAATTTTTCAATTACAGTCGCACGGCTATAAATACAGTCACACGACTGTAACTATAGTCATGTGACACCAATTTTTTTTAAGTTTGAAAAATTTCGGCGCTTACAGCTGCGCTTATAGGCCCACATACGTTTGAATGTATTAGATCCAATAAGCCAGTAGCCCTTTCAACTTTCTTGCTAAAAGACGCTTTAGTCATTTTACCTCGTAAACAAGACTCGCATATATCAAGTGACTCCAAGTCAAATGATCCAAGGATTCTAGCTTTGTGAAGTCTAGCTATGCGCTTCTCGTTTATATGTCCTATGTTGGACATGCCCTAGTCTCGAGGCATTAGACCTTGTATTTGTATTGTACATTTATTGGATTCATGTATTATACATATTTTGTGTCATCAATAAAGGCATTAGTTCATTTATTATATATATCTTGTGCAGTATTTTAAATGAAGCATCTAATGGACATATCCATATCCATGTTGACAAGTGTCATGCAGTTGGCAGTAAAACCATGGATAGGGAAAACGATATGACCATAAATAGATCCTTAGTCTGTTCCAGTCATAGGAATGAATGGAACTAGAGACTATCATTAACCTGGTTGTATGGTGGTGTCTTACCGATCATTGGACATGGGATGTCAGCCAAGTTAAAGGGTACATGCAAAAGGGGCATGGTACTGGATAGATCCACTAAACGAGAAATCCACATGGTATAGTATCACAAGTGATTCTCCTGTAGTACTTGTATGGATCCTTTGACCTGACCATGTGATGGTGCTGTATGCGAGGTTGCATACTTAGGGGTATGCCTAAAGGGCTTGTAATAGGGTGCCAAGTATGGGTACTTTTGGGTATGTCACTAAGAATGGCATGTTGGGATTTGTCACCGGAAATCACCCGATAAAAGCGGAAGAACGCTGTGATTTCCTCAAATCCAGTCCCAGGAGCAATTGAAGTGGAAATTGAAAAACATAAAATTAAATAGAAAGAGATTAAAATTTCATACCAGAAAAATCTCTTTCAGAGACGGATGATGACTGCAGAACTCAATTTAGAATTCCTCCACTCTCACGTACACGAACGCTTGGCGAATACAACCCGTGCTAGCGTCGGAAAAACCAAACAATGGAGAGGGGAGGGCTATGGAAATTTCGGCTATTGATGCTCTAAGCTTAGGGTGGCCGAATTCTCCCAACCCTAGGTATTTATACCTAGGGTTGGCCGAATTCCTTAAGGAATTCTAGCCCATCTTGGCTCCTCTTTATTCTGTGCGGGCTTCCATGTTTTAATTTAGGCCCAGTCTAATTTTAATTATTCTGTTTAAATTAATTTCAAGCCCAATTTTAATATACCCATGTATTTAATATATCACTCCAAGTAATATATTATTTACATATAAATTAAAATTAGTTTGACAATTAATTTAATCCATCAAATTAAAATTCACTGTACACAAAATAAAATCATATGTAAACCCATACATACGGATATTTCCACCTAGGAAATAATTTCATAATTAATCCAATTAATTATGAAGAGCCAATAGAATATATTAATTTTATTATTATGACCAATCCAATTGATCCTTATAATATAATTAATATATACATGCTTCTCCCTCCATTGTGTATACTCCAAGTATACAGGTGATTCCTTAAGTCTGCATTCTATCGTTCTATGTGTACGATCCTGTGGGCCCATCTTTATGTTGGCAGCGGGCCTTTGGCCCGCAGACTGCAGTTGGGCTCTAGCAAGCCACTGCAGCCCCCAATTAAGATGGAGATGGCAGTCTAACTGATATCATAACCCTGTAGTTAAACTTGTACATCCCATGTCATTGATATCGGTGTCCAACACAGAGGCATGGATTGATCACCCTCTTTCGTGTCCGAACATTAACTTGATCCCGAATGTACTGATTCTCACAAACAAGTTCCAACTTGTTTGGGTGTGGCCACACTCTTATCAGTCACATTCATCAAGTGGCCGGTGATATCTTCTCAGTTGGTTACTGAGTGACAAATCCCTTCTGCATATCCATAGTATTACCATGTTCAGTGACATACCCGAAAGCACCCATACTTGGCACCCTATTACAGGCCCTTTAGGCGTACCCCTAAGTATGCGACTTCACATGTAACACCATCATATGGTCAGGTCAAAGGATCCATACAAGCACTACACGAGAATCCATTGTGATACCAAACCATGTGGATTACTCGTTTAGTGGATCTATCCAGTACCATGCTCCCAGGCATGTACCCATTAACTTGGTTGACATTCCATGTCCAATGACCGGTAAGACACCGCCATACAACCAGGTTAATGATAGTCTGTGGTTCCATTCATTCCCATGACTGGAACAGACTACGGATCTATTTATGGTCATATCGTTAACCCTATCCACGGTCTTACTGCTAAGTGCATGACACTAGTCGTCATGGATATAGATATGTCCATTGGATACTTCATTTACTATACTACACAAGATAAATATAATAAATGAATTGATGCCTTTAATAATGGCACAAATAAGTACAACACATAAATCCAATAAATGTATGGTACAAATACAAGGACCAATGCCTCGGGACTAGGGCATTTCCAACAATCTCCCACTTGCACTAGTTCCAACTAGGCATGGGCCTAATCCCTATAGATCTAGTATGACCCTCGTGCTTGGGCTGGGCCAGCGCCTTGGTCAATGGATCTGCGACATTATCCTCGGTGTCCACTCTGTGCAATGCAATGTCACCTCTCTCCGCGATTTCTCGTATGAGGTGAAACTTTTTGAGCACGTGCTTTGTGTTCTTGTGTGACCGGGGCTCCTTAGCTTGTGCGACGGCCCCATTGTTGTCACAGAAGATATCGACTGGGTCCTGGATAGTTGGCACTACTCCCAACTCAGTGATAAACTTCTTCATCCACACAGCTTCCTTAGCTGCATCACATGCGGCGATGTACTCAGCTTCTATTGTAGAGTCCGCTATGGTTGGTTGCTTTGAGCTCCTCCAGCTTACAGCACCACCATTCAGCAAGAATACATACCCTGACTACGATTGGTACTCATCTTGGTCTGTCTGGAAGCTTGCATCAGTATACCCAGTAACCGATAGCACTTCCTGACCACCATACACCAAGAAGCTATCCTTAGTCTGGTTAAGGTACTTGAGGATTGCCTTGACAGCTTTCCAGTGATCCTCCCCGGGATCCTACTGGTATCGGCTCGTCATACTTAGTGCAAAGGCAACATCAGGTCTCGTACACAACATGGAGTACATAATTGATCCAATAGCCGAGGCATATGGAACCAATTTCATGTTCTCCCTGTCCTCCCTTGTTTTAGGACAGTTCTTCTTACTAAGTTTCAGCCCATGGCCCATTGGCAAGAAACCTTTCTTGGCCCGGTCCATGCTGAATCTTTTCAGAACTTTGTCAATGTACGAAGCCTGACTTAGGCCCAGAAGCCGATTTGATCTATCCCTATAGATCCTGATCCCTAGGATCATCTCAGCTTCGCCTAAGTCCTTCATTGCGAAGCACTTACTCAGCCACTGCTTTACCCCTTGCAGTGTAGGTATGTCGCTTCCAATGAGTAGGATGTCCTCTACATACAGTACCAAAAATGTGACAATGCTCCCACTAGTCCTCTTATACACACAAGGCTCATCCAGATTCTGTATGAAGCCATATTCCTTTATAGCCTCATTGAATCTTAGATTCCAACTACGGGATGCTTGCTTCAGTCCATAAATGGACCTTTGAAGTTTGCATACCCTTCCCGGATACTTAGGATCCACAAAACCCTCAGGTTGTGTCATGTACACATCCTCGAGTAGCTTCCCATTAAGGAAAGCGGTTTTGACATCCATCTGCCATACCTCATAGTCATACCATGCGGCTATGGCCAGCAGTATCCTGATGGATTTGAGCATGGCTACTGGTGAGAAAGTTTCATCATAGTCTATCCCATGGACTTGTCTGAAACCTTTCGCAACCAGACGCCCCTTGAAGGTATTATCAGCTTTCAGCTTATAGCACCACTTGCAACCTATTACCTTAGCACCCGGAGGTGGATCAACCAAGTTCCACACTTGATTATCGTACATAGATTGCATTTCTGCTTCCATGGCTTTACGCCAATTCGCAGACTGTGGGCTAGCCATAGCCTCTTGGTAGGTTTTGGGTTCTTCTTCATCCCAGATGAGAAGAGTTTGATCATCGGTGACGAGGAAACCATACCTCTCTGGTTCCCAACGATCCCTACCAGACCTTCTAGGTTCTTGTGTGGCCTGGGTCGGTGCCTCCACTTGTGGAAGCTCCACCTGGGCCTCCGAGCTATCCTCATCAGGAGCTTGTGGACCTTGAACTTCCCTGAGTTCAACGTTGCTCCCACTATCTTTCTTGGAAAGGAACTCCTTTTCCAGAAAGACCCCGTTCCTTGCCACGAACACCTTGTTCTCGGCGGGGTTGTAGAAGTAATACCCTTTGGTTTCCCTAGGGTAGCCCACAAACAGGCATTTATCGGTTTTGGGCTCTAGCTTGCCACTAGTCAATTTCTTGACATGTGCTTCGCATCCCCAAATCCTTAGGAAAGACACATTGGGCTCCTTGCCCGTCCATATCTGATATGGGGTCTTTTCCACTGCCTTAGTCGGAGTATTGTTTAAGATGAGAGCTGCTGTCTCGAGGGCGTGTCCCCAGAAGCTAATTAGGAGAGTTGCTTGACTCATCATTGAGCGGACCATGTCCAACAAGGTCCTATTCCTCCGTTCTGACACCCCATTCCATTGTGGTGTTCCGGGAGGAGTGAGCTGTGGAACTATTCCATGCTCTCTCAAGTATGAGTCAAACTCTAGGCTCATATACTCACCGCCTCGGTCCGACTGAAGGGTTTTGATATTCCTGCCTAGCTGGTTCTGTACCTCGTTCCTAAATTCCTTGAACCTATCAAGGGTTTCGGACTTGTGTTTCATCAGATAGACATAGCCATATCTGCTGAAATCATCCGTGAACGTGACGAAGTACAGATGTCCACCTCTGGTTGCTGCGCTCATAGGTCCACATACATCTGAATGTATTAGGTCCAACAAGCCAGTGGCCCTTTCAGCTCTTTTGCTAAAAGGCGCCTTTGTCATCTTGCCTCTTAAACACGATTCGCATGTATCAAATGACTCCAAGTCAAATGACCCTAGGACCCCAGCTTTGTGAAGCCTAGCTATGCGCTTCTCGTTTATGTGGCCAAGACGACAATGCCATAGGTAGACTGGATTAAGTTCGTTAGGCTTAACCCTTTTCGTGTTTATGTTATAGATGTGATTGGTTTCATTTAAGTCCAGGACATACAGGCCATTATTTAATAGAGCATCTCCATAAAATAATCCCTCTCTGGATATAGAAATACGACCATTTATAATAGAAAATTCAAATCCAGAAATGTCCAACATTGATGCAGAAATAATATTCCTGCACATAGCAGGTACAAAGTAACAATGTTCTAAAATTAAAACCAATCCGCTGGGCATCATTAGGTGGTATTCGCCGATCTCTATGGCAGCAACCCTTGCTCCATTCCCGACCCGCAAGTCCACCTCTCCCGACCCCAGCAACCTTCTGTTCTTAAGTCCCTGCACATTGCAACAAATGTGAGAACCACATCTAGTATCCAATACCCAGGATGTTGAAACAGTAAGGTTAATATCTATAACATAAATACCTGAAGAGGACGCACCTTGGCCCCTTCTCTGCTCTCCCATCAGCTTGGGACACGATCTCTTCCAATGGCCCGCCTGTCTGCACCCGAAACAGACGTCCTCAGGACCTGCCTTTTGCTGGCCTTTGGGTTGGGCCTTGGCCTTCTTGGCTTTGGCCTTTTTGGCTTTAGCCTTGGCCTTTTCCTTGGCCTTACCCTTAGCAAGAGGAGCGTTCCCCTTGTTAACAAGCAGCACCAGCGGAGTCTTCTTGATCGACTGCTCAGTAAGCTTGAGCATCCCATGCAGCTCACTGACAGTACGGTTCATCCCTTGCATATTATAGTTTAGGATGAACTGATCATAAGAATCCGGTAAGGATGCCAGGATCGTGTCCACCGCCAACTCTTGGGAGATAGGCGATCCGAGACGGGCCAAAGTATCCAAATAGCCCTTCATCTTGAGCACATGAGCACTCACAGATGTCCCGGCCCCCATCTCACAAGAGTGGAATGCCTTATTGGTCAGGTACCTTTCCTGACGAGCTTGCTCCTGAAACATCTCATTGAGAGTTGTTATCATAGCATAGGCTTGATGGTCCATAAACTGTTTTTGCAGTTCGGGGACCATGCAAGCCAACATAAGGCACGTCACATCCCGGTTGTCCTTGACGTGCGCCTCGTATTCCGCTAGCTGTGCAGCCGTCGGATTACGTCCCTGAGGCGTAGCCAGCACAGGCCTTTCCAGCACATACTCTTTTGACTCTTGTCTTAGAACTATCCTCAAGTTCCTAGACCAGTCTAAAAAGTTAGGACCGGAAAGCTTGTCCTTCTCAAGAATCGATCGCAGTGATAAGGTATTAGTGTTTGCCATTTGGGTGTTTCTACACAGAAAAACATTTAGAGTGTTAATAAAGGGCTTTACTTTGTTGATCCCATATAAAATTAATAATGAATCAAGTTATTAATTTAACCGAGTTGTTGGGCTCATGGGCCGAGATCCATATTTCATTAAGATATAGCCAAACGAGGGTTTGGTACAACTACACCTTAACTATTTAGGTAGGAACGCCGTCCAATCCCAACCTAGGGACTCTCGGTTTGATGGGCTTGTTGGCACTTACCCATCTGTGCTTAGGGCCAGGAGAATCCTACTACCCATGCTAAGTCAAAACCTCCATTCAAGTGTTAGAGTATCCCATACTCTAACCCAGTACAAAGTGACAATACTCCAGTGCATCCTGCGAGGGCATGGTCTACAACTGGCCTATTCCTACTTCGATTCGGTTTTGAATGAGGGAAGCACTTTTAAGCGACTTAGTAATTTCCATTTGGTTATTAGATTCAATTATAACGGCTTACATACATAAAGCGGGTGAATGAGCTATATGTAACATACATTCATACATGCAAAAGAATATATAAAATGATTAAATAAAATAAAATGGACTGCTATGGGCCTATGTTACATCCTAATATAATTCTAGTAAACCTATACTAGAAATACATATTAGGTGGGCCTCCATCTTCTCCTTCTGGGCTGGCAACTCCATTTGGGCTTGCACCTCCATTTTGGGCTCACCACTCAATGGGCTTCTTCTTTTACAAATTTTATAATATTTAACTTAAAATAAAATAAAATTACATTAAAAGAAAACGACACACAGGCCGTATTTACCCAAAAGAAAAATACAACCCAACTCGTAAAAGGCCTAATAGCATCCTATCATACATTCATTCAACCATACATATGCATCCAATACATATAATTCAAAAGCATGTCAAAATGCATGATTTAAGCCCATTTAATTATGTCAAAGCCATTATTAGGAAATCGCCAATTCTGGCCCACCATGGTTCTAACCCTTAACGGGCTTTGGGCCTCCAGCCCAGGCAGTCCAACTGCTCCCACTGGAATTGGGAAACCATGGGTCCAATTTAGCCGTTCGAGTAATTGTGCCAAAATTACCCGAACCAACTTCCATTAACCATATTAATTTCCAAAACTAATATTGCATGAACGAAATTAAAATTCATTCAAGAAACCACACGCATTTAAATTACATAAATTTAAACACACGAATTTTAAAACCAATTAAAATTTCAAAACTGGGCCCCGGACCCAAAACCCGCAAAATCCAAAAACTGGGCCCGGCCCGCTGCAGCTAGGGCAATAGAGTTGCCCTAGCAGTAGCAGCGGCGCAGCCGCCTAGCGGCTGCCCGCTGCTGCCGCTGCGCAGTGGCCGCCCAGCGGCCACTGCCCAGCAGCAGCAGGCAGCGGCCGCTGCGCCTCCCGCCGCGTGCGGCCGCCGCCGGAGGCGACTCCGTCGCCGGCAGCCCCGCCGCCGGGAGGCCGATTTTTTTTTTTTTTTTTTAACAGAATTTAAAAATAAAAAATAACCAATCACCATCCATAGCAATTCACCAAGAATTACAAAATACACAATAAAATTAAACTAACATAAACCTATATGCAAATTTAATATTCATTGCATAAAACATATGGGAAAAATCATAAAACCCATACCAAGAATCCCAATCAAAAACATCCAATTTCAAAACAGGGATTCAACCAAATTAATCAATTTCCACGGATCAAAAGCCTGCTCTGATACCACTGTTGGGATTTGTCACCGGAAATCACCCGATAAAAGCGGAAGAACGCGGTGATTTCCTCAAATCCAGTCCCAGGAGCAATTGAAGTGGAAATTGAAAAACATAAAATTAAATAGAAAGAGATTAAAATTTCATACCAGAAAAATCTCTTTCAGAGACGGATGATGACTGCAGAACTCAATTTAGAATTCCTCCACTCTCACGTACACGAACGCTTGGCGAATACAACCCGTGCTAGCGTCGGAAAAACCAAACAGTGGAGAGGGGAGGGCTATGGAAATTTCGGCTATTGATGCTCTAAGCTTAGGGTGGCCGAATTCTCCCAACCCTAGGTATTTATACCTAGGGTTGGCCGAATTCCTTAAGGAATTCTAGCCCATCTTGGCTCCTCTTTATTCTGTGCGGGCTTCCATGTTTTAATTTAGGCCCAGTCTAATTTTAATTATTCTGTTTAAATTAATTTCAAGCCCAATTTTAATATACCCATGTATTTAATATATCACTCCAAGTAATATATTATTTACATATAAATTAAAATTAGTTTGACAATTAATTTCATCCATCAAATTAAAATTAACTCTACACAAAATAAAATCATATGTAAACCCATACATACAGATATTTCCACCTAGGAAATAATTTCATAATTAATCCAATTAATTATGAAGAGCCAATAGAATATATTAATTTTATTATTATGACCAATCCAATTGATCCTTATAATATAATTAATATATACATGCTTCTCCCTCCATTGTGTATACTCCAAATATACAGGTGATTCCTTAAGTCTGCATTCTATCGTTCTATGTGTACGATCCTGTGGGCCCATCTTTATGTTGGCAGCGGGCCTTTGGCCCGCAGACTGCAGTTGGGCTCTAGCAAGCCACTGCAGCCCCCAATTAAGATGGAGATGGCAGTCTAACTGATATCATAACCCTGTAGTTAAACTTGTACATCCCATGTCATTGATATCGGTGTCCAACACAGAGGCATGGATTGATCACCCTCTTTCGTTCCGGACATTAACTTGATCCCGAATGTACTGATTCTCACAAACAAGTTCCAACTTGTTTGGGTGTGGCCACACTCTTATCAGTCACATTCATCAAGTGGCCGGTGATATCTTCTCAGTTGGTTACTGAGTGACAAATCCCTTCTGCATATCCATAGTATTACCATGTTCAGTGACATACCCGAAAGCACCCATACTTGGCACCCTATTACAGGCCCTTTAGGCGTACCCCTAAGTATGCGACTTCACATGTAACACCATCATATGGTCAGGTCAAAGGATCCATACAAGCACTACACGAGAATCCATTGTGATACCAAACCATGTGGATTACTCGTTTAGTGGATCTATCCAGTACCATGCTCCCAGGCATGTACCCATTAACTTGGTTGACATTCCATGTCCAATGACCAGTAAGACACCGCCATACAACCAGGTTAATGATAGTCTGTGGTTCCATTCATTCCCATGACTGGAACAGACTACGGATCTATTTATGGTCATATCGTTAACCCTATCCACGGTCTTACTGCTAAGTGCATGACACTAGTCGTCATGGATATAGATATGTCCATTGGATACTTCATTTACTATACTGCACAAGATAAATATAATAAATGAATTGATGCCTTTATTAATGACACAAATAAGTACAACACATAAATCCAATAAATGTATGGTACAAATACAATGACCAATGCCTCGGGACTAGGGCATTTCCAACATGGCAGTGCTATGGATGTGCAGAAGGGATATGTCACTCAGTAGTCCACTGAGAAGCTATCACTGGCCTCTTGATGAATGTGATTGATAAGAGTGTGGCCACACCCAAACAAGTTGGAACTTGTTTGTGAGCATCAGTACATTCGGGATCAAGTAAATGTTCAGACACAAAAGAGGGTGATCAATACATACCTCTGTGTTGGACACCGATATCTATGACATGGGATATACAAGTTCAAACTACAGGGTTAAGATTTCAGTTGGACTGCCATCTCCATCTTAATTGGGGGCTGTAGTGGCTTGCTAGAGCCTGCCTGTAATCTGTGGGTTATAAGCCCACTGCCAACATAAAGATGGGCCCATGGGATCATACACATTGAACGTCTGAACACAGACTTAAGGAATCACCTGTATACTTGGAGTATACACACCGGAGAGATAGGATTATATTAATTATATTATAAAGATCAATTGGATTGATCATAATAATAAAATTAATATTTGCATTGGCCTTCTGATAATTAATGAAATTAATTTTGAGATTATTTCCTAGGTGGAAATATTTCACATGTATAGGTTTACATGTATCTATATTTTATGGATGTCAAAATTAATTCCATGGTATAATTAATTGATCAAATTAATTTTAGTTTAATTGTACCAAATATATTATTTAGAATAATATATTATGAACGCAAGTTAAATAAAATTGGGTTTGATGATTAATTAGACCTAAGGAATTAACATTGGTTTGGGTTTTAAATGGAGAAAAGCCCATATAAAATAATGGAAGGAATTGGGCCGAAATTGCAAGGTAGAAGTCAGCCAACACAAGCTAAGGAGCCAGCCAAAAATTGCAACCCCTTTTCTCCCAAAATTCTTCGATTCCAATGCTAGCACGGATCGTGCTCCACAGCCGTTCGTGTACGTGAATGCAGAGGGAATCTACTTTGATTTCTGCAGCCATCTCTAGAACAGATACTCCTGGTAAGAGTTGAATCTCTTGTTGTTAAAATTTTGATTTTACAATTTTCATCTCAATTGCTCCTGGGCACGGATTTGAGGAAATTGTCACGATCTTCCACATTTATTCGGATGATTTCCGATGAAAATCCAAATAGCCTAAACGACAATGCCAAAGGTAGACAGGATTAAGTTCATTAGGCTTAGCCCTTTTAGTATTTATATTATAGACATGATTGGTTTCATTCAAATCCAGGATATATAGGCCATTATTTAATAGAGCTTCACAATAAAATAATCCCTCTCTACATAAACCAATTCTACCATTTGCATTAGTAAAATTAAATCCAGAAGTATCCAATACTGAAACAGAAATAACATTCCTGCATATGGTAGGTACAAAATAACAATGTTCCAATATCAAAACCAATCCACTAGGCATCAATAGATGGTATTCACTGATCTCTATAGTAGCAACCCTTGCTCCATTACTGACCCATAAGTCCACTTCCCTTGATCCCAGCGACCTCCTGTTCTTAAGTCCCTACACATTACAACAAATGTGAGAGCCATATCCAGTATCCAATGCCTAGGATGTTGAAGTAGTGAGGTTAATGTCTATGACATATATACCTGACAAAGATGCGCCCTGGGTCTTCCTCTGCTCTCCCAATAGTTTAGGACACGTTCTCCCAACAACGTGGTTGCCCTAGCTGCAGCGGGCCGGGGCTAGTTTTTTGGATTTGGCTGGTTCAAGCCCAGGGCCTAGTTTTAAAATTTTGATTGGTTTTAAAATTTCTTGTGTTCAAATTTTTGCAGTTTAAATGCACATAGTTTCTTGAATGAAATTTTAAATTTTATTCATTGGATATTTTTGGCACAATTACCCTGACGGCTGATATGGACTCATGGTTTCCCAATTCCAGTAGGAGCAGCTAACTGCCTGGGCTGGAGGCCCAAAGCCCATCAAGGGCTAGAACCATGATGGACCAGAATTAGTGATTTCAAAAATAATGGCCTTGACATAATTGAAATGGGCTTAACTCATGCATTATAGCATGCTTATAAATTTATGTACTGGATGCATATGGTGTGATTAAATATATGTATGGTTGGATGCTATTAGGCCTTATTTCAAGATGGGTTGTATTTTTATTTTTGGATAAATACGGCCTGCGCGCCGTTTTTCTTTTTTTAATGTAATTTTATTTTATTCATTTATTATAAAATTTGTAAAAGAAGAAGAAGCCCAATAGAGTAGTGAGCCCAAGTGGAGGTGCAAGCCCAAAAGGAAGGAAATGGAGGCCCACCTGATATTTGTTTCTAGTATAGGTTTACTAGAATAATATTAGGATGTAATATATGTTGGTGTGCCCTAGTTCTTAAGGCATTGGATTCTTGTATTTTGTATTATACATTAAGACTCATTGTATGAATACATTATTTGTGTCACATTAATAAAGGTAATTAATCTATTTCATTCATATCTTGTGCTATAATATGAGTAGAGTATCCATTGATTGATAATCATAAAACCTATCCCAGGTCTGTTCTAATCGTGGGAACGAATAGAACCATAGACTTGTATATTCGATGACTGTATGGTAGTTCTTAACTAGCCATAGTACTTGTATAGTCAGTCATGAATATAGTTACATGTCGTTGACATGGGACTGGATCGATCCGCATAAGAAAGCTATATGGTTGTCCGGTCATAGGTCTTTCTGGAGTAGGTCTCTTTTGTACTCAGACCAGATTTCATTATAATATCGATATGGAATCCGGTTCACTTTGACATACACCTAACAGGTCTGTAAAAGGATGCTAAATACGGGTATGATTGGGTGGACCGGTGAACATGTTGATATTGATGATGAAGTGATGGAATTGCCACTCGGGTAACACCGAGATGATATCATTGGCCACTTGATGAGTGGGATTGATATGTGTATGGCCATACCCAAATAAGTTGGTTGCTTATTTGATTAATCAGTCAACTCAAGATTAAGAAATGTAATAAACAATAGAAGAGGATGATGGACACCATGCCTCTTGTTTATTCATATCGATATCATTAGGCAAAGGACAGTATAAGATTACTACCGGGTGAGTGTCTTCTAAAGACTACTGCATCTCTGTCTTAATTGGGGACTGTAATGGTTTGCTAAAACCCACTTACAGTCTGTGGGCCTTGGGCCTACTGCCAACATAAAGACAGACCCATAGGATCGTGCACATAGATCAACTGAGCTGGAACTTATAGAAATTGTACATGTAATGTACATTGGAAGGAATGCATTAATTAATTAGTTGACATTCGGTGTCAAGGTAATTAATTGACATTGGGTTGAATTTAATTTAATTAATAAGTTTACATAATGTAATTAATTAATTTATAAATTAATTGAATTACATAAAGTAAACAATTAATTAAATAATTTTCCTAAGTAGGAAAATTAAATACATGTATTCTATTAACTTAAGTGTGATTTAATTTTATTTAGGGGTAATTAAATTTAGCCAAATGGAATTAAATTACATAGTATATACTTTTTAATTAAAATTTATTTATGTAATTATAATCCTGGTGGGCTTGGGTTTAATTAACCTAATTAAAACCCAATTAGACAAGGTGTCTATATAAGGGCACATTTAAGGAGGAAAAACCTAATTCAACTCTAATTAATTGCTGGAAATTTCAGCCACCAATAGCAGCCCCAAATAGCCGAAAATCCCAGCATTAATCCTCCATTCCTTTGCGTCTTCGGCTAGCACCGGTTCCCGCTCAATAGTTGGTCGTGCACCGGACTTTGGAGATCGTAGTTTCAAGAAAACGATTCTGCAGCAGTCTCTAGAAGAGACGAATCCGGTGAGTTAATCTCTATTGATTCAATTTGGTTTTATTCTAATCAATGGTAATTGGACACGATAGGTGGATTCTAGGAAATTTTAAATGGTGTATTTTCCGCTGTACCACGTTATTTTTCCAATGACGAATCCCAACAATATATGCCCATAGTAGTCCATTTTACTTATTAATTATGCTTTATATTTATATGCATGTATGTATGTATGATCCAAACCCATTCTCACCTGCTTTATGCATATAAGCCGTTATTAAATGAATCTAATAACCAAATGGAAATTACTAAGTCATTTAAAACTGCTTCCCTCATCCAAAACCAGCTCGAAGTGGGGATAGGCCAGTTGTAAACGTGGCCCTCGCAGGATACACTGGAGTATCATCATTTTGTATTGGGTTAGAGTATGGGATACTCTAACACTTGGATGGAGGTTTTGACTTAGAATGGGTAGTATGATTCTCCTGGCCCTAAGCATAGATGGGTAAGTGCCAACAAGCCCATCAAATCGAGAGTTCCTAGGTTAGGATTAGACGGCATTCCCACCTAAATAATTAGGGTATAGTTTTTCCAAGCCCTCGTCTGGCTATATCTTAATGAAATATGAATCTCGGCCCATGAGCCCAACAACTCGGATTAATTAATAACTTGATTCATTATTAATTATAAATGGAAAACAGAGTAAAGCCCTTTATTAACACTCTTAAATTTTTCTGTGTAGAAATTCTAAATGGCAAATAAGAACTCACTTTCACTGTGATGTATCCTAGAGAGGGACAAGCTTTGCGGTCACAACTTCTTAGACTGGTCTAGGAACTTAAGGATAGTTCTAAGACAAGAGTCTAAAGAGTACGTACTGGAAAGGCCTGTGCCGACTGCGCCTCAAGGACGTAATCCACCAGCTACCCAGCTGGAGGAATACGAGGGCACATGAGGGATAATAAGGATGTGACATGCCTTATGTTGGCGTGTATAGTCCCTAGGCTGCAAAAGCAATTCATGGACCATCAGGCCTATGCTATGATGACAACTCTAAATGAGATATTTTAAGAGCAAGCTCATTAGGAAAGGTACTTGACCAATGAGGCATTCCTTCTGTAAGATGGGGGCTGGGACATCTGTGAGTGCACATGTGCTCAAGATGAAGGGCTATTTGGATACTTTGGCCCGTCTCGGATCGCCCGTATCACAGGAGCTGGCAGTGGACACAATCCTTGCTTCCCTACTGGATTCTTATGATCAGTTCATCCTGAACTATAACATGCAATGGATGAACCGCACTGTTACAGAGCTGTATGGGATGCTAAAGCACAAGAAACAGTCGATCAAAAAGACTTCGCCGGTGCTGCTGGTGTAAGCGTAGGGATTTTCTTACAAAAAAAAAAAAAAATTCTACAGTGGTACGACTGTAAGTACAGTCGTACGACTGTATTATCGGGGCAGGTGCAGAACACCATACCCATGACATAAGAAAGAGGAGGAGAGATTTTGGGCAATTAATGCCCGGATTTTGGAGAGAAAAGAGGGGAAATCAGAGTAGAAAAAGAAGAAAAAATAGAGAGAAAAGGGAGATTGGATTTCTGGTGAAAAATTTAGAGAGAGAAGGGGAAAAGAGAGAAGGAAAAGGAAGAAAGAAAAAAAACCACAAAAACTCATCTTTTTCCTTTTCTATTTTCTTTAATTCTCGAAATTAAGATTAAAACTTGATAGAAATCCATAGGTTAAGGAGCTAGCTTCACAAACAAATTGAAATTTCGGACTAAAACAATCAGAATCCTTTGCAATTTGGATTTTTGGACATAAAGCCCCCAACTTCAATTCAAGGGAAAAAGTGCAAATTCTTGTGGATTGGAGTGACGCCAGGGGTCAATTTCGACTTGGAGGGACTTCTAAAGGGTAGGCGTCCCATTTCTCTTTTATTTTGCTTGCTTTCTGGGTGTTAATTGTGATTTTTATGCTTTTTTATCCCTTTTTCTACGTTTCTGCTCCTGGAAATCAAGAACAGTCGTACGACTGTTCTTGAATTGATGAACAGTCGTACGACTGTAGTTGATTTCCAGGTGGTTTTATTTTCAGCTTGTTTTAAATAAGTTTTTGATGAAATCTTGAATTTTCAGCATCTACAGTAGTACGACTGTAGTTACAGTCGTACGACTGTAGTTGAGTTTCCACGACTGTAGTTTACAGTCGTACCCCTGTAGTTCTCAGAATCAGAATTTCCCCTTTAAAACCCAAAAATTTTATAAAAAATCCATAAAAATCCATAAAAATTCCCAAAAAATCCCAAAAAATCCCAAAAAAATTAGAAAACCCCAAAAATCATCAAAATGAATTTTGTTGTGTGCATCACGACCATAGATTCAATTTTTTGATAAATTTGCATTTAGAACAATTCAACGACGGAGACCCATTTCTCCTGAAAACCGACCCATTTAATATATGAAAAATGCATGTAAACTGAAAAAAAATTGTTTTCAAAATGATTTTCCCATAAAACCAAAAATACAGGGACGTTTCAAAATATTTTCCAGGTCTAATCGGGCCGGCTAGCCGAGCCAACCCGGTTATCCCCTAAATGCATGCCCCCAATTCTTGATTTCCCAATTCTGTCTGTTTGAGTCCAACTTGTGGCGTGCCGTATAAATTGCGTTAACCCTCTGTTTTGCAGGCTTTAATTTTTATTTTTATTTTTATTTTTATTTTTGATGTATTTTAATAGATTAAATCGTGTATTTAGGCAGTTATAATTATTTTTAGATTTTCGTGTATTCTAGGCGATTGTATAAGTGAGGTGAGAGTTTTTATTTTTTCCATTCGATTTGGTTGTAAGCCAATTAATATTTATTTCTTTTCCTTATTTTTGTATTAAATATTTTGTATGGGCGCTGTATGCCTTTTATATTCAATAAAATGGACCTTAGATTTTGAAATACCATTCGAGAACATTGGCAATATTTATTTTAATTAGACACGAAATAAGGGACTTGTCCGGACCCGAATCTTTGGATAGTGTAGCGGCCGTTCGTCCGGTTCAGCTACATAAGAATTTCCCGGTTGAGTTGAGCCGGGTGGCGACTCTACAATGTTCATCGAAACTTAGGTCTCGGTTCTTTCATGCGCTAATTCTATTTATTTTTTCAAAAGCCGATTTTCATTCATAAAAACCCCACGCGAGGGAGGGATCCGCCCGAGATCATGGCGCCCCTTCCGAAAGGGAGTCCCGCGTCCCATGGAAAACGCGTCGTCCGCTCACAGTGGCGACTCTGCTGGGGATCTTAAAAAGTTTTCTCAAAAACTTAAAAGAATTTTGACAAGCCCTGAAAAGTGTCTAATTAAAATAAGGCGGATGATTCTCTTTTGCTATTTTATTTACATTTTTAGTTAGCCATTTCTTACATTAGATTAGGTATCCTTCTATAGCCCGGTGGATTGTTGAAGTATCGCCTAAGTTCCTCCTGGTCTTAGGGGCACGAATACGAAACACCACTCATAGCCTCGTACGAACCCCTTCGCTAGGACCCTTGAGTGGGGAGAAGTGAGGAGTATATCTTGCTATGAGAGCCTTAATGTTATCCCGACTTTGACCGAACCCATATAGGCAGCTCTAGTTGGATTCCCTTAGGATACCAAAATAATTGTGTGAATAATAATAATAAAATCGCGCCTTCATCACCCCCGGTTGGTGATTGAAGTGAACCCCGCCTAGGACTCGGTTAGAAATTTTTGAGACCGACCACGTTGGAGGAATAAGGTTGGAAGAATTCGTTTTACTTGCTATGTGTTCTTCACCATCTCGTGACACATCGCCAACGCGTACATAACATATCATAATCACCATTTTCCATGCATGCAACATACCATACATAAACATTTTTGTGTGATACTAACCCATATTTTTATGCAGCCATTTGCATTTTATTTTAAGTGTAAAACATTAATTCTTTCGCTTGTCATCCATACTAACGATTTCTTTTTCAGCCATAACATTAAATTTGTGTGATTAGCATTTTATTTTGACATAGCATACATAACATCATTATGTATGTCATACATCCTAACCCACATTCTTGTGCAGCCATTTGCATGTTGTGTGACATGTTCATCCACTGCATTTCACTTAAATTAAATTAAGGGGCATTTCAAGGATGCCTATCATGACCATCCCATCCCATTTCATAACATATCGGGTACCCAAAATTACCCGTGTTTTGCCAATGCACCGGATTGCATTCGGTCATTCCACCGATATCATTTCACTTAATAAAAGTCACAACGGCCTTAGGCCCATTTTCGTGTAATAATTTACACGATGCATTTCATGACATCACACCCATCTATCATAGACATCATATAACACTGTGGTCCGCATCCGACCACTTCATGACATTAATTCACCATTTAAGGTACTCCCCGAGTGCCCGATTAGTATACATATAGGCCCATAACATCACCAAATCATGAAAGGCGTTCCTCGAATGCCGAATCCTTGTCCGTGTTCCTGTTACACGTGACTTTCTCATAACATCATTCCATATCATATGCTCAAAAGCATCAAGACCTTGTCTGTGGGCCCAGCCCATGCGACCATTTCATATCATCTCATAGACCTATAAAGCATCAAAACTACGTCCATGTGCTGGTACACACGCGACCATTTCATGAATTCATTAGGTGCCCTAAAGGCGCCGAAGTTCTGTCCGTGTGATGGCCCACACGTGACATTTTTGCATAAACATTGGGTGTTCTTGGAATGCCTCGAAAAAATAAAAATAAATAAATAAATAAATAAAAATATATATATTCATATCATCATTCCATACATAATTCCACTCCATGCATCTCAAGCATGTTCAATGTCTTCAATTTCATGTCATATCACGTCATTCATTCACGACCCTAATACCTCCTGTCTACCCCCAAGCAGAATACACTGGAGCGACCTTGGACAAGATCCCAAGCTTCAAGGGCGGCTAGGAGACAGAGGGTAGTCGAGAGTGACAGTGATTCTGAGCCAGGGGAAGGAGTGAATATGGCAGAACAGACACCGAGCATGGCTGATGTTTTGAGAGATTTCTTCAGGTCGCAGGATTTCCGTGACATGTTAAAGGAAGAGATGAGGGCAGTCGTTAGAGAAGCTGGTGAGACCGGTGGTAGTGGAGCCGGGAAGGAAAAAGAAGCTGAGTCATCCCAATATGGTGGTGACGCTTCGGCTAGTCTTGAAAAGCTACAGGAGATAGAGGAAGCTATGGAACAGAGGATGAAAGCCAAGTGCTCTGAACTAGACGAGGTCATGGCCCAGTTGAAGAAGGGGGTCGGGATCAGTGCTGAATCCAAGAAGGGGGTGAACGTTGATGCCATGATCAGTAGGGGCATCGAGACATTTCCTATTGGCTTCCAAGTGCCGAAAGTCCCCACTTACAAAGGAATGGGCTCGCCGGAGGCCCATGTGAATTTATATGCCCGGGTTATGCTGACAGCAGGTGCTACAAAGCAACAATTGGTTAATCTGTTCCCCACCACACTGGAGGGAGGTGCTTTGGGATGGTATAACTCACTGTCAGAGGAGGAGCAGTTTGACTGGGAAGTATTGTCAGCAGCCTTCATCAAATACTACAGCTTCAACACCAAAATCCAGGTAAAGCTGTATGATTTGGAGAGGGTGAAACAGAAATTCAATGA
This sequence comes from Euphorbia tirucalli, assembly GCA_039660915.1. NCBI lineage: Eukaryota > Viridiplantae > Streptophyta > Magnoliopsida > Malpighiales > Euphorbiaceae > Euphorbia > Euphorbia tirucalli. Next base: position 35,231,360 of record CM077636.1, on the reverse strand, counting down.
GCCCTTTGACGAATACTACCAGAGGTGGATGAACAAGATGATCCTCCTAAAGAACCGCCCTGATGAAGACGAGCTCATACAGAAGCTCATTGATGGTAGCGAAGATATATTTAAGAATAACATGAAATTCCATCCCTTCAAAGAGCTTAGTGAGGTTTACAGTATGGCTATGAAGATAGAAAGGGATGAAGAGGAGAAGCCAACTGGTCAGAAAGGGGGAAGAAGTACGGGGTATAGTTCAGGGTATAGATCAACTGTAGTAGCTGGGTCTGGTAGTGGTTCTGGTTCAGGTTCTAGTGGCAAACAGGGGCAGTCATCAGAGGTGAAGCAGGTCGAAGTGGCTACTGTGAATCAGCAACAAAGCAACCAGAATAGGGGTCCTGGAGGACAAGGCATATCGCCTTGGACTCTTACTTTGGCAAAGATATTTGTCAAGTGTAGGAATGGCGGCCTATTGCAATCCTTAAGGCCATTTGAGAAGCCATCAGAAGCCGACAAAGATAACTTCTGCACTTATCATGTTGTGACAGGCCACCGAACCAACAACTGCTACAAGCTAAGGGATGCTATCCAGAAGCTCATTGACGAGGGAAAGCTGCAAGAGCCAGCTAAACCTGGCACTAAAACCAATCCACTGCCGGCATTCGAGAAGCGGGTTAACATGGTTCAGTCGGGGTTGCCGGCTAACTTTATATTTGCCCAAGTTTTACAAGCGAACCCTACGATTCAGGAAGTGGCGGTAGGAGAACCCGAAGTGGAACCCGAGTGTGAGGAAAAGGAGGGGTGTAAGGAAATCAAGCCCATAAGTCTAGACGATCTCGACTCTGAAGATGAGTACGAAGAATTTGACAGAAGAAAGGCCGTTAAACTCCCAGCTGTTGAGAAACTGAAGATTTCAGAAGTACAGCACGTGACCCGAAGTGGAAGGGTATATCAGCCGGCAGATCAGACGAAAGATAAAGCACCGATGAATGGATCGGGCAGTACTTCAGCACCGGAAAGAGTCGAGAAAGAAGACTTGGTCATTTCCCAACTGAAGAAGACCCCTGCACAAGCTAGTTTGTGGCATCTGCTTATGACCTCCAAAGAGCATAGGGAGGCTTTAGGAAAGAAGCTATCAGAAATTGAAGTCTCCCCTATAGCTTCACCAGAGGCTATGTGCTGCTTGCTAGACAAAGTCCATGCTGGAGCTCCTAATATTGTTTTCTCTGAGAAAGACCTACCTGCAGAAGGAAAAGCCCACAACAAGGCTCTTTACATTAGATCCTATATCATGGATAAGGTGATGCCGTGCATTATGGTGGATGACGGCTCGGCTCTGAATATATGCCCGCTGAAAATGTTACCGTTTCTAGGCATGAATGAAGAAGTGTTGAAGAAGTCCTCAACAGTCATTCGGGCATATGATGATTCTAAAAGAACAGTGATAGGGACCTTCGAAACAGAAGTGGAGGTTGGGCCCATCAAGTCCATGGTTGTCTTCACAGTGATCGATATCCCGGTCACATTCTCCCTATTGCTTGGAAGGCCCTGGTTCCATCCTTTGGGAGGTGTTCCTTCCACATTGCATCAGAAGATTAAATTCTCTATGAATGACAGGATTGTGACTGTTGAGGTGGATGCCCAGTCGATGGTAGCTGCAGTGGATGAAGGAGTGGTTCCTTTTGGTGGATTCCAAATTGCTGTCATTAAGGAGGAAGAAACCACAGATGCCCCTATGGTTCTTTATGAGAATTACATGCCGGAGTGGCTATCCCGATATCTGTACAAGCTGAACTTTGTCCCGGGAATGGGACTCGGGATTAATTTGCAAGGTGTGCCGAAATTCAAGATCGACTCAGGAAAGTCGAAGCAGTGCGGCCTTGGTTATGTAGAAGGGTCATCCGAGCAGAAGAATCTGAAAAAGGGCAAAAATGGCAGGGCCATGATGAAGCCATTTCTGAAGTCGGGAGAAAGCCTTTACAAGGGCCAAGCTGAACCGGTGCTGGTTGGAAATGTCGAGTACCCTGGGTTTGAGATCTTTGCAGATGTTGTGGATTTTGAGAAAAGCCAGGAAGAGCCAGTAGCCCCTGTAATGATGGAGGAAGCTATTGCTGAATCTGAAATTTTGAAAGGAGAATCATCTGAGGTGACAGCAGAAACCATAGAGGTGGCCGAGGAAGAAGATGAAAAGAAAATCTGTGCCAAAGCTACAGAAGTGATCTCGGGAGCTTTGACTGCTGCATTAACCAAAGCTTTTGGGAAATCCAAGGAAGGATTTGGCGAAGAACTAATGGCCAAAGTGAACTTAGACTCTGTGGTTGCTGAAATCGCCAAGATTATGGAAAAAGCTAAGGCACAGGTGGCCGAGAAAGCTGCAGTCCCAGATGATGCTCTGGAAGGGAAGATGGAAGCTGATGAAGAACAAGGCCCTCCGCCTGTGGAGGATGAAAATGATTTTGTTGTATCTATTTCTTCCATTTTCAATGTAACTGATGTACTCTATGATAAGTTCAATGCAATGAAATCCCAATTTGCTTACTTGTGTGATGTTTATCCTAATAATTCTGTGCATGCATTTAAATCACCATCAAGCATATTTAGCATACATGACACTGCATTGCATGAAATCAATATAAGTACAGATGAAAACCCTAAAATGGTACTCATTTCACACGAGCTTAAATCCGAGGAAGAAAGAGAATTAATAAGAATACTCCAAAAACATGTTAAAGCTTTCGCCTGGTCGTATGAAGACATGCCGGGTGTAGATATAGAAATAGCAGTGCACAAAATCCCAACGGACCCCAAGTTCAGACCGGTAAAGCAGAAGTTGAGAAGACTAAGACCGGAATGGGCTACGTTGGTGAAAAAAGAAGTGGCCAAACAGATAGACGCCAAGTTTCTCGAAGTGGTGGAGTATACAGAATGGCTAGCCAATATTGTCCCTGTGCCTAAAAAGGATGGAAGGGTCAGAGTATGCGTCGACTACAGGGACTTGAACAAGGCCTGCCCTAAGGACAATTTCCCACTACCTCATGTTGACGTATTGGTTGATAGTGCAGCAAAAGCGGCAATGTACTCCTTCATGGATGGCTTTTCAGGGTATAACCAGATTCTGATGGATGTGATCGACAAGGTGAAAACATCATTCATCACAGAGTGGGGTACTTTTTGCTACAGAGTGATGCCTTTTGGATTGAAGAACGGTGGTGCCACTTATCAGAGGGCTGTCACAACTCTGTTGCATGACATGATTCATAAAGAAGTCGAAGTGTATGTCGATGATATGCTTGTTAAATCAGCAACCCGGAAGGAACACCCTGTTATCCTGGATAGATTTCTAACACGTATTGGAGAGTACAACTTGCGACTTAGCCCCAAGAAGTGCATATTCGGGGTCACATCAGGGAAGTTGTTGGGCCATGTAGTTAGCCAGAGGGGGATAGAAATGGACCCAGATAAAATCAAAGCCATCCAAGATATGCCAGCTCCAAAGACTGAAAAGGAGGTCAGATCATTCCTGGGTTCCTTGCAGTATGTCAGTCGCTTCATAGCCAAGCTAACTTCCACTTGTGAGCCAATCTTCAAGCTATTAAAGAAAGATCAGCCGGTTGTGTGGGATAACAAGTGTCAGCTGGCCTTCGAGAAGATCAAGGCCTACCTGGTAAATCCACCAGTATTGAGTCTTCCAATTCCAGGGAAGCCTCTGATTTTGTATTTGGCAGTTGAAGAATCCTCTATAGGGGCAATGCTAGCACAAGAACAAGATGGCAAGAAGGAGTATCCCATCTATTACCTTAGCAAGAAATTGCTGGAGTATGAAACCAAGTACACACTGGTGGAGAAGACATGTGTGGCGATGACTTGGTTGACCAAGAAGCTGCGCCACTATTTCCAATCCTACAAGATACAAGCTGTGGCTAAAGTGGATCCAATGAAGTATCTCTATGAAGCACCGGCATTGGTTGGGAAGCTGTCCAGGTGGTTGTTACTTTTGTCTGAATTCGACATTGAGTACATCACGAAGAAAACCATTAAAGGGCGAGCCGTGGCAGAGTTTCTGGCAAACCAGCCCCTAGAATCAGATTACACAGAGAACCTAGAATTCCCTGATGAGCAGTTAGCCATGGTGGAAGTGAAAAGGTGGGTCATGTGTTTTGATGGGGCAGTGAATAGAAAAGGCGCTGGGATCGGGGTACTTATAGCAACACCGGATGGTGAGGTCATTCCTTTATCCAAAAGGCTGATCTTTCCCGTAACCAATAATGGGGCGGAATATGAAGCATGCTTGTTTGGAATATTAACCTTAGGAGCAAATGATGTCTTAATTGTCGGTGATTCACTTCTAGTGATCAGGCAAGCTCAGGGTGAGTGGGAACTAAAAGAAGAAGCCTTACGGCCTTATTTGGAGCTGCTACAGTTCAGAAAGGGTTTATTCGGCCAGTGTGAATTCAGACATGTCCCCAGGGATGAGAATAAGATGGCTGATGCATTAGCTACTTTGTCTTCCATGTGGGAAAATCCAGAAGAGACACAAGCTCAACCACTGGTTATAGCCACTTCTAGGCATCCTTGCTTCGAAGTGCATGAAGTAATGGAATTATCAGCCGAAGAAAAGCCATGGTTCTTTGACATTTACCGGTATGTTAAGGAGGGAAAGTACCCAGAAGAGGCCAGTGCTGCTGATAAGTTGACACTGAGAAAACTAGCTAGTCAATTCAGAATCTTCGAGGACAAGTTGTATACAAGAACAGCACATGGAGTTCTTTTAAGGTGTCTAACAGAACAAGAAGCAGAAGATGTGATGCAGCAGGTACATGCAGGATCCTGTGGGCCACATATGAATGGACTTGCCATGGCTAGGAAGATAATGAGACAAGGGCATTTCTGGATGACAATGCAAGCAGATTGTCTAAGAAAAGTGAAGAGATGTCATGAATGTCAGATCTATGCAGACATTAGTCATCTTCCTCCATTTGAACTTCAGAATCTAGCGTCTCCTTGGCCGTTTTCATCATGGGGGATAGACATGATTGGTGAAATTCATCCGGCTGCATCTAATGGGCATAGATTCATAGTTGTCGCAGTTGATTACTTCTCCAAATGGGTCGAAGCGGAATCCTTCACTAATGTTACAGCCAAGCACATGGTCAAGTTCATCCAGAGAAATATCTTCACTCGGTATGGGATTCCTCATCACATAGTAACAGATAATGGAGTACAGTTTCAAGGGGCAACGGCTGAGCTATTTGCAGAACATGGTATTGAACATCATAAGTCTTCCCCATACAGACCTCAGGCTAATGGTGCAGTAGAAGCAGCTAACAAGGCAATAAAGAAGATCTTATCAAAGATGGTAACCACTTACAGGGATTGGGCTGATAAACTCCCTTATGCTCTTTGGGGTTACAGGACCAGTGTCAAAACACCGATAGGGGAAACTCCTTATGCCTTGGCATATGGAATGGAAGCAGTGTTGCCAGTGGAGATAGAACTCAAGTCACTCAGAGTTGCCCTGGAAGCTCAAGTACCAGAGACTAAATGGGTTCAAGCCAGGTATGAACAGTTGGCAGCATTAGATGAAAGGAGACTAAAAGCACTGGATCACCTGCAGATGTATCAGCGCAGAATGGCTAGAGCCTATAACCGAAATGTGAAGTACTCTAAGAGGCAGTTGAAAGCAGGAGACTTGGTTCTAAAGCAACTAAGGCCCTTAAATGTTGATGTTAGGGGCAAGTTCAGCCTAACTAGGAAGGACCCTATGTGGTGAAGAAGGTGTTATCAAAAGGCGCTGTCAGCATCATGGACATGGATGGAAACGAGTTCACCAACCCGATCAATCAAGACAGGCTAAAGCTTTATCATGTATATAAAAAAAAATAATAAATAAATAAATTAAAAAAAATAAAAAAAAAAAAGAAAGAAAGAAAGAAGGAGAGGTCTGCTAGGCTGAAAACTCGAAAAGAGCGGTCTAGGCAAAAGTTAAGACACGAGAGAAAATAATCAGTCGGAAAACCTGAAAAGGACGACTGGTGACGGATTCTGGCACAATGTGAAAAGTGTACCATTTAGGAACCAACTTGTTTCAAATGTACTCATTTTGACTTCATCAATAAAGTGAAGTGTTTGTTTAAATATATTTGCATGGTTATGACAAATGCACAAACAAAGTTGTCTTGCATAAACACACATTCAAAGAAAGCACTTTGCATTCAACTGATCAATATCATCGCATTATTTGACAAATGAAAATGTATCAAATACATGCAATTTAAAATCTCTTATCGTCCTCTAAAGTCTAGTTCATCTTCCCAGACGAGCAATAAAGGGTCACAACACCATTTTAGTCAAATCTAAAAAAAAACAAAATAAAATAAAATAAAAGAAAAGAAAAAAAAAATGCTCGCTGAGGTGAAAACCGAAAAGGCACCTCAGGCAAAAATTTAGCGCGGCCCGCTAAGCTGAAAACCCATATCGGGCAGTTTAGGCAAAAGTTAGGGCATATGAAAAGCTCGCTAAGGTGAAAACCGAAAAGGCACCTTAGGCAAAAGTTAGAGCGGCTCGCTGGGTTGAAAACCTGATTTGGGCTACCCAGGAAAAAATTAGAGCACTTAAAAAAAAAAAAAAAAACTCAAAAAAAAAACTCATAACTTCCCACGGAGCAAGAAAAACAGAACATCCTCAGTATTCCCCGCAGAATTCGTCACATCACTCCCCAGCATAGTTTCCCATACTATTCCCCAGCGGAGTCTACATAAGGAACACCATCAATTACTTCCCCGCAAAGTCGCCATGTTACTCCTCAGTGTAGTCTACACAAAGAACACCACAATTGTTTCCCCAGTCAAGCTGTCACACTCTTCCCCAGCGGAATCTCTACAAGGAATACTACGATCATTTCCCCAGCAGTCACCTCACTCCGTCGATAATCACCAAACAATGCCCCAAGAAAAGCAAAATCAACCAGGGGCACAACATATCTCTCCAGCGGAAGACAAAAACGTCCAATAACAGAAAATACATACATGTACATATACATCATCATGCATCCATACATTGCATATATCGATTACTTATCCCCGGTTAGTCTTCATTCTTGATCGAAGGGGCAAAAATTTTTGTTTAAAAATCTCTCGATCAAAGAATGAAGACTTGCCATTCTAAGTGCAGGAATTCATCCCCAGCTTAATATCCTCGGCAAGTCAGCATATCCGCCTCGAGTAATGTAAACTCGGTATCGGCCCAGGTCCGCTCCATTACCTCAACTTTCTCCAGTGAGTCCGCCTCGAGTAATGTAAGCTCGATATCGGCCCAGATCCACTCCATCATCCAAGTCCCCTAGCAGATTCGCCTCGAGTAATGTAAACTCGGCATCGACCCAGATCAGCTTCATCTATTTCCCCAGTAAAGTTCGCCTCGGGTAACCTAGACCCGGTATCGGCCAATTTCTTCATCAATTTCGCCTCGGGTAACATAGACCCGGTATCGGCTAATCTCATCTCCAGCGTCGCCTCGGGTAACCTAGACCCGGCATCGGCCTATCCGCATCAACTTTGCCTTGGGTAACCTAGACCCATTATCGGCTTATTTCTTTCCCCAGTCTCGCCTCAGGTAACATAGACCCGGTATCGGCTTATCTCATCAGAGGGTTCATTCCAGTGTTCGCGGCGCTTTGATTCGCGCTCTCAAATTCATCATCTCAGATATTATAAACCTGAATCTAGGTGTCGAATTGGATCACGCGAGGGGCAGCTGTAAGCGCCGGGATTTTCTTACAAAAAAAAAAAAAAAAAAATTCTACAGTGGTACGACTGTAAGTACAGTCGTACGACTGTAAGTACAGTCGTCCGACTGTAATTTACAAATTACAGTCGTACGACTGTATTATCGGGGCAGGTGCAGAACACCATACCCATGACATAAGAAAGAGGAGGAGAGATTTTGGGCAATTAATGCCCGGATTTTGGAGAGAAAAGAGGGGAAATCAGAGTAGAAAAAGAAGAAAAAAGAGAGAGAAAAGGGAGATTGGATTTCTAGTGAAAAATTTAAAGAGAGAAGGGGAAAAGAGAGAAGGAAAAGGAAGAAAGAAAAAAAACCACAAAAACTCATCTTTTTCCTTTTCTATTTTCTTTAATTCTCGAAATTAAGATTAAAACTTGATAGAAATCCATAGGTTAAGGAGTTAGCTTCACAAACAAATTGAAATTTCGGACTAAACAATCAGAATCCTTTGCAATTTGGATTTTTGGACATAAAGCCCCCAACTTCAATTCAAGGGAAAAAGTGCAAATTCTTATGGATTGGAGCGACGCCAGAGGTCAATTTCGACTTGGAGGGACTTCTAAAGGGTAGGCGTCCCATTTCTCTTTTATTTTGCTTGCTTTCTGGGTGTTAATTGTGATTTTTGTGCTTTTTTATCACTTTTTCTGCATTTCTGCTCCTGGAAATCAAGAACAGTCGTACGACTGTTCTTGAATTGATGAACAGTCGTACGACTGTACTACAGTCGTACGACTGTAGTTGATTTCCAGGTGGTTTTATTTTCAGCTTGTTTTAAATAAGTTTTTGATGAAATCTTGAATTTTCAGCATCTACAGTCGTACGACTGTAGTTGAGTTTCCACGACTGTAGTTTACAGTTGTACCCCTGTAGTTCTCAGAATCAGAATTTCCCCTTTAAAACCCAAAAATTTCATAAAAAATCCATAAAAATCCATAAAAATTCCTAAAAAATCCCAAAAAATCCCAAAAAAATTAGAAAACCCCAAAAATCATCAAAATGAATTTTGTTGTGTGCATCACGACCATAGATTCAATTTTCTGATAAATTTGCATTTAGAACAATTCAATGACGGAGACCCATTTCTCTTGAAAACCGACCCATTTAATATATGAAAAATGCATGTAAACTGAAAAAAAATTGTTTTCAAAATGATTTTCCCATAAAACCAAAAATACAGGGACGTTTCAAAATATTTTTCAGGTCTAATCGGGCCGGCTAGCCGAGCCAACCCGGTTATCCCCTAAATGCATGCCCCCAATTCTTGATTTCCCAATTCTGTCTGTTTGAGTCCAACTTGTGGCGTGCCGTATAAATTGCGTTAACCCTCTGTTTTGCAAGCTTTAATTTTTATTTTTATTTTTATTTTTATTTTTGATGTATTTTAATAGATTAAATCGTGTATTTAGGCGGTTGTAATTATTTTTAGATTTTCGTGTATTCTAGGCGATTGTATAAGTGAGGTGAGAGTTTTTATTTTTTCCATTCGATTTGGTTGTAAGCCAATTAATATTTATTTCTTTTCCTTATTTTTGTATTAAATATTTTGTATGCGCGCTGTATGCCTTTTATATTCAATAAAATGGACCTTAGATTTTGAAATACCATTCGAGAACATTGGCAATATTTATTTTAATTAGACACGAAATAAGGGACTTGTCCGGACCCGAATCTCTGGATAGTGTAGCGGCCGTTCGTCCGGTTCAGCTACATAAGAATTTCCCGGTTGAGCTGAGCCGGGTGGCGACTCTACAATGTTCATCGAAACTTAGGTCTCGGTTCTTTCATGCACTAATTCTATTTATTTTTTCAAAAGCCGATTTTCATTCATAAAAACCCCACGTGAGGGAGGGATCCGCCCGAGATCATGGCGCCCCTTCCGAAAGGGAGTCCCGCGTCCCGTCGAAAACGCGTCGTCCGTTCACAGCTGGTCAACAAGGGGAACCCATCTCTATCAAAGGGTAAGGCCAAAGAAAAGGCTAAGGCCAAGGCTAAGAAAGCCAAGTCCTAGAAACCTAAGGCCCAATCCAAGGTCCAGCCCAAGGCCAGTCCTGAGGATGTCTGCTTCCGGTGCAAGCAGGCGAGGCATTGGAAGAGGTCATGTCCTAAGCTGATGGGAGATCAGAGGAAGACCCAGGGTGCATCTTCGTCAGGTATTTATGTCATAGACATTAACCTTACTGTTTTAACATCCTGGGTATTGGATACTGGATGTGGTTCTCACATTTGTTGCAATGTGTAGGGACTTAAGAATAGAAGGTCACTGGGATCGGGGGAGGTCGACTTGCGGGTTGGTAATAGAGCATGGTTTGCTACCATAAAGATCGGCGAATATCATCTCATGATGCCTAGTGGATTGGTTTTAATTTTGGAACAATGTTATTTTGTACCTGCTATGTGCAGGAATATTATTTCAGTTTCAATGTTGGATATTTCTGGATTTAATTTTACTATTTCCAATGGTAGAATTTGTTTATGTAGAAAGTGATTATTTTATGGAGAAACTCTATTAAATAATGGCCTATATATCCTGGATTTAAAAGAAACCAATCATGTCTATAACATAAACACTAAAAGGGTTAAGCCCAATGAACTTAATCCTGTCTACCTATGGCATTGTCGTTTGGGCCACATAAACGAGAAGCGCATAGCTAGGCTTCACAAAGCTGGAGTCCTAGGGTCTTTTGACTTGGAGTCAATTGTATTATGCGAGTCATGTTTATGAGGCAAAATGACTAAGGTGCCTTTTAGCAAGAAGGCTGAAAGGGCCACTGGCTTATTGGACCTAATACATTTAGAAGTATGTGGGCCTATGAGCATAGCGACCAGAGGTGGACATCTGTACTTCGTCACGTTCACGGATGATTTCAGCAGATATGGCTATCTCTATCTGATGAAACATAAGTCTAAGACCCTTGATAGGTTCAAGGAATTTAGGAAAGAAGTACAGAACCAACTAGGTAGAAATATCAAAACCCTTCAGTCAGACTGAGGAAGTGAGTATATGAGCCTAGAGTTTGACTTATATTTGAGAGAGCATGGAATAGTTCCACAGCTCACTCCTCTAGGAACACCACAGTGGAATGGGGTGTCCGAATGGAGGAATAGGACCCTGTTGGACATGGTCTGCTCAATGATGAGTCATGCCTCTCCCCTAATAAGCTTCTGGGGACACACGATTAAGACAGCTACTCTTATTTTAAATAACACTCCGACTAAGGCAGTGAAAAAGACCCCATATCAAATATGGACAAGCAGGGAGCCAATGTGTCTTTCTTAAGGATTTAGGGATGCGAAGCACATGTCAGGAGATTGACTGGTGGGAAGCTAGAACCCAAAACTGATAAATGCCTGTTTGTGGGCTACCCTAGGCAAAACCAAAAGGTATTACTTCTACAACCCCGCCGAGAACAAGGTGTTCATGGCAAGGATGGGGGTCATTCTAGAAAAGGATTTCCTTTCCAAGAAAGAGAGTGGGAGTGAAGTTGAACTCAGGGAAGTTCAAAGTCCACAAGCTCCTGAAGAGGATAACTCGAATTCCCGGGTGGAGTTTCCACAGGAGGAAGCACTGACCCAGGCCATACAAGGACCTAGAAGGTCTGGTAAGGATCTTCGAGAATCAGAGAGGTATGGTTTCCTCGTCATCGATGATCAAACTCTTCTTGTCTTGGATGAGGAAGAACCCAAAACCTACCAAGAGGCTATGGCAAGCCCATAGCTTGCAAATTGGTGTAAAGCCATGGAGGCAGAGATGCAATCTATGTACAACAACCAGGTTTGGAACTTCGTTGATCCACCTCCGGGTGCTAAGGTAATTGGTTGCAGGTGGTGCTACAAGCTAAAAGCTGATAATACCTTCAAGGGGCGTCTAGTTGCAAAAGGTTTTAGACAAGTCCATGGAAAAGACTATGACGAAACTTTCTCACCAGTAGCCATGCTCAAATCCATTAGGATCTTGCTGGCCATAGCCGCATGGTACGACTATGAGGTCTGGCAAATGGATGTCAAAACCACTTCCTTAACGGAAAGCCACTTGAGGATGTGTACATGACACAAATTGAGGGTTTTGTCGATCTAGAGTATCCTGGGAGGGTATGCAAACTTCAAAGGTCCATTTATGGACTAAAGCAAGCATCCCCAAGTTGGAATCTTAGATTCAATGAAGCTATAATGGAGTATGGTTTCATACAGAATCTAGATGAGCCTTATGTGTATAAGAGGATTAGTGGGAGCATTGTCACATTCCAGGTACTTTATATAGACGACATCCTACTCATTGGAAGCAACATACCTACATTGCAAGAAGTAAAGTAGTGGCTGTGTAAGTGCTTCATAATGAAGGACTTAGGCGAAGCTGAGACGATCCTAGGGATCAGGATCTACAGGGATAAATCCAATCGGCTTCTGAGCCTAAGTTAGGCCTTATACATAGACAAAGTTCTGAAAAGGTTCAGCTTGGATCGGTCTAAGAAAGGTTTCTTGCCAATGGGTCATGGGCTGAAACTTAGTAAGAAGCACTGTCTTAAGTCAAGGGAGGACAGGGAGAGCATGAAATTGGTTCCATATGCTTCGACTATAGGATCAATTATGTACTCCATGCTATGTACGAGACTTGATGTCACCTTCGCACAAAGTATGACGAGCCGGTACCAGTAGGATCCTGGGGAGGATCACTGGAAGGCTGTCAAAGCAATCCTTATGTACTTTAACCGGACTAAGGATAGCTTAGTGGTGTATGGAGGTCAGGAAGAGTTGTCAGTTACTGGGTACACTGATGCGAGCTTCCCGACCAACCAGGATGAGTACCAGTCACAGTCTGGGTACGTGTTTTTACTAAATGGTGGTTCTGTAAGCTGGAGGTGCTCAAAGCAATCGACCATCGGGGACTCTACAACAAAAGCTGAGTACATCGCAGCATGTGATGCAGCTAAGGATGTTGTGTGGATAAGGAAGTTTATCACAGAGTTTGGAGTAGTACAAACTATCCAAGACCTAGTTGATATCTTCTGTGACAACAATGGCACCGTTGCACAAGCTGAGGAGCCCCGGTCACACAAGAACACAAAGCATATGCTCAAGAAGTTTCACCTTATACGAGAAATCGATGAGAGAGGTGATATTGCATTACATAGAGTGGACACCGAGGATAATGTCGCAGATCCTTTGACCAAGGTGCTGGATCAGCTCAAGCACGAGGGTCATACTAGATCTATAGGGATTAGGCCCATGCCTAGTTGGATATGCCCTAGTCTCGAGGCATTGGACCTTGTATTTATATTGTACATTTATTGGATTCATGTATTATACATATTTTATTTCATTAATAAAGGAATTAATTCATTTATTATATATATCTTGTGCAGTATTTTCAATGAAGTATCCAATGGACATATCCATAGCCATGTTGACAACTGTCATGCACTTAGTAGTAAGACCATGGATAGGGAAAACGATATGACCATAAAGAGATCTGTAGTCTGTTCCAGTCATGGGAATGAATGGAACTAGAGACTATCATTAACCTGGTTGTATGGCGGTGTCTTACCGGTCATTGGACATGGGATGTCAACTAAGTTAATGGGTACATGCAAAAGAGGCATGGTACTGGATAGATCCACTAAACGAGAAATCCACATGGTATAGTATCACCGGTGATTCTCGTGTAGTACTTGTATGCATCCTTTGACCTAACCATATGATTGTGCTGCATACGAGGTCGCATACTTCGGGGTATGCCTAAAGGGCCTATAATAGGGTGTCATGTATGGGTACTTTCGGGTATGTCACTAAGCTTGGCAGTGCTATGGATGTGCAGAAGCTATATGTCACTCAATAGTCCACTGAGAAGATATCACTGGCCTCTTGATGAATATGACTGATAAGAGTGTGGCCACACCCAAACAAGTTGGAACTTGTTTGTGAGCATCAGTACAGTCGGGATCAAGTAAATTTCCAAACACAAAAGAGGGTGATCAATCCATGCCTCTGTGCTGGACACCGATATCTATGACATAGGATATACAAGTTCAAACTATAGGGTTATGATTTTAGTTGGACTGCCATCTCCATCTTAATTGGGGGCTGTAGAGGCTTGATAGATCCCGCCTGTAGTCTTTGGGTTATAGGCCCACTGCTAACATAAAGATGGGTCCAGGGGATCGTACACATTGAACGTCTGAACATGGACTTAAGGAATCACCTGTATACTTGGAGTGTACACACCGGAGAGAGAAGATTATATTAATTATATTATAAAGATCAATTGAATTGATCATAATAATAAAATTAATATTGCATTGGCCTTCTAATCATTAATCAAATTAATTTTAAGATTATTTCCTATGTGGAAATATTTCACATGTATAGGTTTACATGTATTTATATTTTATGGATGCCAAAATTAATTCCATGGTATAATTAATTGATCAAATTAATTTTAATTTAATTGTATCAAATATATTATTTAGAATAATATACTATGAATGCAAGTTAAATAAAATTGGGTTTGATGATTAATTGGACCCAAGGAATTAATATTGGTTTGGGTTTCAAATGGGGAAAAGCCCACATAAAATAATAGAAGGAATTGGGCCGAAATTGCACGGTAGAATTCTGTCAACACAAGCTAAGGAGCCAACCGAAAATTGTAGCCCCTTCTCTCTCAAAATTCTTTGATTCCAACGGTAGCACGGGTCACGTTCCACAGCCGTTCTCTACTTTGATTTCTGCAGCCATATCTCGAAGAGATACTCCTAGTAAAAGTTGAATCTCTTCTTGTTAAAATTTTGATTTTACAATTTTCATCTCAATTGCTCCTGGGCATGGATTTGAGGAAATTGTCGTGATCTTTCGCATTTATTCGGATGATTTCTAGTGAAAATCCCAACAGCCTAAATGACAATGCCAAAGGTAGACAGGATTAAGTTCATTAGGCTTAACCCTTTTAGTATTTATATTATAGACATGATTGGTTTCATTCAAATCTAGGATATATAGGCCATTATTTAATAGAGCTTCTCCATAAAATAATCCCTCTCTACATAAACCAATTCTACCATTTGCATTAGAAAAATTAAATCTAGAAGTATCCAATACTGAAACAAAAATTATATTCCTGCACATGGCAGGTACAAAATAACAATGTTCCAATATCAAATACAATCCACTAGGCATCAATAGATGGTATTCGCTGATCTCTATGGCAGCAACCCTTGCTCCATTACTGACCGACAACTCCACCTCCCTTAATCCCAGTGACCTCCTGTTCTTAAGTCCTTGCACATTACAACAAATGTGAGAACCATATCCAGTATCCAATACCTAGGATGTTGAAGCAGTGAGGTTAATGTCTATGACATATATACCTGACAAAGATGTGCCCTGGGTCTTCCTCTGCTATCCCAATAGTTTGGGACAAGTTCTCTTCCAATGCCTTGCCTGCATGCACCCGAAACAGACATCCTCGGGACTAGCCTTGGGCTAGGCCTTAGCCTTCTTGGCCTTGGCTTTCTTAGCCTTAGCCTTGCCCTCAGTAAGAAGAGGGTTCCCCTTATTGACAAGTAGTACCAGTGGAGTCTTCTTGATCAACTGCTCAGTGAGCTTGAGCATCCCATGCAGCACACTAACAGTATGGTTCATCCCTTGCATATTATAGTTCAGGATGAACTGATCGTATGAATTCGGTAAGGAAGCCAGGATTGTGTCCGAGATGGGCTAATGTTTCCAGATAGCCCTTCATCTTGAGCATGTGTGCGCTCACAGATGTCCCAGCCCCCATCTTACAAGAGTGGAACACCTTATTGGTCAGGTACCTTTCCTGACGAGCTTTCTCTTGGAACATCACATTAAGAGTTGGATGTCCCAGCCCCCATATGTTGGCGTGTATGGTCCCTGAGCTGCAAAAGCAATTCATGGACCATCAGGCCTATGCTATGATAATAACTCTAAATGAGATATTTTAAGAGTAAGCTCGTCAGGAAAGGTACTTGACCAATAAGGCATTCCACTCCAGTAAGATGGGGGCTGGGACATCTGTGAGTGCACACGTGCTTAAGATGAAGGGCTATTTGGACACTTTGGCCCGTCTCGGATCGCTCATATCACAGGAGCTGGCAGTGGACATAATCCTTGCTTCCCTACTGGATTCTTATGATCAGTTCATCCTGAACTATAACATGCAAGGGATGAACCGCACTGTTACGGAGCTGCATGGGATGCTGAAGCTCATGAAACAGTCGATCAAAAAGACTTTGCTGGTGCTGCTGGTCAACAAGGGGAACCCTCCTCTACCGAAGGGCAAGGCCAAAGAAAAGGCTAAGGCCAAGGCTAAGAAAGCCAATGCCAAGAAACTGAAGGCCCACCCCAAGGTCCAGCCTAAGGCTAGTCCTAACGATGTCTGCTTCGGGTGCAAGCAGGTGAGGCATTGGAAGAGGTCATGTCCTAAGCTGATGGGAGATCAAAGGAAGACCCAGGGAGCATCTTCATCAGGTATTTATGTCATAGACAATAACCTTACTGTTTTAACATCCTGGGTATTGGATATTGGATGTGGTTTTCACATTTGTTGCAATGTGTAGGGACTTAAGAATAGAAGGTCACTGGGATTGGGGGAGGTTGACTTGCGGGTTGGTAATAGAGCATGGTTTGCTACCATAAAGATCGGCGAATATCATCTCATGATGCCTAGTGGATTGGTTTTAATTTTGGAACAATGTTATTTTGTACCTGCTCTGTGCAGGAATATTATTTCAGTTTCAATGTTGGATATTTCTGGATTTAATTTTACTATTTCCAATGATAGAATTTGTTTATCTAGAAAGGGATTATTTTATGGAGAACCTCTATTAAATAATGGCCTATATATCCTGGATTTAAAAGAAACCAATCATGTAAAAGAAACCAATCATGTCTATAACATAAACACTAAAAGGGTTAAGCCCACTGAACTTAATCCTGTCTACCTATGGCATTTTCGTTTGGGCCACATAAACTAGAAGTGCATAGCTAGGCTTCACAAAGCTGGAGTCCTAGGGTTTTTGACTTGGAGTCAATTGTATTATGCGAGTCATGTTTACGAGGCAAAATGACTAAGGTGCCTTTTAGCAAGAAAGCTAAAAGGGCCACTGGCATATTAGACCTAATACATTTAGACGTATATGGGCCCATGAGCACAGTGACCTGAGGTGGACATCTGTACTTCATCACGTTCACTGATGATTGCAGCAGATGTGGCTATGTCTATCTGATGAAACATAAGTCTAAGAACCTTGATAGGTTCAAGGAATTTAGGAAAGAAGTACAGAACCAACTAGGCAGAAATATCAAAACCCTTCAGTCAGACTGAGGAGGTGAGTATATGAGCCTAGAGTTTTACTCATATTTGAGAGAGCATGGAATAGTTCCACAGCTCACTCCTCCAGGAACACCACAATGGAATGGGGTGTCCGAATGGAGGAATAGGACCCTGTTGGACATGGTTCGCTCAATGATGAGTCATGCCTCTCTCCCAATAAGCTTCTGGGGACACACTCTCGAGACAGCCACTCTTATTTTAAATAACACTCCAACTAAGGCAGTGGAAAAGACCCATATCAGATATGGACGGGCAGGGAGCCTAATGTGTCTTTCTTAAAGATTTAGGGATGCGAAGCACATGTCAGGAGATTGACTGGTGGCAATCTGAAACCCAAAACCGATAAATTCCTATTTGTGGGCTACCCTAGGGAAACCAAAGGGTATTACTTCTACAACCCCACCGAGAACAAGGTGTTCATGGCAAGGATAGGGGTCTTTCTAGAAAAGGAATTCCTTTCCAAGAAAGACAGTGGGAGTGAAGTTGAACTCAGGGAAG
Organism: Euphorbia tirucalli; assembly: GCA_039660915.1. Lineage (NCBI taxonomy): Eukaryota > Viridiplantae > Streptophyta > Magnoliopsida > Malpighiales > Euphorbiaceae > Euphorbia > Euphorbia tirucalli. The sequence continues at coordinate 35,213,749 of CM077636.1, read as the reverse complement.
TTCAAAGTCCACAAGCTCCTGAAGAGGATAACTCGAAGGCCCAGGTGGAGTTTCCATAGGAAGAAGCACCGACCCAGGCCACACAAGGACCTAGAAGGTCTGGTAGGGCTCATCGGGAATTAGAGAGGTATGGTTTCCTCATCATCGATGATCAAACTCTTCTTGTCTTGGATGAGGAAGAACCTAAAACCTACCAAGAGGCTATGGGAAGCCCACAGTCTACAAATTGGCGTAAAGCCATAGAGGCAAAGATGCAATCTATGTACAACAACCAGGTTTGGAACTTGGTTGATCCACCTCCGAGTGCTAAGGAAATTGGTTGCAAGTGGTGCTACAAGCTAAAAGCTGATAATACCTTTAAGGGGCATCTAGTTGCAAAAGGTTTCAGACAAGTCCATGGAATAGACTATGATGAAACTTTCTCACCAGTAGCCATTATAAAATCCATCAGGATCTTGCTGGCCATAGCCGCATGGTATGACTATGAGGTCTGGCAAATGGATGTCAAAACCGCTTTCCTTAACAGAAAGCTACTTGAGGATGTGTACATGACACAACCTGAGGGTTTTGTTGACCTAGAGTTTCCTGGGAGGGTATGCAAACTTCAAAGGACCATTTATGGACTAAAGCAAGCATCCCAAAGTTGGAATCTTAGATTCAATGAAGCTATAATGGAGTATGGTTTCATACAGAATCTAGATGAGCCTTGTGTGTATAAGAGGATTAGTAGGAGCATTGTCACATTTCTGGTACTTTATGTAGACGACATCCTACTCATTGGAAGCAACATACCTACACTGCAAGGAGTAAAGTAGTGGCTGTGTAAGTGCTTCGCAATGAAGGACTTAGGCGAAGCTGAGACGATCCTAGGGATCAAGATCTACCGGGATAAATCCAATCAGCTTCTGGGCCTAAGTCAGGCCTTATATATAGACAAAGTTCTGAAAAGGTTTAGAATGGATCGTGCTAAGAAAGGTTTCTTGCCAATGGGTCACGGGCTGAAACTTAGTAAGAAGCACTGTCCTAAGCCAAGAGAGGGCAGGGAGAGCATGAAATCGGTTCCATATGCTTCGGCTATAGGATCAATTATGTACTCCATGCTATGTACGAGACCTGATGTCACCTTCGTACTAAGTATAATGAGCCAGTACCAGTAGGATCCCGAGGAGGATCACTGGAAGGCTATCAAAGCAATCCTTAAGTACCTTAACCGTACAAAGGATAGCTTCTTGGTGTATGGAGGTCAGGAAGAGATGTCAGTTACTGGCTACACTGATGCGAGCTTCTAGACCAACCAGGATGAGTACCAGTCACAGTCTGGGTACGTGTTTTTGCTAAATGGTGGTTCTGTAAGCTGGAGGAGCTTAAAGCAACCGACCATCGGGGACTATACAATAGAAGCTGAGTACATCATAGCATGTGATGCAGCTAAGGAAGCTATATGGATAAGGAAGTTTATCACAAAGTTGGGAGTAGTACAAACTATCCAAGACCCAGTTGATATCTTCTGTGACAACAATGGGGCCGTTGCACAAGCTAAGGAGCCCCGGTCACGCAAGAACACAAAGCACGTGCTCAGGAAGTTTCACCTCATATGAGAAATCACTGAGAGAGGTGATATTGCATTACATAGAGTGGACACCGAGGATAATGTCGCAGATCCTTCGACCAAGGTGCTGGATCACCTCAAGCACGAGGGTCATACTAGATCTATAGGGATTAGGCCCATGCCTAGTTGGATATGCCCTAGTCCCGAGGCATTGGACCTTCTATTTGTATTGTACATTTATTGGATTCATGTATTATACATATTTTATGTCATTAATAAAGGAATTAATTCATTTATTATATATATCTTGTGCAGTATTTTAAATGAAGTATCCAATGGACATATCCATATCCATGTTGACAAGTGTCATGCACTTGATAGTAAGACCATGGATAGGGAAAACGATATGACTATAAAGAGATCCGTAGTCTATTCCAGTCATGGGAATGAATGAAACTAGAGAATATGATTAACCTGGTTGTATGGCTGTGTCTTACCGGTCATTAGACATGGGATGTCAACTAAGTTAATGGGTACATGCAAAAGGGGCATGGTACTGGATAGATCCACTAAACCAGAAATCCACATGGTATAATATCACAAGTGATTCTCGTGTAGTACTTGTATAGATCCTTTGACCTAACCATATGATGGTGCTGCATTGGAGGTCGCATACTTAAGGGTATGCCTAAAGGGCCTATAATAGGGTGCCATGTATGGGTACTTTCGGGTATGTCACTAAGCATGGCAGTGCTATGGATTTGCAGAAGGGATATGCCACTCAACAGTCCACTGAGAAGATATCACTGGCCTCTTGATGAATGTGACTGATAAGAGTGTGGCCACACCCAAACAAGTTGGAACTTGTAATGTCCAGACACAAAAAAGGGTGATGAATCCATGCCTCTGTGCTGGACACCGATATCTATGACATGGGATATACAAGTTCAAACTACAGGGTTATGATTTCAGTTGGACTGCCATCTCCATCTTGATAGAGCCCGCCTGCAGACATTGGGTTATACGCCCACTGCTAACATAAAGATGGGTCCACTGGATCGTACATATTGAACGTCTGAACACGGACTTAAGGAATCACCTGTATACTTGAAGTGTACACACCGGAGAGAGAGGATTATATTAATTATATTATAAAGATCAATTGGATTGATCATAATAATAAAATTAATATTTGCATTGGTCTTCTAATAATTAATGAAATTAATTTTGAGATTATTTCCTAGGTGGAAATATTTCACATGTATAGGTTTACATGTATCTATATTTTATGGATGCCAAAATTAATTCCATGGTATAATTAATTGATCAAATTAATTTTAATTTAATTGTATCAAATATATTATTTAGAATAATATATTATGAATGCAAGTTAAATAAAATTGGGTTTGATGATTAATTGGACCTAAGGAATTAATATTGGTTTGGGTTTTAAATGGAGAAAAGCCCATATAAAATAAAAGAAGGAATTGCGCCGAAATTGCAAGGTAGAATTCTGCCAACACAAGCTAAGGAGCAAGCCGAAAATTGCAGCCCCTTCTCTCTCAAAATTCTTCGATTCCAACGGTAGCATGGGTCATGTTCCACAACCATTCTCTAATTTGATTTCTGTAGCCATATCTAGAAGAGATACTCCTAGTAAAAGTTGAATCTCTTCTTGTTAAAATTTTGATTTTACAATTTTCATCTTAATTGCTCCTAGGCACGGATTTGAGGAAATTGTCGTGATCTTCCGCATTTATTCAGATGATTTCTGGTGAAAATCCCAACAGCCTAAGCGACAATGCCAAAGGTAGATAGGATTAAGTTCGTTAGGCTTAACCCTTTTAGTATTTATATCATAGACATGATTGGTTTCATTCAAATCCAGGATATATAGGCCATTATTTAATAGAGCTTCTCCATAAAATAATGCCTCTCTACATAAACCAATTCTACCATTTGCAGTAGTAAAATTAAATCCAGAAGTATCCAATACTGAAACAGAAATAAAATTCTAGCACATGGCAGGTACAAAATAACAATGTTCCAATATCAAATCCAATCCACTAGTCATCAATAGATGGTATTCGCCGCTCTCTATGGCAACAACCCTTGCTCCATTACCGACCCGCAAGTCCACTTCCCTTGATCCTAGTGATCTCCTGTTCTTAAGTCCCTGCACATTACAACAAATGTGAGAACCATATCCAGTATCCAATACCTAGGATGTTTAAGCAGTGAGGTTAATGTCTATGACATATATACCTAACAAAGATGTGCCCTGGGTCTTCCTCTGCTCTCCTAATAGTTTGGGACACGTTCTCTTCCAATGCCTTGCCTACTTGCCCCCGAAACAGACATCCTCAGGACTAGCCTTGGGCTGGGCCTTAGCTTTCTTGGCCTAGGCTATCTTAGCCTTGGCCTTGTGATAAGGTCGGTTTTTGACCTTACCTTTTAGGCAATTTCGTGGTTTGAACGGCAATTTTTAGAGTCCTTTGTGTGAATGCTTGATTGGTTTTTGCGTATTTTGTGATTTTTATGTTTTGGATAGATTTTTATAACTTTTAGTATTTTTTGTGTTTTTTAGGGGTGTTTTTGTAATTTTGGATAATATGTCATTTTTATGGTCTGTGGCTTTGGTGCGGTTATGTTTCTTTATGTCTGTTTTGGACAGGCATTATGACCCGGACCGGAAGTTGGAGCAACGGCGGCGAAGAAGAGTTTGAAGTGCTGAAAAGCAAGGTGGCACGGCGTGCCATTTCAGCATGCCAAGGGATGGGATCCAGCGGATCGGCACGAAATCGTGCCACCCCTACCAGCGCGGCGTGCCAACCCCAAATCTACACAGCACGGCGTGCCACCTCCACCAGCACGGCGTACCACCCATAATTCTGCACAGCACGACGTGCCACCTCCACCAGTACGGTGTGCCGAGCTCCGGAATTCTACTGTTGCCCTATTTGCATCTTTTCTGTTTTGTGGTTTTAACCTAGCCGTATAAATAGGTTATTTTCTAAGTTTTTTTGGATCTTTTCCCAGACTTTTAGAGTGTAAAGCAGAAACTTGTAGCTAGGTTTTGGCTTGAACTATTTGTTTCTTTGAGTTTTGAACCATCAATTGGTAGAAGTTTTACATGGAACCTTCCCCTTTTGCGACGTTCTTAGTTCTGGCTTGAGTTCGTCTATAGAGGTACACCCCAAGCATCTTCACACCGTCAGAATCCGGTCAATCGGACCATAAGGGTATAATTTTTTCTTCTTCTCTTTTGTAATTCGATTAAGTTAGTTTTTGATTTCGTAATTGATTGTGTTTGGTTGTAAACACTGAATTCGTATCACCTTTCTTGATTAATACAATTGATTGCAATTTAATTTCAATTTTTATTTCTCTTCTTTATGCAATTCCTTTAATGATAATCTAGTCTCATAAGATCTTAATTTATTAAGTTCATATTTGTGGCATTACCTAGATTGACGCCTAGGAAACCATTAGTATTGACGACGCTGTGGAACTTACGTGCCCCTATTGTCTGAGCTTTAGAATTAGAATGCCTCTAAACAAGGGAAACCGACTAGGGACCTAAAAGATCTAGACACGCTAGGTTGAATTATCAAAAGAACATAATTAAGGGTTAATTGTTGAGTTAAATTCATCTATTGTAATTAATTGATAAAGCCATCTCCATTAGCATTCATAGGTCGGTAAACCACCAATTAATAACCCAAATTCAAGTGCAAAGTAAGCTAGGATAGATCAAATAGGAGTAGGAAAATTTAGTTGTTAGTATAATCAAATCCAAAAACTAAGTTCCGCCTAGGACACGCAAGGACCCCGAGTAGTTTAGTGTTTCCAGAATATTTTTCTCTATGGGATCGATACCTGGACCAACCAGAATTATTACTTGTCAACGATAGGTACACTGCCTTAGTTGTGCGATTCTAGGTTTAGTTTCACTACTTCACCTAGGACCCATCAAGTTTTTGGCGCCGTTGCCGGGGAAATTTATTTTTCTACATCATTGAACCAAAAGTCTATTTGCTGATCTACGCACTATTCTTGTGCATATAGTTAAATAATTTTTCTTTTTTGTGGATATTTGTTGCAAATTAGTTTTCTTTATTTTCTGTGTGTGTGTGTTTGCTAGCTTATGCGAACTCGCTCTCAACACCCTGAGCTTTTACCTTATAACCCTGAAATTGAACGTTTGTGTAGTAGGAACCGTAGAGCACAACAAGAGCAAATTGTCCAAATGGATCATCAGTAACAGGAGGAAGAGGAGAGACAGCTACGGGAAAGAGTTGAGCAAGAGTAACTCCGGCGAGAGCGGGAGGAGTTTGATAGAAGAAGGGGTGGTGATAAAGACAACATGGTCATGACTGACCTAATGGCTCCACATCAGCCCCGGAACAGATCCGGAGTGGTTATCCCAGCCATTACTGCTAATCACTTTGAGTTGAAGTCCAGCATGATCAATTTGATCCAAGGGAACGGACTATTCAGTGGCAGAATAAGTGACAACCCCAATGATCATTTAGACGGGTTTCTCATGGTGGCCGATACAGTCCGAATCGGTAGGGTGCCCTAAGATGCAGTGCGGTTAAAGTTGTTTCCCTTCTCATTATGTGGGGTAGCAATGGAATGGTACAAGTCTTTGAGACCCGGGTCAGTGACTTCATGGGATCAATTAGAAGAACAATTCTTAGCATATTACTTCCCACCATCAAAGATGGTTCAGTTAGGGAATGAGATCATGGGATTCCAGCAATTTGGGACTGAGACTCTCAATGAAGCATGGCAAAGGTTTCAACGGTTGTTACGGAACTGTCCCCATCATGACATGCCACTATTCACTCAGGTAAGCACGTATTGTCATGGTTTGACACCAGCTAACCGTGCCATTATTGATTCTTCTACAGGTGGAGACATTTTTAAGAAGACTACTACGCAAGCCGAGGAGTTGATTGCAGAGCTAGCTAGGAAGAGTACCTTGTGGTAGTCGAATACGCCAACAAGGAATGAGGTTCGGGCTGCGGATTTGGGACGCCAAGATGCAGCCATAGACCATGTGAACAAGAAGCTGGACCTGTTGATGTCCCGCCTGAATTTAAATGGGCCACAATACCATCCGGTGTTGTGTATATCATGTGGAGCGGAGCATCCTGGGCAAGAATGTGCATTGGGTGACCTATTCGCCCAACCGTCCGAGAATGTAAGTTTTGTGGGGGGAAACCAAAGGTACAATAATTCTAACTCTTACCCATAAAATTTAAACAATAATAACAATTACGGAAGAAGAGAGATAAACTGGGGCAGAAATATTCGAAATTTCTTGAAATTTTTAAGAAGTTAGAATTTAATTTGCCATTGATTGAGGCTCTCCAAGAGATGCCTTCTTATGCTAAATTCTTTAAAGAACTTCTGGCAGGGAAACAAAAGCTAGGTGAGGACGAAGTGGTGGTTTTAACAGAGGAATGTTTGGCAATTATCACTAACAAACTTCCACCCAAGCTCAAAGATAAGGGTAGTTTTACTATCCCATACTGGATAGGAAACTTGGAGATTGCCAATGCCCTATGTGACTTAGGTGCAAGTATAAATTTGATGCCTCTGTCGTTTTTCAGGAGACTCGGACTGGGAAACACAAAGCCAACCAATATGACCCTCCAATTGGCGGATAGATCTCTCACGAGGCCAAAAGGGGTGGTCGAGGACGTGCTAGTAAAGGTGGACAAGTTTATCTTTCCCAAGGACTTCGTGGTAATGGATATGGAGGAAGATAGCTTGGTGCCCCTTTTGCTTGGAAGGCCATTTCTTGCAACCGGTAGGACTTTGATAGATGTCTAAGAAGGTAAGATTATTCTTAGGTTGCACAATGAGGAGTTAAGTTTCAACGTCTATAACTTAATGAAATATCCATTAGATGTTGAAAGTTATAATTTTGTAGACTCCTTTTGCCCTATTGATGCTTATGTGATAGAAAAGAGTTTCAATCAAAGGGAGTTGGAGCTCTTGTATAACTTCCGATTGAAACTATTTCCGAGAAAATTGAGAAGTCGGTGGACGGGGCCGTTTACCGTGCATAAGGTCTATCCCTCCGGGATGGTGGAAATTGAAACCCCGGAGGGAATTCAACAAGTAAACGGGCATCGGTTGAAGCCCTAGGTCAGCAGAGGAATGAAGGAGGAGAAGCAAGTCTTACTCCTTCGTGATGTGTAATGTGAAATCGTGGACGTAGAAGTCGAGCTATTCCGAGTATAAACATAGCAACGAGGTACGTGTACTTCCCTTGCACATTATTTTTTTTTTGTGTTAATATATTTTTATGTGTTTTTGTGTGTAGGAAGAGGTAATTAAGCAAGTTAATCACAAGTCTTGATCAAAATGTGGAAAAAAGTAAAGGTTGGCAGGATTCAGGATGGCACGCCATGCCACCACGGGCACGTCGTGCCAAGGTGAAAATGGGGTAGCACGTGACGTGCTAGTGTGGCACGCAATCGTGCCAGGCCGCTGTTCTGAAATCGCGTGCAAGAGCAATTCAGCACGCTGTGCCAGAGTAAAGGTCATCAAGGTGGCACGACGTGCCAATACAGCACGCCCATTGCACCGTCGTGCTGTTCTGGAAGAGGGTTGAGCATGAGCAAGTAGCACGCCGTGCCAAAATTTAGCACACCGTGCCAATTAGAGGGTCTTCAAGTTGGCACGACGTGCCAATACATCACGCCAACGTGCCGTAGCGCTGTTTCTAAAGTGCATTGTTATAAAGCGAGCAGCACACCGTGCCAAATATGGAATTTTCAAGACAGCACGACGTGCCAAGCAAGCACGCCGGCGTGCCCTCATGCTGTTTCCAGGTAAGTTTCAATGCTCTGCTCAGCACGTCGTGCTGTTTGTTTGGCACGGTGTGCCGAGCATTTGAATTTCAAATTTTTAGGTCACAATTCACCTGCCTATATATAAACCCTTCTCTTCTTCTCCTTCTAAACCGCCCATCGCCCATCTTATTCTTATTCTTCTTCTTCTTCTTTCCCACTTTCTCTCACTTTCTCACTTTCTCTCTCTCTCTCCACTTTCTCTCTCTAGAACCAACCCTCGCCTTCTCCCTCTCTACCCTTATTCTTCCTTCCCTTCTCATTTTCTCCCTTTCACCTTCTCTTCAACTCTTATTTTGACCTAGGATTTTATTTTGCATCATTCTCCTTGCAACCAGGTATGAATTCATGCTTTGCTCTTCCTTTACTCTTTTTATTGTTTATCCTTTTTCTCACTTTGATTTTGGTTGATTGACTGCTTAATAGGGTGATTGTATTGCATTCTTTTTCTTTATATTTAGTGGTTTGTATTTATGACAGTAGGGTTTCTTTGGATTTGGGTTCTTTTGTTTTTGATTTTTTGTTCTGTTTTTATGGTTGTGCAATTGTAGGATGAAGAAGAAGACTGTCACTGATCGGAGACACGGTTCGTCATGACGGCCCATAGACCCATCACCGGAACCAGTGCCAAGCGAAGAATTACCTACCGAACAGCAGATGGCCCCTTTAACGAGCCTCTCGAGGAAGTATAAATGCCCCTTCCCTCTCCTTTCGGATGATGAAGGTAAAAGATGCAAAACTCTGTTTCCATTAGAAAGCACTCCCTTTCAAACCTTCGATTGGGAATTTTTGTTTGTGCAAGATAGGTCAGAGGTTGTACGTGCTAAATTAACTAGTCTAGGATGGTATGAGTTTGTGAAGTCTAATCCACCTGTCTTTAGGGAGTTGAACCTCGAATTGTACTCCACCTTAAGCTTCAAAACAAACCCGGATACCGGCCTTAGGAGCATGACATTCCGCCTATTTGGTACTAAACACTCTTTAGATATTGAAGGTCTTAAGGCTTGTATAGGAATAGAGGGGAATAGTTACAAATGGCCGGAGAATATGGATGCCAAGAAATTTTGGCGTATGGTAGGGCAAGGGGTATACCAACCTAGGTTTGCTAAAACTTCCCAAATTCATGACCCTATCTTGCAATTAATTCACAAATTTGTGTGTTTTAATTTTTCGGGAAAAACTGAAAGCAACCAAGTCAATGCATTTGAACTTTTAATACTGTGGCATGTGCATAATGATGTGAAGGTGCATATGGGCTTCTTTGCCATGGAAGCCCTATGGAACCACCACAACAGATCTAAGTCAGAACTGTTGGGATTCGTCATTGGAAAAATAACGTGGCGCAGCGGAAAATACACCGTTTAAAATTTCCTAGAATCCACCTATCGTGTCCAATTACCATTGATTAGAATAAAATCAAATAAGAATCAAGAGAGATGAACTCACCGGATTCGTCTCCTCTAGAGACTGCTGCAGAATCGTATCTTGAAACTGCGATCTCCAAAGTCCGGTGCACGACCAACTATTGAGCGGGAACCGGTGCTAGCCGAAGACGCGAAGGAATGGAGGTTTAATGCTGGGATTTTCGGCTGTTTTGGGGCTGCTATTGGTGGCTGAAATTTCCAGCAATTAATTAGAGTTGAATTAGGTTTTTCTTCCTTAAGTGTGCCCTTATATAGACACCTTATCTAGTTGGATTTTAATTAGGTTAATTAAACCCAAGCCCACTAGGATTATAATTACATAAATAAACTTTAATTAAAAAGTATATACTATGTAATTTAATTCCATTTGGCTAAATTTAATTACCCCTAAATAAAATTAAATCACACTTAAGTTAATACAACACATGTATTTAATTTTCCTACTTAGGAAAATTATTTAATTAATTGTTTACTTTATGTAATTCAATTAATTGATAAATTAATTAATTACATTACTAAACTTATTAATTAAATTAAATTCAACCCAATGTCAATTAATTACCTTGACACCGAATGTCAACTAATTAATTAACGCATTCCTTCCAATGTACATTACATGTACAATTTCTATAAGTTCCAGCTCAGTTGATCTATGTGCACGATCCTATGGGTCTGTCTTTATGTTGGCAGTAGGCCCAAGGCCCACAGACTGTAAGTGGGTTCTAGCAAACCATTACAGCCCCCAATTAAGACAGAGATGCAGCAGTTTTTACAAGACACTCACCCCGGTAGTAATCTCATACTGTCCTTTGCCTAACGATATCAATATGAATAAACAAGAGGCATGGTGTCCGTCATCCTCTTCTGTTGTTTATTATATTTCTTGATCTTGAGTTGACTGATTAATCAAATAAGCAACCAGCTTATTTGGGTATGGCCATACACTTATCAGTCCCACTCATCAAGCGGCCAATGATATCATCTCGGTGTTACCCGAGTGGCAATTCCATCACTTCATCATCAATATCAACATGTTCACCAGTCCACCCAATCATACCCATATTTAGCATCCTTTTACAGACCTGTTAGGCGTATGTCAAAGTGAATCGGATTCCATATCGATATTATAATGAAATCCGATCTGAGGACAAAAGAGACCTACTCAAGAAAGACCTATGACGTGACAACCATGTGGCTTTCTTGTGTGGATCGATCCAGTCCCATGTCAACGACATGTAAATATATTCATGACTAACTATACAAGTACTATGGCTAGTTAAGAACTACCATACAGTCATCGAATATACAAGTCTGTGGTTCTATTCGTTCCCACGATTAGAACAGACTTGGGATAGGTTTTATGATTATCAATCAATGGATACTCTACTCATATTATAGCACAAGATATAAATGAAATAGATTAATTGCCTTTATTAATGTGACGCAAATAATGTTATACAATGAGTCTTAATGTACAATACAAAATACAAGAATCCAATGCCCTAAGAACTAGGGCACACCAATAAGAACTTGGGTTAGGACATATTGTAACTTGTATTGCGTGCTTCTTTCGTAGTAATACTTGTTATAAGAACCTCGATAGCATCCTTCCTACGAAACTTTCGAGGGGAATTTTGTCTTGCTCCCATGTCATGGTAGCTGCAGGTACTTCAAATGCGGGAGGTTCGAGTAGGGGAAAGGCTCCTATGGACGTAGATGATGAGGACGAGAGTGAGGAAGTTGAGGATAACGAGGAGGATGAAGAGAATGTTTCGGTGGGCCTGGATTTTATGGGCGGATTGAAGGATGGTTGGATGGTATAATTGAACAATTGGAGGGTTTAACTTTCCATCAGCTTATGCTTGAGGAGCGGATGAACGCGCACCTTGATAGGCAAGCAGCTCAGCTCGCCAATGTCGAGGCGTTTGCCTCTTATTTTTGTGCAGCCCAAGGGTTGCCGTACCCGCCGCCGCCACCACCAGCCCGCGATATCTGAGGTAATCCTTTTCCTTTCTCGCTTTATTTTGCTCCTTCTTCCATTGCACTTTTGGAAGTAAGTGCAATCTAAGTGTGGGGTGGGTAAAGGGATTTCTCCCTTTCTTTTGCTTCTTTTTACATTGCACTTTTTAATTGTTTGTTTCATATGTTTGTTTGTGTTTTTGCATATTTGGATGTTTTGCATTGATTTTTGGTTAGATTTAAGTCTTAGCTTTTAATGCATGTGGAGTTGGTTTTGGTTTGTTTTTGGTTTGACAGTGTTTTTAGGTTGTTTATATGTCAATTGCCATTTGAATAACATTGCTTAATCTACCCTCGAAACTAAGTCTCTGTGCTTGGATTGGTAGCAATTGGCTAGGGATACTGGGAGTTGATTGCAAGTCATTAGCTTGTTTGTGCATGATTTGTGATTCTTGATGGTAACCATTGGTTAGATTTGTCATTAAGGTTACATTAGGGAATTAACCCTCTACCTCTACTTGCATGATCGAGCTAAGATTACGCCTTGGAACATTGGTTGAGTCACACGACCTAGCATACAACCCCTAGTACACTTGTGAGAATTTGAGCCTTTGGAACCATTTCACATCGGTTCTATTTCTTTGTGAGGGTAAAAACAATCGTGGCACACTAGATCATAGAACCCGGTGTCTTTTTGCACTTGGCAGCGAGAGCTTAATATGTGGAGACCCTTAGGATTAACCCCTCTACTTAAATGAGCCTAACCCTAACTACTAATTTATCCCTTAGATCACCCAAAGCCACTAAATTAACCTTTTTGACTTAAAAAAACTTTCACCAAGCCAAATCTATCATCCTAACTTTTTCCCATTAACTTTGATTTTCCTTTCTTACCCTCCTCTCGTAAATCAAGTAATTGGCTAAGTTGTTCATTCATTTTAGGGTCAATCACCATTTGCATTTCAACTCTTTCATATCTAGTCCTATGGAAAAATTGTGCAGCAATAAAAAAAAAATTTCCAAATAGAGTCCATGTGTATGTTCGGCTCCTTTTCTTAAAAATCGGAGTTGGTAGAAGCATGTCTTGTTTGTCCGGTTCTCATCTGTAAGCCGGTATGTGTGTTCCATTTGTAGTTCATTTGTTTGAATAAGGGATTAGGGCGATCATCTAATTGCCTTGACCCATGTCTTGTCATTTTTTTGTTCCTTTCCCCCGTTAAATTGCGTTTTGGCCGTTGGGTGTGGATAAGGCCTTCTTATTGTCAATTTAATTTCAAAAAAAAAAAAAAAGAAGAAGAAAAAAAGAAAAAAAATATTTAGCAAAGCAAACACTCTTAGGACTAGTTTTGAGTTGAAAATTGCATGACCCGTCTTTAGTACTTAGTCAATTTGCATATATCACTTAATGTGTAGGAGTTGTATACCTAAAATTTCCCTTTTATCAAACCTACCCTAAGCCGTAACATTATAAGCCCCAGGTTCTCTGATTTTGCTCCTTGACCAATGACTTCACCGAGATTGCCATTAGTTTGCTATGTGATGTGTGCCATTGTTTGTTTTTGTGTGCTCATCCGCCTTACCTTGAACTTGAGCGTTAGAGTGACATCTTGTGAGGTGCTTTGTGGTTGTATAAACTCTGTTTGTTCCTCGCCCTTTGACTAGCTAAATTTTGTTGGGTTCGGGTATTGAGTGGTTTTGAACCTGGTGCACCTAGGGTCATTTTGAAAGTGATGCTTTACCTTATTGAGTTTATGAATTTCGTACGGTTAAACCCTTAGTTGGATTTGCAAGTAAAAGCGAGCAAGTTTACTCCTCTGTCTTTAGTTTATTTGCTTGAGGACAAGCAAGACTTTAAGTGTGAGGTGGTTGATAAAGTCGGTTTTTGACCTTATCTTTTAGGAAATTTCGTGGTTTGAACAGCAATTTTTAGGGTCCTTTGTGTGAATGCTTGATTGGTTTTTGCGTATTTTGTGATATTTATGTTTTGAATAGATTTTTATAACTTTTAGTATTTTTTGTGTTTTTTAGGGGTGTTTTTGTAATTTTGGATAATATGTCATTTTTATGGTCCGTGGCTTTGGTGCGGTTATGTTTCTTTATGTCTGATGGTCCATGAACTGCTTCTGCAGCTTAGGGGCCATGCATGCCAACATAAGGCATGTCACATCTTGGTTATCCTTGACGTGCACCTCAGATTGCTCCAGCTAGGCAGCTGGTGGATTACAACCCGTTGGTGCAGCTGGTACAGGCCTATCCAGCACATACTCCTTAGACTCCTGTCTTAGAACTATTCTTAAGTTCCTAGACCAATCCAAAAAGTTAGGGCCAGAAAGCTTTTTCCTTTCTAGGATAAATCACAGTGAAAGTGAGTTGTTTGTTGCCATTTGGTTACTACAAAGAAAAATCTATAAGAGTGTTAATAAAGGACTTAACGTGTTTCCCATATTTCATTAATAATGAATCAGGTAATTAATTAACTCAAGTTCTTGGGCTCATGGGCCGAGATCCATATTTCATTAAGATATAGCCAGACGAGGGCCTGGAAAAACTATACCCTAATTATTTAGGTAGGAACGCCGTCTAATCCCAACCTAGGGACTCTCGGTTTGATGGGCTTGTCGGCACTTACCCATTTGTGCTTAGGGCCAGGAGAATCCTACTATGCTAAGTCAAAACCTCCATCCAAGTGTCAAATTAACCTATACTCTAACCCAATACAAAATGACGATAATCCGTGCATATAGCGAGGGCTTGGTTTACAACTGGCTTATCCCCACTTCGAGTCGGTTTTGAATGAAGGAAGCACTTTTAAGCTACTTAGTAATTTCCTTTTGGTTATTAGATTGATTTTAATAACGGCTTAGATGCATAGACGGGTGAAATTGGGTTTGGATCATACATACATACATGTAAATAAATAAAGCATAATTCAATAAATAAAATAGGCTGCTATGGGCCTATATTACAACATAATATAATTATAGTAAACCTATACTAGAAAAAATACATCAGGAGGGCCTCCTCTTCTTCCTTCTGGGCACGTCTCTCTGCTGGGCTTCTTCTTTAAAGAAACCATGCGCATTTAAATTACAGAAATTTAAACACACAAAATTTTAAAAACCATTAAAATTTCAAAATTAGGCCCCGGGTTCGAAACCCGCCAAATCCAAAACTGGGCCAGGCCTGCTGTAGCTTGGGGCAGCAGCGGCACTAGCAGTGGCTGCCGCCCAGCAGCAGCCACTACTGATCTCAGCAGCAGGCAACGTTTGCTGCCTGTGGCGTCCAGCGACGCAGGCAGCGGCTGCTACCACTATTTTTGTCGCTACGGCAGCTGCTGGCTGTGATTCCGCCTCTGGCAGCCCCGTATCAGTAGAAACAGCCCGTGATTTTCAACTAATTAAAAAATTGCAACCAAATAAATAATCAAAACCAAACAATTGAAAATTAAACCATGAACATAACCTAATATTCCAAATAATTTTCAATTAAAGAAATCAATGGGGAAAATCACAAAACCCAATCCAAAGAATCCCAAATAAAATCGTCCAATTTAAAACCAAGGGATTCAACCATGTTAAACAATTTTCATAGATCAAAAGCCCGCTCTGATACCACTATAGGGATTTTTCATTGGAAATCAACCGATAAAGCAGAAATACATGTTGATTTCCTCGAACTCGTGCCCAGGAGCAATTGATATGGAAATTGAAAACAACAAAACAAAATTGAAGAAATTGAGATTCTCAAAATAAAATATCTTTAAAAGATGGCTGTAGAATTCAAATCCGACTTCCTCCACATTCACGTACACGAACGGCTATAGAACACGACCCATGCTCGCGAGAGGATCAGCTGGAATGGAGAGTTTAGGGGTTGGAATTTTTCTGCTGTTCCAAGGGATGTTTTGTTGAAAATTTTAATAGGGATTTAACCTAGTAGGCCAAATTCCTTTAAGGAATTTTAAGCCCAATTTTCTCATTTATTTTACGTGGGCTTTTCATCTTTTAAACCTAAGTCCGATTCAATTCTCTGGGTCCACTTTAATTCCAAATATAATTTTAATCCAACATGTATGTCAATATATTATACCATATAACATATTACATATATTTAAATTAAAATTAATTTGACCAATTAATTTAACCAAGAGATTAAATTAGACTTTCATAAAATAAAACACATGTAAACCTATACATGTAAAATATTTCCACCTAGGAAATAATCTCATAAATTAATTCATTAAATTAATTATAAGAAGGCCAATATAAATATTAATCATATTATTTTGATCAATCCAATTGATCTATAAAATATAATTAGTACAATTCTCTCTTTCTGGTGCACATACTTTAAGTATACAGTTGATCCATTTAGTCCGAGTTCAGACATTCAATGTGTACGATACTATGGGCCCATCTTTATGTTTGTAGTGGGCCTTTGGCCTATAGACTGCAGGTGGTCTCTAGCAAGCCACTGTAGCCTGTTGGAAATGCCCTAGTCCCGAGGCATTGGTCCTTGTATTTGTACTATGCATTTATTGGATTTATGTGTTGTACTTATTTGTGTCATTAATAAAGGCATCAATTCATTTATTATATTTATCTTGTGCAGTATAGTAAATGAAGTATCCAATGGACATATCCATATCCATGACGACTAGTGTCATGCACTTAGCAGTAAGACCATGGATAGGGTTAACGATATGACCATGAATAGATCCGTAGTCTGTTCCAGTCATGGGAATGAATGGAACAACAGACTATCATTAACCTGGTTGTATGGCGGTGTCTTACCGGTCATTGGACATGGAATGTCAACCAAGTTAATGGGTACATGCCTAGGTGCATGGTACTGGATAGATCCACTGAACGAGTAATCCACATGGTATGGTATCACAATGGATTCTCGTATAGTACTTGTATGGATCCTTTGACCTGACCATATGATGGTGTTACATGTGATGTCGCATACTTAGGGGTACGCCTAAAGGGCCTGTAATAGGGTGCCAAGTATGGGTGCTTTCGGGTATGTCACTGAACATGGTAATACTATGGATATGCAGAAGGGATTTGTCACTCAGTAACCAACTGAGAAGATATCACCGGCCTCTTGATGAATGTGACTGATAAGAGTGTGGCCACACCCAAACAAGTTGGTACTTGTTTGTGAGCATCAGTACATTCGGGATCAAGTTAATGTCCGGACACAAAAGAGGGTGATCAATCCATGCCTCTGTGTTGGACACCGATATCAATGACATGGGATGTACAAGTTTAAACTACAGGGTTATGATATCAGTTAGACTGCCATCTCCATCTTAATTGGGGGCTGCAGTGGCTTGCTAGAGCCCAACTGCAGTCTGCGGGCCAAAGGCCCGCTGCCAACATAAAGATGGGCCCACGGGATCGTACACATTGAGCGACTGGACACCGATTTAAAGAATCACTTGTACACTTGGAGTGTACAGTCTAGAGAGAGAGTACTATGTATATTAATTATATTATAAGGATCGGTTGGATTGATCATTATAATAAAATTAATATTTGGCTTCACATAATTAATTGGATTAATTATGAGATAATTTCCTAGGTGGAAATATTCATATGTATAGGTTTGCATATGAATTAGTGTTGTGAAGACTTAATTTTAATTTGATGGATTAAATTAATTAGTCAAACTAATTTTAATTTAAATGTAAATTATATATTACTTGGAGTAATATATTAAATACATGGGCTAATTAAAATTGGGTTTGATAGTAATTTAGACCAGACTAATTAAAATAAGCTTGGGCCTGAATTAAAAGGAGGAAGCCCACACAGACACAGGAGCCAGACTGGGCCCAAATTCCAGCAAGGGAATTTGGAAGCCCTAGGGTTAAAAACCCTAAGGAGAATTCGGCCAAGCCACTAGAGTTCCTAGCCCCCACTTGGCCGAATTCTCCTCCTCTCCCTCACTCTCTAATTTTTTGATTTTTCGACGCTAGCACGTGCGGTGTTCGTTAGCCGCTCGTGTACGGGAACGAGGAGGAATTCTATTTTGAATTCTGCAGTCATCATCCATCTCTAGAAAGAGATATTTCTGGTAAGAAATTTAATCCCTTTCTATTTAATTTTATGTTTTTCAATTTCCACTTCAATTGCTCCTGGGACTGGATTTGAGGAAATCACCGCGTTCTTCCGCTTTTATCGGGTGATTTCCGGTGACAAATCCCAACATAGCCCCCAATTAAGATGGAGATAGCAGTCCAACTGTAATCATAACCCTGTAGTCTAAACTTGTATGTCCCATGTCATTGATATCGATGTCCAACACAGAGGCATGGATTGATCACCCTGTTTTGTGTTCAGACATTTACTTGATCCTAAATGAACTGATACTCACAAACAAGTTCCAACTTGTTTGGGTGTGGCCACACTCTTGTCAGTTGCATTCATCAAGAGGCCGGTGATATCTTCTCAGTGGTCTACTGAGTGACATTCTCTTCTGCATATCCATAGCAGTACCATGTTTACTGACATACCCGAACATACCCATACTTGGCACCCTGTCACAGGCCCTTTAGGCATACACCAAAGTATGCCAGTTCACATGCAGTACCATCATGTGGTCAGGTCAAAGTATCCATACAAGTACTACACAAGAATCACCTGTGATACTTAAACCATGTAGATTTCTCGTTTAGTGGATCTATCCAGTACCATGCCCCTTTTGTATGTACCCATTAACTTGGTTGACATCCCATGTCCAATGGTGGGTAAGACACTGCCATGCAACCAAGCTAATGATAGTCTTTGGTTCCATTCATTCCCATGACTAGAATAGACTACGGATCTCTTTATGGTCATATCGTTTTCCTTATCCATGGTCTTATTGCCAAATGCATGACACTTGTCAACATGGATATGGATATGTCCATTGGATACTCTATTTAAAACATAGCACAAGATATATATAATAAATAGAATGATGCCTTTATTTATTGACACAAATTGTATAATACATAAATCCAATAAATGTATAATACAAATACAAGGACTAATGCCTCGGGACTAAGGCATATCCAACATTTTGTACTTTTCAGTACTTAAAAATTAATTAAAAATTGTTTTCTATTTTTAAAAATACCCACAAAATTAATAGAAAATTCTTGTATATTTTAGAAAATCATTTGGATAATTTGATGTGATTTAAAAAAAATCAAAATGTGTTTTGATTGCTAAAGGATGTGGATGAGTATGCTAACCTTTATTTTTGTTTATTGTAAATGTTTTACAGTAATGAAATATGTTTAAGTTCCGGTAATTATCTGTTTTCTCGATTAGTTGGCAAGGGTGCAAAATTGACACGGGGAATTGAAAGTTGCAAGATGAGCTGTGTTGCTCTATGGGATGATACTGAGAAAATTATTTCTCACATCAACACTATGCAAAACAGAATGCTAGAGTGCATTTGGGTAGGAGGTCTCAGTAGAGAGACTGATGAAAAAGCTCTCTTTAATGTGTTAAGGAAGTCCTAATGACCATAAGTGTTAAGATGCTTACTGGATGCTTGTAGGACTAAAGGAAAGGCGAGTTACAGGAAGACTATAATCAAGTTCCTTAACCGATGGAGCCTTAAAAGGGTCACTACTCGCCAAGGCCTATCTTGCATGGCATTGCAATTTGGAAAGAAATTGTTTGCACCATGGTACAAACTAGGTCCCTTCTTTGTCGCGAAGGATCTATGGAGGATTGTCATAAGGACATTCCCCTTCAATAGGAATTTTGTTCAGAGAATTAGTTTCTCTATTTGAATTATTAGTTTACATTTTTTCCCTTTTTTTTGGGAAACCAATTTGTTTTGTTTTCTTATTTTGATTACTGGATAATTGTTATTTAATTACGTTGAATGAATAAATATTTAAGGATGTTTATTTTGTTTTTATTATTGAGCAGTTAATTATTTATGTATGATTTTTGCTAATATTGTTAAAGAGTAGTAGTAATAAAACTGGTCAACATGAATGAGATTTATATTCTCATGAATGAGTTATGAGATTGGATCCAGTAATCGACATATATATCTTATTAGTAAGGTGGAACATTATAACTTAGAGGGTAATTGGAGTCTTTTAAGGTCTCTTTTTCAAATTGAAGTCTAGAGCAAGGCTTTACTGGTTAGATTTTGGTTGCGTATTGAACCTGTGTGTATTGTAATGAACCTCTAGTAAGTCATGGTTATAAGTATTATAGATTGAGTTCATACGATGACATCCATGTCTAAGTCGATTATATGGTCGAATTGAACAAAAATCTAAAGTTGAATGGGGACAACTATGAGATGTGGAGCATGAAACTCCAATATGTGCTAGAGGAATAAGATGTTCTAGACTCTTTGGTAACGATTATGGCTAAACTTGAGGAGGGAACAACTGCTCAACATAGGAGGGACCGAGAGGTTTTGTAGCATGGAAGAAGAGAAATTCCATTGCTCATATCATCCTGTTGAGAGAAATGGATAATGATATCACTAGATAGTTTTGTAAGTATGAGAACACAGAGGACTTGTGGGTTGCTCTGAAAGAAAAGTTTAGAGGTGTGTCTTTAACAAGGCTTCATTCTCTGATGATAAAGTTCGACACTTATAAGAAGCACCCTGATTTTAGCATGAATAGGCATTTAAGGGTAATGTCCAACATGATTAGTGAGCATAGCGATGCAGGTCATATGTTGACCGAAGAGCAGAAGGTCCAAGTTGTTATCCACTCTTTGCCTAGCATTTGGGAGCATATGAAGATGTACTTAACTCATACCAAAAGTATTCAGAGTTCCAATAATGTTGTTCACCACCTCAAATTGGAGGAGGACCATTTGGCTGTTGGTGTGCCCTAGTTCTTTAGGCATTGAATTCTTGTATTTTGTATCATACATTAAAACTCATTGTATGAATACATTATTTGTGTCCTATTAATAAAGGCAATTAATCTATTTCTTTTATATCTTGGGCTATAATATGAGTAGAGTATCCATTGATTGATAATCATAAAACCTATCCTAGGTTTGCTCTAATCGTGGGAACTAATAGATTTACAGACTTGTATATTCGATGACTGTATGGCAGTTCTTAACTAGCCATTGTACTTGTATAGTCAGTCATGAATATAGGTACATTTCATTGACATGGGACTGGATCGATCTGCACAAGAAAGCCACATGGTTGTCGCATCATAGGTCTTTCTTGAGTAGGTCTCATTTGTCCTCAGACCATATTTCATTATAATATCAATATGGAATCCGGTTCACTTTGACATACGCCTAACAGGTCTGTAAAAGGCTGCTAAATAAGGGTATGATTGGGAGGACCGATGAACATGTTGATATTGATGATGAAGTGATAGAATTGCCACTTGGGTAACACCGAGATGATATCATTGGCCACTTGATGTGTGGGACTGATAAGTGTATGTCCATACCCAAGTAAGTCGGTGCTTACTTGATTAATCAGTCAACTCAAGATCAAGAAATATAATAAACAACAGAAGAGATAAACAACAGAAGAGGATGCTGGACACCAGGCCTTTTGTTTATTCATATCGATATCGTTAGGCAAAGGACACTATGAGATTACTACCGGGTAAGTGTCTTCTAAAGACTGCTGCATCTCTGTCATAATTGGGGGATGTAATGGTTTACTAGAACCCACTTACAGTCCATGGGCCTTGGGCCTACTGCCAATATAAAGATAGACCCATAAGATCGTGCACATAGATCAACTGAGCCGGAACTTATAGAAATTGTACATGTAATGTACATTGGAAGGAATGTGTTAATCAATTAGTTGACATTCAGTGTCAAGGTAATTAATTAACATTGGGTTGAATTTAATTTAATTAATAAGTTTACATTATGTAATTAATTAATTTATAAATTAATTGAATTACATAAAGTAAACAATTAATTAAATAATTTTCCTAAGTAGGAAAATTAAATACATGTATTGTATTTACTTAAGTGTGATTTCATTTTATTTAGGAGTAATTAAATTTAGCCAAATGGAATTAAATTACATAGTATATATTTTTTAATTAAAGTTTATGTATGTAATTATAATCCTAGTAAGCTTGGGTTTAATTAACCTAATTAAAAACCAATTAGACAAGGTGTCTATATAAGGGCACACTTAAGGAGTAAAACCCTAATTCAACCCTAATTAATTGCGAGAAATTTCAGCCACCAAGAGCAGCCCTAAAATAGCCGAAAATCCCAGCATTAAACCTCTATTCCTTCGCGTCTTCGGCTAGCACCGGTTCCCGCTCAATAGTTGGTCGTGCACCGGAGTTTGGATATCGCAGTTTCAAGAAACGATTCTGCAGCAGTCTCTAGAAGAGACGAATCCGGTGAGTTAATCTCTCTTGATTCAATTTGATTTTATTCTAATCAATGGTAATTGGACACGATAGGTGGATTCTAGGAAACATTAAATGGTGTATTTTCCACTGTGCCATGTTATTTTTCCAATGACGAATCCCAATAGTGGTATCCTAGGCTTTATCCATTAGATTGATTAGAATTGGTTCTTGAAAGCATTGTTGAAGAAAGAATGGGTTTCAAGTTTGTGATTTTAGGGTTTTTGTTCAATTGGTTTTGTTTTTGGATGAACCCTAGAATTGTTGGATTAGGGTTTTTGATTTTTTTCCCCAATTGGTTTCCATCTAAAATTTTTGTTTTATTGATTATTCAATTTTTGATGGATGTTTTTTTAATGATTTAATAAGATTTTAAAAAAATATTTTTTGGGAAAGATGGAATCGCAATTTTGCAATTCCATCATCCCGTTTTTGCAGCAGCTGCGGCAGCAGCCTGCTATCGCATTAGGCTGCTGCGCAGAAGCACTGCTGCCCCACTGGGACAGCAGTGCCATGCGCGGGATTTTGGTCCAGTTTTGGATTTTGCGGGTATTTTTTATCCCGAATCCTAATGCAAATTAAATTAAATTTTTTTAAAATTAATTTGTATTTAAATTGTTCATTTTGTTAGCATGCATATTTAATTTAATTGTTTGCATATTAAATTGAATATGGACTTTGTGAAATTGTCCCAATAAACCATGACACCGGTTAAAATTGGTAGAGCTAAATTTTAAATTTATGACTACCCAAATTCAAGTGGGAGCAAAATTGTTAATTTTGCATTTATGGATGTTATCCATTGGGCTTTTATGGGCCTTAGTCACATTTGTTAAAATTGGTGATTTCACCCTAAGTAACTCGGCTTAACATTTATATTTATAATTTGGAATGCCATGATCATACATCATATTGTTATGTATGTGAACGACAGGTACTTTGTTTGAAATGTGAGGTTGAGTTTTATGGGCCCTAAATTATTATCGGTTGTAATTTAATTTTAGGAAATATAGCCTGCGTGTCATTTTTTATTTATTTATTTTAATGTAATTTTAGAATAGATTTTATTTTAAACAAAATTGTTGTAATTGCATCAAGTATAGAGGAAGGCCCAGATGGAGCAAGCCCATGGTGGGAGCCTAAGAAGGATTGCAGTTCGGCTCATGAAGAATTAGATAGGATATCTAGTTTTTCATTAGGTTGTAATTAAAGGCCCATAGGATCTCATTTATTTTAAATTAAGTATGCCATTGCATTTGTCATATAATATGGATATATGGATCACCAAATTATTACCCGCGTTTATGCATGCTAAGCCGTATCACTTAATTAGAATCTGTAAATTAAAATATTGAGTCGTTTAAAAGTGCTTCCCACATTCACACCTCTTCCTCCCATTGATGCTGCAATGTGTGCCATGCCCTAGCTGGGTACATTGTAGTATTCGGTGGGCCGTCGAGGGTTAGGATACTTGGTATGGTTAACATGTGAATGGTAGTTTGACTCAACATGGGTAGCATTAGCTCAAAGCAGGCCCTAAGCATAGATGGATAAAGTGTCAATAAGCCCATCAAACCAAGAGTCGTTCATGGAAGGATTGGATAGGTTGTCCTACCAAACGAATCAATGGTTGGTTAGCGAGCCCTAGTTCGGCCAGTCATTGATAAGTTGTGGATCTTGGTCAAGTCAGCCAATTAACATCATCAATAAACAAATTAAAATCAGATTATTAATTTTAATTGTCTTAAAAGTCCTTTACTTCTAACTCAAGCAATGATTTCTTCCATGTAGATAATCCCATTTTACTTAAGCAATTTAAATGGCTGCAATAAACAACAACTCACTCTTACTTAGGTCACTCTTGGAGAAGGAGAAGCTTTCGGGGACTAACTTCCTGGACTGGGCTAGGAACTTACAAATAGTTCTTAGACAAGAGTCCAAGGAGTATGTACTGAATGCTCCTTTACCAGCTGGCCCTCCCGCAGGTCGAGGCGTCACCACGGCGATGGTGGAGCAATATGATCGGCACGTGAGGGATGACCGAGATGTCTCATGCTTCATGCTGGCTACCATGGCTTCTGATCTTCAGAAGTTCATGGACAAGCATGCTTATGAGATGATAGATCAACTTAAAAAGATGTTCCAAGATCAGGCACGTCAGGAACTTTACCTGACAACTAAGGCACTTTACACGACTGTGAAGGCAGTTGGGACTTCAGTTAGCACTCATGTGCTAAAGTTGAAGGGGTATATTGATACACTTGCCCACCTCGGCTCGCCAGTTTCGTAGGACTTGGCAGCAGACATTATTCTCGGGTCACTTCCTGAGTCTTACAACCAGTTTATCATGAACTATCATATGCAAGGGTTGGATAAATCGGTTGTTGAGCTGCATGGCATGCTCAAGCTTGCTGAGTAGTCTCTTAAGAATACTCCTGAAGTATTGCTGGTGAACATGGGAAATACACCCATTGCTAAGGGAAAGGCCAAATCTAAGGCTAAGGCTAAGGCCCAAAAGGCCAAGGCTAAGGGCAAAAAGGTGGTGGCCCAACCTAAAGCAAGGGTTGCTTCTCTTGATGATGTCTGCCATGAGTGTCATGAAAAGGGGCATTAGAAGAGCTCATGTCCAAAGCTAAGGGAGCAACTGAAGGGCAAATCTGTTGCTTCAGGTATTTATGTTGTTGAGATTAATCCGGCTATTTCTACATCTTGGGTCTTGGACACTGGATATGGATCTCACATTTGTTCAAATGTGCAGGGTCTAAGAAATAAGAGATTACCAGGATCTGGAGAAGTAGATCTTCGAGTTGGAAATTGAGCTAGAGTTTAGGCCATGGAGATCAGAGATTATTTCTTAGAGATGCCTAGTGGTCTTGTTTTGGAACTAAGAAACTATTATTTTGTACCTGTAATGTGCAGGAATATTATTTATGTTTCTTTGTTGGATATTTCTGGTTTCGTATTTAATATTTGACATGGTAGAATTTCTATGCAATGTGGCAATATTATTTATGGAACAACATTTCTTGAAAATGGCTTTATATATCCTTGATCTAAAACGTGAAAGTTCAATCTATAACATAAATACTAAAAGGATTAAACAGAATAAAATTAATCCGACATACATCTGGCACTGTCGACTTGGCCACATAAACAAGAAGCGCATAGCTAGACTTCACTCTAGTGGAGTGTTAGGGTCATTTGACATCCAGTCTTATGACACATGCGAATCTTATTTGAGAGGCAAGATGACAAAGGTGCCTTTTAGCAAGACTGCTGCAAGGGCCTCATAGCTATTGGAGCTGATACATTCTGATGTATGCGGCCCAATGACCACTAGTGCTAGATCTGGTTTTCTATACTTCGTCACCTTCACGGATGACTTCAGCAGATACGGTTACATGTATCTGATGAAGCATAAGTCTGAGACTCTTCAAAGGTTCAAGGACTTTAAGAATGAAGTAGAAAACCAACTTGACAAGCTAAATAAAAGCACTTCGGTCTGACCAAGGGGGTGAATATTTGAGCCAAGTGTCTAACTCATTTTTGAGAGAGTGTGGGATTGTATCCTAACTCACTCCTCCCGGTACACCCCAGTGGAATGGAGTGTCAGAAAGGAGGAATAGGACCTTGCTAGACATGTTTCGCTCGATGATGAGTCATGATACACTCCCTGTCTCCTTTTGGGGATATGCTTTAGAGACAGCTGCTTACATTCTTAATAATACACCAAGTAAGGCAATTGAGGGAACACCATATGAACTATGGAAGGGCTGAAAGCCCAATGTTTCCTTCTTAAAGATTTGGGGCTGTGATGCACATGTTAAGAAATTGACAAGTGGCAAACTCGAGTCCAAATCTGTCAAGTGCCAGTTTGTGGGTTACCCTAAGGAAACTAAGGGTCATTACTTCTATGATCCGGCGGAAAACAAAGTTTTCATTGCCAGAAATGTAGTCTTCTTGGAGAAGGAATTCCTTTACAAGAGAGACAGTGGGAGTAATGTTGAACTTTCAGAAGTTCAAGACTCATAAACTCCTGCATCTATTGCTGAGGATGCTTCGGGAACCGATCTGACTACTCAAGAAATTGAGGAACCAGAACTAGTTGCACAGGACCTTAGAAGGTCGGGTAGGACACTTCATTAGTTAGAGAGGTACGACTTTCTCATAACTAATGATGGGGACCATATGGTCGTTCACCAAGAGGAGCCCAAGACCTATCAGGAGGCTATTGAAAGCCCACACTCAGATCAATGGCGCAAAGCCATGGAGGCTGAGATGCAATCTATCCACGATAACCAAGTATGGAACTTGGTGGATCCACCTCTGAGTGCTAATTTGATTGGTTGCAAGTGGTGTTTCAAGTTAAAGGCCGACAACACCTTTAAGGGGCGATTGGTGGCAAAAGGATTCAGGCCAGTGCAAGGAATTGACTATGATGAAACATTTTCACCAATTGCTATGCTCAAATCCATTAGGATACTATTAGCCATAGCTGCATGGTACGATTATGAGATGTGGTAGATGGATGTTAAGACCACTTTCCTTAATGGAAAGCTACTCGAGGATGTGTACATGGCACAACCTGAGGGTTTTATCAATCTAAAGTATCCAAACTGAGTATGCAAGCTTCAAAGATCCATTTATGGATTGAAGCAAGCATCGAGGTCATGGAATCAAAGATTCAATGAGGCCATTACGGAATATGGCTTCACACAGAATTCTGATGAGCCTAGTGTGTATAAGATGGTTATTGGGAGCATTTCCACCTTCCTAGTGCTGTATGTTGATGGCATCCTTATCATTGGAAGTGACATACCAACACTACAAGTGGTTGAGTAGGTGCTTCGCAATGAAGGACTTATGTGAAGCTGAGAAGATCTTAGGGATCAGGATCTACAGAGATAGATCCAATCGGCTTCTAGGTCTAAGTCAGGCCACATACATGGATAAGGTTCTGAAAAGATTCAGCATGGATAAGGCTAAGAAAGGATTCTTGCCTATGTGCCATGGGTTGAAGCTGAGTAAGAAAGATGGTCCTAAAACAAAGAAGGACCTGGAGAACATGGAAAAGATCCCTTATGCACCTGCTATTGGATCTATCATGTACTACATGATATGCAAGAGGCCTGATGTCTCATTTGCACTAAGTATCACTAGCCGGCACCAGTCGGACCCCGCGGAGGAACACTGGAAGGCTGTCAAGGAAATCTTGAAGTACCTTAACCAAACTGAGTATGCTTTTTTAGTGTATGGAGGTCAAGATGAGCTGGTAGTGTCAGGTTATACTGATGCAAGCTTTGAGAGCAATAAGGATGAGAACCAGTCATAGTCTGGTTATGTTTTTCTCCTGAATGGTGGTGCCATTAGTTGGAGGTCCTCAAAGCAGGCCACTATTGCTGACTCTACAACGGAAGCTAAGTACATAGCTGCTTGTGAAGCTGCAAAGTAAGCTGTTTGGATCAAGAAATTCATAACTGAGTTAGGAGTAGTACCCACTATCCTAGACCCAGTTGATTTTTTTTTTTGTGACAACAACAGGGCTATCGCACAAGCTAAGGAGCCCCGGTCACACAAGAGATCCAAACATGTGCTCAGAAAGTTTCACCTCTTTCTGGAGATCATGAATAGAGGTGACATATCATTGCAGAGGGTTGACACCAAGAATAATGTCACTGATCCATTAACCAAAGTGCTGCCATAGACACAGCACGATGGTCATATCAGATCTATAGGAATTAGGGCAAACCCACTTGGAACTATTGCAAGTGGGAGATTGTTGGTGTGTCATAGTTCTTAGGGCAATGAATTCTTGTATTTTGTATCATACATTAAGACTCATTGTATGAATACATTATTTGTGTCACATTAATAAAGGTAATTAATCTATTTCGTTTATATCTTATGCTGTAATATAAGTAGAGTATCCATTGATTGATAATCGTAAAACCTATCCTAGGTCTGTTCTAATCATGGGAATGAATAGAACCATAGACTTGTATATTCGATGACTGTATGGCAGTTCTTAACTAGCCATTGTACTTGTATAGTCAGTCATGAATATAGGTACATCTCGTTGACATGGCACTGGATCGATCCGCACAAGAAAGCCACATGGTTGTCGCGTCATAGGTCTTTCTTGAGTAGGTCTCTTTTGTCCTCAGACCAGATTTCATTATAATATCAATATGGAATCCAGTTCACTTTGACATACGCTTAACAGGTCTATAAAAGGATGCTAAATATGGATATGATTGGGTGGACCGATGAACATGTTGATATTGATGATGAAGTGATGGAATTGCCACTCGAGTAACACCGAGATGATATCATTGGCCACTTGATGAGTGAGACTGATAAGTGTATGGCCAAACCCAAGTAAGTCGGTGCTTATTTGATTAATTAGTCAACTCAAGATCAAGAAATATAATAAACAACAAAAGAGGATAATGGACACCATGCCTCTTGTTTATTCATATCGATATCATTAGGCAAAGGACACTATGAGATTACTACCGGGTGAGTGTCTTCTAAAGACTACTGCATGTCTGTCTTAATTGGGGGCTGTGATGGTTTGCTAGAACCCCCTTACAGTCTATGGGTGTTGGGCCTACTGCCAACATAAAGACAGACCCATAGGATCGTGCACATAGATCAACTGAGCAGGAACTTATAGAAATTGTACATGTAATGTACATTGGAATGAATGCATTAATTAATTAGTTGACATTCGGTGTCAAGGTAATTAATTAACATTGGGTTGAATTTAATTTAATTAATAAGTTTACATAATGTAATTAATTAATTTATAAATTAATTGAATTACATAAAGTAAACAATTAATTAAATAATTTTCCTAAGTAGGGAAATTAAATACATGTATTGTATTTACTTAAGTGTGATTTAATTTTATTTAGGGATAATTAAATTTAGCCAAGTGGAATGAAATTACATAGTATATACTTTTTAATTAAAGTTTATTTATGTAATTATAATCTTAGTGGGCTTGGGTTTAATTAACCTAATTAAAACCCAATTAGACAAGGTGTCAATATAAGGGCATACTTAAGGAGTAAAACCCTAATTCAACCCTAATTAATTGCTGGAAATTTCAGCCACCAAGAGTAGCCCCAAAATAGCCAAAAATCCCAGCATTAAACCTCCATTCCTTCGCGTCTTCGGCTAGCACCAGTTCCCGCTCAATAGTTGGTCATGCACCGGACTTTTGGAGATCGTAGTTTCAAGAAACGATTCTGCAGCAGTCTTTAGAAGAGACGAATCCGGTGAGTTAATCTCTCTTGATTCAATTTGGTTTTATTCTAATCAATGGTAATTGGACACGATAGGTGGATTCTAGGAAACTTTAAACTGTGTATTTTCCGCTGTGCCATGTTATTTTTCCAGTGACGAATCCCAACATTGGCATTAATTAAGCTCAATGTTAAGGCTAACTATGCATCTGTTGAAATAGTTCTGGCAACCAAGGGAAGAAGCGTAAGTGATTCTACAGTGAAGGTAAGAAGTAGGCTGGTGAACCCAAGAAAGCTGAATAGAAAAGCAATAATCTAAAAATTGGGAAGTGAAGGTTTCAAAAGTGAAATGCTTCAAGTGCTAAGAAAAGTGGCATACCAAAGAATGCAAGTTTTAGGCTAAGGTACATTCAATTGTATCAAGTGTGAGTAAATTATATGTTTTTAGTACTATCATCTAATGGAATATGATCCTATGTGGATTTTTTATTCAAGTCCAATGGACCACATAACTAAGGCCAACGGACCACATGACTAAGGACTGAGGTTCATTTGTTGAGTTCTGATGAATCTGATATGGATCAAAGTGGATCTATGTAGGTGTGAGTATGGATTTTTCCCCAACTCAATGATGAAAAAAACTTGGTTATCCTTGTAAGGAGATTTCTATAGGCACTCAGTCTGAGGAGTTAAAATCCAATTCAAATGAGCTCGGAAATTGAAACTGGAAACCAACCCTACCTAAAAATCATTTTGGCCCTATACTGCTTCTGAGCCATACGACTCTTAAATGAGAGCCACATGGCTAGTGAATTAAAGTCGTATGGCTCTCACTTGAGTTACATAGCTTTATTTAAAAAGTGACAAGACTATACAGCTCTGAGATGACCGAAACCAGTGCTTCATGTTGAAAATGCAAACTTTGGATTTTATGGGTATAAAATGATATAATAAACAAGAGAAGGGGTGGAGAATCATTTTCGTGGCTGAAGAGCATAGAGAAAAAGAGGAGTAAAAGAAGAGAGAAAGGAAGAAGAAGGAGAGAAAGAGTTCAAAGTCTCCAAATCCATAAACACAAACATTAATCCCTCAAAACAAATACTAGCTAATACTAGCATGGTTCGGTTTCGGAAAGCTTTTTAGTCTGTTAGAAATCTCACACAAATAAGGAAAGCATGCTACAAAGGTAACCTCTAAGAGGTGTTAAAATCCCTTTATCACTTTCTAGTCGAGTCTTGGTGTGTTTGTGTTAGGATTTTTCACTGGAAATCACCCGATAAAAGCTGAAGAATGCGGTGATTTCCTTAAATCCATGCCCAAGAGCAATTGATATGAAAATTGTAAAATCAAATATTAAACAACAAAGAAAAGATTTCTCACCTGAGATAACTCTTCTAGAGATGGCTACAGAAATCAAACTTGATTCCCTCCGCGTTCACGTATACGAACGGCTATCAAACACGACCCATGCTAGCGAAAGGATCGACCGGAAGAGAGAAATTTGGGGCTGCAAATTTCAGCTGGAAAACTACACACACTTGGCTGAAATTCTTAGGGTTATTTTAACACTAGATGGCTGAAATTTTCAGTTGAAAATTTTGGCCCATTATTCTTTATTCTATGTGGGCTTTTCTCCTATTTTGAAGCCCAAATCCATTCTAATTCACTTGGTCCAAATTAATTTCAAATGCAATTTCAATTTCGACATGCATATAATATATTACACCATATAACATATTATCTACATTTAATTAAAGTTGATTTGACTAATTAATTTAACCCATGAATTAAATTGGACCTTCATAAAATAAAATCATATGTAAACCTATACATATGAAATATTTCCACCTAGGAAATGATCACATAAATTAATTCATTGAATAAATTATGAGAAGGCGAATACAAATCTTAATTATATTATTTTGATCGATCCAATTGATCTATATAATATAACTAATATAATCCTCTCTCTCCTGTGCGTATACTCCAAGTATACTAGTGATCCCTTAAGTTCGTGTTCAGTCGTTCAATGTGTATGATCCTGTGGGCCCATCTTTATGTTGACAGTGGGCCTATGGCCCACAGACTACAAGCGGACTCTAGCAAGCCACTGCAGCCCCCAATTAAGATGGAGATGGTAGTCCAACTGAAATCATAACCCTATAGTTTAAACTCGTATATCCCATGTCATTGATATCGGTGTCCAACACAGAAGCATAGATTAATCACCTTTTTTGTGTCCAGAAATTTACTTGATCCCAAATGTATTGAAGCTCACAAACAAGTTCCAACTTGTTTGGGTGTGGCCACACTCTTATCAGTCACATTCATCAAGAGGCAAGTGATATCTTCTCAGTGGACTACTGAGTGACATATCCCTTTTACATATCCATAGCACTGCCATGCTTAGTTACATACCCGAAAGTACCCATACTTGCCACCCTTTTACAGGCCCTTTAGGCGTACCCCAAAGTATATGACTTCGCATGCAGCACCATTATATGGTTAGCTCAAAGGATCCATACAAGTACTACATGAGAATCACTTGTTATACTTTACCATATGGATTTCTTGTTTACTGGATCTATCCAGTACCGTGCCCCTTTTGCATATACCTATTAACTTAAGACTATCATTGACAGCCTTCTAGTGATCCTCCCTAGGATCCTGCTGGTACCGGCTCATCATGCTTAGTGCAAAGGCGACATCAGGTCTTCTACATAGCATGGAGTACATGATTGATCTTATAGCTGAGGTATATGGGACCAACTTTATGTTCTCCCTATCCTCCCTTGTCTTAGGACAGTTCTTCTTACTAAGTTTCAAACCATGGCTCATCGGTAAGAAACCTTTCTTGGTCTGATCCATGCTAAATCTCTTCAGAACTTTGTCTATGTATATGGCCTAACTTAGGCCTAGAAGCTGATTGGATCTATCCCTGTAGATCCTGATCCCTAGGATTGTCTTAGCTTCACCTAAGTCCTTCATTGTGAAGCACTTACACAACCACTGCTTGACACCTTATAGTGTTGGTATGTCACTTCCAATAAGAAGGATATCATCCACATATATTACCAGGAATGTGACAATGCTCCCACTAATCCTCTTATACACACAAGCCTCATCTTGATTCTGCATGAAACCATATTCCTTTATAGCTTCATTGAATCTAAGATTCCAACTTTAGGATGCTTGCTTTAGTCCATAAATGGACCTTTGAAGTTTGCATACCCTCCCAGGATACTCTGGATCAACAAAACCCTCAGGTTGTGTCATGTACACATCCTCAAGTAGCTTTCGATTAAGGAAAGCGATTTTGACATCCATCTATCAGACCTCATAGTCGTAACATGCGGCTATGGCCAGCAAGATCCTAATGGATTTTAGTATAGCGACTGGTGAGAAGGTTTTATCATAGTCTACTCTATGGACTTGCCTAAAACCTTTTGCAACTAGACGCCCCTTGAAGGTGTTGTCGGCTTTTAGCTTATAGCACCACTTGCAACCTATTACCTTAGCACCCAGAGGTGGATCAACCAAGTTCCAAACTTGGTTATCATACATAGATTGCATCTCTGCCTCCATGGCTTTACGCCAATTTGCAGACTATGGGCTTGCCATAGCCTCCTGGTAGGTTTTGGTTGCTTCCTCATCAAAGAAGAGAAGAGTGTGATCATCGGTGATGATGAAACCATACCTCTTCGATTCCCGATGATCCCTACCAGACCTTCTATGTCCTTGTGTGACCTAGGTCAGTGCTTCCTCCTATGGAAGCTCCACCCGGGTCTCCGAGTTATCCTCTTCAGGAGCTTATGAGCTTTGAACTTCCCTAAGTTCAACATTGCTCCCACTGTCTTTCTTGGATATGAAATCCTTTTCTAGAAAGACCCCCTTCCTTGCCATGAACACCTTGTTCTCAGTGGGGTTATAGAACTAATACCCTTTGGTTTCCCAAGGGTAGCCCACAAATAGGCACTTGTCAGTTTTGGGTTCAAGCTTGCCACCAGTCAATCTCTTGACATATGCATCGCATCCCCAAATCCTTAGAAAAGACACATTAGGCTCCCTGCCCATCCATATCTCATATCGGGTCTTTTCCACTGCCTTAGTCAAAGTATTATTCAAAATAAGAGCAGTTATCTTGAGGGTGTATCCCCAGAAGCTTATTGGGAGAGAGGCATGACTCATCATTGAGTGGACTATGTCCAACAGGGTCCTATTTCTCCGTTCAGACACCCATTCCATTATGGTGTTCCTGGAGGAGTGAGTTGTGGACACATTCCATGCTCTCTCAAAATGAGTCAAACTCTAGGCTTATATATTCGCCTCCTCGGTCCGATCGATGGGCTTTGATATTTTTGCCTAGCTAGTTTTGTACTTCATTCCTAAATTCTTTGAACCTATCAAGGGTTTCAGAATTATGTTTCATCAGATATACATAGCCATATCTACTGAAATCGTCCATGAACGTGACGAAGTACAGATGTCCACCTCTGGTAGCTGCGCTCATGGGCCCATATACATCTGAATGTATTAGGTCCAATAAGCCAGTAGCCCTTTCAGCTTTCTTGCTAAAAGGCACTTTAGTCATTTTGCCTCATAAACATGATTCGCATATATCAAGTGACTGCAAGTCAAATGACCCTAGGATTCTAGCCTTATGAAGCCTAGCTATGCGTTTCTCATTAATGTGGCCTAGACGACAGTGCTAAAGGTAGACAGGATTAAGTTCGTTAGGCTTAACCCTTTTAGTGTTTATGTTATAGACATGATTGGTTTCATTTAAATCCAGGATATATAGGCCATTATTTAATAGAGCTTCTCCATAAAATAGACCCTCTCTAGATAAAACAATTCTTCCATTAGAAATAGAAAAATTAAATCCAGAGATATCCAATACTGAAACAGAAATAATATTCCTACACATGGCAGGTACAAAATAACAATGTTCCAATATTAAAACAAATCCACTAGGCATCATGAGGTAATATTTGCTGATCTCTATGGCAGTAAGCCTAGCTCCATTTCCGACCCACAAGTCCACCTCCCCTGATCCCAGTGACCTTCTATTCTTAAGTCCTTGTACATTGCAACAGATGTGAGAAGCACATCCAATATCCAATACCCAAGATGTTGAAACAGTAAGGTTAATGTCTATGACATAAATACCTAACGAAGACACACCCTGGGCCTTCCTCTGCTCTCACAATAGCTTAGGACACGACCTCTTCCAATCCCTCGCCTGCTTGCACCTGAAGCAGACGTCCTCAGGACTGGCCTTAAGCTAGATCTTAGGCTGGGCCTTAGGCTTCTTGGCCTTGGCTTTCTTAGCCTTGGCCTTAGCCTTTTCCTTAGCTTTGCCCTTCACAAGAGGAGGGTCCCCCTTGTTTACCAGCAGCACCGGTGGAGTCTTCTTGATCGACTGTTTAGTAAGCTTGAGCATCCCATGCAGCTCACTAACAGTACGGTTCATCCTTTGCATATCATAGTTCACGATGAACTGATCGTAAGAATTCGGTAAGGAGGCAAGGATTGTGTCCACCACCAGATAGCCCTTCATCTTGAGCACATGTGCGCTCACAGATGTCCCAACCCCTATCTTACAAGAGTGGAATACCTTATTGGTCAGGTACCTTTCCTAACGAGCTTGTTCTTGAAACATCTCGTTTAGAGTTGTTATCATAGCATAGGCTTGATGATCCATGAACTGCTTTTACAACTTAGGGACCATGCACGCCAACATAAGGCATGTCACATCCCTATTATCCTTAACATGCACCTCGTATTCTTGCAACTGGGCAACTGTCGGATTATGTCCCTGAGGTGCAGCCGGTACAGGCCTTTCCAGTACATACTCCTTTGACTTTTATCTTAGAACTATTCTTAAGTTCCTAGACCAGTCTAAGAAGTTAGGACCAGAAAGCTTTTCCCTCTCAAGGATAGATTGTAGTAAAAGTGAATTGTTGTTT
This sequence comes from Euphorbia tirucalli, assembly GCA_039660915.1. Classification (NCBI taxonomy): domain Eukaryota; kingdom Viridiplantae; phylum Streptophyta; class Magnoliopsida; order Malpighiales; family Euphorbiaceae; genus Euphorbia; species Euphorbia tirucalli. The sequence continues at coordinate 35,178,342 of CM077636.1, read as the reverse complement.
GCCATTTAGAAATTCTACACAGAAAAATTTAAGAGTGTTAATAAAGGACATTATTATTATTTTCCCATATATAATTAACAGTGAATCAAGTTATTAATTAATGAGAATTTTTGGGATCATAGGCCGAGATCCATATTTCATTAAGATAGAGCCAGACGAGGGCCTGGATTAGGTAGGAGCGCCGTCTAATCCCAACCTAGGGACTCTCGATTTGATGTGCTTGTTGGCACTTACCCATCTGTATTTAGGCCCAGGACAATCCTACTACCTAAGCTAAGTCAAAACCTCCATCCAAGTGCTAGAGTAACATATACACCACCTAATACAAAATGACGATACTCGAGTGCATCTAGCAACGGCATGGTCTACAACTGGCCTATCCCCACTTCGAGTCGGTTTTGAATGAGGGAAGCACTTTTAAGCGACTTAGTAATTTCTATTAGGTAATTAGATTCATTTAATAACGGCTTACATGCATAGGCGGTGAGAAAGGGTTTGGATCATACATTCATACATGCAAATAAATATAAAGCATAATTAAATAAGTAAAATGGACTATTATGGGCCTATATTACATCCTAATATAATTCTAGTAAACCTATACTAGAAAATACATCAGGTGGGCCTCATTTTCCTTCATTCTGGGCTTGCCTCTCCACTTGGGCTCACTGCTCCACTGGGCTTCTTCTTTATAAATTTTATAATAAATTAAATAAAATAAAATTACATTAAAAAAGAAAAACGGCACGCAAGCTGTATTTACCCAAAAAGAAAAATTGTAATCCAACTTGAATAAGGCCCAATAGCATCCAACGATACATAACTTTAATCATACAAAATGTATACAATACATCAATTTATAAGCATGTTATAATGCATGAAATTAAGCCCATTTCAATTATGTCCAAAGCCATTATTTTGAAATCGCCAATTTTTGCTCATCACGGTTCTAGCCCTTAACGGGCTTTGGGCCTCTAGCCTAGGTAGATAATTGCTCCCACTGGAATTGGGAAACCATGAGTCCATATTAGCCACTCTGGTAATTGTGCCAAAAAAAACCCGAACCAATTTCAATTAACCATATTAATTTCCAAAATTAATATCCAATGAATAAAATTAAAATTTTATCCAAGAAACCATAGGCATTTAAATTACATAAATTTAAACACAAAAATTTTTAAAACCCATCAAAATTTCAAAACTGGGCCCTAGGCCCGAAACCCGTCAAATCCAAAAACTGGGCCCGGCCCGCTGCCACTACTTTCGCCGTGGGCAATCCCGCATGCCCGGAAATAGCCCATGATTTTTATTGGGAAAAAATTTGCAGCCAAAAAAAATTATAAATCACCAAGAAGTAACTCTAATGTAATCCTCTCTCTCATAAACATAAACCAATATGCAAATTAAATTTCAATTGAAAAATTCAAAGGGGAAAATCATAAACCCCAAACCAAGAATCCTAAATCAAAATCTCCAATTTCAAAACCAAGGGATTCAATCCAAATTCAACAATTTCCATGGATCAAAAGCACGCTCTGATACCACTATTAGGATTTTTCACTCGAAATCACTAGATAAAAGCGGAAGAACGCGGTGATTTCCTCAAAATCTGTGCACAAGAGCAATTGATACGAAAATTGTAAAATCAAAAATTAAACAACAAAGAAAAGATTTCTCACCTGAGATTTCTCTTCTAGAGATGGCTGCAGAAATCCAACTTGACTCCCTCTGCATTCATGTACACGAATGGCCATCAAACATGACCCGTGCTAGCGAGAGGATCGACCGTAAGAGAGGAATTTGGGGCTGCAATTTTCAGCTGGAAAAGTACACACACTTGGCCGAAATTCTTAGGGTTATTTTAACCTATTTTGAACCCTAAATCCATTCTAATTCACTTGGTCCAAATTAATTTCAAATGCAATTTTAATTTCAACATGCATATAATATATTACACCATATAACATATTATTTACATTTAATTAAAGTTGATTTGACTAGTTCATAAAATAAACTCATATGTAAACCTATACATATGAAATATTTCCACCTAGGAAATGATCTCATAAATTAATTCATTAAATTAATTATGAGAAGGCCAATACAAATATTAATTATATTCTTTTGATCAATCCAATCGATCTATATAATATAACTAATGTAATCCTCTCTCTCCTGTGCGTATACTCCAAGTATACTGGTGATCCCTTAAGTCTGTGTTCAGAAGTTCAATGTGTACAATCTTGTGGGCCCATCTTTATGTTGGCAGTGGGCCTATGGCCCACATACTGCAGGCGGGCTCTAGCAAGCCACTGTAGCCCCCAATTAAGATGGAGATGGCAGGCTAACCGAAATCATAACCCTGTAGTTTAAACTTGTATATCCCATGTCATCGATATCGGTGTCCAACACAGAGGCATGGATTAATCATCCTCTTTTGTGTCTGGACATTTACTTTACCCTGAATATTCTGAAGCTCACAAATAAGTTCCAACTTGTTTGGGTGTGGCTGTAAGCGCTGGGTTTTCTCGACCTCTATGATGAAAATTCCTGTGTTACTTGTGGAACGGACAGACTCAAATTGGACTTGGAAATGATCAGAATGTTGCCTGAAGTTCCTCAAATGTCCTGAAAACCAAGCTATGCACGATTCGAAACCCCTGAAAAGGTCTCCCGAGTGATATCTAGGGTTTAGGGTGTGCGTCGAATTTTTGAGATTTTGCCCCGACAGAAGAGATTTGGGGTGAAAAGTCTCAGAGTCAGATGGCCATTTAATGTTCAAAATGATATGTGAGAGGAGAGTATAAAAGGAAAAGTAAAAAGTCAAATAAAAAAAAGAGGTTGGTAATCATAGGCAGGAACCACTTTCCAAAGAAATAGAGAGACAAAGAGAAGCAGAGAAAAAGAAAGAAAGAGACCGAGACATAAGCCAAAGGAGAACCCAAAAACACTCAAGGTAAGACTTAAAACCAATCTTAAAACACTAAGAACAAGTTCCATAACCTTTGCATATTGGTTTGGGATCGTTTCAGATTCTTTTCGGGTTGTTTCGGATCAAATTTTGGTTTTTGGCCGGTTGAGCTTCCAGGACAAATTCCAAGCTTTCAATTCGTTTCTTTACATTCAAAGTATCAAAACAACATCAAGGTAAACTCTGAGAGGCCTTAAACCTATTTGCATTGTCTTTTCTGTGCGTTTTCTTCATTTTACAATTTTTGGAACCGGACTTACCCAAATAGAGCCGGGCGGCTGTAGTGCTAGAGCCACACAGCTCTAGTGCTAGAGCCACACGGCTCTATTCTACAGGGACAGATTCCCAATTTGTCCCCGTCGGCTGAAAACAGTCTGTTTTCCATTTTGTGCACTCTGTTGCGATCGATTTCGGCCCAAATTCATTCGTATGTTGTAAAATTTTGGTTTTCGGATTTCTGTACGTACGGATATTAGGGTTTTTAGTTTTCCTGGGGTTTTATTTTCTGAGTTTCGGGGTTATTTTATCCGGATTGGATCTATAGTCCAGCATTAGCAGACCCCCGAACCCTATAAAGTCCCCGAAAAATATCAAAAACGAATAAAACGATATTTTCACAAATGTTTTTGGTGTGTTTATTGCTTTTTGGACCTTAGATGGATGTTGAATTTAGGAACCCGCATGAACAGAACCCTGGATTTCGGGATAACAGATCCACAAAAATGGAAATTTGCATGTAACTGAGCCAACTGTTTTCCAAAAAAGGGATTTTTCAACACAAAAATTACTGGGTGTTTCAAAACCGTTTTCCAGTTCTAACCAGTCCGACTGATTGGGTTGACCCGGTTACTCCCTAAGCGCATGCCCCCGTTTCCTAAATTCCCAATTCCGTCCTAGTTGAGTCATATCTGTGTGTGCAATATAAACTGTGCTAATCATCTATTTTGCAGCATTTATCTTTCTTTTATTTTTATTATTTTTACTGTAATTGATAGATTTCGTGCATTTTTAGGCGGTTGTAATTTTTAGATCCTCGTGTACTTAGGCGATTGTAAAGTGAGGACGAGGGTTTTTATCTTTTATTTGATTGGGTTGTATAATCGGCCTCTATTATTTTTTTGTATATTTTGGATGTATGCTTTATCTTTCTGCAATTTATTTTTTGCATTTTGCTTTAGCATCGGCTGATTAATATAAACAAATTAGGGTTAGAGAAAGATAATAAAGTGAATTAAATACAGTAATATAAATTGTAAAGTGAAAGCAAGCTAGAGGTTAAGTAAGTCATATGCCCGAACCCTAAATCGCTGGATCAGGTACAGTAGTCTACCCTCGGTAGGGAGCTGTATCAGAATTTCCCGGAGGAGCTGATCTGGGTGGCTACTCTATCACTAATCTCGGGATTTAAGTTTTGAGGTCTTTAAGTTAAAATGGGAAAATGTTTTCTACAAAGGAATTTTCAAATCAAATCCACGATTTTCCTAATTCAAGATAAATGAAACCCATTTCCTTCCAAACCAAAACGGAACGAAAACGTTCTTCCCGATTCGCTTCGCTGCGTTCCTTTTCTTGTTTTCGAAAAAGGTCGTCCGCTCATAGTGGCGACTCTGTTGGGGATTCATGGTTTCTTAAAAAGTCTTCATAAAAACTTAAGGAACTTAGGCAACTACCGAAATAAAACCTCACTTGTAGTCACTTTACTAGTTCATATTACCATATTTGTTTGCACCATGCATATCATGACATTTTCTTCTCAATCCCTCCAACATCCTGATCAACCCCGGTTTACCCAAGAAGGTGGACTACCTCTTCCGCCAGGATTGGAGACACCCGACCAGGTAAACCACTCATAGCACCGCATGACCTTACATCGTGTTCTACGGTGGGGAAGTGTATATTCGCTATGGGAACCTGTACGACCCTTGGTTTTGAATTTGGCCCATATGTAATGGCTTAGAAACTTCCCCTAGTACCAAAATTTAAACTCAAAATGAACATTAAGCATGTGCCTTTGGTATCCCCCATTGATGCCAAAGAGACCCAACACCTAAGAAGAATGCAAGACCAATCGAAAGGAGAAATAAGGTCGGAAGGGAGCGTATATTTTTGCATGTGCTAACATTTGTTCCATAGTGTTTTCTATTTGACTTTTCACAAAGCATCAAACATGCATGGCTTTCGTGTGCCATTCTAACCACATTTTTACGCAGCCATTTTTTGAGCATCAACATATGTGTGACACTAATCACATTTTCGTGCAGCTATGACATTTTATTCATATGCCATTTACATCTCGCGTGCGACATTTCCACGAAGCATACACAACATCATTCCGTGTGTCATGCATTTTAACCACATTTTCATGCAGCCACTTGCACTTTCGCATGACATGCACATCCATATCATTTCATCGCACCTAATAAAGGATGATTCCAAGTGTACCCTTCACGATCATTTCATTCCATGACATATGGGGTACCCCAAAACTACCAGTGTTTCGCCCATGCACCAGATTGCACTAATAGAAGACCATAATTGTCCTAGATTTATTTTCGTGTGGCGGTTCACATGATGTCATCACATGACATCACATTCATTCACCATAAGTGTCCCAGCGATGCCAGAATCCTATTTGCATACTGTGGTTCACATTGGACCATTTCATGACATTGTGAAATCATTCAAGGTACTCCCCAAGTGCCAGATTAGTACACATATAGGGGCATTCCATAACATTATCAAAATCATGCAAGGTGTTCCATGAATGCCGAACCTCTGTCCGTGTCCCTGGGTACAGGTGACTTTCCTGTAACATCATTTCATATCATGTGCCTCAAAAGCGTCAGAACTCTATCTGTGGGATGGCCCCCATGCGATCACTTCACTTCATGACATCGACTTACAAAGTGTTGAAACTCTGCTGGTGTGTTGGTACACACGCGGCCATCTCACGACAATTCATTAGGTGCCCCAAAGGTGCCAAATCTCTTTCCGTACGGTGGGTCCCATGAGACACTTTTGCATTATTTTGCATAGTATTGGGCACCCTTGGGACATCCCAAACAAAGGAAATCCAAACATACAAAGTTCATTCTCATTTCCATCTCCATTCATAAAGCATTATCCAAGCATCATTCTCCATGACATCACGTCATTCATCTACCATCCCTAACTCTCCACTTATGACGTAGGACCACACACACGAGAGACCAAGAAGTACCAAAGCTCCGTAAAGATAGTTAACAGAATAAGCTGGATCAACCAAGGACAAGGTCTCAGGCTTTGAAGGCTATTGGGGAACAGAGAATAGTAGAGACTAACAATGATTCTGATTCCGGGGAGGAAGTGGAAATGGCCAATCAAACACCAAGTCTTGCTGATGCCCTGAAGGATTTCCTGAGATCCTAGGATTTTTGTGACTTGCTGAAAGAAGAGATGCGGGCTGTTGTAAGAGAAACTGGGGAAATCGGGACCAGTAGGCCTAGAAAGGAAAAGGTGGACGAGTCCTCTCAATTTAGGGCTGATGTCTCAGCCAATGTGGAGAAGCTGCAAGAGATGGAAGTAGCCATGGAAAAGAAACTGAAGGCCAAGTACTCTGAACTTGACGAAGTAGTCATAGAACTGAAGAAAGGGGCCAACATCAATCTGGGCTCCAAGAGAGGTGTAAAGGTTGATGCAATGATCAACAAAGGAATTGAGACCTTCCCCAGTGGATTTCAAGTGCCTAAAGTTCCTTTCTACAAGGGGATTGGTTCACCGAAGGCCCATGTGAACCTTTATGCACGGGTTATGCTGACGGCGTGTGCTACCAAGCAGGAGCTGGTTAACTTCTTCCCAACCACACTGGAAGGGGGATCCCTGAATTGGTACAACTCCCTAGGAGAAGATGTGCAATCTAACTGGGAAGCCTTATTAGCAGCTTTCATCAAATACTACAGCTTCAATACTAAAATCGAGGTGAAGTTGTACAATCTAGAGAGGGTTAAGCAGAAGCCCAATGAATCCTTTAATGCTTACTATCAGAGATGGATGAACAAAATGATCCTGCTAAAGAACCGCCCCGATAAGGAAGAACTAATTCAAAAGTTGATTGACGGGAGTAGGGACATCTTCCGAAACAACATGAAATTCTACTGTTTCAGTGAGCTCAGTGCAGTATATAGCATGGCAATGAAAATTGAGAGAGATGAAGAAGAAAGGGCAGTAAACCAAAGGGGCAACAGAGGCTCCGGGTACAGCTTCGGCTACCGGTAGACTACTACAGCTGGGTCGAGCGGTGGGTCCAGCTCTAGTGCTGCAAGCAAGGGCATTCAATTTTCAGAGACCAAGCAAGCGGGGATTGCCATTGTGTCTCATCAGTGGGGAAATGAAGGCAGAAATCCATATAGTCAAGGCATATCACCCTGGGCCTTCTCCTTGGCTAAGATCTTTGCCAAGTGCAGGAATGGCAACCTATTAAGCTCTCTCAGGCCTTTTAAGAAACTAGCAGAGGAAGACAAAGACAACTTCTATACCTACCATGTCATGGTGGGACATAGAACCAACAACTGTCACAGGCTGAAGGATGCCATACAGAAGTTGATCGACGAAGGGAAGTTGCAAGAGCCTGCCAAGCCCAGTACTAAGACTAACCCTTTGCTAGCATTTGAAAGGCAGGTTAATATGGTACAGTCGAGCCTGCTAGACAACTTCATTTTTGCACAAGTCCTGCAAGCAAATCCCATTATACAGTTTATATTGGCTAGTGGAGCTGGGGCAAAGTCTGATTGTGAGAAGTTGACAGAGAAGAAGGAAGTGAAGCCTGTGAGTCTGGATGATCTGGATTTAGAAGATGAATATGAAGAATATGGCTGTAATGAGACGGCCAAGCCGCCAGTTGTGGGGATAAGAGTTTCTAAAGTCCAGAATGTAACAAGGAGTGGTAGGGTTTACCAGCCGATGGTTCAATAGAGTGACAAGGTTCCAGTGACCGGGTTAGGTAGTATGTCAGCACCGAAAGAAGTATAAAAAGAAGACCTGGTTATTTCTCAACTAAAAAAGACCCCAGCCTAGGCCAGTCTATGGCACTTGTTGCTGACTTCCGAGGAACACCGAGCAGCATTGGTTAAAAAACAATTTGAAATCAAAGTTTCTCCCCTGGCATCTCTGGAAGCCATGTGTTGCTTGCTGGACAAGATTCATATATGGTCCCCTGACACCATGCCTCTTGTTTATTCATATCGATATCGTTAGGCAAAGGACAGTATGAGATTACTACCGGGTGAGTGTCTTCTAAAGGCTGCTGCATCTCTGTCTTAATTGGGGGCTGTAATGGTTTGCTAGAACCCACTTACAGTCTGTGGGCCTTGGGCCTACTGCCAACATAAAGACAGACCCATAGGATCGTGCACATAGATCAACTGAGCTGGAACTTATAGAAATTGTACATGTAATGTACATTGGAAGGAATGCGTTAATTAATTAGTTGACATTCGGTGTCAAGGTAATTAATTGACATTGGGTTGAATTTAATTTAATTAATAAGTTTACATAATGTAATTAATTAATTGAATTACATAAAGTAAACAATTAATTAAATAATTTTCCTAAGTAGGAAAATTAAATACATGTATTGTATTAACTTAAGTGTGATTTAATTTTATTTAGGGGTAATTAAATTTAGCCAAATGGAATTAAATTACATAGTATATACTTTTTAATTAAAGTTTATTTATGTAATTATAATCCTAGTGGGCTTGGGTTTAATTAACCTAATTAGAACCCAATTAGACAAGGTGTCTATAAAAGGGCACACTTAAGGAATAAAAACCTAATTCAACTCTAATTTATTGCTGGAAATTTCAGCCACCAATAGCAGCCCCAAAACAGCCGAAAATCCCAGCATTGAACCTCCATTCCTTTGCGTCTTCGGCTAGCACCGGTTCCCGCGCAATAGTTGGTCGTGCACCGGACTTTGGAGATCGCAGTTTCAAGAAACGATTCTGCAGCAGTCTCTAGAGGAGACGAATCCGGTGAGTTAATCTCTCTTGATTCTTATTTGATTTTATTCTAATCAATGGTAATTGGACACGATAGGTGGATTCTAGGAAATTTTAAACGGTGTATTTTCCACTGCGCCACGTTATTTTTCCAATGACGAATCCCAACACAGACAATGTCTTGATTGTTGGGGATTCACTCTTGGTGATTAGGCAGGCACAAGGCGACTGGGATTTGAGAGAAGAAGCCTTACGGCCCTATTTAGAACTGCTGTAGTATAGGAAGGGGTTGTTCGGCCAATGCCACTTTAGACACATTGCCAGAGAAGAAAATAAAATGGCGGATGCACTAGCGACATTGTCCTCCATGTGGGAAGATCTGGAAAAGACATAGATACAGCCCCTGGTCATAGCAACTTCAAGGCAACCTTGCTTCAACATGCACGAAGTGATGGAGTTAACGGTTGAAGAAAAGCCATGGTTCTTCGACATTTATCAGTATGTGAAAGAGTGAAAGTGTTCGGAAGAAGCTAGCATTACTGATAAGGTTTCACTAAGAAGATTAGCCAACCAGTTTAGAATCTTCGAAGATAAGCTGTACAAGAGAACTACAAATGGGGTCCTTCTAAGATGTTTGACAGAACAAGAAGCAGAAACTGTAATGCAGCAAGTACATGCAAGGTCCTGTAGGCCGTATATGAATGCGATGGTCATGGCTAGCAAGATAATGTGATAGGGATACTTCTAGATGACAATACAGGCTGATTGTGTGAAGAAGGTAAAAGGATGTCACGGGTGCCAAATCTATGCTGATGTCAGCCATCTGCTACCACTTGAACTACAGAACCTAGCATCTCCTTGGCCTTTCTTGGCATGGGGGATTGACATGATTCGAGAAATTCATCCAGCATCATCTAATGGGCACAGATTCATGGTGGTTGCAGTCGACTAATTCTCAAAATGCATAGAAGCAAAACCCTTCTCCAGTGTGACAGCTAAGCAGATGGTTAAGTTCATTCAGAAGAACATCTTCTCCCGATATGGGATCCTTCACCATATAGTGACTGACAACTAGGTGCAATTCCAAAGGGAACAGCTAAGCTATTCTCAGAACATGGTATTGAACATCATAGGTCTTCTCCATACAGATCGCAGGCTAATGGTGCAGTGGAAGCGGCTAATAATGGTAACCACCTACAGAGACTGGGCTGATAAACTGCCATATGCTCTTTGGGGTTACAGAACAGTGTCAGAACACCAATCGGTGAGACTCCTTATGCCTTGGTGTATGGGATGGAAGCAGTGTTGCCAGTGGAAATGGAACTCAAGTCACTCAGAGTAGCTTTGGAAGCCCAACTACCAAAAACGGGATGGGTTCAGGCTAGATACGAGCAGTTGGCTGCATTAGATGAAAAGTGGTAAAAAGCGCTGGATCACCTATAGATGTATTAGCGCAGAATGGCTAGGGCCTATAATCGAAATGTGAAGTATCCCAGACGATAGTTGAAAGCCAGGGATATGGTTCTGAAATAGTTAAGGCCTACAAATATGGACGCTCGTGGGAAATTCAGACAGAATTGGGAAGGCCCCTATGTCGTGAAGAAAGTGCTATCGAAGGGTGCTATAATCATTGCAAACATGGAAAGGAATGAATTTGCAAATCCTGTCAACCAAGACCGCCTGAAGCCTTACCATATTTGAAAGAAAGAAAAAGAAAAAAAAAGGAAAAAAAAGAAAAAAAGGAAAAAAAAGGGGTTTGCTAGGTTGAAAACTCGAAAAGGGTGGCCTAGGCAAAAATCAGGACATAAGAGAAAATGATCAGCTGGAAAATCCGGAAGGGGCGACTGATAACGGATTCTGGTTCTATATGGAATGTATACCATTTTGGGAACCAATCCTTTCAAATGTATTCATGCTTCTTTCATCAATAAAGTGTGTTGGTTTGTTTAAATATGTTTGCATGGTTATATCGTAATGCATAAACAAAGTTATCTCTTCTAAACATCCATTTAAAGAAAGCACTTTGCATTTAATTGGTTAAAAGAGTCACAATACTTTAACAAAGAGAATCTGCCAAGTACATATAATCTGTAATCTTTTCCTCATCCTCCAAATCTAACTCATCATTTCTCAAGGCAGCTAGGGATTTCAAAGCAAAATCCAAATCCAAATGTCACAGGTTCAAAAAAAAGAGCTCGCTAAGGGGAAAACTGAAAAGACGCCTTAGGCAAAAGTTAGAGCAGCTCGCTGAGTTGAAAACCCAAGCCGTGGAGTTCAAGAAAAACTTAGAGCATTTCTGAACTCATCACTCCTAGGGATAGAAAAATGAGACACTTTTGTCATTCCCCATCGGAGACACTTTCATCCCCCAACGGAGATCCCTTTCACCATTCCCCAGTAGAAACTCTTCCACTATTCTCCAATAAGATCCTCTACACTATTCCCCAGCGGAACCATCACAAAGAACATGACAACTTTCTCCCCAACAGTCATTGGACTTCCCTAATAGCCATTACATATCCCCACATATCCCCAGCAGAGGTGCAAGAGTCACCTCACATAAAGAATATACTCCCTAGCTAGATCAGTCCTAGGGGTAATATGCTTTCCCTGGCCAGAGGCGTGACTCGATATCCCGAGCAAAAGCATAGCATTTCAAGGCCAGAAAAATAGCGGGGGATGTATCTCCTAGAGTCCATTCGAATATGCATGCATTGCAACATGCACACACAAGCATTCAAAACATGTACATACACATGCATACATGTATCACGACCAACCCAAGTGTAGGTATCCAGGGGGAAGGCAATCAAGCCGTATTTATTCTTGATCGAAGGGGCAAAATTTTTTGTTCCAAAATTATCGATCAAGGAATAAATACGCATCGCCAATGCAACTATCTCAACTCCAGCAGATCCGTCACGGGTAACCTAAACCCAGTGTCAGGCTTAGATTTGCTTCCACCTTAAAACTTCAGCAGATCCGTCACGGGTAACCTAAACATGGTGTCAGGCTCAGATTTGCTTCCACCTCAAAACTTCAGTAGATACATCGTGGGTAACCTAAACCCAATGTCAGGCTTAGATTTGCTTCCACCTCAAACATTAGCAGACCCGTCGCGAGTAACCTAAACCCAGTGTTAGGCTCAGATTTGCTTCCACCTCAAAACTGCAGCAGATCTGTCGTGGGTAACCTAATCCCTGTGTCAGGCTCAAATTTGCTTCCACCTCAAAACTCCACCAGATTTGTCGCGAGTAACCTAAACCCGATGTCAGGCTTAGATTTGCTTCCACCTCAAAACTTTAGCGAATCCGTCGTGGGTAACCTAAACCTGGTGTCAGGCTCAGATTTGCTTCCACCTCAAAACTCCAGTAGATCCGTCGTGGGTAACCTAAACCCAGTGTTAGGCTCAGATCTGCTTCCACCCTGAACATCAACAGATCTGTCGCGGGTAACATAAACCCGATGTCAAGCCCAGATCAGCTGCAACTCAGGTATGTCTTTCTTTCCTTTTACTTACGGTGCTTTCATTCGCATTTCAAATTCCCCTCAAATAACCCAGGCCGGGTATCGGGTATTGAATTTGATCATGCGAGGGGTAGCTGTAAGCGCCAGGTTTTCCCTAAATCTATGATGAGAATTCCTGTGGAATGGACGGACTCGAATCGGACTTGGAAACGGCCGGAATGTTGCCTGGAGTTCCTCAAATGTCCTGAAAACCAAGCTATCTGCTATCCGAAACCCCCAAAAGGGTCTCGTGAGTGATTTCTAGGGTTTAGGGTATGCGTCGGATTTTCGAGATTTTGCCCCGAAAGGCTCTAGTGGGTGAGCCAAGTTGCTCTGGCTCGACAGAAGAGATTGGGGGTGAAAAGTCTCAAAATCAGATAGCCATTTAATGCTCAAAATGATATGTGAGAGGAGAGTATAAAAAGAAAAGTAAAAAATAAAAAAAAAATAGAGGTTGGTAATCTTAGGTAGAAACCACTTTCCAAAGAAATAGAGAGACAAAGAGAAGCAAAGAAAAAGAAAGAAAGAGACCAAGACATGAGCCAAAGGAGAACCCAAAAACACTCAAGCTAAGACTTAAAACCAATCTTAAAACACTAAGAACAAGTTTCACAACCTTTGCATATTGGTTTGGGATCGTTTGGGATTCTTTTCAGGGTTGTTTCGGATCGAATTTTGGTTTTTGGCCAGTTGAGCTTCCAGGACAAATTCCAGGCTTTCACACGAACTAAAATCCGAAGAAGAGAGAGAATTGACAAGAATACTAGAAAAACATGTTAATGCTTTTGCTTGGTCATACGAAGACATGCCAAGGGTTGACATAGAAATAGCAATTCACAAGATTCCAATGGATCCCAGATTCAGACCAGCAAAGTAGAAGTTGTGATGGCTAAGACCAGAATGGGGTGTATTAGTAAAGGAAGAGGTGGCTAAGTAGATTGAAGCAAAGTTCCTTGAGGTGGTGGAATATATAGAATGGTTAGCCAACATTATGCCAGTGCCTAAGAAAGACGGAAGGGTCAGAGTGTGTGTCGATTATAGGGACTTGAATAAAGCCTGCCCAAAAGATAATTTCCCTTTGCCTCACATTGATGTTTTAATCGACAGCACAGCCAAGGCAGCAATGTACTCTTTCATGGATGGATTCTCAGGGTACAACTAGATCTCAATGGATGTGATTGGCAAGGTGAAAACATCCTTCATTATAGAGTGGGGCCTTTTCTGCTACAGGGTAATGCCCTTCGGGTTAAAAAATGCTGGAGCCACTTACCAGAGGGCTATCACAATGTTGCTGCATAACATGATTCACAAAGAAGTGGAGGTTTATGTTGATGACATGCTTGTTAAATCAATGACCTGGGAAGAGCACCCTACTATCCTGGATAGATTTCTTACACACATTGGAGAATACAACCTGCATCTTAACCCTAAGAAGTGCATATTTGGGGTTACATCAGGTAAGCTGCTAGGTCATGTGGTCAGCCAGAGAGGAATAGAGATGGACCCAGACAAAATCAAAGCCATCCGAGATATGCCAGCTCCTAATACAGAAAAGGAGGTCCGATCATTCTTGGGTTAATGCAATATGTTAGTCGTTTCATAACCCGGTTAACTTCAGTTTTGTTGGAAATGCCCTAGTCCCGAGGCATTGGTCCTTGTGTTTGTATAATACATTTGTACACTAATGTAAACTTTATGTATTATACAATTTGTGTCAAGGAGATAAAGGCATGAATTGTCGATCAAGAAGACTCCGCCGGTACTTGAGGTTAACAAGGGGAAACCTCCTCTTGCTAAAGGCAAGGCAAAGGCCAAGGCCAAGGCTAAGAAAGCCAAGGCTAAAAAGGCTAAAGCCCAGCCCAAGGCCCGTTCCAAGGATGTTTGCTTCGGTTGTAAGCAGGCTAGACATTGGAAAAGATCATGTCCCAAGCTTTTGGGAGAGAAAAGGAAGACGCAGGGCGTGTCTTCATCAGGTATATATGTCATAGACATTAACCTCTGTTTCAATATCTTATGTATTGGATACTAGATGTGGTTCTCACATTTGTTGTAATGCGCAGGGACTTAAGAGCAGGAGATCACTGGGATCGGGACAAGTGGACTTGCGGGTCAGAAATGGAGCAAGGGTTGCTGCCATAGAGATCAGCAGGACCAGCTTATGATGCCTCGTAGATTAGTTTTATTACTAAAACTATGTTATCTTGTACCTGTTTTCTATAGGAATATTATTTCTGTTTCAGTTTTGGATATTTCTGGATGTACATTTACTATTGGTAATAGTAAAAAGGGTTTATCTAGAAAAGAATTATTTTATGGAGTAGCTCTGTTGGTCTGTTGGCACTTACCCATCTATGCTTAGGGCCAGGAACATCCTACTACCCACGGTAAGTCAAAACCTCCATCCAAGTGTTAGAGTAACCAATACTCCAACCCAATACAAAATGACGATACTCCAATGCATCCAATGAGGGTTGGTCTAAAGCTGGCCTATCCCCACTTCGAGTAGGTTATGAATGAGGGAAGCACTTTTAAGAGACTTAATAATTACCTTTTGGTTATTGATTTAATTAATAATGGCTTAGATGCATAGGCGGGTGAAATTGGGTTTGTACATACATTCTCACATGTAAATAAATAAAGCATAATTAAATAAAAATGAAATGCTATGGGCCAAAATTTATATCCTAATATAATTCTAGTAAACCTATACTAAAACGACATCAGGTGAGCCGCATCCTCATCCTTCTGGCACGCCAATCCAATTGGCTTCTTCTTTACATAATTTCATAATAAACAAATAAAATAAAATTACATAAAAAGAAAACGACGCGTAGGTCGTATTTACTAAAAGAATATTACAACCCAATTAAATAAGGCCCAAAACATCCATTCAAGCATTTAATCATTCATACACGTATCCAATACATACAATTTATAAACATGTTAAATGTATGAATTAATCCCATTTCAATTATGTCCATAGCCAGTATTTTGAAATCGCCAAATTTTGGCCACTCATGGTTCTAAGCCCGTATGGGCCTTGGGCCTCCAACCCAGGCAGAACACTGCTCCCAATCCAATTGGGAAACCATGAATTCCAAATTAGCCGTTTAGGTAATCGTGCCAAGAAAACCCGGACTAATTTCAATTAACCGTATTAATTTCTCCAAAATTAATATCGCATGAACGAAAAATAAATTTCATTCATAAAACATGGAATGTCAACCAGGTTAATGGGTAGATGCAAAAAGGGCATGGTACTGGATTGATCCGCTTAACGGGAATCTACATGGTATAGTATTATAAATGATTCTCGCGTAGCACTTGTATAAGTCCTTTGACCAGACCATTGTTGCATGTGAAGTGGCACACTTTGGTGTACGCCTAACAGGCCTGTAAAAGGGTGCCAAGTAAAGGTAGGTTCGTGTGTGTTAGTGAACATGGTAGTGCTATGGATATGCAAAAGGGAATGTCACTTAGTGATTCACTGAGACGATATCACTGGCCTCTTGAAGAATGTTACTGATAAGCGTGCGGCCGCACCCAAACAAGATTCAATCTTGTTGAGCATCAATTCATTCGGTATCAAGTAAAGGTCCAGACACAAAGAGGGTGATACTTCCATGCCTCTGTGTTGGACACCGATATCAACGACATGGGATTTACAAGTTCAAACTACAGGGTTACGTTTTCAGTTAGACTGCTTACTCCGTCTCAATTGGGGGCTGCTGTGGCTTGCTAGAGCCCGCCTGCAGTCTGTGGGCCTTGGCCCACTGCCAACATAAAGACGGGCCCATTGGATCGTACACATTGAACGTCTGGAATTTAACTAGTCGGATTAAGTGTGTACTTGGAGTATACACGTTTGAAGAGAGGGAGATTTATTAATTATATTATATGAATCAATTGGATTGATCAAAGTTATATAATTAATATTTATTTTGGCCTTCTCATAATTAATTCAATGAATTAATTTATGGGATTAATTCCTAGGTGGAAATATTATTATACATGTATAGGTTTACATGTATCTCATTTTATGTATGTCTAATTTTATCCCTTGATTAAATTACTAGGTCAAATGAATTTTAATTTAAATGTATGTAATATATTATATGGTATAATATATAAGCATACATGTTAAAGTAAAGTTGCATTTGAAATTAATTAAATCAAAGGAATTAAAATTGGGCTTAAGACTTAAAATGAATATTCCCATATGGATTGGAATTGTGTTGGCCGAAATTATGGTGGTGAAATGGGAGAAG
Organism: Euphorbia tirucalli; assembly: GCA_039660915.1. Classification (NCBI taxonomy): domain Eukaryota; kingdom Viridiplantae; phylum Streptophyta; class Magnoliopsida; order Malpighiales; family Euphorbiaceae; genus Euphorbia; species Euphorbia tirucalli. Next base: position 35,161,618 of record CM077636.1, on the reverse strand, counting down.
AATGTGAGTCATTTTGTTGGACAAAATGTTATGATGAAATGGTGAGTCATGGAAGACTTTATGGTAGCAAAGTTGGACTTTGCATCTTTGGATATTTTTGGTCATTCTTATGGTAAGAATAAAAGGAAAACATATCCCACCATTTCATCCTCACTTGGTCGAAATTTATGGGTTTTAGGGCAATAAAGATGACTCATTTATTGGACAAAAGAGATGATGTAAATGTTAAGTCATGGAAGACTTTTGGGGTGGCAAAGTTGGACTTTGCTACTTGGATATTTTGGCTTATTCTTATGGTAAGAATGAAAGAAAATAATCCCACTCATTCATCTTTTTTTGGCCATGTATTAAAGCATGGATGAGTCATTTTTTTGACAAACTTATGATGATTAAGGTGATGACTCATGGTGTGAGTCATTAGGTTGAAAATAGGGTAGCAAAGTTGGACTTTGCTTTCTCTTTTCACCATCACCTTTTTATTCTTCTTTTATTTGATTTTAGAAGAATGATTTGTAATCATCTTTTGAGAATGGTGGCCGCCCCTCTCTCCCTCTCTTCTTGTCATCCGAGTCGCTAGCACGGGTTTTGGTCCGAGAGCCGTTCGTGTATGCATCGGTGGAGGAAATCCACACTTGATTTCTGCAGTCCACATCCGTCTCTTGGAGAGACTTTGTGGTAAGTTTTTGAAACTCTTCTCTTTATGCTTTAAGTTTTTGATTTCCACATCTTAAGCTCCTGGGACCGGATTCCAGGAAATCGACGCATATTTCCGCTTTTATCGGTCGGTTTCCCATGACGAATCCCATCAAGTTTGTGAGCCAATTTTCAAGCTATTAAGGAAAGATCAGCCGATTGTATGGGACGACAGGTGTCAGTTGGCTTTTGAAAGATCAAAGCTTATCTGGTAAATCCACAAGTTCTAAGCCTGCAAACTACAGGAAAGCCTGTGATTTTGTACTTGGCTGTTGAAGACTACTCCATAGGAGCAATGCTGGCACAGGAGCAGGATATAAGGAAAGAGTACCCCATTTATTATCTCAGCAAAAAGCTGATAGAATATGAAACCAAGTTGTTGGAAATGCCCTAGTCCCGAGGCATTGGTCCTCGTATTTGTATCATACATAAATTGGATTCATGTATTATACTTATTTGTGTTATTAATAAAGGCATTAATTCATTTATTATATTTATCTTGTGCAATATATTAAATGAAGTATCCAATGGACATATCCATATCCATGATGACCAGTGTCATGCACTTGGCAGTAAGACCATGGATAGGGTAAACGATATGACCATAAATAGATCCGTAGTCTGTTCCAGTCATGGGAATGAATGGAACAAGAGACTATCATTAACCTGGTTGTATGGTGGTGTCTTAGCGGTCATTGGACATGGAATGTCAACCAAGTTAATGGGTACATGCATAAGGGGCATGGTACTGGATAGATCCACTAAACGAGAAATCCACATGGTATAGTATCACGAGTGATTCTCGTGTAGTACTTGTATGGATCCTTTGACCTGACCATATGATGGTGTTACATGTGAGGTCGCATACTTAGGGGTATGCCTAAAGGGCTTGTAATAGGGTGCCAAGTATGGGTACTTTCGGGTATGTCACTTAGCATGGTAATGCTATGGATATGCAGAAGGGATTTGTCACTCAGTAATCCACTGGGAAGATATCACTGGCCTCTTGATGAATGTGACTGATAAGAGTGTGGCCACACCTAAACAAGTGGGAACTTGTTTGTGAGCTTCAGTGCATTCGAGATCAAGTTAATGTCCGACACAAAAGAGGGTGATCAATCCATGCCTCTGTGTTGGACACCGATATCAATGACATGAGATGTACAAGTTTAAACTACAGGGTTATGATAACAGTTAGACTACCATCTCTATCTTAATTGGGGGCTGTAGTGGCTTGCTAGAGCTCAACTACAGTCTGCGGGCCAAAGGCCCGCTGCCAACATAAAGATGGGCCCACGAGATCGTACATATAGAACGACTGAATACAGACTTTAGGAATCACATGTATACTTGGAGTATACACTGTGGAGAGAGAGGTATATATATAATAATCATATTATAAAGATCAATTAGATTGATCATAATAATAAAATTAATATATATTCAATTGGCTCTTCATAATTAATTGGATTAGTTACGAGATTATTTCCTAGGTGGAAATATTCATATGTATAGGCTTACATATGATTTTATTTTGTGAAGATTTAATTTTAATTTGATGGATTAAATTAATTGGACAAACTAATTTTAATTTAGATGTAAATAATATATTACTTGGTGTAATATATTAAATAATGGGTATATTAAAATTGGGCTTGAAATTAATTTAAACCAGAATAATTAAAATTAGATTGGGCCTGAATTAAAAAGTAGAAAGCCCACATAAAAGTAAAGGAGCTAAGTTGGGCCTAAATTCCCCTAAGGGAATTCGGCCAACCTAGTTTTTAACCTAGGAGAATTCGGCCAAAGGGTACAAGCCACACCATAGCCGAATTCTCTAGCCCCCTCTCTCACCATTGCTCGTTTTTCCTACGCTAGCACGGGTTGTGTTCGTTAGGCGATCGTGTACGAGAACGAGGAGGGAATCTAATTTGATTTCTGTAGTCTTCATCCATCTCTAGAAAGAGATATTCTGGGTAAGAATTTAATCTCTTTCTATTTCAATTTTATGTTTTACAATTTTCACTTCAATTGCTCCTGGGCACGGATTTGAGGAAATCATCGCGTTCTTCCGCTTTTATCGGGTGATTTCCGGTGAAAAATCCCAACACAAGTACACATTGGTAGAAAAGACATGTGTAGTAATGATCTGGCTGACTAAGAAGCTACGCCACTACTTTCAGTCATATAAGGTACAAGCCGTGGCTAAAGTGGATCCAATGAAATACCTGTACAAAGCACCGGTGTTGGTTGGGAAATTATCCAGGTGGTTACTACTTCTGTCAGAATTCGACATCGAGTACATCACTAGGAAAACTATCAAAGGGCAAGCTGTGGCAGGATTCCTAGTAAACCAGCCATTAGAATCAGACCGTGCGGAAAGTCTAGATTTCCCTGATGAACAATTGGATGTAATAGAAGTAAGGAGATGGGTTATGTGCTTCGATGGTGCCGTAAACAGAAAGGGCACTGGAATTGGCATGATCATAGCAACGCCAGATGGTGAGATTATCCCACTGTCAAAGAGATTGGGTTTCTCCATAACCAACAATGGGGTAGGGTATGAAGCGTGCTTATTCGGGATGGAAGCTTTCCTAACACTAAGGGTAGACAATGTCTTAATCGTTGGGGATTCACTCTTGGTGATTAGGCAGGCATAAGGTGACTGGGACTTGAAAGAGGAAGCATTACATCCCTACTTAGAACTGCTACAGTACAGGAGGGGGTTATTTGACCAATGCAGGTTATGTTCCCAGAGAGGAAAACAAGATGGTGGATGCACTAGCAACACTGTCCTCCATGTGGGAAGATCCGAAAAAGACACAGATACAACCTCTAGTCATAGCAATTTTCCAGGCAACCCTACTTTGATATGGATGAAGTGATGGAGTTAACAGCCGAGGAAAAGCCCTGGCTCTTTGACATTTATCAATATGTGAAAGAGCGAAAGTATCTAGAAGGAGCTAACATTACTGATAAGGTTTCATTAAGAATATTAGCCAGCAGTTCAGAATCTTCGAAGATAAGCTATACAAGAGGACTACAAATGGGGTCCTTCTAGGATGTCTTACAGAATGAGAAGCAGAAACTGTAATGCAGCAAGTACATGCTGGATCCTGTGGGCCGCATATTAATGTGATCACCATGGCTAGAAAGATAATGAGACAGGGATACTTCTAGATGACAATGTAGTCTGATTATGTGAAGGAGGTCAAAAGATGTCATGAATGCCAGATCTATGCGGATATCAGTCATCTTCCACTACTTGAATTACAAAATCTAGCATCTCTTTGGCCGTTCTAGGCGTGAAGGATTGACATGATTGGAGGAATTCATCCTGTAGCATCTAATGGGCATAGATTTATAGTGGTTACAGTTGATTATTTCTCAAAATGGGTAGAAGCAAAGTCCTTTCCCAATGTGACGGCCAAACTGATGGTTAAGTTCATTCAGAAGAACATCCTTTCTCGATACATAATCCCTCACCATGTAATGACTGATAATAGGGTGTAATTCCAAGGGGCAACAGCTAAGCTATTCTCAGAACATGGCATTGAACATCACAAGTCTTCCCCATATAGACCACAGGCTAATGGTGCTGTAGAAGCGGCTAACAAGTCGATTAAGAAGATTCTATCAAAAATGGTAACCACCTACAGGGATTGGGCTGACAAATTGCCATATGCTCTTTGGGGTTATAGGACCAGCGTCAGAACACCAACGGGCGAAACTCCCTATGCCTTGGTGTATGGGATGGAAGCAGTGTTACCAGTGGAAATCAAACTCAAGTCACTCAGAGTAGCTTTGGAAACCCAGCTACCAGAAAAGGGATGGGCTCAGGCTAGATACTAGCAGTTTGCAACATTAGATGTAAAAGGTTGAAAGCACTGGATCACCTACAATTGTATCAATGCAGAATGGCTAGGGCCTAGAATCGAAATGTGAAGTATCCCAGATGGCAGCTGAGAGTCGGGGATCTGGTTCTGAAACAATTGAGGCCTACGAATGTCGACGCTCGTAGGAAATTCAGACCGAATTGGGAAGGCCCCTATGTTGTGAAGAAAGTACTGTCAAAGTGTGTTGTAAGCATCACAGACATGGATGGGAATGAATTTGCAAATCCTATCAATCAACACCGCCTGAAGCCTTATTATGTTTGAAAGAAAAAAAAGAAGAAGAAGAAAAGCTCGCTAAGGTGAAAATCGAAAAGGCACCTTAGGCAAAAATTAGAGCAGCTCGCTGAGCTGAAAACCCACGCTGATCAGTTCAGGAAAAATTTAGAGCATTTCCAAACTCACCACTCCTAGGGACAGAAAGATGTGACACTTTTGTCATTACCCAGTGGAGACACTTTCATTCCTCAGTGGAGACACTTTCATCATTCCTCGGTGGAAACACTTTCGTCATTCTCCAATGTAGACACTTTCATTCCCCAGCGGAGACACTTTCACTCCCCAGTGGAGGCACTTTCATTCCCCAGCGAAGATCCCTTTCATCATTCCTCGGAAGAAGCCTTTCCATATGTCCTCCAGCAGGATCACCAGCGCTATTCCCCAACAGAACTATTACAAAGAGTGCCACCACTTTCTCCCCAACAGGAACCTTTCCATGATATCTTCCCCAGCAGGAGCATCCACAATACTCCTAGTAGGACCCTTACAAGGGGTGTTTTCATTTTCTCCCTAGTAAGTCATCGCACGTCCCCAACAAGGCTATAATGATCATGCTGCCCAAAGGGCATACCTCCTCAGCTAAAAACCAATCAAAGTCATGGTATAATCTCCACAAACATCCCCAGTAGGAATGTGAGACACCCAGGTTGGACACGGCAGGAAACACATCTTTTAGAGCCTGCATTCATATGCATCGCCATGCATACATACATATCACGCATAAAGCACTCATCCCTAGCTAGTCTTCACTCTTGATCAAATGGGAAAAAATTTTTGTTCAAAATCTCTCGATCAAGGGATGAAGACTCGTTGTTTCAAACGCAGGAATTCATCAACTTTCGTCTGCCACGGATGCAGATGGATCCGGTATCGGCTTACATCAACTTTATTAGCAGATCCACCTCGGGTAACCTAGACCCGGTATCGATCTGGATCGGCTTTACAACAAATCCCCAGCAGATCCACCTCGGGTAACCGAAACCCGGTATCAGTCCAGAGCGACTTTATTCCAAATCCCCAGCAGAACTTTACCTCGGGTAACCTAGACCCGGTATTGGCTCATTTCTCCAGCAGATCCACCTTGAGTAACCTATACCTAGTATCAGTCCAAATCGGTTTCTACCTCATCAACTTTCCCTCGGGTAACCTATACCAGGTATCGGCTTATTTTGTCATCAACTTTGCCTCGGGTAACCTAGACCCGGTATCGGCTTATTTTGTCCTAAACTTTACCTCGGGTAACCTAGACCCGGTATCGGCTTATTTCATCCTCAACTTTGCCTCAGGTAACCTAGACCCGGTATCGGCTTATTCCGACTCATCACTGCAACTCAGGTATGTCTTTCTTTCCTTTCGCTTACGGTGCTTATTTCGCGTTCTCAAATTCCCCTCAGGTAACCTAAACTTGGTATCAGGTATTGAATTGGATCACGCGAGGGGCAGCGGTAAGCACCGAGTTTTCTCGACCTCTATGCTGAGAGTCCCTATGTTACCTATGGACTGGACGGACTCGAATTGGACTTGCAAACAATGGAATGTTGCCTGGAGTTCCTCAAACATCATGAAAACCAAGCTATTCGTGATCCGAAACCCCCTGAAAAGGTCTCCCGAGTGATTTCCAGGGTTTAAGGTGTGCATCGGATTTCTGAGCTTTTACCCCGGCTCTTGCTAAAGCCGTGCGGCTCTAGTGGTTAAACAAAGTTGCTCCCCGGCTCTTGCTAGAGCCGTGCAACTCTAGCTTTTAAGCTAGAGCCAGGTGGCTCTAGTGGTTGAAGCCAAGTTGCTCTGCAAAGCAGAGTAACTTGGCTTGGTAGAAGAGATTTTGGGGTAAAATCAGAGAAAGTCAGGCGGCCATTTAATGTTTAAAATGATATGTGTGAGAAGAGTATGAAAAGAAAAAAATAAAATTGGAAAAGGAGGAGAGGCTTTTCAATCTCTTAGGCAGAACTTTGAAAAAAAAAAAAAAGAAACAGAGAGATAAAAAAGAAGCAGAGAGAAAGAAAGGTGGAGACCGAAACCAAGTAACTAAGTGAGGACCCAGAAACATAAGGACTAAGACTTGAAATCAATCTAAAAACATCAAACACAAGTTGCTTAACCTTTGCATATTGGTTTGGGATCACTTCAGAATCTTTTGGGGTTGTTTCGGATCGAATTTCGGTTTCTGGCTGGTTGAGCTTCTAGGACAAATTCCATGCTTTCATGAGCTTCTAGGATAAATTCCATGCTTTAAATACATTTCTTGATGTTCAAAGCATCAAAACAACATCAAGGTAAACTCTAAGTGGCCTTAAACCTATTTCCATTGTCTTTTCTGTGCGTTTTCTTTGTTTTTACAATTTTCGGAAACCAAATTGCCTGAATAGAGTCGGGCGGCTGTGTTCTTCATGAACATAGCCGAACGGATGTGTTCATGATGAATAGAGTCGGGCGTCTGGTACCCAGAGCCGCGGCTCTGTTCTGTAGAGACGGATTTTCAAATCATCCTGATCGGCCGAAAACAGTCCGTTTTCCATTTTGTGCATTCTGTTGTGATCAATTTCCACCCAAATCCATCCGTATGTTATAAAGTTTTGGTTTTTGGATTTCTATACGTACGGATATTAGGGTTTTTGGTTTTCCCGGGGTTTTATTTTCTATGTTTCGGGGTTATTTTATCCAAATCGGATCTGTAGTCCAGCATTAGCGGACCCCCAAACCTTATAAAATCCCCAGAAAATATTGAAATGAGTAAATGATATTTTCACAAATGTTTTTGGTGTGTTTATTGCATTTTGGACCCTAGATGGATGTTGAATTTAGGAACCCGCACGAATGGAACCCTGGATTCCGGGGATAACAGACCCACAAAATGGAAATTTACATGTAACCGAGCTAAATGTTTTCCAAAAAAAATGATTTTCCAGTACAAAAATTACAGGGAGTTTTAAAACCGCTTTCCAGGTCTAACCGATCTGACCAGTCGGGTCGACCCAGTTGCTCTTTAAATGAATGCCCCCGTTTGCTAAATTCATAATTTTGTCCTATTTGAGTCTTATATGTGTGTGCAATATAAACTGTGCTAACCAACTTGTTTTGTAGCCTTTATTTTTATTATTTTTGTTGTATTTGATAGATTATCCCGTGTATTTCTAGGCGGTTGTAATTTTTAGATCCTCGTGTACTTAGGCGATTGTAAAGTGAAGACGAGGGTTTTTATCTTTTATTCGATTGGGTTGTATAATCGGCCTCTATTATTTTCTTGTATATTTTGGATGTATGCTTTATCTTTCTGCAATTTATTTTTTGAATTTTGCTTTAATATCAGCTGATTAATATAAACAAATTAGGGTTAGAGAAAGATAATAAAGCGAATTAAATATGGTAATATAAATTGTAAAGTGAAAGCAAGCTAGAGGTTAAAGTAAGTCACTTGCCCGAACCCAAAATCTCTGGATTAGGTACAGTAGTCGGTCCTCAATAGGGAGCTATGCCAGAAATTTCCGGATGAGCTAATCTAGGTGGCGACTCTGTCACTGATCTCAGGAGTTAAGTTTTGAGGTCTTTAAGTTAAAACGGGAAAATGTTTTCTATAAAGGAATTTCCAAATCAAATCAATGGTTTTCCTAGCTCAAAATAAAAGAAACCCATTTTTAGCAAAATAAAAAAAAAAGAACGAAAACGTTTACCCCAGTTCGCTTCATAGCATCCCTTCAACTTTTAAAAGGTCGTCCGCTCATAGTCCGAACACAAAAGAGGTTGATAATACCATGACTTGGTGTTGGACACCGATATCAATGACATGGGACATATAAGTTAGACTTTATGACTTTTGTTAGACTGCAGTTACCATCTTAATTAGGGGTTGTAGTGGCTTGCTGGAGCCCAACTACAGACTGTGGGCCATGGGCCCACTGCCAACAGAAAGATGGGACCATAGGATCGTACATATTGAATGTCTGAACCAGCACTTAACGAGTCATCTATATACTTAGAGTATATTAATATGAGAGGAGGAATTTATTGATTAAATTATAGGTCACTTGGATTGATAAAAAATAATATAATCAATAGTCATTGGGTTCCATAGAATTAATTTGACAAATTAATTTTATGCTTTTATTTCGTGGGAGGAAATATAATTAATATATATATAGGTTTATATATATTATCTCTTAAGTAATGTCTAATTAATTATTGGGTTAATTTAATTAGGCAAATTAAATTTAATTGACTTGGTATGAATTATATCATATGGTGTAATTTAATTCATACATGTATGATTAAATTAAGTTTAAATTAAATTATAACCTAAGGTAGTTAACCAAGACCTAGGGTTAAGAGAGTATAAATACTCACTTAAGAGAACCAAAAACTCTAACCCATCTTTGGAAGGTTGAAAATTGCGGCCCCCTTCCTCTCGTCTCTCTCGGTTCTTCTGATCTGACACTAGCATGGGTGCTGCTTCGTTAAACGTTCGTGTACGTGACCATGGTGGAGATCTAAATTGATTTTTGCAGCCATCTCTAGAGGAGACTTGTAAGGTGAGATCAATTCCTTTGTTCTTGTCTTTGATTTTTTATTTCATTTTCATAATCACTTAGGCACGGATTCTAGAAAATTTGAATTGGCTTTCGCTGCCATTAGTTTGATTTTCTATGATGAATCCCAATAGTGGTATCAGAGCCAGGTTATGATCCAATGGAATCTCTAATCGGTTGCATCCTTTTTTATTTTGAAATTGGTTTTTTTTTTTTTTTGGATTCTTATTGGATTGGGTATTTTGGAAATGCCCGAGTCCCGAGGCATTGGTCCTTGTATTTGTACTATACATTTATTGGATTTATGTGTTGTACTCATTTGTGTCATTAATAAAGGCATCAATTCATTTATTATATCTATCTTGTGCAATATATTAAATGAAGTATCCAATGGACATATCTATATCCATGACGACTAGTGTCATGCACTTAGCAGTAAGACCATGGATAGGGTAAACGATATGACCATAAATAGATCCGTAGTCTGTTCCAGTCATGGGAATGAATGGAACAACAGACTATCATTAACCTGGTTGTATGGCGGTGTCTTACCGGTCATTGGACATGGAATGTCAACCAAGTTAATGGGTACATGCCTGGGAGCATGGTACTGGATAGATCCACTAAACGAGTAATCCTTATGGTATGGTATCACAATGGATTCTCGTGTAGTACTTGTATGGATCCTTTGACCTGACCATATGATGGTGTTACATGTGAAGTCGCATACTTAGGGGTACGCCTAAAGGGCCTGTAATAGGGTGCCAAGTATGGGTGCTTTCGGGTATGTCTCTAAACATGGTAATACTATGGATATGCAGAAGGGATTTGTCACTCAGTAACCCACTGAGAAGATATCACCGGCCACTTGATGAATGTGACTGATAAGAGTGTGGCCACACCCAAACAAGTTGGAAACTTGTTTGTGAGCATCAGTACATTCGGGATCAAGTTAATGTCCGGACACAAAAGAGGGTGATCAATCCATGCCTCTGTGTTGGACACCGATATCAATGACATGGGATGTACAAGTTTAAACTAGAGGGCTATGATATCAGGTAGACTGCCATCTCCATCTTAATTGGGGGTTGCAGTGGCTTGCTAGAGCCCAACTGCAGTCTGCAGGCCAAAGGCCCGCTGCCAACCTAAAGATGGGCCCACAGGATCGTACACATAGAACGATAGAATGTAGACTTAAGGAATCACATGTATACTTGAAGTATACACAGTGGAGGGAGAAGCATGTATATATTAATTATATTATAAAGATCAATTGGATTGGTCATAATAATAAAATTAATATATTCTATTGGCTCTTCATAATTAATTGGATTAATTATGACATTATTTCCTAGGTGGAAATATTCTTATGTATGGGTTTACATATGATTTTATTTTGTGTAGATTTAATTTTAATTTGATGGATTAAATTAATTGTCAAACTAATTTTAATTTGGATGTAAATAATATATTACTTGGAGTAATATATTAAATACATGGGTATATTAAAATTGGGCTTGAAATTAATTTAAACCAGAATAATTAAAATTAGACTGGGCCTAAATTAAAACATGGAAGCCCGCACAGAATAGACAGGAGCCAAGATGGGCCTGAATTCTCTTAAGGAATTCGGCCAACCCTAGGTATGAATACCTAGGGTTAGAGATTTCGGCTAAGCTAATTCTTAGAGCCTCCTAGCTGAATTCTCTAGCTCCTCCCTTCCATTGTTCCGTTTTTCCGACGCTAGCACGGGTTGCATTCGCCAAGCGTTCGTGTACGTGAGAGTGGAGGAATTCTATTTTGAATTCTGCAGTCATCATCCATCTCTAGAAAGAGATTTTTCTGGTAAGAAATTTAATCCCTTTCTATTTAATTTTAAGTTTTTCAATTTCCACTTCAATTGCTCCTGGGACTGGATTTGAGGAAATCATCGCGTTCTTCTGCCTTTATCGGGTGATTTCCGGTGACAAATCCCAACAGTGGTATCAGAGCGGGCTTTTGATCCGTGGAAATTGATTAATTTGGTTGAATCCCTATTTTGAAATTGGATGTTTTTGATTGGGATTCTTGGTATGGGTTTTATGATTTTTCCCATATGTTTTAATACAATGAAAATTAATATTGCATATTGGTTTATTTGTTTTAATTTTGTTGTATTGTTGTAATTCTTGGTGAATTGCTATGGATGATGGTTGGTTATTATTTTTTATTTTAATTCTGTTTTTAAATAAAAAAAAAAAATCGGCCTCCCGGGGTACGGGGCTGCCGGCGGCGGAATCGCCGCCGCCGGCCGCTGCCTGCTGCTGCGCCAGCAGCAGCAGCGGGCTGCTGCTGGGCAGTGGCCGCTGGGCGGCCACTGCTCAACGGCAGTGCCGCTGCAGGTGGCAGCAGCGGGAAGCAGCTAGGCGGCTGCGCCGCTGCTGCTGCTACGGCAACCCCGTTGCCCTAGCTGCAGCGGGCCGGGCCCAGTTTTTTGATTTTGCGGGTTTTAGGGTCCGGGGCCCAGTTTTGAAATTTTAATTGGTTTTAAAATTCGTGTGTTTAAATTTATGTAATTTAAATGCGCATGGTTTCTTGGATGAATTTTATTTCGTTCATGGGATATTAGTTTTGGAAATTAATATGGTTAATGGAAATTGGTTCGGGTAATTTTGGCACAATTACTCGGACGGCTGAATTGGACCCATGGTTTCCCAATTCCAGTGGGAGCAGTTGGACTGCCTGGGCTGGAGGCCCAAAGCCCGTTAAGGGTTAGAACCATGGTGGGCCAAAATTGGCGATTTCTTAATAATGGCTTTGACATAATTTAAATGGGCTTAAATCATGCATTATGACATGCTTTTGAATTGTATGTATTGGATGCATATGAATGGTTGAATGAATGTATGATTGGATGCTATTGGGCCTTTTACGAGATGGGTTGTATTTTTCTTTTGGGTAAATACGGCCTGCGTGTCGTTTTTCTTTTAATGTAATTTTATTTTATTTAAATCAAATTTTATAAAATTTGTAAAAGAAGAAGCCCATGGAGTGGTGAGCCCAAATGGAGGTGCAAGCCCAAATTGGAGGTGCAAGCCCAGAAGGAGAAGATGGAGGCCCGCCTAATATCTGTTTCTAGTATAGGTTTACTAGAATAATATTAGGATGTAATATAGGCCCATAGCAGTCCATTTTAATTTATTTAATCATGTTTTGTATTCATTTGCATGTATGAATGTATGTTCCAATAGCTCATTCACCCGCTTTATGTATGTAAGCCGTTATAATTGAATCTAATAACCAAACGGAAATTACTAAGTCGCTTAAAAGTGCTTCCCTCATCCAAAACCGAATCGAAGTGGGAATAGGCCAGTTGTAGACCATGCCCTTCCAGGATGTACTGGAGTATTGTCACTTTGTATTGGGTCAGAGTATGGGATACTCTAACACTTGGATGGAGGTTTTGACTTAGCGTGGGTAGTAGGATTCTCCTGGCCCTAAGCACAGATGGGTAAGTGCCAACAAGCCCATCAAACCGAGAGTCCCTAGGTTGGGATTAGACGGCGTTCCTACCTAAATAATTAAGGTATAGTTGTACCAAACCCTCGTTTGGCTATATCTTAATGAAATATGGATCTCGGCCCATGAGCCCAACAACTCGGTTTAAATTAATAACTTGATTCATTATTAATTTTATATGGGAACAACAAAGCAAAGCCCTTTATTAACACTCTCAATGTTTTTCTGTGTAGAAACACCCAAATGGCAAACACAAATACCTTATCACTGCGATCAATTCTTGAAAAGGACAAGCTTTCCGGTCCTAACTTTTTAGACTGGTCTAGGAACTTGAGGATAGTTCTAAGACAAGAGTCAAAAGAGTATGTGCTGGAAAGGCCTGTGCCGGCTGCGCCTCAGGGACGTAATCCACCGGCTGCCCAGCTGGAGGAATACGAGGCGCACGTCAAGGACAACCGGGATGTGACATGCCTTATGTTGGCTTGCATGGTCCCCGAACTGCAAAAAAGTTTATGGACCATCAAGCCGATGCTATGATAACAACTCTTAATGAGATGTTTCAAGAGCAAGCTCGTCAGGAAAGGTACCTGACCAATAAGGCATTCCACTCTTGTAAGATGGGGGCCGGGACATCTGTGAGTGCGTACGTGCTCAAGATGAAGGGCTATTTGGATACTTCGGCCCGTCTCGGATCGCCTATCTCTCAAGAGTTGGCGGTGGACACAATCCTCGCGTCCTTGCCGGATTCTTATGATCAGTTCATCCTTAACTATAACATGCAAGGGATGAACCGCACTGTCAGTGAGCTGCATGGGATTCTTAAGCTTACTGAGCAGTCGATCAAGAAGACTCCACCGGTGCTGCTGGTTAACAAGGGGAACGCTCCTCTTGCTAAGGGTAAGGCCAAGGAAAAGGCCAAGGCTAAGGCCAAGAAGGCCAAAGCCAAGAAGGCCAAGGCCCAACCCAAGGCCCAGCAGAAGGCAGGTCCTGAGGAAGTTTGTTTCGGGTGCAGACAGGCGGGCCATTGGAAGAGATCGTGTCCCAAGCTGATGGGACAGCAAAGAAGGGGCCAAGGTGCGTCCCCTTCAGGTATTTATGTTATAGATATTAACCTTACTGTTTCAACATCCTGGGTATTGGATACTGGATGTGGTTCTCACATTTGTTGCAATGTGCAGGGACTTAAGAACAGAAGGTTGCTGGGGTCGGGAGAGGTGGACTTGCGGGTCGGGAATGGAGCAAGGGTTGCTGCCATAGAGATCGGCGAATACCACCTAATGATGCCCAGCGGATTGGTTTTAATTTTAGAACATTGTTACTTTGTACCTGCTATGTGCAGGAATATTATCTCTGTATCAATGTTGGATATTTCTGGATTTGATTTTACTATTAAAAGTGGTCGAATTTCTATATCCAGAGAGGGATTATTTTATGGAGATGCTCTATTAAATAATGGCCTGTATGTCCTGGACTTAAATGAAACCAATCATATCTATAATATAAACACGAAAAGGGTTAATCCTAACGAACTTAATCCAGTCTACCTATGGCATTGTCGTCTCGGCCATATAAACGAGAAGCGCATAGCTAGGCTTCACAAAGCTGGAGTCCTAGGGTCATTTGACTTGGAGTCAATTGATACATGCGAATCATGTTTAAGAGGCAAGATGACAAAGGCGCCTTTTAGCAAAAAGGCTGAAAGGGCCACTGGCTTGTTGGACCTAATACATTCGGATGTATGTGGACCTATGAGCGCAGCGACCAGAGGTGGGCATCTTTACTTCGTCACGTTCACGGATGATTTCAGCAGATATGGCTATGTCTATCTGATGAAACACAAGTCCGAGATCCTTGATAGGTTCAAGGAATTTAGGAACGAGGTACAGAACCAGCTAGGCAGGAATATCAAAGCCCTTCGGTCGGACCGAGGTGGTGAGTATATGAGCCTAGAGTTTGACTCATACTTGAGAGAGCATGGAATAGTTCCACAGCTCACTCCTCCTGGAACACCACAATGGAATGGGGTGTCCGAACGGAGGAATAAGACTTTGTTGGACATGGTCCGCTCAATGATGAGTCAAGCATCTCTCCCAATTAGCTTATGGGGACACGCCCTCGAGACAGCAGCTCTCATATTAAACAATACTCCGACTAAGGCAGCGGAAAAGACCCCATATCAGATATGGACGGGCAAGGAGCCCAGCGTGTCTTTCCTAAGGATTTGGGGATGCGAAGCACATGTCAAGAAATTGACTAGTGGCAAGCTGGAGCCCAAAACCGATAAATGCCTGTTTGTGGGCTACCCTAGGGAAACCAAAGGGTATTACTTCTACAACCCCGCCGAGAACAAGGTGTTCATGGCAAGGAAGGGTCTTTCTGGAAAAGGAGTTCCTTTCCAAGAAAGATAGTGGGAGCATCGTTGAACTCAGGGAAGTTCAAGGTCCACAAGCTCCTGAAGAGGATAGCTCGGAGGCCCAGGTGGAGCTTCCACAAGTGGAGGCACCGAACAAGAACCTAGAAGGTCTGGTAGGGATCGTCGGGAACCGGAGAGGTATTGTTTCCTCGTCACCGATGATCAAACTCTTCTCATCTGGGATGAAGAAGAACCAAAAACCTACCAGGAGGCTATGGCTAGCCCACAGTCTGCGAATTGGCGTAAAGCCATGGAGGCAGAAATGCAATCTATGTACGATAATCAAGTTTGGAACTTGGTTGATCCACCTCCGGGTGCTAAGGTAATAGGTTGCAAGTGGTGTTATAAGCTAAAAGCTGATAATACCTTCAAGGGGCGTCTGGTTGCGAAAGGTTTCAGACAAGTCCATGGGATAGACTATGATGAAACTTTCTCACCAGTAGCCATGCTCAAGTCCATCAGGATACTGCTAGCCATAGCCGCATGGTATGACTATGAGGTATGGCAGATGGATGTCAAAACTGCTTTCCTTAATGGGAAGCTACTCGAGGATGTGTACATGACACAACCTGAGGGTTTTGTCGATCCTAAGTATCCGGGAAGGGTATGCAAACTTCAAAGGTCCATTTATGGACTGAAGCAAGCATCCCGTAGTTGGAACCTAAGATTCAATGAGGCTATAAAGGAATATGGCTTCATACAGAATCTGGATGAGCCTTGTGTGTATAAGAGGACTAGTGGGAGCATTGTCACATTTTTGGTACTTTATGTAGACGACATCCTACTCATTGGAAGCGACATACCTACACTGCAAAGGGTAAAGCAGTGGCTGAGTAAGTGCTTCGCAATGAAGGACTTAGGCGAAGCTGAGATGATCCTAGGGATCAGGATCTATAGGGATAGACCAAATCGGCTTTTGGGCCTAAGTCAGGCTTCGTACATTGACAAAGTTCTGAAAAGATTCAGCATGGGCCGGGCCAAGAAAGGTTTCTTGCCAATGGGCCATGGGCTGAAACTTAGTAAGAAGAACTGTCCTAAAACAAGGGAGGACAGGGAGAACATGAAATTGGTTCCATATGCTTCGGCCATTGGATCAATCATGTACTCCATGTTATGTACGAGACCTGATGTCGCCTTTGCACTAAGTATGACGAGCCGATACCAGCAGGATCCCGGGGAGGATCACTGGAAAGCTGTCAAGGCGATTCTCAAGTACCTTAACCGGACTAAGGATAGCTTCTTGGTGTATGGTGGTCAGGAAGTGCTATCAGTTACTAGGTATACTGATGCAAGCTTCTAGACAGACCAAGATGAGTACCAATCGCAGTCGGGGTATGTATTCTTGCTGAATGGTGGTGCTGTAAGCTGGAGGAGCTCAAAGCAACCAACCATAGCGGACTCTACAACAGAAGCTGAGTACATCGCTGCGTGTGATGCAGCTAAGGAAGCTGTGTGGATGAAGAAGTTTATCACTGAGTTGGGAGTAGTACCAACTATCCAAGACCTAGTCGATATCTTCTGTGACAACAATGCGGCCGTCGCACCAGCTAAGGAGCCCCGGTCACACAAGAACACAAAGCACGTGCTCAGAAAGTTTCACCTCATACGAGAAATCGCGGAGAGAGGTGACATTGCATTGCACAGAGTGGACACCGAGGATAATGTCGCAGATCCATTGACCAAGGTGCTGGCCCAGCCCAAGCACGAGGGTCATACTAGATCTATAGGGATTAGGCCCATGCCTAGTTGGAACTAGTGCAAGTGAGAGATTGTTGGAAATGCCCTAGTCCCGAGGCATTGGTCCTTGTATTTGTACTATACATTTATTGGATTTATGTGTTGTACTCATTTGTGTCATTAATAAAGGCATCAATTCATTTATTATATCTATCTTGTGCAATATATTAAATGAAGTATCCAATGGACATATCTATATCCATGACGACTAGTGTCATGCACTTAGTAGTAAGACCATGGATAGGGTAAACGATATGACCATAAATAGATCCGTAGTCTGTTCCAGTCATGGGAATGAATGGAACAACAGACTATCATTAACCTGGTTGTATGGCAGTGTCTTACCGGTCATTGGACATGGAATGTCAACCATGTTAATGGGTACATGCCTGGGAGCATGGTACTGGATAGATCCACTAAACGAGTAATCCACATGGTATGGTATCACAATGGATTCTCGTGTAGTACTTGTATGGATCCTTTGACCTGACCATATGATGGTGTTACATGTGAAGTCGCATACTTAGGGGTACGCCTAAAGGGCCTGTACTAGGGTGCCAAGTATGGGTGCTTTCGGGTATGTCTCTGAACATGGTAACACTATGGATATGCAAAAGGGATTTGTCACTCAGTAACCCACTGAGAAGATATCACCGGCCACTTGATGAATGTGACCGATAAGAGTGTGGCCACACCCAAACAAGTTGGAAACTTGTTTGTGAGCATCAGTACATTCGGGATCAAGTTAATGTCCGGACACAAAAGAGGGTGATCAATCCATGCCTCTGTGTTGGACACCGATATCAATGACATGGGATGTACAAGTTTAAACTAGAGGGCTATGATATCAGTTAGACTACCATCTCCATCTTAATTGGGGGCTGCAGGGGCTTGCTAGAGCCCAACTGCAGTCTGCAGGCCAAATACCCGCTGCCAACATAAAGATGGGCCCACAAGATCGTACACATAGAACGATAGAATGCAGACTTAAGGAATCACATGTATACTTGGAGTATACACAGTGGAGGGAGAAGCATGTATATATTAATTATATTATAAAGATCAATTGGATTGGTCATAATAATAAAATTAATATATTCTATTGGCTCTTCATAATTAATTGGATTAATTATGACATTATTTCCTAGGTGGAAATATTCATATGTATGGGTTTACATATGATTTTATTTTGTGTAGATTTAATTTTAATTTGATGGATTAAATTAATTGTCAAACTAATTTTAATTTGGATGTAAATAATATATTACTTGGAGTAATATATTAAATACATGGGTATATTAAAATTGGGCTTGAAATTAATTTAAACCAGAATAATTAAACTTAGACTGGGCCTAAATTAAAACATGGAAGCCCGCACAGAATAGACAGGAGCCAAGATGGGCCTGAATTCTCTTAAGGAATTCGGCCAACCCTAGGTATAAATACCTAGGGTTAGAGATTTCGGCTAAGCTAATGCTTAGAGCCTCCTAGCCGAATTCTCTAGCTCCTCCCTTCCATTGTTCCGTTTTTCCGACGCTAGCACGGGTTGCATTCGCCAAGCGTTCGTGTACGTGAGAGTGGAGGAATTCTATTTTGAATTCTGCAGTCATCATCCATCTCTAGAAAGAGATTTTTCTGGTAAGAAATTTAATCCCTTTCTATTTAATTTTAAGTTTTTCAATTTCCACTTCAATTGCTCCTGGGACTGGATTTGAGGAAATCACCGCGTTCTTCGGCTTTTATCGGGTGATTTCCGGTGACAAATCCCAACAATCTCAACGAGATGTTTCAAGAGTAAGCCCATCAGGAGAGGTACTTAATCGCAAAGGCATTCAACTCCTACAGGATGGGAGCTGGGACATCTGTGAGCACTCATGTGCTAAAGATGAAGGGCTATATAAATACCTTAGCCCACCTTGGCACGCCTGTCTCACAGGAGTTGGTGATTGACACTATCCTGGCATCCCTATTGGATTCTTATGACCAGTTTATCCTAAACTATAATATGCAAGGGATGAACCGTGCTGTCAATAAGCCGTACGGAATGCTTAAGCTCGATGAGTAGTCTGTCAAGAAGACTCCACTGGTACTTATGGTTGTTGGGATTAGTCATCAGAAAAATAACATGGCGCAGTGGAAAATACACTGTTTAAACTTTCCTAGAATCCACCTATCGTGTCCAATTACCATTGATTAGAATAAAACCAATTTCAATCAAGAGAGATTAACTCACTGGATTCATCTCTGCTAGAGACTGCTACAGAATTGTTTCTTGAAACTGTGATCTCCAAAGTCTGATGCATGATCAACTATTGAGCGGGAACTAGTGCTAGTTGAAGACGTGAAGGAATGGAGGATTAATGCTGGGATTTTCTGCTGTTTTGGGGCTGCTATTGGTGGTTGAAATTTCTAGCAATTAATTAGGGTTGAATTAGGTTTTTCTTCCTAAAGTGTGCCCATCTATAGACACCTTGTCTAATTGGGTTTTAATTAGGTTAATTAAACCCAAGCCCACCAGGATTATAAGTACATAAATAAACTTTAATTAAAAAGTATATACTATGTTATTTAATTCCATTTGGCTAAATTTAATTACCTCTAAATAAAATTAAATCACACTAAAGTAAATACAATACATGTATTTAATTTTCCTACTTAGGAAAATTGTTTAATTAATTGTTTACTTTATGAAATTCAATTAATTGATAAATTAATTAATTACATTATGTAAACTTATCAATTAAATTAAATTCAACCCAATGTTAATTAATTACCCTGACACCGAATGTCAAATAATTAATTAACGCATTCCTTCCAATATACATTACATGTACAATTTCTATAAGTTCCGGCTCAGTTGATCTATGTGCACTATCCTATGGGTTTGTCTTTATGTTGGCAGTAGGCCCAAGGCCCATAAACTGTAAGTGATTTCCAGGGTTTAAGGTGTGCATCGGATTTCTGAGCTTTTACCCCGGCTCTTGCTAAAGCCGTGCGGCTCTAGTGGTTAAACAAAGTTGCTCCCCGGCTCTTGCTAGAGCCGTGCAACTCTAGCTTTTAAGCTAGAGCCAGGCTGCTCTAGTGGTTGAAGCCAAGTTGCTCTGCAAAGCAGAGCAACTTGGCTTGGTAGAAGAGATTTTGGGGTAAAAATCAGAGAAAGTCAGGTGGCCATTTAATGTTTGAAATGATATGTGTGAGAAGAGTATGAAAAGAAAAAAATAAAATTGGAAAAGGAGGAGAGGCTTTTCAATCTCTTAGGCAGAACTTAGAAAAAAAAAAAAAAAAGAAACAGAGAGATAAAAAAGAAGCAGAGAAAAAGAAAGGTGGAGACCGAAACCAAGCAACTAAGTGAGGACCCAGAAACATAAGGACTAAGACTTGAAATCAATCTAAAAACATCAAACACAATTTGCTTAACCTTGGCATATTGGTTTGGGATCACTTCAGAATCTTTTTGGGTTGTTTCGGATCGAATTTTTGTTTCTGGCTGGTTGAGCTCCTAGGACAAATTCCATGCTTTCATGAGCTTCTAGGATAAATTCCCTGCTTTTAATCCATTTCTTGATGTTCAAAGCATCAAAAAAACATCAAGGTAAACTCTAAGAGGCCTTAAACCTATTTCCATTGTCTTTTCTGTGCGTTTTCTTTGTTTTTACAATTTTCGGAAACCGAATTGCCTGAATAGAGTCGGGCGGCTGTGTTCTTCATGAACATAGCCGAACGGATGTGTTCATGATGAATAGAGTCGGGCGTCTGGTACCCAGAGCCGCGGCTCTGTTCTGTAGAGACGGATTTTCGAATCATCCTGATCGGCCGAAAACAGTCCGTTTTCCATTTTGTGCATTCTGTTGTGATCAATTTCCACCCAAATCCATCCATATGTTATAAAGTTTTGGTTTTTGGATTTCTATACGTACGGATATTAGGGTTTTAGGTTTTCCCGGGGTTTTATTTTCTATGTTTCGGGGTTATTTTATCCAAATCGGATCTGTAGTCCAGCATTAGCGGACCCCCAAACCTTATAAAATCCCCAGAAAATATTGAAATGAGTAAACGATATTTTCACAAATGTTTTTGGTGTGTTTATTGCATTTTGGACCCTAAATGGATGTTGAATTTAGGAACCCGCACGAACGGAACCCTGGATTCCGGGGATAACAGACCCACAAAATGGAAATTTACATGTAACCGAGCTAAATGTTTTCCAAAAAAAATGATTTTCCAGCACAAAAATTACAGGGAGTTTCAAAACCGCTTTCCAGGTCTAACCGATCTGACCAGTCGGGTCGACCCAGTTGCTCTTTAAATGAATGCCCCCATTTGCTAAATTCATAATTTTGTCCTATTTGAGTCTTATATGTGTGTGCAATATAAACTGTGCTAACCAACTTGTTTTGTAGCCTTTATTTTTATTATTTTTGTTGTATTTGATAGATTATCCCGTGTATTTCTAGGCGGTTGTAATTTTTAGATCCTCGTGTACTTAGGCGATTGTAAAGTGAAGACGAGGGTTTTTATCTTTTATTCGATTGGGTTGTATAATCGGCCTCTATTATTTTCTTGTATATTTTGGATGTATGCTTTATCTTTCTGCAATTTATTTTTTGAATTTTGCTTTAATATCGGCTGATTAATATAAACAAATTAGGGTTAGAGAAAGATAATAAAGCGAATTAAATATGGTAATATAAATTGTAAAGTGAAAGCAAGCTAGAGGTTAAAGTAAGTCACTTGCCCGAACCCCAAATCTCTGGATTAGGTACAGTAGTCTGTCCTCAATAGGGAGCTGTGCCAGAATTTTCCGGATGAGCTAATCTAGGTGGCGACTCTGTCACTGATCTCAGGAGTTAAGTTTTGAGGTCTTTAAGTTAAAACGGGAAAATGTTTTCTATAAAGGAATTTCCAAATCAAATCAATGGTTTTCCTAGCTCAAAATAAAAGAAACCCATTTTTAGCAAAATAAAAAAAAAGAACGAAAACGTTTACCCCGGTTCGCTTCATAGCATCCCTTCAACTTTTAAAAGGTCGTCCGCTCATAGTCCGAACACAAAAGAGGTTGATAATACCATGACTTGGTGTTGGACACCGATATCAATGACATGGGACATATAAGTTAGACTTTATGACTTTTGTTAGACTGCAGTTACCATCTTAATTAGGGGTTGTAGTGGCTTGCTAGAGCCCAACTACAGACTGTGGGCCATGGGCCCACTGCCAACAGAAAGATGGGACCATAGGATCGTACATATTGAATGTCTGAACCAGTACTTAACGAGTCATCTATATACTTAGAGTATATTAATATGAGAGGAGGAATTTATTGATTAAATTATAGGTCACTTGGATTGATAAAAAATAATATAATCAATAGTCATTGGGTTCCATAGAATTAATTTGACAAATTAATTTTATGCTTTTATTTCGTGGGAGGAAATATAATTAATATATATATAGGTTTATATATATTATCTCTTAAGTAATGTCTAATTAATTATTGGGTTAATTTAATTAGGCAAATTAAATTTAATTGACTTGGTATGAATTATATCATATGGTGTAATTTAATTCATACATGTATGATTAAATTAAGTTTAAATTAAATTATAACCTAAGGTAGTTAACCAAGACCTAGGGTTAAGAGAGTATAAATACTCACTTAAGAGAACCAAAAACTCTAACCCATCTTTGGAAGGTTGAAAATTTCGGCCCCCTTCCTCTCGTCTCTCTCGGTTCTTCTGATCTGACACTAGCATGGGTGCTGCTTCGTTAAACGTTCGTGTACGTGACCATGGTGGAGATCTAAATTGATTTTTGCAGCCATCTCTAGAGGAGACTTGTAAGGTGAGATCAATTCCTTTGTTCTTGTCTTTGATTTTTTATTTCATTTTCATAATCACTTAGGCACGGATTCTAGAAAATTTGAATTGGCTTTCGCTGCCATTAGTTTGATTTTCTATGATGAATCCCAATAGTCGTATCAGAGCCAGGTTATGATCCAATGGAATCTCTAATCGGTTGCATCCTTTTTTATTTTGAAATTGGTTTTTTTTTTTGGATTATTATTGGATTGGGTATTTTGGATTTTTCCCAATGATTTCACAAATTGAAAACTCAATGGATATGGGTTTATTGCGTTCTTGATTTTCTGTTTGTGATTATTTGTTGGTTTTAATTGTTTCATTTAAAAAAAATCTATGGGGCTCTATACGGGCAACTGAGTTGCCGGTAGCGAGCCATCGTGGTAGAAGCAGCCGCTGCCTACTGCTATCGAGGCTAGCAGTTGTTACTGGGCAGTGGCTGCTACCTCTAGCAGTGGCAGCAGGCCGGGGTATTTTTGGATTTTGTAGGTTTTTGGTTGCAAGCGCAGTTTTCATTTTATGGTTTTAATTCATGTGTTTAAAATTTGGAAATTTTAAATGCGCATGGTTTCTTGAATGAAATTTTATTTTGTTCATGAATATTAATATGGTGTAATGAAATCGGTTTGGTTTTTCTTGGCACGATTAGCCAAATGGCAAGAATCAGATTCATGGTTTCCCAATTCCATTGGGAGCATTGTTCAGCCTTGGGCTGGATGCCCAAAGCCGTTAAGGGTTAGACCCACCATGGGCCGAATCGATAATTTCTAAATAATGGCTTATGACATAATTAATTGGAATTATTTCATGCATTATGACATGTAAATATTTGATGTTATAGATTACATGCTAATTTTGTATGATATAAATGTTTGAATGGATGTCATTGGGCCATATTATGAAGTTGGGTTGTATTTTAGTTTGGGTAAATACGGCTTGCATGCCATTTTTCTTTTTTATGTAATTTTATTTATTTCATTATTATAAAATTTTGTAAAGAAGGAGCCCGTTGGAGAGGCGAGCCCAGAAGGAGATATGGAGGCCCACTTGGTGTTTTGCTAGTATAGGTTTACTAGACATATATTAGGATGTAATCAAGGACCATGACACTCCATTATTATCTTAGACAATTTTTTTATTTACATGTTGATACTTTGATCTCGTTCCATCTTTACCCGCCTTATGCATATAAGCTGTTATTAAATTGAATCTTTAAACAAATGGAAATTACTAAGTCACTTAAAAGTGCTTCCCTGATCCAAAACCACCTCGAAATGGGTGTAGGCCAGTTGTAGACCGTGCCCACGCCAGATGCACTGGAGTATCGTCATCTTGAATTGGGTTTGCTATAGGTTACTCCAACACTTGGATTGAGGTTTTGATTGGCATGGGTAGTATGATTTTCCTAGGCCTAACCACAAATGGCTAAGTGCAAATAGGCCCGTCAAACGAAGAGTCCCTAAGTTGGGATTGTACGGTGTTCCTACCTAAATAATTGGGGTAGAGTTTTTCTAGGCCCCATCTGGCTATATCTTGATAAAATATGGATCTTGGCCCACTAGCCCAACAACTTGACTTAATTAATAACATGGATTCATTATTAATTATATGTGAGAAATAACTTAAAGACCTTTATTAATACTTTTTAATTTTCTATGTAGTTCTCAAATGGCAAATAATATGTTGTCATTGCGTTTGCTCCTCGAAAAGGACAAGCTTTCTGGGCTAAATTTCTTGGACTGGTCTAGGAACTTAAGAATAGTTCTAAGACAAGAGTTTAAGGAATATGTGCTAGAAAGGGTTGTACCACCTGCACCTACAGGGCATAATCCACCGGCTACATTGCTGGAGGAATATGAGGTGCATGTAAGGCACAACTGGGATGTGACTTGGCTTATGTTCACATGCATGGTCCCTGAACTGCAAAATCAAGTGGAGATGAAAGCCTTTGCTATGATGGCATATCTCAACGAGATGTTTCAAGAGTAAGCCCATCAGGAGAGGTACTTGATCGTAAAGGCATTCAACTCCTACAGGATGGGAGCTGGGACATCTGTGAGCACTCATGTGCTAAAGATGAAGGGCTATATAGATACCTTAGCCCACCTTGGCACGCCTGTCTCACAGGAGTTGGTGATTGACACTATCCTGGCTTCCCTATTGGATTCTTATGACCAGTTTATCCTAAACTATAATATGCAAGGGATGAACCGTGCTGTCAATAAGCCGTACAGAATGCTTAAGCTCGATGAGTAGTCTGTCAAGAAGACTCCACTGGTACTTATGGTTGTTGGGATTAGTCATCAGAAAAATAACATGGCGCAGTGGAAAATACACTGTTTAAACTTTCCTAGAATCCACCTATCGTGTCCAATTACCATTGATTAGAATAAAACCAATTTCAATCAAGAGAGATTAACTCACTGGATTCGTCTCTGCTAGAGACTGCTACAGAATTGTTTCTTGAAACTGTGATCTCCAAAGTCTGATGCATGATCAACTATTGAGCGGGAACTAGTGCTAGTTGAAGAAGTGAAGGAATGGAGGATTAATGCTGGGATTTTCTGCTGTTTTGGGGCTGCTATTGGTGGTTGAAATTTCTAGCAATTAATTAGGGTTGAATTAGGTTTTTCTTCCTTAAGTGTGCCCATCTATAGACACCTTGTCTAATTGGGTTATAATTAGGTTAATTAAACCCAAGCCCACCAGGATTATAATTACATAAATAAACTTTAATTAAAAAGTATATACTATGTTATTTAATTCCATTTGGCTAAATTTAATTACCTCTAAATAAAATTAAATCACACTAAAGTAAATACAATACATGTATTTAATTTTCCTACTTAGGAAAATTGTTTAATTAATTGTTTACTTTATGAAATTCAATTAATTGATAAATTAATTAATTACATTATGTAAACTTATTAATTAAATTAAATTCAACCCAATGTTAATTAATTACCCTGACACCGAATGTCAAATAATTAATTAACGCATTCCTTCCAATATACATTACATGTACAATTTCTATAAGTTCCGGCTCAGTTGATCTTTGTGCACTATCCTATGGGTTTGTCTTTATGTTGGCAGTAGGCCCAAGGCCCATAGCCCCTAATTAAGACAGGGATGCATTAGTTTTTAGAAGACACTCACCTGGTAGTAATCTCATAGTGTCCTTTGCCAAACGATATCATTATGAATAAATAAGAGGCATGGTGTCTGTCATCCTCTTCTGTTGTTTATTATATCTCTTGATCTTGAGTTGACTGATTAATCAAATAAGCACAAACTTACTTGTGTATGGCCATACACTTATCAATCCCACTCATCAAGTGGCCAATGATATCATCTCGGTGTTACCCGAGTGGCAATTCCATCACTTCATCACCAATATCAATATGTTCACCGGTCCACCCAATCATACCCATATTTAGCATCCTTTTACAGACCTGTTAGGCATATGTCAAAGTGAACCAGATTCCATATTGATACTATAATGAAATCTGGTCTGAGGACAAAAGAGACCTACTCAAGAAAGACCTATGACGCGACAACTATGTGGCTTTCTTGTGCAGATCGATCCAGTCCCATGTCAACGACATGTACCTGTATTCATGACTGACAATGCAAGTACTATGGCTAGTTCAGAACTACCATACAGTCATCGAATATACAAGTTTGTGGTTCTATTCGTTCCCACTATTACAATAGACCTGTGATAGGTTTTATGATTATCAATCAATGGATACTCTACTCATAATATGGCACAAGATATAAATGAAATATATTAGTTGCCTTTATTAATGTGACGCAAATAATGTATTCATACAATGAGTCTTAATGTATAATACAAAACACAAGAATACAATGCCCTAAGAACTAGGGCACACCAATAATCTCCGACTTTCACTAGTTCCAAGTGGCATTGCCCTAATTCCTATAGATCTGATATGACCATCGTGCTATGTTTGCGGCAGCGCCTTGGTCAACAGATCAGTGACACTATTCTTGGTGTCAACCCTCTACAATGATATGTCAGCTCTGTTCATGATCTCCCGAATGAGGTGAAACTTTTTGAGCACATGTTTGGATCTCTTGTGTGACTGGGGCTCCTTAGCTTGTGCAATGGCCTCGTTGTTGTCACAGAAAACATCGACTAAGTCTGGGATAGTAGGTACTACTCCTAACTCAGCTTCCATTGTAGAGTCTACAATGGTTGCCTGCTTTGAGGACCTCCAACTAATGGCACCACCATTCAGGAGAAAAACATTATCAGACAATGACTGATTCTCATCCTCATCGATGTCAAAGCTTGCATCAGTGTAACCTGACACTACTTGCTCATCTTGACCTCCATACTCTAAGAAAGCATCCTTCGTCCTATTAAGGTACTTCAGGATTGCCTTGACAGCCTTCTAGTGTTCCTCCCCGGGGTCCGACTGGTACCGGTTAGTCATACTTAGTGCAAACATGACATCAGGCCTCGTACATAACATGGAAGACATGATGGATCCTATAGCAGATGCATAAGGGACGTTTTCCATGCTCTCCCGGTCCTTCTTTGTTTTAGGACCATCTTTCTTACTCAGCTTCAACCCATGGTGCATAGGCAAGAATCCTTTCTTTGCCTTGTCCATGCTGAATCTTTTTAGAACCTTGTTAATGTACATGGCCTGACTTAGTCCTAGAAGCCAATGAGATCTATCTCTATAGATCCTGATCCCTAAAATCATCTCAGCTTCGCCTAAGTCCTTCATTGAGAAGAACCTACTCAACCATTGCTTAACACCTTGCAGTGTTGGTATGTTGCCTCCAATGATAAGGATGTCATCAACATACAACACTACGAAGGTGGAAACGCTCCCACTAACCATCTTATACACATAGGGCTCATCAGGATTCTGTGTGAAGCCATATTCTGTAATGGCCTCATTGAATCTCTAATTCCATTACCTCGATACTTGCTTTAATCCATAAATGGATCTTTGAAGCTTGCATACCTAGTTTGGATACTTTAGATTGATAAAACCCTCAGGTTGTGTCATGTACACATCCTGGAGTAGCATTCCATTAAGGAAAGCGGTCTTAAAAGCCATCTGCCATATCTCATCATCATACCATACAGCTATGGCTAGTAGTATCCTAATGGATTTAAGCATAGCTACTGGTGAAAAGGTTTCATCATAATCAATTCCTTGAACTTGCCTGAATCCTTTTACCACCAATCACCCCTTGAAGGTGTTGTCGGCCTTTAACTTGAAACACCACTTGCAATCTATCACCTTTGCACCCGGAGGTGGATCCACCAAGTTCCAAACTTGGTTATCGTGCATAGATTGCATCTCAGCCTCCATGGCTTTGTGCCATTGATCTGAGTGTGGGCTTTCAACAGCCTCGTGATATGTCTTGGGCTCCTCTTGTTCAATGACCATAAGGTCCCCATCATCAGTCACGAGTAAGCCATACCTCTCTTACTGATGATGTGTCCTACCAGACCTTCTAAGGTCCTCTGCAACCAGTTCTGGTTCCTTAATTTCTTGAGTAGTCAGATCGGTTCCCGAAGCATCCTCAGCAGTAGCTGCAGAAGTTTATGAGTCTTGAACTTCTAAAAGTTCAACATTACTCCCACAGTCTCTCTTAGGAAGGAATTCCTTCTCCAAGAAAACTGCATTTCTAGCTATGAAAAATTTATTTTCCGCCGAATCATAGATGTAATAACCCTTAGTTTCCTTAGGGTAACCACAAATTAGCACTCGACAGATTTGGACTCGAGTTTGCCACTTATTAATTTCTTAACATGTGCATCACAGCCCCAAATCTTCAAGAAGGAAACATTGGGCTTTCAGCCCTTCCATAGTTCATATGGTCTTCCCTCAACTGCCTTGCTTGGTGTATTATTAAGAATGTAAGAAGATATCTCTAAAGCATATCCCCAAAAGGAGACAGGGAGTGTAGCATGACTCATCATCGAGCGGACTATGTCTAGCAAGGTCCTATTCCTCCATTCTGACACTCCATTCCACTAGGGTGTTCTAGGATGAGTGAGTTAGGATACAATCCCACACTCTCTCAAAAATGAGTCAAACTCTTGGCTTAAATATTCACCCCTTCGGTCAGACCGAAGTGCTTTTATTTTCTTGCTAAGTTGGTTTTCTACTTGATTCTTAAAGTCCTTGAACCTTTGAAGAGTCTTAGACTTATGCTTCATTAGATACACGTAACCATATCTGCTAAAGTCATCCATGAAGGTGATGAAGTACAAAAAACTAGATCTAGCACTAGTGCTCATTAGGTCACATACATCGGAATGTATCAGTTCCAATAGCTCTGAGGCCTTTTCAGTAGTCTTGCTAAAAGGCGCCTTTATCATCTTGCCTCTCAAACAAGATTTGCATGTGTCATAAGACTGGATATCAAATGACCCTAACACTCCATTAGAGTGAAGCCTAGCTATGCGCTTCTTGTTTATGTGGCCAAGTCGACAATGCCAGATGTAAGTAGGATTAATTTCATTTTGTTTAATCCGTTTAGTATTTATGTTATAGATTGAACTTTCACATTTTAGATCAAGGATATATAAGCCATTTTCAAGAAATGTTGTTCCATAAATAATATTGCCACATTGCATAGAAATTCTACCATGTCCAATATTAAATATGAAACCTGAAATATCCAATAAAGAAACAGAAATAATATTCCTATGCATCGCAGGTACAAAATAACATATTCTTAGTTCCAAAACAAGTCCACTAGGGATCTCTAAGAAATAATCTCCGATCTCTATGGCCTGAACCTGAGCACCATTTCCGACTCAAAGATCTACTTCTCCAGATCCTAGTAATCTCCTATTTCTTATAACGTGCACATTTGAACAAATGTGACATCCACATCCAGTGTCCAAGACCCAAGATCTAGAAATAGCCAGATTAATCTCAACAACATAAATACCTGAAGTGGCAGTTTTGCCCTTCAGTTGCTTCATTAGCTTTGGACATGAGCTCTTCCAGTGCCCTTTCTCATGACACTCATGGCAGACATCGTCAGGAGAAGCAACCATTGCTTTAGGTTGGGCCACCACCTTTTTGCCCTTAGCCTTGACCTTTTGGGCCTTACCCTTGGCTTTAGATCTGGCCTTTCCCTTACCAATGGACGTATTGCCCTTGTTCACCAGAAAAACTTTAGGAGTCTTCTTAAGAGACTGCTCAGCAAGCTTGAGCATGCCATGCTGCTCAACAACCGATTTATCAACCCTTGCATATGGCAGTTCGTGATAAACTGGTTGTAAGACTTAGGAAGTGACCCCGAGAATAATGTCTGCTGCTAAGTCCTGTGGAACTGGTGAGCCAAGGTGGGCAAGTGTATCAATATACCCCTTCAAATTTAGCACATGAGTGCTAACAGAAGTCCCGACTACCATTGCAGTCGTGCAAAGTGCCTTAGTTGTCTGGTAACATTCCTGACGAGCCTGATCTTAGAACATCTTTCTAAGTTGATCCACTTGTCATAAGCATACTCGTCCATGAACTGCTTCTGAAGATCAAAAGCCATGGTACCTAGCATGAGGCACGAGACATCTCGGTCATCCCTCACATGTCGGTTGTACTACTCCACCATCGCCGTGGTGACGCCTCGACCTACGGTAGGGCCAGCTGGTAAAGGAGTATTTAGTACATACTCCTTGGACTCTTGTCTAAGAACTATTTGTATGTTCCTAGCCCAGTCCAGGAAGTTAGCCCCCAAAAGCTTGTCCTTCTCTAAGAGTGACCTAAGTGAGAGTGAGTTGTTGTTTGTTGCAGCCATTTAAATTGCTTAAGTGAAATGGGATTATCTACATGGAAGAAATCATTACTTAAATTAGAAATAAAGGACTTTATGCCAATTCAAATTAATAATCCGATTTTAATTTGTTCGTAGGTGATGTTAATTGGCTGACGTGACCAAGATCCACAACTTATCAATGACTTGCCAAACTAGAGCTTGCTAACCAACCATTGATTCGTTTGCTAGGACAACCTATCCAATCGTTCTATGAAGGACTCTTGGTTTGATAAGCTTATTGACACTTTACCGATCTGTGCTTAGGGCCTGCTCTGAGCTAATGCTAACCATGTTGAGTCAAACCACCATTCACATGTTAACCATACCAAGTATCCTAACCGTCGACGGCCCATCAAATACTACAATGTACCCAGCTAAGGCATGGCACACATTGCAGCATCAATGGGAGGAAAAGGTGTGACTGTGGGAAGCACTTTTAAACGAATCAATGTTTTGATTTCCAGATAAAATTAAGTGATATGGCTTAGCATGCATAATCGTGGTTTAGGATAATCAGGGCCTTCCTCCATACTTGATGCAATTACAATAATTTTGTAAAATAAAATCTATTCTAAAATTACATCACAACAAAAGAAATGGCACGTAGGCCATATTTCCCAAAATCAAATTACAACCGATAAGAATTTAGGGCCCATAGAACTTAACATCACATTTCAAACAAAGTACCTGTCATGTACATATATACCAATATGATGCATGATCATGACATTCCAAATTATAAATATAAATGTTAAGCTGAGTTACTTAGGATGAAATCGCCAATTTTAATAAATGTGACTAAGGCCCATAAAGGCCCAAAGGATAATATCCATCAATGCAAAATTAACAATTTTGCTCCCACTAGAATTTGGGTTGTCACAAATTTAAAATTTAGCTCTCCCAATTTTAACCGGTGCCATGTTTTATTGGGCCAATTTCACAAAGTCCATATTCAATTTAATATGCAAAGAACTAAATTAAATATGCAGCCAACAAAATAAACAATTTAAATACAAATTAATTAAAAAAAATTTAATTTGATTTGCATTAGGGTCCGAGAAAAAAAAAATACCCTCAAAATCCAAAACCAGACTCGAACCCCGCGCACGGCAGCCTGCTGCCAGCAGCAGCCAAGCTGCCACCAGTGGCAGCATTTGGCCATAATTGGAATCGCAAATTGCAATTCCAATTTTGGCCAAACCATTAATTTTTTTTAAATCGTAAAAAAAAAAAAAAAAACAGCAATCAAATAAAATCAATGATCAATAAAACAATAATTTTAGATGGAAACTGTGAGCGGACGACGCGTTTTCGACTGGACGCGGGACTCCCTTTCGGAATGGGGCGCCTCGATCTCGGGCGGGCCCCTCCCTTGCATGGGGTTTTTATAATGGAAATTTGCGTTTTGGAAAATAATGGAATTAGTGCATAAAAGAACCGAGACCTAAATCTCGATGAATATTGTAGAGTCGCCACCCGGCTCAGCTCAACCGAGAAATTCTTATGCAGCTGAACCGGACGAACGGTTGCTACACTATCCAGAGATTCGGGTCCGGACAAGTCCCTTATTTCGTGTCTAATTAAAATAAATATTGCTAGTGTTCTCGAATGGTATTTCAAAATCTACAGTCAATTTTATTGAATATAAAAGGCATACAGCGCGCATAGAAATAGTTAGTACAAAAATAAAGAAAAGAAATGAATATTAATTGGCTTGCAACCAAATCGAATGGAAAAATAAAAACTCTCGCCTCACTTATACAATCACTTATAATACACGAGAATCTAGAAAAATACAACCGCCTAATATACACGATTTAATCTATTAAATTACATCCAAAATAAAAATAAAAAGAAATTAAAACCTGCAAAATAGAAGGTTAGCATAATTTATACGGCATGCCACAAGTTGGACTCAAACAGACAGAATTGGGAAACCAAGAAATGGGGACATGCATTTAGGGGATAACCGGGTTGGCTCGGCTAGCCGGCCCGGTTAGACCTGGAAAACATTTTTGAAACGTCCCTGTATTTTTTCGTTTTGTGGGAAAATCATTTTGAAAACAATTTTACCGGTTTACATGCATTTTTCATATGTTAAATGGGTCGGTTTTCAGGAGAACTGGGTCTCCATCGTTGAATTGATCTAAATGCAAATTTACCAGAAAATTGAATCTATGGCCGTGATGCACACAACAAAATTCATTTTGATGATTTTTGGGGTTTTCTAATTTTTTGGGATTTTTTAGGGATAAAAACTGAAATTTTGATTCTAGAACAAGGATTACAGTCGTACGACTATAGTTTACAGTCGTGCGACTGTAATCAGTCCAGGATCAGAATTTCGCCAAAAATTCATTTTGGATCAAAAACTGAAGAAAATCGACTGGAAATTAAGAACAGTCGTACGACTGTTCATGAAAACCAAGAACAGTCGTATGACTGTTCTTAATTTCCAGGAACTGAAATACGAAAATGCAGCAAAAACGCACAAAACTCACTTCAAACACCCAGAAAGCGAGGAAAAGTGTAAGGAAAAGAAGTGTCTACCTTTTTAGAAGCTATTCCAAGTCGTTTTGACCCCTGGCGTCGGTCCGATCCTAACAAATTCGCACTTTTTTCCTTTGGAATGGAAGTTGAGAGCTTTTTGTCCAAAATCCAAATTGCAAGGGATTCTGATGGTTTAAGTCCGAATTCTTGATTTAGTTGTGAAGTTGATTGATTAACCTAGAGATTTCTAACAAATTTTAACTTTAATTTCGAGAAATTAAAGAAAATAAGAGAGGAGGAAAATGAGTTTTTTGTGGTTTTCTTTTTCTCTCTCTTCTCTTTCTCTCTCTAAGTTTCTTCTCACCAGAAATCTCCTCCCCCCTTTTTTTCTCCTTTCTCTTCTATTTCTGCCCTCTTTTTCCTACTTGCTTGCTGCAAAACCGGAGCAATTAATGCTCATCCTCTCTCTCTTCCATTTTCTGTTGCAGGGGTATGGGCTTCTGCAATTTTCCGACATTACAGTCGTACGACTGTAATGATAGTCGTGGCGACCTTTTTTTTTTTTTTTTTTTTAGTATAGAAAATTCCGGCGCTTACAGCTGCCCCTCGCGTGATCAAATTCGACATCTGGCTACAGGCCTATAATACCTGTGATGATGAATTTGAGAGCGTGAATTAAAGCGCCGCGAACACTGGAATGAATCTTCTGAGGAGATTGGCCGATAACGGGTCTAGGTTACCCGAGGTGATGCTTGGGAGGAAATAAGTCTACATTAGGTCTAAGTTACCCAAGACGAATTTTATGAAGAAATTGGCCGATACCGGGTCTATGTTACCCGAGGCGAGTTGATGAAGAAATTAGCCGATACCGGGTCTATGTTACCCGAGGCGAGTTGATGAAGAAATTGGCCGATACCGGGTCTATCTTACCCGAGGCGAGTTGATGAAGAAATTAGCCGATACCGGGTCTATGTTACCCGAGGCGAGTTGATGAAGAAATTGGCCGATACCGGGTCTATGTTACCCGAGGCGAGTTGATGAAGAAATTAGCCGATACCGGGTCTATGTTACTCGAGGCGAGTTGATGAAGAAATTGGCCGATACCGAGTCTATGTTACCCGAGGTGAGTTTTGCTGGGGGAATAGATGAAGTTGATCTGGGTCGATACCGAGTTTACATTACTCGAGGCGGATCTGCTGGGTAAAGTTGAGATAATGGAGCGGACCTGGGCCGATACCGAATTTACATTACTCGAGGCGGATCTACTGACTTGCTGAGGATATTAAGGTGGGGATGAATTCCTACATTTAAAATGGCAAGTCTTCATTCCTTGATCGAGAGATTTTTAAGCAAAAATTTTTGCCCCTTCGATCAAGAATGAGGACTAGCCGGGGATAAGTAATTAATATATGCAATGTATGGATGCATGATGATGTATATGTACATGTATAGATTTTCGGTTATTGAACGTTTCTGTCTTCCGCTGAGGAGATATGTTGTGCCCCTGGTTGATTTTACTTTTCTCGGGGTATTGTTTGGTGATTATCAAAGGAATGAGGTGACTGTTGGGGAAATGATCGTAGTATTCCTTGTAGAGATTCCGCTGGGGAAGAGTGTGGCAGCTCGACTGGGGACACAATTGTGGTGTTTTTTTTTTTTTTCAAGTGCTCTAATTTTTGCCTGGGTTGCCCAACTCAGGTTTTCAACCCAGCGAGCCGCTCTAACTTTTGCCTAAGGCGCCTTTTCGGTTTTCACCTTAGCGAGCTTTTCATATGCCCTAACTTTTGCCTAAACTGCCCGGTATGGGTTTTTCAGCTTAGCGGGCCGCTCTAATTTTTGCCTGAGGTGCCTTTTTGGTTTTCACCTCAGCGAGCTTTCTCTCTAATTTTTTTTTTTTTTTTTAAAACGGTGTCATGACCCTTTATTACTCGTTTGGGAAGATGAACTGGACTTTAGAGGGCGATAAGAGATTTTAAATTGCATGTATTTAATACATTTTCATTTGTCAAATAATGCGATGATATTGATCAGTTGAATGCAAAGTGCTTTCTTTGAATGTGTGTTTATGCAAGACAACTTTGTTTGTGCATTTGTCATAACCCTGCAAATATATTTAAACAAACACTTCACTTTATTGATGAAGTCAAAATGAGTACATTTGAAACAAGTTGGTTCCTAAATGGTACAGATTCCACACTGAGCCAGAATCCGTCACCAGTCGTCCTTTTCAGGTTTTCCGACTAATTATTTTCTCTCGTGTCTTAACTTTTGCTTAGACCGCTCTTTTCGAGTTTTCAGCCTAGCAGACCTCACCTTCTCTCTCTTTTTTTTTATACATGATAGAGCTTTAGCCTGTCTTGGTTGATCGGGTTGGTGAACTCATTCCCATCCATGTCCATAATGCGGACAACGCCTTTTGATAACACCTTCTTCACCACATAGGGTCCTTCCCAGTTAGGTCTGAACTTGCCCCTAACATCAACATTTGAAGGCCTTAGTTGCTTTAGAACCAAATCTCCTGCTTTCAACTACCGCTTGGAGTATTTCACATTTCGATTATAGGCTCTAGCCATTCTGCACTGATACATCTGCAGGTGATCCAGTGCTTTTAGTCGCCTTTCATCTAATGCTGCCAACTGTTCATACCTGGCTTGAACCCATTCAGTCTCTGGTAATTGAGCTTCCAGGGCAACTCTAAGTGACTTGAGTTCTATTTCCACTGGCAACACCGCTTCCATTCCATATACCAAGGCATAAGGAGTTTCTCCTGTTGGCGTTCTGACACTGGTTCTGTAACCCCAGAGAGCATAAGGCAGTTTATCGGCCCAATCCCTGTAAGTGGTTACCGTTTTTGATAAGATCTTCTTTATTGCCTTGTTAGCTGCTTCTACTGCACCATTAGCCTGTGGTCTATATGGGGAGGACTTATGATGTTCAATTCCATGCTCTGCAAATAGCTCAGCTGTTGCCCCTTGAAACTGTACTCCATTATCAGTTACTATGTGGTGAGGAATCCCATACCGAGTGAAGATATTCTTCTGGATTAACTTGACCATGTGCTTGGCTGTCACATTAGAGAAGGATTCTGCTTCGACCCATTTGGAGAAATAATCAACTGCTACAACTATGAATCTGTGCCCATTAGATGCAGCTGGATGAATTTCACCAATCATATCTATCCCCCATGCTGAGAACGGCCAAGGAGACGCTAGATTCTGAAGTTCAAGTGAAGGAAGGTGACTAATGTCTGCATAGATCTGACATTCATGACATCTCTTCACTTTTCTTACACAATCTGCTTGCATCGTCATCCAGAAATAGCCTTGTCTCATGATCTTTCTGGCCATGGCAAGTCCATTCATATGTGGCCCACAGGATCCTGCATGTACCTGCTGCATCACATCTTCTGCTTCTTGTTCTGTTAGACACCTCAAAAGAACTCCATGTGTTGTTCTTTTGTACAGCTTATCCTCGAAGATTCTGAATTGACTAGCCAGTTTTCTCAGTGTCAACTTATCAGCAGCACTGGCCTCTTTTGGGTACTTTCCCTCCTTAACATACCGGTAAATGTCAAAGAACCATGGCTTTTCTTCGGCTGATAATTCCATTACTTCATGCACTTCGAAGCAAGGATGCCTGGAAGTGGCTATGACCAGTGGTTGAGCTCATGTCTCTTCTGGATTTTCCCACATGGAAGACAAAGTAGCTAATGCATCAGCCATCTTATTCTCATCCCTGGGGACATGTCTGAATTCACACTGGCTGAATAAACTCCTTCTGAACTGTAGCAGCTCCAAATAAGGCCGTAAGGCTTCTTCTTTTAGTTCCCATTCACCCTGAGCTTGCCTGATCACTAGAAGTGAATCACCGACAATTAAGACATCATTTGCTCCTAAGGTTAATAGAGTCTCCATTCCAAACAAGCATGCTTCATATTCTGCCCCATTGTTGGTTACAGGAAAGATCAGCCTTTTGGATAAAGGAATGACCTCACTATCCGGTGTTGCTATAAGTACCCCGATCCCAGCGCCTTTTCTATTTACTGCCCCATCAAAACACATGACCCACCTTTTCACTTCCACCATGGCTAATTGCTCATCAGGGAATTCCAGGTTCTCTGTGTAATCTGATTCTAGGGGCTGGTTTGCCAGAAACTCTGCCACGGCTCGCCCTTTAATGGTTTTCTTCGTGATGTACTCGATGTCAAATTTAGACAAAAGTAACAACCATCTGGACAACTTCCCAACCAATGCTGGTGCTTCATAGAGGTACTTCATTGGATCCACCTCAGCCACAGCTTGTATC
Organism: Euphorbia tirucalli; assembly: GCA_039660915.1. NCBI lineage: Eukaryota > Viridiplantae > Streptophyta > Magnoliopsida > Malpighiales > Euphorbiaceae > Euphorbia > Euphorbia tirucalli. The sequence continues at coordinate 35,124,111 of CM077636.1, read as the reverse complement.
TTGTAGGATTGGAAATAGTGGCGTAGCTTCTTGGTCAACCAAATCATCTCCACACATGTCTTTTCCACCAGTGTGTACTTGGTTTCATACTCCAACAGCTTTTTGTTGAGGTAGTAAATGGGATACTCCTTCTTGTCATCTTGTTCCTGTGCAAGCATCGCCCCTATTGAGGATTCTTCAACTGCCAATTACAAAATCAGAGGCTTCCCTGGGATTGGAGGACTCAACACTGGTGGCTTTACCAGGTAAGCCTTGATCTTCTCGAATGCCAGCTGACACTTGTCATCCCACAGAACCGGCTGATTTTTCTTTAATAGCTTGAAGATTGGCTCACAAGTGGAAGTTAGCTTGGCTATGAAGCGGCTGACATACTGCAAGGAAACCAGGAATGATCTGACCTCCTTTTCTGTCTTTGGAGCTGGCATATCTTGGATGGCTTTGATTTTATCTGGGTCCATTTCTATTCCCCTCTGGCTAACTACATGGCCCAACAGCTTCCCTGATGTGACCCTGAATATGCACTTCTTGGGATTAAGCCGCAAGTTGTACTCTCCAATGCGTGTTAGAAATCTATCCAGGATAACAGGGTGTTCCTCCCGGGTTGTTGATTTAACAAGCATATCATCGACATACACTTCGACTTCTTTGTGGATCATATCGTGCAACAGAGTTGTGACAGCCCTCTGATAAGTGGCACCGGCATTCTTTAATCCAAAAGGCATCACTCTATAGCAGAAAGTACCCCATTCGATGATGAATGACGTCTTCACCTTGTCAATTACATCCATCAGGATCTGGTTGTACCCTGAAAAGCCATCCATGAAGGAGTACATTGCCGCTTTTGCTGCGCTATCAACTAGGACGTCAATATGTGCCAGTGGGAAATTGTCCTTAGGGCAGGCCTTGTTCAAGTCCCTGTAGTCGACGCATACTCTGACCCTTCCATCCTTTTTAGGCACGGGGACAATGTTAGCTAGCCATTCCGTATACTCCACCACTTCGAGAAACCTGGCATCTATCTGTTTGGCCACTTCTTCCTTTACCAGTGTAGCCCATTCCGGCCTTAGTCTTCTCAACTTCTGCTTTACCGGTCTGAACTTGGGGTCCGTTGGGATTTTATGCACTGCTATTTCTGTATCTACACCTGGCATGTCTTCATACGACCAGGCGAAAGCTTTAACATGTTTTTGGAGTATTCTTATTAATTCTCTCTCTTCCTCGGATTTTAGCTCATGTGAAATAAGCACCATTTTATGATTTTCATCTGTACTTATATTGATTTCATGCAATGCAGTGTCATGTATGCTAAATATGCTTGATGGTGATTTAAATGCATGCACAGAATTATCACGATAAACATCACACAAGTAAGCAAACTGAGATTTCATTGCATTGAACTTATCATAAAGTACATCAGTTACATTGAAAATGGAAGAAATAGATACAACAAAATCATTTTCATCCTCCACAGGCGGAGGGCCTTGTTCTTCCTCAGCTTCCATCTTCCCTTCCAAAGCATCATCTAGGACTGCAGCTTTCTCAGCTTCTTTTCGGTCGCCTGTGCCTTAGCTGTTTCCATAATCTTGGCGATTTCAGCAACCACAGAGTCTAAATTCACTTTGGCCATAAGTTCTTCATCAAATCCTTGCTTGGCCTTTCCAAAAGCTTTGTTCAATGCAGCAGTCAAAGCATCTGAGATGATTTCTGTAGTTTCAGTGCATGCTTTCTTTTCATCTTCTTCTTCGGCCACCTCTATGGTTTCTGCTATCACTTCAGATGGTTCTCCTTTCAAAATTTCAAATTCAGCAATTGCTTCTTCTCCCATTACGGGGGCTACTGGCTCTTCCTGGCTTTTCTCAAAATCAACAACATCTGCAAAGATCTCAAAGCCAGGGCACTCGACATTTCCAATAAACACTGGTTCAGCTTGGCCCTTGTAAAGGCTTTCTCCTGCCTTCAGAAATGGTTTCATCATGACCTTGCCATTCTTGCCCTTTTTAAGATTCTTCTGCTCGGATGACCCCTCTACATAACCAAGGCCGTACTGCTTCGACTTTCCCGAGTCGATCTTGAATTCTGGCACACCTTGTAAATTAATCCCGAGTCCCATTCCTGGGACAAAGTTCAGCTTGTACAGATATCGGGATAGCTGCTCCGGCATGTAGTTCTCATAAAGGACCATAGGGGCATCTATGGTTTGTTCCTCCTTAATGACAGCAATTTGAAATCCACCAAAAGGAACCACTCCTTCATCCACCGCAGCTACCATCGACTGGGCATCCGCCTCAACAGTCACAATTCTGTCATTCATAGAGAATTTAATCTTCTGATGCAATGTGGAAGGAACACCTCCTAAAGGATGGAACCAGGGCCTTCCAAGCAATAGGGAGAATGTGACCTGGATATCGATCACTGTGAAGACAACCATGGACTTGATGGGCCCAACCTCCACTTCTATTTCAAAGGTCCCTATCAATGTTCTTTTAGAATCATCATACGCCCGAATGACTATCGAGGACCTCTTCAACACTTCTTCATTCATGCCTAGAAACGGTAACATTTTCAGCGGACATATATTCAGAGCTGAGCCGTCATCCACCATAACGCACGGCATCACATTATCCATGACATAGGCTTTAATGTAAAGAGCCTTGTTGTGGGCCTTTCCTTCTGCAGGTAGGTCTTTCTCAGAGAAAACAATATTAGGAGTTCCAGCATGGACTTTGTCTAGCAGGCAGCACACAGCCTCTGGTGAAGCTATAGGGGAGACTTCAATTTCTGATAGCTTCTTCACTAAAGCCTCCCAATGCTCTTTGGAGGTCATAAGCATATGCCACAAACTGGCTTGTGCAGGGGTCTTCTTCAATTGGGAAATGACCAAGTCTTCTTTCTCGACTCTTTCCGGTGCCGAAGTACTGCCCGACCCATTCATCGGTGCTTTATCTTTTGTCTGATCTGCCGGCTGATATACCCTTCCACTTCGGGTCACGTGCTGCACTTCTGAAATCTTCAGCTTCTCAATAGCTAGGGGTTTAACAGCCTCCCTTCTGTCAAATTCTTCGTACTCGTCTTCGGAGTCGAGATCATCCAGACTTATGGGCTTGATCTCCTTACATCCCTCCTTTTCCTCACATTTGGGCTCCACTTCGGGTTCCCCTACCGCCACTGCCTAAATCGTAGGGTTCACTTGCAGAACTTGGGCAAATATAAAGTTAGCCGGCAACCCCGACTGAACCATGTTAACCCGCTTCTCAAATACCGGTAGTGGGTTAGTTTTAGTGCTAGGTTTAGGTGGTTCTTGCAGCTTTCCCTCATCGATAAGCTTCTGGATAGCATCCCTTAGCTTGTAGCAGTTGTTGGTTCGGTGGCCTGTCACCACATGGTAAGTGCAGAAGTTATCTTTGTTAGCTTCAGGTGGGATCTCAAATGGCCTCAAGGACTATAGTAGGCCACCATTCCTACACTTGGCGAATATCTTTGCCAAAGTAAGAGTCCAGGGCGTTATGCCTTGTCCTCCAGGACCCCTATTCTGGTTGCCTTGCTGCTGATTCACAGTAGCCACTTCGACCTACTTCACCTCTGATGATTGCCCCTGTTTGCCACTAGACCCTGAACCAGAACCACTACCAGACCCAGCTGCTACGGTTGATCTATACCCTGAACTGTACCCTGTACTTCTTCCCCCTTTCTGACCAGCTGGCTTCTCTTCTTCATCCCTTTCTTTCTTCATGGCCATGCTATAGACCTCACTAAGCTCCTTGAAGGGATGGAACTTCATGTTGTTCTTGAAAATATCCTTGCTGCCATCAATGAGCTTCTGTATAAGCTCCTCTTCATCAGGGCGGTTCTTTAGGAGGATCATCTTGTTCATCCACCTCTGGTACTATTCATCAAAGGGCTCATTGAATTTCTGCTTCACCCTCTCCAAATCATACAGCTTCACCTGGATTTTGGTGTTGAAGCTGTAGTATTTGATGAAGGCTGCTGACAATGCCTCCCAGTCAGATTGCTCCTCCTCTGACAGTGAGTTATACCATCCCAAAGCACCTCCCTCCAGTGTGGTAGGGAAAAGATTAATCAATTGTTGCTTTGTAGCTCCTGCTGTTAGCATAACCCGGGCATATAAATTCACATGGGCCTCCGGCGAGCCCATTCCTTTGTAAGTGGGGACTTTCGGCACTTGGAAGCCAATAGGAAATGTCTCAATGCCCCTATTGATCATGGCATCAATGTTCACCCCCTTCTTGGATTCAGCACTGATCCCGACCCCCTTCTTCAACTGGGCCATGACCTCGTCCAATTCAGAACACTTGGCTTTCATCTTCTGCTCCATAGCTGCTTCTATCTCTTGCAGCTTCTCAAGGCTAGTTGAAGCGTCACCACCATGTTGAGATGACTCAGCTTCTTTTTCTTTCCCGGTTCCCCTATCACCGGTCTCACCAGCTTCTCTAACCACAGCCCTCATTTCTTCCTTTAACATGTCGCGGAAATCCTGGGACCTGAAGAAATCTCTCAGAACATCAGCCATACTCGGTGTCTGCTCTGCCATATTCACGCCTTCCCCGGTCTCAGAATCACTATCACTCTCGACTACCCTCTGTCTCCTAGCCACCCTTGAAGCTTGGGATCTTGTCCAAGGTCGCTCCAGTGTATTCTGCTTGGGGTAGACAGGAGGTATTAGGGTCGTGAATAAATGACATGATATGACATGAAAATTAAGGCATTGAGTATGCTTGAGATGCATGGAGTGGAATTATGTATGGAATAATGATATGAATGGTTTCCTTTTATTATTATCATTTTTTTTTCGAGGCATCCCAAGAACACCCAATGTTAATGCAAAAACGTCACGTGTGGGCCGTCACACGGACAGAACTTCGGTGCCTTTGGGGCACCTAATGAATTCGTGAAATGGTCACGTGTATACCGGCACACGGACAGAGTTTTGGCGCTTTGTAGGTCTATGAGATGATATGAAATGGTCGCATAGGCCGGGCCCGCGGACAAGGTTTTGATGCTTTTGAGCACATGATATGGTGTTATGAGAAAGTCACATGCAACAGAGACACGGACAAGGATTCGGCATTCGAGGAATGCCTTTCATGATCTGGTGATGTTATGGGCCTATATGTATACTAATCGGGCACTCGAGGAGTACCTTGAATAGTGAATTAATGTCATGAAGTGGTCGGATGTGGACCACAGTGTTATATGATGTCTATGATAGATGGGTATGATGCCATTAAATGCATCGTGTAAATTATTACACGAAAATGGGCCAAAGGCCGTTGTGGCTTTTATTAAATGAAATGATATTGGTGGAATGGCCAAATGCAATCTGGTGCATTGGCAAAACACGGGTAATTTTTAGGTACCCGATATATTATGAAATAGAATGGGATGGTCATGATAGGCGTTCTTTGAAATGCCCCTTAGTTTAATTTAAGTGAAATGTGGTGAACGGGCATGTCACACAATATGCAAATGGCTACACAAAAACGTGGGTTAGGATGCATGACATACGTAATGATGTTATGTATGCTATGTCAAAAATAAAATGTTCATCACACAAGTTTAATGTTATGGCTGAAAAAGAAATCGTTAGTATGGATGACAAGCGAATGAATTAATATTTTACACACGAAATAAAATGCAAAATGGCTGCATAAAAATGTGGGTTAGTATCACACAAAGATGTTTGTGTATGGTATGTTATGTGTATGGAAAATGGTCATTATGGTATGTTATGCATACGTCGGCGATGTGTCACGAAATGGTGAAGAACACATAGCAAGCAAAACGAATTCTTCCAACCTTATTCCTCCAATGTGGTCGGTCTCAAAAATTTCTAACCGAGTCCTAGGCGAGGTTCACTTCAATCACCAACCAGGGTTGATGAAGGCGCGATTTTATTATTATTATTCACACAATTATTTTGGTATCCTAAGGGAATCCAACTAGAGTTGCCTATATGGGTTCGGTCAAAGTCGGGATAACATCAAGGCTCTCATAGCAAGATATACTCCTCACTTCTCCCCACTTAAGAGTCCTAGGGAAGGGGTTCGTACGAGGCTATGAGTGGTGTTTCGTATTCGTGCCCCTAAGACAAGGAGGAACTTAGGCGACACATCAACAATCCACCGGGCTATAAAAGGATACCTAATCTAATGCAAAAAAAATGACTAACTAAAAAATGCAAATAAAATACCAAAAGAGAATCATCCGCCTTATTTTAATTAGACACTTTTCAGGGCTTGTCAAAATTCTTTTAAGTTTTTAAGAAAACTTTTTGAAGAAATCCCCAGCAGAGTGGCCACTGTGAGCGGACGATGCGTTTTCGACTGGACGCGGGACTGTTGGAGATTGTGCCCTAAGGCCAATATTGGATTATGTAATTTGACTTCTAAGATTAATCTAGTGTAGATTAATATTATCATTTATGTTTGTATGTTAGCATTTATGATAAGTATCCATGAATAAATCGTGTTATTCTAAATATCCCTAGTCGATTGTTATTATGGGAATAATAACAAACTAAGACTAGTGTGAGTAATAATGGATATTCATAAGATGAATATAGTGTATACAGATACAGATTATACTCACGGGTAATATGTTAGAGAACATGTTACTGGAGACCCACTATGAGATCAAGTTCATGGTCATGTGTCACAACTGATCTTGATTATAGTAGTGTCATTAGCTGATTCCTTTGACCTGAGGTCACCATTGATTCCGGGATGAACTCATATTGTACTTTGACGCAGTCAAACGCTGCTCGTAACAGAGTAGTTATAAAGGCTGTGATTGGGTACGAGATGACTCATGCTTTGGGATGTGAGTGACAGATATGGGATTTTGTCCCTCTCTAACAAGAGAGTGATATCACTGGGCCCCTCGATAAGTAAGACTGTTAAATGCATGGCCGTGCTCAAATAATTGATAGAGTATCAATTGATTTGTCTGGACAGTTTACTTTGAGATCGAGAAAGCATATGATTAATTATATAAGATTGACAAGTGTACCATGTCTTATGATTAATCATGATATCAAAGAGACAAAAGGGAATATGACATTCTATAAATAGGTATTGGATCATTCCAATCATATTAATTGGGTAGTCATAAAGGCTTGCTAGAGTCCGCTTATGACTTATAAGGATATTATGGTAATCTCCTTATTGCTAATTAATATGAACCTATGGGGTCACACACAAAGAGCAAAATGAAGTTCATCTTTTCGGGTATAAATTATTATTGGATAATAATTTATGAATGAGAAAGAGAATAAATATATATATAATGATATATATATATTTATATATATATATATATGTATATATAAATATTAATATGATTAATATTGCATAAAGTATGCTACATATTATAATTCAATTATATAGAGATATAATTAATTATAATATCAAATATACATATGTGTATGATGGAGAATGGAATTGATTTAATATTAATTGAGAATTAATATTAAGTTGTGTGGGTTAATTTATAATTATAACTAATAAGGGTATTAAGTTATAATTATAATTAAGTTTAATGGATATAAAAGGAAGTTTTATAACCTAAAATCTCTAACCCTAGCCTACACATAAGATGCAGATTTTCTGCAGCCTCCAAGGAGCCAGCCGACTTCACCCTTCTCCATCACCCAAGGTTTTCGAAACTTTGGCTTTTTCCATTCGAAGAAATCGTTCTTCAATCCCGGCGCTAGCACGCGGTGAATGAATTGCTCCGTGTGGATCAACCGTAGAGGGAAGCTACTTTGGTTCCTAATTGATTCAAAACCTACAAAGAATTAAGGTAATTCTTTAACCCTTCTTCCAATTCAATGCAATGTACATGGGTCCTTGGTGGGGATTAATCCTTTTATTTCCGCTGCGTATTGTTTTTGTGCGATTAAATCCCCAACAGGGACTCCCTTTCGGAATGGGGTTCCTCAATCTTGGGCGGGCCCCTCCCTCGCATGGGGTTTTTATAATGGAAATTCGCGTTTTGGAAAATAATGGAATTAGTGCATAAAAGAACCGAGACCTAAATCTCGATGAATATTGTAGAGTCGCCACCTGGCTCAGCTCAACCGGGAAATTCTTATGCAGCTGAACCGGATGAACGGTCGCTACACTATCCAGAGATTCGGGTCCGGACAAATCCCTTATTTCGTGTCTAATTAAAATAAATATTGCCAGTGTTCTCGAATGGTATTTTAAAATCTACAGTCAATTTTATTGAATATAAAAGGCATACAGCGCGCATACAAATATATAGTACAAAAATAAAGAAAAGAAATGAATATTAATTGGCTTACAACCAAATCGAATGGAAAAATAAAAACTCTCGCCTCACTTATACAATCGCTTATAATACACGAGAATCTAGAAAAATACAACCGCCTAATATACACGATTTAATCTATTAAATTACATCCAAAATAAAAATAAAAAGAAATTAAAACCTGCAAAATAGAAGGTTAGCACAATTTATACGGCACGCCACAAGTTGGACTCAAACAGACAGAATTGGGAAACCAAGAAATGGGGACATGCATTTAGGGGATAACCGGGTTGGCTCGGCTAGCCGGTCCGGTTAGACCTGGAAAACATTTTTGAAACGTCCCTTTTGTGGCAAAATCATTTTGAAAACAATTTTACCGGTTTACATGCATTTTTCATATGTTAAATGGGTCGGTTTTCAGGAGAACTGGGTCTCCATCGTTGAATTGATCTAAATGCAAATTTACCAGAAAATTGAATCTATGGCCGTGATGCACACAACAAAATTCATTTTGATGATTTTTGGGGTTTTCTAATTTTTTGGGATTTTTTAGGGACAAAAACTGAAATTTTGATTCTGGAACAAGGATTACAGTCGTACGACTGTAGTTTACAGTCGTGTGACTGTAATCAGTCAGGATCAGAATTTCACCAAAAATTCATTTTGGATCAAAAACTGAAGAAAATCAACTGGAAATTAATATACAGTCGTACGACTGTTCATGAAAAACAAGAACAGTCGTACGACTATTCTTAATTTCCAGGAACAAAAATACGAAAATGCAGTAAAAACGCACAAAACTCACTTCAAACACCCAGAAGCGAGGAAAAGTGTAAGGAAAAGAAGTGTCTACCTTTTTAGAAGCTATTCCAAGTCGTTTTGACCCCTGGCGTCGCTCCGATCCTAACAAATTCGCACTTTTTTCCTTTGGAATGGAAGTTGAGAGCTTTTTGTCCAAAATCCAAATTGCAAGGGATTCTGATGGTTTAAGTCCGAATTCTTGATTTAGTTGTGAAGTTGATTGATTAACCTAGAGATTTCTAACAAATTTTAACTTTAATTTCGAGAAATTAAAGAAAATAAGAGAGCAGGAAAATGAGTTTTTTGTGGTTTTCTTTTTCTCTCTCTTCTCTTTCTCTCTCTAAGTTTCTTCTCACCAGAAATCTCCTCCCCCCTTTTTTTCTCCTTTCTCTTCTATTTCTGCCCTCTTTTTCCTGCTTGCTTGCTGCAAAACCGGAGCAATTAATGCTCATCCTCTCTCTCTTCCATTTTCTGTTGCAGGGGTATGGGCTTCTGCAATTTTCCGACATTACAGTCGTACGACTGTAATGATAGTCGTGGCGACCTTTCTTTTTTTTTTTTTTTTAGTATAGAAAATTCCGGCGCTTACAGAGACCAATTGGGGAAAAATAATAAAAAACCTAATCCAATAATTCTAGGGTTCATCAAAACAAAACCAATTGAATAAGAATCCTAAAATCACATTCTTGAAACCCATTCTTTCTTCAAGAACGCTTTCAAGAACCAATTCTAATCAATCTAATGGACAAAACCTAGGCTCTGATACCACTGCTAGGATTCGTCATTGGAAAAATAACGTGGCGCAGCAGAAAATTTACCATTTAAACTTTCCTTGAATCCACCTATCGTGTCCAATTACCATTAATTATAATAAAACCAATTTGAATCAAGAGAGATTAACTCACCGGATTCGTCTCTTCTAGAGACTGCTGGAGAATCGTTTCTTGAAACTGCGATCTCCAAAGTCCGGTGCACGACCAACTATTGAGCGAGAACCAGTGCTAGCCCAAGACGCGAAGGAATGGAGAATTAATGCTGGGATTTTCGGCTGTTTTGGGGCTGCTATTGGTGGCTGAAATTTCCAGCAATTAATTACGGTTAAATTAGGTTTTTCTTTCTTGAGTGTGCCATTATATAGACACCTTGTCTAATTGGGTTTTAATTAGGTTAATTAAACCCAAGCCCACCAGGATTGTAATTACATAAATAAACTTAATTAAAAAGTATATACTCTGTAATTTAATTCCATTTGGCTAAATTTAATTACTCCTAAATAAAATTAAATCACACTTAAGTAAATACAATACATGTATTTAATTTTCCTACTTAGGAAAATTATTTAATTAATTGTTTAGGTTATCTAATTCAATTAATTTATAAATTAATTAATTACATTATGTAAACTTATTAATTAAATTAAATTCAACCCAATATTAATTAATTACCTTGGCACCGAATGTGAACTAATTAATTAACGCATTCCTTCCAATGTACATTACATGTACAATTTCTATAAGTTCCTTCTCAGTTGATCTATGTGCACGATCCTATGGGTTTGTCTTTATGTTGGTAATAGGCCCAAGGCCCATAGACTGTAAGTGGGTTCTAGCAAACCATTACAGCCTCCAATTAAGACAGGGATGCAGTAGTCTTTAGAAGACACTCACCCGGTAGTAATCTTATAGTGTCCTTTGCCTAACGATATCGATATGAATAAATAAGAGGCATGGTGTCTGTCATCCTCTTCTATCGTTTATTATATTTCTTGATCTTAAGTTGACTGATTAATCAAATAAGCATCGACTTACTTGGTTATGGCCATACACTTATCAGTCCCACTCATCAAGTGGCCAATGATATCACCTCGGTGTTACCTGAGTGGCAATTCCATCACTTCATCATCAATATCAATATGTTCACCGATCCACCCAATCATGCTCGTATTTAGCATCCTTTTATAGACCTATTAGGCGTATGTCAAAGTGAACCAGATTCCATATTGATACTATAATGAAATATGGTCTGAGGACAAAAGAGACCTACTCAAGAAAGACCTATGACGCGACAACCATGTGGTTTTCTGTGCTAATCGATCCAGTCCCATGTCAATGACATGTACCTATATTCATGACTAACTATACGAATACTATGGCTAGTTTAGAACTGCCATACAGTCATCGAATATACAAGTCTGTGGTTCTATTCGTTCCCATGATTAGAACAGACCTAGGATAGGTTTTATGATTATCAATCAATGGATACTCTACTCATATTATAGCACAAGATATAAATGAAATAGATTAATTGCCTTTATTAATGTGGTACAAATAATGTATTCATACAATGAGTCTTAATGTATAATACAAAATACAAGAATCCAATGCCCTAAGAACTAGGGCACACCAACAATGGTAAGCAAAGGGAACCCTCCTCTAGCTAAGAGCAAAGCAAAGGTAAAGGCCAAGGCTAAGGCTAAGAAGGCAAAGAAAGGAGCCAAGCCCAAGGATGGTCCTGAGGATGTCTATTTCCAATACAAATAGACCAGACACTGGAAGAGATCATGTCCTGATGGGTCCTAGGCGAAGTATTGAAACTAAACCTAGAAACGCACAACTAAGGCAGTGTACCTATCATTGACAAGTAATAATTCTGGTTGGTCCAGGTATCGATCCCACAGAGAAAAGTATTCTGCAAACACTAAACTACTCGGGTTCCTTGCGTGTCCTAGGCGGAACTTAGTTTTTGGATTCGATTATACTAACAACTAATTATCCTACTCCTAGTTGATCTATTCCAGCTTACTTTGCACTTGAATTTGGGTTATCAATTGGCGGTTTACCGACCTATTAATGCTAATGGATATGGCTTTATCAATTAACTACAATAGATGAATTTAAATCAACAATTAACCCTTAATTATGTTCTTTCGATAATTCAACCTAGCGTGACTAGATCTTTTAAGTCCTTAGCCGGTTTCCCTTGTTTAGAGGCGGTCTAATTCTAAAGCTCAGAAAATAGGGGCACGTAAGTTCCACAGTATCGTCAATACTAATGGTTTTCTAGGTGTCAATCGAAGTAATGCCACAAATATGAACTTAATAGATTAAGATCTTATGAGACTAGATTATTATTAAAGGAATTGCATAAAGAAGAGGAATAAAGATTGAAATTAAATTGCAATCAATTGTATTAATCAAGGAAGGTGACACGAATTCAATGTTACAACCAAACACAATCTGTAATACCCCGAATATTTTAATAATATTTTTCATCATTATTTTTATTAAATAAATTATTCTCATTATTTTAATTTTATGGCATTTAATATTTTTAGGCTTAATTAATTAATTTAATTTAATACCTTAAGCTTATTATATTTAAATACATCTTTAAACATGATTAAATTTTGTGAATATTTTGGGGTTAGGAAAATTATATATTTTAGGACTAATATATTTAGACATTTCGGCCAACTTGTATTTATCATAATCCCTCTCTATTTAATCCCTCCTTAACCTAATTCACACTCATTCTACAACATAAAGTCCTAACTACACTAAAGCTCATCTCCCCCTCTCCCTTGTGTGTGCAATTCGGCCAAGCATCCCACCTTCCCCTCTCTCAAATTTTCGACCTCCTACCTCTACCACACCCCTTCATTGATTGTTCTCATTGCATACTTGAGGTTTAGAAGCTCAAATCAAGGAAGTTGGTTTTGGGTTTGATTTGCTCCTTGGATTTGGCCATCAACACCTTTAATTCTTCCCTTGGATCATCAATTTGAGCAATAGGACTTAGCAATCAAAGGTAACTACTCTATCCATACTCCTACACTTAGGGATGAATGGTAGAAATTAGGGCTTTTATGTTTTTTTTTTTTTATGTTGGAATTGATTAAATTAATTGTAATAACTTGATTGGTATTGCTAGAATTTGAATTGGCATGATTTTTTTACTGATTTTGGTCAATTGGGTTGATAGAATTCGAATTATAGGGCTGGTATGATGATTTAAAAACTTGCACATAAGGTGTTTGATAGAATACCCTTGCTGGACAGCCTGCACAACATTTTTCTAAATTCGTTTTAAATAGGTTATGGTTCTCAGAAACTTCTGAAATTTTTATATGTTTTAGATAACATGTTAAAATGAAAATTAGTAGAAGAAACCATGTCAAAATTCATTGGTTTTCATGTCCTAAAAATTCACCCAAAGCTGTTGCTTGAAACTGCCCCTGATTGTTTTCAGCACTGACCTATAATGTTTGAAAATTCATATCTTTTTGTGTACTTCGAATTTTTACATGAAACCACTTGCAAAATTTTTCTAAGATTATGAACTACAAAAGTGCTTTATATTTTCTCTTCTAATTATGATGGTAAACTGGGGTTATACTGATTTTAAGATAGTGTAAAATTTGGTGCTCTGTTTCCAGGAATCTGTGATCAGTAATCTTTGGACGCTTTTAACTTTTGCTCTGGTTAATGAATGCATGAAATTCCAGTTGGTATTTGAAGATTATAATGCTATGTTGCTCCCTGAATTATTTCATGATTTTTGGACAAGTGCAACTATTTTATTCTGAATTTTGTTTTCCTGACCTGCTGCCTGCCCTGTTTTCGGGACAGCCTCACTGTTTGGCCTATATTTTTTTTGTACACTTATCCGAATGACACGAAACGAATTGCATTTTGTGTATATTAAATTGAACTTGGTTCCTTAAAATTTTGAGAATTTTTGGAAGAGTTTTCATATGGTTTATACTGTTTTGAAATTCAGGCAGTGGATCTGCCATATTTGGTGTTTTGGATTAAGGATGTTTTTATACCACACTTGGTGGATTTTTGATGAACTGAATTGGTTTATGTGGACACTTGGTCTTTTGGTTTTATATTGAGGAAGAATAGCCTATAATGGCATGTTTTGGACAATTGGTCCTTGGATTTGATGTTGATTTTGGGTTAAGCCTAAAGTGGCACCCTAATGTTGATTTGATGAGATTGGTTTGAAAATTGGTTTTTGATACACGATTGCATATGGGAATTGCCGGACTGCGGTTTTTCTGGCATATGGACAGTGTTTCCCTTGTGATATTTTTGACCTCTTCATGGTGCACTTGGCCCATGATGGACTCACTTGACTGCGGTTTTTCTTGTGAGTGGTCCGACCTCTTCATTGGTATTTGTCCAATGATGGACTCTTTCGACTGCGGTTTTTCGATTGAGTGGTCATAGACCTCTTCATTGGTATTTGTCCAATGATGGACCTGCTTGACTGCGGTTTTTCGAGTAGGCGGTCTAGTCGTTCTCATTAGGCGAGTGGACTGCGGTTTTTCCCTCGTAAATGGGAGAGTTGGCCAGCTTAGACTTTTTGATTGATTGTGGGATTAGGGGACTGCGTTTTTTCCCGAGCGTCCGACCTATTTGCTATTCGTTGGCGATTTTGGATTGAGAAATTGACTGATGAGTTTTATATCCGAGACTGATTTTTTTTATCATGAGATTTTTATACAAATGTTGGTTTGATTTCGTATCATGTTTCTTAATTTAATTAGTTTAAACTCTTTTTCTTCGCTTTACTTTATTCTTGTTTTATTATTTAAACTGTTTTACTCGCTCAGCTTTATTTCAATTTGTTTTTGCCTTATTTTCAAGCTATTCGGTTTTAAGTGTTCGAATATGGACACTGTAGTTACTCGTCACTAAGTGGCGACCATTTTTTTTTCAGATTTTGTAGGTACCGATGCCGATGCTTGACGTGTGATTGTTGTGTCGTGATGGGACTTGGGCGAGTGGACGGATTCTTTTTAGGCATTAGCTACTATAGTTGGGCATATTACTAGACTTTATTTCATTTATTCATTTATTGCTTAACAATGGTTTGTAAGGATATTTATTTATTTATTTATTCATTACTTAGCATTTTTAAGGCTCAATTTATATAGTTAGATAGTTGGTTTGCTCGATGATTTCCGATCTCGTGCATTGAATTCCGCCTTTGCACGCTTACCGAGGTCGGGGTTGTCACACAATCAATTGCGGAATAAAAAACTAACTTAATCAAATTACAAAGGCGAAGAAGAAAAACTTATGCCCTTTTGGTCCGATTAACCGGATTCCGACGGTGTGAAGATGCTTGGGGTGTACCTCTATAGACGAACTCAAGCCGGAACCAAGAACGTCACAAAAGGGGAAGGTTCTATGTAAAACTACTACCAATTGATGGTTCAAAACTCAAAGAAAACAAATAGTTCAAGCTAAAACCTAGCTACAAGTTTCTGCTCTCACTCTAAAAGTCTGGAAAAAGATCCTTAAAACTCAAAAAATAACCTATTTATACGGCTAGGTTAAAACTAGGAAAAAGAAAAGATGAAAGTAGGGCAACAGCAGAATTCCGGAGCTCGGCACGCCGTGCTGGTGGAAGTGGCACGCCGTGCTATGCAGAATTAGGGGTGGCACGCCGTGCTGCTGGAGGTGGCACGCTGTCCTGTGTAGTTTTTGGGGTTGACACGCTGCGCTGGTCTGAGTGGCACGAAAACGTGCCACTCCACTGGATTGCATCTCTTGGCCAGCCGGATTGGCACGCCGTGCCCTAATTGTGGCACGCCGTGCCACCTTGATTTTCAGCACTTCAAACTCTTCCTTGCCGCCGATGCTCCAACTTCCGGTCCGGGTCATAATACCTGTCTAAAACAAGCATAATGAAACATAACCGCACCAATGCCACGGACCATAAAAACGACATATTGTCTAAAATTACAAAAACAATCCTAGAAAACACGAAAAATACTAAAAGTTATAAAAATCTATCCAAAACATAAAAATCACAAAATACTCAAAAACCACACAAACATTCACACAAAAGACTCTAAAAATTGCCCTTCAAACCACAAAATTGCCTAAAAGATAAGGTCAAAAACCGACCTTATCAACCACCCGACACTTAAAGTCTTGCTTGTCCTCAAGCAAATAAACTAAAGACAAAGGAGTAAACTTGCTCGCTTTTACTTGCAAATCCAACTAAGGGTTTAACCGTGCGAAATTCATAAACTCAAGAAGGTAAAACTTCACTTTCGAAATGACACTAGGCGCACCAGGTTCAAAACCACTCAATACCTGAACCCAACAAAATTTAGCTAGTCAAAGGGCGAGGAACAAACAGAGTTTATACGACCACAAAGCACCTCACAAGATGCCACTCCAACGCTCAAGTTCAAGGTAAGGCGGATGAGCACACAAAAACAAACAACGGCACACATCACATAGTGAACTAATGGCAATCCCGGTGAAGTCATTGGTCAAGGAGCAAAATCAGAGAACCTGGGGCTTGTAATGTTACGGCTTGGGGTAGGTTTGATAAAGGGGAAATTTTAGGTATACAACTCCTACGAATCAAGTAAAATATACAAATTGACTAAGAACTAAAGACGGGTCATGCAACATTCAACTCAAAACTAGTCCTAAGAGTGTTTGCTTTGCTATATATTTTTTTCTTCTTTTTTTTTTTTTTGAAATTAACTTGACAAAAAGAAGGTCTTATCCACACCCAATGGCCAAAACACAACTTAATGGGGAAAAGAAAAAAAAAATTACAAGACATGGGTCAAGGCAATTAGATGATCGCCTTAATCCTTTATTCAAACACATGAACTGGAAATGGAACACATATACCGGCTTAAAGATGAAAACCGGACAAACAAGACATGCGACTACAAACTCCAAATTTTACGAAAAGAAGCCGAACAGACACATTGACTCTATTTGGATTTTTATTTTTGTTGTTGTTTTTTTTTTATACACAATTTTTCCATAGGACTAGATGTGAAAGAGTTGAAATGCAAATGGTGATTGACCCCAAAATGAATTAACAACTTAGCCAATTACTTGATTTAGGAGAGGAGGTGAGAAAGGAAAATCAAAGTTAATGGTAAAAAGTTAGGATGATAGAGTTGGCTTGGTGAAGATTTTTAAGTCAAAAAGGTTAATTTAGTGGCTTCGGGTGATCTATGGGATAATTAGTAGTTAGGGTTAGGCTCATTTAAGTCAAGGGGTTAATCCTAAGGGTCTCCACATATTAAGCTCTCGATGCCAAGTGCAAAAAGACACTGGGTTCTACGATCTAGTGTGCCACGATTGTTTTTACCCTCACAAAGAAATAGAACCGATGTGAAATGGTTCTAAAGGCTCAAATTCTCACAAGTGTACTAGGGGTTGTATGCTAGGTCGTGTGACTCAACCAATGTTCCAAGGCGTAATCCTAGCTCGATCATTCAAGTACAGGTAGAGGGTTAATTCCCTAATGCAACCTTAATGACAAATCTAACCAATGGTTACCATCAAGAATCACAAATCATGCACAAACAAGCTAATGACTTACAAACAACTCCTAGTATCCCTCGCCAATTGCTACCAATCCAAGCACAGAGACTTAGGTTCGAGGGTGGATTAAGCAATGTTATTCAAATGGCAATTGACACATAAACAACCTAAAAACAGTATCAAACCAAAAACAAACCAAAACCAACTCCACATGCATTAAAAACTAAAACCTAAATCTAAACAAAAACCAACGTAAAACATTCAAATATGCAAAAACACCAACAAACATATGAAACAAACAATCAAAAAGTGCAATGTAAAAAACAGAAGCAAAAGAAGGGGAGAAATCCCTTTACCCACCCCACACCTAGATTGCACTTACTTCCAAAAGGGCAATGGAAGAAGGAGCAAACTAAGTGGGAAAGGAAAAGGGTTACCTCACATATCGAGGGCTGGTGGCGGCGGGTATGGCCACCCTTGGGCTGCACAGAAACGAGAGGCGAACGCCTCGACGTTGGCGAGCTGAGCTGCTTGCCTATCAAGGCGCGCGTTCATCCGCTGCTCAAGTAGAACCTGATGGACGGTTAAGCCTTCTAGTTGTTCAATTATGCCATCCAACCGTCCTTCGATCTGCCCCATAAAATCTAGGCCCACTGAAACATTCTCCTCATCCTCCTCGCTATCCTCAGCTTCCTCACTCTCGTCCTCCTCATCTACATCCATAGGAGCCTTTCCCCTACTCGAACCTCCCGCACTTGAAGTACCTGCAGCTGTCACAACATGGGTGCAAGACAAGATTCCCCTCAAAAGCTTCTTGGGAAGGATGCTATCGACCTATAATAAGTATTACTATGAAAGAAGCACGCAATACAAGTTACAATATGTCCTAACCCTAGTTCGGACTTAGCTTGGTTGTGGTGGTTGTATAAGGCTTCCATTACAAAGAAGCCCATATGCACCTTAATCTCACTACGCACATGCCACAGGATGAAAAGTTCAAATGCATTAACTCGGTTGCTCTCAGTTTTTCCCGAAAAATTAAAACACACAAATTTGTGAATTAATTGCAACATAGGGTCATGAATTTGGGAAGTTTTGGCAAACCTAGGTTGGTATACCCCTTGCCCTACCATGCGCCAAAATTTCTTGGCATCCATATCCTCCGGCCATTTGTAACCATTCCCCTCAATACCTATGCAAGCCTTAAGGCCCTCAATATCTAAAGACCGTTCAGTACCAAAGAGGCGGAATGTCATGCTCCTAAGGCCCGTATCAGGGTTTGTTTTAAAGCTTAAGGTGGAGTAGAATTCGAGGTTCAACTCCCTAAAGACGGGTGGATTAGACTTCACAAACTCATACCACCCTAGACTAGTCAATTTAGCTCGTACCGCCTCCGACCTATATTGCACAAATAAAAATTCCAAATCGAAAGTTCGGAAGGGGTGCTTTTTAAAGGAAATAGGGTTTTGTATTTTTTACCTTCATCATCTGAAAGTAAAGGGAAGGGGCATTTATACTTCCTTGAGAGGCTCATCAAAGGGGCCATCAGTTGTTCGGTAGGTAATTCGTCGCGTGGCACCGACTCTGGTGACGGGTCTATGGGCCGTCGTGACGAACAATGTCTCCAATTGGCGACGATCTTCTTCATCATCCTACAATTGCACAACCATAAAAATAAAACAAAAATCAAAAACAAAAGAACCCAAATCCAAAGAAAACCTACTGTCATAAATACAAACCACTAAAAAGAAAAAGAATGCAAAACAATCATCCTATTAAGCAGTCAATCAATCAAAATCAAAGTGAGAAAAAGAACAAACAATAAAAAGAGTAAAGGGAGAACAAAGCATGAATTCATACCTGGTTGCAAGGAAAATGAAGCAAAAGAAAAGCCTAGGGCGAAATCAGAGTGGAAGAGAAGGTGAGAGGGAGAAGATGAGAAAGGAAGGAAGAATAAGGGAAGAGAGGGAGAAGGGGAGAAAGGAAGGAAGAATAAGGGAAGAGAGGGAGAAGGGGAGAGTTGGTTCTAGAGAGAGAAAGTGGAGAGGGAGAGAGAAAGTGAGAAGGTGAGAGAAAGTGAGAAAGAGGAAGAAGAAGAAGAAGAATGATGGGCGGTTACAAAGGGGGAAGTGGAAGGTGCTTTATATAGGCGGGCGGATTTGACCTAGGATTTCAAAATTTAAATGCTCGGCACGCCGTACCAAACAATCAGCACGGCGTGCTGAGTAGAGCATAAACACTTACCTGGGAATAGCGTGAGGGCTCGCCGGCGTGCTGTCTCGGCACGTCGTGCTGCCTTGAAAATTGCATATGTGGCATGGCGTGCTCCAATTTTGACACGGCGTGCTGTTCTCTCTTCAACAACTCACTTTAGAAATAGCGCGATGGCACATTGGCGTGCTATATTGGCACGTCGTGCCGCCTTGAAGACCCTGTAATTGGCACAGCGTGCTGAATGTGGCACGGCGTGCTGCTTGCTTATGCACAACCCTCTTCCGGAACAGCACAATGACACGTGGGCGTGCTGTATTGGCACATCATGCCACTTTGAAGGCCATCACTTTGAAGACCATCACTTTGAAGACCATCACTTTGGCACGGCGTGCTCAATGTCAGTCACGGCGTGCTGAATTGCTCTTGCACGCGATTTCGGAACAGTGGCCTAGCACGCCACATGCTACTTCCAATTTCACCTTGGCACAGCGTGCTGCTTGTGACACGGCGTGCCAATCTGAATTCTGCCAACCTTTACTTTTTTCCACATTTTGATCACTATTTTTGATTAACTTGCTTAATTACCTATTCCTACACATAAAAACACACACACAAAAAAAAAAGCATATTAACATAAAAATTAATGTACAAGGGAGGCACACGTACATCATTGCTATGTTTATAGTCGGAATAGCTCGACTTCTACGTCCACAATTTAGCATTACACATCATGAAGGAGTAAGACTTGCTTCTCCTCCTTTATTCCTCCGCTAACGTAGGGCTTCAACCGATGCCCGTTTGCTTGTTGAATTCCTTCCGGGGTTTCAATTTCCACCATCCCGGAGGGGTAGACCTTATACACGGTAAACGGCCCCATCCATCGACTTCTCAGTTTGCCCAGAAAGAGTTTCAACTGGGAGTTATACAAGAGCACCAACTCCTCTTGGTTGAAACCTTTCTTTGTTACATGCTGGTCATGCCATTTCTTGGTCCTCTCCTTGTAGATCTTGGCATTCTCATACGAACTCAACCGAAGCTCATCTAGCTCCATGAGTTGCCTTAATCGAAGCTCACCTGCAGCTTGCATATCAAAGTCAAGAAATTTTAAAGCCCAATATGCCTTGTGCTCTAGTTCTACAGGTAGATGACAAGATTTACCGAAGACTAAACGGTAAGGGGACATCCCTATAGGTGTCTTAAAAGCAGTCCTATATGCCCATAGTGCATCGTCTAACCTTAGACTCCAATCTTTCCTAGATGCACTTACCGTTTTTTCTAGGATTCGTTTTAGTTGCCTATTCAAAACCTCAACCTGCCCACTCGTCTGAGGATGGTAAGGAGTTGCTACCTTATGCTTAACCCCATACTTATGCAAAAGATTGTCAAACTGTCTATTACAAAAATGGGTACCCCCATCACTGATGATAGCCCTTGGGGTTCCAACCCTAGTAAGAATGTTTTTCTTTAGAAACTTGACAACAACCCTTGCATCGTTGGTTGGTAAAGCGACAGCTTCTACCCACTTAGACACATATTCAACCACCACAAGAATGTATTGGTTGTTGTGAGATATTGGGAAGGGTCCCATGGAATCTATGCCCCAAACATCAAGAAGTTCACACACTAAGATACCCTGTTGGAGCATTTCATTCTTTTGGGAGATATTTCCCGTCCTTTGACATGCATCACAAGCTCGAATATAAATAATGACATCCTGTTTCATGGTTGGCCAATAAAACCCACTAGATAAAATTTTTCCTACAGTTCTATCGGGTCCAAAATGGCCACCCGCTTCTCTATCATGACACATCTCAATAATGGAGGGAAACTCCTCACAAGCAACACACCGCCTAATCACATTATCAGCGCATAATCTAAAAAGATAAGGGTCATCCCAAAAATAATCCTTAGCATCATGAAAGAATTTTCGTCTTTGTGCATGTGAGAGGTTAGGTGGAAGAATGTTACTGACTTTGAAGTTTGCGATGTCTGCAAACCATGGTATAGAGGTTACCCCACACAACTGTTCATCGGGGAATGTGTCACAGATGTCCGCTTCCGGAGAGGATACGGATCCTTCACTTGGTAGTCTTGATAAATGGTCAGCCACTACGTTTTCTACTCCCTTCTTATCCTTAGTCTCCACATCAAACTCCTGGAGGAGTAGAATCCATCGAATCAACCTGGGCTTTGCATCCTGTTTAGCCAACAAATACTTAAGAGCAGCATGGTCAGTATACACAATGACTTTTGAGAAGACCAAGTAAGACCTGAACTTATCAAAAGCAAACACAACAGCTAGTAATTCTTTCTTAGTCACAGTATAATTCATTTGAGCACCGTTTAATGTCTTACTAGCATAGTAAATTAGGTGAAAAAATTTTTTCACCCTCTAACCTAAACATGCCCCAACAGCTATGTCACTTGCATCACACATAAGTTCAAAAGGGATTTCCCAATTTGGACTCACCATGACCGGTGCCTCAATTAATTTCTGCTTAAGCAAATTAAAAGCATAAATACACTCATCATTGAAATTAAATGGGGCATCCTTTAGGAGCAGCTCAGTCAACGGCTTAGCAATCTTAGAAAAATTTTTCACAGAACGCCTATAAAAGCCCGCATGTCCCAAGAAGCTCCTAACTAACTTAACCGAACTTAAGGGAGGTAGTTTCTCAATCACCTCAATCTTGGCCGGATCGACCTCGATCCCCTTTCCCGACACCTTATGCCCTAAGACAATGCAATCCCGGTCCAAGTTCCCCAAGCATGACTCAAACGTATAACCAACAACAGAAAAATCATCCATAAAGACTTCCATAAAATCCTCAATCATATAAGCAAAAATGGCTAGCATGCATCTTTGAAAGGTGGCCGGGGCATTACACAACCCAAAAGGCATCCGCCTATATGCAAATGTCCCGTATGGACACGTAAACGTGGTTTTCTCTTGATCGAGAGGGTCCACTGGAATTCGCATATACCCGGATAGCCCATCCAATGTACAAAAATATTCGTGCCCGGCCATCCTTTCTAACATTTGATCAATAATCGGTAATGGAAAATGATCTTTCCGGGTGGCGTCATTCAGCTTCCTATAATCAATACACATACGCCAACCCGTGACAGCTCTAATAGGGATTAGTTCCCCTTTATCATTTTTCACTACTGTCGTGCCTCCATTTTTAGGCACATATTGGACCGGACTCACCCACTGACTATCAAAAATAGGAAAGATGATACCTGCGTCGAGGAGTTTTATCACCTCGGTTCTTACCACTTCCTTCATGTTTGGGTTCAACCGACACTGAGGCTGTGCACACGTTTTTACCTCATCTTCCAGGAAAATTCTATGCGTGCAAAACATCGGACTTATTCCCTTGATGTCATGGATTGTCCACCCGAATGCTCCTTTGTGCTTCCTTAGCACCTCTAGCAGCTTGTCCTCCTCCTCTCCTGTCAACAAAGAAGAGATTACAACTGGTAAGTCCTTTGGAGGATGCAGAAAGACATATTTAAGGTTAGGGGGAAGGGCTTTGAGCTCCAATGATGGAGGTTCCTCCAATGAGGATTTAGGTGCTGGCTTGACTTCGCGCTCCAGCTTATCAAACCGTCCCTTCACCTATGAGCATTCCTCACTTAACACTTCATTCGCCTCACTTTCACTTAAGCCTTCTCCTATGATGCATTCTAGTTCACTGCACAAATTCTCACTCCATAAGCATCAATAGGACAAAAGGAGTCCACAAAATTACAATTTTCAACATCTAATGGATATTTCATTGAGTTATAGACGTTGAAACTTACCTCCTCGTTGTGCAACCTAAGAATAATCTTACCTTCCTGGACATCTATCAAAGTCCTACCGGTTGCGAGAAAAGGTCTTCCAAGTAGAAGGGGCACCGAGCTATCTTCCTCCATATCCATTACCACAAAGTCTGCGGGGAAGATAAACTTGTCCACCTTTACTAACACATTCTCGACTACCCCCTTTGGTCTCGTGAGAGATCTATCAGCCAATTGGAGGGTCATATTGGTTGGCTTTGGGTTTCCCAATCTGAGTCTCCTGAAAAACGACAGAGGCATCAAATTTATACTTGCACCCAAATCACATAGGGCATTGGCAATCTCCAAGTTTCCTATCCGGCATGGAATAGTAAAACTGCCCCTATCTTTGAGCTTAGGTGGGAGTTTGTTAGTGATAATCGCTGAACATTCCTCTGTTAAAGCCACCACTTCGTCGTCGCCTAGCTTTCTTTTCCCTGTAAGAAGTTCTTTAAAGAATTTAGCATAAGAGGGCATCTCTTGGAGAGCCTCAATCAATGGCATATTAAATTCTAACTTCTTAAAAATTTCCAGGAATTTGGAATATTTCTGCTCCAGTTTATCTTTCTTCTCCCTTTGAGGATAAGGAAGTTTAGGCACGTATGCTCTCACTGGGTCAGGAATTTTCCCTTTTTCATTTATGCTAGGTTCGGGTTCAGAAATCGAGTCGGGGTTGCTTACCTCTCCCGACTCTTCACTTACCTCAGTAGGTTGGGATGGAATATCAGCGTTTTGCACTCGGTCCTCCACTTGCCTACCACTTCGTAGGGTTATAACTTGAGCTGTCTCCCATTGATTACCCTTAGGGTTTTGTTCAGTTCTACTCGGGAGTGCTCCTTGAGGTCTCTCCTGCCTCTCCCTACTCATTTGAGCCACCTGCTTACCCAAATCCCTACAGTATGCTTCATTATCAGCAAGCCGAGACGAGATGTCTTTTAATAAAGACAAAACCATCTCATCTTGCTTAGACTGTTGAGGTTTCTGTGAGGATTGATCATTAGGAATAAATGGGGCCTTACCTAACCCCTGCTCACAGTGCTCATAATGGAACCCGGAAGGAGGTCTCAACACATTTTGGTTATTACCATAAGACATGTTCGGGTGTTGATACCTTCTTCCTTAATTATTATTATTATTGAAATTTTGTGGGTAAGAGTTAGAATATTGTACCTTTGGTTTCCTCCCACAAAACTTACGTTTTCGGACGGTTGGGCGAATGGGTCGCCCAATGCACATTCTTGCCCGGGATGCTCCGCTCCACATGATACACACAACACTGGCTGGTATTGTGGCCCATTTAAATTCAGGTAGGACATCAACAGGTCCAGCTTCTTGTTCACATGGTCCATGGCTGCATCTTGGCGTCCCAAATCCGCAGCCCGAACCTCAATCCTTATTGGCGTGTCCGACTGCCACAAGGTACTCTTTCTAGCCAGCTCCGCAATCAACTCCTCGGCTTGTGTAGCAGTCTTCTTAAAAATTTCCCCACCTGCAGAAGAATCAATAATGGCATGGTTAGCTGGTGTTAAACCATGATAAAACGTGCTTACCTGAGTAAATCGCTGCATGTCATCGTGCTGACAGTTCCACAATAACCGTTGAAACCTCTGCCATGCTTCATTAAGAGTCTCAGTCCCAAATTGCCAGAATCCCATGATCTCATTCCTTAACTGGACCGTTTTTTTTTGTGGGAAGTAGTTGTTGGAGATTGTGCCCTAAGGCCAATATTGGATTATGTAATTTGACTTCTAAGATTAATCTATTGTAGATTAATATTATCATTTATGTTTGTATGTTAGCATTTATGATAAGTATCCATGAATAAATCGTGTTATTCTAAATATCCCTAGTCGATTGTTATTATGGGAATAATAACAAACTAAGACTAGTGTGAGTGATAATGGATATTCATAAGATGAATATAGTGTATACAGATACAGATTATACTCACGGGTAATATGTTAGAGAACATGTTACTGGAGACCCACTATGAGATCAAGTTCATGGTTATGTGTCACAACTGATCTTGATTATAGTAGTGTCATTAGCTGATTCCTTTGACCTGAGGTCACCATGGATTCCGGGATGAATTCATGTTGTGTTTTGACGCAGTCAAACGCTGCTTGTAACAGAGTAGTTATAAAGGCTGTGATTGGGTACGATATGACTCATGCCCTGGGATGTGAGTGACAGATATGGGATTTTGTCCCTCTCTATCAAGAGAGCGATATCACTGGGCCCTTCGATAAGTGAGACTGTTATATGCATGGCCGTGCTCAAATAATTGATAAGAGTATCAATTGATTTGTTTAAACAGTCCGCTTTGAGATCGAGAAAGCATATGATTAATTTATATAAGATTGACAAGTGTACCATGTCTTATAATTAATCATGATATCAAGAGACAAAAGGGAATATGACACATTCTATAAGTAGGTTTATTGGATTATACCAATCATATGAATTGGGTAGTCATAATGGCTTGCTAGAGTCCGCTTATGACTTATGAGGGCATTATGGTAATTTCCTCATTGCCAATTTATATGATCCTACGGGGTCACACACAAAGAGCAAAATGAGATTCACTTAATTCGGGGATAAATCATTATGAGATAATGATTTATTATTGATGAGAAATTAAATATATATAAAGATATATATTTACATGTATATGTATATACACATGAACATATTAATAAGATTAATATATTTATGGCATAAAGTATGCTATATATATATATATATGTATATTATAATTATATTATATGGTGATATAATTAATTATAATATACATTTACGTATATGTGTATATATACATATGTATGTATGTATGTAAATATTAATAAGATTAATATAGCATAAAGTATGCTAATTATATTATATGGAGATATAATTAATTTTACATACATATGTGTATATGATGGAGAATTGACTAAGTTTAATATTAATTGAGAATTAATAAAACTTATGGGGGCTAATTTATAATTATAATTAAATATAGTATTTAATTACAATTATAAGTTAATAATAAAAGAAAAAAAAAAAAAAAACCCTAGAATAAGTAGTGTTGGATGTGATACAGCAGCCCCCTCCCAATCTCCATCAAATAGCCGAAATTTGCTTTGGCCAAGAATGAAAAATATCAATTTTTCACCTTCTCATTCGAAGAACTGTTCTACGATCCCGGCGCTAGCACGCGGTGAGTCAATTGCTCGGTGTGGATCAACTGTAGAGGGAATCTGCTTTGGTTCCTGTATCCAATCCTGCAAAAATTAAGAGGTAATTCTTTAACCCTCCTTCCAATTCAATGCAATGTACATGGGTCCTTGGTGGGGATTAATCCTTTTATTTCCGCTGCGTTTTGTTTTGTGCGATTAAATCCCCAACAGTGGTATCAGAGCCACTTGTATTTTGATTGAATTGGATTTATGTTTTGATTGGATCAAAATTGCATATTAGGGTTTGTATGATTTTGATTGGATCAAAATTGTTGTTAGGAGTTTGTATGTTTTATTTAGGGTTCTATGTTATTGTGAATAACAAAATAAAAATTTGATTTTATTGATTAATCATTGTGAATGATTTTATGTTAATGATTTGGAATGTTTAAGGGGTTTTGGAATCATGAATTTGATTCATGGGGTTTTAATTGAAATTGTTTCAATTAATTAAATGATATTAAAAAAAAAAAAAAAAAAAAAAAAATTAAATACTGTTTTCGTTATTCTGGGCATAATGCCCAGAATAACTTTTGGGTGCAATGCAATTGCAATTGCAATTGCGCCCAACTGCAATTGCAATTGCACTTGCTGCGTAAGCAGCATGCTGCTTACGCAGCATGGGCTGCGCAGCATGGGCTGCGCAGCTATGTGTTGCGTAGCCCGTCGGGCTGCGCGCAGTATTGGATACTGCAGTGCGAGGCCCGACGAGCATGCTGTCCGACAGTTTTACCCCTTTTTCGTTTTAAGTGTGGAAAATTGTTTCTGCATATTTACGAATTTTTCCAAATTAATTAATTCTAAATACAATGTGATTGTATTTTACCACTTTGAACCCTAAATATTTTTAGATATAAAATTATTGTTGATAATTTTATGCATGGTGTTATGGTATGGTTTTGGACCCCGTGGATGCTTTATTTTATTTATTATGGTTTTATATAAATACGACCTGCGAGTCGTTTGTATTTATGTAAATTTTAATTTTAATTTTACTAGATAAATTGTATAGGATGCAATTTATGATATGTAAAATTTATTTTACTAGAAAAATTGTATAGGTTGCAATTTTTTGTAAAATATAAATCCATGAGATGGTGCTTAGAAGCAAAGACGTGGAGGCGGATCCAAGAGGCGGTGCAATGACCATGTGATGGATGCTACCACCTAGGATATGACCTTGTTGATTTTCATATTGGCCTATGAAAATCAATGTAGATTTAAACCATACCATAACACGGTTCGAGTCATATGCATGCTTTATTTTATTTAGATGCCATGTGATGCCATGCTAGATATTCTATATGCATGCTAGACAATTGTATGCCATAAGATGCCATGCTAATTAATATTAACAAAAGTATGATTAATATTAATGCCATGAAATTGTATATGATACAATTAACTCACAGGATTTAATAAACCCTAAATAAACTTATGAAGTTTATATTTGCCACCCAATTACGTATAACACTAGTCAAGTACTATGTTCGCATCATGGTAGCCACGCCAAAGCGGGTACGCATGTTGTGACCTTAGCGAAGCGATAATATGAGAAATGGTGATTCTCATTGTGTTGTAATTGGTTTAACAAAGGGTTAATCAAAATGGTGTTTGAGCCCGAGGCAAAGATGAGATGAGTAACATACAATTAAATATGATATATGATATCATACATCTCATAAATTATAAGAGTTGCATAATGATGCAATTGGCAAAGAAGTGCACATCCAAAATATGTTTAAATGGTTTAAAGCATGATTTTGAGTCTTTGCCTACCGAAATTATATTTAATCATAGGGACATGCCAAAGCAGTGCTATGGTTAAGTATGGATTTTGGATCTTCACCCACTTAAATATTTTAAAGGGTTTTATAATTTAAGTGGGAGCATTTAAATAAAAATCTTTACACGCTTTATTATAGTTATGATTGCTATTACCATGATCTCGATTGTTATTGAACTTTGAGAATTGTTCTCAAATCAAAAGGAATCATATGTTCTCAATAATCCTTTTGCCTAATGAACCACTAGCAATTGTAACATGAGTATAAAAGATGCTTACTTGAAGCATCGAAGGGACTCTGTTTAAAATTTATTATCTTACACTTGCCACCAATTCTTCCGCACGTGGAAGTTTTACTTGAGGTATATGATACATCACAAATGGAAATGTTCCATCAGTTAGTGAGCAAGAAAAGATAAGTGTTTGAGGCAACAATTTCTCATTGGCATCCAAAAGGCATTAAGATGTGATCTTGAATTCATTATTTGATAGTCATTGGTGATGAACTATCATTTGAATGACATGGAGAAAATTGTGAATTAGTTGCATAAGATGCAAAAGAATGTTAAGTTATCCATAAAGGATAAGCCCGCCTCGAATTGTGTGCTTATGGTTCAAAAGGAAAAGGATAATAGTAGGGTCGAAAAGTATAAATACCGAAAGGGTTTCGGTGAAAGTATTTTAAAGGCCAAAGC
Source organism: Euphorbia tirucalli (assembly GCA_039660915.1). NCBI lineage: Eukaryota > Viridiplantae > Streptophyta > Magnoliopsida > Malpighiales > Euphorbiaceae > Euphorbia > Euphorbia tirucalli. The sequence continues at coordinate 35,094,965 of CM077636.1, read as the reverse complement.
TGTTGGCATAGAGAGATCTCCAAAAGAAGGATGTTGCCATTTCTAGATTGAATCGTTCTTTAGAATGGAAATAGCAAACTTTGTTTGGAGAACTATGAGAAGATGAAAGGCAGTAAGACTGCTACCTTAAGTATTTATTAACTATTCTACTTTTGTTTCTATATCAAAGGTATTAGATACCAGTTGTGGATCTCATATTAGTAGAATATGATGAATCGCAACTTGAATAGAAACCTTATGAAGGTGAAAGGTAGAATGTGAATAGACAAGAGAAGCAAAGGTTGCTACTCGAAGGTTCTGAACTCTTACATGAAAGTTGTGAACTTCAAGTTAAAAGTTACGAACCTCTTTTCATAAAAGTTATGAACTTTTATATGAAAGTTATGAACTTTGGTTAAAGGTTATGAACTTTTACATGTGAGTTACGAACTCTTGTTGTCTATTGAGCTTGTTGACTTGAGTAAACAAATGTTGCTTATTTTATAATTGTGAATTATAAACTTTATAAAGACATGATTATGAAATGTAGATTTACATAATTGTCTTTATATGTGGAGCCCATCTGTAACATAAATACTGTAAGGATCGAATCAAATAGTTTGATCCAACCCATTTTGGCAGTGTCGTCTTGGAGACATAAGCAAAGTTGCATTTCGAAACTCCATGAGAATGGACTATTGGATTCATGAGATTATGAATCATCTTGAATCATGCGAATGTTGCTTATTGTAAAAAATGACAAAAGTGTTTCTTTGCTAAAAGTAGTTAAAGAATAATCGATTTATTAAGCATTATACATGTGGATGTATATGAATTATAAATCAACTGCTAAAGGAGGTTCTAATACTTCATTACTTTTATGGAACTTTTCACTAGATAAGAGTATCTAATGAAACACGAGTTTGGAACTTTTGAAGTGTTCAAAAGCTTGTAAAAGGAGTATGAAGTATCTTGACAAGATAGTAAAGTCACTTAGATATGATCCAAGTGGTGAACATTTGAGTCAAGATGTTGACAATCATCTTAGAGATTGTGGGACTGTCTCACAATTGACTTCTCCAAGTACGCCACAAAGTATGTTGTGTCGAAAAGGGAGTAGTCGAACTCTATACAGATATAGTTCAATCTATGATGAAGTCAAGTTGATCATCGTTTTCTCAAAAATATGCCATTAAAGCAGCTGTGTATATTGTTCCGTCTAAAACAATTCATGAATCAACATATGAGATATGGTTGGGTAAGAGACCCAAATTGTTTCATTGAATAAGTTTAGGGCTGTAAAGCTTATTTCGAATAAGTTGGCACCTAAATTTAAATATCGTATTGTGGATTACTCAAAAGGAAAGTAGGAGTTGTTACTCCTGTGTTTCTTTGGGATACAAAGTAGTTGTAGCTAGAAATGGTTTCCCCTTGAAGAGGGAGTTAATTTCTAGTAGAGTTAGTGGGAGTAAAGTACACCTACAAAACTCGTAATTCACAAAAGTGACATTTAACGTTGAAGAGGAACGTGGAAATGGTTTCATGATCATTGTTGAAATTACACAAGTCCAATGAAAGTCTAGTGGAATACGACATGATTAGGAGAGATATGGATTTCTCAAAATCATGATGTAATCTTACTAGATGAAGTAAGTCTTCTTCTATGAAGAAGCAATGTTAGATTTTGGATCTAATATGTGACTTGATGCTACAAAGGTTGAAGATAAGTCCATGTCTGACAATCAAAGTATAGACTTTGATAAGTCTTTTAGAAGATGCATATGCAATGGTTGCAAGTGAGTTTTCAAATTGAAAACCGATATGGATGGTGATCTTCAAACTTATAAAGCACGACTAGTGACTATAAGGGTACGAACAAATTCATAGTAGGACTATGATGAAATCCTCCTTAGTCATTAATCATGATCAAGTCATATTGAGTTCTTGTTGCCATATCCCCATAATATGATTATAAAATATGGCAAATGGATATCAAAATCTATTTTTTACTTGAAAACATGATTGAGGATGTGTACGTGACACAATCCAAAGTTTTGAGCATCCAAAGAATTCAAATAGCGTATGCAAGTTTTCAAAGATTCTCATAAGGATCGAAACATGCATCAAATAGTTGGAATCATAGTTTTGATAAAGAAATCAAATGGTTTGATTTTATCAAAAGGATGATGAATCTTGTGTTTCAAAAGGATCAGTGGGAGCATATCGGTATTCCTAATGCTATATGTGGATGACATATGGCTTGTTGGAAATAACATTCTTACCTTGCAAGAAGTAAAATCTTGGCTAAGAAAGTAATTTCAGTTAATGTTATAAGCATGACTGCCTGTATTCTTGAAATTGGAATCTATACAGATAGATCTAAAAGAATGTTTTGGCTTAAGTCAAAGCATTGAAAGCGTTCAATATAAAAGACTTAATAGAAGCTTGCTTATGTTAACTGTGTAAATAGTTGCACATATACAACTGATTGCAATTAGTTGCAATATATCAGTCGAGATCTAGTATTCTCTTAAAAAGAGAAGTTATGACTTTGAAAGGTTCAAAATAAAACGTTATAGCTAAATATCTATAATAGCAGCCAAAGTATACAGTTACATGTGATGTAAAGAAATTTTTGGATGAAGAAGTTCATCAAAATTTTATGTTTTTGTTCTAAGCATTGCTTATCCTGTGAGACTATTGTAGGGACAATAGTTCAATGCGTAAGAACCTTGTATGACACAAGCATATACTTAGGCGTTTTTCACTAATTTAGAGAGGCTGTCTCTAAAGAAAGAGTGAATATGTGTAAAGTAGCAACGGAAGCGAAAATTAATAATTCATTGACAAAGACTCCTGCACGAGTGAATACATGAAAGTCATGTAGGTCAATGGGTATAAGATACATGTATGATTGGCCATAGTGCAAGTGGGAGATTGTTGGAGATTGTGCCCTAAGGCCAATATTGGATTATGTAATTTGACTTCTAAGATTAATCTATTGTAGATTAATATTATCATTTATGTTTGTATGTTAGCATTTATGATAAGTATCCATGAATAAATCGTGTTATTCTAAATATCCCTAGTCGATTGTTATTATGGGAATAATAACAAACTAAGACTAGTGTGAGTGATAATGGATATTCATAAGATGAATATAGTGTATACAGATACAGATTATACTCACGGGTAATATGTTAGAGAACATGTTACTGGAGACCCACTATGAGATCAAGTTCATGGTTATGTGTCACAACTGATCTTGATTATAGTAGTGTCATTAGCTGATTCCTTTGACCTGAGGTCACCATGGATTCCGGGATGAATTCATGTTGTGTTTTGACGCAGTCAAACGCTGCTTGTAACAGAGTAGTTATAAAGGCTGTGATTGGGTACGATATGACTCATGCCTTGGGATGTGAGTGACAGATATGGGATTTTGTCCCTCTCTATCAAGAGAGCGATATCACTGGGCCCTTCGATAAGTGAGACTGTTATATGCATGGCCGTGCTCAAATAATTGATAAGAGTATCAATTGATTTGTTTAAACAGTCCGCTTTGAGATCGAGAAAGCATATGATTAATTTATATAAGATTGACAAGTGTACCATGTCTTATAATTAATCATGATATCAAGAGACAAAAGGGAATATGACACATTCTATAAGTAGGTTTATTGGATTATACCAATCATATGAATTGGGTAGTCATAATGGCTTGCTAGAGTCCGCTTATGACTTATGAGGGCATTATGGTAATTTCCTCATTGCCAATTTATATGATCCTACAGGGTCACACACAAAGAGCAAAATGAGATTCACTTAATTCGGGGATAAATCATTATGAGATAATGATTTATTATTGATGAGAAATTAAATATATATAAAGATATATATTTACATGTATATGTATATACACATGAACATATTAATAAGATTAATATATTTATGGCATAAAGTATGCTATATATATATATATATGTATATTATAATTATATTATATGGTGATATAAATAATTATAATATACATTTACGTATATGTGTATATATACATATGTATGTATGTATGTAAATATTAATAAGATTAATATAGCATAAAGTATGCTAATTATATTATATGGAGATATAATTAATTTTACATACATATGTGTATATGATGGAGAATTGACTAAGTTTAATATTAATTGAGAATTAATAAAACTTATGGGGGCTAATTTATAATTATAATTAAATATAGTATTTAATTACAATTATAAGTTAATAATAAAAGAAAAAAAAAAAAAAAAACCCTAGAATAAGTAGTGTTGGATGTGATACAGCAGCCCCCTCCCAATCTCCATCAAATAGCCGAAATTTGCTTTGGCCAAGAATGAAAAATATCAATTTTTCACCTTCTCATTCGAAGAACTGTTCTACGATCCCGGCGCTAGCACGCGGTGAGTCAATTGCTCGGTGTGGATCAACTGTAGAGGGAATCTGCTTTGGTTCCTGTATCCAATCCTGCAAAAATTAAGAGGTAATTCTTTAACCCTCCTTCCAATTCAATGCAATGTACATGGGTCCTTGGTGGGGATTAATCCTTTTATTTCCGCTGCGTTTTGTTTTGTGCGATTAAATCCCCAACAGTAGTATTCTAAGAACTGCTCTTCTAATTGATCCCATGAAGTCACTGATCCAGGCCTCAAAGACTTGTACCATTCCATTGCTCCCCCGCATAATGAGAAGGCAAACAACTTCAACCGCACAGCATATTGGGGCACCCCACCGATTCTGACTGTATCGGCCACCATGAGAAACCGGTCTAAATGATCATTGGGGTTGTCACTTATTCCGCCACTGAATAGTCCGTTCCCTTGGATCAAATTGATCATGCTGGACTTCAACTCAAAGTCATTAGCAGTAATGGCTGGGATAACAACTCCAGATCTGTTCCGGGGCCAATGTGGAGCCATTAGGTCAGTCATGACCATGTTGTCTCTATCACCACCCCTTCTTCTATCAAACTCCTCCCGCTCACGCCGGAGTCGCTCTTGCTCAACTCTTTCCTAGAGCTGTCTCTCCTCTTCCTCATGTTGCTGATGATCCATTTGGATAATTCGCTCTTGTTGTACTCTGCGATTCCTGCTACACAAACGTTCAATTTCAGGGTTATAAGGTAAAAGCTCAGGGTGTTGAGAGCGAGTTCGCATAAGCTAGAAAATACACACACAGAAAAAAAGGAAAACTAATTTGCAACAAATATCCACAGAAAAGAAAAATTATTTAACTATATGCACAAGAATAGTGCCTAGATCAGTAAATAGACTTTTGGCTTAATGATGCAGAAAAATAAATCTCCCCGGTAACGGTGCCAAAAACTTGATGGGTCCTATGCAAAGTATTGAAACTAAACCTAGAAACGCACAACTAAGGTAGTGTACCTATCTTTGACAAGTAATAATTCTGGTTGGTCCAGGTATCGATCCCATAGAGAAAAATATTCTGCAAACACTAAACTACTCGGGTTCCTTGCGTGTCCTAGGCGGAACTTAGTTTTTGGATTCGATTATACTAACAACTAATTATCCTACTCCTAGTTGATCTATTCCAGCTTACTTTGCACTTGAATTTGGGTTATCAATTGGCGGTTTACCGACCTATTAATGCTAATGGATATGGCTTTATCAATTAACTACAATAGATGAATTTAAATCAACAATTAACCCTTAATTATGTTCTTTCGATAATTCAACCTAGCGTGACTAGATCTTTTAAGTCCTTAGCCGGTTTCCCTTGTTTAGAGGAGGTCTAATTCTAAAGCTCAGAAAATAAGGGCACGTAAGTTCCACAGTGTCGTCAATACTAATGGTTTCCTAGGTGTCAATCTAAGTAATGCCACAAATATAAACTTAATAGATTAAGATCTTATGAGACTAGATTATCATTAAAGGAATTGCATAAAGAAGAGGAATAAAGATTGAAATTAAATTGCAATCAATTGTATTAATTAAGGAAGGTGAAACGAATTCAATGTTACAACCAAACACAATCAATTACGGAATCAAAAACTAACTTAATCAAATTACAAAGCCGAAGAAGAAAAACTTATGCCCTTTTAGTCTGATTAACTGGATTCCGACGGTGTGAAGATGCTTGGGGTGTACCTCTATAGACGAACTCAAGCCGAAACTAAGAACGTCGCAAAAGGGGAAGGTTCTATGTAAAACTACTACCAATTGATGGTTCAAAACTCAAAGAAAACAAATAGTTCAAGCTAAAACCTAGCTACAAGTTTCTGCTCTCACTCTAAAAGTCTGGAAAAAGATCCTTAAAACTTAGAAAATAACCTATTTATACGGCTAGGTTAAAACCAGGAAAAAGAAAAGATGAAAGTAGGGCAACAGCAGAATTCCGGAGCTCGGCATGCCGTGCTGGTGGAAGTGGCACGCCGTGCTATGCAGAATTGGGGGTGGCACGCCGTGCTGCTGGAGGTGGCACACCGTGATGTGTAGTTTTTGGGGTTGGCACACCACGCTGGTCTGAGTGGCACGTTTTTGTGCCACTCCACTGGATTGCATCTCTTGGCCCGCCAGATTGGCACGTCGTGCCCTAATTGTGGCATGCCGTGCCACCTTGATTTTCAGCACTTTGAGCTCTTCCTTGCCACCGTTGCTCCAACTTCCGGTCTGGTTCATAATACCTGTCCAAAACAAGCATAAAGAAACATCACCGCATCAATGCCACGGACCATAAAAACGACATATTTTCCAAAATTACAAAAACAACCCTAGAAAACACGAAAAATACTAAAAGTTATAAAAATCTATCCAAAACATAAAAATCATAAAATACTCAAAAACCACACAAACATTCACACAAAAGACTCTAAAAATTGCCGTTCAAAACACGAAATTGCCTAAAAGATAAGGTCAAAAACCGATCTTATCATGTCCTCAGCTTGTGGGAGAGCACATGAAGGGCTAGGGTGCGTCTTTATCAGGTATCCATGTCATAGATATTAACCTCATTGTTTCTAGATCTTGGGTATTGGATACTGGATGTGGTTCTCTCATTTGTTACAATGTGCACAAGCTAAGGAATAGGACACTAGGATCTGGAGAGGTGGACCTTCGAGTCAGGAATAGAGCTAGGGTAGTTACCATCAAGATTGGAGAGTACCACTTTGTGATGCCTAGTGGATTAGTTTTGATTATAGAACAATGTTATTTTGTACGTGCAATGTGTAGGAATATTATTTTGGTTTCAATTTTGGTATTTCTGGATTTTGTTATACTATTGATAATGGTAGAATAAACATATCTAGAGAGGGGTTATTTTATGGACAGGCTCTATTAAATAGTGGTCTATATATCCTGGATCTCAATGAAACAAATCATATCTATAACATAAACACCAAAAGGGTTAAGCCAAATGAACTTAATCATGTCTACCTTTGGCACTATTGTTTAGGCCATATAAACGAGCAACGCATAGCTAGGCTTCACAAAGATGGAATCCTAGGCTCATTTGACATGGAGTCACTTGACATATGCGAGTCCTGTTTACATGGCAAAATGACTAAAGCGCCTTTTTGCAAGAAAGCTGAAAGGTGTTGGTGTGCCCTAGTTCTTAGGGCATTGGATTCTTGTATTTGTATCATACTTTAAGATTTTTGTATGTATGCATTATCTGTGTCACATTAATAAAGGCATTTATTCTATTCCATTTATATCTTATGCTTTAACATGAATAGAATATCCATTGTTTGATAATCATAAAACATATCCCAAGTTTATTCTGATCGTGGGAACGAATAGAATCACAGACTTATATATTCGATGACTGCATGGTAGTTCTTAACTAGCCATAGTACTTGTAAAGTTAGTCATATATATAGGTACATGTTGTTGGCAAGGGATTGGATCGATCTGCTCAAGAAAGCCACATGGTTGTCATGTCATAGATCTTTCTTGAGTAGTCTCTTTTTTTCTCAGACTAGATTTCATTATAGTATAAATATGGAATCCAGTTCACTTTGGCATACGTATAACAGGTCTATAAAAGGATACTCAATATGGGTATGATTGGGTGGACAGGTGGACATATTGACACTGATAATAAAGTGATGGAATTGCCACTCGGGTAACACTGAGATGATATCACTGGCCACTTAATTAGTGGGACTGATAAGCATATGGCCAAACCAAAATAAGTCAGCTGCTTATTTGATTAATCAGTCAACTCAAGATCAAGAAATATAATAAATAGTAGAAGAGGATGACGAACACCGTACCTCTTGTTTATTCATATTGATATCATTTAGCAAAGGATACTATGAGATTACTACTGGGTAAGTGTCTTCAACAGACTATTGTATCTATGTCTTAATTGGGGGCTATAACAGTTTGCTAGAACCCACTTACAGTATGTGGACCTTGGGCCCACTACCAATATAAAGACAGACCCATAGGATTGTGTACATAGATCAACTGAGCCGGAACTTATAGAACATGTACATGTAATGTACATTGGAAGGAATGCATTAGTTTATTAGTTGACATTCCGTGTCAGGGTAATTAATTAACAATGGGTTGATTTAATTTAATTAATAAGTTTACATAATGTAATTTATTAATTAATCAATTAATTGAATTACATAAAGTAAATTATTAATTAAATTGTTTTCCTAAGAAGGAAAATTAAATACATGAATTGTATTTACTTAAGTGTGATTTAATTTTATTTAGGCGTAATTAAATTTAGCCAAATGGAATTAAATTACATGTTATATACTTTTTAATTAAAGTTTATTGATGTAATTATAATCCTAGTGGGCTTGGGTTTAATTAACCTAATTAAAACCCAATTAGACAAGGTGTCAATATAAGGGCACACTTAAGGAGTAAAACCCTAATTCAACCCTAATTAATTGCTGGAAATTTCAGCCACCAAGAGCAGCCCCAAAATAGCCGAAAATCCCAGATATGGCTATGTCTATTTGATGAAACAGAAATTTGAAAGCCTTGATAGGTTCAAGGAATTTAAGAATGAAGTATAGAACCAACTAGGTAGGAATATAAAAGCCCTATGCTCAGACCGAGAAGGCAAATATATAAGCCTAGATTTTGACTTATACTTGAGAGAGTGTTGAATCATTCCACTGTTTACTCCTCTACAGACACCATAATGGAATGGGGTATCCGAAAGGAGTAATAGGACCTTGTTAAACATAGCCTGCTTAATGATGAGCCATGCCTCTCTCCTAATTACATTATAGGGATACACACTTGAGATAGTAGCTTTCATTATAAATAATACTACGACTAAGGCTGTGGAAAAGACCCCATATGAATTATGGACGGGTAAGGCCCCAGTGTGTCATTCCTATGGATTTGGGGTTGTGATGCCTATGTCAAGAAATTGACGAAGGGCAAACTAGAACCCAAGACCAACAAATGCCTCTTTGTGGGCTATCCTAGGGAAACCAAAGGGTATTACTTGTAGAATCCCGCCAAGAACAAGGTGTTTGTGGAACGAAAGGGAGTCTTTCTCGAAAAGGATTTCATTTCCAAAAAAGATGATGGGAGCAATGTTGAAATCAATGAAGTTCAAAGCACACAAACTCCTAAAAAGGATAACTTAGAGACTACGCAGGAGCTTCAAAGGATTGAAGTGCCATCTCCAGTCACACAAGAACTAAGGAGGTCTAGTAGGAAATGTCGAGTACCCAAGAGTTATGGATTTCTCATAACTAAAGACAAGACTCTTCTCACGTCTGATGAGGAAGAACCCAAAACCTACTAGGAGGCCATTAATAGCCTATAATCTGCTGATTGGTGCAAATCCATGGAAGCGGAGATGTAATCTATCTACGATAATTAGGTACGGAACCTGGTTGATCCACCTCCGAGTGTGAAAGTCATAGGTTGTAAGTGGTGCTGCAAGTTGAAGTCCAACAACACCTTCAAGGGGCGATTGGTTATAAAGGGTTTCCAGCAAGTCCATGGAATAGACTATGATGAAACCTTCTCACAAGTTGCTATGCTTAAGTCCGTGAGGATCTTGCTAGCCATAGCCGTATGGTACGACTATGAGAACTAGCAAATGGATGTTAAAACCGCTTTCCTTAATGGAAAGCTACTTGAGGATGTGTACATGACACAACTTAATGGATTTGTCAATCCAAAGCATCCTGAACGGGTATGCAAACTGCAAAGATCCATTTATGGATTAAAGCAAGCATCCCGAAGTTGGAACTATTAGGAATGCCCTAGTCCTAAGGCATTAGTCATTGTATTATATTGTACATTTTACATCTTTTAATTAACTGATGTATTGTACATTTGTGTTATTAAATAAAGACATTAATCTGTTTGTTTTATATCTTGTGAAATATTATAAATAGAGTATCCAATGGTCGTATCTATATCCATGTTGACAAGTGTCATGCACTTAGAAGAGAGACCATGGATAGGGAAACGATATAACCATAATGCCATCTATAGTCTGTTCCAGTCATGAGAATGAATGGAACCAAAGACTATCATAGCCTTGATTGTATGACGATGTCTTACCAGCTATAGAACATGGATTGTCAATCAAGCTTATGGGTACATGTAATGGGGCATGGTACTGGATAGATGCACTAAACGAGAAATCCATATGGTATAGTATCACAAGTGATTCTTGTGTAGTACTTATATTTGATCCTTTGACCTGACCATATTATGGTCTCGCATGTGAACTCATACACTTTGGTGTACACCTAAAAGGCCTATAACAGGGTGCCAAGTATGGGTACATTCGGGTGTGCTAGTGAACATGGCTAGGCCATGAATATGCAGAAGGAAATGTCACTCAGTAGTCCATTGAGAAGATATCACCGACAACTTGATGAGTGCAACTGATAAGAGTGTGGCCACATCGAAACAAGTTGGAACTTGTTTGTGAGTGTCATTTCATTCTGGATCAAGTTAATGTCTGGACACAAAAGAGGGTGATGACACCCTGCCTCCGTGTTGGACATCGATATCAATGACATGGGATAGATAAGTTAAACTACAAGGTTATGACTTCTGTTGGACTATAGTCTCCGTCTTAATTGGGGGCTGTAATGGCTTGCTAGAGCCCAACTACAGTCTATGGGCCATGGGCCCACTGCCAACATAAAGACAGGCCCACAGGATCATACACATTGAACGTTTGAGCTTGAACTAAACGGGTCAACTGTATATTTGGAGTATATTAACTAGAGAGGGGGTATTTATTGATTAAATTATATATCAATTGGATTGATCAAAATAATATAATCAATTTTACTTGGATTTAATTGAATTAATTTAATTAGTTCATGAATTTATTTCTAGGTGGAAATATTATACATATGTAGGTTTATTTGTATTTCATTTAAGTAATGTCTAAATTAATTTATTGGGTTAATTTAATTAGGCAAATTAATTTTAATTTAAATGTTATGTGTTATATTGTATGGTTTAATATAATCACATACATATGAAATTAAAATTGAATTGCCATTAAATTTTAACCTATGCTTTTAATATAGACCCAGGTTTTTTAAGCCTACATAAACCCACTTAAGTGAAAGAAAAACCCTAAGCCACCACTTGAGTTAGAATTTTAGCCAAACACTCTTTCCTGGGAGAAGGATTTTCAGCCAGCTTTTAGCACTCCCTCTGGTCGTCCGATCCTCCACTAGCATGGGTTGTTGCTCGATTGAAGAGACATTCAAGGTGAGATCCATTTCTTATTTTGTTAATTTTGTTGTTTTTGATTTCTATTGCATAAGCTCTTAGGATTGGACTTGAGAAAATCTAAATCGGCTTCCGCTGCCATTTGGTTGATTTTCGAAGACAAAACCCTTCGGTGGTATCAGAGCAGGCTTATGATCCATAGAAATCCTTAATAGGATTGAATCCCATGATTTTAAAATTGGGTATTTTATTTTGGGATTCTTGGTTTTGGGGTTTATGATTTTTCCCCAATTTGATTTTGCAAATGGAAATTGTTTATGCATATTGGTTATGTGTTCTTTAATTTCTGTTTATCGTTTGGATTCTTGGTGAATTAATTTTTATTTTTCTATTTTAATAAAAAAAATAAATGGTTGTTTTCAGGCTATAGGGTAGCCGGCAGAGGAATCTGCTTATGGCTGCCGCCATAACAGTTGAAATAGTAGCAGCTGCTGCGTTCTGTTGTGTTGCCCTGGGTTTTGGATTTGGCTGGTATTCATGGTCCGAGCCCAGTTTTAATTTTAATGGGTTTTAAAATTTTGTGTGTTTAAATTTTGCAATTTAAATGCGCATGGTTTCTTGAATGAAATTATATTTTGTTCATGATATATTAATTTTGATAATTAATATTGTATAATGAAATTGGTTCAGTTTTTCTTGGCACGATTAACAGAACGACGTAATTTGGATTCATGGTTTCCCAATTCCAATGGGAGTAGTGTTCTGCCTCGGATGGAGGCCTAAAGCCCGTTAAGGGTTATAACCATGATGGGCCAAATTAGCGATTTCTAAATGATGGCTAAGTAAATAATTAATTGGGATTAATTTCACGGATTTTAACATGTTCATAATTGATGTATGGAATACATACTTGTATTGATTAAATGTTTGGATGGATGTTATTGGGCCTTTTTCGAAGATGAGTTGTATTTTCTTTTCGGCAAATACGACATGCATGCTGTTTTCTTTTTTATATAATTTTATTTTATTTATTTATTATAAAATGTTGTAAAGAAGAAGCCCCTTGGAGAGGCGAGCCCAGAAGGAGAGATGGAGGCCCACCTAATGTTCTTCTAATATAGGTTCACTAGAATTATATTAGGATGTATTTGAGGCCTATAGCAGTCCATCATTTAATTAATTATGCATTTATTTATTTACATATTTTATGCCATGACCTAATTCCAATTTCACATACTTTATGAATCTAAGCCATTATTAAAATTGAATCTAAACCAAATGGAAATTATTAAGTTGCTTAAAAGTGCTTCTCTCATTCAAAACTAACTTGAAGTGGGGATGGGCCAGTTGTAGACCATGCCCTTGCTAGATACACTAGATTATCATCATTTTGTATTGGGTTGGAGGTTTCGACTTATCGTGGGTAGTAGGATTTTCCTAGCCCTAAACACAGATTGGACGACGTTCCTACATAAATAATTAAGATATTATTTTTCCAAACCCTCGTCTGGTTATATCTTGATGAAATATGGATCTCAGCCCATTAGCCCAACAACTTGACTTAATTAATAACTTGGATTCATTATTGATTAAATGTGGGAAAAATTGTAAGACCTTTATTAATGTTCTTTAATTTTTCTATGTAGTAATCAAATGGTAAACATTACTTTATCAGTACGTTTGCTCCTCGAGAAGGACAAACTTTCCAGGCCAAATTTCCTAGATTGGTCTAGAAACTTAAGGATAGTTCTAAGACAGGAATCTAAGGAATATGTGTTGGAAAGGGCTTTACCACCTGGACTTACTGGGCATAATTCCACCAACTGTACAGTTGGAAGAATACGAGATGCATGGTAAGGACAACCAAGATGTGACATGCCTGATGTTGGCATGCATGGTCCCTAAGCTGCAAAAACAGATCATGGACTAGCAAGCCTTTGCTATGATAACAACTCTTAATGAGATGTTTTAGGAGCAAGCTCGTCAGGAGAGATACTTGACCAAAAAGGCATTCAAATCCTACAAGATAGGAGCTGGGACATTTGTGAGTGCTCACGTGCTCAAGATGAAGGGCTATTTGGACACTTTAGCCTGTCTCGGCACTCAGTCTCGCAAGGGTTGGTGATTGACACCATCCTCGTGTCTGTGCCAAATTCTTTTGATCAGTTCATCTTAGACTATAATATGTAAGGGATGAACCGTACTGTTAGAGAGCTACATGGAATGCTCAAGCTTATGGAATAGTTGATAAAAAAGACTCCACTTGTACTGATGGTTAGCAAGGGGAACCCTCCTCTTGTAAAGGGGAAGGCAAACGCAAAAGCCAAGGCCAAAGCTAAGAAAGCTAAAGGGAAGCCCAAGGCCAGTCCTGAGGATGTCTATTTCCAGTGCAAACAGGCGGGACACTAGAAGAGAAATTGTCCCCAGCTTGTGGGAAAGCAAAAGAAGAGCCAGGGCATGTCTTCATCAGGTATCTATGTCATAGACATAAACCTCATTGTTTCAACATCCTGGGTATTGGATACTGGATGTGGTTCTCACATTTGTTGCAATGTGCAAGGACTTAGGAATAGGAGATCACTAGGATCCGAAGAGCTTGAGAGTTGGTGTATGGAGCAAGGGTAGCTGCCATTGAGATCGATAAGTACCACCTAGTGATGCCTGGTGGATTAGTTTTAATATTGGAACAATGTTCTTTTGTGCTTGCAATGTGCAGGAATATTATTTCTGTTTCAGTTTTGGATATTTCTGGATTTAATTTTACTATTGGAAATGGTAGCATAAATTTATCCAGAGGAGTTTTTTTATGGACAAGCTCTGTTAAATAATGGCCTATATATCCTTGATCTAAATGAAACTAATCAAGTCAATAACATAAATACTAAAAGGGTTAAGCCTAACGAACTTAAACCTGTTTGCCTTTGGCAATGTCATTTAGGCCATATAAACGAGAAACACATAGCTAGGCTTCACAAAGCTAGAATCCAAGGGTCATTTGACATTGAATCACTTGATATATGTGAATCATGTTTACGCGGTAAAATGACCAAAGCGCCTTTTGGTAAGAAAGCTGAAAGGGCTACTGGCTTATTGGACCTAATACATTCAGACATATCAGGGCCCATGACCGCAGCTACTAGAGGAGGACATTTGTACTTCCTCACTTTCACGGATGATTTTAGCAGATATGGCTATGTCTATTTTTTGTAACATAAATCTGAGACTCTAGATAAGTTTGAGAAATTGAAGAATGAGGTACAGAACCAACTAGGTAAAAATATAGAAGCCCTTCGCTCAGACCGAGGAGGTGAGTATATGAGGCTAGAGTTTGAATCATAGTTAAGAGAGAATGAAATCATTCCATAGCTCACTCCTCTAGGAACACCATAATGGCATGGGGTGTTCGAAAAGAGGAATAGGACCTTGTTAGACATGGTTTGCTCAATGATGAGTCATGCCTCTCTCCCAATAACATTCTGGGGATACGCTTTTGAGATAGTAGCTCTCATTTTGAACAATACTCCGTCTAAGGCTGTGGAAAAGACCCTCTAAGAAATATGGATGGGCAAGGCACCCAATGTGTCTTTCCTGCGGATTTGGGGCTATAATGCACATCTCAAGAGATTGACTGGGGGCAAACTAGAACCCAAGACTGACAATTGCCTGTTTGTGGGCTACCCTAGGGAAACCAAAGGGTACTACTTCTACAACCACGCTGAGAACAAGGTTTTCATGGCACGAAAGGGGGTCTTTCTCGAAAAGGATTTTATTTCCAAGAAAGACAATGGGAGAAATATTGAACTCAGAGAAGTTCAAAGCACATAAGCTCCTGATGAGGATAACTCAGAGACCAAGGAGGAGCTTCCAGAGGCAGAAGCACCAGCACAGGTCACATAAGAACCTAGGAGGTCTGGTAGGGATCATCGAGAACCCGAGAGATATGGATTTCTCGTAATTAACGATCATACTCTTCTCGTCTTTCACGAGGAAGAGCCTAAAACCTACCAGGAGGCCATTAATAGCCCACAATCTGCTAATTGGTGTAAAGCCATGGAGGTAGAGATGCAATCTATGTATGATAATCAGGTTTGGAACCTAGTTGATCCACCTCCGGGTGCTAAGGTCATAGGTTGTAAGTGGTGCTACAAGCTGAAGGCTGACAACACCTTCAAAGGGTGGCTAGTTGTAAAAGGTTTAAGACAAGTCCTTGGAATAAACTACGATGAAACCTTCTCACCAGTTGCTATGCTAAAATCCATAAGGATCTTACTAGCCAGAGTTGCTTGGTATGACTATGAGGTTTGGTAGATGGATGTTAAAACCACTTTCCTTAATAGGAAGCTACTTGAGGATGTGTACATGACACAACTTGGGGGTTTCATTGATCCAACGCATCCTGAAAGGGTTTGCAAGCTTTAAAGATCCAGTTATGGATTGAAGCATGCGTCCTAAAGTTGGAATCTTAGATTCAATGAAGCCATAAAGGAATATGGCTTCATACAAAATCAAGATGTGTGTGTATAAGAGGATTAGTGGGAGCATCATCACTTTTCTAGTGTTATATATGGACAACGTCCTTCTGATTGGAAGCTGCATACCAATATTACAAAGGGTTAAGCAGTGGTTGTGTAAGTGCTTCACAATAAAGGACTTAGGCAAATCTAAGATGATCCTAGGGATCAGGATCTACAGGGATAGACCCAATCGGCTTCTGGGCCTAAGTCAGGCCACGTACATAGACAAAGTTCCGAAAAGATTTAGCATAGATCAAGACAAGAAAGGATTCTTGCCAATGAACCATGGGATGAAACTCATTAAAAAGAACTATCCTAAGGCAAGGAAGGACAGGGAGAACATGAATTTGGTTCCATATGCATCAGCTATAAGATCCATCATGTACTCCATGCTATGTACGAGACCTGATGTCACCTTTGCACTAAGTATGACAAGACGATACCAGCAAGATCCCGATGAGGACCATTGGAAGGCTGTCAAAGCAATCCTAAAATACCTTAAACGGACTATGGATAGCTTCTTAGTGTATGGCGGTTAGGAAGAGCCGTCAGTGACTGGGTACACTGATGCAAGCTTCCAAATCATCTATGATGAGTACCGGTTACTGTCTAGGTATGTATTTTTGCTAAATGGTGGTGATATCAGCTGGAAGAGCTTAAAGCAACCGACCATCACAGACTCTACTACAGAAGCTGAATACAGCTCTATCACTGATTTGGGAGTAGTACCAACTATTGAGGATCTAGTTGATACCTTTTTTAATAACAATAGGGCTATTGCACAAGCTAAGGAGCCTCAGTCACACAAAAACACAAATCACGTACTCATGAAGTTTCACCTTATACGAGAAATCGCCGAAAGGGGGTGACATTTCATTACACAGAGTAGACACCAAGGATAATGTCGTAGATCCTTTGACTAAGGTGCTGGCTCAACCCAAGCACGAGGGTCATACTAGATCTATAGGGATTAGGCCCATGCCTAGTTGGAACTAGTGTAAGTAGGATTTTGTTGGGAATGCCCTAGTCATAAGGTATTAGTCCTTGTATTATATTATACATTTTAGATCTTTTATTTGACTGATGTATTGCACATTTGTGTTATTAAATAAAGGCATTAATCTATTTGTTTTATATCTTGTGTAATTTTATAAATAGAGTATGTAATGGTCATATCTATATCCATGTTGACAAGTGTCATGCACTTGGCAGTCAGACCATAAATAAGGAAAGGATAAAACCATAAGCCATCCATAGTCTGTTCCAGTCATAGGAATGAATGGAACCAAAGACTATCATAGCCTTGATTGTATGGCATTGTCTTACCGGCTATAGAACATGGATTGTCAATTAAGCTTATGGGTACATGTAATAAGGCATGGTACTGGATGGATCCATTAATCAAGAAATCCACATGGTATAGTATTACAAGTGATTCTCGTGTAGTACTTATATTGGATCCTTTGACCTGACTGTATTATGGTCGCATATGAACTCACACACTTTGGTGTATGACTAAAGGGCCTGTAATAGGGTACCAAGTATGGGTACATTCAAGTTTGCCACTGAACATGGATAGGCCATGAATATGCAGAAGGAAATGTCACTCAGTAGTCCACTAGAAAGATATCACCGGCTGATGAGTGCAATTCATAAGAGTGTGGCCACACCTAAACAAGTTGGAACTTATTTATGAGCATCAGTTCATTCAAGATCAAGTTAATGTCCAGACACAAAAGAAGGTGGTGACACCATGCCTTCGTGTTGTACACCGATATCAATGACATGGGATATAGAAGTTAAACTACAAGGTTACAACTTCTGTTGGACTGTAGTCTCTATCTTAATTGGGGGTTGGAATGGCTTGCTATAGCTTAACTACAGTCTATGGGCCATGGGCCCACTGCTAACATAAAGATAGGCCCATAGGATCATACACATTCAACATCTGAGCTTGAACTAAATGAGTCAACTGTATACTTGGGGTATACTGACTAGAGATGGGGTATTTATTGATTAAATTATAAATCAATTGGATTGATCAAATAATATAATCAATTTTAATTTGGTTTAATTGAATTAATTTAATTAATTCATGAATTTATTTCCAGGTGGAAATATTATACATATATAAGTTTATACGTACTTCATTTAAGTGATGTCTAATTATTGGGTTAATTTAATTATGTAAATTAATTTTAATTTAAATGCTATATGTTACATTGTATGGTTTAATATAATCACATACATATGAAATTGAAATTGAATTGCAATGAAATTTTAACCTATGCTTTTAATATATAAACCCAATTAAGTGAAAGAAAAACCCTAAGCCACCACTTGAGTTAGAATTTCAGCCAAAAACTCTTTCCTGAGAGAAGGAATTTTAGCCAGCTTCTGGCACTCCCTCTGGTTTTCCGATCCTCCGCTAGCATGTGTTCTTGCCCGATAGCCGTTCATGTACAAGATTTTGGAGGGAGCCTTCTTTGGTTTCTGCAGCCGTCTCTAGAGGAGACATTCGAGGTGAGATCCATTTCTTATCTTGTTAATTTTGTTATTTTTTATTCCTATTGAATAAGATCTTGGGATTGGATTTGAGAAAATCTAAATCAGCTTCCACTGCCATTTGGTTGATTTTTGATGACAAATCCCTTTAAAAACTTAGATTCAATGAAGCCATAAAGGAATACGGCTTCATAGAGAATCAAGATGAGGCTTGTGTGTATAAAAGGAATAGTGGGAGCATTGTCACATTTCTGGTGATATTTGTGGACATCCTTCTGATTGGAAGCGACATACCAACACTGCATGGCATTAAGTAGTGGTTGTGTAAGTGCTTTGCAATGATGGACTTAGGCAAAACCGAGAAGATCCTAGGGATTAAGATCTATAGCGATAAACCAAATTGACTTCTGGGCCTAAGTCAGGCCACATACATGGACAAAGTTCTGAAAAGATTTAGCATGGATCAGGCCAAGAAAGGTTTCTTACCAATGAGCCATGGGTTGAAATTGAGTAAGAAGAACTATTATAAAACAAGAAAGGATAGGGAGAACATGAAAATGGTCCCATATGCATCAGCTATAGGATCAATCATGTACTCCATGCTATGTATAGGAACTGATGTCGCCTTCGTACTAAGTATGACAAGCCAATACCAACAGGGTCTTGGGGAGGATCACTGGAAGGCTATCAAAGCAATCCTAAAGTAGCTTAACTAGATAAAGGATAGCTTCTTAGTGTACGATGGTCAAGAAGAGCTATCAGTGACAGTTTACACAGATGCGAGCTTATTGACTGACCAGGATGAGTATCAGTCACAGTCTAGGCACATAGTTCTGCTTAATGGCGGTGCTATCAGCTGGAAAAGCTTAAAGCAGCCGACCATCACCGATTCTATAATGGTTGATTCTGCAATAGAGTTGAGTCAGGTGGCGACTCATATAAATTTTGGAGATTTCAGTCTCGAATCTTTTGTGCAATAATTTCAAAATGAATTTCCACAAATCATTTCAAACTCAGTTTCAAAAAGCACATTATTCAAACTTGGTTCAACATTTTATTAAAAACCTATTGGCGGCCCACTTCGTAGCATAAATTTTTTTTTAATTCAGTCTATTTTTATGTTATTTTATCCATAACAGCTTCTTTCATACGTTTCCTAGGATCGGAAGGAATTGTTGTCCCTTCTTTCTTTATTTGCTTTTTCTTACCATCCTAAGTTTTCTATTGTCTGATCTTAGTGGCGACTCCGCTGGGCATTTCTTTTTAAATTTTTTTTAAAAAACTTAAAAGATTTTGACATGCATAAAAAATTTCTAATCAAAATAACTTCAACAAGCCTTTCATAGCATTTTATATACATTTCATATTAGTTAGATTTGAACATTAGGTTACGGTACCATTTTTAACCCGGTATACTGTTGAAAATGTCACCTATGTTCCACTAGGTCATAGGGGCACGGATATAGGGTACCACCTATAGCCTTGTACGAATCCCTTCATTTGCACCTTTAAGTTAGGAGAAGTGAGGAGTATATTTTGGTATAGGGACCTTGGTGTGATTACGGACTTTAACCGAACTCATGTAAATAACTGTAGTCATTTCAATTAGGATACCAAAACAATGTGTGTGATGCATGTTTAGTTCCACCTTTATCATCATCGGTTGATGATAGAGAGATTCCCACCTAGGATCTCGATAGAATTTCAATCGAATTCGACCATGCAGAGAAATAAGTTTGGGAAGATATTCGTTTTGCATGCTACGTGCTACTTGATTTCAATTCTCGTACCATGAATTCATTTCCATACACATACTATAGATTCAACATATCATTTGCGTGTACATACCCAATAATGAAGCTTATGAAGTCATGGTGGACTACATCATGTGACATTCACTCATCCAAACACATCATTCGTGTGGTGGACTGATGTAGTGCACGATACCAAAATTTAGCCTTCTACAACTTGTGTTTTGCAAATGATAGGAGATAGGGAATTGGAAAATTTCATTCAATCTAAAAAAAACCTTGAGCTAAAATCCAAAATCAAAAAGGAAAACTAAAATAAAAATTTCGAAAAAGTCCCTCAAAACATAAAAGTGCAATTTTAAAGGCCTCACTACGGAATTTGGCCAAAAAGTGATGTAGGTCAATAGAAAAGCTCTTGAGTTTGGATTGTTGGCCCTTTTCCAATGACCATAGGGTCTGGAAATGCCAAAAACTACTATTTCAAACTTTCTAGAACTTACAATTGTGCCATTTGTCCAAAAACATTAAAGTTTGCTCTTCAATTACATCATGTATACACTAACCTCTTTTTGTGTAGCCACACGCATCATATTGAGTGACACTCATGCTAACTCCTTTTGTACAACAATAGACATCATGTCAGTATTTTTTGCACCACTCTCATTGTAAATCCACATACCATTTGCGTGACATTTACACTATCTCATTATTTCTGTGTAGCCATACACATCATTTTGAATGTATTTACCTCATCCATATGCATCATCCGTGTGACATACACAGTAAAAGTTTTGCTACAGCCATAATTGCTTGCCAAGCATTTTCCATATCATCACCTGTGTGTCATCCACACTATGCATTTCCCATATATATCATGTTGGGATTTTTCACTGGAAATCACCCGATAAGAGCGTAAGAATGCGATGATTTCCTCAAATCCTTGCCTAGGAGCAATTGAAGTGGAAATGAAAACATAAAATGAAATAGAAGAGAATCAATTATCACCCAAAATATCTCCTCTAGTGATGGCTCCAGAAATCAATAGAGACTTCCTTCACGTTCCCGTGTACGAACGGCTTTGGAACTCAACCCATGCTATTGGCCGGAAGAGAGGATTTTTGTTGCTGTAATTTTTTCTGCTATTTTCCCTTGTGTTGGCTGGAATAATCCTAGGGCATTTAACCCTAGATGGCTAAAATTTTCTTACAAAATTTCGGCCCATTTCCTTCATAATTTTATACGGGCTTTTCTCCTCTTTAAGCCCAGGTCTATATTAATTCTCTTGGTCCAATTAAATATCAATTTTAATTTCAGTTCAACATGTATTCTAATACATTATACCATACAATATGTTTCATACATTTAAATTAAAACTAATTTGATCAATTAATTTCACCGTGGAATTAAATTAGACTTTCATAAAATTAAAATACATGTAAACCTATACATGTAAAATATTTCCACATAGAAAATAATCTCATAAATTAATTCATTGAATTAATTATAAGAAGGCCAATACAAATATTAATTATATTATTTTGATCAATCCAATTGATCTATATAACACAATTAACATAATCCTCTCTCTCCGGTGTGCATACTCCAAGTATACAACTAATCCTTTCAATTCAAGTTTAGACGTCGAATGTGTACGATCCTGTGGGCCCATCTTTATGTTGGCAGTGGGCCTATGGCCAACAGACTTTAGGAAAGCTCTAGCAAACCATTGCAACCCCCAATTAAGATGGAGATAGATGTAAGAGCTGGGTTTTCCCGACCTCTATGATGAGAAACCTGTATTACTTGTTGAGCAGACAAACGCGAATTGGACTTGAGAACGAGCGAAATGTCACCCGAAATATCTCAGATGCTCCAAAAACCAAGCTATCCTCAATCTAAAACCCCAAAAAAGGTCCTCCAAGTGGCTAGGGAAGCTTAGAGGTGAGCCTGGGAATTAGGGATGTCTGCCCCGGCTCTGTTTATAGCCGCACTGCTGTAGTTAAAAACTACAGCCATACGACTGTAGATTAGAGTCATACGACTCTAATTTTATAGTCGTACAACTCTAATGTTAGAGTCGCATGACTCTAATATTTAGAGCCGTGTAACTCTAGCGGGTCAGCCCAGTTGCTCTGCAAACAGAGAAGTGCGGCCAAAATCCTGCGAAAAGTTGTTGGGATTTTTCACCGGAAATCACCTGATTGAAGCGAAAGAACGCGATGATTTCCTCAAATCCATGGCCAGGAGCAATTGAGATGGAAATTAGAAAAACAAATATTTAATTAAAAGGGATAAATCTTTTACCAGGAATATCTCTTTCAAGAGATGGATGCAGACTACAGGAATCAAACTAGAAACCATCCTCGTTCACGTACACGAACGCCTAACGAACACCACCCGTGCTAGCGTCGGAAAACACAAACTTTGGAGAGGAGGAAGGGGCAAATTTCGACTAGCTTGTTTCTTCTGTGTGTTGGCCGAAAATCCTAGGCTTTTTTTACCCTAGGGAATTTTGGCCCAAGTTGGCTTCTTCATCTGTGTGGGCTTACTTCTTTTAATTCAGGCCCAAACCTATTTTAATTAGTCTGGCTTAAACTAATTTCAAGCCCAATTTTAATTTACCCATGTATTTAATATATTGCACCAAGTAACATATTATTTACATTTAAATTAAAATCGGTTTGACCAATTAATTTAATCCATCAAATTAAATTAGATCTTCACAAAATAAAATTCATATGTAAACCTATACTTATGAATATTTCCACCCAGGAAATAATCTCATAATTAATTCAATTAATTATTATGAGCCAATTAAATATATTAATTTTATTATTATGATCAATCCAATTGATCTTTATAATATAATTAATATATATATATATATCTCTCTCCAGAGTGTAAACTTCAACCATACATATGATTCCTTAAGTCAGTGTTTAGTCGCTCAATGTGTACGATCCCGTGGGCCCATCTTTATGTTGGTAGTGGGCCTGTAGCCCACAGACTGCAGTTGGGCTCTAGCAAGCCACTACAGCCCCCAATCAAGATGGAGATGGCAGTCTAACTGTAATTATCACCCTGTAGTTTGAACTTGTATATCCCATGTCATTGATATCGGTGTCCAACACAGAGTGATGGGTTCTAGGTGTAGTAGTAAAACTAAACCTAGAAACGCACAACTAAGGCAGTGTACCTATCGTTGACAAGTAATAATTCTGGTTGGTCCAGGTATCGATCCCACAGAGAAAAATATTCTGCAAACACTAAACTACTCGGGTTCCTCGCGTGTCCTAGGTGGAACGTAGTTTTGGGTTGATTATATTAATAACTAAATTATCCTACTCCTAGTTGATCTATTCCAGCTTACTTTGCACTTGAATTTTGTGTTATCAATTGGCGGTTTACCGACCTATGAATGCTAATGGAGATGGCTTTATTAATTAACTACAAAAGATGAATTTAACTCAACAATCAACCCTTAATTATGTTCTTCCGATAATTCAACCTAGCGTATCTAGATCTTTTAGGTCCTTAGCCGGTTTCCCTTGTTTAGAGGCGGTCTAATTCTAAAGCTCAGAAAATAGGGGCACGTAAGTTCCACAGTGTCGTCAATACTAATGGTTTCCTAGGCGTCAATCTAGGTAATGCCACAAATATGAACTTAATAAATTAAGATCTTATGAGACTAGATATTTATTAAAGGAATTGCATAAAGAAAAGGAATAAAAATTGAAATTAACTTGCAATCAATTGTATTAATTAAGAAAGATGAAACGAATTCAGTGTTTACAACCAAACACAATCAATTTACGGAATCAAAACTAACTTAATCAAATTACAAAAGAGAAGAAGAAAAACTTATGCCCTTTTAGTCCGATTAACCGGATTCCGACGGTGTGAAGATGCTTGGGGTGTACCTCTATAAAAGAACTCAAGCCGGAACTAAGAACGTCGCAAAAGGGGAAGATTCTATATAAAGCTACAACTAATCGATGGTTCAAAACTCAAAGAAATCAAATAGTTCAAGCTCAAAACCTCACTATAAGTTTCTGCTCTCACTCTAAAAGTCTGGAAAAAGATCCTTTAAAACGTAGAAAATAACCTATTTATACGGCTAGGTTAAAACCAGGAAAAAGAAAGGATGAAAGTAGGGCAACAGCAGGATTTCGGGGCTCGGCACGCCGTGCTGGTGGAAGTGGCACGCCGTGCTGTGCAGAATTGAAGGCGGCACTCCGTGCTGCTGGAGTTGGCACGCTGTGCCGTGTAGTTTTGGGGCTGGTGTTGGGATTCGTCATTGGAAAAATAACGTGGCCCAGCGAAAAATACACCGTTTAAAATTTCCTAGAATCCACCTATCGTGTCCAATTACCATTGATTAGAATAAAATCAATTTGAATCAAGAGAGATTAACTCACCGGATTCGTCTCTTCTAGAGACTGCTGCAGAATCGCTTCTTGAAACTGCGATCTCCAAAGTCCAGTGCACGACCAACTATTGAGCGGAACCCGGTGCTAGCCGAAGATGCGAAGGAATGGAGGTTTAATGCTAGGATTTTCGGCTGTTTTGGGGCTGCTATTGGTGGCTGAAATTTCCAGCAATTAATTAGAGTTGAATTAGGTTTTTATTCCCTAAGTGTGCCCTTTTATAGACACCTTGTCTAATTGGGTTCTAATTAGGTTAATTAAACCCAAGCCCACTAGGATTATAATTACATAAATAAACTTTAATTAAAAAGTATATACTATGTAATTTAATTCCATTTGGCTAAATTTAATTACCCCTAAATAAAATTAAATCACACTTAAGTTAATACAATACATGTATTTAATTTTCCTACTTAGGAAAATTATTTAATTAATTGTTTACTTTATGTAATTCAATTAATTGATAAATTAATTAATTACATTATGTAAACTTATTAATTAAATTAAATTCAATCCAATGTCAATTAATTACCTTGATACCGAATGTCAACTAATTAATTAACGCATTCCTTCCAATGTACATTACATGTACAATTTCTATAAGTTCCAGCTCAGTTGATCTATGTGCACGATCCTATGGGTCTGTCGTTATGTTGGCAGTAGGCCCAAGGCCTACAGACTGTAAGTGGGTTCTAGCAAACCATTACAGCCCCCAATTAAGACAGAGATGCAGTAGTCTTTAGAAGACCCTCACCCGGTAGTAATCTCATACTGTCCTTTGCCTAACGATATCGATATGAATAAACAAGAGGCATAGTGTCCGTCATCCTCTTCTGTTGTTTATTATATTTCTTGATCCTGAGTCGACTGATTAATCAAATAAGCAACCAACTTATTTGGGTATGGCCATACACTTATCAGTCCCACTCATCAAGTGGCCAATGATATCATCTCGGTGTTACCCCGAGTGGCACTTCCATCACTTCATCATCAATATCAACTTGTTCACCGGTCCACCCAATCATACCCATATTTAGCATCCTTTTACAGACCTGTTAGGTGTATGTCAAAGTGAATCGGATTCCATATCGATATTATAATGAAATCTGGTCTGAGGACAAAAGAGACCTACTCAAGAAAGACCTATGACGTGACAACCATGTGGCTTTCTTGTGCGGATCGATCCAGTCCCATGTCAACAACATGTACCTATATTCATGACTGACTATACAAGTACTATGGCTAGTTAAGAACTACCATACAGTCATCGAATATACAAGTCTGTGGTTCTATTCGTTCCCACGATTAGATAGATCTGGGATAGGGTTTATGATTATCAATCAATGGATACTCTACTCATATTATAGCACAAGATATAAATGAAATAGATTAATTGCCTTTATTAATGTGACACAAATAATGTATTTATACAATGAGTCTTAATGTATAATACAAAATACAAGAATCCAATGCCCTAAGAACTAGGGCACACCAACAATCTCCCACTTGCACTAGTTCCAAGTGGGCATTGCCCTAATTCCTATAGATCTGATATGACCGTCGTGCTGTGTCTATGGCAGCATTTTGGTCAATGGATCAGCGACATTATTCTTGGTGTCAACCCTCTGTAATGATATGTCACCTCTGTTCACAATCTCCCGAATGAGGTGAAACTTTCTGAGCACATATTTGGATCTCTTGTGTGACCGAGGCTCCTTAGCTTGTGCGATGGCCCCGTTGTTGTCACAAAAAACATCAACTGGGTCTAGGATAGTAGGTACTACTCCCAACTCGGTTATGAATTTCTTGATCGAAACGGCTTCCTTTGCAGCTTCACATGCAGCTATGTACTCAGCTTCCGTTGTAGAGTCAGCAATGGTGGCCTGCTTTGAGGACCTCCAGCTAATGGCACCGCCATTCAAGAGAAAAACATAACCAGACTATGACTGGTTCTCATCCTCATCGGTCTCAAAGCTTGCATCAGTGTAACCTGACACTACGAGCTCATCTTGACCTCCATACACTAAGAAAGCATCCTTAGTCCGATTAAGGTACTTTAGGATTGCCTTGACAGCCTTCCAGTGTTCCTCCCCGGGGTCTGAATGGTACCGGCTGGTCATACTTAGTGCAAACACGGCATCAGGCCTCGTACATAACATGGAGTACATGATAGATCCAATAGCAGATGCATAAGGGATCTTTTCCATGTTCTCCTGGTCCTTCTTTGTTTTAGGACCATCTTTCTTACTCAGCTTCAACCCATGGCGCATAGGCAAGAATCCTTTCTTTGCCTTGTCCATGCTGAATCTTTGTAGAACCTTGTCAATGTACGTGGCCTGACTTAGGCCTAGAAGCCGATTGGATCTATCTCTGTAGATCCTGATCCCTAAGATCGTCTCAGCTTCGCCTAAGTCCTTCATTGCAAATCACCTACTCAACCACTGCTTAACTCCTTGCAGTGTTGGTATGTCGCCTCCAATGATAAGGATGTCGTCAACATACAGCACTAGGAAGGTGGAAACGCTGCCACTAACCATCTTGTACACACAGGGCTCATCAGAATTCTATGTGAAGCCATATTCTGTAATGGCCTCATTGAATCTCTGATTCCATGACCTCGATGCTTGCTTCAATCCATAAATAGATCTTTGAAGCTTGCATACCCGGTTTGGATACTTTGGATCGATAAAACCCTCAGGTTGTGCCATGTACACATCCTCGAGTAGCTTTCCATTAAGGAAAGCGGTCTTAACATCCATCTGCCATATCTCATAATCATACCATGTAGCTATGGCTAGTAGTATCCTAATGGATTTGAGCATAGCAACTGGTGAAAAGGTTTCATCATAGTCAATTCCTTGAACTTGCTTGAATCCTTTTGCCACCAATCGCCCCTTGAAGGTGTTGTCGACCTTTAACTTGAAACACCACGTGTAACCTATCACCTTAGCACCCGGAGGTGGATCCACCAAGTTCCATACTTGGTTATCATGCATAGATTGCATCTCAGCCTCCATGGCTTTGCGCCATTGATCTGAGTGTGGGCTTTCAATAGCCTCCTGATAGGTCTTGGGCTCCTCTTGGTCAACGACCATAAGGTCCCCATCATCAGTCACGAGAAAGCCGTACCTCTTCGGCTGATGACATGTCCTACCAGACCTTCTAAGGTCCTGTGCAACCGTTTCTGGTTTCTCAATTTCTTGAGTAGTCAGATTGGTTCCCAAAGCATCCTCAGCAGTAGCTGTAGGAGTTTGTGAGTATTGAACTTCTGAAAGTTCAACACTACTCCCACTGTCTCTCTTGGAAAGGAATTCCTTCTCCAAGAAGACTGCATTTCTGGCTATGAAAACTTTGTTTTCGGCCGGATCGTAGAAGTAATAACCCTTAGTTTCCTTAGGGTAACCCACAAACTGGCACTTGACAGATTTGGACTCGAGTTTGCCACTTGTCAATTTCTTAACATGTGCATCACAGCCCCAAATCTTCAAGAAGGAACCATTGGGCTTTCGGCCTTTCCATAGTTCATATGGTGTTCCCTCAACTGCCTTGCTTGGTGTATTATTAAGAATGTAAGCAGCTGTCTCTAAAGCATATCCCCAAAAGGAGACAGGGAGTGTAGCATGACTCATCATTGAGCGGAACATGTCAAGTAAGGTCCTATTCCTTCTTTCTGACACTCCATTCCACTGGGGTGTACCAGGAGGAGTGAGTTGGGATATGATCCCACACTCTCTCAAAAACGAGTCAAAATCTTGGCTCAAATATTCACCCCTTCGGTCAGACCGAAGTGCTTTTATTTTCTTGCCAAGTTGGTTTTCTACTTCATTCTTAAAGTCCTTGAACCTTTGGAGAGTCTCAGACTTATGCTTCATCAGATACACGTAACCGTATCTGCTGAAGTCATCTGTGAAGGTGACGAAGTACAGAAAACCAGATCTTGCACTAGTGCTCATTGGGCCACATACATCAGAATGTATTAGCTCCAATAGCTCTGAGGCCCTTTCAGCAGTCTTGCTAAAAGGCGCCTTTGTCATCTTGCCTCTCAAACAAGATTCGCATGTGTCATAAGGCTGGATGTCAAATGACCCTATCACTCCACTAGAGTGAAGCCTAGCTATGCGCTTCTCATTTATATGGCCAAGTCGACAATGCCAGATGTAAGTAGGATTAATTTCATTTTGTTTAATCTTTTTAGTATTTATGTTATAGATTGAACTTTCACGTTTTAGATCAAGGATATATAAGCCATTTTCAAGAAATGCTGTTCCATAAATAATATTGCCACATTGCATAGAAATTCTACCATGTCCAATATTAAATACAAAACCAGAAATATCCAACAAAGAAACGGAAATAATATTCCTGCGCATCGCAGGTACAAAATAACAGTTTCTTAGTTCCAAAACAAGTCCACTGGGCATCTCCAAGAAATAATCTCCGATCTCCATGGCCTGAACCCGAGCACCATTTCCGACTCGAAGATCTACTTCTCCAGATCCTAATAATCTCCTATTTCTTAGACCCTGCACATTTGAACAAATGTGAGATCCACATCCAGTGTCCAAGACCCAAGATGTAGAAATAGCCAGATTAATCTCAACAACATAAATACCTGAAGCAGCAGTTTTGCCCTTCAGTTGCTCCCTTAGCTTTGGACATGAGCTCTTCCAGTGCCCCTTCTCATGACACTCATGGCAAACATCGTCAGGAGAGGTAACCCTTGCTTTAGGTTGGGCCACCACCTTTTTGCCCTTAGCCTTGGCCTTAGATTTGGCCTTTCCCTTAGCAATGGGCGTATTGCCCTTATTCACCAGCAATACTTCAAGAGTCTTCTTAAGAGACTGCTCAGCAAGCTTGAGCATGCCATGCAGCTCAACAACAGATTTATCCAACCCTTGCATATGGTAATTCATGATAAACTGGTTGTAAGACTCAGGAAGTGACCCGAGAATAATGTCTGTTGCCAAGTCTTGCGGAACTGGCAAGCCGAGGTGGGCAAGTGTATCAATATACCCCTTCAACTTTAGCACATGAGTGCTAACAGAAGTCCCAGCGGCCATCACAGTCGTGCAAAGTGCCTTAGTTGTCAGGTAACGTTCCTGACGAGCCTGATCTTGGAACATCTTTTTAAGCTGATCCATCATCTCATAAGCATACTCGTCCATGAATTGCTTCTGAAGATCAGAAGCCATGGTACCCAGCAGGAGGCACGAGACATCTCGGTCATCCCTCACATGCCGATCGTACTGCTCCACCATCGCCGTGGTGATGCCTCGACCTGCAGGAGGGTCAGCTGGTGAAGGAGCATTCAGTACATACTCCTTAGACTCTTGTCTAAGGACTATTTGTAAGTTCCTAGCCCAGTCTAGGAAGTTAGTCCCCGAAAGCTTCTCCTTCTCCAAGAGTGACCTAAGCGAGAGTGAGTTATTGTTTGTTGCAGCCATTTAAATTGCTTAACTGAAATGGAATTATCTACATGGAAGAAATCATTGCTTGAGTTAGAAATAAAGGACTTTTAAGCCAATTCAAATTAATAATCTGATTTTAATTTGTTTGTTGGTGTTGTAAATTGGCTGACTTGACCAAGATCCATAACTTATCAATGACTGGTCGAACTAGGGCTCGCTAACCAACCATTGAGTCGTTTGGTAGGACAACCTATCCAATCCTTCCACGAAGGACTCTTGGTTTGATGGGCTTATTGACACTTTACCCCTCTGTGCTTAGGGCCCGCTCTGAGCTAATGCTACCCATGTTGAGTCAAACCACCAATCACATGTTAACCATACCAAGTATCTTAACCCTCGACGGCCCACCGAATACTACAATATACCCAGCTAGGGCATGGCGCACATTGCAGCATCAATGGGAGGAAGACGTGTGAATGTGGGAAGCACTTTTAAGCGACTCAATATTTTAATTTCCGGATTATAATTAAGTGATACGGCTTAGCATGTATAAACGCGGGTAATAATTTGGTGATCCATACATCCATATTATATGAAAAATGCAATAGCATACTTAATTTAAAATAAATGAGATCCTATGGGCCTTTATTTACAACCTAATGAAAAACTAGATATCCTATCTAATTCTTCATGGGCCGGACTGCAATCCTTCTTGGGCTCCCACCATGGGCTTGCTCCATTTGGGCCTTCCTCCATACTTGATGCAATTACAATAATTTTGTAAAATAAAATCTATTCTAAAATTACATCAAAAAAAAAAAATGGCACGCATGCCATATTTTTCAAAATTAAATTACAACCGATAATAATTTAGGGCCCATAGAACTCTACATAACATTTCAAACAAAGTACCTGTCGTGCACATACATACCAATATGATGCATGATCATAGCATCCCAAATTATAAATATAAATGTTAAGCCGAGTTACTTAGGGTGAAATCGCCAATTTTAACAAATGTAACTAAGGCCCATAAAGGCCCAATGGATAACATCCATAAATGCAAAATTAACAATTTTTGCTCCCACTTGAATTTGGGTTGTCACAAATTTAAAATTTAGCTCTCCCAATTTTAACCGGTGTCACGGTTTATTGGGCCAATTTCACAAAGTCCATATTCAATTTAATATGCAAACAATTAAATTAAATATGCATGCCAACAAAATAAATAATTTAAACACAAATTAATTTAAAAAATTTAATTTAATTTGCATTAGGGTCCGGGATAAAAAAATACCCGCAAAATCCAAAACCGGACCCGAAACCCGCACACGGCGCTGCTGTCCCGGCGGGGCAACAGTGCCGCTGCGCCCAGCAGCTAGCTGCTGCCGTAGCTGCTTGCTGCGGCAAGCAACAGCAGATGGAATCGCAATTCTGCGATTCCATCTTTTGCCCAAATTTTTTTTTTTATTAAATCATTAACAAAAAAGGTTTCCAACAAAAAATATATAAATATATAATTAATATACAAAACAATTTTAGATGGAAAACAATTGGGGAAAAATAATCAAAAACCCCAATCCAACAATTCTAGGGTTTATCCAAAACAAAACCAATTAAGCAAAAAACCCTAAAATCACAAACATGAAACCCATTCTTTCTCAAAGAACGCTTTCAAGAACCAATTCCAATCAATCTAATGGACAAAACCTAGGCTCTGATACCACTGTTGGGATTCGTGATTGGAAAAATAACGTGGCGCAGCGGAAAATACACCGTTTAAAATTTCCTAGAATCCACCTATCGTGTCCAATTACCATTGATTAGAATAAAATCAATTTGAATCAAGAGAGATTAACTCACCGGATTCGTCTCTTCTAGAAACTGCTGCAGAATCGTTTCTTGAAACTGCGATCTCTAAAGTCCGGTGCACGACCAACTATTGAGCGGAAACCGGTGCTAGCCGAAGACGCGAAGGAATGAAGGTTTAATGCTGGGATTGTCAGCTGTTTTGGGGCTGCTATTGGTGGCTGAAATTTCCAGCAATTAATTAGAGTTGAATTAGGTTTTTATTCCTTAAGTGTGCCCTTTTATAGACACCTTGTCTAATTGGGTTCTAATTAGGTTAATTAAACCCAAGCCCACTAGGATTATAATTACATAAATAAACTTTAATTAAAAAGTATATACTATGTAATTTAATTCCATTTGGCTAAACTTAATTACCCCTAAATAAAATTAAATCACACTTAAGTTAATACAATACATGTATTTAATTTTCCTACTTAGGAAAATTATTTAATTAATTGTTTACTTTATGTAATTCAATTAATTGATAAATTAATTAATTACATTATGTAATCTTATTAATTAAATTAAATTCAACCCAATGTCAATTAATTACCTTGATACCGAATGTCAACTAATTAATTAACGCATTCCTTCCAATGTACATTACATGTACAATTTCTATAAGTTTCAGCTCAGTTGATCTATGTGCACGATCCTATGGGTCTGTCTTTATGTTGGCAGTAGGCCCAAGGCCCACAGACTGTAAGTGGGTTCTAGCAAACCATTACAGCCCCCAATTAAGACAGAGATACAACAGTCTTTAGAAGACACTCACCCGGTAGTAATCTCATACTGTCCTTTGCCTAACGATATCGATATGAATAAACAAGAGGCATGGTGTCCGTCATCCTCTTCTGTTGTTTTTTATATTTCTTGATCCTGAGTCGACTGATTAATCAAATAAGCAACCAACTTATTTGGGTATGGCCATACACTTATCAGTCCCACTCATCAAGTGGCCAAGGATATCATCTCGGTGTTACACGAGTGGCAATTCCATCACTTCATCATCAATATCAACATGTTCACCGGTCCACCCAATCATACCCATATTTAGCATCCTTTTACAGACCTGCTAGGCATATGTCAAAGTCAATCGGATTCCATATCGATATTATAATGAAATCTGGTCTGAGGACAAAAGAGACCTACTCAAGAAAGACTTATGACGTGACAACCATGTCGCTTTCTTGTGCGGATCGATCCAGTCCAATGTCAACAACATGTACCTATATTCATGACTGACTATACAAGTACTATGGCTAGTTAAGAACTACCATACAGTCATCGAATATACAAGTCTGTGGTTCTATTCGTTCCCACGATTAGAACAGACCTGGGATAGGTTTTATGATTATCAATCAATGGATACTCTACTCATATTATAGCACAAGATATAAATGAAATAGATTAATTGCCTTTATTAATGTGACACAAATAATGTATTTATACAATGAGTCTTAATGTATAATACAAAATACAAGAATCCAATGCCCTAAGAACTAGGGCACACCAACAGCTGGCATGACACGCTGGTCTGAATGGCACGTTTTCGTGCCGCTCCACTGGATTACTTCTGTTGGCACACCTGATTGGCACGCCGTGCCCTAATTGTGGCACACCGTGCCACCTTGATTTTCAGCACTTCAAACTCTTCCTCGCCGCCGATGCTCCAACTTCCGGTCCGGGTCATAATACCTGTCCAAAACAAGCATAAAGAAACATTACCGCACCAATGCCACGGACCATAAAAACTACAAATTAACAAAAATTACAAAAACAACCCTAGAAAACATGAAAAATACTAAAAGTTATAAAAATATATCCAAAACATAAAAATCACAAAATACTCAAAAACCACACAAACATTCACACAAAAGACTCTAAAAATTACCGTTCAAACCACGAAATTGCCTAAAAGATAAGGTCAAAATCTGACCTTATCAACCACCCCACACTTAAAGTCTTGCTTGTCCTCAAGCAAATCAACTAAAGACAAAGAAGTAAACTTGCTCGCTTTCACTTGCAAATCCAACTAAGGGTTTAACCGTACGAAATTCATAGACTCAAGAAAGTAAAGCATCACCTTCGAAATGACATTAGGTGCACCAGGTTCAAGACCACTCAATACCCGAACCCAACAAAATTTAGCTAGTCAAAGGGCGAGGAACAAACAGAGTTTATACGACCACAAAGCACCTCACAAGATGTCACTCCAACGCTCAAGTTCAAGGTAAGGCGGATGAGCACACAAAAAACAAACAATGGCACACATCACATAGCGAACTAATGGTAATCCCGGTGAAGTCATTAGTCAAGGAGCAAAATCAGAGAACCTGGCGCTTGTAATGTTACGGCTTATTGTAGGTTTGATAAGGGGAAATTTTAGGTATACAACTCCTACGAATCAAGTAAAATATACAAATTGACTAAGTACTAAAGACGGGTCATGCAACTTTCAACTCAAAACTAGTCCTAAGAGTGTTTGCTTTGCTAATTTTTTTTTTTTTTTTAAATTAACTTGACAAAAAGAAGGCCTTATCCACACCCAATGGCCAAAACACAACTTAATGGGAAAAAGAGAACAAAAATTACAAGACATGGGTCAAGGCAATTAGATGATCGCCCTAATCCTTTATTCAACAAATGAAAAATTACAAGACATGGAACACAAATACCCTCTTAAAGATGCAAACCGGACAAACAAGACAGGCGTTCACAAACTCCGAATTTTACAAAAAGAAACCGAACAAACACATTGACACTATTTGGATTTTTGTTTTTGTTTTTTTTTTTTTGTTTTTTTTTTTAAACAATTTTTCCATAGGACTAGATATGAAAGAGTTGAAATGCAAATGGTGATTTACCCCAAAATGAATGAACAACTTAGCCAATTACTTGATTTAGGATAGGAGGGTGAGAAAGGAAAATCAAAGTGAATGGTAAAAAGTTAGGATTATAGAGTTGGCTTGGTGAAGGTTTTTTTAAGTCAAAAAGGTTAATTTAGTGGCTATTGGTGATCTAAGGGATGAATTAGTAGTTAGGGTTAGGATTATTTAAGTCAAGGGGTTAATCCTAAGGGTCTCCACATATTAAACTCTCGATGCCAAGTGCAAAACAACACCGGGTTCTACGATCTAGTGTGCCACGATTGTTTTTACCTTCACAAAGAAATAGAACCGATGTGAAATGGTTCTAAAGGCTCAAATTCTCACAAGTGTATTAGGGGTTGTATGCTAGGTCGTGTGACTCAACCAATGTTCCAAGGTGTAATCCTAGCTCAATTATGCAAGTAGGGGTAGAGGATTAATTCCTTAATGTAATCTAAATGACAAATCTAACCAATGGTTACCATCAAGAATCACAAACCACGCACAAACAAGCTAATGACTTGCAAACAACTCCTAATATCCCTAGCCAATTGCTGTCAATCCAAGCACAGAGACTTAGGTTCGAGGGTGGATAAAGCAATGTTATTCAAACGGCAATTGACACATAAACAACCTAAAAACACTATCAAACCAAAAACAACCAAAACCAACTTCACATGCATTGAAAAGTAAAGCCTAAATCTAACCAAAAACCAACGCAAAACATCTAATCATGCAAAAACACCAACAAACACCAACAAACATGCGAAACAAACAATCAAAAAGTGGAATATAAGAAGAAGAAAAAGAAAGGGAGAAGTCCCTTTACCCACCCCACACCTAGATTGCACTTACTTCCAAAAGTGCAATGGAAGAAGAAGCAAACTAAATGGGAAAGGAAAAGGGTTACCTCACATATCGGGGGTTGGTGGTGGTGGCGGCGGGTACGGCCACCCTTAGGCTGCACAAAAGCGAGAGGCAAACGCCTCGACGTTGGCGAGTTGAGCTGCTTGCTGATCAATGCGCGCGTTCAACCGCTGCTCAAGCAGAACCTGATGGACGGTTAAGCCTTCCAATTGCTCAATTATGCCATCCAACCGTCCTTCAATCCACCCCATAAAATCTACATCCACTGATACATTCTCCGCATCCTCCTCGCTGTCCTCAGCTTCCTCACTCTCTTCCTCCTTGTCTACTTCCATAAGAGCCTTTCCCCTACTTAAACCTCCTGCACTTGAAGGACCTGCAGCTGCCATAACATAGGAACAAGACAAGATTCCCCTCGAAAGCTTCTTGGGAAGGATGCTATCGAGGTTCCTATAACAAGTATTACTATGAAAGAAGCATGCAATACAAGTTACAATGTGTCCTAACCCTAGTTCGGACTTAGCTCGGTTGTGGTGGTTGTATAAGGCCTCCATGACAAAGAAGCCCATATGCACCTTAATCTCACTATGCACATGCCACAGGATTAAAAGTTCAAATGCATTAACCCGGTTGCTCTCAGTTTTTCCCAAAAAATTAAAACATACAAATTTATGAACTAATTGCAAAACAGGGTCATCGATTTGGGAAGTTTTGGCAAACCGAGGTTGGTATACCCCTTGCCCTATCAAGCGCCAAAATTTCTTGGCATCCATATTCTCGGGCCATTTATACCCATTCCCCTCAATACCTATACAAGCCCTAAGGCCATCAATATCCAAAGTCCGTTCAGTGCCAAAGAGGCGGAAGGTCATGCTTCTAAGGCCCGTATCCGGGTTGGTTTTAAAACTCAAGGTGGAGTAGAATTCTAGGTTCAACTCCCTAAAGACTGGAGGATTAGATTTCACAAACTCGTACCACCCTAGACTAGTCAACTTAGCTTTCACTCCCTCCGACCTATCTTGTACAAAGAGAAATTCCCAATCGAAAGTGCGAAAGGGGGTGCTCTCTAAAGGAAACAAGGTTTTGTACTTTTTACCTTCATCATCTGAAAGTAAAGGAAAGGGGCACTTGTACTTCTTTGAGAGGCTCGTCAACGGGGCCATCAATTGTTCGGTGGGCAACTCGTCACGTGGCACCGGTTCCGGTGACGGTTCCATGGGTCGGCGTGACGAACCGTGTCTTTGATCGGCGACGGTTTTTTTCTTCATCCTACAATTGCATAACCACAAAAATAAAGCAAAAATCAAAAACAAAATAACACAAAGCCAAATAACATCTACTGTCAAAGATACAAACCACGAAAAAGAAAAAGAAAGCAAAACAATACCCTATTAAGCAGTCAATCCATCAAAACCAAAATGAGAAAAAGAACAACAATAATAATAATAATAAATAAAAGAAAGAATAAAGCAAGAATTTATACCTGGTTTCAAGGAAATTGAAGCAAAATAAAACCCTAGGGAAAAATAGTGGAGGAAAAGGGGTGAGAGGGAGAAGAAGAAGAAGAAGGAAAGGAGAGTAAGAGTGGATAGGGAGAAGGAGAGAAAGGAAGGAAGAGGAAGAAGGATAGAGAAGGAGAAAGAGAGAGTGGATTCTAGAGAGAGAGAGTGAAAAGGGAGAGAGAAAGTGAGAGGGTGAGAGAAAGTGAGAAAGAGGAAGAAGAAGAAGAAGAAACGGTTATGAAAAGGGGGAAGGATGAGAAAGTATTAAATAGGCGGTGGAATAACCCTTGGAATTCAAAATTTAAACGCTCGGCACGCCGTGCCAAACACTCCACACGGCATGCTGAGCGGGACAAAAAACTTACCTGGAAACAGCGTGAGGGGACGCCGGTGTGCTGGCTCGGCACGTCGTGCTACCTGGAAATTTGAATATGTGGCACGACGTGCTCCAATCTTGACACCGCGTGCTGGGCTTTCTTCCACAACTCACTTTGGAACAGCGCGACGGCACGTTGGCGTGCCGTATTGGCACGTTGTGTCGCCCTTCAGACCTGTGATTTGCACAGCGTGCTGAATGTGGCACGGTGTGCTCCATTTTATGCACAAACCTCTTGTGGAACAGAACAACGGCACGTGGGCGTGCTGAAGTGGCACGACGTGCTGCTGTGCAGACCATCACCTTGGCACGGCGTGCTGAATATGGCACGTCGTGCTGAATTGCTTAATCACAAACCTCTTCAGAGCAGCGGCTTGGCACGATTTCGTGCCACTTTGGCACGCCACGTGCTACCAATTTCACCTTGGCACGGTGTGCTGCTTAGTGACACGGCGTGCCATCCTGAATTCTGCCAACTGTTGCTTTTTTCCACATTTTGATCCTGATTTTTGATTAACTTGCTTAAGTACCTAATCCTACACACAAAAACACATAAAAACATATTAACGTAAAAACTAATGTACAAGGGAGCCATACGTACCTCAGTGCTATGTTTATAGTCGGAATAGCTCGACTTCTACGTCCTCGTTTTAGCATTACACATCACAAAGGAGTAAGACTTGCTTCTCCTCCTTCATTCCTCCGTTGACGTAGGGCTTCAATCGATGCCCGTTTACTTGTTGAATTCCCTCCGGGGTTTCAATTTCCACCATCCCGGAGGGGTAAACCTTATGCACGGTAAACGGCCCTGTCCATCGACTTCTTAGTTTGTCCGGAAATAGTTTCAATCGGAAGTTATACAAGAGTTCCAACTCCCCTTGGTTGAAACTCTTTTCTATCACATAAGCATCACTAGGAC
The DNA here is from genome assembly GCA_039660915.1 of Euphorbia tirucalli. Classification (NCBI taxonomy): domain Eukaryota; kingdom Viridiplantae; phylum Streptophyta; class Magnoliopsida; order Malpighiales; family Euphorbiaceae; genus Euphorbia; species Euphorbia tirucalli. The sequence goes on along the minus strand of CM077636.1, from coordinate 35,056,303 downwards.
AAAAAGAGTCTACAAAATTACAACTTTCAACATCTAATGGATATTTCATTGAGTTATAGACGTTGAAACTTACCTTCTCGTTGTGCAACCTAAGAATAATCTTACCTTCCTGGACATCTATCAGAGTCCTACCGGTTGCAAGAAATGGCCTTCCAAGCAAAAGGGGCACCGCGCTATCTTCCTCCATATCCATCACCACGAAGTCCGCGGGGAAGATAAATTTGTCCACTTTTACTAGCACGTCCTCGACCACCCCCTTTGGTCTAGTGAGAGATCTATCCGCCAATTGGAGGGTCATGTTGGTTGGCTTTGGGTCTCCCAGTCTGAGTCTCCTGAAAAACAACAGAGCCATCAGATTTATACTTGCACCCAAGTCACATAGGGCATTGGCGATCTCCAAGTTCCCTATCCGGCATGTGATAGTAAAACTGCCCTTATCTTTGAGCTTGGGTGGAAGTTTGTTAGTGATAATTGCCGAACATTCCTCTGTTAAAACCACCACTTCGTCCTCACCTAGCTTTCGTTTCCCTGCAAGAAGTTCTTTAAAGAATTTAGCATAAGAAGGCATCTCTAGGAGAGCCTCAATCAATGGCATATTAAATTCTAACTTCTTAAAAATCTCCAAGAATTTGGAATATTTCTGCTCCAGTTTATCTTTCTTCTCCCTTTGAGGATAAGGAAGTTTAGGCTTATAGGCTCTCACTGGGTCAGGAATTTTCCCTTTTTCATTTATGCTAGGTTTGGGTTCAGAAATCAAGTCGGGGTTGCTTACCTCTCCCGACTCTTCACTTACCTTAGTAGGTTGGGATGGAATATCAGCGTTTTGCACCCGGTCCTCCACTTGCCTACCACTTCGTAGGGTTATAGCTTGAGCTGTCTCCCGTTGATTACCCTTAGGGTTTTGTTTAGTTCTACTCGAAAGTGCTCCTTGAGGTCTTTCCTGCCTCTCCCTACTCAATTGAGCTACCTGCTTACCCAAATCACTACAGTATGCTTCATTATCAGCAAGCCGAGACTAGATGTCTTTTAGTAACGACAAAACGGTCTCATCTTGCTTAGAATGTTGAGGCTGCTGTGGAGATTAATCATTAGGAATAAATGGGGCCTTACCTAACCCCTGCTCACGGTGCTCATAATGGAATCCGGAAGGAGGTCTCAACACATTTTGGTTGTTACGATAGGACATGTTCGGGTGTTGATACCTTCTTCTGTAATTATTATTATTATTATTGAAGTTTTGTGGATAAGAGTTAGAATTATTGTACCTTTGGTTTCCTCCCACAAAACTTACATTTTCGGACGATTGGGCGAATGGGTTGCCCAATTCACAATCTTGCCCGGGATGCTCCGCTCCACATGATACACATAACACCGGCTGGTATTATGGCCTATTTAAATTCAGGTGGGACATCAACAGGTCTAGCTTCTTGTTTAAATGGTCCATGGCTGCATCTTGGCATCCCAAATCTGTAGCTCGAACCTCATTCCTTGTTGGCGTGTCTGACTGCCACAAGGTACTCTTTCTAGCCAGCTCCGCAATCAACTCCTCGGCTTGTGTAGCAGTCTTCTGAAAAATGTCCCCACCTACAGAAGAATCAATAATGGCACGGTTAGCTGGTGTCAAACCATGATAAAACGTGCTTACCTGAGTAAATTGCGGCATGTCATGATGGGGGCAGTTCCGCAATAACCGTTGAAATCTCTGCCATGCTTCATTAAGAGTCTCCGTCCCAAATTGCCGGAATCCCATGATCTCGTTCCTTAGCTGAACCGTCTTTGATGGTGGGAAGTAGTATGCTAAAAATTGCTCTTCCAATTGGTCCCATGAGGTCACTGATCCGGGCCTTAAGGATTTGTACCATTCCATTGCTCCCCCGCATAATGAGAAGGGAAACAACTTCAACCGCACAGCATCTTGGGGCACCCCACCGATTCGGACTGTATCGGCCACCATGAGAAACCGGTCTAAGTGATCATTGGGGTTGTCACTTATTCCGCCACTGAATAGTCCGTTCCCTTGGATCAAATGGATCATACTGGACTTCAACTCGAATTGATTGGCAGTGATGGCTGGGATAACCACTCCGGATCTGTTCCGGGGCTGATGTGGAGCCATTAGGTCAGTCATGACCATGTTGTCTCTATCACCACCCCTTCTTCTATCAAACTCCTCCCGCTCTCGCCAGAGTTGCTCTTGCTCAACTCTTTCCCGGAGTTGTCTCTCCTCATCCTCATGTTGCTGATGTTCCATTTGGACAATCTGCTCTTGGCGTACTCTGCGGTTCCTGCTACACAAATGTTCAATTTCAGGGTTATAAGGTAAAAGCTCAGGATACTGAGAGCGAGTTCGCATAAGCTAGAAAACACACACGCACAGAAATTAAAGAAAACTAAATTGCAACAAATATTCACAGGAAAGAAAAATTATTTAACTATATGCACAGAAATGATGCCTAGATCAGCAAATAGACCTTTGTCTCAATGATGCAGAAAAATAAATTTCCCCGGCAACGGCGCCAAAAACTTGATGGGTTCTAGGCGTAGTAGTAAAACTAAACCTAGAAACGCACAACTAAGGCAGTGTACCTATCGTTGACAAGCAATAATTCTGGTTGGTCCAGGTATCGATCCCACAGAGAAAAATATTCTGCAAACACTAAACTACTCGAGTTCCTCGCGTGTCCTAGGCGAAACGTAGTTTTGGGTTGATTATATTAATGACTAAATTATCCTACTCCTAGTTGATCTATTCCAGCTTACTTTGCACTTGAATTTTGTGTTATCAATTGGTGGTTTACCGACCTATGAATGCTAATGGAGATGGCTTCATTAATTAACTACAAAAGATGAATTTAACTCAACAATCAACCCTTAATTATGTTCTTCCGATAATTCAACCTAGCGTATCTAGATCTTTTAGGTCCTTAGCCGGTTTCCCTTGTTTAGAGACTAGATATTCACTAAAGGAATTACATAAAGAAAAGGAATGAAAATTGAAATTAACTTGCAATCAATTGTATTAATTAAGAAAGATGAAACGAATTCAGTGTTTACAACCAAACACAATCAATTTGCGGAATCAAAACTAACTTAATCAAATTACAAAAGAGAAGAAGAAAAACTTATGCCCTTTTGGTCCGATTAACCAGATTCCAACGGTGTGAAGATGCTTGGGGTGTACCTCTATAGACGAACTCAAGCCGGAACTAAGAACGTCGCAAAAGGGGAAGATTCTATGTAAAGCTACAACCAATCGATGGTTCAAAACTCAAAGAAATCAAATAGTTCAAGCTCAAAACCTCACTACAAGTTTCTGCTCTCACTCTAAAAGTCTGGAAAAAGATCCTTTAAAACATAGAAAATAACCTATTTATACGGCTAGGTTAAAACCAGGAAAAAGAAAGGATGAAAGTAGGGCAACAGCAGGATTTCGGGGCTCGGCACGCCGTGCTGGTGGAAGTGGCACGCCGTGCTGTGTAGAATTGAAGGCGGCACGCCCTGCTACTGGAGTTGGCATGCCGTGCCGTGTAGTTTTGGGGCTGGCACGCCACGCTGGTCTGAGTGGCATGTTTTCATGCCACTCCACTGGATTACTTCTGTTGGCATGCTGGATTGGCACGCCGTGCCCTAATTGTGGCACGCTGTGCCACCCTGATTTTCAGCACTTCGAACTCTTCCTCGCCGTCGATGCTCCAACTTCCGGTCCGAGTCATAATACCTGTCCAAAACAAGCACAAAGAAACATAACCGTACCAACGCCACGGACCATAAAAACGACAAATTAACAAAAATTACCAAAACAACCCTAGAAAACACAAAAAATACTAAAAGTTATAAAAATCTATCCAAAACATAAAAATCACAAAATACTTAAAAACCACACAAATATTCACACAAAAGACTCTAAAAATTACCGTTTAAACCATAAAATTGCCTAAAAGATAAGGTCAAAATCCGACCTTATCACAGAGGCATGGATTGATCACCCTCTTTTGTGTCCGGACATTAAGTTGATCCCGAATGCACTGAAGCTCACAAACAAGTTCCAACTCGTTTGGCTGTGGCCACACTCTTATCAGTTACATTCATTAAGAGGCCAATGATATCTTCCCAGTGGACTACTGAGTGACAAATCCCATTTGCATATCCATAGCATTATCATGCTTAGTGACATACCTGAAAGTACCCATACTTGGCACCCTATTACAGACCCTTTAGGCGTACCCCTAAGCATACGACCTCACATGTAACACCATCATATTGTCAGGTCAAAGGATCCATACAAGTACTACACGAGAATCACTTGTGATACTGTACCATGTGGATTACTCGTTTAGTGGATCTATCCAGTATCATGCCCCCATGCATGTACCCATTAACTTGGTTGACATTCCATGTCCAATGACCGGGAAGACACCGCCATACAACCAGGTTAATGATAGTCTTTTGTTCCATTCATTCCCATGACTGGAACAGACTACGGATCTATTTAGGGTCATATCGTTTACCCTATCCATGGTCTTACTGCCAATTGCATGACACTTGTCATCATGGATATAGATATGTCCATTGGATACTATTTTTAATATACTACACAAGATAAATATAATAAATGAATTGATGCCTTTATTAATAACACAAATAGTACAATACATAAATCCAATAAATTTATAATACAAATACAAGGACCAATGCCTCGGGACTAGGGCATTTCCAACAATCTCCCACTTGCACTAGTTCCAACTAGGCATGGGCCTAATCCCTATAGACCTACTATGACCCTCGTGCTTGGGCTGAGCCAGCGCCTTGGTCAACGGATCTGCGACATTATCCTCGGTGTCCACTCTGTGCAATGCAATGTCACCTCTCTCCGTGATTTCTCGTATGAGGTGAAACTTTCTGAGCACGTGCTTTGTGTTCTTATGTGACCATGGCTCCTTAGCTTGTGCAACAGCCCCATTGTTGTCACAGAAGATATCAACTGGGTCCTAGATAGTTGGCACTACTCCCAACTCAGTGATAAACTTCTTCATCCACACAGCTTCCTTAGCCGAATCACACGCAGCGATGTACTCAGCTTCTGTTGTAGAGTCCGCTATGGTTGGCTGCTTTGAGCTCCTCCAGCTTACAGCACCACCATTCAGTAAAAATACATACCCAGACTGCGACTGGTACTCATCCTGGTCGGTCTAGAAGCTCGCATCAGTATACCCAATAACTGATAGCACCTGCTGACCACCATACACTGAGAAGCTATCCTTAGTCCGGTTAAGGTACTTGAGGATCGCCTTAACAGCTTTCCAGTGATCCTCCCCGGGATCTTGCTGGTATTGGCTTATCATACTCAGTGCAAAGGCGACATGAGGTCTCATACATAACATTGAGTACATAATTGATCCAATAGCCAAAGCATATGGAACCAATTTCATGTTCTCCCTGTCCTCCCTTGTTTCAGGACAGTGTTTCTTACTATGTTTCAGCCCATGGCCCATTGGCAAGAAACCTTTCTTGGCCCGGTCCATGCTGAACCTTTTCAGAACTTTGTCAATGTAAGAAGCCTGACTTAGGCCCAGAAGCCTGACTTATAATACATAAATCCAGTAAATGTATAATAAAAATACAAGGACCAATGCCTCGAGACTAGGGCATATCCAACAAAAGTAAACGGCTCATTAATGTTAGAAATGATTACCAGATATGTGAGATATAAAATGAGAAAAAAAAATCAATCAAAGGGGGGATGAACAATCTTACAGAGAAAAACAAGAAAAAGAAAGGAAAGCGAGAAAGAGAGGGCCGAGACACCGAGGAAGAGGGTGAGGAAGAGAGAACCTAAACCAATACAAAAACAATACCTGGGAATTGAAGGGAGCTTTCTTGACTTTTACACACGCAATTGGGACCGTTTCGGATTGGTTTCAGATTGATTCGGATTCTTTTTTGGGATTTCGGGATGGTTGAGGATTTGGGAAGCATTTCGACTTTTCAATTTGATTTTGGACATTAAATACATCAAAACAATATCAAGGTAAACTCTAAGAGGCCTTAAACCTGTGTACATGGCTTTTTCTTCGCATTTTTCTCTGTTTCTTAAATTTCGGAGCAATACGACTGTGTTTGACAAGAACACAGCCGCATGGATGTAGTCCCAAAGAACAGAGTCGCACGGCTTTGACCTTCGGGGTAGAAACCCAAAACTACCCCGGATCGGCCGAAAACAGCCCGTTTTCCATTTTTTCCATTCTATTGCGCCAGATTTTGGACCAAACACACCCGTACACTATCAAACTTTGGTTTTGGGATTTATATTCGTATGGGTGTGAGATTTTCGATTTCTATGGTTTTGATTTTCTGAAATCTGGGGTTGTTCGATCTAGACCGGATCCGTTGTCCAGCAATAGCGGACCCTGGACTCTATTGAAACCCCGAGGAACCACTGAAATCGAGCGACTCAGCAATTTTAAAAACAAGAAAACAATTTTCGGGTTCTGGATACTACAGTCGCATGACTGTAGCTGTTATAGTCGCACGACTGTAATCAGAGTCGCATGGCTCTGACTAGAGTAGTACGACTGTAATCTCTAGAAGGAGACAGAATCACGAAACGTCCCATACGGACATCGTCACGCGATGCTATCTTCAGAATCAAACCGTTTTTGGCGTGTTTACTTCTTTTGGACCCTAGATGAATGCTGAATTTAGGAAGCCCGCACGAATGGAACTCCGAGTTCTAGGATAATAGATCCGCTAAAAAGGTAAAATTTGCATGAAACAGAGCCAAATGGTTTTCCAAAATTATTTTCCAGCATAAAAATTACAGGGCGTTCCAAAATTGTTTTCCAGGTCTGGTCGGGCCAACTGGTCGGGTCGTCCTGGCTACCCCCTAAATGTATGCCCCCGTTCCTAAAAATCCTAATTATATCCAATTTGAGTCCTATTTGTGTTTTGATATAAATTGTGCTAACAGTCTGTTTTGCAGCTTTTAATTTTTCCTTATTTTCATTTTGGATGTACTTTGATAGATTTCCTTGTAAATTAGGCGACTGTAATTTTCTAGATATTCGTGTATTTAGGTGTTTGCAAATGTGAGGACGAGAGTCTTTATTTTTATTCGATCTGGTTGTATAAGCAACCTTTATTCTTATTCTTTTAACTGATTGGATGTATGGTTTTTTAATTCTGCAATTGATTCCCGTCATTTGCTTGAGCATGATTAAATAAACGCAAAATGGGTAGAGAAAGATAATAAAGCAAATAAAATACGGTAATATGAATTGTAAAGTGAAAGCAAGCTTGAGGTTGAGTAAGTCACTTGCTTAAACCCTAAATCTCTGGAGTAGGTACCGTAGTCGACCCTAGGTAGGGAGCTGTACCAGAATTTCCCGGATGAGCTGATCTGGGTGGCGACTCTGTCACTGATCTTGGAATTTAAGTTTCGAGGTCTTTAAGTTAAAAACGGAAAAAGGTTTTCTACTAGATTTCCAAATAAATCAACGGCTTTCCTAAATCAAGATAATCAAAATCCCATTTTTCAAAAAAACCAAAACGCAATTCAAATTCCTTTTTCCTACAGATCCCTTTTTCCCCGGTTCGCTTCGTAGCATCCCGCTTCCTTTTTAAGGTCGTCCGCTCACAGTGGCGACTCTGCTGGGAACAACTGGTTTCTTAAAAAGTTTTCTCAAAAACTTAAGGAACTTGGTCAACTACCAAAATATAACCTCACTTGCAGTCACTTCACTAGTTCATGGTACCATATTTGTTTGCACCTGCATTGTAACGCCCCAGATATAAGTTGACTTAGTTATGTTGTGATGTGTGCATATGAGTGAGCATTTTTGCATTTAACCGATGTTTTGTATGCTTATAACAATTCGTAGGCTTTGGCCTAGCGGTAGATAGTCCTGACTAATAGCTAGTGGTCTAGAGTTCGAACCTTACCTGGCTTAAATTTATTTTTTATTTTTTTTTTTTTTTTTGTGCCTTTTTATTTTTGTGTTGGGAAGGTTGGAATTCCGAAAATCCATGATAAATATCCCATTTTTCAGTTGACCAATTCAAAAAAATTAGGAATCCTTAACCTAAGGAGAAAATCTCTCCTTAATCTCTTCCACTTTCCAAGTTTCACTCCAAGGCAATCTCTTCATCTCTATTAGGGTTAAAATTTCGGCCATTCCATTGTGTGGAGCTCCAGTGCAGCCGAAATTCTTAACTTTCTCTCCCTCACTTTCATTCATTCAGACTCTGCTTCATTCTTCTCCATTCCGAGTTAATTGCCTCAGTTGGTTTCACTGCAAACAGGGTAACAACTAAACCCTAAATGTCGGTTCGAAATTTATATAGGATGTATGGTAGATGAATTTGATCCTAGGTTGTATTATTACTGAAATTATTGTCGAGACATGAATGTATATGATATTGGTGTAAGAAATTGCTTTTAGGTTAAAAGATTGGTAGAAATATGAAAATACATGTGATTGAGTCGAAATTGGTAAGCTGCTGTATTTTCAGAATTGACTGTTTATGGTAATTATGGTATAACTTCCGTTATATAACTCCGATTGGCATAATTCAACTTTCTGTGTTTTCCTGAGATATAGGTGTACAAGGTTGTTTTACATTATTTTGGAAAATTCCGTGAGTAAAGTGCTCATATTCCCTATTGAATCGGCCTTATGTGCATTGTGCCGATTTTTCTTGAACTGCTGAATTTCAGATTGTACAGGTTGTGATAATTTTAGCTTTATTTTCGTTATATAACTCCGATTGGCATGATTCAACTTTCTGTGTTTTCCTGAGACATAAATGTACAAGGTTGTTTTATACTATTTTGGCAAATTCTGTGAGTAAAGTGCTCGTATTCCCTGTTGAAACTGCCTTATGTGCACTGTGCCGATTTCCTGGAACTCCTGAATTTCAGTTTGTACAGTTTGTGTTGATTATGGCTTTATTTTCTCTCTGTAGCTCCGTTTGCCATGAAACAAAATTCTATGTATTCCTGAAATTCTGATGTTCAATGTTGCTTTATATTATTTTTGCTAAATCAGTGAGTAACACATCTGTTTTGTCTGTTGAAGTCAGACTATGTGCAGTGATCTGAAGTGAATTTACAGATTGCATGTTTTTAGTGTTTCCTTAATATCTTTTGCTATAGGAATCCGAATTGCATGATTTAAGTTGGCGTGTGTTCCTAAGATATAAGGCTAAATTTACCTTTGTATTGCCATGCTGAATTCTGAGTCTAACCTACTGGAATATTATATGCAAGTTGAGGCATGAACTATGAATTCTGAAATTTTCACCTTAGGCCTTGAACTGATTTTTTAAATGTGTGCAAAGCATAATTTGATTCTAGGAATTTATGCTAGAACTCTTAACATGAAATCTAATAATTACATATATGGTTTGGTAAATTTAATACATGTTGGAATTATGAAATCAAGTTTGGGGTAAGTCCTATTTTTTTATGACACCATGTGTTTATTGATGTATCAGATTATGTTTTGGGGTAAGTCCTATTTTAATGGCACCTTATGGTTATTGAATTGGTTGGGATAAGTCCTATGTTAAAGGCACCTTTTGAATATTGATATAATTATGATAATTAAATTGGTGTTTGTAGTGGCATATACTCTGGTGTCTTGGTTAGTTTGGCTAAGTGTTTTCCATGTTTGATTGGTTGACACTAGGACAGCGCCCTTTGTTTCGAGGTAAGTCCCTTCGTTGGCACTCAGAGAGGTAAATCCCTTCGTGGTACTCTAATTTATTTTATTTTTGAGGTAAGTCCCTTCGTTGGCACTCTGTGAGGTAAGTCCCTTCGTTGGCACTCTGAGGTAAATCCCTTCGTGGTACTCTTTTCTTATTGATAAGGGGGTAAGTCCCGTTGTGGTTCCCCGAAGCGTCTGAGCCGAACTCTCTAAGGACATAGGTGTATAGGTCAATACAAATGATTTATACGCGTATACCACAAAATTAATAAAGGTTAAGGTATAATTGAGTTGATGTCAAGTTTGTGATGAAGTACTTTGATTTGGGATGTTGGTATGTATTTGTATGTACATGACTTATCTTGGAAATCTGAATTTTGATGATATTGATTATCCACTTGGAATGTTTTGTACTATTATTTGAAATAGATAATTATGTGATATGCTGAACTTGAACTTTATGTAATGTTTCCGCCATTGCATGCTTGCAAAAGTTAGGGTTGTCACATGCATATCATGACATTTTCTTCTTCTCAATCCCTCCAATACACTGAACAGCCCCGGTTTACTCAAGAAGGTGACCTACCTCTTCCGCTAGGATTGGAGGCACCCGACGGGGTAAACCACTCATAGCATCGCATGACCTTACATTGTGTTCTACGATGAGGAGTGTATATTCGCTATGGGAGCCTGTACGACCCTTGGTTTTGACTTTGGCCCACATGTAATGGCTTAGCAACTTTCCCTCGGATTACCAAAACATAACTTCAAATTGAACATTGAGTGTGCACCTCTGGTATACCCGGTTGATGCCAAAGAGACCTAACACCTAAGAAGAATGCAAAACCAATCGAAAGAAATAAGGTTGGAAGGGAGTGCATGTTATTGAGTATGCTAACGTTTGTTTTGTGATGTTTTACTTGACCTTTTCACGAAGCATCAAACACAAATAATCATTCGTGTGCCATTCTAACCATATCTTCGTGCAGCTACGCCATTTTACTTGTATGCCATTTACATCTCGCGTGTGACATTTCCACAAAGCATACACGACATCATCCCGTGTGCTATACATCTTAACCACATTTTCATGCAGCCATTTGCATTTTCGTGTGACATACACATTCATGCCATTTCATCTCACCTAATAAAGGATGTTCCAAGTGTGCTCCTTTATGATCATTTCACTCCATGAAATATCGGGTATCCTAAAACTACCTATGTTCTGCCCGTGCAACGGATTGCACTCAGCCATTTCACTATACCATGTCATTCAATATAAGACCACAATGGTCCTAGGTCTGTTCCCGTGTGGTGGTTCACATGATGTCATTACATGGCATCACACTCATTCATCATAAGTGTCACAATGGCGCAAGAGTCCTGCTTACACATCATGATCCACATTGGATCATTTCATGACATTATGAAATCATTCAAGGTACTCCCCGAGTACCGGATTAGAACACATATAGGGGCATTTCATAATAGTATCAAATCATGCAAGGTATTCCATAACCCCTGTCCGTGTTCCGAGTTACACGTGACTTTTCTATAACATCATCTCAAATCACATGCCTCAAAAGCATCAGAACTCTATCTGTGGGACGGCTCCATACGACCATTTCATGACATTTTATTAACCTGTAAAGCGTTGAACTCTGCTCGTGTGTTGGTACACATACGGCCATTTGATGACATCCACTAGGTGCCCCAAAGGTGCCGAACCTCTGTCCATGTGGCGGCTCGCATGAGACCTTTTGCACCATTTTTACATTGCATTGGACACTCTTGGGACATCCCAAACAAAGGAAATCAAAATACAAAGATCATCCTGATTTTCATCTTCATTCATGAAACATCATCCAAGCATTATGCTTCACATCATCACTTCATTCATTTATCATCCCTAACTCTCCACATGTGATGTAGGACAGTATGTACGTGAGACTAGAAAAGACCAAAGCTCCACACAGACAGTTCACTGAGTAAGCTAAATCGACAAAGAACAAGATCTTAGACTTTAAGGGCTGTTAAGGAATAGAGGACAGTAGAAACAAAAAGTGAGTCTAATTCTGGGGAGGAAGTGGAAATGGCAAACCAAACATCAAGTCTTGATGATGCTCTAAAGGATTTCCTAAAATCTCAGGACTTCTGTGACATTCTAAAAGAAGAGATACGGGCTATTGTAAGAGAAAGTGGGGAAGTCAGGACCAGCAGGCCTGGAAAGGCAAAAGTGGTTGAATCTTCTCAATATGGGGCTGATGTCTTAGCTAGTGTAGAGAAGCTACAAGAGATTAAGGCAGCCATGGAAAAGAAAATAAAGGTAAAGCACTCAGAGTTAGAAGAAGTGGTAGGCGAGCTGAAGAAAGGGGCCAATATCAGCTTGGGCTCCAAGAGGGGCGTGAATATGGATGCTATAATAAACAAGGGCATTGAGACCTTCCCTATTGGGCTTCAAGTGCCGAAAGTTCCCTCCTACAAGGGGTTTGATTCACCAGAGGCTCATGTGAACCTTTATGCATGAGTCATGCTGATGGCAAGCGCCACCAAGTAGCAGCTGATCAACTTCTTCCCAACTACACTCAAGGGGGGAGCATTGAGCTGGTATAATTATTTATTTGAGGATGTGCAGTCGGACTAGGAAGCTTTGTCAGCAGCTTTCATCAAATACTATAGCTTCAACACTAAGATCCAGGTGAAGCTGTACGACTTAGAAAGGATTACGCAGAAACCGAATGAGTCCTTTTATGAATACTATCAGAGATGGATGAATAAGATGATTCTGTTATAAAACCGCCCCGACAAAGATGAATTAATCCAAAAGTTGATTGATGGTAGCAGGTGTAAGCGCCGGAATTTTCTATACCTAAAAAAAAAAAAAAAAAAAAAAAAATACTCTATGGTCGTACGACTATTGCTACAGTCGTACGACTGTAATTTAAAAATTACAGTCGTACGACTGTAATATCGGGATTTCAGCAGAGGCCCATACCTCTGCAGCAGAAATGGAGGAGAGAGGGGTTGGGCATTAATTGCCCCGGCTCTGCAGCAAGCAACCAGAAAAAAGAAGGTAGAAAAGAAGGAAAAGAAAGAGAAAAAAAAAGGAGGAGATTTCTGGTGAGAAGAAATTGAGAGAGAGAAAGAGAAGAGAGAGAAAGAAAGAAAACCACAAAAAAAAAGTTCATCTTCTTCCTCTTTGATTTTCTTCAATTCTCAGAATTAAATCTAAAACTTGTTAGAAACTCCTAGGGCAATCAGTTAACTACTCAAATAAATCAAGAACTCGGACTTAAACCATCAGAAACCCTTACAATTTGGAGTTTTGGACAAAAAGCTCTCAACTTCCATTCAAAGGAAAAAGTGCGAATTTGTTGGGATTGGAGCGACGCCAGGGGTCAAAAACGACTTGGAATAGCTTCTAAAAGGTAGTCACTTCTTTTCCCTACATTTTTTTTCGCTTTCTGGGTGTTTGAAGTGAATTTTGTGCGTTTTGCTGCATTTTTCGTATTTCTGTTCCTGGAAACTAAGAACAGTCGTACGACTGTTCTTAGTCTTCATGAACAGTCGTACGACTGTATATACAGTCGTACGACTGTTCTTGTTTCCAGGCGATTTTTTCTTCAGTTTTTGATTTTTCAATGTTTTTTGGCGAAATTCTGACCCTGATCTGATTACAGTCGCACGACTGTAAACTACAGTCGTACGACTGTAATCCCTGCTCCAGAATCAGAATTTCAGCCTCACCCCAAAAAAATTAGAAAACCCCCAAAAATCATCAAAATGAATTTTATTGTGTGCATCACGACCATAGATTCAATTTTCTGGTAAATTTGCATTTAGAACAATTCAACGACGGAGACCCATTTCTCCTGAAAACCGACCCACTTAAATATATAAAAATGCATGTAAACCGGAAAAATGTCTTCTAAAATGATTTTTTCCACAAAACCAAAAATACAGGGACGTTTTAAAATGTTTTCCAGGTCTAACCGAGACGGCTAGCCGAGCCAACCCCGTTATCCCCTAAATGCATGCCCCCGATTCCTGATTTCCCATTCTGTCTGTTTGAGTCCAACTTGTGGCGTGCTGTATATATTGTGCTAACCCTCTGTTTTGCAGGTTTTAATTTTCTTTTTATTTTTATTTTTAATGTATTTTAATAGATTAAATCGTGTATCCTAGGCGGTTGTAATTATTTCTTAGATTTTCGTGTATTCTAGGCGATTGTAAAAGTGAGGCGAGTGTTTTTATTTTTCTATTCGATTTGGTTGTAAGCCAATTAATATTTATTTCTTTTCCTTATTTTTGTATTAAATGTTTTGTGTGCGCGCTGTATGCTTTTTATATTCAATAAAATGGACTTTAGATTTCGAAATACCATTCGAGAACATTGGCTATATTTATTTTAATTAGACACGAAATAAGGGACTTGTCCGGACCCGAATCTCTGGATAGTGTAGCGGCCGTTCGTCCGGTTCAGCTAGATAAGAATTTCCCGGTTGAGCTGAGCCGGGTGGCGACTCCTACAATATTCATCGAGACTTAGGTCTCGGTTCTTTTATGCATTAATTCTATTTATTTTCCAAAACGCGGATTTCCATTATAAAAACCCCACGCGAGGGAGGGGCCCGCCCGAGATCGAGGCGCCCCATTCCGAAAGGGAGTCCCGCGTCCCGTCGAAAACGCGTCGTCCGCTCACAGTGGCGACTCCGCTGGGGATATCTTTAAAAAGTTTTCTTAAAAACTTAAAGGATTTTGACAAGCCCTGAAAAGTGTCTAATTAAAATAACGTGGATGATTCTCTTTTGGTATTTTATTTGCATCTTTTAGTTAGCCATTTCTTGCATTAGATTAGGTATCCTTTTATAGCCCGGTGGATCGTTGAAGTGTCGCCTAAGTTCCTCCTGGTCTTAGGGGCACGAATACGAAACACCACTCATAGCCTCGTACGAACCCCTTCGTTCGGACCCTTGAGTGGGGAGAAGTGAGGAGTATATCTTGCTATGAGAGCCTTGATGTTATCCCGACTTGGACCAAACCCATATAGGCAGCTCTAGTTGGATTCCCTTAGGATACCGAAATAATTGTGTGAATAATGATAATAAAATCGCGCCTTCGTCACCCCCGGTTGGTGATTGAAGTGAACCCCGCCTAGGACTCGGTTAGAAATTTTTGAGACCGACCACGTTGGAGGAATAAGGTTGGAAGAATTCGTTTTGCTTGCTATGTGTTCTTCACCGTTTCGTGACACATCGTCGACGCATGCATAACATGACATAATCACCATTTTCCATACACATGACATACCATACACAAACATCTTTGTGTGATACTAACCCACATTTTTATGCAGCCATTTGCATTTTATTTCGTGTGTAAAACATTAATTCATTCGCTTGTCATCCATACTAACGGTTTCTTTTTCAGCCATAACATTAAACTTGTGTGATTAGCATTTTATTTTTGACATAGCATTCATAACATCATTATGTATGTCATACATCCTAACCCACGTTTTTGTGCAGCCATTTGCATATTGTGTGACATGTTCATTCACTACATTTCACTTAAATTAAATTAAATTAAGGGGCATTTCAAAGAACGCCTATCATGACCATCCCATTCCATTTCATAACATATCGGGTACCCAAAATTATCCGTGTTTTGTCAATGCACCGGATTGCATTTGGCCGTTCCACCAATATCATTTCATTTAATAAAAGCCACAACGGTCTTAGACCCATTTTCATGTAATAATTTACACGATGCATTTCATGACATCACACCCATCTATCATAGACATCATATAACATTGTGGTCCACATCCGACCGCTTCATGACATTAATTCACCATTTAAGGTACTCCCCGAGTGCCCGATTAGTATATATGTAGGCCCGTAACATCACCAAATCATGAAAGGCGTTCCTCGAATGCCGAATCCTTGTCTGTGTTCCTGTTACACGTGACTTTCTCATAACATCATTCCATATGCTCAAAAGCATCAAGACCTTGCCAGTGGGCCCGGCCCATGCGACCATTTCATATCATCCCATAGACCTACAAAGCGTCAAAACTATGTCCGTGTGCCGGTACACACACGACCATTTCATGGATTCATTAGGTGCCCCAAAGGCGCCGAAGTTCTGTCCGTGTGATGGCTCACACGTGACGTTTTTGCATAAACATTGGGTGTTCTTGGAATGCCTCAGAAAAAATATAATAATAAGAAGAAACCATTCATATCATCATTCCATACATAATTCCACTCCATGCATCTCAAGCATGTTCAATATCTTAACTTTCATGTCATATCACGTCATTCATTCACGGCCCTAATATCTCCTGCCTACTCCCAAGCAGAACACACTGGAGCGACCTTGGACAAGATCCCAAGCTTCAAGGGCAGCTAGGAGACAGAGGGTAGTCGAGAGTGACAGTGATTCTGAGTCTGGGGAAGGCGTGAATATGGCAGAGCAGACACCGAGCATGGCTGATGTTCTGAGGGATTTCTTCAGGTCGCAGGATTTCCGCGACATGTTAAAGGAAGAAATGAGGGCTGTGGTTAGAGAAGCTGGTGAGACCGGTGGTAGTGGAGCCGGGAAAGAAAAAGAAGCTGAGTCATCCCAACACGGTGGTGACGCTTCAACTAGTCTTGAAAAGCTGTAGGAGATAGAGGCAGCTATGGAACAGAAGATGAAGGCAAAGTGTTCTGAATTGGACGAGGTCATGGCCCAGTTGAAGAAGGGGGTCGGGATCAGTGCTGAATCCAAGAAGGGGGTGAACGTTGATGCCATGATCAGTAGGGGCATCGAGACATTTCCTATCGGCTTCCAAGTGCCGAAAGTCCCCACTTACAAAGGAATGAGCTCGCCGGAGGCCCATGTGAATTTATATGCCCGGGTTATGCTAACAGCAGGCGCTACAAAGCAACAATTGATCAATCTTTTCCCCACAACACTGGAGGGAGGTGCTTTGGGATGGTATAACTCACTGTCAGAGGAGGAGCAATCTGACTGGGAAGTATTGTCAGCAGCCTTCATCAAATACTACAGCTTCAACACCAAAATCCAGGTGAAGCTGTATGATTTGGAGAGGGTAAAACAGAAATTCAATGAGCCCTTTGACGAATACTACCAGAGATGGATGAACAAGATGATCCTCCTAAAGAACCGCCCTGATGAAGACGAGCTTATACAGAAGCTCATTGATGGCAGTAAAGATATCTTCAAGAACAACATGAAATTCCATTCCTTCAAGGAGCTTAGTGAGGTTTATAGCATGGCCATGAAGATAGAAAGGGATGAAGAGGAGAAGCCAGCCGGTCAGAAAGGGGGAAGAAGTACAGGGTACAGTTCAGGGTATAGATCAACCACAGCAGCTGGGTCTGGTAGTGGTTCTGGTACAGGTTCTAGTGGCAAACAGGGGCAGTCATCAGAGGTGAAGCAGGTCGAAGTGGCTACTATGAATCAGCAACAAAGCAACCAGAACAGAGGTCCTGGAGGACAAGGCATATCGCCTTGGACTCTTACTTTAGCAAAGATATTCGCCAAGTGTAGGAATGGTGGCCTACTGCAATCTTTAAAGCCATTTGAGAAGCCATCTGAAGCGGATAAGGACAACTTCTGCACTTATCATGTGGTGACAGGCCACCGAACCAACAACTGCTACAAGCTAAGGGATGCTATCCGGAAGCTCATTGACGAGGGAAAACTGTAAGAGCCAGCCAAACCCAGCACTAAAACCAATCCACTGCCGGCATTCGAGAAGCGGGTTAACATGGTTCAGTCGGGGTTGCCGGCTAACTTTATATTTGCCCAAGTTTTGCAAGCAAACCCTATGATTCAAGCAGTAGCGGTAGGGGAACCTGAATTAAAACCTGAATGTGAGGAAAAGGAGGGGTGTAAGGAGATCAAGCCCATAAGTCTGGATGATCTTGACTCCGAAGATGAGTACGAAGAATTTGACAGAAGAGAAGCTGTTAAACTTCCAGCTGTTGAGAAGCTGAAGATTTCAGAAGTGCAGCATGTGACCCGAAGTGGAAGGGTATATCAGCCGGCGGATCAGACGAAAGATAAGGCACCGATGAATGGGTCGGGCAGTACTTCGGCACCGGAAAGAGTCAAGAAAGAGGATTTGGTCATTTCCCAACTGAAGAAGACTCCTGCACAAGCCAGTTTGTGGCACTTGCTTATGACCTCAAAAGAGCATAGGGAGGCTTTAGTGAAGAAGCTATCGGAAATCGAAGTCTCCCCTATAGCTTCACCAGAGACTATGTGCTGCTTACTAGATAAAGTCCATCCTGGAGCTTCTAATATTGTTTTCTCTGAAAAAGACTTACCAGCAGAAGGAAAGGCTCACAACAAGGCTCTTTACATTAGGGCCAACATCATGGATAAGGTGATGCCGTGCGTTATGGTGGATGACGGCTCAGCTCTGAATATTTGCCCACTGAAAATGCTACCGTTTCTAGGCATGAATGAAGAAGTGTTGAAGAGGTCCTCGACAGTCATTCGAGCGTACGATGATTCTAAAAGAACAGTGATAGGGACCTTCGAAACAGAAGTGGAGGTTGGGCCCATTAAGTCTATGGTTGTCTTCACAGTGATCGATATCCCGGTCACATTCTCCCTATTGCTTGGAAGGCCCTGGTTCCATCCTTTGGGAGGTGTTCCTTCCACTTTGCATCAGAAGATTAAATTCTCTATGAATGACAAAATTGTGACTGTTGAGGCGGATGCCCAGTCGATGGTAGCTGCAGTGGATGAAGGAGTGGTTCCTTTTGGTGGATTCCAAATTGCTGTCATTAAGGAGGAGGAAACCACAGATGCCCCTATGGTCCTTTATGAGAACTACATGCCAGAGTGGCTATCCCGATATTTGTACAAGCTGAACTTTGTTCCGGGAATGGGACTCGGGATTAATCTGCAAGGTGTGCCAGAATTCAAGATCGACTCGGGAAAGTCAAAGCAGTACGGCCTTGGTTATGTAGAGGGGTCATCTGAGCAGAAGAATATGAAAAAAGGCAAGAATGGCAAGGTCATGATGAAGCCATTTCTGAAGGCGGGGGAAAGCCTTTACCAGGGCCAAGCTGAACCGGTGCTGGTTGGAAATGTCAGGTATCCTGGTTTTGAGATCTTTGTAGATGTTGTGAATTTTGAGAAAAGCCAGGAAGAGCCAGTAGTCCCTGTAATGATAGAAGAAGCAATTGCCGAATCTGAAATCTTGAAAGGAGAACCATCTGAGGTGATAGCAGAAACCATAGAGGTGGCCGAAGAAGAAGGTGAAAAGCAGACCTGTGCTGAAACTACAGAAATCATCTTAGGTGCTTTGACTGCTGCATTGAACAAAGCTTTTGGGAAATCTAAGCAAGGGTTTGACGAAGAACTGATGGCCAAAGTGAACTTGGACTCCGTGGTTGCTGAAATTGCCAAGATTATGGAAACAGCTGAGGCACAGGCTACCGAAAAAGAAGCAGAGAAAGCTGCAGTCCCAGATGATGCTTCGGAAGGGAAGATGGAAGCTGATGAAGAACAAGGCCCTCCGCCTGTGGAGGATGAAAATGATTTTGTTGTATCTATTTCTTCCATTTTCAATGTAACTGATGTACTTTATGATAAGTTCAATGCAATGAAATCCCAGTTTGCTTACTTGTGTGATGTTTATCCTGATAATTCTGTGCATGCATTCAAATCACCATCAAGCATATTTAGCATACATGACACTGCATTGCATGAAATCAATATAAGTACAGATGAAAACCCTAAAATGGTACTCATTTCACACGAGCTAAAATCCGAGGAAGAAAGAGAATTAATAAGAATACTCCAAAAACATGTTAAAGCTTTCGCCTGGTCGTATGAAGACATGCCGGGTGTGGATACAGAAATAGCAGTGCACAAAATCCCAACGGACCCCAAGTTCAGACCGGTAAAGCAGAAGTTGAGAAGACTAAGGCCCGAATGGGCTACACTGGTGAAGGAAGAAGTGGCCAAACAGATAGATGCCAGATTCCTCGAAGTGGTGGAGTATACGGAATGGCTAGCCAACATTGTCCCCGTGCCTAAAAAGGATGGAAGGGTCAGAGTATGTGTCGATTACAGGGACTTGAACAAAGCCTGCCCTAAAGACAATTTCCCGCTACCTCACATTGACGTAATGGTTGATAGTACAGCAAAAGCGGCAATGTACTCCTTCATGGATGGCTTCTCGGGATATAACCAGATTCTGATGGATGTGATCGACAAGGTGAAAACGTCATTCATCACAGAATGGGGTACTTTCTGCTACAGAGTGATGCCTTTTGGATTAAAGAACACCGGTGCCAATTATCAGAGGGCTGTTACAACTCTGTTGCACGATATGATCCATAAAGAAGTCGAAGTGTATGTCGATGATATGCTTGTTAAATCAGCAACCCGGGAAGAACACCCTGTTATCCTGGATAGATTTCTAACACGCATTGGGGAGTACAACTTGCGGCTTAATCCTAAGAAGTGCATATTCGGGGTCACATCAGGGAAGCTGTTAGGCCATGTAGTCAGCCAGAGGGGGATAGAAATGGACCCAGATAAAATTAAAGCCATCCAAGAAATGCCAACTCCAAAGACTGAAAAGGAGGTCAGATCCTTCCTGGGTTCCTTGCAGTACGTCAGCCGCTTCATAGCCAAGCTAACTTCCACTTGTGAGCCAATCTTCAAGCTATTAAAGAAAGATCAGCCGGTTGTGTGGAATGACAAGTGTCAGCTGGCGTTCGAAAAGATCAAGGCTTACCTGGTAAAGCCACCAGTGTTGAGCCCTCCAATTCCAGGGAAACCTCTGATTTTGTATTTGGCGGTTGAAGAATCCTCTATAGGGGCAATGCTTGCACAAGAACAAAATGGCAAGAAAGAATATCCTATCTACTACCTTAGCAAGAAATTGCTAGAGTATGAAACCAAGTACACACTGGTGGAAAAGACATGTGTGGTGATGATTTGGCTGACCAAGAAGCTGCGCCACTATTTCCAATCCTACAAGATCCAAACTGTGGCTAAAGTGGATCCAATGAAGTATCTCTATGAAGCACCGGCATTGGTTGGGAAGCTGTCCAGGTAGTTGTTACTTTTGTCCGAATTCGACATTGAGTACATCACGAAGAAAACCATTAAGGGGCGAGCCGTGGCAGAGTTTCTGGCAAACCAGCCCCTAGAATCAGATTACACAGAGAACCTGGAATTCCCTGATGAGCAGTTAGCCATGGTGGAAGTGAAAAGATGGGTCATGTGTTTCGATGGGGCAGTGAATAGAAAAGGCGCCGGGATCGGGGTACTTATAGCAACACCGGATAGTGAGGTCATTCCTTTGTCCAAAAGGCTGATCTTTCCCGTAACCAACAATGGGGCGGAATACGAAGCATGCTTGTTTGGAATGGAGACTCTATTAACCTTGGGGGCAAACGATGTCTTAATTGTCGGTGATTCACTTCTAGTGATCAGGCAAGCTCAGGGTGAGTGGGAACTAAAAGAAGAAGCTTTACGGCCTTATTTGGAGCTGCTACAATTCAGAAAGGGTTTATTTGGCCAGTGTGAATTCAGACATGTCCCCAGGGATGAGAATAAGATGGCTGATGCATTAGCTACATTGTCCTCCATGTGGGAAAATCCAGAAGAGACACAAGCTCAACCACTGGTCATAGCCACTTCCAGGCATCCTTACTTCGAAGTGCATGAAGTAATGGAATTATCAGTCGAAGAAAAACCATGGTTCTTTGACATTTACCTGTATGTTAAGGAGGGAAAGTACCCAGAAGAGGCCAGTGCTGCTGATAAGTTGACACTAAGAAAACTGGCTAGTCAATTCAGAATCTTCGAGGATAAGTTATACAAAAGAACAGCGCATGGAGTCCTTTTAAGGTGTCTAACAGAACAAGAAGCAGAAGAGGTGGTGCAGCAAGTACATGCAAGGTCCTGTGGGCCACATATGAATGGGCTTGCCATGGCTAGGAAGATCATGAGACAAGGCTACTTCTGGATGACGATGCAAGCAGATTGTATAAGAAAAGTGAAGAGATGTCATGAATGTCAAATCTATGCAGACATTAGTCATCTTCCTCCACTTGAACTTCAGAATCTAGCGTCTCCTTGGCCGTTTTCAGCATGGGGGATAGACATGATTGGTGAAATTCATCTAGCTGCATCTAATGGGCACAGATTCATAGTTGTGGCAGTTGATTATTTCTCCAAATGGGTCGAAGCAGAATCCTTCACTAATGTTACAGCCAAGCACATGGTCAAGTTCATCCAGAAGAATATCTTCACTCGGTATGGGATTCCTCACCACATAGTAACTGATAATGGAGTACAGTTTCAAGGGGCAACAGCTGAGCTATTTGCAGAGCATGGAATTGAACATCATAAGTCCTCTCCATATAGACCACAGGCTAATGGTGCAGTAGAAGCAGCTAACAAGGCAATAAAGAAGATCTTATCAAAGATGGTAACCACTTACAGGGATTGGGCTGATAAACTGCCTTATGCTCTTTGGGGTTACAGAACCAGTGTCAGAACGCCGACAGGAGAAACTCCTTATGCCTTGGTATATGGAATGGAAGCAGTGTTACCAGTGGAGATAGAACTCAAATCACTCAGAGTCGCCCTAGAAGCTCAATTGCCAGAGACTGAATGGGTTCAAGCCAGGTATGAACAGTTGGCTGCACTAGATGAAAGGCGACTAAAAACGCTGGATCATCTTCAGATGTACCAACGCAGAATGGCTAGAGCCTATAACCGAAATGTGAAGTATTCCAAGCGGCAGTTGAAAGCAGGTGACTTGGTTCTAAAGCAACTAAGGCCTTCAAATGTTGATGTTAGGGGCAAGTTCAGACCTAACTGGGAAGGACCCTATGTGGTGAAGAAGGTGTTATCAAAAGGCGCTGTCAGCATCATGGACATGGACGGAAACGAGTTCACCAACCCGATCAACCAAGACAGGCTAAAGCTTTATCATGTATAAAAAAAAAAAAAAAAAAAAAAAAAGAAGGAAAGGTCTGCTAGGCTGAAAACTCGAAAAGAGCGGTCTAGGCAAAAGTTAAGACGAGAGAAAATAATCAGTCGGAAAACCTGAAAAGGACGACTGGTGACGAATTCTGGCTCAGTGTGAAATGTGTATTATTTAGGAACCAACTTGTTTCAAATGTACTCATTTTGACTTCATCAATAAAGTGGAGTGTTTGTTTAAATATATTTGCATGGTTATGACAAATGCATAAACAAAGTTATCTTGCATAAACACACATTGAAAGAAAGCACTTTGCATTCCACTGATCAATATCATCGCATTATTTGACAAATGAAAATGTATCAAATGCATGCAATTTAAAATTTCTCATCATCCTCTAAAGTCTAATCCATCTTCCCAGACGAGCAATAAAGGGTCACAACACCATTTTAGTCAAAAAAAAAAAAAAAAAAAAAAAAAAAAAAGAGAAAAGCTCGCTGAGGTGAAAACCGAAAAGGCACTTCAGGCAAAAATTAGAGCGGCCTGCTAAGCTGAAAACCCACACTGAGCAGTTTAGGCAAAAGTTAGGGCATATGAAAGGCTCGCTAAGGCGAAAACCGAAAAGGCGCCTTAGGCAAAAGTTAGAGCGGCTCGCTGGGTTGAAAACCCGAGTTGGGCGACCCAGGCAAAAATTAGAGCACTTACAAACTCGTAATTCCCCCGCAGAGCAAGAAAAACAGAACATCCTCAACATTCCCCACGGAATTCGTTACATCACTCCCCAACAGAGTTTCCCATGCTATTCCCCAGCGAAGTCTACATAAAGAACACCATCAATTACTTCCCCGCAAAGTCGCCATGTTACTCCTCAGTGTAGTCTACACAAAGGACACCACAATTGTTTCCCCAGTCGAGCTGTCACACTCTTCCCCAGCGGAATCTCTACAAGGAGTACTACGATCATTTCCCCAGCAGTCATCTCACTCCGTCGATAATCATCAAACAATGCCCCAAGAAAAGCAAAATCAACCAGGGGCACAACATATCTCCCCAGCAGAGGACAGAAACATCCAATAACAGAAAATACATACATGTACATATACATCAACATGCATCCATACATTGCATATATCAATTACTTATCCCCGGCTAGTCTTCATTCTTGATCGAAGGGGCAAAAATTTTTGTTTAAAAATCTCTCGATCAAGGAATGAAGACTTGTCATTTTAAGTGCAGGAATTCATCCCCAGCTCAACATCCTCAGCAAGTCAGCAGATCCGCCTCGAGTAATGTAAACTCGGTATCGGCCCAGATCCGCTCCATTATCTCAACTTTCTCCAGCAAGTCCGCCTCGAGCAATGTAAGCTCGGCATCGGCCCAGATCCACTTCATCATCCAAGTCCCCTAGCAGATTCGCCTCGAGTAATGTAAACTCGGTATCGGCCCAGATCAACTTCATCTATTTCCCCAGTAAAGCATCGCCTCGGGTAACATAGACCCGGTATCGGCTAATCTCATCATCAACTCGCCTCGGGTAACATAGACCTGATATCGGCTCATTCCCTCCTCAGCATCGCCTTGGGTAACATAGACCCGGTATCGGCTAATCTCATAATCAACTCGCCTCGGGTAACATAGACCTGATATCGGCTCATTCCCTCCTCAGCATCGCCTCGGGTAACATAGACCCGGTATCGGCTAATCTCATCATCAACTCGCCTCGGGTAACATAGACCTGATATCGGCTCATTCCCTCCTCAGCATCGCCTCGGGTAACATAGACCCGGTATCGGCTAATCTCATCATCAACTCGCCTCGGGTAACATAGACCTGATATCGGCTCATTCCCTCCTCAGCATCGCCTCGGGTAACATAGACCCGGTATCGGCTAATCTCATCATCCACTCGCCTCGGGTAACATAGACCCGATATCGGCTCATTCCCTCCTCAGCATCGCCTCGGGTAACATAGACCTGATATCGGCTAATCTCATCTTCAGCTTTGCCTCGGGTAACCTGAACCTGATATCGGCTTATTCCTTCCCCAGTATCGCCTCGGGTAACCTAAACCTGATATCGGCCTATCTCATCAGAAGATTCATTCCAGCATTCGCGGCGCTTTGATTCGCGCTCTCAAATTCATCATCACAGGTATTATGGACCTGGGGCTAGATGTCGAATTTGATCACGCGAGGGGCAGCTGTAAGCGCCGGAATTTTCTATACCTAAAAAAAAAAAAAAAAAAAAACTCTATGGTCGTACGACTATTGCTACAGTCGTACGACTGTAATTTAAAAATTACAGTCGTACGACTGTAATATCGGGATTTCAGCAGAGGCCCATACCTCTGCAGCAGAAATGGAGGAGAGAGGGGTTGGGCATTAATTGCCCCGGCTCTGCAGCAAGCAACCAGAAAAAAGAAGGTAGAAAAGAAGGAAAAGAAAGAGAAAAAAAAAAGGAGGAGATTTCTGGTGAGAAGAAATTGAGAGAGAGAAAGAGAAGAGAGAGAAAGAAAGAAAACCACAAAAAAAAGTTCATCTTCTTCCTCTTTGATTTTCTTCAATTCTCAGAATTAAATCTAAAACTTGTTAGAAACTCCTAGGGCAATCAGTTAACTACTCAAATAAATCAAGAACTCGGACTTAAACCATCAGAAACCCTTACAATTTGGAGTTTTGGACAAAAAGCTCTCAACTTCCATTCAAAGGAAAAAGTACGAATTTGTTGGGATTGGAGCGACGCCAGGGGTCAAAAACGACTTGGAATAGCTTCTAAAAGGTAGTCACTTCTTTTCCCTACATTTTTTTTCGCTTTCTGGGTGTTTGAAGTGAATTTTGTGCGTTTTGCTGCATTTTTCGTATTTCTGTTCCTGGAAACTAAGAACAGTCGTATGACTGTTCTTAGTCTTCATGAACAGTCGTACGACTGTATATACAGTCGTACGACTGTTCTTGTTTCCAGGCGATTTTTTCTTCAGTTTTTTATTTTTCAATGTTTTTTGGCGAAATTCTGACCCTGATCTGATTACAGTCGCACGACTGTAAACTACAGTCGTACGACTGTAATCCCTGCTCCAGAATCAGAATTTCAGCCTCACCCCAAAAAAATTAGAAAACCCCCAAAAATCATCAAAATGAATTTTATTGTGTGCATCACGACCATAGATTCAATTTTCTGGTAAATTTGCATTTAGAACAATTCAACGACGGAGACCCATTTCTCCTGAAAACCAACCCACTTAAATATATAAAAATGCATGTAAACCGGAAAAATGTCTTCTAAAATGATTTTTTCCACAAAACCAAAAATACAGGGACGTTTTAAAATGTTTTCCAGGTCTAACCGAGACGGCTAGCCGAGCCAACCCCGTTATCCCCTAAATGCATGCCCCCGATTCCTGATTTCCCATTCTGTCTGTTTGAGTCCAACTTGTGGCGTGCTGTATATATTGTGCTAACCCTCTGTTTTGCAGGTTTTAATTTTCTTTTTATTTTTATTTTTAATGTATTTTAATAGATTAAATCGTGTATCCTAGGCGGTTGTAATTATTTCTTAGATTTTCGTGTATTCTAGGCGATTGTAAAAGTGAGGCGAGTGTTTTTATTTTTCTATTCGATTTGGTTGTAAGCCAATTAATATTTATTTCTTTTCCTTATTTTTGTATTAAATGTTTTGTGTGCGCGCTGTATGCTTTTTATATTCAATAAAATGGACTTTAGATTTCGAAATACCATTCGAGAACATTGGCTATATTTATTTTAATTAGACACGAAATAAGGGACTTGTCCGGACCCGAATCTCTGGATAGTGTAGCGGCCGTTCGTCCGGTTCAGCTACATAAGAATTTCCCGGTTGAGCTGAGCCGGGTGGCGACTCCTACAATATTCATCGAGACTTAGGTCTCGGTTCTTTTATGCATTAATTCTATTTATTTTCCAAAACGCGGATTTCCATTATAAAAACCCCACGCGAGGGAGGGGCCCGCCCGAGATCGAGGCGCCCCATTCCGAAAGGGAGTCCCGCGTCCCGTCGAAAACGCGTCGTCCGCTCACAGCAGGGACATCTTTAGGAACAATATGAAATTCCATTCTTTTAGTGAGCTCACCGAAATGTATAGCATGGCTATGAAGATTGAGAGAGATGAAAAAGAGAAAGCAACATGCCATAGGGGTAGCAGAAGTTCCGGGTATAGTTCTGGGTACCAGTCGATGGCTACAGCTGGGTCAAGTAGTGGGTCTGGTTGTGGTTCTACAAGTAAAGGTGGGCAGTTTTCAGAGACTAAGTAGGTAGGGGTTGCTGTAGTATCTCAGCAACGAGGAAACCAAAGTAGAAATTCAGAGGGTCAAGGCATATCCCCTTAGGCTTTCTCCTTGGCTAAGATCTTTGTGAAGTGTAGGAATGCGGTCTGTTCGGCTCCCTTAGGCCGTTTGAGAAGCCAGCGGATGTGGATAAGGATAACTTCTATACTTATCATGTCGTGGTGGGACATAAAGCCAACAACTGTTATAAGCTAAAGGATGGCATCTAGAAGCTGATCGACGAGGGGAAGTTACAATGCCAAGCCCAGCACTAAGATTAATCCATTACTAGCGTTTAAAAGGTAGGTCAACATGGCACAGTCGAGGTTACTAAATAACTTCATTTTCACCCAGGTCCTGTAGGCAAACCCCACCGTACAGTTTGTGGTGGCCAATAAAACTGGGACAAAGTTAGAATGTGGAAACCCGATGGGGCAGAAAGAGGTGAAACCAGTGAATCTGGATGATCTCGATTCGTAAGATGAGTATGAAGAATATGGCTGTGATGAGATAGTTAAGCTGCCAGTTGTTGAGAAGCCAAGAGTTCCCGAGGTCCGGAATGTAACAAGGAGTGGCAGGGTCTACCAGCTAGTGATTCAGCAGAATGACAAGACCCTAGTGACTGGATCAGGCAGCATGTCGATGCTGAAGGAAGTAGAAAAGGAAGATCTGGTCATCTCATAAAAAGACTCCATCTCAGGCCAGTCTGTGCCATTTGCCACTGACCTCTAAAGAACACAGAGCAGCATTAGTTAAAAAGCTATCGGAGATTGAAGTTTCCCCCATTTCCTCCCCAGAGGCTATGTGTTGCTTACTAGACAAGGTTCATGCAGGGCCCCCCAACATTGTGTTTTCAGAAAAAGATTTGCCATAAGGGGGAAGGGCTCACAACAGAGCTCTGTATGTCAAAGTTAACATCCTAGACAGAGTCATGCCATGCATGATGATAGATGATGGGTCAGCTCTGAATATATGCCCATAAAAAATGCTACCATATCTAGGCTTAAGTGAAGATGCTCTGAAGAAGTCTTCCACTGTGATTAGGGCTTATGATGATTCGAAGAGGACTGTGATTGGAACCTTTGAAGTTGAAGTGGAAGTAGGAACGGTCAAGTCGATGGTCACTTTTACTGTGATTGACATTCCAGCCACTTTCTCCTTGCTATAGGGGAGGCCATGGTTTCACCTGTTGGGGGGTGTCCCTTTAACTTTGCACTAGAAGATAAAATTTTGAATAGGCAACGAGGTTGTGATGGCTGAGGCAGACTCTCAGTCCATGATTGTTGCGGTTAACGAAGAGATCATATCATTCGGCGGATTCCAAATAGCTATGGTTGGTGAGGAGGAAACCACAGATGCTCCTATGGTTATCTACGAGAATTATATACATACATCAGTAGGTTGTTGCATCCAAGTCCCATAATAATAAAAATAAAGTCCATGTTGTGTATAGAAAATCCAATACAAGAAAGAAAGACAAAAAAAAAAATAAAAAAAAAAAGAAAAAAAAAAGTGTGAAATAGAGCACTCAATCTAGCTCTCATCCTCTCCCTCATCCTCCTCCTCCTCAGACTCACTCTGATGAGTAGCCCTATAGGTGTCAAAGTCCTCCTGCACCTAAGTTAAATCAACCTGCATCCGGGCCATATCAGCCCGCACCCGGGTCAACTCGTGGGTCGCAGCCAAGACCCGAGCCTCAGAAGCAGCTGCCTGTTTGGCCTGATCCTGGAGCATCTGCACTCGAGTCTGCAAAATAACAATACAAATTAACATGCATACATACATACATAATCATTCATGCATTGCATAAATCATGCGATAATGCACGGATTGTGGAATGCTTACCGCCCAGCTGGCGTTCTCCTGGACCAGATAAGCCTCCAAGCCCAAATGCTGATAGGCTATATCCTCCACCTGGGCCGAGGGACCTGGAGCATACAGGAGTGTAAAAAAAAAAAGAAGAAGAAGATAAAAAAAACTTACATGAGTGGTGTCCGCCGGGACAAACACAAGCTGCCACTCATGGTGAATTGGTAGCTCCCTAAAAACATGGTTGCCGTCCACCCCTATCAGACTGAAGCCGGTCCTGAGATCCGTCATCAGCTGACCCTCCACCACTCCAGCAACCTGAGAAGTAGATGCTGCAGCACTGGCAGAACGCACATGATGACTCCTATCCTGTACAGGGGCATGCCCACCAGTAGTGGCGGTCTCAGCACCCTCATATGCTGGACCAGTCCACTGAGCAGAACTGGACCCCCTGTGTCTCTTAACCTACAAATGGAAGAATATTAAAAAAAATAAAATAAATGAATACCAGACGACTGGGAGGACCCACCGACGCATCAACCTCGACGGACAGCAGACACTGGCCGATGAATACTAGATAATCACCGTCAATGGTATCAGCACGGTACCCATCCCCGAAAATATCAGGATCCACAGCAGGATCGGCAAATGAGGCCAAAATAGTGCAAGCAGGAGCGGCGTAGGAACGAGCCGGCCAGCAGGGCTGTCAATGTGGTTAAATAGACGGAGGCGCTTGCCCAGGTACCACTCCTAGGACATAGGGCACTCTAAAACAAACCGGTGGTCATCATACCGCACGGATGTCTGCACGAGGAGAGAAATGGTGCCCTGACCACGCCACGGGTGGTGATGAATCTGCAAAAAATACAATCAAAGAAATTCAATACAGGTAAGTAAAAGTTAAATTAAAATTTCTTACTAATGAGATTTGTTTGTTCACCCTCTGCCAGGAAGCATCTCGCAAGCCCTACCTGATCTCCCACAAGTCGCGGCCAATACCCTACCACCCCTGCGTCCAAGAGCGTAGAATGGTCGGCTGGTCATCATCCTGAACGTCCCTCAGCTCCGGTGGCTCCAAGATGCGGTGCTCGAATGCCCAAATCTATAATTAATAAAAGAGTCAAAAAAAAAGAAGGAAAAGATAATACCAAAAGGCTGAACCAGAAGCTGAGGATCTCCTACTGCCTCCCCCTGGTACACAAGTCCAATCCATAGTATAGCTGCCCAAGTGCAGCTCGAGCCCAATCCAAAGTAGGAAAGGCAACCAAATCCACCAGAGTCGGCAGCAGTGTCATATTACAAGCGCTCTGCCCGGTAGGAAACAGCGTGCAGGACAACAGGACGAGCACGTAAGCCCGAGCACACCGCTCCACATCCTCCTCGGACAGTTCTAGGCAAGCAGCCCAATAAGCCTCCACTATCAAGGAAAGAATCTTCCCCTTCTCGGAGGTGAAGCCGATCAGTCCGCCGATGTAGTTGTCCACTAGCTGATGGCGAGTCAAATAGTAGTTGAATCGAATCGGGGTCCCATCGAACCCAAAACCAGTTATCACGGCGAAGTTTGAAGGAGTGACGGTGAACTCCCCGATGGGCAAATGAAATGTATGGGTAGTGCAGACCCATCTCTCACCTAAGGCCATCAACATCGCGTGAGTAGTGTGCGGCGTGCTCGTCGGCAATGACATAATAAAGGTCTCTAGGCCTAGAATCCTAACCTGAGCCCTCACAGACTCGGGGAGGTGGCCCCACCAGGCAAAGGGCAGAGAGAGATTTCCGCTGCCGGAAATCCCCCGATCCTACACATTTAGGAAGTATAACGCATACATGTTTAATTCTTTTCATAATTAATTATCGACATAATCAACATTAATTAAAAGGTGGCATGCATATATTGTCAAAAAAAAAAACCTGGTTTTTAAGCTACAGTCGTATGACTGTAGCACGCGTCGCACGAGCATGGCTACAGTCGCATGATTGTTCATCCCACAGTCGTACGACTGTTCATAAATTAGACGAACAGTCACACGACTGTTCATATACCTGCGGACAGAATTCCAATTTCATGCAATTTTCACAAATTTTAACTCGTTTTTCCTAGTTTCTTGTTCCTATTAACTACAGGGGGCTCCTAGCATGCATTCTACTCAATCAATTCACCCAAAAAGTAGTAAATCATGCCAAATCAAATCAAAATATTCAAAAGGGAAAGTATCGAAAAATTCAAAATTAAGGCTCAGATTCGGGTACCAACCTGGACTGAAGATAGATAGGAAACCATCTCCAGCAAGATAGGGATCTCTGACCCGAAACGGACTCCAAAATGCTCCATATATCGCGGGTGACCGTACCCGTTGGAAACACTGACGAAGGGGATGTCCTGTGCATTATTGGGTCTCTGAATCAAGTTGTTGGAGAGTTTCCTCACCTTCTTTCCGAGCTTCTTCAACATTTTCACAGATTCTGAGGTTTGGAATCGGTTATCTTTTGAGAGAAAACTAAAAAGAGGAGAAGTGGGAGAGAAATGGGCGGAAACCGCCCATTTTATTTTTCTGTCCCGTGAAGTACAGTCGTGTGACTGTAATGGAAAAAAGGGGGACAAATTTCAATTCATTTTCTTTATTTACTTCCTAAACCCTACTTTATCACCAAATATTTAATTATTCCCCACGGGAAGATATTTCAGTAATTTTGCAGGGCCAACATGTCAGCGACTAATTTTTCTAACAATGGTCTGCCTCGTCCAGGGGCATGAAACCCGAGAAAAATTGCGAAAGATTCACTGTAAGTACAATTCCACCAAATTGCATTTTCGACACATCCTGTATGCCAAGTCCTACCCGATTGCCTCACATCTTCACAAATCTAAGTCCACCACGACTTTAAAACGGAACCCGAAATTCTGTGTCAGTCCGTTGAGTGCGCCAAGTCGCACATGGCTGTCACACACTAACAAAATCTCAGTCCACCACGACTTTAAAACGGAACTCGAAATTTGGTGTCAGTCCGTTGAGTGTGCCAAGTCCCATACGACTGCCACACACTTCACAAATTCTGTCCTACATGACTATAAAAGGTAACCAAAAGCGCATATACCTGTATTTATTCTTGATCGAAGGGGCAAAAATTTTTGTTTCAAAATTATTGATCAAGGAATAAATACGTTCACCAATTGCACACTACAAACACCATGGCTCTGTATGGTAGGTCATACGCGGCTATCTGGTCTCAAAAGTCATGTTTTTGTTAGCGTCCTCCTTATGTGAAAAGGATCATAAGGAATCACTTGGCTCTAAGAGCCGTATTTCCCTGGCATCTTTCTTGTGTGAAAAAGGATCATAAGAAACCGCCTATCTGCCAAAAGTCTCATGAAATTAACCCACAAGCCACACACGTGCACACTACCTTTGATCCCGTGTTTTTTATCGTGTACCTAAATAGGTGCAGAGAATCGGACTTTAGCTACACGAGGGGCAGCCTGCGAGCACGGAATTTTTCGGGTCTAAAAAAAAGAAAAGGCCTTGATTACCATGACTGTAATTATAGTCGTGGGGTTTCTGTTATAGTCGTACAACTGTAACTAAATTACAGTCATACGACTATCAATTCGGGACAGGTTGCAGAATCCATACCCCTTAAATAAAAAAATTGGGGAAACTCTTGAGCATTTAATGCTCAAGATTTTCCCGAAAAGAAGAGAGATAAGAGGCAGAAAGAAGAGAGGAGAAAGGACCTTTTGGCGAAGTAAATTTAGACAGAGAAAAGAAAAAAGAGAGAAGAGAGAGAGCAAAAAAAAAAAAAAACCAAAAACCCAACTTTTTTTCAATCTTTTTCTTCTCAAATCCAGTGTTTTAATGTGTAAAATGAATTAGAAATCGCAGGTTAAAATCAACACAGGAAATCCAAATCAATTCCAGACATAAACGAGCTGTAATCCGTAACTTTTTGGAGTATTTTTGGACCCCATTTGCAACCTTGACACACTAATGAAAAGGAGCAATTCCTTGTGGATTGGTGCATTGCCAGGGGTCAATCCTACAATGGATCAGCGCCAAAGAGGTAAACACACTTCAACCCATCTCATTTTCATGCTTTCTGGGTGTTTTGGTTGATTTTGTGCATTTTTATCCAACTTTTTGCGTTTCTGGTTCTGGAAAATTAAGAACAGTCGTACGACTGTTCTTACCACAACGAACAGGGGTACGACTGTAATTACTGTTGGGATTCGTCACGGGAAACCGACCGATAAAAGAGGAAATACGCGTCGATTTCCTCGAATCCGGCCCAGGAGCTTAAGATGTGGAAATCAAAAACTTAAAGCATAAAAGGAGAGTTTCAAAAACTTACCACAAAGTCTCTATAAGAGACGGATGCGGACTGCAGAAAGCAAGTGTAGATTAATGCCTCACGGTCTTTAGTTCCATTCATTCCCATGATTGGAACAGACTACGGATAACTTTATGGCCATATCGTTTTCCCTATCCACGGTCTTACTGCCAAGTGCCTCACACTTGACAACATGGATATGGATATGTCTATTGGATACTCTATTTAAATATAGCACAAGACATATAATAAATAGATTAATGCCTGTATTTCCTTGACACAAATTGTATAATACATAAGATTACATTAATGTACAAATGTATTATACAAACACAAGGACCAATGCCTCGGGACTAGGGCATTTCCAACAATTACAGTCGTGCCATTGCATCTATAGTCGTACTACTGTTGTTGAATTTCCCAATTTTAGTTCTTCATTTTAAATATTTTGGCGATTTCTGGTTCAGGTGGGGCTACAGTCGCACAACTGTAGTTCTCAACCAGAAGCAGAAATTCCCTAAAAATCCAAAAAATTCATAAAAATCCCAAAAATTTCATAAAAATCAGAAAAATCAAAAAAATAAAAAAATCTTGAAAAATAAAAAATCATCAAAAATGAATTTTGGAGTGTGCATTCACGACCTTAGATTGTTTTTCGATGCTTTTGCATTTAGAACAAAACCACGACGGAGACTCCGTTCTCTCGAAAACCGACCCACCTCGTATGCTAAATCAAAATAAACCGGAAAATATTTTTAAAAATATTTTCTCACAAAACCCAAAATACCGGGACGTTTCAAAACTGTTTTCCAGGTCTAATCGGGCTGGCCGACCGGGCCGACCCGGTTACCCCCCAAATGCATGCCCCCAAACTCTAAAATTCTCAATTCTGTCCAACTTGAGTCCTATGTATGGTGTGCTATATATCTGTGCTAACAATCTATTTTGCAGCTTTAATTTCTTTATTTTTATTTTTAATGTATTTAATAGATCAATTCGTGTATTTTAGGCGATTGTAAATTTTCTTAGATTCTCCTGTATCTAGGCGTTTGTATTGTGAGGCCGAGAGTTTTTATTTTTCTTTCAATTGGGTTGTAAGCCTCTTAAATATTTACCCTTTTACTTTTATTTTGTATTATTATGTATGTGCGCCACATGTATTTATTCAATAAAATCAATTTTAGCAATTTAAAGTGTCATTATAGAACATTGGCCATTTTATTTTGATTAGACATGAAATAAGGGACTTGTCCGAACCTAGATCTCTGAAAAGTGTGGTAGTTCTCACTTTGGTTCAGCTACACTGTAATTTCTCGGTCGAGTTGAGCCGAGTGGCGACTCCTACACTTTTTGTCGAGATTTAGGTCTCAATTCTTTTACGAAACAATCCGATTTTCCAAAAACGAATTTCTAATCCAAAAACCCCAGGCGAGGGAGGGTCCCACCGGAAATCTGAGCGCCCCTTCCAATAAGGAGTCTCGAGTTCAATCGAAAACATCGTCCGCTCACACTGTCCTATTTGAGTCTTTTGTATGCCTTGATTATTTGTGCTAACCGTATTTGGATGCAGCTTTTATTTTTGTTATTTTTCATTTTTAATGTACTTAATAGATTATCTTGTGTAATTAAACGATTGTAATTTCTTAGATTATCGTGTATAGTAGGCGGTTGTAAATGGTGAGGATGAGAGTTTTCTTTTTCTTGGGTTGTATAATTTGGCCTCTGATTTACTTTTCTGCACTTTTATTTTTCCGCAGTTTATTTTAATATTTATATTTATGTCATTTGCATGAGCATCGATTAATAATTAAAAGAAGATAAAATGAGTAGAATTAAGTGAATGCAACACTACGTTATGAAATAATAATTGAAAATAAGTGAGGATTAGTAGATATGTTGCCCGAACCTCGAATCTCTGGATTAGGTGTTACGTCTACACTTGATAGGGAGCTGTACCGAAATTTCCTAGATGAGCTGATCCGGGTGGCGACTCTGTATCTAATCTAGAAATTCTTGTTTCCAGATCTTTAAGTTAAATTGGGATTTTCCAAAAAACCTATTTTCCAAAATTCACACTTCATCATTAAAATTAAGTTTTTATGGAAAGGGTTTTCTTCAATAAAGTGAAAGGTTTTCTTAAAGAAGAGTAAGATCCGTTTTCAAAACCCCAACATCACACATCACTTAAAAAAGAAAATCCCCGGTTCCTGCTTCGCCAAGCGTTCCATAAAAAGGTCGTCCGCTCACAGTGGGGACTCCGCTGGGGATCAACGGTTTCTTTTAAATGTTTTTTACAAAAACTTAAGGAACTTAGGCAACAATCGAAGTACATCCTCACTTGTAGTCAATTATTAAATCATAATTTGATGTTTCATTCATATTTACATAAGCATGACTTTTTCTCTTCTTGAATCCCTCCAACACTTGTTTAAGCCAGGTTTATCTTCAAAGGTGACCTACCTCTTCCACCAGGATTGTTGGCACCCGAGGGGTTAAACCACTCATAGCCTCATACGAACCCCTTCATTTGGACCCTTGAGTGGGGTGAAGTGAGAAGTATATTTTCGCTATAGGAAACTATACGAGCCTTGGCTTGACTCATACCTTCATGTAATGGCCTAGCAACTTCCCCTTAGGGTTACCAAAACACATATTTGAAAATGGACATTGAGAGTGTGCCTTTGCTCTCCCCGGTTGATGCCAAAGAGGCCCAATACCTAGGAAGAATGTGAGACCAATCGCATAGAGGAATAAGGTTGGAAGGGTGAGCATATTGTTGCATATGCAAACGTTTGTTCTATGGTGGTTCCATTCTTGACCTTTACATGCAGCATCAAACATGCATCATCCGTATGCCATTTTCTAACAACATTTTTTTTATGCAGCCATTTGCAAGCATCACCATACGTGTGCTATTATACTAACCATATTTTCGTGCAGCCATAACATCTTACTCGTGTGTCATACACATCTTGTGTGCCCGTATTTCATAAAGCATACATGGCATCATCTCGTGTGTCATGCATTCTAACCACATTTTTGTGCAGCCATTGGCATTTTGTTTGACATGGGCATTCATATCATCTCATCCCATCTAAAATGAAGGATGTTCCAAGTATGCCCCTCATGACATTTCAGCTCATGACATATCAGGAGTCCCCAAGATTACCCGTGTTCGCCTGTGCACCGGATTGCACTTGGCCATTTCATTACATCATTGCACCATTAGGGGATCACAACGGTCTTACGCTCGTGTTCGTGTGGTGGACCACACAATACCATTACATGACATCATGTCCATTCATCATGATGTCATGGCGACACTAAAGTTTTATTTATGTGTCACGATCCACATCGGATTGTTTCATAACATTGAAAATTTATTCAAGGTACTCCACGAGTGCCGAATTAGAACTTGTACTAGGACATGTCATAACAGACCTAAATCATGCAAGGTGTTCCATGAACACCGAAATGATGTCCGTGTCTCAAGTTACACGCGACTTGTTTGTGACATCACCTAATCTGAGATGTCATAAAAGCATCAAACCTCTGTCTATGGAATGGCTCCCGTATGACCATCTCATGTCACTTCATTGACCTATAAAGCGTCAAACCACTGTCCGTGTGTCGGTACACATGTGACCATTTCATGACATCCGCTAGGTGCCCCAAAGGCATCGAATTTCTTTCCATATGCCAGCCCACATGTTACACTTTTGCATTGTCTTTTGCATGACACAGGGTACGCTTGGAACATCCAAAACAAAAGAAAGAAAATACAAAAGTCATTTTCATCATCATCCATATCCATAAAACATCACCCGATCATGAACATGAACATATCACACGCTCCATTTAGTGTGTCGAATCTAGGTCCATGACATCCATCCGCGACCCTAACCTTATGTTGAATGTGCAGTTTTGAGACAGACCTCAAGGCGATTAGTTCCTTTTGAGCCAATGCCAAACCAATCAGTTCAGTCAGTTCGAGCAGAGACTGTCACCATGGAAGGAATCAGCTTAGGGTCAAATTCAGATAGGGAGATCGAAGTTCAGTTGCCTACCCTACCGGTTGACAGTCAAGTTTTGTTAGAGGAGATTAATAGAGCAGAAATGGCGATGAAAACAATGGAAATAATGGAAACAATGGAAACTTACCCTTCGACATGGCTGCTTTTATAAGGAACTTCTTAAGCTCGGATGAGTTCAGGGCCACTCTTAGGGAACAGGTGCAGGCGGTGATGACCAGCCTCCCTATTCCGGTTGTTCAACCATCTCAGACCTCAGTTGGGAATGGGGGACAATAGTTCGTTCAAGTTACTAATGGAACTGGCGGGAGTACACCTAGCCGAAGTCGCGGAGTTGCCAATCCCAGAGAACCTGACCATTAGTCCGAAGAGGACGAGGCTTTTGAGAAGGCGAGGGAAGCCTCGATTGAGTCGATGCTGGAGAAATGGCTCAACCAAAAATTTTCTGACATAGATGCTATGATGCCCAAGCTGAAGTAGATGGTCCACTTTAATCCTATCAAGTGTGCCGATCCTACCACATTAGTGGCTGATGAAGAAGGGCCACTTCCGGCTGGTTTTCATATGCCCTCCCTTCCCCCCTACACCGGGGAAGGACCACCGAAAGCCCATTTGGACAGCTACATGAGGTTGATGACTAGCATGGGGATTGGAAAAGGTCATCTTTTGAACTTATTTCCTACTACTCTTAGGGGTGCTGCAGCAAAGTGGTATATGAAGATGCCCCTGTATACCTGTTCCACCTGGGAAGACTTAGCTAATGCCTTTGTGAAGCAATATGGCTACAACACCCAGGTTGAGACAACTCTTGAGGATGGAGAGAATCTGCCAGAAGCCGAATGAGTCTTTCCCGGCTTATTACAAATGGTGGATGGATATGCAGGTTTTGGTAGATGAGGCACCGAAGTTGGAGTCTTTGATTGTAAAGCTTGTGGATGGTAGCCTGCCCCAATATAAGGAAAAGATGAAGCTCAAAAGGTTCCATTCCTTTAATGAGTTCATGGAGTTTGCTAAGCGTATTCAATAATACGAGGAAGAAGAGCCGAGGGGCAGATAGAGTTCGGGCTCCTATAAAAACAATCAAGGGTACTCCCAAGGGTACAAGAGTGGCAGTTCTAAGACTAATACAGTGGGGTCTACCTCAAAGGCAACACCGAAGGCAGCCTCTATTGAAGTGTAGAAGGTAGAAGTGGCTGCTGTGAATCAAGGGAGGCCAAGTGTTCTGAGAATTACCAGTCCATGGGCCGAATCAGTCAGTCGAATCTTTACAAGTGAAGGAAGGCTGGGCTGTTACAAAGTCTGAGGCCATTCTTGCCTCCAGCTGAGGCAGATAAAGAGAATTTTTGTTCTTACCATGTGATGGTGGGTCACCGTACAAACGAGTGTACCCAATTGATTAAAGAAATCAAATAGCTAGTCACAAATGCAAGATAGTAAAGCCAGCTCTGAAGCCGAATGTGTAGAAAAACCCACTCCCTACCTTTGGAAGTCAGGTGAACAAGGTGCAGTCAGGTCTGCCAGCCAATTACCCAAATCATTAATGCAAATCCAAGTGTGTGAGCCGTGTTGGTGGAAAAGGAGGAAGAGATAAAGGTAGCTGAAGAGCAGAGCTTGGCAGTAAGGGATAATCCGACTGTAGTATATGGGGTGGCTGTAGTATATATAGGGGCTCGGCTGTGCTGAAGGAAGCTTGAAAATCGGTGTGGGATAGATTTGTGCTGTGGGGCGGCTGTAATCATACATAGTCGTGTGGCTGTAGCCTACAGTCACACGACTATAGTATGTGGGGCGGCTATAATGTTTACAGGGTGCGGCTGTTGTGCAAACAGCACTTTATCTACATCCTTATGTGATTTATGATGATTATGGCCGCACGGCTCTAGGTTCTGGGGGTTGTTCTTCAAAGGGAGTAAAGTTTAAAGACACTAAAATACGTCCTGGACCTGATCAAGGTGAACCGAAGAGTGATAAAAGCATGGAAAAGCAAAGAAACATGCATTCGAAGATTCAAATCCAAGGCAAAAAGGGTACGAATTCCATATGAGAGTCAGGTATATCAAATACATCAGATACATCACTGAGCCAGGCCTATGCAAAGCCCAAAATGTGCAAAGAAATAACCTACATATGGGTCGATATATCACAAATAAAGAATAGGGAAATAGATCTAAGAGGAGTCAAAGCCATCCTTGTCATTATCATCCCCGTTATCTCCTGCCTCGTCATCCGGAGTCCCGTTTGCATCCTTGCCTGCATCTCCCATCTGGGCATCCTAATCGCTCGCCTGGTCCTGAAGGTCTGATTCATGACCTCCAATTCGGTGATCCGATGCTGTAACTGGTCATTCTCTGCCCTCAAGCGAGCAGACTCGCGATGCTCTACCCCGATCGTCGTCTGCATCGAACGAGACATGAAAAACATCACATTTGCATGCATATGCATCTATACATACACGCATACATCCAGACACAACATAAGATCATGTACAGGTACTTACCGTCATAGCGGCATTGTCTCGGAAAGAAAGCGCCCTCAACGCATAAAAGGCCTGACCCATGTACATGCCTTGCATCACTAGAATCTGCAAAGATGGTGATTCGACGGATCAGCTAATGGCAGAAAAAGGGCAGAAATAGATAAGCAAGGAAATACTCACATGTGTGGTATCAGGAGGAATAGCTGGGGGAAAATTGTGGTCCTGGAGATGGAGGTTGGCCCGATAAGATTGCCAAGAATCATCAAAGAGCTGAATGGAATCCTCGATCAGAAAATCAAGCCGACCATTCACATACCAAATTTTAGGAGTTTGAGGGACTTGAAGTTGGGGAATGGGGACATCCTCCACTCCAACAGAAGAACCTGCTCCAACGGTCAGGGAAGCAGTGGTACCAGACCTCCTTCCCTTCCCCCTAGCAGACGAGGACGGACGTGTACGCCCACCTCGCGTATATGGCTGGAACCAGTTAAAAACAATAATATTAAAAAAAAAAAAAATTACCCCAACATCAACATCAGCGTCAGCAGACGGTGGAAGCAAATGGACAGCGACGAAACAACCATAATCACCATCCACACTGCCATCCTCGTACCCAGTGCCATAGAGGGCCGGGTACAGCTCAAGAGACAGGAGATGAGGCCAGAATAACCGCAACGGCAAGGTGGCTGGAATCCTACGTGCCCCAAGACCAGAACACCAGTTGTGAGTCCTCTCACCCAAGAACCACTCCTGACCATAAGGACACTCCATCATGAACTTTCTGCTCACGAGCGCCTGTGCATCATGAAGCTGCTGGGGCAAATTATCACCCCCCACCCCGGCTCCAAGGGGCCTTGTTAATCTGGGGTTAGAAAACCATAAAATAAATAAGTCAGCAAAAAAAAAGGAAATATACCCCCTCAAATGTCATCTCACTTGATGGCACTCGTCCTGATTTTTATCAACCTCACTCTAGACGAACCCCATATATCGTCGGAGGCGGGGAAATTCAGCCAAGTTGTAACTGTCAGGAATCTGCACCATTGGGGGCAGAACAAAATGGTATTCGTAGGCCAAGATCTACGAAGGGAGAGTAAAGCAAGTCAGCAGAAAAAAAAGAGGTCCAAGGTACTTACGTGCAGCAAAATCCAAAAAGCCTTCAACTCCTTGTGGGAGCCTCAGGCACAGAGATCTAGGGTATAGTATGATGGGATTCGTTACGGGAAACCGACCGATAAAAGCGGAAATACGCGTTGATTTCCTCGAATCCGGTCCCAGGAGCTTAAGATGTGGAAATCAAAAAATTAAAAACATAAAGAGAAGTTCGGAAACTTACCCGGCAAATCTCTTAAAGAGACGGATGCGCGGACTGCAGGAATCGAAGCCGACTCCCTCCAACGTCATGTACCTGAACGTACCCGTACTTGGCACCCTTTTACAGGCCCGTTGGGCGTACACCAAAGTGTGCCACTTCACATGCAACACCATCATATGGTCCGGTCGAAGGACTTATATAAGTACTACACGAGAATCATTTGTGATACTATACCATGTAGATTCCCGTTAAGTGGATCGATCCAATACCATGCCTTTTTTGCATGTACCCATTAACCTGGTTGACATCCCATGTTCTATGACCAGTAAGACACCACCATACAACCAGGCTAATGATAGTCTTTAGTTCCATTCATTCCCACGATTGGAACAGACTACGGATGACTTTATGGCCATATCGTTTTCCCTATCCATCGTCTTACTGCCAAGTGCATGACACTTGACAACATGGATATGGATATGTCCATTGGATACTCTATTTAAAATATGGCACAAGACATATAATAAATAGATTAATGCCTTTATTTCCTTGACACAAATTGTATAATACATAAAGTTTACATTAATGTACAAATGTATTATACAAACACAAGGACCAATGCCTTGGGACTAGGGCATTTCCAACAATCTCCCACTTGCACTAGTACCTACTAGGCATGGGTCTAATCCCTATAGATCTAGTACAACCTTCGTGCATAGGCATAGCCAAGCATGTTGGTCAAAAGATCCGTGACATTATC
The DNA here is from genome assembly GCA_039660915.1 of Euphorbia tirucalli. NCBI lineage: Eukaryota > Viridiplantae > Streptophyta > Magnoliopsida > Malpighiales > Euphorbiaceae > Euphorbia > Euphorbia tirucalli. Next base: position 35,014,609 of record CM077636.1, on the reverse strand, counting down.
GTTGGTGTCCACTCTTTGTAATAAGATGTCACCCCCTCAGCGATTTCTCGCAATAGGTGAAAATCCCTAAGTACGTGCATCGTGTTTAAGTGTGACTGGGGCACTTAGCTTGTGCAATAGCCCCATCGTTGTCACTGAAGATATCAACCGGTTCCTGGATAGTAGATACTACCCCCAGTTCTATGATAAACTTCATTATCCACACAGCTTCCCTAGCTGCTTCACACATTGCAATGTACTCAGTTCCTGTGATAGAAACTGCGATGGTTGACTACTTGGAGCCTCTCCAACAATAGTACCACCATTTAGCATGAATACATACCTAGACTACAATTGTTATTCATCCTAGTCAGTCTGGAAGCTTGCATCAGTGTACCTAGTAACTGACAGCTCTTCTTGACCTTCATGGGCGACATCAGGTCTTGTACATAGCATGGAGTACATGATTGATCCCATAGCCAAAGCATATAGGACCAACTTCATGTTCTCCCTGTGCTGCCTTGCCTTAGGATAGTACTTCTTACTCATTTTTAACACATGACACATTGGCAAGAAACCTTTCTTGGCATGGTCAATGCTGAATCTTTTCAGAACTGTGTCTATGTACTTGGCCCGACTCAGGCCTAGAAGCCGATTGGATTTATCCCCGTAGATCCTGATCCCTAGGATCGTCTCAGCTTCGCCTAAGTCCTTCATTGTGAAGCACTTACTCAACCATTACAATACCCTTATAGTGTTGGTATGTCGCTTCCAATCAGAAGGATGCCATCCATTTATATTACCAGGAACGTTACTATGCTCCCACTGATGGGTCCTAGGCGTAGTAGTAAAACTAAACCTAGAAACGCACAACTAAGGCAGTGTACCTATCGTTGACAAGTAATAATTTTGGTTGGTCCAGGTATCGATCCCACAGAGAAAAGAATATTCTGCAAACACTAAACTACTCGGGTTCCTTACGTGTCCTAGGCGGAAGGTAGTTTGGGTTGATTATGTTAACAACTAAACTATCCTACTCCTAGTTGATCTATTCCAGCTTACTTTGCACTTGAGTTTTGTGTTATCAATTAGCGGTTTACCGACCTATGAATGCTAATGGGGATGGCTTTATCAATTAATTACAAAAGATGAATTTAACTCAACAATTAACCCTTAATTTTGCTCTTTCGATAATACAACCTAGCGTATCTAGATCTTTTAGGTCCTTAGCCGGTTTCCCTTGTTTAGAGGCGGTCTAATTCTAAAGCTCAGAAAATAGGGGCACGTAAGTTCCACAGTGTCGTCAATACTAATGGTTTCCTAGGTGTCAATCTAGGTAATGCCACAAATATGAACTTAATAAATTAAGATCTTATGAGACTAGACATTCATTAAAGAAATTACATAAAGAAAAGGAATAAAAATTGAAGTTAACTTGCAAACAATTGTATTAATTAAGAAAGATGAAACGAATTCAGTGTTTACAACCAAACACAATCAAATTGCAGAATCAAAACTAACTTAATCAAATTACAAAAGAGAAGAAGAAAAACTTATGCCCTTTTGGTCCGATTAACCGGATTCCGACTGTGTGAAGATGCTTGGGGTGTACCTCTATAGACGAACTCAAGCCGAAACTAAGAACGTCGCAAAAGGGGAAGATTCTATGTAAAGCTACAACCAATCAATGGTTCAAAACTCAAAGAAAACAAATAGTTCAAGCTCAAAACCTCACTACAAGTTTCTGCTCTCACTCAAAAAGACTGGAAAAGATCCTTTCAAACATAGAAAATAACCTATTTATACGGCTAGGTTAAAACCAGGAAAAAGAAGAGATGAAAGTAGGGCAACAGCAGGTTTCGGGGCTCGGCACGCCGTGCTGGTGGAGTTGGCACACCGTGCTGTGCAGAACTGAAGGCGGCACGCCGTGCTGCTGGAGGTGGCACGCCGTGCCGTGTGATTTTTAGGGTTGGCACGCCGGGTTGATCTGAGTGGCACGAAAACGTGCCACTCCACTGGACTACTCCTCTTGGCACGCCGGGTTGGCACGCCGTGCCCAAATTGTGGCACGTCGTGCCACCCTGATTTTCAGCACTTCGAACTCTTCCTCGCCATCGATGCTCCAACTTCTGGTCCGGGTCATAATACCTGTCCAAAACAAGCCCAAAGAAACATAACGGCACCAACGCCACGGACCATAAAAACAACAAATTAACAAAAATTACAAAAACAATCCTAGAAACACACGAAAAATACTAAAAGTTATAAAAATCTATCCAAAACATAAAAATCACAAAATATTCAAAAACCACACAAATATTCACACAAAAAACTCTAAAAATTGCCGTTCAAACCACGAAATTGCCTAAAAGATAAGGTCAAAAACCGACCTTATCAACCACCCCACACTTAAAGTCTTGCTTGTCCTCAAGCAAATCAACTAAAGACAAAGGAGTAAACTTGCTCGCTTTCACTTGCAAATCCAACTAAGGGTTTAACCATACGAGATTCATAAACTCAAGAAAGTAAAGCATCACCTTCGAAATGACATTAGGTGCACCAGGTTCAAAACCACTCAATACCCAAACCCAACACAATTCAGCTAGTCAAAGGGCGAGGAACAAACAGAGTTTATACGACCACAAAGCACCTCACAAGATGTCACTCCAACGCTCAAGTTCAAGGCAAGGCGGATGAGCACAGAAAAACAAACAATGGCACACATCACATAGCGAACTAATGGCAATCCCGGTGAAGTCATTGGTCAAGGAGCAAAATCAGAGAACCTGGGGCTTGTAATGTTACGGCTTAGGGTAGGTTTGATAAGGGAAATTTTAGGTTTGATAAAGGAAATTTTGCTTTGGATTTTTTTGGATTTGGATTTTTTTTTTTTTTTTTTTTTTGGAACACAATTTTTCCATAGGACTAGATATGAAAGAGTTGAAATGCAAATGGTGATTGACCCCAAAATGAATGAGCAACTTAGCCAATTACTTGATTTAGGAGAGGAGGGTGAGAAAGGAAAATCAAAGTGAAATGGTAAAAAGTTAGGATTATAAAGTTGGCTTGGTGAAGGTTTTTTAAGTCAAAAAGGTTAATTTAGTGGCTATGGGTGATCTAAGGGATGAAGTAGTAGTTAGGGTTAGGGTTATTTAAGTCAAGGGGTTAATCCTAAGGGTCTCCACATATTAAGCTCTCGATGCCAAGTGCAAAACAACACCGGGTTCTACGATCTAGTGTGCCACGATTGTTTTTACCCTCACAAAGAAATAGAACCGATGTGAAATGGTTCTAAAGGCTCTAATTCTCACAAGTGTATTAGGGTTTGTATGCTAGGTCATGTGACTCAACCAATGTTCCAAGGCGTAATCCTAGCTCAATCATGCAAGTAGGGGTAGAGGACTAATTCCCTAATGCAACCTAAATGACAAATCTAACCAATGGTTACCATCAAGAATCACAATCCACGCACAAACAAGCTAATGATTTGCAAACAACTCCTAATATCCCTAGCCAATTGCTATCAATCCAAGCATAGAGACTTAGGTTCGAGGGTGGATTAAGCAATGTTATTCAAACGACAATTGATACATAAGCAACCTAAAAATACTAACAAACCAAAACAACCAAAACCAACTTCACATGCATTGAAAAGTAAAGCCTAAATCTAACCAAAAACCAACGCAAAACATCCAATCATGCAAAAACACCTACAAACGCCAACAAACACCAACAAACATGCGAAACAAACAATAAATAAAAAAAATGCAATATAAGAAGAAAAAGAAAAGGAGAAAGTCCCTTTACCCACCCCACACTTAGATTGCACTTACTTCCAAAAGTGCAATGGAAGAAGAAGCAAACTAAATGGGAAAGGAAAAGGGTTACCTCACATATCGGGAGCTGGTGGTGGCGGCGGGTACAGCCACCCTTGGGCGGCACAGAAGCGGGAGGCGAACGCCTCGACGTTGGCGAGCTGAGCTGCTTCCCGATCAAGGCACGCGTTCAGCCGCTGCTCAAGTAGAACCCGATGGACGGTTAGGCCTTCCAATTGCTCAATTATGCCATCCAACTGTCCTTCAATCCACCCCATAAAATCTACCCCCACCGATACATTCTCCGCGTCCTCCTCGCTGTCCTCTCCTTCCTCACTCTCTTCCTCCTCGTCTACTTCCATAGGGGCCTTTCCCCGACTTGAACCTCCTGCACTTGAAGGACCTGCTGTAATACCCCGAATATTTTAATAATATTTTTCATCATTATTTTTATTAAATAAATTATTCTCATTATTTTAATTTTATGGCATTTAATATTTTTAGGCTTAATTAATTAATTTAATTTAATACCTTAAGCTTATTATATTTAAATGCATCTTTAAACATGATTAAATTTTGTGAATATTTTGGGGTTAGGAAAATTATATATTTTAGGACTAATATATTTAGACATTTCGGCCAACTTGTATTTATCATAATCCCTCTCTATTTAATCCCTCCTTAACCTAATTCACACTCATTCTACAACATAAAGTCCTAACTGCACTAAAGCTCATCTCCCCCTCTCCCTTGTGTGTGCAATTCGGCCAAGCATCCCACCTTCCCCTCTCTCAAATTTTCGACCTCCTACCTCTACCACACCCCTTCATTGATTGTTCTCATTGCATACTTGAGGTTTAGAAGCTCAATTCAAGGTATTCCCCTCCCTTTTCCTTGTTAAAAGTTTCGACCATGACAAAGAATTTAGGGTTTAAACTTTTTGTTCAACAATTGTTAGGAAGTTGGTTTTGGGTTTGATTTGCTCCTTGGATTTGGCCATCAACACCTTTAATTCTTCCCTTGGATCATCAATTTGAGCAATAGGACTTAGCAATCAAAGGTAACTACTCTATCCATACTCCTACACTTAGGGTTGAATGGTAGAAATTAGGGCTTTTATGTTTTTTTTTTTATGTTGGAATTGATTAAATTAATTGTAATAACTTGATTGGTATTGCTAGAATTTGAATTGGCATGATTTGTTTACTGATTTTGGTCAATTGGGTTGATAGAATTCGAATTATAGGACTGGTATGATGATTTAAAAACTTGCACATAAGGTGTTTGATAGAATACCCTTGCTGGACAGCCTGCACAACATTTTTCTAAATTCGTTTTAAATAGGTTCTGGTTCTCAGAAACTTCTGAAATTTTTATATGTTTTAGATAACATGTTACACTGAAAATTCGTAGAAGAAACCATGTCAAAATTCATTGGTTTTCATGTCCTAAAAATTCACCCAAAGCTGTTGCTTGAAACTGCCCCTGATTGTTTTCAGCACTGACCTATAATGTTTGAAAATTCATATCTTTTTGCGTACTTCGAATTTTTACATGAAACCACTTGCAAAATTTTTCTAAGATTATGAACTACAAAAGTGCTTTATATTTTCTCTTCTAATTATGATGGTAAACTGGGGTTATACTGATTTTAAGATAGTGTAAAATTTGGTGCTCTGTTTCCAGGAATCTGTGATCAGTAATCTTTGGACGCTTTTAGCTTTTGCTCTGGTTAATGAATTCATGAAATTCCAGTTGGTATTTGAAGATTATAATGCTATGTTGCTCCCTGAATTATTTCATGATTTTTGGACAAGTGCAACTATTTTATTCTGAATTTTGTTTTCCTGACCTGCTGCCTGCCCTGTTTTCGGGACAGCCTCACTGTTTGGCCTATATTTTTTTGTACACTTATCCGAATGACACGAAACGAATTGCATTTTGTGTGTATTAAATTGAACTTGGTTCCTTAAAATTTTGAGAATTTTTGGAAGAGTTTTCATATGGTTTATACTGTTTTGAAATTCAGACAGTGGATCTGCCATATTTGGTGTTTTGGATTAAGGATGTTTTTATACCACACTTGGTGGATTTTTGATGAACTGAATTGGTTTATGTGGACACTTGGTCTTTTGGTTTTATATTGAGGAAGAATAGCCTATAATGGCATGTTTTGGACAATTGGTCCTTGGATTTGATGTTGATTTTGGGTTAAGCCTAAAGTGGCACCCTAATGTTGATTTGATGAGATTGGTTTGAAAATTGGTTTTTGATACACGATTGCATATGGGAGTTGCCGGACTGCGGTTTTTCTGGCATATGGACAGTGTTTCCCTTGTGATATTTTTGACCTCTTCATGGTGCACTTGGCCCATGATGGACTCACTTGACTGCGGTTTTTCTTGTGAGTGGTCCGACCTCTTCATTGGTATTTGTCCAATGATGGACTCTTTCGACTGCGGTTTTTCGATTGAGTGGTCATAGACCTCTTCATTGGTATTTGTCCAATGATGGACCTGCTTGACTGCGGTTTTTCGAGTAGGCGGTCTAGTCGTTCTCATTAGGCGAGTGGACTGCGGTTTTTCCCTCGTAAATGGGAGAGTTGGCCAGCTTAGACTTTTTGATTGATTGTGGGATTAGGGGACTGCGTTTTTTTTTTCCCGAGCGTCCGACCTATTTGCTATTCATTGGCGATTTTGGATTGAGAAATTGACTGATGAGTTTTATATCCGAGACTGATTTTTTTTATCATGAGATTTTTATACCAATGTTGGTTTGATTTCGTATCATGTTTCTTAATTTAATTAGTTTAAACTCTTTTTCTTCGCTTTACTTTATTCTTGTTTTATTATTTAAACTGTTTTACTCGCTCAGCTTTATTTCAATTTGTTTTTGCCTTATTTTCAAGCTATTCGGTTTTAGGTGTTCGAATATGGACACTGTAGTTACTCGTCACTAAGTGGCGACCATTTTTTTTTTCAGATTTTGTAGGTACCGATGCCGATGCTTGACGTGTGATTGTTGTGTCGTGATGGGACTTGGGCGAGTGGACGGATTCTTTTTAGGCATTAGCTACTATAGTTGGGCATATTACTAGACTTTATTTCATTTATTCATTTATTGCTTAACAATGGTTTGTAAGGATATTTATTTATTTATTTATTCATTACTTAGCATTTTTAAGGCTCAATTTATATAGTTAGATAGTTGGTTTGCTCGATGATTACCGATCTCGTGCATTGAATTCCGCCTTTGCACGCTTACCGAGGTCGGGGTTGTCACACCTGTAGCTGCCCCAACCTGGGAACAAGACAAGATTCCCTTCGAAAGCTTCTTGGGAAGAATGCTCTTGAGGTTCCTATAACAAGTATTACCATGAAAAAAACATGCAATACAAGTCACAATGTGTCCTAACCCTAGTTCGGACTTAGCTCGGTTGTGGTGATTGTATAAAGCTTCCATGACAAAGAAGCCCAAATGCACCTTAATTTCACTATGCATATGCCACAGGATCAACAGTTCAAATGCATTATCCCGGTTGCTCTCAGTTTTTCCCGAAAAATTAAAACATACAAATTTATGAACTAATTGCAAAACAGGGTCATGGATTTGGGAAGTTTTGGCAAACCGAGGTTGGTATACCCCTTGCCCTATCAAGCGCCAAAATTTCTTGGCATCCAAATTTTCGGGCCATTTATAACCATTCCCGTCAATCCCTATGCAAGCCCGAAGGCCATCAATATCCAAAGTCCGCTCAGTGCCAAAGAGGCGGAAGGTCATGCTTCTAAGGCCCGTATCCAGGTTGGTTTTAAAATTCAAGGTGGAATAAAATTCTAGGTTTAGCTCCCTAAAGACTGGAGGGTTAGATTTCACAAATTCGTACCACCCTAGACTAGTCAATTTGGCTTTTACTCCCTCCGACCTATCCTGTACAAAGAGAAATTGCCAATCGAAAGTGCGAAATGGAGTGCTCTCTAAAGGAAATAAAGTTTTGTACTTCTTACCTTCATCGTCCGAAAGTAAGGGAAAGTGACATTTGTATTTCCTTGAGAGATTTGTCAGCTGGGCCATCAATTGGTCGGTGGGCAATTTGTCATGTGGCACCGGCTCCGGTGACGGTTCCATGGGCCGGCGAGACGAACCGTGTCTCCGATCGGCGACGGTTTTCTTCTTCATCCTAAAATTGCATAACCAAAAAATAAAACAAAAATCAAAAACAAAGGAACACCAAGCCAAAGAACATCTATTGTCAAAGATACAAACCACAAAAAAAAAAAGAAAAAGAAAGTAAAATAAAAACCCTATTAAGCAGTCAATCCATCAAAACCAAAATGAGGAAAAGAACAACAATCATAATAATAATAAACAAAAGAAAGAATAAAGCAAGAATTCATACCTAGTTCAATGAAATTGAAGCAAAATAAAACCCTAGGGCAAAATAATGGAGGAAAAGGGGAGAGATGGAGAAGAAGAAGAAGAAGGAAAGGAGAGTAAGAGGGGATAGGGAGAAGGAGAGAAAGGAAGGAAGAAGAAGAAGAATAGGGAAGGAGAAGGAGAGAATGGATTCTAGAGAGAGAGAGTGAAAAGGGGAGAGAGAAAGTGAGAGGGTGAGAGAAAGTGAGAGAGAGGAAGGAGAAGAAGAAGAAGTGGTCGGTTATGAGAAGGGGGGGAAGGTGGAAAGGGCATTAAATAGGCGGTGGAATAACCCTTGGAATTCAAAATTTAAATGCTCGGCACGCCGTGCCAAACACTCAGCATGGCGTGCTGAGCTGGTAAAAAACACGTACCTGGCAACAGAGTGATGGCACGCCGGCGTGCTGTCTAGGCACGGCGTGCTGCCTTGAAAGTTGAATATGTGGCACGGCGTGCTGATGTTTTGACACGACGTGCTGATCTTTTTCTCACAATTCACTTTAGGAACAGAGGGACGGCACGTTGGCGTGCCATATTGGCACGTCGTGCCGCCCTTAAAACTTGTGATTGGCACGGCGTGCCGAATGTGGCACGGCGTGCTGTTTACCTATACACAAACCTCTCGCGGAATAGAACAATGGCACACGGGCGTGCTGAAATGACACGCCGTGCTGCCCTGCATACCATTACCTTGGCACGGCGTGCTGTTTACTTATGCACAATTTTCTTCCGGAACAATAGCCTAGCACGATTTCGTGCCACCTTGGGACGCCACGTGCGACACCCAACTTCACCTTGGCACGGCGTGCTGATTGGTGACATGGCGTGCCACCCTGAATTCTGCCAACTATTGCTTTTTTTCCACATTTTGATTACGATTTTCGATTAACTTGCTTAAGTACCTAATCCTACACACAAAAACACACAAAAACATATTAACGTGAAAACTAATGTACACGGAAGGTATATGTACCTTAGTGCTATGTTTATAGTCGGAATAGCTCAACTCCTATGTCCGCGATTTAGCATTACACATCACGAAGGAGCAAGACTTGCTTCTCCTCCTTTATTCCTCCGCTAATGTAGGGCTTCAACCGGTGCCCGTTTACTTGTTGAATTCCCTTCGGGGTTTCAATTTCCACCATCCCGAAAGGGTAAACCTTATGCACGGTAAACGGTCCCGTCCATCGACTTCACAGTTTGCCCGGAAAGAGTTTCAATCGGAAATCAGACAAGAGCTCCAATTCCCCTTGGTTAAAACTCTTTTCTATCACATAAGCATCAATAGGGCAAAAAGGGTCTACAAAATTACAAATATCAACATCTAATGGATAATTCATTGAGTTATAGACGTTGAACTTTACCTCTTCATTGTGCAACCAAAGAATAATCTTACCTTCCTGGACATCTATCAGAGTCCTACCGGTTGCAAGAAATGGCCTTCCAAGCAAAAGGGGCACCGTGCTATCTTCCTCCATATCCATCACCACGAAGCCCGCGGGGAAAATAAATTTGTCCACTTTTACTAGCACGTCCTCGACCACCCCCTTTGGTCTCATGAGAGATCTATCCGCCAATTGGAGGGTCATGTTGGTTGGCTTTAGGTCTCCCAGTCTGAGTCTCCTGAAAAACGACAGAGGCATCAGATTTATACTTGCACCCAAGTAGCATAGGGCATTGGCGATCTCCAAGTTCCCTATCCGGCATGGGATAGTAAAACTGCCCTTATCTTTGAGCTTGGGTGGAAGTTTGTTAGTGATAATTGCCGAACATTCCTCTGTTAAGACCACCACTTCGTCCTCACCTAGCTTTCGTTTCCCTGCAAGAAGTTCTTTAAAGAATTTAGATTAAGAAGGCATCTCTTGGAGAGCCTCAATCAATGGCAAATTAAATTCTAACTTCTTAAAAATTTCCAGGAATTTGGAATATTTCTGCCCCAGTTTATCTTTCTTCTCCCTTTGAGGATAAGGAAGTTTAGGCATATAGGCACCCATTGGGTCAGGAATTTTCCCTTTTTCATTTATGCTAGGTTCGGGTTCAGAAATCGAGTCGGGGTTGCTTACCTCTCCCGACTCTTCACTTACCTCGGTAGGTTGGGATGGAATATCAGCGTTTTGCACCCGGTCCTCCACTTGCCTACCACTTCGTAGGGTTATAGCTTGAGCTGTCTCTCGATGATTACCCTTAGGGTTTTGTTCAGTTCTACTCGGAAGTGCTCCTTGAGGTCTTTCCTGCCTCTCCCTACTCAATTGAGCCACCTGTTTACCCAAATCCTTACAATACGCTTCATTATCGGCAAGCCGAGACGAGATGTCTTTTAGTAACGACAAAACCGTCTCATCTTGCTTAAACTGTTGAGGCTGCTGTGGAGATTGATCATTAGGAATAAATGGGGCCTTACCTAACCCCTGCTCACGGTGCTCATAATGGAATCCGGAAGGAGGTCTCAACACATTTTGGTTGTTACTATAGGACATGTTCGGGTGTTGATACCTTCTTCCGTAATTATTATTATTATTGAAGTTTTGTGAATAAGAGTTAGAGTTATTGTACCTTTGGTTTCCTCCCACAAAACTTACGTTTTCGGACGATTGAGCGAATGGGTCGCCCAATTCACAATCTTGCCCGAGATGCTCCGCTCCGCATGATACACACAACACCGGTTGGTATTGTGGCCCATTTAAGTTCAGGCGGGACATCAACAGGTCCAACTTCTTGTTTACATGGTCCATAGCTGCATCTTGGCGTCCCAAATCTGCAGCTCGAACCTCATTCCTTGTTAGCGTGTCCGACTGCCACAAGGTACTCTTCCTAGCCAGCTCCGTAATCAACTCCTCGGCTTGTGTAGCAGTCTTCTTAAAAATGTCCCCACCTGTAGAAGAATTAATAATGGCACGGTTAGCTGGTGTCAAACCATGATAAAACGTGCTTACCTGAGTAAAATGCGGCATGTCATGATGGGGGCAGTTCCGCAATAACCGTTGGAATCTCTGCCATGCTTCATTAAGAGTCTCCGTCCCAAATTGTCGGAATCCTATGATCTCGTTCCTTAGCTGAACCGTCTTTGATGGTGGGAAGTAGTATGCTAAGAATTGCTCTTCCAATTGGTCCCATGATGTCACTGATCCAGGCCTCAAGGATTTGTACCATTCCATTGCTCCCCCGCATAGTGAAAAGGGGAACAGCTTCAACCGCATAGCATCTTGGGGCACCCCACCGATTCGGACTGTATCAGCCACCATGAGGAACCGGTCAAAGTGATCATTGGGGTTGTCACTTATTCCGCCACTGAATAGTCCGTTCCCTTGGATCAAATGGATCATACTGGACTTCAGCTCGAATTGATTGGTAGTGATGGCTGGGATAACCACTCCGGATCTGTTCCGGGGCCGATGTGGAGCCATTAGGTCAGTCATGACCATGTTATCTCTATCACCACCCCTTCTTCTGTCAAACTCCTCCCGCTCTCGCCGGAGTTGCTCTTGCTCAACTCTTTCCCGGAGTTGTCTCTCCTCGTCATCATGCTACTGATGCTCCATTTGAACAATCTGCTCTTGGCGTACTCTACGGTTCCTGCTACATAAACGTTCAATTTCAGGGTTATAAGGTAAAAGCTCAGGATGCTGAGAGCGAGTTCGCATAAGCTAGAAAACACACACACACAGAAATTAAAGAAAACTAAATTGTAATAAATATTCACAGAAAAGAAAAATTATTTAACTATATGCACAGAAATGTTGCCTAGATCAGCAAAAAGACCTTTTGCTAAATGATGCAGAAATATAAATCCTCCCCGGCAACGACACCAAAAACTTGATGGGTCCTAGGCGTAGTAGTAAAACTAAACCTAGAAACGCACAACTAAGGCAGTGTACCTATCATTGACAAGTAATAATTCTGGTTGGTCCAGGTATCGATCCCACAGAGAAAAGAATATTCTGCAAACACTAAACTACTCGAGTTCCTTGCGTGTCCTAGGCGGAACGTAGTTTGGGTTGATTATGTTAACAACTAAACTATCCTACTCCTAGTTGATCTATTCCAGCTTACTTTGCACTTGAGTTTTGTGTTATCAATTGGCGGTTTACCGACCTATGAATGCTAATGGGGATGGCTTTATCAATTAATTACAAAAGATGAATTTAACTCAACAATTAACCCTTAATTTTGCTCTTTCGATAATACAACCTAGCGTATCTAGATCTTTTAGGTCCTTAGCCGGTTTCCCTTGTTTAGAGGCGGTCTAATTCTAAAGCTCAGAAAATAGGGGCACGTAAGTTCCACAGTGTCGTCAATACTAATGGTTTCCTAGGTGTCAATCTAGGTAATGCCACAAATATGAACTTAATAAATTAAGATCTTATGAGACTAGACATTCATTAAAGAAATTACATAAAGAAAAGGAATAAAAATTGAAGTTAACTTGCAAACAATTGTATTAATTAAGAAAGATGAAACGAATTCAGTGTTTACAACCAAACACAATCAAATTGCAGAATCAAAACTAACTTAATCAAATTACAAAAGAGAAGAAGAAAAACTTATGCCCTTTTGGTCCGATTAACCGGATTCCGACGGTGTGAAGATGCTTGGGGTGTACCTCTATAGACGAACTCAAGCTGGAACTAAGAACGTCGCAAAAGGGGAAGATTCTATGTAAAGCTACAACCAATCAATGGTTCAAAACTCAAAGAAAACAAATAGTTCAAGCTCAAAACCTCACTACAAGTTTCTGATCTCACTCAAAAAGACTGGAAAAGATCCTTTCAAACATAGAAAATAACCTATTTATACGGCTAGGTTAAAACCAGGAAAAAGAAGAGATGAAAGTAGGGCAACAGCAGGTTTCGGGGCTCGGCACGCCGTGCTAGTGGAGTTGGCATGCCGTACTGTGCAGAACTGAAGGCGGCACGCCGTGCTGCTAGAGGTGGCACACCGTGCCGTGCTATTTTTGGGGTTGGCACGCCGGGTTGATCTGAGTGGCACGAAAACGTGCCACTCCATGTTGGAAATGCCCTAGTCCCGAGGCATTGGTCCTTGTATTTGTACTATACATTTATTGGATTTATGTGTTGTACTCATTTGTGTCATTACTAAAGGCATCAATTCATTTATTATGTCTATCTTGTGCAATATATTAAATGAAGTATCCAATGGACATATCTATATCCATGACGACTAGTGTCATGCACTTAGCAGTAAGACCATGGATAGGGTAAACGATATGACCATAAATAGATCCGTAGTCTGTTCCAGTCATGGGAATGAATGGAACAATAGACTATCATTAACCTGGTTGTATGGCGGTGTCTTACCGGTCATTGGACATGGAATGTCAACCAAGTTAATGGGTACATGCCTGGGAGCATGGTACTGGATAGATCCACTAAACAAGTAATCCACATGGTATGGTATCACAATGGATTCTCGTGTAGTACTTGTATGGATCCTTTGACCTGACCATATGATGGTGTTACATGTGAAGTCACATACTTAGGGGTACGCCTAAAGGGCCTGTAATAGGGTGCCAAGTATGGGTGCTTTCGGGTATGTCTCTGAACATGGTAATACTATGGATATGCAAAAGGGATTTGTCACTCAGTAACCCACTGAGAAGATATCACCGGCCACTTGATGAATGTGACTGATAAGAGTGTGGCCACACCCAAACAAGTTGGAACTTGTTTATGAGCATCAGTACATTCGGGATCAAGTTAATGTCCGGACATAAAAGAGGGTGATCAATCCATGCCTCTGTGTTGGACACCGATATCAATGACATGGGATGTACAAGTTTAAACTACAGGGCTATGATATCTGTTAGACTGCCATCTCCATCTTAATTGGGGGCTGCAGTGGCTTGCTAGAGCCCAACTGCAGTCTGCAGGCCAAAGGCCCGCTGCCAACATAAAGATGAGCCCACAGGATCGTACACATAGAACGATAGAATGCAGACTTAAGGAATCACATGTATACTTGGAGTATACACAGTGGAGGGAGAAGCATGTATATATTAATTATATTATAAAGATCAATTGGATTGGTCATAATAATAAAATTAATATATTCTATTGGCTCTTCATAATTAATTGGATTAATTATGACATTATTTCCTAGGTGGAAATATTCATATGTATGGGTTTACATATGATTTTATTTTGTGTAGATTTAATTTTAATTTGATGGATTAAATTAATTGTCAAACTATTTTTAATTTGGATGTAAATAATATATTACTTGGAGTAATATATTAAATACATGGGTATATTAAAATTGGGCTTGAAATTAATTTAAACCAGAATAATTAAAATTAGACTGTGCCTAAATTAAAACATGGAAGCCCGCACAGAGTAGAAAGGAGCCAAGATGGGCCTGAATTCCCCTAAGGGAATTCGGCCAACCCTAGGTATAAATAACTAGGGTTAGAGATTTCGGCCAAGCTAATGCTTAGAGCCGCCTAGCCGAATTCTCTAGCTCCTCCCTTCCATTGTTCCGTTTTTCCGACGCTAGCACGGGTTGCATTCGCCAAGCGTTCGTGTACGTGAGAGTGGAGGAATTATATTTTGAATTCAGCAGTCATCATCCATCTCTAGAAAGAGATTTTTCTGGTAAGAAATTTAATCCCTTTCTATTTAATTTTAAGTTTTTCAATTTCCACTTCAATTGCTCCTGGGACTGGATTTGAGGAAATCACCGTGTTCTTCCGCTTTTATCGGGTGATTTCCGGTGACAAATCCCAACAGTGGTATCAAAGCGGGCTTTTGATCCGTGGAAATTGATTAATTTGCTTGAATCCCTATTTTGAAATTGGATGTTTTTGATTGGGATTCTTGGTATGGGTTTTATGATTTTTCCCATATGTTTTAATACAATGAAAATTAATATTGCATATTGGTTTATGTTGTTTTAATTTTGTTGTATTGTTGTAATTCTTGGTGAATTGCTATGGATGATGGTTGGTTATTTTTTTTATTAATTCTGTTTTTAAATAATAAAAAAAAATCGGCCTCCCGGGGTGCGGGGCTGCCGGCGGCGATTCGCCGCCGCACGTGGCGGGAGGTGCGGCGGCAGCCGCTAGGCGGCAGCCACTGCTGGGCAGTGGCTGCTGCGCCGCAGCAGCGGGCAGCCACTAGGCAGCTGCGCCGCTGCTGCTGCTAGGGCAACCCCGTTGCCCTAGCTGCAGCGGGCCGGGCCCAGTTTTTAGATTTTGCGGGTTTTGTCCGAGGCCCAGTTTTGAAATTTTAATTGGTTTTAAAATTCGTGTGTTTAAATTTATGTAATTTAAATGCGCATGGTTTCTTGGATGAATTTTATTTCGTTCATGTGATATTAGTTTTGGAAATTAATATGGTTAATGGAAATTGGTTCGGGTAATTTTGGCACAATTACTCGGACGGCTGAATTGGACCCATGGTTTCCCAATTCCAGTGGGAGCAGTTGGACTGCCTGGGCTGGTGGCCCAAAGCCCGTTAAGGTTTAGAACCATGGTGGGCCAAAATTGGCGATTTCCTAATAATGGCTTTAACATAATTTAAATGGGCTTAAATCATGCATTATGACATGCTTTTGAATTGTATGTATTGGATGCATATGAATGGTGGAATGAATGTATGATTGGATGCTATTGGGCCTTTTACGAGATGGGTTGTATTTTTCTTTTGGGTAAATACGGCCTGCGTGTCGTTTTTCTTTTAATGTAATTTTATTTTATTTAAATCAAATTTTATAAAATTTGTAAAAGAAGAAGCCCATGGAGTGGTGAGCCCAAATGGAGGTGTAAGCCCAAATTGGAGGTGCAAGCCCAGAAGGAGAAGATGGAGGCCCGCCTAATATCTGTTTCTAGTATAGGTTTACTAGAATAATATTAGGATGTTGTGAGCGGACGACGCGTTTTCGACGGGACGCGGGACTCCCTTTCGGAATGCGGCGCCACGATCTCGGGCAGGCCCCTCCCTCGCGTGGGGTTTTTATAATGGAAATCCGCGTTTTGGAAAATAAATAGAATTAATACGTAAAAGAACCGAGACCTAAGTCTCGATGAATATTGTAGAGTCGCCACCCGGCTCAGCTCAACCGGGAAATTCTTATGTAGCTGAACCGGACGAACGGCCGCTACACTATCCAGAGATTCGGGTCCGGACAAGTCCCTTATTTCGTGTCTAATTAAAAGAAATATTGCCATTGTTCTCGAATGGTATTTCAAAATCTAAAGTCCATTTTATTGAATATAAAAGGCATACAGCGCGCACACAAAATATTTAATACGAAAATAAGGAACAGAAATAAATATTAATTGGCTTACAACCAAATCGAATGGAAAAATAAAAACACTCGCCTCACTTATACAATCGCCTATACACACGATAATCTAGAAAAATACAACCGCCTAGGATACACGATTAATTCTATTAAAATACAAATAAAATTAAAAATAAAAATAAATATAAATAAAAGCTGCAAAACAAAGGTTAGCACAATTTATACGGCACGCCACAATTAGGACTCAAATAGACAGAATTAGGAAATCAAGAATCGGTGGCATGCATTTAGGGGGGTAACCGGGTTGGCTCGGCTAACCGGCCCGGTTAGACCTGGAAAATATTTTGAAACGTCCCTGTATTTTTGGTTTTGTGGGAAAAATCATTTTGAAAACAATTTTTCCAGTTTACATGCATTTTTATATATTTAAGTGGGTCGGTTTTCAGGAGGAATAGGTCTCCGTCGTTGAATTGTTCTAAATGCAATTTCACTAAAAATTGAATCTATGGTCGTGATGCACACAACAAAATTCATTTTGATGATTTTTGGGATTTTCTAATTTTTGGAATTTTTTTTTTTTTTTTTGGGAATGAAACTGAAATTCTGATTCTGGAACTGGGATTACAGTCGTACGACTGTAGTTTACAGTCGTGCGACTGTAATCAGTCCAGGATCAGAATTCTGCCAAAAATAATTTTTAACCAAAAACTTGAGACAAATTAACTGGAAATTAAGAACAGTCGTACGACTGTATATACAGTCGTACGACTGTTCATGAAAACCAAGAACAGTCGTACGACTGTTCTTAATTTCCAGGAATAGAAATACGAAAATGCAGCAAAAATCGCACAAAACTCACTTCGAACACCCAGAAAGCGAGGAAAAGTGTAAGGAAAAGAAGTGACTACCTTTTTAGAAGCTATTCCAAGTCGTTTTGACCCCTGGCGTCGCTCCGACCCTAACAAATTCGCACTTTCCCCTTTGGAATGGAGGTTGAGAGCTTTTTGTCCAAAATCCAAATTGCAAGGGTTTCTGATGGTCTTAGTTCGAGTTCTTGATTTGGTTATATAGTTAATTGATTAACCTAGGGATTTCTAACAAATTTTAAGCTTGATTTCGAGAGATTAAAGAAAATCCAAGGGGAAGAAATGAGTTTTCTTTTTGTGGTTTTTCTTTCTTTTCTCTTTCTCTCTCTAGATTTCTTTTCACCAGAAATCCCTCCCCCCTCTCTCTCTCCTTTCTTCTTCTTTTTTTTTCCTCCTTTTTTCTGCTTGCTTGCTGCAGAACCGGAGCAATTAATGCTCAACCTCTCTCTCCTCCATTTCTGCTGCAGAGGTATGGGCCTCTGCAGATTTCCCGACATTACAGTCGTACGACTGTAATTTTTAAATTACAGTCGTACGACTGTAATAATAGTCGTACGACTATAGTTTTTTTTTTTTTTTTTAAGTGTAGAAAATTCCGGCGCTTACAGCTGCCCCTCGCGTGATCAAATTCAACACCTGAACTTAGTCTGGGGTAGATGATGTGAATTTGAGAAACGCGACTCAAAGCGCCGCAGACACAGGAAAGAACCCTCCGCTGAAATAAACCAATATCAGGTCTAGGTCACCCGAGGCGATACTGGGGAGGAAATAAGCCGATATCAGGTTTAGGCTACCCGAGGCAAAGCCGAGGAAGAAGTAAGCCGATATCGGGTCTAGGTTACCCGAGGCAAAGCTGATGAGAAAATAAGCCGATATCAGGTTTAGGTTACCCGAGGCAAAGGAAAATGAAATGCGGTTAAGCTAATATCGGGTTTATGTTACCCGAGGCAAAGGAAGGTGGGTTATGGATTGGCCGATATCGGGTTTATGTTACCCGAGGCAAAGGAGAGTAGATTGAGGATTAGCCGATATCGGGTTTATGTTACCCGAGGCAGAGGAAGATGGATTGTGGATTAGCCGATATCGGGTTTATGTTACCCGAGGCGAAGGAGTGGGTGAATTATGGTTTAGCCGATACCGGGTCTAGGTTACCCGAGGCAATGCTGGAGATGAGATTAGCCGATATCGGGTCTTTGTTACCCGAGGTGAAATTGATGAAGAAATTGGCTGATACCGGGTCTAGGTTACCCGAGGCGATCTTGATGAAGAAATTGGCCGATACCGGGTCTAGGTTACCCGAGGCGAACTTTATTGGGGAAATAAATGAAGCTGATCTGGGCCGATACCGAGTTTACATTACTCGAGGCGGATCTGCTAGGGAACTTGGATGATGGAGCGAATCTGGGCCGATGCTGAGCCTACATTACTCGAGGCAGACTCGCTGGAGAAAGTTGAGATAATGGAGCGGACCTGGGCCGATATCGAGTTTACATTACTCGAGGCGGATCTGCTGACTTGCTGAGGATATTAAGTTGGGGATGAATTTCTGAACTTAAAATGGCAAGTCTTCATTCCTTGATCGAGAGATTTTTAAACAAAAATTTTTGCCCCTTCGATCAAGAATGAAGACTAGCCGGAGATAAGTAATTGATACATGCAATGTATGGATGCATGATGATGTATATGTATATGTATGTATTTTCTATTATTGGATGCTTCTGTCTTCCGCTGGGGAGATATGTTGTGCCCCTGGTTGATTTTGCTCTTCTTGGGGCATTGTTTGGTGATTATTGACGGAGTGAGGTGATTGCTGGGGAAATGATCGTAGTATTCCTTGTAGAGATTCTGCTGGGGAAGAGTGTGGTGACTTGATTGAAGAAACAATTGTGGTGTTCTTTGTGTTGACTGCACTGAGGAGTAACATGGTGACTCTACAGGGAAGTAATTGATGGTGTTCTTTATGTAGACTCCGCTGGGGAATAGTATAGGAAACTCTGCTGGGGAGTGATGTGACGAATTCTACGGGGCATACTGAGGATGTTCTGTTTTTCCTGCTCCGTGGGAAGTTATGAGGTTTTTTTTTTTTTTTTTTTTAGGTGCTCTAATTTTTTCCTGGGTAACCCAAATCAGGTTTTCAGCCCAGCGAGCCGCTTTAACTTTTGCCTAAGGCACCTTTTCGGTTTTCGCCTTAGCGAGCTTTTCATATGCCCTAACTTTTGCCTAAACTGCCCGATATGGGTTTTCAGCTTAGCGGGCCGCTCTAATTTTTGCCTGAGGTGCCTTTTTGGTTTTCACCTCAGCGAGCAATTTTTTTTTTTTTTTTTTTTTTTTTTTTTTTTTTTTTTAGATTTGACTAAAATGGTGTTGTGACTCTTTATTGCTCGTCTGGGAAGATGAACTAGACTATAGAGGACGATAAGAGATTTTGAATTACACGTTTTTAATGCATTTTCATTTGCCTAATAATGTGATGATATTGATCAGTTGAATGCAAAGTGCTTTCTTTGAATGTGTGTTTATGCAAGACAACTTCGTTTGTGCATTTGTCATAACCATGCAAATATATTTAAACAACACTTCACTTTATTGATGAAGTCAAAATGAGTACATTTGAAAACAAGTTGGTTCCTAAATGGTACAGATTTCACATTGTGCTAGAATCCGTCACCAGTCGTCCTTTTCAGGTTTTCCGGCTGATTATTTTCCCTCGTGTCTTTACTTTTGCCTAGACCGCTCTTTTCGAGTTTTCAGCCTAGCAGACCTCTCTTTTTTTCTTTTTTTTTTCTTTTTTTTTTTTACACATGATAAGGCATTAGCTTGTCTTGGTTGATCGGGTTGGTGAACTCGTTTCTGTTGGGGATTAATCGCACAAAACAAAATACGCAGCGGAAATAAACGGATTAATCCCCACCAAGGATCCATGTATATTGCATTGAATTGGAAGGAAGGGTTAAAGAATTACCTCTTAGTTCTTATAGAATTGGATCAAAAAGGAACCAAATTAGCTTCCCTCTACGGTTGATCCACACGGAGCAATTGATTCACCGCGTGCTAGCACCGGGATACAAGAAACGGTTTCCTCGAATTGAGAGAGAGAGGCAGAAAATCGAATTTTCTATGTGTTATTATGGAGGATTTCGGCTGCCCCCTTTTTCTTGTGTGGTGGCCGAATTCCTTGTTGTATTATGAGTGTAGAATCCATTTAGGTTTAGGTTAATTGTTTCCTTAAATAATTAACCTAAATAGTTAATTATAATTATAACCTAATACACCTATTAGTTATAATTATATATTAACCCACACAATTTAATATTAATTCTCAATTAACATTAAATCAAATCAATTCTCCATAATACATATATGTATATATAATATTATAATTAATTATATCTCCATATAATTTAATTATAATATGTAGCATATTTTATGCAATATTAATCACATTAATATTTATATATACATACATAAATATATATCTATATATATATTTATTCTCTTTCTCATTCATAAATTATTATCCAATAATAATTTATACCCGATAAGATGAACTTCATTTTGCTCTTGTGTGTGACCCCATAGGATCATATTAATTGGCAATAAGGAAATTACCATAATGTCCTTATAGGTCACAAGCGGACTCTAGCAAGCCATTACAACTACCCAATTAATATGATTGGAATGATCCAATACCTATTTATAGAATGTCATATTCCCTTTTGTCTCTTTGATATCAAGATTAATTATAAGACATGGTACACTTGTCAATCTTATATAATTAATCATATGCTTTCTCGATCTCAAAGTAAACTGTTCAGACAAATCAATTGATACTCTTATCAATTATTTGAGCACGGCCATGCATTTAACAGTCTTACTTATCGAGGGGCCCAGTGATATCGCTCTCTTGTTAGAGAGGGACAAAATCCCATATCTGTCACTCACATCCCAAAGCATGAGTCACATTGCACCCAACCACAGCCTTTATAACTACTCTGTTACAAGCAGCGTTTGACTGCGTCAAAGCACAACATGAGTTCATCCCGGAATCCATGGTGACCTCAGGTCAAAGGAATCAGCTGATGACACTACTATAATCAAGATCAGTTGTGACACGTGACCATGAACTTGATCTTATAGTGGGTCTCCAGTAACATGTTCTCTAACATATTACCCGTGAGTATAATCTGTATCTGTATACACTATATTCATCTTATGAATATCCATTATCACTCACACTAGTCTTAGTTTGTTATTATTCCCATAATAACAATCGACTAGGGATATTTAGAATAACACGATTTATTCATGGATACTTATCATAAATGCTAACATACAAACATAAATGATAATATTAATCTACACTAGATTAATCTTAGAAGTCAAATTACATAATCCAATATTGGCCTTAGGGCACAATCTCCAACAATCTCCCACTTGCACTATGGCCAATCATACATGTATCTTATACCCATTGACCTACAGGACTTTCATGTATTCACTTGTGCAGGAGTCTTTGTTAGTGAATTATTAATTTTCGCTTCCGTTGTTACTTTACACATTTTCACTCTCTCTTTAGAGACAGCCTCTCTAAATTAGTGAAAAAACGCCTAAGTATATGCTTGTGTCATACAAGGTTCTTACGCATTGAACTATTGTCCCTACAATAATCTCACAGGATAAGCAATGCTTAGAACAAAACACAACAT
Source organism: Euphorbia tirucalli (assembly GCA_039660915.1). NCBI lineage: Eukaryota > Viridiplantae > Streptophyta > Magnoliopsida > Malpighiales > Euphorbiaceae > Euphorbia > Euphorbia tirucalli. Next base: position 34,992,571 of record CM077636.1, on the reverse strand, counting down.
TTTGTGATGAACGTCTTCATCCAAAATTTCCTTTACATCATATGTAACAATATACTTTGACTACTATTATAGATATTTAGCTATATCGTTTTATTTTGAACCTTTCAAAATCATAACATCTCTTTTTAAGAGAATACTAGATCTCGACTGATATATTGCAACTAATTGCAATCAGTTGTATATGTGCAACTATTTACACAGTTAACATAAGCAAACTTCTTTTAAGTCTTTCTCATTGAACGCTTTCAATGCTTTGACTTAAAACAAAACATTCTTTTAGATCTATCTATATAGATTCTAATTTCAAGAATATAGGCAGCCTTGCTAAACATTAATTGAAATTACTTTCTTAGCCAAGATTTTACTTCTTGCAAGGTAAGAATGTTATTTCAAACAAGCAATATGTCATCCACATATAGCATTAGGAATACCGATATGCTCCCACTGATCCTTTTGAAACACAAGATTCATCATCCTTTTGATAAAATCAAACCATTTGATTTCTTTATCAAAACTATGAGTCCAACTATTTGATGCATGTTTTGATTCTTATAAAAATCTTTGAAACTTGCATACGCTATTTGAATTCTTTGGATGCTCAAAACTTTGGATTGTGTCACGTACACATCCTCAATCATGTTTTCACGTAAAAAATAGATTTTGATATCCATTTGCCATATTTTATAATCATATTATGGGGATATGGCAACAAGAACTCAATATGACTTGATCATGATTAATGACTAAGGAGGATTTCATCATAGTCCTACTATGAATTTGTTCGTACCCTTATAGTCACTAGTCGTGCTTTATAAGTTTGAAGATCACCATCCATATCGGTTTTCAATTTGAAAACTCACTTGCAACCATTGCATATGCATCTTCTAAAAGACCTATCAAAGTCTATACTTTGATTGTCAGACATGGACTTATCTTCAACCTTTGTAGCATCAAGTCACATATTAGATTCAAAATCTAACATTGCTTCTTCATAAAAGAAGACTTACTTCATCTAGTAAGATTACACCATGATTTTGAGAAATCCATATCTCTCCTAATCATGTCGTATTCCACTAGACTTTCATTGGACTTGTGTAATTTCAACAATGATCATGAAACCATTTCCACGTTCCTCTTCAACGTTAAATGTCACTTTTGTGAATTACGAGTTTTGTAGGTGTACCTTACTCCCACTAACTCTACTAGAAATTAACTCCCTCTTCATGGGGAAACCATTTCTAGCTATAACTACTTTGTATCCCAAAGAGAACATAAGAGTAATAACTCCTACTTTCCTTTTGAGTAATTCACAATTCGACATTTAAAATTTAGGTGCCAACTTATTCGAAATAAGTTTTACAGCTCTAAACCTATTCAATGAAACAACTTGGGTCTCTTACCCAACCATATCTCATATGTTGATTCATGAATTGTTTTAGAGGGAACAATATACACAGCTGCTTTAATGGCATATTCTCGAGAAAACGATGATCAACTTGACTTCATCATAGATTGAACTATATCTGTATAGAGTTCGACTACTCCCTTTTCGACACAACTTCCTTTGTGGCGTAATTGGAGGAGTTAATTGTGAGACAGTCCCACAATCTCTAAGATGATTGTCAAAATCTTGACTCAAATGTTCACCACTTGGATCATATCTAAGTGACTTTACTATCATGTCAAGATACTTCATACTCCTTTTACAAGCTTTTGAACACTTCAAAAGTTCCAAACTCGTGTTTCATTTGATACTCTTATCTAGTGAAAAGTTCCATAAAGGTAATGAAGTATTAAAACCTTCTTTAGCAGTTGATTTATAATTCATATACATCCACATGTATAATGCTTAATAAATCGATTGTTCTTTGACTACTTTTAGCAAAGAAAACCTTTTGTCATCTTTTACAATAAACAACATTCGCATGATTCAAGATGATTCATAATCTCATGAATCCAAAGGTCCATTCTCATGGAGTTTCGAAATGCAACTTTGCTTATGTCTCCAAGACGACACTGCCAAAATGGGTTGGATCAAACTATTTGATTCGATCCTTACAGTATTTATGTTACAGATGGGCTCCACATATAAAGACAATTATGTAAATCTATATTTCATAATCATGTCTTTATAAAGTTTATAATTCACAATTATAAAATAAACAACATTTGTTTACTCAAGCCAACAAGCTCAATAGACAACAAGAGTTCGTAACTCACATGTAAAAGTTCATAACCTTTAACCAAAGTTCATAACTTTCATATAAAAGTTCATAACTTTTATGAAAAGAGGTTCGTAACTTTTAACTTGAAGTTCACAACTTTCATGTAAAAGTTCAGAACCTTCGAGTAGCAACCTTTGCTTCTCTTGTCTATTCGCATTCTACCTTTCACCTTCATAAGGTTTCTATTCAAGTTGCGATTCATCATATTCTACTAATATGAGATCCACAACTGGTATCTAATACATTTGATATAGAAACAAAAGTAGAATAGTTAATAAATACTTAAGGTAGCAGTCTTACTGCCTTTCATCTTCTCATAGATCTCCAAACAAAGTTTGCTATTTCCATTTTAATGAACGATTCAATCTAAGAAATGGCAACATCCTTCTTTTGGAGATCTCTCTATGCCAACAGCTTTGGTCTTTAAAACATGTTTCACCCGAACCTTTCGGTCTTTATGCTTTTCGACCTTCCTTTTATCCTTTTCCTTTTGAACCTTAAGCACACAATTCGAGGCGGGCTTATCCTTTATGGATAACTTAACATTCTTTTGCATCCTATGCAACTAATTCATAATTTTCTCCATGTCATTCAAATGATAGTTCATCACCAATGACTATCAATTAATGAATTCAAGATCACATCTTAATGCCTTTTGGAGGCCAATGAGAAAATGTTGCCTCAAATACTTATCTTTTCTTGCTCACTAACTGATGGAACATTTCCATTTGTGATGTATCATATATCTCAAGTAAAACTTCCACGTACGGAAGAATTGGTGGCAAGTGTAAGATAACAAAATTTAACAGAGTCCCTTCGATGCTTCAAGTAAGCATCTTTTATACTCGTGTTACAATTGCTAGTGGTTCATTGGGCAAAAGGATTATTGAGAACATATGATTCCTTTTGATTTGAGAACAATTCTCAATGTTCAATAACAATCGAGATCAAGGTAATAGCAATTATAACTATAATAAAGCGTGTAAAGATTTTAGTTAAATGCTCCCACTTAAATTATAAAACCCTTTAAAATATTTAAGTGGGTGAAGATCCAAAATCCATACTTAACCATAGCACTGCTTTGGCATGTCCCTATGATTAAATATAATTTCGGTAGGCAAAGACTCAAAATCATGCTTTAAACCATTTAAACATATTTTGGATGTGCACTTCTTTGCCAATTGCATCATTATGCAACTCTTATAATTTATGAGATGTATGATATCATATATCATATTTAATTGTATGTTACTCATCTCATCTTTGCCTCGGGCTCAAACACCGTTTTGATTAACCCTTTGTTAAACCAATTACAACACAATGAGAATCACCATTTCTCATATTATCGCTTCGCTAAGGTCACAACATGCGTACCCGCTTTGGCGTGGCTACCATGATGCGAACATAGTACTTGACTAGTGTTATACGTAATTGGGTGGCAAATATAAACTTCATAAGTTTATTTAGGGTTTATTAAATCCTGTGAGTTAATTGTATCATATACAATTTCATGGCATTAATATTAATCATACTTTTGTTAATATTAATTAGCATGGCATCTTATGGCATACAATTGTCTAGCATGCATATAGAATATCTAGCATGGCATCACATGGCATCTAAATAAAATAAAGCATGCATATGACTCGAACCGTGTTATGGTATGGTTTAAATCTACATTGATTTTCATAGGCCAATATGAAAATCAACAAGGTCATATCCTAGGTGGTAGCATCCATCACATGGTCATTGCACCGCCTCTTGGATCCGCCTCCACGTCTTTGCTTCTAAGCACCATCTCATGGATTTATATTTTACAAAAAAATTGCAACCTATACAATTTTTCTAGTAAAATAAATTTTACATATCATAAATTGCATCCTATACAATTTATCTAGTAAAATTAAAATTAAAATTTACATAAATACAAACGACTCGCAGGTCGTATTTATATAAAACCATAATAAATAAAATAAAGCATCCACGGGGTCCAAAACCATACCATAACACCATGCATAAAATTATCAACAATAATTTTATATCTAAAATATTTAGGGTTCAAAGTGGTAAAATACAATCACATTGTATTTAGAATTAATTAATTTGGAAAAATTCGTAAATATGCAGAAAACAATTTTCCACACTTAAAACGAAAAAGGGTTAAAAAAAACTGTCGGACAGCAGGCTCATCGGGCTGCGCATACTGCGCGCAGCCCATGCTGCGTAAGCAGCATGCTGCTTACGCAGCACGGCAACTGCAAATTGCAATTGCAAATTGCAATTGCAATTTGCAATTGCAATTAGTATTCTGGGCATTATGCCCAGAATACGAACAGAAGCCTTTTTTTTTTTTTTTTTTAATTAAATTGAATTGAAACAATTTCAATAAAAACCCATGAATCAAATTCATGATTCCAAAAACCCCTTAAACATTCCAAATCATTAACATAAAATCATTCACAATGATTAATCAATAAAATCAAATTTTATTTTGTTATTCACAATAACATAGAACCCTAAATAAAACATACAAACTCCTAACAACAATTTTGATCCAATCAAAATTATACAAACCCTAACATGCAATTTTGATCCAATCAAAACATAAATCCAATTCAATCAAAATACAAGTGGCTCTGATACCACTGTTGGGGATTAATCGCACAAAACAAAATACGCAGCGGAAATAAACGGATTAATCCCCACCAAGGATCCATGTATATTGCATTGAATTGGAAGGAAGGGTTAAAGAATTACCTCTTAGTTCTTATAGAATTGGATCAAAAAGGAACCAAATTAGCTTCCCTCTACGGTTGATCCACACGGAGCAATTGATTCACCGCGTGCTAGCACCGGGATACAAGAAACGGTTTCCTCGAATTGAGAGAGAGAGGCAGAAAATCGAATTTTCTATGTGTTATTATGGAGGATTTCGGCTGCCCCCTTTTTCTTGTGTGGTGGCCGAATTCCTTGTTGTATTATGAGTGTAGAATCCATTTAGGTTTAGGTTAATTGTTTCCTTAAATAATTAACCTAAATAGTTAATTATAATTATAACCTAATACACCTATTAGTTATAATTATATATTAACCCACACAATTTAATATTAATTCTCAATTAACATTAAATCAAATCAATTCTCCATAATACATATATGTATATATAATATTATAATTAATTATATCTCCATATAATTTAATTATAATATGTAGCATACTTTATGCAATATTAATCACATTAATATTTATATATACATACATAAATATATATCTATATATATATTTATTCTCTTTCTCATTCATAAATTATTATCCAATAATAATTTATACCCGATAAGATGAACTTCATTTTGCTCTTGTGTGTGACCCCATAGGATCATATTAATTGGCAATAAGGAAATTACCATAATGTCCTTATAGGTCACAAGCGGACTCTAGCAAGCCATTACGACTACCCAATTAATATGATTGGAATGATCCAATACCTATTTATAGAATGTCATATTCCCTTTTGTCTCTTTGATATCAAGATTAATTATAAGACATGGTACACTTGTCAATCTTATATAATTAATCATATGCTTTCTCGATCTCAAAGTAAACTGTTCAGACAAATCAATTGATACTCTTATCAATTATTTGAGCACGGCCATGCATTTAACAGTCTTACTTATCGAGGGGCCCAGTGATATCGCTCTCTTGTTAGAGAGGGACAAAATCCCATATCTGTCACTCACATCCCAAAGCATGAGTCACATTGCACCCAACCACAGCCTTTATAACTACTCTGTTACAAGCAGCGTTTGACTGCGTCAAAGCACAACATGAGTTCATCCCGGAATCCATGGTGACCTCAGGTCAAAGGAATCAGCTGATGACACTACTATAATCAAGATCAGTTGTGACACGTGACCATGAACTTGATCTTATAGTGGGTCTCCAGTAACATGTTCTCTAACATATTACCCGTGAGTATAATCTGTATCTGTATACACTATATTCATCTTATGAATATCCATTATCACTCACACTAGTCTTAGTTTGTTATTATTCCCATAATAACAATCGACTAGGGATATTTAGAATAACACGATTTATTCATGGATACTTATCATAAATGCTAACATACAAACATAAATGATAATATTAATCTACACTAGATTAATCTTAGAAGTCAAATTACATAATCCAATATTGGCCTTAGGGCACAATCTCCAACAGTTTCCATCCATGTCCATGATGCTGACAGCGCCTTTTGATAACACCTTCTTCACCATATAGGGTCCTTCCCAGTTAGGTCTGAACTTGCCCCTAACATCAACATTTGAAGGCCTTCGTTGCTTTAGAACCAAATCTCCTGCTTTCAATTGCCTCTTGGAGCACTTCACATTTCGATTATAGGCTCTAGCCATTCTGCACTGATACATCTGCAGGTGATCCAGTGCCTTTAGTCGCCTTTCATCTAGTGCAACCAGCTGCTCATATCTAGCTTGAACCCATTCAGTCTCTGGCAATTGAGCTTCCAGGGCAACTCAGAGTGACTTGAGTTCTATCTCCACCGGTAACACTGCTTCCATTCCATATACCAAGGCATAAGGAGTTTCCCCTATCGGCGTTCTGACACTGGTTCTGTAACCCCAAAGAGCATAAGGCAGTTTATCGGCCCAATCCCTGTAAGTGGCTACCATCTTTGATAAGATCTTCTTTATTGCCTTGTTAGCTGCTTCTACTGCACCATTAGCCTGAGGCCTGTATGGGGAAGACTTATGATGTTCAATACCATGTTCTGCAAATAGCTCAGCCGTTGCCCCTTGAAACTGTACTCCATTGTCTGTTACTATGTGATGAGGAATCCCATACCGAGTGAAGATATTTTTCTGGATGAACTTGACCATGTGCTTGGCTGTAACATTAGTGAAGGATTCCGCTTCGACCCATTTGGAGAAATAATCAACTGCCACAACTATGAATCTATGCCCATTAGATGCAGCTGGATGAACTTCACCAATCATGTCTATCCCCCATGCTGAAAACGGCCAAGGAGACGCTAAATTCTGAAGTTCAAGTGGAGGAAGATGACTAATGTCTGCATAGATTTGACATTCATGACATCTCTTCACCTTTCTTATGCAGTCTGCCGGCATTGTCATCCAGAAGTACCCTTGTCTCATGATCTTCCTGGCCATGGCAAGTCCGTTCATATGTGGCCCACAGGATCCTGCATGTACCTGCTGCATCACATCTTCTGCTTCTTGTTCTGTTAGACACCTTAAAAGAACTCCATGTGCTGTTCTTTTATACAACTTGTCCTCAAAGATTCTGAATTGACTAGCCAGTTTTCTCAGTGTCAACTTATCAGGAGCACTGGCTTCATCTGGGTACTTTCCCTCTTTAACATACCGGTAAATGTCAAAGAACCATGGCTTTTCTTCGGCTGATAACTCCATTACTTCATGCATTTCAAAGCAAGGATGCCTGGAAGTGGCTATGACCAGTGGTTGAGCTTGTGTCTCTTTTGGATTTTCCCACATGGAGGATAAAGTAGCTAATGCATCAGCCATCTTATTCTCATCCCTGGGGACATGTCTGAATTCACATTGGCCGAATAAACCCTTTCTGAACTGTAGCAGCTCCAAATAAGGCCGTAAGGCTTCTTCTTTTAGTTCCCACTCTCCCTAAGCTTGCCTAACCACTAGAAGTGAGTCTCCAACAATCAGGACGTCATTTGCCCCTAGTGTTAGCAAAGCTTCCATCCCAAAGAGGCATGCTTCATACTCTGCCCCGTTATTGGTTATGGGAAAGTTCAACCTCTTGGACAAGGGAATGACTTCACCATCTGGCATTGCTATAAGTACTCCGATCCCAGCACCTTTTCTATTCACCGCCCCATCAAAACACATGACCCACCTTTTCACTTCCACCATTGTTAACTGCTCATCAGGGAATTCCAGGTTCTCTGTGTAATCTGATTCTAGGGGCTGGTTTGCCAGAAACTCTGCCACGGCTCGCCCTTTAATTTTGTTGTATTGTTGTAATTCTTAGTGAATAGCTATGGATGATGGTTGGTTATTTTTTTCATTAATTCTGTTTTTAAATAATAAAAAAAAATCGGCCTCCCGGGGTGCGGGGCTGCCGGCGGCGATTCGCCGCCGCACGCGGCGGGAGGCGCGGCGGCAGCCGCTAGGCGGCAGCCACTGCTGGGCAGTGGCTGCTGCGCCGCAGCAGCGGGCAGCCACTAGGCAGCTGCGCCGCTGCTGCTGCTAGGGCAACCCCGTTGCCCTAGCTGCAGCGGGCCGGGCCCAGTTTTTGGATTTTGCGGGTTTTGTCCGAGGCCCAGTTTTGAAATTTTAATTGGTTTTAAAATTCGTGTGTTTTAAATTTATGTAATTTAAATGCGCATGGTTTCTTGGATGAATTTTATTTCGTTCATGTGATATTAGTTTTGGAAATTAATATGGTTAATGGAAATTGGTTCGGGTAATTTTGGCACAATTACTCGGACGGCTGAATTGGACCCATGGTTTCCCAATTCCAGTGGGAGCAGTTGGACTGCCTGGGCTGGTGGCCGAAAGCCCGTTAAGGGTTAGAACCATGGTGGGCCAAAATTGGCGATTTCCTAATAATGGCTTTGACATAATTTAAATGGGCTTAAATCATGCATTATGACATGCTTTTGAATTGTATGTATTGGATGCATATGAATGGTGGAATGAATGTATGATTGGATGCTATTGGGCCTTTTACGAGATAGGTTGTATTTTTCTTTTGGGTAAATACGGCCTGCGTGTCGTTTTTCTTTTAATGTAATTTTATTTTATTTAAATCAAATTTTATAAAATTTGTAAAAGAAGAAGCCCATGGAGTGGTGAGCCCAAATGGAGGTGTAAGCCCAAATTGGATGTGCAAGCCCAGAAGGAGAAGATGGAGGCCCGCCTAATATCTGTTTCTAGTATAGGTTTACTAGAATAATATTAGGATGTTGTGAGCGGACGACGCGTTTTCGACGGGACGCGGGACTCCCTTTCGGAATGCGGCGCCACGATCTCGGGCGGGCCCCTCCCTCGCGTGGGGTTTTTATAATGGAAATCCGCGTTTTGGAAAATAAATAGAATTAATACGTAAAAGAACCGAGACCTAAGTCTCGATGAATATTGTAGAGTCGCCACCCGGCTCAGCTCAACCGGGAAATTCTTATGTAGCTGAACCGGACGAACGGCCGCTACACTATCCAGAGATTCGGGTCCGGACAAGTCCCTTATTTCGTGTCTAATTAAAAGAAATATTGCCATTGTTCTCGAATGGTATTTCAAAATCTAAAGTCCATTTTATTGAATATAAAAGGCATACAGCGCGCACACAAAATATTTAATACGAAAATAAGGAACAGAAATAAATATTAATTGGCTTACAACCAAATCGAATGGAAAAATAAAAACACTCGCCTCACTTATACAATCGCCTATATGTGACAACCCTAACTTTTGCAAGCATGCAATGGCGGAAACATTACATAAAGTTTAGGTCATCATTTTCAAAACTTCCTTTTTATCTTTAAAATAACATAATCATAAATGAGTACTCGAAAATTTCCATTTCAAAAACAGTAATTTAACATAAATAGGTATTTCAAAAGGTAATATAACGGAGTAAAAAAAAAAAAAATAAATAAATCTTTGAACATCCATAACTACGAATAGATGATAAAATAACATGACGGAAACTCTCCACACAATCCCCGAGAACAGACATCAGGCATCTCCTATTCTGCACTGGCAAAATCTGAAAATATCAACAGCGCCACTTAGTGACGAGTAACTAATAAATCCCAAACATCAATTCAAAGTTCACATAGGAAGATGACAGATCATAAATTTCATATTACATTACTTAAGTATACTTCATCATGATTAATAGAAAGCAAATTTATCAATTTATACAAGCATGCATAATTCTCATAGTAACAATCATGTATCAGGGATCTTACCCTTATTTGTTAGCTGCATCACATACAACATATAAAGTTCAAGTTCAGCATATCACATAATTATCTATTTCAAATAATAGTACAAAACATTCCAAGTGGATAATCAATATCATCAAAATTCAGATTTCCAAGATAAGTCATGTACATACAAATACATACCAACATCCCAAATCAAAGTACTTCATCACAAACTTGACATCAACTCAATTATACCTTAACCTTTATTAATTTTGTGGTATACGCGTATAAATCATTTGTATTGACCTATACACCTATGTCCTTAGAGAGTTCGGCTCAGACGCTTCGGGGAACCACAACGGGACTTACCCCCTTATCAATAAGAAAAGAGTACCACGAAGGGATTTACCTCAGAGTGCCAACGAAGGGACTTACCTCACAGAGTGCCAACGAAGGGACTTACCTCAAAAATAAAATAAATTAGAGTACCACGAAGGGATTTACCTCTCTGAGTGCCAACGAAGGGACTTACCTCGAAACAAAGGGCGCTGTCCTAGTGTCAACCAATCAAACATGGAAAACACTTAGCCAAACTAACCAAGACACCAGAGTATATGCCACTACAAACACCAATTTAATTATCATAATTATATCAATATTCAAAAGGTGCCTTTAACATAGGACTTATCCCAACCAATTCAATAACCATAAGGTGCCATTAAAATAGGACTTACCCCAAAACATAATCTGATACATCAATAAACACATGGTGCCATAAAAAAAATAGGACTTACCCCAAACTCGATTTCATAATTCCAACATGTATTAAATTTACCAAACCATATATGTAATTATTAGATTTCATGTCAAGAGTTCTAGCATAAATTCCTAGAATCAAATTATGCTTTGCACACATTAAAAAAATCAGTTCAAGGCCTAAGGTGAAAATTTCAGAATTCATAGTTCATGCCTCAACTTGCATATAATATTCCAGTAGGTTAGACTCAGAATTCAGCATGGCAATACAAAGGTAAATTTAGCCTTACATCTTAGGAACACACGCCAACTTAAATCATGCAATTCGGATTCCTATAGCAAAAGATATTAAGGAAACACTAAAAACATGCAATCTGTAAATTCACTTCAGATCACTGCACATAGTGTGACTTCAACAGACAAAACAGATGTGTTACTCACTGATTTAGCAAAAATAATATAAAGCAACATTGAACATCAGAATTTCAGGAATACATAGAATTTTGTTTCATGGCAAACGGAGCTACAGAGAGAAAATAAAGCCATAATCAACACAAACTGTACAAACTGAAATTCAGCAGTTCCAGGAAATCGGCACAGTGCACATAAGGCAGTTTCAACAGGGAATACGAGCACTTTACTCACAGAATTTGCCAAAATAGTATAAAACAACCTTGTACATTTATGTCTCAGGAAAACACAGAAAGTTGAATCATGCCAATTGGAGTTATATAACGAAAATAAAGCTAAAATTATCACAACCTGTACAATCTGAAATTCAGCAGTTCAAGAAAAATCGGCACAATGCACATAAGGCAGTTTCAATAGGGAATATGAGCACTTTACTCACGGAATTTTCCAAAATAATGTAAAACAACCTTGTACACCTATATCTCAGGAAAACACAGAAAGTTGAATTATGCCAATCGGAGTTATATAACGGAAGTTATGCCATAATTACCATAAACAGTCAATTCTGAAAATACAGCAGCTTACCAATTTCGACTCAATCACATGTATTTTCATATTTCTACCAATCTTTTAACCTAAAAGCAATTTCTTACACCAATATCATATACATTCATGTCTCAACAATAATTTCAGTAATAATACAACCTAGGATCAAATTCATCTACCATACATCCTATATAAATTTCGAACCGACATTTAGGGTTTAGTTGTTACCCTGTTTGCAGTGAAACCAACTGAGGCAATTAACTCGGAATGGAGAAGAATGAAGCAGAGTCTGAATGAATGAAAGTGAGGGAGAGAAAGTTAAGAATTTCGGCTGCACTCGAGCTCCACACAATGGAATGGCCGAAATTTTAACCCTAATAGAGATGAAGAGATTGCCTTGGAGTGAAACTTGGAAAGTGGAAGAGATTAAGGAGAGATTTTCTCCTTAGGTTAAGGATTCCTAATTTTTTTGAATTGGTCAACTGAAAAATGGGATATTTATCATGGATTTTCGGAATTCCAACCTTCCCAACACAAAAATAAAAAGGCACAAAAAAAAAAAATAAATAAATTTAAGCCAGGTAAGGTTCGAACTCTAGACCACTAGCTATTAGTCAGGACTATCTACCGCTAGGCCAAAGCCTACGAATTGTTATAAGCATACAAAACATCGGTTAAATGCAAAAATGCTCACTCATATGCACACATCACAACATAACTAAGTCAACTTATATCTGGGGCGTTACAATCCTCCCCACTAACAAAAAGTTTCGCCCTCGAAACTCAAGGACAAAAGAGTAAGCTAGGTTCTAACCTTGATTAGTTGCAAACAATTCCGGATATTTGGATCTCATGGTCTCTTCTAGCTCCCAAGTAGCCTCTTCAAACTTCTGGCTACGCCAAAGCACCTTTACCAAAGGCATCTCTTTTCTCCTGAGTTTGCGAACCTGACGGTCGAGGATCTGAACAGGCTTCTCCTCATATGTCAAATTGGGTTCCACCTCCACCGAATCCACAGCAATAACGTGAGAAGGGTCGCTCACATATCTTCGTAGCTGTGAAACATGGAATACATTATGAACTTTTGCCAATTCCGGTGGTAGAGCCAACCGATATGCAACTTCCCCAATCCTTTCAAGCACTTCATATGGACCAATATACTTGGGACTGAGCTTGCCTCTCTTGCCGAACCTCATCACTCCCTTCATAGGAGATACTTTCAGCAATACCTTGCTACCGACTTCGAAGGTAAGAGGTCTTCTCTTGAGATCTGCATAAGACTTCTGACGATCCTGGGCAGCCTTCATATTCGCCTGAATCACCTTCACCTTCTCAACTGTATCCCGAATCAATTCCGGACCCAACACCAATGTGTCACTAATGTCGTCCCAACATGTCGGACTACGACATTTCCTCCCATAGAGGGCTTCATACGGGGCCATACGGATACTAGCGTGATAGCTATTGTTATAGGAGAACTCTACCAAACTCAGACATTTCACCCAAGATTTCTGGAAGTCAAGAGCACATGACCGCAACATATCCTTTAAGGTTTGGATTGTCCTCTCCGTCTGTCCATCTGTAGCAGCATGAAAAGCTGTACTCAACTTCAACCTAGTGCCCAAAGCTTCTTGCAATGATGTCCAAAAATGTGACAAGAACCGTGGGTCACGATCTGACACAATCTCCCTAGGCACACCATGTAGCCTTATAATTTCACTCGCATATGCCTCAGCTAACTGCTCCATAGACCAGGTCTTCTTCATAGGAATAAACCGAGCCACCTTGGTCAAACGGTCTATAACAACCCACACTGTGTCTAAACCATTAGCAACCTTTGGTAAACCCGACACAAAGTCCGTAGAAACCGAGTCAAACTTCCATGCTGGAATAGCCAAGGGCTGCAATAATCCCCCAGGCCTCTGATGCTCAATTTTCACCTTTTGACAAGTCAAGCACCGGGCCACAAACTCAGCTACCTCTTTCTTCATTCTAGGCCACCAAAACTGCATCTTCAAATCTTTGTACAATTTCGCACCTCCCGGATGCACAGAGTAGGGAGTGCAATGAGCTTCACTTAAGATCTGCTCTTTCAACATTGAATCATTAGGCACACACCATCGGCCTTTAAATTTCATACTCCCATCTGCAAGAATCTCGAAATCTACAGCATTACCCTGCTCCTTCGCTGCACGAATCTTCTGAAGTACAGGATCACTCAACTGCTTCTCTTTCAATTCTACAAACAATACTGGTTCCACACTGATTGCATTTAAACTCGCCCGAACCACTCCTCTCGGGACCACTTCAATTTCCAACTTGTTAAACTCCTTGCAAAGATCAATAGGAAGTCTTTTCATGAAGTTCACCGAATGGATGCTCTTTCTGCTCAATGCATCTGCGACTCTGTTTGCCTTTCCTTCTTTATACTCCAAGGTTAAGTCATAATCCTTGATAAGCTCTAACCAACGTCTCTGTCGCATGTTTAGTTCTTTCTGGGTGAAAATATATTTGAGGCTCTTATGATCGGTGTATATCTTGCACGGCACACCATACAAGTAATGGCGCCAAATTTTAAGAGCAAACACCACCGCAGCTAACTCCAAATCGTGAGTCGGGTAGTTCCTTTCATGAACCCTCAATTGCCTTGAAGCATAGGCAATCACTTTTCCCAACTGCATAAGTACACACCCAAGTCCGTACTTGGAAGCATCACTGAACACTTCATACTCTACTCCGTCAGTTGGCAATGCAAGAACTGGGGCTGAAGTAAGTCTCTCTTTTAATATCTGGAACGCTTCTTCACATTCTGCAGTCCATTGAAACCTACAGTCCTTCTTCATCAACTGAGTCAAAGGTCGTGCAATAATTGAAAAGTTGTGCACAAACCTTCTGTAGTATCCAGCAAGACCAAGAAAACTTCTTACTTCGGTCACATTAGTAGGACTGGACCATTCAAGAACGGCTTTAATCTTCGCCGGGTCCACCTTAACACCTTCTTTGGTAATCACATGGCCTAGAAAAGCCACCTCTCCAAGCCAAAACTCACACTTAGAGAACTTGGCGTACCACTTCTGCTCTCTTAATACTTTCAACACCATTTTGAGATGCTTAGCATGCTCCTCTTCATTCTTCGAATATACTAAGATATCATCAATGAATACCACAACACACACATCAAGGAGCTCGTGGAAGGTTCGGTTCATCTGATCCATAAACACTGCTGGTGCGTTAGTGAGACCGAAGGGCATTACTTCGAATTCATAGTGCCCATACCTTGTCCGGAAGGCAGTCTTCTGAATGTCGTCTTCTTTTACCGGAATCTGATGATAGCCGGATCTCAGATCGATCTTAGAGAACACACCTGCACCCTTCAATTGATCAAACAAATCTTCAATTCTTGGCAGGGGATATTTATTCTTGATGGTCACCTTATTCAACTCACGGTAGTCAATACATAATCGCATGCTTTCATCCTTCTTCTTGACAAAGAGTACCGGAGCACCCCAAGGTGACACGCTGGGTCTAATAAAACCCTTATCAACAAGTTCTTGCAACTGGGTCTTCAATTCTCGCATCTCCGAGGGAGCCATCCGATAAGGAGCTTTAGAGATTGGAGCTGACCCTGGAATTAGGTCGATGGCAAATTCTACATCCCTTCCTGGTGGAATCCCTGGCAGTTCATCAGGAAACACATCCGCATATTCTCGAACAATAGGAATATCCTCGATCTTCAGTTCTTCCGAGGTATCCTTTATTCTACACAGAAATACTTCTTCGCCTTTCATCGCCATCTTTTTCAATTTCATAGCCGAAACTACCTTCACTCCTGGTTTCATCTTAACATTTGAATAAGAAACCCTCTTCCCTTTACCGTCCTTCAGCACAATTTTCTCATCCCTACAATAGAACACCGCTTGATGCTGCTTCAGCCAGTCCATACCGAAGATAACATCAAATTCGGTCAATGGAAATTCCCTCAAATTCGCCTTCAATTCAACTCCCTCGATAACTACGGGAACTTCGGGGAAAACACGACAGCAAGCAACACTCTCCCCATTAGGGAGGGAAACCACAGAATTAATTGGAACAGATACAGATAAATTCAACTTCTGAGCAAAAGTAGTAGAAATACAGGATATAGACGCACCAGTGTCAAATAATACATAAGCAGGAAAAGATTTGACAAGGATGGTACCTGCAACGATGTCATTCCCTGCCTCGTCAACTTCGGACTCCATCATGTTATAGACTCTGTTGCGAACAGGGCCTCCTGAGCTAGAATCGGGCTTCTTACTTCCTGACTTCTTCGGGCAAGATTGAGAGTAGTGACCCTCTTCCTTACAAGTGTAGCATCGGACAGGCGTCCCATCACAGTTCTTCCCATAGTGCCACTCTTTCTTACACTTGAAGCACTTCTTCTCCCTAGTCTGAGCGGTACTAGCAGCTTCCTTTGCCGGAACATACTTGGGTTTCTTGGAAGTCGGATGAACATACGAGGTAGGCTGAGACCTCTTTAAGAACATGGTCCGCCTCACCGCTTCATCCTCCTGAACGGATGCATAAACTCCTAAAGCCACTTCATAGGCTCTCTGGAAAGTTGTTGCTCCAGAACATAGGACATGTGTCCTCACTTTGGGACTCATCCGCTTGATATAGAACTGCACCTTCTCCTCTTCAGTGGGGATGACTGAACCTGCAAATCTGGACAGTTCAGTAAATTTGTTGGTGTACTGCTGAACAGACATGCTTCCTTGAGTCAAGCATAGGAATTCCTCTCGTTTCTGCCACCTCAACTCACTTGGGTAGAAACGATTCTTCAACCTTTCAGTGAATTGTCCCCATCCAAACTCAGCCAATTCCAGGCACTCGGCCTTAACCATGCCCCACCAGTTATCAGCCTCGCCTTTCAAGTAGTAGGCTCCAATCACGACTTTCTCGGCGTTCGGACAGCCGGTCACATCAAAGAGTTTCTCTATCTCCCGGATCCATCCCTCAAGCACCACCGGGTCGGAAGATCCTTCATAAGTTGGGGGTCGGTGACGAGCAATGCGATCGAAGATAGTTTGGTTATTTGGATTTCTTTGAGCCATAGCGAGCACGGCATCTTCCAACAGCCGCATACGTCGCTGAGGAGAGTCATCGCGAACGGAATCTCTACGTGGAGGCATTCTAAAATTTTTGTTCTAGTTAGGTCTAAGCATATAATACATACAGCTAATAATAGAAAACAAGTAATCCAAAGCAATTAAACCCGTTCTACCTACCCATGCACCTCACACTATGTTCAAATCTCTATCCTAGGATTCTGAGTTTTGGTTCCAAGTGACTTATGCTACCAAAGCCTTGGAACCAACGCGGGCTCTGATACCAACTGTGACAACCCTAACTTTTGCAAGCATGCAATGGCGGAAACATTACATAAAGTTTAGGTCATCATTTTCAAAACTTCCTTTTTATCTTTAAAATAACATAATCATAAATGAGTACTCGAAAATTTCCATTTCAAAAACAGTAATTTAACATAAATAGGTATTTCAAAAGGTAATATAACGGAGTAAAAAAAAAAAAAAAAAATAAATAAATCTTTGAACATCCATAACTACGAATAGATGATAAAATAACATGACGGAAACTCTCCACACAATCCCCGAGAACAGACATCAGGCATCTCCTATTCTGCACCGGTAAAATCTGAAAATATCAACAGCGCCACTTAGTGACGAGTAACTAATAAATCCCAAACATCAATTCAAAGTTCACATAGGAAGATGACAGATCATAAATTTCATATTACATTACTTAAGTATACTTCATCATGATTAATAGAAAGCAAATTTATCAATTTATACAAGCATGCATAATTCTCATAGTAACAATCATGTATCAGGGATCTTACCCTTATTTGTTAGCTGCATCACATACAACATATAAAGTTCAAGTTCAGCATATCACATAATTATCTATTTCAAATAATAGTACAAAACATTCCAAGTGGATAATCAATATCATCAAAATTCAGATTTCCAAGATAAGTCATGTACATACAAATACATACCAACATCCCAAATCAAAGTACTTCATCACAAACTTGACATCAACTCAATTATACCTTAACCTTTATTAATTTTGTGGTATACGCGTATAAATCATTTGTATTGACCTATACACCTATGTCCTTAGAGAGTTCGGCTCAGACGCTTCGGGGAACCACAACGGGACTTACCCCCTTATCAATAAGAAAAGAGTACCACGAAGGGATTTACCTCAGAGTGCCAACGAAGGGACTTACCTCACAGAGTGCCAACGAAGGGACTTACCTCAAAAATAAAATAAATTAGAGTACCACGAAGGGATTTACCTCTCTGAGTGCCAACGAAGGGACTTACCTCGAAACAAAGGGCGCTGTCCTAGTGTCAACCAATCAAACATGGAAAACACTTAGCCAAACTAACCAAGACACCAGAGTATATGCCACTACAAACACCAATTTAATTATCATAATTATATCAATATTCAAAAGGTGCCTTTAACATAGGCCTTATCCCAACCAATTCAATAACCATAAGGTGCCATTAAAATAGGACTTACCCCAAAACATAATCTGATACATCAATAAACACATGGTGCCATAAAAAAAATAGGACTTACCCCAAACTCGATTTCATAATTCCAACATGTATTAAATTTACCAAACCATATATGTAATTATTAGATTTCATGTCAAGAGTTCTAGCATAAATTCCTAGAATCAAATTATGCTTTGCACACATTAAAAAAATCAGTTCAAGGCCTAAGGTGAAAATTTCAGAATTCATAGTTCATGCCTCAACTTGCATATAATATTCCAGTAGGTTAGACTCAGAATTCAGCATGGCAATACAAAGGTAAATTTAGCCTTACATCTTAGGAACACACGCCAACTTAAATCATGCAATTCGGATTCCTATAGCAAAAGATATTAAGGAAACACTAAAAACATGCAATCTGTAAATTCACTTCAGATCACTGCACATAGTCTGACTTCAACAGACAAAACAGATGTGTTACTCACTGATTTAGCAAAAATAATATAAAGCAACATTGAACATCAGAATTTCAGGAATACATAGAATTTTGTTTCATGGCAAACGGAGCTACAGAGAGAAAATAAAGCCATAATCAACACAAACTGTACAAACTGAAATTCAGCAGTTCCAGGAAATCGGCACAGTGCACATAAGGCAGTTTCAACAGGGAATACGAGCACTTTACTCACAGAATTTGCCAAAATAGTATAAAACAACCTTGTACATTTATGTCTCAGGAAAACACAGAAAGTTGAATCATGCCAATCGGAGTTATATAACGAAAATAAAGCTAAAATTATCACAACCTGTACAATCTGAAATTCAGCAGTTCAAGAAAAATCGGCACAATGCACATAAGGCAGTTTCAATAGGGAATATGAGCACTTTACTCACGGAATTTTCCAAAATAATGTAAAACAACCTTGTACACCTATATCTCAGGAAAACACAGAAAGTTGAATTATGCCAATCGGAGTTATATAACGGAAGTTATGCCATAATTACCATAAACAGTCAATTCTGAAAATACAGCAGCTTACCAATTTCGACTCAATCACATGTATTTTCATATTTCTACCAATCTTTTAACCTAAAAGCAATTTCTTACACCAATATCATATACATTCATGTCTCAACAATAATTTCAGTAATAATACAACCTAGGATCAAATTCATCTACCATACATCCTATATAAATTTCGAACCGACATTTAGGGTTTAGTTGTTACCCTGTTTGCAGTGAAACCAACTGAGGCAATTAACTCGGAATGGAGAAGAATGAAGCAGAGTCTGAATGAATGAAAGTGAGGGAGAGAAAGTTAAGAATTTCGGCTGCACTCGAGCTCCACACAATGGAATGGCCGAAATTTTAACCCTAATAGAGATGAAGAGATTGCCTTGGAGTGAAACTTGGAAAGTGGAAGAGATTAAGGAGAGATTTTCTCCTTAGGTTAAGGATTCCTAATTTTTTTGAATTGGTCAACTGAAAAATGGGATATTTATCATGGATTTTCGGAATTCCAACCTTCCCAACACAAAAATAAAAAGGCACAAAAAAAAAAAATAAATAAATTTAAGCCAGGTAAGGTTCGAACTCTAGACCACTAGCTATTAGTCAGGACTATCTACCGCTAGGCCAAAGCCTACGAATTGTTATAAGCATACAAAACATCGGTTAAATGCAAAAATGCTCACTCATATGCACACATCACAACATAACTAAGTCAACTTATATCTGGGGCGTTACAATCCTCCCCACTAACAAAAAGTTTCGCCCTCGAAACTCAAGGACAAAAGAGTAAGCTAGGTTCTAACCTTGATTAGTTGCAAACAATTCCGGATATTTGGATCTCATGGTCTCTTCTAGCTCCCAAGTAGCCTCTTCAAACTTCTGGCTACGCCAAAGCACCTTTACCAAAGGCATCTCTTTTCTCCTGAGTTTGCGAACCTGACGGTCGAGGATCTGAACAGGCTTCTCCTCATATGTCAAATTGGGTTCCACCTCCACCGAATCCACAGCAATAACGTGAGAAGGGTCGCTCACATATCTTCGTAGCTGTGAAACATGGAATACATTATGAACTTTTGCCAATTCCGGTGGTAGAGCCAACCGATATGCAACTTCCCCAATCCTTTCAAGCACTTCATATGGACCAATATACTTGGGACTGAGCTTGCCTCTCTTGCCGAACCTCATCACTCCCTTCATAGGAGATACTTTCAGCAATACCTTGCTACCGACTTCGAAGGTAAGAGGTCTTCTCTTGAGATCTGCATAAGACTTCTGACGATCCTGGGCAGCCTTCATATTCGCCTGAATCACCTTCACCTTCTCAACTGTATCCCGAATCAATTCCGGACCCAACACCAATGTGTCACTAATGTCGTCCCAACATGTCAGACTACGACATTTCCTCCCATAAAGGGCTTCATACGGGGCCATACGGATACTAGCGTGATAGCTATTGTTATAGGAGAACTCTACCAAACTCAGACATTTCACCCAAGATTTCTGGAAGTCAAGAGCACATGACCGCAACATATCCTCTAAGGTTTGGATTGTCCTCTCCGTCTGTCCATCTGTAGCAGCATGAAAAGCTGTACTCAACTTCAACCTAGTGCCCAAAGCTTCTTGCAATGATGTCCAAAAATGTGACAAGAACCGTGGGTCACGATCTGACACAATCTCCCTAGGCACACCATGTAGCCTTATAATTTCACTCGCATATGCCTCAGCTAACTGCTCCATAGACCAGGTCTTCTTCATAGGAATAAACCGAGCCACCTTGGTCAAACGGTCTATAACAACCCACACTGTGTCTAAACCATTAGCAACCTTTGGTAAACCCGGCACAAAGTCCATAGAAACCGAGTCAAACTTCCATGCTGGAATAGCCAAGGGCTGCAATAATCCCCCAGGCCTCTGATGCTCAATTTTCACCTTTTGACAAGTCAAGCACCGGGCCACAAACTCAGCTACCTCTTTCTTCATTCTAGGCCACCAAAACTGCATCTTCAAATCTTTGTACAATTTCGCACCTCCCGGATGCACAGAGTAGGGAGTGCAATGAGCTTCACTTAAGATCTGCTCTTTCAACATTGAATCATTAGGCACACACCATCGGCCTTTAAATTTCATACTCCCATCTGCAAGAATCTCGAAATCTACAGCATTACCCTGCTCCTTCGCTGCACGAATCTTCTGAAGTACAGGATCACTCAACTGCTTCTCTTTCAATTCTACAAACAATACTGGTTCCACACTGATTGCATTTAAACTCGCCCGAACCACTCCTCTCGGGACCACTTCAATTTCCAACTTGTTAAACTCCTTGCAAAGATCAATAGGAAGTCTTTTCATGAAGTTCACCGAATGGATGCTCTTTCTGCTCAATGCATCTGCGACTCTGTTTGCCTTTCCTTCTTTATACTCCAAGGTTAAGTCATAATCCTTGATAAGCTCTAACCAACATCTCTGTCGCATGTTTAGTTCTTTCTGGGTGAAAATATATTTGAGGCTCTTATGATCGGTGTATATCTTGCACGGCACACCATACAAGTAATGGCGCCAAATTTTAAGAGCAAACACCACCGCAGCTAACTCCAAATCGTGAGTCGGGTAGTTCCTTTCATGAACCCTCAATTGCCTTGAAGCATAGGCAATCACTTTTCCCAACTGCATAAGTACACACCCAAGTCCGTACTTGGAAGCATCACTGAACACTTCATACTCTACTCCGTCAGTCGGCAATGCAAGAACTGGGGCTGAAGTAAGTCTCTCTTTTAATATCTGGAACGCTTCTTCACATTCTGTAGTCCATTGAAACCTACAGTCCTTCTTCATCAACTGAGTCAAAGGTCGTGCAATAATTGAAAAGTTGTGCACAAACCTTCTGTAGTATCCAGCAAGACCAAGAAAACTTCTTACTTCGGTCACATTAGTAGGACTGGACCATTCAAGAACGGCTTTAATCTTCGCCGGGTCCACCTTAACACCTTCTTTGGTAATCACATGGCCTAGAAAAGCCACCTCTCCAAGCCAAAACTCACACTTAGAGAACTTGGCGTACCACTTCTGCTCTCTTAATACTTTCAACACCATTTTGAGATGCTTAGCATGCTCCTCTTCATTCTTCGAATATACTAAGATATCATCAATGAATACCACAACACACACATCAAGGAGCTCGTGGAAGGTTCGGTTCATCTGATCCATAAACACTGCTGGTGCGTTAGTGAGACCGAAGGGCATTACTTCGAATTCATAGTGCCCATACCTTATCCGGAAGGCAGTCTTCTGAATGTCGTCTTCTTTTACCGGAATCTGATGATAGCCGGATCTCAGATCGATCTTAGAGAACACACCTGCACCCTTCAATTGATCAAACAAATCTTCAATTCTTGGCAGGGGATATTTATTCTTGATGGTCACCTTATTCAACTCACGGTAGTCAATACATAATCGCATGCTTCCATCCTTCTTCTTGACAAAGAGTACCGGAGCACCCCAAGGTGACACGCTGGGTCTAATAAAACCCTTATCAACAAGTTCTTGCAACTGGGTCTTCAATTCTCGCATCTCCGAGGGAGCCATCCGATAAGGAGCTTTAGAGATTGGAGCTGACCCCGGAATTAGGTCGATGGCAAATTCTACATCCCTTCCTGGTGGAATCCCTGGCAGTTCATCAGGAAACACATCCGCATATTCTCGAACAATAGGAATATCCTCGATCTTCAGTTCTTCCGAGGTATCCTTTATTCTACACAGAAATACTTCTTCGCCTTTCATCGCCATCTTTTTCAATTTCATAGCCGAAACTACCTTCACTCCTGGTTTCATCTTAACATTTGAATAAGAAACCCTCTTCCCTTTACCGTCCTTCAGCACAATTTTCTCATCCCTACAATAGAACACCGCTTGATGCTGCTTCAGCCAGTCCATACCGAAGATAACATCAAATTCGGTCAATGGAAATTCCCTCAAATTCGCCTTCAATTCAACTCCCTCGATAACTACGGGAACTTCGGGGAAAACACGACAGCAAGCAACACTCTCGCCATTAGGGAGGGAAACCACAGAATTAATTGGAATAGATACAGATAAATTCAACTTCTGAGCAAAAGTAGTAGAAATACAGGATATAGACGCACCAGTGTCAAATAATACATAAGCAGGAAAAGATTTGACAAGGATCGTACCTGCAACGATGTCATTCCCTGCCTCGTCAACTTCGGACTCCATCATGTTATAGACTCTGTTGCGAACAGGGCCTCCTGAGCTAGAATCGGGCTTCTTACTTCCTGACTTCTTCGGGCAAGATTGAGAGTAGTGACCCTCTTCCTTACAAGTGTAGCATCGGACAGGCGTCCCATCACAGTTCTTCCCATAGTGCCACTCTTTCTTACACTTGAAGCACTTCTTCTCCCTAGTCTGAGCGGTACTAGCAGCTTCCTTTGCCGGAACATACTTGGGTTTCTTGGAAGTCGGATGAACATACGAGGTAGGCTGAGACCTCTTTAAGAACATGGTCCGCCTCACTGCTTCATCCTCCTGAACGGATGCATAAACTCCTAAAGCCACTTCATAGGCTCTCTGGAAAGTTGTTGCTCCAGAACATAGGACATGTGTCCTCACTTTGGGACTCATCCGCTTGATATAGAACTGCACCTTCTCCTCTTCAGTGGGGATGACTGAACCTGCAAATCTGGACAGTTCAGTAAATTTGTTGGTGTACTGCTGAACAGACATGCTTCCTTGAGTCAAGCATAGGAATTCCTCTCGTTTCTGCCACCTCAACTCACTTGGGTAGAAACGATTCTTCAACCTTTCAGTGAATTGTCCCCATCCAAACTCAGCCAATTCCAGGCACTCGGCCTTAACCATGCCCCACCAGTTATCAGCCTCGCCTTTCAAGTAGTAGGCTCCAATCACGACTTTCTCGGCGTTCGGACAGCCGGTCACATCAAAGAGTTTCTCTATCTCCCGGATCCATCCCTCAAGCACCACCGGGTCGGAAGATCCTTCATAAGTTAGGGGTCGGTGACGAGCAATGCGATCGAAGACAGTTTGGTTATTTGGATTTCTTTGAGCCATAGCGAGCACGGCATCTTCCAACAGCCGCATACGTCGCTGAGGAGAGTCATCGCGAACGGAATCTCTACGTGGAGGCATTCTAAAATTTTTGTTCTAGTTAGGTCTAAGCATATAATACATACAGCTAATAATAGAAAACAAGTAATCCAAAGCAATTAAACCCGTTCTACCTACCCATGCACCTCACACTATGTTCAAATCTCTATCCTAGGATTCTGAGTTTTGGTTCCAAATGACTTATGCTACCAAAGCCTTGGAACCAACGCGGGCTCTGATACCAACTGTGACAACCCTAACTTTTGCAAGCATGCAATGGCGGAAACATTACATAAAGTTTAGGTCATCATTTTCAAAACTTCCTTTTTATCTTTAAAATAACATAATCATAAATGAGTACTCGAAAATTTCCATTTCAAAAACAGTAATTTAACATAAATAGGTATTTCAAAAGGTAATATAACGGAGTAAAAAAAAATAAATAAATAAATAAATCTTTGAACATCCATAACTACGAATAGATGATAAAATAACATGACGGAAACTCTCCACACAATCCCCGAGAACAGACATCAGGCATCTCCTATTCTGCACCGGCAAAATCTGAAAATATCAACAGCGCCACTTAGTGACGAGTAACTAATAAATCCCAAACATCAATTCAAAGTTCACATAGGAAGATGACAGATCATAAATTTCATATTACATTACTTAAGTATACTTCATCATGATTAATAGAAAGCAAATTTATCAATTTATACAAGCATGCATAATTCTCATAGTAACAATCATGTATCAGGGATCTTACCCTTATTTGTTAGCTGCATCACATACAACATATAAAGTTCAAGTTCAGCATATCACATAATTATCTATTTCAAATAATAGTACAAAACATTCCAAGTGGATAATCAATATCATCAAAATTCAGATTTCCAAGATAAGTCATGTACATACAAATACATACCAACATCCCAAATCAAAGTACTTCATCACAAACTTGACATCAACTCAATTATACCTTAACCTTTATTAATTTTGTGGTATACGCGTATAAATCATTTGTATTGACCTATACACCTATGTCCTTAGAGAGTTCGGCTCAGACGCTTCGGGGAACCACAACGGGACTTACCCCCTGTTGGGATTCGTCATGGGAAGCCGACCGATAAAAGCGGAAATACGCGTCGATTTCCTCGAATCCGGCCCAGGAGCTTTAGATGTGGAAATCAAAAACTTAAAGCATAAAAGGAGGGTTTCAAAAACTTACCACAAAGTCTCTCTAAGAGACGGATGCGGACTGCAGAAATCAAGCGTAGATTTCCTCCACCGATGCGTACACGAACGGCTCTCGGACCGAAACCCGTGCTAGCGACTCGGATGACAAGAAGAGAGGGAGAGAGGGCTGCCCACAAGAAGAAATATGGCTGTCCCTATTTCTTTCCAAAAGAAAAATCTATCTTTCCAAAAGATAGAACCAATTTTCTCAAGTGTGCACCCAATTTCTTTCCAAAAGAAAAATCAAGCTTAAAGTGGGCAATCTCAATACTTTAAAAGAAAACCAATCTCTCTTAAAGCACAAGTGGTGGACGGCCAAATTGGTGAGTTTCTTATGAGATAGCCAAGTCCAACCTTGTATTTCAAAGTCAAAAAGCAATGACTCATCTCATATGACTCACCATCATATTAAATGAAAAGAATGACTCATCCTTTCATTCAATGAACAAACATGACTCATCACCTTTTCATTAATACAAAAACCATGACTCATCATTTCACTTGCCAAGATTCATTCGGCCAACACCAAAAAAAGTGTCATCATTCTTTTTATTTAAGGAAGCAAAGTCCAACTTTGCTACCTCAAAATCAAAGAATGACTCACTCTTTTCCTATTGGTCCTAAGGAATGTGTCATCATCATTTTGTCCAACAAAATGACTCACCATCCTTGCCCATTCCACACCAAAATTTCGGCCAACACAATTCCTACTTAAGTGGGAATATTCATTTTACATCTTAAGCCCAATTTTAATTCCTTTGATTTAATTAAATCAAATGCAACTTTAATTTAACATGTATGCTTATATATGATACCATGTAACATATTACATACATTTAAATTTAAAATTCATTTGACCTATTAATTTAATCAATGGATTAAATTAGACACACATAAAATGACAAACATGTAAACCTATACATGTCATAATATTTCCACCTAGGAAATAACCCCATAAATTAATTCATTGAATTAAGTATGAGTAGGCCAAAATAAATATTAATTATATCACTTTGATCAATCCAATTGATGCATATAATATAATTAATATGTCTCTCTCTCTTCAAACGTGTATACTCCAAGTACACACTTAATCCGACTAGTTAAAGTCCAGACGTTCAATGTGTACGATCCAATGGGCCCGTCTTTATGTTGGCAGTGGGCCAAGGCCCACAGACTGCAGGCGGGCTCTAGCAAGCCACTGCAGCCCCCAATTAAGACGGAGTAAGCAGTCCAACTGAAAACGTAACCCAGTAGTTTGAACTTGTAAATCCCATGTCGCTGATATCGGTGTCCAACACAGAGGCATGGAAGTATCACCCTCCTTGTGTCTGGACCTTGACTTGATACCGAATGAACTGATGCTCACAAACAAGATCCAATCTTGTTTGGGTGCGGCCGCACACTTATCAGTAACATTCTTCAAGAGGCCGATGATATCGTCTCAGTGAATCACTGAGTGACATTCCCTTCTGCATATCCATAGTGCTGCCATGCTTACTGACACACCCGAACGTACCCGTACTTGGCACCCTTTTACAGGCCCGTTGGGCGTACACCAAAGTGTGCCACCTTACATGCAGCACCATCATATGGTCCGGTCGAAGGACTTATACAAGTACTACACGAGAATCATTTGTGATACTATACCATGCAGATTCCCGTTAAGTGGATCAATCCAGTACCATGCCCTTTTGCATGTACCCATTAACCTAGTTGACATTCCATGTTCTATGACCGGTAAGACACCGCCATACAACCAGGCTAATGATAGTCTTTGGTTCCATTCATTCCCATGATTGGAACAGACTACGGATGACTTTATGGTCATATCGTTTTCACTATCCACAGTCTTACTGCCAAGTGCCTCACACTTGACAACATGGATATGGATATGTCCATTGGATACTCTATTTAAAATATAGCACAAGACATATAATAAATAGATTAATGCCTTTATCTCCTTGACACAAATTGTATAATACATAAAGTTTACATTAATGTACCAAATGTATCATACAAACACAAGGACCAATGCCTCGGGACTAGGGCATTTCCAACAATCTCCCACTTGCACTAGTACCTACTAGGCATGGGTATAACCCCTATAGATCTAGTACAACCTTCGTGCATAGGCATAGCCAAGCATGTTGGTCAAAAGATCTGCGACATTGTCTTTGGTGTCCACTCTTTGTAATGAGATGTCACCCCCTCAGCGATTTCTCGCAATGGGTGAACCTCCCTGAGTTCGTGCTTCGTGTATATGTGTGACCGGGGCACATAGCTTGTGCAACAGCCCTGCGTTGTCACAGAAGATATCAACTGGTTACTGGATAGTTGACACTACCCCCAGTTGCATGATAAAACTTCATATTCCACACAGCTTCCCTAGCTGCTTCAC
The DNA here is from genome assembly GCA_039660915.1 of Euphorbia tirucalli. Taxonomy (NCBI): domain Eukaryota; kingdom Viridiplantae; phylum Streptophyta; class Magnoliopsida; order Malpighiales; family Euphorbiaceae; genus Euphorbia; species Euphorbia tirucalli. The sequence continues at coordinate 34,964,352 of CM077636.1, read as the reverse complement.
ACGTTGCAATGTACTCAGTTCCTATGATAGAAACCGCGATGGTCTATTACTTGGAGCCTCTCCAACAATAGCACCACCATTTAGCATGAACACATACCTATACTGCGACTTATATTCATCCTGGTCGGTCTGGAAGCTTGCATCAGTGTACCTAGTAACTGACTGCTCTTCCTAACTTTCATGGGCGACATTAGGTCTTGTACATAGCATGGAATACATGATTGATCTCCTATAGCTGAAGCATATAGAACCAATTCATGTTCTCCCTACAGTACTTATTGCTAAGTTTCAGCTCATGACCCATTGGCAAGAAACCTTTCTTAGCCTGGTCCATGCTGAATCTTTTCAGAACTATGTCTATGTACTTGGCCTGACTTAGGCCCAGAAGCCGATTGGATCTAACCCTGTAGATACTGATCACTAGGATCGTCTCAGCTTCGCCTAAGTCCTTCATTGCGAAGCACTTACACAACCATTACAATTCCCTTGTAGTGTTGGTATGTGGCTTCCAATCAGAAGGATGCCATCCATATTTCATACCAGGAAAGTTACTATGCTCCCACTAAACCTCTTATACACACCCTTAAAGGTATTGTCGGCCTATAGCTTATAGCACCACTTGCAACCTATTACCTTAGCACCTGGAGGTGAATTAACCAGGTTCCAAACCTGATAATCGTACATAGATTGCAAATCCACCACCATGGCAGACAGTGGGCTAGCTATAGCCTACTAGTAGGTTTTGAGCTCCTCTTCGTCCAAGACAAAAAGAGCGTAATCATTAGAAACAAAAACCGATGTTTTCCATGTTCCTGATGATCCCTACCAGACCTTTTAGGTCCTTGTGTGACCTGGGCTGGTGCTTCCCCTTTTGGAAGCTTCACCCTGGTCTCCGAGTTATCCTTTTTAGGAGTTTCTGAGCTTTGAACTTCCCTGAGTTCAACATCGCTCCCACTGTCTTTCTTGGAAAGAAACCCCTTTTCGAGAAGGACCCCCTTTCGCGCCATGAACACCTTGTTCTCAGCGGGGTTGTAGAAGCAATACCCTTTGGTTTCCCTAGGGTAGCTCACAAACAGGCATTAGTCGGTTTTGGGTGCTAGTTTTGCTCACAGTCAATTTCTTGACTTGTGCATAACAACCCCAAATCCGTAAGAAAGACACATTAGGCACCCTGCCCGTCCATTTTTCAAATGGGGTCTTTTCCAAAGCCTTAGTCGGAGTATAATTGAAAATGAGAGCCATTGTCTCAAGAGCGTATCCTTTACAACTTATAGGGAGAGAGGCATGACTCATCGTTTGAGCGGACCATGTCCAACAGGGTCCTATTCCTCTGTTCGGACACCCCATTCCATTGTGGTGTTCCTGGAGGAGTGAGCTGTGGAACTATTCCATGCTCTCTCAAAATGAGTCAAACTATAGGCTTATATGCTCACCACCTCGGTCCAACCGAAAGGCTTGGATATTTCTACCTAGTTCTGTACTTCGTTCCTTACTCCCTTGAACCTATCAAGGGTCTCAGACTTATATTTCATTACATAGCCATAGCCATTTCTGATGAAATCGTCTGTGAAGGATATGAAGTATAGATGTTCACCCTTAGTTGCTATGCTTGTCGGTCCATATACATCTCAATGCATTAGGTTCAATAAGCTAGCAACCCTTTTAGCCTCCTTGCTAAAAGGTTCTTTAGTCATTTTACCTTATAAACCAGACTCGCATATATCAAGTGACTCCATGTCAAATGATCCTAGGATTCAAGCGATGTGAAGCCTAGCTATGCGCTTCTTGTTTATGTGGCCTAAATGACAATGCCAAAGGTAAACCGGATTAAGTTCGTTAGGCTTAACCCTTTAAGTATGTATATTATAGACATGATTAGTTTCATTTAGATCCAGGATATAAAAGACATTATTTAATAGAGCTACTCCATAAAATAATTCTTTTCTAGATAAACCCTTTTTACTATTACCAATAGTAAATGTACATCCAGAAATATCCAAAAAAACTGAAACAGAAATAATATTCCTGTACAAAACAGGTACAAAATAACATAGTTTCAGTAACAAAACTAATCTACTAGGTATCATAAGCTGGTCCTACTGATCTCTATGGCAGCAACCCTTGCTCCATTTGTGACCCGCAAGTCCACTTGTCCCGATCCCAGTGATCTCCTGTTCTTAAGTCCCTGCACATTACAACAAATGTGAGAACCACATCTAGTATCCAATACATAAGATGTTGAAACAGAGGTTAATGTCTATGACATATATACCTGATGAAGACACGCCCTGCGTCTTCCTTTTCTCTCCCAAAAGCTTGGGACACGATCTTTTCCAATGTCCAGCCTGCTTGCAACCGAAGCAGACATCCTTGGAACGGGCCTTGGGCTGGGCTTTAGCCTTTTTAGCCTTGGCTTCCTTAGCCTTGGCCTTGGCCTTTGCCTTGCCCTTGCCTTTAGCAAAAGGAGGTTTCCCCTCAAGTACCGGCGGATTCTTCTTGATCGACAGTTCAGCGAGCTCAAGCATCCAATGCAGCTCACTAACAGTACGGTCCATCCCTTGCTTGTAAAAGTTTAGGATGAATTGATCATAAGAATCCGGTAAAGAATCCAGGATCGTACTAACCGCCAGCCCCCGTGAGATAGGAGTTCCGAGACGGGCTAAATTATCCAGATAGCCCTTCATCTTGAGCACGTGTGCACTCACAGATGTCCCGGCTCCCATCTTACAGCTGCGGAATGCCTTGTGGATCAGGTACCTTTCCTGATAAGCTTGCTCATAAAACATCTCATTAAGAGTTGTCATTATAGCAAAGGCCTGATGATCCAAGAACTGCTTTTGCAATTCAGGAACCATACTAGCCAACATCAGGCATGTCACATCCCGGTTATCTTTTACATGTGCCAAGTATTCCTCCAGCTGGGCAGCCGGTGGATTACTTCCCGTTGGCACAACCGGTACAGGCTTTTCGAGCACATACTCTTTAGACTCTTGTCTTAGAACTTTCCTTAAGTTCATAGACCAGTCCCAAAAGTTAGGGCCAGAAAGCTTGTCCCATTCCAAGAAAGATCGCAGTGATAAAGTATCATTCGTAGCCATTGGTTTCTACACAGAAAAATTTACGAGTGTAAATAAAGGACTTAACATGTTCTTCCCATATTATAATTAATAATGAATCGTGTTATTAATTAACTCGAGTTGTTGGGCTCATGGGCCGAGATCCATATTATATCAAGATATAGCCAGACGAGGGCCTGGAACAACTATACCCCAATTTTTAGGTAGGAAAGCCGTCCAATCCCAACCTAGGGACTCTCGGTTTGATGGGTCTGTTGGCACTTACCCATCTGTGCTTAGGGCCAGGAACATCCTACTACCCACGCTAAGTCAAAACCTCCATCCAAGTGTTAGAGTAACCAATACTCCAACCCAATACAAAATGACGATACTCCAGTGCATCCAACGAGGGTTGGTCTACAGCTGGCCTATCCCCACTTCGAGTAGGTTATGAATGAGGGAAGCACTTTTAAGAGACTTAGTAATTACCTTTTGGTTATTAGATTCAATTAATAACGGCTTAGATGCATAGGCGGGTGAAATTGGGTTTGTACATACATTCGCACATGTAAATAAATAAAGCATAATTAAATAAAAATGAAATGCTATGGGCCAAAATTTACATCCTAATATAATTCTAGTAAACCTATACTAGAATGACATCAGGTGGGCTGCATCCTCATCCTTCTAGCACGCCAATCCAATCGGCTTCTTCTTCTTTACATAATTCCATAATAATCACATAAAATAAAATTACATAAAAAGAAAACGGCGCGTAGGCCGTATTTACCAAAAGAATATTACAACCCGAATAAATAGGGCCCAAAACATCCATTCATGCATTTAATCATACATACACGTATCCAATACATACAATTTATAAACATGTTAAATGCATGAATTAATCCCATTTCAAATATGTCCATAGCCATTATTTTGAAATCGCCAAATTTTGGCCGATCATGGTTCTAAACCCGTGCGGGCTTTGGGCATCCAACCCAGGCAGAATTGCTCCCAATCCAATTGGGAAACCATGAATTCCAAAATTAGCCGTCCGGGTAATCGTGCCAAGAAAACCCGAACCAATTTCAATTAACCGTATTTATTTCCAAAATAAATATCGCATGAACGAAAAATAAATTCATTCATAAAACATGCGCATAAAATTTCCAAAATTAAACACGCACAAGTTTAAAAACAATTAAAATTTTAAAACCCCACGCGCATAAAAATTACCAAAATTTAAACACGCATATTTTTTAAAATTTTAAATCCGGCCCGGCCCAAAAATCCCGCCAAATCCAAAAATGGGCCCGGCCCGCCGCGCGGGGCAGCCACGGCGCTGCTGCCCAGCAGCAGCCCCGCTGCCGCGCAGCGGCTGCTGCCCAGCAGCAGCCTGCTGCTGGCGTGCAGCGGCGCTGCCCAGCAGCAGCCCAGCTGCTGCCGAGGCAGCAGCCAGCAGCAGCTGCTGCCTGTGGCGCCTAGCGCCGCAGGCAGCGGCTGCTGCCCCTGTTTCGGCCCGAAACGGTCCGTGATTTTTTCCCGCAACAAAAAAAGCAACATGAAATTAAATCACCAAGAAATAAAATCATGCATAGGAAATTAAATCTAGCATAAAACCTATATGCAAAATAAAATTTCCATAAACAATTCACAAATAGAAAATTAAATAAAGCATAAACCATATGCATAAAATTTTCCATAAGTAAAATTCAAGGGGAAAAATCACCAAACCCCAAACCAAAAATAAATCCCGTCCACAAAATCGCCAATTTTAAAACACGGGATCCGCCAAGTTTAAAGATTTCCACGGATCAAAAGCCTGCTCTGATACCACTGTTGGGATTCGTCATGGGAAGCCGACCGATAAAAGCGGAAATACGCGTCGATTTCCTCGAATCCGGCCCAGGAGCTTTAGATGTGGAAATCAAAAACTTAAAGCATAAAAGGAGGGTTTCAAAAACTTACCACAAAGTCTCTCTAAGAGACGGATGCGGACTGCAGAAATCAAGCGTAGATTTCCTCCACCGATGCGTACACGAACGGCTCTCGGACCGAAACCCGTGCTAGCGACTCGGATGACAAGAAGAGAGGGAGAGAGGGCTGCCCACAAGAAGAAATATGGCTGTCCCTATTTCTTTCCAAAAGAAAAATCTATCTTTCCAAAAGATAGAACCAATTTTCTCAAGTGTGCACCCAATTTCTTTCCAAAAGAAAAATCAAGCTTAAAGTGGGCAATCTCAATACTTTAAAAGAAAACCAATCTCTCTTAAAGCACAAGTGGTGGACGGCCAAATTGGTGAGTTTCTTATGAGATAGCCAAGTCCAACCTTGTATTTCAAAGTCAAAAAGCAATGACTCATCTCATATGACTCACCATCATATTAAATGAAAAGAATGACTCATCCTTTCATTCAATGAACAAACATGACTCATCACCTTTTCATTAATACAAAAACCATGACTCATCATTTCACTTGCCAAGATTCATTCGGCCAACACCAAAAAAAGTGTCATCATTCTTTTTATTTAAGGAAGCAAAGTCCAACTTTGCTACCTCAAAATCAAAGAATGACTCACTCTTTTCCTATTGGTCCTAAGGAATGTGTCATCATCATTTTGTCCAACAAAATGACTCACCATCCTTGCCCATTCCACACCAAAATTTCGGCCAACACAATTCCTACTTAAGTGGGAATATTCATTTTACATCTTAAGCCCAATTTTAATTCCTTTGATTTAATTAAATCAAATGCAACTTTAATTTAACATGTATGCTTATATATGATACCATGTAACATATTACATACATTTAAATTTAAAATTCATTTGACCTATTAATTTAATCAATGGATTAAATTAGACACACATAAAATGACAAACATGTAAACCTATACATGTCATAATATTTCCACCTAGGAAATAACCCCATAAATTAATTCATTGAATTAAGTATGAGTAGGCCAAAATAAATATTAATTATATCACTTTGATCAATCCAATTGATGCATATAATATAATTAATATGTCTCTCTCTCTTCAAACGTGTATACTCCAAGTACACACTTAATCCGACTAGTTAAAGTCCAGACGTTCAATGTGTACGATCCAATGGGCCCGTCTTTATGTTGGCAGTGGGCCAAGGCCCACAGACTGCAGGCGGGCTCTAGCAAGCCACTGCAGCCCCCAATTAAGACGGAGTAAGCAGTCCAACTGAAAACGTAACCCAGTAGTTTGAACTTGTAAATCCCATGTCGCTGATATCGGTGTCCAACACAGAGGCATGGAAGTATCACCCTCCTTGTGTCTGGACCTTGACTTGATACCGAATGAACTGATGCTCACAAACAAGATCCAATCTTGTTTGGGTGCGGCCGCACACTTATCAGTAACATTCTTCAAGAGGCCGATGATATCGTCTCAGTGAATCACTGAGTGACATTCCCTTCTGCATATCCATAGTGCTGCCATGCTTACTGACACACCCGAACGTACCCGTACTTGGCACCCTTTTACAGGCCCGTTGGGCGTACACCAAAGTGTGCCACCTCACATGCAGCACCATCATATGGTCCGGTCGAAGGACTTATACAAGTACTACACGAGAATCATTTGTGATACTATACCATGCAGATTCCCGTTAAGTGGATCAATCCAGTACCATGCCCTTTTGCATGTACCCATTAACCTAGTTGACATTCCATGTTCTATGACCGGTAAGACACCGCCATACAACCAGGCTAATGATAGTCTTTGGTTCCATTCATTCCCATGATTGGAACAGACTACGGATGACTTTATGGTCATATCGTTTTCACTATCCACAGTCTTACTGCCAAGTGCCTCACACTTGACAACATGGATATGGATATGTCCATTGGATACTCTATTTAAAATATAGCACAAGACATATAATAAATAGATTAATGCCTTTATCTCCTTGACACAAATTGTATAATACATAAAGTTTACATTAATGTACCAAATGTATCATACAAACACAAGGACCAATGCCTCGGGACTAGGGCATTTCCAACACCCCCTTATCAATAAGAAAAGAGTACCACGAAGGGATTTACCTCAGAGTGCCAACGAAGGGACTTACCTCACAGAGTGCCAACGAAGGGACTTACCTTAAAAATAAAATAAATTAGAGTACCACGAAGGGATTTACCTCTCTGAGTGCCAACGAAGGGACTTACCTCGAAACAAAGGGCGCTGTCCTAGTGTCAACCAATCAAACATGGAAAACACTTAGCCAAACTAACCAAGACACCAGAGTATATGCCACTACAAACACCAATTTAATTATCATAATTATATCAATATTCAAAAGGTGCCTTTAACATAGGACTTATCCCAACCAATTCAATAACCATAAGGTGCCATTAAAATAGGACTTACCCCAAAACATAATCTGATACATCAATAAACACATGGTGCCATAAAAAAAATAGGACTTACCCCAAACTCGATTTCATAATTCCAACATGTATTAAATTTACCAAACCATATATGTAATTATTAGATTTCATGTCAAGAGTTCTAGCATAAATTCCTAGAATCAAATTATGCTTTGCACACATTAAAAAAATCAGTTCAAGGCCTAAGGTGAAAATTTCAGAATTCATAGTTCATGCCTCAACTTGCATATAATATTCCAGTAGGTTAGACTCAGAATTCAGCATGGCAATACAAAGGTAAATTTAGCCTTACATCTTAGGAACACACGCCAACTTAAATCATGCAATTCGGATTCCTATAGCAAAAGATATTAAGGAAACACTAAAAACATGCAATCTGTAAATTCACTTCAGATCACTGCACATAGTCTGACTTCAACAGACAAAACAGATGTGTTACTCACTGATTTAGCAAAAATAATATAAAGCAACATTGAACATCAGAATTTCAGGAATACATAGAATTTTGTTTCATGGCAAACGGAGCTACAGAGAGAAAATAAAGCCATAATCAACACAAACTGTACAAACTGAAATTCAGCAGTTCCAGGAAATCGGCACAGTGCACATAAGGCAGTTTCAACAGGGAATACGAGCACTTTACTCACAGAATTTGCCAAAATAGTATAAAACAACCTTGTACATTTATGTCTCAGGAAAACACAGAAAGTTGAATCATGCCAATCGGAGTTATATAACGAAAATAAAGCTAAAATTATCACAACCTGTACAATCTGAAATTCAGCAGTTCAAGAAAAATCGGCACAATGCACATAAGGCAGTTTCAATAGGGAATATGAGCACTTTACTCACGGAATTTTCCAAAATAATGTAAAACAACCTTGTACACCTATATCTCAGGAAAACACAGAAAGTTGAATTATGCCAATCGGAGTTATATAACGGAAGTTATGCCATAATTACCATAAACAGTCAATTCTGAAAATACAGCAGCTTACCAATTTCGACTCAATCACATGTATTTTCATATTTCTACCAATCTTTTAACCTAAAAGCAATTTCTTACACCAATATCATATACATTCATGTCTCAACAATAATTTCAGTAATAATACAACCTAGGATCAAATTCATCTACCATACATCCTATATAAATTTCGAACCGACATTTAGGGTTTAGTTGTTACCCTGTTTGCAGTGAAACCAACTGAGGCAATTAACTCGGAATGGAGAAGAATGAAGCAGAGTCTGAATGAATGAAAGTGAGGGAGAGAAAGTTAAGAATTTCGGCTGCACTCGAGCTCCACACAATGGAATGGCCGAAATTTTAACCCTAATAGAGATGAAGAGATTGCCTTGGAGTGAAACTTGGAAAGTGGAAGAGATTAAGGAGAGATTTTCTCCTTAGGTTAAGGATTCCTAATTTTTTTGAATTGGTCAACTGAAAAATGGGATATTTATCATGGATTTTCGGAATTCCAACCTTCCCAACACAAAAATAAAAAGGCACAAAAAAAAAAATTTAAGCCAGGTAAGGTTCGAACTCTAGACCACTAGCTATTAGTCAGGACTATCTACCGCTAGGCCAAAGCCTACGAATTGTTATAAGCATACAAAACATCGGTTAAATGCAAAAATGCTCACTCATATGCACACATCACAACATAACTAAGTCAACTTATATCTGGGGCGTTACACTATATACACGATAATCTAGAAAAATACAACCGCCTAGGATACACGATTAATTCTATTAAAATACAAATAAAATTAAAAATAAAAATAAATATAAATAAAAGCTGCAAAACAAAGGTTAGCACAATTTATACGGCACGCCACAATTAGGACTCAAATAGACAGAATTAGGAAATCAAGAATCGGGGGCATGCATTTAGGGGGGTAACCGGGTTGGCTCGGCTAACCGGCCCGGTTAGACCTGGAAAATATTTTGAAACGTCCCTGTATTTTTGGTTTTGTGGGAAAAATCATTTTGAAGACAATTTTTCCAGTTTACATGCATTTTTATATATTTAAGTGGGTCGGTTTTCAGGAGGAATAGGTCTCCGTCGTTGAATTGTTCTAAATGCAATTTCACTAAAAATTGAATCTATGGTCGTGATGCACACAACAAAATTCATTTTGATGATTTTTGGAATTTTCTAATTTTTGGAATTTTTTTTTTTTTTGGGAATGAAACTGAAATTCTGATTCTGGAACTGGGATTACAGTAGTACGACTGTAGTTTACAGTCGTGCGACTGTAATCAGTCCAGGATCAGAATTCCGCCAAAAATAATTTTTAACCAAAAACTTGAGACAAATTAACTGGAAATTAAGAACAGTCGTACGACTGTATATACAGTCGTACGACTGTTCATGAAAACCAAGAACAGTCGTACGACTGTTCTTAATTTCCAGGAACAGAAATACGAAAATGCAGCAAAAATCGCACAAAGCTCACTTCGAACACCCAGAAAGCGAGGAAAAGTGTAAGGAAAAGAAGTGACTACCTTTTTAGAAGCTATTCCAAGTCGTTTTGACCCCTGGCATCGCTCCGATCCCAACAAATTCGCACTTTCCCCTTTGGAATAGAGGTTGAGAGCTTTTTGTCCAAAATCCAAATTGCTAGGGTTTCTGATGGTCTTAGTTCGAGTTCTTGATTTGGTTATGTAGTTAATTGATTAACCTAGGGATTTCTAACAAATTTTAAGCTTGATTTCGAGAGATTAAAGAAAATCCAAGGGGAAGAAATGAGTTTTCTTTTTGTGGTTTTTCTTTCTTTTCTCTTTCTCTCTCTAGATTTCTTTTCACCAGAAATCCCTCCCCCCTCTCTCTCTCCTTTCTTCTTCTTTTTTTTTCCTCCTTTTTTCTGCTTGCTTGCTGCAGAACCGGAGCAATTAATGCTCAACCTCTCTCTCCTCCATTTCTGCTGCAGAGGTATGGGCCTCTGCAGATTTCTCGACATTACAGTCGTACGACTGTAACAATAGTCGTACGACTATAGTTTTTTTTTTATTATTTTTTTTTTAAGTGTAGAAAATTCCGGCGCTTACAGATGTAATATAGGCCCATAGCAGTCCATTTTAATTTATTTAATCATGTTTTATATTCATTTGCATGTATGAATGTATGTTCCAATAGCTCATTCACCCGCTTTATGTATGTAAGCCGTTATAATTGAATCTAATAACCAAACGGAAATTAGTAAGTCGCTTAAAAGTGCTTCCCTCATCCAAAACCGAATCGAAGTGGGAATAGGCCAGTTGTAGACCATGCCCTCGCAGGATGCACTGGAGTATTGTCACTTTTATTGGGTTAGAGTATGGGATACTCTAACACTTGGATGGAGGTTTTGACTTAGCGTGGGTAGTAGGATTCTCCTGGCCCTAAGCACAGATGGGTAAGTGCCAACAAGCCCATCAAACCGAGAGTCCCTAGGTTGGGATTGGACGGCGTTCCTACCTAAATAATTAAGGTATAGTTGTACCAAACCCTCGTTTGGCTATATCTTAATGAAATATGGATCTCGGCCCATGAGCCCAACAACTCGGTTTAAATTAATAACTTGATTCATTATTAATTTTATATGGGAACAACAAAGCAAAGCCCTTTATTAACACTCTCAATGTTTTTCTGTGTAGAAACACCCAAATGGCAAACACAAATACCTTATCACTGCGATCAATTCTTGAAAAGGACAAGCTTTCCGGTCCTAACTTTTTAGACTGGTCTAGGAACTTGAGGATAGTTCTAAGACAAGAGTCAAAAGAGTATGTGCTGGAAAGGCCTGTGCCGGCTACGCCTCAGGGACATAATCCACTGGCTGCCCAGCTGGAGGAATACGAGGCGCACGTCAAGGACAACCGGGATGTGACATGCCTTATGTTGGCTTGCATGGTCCCCGAACTGCAAAAACAGTTTATGGACCATCAAGCCTATGCTATGATAACAACTCTTAATGAGATGTTTCAAGAGCAAGCTCGTCAGGAAAGGTACCTGACCAATAAGGCATTCCACTCTTGTAAGATGGGGGCCGGGACATCTGTGAGTGCGCACGTGCTCAAGATGAAGGGCTATTTGGATACTTTGGCCCGTCTCAGATCGCCTATCTCTTAAGAGTTGGCGGTGGACACAATCCTCGCGTCCTTGCCGGATTCTTATCATCAGTTCATCCTTAACTATAACATGCAAGGGATGAACCGCATTGTCAGTGAGCTGCATGGGATGCTTAAGCTTACTGAGCAGTCGATCAAGAAGACTCCACCGGTGCTGCTGGTTAACAAGGGGAACGCTCCTCTTGCTAAGGGTAAGGCCAAGGAAAAGGCCAAGGCTAAGGCCAAGAAGGCCAAAGCCAAGAAGGCCAAAGCCAAGAAGGCCAAGGCCCAACCCAAGGCCCAGCAGAAGGCAGGTCCTGAGGACGTCTGTTTCGGGTGCAGACAGGCGGGCCATTGGAAGAGATCGTGTCCCAAGCTGATGGGAGAGCAAAGAAGGGGCCAAGGTGCGTCCTCTTCAGGTATTTATGTTATAGATATTAACCTTACTGTTTCAACATCCTGGGTATTGGATACTGGATGTGGTTCTCACATTTGTTGCAATGTGCAGGGACTTAAGAACAGAAGGTTGCTGGGGTCGGGAGAGGTGGACTTGCGGGTCGGGAATGGAGCAAGGGTTGCTGCCATAGAGATCGGTGAATACCACCTAATGATGCCCAGCGGATTGGTTTTAATTTTAGAACATTGTTACTTTGTACCTGCTATGTGCAGGAATATTATCTCTGTATCAATGTTGGATATTTCTGGATTTGATTTTACTATTAAAAGTGGTCGAATTTCTATATCAAGAGAGGGATTATTTTATGGAGATGCTCTATTAAATAATGGCCTGTATGTCCTGGACTTAAATGAAGCCAATCATATCTATAACATAAACACGAAAAGGGTTAAGCCTAACGAACTTAATCCAGCCTACCTATGGCATTGTCGTCTCGGCCATATAAACGAGAAGCGCATAGCTAGGCTTCACAAAGCTGGAGTCCTAGGGTCATTTGACTTGGAGTCAATTGATACATGCGAATCATGTTTAAGAGGCAAGATGACAAAGGCGCCTTTTAGCAAAAAGGCTGAAAGGGCCACTGGCTTGTTGGACCTAATACATTCAGATGTATGTGGACCTATGAGCGTAGCGACCAGAGGTGGGCATCTGTACTTCGTCACGTTCACGGATGATTTCAGCAGATATGGCTATGTCTATCTGATGAAACACAAGTCCGAGACCCTTGATAGGTTCAAGGAATTTAGGAACGAGGTACAGAACCAGCTAGGCAGGAATATCAAAGCCCTTCGGTCGGACCGAGGTGGTGAGTATATGAGCCTAGAGTTTGACTCATACTTGAGAGAGCATGGAATAGTTCCACAGCTCACTCCTCCTGGAACACCACAATGGAATGGGGTGTCTGAATGGAGGAATAGGACTTTGTTGGACATGGTCCGCTCAGTGATGAGTCAAGCATCTCTCCCAATTAGCTTCTGGGGACACGCCCTCGAGACAGCAGCTCTCATATTAAACAATACTCCGACTAAGGCAGTGGAAAAGACCCCATATCAGATATGGACGGGCAAGGAGCCCAACGTGTCTTTCCTAAGGATTTGGGGATGCGAAGCACATGTCAAGAAATTAACTAGTGGCAAGCTAGAGCCCAAAACCGATAAATGCCTGTTGTGGGCTACCCTAGGGAAACCAAAGGGTATTACTTCTACAACCCCGCCGAGAACAAGGTGTTCGTGGCAAGGAAGGGGGTCTTTCTGGAAAAGGAGTTCCTTTCCAAGAAAGATAGTGGGAGCAACGTTGAACTCAGGGAAGTTCAAGGTCCACAAGCTCCTAAAGAGGATAGCTCGGAGGCCCAGGTGGAGCTTCCACAAGTGGAGGCACCGACCCAGGCCACACAAGAACCCAGAAGGTCTGGTAAGGATCGTCGGGAACCGGAGAGGTATGGTTTCCTCGTCACCGATGATCAAACTCTTCTCATCTGGGATGAAGAAGAACCAAAAACCTACCAGGAGGCTATGGCTAGCCCACAGTCTGTGAATTGGCGTAAAGCTATGGAGGCAGAAATGCAATCTATGTACGATAATCAAGTTTGGAACTCGGTTGATCCACCTCCGAGTGCTAAGGTAATAGGTTGCAAGTGGTGCTATAAGCTAAAAGCTGATAATACCTTCAAGGGGCGTCTGGTTGCGAAAGGTTTCAGACAAGTCCATGGGATAGACTATGATGAAACTTTCTCACCAGTAGCCATGCTCAAGTCCATCAGGATACTGCTGGCCATAGCCGCATGGTATGACTATGAGGTATGGCAGATGGATGTCAAAACCGCTTTCCTTAATGGGAAGCTACTCGAGGATGTGTACATGACACAACCTGAGGGTTTTGTCGATCCTAAGTATCCGGGAAGGGTATGCAAACTTCAAAGGTCCATTTATGGACTGAAGCAAGCATCCCGTAGTTGGAACCTAAGATTCAATGAGGCTATAAAGGAATATGGCTTCATACAGAATCTGGATGAGCCTTGTGTGTATAAGAGGACTAGTGGGAGCATTGTCACATTTTTGGTACTTTATGTAGACGACATCCTACTCATTGGAAGTGACATACCTACACTGCAAGGGGTAAAGCAGTGGCTGAGTAAGTGCTTCACAATGAAGGACTTAGGCGAAGCTGAGATGATCCTAGGGATCAGGATCTATAGGGATAGACCAAATCGGCTTCTGGGCCTAAGTCAGGCTTCGTACATTGACAAAGTTCTGAAAAGATTCAGCATGGACCGGGCCAAAAAAGGTTTCTTGCCAATGGGCCATGGGCTGAAACTTAGTAAGAAGAACTGTCCTAAAACAAGGGAGGACAGGGAGAACATGAAATTGGTTCCATATGCTTTGGCCATTGGATCAATCATGTACTCCATGTTATGTACGAGACCTGATGTCGCCTTTGCACTAAGTATGACGAGCCGATACCAGCAGGATCCCGGGGAGGATCACTGGAAAGCTGTCAAGGCGATCCTCAAGTACCTTAACCGGACTAAGGATAGCTTCTTGGTGTATGGTGGTCAGGAAGTGCTATCAGTTACTGGGTATACTGATGCAAGCTTCTAGACAGACCAAGATGAGTACCAATCGCAGTCGGGGTATGTATTCTTGCTAAATGGTGGTGCTGTAAGCTGGAGGAGCTCAAAGCAACCAACCATAGCGGACTCTACAACAGAAGCTGAGTACATCGCTGTGTGTGATGCAGCTAAGGAAGCTGTGTGGATGAAGAAGTTTATCACTGAGTTGGGAGTAGTACCAACTATCCAGGACCCAGTCGATATCTTCTGTGACAACAATAGGGCCGTCGCACAAGCTAAGGAGCCCCGGTCACACAAGAACATAAAAGCACGTGCTCAGAAAGTTTCACCTCATACGAGAAATCACGGAGAGAGGTGACATTGCATTGCACAGAGTGGACACCAAGGATAATGTCGCAGATCCATTGACCAAGGCGCTGGCCCATGCCTAGTTGGAACTAGTGCAAGTGGGAGATTGTTGGAAATGCCCTAGTCCCGAGGCATTGGTCCTTGTATTTGCACTATACATTTATTGGATTTATGTGTTGTACTCATTTGTGTCATTAACAAAGGCATCAATTCATTTATTATATCTATCTTGTGCAATATATTAAATGAAGTATCCAATGGACATATCTATATCCATGACGACCAGTGTCATGCACTTAGTAGTAAGACCATGGATAGGGTAAACGATATGACCATAAATAGATCCGTAGTCTGTTCCAGTCATGGGAATGAATGGAAAAATAGACTATCATTAACCTAGTTGTATGGCGGTGTCTTACCGGTCATTGGACATGGAATGTCAACCAAGTTAATGGGTACATGCCTGGGAGCATAGTACTGTGTAGATCCACTGAACGAGTAATCCACATGGTATGGTATCACAATGGATTCTCGTGTAGTACTTGTATGGATCCTTTGACCTGACCATATGATGGTGTTACATGTGAAGTCGCATACTTAGGGGTACGCCTAAAGGGCCTGTAATAGGGTGCCAAGTATGGGTGCTTTCGGGTATGTCTCTGAACATGGTAATACTATGGATATGTAGAAGGGATTTGTCACTCAGTAACCCACTGAGAAGATATCACCGGCCACTTGATGAATGTGACTGATAAGAGTGTGGCCACACCCAAACAAGTTGGAACTTGTTTGTGAGCATCAGTACATTCGGGATCAAGTTAATGTCCGGACACAAAAGATGGTGATCAATCCATGCCTCTGTGTTGGACACCGATATCAATGACATGGGATGTACAAGTTTAAACTACAGGGCTATGATATCAGTTAGACTGCCATCTCCATCTTAATTGGGGGCTGCAGTGGCTTGCTAGAGCCCAACTGCAGTCTGCAGGCCAAAGGCCCGCTGCCAACATAAAGATGGGCCCACAGGATCGTACACATAGAACGATAGAATGCAGACTTAAGGAATCACATGTATACTTGGAGTATACACAGTGGAGGGAGAAGCATGTATATATTAATTATATTATAAAGATCAATTGGATTGGTCATAATAATAAAATTAATATATTCTATTGGCTCTTCATAATTAATTGGATTAATTATGACATTATTTCCTAGGTGGAAATATTCATATGTATGGGTTTACATATGAATTTATTTTGTGTAGATTTAATTTTAATTTGATGGATTAAATTAATTGTCAAACTAATTTTAATTTGGATGTAAATAATATATTATTTGGAGTAATATATTACATACATGGGTATATTAAAATTGGGCTTGAAATTAATTTAAACCAGAATAATTAAAATTAGACTGGGCCTAAATTAAAACATGGAAGCCTGCACAGAATAGACAGGAGCCAAGATGGGCCTGAATTCTCTTAAGGAATTCGGCCAACCCTAGGTATAAATACATAGGGTTAGAGATTTCGGCTAAGCTAATGCTTAGTGCCTCCTAACCGAATTCTCCAGCTCCTCCCTTCCATTGTTCCGTTTTTCAGACGCTAGCACGGGTTGCATTCGCCAAGCGTTTGTGTACGTGAGAGTGGAGGAATTCTAAATTGAATTCTGCAGTCATCATCCATCTCTAGAAAGAGATTTTTCTGGTAAGAAATTTAATCCCTTTCTATTTAATTTTAAGTTTTTCAATTTCCACTTCAATTGCTCCTGGGACTGGATTTGAGGAAATCACCGCGTTCTTCAGCTTTTATCGGGTGATTTCCGGTGACAAATCCCAACAAAAGGTTCTTTAGTCATTTTACCTTATAAACAAGACTCGCATATCAAGTGACTCCATCTCAAATGATCCTAGGATTCAAGCTATGTGAAGCTTAACTATGCGCTTCTTGTTTATGTGGCCTAAATGACAATGCCAAAGGTAAACCGGATTAAGTTCGTTAGGCTTAACCCTTTAAGTATGTATATTATAGACATGATTAGTTTCATTTAGATCCAGGATATAAAAGACATTATTTAACAGAGCTACTCCATAAAATAATTCTTTTCTAGATAAACCCTTTTTACTATTACCAATAGTAAATGTACATCCAGAAATATCCAAAACTGAAACAGAAATAATATTCCTATACAAAACAGGTACAAAATAACATAGTTTCAGTAACAAAACTAATCTACTAGGCATCATAAGCTAGTCTTGCTGATCTCTATGGCAGCAACGCTTGCTCCATTTCTGACCTGCAAGTCCATTTGTCCCGATCCCAGTGATCTCCTATTCTTAAGTCCCTGCACATTACAACAAATGTGAGAAACACATCTAGTATCCAATACATAAGATGTTGAAACAGAGGTTAATGTCTATGACATATATACCTGATGAAGACATGCCCTGCGTCTTCCTTTTCTCTCCCAAAAGCTTGGGACATAATCTTTTCCAATGTCTAGTCAGCTTACAACCAAAGCTGACATCCTTGGAACGGGTCTTGGGCTGGGCTTTGGCAGTTTAGCCTTGGCTTCCTTAGGCTTGGCCTTAGCCTTTGCCTTGCCTTTAGCAAGAGGAGGTTTCCCCTTGTTAACCTCAAGTACCGGTAGAGTCTTCTTGATCGACAGTTCAGCAAGCTGAAGCATCCAATGCAGCTCACTAACAGTACGGTCCATCCCTTGCTTATAAAAGTTTAGGATGAATTGATCATAAGAATTCGGTAAAGAAGCCAGGATCGTGCTAACCGCCAGCCCCCGTGAGATAGGCATTCCGAAACGGGCTAAATTATCCAAATAGCCCTTCATCTTGAGCACGTGTGCACTCACAGATGTCCCGGCTCCCATCTTACAGCTGCGGAATGCCTTGTGGATCAGATACCTTTCCTGATAAGCTTGCTCATAAAACATCTCATTAAGAGTTGTCATCATAGCAAAGGCCTGATGATCCATGAACTGCTTTTGCAATTCAGGAACCATACTAGCCAACATCAGGCATGTCACATCCCGGTTATCTTTTACATGTACCAAGTATTCCTCTAGCTGGGTAGCCGGTGGATTACTTCCCGTTGGCACAGCCGGTACAGGCTTTTCGAGCACATACTCTTTAGACTCTTGTCTTAGAACTTTCCTTAAGTTCATAGACGAGTCCCAAAAGTTAGGGCCAGAAAGCTTGTCCCATTCCAAGAAAGATCACAGTGATAAAGTATCATTCGTAGCCATTGGTTTCTACACAGAAAAATTTACGAGTGTTAATAAAGGACTTAACTTGTTCTTCCCATATTATAATTAATAATGAATCATGTTATTAATTAACTCGAGTTGTTGGCTCATGGGCCGAGATCCATATTATATCAAGATATAGCCAGACAAGGGCCTGGAAAAACTATATCCCAATTTTTAGGTAGGAACACCGTGCAATCCCAACCTAGGGACTCTCGGTTTGATGGGTCTGTTGGCATTTAACCATCTGTGCTTAGGGCCAGGAACATCCTACTGCCCACGCTAAGTCCAAACCTCCATCCAAGTGTCAGAGTAACCAATACTCCAACCCAATACAAAATGACGATGCTCCAGTGCGTCCAGCGAGAGCTGGTCTACAACTGGCCCATCCCCACTTCGAGTAGGTTTTGAATGAGGGAAGCACTTTTAAGAGACTTAGTAATTACCTTTTGGTTATTAGATTCATTTAATAACTGCTTAGATGCATAGGCGGGTGAAATAGGGTTAGTACATACATTCTCACATGTAAATAAATCAAGCATAATTAAATAAAAATGAAATGCTATGGGCCAAAATTTACATCCTAATATCATTCTAGTAAACCTATACTAGAACAGCATCAGGTCGGCCGCATCCGCATATTTCTAGCATGCCAATCCAATCGGCTGCTTCTTTACATAATTTTACAATAAATGAATAAAATAAAATTATACAAAAAGAAAACGGCGCGCAGGCCGTAATTCCCAAAAGAATATTACAACCCAAATAAATAAGACCCTATAACATCCATTCATGCATTTAATCATACACACGTGTAAACCAATACATACAATTTATAAACATGTTAAATGCATGAATTAATCCCATTTCAATTATGTCTAGAGCCATTATTTTGAAATCGCCAAATTTAGGCCAATCATGGTTCTAAACCCGTGCGGGCTTTGGGCCTCCAACCAAGGCAAAATTACTCCCAATCCAATTGGGAAACCATGAATTCCAAAATTAGCCATCCGGGTAATCGTGCCAAGAAAACCCGAACCAATTTCAATTAACCGTATTAATTTTTCCAAAATTAATATCGCATGAACGAAAATAAATTTCATACATAAAACATGCACATAAAATTTCCAAAATTTAAACACGCACAATTTTAAAACCCCACGTGTATAAAAATTACCAAAATTTAAACACGCATAATTTTAAAATTAATTAAAATTTTAAAACCCGGATCGGCCCAAAAAAATCCCGCCAAATCCAAATTCGGGCTCAGCCCGATGCGCGGGGCAGCAACGACATGCTGCTGGCGTGCAGCAGCTGCTGCCTGTGGCGCCCAGCACCGCAGGCAGTGGCTGCTACCCCCATTTCGACCCGAAACAATCCGTGATTTTTCCGAAAGAAAAAGCAACATGAAATTAAATCACCAAGAAATAAAATCATGCAATGGAAAAATAAATCTAGCATAAACCTATATGCAAAAAAATAAATTTCCATAAATGATTCACAAATAGAAAATTAAATAAAACATAAACCATATGCAAATAATTTTCAATAAGTAAAATCCAAGGGAAAAAATCACCAAACCCCAAAACCAAAAATAAATCCCGTCCACAAAATCTCCAATTTTTGGACACGGGATTCACCGAGTTAAAGATTACCACGGATCAAAAGCCCGCTCTGATACCACTGATGGGATTCGTCACGGGAAACCGACCAATAAAAGCGAAAATACGCGTCGATTTCCTCGAATCCAGTCCCAGGAGCTTAAGATGTGGAAATAAAAAACTTAAAACCATAAAGAGAAGTTCAGAAATTAACCCGGCAAATCTCTTAAAGAGACGGATGCGCGAACTGCAGGAATCGAAGCCGACTCCCTCCAACATCACGTACAGGAACGACTCTCAGACCGAAACCCGTGCTAGCGACCCGGATTATCAAGAAGAGAGGGAGAGAGAGGGGCTGCCCACTTAGAGAATATGGTTGTCCATATTTCTTTTCAAAAGAAAAAAAAAACTATCTTTCTAAAAGATAGGACCCATATCCTCAAGTGTGAGCACCCAATTTCTTTCCAAAAGAAAATAAGGTATATAAGTGGGCAACAAATCTTTCAAAGAAAGAAGGTATATACGGCCAAAATCTAAAATCATGGAAGTGGTGAAAAATATTCTCTTTAATATCAAATAAAGATGATGGTGAAAATAGAAGGAAAAGTCCAACTTTGCTATCTCATTTTCAACCTAACGACTCACACCATGAGTCATCACCTTATCATCATCATCTTTTGTCCAAAGATGACTCACCCTTCCAATCCCATATATATATTCGGCCAACAACAAAATGGTTGCCCCTTATTCTTAATTTTCACCAAGAAAAGTCAAGATAGGTTACAAAGTAGCAAAGTCCAACTTGGCTACTCCTAAGTCAAAGAATGACTCACCATTTTGTCCATATAATCCCACCATAAGTTTTGGCCATGACCATTTTTATTTTATGTCTAAACCCAATATTAATACCATTGATTTAATTAAATTCAAATGCAACTTCAATTTAACATGTGTGCTTATATATTACATCATATAATATATTACATACATTTAAATTAAAATTCATTTGACCTATTAATTTAATTAATGGATTAAATTAGACACACATAAAATGAAATACATGTAAACCTATACATGTAATAATATTTCCACCTAGGAAATAATCTCATAAATTAATTCATTGAATTAATTAAGAGAATGGCCAAAATAAATATTAATTATATTATTTTGATCAATCCAATTGACATATATAATATAATTAATGGATCTCTCTCTCTTCCACGTGTATACTCCAAGTATACACTAAACCCGACTAGTTAAAGTCCAGACATTCAATGTGTATGATCCGATGGGCCCGTCTTTATGTTGGCAGTGAGCTAATTCCCACAGACTGCAGGCGGGCTCTAGCAAGCCACTGCAGCCCCCAATTATGACAGAGATAGCAGTCAAACTGTCACTGTAGCCCTGTAGTTTGAACTTGTACATCCCATGTCATTGATATCAGTGTCCAACATAGAGGCATGGAAGTATCACCCTCTATTGTGTCCGGACATTTACTTGATCCCGAATGAACTGATTCTTACAAACAAGATCCAATCTTGTTTGGGTGCAGCCGCACAATTATCGGTAACATTCTTTAAGAAGCCGATGATATCATCTCAGTGAATCACTGAGTGACATTCCCTTTTGCATATCCATAGTACTGCCATGCTCACTGACACACCCGAACGTACCCGTACTTGGCACCCTTTTACAGGCCCATTGGGTGTACACCAAAGTGTGCCACTTCACATGCAACACCATCATATGGTCTGGTCGAAGGACTTATATAAGTACTACACGAGAATCATTTGTGATACTATACCATGTAGATTCCCGTTAAATGTATCGATCCAGTACCATGCCCTTTTTGCATGTACCAATTAACTTGGTTGACATCCCATGTTCTATGACCGGTAAGACACCGCCATACAACCAGGCTAATGATATTCTTTAGTTCCATTCATTCCCACGATTGGAACAAACTACGGATGACTTTATGGCCATATCATTTTCCCTATCCATCGTCTTACTGCCAAGTGCATGACACTTGACAACATGGACATGGATATGTCCATTGGATACTCTATTTCAAATATAGCATAAGACATATAATAAATAGATTAATGCCTTTATTTCCTTGAAACAAATTGTATAATACATAAAGTTTACATTAATGTACAAATGTATTATACAAACACAAGGACCAATGCCTTAGGACTAGGGCATTTCCAACATAGTAGAGTTGGGCCAAGGCTGCATGAGCCCAATTTAGAGTCCTCACAGACACTAGGTCGATCAGTGAAGGCAACACAGCCAGATTCAGACTACTCCGGCCCGTGGGAAAAAGGATAGTGGAGAGAGCATGCAACAGGAAGGCTCTAGCGTACTTCCTCTCATCAGTGGCATTAAAGGTAGTCCCTTCTAGGAGCGCACGCTGCCACCCAGGCCAGTACTCACGAATACTCCTACACTGAATCCGGCTATTTGGGGAATCAATCCCAATAAGCATGGATACTAACTCCTGACGATAGCCACCATACATGAAGACCTGATTGAAGTGGATCGTCTGACTGGAGAAAGAATGACCAATGATGGCGACGATATCCTCAGGGATCACCGTATACTCTCCAGAGGGGAGATGAAATGTGTGGGTGGAGTCCATCCACCTCTCTAAAAGTGCAGCCAAAATCCCTCGACTCATACGAGGAGTAGTGACGGACATACTACGAACTAGCCGGTGCAAGGCAGTGGAGTTCATGATATCCTTCACTCCTTGGGGAAGATGCCTATACCACTGCAAGGCCTCTGTAATCGATCCGCTGCCACGATGGTCGAATCTCGACTGTAAAATCAACAATCAAGGAGTTTATAAGCTTTTTTAGAATACATATATATCATAAAAATCAAGGAAACACCATCGAAATCGTAAAAAACCAACCCGCCTCGAATCTGTGGGCTATAGCCGCCCAGCCATGGGGTCACAGCTACGTGGCTGTAACCCTCATGATCATAGCCACGTGGCTGTGATCATCCATGGGGAGACTGTAGCTGCAAATTTCGGCCAACTTTGATTTTTCTCATTTTTTTTCGGTTAAATCTTGTCCTAACTCAAACCAAATCAACAACTAAACATCCTAGCGGCATATTCTACTCAGATCATGCACCAATATCACATATTTTCTCTAATTTTGCAGAAATTCCAAACTTGGAAAAAGTCAAGAAATTTGAGAAAACTAACCGGATTTGTGTAAGCATGGGACGAAATTTGGAGTTGGATAGGCACTAGGGCATCGATCTTCACTCTGTAATATTCATCTTCCTCCTTTAATCCATATATACACTCTAGGGGTTCAAATTCCAGAGTAAAGTTTCCCTCTAGAGTGGAAAACCACGTTTGAAAGGTGGGTTGAGCAGCGGGAACGGGCCGGAGGACTCTATGCATCTTTTGCCTCATGATTTTAGGTTCAGGAGAAGAAAATCACTGAAGAAAGGAGGAGTTTTCAGCTGAAATGGGAGAGGATGAGGCTGCCTTCATTTTATGGTGGTTTTAACACATTCTTTACCCATTACTACAGCTGAGCGGCTATAGTTTCAAATCACTACAGCCGCACGACTATAGTGCTACAGCCGCTCGGCTGTAGCTTAACTTTCTTGAAAAATTTTCTTCTTTTTCCTTTCCAAAACTTGTTTTGTGTCTATTTGACCCCGAGAAAGGAGTTTCTATGTCTTTTAGGTATCAAAAGGCAAGATACTTAGCCCGTATTCATTCTTGATCGAAGAAGCAAAAATTTTTGTTTCTAAAATTATCGATCAAGGAACGAATACGCGCCCGAAACGACTCTAAAACGTCAAGTGTTGATCAAGCTCCTTAAACCATCAAAGCATCTTTCCCCCAGCTACATGAGCTTCACGGGGAACACAATTATCCTTTCCTTCAGTGACACAAGCTCCACTAGAAGTGAAATGACCAAAATGCCCTTCTATCAGTAACCGCACTATCGGATGGCCAAAACACCCTTCCTTTAGCGACACGAGCTATATGGAAGATCAAATCACAAAATATTTCTTTCCTTAGTGACATAGGCTCCATTAGGGGTGAAATGACCAAAATACCCTTTTGTTGACCACCAAGTTACCAAATGACCAAAATACCCTTTTCCCATCAAAAGGGAATACCAAATCACTGAAACCCATTTCTTTTCGTGACATAGGCACCACGAAAGACCAAATGACCAAAGTACCCTTACTCCAAGGAATGCCAACTTCCCAAGTTGCAAAATTACCAAAATACCCTTTCGTTTCATAAGCATCAAATGACAAGGAGAATTCAATACGGGCAAGTCCTCACTTCGCAATGGACTCGAAGCATATCCCTGGCAAATCAAACTGATCTGGGCAAAGTCCTCTGCTTTGCAATGGAGTCTAAGCACGACCCTGGAAAACATCAAATTAATTTGGGCAAAGTCCTATGCTTAGTAACGGAGTCGAAGTAAGGCCCTCAAGAATCAAACCAACCTAAGCAAGACCACTGTCTCGCAAAAGCAACCGAGACAAGTCCCTACAGACATCAAAACAAGTCAACGTAAGGAGAACCCCCAAGTACATTCTCTTTTCCATCTCACCGTGCTCCCTATCGCAGGGCCAAACTCGATTCGGGCACAAGCACATGTTCAAGTCGACTTTGGTCACACGAGGGGCAACCTGTGAGCACTAGGTTTTTTTCCAACCTCTATGATGAAAGTCATTGATGCCTTTTTCACGGATAAGCGTGAAGCAGATTTGGACCGACTGGGATAATGTCAGAAATGTCTTGGATGACCCAAATATGTGTGACAAGTCTTCGTACGGAGCCCCGAAGGAATTCGAGTGAGTATTTAATAGAACCAAAGAAAAGGAACAAAAACAAGGAAAATAGGCAAGTTTGGATGCTACAGCCGCTCAGCTGTAGCGTCCTACAGCCGCTTGACTATAGTACAGTCGCTCGGCTGTAGGCCACTACAGCCTCGCGGCTGTAATCACTAGACTTCCTTTTTTTACCGAAAATCAACATTTAATTCCGATTTTTAGCCAAAAATGGGAGCTATAAAAGTCTCATATCCGGGATTAGGGAAAACAAAACAGAATGAGAGGCAGAAAATTAGAGATTTTGGAGAGAAAAACAAACAAAAATAACACAGATTTAGGGATTTTCTCAGGGTTCTCAAGAAAAATAAAAGAGTTTGATCTAAAAATAAAAAAAATTCAACGAAACACATAGAAACTGTTGTAGGGCGTTGTTAAATCATCACCACTCACTCAATCTCCCTCGAGGGGTTCCGTTCGAGCTTCAGAGATCGCGTATTTTTAGGGTTGTTCGTGACTGCAAGACGCTTTCCTGCATCTAAATCCATCCTTTGTGATCCAAACACTAGAACACAGACCAGGTAACATTCTGAGAAGCCTTAAAAATCCATTTTTGTTCATTCTGGGTGTTGTTTCTTGATGTCTATTTTGATTTTTTATGAATTTGAAAGCGGTTTTGATTACAGCTGCCTCGATTAAGATCACAGTCGCCCGTCTGTAACCCACAACCGCGCGGTTATGACCTATAGTCGCCCAGCTGTAATCTTCTGATTACAGTCGCTCAACTATAATCTCTAGGACAGAAGCTCTAAATGCCCCAAAATCGACCGATAACGCTTCCGTTTTTCGATTAAATGTTCTTTATTTTTATTATCGGCCCAATTACATCCCTATGTGCTTAGATTCCTGGT
This sequence comes from Euphorbia tirucalli, assembly GCA_039660915.1. Classification (NCBI taxonomy): domain Eukaryota; kingdom Viridiplantae; phylum Streptophyta; class Magnoliopsida; order Malpighiales; family Euphorbiaceae; genus Euphorbia; species Euphorbia tirucalli. The sequence goes on along the minus strand of CM077636.1, from coordinate 34,938,806 downwards.
TTTCTGATTTTTGATTGACCGATGTAATTTAAAGTTTGGTGATTTTGAGGGATTAGGGAATTCCAGATTTGATTCGATCCATTTCAGATCCGTTTTGTTGATTTTAGTACATTTCCAGAAATCCCAGATCCCCCAAAATTATTAAATTTGCAAAGCGGTTTTCAAAAATACTAGAAAAGAATATTGGAATCAATTCTGGAGCACTACAGCCGCTCGGCTATAGGTGTTACAGCAGCCCAGCTATGTTACAGCCACTCAGCTATAGTTCAGGGGGTAGAATTACAGTTTTGCCCTTTTAGACCCCAAACTTGTAATTTTACACCCTTTTCCTATTCAAAACTGAATTTTGACGTGTTTACATTCTTTATGGACCCTAAATGAATGTTTAACTTAGGCCCACACATGAACAGGACCCCCGGGCCCCGGGATATCCGGCCCACTAAAGTTAGAAAAATGCATGTAAATGAGCCAAACCATTTTCAAAATTGGTTTTTCACCCATAAAACCTACAGGGCGTTTCAAAAAACCGTTTTCCAGGTCTAACCGATCCGACTAGTCGGGTCGACCCGGTTATCCCCCTAAATGCATGTCCCCTCTCCTACAAATCCCTATTCTGTCCTATTTGAGTCTTTTGTATGCCTTGATTATTTGTGCTAACCGTATGTGGATGCAGCTTTTATTTTTGCTATTTTTCATTTTTAATGTACTTAATAGATTATCTCATGTAATTAGGCGATTGTAATTTCTTAGATTATCATGTATAGTAGGCGGTTGTAAATGGTGAGGATGAGAGTTTTCTTTTTCTTGGGTTGTATAATTTGGCCTCTGATTTACTTTTCCGCACTTTATTTTAATATTTATATTTATGTCATTTGCATGAGCATCGATTAGTAATTAAAAGAAGATAAAATGAGTAGAATTAAGTGAATGCAACATTACGTTACTAAATAATAATTGAAAATAAATAAGGATTAGTAGATATGTTGCCCAAACCTCGAATCTCTGGATTAGGTGGTGCATCTACACTTGGTAGGAGCTATACCGGAATTTCCCGGATGAGCTGATATGGGTGGCGACTCTGTATCTAATCTTGAAATTCTTGTTTCGAGAACTTTAAGTTAAATTGGGATTTTCCAAAAAACCTATTTTCCAAAATTCACACTTCATCATTAAAATTAAGTTTCTATGAAAAGGGTTTTCTTCAATAAAGTGAAAGGTTTTCTTAAAGAAAAGTAAAATTCGTTTTCAAAACCCCAACATCACACATCACTTAAAAAAGAAAATCCCCGGTTCCCGCTTGGCTGCACGTTCCGTAAAAAGGTCGACCGCTCACAGACGGAAGGTCCAGAATGTTTGTCGACCATAGGGACTTGAACAAATCATGCCTAAAAGACAACTTCCCCTTACCTTGTTGGGATTTTTCACTGGAAATCACCCCATTAAAGCGGAAGAACGCGGTGATTTCCTCAAATCGTGCCCAGGAGCAATTGATATGAAAATTGTAAAATCAAAAATATTAACAACAAAGAAAAGATTTCACACCTGTGATATATCTCTTCTAGAGATGGATGCAGAAATCAAAGTAAATTCCCTCTGCGTTCATGTACACGAATGGCTAATGAACACAACCCGTGCTAGCGTTGGAATCAAAAATTTTTATGAGAGGAAAGGCTGAAAATTTTAGCTCCCTTGGTCTAATTCTCCTTCGTCGAATTGCCCTAGGTATTATAACTAGGGTTGGCCAAAATTCTTAGCCCAAGACTTGGCCCAATCCCTTTCATTTATTTTATGAGGGCTTTTCTTCTTTTAGAGCCCAGTCCAAAATTAATCCCCTTGGTCCAGTTAATTATCAAACTTAATTTTATTTAACATGTATTCTAAACATATTATTCCAAATAATATATTAGATACATTTAAATTTAAATTAATTTGATCAATTAATTTTACCATAGGATTAATTTTGACTTTCATAAAATAAAGATACATGTAAACCTATACAAGTGAAATATTTCTACCTAGGAAATAATCTCATAAATTAATTTAGTTAATTATGAGAAGGCCAATAAAAATATTAATATTTATATTATGATTAATCCAATTGATCTTTATAATATAATTAATATAATCCTCTCTCGCCGATGTGTATACTCCAAGTATACAGGTGATTCCTTAAGTCCGTGTTCAGACGTTCAATGTGTACAATCCTGTGGGCCCATCTTTCTATTGGCAGTGGGCCTATGGCCCATAGACTACAAGCGGGCTCTAGCAAGCCACTGCAGCCCCTAATTAAGATGGAGATGGTAGTCCAACTGAAATCATAACCCTGTAGTTTAAACTTGTATATCCCATGTCATCGATATCGGTGTCCAACACGGAGGCATGGATTGATCACCCTCTTTTGTGTCCGGACATTTACTTGATCCCGAATGTACCGATGCTCACAAACAAGTTAAAACTTGTTTGGGTGCGGCCACACTCTTATCAGTCACATTCATCAAGAGGCCAGTGATATCTTCTCAGTGGACTATTGAGTGACAAATCCCTTCTGCATATCCATAGCACTGCCATGCTTATTGACATACCCGAAAGTACCCATACTTGGTACCCTTTTACAGGCCCTTTAGGCATACCCTTAAGTATGCGACCTCGCATGCAGCACCATCATAAGGTCAGGTCAAAGGATCCATACAAGTACTAAACGAGAATCACTTGTGATACTTTACCATGTGGATTTCTCGTTTAGTGGATCTATCCAGTACCATGCCCCTTTTGCATGTACCAATTAATTTGGTTGATATGCCATGTCTAATGGTCGGTAAGACACCGCCATAAAACTATATTAATGATAGTCTACGGTTCCATTCATTCCCATGACTGGAACATGTTGGTCTGTTAATTGGCTGACTTGACCAAGATCCACAACTTATCAATGACTGGCCAAACTAGGGCTCGCTGACCAACCATTGATTCGTTTGGTAGGACAACCTATCCAATCCTTCCATGAAGGACTCTTGGTTTGATGGGCTTATTGACACTTTACCCATCTGTGCTTAGTGCCCGCTCTGAGCTAATGCTACCCATGTTGAGTCAAACCACCATTCACATGTTAACCATACCAAGTATCCTAACCCTCGACGGCCCACTGAATACTACAATGTACCTAATTAGGGCATGGCGCACATTATAGCATCAATGGGAGGAAGAAGTGTGAATGTGGGAAGCACTTTTAAATGACTCAATATTTTAATTACCGAATTAAAATTAAGTGATACGGCTTAGCATGCAAAAACACGGGTAATAATTTGGTGATCCATATATCCATATTATATGACAAATGCAATAGCATACTTAATTTAAAATAAATGAGATCCTATGGGCCTTTAAATACAACCTAATGAAAAACTAGATATCCTATCTAATTCTTCATGGGCCGGACTGCAATCCTTCTTAGGCTCTCACCATAGGCTTGCTCCATCTGGGCCTTCTTCCATACTTGATGCAATTACAACAATTTTGTAAAATAAAATCTATTCTAAAATTACATCAAAATAAAAATAAAAAATGACACGCAGGCCATATTTCCCAAAATTAAATTACAACCGATAATAATTTAGGGCCCATAAAACTCAACTTCACATTTCAAACAAAGTACCTGTCGTGCACATACATACCAATATGATGCATAATCATGGCATTCCAAATTATAAATACAAATGTTAAGCCGAGTTACTTAGGGTGAAATCACCAATTTTAACAAATGTGACTAAGGCCCATAAATGCCTAATGGATAACATCCATAAATGCAAAATTAATAATTTTGCTCCCACTTGAATTTGGGTTGTCACAAATTTAAAATTTAGCTCTTCCAATTTTAACCGGTGTCACGGTTTATTGGGGCAATTTCAAAAAGTCCATATTCAATTTAATATGCAAACAATAAAATTAAACATGCATGCCAACAAAATAAACAATTTAAATACAAATTAATTTAAAAAAATTTAATTTAATTTACATTAGGGCCCGGAATAAAAATACCCACAAAATCCAAAACCGAACCCAAAACCCGCGCAGGGCTGCTGTCCCGACGGGACAGCAGTGCTGCTGAGTGGCAGCCTGCCGCTGCAGCCAGCTGCTGCCGTAGCTGCTTACTGCGGCCAACAGCAGATGGAATCGCAGAATTGGGATTCCATCTTTTGCCCAAAACTCTATTATTATTTTTTTTTCAATCATTAAAAAATTCCAGCCATCAAGACAAAAAGAAATAAATAAAACAACTATTTTTTATGGAAACCAATTGGGGAAGAATAATCAAAAACCCCAATCCAAAAATTCTAGGGTTTATCAAAACCATAAACAAATTGAATACAAACCCTAAAATCACAAACTTGAAACCCATTCTTTGTTCAAGAACGCTTTCAAGAACCAATTCTAATCAATCTAATGGACAAAACCTAGGCTCTGATACCACTGTTGGGATTTGTCATTGGAAAAATAACGTGGCACAGTGGAAAATACACCGTTTAAAATTTCCTAGAATCCACCTATCGTGTCCAATTACCATTGATTAGAATAAAAATAATTTGAATCAAGAGAGATTAACTCACCGGATTCATCTCTTCTAGAGGCTACTACAGAATCGTTTCTTGAAACTGCGATCTCCAAAGTTTGGTGCACGACCAACTATTAAGTGGGAACCGGTGCTAGCCGAAGATGCAAAGGAATGGAGGCTTAATGCTGGGATTTTCGGATGATTTGGGGCTGCTCTTGGTGGTTGAAATTTCCAGCAATTAATTAGGGCTGAATAATAGTTTTATTCCTTAAGTGTGCCCTTATATAGACAACTTGTCTAATTGGGTTTTAATTAGGTTAATTAAACCCAAGCCCACTAGGATTATAATTACATAAATAACTTTAATTAAATAGTATATACTATGTAATTTAATTCCATTTGGCTAAATTTAATTTCCCCTAAATAAAATTAAATCACACTTAAGTAAATACAATACATGTATTTAGTTTTCCTATTTAGGAAAATTATTTAATTAATTATTTACTTTATGTAATTCAATTAATTGATAAATTAATTAATGACATTATGTAAACTTATTAATTAAATTAAATTCAACCCCATGTTAATTAATTACCTTGACACCGAATGTCAACTAATTAATTAACGCATTCCTTCTAATGTACATTACATGTACAATTTCTATAATTTCCGGCTCAGCTGATCTATGTGCACGATCCTATGGGTCTGTCTTTATGTTGGCAGTAGTCCCAAGGCCCACAGACTGTAAGTGGGTTCTAGCAAACCATTATAGCCCCCAATTAAGACAGAGATGTAGCAGTCTTTAGAAGACACTCACTCGGTAGTAATCTCATAGTGTCCTTTGCCTAACGATATCAATATGAATAAACAAGAGGCATGGTGTCCGTCATCCTCTTTTATTGTTTATTATATTTCTTGATCTTGAGTTGACTGATTAATCAAATAAGCACCGACTTACTTGGGTATGGCCATACACTTATTAATCCCACTCATCAAGTGGCCAATGATATAATCTCGGTGTTACCCGAGTGGTAATTCCATCACTTCATCATCAATATTAACATGTTCACCGTTCCATCCAATCACACCCGTATTTAGCATCCTTTTACAGACCTTTTAGGTGTATGTCAAAGTGAATCAGATTCCATATTGATATTATAATGAAATATGGTCCGAGGACAAAAGAGACCAACTCAAGAAAGACCTATGATGCGACAACCATGTGGCTTTCTTATGCGGATCGATCCAGTCCCATGTCAACGACATGTACCTATATTCATAACTACTATACAAGTACTATGGCTAGTTAAGAACTGCCATACAGTCATCGAATATACAAGTCTGTGGTTTTATTTGTCCTGATGATTCCTACCAGACCTTCTAGGTCCTTGTGTGACCTGGGTCGGTGCTTCCTCCTGTGGAAGCTCCACCCGGGTCTCTGAGTTATCCTCTTCAGGAGCTTGTGAGCTTTGAACTTCCCTGAGTTCAACATTGCTCCCACTTTCTTTCTTGGAAATAAAATCCTTTTCAAGAAAGACCCCCTTCCTTGCCATGAACACCTTGTTCTCGGTGGGGTTGTAGAAGTAATACCCTTTGGTTTCCCTAGAGTAGCCCATAAAAGGCACTCATCAGTTTTGGGTTCTAGCTTACCCTCAGTCAATCTCTTGACATGTGTTTTGCATCCGCAAATCTGCAGGAAAGACACATTTTGCTCCTTACCCATCCATATCTGATATGGGGTCTTTTCCACTGCCTTAGACGGAGTATTATTCAAAATGAGAGTGGCTGTCTCAAGAGCATGTCCCTAGAGACTTATTGGGAGAGAGGCATGACTCATCATTGAGTAGACCATGTCCAACAGGGTCCTGTTCCTCCATGCAGACACCCAATTCCATTGTGGTGTTCCCACAAGAGTGAGCTGCGAAACAATTCTGTGCTCTGTTAAGTAGGAGTCAAAGTCTAGGCTTATATACTCGCCTCCTCGATCCAACCCATGGGCTTTGATGGTTCTTCCTAGCTGGTTCTATACTTCGTTCCTAAATTCCTTGAACCTATCAAGGGTTTCGGACTTATGCTTCATCGGATAGACATAGCCATATCTACTGAAATCGTCAATGAACATGACGAAGTACAGATGTCCACCTCTGGTAGTTGCGCTTATGGGCCCACATACGTCTAAATGTATTAGGTCCAATAAGCCAGTAGCCCTTTCAGCTTTCTTGTTAAAAGGTGCTTTAGTCATTTTGCCTTGTAAACAGGACTAGCATACATCAAGTGACTCCAAGTTAAATGACCCTAGGATTCCAGCCTTTTGGAGCCTAGCCATGCGTTTCTCGTTTATATGGCCTAAACAATAGTGCCAAAGGTAGACAGGATTAAGTTTGTTAGGCATAACCCTTTTAGTGTTTATGTTATAGACATGATTGGTTTCATTCAGATCTAGGATATATAGGCCATTATTTAATAGAGATTCTCCATAAAATAATCCATCTCTAGATATAACAATTCTACCATTAAAAATAGAAAAATTGAATCCAAAAATATCCAACATTGAAACAGATATAATATTCCTGCACATGGCAGGTACGAAACAACATTGTTCCAAAATTAAAACCAATCCACTGGACATCATGGGGTGATATTCGCCGATCTCTATGGCAGTAACTGTGAGCACGGGTTTTCCCGACCTCTGTGATGAGAGTTCATATGTTACCTGTGGAGCAGATGGACTTGAATTGCACTCAAAAATGAACAGATTCAAAATCCTCGATGAGGTCTCCGCGAGTGATTTCTAGGATTTAGGGTGCATGCCCGATTTTTTGATTTTTGCCCTGGCTCTTGTTAGAGCCACACGGCTCTAGTTCAAACTAGAGCTGTACGACTCTAGTGGATAAGACAAGTTGCCTTGTAAAACAATGCAACTTGTCTCACCAGAAGCAAGACATGGGTGACATCAGAAAGTCAGGCGGCCAATAAATGCTTGAGATGATATGTGAGAGGAGAGTATAAATAGTAAAAATAAAATCAGAAAAGAGAGAGGGTTTTCAATCTTAAAAAAAAAAAAAGAAAGATACAGAGAAGAAAATGAAATAGAGAAAGAGAGAAAGGTGACCGTGAGCTTGAGGATTCAAAAACACAAAGAGTAAAGCATAAAATCAATCTTAAAACATAAAACATAAGTTACTTAACCTTTGCTCATTGGTTGGAAACCTTTTCGGATTCATTTCGGCTCATTTGGATTATATGCAGTTCTTTTGCCAGTTGAACTTCCAGACAAATTCCAAAGTTTCAAATCTATTATTTGACGTTCAAGGCATCCACACAACATCAAGGTAAACTCTGAGAGGCCTTAAACCTATTTGCATTGTCTTTTCTTTGTGTTTTCTGTATTTTGTCAACTTTTGGAATCGGATTGCCCGAATAGAGCAGTACGGCTCTGTTCATGATGAACAGAGCCGGGCAACTCTATTCTTCAGAGACAGATTTCCGAATCATCCCGATTGGCCGAAAACAGTCAGTTTTCCATTTTTTACATCCTGTTACGATCATTTTCGGCCCAAATCCATCCGTATGTCAAAATATTTAGTTTTTTGGATTTTTATACATATGGATTTTGGTGTTTTCGGTTTTCCTGGGGTTTTATTTCCTGAGTTTCGGGGTTATTTCATCCAAATCGGGTCAATAGTTCAGCGTTAGCGGACCACCGAACCCTATAAAATCCGCGAAAAATATTGCAAACTTGCAAAACAGTATTTTCACAAATGTTTTTGGTGTGTTTATTGCATTTTGGACCCTAGATAGATGTTGAACTTAGGAACCCACACGAACAGAACCACGGATTCTGGGATAACAGACCCACAAAAAAGTAAATTTGCATGTAACCGAGCCAAATGTTTTCCAAGAATTGATTTTCCAGCACAAAAATTACAGGGTGTTTCAAAACCGTTTTCCAGGTCTAACCGGTCCGACTGGTCGGGTCGACCCGGTTACCCCCTAAATGCATGCCCCCACTTCCTAAATTCCCAATTCTGTTCTATTTGAGTCTTATCTGTATGTGCAATATAAACTGTGCTAACCAATCCGTTTTGTAGCATTTATTTTTATTTTTATTGTATTTAATAGATTATTATCGTGTAAATTAGGCAGTTGTAATTTTTTAGATAATCATGTACTTAGGCGATTGTAAAGTGAGGACGAGGGTTTTTATCTTTTATTCGATTGGGTTGTATAATCGGCCTCTATTCTTTTCATGTATATTTTTGGATGAATGCTTTATTTTTCTGCAGTTTATTTTCTCGTTTTGCTTTAGCATCAATTAAATAAAATAAACAAATTGGGATTAGAGAAAGATAATAAAGCAAATTAAATATGATAATATAAACTGTAAAATTAAAGCAAGCTAGAGGTTAAGTAAGTCACTTGCCCAAACCCTAAATCTCTGGATTAGGTAAGGTAGTCTACCCTCGGTATGGAGCTGTACCGGAATTCCCGGATCAGCTGATCTGGGTGGCAACTCTGTCACTGATATCGGGATTTAAGTTTCGAGGTCCTTAAGTTAAAACGAAAAAATGTTTTCTATAAAAGGGTTTTCAAATCAAATCCATGATTTTCCTAACTCAAGATAAACAAAACCCGCTTTTTCCCAAAAACATCACTAATAACCAATCATCTTTCATTTCCTTCTTTTTTGAAAACCCTCGGTTCTCTTTGTTGCGCCGCTTTATCCGTTATGTAAAAAGGTCATCCGCTCACAGTGGCGACTCTGCTGGGGAATAGTTCTTAAAAAGTTTTCATAAAAACTTAAGGAACTTAGGCAACTACTGAAATATAACCTCGCTTGCAGTCACTTCACTAGTTCATATTACCATATTTGTTTGCACCTTGCATATCATGACATTTTCTTCTTCTCAATCCGTCCAACAAACTGATCATCCCCAGTTTACCCAAGAAGGTGGACTACCTCTTCCACTAGGATTGGAGACACCCGACGGGGTAAACCACTCATAGCACCGCATGACCTTACATCATGTTCTACGGTGGGTAAGTGTTTATTCTCTATGGGAGCCTGTAAGACCCTTGGATTGACTTTGGCCCACATGTAATTGCTTAGTAACTTCCCCTAGGGTAACCAAAACTTAAGTTCAAAATTGAACATTGAGCATGCACCTTTGGTATCCGCCATTGATGCTAAAGAGACCTAACACCTAGGAAGCATGCGAGACCAATTGAAAAAAGAAATAAGGTCAGAAGGGAGTGCATATTTTTTCATGTGCTAACGTTTGTTCTGTGGTGTTTTCTATTTGACTTTTCACGAAGCATCAAACATGCATGGCTTTCGCGTACCATTCTAACCACATCTTTATGCAGCCATTTTCAAACATCGACATATGTGTGACACTAATCACATTTTCATGCAGCCATGACATTTTATTCGTGTGCCATTCACATCTCATGTCCGACATTTCCATGAAGCATACATGACATCATTCCATGTGTCATGCATTTTAACCACGTTTTCGTGTAGCCACTTGCATTTTCACATGAAATGCACATCCATATCATTTCGTCTCACCTAATAAAGGATGTTCTAAGTGTGTCCCTTCACGATCATTTCATTCCATAACATATCGGGTACCCCAAAACTACCCGTGTTTCGCCCATGCATCGGATTACACTCGGCCATTTCACAAATATCATATCATTCGATAGAAGAACACAATGGTCCTAGATTTATTTCCGTGTGTTAGTCCACAAGATGTCATCACATGACATCATACGCGTTCATCATAGGTGTCCTGGTGATGCCGAAATCCCGTTTGCGCATTGTGGTTCACATAGAACCACTCCATGACATTGTAAGATCATTCGAGGTGCTCCCCGAGTACCGGATCAGTACACAGATAAGGGCATTCCATAACATTATCAAATCATGCAAGGTGTTCCACAAACGCCAAACCCCTGTCTGTGTCTCGAGTTACACGTGACTTTCCTACAACATCATTTCATATCACATTGCTTCAAAAGCATCAGAACTCTGTCAATGGGATGGTCCCCATGCGACCATTTAATTTTATGTCATTAACCCATAAAGCGTCAAAACCCCGCCCATGTGCCGATACACACACGGCCATCTCACAACAATTCATTAGGGCACCGAACCTCTGTCCATGCGGCAGCTCCCATGATACGTTTTCGCATCATTTTGTATAGCATTGGGCACTCATGGAACATCCCAAACAAAGGAGATTCAAACATGCAAAGATCATCCTCATTTTCATTTCCATTCATGAGGCATCATTCAAGCATCATTCTGCACAACACCACGTCATTCATTTGCCATCCCTAACTCTCCTCTTATCATGTAGGACCACACATACGTGAGACTAGGAAAGGCTAAAGCTTCATACAGATAGTTCACAGAGTAAGCTAGATGGACTTTAAAGAGAAGAGAATGGAAAAGATTTTGATAGTTTTCTTTGTAAAGGAAGTATAATAGTAGAAGACTTGTGTTTGTGAAGAATAACAAAGAAAGTGAGTCCTATTTATAGTGAATTTCACCAAAATACACATCCTTTCTCTACTTAAGTACATTGAATATAATAAAAATATTAATAAATTATAGTTATTAACCAATAGAAGCATATTTTGACTGGCCCAACTGTCATAAAACGGTCAAATTTTGAAAATTGGAGCCAAATTTACCGTTAAAAAGTAAAATAAGACCATTTGATTTTGTTAGGTCGTGATCGTGACACTCAGGTAATTAATTAGTTGACATTCGGTGTCAAGGTAATTAATTAACATTGGGTTGAATTTAATTTAATTACTAAGTTTACATAATGTAATTAATTAATTTATCAATTAATTGAATTACATAAAGTAAACAATTAATTAAATAATTTTCCTAAATAGGAAAATTAAATACATGTATTGTATTAACTTAAGTGTGATTTAATTTTATTTAGGGGTAATTAAATTTAGCCAGTTGGAATTAAATTACATAGTATATACTTTTTAATTAAAGTTATTTATGTAATTATAATCCTCGTGGGCTTGGTTTTAATTAACCTAATTAAAACCCAATTAGACAAGTTGTCTATATAAGGGCACACTTAAGGAATAAAACCCAAATTCAACCCTAATTAATTGCTAGAAATTTTAGCCACCAAGAGCAGCCCCAAAACAGCTAAAAATGCCAGCATTCATCCTCCATTCCTTCGTGTCTTCGGCTAGCACCGGTTCCCGCTCAATAGTTGGTCGTGCACCGGACTTTGGAGATCGCAAATTCAAGAAATGATTATGCAGCAGTCTCTAGAAGAGACGAATCCGGTGAGTTAATCTCTCTTGATTCAATTGTTGGGATTCGTCACGGGAAATCGACCGAAAAAGCGGAAATACGCGTCGATTTCCTCGAATCCGGTCCCAGGAGCTTAAGTAGTGGAAATCAAAAACACAAAGCACAAGGATGAAGGTTTTAAAATTCACCTTAAGTCTCTCCAAGAGACAGATGATGACTGCAGAAACCAAATTAGATTTCCTCCTTCGTCCCGTACACGAACGGCTCTCGGACTAAAACCCGTGCTAGCGATTCGGAAAATCAATAAGAGAGAGTGAGGGAGATGGTGTTGGACGTCCAAGATAGATGTAATATGGCAGATTTTTTTCTCTTATATCACCAAAAGAAAGATCAAAAAATCAAAGAAAGAAAAGTCCAACTTTTCTACCACAAAGTCAAATAATGACTCACCATATTAATCATCATCTTTTGTCCCTTTAATGAGTCATTCTTCCTATCCAAAATGACTCACCAAAACTTGGCAAAAATCCCACCAAATATCTACGGCCAAATCATCCAAAAAGAAGGGCTTTCATGTTTAAAAGCTCAAGCCCATATTTCACTCTTTGGTATTAATTTGATTTCAAATAAAATTTAATTCTACATGTATGTTAATATATTATACCATATAATATGTAACATATATGTGAATTAAACTTTGTTTGACACATCAAATTAACCAATGGATTAAATATGACATACATAGGATGATATACATGTAACCCTATACATGTACAAATATTTCCACCTAGGAAATAAATACTTAACTTAATTCATTGAATTAATTAAGTGATACTTAACTTAATTCATTGAATTAATTAAGTAATGGCCTAAGAAATATTAATCATATTATATTTGACCAATCCAATTGAGCTAAATAATATAATTAATACACCTCTCTTGCTTTGATGTGTATACACCAAGTACACACTTAATCCGACTAGTTAAAGTCCAGACGTTCAATGTGTACGATCCGATGGGCCCGTCTTTATGTTGGCAGTGAGCTAAGGCCCACAGACTCTAGTTGGGCTCTAGCAAGCCACTAAAGCCCCCAATTAAGACGGAGTAAGCAGTCAAACTGAAACGTTAACCCAGTAGTTTAAACTTGTATATCCCATGTCATCGATATCGGAGTCCAACACAGAGGCATGGTGTGATCACCCTCTATTGTGTATGGACATTAACTTGATCCCGAATGCACTGATATTCACAAACAAGTTCCAACTTGTTTGGGTGTGGCCACACTCTTATCAGCTGTATTCATCAAGAGGCCAGTGATATCTTCTCAGTGGAACACTGAGTGACATTCCCATCTGCATATCCATAGTACTGCAATGTTCATTAACATACCCGAATGTACCCGTACTTGGCACCCTTTTACAGGCCCGTTGGGCGTACACCAAAGTATGCCACTTCACATCCAGTACCATCATATGATCAGGTCAAAGGATCCATACAAGTACTACACGAGAATCCGATGTGATGTGACACCATGTGGATTCCCGTTAAGTGGATCGATCCAGTACCATGCCCTTTTTGCATGTACCCATTAACCTGGTTGACATTCCATGTTCTATGACCGGTAAGACACCGTCATACAACCAAGGTTAATGATAGTCTTTGGTTCCATTCATTCCCATGACTGGAACAGACTACGGATGACTTTATGGCCATATCGTTTTCCCTATCCACAGTCTTACTGCCAAGTGCCTCACACTTGACAACATGGATATGGATATGTCCATTGGATACTCTATTTAAAATATTGCACAAGACATATAGTAAATAGATTGATGCCTTTATTGATTAACACAGATTGTATCATACATATCTTACATAAAAGGTACAATGTATCATACAAACACAAGGACCAAGGCCTTGGGACTAGGGCATATCCAACAATCTCCCACTTGCACTAGTACCAACTAGGCATGGGCCTAATCCCTATAGATCTAATATGACCCTCGTGCTTGGGCTGAGCCAGCGCCTTGGTCAAAGGATCTGCGGCATTCTCCTCGGTGTCCACTCGTCGTAATGAAATATCACCCCTCTCAACGATTTCTCTGATGAGGTGAAACTTCCTGAGTACGTGCTTCGAGTTTCTGTGTGACCGGGGCTCCTTAGCTTGTGCAACAGCCCCATTGTTGTCACAGAAGATATCAACTGGGTCCTGGATAGTTGAAACTACCCCCAGTTCCATGATAAACTTCTTTATCCATACAGCTTCCTTAGCCGCATCACACGCTGCAATGTACTCAGCTTCTGTGATAGAATCCGCTATGGTCGGTTGCTTGGAGCTTCTCCAGCTTATAGCACCACCATTAAGCATGAATACATATCCTGACTGCGACTTATATTCATCCTGGTCGGTCTGGAAGCTTGCATCAGTGTACCCAGTAACTGATAACTCTTCCTGACCTCCATACACTAAGAAGCTATCCTTAGTCCAGTTAAGGTACTTTAGGATTGCTTTGACAGCTTTCCAGTGATCCTCCCCAGGATCTTGCTGGTACCTGCTAGTCATACTTAGTGCAAAGGCGACATCAGGTCTTGTACATAGCATGGCGTACATGATTGATCCTATAGCCGAAGCATATGGGACTAATTTCATGTTCTCCCTATCCTGCCTTGTGTTAGGACAGTTTTTCTTACTAAGTTTCAGCCCATGACCCATTGGCAAGAACCCTTTCTTAGCCTGGTCCATGCTGAATCTTTTAAGAACTTTGTCTATGTACTTGGCCTGACTTAGGCCCAGGAGCCGATTGGGTCTATCCCTGTAGATCCTGATCCCTAGGATCGTCTCAGCTTCGCCTAAGTCCTTCATTGCGAAGCACTTACACAACCACTGCTTTACCCCCTGCAGTGTTGGTATGTCGCTTCCAATGAGAAGGATGTCATCCACATATAATACCAGGAACGTGACAATGCTCCCACTAATCCTTTTGTACACACAAGGCTCATCTTGATTCTGTATGAAGCCATATTCCTTTATAGCCTTATTGAATCGAAGATTCCAACTTCGGGATGCTTGCTTTAATCCATAAATGGACCGTTGAAGCTTGCATACCATTTCAGGATTCTGTGGATCGACAAAACCCTCAGGCTGTGTCATATACACATCCTCGAGTAGCTTTCCATTAAGAAAAGCGGTTTTGACATCCATCTGCCAGACCTCATAGTCGTACCATGCGGCTATGGCCAGCAGGATCCTTATGGATTTGAGCATAGCGACTGGTGAAAAAGTTTCATCATAGTCGATTCCATGGACTTGCCTGAAACCTTTCGCTACCAGCCGCCCCTTGAAGGTGTTATCTGGCTTAAGCTTGTAGCACCACTTGCAACCTATTACCTTAGCACCCGGAGGTGGAACAACCAGATTCCAAACCTGATTGTCGTACATAGATTGCATTTCCGCCTCCATGGCCTTTTGCCAATTTGCGGACAGTGGGCTAGCTATAGCCTCCTGGTAGGTTTTCGGCTCTTCTTCGTCGAAGACAAAAAGAGTGTTATCATCGGTAACAAGAAACCCATATCTCTCAGGTTCCCGACGATCCCTACCAGACCTTCTAGGTCCTTGTGTGACCTGGGCTGGTGCTTCCTCCCGTGGAAGCTCCACCCTGGTCTCCGAGTTATCCTTTTCAGGAGTTTCTGAGCTTTGAACTTCCCTGAGTTCAACATTACTCCCACTATCTTTCTTGGAAATGAACTCATTTTCAAGAAAGACCCCTTTCCGTGCCACGAACACCTTGTTCTCGGCGGGGTTGTAGAAGTAATACCCTTTGGTTTCCCTAGGGTATCCCACAAACAGGCATTTGTCGGTTTTGGGTTCTAGTTTGCCCCCAGTCAATTTCTTGACATGGGCATAACAACCCCAAATCCGTAGGAAAGACACATTGGGCGCCCTGCCCGTCCATATCTCAAATGGGGTCTTTTCTACTGCCTTAGTCGGAGTATTATTCAAAATGAGAGCTGCTGTCTCAATAGCATATCCCCAAAAACTTGTTGGGAGAGAGGCATGACTCATCATTGAGCGGACCATGTCTAACAGGGTCCTATTCCTCCGTTCGGACACCCCATTCCATTGTGGTGTTCCTGGAGGAGTGAGATGTGGAACTATTCCATGCTCTCTCAAGTATGAATCAAACTCTAGGCTCATATACTCGCCACCTCGGTCCGACCGAAGGGCTTTAATATTTCGGCCTAATTGGTTCTGTACTTCGTTCCTAAATTCCTTGAACCGATCAAGTGTTTCAGACTTGTGTTTCATCAGATAGACATAGCCATATCTGCTGAAATCGTCTGTAAAGGTGACGAAGTATAGAAACCCACCCCTGGCAGCAGTGCTCATAGGTCCACATACATCCGAATGTATTAGGTCTAATAAGCCAGTAGCCCTTTCAGCTTTCTTGCTAAATGGCGCTTTAGTCATTTTACCCCGTAAACAAGACTCACAAATATCAAGTGACTCCAAGTCAAAAGATCCTAGAATTCCAGCTTTGTGGAGTCTAGCTATGCGTTTCTCGTTTATGTGGCCTAAACGACAATGCCAAAGGTACACAGGATTAAGTTCATTTGGTTTAATCCTTTTAGTATTTATGTTATAGACTTGATCAGTTTCATTTAAATTCAGGATATAAAGGCCATTATTTAATAGAGCATTTCCATAAAATATGCCTTCTCTAGATATAACCATATTACCATTACCAATAGTAAATACATATCCAGAAGTATCCAAAACTGAAACAGAAATAATATTCCTGCACATTGCAGGTACAAAATAACATTGTTCCAGTAACAAAACTAATCCACTAGGCATCTTAAGCTGGTACTCGCCGATCTCAATGGCTGCAACCCTTGCCCCATTCCCGACCCGCAAGTCCACTTCTCCTGATCCCAGTGATCTTCTGTTCCTAAGTCCCTGCACATTACAACAAATGTGAGAACCACATCCAGTATCCAATACCCAAGATGTTGAAACAGTAAGGTTAATGTCTATGACATATATACCTGATGAAGACGCGCCCTGCGCCTTCTTTTGCTCTCCCAGAAGCTTTGGACATGATCGTTTCCAATGTCCCGTCTGCTTGCACCCGAAACAGACATCCTCAGGACGGGCCTTGGGCTGGACCTTGGCCTTCTTAGCTTTGGCTTTCTTGGCCTTAGCTTTAGCCTTTGTCTTAGCCTTGGCCTTTACAAGAGGAGCCTTCCCCTTGTTTACCATAAGTACCGGTGGAGTCTTTTTGACCGACTGTTCCGTAAGCTTAAGCATCCCATGCAGCTCACTAACAGTTTTGTTCATCCCTTGCATGTTGTAATTCAAGATGAACTGATCATAAGACTCCGGCAAGGAAGCCAGGATGGTATCAATCGCCAATTCCTGTGAAATGGGCGACCCGAGACGGGCTAAAGAATCCAAATAGCCCTTCATCTTGAGCACGTGAGCGCTCACAGATTTCCCAGTCCCCATTTTGCAGGAATGGAATGCCTTATTCGTCAGGTACCTTTCCTGACGTGCCTGTTCCTGAAACATCTCATTTAGAGTTGTTATCATAGCATAGGCCTCATGGTCCATAAACTGTTTTTGTAGTTCGGGGACCATGCACGCCAGCATAAGGCAAGTAACATCCCGGTTATCCTTTACATGCACCCCGTATTCCTCCAGCTGAGCAGCTGGTGGATTACGCCCAGTAGGTGCGGCCGGTACAGGCCTTTCCAGTACATATTCCTTAGACTCCTGTCTTAGAACTATTCGTAAGTTCCTAGACCAGTCCAGGAAATTAGGACCAGAAAGCTTGTCCTTCTCAAGGATAGTGCGCAGTGATAAAGTGTTATTCGATGCCATTGATTACTACACAGAAAAATAAATGAGTGTTAATAAAGGACTTATAAACATTTTCCCATAATTAATAAAGAATCATGTTATTAATAAAACCGAGTTGTTGGGCTCATGGGCCGAGATCCATATTATATTTAGATATAGCCAGACGAGGGCCTGGAACAACTATACCCAATTTTTAGGTAGGAACGCCGTCCAATCCCAACCTAGGGACTCTCGGTTTGATGGGTCTGTTGGCACTTACCCATCTGTGCTTAGGGCCAGGAACATCCTACTACCCACGCTAAGTCAAAACCTCCATCCAAGTGTTAGAGTAACCAATACTCCAACCCAATACAAAATGACGATACTCCAGTGTATCCAACGAGGGTTGGTCTACGACTGGCCTATCCCCACTTCGAGTAGGTTATGAATGAGGGAAGCACTTTTAAGCGACTTAGTAATTACCATTTGGTTATTCGATTCAATTAATAACGGCTTAGATGCAAAAGCGGGTGAAAAGGGTTTGTACATACATTCGCACATGCAAATAAATACCGCATAATTAAAATAAAGAATGGAATGCAACGGGCCAAAATTTACATCCTAATATCATTCTAGTAAACCTATACTAGAACAGCATCAGGTGGGCCGCCTCCTATTCCTTCTGGGCTCGCCAATCCAATCGGCTCCTTGCTTACATAATTTCATAATAAACAGATGAAATAAAATTACATAAAAGGAAAAACGGCGCGCAGGCCGTATATACCAAAAGAATATTACAACCCAACATAAATTAGGCCCATTTACATCCATCCGCATATTCAATCATGCATGTAAACCAATACATCATGTATTTTATAAGCATGTTAAATGCATGATTTAATCCGATTTCATTTGTCCATAGCCATTATTTTGAAATCGCCAAATTTTGGTCGATCATGGTTCTTAACCCATGCGGGCTTTGGGCCTCCAACCCAGGCAAAAATTGCTCCCAATCTGATTGGGAAACCATGAATTCCAAAATTAGCCGTCCGGGTAATCGTGCCAAGAAAACCCGAACCAATTTCAATTTACCGTATTTATTTCCAAAATAAATATCACATGAACGAAAAATAAATTCCATTCAAGAAACCACGCGCATTTAATTTTCAAAATTTAAACACGCAAAGTTTAAAACATTTTACAAATTTTAAAACCCGGCCCGGCCCAAAAATCCCGCCAAATCCAAATTCGGGTCCGGCCCGCCGCACGGGGCAGCCGCGGCGCTGCTGCCCAGCAGCAGCCCCGCTGCCCAGCAGCGGCGTGCTGCTGGCACGCAGCAGCCCTGCTGCTGGCGTGCAGCAGCTGCTGCCCAGCAGCAGCTGCTGGCCAGCAGCAGCCCTGCTGCTGGCGTGCAGCAGCTGCTGCCCAGCAGCAGCTGCTGGCCAGCAGCAGCGGGCAGCGGCTGCTGCCTATGGCGCGTAGCGCCGTAGGCAGCCCCCGCGTCCACCCGAAACAATCCGTGATTTTGTTTTTATTTTTTTCAAAACAAGAAAACAACATATGCAAGATATTAATTCACCAAGAAATAAAATCTAGCATACAACCTAGATGCAAGAAATTAAATCAACCAAGAATTAAAATCAAGCATCCATAAACTCTATATATATTTATACATATATACATAAATATTTGCAAAAGGAAATTGAACCCTAGCATGCTCCATATGCTAAACAATTTCATATGCAAATATCATGAATAACCAACACAAATAGAAAATTAAATCTAGCATACACCCTATGCATATAATTTTCCATTTGTAAAATCCAAAGGGGCAAAATCACAAACCCCAAACCGAAAACAAATCCCATCCACAAAACCGCCAAATTTTAAACCATGGGATTCACTTCAAGTTAGAGATCTCCACGGAACATAAGCCCGCTCTGATACCACTGTTGGGATTCGTCACGGGAAATCGACCGAAAAAGCGGAAATACGCGTCGATTTCCTCGAATCCGGTCCCAGGAGCTTAAGTAGTGGAAATCAAAAACACAAAGCACAAGGATGAAGGTTTTAAAAATTCACCTTAAGTCTCTCCAAGAGACAGATGATGACTGCAGAAACCAAATTAGATTTCCTCCTTCGTCCCGTACACGAACGGCTCTCGGACTAAAACCCGTGCTAGCGATTCGGAAAATCAATAAGAGAGAGTGAGGGAGATGGTGTTGGACGTCCAAGATAGATGTAATATGGCAGATTTTTTTCTCTTATATCACCAAAAGAAAGATCAAAAAATCAAAGAAAGAAAAGTCCAACTTTTCTACCACAAAGTCAAATAATGACTCACCATATTAATCATCATCTTTTGTCCCTTTAATGAGTCATTCTTCCTATCCAAAATGACTCACCAAAACTTGGCAAAAATCCCACCAAATATCTACGGCCAAATCATCCAAAAGGAAGGGCTTTCATGTTTAAAAGCTCAAGCCCATATTTCACTCTTTGGTATTAATTTGATTTCAAATAAAATTTAATTCTACATGTATGTTAATATATTATACCATATAATATGTAACATATATGTGAATTAAACTTTGTTTGACACATCAAATTAACCAATGGATTAAATATGACATACATAGGATGATATACATGTAACCCTATACATGTACAAATATTTCCACCTAGGAAATAAATACTTAACTTAATTCATTGAATTAATTAAGTGATACTTAACTTAATTCATTGAATTAATTAAGTAATGGCCTAAGAAATATTAATCATATTATATTTGACCAATCCAATTGAGCTAAATAATATAATTAATACACCTCTCTTGCTTTGATGTGTATACACCAAGTACACACTTAATCCGACTAGTTAAAGTCCAGACGTTCAATGTGTACGATCCGATGGGCCCGTCTTTATGTTGGCAGTGAGCTAAGGCCCATAGACTCTAGTTGGGCTCTAGCAAGCCACTAAAGCCCCCAATTAAGACGGAGTAAGCAGTCAAACTGAAACGTTAACCCAGTAGTTTAAACTTGTATATCCCATGTCATCGATATCGGAGTCCAACACAGAGGCATGGTGTGATCACCCTCTATTGTGTATGGACATTAACTTGATCCCGAATGCACTGATATTCACAAACAAGTTCCAACTTGTTTGGGTGTGGCCACACTCTTATCAGCTGTATTCATCAAGAGGCCAGTGATATCTTCTCAGTGGAACACTGAGTGACATTCCCATCTGCATATCCATAGTACTGCAATGTTCATTAACATACCCGAATGTACCCGTACTTGGCACCCTTTTACAGGCCCGTTGGGCGTACACCAAAGTATGCCACTTCACATCCAGTACCATCATATGATCAGGTCAAAGGATCCATACAAGTACTACACGAGAATCCGATGTGATGTGACACCATGTGGATTCCCGTTAAGTGGATCGATCCAGTACCATGCCCTTTTTGCATGTACCCATTAACCTGGTTGACATTCCATGTTCTATGACCGGTAAGACACCGTCATACAACCAAGGTTAATGATAGTCTTTGGTTCCATTCATTCCCATGACTGGAACAGACTACGGATGACTTTATGGCCATATCGTTTTCCCTATCCACAGTCTTACTGCCAAGTGCCTCACACTTGACAACATGGATATGGATATGTCCATTGGATACTCTATTTAAAATATTGCACAAGACATATAGTAAATAGATTGATGCCTTTATTGATTAACACAGATTGTATCATACATATCTTACATAAAAGGTACAATGTATCATACAAACACAAGGACCAAGGCCTTGGGACTAGGGCATATCCAACATCAATTTGGTTTTATTCTAATCAATGGTAATTGGAAACGATAGGTGGATTCTAGGAAATTTTAAACGGTGTATTTTCCACTGCGCAACATTATTTTTCCAATGACAAATCCCAACATTACGTACACTAAATATTACAAACAACACTCGAACTCTATAGACCCTTTATTTCTCTAACTTCTGCTGATTCCCTCCCCTTTTTTCATGCATAGGATTCCTCCTCTATTTATAGGAATTGAAGCATTGTGTCTCTTTGTGTAGGTTTTATTAGTTCATTGAATAGTTGTGTCCCTTAATGAAGAGTTGTGTTGGTTCATTGAATGGTTGTGTCTCTTGAATACTATTGGTTCTCTTGGAAAGTTGTGTCCTTTCATGAAAAGTTGTGTCTTTTCATGAAAGGTTATGTCTTTTCATGAAGAGTTGTGTTTATCCGTAGTGGTGGTTGAAGTTCCAAATAGATAGGATCAAATAACTGTTGTTGAGTGCATGTCACGATCGTGATAGAATGTCGCGGTCGTGATTCACATAGGCTTCTTTGCAAACACTGAAGTCAAAGTTTGTCCATAGGCTAGGTTGTGATCGGGATGTCCATCGAGCTCGTGACCTGTCTCTTTCCTTTAATTTCTTTTTGTTTTTGCTTCCTTTTATAGCTAAACTCCACATGTTTGCATACTTAGTCTTTAAAGCTGTAAATCATCAAAAACAAGCAATACCAATGTGAAATCTAATATATAATAAGTAGAAACAATGCAAATTGCTTATAAATTGTATCATATAAAAGTGCCTTTTTAGCACTTATCAAGAATCTGTCGTGGCTCTAATTAGAGCTGCATGGCTGTAATTTCACAACTACAGCCGCACAGCTGTAATTCCAGAGCTGCACGGATGTAATACTATAGTCATGCAGTTCTAGCTAGTGGTCAGATTATCTCCCAAATAACCTGGATAAAAGCCTTGACAGAGCAAAAAATTCCTTAATTAGAGGGATTGATTGTGCCGAAGTAGGGGAGGTTTTAAAGAGGAGAACAGATAGAAAAAAGAGGAGGGGGGACTCATTCTAAAAAAAAAAGGAGAACAAAAACTAAAAGGAAAAAAGGAAAAAGGAAATCAAAAAGAAAGAAAGAAACTAGAACCAAACATAAGAAAGACACTACAAACACTAAGAGTTGGGGTTTCCAGCCAGATTCTCACTCATTTGGGATCATTTTCAGGTCGTTCAGATCTATTTAGGGCATATGCTCGAGGATTTCAGGGTGTTCGTGAGGTTCTAAGCACATTCTGACCTGTTAATCCAATTCTGGTCATCAAACATGGTGGAACATCAAGGTAAACTCTGAGAGGCCTTAAACTCGTATTTGTTTGATTTGTGCTGTGATTTTTCTATGTTTTGCAAATTTCCAGGAACTGGCTATGGGATTACAACTGTGCAGCTCTAATTAGATCCGAGCGGCTGTAGTCACTTAGAACAGAGCCATGCAGCTATAATAGCTTAGAACAGAGCCGAGCGGCTATAGTACTATAGCCGTACGGCTGTGTTCTTTTGGGCAGAAACATGGAAAGCCCTAAAATTGACCGAAAGCAGTCATATTTCCATTTTGTTTGTTCTGTCATGAACTATTTTGGTCCCAATCAAATTCTGATTCTTTTGGTTTTTGGTTTTCAAATGACATTGATGTGAGATTTTCAGATTCTTTGGTTTCGATTTTGAGTTTCGGGGTTGTTCAATTCAAACCGGATCCACTGTCCAGCATTAGCGAAACCCAGGTTGCTCAAAATTCCTAGAAATCCTTAAAAACGGCCAAAAAAGTGTTTACAAAGAAAAGAAAACCAATTTCAGGTTCTGGATGCTATAGCCGTATGGCTGTAGTGCTACAGCCACACGGCTGTGGTTTTATAGCTGCACGTCTCTAACAGAGCTGTACGGCTATAGTCTCTAGGAGGCAGAATCATGGGACGACCCACACGGACATCCTCGCGTGATGCTGTCTTCAGGGTCAAACTGTTTTTGATGTGTTTACTGCTTTTTTGACCTTAGATGAATGTTTGTAATTAGGAACCCATACAAACAGAACCCTGAGTTTTGAGATACCCAACCCACTAAACCGAAGTAACTTGCATGTAATTGAGCCAAATAGTTTTCCTAAAATTTTTTCAAGCACAAAACCAACAGGGTGTTTCAAAAAATGGTTTTCCAGGTCTAACCGAGCAAGTTGCTCCGACTTCTCGGTTATCCCCTAAATGCTTGTTCCTGCTTCCTGAAATCCCCATTCTGTCCTATATGAGTCCTGTTTGTGTTTATAATGTAATTATTCTAACCATTTGTTTTGCAGCCTTTATTTTTCCTTTATCATTTTGGATGTATTTCATAGATTGATTGTGTATTCTATGCGATTGTAATTTTTTAGATCTTCGTGTATCTAGGCGATTGTATTGGTGAGGATAAGAGTTTTCTTTTTCATTCGATTTGGTTGTATAATTCAGCCTCTATTTTTACTTTCTTGCACTTTATTTTTCTGGATTTTATTTTTCCTATAATATATTTCTATCATTCATATGAGCATTGGCTAAATAATAAAAGATTAAAATAGGTAGAGAATTAAGTGAGTAAAATATTGTCATATGCACTTATAAATGAAAGTAAGCTTGAGGTTGAATAGGTAAGTTGCCCGAACCCTAAATCTCTGGATTAGGTACAGTAGTCTATGTTCGGTAGGGATCTGTGCCGGAATTTCTTGGATGAGCTGATCCCGGTGGCAACTCTGTCACTGATCTTGAAATTTAAGTTTCGAGGTCTTTAAGTTAATAAAATGGGATTTTCTAAAATGAAAAAATCAGTTTTCCAAAACTCATATGCAAGGAAAAGATTCTTCTACAAAAGGGATTTCCAAACAAATCAATGGTTTTCCTAAGCAAGGTTGTCCACTCATAGTGGCGACTCTACTGGCTATGAAAAATTTCTTAAAAAGTTTTTATAAAAACTTAAGGAACTTAGGCAACTATTGAAATATAACCTCGCTTGCAGTCATTTACTAGTTCATAGTACCATATTTTACTCACACTTACATATCATGACATTTTCTTCTTCTTCACTCCTCAAACTCACTGATTAGCCCAGTTTACTTCAGAAGGTGACCTACCTCTTCCACTAGGATTGGAGGCACCCGAAGGGGTAAACCACTCATAGCACTGCATAAACCTTACATCATGTTTAGGATGAGGAGTGTATCTTTGCTATAGGGACATGTACGACCCTTGGTTTGACTTTGGCCCTTAGGATTACCAAAACATAAATTTGAAATTGGACATTGAGAGTACCCCTTTGGTCCCCCCTGTTGGTACTAAAGAGACCCAACACCTAGGAAGAATGTGAGACCAATCGAAAGGAGGAATAAGGTTCGAAGGGTGAGCATATTTTTTTGTGTGCTAACATTTTTTCCATGGTGGTTTTATTTTGACCTTTACATGAAACATCAAACACGCATAATCATTCGTGTGCCATTCTAACCACATCTTCATGCATCCTTTCTTAACACATGAGCGTATGTGTGACATTGATGCTAACCATGTCTTCGTGCAGTCATGTTATCCTATTTGTGTGCCATATACATTTACATCTCGTGTGTCGACATTTCCATGAAGCATACATGACATCATCCCATATGACCTACATACTAACCATTTCTTTTGTAGCCATGCATCCCCTGATTACGTGAAAAGCATTAATTCATGCACATCACTTACATATCATAAGCACTAACCGATTTGTTTTACAGCCATATGGAATGCATGTCATGCATAAAATGTTCATGTAGGTGTGAGCACAGGTTTTCCCGACCTCTGTGATGAGAACTCTTTGTTACCTTTGTCTAGCAGTCAGACTCGGAAAAGAGCAGAATGTCACCTGGAACACCTCGAACTTTCAGAAAACCGGGCAATCCTTGATCTGAAACCCAGAGAAAGGTCCCCCGAGTGATTTTAGGGTTTTTAGTGTGCGTTGGTTTTTTGCGGATTTTGACCCCAGCTTTACCTAGAGCTGCATACCTATAGTTCTTAAACTACAGCCATGTAGATGTAGGTCTAGAGCTGCACAGCTCTAGCACAACTAGAGCCGTGCGGCTTTAGTGGGTTAATCAAGTTGCTCTGCAGAACAACTTGACTGAAAGAAGCAAAAATCGGCTAAAATTCGCAAAAATGAAGATGACACATTTAATTGTCGAAATCACTACGGCGTGTGAGATATAAAAGGAAAATAAAAAATCAAATGAGAAGGAGAGGAAAAAGAAAGAGTACTTCGGCAAAAATAGAAACAGAGAGTGAGTTGCAAAGAAAGGAAAAAAGAGAGGAAGAAGAAGAGAAAAAGAGAGAAAGGGGAATTTTGATTTTCAAGTCTAAAACTCATATCCTAATCATCCTATAACTCATCTAGACCGTTACTCATTCGTCCAGATACACTTTCAGATTCGCTTCAGATTGGTTCAAGATTTCGAAACGTTCAAGGATTCGGAGCACATTCTAGCTTTTCAATCCATTTCTGAATATCCAACACACTGGAACAACATTAAGGTAAACTCTGAGAGGCCTTAAACTTGTGTTCATTGCATTTTCTGTGCATTTTTCCTCTTTTCTCATTTTTCAGAAAACCGGTTACCTGAACAGAGCCAGACGGCTGTGTTCTCTATGAAAATAGTCGAACAGCTGTGTCCCCTTTGGAACAGAGCTATGCAGCTCTAACCTTAGAGCCATACGGCTATGTTCCTCATGAGCTGAAACCTAAAAATGCCCGATCGGCTGAAAATAGCCCGCTTTCTATTTTTATGCATTCTGTTGAGATGTTTTTCGGCCCCAATACATTCATACGTTATTAAACTTCGGTTTTCGGATTTCTATACTTATGGGTGTTAAGTTTTTGGCTTTTCCCAGATTTTATTTTCTAAATTTTGGGGTTGTTCGATCAGAACCGGATCCCTAGTCCAGCATCAGCGGACCCCTGAACCCTATAAAATCCTCGGGAAACACCGAAAACGAGCAAAATAGCGATTTTTCAAAGAAACGAGAAACCCGATCTAGGGTCTAGGTATTATAGCCACACGACTATATTTTAGAGCCGCACGGCTCTAGTTACAGCCACACGGCTGTAGTTCCCGGGAAGAAAGAATCATGGAACGACCCGTCCAGACGTCATCGCGTGATGCTGTTTTCAGATTCAAACTGTTTTTAATGTGTTTACCGATTGCAAACCAAAATTAGGAAACCTGCACGAACGGAACCCCGAGTTCCGGAATAACAGACCCGCTGAAATATGGAAATTTGCATGAAATCGAGCCAAATAATTTTGTAAAATTATTTTTCAGCACAAAATTTATAGGGTGTTTCAAAACTGTTTTCCAGGTCTAACCAGGCCGGTTGACCGAGTCGACCCGGTTACCCCTAAATGCATGCCCCCGTTCCTAAAAATCCCAATTCTGTCCTGCTATGAGTCCTACTTGTGCTTGTGATATAAAATGTGCTAACCGTCTGTTTTGCAGCATTTATTTGCCCTTTGGACTTTCACCTTCAACTAAGCACCTAACCCCGAGAAAGTGACTTACAAGATAGGGATTTTTATTATTTTTGATGTAATTAATAGATTAATTTGTGTATTTTAGGCATTTGTAATTTTTAGATAATCGTGTATTCTAGGCACTTGTAATATGAGGATGAGAGTTTTTATTTTTATTTAATTTGGTTGTATAAGCGGCCTCTATTATTTTTTTGTATAATATGGATGTTTGATTTATTTTTCTACCATTTGCTTGAGCATCGGCTGATAAATAAACATAATTGGGTAGAGAAAGATAATAAATTGAACAAATATGGTAATATAAATTGTAAACGAATACAAGCTCGAGGTTGAATAGGTAAGTTACCCGAACCCTAAATCTCTGGATTAGGTATGGCAATCTACGCTCAGTAGGGAGCTGTACCAGAAATTCCCGGATGAGCTGATCCGGGTGGCGACTCTATCACTGATATTGAAATTTAGGTTTCGAGGTCTTTATGTAATAAAACGGGAAAATGTTTTTTACAAAACGAATTTCTAAAACAAACGAATAAATGGTTTTCCCTAAACCAAGATAAACAAAACCACTTATCTCAAACCCAAACCTCAAAAACCCATGGTTCGCTTCGCCGCGTTCCATTAAAAGGTCGTCTGTTCACAGAAGGCCTTGAACATTTCCATAAGGATCATGCGCATCAAATCAACTACCAAGTAGGAAATTTAGGTGCTCCATAAGTGCCCAAAATATCAATTCACACATCAAACTGTTTAGGTGCTCCACCAGTGCCGAAAAACCACACTTCATACATCAAACCGTTAGGGTGCTCCATGCGCACCCAAGACATCATTTCATACCTCATTTCATGCATCGAAACAATTAGGTGCTCCTCGAGTACTGAAACTCTGCCCATGTGCCAAGCATATGATCATGTCACATCATAGCACAAAAACCCGAGGTGCTCCCCGAGCACTGAAACTCTGCCCGTGTGCCAATCACGCATTCATATCACATCATAGCATAAAAAAACGAGGTGTTCCTTGAGCACCGAAACTCTGCCCGTGTGCTAGGCACACATTCATATCATTTCATAAAAGCCCAAGGTGCTCCCCGAGCGCCGAAACTCTGCCCGTGTGCCATACACATCCACACATGTATAAGACCAACTCTATACATATCCAAACCCTTGCATAAGACCAGCTCTATGCATGAACCACCAACACATGTATAAGACCAGCTCTATACATACCCCAACCCATGCATAAGACCAGCTCTATGCGCAAATCACACATGCATGCATAAGACGAGCTCTGTGCATAAATCCACACACATGTATAAGACCAGCTCTATACATATCCAAACCATTGCATAAGACTAGCTCTAAGCACAAACCACACACATATGTATAAGAGCAGCTCTATACATACCCAAACCCGTGCATAAGACTAACTCTATACATAAATCACACACGCATGCATAAGACCAGGTTTGTGCAAATATCTATACATATGTATAAGACTAGCTCTATACATATCCGAACTCATGCATAAGACCAGCTCTATGCATGAATCACAAAACACATGCATAAGACCAGCTCTATGCACAAATCACAAACCCGTGCATAAGACCAGCTCTATGCACAAATCACAAACCCGTGCATAAGATTAGCTCTATGCATAAATCACATGCCGTATAAGACCAACTCTATACGTCCATTACAAAACTCCTATAAGATTAGCTCTATACGCATACATGACATTCCATCTTAAAAATACATACATATCGACATTCATTTATTCATTCGATTATTTATTCTTTTGTTTATCCAACTTTCCCCATGTCGTCATTTCATTCATTCGTCATGAATCATCCATAATGTTTCATTCCTCATGTCATCATTTCATTCATCATCCCTAATATTTCATGTATAATGTGAAACAATACGTACATGAAGAAGAAAGATTAGGCAAAGACTAGAAAGAAAGAAGCTTCACATAGATAGTCTGTTGAGTAAGATGGATCGACGAAGGATGAGATCTCAATCTGTGAGGGCGGTTGAGGAAGAAAGAACAATCGAGACAGAAGGTCAAACTAAAGCCGGCGAGGAAGTTGAGATGGCAAATCAGAAACCAAATCTTGCTGATGTTCCAAAAGATTTCATGAAATCTCAGGATTTTCATGATATCTTTAAAGATGAAATGCAGGCTGTTGTAAGGGAAAGTGGTGAAGTTGGTACCAATGGGCCTGGGAAGGAGAAAGTGGCTGAATCATCTTAGTTTGCGGCTAATATCTCAGCTAGTGTGGAGAAGCTACAAGAGATTGAGGCTGTAATGGAGAAAAAGCTGAAGGCTAAGTGCACAGAACTAGATGCATTAGCTGCTGAGTTAAAGAAGGGGGATAATATCAATATGGGGTCGAAGAGCAGTGTGAACGTAGATGCCATGATAAACAAAGGCATTGAGACTTTCCTTATTGGATTTCAAGTTCTGAAAATTGCTTCCTACAGAGGAATTGGTTCACCAGTAGCTCATGTGAACCTTTATGCCCGAATCATGCTGAGAGTGTTGGTGTGCCCTAGTTCTTATGGCATTGGATTCTTGTATTTTGTATTATACATTAAGAGTCATGTATGAATACATTATTTGTGTCACATTAATAAAGGCAATTAATCTATTTCATTTATATCTTGTGCTATAATATGAGTAGAGTATCCAGTGATTGATAATCATAAAACCTATCCCAGGTCTGTTCTAATCGTGGGAACGAATAGAACCATAGACTTATATATTTGATAACTGTATGGTAGTTCTTAACTAGCCATAGTACTTGTATAGTCAGTCATGAATATAGGTACATGTCGTTGACATAGGACTGGATCGATCCGCACAAGAAAGCCACATGGTTGTCACGTCATAGGTCTTTCTTGAGTAGGTCTCTGTTGTTCTCAGACCAGATTTCATTATAATATCAATATGGAATCTGGTTCACTTTGACATTCGCCTAACAAGTCTGTAAAAGGATGCTAAATATGGGTATGATTGGGTGGACTGGTGAGCATATTGATATTGATGATGAAGTGATGGAATTGCCACTTGGGTAACACCGAGATGATATCAAGTGGCCACTTGATGAGTGGGACTGATAAGTGTATGGCCATACCCAAATAAGTTGGTTGCTTATTTGATTAATCAGTCAACTCAAGATCAAGAAATATAATAAACAATAGAAGGGGATGACAGACACCATGCGTCTTGTTTACTCATATCGATATCGTTAGGCAAAGCACACTATGAGATTACTACCGGGTGAGTGTCTTCTAAAGAGTGCTGCATCTCTATCTTAATTGGGGGCTTTAATGGTTTGCTAGAACCCACTTACAGTCTGTGGGCCTTGGGCCTACTGCCAACATAAAGACAGACCCATAGGATCGTGCACATAGATCAACTGAGCTGGAACTTATAGAAATTGTACATGTAATGTACATTGGAAGGAATGCGTTAATTAATTAGTTGACATTTGATGTCAAGGTAATTAATTGACATTGGGTTGAATTTAATTTAATTAATAAGTTTACATAATGTAATTAATTAATTTATCAATTAATTGAATTACATAAAGTGAAAAATTAATTAAATAATTTTCCTAAGTAGGTAAATTAAATACATGTATTGTATTAACTTAAGTGTGATTTAATTTTATTTAGGGGTAATTAAATTTAGCCAAATGGAATTAAATTACATAGTATATACTTTTTAATTAAAGTTTATTTATGTAATTATAATCCTAGTGGGCTTGGGTTTAATTAACCTAATTAGAACCCAATTAGACAAGGTGTCTATAAAAGGGCACACTTAAGGAATAAAAACCTAATTCAACTCTAATTAATTGCTGGAAATTTCAGCCACCAACAGCAGCATAGTATACAAATGTGATTTGACCGAATTAAATCATGAAAAACCAATTAAAATGGAAAACCGACTATATTCGGTCGAATTTGGGCTTTTCGGGTTTCTGCCCAAAAGAATCGCACGGCTGTGTTCTAGGCAACTATAATTACAATCATGTGGCTGTAGTTGAGCAGATAGTTTTCCAGGTAAAAAATTTTAAACACCGAATCAATCACAGATTAATATGAAACGAGTTTTGAGGCCTCTCAGAGTTTACCTCTTTTGCGTTCCAGTATGCTTGATGACCGGAGTCGGATATGGATGTCGGAATCCGCCTAGAATCTCTAAACAACCTGAAATATTCGAACGTGCATCCCAAATTGACCCGAATGAAACCCGGAAATGGCTTTGATTGAATGAAAGTCTGATTCCTAGCCCTCACTCAAAGTTCTAGTGTATTTCTACGTGTTTTTATTCTGATTTCCCTTGGTTTCCTTTAGTTTTTCTCCTTTCTCTCACTAGAATCCTCCCTCCTTTTCCCAGAATTTATCCCCTTTTGTTTTGTTGATGCTCTCTGCCTCTTTTTTGTTTCTTTTGGTACCCTAATTCTCGTAAATCACTCCCAAAATCTGAGCCAAAATAGAATTGTATCCTATTTAGGAATCTACTGAGTCAAAGACTAGCGTCGTACGGCTTTAACTATAGTCATGTGACTGTAGCATTACAGTAGTGCAACTATAGTTGTTACAGTCGTGTGACTATAAACTACAGTCGTACGATTGTAAACTAGAGTAATGCGACTTTAGTTGTTATAGCTTGCATGCGCACTTAAGCTCCCTAATCTCTCGATGGACTTCTTGGGGTTTCGGGTCAAGG
Organism: Euphorbia tirucalli; assembly: GCA_039660915.1. Classification (NCBI taxonomy): domain Eukaryota; kingdom Viridiplantae; phylum Streptophyta; class Magnoliopsida; order Malpighiales; family Euphorbiaceae; genus Euphorbia; species Euphorbia tirucalli. The sequence goes on along the minus strand of CM077636.1, from coordinate 34,906,989 downwards.
ATTCTTCTGAATTTTGGGCCATTTGAGAACATTCTGGGCATTATTCCACTCATTCTCAAATCTGATTCATGTTCATCTATCTACCAGGTAACAACAGGTTTTAATCATAGAGGTCGGGCAAAAACCCATGCTCACAAGCTGCCCCTCGCGTGACCAAAGTCGACTTAGACGGGTGCTTGTGCCTGATTTGAGTTTGGTCTCACGATACAGAGCACGGTGAGAAGGAAAATAGGATGTACCTGGGGGTTTTCCTCGTGTTGACTTACTACGATGTTCATAGGGACTTGTCTCGGTTGATTCGCGAAACAGCGATTTTGCCTAAGTTGACTTGATTTTTCAGAGACTTACTTCGACTCCGTTGCGAAGCATAGGACTTTGGCTGAATTGATTCGATGTTCTAGGGACATAATTTGATTGCATTGCGAAGCAGAGGACTTTGCCCGGATTAGATTGGTTCTTCAAGGATGTACTTCGACTCCATTGCTAAGCAGAGGACTTTGCCCGGATTGGATTGGTTCTCTAGGGACGTACTTGGACTCCATTGAGAAGCGGAGGACTTTGCCTAGATCAGATTGGTGCTCCAAGGACGTGCTTCGACTCCATTACAAAGCAGAAGACTTTGCAAAGATTGAATTCTCCTTATCATTTGATGTTCATGAAAGGGAAGGATGTTTTGGTAATTTTGTAGCTTGGAAAGTTGGTATCCTTTGGAGGAAGGGTATTTTGGTCATTTGACTTCTCGTGGGGCCTACGTCACGAAAAAAATGAGTTTTAGTGATTTGGTACCCCATTTGGTGAGAAAAAGAGTGTTTTGGTCATTTGGTAGCTTGTCGGCTAACAAAAGGGCATTTTGGCCATTTCACCTCTAGTGGAGCCTATGCCACTAGGGGAAGAAATATTTCGATGATTTGGTTTCCCATGAAGCTTGTGTCACTAAGGGAAAGGTGTTTTGGTGATTTGAGAAGCTTGATTATCTTTTTTGATTTTTTGACGTTGTTTCGAGTACGTCTTCGTTCCTTGATCGATAATTTTGGAAACAAAAATTTTTTCCCCTTTGATCAAGAATGAATATGAACCGAATATTTTGCAAAGCAGAGCAACTTGGCTCGACAGAAGAGATTTGGGGGTGAAAAGTCTCAAAGTCAGATGGCCATTTAATGTTAGAAATGATGTGTGAGAGGAGAGTATAAAAAGAAAAGTAAAAATCAAATCAAGGGAAAAGTTGAATCCTGGGCAAAAAAAAGACATTGAAAACCAAAGAGAAACAAAGAGACAAAGAGAGGCAGAGAAAAAGAAAGAAAGAAACCGAAACAAAAAAAACTAAGTGAGGCCCAAAAAACACAAAGGCTAAGACTTAAAACCAATCCTAAAACATCAAGAACAAGTTCTACAACCTTTGCATATTGGTTTGGGATTGTTTGGGATTGTTTGGGATTCTTTTCGGGTTGTTTCGAATCGTATTTTGATTTTTGACCTGTTGAGCTTCCAGGACAAATTCCAGGCTTTCAATCCATTTCTTGACATTCCAAGCATCAAACAACATCAAGGTAAACTCTGAGAGGTCTTAAACTTGTTTGCATTGTCTTTTCTATGTGTTTTCTTCATTTTTGTAATTTTCAGAAACGAACTTACTCGAATAGAGCCGAGCGGCTGTGTTCATGATGAATAGAGCCGCACCGCTCTGTTCTTCAGGGACAGATTCCTGATTTGTCGCGATCGGCCGAAAACAGTCCATTTCCTTTTCGTGCATTCTGTACGTACAAATATTAGGGTTTTAGGTTTTCCCAGGGTTTTATTTTCTGAGTTTCGGGGTTATTTTATCCGGATCGGATCTATAGTCCAGTATTAGCAGACCTGGAAAATATTTAAAACGAATAAAATGGTTTTTCACAAATGTTTTTGGTGTGTTTATTGCTTTTTGGACCTTAGATGGATGTTGAATTTAGGAACCCCCACGAACGGAACCCTGGATCCTGGGATAACAAACCCACAAAAATGGAAATTTGCATGTAACCGAGCCAATGTTTTCCAAAAATGATTTTTCAGCACAAAATTTACAGGGCATTTCAAAACCGTTTTCCAGGTCTAACCAGTCCGACCGGTCGGGTTGATCCGGTTACCCCCTAAATGCATGTCCCGTTTTCTAAATTCCCAATTCTGTCCTATTTGAGTCCTATTTGTGTCTGCAATATAAACTGTGCTAACCGTCTGTTTTGCAGCATTTATCTTTCTTTTATTTTTATTATTTTTACTATAATTGATAGATTTCGTATATTTTTATGCGGTTGTAATTTTTAGATCCTCGTGTACTTAGGCGATTGTAAAGTGAGGAAGAGGGTTTTTATCTTTTATTCGATTGGGTTGTATATATTTTGGATGTATGCTTTATCTTTCTGCAATTTATTTTCTGCATTTTGCTTAAGCATCGGCTGATTAATATAAACAAATTGGGGTTAGAAAAAAATAATAAAGTGAATTAAATATGATAATATAAACTGTGAAGTGAAAGCAAGCTAGAGGTTAAGTCACTTGCTCGAACCCTAAATCTCTGGATTAGGTACAGTAGTCTACTCTCGGTAGGGAGCTCTACTGGAATTTCCCGGATGAGCTGATCTGAGTGGTGACTGTGTCACTAATCTCAGGATTTAAGTTTCAAAGTCTTTAAGTTAAAATGGGAAAATGTTTTCTACAAAAGGAATTTCCAAATCAAATTCACGATTTTCCTAACTCAAGATAAACAAAACATGTTTTCCACCGAAATCAAAACGAATGAAAACATTTTTCTCCGGTTCGCTTCACCACATTCCTTTTCCTATTCTGCTTTCTAGGTCGTCCGTTGACAGTGGTGACTCTGCTGGGGAGTATGGTTTCTTTGTTGGTGTGCCCTAGTTCTTAGGGCATTGGATTCTTGTATTTTGTATTATACATTAAGACTCATTGTATAAATACATTATTTGTGTCACATTAATAAAGGCAATTAATCTATTTCATTTATATCTTGTGCTATAATATGAGTAGAGTATCCATTGATTGATAATCATAAAACCTATCCCAAGTCTGTTCTAATCGTGGGAACGAATAGAACCACAGACTTGTATATTCGATGACTGTATGGTAGTTCTTAACTAGCCATAGTACTTGTATAGTCAGTCATGAATATAGGTACATGTCATTGACATGGGACTGGATCGATCCGCACAAGAAAGCCACATGGTTGTCATGTCATATGTCTTTCTTAAGTAGGTCTCTTTTGTCCTCAGACCAGATTTCATTATAATATCGATATGAAATCCGGTTCACTTTGACATACGCCTAACAGGTCTGTAAAAGGATGCTAAATACGGGTATGATTGGGTGGACCGATGAACATGTTGATAATGATGAAGTGATGGAATTGCCACTCGGGTAACACTGAGATGATATCATTGGCCACTTGATGAGTGGGACTGATAAGTGTATGGCCATACCCAAATAAGTTGGTTGCTTATTTGATTAATCAGTCAACTCAAGATCAAGAAATATAATAAAAAACAGAAGAGGATGACAGACAGCATGCCTCTTGTTTATTCATATCGATATCGTTAGGCAAAGGACACTATGAGATTACTACCGGGTGAGTGTCTTCTAAAGACTGCTGCATCTCTGTCTTAATTGGGGGCTGTAATGGTTTGCTAGAACCCACTTACAGTCTGTGGGCCTTGGGCCTACTGCCAACATAAAGACAGACCCATAGGATCGTGCACATAGATCAACTGAGCTGGAACTTATAGAAATTGTACATGTAATGTACATTGGAAGGAATGCGTTAATTAATTAGTTGACATTCGGTGTCAAGGTAATTAATTGACATTGGGTTGAATTTAATTTAATTAATAAGTTTACATAATGCAATTAATTAATTTATCAATTAATTGAATTACATAAAGTGAACAATTAATTAAATAATTTTCCTAAGTAGGAAATTTAAATACATGTATTGTATTAACTTAAGTGTGATTTAATTTTATTTAGGGGTAATTAAATTTAGCCAAATGGAATTAAATTACATAGTATATACTTTTTAATTAAAGTTTATTTATGTAATTATAATCTTAGTGGGCTTGGGTTTAATTAACCTAATTAGAACCCAATTAGACAAGGTGTCTATAAAAGGGCACACTTAAGGAATAAAAACCTAATTCAACTCTAATTAATTGCTGGAAATTTCAGCCACCAACAGCAGCCCCAAAACAGCCGAAAATCCCCGCATTAACCCTCCTTTCCTTTACGTCTTCGGCTAGCACCGGTTCCCGCTCAATAGTTGGTCCTGCACCGAACTTTGGAGATCGCAGTTTCAAGTAACGATTCTGCAGCAGTCTCTAGAAGAGATGAATCCGGTGAGTTAATCTCTCTTGATTCAAATTGTTTTATTCTAATCAATGGTAATTGGACACAATAGGTGGATTCTAGGAAATTTTAAACGGTGTATTTTCCACTGCGCCACGTTATTTTTCCAATGACGAATCCCAACATTCTTAAAAAGTTTTTAAAAAACTTAAGGAACTTAGGCAACTACCGAAATATAACATCACTTACAGGCACTTCACTAGTTCATATTACCATATTTATTTGCACCTTGCATATCATGACATTTTCTTCTTCTCGATCCCTCCAACACACTGATCACTCCCGGTTTACCCAAGAAGGTGGACTACCTCTTCTGCCAGGATTGGAGACACCCGACGGGGTAAACCATTCATAGCACCACATGACCTTACATCATGTTCTATGGTGGGGAAGTGTATACTCGCTATGGGAACTTATACAACCCTTGGTTTTGACTTTGGCCCACATGTAATGCCTTAGCAACTTCCCCTAGGATTACCAAAACTTAAACTCAAAATGAACATTGAGCGTGCGCCTTTGGTATCCCCCGTTGATGCCAAAGAGACCCAATACCTATGAAGAATGCATGACCAATTGAAAGGAGAAACAAGGTCAAAAGGGAGCGCATATTTTTGCGTGTGCTAACGTTTGTTCCGTGGTGTTTTCTATTTGACTTTTCACGAAGCATCAAACATGCATAGCTTTCATGTGCCATTCTAACTACATCTTTATGAAAGCCATTTTTCGAGCATCAACATATGTGTGACACTAATCACATTTTTGTACAGCCATGACATTTTATTCGTATGCCATTTACATCTCATGTGCGACATTTCCACAAAGCATACACAACATCATTCCGTGTGTCATGCATTTTAACCACATTTTTGTGCAGCCACTTGCACTTTCACGTGACATTCACATCTATATCATTTCATCTCACCTAATAAAGGATGATTCTAAGTGTACCCTTCACGATCATTTCATTCCACGACATATCGGGTACCCCAAAACTACCCGTGTTTCGCCCATGCACCGGTTTGTGCTTGGCCATTTCAAATATCATGTCATCCAATAGAAGACCACAATGGTCCTAGATTTATTTCCGTGTGGCGGTTCACACGATGACATCACATGACATCACATTCATTCATCATAAGTGTCCCGGTGAAGCTAGAATCCTGTTTGCGCATTGTGGTTCACATCGGACAATTTCATGACATTGTGAAATCAATCAAGGTACTCCCTAAGTGCTAGATTAGTACACATATAGGGGCATTTCATGACATTATCAAATTATGCAAGGTGTTCCACGAACGCCGAACCTCTGTCCGTGTTCCTGGTTACACGTGACTTTTCTGTAACGCCATCTCATAACACGCACCTCAAAAAGCATCAGAACTTTGTCTGTGGGACGGTCCCCATGTGACCATTTCATTTCATACCATTGACCTACAAAGCGTTGAAACTCTACTCGTGTGTCAGTATACACGCAGCCATCTCATGATAACTCGTTAGGTGCCCCAAAGGCGCCGAACCTCTGTCTGTGCGGCGGCTCCTATGAGACATTTTTGCATTATTTTGCATAGCATTGGGCACTCTTGGGACATCCCAAAAAAAGGAAAATAAAACACACAAAGTTCATTCTCATGTCCATCTCCATTCACGAAGCATCATCCAAGCATCATTCTCCATGATATCACGTCATTCATCTACCATCCCTAACTCTCCACTTATGATGTAGGACCACACACATGTGAGACTAGGAAATACCAAAGCTCTGTATAGACAGTTCATAGAGTAAGCTAGATCAACAAAGGACAAGGTCTTAGGCTTTGAGGGTTGTTAGGGAACAGAGAACAGTAGAAACTGATAGTGGTTCCGATTCCTAAGAGGAAGTGGAGATGGTTAATCAAACACCAAGTCTTGCTAATTCCCTGAAGGATTTCTTGAGATCTCAAGATTTCCATGACATGATGAAATAAGAGATTCGGGCTGTTGTGAGAGAGAGCGGGGAAATCGGGACGAGTAGGCCCAGAAAGGAAAAGGAGGATGAGTCTTCTCAGTATAGGGCTGATGTCTCAGCCAGTGTAGAAAAGCTGTAAGAGATTGAGGCAGCCATGGAAAAGAAAATGAAGGCTAAGTATTCGAGTTAGATGAGGTGGTGGCTGAACTAAAGAATGGCGCCAACATCAGCTTGGGCTCTAAGGGCATTGAGACCTTCCCCATTAGGTTTCAAGTGCCTAAAATTCGTTCCTACAAGGGGATTGGTTCACCAGAGGCCTATGTTGTTGGATATGCCCTAGTCCCGAGGCATTGGTCCTTGTATTTGTATCATACATTTGTTGGATTTATGTATTATACTTATTTGTGTTATTAATAAAGGTGTTAATTCATTTATTATATCTATCTTATGCAATATATTAAATGAAGTATCCAATGGACATATCCATATCCATGATGACCAGTGTCATGCACTTAGTAGTAAGACAATGGATAGGGTAAAAGATATGACCATGAATAGATCTGTAGTCTATTCCAGTCATGGGAATGAATGGAACAAGAGACTATCATTAACCTGGTTCTATGGCGGTGTCTTACCAGTCATTGGACATGGGATGTCAACCAAGTTAATGGGTACATGCATAAGGGGCATGGTACTGGATAGATCCACTAAACGAGAAATCCACATGGTATAGTATCACAAGTGATTATTGTGTAGTACTTGTATGGATCCTTTGACCTGACCATATGATGGTGTTGCATGTGAGGTCGCATACGTAGGGGTACGCCTAAAGGGCCTGTAATAGGGTGCCAAGTATGGGTGCTTTCGGGTATGTCACTTAGCATGGCAATGCTATGGATATGCAAAAGGGATTTGTCACTCAGTAGTCCACTGAGAAGATATCATTGGCCTCTTGATGAATGTGACTGATAAGAGTGTGGCCACACCCAAACAAGTTGGAACTTGTTTGTGAGCTTCAGTGCATTCGGGATCAAGTTAATGTCCAGACACAAAAGAGGGTGATCAATCCATGCCTTTGTGTTAGACACCGATATCAATGACATGGGATATACAAGTTCAAACCACAGGGTTATGATAACAGTTAGACTGCCATCTCCATCTTGATTGGGGGCTGCAGTGGCTTGCTAGAGCCCAACTGCAGACTGTGGGCCACAGGCCCACTGCCAACATAAAGATGGGCCCATGGGATAGTACACATTGAGCAACTGAATACCGAATCAAGGAGTCACATCTATACTTGGAGTATACACTCTGGAGAGAGAGGCATATATTAATTATATTATAAGATCAATTGGATTGATCATAATAATAAAAATTAATAATTGATTGGCTCTTCATAATTAATTGGATTAATTATGAGATTATTTCATAGGTGGAAATATTCATATGTATAGGTTTACATATGATAATAGTACACATTGAGCAACTGAATACCGAATTAAGGAATCACATCTATACTTGGAGTATACACTCTGGAGAGAGAGGAATATATTAATTATATTATAAAGATCAATTGGATTGATCATAATAATAAAAATTAATAATTGATTGGCTCTTCATAATTAATTGGATTAATTATGAGATTATTTCATAGGTGGAAATATTCATATGTATAGGTTTACATATGATTTTATTTTGTGAGGATCTAATTTTAATTTGATGGATTAAATTAATTGGTCAAACTAATTTTAATTTAAATGTAAATAATATATTACTTGGTGTAATGTATTAAATACATGGGTAAATTAAAGCTGGGCTTGAAATTAATTTAAACCAAACTAATTAAAATAAGATTCGGCCTGAATTAAAAGAAGGGAGCCCACATAAATGACAGAGCCAAGTTGTGCCAACCTAGGGTTTAATAACCATGAGAATTTCAGCCACCACTGTGTGATGCAACCATAGCCGAAATTCACCCTAGCCCCCTCTCCAAAGTTCGTTTTTTCCGACGCTAGCATGGGTTGTGTTCGTTAGGCTTTCGTGTACGTGAACGAGGGGGGATTCTAAGTTGATTCCTGCGGTCTGCATCCATCTCTGAAAGAGATATTCCGGGTAAGAGAATTATCTCTTTCTATTAATTTTTCTTTTTCCAATTTCCATCTCAATTGCTCCTGGGCACGGATTTGAGAAAATCATTGCGTTCTTCCGCTTTAATCGGGTGATTTCCAGTGAAAAATCCCAACAGTGGTATCAGAGCGGGCTTTTGATCCGTGGAAATTGTTAAAATTGGTTGAATCCCATGTTTTAAAATTGGATTTTTTTTTTTTTTTTTGGGTTCTTGGTTTGGGTTTAAGATTTTTCCCCATTTGATTTTATACAATTGAATTTGAATATGCATATAGGTTTATGTTTGTTTAATTTAATTGTATGTTTTGGAATTCTTGGTGAAATTCTCGTTTATGGATGCCATGATATTTTTTTATATTTTTTCTGTTTATAAAAAATAAAAAATCTGGCTGTTCCCGGGGTGCGGGGCTACCGACGACGGCAGCTGCCCTAGCCGCAGTGGGCCGGGCCCAGTTTTGAAATTTTAATTGGTTTTAAAATTCGTGTGTTTAAATTTACGTAATTTAAACGCGTGTGGTTTTTTGAATGAAATTTTATTTTATTCTTGTGATATTAATTTTGGAAATTAATATGGTTAATTGAAATTGGTTCGGGTAATTTTGGCACAATTACTTGGATGGCTGAATTGGACCCATGGTTTCCCAATTCCAGTAGGAGCAGTTGGATTGCCTGGGCTAGAGGCCCAAAGCCCATTAAGGGCTAGAACCATGGTGGGCCAAAATTGGCGATTTCAATATAATGGCTTGGACATAATTGAAATGGGCTTAAATCATGCATTATAACATGCTTATGAATTATATGTATTAGATGCATATGGGTGATTAAATATTTTGTATGATTGGATGCTATTGGGCCTTATTCAAGATGGGTTGTATTTTCTTTTTTGGGTAAATACGGCCTGCGTGTCGTTTTTCTTTTTTAATGTAATTTTATTTTATTCAATTATTATAAAATTTGTAAAAGAAGAAGCCCATGGAGTGGTGAGTCCATGTGGAGGTGCAAGCCCAGAAGGAAGAAGATGGAGGCCCACCTGATATTGTTTTCTAGCATAGGTTTACTAGAATAATATTAGGATGTAATAAAGGCCCATAGCAGTCCATTTTACTCATTTATTTAATTATGCTTTATATTTATATGCATGTATGAATGTATGATCCAACCGCATTTCACCCGCCTTATGTATGCAAGCCGTTGTTAATTGAATCTAATAACCAAATGAAATTCCTAAGTCGCTTAAAAGTGCTTTCCTCATTCAAAACCGGCTCGAAGTGGGAATAGGCCAGTTGTAGACCATGCCCTCGCAGGATACACTGGAGTATTGTCACTTTGTATTAGGTTAGGGTATGGATACTCTAACACTTGAATGGAGGTTTTGACTTAGCATGGGTAGTAGGATTCTCCTAGCCCTAAGCATAGATGGGTAAGTGCCAACAAGCCCATCAAACCGAGAGTCCCGAGGTTGGGATTGGACGGCGTTCCTACCTAAATAGTTAGGGTATAGTCGTACCGGGCCCTCGTCTGGCTATATCTTAATGAAATATGGATCTCGGCCCATGAGCCCAACAACTCGATTTAATTAATAAATTGATTCATTATTAATTATGTATGGGAAAAACAAAGTAAAGTCCTTTATTAACACTCTTAAATGTTTTTCTATGTAGAAACTCTATATGACAAATAACAACACTTTATCACTGCGATCGATTCTTGAAAGGGACAAGCTTTCTGGTCCTAACTTTTTGGACTGGTCTAGGAACTTGAGAATAGTTCTAAGACAGGAGTCCAAAGAGTATGTGCTGAGAGGCCTGTACCGACTGTGCCACAAGGACGTAATCCACCGACTGCCCGGCTGGAGGAATACGAGGTGCATGTCAAGAATAATAAGGATGTGACATGCCTAATGTTGGCCTTTATCGTCCCCGAACTACAAAAATAGTTTATGGACCATCAAGCCTTTGCTATGATAAGAACTCTAAACGAGATGTTTCAGGAGCAAGCTCGTCAGGAAAGGTACCTGACCAACAAGGCATTCCACTCCTGTAAGATGGGGGCTAGGACATCTGTAAGCGCACACGTGCTCAAGATGAAGGGCTATTTTGACACTTTAGCCCGTCTCGGATCGCCCATCTCTCAGGAGTTGGCGGTGGACACAATCCTAGCATCGTTGCCGGATTCTTATGATCAGTTCATCCTGAACTACAACATGCAAGGGATGAACCGCACTATCATTGAGCTGCATGGGATGCTTAAGCTTACTGAGTAGTCGATCAAAAAGACTCCGCCGGTGCTGCTGGTCAACAAGGGGAACCCTCCTATTGCCAAGGGTAAGGCTAAGGAAAAGGCAAAGGCCAAGGCCAAGGACAAGAAGGCCAAGGCTAAGAAGGCTAAAGCCCAACCCAAGGCCTAGCAGAAGGTAGGTCCTGAGGATGTCTGTTTCAGGTGTAGACAGGCGGGCCATTGGAAGAGATCGTGTCCCAAGCTGATGGGAGAACAAAGAAGGGGCCAAGGTGCATCCTCTTTAGGTATTTATGTTATAGACATTAAACTTACTATTTCAACATCCTGGGTATTGGATACTGGATGTGGTTCTCACATTTGTTGCAATGTGCAGGGACTTAAGAACAGAAGGTCACTGGGGTCAAGAGAGGTGGACTTACGGGTCGGAAATGGAGCAAAGGTTACTGCCTTAGAGATCGACGAATACCACGTTGTGATGCCTAGTGGATTGGTTTTAATTTTAGAACAATATTATTTTGTACCTGCTATGTGCAGGAATATTATTTCAGTTTCTATGTTGGATATTTCTGGATTTTATTTTACTATTTCCAATGGTAGAATTTCCATATCTAGAGAGGGATTATTTTATGGAGATGCTCTATTAAATAATGGCCTATATATCCTGGACTTAAATGAAACCAATGATGTCTATAACATAAACACAAAAAGGATTAAGCCCAACGAACTTAATCTTGTCTACCTATGGCATTGTCGTCTTGGCAACATAAACGAGAAGCGCATAGCTAGGCTTCACAAAGCTGGAGTCTTAGGGTCATTTGACTTGGAGTCAATTGATACATGCGATTCATGTTTACAAGGCAAGATGACTAAGGCGCCTTTTAGTAAGAAGGCTGAAAGGGCCACTGGCTTATTGGACCTAATAGATTCATATGTATGTGGACCCATGAGCGCAGCGACCAGGGGTGGGCACCTGTACTTCATCACGTTCATGGACGATTTCAGCAGATATGGCTATGTCTATCTGATGAAACACAAGTTTGAGACCCTTGATAGGTTCGAGGAATTTAGGAATGAGGTACAGAACCAGCTAGGAAGAAATATCAAAACCCTTCGGTCATGTTGGATATGCCCTAGTCCCAAGGCCTTGGTCCTTGTGTTTGTATGATACATTGTACCTTTTATGTAAGATATGTATGATACAATCTGTGTTAATCAATAAAGGCATCAATCTATTTACTATATGTCTTGTGCAATATTTTAAATAGAGTATCCAATGGACATATCCATATCCATGTTGTCAAGTGTGAGGCACTTGGCAGTGAGACTGTGGATACGGAAAACGATATGGCCATAAAGTCATCCGTAGTCTGTTCCAGTCATGGGAATGAATGGAACCAAAGACTATCATTAACCTTGGTTGTATGACGGTGTCTTACCGGTCATAGAACATGGAATGTCAACCAGGTTAATGGGTACATGCAAAAAGGGCATGGTACTGGATCGATCCACTTAACGGGAATCCACATGGTGTCACATCACATCGGATTCTCGTGTAGTACTTGTATGGATCCTTTGACCTGATCATATGATGGTACTGGATGTGAAGTGGCATACTTTGGTGTACGCCCAACGGGCCTGTAAAAGGGTGCCAAGTACGGGTACATTCGGGTATGTTAATGAACATTGCAGTACTATGGATATGCAGATGGGAATGTCACTCAGTGTTCCACTGAGAAGATATCACTGGCCTCTTGATGAATACAGCTGATAAGAGTGTGGCCACACCCAAACAAGTTGGAACTTGTTTGTGAATATCAGTGCATTCGGGATCAAGTTAATGTCCATACACAATAGAGGGTGATCACACCATGCCTCTGTGTTGGACTCCGATATCGATGACATGGGATATACAAGTTTAAACTACTGGGTTAACGTTTCAGTTTGACTGCTTACTCCGTCTTAATTGGGGGCTTTAGTGGCTTGCTAGAGCCCAACTAGAGTCTGTGGGCCTTAGCTCACTGCCAACATAAAGACGGGCCCATCGGATCGTACACATTGAACGTCTGGACTTTAACTAGTCGGATTAAGTGTGTACTTGGTGTATACACATCAAAGAAAGAGAGGTGTATTAATTATATTATTTAGCTCAATTGGATTGGTCAAATATAATATGATTAATATTTCTTAGGCCATTACTTAATTAATTCAATGAATTAAGTTAAGTATCACTTAATTAATTCAATGAATTAAGTTAAGTATTTATTTCCTAGGTGGAAATATTTGTACATGTATAGGGTTACATGTATATCATCCTATGTATGTCATATTTAATCCATTGGTTAATTTGATGTGTCAAACAAAGTTTAATTCACATATATGTTACATATTATATGGTATAATATATTAACATACATGTAGAATTAAATTTTATTTGAAATCAAATTAATACCAAAGAGTGAAATATGGGCTTGAGCTTTTAAACATGAAAGCCCTTCTTTTTGGATGATTTGGCCGTAGATATTTGGTGGGATTTTTGCCAAGTTTTGGTGAGTCATTTTGGATAGGAAGAATGACTCATTAAAGGGACAAAAGATGATGATTAATATGGTGAGTCATTATTTGACTTTGTGGTAGAAAAGTTGGACTTTTCTTTCTTTGATTTTTTGATCTTTCTTTTGGTGATATAAGAGAAAAAAATCTGCCATATTACAGCTATCTTGGACGTCCAACACCATCTCCCTCACTCTCTCTTATTGATTTTCCGAATCGCTAGCACGGGTTTTAGTCCGAGAACCGTTCGTGTACCGGACGAAGGAGGAAATCTAATTTGGTTTCTGCAGTCATCATCTGTCTCTTGGAGAGACTTAAGGTGAATTTTTAAAACCTTCATCCTTGTGCTTTGTGTTTTTGATTTCCACTACTTAAGCTCCTGGGACCGGATTCGAGGAAATCGACGCGTATTTCCGCTTTTTCGGTCGATTTCCCGTGACGAATCCCAACAGTGGTATCAGAGCAGGCTTATGTTCCGTGGAGATCTCTAACTTGAAGTGAATCCCATGGTTTAAACTTTGGCGGTTTTGTGGATGGGATTTGTTTTCGGTTTGGGGTTTGTGATTTTGCCCCTTTGGATTTTACAAATGGAAAATTATATGCATAGGGTGTATGCTAGATTTAATTTTCTATTTGTGTTGGTTATTCATGATATTTGCATATGAAATTGTTTAGCATATGGAGCATGCTAGGGTTCAATTTCCTTTTGCAAATATTTATGTATATATGTATATATATATATAGAGTTTATGGATGCTTGATTTTAATTCTTGGTTGATTTAATTTCTTGCATCTAGGTTGTATGCTAGATTTTATTTCTTGGTGAATTAATATCTTGCATATGTTGTTTTCTTGTTTTGAAAAAAATAAAAACAAAATCACGGATTGTTTCGGGTGGACGCGGGGGCTGCCTACGCGCTACGCGCCATAGGCAGCAGCCGCTGCCCGCTGCTGCTGGCCAGCAGCTGCTGCTGGGCAGCAGCTGCTGCACGCCAGCAGCAGGGCTGCTGCTGGCCAGCAGCTGCTGCTGGGCAGCAGCTGCTGCACGCCAGCAGCAGGGCTGCTGCGTGCCAGCAGCACGCCGCTGCTGGGCAGCGGGGCTGCTGCTGGGCAGCAGCGCCGCGGCTGCCCCGTGCGGCGGGCCGGACCCGAATTTGGATTTGGCGGGATTTTTGGGCCGGGCCGGGTTTTAAAATTTGTAAAATGTTTTAAACTTTGCGTGTTTAAATTTTGAAAATTAAATGCGCGTGGTTTCTTGAATGGAATTTATTTTTCGTTCATGTGATATTTATTTTGGAAATAAATACGGTAAATTGAAATTGGTTCGGGTTTTCTTGGCACGATTACCCGGACGGCTAATTTTGGAATTCATGGTTTCCCAATCAGATTGGGAGCAATTTTTGCCTGGGTTGGAGGCCCAAAGCCCGCATGGGTTAAGAACCATGATCGACCAAAATTTGGCGATTTCAAAATAATGGCTATGGACAAATGAAATCGGATTAAATCATGCATTTAACATGCTTATAAAATACATGATGTATTGGTTTACATGTATGATTGAATATGCGGATGGATGTAAATGGGCCTAATTTATGTTGGGTTGTAATATTCTTTTGGTATATACGGCCTGCGCGCCGTTTTTCCTTTTATGTAATTTTATTTCATCTGTTTATTATGAAATTATGTAAGCAAGGAGCCGATTGGATTGGCGAGCCCAGAAGGAATAGGAGGCGGCCCACCTGATGCTGTTCTAGTATAGGTTTACTAGAATGATATTAGGATGTAAATTTTGGCCCGTTGCATTCCATTCTTTATTTTAATTATGCTGTATTTATTTGCATGTGCGAATGTATGTACAAACCCTTTTCACCCGCTTTTGCATCTAAGCCGTTATTAATTGAATCGAATAACCAAATGGTAATTACTAAGTCGCTTAAAAGTGCTTCCCTCATTCATAACCTACTCGAAGTGGGGATAGGCCAGTCGTAGACCAACCGTCGTTGGATACACTGGAGTATCGCC
Organism: Euphorbia tirucalli; assembly: GCA_039660915.1. Lineage (NCBI taxonomy): Eukaryota > Viridiplantae > Streptophyta > Magnoliopsida > Malpighiales > Euphorbiaceae > Euphorbia > Euphorbia tirucalli. Next base: position 34,891,721 of record CM077636.1, on the reverse strand, counting down.
ATTTTGTATTGGGTTGGAGTATTGGTTACTCTAACACTTGGATGGAGGTTTTGACTTAGCGTGGGTAGTAGGATGTTCCTGGCCCTAAGCACAGATGGGTAAGTGCCAACAGACCCATCAAACCGAGAGTCCCTAGGTTGGGATTGGACGGCGTTCCTACCTAAAAATTGGGTATAGTTGTTCCAGGCCCTCGTCTGGCTATATCTAAATATAATATGGATCTCGGCCCATGAGCCCAACAACTCGGTTTTATTAATAACATGATTCATTATTAATTATGGGAAAATGTTTATAAGTCCTTTATTAACACTCATTTATTTTTCTGTGTAGTAATCAATGGCATCGAATAACACTTTATCACTGCGCACTATCCTTGAGAAGGACAAGCTTTCTGGTCCTAATTTCCTGGACTGGTCTAGGAACTTACGAATAGTTCTAAGACAGGAGTCTAAGGAATATGTACTGGAAAGGCCTGTACCGGCCGCACCTACTGGGCGTAATCCACCAGCTGCTCAGCTGGAGGAATACGGGGTGCATGTAAAGGATAACCGGGATGTTACTTGCCTTATGCTGGCGTGCATGGTCCCCGAACTACAAAAACAGTTTATGGACCATGAGGCCTATGCTATGATAACAACTCTAAATGAGATGTTTCAGGAACAGGCACGTCAGGAAAGGTACCTGACGAATAAGGCATTCCATTCCTGCAAAATGGGGACTGGGACATCTGTGAGCGCTCACGTGCTCAAGATGAAGGGCTATTTGGATTCTTTAGCCCGTCTCGGGTCACCCATTTCACAGGAATTGGCGATTGATACCATCCTGGCTTCCTTGCCGGAGTCTTATGATCAGTTCATCTTGAATTACAACATGCAAGGGATGAACAAAACTGTTAGTGAGCTGCATGGGATGCTTAAGCTTACGGAACAGTCGGTCAAAAAGACTCCACCGGTACTTATGGTAAACAAGGGGAAGGCTCCTCTTGTAAAGGCCAAGGCTAAGACAAAGGCTAAAGCTAAGGCCAAGAAAGCCAAAGCTAAGAAGGCCAAGGTCCAGCCCAAGGCCCGTCCTGAGGATGTCTGTTTCGGGTGTAAGCAGACGGGACATTGGAAACGATCATGTCCAAAGCTTCTGGGAGAGCAAAAGAAGGCGCAGGGCGCGTCTTCATCAGGTATATATGTCATAGACATTAACCTTACTGTTTCAACATCTTGGGTATTGGATACTGGATGTGGTTCTCACATTTGTTGTAATGTGCAGGGACTTAGGAACAGAAGATCACTGGGATCAGGAGAAGTGGACTTGCGGGTCGGGAATGGGGCAAGGGTTGCAGCCATTGAGATCGGCGAGTACCAGCTTAAGATGCCTAGTGGACTAGTTTTGTTACTGGAACAATGTTATTTTGTACCTGCAATGTGCAGGAATATTATTTCTGTTTCAGTTTTGGATACTTCTGGATATGTATTTACTATTGGTAATGGTAATATGGTTATATCTAGAGAAGGCATATTTTATGGAAATGCTCTATTAAATAATGGCCTTTATATCCTGAATTTAAATGAAACTGATCAAGTCTATAACATAAATACTAAAAGGATTAAACCAAATGAACTTAATCCTGTGTACCTTTGGCATTGTCGTTTAGGCCACATAAACGAGAAACGCATAGCTAGACTCCACAAAGCTGGAATTCTAGGATCTTTTGACTTGGAGTCACTTGATATTTGTGAGTCTTGTTTACGGGGTAAAATGACTAAAGCGCCATTTAGCAAGAAAGCTGAAAGGGCTACTGGCTTATTAGACCTAATACATTCGGATGTATGTGGACCTATGAGCACTGCTGCCAGGGGTGGGTTTCTATACTTCGTCACCTTTACAGACGATTTCAGCAGATATGGCTATGTCTATCTGATGAAACACAAGTCTGAAACACTTGATCGGTTCAAGGAATTTAGGAACGAAGTACAGAACCAATTAGGCCGAAATATTAAAGCCTTTCGGTCGGACCGAGGTGGCGAGTATATGAGCCTAGAGTTTGATTCATACTTGAGAGAGCATGGAATAGTTCCACAGCTCACTCCTCCAGGAACACCACAATGGAATGGGGTGTCCGAACGGAGGAATAGGACCCTGTTAGACATGGTCCGCTCAATGATGAGTCATGCCTCTCTCCCAACAAGTTTTTGGGGATATGCTATTGAGACAGCAGCTCTCATTTTGAATAATACTCCGACTAAGGCAGTAGAAAAGACCCCATTTGAGATATGGACGGGCAGGGCGCCCAATGTGTCTTTCCTACGGATTTGGGGTTGTTATGCCCATGTCAAGAAATTGACTGGGGGCAAACTAGAACCCAAAACCGACAAATGCCTGTTTGTGGGATACCCTAGGGAAACCAAAGGGTATTACTTCTACAACCCCGCCGAGAACAAGGTGTTCGTGGCACGGAAAGGGGTCTTTCTTGAAAATGAGTTCATTTCCAAGAAAGATAGTGGGAGTAATGTTGAACTCAGGGAAGTTCAAAGCTCAGAAACTCCTGAAAAGGATAACTCGGAGACCAGGGTGGAGCTTCCACGGGAGGAAGCACCAGCCCAGGTCACACAAGGACCTAGAAGGTCTGGTAGGGATCGTCGGGAACCTGAGAGATATGGGTTTCTTGTTACCGATGATAACACTCTTTTTGTCTTCGACGAAGAAGAGCCGAAAACCTACCAGGAGGCTATAGCTAGCCCACTGTCCGCAAATTGGCAAAAGGCCATGGAGGCGGAAATGCAATCTATGTACGACAATCAGGTTTGGAATCTGGTTGTTCCACCTCCGGGTGCTAAGGTAATAGGTTGCAAGTGGTGCTACAAGCTTAAGCCAGATAACACCTTCAAGGGGCGGCTGGTAGCGAAAGGTTTCAGGCAAGTCCATGGAATCGACTATGATGAAACTTTTTCACCAGTCGCTATGCTCAAATCCATAAGGATCCTGCTGGCCATAGCCGCATGGTACGACTATGAGGTCTGGCAGATGGATGTCAAAACCGCTTTTCTTAATGGAAAGCTACTCGAGGATGTGTATATGACACAGCCTGAGGGTTTTGTCGATCCACAGAATCCTGAAATGGTATGCAAGCTTCAACGGTCCATTTATGGATTAAAGCAAGCATCCCGAAGTTGGAATCTTCGATTCAATGAGGCTATAAAGGAATATGGCTTCATACAGAATCAAGATGAGCCTTGTGTGTACAAAAGGATTAGTGGGAGCATTGTCACGTTCCTGGTATTATATGTGGATGACATCCTTCTCATTGGAAGCGACATACCAACACTGCAAGGAGTAAAGCAGTGGTTGTGTAAGTGCTTCGCAATGAAGGACTTAGGCGAAGCTGAGACGATCCTAGGGATCAGGATCTACAGGGATAGACCCAATCGGCTCCTGGGCCTAAGTCAGGCCAAGTACATAGACAAAGTTCTGAAAAGATTCAGCATGGACCAGGCTAAGAAAGGGTTCTTGCCAATGGGTCATGGGCTGAAACTTAGTAAGAAAAACTGTCCTAACACAAGGCAGGATAGGGAGAACATGAAATTAGTCCCATATGCTTCGGCTATAGGATCAATCATGTACGCCATGCTATGTACAAGACCTGATGTCGCCTTTGCACTAAGTATGACTAGCAGGTACCAGCAAGATCCTGGGGAGGATCACTGGAAAGCTGTCAAAGCAATCCTAAAGTACCTTAACCGGACTAAGGATAGCTTCTTAGTGTATGGAGGTCAGGAAGAGTTATCAGTTACTGGGTACACTGATGCAAGCTTCCAGACCGACCAGGATGAATATAAGTCGCAGTCAGGATATGTATTCATGCTTAATGGTGGTGCTATAAGCTGGAGAAGCTCCAAGCAACCGACCATAGCGGATTCTATCATAGAAGCTGAGTACATTGCAGCGTGTGATGCGGCTAAGGAAGCTGTATGGATAAAGAAGTTTATCATGGAACTGGGGGTAGTTTCAACTATCCAGGACCCAGTTGATATCTTCTGTGACAACAATGGGGCTGTTGCACAAGCTAAGGAGCCCCGGTCACACAGAAACTCGAAGCACGTACTCAGGAAGTTTCACCTCATCAGAGAAATCATTGAGAGGGGTGATATTTCATTACGACGAGTGGACACCGAGGAGAATGCCACAGATCCTTTGACCAAGGCGCTGGCTCAGCCCAAGCACGAGGGTCATATTAGATCTATAGGGATTAGGCCCATGCCTAGTTGGTACTAGTGCAAGTGGGAGATTGTTGGATATGCCCTAGTCCCAAGGCCTTGGTCCTTGTGTTTGTATGATACATTGTACCTTTTATGTAAGATATGTATGATACAATCTGTGTTAATCAATAAAGGCATCAATCTATTTACTATATGTCTTGTGCAATATTTTAAATAGAGTATCCAATGGACATATCCATATCCATGTTGTCAAGTGTGAGGCACTTGGCAGTGAGACTGTGGATACGGAAAACGATATGGCCATAAAGTCATCCGTAGTCTGTTCCAGTCATGGGAATGAATGGAACCAAAGACTATCATTAACCTTGGTTGTATGACGGTGTCTTACCGGTCATAGAACATGGAATGTCAACCAGGTTAATGGGTACATGCAAAAAGGGCATGGTACTGGATCGATCCACTTAACGGGAATCCACATGGTGTCACATCACATCGGATTCTCGTGTAGTACTTGCATGGATCCTTTGACCTGATCATATGATGGTACTGGATGTGAAGTGGCATACTTTGGTGTACGCCCAACGGGCCTGTAAAAGGGTGCCAAGTACGGGTACATTCGGGTATGTTAATGAACATTGCAGTACTATGGATATGCAGATGGGAATGTCACTCAGTGTTCCACTGAGAAGATATCACTGGCCTCTTGATGAATACAGCTGATAAGAGTGTGGCCACACCCAAACAAGTTGGAACTTGTTTGTGAATATCAGTGCATTCGGGATCAAGTTAATGTCCATACACAATAGAGGGTGATCACACCATGCCTCTGTGTTGGACTCCGATATCGATGACATGGGATATACAAGTTTAAACTACTGGGTTAACGTTTCAGTTTGACTGCTTACTCCGTCTTAATTGGGGGCTTTAGTGGCTTGCTAGAGCCCAACTAGAGTCTGTGGGCCTTAGCTCACTGCCAACATAAAGACGGGCCCATCGGATCGTACACATTGAACGTCTGGACTTTAACTAGTCGGATTAAGTGTGTACTTGGTGTATACACATCAAAGAAAGAGAGGTGTATTAATTATATTATTTAGCTCAATTGGATTGGTCAAATATAATATGATTAATATTTCTTAGGCCATTACTTAATTAATTCAATGAATTAAGTTAAGTATCACTTAATTAATTCAATGAATTAAGTTAAGTATTTATTTCCTAGGTGGAAATATTTGTACATGTATAGGGTTACATGTATATCATCCTATGTATGTCATATTTAATCCATTGGTTAATTTGATGTGTCAAACAAAGTTTAATGCACATATATGTTACATATTATATGGTATAATATATTAACATACATGTAGAATTAAATTTTATTTGAAATCAAATTAATACCAAAGAGTGAAATATGGGCTTGAGCTTTTAAACATGAAAGCCCTTCTTTTTGGATGATTTGGCCGTAGATATTTGGTGGGATTTTTGCCAAGTTTTGGTGAGTCATTTTGGATAGGAAGAATGACTCATTAAAGGGACAAAAGATGATGATTAATATGGTGAGTCATTATTTGACTTTGTGGTAGAAAAGTTGGACTTTTCTTTCTTTGATTTTTTGATCTTTCTTTTGGTGATATAAGAGAAAAAAATCTGCCATATTACAGCTATCTTGGACGTCCAACACCATCTCCCTCACTCTCTCTTATTGATTTTCCGAATCGCTAGCACGGGTTTTAGTCCGAGAACCGTTCGTGTACGGGACGAAGGAGGAAATCTAATTTGGTTTCTGCAGTCATCATCTGTCTCTTGGAGAGACTTAAGGTGAATTTTTAAAACCTTCATCCTTGTGCTTTGTGTTTTTTGATTTCCACTACTTAAGCTCCTGGGACCGGATTCGAGGAAATCGACGCGTATTTCCGCTTTTTCGGTCGATTTCCCGTGACGAATCCCAACAGGTCAGACCGAGGTGGTGAGTATATGAGTCTAGAGTTTGACTCATATTTGAGAGAGCATGGAATAGTTCCACAGCTCACTCCTCCCGGAACACCACAATGGAATGGGGTGTCCAAACGGAGGAATAGGACCCTGTTGGATATGGTCTGCTCAATGATGAGTCAAGCCTCTCTCCCAATTAGTTTCTGGGGACACGCCCTCGAGACAGCAACTCTTATCTTAAATAATACTCCGACTAAGGTAGTGGAAAAGACCCCATATCAGATGTGGACGGGTAGGGAGCCCAATGTGTCTTTCCTAAGAATTTGGGGATGCGAAGCACATGTCAAGAAATTGACTAGTGGCAAGCTGGAGCCCAAAACCGATAAATGCCTGTTTGTGGGCTACCCTAGGGAAACCAAAGGGTATTACTTCTATAACCCCGCCAAGAACAAGGTGTTCGTGGCAAGGAAGGGGCTCTTTCTAGAAAAGGAGTTCCTTTCCAAGAAAGACAGTGGGAGCAATGTTGAACTCAAGGAAGTTCAAGGTCCACAAGCTCCTGAAGAGGATAACTCGGAGGCCCAGGTGGAGCTTCCAAAGGAGGAAGCACCGACCCAGGCTGCACAAGGACCTAGAAGGTCTGGTAGGGATCGTCGGGAACCGGAGAGGTATGGTTTCCTCATCACCGATGATCAAACTCTTCTCATCTGGGATGAGGAAGAACCCAAAACCTACCAGGAGGCTATAGCAAGCCCATGGTCTACGAATTGGCACAAAGCCAGGGAGGAAAGATGCAATCTATGTATGATAACCAAGTTTGGAACTTGGTTGATCCACCTCTGGGTGCTAAGGTAATAGGTTGCAAGTGGTGCTATAAGCTAAAGGCCGACAATACCTTCAAGGGGCATCTGGTTACGAAAGGTTTCAGACAAGTCCATGGAATAGACTATGATGAGACTTTCTCACCAGTAGCCATGCTCAAATCCATCAGGATCTTGCTAGCCATAGCCGCATGGTACGACTATGAAGTTTGGCAAATGGATGTCAAAACCGCTTTCCTAAATGGAAAGCTACTCGAGGATGTGTACATGACACAATCTGAGGGTTTTATCGATCCATAGTATCCGGGAAGGGTATGAAAGCTTCAAAGGCACATTTATGGGCTGAAGCAAGCATCCCGAAGTTGGAATCTTAGATTCAATGAGTCTATAAAGGAATATGGCTTCATACAGAATCAAGATGAGCCTTGTGTGTATAAGAGGACAAGTGGGAGCATTGTCACATTTTTGGTACTTTATATGGACGACATCCTACTTATTGGAAGTGACATACCTACACTGCAAGGGGTAAAGCAGTGGCTGAGTAAGTGCTTCGCAATGAAGGACTTAGGCAAAGCTGAGATGATCCTAGGGATCAGGATCTAGAGGGATAGATCAAATCAGCTTCTGGGCCTAAGTCAGGCCTCGTAGATAGACAAAGTTCTGAAAAGGTTCAGCATGGACCAGGCTAAGAAAGGTTTCTTGCCAATGGGCCATGGGTTGAAACTTAGTAAGAGGCACTGTCCTAAGACAAAGGAGGACAGGGAGAACATGAAATTGGTTCCATATGCTTTGGCTATAGGATCAATTATGTACTCCATGTTATGTACGAGACCTGATGTCACCTTTGCACTAAGTATGATGAGCCAGTACCAGCAAGATCCCGGGGATGATCACTGGAAAGCTGTCAAGGCAATCCTTAAGTACCTTAACCGGACTAAGGATAGCTTCTTAGTGTATGGTGGTCAGGAACCGATATCAGTTACTAGGTACACTGATGCAAGCTTCTAGACTGACTAGGATGAGTACCAGTCGCAGTCTGGGTATGTATTTTTGCTAAATGGTGGTGCTGTAAGTGTTAGAGATTGTGCCCTAAGCCAATGTTGGATTATGTAAACAATCTTCTTAAGTCATTAATAAAGACTTATTTTATCATATATATTTGTATGTTAGTATTTATGATAATGTATCCATGAATTAATTGTGTAATTCTAAATTTCCCTAGTCGATTGTTATTATGGGAATAATAACAAACTAAGACTAGTGTGAGTGATAATGGATATTCATAAGATGAATATAGTGTATACAGATACAGATTATACTCACGGGCAATGCGTTAGAGAACATGTTGCTGGAGACCCACTATAAGATCAAGTTCATGGTCACGTGTCACAACTGATCTTGATTATAGTAGTGTCATCAGCTGATTCCTTTGACCTGAGGTCACCATGGATTCCGGGATGAATTCATGTTGTGCTTTGACGCAGTCAAACGCTGCTTGTAACAGAGTAGTTATAAAGGCTGTGGTTGGGTACAATATGACTCATGCTTAGGGATGTGAGTGACAGATATGGGATTTTGTCCCTCTCTAACAAGAGAGCGATATCACTGGGCCCCTCGATAAGTAAGACTGTTAAATGCATGGCCGTGCTCAAATAATTGATAAGAGTATCAATTGATTTGTCTGAACAGTTTACTTTGAGATCGAGAAAGCATATGATTAATTATATAAGATTGACAAGTGTACCATGTCTTATAATTAATCTTGATATCAAAGAGACAAAAGGGAATATGACATTCTATAAATAGGTATTGGATCATTCCAATCATATTAATTGGGTAGTCGTAATGGCTTGCTAGAGTCCGCTTGTGACCTATAAGGACATTATGGTAATTTCCTTATTGCCAATTAATATGATCCTATGGGGTCACACACAAGAGCAAAATGAAGTTCATCTTATCGGGTATAAATTATTATTGGATAATAATTTATGAATGAGAAAGAAAATAAATATATATATATAGTGATATATATTTATGTATGTATATATAAATATTAATGTGATTAATATTGCATAAAGTATGCTACATATTATAATTAAATTATATGGAGATATAATTAATTATAATATTATATATACATATATGTATTATGGAGAATTGATTTGATTTAATGTTAATTGAGAATTAATATTAAATTGTGTGGGTTAATATATAATTATAACTAATAGGTGTATTAGGTTATAATTATAATTAACTATTTAGGTTAATTATTTAAGGAAACAATTAACCTAAACCTAAAACTCTCCATATACTAATAACCCAGCAGATTTTCGGCAGCCACAACAAAGTGGAATAGTGGCAGCCGAAATTCTCAAAAAAAACTCCAAGGAAAAATCTGATTTTTCGCTTTCTCTGTCTCGTTTGAAGAATCGTTCTTCAATCCCGGTGCTAGCACGCGGTGGACGTATTGCTCCGTGTGGATCAACCGTAGAGGGAAGCTATTTTGGTTCCTGCTTGATTCAATCTTCAAAGAATTAAGGTAATTCTTTAACCCTCATTCCGATTCAATGCAATGTACATGGGTCCTTGGTGGGGATTAATCTTTTATTTCCGCTGCGCATATTTTGTTTTGTGCGATTAATTCCCCAACAGTGGTATCAGAGCCACTTGTGCATTGGTTGAATTGGATTTGTTATTTTGATTAGATCAAAATTGCATGTAAGGGTTGTATGTTTTGATTTAGGGTTCTTTTGTTATTGTGAATAACAAATTGAAATTTGATTTCAATGTTGATCATTATGAATGATTTGTTCTTTGTTATTGTGAATAACGTTTTGGAATTGATTTGGGAATTGTTGTTTTGAACAAATTGACGCAGAATTGTTTTTCAGTGCAGAACACGCCGGCGTGCAGGCACTGCATGCCGTGCAAACGTGTGTTGCACGCCATGTACTGGTTTTGCACGGCGTGTAGTCAGAAATCGTTTCCGTAAGCTGAGAATCAGTGCATAACTCGCCGGCGTGCAAGTGTTGCACGCCGTGTACTGGTTTTGCACGGCGTGCAACCGGAAATTTCTCATGTGCGCTGAGTAACAGCGAGGAACACGGCCGCGTGCAAGTGTTGCACGCCGTGCAAACTGGTTTTGCACGCCGTGTTCCCTTAGTGCTGCCATGTAGAAATTGTCTTCTATACCTTTTCTTCTCAAATCAATTTCTTTTAAATACAATAAGATTGTGTTTAGTTTTTTGAACCCTAAATCTTATAGATGTAAAATTATTGTGATAATTTTATGCATGGTGTTGTGGTATGGTTTTGGACCCGTGGATGCTTTATTTTATTATGGTTTTATATAAATACGACCTGCGAGTCGTTTGTATTTATGTAAATTTTAATTTTAATTTTACTAGATAAATTGTATAGGATGCAATTTATAATATGTAAATTTTATTTTACTAAAAAAATTGTATAGGTTGCAATTTTGTAAAATATGTAAATCCATGAGATGGTGCCAAGGAACAAAGACGTGAGGACGGATCCAAGGGGTGCGGGAGAGCTGTGACCATGCGATGGTTACAACCACCTAGGAAATGGCCTTGTTGATTTTCATATTGGCCTATGAAAATCAATGTAGATAAAACCATACCATAACACGGTCTTTCGAGTCTATTGCATGTTTTATATTTTGATGCCATGTGATGCCATGCTAAGTATGAAATATGCATGCTAGATGAATGTATGACATTGGATGCCATGCTAGAATTAATATTAACTTAGAAAGATTAATGTTAATGCCATGTATTGTATGAGATACATTTTAATCACAGGAATTAATAAACCCTAAATAAACTTATGAAGTTTATATTTTTGCCACCCAATTACGTATAACACTAGTCAAGTACTATGTTCGCATCATGGTAGCCACGCCAAAGCGGGTACGCATGTTGTGACCTTAGCAAAGCGATAATATGAGAAATGGTGATTCTCATTGTGTTGTAATTGGTTTAACAAGGGTTAATCAAAATGGTGTTTTGAACCCGAGGCAAAGATGAGATGAGTAACATGCAAATTAAATATGATATATGATATCATGCATCTCATAAATTAAAAGAGTTACATAATGATGTAATTGACATGGTGATGTCTACCGAAATTATATTTAATCATAGGGACATGCCAAAGCAGTGCTATGGTTAAGTATGGATTTTGGGTCTTTTACCCACTTAAATATTTTAAAGGGTTTTATAATTTTAGTGGGAGTTTAATTCTCTTATGTAATTAACTTTGCATATATTTTCTGTTGTAGATAAATGGCCAACACAAGCAATCCCGGTTCTATTCGATCTATCCTTGAGAAGGATAAACTGAACGGAACCAATTACCTAGATTGGTATCGTAACTTGAGAATTGTCCTCAAGCAAGAGCGAAAGCTGTATGTTCTAGATGGGCCTTTGCCTGCTAACCCTCCACCCACCACAGCTTCAAGAGCTGAAAGGGATGCTTTTCACAAGCATCAAAATGATCAGATTGATGTACAATGCCTGATGCTCGCATCAATGATTCCGGAACTTCAGAAGGATCTGGAAACATTTGAGGCATATGAGATGTCTCAAGAGCTTAAGGAAATGTTCCAAAAGCAAGCGAGAAGGGAAAGGTATGAGACCTTGAGATCCTTGGTTGGGTGCAAGATGACCGAAGGAAGTTCGGTTAGTGCCCATGTTCTGAAGATGAAAGGGTACATTGATCAGTTGGAGAGGCTTGGTTCGCCACTCAGACCTGAGTTGGCACCGGATTTGATCCTTAATTCTCTTCCCGAGAGTTACTCCCATTTTGTCATGAATTATCGCATGAATGATATGGACAAAACGGTCAGCGAACTGCATGGGATGCTGAAAAACGCTGAAGTAACGATAAAAGAGAAGCCAAGCCCCAAAGGGATCCATATGGTGCAAAAGGGTAGGATCCAGAAGAAGAAGGGTAAAGCAAACAAACCCAAAGAGTTTGGGAAGGATGCAAAGAAGCCCAAAGCTGTTACCAAGGCAAAGCCTCCAAAGGAAGGCACATGCCATTTCTGCAATCAGCCTGGTCATTGGCGCAGAAATTGCAAGCTTTATTTGGAGGACTTGAGGAAGAAGAGAGGCGGTGAGACCGCTAATCAAGGTATTTATGTTATTGAAATATTTCATTCTACTTCTGTTTCTACTTCATGGGTATTAGATACCGGTTGTGGTTCTCACATTTGTATGAATGTGCAGGGGCTTAAAGGAAGTAGAAATCTCAAGAAGGGCGAGGTAGAATTCCATGTGGCGAATGGAGCTAGAGTTGCTGCTTATGAAGTCGGTCGCTACGAGCTCAAGTTGCCAAGTGGACTTGTTCTTTCTTTGAATAATTGTTATTTTGTTCCTAATTTGTCTAGGAACATCATTTCTATTTCATGTTTGGACAAGGAAGGATTTAAATGTGTTATTGAGAATAATCACTTATTGCTTTTCAATAAAGACTTGTTTTATGCAAATGCGGATTTACATGATGGTCTTTATTTGTTGAACCTTAGTGAAGATTATAATGAGCATGTATATAACATAAATACCAAAAGGATAAGAACAAATGTTGTGAATCCCACTTATCTCTGGCACTGTCGTCTAGGACACATTAATGAGAAACGCATTACAAAACTCCATAAAGATGGAATTTTGGGTCTAGATGTTTTTGAAACATATGATACTTGCGAGTCTTGTTTAATGGGTAAGATGACCAAGAGTCCCTTTACTGGTCACAGTGAAAGGGCTAGTGACTTATTAGAACTCATACATACAAATGTATGTGGGCCTATGAGCACAACTGCTAGAGGTGGTTTTCAATACTTCATTACGTTCACTGATGATTTCAGTAGATATGGTTATCTATATCTAATGAAGCATAAGTCGGAATCCTTTGAAATGTTCAAAGCCTTCCAAAATGAAGTACAAAACCAACTTGGCAAGACAATTAAAGCACTTAGATCTGATCGAGGTGGTGAATATTTGAGCCAAGACTTTGACGATCATCTTAGAAAGTGTGGGATTGTCTCACAACTAACTCCTCCTGGTACACCACAGTGGAATGGTGTGTCTGAGAGGAGGAACCGTACTTTATTGGATATGGTTCGGTCGATGATGAGTCAAACAAATCTTCCTCTATCCTTTTGGGGATATGCACTTGAAACAGCGGCATTCACACTGAACCGAGTTCCATCAAAAGCAGTTGAAAAGACACCATATGAGATATGGGTTGGTAAGAGACCAAATTTGTCTTTTCTCAAGATTTGGGGTTGCGAAGCTTATGTGAAATACTTGATTTCAGATAAGTTAGCACCAAAATCTGTGAAGTGCAATTTTGTTGGTTATCCAAAAGAAACTAAAGGTTATTTCTTTTACAATCCTAGTGAAAACAAAGTGTTTGTTGCTAGGAATGGTACATTCCTGGAAAAAGAGTTTATTTCCAAAGGAATCAGTGGGAGTAAAGTACACCTACAAGAAAATATGGATAACCAAGTTGAAAGTGAGTTTCAAATGGAACAATCTGATTCACAAGAAGTTGTTGAGTCAGAACCGATAACACAAGTCCAACGTAGATCAAGTAGAGTTCGTCATGAGCCCGAGAGATATGGATTTCTCGTCACGAACGAAAATGATCTGATTCTGTTAGAAGAGAATGAACCTTCCACGTACATGGAAGCTGTCTCTAATTCAGAATCTGAAAAATGGCTTGATGCTATGAAGTCAGAAATTCAATCCATGGACGACAACAAAGTATGGACTTTGGTCGATCTCCCAAAGGGTGCTAAAGCAATAGGGCACAAATGGGTTTTCAAGTTGAAAACGGACATGGATGGGAATATTCAGACTTATAAAGCAAGGTTAGTGGCAAAGGGTTACCGACAAGTTCATGGTATAGACTATGACGAAACCTTTTCGCCAGTAGCTATGATCAAGTCCATCAGAATTCTTGTTGCCATAGCAGCATATTATGACTATGAAATATGGCAAATGGATGTCAAAACAGCTTTCCTAAATGGAAACCTTGTTGAGGATGTGTACATGACACAGCCTGAAGGTTTTGTTGATCCAAAGAATCCTGATAAAGTATGCAAGCTTCAAAAGGCCATTTATGGTTTGAAGCAAGCATCAAGAAGTTGGAATCATTGTTTTGATGAATCAGTCAAAAAGTTTGGCTTCATCAAAAACGAAGATGAGCCTTGTGTGTACAAGAAATTCAGTGGGAGTAATATAGTTTTCCTAGTTCTATATGTCGATGACATATTGTTAATAGGAAATCACATTCCTACCTTGCAAGAAGTAAAATCTTGGCTAGGAAAGTATTTTTCTATGAAAGACTTGGGTGAGGCAGCCTACATTCTTGGAATAAAGATCTATAGAGATAGATCTAAGAGATTGATAGGTTTGAGCCAGAGTACATACATTGACAAAATACTGAAAAGGTTCAGTATGGATCAATCAAAGAAAGGAAATGTTCCTATTGGGCAAGGGATAAAGCTTAGTCGTAAGCAATGTCCTGTGACAGTTGAAGAACGTCAACGCATGGATAAGATTCCTTATGCGTCAGCTATAGGATCTATCATGTATGCCATGATATGTACTCGGCCAGATGTCTCTTTTGCTTTGAGCATGACAAGTAGATATCAGTCTGATCCAGGTGATAGTCACTGGACTGCTGTCAAGAGTATTCTTAAGTACTTGAGAAGAACTAAAGATACATTCTTGATATATGGAGGCTCGGACGAAGATCTTGTTGTAAATGGTTACACGGATGCAAGTTTCCAAACTGATCAAGATCAGATGCAGTCACAGTCTGGGTATGTGTTCATTCTGAATGGAGGTGCGATAAGTTGGAAGAGTTCTAAGCAAAGCACGATAGCTGCATCAACAACAGAAGCCGAGTATATTGCTGCATCAGATGCAGCCCAAGAGGCTGTTTGGATCAAGAAGTTCATCGAAGAACTTGGTGTCGTTCCTAGCATAGTGAATCCTGTGAGCCTCTTGTGTGACAACAATGGGGCAATATCACTTGCTAAGGAACCTAGTGTGTCACAGAAATCCAAACATATACTTCGGCGTTTTCACTACATAAGAGAATTCATCTCAAGAGGAGATGTGAAGATATGCAAAGTTGCGTCTGAAGACAATGTTGCCGATCCACTAACAAAAGCTCTTTCACAAGCTGTACATGATGGTCATGCTAGGTCCATGGGTATTAGATACATTTGAAGATTGGACTTAGGGCAAGTGGGAGATTGTTAGAGATTGTGCCCTAAGCCAATGTTGGATTATGTAAACAATCTTCTGAAGTCATTAATAAAGACTTATTTTATCATATATATTTGTATGTTAGTATTTATGATAATGTATCCATGAATTAATTGTGTAATTCTAAATTTCCCTAGTCGATTGTTATTATGGGAATAATAACAAACTAAGACTAGTGTGAGTGATAATGGATATTCATAAGATGAATATAGTGTATACAGATACAGATTATACTCACGGGCAATGCGTTAGAGAACATGTTGCTGGAGACCCACTATAAGATCAAGTTCATGGTCACGTGTCACAACTGATCTTGATTATAGTAGTGTCATCAGCTGATTCCTTTGACCTGAGGTCACCATGGATTCCGGGATGAATTCATGTTGTGCTTTGACGCAGTCAAACGCTGCTTGTAACAGAGTAGTTATAAAGGCTGTGGTTGGGTACAATATGACTCATGCTTAGGGATGTGAGTGACAGATATGGGATTTTGTCCCTCTCTAACAAGAGAGCGATATCACTGGGCCCCTCGATAAGTAAGACTGTTAAATGCATGGCCGTGCTCAAATAATTGATAAGAGTATCAATTGATTTGTCTGAACAGTTTACTTTGAGATCGAGAAAGCATATGATTAATTATATAAGATTGACAAGTGTACCATGTCTTATAATTAATCTTGATATCAAAGAGACAAAAGGGAATATGACATTCTATAAATAGGTATTGGATCATTCCAATCATATTAATTGGGTAGTCGTAATGGCTTGCTAGAGTCCGCTTGTGACCTATAAGGACATTATGGTAATTTCCTTATTGCCAATTAATATGATCCTATGGGGTCACACACAAGAGCAAAATGAAGTTCATCTTATCGGGTATAAATTATTATTGGATAATAATTTATGAATGAGAAAGAAAATAAATATATATATATAGTGATATATATTTATGTATGTATATATAAATATTAATGTGATTAATATTGCATAAAGTATGCTACATATTATAATTAAATTATATGGAGATATAATTAATTATAATATTATATATACATATATGTATTATGGAGAATTGATTTGATTTAATGTTAATTGAGAATTAATATTAAATTGTGTGGGTTAATATATAATTATAACTAATAGGTGTATTAGGTTATAATTATAATTAACTATTTAGGTTAATTATTTAAGGAAACAATTAACCTAAACCTAAAACTCTCCATATACTAATAACCCAGCAGATTTTCGGCAGCCACAACAAAGTGGAATAGTGGCAGCCGAAATTCTCAAAAAAAACTCCAAGGAAAAATCTGATTTTTCGCTTTCTCTGTCTCGTTTGAAGAATCGTTCTTCAATCCCGGTGCTAGCACGCGGTGGACGTATTGCTCCGTGTGGATCAACCGTAGAGGGAAGCTATTTTGGTTCCTGCTTGATTCAATCTTCAAAGAATTAAGGTAATTCTTTAACCCTCCTTCCGATTCAATGCAATGTACATGGGTCCTTGGTGGGGATTAATCTTTTATTTCCGCTGCGCATATTTTGTTTTGTGCGATTAATTCCCCAACAGTAAGCTGGAGGAGCTCAAAGCAGCCAACCATCACGGACTTTACAACAGAAGCTGAGTACATCAATGCGTGTGATGCTACTAAGGAAGCTGTGTGGATGAAGAAGTTTATCACCGAGTTGGGAGTAGTGCCAACTATCCAGGACCCAGTTGATATCTTCTGTGACAACAATAGGGCCGTTGCACAAGCTAAGGAGCCCCGGTCACACAAGAACACAAAGCACGTGCTCAGGAAGTTTCACCTCATACGAGAGATCGCGGAGAGAGGTGACATTTCATTGCATAGAGTGGACACCGAGGATAATGTCGTAGATCCTTTGACCAAGGCACTAGCCCAGCCCAAGCATGAGGGACATACTAGATCTATAGGGATTAGGCCCATGCCTAGTTGGAACTAGTGCAAGTGGGAGGTTGTTGGATATGCCCTAGTCCCGAGGCATTGGTCCTTGTATTTGTATCATACATTTATTGGATTTATGTATTATACTTATTTGTGTTATTAATAAAGGTGTTAATTCATTTATTATATCTATCTTGTGCAATATATTAAATGAAGTATCCAATGGATATATCCATATCCATGATGACCAGTGTCATGCACTTGGCAATAAGACCACGCATAGGGTAAACGATATGACCATGAATAGATCCGTAGTCTGTTCCAGCCATAGGAATGAATGGAACAAGAGACTATCATTAACATGGTTGTATGGCGGTGTCTTATCGGTCATTAGACATGGGATGTCAACCAAGTTAATGGGTACATGCATAAAGGGTATGGTACTGGATAGATCCACTAAACGAGAAATCCACATGGTATAGTATCACAAGTGATTCTCGTGTAGTACTTGTATGGATCCTTTGACCTAGCCATATGATGGTGTTGCATGTGAGGTCGCATACTTAAGGGTACGCCTAAAGGGCCTGTAATAGGGTGCCAAGTATGGGTGCTTTCGGGTATGTCACTTAGCATGGCAATGCTATGGATATGCAGAAGGGATTTGTCACTCAGTAGTCCACTGAGAAGATATCACCGGCCTCTTAATGAATGTGACTGATAAGAGTGTGGCCACACCCAAATGAGTTGGAACTTGTTTGTGAGCTTCAGTGCATTCGGGATCAAGTTAACGTCCGGACATAAAAGAGGGTGATCAATGCATGCCTCTGTGTTGGACGCCGATATCAATGACATGGGATATACAAGTTCAAACTACTGGGTTATGATAACAGTTGGACTGCCATCTCCATCTTGATTAAGGGCTGCAGTGGCTTGCTAGAGCCTAACTACAGTCTGTGGGCCATAGGCCCACTGCCAACATAAAGATGGGCCCACGGGATCGTACACATTGAGCGACTGAACACTGACTTAAGGAATCACATGTATACTTGTAGTATACACTCTGGAGAGAGAGGCATATATTAATTATATTATAAAGATCAATTGGATTGATCATAATAATAAAAATTAATAATTGATTGGTTCTTCATAATTAATTGGATTAATTATGAGATTATTTCCTAGGTGGAAATATTCATATGTATAGGTTTACATATGATTTTATTTTGTGAGGATCTAATTTTAATTTGATGGATTAAATTAATTGGTCACACTAATTTTAATTTAAATGTAAATAATATATTACTTGGTGTAATGTATTAAATACATGGGTAAATTAAAGTTGGGCTTCATATTAATTTAAACCAAACTAATTAAAATAAGATTGGGCCTGAATTAAAAGAAGGGAGCCCACACAAATGGCAGAGCCAAGTTGGGCCAAAATTCGTTTAGGAATTTCAGCCAACCTAGGGTTTAATAACCCTGAGAATTTTGGCCACCACTGTGTGATGCAGCCATAGCCGAAATTCACCCTAGCCCCCTCTTTAAAGTTCATGTTTTCCGACGCTAGCATGGGTGGTGTTTGTTAGGCATTCCTGTACGTGAACGAGGAGGGATTCTAAGTTGATTCCTGCGGTCTACATCCATCTCTGAAAGAGATATTCTGGGTCAGAGATTTATCTCTTTCTATTAATTTTTGTTTTTCCAATTTCCATCTCAATTGCTCTTGGGCACGGATTTGAGGAAATCATCGCGTTCTTCCGCTTTAATCGGGTGATTTCTGGTGAAAAATCCCAACAAATGTGAACCTTTACGTACGAGTTATGCTAACGGTGGGTGCTACCAAACAACAGATAAACAACTTTTTCCCGACCCCACTGGAAGGTGGAGCCTTGTATTGGTACAACTCACTGGCAAAAGTGCAATCTGACTAGGGAGCCTTATCAGTGGCTTTCATCAAATACTATAGCTTCAATACTAGAATCCAGGTGAAGCTGTACGATCTAGAGAGGGTTAAGCAGAAGCCCAATGAATCCTTTGATGGAGACTATCAGAGATGGATGAACAAGATGATTCTGCTAAGGAACCACCCCGATGAGGACGAACCGATTCAAAAGTTGATTGATGGGGGTAGGGACATCTTCCGAAACAACATGAAATTCTACTCTTTCAGTGAGCTCAGTGAAGTATATAGCATGGCAATGAAAATTGAGAGAGATGAAGAAGAAAGGGCAGTAAACCAAAGGGGCAACAGAGGCTCCGGGTATAGTTCCAGCTACCGGTCGACTACTACAGCTAGGTCGAGCGGTGGGTCCAGCTCTGGTGCTGCAATATGGGTAGTCAATTTTTAGAGACCAAGTAAGGGGGGTTGTCGTTGTGTCTCAGCAGCGGGGAAACCTAGGTAGAAATCTAGATAGTCAAGGCATATCACCCTGGGCCTTCTCCTTGGCTAAGATCTTTGCCAAGTGCAGGAATGGCAATCTGTTAAGCTCTCTCAGGCCTTTTGAGAAACCAGCGGAGAAAGACAAAGACAACTTCTGTATCTACCATGCCATGGTGGGACATAGAACCAACAACTGTCACAGGCTGAAGGATGCCATACAGAAGTTGATCGACGAAGGGAAGTTGCAGGAGCCTACCAAGCCCAGTACTAAGACTAACCTTTTGCCTGCATTTGAAAGGCAAGTTAATATGGTGCAGTCGGGCCTCCAGACAACTTCATTTTTGCACAAGTCCTGCAAGCAAATCCCACCGTATAGTCTGTAGTGGCTAGTGGAGTTGGGGTAAAGTCTGATTGTGAGAAGTTGATAAAGCAGAAGGAAGTGAAGCCTGTAAGTCTGGATGATCTGGATTCAGAAGATAAATATGAAGAATATGGCAGTAGTGAGATGGTCAAGTTGCCAGTTATTGGGGAATCAAAAGTTCCCGAAGTACAAAATGTAACAAGGAGTGGTAGGGTTTACCAGCTGGTGGTTCAGTAGAATGAAAAGGCTCCGGTGACTGGGTCAGGCAGTATCTTAACCCCGAAGGAGATAGAAAAGGAAGACCTGGTTATCTCCTAATTGAAAAAGACCCCAGTACAGGCCAGTCTGTGGCACTTGTTGCTGATGATGTTCACACATTTCTGAGCCAGTTCGCTTTTACTGTAGTAGGTATGGGTCGTGCACTTACTGGTAGGTCTACCTCGTCCAGACTCAGTCTTTCTGTCATTGCTAACTTATGTTTCCTTTTATCTCCCACTGCCCCTGGCTGGGCTCCACTGATGAGTCTGTTACTGACGGCTTGCTATCTGTGCGAGTCCCGAGATGGTACCTGTAGCCTTAGGCTGGCTTCAGTAGTGACTCAGGTGTCTCAGGGTGCATCTTCCATGGGTTGTCTTGGCTGAGACCCTAATCCACTTAGATTCCATCCATTTTGATTCTCCCATCGAGAGCTGTGGGTCTCCCTTTCTGCTTCAGGTATGCTTTATTACTACCTTTTTCTGAATTCAAACATTCATTACCCTTCATCCTGACTAAACCACATGTAGATTTGGCTATTGGAGAAGCTATGTCTCTTGAGCCCTCCTCCACCTCATCCGAGATATGCTCCGAAGCGCTATTATTCTCGACGCATCGAGTTCCCAGATTTTGGTTCCATGTCCATGGAGCATTGGTTTGACTGGCTGAGGAGGCGGTCCGACGCCTCTATCCGATGGGTTTGCCCTTGGTGGGATATCAATGATGTGACTACTGAGACCTCGGCCAGAGGTGTCCAGTTGCTTGGATTGACCCATGTGACTTTCTACTCTCCTGCTCGGCTATGCAGAGAGTATGGGCAAATACAAGGGATTCCTCGATCTTTGTGTACTACTGAGTGCGGGGTGTTTACGCCGCAATGGCCTCGGTATGTGCAGCACTAGTGGATGCATCCTACTTGCACTGAGATTCTGAGGTATGACAGTCTTGCCTCCGTAGAGACAGATGCTTGCTACAAAGCTTGGTTGGCGGATCTGGTCGGTTGTCCCACCAGGCGAGGACGTGAGGCACTGACATTGCAGTATCTCGGCCTCTAGATGACTAGGATTAAAATTGATTACTGCTGTATGACTTGTACTTTTTATTTTTTATTTTTTTATTTTTTTTGCATTTATTGTCCTAATTTTTGCATAGGCTGCCCTTTTGGGTTTTCAGCCTATCGGACTGTCTTTATTTTTGCCTGAACCGCCCTCTTTGGGTTTTCAATTCAGCAGACCTTATTTTATGTCCTATCTTTTGCATAGACTGCCTTTTTCGGGTTTTCAATCCATCAGACCTTTTTTTCATGTGTTCAATATGTGTATGTGAGATATGCAGAAGATATATAAAGATAAATATGCACAGAATAATCTGAACTGCAGATAAACATGGGATATTTAAGAGAACAAAACCAAACATTCATTCATTCATATGATGAAATGAAACTATGAACAAAATTATTGATGGTATATGTCTCGACTGAAGCCACGCTTGCCACCAACTAGTCTTTGCAGATTTTCTAGCTAATAGTCCTCACCTCTCTATCCTAACTTCTGCATGGATCACCTTTTCGATTTTCGACCCATCGGACTGTCCTAACTTTTGTGTGGATTGCCTTTTTGGTTTTCAATCCACCGGACTCTCCCTTTTTTTTACATGTAGTAGTGTTTTAGCTTGTCCTAATTGATGGGGTTGACAAATTCATTCCTGTCCATATCCATAATATTTGCAGCAACCTTCGAAAGTACCCTTTTGATTACAAACGCACCTTCCCAGTTCGGCTTGAATTTCCCCCGTACATATGTGTTGGTCTGTTTCATCTGCTTGAGTACGAGATACCCTGCCCTAAATGGGCGCTTCGAATGATGAACCTTGTTATTGTATGTCCTAGCCATCCTCTGTTGGTACATTTGCAACCGATCTAAAGCCTGAAGACGCTTTTCATCAATCAGTGCTAGCTGTTCATATCTCAACTAGAGCCAATCAGATTCTGGTAACTGTGCCTCCATAACCACTCTTAATGATCTGATTTCCATCTTTACCAGTAATACTGCTTCCATCCTATAAACCAGTGAATACGGAGTTTCTGGTAGGGGTTCTGATGCTTGTCCGGTATCCCCATAAAGCCAATGGTAACATGTCGGCCCAATCTCTGTAGGTTACCACTATCTTTGACAGAATCTTCTTAATGGACTTATTGGCTGCTTCCACCACCTCATTGGCTTATGGGTGATACAAGGATGACTTGTGGTGCTCAATCCCCTTCTCTTGGAATAACTGTGCCATCACCCCTTAGAATTGTACCCCATTGTCGGTCACGACATAATGACGGATCCCATATCTTGTGAAGATGTTCTTTTCTATAAATTTGGCCATTTTCTTAGCGGTGATATTTACAAATGATTCCGCTTCAACCCACTTAGAGAAAAAATCCATAGCTACAACAATGAATCGGTACCCATTTGAGGCAGGTGGCCTTATCTCTCCAATTATGTCTATACCCCAAGCTGCAAACGGCCATGGAGTCGAAGATACTTGAAGTTCAAGCAGGGGAAGATGATTGAGGTCTCCATACACTTGACATTCATGGCATTTCTTAACTTCCTCGATACAGTCAGCTTGTAGAGTGAGCCAAAAGCATCCTTGTCTTAGTATCTTCTTTGCTAGGGCCAACCCATTCATGTGTGAGCCACATACACCAGAGTGTATCTGTTTCATAACTACCACTGCCACTTCCTCCGTTACACACTTAAGAAGAACTCCATTACCATCCTTTTGAAAAGTCGATCCTCAAATATCCGAAACTGTGCTGCCAACCTTCTGAGGGAAACCTTATCAGACTCATTGGCATCCTCGGGGTACTGACCTTCCCGAATGAACTGTACAAGATCATAATACCAAGGGTGTGCTTTGATTGTTGCAATTAAGTTGACAGATGAATAGCACAGATTTTGAGCAATTTCCAAGATGACCGGCTGTATTGGCTGGTTTTGGGGACCTTCCCACATTGATGACAGTGTAGCCAAAGAGTCTGCCATCCGATTCTCTTCCCTCGGTACATGTCAGAATTCACACTGATTGAATACCTTTGCCCTTTCCCAAACCATCTCAAGATAAGGTCCAAGTGATTCTTCCTTTATTTCCCAGTCCCCGGTCACCTGCCGAATCACCAAGGCTGAATCCCCAATAACTAACACCTCGTTCACCCCCGGTGTGATCAAGGCATCGATACCAAAGAGACATGCTTCATATTCGGCCCCATTATTGGTCACTTGAAAGTCAAGTCGCCTCGCCAGAGGAATGATTTCTCCTTCGGGTGTAGCAATGATTACCCCCAAGCTTGCGCCATGTTTATTCACTGCTCTGTCGAAGTACATCACCGGCCTATTCCACTCCTCTTCCACCACCACCAGTTGTTCATCGAGAAATTCTAAATTCTCCACATAGTCTGAATCTATTGGCTGGTTAGCTAGGAATTCTGCTACGGCCCTTCCCTTGATTGTCTTCCTTGTCACATATTTTATGTCGAATTCTGACAACAAAAGCAACCACCTGGATAACTTCCCTGCTAGTACTGGAGCTTGGCATAAGTACTTCATGGGGTCCACCTTTGCCACCGCTTGAACCTTATACGATTGGAAGTAGTGTCTTAGTTTCTTCGTCAACCATACCATAGTAGCACAAGTCTTCTCTACTATTGTATACCTAGTCTCATACTCCAGTAGCTTCTTGCTTAAATAATAGATCGCATGCATCCTCTTTCTCTTGCACCAACATGGCTCCCACAGAAGTCTCTTCAATGGCTAAGTATAGAATCAAAGGCTTGTTTGGTATTGGGGGTTTTAAAACTGGGGGGTTCATCAAATAAGTTTTAACTCTGTCGAAGGCTGTGTGACATTGCTTATTCCATTCTACTGGTTGGTTCTTCTTCAGCAGTCTGAAGATTGGCTCGCAAACTATCATCGATCTCACAATAAACCAACTGACATACTGTAGTGAACCCAGAAACAACCTTACTTCCTTCTCTGACTGCAGTGCTAGAATATCCCTGATGCCCTTGATCTTGTCTG
Organism: Euphorbia tirucalli; assembly: GCA_039660915.1. NCBI lineage: Eukaryota > Viridiplantae > Streptophyta > Magnoliopsida > Malpighiales > Euphorbiaceae > Euphorbia > Euphorbia tirucalli. Next base: position 34,867,490 of record CM077636.1, on the reverse strand, counting down.
GATCCATCTCAATCCCTTTCTGGCTGACCACATGACCAAGTAATTTTCCTGAGGTTACCCCAAATACACACTTCTTAGGGTTGAGGCGAAGATTATACTTCTCGATTCTAATTAAAAATCTATCCAGGATGGCTGGGTGCTCCTCCCAGGTCATGGATTTTTCCAACATATTGTCCACATAAACCTCGACCTCCTTGTGGATCATATCATGTAGAAGTGTTGTGACTGCCCGCTGATAAGTTGCCCCGGCATTCTTCAACCCAAAAGGCATAACCCTGTAGCAGTAAACTCCCCATTCTATGATGAAGGCTATCTTTACTTTGTGGATTACATTCATCAAAATCTGATTGTACCCCGAAAACCCATCCATGAAGGAATACATAGCTGCCCTGGTGGCACTATCAATCAGAACATCGATATGCGGGAGTCAAAAGTCATCTTTGGGAGATGCCTTATTCAGATCACGGTAATCCACGCAAACCCTTACTCGACCATCTTTCTTTGCAACTGGCACTATGTTGGCCAACCACTCTGGATACTCTACAACTTCTAAGAACTTGGCCTTTATCTGTTTGGCTACTTCTTCCTTAACCTTTTCAGCCCATTCTGGTCAAAGTTGTCCGAGTTTCTGCTTAACCTGTTTCATATTCAGATCTATCGGGATTATATGCTCTGCAATTTCTCTGTCAACACCAGGCATTTTGTCGTAGGACCAGGCGAAGGCTTTGACATGTTTTTGCAAGATTTTTACAAGTTCTTTTCTCTCATCAGGCGTGAGGTCTTTCGAGATGGATACCATATTTGGTTTATCATCTATCCCTAGGTTCATTTCATGCAATGATGCATCATGTATGCTAAAGACATTAAATGAATGTTTGTATGTATGCACAGTTCCATCCCGAAAAACATCACACAAGTAAGCAAAATAAGATTTTATTGCATTGTATGCCTTGTAGGCAGAATTGTTCACATCAAAAATAGAAAAAGCAGATACATTCAAAAAGTTTCCATCCTCCACATGCGGAGGGTCTTCGTCAATAGCAGCACAATAGGTCTACTCAAATAAGTATCCTAGGTCTCCTTCCAGGTCTTCCTTCTGTTTCTCAGTTAGCTCTTCCTCTGGCATTTTAGCCTTGCCCCTCATAACCAGCTTAGTGAGCTCCTTCACTGCTTCCTCTACTAGGTCTCCATGTGTTTTCTCAGCAGGTGATGTCTTCCTTTCTGCACCCTTGCTTGGCTTCATCAAGGTGGACAGTGCTCTTATAATGGCCCCCATAGCCACTTCCATCTCACTTCTCACCAGGTCTATCTTCTTAAAAGCTTCTCCCTTGTCCTCGAATTCAACCTTGACTTTGTCAACAGCTTTCCGATTCTGAACCCCCTTGTTTCCATCCTCAGCTTTGACACGCAGCATGCTCACAACTGGCTCTATTCCATACTTGCTGAAATCAACCACATCAGCAAAAATTTCAAATCTAGGGAGCTGACCTCCCTCTACAATTATCGGCTCAGGAGTCCCATCATACACTGATTCTGTGGCCCGAATGAAAGTATCCACCAGGTTCACACGCTTCCGCTCTTGTTTGGCCTTCCTTCTTGATACCCCAGCCCAAACTATCGGTACTTACCAGCCTCAATGTTAAATTCAGGGACTCCTTGTTGCTTAGCCCCTAATCCCTTTCCCGGTTTATAATTCTGTTTGGCAAAATACCAATGATTCCAATCTGGAAACTCAAGCTTGTCAGAAATCACAGCAACCTAAAACCCTATCATCGGCTGCTCAGTAGCACTCAATGCGGCTACCACAGAAGGCTCATCTAGTTCCACTGTTACTATTCTCCCCTCAGTTAAGAACTTCACCTTCTAATGCAGAGTTGATGGAACTCCTCCTAAAGTATGGAACCATGGCCTCCCTAGGAGCAGAGAGAAGGTGACAGGAATGTCGATCACGGTAAACAGTACCTTTGATTTGACCTCCCCCACTTCAACTTCCATTTTGAAGGTTCCCAAGACAGCTCTCTTGCTATCATCATAAGCTCTAATTACGGTGTTGGACAGGCAGAGAGCTTCAGGACTCACCCCCAAGAAAGGTAGGATCTGAGAAGGACAAATGTTTAAGGCCGAGCCATCATCCACCATTACACCCGGCATCACTTTATCCATGACTTCCATCCTTAAGTACAGGGCCCTGTTGTGGTTCACCCCTTCAGGTGGGAGATCCTCTACCCCAAAACTGATCTCCAAGGCCTTGTTAGCCTTCAAATCCACTCCCCTAATCATTACACACACCTCATCAGGGGACATAATGGGGTTGGCATCCATCTCCATCAATTGTTTTACCACCGCCTCTCGGTGCCTCTTGGACTCCATAAGTAAGTGCCACACACTGGCACGGGCCGGTGTCCTTTTCATTTGGTCCACCACTATGTCTTCCTCCTTAGCCACTAGAGTATCACCCTATACCGGTGTTGTGTTCCTTCTGGGGGTGCTGGAGGTGGTGTACTAATGGGTTGATAAACCCTACTGCTCCTTATGATATGCATCACCAGGCCATCCTTTTCTATCACAGTCCCCTTTTTTTGTCTCCACCGGATAAACTGGCTTTGACTCTTGGACCTCAAATTCATCATAATCATCATCTGCTTCAAATTCATCTAAATCAATAGGACCCATCTGGTCCCTCACCGCCGCAGTCTGCTCTTTAACCACCTCTGGCTTTTCCTCTTTTTCTACCAGTACAGCTTGCACACCTAGATTCGCCTTAATGGTTTGGGCGAATACATAGTTGGTTGGCAGGCTCAAATACATCATGTTCACCTGACTACCAAAGGTGGGGAGTGGATTTTTCTGCACATTCAGCTTCAGAGCCGGCTCTACTATCTTGCCATCTGTGACAAGCTGTTTGTTGCCTTTAATCAATTAGGTACACTGGTTCGTATGGTGACCCATCATTACATGGTAAGAACAAAAATTCTCTTTATCTATCTCTACTGGAGGCGAGAATGGTCTCAAACTCTGTAGCAACCCTGCCTTCCTACACTTGGCAAAGATTCAACTGACTGACTCGGCCCACGGACTGGTAATTCTTGGAACACTTGCTCTCCCCTGATACACAGCAGCCACTCTGCCTCCTGAGTTTCAATAGAAGCTGCCTTTGGCGTTGTCCTTGAACTAGATCCTACTGTAGTAATTTTAGAACTTCCACTCCTGTACCCTTGAGAGTACCCCTGGTTGCTTCTCTAGGAGCCTAAACCCTGTCTACCCCTCTGCTCTTCTTCCTCGTACCGTTCGATAAGCTTGGCAAAATCCACCACATCATTGAAGGAATGTAATCTCTTCAGTTTCATTTTATCCTTGTACTGGGGCAAGCTTCCATCCACCAGCTTCACAATCAGAGACTCCAACTTTGGTGCCCCATCCACCAAAACCTGCACGTCCATCCACCGTTTGTAATAAGCTGGGAAAGACTTATTCGGCTTATGATAGATCCTTTCTAGATCCTGAAGAGTTGTCTCAGTCTGGGTGTTGTAGGCATACTGCTTCACAAAAGCATCAGATAAATCCTCCCAGGTGGAGCGAGTGTGTATGGGCATCTTTATGTACCACTTTGCCACAGCACCCCTCAGAGTAGTTGGAAACAAGTTCAACAAATGAACCTTTCCAATCCCTATGCTGGTCATCAACCTCACATACCTGTCCAAATGGGCTTCCGGTGGTCCTTCCTCGGTGTAGGGAGGAAAGTATGGCATATGAAAACCAACCAGAAGTGGTCCTTCTGCGTCAGCCACGAGTGTGGCAGGATCGGCGGACTTGATAGGGTTGAAGTAGACAATTTCCTTCAACTTGGGCATTATGGCATCAATGTCAGAAAATTTTTGATTGAAAAACTTCTCCAGCATCATCTCAATTGAAGCCTCCCTTGCCTTTTCAAAGGCTTCATCCTCCTCCGACTGTCGAGCGGGTTCCCTCTGGTTCACCACTGGGCCATTCCCCCCAGGAAGACTTCCTCCAGCACTGTTGGTAACTTGGACAAACTGTTGTTCCCTACTTCCATCTGAGGTTTGGTCCGATTGGACAACCTGAATAGGGAGGGTGGTCATCACCGCCTGCACTTGCTCCCTGAGAGTGACTTTGAACTAATCCGAGCTTAAGAAGCTCCTTATAAAGGCAGCCATGTCAAAAGACAGCTTTCCATTGTTCCCATTGTTCCCATTGTTTCTGTTATTTCCTTCAGCCATCTCTGTTCTGTCGACCTCTTCCAACAAAACCAGACTGTCAACTGGTAGGGTATGCAACTGCATTTCAAACTCTCTGTCTGAATCTGACCATGAACTAATTCCCTCCACGGTGATCAATTCTGATTGAACTAACTAAACTGGGGTTTTTGGTTCTGACTCAACTTGAACTAACCTTCCCGAGATGCGACTCCAAACTGCACAATCAACATAAGATTAGAGTTTCAGATAGATGTCGTGGTCCTAGACTCGACACTCTAAATGGTACTTTTATGCTCATGTCCAGATGATGTCTCATGGATATGGATGATGCTGAAGATGGTTTTAGTGCTTTTCTTTCTCTTGCTTCAGATATTCCAAGTATACCCTATGCTACAAAAAAGACAATGCAATGTCACGTGTGAGCCATCACACGGACAGAGGTTCGGTGCCTTTGGGGCACCTAGGGGATGTCGTGAAATGGTCACATGTGTATCGACACAGACAAAAGTTTGACACTCTGTAGGTCAATGTGATGACATGAAATGGTCTTGAGGGAACTGTCCTGCAGACAGATGTTCGATGCTTTTATGGCATCTAACACGGACAACATTTCAGTGTTGGTGGAACACCTTACATGATTTAGGAATGCTATGAAATGTCTTAATATGAAAACTAGCTCGACACTCGTGGAGTGCCTCAATTGGGTTGTCGATGTTATGTAACAATCCGATGCAAGCAAAACTAAGGCGTCTCCATGACACCAAATGTGAATGATCAAAATGTGATGATGTCATGTGGTCCGTCACACAAATGCAAGCTTAAGACCATTGTGGTCTTCTAATAATGTAATGGGATGGCCAAATGCAAACTAGTGCACAGGCGGGGTACGGGTAGCCTTGGGGACTCCAGCTATGCTATGAGATGAAATGGGTTGTGAAGGGCATACTTAGAACATCCTTACATTTTTAACGAAATGAAATGATGTGGATGCCTATGTCATACAAAAATGCAAATGGCTACACAGAAATGTTGTTAGAATACATGACATACAAGATGATGTCGTGTATGCTTTATGAATCAATGAGCACACAAAATGAACATGGCATACGGACAAAGATTATGGCTGCACGAAAAATATGGTTAGTATAACACACACTTATGAGGATGCTCTAAAATGGTTGCATAAAGAAAGTGATTAGAATATGGCATACGAATGATGCGTGTTTATGTCATATGAAACCGTTGAAAATAAAACAACCATAGATCAAACGCTATCACACACACAAAAATATGCTCACCCTTCCAACCTTATTCCTCCATTCGGTTGGTCTCGCATTCTTCCTAGGTATTGGGTCTCTTCGGCATCAACGGGGGATACCAAAGGCGTACTCTCAATGTCCATTTTCAAGTATATGTTTTGGTAATCCTAAGGGGAAGTTGCTTAGCCATTACATGAAGGTATGAGTCAAGCCAAGGGTCTTGCTGGTTCCCATAGCGAAAATATACTCCTCACTTCACCCCACTCAAGGGTTCAAACAAAGGGGTTCGTACAAGGCTATGAGTGGTTTACCCCCTCGGGTGCGTCCAATCCTGGCGGAAGAGGTAGGTCACCTTTGGAAATAAACTAGGCTTAAATAAGTGTTGGAGCGATTTAAGAAGAGAAAATGTCATGCTTTATGCAATGTGAATGAAATATTGAGTTACGATTTAAGAATCAACTATAAGTGAGGATATACTTCAATTGTTGCCTAAGTTCCTTAAGTTTTTATGAAAACTTTTTTGAAGAAACCGTTAATCCCCAGTGGAGTCACCACTGTGAGCGGACAACCTTTTTCGAAGCGCGCGGTGAAGCGGGAACCGGGGATTTTCTTTTTAAGTGTTGATGTTTTGGTTTTGAAAACGGGTTTTAATCTTTCTTAGAAAAACCTTTCATTTTATTGGAAAAGTCTTTTTTGTAGAAAACTTAATTTTAGAGATGAATTTTAGAAAATAGGCTTTTTAGAAAATCCCATTTTAACTTAAATATCTCGAAACACGAGTTTCGAGATTAGATACAAAGTCGCCACCCGGATCAGCTCATCCGGGAAATTCCGGTACAACTCCCTACCAAGTGTAGACGTAGTACCTAATCCAGAGATTCGGGGTTCGAGCAACATACCTACTAATCCTCACTTATTTTTAATTATTATTTCATAATATGATATTTCATTCACTTGAATCTACCCATTTTATCTTCCTTTAATCATTAACCAATGCTCATGCAAATGACATAAATATAAAAACTAAAGTGAGGAAAAATGAAAGTGCGGAAAAGTAAACCAGAGGCCAAATTATACAACCCAAGAAAAAGAAAACTCTCATCCTCACCTTTTACAACCGCCTATTATACACGATAATCTAAAAATTACAATCGCCTAGATACACGGGGTAATCTATTAAATACATCAAAAGTAAAAAGAAAACTAAAAATAAAAGCTGCATCCAAATAGGGTTAGCACAAATAACCAAGGCATATAAAAGACTAAAATAGGACAGAATAGGGATTTTTAGGAGTGGGGGACATGTATTTGGGGGTAACCAGGTCGGCCCGGTTAGACCTGGAAAACGGTTTTTTAAGCACCCTGTAGGTTTTATGGATGAAAAACCAATTTCAAAAGCGGTTTGGCTCATTTACATGCACTTTTCCAACTTTAGCGGGCCGGATATCCTGGGACCCGGGGGTCCCGTTTGTGTGTGGGCCTAAATCAAATATCCATCTAGGGTCCAAAAGTATGCAAACATGCCAAGATTCATTTTTGAATAAGAAAAGGATGCAAAATTACAATTTTATGGCCCAAAAAGGCAAAAATTTAATTCTGCCTCAACTACAGCCGCGCCACTGTAGGCTACAGCCGTGAAGCTATAGGTTACAGCCATACCCCTATAGCTTACAGCTGGGCGGCTGTAATGCTCCAGAATCGATCCCAGTGTGCTTTTTTGCGTTTTCGAAAATCGTTTTGCAAAGTTTAACGATTTTGGGTGATCTGGGATTTCTGGAAAAACATCAAAATCAACAGAAAAGACTCGAAACGGATCAAATCGAATCAGAAATCCCTATATGTCCAAAATCACCAAATTTTATACTACATCCATCCATTAAAAATCAAAGAACAGGGAATCTAAGCATGCAAGGATGTAATTTGACCGATAACAAAAATTAAAGACACATTTTATTGAAATATGGGAGCGTTATCGATCGATTTTGGGTGATTGGAGCTTCTGCCCCTGTAGGTTACAGCCATGCCCCTATAGGTCACAGCCGCATGGCTGTAGGTTACAGCCGGGCGGTGTGATCAAGGGTGGGGTGGCTGTAACCGGAAAAACTCCCAAAAATCGTAAAAAATTCGAAACATGCAATCAAATCACAACCAGAATGAACAAAGCAGATTTCTAAGGCCTCTCAGAAGAATACCTTGTCCGTGTTCCAGTATTTGGACCACGCAAAATGGATTCAGATGCCGGGAACGTCTTGCAGTCACGAACAACCAGAATAGTGCGCGATTTCTGAAGCCCGAACAAAACCCCGAAGAAGATTGAAGGATCGATTATGATATCACAAAACCCTACGATTGTTTTTTTTTGTTCTATTGAGATTATTATTTAGGTCAAACTCTTTTCTTTTTCCAATTACCTTAAGAACCCTAGAGAAAATTTAAGTGATTGTGTTATTTTTTTTCTCCAAATCCCTCTTCTCTCTTTCTATTTTTTGTTTCTGCCTTTCTGAACCCTAATCCCAGATTATGATGCTTATATATCTCCCTTTTTGGTATTAAATCAGAATTAATTACTGATTTCGGCAAAAAAGGAAAACTAACACTTACAGCCGCGTGGCTGTAGAGGCCAGAAATGCCTATTTTCCCCCTTTTCTATTTTTTCTTCGGTTCTTTCTCAAATACTCACTCGCATTCTTTGGGGTTCCATATTAGGACTTGTCACACACCCTCGGGCTATCCGGGACATTTCTGACATTATCCCGGTCGGTCCGAATCCGCTTCACATTTATCCGTGAAAAAGGTAACAATAGCTTTCATCACCAAGGTCGGGAAAAACCCCTGCTCACGCTTGGCAGGTTCTTGCAACTATCCTTCGTCAATCAGCTTCTGGATGGCATCCTTTAGCTTATAACAGTTGTTGGTTCTATGTCCCACCATGACATGATAAGTACAAAAGTTGTCCTTATCCGCCTCTATTGGCTTCTCAAACAGCCTGAGAGAGCTCAACAGACCACCATTCTTGCACTTCACAAAGATCTTAGCCAAGGAGAAGGCCTAAGGGGATATGCCTTGACCCTTTGAATTTCTACTTTGGTTTCCTTTTTTGGGGTTTTGGATTAAGGATAGGTCAGTTTTTGGAGCGTCAGAGATGTTTCTGGTGATATTTCGCTCGTTCTCATGTCCGATTCGCATCTGACTGCTCAACAGGTAACACAGGTTTCTCATCATAGAGGTCGGGAAAACCCGGTGCTTACACCCCACATGATGTCATACAGCCAGAGAAAGGTTTCCACTTGCTTTTGTGGTATTTTGCAATTTCTTTTCTCTCTTCGGGCATGAAGACTTTTCAAATGGATACAATTTTTGGGTCATCATCTGTGCTTGGATTCATCTCATTCATTGATGCATCATGTGTGTTAAAGGCATTTAATGAACATTTGTATGCATGCAAAGTTCCATCCAAAAAATATCACATAAGTAATTGAAATCAAGTTCTATTAAATTAAACACCATAGGGGTTGAATTGTTCACATAATAAATGATAAAAAAAATAAAACATCAAAATGACTATCGTCCTCCACATGCTGAGGGTCTTCTTTTATCGCAGCATCATGGTCCTCAATGGCTTGTGCACCCGAGTTAGCTGAAGTTGGGCAGGGAGTTGTTCTGAACACCCAGTTTTAAAGCCAGCTCGATAATATTTCCATCTGTGACCAACTGCTTGATGGCCCTAATCAACTGGGCACACTCATTTATACGGTGGCTCGTCATCACGTGATAGGCATAAAAGTTATCTTTAACTGCCTCAGTTGGAGGTGAAAATGGCTTCAAACTCTACAACAACCTAGCCTTTCTACACTTAGCAAAAATCCGACTTACTGACTCATCCCATAGACTAGTGACCCTTTGAGGAGTCTGTCTTCCCTGGTTCACAGCGGCCACCTCTGCTTCCCTTCCTTGTGTTGTCCTTGAGCTAGACTCGGGCGGTGCATTTGTGGAACTACTGCCCTTGTAACCTTGTGAATACCCCCGGCTATTTCGATAGATACCCATGCTCTGCTTACTCCTCTGCTCTTCCTCTTCGTATCGCTCGATACGCTTAGCAAATTCAACCACTTCATTGAAAGAGTGGAACCTCTGAAGCTTCATCTTCTCCTTATACAGAGGTAAACTGCCATCAACTAGCTTTAAAATAAGGGACTCCAACTTCAAAGCCCCATCGACAATAACTTGAACATCCATTTACCTTTTATAGTAAGCCGGGAAGGATTCATTCGGATTTTTGCGGATCCTCTCTAAATCTTCAAGAGTGGTTTCCACCCGGGTATTGTAAGCATATTGCTTCACAAAAGCTTCAGACAGGTCCTCCCAAGTAGAACGGGTGTACAAAGGCATCTTCATATACCACTTTGTCGCAGCATCCCTTAAAGTAGTTGGGAACAGATTCAAGAGGTGGCCTTTACTGATTCCCATACTTGTCATCAGTCACACAAAACTGTCTAAATGGGCTTCCAGTGGGCCTCCCCAGATGTAGGGAGGAAGATAAGGCATATGGAAACCAGTCGGAAGTGGCTCTCTCTCTCAGCCATCAAAGTAGTCGGGTCGATGTACTTAACAGGGTTATAGTGCACCATCTCCTTCATCTTAGGCAACATAGCTTCAATATCAGATAGTTTTTTATTGAGATGCTTCTCCACAACAGTCTCAATCGAGGCTTCTCTCGCCTTCTCAAAAGCTTCATCGTCTTCAGATTGATGATCATATTCTTTATGATTAACAACTCCACCACTTCCGCTAGGAACACTTCCTCCAGCTCCATTCGTCATTGTGACAAATTTTTGTCCTTCACTTCCAATCGAAGTCTGAGTCGATGGAACAGTTTAAATAGGGGTAGCATTCATCACAGCCTACATTTGCTCCCTAAGGGTAGCCTTAAATTCATTAGAACTCAGAAAGCTTCTCATGAAAGCCGCCACGTCAAAAGGCATATTCCCATTGTTTTCGTCAGCCATTTCTGTTCTATCTGCCTCTTCCAACAAAGTCTGACTATCAACCGGTAAAAAAGGCAGTTGAATCTCAACCTGTCTATCCGAATTTGACTTTGAACTAGCCCCCTCCATGGTGACTGGTTCTTATTCAACTGACTGAACTGGTTGACTCGGCTCTGACTAGACACGAACTAACAGCTTTTAGGTTCGACTCCAAATTGCAAGTTCAACATGAGGTTAGAACTTCGGATGGATGTTGTGAACCTAGACTTGACACACTACGTGGCATGTATGATATGTTTGTGTTCATGATTGAATGATGTTTCATGGATGGGGATGATGATGAAAATGACCTTTATATTTTCCTTCTTTTTATTTTGGACATTCTAAGCATACCCCATGCCATGTGGAAGACAATGCAAATATGTCACGTGTGAGCCATCACACGGACAAAGGTTCGGTGCCTTCGAGGCACCCAGTGGATGTCATGAAATGGTCACATGTGTACTGACACGCGGACAGAGGTTTGACACTTCATAGGTCAATGAGATGATATGAAGTGGTCATATAAGAGCTATTGGGATTTGTCACCGGAAATCACCCGATAAAAGCGGAAGAACGCGGTGATTTCCTCAAATCCAGTCCCAGGAGTAATTGAGGTGGAAATTGAAAAACTTAAAATTAAATAGAAAGGGATTAAATTTCTTACCAGAAAAATCTCTTTCTGAGATGGATGATGACTGCAGAATTCAAGGTAGAATTCCTCCACTCTCACGTACACGAACGCTTGACGAATGCAACCCGTGCTAGCGTCGGAAAAACGAAACAATGGAGAGGGAAGAGCTGGGAAATTTTGGCTAGGGGTTAAAGACTTGTGTTGGCCGAAATTTCTAACCCTAGGTATTTATACCTAGGGTTGGCCGAATTCCCTTAGGGGAATTCAGGCCCATCTTGGCTCCCTTCTATTCTGTGCGGGCTTTCATGTTTTAATTTAGGCCCAGTCTAATTTTAATTATTCTGGTTTAAATTAATTTCAAGCCCAATTTTAATATACCCATGTATTTAATATATTACTCCAAGTAATATATTATTTACATCCAAATTAAAATTAGTTTGACTATTAATTTAATCCATCAAATTAAAATTAAATCTACACAAAATAAAATCATATGTAAACCCATACATATGAATATTTCCACCTAGGAAATAATTTCATAATTAATCCAATTAACTATGAAGAGCCAATATATATATATATATATTAATTTTATTATTATGATCAATCCAATTGATCTTTATAATATAATTAAAATATACACGCTTCTCCCTCCATTGTGTATACTCCAAGTATACATGTGATTCCTTAAGTCGGCATTCTATCGTTCTATGTGTACGATCCCGTGGGCCCATCTTTATGTTGGCAGCGGGCCTTTGGCCCGCAGACTGCAGTTGGGCTCTAGCAAGCCATTGCAGCCCCCAATTAAGATGGAGATGGCAGTCTAACTATTATCATAACCCTGTAGTTTAAACTTGTACATCCCATGTCATAGATATCGGTGTCCAACACAGAGGCATGGATTGATCACCCTCTTTTGTGTTCGGACATTAACTTGATCCCGATTGTACTGATGCTCACAAACAAGTTCCAACTTGTTTGGGTGTGGCCACACTCTTATCAGTCACATTCATCAAGAGGCCGGTGATATCTTCTCAGTTGGTTACTGAGTGACAAATCCCTTCTGCATATCCATAGTGTTACCATGTTCAGTGACATACCCGAAAGCACCCATACTTGGCACCCTATTACAGGCCCTTTAGGCGTACCCCTAAGTATGCGACTTCACATGTAACACCATCATATGGTCAGGTCAAAGGATCCATACAAGTACTACACGAGAATCCATTGTGATACCATACCATGTGGATTACTCGTTTAGCGGATCTATCCAGTACGATGCTTCCAGGCATGCACCCATTAACTTGGTTGACATTCCTTGTCCAATGACCGGTAAGACACTGCCATACAACCAGGTTAATGATAGTCTGTTGTTCCATTCATTCCCATGACTGGAACAGACTACGGATGTATTTATGGTCATATCGTTAACCCTATCCATGGTCTTACTGCTAAGTGCATGACACTAGTCGTCATGGATGTAGATATGTCCATTGGATACTTCATTTAATATATTGCACAAGATAGATATAATAAATGAATTGATGCCTTTATTAATGACACAAATGAGTACAACACATAAATCCAATAAATGTATAGTGCAAATACAAGGAACAATGCCTCTGGGACTAGGGCATTTCCAACAATCTCCCACTTGCACTAGTTCCAACTAGGCATGGGCCTAATCCCTATAGATCTAGTATGACCCTCGTGCTTGGGCTGGGCCAGCACCTTGGTCAATGGATCTGCGACATTATCCTCGGTGTCAACTCTGTGCAATGCAATGTCACCTCTCTCCGCGATTTCTCGTATGAGGTGAAACTTTCTGAGCACGTGCTTTGTGTTCTTGTGTGACCGGGGCTCCTTAGCTTGTGCGACGGCCCCATTGTTGTCACAGAAGATATCGACTGGGTCCTGGATAGTTGGCACTACTCCCAACTCAGTGATAAACTTCTTCATCCATACAGCTCCTTAGCTGCATCACACGCAGCGATGTACTCAGCTTCTGTTGTAGAGTCCGCTATGGTTGGCTGCTTTGAGCTCCTCCAGCTTACAGCACCACCATTCAGTAAGAATACATACACTAACTGCGATTGGTACTCATCTTGGTCTGTCTGGAAGCTTGCATCAGTATACCCAGTAACTTATAGCACTTCCTGACCACCATACACCAAGAAGCTATCCTTAGTCCGGTTAAGGTACTTGAGGATCGCCTTGACAGCTTTCCAGTGATCCTCCCCGGGATCCTGCTGGTATCGGCTCATCATACTTAGTGCAAAGGCGACATCAGGTCTCGTACATAACATGGAGTACATGATTGATCCAATAGCCGAAGCATATGGAACCAATTTCATGTTCTCCCTGTCCTCCCTTGTTTTAGGACAGTTCTTCTTACTAAGTTTCAGCCCATGGCCCATTGGCAAGAAACCTTTCTTGGCCCGGTCCATGCTGAATCTTTTCAGAACTTTGTCAATGTACAAAGCCTGACTTAGGCCCAGAAGCCGATTTGGTCTATCCCTATAGATCCTGATCCCCAGGATCATCTCAGCTTCGCCTAAGTCCTTCATTGCGAAGCACTTACTCAGCCACTGCTTTACCCCTTGCAGTGTAGGTATGTCGCTTCCAATGAGTAGGATGTCGTCTATATAAAGTACCAAAAATGTGACAATGCTCCCACTAGTCCTCTTATACACACAAGGCTCATCCAGATTCTGTATGAAGCCATATTCCTTTATAGCCTCATTGAATCTTAGATTCTAACTACGGGATGCTTGCTTCAGTCCATAAATGGACCTTTGAAGTTTGCATACCCTTCTCGGATACTTAGGATCGACAAAACCCTCAGGTTGTGCCATGTACACATCCTCGAGTAGCTTCCCATTAAGGAAAGCAGTTTTGACATCCATCTGCCATACCTCATAGTCATACCATGCGGCTATGGCCAGCAGTATCCTGATGGACTTGAGCATGGCTACTGGTGAGAAAGTTTCATCATATTCTATTCCATGGACTTGTCTGAAACCTTTCGCAACCAGACGCCCCTTGAAGGTATTATCAGCTTTTAGCTTATAGCACCACTTGCAACCTATTACCTTAGCACCCGGAGGTGGATCAACCAAGTTCCAAACTTGATTATCGTACATAGATTGCATTTCTGCCTCCATGGCTTTGCGCCAATTTGCAGACTGTGGGCTAGCCATAGCCTCCTGGTAGGTTTTTGGTTCTTCTTCATCCCAGATGAGAAGAGTTTGATCATCGGTGATGAGGAAACCATACCTCTCTGGTTCCCGACCATCCCTACTAGACCTTCTAGGTTCTTGTGTGGCCTGGGTCGGTGCTTCCACTTATGGAAGCTCCACCTGGGCCCCCGAGTTATCCTCTTCAGGAGCTTGTGGACCTTGAACTTCCCTGAGTTCAACATTGCTCCCACTATCTTTCTTGGAAAGGAACTCCTTTTCCAGAAAGACCCCCTTCCTTGCCACGAACACCTTGTTCTCGGCGGGGTTGTAGAAGTAATACCCTTTGGTTTCCCTATGGTAGCCCACAAACAGGCATTTATCGGTTTTGGGCTCCAGCTTGCCACTAGTCAATTTCTTGACATGTGGTTCCCATCCCCAAATCCTTAGGAAAGACATATTGGGCTCCTTGCCCGTCCATATCTGATATGGGTCTTTTCCACTGCCTTAGTCGGAGTATTGTTTAATATGAGAGCTGCTGTCTCGAGGGCGTGTCCCCAGAAACTAATTGGGAGAGATGCTTGACTCATCATTGAGCGAACCATGTCCTACAAGGTCCTACTCCTCCGTTCGGACACCCCATTCCATTGTGGTGTTCCAGGAGGAGTGAGCTGTAGAACTATTCCATGCTCTCTCAAGTATGAGTCAAACTCTAGGCTCATATACTCACCGCCTCGGTCCGACCGAAGGGCTTTGATATTCCTGCCTAGCTGGTTCTGTACCTCGTTCCTAAATTCCTTGAACCTATCAAGGGTCTCGGACTTGTGTTTCATCAGATAGACATAGCCATATCTGCTGAAATCATCCGTGAACGTGACGAAGTACAGATGCCCACCTCTGGTCGCTGCGCTCATAGGTCCACATACATCTGAATGTATTAGGTCCAACAAGCCAGTGGTCCTTTCAGCCTTTTTGCTAAAAGGCGCCTTTGTCATCTTGCCTCTTAAACATGATTCGCATGTATCAATTGACTCCAAGTCAAATGACCCTAGGACTCCAGCTTTGTGAAGCCTAGCTATGCGCTTCTCGTTTATATGGCCAAGACGACAATGCCATAGGTAGACAGGATTAAGTTCGTTTGGCTTAACCCTTTTCGTGCTTATGTTATAGATATGATTGGTTTCATTTAGGTCCAGGATATACAGGCCATTATTTAATAGAGCATCTCCATAAAATAATCCCTCTCTAGATATAGAAATTCGACCATTTAAAATAGTGAAATTAAATCCAGAAATATCCAACATTGATACAGAGATAATATTCCTACACATAGCAGATACAAAGTAACAATGTTCTAAAATTAAAACCAATCCGCTGGGCATCATTAGGTGGTATTCACTGATCTCTATGGCAGCAACCCTTGCTTCATTCCCGACCCGCAAGTCCACCTCTCCCGACCCTAGCAACCTTCTGTTCTTAAGTCCCTGCTCATTGCAACAAATGTGAGAACCACATCCAGTATCCAATACCCAGGATGTTGAAACAGTAAGGTTAATATCTATAACATAAATACCTGAAGAGGACGTACCTTGGCCCCTTCTTTGCTCTCCCATCAGCTTGGGACACGATCTCTTCCAATGGCCCGCCTGTCTGCACCCGAAACAAACGTCCTCAGGACCTGCCTTCTGCTGGGCCTTGGGTTAGGCCTTGGCCTTCTTAGCTTTGGCCTTCTTGGCCTTAGCCTTGGCCTTTTCCTTGGCCTTACCCTTAGCAAGAGGAGCATTCCCCTTGTTAACCAGCAGCACCGGTGGAGTCTTCTTGATCGACTGCTCAGTAAGCTTAAGCATCCCATGCAGCTCACTGACAGTGCGGTTCATCCCTTGCATGTTGTAGTTAAGGATGAACTGATCATAAGAATCCGGCAAGGACGCGAGGATTGTGTCCACCGCCAACTCTTGAGAGATAGGCGATCTGAGACGGGCCAAATTATCCAAATAGCCCTTCATCTTGAGCACGTGTGCACTCACAGATGTCTCGGCCCCCATCTTACAAGAGTGGAATGCCTTATTGGTCAGGTACCTTTCCTGACGAGCTTGCTCTTGAAACGTCTCATTAAGAGTTGTTATCATAGCATAGGCTTGATGGTCCATAAACTGTTTTTGCAGTTCGGGGACCATGCAAGCCAACATATGGCATGTCACATCCCGGTTGTCCTTGACGTGCGCCTCGTATTCCTCCAGCTGGGCAGCCGATGGATTACGTCCTTGAGGCGCAGTCGGCACAGGCCTTTCCAGCACATACTCTTTTGACTCTTGTCTTAGAACTATCCTCAAGTTCCTACACCAGTCTAAAAAGTTAGGACCGGGAAGCTTGTCCTTTTCAAGAATTGATCGCAGTGATAAGGTATTTGTGTTTGCCATTTGGGTGTTTCTACACAGAAAAACATTGAGAGTGTTAATAAAGGGCTTTGCTTTGTTGTTCCCATATAAAATTAATAATGAATCAAGTTATTAATTTAAACCGAGTTGTTCGGCTCATGGGCCGAGATCCATATTTCATTAAGATATAGCCAAACGAGGGTTTGGTACAACTATACCTTAATTATTTAGGTAGGAACGCCGTCCAATCCCAACCTAGGGACTCTCGGTTTGACGGGCTTGTTGGCACTTACCCATCTGTGCTTAGGGCCAGGAGAATCCTACTACCCACGCTAAGTCAAAACCTCCATCCAAGTGTTAGAGTATCCCATACTCTAACCCTCCAGTGCATCCTGCGAGGGCATGGTCTACAACTGGCCTATTCCCACTTCGATTCGGTTTTGAATGAGGGAAGCACTTTTAAGCGACTTAATAATTTCCGTTTGGTTATTAGATTCAATTATAACGGCTTACATACATAAAGCGGGTGAATGAGCTATTGGAACATACATCCATACATGCAAATGAATATAAAACATGATTAAATAAAATTAAAATGGACTGCTATGGGCCTATGTTACATCCTACTATTATTCTAGTAAACCTATACTAGAAACAGATATTAGGCGGGCCTCCATCTTCTCCTTCTGGGCTTGCACCTCCAATTTGGGCTTGCACCTCCATTTGGGCTCACCACTCCATGGGCTTCTTCTTTTACAAATTTTATAATATTTAATTTAAATAAAATAAAATTACATTAAAAAGAAAAAACGACACGCAGGCCGTATTTACCCAAAGAGAAAAAATACAACCCATCTCGTAAAAGGCCCAATAGCATCCAATCATACATTCATTCAACCATTCATATGCATCCAATACATACAATTCAAAAGCATGTCATAATGCATGATTTAAGCCCATTTAAATTATGTCAAAGCCATTATTAGGAAATCGCCAATTTTGGCCCACAATGGTTCTAACCCTTAACGGGCTTTGGGCCTCCAGCCCAGGCAGTCCAACTGCTCCCACTGGAATTGGGAAACCATGGGTCCAATTTAGCCGTCCGAGTAATTGTGCCAAAATTACCCGAACCAATTTCCATTAACCATATTAATTTCCAAAACTAATATCACATGAACGAAATAAAATTCATCCAAGAAACCATGCGCATTTAAATTACATAAATTTAAACACACGAATTTTAAAACCAATTAAAATTTCAAAACTGGGCCCCGGACCCAAAAACCCGCAAAATCCAAAAATTGGGCCCGGCCCGCTGCCTGTGGCGCCCAGCGCCACAGGCAGCGGCTGCCGCCGCGCCTCCCGCAGCGTGCGGGGTCCGCCGGCGGCGATTCCGCCGCCGGCAGCCCCGCACCCAAGGAGGCAGATTTTTTTTTTTAAACAGAATTGAAATAAAAAAAATATCCATCCATCATCCATAGCAATTCACCAAGAATTCCAATAATACAACAAAATTAAAACAACATAAACCAATATGCAATATTAATTTTCATTGTATTAAAACATATGGAAAAAATCATAAAACCCATACCATGAATCCCAATCAAAAACATCCAATTTCAAAATAGGGATTCAACCAAATTAATCAATTTCCACGGATCAAAAGCCCGCTCTGATACCACTGTTGGGATTTGTCACCGGAAATCACCCGATAAAAGCGGAAGAACGCGGTGATTTCCCCAAATCCAGTCCTAGGAGCAATTGAGGTGGAAATTTAAAAACATAAAATTAAATAGAAAGGGATTAAATTTCTTACCAGAAAAATCTCTTTCTGAGATGGATGATGACTGCAGAATTCAAGGTAGAATTCCTCCACTCTCACGTACACGAAAGCTTGACGAATGCAACCCGTGCTAGCGTCGGAAAAACGAAACAATGGAGAGGGAAGAGCTGGGAAATTTCGGCTAGGGGTTAAAGACTTGTGTTGGCCGAAATTTCTAACCCTAGGTATTTATACCTAGGGTTGGCCGAATTCCCGTAGGGGAATTCAGGCCCATCTTAGCTCCCTTCTATTCTGTGCGGGCTTTCATGTTTTAATTTAGGCCCAGTCTAATTTTAATTATTCTGGTTTAAATTAATTTCAAGCCCAATTTTAATATACCCATGTATTTAATATATTACTCCAAGTAATATATTATTTACATCCAAATTAAAATTAGTTTGACTATTAATTTAATCCATCAAATTAAAATTAAATCTACACAAAATAAAATCATATGTAAACCCATACATATGAATATTTCCACCTAGGAAATAATTTCATAATTAATCCAATTAACTATGAAGAGCCAATATATATATATATATATATATATATATATATATATTAATTTTATTATTATGATCAATCCAATTGATCTTTATAATATAATTAATATATACACGCTTCTCCCTCCATTGTGTATACTCCAAGTATACATGTGATTCCTTAAGTCTGCATTCTATCGTTCTATGTGTACGATCCCGTGGGCCCATCTTTATGATGGCAGCGGGCCTTTGGCCCGCAGACTGCAGTTGGGCTCTAGCAAGCCACTGCAGCCCCCAATTAAGATGGAGATGGCAGTCTAACTGTTATCATAACCCTGTAGTTTAAACTTGTACATCCCATGTCATAGATATCGGTGTCCAACACAGAGGCATGGATTGATCACCCTCTTTTGTGTTCGGACATTAACTTGATCCCGAATGTACTGATGCTCACAAACAAGTTCCAACTTGTTTGGGTGTGGCCACACTCTTATCAGTCACATTCATTAAGAGGCCGGTGATATCTTCTCAGTTGGTTACTGAGTGACAAATCCCTTCTGCATATCCATAGTGTTACCATGTTCATTGACATACCCGAAAGCACCCATACTTGGCACCCTATTACAGGCCCTTTAGGCGTACCCCTAAGTATGCGACTTCACATGTAACACCATCATATGGTCAGGTCAAAGGATCCATACAAGTACTACACGAGAATCCATTGTGATACCATACCATGTGGATTACTAGTTTAGCGGATCTATCCAGTACCATGCTTCCAGGCATGCACCCATTAACTTGGTTGACATTCCATGTCCAATGACCGGTAAGACACCGCCATACAACCAGGTTAATGATAGTCT
The DNA here is from genome assembly GCA_039660915.1 of Euphorbia tirucalli. Lineage (NCBI taxonomy): Eukaryota > Viridiplantae > Streptophyta > Magnoliopsida > Malpighiales > Euphorbiaceae > Euphorbia > Euphorbia tirucalli. The sequence continues at coordinate 34,847,632 of CM077636.1, read as the reverse complement.
GTTGTTCCATTCAATCCCATGACTGGAACAGACTACGGATGTATTTATGGTCATATCGTTAACCCTATCCATGGTCTTACTGCTAAGTGCATGACACTAGTCGTCATGGATATAGATATGTCCATTGGATACTTCATTTAATATATTGCACAAGATAGATATAATAAATGAATTGATGCCTTTATTAATGACACAAATGAGTACAACACATAAATCCAATAAATGTATAGTACAAATACAAGGAACAATGCCTCGGGACTAGGGCATTTCCAATAAGAGCTATTCCATAGATAGATCTTCAATCCTTTTATGGCCTCTTGGATGAAATGATGTCACAAACAAGTCGCGTGTAACTCGAAACACAGATAGAATTTCAACATTTGTGGAACACCTTGTATGACTTGGTAATGTTATGAAATGCCCCTACATATATGTAATAACTCGGCACTCGTGAAGCACCTCGAATGAATTATCAATGTTATGGAATGATCCGATGTGGATCGGGACACACAAGCAAGGTTTCAGCATCTCCATGATACCAACTATGTATGGACATAATGCCATGTAATGATATTATGTGACCCGCCACACGAAGATGGTCTTAAGACCATCATGGTCCTCTAATGAGTGAAATGATGTAATGAAATGGCCAAGTGCAATCCGGTACACGGGCGAAATATGGGTAGTTTTGGGACACCCGATATATGATGAAATGATTGTGAAGGGCATACTTAGAACGTCCTTTCATTTTAGATGGGATGAGATGGGATGAATGCCCATGTCACGCAGAATGCAAATGGCTGCACAAAGACGTGGTTAGGATGCATGACACATAAGATGATGTCATGTATGCTTTATGAAATATGAACACGCAGAATGTATATGGCACACGAATAAGATGTTATAGCTACACAAAAATATGGTTAGTATAGTACCACATGTATGATGATGCTTCAAAATGGCTGCTTAAAAATATGGTTAGAAAATGACACACGGATGATGCGTGTTTGATGTTGCATATAAAGGTCAAAGGTAAAACAACTATGGAATAAAAGTTAGCGCACACAACAACATGCTCACCCTTCCAACCTTATTCCTTCATTCGATTGGTCTTGTATTCTTCCTAGGTATTGGGTCTCTTTGGCATCAACTGGGGATACCAAAGGTGTATTCTCAATGTCTAATTTATAAATTTATGTTTTGGTAGTCCTAAGGGAAAGTTACTAGGTCATTACATGTTGGTATGAGTCAAACCAAGGGTCATACAGGTTTCCATAGCGAAAATACACTCCTTATCGTAGAACAGATGTAAGGTTCATACAGTGCTATGAGTGGTTTACCCCTTAGGTGCCTCCAATCCTAGGAGAAGAGGTAGGTTACCTTTGGACATAAACCGGGCTAATCATGTGTGGGAGGGATTGAGAAGAGAAAATGTCATGATGTGCAAGTGTGAGTAAAATAAGGTATCATGAACTAGTAAATGACTACAAGGGAGGTTATATTTCAGTAGTTACCTAAGTTCCTTAAGTTTTTATAAAAACTTTTTAAGAACTTTATCCCCATCAGAGTCGCCACTATGAGAGGATGACCTTTTTCAGAACACGGTGAAGCGAACTGGGAAAAAGAAATGGACATAGAAAAGGTTTTTAGGTTTGGAGTTTGAAAATAAGGTTTGATTATCTTATTTTGGAAAATCATTGACTTGTTTGGAAATCCCTTTTGTATAAAACCTTTTCCCATTTTATTATTTAAAGACCTCGAATCTTAAATTTCAAGATCAGTGACAGAGTCGCCACCCAGATCAGCTCATCCGGGAAATTCCGATACAGCTCCCTACTGAGCGTAGACTACTGTACCTAATCCAGAGATTTAGGGTTCGGGCAACTTACCTATTCAACCTCAAGCTTGTGTTCATTTATAAGTACATATGACAATATTTTATTCACTTATTATCCTTCTCTACCCAATTTAATCCTTTACTATTAGCCTATGCTCATTCAAATGACAGGAATAAAGTGCATAAAATTAAAGTGCGGAAATATAAACCATACATCAAAACCGAAAGGAAAAGGAACAGAGGCCATATTACAACCCATAAAAAAGAAAAAGCTCTTATCCTCACCATTACAATCGCCTAGATACACGAGGATCTATAAAGTACAACCGCTTAGAATACACGATTAATCTGTGAAATACATCCAAAATAAAAATAAAGAAAAGTAAAAGTTGCAAAACAAATGGTTAGTACAGATATATCCCAAACACACATAGGGCTCATATAGGATAGAACGCAGATTTCAGGAAGTGGGGACATACATTTAGGGAATAATCGAGAAGTCTGGGTGACTTGCTCAGTTAGACTTGGAAAACGGTTTTAGAAATGCCCTGTATGTTTTTGGTGCTTAAAAGTAGTTTTGGAAAATGGTTTGGCTCAATTACGTGCAAATTTCTTCAGTTTAGTCGGTCAGTTATCCTGGAACTCGGGGTTCCTAATTCCAAACATCCACCTAAGGTCTAAAAGCAGTAAACATACCAAAACAGATTTGATTCTGAAGACAGCATCATATGACGGCGTCCGTGCGGGTCATCCTGTTATTCTGCCTTCTGCTCGACACTACAGTCGTGTGGCTGTATTACAGTTGTGCGACTGTAATTTACAGTTGTGTGACTATAATGATTATGGTCATACGACTCTAGTTAGAGTCGCATGACTATAGAGTTATGGTCGCACGTGTGAACGGATGACTTTTTTACGAAATGCGCGGTGAAGCGGGAACTGGGGATTTTCTTTTTAAGACTTGATGATGTGGTTTGAAAACAGGTTTTTAATCTTCTTCAAGAAAACCTTTCATTTTATTGGGAAACTCATTTTGTAGAAAACTTAATTGAAAGTGTAAATTTTGGAAAATAAATTTTTCTTAGAAAATCCCAATTTAACTTAAAGATCTCGAAACATGAATTTCAAGATTAGATACAGAGTCCCCACCCGAATCAGCTAATTCGGGAAATTCTGGTACAGCTCCTTACCAAGTGCAGACGCAACACCTAATCTAGAGATTCGAGGTTTGGGCAACATATCTACTAATCCTTACTTATTTTCAATTATTATTTCATAACGTAATGTTGCATTCACTTCATTCTACTCATTTTATCTTCTTCTAATTATTAATCGATACTCATGCAAATGACATAAATACAAATATTAAAACAAAGTGCGGAAAAATAAAAGTGCGGAAAAGTAAATCAAAGGCCAAACTATACAACCCAAGAAAAAGAAACTCTTATTCCTCACCATTTACAACCGCCTACTATACACGATAATCTAAGAAATTACAATCACCTAATTACACGAGATAATCTATTAAGTACAATAAAAATGAAAAATAACAAAAATAAAAGCTGCATCCAAATACGATTAGCACAAATAATCAAGGCATACAAAAGACTCAAATAGGACAGAATAGGGATTTGTAGTAGCGGGGACATGCATTTAGGGGGGTAACCGGGTCGACCCGATCGGTCAGACTGGTTAGACCTGGAAAACGGTTTTTTGATACACCCTGTAGGTTTTTATGGGTGAAAAACCAATTTTGAAAATGGTTTGGCTCATTTACATGCATTTTTCAAACTTTAGTAGGCCGGATATCCCGGGACCTGGGGGTCTCGTTCGTGTATGGGCCTAGGTTATACATTCATCTAGGGTCCAAAAAGAATGTAAACACCAAAATTCAGTTTTGAATAGGAAAAAGATGCAAAATTACAAGTTTGGGGCCCAAAAGGGCAAAACTGTAATTCTGCCTCAACTATAGTCGCGCCACTGTAGGTTATAGCCACGCGACGGTAGGTTACAGTTGCACGACTATAGCTTACAGCTGCATGGCTGTAAAGCTTCAAAATTGTGTTCCGGCCTTCTTTTCTCGTTTTTGAAAATCGTTTTGCAAATATAGCGATTTCGGGTAATCTGGGATTTCTGGAAACAAACTGATTTCAACCAAACGGATCTGAAACGGATTGAAATAAGTCCGAAAATCCCTAAAAACTCAAAATTGCCAAACTTGAAATCACATCCATCAATTAAAAATAAGAAAACTGGGAATCTAAGCATACATGGATGTAATTGGACCGATAATAAATATGAAAAACACATTTAACTTGAAAACGGAAGCGTTATCAGTTGATTCAGGGCATTTGAAGCTTCTGCGCCTATAGATTATAGTCACGTGGCTGTAATCTGGAGGTTACAACTATGCCACTGTAGGTTACAACCACGCAGCTGTAATCATCAGGTGGGGCGGCTGTAACCAGAATAGCTTCCAAAATCACAAAAAACTCAAAAACACAAACAAATAGCACCCAGAATGAATTAAAAAGGAATTTTAAGGCCTCTCAGATTGTTACCTGGTCTGTGTTCCAGTGTTTGGATCACTAAAGATGGATTCGGATGCAGGAAAGCGTCTTGCAGTCACGAACAACCCAAAAAATGCGCGATCTCCGAAGCCCGAACGAAACCCCGAGGGAGATTGAGTGAGTGGTGACAATTTAACAACACCCTACAACGGTTTCTATGTGTTTTTTTGAAATTTTTTTAAGTTATTTTTGGATCAAACTCTTTTATTTTTGTTAAGAACCCTAGAAAAAAGTCCCTAAATCTGTGTTATTATTTTCGTGTGATTTTCTCTCAAAATTCTCTAATTTTCTTCCTTCCCTCTGTTTTGTTAACCCTAGTTCCAGATATGAGACTTTTATATCTCCCGTTTTGGCTAAAAATCGAAATTAAATGCTGATTTTCGGTAAAAAATGAAGTCTAGTGATTGCAGTCGCACGGCTATAATGTACTACAATCGCACGGCTGTACTATAGTCGAGCGGCTGTATTATAGTCGAGCGGCTATAGGGCGCTACAGCCGGGTGGCTGTAGCATCCAGACATGCCTATTTTGCTTGTTTTCGTTTCTTTTCTTCGGTTCTTTTAAATACTCACTTGAATTTCTTTGGGGTTCCACACCAGGGCTTGTCACACACATTTGGGTCACCCGAGACATTTCTGACGTCACCCCAGTCATTCCGAATCTACTTCACGTTTATCCGTGAAGAAGGTAATAATGGCTTTTATCACTGAGGTCGAGAAAAAACCCATGCTCACAGCACGGCTGTAATGAATAGTGCCCGACAGTGGTTTTCTTGGTTTCTAAAATCATTATTTCAATCAATTTCGATGATTTCAAGAGTTTCTGGGAATCCGAGGCTCTATTATCACTAGACCGAGGATCTGGTTAAGGATCTAACAACCATGAATTCTGAGAATTAAAACCAACAAAACCCTAAACCGCACATCTGTCTTATTGGAAATCCAAAAACCATAATTATTTAGTATACAGATGTGATTTGACCGAATTAAATCATGAAACATCATTTAAAATGGAAAACAGGCTGTATTCAGTTGAATTTGGGCTTTTCGGGTTTCTGCCTAGAAGAATACAGTTGTGCAATTGTAATATACAGTCGCACGACTGTGTTCCAGGCAACTACAATCGTGCGACTATAATTACAGTCGTGCGACTATAATTACAGTCGTGCTGCTGTAGTTGCGCAGATAGTTTTCTGGATGAAAAATTTTAAACACCAAATCAATCATAGATTAATATGAAACGAGTTTTAAGGCCTCTCAAAGTTTACCTCTTTTGCGTTCTAGTATGCTTGATGACCGGAGTGGGTTGTGGATGTCCGAATCCGCCTAGAATCTCCAAATGACTTGAAATTCTCAAACGTACATCCCAAATTGACCCGAACAAAACCCAAGAATGGTTCTGATTGAATGAAAGTCTGATTCCCAGCCCTCACTCAAAGTTCTAGTGTATTTCTACGTGTTTTTGTTCTGATTTCCCTTGGTTTCCCTTAGTTTTTCTCCTTTCTCTTTATAATATTCTCTTTCTCTCACTAGAATCCTCCCTCCTTTTCCCAGAATTGATCACCTTTTGTTTTTTTTTATGCTCTCTGTGTTGGGATTTTTCACCGGAAATCACCCGATAAAAGCGGAACAACGTGATGATTTCCTCAAATCCGTGCCCAGGAGAAATTGAAGTGAAAATAATAAAACTTTAAAATTGAAATAGAAGAGAATCAATTCTCACCCGGAATATCTCTTCTAGAGATTGCTGTAGAAATCAAAGGAGATTCCCTCCACTCTCACGTACACAAATGTCTATCGAGTCCAACCCATGCTAGCGGTGAATCCAAGAGAAGAGAGAAGAACCCATAGCCATGACCGAAAATTTCTGCTCCCCAAAACCATTATGGCCGAAAATCTCTTTTAAGGAAATTCCCCATTTATCTTTTAAATCGTGGCCTATATTTATTGGGTGATTTAACTTTATTTCTATAAATGGAATTAGTGCCATAATTCCTTAATTCCTAATCAATTATAAGGTTTAATTCCTAATCAATTTTAATTTAATTTCTATGCATGTATATATACAATACCATATTATATAAGATACATGTCATTTAAATTAAATAGATTTGCCAATTGGAATTAACCCAATAAATTAATTTACGATTTGACTAGAAACAAAAACATATAAACCTATATATGTATTAAATTTCCACCAGGAAATTTATTCATAAGTTAATTTATTCAAATCAACTTTGTCCAACCTAATAAATATAAATATATGTCAATTAAATTATATTGACCAATCCAATTGATCTTTAATTTAATTGATTAATATTTATCTCTTCAATTAGCATACTCCAAGAATACAGGTGATCCGACTAGTTCGAACTCAGACATTCCATGTGTACGATCCTGTGGGCCCGTCTTTATGTTAGCAGTGGGCCTATGGCCCACAAACTACAAGCAGGCTCTAGCAAGCCACTGCAGCCCCTAATTAAGACGGAGATACTAGTCCGATTGTAATCGTAACCCTGTAGTTTAAACTTGCATATCCTATGTCATCGATATCGGTGTCCAACACAGACACATGGGTTGATCACCCTCTTTTGTGTTCGAATGTTTACTTGATCCCAAATTTACTGAAGCTCACAAAAAAGTTCCAACTTGTTTGGGTGTGGTCACACTCTTATCAGTCACATTCATCAAGAGGATGGTGATATCTTCTCAGTGGACTACTGAGTGACATATCCCTTCTGCATATCCATAGCACTGCTTGCTTAGTGACATACCCGAAAGTACCTATACTTGGCACCCTTTTACAGGCCCTTTAGACATACCCCAAAGTATGCGACTTCACATGTAGCACCATCATATGGTCAGGTCAAAGTATCCATACAAGTATTACACGAGAATCACTTGTGATACTTTACCATATGGATTTCTCATTTAGTGGATCTATCCAGTACGATGCCCCTTTTTCATGTACCAATTAACTTGGTTGACATCCCATGTCCAATGGCCGGTAAGACACCGCCATACAACCAGGTTAATAATAGTCTCTAGTTCCATTCATTCCCATGACTGGAACAGACTACGGATCTTTTTATGGTCATATCATTTTCCCTATCCATGTTCTTACTGCCAAGTGCATGACACTTGTCAACGTGGATATGGATATGTCCATTGGATACTCTATTTAAAACATAGCACAAGGTATGTAAATAAATATGTTAATGCCTTTATTTAATGATACAAAATGTATAATAAATAAATCCAATAGATGTACAATACATATACAAGGACCAATGCCTTGGGACTAGAGCATATCCAGCACTCTGCCTCTTTTTTCGCCTTAATTCCCGCAAATCATGCCCAAAATCTGAGCCAAAATAGAATGGTATCCTATTTAGGAATATGCTAAGTCAAAGACTAGAGTCATATGGCTCTAACTATAGTCGTGCAACTGTAGCATTACAGTCGTGGGACTTTAGTTGTTACAGCCTACATGCGCACCTAAGCTTCCTAATCTCTCGATGGACTTCTCAGAGTTTCAGATCAAGGACTCTTCTGAATTTTGGGCTATTTGAGAACATTTTGGGCATTATTCTGCTCATTCTCAAATCTGATTCACGTTCATCTGTCTAACAGGTAACAACAGGTATTCATCATAGAGGTCGGGCAAAAACCCGTGCTCACACCTTGACAGAGAAAAAAATCCCTTAATTAGAGGGATTGATTCTGTCGAAGTAGGGGAGGTTTTAAAGAGGAGAACAGACAAAAAAGAGAGGAGGGAGGACTCATTCTAAAAAAAAATTAAGAGAGAATTAAAAAAAAAAAAGGAGAACAAAAAGTAAAAGGAGAAAAGGAAAAAGGAAACCAAAAAGAAAGAAAAAAACCAGAACCAAACACAAGAAAGACACTACAAACACTAAGAATGGGGGTTTCCAGCCAGATTCTCACTCATTTGGGATTGTTTTCTCATCACTCGGATCGATTCAGGACACATACTCGAGGATTTTGGGGTGTCCGTGAGATTCTAAGCACATTCCAACTTGTCAATCCAATTCTCGTCATCAAACAGGCTGGAACATCAATAAGGTAAACTCTGAGAGGCCTTAAACTCGTATTTGTTTGATTTGTACTGTGATTTTTTTGTTTTTTGTAAATTTCCAGAAAGTGGTTGTTTGATTACAGCTGTGCAGCTCTAATTAGAGCTAAGTGGCTGTAATCACTTAGAACAGAGCTATGCGGCTGTAATAACTTAGAATAGAGCCGAGCGGCTATAGTACTTATAATAGCATGGCTATGTTCTTCGAGGTAGAAACCCAAAAAGCCCTAAAATTGACCAAAAGCAGCCTGATTTCCATTTTGTTTGTTTTGTCATGAACTATTTCAGTCCCAATCACATCCGTCACATTCTAATTCTTTTGGTTTTTGGTTTTCAGATGATGTTGATGTGAGATTTTCGGATTCTTTGGTTTTGATTTTGAGTTTTGGGGTTGTTCGATCCAAACTGGATCCACTATCCAGCATTAGTGGACCCCCAGGTTCATCAAAATTCCTAGAAATCATTGAAAACAGCCAAAACAGTGTTTATGAAGCAAAGAAAACCAATTTCAGGTTCTGGATGCTATAGCCGTACGGCTATAGTGCTACAGCTGCACGGTTGTGGTTCTATAGCCACACGGGTGTAGTTTCCTAAAGGAGGTAGAATCACAGGACTACCCACATGGACATCGTCGCGTGATGCTGTCTTTAGGATCAAACTGCTTTTGATGTTTTCACTACTTTTTTGACCTTAGATGAATGTTTGTAATTAGGAACCCACACGAACGGAACCCCAAGTTTTGGGATACCCGACCCACTAAACTGAAGTAACTTGCATGTAATTGAGCCAAATAGTTTTCCCAAAATGTTTTCAAGCACAAAATCTATGGGGCTTTTCAAAAAATGGTTTTCCAAGTCTAATCGAGAAAGTCGCCCGAACTTCTCGGTTATCCCCTAAATGCATGTTCCTGCTTCCTGAAATCCCTATTCTGTCCTGCATGAGTCCTATTTGTGTTTATAATGTAATTGTGATGACCATTTGTTTTGCATCTTTTATTTTTCCTTTATCATTTTGGATGTGTTTCATAGATTGATCTTGTATTCTAGGCAATTGTAATTTTTTAGATCATTGTGTATCTAGGCGATTGTATTGGTGAGGATAAGAGTTTTCTTTTTCATTCGATTTGGTTGTCTAAGTCGGCCTCTATTTTTACTTTCTCGCACTTTATTTTTCTGCATTTTATTTTTCCTGTAATTTATTTCTATCATTCATATGAGCATTGGCTAAATAATAAAAGATAAAAATGGGTAGAGAATTAAGTGAGTAAAAAATTGTCATATGCACTTATAAATGAAAGTAAGCTTGAGGTAGAATAAGTAAGTTACCCGAACCCTAAATCTCTGGATTAGGTACAGTAGTCTACGCTCAGTAGGGAGTTGTACCAGAATTTCTCTGATGAGCTGATCCGAGTGGCGACTTTGTCACTGATCTTGAAATTTAAGTTTCGAGGTCTTTAAGTTAATAAAATGGAAATTTCTAAAATGAAAAAATCAGTTTTCCAAAACTCACATGCAAGGAAAAGATTCTTCTACAAAAGGGATTTCCAAACAAATCAATGGTTTTCTGAAGCAAGGATTCAAACCCGTTTTCCAAACAAAAATCAATTCAAAAAAGCTCTTTTATTTGTTCCTCGAGTCTCTTTGCTGTGTTACACTTTCGCTCAAAAGGTCGTCTGCTTACTATCCCATTTCATAAAAGCAATTTAAAATGGCTGCAAGAAACAGCAACAACTCACTCTCACTTAGGTCACTCCTGGAGAAGGAGAAGCTTTCAGGGACTAACTTCCTGGATTGGGCTAGGAACTTACAAATACTTCTTAGACAAGAGTCCAAGGAGTATGTACTGAATGCTCCTTTACCAACTGGCCCTCCTGGAGGTCGAGGCATCACCATAGCGATGGTGGAGCAGTACGACCAGCATGTAAGGGATGACCGAGATGTCTCACGCCTTATACTGGTTACCATGGCTTCTGATCTTTAGAAGTAGTTCATGGTGCAACATGCTTATGAGATGATGGATTAGCTTAAAAATATGTTCCAAGATCAGGCTCGTTAGGAACGATACCTAACTACTAACGCGCTTTTCACTACTGCAATGGTAGTAGGGACTTCTGTTAGCACTCATGTGCTAAAGTTGAAAGGGTATTTTGACATACTTGCCTGCCTCGGCTCGCCAGTTTTACAGGACTTGGCAGTAGACATTATTCTCGGTCACTTCCTGAGTCTTACAACCAATTTATTATGAACTACCACATGCAGGGTCTTGATAAATCGGTTGTTGAGCTGCATGGCATACTCAAGCTTGTTGAGTAGTCTCTTAAGAAGACTCCTGAACTTCTACTGGTGAACAAGGGTAATACACCCATTGCTAAGGGAAAGGCCATCCTCAAGACCGACCTTGGGTTTAGGACATCCTCAGGACCGACCTTGGGCTTGGCTCCTTTCTTTGCCTTCTTGGCCTTGGCTTTCTTAGCCCTTGCCCTAGCCTTTGCCTTTGCCTTGCCCTTAGCAAGAGGAGGGTTCCCTTTGCTAACCATGAGCACCGACGGAGTCTATTTGACCGATTGTTCATCGAGTTTAAGCAAACCATACAGCTTAGCGACAGTTCGGTTCATCCGTTATATATTATAGTTAAGGATGAACTAGTCATAAGAATCCAGTAGGGACGCTAGGATGCTGTCAATCGCCAACTCTTGTGAGACAGGCGTGTTGAGATGTGCTAAGGTATTAATATAGCCCTTTATCTTGAGCACATGAGCACTTAAAGATGTCCCAACTCCCATCTTACAAAATTTGAATGCCTTAGCTATCAAGTATCGCTCTTGACAAGCTTGCTCTTGAAACATCTCGTTGGGAGATTCCATCATAGCAAAAGCTTGTATCTCCATAAATTGCTTTTGCAGTTTAGGGACCATGCAGGCCAATATCAGGCAAGTCACATCCCAGTTGCCCCTGACATACATCTCATATTCCTCCAGTAGTGCAGTTGATGGATAACGCCCTGTAGGTGCAGCCGATACAACCCTTTCCAGCATATATTCCTTAGAATCCTATCTTAGAAGTATTCTTAAGTTCCTAGACTAATCCAGGAAATTCGACCCGGAAAGCTCATCCTTTTCGAGGAGCGAACGCAATGATAACATATTATTTGCCATATGAAAACTACACAGAAAAATTAAAGAGTATTAAAAAAGGTCTTTAAGTTATTTCCCATATAAAATTAAGTTATTAATTAAGTTAAGTTGTTGGCATAATGGGCCAAGATCCATATTTCATCAAGATATAGCTAGACGAAGGCCTGGAAAAACTATACCTCATTTATTTAGGTAGGAACACCGTCCAATCCCAACCTAGGGACTCTTGGTTTGATGGGCTTGTTGGCACTTACCCATCTGTGCTTAGGGCTAGGAAAATCCTACTACCCATGCCAAGTCAAAACCTCCATCCAAGCATTGGAGTAACCTATACCCAACCCAATACAAAATGATGATACTCTTGTGCATCCAATAAGGGCACGGTTTACAACTAGCCTATCCCCATTTCAAGGTGCTTTCGGATGAGGGAAGCACTTTTAACCGACTTAGTAATTTCCATTTGTTTTAAAGGTTCAATTTATTAATGTCTTATATGCATAAGGCGGGTGAAATTGGAATGAGATAAGTGCATAAGCATGTAAATAAATAAATTGCTTAAAATAAATATATAATGAAATGTCATGGGCCTTGATTACATCCTAATATATTTCTAGTTATCCTATACTAAAAAGACACCAGGTGGGCTTGCAAATCTCCTTTTGGGCTCGCCTTTTCAACGGGATCCTTCTTTACAAAATTTTATAATAATAAAATAAAATAAAATTACATAAAAAAGAAACACGGTATGCAGGACGTATTTACCCAAAAAATAAAGCGCAAGCCATCTTAATAATAAGGACCAATGACATTCATCCTAACATTTAAATCATACAAAATAGCATGTAATTCATTACATCAAATATTCACATGTTATAATGCATGAATTAATTCAAATTAATTCAAATTAATTATGTCATAAGCCCTTATTTAGAAATTGCCGATTCATCCCTTCATGGTTCTAACCCTTAACGGGCTTTGAGCGTCCAGCCTAAGGTAGAACACTTCTCCCACTGGAATTGGGAAACCGTGAATCTGATTCATGCTGTTTGGTTAATTGTGTCAAGAAAAACCAAATCAATTTCATTACACCATATTAATTCACCAAATTAATATTCATAAATAAAATAAAATGTCATTTAAGAAAACATGCGCATTTAAATTCCTAAACACACAAAATTTTAAAGCCATAAAATTAAAAACTTGGCCTGGAACCAAAAAAACCAGTAAAATCCAAAATGGGTCTGGCCTGCTGTAGCTAAGGCAATGTTACGAGAGGTAGTAGTGGCAATGTTGCCATAGGCAATAGCCCGCCACTGCTTGGCGACAGCTGCTGCCTAGCAATAGCCGTTGTAGGCCTTGGCAACAGTAGATGCGTGCTACACGCAGCTGCTGCTTCCACTATGACAATGGCTGCGGGCGACATATTCCACCGCCGGTAGCTCCATTGACTGGAAATAGACCCAATGATTTTTTAAAAAAAATAAACAATTAAAATTAAAACAACACAATCATAAACAAAAAATCAAGAACCCAATAAACCAATATCCATTCAATTTTCAATTTATGAAATCATTAGGAAAAATAAAAAACCCAATCCAACAAGAATCCTAAACCAAAAACATCCAGTTTCAAAACAAAAGGTTCCAACCGATTAAAGATTTCATCATATCATAAGCCTGCTCTGATACCACTGTTGGGATTCATCACCGAAAATCAAACCAAATGGCAACAGAAGCCGATTTAGATTTTCTAGAATCCATGTTCTAGGAACTTATGAAATGAAATAAAAAATGAAAGATAAGAACAAAGGGTATTGATCTCACCTTAGAAGTCTCTTCTAGAGATAGCAGTAAAAATCAATTTAAATCTCCTCCATGCTCATGTACACGAACGCCTAACAAAGCAACACCTGTGCTAGCGTCGGATGAAAAAAAACCAAGAGAGAGGAGAAAGGGAGCCAAAATTTTCAAGTAGAAAATGATGGGTTAGGGTTTTTAATTCTCTGACGTGAGTATTTATACTCTCTAAACCCTAGGTCTTGATTAATTATCTTAGGTCATGTCTTAATTAATTATCTTAGGTTATGTTTTAATTTTCAAAATAATTTAATTATACAAGTATGAATTAAATTATACCATATAATATAATTCATGACATGTTAATTAGATATAATTTGTCAAATTAAATTAACCCAATAATTAATTAGACATTACTTAAGAGATAATATATATATGTATATATATATGTATGTATATATATATATATATATATATATATATATATATATATATATATATATATATCAAATTTCCTCCATGAAATAAATACATAAATTTAATTTATCAAATTAATTCTATGAAACCCAATGACTATTGATTATGTTATTTTAATCAATCCAATTGATCTATAATTAATCAATAAAGTTCTCCTCTCTGGTTAGTATACTCTAAGTGTACAGCAGACCTGTTAAGTGTTGGTTTAGATGTTCAATATGTATGATCTTTTGGGTCCGTCTTTATGTTAGCAGTGGGCCCATGACCCAATCATACCCATACGTAACGCCCTGTTACAGGCCCTATAGGCGCATGTCAAAGTGTGTGAGTTCACATGCAACTCCATAATATGGTCAAGTCGAAGGATCTAATATAAATACTACATGCGAATCATTTGTGATACTATACCATGTTGATATCTCGCTAGTGGTTCTATCCAGTACCATATCCCATTACATGTACCATATACCTTATTGATAATCGATGTATTATGGCCAGTAAGACACCGACAAACAATCAAGGTAATGCTAGTCTTATGTTCCATTCATTCCCATAACTAGAACAGACTAGGGATGGCTTTATGGTTATATCATTTCCTTATCCATAGTCTCACTGCCATGTGCATGACACTTGACAACATGGATATAGATATGACCATTGGATACTCTATTTATATTTATAATACATCAATCCATAAATGATCTCACAATGTATGATACAAGACAAAGACTAATGCCTTGGGACTAGGGCATTCCCAACAAGTCAGTTTACTATAGCATTTTTTAAGGATCAAAAGGTCCATAGTAAATCCAAGCATATAGAGATTAAGTATCATTTTGTTAGGAATGTAATAGCATGCAAAGAGGTCAACATGAAATATGCATCTATTCATGACATGGTAGTAGATCCATTAACTAAACCTGTCGTGGGACACATTTATGTGAAACATGTAAGATCCTAAGGTCTCTACCAGATCTAGATCATATTTCTATATTTTTTAGAACTTTTTATTCAAAAAAGTTTGAATTTTTACAATACATAAGTGTGAATGTTATTTTGTCAATATTTATTGCTATTTTTTTAGATGTATATCGAACAGAGAAGTAGTTCACTCACACAATTGTTTACACTTGTTTTGTCATCCATTAAAAAATGTAAAGGATAAGGCTGTCTTTGAAAACTTTAAAGCTTGTTCAGTGATGGAAGCTGTCTTGCTTGATCTATGAAAAGGATTTCATTAAAGTGCGAAATTCATATACATGCAAAACACGAGTATATAAGAGATTATGTGTAATTAGAGAGGCTTGTTATAAGTAACATGAGCCCGTTCTATCTTTATAACTGGAAGTAGGCCATAAAGTAAGTAGACTAAGGTTAGATGTTTTAGTGCATGCCTAACCGATGCTTTCGTATGACGTTAATGTGAGACATGCACTACTTCAAAGGAAAGAAAAGAATGCCATAACACATGACTTCTATACCATGTGTGCTTTGTGACCCTTAGATGAAAATTAACGATCTCAACTTTTTCACGTGTGAGACTCTTGCAATGGGACTACTGTTTTGTTGGCATTGCTATCCTTAAGACCATAACTCATTTTAAGAGTATAGTTTAATGTAGTTGTAATTTCGAAAGACACTTTGAAGGGGTCAAGCATGATTCAACTTTGGATAAGCCCAACTGGATAAGTGAGTTAGATTAGAATGGAAAGGATGTAGTGAGGGAGGAAGATTACCATGTGTTAACATCTTGAGTTTCTATGCTGCACAACCTAGGTAGTTATGCATGTGTCCGTAGTTGTGATGCGAGATAACTGTAGAGATCATAAGGATTACAGTGAATGTGATGTGGGATCTAGGATAAGGCATACAACTTTTTGGTTTTCTCTGTCGAGCTATCATATATGTCGAATGAGTATATAGTATTAGAGCTCCTAAGGTATGCTGGTTGCATGAACTATTTATAAGTATGAAAGAGATGGAGTAACGGATATATTCTGTTATGTGCAAGTGGGAGATGTTGGTTTGTCATAAATGGGTCGCTCATAGTAGTATAAGCATGGTGCAACTAAATTAGGTCTTAACCTAATTCAGTTACTATAAATAGGATATATTATTCTATTTTCACAAAACCTTTTTCTAATACAACACTTTAGCATCAAAAATCCTCTCTAGCCACTTTAGTTCTTGGCTTAGCCATTGTTCCTCCTGAAAATGTTGGTATAAGATCTACACATGACCAGTAAAACATGATCACGGTTTAATCTTCATTTCTACTACATTCACCATAATGGAATCTGCGCTACAATAGATAACCCAATTTCCTTTGTTCGAATTCACTTATATGTGTTTTGAACAATATATAAATATATAAATTTACTTGGTTTGGTAAATAATTTTCTTTTCTCATTAATAGAATCTACCTACAGAGTGAGTATATGATTAGCCTCAAATCCTATAGTCGAGTTAGCTTAAATGAAAATAAAAGAATTCCCATTAAAACCTTTTTATGAAGTTCTTTTTTATAATACAATATTAAAAGTTTTTTTTTTTTTTTTCAATTAAGTGATTTGTAGTGTAATTTAATTACTTTATTTTTAAGTAAATAGTTTACATTCGTGAGACTTGAATATATACACTACCAAGTTCTTGTATATTTAAAAATAAGTTTAACATCTTTGTATTTTTGTTACCGATCACATTGAAGTATTGTCCAATTAGTTTTTACTTTTTTATTCCTTCTGATTCCCCTGTAAAATACCTATTGTATCATTAAAATTGCATGCATGATACCTATCGAATACAGAAAAATAAATCGAACCAGGTGCTTTTTTTAGCTAAATAATTTTTTTTTTCTCGTTCAAATTCATGAATAGATATGACACATTTAAATTCAATAATAAGAGCCTCCCTATGTATGTTTTTTAGCATGCATTAACTATATTTACCAAAAACGCGTGTATTTTTAACGCTTAAAATATTTAATGACTACCAAAAGTTTTATAGGGGATCAAAACAAATTATACATGCATGAATATTCAACCCTCGGAATTCCAAAAACCGGATTTCTTATCAAATTTTGAATAGATTTTTACATTATATAATTTTTTTAATAAATCTCTTTTATTAGGTATTGGATACCTAATCCATTGTAATACTTTATTTAAGGGTTTGTAATTTATTACCAACCTAGGAGTTCCTCTCTCTATTTCTGCAGCATTCATAACATAAAAAGCAGAACAAGATTCCCCTGTAAAATACTTATTGTATCATTAAATTTGCATGCATGATACCTATTGATTACAAAAAAATTAATCGAACTAGGTACTTTTTTTAGCTAAATAAATTTTTTTTTCTTGTTCAAATTCATAAATAGATATGACGCATTTAAATTCAATAATAAGAGCCTCCCTAGGTATGTTTTTCAGCATGCATTAACTCTATTTACCAAAAAACGCGTGTATTTTTAACGCTTAAAATATTTAATGACTACCAAAAGTGTTATAGTGGGATCAAAACAAATTACAAATGCATGAATATTCAACCCTCTGAATTTTTATAGATTTTATAATTGGTCACCTGATTAATTTTTCAATACATTAAGTATATAATTTTTCTGCTTTGATAGTATCAGCTCCTTTGTTTTGCATGGGCTACAGTGTCTATTAACTAGCATAGAATACAATTCTTACGAAAAGTAAAAGATTCTGGAGTTCATTGGTGAAATATGAATCATACTTCTTGTGCAGGCGTGTTATGGTTACATATATAAATCAAATATTCGATTTAGTCTCACGTGTCCTAAAAAATTGTGTCATATACTAATTAATGGATTCTACAGCCAGCACCAGATGATGTGTAAAATTTGGAGCTAATACAACCAAAACAGAACGATCATGTATTCAATGTATTCAAAAAGTTGATCAAGAAGCCAGCTACGAAATCCAAAGGAATTTAAAGGCTCAAAATGCATTTTGCCTAAAAATATTACTAGGATTTGCATCTATATACTATTATCTTTCCAAAACTAAAAAAATGACAAAATGCATTCTGAACCATCGAAGTTCTTTTAGATTTTACAATTGGTTCCTTGATTAGTTTTTTCAACACATCAAGTACATCATATTTTTGTTTTGACAGTATGTATTATTCCCAAATTTGATACGTTTTTCTAGTGTAAATTACAACATTTGTTAACTCCCACGTGACACATTTCTTGTGAGAAGTAAAAGACTCTGAAGTTCACTGGAGGGACATGAATCGTACTCCTATACAAGCGTGTTGTAGCTATAGATGTGAACCATACTTTCGATTTAGTCTCACGTGTCCGCAAAAATTATATCACACGTCAACTAATGGATAGTACAACCCATGCAAGACAAATGTGCCAAATTTAAGTTTAGTACAATAAAAACCGAAAAATGTCATGTACTCGATGTGTTGAAAAATTGATCATGTGATCAATTACGAAATCCATAAAATTCAGGAGGCTTTCATGTATTTTGCCAAAAATAATAAAAATGGGAGTCATGAGATTATGGCTACAGTCAAGTCAAGATAAGAGCAAAGCAATAAATATGTGGTTGAGAATTGAAATGATTTATAAGCATCATAATAGTTTTCTATTCAAAGTGGTAGAAGCTATTCATTTTGGATTGTTACCTTAATCTTTTTCTTTTGTTGTCCTCAATTTTTCGCGTACCAATAAAATAATTAAAAGTCAATTATTTGGTATATTTTAGAAAAATTAATGATGGATAAGTCAGTTGTGATCTCATAGGAGAAGACTAAAATTGGGAAATGGTAGCCATCCATTCTTCCATCCACATCCATTTCTTTTGTTAGATATGGATGTTGGCTGTCTTATCATAGAGACCAAAGCCACCTTCTCTGAACTAAAATACCCTAACTTTTTGAATGCATCTTGTACCTATCACACGCCCTTATCAATTAACCACCTTAACACACCAATTGAAATCCATTTTCTTATTTTTCAAATTTTATATTTTCCTAGAAAAATAAACGCTTTGGCCCTGTACTCGAAAATATAGCCAAACTCTAAGGCCTCAACAGGCTGCTAATTTTTCCATAGAATTTCTCATTATTAATCTTTTATTAGTTACTAGTAATTGGTTTGAAGTTAATCAGACACCTTTTAAGTGATCTTTTTTCCAATTAAAGAGATTTTGTAACTCTTAAAAGTATTAGGTCTAACTAGAAGTGAGTGAAATTTTAGGAGCTCAATTGAACTTTTCATTAACAAGAAACATGTATTTATAGAGTACAATAGGAATCACAATCCTATGCAAACAAGTATTTTCCTGATAAGAATCTGGTTATGCGAGATGTACGCTGAACTCAATTACGTTACCGATCATGGAGTGAGGTTTAGATAACAAAAGAAACTCTTGTTTCTGAAATGATAGGAATTCCATTACGTGAGATGAGATTTTTTTTTTAATCATAGAAATAGAAGACAAAATAAAATTAAAGAACAATTGACAATAAATTCACCAGTTCATTCAAATAAAAAGAACAATAAAATTAATTCGTAATAAATTCAACCTTTCATTTTGGATCAATGAACCTGAGAATTGTTTATTCTTAATTGTCTAGTCACAACAACTAATCATAATCAAGGTAATACTTCGAGAGCAAGAACACAATCCCAACACCCAAAAAACTAAAAAATTAGATTCTAAAACTTACGAGAGAATTGGATTGATTTCAAGGTGTGATTCCCAATAAAACTGACAAGCCATTATATAGGCATAAGTGTAGCGATTCATCCCATTGAAGAACAAAAATAACAATGGAAGCAATTATAAATTTTTCACTATAATCCGTAGACAGGACCATTTCAATGATTATAAAAAGAACAAAGCAAAGAAAATACAACGGATTAAATCCATACCTATGCCATCTCCGCTATGAAAATGATTGTGAGACCTTGCCTTTGCGTGAAAATTTCCTACTCTCACGCACACGAAAGCCACTAGAGCGGGTTAGTGTGCTAAAACAAGACGAAACAATGCTTCTGCTTTCTATTCCCCCTAAACCTCCAGTACTGTTATTATCCAATCTTCATGTTTAAAATATATATCTCAGATATTTATTTAATTCCCTTTCACATTCAAATAGTTACCATGTGGTAATTATTTGATAGGCTGAAATAATAACTTTCTCATGGGCTACTTATTTTATTGGGCCATAACATTTAATCGCATTAAAATCTAATAACACAATAATACCAAATTTAATATGTAATTATTACACATTAAATGGTCCGTGACAAATCCGGTTAGACTTTTTTATGTGTGATCCTTTAGTCATCTTATATTTTGGCCCATAAGCTGTAACTGGACTCTAGCAATTCATTAAAACTACCCAAATAAGATGAAATATGAATTTCATAGCAGTGACATATACATACTTATATGATGCCATATGTTATGATATCAGGGTCTAACAAGAGACATGGTATTGTCACAATCTTTAATTGCTAGGACTTTCCTTGATATCCAAGTAGACTAAAGAAACAAAAATAAGTAATTATCCAATAATTTCTTCATTTGGGTGTGGCCACACACTTCGTAGTTTGACTCATCAAGTGGCCAATGATATCTTCTCTTAATTAAGAGAGTGGCAAATCCCTTCACATTACCCATAGTCCCAACCTGATCCTTGGCATACCTAACTGTACACATACTTGGCATCCTATTACGGGCTCGTTAGGTGCACATCAAAGCTGAGTTCATATCTATGAGTATAGCAATATTAGGTCAACGGATCCAATATAAGCATTACATGAGAACCACCTATGACATCGGACCGTATGGTGTTTTCACTAGCAGATTGATTCAGTACACCGTTCTCTAACATGTACCTATGTCATTGATCAACTTTCCACGTCCCATATTCGATAAAACTCACAAGGAACATACTATTCCTTAATTATTATCATTCTCATGATTTTAACAGGCTAGAGATAACTTTAAAACTATGTTTCTTTATGCTCAAGGTCTTACTACTCAGAACACACTTCTAACATACAAAAGCAAACAACAGTTTATGGATTCTCTATATTTATTGATTGGACGAGAAATATAATTTAAATAGATTATGCCTTTTATTAGTTTAAAAAATATTTGATTACATCATCTAGGGTTTAGGACATACATTAACAATAAGAACATGAAAGAAAAAAACATTAAATATGCCTAAAAGAATTAAAAATATTGCAGGAAATAAGTAATCCACATTCTAAAGAAAAACATAGCATGTTTCAACAAATTAAATAAGGTAAACTGAATCTATCCAACCAATTTGCAATGCAATTTTGTCTCACTAAAAGTCTGAATCATGTGTTGATGTCTTCTATAAAGTTGTAGAATTTTTTCTTATCTTTCTAAGCCATTTTGAATCACTTGAATTGGACTTGATTTATAGATGATAGGCTGAGTTAAAGTGACAGCGTACAAATCACAACATTACAAGTTTGTTCATTAAACCCCATATGCAAAGGAGTTGTTCCATCAAGCCTTCATGTGCAAATGAGTTAATTATTGTCAAGTCAAGCTTGAACACATGTAAGCAAATCAAGTTGTTACATCAAAACCAATTAAAAAAGTTTTTGGTGCATTAATTATGGATCCTTGAGTTTTCACCCAAATTTTTTTAGTACACCCATTCAATGTTGATTGGATCTTTTTTACTCTTAAACTAGTCATAGGCCCAATTGGAATTTCAAAAGGATTAGCTCTACTCTGAAGCTTCGTACCTCCTCCACTTGACTTGACTTGATGATTCCATCATTTCCACTCTCCTTGAAAGGATTCATCCTCGAATCACCTTCACCTATATTGAATAACGATAAGTAAAAAACAATGAAAGTAACATGCACACCATGCTCACTGGGTAAGTTTAGCTTATATGCATTATCTCTAACACATGCAATAACTTGGAAAGCCACCTTCTCTAAGATGTAATTTGGTTTTTCTTTGAGTCAAAAACCTCTCCTTAAACATATGCACAGAAGCCAATCACTGATCAAAGTTTATTTTTAACTCCCTCAAGGTTCTCAAAAACTTCCAACAAAAAAAGTGTTGTACTTAATGTCAAGTAGGCGCTGGGCACATCTATAAGCACTCATGTGCTTAAGATGAAGAGGTATATTGATATGCTAGACTATTTAGGTACAGTAATTTGAAAGGAGCCAGCCATTGACACAATCCTAGATTCCCTCTTGGACTCTTTTGATTCGTTCATCCTGAACTACAACATGCAAGGGATGAACAAGACTGTGGCTAAGCTCCATAGGATGCTCAAGACATCCGAGCAGTCAATCAAAAAGGTGAGTCATGTGAATATGACAAACAAAGGGAATGTCCCCTTAGGAAAAGGCAAAAGAAGGCTAAGGCTAATCCCAAAGGAGAGAAAGGTTTTGTGCCTAAGGGAAAGAAGCCTAAGGCTATGCTTAAGGGAAGGAATGATGACCTTTTTAGCCCATGTGCTATCAATAGTTCACCCTTTTAACCCTTATGGCATTGCCGTTGCTATTTTGCCCCTCATGATATGCAAAAGCTCTCCCATTTGGCCCAAAATTGATGGCTTACCATGCATGTTTATCCAGCAATATTAACAATGCCTAATGATAGAAAAGTAAAGGGTTTTTGTTCCACATGGTTGTTGTTGATGTTGTTTTCTTCCACCCACCAGCCTCGATCCTTCGCCAATCTCTTCCTCCTCCTCTTCCTTTCTCTTTTTTATTTCTCATTCTCTCCATTTCTGTCAAATTTTTTTCCTGAAATTTTGAGTAAGCTCTATGGTTGAACTAAGCTTAAATCATTAAATTATACCTACCTCATTCACTGTGATAAAACTAAAGCCGAAGAAGAGAAGGGTTTTAGGGAATCATAATGCAAGTGAAAAAATGATGTGATTTTAATATTTTATTATAAGTTCCTCATAAATTTCTCTGGTTTTGAGTTTATTATGTTTAGTTGGTTGATTAAAAATCCAAATTTGGCATTTGTAAATGAACATTCAGCTTTATTTTTTGGTGTCTTTATCGAAACTCTAAAGGTGCAGTGGCCAAAGGAGAAATGGAATTGCTTTTATTTGTTGTTACTTAATTGAAGATTTGATTTGGTTGTTGTGATGTTGTAAATCAATTTTATTTGGTCTTTGATTTTGTGATGCTAGAACCTATGCTCATAAATTGGTTGGTGGTGGAGGGCAATAGGGGACCGGAGATGGGTGGATGAAATGTGTAAGTGTTTTGGGGATGAAGGTAAAGTAATTTAATAATATTGATTTAAATATTAGGATAAATTGATTTTGAAGAGCCAACAATCTATATTTGGTTACTATATCAAAATATGTGCCATAGTGTCATTTTAATTGAATTTAGACCAAATGGAAGCACTTTTACATACCAAAAGAGACGAAAGGGCAACGATGATACCGTAGGGGATAAAAGGGGAAAACTATGATAGCACAGGGACCAAAAAGGTCTTTAATCCCCTATAGGAAAGAAGCCTAAGCATATGCCTAAGCCCAAGGCCCAAGCAGAGGAGGTCTACTTCCATTGCCAATAGTCAGGTCATTGAAAGAGAATTTATCCTTTGTACATGGGTGAGCTGTGGAAGGGCAAGGCTACCATTTCCACTACAAGTTTTTTTACTATTGAAATTGATCTTACTATTTCAAGATCATGGGTATTGGATACCAGATATGGTTCTCACATTTTTTGCAATTTGTAGGGACTGTAAAACAGAAGATTGCTGGGATCTGGTGAGGTGGACCTTCGAGTGGGAAAAGGCGCAAAGGTTAAGGATATTGAAGTTGGAGAATACTATTTAGTCTAGTGGATTAGTTATTGCCTTGAGAAATATTTATTTTGTAATTGGTGTGAGCAGAAACAATATTTCTTTTTCTCTTTTGTATATTGAAGGATTTAATTTTACTATTTCTAATAATAAAATTAGATGGATACATCTTTTATTACCATGGGCTTTTAAATAATGGGCTCTATATCCTAGACTTCAATAAATCTAATCCTATTTATAGCATAAATACTAAATGGGTTAAACCAAACAATTTAAATGTTACATACTTTTTGCATTGTGGTTTAGGTCACACAAATGAGAAGTACATAACTATACTTCACCAGTGTGGAGTGCTAGGCTCATTCGACTTGGAGTCATATGAGACATGCGAATCTTATCTATGTGGAAAAATGACCAAAAGCCCTTTCAACAAACAAACTGAAAAAGCCTTGCTTATTGGGCCTAATGTATTCGAATGTGTGCAGCCCTATGGGCACTAGTGCTAGAGGTGGGTATTTGTACTTTGTCACTTTTATAGATGTCTACCTAATGAAGCACAAATTTGAAATTCTTGAAAAGTTCAGAGAGTTTAAAAATAAAGTACAAAACCAGCAAGGTAGAAATATAAAGGTCATCCGATCATATCAGGGTGGTGAATTTATGAGCCTAGAGTTTGACTTATACTTAAAGGAGTATGGGATAGTCTCACAACTCACTCCTCCCGGAACACCACAATGGAATGGTGCCTTTTATAGGAAGAATAAGACCTTGTTGGACATGGTTCATTCATTGTTGAGTCATACAGCTTTTCCAACATCATTCCAGGAATATGCCCTAGAAACAGTAGCATTCCTTCTTGATTGTACACCAACTAAAGTAGTTAAAAAGCCACCATATGAACTATGGATGGGAAAGATGCCCAATATGTCTTTCTTTTCGGATTTAGGGATGTAATGTCCATGTCAAGAGGTTGAGCATGGGCAAGCTTTCTTCCAAAATCGATAAGTGCTTATTTATAGGGTACCCTAAGAAAACTAAAGAGTATTATTTCTACAATCCTAACTAGAACAAGGTGTTTATATCTTAAAAAGGTGTCTTTCCTAAAACAGAGTTCATTTCCAAGAAAGACAGTGGGAGTAGAATTGAACTGGGGGAAGTTCAACAACCATAAATTCCTGAAGAGGGTAGTTTGGGGATTAAGCTAGATTCTCAACCAGTTAAGGAATTTAAACCAATCACATAAGACCCGAGAATGTCTAGTAGGATTCATCATTAGCTAGAGAGATACAGTTTTCTCATGATTGATGACAATACTCTTTTAATGTATTATCAAGAAGAGCCAACACCTACCAAGAGGCAATTCAAAGCCTAAAATCGGGGCTAAATGGTTTGGAGCAATGGAGGCTCAGATGAAAGCAATGTACAATAACCAAGTTTGGAACCTAGTTGATCAACCTCCAGGTTATATGGTCAATGGTTGTAATCATGCTTCAAGTTAATGGCCAATAACACCTTAAGAGGCAATTAGTGGTGAAGGGTTTCAAGTAAATTTATGGCATAGACTATGATGAAACCTTCTCACCAGTCGCAATGCTCAAATTCATAAGGATATTGCCATGGTAGTATGGTATGACTATGAGATATGGCAAATGGATGTCAAAACGGCTTTCCTTAACAGAAACCTCCTTGAGGATGTGTTTACCTGGCTCAATTGGATGGTTTTATCAATCCAAAGTATCTTAATCGGGTATGCAAGCTGCAAAGGTTTATATATGGACTTAAACAGGCATTTTGAAGTTGGAACCTTCATTTTGATGAAGTGATAAACGATTTCGGTTTCATCAAGAATGAAGATGGCCCTTGTGTATACAAGAAAGTTAGTGGGAGCAATGTCATATTTCTATTCTTATATATGGATGACATCCTACTCAATGGAAATGACATCCCTACACTGATCGTGTTAAGCAGTGGTTGGGTAAGTGTTTCAAAAAGAATGGCTTAGGGGTAGCTAAAACTATACCGCGTATAAGGATCTACTTTTAGTGTATGTCCTAGTCCCTGTATAATGTAATCAAATATTTTGTTACAAATAAAAAAGCCATAATCTATTTTTTTTACTTCTTGTGATAGTAATAGAGAATCCATAAAGTGTTGTTTTACTCATGTATGTTGCTAATGTTCTGCGAGCAGTAAAATCATGAGCAAGAAAGAACATAGTAAAAGCTATCCCTATGTAAAATCATGGGTGGTGTCTAACTAACATGGAATGTCAATCAAGGGACGTGGGAACGTGTTAGGTTACATGGTAGTGGATTAATCCGCTATTAAGAACACCACATGGTTCCTATGTCATAAGTGGTTCTCTAGTAGTACTTATAGTGGATCCTTAGACCTGGTATCACTATAAATTTAGATGCTACCTCACATACTTTGGAGATGCACTTAATGAGCCCGTAATAGGATTATGATCAGATGATCCTAAAGAGCACGGGCCTCATGATTGGGCTAGGAAGTTTTAAATAGAATTTTAAGAAAACAGGTTTTAAAGTAAGAAAACGAACAAACTCAAACGCTAATGGCAAGAGTCGCCACCTGGCTTAGCTCAACCCAAAAATTGCGGTATTGGCGAGACAAGGTCGAATTGCTATACCTTTTAATCAAAGATCGGGTTTGGAGAACTCACCTATTTATTCTTGATTGAAAATGTGTTTAACAATTTTGTATCAATTCCTTTTGTATTTCTATGGTTGATTTTATCTTGGTCATTAGTCAATGCTCACACATTAGGAATAATAAAATGCTGAAAGCGATAAATAAATTCAAAAAGTAATAAACAAATTTAGAAAATTTAAACTATATACAAATCGATCAAATGACTAACCTAAGAGATACATTTAATAAAATGGGATTTTGGGGTACAAATTTATCTATATACAAAATATCTAAAAGATGAAAAGCTATACATACATCTATCCTAACATACATCTATCTACAAAAGCCAGAGTTGGTACAAATAAATATATACACATGAGACTCAAATAGACTCAGAATAGGGGATTTAGATAGCTCAAGGGTGAAATGGGGAAAATCGGGAAATTCGATAAATTTACCCGATTTGACCTAGAAAACGTTTTGAAACGCAGTTTTGATGGGACTGGAAATTCATTTTGAAAATCATATTATTCGGTTTATCATTTTCACATATAAAATATCGGTCTACAATCAAGAAACTAGTGTTTCTATCATTGAATTGATTTATGAAAATAAATACAGAAATTAAATATAAGTCAAAATGATATGCAAATGTATGAAAAATGCACAAAAATTCAATTCTAGAATCAAGACAATAGCTGTGCGGGTGTAGGAACAACAGCCATGTGGCTATTAGAACACCCATATAGCTCTAGTTTTGAGAAAGCCACAGAAATTGCTAAAAAATTGAATCGCTAAATTCTAAAATAAACAACAATCATACGGCTCGTGGGACAACACCCGTGCAGCTATAACAATAGCCGTATGGGTCTTAATACAGCCTTGTAACTATAGTTTACCAGAAATGTAGAAAAACATAGCAAAATGAAATGAATGCAAAAACACAATAATTCAACCCAAAAAGCAATAAATAGGTTTAAGGCCTCTTAGAATTACCTTTTAGTTGTTTATCCAGTGTTCAATTTTGAAGAAAATTGATGCTTGATGCTTGGATTTAGATTTAAATTAAACTTGAAACTTTGAACCAAAACTTGAAATTCTCCAAATTAAGCTCCAATTTTCATAATTCCAACAACCAAATAAGTCTCTAAAGGCTTAGGTTTGGTTTGGATGATGAATTTGTGGCTATAGTGAATTTGTGGCTTTGATTACTTGATTTTGAGTTTATGAAATCTTGAGCAATCTTTTCTTCTTTCTCTAATTTTCTCCCTAATTTTTCTATTGTTAATTGTTAATCTTCTCTCTACTTATTACAGAGCTCCACTCAATCCAAAGAATCTCATAATGGGATATGATTTGTCTCTCTAAAATCCAAACACTTTTCTTCTCCATACAAAGACACTGTAGGGAATCGTCAAGGGAAAATTAAACCCAAAGCAGAATACCGATTAAAATTTTCCTCGATTCCATACCCCAAGATTCATGTAGATTAATAGAATGAAACCACGAATGGAAAGGATATTAAATTTTCTCACCTTAACTGTCTCCTCTAGAGACTGTTGGAGAAACCTAAACATGTTTCCTCCATAATCCGATACACGAACAACTCTTGAACGGGACTCGTGCTAGTGACCGGATTTAACAAAAACCAAGACCAAGGAACCAAAAGGGATGGCTACAATCTTTGCTGGGTTGGTTGAAATTCCTATGTGGCTAGGGTTAGGGAGAAATTAGGTTTAAGGCTTCCTTATATACTCCTTAGCCTACTAGGATTTTAATTAAAACTGTAGGTTATTTAATTTGATTAAATTAATTTAACTTGTACAATTAGAATTAAATAAAAACTTACAATAAAATTTTAGTTGACACAATTAAATATAATTTTATCAAATTAATATAACCCAAAGTTAAATTAAAATCAACCTTAATAAATACATCCTTTCTATTTATATTTCCACCAAGGAAATTTTATTTTATTTAATTAATTATTTACTACATGTAATTAATTAATAAAATAAAATTGATTTCTCCCTTAACATAATTGAATTAATTCTGACATAACCTAATGTCAATAACTTAATTAATTTGGTTTCCATTCCAATTCCAATTTGTCAACATTCAGTCGTTCTATGTGTACGATCATGTGGGTCCGTCTTTATGTTGGCAAAGGGCCTAAAGCCCATAGACTGAAAGTAGGTTCTAGCAAACCGTTACAACCCCCAATTAAGATGGAGACTTACGGTCTAATGTGAAATATAACCCGATAGTGATCTTGTATATCCCATGCCAACTGACATTGATATATAAGCAAGAGGCATGACGCTGTCATCCTCTTACATGCTTATTTATTTCTTGATACCGAGTGGACTGAACCTAATGAATAAGTATCCCAACTTATTCGGGTATGGCCATACACTTGTCAGTTCCACTCATCAAGTGGCCAATGATATCATCTCAGGGGACGCTGAGTGCAATTCCTTCAACATCACTATCAACATCAACATGTTCACTGGCCCACCCAAGATACCCATACTTGGCACCTTATTACGGGCCTGTTAGGCATATATCAAAGTGTATGAGATCCCATGTTATGTTACAACAAACATCGAGTCTAAGGATAATAGCAAGACCTACCAAAGAAACACCTGTGACGATCAAACCATGTGGTGTTCTCATGGCGGATCGATCTAGTACCATGCAACCCAACATGTACCCATATCATTAAATGACATTTCATGTCCAATGGCCGGGGAGATGTTGCTATCCAGTCAAGGATATGCTAGTCTTTGAATCTATTCATTCCCATGATTAGAACAGACTAGGAATATCTTGATGACTATAACTTTAACTCTACTAAAAGGTCTCATAATCCAATGACCTATATTAGTTTACACTAGTATGGTTATAATCATTGTATACTCTATTTATAAATAACATAAGATATGAATAAATAGATTCATGCCTTCATTTCAACACAAAATGTATAATACAAAATATTCAAATATAAAGTATAATATAATATAAGAACCAATGCCATTTGGGCTAGGATACACCAGTAGACACTACCATTCATCGATAGCTGTGCAGCTCTTATCTCATTTTTAACCCTAATTCTTTATATTCTTTCTCAGTTTCAAGTTTCAAGTTTGTTTAAATTCGAATCCTTACTTCTCGAATGGACTCTCATAAGGAACAATAAGAATGGATAACATTTGAAATTTTATCATCATCATAGTTGGGAAAACCCGACGGTCACAAGGGTATGCCATTGATCATGATAAGGCTGTGAGTGATGTGAAAGGATTTGCCACTCTCTTAATTAAGAGAAGATATGATCGACCACTTGCTGAGTGAGACTAAGAAGAGTGTGGCCACACCCAAAATAGGTAATTACTGGGCGATTACTTATTTTTTATTTTTAGTCTACTTGGGGATCAAGGAACATCCTTGCAATTAAAAAGGATGACTTTGCCATGCCTCTTCTAGGACATAGATATCGCAATGGATAGGATATATAAGATACTACAAGGTTTATGTATCAAACTAGAGTGATGTTTTTGTCCTATTTCGTAGCAATAATGGTTTGTTAGAATCCACTTACAGCTTGTAGGCCTTAAGGTATTAGGCCACTACTAATATAAGATAAACTTATAGGATTGCACCCAAAAGATGTCTAAATGAGATTGTCACGGGAATACAAAATATTTATTATAATGTGTGGGGAATGTGATACGAGGGTGCTAGGATTTGGCAAAGTGGATCTCTGAGTGGGAAATGGAGTGACGGTTACAGCAATTGAGATTAGAGACTACCATTTGGAGATACCTGTAGGCTTGGTGTTGATGTTCAGAAATACTTAACTTTTTACCTACCATGTGCAGAAACATTATTTCTATTTCTTGCTTGGATATTGAAGGATACAATTTTACTATTGGTAATAATAAAATATGTATTTTTCATGGAAATATATTTTATGGCATAGGGCTATTTAATAATGGTTTACATATCCTCAATCTAGCTGAAACTAATCCTTTCTATAAAAAAATACTAAAAAGGTTAAACCTAATGAGTTGAACCATGTATATCTTTGGCACTTTTGTTTGGGACATGTAAGTGACAAACGAATAGCTAGACTCCATGAAACTAGATTGCTAATCTCATTTGACTTGGAGTCATATGGGACATATGAATCCTGTCTACATGGAAAAATGACAAAAATGCCATTCAACAGGCAAGCTGAAAGGTCTTTGGGCTTATTAGACCTCATACACATGGATGTATGTAGGTCCATGAGCACTAATGCTAAAGATGGTTTTCTGTACTTTCTTACTTTCACAGACGACTTCAGCAGGTATGGGTATGTCTACCTGATAAAGCATAAATCTAAGAGGCTTGGTAGGTTCAAGGATTTTAGGAACAAAGTGTAAAACCAACTAGGTAGAAATTAGCCATCTGATCAGATTGGGATGGTGAGTATATAATCTTAGAGTTTGACACATTCTACAACTCATTACACCTGAAACACCATAATGTAATGGCCTGTCTAAGAGGAGAAATAGGAACCTTATTGGACATCATCCACCCAATGATGAGTCATGTTGCTCTTCCAACATCTTTCTGGGGTTACACCTTAGAAACAATAGTGTTTTTAGTTAATCATACATCGACAAAGGCAGTAGAAAAGATATCGTACGAGATATGGACGGGTAAGGTGCCCAATATGTCTTTCTTACAGATGTGGGGATGCAATATCCAATTTAAGAGATTGAGTGCGGATAAGCTTTCCTCCAAAATCGACAAATGCTAATTTATGGGATACTCTAAGGAAACTAAATGGTACTACTTCTACAACCTTGACGAGAACAAGGTGTTCGTGTCAAGAAAGGGTGTCTTTGTGGAATGAGAGTTTATTTCCAAGAAAGGCAATGGGAGTAGAGTTGAACTAGAGGAAATTCAACAACCACAGATTCTGAAAGAGGATAGTTTAAGGATTAAGCTAGATACTCACATGATTAAGGAACCTGGACCAATCACTAAAAAGGTCTAGTAGCTTGAAATATATGAGTTTCTCATGTCAATGATAAAACTCTTATGGTTTATGATCATGATGAGGGACCACCTACCAGGAGGTTAGTGAAAGCCCAGACTTCGCTTAATGGCTGAGAGCCATGCAAAGTTGAGATACAATCGATGTAGGATAACCAAGTTTGAACTTGGTTGATTCACCTTAAGGTGCTAAGGTCATTGGTTAAAAATGGCGCTTCAAGTTAAAGGCCGACAACACCGTTAAGGGGTGATTAGTGGCTAAGGGCTTTAAACAAGTCCATAGAATCGACTATGATGAAACCTTCTTACCAGTTGAAATGCTTAAATCCATAAGGATATCGTTTGCTATAGCTACATATATAACTGTGAGATATGGCAAATGGATGTCAAAATGGCTTCCTTAATGAAAACCTCCTTGGGGATGTTTTCATGGCTCAACCGGAGGGTTTTGTTGATCTAAGGTATCCTGATCGGGTATACATGCTTCAAAAATCCATTTACGGACTTAAGTAGGCATCCCAAAGTTTGAATCTTCATTTTGATGAAGCTATAAAAGAGTATGGCTTCACCAAGAATAAAGATGAGCCTTGTGTGTACAAAAAGGTTAGTGGGAGCATTACCACTTTTTTAGTCTTATATGTGGATGATATCCTACTCATTGGAAATGATGCCACATCACTACTTAGGGTTAAGAAATGGTTGTGTAAGTATTTCACAATGAAGGACTTAGGCAAAGCTAAAATTATACTGGGTGTAAGGATCTATAGGCATAGATCTCTTTAGCTTCTAGGTCTATATAAGGAGAGGTATATAGATAAAATATGTGCTAGGTTCAGTATGACCAACACCTAAAAAGGTTTCTTACTAATGCATCATGGGATGAACCTGAGCAAGAAGGGTTGTCCTTGCAAGAGGGAAGAGAGGGAACACATGAGTACGATTTCATATGCTTCATTAATTGGATCTATCATGTATGCTATGATATGTACCAGACCTGATGTTGCACATGCACTAAGTTTGACCAGTCGATGCCAATAGGATTTAGGTGAATCCTATTAGACTGCAGTTAAAGCAATCCTGAAGTCCCTAAGAAAGACTAAGGATAACTTCTTAGTATACGATGGTCTGGAAGAGCTCGCTATAAGTGGTTACACCAATGCTAGTTTTCAGAGTTACACTAATGACTTCAAATCACAGTCTGGTTATGTGTTCATGTTGAGTGGAGGTGTAATCAGCTGGAAAAGCTCAAAGAAATTCATCGTTGCCAATTTTACCATAGAATTAGAGTACATTGCTGCAAAGGAAGCTATTTGGAGTAAGTAGTTCGTAACTAAGTTAGGAGTGGTCCTCTCTATACTAGACCCAATTGACCTCTTTTTTTTTAAAAAAAAATGAGGCTATTACATAAGCTAAGGAGTGTTGGTCACACCATAAGCACATACTCAGGAGATTCCATCTCATTGGGAGATAGTCATCTAATGGGATATGTGTAAGCACCGGGTTTTCCCGACCTCCTTGATGTAAATTCTTGTGTTACCTATGGAACGAGCGGACACAAACCAGACTTGAAAAAGATGGAATGTTGCCTAGAGTTCCTCAAACATCCTGAAAACCAAGCTATCCGTGATCTGACCCCCCTAAAAAGATCTCTCGAGTGGTTTTTAGGGTTTTGGGTGTGCGTCCAATTTCCTAAATTTTACCCTGGCTCTTGCTCTAGTACAAACTAAAGTTGTACGGCTCTAGTGGGTAAACCAAGTTGCAAATGGAAATGGGGCAAAATCAGAGAAAGTCAGGCGGCCATTTAAATGTTTGAAATGATGAGAAGGGGAGGGTATAAAAGAAAAGAAAAATCATATCAGAGGAGGAGGAGGTAGTCTTGAGTAGAGAAAAAAAACACTTTCCAAAGACACAGAAGAAAAAAAGAGACAAAGAAGAAAAAGAGAGAAAGAAACCGAGAAAGGAAGGCCCTAAAAACACAAAGACTAAAACTTAAAAATCAATCCTAAAACATCAAACACAAGTTACTTAACCTTTGCATATTGGTTTGGGATCACTTCAGATTCTTTTCGGGTTGTTTCGAATTGTTGCGGTTTTCGGCCGGTTAAGTTCCTAGGAAACATTCCAAGCGTTCAATCCATTTCTTGACGTTCAAAGCTCCAAAACAACATCAAGGTAAACTCTAAGAGGCCTTAAACCTATTTGCATTGTCTTTTCTATGCGTTTTTTTAATTTTTTACAACTTTCAAAAATAGGACTGCCCGAATAGAGCCGGCGGCTCTAGTGCCAGAGCCGCCCAGCTTTGTTCTGTAGGGACAGATTTCTGAATCGTCCTGATCGGCCGAAAACAGTCCGTTTTCCATTTCGTAAATTCTATTGTGATCATTTTCTGCCCAAATCCATCTGTACATCATAAAATTTTAGTTTTCAAATTTTTGTACATACAGATATTAGGGTTTTTGGTGTTTCCCGAGTTTATTTCCTGAATTTTAGGGTTGTTTTGTCCGAAACGGATCCATAGTTCAGCATTAGCGGACCTCCGAACCCTACAAAATCCCCTGAAACTATTGAAAACGAACAAAACAGTATTTTCCACAAATGTTTTTGATGTGTTTATTGCATTTTAGACCCTCGATGGATTGTGTATTTAGAAACCCGTACGAACGGAACCCCGGATTCAGGGATAACAGGCCCACAAAGTGGAAATTTGCATGTAACCGAGCCAAATGTTTTTGAGAAAAATGATTTCCCAGCATAAAAATTACAGGGCGTTTCGAAACAGTTTTTCAGGTCTAACCGGTCTGACCGGTCGGGTCGACCCGGTTATCCCCTATATGCATGTCCCCATTTCCTAAATTCCCAATTCTATTATTTGAGTTATATCTGTGTGTACAATATAAACTGTGCTAACCAATTTGTCTTGCAGCATTTATTTTTATTTTTATAATTTTTATTGTAATTAATAGATTATTATCTTGTAAATCAGGCGGTTGTGAATTTTTTAGATCCTCGTGTACTTAGGCGATTAGAGTTTTTATCTTTTATTCGATTGGGTTGTATAATTGGCCTCTATTATTTATTTTCTGCATTTTGCTTTTGCATAGGCTGACTAAAAATAAACAAATTGGGGTTAGAGAAAGATAATAAAGCGAATTAAATATGGTAATATAAACTGTAAAGTGAAAGTAAGCTAGAGGTTAAGTAAGTCACTTGCCCGAACCTTAAATCTCTGGATTAGGTACAGTAGTCTACCCTCGGTAGGGAGCTGTACCGAAATTCCCGGATGAGCTAATCCGGGTGGCAACTTTGTCACTGATCTCGGGATTTAAGTTTTGAGGTCTTTAAGTAAAAACGAGAAAATGTTTTCTACAAAGGAATTTTCAAATCAAATCAATGGTTTTCCTAACTCAAGATAAACAAAACTCGTTTTCCAAAATCAAAACATAACGAAAACGTTTTCCTCTGTTCGCTTCATAGCATCCAATTTCTTTCGAAAAAATTCATCCGCTCACAATGGCGACTCTGCTGGGGATTATAGTTTCTTAAGAAGCTTTCATAAAAACTTAAGGAACTTAGGCAACTACCGAAATATAACCTCGCTTGCAGTCACTTCACTAGTTCATATTGCCATATTTGTTTGCACCTTGCATATCATGACATTTTCTTCTTCTCAATCCCTCCAACACACTAATCAACCCGGTTTACCCAAAAAGATGGACTACCTCTTCTGCCAGGATTGGAGACACCCGACGAGGTAAACCACTCATAGCACTGCATGACCTTACATCATGTTCTACGGTGGGGAAGTGTATATTCGCTATGGGAACCTGTACGACCCTTGGTTTGGACTTTGGCCAACATGTAATGGCTTGGTAACTTCCCCTATGATTACCAAAACTTAAATTCAAAATGAACATTGAGCATGCGCCTTTGGTATCCCCCGTTGATGCCAAAGAGACCCAACACCTAGGAAGAATGCGAGACCGATCGAAAGGAGAAATAAGGTCAGAAGGGAGTGCATATTTTTACGTGTGCTAATGTTTGTTCCATGGTGTTTTCTATTTGACTTTTCACAAAGCATCAAACATGCATAGCTTTTGTGTGTCATTCTAATCACATCTTTATGTAGCCATTTTCAAACATCGACATATGTGTGACACTAATCACATTTTCGTGCAGCCATGACATTTTATTCATGTGCCATTTACATCTCGCGTGCGACATTTCCACAATACATACACGACGACATTCCATGTGTCTTGCATTTTAACCAAATTTTCGTGCAGCCACTTGCATTTTTGCTTGACATGCACACCTATATCATTTCATCTCATCTAATAAAGGATGTCCCAAGTGGGTTCCTCACGATCATTCCATTTCATAACATATCGAGTACCCCAAAACTACTCGTGTTCTGCTCGTTAACCGGATTGCACTCGGCCATTTCACAAATACCATGTCATTCAATAAAGACCACAATGGTCCTAGATTTATTCTCATGTGACAGTTCATATGATGTCATCACATGACATCACATTCATTCATCATAGGTGTCTCGGTGATACCAAAATCTTGTTTGAGCATTACGATTCACATCGGACCATTTCATGACATTGTGAAATCATTCAAGGTGCTCGCCGAGTACCGGATTAGTACACATATAGGGGCATTCCATAATATTATCAAAAATCATGCAAGGTGTTCCACAAATGCTGAACCTCTGTCCGTGTCTCCAGTTACACGTGACTTTCTTGTAACATCACTTCATATCACATTGCTTCAAAAGCATCAGAACTCTATCTATGGGACAGTCCCCAAGAGACCATTTCAGTTCATGACATCGACCTATAAAGTGTTAAAACTCTGCTATGTGTCGGCACACATGTGGCCATCTCACTACAATTCATTAAGGGCCCCAAAACCTCCGAACCTCTGTCAGTGCAGCGGCTCCCACAAGACACTTTTGCATTATTTTGCATAGCATTGGGCACTCTTGGGACATCCCAAACAAAAGAAATTCAAACATGCAAAAATCATCCTCATTCTCATTTCCATTCATGAAACATCATCCAAGCATCATTCTCCACGACAACACATCATTCATATACTATCCCTAACTCTCCACTTATGATGTAGGGCCATGCACATGTTAGATTAGAAAAGACCAAAGCTTTATAAAGATAGTTCACGGAGTAAGCTGGATCAACCAAGGACAAGATCTCAGGCTTTAAGGCTTGTTGAGGAAGTCAGGGCAGTCGAAACTAACAGTGATTCTGATTCTGGGGAGGAAGTGGAGATGGCCATCCAAACACCAAGTCTTGCTGATGCTCTGAAGCATTTCCTGAGATCCCAAGATTTCTGTGACATGCTGAAAGAGGAGATGCGGGCTGTGGTAAGAGAAACCAGGGACATCGGTACCAATAGGCCCGAAAAAGAAAAGGTAGACAAATCCTCTCAGTATGGGGCTGATATCTCAGCCAGTGTGGAGAAGCTGTAAGAGATGGAAGCAGCCATGGAAAAGAAAATGAAGGGCAAGTACTCTAAACTTGACGAAGTAGTCGCAGAGCTGAAGAAAGGGGCCAACATCAGTCTCGGTTCCAAGAGAGGGGTGAATATAGATGCAATGATCAACAAAGGCATTGAGACCTTCCCCATTGGGTTTCAAGTGCCTAAAATTCCTTCCTACAAGGGGATTGGCTCCCCAAAGCTCATGTGAACCTGTATGCATGGGTAATGCTAACAGCGGGGGCCACTAAACAGCAGCTGATTAATTTCTTCCCGACCAAACTAGAAGGGGGAGCCCTGAATTGGTACAACTCTCTAGCAAAAGATGTGCAATCTGACTGGGAAGCCTTATTAGTGCAGTGGGGAAAAAAAGGTAGAAATCCAGAAGGCCAGGGTATATCTCTATGGGCTTTTTCCTTGGCTAAGTTCTTTGCCAAGTGCAGGAATGGCAGTCTGTTAAGCTCTCTTAGGCCTTTTGAGAAACCAGCGGAGGAAGACAAAGACAATTTCTATACCTACCATGTCATGGACATAGAACCAACAATTGTCACAGGCTGAAGGATGTGTGAGCGGACGACGCGTTTTTTATGGGATGCGAGACTCCTTTTCGGAATGGGACGCCTCAATATCGGGCGGGCCCCTCCCTCACGTGGATTTTTTATAAATCAAAAATGGGTTTTGGAAAATAAATGGAATTAATGCATAAAAGAACCGAGACCTAAGTCTCGATGAATATTGTAGAGTTGCCACCCGGCTCAGCTCAACCGGGAAATTCTTATGTAGCTGAACCGGACAAACAGTCCCTACACTATCCAGAGATTTGGGTCCGGACAAGTCCCTTATTTCGTGTCTAATTAAAATAAAATTGGTCAATATTCTCGAATGGTATTTCAAAAATCTAAAGTCAATTTTATTGAATATAAAAGGGCATACAGCTCGCATACAAATATTTAATACAAAAGTAAGAAAAGAAATAAATATTAATTGGCTTACAACCAAATCGAATGAAAAAAAAAACACTCGCCTCACTGATACAATCACCTAGAATACACGAGAATCTAAAAATAATTACAATCGCCTAAATACACGATTAATCTATCAAAATACAAATAAAATGAAAATTAAGACAAAATAAAAGCTGCAAAATAAAGGGTAGTACAATTTATATAGCACACTACAAGTTGACTCAAGCACGACAGAACGGGAAATCAGGAATCGGGGGCATGCATTGAGGGGATAACCGGGTTGGCTTGGCTAGCCGGCCCGGTTAGACCTGGAAAACATTTTGAAACGTCCCTGTATTTTGGTTTTTGTGGGAAAATCATTTTGAAAATAATTTTTCCGGTTTACATGCATTTTTCCTAGATTAGGTGGGTTGGTTTTCAGGAGAACTGGGTCTCCGTTGTGGCATTGTTCTAAATGCAATTTTACGGGAAATTAAACCTAAGGTAGTGAATGCACATAACAAAATTCATTTTGATGATTTTCGGATTTTTCTGATTTTTTATGGATTTTTGGAAATTTTTAGGGATAAAAGCTGAAATTCTGATTCTGGAACAAGGGTTACAGTCGTGCGACTGTAACTACAGTCGTACGACTATATTTTACAATCGTACGACTGTAAACGGTTCAGGATCAAGATTTCGCCAAAATTTATTCTGAATCAAAATGGAAGAAAAACAATTTGGAAATTAAGAACACTCGTACGACTGACTGTTTAACAAAACTAAGAACAGTCGTGTGACTGTTCTTAGTTTCCAAAAACAGAAGCACGAAAATGCAGCAAAAAATGCATAAAAATTACTTCAAACACCCAGAAAGCAAGAAAAAGTGTAGGGAGAAGAGGTGTCTACCTTTTTAGAAGCTAATCCAAGTCGTTTTGACCCCTAGCGTCGCTCCAATCCTAACAAATTCGCACTTTTTCCTTTGAAATTGAAGTTGAGAGCTTTATGTCCAAAAATCCAAATTGCAAGGGATTCGGATGATTTAAGTCCGGATTTTTGATTTGATTGTGAAGTTAATTGATTAACCTAGGGATTTCTAACAAGTTTTAATCCTAATTCTGAGAATTAAAAGAAAATAGAAGAGGAAAAGATGAGTTTTGTGGGTTTTTCACTTCTTTCTTTTCCTTCTCTCTTTTCTCCTTTCTCTTTCTAAATTTTTCCACCAGAAATCCAATTGTTCCTTCTCTCCTCCCTTTCCTCTCTTTTATCTCTGATTTTTTTGGCTTACTCGCTGCAACAACGGAGCAATTAATGCTCCTTCTCTCTCCTCCATTTTCTGCTGCAGAGGTATGGGCTCCTACAATTTTTCCGACATTACAGTCGTACGACTGTAATTTTTAAAATTACAGTCTCACGACTGTAAGGATAGTCGTATGACCATAAACTCTTTTTTTTTAAGTATGGAAAGTTCCGGTGCTTAGAGCTACCCCTCGCGTGATCAAATTCGACACCTAACTCCAGGTTTACAACACCTGAGATGATGAATTTGAGAGCGCGAATCAAAGCGCCGTAGACACTGGAATGAATCTTCTGATAAGATAGGCTGATACCGGGTCTAGGTTACTCGAGGTGATGTTGGGGAGGAAATAAGCCGATATCAGGTTTAGGTTACCCGAGGCGAAGGAAAATGAAATGCGGTTAAGCCGATATCAGGTATATGTTACCTGAGGCAGAGCTGAGGAAGGAATAAGCCGATATCAGGTTTAGGTTACCCGAGGCAATGGAAGATGAAATGCGGATTGGCCGATATCGGGTCTAGGTTACCCGAGGCAAAGGAATATGAAATTATGGTTAAGGCGATATCGGGTCTATGTTACCCGAGGCAGAGCTGAGGAATGAATAAGCCGATATCAGGTTTAGGTTACCCAAGGCAAAGCTGAGGAAGGAATAAGCCGATATCAGGTTTAGGTTACCCGAGGCAAAGGAAGATGAAATTGTGATTAAGCCGATATCAAGTTTACATTACTTGAGGCAAAGTTGATGAAGAAATTGGCCGATACCGGGTCTAGGTTACCCGTGGCGAGCTTTGCTGGGGAAATAGATGAAGCTGATCTGGACCGATACTGAGTTCACATTACTCGAGGTGGATCTATTGGGGAAATGGATGATGAAGCAGATCTGGGCCGATACCGAGTTTGCATTACTCGAGGTGGATTTGCTGAGGATTTGAAGTTGGAGATGATGAATTCCTGCACTTCAGATAGCAAGTCTTCATTCCTTGATCGAGAGATTTTTAAACAAAAATTTTTGCCCTTTCGATCAAGAATGAAGACTAGGTGGGGATGAGTGATCAATGTATGCAATGTATGAATGCAAGATGATGCATATGTATGTGTATGCATTTTCCATCATTTGACATTTCTGCCTTCCGCTGGAGAAGGATATGTCATGCCCCTGGTTGATTGTGCTTTCTTCGGGGCTTTGCTTGGTGATTTTTGAAGGAATGAGGTGGCTATTAGGGATGTGTGCCGCTACTGGGGAGATAATCATAGTGCTCCTTACAGAGATTCCGCTGGGGAAGAGTGTAGCCACTCGATTGGGGAAATAATTATGGCGTTCTTTATGTAGATTCTGTTGGGGAATTACATGGTGACTCTGTGGGGAGTCGATGTGATGACTTCTATGGGGAATGTTGGGGACATTCTGCTTTTCCTATTTTGTAGGGAAATTATGAGTTTGCAAGTGCTTTAATTTTTGCCTGGGTTGCCCAATACGGATTTTCAGCCCAGCGAGCTGCTCTGATTTTTGCCTAAGGTGCCTTTTTGGTTTTCGCCTCAGCGAGCTTTTCATATGCCCTAACTTTTGCCTAAACTGCCTAATATGGGTTTTCAGCTTCGTGGGCTGTTCCAATTTTTGCCTGAGGTGCCTTTTCGGTTTTCACCTCAACGAGCTCCTTCTTTTTTTTTTTTAAGATGATTGAAATGTCGCCATGACCATTTTATTGCTCTTTTAGGAAGATGAACTGGATCTTTAAGGGTCGGGAAAAGATTTCAAATTGCATATATTTAGTGCATTTTCACTTGTTAAATAATGCGATGGCTTCAATTAGTTGAATGCAAAGTGCTTTCTTTAAACGTATGTTTATGCAAGACAACTTTTCTTGTGCAGTTGTCATAACCATGCAAATATATTTAAACAAACACTTCACTTTATTGATGAAGTCAAAATGAGTACATTTGAAACAAGTTGGTTCCTAAATGGTACAGATTCCACACTGAGCCAGAACCCGTCATCAGTCGTCCTTTTCAGGTTTTCCGACTGATTATTTTCTCTCGTGTCTTAGCTTTTGCCTAGACAGCTCTTTACGAGTTTTCAGCCTAGCAGACCCTTTTTTTTTATACATGATAAAGCTTTAGCCTGTCTTGGTTGATAGGATTAGTGAACTCATTTCCATCCATGTCCATGATGCTAACAGCGCCTTTTGCTAACACCTTCTTCACCACATATGGTCCTTCCCAATTGGGTCTGAACTTGCCTCTAACATTAACATTTGAAGGCCTTAGCTACTTTAGAACCAAGTCCCCTGCTTTCAACTGCCGTTTGGAGTACTTCACATTACAGTTATAGGCCCTGGCCATTCTGCGCTGGTACATCTGAAGGTGATCCAATGCCTTTAGTCGCCTTTCATCTAGTGCTGCCAATCTTTCATATCTGGCTTGAACCCATTCAGTTTCTGGTAATTGAGCTTCCAGGGCAACTCTGAGCGATTTGAGTTATATTTCCACTGGCAATACTGCTTCCATTCCATATACCAAGGCATAAGGAGTTTCTCCTGTCGGCATTCTGACACTGGTTCTGTAACCCCAAAGAGCATAAGGCAGTTTATCGGCCCAATCTTTGTAAGTGGTTACCATCCTTGATAAGATCTTTTTTATTGCCTTGTTAGCTGCTTCCACTGCACCATTAGCCTGTGGTCTGTATGGAGAGGACTTATGATGTCCAATACCATACTCTGCAAGTAGCTCATCCGTTTCCCCATGAAACTGTACTCCATTGTTAGTTACTATGTGGTGAGGAATCCCATACCGAGTGAAGATATTCTTCTGGATGAACTTGACCATGTGCTTGGCTGTCACATTAGTGAAGGATTCTACTTCGACCCATTTGGAGAAATAATCAACTGCTACAACTATGAATCTATGTCCATTAGATGCAGTTAGATGAATTTCACCAATCATATCTATCCCCCATGCTAAAAACGGCCAAGGAGATGCTAGATTCTGAAGTTCAAGTGGAGGAAGATGACTAATGTCTGCATAGATCTGACATTCATGACATTTCTTCACCTTTCTTATACAATCTGCTTGTATTGTCATCCAGAAGTAGCCTCGTCTCATGATCTTTCTGGCCATGGCAAGTCCATTCATATGTGGCCCATATGACCCTACATGTACCTGCTGCATTACTTCTTCTGCTTCTTGCTCTGTTAGACACCTTAAAAGGACTCCATGTGCTGTTCTTTTGTATAACTTGTCCTCGAAGATTCTGAATTGACTAGCCAGCTTTCTTAGTGTCAACTTATCAGCAACACAAGCTTCTTCTGGGTACTTTCCTTCTTTAACATACCGGTAGATGTCAAAGAACCATGGCTTTTCTTCAGCTGATAATTCCATTAATTCGTGCACTTCGAAGCAAGGATGTCTGGAAGTGGCTATAACCAGTGGTTGTACCTGCGTTTCGTCTGGATTTTCCCACATGGAGGACAAAGTAGCTAATGCATCAGCCATCTTATTCTCATCCCTGGGGACATGTCTGAATTCATACTGGCCGAATAAACCTTTTCTGAATTGTAGCAGCTCCAAATAAGGCCGTAAGGCTTCTTCTTTAAGCTCCCACTCACCCTGAGCTTGCCTGATCATTAGAAGTGAATCACCGACAATTAAGACATCGTTTGCCCCTAAGGTTAACAGAGCTTCCATTCCAAATACGCATGCTTCATATTCTGCCCCATTATTGGTTACAGGAAAGATCAGCCTCTTGGATAAAGGGATGATCTCACCACCCGGTGTTGCTACAAGTACCCCGATTCCAGTGCCTTTTCTATTCACTGCCCCATTGAAGCACATGACCCATCTTTTAACTTCCACCATGGCTAGTTGCTCATCAGGGAATTCCAGATTCTCTGTGTAATCTGATTCTAGGGGTTGGTTTGCCAGAAATTCTGCCACGGCTCGCCCTTTAATGGTTTTCTTCGTGATGTACTCGATG
The DNA here is from genome assembly GCA_039660915.1 of Euphorbia tirucalli. Lineage (NCBI taxonomy): Eukaryota > Viridiplantae > Streptophyta > Magnoliopsida > Malpighiales > Euphorbiaceae > Euphorbia > Euphorbia tirucalli. Next base: position 34,804,485 of record CM077636.1, on the reverse strand, counting down.
TCAAATTCAGACAAAAGTAACAACCACCTGGAAAGCTTCCCAACCAATGCTGGTGCTTCACAGAGATACTTCATTGGATCCACCTTAGCCACAGCTTGTATTTTGTAGGATTGGAAATAGTCGCGCAGCTTCTTGGTCAGCCAAATCATCGCCACACATGTCTTTTCCACCCGTGTGTATTTGGATTCGTACTCCAGCAGTTTCTTGCTAAGGTAGTAGATAGGATATTTCTTCTTGCCATCTTGTTCTCGTGCAAGCATTGCCCCTATAGAGGATTCTTCAACTGCCAAATACAAAATCAGCGGCTTTCCTGGAATTGGAGGACTCAATACTGGTGGTTTTACTAGATAAGCCTTGATCTTCTCGAATGCCAGTTGACACTTGTCATCCAACACAATCGGCTGATCTTTCTTTAATAACTTGAAGATTGGCTCACATGTGGAAGTTAATCGTGCTATGAAGCGGCTGGCATACTGTAAAGAACCCAGGAATGATCTGACTTCCTTTTCTGTCTCTGGAGCTGGCATGTCTTGGATGGCCTTGATTTTGTCTGGGTCCATTTCTATACCCCTTTGGCTGACTACATGGCCCAACAGCTTCCCTGATGTGACCCCAAATATGCACTTCTTAGGGTTAAGTAACAAGTTGTACTCTCCAATGCGTGTTAGAAATCTATCCAGGATAACAGGATGTTCCTCCCGGGTTGTTGATTTAACAAGCATATCATCGACATACACCTCGACTTCTTTATGGATCATGTCGTGCAACAAAGTTGTGACAGCCCTCTGATAAGTGGCACCGGTGTTCTTTAATCCGAAAGGCATCACTCTGTAGCAGAAAGTACCCCACTCTGTGATGAATGATGTTTTCACCTTGTCAATCACATCCATCAGGATCTAGTTATACCCTGAAAAGCCATCCATGAAGGAGTACATTGCCGCTTTTGCTGCGCTATCAACTAGGACGTAAATATGGGGCAGTGGAAAGTTATCTTTTGGACATGCCTTATTCAGGTCCCTGTAGTCGATGCATACTTGACCCTTCCATCCTTTTTAGGCACGGGGACAATGTTGGCTAGCCATTATGTATACTCCACCACTTCGAGAAACTTGGCATCTATCTGTTTAGCCACTTCTTCTTTCACCAGCGCAGCCCATTCTGGCCTTAGTCTTCTCAACTTTTGCTTTACCGGTCTGAACTTGGGGTCCGTTGGGATTTTGTGCACTACTATTTCTGTGTCCACACCCGGCATGTCTTCATACAACCAGGCGAAAGCTTTAACATGTTTTTGGAGTATTTTTATTAATTCTTTCTCTTCCTTGGATTTAAGCTCATGTGAAATGAGTACCATTTTAGGGGTTTCATCTGTACTTATATTGATTTCATGCAATGTAGTGTCGTGTATGCTAAATATGCTTGATGGTGATTTAAATGCATGCACAGAATTATCAGGATAAACATCACACAAGTAAGCAAATTGGGATTTCATTGCATTGAACTTATCATAAAGTACATCAGTTACATTGAAAATGGAAGAAATAGATACAACAAAATCATTTTCATCCTCCACAGGCGGAGGGCTTTGTTCTTCATCAGCTTCCATCTTCCCTTTCAGAGCATCATCAGGGGCTACAGCTTTCTCTGCTTCTTTTCCGACCGCTTGCATCTTGGCTCTTTCCATAATCTTGGCAATTTCATCGACCACAGAGTTTAAGTTCACTTTGGCCATTAGTTGTTCGCCGAATCCCTCCTTGGATTTCCCAAAGGCTTTGCTTAATGCAGCAGTCAGAGCACTTGAGATCACTTCTATAACTTCAACACAGGTCTTCTCTTCATCTTCTTCCTCGGTCACCTCTACGGCTTCTACTACCACCTCAGAAGACTCTCCTTGTAAAATCTCAGATTTAACAGTTGCTTCTTCCACCATTACAGGGGCTACTGGCTCTTCTTAGCTTTTGTCAAAATCAACCACATCTGCAAAAATCTCAAAGCCAGGATACTCGACATTTCCTACCATCACCGGTTCAGCTTGACCCTTATAAAGGCGTTCTCCTGCCTTTAGAAACGGCTTCATCATAATCTTTCCACTCTTGCCCTTCCTCAGATTCTTCCGCTCATATGCCCTTTCTACATAACCAAGGCCACACTGCTTCGACTTTCCCGAGTCAATTTTAAATTCCGGAACCCCTTGCAAATTGATTCCGAGTCCCATTCCCGTGACAAAATTCTGCTTAAACAGATACCGGGATAGCCACTCCGGCATATAATTCTCATAAAGGACCATAGGGGCATCCATGGTCTCTTCCTCTTCGATCACAGTGACTTGAAACCCACCAAAGGGAACCACTTCTCCATTTACTGCAGCTACCATCGACTGGGCTGTTGGTGTGCCCTAGTTCTTAGGGCATTGGATTCTTGTATTTTGTATTATACATTAAGAGTCATGTATGAATACATTATTTGTGTTACATTAATAAAGGCAATTAATCTATTTCATTTATATCTTGTGCTATAATATGAGTGGAGTATCCATTGATTGATAATCATAAAACCTATCCCAAGTCTGTTCTAATCGTGGGAACGAATAGAACCACAGACTTGTATATTCGATGACTGTATGGTAGTTCTTAACTAGCCATAGTTCTTGTATAGTCAGTCATGAATATAGGTACATGTCATTGACATGGGATTGGATCGATCCGCATAAGAAAGCCACATGGTTGTCATGTCATAGGTCTTTCTTGAGTAGGTCTCTTTTGTCCTTAGACCAGATTTCATTATAATATCGATATGGAATCCGGTTCACTTTGACATACGCCTAACAGGTCTGTAAAAGGATGCTAAATGCGGGTATGATTGGGTGGACTGGTGAACATGTTGATATTGATGATGAAGTGATGGAATTGCCACTCGGGTAACACTGAGATGATATTTTTGGGCACTTGATGAGTGGGACTGATAAGTGTATGGCCATACCCAAATAAGTTGGTTGCTTATTTGATTAATCAGTCAACTCAAGATCAAGAAATATAATAAACAACAGAAGAGGATGACAGACACCATGCCTCTTGTTTATTCATATCAATATCGTTAGGCAAAGGACACTATGAGATTACTACCGGGTGAGTGTCTTCTAAAGACTGCTGCATCTCTGTCTTAATTGGGGGCTGTAATGGTTTGCTAGAACCCATTTACAGTCTGTGGGCCTTGGGCCTACTACCAACATAAAGACAGACCCATAGGATCGTGCACATAGATCAACTGAGCTGGAACTTATAGAAATTGTACATATAATGTACATTGGAAGGAATGCGTTAATTAATGAGTTGACATTCGGTGTCAAGGTAATTAATTGACATTGGGTTGAATTTAATTTAATTAATAAGTTTACGTAATGTAATTAATTAATTTATCAATTAATTGAATTACATAAAGTAAACAATTAATTAAATAATTTTCCTAAGTAGGAAAATTAAATACATGTGTTGTATTAACTTAAGTGTGATTTAATTTTATTTAGGGGTAATTAAATTTAGCCAAATGGAATTAAATTACATAGTATATACTTTTTAATTAAAGTTTATTTATGTCATTATAATCCTAGTGGGCTTGGGTTTAATTAACCTAATTAAAACCCAACTAGACAAGGTGTCTATATAAGGGCACACTTAAGGAAGAAAAACCTAATTCAACTCTAATCAATTGCTGGAAATTTCAGCCACTCAATAGCAGCCCCAAAACAGCCGAAAATCCCAGCATTAAACCTCCATTCCTTCGCGTCTTCGGCTAGCACCGGTTCCTGCTCAATAGTTGGTCGTGCACCGGACTTTGGAGATCGCAGTTTCAAGTAACGATTCTGCAGCAGTCTCTAGAAGAGACGAATCCAGTGAGTTAATCTCTCTTGATTCTTATTTGATTTTATTCTAATCAATGGTAATTGGACACGATAGGTGGATTCTAGGAAATTTTAAACGGTGTATTTTCCATTGCGCCACGTTATTTTTCCAATGACGAATCCCAACAGTGCTATCAGAGCCTAGGTTTTGTCCATTAGATTGATTGGAATTGGTTCTTGAAAGCATTCTTGAAAAAATAATGGGTTTCTAACTTATGATTTTAGGGTTTTATTCAATTGGCTTTGTTTTTTGGATTAACCCTAGAATTTTTGGATTGGGGTTTTTGATTATTTTCCCCAATTGGTTTCCATCTAAAGTTGTTTTGGGTTTTATTTGGTTTTTTTGATGGATTTTTTTTTAATGATTTAATAAGTTTTTTTTTAAAAAAATTGATTTTGGGTGAAGGGAATCGCAAATTTGTGATTCCCTCACCTGCAGCAGCTGCAGCGGCACTGCTGCCCCGCCGGGACAGCAGCGCCGCGTGCGGGTTTCTGGTCCGGTTTTGGATTTTGCGGGTATTTTTTTATCCTGGACCCTAATGTAAATTAAATTAAATTTTTTAAATTAATTTGTGTTTAAATTATTTATTTTGTTGGCATGCATATTTAATTTAATTGTTTGCATATTAAATTGAATATGGACTTTGTGAAATTGGCCCAATAAACCGTGACACCGGTTAAAATTGGGAGAGCTAAATTTTAAATTTGTGACAACCCAAATTCAAGTGGGAGCAAAATTGTTAATTTTGCATTTATGGATGTTATCCATTGGGCCTTTATGGGCCTTAGTCACATTTGTTAAGATTGGCGATTTCACCCTAAGTAACTCGGCTTAAAATTTATATTTATAATTTGGAATGCCATGATCATGCATCGTATTGGTATGTATGTGCACGACAGGTACTTTGTTTGAAATGCTATGTTGAGTTCTATGGGCCCTAAATTATTATCGGTTGTAATTTAATTTTGGGAAATATGGCCTGCGTGCCATTTTTTTATTTTGATGTAATTTTAGAATAGATTTTATTTTACAAAATTATTGTAATTGCATCAAGTATGGAGGAAGTCCCAAATGGAGCAAGCCCATGGTGGGAGCCCAAGAAGGATTGCAGTCCGGCCCATGAAGAATTAGATAGGATATCTAGTTTTTCATTAGGTTGTAATTAAAGGCCCATAGGATCTCATTTATTTTAAATTAAGTATGCTATTGCATTTTTCATATACTATGGATGTATGGATCACCAAATTATTACCCGCGTTTATGCATGCTAAGCCGTATCACTTAATTATAATCCGGAAATTAAAATATTGAGTCGCTTAAAAGTGCTTCCCACATTCACACCTCTTCCTCCCATTGATGCTGCAATGTGCGCCATGCCCTAGCTAGGTATATTGTAGTATTCGGCGGGCCGTCGAGGGTTAAGATACTTGGTATGGTTAACATGTGAATGGTGGTTTGACTCAACATGGGTAGCATTAGCTCAGAGCGGGCCCTAAGCACAGATAGGTAAAGTGTCAATAAGCCCATCAAACCAAGAGTCCTTCGTGGAAGGATTGGATAGGTTGTCCTACCAAACGACTCAATGGTTGGTTAGCGAGCCCTAGTTTGGCCATTCATTGATAAGTTGTGGATCTTGGTCAAGTCAGCCAATTAACAACACCAACAAACAAATTAAAATCGGATTATTAATTTGAATTGGCTTAAAAGTCCTTTATTTCTAACTCAAGCAATGATTTCTTCCATGTAGATAATCCCATTTCAGTTAAGCAATTTAAATGGCTGCAACAAACAACAACTCACTCTCACTTAGGTCACTCTTGGAGAAGGAGAAGCTTTCGGGGACTAACTTCCTGGACTGGGCTAGGAACTTACAAATAGTTCTTAGACAAGAGTCTAAGGAGTATGTACTAAATGCTCCTTTACCAGCTGGCCCTCCTGCAGGTCGAGGCATCACCACGGCGATGGTGGAGCAGTACGATCGGCATATGAGGGATGACCGAGATGTCTCGTGCCTCATGCTGGATCAGCTTAAAAAGATGTTCCAAGATCAGGCTCGTCAGGAACGTTACCTGACAACTCAGGCACTTTGCACGACTGTGATGGCAGCTGGGACTTCTGTTAGCACTCATGTGCTAAAGTTGAAGGGGTATATTGATACACTTGCCCACCTCGGCTTGCCAGTACCGCAGGACTTGGCAACAGACATTATTCTCGGGTCACTTCCTGAGTCTTACAACCAGTTTATCATGAATTACCATATGCAAGGGTTGGATAAATCGGTTGTTGAGCTGCATGGCATGCTCAAGCTTGCTGAGCAGTCTCTTAAGAAGACTCCTGAAGTATTGCTGGTGAACAAGGGCAATACGCCCATTGCTAAGGGAAAGGCCAAATCTAAGGCCAAGGCTAAGAGCAAAAAGGTTGTGGCCCAACCTAAAGCAAGGGTTGCCTCTCCTGACGATGTTTGCCATGAGTGTCATGAGAAGGGGCACTGGAAGAGCTCATGTCCAAAGCTAAGGGAGCAACTGAAGAGCAAAACTGCTGCTTCAGGTATTTATGTTGTTGAGATTAATCTGGCTATTTCTACATCTTGGGTCTTGGACACTGGATGTGGATCTCACATTTGTTCAAATGTGCAGGGTCTAAGAAATAGGAGATTATTAGGATCTGGAGAAATAGATCTTCGAGTTGGAAATGGTGCTCGGGTTCAGGCCATGGAGATCGGAGATTATTTCTTGGAGATGCCTAGTGGACTTGTTTTGGAACTAAGAAACTGTTATTTTGTACCTGCGATGCGCAGGAATATTATTTCTGTTTCTTTGTTGGATATTTCTGGTTTTGTATTTAATATTGGACAAGGTAGAATTTCTATGCAATGTGGCAATATTATTTATGGAACAGCATTTCTTGAAAATGGCTTACATATCCTTGATCTAAAACGTGAAAGTTCAATCTATAACATAAATACTAAAAGGATTAAACAAAATGAAATTAATCCTACTTACATCTGGCATTGTCGACTTGGCCACATAAATGAGAAGCATAGCTAGGCTTCACTCTAATGGAGTGCTAGGGTCATTTGACATCCAGCCTTATGACACATGCGAATCTTATTTGAGAGGCAAGATGACAAAGGCGCCTTTTAGCAAAACTGCAGAAAGGGCCTCAGAGCTATTGGAGCTAATACATTCCGATGTATGTGGCCCAATGAGCACTAGTGCTAGATCTGGTTTTCTGTACTTCGTCACCTTCACGGATGACTTCAGCAGATACGGTTACGTGTATCTGATGAAGCATAAGTCTGAGACTCTCCAAAGGTTCAAGGACTTTAAGAATGAAGTAGAAAACCAACTTGGCAAGAAAATAAAAGCACTTTGGTCTGACCGAGGGGGTGAATATTGAGCCAAGAGTTTGACTCGTTTTTGAGACAGTGTGGGACCATATCCCAACTCACTCCTCCTGGTACACCCCAGTGGAATGGAGTGTCAGAAAGGAGGAATAGGACCTTACTTGACATGGTCCGCTCGATGATGAGTCATGCTACACTCCCTGTCTCCTTTTGGGGATATGCTTTAGAGATAGCTGCTTACATTCTTAATAATACACCAAGCAAGGCAGTTGAGGGAACACCATATGAACTATGGAAAGGCCAAAAGCCCAATGTTTCCTTCTTGAAGATTTGGGGCTGTGATGCACATGTTAAGAAATTGACAAGTGGCAAACTCGAGTCCAAATCTGTCAAGTGCCAGTTTATGGGTTACCTTAAGGAAACTAAGGGTTATTACCTCTACGATCCGGCCGAAAACAAAGTTTTCATAGCCAGAAATGCAGTCTTCTTGGAGAAGGAATTCCTTTCCAAGAGAGACAGTGGGAGTAATGTTGAACTTTCAAAAGTTCAAGACTCACAAACTCCTGCAGCTACTGTTGAGGATGCTTCAGGAACCAATCTGACTACTCAAGAAATTGAGGAACCAGAAACGGTTGCACAGGAGCTCAGAAGGTCTGGTAGGACATGTCATCAGCCAGAGAGGTATGGTTTTCTCGTGACTGATGATGGGGACCTTATAGTCGTTGACCAAGAGGAGCCCAAGACCTATCAGGAGGCTGTTGAAAGCCCACACTCAGATCAATGGTGCAAAGCCATAGAGGCTGAGATGCATTCTATGCATGATAACCAAGTATGGAACTTGGTGGATCCACCTCTGGGTGCTAAGGTGATAGGTTGCAAGTGGCGTCTCAAGTTAAAGGCCCTGTGTGTATAAGATGGTTAGTGGGAGCATTTCCACCATCCTAGTGCTGTATGTTGACGACATCCTTATCATTGGAAGTGACATACCAACACTGCAAGGGGTTAAGCAGTGGTTGAGTGTGTGCTTCGCAATGAAGGACTTAGGCGAAGCTGAGACGATCTTAGGGATCAGGATCTACAGAGATAGATCCAATCGGCTTCTAGGCCTAAGTCAGGCCACGTACATTGACATGGTTCTAAAAGGATTCAGCATGGACAAGGCAAAGAAAGGATTCTTGCCTATACGCCATGGGTTGAAGCTGAGTAAGAAAGATGGTCCTAAAACAAAGAAGGACCGGGAGAACATGGAAAAGATCCCTTACGCATCTGCTATTGGATCTATCATGTACTCCATGTTATGGATGAGGCCTGATGTCATGTTTGCACTAAGTATGACTAGCCGGTACCAGTCGGACCCCGGTGAGGAACACTGGAAGGCAGTCAAGGCAATCTTGAAGTACCTTAACCGGACTAAGGATGCTTTCTTAGTGTATAGAGGTCAAGATGAGCTGGTAGTGTCAGGTTACACTGATGCAAGCTTTGAGACCGATGAGGATGAGAACCAGTCACAGTTTGGTTATGTTTCTCTCCTGAATAGCGGTGCCATTAGTTGGAGGTCCTCAAAGCAGGCCACCATTGCTGACTCTACAATGGAAGCTGAGTACATAGCTGCGTGCGAAGCTCAAAGAAAGCCGTTTGGATCAAGAAAGTTATAACTGAGTTAGGAGTATTGCCCACTATCCTAGACCCAGTTGATGTTTTTGTGACAACAACGGGACCATCGCACAGGCTAAGGTGCCCCGGTCACACAAGAGATCCAAACATGTACTTAGAAAGTTTCACCTCATTCGGGAGATTGTGAACATAGGTGACATATCATTGCAGAGGGTTGACACCAAGAATAATGTCACTGATCCATTGACCAAAGCGCTGTTGCAGACACAGCATGATGGTCATACCAGATCTATAGGAATTAGGGCAATGCCCACTTGGAACTAGTGCAAGTAGGAGATTGTTGGTGTGCCCTAGTTCTTAGGGCATTGGATTCTTGTATTTTGTATTATACATTAAGAGTCATGTATGAATACATTATTTGTGTTACATTAATAAAGGCAATTAATCTATTTTATTTATATCTTGTGCTATAATATGAGTAGAGTATTCATTGATTGATAATCATAAAACCTATCCCAAGTCTGTTCTAATTGTGGGAACGAATAGAACCACAGACTTGTATATTCGATGACTGTATGGTAGTTCTTAACTAGCCATAGTACTTGTATAGTCAGTCATGAATATAGGTACATGTCATTGACATGGGATTGGATCGATCCGCATAAGAAAGCCACATGGTTGTCATGTCATAGGTCTTTCTTGAGTAGGTCTCTTTTGTCCTCAGACCAGATTTCATTATAATATCGATATGGAATCCGGTTCACTTTGACATACGCCTAACAGGTCTGTAAAAGGATGCTAAATATGGGTATGATTGGGTGGACCGGTGAACATGTTGATATTGATGATGAAGTGATGGAATTGCCACTCGGGTAACACTGAGATGATATCATTGGCCACTTCAAGAGTGGGACTGATAAGTGTATGGCCATACCCAAATAAGTTGGTTGCTTATTTGATTAATTAGTCAACTCAAGATCAAGAAATATAATAAACAACAGAAGAGGATGACAGACACCATGCCTCTTGTTTATTCATATCGATATCGTTAGGCAAAGGACACTATAAGATTACTATCGGGTGAGTGTCTTCTAAAGACTGCTGCATCTCTATCTTAATTGGGGGCTGTAATGGTTTGCTAGAACCCATTTACAGTCTGTGGGCCTTAGGCCTACTGCCAACATAAAGACAGACCCATAGGATCGTGCACATAGATCAACTGTGCTGGAACTTATAGAAATTGTACATATAATGTACATTGGAAGGAATGCATTGATTAATTAGTTGACATTCGGTGTCAAGGTAATTAATTGACATTGGGTTGAATTTAATTTAATTAATAAGTTTACATAATGTAATTAATTAATTTATCAATTAATTGAATTACATAATACATGTGTTGTATTAACTTAAATGTGATTTAATTTTATTTAGGGGTAATTAAATTTAGCCAAATGGAATTAAATTACATAGTATATACTTTTTAATTAAAGTTTATTTATGTAATTATAATCCTAGTGGGCTTGGGTTTAATTAACCTAATTAAAACCTAACTAGACAAGGTGTCTATATAAGGGCACACTTAAGGAAGAAAACCCTAATTCAACTCTAATCAATTGCTGGAAATTTCAGCCACCAATAACAGCCCCAAAACAGCCGAAAATCCCAGCATTAAACCTCCATTCCTTCGCGTCTTCGGCTAGCACCGGTTCCCGCTCAATAGTTGGTCGTGCACCGGACTTTGGAGATCGCAGTTTCAAGTAACGATTCTGCAGCAGTCTCTAGAAGAGACGAATCCGGTGAGTTAATCTCTCTTGATTCTTATTTGATTTTATTCTAATCAATGGTAATTGGACACGATAGGTGGATTCTAGGAAATTTTAAATGGTATATTTTCCGCTGCACCATGTTATTTTTCCAATGACGAATCCCAATATGGGCATCCGCCTCAACAGTCACAATTCTGCCGTTCATAGAGAACTTGATCTTTTGATGCAACGTGGAAGGGACACCACCCAAAGGATGGAACCAGGGCCTTCCGAACAACAGGGAAAATGTGACTGGGATATCAATCACTGTAAAAGCAACTATGGACCTAACTGGCCCAACCTCTACTTCCGCCTCAAACGTCCCTATCACTGTTCTTTTAGAGTCATCATATGCTTGGATGACTGTTGAGGATTTCTTTAATACTTCTTCACTTAGCCCCATAAATGGCAACATCTTTAGTGGACAAATATTCAGTGCCGACCCATCACCCACCATGACGCAAGGCATGACCTTATCCATCACATGGGCTCTGACATAAAGTGCCTTATTGTGGGCCTTCCCTTCAGCAGGTAGGTCTTTCTCGGAGAAGACAATATCAAGACCCCCAACATGAACTTTGTCTAACAAACAGCACATAGCCTCTGGTGAAGCTATAGGGGAGACTTCAATTTGTGATAGTTTCTTCACTAGAGCAGCCCTGTGCTCCTTGGAGGTCAGAAGCAAGTGCCATAAGCTAGTTTGAGCAGGAGTTTTCTTCAGCTGGGAAATGACTAGGTCCTCCTTCTCAACTCCTTCCGGTGCCGAAGTACTGCCCGACTCATTCATCGGTGCTTTATCTTTCATCTGATCTGTCGGCTGATATACCCTTCCACTTTGGGTCACGTGCTGCACTTCTTGAATCTTTAGCTTTTCAACAGCTGGGAGTTTGACTGCCTCTCTTCTGTCAAATTCTTCATACTCATCTTCGGAGTCGAGATCATCCAGACTTATAGGCTTGATTTCCTTACATCCCTCCTTTTCCTCACATTTGGGTTCCACTTCGGGTTCCCCTACCACCACTGCCTGAATCTTAGGGTTCGCTTGCAGAACTTGTGTAAATATAAAGTTAGCCGGCAACCCTGACTGGACCATGTTAACCCTTTTTTCAAATGCCGGCAGTGGGTTGGTTTTAGTGCTAGGTTTGGCTGGCTCTTGTAGTTTTCCTTCATCGATGAGCTTCTGGATAGCATCCCTTAGCTTGTAGCAGTTGTTGGTTTGATGGCTTTTCACTACATGATAAGTGCAGAAATTATCTTTGTCAGCTTCATACGGCTTCTCAAATGGCCTTAAAGACTGTAGCAGGCCACCATTCCTACACTTGGCAAATATCTTTGCTAAAGTAAGAGTCCAGGGCGTTATGCCTTGTCCTCCGAGACCCCTATTCTGGTTGCCTTGCTGTTGATTCACAGTAGCCACTTCAACCTGCTTCACCTCTGATGATTGCCCCTGCTTGCCACTGGCACCTGAACCAGAACCACTGCAGACCCAGCTGCTGCGGTTGATCTATACCCCGAGGTGTACCCTGTGCTTCTTCCTCCCTTGTGACCGGTCAGCTTCTCCTCTTCATCCCTCTCTATCTTCATAGCCATACTGTAAACCTCACTGAGCTCCTTGAAGGGATGGAATTTCATGTTGTTCTTGAAAATGTCTTTGCTACTATCAATGAGCTTTTGTATAAGCTCGTCTTCATTAGGGCAGTTCTTTAAGAGGATCATCTTATTCATCCACCTCTAGTAGTATTCATCAAAGGGCTCGTTGAATTTCTGCTTCACCCTCTCCAAATCATACAGCTTCACTTGGATTTTGGTGTTGAAGCTGTAGTATTTAATGAAGGCTGTAGACAATACTTCCCAATCAGATTGCTCCTCCTCTGACAGTGAGTTATACCATCCTAAAGCACCTCCCTCCAGTGTGGTGGGGAATAAATTGATCAGCTACTGCTTCGTGGCGTCCGCCGTTAGCATAACTCGGGCATATAAATTCACCTGGGCCTCCGGCGAGCCCATCCCTTTGTAAGTAGGGATCTTCGGCACTTGGAAGCCAATGAGGAATGTCTCAATGCCCTTACTGATCATGGCATCCACATTCACCCCTTTCTTAGATTCAGCACTAATACTGACCCCCTTCTTCAAGTGGGCCATAACTTCGTCTAGTTCGGAGCACTTGGCTTTCATCCTTTGTTCCAGAGCTGCCTCTATCTCCTGCAGCTTTTCCAGGCTAGCTGAAGCGTCACCACCATGTTGAGATGACTCAGCTTCTTTTTCTTTCCCGGCTCCACTACCACCGGCCTCACCAGCTTCCCTCATGACTGCCTGCATCTCTACCTTCAACATGTCGCGGAAGTCTTGGGATCTAAAGAAGTCTCTCAAAACATTAGCCATGCTTGGTGTCTACTCTGCCATATTCACTCCTTCCCCAGGCTCAGAATCACTGTCACTCTCAACTACCCTCTGTCTCCTAGTTACCCTTGAAGCTTGGGATCTTGTCCAAGGTCGCTCCACTGTATTCTGCTTGGGAGTAGACAGGAGGTATTAGGGTCGTGAATGAATGATGTGATATGACATGAAAATTAAGACATTCAACATGCTTGAAATGAATGGAATGGGGTAATGTATGAAATGATGGTATGAATGTTTTCTTTTTATTATTTTTCTTCTTTTTGGGGCATTCCAAAAACACCCAATGCTTATGCAAGATGTCACGTGTGGGCCGTCACACGGACAGAGCTTCGGCGCCTTTGGGGCACCTAATGAATTCGTGAAATGGTCGCGTGTATACCGGCACACAGACATAGTTTTGATGCTTTGTAGGTCTATGAGATGATATGAAATGGTCGCATGGGCCGGGCCCACGGACAAGGTCTTGATGCTTTTGAGCATATGATATGGAATGATGTTATGAGAAAGTCACGTGTAACAGGGACACGGACAAGTGTTCGGCATTTGAGGAACGCCTTTCATGATTTGGTGAAGTTGTGGACCTATGTGTATACTAATTGGGCACTCAGGGAGTACCTCGAATGGTAAATTAATGTCATGAAGTGGTCAGATGTGGACCACGGTGTTATATGATGTTTATGATAAATGGGTGTGATGTCATGAAATGTACCGTGTAAATTGTTACACAAAAATGGGCCTAAGACCATTGTGGCTTTTATTGAATGAAATGATTTTGGTGGAATGGCCGAATGCAATCCGGTGCATCGGCAAAACATGGGTAATTTTGGGAACCCGATATGTTATGAAATGGAATGGGATGGTCATGATAGGCGTCCTTGAAATGCCCCTTAATTTAATTTAAGTGAAATGTGGTGAATGAACATGTCACACAATATGCAAATGGCTGCATGAAAACATGGGTTAGAATGCATGACATACATAATGATGTTATGTATGCTATGTGAAAAATGCTAATCACACAAATTTAATGTTATAGCTGAAAAAGAAATCGTTAGTGTGAATGACAAACAAATGAATTAATGTCTTACACATAAAATAAAATGCAAATGGCTGCATAAAAATGTGGGTTAGTATCACACAAAAAAGTTTGTGTATGCATGCCACGTGTATGGAAAATGGTGATTATGGTATGTTATGCATGCGTAGGTAGCAATGGCGATGTGTCACGAGATGGTGAAGAGCACATAGCAAGCAAAACGAATTCTTCCAACCTTATTCCTCCAACGTGGTTGGTCTTAAAAAATTTCTAACCGAGTCCTAGGCGGGGTTCACTTCGATAACCAACCGGGGGTGATGAAGGCACGATTTTATTATTATTATTCACACAATTATTTTGGTATCCTAAAGGAATCCAACTAGAGCTACCTATATGGGTTCGGTCCAAGTCAGGTTTATTAACAAGGTTCCCATAGCAAAATATACTCCTCACTTCTCCCCACTCAAGGGTCCGAATGAAGGGTTTCGTACAAGGCTATGAGTGGTGTTTCGTATTCATGCCCCTAAGACCAAGAGGAACTTAGGCGACACTTCAACAATCCACCGGGCTATGAAAAGGATACCTAAACTAATGCGAAAAAATGGCTAACTAAAATTGCAAATAAAATACCATAAGAGAATCATCCGCCTTATTCTAATTAGAAACTTTTCAGGGCTTGTCAAATTCTTTTAAGTTTTTAAGAAAACTTTTTAAGAAATCCCCAGCTGAGTCGCCACTGTGAGTGGACGACGCGTTTTCGACGGGACACGGGACTCCCTTTCGGAATGGGACCCCTCGATCTCGGGCGGGCCCCTCCCTCGCGTGGAGTTTTTATAAATCGAAAACAGGTTTTGGAAAATAAATGGAATTAATGCATAAAAGAACCGAGACCTAAGTCTCAATGAATATTGTAGAGTCGCCACCCGGCTTAGCTAAACCGGGAAATTCTTATGTAGCTGAACCGGACGAACGGTCGCTACACTATCCAGAGATTCGGGTCCGGACAAGTCCCTTATTTCGTTTCTAATTAAAATAAAATTGGTCAATATTCTCGAATGGTATTTCAAAAATCTAAAGTCAATTTTATTGAATATAAAAGGGCATACAGCGCGCATACAAATATTTAATACAAAAGTAAGGAAAAGAAATAAATATTAATTGGCTTACAACCAAATCGAATGAAAAAAAACACTTGCCTCACTGATACAATCGCCTAGAATACACGAGAATCTAAAAATAATTACAATCGCCTAAATACACGATTAATCTATCAAAATACAAATGAAATGAAAATTAAGACAAAATAAAAGCTACAAAATAAAGGTTAGTACAATTTATATAGCACCCCACAAGTTGGACTCAAGCACGACAGAACGGGAAATCAGGAATCGGGGGCATGCATTGAGGGGATAACCGGGTTGGCTCGGTTAGCCGGCCCGGTTAGACCTGGAAAACATTTTGAAATGTCCCTGTATTTTGGTTTTTGTGGGAAAATCATTTTGAAAACAATTTTTCCGGTTTACATGCATTTTTCCTAGATTAGGTGGGTCGGTTTTAGGGAGAACTGGGTCTCCGTCGTGGCATTGTTCTAAATGCAATTTTATGGGAAATTAAACCTAAGGTAGTGAATGCACATATCAAAATTCATTTTCATGATTTTCGGATTTTTCTAATTTTTTATGGATTTTTGGAAATTTTTAAGGGTAAAAGCTGAAATTCTGATTCTGGAACTAGGATTACAGTCGTGCAACTGTAATTACAGTCGTACGACTGTAGTTTATAGTCCTACGACTGTAAACGATTCAGGATCAAAATTTCGCCAAAATTTATTCTGAATCAAAATGGAAGAAAAACAATCTAGAAATTAAGAACACTCGTACAGTCGTATGACTGTTCAACAAAACTAAGAACAGTCTTGCGACTGTTCTTAATTTCTAGAAACAGAAGCACAAAAATGCAGCAGAAAATGCACAAAAGTAACTTCAAACACCCAGAAAGCGAGAAAAAGTGTAGGGAGAAGAGGTGTCTACCTTTTTAGAAGCCAATCCAACTCGTTTTGACACCTGGCGTCGCTCTAATTCTAACAAATTCGAACTTTTTCCGTTGAAATTGAAGTTGAGAGCTTTATGTCTAAAAATCCAAATTGCAAGGGATTCTGATGATTTAAGTCCAGTTTTTGATTTGATTGTGAAGTTAATTGATTAACCTAGGGATTTCTAACAAGTTTTAATCCTAATTTTGAGAATTAAAAGGTTTTTCACTTCTTTCTTTTCCTTCTCTCTTTTCTCCTTTCTCTCTCTAAATTTTTCCACCAGAAATCCAATTGTTCCTTCTCTCCTCCCTTTCCTCTCTTTTATCTCTGATTTTTTCGGCTTACTTGCTGCAACAACGGAGCAATTAATGCTCCTTCTCTCTCCTCCATTTTCTGCTGCAGAGGTATGGGCTCCTGTAATTTTTCCGATATTACAGTTGTACAACTGTAATTTTTAAAATTACAGTCGCACGACTGTAAGGATAGTCGTATGACCATAAACTCTTTTTTTTAAGTATGGAAAATTCTGGCACTTACAGGATGTCATACAAAAGTTGATCGATGAAGGGAAGTTACAGGAGCCTGCCAAGCCCAGTACCAAGACTAACCCTTTGCCAGCATTTGAAAGGCAAGTTAATATGGTGCAGTCGAGCCTGCCAGACAACTTCATTTTTGCACAAGTCCTGTAGGCAAATCCCACCGTGCAATGCGTAGCGGCTAGTGGAGCTGGGGCAAAGTCTGATTGTGAGAAGTAGATAGAGCAGAAGAAAGTGAAGCCTGTAAGTCTGGATGATCTGGATTCCGAAGATGAATATAAAGAATATGGCAGTAGTGAGATGGTCAAGTTGCCACTTGTCGGGGAATCAAAAGTTCCCAAAGTGCAGAATGTAACAAGGAGTGGTATGGTTTACCAGCAAGTGGTTCAACAGAGTGACAAGACTCTAGTGACCGGGTCAGGTAGTATGTCAGCACCCAAGGAGGTGGAAAAAGAGGACCTGGTTATTACACAATTGAAAAAGACTCTAGTTTAGTTCATTCTGTGGCATTTATTGCTGACTTCCAAGGAACACAGGGTAGCGCTGGTCAAAAAGCTATCTGAAATCGAAGTTTCTCCACTGGCATCTCCAGAGGCCATGTGTTGCTTACTAGACAAGATTCATATATGGTCCCGTTAGATTGTATTTTTCAAAAAAGATTTGCCACACGAAGGGAGAGCTCACAACAAAGCCCTTTATGTCAAGGTTAATCTCCTGGATCGAGTCATGTCATGCGTGATGGTGGACGATGGTTCTGCCCTAAACATATGTCCACTGAAGATGCTGCCGTTCCTGGGTCTGAAAAAGTTCTCCACTGTGAGCAGGGCCTATGATGATTCCGAAAGGACTGTAATTGGGACTTTTGAAGCTGAAGTGGAAGTGGGACCGGTCAAGTCGATGGTCACCTTTAATGTGATTGACATTCCAGTCACCTTCTCCTTGCTGTTAGGGAGGCCATGGTTCCACTTGTTGAAGGGTGTCCCTTCAACCTTGCACCAGAAGATTAAGTTTTCAATAGGGGGTGAAGTTGTGACAATCGAAGCAGATTCCTAGTCCGTGATTGCTGCTGTTAGTGAGGTGACCATACCATTCGGTGGTTTCCAATTCGCCATGGTCAGCAAGGAGGAGGCCACGGATGCCCCGATGGTTATCTATGAAAACTATATGCCACAATGGTTGTCTAAATACCTTTGTAGGCATAACTTTGTTCTGGGTATGGGACTTGGGGCCAATCTGCAGGGGGTGCCCAAATTTATCGTTGATTATGGGAAGTCAAGGCAGTTTGGCTTAGGTTACATAGCAGAGGCATCTGAAAAGAAAGATCAGAGAAAGGGAAAGAATGGCAACCCTATGGTGAAGCCATTCATTAAGGCTGGCAAACAACTGTACAAGGGGCAAGCCGAACCCGTGAAGGTCGGGAGCATCAAACTCCCAGGCTTCGAGATATTTTCTGATGTTGTGGACTTTGAAAAGAGCCAGGAGGAGCCAGTGGCACCGGTGATAGTGGAGAAGGCAATTGCTGAGCCTGTCATCTCCTAGGAGAAACCATCTAAAGCAATAGCAGAGGCAGTAGAAGTGGCCAAGGAGAAAGTTGAAGAAAAAGTCTATGATGAATCTATGAAAGCAATTTTAGAGGCACTAACTGCTGCTTTAGGCAAAGCTTTTGAAAAATCTGGAGAAGGATCCACTAAGAAGCTGATGACCAAGGCAAGCCTGGATTCTGTGGTTGCCGAGATAGTAGGTATCATGATAAAAGCCAAGGCACAGGTGGCTGAGAATGAGCAGACTACTCTTCCTGCTAAACAGGAATTTGAAGCTGCTGCTGACCTGGACAACATCCTGGAGCTGAGTGAGGATGCTGAAGAAGTTCAAGGCCTTCCACCTATGGAGGATGAAAATGCTTTTGTTGTATTTGTTTCTTCTCTTTTCAATGTGAACGGTGTACTTTTTAACAAGTTTAATGCAATGAAATCCCAGTTTGCTTACTTGTGTCATGTTTATCCTGATAATTTTGTGCATGCATTTGAATCACCATCAAGCATATTTAACATTCATGATACTACATTACATGAAATTAACATAAGTACAGATGAAAACCCCAAAATGGTATTCATTTCACACGAACTAAAATCTGAAGAAGAGAGAGAATTAACAAGAATACTGCAAAAACATGTTAAGGCTTTTGCTTGGTCATACGAAGACATGCCAGGGGTTGATACAAAAATAGCAGTCCACAAGATTCCAACAGATCTCAGGTTCAAGCCGGTGAAGCAGAAGCTAAGAAGGCTAAGACCAGAATAGGCCGCATTGGTAAAAGAGGAGGTGGCTAAGCAGATTGAAGCAAAGTTCCTCGAGGTGGTAGAATATATAGAATGGTTAGCTAACATTGTTCCGGTGCCTAAGAAAGATGAAAGGGTTAGAGTGTGTGTCAACTACAGGGATTTGAACAAAGCCTGCCTGAAAGATAATTTCCCCTTGCCTTACATCGATGTTTTGATAGATAGCACAGCTAAGGTAGCAATGTACTCCTTCATGGATGGGTTATCGGTATATAACCAGATCTTAATGGATGTGATTGACAAAGTGAAAACATCCTTCATTATAGAATGGGGCACCTTCTGCTACAGGGTAATGCCTTTTGGACTAAAAAACACCGGGGCCACCTACCAGAGGGTTGTCACAACATTGTTGCATGACATGATTCATAAAGAAGTGGAGGTGCTTATTAAATCAATGACCCAGGAAGAGCACCCTGCTATCCTAGATAGATTTCTTACACGCTTCGGCGAGTACAACCTGCATCTTAACCGTAAGAAGTGCATATTTAGGGTTACGACAGGAAAGCTACTGGGGCATATGGTCAGCCAGAGAGGAATAGAGATGGACCCAGATAAAATCAAAGCCATCCGAGATATGCCAGTTCCTAAGATAGAAAAGGAAGTCTGATCATTCTTGGGTTCATTGCAATATATCAGCCGTTTCATAGCTCGGTTAACTTCAGTTTGTGAGCTAATTTTTAAGCTATTAAGGAAAGATCAACCGATTGTTTGGGATGATCGGTGTCAATTGGCTTTCGAAAAGATCAAAGCTTATCTGGTAAATCCACCAGTCCTGAGCCCACCAACTCCGGGAAAGCCTTTGATTTTGTACTTGGCTATCGAAGACTCCTCCATAGGAGCAATGCTAGCGTAGGAGCAAGATGGGAGGAAAGAGTACCCTATTTATTATCTTAGCAAAAAGCTGCTGGAATACGAAACCAAGTACACACTAGTAGAAAAGATGTGTGTAGCAATGATTTGGCTGACTAAGAAGCTACGCCACTACTTTCAGTCATATAAAGTACAAGCCGTGGCTAAAGTGGATATAATGAAATACCTGTATGAAGCACCGGTGTTGGTTCGGAAATTATCTAGGTGGTTACTACTTCTGTCAGAATTCAACATTGAGTACATCACTAGAAAAATCATCAAAGGGAGAGCTATGGTAGAATTCCTAGCAAACCAGCCACTAGAATTGGACCGCGTAGAAAATCTGGAGTTCCCTAACAAACAGTTGGCTGTAGTGGAAGTAAGGAGATGGGTTATGTGCTTCGATGGTGCCATACATAAAAAAGGCGCTAGAATTGGCATGACCATAGTAACACCAGATGGCGAGATTATCCCACTGTCAAAGAGATTGGACTTCTCCATAACCAACAATGGAGTAGAATATGAAGCATGCTTATTCGGAATGGAAGCTCTTCTGACACTGGGGGCAGACAATGTCTTAATTGTCAGGGACTCACTCTTGGTGATTAGGCAAGCACAAGGCGACTGGGATTTGAGAGAAGAAGCTTTACAGCCCTACTTAGAACTGTTGTAGTACAAGAAAGGGTTATTCAACCAGTGCGAGTTCAGACATGTTCCCAGAGAGGAGAACAAAATGGCGGATGCACTAGCAACACTATCCTCCTTGTGGGAAGATTTAGAAAAGACACAGATATAGCCTCTGGTCATAGCAATTTCCAAGCAACCCTGCTTTGATATGCATGAAGTGATGGAGTTAACAGCCGAGGAAAAGCCTGGTCCTTTGACATTTATCAGTATGTGAAAGAGTGAAAGTATCCAGAAGGAGCTAACGTCGCTGATAAAATGTCATTAAGAAGATTAGCCAACCAGTTCAGGATCTTCGAAGACAAACTATACAAGAGAACTGCAAATGGGGTTCTTCTAAGATGTCTGATAGAACGAGAAGCAGAAACTGTAATGCAGTAAGTACATGACGGATCCTGTGGGCCGCATATGAATGGGATCGCCATGGCTAGAAAGATAATGAGACAAGGATACTTCTGGATGACAATGCAGTCTGATTATGTGAAGGAGGTAAAAAGATGCCACGAATGCCAGATCCATATGGATATCATTCATCTGCTGCCACTTGAATTACAAAACTTGGCATCTCCTTAGCTGTTCTCGGCGTGGGGGATTGACATGATTGGAGAAATTCATCCTACAACATCTAATGGGCACAGATTCATAGTGGTCGCAGTTGATTTTTTCTCAAAATGGGTGGAAGCAGAGTCCTTCTCCAGTGTGACAGCCAAATAGATGGTTAAGTTCATTCAGAAGAACATCATTTCTTGTTACGAAATCCCTCACCATGTAGTGACCAATAATGGGGTGCAATTCCAAGGGGCAACAGCTAAGCTATTCTTAGAAAATGGCATTGAATATCATAAGTCTTCTTTGTATAGACCACAGGCTAATGGTGCAGTGGAAGCGGCTAACAAGTCGATTAAGAAGATTTTGTCAAAGATGGTAACCACCTACAGGGACTGGGCTGACATATTGCCATATGCTCTTTGGGGTTATAGGACCAGTGTCAGAACGCCAATGGGCGAAACTCCCTACGCCTTGGTGTACAGGATGGAAGCAGTGTTGCAAGTGGAAATGGAACTCAAGTCACTCAGAGTAGCTTTGGAAGCCCAACTACCAGAAATGAGATGGGTTCAGACTAGGTATGAGCAATTGGTAGCATTAGATGAAAAATGGTTGAAAGCACTGGATCACCTATAGATGTATCAGCGTAGAATGGCTAGAGTTTATAATCGAAATGTGAAGTATCCCAGACAGCAGCTGAAGGTCGGGGATCTGGTTCTGAAACAGTTAAGGCCTACAAATGTGGACACCCGAGGGAAGTTCAGACCAAAATGGGATGGGCCATATGTTATGAAGAAAGTGCTATCAAAGGGTGTTGTAACCGTTGCAAACATGGATAGGAATGAATTCGCAAATCCTATGAATCAAGACCGCCTGAAGCCTTACTATGTTTGAAAAAAAAGGGAGAGAAAGAGAAAAGAGAAAAGAAATAAGAAAAGTCTGCTAGGTTGAAAACTCGAAATGGACAGCCTAGGCAAAAATAAAGACACAAGAGAAAATGATCAGTCGGAAAATCCGTAAGGGACGGCTGGTGACAGATTCTAGTTCTGTGTGGAATGTATACCATTTTGGGAGCCAATCTTTTCAAATGTATTCATGCTACTTTCATCAATAAAGTGTTGTGTTTTGTTTAAATATGTTTGCATGGTTATATCATAATGCATAAACAAAATTATCTTACCTAAACATCCATTTAAAGAAAGCACTTTGCATTAAATTGGTTAAAAGACTCGCATTATTCAATGAGGAAATGTGTTAAAATGCTTGCAACTCATAATCTTTTCTTTTCCTTCGAACTCAATTCATCATTCCTTATGGTAGTGATGGTTCCTAGGTGAAGTAGTAAAACTAAACCTAGAAATGCACAACTAAGGCAGTGTACCTATCGTTGACAAGTAATAATTCTGGTTGGTCCAGGTATCGATCCCACAGAGAAAAATATTCTGCAAACACTAAACTACTCGGGTTCCTTGCTTGTCCTAGGCGGAACTTAGTTTTTGGATTCGATTATACTAACAACTAATTATCCTACTCCTAGTTGATCTATTCCAGCTTACTTTGCACTTGAATTTGGGTTATCAATTGGCGGTTTACCGACCTATGAATGCTAATGGAGATGGCTTTATCAATTAATTACAATAGACGAATTTAACTCAACAATTAACCCTTAATTATGTTCTTTCGATAATTCAACCTAGCGTATCTAGATCTTTGAGGTCCTTAGCCGGTTTTCCTTGTTTAGAGGCGGTCTAATTCTAAAGCTCAGAAAATAGGGGCACGTAAGTTCCACAGTGTCGTCAATACTAATGGTTTCCTAGGTGTCAATCTAGGTAATGCCACAAATATGAACTTAATAAATTAAGATCTTATGAGACTAGATTAACATTAAAGGAATTGCATAAAGAAGAGGAATAAAAATTGAAATTAAATTGCAATCAATTGTATTAATCAAGAAAGGTGATATGAATTCAGTGTTTACAACCAAACACAATCAATTGCGGAATCAAAAACTAACTTAATCAAATTACAAAAGAGAAGAAGAAAAACTTATGCCCTTTTGGTCCGATTAACCGGATTCTGACGGTGTGAAGATGCTTAGGGTGTACCTCTATAGACGAACTCAAGCCGGAACCAAGAACATCGCAAAAGGGGAAGGTTCTATGTAAAACTTCTACCAATTGATGGTTCCAAACTCAAAGAAAACAAATAGTTCAAGCTAAAACCTAGCTACAAGTTTCTGCTTTACACTTAAAAAATCTGGAAAAAGATCATTAAAACTTAGAAAATAACCTATTTATACGGCTAGATTAAAACCAGGAAAAAGAAAAGATGAAAGTAAGGCAACAGCAGAATTACGGAGCTCGGCACGCCGTGCTGGTGGAAGTGGCACGCCGTGCTGTGCAGAATTGGGGGTGGCACGCCGTGCTGGTGGAGATGGCATGCCGTGCTGTGTAGATTTCGAGTTGGCACGCCGCGCTGGTAGGGATGGCACGATTTCGTGCCGGTCTGCTGGATCCCATCCCTTGGCACGCTAAAATGGCACACTGTGCCCTAATTGTGGCACGCCGTGCCACCTTGATTTCAGTACTTCAAACTCTTCCTTGCCGCCGATGCTTCAATTTTTGGTCTAGGTCATAATGCCTGTCCAAAACAAGCATAAAGAAACATAACCGCACCAACGCCACGGACCATAAAAACGACATATTATCCAAAATTACAAAAACAACCCTAGAAAACACGAAAAATACTAAAAGTTATAAAAATCTATCCAAAACATAAAAATCACAAAATACTTAAAAACCAAACAAACATTCACACAAAGGACTCTAAAAATTGCCATTCAAACCACGAAATTGCCTAAAAGATAAGGTCAAAAACCGACCTTATCAGGTAGTCGAAAATTTCGAAACAAACCCAAATCCAAATGTCGCAGGATAAAAAAAAAAAAGAAGAGAGAGAACTCGCTAAGGTGAAAACCAAAAAGGCGCCTTAGGCAAAAGTTAGAGCAGCTCGCTGACCTGAAAACCCATGCTGGGCAGTTCAAGCAAAATTTAGAGCACTTCCAAACTCACCACTTTTAAGGGCAGAAAGATGAGACACTTTCGTCATTCCCCAGTGGAGAACTTTTTTGCCATTCCCCAGTGGAGAGACTTTCATTCCCCAGCAGAGATCCCTTTTATCACTTCCCAGCAAAAACTCTTCCATCTTTCTCTAGCGGAGTCCTCTGCACTATCCCCAGTGGAACTATCACAAAGAACATGACCGCTTTCTCCCCAGCAATCATCGGACTTCCTTAATAGCTATTGCGTATCCACACATATCCCTGGCAGAGGTGCAAAAGTCACATCACATAAAAAATACACTCCCCAGCTAGATCAGTCCTAGGTGTCGCATGCTTTCCCTAGCTAGAGGTGCGACTCGATATCCCCAGCAAGAGCATAGCATTTCAAGGCCAGATGAATAGTGGGAGATGCATCTCTTAGAGTCCATGCTCATGTGCATACATTGCAACATGCACACACAAGAATTCAAAACACGTACATAAACATGCATACATGCATCATGACTAACCCAAGTGCAGGTATCTAGGGGCAGGGCAATCGAGCCGTATTTATTCTTGATCGAACGGGCAAAAATTTTTGTTCTAAAATTATCGATCAAGGAATAAATACACATCGCCAATGCAATCAAACTCCAACAGATCTGCCGCGGGTAACCTAAACCTGGTGTCAAGCTCAGATCCGCTTTCTACCCCAAACTCTAGCAGATCTACCGCGGGTAACCTAAACCCAGTGCCAGGCTCAGATCGGCTTCACTCCAGATCCCCAGCAGATCCGCTGTGGGTAACCTAAATCCGGTGTCAGGCTCAAATCGGCTTCACTCTAGATCCCCAGCAAATCCGCTGTGGGTAACCTAAACCCGATGTCAGGCTCAGATCGACTTTACTCCAGATCCCTAGCAGATCCGCCGCAGGTAACCTAAACCTAGTGTCAGGCTCAGATCGGCTTCACACCAGATCCCCAGCAGATCGGCCACGGGTAACCTAAACCCGGTGTCGGGCTCAAATTGGCTTCACTTCGAGTCCAACAGATCCGCCATGGGTAACCTAAACTCGATGTCAGGCTCAGATCAGCTTTTTATCTTAAATCCAGTAGATCCGCCGCAGGTAACCTAAACCCGTTGTCAGGCTTAGATTTACTTCCACCTCAAACTTCAGTGGATCCATTGTGGGTAACCTAAATCTGATGTCAAGCTCAGATCAGCTTTCTATCTCAAATCCAACAGATCCGCCATGGGTAACCTAGACCTGGTGTCAGGCTCAGATTTGCTTCCACCTCAAACTTCAACGGATCCATCGCGGGTAACCTAAACCCGATGTCAGGCCCAAATTAGCTGTAACTCAGGTATGTCTTTCTTTCCTTTCACTTACGGCACTTTCATTCATGTTCTCAAACTCCCCTCAAGTAAGCCAGACCGGGCATCGGGTATTGAATTTGATCACGCAAGGGGCAGCTGTAAGCACCGGGTTTTCCCGACCTCCATGATGTGAATTCCTGTGTTACCTATGGAATGAGCCGTCATGAACTGGACTTGAAAACGATGGAATGTTGCTTGGAGTTCCTCAAACATCCTGAAACCAAGCTATCCGCGATCCGACCACCCCAAAAAGATCTCCTGAGTGGTTTCTAGGATTTTGGGTGCGTGTCCAATTTTCAAAATTTTGCCCCAGCTTTAGTGGGTGAACCAACTTGCTCTGCAAAGCAGAGCAACTTGGCTCGGTACAATGGAAAATAGGGCAAAATCAAAGAAAGTCAAGCGACCATTTAATGTTTGTAATGATGAGAAGGGGAGGGTATAAAAGAAAAGAAAAATCAAATTGAAATGATGGGAAGGGGGGGTATAAAAGAAAAGAAAAATCAAATCAGAGGAGGAGGAGGTAGTCTTGAGCAGAGAAAAAAAAACACTTTCCAAAGACACAGAAGAAAAAAAGAGAGAAAGAAACCGAGAAAGGAAGGCCCCAAAAACACAAAGACTAAAACTTAAAAATCAATCCTAAAACATCAAACACAAGTTGCTTAACCTTTGCATATTGGTTTGGGATCACTTCGAATTCTTTTCAGGTTGTTTCGGATTGTTGCGGGTTTTCGGCCGGTTGAGTTCCCATGAAACATTCCAAGCTTTCAATCCATTTCTTGACGTTCAAATCACCAAAACAACATCAAGGTAAACTCTAAGAGGCCTTAACCTGTTTGCATTGTCTTTTCTGTGCGTTTTCTTCGGTTTTTGCAACTTTCAAAAATAGGACTGCTCGAATAGAGCTGGGCGGCTGTGTTCATGATGAAAGCTGCCTGGCTCTGTTCTTCAGGGACAGATTTCTGAATCGTCCCGATTGGTCGAAAACAATCCGTTCTCCATTTCGTGCATTCTGTTGTGATCATTTTCGGCCTAAATCCATCCGTATGTCATAAAATTTTGGTTTCCAAATTTCTGTACATATGGATATTAGGGTTTTCGGTGTTTCTCAGGTTTATTTCCTGAATTTCGGTGTTGTTTTGTCCGAATCGGATCCATAGTTCAGCATTAGCGGACCTCCGAACCCTATAAAATCCCCGGAAATTATTAAAAGCAAACAAAACAGTATTTTTCACAAATGTTTTTGGTGTGTTTATAGCATTTTAGACCCTAGATGGATTGTGTATTTAGGAACCCGTACGAACAGAACCCAGGATTCCGGAATAACAGACCCACAAAATGGAATTTTGCATGTAATCGAGCTAAATGTTTTCCAAAAAAATGATTTCCCAGCATAAAAATTATAGGGCATTTCAAAATCATTTTCCAAGTCTAACCGGTCCGACCGATTGAGTCGACCTGGTTATCCCCTAAATGCATGTCCCAGTTTCCTAAATTCCCAATTCTATCTTATTTGAGTCCTATCTATGTGTACAATATAAACTGTGCTAACCAATTTGTCTTGCAGCATTTATTTTTATTTTTATCATTTTTATTGTAATTAATAGATTATTATCTTGTCAATTAGGCGGTTGTAAATTTTTTAGATCCTCATGTACTTAGGCAATTGTAATGTGAGGACGAGAGTTTTATCTTTTATTCGATTAGGCTGTACAATCGGCCTCTATGATTTATTTTCTGCATTTTGCTTTAGCATCGGCTGACTAAAAATAAACTAATTGGGGTTAGAGAAAGAAAATAAGGTGAATTAAATATGGTAATATAAACTATAAAGTGAAAGTAAGCTAGAGGTTAAGTAAGTCACTTGCCCGAGCCCTAAATCTCTGGATTAGGTACGGTAGTCTACCCTCGGTAGGGAGCTGTATCGGAATTCCCGGATGAGATGATCCGGGTGGTGACTCTGTCACTGATCTCGGGATTTAAGTTTTGAGGTCTTTAAGTTAAAACAGGAAAATGTTTTCTACAAAGGAATTTTCAAATCAAACCAATGGTTTTCCTAACTCAAGATAAACAAAACCCGTTTTCCAAAATCAAAACATAAGAAAAACAATTTCCCCGATTCGCTTTATAGCATCCAATTTCTTTCGAAAAAGGTCGTCAGCTCACAATATGAATATTTGTAGGGCTACATCTAAGGACAACATTATAGATTTATTGACTATGGGGATTAGGCACTGCAAAGTAGGGACTAGTGCAAGTGGATCTACTATTAGTGTATGCCCTAATCCTTATATAATGTAATAATATATTTTGTTATAAATAAAAAAGGCATAATCAATTTTGTTAATTTCTTATGTTACTAATAGTAATAGAGAATCCATAAACTGTTGTTTTACTCATGTATGTCAGTAACGTTCTCCGGATAGTTATATCTTGAGTAAGGAAGAACATAGTTTAAAAGCTATCCCTGGTCTGTTAGAATCATAGGAATGATAATAACCAATGACCAGCATGTCCCTTGATTGTATGGGTGGTGTCTTATCGACCATGAGACATGGAATGTCAATCAAGGGCATAGGAACATGTTAGGTAACATGGTACTGGATTGATATGCTATTGTGAACACCACATGGTTCCTACATCATAGGTGATTCTCTAGTAGTCCTTGTATTGGATCCTTGGACCTGATATCACTACAAACTTAGATGCTAACACATACTTTGGATGTGTGCCTAAAGGCCCATAATAGAGTGCAAAGTATGGTTACAACTTGGTATTCTAGTAATCACGCTAAGGGTTGTGAAGGGATGTGAAGGGATATGTCACTCTCTTGACTAAGACAATATATCACTGGCCACTTAATGAGGGAGACTAAGAAGAGTGTGGGCACACCTAAATAAGGTAATTACTACGTGATTAATTATTTGTGATTTTCAGTCTACTCAGGATCAAGAAATTTCCTTGCAGTTAAAGAGGGTGACTTTGTCATGCCTCTTGCAGGACACCGATATCGCAGTGTAAAGGATATATAAGTTAATACAAGGTTTATGTCTCCAACTGGACTGATGTTATTGTCTTATTTGGGTAGTAGTAATGATTTGCTAGAACTCACTTATAGCTTGCAGGCCTTAAGGTATAGGACCCACTACCAACATAAAATGGACTACAGGATCACAAATAAAAGATGTTTGAGTGCGATTATCCTGGATAGCTTAATGTGTCTCGGATATATATTATATTTGGAGCTATTGGGCTTATGAGTTTTATGGTTAAAGCCCAATAAAATAAACCTATAGAAGAATTATATTTCAGCGTATTAATGAAGTTACCATGTGGTGATTTTATTAATGTAAGATGAAATTTTATCTTGTAATAAATATCTTGCATATATTATTAAGATATTGTAAGATTAAATTTTAGTATTAATATTTTATTAGTATTTTGAATTTCTTATTTTTATATTATTGTTTTGTATAATAATATCAATTTTGAAAATAACAAAAATAAATATAAAATATCCAATAAACCTAATTTTAATCTAAATCAAACCTAAATCTCCTATAGAAAAATAAAACTCTCTTCCTCTCCATTTTTTTAGTAGCTCATTAGTTGATAGTTCTTAATTTGGGTTTGTTGTTAAAGATTATAAGGAGATTTCTTTGTTTTTTTGTTTCGTGTATTTTTCCTTTTATTTCTCGATCAGCAGATCAAGAAGCTCACACACTAGTTCATGGTCTTAATTTCGTGTGTGGCTATGAGGTGTGAAAGTTTGTTACTCCTTTCAGCAAGAGATCTACTTTTTTATCACTAATCAATTACTCTTTTTCTATAAAAATAAAAAATGTAATTTATAAGAGCATCTTCATTCCCACGCTATATGGAGTTGGAGATGCCAAAAATTGGTGTCCACCACCATGCTTAGCGTTGGATTGTTGCCCTCCAAATAAATAAAATATCAAACTTTTTATGAAATTTTAATTTAAATGGTTTCCTTTTATATATTAATTATTTATTGTTATGTGTTTTATATTATTTTTGTATTTGATTTAATTTATATGTGTATTTTGTAGTCTTAAATTTTTTTAATTATTTTGCTTCAAATATATAATATGATTACTTGAGTTTTAAAATTATCAAAAATAAATTATACATTAAAAAAAGAGTTAATATGTATACAATGTGGAAATATCATAAAATTAGCACCATGATCATTAAATAAGAAAATAGAAGTTCACATTACATTAGGAAAACATACTAAATTGATAACGCATTAATACAATAAAATATAGGGATAATTACACAAAAAAACTTCTATGGTTACACTCATTTGCAAAAAAAGTCCTAAAGGTTTAAGTTTCTGCAAATTAATGACTATGGTTTTGATTTATTAGCAAAAAGGAATATACAGCTAACACCGGTAAAAAAAAATGATGACATGATAAAGGCACTTTTGTCTTATTTTTTTATTTTAAAAAATATATAATTTAACACATTTTTTATTAGTTTTTATTCCATTCCCCTAATATTCCCCTTCATCCACATCCACATCCCTTCCCCATTTCTTCTTCTTCTTCTTTATCTCCTCCAACCTAACCACCGCCGCTGTTTCATTTCGAGCAACACCACTTCTCTTCCTGTTTCCTTGCTCTTCTCTCTTTCTAAACCAAACATCTCCTTTTTTTCATCTCTCCTAAAGTTAGCTACCATCTTCTATCATAGAACCAGCTGCCAAAAAATTTTCTTTGTTCGCCTCTATCGAGATGCGATAGCATCGAGGATGAGAACAATGGTGGTGATTTGGGAAGTTTTCAGATGAGGAAGCGGAGATGGAAGTTATAGAGCCATCATCAATCTTTGTAGAGCATAGGGGTAGCAAAGATGGAGGTGATAGAGCCACCACCAATTTTGGATTCGATATATAGTGGATGAAGTTCACTTTACTTTATTGGATTTTAGGTTTCATTTCTTTTGGATTTTGCATTTTAAATTTTGATCTTCCACTTTTATTTTCTAAGATTGATTGATTGATTAATGTAATTTTTTTGATATTATATGTACAGATCTGTCCATTTAATCTAAGATTAAGGTCTTTTAATTGTTTGTTGATGATTTTCTCTTTTTTCTAGTCCATTGTTGATATTGCTTCAATTTTTTTGTGTGTTTATTTCTTGGGAAAATTAGAAGAGAAAATGTAAATGCTTATGATATTCTTTGAGGATTCAAAGCATTTTGAAATTGAACTGAAGAAGAAGAAGTAGAAGCAAAAATAATAGTGATAAGAATGAAGATTTTATTGAACCCACTTCTACAGCTTCTTTGCTTTCCCTCTTTCTTCCACTTCAAGATGAATGAATACGTGTTAGTATATGTTTTCTAATTTCTCAAATAAATAATAATAGTTAGACAAAAGTGCCCCTTTCATCTCATCAATTTTTCATGGTGTTAGTCGGATTTTCCCTTTTTGCTAACGGATCAAAACCATAGTCATTAATTACAAAAAGCTAAATCTCTAGGACTTTTTATTAATTTGCAAATGAGTGTAACAACAAGAGTTTTTGCATAATTATCCCTAAAATATAAAATATACTCAAACACGCACACAATTTTTATTTTTAACTAAAAATATGGTTAGGCTAGCATGAACTTATATATTATAAATATATTATAATAAAATATTAAATAAAATATTAAACACTACACATGTCACAATGTTTCAATCATTTAAGAGATCGATGTTATAAGGGCTGAAGATTACAGAAATATGCATACTCGTTTATGTTAACATTTGGGGCTGAAGAGAGTGTTACCGACTGAGTTGTTGCTCTCATTCTACTCTGTACAATTTCAGTCTACCTTTGTATCATGAAGTTACGAACAAGTGGATCAAGAATTTTAGATTTATTTGCAATTAATATGGCATCTTCTTTGAGCTTCATTGTTGGTTCCTTAGCCTCAGATTCTCGGTTCTTGGCTTCTAATTCTCAGTTCCTAGCTCCAATTCTCATTCTTTCCACTACAAATTTTAGCTACAGATCTCATTTGACTTTTCTATCAATGCACACATTCTTTCATTTTGTTCTTCCCTCTTGTGCATAAATAACATGGTTCTAGCATCCATTGCCTCTTTCTTTTTTGCTTTCTTAACTTTGATTGGTCTTGTAGATGAACCTACACCATCAAAGCTTTGATTCAAATCAATAAAGAAATCAGATAAACTTGGCAAGTTTTGACTCGTAAATTCTCCAATCGGGTTATCAGGAGTCTAATTCTCTAATGATGTACATACATAC
This sequence comes from Euphorbia tirucalli, assembly GCA_039660915.1. NCBI lineage: Eukaryota > Viridiplantae > Streptophyta > Magnoliopsida > Malpighiales > Euphorbiaceae > Euphorbia > Euphorbia tirucalli. The sequence continues at coordinate 34,772,696 of CM077636.1, read as the reverse complement.
AAAGCCATATAAGCCCTGGCCTTCTTTCTTATAGTTTCGATGTTATCTTGAAATTTTACAAAATCTTTCATGACTTGCCAAACATGGTCATACTTGAATCCACCTTTTTACTGATTGTCTGTCATCATTAACATTTTGGTATGAGCCATTTACAAATCACGAAATAATATTAAAAATCATCCATCAAAATATAACATTAAAAGTTAATTATATCTTGTAAATAAATGTGACTTACAATATCTACATCTAATGCACCACTGGGGTTATTATTTTTTATTTTTCTAATGCAAGCCATCATCTTTTTCACATGCTTTTCTATTCGGCATGCATATGATCTCCAATTCTGGGCCTCCCATGTTGGTTATTTGCTTTCATTTTATATCCCTAATGTTCGTTTTCACATTTGTTCCTTGGTTTGGTTTTCACCTATGATTGGATCTTGAATGCTTTCTAAATAAGTCAAGCATAACAACACATCTTCAACAGCTTTGAAACCCGTTCCACAAGACATTTATATGAAATGAAGAATTCAGAAGTGTTTGAAATCTTAGATTAGAAGAATGAAGTGTGTGCATGGTTTATAGTCCAATTGTTCGTATTTATAGTGAGCTGCATGTTATGGTTCATCCCTATGTATCAAAATTTTCTCGTAGTGAAATCGGAATTGATTCATAATAGAAACCATGCCAAGAATGAATTACTTAGGTTAAGGAAGAATAAAATCAACCATAAAGTATATAAATTCATACCAATAGGCATCTCCAAATGGTAATCTCCAATCTCAATGGCTATAACTTTTGTCCCATTTTCTACTTGAAGGTCCACCTTGCTAGATCCTAGAACCCCTATTTTGCAGTCCTTACACATTACAAGAAATATGAGAATCACATCCAGTATCTAATACCCAAGATGTTGAAATAGTAAGGTTAATATCAATAATAAAGAAACTTAAAGTGGTTGCCTTGCCATTTCCTTGCTCTTCCATCAATTGAGGACACATTCTCTTTCAATGCCCTGGCTTCTTGCATTAGAAGTAGACATCCTCATATTGGGCCTTGGGTTAAGTGAGCGTGCTTGGGCTTGTTTGCCTTTAGGATTAGCCTTACCCTTTCCTTTACCCTTTAAGAGGAACATTCCCCTTATTTACCATCAACACTAGTTGAGTCTTCTTGAGGGATTATTCAGCCATTTTTACCATACCATGCAATTCGACTATACTCTGGTTCATGCCCTACATGTTGTAGTTCACGATGAACCCTCAAAAGACCAGGGAAGAGAAGCAAGAACGGAGTCAATAGCCAGCTTGCTTGGGACTAGCTTGCCTAGTAGGGATAATGTGTCAATATATCGCTTTATCTTGAGCACGTTGGCACTCACAGATGTGCCAATAGCCATTTTGCATGAGTTTAATGTTTTTGTCATCATGAACCTTTCATGACATGCTTGCTCCTAAAATATCTCCTTGAGATTGTTTAGAATAGTAATGCTTCCATCTCCATGAACTCCTTTTGTAGCTCAGGCACCATACTAGTAAGCATTAGGCAGGTGACATCCTTGTTATCCTTCCTAAATACCTCGTATTCCTCTACTGCCACTAGTGGCATTACGGTGTATATAGTGACCATAGTAAGTCCAGGAAGTTGGTACCAGAAAATTGTCCTTCTCAAAGCATGTCGTAGTGAGAAAATGTTTGATGGTGGTGTTGCCATTTTAAATCTACATAGAAAGTTAAAGGTTGGTTAATAAAAATGTCTTTTTGTTTTTTTCCCCTCAATTTGAATAGAAAACCCAATTTATGTTATTCGAGTTAGTGTCGTGTGTAAATGGGCCAAGATCCATATTTCACCAAGATTTAGTTAAACTGAGCTTGGACACCTAAGCCTTGATTATTCATGTAGGAATGTTCTCCAATCTCACCCTTGGGATTCTTGGTTTAATGGGCCTATTAAAACTTACTCATATATGCTTAGGGCTAGACAATGTCGTATTACCATGTTAAGTCAAACCACCAAAAGAATGTTTAAGCGTACCCTTAATCCTTTACAAGACATGGATACTCCAATGCATCGGGCTTTGGCACGGCCATATTGGGTAACCCACATCCCAACAAGGTTCAAATGGGAAAAGTACTTTTAGTGACTTAATATTTAGGAATTCATTAATTTTAATAGGCTTATATGCAAAATGTAACAGTGATACCTCATGGACCAAAATTGCAACCTATTACCTATATTAGTGCTCCACTCCAATAGGTTAGGCTTGTAGTTCTCCTTTTTTGCTCCATCGCGATTTGGGCTTAATTTCAATGATGGGCCTTGCTCATATTACAACTTTATAAAATAAAACACTAACTATCTATTTAAATAAAATGCAAAACAAGAAAGGAAACGACACGCAGACCGTATTTACCAAAGCCAAAAAGAAAATACAACACATCTTGAATAAAGACCCAATGATGTTCACAACATAAAATTTACCAAATAAACACATGATACAATTCATATCATATGCCCAAAAATGCATGAATTTAATCCAACCTTTCATGATCCAACATTGTTATAGGTTTAGGCCCCAAGCTTTGGCAATCCAATTGACTCCCAATGAATGGGTGATCATAAACCCGAATTTAGTTGTTCAAAGATTCGTGTGAAGAATCCACAAACCAATTTCCTTAATCCAATTAATTTATCCAAAATTAATCAATGTGTATGAATTAAATCACATAAGAAACCATGCACAACAAAACAGAAAAATAAACACATAAATTTTTAAACCTTTTAAAACCCATACTTTCTAGGCCCAAAACCATCAACCCGCCAAATCCAAAATGGTCCCAAAACCCATTGTTCCTAAAATAAAAAAAGGGACAACAATGAGGCATTGTGCTACACGTGGTAGTGGTGCCAAGTGGGCAATGCCCCTACCATGTGAAGCTCTGTGCGCCACGACCAATGCAGCCCCATACAATGCTGCTGCTGGCAGCAACAATTTTTTTTTTAAATCTAAAAATCAAAACTAAAATTTGGGGAAAATGGGATAAAATCCATAAACCAAAAAACTCAAAATTAATGATTAGGGTTCAATAAAAATCAATCAAAGCCAATTTAATCAAACATCAAGAACCAACTGTTTGGGTGCATCCCGATGTAAATCAAAATCTTCTCGTAATGAAAGCAGAATTGATTCACAATAAAAACCTGTGCCAGGAACAAACTACTTAGATTAGGGAAGAACAGACCCAACCATAAAGCATATAAATGTTGGGATTCATCCTCAAAAAATGAATCAAAACCAGCGAAAGCCATTTTCATTTTTCTCGAATCCGGATCCAGGAACTTATGTGGATGAAATAAAAAAACAAAATGAAATGGGAATCAAGAGATAAACTCTCACCTTTTTTGTCTCTTCTAGATGCTGCTGAAGAACCAAACTAGATTCCCTCCATGTTCACATACATGAACACTTTACAAAGCAACACCCATGCTAGCATCAGATCAAGAACAAAAGGGGGGGGGGGGCAAAATTTCAAGTATGAAATTAGGTTAAAGGTTTGGACTTTCTTAAGTGCATTTATATAGTGCATAAACCCTAGGTTTAATTAATTCACCATAGGTTAAAATTAATTTTCCAATTGATTTAATTTTATGTATATAAATTAAATCATGCCATATGATATAATTTATAACATGTTAATTAAATACAATTAGTCAATTAAAATTAACTGAATAATTAATTAGACTTAATGAAATAATATATATAAACCTATATATATATATATATATATATATATATATATATAAAATTTCCAACTAGGAGGCTATGGCTAGCCCACAATCTGGGATGAGGAAGAACCTAAAACTACCAGGAGGCTATGGCTAGCCCACAATCTGTGAATTGGCGTAAAGCCATAGAGGCAGAAATGCAATCTATGTACGATAACCAAGTTTGGAACTTGGTTGATCCACCTCCGGGTGCCAAGGTAATAGGTTGCAAGTGGTGCTATAAGCTAAAGGCCGACAACACCTTCAAGGGGCATCTGGTTGCGAAAGTTTTCAAACAAGTCCATGGAATAGACTATGATGAAACTTTCTCACCAGTAGCCATGCTCAAATCCATCAGGATCTTGCTAGCCATAGCCGCACGGTACGACTATGAAGTCTTGTAAATGGATGTCAAAACCGCTTTCCTTAATGGAAAGCTACTCGAGGATGTGTACATAACACAACCTGAGGGTTTTGTCGATCCAAAGTATCCGGGAAGGGTATGCAAACTTCAAAGGTCCATTTATGGACTGAAGCAAGCATCCCAAAGTTGGAATCTAAGATTCAATGAGGCCATAAAGGAATATGGCTTCATACAGAATCAAGATGAGCCTTGTGTGTATAAGAGGACTAATGGGAGCATTGTCACATTCTTGGTACTTTATGTGGACGACATCCTACTCATTGGAAGCGACATACCTACACTACAAGGGGTAAAGCTATAGCTGAGTAAGTGCTTCACAATGAAGGACTTAGGTGAAGCTGAGATGATCCTAGGGATCAGGATCTATAGGGATAGATCAAATCGGCTTCTGGGCCTAAGTCAGGCCTCGTACATAGACAAAGTTCTGAAAAGGTTCAGCATGGACCTAGCCAAGAAAGGTTTCTTACCAATGGGCCATGGGCTGAAACTTAGTAAGAAACACTGTCCTAAGACAAGGGAGGACAGGGAGAACATGAAATTGGTTCCATATGCTTCAGCTATAGGATCAATTATGTACTCCATGTCATGTACGAGACCTGATGTCGCTTTTGCACTGAGTATGACGAGCCGGCACCAGCAAGATCCCGGGGAGGATCACTGGAAGGCTGTTAAGGCGATCCTTAAGTACCTTAACCGGACTAAGGATAGCTTCTTAGTGTATGGTGGTCAGGAAGTACTGTCAGTTACTGGGTACACTCATGCAAGCTTCTAGACTGATCAGGATGAGTACCAGTCGCAGTCTGGGTATGTATTTTTGCTCAATGGTGGTGCTGTAAGCTGGAGGAGCTCAAAGCAGCCAACCATAGCGGACTCTACAATAGAACCTGAGTACATCGCTACATGTGATGCGGCTAAGGAAGCTGTGTGGATGAAGAAGTTTATCACTGAGTTGGGAGTAGTGCCAACTATCCAGGACCCAGTTGATATCTTCTGTGACAACAATGGGGCCGTTGCATAAGCTAAGGAGCCCCGGTCACATAAGAACACAAAGCACGTGCTCAGAAAGTTTCACCTCATACGGGAGATCGTGGAGAGAGGTGACATTGCATTGCACAGAGTGGACACCGAGGATAATGTCGCAGATCCTTTGACCAAGGTGCTGGCTCAGCCTAAGCACGAGGGTCATACTAGATCTATAGGGATTAGGCCCATACCTAGTTAGAACTAGTGTAAGTGGGAGATTGTTGGATATGCCCTAGTCCCGAGGCATTGGTCCTTGCATTTGTATCATACATTAATTGGATTCATGTATTATACTTATTTTTGTTATTAATAAAGGCATTAATTCATTTATTATATTTATCTTGTGCAATATATTAAATGAAGTATCCGATGGATATATCCATATCCATGATGACCAGTGTCATGCACTTGGCAGTAAGACCATGGATAGGGTAAATGATATGACCATAAATAGATCTGTAGTCTGTTCCAGTCATGGGAATGAATGGAACAAGAGACTATCATTAACCTAGTTGTATGGCGGTGTCTTACCGGTCATTGGACATGGAATGTCAACCAAGTTAATGGGTACATGCATAAGGGGGATTGTACTGGATAGATCCACTAAACTAGAAATCCACATGGTATAGTATCACAACTGATTCTCGTGTAGTACTTGTATGGATCCTTTGACCTGACCATATGATGGTGTTACATGTGAGGTCGCATACTTAGGGGTACGCCTAAAGGGCCTGTAATAGGGTGCCAAGTATGGGTACTTTCGGGGTATGTCACTTAGCATGGTAATGCTATGGATATGCAAAAGGGATTTGTCACTCAGTAGTCTACTGGGAAGATATCACCGGCCTCTTGATGAATGTGACTGATAAGAGTGTGGCCACACCCACACAAGTGGGAACTTGTTTGTGAGCTTCAGTGCATTCGGGATCAAGTTAATGTCCGACACAAAAGAGGCTGATCAATCCATGCCTCTGTGTTAGACACCGATATCAATGACATGGGATGTACAAGTTTAAACTACAGGGTTATGATAACTGTTAGACTGCCATCTCCATCTTAATTGGGGGCTGTAGTGGCTTGCTAGAGCCCAACTGCAGTCTGTGGGCCAAAGGCCCGCTGCCAATATAAAGATGGGCCCATGGGATCGTACACATAGAACGACTGAACACAGACTTAAGGAATCACATGTATACTTGGAGTATACACTGTGGAGAGAGAGGTATATATATATATATATATTAACCATATTATAAAGATCAATTGGATTGATCCTAATAATGAAATTAATATATTCAATTGCTCTTCGTAATTAATTGGATTAATTATGAGATTATTTCCTAGGTGGAAATATTCATATGCATAGGTTTACATATGATTTTATTTTGTCAGGATTTGATTTTAATTTGATGGATTAAATTAATTGGTCAAACCAATTTTAATTTAAATGTAAATAATATATTACTTGGTGTAATATATTAAATACATGGGTATATTAAAATTGGGCTTGAAATTAATTTAAACTAGAATAATTAAAATTAGATTGGGCCTGAATTAAAAGATGGAAGCCCACAAAAAATGAAAGGAGCCAAGCTGGGCCTAAATTCCCCTAGGGGAATTCGGCCACCCTAGGTATAAAAACCTAGGAAGAAAAATTTCAGCCTCCTTAAGCACTAGGAGCCACCATTGCCGAAATCCCCTACCCCTCTCTCCATTGTTCATGTTTTTCCAATGCTAGCACGGGTTGTGTTCGTTAGGCGTTCGTGTATGAGAACGAGGAGGAAATCTAATTTGATTTTTGCAGTCTTCATCCATCTCTAGAAAGAGATATTCCGTGTAAGAATATTTACTCTTTCTATTTCAATTTTATGTTTTACAACTTCCATTTCAATTGCTCCTGGGACTGGATTTGAGAAAATCATCGCGTTCTTCCGCTTTTATCGGGTGATTTCTGGTGAAAAATCCCAACAGGGTTTGAGAGCTTTTGGGTCCAAAATCTCCAAATGCAAGGGTTTTTGATGATCAGTTCTTCCCTTCCTTTTCTTTGTTTCTTTTCTTCTTTCCCTTTTCTCTCTTTTCTCTCTTTTCTCTCTTTCTTTTTCTCTGTTAAGGCCTCCCTACTTTTTCTTTGCTTTCTCTGCTTTTGGGGTATGGGTTGGCTCACCTGCCACGATCTACAGTCGTACGACTGTAGTTAAAGTCTTACGACTATACTTTTTTTTTTAAGAAGAGTGAAATTCTGGCACTTACAGCTGCCCCTCGCGTGATCAAATTCACCACCTGATCTTAGTCTAGGATAATTGATGTGAATTTGAGAAACGCAACTCAAAGCACCGTAGACACAGGAAAGAAGCCGCCGTTGAAATAAGCCGATATCGGGTCTACGTTACCCGAGGCAAAACTGAGGAAGAAATAAGCCGATATCGGGTCTAGGTTACCCGAGGCAAAACTGAGGAAGAAATAAGCTGATATCGGGTCTATGTTACCCGAGGCAAAGGAAAGATGGATTGATGGATTGGCCGATATCGGGTCTATGTTACCCGAGGCGAAGAAAAGATGGAAATATGGATTGGCCGATATCGGGTCTATGTTACCCGAGGCGAAGAAAAGATGGATTTTTGACGATTTGAAATCTTACTGGAATTGGATGGAATTGCAATGATAAGAGGTTCAAGGATCTGAAACCATGCTTGAACGTAATGGAGTTCAAGGGTTCAAGATCTGGCTTGAATGAAAAAGATGGTTCAAGGATTTGTAACCATGCTTGAACATGATGGAGTTCAAGGGTTCGAAATCTGGCTTAAATGAAAAAGATAGTTCAAGGATTTGTAACCATGCTTGAACGTGATGAAGTTCAAGGGTTCGAAATCTGGCTTGAATGAAAAAGATGGTTCAAGGATTTGTAACCATGCTTGAACGTGATGGAGTTCAAGGGTTCGAAATCTGGCTTGAACGAAATAAGGAGATGGCTTCAGGAATGATAATTTTGATGTTGGCTGGGGAATGAGTATTTATCCCTTGATTGATAATTTTGGAAACAAAAATTTTTGCCCCTTCGATCAGGGATAAATATGGCTTGATTGTTCTGCCCCTTGGGGACTTGATATGATGAGATTTGGGTTTGCGCTGATGCTTAAGGTCCAATGGATGCCCTAGTGTTGTGCCATCTCTACTTTGAGAGTGATCCTAGTTCGGAGTAGTCCGATGATAATGGTGGATACTTGCGCTTGGATTGGTTGTGATATGTATGTGCATATGAATTGTGCGTGTTTACTTTAAACATACGCACTTATGTGCAAATGCATGTATAGTTCTAACTGTATGTATGCATGCAACATATGGCGTATGCTTTGTTCTTAGTATCCGTGCGGGCCCGGAGATGGAATTCACGGCTTGTGGCTGGCCTCGATGGTAGCCTAGGTGACCTTACCCGATTGTCCTGACGTGTTTTCTAACCGACTGACTATTACGCTGATCTAGGTATTAGAGGAGTTGACCGTCTTGAGTGCCCTTCCACTTTGCCCTCTGCATACTCTGAAGCGTTGTCAGGCTCAGTGGATCAGGGTAATAGGTTGTGCCGACGGATGGTCCGTTTGATTGAGTAAGAAGATGAGAGTGAGACGTTGCATTTTCGTACCGCATAACAGGAGTTTCTGAGATATTGTCACGGGCTTGGATGCAATGTCCTACTGATGGATGTTTATATGTAATGGCATGGTATACGCAAGATGAACATCTGATTAGAAATCCAAACATACACAATATTGCAACGGTGACACCAGAATGAGTATAATAGGGAATGTGACATTGACTCTGACTTTATATATCACCTCTCTCCTATTGCTGACACGTCCTTTCGATTTTCCGTGTCAACAAGTTTTTTTTTTTTTTTTTGAGAAAGATTCTGTGATGGGCATTTTGTCTGCGTTGATCCCTTTCGCGACAGTTTGTCTTAGGACGGGAAAAATATACCTTGATATGTTCATTGCGACTCGTGAAGGTACTGTTGTCGATGATACCCAGTGGTTTGGTTTTTTACTTGCCCCTGATATTATAGGTTTGTGTTTGGGGAGTATATTGTAGGTTTGTGTTTGGGGAGTAAAGCACTTCTATAGACAAATTTTGCTACGCGATGTAACCCGTAAGTGAACATTGACATGCAATAACACAACAAATGCATATTGAACACCAAAGTTGAATATAAAACATTCATGACATAATGAATACGGATGCATTAGGAAAATCTAAAATGTGGCTCTGGTTTTAATTGATGCCCCTTCAAATTACCAATATGCCCTTCCGGTTTTGCATATTGGATAAAGAGTTTTTTTTTAAGGAATGAATGCCCGATCATTGGATAGAGTTGTTAGAGATTGTGCCCTAAGCCAATGTTGGATTATGTAAACAATCTTCTTAAGTCATTAATAAAGACTTATTTTATCATATATATTTGTATGTTAGTATTTATGATAATGTATCCATGAATTAATTGTGTAATTCTAAATTTCCCTAGTCGATTGTTATTATGGGAATAATAACAAACTAAGACTAGTGTGAGTGATAATGGATATTCATAAGATGAATATAGTGTATACAGATACAGATTATACTCACGGGCAATGTGTTAGAGAACATGTTGCTGGAGACCCACTATAAGATCAAGTTCATGGTCACGTGTCACAACTGATCTTGATTATAGTAGTGTCATCTGCTGATTCCTTTGACCTGAGGTCACCATGGATTCCGGGATGAACTCATGTTGTGCTTTGACGCAGTCAAACGCTGCTTGTAACAGAGTAGTTATAAAGGCTGTTGTTGGGTGCAATATGACTCATGCTTAGGGATGTGAGTGACAGATATGGGATTTTGTCCCTCTCTAACAAGAGAGCGATATCACTGGGCCCCTCGATAAGTAAGACTGTTAAATGCATGGCCGTGCTCAAATAATTGATAAGAGTATCAATTGATTTGTCTGAACAGTTTACTTTGAGATCGAGAAAGCATATGATTAATTATATAAGATTGACAAGTGTACCATGTCTTATAATTAATCTTGATATCAAAGAGACAAAAGGGAATATGACATTCTATAAATAGGTATTGGATCATTCCAATCATATTAATTGGGTAGTCGTAATGGCTTGCTAGAGTCCGCTTGTGACCTATAAGGACATTATGGTAATTTCCTTATTGCCAATTAATATGATCCTATGGGGTCACACACAAGAGCAAAATGAAGTTCATCTTATCGGGTATAAATTATTATTGGATAATAATTTATGAATGAGAAAGAGAATAAATATATATAGTGATATATATTTATGTATGTATATATAAATATTAATGTGATTAATATTGCATAAAGTATGCTACATATTATAATTAAATTATATGTAGATATAATTAATTATAATATTATATATACATATATGTATTATGGAGAATTGATTTGATTTAATGTTAATTGAGAATTAGTATTAAATTGTGTGGGTTAATATATAATTATAACTAATAGGTGTATTAGGTTATAATTATAATTAACTATTTAGGTTAATTATTTAAGGAAATAATTGACCTAAACCTAACACAACTCTACACTCCTAACACACCAAGGATTCGGCCACCACACCAACACAAGGGGGCAGCCGAAATTCCTAGCTAAGAACACATAGAAAATTTTGATTTTCTGCCTCTCTCTCTCGTTCGAAGAATCGTTCTCCAATCCCGGCGCTAGCACGCGGTGAATCAATTGCTCCGTGTGGATCAACCGTAGAGGGAAGCTAATTTGGTTCCTTTGATTCAAATCCTATAAGAACTAAGAGGTAATTGTTTAACCCTTCCTTCCAATTCAATGCAATATACATGGATCCTTGGCGGGGATTAATCCTTTTCTTTCCGCTGCGTATTTTGTTTTGGTGATTAATCCCCAACAAGAGTTGCCATTGTGGACGGACAACCTAGGATGAATTCAATTAACCACTGGATTCTCCTGCGGTCGGATGCCGTATTCATATTTCCAATTCATCCCAGATTCCAGTTCAGGCATAGTTTCGGAAGACTGAATCCTTGCAATGGTTGGTAAATGCAACTTTCCCTTTGAATATGAGCACAACAGACTTTGTAAGCTTTCCTGTTGACAGTATCGTCCCCTTCATGATTGTTGAAAGCTCTGTAAAATCAAGTTGCTCCAACACAGTTGGTGAAGTTCACAAGTGCATAACCAAAATTTCCTCCTGTCTTGAAATCCATAGGCAAATAGCGGAAATCATAAGCGGACTTCCCTTTGGACTTATTCTTGTTTTCCTCCAGACAATGCTTGTCCAGAATTTGCAGCAGATTATGTCTTGGAAACTGATTTGGTAGATTTCTGATCATCAGGCTTGTTTTTCCACCAAGATTAACTTCAATCTCTTTTTTATTCAGCTTGGTCTCTTCAATAGTCAATTTCTCGAGCAACCACTGTTGTTCCTTTTCACCTACAGAAACTATTTTCTTCTTACTCTGGAATCTCGGAGCTATATATTTCATTTTCCCCCTTTTTTCAGCATTATTGAACTCATTTGAAGCAAACTCATATCCAAATCCTCTATCTATCATCAAATCAAAACCCTTCCCACTGTCTAAGGGTACAAAATAATTAGTCTGGGAGTTTAGATTGAAGAGAAATGGCATGGGATTAAATGGGTATCCCCAATTCGGTACAGGTTGATGATAAATGAAGACAGATTGAAACGGCGCCATAACCATCTGCTCCGATGCCCTTCTGCTGATGAGATGATGCGGAAAAATACAATATGGAGCAGCATTGGGGTTCAACTTCTTGTTAGAAGCCATTGAAAGAATTGGTTCAAGTTCTAGAGAGAAGATGGAAGATAGAAGATGAAAGTGAAGGAAAGACAATAAAGGGAAGACAAAGGTGTTGAAGGCAAAGGGAGAAGACAGAGAGGAGAATGAAAAGGGAACTGCTTTAGGTAAAGACACCGATCTTCTTTGTCACCGCGCGAAGTTAACTTTTCAGAACAGGAAAAAATGCACTTATCTCCATTGTCTCAACTCATTGACCCCGGCATTTCATGCAATAGGTGGGCCGCCCCCAGATTCACCAGGCACTCAACAGAGTTTAACTTTATGATTGAAAAGAGTGCAACTTTAGACCAGGAGCAGAAATTTGACTGTAAGAGAGAGCTGAGGTCTTCCATCAGTGCTTTTTTTATTTTAAAAAAAAGCTAAATCCAAACCACAGCCATCTGTTGATTTTCCCGCTGCATTCGAATCCATATATGTCATGCGTATTTGATATGTCTTTCTGGATGAACAATGCATGTGTAATGTCATATGCACATGAATGCCACACAAACAGGACTATATATGCACTAGAACCAATGTCTACTTCAGAGTTTTAGAACGTGGTGGGTGGCGAAGGTCATTCGGATTTCTTGGGGTTTGTGCTTTTGATGGGTTTGTGCTTTTGATGTGAGACGCTTTTTCGAGCATGAATTAGGCTCAAAGGTTCATTTTGGGGGTCGGCTTTGAAATTTAGCAATGATCTCTGGCTTAGAATGATTTGGATGTATTGTGGGCTATTCAAGTTGAAATCTTTAGGGCAAGACCAACAGTATTTTGGATCATGGTTTGTAGGGATCACTGATCTAGGTTGGCAATTGATTCGACGGAAATGATGCCATCCCATTATTTGCTTGGCAGACCCTTTTTTTTAAAAAAAAGAAAAGGGCTAAACTGAAGTCAGGTTCACTTTTAAATTCCCTGGAAGACTCAGAGTGATGTCATGCATCTTAATATTGTGCGTGATGGACATGTCGTTTCAGATGATCAAATGCATGCTTAATGCCATATGTTGGGATTTTTCACTGGAAATCACCCGATAAAAGCAGAAAAACGCGGTGATTTCCTCAAATCCAGTCCCAGGAGCAATTGAAATGGAAATTGAAAAACTTAAAATAAATAGAAAGAGATTAATTCTCTTACCAGAAAATCTCTTTCAAGAGATGGATGATGACTGCAGAATTCAAAGCAGAATCCCTCCTTGTTCACGTACACGAACGCCTAACGAATGCAACCCGTGCTAGCGTCGGAAAAACGAAACAATGGAGAGAGAAGGGGGCTAGGAATTTCGGCAACTATGCTTGTGTTAGGGTTGGCCGAAATTTCTAACCCTAGGTATTTATACCTAGGGTGGCCGAATTCCCTTAGGGAAATTCAGGCCCACCTTGGCTCCTTTCTATTCTGTGCGGGCTTCCATGCTTTAATTTAGGCCCAGTCTAATTTTAATTGTTCTGGTTTAAATTAATTTCAAGCCCAATTTTAATATACCCATGTATTTAATATATTACACCAAGTAATATATTATTTACATTTAAATTAAAATTAGTTTGATCAATTAATCTAATCCATCAAATTAAAATTAAATCTTCCCAAAATAAAATCATATGTAAACCTATACATATGAATATTTCCACCTAGGAAATAATCTCATAATTAATCCAATTAATTATGAAGAGCCAATCGAACATATATATATTAATTTTATTACTAGGATCAATCCAATTGATCTTTATAATATAATTAATATATATACACCTCTCTTTCCATAGTGTATACTCCAAGTATACATGTGATTCCTTAAGTCTGCATTCAGTCGTTCTATGTGTACGATCCTATGGGCCCATCTTTATGTTGGCAGTGGGCCTTTGGCCCGCAGACTGCAGTTGGGCTCTAGCAAGCCACTGCAGCCCCCAATTAAGATGGAGATGGCAGTCTAACTGTTATCATAACCCTGTAGTTTAAACTTGTACATCCCATGTCATTGATATCGGTGTCCAACACAGAGGTATGGATTGATCACCCTCTTTTGTGTCCGGACATTAACTTGATCCCGAATGTACTGATGCTCACAAACAAGTTCCAACTTGTTTGGGTGTGCCCACACTCTTATCAGTCACACTCATCAAGAGGCCGGTGATATCTTCTCAGTGGGCTACTGAGTGACAAATCCCTTCTGCATATCCATAGTATTACCATGCTCAGTGACATACCCGAAAGTACCCATACTTGGCACCCTATTACAGGCCCTTTATGCGTACCCCTAAGCATGTGACTTCACATGTAACACCATCATATGGTCAGGTCAAAGGATCCATACAAGTACTACACGAGAATCCATTGTGATACTATACCATGTGGATTACTCGTTTAGTGGATCTATCCAGTACCATGCTTCCAGGCATGTACCCATTAACTTAGTTGACATTCCATGTCCAATGACCGGTAAGACACCTCCATACAACTAGGTTAATAATAGTCTATCGTTCCATTCATTCCCATGACTGGAACAGACTACGGATCTATTTATGGTCATATCGTTTACCCTATCCATGGTCTTACTGCCAAGTGCATGACACTTGTCATCATGGATATAGATATGTCCATTGGATACTTCATTTAATATATTGCACAAGATTAATATAATAAATGAATTGATGCCTTTATTAATAACACAAATGAGTATAATACATAAATCCAATGAATGTACAATACAAATACAAGGACCAATGCCTCGGGACTAGGGCATTTCCAACAATATATACATGTAATCACCACATAAGTAAGAAAATAACAAGATGCATTGCATTCAAAATGAGTTCAGTACACTTTACAAACAAAATGAGTTCCCTACGGGAAGGAGCCTCTAAAGGTATTGATCTCACAGCGTCCGACTATCCCTTATCCGGTCACTGCCCTAGCTTCAATGTCACTGCCCCACTTTCATCAAATCAGGCTTAGGAGTTCTTCATCATATTCCTCTACCCGGGAGGTTTGAGGAATTTCCTTGCCAGTCTCCCTACTAGCCCCCAGTCGCTCATCAATAGCGGGTGGCACCTTTAACCTCCCCTCATCAACTAACTTCTGGATCTCCTTCCTTAAAATATAGCAGACATTGGTTTGGTGACCTGTCATTACATGATAGGTGCAGAAGTTGTTCTTTTGATCTGATGCCGACTCCACATATGGCTTGATGCTCTGCAGTAGCCCCACTTTTCTACATTTGGCAAATAATCGACTCAGTGAGAAAGGCCACGGGGATATGCCCTTTCTGTCACCCTTAGGGAGTGGACTCCTGTTTGGTCGCAGAACAAGGTCAGTGTTGGCTTTGAGGGGGGCCTTTGATTCTGCTTCACCGGTCAGCCCTCTTATTACTCCCTCAAGCTTAATCACATGTGCCTCTAATTCAGAGCACCTTGTTGTCAGCTTTTCCACCTTGTCCAGGTCACCTCCTAGCATTTCCTTCAACATTGTCACCGCCTCATCCCTGACCATCTTTCGAAATCGTGATGAAGCAACATAATCATCCACGACATCTGTTATGGTGTTGAAGTTCATTGGGCCAGCCATTCTCGAGATTCCTTCCCCTTCTGTCCTAATAAAAACACCTGTTAGCATTGACTGGGACATGCGCACAGAGGATACCAAGTCAAGGGATGATGTAGGTATGAAGGTGTGATGTGATGCATGCGTGTATGAATGATGATGTCATATGATGCCATGTCATGTTATGCAATCCTAAGCTAGTCAAGTGCACACAAAACCAAGAATGGATACATGCAAGATGCCGTGAATGCTGTTGATGAAGATATGCGCTGAAGTAGAGTGTGGCATATATATATACACCAGATGGATAAAATGACACGCAAGGTGTCAATGGATCGAAGCAAGATGATACTTTCGAAGGGCTTATGTGTAGAGCGTATCTTACATGGGAGGAGAATTAATATTTGAAGCGATACATGTAGAGCGGAGCTTACACGGGGAGGAAGTGTAGAGTTTGATGCGGTACGTGAAGAGCTGGTCTTGCAAGGGAAGATATTTGGAGTGATGCATGTAGAGCTTGTCTTACACGGGGAGGAAGTGTGCAGAGCTTATCTTGCACAGAAAGATATTTTGGAACGATACGTGTAAAGCTTGTCTTACACGGGGAGGAAGGGTAGAGTTTGATGCGGTACGTGCAGAGCTCGTCTTGCACGGGAAGATATTTGGAACGGTACGTGTAGAGCTTGTCTTACATGGGGAGGAAGTGTGCAGAGCTTGTCTTGCACAGAAAGATACTTTGGAACGATACGTGTAGAGCTGGTCTTACACGGGGAGGATGGGTAAAGTTTGATGCGGTACGTGCAAAGCTTGTCTTGCATGGGAAGATATTTGGAGCGATACATGTAGAGCTTGTCTTACACGGGGAGGAAGTGTGCAGAGCTTGTCTTTGCACAGAAAGATATTTTGGAACGATACGTGTAGAGCTTGTCTTACACGGGGAGGAAGGGTAGAGTTTGATGCAGTACGTGTAGAGCTCGTCTTGCATGGGAAGATATTTGGAACGGTACGTGTAGAGCTTGTCTTACACGGGGAGGAAGTTTGCAGAGCTTGTCTTACACAGAAAGATATTTTGGAACGATACGTGTAGAGTTTGTCTTACATAGGGAGGAAGGGTAGAGTTTGATGCGGTACGTGCAGAGCTCATCTTGCATGGGAAGATTTGGAGTGGTGCGTGTAGAGCTTGTCTTACACGGGGAGGAAGTGTGCAGAGTTTGTCTTGCACAGAAAAATATTTTGGAGCGATACGTGTAGAGCGTGTCTTACACGGGGAGGAAGTGTAGAGTTTGATTCGGTACGTGCAGAGCTCATCTTGCATGGGAAGATACTTGGAACGGTACGTGTAGAGCTGGCCTTACACGAGAAGATATTTTGGAGTGATACGTGTAGAGCTTGTCTTACATGGGGAGGAAGTGTGCAGAGCTTGTCTTGCACAGGAAGATATTTTGGAGTGATACGTGTAGAGCTTGTCTTACACGGGGGGGAAGTGTGCAGAGCTTGTCTTGCACAGGAAGATATTTTGGAGTGATATGTGTAGAGCTTGTCTTACACGGGGAGGAAGGGTAGAGTTTGATGCGGTATGTACAGAGCTCGTCTTGCACGGGAAGAAATTTGGAACGGTACGTGTAGAGCTGGTCTTACACGAGAAGATATTTTGGAACGATACGTGTAGAGCTTGTCTTACACGGGGAGGAAGTGTCGAGTTTGATGCGGTACATGTAAAGCTTGTCTTGCACGGGAAGAGATTTTGGTATTTGGGTAAACGTGACACAAGGATAAGGTTTCGAATGATTATGGAAGACCTAAGGGGCTTGATGGAATTTCTAGCATTTTTGGAACACTTAAATGACTTAGTGCATGCAGTAAAGCACTTGGTGCTTGTGGAGTGCTTGAATGTTGTGGAGTACTTGAATGTTTGATGGATGAATGAGATGTACATTGTGAGATAATGAGGATGATCCCTTTGTTTTTTTATTCTTTCTTCTTTTTTTTTCTTTTTTTTTTATTTTGGACATTCCAAGTGCGCCCAATGCTATGCAAAAATGCCATGTGTGGACTGCCACACGGATCAAAAGCTCGACGCCTTTGGGGTGCCTAATGAATTTCGTGAAATGGTCGCGTGTGTACTGACACATGGATGAAGTTTGAAGTTTTGTAGGTCTATAAGATGATATGAAATGGTCACATGGGACCGTCCCATGGACAGAGTTCTAATGCTTTTGAGCATATGAAATGAAATGATGTTATGAGAGAGTCGCATATGGCAGGGACACGGACAGAGATTCGGCGTTCAGGGGACACCTTTTATGATTTGGGATGTTATGAAATGCCCCTACATTTGTACTAACCCGGCACTCGGGGAGCGCCTTGAATGATGTAGTAATGTCATGAAGTAACTCGATGTGGATCACAGTATTATATGATGTTTGTGATAAGTGAGTATGATGTCATGAGATGCATCGTGTGGATTGTCACACTAAAATATACCTAAGACCATTGTGGTCTGTATTTGAAAGAAATGATTTGGTGGAATGGCCGAATGCAATCCAATGCATTTGGCGGAACACTGGTATTTTGGGATACCCGATATATGATGGAATGATATGATCGTGGTGGGCGTCCTTGGAATGCCCCTAATTTAATTTAGGTGATATGTCGTGAATGCTTATGAAGCACACAATGCAAATGGCTGCACAAAAACATGGTTAGGATGTATGACACACATAATGATGTTATGTATGCTACGTGAAAAATGCTAATCACACAAATTTAATGTTATGGCTGAAAAAGAAAGGGTTAGTATGAATGGCAAACAGATGATTTAATGATTTCACATGAAAATAAAATGCACGTGGCTGCATAAAAATGTGGGTTAATATTCACACAAAAATGTTTTATGTACGGAAAATGTTGAATCTGTATGGAAAATGGTGACTATGGTATGTTATGCACTGTAGATAACGATGGTGATGTGTCACGGGATAGTGAAAAACACATAGTACACAAAACGAATTCTTCCAACCTTATTTCTCCAATCGTGGTCAGTCTCAAAAATTTCTAACCGAGTCTTAGGTGGGTTTCTCTTCGATCATCAACCAGGGATGATGAAGGCGCGATTTATATTAATTTATTCACACAATTATTTTGGTATCCTAAGGGAATCCAACTAGGCTACCTATATGAGTTCGGTCCAAGTTGGGTTAAAAGTCAAGGTTCCCATAGCAAAATATACTCCTCACTTCTCCCCACTCAAGGGTCCGAACGAAGGGGTTCGTACGAGGCTATGAGTGGTGTTTCGTATCCGTGCCCCTAAGACCATGAGGAACAGAGGCAACACTTCAACAATCCACCGGGCTATAAATGGATACTAAATCTAATGCAAGAATGTCTAGCTAATAATGTGAAACGAAATACCAATCGAGAATCATCCACCTTATTTTAATTAGACACTTTTCAGGGCTTGTCAAATTCTTTTAAGTTTTTAAGAAAACTTTTTAAGAAATCCCCAGCAGAGTCGCCACTGTGAGCGGACGACGTTTTCGACGGAACGCGAGACTCCCTTTCGGAATGGGCGCCTCGATCTCGGGTGGGCCCCTCCCTCACGTGGGGTTTTTATAAAGGGAAAATCGGTTTTGAAAATAAATGGAATTAATGCATAAAAGAACCGAGACCTAAGCCTCGATAAATATTGTAGAGTCGCCACCTGGCTCAGCTTAACTGGGAAATTTATAATGCAGCTGAACCGGACGAACGGCAGCTACACTATCCAGAGATTCAGGCCCAGACAAGTCCTTTATTTCGTGTCTGATTAAAATAAATATTGGTCAATGTTCAAAGATGGTATTTCAAATTCTAAAGGTCAATTTTATTGAAATAAATAGACATACAGCGCGCATACAGGTTAAGGTAAAATAGTAAAAGATTAAATTATTACAACCAGATCGAATAAAAGATAAAAAATCTCGCCTCACTTTTACAAGCGCCTAGGATACACGAGAATCTAGAAAAATACAATCGCCTAGGATACACGATTTAATCTATTAAATTACATCCAAAATAAAAATAAAAATAAAAGAAATTAAAACCTGCAAAACAAAGGTTAGTACAATATATAGCACGCCATAAGTTCGACTCAAATAGACAGAAATGGGAAATTAGGAATTGGGGGCATACATTGAGGGGATAACCGGGTTGGCTCGGCTAGCCAGCCTGGTTAGACCTGGAAAACGTTTTGAAACGTCCCTGTATTTTTGGTTTTATGGGAAAATCATTTTGAAAACAATTTTTCCGGTTTACATGCATTTCTACATGTGAGGTAGGTCGGTTTTCGGGGGAACTGGGTCTTTGTCGTGGAATTATTCTAAATGCAATTTTATTGGAAATTGAATCTAGGGTCGTGAATGCACACAACAAAATTCATTTTGATGATTTTTGGGGTTTTCTGAATTTTTTGGGATTTTTGGAAATTTTTAGGGCTTAAAACGGAAATTCTAGTTCTGGAAGTCACGTTACAGTCATGTGACTGTAACTACAATCATGCGACTATAACTACAGTCGTACGACTGAAATTACAGTCGTGCGACTGTAACCGTTCCAAAATCATAATCTCGCCAAAATCTTATTTGAAGCAGACTGGAAAGAAAATCACCTGGAAATCAAAAACACTCGTACGACTGTAACTACAGTCGTACGACTATTCATCAAACACAAGAACAGTCGCATGACTGTTCTTGATTTCCAGAAATGGAAAACGCAGAAAATGGATAGAAATGGCACAAACCGCACCAATCACCCAGAAAGCTTGTAAAAGAGAAGGGAAAAGGGGTGTTTACCTCTTTGACATGCGTCCACCGTAGGATTGACCCCTGGCTTCTCTCCAATCTACTAAAATCTAGACTTTTTTCCTTGAGTTTGGGTTTGAGAGCTTTTGGGTCCAAAATCTCCAAATTCAAGGGTTTCTGATGATCAGTTCTTCCCTTCCTCTTCTTTGTTTCTTTTCTTCTTTCCCTTTTCTCTCTTTTCTCCCTTTTCTCTCTTTCTTTTTCTCTGTTCCGGCCTCCCCACTTTTTCTTTGCTTTCTATGCTTTTGGGGTATGGGTTGGCTCACCTGCCACGATCAACAGTCGTACGACTGTAGTTTAATTACAGTCGTACGACTGTAGTTAAAGTCGTACGACTATACTCTTTTTTTTTTTAGAAGAGTGAAATTCCGGTGCTTACACCAACTTATTCGGGTATGACCATACACCTATCAATCCCACTCATCAAGTGGCCAGTGATGTCATCTCAGGAGACGTTGAGTGGCAATTTAGTCAACTTACATCAACATCAACATGTTCACCAGCCCACCCAACATGCCCATACTTGGCACCCTGTTACGGGCCCGTTAGGCGTATATCAAAGTGTATGAGCTCCCATGTCATGTTATAGTGAAATCGAGTCTAAGGACATTATCAAGAACTACTTAAGAAACACCTATGACGATCGGACCATGAGGTGTTCTTGAGGTGGATCGGTCCAGTACCATGTAACTTAACATGTACCAATATACTTGACTGACATCCTATGTCCAATGGTTAGTGAGACACTGCCATCCAGTTAAGTACATGCTAGTCTTTGGATCTATTCATTCCTATGATTAGAAAAGACCCGAGACAACTCTATGATTATAGCTTTAACACTACTCAAGTTCTCAAGAGCTAATGACCTACATTAGTTAACATGAGTATGGCTATAATCGATGGACACTCTATTTATTAAATTGCACAAGAAACAAATAAATAGATTAAATGCCTTTATATATAACACAATGTATAATACAAAATATATGCGTACAATGTATATACAATCAATAACCAACGCCTTCAAACAAGGGCACACCAACAATCTCCTACTTACACTAGTGTCAACTAGGCATTGCCCTAATCCCTATAGATCTAGTATGACCCTCATGTTGTGTCTGTGGCATCGCCTTGGTCAATAGATCAGCGACATTATTCCTGGTGTCTACTCTCTGTAATGAAATATCACCTCTATCCATGATCTCTAGAATGAGCTGAAACTTCCTGAGCACATGTTTGGACCTTTTGTGCGACCGAGACTCCTTAGCTTATGCGATGGCCTTGATGTTGTCACAGAAGACATCCATTGGGTCTAAATAGATGGAACTACTCCTAACTCAGTGATGAACTTCCTTATCCAAACAGCTTCCTTTATAGCTTCGCATGCAACAATGTACTCAGCTTATGTTGTAGAATCGGCAATAATTGGCTACTTGGAACTCTTCCAACTAATGGCACCGCCATTCAGTAAAAAGACATAACTAGATTGTGACTAGTTTTCATCCTCATCACTCTCGAAGCTTGCATCAGTGTACCCTGTCACTGATAGCTCTTCTTGACTTCTATATACTAAGAAGCTATCCTTATTCTGGTTAAGGTACTTAAGGATTCCTTTGACAGCTGTCCAGTGATCCTCCCTGAGATTTGACTAATATCGGCTCATCATACTTATTGCAAATGCGAGATCTAGTCTTGTACATAACATGGAGTACATGATTGATCCTATAACTAAAGCATATAGGATCAATTATATCTTCTCCTGGTTCTCCTTTGTCTTAGGACCAAGTTTCTTACTTAGTTTCAGGCTATGGCACATGGGTAAGAAACCTTTCTTAGCCTTATCCATGCCAAACCTTTTCAAAACCTTGTCTATGTACGAGTGTAACACCCGAGATATGATCGTCTGTCCCCACAAACCAACACGTGTCTTTCCAGCATGCTTTGTCCTCACTCACATGCTTCCTAGAAATTTCTTCCCAGGAAGTCACCCATCCTGAAATTTCCCCAAGTCAAGCACGCTTAACTTTGAAGTTACTTCGGAATGGGCTACCGAAAAGAAGATGCATCTTATTGGTATAGGTAGTACCTATCAAATCTCTTATGCCCTTTCCCAACTATACCGTCCCATACCAGTACAGTATCGAAATCTAGCCTTTCTTAACTATACCGTCCCATACCAGTATAGTCTCGAAACCCTCTCTTTCCGATATAAGATTCGGTTCATTCCTACCCCCATCGAGATCCTTTAGGGCTGCTCCTTGCTCAGGTTTCTTTACCCCAGCGCCACCCCTCACTGGGCCGCTCCTTGCTCAGGCCATCCACCCCGGCGCCACCCCTCTTAGGACCGGGTCATTACAGGCCCACCAGCTTCCGCTTGGTTCGTCCTTGAACCACACCGTAGTAGGAGAGGGCTGGCTCTGATACCAACTTGTAACACCCGGGATCTGATCGTCTGTCCCCACAAACCAACACGTGTCTTTCCAGCATGCTTTGTCCACACTCATATGCTTCCTGGAAATTTCTTCCCAGGATGTCACCCATCTTGAAATTTCCCTAAGTCAAGCACGCTTAACATTGAAATTACTTCGGAATGGGCTACCGAAAGGAAGATGCATCTTGTTGGTATAGGTAGTACCTATCAAATCTCTTATTCCCTTTCCCAACTGTACCGTTGTAAGTGCCGGAAATTTCTATGGTCATACGACTGTAATATCGAAAAAGTTGCAGGAGCCCATACCTCTGCAGCAGAAAATGGAGGAGAAAGGGTGGCACAATTAATGCGCCGGGATGGACAGCAAGCAACCAGAAAAGCAGGATAAAAGGAAGGGAAAGAGTGGAGAGAGGGGATTCTTGAATTCTAGTGAAAAGAATTAGAGAGAGAAAGAAGAAAAGAGAAAGGGAAAAGGAAGAAGTAAAAAAACCATAAAACTCATCTTTTCCTCTTCTATTTTCTTTTAATTCTCGGAATTAGGATTAAAAACTTTTAGAAATCCCTAGGTTAATCAATTAACTTCACAATCAAATCAAAAATCTGGACTTAAATCATCAGAATCCCTTACATTTTGGATTTTTGGACATAAAGCCCTTAACTTCAATTTCAAAGAAAAAGTGCGAATTCGTTTGGATTGGAGCGACGCCAGGGGTCGAATCGACTTGGATTAGCTTCTAAGAAGGTAGACACTTCTTTTCCTTACACTTTTTCAAGCTTTTTGGGTGATTGGTGTGGTTTGTGCCATTTCTATCCATTTTCCGTGTTTTCCGTTTCTAGAAATCAAGAACAGTCGTGTGACTGTTCTTGAGTTCGATGAACAGTCGTACGACTGTAGTTACAGTCGTATGAGTGTTCTTGATTTCTAGCATTTTCTTTCCACTTTTCTTCAAATAAAATTTTGGCGAAATCCTGAGTCTGGAGTGTTTACAGTCGCAAGACTGTAATTTACAGTCGTACGACTGTAGTTATAGTCGCACGACTGTAACATGGATTCCAGAACCAGAATTTCCGTTTTAATCCCCAGAAATTTCCAAAAACCCATAAAAATTCAGAAAACCCCAAAAATCATCAAAATGAATTTTGTTGTGTGTATTCACGACCATAGATTTAATTTTCAGTAAAATTGCATTTAGAACAATTCAACGACGGAGACTCGGTTCTCCCGAAAACCGACCCACTTAATATATAAAAATGCATGTAAACCGGCAAAATTGTTTTCAAAAATGATTTTCCCACAAAACCAAAAATACAGGGACGTTTCAAAAATGTTTTCCAGGTCTAACCGGGCCAGCTAGCCGAGCCGATCTGGTTATCCCCTAAATGCATTGCCCCAATTCTTAATTTTCCAATTCTGTCTATTTGAGTCCAACTTGTGGTGTGCCGTATAAATTGTTTTAACCTTTGTTTTGCAGCTTTTATTTTATTTTAATTTTCATTTTACTTGTATTTTAATAGAATTAATCGTATATTTAGGCGGTGGTAAATATTTTTAGATTCTCGTGTATTCTAGGTGATTGTATAAGTGAAGTGAGAGTTTTTATTTTTTCATTCGATTTGGTTGTAAGCCAACTAATATTTATTTCTTTTCTTTATTTTTGTGTTGTATATTTGTATACGCGCTGTATGCCTTTTATAGTCAATAAAATTGTCTTTAGATTTTAAAATACCATTTGAGAACATTGGCAATATTTACTTTAATTAGACACGAAATAAGGGACTTGTCCGGATCCAAATCTCTTGATAGTGTAGCGACCTTTCGTCCGGTTCAGCTGCATTATAAATTTCCCGGTTGAGCTGAGCCGGGTGGCGACTCTACAATATCCATCGAGACTTAGGTCTCGGTTCTTTTATGTATTAATTCTATTTATTTGCCAAAACTGATTTTCCATTTATAAAAACCCCACGCGAGAGAGGGGCCCGCATGAGCTCATGGCGACCCTTCCAAAAGGGAGTCTCGCGTCCCGTCGAAAATGTCGTCCGCTCACAACCGTCCCATACCAGTATAGTCTCGAAATCTAGCCTTTCTTAACTATACCGTCCCATGCCAGTATAGTCTTGAAACCCTCTCTTTCAGATATAGATTCGGTTCATTCTTGCCCCTATCGACATCCTTCAGGGCCGCTTCTTGCTCAGGTTTCTCTACCCTGACTCCACCCCTCACTGGGCCGCTCCTTGCTCAGGCCATCCACCCCCGCGCCACCCCTCTTAGGACCAGGTCGTTACAACGAGGTATAACTTAGGCCTAGAAGCCGATTAGATCTATCCCTATAGACCCTGATCATTAAGATCATCTTAGCTTCACCTAAGTCCTTCATTGCGAAGCACTTACTTAACCACTGCTTTACCCCTTGCAATGTTGGTATGCCGCTTCCAATAAGAAGGATGTCATCCACGTATAGGACTAGGAAGGTAGCAACACTCCCACTAACGATCTTGTACACACAGGGCTCATCTTGACTCTGTAAGAAGCCATATTCCTTTATAGCTGTCATATACACATCCTTGAATAGCTTTCTAATTCAGGAAAGCGGTCTTAACATCCATCTACCATATCTCATAGTCACCTATTTCTTCTCGATTTAAAATATATTCAATAGTTTATATTAATGTCTTTTATATTTTCTACGGTTGATTTTATCTTTATTATTTAGCCAATGCTCAAACACGACATGCAATACTGAAAACGATAAATAAATTCTGAAAGCAGTAAATAAATTCAGAAAATTTAAAATATACAAACCGATCAAATGACTACCCTAGGGGATTCAATTATGTCAAAAGGGATTCGGGGTACAAATTATGCTTATATACTTATATCAAAAAATAGAAAGCTAAACATACATCTATCCTAACATACATCTACCTACAAGACAAAGTTAATACAGATAAATTTATCAAGACGTAGGACTCAAACAGACTCAGAATGGGCAATCCAGATAGCTCGGGGCGTGAAATGTGTAATATTAGGAAATTCGATAAATTACCTGATTTGACCTGGAAAATATTTTAAAACGCCATTTTGATGGGACTGGAAATTTGTATGAAAATCAATTTGTCCAATTACTTATTTCCGCATGCAAAAATGGGCCGGTTTTCAAATTGAACTTGTTTACAAAAAATTAATGCAGAAATTTAATACTGAAATTAAATAAATACGGAATGTAAATCTGGGTCAAAATGATATGCCAAAATAATAAAAAATTTACAAAAAATAATTCTGGAAATCAAACTATAGCTGTGCGGATATAAAGCTACAGCCGTGCGGCTATTGAAATATCTGTACGGCTCTAGTTTTAAACACAAAAGAAAAATAGCTAAAAATCCAGAAATCCTTAAAATTTGAAACAAACAATAGCCGTGCGGCTATTCGTGCAATAGCCGTACAGCTCTAGTTCGCCAGAAAACAGAAAAAAAACATAGCAAAATTTAGAAACAATGCAATGCACCAAAATTCAACCCAAAAATCTATAAAAAGGTTTAAGGCCTCTCAGAATTACCTTTAAGATGTCTCTCCAGTGTTCAATTTCAAGAAAATCCAATTCTTGAAGCTTTACTTTGGATTTGAAATTGAAATTGAAACTTTGAAAACCAAGCTTTTAATCTTCAATTCGGCTCCAATTCCTCGATTCCAACAACCCAAATGTGTCTCTGATGGCTTGGGATTGGTTTGGAGAATGATTTTGGGGTTTTACTTGATGAATTATGGTTTGACTTCTGAGTTTTGAAATTCTTAAGAATTTCGTTTTTTCTTAAGCTTTCTTTTCTCCCTTTGATTGTTTTTCTCTGGTTGTTCTCCTTCGTTTCCTTGAGTTCCCTTCAATCCAAAACCGTAATCAGAACTTAGTGGAAAAATTAGGTGAGGATTAAGTGTCAAGCTCCATTTTCAACAGCTATCTGTTTCATGCAAGAATGCTAGCGATTCATCAACAGCCATGCGGTTGTTGCATAATAGCAGTACGGCTGCTAACACAATAGCTGTTTGGCTCTTCCAATAGCCGTGCGGCTGTTGTCTTCAGTCAACCTTAATTCTTCAAATTTCTCTTGGTTTCAATTTTCAAGTTCAATCAAATTCGAATATTCTCTTCTTGAATTGATTCCTGAAATGAACCAACAAGGATATATGATGATATACATGTATTAATGAGAAATAGATGTTAATGGTAGAATGTCATTAGAAAATAAATTCAAACAGCACGTAAAATGGATATATATATTAAAAAAATGTTTAAATTTCCAAAGAATGAAGTTCTATGTATTCTTCAAAAGGTTAGCAACAAAGATCTTTGTATCATTGCTCAAGCTGAGCCTGAGTCTCTTTGTTACGTACAAAGTTGTAGGATCAGGAATGAAGAGAAAAATTATCTAAATTTTAAGCGAAAGGGAAAAGATGATAATAGTTATCCTTAGTAGGGATGTCGATAGATCGGGTAATACCCATTATCCATAGGAGCCTGCCCCTCACGGCTCAGGGAGTATCCATTTCTTACCTCATTGGGCAGGGAAGGAGACAACAATTGTACCCGTGATTGAGTGTGGACGAGGACGGTATTGGACATCTTCATCCCGTTATCTATAGGGATAGCAAGAGATATAAAAATTCCAAATATTATGAATATTATAAACTGAATTTCCTTTTTTTTTTTTTATTGTTGTTATTGAGAGTTTAGGAGTACTACAATAGTCAATCATATGTCGAAGGTTTGCAACATATAGATTTCTTTGTAAGGGCTACTGGTTTTTGATACCTTTTTTTTAATATCCTTCTTAATATTTCCTTCTAACCCAACTGTGTGATTATTTGTTAGGGGTGAGCAAAACCGAACCAATATCCAAAAACCGAAAATCTAAACCGAACCAAACCGATCCATTTTATAGTTTGGTTCGGTTTGGTTTTAAGTTGTTAAGAAGTTTGGACTTCGGTTCGGTTCGGCTCAAAACCGAAAAACCGAATAATTGGTAAAATACTAAAATTAATTATAAAATTAATATATACCAATTGGAGAGAATTTTAGACATTATATTCTTTTATAGTTTTCATTGTGATTTTTGGATGCTAATTTATAATTGTTAAAACTTGAGAGTTGAAAAAAAAAAAAGAGAATTTTAGTTTTTATTTTGATATAATAGTATTATTTAGTATTACTGATTTTTTAAGTTAATTTTTTTGTATTTCTTTTTTTTTTTTTCAAAACTACTTATATAAAATTTTTATTTTGATTTTTTTTTAAGAAGTTGATGTTTTTTGTTCGACCTAGTCCAAACCGAACCGAACCGAACTAGTTTGGTTGGGACAGAACCGAACTAAAATTTAGTTTTGATCGGATTGGTTTATAAAATACAGTGTTTTTTCCATCGGTTTTTTTCGGTTCGATTCGGTTTTTGAACCGAACCGGTCCATGCTCACCCCTATATTTGTCTTGACTTTAGGGCTACTAGTTCATAAAAATAAAAACTTAGGTTTCAATTTACTATTATAACCAATTGGGCCACGTATAAATTTCATATATATATATATATATATATACTAGTAAAAAATATTATTAATTTATTTAATACATTGAACTACATGACTTAATAGAAACAAAATTTGAATAATTAAAAAAAAAAACACACCAAGCAATGTTCGGACAAAAAGCTAGTTCGTTTTGAAAAGACGACCTTGTACGAAACCATTGCTTATTGACTGCTTTGTTATAATTCAGGTAAACATCGAACAAATGATATAATGGTGTTCTCAATTATACTGAAACGGATAATAACTATACATCTCCAACTCTTATCTGCAAAATTGAATGAGAGGAAACAAAAATCCAAATGCAAGTGGCAGTTCCAAATTGAAAACTCCCCACTAATGGTACTTCCCATATTCCTCTCTTCCTACTCTAGGGCCAAAAGAATTAATGCTAGACATTAGACATTAGGGGCCAAAAGAATTAATGCTAGACATTAGACAATCTATCTTTTTATGTATTATTACTAAAACAAAAGAAAGAAAGAATTTAAAGCTCATCATGGGAATCATCTTCATCCCCATCTGAATCACCTGTAGGAGGAGCTCCACCAGACCTCTGATACACAGCAGTAATAATTGGATTGCACACAGCTTCAACCTCCTTCAGCTTCTCCTCATAATCCTCCTTCTCTCCCGTCTGATTCTCATCCAACCATTCCAGGGCTTCTTTCAATGCTGTCTCAATCTTCTCCTTCTCATCCGACTTTAATTTGTCAGCCAGCTTGTCTTTATCGCTGATTTGGTTCTTCAAGTTGTATACGTACGTCTCCAAGCTGTTTCGTGAGTCAATTCTCTCCTTGGTCTTCTTGTCTTCCTCAGCAAACTCCTCTGCTTCTTTCACCATTCTTTCTATCTCCTCTTGACTCAACCTGCCTTTGTCATTCGTTATTGTAATCTTTTCGGATTTCCCTGACGCCTTGTCCTCTGCCCTCACATTAAGGATACCATTGGCATCAACCTCGAATGTCACTTCTATTTGGGGAGTTCCTCTGTTCAAATAGCAAGCAAATTTTGTTTAGGAAAAAGTTATAAAACATTCATTCAAGAGATTACATTTAGGGATATATTAAAACCTTGGAGCTGGGGCAATTCCAGTTAAATCAAATTTCCCAAGTAGCCTGCAGTCCTTTGTTAGACTTCTTTCGCCTTCAAACACCTACAGGACCAAACCAATTTCATATCAAGTTAATTAGGATTAGAATCCTCTCAAAAACGAACAATGATATGAGAGGTTAAGTTGATAATCTAGTCGTTCAATAATTAATTTTCAATTCAATGGTATGTTCACTTTGAACTTGAGAATCTATGCTTAACACCTTGGTAATCCTGTAGAAAGTTGCATACCTGAATAGTGACGGTTGTTTGCTGATCCTGGTAGGTTGTGAAGACTTGAGATTTCTTTGTTGGAATGACCGTGTTTCTAGGAATCAATTTGGTCATCACTCCACCAACAGTTTCAATACCAAGAGTAAGTGGGGCAACATCCAGAAGAAGTATATCTGAATAAAACAATTTAGAGAACCAGAGTCGGTATCTTAACATGAAAGAAAAACTTCCATAGTAAAGGTAGAGAAAAGAGAATACCTTTAGTTTCATCACCACCCTCTCCGCTCAAGATTCCTCCTTGAACAGCAGCCCCATAAGCAACAGCTTCATCTGGGTTTACACCCTTGTTGGGCTCCTTGCCATCAAAGTAATCCCTGAGAAGCTGTTGAACCTTGGGAATTCTGGTGCTTCCACCTACAAGAACTATTTCATCAATCTGACGCTTCTCTAACCCTGCATCTTCCATGGCCTTCTTAACTGGTCCCATGGTCTTCCTGAACAGGTCATTGTTCAGTTCCTCAAACCTAGCTCTGGTCAGTGGTTCAGATAAATCAACACCTTCAAAGAGAGATTCAATCTCTACTCGGACTTGATGTTGGCTGCTCAAGGCTCTCTTGGCACGCTCTGCTTCTCTCCTAAGCTTTCCAAGAGCCCTGTTGTCCTTGCTGATGTCCTTGCCATGCTTCTTCTTGATCAATTTGATAAAGTACTCCATAATTCTCTGATCAAAATCCTCACCTATACGAAAAGGTAGAAACCATAAGAATTTGATAATTCATATTACTCAAAAGCTATGAAAGCTAAACCAGATTAGAATAAGTAGTAATTTCACCTCCCAAATGAGTATCTCCATTTGTGGCAAGAACTTCAAAAACACCGTTATCAATTGTCAAGATACTAACATCAAATGTACCGCCACCAAGGTCAAAGACGAGAATGTTCTTTTCTCCACCCTTTTTGTCCAAACCGTATGCAATCGCTGCTGCGGTTGGTTCATTAATAATTCTAGCTACATTCAAGCCGGCAATGACTCCAGCATCTTTTGTGGCCTGCCTCTGGGCGTCATTGAAGTATGCTGTACAAGAACAAGAAATAATGAATTGAAGTCTCCCAAACATTTTCATGCTTATCTTTTTCTTTTTATCAATATAGTTTTCTTATTACCAGGTACAGTAACAACAGCATCCTTGATTTTCTTTCCAAGGAATGCTTCGGCTGTCTCCTTCATCTTCGTAAGAATCATGGCACTTATTTCCTCAGGACTGAAAACCTTGGTCTCCCCATCCTTCATTTTAACTTCAATGTAAGGCTTTCCATCCTTGTTGACAATTTTGTAAGGAAGAAGCTTCATATCTCTTTGAACCTCCTTGTCATTAAACCTATAGACAGCCAAGGTTAGAGTTTGTACAATAACAGACACAAGGATTTCCATTAAACAGAAAATTTTTTAAAAAAAAGGAGCAATACTTTCTGCCAATAAGCCTCTTGACATCAAAAACAGTTCTCTGGGAATTCACAGCCGCTTGATTCTTTGCAGCCTCACCAATCAATCTCTCGCTATCCGTGAATGCAACCCATGATGGGGTAATTCGATTACCTTGATCATTGGCTATGATTTCAACATGCCCATTCTTGTAAACACCTACACAAGAATATGTTGTACCAAGATCTATCCCAATCACTGTTCCTAGCTTGACTGCTTCCTCTTTTGCAATGGAAAATGCAAATAAACTTCCTGTTCACAAAATAATTCAAGTACCCCATCAATTCATTCGCTCTCCATCTTCGCAAATCAACATTACAAATATAAACAACAACAATAGTATATCCCCCTCAAGTTCAAAGTAAATATGAGGTCAACTTTAGTTAAGATTCAATTATCCAATTCGCTATATAGTTTGCATTGAATGTTTAGAGTAACATGACGTCATTTCCATAAAGCAAGATGAAAATGTGATTCCAATTACGTATTTTACATAGCCTAATTAAACAAGAGTTAGCTAAATCAGGATTTGGCATGCAGTCCATTAAAATTGTAAATTCCCTAATTGTCATACATATTCTATTTCGCCATTGTTAGAACCTATGCCACTGAATAGTTGTAATCATGCAGATCACATTTCATAAAATACAAAAAAGTATTATCGAATCGAATTCCCCAAACATACCAGATCCAACGGAAACCTAAGATTTCATCAAATATGAATAAAATTTTCTTGCATCTGTCTCCATTTTCTAACCATCCAAACAGGGAAAAACAGAAGAAAAAAAGACTAACCGGATAAAAGAATGGCAAGCACAAAGAGAGACGCTTGTGGTCTCAAAGTAGAGGCCATTGCTGTGTGTGAAAATGGTTAGATTTTGATCTGTGGAGTGAGTAACTAATTAGCATGCAATAGAGAAAGATGAATGTTTAATATAGCAAAGTTATAGCGTAACTGCAGGGACTTTCTCAGTGTTCAAACATGGGAATGTGTCATACTTGCTTACGTGGACCAATTATTATTAATTTTGTCATTTTCCTTTCTTTTTATCGAATCACAATCGAGATCTCCCGTTGGGCCAATCCTCACCCTTTGTTTCTTTCATGTCTTAGGCTTTTCTCTTTAATTAATTGGTAAAAAAGTTTTCTGCCATTAACGGTGTATTTTAAACTTTGTTTCAATACCCATTGTGTAGTTAGAGTTATTAAATATGTTAAACTTACTAAATTTATTATGAAGAAAAAAAATGATTACATAATTTACAACAAAACAATATAATTAATTTCTTGGAATATTTCACTACAAATTATTAAAAATTTCTTTAAATACTACATTTTAAGTACAACGGCATATCTGATCTTTATTATCACATATGAGTATTTTCAATCCAGATTTGCTTTTGACTCTAGATACCACAACATACATTTGGCCATGATAAAAAACAGGATGTGGAAGATATAAACCGATATGTGAAAGTGATTGTCCTTAACTTTTGTTTATTGTCATGGCGAAACACAGAGCTAAAGGATATTGTCTTCTTTGAAATTTAAAAGGCAATATGATAGCTGACGGAGTCAAAGCAAGTCGAGGAATAAAAACCTTGTGTCCAATATTGTAAGCAGTAATCACTTCAGCTTCGATCACATGTCTCCCCAATTGAGTAACTAATCGTGTACCATTACATAGTCTAGAAGTTTGATCAATATTACGAAGCAACATTACAGATACACCAATCTTCAGTGTTAGCTTATGAT
This sequence comes from Euphorbia tirucalli, assembly GCA_039660915.1. NCBI lineage: Eukaryota > Viridiplantae > Streptophyta > Magnoliopsida > Malpighiales > Euphorbiaceae > Euphorbia > Euphorbia tirucalli. The sequence continues at coordinate 34,739,700 of CM077636.1, read as the reverse complement.
TTGGTAAACCCGAAGAAATAGTATTTAAAAATTTCGGAGTGTAAACATCTTCATGACTATCTAAATAGTTATCAACTTTGCAAATAGTATCAGAACTTAGATAAGATACTTCTTCACCTGGCCATGTAGACAAAATATAGTCATTAACCTTGTTCCCAATATCCAATGTTGGAGCAAGGATTGCACGCTCTTGTAAATATCCTCCATCTTGATACTTCTGCAGCATATCTGGGTATGTGCTATTAATAATTGCACCAATAGGATTTTCATTATCTTTGATAAGGATATCATCAAGTACATCAAATGAAACTTTGCCATCATTATCCCCACCAATTGTTCCATCTCCAATACTTAACATTCATTCAGAAAATGATCTCAAGTCATTAGAATGAATGTTTGAATTACTGGTTTGAAGTCTCATGTTTTTTTGTAATTTAAGAACTTGACAATAACTCCATAAGTAAGAAGAGTAAAGAGATGCTAATACTATATTTTGTCTACTGCCTTTTGGTATGACAGGTAATATTTGTCTGAAATCTCAACCAAATGGCAAATTCAAGCTATTACTATTTTGGAATCTCAAGATATCTCTCAATGTTCTATCAAGAGCTTTGAAACAATGTTTGTGCACCATTGGAGCTTCATCCCATATAATAAGTCGGGTTTTAGCAATCAACTCAGCTAATGGACTTCCTTGCTTTATGTTGCAAGTGGATTCTTCATTTATGACTAATGGAATACAAAACCTTGAATGAGCAATCCTGCCACCAAGCATAAAAAGAGAAGCTATTCCACTTGAAGCTACCGTAAGAACAATATCCCCTTTAGATCTCAGAAAAGAAGATAAAGTCCTCCATATAAAGGTCTTTCCAATACCTCCATATCCATAAACAAAAAAGCTTCCCCTTTCTTTTTTTTTTTCTTGCACAGCATCAATGATAGTTTCAAATACTATTTTTTGATCCTCATTTAATGAAGGGATAAGCTCTCTACTTTCTTCTGCTAATAAAAGTTTGTCATAACTAAGTTCATCATGTATTAGTTTGTTTCTTCCTTTTTCAATCAGCGTTATATCTGGAAATGGTAATGTTGGAAAATCTCTCAAGCTTCTCCCATTTCTCTTTAGAATTTTTTCAATTTTAGGCAATGCATAGTTCATCAATTGCTCATTTGTCATTTGCAGATCTTTCATTCAAAAAAATATAACAATTTTATTATAAAAGTAACTCTTATATGTAAAAAATATATATATATATAAAAATTAGTATATTAACTAAGTATTTACGTGAATATAACATAACATATTAAAATATAAAATTTAATACATGAAATTTATTAGCAAAACAAATAATTTTTTTAAATGATGAATATATTCTAATTATGTGTTACCTTGATTATCAAACATTTTACACTGACGATGAAGAATATCATCAATGAGAAGTTGCCAAGTTTGATTCCAAACAGACACTGGTCTTGAAATACAATTGGAGAACAACAAAGTAGCGAATAATGAGTGTAAATAATATCCTAATCCCAAAAAGATGCTTCTCTTATTGCATTTGGATACAATATGCCATTTACAGTTTTGATGTCATCATATCTTCTCGGCCCTTTTACAATATTTAACAACATCCTGAGATAGTATAATTCACCCGCTCCGGGGTGGACATAGAATATTCTTCCAACACTCAAACCACGTGCCTTGGACACCATTTTTTCATCTTCTTTTTAGCTGTTGATGATTGATTATTTTCCTCAACTTCTTTCCACACAAACTTATTTGGAAATTCCATATAAGTCAATCCTCTTGCCTCTGGATATTTTTCATTTGCCTTCATCCATTGTAGAAACATGGTATTCTCTTCCCCTCCTCTTTTAACAACATCATTAATGCGGTCATTATCATGAAATACAATACTTTGGTCATCTAGAAGATAAAAGCTGAGTCTTTCTACTGCCGATTCACGATAATTAATAGGAAAACCAAATATTCTCCAAGCAGCCTCACATGGTGAAATGTATCTACAATCATAATACATTTTCACTTCATCCAGTTCTTCTACATTGTCCTCGTATCCATTCATTTGGTAAAAGGAAGTGGTTATTCGATTTCCTTTATTTATGTACTTGAACAAATATTTGATGGCTCTATGTTGATTACACCACTCAACATTTATATTTGCATCATATTTCATTAATAATTGAGTGTTGTGAGGAACAACAAATCTGTTGTCAAGAAGAATTTTATTTTTCTGAACAATTCTTCCATTATCCCTTCTTTTATACAAAGGACACCCTTCATCATCAATAGTTGTCTCCTCAATAAATTTATTAGGAAAGTGCTTTGAACATTTTCCATCAATCATGCACGGTGAATTTCTGTTAGTAGCACCACAAGGTCCATGTATCATGAAGTTTTTCAGAATCTCATATAACTTAGGATTGCTATCTCTATCAGGAATCTCGGCTGAAGTTATGTTGTCAATATCTTTTCCAGATGGACACTTATCTTTCGGATGCAAGAATAATAATATATGAGCATGAGGGAGACCAAGTTTCTGGAACTCGATTTTTACACATAATTGCAATATGATTTATATTAATATAAAAATAATTTAGAAATAATTGAACTTCTCGTAAAAGTATATATATAAAAAAAATAAATATCACTTGCGTTCTTTGACCAAATACTTTTTCATTTTTCACATCATAAATTAATTTGTCTAGGTTCATTTTGAAAACTCTAGCTATGATATCGGGTCTATCCTCTGGTCTCAAACATTGTTTTTCAACAAACTGTTGTATTTCACGCCACTTTGAATTACATGTAAAGGTAATGACGAGATTGGGATATCCAATCCATCTACATATTGCCATTACATCTTGATAATTTTGTATCATATACCTTAAAAAAAGAGAAAAAAATTAGTGGTCTCATTTTTTTATGTCACGGAATTTACAAAATGCGTGTAGTTTTTCTACTTTAAATTTGTCGAGAAATATTATAGATAACCTTAATATTAAATCTTGTAAGTAATAGTAAAGGATCACTCACCTTGCACCGCCAACATAAGATGATGGTAATATTACCCTTTTACCAGCCGAAGATGGATTTATCTCCCCTCTCAATACTGCTTCAGTTAACCCTTTGTATAAATTTGCCTTTAGATTCTTTTGATTGTGTCTGATGTATGACAATCTTTTTGCCTCAATCATGGTATATGAATCAACTAAGAACTGTTGAAATAACTTTCTTGAATTCAATACTGTTGCAGGTTCATTATTTCTTTGTTGTATTCTGAAGCAAAACAATTCACACATACTGATGATTTCCCTTTTCTTTTTTTTTTTTATTTGCTCTAAACAAAATATCCTTCCTATATCCATCTTCACCATAGGGGAAAAGCAATAGGTACTGCATTGGAGATAAGCTGGGTGCAACTTATTGATATGTTTTAACATACCAGCTTTTGTTTCAACAATTATATCTCTAAAATTATCCACAATATCTACGTCACCAACTATTAAACCAGCAACTTATGAAATAGTATGCATGTTGTACATTCTTCCATCTGTTTTTCTATCTCCAATCAACCTTAACTTTAAGTCTTTACATTCCTGAATAGCCATCCTATCTCTAGCCAATCTGAATGAATGTGCCAACACATTATTGTCATCAAACATTCTCTTCAAGTCCTTAATTATGGAATGATCAAAATGTGTCTTATTACTTCGAGAATTGTAATTAAATTATTAAAAAAATGTTAGAATTAATTTAATGCATTTTTTTAATGACAATGCAATTTAATATAATAATATACCTAAGTACATGTGCTCTATTTGAAATCTCATTTTCTATATCATAGAGATACAATTTTGCAAACTTGGGATTCGATCTCGATTCTGGCAAGGGACTGCCAATCATATGGCAATTTTGATCGTGAAGCCTGAATACATATGGACCATTTTCATTGTTTACAGTTGCATCAATTTTACCACCCATGGATGTAAATGAGAACATCATATTATAACCCCTTATATTTCCTAAGAATGACTTGCTTCTGCTATCAAAACCGAATAGTAGATTTCTTAGAATAATTGGTGGATCTTTCAAAAATGGAACTATGAATTTTTCTGCTCCATAACAAAGCGAAAATTTTGGTGAAATACTATTTCGATCCTTCCGAATTCACTCTTCATACCACATTAATGAACCACAATATGAACATGAAAACTTTGGATCACCAAAATCTAGTGCATCTACAATTTTAATGTATTCTCGTAAGTAATTGAAAAGAAGTTTTACTATTTTTTCACGTCTTCTACATGGATACGTTAATCATTATTGAAACTATCTAGGAATTAAATATATAATTACAAAAAATTATAAATAACAGTAATTGTTTTATGTTTAATTTTGTACCATCATTTATTTACGACTCATTATGTAACATTCTATTAGAATAAATTACTTGTTCAGATGTTGACGACAAATTTGGTCCAACTATCATAAAAATGAATTATTTGTAGTTAGTACAACAATAAAATAAATCATTGAGTGTACCTAAAAGTCAATTAGTATAACACGTACCATTAGTTATGTCTTGTAAATGCATTCTTCTATATCCACTCTTGTTACTATGTCTTCTAATACAACCTGCAACCAAATTATCTCACAAAAGAAACTAATTATATATATTTAGAATTAAAATAATTACAATAATTTAATGTTTGACTAAAAGTAATCCTAAGAATTAACTTGAAAATCATCAACTCAAACCATTAATACGTAATAATAATATTATAATTACCTTTATGAATATCATTACACTTCAAAACCTTGTTACTCGACCGTTTTTCTTTCAATATTCTTTTCCTTTTCATCCTTGCAAGACGTTTTGTGCTTCCCTTTCCTCCGTCATCTAGAAATAGTGGATTTTTCCTACCACATAACTAATTAAAACAATGATTCAAAGTAAAAATGATTTACGAATTATTATGGGGACTATTAAAGCATCTATATAAAATTTTCAAAACCGAAAATCTCATAATTTGACAATGAAAATGAAAATCCATTTAGAAGAATTTTTTTATCAAACTTGTTCAAAATTCAGCTTCTCTATTTTTTCACTGCTTAAAAAATATTAATTCTATTTGAACTACTTAAAAGAAAAATTGTTTCATGCAAAGCACGGCAAACCGCGAATACAAGTATTGCAATAATATGAATCACCAACATGGCATGGTAAAAATATTAAAATTTTTATAATATATTATTTTAATATATAATTTCTATGAAATAATATTTCCACTTATACATAGAAATTGTAAGCATTATATATATATATAAGTCTTCAAAATTTGTGTCATACAATAACTTAATTTTAAGTGGTTTTACTTATGAGATGTAAAGAATTTTGATGGAAAAAAAGCTGTCGGAAATTGGCCTTTTTCCGTCAGAAAAATGAGTTTCTGACAAATTTCCTAATGGATTGGAAAATGTCAGTAAAACCCGCAGTACCTTTTCATCTAAGAACACCGTTTCAATACTTTCCACAATCGAATAATTCTAACCTTTAATCTCCACTTTTCTTTAGCAGGCCAACATCATTGAGAAAATCCACTATTTTACCCATATCGCAGTATGAAAATATAGTATGTTGATGGCATTGTTGGGTGTTGTATTTATAAGGAAGATTCAGAAAGTAAAGTAGTTTTATGAGTCAAGTAGTTGTGAGAACATGAAAAAGCGGTTTGTGGCAGTAAGTGTAGATTGATTTTGGACGGTTTTCAATTGGATAAAGGAATTAAGGAATGCCATAGATGTAGTTTACATTTTCATTTGTTTTTTTAAGCCTTTTGTAATTTTGTTTTCAATCTTGATAATGCATGTCTAACATGTGTAGAAAAAATTATAAAGAATTTTTTTTTTTTCAAAATTGAATTGTGGAAAGTTAGTGGTTTCTATTACCTCATAAAAATTAAGCCTTTTGTAATTTTGTTATAATGCATGTTTGACACGTGTAGAAAAAAATTATGAACAAAATGTAAGAGGTTGGTTTCCTTTAGCTTATAATGTAAATTAATTTTTTTTTTTTAATTTTCAAAATTGAATTATGGAAAGTTGGTAGTTTCTATTACCTCATAAAAATTAAGTTTTCATTTTATTCTTTAATTTTGAAATTATGTATGTCTGACACGTATAGAGAAAATTAATTCTTTATTTTTAAAACTGCTGGGCAATTTAGGTTACTTAAATAGCGGAATAACTGATTTGTCAAGCAACGAGAAGTTTAAAGTTTAAATAATAATTTTTTAAAAAGTAAAACCGGGGAAAACTTATAGTAATTAGACACGTATGCATGTTAGCCTTCTCCTTCTAGTAATTAGAGCATAATTTTGATAAAGATAAAAATATAAATTAAGGAAATTAAACTTATAAGAGAATGAAGTAAAGAACAAAAACAAATCTTAATTAGAATAACCATAATATGCATAATAACAAATATCACCAGCCATGTTTGAAATGTGGTATACAATTGACATGACAACTTTCATCTAAGACATAAAAAATTGAAATTGCAAACAGGAACAGAAGAAAAACAAACTATTGTTCAATCAATGAAAATTAGAGAAAATGAACATTCAATCCTCCTTTTCAATCTTGATCTTCTTGTTTAATGCCTTTGTTGTGGGAAATTCATCCTCTAAGCCACCAAACTCATCCATAGTTTCACTATCCATTACATGCTTTCTGTTTAAACTTGTAGGTGTTATGGAACTTTCATCTTGTTCTTCACATGCACCATCGGTAGAGACCTTGTTCAACAATTCATAGTATTATAATAGAAATGTTTTCAACTTTAAACAATGATAATTAAAACATTGATGAGGTTTAATATGCTCACCGAGTTCTTGTTAGGGTTGTTGTTGAACTCTTCAATCAAAGCAGCATCATCAGATATTTTTAAAACAACATAAGATGAGTTCTTGTTCTTCAAGTTGTACTTGGTAACTTTGATGTTGAAAACATATGTGTTTTCAACAAAAATGTTTAAAGAATATGGATATTCTTTAGGTTCCTCATACTAAATATATTCTGTGATAAAAAAAAGTCAAACAATTATGATAATATGTACTGCAATTATCAAACAATTATGTTGTTTCATAAAACATAATTAAACGCAAAATATGGAATTCATATTTTTAATAATAACAAAAAGTAAATGTATATAATACCTCAACTTGGCTTCATTTAAGGTCTGCTGCACTTTTTCCAATAAATTGAAAAGCCTCTTTAAACAATACAAATGAAGCAATAGAAGTGTCATCTACCACATGCATTTGAATCTTATATATGAAAAATTGAACATAAAATTAATGTATAGTCTTGAACCTTAATAATTTTATTTAGCGTATAATTGATACATGAATATAGTGAAAGATTTAAAATCCATAAGGAATGATTTACATATACCTTGGTGCAACAAATTGAACAATTTTTTCACACTTTCTGCACCAAAATTTCTTATCCACTGTCTCCTCAACTCCAGTTTGGCATTTGTTGCAGGAATTGTAGTACCAATTATTTTTTTGTTCAATGCATAGTACCTTTGCTACTACGACATAGATGCACTCCTGCATTTATATATTAAAGAAAAAAATTAAGAAATTAGAAATTTGTAACTAATGAAAATAAACACTTTCAACAATTTGACTAAATACACAATATACCTCAGTTGTATCTTGAACTTCGTCCAATGTCTTTTTGATGCAGTGACAGTTGAATTCATCAGAATTAGAGCTTTGCTTTCTTATGGAAAATAGGGTCAATGCAGTTAAGTTATCTTGATCATTCTTGAGTCTGTAATTAATATTTATGAATGAAGTTCAAAAACTGCAAAGGAGTAAATTAATGGATTAATGATATATTTAGTAAATTAAATAAATCTAACCGCTGCTTGTACTCAGCAATTTGAACAATGGAGTCACTGTGTAGCAATGTTGAACTGTACTTTGAATTGTTTATAGTTGCATCACCTTAAAAAAATCATTTGGTAAGCTGTTATTACAAATAATGAAAACTACAAATAATGAACTCTGAAAATGAGAATGATAACAAAGAACTAATTTAACCTCTAAACTCTCTTATCTTTGCATATTGAAGGATGATTACAACCGGAACGTTACTTAAATTAGTAAATGTTGCTATATCCATTGCGTAATTGTCCCAAAATGGGCATCAAATTCTGTTGGCCTTGTATAAACAATTCAACATCAATCATACTTTTAAACTCACTTTTTGAACATAACAGTTTCTTCTATTTTTGAACTCACTTTTCATCTAACAATTCAAATGAAACTCTCTTAGTTTCTTTCCATTCTAGTTATTTACAACCTTTTCTTCAATATACTGCACTTCTTCAATAATATCTGAGTACAAATAAAAAACATAAATTTCAATGTTAGATGGTCATAAAATGTCACGACCCATTCCTCGGTCCGTGACCGGCACTAGGGAACGGGTAAGCTTAATGCCACCGAAACCCGTAGTAAGCCTTAAAACAGTAATGAATATTAAATGCACATTCATACAGTAATTATATAAATATATATACATGTAGAAAACTTTAAACAACATAAAATTAACTAAAGTAATTAGCAATAGATGTTGCATAAATATATTAATTTTTTTTCTTGACTATATTCTTTGTTTTTCACATGCTTACTTTATTGTTCTACTTGTGGTTTTCTCTATCATGTCCATAAATCATGCCACTATAATGTCATATCCTTAAAATCAACAACGATATTCGTGGTTAGTATGCAATTATACTCTTAACGTACGGTCAATTCAATGCCAATGCAAAAAAATTACATTGTATTTTTATTAAAATACAAAATACTTATATAATGAAAAGGACCATATGTCATAATCCATAGAGCCATAAAGCTCTCTTAAATCCAATGACTGGGGGACTAAGAATAACTCAACCGAACCCACGCCCAGTCGGCTGGAGGACTGAAAATAATTTAACTAAACCTATACCTAGCCTCACTTATTTCCAATTCCATAATATCATATAGCCCGAGAATAACTCAATCGAGCTTATCCATAATCACCATCATCAAAATTATAAATCCAATGACTGGGGGACCGAGAATAACTCAACTGAACCCACACCTAGTCGGCTGGAGGACCGACAATAACTCAACCGAACCCATACTCAGCCTCACTTATTTCCAATTCCATAATATCCTATAGCCCGAGAATAACTCAACCGAGCTTATCCATATCACGTATTTAAACCACAATTGGAAATGTATATATATATATATATATATATATATATATATATATATATATAATGATAAATATAGGCAATACTTTTCTTAAAATAATTATAATAATCACGTAGTAAAATTACACTTAGAAAACATGTCGCGAATGCAAATGCTAATTAAAAATAGACTACATATAATTAACTCACATATTCCTATCTGATTTAATCTACTTACTTGGCTTGGACTTAATAATTATTTATTATCAAGCTTCCTACGTATCCCAAATTCCAATTTGGGAATCAAAGCCATGTAGTTCTACAAGGGTCTACCCAATCTGGAAAAACACACATTTATTTTTGGTAATATCCAGCCAAAGTTGTCCAATTTGGGTCTTAGGGAGTTCATTTTACTAACCCGACTTGACCACAATACCATACAACTCTAATAAAAGTATTAGTAAAAAAACAAACAAAGCCTATATTCCTCTGTAGTTGATCATAGCTAGGTTAATCAACAGCCTACGGTCCTATAGCTAGGTTAATCAACAGCCTGCAGGTGCTACTCCATGTTTAATTAATTTCTGCTTACTTCTGAGAATCCAAATCTAACAGCAAAGTAGGTAACAAAGAGTCACTTTTATTTACATGTCTGTTCTTACGGAATATTTTGACTTCAAATTCCAAATGCTAAATAATTATACGCTTGAATCTTAATACAGGTAGAAGATTGATCATGAATGGAAATACCTCGAACTAAAACAATTAGCTAGTATCTTGAATTATGAAATTAATGATGTCACTTCAATTCCTTGAACCAATCTTGAACAAGTGTACTAGTAGTTTCTTTCCTCGAACTAAAACAATTGAATCATTGGATATGATAATGAGATTAAGTACATTAAAAATAGAAAACATAAACAAAGAAAGAAGCTACTTCTACTTCATGCAACCTCATGCCTTTCATTCAAATATACAGTTAACGACTTGTTCTTTCCCTATTCAATAGAAATATACAACAGTGTTAAAAGGAGATTAACTGGTTTTAGAGACCTATAATAGCTATTGGCCATGATACATGGAAGTAACACCTCTGTAGGTGATTGCCTTTATTAAGTCAGCACCAGTATAAACAATGCCATGCTTAAGTAAATTATTGAGGACCAAATTGCTTGTGTCATATTTTGTTTGTCACTACCTACCTAATGCAAAGTTAGTTCTTAAGTAATAAACGAAAATACTACTGCCTGATTTTCTTATTGTCAAATTGCTCAAATAGCCAAAATTAACATTTACTCCAATCGAGAACAGAGCACAACATTCGTGTGATTTGCTTGGACTTCAGTAATTTTACTTTCTTTTTCCTTTAATCAGTAAAAATGATTTACAATATATTTCTTGAATTTTTCATATTTTCTTTATATATATAAAGCTCACTTAAACTAATTTTCCAACCAATAATATAATTAATTTAACTCAAAATACTTCAAAAATTCATATAAAATAATCTACTCAGAATCATCAAAAATTCCGAGAATTAATATTGCTCCCCTTAATTCATGGATCAATACAAAAATATTAAACCAACAGAAATTCACCAGAAAATATTTTGATCGCCGAAATAATACCTATAATTCGAACGGAAAACACCACTAGGTTCACAACACTGCCAGGAGTCCATAAATACTAACTTTATTCTCATATCACTTCATATTTAGAATTAATCTACAAAAATACTCTAAAATTTCATTTCTAAATACACCCTCTTATAAACCTCAAAATAAAATCTTAACTGTATAAACTAAAGAATACTTAATTATAAACTCTTACCTGTAATTTCATCAAAATCTAACAGTTGAAAGTTGAATTTTCCATTTTTCTTTTATTTTTCCTATATTTCCTTAAGCCCTCTTCGTCTCTGCGACTCTGTGTCTCTTCTTCCGTTTTCTTTCTTTTTTTCTTTCACAACCAAACCCATCTTCTTTTTATATTTAATTTTTTTTTATCAAACTTGCGATTTTGCCATCCATATTATTTTTAACCTCAAACTTTTAATTCTTTCATAATCATCCTTACTGTGCATATAATTTTCATCCCCAAAACTTTCTATTTTATATATATATATATACATATTATTTTATTTAACTTTTTAATTTTCTCAATATAACATCAATTATAAATATTAATACTTATTGAACTTTTTGGGTATTACATAAAATTATTGTGAAGAACAATGTTTCACTAACTCACCAACTAAGAAATTTGAATCCACAGATTTTGATATGATGTCAACAATTGGAGTAAAGTCAAAAAATTCTTTTTTGATATCATCACACTGTATCTCTTGAACACATGTTTTGTACATGAAATTCAACTTGTATGGATGTTTGGAAGCTCTATATTGATATAAGGTAAATCAATTAAATCAGATTAAATATTCTATAGTTTTAATTGAAATCCTTGTAGGCTAAGGAGTATATATACTAAAGGAGTATATATAGGAAGCCTTAACCTAATTCTCCCTAACCCTAATAGAGAATTTGCAGCCACAATACAGAAATTACAATAGCCCCCTTTGGCACTTTTTCTTGGTTTTTGTTTAATCCGTTCGCTAGCATAAGTCCCATTCGAGAGTCGTTCGTGTACTGGATTATGGAGGAAACACGTTTGGGTTTCTGCAGCTATCTCTAGAGGAGACAGTTAAGGTGAGAAAATTTATTTATTTCCGTTCTTGATTTCATTCTATTAATTTTCATGTATCTTGGGCTTTAGAATTGAGGAAAATTTTAATCAGTATTCTGCCTTGCGTTTAATTTTTCCTGTGACGATTTCTTACAGTGGTATCAGAGCATAGGTTCATGTTCCGATTAATAGAATGATTGGTATTAGGGTTCTTGGTGTTTAATTGGATTTTATTGAAATTGGTTTTCAATTTGATTTTGTTTAAAACCCTAATTTGGTGATTTGGGGTTTTAATTTTTTTTCCCCAATTTTTCAATTTAATTTTCTAGTTTTGATTATTAAGAAAAAATATAAGCTTTTTTTTTTTTGGACAGATTGGAATCGCAATTTTGCGATTCCAATCTATTCCCTTCTTTGGGTTGCTTGCCATAGCAGGTAATTAACCTGCTGCAGCATGCAGCAGCTGCTGCTGGTAGCAGGCTACCGCGCGCAGCATTGCTGTCTCTAGATAGCAGCGCTGACACGTGGGGTGCAGGCCCGATTTGGATTTTACGGGTTTTTTTCGGACCCTATGTGTATTTTAAATTGGTTTTAAAATTCGCATGATTTTATTTTCACGATTGGATTCGTGTGGTTTCTTATGTGATTTAATTCATGCATATAATTTAATTGGTTAATGAAATTGGTTCAATTGGCCCTTAGCACAGGTTAAGAATTGGACGACTAATTTGGGTCTACGACTGGGCATCGGTTATGGATGGCAAAATCAGCGATTTCACAAACGGTTGGACATAATTAATTAAAATTGGAATTGCCATGTTCATGCATTTTAATACATGTATGTATATTGATGTTTGTTATGTGTTTATAATTTTCTATGCTTGGTTGTATGGAATTGAGCACTATTGGGCCTTAGATGAAGTTGGGTTGTAAAATTTAATTTTGGGAAATACGGCCTGAGTGTCGTTTTATTTTATTTTGATGTAATTTTTTTTAATTTATATTTTGTAAATTTAATTGTAATTGCATCAAGCCATTGGAGAGGAAGCCCATTGGTGCCAAGCCCAAGAGGAGTTTGCAAGCCCATCTAGTGGATCTGTAGTATAGGCTTACTAGTTATTCATTAGGTTGTAAAATAGGACCCACAGTGTCTCTTTTATTTATATACATATTTTATGCTTATGTCAATCATATATACATATGTATCAATGTATGTTTAGCCATTCCAATCACCCATAATTATGCATGCTCAGCCATTTTTAATCAATCCAATTAAATATTGAGTCGATTAAAAGTGCTTTCCACATTCAAACCTTGTCGGTTTTTGAATAGTACAATGTCGGCCGTGCCTCTGCCGAGTACATTGTATTATTCAATTACTATATAGGGTTAAGGTACTGGGTACGCTTAGCACTCGAATGGTGGTTGGACTCAACATGGGTAGTAGGATAAGCTCCTGGCCCTAAGCACAGATGGGTAAGTGCCAATATGCCCATCAAACCAAGAGTCCCTAGGTTAGGATTGGAGGGAGTTCCTACCTAAATAGTTAAGGGTTCGTTGACAAGCCTCCGCTTGGCTAATTCCTAATGAAATATGGATCTTGGTCTTGTAACCATACATCACCAGAAAATTAATTAAAATGCATTGTTAATTAACCTGGTGAAAAAAAATAAAGCCCTTTATTAATCACTCTACAAATATTTCTGGGTAAAAGAATCATTAAAATGGTTGGTAATTCATTTTCACTGCGATCACTCCTTGAAAAAGAGAAACTATCTAGGCCTAACTTCCTAGACTGGGCTTGACAGCTGAGAATAGTGTTGAGACAAGAGTCCAAGGAATATGTGCTAGATAGGGCCTTACTGGCCACCTTGCCTATAGGTCGAGGGGTTGCTCAAGCTCAAATTGAGGAGTGCGACCTGCATAAGAGGGATGATAGAGATGTGTCTTGCCTTATGTTGGGCAGGATGGTGCCTGAGCTGTAAAAACAGTTCATGGACTGTCAAGCCTGTGCAATCATGGATGATCTTAAAAGGATTTACCTAGATCAGGCATGTCAAGAAAGGTTCTTGACAACTAAGGCACTCAACACCTGTAGGATGGCAGTTGGGACATCTGTGAGCACCCACGTGCTCAAGATGAAGGGCTATATCGACACATTGGCTCGTCTCAGTATGTCAGTCCCACGGGAGTTGCCGATAGACATCATCTTAGGATCCCTCCCTGAGTCTTATAATCAGTTCATCATGAACTATCACATGCAGGGCATGGACAAGACTGTGGCTGAGCTACATGGAATGCTCAAGCTTGCTGAACAGTTTGTCAAAAAGACTCCAACGGTGTTGTTAGTAAATAAAGGGAACACCCCTGCTATGAAGGGCAAAGGCAAGGCTAAAGCTAAAGCCAAGGCCAAGAAGGCCAAGGCTAAGGAGGCTAAGCAAAGGCCCAAGCCCAAGGCCGCTCCCGAGGATGTGTGCTTCTAATGTAAGTAGAAAGGACACTGGAAAAAGACATGTCCAAGGCTCGTGGGAGAGCAAGTGAAGAACCAGGGCAGTTCTTCAAGTATACATGTTATTGGCACTGTCATTTGGACCATATAAATGAGAAGCGCATAGCTAGACTTTACAAAAGTGGAATGGTAGGGTCATTTGACTTGGAGTCTTATGACACATGCGAATCTTGTTTAAGAGGCAAAATGACAAAGGCACCTTTCAACAAGAAAGCTGAGAGGGCCAAGGGCTTGTTGGAGCTAATACACTAGGATGTGTGTGGGCCCATGAGCACTAGTGCTAGAAATGGTTTTCACTACTTCGTTACTTTCACAGATGACTTCAGCAGATATGGCTATGTTTATCTAATGAAGAACAAGTCTGAAACCTTTGATAGGTTTAAGGAGTATAAGAACGAAGTGGAGAACCAACTAAGCAAGACTATTAAGGCACTTCGGTCTAACCGAGGTGGCGAATATATGAGCCTAGAGTTTGATTCATTCTTGAGAGAGTGTGGGATAATCTCACAGCACACCCCTCCTAGAACACCTTAATGGAATGGAGTGCCAGAAAGGAGGAATAGGACCTTGTTGGACATGGTCCGCTCGATGATGAGTCAAACCACTCTCCCAACATCCTTCTGGGGATATGCAATAGATACAGTTGCATTCACACTTAACCATACACTGAGTAAGGTAGTTGATAAGATGCCATATGAACTATAGACGGGCAAGGAGCCCAACGTCTCTTTCATGAGGATTTGGGGTTGTGAGGCCCATGTTAAGAAATTGACAAGTGGCAAGCTAGACTCCAAAACCAAAAAGTGCCTGTTTGTGGGTTACCCCATGGAAACAAAGGGATATTACTTCTACAACCTTATTGAGAACAAGGTGTTCATAGCACGAAAGAGTGTCTTTCTTGAAAAAGAGTTTATCTCCAAGAAACACAGTGGGAGCAATATTGAGCTAAGGGAAGTTCAAGATCCATAAGCACCTATACAGGATAGCTCGAAGATCGAACCATAACCTCAAGCAATTGAGGAATCTGAACCAATCACACAAGACCTCAGAATGTCTGTTAGGGTCTGTCATGAACCCGAGAGATATGGGTTTCTTGTAATCGATGATGTGAAGCTTCTAATCTTAGACCAAGAAGAACCCAATACCTACCAAGAGGCTATTAAAAGCCCACAGTCTGCTAACTAGCATAAAGCCATGGAAGTTGAGATGCAATCGATCTACGATAACCAAGTTTGGAATTTGGTTGATCCACCTCCGAGTGCTAAGGTAATCAGTTGCAAGTGGTGTTTCAAGTTACATGCCGACAACACCTTCAAAGGGCGACTGGTGGCGAAGGGTTTCAAACAAGTCCAGGGAATTGACTATGATGAAACCTTCTCATCAGTTGCAATGCTAAAATCCATTAGGATACTACTTGCCATAGCTGCATGGTACGATTATAAGATATGGTAGATGGACGTTAAGATTGCTTTTCTGAATGGAAAGCTATTCAAGGATGTGTACATGACACAACCTGAGGGTTTTATCGATCCAAAGTATCCTAACCGGGTATGCAAGCTTCAGAGGTCCATTTATGGATTAAGGCAAGCTTCTCGGAGTTGGAACCTGAGATTCAATGAGGCTATGAAGGAATATGGCATCATACAGAATCCAAATGTGCCCTGTGTGTACAAGATGGTTAGTGGGAGTGTATCTACATTCCTAGTCCTATACGTAAATGACATCCTTCTCATTGGAAACGATATACCAACACTGCAAGGGGTCAAGCAGTGGTTGAGTAAGTGCTCCGCAATGAAGGACTTAGGAGAAGCTGAGATGATCTTAGGGATCAGGATCTACAGGGATAGATCCAACCAACTTCTAGGCCTAAGTTAGTCCTCTTACATAGACAAAGTTCTGAAAAGGTTTAGCATGGATAAGGTAAAGAAAGGTTTCTTGCCATTGCACCATGGGCTCAAACTAAGTAGGAACAATGGTCCTAAAACAAAGGAGGATCGGGAGAAGATGCAAAAGATCCCATATGCTTCGGCTATAGGATCTATCATGTACTCTATGTTATATACGAGACTTGATGTCGCTTTTGCCCTCAGTATGACTAGCCGATACCAGTCAGATCCCGAGGAGGATCACTGAACTGTAGTCAAGGCAATCCTTAAGTACCTTAATAGGACTAAGGATAGCTTCTTAGTATATGGAGGTCAAGAAGAGCTGTCATTGTTAGGGTACACTGAAGCAAGCTTCGAGACCAATAAGGATGAAAACCAGTCACAGTCTAGTTATGTCTTCCCATTGAATGGCGGGGCCATCAGTTGGAGGAGCTCAAAACAGCCAACCATCGCTGATTTTACCACAAAAGCTGAGTACATTGCTTTATGTGAAGCTGCAAAGGAAGCTGTTTGGATGAAAAAGCTCATCACTGAGTTAGGAGTAGTTCCATCTATCCTAGACCTAGTGAATGTCTTTTGTGACAACAATAGGGCCATCACACAAGCTAAGGAGCCTCTGTCACATAAGAAGTCCAAACATGTACTCAAGAAGTTTCACCTCATTCGAGAGATCATGGACAGAGGAGACATTTCACTGTAGAGAATTGACACCGAGAACAATGTCGCTGATCCGATGACCAAGGTGCTACCACAGGCATAGCACGAGGGTCATACTAGATCTATAGGGATTAGGGCAATGCCTAGTTAGAACTAGTGCAAGTGGGAGATTGCTGGTGTGCCCTAGTCCAAATGGCATTGGTTCTTGTATTGTATTATCCTTAGACCTGATGTTCATTGTAACATAATATGGGATCTCATACACTTTGATACAGGCCTAACATGCCTGTAACAGGGTGCTAAGTATGGGTATGTTAGGTGGGCAGTGAACATGTTGATGTTGATAGTGAAGTTGATGGAATCGCCACTCAGCGTCCCCTGAGATGACATCACTGGCCACTTGATGAGTGGGACTGACAAGTGTATGGCTATACCCAAATAAGTTGGGATACTTATTTGTTAGGTTCAGTCCACTCGGTATCAAGAGATAAATAAGCATATATGAGGATGACAGGGCCATGCCTCTTGCTTATATATCGATGTTAATTGGCAAGGGATATACAAAATCACTACCTGGTTATGTTTCACATTAGACTGCAAGTCTCCATCTTAATTGGGGGCTGTAACGGTTTGCTAGAACCCACTTACAGTCTGTGGGCCTTGGGCCCACTGCCAACATAAAGGGGAACCCATAGGATCGTACATATAGAACGACTGAACGTTGACAAATCGAAATTGGAACGGAAACCAAATTAATTGAGTTATTGACATTACATTCTGTCATAATTAATTCAATTATAAAGGGAGAAACTTATTTTATTTGATTAATTAATTACATGTAGTAAATAATTAATTAAATAAAATAATATTTCCTTGGTGGAAATAAAAATACAAAGGCTGTATTTATTAAGGGTGACTTTAATTTAACTTTGGGTTATTTTAATGTGATGAAATTGTATTTAATTGTATCAATTAGGATTTTATAATATGGTTTTATTTAATCCTAATGATATAAGGTAAATCAATTAAATCAAATTAAATAATCTATAGTTTTAATTAAAATCCTTGTAGGCTAAGGAGTATATATACTAAAGGAGGATATATAGGAAGCCTTAACCTAATTCTCCCTAACCCTAATAGAGAATTTGCAGCCACAATACAGAAATTACAGCAGTCCCCTTTGGTACTTTCTCTTGGTTTTCGTTCAATCCGTTCGCTAGCACGAGTCGCGTTAGAGAGTTGTTCGTGTACCGGATTATGGAGGAAATGCGTTGGGGTTTCTGCAGCTGTCTCTAGAGGAGATAGTTAAGGTGAGAAAATTTATTTTTTTCCCATTCTATTAATCTACATGTATCTTGGGCTTTGGAACCGAGGAAAATTTTAATCGGTATTCCGCCTCGCATTTAATTTTTCCTATGACAATTCTCTACAGAAAAGACCCCATATGAAATATGGATGGGCAAGGCACCCAATGTGTCTTTCCTGCAGATTTGGGGCTGTGATACACATGTCAAGAAATTGACAGGGGGCAAACTAGAATGCAAAACCGATAAGTGCCTGTTTGTGGGCTACCCTAGGGAGACCGAAGGGTATTACTTCTACAACCTCACCGAGAACAAGGTGTTTGTGGCACAAAAAGGGGGTCTTTCTTGAAATGGATTTCCTTTCCAAGACAGACAGTGGGAGCAATGTTGAACTCAGGGAAATTCAAAGCTCACAAGCTCCTGAAGAGGATTACTTAAAGACCAAAGAGAAGCTTACACAAGTGGAAGCACCAACCCAGGTCACATAAGGACCTAGAAGGTCTGGTAGGGATCATCTAGAACCTAAGAAATATGGGTTTCTCATTACTGACAATCACACTCTTCTCATCTTTGATGAGGAAGAGCCCAAAACCTACCAGGAGGCCATTGATAGCCTATAATCTATGTATGATAATCAGGTTTGGAACTTGGTTGATCCACCTCTGGGTGCTAAGGTCATAGGTTGTAAGTGGTGCTATAAGCTGAAGACCAAAAACACCTTCAAGGGGCGGTTGGTTGCAAAAGGTTTCAAACAAGCCTATGGAATAGACTACGATAAAACCTTCTCACCGGTTGCTATACTGAAATCCATAAGGATCCTGCTGGCCATAGATGCTTAGTACGAATATGAGGTTTGGCAGATGGATGTCAAAATTGCTTTCCTTAATGAAAAGCTACTTGAGGATGTGTACATGGCACAACCTAAGGGTCTCATCAATCCAAAGCATCCTGGAAGGGTTTGCAATCTTCAAAGATACATTTATGGATTGAAGCAAGCATCCTGAAGTTGGAATCTTAGATTTAATGAAGTCATAAAGGAATATAGCTTCATACAGAATCAAGATGAGCCTTGTGTGTATAAGAAGGTTAGTGGAAGCATTGTCACTTTTCTGGTGTTATATGTGGATGACATCCTTCTGATTGGAAGCGACATACCAACACTGTAAGGAGTTAAGCAGTGATTGTGTAAGTGCTTTGCAATGAAGGACTTAGGCGAAGCTAAAATGATCCTAGGGATCAGGATTTATATGGATAGGCCCAATCAACTTCTGGGCCTAAGTGAGGCCAAGTACATAGACAAAGTTCTGAAAAGATTCAGCATGGATCAGGCCAAGAAAGGTTTCTTGCCAATGAGCCATGGGCTGAGACTTGGTAAGAAAAACTGTCCTAAGACAAGGAAGGACATAGAGAATATGAAGTTGGTCCCATATGCATCGGCTATAGGATCAATCATGTACTCCATGCTATGTACAAGACTTGATGTCGCCTTTGCTCTAAGTATGACGAGTCGATACCAGCTGGATCCTGGCGATGACCACTGGAAGGCTGTCAAAGCAATCCTAAAGTACCTTAATCAAACTAAGGATGGCTTTTTAGTGTATGGTGGTCAGGAAGAGCTATCAGCGACTGGGTACAATGATACGAGATTCCAGACCGACCCGGATGAGTACCAATCATATTTTGGGTATGTGTATTTGCTAAGTGGTGGTCTATCAGCTGGAAAAGCTCAAAGCAACCGACAATTGCTGACTCTTCTATAAAAGCTTAGTACATTGCAGCGTGTGATGTAGCTGAGGAAGCTGTGTGGATAAAGAAGTTTATCAATGAATTGGGAGTAGTACCAACTATCCTGGACCCAGTTGATATCTTCTATGACAACGAGGTTGTTACACAATCTAAGGAGCCTTGGTCATAAAAGAACACGAAACACGTACTATGAGAAATCACCGAGAGGGGTGATATTTTATTAGACAAAGTAGACACCAAGGATAATGTCGCAGATCCTTTGACCAAGGCACTAGCTCAACCCAAGCACGAGGGTCATAATAGATCTATTGGGATTAGGCCCATGCCTAGTTGGAACTAGTGCAAGTGGGAGATTGTTGGGAATGCCTTAGTCCCAAGGCATTGATCCTTGTATTGTATCATACATTTTGTGTCTTATAATGAGATTTATGTATTATACATTCGTGTCAATGAATAAGGCATTAATCAATTTATTATATACATCTTATGCAATGTTTTAAATAGAGTATCCAATGGACATATCCATGTCTATGTTGATAAGTTTCATGCACTTAGCAGTAAGACCATGAATAGGGAAAACGATATGACCATAAAGTCATCCGCAGTCTGTTCCAGTCATGGGAATGAATGGAACCAATGAATATCATAAGCTTGGTTGTATGGTTGTGTCTTACCAGCCATTTGACATGGAATGCCAACCAAGTTCATGGGTATATGCAACGGGGCATGGCACTAGATAGATCCACTAAACGAGAAATCCACATGGTATAATATCACAAGTGATTCCTGTGAAGTACTTACATGGATCCTTTGACCTGACCATGTCATGGTCTTGCATGTGAAGTGACACACTTTGGTGTACACCTTAAGGGTCTGTAACAGGGTGCCATGTATGGGTACGCTCAGGTGTGCCAGTGAGCATGGCAAGACTATGAACATGTAGAAGGGAATGTCACTCAGTAAACCATTGAGAGGATATCATCGGCCTCGTGATGAATGCAATTGATAAGAGTGTGGCCACACCCAAACAAGTTGGAACTTATTTATGAGCATTGGTTCATTCGAGATCAAGTAAATGTCTAGACACAAAAGAGGGTGATAATACCATGCCTCTGTGTTAGACACCGATATCAGTGACATGGGATGTTGTAAGCGCCGGGTTTTCCCGACCACTATGATGAGAATTCCTGTATTACTTGTGGAACAGACGGACTCAAATCAAACTTGAAAATGACTAAAATGTCACCTGGAGTGTTTCAAACATCCTGAAAACCAAGCTATCTGCGATCTGAAACCCCCGAGAAGGTCTCCCGAGTGATTTCTAAGGTTTAGGGTGTGCGTCGAATTTTCAAGAATTTTGCCCCGGCTCTTGTTAGAGCTGTGCGGCTCTAGTGGGTGAACCAAGTTGCTCTGCAAAGCAGAGCAACTTGGCTCGGCAGAAGGAAAGTTGGCCAAATTCTCAAAAAGTCAGGTGGCACATTAAATGTTTGAAATGATATGTGAGGGGAGAGTATAAAAAGGAAAAAAATAAAATCAACAGAGGGTTGGTAATCTTAGGCAGAAACCACTTTCCAAAGAACATAGAGAGAAAAAGAGAAGCAGAGAAAAGGAAGAAGAAGAAGCTGAATACCACAAGCAAGCAAAGTGAACCATAACACTCAAGTTAAGACCTAAAATCAATCTTAAAACACTAAGAACAAGTTCCATAACCTTTTCTCATTAATTTAGGATCGGTTCAGGTCAATTTCGGATTGTTTTGGATTGTTACAATTTTAGACCAGTTGAGCTTCTAGGACAAATTCCAAGCTTTCAATCCGTTTCTTGATGTTCAAAGCTTCAAAACAACATCAAGGTAAACTCTAAGAGGCCTTAAACCTGTGTACATTGTCTTTTCTGTGCATTTTCTTCATTTTTACAATTTTCGGAACCGGACTTACCCGAATAGAGCGAGGCGACTGTGTTCATGATGTACAGTGCCGGATGGCTCTGATACCCAGAGCCACCCGGCTCTATTCTGCAGGGACAGATTCCCAATTTGTCCCGATCGGCCGAAAGTAGTGCGCTTTCCATTTTATGCATTTTGTTGTGATCAATTTCGGCCCAAATTTATCAGTATGTTGTAAAAATTTGGTTTTCAGATTTCTGTACGTACGGATATTATGGTTTTCGGTTTTTTTGGGGTTTTATTTTCTGAGTTTTGGGGTTATTTTATCCAAATCGGATCTATAGTTCAGCATTAGCAGACCCCGAACCCTATAAAATTCTTAAAAAATATTGAAAACGAGCAAAACAGTATTTTCACAAAAATAAGAAAACCAATTTTTTGGGGTCTAGAAATTACAGCTGCACGACTCTAATTTCTGGAATAAAACAGAGCCGCGAAATGACCCGTACGGACGTCGTCGCGTGGTGCTGTTTTCGAATTCAACTTATTTTTGGCGTGTTTATTGCTTTTTGGACCCTAGATGGATAATTGGGATTAGGAAACCCATACGAATGAGACCCTGGATTCCAGGATAACAGACCCCTAAAAATGGAAATTTGCATGTACTCGAGCCAATTGTTTTCTAAAAAATGATTTTTCAGCACAAAAATTGTAGTGTGTTTCAAAACCGTTTTTCAAGTCTAACCACTCCGACCTGTCAGGTCGACCCGGTTATCCTCTAAATGCATGCCCCCATTTCCTAAATTCCCAATTCTGTCTTATTTGAGTCCTATCTGTGTGTGCAATATAAACTCTGTCACTGATCTCGGGATTTAAGTTTCGAGGTCTTTAAGTTAAAATGGGAAAATGTTTTCTACAAAGGAATTTTCAAATCAAATCCACGATTTTCCTAATTAAAGATAAAAAAAGCCTGTTTTCCAAAACCAAATGAAAAAAAACAAACGTTTTTCCCCGGTCTGCTTCATAGCGTCCTCTTTCGAAAAAGGTCGTTTGCTCACAGATATATAAGTTTAAATACAGGGGTAAGACTTCCATTAGACTGCTGTCTCCATCTTAATTGGAGGCTGTAATGGCTTGCTAGAGCCCGCCTACAGTCTATAGGCCTTGAGCCCACTGCCAACATAAAGACAGGCCCACAGGTTCGTACACATAGAATGTCTGAGTTTGAACTTGTCGGATCACCTGTATACTTGGAGTATATAGACTGGAGAGATAAATATTAATTAATTAAATTATAGATCAACTGAATTGATCAATATAATTTAATTGATATATATATAAATTGGGAAATTATTTCCTGGTGGAAATAAAATACATATATAGGTTTATATGTATTTTGATTTAAGTGGAATGTCAATTAATTTATTGGGTCAATTTAATTGGAAAATCAATTTTAATTCAATGACATGTACATTATATAATATGGTCTTATATAAATACATGCATGAAAATTAAAATAGAATTGCATTTAATTTTACCAATAATAATTAATTTGGATTTAAGGATTTATGGCATTAAATCGCAACTTAAAAAGCTAATTAAACTCAAGGCTTAAATCAAGGCCCTGATTTGAGCCAAAAGTTAATTCTCTTAAATAAGAATTTTAGCCATAAAGAAAAAAGAGAGGCTGAAATTTTTAGCCAACCATTACTTTCCTCCTTTGATCCACCGCTAGCATGGGTTCTACTTGGTAAATAGTCGTGTACGTAAAGTGGAGGGAATCGATTTCGGTTTCTGTGGCGGTCTCTAGAAGAGCCATAGAATGGTGAGAATTCCATTTCTAATCTTTGTATTTTATGTTTTTTATTTCTACTTCAATTGCTCCTGGATCACGGATTTGAGAAAATCGATCTAAGCTTTCGCTTTCATTGGTTGATTTTCTATGAAAAAGCCCTACAGAAATCTGGTTTGAGGATAAAAGAGACCTACTCAAGAAAGACCTATGATGCGACAACCATGTGGCTTTCTTGTGCGGATCGATCCAGTCCCATGTCAATGACATGTACTTATATTCACAACTAACTTTACAAGTACTATGGCTAGTTAAGAACTACCGTACAGCCATCGGATATACAAGTCTGTGATTCTATTAGTTCCCATGATTAGAATAGACTTGGGATATGTTTCATGATTATCAATGAATGGTTATTCAATTCATATTATAGCATAAGATATAAATGAAATAGATTATTGCCTTTATTAATTCGACACAAATGATGTATACATATAAGAAGTCTTAATGTATAATACAAAATACAAGAATCTAATGCCCTTAGAACAAGGTCACACCAACAACGGCTAGTTAAGAACTACCATACAGTCATCGAATATACAACTCTATGATTCTATTCGTTCCCACGATTAGAATAGAATTGGGATATGTTTTATGATTATCAAGCAATGGATATTCTATTCATATTATAGCACAAGATATAAATGAAATAGATTATTGCCTTTATCAATGTGACACAAATGATGTATACATACAAGAAGTCTTAATGTATTATACAACATACAAGAATCTAATGCCCTTAGAACTAGGGCACACCAACAATGGCTAGTTAAGAACTACCATACAGTCATCGAATATACAAGTCTATAATTCTATTCGTTCCCACGATCAAAATAGAATTGGGATATGTTTTATGATTATCAATCAATGGATACTCTATTCATGTTATAGCACAAGATATAAATAGAATTTAACTGCAATTCAATTTTAATTTTATATGTATGTGATTATATTAAACCATATAATATAACATATAGCATTTAAATTAAACTTAATTTGCCTAATTAAATTACCCAACAACGTAATTTAGACTTTCCTTAAATGAAATACATATAAACCTATATATGTATAATATTTCGACCAGGAAATAAATTCATGAATTAATTTATTCAAATAAATTCTATGAAACCCAATAAAATTGATTATATTATTTTGATCAATCCAATTGATCTATAATTCAATCAATTAATTTCTTTTCTCCAATCAGTATCTCCAAAGTATATAGTTGACCTATTTAGTTCAAGCTCAGATGTTCAATGTGTATGATCCTGTGGGCCCATCTTTATGTTAGCAGTGGGCTCATGACCTACAGACTATAGGTAGGCTCTAACAAGCCATTACAATCCCCAATTAAGACGGAGACTGTAGTCTAACAGAAGTCATAACCCTGTAGTTTAACTTATATATCTTATGCCATAGATATCGGTGTCCAACATAGAGGCATGGTATCATCACCCTCATTAGTGTCTGAACATTAACTTGATCCCGAATGAACTGATGCTCACAAATAAGTTCCAACTTGTTTGGGTATAGCCACACTCTTATCAATTGCACTCATCAAGTGGCCAGTGATATCTTCTCAGTGGACTACTGAGTGACATTCCTTCTCAATATTCACAGCCTTGCCATGTTCACTGGCACATCCGAACCTACCCATACTTGGCACCCTGTTACAGGCCCTTTAGGGGTACATCAAAATGTGTGAGTACATATGCGAAATCATAATATGGTCAGGTCAAAGGATCCAATATAGGTACTACACGAGAATCACTTGTTATACTATACCATGTGGATTTCTCGTTAGCGGATCTATCTAGTACCTTGCCTCATTACATGTACCCATAAGCTTGATTGATAATCCATGTTCTATAGTCGGTAAGACACCACCATACAATCAAGGTTATGATAGCCTTGGGTTCCATTCATTCCCATAACTAGAAAAGACTATGGATGGTTATATCATTTCTCTATCCATGGTCTCACTACCAAGTGTAAGACACTTGTCAACATGGATATAGATATGACCATTGGATACTCTATTTATAAAATTACACAAGGTATAGAATAAATAGATTAATGCCTTTATTTAATAACACAAATTTATAATGCATCAATCTATCAAAAGATCCAAAATGTACAGTACAATACAAGGACTAATGCCTTGGGACTAGGGCATTCCCAACACTCAAGCACCGAAACTTTATTCGTGTGTAGACTCACATGCACCCAAACCTTCTAGGCTGTTTTAGATCCCATGACTCTAAAGCTTTCTAGTATCACCTTTAGGTGCCCCAAGGGCACCGAATTTCTATCTGTATGCAGACTCATACGTATATAACTATAACTAGCAGAATCTAGTTAACCCTATTCGATGCTCCCCGAGTACCAAAACCTTGTCCGTGTGCAGACTCACATACACCCAAACCTTCTAGTCTATTTTAGATCCCAATACTCTAAAGCTTTCTAGTGTCACCTTTAGGTGCCCCAAGGGTGCCGAATTTCTATTCGTATGCAGATTCATACGTATATAACTATAACTAGTAGAATCTAGTTAACCCTATTTGGTACTTCCTGAGTACAAAACCTCTATCTGTATGCTCCACGTGCATTGGATCCTCATCTAATCCCTCATGAACATTCATGTAATACCCATATCATGCATCAATCATATCACATCATCCATACATACACACATACCATTTTGGGTTAAGGGATTGTCATGCATTCATCCATAATGCTAACATGTCTGTAGTTTGGGATCGCCCTGCTGAAGGAAGATTGGTTAGAGTTGGCTACGCAGCTCCTCAACCAAAGCAAAGAATCAAGTTAAGATCAGTCAGGGTGGCATCCAGGATCAATGGTTGTAGAGTCAGGGTCAAATTTCAAAACAAGAGGAACACATTCAGACTTTGGTAATAGATAGCTTATTTGTGTTAGAAGAAAATACTATGAAAATGGGGGATCAATAGAGCACGAATCAGCAGAACACTGCAATCATCACTGCTTTTATGGTGGCAGCTCTTAGGGACCTTTTAGGTTCGAAGGAGTTCAGGGCTAGCATCCGTAATCAAGTCCAGGCTACTATAAGTAGTGTTGTTACTAGTAGAGAAGCCGAACCCAATGCAGATAAAAGGAATCACATTAGGCATGCTGAATCCATTGTACATCAAGGGAACCATAATAGACAGGCATAATTGAATATAGACTGTGGGAATATTGAAAGACAGATTCCAATGAGGGATGGAGACCATCAATTTGAGTAGAGAGATGCCTTTAGAAGGGTTAGAGAAGTGCCGGTTAAGTCATCAGCAAAAAGAAAGCGGAGGGAAATGTATTCCGATCTTGATAAGCTTCTACCTAAGCTTCACTAGATGGCCCAGATTGTACTATTAAATGGATTGACCCAAATACTTTAAGAGTCGATGGGATTGATTTGTTACCACTGCACTTCCAAATGACAAAGTTCACTCCCTACAAGGGAACGAGACCACCTGGTCCTCATATTGACAATTATGTGATGGTGATGACCATGAATGACCTAAACACTAATAATCTGTTGGGCCTGTTTCTGATTACTCTCGAGGATGGAGCTGCTAAATGGTTTAGCAATCAACTCACATATTAGGAAGGATTGGAATTCTCTAGTCAAAGCTTCTGTCAAGCACTACAGTTATAACACTTAGATTGAAGTGACAATCCAGGATCTGGAGGTAGTGAGGTAGAAGCTAAACGAGACTTTCACAGAGTACTATAAGAGATGGATGGATAAGAAAAAACTGTTGGAACAAAGGCCTAGGGATTCTGAACTGATCATCAAGCTTGTGGATGGGAGTTTAAAGAACTAACACAACAATATAAAGCTTCATAACTTCAACTCTTGTGAGCACTGGTTTTTTCCCGACCTCGGTGATGAAAGCTACTATTACCTTTTTCACGAATAAACGTGAAGCGGATTCGGACCGACCGGGATAATGTCGAAAATGTCCCGGATAACTCGAAGGTGTGTGACAAGTCCTAATACGGAACCCCAAAGAATTCGAGTGAGTATTTTAGAAAGAACCAAAGAAAAAAATAGAAAACGGGCAAAATAGGCACTTCTAGCCGCTACAGCCGCCGTAGCTGCTACAGCCCCGCGGCTGTGAGCGTCAGCATTCCTTTTTTGTCGAAATCAGCAATTAATTCTGATTTAATGCCAAAAAGGGAGATATATAAGCATCATAATCCGGGATTAGGGTTAAGAACACAGAAACAAAAAAACAAAATAAAGAAAAAAGAAAAAAGGGATTTTGAGAGAAAATAACACCATCACTTAGATTTTCTCTAGGGTTCCTAAGGCAATTGAAAAAAAAAGAGTTTGACCTAAAAGAAATAATAATCTCAATAGAACACATAAAAACGATAGTAGGGTTTTGTGATATCATAATCAATCCTGCAATCTTCTTCGAGGTTCCGTTCGGGCTTCGGAAATCACGCACTGTTCGGGTTGTTCGTGACTGCAAGACATTTCCGGCATCCAAATCCATTTTTCATGGTTCAAACACTGGAACATAAACAAGGTAATCTTCTAAGAAGCCTTAGAAATCCGCTTTGTTCATTCTGGTTGTGATTTGATTGCATGTTTTGAATTTTTTACGTTTTTGGGAGTTTTCCGGTTACAGCCACCCCACTCATGATCACAGCCGCCTGGCTGTAACCTACAGCCGCGCGGCTGTGACCTATAGGGATGCGGTTGTAATCTTCTGATTACAGCCGCTCAGCTATAACTTTCAGGGTAGAAGCTCCAAATGCCCTAAAATCGATCGATAACACTCCCATATTTCAATTAAATGTGTTTTTCATATTTGTTATCGGTCCAATTACATCCCTGCATACTTAGAGTCCATGTTCTTTGATTTTTAATGGATGGATGTAATATAAAGTTTGGTGATTTTAGACGATTAGGGATTTCTGGATTCGATTCGATCCCTTTCGGGTCTTTTCTGTTGATTTTGATTTTTTCCAGAAATCCCAGATCGCCCAAAATCGTCAAACTTTACAAAATGATTTTCAAAAACGCAAAAAGCACACTGGAATCGGTTCTCGAGCACCACAGTCGCACGACTGTAGGTGTTATAGCCTCCCGGCTATGTTATAGCCGCGCGGCTGTAATGCCTACAGCCGCTTGGCTATGGTTCTAGAGGCAGAATTACAGTTTTACCCTTTTAGGTCCCAAATTTGTAATTTTGCATCCTTTTCTTATTCAAAAATGAATTTTGGCATGTTTGCATGCTTTTGGACCCTAGACGGATGTTTGATTTAAGCCCACACACGAACAGGACCCTCGGTTCCCTGGATATCCGGCCTGCTAAAGTTGAAAAAATGCATGTAAATGAGCCAAACTGCTTTTAAAATTGGTTTTCATCCATAAAACCTACAGGGTGTTTAAAAAACCGTTTTCTAGGTCTAACCGAGCCGACCAACTGAGTCGACCCGGTCACCCCCAAATGCATGTCCCCCACGCCTAAAAATCCCTATTCTATCCTATTTGAGTCTTTTGTATGCCTTGATTATTTGTGCTAACCCTATTTGGATGTAGCTTTTATTTTTAGTTTTCTTTTTACTTTTGATGTATTTGATAGATTATCCCTTGTATCTAGGCGATTGTATTTTTTAGATTATCGTGTATAATAGGCGGTTGTAAAAGGTGAGGATGAGAGTTTTCTTTTTCTTGGGTTGTATAATTTAGCCTCTGATTTACTTTTCCGCACTTTATTTTAGTATTTATATTTTTTGCATGAGCTTTGGTTAATGATTAAAGGAAGATAGAATGGGTAGATTTAAGTGAATGAAATATCATATTATGAAATAATAATTAAAAATAAGTGATGATTAGTAGATATGTTGCCCGAACCCCGAATCTTTGAATTAGGTACCGTGTCTACACTTGGTAGGGAGCTGCTGCACCAGAATTTCCCGGATGAGCTGATCCGGGTGGTGACTCTGTATCTAATTTCGAAATGTAGGTTTCGAGATCTTTAAGTTAAAATAGGATCTTCTAAAAAGCCTGTTTTCTAAAATTCGTGTCTAAAATTAAGTTTTCTACAAAAACGACTTGTCCAATAAAATGAAAGGTTTTTTTTTTTCTAAAGAAAGATTAAAACCCGTTTTCAAAACCAAAACATCAACTCTTAAAAAGAATATCCCCGGTTCCCGCTTCTCCGCGCGTTCCGTAAAAATGTCGTCCGCTCACAGTGGCGACTCTGCTGGGGATTAACGGTTTCTTTTAAAAAGTTTTTTCAAAAACTTAAGGAACTTAGGCAAAAATCAAAGTACATCCTCACTTGTAATCAATTATTAAATCATAATTCGATGTTTCATTCACACTTACATAAGCATAACATTTTCTCTTCTTAAATCCCTCCAACACTTGTTTAAGCCTGCTTTATCTTCAAAGGTGACCTACCAATTCTGCTAGGATTGGAGGCACTCGAGGGGTTAAATCACTCATAGCCTCGTACGAACCCCTTCATTTGGACCCTTGAGTGGGGAGAAGTGAGGAGTATATTTTCGCTATGGGAACCTGTATGACCCTTGGCTTGACTCATACCTTCATGTAATGGCCTAGCAACTTCCCCTTAGGGTTACCAAAACATATATTCGAAAATGGACATTGAGAGTGCACCTTTGGTAGCCCCAATTGATGCCAAAGAGACCCAACACCTAGGAAGAATGCAAGACCAGTCGAATGGAGGAATAAGGTTGGAAGGGTGAGCATGTTTTTATGCATGTGCTAACGTTTGCTTTATGGTTGTTTTATTTTCGACCTTGACATGCAACATAAACACGCATCATCTGTGTGTCATTTCCTAACCACATTTTTATGTAGCCATTTTGGAGCATCATCCTACTTGTGTGTTATACTGACCACATTTTCATGCAGCCATGACCTTTTTCGTGTGCCATATTCATCTTGTGTGCTCATTGATTCATAAAGCATACACGACATCATCTTGTGTGTCATGCATTCTAACCACGTTTGTGTACAGCCATTTGCATCCACATCATTACATCCTATCTAAAACTTAAGGATGTTCTAAGTATGCCCTTGACAACCATTTCATCTCATGACATGTCGGGAGTCCCCAGGGCTCCCTGTATTAAGCCCGTGCACCGGTTTGCACTTGGCCATTTCATTACATCACTTCACTCATTAGAGGACCATGACGGTTTTAGGTTTATATTTATGTGGCAGATCGCGCAATCACATTACACAACACTACAACCATTCACGATTGGTGTCATGGAGACACCATAGTTTTGCTTGCATGCCATGATCCACATCGGATCGTTCCATAACATTGATGACTCATTCAAGGTGCTCCACGAGTGTCAAGTTAGTACTCATGTTAGGGCATTTCATGAACAAATCATGCAAGGTGTTCCCCGAACACCTAAATGCTGTCCGAGTTTCGATCTGCACGTGACTTGTATGTGACATCACTTCACCTTAGATGCCATAAAAGCATCAAACATCCGTCTGTGGGACGGTTCCCATATGACCATTTCATATCATCACATTGACCTACAAACTGTCAAACTTATGTCCGTGTGTCGGTACACATGTGACCATTTCACAACATCCCTTAGGTGCCTCGAAGGTACCAAACCTCTGTCCATGTGGTGACCCGCATGTGATGTTATTGCATTGTCTTTTGTGTAGCATAGGGTATGTTTAGAACATCCAAAGCAAAAGTAAGAAAAACATAAAAAAATCATCTTCAGCATCATCTACATCCATGAGGCATCATCCGATCATGAACATGAACACACCATACATGTCATTTAGGGTGTCGAGTCCAGGTCCATGACATCCATCCGCGACTCTAACCTTATGTTGAATGTGCAGTTTGGAGATGAACCTCAAAGTGGTTAGTTTGTGTAGAGTCAGTGCCAAACCCATCAGTTCAATCAGTTCAATCAGAGCCGGTCACCATGAAGGGGATCAGTTCAGGGTCAGACTTAGATCGGGAGATCAAAATTCAATTGCCTACTCTACCAGTTGACAGTCAGATTTTGTTAGAATAAGCTGACAAAGCGGAGATGGTCGACGAAAACAATGGAAACTTGCCTTTTGACATGGCTGCTTTTATGAGGAGCTTCCTAACCTCAGACGAGTTCAAGGCAACTCTTAGGGAACAAGTGCAAGCCCTGATAAGCACCATCCCTATTCAAACTGTTCCACTGGCTCAGACTTCGATTGGAAGTGAGGGACAACAGTTTGTCCAAGTTACTAATGGTGTTGCAGGAAGCCTTCCCGGAGGAAGTGGTGGAGTGGTTAACCACAGAGAACTTGACCGTCAGCCAGAGGAGGATGAGGCCTTTGAAAAGGCAAAGGAAGCCTTAATTGAGACGCTGCTAGAGAAGCACCTCAATCAGAAATTTTCTGATATTGAAGCCATGCTACCTAAGCTAAAGGAGATGGTCCACTATAACCCTGTTAAGTATGTCGATCCGAGTACTTTGATGGCTAATGGAGGAGAGCCACTCCCAGCTAGTTTTCAGATGCCTTACCTACCTCCGTACACCAGGGAAGGCCCGCCGGAAGCCCATTTGGACAGTTATGTGAGGTTGATGACTAGCATGGGGATTGGGAAATGTCACCTCTTAAACCTATTTCCGACTACTCTGAGAGGTGCTGCAGCAAAGTGGTATATGAAGATGCCTCTATACACCTATTCTACTTAGGAGGACCTATTTGAAGCTTTTGTAAAGCAGTACGCTTACAATACCCAAGTAGAGACTACCCTTGAAGACCTAGAGAGAATCCGCCAGAAGCCAAATGAGTCCTTCCAGGCTTACTACAAATGGTGGATGGATGTGTAGGTTTTGGTGGATAGGGCACCAAAGTTGGAGTCACTCATTGTGAAGTTGGTGGATGGTAGTCTACCCCAATACAAGGATAAAATGAAACTGAAGAGATTCCACTCCTTCAATAAAGTGGTTGAATTTGCCAAGCGTATCGAGCGATACGAGGAAGAGGAGCAGAGAGGAAAACAAGGTTCGAGCTCCTACAGAATAACCAAGGGTACTCTCAAGGGCACAAGGGCAGTAGCTCTAAGGCTACTTTAGCCGGGTACAATGCTAAGAGGACTCTAGATGCAACTCAGTTTGAAGTGCAAGAGGCGGGCAGTAGCACTAAGGCTACTTTAGCGGGGTACAATGCTAAGACGACTCTAGATGTAACTCAGTTTGAAGTGCAAGAGGCGGGCGTGGCCGCCGTGATCCAAGGAAGGCAGACTCCTCAAAGGGTCAATAGTCCGTGGGCTGAGTCAGTAAGCCTGATCTATGCTAAGTGTAGAAAAGCTAGTCTATTACAGAGTTTGAGGCTATTTTCACCTCCGGCTGAGGCGGATAAAGACAATTTCTGCTCTTACCATGTGATGATGGGTCACCGTACAAGACTGCACCCAGTTGATTAAGGCTATCAAGCAATTGGTCATTGATGGACGGATCATTGAGCCGGCTCTAAAACCTAGCATTCAGAATAATCCCTTGCCCAACCTCGGGTGATTCAGATGCACAAGACATTAAGAACCATGACACTGCAATAAAGAGAAGACCCTCCACATGTGGAGGCGATAGTCATTTTGATTTTTTAATTTGTTTTATTTTATTATTATTATCATTTATCATGTGAACAATTTGGCCTCTAAGGTGTTTAATTTAATAGAGTTTGATTTCAATTACTTGTGTGATATTTTTCGGATGGAACTGTGCATGCATCCAAACATTCATTTAATGCCTTTAACACACATGATACATCAATGCATGAAGTGAATCTAGGGACAGATGAAGACCCAAAAATGATATCCGCCTCGAGAGACCTAACACCTGATGAGAGGAAAGAAAATTGAAACATACCATAAAAGAACATGGAAATCTTTCCCTGACTAAACGATATCGCATGGAGATTGATGGAGAAATTACTGACAAAGATCCAAAGGATTCAAAGACAAAATCAATCAAGCAGGAGCTCCGTATACTTGAATGGGCATCGCTCCATGGTCGCAACCACCAACTACTTCTCAGAGTGGGTAGAAGCGGAGTCATATATGAATGTCACCGACAAAAAAGACAAAAAAAAAAAAGAAGAAGGAAAAAAAAGCATTATCATGTCATGACCAATAATGTCCTACAATTACAAGGGCCAAAGATGGAGCATCATAGATTATCTTTGCATCTCCCACAAGCCAATGGGACGATAGAAGCGGCTTGCAAGGTTCCGTCCAAACGACAATCACCTACAAAGCATAGGCCGATATGCTGTCATTTGTCTTGCAAGGACACAGAGCTAGTATCAGAGCACGCACTGAAGAAACGTCATACTCCTTAGCCTATAGGATGGAAGCGGTTCCACCAGGGGAGACAGAGACCAAGTCGTCAACCCCATCAACCCAGACAAGCCCAGGCACTATTAAGTGTAAAAAAATAAAAAAAAAATAAAAAAAAAGGTCCGATGGGTCGCAAACTGAAAAGGCGATCCATGCAAAAATCAGGACAGTCCGATGGATCGAAAACCAAAAAGGCGGTCCATGCAAAAGTTAGGACAGAGAGGCGAGCACCATCAGCGAGAAAATCTGCAAAAACCAGTTGGTGGCAGGCATGGGTCTGGTCGAGATGGATACCATTACTGATTCTGTCCTTAGCTTCATTTCATCTTTGATGTGCATTGTGCTAAAACATTATAAATGAGTGAATGAATGAATGCCGTTTTCTGTTCAGGTTAAATGTCCCAAGTCTACTTGAAATTGAATTTGTATGGATGTGCACATTTTCTGTTTACATGCATCTCACTTAAAAAAAAAAAGAGAAAAAAAAAGAGTCTGATGGATCGAAAACCAAAGAGGGGGTCCATGCAAAAATTAGGACAATCCGATAGATCGAAAACCCGAAAAGGGCAGTCTATGCAAAAGCTAGGGCATAAAATAAAGTCTGCTGAATTGAAAACCTGAAAGGGCGGTTCAGGCAAAAATAAAGACAGTCCGATAGGCCGAAAACCCAAAAAAGGGTGACCTATGCAAAAATTAGGACAAGCAATGAAAATAACACAAAATTCATACAGTAGTATCAAGCTCAGACAACTCTAATCCTGTAAAAATCGGGGTACATCAAAGCCAGTGCCTCATGTCCACGCCTCATGGAGCAAGCAACCAGGTAAATCGACCAAACTTCAATGCGATATCCCACCAAGGACAGACCTGTTGGGATTCGTCATTGGAAAAATAACGTGGCGCAGCGGAAAATACACCGTTTAAAATTTCCTAGAATCCACCTATCATGTCCAATTACCATTGATTAGAATGAAATCAAATAAGAATCAACAGAGATTAACTCACCAAATTCGTCTCCTCTAGAGACTGCTGCAGAATCGTTTCTTGAAACTGCGATCTCCAAAGTCCGATGCACGACCAACTATTGAGCGGGAACCGGTGCTAGCCGAAGACGCGAAGGAATGGAGGTTTAATGCTGGGATTTTCGGCTGTTTTGGGGCTGCTATTGGTGGCTGAAATTTCCAGCAATTAATTAGAGTTGAATTAGGTTTTTCTTCCTTAAGTGTGCCCTTATATAGACACCTTGTCTAGTTGGGTTTTAATTAGGTTAATTAAACCCAAGCCCACCAGGATTATAATTACATAAATAAACTTTAATTAAAAAGTATATACTATGTAATTTAATTCCATTTGGCTAAATTTAATTACCCCTAAATAAAATTAAATCACACTTAAGTTAATACAATACATGTATTTAATTTTCCTACTTAGGAAAATTATTTTATTAATTGTTTACTTTATGTAATTCAATTAATTGGTAAATTAATTAATTACATTATGTAAACTTATTAATTAAATTAAATTCAACCCAATGTCCATTAATTACCTTGACACCGAATGTCAACTAATTAATTAACGCATTCCTTCCAATGTACATTACATGTACAATTTCTATAAGTTCCAGCTCAGTTGATCTATGTGCATGATCCTATGGGTCTGTCTTTATGTTGGCAATAGGCCCAAGGCCCACAGACTGTAAGTGGGTTCTAGCAAACCATTACAGCCCCCAATTAAGACAGAGATGCAGCAGTCTTTAGAAGACACTCACCCGGTAGTAATCTCATAGTGTCCTTTGCCTAACGATATCGATATGAATAAACAAGAGGCATGGTGTCTGTCATCCTCTTCTGTTGTTTATTATATTTCTTGATCTTGAGTTGACTGATTAATCGAATAAGCAACCAACTTATTTGGGTATGGCCATACACTTATCAGTCCCACTCATCAAGTGGCCAATGATATCATCTCGGCGTTCCCCGAGTGGCAATTCCATCACTTCATCATCAATATCAACATGTTCACCGGTCCACCCAATCATACCCATATTTAGCATCCTTTTACAGACCTGTTAGGCGTATGTCAAAGTGAATCAGATTCCATATCGATATTATAATGAAATCTGGTCTGAGGACAAAAGAGACCTACTCCAGAAAGACCTATGACGTGACAGCCATGTGGCTTTCTTGTACGGATCGATCCAGTCCTATGTCAACGACATGTACCTATATTCATAACTGACTATACAAGTACTATGGCTAGTTAAGAACTACCATACTGTCATCGAATATCCAAGTCTGTGGTTCTATTTGTTCCTACGATTAGAACAGACCTGGGATAGGTTTTATGATTATCAATCAATGGATACTCTACTCATATTATAGCACAAGATATAAATGAAATAGATTAATTGCCTTTATTAATGTGACACAAATAATGTATTCATACATGACTCTTAATGTATAATACAAAATACAAGAATCCAATGCCCTAAGAACTAGGGCACACCAACAATCTCCCACTTGCACTAGTTCCAAGTGGGCATTGCCCTAATTCCTATAGATCTGGTATGACCGTCGTGCTGTGTCTGCAACAGCGCTTTGGTCAATGGATCAACGACATTATTCTTGGTGTCAACCCTCTGCAATGATATGTCACCTATGTTCACGATCTCCCGAATGAGGTGAAACTTTCTGAGTACATGTTTGGATCTCTTGTGTGACCGGGGCACCTTAGCTTGTGCGATGGCCCCGTTTTTGTCACAAAAACATCAACTGGGTCTAGGATAGTGGGCACTATTCCAAACTCAGTGATGACTTTCTTGATCCAAACGGCTTCCTTTGAGCTTCGCACGCAGCTATGTACTCAGCTTCCATTGTAGTGTCAGCAATGGTGGCCTACTTTGAGGACCTCCAACTAATGGCGCCGCCATTCAGGAGAAAAAAACATAACCAGACTGTGACTGGTTCTCATCCTCATCGGTCTTAAAGCTTGCATCAGTGTAACCTGACACTACCATCTCATCTTGACCTCTATACACTAAGAAAGCATCCTTAGTCCGGTTAAGGTACTTCAAGATTGCCTTGACTGCCTTCCAGTGTTCCTCACCGGGGTCCGACTGGTACCGGCTAGTCATACTTAGTGCAAACACGACATCAGGCCTCGTACATAACATGGAGTACATGATAGATCCAATAGCAGATGCATAAGGGATCTTTTCCATGTTCTCCCGGTCCTTCTTTGTTTTAGGACCATCTTTCTTACTCAGCTCCAACCCATGGCGCATAGGCAAGAATCCTATCTTTGCCTTGTCCATGCTAAATCCTTTTAGAACCTTGTCAATGTACGTGGCCTGACTTAGGCCTAGAAGCCGATTGGATCTATCTCTGTAGATCCTGATCCCTAAGATCGTCTCAGCTTCGCCTAAGTCCTTCATTGCGAAGCACCTACTCAACCACTGCTTAACCCCTTGCAGTGTTGGTATGTCACTTCCAATGATAAGGATGTCGTCAACATACAGCACTAGGATGGTGGAAATGCTCCCACTAACCATCTTATACACACAGGGCCTTTAACTTGAAACACCACTTGCAACCTATCACCTTAGCACCCAGAGGTGGATCCACCAAGTTCCATACTTGGTTATCGTGCATAGATTGCATCTCAGCCTCCATGGCTTTGTGCCATTGATCTGAGTGTGGGCTTTCAACAGCCTCCTGATAGGTCTTGGGCTCCTCTTGGTCAACGACCATAAGGTCCCCATCATCAGTCACGAGAAAGCCGTACCTCTCTTGCTGATGACATGTCCTACCAGACCTTCTAAGGTCCTATGCAACCGTTTCTGGTTCCTCAATTTCTTGAGTAGTCAGATTGGTTCCTGAAGCCTCCTCAGCAGTAGCTGCAGGAGTTTGTGAGTCTTGAACTTCTGAAAGTTCAACATTACTCCCACTGTCTCTCTTGGAAAGGAATTCCTTCGCCAAGAAGACTGCATTTCTGGCTATGAAAACTTTGTTTTCGGCTGGATCGTAGAAGTAATAAGCCTTAGTTTCCTTAGGGTTACCCACAAACTGGCACTTGACAGATTTGGACTCGAGTTTTCCACTTGTCAATTTCTTAACATGTGCATCACAGCCCCAAATCTTCAAGAAGGAAACATTGGGCTTTCGGCCTTTCCATAGTTCATATAGTGTTCCCTCAACTGCCTTGCTTGGTGTATTGTTAAGAATGTAAGCAGCTGTCTCTAAAGCATATCCCCAAAAGGAGACAGGGAGTGTAGCATGACTCATCATCGAGCAGACCATGTCAAGTAAGGTCCTATTCCTCCTTTCCGATACTCCATTCCACGGGGGTGTACCAGGAGGAGTGAGTTGGGATACAATCCCACACTCTCTCAAAACGAGTCAAACTCTTGGCTCAAATATTCACCCCCTCGGTTAGACCGAAGTGCTTTTATTTTCTTGCCAAGTTGGTTTTCTACTTCATTCTTAAAGTCCTTGAACCTTTGGAGAGTCTCAGACTTATGCTTCATCAGATACACGTAACCGTATCTGCTGAAGTCATCCGTGAAGGTGACGAAGTACAGAAAACCAGATCTAGCACTAGTGCTCATTGGGCCACATACATCGGAATGTATTAGCTCCAATAGCTCTGAGGCCCTTTCAGCAGTCTTGCTAAAAGGCGCCTTTGTCATCTTGCCTCTCAAACAAGATTCGCATGTGTCATAAGGCTGGATGTCAAATGACCCTAGCACTCCACTAGAGTGAAGCCTAGCTATGCGCTTCTCATTTATATGGCCAAGTCGACAATGCCAGATGTAAGTAGGATTAATTTCATTTTGTTTAATCCTTTTAGTATTTATGTTATAGATTGAACTTTCACGTTTTAGATCAAGGATATATAAGCCATTTTCAAGAAATGCTGTTCCATAAATAATATTGCCACATTGCATAGAAATTCTACCATGTCCAATATTAAATACAAAACCAGAAATATCCAACAAAGAAATGGAAATAATATTCCTGCGCATCACAGGTACAAAATAACAGTTTCTTAGTTCCAAAACAAGTCCACTAGGCATCTCCAAGAAATAATCTCCGATCTCCATGGCCTGAACCCGAGCACCATTTCCGACTCGAAGATCTACTTCTCCAGATCCTAATAATCTCCTATTTCTTAGACCCTGCGCATTTGAACAAATGTGAGATCCACATCCAGTGTCCAAGACCCAAGATGTAGAAATAGCCAAATTAATCTCAACAACATAAATACCTGAAGCAGCAGTTTTGCCCTTCAGTTGCTCCCTTAGCTTTGGACATGAGCTCTTCCAGTGCCCCTTCTCATGACACTCATGGCAAACATCGTCAGGAGAGGCAACCCTTGCTTTAGGTTGGGCCACCACCTTTTTGCCCTTAGCCTTGGCCTTAGATTTGGCCTTTCCCTTAGCAATGGGCGTATTGCCCTTGTTCACCAGCAATACTTCAGGAGTCTTCTTAAGAGACTGCTCAGCAAGCTTGAGCATGCCATGCAGCTCAACAACCGATTTATCCAACCCTTGTATATGGTAATTCATGATAAACTGGTTGTAAGACTCAGGAAGTGACCCGAGAATTATGTCTGTTGCCAAGTCCTGCGGAACTGGAGAGTCGAGGTGGGCAAGTGTATCAATATACCCCTTCAACTTTAGCACATGAGTGCTAACAGAAGTCCTAGCTGCCATCACAGTCGTGCAAAGTGCCTTAGTTGTCAGGTAACATTCCTGACGAGCTTGATCTTGGAACATCTTTTTAAGCTAATCCATCATCTCATAAGCATGCTCATCCATGAATTGCTTCTGAAGATCAGAAGCCATGGTACCCAGCATGAGGCACGAGACATCTCGATCATCCCTCACATGCCGATCGTACTGCTCCACCATCGCCGTGGTGATGCCTTCACCTGTAGGAGGGCCAGCTGGTAAAGGAGCATTCAGTACATACTCCTTAGACTCTTGTCTAAGAACTATTTGTAAGTTCCTAGCCCAGTCCAGGAAGTTAGTCCCCGAAAGCTTCTCCTTCTCCAAGAGTGACCTAAGTGAGAGTGAGTTGTTGTTTGTT
The DNA here is from genome assembly GCA_039660915.1 of Euphorbia tirucalli. Lineage (NCBI taxonomy): Eukaryota > Viridiplantae > Streptophyta > Magnoliopsida > Malpighiales > Euphorbiaceae > Euphorbia > Euphorbia tirucalli. The sequence goes on along the minus strand of CM077636.1, from coordinate 34,699,439 downwards.
GCAGCCATTTAAATTGCTTAACTGAAATGGGATTATCTACATGGAAGAAATCATTGCTTGAGTTAGAAATAAAGGACTTTTAAGCCAATTCAAATTAATAATCCGATTTTAATTTGTTTGTTGGTGTTGTTAATTGGCTGACTTGACCAAGATCCACAACTTATTAATGACTAGCCGAACTAGGGCTCGCTAACCAACCATTGAGTCGTTTGGAAGGACAACCTATCCAATCCTTCCATGAAGGACTCTTGGTTTGATGGGCTTATTGACACTTTACCCATCTGTGCTTAGGGCCCGCTCTGGCCGGATTATAATTAAGTGATACGGCTTAACATGCATAAACGCGGGTAATAATTTGGTGATCCATACATCCTTATTATATAACAAATGCAATAACATACTTAATTTAAAAACTAGATATCCTATCTAATTCTTCATGGGCCGGACTACAATCCTTCTTGGACTCCCACCATGGGCTTGCTCCATTTGGGCCTTCTTCCATACTTGATGCAATTACAATAATTTTGTAAAATAAAATCTATTCTAAAATTACATCAAAATAAAAAAATGGCACGCAGGCTATATTTCCCAAAATTAAATTACAACCGATAATAATTTAGGGCCCATAGAACTCAACATAACATTTCAAACAAAGTACCTGTCGTGCACATACATACCAATATGATGCATGATCATGGCATTCCAAATTATAAATATAAATGTTAAGCCGAGTTACTTAGTGTGAAATCGCCAATTTTAACAAATGTGACTAAGGCCCATAAAGGCCCAATGGATAACATCCATAAATGCAAAATTAACAATTTTGCTCCCACTTGAATTTGGGTTGTCACAAATTTAAAATTTAGCTCTCCCAATTTTAACCGGTGTCACGGTTTATTGGGCCAATTTCACAAAGTCCATATTCAATTTAATATGCAAACAATTAAATTAAATATGCATGCTAACAAAATAAATAATTTAAACACAAATTAATTTAAAATTTTAATTTAATTTGCATTAGGGTTCGGAATAAAAAATACCCGCAAAATCCAAAACAGACCCGAACCCCGCTGTTGCTAGCAGTAGCCCACAAGGGGCTGCTGCCTAGTGTCACGGGGTCGCTCCTCGGACACCGTGGGTGCTTACGTCTACGTCTAGAAGTAAGCCAGCCAACACACTTTATATGCTAGTTCTGCATTAGGAACGAGCATGAGGTTAGATCAAGTTATAACATTTGTTTATAATAGGCTCAAAGGCCAATCCGCGTTCAATACGAGAAATATCGGCACATTTGAAGGGCATAATCAATGTTAAGCATCCATTCACACATATATAAGCATACACGAGACACATATGAAAAGTGATGCGCAAGGCTTTCATTCATATATGAATAACAAGTACATCAAACAAGTCCACACCCGTAGTAGTAGGGGGTCCTATTACGGATGGGGCATTCATAAGCACCCACGTGCGGCTGACACTAGTCTCACAAGCAACACCGTGCAACTGACACTCGTTGAGACCTGCCACACCCCCCTATAGTAGTCCTTATACAGCTTTCAGGGTTGGGAGGAACAACCATCAAGATGTCTTACCTATCACACTTTTACTATTCATGCTACTATTACAAAGCATTCCCCCCCCCTTTACACTCTCCCCCACTCAGAGGGTTGACGTCCTCGTCGACCTTGTCTTCTGGAATTCTTCAATCTTCTGCTTGAAGGCTTGTAGATCGTCTTCTTTTTCCCAGTTGGTTCTTCGTCTCCTTCGGCTCTCCATCGAACGAGGTACTCCTTGTAGGTTCTCCTGGACGTTGACGTCGTACGATCTGCTAGAATCTCTTCTACTTCTCTGCTGGCTGGTGCTTTCTTCTTGATTGCGGTCTTGTACTCCTGTTCCGCTTGTCGTCGGTGGGATCTGGATGATACTGCTTCAAGTTGCTGACGTGGAAGACAGGATGGACCGACATCCATTCGGGCAAGTCCAGTTTATATGATACTGGACCTACCTTCTTGACGACTGGAATCGGTCCTTCATATTTCCTCACCAGCCTGTTGTCTATGTTACGGGAGAATTGTAGTTGCTCTGGCAGAAGCTTCACCAACACCAGGTCACCAGCTTTGAACTCCATTGGTCGACGATCTGTATCAGCCCATTTCTTCATCCGCCTGGATGCCTTCTCCAAATGTGCTCTCGCAATCTCCTCGTTCTGCTTCCATTCCTTTGTGAAAAGATATGCTTTGGGATTCTTGCCTTTGTAAGGCATCTCGATGGAATGGGGCACCAAGGGCTGTTGACCTGTCACAATTTCAAAAGGGGTTTTGTTAGTAGCAGAGGACTTCTGGCTGTTAAAGCAAAATTGGGCCACATCTAGGAGGGATGCCCAGTTCCGTTGACTGGCACAGACAAAGTGTCGCAAATACTCCTCAAGCATGCTATTGAATCTCTCTGTCTGACCATCAGTCTGTGGGTGATAACTGGTGGACATGTTCAAGTTACTCCCCAACAGACGAAAAAGCTCCGTCCAAAAACTCCCCAAAAATCGCCCATCCCGATCACTGACAATATTCTTCGGGAGACCCTAATATTTGACCACATGTTTGAAGAAGGCCCTGGCCGTTGTTTCTGCTGAACTGTATTTAGGCATTGGAATAAAGGTTCCATATTTGGAGAATCTATCAACAACCACCAGAATGGAATCAAAATCTTCAACCCTGGGCAAACCCGTGATAAAGTCCATTGACACACTCTCCTATGGGCGTTGAGGAACTGGAAGTGGTTGAAGTAGCCCAGCAGATTTTTGCCTCTCGACTTTGTCCTACTGACACACCAAGCATGTTTTAGTGTACTCCCTCACCTCTTCCTCCATCTTGGGCCAATAGTAGTGCTGTTGAAGCAACGCCAACATCCGATGCCACCATGGATGTCCCGCCCAGAGGGTATCATGACATTCCCACATCAACATCTTCCGCAAGTTGGCAGCCTTTGGCACGTACACTCTTTGCTTGGTAGTCATTAATAGCTCATCACTGATCTAGAATTGCCGAGTCTTCCCCTGCCTCACCAGGTCCATTATGGCCACCGCCTGGGGGTCCTTTGAGAGCTTCTCCCGAATTAACAGCCGCACAGAGGTAGATAGCTGGCTACTAGACAAGTGGGCAATCTGTTTTAAGACTGCCAGATCTGCCTTACTACTCAGCGCATCTGCCACCTGATTTGACTTTCCTGTGTGGTACTCCAGTACAAAATCGAATTCGGCCAAGAATTCTTGCCAGCGAGCTTGCTTTTGGGACAAAGTCTGTTGGGTAAGGAAGTGGCTCACTGTAGCATTGTCTGTCTTCACCACAAACCTAGATCCCAGCAAATAATGTCTCCAAACTCGTAAGCAATGAACGACAGCCAGTAACTCTTTTTCATGCGTGGAATACCGCCGTTCGGCATCATTCAACTTCCGGCTCTCAAAGGCAATAGGGTGTCCCTCCTGCATGATGACTCCCCCCAAAGCAAAATCTGATGCATTCTTCTGAACTTCGAACGGTTTGGCCATGTCAAGCAGGGCTAGAATTGGTTCTTCTAGGATTGCTTTCTTCAGCTTCTCGAAAGCTTCTTGGCATTCTTCTGTCCAGACCCATTTCTTCTCTTTCTTCAACAAATCAATGAGGGGGACCACCTTCCGCGAGTACCCTTCAATAAATCTCCTGTAGTAATTGGCCAGTCCCAAAAAGGATCTCAATTCTGGAACATTCCCAGGTATCTGCCATTCTGAAATAGCTTTCACCTTAGTTTGATCCATACGAATCCTGCCTTGTTCAATCACATGGCCAAGAAACTTAATGCTTGTCTGCCCAAAAGCACACTTCTCTCTCTTCAGAAAAAGCTAGTTCTCCCTCAGCTTCATGAACACTAGCTTCAAGTGTTCTCGGTGCTCCTCCAGGGTGGTATTGTATACCACGATGTCATCCAGATACACCACCACGAACTGATTTAGATATTCCCTGAATACCTGGTTCATGAGAGTACAGAAGGTGGCTGGAGCATTTGTTAGTCCAAAGGGCATAACCAAAAATTCAAATGAGCCATACCGGGTGACACAGGTGGTTTTGAATACGTCTTCTTCTTTCACGTGCACCTGGTAGTATCCCGAATGCAGATCAAGCTTGGTGAAGTACTTTGCCCCACTAAGTTGATCGAACAAATCAGCTACCAGGGGAATAGGATACTTGTTGCGCACGGTGATCTTGTTGAGGGCGTGATAATCCACACACAGTCTTAAACTTCCATCCGCCTTCTTCTGAAATAACACAGGGGCACCAAAGGGAGAATTTGAAGGTCGAATAAACCCTGCCTCCAAGAGTTCACCCAATTGCTTCCGTAGTTCTGCCAACTCGGGAGGGGCCATTCTGTAGGGAGCCCTTGCCGGCGGCTTCATTCCCAGAAGCAAGTCTATTTCATGATCTACTCCCCTTTTTGGTGGCAAAGTCTTTGGCAAGTTCTCTGGCATGATGTCTTGGAATTCCCTCATCACTTCTTCAAGCATTTTGGGAACACTGGCGTCCTTATCAGGATGACCGCCTAGAGGGACTACCACATAAGAGCTTTCTCCTTTTTTCACTCCCTTCTTGAAATGGAGTGCCGAAATACACTTCTTCTCAGATATGGGACTCATGGTTACCGGCACGACACAAGGATTCTGGTTCATGAAGAGGAGGCAACTGGCAGAGGCCATAGGAACTGCAAAACTCTCCTTCAAGAAGTCCATTCCTAGGACCACATCAAAATCATCCATTGGTACCACTGTGAAGTCCATCGTGCCAGACCAGGGTCCCAACTTGCAAGATATGTTCTGTGCTACTCCTAGTATCTCTTGGGTTGGAGAGTTGACAGCTTTGATCCTCCCTACTTCCTTTCTGATGGGTAGACCCAACTGAGCGGACTCAGCTCCTGACACAAAGTTATCTGTGGCTCCTGTGTCAATCATGGCCCTGGTGGCCTTCCCATTGATGGTCAACTCCACATACGTCAGCCCCTTTTCTCTCCTCTGACTTGTAGCCTTCACCTGCTTCTCCAGGGCTGAGAGGAATCGCAAAGACCCTATGGCCGAAGGTTCTGATCCTTCAGGCCCAGCATCGGCCTTGTTCTCCTCTTCGGTCCGCTCCGAAACTAAGGCACTGATAGTACTCCGATGCGGGCACTCTACCATCCTATGAGGCCCCTTGCATAGAAAACAAGAAATGTTTCGACCACCGAAAGTAGGTTGTTTAGTCATAAAGTTCTTCGAAGGGCCACCTGACTCATTGTTGAACGGGGTATTTCTCCTTTCACCCCAGTTTCGACGATTACTCCCCTCCGACACTGGAGTCGGGCGGCCTCCTGACAAAGAACTACTACGTTCACCTCCTGCCCCTATTGGTTTTGTCCACTTACTTGGTCTTGTCTCCGGCCCTGAGGTGGGAGGTTTCTCCCTCTTCCCAAGATTATCCGAGAAGTCATCTAAACTTTCTGCCACCATAATAGCAGTAGCATGGTCTCGGACGCTCCTTCTGTTCACCTCATTCTGGGCCCAAGGTTTCAACCCCTTCGTGAAATGATACAACTTGTCATACTCGTGCATCTCCGGGCATTCCAAGATAAGCTTCTGATAAGCTCTGACATAGTCTCGGATGGAACCCGTTTGTTGGAGTTTTGCAAGTTGACGCCGGGCCACATGGTGAACATTTTCGGGGTAGAAATGGGCTTTGAACTCCTTCTTGAACTCATCCCAGGTGGAGATTGTGGCTAAAGAAGCTTTGTGTTGCCACCACAACTTGGCGTCGCCCTCCAAATACATCGGGATCAACTCCAAGCGATGGGCATCTGTTCGGGCCCTGGTTGCATTGAAGAAGGCCTCTACATCAAAGAGGAAGTTCTCCACTTCACTAGCATCTCTTGCTCCATCGTATGATTTTGGATCTTTGATTTTGTATTTGGAAGAATCTGGGGCCCTCGACTCTCCCCGCTCGTAAAGGTCAGTTAGCATTTTGACCTTGAGCTTCACTTCGTCTAAGTCCCCCTTCAGGTTGCCATATTCTTCCATTGCCTCGCCCTGGAACTGTTCTGTTACTTCGCATAACTCTTTATGCTCGGTTTGAAGTCTCTCCACCGCCTCTGCGATGTGTAGATTACTCAACTTCTCATTTAAATCTACCATCTCATCAACATTGGAAGTACCACCTCCTCAGGATGTCCCAGTCTCAAGGGTCCTCTCCCTTTGGTCGGACTTCTTAGCCATCATCTCTCTGATGGCAGTGGAATTTGTCACCACAAATTCAAAGATGTCAAGATTGGCCATCATGGCCTGAAAGATTTCCGGCTTCTCGTTCAAGGCCTTCATCAACTCACTTTGTCCATTCGTGGCTTCCTCCACTTCGCTACGGACAAAGGTCCCAACATTTTCACGAAGGTCTCGGACATCACGACGGAGCGTTTTGACTACCCCTAGTGATTCCTCAACCTTTTTGCCACATTCAAATACTGTAGCCGAAAGGCGTTCCGGAGCTATTTCAGCCCATTGTCTCTCCAGGGTCTCAATGCGCTTCAACGCCTCAGAGTTTGACATCTTGTCTCTCGCCAAATAGAACTGTGCTCTGATACCAAATGTCACGGGGTCACTCCTCGGACACCGTGGGCGCTTATGTCTACGTCTAGAAGTAAGCCAGCCAACACACTTTATATGCTAGTTCTGCATTAGGAACGAGCATGAGGTTAGATCAAGTTATAACATTTGTTTATAATAGGCTCAAAGGCCAATCCGCGTTCAATACGAGAAATATCGACACATTTGAAGGGCATAATCAATGTTAAGCATCCATTCACACATATATAAGCATACACGAGACACATATGAAAAGTGATGCGCAAGGCTTTCATTCATATATGAATAACAAGTACATCAAACAAGTCCACACCCGTAGTAGTAGGGGGTCCTACTACGGATGGGGCATTCACAAGCACCCACGTACGGCTGACACTAGTCTCACAAGCAACACCGTGCAACTGACACTCGTTGAGACCTGCCACACCCCCCTATAGTAGTCCTTATACCGCTTTCAGGGTTGGGAGGAACAACCATCAAGATGTCTCACCTATCACACTTTTACTATTCATGCTACTATTACAAAGTACTCCCCCCCCCCTTTACACCTAGCGGCAGCAGCAGCTGCGTGCCGCAGCAGGCATATTGCCTGCTGCGGCAAGCAGCAGAAGAGCCAAAATTGGAATCGCAATTGCGATTCCAAGTTTGGCCAACTAATTATTATTAATTTTTTTTTATTAAATCATAAACATAAAATTAGTTTCCAGCCAAATATATAATCCATATAGAAAAACAATTTTTGATGAAAACAATTGGGGAAAAATAATCAAAACCCCAATCCAAAATTCTAGGGTTTATCAAAACCAAAACCAATTGAATAAAACCCTAAAACCACAAACTTGAAACCCATTCTTTCTTCGAGAACGCTTTCAAGAACTAATTCCAGTCAATCTAATGGATAAAACCTAGGCTCTGATACCACTGTTGGGATTCGTCATTGGAAAAATAACGTGGCGCAGCGGAAAATACACCGTTTAAAATTTCCTAGAATCCACCTATCGTGTCCAATTACCATTGATTAGAATAAAATCAAATAAGAATCAAGAGAGATTAACTCACCAAATTCGTCTCCTCTAGAGACTGCTGCAGAATCGTTTCTTGAAACTGCGATCTCCAAAGTCCGGTGCACGACCAACTATTGAGTGGGAACCGGTGCTAGCCGAAGACGCGAAGGAATGGAGGTTTCATGCTGGGATTTTCGGCTGTTTTGGGGCTGCTATTGGTGGCTGAAATTTCCAGCAATTAATTAGAGTTGAATTAGGTTTTTCTTCCTTAAGTGTGCCCTTATATAGACACCTTGTCTAGTTGGGTTTTAATTAGGTTAATTAAACCCAAGCCCACTAGGATTATAATTACATAAATAAACTTTAATTAAAAAGTATATACTATGTAATTTAATTCCATTTGGCTAAATTTAATTACCCTTAAATAAAATTAAATCACACTTAAGTTAATACAATACATGTATTTAATTTTCCTACTTAGGAAAATTATTTAATTAATTGTTTACTTTATGTAATTCAATTAATTGATAAATTAATTAATTACATTATGTAAACTTATTAATTAAATTAAATTCAACCCAATGTCAATTAATTACCTTGACACCGAATGTCAACTAATTAATTAACGCATTCCTTCCAATGTACATTACATGTACAATTTCTATAAGTTCCAGCTCAGTTGATCTATGTGCACGATCCTATGGGTCTGTCTTTATGTTGGCAGTAGGCCCAAGGCCCACAGACTGTAAGTGGGTTCTAGCAAACCATTACAGCCCCTAATTAAGACAGAGATGCAGCAGTCTTTAGAAGACACTCACCCGGTAGTAATCTCATAGTGTCCTTTGCCTAACGATATCGATATGAATAAACAAGAGGCATGGTGTCTGTCATCCTCTTCTGTTGTTTATTATATTTCTTGATCTTGAGTTGACTGATTAATCGAATAAGCAACCAACTTCTTTGGGTATGGCCATACACTTATCAGTCCCACTCATCAAGTGGCCAATGATATCATCTCGGTGTTACTCGAGTGGCAATTCCATCACTTCATCATCAATATCAACATGTTCACCGGTCCACCCAATCATACCCATATTTAGCATCCTTTTACAGACCTGTTAGGCGTATGTCAAAGTGAATCAGATTCCATATCGATATTATAATGAAATCTGGTCGGAGGACAAAAGAGACCTACTTAAGAAAGACCTATGACGTGACAACCATGTGGCTTTCTTGTACGGATCGATCCAGTCCCATGTCAACGACATGTACCTGTATTCATGACTGACTATACAAGTACTATGGCTAGTTAAGAACTACCATACAGTCATCGAATATACAAGTCTGTGGTTCTATTCGTTCCCACGATTAGAACAGACCTGGGATAGGTTTTATGATTATCAATCAATGGATACTCTACTCATATTATAGCACAAGATATAAATGAAATAGATTAATTGCCTTTATTGATGTGACACAAATAATGTATTCATAAATGACTCTTAATGTATAATACAAAATGCAAGAATCCAATGCCCTAAGAACTAGGGCACACCAACAGACCCATCTGGGCATCCCAATCGTCCGTTCGGTCCCTAAAAGTCTGATTCATGACCTCCAGCTCGGTGACCCACCGACGCAACTGATCAACCTCTGTTCTCAAACGAGCAAACTCATGGCACTCAATCCCACTCACCATCTGCACCAAGCAAACCATAAAAAGCACCATAATCATATGCATATGCATCCAGGACATGCACATACACATACACTCAAAACATGCACAAACACATGCATACACGCATCAATGTGTACTCAAGTATAGGTACATGCTGTCGTCATCAGGCTGTCTTGAGCCATGAGTACTCCAGAAGCGGAAATAATCTGACACTGGGGCATTCTTAAATCCCAAGTATCTAGGGGCAAAAAAATCAAGCCATATTTATTCTTGATCGAAGGGGCAAAAATTTCTGTTCCCAAAATTATCGATAAAGGAATAAATACGTACCCCCAATCCAACTTCAAAGGTATTGCTCCACCACAGAGAGCCAGTTTCAATAGTATTGCTCCACCATAGAGAGCCGATGTCAACGGTATTGCTCCACCATAGAGAGCCGGTTTCAACGATATTGCTCCACCACAGAGAGCCAATTTTAATAGTATTGCTCTGCCACAAAGAGCTGATTTTAATATTATCAAGGGGCAAGATATTTAGTCCATATTCATTCTTGATTGAAGGAGCAAAAATTTTTGTTTCCAAAATTATCGATCAAGGAACGAATACGTACCCGAAACAACTCCAAAACATCAAAGGAGATCATCAAGCTTCTCAAATCACCAAAGCATCTTTCCCCAGCCATAAAATCTTCACGGGAAACGCTATTATCCTTTCCTTTAGTGACACAGGCCCCACTAGAAGTGAAATGACCAAAATGCCCTTCTGTTGGTAACCAAAATACCAAATGCCTAAAACAACTTCCCTTTAGCAAGCTTCACGGGAAACCAAATCATCAAAATATGTCTTCCCCTAGTGACATAGGCTCCACTAGAGGTGATATTACCAAAATAACCTTCCTCCAAAGGATGCCAACTTTCCAAGCTATAAAATTACCAAAATATCCTTCACCTTCATGAACATCAATTCACAAGGAGAATTTGATCCGGGCAAAGTCCTCTGCTTCACAATGGAGTCGAAGCACGTCCCTGGAGCATCCAACCAATCCGGGCAAAGTCCTCTGTTTCGCAATGGAGTCGAAGCATGTCCCTAGAGCATCAACCCAATCCGGGCAAAGTCCTCTGCTTCGTAATGGAGGTGAAGCACGACCCTAGAAAAGCAATACAATCAACCTGGGCAAGACCGCTGTTTCGCAAAACAACCGAGACAAGTTCCTACAGACATCAAAGCTACTCGACGTAAGAGGAGCCACCAGGTACGTCCTCTTCTCCTTCTCACCGTGCTCTCTATCACGGGACCAAACCCGAACCGGGCACAAGCACCTATTCAAGTCGACTTTGGTCACGCGAGGGGCAGCCTATGAGCATGAGTTTTTTCTCAACCTCGGTGATGAAATCTACGATGACCTTTTACACAAATAAACGTGAAGCGGACGGATAATGTCGGAAATGTCCCGGATAACTTGAAGGTGTGTGACAAGTCCTAATACGGAACCCCAAAGAATTCGAGTGAGTATTTTAGAAAGAACCGAAGAAAAAAATAGAAAACGGGCAAAATAGGCACTTCTGGCCGTTACAGCCGCGCAGTTGTAGCATAGCCGCCCTAGCTGCTATAGCAGCTCGACTGTAGGTCCTACAGCCTCGCGGCTGTGAGCGTCAGCTTTTCTTTTTTACCGAAATTAGTAATTAATTCTGATTTAATGCCAAAAAAGGAGATATATAAGCATCATAATTAGGGATTAGGGTTAAGAATACAGAAACAGAAAAACAAAAAAAAAAAAGAAAAAAGGGATTTTGAGAGAAAATAACACCATCACTTAGATTTTCTCTAGGGTTCCTAAGGCAATTGAAAAAAAAGAGTTTTACCTAAAAAAAAAATAATAATCTCAATAGAACACATAAAAACGATCGTAGGGTTTTGTGATATCATAATCAATCCTTCAATCTTCTTTGGGGTTCCATTCGGGCTTCGGAAATCATGCACTGTTCGGGTTGTTCATGACTGCAATACGTTTCCGGCATCCGAATCCATTTTTTGTGGTTCAAACAATGGAACACAGACAAGGTAATCTTCTGAGAGGCCTTAGAAATCCGCTTTGTTCATTATGGTTGTGATTTGATTGCATGTTTTGAATTTTTTACAGTTTTGGGAGTTTTTCCGGTTACAGCCACCCCACTCATGATCACAGCCACTCGACTGTAACCTACAGCCGCGCGGCTGTGACTTATAGGGGCGCGGCTGTAATCTTCTGGTTATAGCCGCTCGATTGTAACTTTCAGGGCAGAAGCTCCAAATGCCCTAAAATCGATTGATAACACTCCCATATTTCAATTAAATGTGTTTTTCATATTTTTTATCGGTCCAATTACATCCTTACATACTTAGATTCCCTATTCTCTGATCTTTAATGGATGGATGTAATATAAAGTTTGGTGATTTTGGACGATTAGGGATTTCCGGATTCTATTCGATCCGTTTCGGGTCTTTTCTGTTGATTTTGATGTTTTTCCAGAAATCCTAAATCACCTAAAATCATCAAACTTCACAAAACAATTTTCGAAAATGCAAAAGGCACACTAGAATCGGTTCTGGAGCACCACAGTAGCGCGACTATAGGCATTACAACCGTGCGGTTGTACCACAGCAGCACGGCTGTAGGTGTTACAGCCGCCCGGCTATGTTACAGCTGCACGACTGTAATGCCTACAGTCGCTTGGCTATGGTTCTGGAGGCATAATTACAGTTTTGCTCTTTTAGGCCCCAAACTTGTAATTTTGCATCCTTTTCTTATTCAAAAATGAATTTTGGCGTGTTTGCATGCTTTTGGACCCTAGATGGATGTTTGATTTAGACCCACAGGGTCCCGGGATATCTGGCCGGCTAAAATTGGAAAAATGCATGTAAATGAGCCAAACCGCTTTTCAAATTGGTTTTCATCCATAAAACCTATAGGGCGTTTAAAAAACCGTTTTCCAGGTCTAACGGGGCCGACCAACCGGGTCGACCCTGTTACCCCTAAATGCATATCCCCCACTCCTAAAAATCCCTATTATGTCCTATTTGAGTCTTTTGTATGCCTTGATTATTTGTGCTAACCCTATTTGGATACAGCTTTTATTTTTAGTTTTCTTCTTACTTTTGATGTATTTAATAGATTATCCCGTGTATCTAGGCGATTGCATTTTTTAGATTATCGTGTATAATAGGCGGTTGTAAAAAGCGAGGATGAGAGTTTTCTTTTTCTTGGGTTGTATAATTTGGCCTCTGATTTACTTTTCCACACTTTTTTTTTCCGCACTTTATTTTAGTATTTATATTTTTGCATGAGCTTTGGTTAATAATTAAAGGAAGATAAAATGGGTAGATTCAAGTGAATGAAATATCATATTATGAAATAATAATTAAAAATAAGTGAGGATTAGTAGATATGTTGCCCGAACCCCGAATCTTTGAATTAGGTACTACGTCTACACTTGGTAGGGAGCTGTACCGGAATTTCCCGGATGAGCTGATCCAGGTGGCGACTTTGTATCTAATTTTGAAATTTAGGTTTCGAGATCTTTAAGTTAAAATAGGATCTTCTAAAAAGCCTGTTTTCTAAAATTCGTGTCTAAAATTAAGTTTTCTACAAAAAAAGACTTTTCCAATAAAACGAAAGGTTTTTTTTTTTCTAAAGAAAGATTAAAACTCGTTTTCAAAAACAAAACATCAACTCTTAAAAAGAATATCCCCGGTTCCCACTTCTCCACGCGTTCCGTAAAAAATATTGTCCACTCGCAACTCTTTCGTGGATGTATACAATCTTGCCAAAAAGAATGAAAAGTATGAAGAAGAGGACAAATAGAGCAATGGAAGCAGTAACAGTTACTGAGGTGGTCGGAGCTACACGCCCGGGTACATTAACAACAACAGTACCACCACTAAGAGTGAGCAAAACATGGTTCGGTTCAAAAACCAAACTGAACCAAAAACCAAAGAGCAAGAATTAAAAAAACCAAAGCCAAACCAATCTATATTTGGTTCTGAACCGAACCAAATTGGTTCGGTTAAAAACTGAATGAGAAAAGATATCAAATTTAATTTTTTTATTATTATTATCATTATATTATTATTATTATTATTAATATGTAAATTATTGCTAAAAAAGGATCTATATTATATATATTACTAAATTTCAATAAATATAAATTATATAATAATATAAAATTTTAATATATTAAATAAAATTAATATATATATATATATATAATTTTTTTAAATCTTTTTTCTTTACTTCGATTCGGTTTGGTTTTATTTCGGTTTTCTAAACAAAAACTGAAAACCGAATCAAACCCAAACTAGCATACTTTTAAAAACTTAAACCAAACCAAAGTAACTTTAGTTCGGTTTGGTTCAATTTTTTAGGCTTGATTCGGTTCAATTTTTGGGTTCCGATTTGGTTTTGCTCACCCCTAACCACCACAACTTCAGCCAGTTCTAACTTTAGCTCAAAGCCTGCACAGGCTTCTACCTCTATTAAGTAAGTTAAGGTAGCAATAGTGGCTTAGGGATTGTCTTCCCAGGTCAATTTGAGGGGAATATCACCATGGACCAAATCTTTAGGCAGGATATTCAACAAGTGCAGAAAGTTAGGACTCCTCCAGAGCTTGAAACCTTTCATCCCTCCTGTCAAGGTGGATAAAGAAAATTTCTACACTTATCATGTGGCAAAAGGCCACTAGACAAACGACTGCTTCAGTCAATGGGACACCATCAAGCTGTTAATAATAGAGAATAAGATCCAAGAACCGCATGCTAAGCCGAGTGTGCAGAGAAACCCGTTGCCCAGTTTTGGAAGTCAGGTCAATATGGTGCAAACAGGGCTACATTTCAACTTTGTATTTGCTTGGATTATCTAGGCCAACCCTACAATGCAAGTAGTTTCATTCGAGGGATAGGTCGATAAGCCAGTTGAACCAGTGGTAGTGGTAAAGAAGAATCCTGAGCCTCAATTCAAATGATGTTAAACTAGACGATGACTAAGATGAATATGAGATATCCGAGGTTAAAGCAGTTTACCTAGTCTGCACCAAGGAGGGATGTATCTGAGAAAGGAGGATGGGTCGATCAATCATATCATAAGTAGTGGGAGAGTTTACCAACCAACCAATCAATTGTGGTAAAGTGAGTCAGCACTAAGGATGGAAACCGCAGTCCATAATGAACTCTCCTATCACTCCAGCTGATGAGAATGACCTGGTATCAAGCAATTGAAGAGGATGCCTGCCATGGCTAGTGTTTGGCACCTATTGATGGAATCTCAGAAGCACTATGCAACGGTGGTGAAAAAGCTAATGGAAATGGAAGCAACTCCTTCGACTTCCCCGGAGGATGTATGCATAATGATAGGTAAATCTATAAATTGTCCAATGAATCATCCTTTAGAGATAACCTTTAATAATGTCGATCTACCACCTGAAGGTGTAAATCACAACAAGGCCTTATATTTGAAGGTTGAAAAAATGGGCAAAGTGATGCCATGTGTCATGATGGATGATGGCTCTGCCTTAACTATCTGCCCCTTGAAGATTCTACCTTGCCTAAACATAAGTGAGGAAGCCCCCCTCCTAACATCTAATACTATGATCTGTGCTTACAAAGACTCTAATCGTACGGTGATTAGGACCCTCTAAGCTGAAGTGGTAGTCAAGGATTTGAAGTCTAAAGTGCTATTCATATCCATTGATATTCATTCTAGTGACTTTCTCTTTACTGCTAGGATATCCAAGGTTCCATTCCTTAAAGGGTGTGCCTTCCACAATACATTAGAAGGTTAAGTTCCTTGTTGGAAGAAAGATCGTGACCCTCGAGGCTGATGAGCCCTCTATTATTGCTGCACTGAATGCCTCTGATCAACTTATAATCGGGTTCTAAATGGTTGTTGTGTCTGATGACAAAGAAAAGGACCCTATGTTTGTTGATTGGGTTAATAAGTATTTAGAGAATCAAAAGTTTATCCCGGACAAGGGACTAGGCTTGAATTAGCAAGGTATGCCTAAGTTTTGTTGGTGTGCCCTAGTTCTTAGGGCATTGGATTCTTGTATTTTGTATTATATATTAAGACTCATTGTATAAATACATTATTTGTGTCACATTAATAAAGGCAATTAATCTATTTCATTTATATCTTGTGCTATAATATGAGTAGAGTATCCATTGATTGATAATCATAAAACCTATCCCAGGTCTGTTCTAATCGTGGGAACGAATAGAACCACAGACTTGTATATTCGATGACTGTATGGTAGTTCTTAACTAGCCATAGTACTTGTATAGTCAGTCATGAATATAGGTACATGTCGTTGACATGGGACTGGATCGATCCGCACAAGAAAGCCACATGGTTGTTACGTCATAGGTCTTTCTTGAGTAGGTCTCTTTTGTCCTCAGACCAGATTTCATTATAATATCGATATGGAATCCGATTCACTTTGACATACGCCTAACAGGTCTGTAAAAGGATGCTAAATATGGGTATGATTGGGTGGACCGGTGAACATGTTGATATTGATGATGAAGTGATGGAATTGCCACTCGGGTAACACCGAGATGATATCATTGGCCACTTGATGAGTGGGACTGATAAGTGTATGGCCATACCCAAATAAGTTGGTTGCTTATTTGATTGTTCAGTCAACTCAAGATCAAGAAATATAATAAACAACAGAAGAGGATGACAGACACCATGCCTCTTGTTTATTCATATCGATATCGTTAGGCAAAGGACACTATGAGATTACTACCGGGTGAGTGTCTTCTAAAGACTGCTGCATCTCTGTCTTAATTGGGGGCTGTAATGGTTTGCTAGAACCCACTTACAGTCTGTGGGCCTTGGGCCTACTGCCAACATAAAGACAGACCCATAGGATCGTGCACATAGATCAACTGAGCTGGAACTTATAGAAATTGTACATGTAATGTACATTGGAAGGAATGCGTTAATTAATTAGTTGACATTCGGTGTCAAGGTAATTAATTGACATTGGGTTGAATTTAATTTAATTAATAAGTTTACATAATGTAATTAATTAATTTATCAATTAATTGAATTACATAAAGTAAACAATTAATTAAATAATTTTCCTAAGTAGGAAAATTAAATACATGTATTGTATTAACTTAAGTGTGATTTAATTTTATTTAGGGGTAATTAAATTTAGCCAAATGGAATTAAATTACATAGTATATACTTTTTAATTAAAGTTTATTTATGTAATTATAATCCTAGTGGGCTTGGGTTTAATTAACCTAATTAGAACCCAATTAGACAAGGTGTCTATAAAAGGGCACACTTAAGGAATAAAAACCTAATTCAACTCTAATTAATTGCTGGAAATTTCAGCCACCAATAGCAGCCCCAAAACAGCCAAAAATCCCAGCATTAAACCTCCATTCCTTCGCGTCTTCGGCTAGCACCGGTTCCCGCTCAATAGTTGGTCGTGCACCGGACTTTGGAGATCGCAGTTTCAAGAAACGATTCTGCAGCAGTCTCTAGAGGAAACGAATCCGGTGAGTTAATCTCTCTTGATTCTTATTTGATTTTATTCTAATCAATGGTAATTGTACACGATAGGTGGATTCTAGGAAATTTTAAACGGTGTATTTTCTGCTGCGCCACGTTATTTTTCCAATGACGAATCCCAATAGTGGTATCAGAGCCTAGGTTTTGTCCATTAGATTGATTGGAATTGGTTCTTGAAAGCGTTCTTGAATAAAGAATGGGTTTCAAGTTTGTGATTTTAGGGTGTTTGCTTAATTGGTATTGTTTTGGATAAACCCTAGAATTGTTGGATTGGAGTTTTTGATTATTTTTCCCCAATTGTTTTCCATCTAAAATTGTTTTGTATATTAATTATATATATATATTTTGTTGGAAATATTTTTTTGTCTATGATTTAAAATAAAAATAAAAATAAAAATAAAAATATGTTTTTTGGGCTGGATGGAATCGCAAATTGCGATTCCATCCAGCGGCAGCAGCTGCGGCAGCAGCTGCTGCATGGCATGCTGCCCAGCAGCATGCCACGCAGCAGCTGGCACTGGGCTGCTGCTGCCGCGGCAGGCTGCCGCGTAGCAGCACTGCTGCCCCGCCGAGACAGCTGCGCCGCGCACGGGTTTCGGGTCCGGTTTTGGATTTTGCGGGTATTTTTTTATCCCGGACCCTAATGCAAATTAAATTAAATTTTTTTTTTAAATTAATTTGTGTTCAAATTATTTATTTTGTTGGCATGCATATTTAATTTAATTGTTTGCATATTAAATTGAATATGGACTTTGTGAAATTGGCCCAATAAACCGTGACACCGGTTAAAATTGGGAGAGCTAAATTTTAAATTTGTGACAACCCAAATTCAAGTGGGAGCAAAATTGTTAATTTTGTATTTATGGATGTTATCCATTGGGCCTTTATGAGCGTTAGTCACATTTGTTAAAATTGGCGATTTCACCCTAAGTAACTCGGCTTAACATTTATATTTATAATTTGGAATGCCATGATCATGCATCATATTGGTATGTATATGCACGGCAGGTACTTTGTTTGAAATGTTATGTTGAGTTCTATGGGCCCTAAATTATTATCGGTTGTAATTTAATTTTGGGAAATATGGCCTGCGTGCCATTTTTTTATTTTGATGTAATTTGAGAATAGATTTTATTTTACAAAATTATTGTAATTACATCAAGTATGGAGGAAGGCCCAAATGGAGCAAGCCCATGGTGGGAGCCCAAGAAGGATTGCAGTCCGGCCCATGAAGAATTAGATAGGATATCTAGTTTTTCATTAGGTTGTAATTAAAGGCCCATAGGATCTCATTTATTTTAAATTAAGTATGCTATTGCATTTGTCATATAATATGGATGTATGGATCACCAAATTATTACCCGCGTTTATGCATGCTAAGCCGTATCACTTAATTATAATCCGGAAATTAAAATATTGAGTCGCTTAAAAGTGCTTCCCACATTCACACCTCTTCCTCCCATTGATGCTGCAATGTGCGCCATGCCCTAGCTGGGTATATTGTAGTATTCGGTGGGCCGTCGAGGGTTAAGATACTTGGTATGGTTAACATGTGAATGGTGGTTTGACTCAACATGGGTAGCATTAGCTCAGAGCGGGCCCTAAGCACAGATGGGTAAAGTGTCAATAAGCCCATCAAACCAAGAGTCCTTCGTGGAAGGATTGGATAGGTTGTCCTACCAAACGACTCAATGGTTGGTTAGCGAGCTCTAGTTCGGCCAGTCATTGATAAGTTATGGATCTTGGTCAAGTCAGCCAATTAACAACACCAACAAACAAATTAAAATCGGATTATTAATTTGAATTGGCTTAAAAGTCCTTTATTTGTAACTCAAGCAATGATTTCTTCCATGTAGATAATCCCATTTCAGTTAAGCAATTTAAATGGCTGCAACAAACAACAACTCACTCTCACTTAGGTCACTCTTGGAGAAGGAGAAGCTTTCGGGGACTAACTTCCTGGACTGGGCTAGGAACTTACAAATAGTTCTTAGACAAGAGTCTAAGGAGTATGTACTGAATGCTCCTTTACCAGCTGGCCCTCCTGCAAGTCGAGGCATCACCACGGCGATGGTGGAGCAGTACGATCGGCATGTGAGGGATGACCGAGATGTCTCGTGCCTCATGCTGGGTACCATGGCTTCTGATCTTCAGAAACAATTCATGGACGAGCATGCTTATGAGATGATGGATCAGCTTGAAAAGATGTTCCAAGATCAGGCTCGTCAGGAACGTTACCTGACAACTAAGGCACTTTGCACGACTGTGATGGCAGCTGGGACTTCTGTTAGCACTCATGTGCTGAAGTTGAAGCGGTATATTGATACACTTGCCTGCCTCGGCTCGCCAGTTCCGCAGGACTTGGCAACAGACATTATTCTCGGGTCACTTCCTGAGTCTTACAACCAGTTTATCATGAATTACCATATGCAAGGGTTGGATAAATCGGTTGTTGAGCTGCATGGCATGCTCAAGCTTGCTGAGCAGTCTCTTAAGAAGACTCCTGAAGTATTGCTGGTGAACAAGGGCAATACGCCCATTGCTAAGGGAAAGGCCAAATCTAAGGCCAAGGCTAAGGCCCAAAAGGCCAAGGCTAAGGGCAAAAAGGTGGTGGCCCAACCTAAAGCAAGGGTTGCCTCTCCTGACGATGTTTGCCATGAGTGTCATGAGAAGGGGCACTAGAAGAGCTCATGTCCAAAGCCAAGGGAGCAACTGAAGGGAAAAACTGCTGCTTCACGTATTTATGTTGTTGAGATTAATCTGGCTATTTCTACATCTTGGGTCTTGGACACTGGATGTGGATCTCACATTTGTTCAATTGTGCAGGGTCTAAGAAATAGGAGATTATTAGGATCTGGAGAAGTAGATCTTCGAGTCGGAAATGGTGCTCGGGTTCAGACCATGGAGATCGGAGATTATTTCTTGGAGATGCCTAGTGGACTTCTTTTGGAACTAAGAAACTGTTATTTTGTACCTGCGATGCGCAGGAGTATTATCTCCGTTTCTTTGTTGGATATTTCTGGTTTTGTATTTAATATTGGACATGGTAGAATTTCTATGCAATGTGGCAATATTATTTATGGAACAACATTTCTTGAAAATGGCTTATATATCCTTGATCTAAAACGTGAAAGTTCAATCTATAACATAAATACTAAAAGGATTAAACAAAATGAAATTAATCCTACTTACATCTGGCATTGTCGACTTGGCCATATAAATGAGAAGCGCATAGCTAGGCTTCACTCTAGTGGAGTGCTAGGGTCATTTGACTTCCAGCCTTATGACACATGCGAATCTTGTTTGAGAGGCAAGATGACAAAGGCGCCTTTTAGCAAGACTGCTGAAAGGGCCTCAGAGCTATTGGAGCTAATACATTCCGATGTATGTGGCCCAATGAGCACTAGTGCTAGATCTGGTTTTCTATACTTCGTCACCTTCACGGATGACTTCAGCAGATACGGTTACGTGTATCTGATGAAGCAGGTGAAGCATAAGTCTGAGACTTTCCAAAGGTTCAAGGACTTTAAGAATGAAGTAGAAAACCAACTTGGCAAGAAAATAAAAGCACTTCGGTCTGACCGAGGGGGTGAATATTTGAGCCAAGATTTTGACCCGTTTTTGAGAGAGTGTGGGATCATATCCCAACTCACTCCTCCTGGTACACCCCAGTGGAATAGAGTGTCAGAAAGGAGGAATAGGACCTTACTTGACATGGTCCGCTCGATGATGAGTCATGCTACACTCCCTGTCTCCTTTTGGGGATATGCTTTAGAGACAGCTGCTTACATTCTTAATAATACACCAAGCAAGGTAGTTGAGGGAACACCATATGAACTATGGAAAGGCCGAAAGCCCAATGTTTCCTTCTTGAAGATTTGGGGCTGTGATGCACATTTTAAGAAATTGACAAGTGCCAAACTCGAGTCCAAATCTGTCAAGTGCTAGTTTGTGGGTTACCCTAAAGAAACTAAGGGTTATTACTTCTACGATCCGGCCGAAAACAAAGTTTTCATAGCCAGAAATGCAGTCTTCTTGGAGAAGGAATTCCTTTCCAAGAGAGACAGTGGGAGTAATGTTGAACTGTCAGAAGTTCAAGACTCACAAACTCCTGCAGCTACTGCTGAGGATGCTTCGGGAACCAATCTGACTACTCAAGAAATTGAGGAACCAGAAATGGTTGCACAGGACCTTAGAAGGTCTGGTAGGACATGTCATCAGCCAGAGAGGTACGACTTTCTCTTGACTGATGATGGGGACCTTATGGTCGTTGACCAAGGGGAGCCCAAGACCTATCAGGAGGCTATTGAAAGCCCACACTCAGGTCAATGGCGCAAAGCCACGGAGGCTGAGATGCAATCTATGCACGATAACCAAGTATGGAACTTGGTGGATCCACCTCTGGGTGCTAAGGTGATAGGTTGCAAGTGGTGTTTCAAGTTAAAGGCCCTGTGTGTATAAGATGGTTAGTGGGAGCGTTTCCACTGTCCTAATGCTGTATGTTGACGACATCCTTATCATTGGAAGTGACATACCAACACTGCAAGGGGTTAAGCAGTGGTTGAGTAGGTGCTTCGTAATGAAGGACTTAGGCGAAGCTGAGACGATCTTAGGGATCAGGATCTATAGAGATAGATCCAATCGGCTTCTAGGCCTAAGTCAGGCCACGTACATTGACAAGGTTCTAAAAGGATTCAGCATGGACAAGGCAAAGAAGGGATTCTTGCCTATGCGCCATGGGTTGAAGCTGAGTGAGAAAGATGGTCCTAAAACAAAGAAGGACCGGGAGAACATGGAAAAGATCCCTTATGCATCTGCTATTGGATCTATCATGTACTCCATGTTATGTACGAGGCCTGATGTCGTGTTTGCACTAAGTATGACTAGCCGGTACTAGTCGGACCCCGGTGAGGAACACTGGAAGGCAGTCAAGGCAATCTTGAAGTACCTTAACCGGACTAAGGATGCTTTCTTAGTGTATAAAGGTCAAGATGAGCTGGTAGTGTTTGAGACCGATGAGGATGAGAACCAGTCACAGTCTGGTTATGTTTTTCTCCTGAATGGCGGTGCCATTAGTTGGAGGTCCTCAAAGCAGGCCACCATTGCTGACACTACAATGGAAGCTGAGTACATAGCTGTGTGCGAAGCTCAAAGGAAGCCGTTTGGATTAAGAAAGTCATAACTGAGTTGGGAATAGTGCCCATTATCCTAGACCCAGTTGATGTTTTTGTGACAACAACGGGGCCATCGCACAAGCTAAGGTGCCCCGGTCACACAAGAGATCCAAACATGTACTCAGAAAGTTTCACCTCATTCGGGAGATCGTGAACAGAGGTGACATATCATTGCAGAGGGTTGACACCAAGAATAATGTCGCTGATCCATTGACTAAAGCGCTACCACAGACACAACACGACGGTCATACCAGATCTATAGGAATTAGGGCAATGCCCACTTGGAACTAGTGCAAGTGGGAGATTGTTGGTGTGCCCTAGTTCTTAGGGCATTGGATTCTTGTATTTTGTATTATATATTAAGACTCATTGTATAAATACATTATTTGTGTCACATTAATAAAGGCAATTAATCTATTTCATTTATATCTTGTGCTATAATATGAGTAGAGTATCCATTGATTGATAATCATAAAACCTATCCCAGGTCTGTTCTAATCATGGGAACGAATAGAACCACAGACTTGTATATTCGATGACTGTATGGTAGTTCTTAACTAGCCATAGTACTTGTATAGTCAGTCATGAATATAGGTACATGTCGTTGACATGGGACTGGATCGATCCGCACAAGAAAGCCACATGGTTGTTACGTCATAGGTCTTTCTTGAGTAGGTCTCTTTTGTCCTCAGACCAGATTTCATTATAATATCGATATGGAATCCGATTCACTTTGACATACGCCTAACAGGTCTGTAAAAGGATGCTAAATATGGGTATGATTGGGTGGACCGGTGAACATGTTGATATTGATGATGAAGTGATGGAATTGCCACTCCGGTAACACCGAGATGATATCATTGGCCACTTGATGAGTGGGACTGATAAGTGTACGGCCATACCCAAATAAGTTGGTTGCTTATTTGATTGATCAGTCAACTCAAGATCAAGAAATATAATAAACAACAGAAGAGGATGACAGACACCATGCCTCTTGTTTATTCATATCGATATCGTTTACTACCGGGTGAGTGTCTTCTAAAGACTACTGCATCTCTGTCTTAATTGGGGGCTGTAATGGTTTGCTAGAACCCACTTACAGTCTGTGGGCCTTGGGCCTACTGCCAACATAAAGACAGACCCATAGGATCGTGCACATAGATCAACTGAGCTGGAACTTATAGAAATTGTACATGTAATGTACATTGGAAGGAATGCGTTAATTAATTAGTTGACATTCGGTGTCAAGGTAATTAATTGACATTGGGTTGAATTTAATTTAATTAATAAGTTTACATAATGTAATTAATTAATTTATCAATTAATTGAATTACATAAAGTAAACAATTAATTAAATAATTTTCCTAAGTAGGAAAATTAAATACATGTATTGTATTAACTTAAGTGTGATTTAATTTTATTTAGGGGTAATTAAATTTAGCCAAATGGAATTAAATTACATAGTATATACTTTTTAATTAAAGTTTATTTATGTAATTATAATCCTAGTGGGCTTGGGTTTAATTAACCTAATTAGAACCCAATTAGACAAGGTGTCTATAAAAGGGCACACTTAAGGAATAAAAACCTAATTCAACTCTAATTAATTGCTGGAAATTTCAGCCACCAATAGCAGCCCCAAAACAGCCAAAAATCCCAGCATTAAACCTCCATTCCTTCGCGTCTTCGGCTAGCATCGGTTCCCGCTCAATAGTTGGTCGTGCACCGGACTTTGGAGATCACAGTTTCAAGAAACGATTCTGCCGCAGTCTCTAGAGGGGACGAATCCGGTGAGTTAATCTCTCTTGATTCTTATTTGATTTTATTATAATCCATGGTAATTGGACACGATAGGTGGATTCTAGGAAATTTTAAACGGTGTATTTTCCGCTGCGCCACGTTATTTTTCCAATGACGAATCCCAACAAGTTTAACATTGGTACGTGTCAAACCTATAAGAGAGGCCTCAGTTACACAAGTGAGATCCTAAAAGGTAAGCCCAAGCAGAAGGCAGTTCACTTAGTAGACAGCTTTATCCGTGCCATCAATAGGGCTTATGATGATAAGCCCGAGCCAGTGGAAGTTGAAGGAGTGATGGTCCCAGGGTTTGAGATTTTTGTGGATGTAGTGGACTTCTCCAAGTGTGGAATGGAGCCGATCAAAAGTATGCTTAGGTCTGAAATGATGGAAGAGAAGGAAGTTGTTCCCATAGTGGAATTATCTGAAGAGAAAGTGAACATGATTACTCTTACTGCTTAGCCCAAGAATCTCAAAGGAAGATTCTAGAGGATAAAGGAGATGAATGCAGTTGTGGATGATATCTCTCAACTATTGGCCGTCCTTCTGAAGAAGGGACTGAAGGATCAACTTAAAGAGAAGCTTGCAACTCCAAAATAGACTGATATGATTGAGAAGGCAGTGGTTAAGTTGACCAAGATGATCAGCCAAGGGAAAGCACATACAGGAGAGTCTATCCTCTCTTATGCATAGAAAGAAGCTCTGAAGTCTAACTTAGGTAACCTCTTTGAGGAAGAAGCGGATGAAGTTGTAGCAGCTGTTGGTGAAGACCCACCACCTGTGGAGGACAAAAATGACTTCTTTGTATCAATTTCATCTATCTTTGATGTGAACAATTATGCCTATAAGGCATTGAATGGAAAACAATCTTACTTTGCTTACTTGTGTGATTTTTTCTGATGGATCTGTGCATACATTCAAACATTCATATAATGAGTGTAGCGTACATAACACTCTATTACATGAAATTAATATGGGAACAGGCCTAAAATGGTATCCATCTGGAATGATCTTACCCATGAAGAAAAGAGAGAAATCATAAAAGTCTTAGAAAAGCATGTTGGAGCCTTTCCCTAGTCACATAAAGATATGTCGGGAGTCGATAAGGAGATCACAGAGCATAGAATTCCTACTGACCCTAAATGCAACCATGTAAAGCAGAAGCTCAGATGTCTTAGGCTAGAATGGGTAGAAAAAGTTAAGGATGAAGTGGCAAAGCAGATCAAAGCCAAATTTTTGGAAGTGGTAGTGTATCCTAAAAGGTTGGCTAACATTGTCCTGATTGCAAAGGATGGAAGAGTCAGAGTCTGTGTTGACTACAACGACCTAAACAAAGCATCCTCGAAAGATGATTTTCCTCTGCCATGTAACGATTTTTATAGAAAATCAATCGATAAAAGCAGAAGCTTGGATAGATTTTCTCAAATACATGACCCATAAGCAATTGAAGCAGAAATAAAAAAACATGAAATCAAAGAATAAGAATTAGATTCTCACCTTTCTATGTATCTTCTAGAGACGGCTACAGAAACAGAAATCGATTTCCACCACTCTCATGTACACGAACGTCTATCTAGTGGAACCCATGCTAGCGGCGGATCGCAGGAGGAGAGGAAGAGATCTATTTTGTTGGCAAAAATTTCATCCCCTCCCACTCCTAATTATGGCCAAAATTCTCATTTAAAAGAATTAATTTCCTTGGCTCAAATTAGGGCCTTGATTTAAGGTTTGGGTTTAATTTGATTTAAGTTGGGATTTAATGTCATAAATCCCTAAATCCAAATTAATTACCATAGGTAAAGATTAAATGCTATTCTATTTTAATTTTTATGCATGTATTTATATGAAACCATATTATATAAAGTACATGTCATTTAAATTAAAATCGATTTACAAATTAAAGTTGATGCAATAAATTAATTGAGATTCAACTAAAATCAAATACATATAAACCTGTATATGTATTTTATTTCCATCCGGAAATAAATTCCCAAGTTAATTTATTTAAATTAACTTTATGCAACCTAATAAAATATATATCAATTAATTATATCGATCAATCCAATTGATCTACAATTTAATTAATTAATATTTATCTCTCCATTCTGTATACTCCAAGTATATAGGCGATCCGACTATTTCAAAAGCAGACATTTTATGTGTACGATCTTATGGGCCCGTCTTTATGTTGGCAGTGGGTCCTAGGCCCACGGACTGTAGGCGGGCTCTAGCTGTAGGTGTGCCCTAATTCTTAGGGCATTGGATTCTTGTATTTTGTATTATACATTAAGTCTCATTGTATGAATACATTATTTGTGTCACATTAATAAAGGCAATTAATCAATTTCATTTATATCTTGTGCTACAATATGAGTAGAGTATCCATTGATTGATAATTAGAAAACCTATCCCAGGTCTGTTCTAATCATGGGAATGAATAGAACCACATCGATGACTGTATGGCAGTTCTGAACTAGCCATAGTACTTGTATAGTCAGTCATGAATATAGGTACATGTCGTTGACATGGGATTGGATCGATCCATACAAGAAATATTGGGATTTTTCACCGAAAATCACCCCGATAAATGCGGAAGAACGTGATGATTTCCTCAAATCCCGTCCCAGGAGAAATTGAAATGGAAATTGTAAAACCAAAAAATATTATAATAGAAAGAGATAATTCTCTTACCCGAAATATCTCTTCTAGAGATGGATGAAGACTGCAGGAATCAAAGCAGAGTCCCTCCTCGTTCTCGTACACGAACGCCTAACGAACACGACCCGTGCTAGTGTTGGAAAACACGAACAATGGAGAGAGGGGGCTAGAGGATTCGGCTATGGTGTGCTTCATCTATTGTTGGCCGAAATTCCCAGGGTTAAAAACCCTGGGTTGGCCAAATTCCCTAAGGGAATTAGGGCCCAGCTTGGCTCAATCGTTTTGTGTGGGCTTCCTTCTTTTAATTTAGGCCCAAACTTATTTTAATTAATTTGGTTTAAATCAATTTCAAGCCCAACTTTATTACACCCATGTATTTAATATATTACTCCAAGTAATATATATTATTTACATTTAAATTAAAGTTAGTTTGACAAATTAATTTAATCCATCAAATTAAAATTAGATCTTTATAAAATAAAATCATATGTAAACCTATACATATGAATATTTCCACCCAGGAAATAATTTCATAATTAATCCAATTATTTATGAAGAGCCAATTAAATATATTAATTTTATTATCAGGATCAATCCAATTGATCTTTATAATATAATTAATATATTCATACCTCTCTTTCCAGAGTGTATACTCCAAGCATACATGTGATTCCTTAAGTCGGTGTTCAGTTGGTCAATGTGTACGATCCCGTGGGCCCATCTTTATGTTGGCAGCGGGCCTTTGGTCCACAGACTGCAGTTGGGCTCAGTTGGGCTCTAGCAAGCCACTACAGCCCCCAATTAAGATGGAGATGGTAGTCTAACTGTTATCATAACCCTGTAGTTTAAACTTGTACATCCCATGTCATTGATATCGGTGTCCAACACAGAGGCATGGATTGATCACCCTCTTTTGTGTCGGACATTAACTTGATCCCGAATGCACTGAAGCTCACAAATAAGTTCCCACTTGTTTGAGTGTGGCCACACTCTTATCAGTCACATTGATCAAGAGGCTGGTGATATCTTCCCAGTGGATTACTGAGTGACAAATCCCTTCTGCATATCCATAACATTACCATGCTAAGTGACATACCCGAAAGTACCCATTCTTGGCAGCCTATTACAGGCCCTTTAGGCGTACCCCTAAGTATGCGACCTCACATGTAACACCATCATATGGTCAGGTCAAAGGATCCATACAAGTACTACACGAGAATCACTTGTGATACTATACCATGTGGATTTCTCGTTTAGTGGATCTATCCAGTACCATGCCCCTTATGCATGTACCCATTAACTTGGTTGACACTCCATGTCCAATGACCGGTAAGACACCGCCATACAACCAGGTTAATGATAGTCTCTTGTTCCATTCATTCTCATGACTGAAACAGACTACGAATCTATTTATGGTCATATCGTTTACCCTATCCATGGTCTTACTGCCAAGTGCATGACACTGGTCATCATGGATATGGATATGTCCATTGGATACTTCATTTAATATATTACACAAGATAAATATAATAAATGAATTAATGCCTTTATTAATAACACAAATAAGTATAATACATAAATCCAATTAATGTATGATACAAATACAAGGACCAATGCCTCGGGGCTAGGGCATATCCAACAATCTCCCACTTGCACTAGTTCCAACTAGGCATGGGCCTAATCCTTATAGATCTAGTATGACCCTCATGCTTGGGCTGGGCCAACGCCTTGGTCAAAGGATCTGCGACATTATCCTCGGTGTCCACTCTGTGTAATGCAATGTCACCTCTCTCCGCGATCTCTCGTAAGAGATGAAACTTTTTGAGCACGTGATTTGTGTTCTTGTGTGACCGGGGCTCCTTAGCTTGTGCAAGGGCCCCATTGTTTTCACAAAAGATATCAACTGGGTCCTGGATAGTTGGCACTACTCCCAACTCAGTGATAAACTTCTTCATCCACACAGCTTTCTTAGCCACATCACACGCAATGATGTACTCAGCTTCTGTTGTAGAGTCCGCGATGGTTGGTTGCTTTAAGCTCCTCCAGCTTACAGCACCACCATTCAGCAAAAATACATACCTAGACTGTGACTGGTACTCATCCTGGTTGGTCTGAAAGCTTGCATCAGTGTACCCAGTAACTGACAGCACTTCCTGACCACCATACACTAAGAAGCTATCCTTAGTCCGTTAAGGTACTTAAGGATCACCTTGACAGCTTTCTAGTGATCCTCCCCGGGATCCTGCTGGTACCGGCTCGTCATACTCAGTGCAAAGGCGACATCAAGTCTCATACATAACATGGAGTACATAATTGATCCTATAGCCAAAGCATATGGAACCAATTTCATGTTCTCCCTGTCCTCCCTTGTCTTAGGGCAATGTTTCTTACTAAGTTTCAGCCCATGGCCCATTGGCAAGAAACCTTTCTTGGCCCGGTCCATGCTGAACCTTTTCAGAACTTTGTCTATGTACGAAGCCTGACTTAGGCCCAGAAGCCGATTTGATCTATCCATATAGATCCTGATCCCGAGGATCATCTCAGCTTCGCCGAAGTCCTTCATTGCGAAGCACTTACTCAGCCACTGCTTTACCCCTTGCAGTGTAGGTATGTCACTTCCAATGATTAGGATGTCGTCCACATAAAGTACCAAGAATGTGACAATGCTCCCACTAGTCCTCTTATACACACAAGGCTCATCTTGATTCTGTATGAAGCCATATTCCTTTATAGCCTCATTAAATCTTAGATTCCAACTTCGGGATGCTTGCTTCAGTCCATAAATGGACATTTGAAGCTTGCATACCCTTCCCAGATACTTTAGATCGACAAAACCCTTAGGTTGTGTCATGTACACATCCTCGAGTAGCTTTCCATTAAGGAAAGCGGTTTTGACATCCATTTGCCAGACTTCATAGTCATACCATGCGGCTATGGCCAGCAAGATCCTGATGGATTTAAGCATGGCTACTGGTGAGAAAGTTTCATCATAGTCTATTCAATGGACTTGCCTGAAACCTTTCGCAACCAGACGCCCCTTGAAGATGTTGTCGGCCTTTAGCTTATAGCACCACTTGCAACCTATTACCTTGGCACCCGGAGGTGGATTAACCAAGTTCCAAACTTGGTTATCGTATATAGATTGCATCTTTGCCTCTATGGCTTTACGCCAATTCGTAGATTGTGGGCTAGCCATAGCCTCTTGGTAGGTTTTGGGTTCTTCCTCATCCTAGATGAGAAGAGTTTGATCATCAGTGACGAGGAAACCATACCTCTCTGGTTCCTGATGATCCCTACCAGACCTTCTAGGTCCTTATGCGGCCTGGGTCGGTGCTTCCCCTTATGGAAGCTCCACCTGGGCCTCCGAGTTATCCTCTTCAGGAGCTTGTGGACCTTGAACTTCCCTGAGTTCAACATTGCTCCCACTGTCTTTCTTGGAAAGGAACTCCTTTTCTAAAAAGACCCCCTTCCATGCCACGAACACCTTGTTCT
Source organism: Euphorbia tirucalli (assembly GCA_039660915.1). Classification (NCBI taxonomy): domain Eukaryota; kingdom Viridiplantae; phylum Streptophyta; class Magnoliopsida; order Malpighiales; family Euphorbiaceae; genus Euphorbia; species Euphorbia tirucalli. Next base: position 34,669,447 of record CM077636.1, on the reverse strand, counting down.
CGGCGGGGTTGTAGAAGTAATACCCTTTGGTTTCCCTAGGGTAGCCCACAAACAGGCATTTATCGGTTTTGGGCTCCAGCTTGCCACTAGTCAATCTCTTGACATGTGCTTTGCATCTCCAAATCCTTAGGAAAGACACATTGGGCTCCTTGCCCGTCCATATCTGACATGGGGTCTTTTCCACTGCCTTAGTCGGAGTATTATTTAAGATAAGAGCTGCTGTCTTAAGGGCGTGTCCCCAGAAACTAATTGGGAGAGAGGCTTGACTCATCATTGAGCGGACCATGTCCAACAGGGTCCTATTTCTCCATTCGGACACCCCATTCCATTGTGGTGTTCCAGGGGGAGTGAGCTGTGGAACTATTCCATGCTCTCTCAAATATAAGTCAAACTCTAGGCTCATATACTCACCACCTCGGTCCGACCGAAGGGTTTTGATATTTCTTCCTAGCTGGTTTCGTACCTCGTTCCTAAATTCTTTGAGCCTATCAAGGGTCTCGGACTTGTGTTTCATCAGATAAAAATAGCCATATCTGCTGAAATCGTCCGTGAACGTGACGAAGTACAGGTGCCCACCTCTGGTCGCTACGCTCATAGGTCCGCATACATCAGAATGCATTAGGTCTAATAAGCCAGTGGCCCTTTCAGCCTTCTTGCTAAAAGGCGCCTTTGTCATCTTGCCTCGTAAACATGATTCGCATGTATCAATTGACTCCAAGTCAAATGACCTTAAGACTCCAGCTTTGTGAAGCCTAGCAATGCGCTTCTCGTTTATGTGGCCGTGACGACAATGCCATAGGTAGACAGGATTAAGTTTGTTTGGCTTAACCCTTTTTGTGTTTATGTTATAGACGTGATTGGTTTCATTTAAGTCCAGGATATATAGGCCATTATTTAATAGAGCATCTCTATAAAATAATCCCTATCTAGATTTTGAAACTCTACCATTAGAAATAGTAAAATAAAATCCAGAAATATCCAACAAGAAACTAAAATAATATTCCTGCACATAGCAGGTACAAAGTAACATTGTTCCAAAATTAAAACCAATCCACTAGGCATCATAAGGTGGTATTCGCCGATCTCTGTGGCAGCAACCCTGTTGGGATTCGTCACGGGAAACCGACCGATAAAAGCGGAAATACGCGTCGATTTCCTCGAATCCGGCCCAGGAGCTTAAGATGTGGAAATCAAAAACTTAAAGCATAAAAAGAGGGTTTCAAAAACTTGCCACAAAGTCTCTCTAAGAGACGGATGCGGACTGCAGAAATCAAGTGTAGATTTCCTCCACCGATGCGTACACGAACGGCTCTCAGACCGAAACCCGTGCTAGCGACTCGGATGACAAGAAGAGAGGGAGAAGAAGAGAAGAGAGGGGCAGCCAAGCATAGAGTAATGGCTGCCCAAATTTCTTTCCAAAAGAAAAATCCAAACTCTCTATCTCTCACAATTGTTTCTTCACTCACAATTGTTTCTTCCCTTCTAAACCAAGAGCATTAAGGAAAAGTGGACTAAACATTCTTACCATAAGAATGTATATCTACGGCCAAAACAAAACAAGTGAGAAGAAAAGTCAACCATTCATTTATTTCAAGTCATGATCAAAAGAAACAAGAAGGATGAGTTGAAAAGTAAACAAAGTCCAACTTTGCTTTCCAATTTTCAACCTATGACTCACACCATGAGTCATCACTTTTCATCATTCAATTGTGTCAACAAAATGACTCATCATTGACTCATCACTTGCCTTAACATTCGGCCAAGCTAGAAAAGATGGTGGGATGATTTTGTTTTATTCCATTCTTACCAGAAGAATGAACCAAAATATCCAAGGAGCAAAGTCCAACTTTGCCACCCCAAAAGTCTTCCATGACTTAACACTTACATCATCTCTTTTGTCCAACAAAATGAGTCATCTTTCTAGCCCTTTCCATGCTCAAAATTTCGGCCAACACATCCCACTTAATGTGGGCATTTTTCATTTTAAGCTTTAAGCCCAATTTTAATTCCTTTGATTTAATTAATTTCAAATGCAACTTTACTTTAACATGTATGCTTATATATTATCCCATATAATATATTACATACAGTTAAATTAAAATTCATTTGACCTATTAAGTTCATCAAGGGATTAAATTAGACATACATAAAATGAGATACATGTAAACCTATACATGTATAAAAATATTTCCACCTAGGAAATAATCCCATAAATTAATTCATTGAATTAATTATGAGAAGGCCAAAATAAATATTAATTATATAACTTTGATCAATCCAATTGATTCATATAGTATAATTAATATATCTCTCTCTCTTCAAACGTGTATACTCCAAGTACACACTTAATCCGACTAGTTAAAGTCCAGACGTTCAATGTGTACGATCCAATGGGCCCGTCTTTATGTTGGCAGTGGGCCAAGGCCCACAGACTGCAGGCGGGCTCTAGCAAGCCACTGTAGCCCCCAATTAAGATGGAGTAAGCAGTCAAACTGAAAACGTAACCCTGTAGTTTGAACTTGTAAATCCCATGTCGCTGATATCGGTGTCCAACACAGAGGCATGGAAGTATCACCCTCTTTGTGTCTGGACCTTTACTTGATACCGAATGAACTGATGCTCACAAACAAGATCCAATCTTGTTTGGGTGCGGCCGCACACTTATCAGTAACATTCTTCCAGAGGCCGATGATATCGTCTCAGTGAATCACTGAGTGACATTCCCTTCTGCATATCCATAGTATTGCCATGCTCACTGACACACCCGAATGTACCCGTACTTGGCACCCTTTTACAGGCCTGTTGGGCGTACACCAAAGTGTGCCACTTCACATGCAGCACCATCATATGGTCCGGTCAAAGGACTTATACAAGTACTACGCGAGAATCATTTTGTGATACTATACCATATAGATTCCCGTTAAATGAATCGATCCAGTACCATGCCCTTTTTGCATGTACCCATTAACCTGGTTGACATTCCATGTTCTACGACCGGTAAGACACCGCCATACGACCAGGCAAATGATAGTCTTTAGTTCCATTCATTCCCATGATTGGAACAGACTACAGATAACTTTATGGCCATATCGTTTTTCCCTATCCACGGTCTTACTGCCAAGTGCCTCACACTTGACAACATGGATATGGATATGTCCATTGGATACTCTATTTAAAATATAGCACAAGACATATAATAAATAGATTAATGCCTTTATTTCCTTGACTCAAATTGTATAATACATAAAGATTACATTAATGTACAAATGTATTATACAAACACAAGGACCAATGCCTCGGGACTAGGGCATTTCCAACAATCTCCCACTTGCACTAGTACCTACTAGGCATGGGTCTAATCCCTATAGATCTAGTATAACCTTCGTGCAGAGGCATAGCCAAGCATGTTGGTCAAAAGATCTGCGACATTGTCTTTGGTGTCCACTCTTTGTAATGAGATGTCACCCCCTCAGCGATTTCTCGCAATAGGTGAAACTCCCTGAGTTCGTGCTTCGTGTATATATGTGACCGGTGCACATAGCTTGTGCAACAGCCCCGCGTTGTCATAGAAGATATCAACTGGTTACTGGATAGTTGACACTACCCCCAGTTGCATGATAAACTTCATTATCCACACAGCTTCCCTAGCTGCTTCACACATTGCAATGTACTCAGTTCCTGTGATAGAAACCGCGATGGTCTATTACTTGGAGCCTCTCCAACAATAGCACCACCATTTAGCATGAACACATACCTATACTGCGACTTATATTCATCCTGGTCGGTCTGGAAGCTTGCATCAGTGTACCTAGTAACTGACTGCTCTTCCTAACATTCATGCACTAAAAAGCTATCCTTAGTCCGGTTAAGGTACTTCAGTATTGCTTTGACAGCCTACCTGTGATCCATTCAGGATCCGGCTCATCATACTTAGTGCAAAGCTGACATCAGGTCTTGTACATAGCATGGAGTACATGATTGATCCTATAGCCGAAGCATATAGAACCAATACATGTTCTCCCTATAGTAGTTTGCTAAGTTTCAGCTCATGACCCATTGGCAAGAAACCTTTCTTAGCCTGGTCCATGCCGAATCTTTTCAGAACTAGGTCTATGTACTTGGCCTGACTTAGGTCTAGAAGCCGATTGGATCTAACCCTGTAGATCCTGATCCCTAGGATCATCTCAGCTTCGCCTAAGTCCTTCATTGTGAAGCACTTACACAACCATTACAATTCCCTTGTAGTGTTGGTATGTCACTTCCAATCAGAAGGATGCCATCCATATATTATACCAGTAAAGTTACTATGCTCCCACTAAACCTCTTATACACACCCTTAAAGGTATTGTCGGCCTATAGCTTATAGCACCACTTGTAACCTATTACCTTAGCACCTGGAGGTGAATCAACCAGGTTCCAAACCTGATTATCGTACATAGAATGCAAATCCACCACCATGGCAGACAGTGGGCTAGCTATAGCCTACTAGTAGGTTTTGAGCTCCTCTTTGTCCAAGACAAAAGGAGCGTAATCATTAGAAACAAAAACCAATGTTTCTTATGTTCCTGATGATCCCTACCAGACCTTTTAGGTCCTTGTGTGACCTGGGCTGGTGCTTCCCCTTTTGGAAGCTTCACCCTGGTCTCCGAGTTATCCTTTTCAGGAGTTTCTGAGCTTTGAACTTCCTTGAGTTCAAAATCGCTCCCACTGTCTTTCTTGGAAAGAAACCCCTTTTCAAGAAGGACCCCCTTTCGCGCCATGAACACCTTGTTCTTAGCGGGGTCGTAGAAGTAATACCCTTTGGTTTCCCTAGGGTAGCTCACAAACAGGCATTGGTCGGTTTTGGGTGCTAGTTTTGCTCACAGTCACTTTCTTGACTTGTGCATAACAACCCCAAATCCGTAAGAAAGACACATTAGGCACCCTGCCCGTCCATATTCCAAATGGAGTCTTTTCCAAAGCCTTAGTCGGAGTATAATTGAAAAGGAGAGCCATTGTCTCAAGAGCATATCCATTAAAAAACTTATTGGGAGAGATGCATGACTCATCGTTTGGGCGGACCATGTCCAACAGGGTCCTATTCCTCTGTTCGGACACCCCATTCCATTGAGGTGTTCCTGGAGGAGTGAGCTGTGGAACTATTCCATGCTCTCTCAACATGAGTCAAACTATAGGCTTATATGCTCACCACCTCGGTCCAACCGAAAGGCTTTGATATTTCTGCCTAGTTGGTTCTGTACGTCGTGCCTTATTCCCTTGAACCTATCAAGGGTCTCAGACTTATATTTCATTACATAGGCATAGCCATTTCTGATGTTCACCCCTGGTTGCTATGCTTGTCGGTCCATAAACATCTCAATGCATTAGGTCCAATAAGCTAGCGACCCTTTTAGCCCTTTTGCTAAAAGGTTCTTTAGTCATTTTACCTGATAAACAAGACTCGTATATATCAAGTGACTCCATGTCAAATGATCCTAGGATTCAAGCTATGTGAAGCCTAGCTACGCGCTTCTTGTTTATGTGGCCTAAATGACAACGCCAAAGGTAAACCGGATTAAGTTCGTTAGGCTTAACCCTTTAAGTATGTATATTATAGACATGATTAGTTTCATTTAGATCCAGGATATAAAAGACATTATTTAACAGAGCTACTCCATAAAATAATTCTTTTCTAGATAAACCCTTTTTACTATTACCAATAGTAAATGTACATCCAGAAATATCCAAAAACTGAAACATAAATAATATTCCTGTATAAAACAGGTATAAAATAACATCGTTTCAGTAACAAAACTAATCTACTAGGCATCATAAGCTGGTCCCGCTGATCTCTATGGCAGCAACCCTTGCTCCATTTCTGACCCGCAAGTCCACTTGTCCCGATCCCAGTGATCTCCTGTTCTTAAGTCCCTGCACATTACAACAAATGTGAGAACCACATCTAGTATCCAATACATAAGATGTTGAAACAGAGGTTAATGTCTATGACATATATACCTGATGAAGACACGCCCTGCGTCTTCCTTTTCTCTCCCAAAAGCTTGGGACACGATCTTTTCCAATGTCCAGCCTGCTTACAACCGAAGCAGACATCCTTGGAACGGGCCTTGGGCTGGGCTTTAGCCTTTTTAGCCTTGGCTTCCTTAGCCTTGGCCTTGGCCTTGGCCTTGCCTTTAGCAAAAGGAGGTTTCCCCTTGTTAACCTCAAGTACCGGCGGATTCTTCTTGATCGACAGTTCAGCGAGCTCAAGCATCCAATGCAGCTCACTAACAGTACGGTCCATCCCTTGCTTGTAAAAGTTTAGGATGAATTGATCATAAGAATCCGGTAAAGAATCTAGGATCGTGCTAACCGCCAGCCCCCGTGAGATAGGAGTTCCGAGATAGGCTAAATTATCTAGATAGCCCTTCATCTTGAGCACGTGTGCACTCACAGATGTTCCGGCTCCCATCTTACAGCTGCGGAATGCCTTGTGGATCAGGTACCTTTCCTGATAAGCTTGCTCATAAAACATCTCGTTTAGAGTTGTCATTATAGCAAAGGCCTGATGATCCAGGAACTGCTTTTGCAATTCAGGAATCATACTAGCCAACATCAGGCATGTCACATCCCGGTTATCTTTTACATGTGCCAAGTATTCCTCCAGCTGGGCAGCCGGTGGATTACTTCCCGTTGGCACAGCCGGTACAGGCTTTTCGAGCACATACTCTTTAGACTCTTGTCTTAGAACTTTCCTTAAGTTCATAGACCAGTCCCAAAAGTTAGGGCCAGAAAGCTTGTCCCATTCCAAGAAAGATCACAGTGATAAAGTATCATTCGTAGCCATTGGTTTCTACACAGAAAAATACGAGTGTTAATAAAGGACTTAACATGTTCTTCCCATATTATAATTAATAATGAATTGTGTTATTAATTAACTCGAGTTGTTGGGCTCATGGGCCGAGATCCATATTATATCAAGATATAGCCAGACGAGGGCCTGGAACAACTATATCCCAATTTTTAGGTAGGAACGCCGTCCAATCCCAACCTAGGGACACTCGGTTTGATGGGTCTGTTGGCATTTACCCATCTGTGCTTAGGGCCAGGAACATCCTACTACCCACGCTAAGTCAAAACCTCCATCCAAGTGTTAGAGTAACCAATACTCCAACCCAATACAAAATGACGATACTCCAGTGCATCCAACGAGGGTTGGTCTACAGCTGGCCTATCCCCACTTCGAGTAGGTTATGAATGAGGGAAGCACTTTTAAGAGACTTAGTAATTACCTTTTGGTTATTAGATTCATTTAATAACGGCTTAGATGCATAGGCAGGTGAAAAAGGGTTTGTACGTACATTCTCACATGTAAATAAATAAAGCATAATTAAGTAAAAATGAAATGCTATGGGCCAAAATTTACATCCTAATATACTTCTAGTAAACCTATACTAGAACGACATCAGGTGGGCCGCATCCTCATCCTTCTAGCACGCCAATCCAATCGGCTTCTTCTTTACATAATTCCATAATAAACACATAAAATAAAATTACATAAAAAGAAAACGGCGCGTAGGCCGTATATACCAAAAGAATATTACAACCCAAATAAATAAGACCCAAAACATCCATTCATGCATTTAATCATACATACACGTATCCAATACATACAATTTATAAACATGTTAAATGCATGAATTAATCCCATTTCAATATATGTCCATAGCCATTATTTTGAAATCGCCAAATTTTGGCCGATCATGGTTCTAAACCCGTGCGGGTTTTGGGCCTCCAACCCAGGCAAAATTCCTCCCAATCCAATTGGGAAACCACGAATTCCAACATTAGCCGTCCGGGTAATCGTGCCAAGAAAACCCAAACCAATTTCAATTAACCGTATTTATTTCCAAAATAAATATCGCATGAACGAAAAATAAATTCCATTCATAAAACATGCGCATAAAAATTACCAAAATTTAAACACGCAAAATTTTAAAACCCGGCCCGGCCCAAAAAATCCCGCCAAATCCAAAAAACGGGCCCGACCCGCCGCGCGGGGCAACCGCGGCGCTGCTGCCCAGCAGCAGCCTCGCTGCCGCGTAGCGGCTGCTGCCCAGCAACAGCCTAGCTGCTGGCGTGCAGCAGCAGCTGCCCAGCTGTTGCCGAGGCAGCAGCCAGCAGCAGCCACCGCCTGCGGCGCCGAGGCAGCAGCCAGCAGCAGCTGCTGCCTGTGGCGCCTAGCACCGCAGGCGACGGCTGCTGCCCCCGTTCCGACCCGAAACGGTCCGTGATTTTTATTGATAAATAAAAACAACACGAAATTAAATCACCTAGAAATAAAATCATGCAATGGAAAAATAAATCTAGCATAAACCTATATGCAAAAAATAAATTTCCATAATCAAATCACAAAAGGAAAATAAAACCTAGCATACACCATATACAAACCAGTATGCAAACCAAATTTTCCATTTGCAAAATTCAACGGGCAAAATCACAAACCCGAAACCAAAAGAATCCCGTCCACAAAATCTCCAATTTTAAAAACACGGGATCCGCCAAGTTAAAGATTTCCACGGATCAAAAGCCTGCTCTGATACCACTGTTGGGATTCGTCACGGGAAACCGACCGATAAAAGCGGAAATACGCGTCGATTTCCTCGAATCCGGCCCAGGAGCGTAAGATGTGGAAATCAAAAACTTAAAGCATAAAAAGAGGGTTTCAAAAACTTACCACAAAGTCTCTCTAAGAGACGGATGCGGACTGCAGAAATCAAGTGTAGATTTCCTCCACCGATGCGTACACGAATGGCTCTCGGACCGAAACCCGTGCTAGCGACTCAGATGACAAGAAGAGAGGGAGAAGAAGAGAAGAGAGGGGCGGCCAAGCATAGAGTAATGGCTGCCCAAATTTCTTTCCAAAAGAAAAATCCAAACTCTCTATCTCTCACAATTGTTTCTTCACTCACAATTGTTTCTTCCCTTCTAAACCAAGAGCATTAAGGAAAAGTGGACTAAACATTCTTACCATAAGAATGTATATCTACGGCCAAAACAAAACAAGTGAGAAGAAAAGTCATCCATTCATTTATTTCAAGTCATGATCAAAAGAAACAAGAAGGATGAGTTGAAAAGTAAACAAAGTCCAACTTTGCTTTCCAATTTTCAACCTATGACTCACACCATGAGTCATCACTTTTCATCATTCAATTTTGTCAACAAAATGACTCATCATTGACTCATCACTTGCCTTAACATTCGGCCAAGCTAGAAAAGATGGTGGGATGATTTTGTTTTATTCCATTCTTACCATAAGAATGAACCAAAATATCCAAGTAGCAAAGTCCAACTTTGCCACCCCAAAAGTCTTCCATGACTTAACACTTACATCATCTCTTTTGTCCAACAAAATGAGTCATCTTTCTAGCCCTTTCCATGCTCAAAATTTCGGCCAACACATCCCACTTAATGTGGGCATTTTTCATTTTAAGCTTTAAGCCCAATTTTAATTCCTTTGATTTAATTAATTTCAAATGCAACTTTACTTTAACATGTATGCTTATATATTATCCCATATAATATATTACATACATTTAAATTAAAATTCATTTGACCTATTAAGTTCATCAAGGGATTAAATTAGACATACATAAAATGAGATACATGTAAACCTATACATGTATAAAAATATTTCCACCTAGGAAATAATCCCATAAATTAATTCATTGAATTAATTATGAGAAGGCCAAAATAAATATTAATTATATAACTTTGATCAATCCAATTGATTCATATAGTATAATTAATATATATCTCTCTCTTCAAACGTGTATACTCCAAGTACACACTTAATCCGACTAGTTAAAGTCCAGACGTTCAATGTGTACGATCCAATGGGCCCGTCTTTATGTTGGCAGTAGGCCAAGGCCCACAGACTACAGGCGGGCTCTAGCAAGCCACTGTAGCCCCCAATTAAGACGGAGTAAGCAGTCAAACTGAAAACGTAACCCTGTAGTTTGAACTTGTAAATCCCATGTCGCTGATATCGGTGTCCAACACAGAGGCATGGAAGTATCACCCTCTTTGTGTCTAGACCTTTACTTGATACCGAATGAACTGATGCTCACAAACAAGATCCAATCTTGTTTGGGTGCGGCCGCACACTTATCAGTAACATTCTTCAAAAGGCTGATGATATCGTCTCAGTGAATCACTGAGTGACATTCCTTTCTGCATATCCATAGTGTTGCCATGCTCACTGACACACCCGAACGTACCCGTACTTGGCACCCTTTTACAGGCCTGTTGGGCGTACACCAAAGTGTGCCACTTCACATACAGCACCATCATATGGTCCGGTCAAAGGACTTATACAAGTACTACGCGAGAATCATTTTGTGATACTATACCATGTAGATTTCCGTTAAGTGGATCGATCCAGTACCATGCCCTTTTTGCATGTACCCATTAACCTGGTTGACATTCCATGTTCTACGACCGGTAAGACACCGCCATACAACCAGGCGAATGATAGTCTTTAGTTCCATTCATTCCCATGATTGGAACAGACTACGGATAACTTTATGGCCATATCGTTTTTCCCTATCCACGGTCTTACTGCCAAGTGCCTCACACTTGAAAACATGGATATGGATATGTCCATTGGATACTCTATTTAAAATATAGCACAAGACATATAATAAATAGATTAATGCCTTTATTTCCTTGACTCAAATTGTATAATACATAAAGATTACATTAATGTACAAATGTATTATACAAACACAAGGACCAATGCCTCGGGACTAGGGCATTTCCAACAAACCCTTGCTCCATTCCTGACCTGCAAGTCCACCTCTCCCGACCCCAGTGACCTTCTGTTCTTCAGTCCCTGCACATTGCAACAAATGTGAGAACCACATCCAGTATCCAATACCCAGGATGTTGAAACAGTAAGGTTAATATCTATAACATAAATACCTTAAGAGGATGCACCTTGGCCCCTTCTTTGCTCTCCCATCAGCTTGGGACACGATCTCTGCCAATGACTCGCCTGTCTACACCCGAAACAGACATCTTCAGGACCTGCCTTCTGCTGGGCCTTGGGTTGGGCCTTGGCCTTCTTAGCCTTGGCCTTCTTGGCCTTGGCCTTGTCCTTACCCTTGGCAACAGGAGGGTTCCCCTTGTTGACCAGCAGCACCAGCAGAGTCTTTTTGATCGACTGCTCGGTAAGCTTAAGCATCCCATGCAGCTCACTGACAGTACGGTTCATCCCTTGCATATTTTAGTTCAGGATGAACTGATCATAAGAATCCGGCAAGGATGAAAGGATTTTGTCCACCGCCAACTCCTGAGAGATAGGCGATCTGAGACAGGCTAAAGTGTCCAAATAGCCCTTCATCTTGAACACATGTGCGCTCACAGATGTCCCGGCCCCCATCTTATAGGAGTGGAATGCCTTGTTGGTCAGGTACCTTTCCTGACGAGCTTGCTCTTAAAACATCTCATTTAGAGTTGTTATCATAGCAAAGGCTTGATGGTCCATAAACTGTTTTTCCAGTTCAGGGACCATGCAGGCCAACATAAGGCATGTCACATCCCTATTATCCTTGACATGCGCCTCGTATTCCTCCAACTGGGTAGCCGGTGGATTACGTCCTTAAGGCGTAGCCAATACAGGCCTCTCCAGTACATACTATTTTGACTCCTACCTTAGAACTATTCTCAAGTTCCTAGACCAGTCCAAAAAGTTAGGACCAGAGAGCTTGTCCCTTTCCAGAATGGATCGCAGTGATAAGGTATTGTTATTTGCCATTTAGAATTTCTACACAGAAAAACATTTAGAGTGTTAATAAAGGACTTTAATTGGTTATTCCCATATAAAATTAATAATGAATGAAGTTATTAATTAAACCGAGTTGTTGGGCTCATGGGCCGAGATCCATATTTCATTAAGATATAGCCAGACGAGGGCTTGGTACAACTATACCCTAATTATTTAGGTAGGAATGCCATCCAATCCCAACCTAGGGACTCTCGATTTGATAGGCTTGTTGGCACTTATGTTGGAGATTGTGCCCTAAGGCCAATATTGGATTATGTAATTTGACTTCTAAGATTAATCTAGTGTAGATTAATATTATCATTTATGTTTGTATGTTAGCATTTATGATAAGTATCCATGAATAAATCGTGTTATTCTAAATATCCCTAGTCGATTGTTATTATGGGAATAATAACAAACTAAGACTAGTGTGAGTGATAATGGATATTCATAAGATGAATATAGTGTATACAGATACAGATTATACTCATGGGCAATGTGTTAGAGAACATGTTGCTGGAGACCCACTATAAGATCAAGTTCATGGTCACGTGTCACAACTGATCTTGATTATAGTAGTGTCATCAGCTGATTCCTTTGACCTGAGGTCACCATGGATTCCGGGATGAATTTATGTTGTGCTTTGACGCAGTCAAACGCTGCTTGTAACAGAGTAGTTATAAAGGCTGTGGTTGGGTACAATATGACTCATGCTTAGGGATATGAGTGACAGATATGGGATTTTGTCCCTCTCTAACAAGAGAGCGATATCACTGGGCCCCTCGATAAGTAAGACTGTTAAATGCATGGCCGTGCTCAAATAATTGATAAGAGTATCAATTGATTTGTCTGAACAGTTTACTTTGAGATCGAGAAAGCATATGATTAATTATATAAGATTGACAAGTGTACCATGTCTTATGATTAATCATGATATCAAAGAGACAAAAGGGAATATGACATTCTATAAATAGGTATTGGATCATTCCAATCATATTAATTGGGTAGTCGTAATGGCTTGCTAGAGTCCGCTTATGACCTATAAGGACATTATGGTAATTTCCTTATTGCCAATTAATATGAACCTATGGGGTCACACACAAGAGCAAAATGAAGTTCATCTTATCGGGTATAAATTATTATTGGATAATAATTTATGAATGAGAAAGAGAATAAATATATATAATGATATATATTTATATATATATGTATATGTGAATATTAATGTGATTAATATTGCATAAAGTATGCCACATATTATAATTAAATTATATAGAGATATAATTAATTATAATATTGTATATACATAAGTGTATTATGGAGAATTGATTTGATTTAATATTAATTGAGAATTAATATTAAGTTGTGTGGGTTAATTTATAATTATGACTAATAAGTGTATTAGGTCATAATTATAATTAACTTTTAGGTTTTATATATAAGGATATAAAAAAAAACCTAAAAGATACTAGATTTTTCCATATATGCAAAAACTGGTTTTCGGCAGACAAAAAAGAAAAGTAGTGTGGCAGCCGAATTTCACCATTGACACCCAAAGAAAAATCTGATTTTTTTGGTCTCTCTCTCTCTCGTTCGAAGAATCGTTCTTCAATCCCGGCGCTAGCACGCGGTGAATCAATTGCTCCGTGTGGATCAACCGTAGAGGGAAGCTAATTTGGTTCCTTTGATTCAAAACCTACAAAGAATTAAGGTAATTCTTTAACCCTCTTTCCGATTCAATGCAATATACATGGATCCGTGGCGGGGATTAATCCGTTTTATTTCCGCTGCGTATTTTGTTTTGTGTGATTAATCCCCAACAGTGGTATCAGAGCCACTTGTATTTTGATTGAATTGGATTTATGTTTTGATTGGATCAAAATTGCATGTTAGGGTTTGTATGATTTTGATTGGATCAAAATTGTTGTTAGGAGTTTGTATGTTTTATTTAGGGTTCTATGTTATTGTGAATAACAAAATAAAATTTGATTTTATTGATTAATCATTGTGAATGATTTTATGTTAATGATTTGGAATGTTTAAGGGGTTTTTGGAATCATGAATTTGATTCATGGGTTTTTATTGAAATTGTTTCAATTCAATTTAATTAATAAAAAAAAAAAAAAAAAAATGCTACTGTTCGTATTCTGGGCATAATGCCCAGAATACTTTTTGGCCGCAAATTGCAATTGCAAATTGCAATTGCAATTTGCAATTGCCGTGCTGCGTAAGCAGCATGCTGCTTACGCAGCATGGGCTGCGCGCAGTATGCGTAGCCCGACGAGCCTGCTGTCCGACAGTTTTAACCCCTTTTTCGTTTTAAGTGTGGAAAATTGTTTCTGCATATTTACGAATTTTTCCAAATTAATTAATTCTAAATACAATGTGATTGTATTTTACCACTTTGAATCCTAAATATTTTTAGATATAAAATTATTGTTGATAATTTTATGCATGGTGTTATGGTATGGTTTTGGACCCCGTGGATGCTTTATTTTATTTATTATGGTTTTATATAAATACGACCTGCGAGTCGTTTGTATTTATGTAAATTTTAATTTTAATTTTACTAGATAAATTGTATAGGATGCAATTTATGATATGTAAAATTTATTTTACTAGAAAAATTGTATAGGTTGCAATTTTTTTTTTGTAAAATATAAATCCATGAGATGGTGCTTAGAAGCAAAGACGTGGAGGCGGATCCAAGAGGCGGTGCAATGACCATGTGATGGATGCTACCACCTAGGATATGACCTTGTTGATTTTCATATTGGCCTATGAAAATCAATGTAGATTTAAACCATACCATAACACGGTTTTGAGTCTTATGCATGTTGTATTTATTTTATGCCATAAGATGCCATGTTAATAAATATTGATGCATGTTAGAAATAATTTTGCATGTGATGCAAAATGTTAATATATATATGTAAATGCATGCTTTGTCTCTTTTAGATGCCATGTGATGCCATGCTAGATTGCATGCTTAACATATGTATGACATAGGATGCCATGCTAATTAGTATTAACAAGAGTATGTTTAATATTAATGCCATGAATTGTATATGATACAATTAAAATCACAGGATTTAACAAACCCTAAATAAACTTATGAAGTTTATATTTGCCACCCAATTACGTATAACACTAGTCAAGTACTATGTTCGCATCATGGTAGCCACGCCAAAGCGGGTACGCATGTTGTGACCTTAGCGAAGCGATAATATGAGAAATGGTGATTCTCATTGTGTTGTAATTGGTTTAACAAAGGGTTAATCAAAACGGTGTTTGAGCCCGAGGCAAAGATGAGATGAGTAACATACAATTAAATATGATATATGATATCATGCATCTCATAAATTAGAAGAGTTGCATAATGATGCAATTGGCAAAGAAGTGCACATCCAAAATATGTTTAAATGGTTTAAAGCATGATTTTGAGTCTTTGCCTACCGAAATTATATTTAATCATAGGGACATGCCAAAGCAGTGCTATGGTTAAGTATGGATTTTGGATCTTCACCCACTTAAATATTTTAAAGGGTTTTATAATTTAAGTGGGAGCATTTAAATAAAAATCTTTACACGCTTTATTATAGTTGTGATTGCTATTACCATGATCTCGATTGTTATTGAACTTTGAGAATTGTTCTCAAATCAAAAGGAATCATATGTTCTCAATAATCCTTTTGCCCAATGAACCACTAGCAATTGTAACATGAGTATAAAAGATGCTTACTTGAAGCATCGAAGGGACTCTGTTTAAAATTTATTATCTTACACTTGCCATCAATTCTTCCGCACGTGGAAGTTTTACTTGAGGTATATGATACATCACAAATGGAAATGTTCCATCAGTTAGTGAGCAAGAAAAGATAAGTGTTTGAGGCAACAATTTCTCATTGGCATCCAAAAGGCATTAAGATGTGATCTTGAATTCATTATTTGATAGTCATTGGTGATGAACTATCATTTGAATGACATGGAGAAAATTGTGAATTAGTTGCATAAGATGCAAAAGAATGTTAAGTTATCCATAAAGGATAAGCCCGCCTCGAATTGTGTGCTTATGGTTCAAAAGGAAAAGGATAATAGTAGGGTCGAAAAGTATAAATACCGAAAGGGTTTCGGTGAAAGTATTTTAAAGGCCAAAGCTGTTGGCATAGAGAGATCTCCAAAAGAAGGATGTTGCCATTTTTAGATTGAATCGTTCATTAGAATGGAAATAGCAAACTTTGTTTGGAGATCTATGAGAAGATGAAAGGCAGTAAGACTGCTACCTTAAGTATTTATTAACTATTCTACTTTTGTTTCTATATCAAAGGTATTAGATACCAGTTGTGGATCTCATATTAGTAGAATATGATGAATCGCAACTTGAATAGAAACCTTATGAAGGTGAAAGGTAGAATGCGAATAGACAAGAGAAGCAAAGGTTGCTACTCGAAGGTTCTGAACTTTTACATGAAAGTTGTGAACTTCAAGTTAAAAGTTACGAACCTCTTTTCATAAAAGTTATGAACTTTTATATGAAAGTTATGAACTTTGGTTAAAGGTTATGAACTTTTACATGTGAGTTACGAACTCTTGTTGTCTATTGAGCTTGTTGGCTTGAGTAAACAAATGTTGTTTATTTTATAATTGTGAATTATAAACTTTATAAAGACATGATTATGAAATATAGATTTACATAATTGTCTTTATATGTGGAGCCCATCTGTAACATAAATACTGTAAGGATCGAATCAAATAGTTTGATCCAACCCATTTTGGCAGTGTCGTCTTGGAGACATAAGCAAAGTTGCATTTCGAAACTCCATGAGAATGGACCTTTGGATTCATGAGATTATGAATCATCTTGAATCATGCGAATGTTGTTTATTGTAAAAGATGACAAAAGGTTTTTCTTTGCTAAAAGTAGTCAAAGAACAATCGATTTGTTAAGCATTATACATGTGGATGTATATGAATTATAAATCAACTGCTAAAGGAGGTTCTAATACTTCATTACTTTCATGGAACTTTTCACTAGATAAGAGTATCTAATGAAACACGAGTTTGGAACTTTTGAAATGTTCAAAAGCTTGTAAAATGAAGTATGAAGTATCTTGACAAGATAGTAAAGTCACTTAGATATGATCCAAGTGCTGAACATTTGAGTCAAGATTTTGACAATCATCTTAGGGGTTGTGGGACTGTCTCACAATTGACTCCTCCAAGTACGCCACAAAGTATGTTGTGTCGAAAAGGGAGTAGTCGAACTCTATACAGATATAGTTCAATCTATGATGAAGTCAAGTTGATCATCGTCTTCTCGAAAATATGCCATTAAAGCAGCTGTGTATATTGTTCCGTCTAAAATAATTCATGAATCAACATATGAGATATGGTTGGGTAAGAGACCCAAGTTGTTTCATTGAATAAGTTTAGCGCTGTAAAGCTTATTTCGAATAAGTTGGCACCTAAATTTAAATGTCGTATTGTGGATTACTCAAAGGAAAGTAGGAGTTGTTACTCCTGTGTTTCTTTGGGATACAAAGTAGTTGTAGCTAGAAATGGTTTCCCCTTGAAGAGGGAGTTAATTTCTAGAAGAGTTAGTGGGAGTAAAGTACACCTACAAAACTCGTAATTCACAAAGTGACATTAACGTTGAAGAGGAACATGGAAATGGTTTCATGATCATTGTTGAAATTACACAAGTCCAATGAAAGTCTAGTAGAATACGACATGAATAGGAGAGATATGGATTTCTCAAAATCATGATGTAGTTTTACTAGATTGGAATAAGTCTTCTTTTATGAAGAAGCAATGTTAGATTTTGAATCTAATAAGTGACTTGATGCTACAAAGGTTGAAGATAAGTCCATGTCTGACAATCAAAGTATAGACTTTGATAAATCTTTTAGAAGATGTATATGCAATGGTTGCAAGTGAGTTTTCAAATTGAAAACCGATATGGATGGTGATCTTCAAACTTATAAAGCACGACTAGTGACTATAAGGATACGAACAAATTCATAGTAGGACTATGATGAAATCCTCTTTAGTCATTATTCATGATCAAGTCATATTGAGTTCTTGTTGCCATATCCCTATAATATGATTATAAAATTTGGCAAATGGATATCAAAATCTATTTTTTACGTGAAAACATGATTGAGGATGTGTACGTGACACAACCCAAAGTTTTGAGCATCCAAAGAATTCAAATAGCGTATGCAAGTTTTCAAAGATTCTCATAAGGATCGAAACATGCATCAAATAGTTGGAATCATAGTTTTGATAAAGAAATCAGATGGTTTGATTTTATCAAAAGGATGATGAATCTTGTGTTTCAAAAGGATCAGTGGGAGCATATCGGTATTCCTAATGCTATATGTGGATGACATATGGCTTGTTGGAAATAACATTCTTACCTTGCAAGAAGTAAAATCTTGGCTAAGAAAGTAATTTCAGTTAATGTTATAAGCATGACTGCCTGTATTCTTGAAATTGGAATCTATACAGATAGATCTAAAAGAATGTTTTGGCTTAAGTCAAAGCATTGAAAGCGTTCAATATAAAAGACTTAATAGAAGCTTGCTTATGTTAACTGTGTAAATAGTTGCACATATACAACTGATTGCAATTAGTTGCAATAGATCAGTCGAGATCTAGTATTCTCTTAAAAAGAGAAGTTATGATTTTGAAAGGTTCAAAATAAAACGTTATAGCTAAATATCTATAATAGCAGCCAAAGTATACAGTTACATGTGATGTAAAGAAATTCTGGATGAAGAAGTTCATCAAGATTTTATGTTTTTGTTCTAAGCATTGCTTATCCTGTGAGACTATTGTAGGGACAATAGTTCAATGCGTAAGAACCTTGTATAACACAAGCATATACTTAGGCATTTTTCACTAATTTAGAGAGGCTGTCTCTAAAGAGAGAGTGAATATGTGTAAAGTAGCAACGGAAGCGAAAATTAATAATTCATTGACAAAGACTCCTGCACGAGTGAATACATGAAAGTCATGTAGGTCAATGGGTATAAGATACATGTATGATTGGCCATAGTGCAAGTGGGAGATTGTTGGAGATTGTGCCCTAAGGCCAATATTGGATTATGTAATTTGACTTCTAAGATTAATCTAGTGTAGATTAATATTATCATTTATGTTTGTATGTTAGCATTTATGATAAGTATCCATGAATAAATCGTGTTATTCTAAATATCCCTAGTCGATTGTTATTATGGGAATAATAACAAACTAAGACTAGTGTGAGTGATAATGGATATTCATAAGATGAATATAGTGTATACAGATACAGATTATACTCATGGGCAATGTGTTAGAGAACATGTTGCTGGAGACCCACTATAAGATCAAGTTCATGGTCACGTGTCACAACTGATCTTGATTATAGTAGTGTCATCAGCTGATTCCTTTGACCTGAGGTCACCATGGATTCCGGGATGAATTTATGTTGTGCTTTGACGCAGTCAAACGCTGCTTGTAACAGAGTAGTTATAAAGGCTGTGGTTGGGTACAATATGACTCATGCTTAGGGATATGAGTGACAGATATGGGATTTTGTCCCTCTCTAACAAGAGAGCGATATCACTGGGCCCCTCGATAAGTAAGACTGTTAAATGCATGGCCGTGCTCAAATAATTGATAAGAGTATCAATTGATTTGTCTGAACAGTTTACTTTGAGATCGAGAAAGCATATGATTAATTATATAAGATTGACAAGTGTACCATGTCTTATGATTAATCATGATATCAAAGAGACAAAAGGGAATATGACATTCTATAAATAGGTATTGGATCATTCCAATCATATTAATTGGGTAGTCGTAATGGCTTGCTAGAGTCCGCTTATGACCTATAAGGACATTATGGTAATTTCCTTATTGCCAATTAATATGAACCTATGGGGTCACACACAAGAGCAAAATGAAGTTCATCTTATCGGGTATAAATTATTATTGGATAATAATTTATGAATGAGAAAGAGAATAAATATATATAATGATATATATTTATATATATATGTATATGTGAATATTAATGTGATTAATATTGCATAAAGTATGCCACATATTATAATTAAATTATATAGAGATATAATTAATTATAATATTGTATATACATAAGTGTATTATGGAGAATTGATTTGATTTAATATTAATTGAGAATTAATATTAAGTTGTGTGGGTTAATTTATAATTATGACTAATAAGTGTATTAGGTCATAATTATAATTAACTTTTAGGTTTTATATATAAGGATATAAAAAAAAACCTAAAAGATACTAGATTTTTCCATATATGCAAAAACTGGTTTTCGGCAGACAAAAAAGAAAAGTAGTGTGGCAGCCGAATTTCACCATTGACACCCAAAGAAAAATCTGATTTTTTTGGTCTCTCTCTCTCTCGTTCGAAGAATCGTTCTTCAATCCCGGCGCTAGCACGCGGTGAATCAATTGCTCCGTGTGGATCAACCGTAGAGGGAAGCTAATTTGGTTCCTTTGATTCAAAACCTACAAAGAATTAAGGTAATTCTTTAACCCTCTTTCCGATTCAATGCAATATACATGGATCCGTGGCGGGGATTAATCCGTTTTATTTCCGCTGCGTATTTTGTTTTGTGTGATTAATCCCCAACAGTGGTATCAGAGCCACTTGTATTTTGATTGAATTGGATTTATGTTTTGATTGGATCAAAATTGCATGTTAGGGTTTGTATGATTTTGATTGGATCAAAATTGTTGTTAGGAGTTTGTATGTTTTATTTAGGGTTCTATGTTATTGTGAATAACAAAATAAAATTTGATTTTATTGATTAATCATTGTGAATGATTTTATGTTAATGATTTGGAATGTTTAAGGGGTTTTTGGAATCATGAATTTGATTCATGGGTTTTTATTGAAATTGTTTCAATTCAATTTAATTAATAAAAAAAAAAATGCTACTGTTCGTATTCTGGGCATAATGCCCAGAATACTTTTTGGCCGCAAATTGCAATTGCAAATTGCAATTGCAATTTGCAATTGCCGTGCTGCGTAAGCAGCATGCTGCTTACGCAGCATGGGCTGCGCGCAGTATGCGTAGCCCGACGAGCCTGCTGTCCGACAGTTTTAACCCCTTTTTCGTTTTAAGTGTGGAAAATTGTTTCTGCATATTTACGAATTTTTCCAAATTAATTAATTCTAAATACAATGTGATTGTATTTTACCACTTTGAATCCTAAATATTTTTAGATATAAAATTATTGTTGATAATTTTATGCATGGTGTTATGGTATGGTTTTGGACCCCGTGGATGCTTTATTTTATTTATTATGGTTTTATATAAATACGACCTGCGAGTCGTTTGTATTTATGTAAATTTTAATTTTAATTTTACTAGATAAATTGTATAGGATGCAATTTATGATATGTAAAATTTATTTTACTAGAAAAATTGTATAGGTTACAATTTTTTTTTTGTAAAATATAAATCCATGAGATGGTGCTTAGAAGCAAAGACGTGGAGGCGGATCCAAGAGGCGGTGCAATGACCATGTGATGGATGCTACCACCTAGGATATGACCTTGTTGATTTTCATATTGGCCTATGAAAATCAATGTAGATTTAAACCATACCATAACACGGTTTTGAGTCTTATGCATGTTGTATTTATTTTATGCCATAAGATGCCATGTTAATAAATATTGATGCATGTTAGAAATAATTTTGCATGTGATGCAAAATGTTAATATATATATGTAAATGCATGCTTTGTCTCTTTTAGATGCCATGTGATGCCATGCTAGATTGCATGCTTAACATATGTATGACATAGGATGCCATGCTAATTAGTATTAACAAGAGTATGTTTAATATTAATGCCATGAATTGTATATGATACAATTAAAATCACAGGATTTAACAAACCCTAAATAAACTTATGAAGTTTATATTTGCCACCCAATTACGTATAACACTAGTCAAGTACTATGTTCGCATCATGGTAGCCACGCCAAAGCGGGTACGCATGTTGTGACCTTAGCGAAGCGATAATATGAGAAATGGTGATTCTCATTGTGTTGTAATTGGTTTAACAAAGGGTTAATCAAAACGGTGTTTGAGCCCGAGGCAAAGATGAGATGAGTAACATACAATTAAATATGATATATGATATCATGCATCTCATAAATTAGAAGAGTTGCATAATGATGCAATTGGCAAAGAAGTGCACATCCAAAAAATGTTTAAATGGTTTAAAGCATGATTTTGAGTCTTTGCCTACCGAAATTATATTTAATCATAGGGACATGCCAAAGCAGTGCTATGGTTAAGTATGGATTTTGGATCTTCACCCACTTAAATATTTTAAAGGGTTTTATAATTTAAGTGGGAGCATTTAAATAAAAATCTTTACACGCTTTATTATAGTTGTGATTGCTATTACCATGATCTCGATTGTTATTGAACTTTGAGAATTGTTCTCAAATCAAAAGGAATCATATGTTCTCAATAATCCTTTTGCCCAATGAACCACTAGCAATTGTAACATGAGTATAAAAGATGCTTACTTGAAGCATCGAAGGGACTCTGTTTAAAATTTATTATCTTACACTTGCCATCAATTCTTCCGCACGTGGAAGTTTTACTTGAGGTATATGATACATCACAAATGGAAATGTTCCATCAGTTAGTGAGCAAGAAAAGATAAGTGTTTGAGGCAACAATTTCTCATTGGCATCCAAAAGGCATTAAGATGTGATCTTGAATTCATTATTTGATAGTCATTGGTGATGAACTATCATTTGAATGACATGGAGAAAATTGTGAATTAGTTGCATAAGATGCAAAAGAATGTTAAGTTATCCATAAAGGATAAGCCCGCCTCGAATTGTGTGCTTATGGTTCAAAAGGAAAAGGATAATAGTAGGGTCGAAAAGTATAAATACCGAAAGGGTTTCGGTGAAAGTATTTTAAAGGCCAAAGCTGTTGGCATAGAGAGATCTCCAAAAGAAGGATGTTGCCATTTTTAGATTGAATCGTTCATTAGAATGGAAATAGCAAACTTTGTTTGGAGATCTATGAGAAGATGAAAGGCAGTAAGACTGCTACCTTAAGTATTTATTAACTATTCTACTTTTGTTTCTATATCAAAGGTATTAGATACCAGTTGTGGATCTCATATTAGTAGAATATGATGAATCGCAACTTGAATAGAAACCTTATGAAGGTGAAAGGTAGAATGCGAATAGACAAGAGAAGCAAAGGTTGCTACTCGAAGGTTCTGAACTTTTACATGAAAGTTGTGAACTTCAAGTTAAAAGTTACGAACCTCTTTTCATAAAAGTTATGAACTTTTATATGAAAGTTATGAACTTTGGTTAAAGGTTATGAACTTTTACATGTGAGTTACGAACTCTTGTTGTCTATTGAGCTTGTTGGCTTGAGTAAACAAATGTTGTTTATTTTATAATTGTGAATTATAAACTTTATAAAGACATGATTATGAAATATAGATTTACATAATTGTCTTTATATGTGGAGCCCATCTGTAACATAAATACTGTAAGGATCGAATCAAATAGTTTGATCCAACCCATTTTGGCAGTGTCGTCTTGGAGACATAAGCAAAGTTGCATTTCGAAACTCCATGAGAATGGACCTTTGGATTCATGAGATTATGAATCATCTTGAATCATGCGAATGTTGTTTATTGTAAAAGATGACAAAAGGTTTTTCTTTGCTAAAAGTAGTCAAAGAACAATCGATTTGTTAAGCATTATACATGTGGATGTATATGAATTATAAATCAACTGCTAAAGGAGGTTCTAATACTTCATTACTTTCATGGAACTTTTCACTAGATAAGAGTATCTAATGAAACACGAGTTTGGAACTTTTGAAATGTTCAAAAGCTTGTAAAATGAAGTATGAAGTATCTTGACAAGATAGTAAAGTCACTTAGATATGATCCAAGTGCTGAACATTTGAGTCAAGATTTTGACAATCATCTTAGGGGTTGTGGGACTGTCTCACAATTGACTCCTCCAAGTACGCCACAAAGTATGTTGTGTCGAAAAGGGAGTAGTCGAACTCTATACAGATATAGTTCAATCTATGATGAAGTCAAGTTGATCATCGTCTTCTCGAAAATATGCCATTAAAGCAGCTGTGTATATTGTTCCGTCTAAAATAATTCATGAATCAACATATGAGATATGGTTGGGTAAGAGACCCAAGTTGTTTCATTGAATAAGTTTAGCGCTGTAAAGCTTATTTTGAATAAGTTGGCACCTAAATTTAAATGTCGTATTGTGGATTACTCAAAGGAAAGTAGGAGTTGTTACTCCTGTGTTTCTTTGGGATACAAAGTAGTTGTAGCTAGAAATGGTTTCCCCTTGAAGAGGGAGTTAATTTCTAGAAGAGTTAGTGGGAGTAAAGTACACCTACAAAACTCGTAATTCACAAAGTGACATTAACGTTGAAGAGGAACATGGAAATGGTTTCATGATCATTGTTGAAATTACACAAGTCCAATGAAAGTCTAGTAGAATACGACATGAATAGGAGAGATATGGATTTCTCAAAATCATGATGTAGTTTTACTAGATTGGAATAAGTCTTCTTTTATGAAGAAGCAATGTTAGATTTTGAATCTAATAAGTGACTTGATGCTACAAAGGTTGAAGATAAGTCCATGTCTGACAATCAAAGTATAGACTTTGATAAATCTTTTAGAAGATGTATATGCAATGGTTGCAAGTGAGTTTTCAAATTGAAAACCGATATGGATGGTGATCTTCAAACTTATAAAGCACGACTAGTGACTATAAGGATACGAACAAATTCATAGTAGGACTATGATGAAATCCTCTTTAGTCATTATTCATGATCAAGTCATATTGAGTTCTTGTTGCCGTATCCCTATAATATGATTATAAAATTTGGCAAATGGATATCAAAATCTATTTTTTACGTGAAAACATGATTGAGGATGTGTACGTGACACAACCCAAAGTTTTGAGCATCCAAAGAATTCAAATAGCGTATGCAAGTTTTCAAAGATTCTCATAAGGATCGAAACATGCATCAAATAGTTGGAATCATAGTTTTGATAAAGAAATCAGATGGTTTGATTTTATCAAAAGGATGATGAATCTTGTGTTTCAAAAGGATCAGTGGGAGCATATCGGTATTCCTAATGCTATATGTGGATGACATATGGCTTGTTGGAAATAACATTCTTACCTTGCAAGAAGTAAAATCTTGGCTAAGAAAGTAATTTCAGTTAATGTTATAAGCATGACTGCCTGTATTCTTGAAATTGGAATCTATACAGATAGATCTAAAAGAATGTTTTGGCTTAAGTCAAAGCATTGAAAGCGTTCAATATAAAAGACTTAATAGAAGCTTGCTTATGTTAACTGTGTAAATAGTTGCACATATACAACTGATTGCAATTAGTTGCAATAGATCAGTCGAGATCTAGTATTCTCTTAAAAAGAGAAGTTATGATTTTGAAAGGTTCAAAATAAAACGTTATAGCTAAATATCTATAATAGCAGCCAAAGTATACAGTTACATGTGATGTAAAGAAATTCTGGATGAAGAAGTTCATCAAGATTTTATGTTTTTGTTCTAAGCATTGCTTATCCTGTGAGACTATTGTAGGGACAATAGTTCAATGCGTAAGAACCTTGTATAACACAAGCATATACTTAGGCATTTTTCACTAATTTAGAGAGGCTGTCTCTAAAGAGAGAGTGAATATGTGTAAAGTAGCAACGGAAGCGAAAATTAATAATTCATTGACAAAGACTCCTGCACGAGTGAATACATGAAAGTCATGTAGGTCAATGGGTATAAGATACATGTATGATTGGCCATAGTGCAAGTGGGAGATTGTTGGAGATTGTGCCCTAAGGCCAATATTGGATTATGTAATTTGACTTCTAAGATTAATCTAGTGTAGATTAATATTATCATTTATGTTTGTATGTTAGCATTTATGATAAGTATCCATGAATAAATCGTGTTATTCTAAATATCCCTAGTCGATTGTTATTATGGGAATAATAACAAACTAAGACTAGTGTGAGTGATAATGGATATTCATAAGATGAATATAGTGTATACAGATACAGATTATACTCATGGGCAATGTGTTAGAGAACATGTTGCTGGAGACCCACTATAAGATCAAGTTCATGGTCACGTGTCGCAACTGATCTTGATTATAGTAGTGTCATCAGCTGATTCCTTTGACCTGAGGTCACCATGGATTCCGGGATGAATTTATGTTGTGCTTTGACGCAGTCAAACGCTGCTTGTAACAGAGTAGTTATAAAGGCTGTGGTTGGGTACAATATGACTCATGCTTAGGGATATGAGTGACAGATATGGGATTTTGTCCCTCTCTAACAAGAGAGCGATATCACTGGGCCCCTCGATAAGTAAGACTGTTAAATGCATGGCCGTGCTCAAATAATTGATAAGAGTATCAATTGATTTGTCTGAACAGTTTACTTTGAGATCGAGAAAGCATATGATTAATTATATAAGATTGACAAGTGTACCATGTCTTATGATTAATCATGATATCAAAGAGACAAAAGGGAATATGACATTCTATAAATAGGTATTGGATCATTCCAATCATATTAATTGGGTAGTCGTAATGGCTTGCTAGAGTCCGCTTATGACCTATAAGGACATTATGGTAATTTCCTTATTGCCAATTAATATGAACCTATGGGGTCACACACAAGAGCAAAATGAAGTTCATCTTATCGGGTATAAATTATTATTGGATAATAATTTATGAATGAGAAAGAGAATAAATATATATAGTGATATATATTTATATATATATGTATATGTGAATATTAATGTGATTAATATTGCATAAAGTATGCCACATATTATAATTAAATTATATAGAGATATAATTAATTATAATATTGTATATACATAAGTGTATTATGGAGAATTGATTTGATTTAATATTAATTGAGAATTAATATTAAGTTGTGTGGGTTAATTTATAATTATGACTAATAAGTGTATTAGGTCATAATTATAATTAACTTTTAGGTTTTATATATAAGGATATAAAAAAAAACCTAAAAGATACTAGATTTTTCCATATATGCAAAAACTGGTTTTCGGCAGACAAAAAAGAAAAGTAGTGTGGCAGCCGAATTTCACCATTGACACCCAAAGAAAAATCTGATTTTTTTGGTCTCTCTCTCTCTCGTTCGAAGAATCGTTCTTCAATCCCGGCGCTAGCACGCGGTGAATCAATTGCTCCGTGTGGATCAACCGTAGAGGGAAGCTAATTTGGTTCCTTTGATTCAAAACCTACAAAGAATTAAGGTAATTCTTTAACCCTCTTTCCGATTCAATGCAATATACATGGATCCGTGGCGGGGATTAATCCGTTTTATTTCCGCTGCGTATTTTGTTTTGTGTGATTAATCCCCAACAACTTACCCATCTGTGCTTAGGGCCAGGAGAATCCTACTACCCACGCTAAGTCAAAACCTCCATTCAAGTGTTAGAGTATCCCATACCCTAACCCAATACAAAGTGACAATACTTCAGTGTATCCTGCGAGGGCATGGTCTACAACTGGCCTATTCCCACTTCGAGCCGGTTTTGAATGAGGGAAGCACTTTTAAGCGACTTAGTAATTCCATTTGGTTATTAGATTCATTTAATAACGGCTTACATACATAAGGCGGGTGAAATGTGGTTGGATCATACATTCATATATGCATATAAATATAAAGCATAATTAAATAAATAAGTAAAATGGACTGCTATGGGCCTATATTACATCCTAATATTATTCTAGTAAACCTATACTAGAAAACAATATCAGGTGGGCCTCCATCGTCTTCCTTCTGGGCTTGCACCTCCACTTGGGCTCACCACTCCATGGGCTTCTTCTTTTATAAATTTTATAATAATTGAATAAAATAAAATTACATTAAAAAGAAAAATGACACGCAGGCCGTATTTACCAGAAAAGAAAATACAGCCCATCTTGAACAAGGCCCAATAGCATCCAACCATACAAAATATTTAATCACACATATGCATCCAATACATATAATTCATAAGCATGTTATAATGCATGATTTAATTCCATTTCAATTATGTCCAAGCCATTATATAGAAATCACCAATGTTGGCCTAACATGGTTCTAACCCTTAACGGGCTTTGGGCCTCCAGCCCAGGCAGTCCAACTGCTTCCACAGGAATTGGGAAATTGTGCCAAAATTACCCGAACCAATTTCAATTAACCATACTAATTTCCAAAATTAATATCACATGAATAAAATAAAATTTCATTCAAGAAACCACAAGCATTTAAATTGCATAAATTTAAACACACGAATTTTAAAAACAATTAAAATATCAAAACTAGGCCCCGGGCCCAAAAACCCGCCAAATCCAAAAACACTGGGCCCGGCCCACTGCGGCTAGGGCAACCTAGTTGCCCTAGTAGCAGCCCGCTGCTCCGGCAGTAGCTGTCGCCCAGCGGTAGCTGCTGTCCAGCAGTAGGCAGCGGCCGCTGCTCCCGCCGCCGGCAGCCCCGCACCCCGGGAGCCAGATTTTTTTTTTTAAAATCAGAAATGAAAAAAAAAACCATCCATCAACATGAAATCCACCAAGAATTCCAAAACATACAATTAAATTAAACAAACACAAACCAATATGCATATTCAATTTCAATTGCATGAAAATCAAATGGGAAAAATCTTAAACCCAATACAAGAACCCTAATGAAAAACTCTAATTTTAAAACATGGGATTCAACCAATTTTAACAATTTCCACGGATCAAAAGCCCGCTTGGATACCACTGTTGGGATTTTTCACCGGAAATCACCCAATAAATGCGGAAGAACGCGATGATTTCCTCAAATCCAGTCCCAGGAGCAATTGAAATGGAAATTGTAAAACCAAAAAATATTATAATAGAAAGAGATAATTCTCTTACCCGAAATATCTCTTTTAGAGATGGATGAAGACTACAGGAATCAAAGCAGAGTCCCTCCTCGTTCTCATACACGAATGCCTAACGAACTCGACCCGTGCTAGCATTGGAAAACACGAACAATGGAGAGAGGGGGCCAGAGGATTCGGCTATGGTGTGCTTCATCTATTGTTGGCCGAAATTCCCAAGGTTAAAAACCCTAGGTTGGCCAAATTCCCTAAGGGAATTAGGGCCCAGCTTGGCTCAACCATTTTGTGTGGGCTTCCTTCTTTTAATTTAGGCCCAATCTTATTTTAATTAATTTGGTTTAAATCAATTTCAAGCCCAACTTTAATACACCCATGCATTTAATATATTACTCCAAGTAATATATATCATTTACATTTAAATTAAAGTTAGTTTGACAAATTAATTTAATCCTTAGTTTGACAAATTAATTTAATCCATCAAATTAAAATTAGATCTTCACAAAATAAAATCATATGCAAACCTATACATATCAATATTTCCACCCAGGAAATAATTTCATAATTAATCCAATTAATTATGAAGAGCCAATTAAATATATTAATTTTATTATTAGGATCATTCCAATTGATCTTTATAATATTATTAATATATTCATACCTCTCTCTCCAGAGTGTATACTCCAAGCACACATGTGATTCCTTAAGTCGGTGTTCAGTCGCTCAATGTGTACGATCCCGTGGGCCCATCTTTATGTTGGCAGCGGGCCTTTGGCCCACAGACTATAGTTGGGCTCTAACAAGCCACTGCAGCCCCCAATTAAGATGTAGATGGCAGTCTAACTGTTATCATAACCCTGTAGTTTAAACTTGTACATCCCATGTCATTGATATCGGTGTCCAACACAGAGGCATGAATTGATCATCCTCTTTTGTGTCGGACATTAACTTGATCCCGAATGCACTGAAGCTCACAAACATATTCCCACTTGTTTGGCTATGGCCACACTCTTATCAGTCACATTCATCAAGAGGCCGGTGATATCTTCCCAGTGGATTACTGAGTGACAAATCCCTTCTGCATATCCATAGTATTGCCATGCTCAGTGACATACCCGAAAGTACCCATACTTGGCACCCTATTACAGGCCCTTTAGGCATACCCCTAAGTATGCGACCTCACATGTAACACCATCATATGGTCAGGTCAAAAGATCCATACAAGTACTATAAGAGAATCACTTGTGATACTATACCATGTGGATTTCTCGTTTAGCGGATCTATCCAATACCATGCCCCATATGCATGTACCCATTAACTTGGTTGACACTCGATGTCCAATGACCGGTAAGACACCGCCATACAACCAGGTTAATGATGGTCTCTTGTTCCATTCATTCCCATGACTGGAACAGACTACAGATCTATTTATGGTCATATCGTTTACCCTATCCATGGTCTTACTGCCAAGTGCATGACACTGGTCATCATGGATATGGATATGTCCATTGGATACTTCATTTAATATATTGCAGAAGATAAATATAATAAATGAATTAATGCCTTTATTAATAACACAAATAAGTATAATACATAAATCCAATTAATGTATGATACAAATAAAGGACCAATGCCTCGGGACTAGGGCATATCCAACAAGAAAGCCACATGGTTGTCACGTCATAGGTCTTTCTTATGTAGGTCTCTTTTGTCCTCAGACCATATTTCATTATAGTATCAATATAGAATCTGGTTCACTTTGACATACACCTAACAGTTCTGTAAAAGGATGCTACATATGGGTATGATTGGGTGGACCGGTGAACATATTGATATTGATGATGAAGTGATGGAATTGCCACTCGGGTAACACCGAGATGATATCATTGGCCACTTGATGAGTGGGACTGATAAGTGTATGGCCATACCCAAGTAAGTCGGCTGCTTATTTGATTAATCAGTCAACTTAAGATCAAGAAATATAATAAACAACAAAAGAGGCTAACGAAAACCATGCCTCTTGTCTATTCATATCGATATCATTTGGCAAAGGACACTATGAGATTACTACTGGGTGAGTGTCTTCTATTGACTGCTGCATCTCTATCTTAACTAGGGGCTGTAACGGTTTGCTAAAATCCACTTATAGTCTATGGGTCTTGGGCCTACTGCCAACATAAAGACAGACCCATAGGATCGTGCACATAGATCAACTGAGCCGGAGCTTATAGAAATTGTACATATAATGTACATTGGAAGGAATGCATTAATCAATTAGTTGACATTCGGTGTCAAGGTAATTAATTAACATTGGGTTGATTTAATTTAATTAATAAGTTTACATAATTTAATTAATAAGTTTACATAATGTAATTAATTAATTTATCAATTAATTGAATTACATAAAGTAAACAATTAATTAAATTATTTTCCTAAGTAGGAAAATTAAATATATGTATTGTATTTACTTAAGTGCGATTTAATTTTATTTAGGGTAAATTAAATTTAGCCAAATGGAATTAAATTACATAGTATATACTTTTTAATTAAAGTTTATTTATGTAATTATAATCCTGTGAGCTTGGGTTTAATTAACCTAATTAAAACCCTATTAGCCAAGGTGTCTATATATGGGCACACTTAAGGAATAAACCCTAACCGTAACCTAAAATTAATTGCTAGAAATTTCAGCCCTATTGCAGCCCCAAAAACAGATGAAAATTACAGCAATTGATTCTCCATTCCTTCCGATTTTTCGGCTAGTATTGGTTCTCGCTCGATAGTTGGTCGTGCACCAAACTTTGGAGATCGCAGTTTCAAGAAATGATTCTGCAGCAGTCTCTAGAAGAGACGAATCTGGTGAGTTAATCTCTCTTGATTCAAAATGTTTTCATTCTAATCAATGGTAATCGGACACCATAGTTGTATTCTAGGAAATTTCAAACGGTGTATTTTCCACTGTGCCACGTTATTTTTCCGATGATGAATCCCAACAGTGGTATTAGAGCCTAGGTTTTGTCCATTAGATTGATTAGAATTGGTTCTTGAAAGCATTCTTCAAGAAAGAATGGGTTTCAAGTTTGTGATTTTAGGGTTCTTATTCAGTTGGATTTGGTTTTTGTTCAACCCTAGAATTTTTCGATTGGGGTTTTTGATTATTTTTCCCCAATTGGTTTCCATCTAAAATTGTTGTTTTTATTGATTATTTATTTTTTTGATGGCTGGAAGTTTTGTTTATGATTTAAGAAAAAAAATAAGAAGTTGGCCAAAATTGGAATTGCTTTTGTGATTCCAATTTATGGCCATGGCTACTGCTGCCCAACCGGGACAACAGCGCCGAGTGCGAGGTTTGGGTCCGGTTTTGGTTTTTGTGGGTATTTTTTTATCCCAGGCCCTAATGCAAATTAAATTAAATTTTTTAAATTAATTTGTATTTAAATTGTTTATTATATTGGCATGCATATTTAATTTAATTGTTTTGCATATTAAATTGAATATGGACTTTGTGAAATTGGCCCAATAAACCGTGACGCCAGTTAAAATTGGGAGAGCTAAATTTTAAATTTGTGACAACCCAAATTCCAGTGGGAGCAAAATTGTTAATTTTGCATTTATGGATGTTATCCATTGGGCCTTTATGGGCCTTAGTCATATTTGTTAAAATTGGTGATTTCACTCTAAGTAACTCAGCTTAACATTTATATTTATAATTTGGAATCCCATGATCATGCATCATATTGGTATGTATGTGCACGACAGGTAATTTGTTTGAAATGTAATGTTGAGTTCTATGGGCCCTAAATGATTATGGGTTGTAATTTGATTTTGGGAAATATGGCCTACGTGCCATTTCTTTTATTTTGATGTAATTTTATAATAGATTTTATTTAAAATAGAATTGTTGTAATTGCATCAGGAGGAAGGCCCAGATGGAGCAAGCCTATGGTGGGAGCCCAAGAAGCATTGTAGTCCGGCCCATGAAGAATTAGATAGGATATCTAGTTTTTTCATTAGGTTGTAATTAAATGCCCATAGGATCTCATTTATTTTAAATTAAGGATGCTATTGCATTTGTCATATAATACGGATGTATGGATCACTAAATTATTACCCGCGTTTATGCATGCTAAGCCGTATCACTTAATTTTAATCCGAAAATTAAAACATTAAGTCATTAAAAGTGCTTCCCACATTTCACACCTCTTCCTCCCATTGATGCTGCAATGTGCGCCATGCCCTAGCTGGGTACATTGAAGTATTCGATGAGCTGTCGAGGGTTAGGATACTTGGTATGGTTAACATGTGAATGGTGGTTTGACTCAACATGGGTAGCATTAGCTCAGAGCAGGCCCTAAGCACAGATAGGTAAAGTGTCAATAAGCCCATCAAACCAAGAGTCCTTCATGGAAGGATTGGATAGGTTGTCCTACCAAACAAATCAATGGTTGGTTAGCGAGCCCTAGTTCGGGCAGTCATTGATAAATTATGGATCATAGTCAAGTTAGCCAATTAACATCACCAACGAAAAAATTAAAATCAGATTATTAATTTAAATTGGCATAAAGTCCTTTATTTCTAACTCAAGCAATGATTTCTTCCATGTAGATAATCCCATTTCACTTAAGCAATTTAAATGGCTACAACAAACAACAACTCACTCTTACTTAGGTCACTCATGGAGAAGGAGAAGCTTTCTGGGACTAACTTCCTGGATCGGGCTAGGAACTTACAAATAGTTGTTAGACAAGAGTCCATGGAGTATGTACTGAATGCTTCTTTACTAGCTAGCCCTCCCGTAGGTCGAGGCATCACCACGACGATGGTGGAGCAGTGCTACCGGCACGTGAGGGATGACCGAGATGTCTCGTGCGTCATGCTGGGTACCGTGGCTTCTGATCTTCAGAAGCAGTTCATGGACCAACATGCTTATGAGATGATGGATCAGCTTAAAAAAGATGTTCCAAGATCAGGCTCGTCGGGAACGTTACCTGACAACTAAGGCACTTTACACAATTGCAATGGCAGCTAGGACTTCTGTTAGCACTCATGTGCTAAAGTTAAAATACTGATACACTTGCCCGCCTTGGCTCACCAGTTCTGCAGGACTTGGCAGTAGACATTATTCTCGAGTCACTTCCTGAGTCTTACAACCAATTTATCATGAACTATCATATGCAAGGGTTGGATAAATTGGTTGTTGAGCTGCATGGCATGCTCAAGCTTACTGAGCAGTCTTTTAAGAAGACTCCTAAAGTATTGCTGGTGAACAAGGGCAATACACCCATTGCTAAAGGAAAGGCCAAATCTAAGGCCAAGGCTAAGGGCAAAAAGGTGGTGGCCCAACCTAAAGCGCGGGTTGCTTTTCCTGATGATGTCTGCGACGATTGTCATGAGAAGGGGCACTAGAAGAGCCCATGTCTAAAGCTAAGGGAGAAACTAAAGGGCAAAACTGCTACTTCAGGTATTTAAGTTGTTGAGATTAATCTGGCTATTTCTACATCTTGGTTCTTGGACACTAGATGTGGATCTCACATTTGTTCAAATGTGCAGGGTCTCGGAAATAGGAGATTACTAGGATATGGAGAAGTCGATCTTCGAGTCAAAAATGGTGCTCGGGTTCAAGCCATGGAGATCGGAGATTATTTCTCAGAGATGTCTAGTGGACTTGTTTTGGAACTAAGAAACTATTATTTTGTACCTGCAATGCACAGGAATATTATTTCTATTTCTTTGTTGGATATTTCTGGTTTTATATTTAATATTAGACATGGCAGAATTTCTATGCAATGTGGCAATATTATTTATGGAACAACATTTCTTGAAAACAGCTTACATATCCTTGATATAAAACGTGATAGTTCAGTCTATAACATAAATACTAAAAGGATTAAACAAAATGAAATTAATCCCACTTACATCTGCCATTGTCAACTTGGCCATATAAATAAGAAGTGCATAGCTAGGCTTCACTCTAGTGGAGTGCTAAGGTCATTTGACATCCAGTCGTATGACACATACGAATCTTGTTTGAGAGGCAAGATGACAAAGGGCTTGAGAGCTATTGGAGCTTATACATTCTGATGTATGCGGCCCAATGAGCACTAGTGCTAAATCTGGTTTTTTGTACTTTGTCACCTTCATGGATGACTTCAGCAGATATGGTTACGTGTATCTGATGAAGCATAAGTCTGAGACACTTCAAAGGTTCAAGGACTTTAAGAATGAAGTAGAAAACCAACATGGCAAGAAATAAAAGCACTTTGGTCTGACCAAGGGGGTGAAAATTTGAGCCAAAAGTTTGACTCATTTTTGAGAGATTGTGGGATTGTATCCCAACTCACTCCTTCTGGTACACCCCAGTGGAATGGAGTGTCAGAAAGGAGGAATAAGACCTTGCTAGACATGGTCCGCTCCATGATGAGTCATGTTACACTCCCTATCTTCTTTTGGGAATCTGCATTAGAGACAGTTGCTTACATTCTTAATAATACACCAAGCAAGGCAGTTGAGGGAACACCATATGAACTATGGAAGGGCCGAAAGCCTAATGTTTCCTTATTAAAGATTTAGGGTTGTGATGCACATGTTAAGAAATTGATGAGTGGCAAACTCGAGTCCAAATCTGTCAAGTGCCAGTTTATGGGTTACCCTAAGGAAACTACGGGTTATTACTTCTATGATCCAGTAGAAAACAAAGTTTTCATAGCCAAAAATGCAGTCTTCTTGGAGAAGGAATTCCTTTTTAGGAGAGATAGTGGGAGTAATGTTGAACTTTTAGAAGTTCAAGACTCACAAACTCCTACAGCTACTGCTTAAGATGCTTCAGGAACCGATCTGACTACTCAAGAAATTGAGGAACCAGAACCGGTTGCACAGGACCTTAGAAGGTCTGGTAGGACACGTCATTAGCCAGAGAGGTACGGTTTTCTCATGACTGATGATGGGGACCTTATGGTCATTGACCAAGAGGAACCCAAGACCTATCAGAAGGCTAGTAAAAGCCCACACTTAGATCAATGGCACAAAGCCATGGAGGCTGAGATGCAATCTATGCACGATAACCAAGTTGGAACTTGGTGGATCCACCTCCGGGTGCTAAGGTGATAGGTTGCAAGTGGTGTTTCAAGTTAAAGGCCGACAACACCTTCAAGGGATGATTGGTGGCAAAAGGATTCAGGCAAGTTCAAGGAATTGACTATGATGAAACCTTTTCACCAGTTGCTATGCTCAAATCCATTAGGATACTGCTAACCATAGATGCATGGTATGATTATGAGATATCACAAATGGATGTTAAGACTGCTTTATTTAATGGAAAGCTACTCGAGGATGTGTACATGACACAATCTGAGGGTTTTATCGATCCAAAGTATCCAAACTAGGTATGCAAGCTTTAAAGATCCATTTATGGATTAAAGCAAGCATCGAGGTCATGGAATCAGAGATTCAATGAGGCCATTACAGAATATGACTTCACACGGAATCTTGATGAGCCCTATGTTTATAAGATGGTTAGTGGGAGCCTTTCCACCTTCCTAGTGCAATATGTTGATGACATCCTTATCATTGGAGGTGACATACCAACACTGCAAGGGGTTAAGCAGTGGTTGAGTAAGTGCTTCGCAATGAAGGACTTAGGCGAAGCTGAGATGATCTTAGGGGTCAGGATCTACAAAGATAGATCCAGTCGGCTTCTAGGCCTAAGTTAGGCCATGTACATTGACAAGGTTCTGAAAAGATTTAGCATGGGCAAGGCAAAGAAAGGATTCTTGCCTTTGTGCCATGGGTTGAAGCTGAGTAAGAAAGATGGTCCTAAAACGAAGAAGGACCCCGAGAGCATGGAAAAGATCCCCTTTGTTTTAGGACCATCTTTCTTACTCAGTTTCAACCCATGGCACTTAGGCAAGAATCCTTTCTTTACCTTATCCATGCTGAATCTTTTTAGAACCTTGTCAATGTATGTGG
The DNA here is from genome assembly GCA_039660915.1 of Euphorbia tirucalli. Classification (NCBI taxonomy): domain Eukaryota; kingdom Viridiplantae; phylum Streptophyta; class Magnoliopsida; order Malpighiales; family Euphorbiaceae; genus Euphorbia; species Euphorbia tirucalli. The sequence goes on along the minus strand of CM077636.1, from coordinate 34,632,706 downwards.
CCTAACTTAGGCCTAAAAGCCAACTAGATCTATCATTGTAGATCCTGACCCCTAAGATCATCTCAGCTTTGCTTAAGTCCTTCATTGCGAAGCACTTACTCAACCACTGCTTAACCCCTTGCAGTGTTGGTATGTCACCTCTAATGATAAGGATGTCATCAACATACTGCACTAGGAAGGTGGAAAAGCTCCCACTAACCATCTTATAAACATAGGGCTTATCAATATTCCAAATGAAGTCATATTCTGTAATGGCCTCATTGAATCTCTGATTCCATGACCTCAATGCTTGCTTTGATCCATAAATGGATCTTTGAAGCTTGCATACCCGGTTTGGATACTTTGGATTGATAAAACCCTCAGATTGTGTCATGTACACATCCTCGAGTAGCTTTCCATTAAAGAAATCAGTCTTAACATCCATCTGCCATATCTCATAATCATACCATGTAGCTATGGCTAGTAGTATCCTAATGGATTTGAGCATAACAACTAGTGAAAAGGTTTCATCATAGCCAATTTCTTAAACTTGCCTGAATCCTTTTGCCAAAAATTGCCCCTTGAAGGTGTTGTCAGCTTTTAACTTGAAACAACACTTGCAACCTATCACCTTAGCACCCGGAGGTGGATCCACCAAGTTGTATACTTGGTTATCATGCATAGATTGCATCTTAGCCTCTATGGCTTTGTACCATTGATTTGAGTGTGGGCTTTCAATAGCCTCCTGACAGGTCTTGGGCTCCTATTGGTCAATGTCCATAAGGTCCCCATCATCAGTCATGAGAAAGCCGTACCTCTCGGTTGATGACATGTCCTACCAGACCTTCTAAGGTCCTGTGTAACTGGTTCTGGTTGCTCAATTTCTTAAGTAGTCAAATCGGTTCTCGAAGCATCCTTAGTAGTAGCTACACGAGTTTCTGAGTCTTGAACTTTTGAAAGTTCAACATTACTCCCACTGTCTCTCTTAGAAAGGAATTCCTTCTCTAAGAAGACTACATTTCTGGATATGAAAACTTTGTTTTCCGCCTGGATTGTAGAATTAGTTTCCTTAGGGTAACCCACAAACTGGAACTTGATAGATTTAAACTCGAGTTTGCCACTTTTCAATTTCTTAACATGTGCATCACAGCCCCGAATCTTCAAGAAGGAAACATTGGGCTTTTGGCCCTTCCATATTTCATATGGTGTTCCCTCAACTGCCTTACTTGGTGTATTATTAAGAATGTAAGCAGCTGTCTCTAAAGCATAACCCCAAAAGAAGATAGGGAGTGTAGCATGACTCATCATCGAGCAGACCATGTCTAGCAAGGTCCTATTCCTCCTTTCTGACACTCTATTCCACTGGGATGTACTAGGAGGAGTGAGTTGGGATACAATCCCACACTCTCTCAAAAACGAGTCAAACTCTTGGCTCAAATATTCACCCCCTCGGTCAATCCAAAGTGCCTTTGTTTTCTTGCCAAGTTGGTTTTCTGCTTCATTCTTAAAGTCCTTGAACCTTTGAAGAGTCTGAGACTTATGCTTCATCAGATACACATAACCATATCTGCTAAAGTCATCCATGAAGGTGACAAAGTACAGAAAACCTGATCTAGCACTAGTGCTCATTGGGCCGCATACATCAGAATGTATCATCTTCAATAGCTCTGAGGCCCTTTCAACAGTCTTGCTAAAAGGCACCTTTGTCATCTTGCCTCTTAACAAGATTCAGATGTGTCATAAGACTGGATGTAAAATGACCCTAGCACTCCACTAGAGTGAAGCCTAGCTATACGCTTCTCATTTATATGGCCAAGTCGACAATGCAGATGTCAGTAGGATTAATTTCATTTTGTTTAATCCTTTTAGTATTTATGTTATAGATTGAACTTTTTTTATGAGCAGGGGGTTTTTGCTCGACTTCTATGATGAAAACCTGTTGTTACCTGTTAGACAGATGAACGTGAATCGAATTTGAGAATAAGTGGAATAATGCCCAGAATATTCTCAAATGGTCCAAAATTCAGAAGAGTCCTTAATCCGAAACCCCGAGAAGATTCCGTTGAGAGATTAGAAAGCTTAGGTTCGTATGTAGGCTCTATCTAAAGTTGCACGACTTTAGTCTACAGTCGCACGACTGTAACAACTACAGTCACATGACTATAATGCTACAGTCGCGCAACTATAGTTAGAGCCGTGCGGCTCTAGTTTTGACTCAACAGATTCCTAAATGGGATACAATTCTATTTTGGCTCAGATTTTGATCATGATTTGCGAGAATTAGGGGGACCAAAAGAAACAAAAAAAGAGGCAAAACACAGCAAAGAAAGGAAGGAATTCCGTAGAAAAAAAAAGATGATTCTAGTGAGAGAAAGAGGAACTTTTAGAGAGAGAAAGGAGAAAAACTAAGGGAAACCAAGGGGAATCAGAACAAAAACATATAGAAATACGCTAGAACTTCGAGTGAGGGCTGGGAATCAGGCTTTCATTCAATCAAAACCATTCTCGGGTTCGTTCAGATCAATTCGGACGTGTGTTCAAGAATTTAGGGTCATTTGGAGATTTTAGGCAGATTCTGACATCCAGATCCGACTCCGGTCATCAAGCATACTAGAACACAAAAGAGGTAATCTCTGAGAGGCCTTAAAACCTGATTCGTGTTAGTTTGTGTTTGTGATTCTATGTTTAAAAATTTATCCAGAAAACTATCTGTGCAACTACAGTTGCACGACTGTAGTCACTTGGAACATAGCCGTACGACTGTAAATTACAGTTGAACAACTATATTCTTCTAGGTAGGAGCCCAAAAAGCCCAAATTCGACCCAATATAGCTGGTTTTTCATTTTAAATGATTTTTCATGATTCAATTCGGTCAAATCACATTTGTACACTATAAAGTTTTGGTTTTCGGATTTTCAATGTTACGGATGTGAGATTTAGGGTTTTGTTAGTTTCAATTCATAGAATTTATGGTTGTTAGATCCTTACCCGGATCCTCGATCCAGTGATAACGGATCCTCGGATTCCCAGAATCCTGAGAAATCATCAAAATCGATCAAAACAAGTGATTTTAGAAAATGAAGAAAACTACTGTCGGGCACTATTCATTATAGTCGTGTGGGTATAAAGTTATAGTCATGCGACTCTAACTAGAGTTGCACAGCTATAATCAGTATAGTCATATGAGTGTAAATTATAGTTGCACGACTGTAATACAGCCGCACAGCTGTAGTGACGGGCAGAAGGCAGAAGCATGGGACAACCCGTACAGACGTTATTGCGTGATGCTGTCTTCAGAATCAAACCTGTTTTTGGCATGTTTACTGCTTTCAGACCCTAGATGGATGTTTGGAATTAGGAACCCCCACAAATGGAACCCCGAGTTCCAGGATAACCGACCCACTAAACCGAAGAAATTTGCATGTAATTGAGCAAAATCATTTTCCAAAACTATTTTCAGGCACAAAAACCTACAGGGCATTTTTAAAACTATTTTCTAGGTCTAACCGAGTAAGTCGCTTGGACTTCTCGGTTATCTTCTAAATTTATGTCTCCACTTCCTAAAATCCCCCTTCTGTCTTGTATGAGTCCTATATGTGTTTGGGATATATCTGTGCTAACCATTTGTTTTGCAGCTTTTATTTTTCTTTATTTTTATTTTGGATGTATTTCATAGATTAATCGTGTATTATAGGCAATTGTACTTTTTAGATCCTCGTGTATCTAGGCGATTGTAATGGTGAGGATGAGAGCTTTTTTCCTTTTTCTTAGTTGTAAGAAGGCCTCTATTTCTTTTTTGGTTTATTTTTGGCTGTATGGTTTATATTTCCGCACTTTAATTTTATGTACTTTATTCCTGTCATCTGAATGAGCATAGACTAATAGTAAAGGACTAAATTGGGTAGAAAAAGATAATAAGTGAGTAAATTATTGTCATATGCATTTTTAAATGAATACAAGCTTGAGGTTGAATAGGTAAGTTGCCCAAACCCTAAATCTCTGGAGTAGGTATAGTAGTCTACACTCGGTAGGGAGCTGTACCGGAATTTCCCGGATGAGCTGATCTGGGTAGCGACTCTATCACTGATCTTGAAATTGAAGTTTCGAGGTCATTAAGTAGTAAAATGGGAAAAGGTTTTCTATAAAAGGATTTCCAGAACAAATCGATGGTTTCCTAAATAAGATCATCAAACCTTTTTTTCAAACCCCAAACATTTCAATTTCTATTATTTCTTTTCCCCGGTTCGCTTCACCGGGTCCTGAAAAACGTTGTCCGCTCACAGTGGTGACTCTACTGGGAAAAGAAAGTTCTTAAAAAGTTTTTATAAAAACTTCAGGAAATTTGGCAACTACTGAAATATAACCTCACTTGTAGTCATTTACTACTTCATAATACCTTATTTCACACACACTTGCATATCATGACATTTTCTCTCCTCAATCCCTGCAACACATGAATATCCCGGTTTATTCCAAAGGTGACCTACCTCTTCCACTAGGATTGGAGGCACCCAAGGGGGTAAACCACTCATAACACCATATGAACCTTACATTGTGTTCTACGATGAGGAGTGTATTTTTGCTATGGGAACCTATACGACCCTTGGTTTGACTCATACATTCATGTAATGGCCTAGTAACTTCCCCTTAGGACTACCAAAAAAAAAAATTTGTAAATTGGACTTTGAGAGTGCACCTTTATTACCCCCAGTTAGTGTCAAAGAGACCCAACACCTAGGAAGAATGAGTGACCAATCGAAAGGAGGAATAAGGTTGGGAGGGTGAGCATGTTGTTACGTGTACTAATGTTTGTTCCATAGTTGTTTTACCTTTGAACTTTATATACAACATCAAACACGCATCATCCGTGTGCCATTCTAACCACATTTTTATGTAGCCATTTTGAAGCATCAACATATGTGTGGTATTATACTAACCATATTTTCATACAGCCATAACATTTTATTCGTGTGCCATCACATCTCGCGTGTTGACATTCCCATAAAGCATACATGACATCATCTTATGTCTCATGCATCCTAACCACATCTTTGTGTAGCCATTTGCATTCTGTGTGACATGGGCATTCATGTCATCCCATCCCATCTAAAATGAAAGAATTTTCTAAGTATGCCCTTCACAATCATTTCATCACGTATCAGGAGTCCCAAAACTACCTTTATTCCGCCTGTGCACCAGATTACACTTGGCCATTTCACTATATCAAGTTATTCATTAGAGGACCATGATGGTCTTAGGTCCATTTTTGTGTGGCGGGTCACATGATATCATTATAGGACATCACCGTTGGTATCATGGAGATGCCGAATCCTTGCTTATGTGTGGCGATCCATGTCGGATCGTTCCATAACATTGATAATTCATTCGAGGTACTCCATGAGTACTGAGCTATTACATACATGTGGGGGCATTTCATAACATTACCAAGTCATACAAGGTGTTCCATGAATGCTGAAATTATGTCCGTGGTTCGAGTTATACTTGACTTGTTTGAAAAATCACTTCATCCAAGATGCCATAAAAGCATCGAAGCTCTGTCTATGGAACAGCTCCCATATGACCAATTCATATCATCTCATTGACCTACGAAGTGTCAAACCTCTGTCTGCATGTCGGTACACATATGACCATTTCATGACATCCACTAGGTGCCCTGAAGGTGCTAAACCTTTGTCCATGTGACAGCTCACACATGACATTTTTGCATTGTATTCCGCATGGCATGGGGAATGCTTAGAACATCCAAAATAAAAAGAAGGAAAATATAAGGGTCATTTTCATCGTCATCCCCATCCATGAAACATCATTCACTCATGAATACGAACATACCATACACGCCACTTAGTGTGTCGAGTCTAGGCTCACAACATCCATCTGAAATTCTAACCTCTTATTGAACGTGCAGTTTGGGGTCGAACTTCAAAGAGGTTAGTTCGTGTTGAGTCAGAGCCGACTCAACCAGTTCAATCAGTTGAATCAAAATCAGTCACCATGGATGGGGTCAGTTTAGGGTCAGATTCAGATCGAGAGGTTAAGGTTCATCTACCTTTTTTGCCTGTTGATAGTCAGACTTTATTGGAAGAAGTAGATAGAACAGAAATGGCTGACAGAAATAGTGGGATTGCACCTTTTGGCAGGCAGCTTTCATAAGAAGTTTTCTGAGCTCTGATGAATTTAAGGCTACCCTTAGGGAGCAAATACAAGCTGTGATGAATGCTGGCCCTATGCAGTCTGTTCCACCTACTCAGACTTCGATTAGAAGTCAAGGACAACAATTTGTCCAAATGATGAATGGAGCTGGAGGGAGTGTTCCTGGTAGAAGCGGCGGAGTTGTTAATCATAGGGAGTTTGATTGCCAATCTGAAGAAGATGACGCCTTTGAGAAGGCGAGAGAAACCTTAATTGAGACTATTATGGAGAAGCGTCTCAATCAGAAGTTGTCAGACATTGAAGCCATGTTGCCTAAACTGAAGGAGATGGTGCACTATAACCCTATTAAGTGTGTCGATCCAGTTACTTTGATTGTTGACGCAGGAGAGCCACTTCCAACTGGTTTTCATATGCCCTATCTTCCTCCCTACACTGGGGAAGGCCCACCAGAAGCCCATTTGGATAGTTATGTGAGACTGATGACAAGTATAGGAATCGGGAAAGGTCACCTCTTGAATCTGTTCCTGACTACTTTAAGGGATGCTGTGGCAAAGTGGTATATAAAGATGCCTTTAGACACCCGTTCCACTTGGGAGGACCTGTCTTAAGCTTTTGTAAAGCAATATTCTTACAATACCCAGGTGGAAACTACTCTTGAAGATTTAGAGAGGATTCACCAAAAGCCAAATGAATTCTTTCCATCTTACTATAAGAGATGTGATAAGGTCGGATTTTGACCTTATCTTTTAGGCAATTTCATGGTTTGAACTGTAATTTTTAGAGTCTTTTGTGTGAATGTTTGTGTGGTTTTTGAGTATTTGGTGATTTTTATGTTTTGGATAGATTTTTATAACTTTAAGTGTTTTTCGTGTTTTCTAGGGTTGTTTTTGTAATTTTTATTAATTTGTCGTTTTTATGGTCCGTGGCGTTGGTGCGGTTATGTTTCTTTGTACTTGTTTTGGACAGGTATTATGACCCGGACCGGAAGTTGGAGCATCGGTGGCGAGGAAGAGTTTGAAGTGCTGAAAATCAGGGTGGCACGGCGTGCCAATCCGGCGTGCCAACAGAAGTAATCCAGTGGAGTGGCACGAAAACGTGCCATCAAACCAGTGTGGCGTGTCAGCCCCAAAACTACACGGCACGGCATGCCAACTCCAGCAGTACGGCGTGCCGCCTTCAATTCTGCATAGCATGGCGTGCCACTTCCACCAGCACGGCGTGCCGAGCCCCGAAACCTGCTGTTGCCCTACTTTCATCTCTTCTTTTTCCTGGTTTTAACCTAGCCGTATAAATAGGTTATTTTCTATGTTTGAAAGCATCTTTTTCCAGTCTTTTTGAGTGAGAGCAGAAACTTGTAGTGAGGTTTTGAGCTTGAACTATTTGATTTCTTTGAGTTTTAAACCATCGATTGGTTGTAGTTTTGCATAGAATCTTCCCCTTTTGCGACGTTCTTGGTTCCGGCTTGAGTTCGTCTATAGAGGTACACCCCAAGCATCTTCACACCGTCGAAATCCGGTTAATCGGACCAAAAGGGCATAAGTTTTTCTTCTTATCTTTTGTAATTTGATTAAGTTAGGTTTGATTCCGCAAATCGATTATGTTTGGTTGTAAACACTGAATTCGTTCATCTTTCTTGATTAATACAATTGTTTGCAAGTTAATTTCAATTTTTATTCCTTTTCTTTATGTAATTTCTTTAATGAATGTCTAGTCTCATAAGATCTTAATTTATTAAGTTCATATTTATGGCATTACCTAGATTGACACCTAGGAAACCATTAGTATTGACGACACTGTGGAACTTACGTGCCCCTATTTTCTGAGCTTTAGAATTAGACCGCCTCTAAACAAGGGAAACCGGCTAAGGACCTAAAAGATCTAGATATGCTAGGTTGTATTATCGAAAGAGCATAATTAAGGGTTAATTGTTGAATTAAATTCATCTTTTGTAATTAATTGATAAAGCCATCCCCATTAGCATTCATAGGTCGGTAAACCGCCGATTGATAACACAAAAGTCAAGTGCAAAGTAAGCTGGAATAGATCAACTAGGAGTAGGATAGTTTAGTTGTTAATATAATCAACCCAAAACTGCGTTCCGCCTAGGACACGCAAGGAACCCGAGTAGTTTAGTGTTTGCAGAATATTCTTTTCTCTGTGGGATCGATACCTGGACCAACCAGAATTATTACTTGTCAACAATAGGTACACTGCCTTAGTTGTGCATTTCTAGGTTTAGTTTTACTACTACGCCTAGGACACATCAAGTTTTTAGCGCCGTTGCCGGGGAAATTTATTTTTCTGCATCATTGAGCCAAAGGTCTATTTGCTGATCTAGGTAACATTTCTGTGCATATAGTTAAATAATTTTTCTTTTTTGTGAATATTAGTTGCAATTTAGTTTTCTTTAATTTCTGTGTGTGTGTGTGTTTTCTAGCTTATGCGAACTCGCTCTCAGCATCCTGAGCTTTTACCTTATAACCCTGAAATTGAACGTTTGTGTAGCAGGAACCGCAGAGTACGCCAAGAGCAGATTGTTCAAATGGAGCATCAGCAACATGATGACGAGGAGAGACAAATCCGGGAAAGAGTTGAGCAAGAGCAACTCCGGCGAGAGCGGGAGGAGTTTGATAGAAGAAGGGGTGGTGATAGAGATAACATCGTCATGACTGACCTAATGGCTCCACATCGGCCCCGGAACAGATCCGGAGTGGTTATCCCAGCCATCACTGCCAATCAATTCGAGTTGAAGTCCAGTATGATCCATTTGATCCAAGGGAACAGACTATTCAGTGGCGGAATAAGTGACAACCCCAATGATCACTTAGATCGGTTCCTCATGGTGGCTGATACAGTCCGAATCGGTGGGGTACCCCAAGATGCTGTGCGGTTGAAGCTGTTCCCCTTTTCGCTATGCAGGAGAGCAATGGAATAGTAAAAATCCTTGAGGCCCGGATCAGTGACATCATGGGACCAATTGGAAGAGCAATTCTTAGCATACTACTTCCCACCATCAAAGACGGTTCAGCTAAGGAACGAGATCATAGGACTCCGGCAATTTGGGACGGAGACTCTTAATGAAGCATGGCAGAGATTCCAACGGTTATTGCGAAACTGCCCCCACCATGACATGCCGCATTTCACTCAGGTAAGCATGTTTTATCATGGTTTGACACCAGCTAACCGTGCCATTATTGATTCTTCTGCAGGTGGGGACATTTTTAAGAAGACTGCTACACAAGCCGAGGAGTTGATTACGGAGCTGGCTAGAAAGAGTACCTTGTGGCAGTCGGACATGCCAACAAGGAATAAGGTTCGAGCTACAGATTTGGGACGCCAAGATGTAGCTATGGACCATGTAAACAAGAAACTGGACCTGTTGATGTCCCGCCTGAATCTAAATGGGCCACAATACCAGCCGGTGTTGTGTGTATCATGTGGAGCGGAGCATCCCGGGTAAGAATGTGCATTGGGCGACCCATTCGCCCAATCATCCGAAAATGTAAGTTTTGTGGGAGGAAACCAAAGGTATAATAATTCTAACTCTTACCCACAAAATTTCACTAATAATAATAATTACGGAAGAAGGTATCAACACCCGAACATGTCTTATGGTAATAACCAAAATATGTTGAGAACTCCCTCCGGATTTCATTATGAGCACCGTGAGCAGGGGTTAGGTAAGGCCCCATTTATTCCTAATGATCAATCTTTGTTAGCAGCCTCAATAGTCTAAGCAAGATGAGACGGTTTTGTCCTTACTAAAAGACATCTCGTCTCGGCTTGCTGATAATGAAGCATATTGTAGGGATTTGGGTAAAAAGGTGGCTCAATTGAGTAGGGAGAGGCAGGAAAGACCTCAAGGAGCACTTCTGAGTAGAACTGAACAAAACCCTAAGGGTAATCAATGGGAGACAGCTCAAGCTATAACCCTATGAAGTGGTAGGCAAGTGGAGGACCGGGTGCAAAACGCTGATATTCCATCCCAACCTACCGAGGTAAGTGAAGAGTCGGGAGAAGTAAGCAACCTCGACTCGATTTCTGAACCCAAACCCAGCATAAATGAAAAAGGGAAAATTCCTAACCCAGTGAGAGCCTATGTGAACTTCCTTATCCTCAAAGGGAGAAGAAAGATAAACTGGGGCAGAAATATTCCAAATTCCTGGACATTTTTAAGAAGTTAGAATTTAATTTGCCATTGATTGAGGCTCTCCAAGAGATGCCTACTTATGCTAAATTCTTTAAAGAACTTCTTGCAGGGAAACGAAAGCTAGGTGAGGACGAAGTGGTGGTTTTAACAGAGGAATGTTCGGCAATTATCACTAACAAACTTCCACCCAAGCTCAAAGATAAGGGAAGTTTTACTATCCCATGCCAGATAGGGAACTTGGAGATCGCCAATGCCCTATGCGACTTGGGCGCAAGTATAAATCTGATGCCTTTGTCGTTTTTCAGGAGACTCGGACTGGGAGACCCAAAGCCAACCAATATGACCCTCCAATTGGCGGATAGATCTCTCATGAGACCAAAGGGGGTGGTCGAGGACGTGCTAGTAAAAGTGGATAAATTTATCTTCTCCGCGGACTTCGTGGTGAGAGGACGTGCTAGTAAAAGTGGATAAATTTATCTTCTCCGTGGACTTCGTGGTGATGGATATAGAGGAAGATAGCGCGGTGCCCGTTTTGCTTGGAAGGCCATTTCTTGCAACCGGTAGGACTCTGATAGATGTCCAGGAAGGTAAGATTATTCTTAGGTTGCACAATGAGGAGGTAAGTTTCAACGTCTATAACTCAATGAAATATCCATTAGATGTTGAAAGTTGTAATTTTGTAGACTCTTTTTGCCCTATTGATGCTTATGTGATAGAAAAGAGTTTCAACCAAGGGGAGTTGGAGCTCTTGTCCGATTTCCGACTGAAACTATTTCCGGGCAAACTGAGAAGTCCATGGACGGGACCGTTTACCGTGCATAAGGTTTACCCCTCCGGGATGGTGGAAATTGAAACCCTGGAGGGAATTCAACAAGTAAACGGGCACCGGTTGAAGCCCTACGTCAGCGGAGGAATAAAGGAGGAGAAGCAAGTCTTACTCCTTCGTGATGTGTAATCCTAAAACATGGACGTAGAAGTCGAGCTATCTGACTATAAACATAGCACTGAGGTGTTGGAAATGCCCTAGTCCCGAGGCATTAGTCCTTGTCTTTGTATCATACTTTTGTACATTTATATGAACTTCATGTATTATACAAGTTGTGTTAAGAAATAAAGGCAACAATCTATTTACTATATGTCTTGTGCAATATTTTAAATAGAGTATCCAATGGACATATCCATATCCATGTTGTCAAGTGTGAGGCACTTGGCAGTAAGACTATGGATAGGGAAAACGATATGGCCATAAAGTCATGCATAGTCTGTTCCAATCATGGGAATGAATGGAACTAAAGACTATCATTAGCCTGGTTGTATGGCGGTGTCTTACCGGTCATAGAACATGGAATGTCAACCAGGTTAATGGGTACATGTAAAAGGGTGCATGGTACTGGATTGATCCACTTAACGGGAATCTACATGGTATAGTATCACAACTGATTCTCGCGTAGTACTTGCATAAGTCCTTTGACCGGACCATATGATGGTGCTGCATGTGAAGTGGCACACTTCGGTGTACGCCTAACGGGCCTGTAAAAGGGTGCCAAGTATGGGTACGTTCGGGTGTGTCAGTGAGCATGGCAGTACTATGGATATGCAGAAGGGAATGTCACTCAGTATTTTACTGAGACGATATCACCGGCCTCTTGATGAATGTTACTGATTAGAGTGTGGCCACACCCAAACAAGATGAGATCTTGTTTGTGAGTATCAGTTCATTTGGGATCAAGTAATGTCCGGACACATATAGAGGGTGATCAACCATGCCTCTGTGTTGGACACCGATATCAGTGACATGGGACATACAAGTTCAACTACAGGGTTACGGTGACAGTTTGACTGCTATCTCCGTCTTAATTGGGGGCTACAGTGGCTTGCTAGAGCCCGCCTGTAGTCTGTGGGCCTTGGCCCACTGCCAACATAAAGACGGGCCCATTGGATCGTACACATTGAACGTCTGGACTTTAACTAGTCGGATTAAGTGTGTGCTTGGAGTATACACGTTTGAAGAGAGAGAGATTTATTAATTATCTTCTAGGTCAATTAGATTGATCAAAAGAATATAATTAATATTTATTTTTGGCATTCTCTTAATTAATTCAATGAATTAATTTATGAGATTATTTCCTAGGTGGAAATATTTATACATGTATAGGTTTACATGTATCTCATCTTATATGTGTCTAATTTAATTCCTTGATGCATTTGATGTGTCAAATTAATTGTAATTTAGAGGTATGTAACATGTCATATGGTACAATATGCTTACATACATGTTGAATTACAATGATATTTGAAATCAAATAGAAACCAAAGAATTAAAGTGGACTTGGGCTTGAAATGGTAAGCCCACTTCTTCATCATATGTTGGACGAAATCCATGGTGGGTTTAAGGCAAGAATGATGAATTTTTAAGATGAGAAGAATGAGTCATGGTGGGACAAAAGGTGATGATTAAATGGGTGAGTCATGGTGGACTTTGGTTAGTAAAGTTGGACTTTACCAACTTGGATATTTGTTGGTCATTATGAGTTGGTCATTATGACTAAAGACAAGTGTCTTCCCCATTTCCTTTCCACCTCTTGGCCGAATCCTTATGTCTTTGGACAAGGGAGATGACTCATTCTTTAGCCAAAATGTAATGAGTGAAAGTGGTGAGTCATTGTTGACTTTGTGGTGAGTCATAGTTGACTTTGCTTTATGGGATATTTTTTGCCTCTTGGTGAGAGATATTAGATGAAAGGCTTCAACCATTTTCATTCTAAGTAAGTGCTCTTGGCTGCCATCTCTCCCTCTCTTCTTGAATTTCCGAGTTGCTAGCACGGGTTTCAGTCCGATAGCCATTCGTGTACGCATCGGTGGAGGAAATCTATCCTTGATTTCTGCAGTCTTCTTCTATCTCTTAAAGAGATATCTTGGTAAGACTTTATTCTCCTCCTTTGTGTTTTGTTTTTGATTTTCACTACTTAAGCTCCCGGGACCCGGATTCGAGGAAATCGACGCGTGTTTCCGCACTTTGTCGGTCGGTTTCCTGTGACGAATCCCAGCAGTGGTATCAGAGCGGGCTTTTGTTTCGTGAAAATCTTTTACTTGGCGGATCCCGTGTTTTAAAATTGGTGTTTTATGGATCGGGATTCTTTCGGTTTTGGGGTTTTATATTTTTCCCCATTTGATTTTTCAAATTGAAATGGTTTTTGCATATTAGGTAATATGTATGTTTCAATTTGTTTATTTTTTTTTATGCATGTTGATTTAATTTTATACATCTTGGATTTAATTTTATGTCTCTTGGACTTGTTGATTTTATTCTTGATGTATTTATTTGATTATGCATGGAAAAAAAAAAAAAAAATAGTTGTGTGGGGGGCAGCAGCTTGCTGCCGGCCAGCTGCTGCTGGCCGCAGCAGCAGCTGCTGCTGGCGTGCTGCTGAGCAGCACGCCAGGCAGCTGCTTGCTGCTGCTGGCGTGCTGCTGGGCAGCACACCAGGCAGCAGCAGCTGCTGCTGGCGTGCTGCTGGGCAGCACGCCAGGCAGCAGCCTGCTGCTGGCCGCAGGGGCTGCTGCTGGGCAGCAGCCTCCCCGCGTGGTGTGCCGGGCCCGTTTTTGGATTTGGTGGGATTTTTGGGCCGGGCCGGATTTTAAAATTTTATTGATTTTAAAATTTTTGCGTGTTTAAATTTTGGTAATTTTTATGCGCATGTTTTATGAATGGAATTTATTTTTCGTTCATGCGATATTAATTTTGGAAATTAATACGGTTAATTGAAATTGGTTCGGGTTTTCTTGGCACGATTACCCGGACGGCTAATTTTGGAATTCATGGTTACCCAATTAGATTGGGAGCAATTTTACCTGGGTTGGAGACCCAAAGCCCGCACGGGTTTAGAACCATGATCGGCCGAAATTTGGCGATTTCAAAATAATGGCTATGGACAAATGAAATCGGATTAAATCATGCATTTAACATGCTTATAATATACATGATGTATTGGTTTACATGTATGATTGAATATGTGGATGGATGTATATGGGCCTATTTTATGTTGGGTTGTAATATTCTTTTGTGTTTACGACCTGCGTGTCGTTTTCCTTTTATGTAATTTTATTATATATATGTATTCTAAAATTATGTAAGCAAGGAGCCGATTGGATTGGCGAGCCCAGAAGGAATAGGAGGCGGCCCACCTGATGCTGTTCTAGTATAGGTTTACTAGAATGATATTAGGATGTAAATTTTGGCCCGTTGCATTCCATTCTTTAATTTAATTATGCGGTATTTATTTGCATGTGTGAATGTATGTACAAACCCTTTTTCACCCGCTTTTGCATCTAAGCCGTTATTAATTGAATCGAATAACCAAATGGTAATTACTAAGTCTCTTAAAAGTGCTTCCCTCATTCATAACCTACTCGAAGTGGGGATAGGCCAGTTGTAGACCAACCCTCGTTGGATGCACTGGAGTATCGTCATTTTGTATTGGGTTGGAGTATTGGTTACTCTAACACTTGGATGGAGGTTTTGACTTAGCGCGGGTAGTAGGATGTTCCTGGCCCTAAGCACAGATGGGTAAGTGCCAACAGACCCATCAAACCGAGAGTCCCTAGGATGGGATTGGACAGCGTTCCTACCTAAAAATTGGGGTATAGTTGTTCCAGGTCCTCGTCTGGCTATATCTTAATATAATATGGATCTCGGCCCATGAGCCCAACAACTCGGTTTTATTAATAACATGATTCATTATTAATTTTATGGGAAAAATTTGGTAAGTCCTTTATTAACACTCAATTATTTTTCTGTGTAGTAATCAATGGCATCGAATAACACTTTATCACTGCGCACTATCCTTGAGAAGGACAAGCTTTCTGGTCCTAATTTCCTGGACTGGTCTAGGAACTTACGAATAGTTCTAAGACAGGAGTCTAAGGAATATGTACTGGAAAGGCCTGTACCGGCCGCACCTACTGGGCGTAATCCACCAGCTGCTCAGCTGGAGGAATACGGGGTGCATGTAAAGGATAACCAGGATGTTACTTGCCTTATGCTGGCGTGCATGGTCCCCGAACTGCAAAAACAGTTTATGGACCATGAGGCCTATGCTATGATAACAACTCTAAATGAGATGTTTCAGGAACAGGCACGTCAGGAAAGGTACCTGACGAATAAGGCATTCCATTCCTGCAAAATGGGGACTGGGACATCTGTGAGCGCTCATGTGCTCAAGATGAAGGGCTATTTAGATTCTTTAGCCCGTCTCGGGTCGCCCATTTCACAGGAATTGGCGATTGATACCATCCTGGCTTCCTTGCCGGAGTCTTATGATCAGTTCATCTTGAATTACAACATGCAAGGGATGAACAAAACTGTTAGTGAGCTGCATGGGATGCTTAAGCTTACGGAACAGTCGGTCAAAAAGACTCCACCGGTACTTATGGTAAACAAGGGGAAGGCTCCTCTTGTAAAGGCCAAGGCTAAGACAAAGGCTAAAGCTAAGGCCAAGAAAGCCAAAGCTAAGAAGGCCAAGGTCCAGCCCAAGGCCCGTCCTGAGGATGTCTGTTTCGGGTGCAAGCAGACGGGACATTGGAAACGATCATGTCCAAAGCTTCAGGGAGAGCTAAAGAAGGCGCAGGACGCGTCTTCATCAGGTATATATGTCATAGACATTAACCTTACTGTTTCAACATCTTGGGTATTGGATACTGGATGTGGTTCTCACATTTGTTGTAATGTGCAGGGACTTAGGAACAGAAGATCACTGGGATCAGGAGAAGTGGACTTGCGGGTCGGGAATGGGGCAAGGGTTGCAGCCATTGAGATCGGCGAGTACCAGCTTAAGATGCCTAGTGGATTAGTTTTGTTACTGGAACAATGTTATTTTGTACCTACAATGTGCAGGAATATTATTTCTGTTTCAGTTTTGGATACTTCTGGATATGTATTTACTATTGGTAATGGTAATATGGTTATATCTAGAGAAGGCATATTTTATGGAAATGCTCTATTAAATAATGGCCTTTATATCCTGAATTTAAATGAAACTAATCAAGTCTATAACATAAATACTAAAAGGATTAAACCAAATGAACTTAATCCTGTGTACCTTTGGCACTGTCGTTTAGGCCACATAAACGAGAAACGCATAGCTAGACTCCACAAAGCTGGAATTCTAGGATCTTTTGACTTGGAGTCACTTGATATTTGTGAATCTTGTTTACGGGGTAAAATGACTAAAGCGCCTTTTAGCAAGAAAGCTGAAAGGGCTACTGGCTTATTAGACCTAATACATTCGGATGTATGTGGACCTATGAGCACTGCTGCCAGGGGTGGGTTTCTATACTTCGTCACCTTTACAGATGATTTCAGCAGATATGGCTATGTCTATCTGATGAAACACAAGTCTGAAACACTTGATCGGTTCAAGGAATTTAGGAACGAAGTACAGAACCAATTAGGCCGAAATATTAAAGCCCTTCGGTCGGACCGAGGTGGCGAGTATATGAGCCTAGAATTTGATTCATACTTGAGAGAGCATGGAATAGTTCCACAGCTCACTCCTCCAGGAACACCACAATGGAATGGGGTGTCCGAACGGAGGAATAGGACCCTGTTAGACATGGTCCGCTCAATGATGAGTCATGCCTCTCTCCCAACAAGTTTTTGGGGATATGCTATTGAGACAGCAGCTCTCATTTTGACTAATACTCCGACTAAGGTAGTAGAAAAGACCCCATTTGAGATATGGACGGGCAGGGCGCCCAATGTGTCTTTCCTACGGATTTGGGGTTGTTATGCCCATGTCAAGAAACTGACTGGGGGCAAACTAGAACCCAAAACTGACAAATGCCTGTTTGTGGGCTACCCTAGGGAAACCAAAGGGTATTACTTCTACAACCCCACCGAGAACAAGGTGTTCGTGGCACGGAAAGGGGTCTTTCTTGAAAATGAGTTCATTTCCAAGAAAGATAGTGGGAGTAATGTTGAACTCAGGGAAGTTCAAAGCTCAGAAACTCCTGAATAGGATAACTCGGAGACCAGGGTGGAGCTTCCACGGGAGGAAGCACCGGCCCAGGTCACACAAGGACCTAGAAGGTCTGGTAGGGATCGTCGGGAACCTGAGAGATATGGGTTTCTTGTTACCGATGATAACACTCTTTTTGTCTTCGACGAGGAAGAACCAAAAACCTACCAGGAGGCTATCGCTAGCCCACTATCCGCAAATTGGCAAAAGGCCATGGAGGCGGAAATGCAATCTATGTACGATAATCAGGTTTGGAATCTGGTTGATCCACCTCCGGGTGCTAAGGTAATAGGTTGGAAGTGGTGCTACAAGCTGAAGCCAGATAATACCTTCAAAGGGCGGCTAGTAGCGAAAGGTTTCAGGCAAGTCCATGGAATCGACTATGATGAAACTTTCTCACCAGTCGCTATGCTCAAATCCATTAGGATCCTGCTGGCCATAGCCGCTTGGTACGACTATGAGGTCTGGCAGATGGATGTCAAAACTGCTTTCCTGAACGGAAAGTTACTCGAGGATGTGTATATGACACAACCTGAGGGTTTTGTCGATCCAAAGTATCCTGAAAGGGTATGCAAGCTTCAAAGATCCATTTATGGATTAAAGCAAGCATCCCGAAGTTGGAATCTTCGATTCAATGAGGCTATAAAGGAATATGGCTTTATACAGAATCAAGATGAGCCTTGTGTGTACAAAAGGATTAGTGGGAGTATCGTAACATTCCTGGTTCTATATGTGGATGACATCCTTCTGATTGGAAGCGACATACCAACACTGCTTGGGGTAAAGCAGTGGTTGTGTAAGTGCTTCGCAATGAAGGACTTAGGCGAAGCCGAAACGATCCTAGGGATCAGGATCTACAGGGATAGACCTAATCGGCTTCTAGGCCTGAGTCAGACTAAGTACATAGACAAGGTTCTGAAAAGATTCAGCATGGATCAGGCTAAGAAAGGATTCTTGCCAATGGGTCACGGGCTGAAACTTAGTAAGAAGAACTGTCCTCAGACAAAACAGGATAGGGAGAAGATGAGTGAGATCCCATATGCTTCTGCTATTGGATCAATCATGTACTCTATGCTATGTACAAGACCTGATGTCGCCTTTGCACTAAGTATGACAAGCCGGTACCAGCAAGATCCTGGGGAGGATCACTGGAAAGCTGTCAAAGCAATCCTAAAGTACCTTAACCGGACAAAGGATAGCTTTTTAGTGTATGGTGGTCAGGAAGAGCTGTCAGTTACTGGGTACACTGATGCAAGCTTCCAGACCGACCAGGATGAATATAAGTCGCAGTCAGGGTACGTATTCATGCTTAATGGTGGTGCTATTAGTTGGAGAAGCTCTAAGCAACCGACCATTGCAGATTCTATCACGGAAGCTGAGTACATTGCAGCGTGTGATACAGCTAAGGAAGCTGTGTGGATAAAGAAGTTTATCATGGAACTGGGGATAGTATCATCTATCCAGGAACCGGTTGATATCTTCTGTGACAACAATGGGGCTGTTGCACAAGCTAAGGAGCCCCGGTCACATAGGAACTCAAAGCACGTACTCAGGAAGTTTCACCTCATCCGAGAAATTGTTGAGAGGGGTGACATTTCATTACGCAGAGTGGACACCGAGGAGAATGTCGCAGATCCTTTGACCAAGGTGCTGGCTCATTCCAAGCACGAGGGTCATATCAGATCTATAGGGATTAGGCCCATGCCTGGTTGGTACTAGTGCAAGTGGGAGATTGTTGGAAATGCCCTAGTCCCGAGGCATTAGTCCTTGTCTTTGTATCATACTTTTGTACATTTATATGAACTTCATGTATTATACAAGTTGTGTTAAGAAATAAAGGCAACAATCTATTTACTATATGTCTTGTGCAATATTTTAAATAGAGTATCCAATGGACATATCCATATCCATGTTGTCAAGTGTGAGGCACTTGGCAGTAAGACTATGGATAGGGAAAACGATATGGCCATAAAGTCATCCATAGTCTGTTCCAATCATGGGAATGAATGGAACTAAAGACTATCATTAGCCTGGTTGTATGGCGGTGTCTTACCGGTCATAGAACATGGAATGTCAACCAGGTTAATGGGTACATGTAAAAGGGTGCATGGTACTGGATTGATCCACTTAACGGGAATCTACATGGTATAGTATCACAACTGATTCTCGCGTAGTACTTGCATAAGTCCTTTGACCGGACCATATGATGGTGCTGCATGTGAAGTGGCACACTTCGGTGTACGCCTAACGGGCCTGTAAAAGGGTGCCAAGTATGGGTACGTTCGGGTGTGTCAGTGAGCATGGCAGTACTATGGATATGCAGAAGGGAATGTCACTCAGTATTTTACTGAGACGATATCACCGGCCTCTTGATGAATGTTACTGATTAGAGTGTGGCCACACCCAAACAAGATGAGATCTTGTTTGTGAGTATCAGTTCATTTGGGATCAAGTAATGTCCGGACACATATAGAGGGTGATCAACCATGCCTCTGTGTTGGACACCGATATCAGTGACATGGGACATACAAGTTCAACTACAGGGTTACGGTGACAGTTTGACTGCTATCTCCGTCTTAATTGGGGGCTACAGTGGCTTGCTAGAGCCCGCCTGTAGTCTGTGGGCCTTGGCCCACTGCCAACATAAAGACGGGCCCATTGGATCGTACACATTGAACGTCTGGACTTTAACTAGTCGGATTAAGTGTGTGCTTGGAGTATACACGTTTGAAGAGAGAGAGATTTATTAATTATCTTCTAGGTCAATTAGATTGATCAAAAGAATATAATTAATATTTATTTTTGGCATTCTCTTAATTAATTCAATGAATTAATTTATGAGATTATTTCCTAGGTGGAAATATTTATACATGTATAGGTTTACATGTATCTCATCTTATATGTGTCTAATTTAATTCCTTGATGCATTTGATGTGTCAAATTAATTGTAATTTAGAGGTATGTAACATGTCATATGGTACAATATGCTTACATACATGTTGAATTACAATGATATTTGAAATCAAATAGAAACCAAAGAATTAAAGTGGACTTGGGCTTGAAATGGTAAGCCCACTTCTTCATCATATGTTGTACGAAATCCATGGTGGGTTTAAGGCAAGAATGATGAATTTTTAAGATGAGAAGAATGAGTCATGGTGGGACAAAAGGTGATGATTAAATGGGTGAGTCATGGTGGACTTGTTGGAAATGCCCTAGTCCCGAGGCATTGGTCTTTGTGTTTGTATGATACATTTGGTACATTAATGTAAACTTTATGTATTATACAATTTGTGTCAAGGAGATAAAGGCATTAATCTATTTATTATATGTCTTGTGCTATATTTTAAATAGAGTATCCAATGGACATATCCATATCCATGTTGTCAAGTGTGAGGCACTTGGCAGTAAGACTGTGGATAGTGAAAACGATATGACCATAAAGTCATCCGTAGTCTGTTCCAATCATGGGAATGAATGGAACCAAAGACTATCATTAGCCTGGTTGTATGGCGGTGTCTTACCGGTCATAGAACATGGAATGTCAACTAGGTTAATGGGTACATGCAAAAGGGCATGGTACTGGATTGATCCACTTAACGGGAATCTGCATGGTATAGTATCACAAATGATTCTCGTGTAGTACTTGTATAAGTCCTTCGACCGGACCATATGATGGTGCTGCATGCGAGGTGGCACACTTTGGTGTACGCCCAACGGGCCTGTAAAAGGGTGCCAAGTACGGGTACGTTCGGGTGTGTCAGTAAGCATGGCAGCACTATGGATATGCAGAAGGGAATGTCACTCAGTGATTCACTGAGACGATATCATCGGCCTCTTGAAGAATGTTACTGATAAGTGTGCGGCCGCACCCAAACAAGATTGGATCTTGTTTGTGAGCATCAATTCATTCGGTATCAAGTAAAGGTCCAGACACAAAGAGGGTGATACTTCCATGCCTCTGTGTTGGACATCGATATCAGCGACATGGGATTTACAAGTTCAAACTACTGGGTTACGTTTTCAGTTGGACTGCTTACTCCGTCTTAATTGGGGGCTACAGTGGCTTGCTAGAGCCCGCCTGTAGTCTGTGGGCCTTGGCCCACTGCCAACATAAAGACGGGCCCATCGGATCGTACACATTGAACGTCTGGACTTTAACTAGTCGGATTAAGTGTGTACTTGGAGTATACACATTTGAAGAGAGAGAGATATATTAATTATATTATATGAATCAATTGGATTGATCAAAGTTATATAATTAATATTTATTTTGGCCTTCTCATAATTAATTCAATGAATTAATTTATGGGATTATTTCCTAGGTGGAAATATTATGACATGTATAGGTTTACATGTTTGTCATTTTATGTGTGTCTAATTTAATCCATTGATTAAATTAATAGGTCAAATGAATTTTAATTTAAATGTATGTAATATGTTACATGGTATCATATATATAAACATACATGTTAAATTAAAGTTGCATTTGCATTTAATTAAATCAAAGGAATTTAAATTGGGCTTAAGGCTTAAAATGAAAAATGCCCACATTAAGTGGGATGTGTTGGCCGAAATATTGGGCAAGGAAAGGAAAGAATTATGAGTCATCTTAAGACAAAAGAAGATGGTGGAAAGGATGAGTCATGGATGACTTTAGGTGGCAAAGTTGGACTTTGCTTCATGAGATATTTTTTGGTCATTATTATGGTATGATGATGAGAAAAATATCCACCCCTTTCTCTTTCCTCTCTTGGCCGAATTGTGGAGTCTTGGTGAGTCATATCCTTGACTTTTTGGTATTATGGATGAAGATGAAGAAAAGGTGATGGTGAGTGATGGTGGTGAGTCACCATGGTGAGTCATTAGTTTGACTCATTGGTAGCAAAGTTGGACTTTGCTCTTCCATCTCATCTCCTTTTCTTTTATGAGAGATAATCACCATGAACTTGACACTACTTTTGGCCGTCCACCATGGGTGTGCTTTAAAAAGAGAAATTGGTTTTCTTTTGCCCACTTGAAGGAGGATTTTTCTTTTGGAAAGAAATTGGATGCACACTTGAGAGAAACTTGGTTCTATCTTTGGCTAGATAGATTTTTCTTTTGGAAAGAAATTTGGACAGCCATATTTCCTCTTGTGGGCAGCCCTCTCTCCCTCTCTTCTTGTCATCCGAACCGCTAGCACGGGTTTCAGTCCGAGAGCCGTTCGTGTACGAGACGAAGGAGGGAGGCTACTTTGGCTCCTGCAGTCTGCATCCGTCTCTTAGAGAGACTTTGAGGTAAGTTTTTGAAACTCTCCTTTTATGCTTTAAGTTTTTGATTTCCACATCTTAAGTTTCTGGGCCGGATTCGAGGAAATCGACGCGTATTTCCGCTTTTATCGGTCGGTTTCCCATGACGAATCCCAACAGTGGTATCAGAGCGGGCTTTTGATCCGTGGAAATCTTTAAACTTGGCGGATCCCGTGTTTTTAAAATTGGAGATTTTTGTGGACGGGATTCTTTTGGTTTCGGGTTTGTGATTTTGCCCGTTGTTTTTTGCAAATGGAAAATTTTGTTGCATATTGGTTTATGCTTGGTTTCATTTTCTATTTGTGAATATTGTTATGGAATTTTATTTTGCATATAGGTTTATGCTAGATGTATTTTTCCGTTGCATGATTTTATGTCTTGGTGAGTTAATTTCATGTTGCTATACTTGTTTCGGAAAAATCACGGACCGTTTCGGGTCGAAACGGGGGCAGCAGCCGCTGCCTGCGGCGCTAGGCGCCACAGGCAGCAGCTGCTGCTGGCTGCTGCCTCGCCAGCAGCAGGGCTGCTGCGCGCCAGCAGCTGCTGCTGGGCAGCAGCTGCTGCACGCCAGCAGCAGGCTGCTGCTGGGCAGCAGCCGCTGCGCGGCAGCGGGGCTGCTGCTGGGCAGCAGCGCCGCGGCTGCTCCGCGCGGCGGGCCGGGCCCGTTTTTGGATTTGGCGGGATTTTTTGGGCCGGGCCGGATTTAAAATTTTAACAATATGCGTGTTTAAATTTTGGTAGTTTTTATACGCGTGGGATTTTAAAATTTTAATTGTTTTAAAATTGTGCGTGTTTAATTTTGGAAATTTTATGCGCATGTTTTATGAATGGATTTATTTTTCGTTCATGCGATATTTATTTTGGAAATAAATACGGTTAATTGAAATTGGTTCGGGTTTTCTTGGCACGATTACCCGGACGGCTAATTTTGGAATTCATGGTTTCCCAATTGGATTGGGAGCAATTTTGCCTGGGTTGGAGGCCCAAAGCCCGCACGGGTTTAGAACCATGATCGGCCAAAATTTGGCGATTTCAAAATAATGGCTATGGACATATTTGAAATGGGATTAATTCATGCATTTAACATGTTTATAAATTGTATGTATTGGATACGTGTATGTATGATTAAGTGCATGAATGGATGTTTTGGGCCTTATTTATTCGGGTTGTAATATTCTTTTGGTAAATACGGCCTACGCGCCGTTTTTCTTTTATGTAATTTTATTTTATGTGTTTATTATGGACTTATGTAAAGAAGAAGAAGCCGATTGGATTGGCGTGCTAGAAGGATGAGGATGCAGCCCACCTGATGTCGTTCTAGTATAGGTTTACTAGAATTATATTAGGATGTAAATTTTGGCCCATAGCATTTCATTTTTTAATTATGCTTTATTTATTTACATGTGAGAATGTATGTACAAACCCAATTGCACCCGCCTATGCATCTAAGCCGTTATTAATTGAATCTAATAACCAAAAGGTAATTACTAAGTCTCTTAAAAGTGCTTCCCTCATTCATAACCTACTCGAAGTGGGGATAGGCCAGCTGTAGACCAACCCTCGTTGGATGCACTGGAGTATCGTCATTTTGTATTGGGTTGGAGTATTGGTTACTCTAACACTTGGATGGAGGTTTTGACTTAGCGTGGGTAGTAGGATGTTCCTGGCCCTAAGCACAGATGGGTAAGTGCCAACAGACCCATCAAACCGAGAGTCCCTAGGTTGGGATTGGACGGCGTTCCTACCTAAAAATTGGGGTATAGTTGTTCCAGGCCCTCGTCTGGCTATATCTTGATATAATATGGATCTCGGCCCATGAGCCCAACAACTCGAGTTAATTAATAACACGATTCATTATTAATTATAATATGGGAAGAACATGTTAAGTCCTTTATTTACACTCGTAATTTTTTTCTGTGTAGAAACCAATGGCTACGAATGATACTTTATCACTGCGATCTTTCTTGGAATGGGACAAGCTTTCTGGCCCTAACTTTTGGGACTGGTCTATGAACTTAAGGAAAGTTCTAAGACAAGAGTCTAAAGAGTATGTGCTCAAAAATCCTGTACCGGATGTGCCAACGGGAAGTAATCCACCGGCTGCCCAGCTGGAGGAATACTTGGCACATGTAAAAGATAACCGGGATGTGACATGCCTGATGTTGGCTAGTATGGTTCCTGAATTGCAAAAGCAGTTCCTGGATCATCAGGCCTTTGCTATAATGACAACTCTTAACGAGATGTTTTATGAGCAAGCTTATCAGGAAAGGTACCTGATCCACAAGGCATTCCGCAGCTGTAAGATGGGAGCCGGGACATCTGTGAGTGCACACGTGCTCAAGATGAAGGGCTATCTGGATAATTTAGCCCGTCTCGGAACTCCTATCTCACGGGGGCTGGCGGTTAGCACGATCCTGGATTCTTTACCGGATTCTTATGATCAATTCATCCTAAAATTTTACAAGCAAGGGATGGACCGTACTGTTAGTGAGCTGCATTGGATGCTTGAGCTCGCTGAACTGTCGATCAAGAAGACTCCGCCGGTACTTGAGGTTCACAAGGGGAACCTCTTTTCGCTAAAGGCAAGGCAAAGGCCAAGGCCAAGGCTAAGGAAGCCAAGGCTAAAAAGGCTAAAGCCCAGCCCAAGGCCCGTTCCAAGGATGTCTGCTTCGGTTGCAAGCAGGCTGGACATTGGAAAAGATCGTGTCCCAAGCTTTTGGGAGAGAAAAGGAAGACGCAGGGCGTGTCTTCATCAGGTATATATGTCATAGACATTAACCTCTGTTTCAACATCTTATGTATTGGATACTAGATGTGGTTCTCACATTTGTTGTAATGTGCAGGGACTTAAGAACAGGAGATCACTGGGATCGGGACAAGTGGACTTGCGGGTCACAAATGGAGCAAGGGTTGCTGCCATAGAGATCAGTAGGACCAGCTTATGATACCTAGTAGATTAGTTTTGTTACTGAAACTATGTTATTTTGTACCTGTTTTGTACAGGAATATTATTTCTGTTTCAGTTTTTTTTTGGATATTTCTGGATGTACATTTACTATTGGTAATAGTAAAAAGGGTTTATCTAGAAAAGAATTATTTTATGGAGTAGCTCTATTAAATAATGTCTTTTATATCCTGGATCTAAATGAAACTAATCATGTCTATAATATACATACTTAAAGGGTTAAGCCTAACGAACTTAATCCGGTTTACCTTTGGCATTGTCATTTAGGCCACATAAACAAGAAGCGCATAGCTAGGCTTCACATCGCTTGAATCCTAGGATCATTGGACATGGAGTCACTTGATATATGCGAGTCTGGTTTATAAGGTAAAATGACTAAAAGGCTAAAAGGGTTGCTAGCTTATTGAACCTAATGCATTGAGATGTATATGGACCGACAAGCATAGCAACCAGGGGTGAACATCTATACTTCGTATCCTTCACAGACGATTTCATCAGAAATGGCCATGCCTATTTAATGAAATATAAGTCTGAGACCCTTAATAGGTTCAAGGGAGTAAGAAACGAAGTACAGAACTAGGCAGAAATATCAAAGCCTTTCGGTTGGACCGAGGTGGTGAGCATATAAGCCTATAGTATGACTCATTTTGAGAGAGCATGGAATAGTTCCACAGCTCACTCCTCCAGGAACACCACAATGGAATGGGGTGTCCGAATAGAGGAATAGGACCCTGTTGGACATGGTCCGCTCAAACGATGAGTCATGCCTTTCTCCCAATAAGTTTTTTTAATGGATACGCTCTTGAGACAATGGCTCTCATTTTCTATTATACTCCGACTAAGGCTTTGGAAAAGACCCCATTTGGAATATGGACGGGCAGGGTGCCTAATGTGTCTTTCTTACAGATTTGGGGTTGTTATGCACAAGTCAAGAAATTGACTGTGAGCAAAACTAGAACCCAAAACTGACCAATGCCTGTTTGTGAGCTACCCTAGGGAAACCAAAGGGTATTACTTCTACGACCCCGCTGAGAACAAGGTGTTCATGGCGTAAAAGGGGGTCCTTCTTGAAAAGGGGTTTCTTTCCAAGAAAGACAGTGGGAGCGATATTGAACTCAGGGAAGTTCAAAGCTCAGAAACTCCTGAAAAGGATAACTCGGAGACCAGGGTGAAGCTTCCAAAAGGGGAAGCACCAGCCCAGGTCACACAAGGACCTAAAAGGTCTGGTAGGGATCATCAGGAACATGGAAAACATCGGTTTTTGTTTCTAATGATTACGCTCTTTTTGTCTTGGACGAAGAGGAGCTCAAAACCTACTAGTAGGCTATAGCTAGCCCACTGTCTGCCATGGTGGTGGATTTGCAATCTATGTACGATTATCAGGTTTGGAACCAGGTGCTAAGGTAATAGGTTGCAAGTGGTGCTATAAGCTATAGGCCGACAATACCTTTAAGGGTGTGTATAAGAGGTTTAGTGGGAGCATAGTAACTTTCCTGGTATGAAATATGGATGGCATCCTTCTGATTGGAAGCCACATACCAACACTACAAGGGAATTGTAATGGTTGTGTAAGTGCTTCGCAATGAAGGACTTAGGCGAAGCTGAGACGATCCTAGGGATCAGTATCTACAGGGTTAGATCCAATCGGCTTCTGGGCCTAAGTCCGTCCAAGTACATAGACTTCGTTCTGAAAAGATTCAGCATGGACCAGGCTAAGAAAGGTTTCTTGCCAATGGGTCATAAGCTGAAACTTAGCAAGAAGTACTGTCCTAAGACAAGGCAGGATAGGGAGAACATGAATTGGTCCTATATGCGCTTCAGCCATGGGATCAATCATGTACTCCATGCTATGTACAAGACCTAATGTCGCCCATGTGGGTCAGGAAGAGCAGTCAGCTACTAGGTACACTGATGCAAGCTTCCAGACCAGCCAGGATGAATATAAGTCGCAGTATAGGTATATATTCATGCTAAATGGTGGTGCTATTGTTGGAGAGGCTCCAAGTAATAGACCATCGCGGTTTCTATCACAGGAACTGAGTACATTGCAACGTGTGAAGCAGCAAGGGAAGCTGTGTGGATGAAGAAGTTTATCACAAAACTGGGGATAGTATCTACTATCCGGGAACCAGTTGATATCTTCTGTGACAACGCGGGGCTGTTGCACATGCTATGTGCCCCGGTCACACATATACACGAAGCACGAACTCAGGGAGGTTCACCTATTGCGAGAAATCGCTGAGGGGGTGACATCTCATTGCAAAGAGTGGACACCAAAGACAATGTCGCAGATCTTTTGACCAACATGCTTGGCTAAGCCTATGCACGAAGGTTGTACTAGATCTATAGGGATTAGACCCATGCCTAGTAGGTACTAGTGCAAGTGGGAGATTGTTGGAAATGCCCTAGTCCCGAGGCATTGGTCTTTGTGTTTGTATGATACATTTGGTACATTAATGTAAACTTTATGTATTATACAATTTGTGTCAAGGAGATAAAGGCATTAATCTATTTATTATATGTCTTGTGCTATATTTTAAATAGAGTATCCAATGGACATATCCATATCCATGTTGTCAAGTGTGAGGCACTTGGCAGTAAGACTGTGGATAGTGAAAACGATATGACCATAAAGTCATCCGTAGTCTGTTCCAATCATGGGAATGAATGGAACCAAAGACTATCATTAGCCTGGTTGTATGGCGGTGTCTTACCGGTCATAGAACATGGAATGTCAACTAGGTTAATGGGTACATGCAAAAGGGCATGGTACTGGATTGATCCACTTAACGGGAATCTGCATGGTATAGTATCACAAATGATTCTCGTGTAGTACTTGTATAAGTCCTTCGACCGGACCATATGATGGTGCTGCATGCGAGGTGGCACACTTTGGTGTACGCCCAACGGGCCTGTAAAAGGGTGCCAAGTACGGGTACGTTCGGGTGTGTCAGTAAGCATGGCAGCACTATGGATATGCAGAAGGGAATGTCACTCAGTGATTCACTGAGACGATATCATCGGCCTCTTGAAGAATGTTACTGATAAGTGTGCGGCCGCACCCAAACAAGATTGGATCTTGTTTGTGAGCATCAATTCATTCGGTATCAAGTAAAGGTCCAAACACAAAGAGGGTGATACTTCCATGCCTCTGTGTTGGACACCGATATCAGCGACATGGGATTTACAAGTTCAAACTACTGGGTTACGTTTTCAGTTGGACTGCTTACTCCGTCTTAATTGGGGGCTACAGTGGCTTGCTAGAGCCCGCCTATAGTCTGTGGGCCTTGGCCCACTGCCAACATAAAGACGGGCCCATCGGATCGTACACATTGAACGTCTGGACTTTAACTAGTCGGATTAAGTGTGTACTTGGAGTATACACATTTGAAGAGAGAGAGATATATTAATTATATTATATGAATCAATTGGATTGATGAAAGTTATATAATTAATATTTATTTTGGCCTTCTCATAATTAATTCAATGAATTAATTTATGGGATTATTTCCTAGGTGGAAATATTATGACATGTATAGGTTTACATGTTTGTCATTTTATGTGTGTCTAATTTAATCCATTGATTAAATTAATAGGTCAAATGAATTTTAATTAAATGTATGTAATATGTTACATGGTATCATATATATAAACATACATGTTAAATTAAAGTTGCATTTGCATTTAATTAAATCAAAGGAATTTAAATTGGGCTTAAGGCTTAAAATGAAAAATGCCCACATTAAGTGGGATGTGTTGGCCGAAATATTGGGCAAGGAAAGGAAAGAATTATGAGTCATCTTAAGACAAAAGAAGATGGTGGAAAGGATGAGTCATGGATGACTTTAGGTGGCAAAGTTGGACTTTGCTTCATGAGATATTTTTTGGTCATTATTATGGTATGATGATGAGAAAAATATCCACCCCTTTCTCTTTCCTCTCTTGGCCGAATTGTGGAGTCTTGGTGAGTCATATCCTTGACTTTTTGGTATTATGGATGAAGATGAAGAAAAGGTGATGGTGAGTGATGGTGGTGAGTCACCATGGTGAGTCATTAGTTTGACTCATTGGTAGCAAAGTTGGACTTTGCTCTTCCATCTCATCTCCTTTTCTTTTATGAGAGATAATCACCATGAACTTGACACTACTTTTGGCCGTCCACCATGGGTGTGCTTTAAAAAGAGAAATTGGTTTTCTTTTGCCCACTTGAAGGAGGGTTTTTCTTTTGGAAAGAAATTGGATGCACACTTGAGAGAAACTTGGTTCTATCTTTGGCTAGATAGATTTTTCTTTTGGAAAGAAATTTGGACAGCCATATTTCCTCTTGTGGGCAGCCCTCTCTCCCTCTCTTCTTGTCATCCGAACCGCTAGCACGGGTTTCAGTCCGAGAGCCGTTCGTGTACGAGACGAAGGAGGGAGGCTACTTTGGCTCCTGCAGTCTGCATCCGTCTCTTAGAGAGACTTTGAGGTAAGTTTTTGAAACTCTCCTTTTATGCTTTAAGTTTTTGATTTCCACATCTTAAGTTTCTGGGCCGGATTCGAGGAAATCGACGCGTATTTCCGCTTTTATCGGTCGGTTTCCCATGACGAATCCCAACAGGACTTTGGTTAGTAAAGTTGGACTTTACCAACTTGGATATTTGTTGGTCATTATGAGTTGGTCATTATGACTAAAGACAAGTGTCTTCCCCATTTCCTTTCCACCTCTTGGCCGAATCCTTATGTCTTTGGACAAGGGAGATGACTCATTCTTTAGCCAAAATGTAATGAGTGAAAGTGGTGAGTCATTGTTGACTTTGTGGTGAGTCATAGTTGACTTTGCTTTATGGGATATTTTTTGCCTCTTGGTGAGAGATATTAGATGAAAGGCTTCAACCATTTTCATTCTAAGTAAGTGCTCTTGGCTGCCATCTCTCCCTCTCTTCTTGAATTTCCGAGTTGCTAGCACGGGTTTCAGTCCGATAGCCATTCGTGTACGCATCGGTGGAGGAAATCTATCCTTGATTTCTGCAGTCTTCTTCTATCTCTTAAAGAGATATCTTGGTAAGACTTTATTCTCCTCCTTTGTGTTTTGTTTTTGATTTTCACTACTTAAGCTCCCGGGACCCGGATTCGAGGAAATCGACGCGTGTTTCCGCACTTTGTCGGTCGGTTTCCCGTGACGAATCCCAGCATGAGGTACGTATGCCTCCCTTGTACATTAGTTTTTACGTTAATATGTTTTTGTGTGTTTTTGTGTGTAGGATTAGGTACTTAAGCAAGTTAATCAAAAATCGTAATCAAAATGTGGAAAAAAAGCATCAGTCGACAGAATTCAGGGCGGCACACCGTGTCACTAAGCAGCACGCCATGCCAAGGTGAAATTGGGTGTAGCACGTGGCGTGCCAAAGTGGCACGAAATCGTGCCAGGCTGCTGTTCCGGAAGAAAATTATGCATAAGGAGACAACACGCCGTGCCAGATTCAGCACGCCGTGCCAAGGTAATGGTATGTAGGGCGGCACGACATGTCACTTCAGCATGCCCACGTGCCGTTGTTCTGTTCCGCGAAAGGTTTGTGCATAAAATGGAGCACGACGTGTCATATTCAACATGCTGTGCCAATCACAGGTCTGAAGGGTGGCACGATGTGCCAATATGGCATGCCAACGTGCCGTCCCGTTGTTCCTAAAGTGAGTTGTGGAAGAGAACCAGCACGCCGTGTCAAAACTTTAGCACGCCGTGCCCCATATTCAAATTTCAAGGCAGCACGCCGTGCCGAGACAGCACGCCAGTATGCCATCACGCTGTTTCCAGGTAAGAGTTTTTGTCCCGCTCAGCACGCCGTGTTGAGTGTTTGGCACGGCGTACCGAGCGTTTACATTTTGAATTCCAAGGGTTATTCCACCGCCTATTTAATGCTTTTTCCATCTTCCCCCTTTTCATAACTGACTTCTTCTTCTTCTTCTCCTTCCTCTCTCTCACTTTCTCTCACCCTCTCACTTTCTCTCTCCCTCTTCACTCTCTCTCTCTAGAATCCATTCTCTCCTTCTCCTTCTCTATTCTTATTCTTCTTCCTTCCTTTCTCTCCTTCTCCCTATCCCCTCTTACTCTCCTTTCCTTCTTCTTATTCTTCTCCATCTCACCCCTTTTCCTCCACTATTTTGCCCTAGGGTTTTATTTTGCTTCAATTTCCTTGAAACCAGGTATGAATTCTTGCTTTATTCTTTCTTTTATTTATTATTATTTTTATTGTTGTTCTTTTTCTCATTTTGGTTTTGATGGATTGACTGCTTAATAGGGTATTATTTTACTTTCTTTTTTTTGTGGTTTGTATCTTTGACAGTAGATGTTCTTTGGCTTTGTGTTCTTTTGTTTTTGATTTTTGCTTTATTTTTATGGTTATGCAATTGTAGGATGAAGAAGAAAACCATCGCCGATCGGAGACACGGTTCGTCTCGCCGGCCCATGGAACCGTCACCGGAACCGGTGCCACGTGACGAATTGCCCACCGAACAATTGATGGCCCCGCTGACAAATCTCTCAAGGAAATACAAATGTCCCTTTCCTTTACTTTCGGACGATGAAGGTAAGAAGTACAAAACTTTATTTCCTTTAGAGAGCACTCCTTTTCGCACTTTCGATTGGGAATTTCTCTTTGTACAAGATAGGTCGGAGGCAGTAAAAGCTAAATTGACTAGTTTAGGGTGGTACGAATTTGTGAAATCTAATCCTTCAGTCTTTAGGGAGTTGAACCTAGAATTCTACTCCACCTTGAGTTTTAAAACCAACCCGGATACGGGCCTTAGAAGCATGACCTTCCGCCTCTTTGGCACTGAGCGGACTTTGGATATTGATGGCCTTATGGCTTGCATAGGGATTGACGGGAATGGTTATAAATGGCCCGAAAATTTGGACGCCAAGAAATTTTGGCGCTTGATAGGGCAAGGGGTATACCAACCTCGGTTTGCCAAAACTTCCCAAATCCATGACCCTGTTTTGCAATTAGTTCATAAATTTATATGTTTTAATTTTTCGGGAAAAACTGAGAGCAACCGGGTTAATGCATTTGAACTGTTGATCCTGTGGCATGTGCATAGTGAGATTAAGGTGCATTTGGGCTTCTTTGTCATGGAAGCTTTATACAATCACCACAACCGAGCTAAGTTCGAACTAGGGTTAGGACATATTGTGACTTGTATTGTATGTTTTTTTCATAGTAATACTTGTTATAGGAACCTCGATAGCATTCTTCCCAAGAAGCTTTCGACGGGAATCTTGTCTTGTTCCCATGTTGGGGCAGCTGCAGGTCCTTCAAGTGCAGGAGGTTCAAGTAGGGGAAAGGCCCCTATGGAAGTAGACGAGGAGGAAGAGAGTGAGGAAGCTGAGGACAGCGAGGAGGACGCAGAGAATGTATCGGTGGGAGTAGATTTTATGGGGCGGATTGAAAGACGTTGGATGGCATAATTGAGCAATTGGAAGGCTTAACCATCCATCAGGTTCTGCTTGAGCAGCGGCTGAACGTGCACCTTGATCGGCAAGCAGCTCAGCTCGCCAACGTCGAGGAGTTCACCTCCCGCTTCTGTGCCGCCCAAGGGTGGCCGTACCCGCCGCCACCACCACCAGCTCCCGATATGTGAGGTAACCCATTTCCTTTCCCATGAGTTTGCTTCTTCTTCCATTGCACTTTTGGAAGTAAGTGCAATCTAAATGTGGGGTGGGTAAAGGGACTTCTCCCTTTCTTTTTCTTCTTCTTATATTGCACTTTTTGATTGTTTGTTTAGCATGTTTGTTGGTGTTTGTTGGTGTTTTTGCATGATTGGATGTTTTGCGTTGGTTTTTTGTTAGATTTAGGCTTTACTTTTCAATGCATGTGAAGTTGGTTTTGGTTGTTTTTGGTTTGTTAGTATTTTTAGGTTGCTTATGTGTCAATTGCCGTTTGAATAACATTGCTTAATCCACCCTCGAACCTAAGTCTCTGTGCTTGGATTGATAGCAATTGGCTAGGGATATTAGGAGTTGTTTGCAAGTCATTAGCTTGTTTGTGCGCGGTTTGTGATTCTTGATGGTAACCATTGGTTAGATTTGTCATTTAGGTTGCATTAGGGAATTAATCCTCTACCCCTACTTGCATGATTGAGCTAGGATTACGCCTTGGAACATTGGTTGAGTCACACGACCTAGCATACAACCCCTAATACACTTGTGAGAATTTTAGCCTTTAGAACCATTTCACATCGGTTCTATTTCTTTGTGAGGGTAAAAACAATCGTGGCACACTAGATCGTAGAACCCGTGTGTTGTTTTGCACTTGGCATCGAGAGCTTAATATGTGGAGACCCTTAGGATTAACCCCTTCACTTAAATAACCCTAACCCTAACTACTAATTCATCCCTTAGATCACCCATAGCCACTAAATTAACCTTTTTGACTTAAAAAACCTTCACCAAGCCAACTCTATAATCCTAACTTTTTACCATTCACTTTGATTTTCCTTTCTCACCCTCCTCTCCTAAATCAAGTAATTGGCGAAGTTGTTCATTCATTTTGGGGTCAATCACCATTTGCATTTCAACTCTTTCATATCTAGTCCTATGGAAAAATTGTGTTTCAAAAAAAAATAATCCAAATACAGTCAATGTGTTTGTTCGGTTTCTTTTTGTAAAATTCGGAGTTTGTGAACGCCTGTCTTGTTTGTCCGGTTTGCATCTTTAAGCCGGTATTTGTTTCCCATGTCTTGTAATTTTTCATTTGTTGAATAAAGGATTAGGGCAATCATCTAATTGCCTTGACCCATGTCTTGTAATTTTTGTTCTCTTTTTCCCATTAAGTTGTGTTTTGGCCATTGGGTGTGGATAAGGCCTTCTTTTTGTCAAGTTAATTTCAAAAAAAAAAAAATAATAAAATAAAATAATAAAAAATAATAAAATAAAAAAATTTAGCAAAGCAAACACTCTTAGGACTAGTTCTGAGTTGAAAATTGCATGACCCGTCTTTAGTACTTAGTCAATTTGTATATTTTACTTGATTCGTAGGAGTTGTATACCTAAAATTTCCCTTATCAAACCTACTCTAAGCCGTAAGATTACAAGCCCCAGGTTCTCTGATTTTGCTCCTTGACCAATGACTTCACCGGGATTGCCATTAGTTCGCTATGTGATGTGTGCCATTGTTTATTTTTGTGTGCTCACCCGCCTTGCCTTGAACTTGAGCATTGGAGTGACATCTTGTGAGGTGCTTTGTGGTCGTATAAACTCTGTTTGTTCCTCGCCCTTTGACTAGCTAAATTGTGTTAGGTTTGGGTATTGAGTGGTTTTGAACCTGGTGCACCTAATGTCATTTCGAAGGTGATGCTTTACTTTCTTGAGTTTATGAATCTCGTACGGTTAAACCCTTAGTTGGATTTGCAAGTGAAAGCGAGCAAGTTTACTTCTTTGTCTTTAGTTGATTTGCTTGAGGACAAGCAAGACTTTAAGTGTGGGGTGGTTGATAAGGTCAGATTTTGACCTTATCTTTTAGGCAATTTCGTGGTTTGAACGGTAATTTTTAGAGTCTTTTGTGTGAATGTTTGTGTGGTTTTTGAGTATTTGGTGATTTTTATGTTTTGGATAGATTTTTATAACTTTTAGTGTTTTTCGTGTTTTCTAGGGTTGTTTTTGTAATTTTTATTAATTTGTCGTTTTTATGGTCCGTGGCGTTGGTGCGGTTATGTTTCTTTGTGCTGGTTTTGGACAGGTATTATGACCCGGACCGAAAGTTGGAGCATCGGCGGCGAGGAAGAGTTCGAAGTGCTGAAAATCAGGGTGGCACGGCGTGCCAACCCGGCGTTCCAACAGAAGTAATCCAGTGGAGTGGCACGAAAACGTGCCACTCAGACCAGCGTGGCGTGCCAGCCCCAAAACTACACGGCACGACGTGCCAACGCCAGCAGCACGGCGTGCCGCCTTCAATTCTGCACAGCACGGCGTGCCGAGCCCCGAAACCTGCTGTTGCCCTACTTTCATCTCTTCTTTTTCCTGGTTTTAACCTAGCCGTATAAATAGGTTATTTTCTATGTTTGAAAGCATCTTTTTCTAGTCTTTTTGAGTGAGAGTAGAAACTTGTAGTGAGGTTTTGAGCTTGAACTATTTGATTTCTTTGAGTTTTGAACCGTCGATTGGTTGTAGTTTTGCATAGAATCTTCCCCTTTTGCGACGTTCTTGGTTCCGGCTTGAGTTCGTCTATAGAGGTACACCCCAAGCATCTTCACACCGTCGGAATCCGGTTAATCGGACCAAAAGGGCATAAGTTTTTCTTCTTCTCTTTTGTAATTTGATTAAGTTAGGTTTGATTCCGCAAATCGATTATGTTTGGTTGTAAACACTGAATTCGTTCATCTTTCTTGATTAATACAATTGTTTGCAAGTTAATTTCAATTTTTATTCCTTTTCTTTATGTAATTTCTTTAATGAATGTCTAGTCTCGTAAGATCTTAATTTATTAAGTTCATATTTGTGGCATTACCTAGATTGACACCTAGGAAACCATTAGTATTGACGACACTGTGGAACTTACGTGCCCCTATTTTCTGAGCTTTAGAATTAGACCGCCTCTAAACAAGGGAAACCGGATAAGGACCTAAAAGATCTAGATATGC
Source organism: Euphorbia tirucalli (assembly GCA_039660915.1). NCBI lineage: Eukaryota > Viridiplantae > Streptophyta > Magnoliopsida > Malpighiales > Euphorbiaceae > Euphorbia > Euphorbia tirucalli. The sequence continues at coordinate 34,596,519 of CM077636.1, read as the reverse complement.
TAGGTTGTATTATTGAAAGAGCATAATTAAGGGTTAATTGTTGAATTAAATTCATCTTTTGTAATTAATTGATAAAGCCATCCCCATTAGCATTCATAGGTCGGTAAACCGCCAATTGATAACATAAAACTCAAGTGCAAAGTAAGCTGGAATAGATCAACTAGGAGTAGGATAGTTTAGTTGTTAATATAATCAACCCAAAACTGTGTTCTGCCTAGGACACGCAAGGAACCCGAGTAGTTTAGTGTTTGCAGAATATTCTTTTCTCTGTGGGATCGATACCTGGACCAACCAAAATTATTACTTGTCAACGATAGGTACACTGCCTTAGTTGTGCGTTTCTAGGTTTAGTTTTACTACTACGCCTAGGACCCATCAAGATGGATGGATGTTCAAGTGCTGGTGGATGGAGCTCCAAAGTTAGAGTCTCTCATCTTGAAGTTGGTTGACGGAAGCCTGCCTCAATAGAAAGACAAAATGAAGCTGAAAAGATTCCATGCTTTCACAGAAGTTGTCCAATTTGCTAAGCGAATCAAGAGATATGAGGAGGAAGACCAAAGAAACAAGCGGAATTTTGGTACTTATCAAGGCAACCAGGGGTATACACAGGGCTACAAGGCTGGTAACTCCACAACCACATCTGCGGGGTCTAGTTCAAAACCGACTTATGGTAGATGACCTTTTTTGTAAAATGAAATGATACGCGCCGAAGCGAGTAGGGGAATCGTTTTTCGTTCGTTTTTGATTTTGGTGGAAAACGGGTTTTGTTTATCTTGAGTTAGGAAAACCATTGATTTGATTTGGAAGTTCCTTTGTAGAAAACATTTTCCCTTTTCTAACTTAAAGACCTCGAAACTTAAATTCCAAGATCAGTGATAGAGTCGCCACCCAGATCAGCTCATCCGGGAAATTCCGATATAGCTCCCTACAGAGGGCAGACTACTGTACCTAATCCAGAGATTTAAGGTTTGGGCAAGTGACTTACTTAACCTCTAGCTTGCTTTCACTTTACAATTTATATTACCATATTTAATTTGCTTTATTATCTTTCCCTATCCCATTTTGTTTATTTTAATCAGCCGATGCTAAAGCAAAATGCAGAAAATAAATTGCAGAAAAATAAAGCATACATCCAAAATATACAAGGAAATAGTAAAGGCCGATTATATAACCCAATCGAATAAAAGATAAAAACCTTGTTCTCACATTACAATCGCCTAAGTACACAAGGATCTAAAAATTACAACTACCTAAAAATACAAGAAATCTATCAATTACATAAAAAAATGAAAATAAAGAAAGATAAATGTTGCAAAACAGAAGGTTAGCACAGTTTATATTGCACACACAGATAGGACTCAAATAGGACAAAATTGGGAATTTAGGAAACGGGGTCACACGCTTATAGGGTAACCGGGTTGACCCGACCGGTCGGACTGGTTAGACCTGGAAAACAGTTTTGAAACGCCCTGTAATTTTTGTGCTGAAAATTCATTTTTGGAAAACAATTGGCTCAGTTACATGCAAATTTCCATTCTTTTGTAGTCTTTTATCCTGGAATCCAGGGTTCCATTCGTGCGGGTTTCCTAATTCCAACATCCATTTAGGGTCCAAAAGCAATAAACACACCAAAAATAATTTGAATCTGAAAATAGCATCGCATAACAAATCCAATACGGGTTGTTCTGCGACTCTATTTTCTCCTGGGGATTACAACCGTGCGGCCATGATTTGAACCGTGTAGCTATAATTTCTAGGACTCGAAAATGGTTTTCTCAATTTAAAAATATCGTTTGACTCATTTTTAGGATTTCCTAAAAATTTTCGTGGAAGCCGGGGGTCCGCAAATGCTGGACTACTGATCCAGTATGGATCGAACAACCCGAATCTCAGAAGAACAAAAATTTAAGAAACAAAAAACCCTGTATCTATGAGATTAGAAATCCAAAAACCAAACTTTTACAATACACGGACACATTTAGGCCAAGAATGGATCAAGATCAGAAGGAAAACGAGGAACACGGGTCGATTTCTGCCAAACGAGCAGTTTTCAGGAATCTACCCTTAAAGGACAGAGTCGTGCGGCTCTGTTCATGTTGAACATAGCCGTACGGTTGGAAAATGCAAAGTAGAGAAAAATGCATAGAAAAGACAATGCAAACAGGTTTAAGGCCTCTCAGAGTTTACCTTGATGTTGTTTTGATGCTTTAAATGTCTAGAAATGGATTGAAAACATCGAATTTGCCTTGAATACTCAACCGGTTGGAAACCAAAATCAGATCCGAAACAACCCAAAACAAATCCGAAATGATCCTGAATCAAAGATAAAAGGTCAAAGAACTTACTGATGTTTTAGGATTGATTTTACGTCTTAACCCTTTGTTTTGGATCACCCTCCTTAGCTTTGGTGTCTCAGTTCTCTCTTCTCTTTTCCCTCTGTTTCTTTTCTTTGTTTCTTGGAAATTTAGTTTTCTCCGTAAGATTGAAAATGCCCCTTGATTTGATTTTACTTTTTTTTTATACTTTCCATCATCATCATAACAAACAATTAATGAGCCGCCTGACTTCCTAATTTCATGTCCAACTTTCTCTTTTGTTGAGCTAAGTTGCTTTGCTTTGTAGAGCAACTTAGCTCACCCACTAGAGTTGCTCGGGTCTAGTTTTTAGTAGAGCCGTACGGCTCTAGTCTAGAGCCACCCGGCTCTAACATAAAAGCTAGAGCCGGCCCAAAATTCTTAAAAATCTGACGCTCACCCTAAACCTTAAAAATCACTCGGGAGACCTTCTCAGGGGTTTCAGATCAAGGATAGCTTGGTTTTTAGGATGTTTAAGATACTTTGGGTGACATTCCGGTCATTTTCAAGTCCGATTCGAGTCCATCTACTTCACAGGTAATACAGGAATTCTCATCATAAAGGTCGGGAAAACTCGGTGCTTACAGCTGCCCCTCACGTGATTAAATTCAATACCCGATACCCAGTCTGGGTTACTTGAGGGGAATTTGAGAAGACGAATTGAAGTGCCATAAGTGAAAGGAAAGAAAGACAGACCTGAGTTGCAACTGATCTGGGCCTAGCATCGGGTTTAGGTTACCCGCGACAGATCTGCTGAAGTTTAAGGTTGAAGCAAATCTGAGCCTGACATCAGGTTTAGATTACCAGTGGCGGATCTCCTGAAGTTGAGATGGAAGCAAATCTGGGCCTGACACTGGATTTAGGTTACCCGTGGTGGATTTGCTGGATTTCTGAAGAGAAGTCGATCTGAGCCTGTCACCGGGTTTATGTTACCCACGGCGGATCTGCTGGATTTCTAAGGAGAAGCTGATCTGAGCCTGTCACTGGGTTTATGTTACCCACAGCAGATCTGCTGAAGTTGAGATGGAAGCAAATCTAGGCCTAGCACCGGGTTTAGGTTACCCGCGACAGACTTGCTGAAGTTTGAGGTTGGAAGCAAATCTGGGCCTGACACCGGGTTTACGTTACCTGTGATGGACTTGTTGAAGTTTTTGAGGAGAAGCTGATCTTAGCTTGTCACCGGGTTTATGTTAGCTGTGGTCGATCTCTCAAAGTTTGAGGTGGAAGCAAATCCAAGTCTAACACCGGGTTTAGGTTACCCGCGATGGACTTGCTGGGTTTGAGATGGAGGAAAATCTGGGCCTGACACTAGGTTTAGGTTACCCGCGGTAGATCTGCTAGATTTATAAGGTTGTGTTGGTGATGCGTATTTATTCCTTGATTGATAATTTTTGAACAAAAATTTTTTCCCCTTCGATCAAGAATAAATACGGCCTGATTGCCCTGCTCCTGGATACCTGCACTTAGGTTGGTCGTGATGCATGTATGCATGTGTATATGCATGTTTGAATGCTTATGTGTGCATGTTGCAATGTATGCATATGTGAATGGACTCTGGGAGATGCATTCCCCACTATTCGTCTGGCCTTGAAATGTTACGCTCTTGCTGGGGATATCGGGTTGTGCCCCTGGCTAGAGAAAGCGCATCACACCTACGATTGATCTAGTTGGAGAGTATATTCTTTATGTGATGTGGCTCTTGCACTTCTATTAGGGATATGCGGGGATATGCAATGGCTGTTAAGGAAGTCCGATGACTATTGGGGAGAAAGTGGTCATGTTCTTTGTGGTGGTTCTGTTGGGGATAGTGCAGAGGATCTCGCTGGAGAATAATGGAAGAGTTTCTACTGGGGAATAGTGGAAGGGTTCCACTTTTCTACCCCTAGGAATGGTGAATCTGGAAGTGCTTTAAATTTTGCTTAAACTGCCTAATATGGGTTTTCAGGTCAGCGAGCTACTTTAACTTTTACCTAAGGCACCTTTTCAGTTTTCACCTTAGTGAGCTCCCCTTTTTTTTTTTTGGTCCTGTGATATTTGGATTTGGATTTGCTTCAAAATTTCTAGTCACCTCAAGAAATGATGAGTTAGATTTGGAGGATAAGGCAAGATTACATATTCCATGCATGTAACACATTTTCTTTGTCAAAGCAATGCGAGTCTTTTAACCAATTAAATGCAAAGTGCTTTCTTTAAATGGATGTTTAGGCGAGATAACTTTGTTTATGCATTCTGATATGACCATGCAAACATATTTAAAGAAAACATCACACTTTATTGATGAAATTAACATGAATACATTTGAAATGATTGGTTCCCAAAATGGTATACACTCCACACAGAAACCAAGATCCGTCACCAGCCGTCCCTTACGGATTTTTCGACTGATCATTTTCTCTCATGTCCTGATTTTTGCCTAAGCCGCCCTTTTCGAGTTTTCAACATAGCAAACTTTTTTTTTTCTTTTACACATAGTGAGGCTTCAGGCGGTCTTGGTTGACAGGGTTTGAGAATTCATTGCCATCCATGTCTGTGATGCTTACAGTACCCTTTGATAGCACCTTCTTCACAACATAGGGGCCTTCCCAATTCGGTCTGAATTTCCCTCGAGCGTCCACATTTGTAGGCCTTAACTGTTTCAGAACCAGATCCATGACTTTCAACTATTGTTTGGGATACTCACTTTCTGATTGTAAGCCCTAGCCATTCTACGTTGATACATCTGTAAGTGATCTAGTGCTTTCAATCGCTTTTCATCTAATGCAGCCAACCGCTTGTATCTAGCCTGAACCCATCCTGTTTCTAGTAGCTGAGCTTCTAGGGCTATTCTGAGTGACTTGAGTTTCATTTCTACTAGCAACAGTGCTTCCATTCCATACACCAAGGCTGGGTGGTGTTCTGACACTGGTCCTATAACCCCAAAGAGCATATGGTAATTTATCGGCCCAGTCTTTGTAGGTGGTTACCATTTTTGACAAGATCTTCTTAATTGACTTGTTAGCCGCCTCCACTGTGCCATTAGCCTGTGGTCTATATGGAGAAGACTTATAGAATCATCATAAGCCCTAATCACATAAGCTCTAATCACAGTGGAGGACTTTTTCAAACTATTTTCGTTCAGACCCGGGACTGGCAGCATCTTCAGTAGACATATATTCAGGGCAGATCCATCGTCCACAATCACGCATGGCATAACTCAGTCTAGGAGGTTAACCTTGACATAAAGGGCTTTATTGTGAGCTCTCCCCTTATGTGGCAAATCTTTTTCAGAAAATACAAACTCAGGGGACCCTATATGAATCTTGTCCAATAAGCAACACATGGCCTCTAGAGATGCCAGTGGAGAAACTTCGATTTCAGACAGCTTTTTGACCAGTGCTGCCCTATGTTCTTTGGAAGTCAGCAATAAGTGCCACAGACTGGCCTGAGCTGGGGTCTTTTTCAATTAAGAAATAACCAGGTCTTCCTTTTCTACTTCTTTCAACACTGACATACTACCTGACCTGGTCATTGGAACCTTGTCACTCTGTTGAACCACCGGCTGGTAAACCCTAACTCCTTGTTACATTCTGTACTTTGGGAACTTTTGATTCCCCAACAACTTGTAGCTTGACCATCTCACTACTGCCATATTCTTCATATTCATCTTCTAAATCCAGATTATCTAGACTCATAGGCTTCACTTCCTTCTGCTCTGTCAACTTCTCACAATTAGACTTTGCCCTAGCTCCACTAGCCATTACAGACTGTATGGTGGGATTTGTCTACAGAACTTGTGCAAAAATGAAGTTGTCTGGCAGGCCCGACTACACCATATTGACCTACCTTTCGAATGCTGGCAAAGGGTTAGTCTTAGTACTGGGCTTGGCAGGCTCCTGCAACTTCCCTTCGTCGATCAACTTCTGTATGGCATCATTCAGCGTGTGACAATTGTTGGTTCTATGTCCCACCATGACATGGTAGGTACAGAAATTGTCTTTGTCTTCCTCCGCTGGTTTCTCAAAAGGCCTACAAGAGCTTAACCGGCTACCATTCCTGTACTTGGCAAAGATCTTAGCAAGGAGAAAGCCCATGGAGATATACCTTGGCCTTCTGAATTTCTATTCAGGTTTCCTCACTACTAAGACACAACAGCAACCCCTGCTTGCTTTTTCTCTGAAAATTGTCCACTTTTACTTGCAGAACTAGACCCAGACCCACTGCTTGACCCGGTCATAGTAGTTGACTGATACCCTAAAGTACCCGGAGCCTCTGCCACCCTTTTGGTTCGCTGCCTTTCCTCGTCTCTCTCAATTTTCATAGCTATGTTATATACTTCACTGAGCTTACTGAAAGAGTGGAATTTCATGTTGTTTCGGAAGATGTCCCTACTCCCGTCAATCAACTTTTGAATCAGTTCATCTTCATCGGGGCGGTTCTTCAGTAGGATCATTTTGTTCATCCATCTCTGATAATAAGCATCAAAGGGTTCATTCTGCCATTGCTTAACCTTTTCCAGGTCATCCAGCTTCACCTGGATCTTGGTGTTGAAGTTGTAGTATTTGATGAAGGATGCTGACAAGGCCTCCTAGTCTGACTGCATATCTTTAGACAAAGAGTTATCCAGCTCAGTGCACCACCCTCAAGTGTGGTCAGGAACAAGTTGATCAATTACTGCTTAGTGGCACCTGCCGTCAACATGACCCGTGCATATAGGTTCACATAGGCCTCCGACAAACCAATCCCCTTGTAGGAAGGGACTTTTGGCACTTGAAACCCAATGGGGAAGGTCTCAGTGCCCTTGTTGATCATTGCATCTACATTCACCCCTCTCTTGGAGCCCAGGTTGATGTTGGCCCATTTCTTCAGTTCTGCCACCACCTCGTCTAACTCTGAATACTTAGCCTTCATTTTCTTTTCCATGGCTAACTCAATCTCTTGCAGCTTTTCTACACTGGTTGAGACATCAACCCCGTACTGAGAAGACTCATCCACCTTTTCCTTCCCGGGCCTCCTCATCCCGATTTCCCCGCTCTCTCTCACAATAGCCCGCATCTCTTCTTTCAGCATGTCATAGAAATCCTGAGATCTCAGGAAATCCTTCAGGGCATCAGCAAGACTTGGTGTTTGATTGGCCATTTCCACTTCCTCTCCAGAATCAGAATCACTGTTAGTTTCTACTATTCTCTATTCCCCAACAGCCCTCAAAGCCTGAGACCTTATCCTTGGTCGATCCAGCTTACTCTGTGAACTATCTTTACAGAGCTTTGGTCTTTTCTAATCTCACTTGTGTATGGTCCTACATCATAAGTGAAGAGTTAGGGATGGTAAATGAATGACGTGGTGTCATGGAGAATGATGATTGAATGATGCTTCATGAATGGAAATGAAAATAAGGATGATCTTTGCATGTTTGAATTTCCTTTGTTTGGGATGTTCCAAGAGTGCCTAATGCTATGCAAAACAATGTAAAAATGTCTCATGGGAGTCACCGCACGAATAGAGGTTTGGCGCCTTTAGGACACCTAGTGAATTGTAGTGAGATGGCCGCGTGTGTGCCGACACACAAGCAGAGTTTTGACGCTTTGTAGGTCAATGATATGAAATGAAGTGTTTGCATAGGGGCCATCCCATGGACAAAGTTTTAATGCCTGTAAGGCAAGTGATATGAAATGATGTTACAGGAAAGTCACGTGCAATTCGAGACACGGACAAAAGTTCGATGTTAGTGGAACACCTCACATGATTTGATAATGTCATGAAATGCCCCTATACATGTACTAATCTGGTACTCAGGGAGTACCTCAAATGATTTCACGATGTTATGAAATGGTCCGATGTGAATCGTAATGCGTGAACAAGACTTGGTGTCACCAGGACACTTAAGATGAATGAATGTGATGTCATGTGATGACATCATGTGAACTATCACATGGAAATAAATCTAGGACCATTGTGGTCTTCTATTGAATGATATGATATTTGTGAAATGGCCAAGTACAATCCTATGCACGAGCAGAATACGGGTAGTTTTGGGGTACCCGATATGTTACGGAATGAAATGATCATGAAGGGCACACTTGGAATCATCCTTCATTAGGTGAGATGAAATGATATGGATGTGCATGTCACGCAAAAGTGCAAGTGGCTGCACAAAAATGTGGTTAAAATGCATGACAGACAAAATGATGTCATGTATGCTTCATGGAAATGTTGCACGCGAGATGTAAATGGCATACAAATAAAAATGTCATGGCTGCACGAAGATGTGATTAGTGTTACGCATATGTCAATACTCAAAAATGGCAGCTTAAAGATGTGATTAGAATGGTATACGAAAGCTTATGCATGTTTGATGCTTTGTAAAAAGTTAAATAGAAAACACCACGAGATAAACGTTAGCATAGGCAAAAATATGCACTCCCTTCCGGCCTTATTTCTCCTTTCGATTGGTCTTGCATTCATCCTAGGTGTTGGGTCTCTTTGGCATCAACAGGGAATACCAAAGGCACTCACTGTTCATTTTGAATTTAAGCTTTGGTAATCCTAGGGGAAGTTTCTAAGCCATTACATGTTGGTCAAAGTCAAAAACCAAGAGTCGTATAGGTTCCCATAGCGAATATACACTCCTCACCGTAGAACATGATGTAAGGGTCATGCGGTGCTATGAGTGGTTTACCCCATCAGGTATCTCCAATCCTGGCAGAAGAGGTAGTCCACCTTCTTGGGTAAATTGGGGCTGATCAGTGCATTGGAGGGATTGAGAAGAAGAAAATGTCATGATATGCAAGGTGCAAATAAATATGGTAATATGAACTAGTGAAGTTACTGCAAGCGAGGTTTTATTTAGGTAGTTGCCTAAGTGCCTTAAGTTTTTATGAGAACTTTTTAAGAAACCATTCCCCAGCAGAGTCGCCACTATAAGCGTACGACCTTTTTTGTAAAACAGAACGGCATGCGGGGAACTGAGCCGGGGAAAATTGTTTTCATTCGTTTTTTATTTTGGTGGAAAACTAGTTTTGTTTATCTTGAGTTAGGAAAACCATTGATTTGATTTGGAAGTTCCTTTGTAGAAAACATTTTCTCATTTTTAACTTAAAGACCTTGAAACTTAAATTCCAAGATCAGTGACAGAGTCGCCACCTGGATCAGCTCATCTGGGAAATTCCGGTAAAGCTCCCTACCGAGGGCAGACTACTGTACCTAATCCAGAGATTTAGGATTCGAGCAAGTGACTTACTTAACCTCTAGCTTGCTCTCACTTTATAATTTATATTACCATATTTAATTCGCTTTATTATCTTTCTCTATCCCATTTTGTTTATTTTAATCAGCCGATGCTAAACAAAATGAAGAAATTCGAGAAAAATAAAGCATACATCCAAAATATACAAGGAAATAGTAGAGGCTGATTATACAACCCAATCGAATAATAGATAAAAACCTCATATTACAATTGCCTAAGTACACGAGGATGAAAAATTACAACCGCCTAAAAATACACTAAATCTATCAATTACTTAAAAAAATGAAATAAAGAAAGATAAATGCTGCAAAACAGACGGTTGGCACAGTTTATATTGCACACACAGATAGGACTCAAATAGGACGGAATTGGGAATTTAGGAAACAGGGGCATACACTTAGGGGCTAACCGGGTCGACCCGACCGGTCGAACTGGTTAGACCCTGTAATCGATAATGCTTCCACTCATGAACGGGACCCCTAGATCCTGGGATATCTGGCCCGCTAAAAGTTGGAAGATGCACGTAAAATGAGCCAAATTGTTTTTAAAATTGGTTTTTCATCCACAAAATCTACATGGTGTTTCAATAAAATGTTTTCCAAGTCTAATCGAGTAGTCATCCGGACTTCTCGGTTATCCCCCCATTTATGATCCTGTTTCCCAAAATACTCCTATTATGTCCTATATGAGTCCTTAGTGTGTTTTATTTATTTGTGCTAACCGTATTTGGATGCAGCTTTTATTTTTCTTTATTTTTTATTATTAGATGTATTTTATAGATTATCTTGTGTATCTAGGCGATTGTACTTTTAGATTATCGTGTATTATAGGCGGTTGTATATGGTGAGGATGAGAGTTTTCTTTTTTCTGGGTTGTATAATTTGGCCTCTACTTTACTTTTCCCGCTCTTTTACTTTTCTGCACTTTATTTTGGATTTATATTTATGTCATGTGTATGAGCATTAACTAAAAATAAAAAGAAGATAAAATAAGTAAAACTAAGTGGATGTTATATATATTATGAAATAATAATTGAAAATAAGTGAGGATTAGTAGATGTGTTGCCTGAACCTTGAGTCTCTGGATTAGGTACCGCTTCTACACTTGGTAGGGAGCCGTACCAGAATTTCCCGGATGAGCTGATTCGGTGGCGACTCTGTATCTAATCTCGAAATTTAGGTTTCGTGATCTTTAAGTTTAAATTGGGATTTTCTAAAAACCTATTTTCCAAAATTCAGACTTACAATTAAGTTTTCTACAAAAGGGTTTCTCCAATAAAATGAAAGGCTTTCTTAAAGAAGATTAAAGCCTATTTTTCAAAACCACAAACACTCACACTTTGAAAGAAAATCATCGGTTCCCGCTTCACCGCACGTTCTATAAAAATGTTGTCCGCTCACAATGGGACTTTCCGAGGATTAATGGTTTCTTTAAAAAGTTTTTTGTAAAAACTTAAGGAACTTAGGCAACTATTGAAGTACATCCTCACTTGAAGTCAATTATTAATTCATAACCCGATATCTCATCCACAACCGCATAGCATGACATTTTCTCTTCTTTAATCCCTCCAACACATGATTAAGCCCGGTTTATCTCCAAAGACGATCTACTTCTTCCGCTAGGACTGGAGGCACCAGAGGAGGTAAACCACTCAGAGCCTCGTATGAACCCCTTCGTTTGGACCCTTGAGTGGGGGGAAGTGAGGAGAATATTTTCGCTATGGGAACATGTACAACCCTTGGTTTGACTCATACCTTAATTTAATGGCCTAGCAACTTCCCCTTAGGGTTACCAAAACATATATCTGAAAATGGACATTGAGAGAACACCTTTGGTATCCCCGGTTGATGCCAAAGAGACCCAACACCAAGGAAGAATGCGAGACCAATCGAATGGAGGAATAAGGTTGAAAGGGTGAGCACATTGTTGCATGTGCTAACGTTTGCTCTATGGTTGTTTCATTTTGACCTTTACATGCAACATCAAACACGCATCATCCGTGTGCCATTTTCTAACCACATTTTTATGCAGCCATTCGCAAGCATCATCATACATGTGGTATTATGCTAACCATATTCTTTGTGCAGCCATAACATCTTACTCGTGTGTCATATACATCTTGTGTGCTTGCATTTCATAAAGCATACATGACATCATCACGTGTGTCATGCACCCTAACCATGTTTTTGTGTAGCCATTTGCATTCTGCATGACATGGGCATTCATATCATCTCATCCCATCTAAAATGAAGCATGTTTTAAGTATGCCCCTCACGACATTTCATTTTATGAAATATCGGGAGTCCCTAAGATTACCCGTGTTCGCCTATGCACCGGATTGCACTTGGCCATTTCATCACATCATTGCACCATTAGAGGACCACAACAATCTTAGGCCTGTATTTGTGTGGTAGATCATGCAACACCATCACATGATATCATGTCCATTCAGCATGGTGTCATGGCGACACTAAAGTCTTGTTTGTGTGTCACGATCCACATCGGATTGTTTCATAACATTGATGACCCATTTGAGGTACTCCACGAGTGCCAAACTAGAATTCATATTAAGATGTTTAATAACATATTTAATCATGCAAGGTGTTCCACAAAAACCCAAATGATGTCCGTGTCTTGAGTTACACGCGATTTGTTGGTGACAACACTTCATCCAAGATGCCATAAAAGTATCGAACCTTTGTCTATGGAATGGCTCCCATATGACCATCACATATCGTTTCATTGACCCATAAAGTGGCGAACCTCTGTCAATGTGTCGGTACACACGTGACCATTTCACGACATTCGCTAGGTGCCCCGAAGGCGCCGAATTTCTGTCCGTGTGCTGGCCCACATGTGACATTTTTGCATTGTCTTTTGCATGGCATGGGGTATGCTTGGAACATTCAAAACAAAAGAAATAAAATACAAAAGTCATTTTCATCATCGTCTACATCTATAAAGCATCATCCGATCATGAACATGAACAAACCATACACGCCATTTAGTGTGTTGAGTCTAGGTCCATGACATCCGTCCAAGCTTCTAACCTTATGTTGAATGTGCAGTTTGGAGTCGCACCTCGAGACGGTTAGTTTGTGTTGGATCAGAGCCAAACCGGCCAGTTCAGTCAGTTCAATCAGAGCCTGTCACCATGGAGGGAATCAGCTTTAGGTCAAATTCAGATCAGGAGGTCAAAATTCAGTTGCCCACTGTACTAGTTGTGAGCAGACAACCTTTTTCGAAAGAAATTGGATGCTATGAAGCGAACCAAGGAAAATGTTTTCGTTATGTTTTGATTTTAGAAAACGGGTTTTGTTTATCTTGAGTTAGGAAAACCATTGATTTGATTTGAAAATTCCTTTGTAGAAAACATTTTCCCGTTTTAACTTAAAGACCTCGAAGCTTAAATCCTGAGATCAGTAATAGAGTTGCCACCCGGATCAGCTCATCCGAGAATTCCGGTATAGCTCCCTACTGAGGGTAGACTACCGTACCTAATCCAAAGATTTAGGGTTCGGGCAAATGACTTATTTAACCTCTAGCTTACTTTCACTTTACATTTTATAGTACCATATCTTATTCACTTTATTATCTTTCTCTAACCCCAATTTGTTTATTTTTAGTCAGCCGATGTTAAAGCAAAATGCAGAAAATAAATCACAGGAAAATAAAGCATTCATCCAAAATATACAAAAAAATAATAGAGGTCGATTATACAACCCAATCGAATAAAAGATAAAAACCCTCGTCCTCACATTACAATCGCCTAAGTACACGAGGATCTAAAAAGTTTTCAACCGCCTAATTTACATGATAATAATCTATTAATTACAATTAAAATGATAAAAATAAAAATAAATGCTAAAGATAAATTGATTAGCATAGTTTATATTGTACACAGAGATAGGACTCAAATAAGACAGAATTGGGAATTTAGGAAACAGGAGCATGCATTTATGGGGCAACCGGGTCGACCCGACTAGTCAGACCGGTTAGACCTGGAAATCGGTTTTGAAACACCCTGTAATTTTTTGTGCTGGAAAATCCTTTTTTTGGAAAACATTTGGCTCGGTTACATACGAATTTCCATTTTTATGGGTCTGTTATCCCGGAATCCATGGTTCCGTTCGTGCGGGTTCCTAAATTCAACATCTATCTAGGGTCCAAAATGCAATAAACACACCAAAAACATTTGTAAAAAATACTATTTTGTAATATTTTCCAGGGATTTTATAAGGTTCGGGGGTCAGCTAATGCTGGACTACAGATCCGATTCGGATAAAATAACCCCAAAACTTAGAAAATAAAACCACAGGAAAATCAAATAGCCTAATATCCGTATGTGCAGAAATCCAAAAACCAAAATTTTATAACATAAGGATGGATTTGGGCTGAAAATGATCACAGTAGAATGCACAAAATGGAAAACAGAGTGTTCTCGGTCGATTAGGACGATTCAGAAATCTGTCCCTGAAGAACAGAGTCGGCCGGCTCTGGTACTAGAGCCGGCCGGCTCTGTTCATCATGACCATAGTCGTACGGCTGTGTTCATGAGGAACATAGCCGTACGGCTCTATTTGGGCAATCCGATTTCGAAAGTTGCAAAAACGAAGAAAACGCATAGAAAAGACATTGCAAATAGGTTTAAGGCCTCTCAGAGTTTACCTTGATGTTGTTTTGGTGCTTTGAACGTCAAGAAATGGATTGAAAGCTTGGAATATTTCCTGGGAACTCAACCGGCTGAAAACCGCAACAATCCGAAACAACCCAAAAAGAAGAAGTGATCCCAAACCAATATGCACAGGTTAAGCAACCTGTGTTTGATGTTTTAGGATTGATTTTTAAGTTTTAGTCTTTGGGTTTTTAGGGCCTTCCTTTCTCGGCTTCTTTCTCTCTTTTTCTTCTCTGTCTCTTTTTTTCTTCTGTGTCTTTGGAAAGTGTTTTTTTTTCTCTGCCCAAGACTACCTCCTTCCCCTTCTGATTTGATTTTTCTTTTCTTTTATACCCTCCCCTTCTCATCATTTCAAACATTAAATGGCCGTCTGACTTTCTCTGGTTTTGCCCACATATCCTTTCTGCTGAGCCAAGTTTCTCTGCTTTGCAGAGCAACTTGGATCACCCACTAGAGCCGTACGGCACTATTCTAGAGTCGCCCGGCTCCAGCTTAAAAGCTAGAGCCATGTGGCTTTAGCAGGAGCCGAGGCAAAATTTTGAAAATCGGACGCGCCCCCTAAACTCTAGAAACCGCTTGGGAGACCTCTTCGGGGATTTCGGATTGCGGATAGCTTGGTTTTCAGAACGTTTGAGAAACTTCAGTCAACATTTCGGTGTTTTCAAGTCTATTTCTTATCCGTTCGTTCAACAGGTAACACAAGAATTCTCATCATGGAGGTCGGGAAAACCCGGCGCTTATAGCAGCCCCTCACGTGATCAAATTCAATACCCGATACCCGATTAGGGTTACTTGAGGGGAATTTGAGAATGCGAATTAAAGCGCCATAAGCAAAAGGAAAGGAAGACATACCTGAGTTGCAGCTGATCTGGGCCTGACATCGGGTTTAGGTTACCCGCATTGGATCCACCGAATTTTGAGGTGGAAGCAAATCTGAGCCTGACACTAGGTTTAGGTTACCCGTGACGGATCTACTGGAGATTGGGGTGGAAGCAAATCTGAGCCTGACGCTGGGTTTAGGTTACCCGAGGTGGATCTGCTGGGGATTTGGATTGGTTCCAAGGATCTAGGATCTTGCTTGAATTGGTTTTCAAGGACCCAAAATTTGGCTTGAACGGTTCTCAAGGATTGGGAATCTTGCTTGAAGATGCTTTAAGAATTTGAAATCTGGCTTGGATAGGTTTTTAAGGATTAAGAATCTTGCTTGAAGGAGTTTCAAGGATTCGAAATCTAGCTTGGAGAGGTTTTAAAGGATTGGGAATCATGCTTGAAGGAGTTTCAAGGATTCGAAATCTAGCTTGGAGAGGGGTTTATCAAGGATTAAGAATCTTGCTTGAAGGAGTTTTAAGAATTCAAAATCTAGATTGGATAGGTTTTCAAGGATTAAGAATCTTGCTTGATGGAGTTTCAAGGATTCGAAATCTAGCTTCGAGAGGTTTTCAAGGATTAAGAATCTTGCTTGAAGGAGTTTCAAGGATTCAAAATCTGGCTTGGAGAGGTTTTCAAGGATTAAGAATCTTGCTTGAAGGAGTTTCAATGATTCAAAATCTGGCTTGGAGAGGTTTTCAAGCTTATGAATCTTGCTTGAAGGAGTTTTAAGGATTCAAAATCTAGCTTGAGTGGTGGGTCTTTAGGAGTGATAATTTTGAAATCAGGTTGAGAATAAGTATCTATTCCTTGATCGACAATTTTGGAAACAAAAATTTTTGCCCCTTAGATCAAGAATAAATATGACTTGATTACTTTGCCCTGGGAACTCAAGATGTTGAGACTTGAGTCGGTGCGGCTTTAACTTGTCTCTTGAGACCTAGTGGACGCCTCGGTGTTGGACTATTTTCTGCGTCGAGAGCGATCCTAGCTCAGAACGACATGTGTGCATATGTTTTGAATGCTTGCATATGCATGTTACAATATGTGCATGTGCGAATGATACTGGGAAATGCATTTCTCGCTATTCGTTGAGTCTTGAAATGCTATGCTCCTGCTGGGGAGATCGAGTCACGCCTCTGGCTAGGGAAAGCACATCACGCCTGCAACTGATCTAGCTGGAGTATGTGGGGACATGTAATGGCTGTTAAGGAAGTCCGATGACAGTTGGAGAGAAAGTGGTGGCATTCTTTGTGATGGTTCTATTGGGGAATAATACAGAGAATCCTACTAGAGAATGTAGAAGAGCTTCTGCTGGTGAGTGGTAGAAGGATTCCACTTTTCTGCCCCTAGGAATGGTGAATCTGCTAAAAAATTTGCCTGAACTGCCCGATGTGGGTTTTCAACTTAGCAAGCTGCTCTAACTTTTGCCTGAGGTGCCTTTTTGGTTTTCACCTTAGCAAGCCCTCTTTTGTTATTTTTTTTTTTTTTTTTTTTTTGTAGGTGCTCTAACTTTTGCCTAAATTGCCTAATGTAGGTTTTCATCTTAGCGAGCCGCTCTAACTTTTGCCTGAGGCACCTTTTCGGTTTTCACCTCAGCGAGCCCCCCCCCCCTTTTTTTAGTGCGACGCATGTAAGTGAAAGATGTGCACAACCATGTATGATGCATGATATGAATTCGATTTCAAGTAGAATTGGGACATTTAAATGAAGAGATCAAGGCATTCATTCATTCATTCATTGATAATGCTTTAGCATAATGCACATCATAGATGAAATGAGATTAAGAACGGAATCAGCAATGGTATCCGTCTTGACCGAATTCACGACTGCCACCAACTGGTCCTTGCAGATTTTCGACCTGGTGATGCTCACCTCACCATCTTGACTTTTGCTTGGACCGCCTTTTCAGTTTTCAATGCACAGGACTTCTTTTTTATAGCCCGTCCGGGTTGATGGGCTCGACAGCTTGGCCTCTTTTTTCCCTGGTAGAACCATTTCCACCTTGAAGGTCAATGACTACAGCGCTTCCCTGATGAGTGCTTTGATGCCAGTCTAGTGTCTTTGCAAGGCGAATAATGTCATGCCAATCCCTTTTGATAGAATTCCTTTGATAGATCTGTTGGCTGCTCCCGTCACCCACCGATCTGTGGATGATGTAGAGTTGACGATCAATGCTCCAACCCTTTATTCTGGGACACATGCACCATTGCCCCTTGAAACCATAGTCTCTTCTAGGTTGTGATGGAACACAGAATTCTGTATCGTGCATATGTATTCTTCTTCATAAATTTGGGTGCTTTTTTTTTTAGGCTGTGACATCATGGTCGACTCTATTTTCATCCACTTTGGGTGGTTGACAGTCATGGCTGTGAACTGATGTCTGTTTGCTGTGAATAATCTTGTTTTTCTAGCGATGTCAGCTTCTCCTGTTGTGGTTTCCCCTCTTCGTCTGATCTGGGTCTGTGGAGTTTCTGTTAAGCTGATTTCGCCCTCAAATCCTTTGGAGTCTGACATTTGGTAACTTCTCTGTCGATCCCCAGTCATGCCGTGATAGGATCGGGAAAGGCTTGTTATGCGCTTTTGGATACTTTTAATTTCTCTTTTTTTTCTTATCAGGCATGAGATCTTTCAAGATGGATACCATTTTTGGGTCATCATCTATCTTTAAATTCATTTCATGTAATGATGTGTCATATATGCTAAAGACATTAAATGAATGCTTGTATGCATGCACAGTGTTCCATCTAGAAAAATATCGCACAAATAGTTGAAACCAAATTGCATTAAATTAAATTCCTTGTAGGCCGAATTGTTCATAAAATAGGAAAGAAACAGATACATCAAAATAGTTGTCATCCTCCACATGCAGAGGGTCTTCTTTTGCTGCCGCGTCATCTCCTTAATAGCTTAAACACGCAGATCAGTTAAAGCTGGGTAAGGAGTTGTTTTGGACACTAGGCTTTAAAGGTGGTTCTATAATCTTTCCTTCAGCAATCGACTGTAGGATAGCTCTTAGTAACTGCATGCAATCATTCATGTGGTGCCCCAATGTCACATGATAGGAATAGAACTTGCCCCTTGTCTGTCTCAGCCGGCTTTTCGAATGGCTTCAAGGAATTCAAGAGACCGCCGTTCCTGCATTTCATAAAAATCTTGGCCAAAGAAAGAGTCTAAGGGGATAGGCCTCGATTTTGTACATTTCCATCTTGGCTGCCCCGCAGCTGGGACACTACGGTGATTATAGCTGGCTTGTCTTCTGAGAGTTGCCACTTTTGTCCATAAGGTCGGAACTAGATCCGCTGCCTGATCTAGTTGCAGTAGTCGACCGATACCCGGCACTATATCCGGAGCCTCTGTTGCCCCTGTGGCTTGCTGCCTTTTCCTCTTCATCCCTTTCAATTTTCAAGGCCATGCTATACACTTAACTGAGCTCACTAAAGGAGTGGAATTTCATGTTGTTTCTAAAGATGTCCCTACTGCCATCAATCAACTTCTGAATTAGCTCATCCTCGTCGGGGCGGTTCCTCAGTAGAATCATTTTGTTCATCCACCTCTGGTAGTAAGCATCAAAGGACTCATCCTGCTGTTGCTTAACCCTTTCCAGATTGTACAGATTCACCTGAATCTTTGTGTTGAAGCTATAGTATTTCATGAAGGATGCTGATAAGGCCTCCCAATCTGACTGCACATCTTCGGATAAACAATTATACCAGCTCAGTGCGCCTCCCTCGAGTGTGGTCAGGAAGAAATTAATGAGCTGCTACTTGGTTGTGTCTGCCGTCAGCATGATTCTGACATAAAGGTTCACATGGGCCTTCGGTGAGCCAATCCCCTTGTAGGAAGGGACTTTAGGCACTTGAAACCCAATGGGGAAGGTCTTAATGCCCTTGTTGATCATTGCATTGACATTTACTCCTCTCTTGGAGCCCAGGCTGATGTTGGCCCCTTTCTTCAACTCAGCGACTACTTCATCCAACTCAGAGTACTTTGCCTTCATCTTCTTTTCCATAGGTGCCTCCATCTCTTGCAGCTTCTCTACACTGGCTGAGACATCTGCCCAAATTGAGAAGACTCATCTACCTTTTCCTTCCCAGGTCTACTGGTCCCGATTTCCCCAGCTTCTCTTACAACAGCCCGTATCTCTTCTTTTAGCATGTCATGGAAATCCTAGGATCTCAGGAAATCCTTCAGGGTATCAGCAAGACTTGGTGTTTGATTGGCCATCTCCACTTCCTCTCCGAAATCAGAATCACTGCTTGTTTCTACTGCTCTCTGTTCCCAAATAGCCCTCAAAGCCTGTGACCTTGTACTTGGTCGATCCAGCTTACTCTATGAACTATCTGTATGGAGCTTTAGCCTTTTCTAATCTCACGTGTCTATGGTCCTACATCATAAGTGGAGAGTTAGGGATGGTAGATGAATGACGTGATGTCATGGAGAATGATGCTTCGATAATGTTTCGTGAATGGAGATGAAAATGAGGATGATCTTTGCATGTTTGAATTTCTTTTGTTTGGGATGTCCCAAGAGTGCCCAATGCTATGCAAAATAATGCGAAAGTGTCTCATGGGAGCCGCTGCAAGGACAGAGGTTCGGCGCCTTTAGGGCCCCTATTGAATTGTAGTGCGATGGCCGCGTGTGTGCTGACACACGATAGAGTTTTGATGCTTTGCAGGTCGATGTCATAAAGTGAAATGGTCGCGTGGGGACCATCCCATGGACAGAGTTTTGATGCTTTTGAAGCAATGTGATATGAAGTTATGTTACAAGAAAGTCGCGTGTAACTGGAGACACGGACAGAGGTTCGGCATTCGTGGAACACCTTGCATGATTTTTTATAATATTATGGAATGCCCCTATATGTGTACTAATCCGTTACTCGAGGAGCACCTTGAATGATTTCACAATGTCATGAAATGGTTCGATGTGAACCATAATTTGAAAACAAGATTTCGGTATCACCAAGACACCTATGTTGAATGAATGTGATGTCATATGATGACATCGTGTGAACTGTCACACGGGAATAAATCTAGGACCATTGTGGTCTTCTATTGAATGACATGGTATTTGTGAAATGGCCGAGTGCAATCTGGTGCATGGGTAGAACACGGGTAGTTTTGGGGTACCTGATATATTATGAGATAGAATGGTTGTGAGGAACCCACTTGGGACATCCTTTATTAGATGAGATGAAATTATATGGGTGTGCATGTCACGCGAAAGTGCAAGTGGCTGCACGAAAATCTGGTTAAAATGCATGACACATGGAATGTCGTCGTGTATGTTTCGTGGAAATGTCGCACACGAGATGTAAATGGCACACGAATAAAATGTCGTGGCTGCACGGAAATGTGATTAGTTTCACACATATGTCGATGTTTGAAAATGGCTGCATAAAGATGTGATTAGAATGACACACAAAAACTATGCATGTTTGATGCTTCGTGAAAAGTCAAATAGAAAACAACACGGAACAAACGTTAGCACATGTAAAAATATGCACTCCCTTCCGACCTTATTTCTCCTTTCGATTGGTCTCGCATTCTTCCTAGGTGTTGGGTCTCTTTGGCATCAACGGGGGATACCAAAGGCGCACGCTCAATGCTTAATTTTGAATTTAAGTTTTGGTTCCCATAGCGAGGACACACTTCCCCACCATAGAACACGATGTAAGGTCATGCTAGGCTATGAGTGGTTTACCCTGTCGGGTGTCTCCAATCCTGGCTGTAGAGGTAGGCCACCTTCTTGGGTAAACCGGGGCTGATTAGTGTGTTGGAGGGGTTGAGAAGGAGAAAATGTCATGATATGCAAGGTGCAAATAAATATGGTAATATGAACTGGTGAAGTGACTACAAGCGAGGTTTTATTTTGGTAGTTGCCTAAGTTCCTTAAATTTTTGAAAAACTTTTTAAGAAACTTTCAGTCCCCATCAGAGTCACCAATATAAGCAGATGACCTTTTTCAAAAGAAATTGGCCGCTATGAAGCGAACCGGGGAAAACATTTTCGTTATGTTTTGATTTTGGAAAACAGGTTTTGTTTATCTTGAGTTAGGAAAACCATTGATTTGATTTGACAATTCCTTTGTAGAAAACATTTCCCCATTTTAACTTAAAGACCTCGAAACTTAAATCCCGAGATCAGTGACAGAGTCGCCACCCGGATCAGCTCATATGGGAATTCCGGTATAGCTCCCTAACGAGGGTAGAGTGTTGTACCTAATCCAGAGATTTAGGGTTCGGGCAAGTGACTTACTTAACCTCTAGCTTACTTTCACTTTACAGTTTATATTACCATATTTAATTCACTTTATTATCTTTCTCTAACCCCAATTTGTTTATTTTTAGTCAGCCGATGCTAAAGCCAAATGCAGAAAATAATTCACAAGAAAATAAAGCATTCATCTAAAATATACAAAAAAATAATAGAGGCCGATTATACAACCCAATCGAATAAAAGATAAAAACCCTCATCCTCACATTACAATCGCCTAAGTATATAAGGATCTAAAAAATTTACAACCGCCTAATTTACACGATAATAATCTATTAATTACAATAAAAATGATAAAAATAAAAATAAATGCTGCAAGACAAATTGGTTAGCACAGTTTATATTGTAGACACAGATAGGACTCAAGTAAGCCAGAATTAGGAATTTAGGAAACAGGAGCATGCATTTATGGGGTAACCGGGTCGACCTGACTGGTCAAACCGATTAGACTTGGAAAATGGTTTTGAAACGTCATGTAATTTTTTGTACTGGAAAATCATTTTTTTGGAAAACATTTGGCTCGGTTATATGAAAATTTCCATTTTTATGGGTATGTTATCTCAAAATCCATGGTTCCGTTCGTGCGGGTTCCTAAATTCAACATCCATCTAGGGTCCAAAATGCAATAAACACACCAAAAACATTTGTGAAAAATACTGTTTTGTTCGTTTTCAATATTTTCCGGTGATTTTATAGGGTTTGGGGGTCTGCTAATGCTGGACTACAGATCCGATTCGGATAAATATAACCCCGAAACTCAGAAAATAAAACCCTAGGAAAATCGAAAACCCTAATATCTGTACGTGCAGAAATCCAAAAACCAAAATTTTATAACATAGGGATGGATTTGGGCCGAAAATGATCACAGCAGAATGCACAAAATGGAAAACGGACTGTTTTCGGCTGATCAGGATGATTCGGAAATCTGTCCCTGAAGAACAGAGCTGGGCGGCTCTGGGTACCATAGTCGGCCTGCTCAATTCATCATGAACAAAGCCGTATGACTGTGTTTATAAGGAACACAGCAGTGCTGCTCTATTCGGGCAATCCAATTCTAAAAGTTGCAAAAACGAAGAAAACGCATAGAAAAGACAATGCAAACAGGTTTAAGGCCTCTTAGGGTTGACCTTGATGTTGTTTTGGTACTTTGAACGTCAAGAAATGGATTGAAAGCTTGGAATCTTTCCTGGGAACTCAACCAACCGAAAACCACAAAAATCCAAAACAACCCAAAAAGAATCCGAAGTGATCCCAAACCAATATGCAAAGGTTTAAGCAACTTGTGTTTGATGTTTTAGGATTGATTTTTAAGTTTTAGTCTTTGTGTTTTTGGGGCCTTCCTTTCTCGGTTTCTTTCTCTCTTTTTCTTCTCTGTCTCTTTTTTTCTTCTGTGTCTTTGGAAAGTTTTTTTTTTCTCTGCTCAAGACAACCTCCTCCCCCCTCTGATTTGATTATTCTTTTCTTTTATACCCTCCCCTTCTCATCATTTCAAACATTAAATGGCCACCTGACTTTCTCTGATTTTGCCCTCATATCCTTTCTGCTGAGCCAAGTTGCTCTATTTTGCAAAGTAACTTGGCTCACCCACTAGAGCCGTACGGCTCTAATTTGTAGAGCCGTGTGGCTTTAGCAAGAGCTGGGGCCAAATTTTAAAAATCAGACGCGCCCCCTAAACCCTAGAAACCGCTCGGGAGACCTCTTCGGGGATTTCAGATTGCGGATAGCTTGGTTTTCAGGATGTTTGAGAAACTCCAGGAAACATTCTAGTGTTTTCAAGTCCAGTTCTTATCCGTTCATTCGATAGGTAACACAGGAATTCTCATTACAGAGGTCGGGAAAACCCGGCACTTACACCAGTTGACAGTCAAATCTTGTTAGAAGAAGCGAACAGAGCAGAGATGGCCTACGGAAATAGTGGAAACTTGCCTTTTAATATTGCTACTTTTATGAGGAGCTTCCTAACCTCAGACGAGTTCAAGGCTACTCTTAGGGAACAAGTGCAGGCCGTGATAGGCGCCCTCCCTATCTAGTCTGTTCCACCGACTCAGAGTTCGGTTGGAAGTGGGGGACAACAGTTTGTCCAAATTACTAATGCTACTGGAGCAAGTCTCCCTGGAGGAAGCAGTGGAGTGATCAACCACAAAGAACCCAATCGTCAGTCCGAAGAGGATGAAGCCTTTGAGAAAGCAAGGGAAGCCTCGATTGAGACGATGCTGGAAAAGCATCTCAATTAGAAATTTTCTGATATTTAAGCCATGCTACCTAAGCTGAAGGAGATGGTGCACTGTAACCCTGTTAAGTATGTCGACCCAACTACTTTAATGGCTGATGGAGGAGAGCCGCTCCCAACTGGTTTTCACATGCCCTATCTTCCTCCTACACTGGGGAAGGCCCGTTGGAAGCCCTTTTGGACAGTTATGTGAGGTTGATGACTAGCATGGGAATTGGGAAAGGTCACCTCTTATACTTGTTTTCGACTACTCTGAGGGGTGCTGCGGTAAAGTGGTATATGAAGATGCCTCTATACACCCGCTCTACTTGGGAGGACCTATCAGAAGCTTTTGTAAAGCAATACGCTTACAATATCCAAGTAGAGACTATCTTTGAAGACCTAGAGAGAACCCGCCAGAAGCCAAATGAGTCCTTCTTGGCTTACTACTGTTGGAAATGCCCTAGTCCCGAGGCATTGGTCCTTGTATTTGTACTATGCATTTATTGGATTTATGTGTTGTACTTATTTGTGTCATTAATAAAGGCATCAATTCATTTATTATATTTATCTTGTGCAGTATAGTAAATGAAGTATCCAATGGACATATCCATATCCATGATGACTAGTGTCATGCACTTAGCAGTAAGACCATGGATAGGGTTAACGATATGACCATAAATAGATCCGTAGTCTGTTCCAGTCATGGGAATGAATGGAACAACAGACTATCATTAACCTGGTTGTATGGCGGTGTCTTACCGGTCATTGGACATGGAATGTCAACCAAGTTAATGGGTACATGCCTGGGTGCATGGTACTGGATAGATCCACTGAACGAGTAATCCACATGGTATGGTATCACAATGGATTCTCGTGTAGTACTTGTATGGATCCTTTGACCTGACCATATGATGGTGTTACATGTGATGTCGCATACTTAGGGGTACGCCTAAAGGGCCTGTAATAGGGTGCCAAGTATGGGTGCTTTCGGGTATGTCACTGAACATGGTAATACTATGGATATGCAGAAGGGATTTGTCACTCAGTAACCAACTGAGAAGATATCACCGGCCTCTTGATGAATGTGACTGATAAGAGTGTGGCCACACCCAAACAAGTTGGTACTTGTTTGTGAGCATCAGTACATTCGGGATCAAGTTAATGTCTGAACACAAAAGAGGGTGATCAATCCATGCCTCTGTGTTGGACACCGATATCAATGACATGGGATGTACAAGTTTAAACTACAGGGTTATGATATCAGTTAGACTGCCATCTCCATCTTAATTGGGGGCTGCAGTGGCTTGCTAGAGCCCAACTGCAGTCTGCGGGCCAAAGGCCCGCTGCCAACATAAAGATGGGCCCACAGGATCGTACACATAGAACGATAGAATGCAGACTTAAGGAATAACATGTATACTTGGAGTATATACCATGGAGGGAGAAGTGTGTATATATTAATTATATTATAAAGATCAATTGGATTGATCATAATAATAAAATTAATATATTCAATTGGCTCTTCATAATTAATTGGATTAATTATGAAATTATTTCCTGGGTGGAAATATTTATATGTATGGGTTTACATATGATTTTATTTTGTGCAGAGTTAATTTTAATTTGATGGATTAAATTAAATTTCAAACCAATTTTAATTTGGATGTAAATAATATATTACTTGGAGTAATATATTAAATACATGGGTATATTAAAATTGGGCTTGAATTAATTTGAACCAAATTAATTAAAATTAGACTGGGCCTGAATTAAAACAAGAAAGCCCGCACAAGATAGAGGGGAGCCAAGATGGGCCAGAATCCCCTAAGGAATTCGGCCAACCCTAGGTATAAATACCTAGGGTTAGAAAAATTCGGCCAACCCTAAGGCTATTAGCTCCTAGCCGAATTCTCTAGCCTCTCCTCTCCTTGGTTTTGTTTTTCCATCGCTAGCACGGGTTGCATTCGCCAAGCGTTTGTGTACGTGAGAGTGGAGGAATTCTAAATTGAGTTCTACAGTCATCATCCGTCTCTGAAAGAGATTTTTCTGGTATGAAATTTTAATCTCTTTCTATTTAATTTTATGTTTTTCAATTTCCACTTCAATTGCTCCTGGGACTGGATTTGAGGAAATCACCGCATTCTTCCGCTTTTATCGGGTGATTTCCGGTGAAAAATCCCAACAGTGGTATCAGAGCGGGCTTTTGATCCGTGGGAATTGATTAATTTGGTTGAATCCCTATTTTGAAATTGGATGTTTTTTTATTGGGATTCATGGTATGGGTTTTTATGATTTTTCCCATGTGTTTTAATACAATAAAAATTAATATTGCATATTGGATTTTGCGGGTTTTGGGTCCGGGGCCCAGTTTTGAAATTTTAATTGGTTTTAAAATTCGTGTGTTTAAATTTATGCAATTTAAATGCGCATGGTTTCTTGGATGAATTTTAATTTCGTTCATGTGACATTAATTTGGAAATTAATGTGGTTAATGGAAATTGGTTCGGGTAATTTTGGCACAATTACTCGGATGGCTAAATTGGACCCATGGTTTCCCAATTCCAGTGGGAGCAGTTGGACTGCCTGGGCTGGAGGCCCAAAGCCCGTTAAGGGTTAGAACCATGGTGGGCCAAAATTGGCGATTTCCAAATAATGGCTTTGACATAATTTAAATGGGCTTAAATCATGCATTTTGACATGCTTTTGAATTGTATGTATTGGATGCATATGTATGGTTGAATGAATGTATGATTGGATGCTATTGGGCCTTTTACGAGTTGGGTTGTATTTTTCTTTTGGGTAAATACGGCCTGCGTGTCGTTTTTCTTTTAATGTAATTTTATTTTATTTAAGTTATATATTATAAAATTTGTAAAAGAAGAAGCCCATGGAGTGGTGAGCCCAAATGGAGGTGCAAGCCTAAATGGAGGTGCAAGCCCAGAAGGAGAAGGAGGAGGCCCACCTAATATGTATTTCTAGTATAGGTTTACTAGAATTATATCAGGATGTAATATAGGCCCATAGCAGTCCATTTTATTTTATTTAATCATTTATATATTCTTTTGCATGTATGAATGTATGTTACATATAGCTCATTCACCCGCTTTATGTATGTAAGCCGTTATAATTGAATCTAATAACCAAATGGAAATTACTAAGTCGCTTAAAAGTGCTTCCCTCATCCAAAACCGAATCGAGGTGGGAATAGGCCAGTTGTAGACCATGCCCTCGCAGGATGCACTGGAGTATTGTCACTTTGTATTGGGTTAGAGTATGGGATACTCTAACAATTGGATGGAGGTTTTGACTTAGCATGGGTAGTAGGATTCTCCTGGCCCTAAGCACAGATGGGTAAGTGCCAACAAGCCCATCAAACCGAGAGTCCCTAGGTTGGGATTGGACGGCGTTCCTACCTAAATAGTTAAGGTGTAGTTGTACCAAACCCTCGTTTGGCTATATCTTAATGAAATATGGATCTCGGCCCATGAGCCCAACAACTCGGTTAAATTAATAACTTGATTCATTATTAATTTTATATGGGATCAACAAAGTAAAGCCCTTTATTAACACTCTAAATGTTTTTCTGTGTAGAAACACCCAAATGGCAAACACTAATACCTTATCACTGCGATCGATTCTTGAGAAGGACAAGCTTTCCGGTCCTAACTTTTTAGACTGGTCTAGGAACTTGAGGATAGTTCTAAGACAAGAGTCGAAAGAGTATGTACTGGAAAGGCCTGTGCCGGCTGCGCCTCAGGGACGTAATCCGACGGCTGCACAGCTAGCGGAATAGGAGGCGCATGTCAAGGACAACCGGGATGTGACGTGCCTTATGTTGGCGTGCATGGTCCCCGAACTGCAAAAGCAGTTTATGGACCATCAAGCCTATGCTATGATAACAACTCTCAATGAGATGTTTCAGGAGCAAGCTCGTCAGGAAAGGTACCTGACCAATAAGGCATTCCACTCTTGTAAGATGGGGGCCGGGACATCTGTGAGTACTCACGTGCTCAAGATGAAGGGCTATTTGGATACTTTGGCCCGTCTCGGATCGCCTATCTCTCAAGAGTTGGCGGTGGACACGATCCTGGCGTCCTTACCGGATTCTTATGATCAGTTCATCCTAAACTATAATATGCAAGGGTTGAACCGTACTGTCAGTGAGCTGCATGGGATGCTTAAGCTTACTGAGCAGTCGATCAAGAAGACTCCACCGGTGCTGTTGGTTAACAAGGGGAACGCTCCTCTTGCTAAGGGTAAGGCCAAGGAAAAGGCCAAGGCCAAGGCCAAGAAGGCCAAAGCTAAGAAGGCCAAGGCCCAACCCAAAGGCCAGCAGAAGGCAGGTCCTGAGGACGTCTGTTTCGGGTGCAGACAGGCAGGCCATTGGAAGAGATCGTGTCCCAAGCTGATGGGAGAGCAGAGAAGGGGCCAAGGTGCGTCCTCTTCAGGTATTTATATTATAGATATTAACCTTACTGTTTCAACATCCTGGGTATTGGATACTGGATGTGGTTCTCACATTTGTTGCAATGTGCAGGGACTTAAGAACAGAAGGTCGCTGGGGTCGGGTGAGGTGGACTTATGGGTCGGGAATGGAGCAAGGGTTGCTGCCATAGAGATCGGCGAATACCACCTATTGATGCCCAGCGGATTGGTTTTAATTTTGGAACATTGTTACTTTGTACCTGCTATGTGCAGGAATATCATTTCTGTATCAATGTTGGACATGTCTGGATTTGAATTTTCTATTATAAATGGTCGAATTTCAATATCTAGAGAGGGGTTATTTTATGGAGATGCTCTATTAAATAATGGCCTGTATGTCCTGGACTTAAATGAAACCAATCACATCTATAACATAAACACAAAAAGGGTTAAGCCTAACGAACTTAATCCAGTCTACCTATGGCATTGTCGTCTTGGCCATATAAACGAGAAGCGCATAGCTAGGCTTCACAAAGCTGGAGCTCTAGGGTCATTTGACTTGGAGTCAATTGATACATGCGAATCATGTTTAAGAGACAAGATGACAAAGGCACCTTTTAGCAAAAGGGCTGAAAGGGCCACTGGCTTGTTGGACCTAATACATTCAGATGTATGTGGACCTATGAGCACAGCGACCAGAGGTGGGCATCTGTACTTCGTCACGTTCACGGATGATTTCAGCAGATATGGCTATGTCTATCTCATGAAACACAAGTCCGAGACCCTTGATAGGTTCGAGGAATTTAGGAACGAGGTACAGAACCAGCTAGGTAGGAATATCAAAGCCCTTCGGTCGGACCGAGGCGGTGAGTATATGAGCCTAGAGTTTGACTCATACTTGAGAGAGCATGGAATAGTTCCACAGCTCACTCCTCCCGGCACACCACAATGGAATGGGGTGTCCGAACGGAGGAATAGGACCCTGTTGGACATGGTCCGCTCAATGATGAGTCAAGCAACTCTCCCAATTAGTTTCTGGGGACACGCCCTCGAGACAGCAGCTCTCATTTTAAACAATACTCCGACTAAGGCAGTGGAAAAGACCCCATATCAGATATGGACGGGCAAGGAGCCTAATGTGTCTTTCCTAAGGATTTGGGGATGCGAAGCACATGTCAAGAAATTGACGAGTGGCAAGCTAGAGCCCAAAACCGATAAATGCCTGTTTGTGGGCTACCCTAGGGAAACCAAAGGGTATTACTTCTACAACCCCGCCGAGAACAAGGTGTTCGTGGCAAGGAAGGGGGTCTTTCTGGAAAAGGAGTTCCTTTCCAAGAAAGATAGTGGGAGCAACGTTGAACTCAGGGAAGTTCAAGGTCCACAAGCTCCTGAAGAGGATAGCTCGGAGGCCCAGGTGGAGCTTCCACAAGTGGAGGCACCGACCCAGGCCACACAAGAACCTAGAAGGTCTGGTAGGGATCGTCGGGAACCGGAGAGGTATGGTTTCCTCGTCACCGATGATCAAACTCTTCTCATCTGGGATGAAGAAGAACCCAAAACCTACCAAGAGGCTATGGCTAGCCCACAGTCTGCGAATTGGCGTAAAGCCATGGAGGCAGAAATGCAATCTATGTACGATAACCAAGTTTGGAACTTGGTTGATCCACCTCCGGGTGCTAAGGTAATAGGTTGCAAGTGGTGCTATAAGCTAAAAGCTGATAATACCTTCAAGGGGCGTCTGGTTGCGAAAGGTTTCAGACAAGTCCATGGGATAGACTATGATGAAACTTTCTCACCAGTAGCCATGCTCAAATCCATCAGGATACTACTGGCCATTGCCGCATGGTATGACTATGAGGTATGGCAAATGGATGTCAAAACCGCGTTCCTTAATGGAAAGCTACTCGAGGATGTGTACATGACACAACCTGAGGGTTTTGTCGATCCTAAGTATCCGGGAAGGGTATGCAAACTTCAAAGGTCCATTTATGGACTGAAGCAAGCATCCCGTAGTTGGAATCTAAGATTCAATGAGGCTATAAAGGAATATGGCTTCATACAGAATCTGGATGAGCCTTGTGTGTATAAGAGGACTAGTGGGAGCATTGTCACATTTTTGGTACTGTATGTAGACGACATCCTACTCATTGGAAGCGACATACCTACACTGCAAGGGGTAAAGCAGTGGCTGAGTAAGTGCTTCGCAATGAAGGACTTAGGCGAAGCTGAGATGATCCTAGGGATCAGGATCTATAGGGATAGATCAAATCGGCTTCTGGGCCTAAGTCAGGCTTCGTACATTGACAAAGTTCTGAAAAGATTCAGCATGGACCGGGCCAAGAAAGGTTTCTTGCCAATGGGCCATGGGCTGAAACTTAGTAAGAAGAACTGTCCTAAAACAAGGGAGGACAGGGAGAACATGAAATTGGTTCCATATGCCTCGGCTATTGGATCAATCATGTACTCTATGTTGTGTACGAGACCTGATGTCGCCTTTGCACTGAGTATGACGAGCCGATACCAGCAGGATCCCGGGGAGGATCACTGGAAAGCTGTCAAGGCAATCCTCAAGTACCTTAACCGGACTAAGGATAGCTTCTTGGTGTATGGTGGTCAGGAAGTGTTATCAGTTATTGGGTATACTGATGCAAGCTTCCAGACAGACCAAGATGAGTACCAATCGCAGTCAGGGTACGTATTCTTGCTGAATGGTGGTGCTGTAAGCTGGAGGAGCTCAAAGCAACCAACCATAGCGGACTCTACGACAGAAGCTGAGTACATCGCTGCGTGTGATGCAGCTAAGGAAGCTGTGTGGATGAAGAAGTTTATCACTGAGTTGGGAGTAGTGCCAACTATCTAGGACCCAGTCGATATCTTCTGTGACAACAATGGGGCCGTCGCATAAGCTAAGGAGCCCCGGTCACACAAGAACACAAAGCACGTGCTCAGAAAGTTTCACCTCATACGAGAAATCGCGGAGAGAGGTGACATTGCATTGCACAGAGTGGACACCGAGGATAATGTCGCAGATCCATTGACCAAGGCGCTGGCCCAGCCCAAGCATGAGGGTCATACTAGATCGATAGGGATTAGGCCCATGCCTAGTTGGAACTAGTGCAAGTGGGAGATTGTTGGAAATGCCCTAGTCCCGAGGCATTGGTCCTTGTATTTGTACTATGCATTTATTGGATTTATGTGTTGTACTTATTTGTGTCATTAATAAAGGCATCAATTCATTTATTATATTTATCTTGTGCAGTATAGTAAATGAAGTATCCAATAGACATATCCATATCCATGATGACTAGTGTCATGCACTTAGCAGTAAGACCATGGATAGGGTTAACGATATGACCATAAATAGATCCGTAGTCTGTTCCAGTCATGGGAATGAATGGAACAACAGACTATCATTAACCTGGTTGTATGGCGGTGTCTTACCGGTCATTGGACATGGAATGTCAACCAAGTTAATGGGTACATGCCTGGGTGCATGGTACTGGATAGATCCACTGAACGAGTAATCCACATGGTATGGTATCACAATGGATTCTCGTGTAGTACTTGTATGGATCCTTTGACCTGACCATATGATGGTGTTACATGTGATGTCGCATACTTAGGGGTACGCCTAAAGGGCCTGTAATAGGGTGCCAAGTATGGGTGCTTTCGGGTATGTCACTGAACATGGTAATACTATGGATATGCAGAAGGGATTTGTCACTCAGTAACCAACTGAGAAGATATCACCGGCCTCTTGATGAATGTGACTGATAAGAGTGTGGCCACACCCAAACAAGTTGGTACTTGTTTGTGAGCATCAGTACATTCGGGATCAAGTTAATGTCTGAACACAAAAGAGGGTGATCAATCCATGCCTCTGTGTTGGACACCGATATCAATGACATGGGATGTACAAGTTTAAACTACAGGGTTATGATATCAGTTAGACTGCCATCTCCATCTTAATTGGGGGCTGCAGTGGCTTGCTAGAGCCCAACTGCAGTCTGCGGGCCAATGGCCTGCTGCCAACATAAAGATGGGCCCACAGGATCGTACACATAGAACGATAGAATGCAGACTTAAGGAATAACATGTATACTTGGAGTATATACCATGGAGGGAGAAGTGTGTATATATTAATTATATTATAAAGATCAATTGGATTGATCATAATAATAAAATTAATATATTCAATTGGCTCTTCATAATTAATTGGATTAATTATGAAATTATTTCCTGGGTGGAAATATTCATATGTATGGGTTTACATATGATTTTATTTTGTGCAGAGTTAATTTTAATTTGATGGATTAAATTAAATTTCAAACCAATTTTAATTTGGATGCAACTAATATATTACTTGGAGTAATATATTAAATACATGGGTATATTAAAATTGGGCTTGAATTAATTTGAACCAAATTAATTAAAATTAGACTGGGCCTGAATTAAAACAAGAAAGCCCGCACAAGATAGAGGGGAGCCAAGATGGGCCAGAATCCCCTAAGGAATTCGGCCAACCCTAGTTATAAATACCTAGGGTTAGAAAAATTCGGCCAACCCTAAGGCTATTAGCTCCTAGCCGAATTCTCTAGCCTCTCCTCTCCTTGGTTTTGTTTTTCCATCGCTAGCACGGGTTGCATTCGCCAAGCGTTCGTGTA
Organism: Euphorbia tirucalli; assembly: GCA_039660915.1. Lineage (NCBI taxonomy): Eukaryota > Viridiplantae > Streptophyta > Magnoliopsida > Malpighiales > Euphorbiaceae > Euphorbia > Euphorbia tirucalli. Next base: position 34,563,822 of record CM077636.1, on the reverse strand, counting down.
CGTGAGAGTGGAGGAATTCTAAATTGAGTTCTGTAGTCATCATCCGTCTCTGAAAGAGATTTTTCTGGTATGAAATTTTAATCTCTTTCTATTTAATTTTATGTTTTTCAATTTCCACTTCAATTGCTCCTGGGACTGGATTTGAGGAAATCACCGCGTTCTTCCGCTTTTATCGGGTGATTTCTGGTGAAAAATCCCAACAACTACAAATGATGGATGGATGTGCAAGTTTTGGTGGATGGGGCACCAAAGTTGGAGTCGCTCATTGAGAAGCTGGTGGATGGTAGTCTGCCCCAGTACAGGGATAAAATGAAACTGAAGAGATTCCACTCCTTCAATGAAGTGGTTGAATTTGCCAAGTGTATCGAGCGACATGAGGAAGAGGAGCAGAGAGGCAAACTTTGATGCTAGTTCTGTGTCCTTGCAAACCAGATGTTGGTGTGCCCTAGTTCTTAGGGCATTGGATTCTTGCATTTTGTGTTATACATTAAGACTCATTGTATGAATACATTATTTGTGTCATATTAATAAAGGCTATTTCATTTATATCTTATGCTATAATATGAGTAGAGTATCCATTGATTGATAATCATAAAACCTATCCTAGGTCTGTTCTAATCGTGGGAACGAATAGAACCACAGACTTGTATATTCGATGACTGTATGGTTGTTCTTAACTAGCCATAGTACTTATATAGTCAGTCATGAATATAGGTACATGTCGTTGACATGGGACTGGATCGATTCGCACAAGAAAGCCACATGGTTGTCGTGTCATAGGTCTTTCTTGAGTAGGTCTCTTTTGTCCTCAGACCAGATTTCATTATAGTATCAATATGGAATCCAGTTTACTTTGACATATGCCTAACAGGTCTATAAAAGGATGCTAAATATGGGTATGATTGGGTGGATAAGTGAACATATTGATATTGATGATGAAGTGATGGAATTGCCACTCGGGTAACACCGAGATGATATCACTGGCCACTTGATGAGTGGGACTGATAAGTGTATGGCCATATCCAAATAAGTTGGTTGTTTATTTGATTAATCAGTCAACTCAAGATTAAGAAATATAATAAACAACAGAAGTGGATGACGGACACCATGCCTTTTGTTTATTCATATCGATATCGTTAGGCAAAAGACACTATGAGATTACTATCGGGTGAGTGTCTTCTAAAGACTGCTGCATCTCTGTCTTAATTGGGGGCTGTAATGGTTTGCTAGAACCCACTTACAGTCTGTTGGCCTTGGGCCTACTGCCAACATAAAGACAGACCCATAGGATCGTGCACATAGATCAACTGAGCCGGAACGTATAGATATTGTGCATGTGATGTACATTGGAAGGAATGTGTTAATTAATTAGTTGACATTCGATGTCAAGGTAATTAATTAACATTAGGTTGGTTTAATTTAATTAATAATTTTACATTATATAATTAATTAATTTATCAATTAATTGAATTACATAAAGTAAACAATTAATTAAATTATTTTCTTGAGTGTGATTTTATTTTAATTAGGGGTAATTAAATCAAGCCATATGGAATTAAAATATGTATTATAAATCTTATAGAATAAGGATTTAAATATGTAAATAAAATCCTAATGGGCTTGGGTTTACTTAACCTAATTGGAGTCCATATTGCATAAGGACTATAAAAGGCACATTTATGGGAAAAATCACTCTCTTAACCCTAGACAAAAGGAAATTCGGCCGGCAACAATATCAGCCCTAATAGTTGAATTCTTTAGTGCAATTTCTTCCGTTCTTCAACTAGCATCGGTTCCTGTTCGATAGTTGATCGTGCTGTGGAGATCAATTTTAAGAAACAATTTTGCAGCAGTCTCTAGAAGAGACATAATCTGGTGAGTTCAATCTCTTGATTCAAATTGTTTTTATTTCAATCAATGGTAATTGGACACGATAGGTGGATTCTAGGAAATTTTAAATGATGTATTTTCCACTGCGCCACGTTATTTTTCGATGACGAATCCCAACAATACAAGCAAAGTGGCAGAATGAGCTCATATACGGGCTAGATTATCAAAGAAGTAAAAGAGAAGGTCTAGGACTATGCCCCATCACCCTGATCATCCACCTAGTTCTCATCCCTAGTGTCCTCATAATAAGCAAGCCAATCCTCCAGCAGGTCCATGCACATCCAGAAGGCCTGGTTCATGAGCTCTAGACCCGCAACTAGGTCGACCCGCGATGCTGAAAGCCAGACGCGGGCTACACCAAGACAAACAGCAGGAACATCATGTCACATACATACATACACTCGAAACATACACACACACACACACATGCATACACGCATCAATGTTAACTCAAGTACAGGTACATGTTGTCATCATCGGGCTATCTCGAACCATGAATACTCCGAAGGCAGAAATAACCTGACACTAAGGCATCCTCTAATCTCAGGTAAGAGAATTTCCACAATTCTCATAATTTCCATTTATTCCAATATAATCCTGAGGAAGGTACTCTTTGCTTTTTGTAGGTATCCAGGGGCAAAACAATCAAGCAATATTTATTCTTGATCGAAAGGGCAAAAATTTTTGTTTCCAAAATTATTGATTAAGGAATAAATACGCATTCTCAACTTCAAAATTACTATTCCTAAGGCCAACTTTGAATCAAATTGTGAGCGGACGACCTTTTTCATGAAAGAGAAAATTGGGACCTTTTTCACCAAGGAAAACATTTTCGTTCATTTCGATTTTGAAAAACGGGTTTTGTTTATATTGTATTAGGAAAACCGTTGATTTTATTTGGAAATTCTTTTGTAGAAAACATTTTCCGGTTTTAACTTAAAGACCTTGAAACCTAAATCTCGAGATCAGTGACAAAGTAGCCACCCGGATCAGCTCATCTGAGAATTCCGGTACAGCTCCCTACCGAGGACAGACTATTGTACCTAATCCAGAGATTTAGGGTTCGGGCAAGTGACTTACTTAACCTCTAGCTTGCTTTCACTTTACAGTTTATATTACCATATTTAATTCGCTTTGTTATCTTTCTCTAACCCCAATTTGTTTGTTTTAATTTAGCCGATGCTAAAGCAAAATGCAGAAAATAAATTGTAGAAAAATAATGCATACATCCAAAAATATACAAGAAAAGAATAGAGGTCGATTATACAACCCAATCGAATAAAAGATAAAAACTCTCATCTTCACTTTACAATCTCCTAAGTACACGAGTATCTAAAAAATTACAATCGCCTAATTTACACGATAATAATCTATTAATTACAATAAAAATGATAAAAATAAAAAATAAATGCTGTAAAACAAATTGGTTAGCACAGTTTATATTGCATATACAGATAGGACTCAAATAGGACAGAATTGGGAACTTAGGAAGTGGGGGCATGCATTTAGGGGGTAACCGGGTTGACTCGATCGGTCAGACCGGTTAGACCTAGAAAACTATTTTGAAACGCCCTGTAATTTTTGTGCTGGAAAATCAATTTTTAGAAAACATTTGGCTCGGTTACATGCAAATTTCCATTTTTTGTGGGTCTGTTATCCCAGAATCCAGGGTTCTGTTCGTGCGGGTTCCTAAATACATGATCCATCTAGGGTCCAAAGTGCAATAAACATGCAAAAAACATTTGTAAAAAATACTATTTTGCTCGTTTTCAATATTTTCCGAGGATTTTATAGCGTTCGGGGGTCCGCAAACGCTGAACTATTGACCCGATTTGGATGAAATAACCCCGAAACTCAGGAAATAAAACCCTGGGAAAACCGAAAATGCCGATATCTATACGTATAGAAATCTAAAAATCAAAATATTAGGACATACAGATGGATTTGGGCCAAAAATGATAGCAACAGAATGCACAAAATGGAAAATGGACTATTTTCGACCAATAGGGACGATTCAGGAATCTATCCCTGAAGAACAGAGTCGGGCAGCTCTATTCAGCCAATCCGATTCTAAAAGTTTCAAAAACGAAGAAAACGCATAGAAAAGACAATGCAAACATGTTTAAGGCCCCTCAGAGTTTACCTTGATGTTGTTTGGATGCCTTGAACATCAAAGAATGGATTGAAAGCTTGAAATATATCCTGCGAACTCAACCAACCAAAGAATTGCAACAATCCAAACGAGTTGAAACGAATCCGAAATGGTTTCCAACCAATGAGCAAAGGTTAAGTAATTTGTGTTTAATGTTTAAGGATTGATTTTAAGCCTTAATCCCTGTGTTTTTTATTTCCCTCCTATTGCTTAGTCTCGGTCTCTCTTCCTTTTCTTTTCTTCCTTTTTTTCTCTCTTTGTATCTTTTTCTTTCTATAAGATTGAAAAGCCTCCCATTTCTGATTTTATTTTTTCCTTTTATACTCTCCTCTCACATATCATCTCAAGCATTAAATTGCCGCCTGACTTTCTGATTTTGCCCACATCTTACAGGTTACCTGAGGCAAGGTTGAAGGAAGAAATAATCCGATACCAGGTCTAGGTTACCCGAGACAAGGTTGAAGGAAGAAATAAGACGATACCGGGTCTAGGTTACCCGAGGCAAGGGTGAAGGAAGAAATAAGCTGATACCGGGTCTAGGTTACCCGAGGCAAGGGTGAAGGAAGAAATAAGCCGATACTGGGTCTAGGTTACCCGAGGCAAGGTTCTGCTGGGGATCTGGAATAGAGCCGATCTAGACCAATACCAGGTTTAGGTTACCCGAGGTGGATCTACTGGGCAGCCGATGTAAGCCAATACCGGATCTATCTCCATCCGCAGCGTACCAAGGTTGATGAATTCCTGTATTTGAAATAGCGAGTCTTCATTCCTTGATCGAGAGATTTTGAACAAAAATTTTTGCCCCTTCGATCAAGAATGAAGACTAGCTGGGAATGAGTGCTTTATACATGATATGTATGTATGCATGATGATGCATATGAATGTAGATTCTAAAAGATGTGTTTCCTGCCATGTCTGACCTGGGTGTCTCACATTCCTGCTAGGGATGTTTGTGGAGGTTATGCCACGACTCTGCCTAGCTTTTAACTAAGGAAGTACGCCCTTTGGGCGGTGTAATCCTTATAGCCTTGTTGGGGATGTGCGATGACTTACTAGGGAGGAAATGAAAATGCCCCTTGTAAAGGTCCCACTAAGATTAATGTGGATGCTCTTGCTGGGGAAGACATCATGGAAAGGTTCCTGCTGGGGAGAAAGTGATGGCACTTTTTGTGATAGTTTCACTGGGGAATGGTAGTGTCTCCATTGGGGAATGGAAGTGTCTCCGCTGGGGAATGACGAAAGTGTCTCATCTTTCTATCCCTAGGAGTGGTGAGTTCAAAAATGCTCTAAATTTTGCCTCAATTACCCGGCGTGGGTTTTCAGCTTAGCGAGCTGCTCAAACCTTTGCCTAAAGTGCCTTTTCCGTTTTCACTTTAGCGAGCTTTTTTTTTTAAAGGTCCTATGGCTCTTGAACTTGGATCTGTTTCGAAGTTTTCGACCGTTCTAAGAAATGATGAATTGAGTTCGAAGGAAAAGAAAAGATTATGAATTGCAAGTATTTTATGTTGGGATTCGTCATTGGAAAAATAACGTGGCGCAATGGAAAATACACCATTTAAAATTTCCTAGAATCCACCTATTGTGTCCAATTACCATTGATTAGTACAAAACCAAATTGAATCAAGAGAGATTAACTCACCAGATTCGTCTCTTCTAGAGACTGCTGCAGAATCGTTTCTTGAAATTGCGATCTCTAAAGTTCGGTGCATGACCAACTATAAAGCGGGAATTGGTGCTAGCTGAAGACATGAAGGAATAGAGGATTAATGCTGGGATTTTCGGCTATTTGGGTTGAATTAGGTTTTTCTTCCTTAAGTGTGCCCTTATATAGACACCTGGTCTAATTGGGTTTTAATTAGGTTAATTAAACCCAAGCCCACTAGAATTATAATTACATAAATAAACTTTAATTAAAAAGTATATACTATGTAATTTAATTCTATTTGGCTAAATTTAATTACCCCTAAATAAAATTAAATCACACTAAAGTAAATACAATACATGTATTTAATTTTCCTACTTAGGAAAATTATTCAATTAATTGTTTACTTTATGTAATTCAATTAATTGATAAATATATTAATTAAATTATGTAAACTTAGTAATTAAATTAAATTAACCTAATGTTAATTAATTACCTTGACACCGAATATCAAATAATTAATTAACGCATTCCTTCCAATGTACATTAGATGTACAATTTCTATAAGTTCCGGCTCAGTTGATCTATGTGCACGATCCTATGGGTCTGTCTTTATGTTGGCCGTAGGCCTAAGGCCCACAGACTGTAAGTGGGTTCTAGCAAACCATTACAGTCCCCAATTAAGACAGAGATGCAGTAGTCTTTAGAAGACACTCACCCGGTAGTAATCTCATAGTGTCCTTTGCCTAACGATATCGATATGAATAAATAAGAGGCATGGTGTCCGTCATCCTCTTCTGTTGTTTATTATATTTCTTGATCTTGAGTTGACTGATTAATCAAATAAGCACTGACTTACTTGGGTATGGCCATACACTTATCAGTCCCACTCATCAATGATATCATCTCGGTGTTACCCGAGTGGTAATTCCATCACTTCATCATCAATATCAATATGTTCACCGGTCCACCCAATCATACTCGTATTTAGCATCCTTTTACAGACCTATTAGGCGTATGTCAAACTGAACCAAATTCCATATTGATATTATAATGAAATCTGGTCTGAGGACAAAAAAGACCTACTCAAGAAACACCTATGACGCGACAACCATGTGGTTTTCTTGTGCGGATCGATCCAATCCCATGTCAACGACATGTACCTATATTCATGACTGACTATACAAGTATTATGGCTAGTTAAGAACCACCATACAGTCATCGAATATAAAAGTCTATGGTTCTATTCGTTCCCACGATTAGAACAGACCTGGGATAGGTTTTATGATTATCAATCCATGGATACTCTACTCATATTATAGCACAAGATATAAATGAAATAGATTAATTACCTTTATTAATGTGACACAAATAATATATTCATACAATGAGTCTTAATGTATAATACAAAATACAAGAATCCAATGCCCTAAGAACTAGGGCACACCAACAATCTCCCACTTGCACTAGTTCCAAGTGGCCATTGCCCTAATTCCTATAGATCTGGTATGACCGTCGTGCTGTGTCTGCGGCAGCACTTTGGTCAATGGATCAACGACATTATTCTTAGTGTCAACCCACTACAATGATATGTCACCTCTGTTCATGATCTCCCGAATGAGGTGAAACTTTCTGAGCACATGTTTGGATCTCTTGTGTGACCGGGCCCCGTTGTTGTCACAAAAAAAAAATCAACTGGGTCTAGGATAGTGGGTACTGCTCCTAACTCAGTTATGAACTTCTTAATCCAAACGGTTTCCTTTGTTGCTTCGCATGCAACTATGTACTCAGCTTCCGTTGTAGAGTCAGCAATGGTGGCCTACTCTGAGGACCTCCAACTAATGGCACCGCCATTAAGGAGAAAAACATAACCAGATTGTGACTAGTTCTCATCCTCATCGGTCTCAAAGCTTGCATCAGTGTAACCTGACACTATCAGCTCATCTTGACCTATATACACTGAGAAAGCATCCTTAGTCCGATTAAGGTACTTCAAGATTGCCTTGACAGCCTTCCAGTGTTCCTTCCCAGGGTCTGACTGGTATCAGCTAGTCATACTTAGTGCAAACACAACATCAGGCCTTGTACATAACATGGAGTACATGATGGATCTTATAGTAGATGCGTAAGGGATCCTTTCCATGCTCTCCCGGTCCTTCTTTGTTTTAGGACTATCTTTCTTACTCAGCTTCAACCCATGGCGCATAGGCAAGATTCCTTTCTTTGCCTTGTCCATGCTGTATCTTTTCAGAACCATGTATATGTACATGGCCTGACTTAGGCCTAGAAGCCGATTGGATCTATCTCTGTGGATCCTGATCCCTAAGATCGTCTCAGCTTCGCCTAAGTCCTTCATTGCAAAGCACCTACTCAACCACTGCTTAACCCCTTGCAGTGTTGGTATGTCGCCTCCAATAATAAGGATGTCGTCAACATACAGTGCCTCCAATGATAAGGATGTCGTCAACATACAGCACTAGGAAGGTGGAAACGCCCCCACTAACCATCTTATACATACAGGGCTCATCAGAATTCTGTGTAAAGCCATATTCTGTAATGGCCTCATTGAATCTTTGATTCTATGACCTCGATGCTTGCTTCAATCCATAAATGGATCTTTGAAGCTTACATACCCGGTTGGATACTTTGGATCGATAAAACCCTCAGGTTGTGCCATGTACACATTCTCGAGTAGCTTTCCATTAAGGAAAGCGATCTTAATATCCATCTGCCACATCTCATAATCGTACTATACAGCTATGGCTAGTAGTATCCTAATGGATTTGAGCATAGCAACTGGTGAAAAGGTTTCATCATAGTCAATTCCTTGAACTTGCTTGAATCCTTTTGCCACTAATCGCCCCTTGAAGGTGTTGTCAGCCTTTAAATTGAAACACCACTTGCAACCTATCACCTTAGCACCCGGAGGTGGATCCACCAAGTTCTATACTTGGTTATCGTGCATAGATTGCATCTCAGCCTCCATGGCTTTGCACCATTGATTTGAGTGTGGGCTTTCAACAGCCTCCTGATAGGTCTTTGCCTCCTCTTGGTTAACGACCATAAGGTCCCCATCATCAATCACGAGAAAGCCGTACCTCTCTGGTTGATGACTTGTCCTACCAGACATTCTAAGGTCCTGTGTAACCAGTTCTAGTTCCTCAATTTCTTGAGTAGTCAGATCAGTTCCTAAAGCATCCTCAGCAGTAGCTGTAGGAGTTTGTGAGTCTTGAACTTTTGAAAGTTCAACATTACTCCAACTGTCTCTTTTGGAAAGGAATTCCATCTCCAAGAAGACTGCATTTCTGGCTATGAAAACTTTGATTTCCACCGGATCGTAGAAGTAATAACCCTTAGTTTCCTCAGGGTAACCCATAAACTGGCACTTGACAGATTTGGATTCGATTTTGCCATATTCAATTTCTTAACATGTGCATCACAGCCCCAAATCTTCAAGAAGGAATCATTGGGCTTTCGGCCCTTCCATACTTCATATGGTGTTCCTTCAACTGCCTTGCTTGGTGTATTATTAAGAATGTAAGCAGCTGTCTCTAAAGCATATCCCTAAAAGGAGATAGGGAGTGTAGCATGACTCATCATCAAGTGGACCATGTCAAGCAAGGTCCTATTCCTCCTTCCTAACACTCAATTCCACTAGGGTGTAATAGGAGGAGTGAGTTGGGATACAATCCCACACTCTCTCAAAAACAAGTCAAACTCTTGGCTCAAATATTCACCCCCTCGGTCAGACCAAAGTGCTTTTTATTTTCTTACCAAGTTGGTTTGCTACTTCATTCTTAAACTCCTTGAACCTTTGGAGAGGCTCAGACTTATGCTTCATTAGATACACGTAACTGTATCTGCTGAAGTCATCTATGAAGGTGACAAAGTACAGAAAACCATATCTAGCACTAGTGCTCATTGGGCCACATACATCAAAATGTATTAGCTCCAATAGCTCTGAGGCCCTTTTAGCAGTCTTGCTAAAAGGCACCTTTGTCATCTTGCCTCTCAAACAAGATTTGCATGTGTCATAAGACTGGATGTCAAATGAACCTAGCACTCCACTAGAGTGAAGCCTAGCTATGCGCTTCTCATTTATATGGCCAAGTCGACAATGCCAGATGTAAGTAGGATTAATTTCATTTTCTTGAATCCTCTTAGTATTTATGTTATAGATTGAACTTTCACGTTTTAGATCAAGGATATATAAGCCATTTTCAAGAAATGTTGTTTCATAAATAATATTGCCACATTGCACAGAAATTCTACCATGTCCAATATTAAATATGAAACTAGAAATATCCAACAAAGAAATAGAAATAATATTCCTGCACATCGCAGGTACAAAATAACAGTTTCTTAGTTCCAAAACAAGTCCACAAGGCATCTCCAAGAAATAATCTCCAATCTCCATGGCCTGAACCTGAGCACCATTTCTGACTCAAAGATCTACTTCTCCAAATCCTACTAATCTCCTATTTCTTAGACCCTGCACATTTGAACAAATGTGAGATCCACATCCAGTGTCCAAGACCTAAGTTGTAGAAATAGCAAGATTAATCTCAACAACATAAACACCTGAAGTAGCAGTTTTGCCCTTCAGTTGCTCCCTTAGCTTTGGACATAAGCTCTTCCAGTGCCCCTTCTCATGACACTAATGGCAGACATCGTCAGGAGAATCAACCCTTGCTTTAAGTTGGGCTACCACCTTTTTACCCTTAGCCTTGGCCTTTTGGGCCTTAGTCTTGGCCTTAGATTTGGACTTTTCCTTAGCAATGGGCGTATTGCCCTTGTTCACCAGCAATACTTCAGGAGTCTTCTTAAGAGACTGCTCAGCAAGCTTGAGCATGCAATACAGCTCAACAACCAATTTATCCAAACCTTGCATATGATAGTTCATGATAAACTGGTTGCAAGACCCAGGAAGTGACCCTAGAATAATGTCTGCTGCCAAGTCCTGTGGAACTGGCGAGCCGAGGCAGGCAAGTGTATCAATATACCCCTTCAACTTTAGCACATGAGTGCTAACAGAAGTCCCAGGTGCCATCACAGTTGTGCAAAGTGCCTTAGTTGTCAGGTAACATTCCTGACGAGCTTGATCTTGGAACATCTTTTTAAGTTGATCCATCATCTCATAAGCATGCTCGTCCATAAACTACTTCTGAAGATCAGAAGCCATGGTACCCAGCATGAGGCACGAGACATCACGGTCATCCCTCACGTGCTGGTCATATTGCTCCACCATTGCCGTGGTGACACCTCGACCTGCGGGAGGGCCAGGTGGTAAAGGAGAATTTAGTACATACTCCTTAGACTCTTATCTAAGAACTATTTGTAAGTTCCTAGCCCAGTCCAGGAAGTTAGTGCCCGAAAGCTTCTCCTTCTCCAAGAGTGACCTAAGTGAGAGTGAGTTGTTGTTTGTTGTAGCCATTTAAATTGATTAAGTGAAATGGGGTTATCTACATGGAAGAAATCATTGCCTGAGATAGAAATAAAGGACTTTTAAGCCAATTCAAATTAATAATCCGATTTTAATTTGTTTGTTGGTGATGTTAATTGGCTGACTTGACCAAGATCCACAACTTCTCAATGACTAGCCGAACTAAGGCTCGCTAACCAACCATTGATTCGTTTGGTAGGACAACCTATCCAATCCTTCCACGAAGGACTCTTGGTTTGATGGGCTTATTGACACTTTACCCATCTGTGCTTAGGGCCCGCTCTGAGCTAATGCTAACCATGTTGAGTCAAACCACCATTCACATGTTAACCATACCAAGTATCCTAACCCTTGACGGCCCACCGAATACTACAATGTACCCATCTAGGGCATGGCGCACATTGTAGAATCAATGGGAGGAAGAGGTGTGAATGTGGGAAGCACTTTTAAACGACTCAATATTTTAATTTTCGGATTATAATTAAGTGATACGACTTAGCATGCATAAACGCGGGTAATAATTTGGTGATCCATACATCCATATTATATGACAAATGCAATAACATACTTAATTTAAAATAAATGAAATCCTATGGGCCTTTAATTATATTCTAATGAAAAACTAGATATCCTATCTAATTCTTCATGGGCCGGACTATAATCCTCTTTGGGCTCCCACCATGGGCTTGCTCCATCTGGGCCTTCCTCCATACTTGATGCAGTTACAACAATTTTGTGAAATAAAATCTATTCTAAAATTACATCAAAATAAAAAATAAAAAATAAAAAATGGCACCCAGGCCATATTTCCAAAAATTAAATTACATTCGATAATAATTTAGGGCCCATAGAACTCAAAATCACATTTCAAACAAAGTACCTGTCGTGCACATACATAACAATATGATGCATGATCATGGCATTCCAAATTATAAATATAAATGTTAAGCCGAGTTACTTAGGGTGAAATCGCCAATTTTAACAAATGTGAATAAGGCTCATAAAGGCCTAATGGATAACATCCATAAATGCAAAATTAACAATTTTGCTCCCACTTGAATTTGGGATGTTACAAATTTAAAATTTAGCTCTCCCAATTTTAACCGGTGTCACGGTTTATTGCGCCAATTTCACAAAGTCCATATTCATTTTAATATGCAAACAATTAAATCAAATATGCATGCCAATAAAATTAATTTAATTTGCATAGGGTCCGGGATAAAAAAAATACCCGTAAAATCTAAAACAGGACCCGAAACCTGCATGCGGCGCTGCTGTCTCGGCGGGGCAGCAGTGCCGCTGCGCGGCAGCAGCAGCAGGCTGCAGCAGCGGCTAGGTGCTGCTGCGCAAAGAAGGGGAATCACAATTTGCGATTCCCTTTCCCAAATCTGTTATTTTTTTTAAATCATAAAAATTAAAAAATTTCCAGCCAAGAAATATCTAAACAAAAACCCTAAACAATTTTAGATGGAAACCAATTGGGGAAAAATAATAAAAAATCCCAATCCAAAAATCTAGGGTTCAACAAAACCAATTGAAAAAAAAAAACCCTAAAATCTCAAACTTGAAACCCATTCTTTCTTCAAGAACGCTTTTTAGAACCAATTCTAATTAATTTAATGGATAAAAACTAGGCTCTGATACCACTGTTGGGATTCGTCATTGGAAAAATAATGTGGCGCAGCGGAAAATACAATTTTTAAAATTTCCTAGAATCCACCTATCGTGTCCAATTACCATTGATTAGAACAAAGCCAAATTGAATCAAGAGAGATTAACTCACCAGATTCGTCTCTTCTAAAGACTGCTGTAGAATCGTTTCTTGAAACTGCGATCTCCAAAGTCTGGTGCATGACCAACTATTGAGCGGGAACCGGTGCTAGCCGAAGACACGAAGGAATGGAGGATTAATGCTGGGATTTTCGACTAATTGGGGCTGCCCTTGGTGGCTGAAATTTCCAGTAATAATTAGGGTTGAATTAGGTTTTTCTTCCTTAAGTGTGCCCTTATATAGACACCTTGTTTAATTGGGTTTTAATTAGGTTAATTAAACCCAAGCCCACTAGAATTATAATTACATAAATAAACTTTAATTAAAAAGTATATACTATGTAATTTAATTCCATTTGGCTTGGGTTTAATTAAATTAAATCAACCCAATGTTAATTAATTACCTTGACACCGAATGTCAACTAATTAATTAACGCATTCCTTCCAATGTACATTACATGTACAATTTCTATAAGTTCCGGCTTAGTTGATCTATGTGCACGATCCTATGGGTCTGTCTTTATGTTGGCAGTAGGCCCAAGACCCACAGACTGTAAGTGGGTTCTAGCAAACCATTACAGCCCCAAATTAAGTCAAAGATGTAGCAGTCTTTAGAAGACACTCACCCGGTAGTAATCTCATAGTGTCCTTTGCCTAACGATATCGATATGAATAAACAAAAGGCATGGTGTTCATCATTCTCTTCTATTGTTTATTATATTTCTTAATCTTGAGTTGACTGATTAATCAAATAAGCACCGACTTACTTAGGTATGGCCATACACTTATCAGTCCCACTCATCAAGTGGCCAATGATATCATCTCGGTGTTACCCGAGTGGTAATTCCATCACTTCATCATTAATATCAACATGTTCACCAGTTCACCCAATCATACCCGTATTTAGCATCCTTTTACGGACCTGTTAGGCGTATGTCAAAGTGAACCAAATTCCATATTGATATTATAATGAAATCTAGTCTAAGGACAAAAGAGACCTACTCAAGAAAGACTTATGACGCGACAACCATTTGGCTTTCTTGTGCGGATCGATCCAGTCCCATGTCAAAGAAATGTACCTATAATCATGACTGACTATACAAGTATTATGGCTAGTTGAGAACTACAATACAGTCATCGAATATACAAGTCTGTGGTTCTATTCATTCGCACGATTAAAACAGACCTGGGATAGGTTTTATGATTATCAATCAATGGATACTCTACTCATATTATATCACAAGATATAAATGAAATAGATTAATTACCTTTATTAATGTGACACAAATAATGTATTCATACAATGAGTCTTAATGTATAATACAAAATACAAGAATCCAATGCCCTAAGAACTAGGGCACACCAACATGTTAGCACATTTCCTCGTTGAATAATGCGAATCTTTTAACCAATTTAATGGAAAGTGCTTTCTTTAAATGGATGTTTAGGCAAGATAATTTTGTTTATGCATTATGATATAACCATGCACACATATTTAAACAAAACAACACACTTTATTGATGAAAATAGCATGAATACATTTGAAAAGGTCGATTCCCAAAATGGTATACATTCCACACAGAACCAGAATCTGTGATCAGTCACCCCTTTGTGGATTTTCCGGCTGATCATTTTCTCTCGTGTCTTAATTTTTGCCTAGGCCGCCCTGTTCGGGTTTTCAACCTAGCAGACTCTTTTTTTTTTAAACATAGTAAGGCTTCAGTCGGTCTTGGTTGATATGATTTCCAAATTCATTCCTGTCCATGTTTACGATGCTTACACCACCCTTCGATAACACTTTCTTCATAACAAAGGGGCCTTCCCAATTCGGTCTGAATTTCCCATGGGCGTCCACATTTGCAGGCCTTAACTGCTTCAGAACTAGATCCCTGACCTTCATCTGCTGTCTCAGATACTTCACATTTTGATTATAAGCCCTGGCCATTCTATGCTGATACATCTGTAGGTGATCTAGTGCTTTTAACCGTTTTTCACCTAATGCTGCCAACTACTCGTACCTAGCCTGAGCCCATCCCGTTTCTGGTACCTGAGCTTCCAGGGCTACTTTGAGTGACTTGAGTTCCATTTCCGCTGGCAACACTGCTTCCATTCCATACACCAAAGCGTAAGGAGTCTCGCCGGTTGGTGTTCTGACACTGGTTCTGTAACCCCAAAGAGCATATGGTAATTTGTCAGCCCAATCCCTGTAGGTGATTACCATTTTTTACAAGATCTTCTTAATCGACTTGTTAGCCATTAGCTTGTGGTCTATATGGAGAAGACTTGTGATGTTTAATGCCATGTTCTAAGAATAGCTTAGCCGTTGCCCCTTAGAATTGCACCCTATTATCAATCACTACATGGTGAGGAATTCCGTATCGAGAGAGAATGTTCTTCTGAATGAACTTAACCATCTGTTTGGCTGTCACATTGGAGAAGGACTCTGCTTCTACCCATTTTGAGAAATAATCGACTGCAACCACTATGAATTTATGCCCATTAGATGCTACAGGATGAATTTCTCCAATCATAGCAATCCCCTACGCCGAAAACGGCTAAGGAGATGCTAGATTTTGTAATTCGAGTGGTGGCAAATGACTGATGTCTGCATAGATCTGGCATTTGTGACATCTTTTTACCTCCTTCACACAATCAGATTGCATTGTCATCCAGAAGTATCCCTGTCTCATTATCTTTCTCGCCATGGCAATCCCATTCATATGCGGCCCACAGAATCTGGCATGTACTTGCTGTATTACAGATTCTGCTTCTCTTTCTGTCAGACATCGTAGAGGGACTCCATATGCAGTTCTCTTGTATAGTTTGTCCTTGAAGATTCTGAACTAGCTTGCTAATCTTCTTAATGACATTTTATCAGCGATGTTAGCTCCTTATGGATACTTTCCTTCTTTCACATACCGATAAATGTCAAAGAACCAGGACTTTTCCTCGACTGTTAACTCCATCACTTCATGTATATCAAAGCAGGGTTGCCTGGAAATTACTATGACCAGAGGTTGTATCTGTATCTTTTTCGGATCTTCCCACATGGAGGACAGTGTTGCTAGTGCATGCTTCATATTCTGCCCCATTGTTGGTTATGGAGAAATCTAGCCATTTTGACAACGGAATGATCTGACCATTTGGTTTAGCTATGATCACCACAATTCCAGCACCCTTTCTGTTTATGGCACCATCAAAGCACATAACCCATCTCTTTACTTCCACTACAGCTAACTGTTCATCAGGGAACTCTAGACTTTCCGCGCGGTCTGATTCTAGTGGTTGGTTTGCTAGGAATTCTGCCACAGCTCGCCCTTTGATAGTTTACCTAGTGATGTACTCGATGTCGAATTTTGACTGAAGTTGTAGGCACCTGGATAATTTCCCAACCAACATCGGTGCTTCGTATAGGTATTTCATTGGATCCACTTTAGCCACGGCTTGCACTTTGTGGCGTAGCTTCTTAGTCAGCCAGATCATTGCTACACATGTCTTTTCTACTAGTGTGTACTTGGTTTCATATTCCACCAGCTTTTTGCTAAGATAATAAATGGGGTACTCCTTTCTCCCGTCCTGCTCTTGAGCCAGCATTGCCCCTATGGAGGAGTCTTCAACTGCTAAGTACAAAATCAAAGGCTTTCCTGGAGTTGGCGGGTTGAGAACTAGTGGATTCACTGGACAAGCTTTGATCTTTTAAAAAGCCAACTGACACCTGTCGTCCCATACAATAGGCTGATCTTTCCTTAATAGCATGAAGATTGGTTCATAAACTAAAGTTAATCGGGCTATGAAATGGCTGACATATTGCAATGAACCCAAGAATGATCGGACTGTTGGGATTCGTCACGGGAAATCGACCGAAAAAGCGGAAATACGCGTCGATTTCCTCGAATCCGGTCCCAGGAGCTTAAGTAGTGGAAATCAAAAACACAAAGCACAAGGATGAAGGTTTTAAAAATTCACCTTAAGTCTCTCCAAGAGACAGATGATGACTGCAGAAACCAAATTAGATTTCCTCCTTCGTCCCGTACACGAACGGCTCTCGGACTAAAACCCGTGCTAGCGATTCGGAAAATCAATAAGAGAGAGTGAGGGAGATGGTGTTGGACGTCCAAGATAGCTGTAATATGGCAGATTTTTTTCTCTTATATCACCAAAAGAAAGATCAAAAAATCAAAGAAAGAAAAGTCCAACTTTTCTACCACAAAGTCAAATAATGACTCACCATATTAATCATCATCTTTTGTCCCTTTAATGAGTCATTCTTCCTATCCAAAATGACTCACCAAAACTTGGCAAAAATCCCACCAAATATCTACGGCCAAATCATCCAAAAAGAAGGGCTTTCATGTTTAAAAGCTCAAGCCCATATTTCACTCTTTGGTATTAATTTGATTTCAAATAAAATTTAATTCTACATGTATGTTAATATATTATACCATATAATATGTAACATATATGTGAATTAAACTTTGTTTGACACATCAAATTAACCAATGGATTAAATATGACATACATAGGATGATATACATGTAACCCTATACATGTACAAATATTTCCACCTAGGAAATAAATACTTAACTTAATTCATTGAATTAATTAAGTGATACTTAACTTAATTCATTGAATTAATTAAGTAATGGCCTAAGAAATATTAATCATATTATATTTGACCAATCCAATTGAGCTAAATAATATAATTAATACACCTCTCTTTCTTTGATGTGTATACACCAAGTACACACTTAATCCGACTAGTTAAAGTCCAGACGTTCAATGTGTACGATCTGATGGGCCCGTCTTTATGTTGGCAGTGAGCTAAGGCCCACAGACTCTAGTTGGGCTCTAGCAAGCCACTAAAGCCCCCAATTAAGACGGAGTAAGCAGTCAAACTGAAACGTTAACCCAGTAGTTTAAACTTGTATATCCCATGTCATCGATATCGGAGTCCAACACAGAGGCATGGTGTGATCACCCTCTATTGTGTATGGACATTAACTTGATCCCGAATGCACTGATATTCACAAACAAGTTCCAACTTGTTTGGGTGTGGCCACACTCTTATCAGCTGTATTCATCAAGAGGCCAGTGATATCTTCTCAGTGGAACACTGGGTGACATTCCCATCTGCATATCCATAGTACTGCAATGTTCATTAACATACCCGAATGTACCCGTACTTGGCACCCTTTTACAGGCCCGTTGGGCGTACACCAAAGTATGCCACTTCACATCCAGTACCATCATATGATCAGGTCAAAGGATCCATACAAGTACTACACGAGAATCCGATGTGATGTGACACCATGTGGATTCCCGTTAAGTGGATCGATCCAGTACCATGCCCTTTTTGCATGTACCCATTAACCTGGTTGACATTCCATGTTCTATGACCGGTAAGACACCGTCATACAACCAAGGTTAATGATAGTCTTTGGTTCCATTCATTCCCATGACTGGAACAGACTACGGATGACTTTATGGCCATATCGTTTTCCGTATCCACAGTCTCACTGCCAAGTGCCTCACACTTGACAACATGGATATGGATATGTCCATTGGATACTCTATTTAAAATATTGCACAAGACATATAGTAAATAGATTGATGCCTTTATTGATTAACACAGATTGTATCATACATATCTTACATAAAAGGTACAATGTATCATACAAACACAAGGACCAAGGCCTTGGGACTAGGGCATATCCAACAATCTCCCACTTGCACTAGTACCAACTAGGCATGGGCCTAATCCCTATAGATCTAATATGACCCTCGTGCTTGGGCTGAGCCAGCGCCTTGGTCAAAGGATCTGCGGCATTCTCCTCGGTGTCCACTCGTCGTAATGAAATATCACCCCTCTCAACGATTTCTCTGATGAGGTGAAACTTCCTGAGTACGTGCTTCGAGTTTCTGTGTGACCAGGGCTCCTTAGCTTGTGCAACAGCCCCATTGTTGTCACAGAAGATATCAACTGGGTCCTGGATAGTTGAAACTACCCCCAGTTCCATGATAAACTTCTTTATCCATACAGCTTCCTTAGCCGCATCACACGCTGCAATGTACTCAGCTTCTGTGATAGAATCCGCTATGGTCGGTTGCTTGGAGCTTCTCCAGCTTATAGCACCACCATTAAGCATGAATACATATCCTGACTGCGACTTATATTCATCCTGGTCGGTCTGGAAGCTTGCATCAGTGTACCCAGTAACTGATAACTCTTCCTGACCTCCATACACTAAGAAGCTATCCTTAGTCCGGTTAAGGTACTTTAGGATTGCTTTGACAGCTTTCCAGTGATCCTCCCCAGGATCTTGCTGGTACCTGCTAGTCATACTTAGTGCAAAGGCGACATCAGGTCTTGTACATAGCATGGCGTACATGATTGATCCTATAGCCAAAGCATATGGGACTAATTTCATGTTCTCCCTATCCTGCCTTGTGTTAGGACAGTTTTTCTTACTAAGTTTCAGCCCATGACCCATTGGCAAGAACCCTTTCTTAGCCTGGTCCATGCTGAATCTTTTCAGAACTTTGTCTATGTACTTGGCCTGACTTAGGCCCAGGAGCCGATTGGGTCTATCCCTGTAGATCCTGATCCCTAGGATCGTCTCAGCTTCGCCTAAGTCCTTCATTGCGAAGCACTTACACAACCACTGCTTTACTCCTTGCAGTGTTGGTATGTCGCTTCCAATGAGAAGGATGTCATCCACATATAATACCAGGAACGTGACAATGCTCCCACTAATCCTTTTGTACACACAAGGCTCATCTTGATTCTGTATGAAGCCATATTCCTTTATAGCCTCATTGAATCGAAGATTCCAACTTCGGGATGCTTGCTTTAATCCATAAATGGACCGTTGAAGCTTGCATACCATTTCAGGATTCTGTGGATCGACAAAACCCTCAGGCTGTGTCATATACACATCCTCGAGTAGCTTTCCATTAAGAAAAGCGGTTTTGACATCCATCTGCCAGACCTCATAGTCGTACCATGCGGCTATGGCCAGCAGGATCCTTATGGATTTGAGCATAGCGACTGGTGAAAAAGTTTCATCATAGTCGATTCCATGGACTTGCCTGAAACCTTTCGCTACCAGCCGCCCCTTGAAGGTGTTATCTGGCTTAAGCTTGTAGCACCACTTGCAACCTATTACCTTAGCACCCGGAGGTGGAACAACCAGATTCCAAACCTGATTGTCGTACATAGATTGCATTTCCGCCTCCATGGCCTTTTGCCAATTTGCGGACAGTGGGCTAGCTATAGCCTCCTGGTAGGTTTTCGGCTCTTCTTCGTCGAAGACAAAAAGAGTGTTATCATCGGTAACAAGAAACCCATATCTCTCAGGTTCCCGACGATCCCTACCAGACCTTCTAGGTCCTTGTGTGACCTGGGCTGGTGCTTCCTCCCGTGGAAGCTCCACCCTGGTCTCCGAGTTATCCTTTTCAGGAGTTTCTGAGCTTTGAACTTCCCTGAGTTCAACATTACTCCCACTATCTTTCTTGGAAATGAACTCATTTTCAAGAAAGACCCCTTTCCGTGCCACGAACACCTTGTTCTCGGCGGGGTTGTAGAAGTAATACCCTTTGGTTTCCCTAGGGTATCCCACAAACAGGCATTTGTCGGTTTTGGGTTCTAGTTTGCCCCCAGTCAATTTCTTGACATGGGCATAACAACCCCAAATCCGTAGGAAAGACACATTGGGCGCCCTGCCCGTCCATATCTCAAATGGGGTCTTTTCTACTGCCTTAGTCGGAGTATTATTCAAAATGAGAGCTGCTGTCTCAATAGCATATCCCCAAAAACTTGTTGGGAGAGAGGCATGACTCATCATTGAGCGGACCATGTCTAACAGGGTCCTATTCCTCCGTTCGGACACCCCATTCCATTGTGGTGTTCCTGGAGGAGTGAGCTGTGGAACTACTCCATGCTCTCTCAAGTATGAATCAAACTCTAGGCTCATATACTCGCCACCTCGGTCCGACCGAAAGGCTTTAATATTTCGGCCTAATTGGTTCTGTACTTCGTTCCTAAATTCCTTGAACCGATCAAGTGTTTCAGACTTGTGTTTCATCAGATAAACATAGCCATATCTGCTGAAATCGTCTGTAAAGGTGACGAAGTATAGAAACCCACCCCTGGCAGCAGTGCTCATAGGTCCACATACATCCGAATGTATTAGGTCTAATAAGCCAGTAGCCCTTTCAGCTTTCTTGCTAAATGGCGCTTTAGTCATTTTACCCCGTAAACAAGACTCACAAATATCAAGTGACTCCAAGTCAAAAGATCCTAGAATTCCAGCTTTGTGGAGTCTAGCTATGCGTTTCTCGTTTATGTGGCCTAAACGACAATGCCAAAGGTACACAGGATTAAGTTCATTTGGTTTAATCCTTTTAGTATTTATGTTATAGACTTGATCAGTTTCATTTAAATTCAGGATATAAAGGCCATTATTTAATAGAGCATTTCCATAAAATATGCCTTCTCTAGATATAACCATATTACCATTACCAATAGTAAATACATATCCAGAAGTATCCAAAACTGAAACAGAAATAATATTCCTGCACATTGCAGGTACAAAATAACATTGTTCCAGTAACAAAACTAGTCCACTAGGCATCTTAAGCTGGTACTCGCCGATCTCAATGGCTGCAACCATTGCCCCATTCCCGACCCGCAAGTCCACTTCTCCTGATCCCAGTGATCTTCTGTTCCTAAGTCCCTGCACATTACAACAAATGTGAGAACCACATCCAGTATCCAATACCCAAGATGTTGAAACAGTAAGGTTAATGTCTATGACATATATACCTGATGAAGACGCGCCCTGCGCCTTCTTTTGCTCTCCCAGAAGCTTTGGACATGATCGTTTCCAATGTCCCGTCTGCTTACACCCGAAACAGACATCCTCAGGATGGGCCTTGGGCTGGACCTTGGCCTTCTTAGCTTTGGCTTTCTTGGCCTTAGCTTTAGCCTTTGTCTTAGCCTTGGCCTTTACAAGAGGAGCCTTCCCCTTGTTTACCATAAGTACCGGTGGAGTCTTTTTGACCGACTGTTCCGTAAGCTTAAGCATCCCATGCAGCTCACTAACAGTTTTGTTCATCCCTTGCATGTTGTAATTCAAGATGAACTGATCATAAGACTCCGGCAAGGAAGCCAGGATGGTATCAATCGCCAATTCCTGTGAAATGGGCGACCCGAGACGGGCTAAAGAATCCAAATAGCCCTTCATCTTGAGCACGTGAGCGCTCACAGATGTCCCAGTCCCCATTTTGTAGGAATGGAATGCCTTATTCGTCAGGTACCTTTCCTGACGTGCCTGTTCCTGAAACATCTCATTTAGAGTTGTTATCATAGCATAGGCCTCATGGTCCATAAACTGTTTTTGTAGTTCGGGGACCATGCACGCCAGCATAAGGCAAGTAACATCCCGGTTATCCTTTACATGCACCCCGTATTCCTCCAGCTGAGCAGCTGGTGGATTACGCCCAGTAGGTGCGGCCGGTACAGGCCTTTCCAGTACATATTCCTTAGACTCCTGTCTTAGAACTATTCGTAAGTTCCTAGACCAGTCCAGGAAATTAGGACCAGAAAGCTTGTCCTTCTCAAGGATAGTGCGCAGTGATAAAGTGTTATTCGATGCCATTGATTACTACACAGAAAAATAAATGAGTGTTAATAAAGGACTTATAAACATTTTCCCATAATTAATAATGAATCATGTTATTAATAAAACCGAGTTGTTGGGCTCATGGGCCGAGATCCATATTATATTTAGATATAGCCAGACGAGGGCCTGGAACAACTATACCCAATTTTTAGGTAGGAACGCCGTCCAATCCCAACCTAGGGACTCTCGGTTTGATGGGTCTGTTGGCACTTACCCATCTGTGCTTAGGGCCAGGAACATCCTACTACCCACGCTAAGTCAAAACCTCCATCCAAGTGTTAGAGTAACCAATACTCCAACCCAATACAAAATGACGATACTCCAGTGTATCCAACGAGGGTTGGTCTACGACTGGCCTATCCCCACTTCGAGTAGGTTATGAATGAGGGAAGCACTTTTAAGCGACTTAGTAATTACCATTTGGTTATTCGATTCAATTAATAACGGCTTAGATGCAAAAGCGGGTGAAAAGGGTTTGTACATACATTCGCACATGCAAATAAATACCGCATAATTAAAATAAAGAATGGAATGCAACGGGCCAAAATTTACATCCTAATATCATTCTAGTAAACCTATACTAGAACAGCATCAGGTGGGCCGCCTCCTATTCCTTCTGGGCTCGCCAATCCAATCGGCTCCTTGCTTACATAATTTCATAATAAACAGATGAAATAAAATTACATAAAAGGAAAAACGGCGCGCAGGCCGTATATACCAAAAGAATATTACAACCCAACATAAATTAGGCCCATTTACATCCATCCGCATATTCAATCATACATGTAAACCAATACATCATGTATTTTATAAGCATGTTAAATGCATGATTTAATCCGATTTCATTTGTCCATAGCCATTATTTTGAAATCGCCAAATTTTGGTCGATCATGGTTCTTAACCCATGCGGGCTTTGGGCCTCCAACCCAGGCAAAAATTGCTCCCAATCTGATTGGGAAACCATGAATTCCAAAATTAGCCGTCCGGGTAATCGTGCCAAGAAAACCCGAACCAATTTCAATTTACCGTATTTATTTCCAAAATAAATATCACATGAACGAAAAATAAATTCCATTCAAGAAACCACGCGCATTTAATTTTCAAAATTTAAACACGCAAAGTTTAAAACATTTTACAAATTTTAAAACCCGGCCCGGCCCAAAAATCCCGCCAAATCCAAATTCGGGTCCGGCCCGCCGCACGGGGCAGCCGCGGCGCCGCTGCCCAGCAGCGGCGTGCTGCTGGCACGCAGCAGCCCTGCTGCTGGCGTGCAGCAGCTGCTGCCCAGCAGCAGCTGCTGGCCAGCAGCAGCCCTGCTGCTGGCGTGCAGCAGCTGCTGCCCAGCAGCAGCTGCTGGCCAGCAGCAGCGGGCAGCGGCTGCTGCCTATGGCGCGTAGCGCGTAGGCAGCCCCCGCGTCCACCCGAAACAATCCGTGATTTTGTTTTTATTTTTTTCAAAACAAGAAAACAACATATGCAAGATATTAATTCACCAAGAAATAAAATCTAGCATACAACCTAGATGCAAGAAATTAAATCAACCAAGAATTAAAATCAAGCATCCATAAACTCTATATATATATATACATATATACATAAATATTTGCAAAAGGAAATTGAACCCTAGCATGCTCCATATGCTAAACAATTTCATATGCAAATATCATGAATAACCAACACAAATAGAAAATTAAATCTAGCATACACCCTATGCATATAATTTTCCATTTGTAAAATCCAAAGGGGCAAAATCACAAACCCCAAACTGAAAACAAATCCCATCCACAAAACCGCCAAAGTTTAAACCATGGGATTCACTTCAAGTTAGAGATCTCCACGGAACATAAGCCTGCTCTGATACCACTGTTGGGATTCGTCACGGGAAATCGACCGAAAAAGCGGAAATACGCGTCGATTTCCTCGAATCCGGTCCCAGGAGCTTAAGTAGTGGAAATCAAAAACACAAAGCACAAGGATGAAGGTTTTAAAAATTCACCTTAAGTCTCTCCAAGAGACAGATGATGACTGCAGAAACCAAATTAGATTTCCTCCTTCGTCCCGTACACGAACGGCTCTCGGACTAAAACCCATGCTAGCGATTCGGAAAATCAATAAGAGAGAGTGAGGGAGATGGTGTTGGACGTCCAAGATAGCTGTAATATGGCAGATTTTTTTCTCTTATATCACCAAAAGAAAGATCAAAAAATCAAAGAAAGAAAAGTCCAACTTTTCTACCACAAAGTCAAATAATGACTCACCATATTAATCATCATCTTTTGTCCCTTTAATGAGTCATTCTTCCTATCCAAAATGACTCACCAAAACTTGGCAAAAATCCCACCAAATATCTACGGCCAAATCATCCAAAAAGAAGGGCTTTCATGTTTAAAAGCTCAAGCCCATATTTCACTCTTTGGTATTAATTTGATTTCAAATAAAATTTAATTCTACATGTATGTTAATATATTATACCATATAATATGTAACATATATGTGAATTAAACTTTGTTTGACACATCAAATTAACCAATGGATTAAATATGACATACATAGGATGATATACATGTAACCCTATACATGTACAAATATTTCCACCTAGGAAATAAATACTTAACTTAATTCATTGAATTAATTAAGTGATACTTAACTTAATTCATTGAATTAATTAAGTAATGGCCTAAGAAATATTAATCATATTATATTTGACCAATCCAATTGAGCTAAATAATATAATTAATACACCTCTCTTTCTTTGATGTGTATACACCAAGTACACACTTAATCCGACTAGTTAAAGTCCAGACGTTCAATGTGTACGATCCGATGGGCCCGTCTTTATGTTGGCAGTGAGCTAAGGCCCACAGACTCTAGTTGGGCTCTAGCAAGCCACTAAAGCCCCCAATTAAGACGGAGTAAGCAGTCAAACTGAAACGTTAACCCAGTAGTTTAAACTTGTATATCCCATGTCATCGATATCGGAGTCCAACACAGAGGCATGGTGTGATCACCCTCTATTGTGTATGGACATTAACTTGATCCCGAATGCACTGATATTCACAAACAAGTTCCAACTTGTTTGGGTGTGGCCACACTCTTATCAGCTGTATTCATCAAGAGGCCAGTGATATCTTCTCAGTGGAACACTGAGTGACATTCCCATCTGCATATCCATAGTACTGCAATGTTCATTAACATACCCGAATGTACCCGTACTTGGCACCCTTTTACAGGCCCGTTGGGCGTACACCAAAGTATGCCACTTCACATCCAGTACCATCATATGATCAGGTCAAAGGATCCATACAAGTACTACACGAGAATCCGATGTGATGTGACACCATGTGGATTCCCGTTAAGTGGATCGATCCAGTACCATGCCCTTTTTGCATGTACCCATTAACCTGGTTGACATTCCATGTTCTATGACCGGTAAGACACCGTCATACAACCAAGGTTAATGATAGTCTTTGGTTCCATTCATTCCCATGACTGGAACAGACTACGGATGACTTTATGGCCATATCGTTTTCCGTATCCACAGTCTCACTGCCAAGTGCCTCACACTTGACAACATGGATATGGATATGTCCATTGGATACTCTATTTAAAATATTGCACAAGACATATAGTAAATAGATTGATGCCTTTATTGATTAACACAGATTGTATCATACATATCTTACATAAAAGGTACAATGTATCATACAAACACAAGGACCAAGGCCTTGGGACTAGGGCATATCCAACACGGACCTCCTTTTCTGTCTTAGGAGCTGGCATATCTTGAATATCG
This sequence comes from Euphorbia tirucalli, assembly GCA_039660915.1. Taxonomy (NCBI): domain Eukaryota; kingdom Viridiplantae; phylum Streptophyta; class Magnoliopsida; order Malpighiales; family Euphorbiaceae; genus Euphorbia; species Euphorbia tirucalli. The sequence goes on along the minus strand of CM077636.1, from coordinate 34,537,449 downwards.
TTGATTTGTCTGGATCCATCTCTATCACCCTTTGGCTGACCACATGACCCAGCAGCTTACCTGATGTAACCCCGAATATGCACTTCTTAGGGTTAAGCCACATGTTGTATTCCTCAATGCATGTAAGAAATCTGTCCAAGATATCAGGGTGCTCTTACTGGGTCATTGATTTAACAAGCATGTCATCAACGTACACCTCCACTTCTTTATGAATCATGTCATGTAGCAGCATTGTGACAGCCCTCTGGTAGGTGGCCTCAGCATTTTTCAGTCCAAAAGGCATTACTCTGTAGCAAAAAGTGCCCCACTTTATGATGAAGGATGTTTTCACTTTGCAAATTACATCCATTAAGATCTGGTTGTACCCCATGAACCCATCCATGAAAGAGTACATTGCTGCCTTGGCTGCACTGTCAATTAAAACATCAATATGAGGCAAGGGGAAATTATCTTTTGGGCAGGCTTTGTTCAAGTCCCTGTAGTCAACACACACTCTAACCCTTCTGTCTTTCTTAGGCACCGGAACAATGTTGGCTACCCATTCTGTGTATTCCACCACCTCTAGGAACTTTGCTTTAATCTGCATAGCCACCTCTTCCTTTACTAGCGCGGCCCATTCTGGTCTTAGCCATCTCAACTTTTGCTTTACTGGCCTGAACCTGGGATCTATTGGAATCTTGTGGACTGCTATTTCTGTGTCAACCCCTCACATGTCTTCTTATGACCAAGTGAAAGCCTTAACATGTTTTTGTAGTATTCTTGTTAATTCTCTCTCTTCTTCAGATTTTAGTTCGTGTGAAATGAATACCATTTTGGGGTTTTCATCTATACTTATGTTAATTTCATGCAATGCAGTGTCATGAATGCTAAAGATTCTTGATGGTGATTCAGATGCATGCACAGAATTATCAGGATAAACATCACACAAGTAAGCAAACTAGGATTTCATTGCATTAAAGAGTACATCATTCACATTGAAAAGAGAAGAAACAGATACAACAAAAGCATTTTCATCCTCCACAGGTAGAGGGCCTTCAACTTCTTCAGCATCCTCACTCAGCTCCAGGATGTTGTCCAGGTCAGCAGCAACTTCAGACTCTCGTTTAGCAGGAAGAACAGTCTTCTCGATCTTAACCACCTGTGCCTTGGCTTTCATCATGATTCCTACTATCTCAGTAACCACAGAATCTAGGCTTGCCTTGGTCATCAGCTCCTTAGTGGATCCTTCTCTGGATTTTTTAAATGCTTTGCCTAAGGCAGCAGCCAGTGCCTCCGAAATTGCTTTCACAGATTCATCACAGACTTTTCCTTCAACTTTCTCCTTGGCCACTTCTACTGCTTCTGCCATTACTTCAGATGATTTCTCCTAGGGGATGACAGGCTCAACAACTGTCTCCTCTATTATCACTGGTGCAATTGGCTCCTCCTGGCTTTTTGCAAAGTCCACAGCATCAGAAAATATCTCGAAACCTGGGAGTTCGACGCTTCCGACCTTCATGGGTTCGGCTTGCCCCTTGTGCAGTTGTACGCCAGCCTTAATGAATGGCTTCATCATAGGCTTGTCATTCTTTCCTTTCTTTGGGTCTTTTTTCTTAGATGCCTCAGCTGTGTAGCCTAAGCTGAATTGCCTTGGCTTTCTAGAATCAATGTTCAATTCGGGCACTCCCTGTAGATTGGCCCCAAGTCCCATGCTCGAAACAAAATCATGCCTACAAAGGTATTTAGACAACCATTCTGGCATATAGTTATTGTTGGAAATGCCCTAGTCCCGAGGCATTGGTCCTTGTATTTGTACTGTGCATTTATTGGATTTATGTATTGTACTTATTTGTGTCATTAATAAAGGCATCAATTCATTTATTATATTTATCTTGTGCAGTATAGTAAATGAAGTATCCAATGGACATATCCATATCCATGACGACTAGTGTCATGCACTTAGCAGTAAGACCATGGATAGGGTTAACGATATGACCATGAATAGATCCGTAGTCTGTTCCAGTCATGGGAATGAATGGAACAACAGACTATTATTAACCTGGTTGTATGGCGGTGTCTTACCGGTCATTGGACATGGAATGTCAACCAAGTTAATGGGTACATGCCTGGGTGCATGGTACTGGATAGATCCACTGAACGAGTAATCCACATGGTATGGTATCACAATGGATTCTCGTGTAGTACTTGTATGGATCCTTTGACCTGACCATATGATGGTGTTACATGTGATGTCGCATACTTAGGGGTACGCCTAAAGGGCCTGTAATAGGGTGCCAAGTAGGGTGCTTTCGGGTATGTCACTGAACATGGTAATACTATGGATATGCAGAAGGGATTTGTCACTCAGTAACCAACTGAGAAGATATCACCGGCCTCTTGATGAATGTGACTGATAAGAGTGTGGCCACACCCAAACAAGTTGGTACTTGTTTGTGAGCATCAGTACATTCGGGATCAAGTTAATGTCTGAACACAAAAGAGGGTGATCAATCCATGCCTCTGTGTTGGACACAGATATCAATGACATGGGATGTACAAGTCTAACTACAGGGTTATGATATCAGTTGGACTGCCATCTCCATCTTAATTGGGGGCTGCAGTGGCTTGCTAGAGCCCAACTGCAGTCTGCGGGCCAAAGGCCCGCTGCCAACATAAAGATGGGCCCACAGGATCGTACACATAGAACGATAGAATGCAGACTTAAGGAATAGCATGTATACTTGGAGTATACACATTGGAGGGAGAGGTGTGTATATATTAATTATATTATAAAGATCAATTGGATTGGTCATAATAATAAAATTAATATATTCAATTGGCTCTTCATAATTAATTGGATTAATTATGAAATTATTTCCTAGGTGGAAATATTCATATGTATGGGTTTACATATGATTTTATTTTATGCAGAGTTAATTTTAATTTGATGGATTAAATTAAATGTCAAACCAATTTTAATTTGGATGTAAATAATATATTACTTGGAGTAATATATTAAATACATGGGTATATTAAAATTGGGCTTGAATTAATTTGAACCAAATTAATTAAAATTAGACTGGGCCTAAATTAAAACATGGAAGCCCGCGCAGAATAAAGTGGAGCCAAGATGGGCCAGAATTCCTTATGGAATTCGGCCAACCCTAGGTATAAATACCTAGGGTTAGAAGAATTCGGCCAACCTAAGCTAAACCACTCATAGCCGAATTCTCTAGCCTCTCCTCTCCTTGGTTCTTGCTTTTCCATCGCTAGCACGGGTTGCATTTGCCAAGCGTTCGTGCACGTGAGAGCGGAGGAATTCTAAATTGAGTTCTACAGTCATCATCCGTCTCTAAAAGAGATTTTTCTGGTATGAAATTTCAATCTCTTTCTATTCAATTTTATGTTTTTCAATTTCCGCTTCAATTGCTCCTGGGACCGGATTTGAGGAAATCACCGCGTTCTTCCGCTTTTATCGGGTGATTTCCGGTGAAAAATCCCAACAGTTATCGTAGATAACCATCGGGGTATCCGTGGCCTCCTCCTTGCTGACCATAGCGAATTGGAAACCACCGAATGGTATGGTCTCCTCACAAACAGTAGTAATCACGGACTGAGAATCTGCCTGGACTATCACAACCTCACTGCCTACTGAAAACTTGATCTTCTGGTGTAAGGTTGAAGGGACACCCCCCAATGGGTGGAACCATGGTCTCCCCAACAGCAAGTAGAAGGTGATTGGAATGTCAATCACAGTAAAGGTGACCGTCGACTTGACCGGTCCCACTTCCACTTCAGCTTCAAAAGTACCAATCGTGGTCCTCTTCGAATCATCATAAGCCCTAATCACAGTTGAGAGCTTCCACTTTTTTAGACTATCTTTGCTCAGACCCAGGAATGGCAGCATCTTTAGTGGACATATATTCAGGTCAGAACCATCGTCCACCATCATGCATGGCATGACTCAGTCCAGGAGATTAACCTTGACATAAAGGCCTTTGTTGTGAGCTCTCCCTTCGTGTGGCAAATATTTTTCAAAAAATACAATCTTAGAGGACCCTATATGAATCTTGTCCAGTAGGCAACATATGGCCTCTGGAGATGGCAGTGGAGAAACTTCGATTTCAAACAACTTTTTGACCAGCGCTGCCCTGTGTTCCTTGGAAGTCAGCAACAAATGCCATAGATTGGCTTGTGTTAGAGTCTTTTTCAGTTGAGAAATAACCAAGTCTTCTTTCTCTACTTCTTTCGGCACTGACGTACTACCTGACCCAGTCACTGGAGTCTTTTCACTCTGTTGAACCATTGGTTGGTATATCTTACCGCTCTTTGTCACATTTTGGACTTCAAAAAATTTTGTCTCCATGACTAGCAGCTTGACCATCTCACTACTGCCATAGTCTTCATATTCATCTTCTGAATCCAGATCATCCAGACTCACAGGCTTCACTTCCTTCTGCTCTGTCGACTTCTCACAATCAGACTTTGCCCCAACTCCACTAGCCACTACAGACTGTACGGTGGGATTTGCCTGCAGGACTTGTGCAAAAATGAAGTTGTCTGGCAGGCCTGACTGCACCATATTAACCTACCTCTCAAATGCTGGCAAAGGGTTAGTCTTAGTACTGGGTTTGGTAGGCTCCTGTAACTTCCCTTCATCGATCAACTTCTGGATGGCATCCCTTAGCTTGTAGCAGTTGTTGGTCCTATGTCCCACCATGACATGGTAGGTGTAGAAATTGTCTTTATCTTCCTCCGTTGGATTCTCAAATGGCCTGAGGCAGTCCAAAAGACCGCCATTTCTACACTTGGTGAAGATCTTAGCCAAGGAGAAGGCCCACAGAGATATACCCTGGCCTTCTGGATTTCTGCCTTGGTTTCCCCACAACTGAGACACAATGGCAACCCCTGCTTGCTTGGTCTCTAAAAACTGTCCACTTTTACTTGCAGAACCAGACCCAGACCCACTGCTTGACCCAGTCACAGTAGTCGACTGATACCCTAAACTTTACCCGGAGCCTCTGTGGCCCCTTTGGTTCACTGCCTTTTCTTCCTCGTCTCTCTCAATTTTCATAACCATGCTACATACTTCACTAAGCTCGCTGAAAGAGTGGAATTTCACGGTGTTCTTGAAAATATCCCAACTACCATCAATCAACTTTTGGATCAACTCATCCTCATTGGGGCGGTTCTTTAACAGGATTATTCTGTTCATCCATCTCTGATAATAAGCATCAAAGGATTCATCGGGCTTCTGCTTAACCCTCTCCAGATCATACAGCTTCACTTGGATCTTAGTAATGAAGCCGTAGTATTTGATGAAAGCCACTGATAAGGCTTCCCAGTCAGAATGCACATCTTCTGCCAAAGAGTTGTACCAATTTAGGGCTCCCCTTTCTAGTGTGGTCGGGAAGAAATTAATCAGTTGCTGTTTAGTGGTGCTTGCTGTCAGTATTACTCATGCATACAAATTCACATGAGCTTCTGGGGAGCCGATCCCTTTGTAGGAAGGGATTTTAGGCACTTGAAACCTAATGGGGAAGGTCTTAATGCCTTTGTTGATCATTGCATCTATACTCACTCCTCTCTTGGAGCCCAGACTGATGTTGGCCCCTTTCTTCAATTCAGCCACTACTTCATCAAGTTCAGAGTACTTGGTCTTCAGTTTCCTTTCCATGGCTGCTTCCATCTCTTGCAGCTTCTCCACACTGGCTGAGACATCAGCCCCGAATTGAGAGGACTCATCTACCTTTCTTTTCTGGGTCTACTAGTACCAGTTTCCCCAGTTTCTCTTACCACAACCCGCATCTCCTCTTTTAGCATATCACAGAAATCCTGGGATCTTAGGAAATCCTTCAGAGCACCAGTAAGATTTGATGTTGGATTAGCCATTTCTACTTCCTCCCTGAAATCAGAATCACTGTCAGTTTCTACTGCTTTCTGTTCCCCAACAACCCTCAAAGCCTGAGACCCTATCCTCGGTCGATCCAGCTGACTCTGTGAACTGTCTGTATGGAGCTTTAGCCTTTCCTAGCCTCACGTGTGTATGGTCCTACATCATAAGTGGAGAGTTAGGGATGGCAAATGAATGACATGGTGTCATGGAGAATGATGCTTCATGAATGGAAATGAAAATGAGGATGATCTTTACATGTTTGAATTTCTTTTCTTTGGGATGTCCCAAGAGTGCCCAATGCTATGCAAAATGATGCGAAAATGTCTCGTGGGAGCCACCGCACGGACAGAGGTTCGGCGTCTTTGGGGCACCTAATGAATTGTCATGAGGTGGCTGCATATGTACCGACACACGAGCTAGGTTTTGATGCTTTGTGGGTCAATCACATGAAATGAAATGGTCACATGGAGACCACCCCACAGACAGAGTTCTGATGCTTTTGAAGTAATGTGATATGAAATGATGTTACAGGAAATTCATGTGTAACTCGAGACACAGATAGGGGTTCAGCATTCGTGGAACACCTTGCTGTTGGGGAATTAATCGCACAAAACAAACATAAAACGCAGCGGATAAAAGATTAATCCCCACCAAGGACCCATGTACATTGCATTGAATCGGAAGGAGGGTTAAAGAATTACCTTAATTCTTTGAAGATTGAATCAAGCAGGAACCAAAATAGCTTCCCTCTACGGTTGATCCACACGGAGCAATACGTCCACCGCGTGCTAGCGCCGGGATTGAAGAACGATTCTTCGAACGAGACAGAGAAAGCGAAAAATCAGATTTTTCCTTGGAGTTTTTTTGAGAATTTCGGCTGCCACTATTCCACTTTGTTGTGGCTGCCGAAAATCTGCTGGGTTATTAGTATATGGAGAGTTTTAGGTTTAGGTTAATTGTTTCCTTAAATAATTAACCTAAATAGTTAATTATAATTATAACCTAATACACCTATTAGTTATAATTATATATTAACCCACACAATTTAATATTAATTCTCAATTAACATTAAATCAAATCAATTCTCCATAATACATATATGTATATATAATATTATAATTAATTATATCTCCATATAATTTAATTATAATATGTAGCATACTTTATGCAATATTAATCACATTAATATTTATATATACATACATAAATATATATCACTATATATATATATTTATTTTCTTTCTCATTCATAAATTATTATCCAATAATAATTTATACCCGATAAGATGAACTTCATTTTGCTCTTGTGTGTGACCCCATAGGATCATATTAATTGGCAATAAGGAAATTACCATAATGTCCTTATAGGTCACAAGCGGACTCTAGCAAGCCATTACGACTACCCAATTAATATGATTGGAATGATCCAATACCTATTTATAGAATGTCATATTCCCTTTTGTCTCTTTGATATCAAGATTAATTATAAGACATGGTACACTTGTCAATCTTATATAATTAATCATATGCTTTCTCGATCTCAAAGTAAACTGTTCAGACAAATCAATTGATACTCTTATCAATTATTTGAGCACGGCCATGCATTTAACAGTCTTACTTATCGAGGGGCCCAGTGATATCGCTCTCTTGTTAGAGAGGGACAAAATCCCATATCTGTCACTCACATCCCTAAGCATGAGTCATATTGTACCCAACCACAGCCTTTATAACCACTCTATTACAAGCAGCGTTTGACTGCGTCAAAGCACAACATGAATTCATCCTGGAATCCATGGTGACCTCAGGTCAAAGGAATCAGCTGATGACACTACTATAATCAAGATCAGTTGTGACACGTGACCATGAACTTGATCTTATAGTGGGTCTCCAGCAACATGTTCTCTAACACATTGCCCGTGAGTATAATCTGTATCTGTATACACTATATTCATCTTATGAATATCCATTATCACTCACACTAGTCTTAGTTTGTTATTATTCCCATAATAACAATCGACTAGGGAAATTTAGAATTACACAATTAATTCATGGATACATTATCATAAATACTAACATACAAATATATATGATAAAATAAGTCTTTATTAATGACTTAAGAAGATTGTTTACATAATCCAACATTGGCTTAGGGCACAATCTCTAACAATCTCCCACTTGCCCTAAGTCCAATCTTCAAATGTATCTAATACCCATGGACCTAGTATGACCATCATGTACAGCTTGTGAAAGAGCTTTTGTTAGTGGATCGGCAACATTGTCTTCAGACGCAACTTTGCATATCTTCACATCTCCTCTTGAGATGACTTCTCTTATGTAGTGAAAACGCCGAAGTATATGTTTGGATTTCTGTGACACACTAGGTTCCTTAGCAAGTGATATTGCCCCATTGTTGTCACACAAGAGGCTCACAGGATTCACTATGCTAGGAACGACACCAAGTTCTTCGATGAACTTCTTGATCCAAACAGCCTCTTGGGCTGCATCTGATGTAGCAATATACTCGGCTTCTGTTGTAGATGCAGCTATCGTGCTTTGCTTAGAACTCTTCCAACTTATCGCACCTCCATTCAGAATGAACACATACCCAGACTGTGACTGCATCTGATCTTGATCAGTTTGGAAACTTGCATCCGTGTAACCATTTACAACAAGATCTTCATCCGAGCCTCCATATATCAAGAATGTATCTTTAGTTCTTCTCAAGTACTTAAGAATACTCTTGACAGCAGTCCAGTGACTATCACCTGGATCAGACTGATATCTACTTGTCATGCTCAAAGCAAAAGAGACATCTGGCCGAGTACATATCATGGCATACATGATAGATCCTATAGCTGACGCATAAGGAATCTTATCCATGCGTTGACGTTCTTCAACTGTCACAGGACATTGCTTACGACTAAGCTTTATCCCTTGCCCAATAGGAACATTTCCTTTCTTTGATTGATCCATACTGAACCTTTTCAGTATTTTGTCAATGTATGTACTCTGGCTCAAACCTATCAATCTCTTAGATCTATCTCTATAGATCTTTATTCCAAGAATGTAGGCTGCCTCACCCAAGTCTTTCATAGAAAAATACTTTCCTAGCCAAGATTTTACTTCTTGCAAGGTAGGAATGTGATTTCCTATTAACAATATGTCATCGACATATAGAACTAGGAAAACTATATTACTCCCACTGAATTTCTTGTACACACAAGGCTCATCTTCGTTTTTGATGAAGCCAAACTTTTTGACTGATTCATCAAAACAATGATTCCAACTTCTTGATGCTTGCTTCAAACCATAAATGGCCTTTTGAAGCTTGCATACTTTATCAGGATTCTTTGGATCAACAAAACCTTCAGGCTGTGTCATGTACACATCCTCAACAAGGTTTCCATTTAGGAAAGCTGTTTTGACATCCATTTGCCATATTTCATAGTCATAATATGCTGCTATGGCAACAAGAATTCTGATGGACTTGATCATAGCTACTGGCGAAAAGGTTTCGTCATAGTCTATACCATGAACTTGTCGGTAACCCTTTGCCACTAACCTTGCTTTATAAGTCTGAATATTCCCATCCATGTCCGTTTTCAACTTGAAAACCCATTTGTGCCCTATTGCTTTAGCACCCTTTGGGAGATCAACCAAAGTCCATACTTTGTTGTCGTCCATGGATTGAATTTCTGACTTCATAGCATCAAGCCATTTTTCAGATTCTGAATTAGAGACAGCTTCCATGTACGTGGAAGGTTCATTCTCTTCTAACAGAATCAGATCATTTTCGTTCGTGACGAGAAATCCATATCTCTCGGGCTCATGACGAACTCTACTTGATCTACGTTGGACTTGTGTTATCGGTTCTGACTCAACAACTTCTTGTGAATCAGATTGTTCCATTTGAAACTCACTTTCAACTTGGTTATCCATATTTTCTTGTAGGTGTACTTTACTCCCACTGATTCCTTTGGAAATAAACTCTTTTTCCAGGAATGTACCATTCCTAGCAACAAACACTTTGTTTTCACTAGGATTGTAAAAGAAATAACCTTTAGTTTCTTTTGGATAACCAACAAAATTGCACTTCACAGATTTTGGTGCTAACTTATCTGAAATCAAGTATTTCACATAAGCTTCGCAACCCCAAATCTTGAGAAAAGACAAATTTGGTCTCTTACCAACCCATATCTCATATGGTGTCTTTTCAACTGCTTTTGATGGAACTCGGTTCAGTGTGAATGCCGCTGTTTCAAGTGCATATCCCCAAAAGGATAGAGGAAGATTTGTTTGACTCGTCATCGACCGAACCATATCCAATAAAGTACGGTTCCTCCTCTCAGACACACCATTCCACTGTGGTGTACCAGGAGGAGTTAGTTGTGAGACAATCCCACACTTTCTAAGATGATCGTCAAAGTCTTGGCTCAAATATTCACCACCTCGATCAGATCTAAGTGCTTTAATTGTCTTGCCAAGTTGGTTTTGTACTTCATTTTGGAAGGCTTTGAACATTTCAAAGGATTCCGACTTATGCTTCATTAGATATAGATAACCATATCTACTGAAATCATCAGTGAACGTAATGAAGTATTGAAAACCACCTCTAGCAGTTGTGCTCATAGGCCCACATACATCTGTATGTATGAGTTCTAATAAGTCACTAGCCCTTTCACTGTGACCAGTAAAGGGACTCTTGGTCATCTTACCCATTAAACAAGACTCGCAAGTGTCATATGTTTCAAAAACATCTAGACCCAAAATTCCATCTTTATGGAGTTTTGTAATGCGTTTCTCATTAATGTGTCCTAGACGACAGTGCCAGAGATAAGTGGGATTCACAACATTTGTTCTTATCCTTTTGGTATTTATGTTATATACATGCTCATTATAATCTTCACTAAGGTTCAACAAATAAAGACCATCATGTAAATCCGCATTTGCATAAAACAAGTCTTTATTGAAAAGCAATAAGTGATTATTCTCAATAACACATTTAAATCCTTCCTTGTCCAAACATGAAATAGAAATGATGTTCCTAGACAAATTAGGAACAAAATAACAATTATTCAAAGAAAGAACAAGTCCACTTGGCAACTTGAGCTCGTAGCGACCGACTTCATAAGCAGCAACTCTAGCTCCATTCGCCACATGGAATTTTACCTCGCCCTTCTTGAGCTTTCTACTTCCTTTAAGCCCCTACACATTCATACAAATGTGAGAACCACAACCGGTATCTAATACCCATGAAGTAGAAACAGAAGTAGAATGAAATATTTCAATAACATAAATACCTTGATTAGCGGTCTCACCGCCTCTCTTCTTCCTCAAGTCCTCCAAATAAAGCTTGCAATTTCTGCGCCAATGACCAGGCTGATTGCAGAAATGGCATGTGCCTTCCTTTGGAGGCTTTGCCTTGGTAACAGCTTTGGGCTTCTTTGCATCCTTCCCAAACTCTTTGGGTTTGTTTGCTTTACCCTTCTTCTTCTGGATCCTACCCTTTTGCACCATATGGATCCCTTTGGGGCTTGGCTTCTCTTTTATCGTTACTTCAGCGTTTTTCAGCATCCCATGCAGTTCGCTGACCGTTTTGTCCATATCATTCATGTGATAATTCATGACAAAATGGGAGTAACTCTTGGGAAGAGAATTAAGGATCAAATCCGTTGCCAACTCAGGTCTGAGTGGCGAACCAAGCCTCTCCAACTGATCAATGTACCCTTTCATCTTCAGAACATGGGCACTAACCGAACTCCCTTCGGTCATCTTGCACCCAACCAAGGATCTCAAGGTCTCATACCTTTCCCTTCTCGCTTGCTTTTGGAACATTTCCTTAAGCTCTTGAGACATCTCATATGCCTCAAATGTTTCCAGATCCTTCTGAAGTTCCGGAATCATTGATGCGAGCATCAGGCATTGTACATCAATCTGATCATTTTGATGCTTGTGAAAAGCATCCCTTTCAGCTCTTGAAGCTGTGGTGGGTGGAGGGTTAGCAGGCAAAGGCCCATCCAGAACATACAGCTTTCGCTCTTGCTTGAGGACAATTCTCAAGTTGCGATACCAATCTAGGTAATTGGTTCCGTTCAGTTTATCCTTCTCAAGGATAGATCGAATAGAACCGGGATTGCTTGTGTTGGCCATTTATCTACAACAGAAAATATATGCAAAGTTAATTACATAAGAGAATTAAACTCCCACTAAAATTATAAAACCCTTTAAAATATTTAAGTGGGTAAAAGACCCAAAATCCATACTTAACCATAGCACTGCTTTGGCATGTCCCTATGATTAAATATAATTTCGGTAGACATCACCATGTCAATTACATCATTATGTAACTCTTTTAATTTATGAGATGCATGATATCATATATCATATTTAATTTGCATGTTACTCATCTCATCTTTGCCTCGGGTTCAAAACACCATTTTGATTAACCCTTGTTAAACCAATTACAACACAATGAGAATCACCATTTCTCATATTATCGCTTCGCTAAGGTCACAACATGCGTACCCGCTTTGGCGTGGCTACCATGATGCGAACATAATACTTGACTAGTGTTATACGTAATTGGGTGGCAAAAATATAAACTTCATAAGTTTATTTAGGGTTTATTAATTCCTGTGATTAAAATGTATCTCATACAATACATGGCATTAACATTAATCTTTCTAAGTTAATATTAATTCTAGCATGGCATCCAATGTCATACATTCATCTAGCATGCATATTTCATACTTAGCATGGCATCACATGGCATCAAAATATAAAACATGCAATAGACTCGAAAGACCGTGTTATGGTATGGTTTTATCTACATTGATTTTCATAGGCCAATATGAAAATCAACAAGGCCATTTCCTAGGTGGTTGTAACCATCGCATGGTCACAGCTCTCCCGCACCCCTTGGATCCGTCCTCACGTCTTTGTTCCTTGGCACCATCTCATGGATTTACATATTTTACAAAATTGCAACCTATACAATTTTTTTAGTAAAATAAAATTTACATATTATAAATTGCATCCTATACAATTTATCTAGTAAAATTAAAATTAAAATTTACATAAATACAAACGACTCGCAGGTCGTATTTATATAAAACCATAATAAAATAAAGCATCCACGGGTCCAAAACCATACCACAACACCATGCATAAAATTATCACAATAATTTTACATCTATAAGATTTAGGGTTCAAAAAACTAAACACAATCTTATTGTATTTAAAAGAAATTGATTTGAGAAGAAAAGGTATAGAAGACAATTTCTACATGGCAGCACTAAGGGAACACGGCGTGCAAAACCAGTTTGCACAGCGTGCAACACTTGCACGCGGCCGTGTTCCTCGCTATTACTCAGCGCACATGAGAAATTTCCGGTTGCACGCCGTGCAAAACCAGTACACGGCGTGCAACACACATTTGCACGGCGTGCAACACTTGCACGCCGGCGAGTTATGCACTGATTCTCAGCTTACGGAAACGATTTCCGACTACACGCCGTGCAAAACCAGTACACGGCGTGCAACACACGTTTGCACGGCATGCAGTGCCTGCACGCCGGCGTGTTCTGCACTGAAAAACAATTCTGCGTCAATTTGTTCAAAACAACAATTCCCAAATCAATTCCAAAACGTTATTCACAATAACAAAGAACAAATCATTCATAATGATCAACATTGAAATCAAATTTCAATTTGTTATTCACAATAACAAAAGAACCCTAAATCAAAACATACAACCCTTACATGCAATTTTGATCTAATCAAAATAACAAATCCAATTCAACCAATGCACAAGTGGCTCTGATACCACTGTTGGGGAATTAATCGCACAAAACAAACATAAAACGCAGCGGATAAAAGATTAATCCCCACCAAGGACCCATGTACATTGCATTGAATCGGAAGGAGGGTTAAAGAATTACCTTAATTCTTTGAAGATTGAATCAAGCAGGAACCAAAATAGCTTCCCTCTACGGTTGATCCACACGGAGCAATACGTCCACCGCGTGCTAGCGCCGGGATTGAAGAACGATTCTTCGAACGAGACAGAGAAAGCGAAAAATCAGATTTTTCCTTGGAGTTTTTTTTAGAATTTCGGCTGCCACTATTCCACTTTGTTGTGGCTGCCGAAAATCTGCTGGGTTATTAGTATATGGAGAGTTTTAGGTTTAGGTTAATTGTTTCCTTAAATAATTAACCTAAATAGTTAATTATAATTATAACCTAATACACCTATTAGTTATAATTATATATTAACCCACACAATTTAATATTAATTCTCAATTAACATTAAATCAAATCAATTCTCCATAATACATATATGTATATATAATATTATAATTAATTATATCTCCATATAATTTAATTATAATATGTAGCATACTTTATGCAATATTAATCACATTAATATTTATATATACATACATAAATATATATCACTATATATATATATTTATTTTCTTTCTCATTCATAAATTATTATCCAATAATAATTTATACCCGATAAGATGAACTTCATTTTGCTCTTGTGTGTGACCCCATAGGATCATATTAATTGGCAATAAGGAAATTACCATAATGTCCTTATAGGTCACAAGCGGACTCTAGCAAGCCATTACGACTACCCAATTAATATGATTGGAATGATCCAATACCTATTTATAGAATGTCATATTCCCTTTTGTCTCTTTGATATCAAGATTAATTATAAGACATGGTACACTTGTCAATCTTATATAATTAATCATATGCTTTCTCGATCTCAAAGTAAACTGTTCAGACAAATCAATTGATACTCTTATCAATTATTTGAGCACGGCCATGCATTTAACAGTCTTACTTATCGAGGGGCCCAGTGATATCGCTCTCTTGTTAGAGAGGGACAAAATCCCATATCTGTCACTCACATCCCTAAGCATGAGTCATATTGTACCCAACCACAGCCTTTATAACTACTCTGTTACAAGCAGCGTTTGACTGCGTCAAAGCACAACATGAATTCATCCCGGAATCCATGGTGACCTCAGGTCAAAGGAATCAGCTGATGACACTACTATAATCAAGATCAGTTGTGACACGTGACCATGAACTTGATCTTATAGTGGGTCTCCAGCAACATGTTCTCTAACACATTGCCCGTGAGTATAATCTGTATCTGTATACACTATATTCATCTTATGAATATCCATTATCACTCACACTAGTCTTAGTTTGTTATTATTCCCATAATAACAATCGACTAGGGAAATTTAGAATTACACAATTAATTCATGGATACATTATCATAAATACTAACATACAAATATATATGATAAAATAAGTCTTTATTAATGACTTAAGAAGATTGTTTACATAATCCAACATTGGCTTAGGGCACAATCTCTAACACTTGCATGATTTGATAATGTTATGGAATGCCCCTATATGTGTACTAATCCGGTTCTCGAGGAGCACCTCGAATGATCTTACAATGTCATGGAATGGTTCGATGTGAACCATAATGTGCAAACGAGACTTCACCGTCACTAGGACATCTATGATGAACGCGTATGATGTCATGTGATGACATCTTATGGACTACCACACGAAAATAAATCTAGGACCATCATGGTCTTCTATCGAATGATATGATATTTGTGAAATGGCCGAGTGCAATTTGGTGCACGGGCGAAACACGGGTAGTTTTAGGGTACCCGATATGTTATGCAATGAAATGATCGTGAAGGGACACACTTAGAACATCCTTTATTAGGTTAGATGAAATGATATGGATGTGCATGTCATGCAAAAATGCAAGTGGCTGCATGGAAATGTGGTTAAAAATGCATGACACACGGAATGATGTTGTGTATGCTTCATGGAAATGTTGCACGTGAGATGTAAATGGCACACGAATAAAATGTCATGGCTGCACGAAAATGTGATTAGTGTCACACATATACCGATGCTCGAAAAATGGCTATGTAGAGATGTGGTTAGAATGGCACATGAAAGCCATGCATGTTTGATGCTTCTTGAAAAATCAAATAGAAAACACCACAGAACAAACGTTAGCACACACACACAAAAATATACACTCCCTTTCCACCTTATTTCTCCTTTCGATTGGTCTTGCATTCTTCTAGGTGTTGGGTCTCTTTGGCATCAACGGGGGATGCCAAAGGCGCATGCTTAATGTTCAATTTTGAATTTAAGTTTTGGTAATCCTAAAGGAAGCTGCTAAGCCATTACATGTCAAAACCAAGGGTCGTACAGGTTCCCATAGCGAAGATACACTTCCCCACCATAGAACATGATGTAAGGTCATGCGGTGCTATGAGTGGTTTACCCCGTTGGGTGTCTCCAATCCTGGCGGAAGAGGTAGTCCACCTTTTTGGGTAAACTAGGGTTGATCAGTGTGTTGGAGGGATTGAGAAGAAGAAAATGTCATGATATGCAAGGTGCAAATAAATATGGTAATATGAACTAGTGAAGTGATTGCAAGCGAGGTTTTTTCGGTAGTTGCTTAAGCTCCTTAAGTTTTTATGAAAACTTTTTAAGAAACCATATCCCCAGAAGAGTCGCCACTGTGAGCAGATGACCTTTTTCATGAAAAAGAAAATCGGGATGCTATGAATTGAACCAGGGAAAACATTTTCGTTCGTTTTGATTTTGAAAAACGGGTTTTGTTTATCTTGAATTAGGAAAACCGTTGATTTTATTTGGAAATTCGTTTGTAGAAAACATTTTCCCATTTTAACTTAAAGACCTTGAAACCTAAATCTTGAGATCAGTGACAGAGTCGCCACCCAGATCAGCTCATCTGGGAATTCTGATACAACTCCCTACCGAGGACAGACTGCTATACCTAATCCAGAGATTTAGGGTTCGGGCAAGTGACTTACTTAAACTCTATCTTGCTTTCACTTTATAGTTTATATTAACATATTTAATTCACTTTATTATCTTTCTCTAACCCTAGTTTGTTTATTGTAATTCAGTCGATGCAAAAGCAAAATGCAGAAAATAAATTGCAGAAAAATAAAGCGTACATCCAAAAATATACAAGAAAAGAATAGAGGCCGATTATACAACCCAATCGAATAAAAGATAAAAACCCTCGTCCTTACTTTAAAATCGCCTAAGTACACGAGTATCTTAAAAATTACAACCGCCTAATTTACATGATAACAATCTATTAATTACAATAAAAATGATAAAAATAAAAAATAAATGCTGCAAAACAAATTGATTAGCACAGTTTATATTACACATACAGATAGGACTCAAATAGAACAGAATTGGGAACTTAGGAAGTAGGGGAATGAATTTAGGGGGTAACCAGGTCGACCCGACCTGTCGGATCGGTTAGACCTGAAAAACGGTTTTGAAACGCCCTGTAATATTTGTGCTGGAAAATCAATTTTTAGAAAACATTTGGCTTGGTTACATGCAAATTTCCATTTTTTGTGGGTCTGTTATCCCGGAATCCAGGGTTCCGTTCCTGCTGGTTCCTAAATACACGATCTATCAAGGGTCTAAAGTGCAATAAACATGCCAAAAATATTTGTGAAAAATACTATTTTTCTCATTTTCAATATTTTCCGAGGATTTTATAGGGTTTGGCGGTCCGCTAATGCTGAACTATTGACTCGATTTGGATGAAATAACCCCAAAACTCAGGAAATAAAGCCCCAGGAAAACTGAAAACGTTGATATCCGTATGTATAGAAATCTATAAATCATAATATTATGACATATGGATGGATTTGGGCCGAAAATGATGGCAATAGAATGCACAAAATGGAAAACGAACTGTTTTCGGCCAATCAGGACGATTCGAGAATCTGTCCTTGAAGAACAGAGCCGGGCAACTCTGGGTACCAAAGCCGGCTAGCTTTGTTCATCATGAACATAGCCAACCGGCTCTATTCATCATGAACACAGTCGTACGGCTATATTCGGGCAATCCGATTCCGAAAGTTGCAAAAACAAAGAAAACGCACAGAAAAGACAATGCAAACAGGTTTAAGGCCTTTTAGAGTTTACCTTGATGTTGTTTGGATGCCTTGAACGTCAAAGAACGGATTGAAAGCTTGAAATATATCCTGCGAACTCAACCAGCCAAAGAATAGCAACAATCCAAACGAGCCGAAGTGAATCTGAAATGTTTTCCAACCAATCAGCAAAGGTTAAGTAACTTGTGTTTAATGTTTAAGGATTGATTTTAAGCCTTAATCCCTGTGTTTTTTATTTCCCTCCTATTGCTTAGTCTCAGTCTCTCTTCCTTTTCTTTTCTTCCTCTTTTTTTCTCTCTGTATCTTTTTCTTTCTTTAAGATTGAAAAGCCTCCCGTTTCTGATTTTATTTTTTCCTTTTATACTCTCCTTTCAAATACTCATGTTTCCTTTTATACTCTTCTCTCACATAGCCGCCTGAGTTTCTGATTTTGCCCACATCTTACTTCTGGTGAGACAATTGCTCTGCTTTGCAGGGCAACTTGTCTTGCCCACTAGAGTCGTACGGCTCTAGTTTGAACTAGAGTCATACGGCTCTAGTTTGAAAACTAGAGCCGTGCGGCTCTAACAAAAGCCGGGGCAAAATTTCAAAAATCTGACAAGCACCCTGAACCCTAGAAATCACTCGGGAGACCTTTTAGGGGATTTCGAACAGTGTATAGCTTGATTTTCAGGACGTTTAAGGAGCTCCAGGCAACATTCCATCATTTTCAAGTCCGGTTCGAGACTGTCCGTTCGACAGGTAATGCAGGAATTCTCATCATAGGGGTCGGGAAAACTCAGTGCTCACACAAATCAAGCTAGATTGTTGTTTCATGTCGAAACTAGTCCTTGAATCAAATCAAGCTAGATTGCCATTTCATGTCGAGAGTCGTCCTTGAATTAAATGAAGCTAGATTGCTGTTTCACGTCGGGACTAGTCCTTGAATCAAATCAAGCTAGTTTACCGTTTCAGGTCGGGACCAGTCCTTGAATCAAATCATGCTAGATTGTTGTTTCGCATCAGAACTAGTCCTTGAATCAAATCAAGCTAGGTTGCTATTTCACATTGGAACCAGTCCTTGATTCAACTCAAGCTTGACATTCTGTCGTACAGTCATTGGAACAACTCCTTAAATCAATTCAACTCAGCCTAGATGTTGTTTCCTATAGTCATTCGAAAAAATCCTTGAATCAATTTAGCAAGCTAGACATTCTGTCGTACATTCATTGGAACAACTCCTTGAATCAATTCAACTCAAGCTAGACATTATTTCGTACAGTCATTAGAACAACTCTTTAGATCAATTCAACTCAAGCTAGAGGTTGTTTTGCACAGTCATCATAGCAAGTCCTTGAATCAACTCAACTCAACTCAACTCGAGTGCAGATGTTCCAGGACCAGGCCAGACAGGTAGCTGCTTTTGAGGCTCGGGCCTTGGCTGCGACCCAAGAGGCTGACCGGATGCGGGCTGATATAGCCAGGCTGCAGGCTAACCTGACCCGAGTGGAGGAGGATTTTGACTCCTATAGGGCTACACATCAGAGTGAGTCTGAGGAGGAGGAGGATGAGGAAGAGGATGAGAGCTAGATTGAGTGCTCTGTATTACACATTTTTTTTCGGACATTGAATTTTCTGTACACAACATGATCTTCATTTTTATTATTATGGGACTTGGATGCCACAACCTACTGATGGATGTTTATGCGTAATGGCACGATGTATGCGATATAAATGTCTACGCAGAATATCAAACATGCATAATATCATTACGACGACATCATAATGAGTACGATAGGGAAATTAACAGTGACTCCGACTTTAGACATCACCCACTTCTTGTTACCAACACGTCCTCTCGGTTTTCCGTGTCAGAAATTTTCTCTTTGTGATTTTTTTTTTTTTGTCTAAGAGTTCTGCGCGAGCGTTCCAGCCAAATTGATCTCTTTGTATTGATCCATTTTGAGATTGGGAAGCACACCTTGACAATGTTCATCAGAGGTCGTGAGAACATTGCTGCTGATGACATCTAGTGGTTTGGCTTTTACCTACCCCTAGTATTAGAGGTTTGTATTTGGGGTATAAAACACCGAGTCAGACATGGTTCGCTGCGTGCTATCACCCGTATGTGGACATTGACATGTAATGACATGACGAATGCATATTGAACATCAAAATTGAATATAAAACATCTACGACATAATGAATGTGGATGCATTAGGAAAATCAAAGTATGGCTCTAGTTTTGATTGATGCCCCTTCAAATTACCAATATGTCCTTTCGGTTTTCCACATTGGAGGATTTTTTTTTTTTTTTTTGGTAAAATATGTCAGAGTGTACAGCTGAGCACTGAACTGCATCAATTGATTAGCCACTGGATCCTCCAAGAGTTTAACCCCATATGCATGTCTCTAATTCACCTCAGACTCCAACTTGACCACAGTTCTCAAAGATGGACACCACTTTTAATCCTTCAAAGTACGGCCCAGAAGATGAAAGAACCTCCGGTAAGTAGTCACTTCTGTTATAGCCGAAGACTGAGGCCTTGAAATGATTGGTAAATGCAACTTCCTTTTGGATATTGGTGTAGCAGGCTTTGCAAGTCCTCCCATTCATGATTGTTGAAGAGTTTGTAAAACTTAGTTGCCTCGACATTGTTGGTGAAGTTCATGAGTGCATAACCAATATTTCTTCCAATCCTGGAGTCCATAGGCAAATAAAGGGAATCATAAGCAGACTGTTGAATGGAAGGTAAAGGGTGTTGAAGGTATGGATGAAGATCGAGATGGGGAGTGTTTTAGTTTTGAAAATATAAGAGCCCAAATCTTTCACAGGCTGTTTAAAAATGAGAAAGTCCAAATTTTTCACAGTAAGGGTGCGAAGGATCCGGTGGCGATGGAGATTGAGATGGTGAGTCATTCCCGTGTTAATTGTAGCTGCCATATGAGAGAGAAATTCTTCCGTCTGCACTGATCTTTTTTTTTTTGAAGGAACTAAATCCAAGCCATAGCCATATTTTGGTTTTCCTGCTGCATTCAAATTTGTGCATGTCATGTGTGTTTAATATGCCTTTTTGGATGAACAATGCATGCGTAATGTCATGTGCACAGGAATGTCATACAAACAAGATTATACAAGCACTACAACCAAGGAATGATTCAGAGTTTTACAATAAGATGGATGGTGAAGGTTGAATTTCTTGGTGGTTGGTGCTTTGGATAAGTTTGGGTTTTTATTTTTGGGGTTTTGGTATAGGGTACTTTCTGGGGTATGAGACCAAATTTGCCTCCGGGAGGAAATTTTTTTTTTTTTTTTTTTTTTTGCCTCAAGGAGGGCTTTTAATTTGGTTTTGCCTCTAGGAGGGCTTTCTTGGTTCGGGTGCTTTAAGGAGAGCTTTTCGGTTTGATTTTGCCTCAAGGAGGGCTTTTTAGGTTTGGGTGCCTCAAGGAGGGCTTTTTGGTTTTATTTTTGCCTCTAGGAGGGCTTTTTTCGGTTTGGGTGCCTCAAGGAGGGCTTTTGATTTGGTTTTACCTCAAGGAGGGCTTTCTTCGATTTGGGTATCATGTGTGCCTTTTAAGTTGAAGTTTTGGGGTAGGATTGGTAGCGTCTTTCAAGGATTGTTGAGTTGAATCAACAGATGCCTCGGCGGAAGTAGTACCATCATATCATTTTATTTATCTCACCAGCTCACCCTTCAAGAAAGGGTTCATTCAGGACCAGATTCACTTTTAGGTTCCCCACAATACTCAAAATGATGTCATGCATTTTGATATTATATGTGTTCGATATGTCGTTCCAGATGGTCAAATGCATGCATAATGCCATAGATAAGTAATCATCACATAAGTAAGATGCAAATAAATTTCATTGCATTAATGATGAATTCAATACATCCCACAAACAAAATGAGTGTCTTGTAAGAACGAATCTCCAAGAGGCATTGATCTCATGGAATCCGATTATTTTTCGATTGGTCACCATTTCAGCTTCAGCATACTCGACCCACTCTTATCAAACCAGGCTCTGCAGTTCTTCATCATATTCCTCTTCTCGGGAGACTTGAGAAATTTCCTTGGTGGTTTCCCTGATTGCCCCTGGTTGTTTATCAGAGAGGGTCGAGGTTTCCAATTTCCCATCGTCGACTAGCTTTTGGATCTCCTTTCTTAAAGTAAAACAATCATCGTTTCGATGGCCCAGCACCACATGATAGCTGCAGAAATTGTTCCTTTGTGCTTTTGCCAGCTCTACAAATGGCCTGATACTCTGCAAGAGACCCTCCTCTCTACATCTGAGGAATAGCTTGCCTAATGAGTCAGCCCATGGAGAAATGCCTTTTCCGCTACTCACGTTAAGTGAGTTTTTGGTATGCCGTGGAATGGAGTCAGTATCAACATTCGTCTTAAGGGGCCTCTTTAGTTCTATTTCATCAGTCAGCCTTGGCAAACCCAAATCTTAGAGAGAGGGCCTTACAAGGTGTCGAGGGTGAGTGTTAGCCATCTGGGCATTCTGTTTCTCGCTAGCATCAGCATTGGAGTCTGAGAATACTGCATTTTCCATTTTCCCTTCGAGTTCTGCCACCGTGCTTCCAATTTGGTGCACTTTGCTATCAGCCTTTCTACTTTGTCAAGATCATCTCCCAGCACTTCTTTCAGCATTGCTGCCGCTTCCTTCCTGACCGCCTTTTGAAACCGTGATGAGGCGATATGATCCTCCACGATATCCGTTATGGAGTTGAAGTTCATTGGGTTGGCCATTCTTAAAATCTTTTCCCTTTTCCCTCTGATAAGAACACTTATTAGCATTGACGGGCACATACGCATGAAGAATACCAAATCACATATGATGTAGGCATCGGTGCATGATGGGATATGTATGTGCATGAATGATGAGTTGCATATATGATGTCACGAGGGAGATGATGATGAGGATGATTTTTTTTCGGACATTCCAAGAACAGCCGATGCCATGCAAGAGATAATGCGAAAAGACCACGTGTGGACCACCACACAAACAAGGGTTCGGCGCTTTTGGAGCACTTAATGAATATTATGAAATGATCGCGTGTGTGCCAACACACAGACAGAGTTTCGACAACTTGTAGGTCTATGAGATGAAGTGAAATGGTCACATAGGGGCCGGCCCATGGATAGAGTTCTGATGCTTTTGAGGCATATGATATGAGATGATGTTTACAAACAAGTCACGTGTAGGCAAGGACACGGATGGAAGTTCGGCGTTCATGGAGCGCCTTTCATGATTCGATAATGCTATGAAATGCCACTATATGCGTAATAATCTGGTACTCGTGGAGTACCTCAAATGATACAATAATGTCATGTAACAATCCGAAATGGATCGCGACACACCAACAGAACTTCGGCATCCCCACGATGCCAATGATAAATGACGTGAAGCCATGCAATGATGTCGTGTGACCTGCTACATGGAAAAAGACCTAAGACCATTGTGGTCTCCTATTGAATGAAATGGTCTAGTGAAATGGCCGAGTGTATTCCGGTACACGGGTAGAACACGGGTAGTTTTAGGACTCCCGATATAATATGAAATGAAATGACCATGAAGGGTATTCTCAGAATGTCCTTAATTTAAAGGATATGAAATGACATGAATGCTTGTGTCACACAAAAATGCAAGCGGCTGCTGTAAGCGCCGGAATTTTCTATACTTAAAAAAAAAAAAAAAAAAAAAAAAAAAAAAAAAGAGGAAGAAGAGAGTCGTACGACTATTGCTACCGTCGTACGACTGTAATTTAAAAATTACAGTCGTACGACTGTAATGTCGGGCAGACTGCAGAGGCCCATACCTCTGCAGCAGAAATGGAAGAAAAAGAAGGAGGAGCATTAATTGCTCGGTTTTGGCAGCAAGCAAGCAAAAAAAAAGAAGTGATAAAAAGGAGGAAAAGAAGAGAAGAAGAGGGAGATTTCTGGTGAAAGAAAAACTTAGAGAGAGCAAGAGAAGAGAGAGAAAAAGAAGACCACAAAAAACTCACTTTTCTTCCTCTTTGATTTTCTTCGATTCTCGAAATTAAGCCTAAAACTTGTTAGAAATCTCTAGGTTGATCACTTAACTACACAACTAAATCAAGAACTTGGACTTAAACAATCAGAATCCCTTGCAAATTTGGATTTTTGGACTCAAACTCCCAACTTCCATTCCAAAGGAAAAAGTGCGAATTCGTTGGGATTGGAGCGACGCCAGGGGTCAAAACGACTTGGAATAGCTTCTAAAAAGGTAGTCACTTCTTTTCCTTACACTTTTCCTTCGCTTTCTGGGTGTTTGAAGTGAATTTTGTGCGTTTTTTCCTGTATTTTTCGTATTTCTGTTCCTGGAAACTAAGAACAGTCGTACGATTGTTCTTAGTCTTCATGAACAGTCGTACGACTGTATATACAGTCGTACGACTGTTCTTGTTTCCAGGCGATTTTTCTTCAGTTTTTGCTTAAAAATGGCTTTTGGCGAAATTCTGATCTTGGACTGATTACAGTCGCACGACTGTAAACTACAGTCGTACGACTGTAATCCATGTTCCAGAATCAAGATTTCAACCTTCATCCCAAAAATTAGAAAACCCCAAAAAAAAAAAATCATCAAAATGAATTTTGTTATGTGCATCACGACCGTAGATTTAATTTCCAGTAAATTCGCATTTAGAACAATTCAACGACGGAGACCCAGTTCTCCCGAAAACCGACCCACTTAAATATATAAAAATGCATGTAAACCGGAAAAATTGTTCTTCGAAAATGATTTTCTCACAAAACCAAAAATACAGGGACGTTTCAAAATGTTTTCCAGGTCTAACCGGGCCGGCTAGTCGAACCGACCCGGTTACCCCCTAAATGCATGCCCCCAATTCCTAATTCCCATTCTGTCTATTTGAGTCCAACTTGTGATGTGCCGTATAAATTGTGCTAACCTTCTGTTTTGCAGGTTTTAATTTCTTTTTATTTTTATTTTTATTGTATTTTAATAGATTAAATCGTGTATTTAGGCGGTTGTAATTATTTCTTAGATTTTCGTGTATTCTAGGCGAGTGTTTTTATTTTCCTATTCGATTTGGTTGTAAGCCGATTAATATTTATTTCTCTTTATTTTTGTACTATATATTTTGTATGCGCGCTGTATGCTTTTTTTATATTCAATAAAATGGACTTTAGATTTTGAAATACCATTTAAGAACATTGACAATATTTATTTTAATTAGACACGAAATAAGGGACTTGTCCGGACCCGAATCTCTGGATAGTGTAGCGACCGTTCGTCCGGTTCAGCTACATAAGAATTTCCCGGTTGAGCTGAGCCGGGTGGCGACTCTACAACATCCATCGAGACTTAGGTCTCGGTTCTTTTATTTATTAATTCCTTTCATTTTCCAAAACGCGGATTTCCGATTATAAAAACCCCACGCGAGGGAGGGATCCGCCCGAGATCGTGGCGCCCCATTCCGAAAGGGAGTCCCGCGTCCCGTCGAAAACGCGTCGTCCGCTCACAGTGGCGACTCTGCTGGGGAAGTTTTCTTAAAAAGGTTTTCTTAAAAACTTAAAAGAATTTTGACAAGCCCTGAAAAGTGTCTAATTAAAATAACGTGGATGATTCTCTTTTGGTATTTTATTTGCATTTTTAGTTAGCCATTTTTTGCATTAGATTAGGTATCCTTTTATAGCCCGGTGGATTGTTGAAGTGTCGCCTAAGTTCCTCCTGGTCTTAGGGGCACGAATACGAAACACCACTCATAGCCTCGTACGAACCCCTTCGTTATGACCCTTGAGTGGGGAGAAGTGAGGAGTATATCTTGCTATGAGAGCCTCGATGTTATCCCGACTTTGACCGAACCCATATAGGCAGCCCTAGTTGGATTCCCTTAGGATACCGAAATAATTGTGTGAATAATCATAAAATCGCGCCTTCATCACCCCCGGTTGGTGATTGAAGTGAATCCCGCCTAGGACTCGGTTAGAAATTTTTGAGACCGACCACGTTGGAGGAATAAGGTTGGAAGAATTCGTTTTGCTTGCTATGTGTTCTTCACCGTTCCGTGACACATCGCCGACGCATGCATAACATACCATAATCACCATTTTCCATACATATGACATACCATACACAAACATATTTGTGTGATACTAACCCACATTTTTATGCAGCCATTTTGCATTTTATTTTGTGTGTAAAACATTAATTCATTCGCTTGTCATCCATACTAACGGTTTCTTTTTCAGCCATAACATTAAACTTGTGTGATTAGCATTTTATTTTTGACATAGCATACATAACATCATTATGTATGGCATGCATCCTAACCCACATTTTTATGCAGCCATTTACATATTGTGTGACATATTCATTCACTACATTTCACTTAAATTAAATTAAGGGGCATTTCAAAGAACGCCTATCATGACCATCCCATCCCATTTCATAACATATCGGGTACCCAAAATCACCCGTGTTTTGCCAATGCACCGGATTGCATTCGGCCATTCAACCAATACCATTTCATTTAATAAAAGCCGCAACGGCCTTACACCCATTTTCGTGTAATAATTTACACGATGCATCTCATGACATCATACCCATCCATCATAAACATCATATAACATTGTGGTCCACATCCGACCACTTCATGACATTAATTCACCATTTAAGGTACTCCCCGAGTGCCCGATTAGCATATATGTAGGCCCGTAACATCACCAAATCATGAAAGGCGTTCCTCGAATGCCGAATTCTTGTCCGTGTTCCTGTTACACGTGACTTTCTCATAACATCATTCCATATGCTCAAAAGCATCAAGACCTTGTCAGTGGGCCCGGCCCATGCGACCATTTCATATCATCCCATAGACCAACAAAGCGTCAAAACTACGTCCGTGTGCCGATATACACGCGACCATTTCATGAATTCATTAGGTGCCCCAAAGGCGCCAAAGTTCTGTCCGTGTGATGGCCCACACGTGACATTTTTGCATAAACATTGGGTGTTCTTGCAATGCCTCGAAAATAAAAAAAAATAATAAAAAAAAATAATAATAAAAAGAAACCATTCATGTTATCATTTCATACATAATTCCACCCCATGCATCTCAAGCACGTCCAATGTCTTAATTTTCATGCCATATCATGTCATTCATTCACGACCCTAACACCTCCTGTCTAATCCCAAGCAGAACACACTGGAGCGACCTTGGACAAGATCCCAAGCTTCAAGGGCAGCTAGGAGACAAAGGGTAGTTGAGAGTGATAGTGATTCTGAGTCTGGGGAAGGAGTGAATATGGCAGAGCAGACACCGAGTATGGCTGATGTTCTGAGAGATTTCTTCAGGTCGCAGGATTTCCGCGACATGTTAAAGGAAGAAATGAGGGCAGTGGTTAGAGAAGCTGGTGAGACCGGTGGTAGTGGAGCCGGGAAAGAAAAAGAAGCTGAGTCATCCCAACATGGTGGTGACACTTCAACTAGTCTTGAAAAGCTTCAGGAGATAGAGGCAGCTATGGAACAGAAAATGAAGGCAAAGTGTTCCGAATTGGACGAGGTCATGGCCCAGTTGAAGAAGGGGGTCGGGATCAGTGCTGAATCTAAGAAGGGGGTGAACGTTGATGCCATGATCAGTAGGGGCATTGAGACATTTCCTATCGGCTTCCAAGTGCCGAAAGTCCCCACTTACAAAGGAATGGGCTCGCCGGAGGCCCATGTGAATTTATATGCCCGGGTTATGCTAACGGCAGGTGCTACCAAGCAACAATTGATTAATCTTTTCCCCACCACACTGGAGGGAGGTGCTTTGGGATGGTATAACTCACTGTCAGAGGAGGAGCAATCTGATTGGGAAATTCTATCTGCTGCCTTCATCAAATACTACAGCTTCAACACCAAAATCCAGGTGAAGCTGTATGACTTGGAGAGGGTGAAGCAGAAATTCAATGAGCCCTTCGATGAATACTACCAGAGATGGATGAACAAGATGATCCTCCTAAAGAACCGCCCTGATGAAGACGAGCTTATACAGAAGCTCATTGATGGTAGCAAAGATATCTTCAAGAACAATATGAAATTCCATTCCTTCAAGGAGCTTAGTGAGGTCTATAGCATGGCCATGAAGATAGAAAGGGATGAAGAGGAGAAGCCAGCTGGTCAGAAAGGGGGAAGAAGTACAGGGTATAGTTCAGGGTATAGATCAACCACAGCAGTTGGGTCTGGCAGTGGTTCTGGTACAGGTTCTAGTGGCAAACAGGGGCAGTCATCAGAGGTGAAGCAGGTCGAAGTGGCTACTGTGAATCAGCAGCAAGGCAATCAGAATAGGGGTCCTGGAGGACAAGGCATAACACCCTGGACCCTTACTTTGGCAAAGATATTCGCCAAGTGTAGGAATGGTGGCTTACTACAGTCCTTGAGGCCATTTGAGTTCCCACCTGAAGCTGACAAAGATAATTTCTGCACTTATCATGTGGTGACAGGCCACCGGACCAATAACTGCTATAAGATAAGGGATGCTATCCAGAAGCTTATCGACGAGGGAAAGCTGCAAGAGCCAGCCAAACCCAGCACTAAAACCAACCCCCTGCCAGCATTTGAGAAGCGGGTTAACATGGTTCAGTCGGGGTTGCCAGCTAACTTCATATTTGCCCAAGTTCTGCAAGCGAACCCTACGATTCAAGCAGTGGCGGTAGGGGAACCCGAAGTGGAGCCCGAATGTAAGGGAAAGGAGGGGTGTAAGGAGGTCAAGCCCGTAAGTCTGGATGATCTTGACTTCGAGGATGAGTATGAAGAATTTGGCAAAAGAGAAGCTGTTAAACCCCCGGTTGTTGAAAAGCTGAAAATTCAAGAAGTGCAGCACGTGACCCGAAGTGGAAGGGTGTATCAGCCGGCAGATCAGACGAAAGATAAAGCACCGATAAATGGGTCGGGCAGTACTTCGGCACCGGAAAGAATCGAGAAAGAAGATTTAGTCATTTCCCAACTGAAGAAGACCCCTGCACAAGCCAGTTTGTGGCACTTGCTTATGACCTCCAAGGAGCATAGGGAGGCTTTAGTGAAGAAGCTATCAGAAATTGAAGTCTCCCCTATAGCTTCACCAGAGGCTATGTGCTGCTTGCTGGATAAAGTCCATGCTGGAGCTCCTAATATTGTTTTCTCTGAGAAAGACCTACCAGCAGAAGGAAAGGCTCACAACAAGGCTCTTTACATTAGAGCCTATATCATGGATAAGGTGATGCCGTGCATTATGGTGGATGACGGCTCAGCTCTGAATATTTGCCCACTGAAAATGCTACCATTTCTTGGCATGAATGAAGAAGTGTTGAAGAAGTCCTCAACAGTCATTCGGGCGTATGATGATTCTAAGAGAACAGTGATAGGGACATTCGAAACAGAAGTGGAGGTTGGGCCCATCAAGTCCATGGTTGTTTTCACAGTGATTGATATCCCGGTCACTTTCTCCTTATTGCTTGGAAGGCCCTGGTTCCATCCTTTGGGAGGTGTTCCTTCCACATTGCATCAGAAGATTAAATTCTCCATGAATGACAAAATTGTGACTGTTGAGGCAGACGCCCAGTCGATGGTAGCTACAGTGAATGAAGGAGTGGTTCCTTTTGGTGGATTCCAGATTGCTGTCATTAAGGAGGAAGAAATCACAGATGCTCCTATGGTTCTTTATGAGAACTACATGCCAGAGTGGCTATCCCGATATCTGTACAAGCTGAACTTTGTCCCGGGGATGGGACTCGGGATTAATCTGCAAGGTGTGTCAGAATTCAAGATCGACTCGGGAAAGTCAAAGCAGCACGGTCTTGGTTATGTAGAGGGGTCATCCGAGCAGAAGAATCTGAAAAAGGACAAGAATGGCAAGGCCATGATGAAGCCATTTCTGAAGGCGGGAGAAAGCCTTTACAAGGGCCAAGCTGAACCGGTGTTGGTTGGAAATGTCGAGCGCCCTGGCTTTGAGATCTTTGCAGATGTTGTGGATTTTGAGAAAAGCCAGGAAGATCCAGTAGCCCCTGTAATGATGGAGGAAGCAATTGTTGAATCTGAAATTCTGAAAGGAGAATCATCTGAGGTGATAGCGGAAACCATAGAGGTGGCCAAAGAAGAAGATGAAAAGGAGTCCTATGCCGAAGCTGCAGAAGTGATCTCGGGAGCTTTGACTGCTGCATTAACCAAAGCTTTTGGGAAATCCAAGGAAGGATTTGGCGAAGAACTAATGGCCAAAGTGAACTTAGACTCTGTGGTTGCTGAAATCGCCAAGATTATGGAAAAAGCTAAGGCAAAAGTGACCGAAAAAGAAGCAGAGAAAGCTGCGGTCCCGGATGATGCTACGGAAGGGAAGATGGAAGTTGAGGAAGAACAAGGCCCTCCGCCTGTGGAGGATGAAAATGATTTTGTTGTATCTATTTCTTCCATTTTCAATGTAACTGATGTACTTTATGATAAGTTCAATGTAATGAAATCCCAGTTTGCTTACTTGTGTGATGTTTATCCTGATAATTCTGCACATGCATTTGAATCACCATCAAGCATATTTAGCATACATGACATTGCATTGCATGAAATCAATATAAGTACAGATGAAAACCCTAAAATGGTACTCATTTCACACGAGCTAAAATCCGAGGAAGAAAGAGAATTAATAAGAATACTCCAAAAACACGTTAAAGCTTTCGCCTGGTCGTATGAAGACATGCCGGGTGTAGATACAGAAATAGCAGTGCACAAAATCCCAACGGACCCCAAGTTCAGACCGGTGAAGCAGAAGTTGAGAAGACTAAGGCCGGAATGGGCAACACTGGTGAAGGAAGAAGTGGCTAAACAGATAGATGCCAAGTTCCTCGAAGTGGTGGAGTATACAGAATGGCTAGCCAACGTTGTCCCCATGCCTAAAAAGGATGGAAGGGTCAGAGTATGTGTCGACTACAGGGACTTGAATAAGGCATGCCCTAAGGACAATTTCCCACTACCTCACATTGACGTATTGGTTGATAGTGCAGCAAAAGCGGCAATGTACTCCTTCATGGATGGTTTTTCAGGGTATAACCAGATTCTGATGGATGTGATCGACAAGGTGAAAACATCGTTCATCACAGAATGGGGTATTTTCTGCTACAGAGTGATGCCTTTTGGATTAAAGAACGCCGGTGCCACTTATCAGAGGGCTGTCACAACTCTGTTACATGATATGATCCATAAAGAAGTCGAAGTGTATGTCGATGATATGCTTGTTAAATCAGCAACCCGGGAGGAACACCCCGTTATCCTGGATAGATTTCTAACATGCATTGAAGAGTACAACTTGCGGCTTAACCCCAAGAAATGCATATTTGGGGTCACATCAGGGAAGCTGTTGGGCCATGTAGTTAGCCAGAGGGGGATAGAAATGGACCCAGATAAAATCAAAGCCATCCTAGATATGCC
Source organism: Euphorbia tirucalli (assembly GCA_039660915.1). Classification (NCBI taxonomy): domain Eukaryota; kingdom Viridiplantae; phylum Streptophyta; class Magnoliopsida; order Malpighiales; family Euphorbiaceae; genus Euphorbia; species Euphorbia tirucalli. The sequence continues at coordinate 34,506,158 of CM077636.1, read as the reverse complement.
AGCTCCAAAGTCTGAAAAGGAGGTCAGATCATTCCTGGGTTCTTTGCAGTATGTCAGCCGCTTCATAGCCAAGCTAACTTCCACTTGTGAGCCAATCTTCAAGCTATTAAAGAAAGATCAGCCGGTTGTGTGGAATGACAAGTGTCAGCTAGCCTTCGAGAAGATCAAGGCCTACCTGGTAAAGCCACCAATGTTGAGTCCCCCAATTCCAGGGAAGCCTCTGATTTTGTATTTGGCAGTTGAAGAATCATCCATAGGGGCAATGCTTGCACAAGAGCAAGATGGCAAGAAGGAGTATCCCATCTACTACCTAAGAAAAAAGCTGTTGGAGTATGAAACCAAATACACACTAGTGGAGAAGACATGTGTGGCGATGATTTGGTTGACCAAAAAGCTGCGCCACTATTTCCAATCCTACAAGATACAAGCCGTGGCTAAGGTGGATCCAATGAAGTACCTCTATGAAGCACCAGCATTGGTTGGGAAACTGTCCAGGTGGTTGTTACTTCTGTCTGAATTCGACATCGAGTATATCACGAAGAAAACCATTAAAGGGCGAGCCGTGGCAGAGTTTCTGGCAAACCAGCCCCTAGAATCAGATTACACAGAGAACCTGGAATTCCCTGATGAGCAGTTAGCCATGGTGGAAGTGAAAAGGTGGGTCATGTGCTTCGATGGCGTGGTGAATAGAAAAGGCACCGGGATCGGGGTACTTATAGCAACACCGGATAGTGAGGTCATTCCTTTGTCCAAAAGGCTGATCTTTCCCGTAACCAACAATGGGGCGGAATACGAAGCATGCTTGTTTGGAATGGAGACTCTATTAACCTTGGGAGCAAATGATGTCTTAATTGTCGGTGATTCACTTCTAGTGATCAGGCAAGCTCAGGGTGAGTGGGAACTAAAAGAAGAAGCCTTACGGCCTTATTTGGAGCTGCTACAATTCAGAAAAGGTTTATTTGGCCGATGTGAATTCAGACATGTCCCCAGGGATGAGAATAAGATGGCTGATGCATTAGCTACTTTGTCCTCCATGTGGGAAAATCCAGAAGAGACACAAGCTCAACCACTGGTCATAGCCACTTCCAGGCATCCTTGCTTCGAAACGCATGAAGTAATGGAATTATCGGCCGAAGAAAAGCCATGGTTCTTTGACATTTATCGGTATGTTAAGGAGGGAAAGTACCCAGAAGAGGTCAGTGCTACTGATAAGTTGACACTGAGAAAATTGGCTAGTCAGTTCAGAATTTTCGAGGACAAATTATACAAAAGAACAGCACATGGAGTTCTTTTGAGGTGTCTAACAGAACAAGAAGCAGAAGATACGATGCAGCAGGTACATGCAGGATCTTATGGGCCACATATGAATGGACTTGCCATGGCTAGGAAAATCATGAGACAAGGCTACTTCTGGATGACAATGCAAGCAGATTGTATAAGAAAAGTGAAGAGATGTCATGAATGTCAGATCTATGCAGACATTAGTCATCTTCCTCCACTTGAACTTCAGAATCTAGCGTCTCCTTGGCCGTTTTCAGCATGGGGGATAGACATGATTGGTGAAATTCATCCAGCTGCATCTAATGGGCATAGATTCATAGTTGTGGCAGTTGATTATTTCTCCAAATGGGTCGAAGCGGAATCCTTCATTAATGTGACAGCCAAGCACATGGTCAAGTTCATCCAGAAGAACATCTTCACTCGGTATGGGATCCCTCACCATATAGTAACTGATAATGGAGTACAGTTTCAAGGGGCAACAGCCAAGCTATTTGCAGAGCATGGAATTGAACATCATAAGTCTTCCCCATACAGGCCTCAGGCTAATGGTGCAGTAGAAGCAGCTAACAAGGCAATAAAGAAGATCTTATCAAAGATGGTAACCACTTACAGGGATTGGGCTGATAAACTGCCTTATGCGCTTTGGGGTTACAGGACCAGTGTCAGAACACCGACAGGAGAAACCCCTTATGCCTTGGTATATGGAATGGAGGCAGTGTTGCCAGTGGAAATAGAACTCAAATCACTCAGAGTTGCCCTGGAAGCTCAATTGCCAGAGACTGAATGGGTTCAAGCCAGGTATGAACAATTGGCTGCACTAGATGAAAGGCGACTAAAAGCACTGGATCACCTGCAAATGTATCAGCGCAGAATGGCTAGAACCTATAATCGAAATGTGAAATACTCCAAGCGGCAGTTGAAAGAAGGAGATTTGGTTCTAAAGCAATTAAGGCCTTCAAATGTTGATGTTAGGGGCAAGTTCAGACCTAACTGGGAAGGACCCTATGTGGTGAAGAAGGTGTTATCAAAAGGCGCTGTCAGCATCATGGACATGGACGGGAATGAGTTCACCAATCCGATCAACCAAGACAGGCTAAAGCTTTATCATGTATAAAAAAAAAAAGGAGAGGTCTGCTAGACTGAAAACTCGAAAAGAGCGGTCAAGGCAAAAGTTAAGACACGAGAGAAAATAATCAATCGGAAAATCTGAAAAGGACGACTGGTGACGGATTCTGGCTCAGTGTGGAATCTATACCATTTAGGAACCAACTTGTTTCAAATGTACTCATTTTGACTTCATCAATAAAGTGAAGTGTTTGTTTAAATATATTTGCATGGTTATGACAAATGCATAAACAAAGTTGTCTTGCATAAACACACATTCAAAGAAAGCACTTTGCATTCAACTAATCAATATCATTGCATTATTTGACAAATGAAAATGTATCAAATACATGCAGTTTAAAATCTCTCATCGTCTCCTAAAGTCCGGTTTATCTTCCCAAACGAGCAATAAAGGGTCACAACGTCATTTTAGTCAGATCTTAAAAAAAAAAATAAAAAATAAAAAAAAAAAAAGCTCGCTGAGGTGAAAACCGAAAAGGCACCTCAGGCAAAAATTAGAGCGGCCCGCTAAGCTGAAAACCCATATTGGGCAGTTTAGGCAAAAGTTAGGGCATACGAAAAGCTCGCTAAGGTGAAAACCGAAAAGGCGCCTTAGGCAAAAGTTAGAGCGGCTCGCTGGGCTGAAAACCTGATTTGGGCAACCCAGGCAAAAATTAGAGCTAAAAAAAAAAAAAAAAAAAAAAAAAAAACAACAAAATATCCTCAACATTCCCCGCAGAATTCGTTACATCACTCTCCAGCAGAGTTTCCCACACTATTCCCCGGCGGAGTCTACGTAAGAACACCATCAATTACTCCCCCGCAAAACAGTCTTGTTTCCTCTTGGTGTAGTCTACACAAAGAACACCACAATTGTGTCCCTAGTCGAGTTGCCACACTCTTCCCCAGTGGAATCTCTGCAAGGAGTACTACGATCACTTCCCCAGCAGTCACCTCACTCCGTTGATAATCATCAAACAATGCCCCAAGAAAAGCAAAATCAACCAGGGGCACAACATATCTCCCCAGCAGAGGACAGAAACATCCAATAATAGAAAATACATACATGTACATATACATCAACATGCATCCATACATTGCATATATCAATTACTTATCCCCGGCTAGTCTTCATTCTTGATCGAAGGGGCAAAAATTTTTGTTTAAAAATCTCTCGATCAAGGGATGAAGACTTGCCATTTTAAGTGCAGGAATTCATCCCCAGCTCAATATCCTCAACTCTCCCCAGCAGATCCGCCTCGAGTAATGTAAACTCGGTATCGGCCCAGATCAGCTTCGTCTATTTCCTCAGCAAGTCAGCAAATCCGCCTCGAGTAATGTAAACTCGGTATCGGCCCAGGCCCGCTCCATTATCTCAACTATCTCCAGCGAGTCCGCCCCGAGCAACGTAAGCTCGGCATCGGCCCAAATCCGTTCCATCATCCAAGTTCCCTAGCAGATCCGCCTCGAGTAATGTAAACCCGATATCGGCCAATCTCTTCATCAATTTCGCCTCGGGTAACCTAAACCTGATATCGGCTTATTCCTTCCTCAGCATCGCCTCGGGTAATATAAACCTGATATCGGCTAATTTCTTCATCAATTTCGCCTCGGGTAACCTAGACCCGATATCGGCCAATCTCTTCATCAACTCGCCTCAGGTGACCTAAACCTGATATCGGCTTATTCCTTCCTCAGCATCGCCTCGGGTAATATAAACCTGATATCGGCTTATTTCTTCATCAACTCGCCTCGGGTAACATAGACCTGATATCGGCTAATTTCTTCATCAATTTCGCCTCGGGTAACCTAGACCCGATATCGGCCAATCTCTTCATCAACTCGCCTCAGGTGACCTAAACCTGATATCGGCTTATTCCTTCCTCAGCATTGCCTCGGGTAATATAAACCTGATATCGGCTTATTTCTTCATCAACTCGCCTCGGGTAACATAGACCTGATATCGGCTAATTTCTTCATCAATTTCGCCTCGGGTAACCTAGACCCGATATCGGCCAATCTCTTCATCAATTTCGCCTCGGGTAACCTAAACCTGATATCGGCTTATTCCTTCCTCAGCATCGCCTCGGGTAATATAAACCTGATATCGGCTTATTTCCTCATCAGCTTTGCCACGGGTAACCTAAACCTGATATCGGCTTATTTCCTCCCCAGTATCGCCTCAGGTGACCTATACCTGATATCGGCTTATTTCAATAGAGGGTTCTTTCCTGTGTCTGCGGCGCCTTGAGTCGCATTTCTCAAATTCACATCATCTATCCCAGACTAAGTTCAGGTGGTGAATTTGATCACGCGAGGGGCAGCTGTAAGCGCCGGAATTTTCTATACTTAAAAAAAAAAAGAGGAAGAAGAGAGTCGTACGACTATTGCTACCGTCGTACGACTGTAATGTCGGGCAGACTGCAGAGGCCCATACCTCTGCAGCAGAAATGGAAGAAAAAGAAGGAGGAGCATTAATTGCTCGGTTTTGGCAGCAAGCAAGCAAAAAAAAAGAAGTGATAAAAAGGAGGAAAAGAAGAGAAGAAGAGGGAGATTTCTGGTGAAAGAAAAACTTAGAGAGAGAAAGAGAAGAGAGAGAAAAAGAAGACCACAAAAAACTCACTTTTCTTCCTCTTTGATTTTCTTCGATTCTCGAAATTAAGCCTAAAACTTGTTAGAAATCTCTAGGTTGATCACTTAACTACACAACTAAATCAAGAACTTGGACTTAAACAATCAGAATCCCTTGCAAATTTGGATTTTTGGACTCAAACTCCCAACTTCCATTCCAAAGGAAAAAGTGCGAATTCGTTGGGATTGGAGCGACGCCAGGGGTCAAAACGACTTGGAATAGCTTCTAAAAAGGTAGTCACTTCTTTTCCTTACACTTTTCCTTCGCTTTCTGGGTGTTTGAAGTGAATTTTGTGCGTTTTTTCCTGCATTTTTCGTATTTCTGTTCCTGGAAACTAAGAACAGTCGTACGACTGTTCTTAGTCTTCATGAACAGTCGTACGACTGTATATACATTCGTACGACTGTTCTTGTTTCCAGGCGATTTTTCTTCAGTTTTTGCTTAAAAATGGCTTTTGGCGAAATTCTGATCTTGGACTGATTACAGTCGCACGACTGTAAACTACAGTCGTACGACTGTAATCCATGTTCCAGAATCAAGATTTCAACCTTCATCCCAAAAATTAGAAAACCCCAAAAAAAAAAAATCATCAAAATGAATTTTGTTATGTGCATCACGACCGTAGATTTAATTTCCAGTAAATTCGCATTTAGAACAATTCAACGACGGAGACCCAGTTCTCCCGAAAACCGACCCACTTAAATATATAAAAATGCATGTAAACCGGAAAAATTATTCTTCGAAAATGATTTTCTCACAAAACCAAAAATACAGGGACGTTTCAAAATGTTTTCCAGGTCTAACCGGGCCGGCTAGTCGAACCGACCCGGTTACCCCCTAAATGCATGCCCCCAATTCCTAATTCCCATTCTGTCTATTTGAGTCCAACTTGTGATGTGCCGTATAAATTGTGCTAACCTTCTGTTTTGCAGGTTTTAATTTCTTTTTATTTTTATTTTTATTGTATTTTAATAGATTAAATCGTGTATTTAGGCGGTTGTAATTATTTCTTAGATTTTCGTGTATTCTAGGCGATTGTAAAAGTGAGGCGAGTGTTTTTATTTTCCTATTCGATTTGGTTGTAAGCCGATTAATATTTATTTCTCTTTATTTTTGTACTATATATTTTGTATGCGCGCTGTATGCTTTTTTATATTCAATAAAATGGACTTTAGATTTTGAAATACCATTTGAGAACATTGACAATATTTATTTTAATTAGACACGAAATAAGGGACTTGTCCGGACCCGAATCTCTGGATAGTGTAGCGACCGTTCGTCCGGTTCAGCTACATAAGAATTTCCCGGTTGAGCTGAGCCGGGTGGCGACTCTACAACATCCATCGAGACTTAGGTCTCGGTTCTTTTATTTATTAATTCCTTTCATTTTCCAAAACGCGGATTTCCGATTATAAAAACCCCACGCGAGGGAGGGATCCGCCCGAGATCGTGGCGCCCCATTCCGAAAGGGAGTCCCGCGTCCCGTCGAAAACGCGTCGTCCGCTCACAGCTGCACAAAAACGTGGTTAGGATGCATGACATACATGATGATGTCGTGTATGCTTTGCGAAGATAACACTATACAGGACGTAAATGTGCATAGCACACAAATAGAATGTCGTGGCTGCATGAAAATGTGGTTAGAATAAATGTCATGCTTATGTTGATGTCTTGAAAATGGCTGCACGAAAACGTGGTTAGAATGACACATAGGAAAAGTTTCGGCGCTCGGGGAGCACCTTGGGATTTCATGTTATGATATGAGATGAACACGCGCTTGGCACACGGTCCAGATTTCGGCGCTCGGGAAGCACCTAGATGATTTTATGCATGAAATGTAGTTTTTCGGTGCTCATGGAGCACCTAAATGATATAATGTGTGAAATGAGATTTTTCAGCACTCGTGGAGCACCTAAATGGCTTAATGGATGTGATGCTATTTTTCGGCGCTTGTGGAGCACCTAAATGCATGAAATGGAATTTTTTCAGTGCTCGTGGAGCACCTAAATGATTTAATGGATGCGGCAAAATTTTTCAGCACTCGTGGAGCGCCTAAATGACTGAATGTATGTGATGAAATTTTTCGGCGCTCGCGGAGCGCCTAAATGATTTAATGCATGAAGTGTAATTTTTTCGACGCTCGTGGAGCACCTAAATGATTTAATGCATGAAATGGAATTTTTTCGGTGCTCGTGGAGCATCTAAATGATTTAATGGATGCGATAAAATTTTTCAGCGCTCGTGGAGCACCTAAATGATTGAATGTATGTGATGAAATTTTTTTAGCGCTCGTGGAGCTCCCAACTGATTTAATGTAATTTTTTCGGCGCTTGTGGAGCACCTAAATGGTTTAATGTATGTAATGAAGTTTTTCGGCACTCATGGAGCACCTAAATGCATGACATGGTTCCATATTGCTACAAAACAAGTCAATTAATGCTTATGACACTCAAATGATGTATATGAATTAATGTTTTTCACACAATGAAAAGAAGGATGGCTACAAAAAATGTGGTTAGTGTAAATGTCACATGGGTGATTAATGTATTTACATGCAAAAAATGGAAATGGCTATACAAAAGATGTGAGTTAGTATCACACAAATGCTTTTAATGTGGTATGTTATGTCCGTGAAAAAATGTGGATGATGGTATGTTATGAAGGGATGAGAAACACGTAGCATATAGCACACGAAATCTATTCCTCCAACCTTATTCCTCCAAACGTGGTCAATTTGAGAAAATTCTAACCGAGTCCTAGGAGGGGTTCTCTTCGATCACCAACCAGGGATGATGAAGGCGCAATTTAGAAATAATTACACAATTTATTTCAGTATCCTAAGGGAATCCAACTAGGGTTGCTTAAATGAGTTCGGTCCAAAGTCGGGATAACATCAAGGCTCCCATAGCAAAATATACTCCTCACTTCTCCCCACTCAAGGGTCTGAACGAAGGGGTTTGTACGAGGCTATGGGTGGTGTTTTGTATCCGTGCCCCTAGGACCAAGAGGAACTTAGGCGACACTTCAATAATTCACTAGGCTAAATAATGGATACTTAACATAATGCAAGCATGTCTAACTACAAAAATGCATAAAGTGCCATACAAGAATCATCTGCCTTATTTTGATTAGACATTTTTCAGTGCTTGTCAAATTCTTTAAGTTTTTGAAAAACTTTTGTAAGAAATCCCCAGCGGAGTCACGTTTTCGACGGAACGTGAGACTCCCTTTCAGAAGGGGTGCCTCGATTTCAGGCAAGGCCCTCCCTCACGTGGGGTTTTTTTTTTTTTTTTTGATTGGAAATTCATTTTTGGAAGATTAATTATTTTATAAAAGAATCGAGACCTAAATCTCGATAAAAAGTATAGGAGTCGCCACCCGGCTCAGCTCGACCGGGAAATTACAGTGTAGCTGAACCAAAGTGAGAACTGCTACACTTTTTAGAGATCTAGGTTCGGACAAGCCCCTTATTTCATGTCTAATCAAAATAAAATGGCCAATGTTCTATAATGACACTTTAAATTGCTAAAATTGATTTTATTGAATAAATACATGCGGCGCGCATACATACACAATACAACATAAAAGTAAAAGAATAAGCATTTAAGAGGTTTACAACCCAAATGAATGAAAAATAAAACTCTTGGCCTCACAATACAAGCGCCTAAAATACACGAGAATCTAGGAAAAATTACAATTGCCTAAAATACACAAGTTGATCTATTAAATACATAAAAAAAATAAAAATAAAGAAATTAAAGCTGCAAAATAAATGGTTACCATAGATATATAGCACACCACACGTAGGACTTAAGTTGGACAGAATTGGGAATTTTAGAGTTCGGGGGCATGCATTTGGGGGTAACCGGGTTGGCCGGCTAGCCGGCCTGATTACACCTGGAAAACCATTTTAAAACGTCCTGTATTTTTGGTTTTGTGGGAAAATCATTTTGAAAACATTTTTCTGGTTTATTTTAATTTAGCATATGTGGTGGGTCGATTTTCGAGAGAATCGGGTCTCCGTCGTGGTTTTGTTCTAAATACAAAAACACCGAAAAATAAATCTAGGGTCGTGAATGCACACTCCAAAATTCATTTTTGATGATTTTTTATTTTTCAAGATTTTTTGATTTTTATGAAATTTTTGGGGTTTTTATGAATTTTTTTTTATTTTTAGGGAATTTCTGTCTGGTCGAGAATTAGAGTCGTGCGACTGTGATTACAGTCGTACGACTGTAGCCCTACCTGAAGCAGAAATCGCCAAAAAAATTAAAATGAAGAACTAAAACTAAGAAATTCAAAAACAGTGGTACGACTATGGATCAAATTGCACGGCTGTAATTACAGTCGTGCCACTGTTCTTTGTGACAGGAAAAGTCGTATGACTGTTCTTAATTTTCCAAAAACAGAAGTGTAAAAAGTTGAATAAAAATGCACAAAATCAACCAAAACACCCAAAAAGCATGAAAATGAGATGGATTGAAGTGTGTTTACCTCTTTGGCGCTGATCCACCGTTGGTATGACCCCTGGCAACGCACCAATCCATGTGAAATTGCTCCTTTTCCTTGGATTGTCAAGGTTGCAAATGATGTCCAAAAATCCTCCAAAAAGTCACGGTTTTGAGTTTGTTTATTCTAGAAATGATTTAAATTTTGTTTGTGAAGATTAACCTATGATTTCTAATTTGTTTTAGACATTAACCAATTGAAATTAAGAAGAAGATGATTAGAAAACTTAAGTCTTTTTTTTGTTTTTCTTTCTTCTCTCTTCTCTCTTTTTCTTTCTCTTTTCTCTCTCTAAATTTTCTTTTAAGATCTAAAATCTGCCAAAGGTCCTCCCTTTTTCTTTTCTTTCTGCCTCTTTATCTCTCTTTCTTCCCGGAAAATCTTGAGCATTAAATGCTCAAGATTTTCCCCCATTTTTTTATTTAAGGGGTATGGGTTCTGCAACCTGCCCCGACCTGACAGTCGTATGACTGTAATTTAGTTACAATCGTACGACTGTAATAAAAATACCACGACTGTAATTACAGTCGTGGTAAGCAAGGCCCCTTTTTTTAAGGCCCGAAAAATTCCGTGTTCACAGCTAGACCAAACTCGAACAGGGCACAATAGCCCGACTATGTCGACTTTGATCCCTTGAGGGGCAGCCTATGAGCACGGGTTTTTTCCCGACCTCTATAATGAAAACTCTTTGTTACCTATTAGATAAATGAACGCGAATCCGATTTGAGAATGAGTGGAATAATGCCCGGAATGTTCTCAAATGACCCAAAATTCAAAAGAGTCCTCGATCTGAAACCCCAAGAAAGGTCCATCGAGTGATTAGGAAGCTTAGGTGTGAGTGTAGGATATAGTTAAAGTATGCAGGCTCCATTTAAAGCAGTGCGTCCGTAGTTTCACAACTACAATCACACGACTGTAGTCTACAGTCGTATGACTATAGTTACTATAGTCGCGTGACTATAGTTAGAGTCATGCAGCTCTAGTCTTTAACCTAGTAGATTCCTAAATAGATCACAACTCTATCTCTAACTTCGATTTTAACTCCTTAAAATCTCTAACCCTAGCCTACACATAAGATGCAGATTTTCTGCAGCCTCCAAGGGGCCAGCCGAAATCTCCCCTTCTCCATCTCCCAAGGTTTTCGAAACTTTGGCTTTTCATTCGAAGAAATCGTTCTTCAATCCCGGCGCTAGCACGCGGTGAATGAATTGCTCCGTGTGGATCAACCGTAGAGGGAAGCTACTTTGGTTCCTAATTGATTCAAAACCTACAAAGAATTAAGGTAATTCTTTAACCCTCCTTCCAATTCAATGCAATGTACATGGGTCCTTGGTGGGGATTAATCCTTTTATTTCCGCTGCGTATTGTTTTTGTGCGATTAAATCCCCAACAGTGGTATCAGAGCCACTTGTGCATTGGTTGAATTGGATTTGTTATTTTGATTAGATCAAAATTGCATGTTAGGGTTGTATGATCTTGATTTAGGGTTCTATGTTATTGTGAATAACATTTTTGATTTGATTTGGAAGTTAATCATTATGAATGATTTGTTTTACACTTGATTTGGATCATTTGGGGGCTGAAAATTCTGGGTTCAGCTTGTTGGCACGCCGGCGTGCTAGCATGGCACGGCGTGCCAACTGGAAATTGTTTCCAGAAAATGAACCAGAATGGTGGCACGCTGGCGTGCCAACCTTGGCACGGCGTGCCACCTGGGAATTTTCAGAATGGCTTGTTTTTCTGCGCGACGTGCTGTTTGTTTGACAAATGCAACTGAGAAGCAGTTTGGGGGCACGACGGCGTGCTGGATCGGCACGCCGTGCCAACATGAGTGGCACGCCGTGCTCCCTTGATGCTGCGCGCAGCATTGGATGCTGCAGTGCGCGAAAAATTTTTTGCCTGCGGCGCTTGCTTCGCAACAGGAGCTGCCGCCCCCGTACCCCGTCCAACTCAGCAGCGAGTTGGATCGCTGGAGTTTGGGTTTGGTGTTCTTCGTTTAAGTGTGGAAATTGTTTCTACATATTTACGATTTTCCAATCAATTATTTATAAATGCAATGAGATTGTGTTTTAGCGTTTTGAACCCTAAATCTTGAAGATTTTATGCATGGTGTTTTGGTATGGTTTTTGGACCCCATGGATGGTTTTGTTTCTTTTGGTTTTATAGATGTAAAGGTTTTATAAATACGGCCTGCGAGTCGTTTGTATTTATGTAACCTTATTTTTCTAGATAAATTGTATAGGATGCAATTTATTGTTTGTAAATTTTATTTTACTAGAAAATTGTATAGGATGCAATTTTGTAATATATGTAAATCCATGAGCTGGTGCCAAGGAACAAAGACGTGAAGACGGATCCAAGGGGTGCGGCTTTGCTGTGACCATGCGATGGTTACAACCACCTAGGAAATGACCTGTTGATTTTCATATTGGCCTATGAAAATCAATATAGATAAAACCATACCATAACACGGTTTTGAGTCTTATGCATGTTATATTTATTTTATGCCATAAGATGCCATGTTAATAAATATTGATGCATGTTAAAATGTTTATATATATGTGCAAATGCATGCCTTGTATCATTTAGATGCCATGTGATGCCATGCTAGATTGCATGCTTAACATATGTATGACATAGGATGCCATGCTAATTAGTATTAACAAATGTATGTTTAATATTAATGCCATGAATTGTATGAGATACAATTTAATCACAGGATTTTATAAACCCTAAATAAACTTAATAAGTTTATATTTGCCACCCAATTACGTATAACACTAGTCAAGTACTATGTTCGCATCATGGTATACCGCCAGGGCGGGTACGCATGTTGTGACCTTAGCGAAGCGATAATATGAGAAAAGGTGATTCTCATTGTGTTGTAATTGGTTTAAAAAAGGGTTAATCAAAAAGGTGTTTGAGCCCGAGGCAAAGATGAGATGAGTAACATACAATTAAATATGATATATGATATCATGCATCTCATAAATTAGAAGAGTTGCATAATGATGCAATTGGCAAAGAAGTGCACATCCAAAATATGTTTAAATGGTTTAAAGCATGATTTTGAGTCTTTGCCTACCGAAATTATATTTAATCATAGGGACATGCCAAAGCAGTGCTATGGTTAAGTATGGATTTTGGATCTTCACCCACTTGAATATTTTAAAGGGTTTTATAATTTAAGTGGGAGCATTTAAATAAAAATCTTTACACGCTTTATTATAGTTATGATTGCTATTATCATGGTCTCGATTGTTATTGAACTTTGAGAATTGTTCTCAAATCAAAAGGAATCATATGTTCTCAATAATCCTTTTGCCCAATGAACCACTAGCAATTGTAACACGAGTATAAAAGATGCTTACTTGAAGCATCGAAGGGACTCTGTTTAAAATTTATTATCTTACACTTGCCACCAATTCTTCCGCACGTGGAAGTTTTACTTGAGGTATATGATACATCACAAATGGAAATGTTCCATCAGTTAGTGAGCAAGAAAAGATAAGTGTTTGAGGCAACATTTTCTCATTGGCCTCCAAAAGGCATTAAGATGTGATCTTGAATTCATTATTTGATAGTCATTGGTGATGAACTATCATTTGAATGACATGGGGAAAATTGTGAATTAGTTGCATAGGATGCAAAAGAATGTTAAGTTATCCATAAAGGATAAGCCCGCCTCGAATTGTGTGCTTATGGTTCAAAAGGAAAAGGATAAAAGGAAGGTCGAAAAGCATAAAGACCGAAGGTTCGGGTGAAACATGTTTTAAAAGACCAAAGCTGTCGGCATAGAGAGATCTCCAAAAGAAGGGTGTTGCCATTTCTAGAATGAATCGTTCATTAGAATAGAAATAGCAAACTTTGTTTGGAGAACTATAAGAAGATGAAAGGCAGTGAGACTGCTACCTTAAGTATTTATTAACTATTCTACTTTTGTTTCTATATCAAAAGGTATTAGATATCGTTGTGAATCTCATATTAGTAGAATATGAAGAATCACAACTTGAATAGAAACCTTATGAAGGTGAAAGGTAGAATGCGAATAGGCAAAAGAAGCAAAGGTTGTTACTCGAAGGTTTTTGAACTTTTACATGAAAGTTGTGAACTTCAAGTTAAAAGTTATGAACCTTTTTTACATAAAAGTTATGAACTTTGGTTAAAGGTTATGAACTTTTGCATGTGAGTTACGAACTCTTGTTGCCTATTGAACTTGTTGGCTTAAGTAAACAAATGTTGTTTATTTTATAATTGTGAATTATAAACTTTATAAAGACATGATTAGGAAATGTAGATTTACATAATTGTCTTTATATGTGGAGCCCATCTGTAACATAAATACTGTAAGGATCGAATCAAATAGTTTGATTAAACCTATTTTGGCAATGTTGTCTTGGAGACATAAGCAAAGTCGCATTACGAAACTCCATGAGAATGGACTTTTGGATTCATGAGATTATGAATCATCTTGAATCATGCAAATGTTGTTTATTGTAAAAGATGACAAAAGTGGTTCTTTGCTAAAAGTAGTTAAAGAATAATCGATTTATTAAGCATTATACATGTGGATGTATATGAATTATAAATCAACTGCTAAAGGAGGTTTTAATACTTCATTATTTTTATGGAACTTTTCACTAGATAAGAGTATCTAATGAAACACGAGTTTGGAACTTTTGAAGTGTTCAAAAGCTTGTAAAAGGAGTATGAAGCATCTTGACAAGATAGTAAAGTCACTTAGATATGATTCAAGTGGTGAACATTTGAGTCAAGATTTTGACAATCGTCTTAGAGATTGTGGGACTGTCTCACAATTGACTCCTCCAAGTACGCCACAAAGGATGTTGTGTCGAAAAGGGAGTAATCGAACTCTATACAGATATAGTTCAATCTATGATGAAGTCAAGTTGATCATTGTTTTCTCGAAAATATGCCATTAAAGCAGCTGTGTATATTGTTCCGTCTAAAACAATTCATGAATCAACATATGAGATATGGTTGGGTAAGAGACCCAAGTTGTTTCATTGAATAAGTTTAGGGCTGTAAAGCTTATTTCGAATAAGTTGGCACCTAAATTTAAATGTCGTATTGTGGATTACTCAAAAGGAAAGTAGGAGTTGTTACTCCTGTGTTTCTTTGGGATACAAAATAGTTGTAGCTAGAAATGGTTTCCCCTTGAAGAGGGAGTTAATTTCTAGAAGAGTTAGTGGGAGTAAAGTACACCTACAAAACTCGGAATTCACAAAGTGACATTAACGTTGAAGAGGAACGTGGAAATGGTTTCATGATCATTGTTGAAATTACACAAGTCCAATGAAAGTCTAGTGGAATACGACATGATTAGGAGAGATATGGATTTCTCAAAATCATGATGTAGTTTTACTAAATTGGAATAAGTCTTCTTTTATGAAGAAGCAATGTTAGATTTTGAATCTAATAAGTGACTTGATGCTACAAAGGTTGAAGATAAGTCCATGTCTAACAATCAAAGTATAGACTTTGATAAATCTTTTAGAAGATGCATATGCAATGGTTGCAAGTGAGTTTTCAAATTGAAAACCGACATGAATGGTGATCTTCAAACTTATAAAGCACGACTAGTGACAAAAAGGGGTTATAAACAAGTTCATAGTAGTGACTATGAGGATACGAACAAATTCATAGTAGGACTATGATAAAATCCTTTTTCGTCATTAATCATGATCAAGTCAAATTGAGTTCTTGTTGCCACATCCGCATAATATGATTATAAAATATGGCAAATGGATATCAAAATCTGTTTTCTACGTGAAAACATGATTGAGGATGTGTACGTGACACAACCCAAAGTTTTTGAGCATCCAAAGAATTCAAATAGCGTATGCAAGTTTCAAAGATTCTTATAAGGATCGAAACATGCATCAAATGGTTGGAATCATAGTTTTGATAAAGAAATCAAATGGTTTGATTTTATCAAAAGGATGATGAATCTTGTGTTTCAAAAGGATCAGTGGGAGCATATCGGTATTCCTAACGCTATATGTGGATGACATATGGCTTGTTGGAAATAACATTCTTACCTTGCAAGAAGTAAAATCTTGGCTAAGAAAGTAATTTCGGTTAATGTTATAAGCATGACTGCCTGTGTTCTTGAAATTGGAATCTATAGAGATAGATCTAAAAGAATGTTTTGGCTTAAGTCAAAGCATTGAAAGCGTTCAATGTAAAAGACTTAATAGAAGCTTGCTTATGTTAACTGTGTAAATAGTTGCACATATTCAACTGATTGCAATTAGTTGCAATGTATCAGTCGAGATCTAGTATTCTCTTAAAAGGAGATGTTATGATTTTGAAAGGTTCAAAATAAAATGATATAGCTAAATATCTATAATAGTAATCAAAGTATATTGTTACATATGATGTAAAGGAAATTTTGGATGAAGAAGTTCATCACAAAATGTTGTGTTTTGTTCTAAGCATTGCTTATCCTGTGAGACTATTGTAGGGACAATGGTTCAATGCGTAAGAACCTTGTATGACACAAGCATATACTTAGGCGTCTTTCACTAATTTAGAGAGGCTGTCTCTAAAGAAAGAGTGAAAATGTGTAAAGTAGCAACAGAAGCGAAAATTAATAATTCACTGACAAAGACTCCCGCACGAATGAATACATGAAAGTCATGTAGGTCAATGGGTATAAGATACATGTATGATTGGCCATAGTGCAAGTGGGAGATTGTTGGAGATTGTGCCCTAAGGCCACTATTGGATTATGTAATTTGACTTCTAAGATTAATCTAGTGTAGATTAATATTATCATTTATGTTTGTATGTTAGCATTTATGATAAGTATCCATGAATAAATCGTGTTATTCTAAATATCCCTAGTCGATTGTTATTATGGGAATAATAACAAACTAAGACTAGTGTGAGTGATAATGGATATTCATAAGATGAATATAGTGTATACAGATACAGATTATACTCACGGGTAATATGTTAGAGAACATGTTACTGGAGACCCACTATGAGATCAAGTTCATGGTCATGTGTCACAACTGATCTTGATTATAGTAGTGTCATTAGCTGATTCCTTTGACCTGAGGTCACCATTGATTCTGAGATGAACTCATGTTGTGCTTTGACGCAGTCAAACGCTGCTTGTAACAGAGTAGTTATAAAGGCTGTGATTGGGTACAATATGACTCATGCTTTGGGATGTGAGTGACAGATATGGGATTTTGTCCCTCTCTATCAAGAGAGCGATATCACTGGGCCCCTCGATAAGTAAGACTGTTAAATGCATGGCCGTGCTCAAATAATTGATAGAGTATCAATTGATTTGTCTAAACAGTTTACTTTGAGATCGAGAAAGCATATGATTAATTATATAAGATTGACAAGTGTACCATGTCTTATGATTAATCATGATATCAAAGAGACAAAAGGGAATATGACATTCTATAAATAGGTATTGGATCATTCCAATCATGTTAATTGGGTAGTCGTAATGGCTTGCTAGAGTCCGCTTGTGACCTATAAGGACATTATGGTAATTTCCTTATTGCCAATTAATATGAACCTATGGGGTCACACACAAAGAGCAAAATGAAGTTCATCTTTTCGGGTATAAATTATTATTGGATAATAATTTATGAATGAGAAAGAGAATAAATATATATATAATGATATATATATTTATATATATATATATGTATATATAAATATTAATATGATTAATATTGCATAAAGTATGCTACATATTATAATTTAATTATATAGAGATATAATTAATTATAATATCAATATACATATGTGTATGATGGAGAATGGAATTGATTTAATATTAATTGAGAATTAATATTAAGTTGTGTGGGTTAATTTATAATTATAACTAATAAGGGTATTAAGTTATAATTATAATGGATATAAAAGGAAGTTTTATAACCTAAAATCTCTAACCCTAGCCTACACATAAGATGCAGATTTTCTGCAGCCTCCAAGGGGCCAGCCGAAATCTCCCCTTCTCCATCTCCCAAGGTTTTCGAAACTTTGGCTTTTCATTCGAAGAAATCGTTCTTCAATCCCGGCGCTAGCACGCGGTGAATGAATTGCTCCGTGTGGATCAACCGTAGAGGGAAGCTACTTTGGTTCCTAATTGATTCAAAACCTACAAAGAATTAAGGTAATTCTTTAACCCTCCTTCCAATTCAATGCAATGTACATGGGTCCTTGGTGGGGATTAATCCTTTTATTTCCGCTGCGTATTGTTTTTGTGCGATTAAATCCCCAACAGGGTTTCCAGAATCTCTAGAAATCATCAAAATCAATTGAAACAAGCGATTTTAGAAAACAAAGAAATTCACTGTCAGGCACTGTTCACCACAATCGTGCGAGGCTAATACTATAGCCATGCTACTCTAACTACAGTCACATGATTATAGTTCTTATAATATAGTTGCATGATTGTAGTTCATCAGAATACAGCCGCACGGCTGTAGTTACAAGAAAGAGACAGAATCACGGGCTGACTCGCACGGATGCCGTCGTGTGATGCTATCTTCAAGAATCAAACTATTTTTTATGTCTTTGTAGCTTTAGTTCTTAGATGGACGTTTGAGATAGGAAACCCCCAAGAATGGAACTCCGAGTTCCGGGATAACTGACCCACTAAATGAAGTAATTTGCATGTAATTGAGCCAAACTGTTTTCAAAATTGTTTTCAAGCACAAAAAACTATAGGGTGTTCTAAAATGGTTTTCCAGGTCTAATCAAGTAAGTCGCCTGGACTTCTTGATTACCCCCTAAATGCTTGCTCCTATTTCCTGAGATTTCCCATTTTGTCCTGTTATGAGTCCCACTTGTGTTTGTGATATATTTGTGCTAACCCATCTGTTTTGCTGCTTTTTATTTCTTCTTATTTTTTATTTTAGATGTATTTAATATATCGGCTCGTGTATCCTAGGCGATTGTAATTTTTTAGATATTCATGTATCTAAGCGGTTGTATTGGTGAGGATGAGAATTTTTTATTTTTTGGGGTTGTAATAAGCGGCCTCTATTATTTTTTGGTTTGGTGTGGATGTATGGTTTATTTTCCCGCACTTTATTTATCTCTGTCATCTGAATGAGCATGGGCTAATAACAAAAGATAAAATGGGTAGAGAATAAGTGAGTAAAATATTGTCATATGAACTTATAAATGAATGCAAGCTTGAGGTTGAATAGGTAAGTTGCCTAAACCCTAATTCTCTGGATTAGGTACGGCAGTCTATGCTCAGTAAGGAGCTGTATCGGAATTTCCCGGATGAGCTGATCTGGGTGGCGACTCTGTCATTGATCTTGAAATTTAGGTTTTGAGATCTTTAAGTAATAAAATAGGATTTTCTAAAATGTAAAACCAGTTTTCCCAAAAAACTCACATTCAAAGAAAAGGTTTCTACGAAAGGATTTCTAAACAAATCAATGGTTTTCCTAAGCAAGATACAAACCCGTTTTCTTTCAAAATATCAACACATTCAATTCTTCTTTTTTCCCCAGTTCACTACGCCGTGTTCTGCTATTCCAAAAAGGTCATCCGCTCATATTTGGAGTATACTTACCGGAGAGGAGAACTTTATTGATTAAATTATAGATCAATTAGGTTTATAAAAATAATATAATCAATAAATCATTAGGTTTCATAGAATTAATTTAATAAATAAACTTTATGTATTTATTTCCTAGAGGAAATATGATTTATACATATATAGGTTTATATGTATTTTCTCTTAAGTAGTGTCTAATTAATTTTGGTTTAATTTAATTAGACGAATTAAATTTAATTGACATGCTATGAATCATATTATATGGTTTAATATTTATTCATACATGTATAATTAAATTAAATTTGGAATTAAATTATAACCTAAGGTAATTAATTAATGCTCAGGGTTTAATGAGTATATAAACCCACTTAAGAGAAAAAACCCTAGACCTAATTTTTTTAGCATCAAAATTTTGTCCCCCTCCCTCTCTTCTCTCAAGTTTTGATCTGATGCTAGCACGGTGCTCTTTCGATAGGTGTTTCATGTACATGAACAGGGAAGGAATCTAGTTTGATTTCTACAGCCGTCTCTAGAAGAGACTTGTAAGGTGAGATCGAAAATCCTTTTGTTCTTTCTCTTTTGTGATTTTGATTTCATTTCCATAAGCTTATAGGCATGGATTCTAGAAAATCTTAATCGGCTTTTACCGCCACTAGATTGATTTTCCTTGATGAATCCTAATAGATGCAACAACCGTACAGCTGATGGCGCAACAGCTGTGGCTGATGGTATAGCCATGTGGCTATTGTTTCAAGACAACCTTGTTTTTTGCCCAGGAAATGTTTCGAGGCTTGAAGTTCTGTCGACCATAGCTTTGATCTTGAATTGACTTTTACTCCTGCGGCTATATGAGGCTATAGAAGTAAATAAACAACCTATTCATCATTGAACGGGGGATTAAAATCCCACACTCACACCTAGCATTAGCCTAACTTGTCTATCATGTGCCTCTAGAAAGAGCAAAGATTGGGGTTGCTGCCATGTATTACACCATCTAATCCCTCAGGGATGGTAGTGGTAGGAAGAGGTTCCTTGACGTGCCGGTTACTCCAAATTCGCCTGCTGCGCTAGTGATAAAAGGGGATGTGTCACCACTAATGATGGATCCTGCCATGCCAAAATTCTAGAGATGTACTACTGCTTGCCTGAGCTCTCTGGGGTCAATGGGACTGAGGCCGTTGGCGATTCGATTGATGATAGTCTTCTGTGGAGCAACATCATAATTCTAGGAGGCCGCTATCTGCGAGGTTGGGGCTACCACGCTTCCCATGGCACAGCTTTCTACGATTATTCCTAAAGTGTTCATTCTTATGGGACCCAATGAAGCCATTATTCAGTTAGGTCCATGCTAACTGCACCAAATGATGGATTCGATTGAAATCCTTCGATGGATCTGGGTGTTTAAAGAGGAAAACTTTGCTTTCGTCCAGATCCCTATAAGATAAAAGGGGTGAGACACTGGTTAACATTTGGATTAAGCTCCAATGCCTAAATTAGTTTCGCAAATAGATGTTTAATCTTAGGCTGTAAGCTTAGAATGATCGATCCCTTTTACCTCATTGCTTATCCTTTTATAGGGCTAGTACAAGAGTTTGCTATCGACCAGGATTGTCCCATATTCTTATCAGGATCTTTCAAGAACAGCTTCAAACCCCACATGGTGTCCATCTGAGAATCCCTCTTGAGCATGCCTCTTAAGCAGAGATCGACTTTGAAGAGGACACTACCCCTTTCCTTTTAGAATACCCCGTTAGTTGTAGATCCGGATGCACGAGTCCAATCCCGGAGTCCAACATTGCTACCAAATTTACCGAATAATCCAAAATGGTATGCTATCATCGTAGATTCGACACAAATATGTTTGGATGTCATCCAAGTATTCACATACCAGTAACTGAAATATCAAATTTTGATGAATCATGTCTACAATAATAAAACATTTTCTTGTAATTTTATGTTCCTTGCATATTAGTTTAAGTTTACCATAGTGATTGATAAATGCTAATGTATTACCTTATGGAAAAAGAAAGAACAAATTTTGAAAGTTTGAAACCAAGTGAAAGATAACATATATAAAATGTGAACTAAAGCATTTCAAAAAGCACAAAAATGAAGATTTCAAAATAAATAAGGAATTGCTTAAATTTATCTATATGTTACAGCAAATGTCAAACACTATATATTAAGGAACTAAAAAATATTGAAAAAAAAAACCAACATGTAAGCATAGACGAAGCAACCCCAAGTATATGACTTGGCAAATTTAAAATTTTCATCGATTAGTTCAACCTTAAACTAACCCTTAAAAATATAAATCAAATAAAATTTTCATAAAATATGAATAATTTAAAGAAAATCATTGGAATGATTAAATTGAAAAAAAAAAAGAATTGAATGACAAAATCATACCATCCACCGAAACATATAGAGTTCAAATTTAGGTGGTAACATTAACAATCAAAATCGAAATCAAAAAATAAGGAAGAAGACTCAGATAAGTCCATCAATGAACAATTGCAAGGATAAACTAAAGTGGAAAGCAGAAGGCAAACAAAAACAACAAAATCTAAGAACAGAGAGGAGGAACAGAAAGCCATATGAGAAAAGTGAGAGGATGACCAACATAGAGAGAGGAAGCATTTTGTAAATATTGCTTGATTTGAGGGAAAAACTCAAAAAGGTAAAACAATAATAGGTAGAAGCAAAATTATCATAATCGGACCGGAGAGTGAACCAGCAAAGTTACTAGTTCGATGGTTTAACCAGTTCAAACTGATGGTTTATCCAGATTTTAATTTAAAAAAATATTATTTAATAATACAGTATAATAAATTACAGTATAATTCATCTAAAAAAATATTATTTAATAAAATATTATTATTAATTATTATTATTATTGAAAATTGGAAAATTTAATCGAACTTATTGGATCCATGGTCGGTTTGTGGTTGAACCAGGTGAGTCATATGATTGAGCATGATATAAGGCAGGTTTATCCTTATATAACTAGCCAAATGCCAAATAAAGCATAGACTGAACCATTCATTGTTGCTAGACTGCTCTTTTAAGGAACAAAGACAGTAGATATAAGTAGTTGAAGTATCCTATAGTCTTCCCTTAGGTAGCCTGAATCAAGCTTAGACCATGGAATAGTATGCCCTATAGGGATTCTAAATAGCTTAGAGACAAGCTCAGTGGCATTGTACTTTCCTAATGTCATCAGTGCAGAGCATCTATCCATTTCACTCCTTCTCGAGGTAGATCAAAAACTTCATTAAGGACTTTTTCATTAACAGGTAACTTTCTCCCTTGAATGGTTACTTCAAAATTTCCATCTCCTAAGTAAGTGAGTGTTCCGTAAAATTCTCTAATCAGGGAATCATATATTGGTTCATTTATGCTCAAAAAGTTTTCCCACCTCTGAGATTTGAAAAACCAAATGAAGGGCTTATTTGTATCACCTAAATATTTCCAATCTACTCTTTTGCTGCTAACTCTCTCTCTTATAGCACCATTAACATAAATTAGTTTACCTGGTTTGAATTTCAGAACTTTGCATGGAGGATCAGAGTTTGATGTTGTGGGAATAGAACTTGAGGCTTCCTGTGATGGGAGTGATTTAGTTGCTCCTTTTCTTCATGAGTAAATTTCATCCATATAGCTTATTCTTCTCCTTTTGATTTCATGAATCCTCTCAGTAGTTTCAAATGCTTCTCTTTTTCTTTTCATCTGTTCCTTTGTCAGATATACTCAGATTTTCTTAGTTGCATCTA
Source organism: Euphorbia tirucalli (assembly GCA_039660915.1). Classification (NCBI taxonomy): domain Eukaryota; kingdom Viridiplantae; phylum Streptophyta; class Magnoliopsida; order Malpighiales; family Euphorbiaceae; genus Euphorbia; species Euphorbia tirucalli. Next base: position 34,483,294 of record CM077636.1, on the reverse strand, counting down.
TTGAATAGTGTTTCATCATGCTTGTGGGAAGAAGAAGATGACACAGCATTTCAATGTCAAGGTATGGTTTAAGAGAGAGATTGGTAGGGATTTTCGGTTCATAGGATGAAGTCTTTTTAGTTCTTTTGATTTCGTGAGGAGGCAGGAATGAGGCTTTGGTGAACGATGAGAAGTTGGCGCCTTAGACAAAACAGTGTCGTTTTAAAGAGGGGAATGCCGGTTTCTTCTCTTCCTTAATTTGAGCTCTTAATTATTTGAGCTTTATTTGTGCAAGTGTTTTTTAGCCCATTTCTTACGTATGAGCATATAAACTCATTCGGCCAAGATTGACCCATTTAGCTCAAATATCATTAGCCCAAAATTTGGACTTTGATGTATAAATATTTATATAGAAAAGCATTTAAAGACAAATTGTTTATTAGTTGAGCATATATTATATGACAAAAATATTTTTATGATATAATTTTTTAATTGTAATATCAATCCGATAGTAAAGTTTTAATCAATTTTACGTAACCCAGACTTACAATTAAAAATTAGTTATCACTAATTTTTGCTTATTTTTGTCACAAAATATTATTTATCATATATCGGTGCAGACATGCCGATTTTTATTCTCAACTCATTAAACTTATTTTCACTTAGAGGTTTTGTGAAAATATATGTTATTTGCTTATTTGTTAAAGCAAGGTTTAAGTAAACATCACCTTTTTGTATACGATCTCTTATATGATCAGATAATCTTCAAGATGTTGTTTTATCCATAGGATCCATGCTCCTCAGCTTCTTGTAGACATGTGTTTAGTTTTTGTTGTTTTGACATCATTAAAGTTCTTTGGCTCAATTTCAAAGACAAATGCCATGTTTGAAAAACATTCTTTTAGTTGTCTCCTGGTCATCACTCTATGAGAAGGACTATCAATGATATTCTCCTTGGAGTGATGTCTGTGATATTTGAACTCTTTTGGTAGACCATCATGTTGATTTTCTTGAATTTGCAATTCTTGCACATTATGCTCATTTTGATCATAGAGTTATTCTCTTTTTGCAGATCATTTTCATTATTTTTTGTGTTTTCAACCTGCGAGTCAAAAATCACAAGAGTATCCTCAGATTCTTTATCTTTTGATTTTTGTCGTAGAGTTGACTCACACTTAGAAGATTGAATTTCAATCCATCAACTAGAGATACTTTATCAATGCATGGATGGTTTCTAATCTTTCCTTTTCTGATGATCCGTCCAACTAGATTATCTCTAAATTTTACAGCTCCACCTTTTACTTGCTTCATGGAAGTGAAATATCTTCCATCACTAGTCATATGTCTAGAGCACCCTCTATCAATATACCACTTTGAATTTCCAAGAGTGTTCTTTAGACATACCTGCAAAACAAATCAAGTAGATTTAGGTACCCAAATACTGTTAGGTCCTTAGGGTTAGAGACATATTTTTCTTTGGGAACCCAGATAGTTTTCCTTTTGAATTTTTCCTTATGAAAAATGTAATTACTAATTACATGTCCCTTATGATTACAGTAGTAACATGTAGAATTGAAGTGATTGATTGTATTTTGAAGGATGATTTTGGTGATAAGAAACATAGTTAAATTGATGTAAGCTTTTAGGCTTGTAACTATGTTTTTTCTTAGACCTATAAGTATAAGACTTTTGGGACTACGTAGGTCTATGTGGGTTTTTTTGAGTAATCTTCTATTGTGAAAAGGATTGTTGTTTAGTTTAGAAGATTGCACACTTTTTGGTTTGGAGAAATATGAATGTTGGGCATGAATAACTTTCTGGTTTGGTTTGTGACTTTTACTATGCTTTTGATATGTATATTTGGGGGATTTAGTTTGCACAGTAGAAGTGGAGGAAGAGAAAAATTTAATGGGTTTTTGGGGATTTTGTGGGGGTATCCTATTAGTATAACCAATTCTAGTTTTATCATTTGGATTTCTTTGAGAATCCAAAATCATATTTAGCATATTTTCAATATTAGTGAATTTGCTAATTGTGGAATCTAACTTTTCACATTTCTTTTCAAGATGAGATATTTTACTTACAGGTTCAAGATTGGAGTTTTCCAGAAAACTCACTTTTCTCTGTAATTCAAGATTTTCGGACGCTTTCTAAAAGCTTATTTTCTTATTCTTTACACTTAGCAATTATATCAAGCTTATCATTATGCATTCTAAAAAATTTGTATAAGATCATTATGAGATAAAGTTTGTAGAATTACCTCATCTTCCTCATCTTAATGCGATGAACTTTCTGAATTATTGTTTGCCATAAAGCGTATCTGGGCCTCTTCTTGCTTCTGGTCCTCGTCATTATCAGAGCTGGATTCATCATTGTCGCTCCATGTAGCAACCATAGCTTTCTTGCCCTTTTTCTTAAACTTATTTTTAAGCTTTGGACACTCAGCTTTGAAATGACCAGGTTTATTACATTCAAAGCATGTAAATTCCTATTTTGAATCTTTCTTTACTTTATCAACCTTATGGTTGTTGAATTGCCTCCTGTAAGATGTTTTGTCTCTGTTTTTGCTTTTTAGGAATTTTCTGAATTTTCGTACCAACAGAGCTTCATCATCATCTTCATTGTCATCATTATCTGAATTGGAGGTGGATTCTTCTAGAGTTGAATTAGTAGCTTTTAGTGCTGTAGATTTTCTTTTGTTAGACTGCTCACTATCAGTGGTAGATTTAGCTTTCATCTCATATGTGAGTAATGAACCAATAAATTCATCATATGAGTATGAACTTAAATTTTTTATTCTTCAATAGCTGTGAGCTTTGCATCCCACGATGTTGGCATTGTTCTGATTAGTTTTCTAATCAGTTCCTCATCTATGAAGTTCTTGCCAGGATTCTTTAATTTATTCACAATGAGAGTGAACTTTGTGTTAATTTCCGCAATTGATTCTTTTACATCTACTTTGAACAACTCGTATTCTGTGATGTAAAGATTGATCTTTCCATCTTTGATGGTTCCTTCATGAGTTATTTCTACCTTGTCCCATATTTGCTTTGCTGTCGTGCAACCTGAAACACGATTAAACTCATTAATATCTAAAGCGCACTATAATAAATTAATAGCTTTAGGGTTTAAAGCCTCTTTCTTCCAATCAGCACTTTCATATTCACTTTCTTCTTTAGGGACAGACTCTCCATCAATAATTTTTGTTGAAATACTAGGTCCTTCCTTGACAATTCTCTAGACCTGAATATTCGTTGACTGCAAAAATATTCTCATTCGGTTTTTCCAAAAACTATAATTTTCTCCATTAAATAGTGGAGGCTTGTTGATGGAACATCCCTCAGATATAAAAACATTTTAACTTCTAGAGGTACTAGCCATATTGAGATCACTCTAAGAATTTTACTTCTTTTGATTGGAGTCAGGCTCTTATACCAATTGACGGTCCCAAAATGGTCAGTACAGTACTAAATGGGGGTGAATAGTATTATAGGACGAATAAAAATTTTTGCAAACTTTCTTTTGAAAATTCTTTTTGAAGAAACACAAGTTTCTTTCTCAAAAACAAGTTTAGTGGAAATCTCAAGCCTGTGTTACTTTTTGCAAGTTCAAGTAATAGAATCAATACTTTTGTAGGCTAAATATCAAACCTCTACCGTTACTTTTTGGAGCTTAAGTAACAAACTCTACCGATCCTTTTTGGAAGCTAAAGCACCAAAATTTTACAGACTTTGTTGATCACACCACCAATAAAGGCAAACCCCTTTACACAGCCTTGTGTGAAAATATAATTCCCGAATATATAAATATTTGAATGAAACAAATATAGCTCTTTTCTCTTTGCTCTCTCGGGGAATTGGAAGACTAGAAATGTATGCTTAAGAATGTGTGAATTGCTAATTGGTCTTCCTTACTTTCATTTCTTCATCATCATTCCTTTTATAGGATAAGTCTTCCACATTGCCGTTTGATTCACTTCATAAGAAGAAGTGAACATTGATCTCAACTCACAAACTTCATTTAGTCGTTTGAATAAATTCATAAAGAGAAGTATATATTGATCTCAAGTCATAAGCAATTGTTGAATTCAAGAGACAAGCCCATGTATTCGTTGATATCAATTCTCAAGTTATAAGGCCGTTTAATTCATCTTACAAAGAGAAGTATATGTTGTTTTCAAGTAATAAAGCCATTTGACTTATCTCACAAAGAGAGAGATGTAAGTCATAAGCATTTGTTGATTTCAAGAGACAAGCCCATGTATCCGTTGTTATCATTTCATAAAGAGATCTCAAGTCATAAGCATTTTCAACTCAAGTCATAAGGTCACTTCATATAACCATTTGTTCTTCTTCATAAATGAAAAGATGCTCTTTCTCAAGTCATAAGCAATAAAGTTGTTGATCTCATTTCACATTTGTGACATAGGTCATAAGTATGCCAATATTTCTCAAGTAGTAAAGCATTTTCTTCAAGTCATAAAGAAGTTAAAGTAGCATAGTGTTAAGCTTATAAGTTAAAGTGAGTGTTAACACATTTTACGGATCTATATAAATTTATATCATTTCAATATCTTTCAACTTATAAGCCAATACCCTTCAACTCATAAGCCAATACCTTTCAACTCATTAAGCCAATATCTTTCAACTCATAAGTTAAGATATCTAAATTCAACTTATAGTCATATTAACTCCCAAGCTATATTATAGATTTTATGTGGCCGAGAGAATTATTCTTTAACTCATATGGCATTTCAAGCATCTTTATGAATTATGAAGCCATGAAGTACTTTTGTGACTTATAAAAACATTTTAACTCATAACGTGTAATTCTCAACTCATAAAGTCCTTAAACGCAAAGAGTTTAAGAAGCTCATTAAATGTCAACAATGTAATCATCAAAACCGAGTCAACAGTTAATTTTCTTTTCATTTTTGTGTATAATCAAATCATTAAATCTTTTTTTACCTTATATTTTTAACATTTTGATTTAATATTTTAAGGCATTATTAATAATAATAATAATAATAATAATAATAATAATAATTGCCAAATTAATAACAATAATTTACTTTAGTTTTAAATTCACACATAAAAATTGGAAAATTATGGTAGTGATACGTGGCTTCATTGTCTACTGCTTTATATAATATATAGATAGATATATATTTCTAAATATTCACTTTTCGTGAAGATAATTAGACAAAATAGATAGAAGAAATTTTAGTAATATATAAAATATTATTTTTTTATTTTAATAATTAAATGTTTTTGAAAATCTCAAAAATTGACATATCTCTCTAGTGTCTATTCCTTGATATTATATATAGATAGATATTGTAATGACCCGAAATTTAGAAATCTCAAATAATATTGTTTGAACTCATGAAGAATATAATTGGAGATAAATTTTGGGTTAAGACAATATTAAAGAAGTAATAATTAAGGGTTAAAGTCATAGTATGAGATAAGAATGAATCAAGTTTGATCGACAATCAAATTTTGACCCGTAATCGGTAAAATTGAGACCTAAAATTTCTCAATTAAAAATATGAGGAAGTATGATGGCATAATTTATGGTGAATATAGTATGTATTGCTCATTTATGGAGTTAAAATACGAGAAAGGGTAATGAATTAACTTATGACAGGTGTTATGATGATTTAATTTTCTTCGAGGACTAATGTGTAATTTTACAACTCAAATCACAAAGAGCCTATGTTTTCTTCTACCACATACGCCCATTTAAGCTCTTATTCTTCATCTTCATCTTCTTCATCTTCTTCATCTTCATCTTCTTCATCTTCTTCATCTTCAAAAAAAACCATAAGCCATAAACTTCATGTTCCTTCAATCCAATGTTAAATTCTTGTTAGAAATTGATGAATAAGCTCTCTGAACTCATCAATTTCATCTATTAAGTCAAGAAAGGAGGGATTTAAAGAAGTTAGAATTCTTGGTGAATAGTAACCCGAAATTGAGGTAAGTAGAAATTGGTGAAATTGAAGTATTTTTGTTAGAATTTAAGGTTAGATAAGCATGTTTTAAGCATTTGATGGCTTATTTATATGATATATACATTGAATCAATTGTGGTTATTTATAGAGGAACCTAATTCAAGTAGGGGAAGAGGAAAAGAGGTAGAAGAAGGCAAGTGAGGGCTTTTAAAAGTTTGTGTACACTAATTTTATTTCTATAACTCTTTGCTGGAAATTTCAGTTTTGAACACTCTTCATTGTTTATGACTTTTCTCATGTTTTATAATTTCGATTTGGGTGATTCCAATTTTTGTGGAATCTTAAGACATAGAAAAAGATATGGCTAGAAGAAAGTTTTGTCAAATTCAATTGTTTTCTGGTTCGAATTCATGATTGAAGTTGATGCATGAATTCTGTTTCTCGGCAGAAATCCTTTGAGTATGGTGTGTTTATGTGGCTATAACTTGGTGTGTATAGCTTGGAATTTCGTGATTCGAAATTCCTAGTAAACTTAAGATGCAGAGGAACATGTTTGTGAAGTTTCTTTTGGATGTTTAGGCTGGTTAAAGGTTTAAATTTGGGTTTCAAAATTGATGTTGGAAGCTGTCCTGTTTTTGGAATGAATAATTTTGTTTTGTGTTGTGAAGTAAATTGCCAAATTGTTTTGGTTATTTTATTTTTGTGATATGATTTTTGGACTGTTAGTTTTATGAAATTGAGTTTTAGCTCTTATTTAAAATAAATGAAATAAATTTTATTGCCCTTAGTATTCAAGTAAAGAATGGGTTCGGGTAGATTGGCGCCAATAAAGGGGGGTGCAGTACTGCACAAACAATTGGAGCTTTGGTTTCGGGTTTTGGCCGATATTATGGTATTATTGAGATTGTGAATGTTTGATTTTGAAGCTTCAGCTTCCGGCTTGTCCGATAATTGTGTATATTGATATTGAAGCTTCGGTTATCGAGCTTTGTAACGGTCAATAGATCCATCAGCCTTTTGTTTGACCCTGAAAACACATTTACACCCGATCACATTGTAATGCTGTAAACGAGGAACAAGATCCCACGTGCCATTGGCAAGTAGAGCATTGAGCTCAGCAGACATTGCAGCTCTCCATTCAGGAATCCGGATAGCCTGAGTATAACATGAGGGCTCAAGGGATGACGAAGGGGACTTGACTGCCACCAGATTCAACACCTGTTTTGGCTTCACAACACGATTGCTGCGTGTAGTGACCAAAGTTCCACCAGCGGGATTAGAAGGAACCATTGTAGGAACCGTGGTAGTATAGCGCTGAAGATCAGGCGCAAGAGAAATGCCAGGGGACTCCGTAGATGAAGGAGAACTAGAGGCCGCAGACCGATGCACAACCCGAGGAGCTGAAGAAGTAGAAAGATCATTAGAACCAGCCATAGGTGAACTCGAGGAAGGCACAGCAGTAGAGGACAGTGGTGTATGAGGCTCAGATTCAGTTGCAATAGAATTACTCGAGTGAGGTGGGGTCTCAGGTGGAGAGACTGAAGAAGGAGGAATCGGTTGCAGAATTAGAGCTGTAGGCAATGATAGACCTAAACCAAGAGTATCAATAGAAGCCGCAGGAGGTGATACATTAGCCACATCATCAGTTAATACATGAAACGGGAAAACCTGTTCATCAAAAAGAACATGACGTGAGACATAAACCTTGCTAGAAGAAAGATCAAGGCATTTGTAGCCTTTGTGAATTTTACTGTACCCCAAAAAGACACACGGAACAGAACGAGACTCAAGTTTGTGCTGAGTATAGGGACGCAACCACGGGTAGCAACGACAACCAAAAACCTTAAGAAAGGAATAATCAGGTTGAACGCGAAACAATTTGTTATAAGGATTATCATGGGAGAGTATTGGTGTGGGAAGACGATTGATATTATAAACAGCACACTCAAAGGCTGCACTCCAGTATTTAATTGGCATATGAGAATGATGAAGTAGTGACAACCCGGTTTCAACAATATGTCTATGTTTGCGCTCCGCTCTCCCATTTTGTTCTGGTGTATAAGGACAAGAAACCCGATGAGAAATACCATGCTCTCGAAAATAAGATTGCAAAGAAATAAACTCTCCACCCCCATCTGACTGAAAAATTTTAATTGAGGAGCCAAAGAATTTTTCAACCAAAGTGCGAAATTGAATAAAGATATCGTAAACATCAGATTTTTTATGCATAGGATACAACCAAGTATATTTCAAAAAATGGTCAAAAATAAGACATAATAGGAATAACCATCATAAGATTTAATAGGAGCCGGTCCCCATACATCAGCACAAATCATTTCTAGAGGAGCAGTGGAAACAGAGGTGGAATCAACAAATGGCAATTTATGACTCTTGCTTAAAGCACAAGCATTACATAAGGAGGTATGAAAAGAACCAAACTTAATTTTATTCAATTGCAAGGTACGTTTAACAATAGAAAGAGACGGATGTCCCAAACGGGCATGCCAAATATTTAAGCTAGCAAAATTTGCACTAAAAACTTTATTCTTAGAACTGGAATTTAAACACAAGCTGTAGAGTCCATCATCATTCCGGCCTCAGTATAAAATCTCCTTCGACTCCAGATCCTTAATAAGAAAACAGTCAGAAAAGAATTCAACAGAAACTAGATTAGAATTTGTTAGTGCATAAACAGATAGTAAATTTCGATTGGCAGAAGGGACATGAAGAATATCACGAAATTTAAGATTTAAATTGCCAGCACGAAATAAATTAGAACCAACATGAGTTATCGAAAGAAAATTACCATCCCCAATTTGAACCTCTTCAGGCCCAGTGTACTCAGAATGCAAGGCCAGATTTTCCATATTTGATGTAAGATGATGTGTGGCTCCTGTATCAACCACCCAAGACTGATTGTGTGCAGCAGCTATATTGGAGGAAGGAGAGTTGGTTCGGTTCCTGTAGATTTTTGGCGATGGACAGACATTTGCTTTATGCAAAGAGCCCCTACAATTGTAGCAAGTCACATTGTCATCTGTATTATTAGCTCCATAGTTGTTCCCAAAATTAGGATTGGACCGAGTAGGAGTCGAAATCCTAGAGTTGGCCGAGTGTCCCCCACGGAACTGCTGCTGGCCTCGGCCTCCGGTTCCTCGGCCTGCGTGCCTGCCACGGCCTCCATAGAACCCAGAATGCCTACCTCTACCCGCCGATGAGCCTCTGCCAGCGTATTGGGAAGTTGGTTGTATTGCTGCCAAAGAAGGAGAAGAAAGGGAACTGTTGAACTTAATTTGCCATGGTGCGCTGAAATATATCGTAGGGTTCACCCAGGCCCTCGATAATGGAGTACACTAAATCATCCTCCGGTAGGAGAAATCCTAAAGCATGAAGTTGATCACTGGTGCCCTTGGCGGTTTGCACATAAGAGGTAATAGAATCATTGCCACGGCGGAGGTTAGTCAATTGCTGATGAAGATTTCGAATCTGTGGTCCAGCGCCAACAGAATAAGCGGCTAAGAGGCGATCCCAAACCTCTTTAGCCGTAGTCGCACCAACAAATTGAGGAAGCAGATTCTCAGAGATTGAATTTAACAACCAGCATAAGAGCTGTTGATCACGCCTTTCCCAGGTAGAAAAATCTGCTATTTCATTGCCATCGGCATCATACTAAGTCGGGGCTACAATTCGACCATCGACATGACCCATCAGTCCATGTCCTTTGAGCATCGGCACAACTATACTCTTCCAAACCAGAAAATTGTTGGCGGTCAAAAGATGATTTTTATGGAAATTACCAGGTGTGGAAGAAGAGGAAAATAAGGGAGTCGATAAAGAGGCATCTGTGGATGGGTTGCCAGAGCCGAAACTTGCAGTGGAGGAAGAAGAGGAGGAGGTGTTACCGGAGGTGGCCATGATGGAATCGGTGATATTGGTATAACCCTTGTTGCTCTGATACCATATGACAAATCAACCGTATATTAGATTTGTATTGATAAAGAAGTATTTATACAGAGATTACAAACCCTAACAGGGTTGGGAAATTACACATATAGACATTATATATTTACAGAAATAATATTCCCTTACACCGGGCTTGTCCACCCCCGTATCCAATTCCTATTTATATTTTACTTGAGTTACTTGGCAATAATATCAGATATTATTTTGAGATATTTGGATAAACAAGAGTTATGACATTTTTATGGAACTATATATGGCTTTTGAGTCAATTTTATTTACTTATACTATTATATATTTAAGTGATGTTTTCAAAGGAAATTTGAGTGATTGAATTTTATGAAATAAAGTTAGTGTACACCACTAAGTAAATATGCTTAGTGTGTAGTTTGTTTTTCTAAACGCAGTTTTGCAGTGCTGTAGATAGTGCGGACCAACTGATAGAAGTGGATCAAGTGTGTACAAAGCTGAAAATAAAGGGGAATTAAGGTGGATATTTTATAAAAATGTATTGGTGAATTATGTAATAGTATGGCATGTACTAAGTCGATATATGTGTAATTTGGAGATTTTTTTTTTAAGGGGGTGTTACAGATATAAATTATAAAGAGTATACATTCTGTAATAAAACAAAAGGAAAAAAATAATAAAAAATTCTAAATTGAGAGAATTTTCCCAATCATTTCTAATTATTCACCTTTGATAAAGATAACTGGATATCAATAGATAAGAGAAATTTTAGTAATACATGAAATATTATTTTTTATTTTAATAATTAAGATTTTTATAAAATATCAGGAATTGGCACGTGTCCCTAGTATCTATTCCTTTATATTTTATATAGATAGATTTTGTACATCATTGTTAATAAGAGTTAAATGTATCGACGATCTCTTAAGTTTTACATTTATGCATTAATAATCAGTTTGGTGTGGGATTGAAGAAGACCCATGAACACTAACGTTTTACTAGATCCTCTTCTTTCTCTCTAAGCAAGCTCAAAACTCCATTTCGTTCCTCCCCCACCACTTTCAGCTTCTATTTTCTTCTTTCTTTAGTTTCTGTGTGTTCGTTTGCTTGAAATAATCAGCATCTAGAATTGTTTCTAATTTTATCTTCTAAATCGACTTCATCAATGATAGATCTGCTTTGATACATCACAAATCTGTTAGTTTTTCTGTTATGGGTTTACCTTCAGCTGTTCTTAGTTAAAGATTCTCTAACATATTTATACCTTAGGCACCCAAATTTTTCTTTCATATGCAAGATATAAAACATATATTGAGATTTGTTAAGTTGTGTGGTACTATTCAAGGTGTATGATTTCTCGTGGCTATGGTATTTCAATAAAAGATGGTGGAAATTAATCAAATGTTGACTTTTCTTCAAAGAACTGGATTGTACTGGACCGTTGAATTTTTTTTAAGGAATTGAACTAGATCGGACCAAAATTTATCTAGAATAGATCGAGGACCGGACTAAATTGGACTAGATCAAGGACCAGATCAAAAGAACCGATAACTTCTTAGTATTAAATTCATATTTCATATATAAAGAGATTATTTAATATTAGAAATTTAATAATACATGTGAAAAAAATAATTGTTATCATGTAAAATAATTTATAGTAATTCTAATCATTAAGCCATCTTAATTTATAATATTTTGATAGATATTATTTGAATTTTTTTTAGTTAAAATTGTTTAAGAAAAATATGTGTTTTTTTTTTTAATTTACGATTTATTTTATGTATTTAAATTGGACTGGATATAACCGGATAGGACCGGAACCGAATATCTGAACTGGACTGCATCAAAATTTTTGGGAAAATCCATTTCAGAAGTTTTATTTTTTCAATCCAATTCTGGAAATTTAGTTTTGAAAATCCACGAATTTCAATCCAATGCTGAAGATTTTTAAATCTCCGAATTAGATGGAACTGTGACAAGTTATATTGTGCTATTTAGATTGTTTTTTATGTTGTTTTTATTCTACTCTCTTTAGGTTAAAGTTATGGTCCCTATGTGATATATATTTTTCTTAGGTGGAATATTTACTGGTACGATGCAGTTAACGTATTCTCTTTATATTGTATTTTTATCCTGGAATGGAAACTATTTTCGTAAAAGAAAAGAAAATTTAAAAAAGTTAAAAAGAAAAAGACAAAAAAGACCATCTTTGCCTAGCTTCTTTAAACCAACGTTTTTAATTGTGAAGCTTTAATTATCAACGGCTTTGAAATTCAACTCAGCTGTTTGAGCTAATTAAAAAGAATGCAGGGTCAAGTCAAATATTCAAGTTGAATAATAGTTCAACCTTATGTTTTATTATTAATTAAAAACGAATATGCTATAGAGAATTTAAAATCTTAATTACTCTTTTTCTGAAATACATCTCAATTTACTATTTAATTAGCCCATCAGCTTAATGAAAGTTTCATCTTTCTTAAATAAAAAAAAAAAAAGAGGAATTCGACATAATAATTTATATTATGGAGATATAATAAATTTAATGAAGTAGTGATTTTTTTTCTTTTTTTTTTTTTTCCTTTTTGTGATGAAAAGAAAGTAAAAAACAAAAGAATATGTCTTCCTCAATCAATAATTACATTAATAAGGACATAAATCTCTATCGTGTCTTCCTCGATCAAGCAAAGAACATTCTTATGAGGAATTATACATTAGTGAGACCCAGAGGGATAGCATGACATTGCCAATGGGTGGGGAGGAGATGTGGACTGCTCCACCATCCCCATCTAAGTCTAGATAGGGATTATCCATCCCCATTTCCATTTATAAATTGAGAAAAAATTTGTTTTTGTCTCATTCCCATGGCGATTAGGATCTTTGTGGGGATCCTCATTCCCTATTTCACAATTTTTTTTTTATGAAATTTAAAACTTTTGCAGTAACATATATATTTTTTGAAAGTTTTGTGATAAATAATAATCTTACATGTATAATAAAAAAAATTATTAGTACAATTATTTGATACAAAAAATGTAACGATCATAATTCATAAGCAATAAAACCGATCCACTAAATATGTAAATTAATAACAATTATCCAAACATAAAAATAAAATCTAAAAATCCATATTAATTGTTTATTTCAAAACAAATTATTCAATTACAAATATTTTAATTTACAAAAATTTTATTAGAATACAAGTAATTTAGTTATATATATAATATTTTTTGTTTTCTGAAAAACCCTATGAAATTTCTCGTGGGGATAGGGATCCCCATGTGGTGGGGAGAGACGTCCCTGTCCTCACCCTATCGTCGTCTGTGGAAAAAAAAAATTTTCTACTTTTCATCCCGTGGGGAAATTAAATGGGAAGTTTTCGTCTCCACTAGCGCTGGATTTTCCCCACCCTGCTTGCAATGCTACATGAGCTTGGCGAGTAACCAATATGCACAACGATTGCTATCCCTGTAAATATGCTTCAACTAACACAAGTGAAGCTGGAGAGAATATCCTTGATCTCATAAATAATATTACGAGCCGGATGAAAACGAATATCTTGGTTATTTATAGCCTGTACAGCATCCAAACTATGTGTTTTTAAATTGGATAAATGATCTTAATTCATACTTAAGATTATTTTTCACAAAATATGAAGTACAATCACAATTCATGCATCTATTAGTGAGAACTCAGTTAATGATGAAAACTAATACTTAGACATATTCCCTAATTTCTCTCGAAACATTTAGTGTTAATATCTAAAATAATTTATCAAATACTTCATGCATAAACAGTAAGAGTTTAAAAACCCAATATTGTAAAATAAATGATCATGAGCTCCATGCATAAAATAATAAAAATTCAAGGCTCAATTCAAGGAAAAAAAAAAAAAGGCAAACTCATCTATTGTCCCAAGTATTCGAGTGACTCCTTCAACTTTTAATGTATCACTGACACCACTCTTGTTTCTTAAAGTTTTTTTTGACTAGCCCTCCATATAACAAATTGTAATTTGTGTTATTAATGTGAATTGTGAAAGATGCTCTTTGAAAAGTCAACGATTATCTAAGCAAAATTTTTATTTTTCAAAATTAAATTCTGAAAAGTAAAAATACTTTTGCTTATATATATCACTTCTCTCAGCACGAAGTTTCATTTTCGTCAAAATAACTTTTAGCTCTAGGGGTATGAAAAGTTAACATGTAGCTATTTTGCACATCAAATGAGAATAATTTATTAGACAAAAATTATCTGTCATAAAAAAAAATTTGGAAGTATGATTGTGCAAACAACATAAGTGTTTAAAGAACTAAATAAGTACTCGTGAAGTGGAACACCAGTACTTTTTTATTTTTAATGGAACCATCCAGTATGTGTCAAAAAAAGTGGGCCATCAAATTTGAAGATTGTAGGGAGAAAAACATTACATTTTGTGAACCCAAGTTAAAGACCTTTCATGCTAATCTCAAAGAACAGCTATCTTGTAAACTACACACCACATGATGTGGCAAAAACACTTAGCACGGGTGCACCTGGACCAACTGTGCCCCCTACTAACTCATATGAAATGAGAAACTATAGTGGAGAAGACAAGACAAGATCAGGATCCCATTATGATATATCACTAATATTTCAACCATATACATTCATCAGCCTTTTGTCGCTAAAAACTAAATTGAACAAACTGCACAACTCATATCAGTCGGTCTGAGTTGATGCATGCTGCAGGCAAGCCCAGTTCTCCTCGCAAAGTTCGTTAACGGACTTCCCATCATTGTCTTTCACATTGACATCTGCATTTTGCTTAATCAGCAATTCAGCAATGGCTTGTCTCTCACAGACCGCAGCATAATGCAAAGCCGTTTGGCCTTCGTTATCCTTCCAATAAGAAAAAAGGAAATGGAAAATGAAAACCCTAGCAATTTGCATACAGAGAGAATACAGAGTGTCATTGTCCGTCCAATACGGAGGAAAAAAGGAAAAATTAAGACTTGCAGCAATTTTCTTTCCCCGTTTTCGTCAAAACTTGATATACAAATTTAACAAAATTTATGCGTTTAGCAAGGTTGGTACATCCAAAGAACTCGCCTCCCCCAATTTATTAAGAGGAAAAACAGTATGCGACTAACGAAATTTCATCTGATCTATCATATTGACTACTCCAAAGATGGGGCCTGAAAATTCCATACACAATCCCTTTGCCACAATTCAGCAGGCAATCCATGTGTTCTAGTTTTCTCAAAATAGGAATGTGAAAAAAGAAAGTAAAGTCTAAAGGCCAACTGTTCATTGCATTTTTAAACTACAAAGCCACTGTAGCATTTCCTCATTCTGTATTGAAAGCCACCTGCAAAGAAGGATTATAACAAGAAATAGTTTACCTTAGCATTTAAGTCGCAATTACTTCCAACAAGAACTTCCACAACATTAAGATGACCGCGATCTACAGCCCAATGTAAAGGGGCCCGACCCTCACTATCTGCAACGATCATAAAATGGATAATTTAGAAGCCAAGACCAATCCTGTGAGTTCTTGAGCAAATGCAGGTAAACAAAAAACTATATTTCTTGAGCATCGTGTTTAATGAACAGGATGGTATATCTTTCAAGACAGAGAGAACACCTATTACATTGTGAGCCCAACAATCTAATAATGCAAGGACAAATAAAAAACCTAGTTTCACACTGGAGTTCGTTAAAGCTTAAGCAAAGTTAAGATACTATAAGCAATACTGATAATAGAAAGAGTTACCACAAACGATTGGCAAAGTTTCATAACTACAAAATATGTCATCAGATTGGAGAATAATACATTACAATAGAAATAATGAAAGGATCAAGTTACAATAGTTTAGTTTAGTAAAATATTCAAGTAAATTGTTGGCTTATTGGATCAGTAAGATAGCACCTCAAAAACAGAGATGACAAGAAATATCCAATTAGACCAGTATTTTCAACATTTCAATGGACTTATAAGACATACAGCATAAGCATTGCGATATATGGAAAAATTCAATTAAAAAGATGAGTTCAAACATAAGAATGGAAATGAAAAAAAAACAGCACAACAAACCTCTCAAGTCCACAGATACACCATTTTCTATACATTTGAGCAAATTTTTAACATCTCCTTCTCGGGCAAAAGCATGAATAGCTTCCATTTTCCTAATGAAACATCACTGAAAAATGTTAGAGTCTATATAGTCTGTAAGGATTAAAACACCCCATATAACTTAAGAATATCCATGAAAAGCAAATTATAGATGATCAATTTATCATCACAGTATCCACTGCAGCACTGCCACAAATAAATTAAAATACACAAACTTAAACAATGTATGTTGAAAATTTAGAAAAAAAGAAAAAAAAAATGCATTGTTAGCACTGGAGACTCGCCTAGGTGCCGAGAAATGCGAGCAGAGGAACACAAATCTCACAACCCCCTGGGACAAGGTACCTTCAAGAGCATGATGCCTAGGCGAGCAACTCAGTGAAGGCACAAGGTGAAGAAAGGTGTACATAAAATGTCTATATTGAAGTAACTTAAATAGGAAAAGAAAATTTCAATGAGTTTATAGTTCAATTGGTCTATTTTGAAATAACTGAAGTATCAATGATTTCAAAAACTAAATCACTGTTTCAAATATTGACACCATAATTTTCAGTTTAACGAATAATGCTGCTAGCAGTGAACAAAATATTTGAGCATGCAAGCACTGTTTACATTAACAATTTGTGCATGTATGAATGAATATTACCTACATGACTACATCTTTTCATAATACTTCTTTTCTTAAATGCATGTAACAAAATCACACTAAAA
Organism: Euphorbia tirucalli; assembly: GCA_039660915.1. Lineage (NCBI taxonomy): Eukaryota > Viridiplantae > Streptophyta > Magnoliopsida > Malpighiales > Euphorbiaceae > Euphorbia > Euphorbia tirucalli. The sequence continues at coordinate 34,466,606 of CM077636.1, read as the reverse complement.
ACCAAATTAGGGTATCAATGACTGCATTATCTTGTTTAATGTCAATGACAGCTAAAGCCTTACAGGGTCATTATGCAAATGTCATTAATCCTATAATTTTAATTGACATTGATGATTCCACCCGTTTCAGCCAGCTTTTCGAATGGTTTCATAGAATTCAAGAGAACACCGTTCCTACATTTCGCGAAAATCTTGGCCAAAGAAAGAGTCCAAGGGGATAGGCCTCGATTTTGTACATTTCCCTCTTGGCTACCGATTGAATGGTCCGGTGAAGTGTTCGGATCGCGGCGACGTGGGCGGTTCGCCGCCGGCGACGTCGCGAGAAGTCCACTGAACCTTATCATTTAGAGGAAGGAGAAGTCGTAGTTGTTTATTAATATTTTCTTTAAAGTATATTAGAATGAAAAGTTTGAATTCATAATTTTTATATAGTTCCACAAGCCCATCAAACCAAGAGTCCTTCGTGGAAAGATTGGATAGGTTGTCCTACCAAACGAATCAATGGTTGAACGTGGGATCCTAACCATGAGATATCTCGGCTTGTAGATCTCCTTCATGCTATATGGAATTATGGCTAGATAATATTTATCTTGACGTTTTTATTAGTCTCTCAGGTAACAAAGGTTTGTGTGGTGTCCCCTCTTTGCCTGAGTGTTCATTGCTTTGGGAAAATGGGCATTTGTCAACTGGTGGTAAAATTGGACCCAAAGCCACCCGTGTTTTGCCTGTGCCTTGGTTGCACTGGGTCATTTCTACATCCCATTCATTAGGAGACCATTGTATCATTACTCGTTTACTCCTACATCTTTATCCCAATCCAAGACCTAACACTGTGACACCCAGTGCATACAATTCTCACAAAAAGTCCAATCAATCTCTTTACGCATAGTTGGCCAAAAATAAAATTTCTGTCTCTACCAACATGCCCCTCTCCATGCAGCTACATGATTATCTTCAAGCATAAACTGCAATTCGGATGTTTGCGGTTTCATTTTGTTTTCTTCTGCTCTATTGCATTTTGTGGTGTTGTATTTGGTTTTCAAATTTATTCATTGTTTATGCAGGGGCATCTTTCAGTGAAATGGGAGCTATATTAAAAAGAAACACGTGCAGAAGATGAAATAGCTGTTGAAGATGATAGCTTACGTGGGATGACATTGCTAGAACATCTAGGATAGGAGAACCCTATACATTCACTAGATCAAATGCTTAGGTCTCTAAACTTGAATGATGGTAATTACAGCTGGCATGATTAAATGATTATTTTGCAAATTGAAGGTTATTTTTCTATATATTGTCACCCTTCTTTTTAAGCAGCGACTCACTTCTTTCAGGCAAGCACCTAAGGTGGTGCCTAGCACCTCTGATGATCTAAGGTCTCATCGTCTTAAGGGCATCGAACGCTTTTAACAACAAGATTGCAAGGGATGGTAGCAATAAACAGGTTGCGAATCCTATTTTATCATGTTGCACAAGATCCTGCATTTCAATTCCTATCATCATACAAGCTACATTAATGACTTCCCTCTACGATACAATCATAGGGATCATTGTCTCTCTAGCTACAGAGACAGAGACACAGCAAAAGTCAACACAACATGCACAAAGTCACATTCAAGCATGATAAAATGTATATCGAAGAGCAATCATGGGTTCAATTATTGTCACTAAACTTAGGAAATAAAAGAAAAAAAGTAAAGCAAAGTTGTATAATCTCCTCCACGTATTAATACCTAAAAAACGCATCATTAACAAGCTAAACAGAAAAGCCATCAAGGAATGTGAAACAGCATACTCATACACAAGGAATAATTACAAGTAAAATAAGCAGAGTCCAGCGAAAATATATTTCAATACATGCTATAGCCTACAAGCATAAAATCACAAGAGGTCTCAGAGACCAGCCTCTATATATGACTATTTGAGAGTGCCACAAAATAAAATAAAATGAAAAACATAGGAAAGAATCCTCAATGAGTTGAAGTTAAAAGAACCTTACAATTCATTTCCAGCTTCCTCCTCAAAAACATGAGTGCTGAAAACAGGACCCATAGGTCCTTTGCTATCTGTACTTTGTGTATCACCATATCCACTTTTCCTTTTCTAACCATCCATGAGTTTATACCAGAAAAGAAGTAAAATAAGGATAATTTTAACTAAGAGGAAGTACATATACGGAGGAAAAAACAAAAAGAAAGTTAATCAAACAAGGAAATTAGAACTCACCATCGCTGAACCAGAAGCCCACGTAGGATACAACTCGGTAACAATATCAATGTACTTCTGCATTGCATCTTCTGGAGGCATAGCACCCAATTTCTGCCATGCATGCCTGGTATTGTCACCATCCCCAAAAAGATTAAAATATAATAAGTAGCCAGTCAATTCATATGGCATGCTGTGTATATATATAGGGCAAAACAATGAACACTAATGAAGTTTCGCTCGATGAAGAGAAACGAAAAATTAACCTTCAGCTACAGCTCCCTGAAACTCACAAAAAAAAAAAAAAAAAAAAAAAAAAAAAAAAAAAAAAAAACACCTGGGGAAGAGTTAGCAGTACCAATTTAAAACCATACCATAATCATATTTCTCATGTATGGGAGCGGAGTCCTAAGTGTAACGACTACAGAATGGCTAAGAAATGACAAATCAGTGATTGATAAAGCAGGATACTAATTTAAAATCGGCCTTCAGTAAATTCCAATTACATCCACCTCAACTCCCTACCCCAATGAGATAGGCAACGAAACGCAGAAATGAATAGATCCTCTGACGGCATATAGAAAATATAGAAAATTATATATAAATCAATAGAATTAGCAGTAGTTGTACATGTATTATTAAAGAATGAAGCTTAAAGCTGAAAAACTAACAAGTAAGCAACATTAAGCCTTAATCACACCAAAAAGAAGAAGAAGAAGAAGTTAATAAACATTTATGTAGATGCGGAAAGCAAGTAAGCTATTGAGTTTCTATCACTTCCACAACTGCCACAAAAACCCATAAAAAAATTTTAAAGAAAAAAGTTAAAAAAAAAATAATAAAAAGGATAACCATATGAGAGCTTATGCCATAGTGTAATGAAGAGCAATAAATACCACTTGGCACGAGCAGTCATCTTGAGAGCAGAAGGAGGGGGAGCACTACATGGTCCCTCGGTGGCAATCTTATATAAAGCATAAAGCTGCAACTGCAAATCCGTCGAAACCTTATGAGAAAGTCGATCGGCCGCCGCAGCAGCCACGAAGGCTGTCGCTGCACTAAAAGTCTCGTCCAATTCCGTGCTCTCAACACCCTCCCAATCGTCGTCGTCGTCGTCAATGTCCTGATCACTTCCAACTAAGCTCTCGTTGGTTACACTGCCGTGCTCAGCCGTCATAGACTCAGTCTCATTGATGGTGCTAACATCGCCGGAATTCAAATCGCGGACGCGGGAGCTACGGTCGGGTAATGATTTTGGTTCAGGGGAGTGGAGAGGTTGACTGGGTTCAGAGGCACGAGTTATGGTAAGATTCTCTTCTTTGAAAGAAACAACGACGGAAATAAGCTTGGCGAGAAGGTAAGAGAAGATAAGACCTATGAAAATTGATTGAAGAAACTGTTGCCACTCCCCCATGGCTGAGCAACAAAAGAAAAAAAAAAACCCTAGACCACCACAAATAAGAAAAAGGAAAACCCTACAAGTTGAAAGACATGGATGGATGATGCAGAGGAAACAATAATAAAGTGAGAAATTGGATTGAATTTCTGGGTGAAGGAAATGGAGAAAGAAAAATGACCTAAAACTCGAAGGATTGAGAGTGAGGGAGAAAGACGGAGAAAGTTTGCCGCCGGGCTTTGTGGGCTTCACTACTTCAGGTTCAGGCTTCAAATGGGCCGATATTCTGTTTTACAAAATGGTATTACACTTCGGGCTTTTTTCACAACAACGCTAATCATTTCAAGGGAAATTGTCAAAATTACCCTCGTTTCAGGGTTTATTTTGGTGTTTTATCTTTTCTTATTTAAATTATTACGTTTTTTTCAGATCTATTTCTTCTTTACGTTCGTTTTTTAATTCTTCCTTTTTTACGTTTTTTTCAAATCAATTTCTTCTTCAAGTTGCTGCTGTAGCTTCTCTTTTGATCTTGAGCTAGACTAAGTTCAATTTATCTTCTAATGGCTGCTAAACTTGTTTACCAAGTTTGGAAGGGACGCAATGTAAGTAGTTCCTTTCTATTTTACTTTCTGTCAATTTGATTTTGTTCTATCCTCTTTATTTGCTGAAATACGATCTGGGTTTTGTTGCTATTTGATAAAGGATGATTCTTTTTCAATTGCTGGAGTTAGTTTGATGATTTCATAGTATTAGCCATTGCAAGCAACAGTTATCTTTGATTGAAGATTCTGAAAGTAATTCAAAATGTTGACTTCTTATTTTCATTTGTTTTAATTGCTATTTTTGCATATATTTCTGACTTTGTGATAACTAGAATGAGCAAATAGTAATGAATGCAAAACTATCCTCTGTAATTTGGTGACTAATAAGGCAATGGAGAGGCAAACTTAAATGAAAAAATGGACGGGAATGAAAGGTAATTTTTTGCTCATCTCAAATTTAAGATCTGGATGGAATTTGGAATTTGGGTAGTTGCTCTATCTTCTATTTGATGATGTTGTTTATGTGGAGAGGGTTGTTAACATTATATCTTTACAAATCCAATTGGCCTGTGTTGCAATTTTGGCTACTTCTTCCTTAATGTGTTTTCCCCTCTTGGTTACTAATGTGAAATTCTAGTAAGAGGAATTGTACCAGTGAGTTTTGCCAAAGAGATATTATCTCATGCTCAAGTTGACAAATGGGTACAAATAATTATAAATCTCCATCTTTTTGGTACAAGTAATTCATGTTCGAATTTCATTTACGGTATCTTTTATTTTGGTGGCTGGCATTTATGGAGGAAGATGAGCTGGACATGTCTTATCTATGCACATTTAAGTTCACTGTTTTTGTTAATTCCTTAATGCATACGGGATAGCCATTTAATTTTGGGACTGTAATTTTGGGACTGCATCTGCACTTAAGGACTGCATTTACATTTTATGATTGCATTTTAGGACTACAATTTTGGAACTGCATATGCACTTTAGGACTGCATCTGTACTTTAGGACTGCAATTTTAGGACTGCAAATTTGGGACTGCATTTTAGGACTGCAATTTTGGGACTGCAAATTTGGGACTGCATTTTAGGACTGCAATTTTGGGACTGCATCTGCACTTTAGAATTGTAATTTTGGGACTGCATCTGCACTTTAGGACTGCATTTTAGGACTGGATTTGCACATTGTTTATACACTTCTTATATATGTTTATACATTGTTTATACATTTTTTATACACTGTTTATATACTTGTTATACACTGTTATATACTGTTTATGTTGGAAATGCCCTAGTCCCGAGGCATTGGTCCTTGTATTTGTACTATACATTTATTGGATTTATGTGTCGTACTCATTTGTGTTATTAATAAAGGCATCAATTTATTTATTATATCTATCTTGTGCAATATATTAAATGAAGTATCCAATGGACATATCTATATCCATGACGACAAGTGTCATGCACTTAGCAGTAAGACCATGGATAGGGTAAACGATATGACCATAAATAGATCCGTAGTCTGTTCCAGTCATGGGAATGAATGGAACAACAGACTATCATTAACCTGGTTGTATGGCGGTGTCTTACCGGTCATTGGACATGGAATGTCAACCGAGTTAATGGGTACATGCCTGGAAGCATGGTACTGGATAGATCCACTAAACGAGTAATCCACATGGTATGGTATCACAATGGATTCTCGTGTAGTACTTGTATGGATCCTTTGACCTGACCATATGATGGTGTTACATGTGAAGTCGCATACTTAGGGGTACGCCTAAAGGCCCTGTAATAGGGTGCCAAGTATGGGTGCTTTCGGGTATGTCACTGAACATGGTAATACTATGGATATGCAGAAGGGATTTGTCACTCAGTAACCAACTGAGAAGATATCACCGGTCACTTGATGAATGTGACTGATAAGAGTGTGGCCACACCCAAACGAGTTGGAACTTGTTTATGAGCATCAGTACATTCGGGATCAAGTTAATGTCCGGACACAAAAGAGGGTGATCAATCCATGCCTCTGTGTTGGACACCGATATCAATGACATGGAATGTACAAGTTTAAACTACAGAGTTATGATATCAGTTAGACTGCCATCTCCATCTTAATTGGGGGCTGCAGTGGCTTGCTAGAGCCCAACTGCAGTCTACAGGCCAAAGGCCCGCTGCCAACATAAAGATAGGCCCACGGGATCGTACACATAGAACGATAGAATGCAGACTTAAGGAATCACATGTATACTTGGAGTATACACAATAGAGGGAGAAGTGTGTATATATTAATTATATTATAAAGATCAATTGGATTGGTCATAATAATAAAATTAATATATTCAATTGGCTCTTCATAATTAATTGGATTAATTATGAAATTATTTCCTAGGTGGAAATATTCATATGTATGGGTTTACATATGATTTTATTTTGTGTAGATTTAATTTTAATTTGATGGATTAAATTAATTGTCAAACTAATTTTAATTTAGATGTAAATAATATATTACTTGGAGTAATATATTAAATACATGGGTATATTAAAATTGGGCTTGAAATTAATTTAAACCAGAATAATTAAAATTAGACTGGGCCTAAATTAAAACATGGAAGCCCGCGCAGAATAGACAGGAGCCAAGATGGGCCTGAATTCCCCTAAGGAATTCGGCCAACCCTAGGTATAAATACCTAGGGTTAGAAATTTCGGCCAACACAAGCATTGAGCCTCCTAGCCGAAATTTTCCTAGCCCTCTTCTCTCTATTGTTTTGTTTTTCCGACGCTAGCACAGGTTGCATTTGTTAAGCGTTCGTGTACGTGAGAGTGGAGGGATTCTACATTGAATTCTGCAGTCATCATCCATCTCTAGAAAGAGATTTTTCTGGTAAGAAATTTAATCTCTTTCTATTTAATTTTAAGTTTTTTAATTTCCACTTCAATTGCTCCTGGGACTGGATTTGAGGAAATCACAGCGTTCTTCCGCTTTTATCGGGTGATTTCCGATGACAAATCCCAACAGTGGTATCAGAGCAGGCTTTTGATCCGTGGAAATTGATTAATTTGGTTGAATCCCTATTTTGAAATTGGATGTTTTTTATTGGGATTCTTTGTATGGGTTTTATGATTTTTCCCATATGTTTTAATACAATGAAAATTAATATTGCATATTGGTTTATGTTGTTTTAATTTTGTTGTATTATGGGAATTCTTGGTGAATTGCTTTGTGGATGGATGGTGATTTTTTTTAATTCTGTTTTAAAAAAAAAAAATCTGCCTCCCGGGGTGCGGGGCTGCCGGCTGCTGCGCCAGCAGCAGCAGCCGAGCAAGCGGTTGCTGCCGCTGGTTCCAACAGCAGTGGGCTGCTGCTGGGCAGTGGCTGCCACACGGCTGCAGCGGGCCGGGCCCAGTATTTTGGATTTTGCGGGTTTTTGAGTCCGGGGCCCAGTTTTGAAATTTTAATTGGTTTTAAAATTCGTGTGTTTAAATTTATGTAATTTAAATACGCATGGTTTCTTGGATGAATTTTAATTTTGTTCATGTGATATTAATTTTGGAAATTAATGTGGTTAATGGAAATTGGTTCGGGTAATTTTGGCACAATTACTCGGACAGCTAAATTGGACCCATGGTTTCCCAATTCCAGTGGGAGCAGTTGGACTGCCTGGGCTAAAGGCCCAAAGCCCGTTAAGGGTTAGAACCATGGTGGGCCAAAATTGGCGATTTCCTAATAATGGCTTAAACATAATTTAAATGGGCTTAAATCATGCATTATGACATGCTTTTGAATTGTATGTATTGGATGCATATGAATGGTTGAATGAATGTATGATTGGATGCTATTGGGCCTTTTACGAGATGGGTTGTATTTTTCTTTTTGGGTAAATACGGCCTGCGTGTCGTTTTTCTTTTTAATGTAATTTTATTTTATTTAAATTAAATATTATAAAATTTGTAAAAGAAGAAGCCCATGGAGTGGTGAGCCCAAATGGAGGTGCAAGCCCAGAAGGAGAAGATGGTGGCCCGCCTAATATCTGTTTCTAGTATAGGTTTACTAGAATAATATTAGGATGTAACATAGGTCTATAGCAGTCCATTTTAATTTTATTTAATCATGTTTTATATTCATTTGCATGTATGAATGTATGTTCCAATAGCTCATTCACCCGCTTTATGTATGTAAGCCGTTATAATTAAATCTAATAACCAAACGGAATTACTAAGTCGCTTAAAAGTGCTTCCCTCATTCAAAACCGAATCGAAGTGGGAATAGGCCAGTTGTAGACCATGCCCTCGCAGGATGCACTGGAGTATTGTCACTTTGTATTGGGTTAGAGTATGGGATACTCTAACACTTGGAAGGAGGTTTTGACTTAGCGTGGGTAGTAGGATTCTTCTGGCCTTAAGCACAGATGGGTAAGTGCCAACAAACCCATCAAACCGAGAGTCCCTAGGTTGGGATTGGACGGTGTTCCTACCTAAATAATTAAGGTGTAGTTGTACCAAACCCTCGTTTGACTATATCTTAATGAAATATGGATCTCGGCCCATGAGCCCAACAACTCGGTTTAAATTAATAACTTGATTCATTATTAATTTTATATGGGAAAAACAAAGCAAAGCCCTTTATTAACACTCTCAATGTTTTTCTGTGTAGAAACACCCAAATGGCAAACACAAATACCTTATCACTGCGATCCATTCTTGAAAAGGACAAGCTTTCCGGTCCTAACTTTTTAGACTGGTCTAGGAACTTGAGGATAGTTCTAAGACAAGAGTCAAAAGAGTATGTGCTGGAAAGGCCTGTGCCGGCTGCGCCTCAGGGACGTAATCCACCGGCTGCCCAGCTGGAGGAATACGAGGCGCACGTCAAGGACAACCGGGATGTGACATGCCTTATGTTGGCTTGCATGGTCCTTGAACTACAAAAGCAGTTTATGGACCACCAAGCCTATGCTATGATAACAACTCTTAATGAGATGTTTCAAGAGCAAGCTCGTCAGGAAAGGTACCTGACCAATAAGGCATTCCACTCTTGTAAGATGGGGGCCGGGACATCTGTGAGTGCACACATGCTCAAGATGAAGGGCTATTTGGATACTTTGGCCCGTCTCGGATCGCCTATCTCTCAAGAGCTGGCGGTGGACACAATCCTCGCGTCCTTACCGGATTCTTATGATCAGTTCATCCTCAACTACAATATGCAAGGGATGAACCGCACTGTCAGTGAGCTGCATGGGATGCTCAAGCTTACTGAGCAGTCGATCAAGAAGACTCCGCCGGTGCTGCTGGTTAACAAGGGGAACCCTCCTTTTGCTAAGGGTAAGGCCAAGGAAAAGGCCAAGGCCAAGGCCAAAAAGGCCAAAGCCAAGAAGGCCAAGGCCTAACCCAAGGCCCAGCAGAAGGCAGGTCCTGATGATGTCTGTTTCGGGTGTAGACAGGCGGGTCATTGGAAGAAATCGTGTCCTAGGCTGATGGGAGAGCAACGAAGGGGCCAAGGTGCGTCCTCTTCAGGTATTTATGTTATAGATATTAACCTTACTGTTTCAACATCCTGGGTATTGGATACTGGATGTGGTTCTCACATTTGTTGCAATGCAGGGACTTAAGAACAGAAGGTTGCTGGGGTCGGGAGAGGTGGACTTGCGGGTCGGAAATGGAGCAAGGGTTACTACCATAGAGATCGGCGAATACCACCTAACGATGCCCAGTGGATTGGTTTTAATTTTAGAACATTGTTACTTTGTACCTGCTATGTGCAGGAATATTATCTCTGTATCAATGTTGGATATTTCTGGATTTAATTTCACTATTTTAAATGGTCGAATTTCTATATCTAGAGAGGGATTATTTTATGGAGATGCTCTATTAAATAATGGCCTGTATATCCTGGACTTAAATGAAACCAATCATATCTATAACATAAACACAAAAAGGGTAAAGCCTAACGAACTTAATCCAGTCTACCTATGGCATTATCGTCTTGGCCATATAAACGAGACGCGCATTGCTAGGCTTCACAAAGCTGGGGCCCTAGGGTCATTTGACTTGGAGTCAATTGATACATGCGAATCATGTTTAAGAGGCAAGATGACAAAGGCGCCTTTTAGTAAAAAGGCTGAAAGGGCCACTGGCTTATTGGACCTAATACATTCAGATGTATGTGGACCTATGAGCACAGCGACCAGAGGTGCGCATCTGTACTTCGTCACGTTCACGGATGATTTCAGCAGATATGGCTATGTCTATCTGATGAAACACAAGTCCGAGACCCTTGATAGGTTCAAGGAATTTAGGAACGAGGTACAGAACCAGCTAGGCAGGAATATCAAAGCCCTTCGGTCGGACAGAGGCGGTGAGTATATGAGCCTAGAGTTTGACTCATACTTGAGAGAGCATGGAATAGTTCCACAGCTCACACCTCCTGGAACACCACAATGGAATGGGGTGTCCGAACGGAGGAATAGGACCTTGTTGGACATGGTCCGCTCAATGATGAGTCAAGCATCTCTCCCAATTAGTTTCTGGGGACACGCCCTTGAGACAGCAGCTCTCATCTTAAACAATACTCCGACTAAGGCTGTGGAAAAGACCCCATATCAGATATAGACGGGCAAGGAGCCCAATGTGTCTTTCCTAAGGATTTGGGGATGCGAAGCACATGTCAAGAAATTGACTAGTGGCAAGCTGGAGCCCAAAACCGACAAATGCCTGTTTGTGGGCTACCCTAGGGAAACCAAAGGGTATTACTTCTACAACCCCGCCGAGAACAAGGTGTTCGTGGCAAGGAAGGGGGTCTTTCTGGAAAAGGAGTTCCTTTCCAAGAAAGATAGTGGGAGCAACGTTGAACTCAGGGAAGTTCAAGGTCCACAAGCTCCTGAAGAGGATAACTCAGAGGCCCAGGTGGAGCATCCACAAGTGGAAGCACCGACCCAGGCCACACAAAAACCTAGAAGGTCTGGTAGGGATCGTCGGGAACCGGAGAGGTATGGTTTCCTCGTCACCGATGATCAAACTCTTCTCATCTGGGATGAAGAAGAACCCAAAACCTACCAGGAGGCTATGGCTAGCCCACAGTCTGCAAATTGGCGTAAAGCCATGGAGGCAGAGATGCAATCTATGTACGATAATCAAGTTTGGAACTTGGTTGATCCACCTCCGGGTGCTAAGGTAATAGGTTGCAAGTGGTGCTATAAGCTGAAAGCCGATAATACCTTCAAGGGGCGTCTGGTTGCGAAAGGTTTCAGACAAGTCCATGGAATAGACTATGATGAAACTTTCTCACCAGTAGCCATGCTCAAGTCCATCAGGATACTGCTGGCCATAGCCGCATGGTATGACTATGAGGTATGGCAGATGGATGTCAAAACCGCTTTCCTTAATGGGAAGCTACTCGAGGATGTGTACATGACACAACCTGAGGGTTTTGTCGATCCTAAGTATCCGGGAAGGGTATGCAAACTTCAAAGGTCCATTTATGGACTGAAGCAAGCATCCCGTAGTTGGAATCTAAGATTCAATGAGGCTATAAAGGAATATGGCTTCATACAGAATCTAGATAAGCCTTGTGTGTATAAGAGGACTAGTGGGAGCATTGTCACATTTTTGGTACTTTATGTAGACGACATCCTACTCATTGGAAGCGACATACCTACACTACAAGGGGTAAAGCAGTGGCTGAGTAAGTGCTTCGCAATGAAGGACTTAGGCGAAGCTGAGATGATCCTAGGGATCAGGATCTGTAGGGATAGATCAAATCGGCTTCTGGGCCTAAGTCAGGCTTCGTACATTGACAAAGTTCTGAAAAGATTCAGCATGGACCGGGCCAAGAAAGGTTTCTTGCCAATGGGCCATGGGCTGAAACTTAGTAAGAAGAACTGTCCTAAAATAAGGGAGGACAGGGAGAACATGAAATTGGTTCCATATGCTTCGGTTATTGGATCAATCATGTACTCCATGTTATGTGCGAGACCTGATGTCGCCTTTGCACTGAGTATGACGAGCCGATACCAGCAGGATCCCGGGGAGTATCACTGGAAAGCTGTCAAGGCGATCCTCAAGTACCTTAACCGGACTAAGGATAGCTTCTTGGTGTATGGTGGTCAGGAAGTGCTATCAGTTACTGGGTATACTGATGCGAGCTTCCAGACAGACCAAGATGAGTACCAATCACAGTCAGGGTATGTATTCTTGCTAAATGGTGGTGCTGTAAGCTGGAGGAGCTCAAAGCAGCCAACCATAGCGGACTCTACAACAGAAGCTGAGTACATCGCTGCGTGTGATACAGCTAAGGAAGCTGTGTGGATGAAGAAGTTTATCACTGAGTTGGGAGTAGTGCCAACTATCCAGGACCCAGTCGATATCTTCTGTGACAACAATGGGGCCGTCGCACAAGCTAAGGAGCCCCGGTCACACAAGAACACAAAGCACGTGCTCAGAAAGTTTCACCTCATACGAGAAATCGCGGAGAGAGGTGACATTGCATTGCACAGAGTGGACACCGAGGATAATGTCGCAGATCCATTGACCAAGGCGCTGGCCCAGCCCAAGCATGAGGGTCATACTAGATCTATAGGGATTAGGCCCATGCCTAGTTGGAACTAGTGCAAGTGGGAGATTGTTGGAAATGCCCTAGTCCCAAGGCATTGGTCCTTGTATTTGTACTATACATTTATTGGATTTATGTGTCGTACTCATTTGTGTTATTAATAAAGGCATCAATTCATTTATTATATCTATCTTGTGCAATATATTAAATGAAGTATCCAATGGACATATCTATATCCATGACGACAAGTGTCATGCACTTAGCAGTAAGACCATGGATAGGGTAAACGATATGACCATAAATAGATCCGTAGTCTGTTCCAGTCATGGGAATAAATGGAACAACAGGCTATTATTAACCTGGTTGTATGGCGGTGTCTTACCGGTCATTGGACATGGAATGTCAACCGAGTTAATGGGTACATGCCTGGAAGCATGGTACTGGATAGATCCACTAAACGAGTAATCCACATGGTATGGTATCACAATGGATTCTCGTGTAGTACTTGTATGGATCCTTTGACCTGACCATATGATGGTGTTACATGTGAAGTCGCATACTTAGGGGTATGCCTAAAGGGCCTGTAATAGGGTGCCAAGTATGGGTGCTTTCGGGTATGTCACTGAACATGGTAATACTATGGATATGCCGAAGGGATTTGTCACTCAGTAACCAACTGAGAAGATATCACCGGCCACTTGATGAATGTGACTGATAAGAGTGTGGCCACACCCAAACGAGTTGGAACTTGTTTGTGAGCATCAGTACATTCGGGATCAAGTTAATGTCCGGACACAAAAGAGGGTGATCAATCCATGCCTCTGTGTTGGACACCGATATCAATGACATGGGATGTACAAGTTTAAACTACAGGGTTATGATATCAGTTAGACTGCCATCTCCATCTTAATTGGGGGCTGCAGTGGCTTGCTAGAGCCCAACTGTAGTCTACGGGCCAAAGGCCCGCTGCCAACATAAAGATGGGCCCACGGGATCGTACACATAGAACGATAGAATGCAGACTTAAGGAATCACATGTATACTTGGAGTATACACAATGGAGGGATAAGTGTGTATATATTAATTATATTATAAAGATCAATTGGATTGGTCATAATAATAAAATTAATATATTCAATTGGCTCTTCATAATTAATTGGATTAATTATGAAATTATTTCCTAGGTGGAAATATTCATATGTATGGGTTTACATATGATTTTATTTTGTGTAGATTTAATTTTAATTTGATGGATTAAATTAATTGTCAAACTAATTTTAATTTAGATGTAAATAATATATTACTTGGAGTAATATATTAAATACATGGGTATATTAAAATTGGGCTTGAAATTAATTTAAACCAGAATAATTAAAATTAGACTGGGCCTAAATTAAAACATGGAAGCCCGCGCAGAATAGACAGGAGCCAAGATGGGCCTGAATTCCCCTAAGGAATTCGGCCAACCCTAGGTATAAATACCTAGGGTTAGAAATTTCGGCCAACACAAGCATTGAGCCTCCTAGCCGAAATTTTCCTAGCCCTCTCCTCTCTATTGTTTTGTTTTTCCGACGCTAGCACGGGTTGCATTTGTTAAGCGTTCGTGTACGTGAGAGTGGAGGGATTCTACATTGAATTGTGCAGTCATCATCCATCTCTAGAAAGAGATTTTTTTGGTAAGAAATTTAATCCCTTTCTATTTAATTTTAAGTTTTTCAATTTCCACTTCAATTGCTCCTGGGACTGGATTTGAGGAAATCACCGCGTTCTTCCGCTTTTATCGGGTGATTTCCGGTGACAAATCCCAACAGTTTATACATTGTTTATACACTTTTTATAAATTGTTATATATTGTTATACACTTCTTATATATTATTATACATTGTTATATACTGTTTATACACTTATTATATATTGTTATACACTCTTTATACACTACTTATACATTGTTTATATACTATTATACACTGTTTATACGTTGTTTATACATTTCTTATACACTGTTATATACTGTTATACACTCTTTATACACTGCTTATACATTATTATAGACTGTTTATACATTTTTATACACTTCTTATACACTGTTATACATTTATATATTGTTATGCATTGTTTATACACTGTTTTTACACTTCTTATACACTATTTATACATTGTTTGTACACTTTTTATACACTGTTATACATTGTTATACACTGTTTCTACACTTCTTATACATTGTTATACATTATAATACACTTCTTATACATTGTTATACATTATTATACACTTCTTATATATTATTATACATTGTTTATATATCGTTTATACATTATTATACATTGTTTATACATTTTTTATACACTGTTATACATTGTTATACACTACTTATATACATTGTTATACACTGCTTATACATTGTTATACATTTATATATTGTTATGCATTGTTTATACACTGTTTATACATTGTTTATGCACTATTTTTACACTTCTTTTACACTATTTATACATTGTTTATACATTGTTTATACACTGTTATACATTTATATATTGTTATGCATTGTTTATACATTATTTATACACTATTTTTACACTTCTTATACACTGTTATACACTGTTTATACATTGTTTATACACTTCTTATACACTGTTTATATACTTCTTATACATTGTTATACACTTCTTATATATTATTATACATTGTTTATACATTGTTTATACCCTGTTTATACATTGTTTATACACTGTTTATACATTGTTTATACCCTGTTTATACATTGTTTATACACTGTTTATACATTGTTTATACCATGTTTATACATTGTTATACATTGTTTATACACTTCTTATATATTATTATATATTGTTTATACATTGGTATACATTATTATACACTGTTTATACACTTCTTATACCTTAAGATACACTATTACATTGATTATACATTAGTTATACCTTAATTATACCGTAAGATACACTTTTACAGTGTTTATACCTTAGTTATATCTTAATTATACCTTAGTTATACCTTAAGATACACTATTACAATGATTATACCTCAGTTATACATTAATTATACATTAGTTATACCTTAAGATACACTTGATTATACATTGTCATACGGTGTTTATACACTTCTTATATCTTAAGATACACTATTACAGTGTTTATACCTTTGTTATACCTTAATTATACCTTAGTTATACCTTAAGATACACAGGTATAATTAGTTATACCTTAGTGGAAAAAATATGTCAGAAAAAGTATATACATATGGAGTTTGTTTCGAAGATAAAAAAAAAACAAAAAAAACTTTCTAAAGTCGCATGACAAAAAAATAAACGGATTGAGAGATAAATGTAAAATTAGATTAAAAATTATAAAAACAGAAGAGAGACACGTGGACAAATTGGAGGAGGTGTTTTGGAGATTATGATTTTTTGCTTTTGTTGTTTTTGTGGGCAAGAATCACGTAAAAGAGGAATAAGTTTTTTAGGTATTTTTGAAATTTTGGAAAGTTTTTTATGTATTTATGCAAACTTTTGTTTTATATGTAAAAAAGTTATATGGTGCCAAAAGGTAAGTATTTATGTAAAAAGCCCTAATTTCAAAAAGGGAATTTATGAAAAATACATATGTTTTAGGTTTTTTTTTTTGTTTGACCCTACCTTTCTAAAATTACTTTTCTACCCATTTTTATTTCATAATTATTGAATTGTCTTTTTTCTTAATTTATAACTATTATCCTTTTCAAACTTTTTAAATTTACTCAAATACGTAAATCTTATTTGTCCACATTTCTCACCTCTTTTCATAATTTTATTCTAATTTTGTATTTATCTCTCAATTCGTTTATTTTTTTTGTCATGCGACTTTAGAAAGTTTTTTTGGCTTTTTTTTTTCTCTTCGAAACAATATCCATATGTATATATTTTTTCCGACCTTTTTTTTCACTAAGATATAACTCATTATACCCTTTGAATCTTAAGGTATAACTAAGTTATAATCAATGTAATAATATATAATTAAGGTATAATTAAGGTATAACTAAGGTATAACCATTGTAATAGTGTATATTAAGATATAATCAATGTAATAATATATCTTAAGGTATAATTAAGACATATCTAAGGTATAATCACCATAATAGTGCATAAAAAATATCAATTATTATTGTCTTTAAATTATTGGATTTTAATTTTTTTTTAACGTTGATTGTTGCTCATTTTAAAAATAGAACTTAAGAAAAATTAACATAAACAAGTGTTGCTAATGGTGCTCGGATTAAATGTTTTATTTGATTAAATGTTTAACAAAAGAAGAAGAAAAAGACAAATGGAGTGAGATAGTCAAAGCTGAATTTGAAAGAAAAAGAATAAGATATTCAATGGAGTTTTTCTATTGGATTTTATGCACGTTTACCTAGCTATTCTCTATATAATATATATTAAAATTTGTTTGTAACCCTTTCCAGCTATGTTTATTATTTATTATTCGTCTTCAGATCCTATACTGTATATGTATAACTTCTGCTATGCAATTTCTTTCACTCTTTAACAAAAACTATATGTAAATCTGTTAATTTATAAAATCGAAAGAATTTTTTTTTTTTTAACAAAAAAAGATAATTTTTACATAATTAGAATTATTAATTATGGTATACCTTAATTATACCTTGCTTATATATTAAGATACATTATTACATTGATCATACCTTAGTTATATATTAATTATACCTTAGTTATACCTTAAGATACACTATTACATTGATTATACCTTAATTATACCTTAACATATACTATTACATTGATTATACCTTAGTTATACCTTAATTATACCTTATTTATACATTAATATGCACTATTACATTGATTATACATTAGTTATACCTTAAGATACACTTACATTGGTTATACCTTAATTATACCTTAATTATCCTTACTTATACCTTAAGATACACTATTACATTGATTATATCTTAGTTATACTTTAAGAAATAAAGGTATAATTAGTTACACCTTAGTGAAAAAAATATAAAGCTGAAACAATGTATAACTAAAGTATGATTATTGTATCACAAGATAGGGGTGAGCATGGACCGGTTCGGTTCAAAAACCGAACCAAACCGAAAACAACCGATAAAAAAAAACTATTTTTTATAAACCAATCCGATCCAAACTAAATTTTGGTTCGGTTCTGTCTAAACCGAACTAGTTCGGTCGAACAAAAAACATCAACTTTTTAAAAAAAATGAAAATAAAAATTTTATATAAGTAGTTTGTTTAAAAAAAAAAAAAAAAGAAATACAAAAAAATTAACTTAAAAAATTAGTAATACTAAATAATACTATTACATTACAATAAAATACTAAAATGCTTTACTTTTTTTTTTTTTCAACTCTCAAGTTTGAATAACTATAAATTAACATCCAAAAATCACAATATAAAACTATAAAAGAATATAACGTCTAAAATTCTCTACAATTAGTATATATTAATTTTAATATTTTACCAAGTATTCGGTTTTTCGGTTTTTTCGGTTTTGAACCGAACCGAACCGAAGTCCAAACTTCTTAATAACTTAAAACCAAACCGAACCAAACTATAAAATGGATCGGTTTGGATTTTTGGTTTTTGGACATTGGTTCGGTTTTGCTCACCCCTATCACAAGGTATAACTAACGTCTAATATTTATAAAAGTTATAAATGTATTACACACTGCTTATACACTATATTGCTTAAACAATGTATAAATAAGGCATAATTAATGTATTACAATATATAATTAATGTAATTAATGTATAATTACAGTGATTATACCTTAGATATACCTTAATTATACTTTAAGATACACTATTACATTGATTATACCTTAATTATACCTTAAGAGACACTATTATAATGATTATATCTTAGTTATTCCTTATTTATACCGTAAGATACATTTTTATATTGATTATACCTTAATTATACCTTAGGATACGCTATTACAGTGATTATACCTTTGTTATACCTTAAGATACACTATTACATTGATTATACATTAGTTATACCTTAATTACACCTTAAGATACACTATTACAGTGTTTATACCTTAGTTATACCTTAATTATATCTTAGTTATACCTTAAGATACACTACTACATTGATTATACCTTAGTTATACTTTAGTTATACCTTAGGATACAAAAAGGTATAATTAGTTATACCTTAGTGAAAAAAAATGTCGAAAAAAGTATATGCATATGGATCTTGTTTCGAAGATAAAAAAAAAAAAAATTCTAAAGTCGCATGACAAAAAAAATAAACGGATTGAGAGATGAATGCGAAATTAGATTAAAATTGTCAAAAGATGAGAGAGAAATGTAGACAAAGTAGAAAATGCATTGTGGATGAGTCACGTAATAATACTCTTTTTAGGTATTTTTGAAATTTTGAAAAGTTTTTAATGTATTTATGCAAACTTTTCTTTTTGAGGTAAAAATGTTATATGGTGCCAAAAGTATATATTTATGTAAAATACCCTTTCAAAAACAACAAAATTAGAACCTTAAAAAATAAATATTAAAAGTGTCTTATAACAAAATATTAATTACAATAATGGCTTTTCTCCCTCCCTTATCTCTACTTTTACTCTTCACCTTATATCGACTTTTCTCTACTCTTCTTTCCCCCTTATTCATTACTTTTCTCTATCCTCTTATGTTATTAAAAACTAATATCTTTCTTTATTTCTATCTCTATTCATTTTTCATTACTCCATTTTAGAATTTTTTTTTAATTTTTTTTCTCTTCGAAATGAGATTCATTTTTTTTTTGTCTTCGTTTTTGGAATAAATATTGCACACAATTTATAAAAACTGATTGTATACTGCATGTATGTTGTAGTTGTACTAATATTGTATTTTGTAACTTATAGAAAGATTATATTAGTTTTATACTGCGGTTATACTGGTTTTATACTGCAAACACTATGATTATATTGGTTTTATACTACAATCTACTGTGATTATACTAGTTGTATACTGTGTATAATTTTAGTACAAAAAACAAAGACAAAAAAAAGAAAAAAATATGAATATGGATCTCATTTCGAAGAGAAAAAGAAAACGAAAAAAAATTTTCTAAAACGGAATGATGAAAAAATGAACGGATAAAAAGATAAATAAAAAATTAGTTTTTAATTATAAAAGAAGAGAGAGAAGAATAATGAATAAGGGAAAGAGAAATTTTTTGGAGAGGGAAGTTAGTATAAAAGAATATGACTTATTTACCAAAGATGCCATAAATGTAATTTAGAAAAAGTATTTACAGTCGCATGACTGTAATTTACAGTCGCACGACTGTAATATTTTTCAAGAATCAGAATTTCCGTTTTAATCCCTAAAAATTTTCAAAAATCCATAAAAATTCAAAAAATCCGAAAATCATCAAAATGAATTTTTTTGCGTGCATTCACGACCATAGATTTAATTTTCAGTAAAATTGTATTTAGAACAATGCCACGACGGAGACCTAAATCTCCCGAAAATCGACCCACCTCACATGCCAAAATTAATTAAACCTGAAAATAAAACGTTTTCAAAACGAATTTCCCACAAAACCAAAATACAATGACGTTTCAAAATGTTTTCCATATCTAACCGGGTTGGCTAGCCGAGCCAACCCAGTTATCCCCCTATATGCATGGCCCCGATTCTTAAATTCCCATTCTGTCATGTTTGAGTCCTATTTGTGGCGTGCCGTAAAAATTGTGCTAACCTTTGTTTCGCAGCTTTTACTTTTATTTTCATTTTATATGTATTTAATAGAATTAATCGTGTATCCTAGGCGATTATATTTTTTTTAGATAAATCGTGTATATTAGGCGCTTGTAAAAGTGAGGCGAGAGTTTTTATCTTTTATTCGATCAGGTTGTAATAATTTACTCATTTATTATTTTACTTTTCTTGTGTGCGCGCTGTATATCTATTTATTTCAATAAAATTGACTTTTAGAATTTGAAATACCGTCTATGAACATTGGCCAATATTTATTTTAATTAGACACGAAATAAGGAACTTGTCTAGACCCAAATCTCTGGATCGTGTAGCGGTCGTTCGTCCGGTTCAGCTGCATTATAAATTTCCCGGTTGAGCTGAGCCGGGTGGCGACTCCTACAATATTCATCGAGAGTTAGGTCTCGGTTCTTTTAAGAATTAATTCCATTTATTTTCCAAACCGATTTTCAATTTATAAAAACCCCACGCAAGGGAGGGGCCCGCCCGAGATTGAGGCACCCCTTTCGAAAGGGAGTCTCGCGTTCCGTCGAAAACGTCGTCCGCTCACAGAAAACCGAAATTGATTCTGGAGCATTACAGCCGCACGGCTGTAGGTGTTACCGCCACCCCAGCCACTACAGTGGCGCGGCTGTAGTTCGAGAGGCAGAATTACAGTTTTGCCCTTTTTGGGCCCCTAACTTGTAATTTTGTGTCTCATTCCTATTCAAAATAGATTTTTGGTATGTTTACATTTTTGGACCTTATATGGATGTTCAATTTAGGCCCACTCACGAATGGAACCCCCGGGTTCCGAGATGTCCGGCCCACCAAAAGTTGGAAAATGTACGTAAAATGAGCCAAATTGTTTTCAAAATTGGCTTTTCATTCACAAAATCAACAAGGCGTTTCAATTAAATGTTTTCCAGGTCTAATCGAGTAGTCATTTGGACTTCCCGATTATCCCCTCTATGCATGATCCTGTTTCCCAAAATACCGCTATTCTGTCTTATGTGAGTCCTTAGTGTGCTTCGTTTGTTTGTACTAACCGTATTTGGATGCAGCTTTCTTTATCTTTATTTTTCATTTTTGATGTATTTAATAGATCATCTCGTGTATCTAGGCAATTGTACTTTTTAGATCATCGTTTATTATAGGCGATTGTAAATTGTGAGGATGAGAGTTTTTTTTCTTTTCTGGGTTATATAATTTGGCCTCTACTTTACTTTTCCCGCACTTTTACTTTTCTGCACTTTATTTTGGATTTATATTTATGTCATGTGTATGAGCATCGACTAACAATAAAAGAAGATAAAATGGGTAGATTTAAGTGGATGTCATATCACATTATGAAATAATAATTTAAAACAAGTTTGAGGATTAGTAGATGTGTTGCCTGAACCTTAAATCTCTGGATCAGGTACCACGTCTACCCTTGGTAGGGAGCTGTATCTAAATTTCTCAGATGAGCTGATCTGGGTGGCAACTCTGTATCTAATCTCGAAACTTAGGTTTCGAGACCTTTAAGTTTAAATTGGGATTTTCGAAAAACCTACTTTCCAAAATTCACACTTACAATTAAGTTTTCTACAAAAAGGGTTTTTCCAATAAAATGAAAGGCTTTCTTAAGGAAGATTAAAACCCCGTTTTCGAAACCATATATCATCACTCAAAAAGAAAATCCTTAGTTCCCGCTTCGCTGTGCATTTCGAAAAACATCGTCCGCTCACACCTGGCTGTACGATGTCGTGTCGAGGTGACAAAGAAATTACTGGGACTGAACACCTAGTTCCAAAGGATTCGAAGACGAAACCAGCCAAGCAGGAGCTCCATAGACTCAAGCCAGAAAAACATTGTCACAACATGGGGAATTGACAGTGTCAGTGAAGTAAGGCCACTGGCGACTAATGGACATCACTCCATGGTCGCAACTGTCAACTGGTAGAAGCGGAGTCATATATGAATGTCACAGCAAAAAAAAAAAAAAACAACAACAACAACAAACAAACAAACAAAATGTTACCATGTCATGACCTATGATGGCCTACAATTCCAAGGGGCAACAACATAATGTTCCAAAATAAAGGGGTGGAACATCATAGATCATCTCCACATCTCCCACAAGCCAACAGGGCAATAGAAGCGTCCAATAAATCCATCAAAGGGATTCCGTCAAAAGTGATAGTTACCTACAGAGTTTGGGTCGACAAATTACCATTTGCCTTGCAAGGACACAGAACTAGCATCAGAGCATGTATTAGAGAAATGCCATACTCATTAGCCTACAAGATGGATGCGGTTCTACCAGGGGAGACAGAGACCAAGTCGTCAACCCCATCAGCCAAGACCAACTCAGGCGATACTATGTCAAAAAAAAAAAGAGTCCGATGGGTTGAAAACCGAAAACGCGACCTATGCAAAAGTTAGGATAGTCGAAAAGGCGATCCATGCAAAAATTAGGACAAAAAGGCGAGCACCAATAGCTAGAAAATCTGCAAAGACTAGTCGATGGTAGTCATGGATTCAGTCGAGACGGATACCATTATTGATTCTATTCTTAACTTCATTTCATCTTTCGATGTCCATTGTGCTAAAGCATTATCAATGAATGAATGAATGAATGAATGCCTTGCTCTATTCGCTTAAATATCCCAAGTCTGATTGAAATTGAATTCGCACCATGCATATATGGCTGTACACACTTTTTGTTTAAACGCATCACACGAAAAAAAAAGAAGTCTGATAGATCTAAAACCTGAAAGGGTGGTTTATGCAAAAATTAGGACACAAAATAAAGTCTGACAAATTGAAAACCCAAAAGGGCAGTTTAGGCAAAAGTAAAGACAGTCCGATAGGCCGAAAACCCGAAAGGGCGACCTATGCAAAAGTTAGGACATAAAAAAAAAGAATAAAAGTCATACAGTAGCATCAAGCTCAGATAACTCTAATCCTCTAAAGACTGGGGTACCTCAAAGTCAGCATAGGGCAAGTAATCATGGGCAAGTATTCAGGATGTATCCACTGATGCTGCACGTGTCAAGGCCACTGTGGTGTAAACACTCTACACTGGGTGGTGCACAAAGATCAAAGGATCCCCTGCAGCTGATCATATTATCTGCACAACCGAGCGGGAGAGTAGAAAGTCACATGGGTTAATCCAAACAGCTGGACACCTCCAGCCTAGGTCTCGGTTGTCAAATCAGAAATATCCCAGGGCAGACCCATCAGATAGAGACGTCGGTCTGGCTCCTTAGCCCATCAAACCAATTCGGTGTGGGGCGGCTCTAAGGTGTAAATCATCCAAGCCATCAAGTACATCATGAAGCAAGACTCATGTAAGGGCCAGAATGTGTAAAAGTCAAAGAAAGTAACCCACAAACGGGTCAATACATCACAATTGGAACGACGGAGAAATAGGCCTAAGGAGGTGCAAAGCCAGCATCGCCATCATCATCTCCATCATCTCCTAGCTCTTTGGTCGGGTTCTTGCTCACATGCTCACCCGTAATTCCTATCTAGGCCTCCAAATCTTCCACCCGATCTCTGAAGGTCTGACTCATGATCTCTAGCTCGGTGACTCATCGACAAAACTGGTCGACCTCCGCCCTTAAGCGAGTGGACTTCGGCGCTCAATCCCAATCGTCATCTACACCAAGCAAATCATAAAAAGCACCATAATCACATGAATATGCATCCAAGACATACAAACATACATACATTCAAAACATACATACACACATGCATACTACATCAAAGATCAACCTAAGTATAGGTACTCGCTATCATCATCGAGTTGCCCCGAATCATGAGCACTCTGAAAGCGGAAATAACCTGACACTGGGGCATCCTCTAAACCTCAGGTAAGAGACTTTTCTCAATTTTCAAAATTCACATTTATGCTAATATAATCCCAAGAAGGGTTTTCCTTACCTTTTGCAAGTATCCAGGGGCAAAACAATCAAGCCGTATTTATTCTTGATCGAAGGGGCGTTTCCAAAATTATCGATCAAGGAATAAATACACACTCCTGATCCAATTTCAACGGTACACTCCACCACAAAGAGCCTATTTCAATGGTACACTCCATCACAGAGAGCCAATTTCAACAGTACGCTCCACCATAGAGAGCCAATTTCAATGGTATACTCCACCACAGAGAGCCAATTTCAATGGTATACTCCACCACAGAGAGTCAATCTCAACGGTATTGCTCCGCCACAGAGAGCCGATTTCAATGGCATCAAGGGGCAAGATATTCAGCCCGTATTCATTCTTGATCGAAGGGGCAAAATTTTTTGTTTCTAAAATTATCGATCAAGGAACTAATATGTACCCGAAACAACTTCAAAACATCAAAAGAGATAACCAAGCTTCTCAAATCACCAAAGCATCTTTCCCTAGCCACACAAGCTTCACAGAAACACTATTATCCTTTCTTCAGTGACACAGGTTGTTAGAGATTGTGCCCTAAGCCAATGTTGGATTATGTAAACAATCTTCTTAAGTCATTAATAAAGACTTATTTTATCATATATATTTGTATGTTAGTATTTATGATAATGTATCCATGAATTAATTGTGTAATTCTAAATTTCCCTAGTCGATTGTTATTATGGGAATAATAACAAACTAAGACTAGTGTGAGTGATAATGGATATTCATAAGATGAATATAGTGTATACAGATACAGATTATACTCACGGGCAATGTGTTAGAGAACATGTTGCTGGAGACCCACTATAAGATCAAGTTCATGGTCACGTGTCACAACTGATCTTGATTATAGTAGTGTCATCAGCTGATTCCTTTGACCTGAGGTCACCATGGATTCCGGGATGAATTTATGTTGTGCTTTGACGCAGTCAAACGCTGCTTGTAACAGAGTAGTTATAAAGGCTGTGGTTGGGTATGATATGACTCATGCTTTGGGATGTGAGTGACAGATATGGGATTTTGTCCCTCTCTAACAAGAGAGCGATATCACTGGGCCCCTCGATAAGTAAGACTGTTAAATGCATGGCCTTGCTCAAATAATTGATAAGAGTATCAATTGATTTGTCTGAACAGTTTACTTTGAGATCGAGAAAGCATATGATTAATTATGTAAGATTGACAAGTGTACCATGTCTTATAATTAATCTTGATATCAAAGAGACAAAAGGGAATATGACATTCTATAAATAGGTATTGGATCATTCCAATCATATTAATTGGGTAGTCGTAATGGCTTGCTAGAGTCCGCTTGTGACCTATAAGGACATTATGGTAATTTCCTTATTGCCAATTAATATGAACCTATGGGGTCACACACAAGAGCAAAATGAAGTTCATCTTATCGGGTATAAATTATTATTGGATAATAATTTATGAATGAGAAAGAGTATAAATATATATAGTGATATATATTTATGTATATATAAATATTAATATGATTAATATTGCATAAAGTATGCTACATATTATAATTTAATTATATAGAGATATAATTAATTATAATATTATATATACATATGTGTATTATGGAGAATTGATTTGATTTAATGTTAATTGAGAATTAATATTAAATTGTGTGGGTTAATATATAATTATAACTAATAGGTGTATTAGGTTATAATTATAATTAACTAATTAGGTTTTATATTTAAGGAAATAAAAACCTAAAACCTAATCAATCCTATAATGATATAGAAGCAGAATTCGGCAGCCACACTAGACCAAGCAGCCAGCCGAAATTCTCCTCTCCAAGCCAAGAGAAAATTTGATTTTCTGCCTCTCTCTCAATTCGAGGAAACCGTTTCTTCTATCCCGGCGCTAGCACGCGGTGAACGTATTGCTCCGTGTGGATCAACCATAGAGGGAAGCTATTTTGGTTCCTAAGTGATTCAAACTTCAAAGAATTAAGGTAATTCTTTAACCCTCCTTCCGATTCAATGTAATGTACATGGGTCCTTGGTGGGGATTAATCTTTTTCCGCTGCGTTTTATGTTTGTTTTGTGCGATTAATTCCCAACACAGGTCCCACTAGAAGTGAAATGACCAAAATGCCCTTCTGTTAGTAACCAAACTACCAGATGGCTAAAGCACCTTTCCTTTAGTGGCACAAGCTTCACGGGAAACCAAACCACTAAAACTCATTTCTTTTCATGACATAGGCCCCTTGAGGAGTTAAATGACCAAAATACCCTTCCTCCAAAGGATACCAACTTTCCAAGCTACAAAATTACCAAAATACCCTTCCC
Organism: Euphorbia tirucalli; assembly: GCA_039660915.1. Lineage (NCBI taxonomy): Eukaryota > Viridiplantae > Streptophyta > Magnoliopsida > Malpighiales > Euphorbiaceae > Euphorbia > Euphorbia tirucalli. The sequence continues at coordinate 34,439,938 of CM077636.1, read as the reverse complement.
TTTCATGAACATCAAATGACAAGGAGAATTCAATCCGGGCAAAGTCCTCTGCTTCGCAATGGAGTCGAAGCATGTCCCTGGAGCACCAATCCAATCTGGGCAAGTCCTTTGCTTCATAATGGAGTCGAAGTACGTCCCTGGAGAACATCGAATCAATTCGAGCAAAGTCCTATGCTTCGAAACGGAGTCGAAGCAAGTCCCTGAAAAATCAATTCAACTTAGGCAAGACCGCTATTTCGCGAATCAATCGAGACAAGTCCTTACGAACATCATAGCAGGACAACACGAGGAGAACCCCTAAGTATGTCCTCTTTTCCTTCTCACCGTGCTCTCTATCGCAAGACCAAACTCAAATCGGGCACAAGCACCTGTCTAAGTCGACTTTGGTCACGCGAGGGCAGCCTATGAGCACAGGTTTTTTCCCGACGTCTGTGATGAAAACCATTTGTTACCTATTAAATAGATGAACGTGAGTTAGATTTGAGAATGAGCGGAATAATGCTCAGAATGTTCTTAAACAGCCCGAAATTTAGAAAAGTCCTTGATCCGAAACCCCGAGAAAAGTTCATCGAGAGATTAAGAAGCTTAGGTGTACGTGTGGCTCTGTCTAAAGTCGCACGATTATACTTTACAGTCACACGACTATAACAACTACAGTTGCACAACTATAGTTAGAGTCGTACGACTCTAGTTTTGACTCAGCAGGTTCCTAAATAAGAAAGAATTCTATTTTGGCTCGGATTTTGGGTGTGATTTACAGGAATTAGGGCGACAGAAATATAACAAAAGAGGCAGAAACATTAAGAAGGAGAGGGAATCAATTCTGGAAAAGCAGAGACAGCTTTCTAGTGAGAGAAAGGAGCTTTTAGAGAGAGAAAGTAGAAAAACCAAGAGAAACCAAGGGAAATTAGAACAAGAACACTTAAAAATACACTGGAACTTGGGGTAAAGGCTGGGAATCAGGCTTTCACTCAATCAAAACTATTCTCGGGTTTCATTCGGATCAATCCGGGACACACGTTCTAGAATTTTGGGTCGTTTGGAGATTCTAGGCGGATTTCGACATCCACATCCGACTCCAGTCATTAAACATACTGGAATGCGAAAGAGGTAAACTCTGAGAGGCCTAAAACTCATTTCATATTGATTTGTGATTAATTCTGTGTTTAAAAATATTTATCCAAAAAACTATTTGCACAATTACAACCACACGACTGTAATTATAATCGCACGATTATAGTTATAGTCACACGACTGTAGTTGCCTGTAACACAGTGGTGCTCCATATATTATAGTCGCATGACTGTATTCTTCTGGGCAGAAGCCCAAAAAGCCCAAAGACGATTAAATACAGCCGGTTTTCTTGTTTTAAATGATTTTTCATGATTCAATTCGGTCAAATCACATCTGTACACTATAAAATTATGGTTTTCGGATTTCCAATGATACGGACGTGCGATTTAGGGTTTTATTGGTTTCTATTCTTGGAATTCATGATTGTTAGAACCTTAACTGGATTCTTGGTCTAGTGATAACGGACTCTCAGATTTCCAGATTCCCTAGAAATCATCAAAATCGATCAAAACAAGTAATTTTAGAAAACGAAGAGAATCACTGTCGGGCACTGTTCATTACAGTCGCACGGCTATAACCATTACAGTCGCACGACTATAATATAGCCTCATGGCTGTAGTGACGGGCAAAAGACAGAATCACAGTACAATCCTCACGGACGTCGTTGCATGATGCTGTCTGCAGAATCAAACCTGTTTTTGGCATGTTTACTGCTTTCAGACCCTAGATGGATGTTTAGAATTAGGAACCCCCACGAACGGAACCCCAAGTTCTGGGATAACCGACCCACTAAATTGAAGAGATTTGCATGTAATTGAGCCAAACCATTTTCCAAAACCATTTTCAAGCACAAAAACCTATAGGGCATTTCTAAAACCTTTTTTCAGGTTTAACCGAGCAAATCGCCCAGACTTCTCGGTTATCCCCTAAATACATGTTCCCACTTCCTAAAATCCCTATTCTGTCTTATATGAGTCCTCTATGTGTTTAGGATATATTTGTGCTAACCATTTGTTTTGTAGCTTTTATTTTTCTTTATTTCTATTTTGAATGTATTTCATAGATTAATCGTGTATTCTAAGCGATTGTACTTTTTAGATCCTCGTGTATCTAAGCGATTGTCATGGTGAGGATGAGAGCCTTTTTCCTTTTTTGGGGTTGTAATAAGGCCTCTATTTCTTTTTGGTTTATTTTTAGATGTATGGTTTATATTTCCAAACCTTTAATTTTATGTACTTTATTCCTGTCATCTAATGAGCATGGGCTAGTAGTAAAGGATTAAATTGGGTAGAGAAAGATAATAAGTGAGTAAACTATTGTCATATGTACTTATAAATGAATACAAGCCTGAGGTTGAATAGGTAAGTTGACCGAACCCTAAATATCTACGCTCGGTAGGGAGTTGTACCAGAATTTCTCGGATGAGTTGATTCGGGTGGCGACTCTGTCACTGATCTTGAAATCTAAGTTTCGAGGTCTTTAAGTTAATAAAATAGGAAAAGTTTTTCTACAAAAAGGATTTCCAAAAAGAATCAATGGTTTTCTTGAATAAGATGATCAAACCCCGTGTTCAAAACACTAAACATTTCCACTTCTCTTTTTCCCTGTTCGATTTGCTGCGTTCCGCTTAAAAGGTCGTCCGCTCTCAACCGAGAACTTCATCTCATACACCAAATCATTTAGGTGTTCCCTAAACGCCAGAAACTTCATGTCACAAATCAATCCATTTAGTCACTCCACAAGCATCAAAAAACCATTTCATGCTTTGATGTTCGGCAAACAAGGAAAAAATCTCATCTCACGTTACAGCACAAGAACCTAAGGTGCTCCCTACATGCCAAAACTCCGTTCGTACACCATGTACATGCACACATCCATAACATAGTCATGCACCATATTTCAACTTCCTTCGCAAGTATCATCTTGCTTCGATCCGTGGACACCCCACGTGTCATTCTATCCCCAGGTGTATAGTTATACGCCCTATTTCAAGTTCTTTCATTAGTATCATCTTGCATCGATCCATGGACTCCCTGAGTGTCATTTCATCCTCGGGTGTATAGTTATGCACCCTATTTCAAGTTCCTTTGCAAGTATCATCTTGCTTCAACCTGTGGACACCCCGCGTGTCATTTTATTCCTCGGGCGCATAGTCATGCGCCCTATTTCAAATTCTTTCACAAGAATCATCTTGCTTCAATTCGTGGACACCCCGTGTGTCATTTTATCCCCGGGTGCATAGTCATGTACCTTATTTCAAATTCCTTTGTTGGTATCATCTTGCTTCGATCCTTGGACACCCTGTGTGTCATTTTATCCCCCTTGTGTATACTTATATGCCATACTTTGTCTTAATCTATGATCGCCTCAGCTGTATTCATTACATTTGTACATTTCTATTCTTGTTTTTGCGTACACTTGGTTGGTCCGGAATAGTATAACATGACATGGCATTACATGACATCACATGTACAACCCACCATTCATACATGCACAGATCACATCACACACTCATGCATACATCATCCTCTATTTGATATTCTTCACGCATGCGGTTATCGACACTAACAAGTGTCGTCATCAGGGGGAAGGGTAAGAATTTCAAGAATGGCCAACCCAATGAACTTCAGACAGATGTTATGGAGGATTATGTCGCTTCATCATGATTCTAAAAGGCAGTTAGGGAGGAAGCGACAGTAATGCTGAGAGAAATGCTAGGGGGTGATTTTGGCAGAGTTGAGAGACTGACTGCAAGGTGCACCGAATTAGAAGCGAGAGTGGCAGAGCTCGAAGGAAAAATGAGAGATATGGTGTGCACAGGCTCCAACGCTAATGCTAGCAAGAAGCAAAATGCCTAGATCAATTATGCTCATTCCCGACACCTTGGAAGGTGCTCTTACCAAGGCTTAGGTCTACCAGGGCTGAACATGGATGTGGAGTCATCTTCAACCACTATGAAGACTGTAGCACGATTGCTACACATTTTTGAATCAAAGGAATTCACAGGCTATCCAAAAGAAGATGTCGTAGTAGCCTCTCAGAGGCACCATACTCACGTCAAAAACCAAAAGAATCACATGACACTCCCCGAGACGGCTTATCCAGGTCAGATCTTTCAAGGAGGTGTTTAAGGACTGACCAATGAAGTAAAAATGAAGGGGCCCCTCAAGATTGATATCAACACAGACTCCGTCCCGCTACACGCCCAAAACCCACCTATCAAGGACAACGGAAAAGGCATATCCCCGTGGCCCTACTAGTTAAATAGACTATTTGCCGACTGTAGAAGGAAGGGTCTACTACAGAGTGTCAGACCATACAAAGGACCAAAAGAAGCACAAAAGAGTAGATTATGTAGCTATCATGTGATGGGAAGCCATCAGACCAACGATTGTTTAGCTTTAAGGGATGAGATTCAGAAGCTAATGGATGAAGAAAAATTGAAGATCTCATCTGGTTTTGATAGATGACCTGGGGCAATCGAAGAAGCTACTAAGGAAACTCCTCAAGCTCCTTAAGGAAAGGAATACGATGAAGAACTACAAGGTCTAGTCTGATAAGAGCGGTGCAATGGCACTGAAGCCAAAATGGTTACTAATAGGAAAGTCATGAGATCAACACCTTTTAGAGATCTTCTTCTTGTAAGGAACTCATTTTATTTGTGAGGTGTGTTGAACTTATTTTGAATGCAATGCAGTTTGTTATTTTCTTACTCATGTGATGATTACATGTATGTAGCATTATGCATGCATTTGACCATCTGAAATGACATGTCCAACACACTTAATATTAAAATGTATGACATCAATCTGAGTACTATAGGGAACCTGGCTCTGGTTGAATTCTTTCTTGAAAAGTGAGCTTTCTCTACCAAGTCATTTGTCAACCTAGATCAACAATCCTTACAAATCACAATTCAAGATGCTATCAATCCCACTCTCGTGTTTCAATTTGAGCAACACACATTATATCTAAACCATTCCAAGCCAAAAGCTGCTGCTGAACCTTAAAATCAAACTACAAAACAAAGCTCTAAGCCTAATTCCCTATCCAAGAAGTATCCCGTGACAAAACCCTAAAGCTAAAATTCGAAATTCGTCAAAATCTCTAACCCATGAGAAACTCAAATGACCTTCATTACCCATCAAGTGGTAAAACCAATAGGTAGTTCATGGTCGTAGTGCATGTATTATCTTGTTTGTGTGACATTCATTTGTACATTACATTATGCATGAATTATTCATCCAAAAGGCATATTAAACATACATGACATGCATGAATTTAAGTGCAGTAGGAAAACCAAAAGGTGGCTGTGGCTTGGGTTTAGTTTTTTTCTTACAAAAAGAGAAGGTATCTCGATAGGACATTCAACAAGCCGGAGACAGACTCAAATGATTAATCGACCTACTGTTCTAAGTTCTTACTATTAGGGCTTAACAGATCTTGACCCCAATGGCATCCAAATTTGCAGCTTGAGTTCCCTAGCCAAGTCATAACCAACCTATTCTTTAAATCAGCCATGTTTCTCTGATATGTGAGAATCCCGTCACCTTCTGTTGTGTTTCCCCAAAAAATAAAAACCAATTTCTTATCATACCCAAATTACCATGCCACATCACCCATGTCATCCCATTACTCCATTCCCTTCATAAGTCTGAACCCAGAACAACATCATCTATGTTGTCTCACCTACTTTTCTCATTTCGCCATAACAAGCATGACCCAAGACAATTACAGCTGCCCAATATGACGTCGTTGGGGTCTAAAGCAAGACACTGACAATGTAGATGACGTAAGTACAATTCAGTACCCAAACACCACTAGTCAAAGGATCATCATATGAATCCCTACACTAGGGGCAGAAAATGAAGGAAGGGTTTCCAGAAGATGCTCAAGAAATGGAGATCCACGTATACCAAGTTGGTAGGGTAACACATAAAGTACCTTCCAGAGTAAACCCAACATTACATCAGAGGGAGAGTTGGAAACTTTGGATCTAAAGGATAAATCTCACTAGGGGTGTCAATTCGTGTTTACGGGTCGTGTTCGTGTCGTGTTTGGATATTCTGTTGACACGTTTAAGTACGACACGAACACGACCCGTTTAAGTTTGACACGATTAATTGAAACACGAACACGACCCATTTAATAAACGGGTAACACGACACGACCCGTTTAACACGATTAATAAAAAAAATCAATTATACGATACCCATATATAACACGACCCGTTTAGCAACACGACCCGTTTAGCAACCCGACTATAAATATTAGTTAATACCATTAATTAAAATCTAACATCATCCACCAATGTAATTAATTATATAAATAAATATTAATAATTTATATTTAATTGATATAATATATACTTACTATATGTAATTATTAACTTATTTATATATGCCTAATAAAATAAACGGGTTACGCGGGTCAGAAACGGGTTATGCGGGTTGACCCGTTTACAACACGTTTATTTCGTGTCATAAACGTGTTGACCCGTTTATGACCCGAACCCGTTTAACCCCCAACCCAAACCCGCAAAAATACGGGTCGTGTCGTGTCGTGTTATCGTGTCGTGTCAAAAATTGACATCCCTAAATCTCACAGAGAAGAAAGTTTAGGAGGAAAGATATCAAAATGACATGCATCAGTCCACGCTGATACTCAAAAAAAAAAAAAAAAGAGAAAAAAGAAAAAAAAGAAAAAAAAATGTGGAAAACCGAAAGGACATGTTGGTAATACGAAGGGGCATTAATCGGGACCAGAGCCACAATTTGGATTTTCCTAATGCATCCACATTCACTATGTCATGGGTGTTTCATGTTCTGTTTCGATGTTCAATATGCATATGTCATGTCATTGCATATAAATGTCCACATACAGGTTACAATACACAATGAACCAGGTTTGACGAAGTGTTTTATGTCCGAATAGGAGTTCCTAACACTAGGGATAGGTAAAGACCTAACTACCGGATATCATCATGAGCAATGCTCTCACGACCTTTAATGGACTTGTCAAGGAACACTTTCTAATCCCAATATAGGCCAATACAAATAGATTAATTCGGCTAGAATACTCATATAGAATTTTCAAGCCATTCCAAAAAAAAAAAACAAAAAACAAAAATTATTATCACGAAGAGAAAATTTTCGACATGGAAAACCGAAAAGGATGTGTTGGTAACAAGAAGAGGGTGATATTCAGAGTCATAGTCACTTTTAATTTCCCTATTGTACTCATTCTGATGTTGTCATAATGATATTATGCATGCTTGATTTTCTGCTTAGATGTTCATATTGCACATATCGTGCCATTACATATAAACATCCATCAGTAGGAAATTGTATCCCACGATGATGAAAATGGAATCCCTGTTATAAAAGGCGATACAAGTAGACCATTCCTAAGCAAAACGGGTGGCAAAGTCGGTGATCTTGATACGCCAAGCCTGATAGTACTTCCGAGCATACCATGAATAAGACAGAGGAATACTCAAGAGGCTTAGCTTCTCTAGTAACCAGATTTGTATGATGACCTGTCGATCAGGGGAGTGTTAAGACAATCAGACGGAGGAAGCATAGTATAGAAACATGCCTGAAGTGGGATGAGCATCCGTCAACCTCAATGGGGCAATCAGAATGCATGGAATCCAAATAAATCAGGGTCTCAACTAGGATAATCCCCACCAGTGAAGTGCCATAAACCATCTACACCACCACTAAAGCTAATTAGAAGTCACAAATCCCATCTCTCGACTCGCACAGGCACCAAGACCAATAGAAGAAACATCATGTCACATACATGCATACACTTAAAACATACACACATTTATGCATACATACATCAAAACCAACCTAAATACAAGTTTTCATTATCATTGTTGGGCTATCTCGAATCACAGGCATTCTGGAAGAAAAAATAGTCCAGCACTATGGCATTTCCTAGGCTACTCGTTGCAAATTAGAACCATACAGTTCTAAATCTCAGGTAAGAGAATTTTCTTAATTCTCATAACTCCCATTTATGCCAATATAATCCCGAGAAGGGTACTCTTTGCCTTTTATAGGCATCCAGGGGCAAAACCATCAAGCTGTATTTATTGTTGATCGAAGCGGCAAAAATTTTTTGTTTCCAAAATTATCGATCCAGGAATAAATACGCACTCTCTACACGAACTTAAAAATTAGCATCCTTTTAGATCGCATTCAAAAACCAGCATCCATTTGGATCGAATTCACAAACCAGCATCCATTTGGATCAAATTCACAAACCAGTATCTATTCGGATCGAATTCAAAAGCTAGTATCCCTTTAGATCGAAATCAGCATCCTTTTAGATCGATTTCACAAATTAGCATCCTTTTGGATCGAATTCAAAAACCAGCATCCCTTTGGATCGAATTCAAAAATCAATATCCCTTCGGATCAAATTCAAAAACCAGCATCCCTTCGGATCGAATTCAAAAACCAGCATCCCTTCAGATCGAATTCAAAAACCAGCATCCCTTTGGATCGAATTCAAAAATCAGCATCCCTTTGGATCGAATTCAAAAACCAGCATCACTTCAAATCGAATTCAAAAACTAGTATCACTTTGGATCGAATTAAAAAACCAGCATCCCTTTGGATCGAATTAAAAAACCAGCATCCATTTTGATCGAATTCAAAAATCACATCCCTTTGGATCGAATTCAAAAATCAACATCCTATTGGATCTAATTCAGACATTAACATCCTTTTGGATCGACTTCACAAATTAGCACTCCGAAGGCCGATTTCGATCTAATAGCTCCACAAACAAAGAGCCAATTTCGATCATATAACGCCACTTATGAGCGGACGACCTTTTAAAATAAAGCGAACGCGGCGAAGCGAACTGGGGAAAAGGAAACTCTTTTGGAAAACGTGTGTTTTGGATTGCGTTTTGGTTTTTAGAAAACGGGATATTGAATCTTAGGAAAAACCATCGACTTTTTTTGGAAATCCCTTTTTATAGAAAACCTTTTCCTATTTTTAACTTAAAGACCTCGAAACTTAAATTCTAAGATCAGTGACAAAGTCACCACCCGGATCAGCTCATCCAGAAAATTCCGGTACAGCTCCCTATCGAGGGTAAACTATTGTACCTAATCCAGAGATTTAGGGTTTGGGAAGTGACTTACTCAACCTTAAGCTTGCTTTCACTTTACAATTCATATTACCATATTTTATTTGCTTTATTATCTTTCTCTAACCCCAATTTGTGTTTGTATTTATTTAACTGATGCTCAAGCAAATAATAGAAATAAATTGCAGAAAAATAAACCATGCATCCGAAATACAAAAAAAAAAAAATAATAGAGGCCGCTTATATAACCAGATCGAGTAAAAATAAAAAGCTCTCGTCCTCACTTTATAAGTGCCTAGAATACACGATTATCTAAAAATTTATAAACGCCTAAAATACACGAATTAATCTATTAATTACACCAAAATAATAAAAAGGGAAAATAAATGCTGCAAAACAGACGGTTAGCACAATTTATATCACAACACAAGTAGGACTCAAATTGGACAGAATTGGAGTTTTTAGAAACGGGGGCATGCATTTAGGGGGGTGACCGGGTCGGCTCGGCCAGCCGGTCCTGTTAGACCTGGAAAACGGTTTTGAAACGCCCTGTAATTTTTATGCTGAAAAATAATTTTGGAAAACTATTTGGCTCGGTTACATGCAAATTTTCGTTTTTAGCGGGTCTGTTATCCCGAAACTCGGGGTTCTGTTCATGCGGGTTTCCTAAATCCAATATTCATCTAGGGTCCAAAAGCAATAAACACGCTAAAAACAGTTTGAATCCGAAGATAGCATCGCGCGACGACGTCCATATAAGTCGTTCCATGATTCTGCCTTATTATGGAAACTACAGCCCTATGGTTGTAATTAGAGCCGTGCGGCTCTAATTAGAGTCGTTGAATGTAATAGCTACAGTCGTGCGATTGTAACTTCCAGACCCAAAAAATGGTTTTCTCATTTTTTGAAAATCGCTGTTTTGTTCGTTTTCAGTGTGTCCTGAGGATTTTATATAGTTCGAGGATCTGCGAATGCTGGGCTACGGATCCGGTTCAGATCGAACAACCCCAAAATTCATAAAATAAAATCCAGGAAAACCAAAAACCTAACACCCATACGTACAAAAATCGGAAAACCAAAGTTTAATAATATACGGGTGTGTTTGGGCTAAAAAACATCACAACATAATGCGTAAAATGGAAAACGGACTATTTTCAACTGATCAGGGCAGTTTCATTTTTCTGCCCCTACAAAACACAGCCGTGCAGCTTTGACTACTAGAGCCGCGCAGCTCTATTTATAAGAAATACAACCGTGTGACTGTGTTCATGGAGAGCACAACCGTGCGGCCGTATTCGGGAAATCCGTTTTCCAAAAGTTGCAAAATGGAGAAAAACAAAAATAAAAAGCAATGTGCACATGTTTAAGGCCTCTCAGAGTTTACCTTGATGTTGTTTTGATGTGTTTAACGTCAAGAAATAGATTGAAAAGTTGAAATGTTCCCGAAACTCAACCGGCCTAAAAATTCAAAAATGAATCCGTGTCGATCCGAAATCTATCTGAAACAATCCCGAATGAGTGTGTAAAGGTTGAGAATGCTTCCTTTGATGCTTAGGAATTTGTTTTGGGTGTCAAGTTTTAGTATTTGCCCACTCATTGATCCTCTGTGTATACGGTTTCTCCTTCTCACTTTTCTTTCCTTTTTTTTTTTGTTTTCTGCTTCAAAAAAAATCTCTGCATCCCTGATTTGATTTTCTTTTTCTTTTTATACCTCTCACTCATAATCATTTCCAAAATTAAATGAGCTGTTTCTTTTTCTCTGGAAATTCGGCTGCCTTCTTTTCATTCAGCCAAGTTGCTCTGCTTTACAGAGCAACTTTGTTGAACCCACTAGAGCCACAGGGCTCTAGTTGTGCTAGATGTTGGGATTTGTCATTGGAAAAATAACGTGGCGTAACGGAAAATACACCGTTTAAAATTTCCTAGAATCCACCTATCATGTCTAATTACCATTGATTAGAATAAAAACAATTTGAATCAAGAGAGATTAACTCATCGGATTTGTCTCCTTTAGAGACTGGTGTAGAATCGTTTCTTGAAACTACGATCTCCAACGTCCGGTGCACGACCAACCATAACGGTGCTAGCCGAAGAGGTGAAGGAATAGAGGTTTATTGCTGGGATTTTCAGCTATTTGGGGCTGCTCTTGGTGGCTGAAATTTCCAGCTATTAATTAGGGTTTAATTAGGGTTTTATTCCTTAAGTGTGCCCTTATATAGACACCTTATCTAATTGGGTTTTAATTAGGTTAATTAAACCCAAGCCTACTAGGATTATAATTACATAAATAAACTTTACTTAAAAATTATATACTATGTAATTTAATTCAATTTGGCTAAATTTAATTACCCCTAAATAAAATTAAATCACACTTAAGTAAATAAAATACATGTATTTAATTTTCCTCCTTAGGAAAATTATTTAATTAATTGTTTACTTTATGTAATTCAATTAATTGATAAATTAATTAATTACATTATGTAAACTTATTAATTAAATTAAATTCAACCCAATGTTAATTAATTACCTTGACACAGAATGTCAACCAATTAATTAACGCATTCCTTCCAATGTACATTACATGTACAATTTCTATAAGTTCGGTGTCAAGGTATTTAATTTTCCTAATTAACGTATTGCCCTAATTCCTATAGATCTGATATGACCCTCGTGCTGTGTCTACGGTAATGCTTTGGTCAACGGATCAGCGACATTATTCTTGGTGTCAACCCTCTGCAATGATATGTCACCTCTATTCACGATCTCCCGAATGAGGTGAAACTTTTTTAGCACATGTTTGGATCTCTTGTGTGACCGAGGCTCTTAGCTTGTGCGATGGCCCCGTTGTTGTCACAAAAAACATCAACTGGGTCTAGGATAGTGGGTACTACTCTCAACTCGGTTATGAATTTCTTGATCCAAACGGCTTCCTTTGTAGCTTCGCACGCAGCTATGTACTCAGCTTCCGTTATAGAGTCAGCAATGGTGGCCTGCTTTAAGGACCTTCAACTAATGGCACAACCATTCAGGAGAAAAACATAACCAGACTATGACTGGTTCTCATCCTCATTGGTCTCAAAGCTTGCATCAGTGTAACCTGACACTACCAGCTCATCTTGACAGTAAGGTACTTCAGGATTGCCTTGACAGCCTTCCAGTATTCCTCCCTGGGGTCCGACTGGCACCGACTAGTCATACTTAGTGCAAACACGACATCAGGCCTCGTACATAACATGGAGTACATGATAGATCCAATAGCAGATGCATAAGGGATCTTTTCCATGTTCTCCTGGTCCTTCTTTGTTTTAGGACCATTTTTCTTACTCAGCTTCAACCCATGGCCCATAGGCAAGAATCCTTTCTTTGCCTTGTCCATGGTGAATCTTTTCAGAATCTTGTCAGTGTACGTCGCCTGACTTAGGCCTAGAAGTCGATTGGATCTATCTCTGTAGATCCTGATCCCTAAGATTGTCTCAGCTTCGCCTAAGTCCTTCATTATGAAGCACCTACTCAACCACTGCTTAACCCCTTACAGTGTTGGTATGTCACCTCCAATGATAAGAATGTCATCAACATACAGCACTAGGATGGTGGAAATGCTCCCACGAACCATCTTATACACACAGGGCTCATCAGAATTCTGTGTGAAACCATATTCCGTAATGGCCTCATTGAATCTCTGATTCCATGACCTCGATGCTTTCTTCAATCCATAAATGGATCTTTGAAGCTTGCATACCCGGTTTGGATACTTTGGATCGATAAAACCCTCAGGTTATGCCATGTACACATCCTCGAGAGCTTTCCATTAAGGAAAGTGGTCTTAACATCCATTTGCCATATCTTATAATCGTACCATGTAGCTATGGCTAGTAGTATCCTAATGGATTTGAGCATAGCAACTGGTGAAAATGTTTCATCATAGTCAATTCCTTGAACTTGCCTGAATCCTTTTGCCACCAATCACCCCTTAAAGGTGTTGTCGGCCTTTAACTTGAAACACCACTGGCAACCAATCACCTTAGCACCCGAAGGTGGATCCACCAAGTTCCATACTTGGTTATCGTGCATAGATTGCATCTCAGCCTCCATGGCTTTACACCATTGATCTGAGTGTGAGCCTCCTGATAGGTCTTGGGATCATCTTGGTCAATGACCATAAGGTCCCCATCATCAGTCACGAGAAAGCCATACCTCTCTAGCTGATGACGTGTCCTACCAGACCTTCTAAGGTCCTGTGCAACTGGTTCTGGTTCCTCAATTTCTTGAGTAGTCAGATCGGTTCCCGAAGCATCCTCAGCAGTAGTTGCAGGAGTTTATGAGGCTTGAACTTCTGAAAGTTCAACATTACTCCCACTGTCTCTCTTGGAAAGGAATTCCTTCTCCAAGAAGACTGCATTTCTGGCTATGAAAACTTTGTTTTCTGCCAGATCATAGAAGTAATAAACCTTAGTTTCCTTAGGGTAACCCACAAACTGGCACTTGACAGATTTGGACTTGAGTTTGCCACTTGTCAATTTCTTAACATGTGCATCACAGCCCCAAATCTTCAAGAAGGAAACATTGGGCTTTCGACCCTTCCATAGTTCATATGGTGTTCCCTCAACTGCCTTGCTTGGTGTATTATTAAGAATGTAAGCAGCTGTCTTTAAAGCATATCCCCAAAAGGAGACAGGGAGTGTAGCGTGACTCATCATCGAGTGGACCATGTCTAGCAAAGTCCTATTCCTTCTTTCTGACACTCCATTCCACTAGGGTGTACCAAGAGGAGTGAGTTGGGATACAATCCCATACTCTCTCAAAAATGAGTCAAACTCTTGGCTCAAATATTCACCCCCTCGGTCAGACCGAAGTGCTTTTATTTTCTTGCCAAGTTAGTTTTCTACTTCATTCTTGAAGTCCTTGAACCTTTGAAAAGTCTCAGACTTATACTTCATTAGATACATGTAACCGTATTGCTGAAGTCATCCGTGAAGGTGATGAAGTACTGAAAAACAGATCTAGCACTAGTGCTCATTGGGCTGCATACATTGGAATGTATTAGCTCCAATGGCTCTGAGGCCCTTTCAGCAGTCTTGCTAAAATGCACCTTTGTCATCTTGCCTCTCAAACAAGATTTGCAAATATCATAATACTAGATGTCAAATGACCCTAGCACTCCACTAGAGTGAAGCCTAGCTATGCACTTCTCATTTATGTAGCCAAGTCGACAGTGCCAGATGTATGTAGGATTAATTTCATTTTGTTTAATCCTTTTAGTATTTATGTTATAGATTGAACTTTCACGTTTTAGATCAAGGATATATAAGCCATTGTCAACAAATGCTGTTCCATAAATAATATTGCCACATTGCATAGAAATTCTACCATGTCCAATATTAAATATGAAACCAGAAATATCCAACAAAGAAACAGAAATAATATTCCTGTGCATTGCAGATATAAAATAACAGTTTCTTAGTTCCAAAACAAGTCCACTAGGCATCTCTAAGAAATAATCTCCGATCTCCATGGCCTGAACTCAAGCACCATTTCCGACTCGAAGATCTACTTCTCCAGATCCTAGTAATCTCCTATTTCTTAGACCCTGCACATTTGAACAAATGTGAGATCCACATCCAGTGTCCAAGACCCAAGATGTACAAATAGCCAGATTAATCTCAACAACATAAATACCCGAAGCAGCAGTTTTGCCCTTCAGTTGCTCCCTTAGCTTTGGACATAAGCTCTTCCAATGCCCCTTTTGATGACACTCATGGCAGACATCGTCAAGAGAAGCAACCCTTGCTTTAGGTTGGGCCACCACCTTTTTGCCCTTAGCCTTGGCCTTTTGGGCCATAGCCTTGGCCTTAGATTTGGCCTTTCCCTTAGCAATGGGTGTATTGCCCTTGTTCACCAGCAATACTTCAGGAGTCTTCTTAAGAGACTGCTCAGCAAGCTTTGAGCATGGCATGCAGCTCAACAACCGATTTATCCAACCCTTGCATATGGTAATTCATGATAAACTGGTTGTAAGACTCAAGAAGTGACCCGAGAATAATGTCTGCTGCCAAGTCCTGCAGAACTGGCGAGCCGAGGTGGGCAAGTGTATCAATATACGCCTTCAACTTTAGCACATGAGTGCTAACAGAAGTCCCAGCTGCCATCAGAGTCGTGCAAAGTGCCTTAGTTGTCAGGTAACTTTCCTGACGAGCCTGATCTTGGAACATCTTTTTAAGCTGATCCATCATATCATAAGCATGCTTGCCCATGAACTGATTCTGAAGATCAGAAGCCATGGTACCCAGCATGAGGCACGAGAAATCTCGGTCATCCCTCACATATCGGTCATACTGCTCCACCATCGCCATGGTGACGCCTCGACCTGCGGGAGGGCCAGCTGGTAAAGGAGAATTTAGTACATACTCCTTGGACTCTTGTCTAAGAACTATTTGTAAGTTCCTAGCCCAGTCCAAGAAGTTAGTCCCCGAAAGCTTCTCCTTCTCCAAGAGTGACCTAAGTGAGAGTGAGTTGTTGTTTATTGCAGCCATTTAAATTACTTAAGTGAAATGGGATTATCTACATGGAAGAAATCATTACTTGAGTTAGAAATAAAGGACTTTTAAGCCAATTCAAATTAATAATCTGATTTTAATTTGTTTGTTGGTGATGTTAATTGGCTGACTTGACCAAAATCCACAACTTATCAATGACTGGCCGAACTAGGGCTCGCTAACCAACCATTGATTCGTTTGGTAAGACAACCTATCCAATCCTTCCACGAAGGACTCTTGGTTTGATGGGCTTATTGACACTTTACCCATCTGTGCTTAGGGCCCGCTCTGAGCTAATGCTACCCATGTTGAGTCAAACCACCATTCACATGTTAACCATACCAAGTATCCTAACCCTCGACGGCCTACCGAATACTATAATGTACCCAGCTAGGGCATGGCGCACATTGCAGCATCAATGGGAGGAAGAGGTGTGAATGTGGGAAGCACTTTTAAACGACTCAATATTTTAATTACCGGATTAAAATTAAGTGATACGGCTTAGCATGCATAAATGCGGGTAATAATTTGGTGATCCATACATCCATATTAAATGACAAATGCAATAGCATACTTAATTTAAAATAAATGAGATCCTATGGGCCTTTAATTACAACCTAATGAAAAACTAGATATCCTATCTAATTCTTCATGGGCCGGACTGCAATCCTTCTTGGACTCCCACCATGGGCTTGCTCCATCTGGGCCTTCCTCCATATTTGATGCAATTACAACAATTTTATAAAATAAAATCTATTCTAAAATTACATCAAAATAAAAAAAATGGCACGCAGGCCATATTTCCCAAAATTAAATTACAACCTATAATAATTTAGGCCCCATAGAACTCAACATCACATTTCAAACAAAGTACCTATCGTGCACATACATACCAATATAAATGTATGATCATGGCATTCCAAATTATAAATATAAAAGTTAAGCCGAGTTACTTAGAGTGAAATCACCAATTTTAACAAATGTGACTAAGGCCCATAAAGGCCCAATGGATAACATCCATAAATGCAAAATTAACAATTTTGCTCTCACTTGAATTTGGGTTGTCACAAATTTAAAATTTAGCTCTCCCAATTTTAACCAGTGTCACGGTTTATTGGGCCAATTTCACAAAGTCCATATTCAATTTAATATGCAAACAATTAAATTAAATATGCATGCCAACAAAATAAACAATTTAAATACAAATTAATTTAAAAAATTAATTTAATTTGCATTAGGGTCCGGGATAAAAAAAAATACCCGTAAAATCCAAAGCAGACCCAAACCCCGCGCGGTTGCCTGCTTCCTAGTGGCAGCAGCAACGCCAAAATTGGAATCGCAATTGCGATTCCAATTTTGGCCAACTTATAATTTTTTTTTATTTAGTCAATCATTAAAATTCCAGCCAACAAATAAGAATCAATATCAATAAAAAAAAAGGATTGAAAACCAATTAGAAAAAAAAATAAAAAACCCCAAACAATAATTTTAGGGTTCATCCAAAAATCAAAACCAATTGAGTGAAAAACTCTAAAATCACAAACTTGAAACCCATTCTTTCTTCAAGAACACTTTCAAGAACTAATTCCAATCAATCTAATGGACAAAACCTAGGCTCTGATACCACTGTTGGGATTCGTTATTGGGAAAATAATGTGGCGCAGCGGAAAATACACCGTTTAAAATTTACTAAAATTCACCTATCGTGTCCAATTACCATTGATTAGAATAAAACCAAATTGAATCAAGAGAGATTAACTCACTGGATTCGTCTCTTCTAGAGACTGCTGCAGAATCGTTTCTTGAAACTGCGACCTCCAAAGTCCGGTGCACCACCAACTATTGAGCGGAACCGGTGCTAGCCGAAGATGCGAATGAATGGAGGTTTAATGCTGGGATTTTTGGCTATTTGGGGCTGCTCTTGGTGGCTGAAATTTCCAGTAATTAATTAGGGTATAATTAGGGTTTTATTGCTTAAATGTGTCCTTATATAGACACCTTGTCTAATTGAATTTTAATTAGGTTAATTAAACCCAAGCCCACTAGGATTATAATTACATAAATAAACTTTAATTAAAAAGTATATACTATGTAATTTAATTCCATTTGGCTAAATTTAATTACCCCTAAATAAAATTAAATCACACTTAAGTAAATAAAATACATGTATTTAATTTTCCTACTTAGGAAAATTATTTAATTAATTGTTTACTTTATGTAATTCAATTAATTGATAAATTAATTAATTACATTATGTAAACTTATTAATTAAATTAAATTCAACCCAATGTTAATTAATTACCTTGACACCGAATGTCAACTAATTAATTAACAGATTCCTTCCAATATACATTATATGTACAGTTTCTATAAGTTCCGGCTCAGTTGATCTATGTGCACGATCCTATGGGTCTGCCTTTATGTTGGCAGTAGGCCCAAGGCCCATAGATTGCAAGTGGGTTTTAGCAAACCATTAAAGCCCCCAATTAAGACAGAGATGCAGCAGTCTTTAGAAGACACTCACCCGGTAGTAATCTCATAGTGTGCTTTGCCTAACGATATTGATATGAATAAACAAGAGGCATGGTGTCCGTCATCCTTTTCTATTGTTTATTATATTTCTTGATCTTGAGTTGACTGATTAATCAAATAAGCACTGACTTTCTTGGGTATGGCCATACACTTATCAGTCCCACTGATCAAGTGGCCAATGATATCATCTTGGTGTTACCCGAGTGGTAATTCCATCACTTCATCATCAATATCAACATGTTCACTGGTCCACCCAATCATACCCGTGTTTAGCATCCTTTTATAGACCTGTTAGGTGTATGTCAAAGTGAACCGGATTCCATATTGATATTATAATGAAATCTGGTCTGAGGACAAAAGAGACCTACTCAAGAAAGACCTATGACACGACAACCATATGGATTTCTTGTCCGGATCGATCCAGTCCCATGTCAAAGACATGTACCTATATTCATGACTGACTATACAAGTACTATGGCTAGTTAAGAACTGCCATACAGTCATCAAATATACAAGTCTGTGGTTCTATTTATTCTCACAATTAGAACAGACTTGGGATAGGTTTCATGATTATCAATCAATGGATCCTCTACTCATATTATAGGACAAGATATAAACGAAATAGATTAATTGCCTTTATTAATGTGACACTAATAATGTATTCATACAATGAGTCTTAATGTATAAAACAAAATACAAGAATCCAATGCCCTAAGAAATAGGGCACACCAACAATAGAGCTGTGCGGCTCTAGGTAGAGCCGAGCTGAAATCCATAAAAAATCCGACGCTCACCCTAAACCCTAAAATCACTCGAAGGGCCTTTCTCGGTGTTTCGGGTCAAGGATTGCTCGGTTTTCGGGACGTTTGAGATACTCCAGGCGACATTTTGGTCGTTCTCAAGTCTGATTCATATCCGTCTACTCAACAGGTAATACATGTTTCTCATCATAGAGGTCAGGAAAACCCTTCGCTTACACCACCAATAGTGAGCTAACCTCTAAGGTATTGCTCCGCCAAGAGAGAGCCAACTTCAAAACCAAGGCCAATGTCCCTAGCAAGATGTTGCACCTGACTTCCTCAACAAACCAAGGCGTCAAGTATGTTTTCTTTCCTTTTCTCACCGCGGCCTTTATCATGAGACCAAACTCGATCCTGGCACAATAGCTTGATTACATCAACTTTGATCCCACAAGGGGCAGCCTGTGAACACGGGTTTTCCTGACCTCTGTGATGAGAGCCCTATATTACCTTTTAAGTAGACGAACGTGAATTGGAGTTAAGAATGAGTGGGATGTCGCCAGCAATGTCTTAAACGCTCCGAAAATCGAACAGTCCTTGATTTGAAACCCCGAGAAAGGTCCTCCGAGTGATTAGAGGGCTTAGAGGTGAGGGTAGGTTTAGGAGAATCTGTCACGGCTCTGATTGGAGCCATACAGTTGTAGTTTCAAAACTATAGCCACACGGCTGTAATTCCAGAGCCGCACGGCTGCAATACTACAGCCGCACGACTCTATCATATGGACATAAATTTTCCTAAATAACTAGAATCAGAATTTGATTACTTAATTTGTGGAATGACCCGGGATTTTTACTAGGGTTTTGATATCAGAAAGAAAGGAGAAAAAAAAAGAAGAGAAGAGGAGAAAAATAAAAAAAGAGAGAATTGCTAAGAGAGAAAAACACCATTCTAAGAAACAAAAACAAAAACTAGGAAGAAGACAAGAACTAAATTCACTAAAACAGACTTAGAAAACATAGAGTGAGAGTTCCTGATCATATCTCCTTCATTCGGGATCATTCTTGGTTTTGTTCGGATCGAGTCGAGATGTGTATTTGAGGATTTCAGAGTGTTTGCGAGATTCAAAGCGCGTTCTGCCCTTTTCAATCCGTTTTCGGATGTCATACATGCCGGAACATCAACAAGGTAAACACTAAAAGGCCTTAAACTAGCATTTGTTCATTTTGTTTTATGTTTTTTCTGTGTTTTGTTGAAATTCTAAAAATGGCTGTTTGATTACAGCCATGTGGCTCTAACCAGAGCCGAGCGACTGTAATCTCTTAGAACAGAGCTGCGCAGCTATAACACTACAGCCGCACAACTATGTTCTTCTGGGCAGAAACCCAAAAAGCCCCAAAATCGACCGAAAGCAGCCAAATTCCATTTTGTTCATTTTGTTATGATTTATTTCGGTCTCAATCACATCCGTTCTATTCTGATTCATGGTTTTCAGTTTTCATTGAATGTTGATATGAGATTTTTGGATTCTTTAGTTTCGATTTTTGAATTTTGGGGTTGTTTAATCCAAACTAGATCCTCTGTCCAGCTATAGCAGACTTCCTTAAAATTCCAGAAACCATTGAAAATGATCAAAACAGAGATTTTCAAAGCAAAGAAAATTAATTTTGGGTTCTGGATGCTATAGCCGCATGACTGTAGCTTACAGGAGGGGGCAGAATCACGGGACGACCCACACGGATGTCGTTGCATGATGTTATCTTCAGAATTAGATTCTTTTTTTTTTTTTGCATGTTTACTGCTTTTGGACTTTAGATGGATGTTTGGGATTAGGAAACCCCACAAACGGAACCCCAAGTTCCAGGATAATCGACCCACTAAACCGAAGTAATTTGCATGTAACCGAGCCAACTTGTTTTCAAAATTGCTTTCAAGCATAAAACCTACAGGACCTTTCTAAAATCATTTTCCAATTCTAATCGAGCAAGTCGTCCGGAATTCTCGGTTATCCCCTAAATACATGCTTCTTTTTCCTGAAATCCCTATTCTATCCTACATGAGTCTCATTTGTGTTTGTAATATAATTATGCTAACTATTTGTTTTGCAGCTTTTATTTTCCTTATTGTCATTTTGGATGTATTTTATAGGTTAATCGTGTATTCTAGGCAATTGTACTTTTTAGATCCTCGTGTATCTAGGCGGTTGTAATGGTGAGGATGAGAGCTTTTTCTTTTTCTAGGTTGTAATAAGTGGCCTCTATTTCCTTTTTGTTTATTTTGGATGTATGGTTTACTTTCTGCATTTTATTTTATGCACTTTATTTACGTGATTTGAATGAGCATAGGCTAAAATATGAAACATAAAATTGGTGGAGAAAGATAATAAGTGAGTAAAATACTATCTTATGCACTTATAAATGAAAACAAGCTTGAGGTTGAATAGGTAAGTTGCCCGAATCCCAAATCTCTGGATTAGGTACAGTAGTCTACGCTCGGTAGGGAACTGTACCAGAATTCTCGGATGTGCTGATGCGGGTGGTGACTCTGTCACTGATCTTGAAATTTAGGCTTCGAGATCTTTAAGTTAATAAAACGGGATTTTCTAAAATGCAAAACCAATTTTCCAAAAACTCACATTTAAAGGAAAGGTTTTCTACAAAAAGGATTTCCAAACAAATTAATGGTTTTCCTAAGCAAGATACAAGACCCTTTTTTTCAAAAACCAAATCCAAAAACACTTTCTGTTCTTTTTCCCGGGTTCGCTTATCCCTTAGGTGAAGCGCCATTGGCCATCTAAGCCACAACCGAGGCCAACCGGAATCCGCAGGTCCCATCCTTAGACTCGCATAGATAACTAGTGTGAGCGGACGACGCGTTTTCGACGGGACGCGGGACTCCCTTTCGGGATGGGGCGCCTCGATCTCGGGCGGATCCCTCCCTCGCGTGGGGTTTTTATAATGGAAATCCGCGTTTCGAAAAATAAATAGAATTAAATCTTAAAAGAACCGAGACCTAAGTCTCGATGGATGTTGTAGGAGTCGCCACCCGGCTCAGCTCAACCGGGAAATTCTTATGTAGCTGAACCGGACGAACGGCCACTACACTATCCAGAGATTCGGGTCCGGACAAGTCCCTTATTTCGTGTCTAATTAAAATAAATATTGCCAATGTTCTCAAATGGTATTTCAAAATCTAAAGTCCATTTTATTGAATGTAAAAAGCATACAGCGCGCACACAAAACATTTAATACAAAAATAAGGAAAAGAAATAAATATTAATTGGCTTACAACCAAATCGAATGGAAAAATAAGAACTCTCGCCTCACTTGTACAATCGCCTAGAATACACGAGAATCTAGAAAAATACAACCGCCTAAATACACGATTTAATCTATTAAATTACATCCAAAATAAAAATAAAAAGAAAATTAAAACCTGCAAAACAGAGGGTTAGCACAATATATACAGCACGCCACAATTAGGACTCAAATAGACAGAATGGGAAATCAGGGAATTGGGGGGCATGCATTTGGGGATAACCGGGTCGACTCGGCTAGCCGGCCCGGTTAGACCTGGAAAACATTTTGAAACGTCCTTGTATTTTTGGTTTTGTGGGAAAATCATTTTGAAAACAATTTTTCCGGTTTACATGCATTTTTACATATTTAAGTGGGTCGGTTTTTAGGAGAACTGGGTCTCCGTCGTTGAATTGTTCTAAATGCAATTTTACTAAAAATTGAATCTATGGTCGTGATGCACACAACAAAAATTCATTTTGATGATTTTTGGGGTTTTCCAATTTTTTTGGGATTTTTTCGGGAATTTTTTTTTATGATTTTTTATGCATTTTTTAAGAAATTTTTGGGTTTTAAAGGTAAAATTCTGATTCTGAAAACTACAGGGGTACGACTGTAAATTTACAGTCGTGGAAAATCAACTACAGTCGTACGACTGTAACTACAGTCGTACGACTGTAGATGCTGAAAATTTAGGATTTTGCCAAAATCTCATTAAAAACAAGCTGGAAAGGGAATTGCCTGGAAATCAACTACAGTCGTACGACTGTAGCTACAGTCGTACGACTGTTCATCAATCCAAGAACAGTCGTACAACTGTTCTTGATTTCCAGGAGCAGAAACGCAGAAAAATGGACAGAAATGCAGCAAAAACACACCAAACACCCAGAAAGCTTATAAAAGAGAGAGGAAAAAGGGTTATTTACCTCTGTGGCGTGCGTCCACCGTAGGATTGACCCCTGGCGTCGCTCCAATCCACTAAAATCTGGACTTTTCTCCTTGAGTTAGGGTTTGAGATTTGAGTCCGAATATTTCCAAATGCTGAGGATTTTGGTGAGGAGTTCTTTCTTTTTCCTTGGTTTTCTCTTCTTTCTCTCTCCTTTTTTTTCTCTTTCTCTCTGTCTGTCCGTTTTTCTTTCTCTTCTCCTTTTTTTTTCCCCCTCTCTTTCTGCCTTTATTTTTCTGCTTTTATGGGTAGATCTACAGTCGTACGACTGTAGTTTGACTACAGTCGTACGACTGTAGCAATAGTCGTACGACTATACTCTTTTTTTTTTTTGAAAGTGAAATTCCGGCGTTTACAGCTGCCCCTCGCGTGATCAAATTCACCACTTGAACTTAGTCTGGGGTAGATGACGTGAATTTGAGAAACGCGATTCAAAGCGCCGCAGACACAGGAAAGAACCCTCCGTTGAAATAAGCCGATATCAGGTCTAGGTCACCTGAGGCGATACTGGTGAGGAAATAAGCCGATATCAGGTTTGGGCTACCCCAGGCAAAGCTGATGAAGAAATAAGCCGATATCAGGTTTAGGTGACCCGAGGCAAAGCTGGTGAAAGAATAAGCCGATATCAGGTTTAGGTGACCCGAGGCAAAGCTGGTGAGGAAATAAGCCGATATCAGGTTTAGGTGACCCGAGGCGATGCTGAGGAAGGAATAAGCCGATATCAGGTTTAGGTTACCCGAGGCAATGCTGAGGAAGGAATAAGCCGATATCAGGTTTAGGTTACCCGAGGCAAAGCTGTTGTGGAAATAAGCCGATATCAGGTTTAGGTTACCCAAGGCAAAGTCGATGAGGAAATAAGCCGATATCAGGTTTATATTACCCGAGGCGATGCTGAGGAAGGAATAAGCCGATATCAGGTTTAGGTTACCCGAGGCAAAGTCGATGAGGAAATAAGCCGATATCAGGTTTATATTACCCGAGGCGATGCTGAGGAAGGAATAAGCCGATATCAGGTTTAGGTTACCCGAGGCAAAGTCGATGAGGAAATAAGCCGATATCAGGTCTATGTTACCCGAGGCGAAATTGATGAGGAAATAAGCCGATATCAGGTTTAGGTTACCCGAGGCAAAGGATGGTAGATTGAGGATTAGCCGATATCGGGTTTATGTTACCCGAGGTAAAGGAAAGTGGGTTATGGATTGGCCGATATCGGGTTTATGTTACCCGAGGCAAAGGAAGATGGATTGTAGTTAAGCCGATATCGGGTCTATGTTACCCGAGGCAAAGAAAGGTGGATTGTGGATTGGCCGATATCGGGTTTTTGTTACTCGAGGCAGAGGAAGAGTAGATTGAGGATTAGCCGATATCGGGTTCATGTTACCCGAGGCAAAGGAAAATGAAATTGCGGTTAAGCCGATATCGGGTCTATGTTACCCAAGGCAAAGGAAGGTGGGTTGTGGATTGGCCGATATCGGGTTTATGTTACCCGAGGCAAAGGAATGTGGAGTGAGGATTAGCCGATATCGGGTTTATGTTACCCGAGGCAAAGGAAGGTGGATTGTGGATTGGCCGATATCGGGTTTTTGTTACCCGAGGCGAAGAAAGATGGAATTTTGACGATTTGAAATCCTACTGGAATTGGATGAGCTTGAAATAATAAGAGGTTCAAGGATCTGAAACCATGCTTGAACATAATGGAGTTCAAGGGTTTGAAATCTTGCTTGAATGAAAGAGTGGTTCAAGGATTTGTAACCTTGCTTGAACGTAATAGAGTTCAAGGGTTAGAAATCTTGCTTGAATGAAGGGAATAGGTTTAGGGAGGATAATTTTGGTGTTGGCTGGGGAATGAGTATTTATCCCTTGATCGACGATTTTGTAAACAAAAATTTTTGCCCCTTCGATCAAGGATAAATACGGCTTGATTACTCTGCCCCTTGGTGTGTTGAGATTTGATGTATTGAGATCTGGGTTTGCACTGACACTTAAGGCCCAATGGATGCCTCGGCGTTGTGCCATCTGTTCTTTGAGAGCGATCCTGGTCAGGGAAGACCTGATGATGACAGTGGATACCTGCACTTGAATGAGTTGCGATGCATATGCATATGAATTGTACGTGTTTACTTTAAATGTATGCATGTATGTACGGATGCATGTGTAGTTCTAAGTGTATGCATGTAACATGTGGCCTATACTTTGTTCTTGGTATCCGTGCGAGCCCGGAGACGGAATTCAAGGCTTGAGACTGGCCCCGATGGTAACTCTGGTGACCCAGTCTGATTGTTCCGGTGTGTCTTCTGACCAACTGAATACTACGCTGACCTAGGTATTAGGGGAGTTGGCCATCTTGAGTGACCTTCCACTTTACCCTCTGCATATTCTGAAGCGTTGTCAGTGCTGAGCGGATCAGAATAGTAGGCCGTGCCGACGAACAGTCCGTTTGATTAAGCAAGAAGATGAGAGTGAGACTTTGCATTTCTGTACCGCATGACAAGAGCTTCTGGGATATTATCACGGGCTTGGATGCAATGTCCTACTGATGGATGTTTATATGCATTGGCACGGTGCATGCAAGATGAACATCTGATCCGAAATCTAAACATGCACAATATTGCAATGGTGACACCAGAATGAGTATAACAGGGAGTATGACAGTGGCTCTGACTTTGTATATCATCCCTCTCCTGTTGCTGACACGTCCTTTCGGTTTTCCGTGTCAGCAAATTCCTTTTTTTTTTTTCTTTTTTTTTTCTTTTTTTTTCTTTTTCTCTTTTTTTTTTTATGAGAAAGATTCTGTGATAGGCATTTTGTCTGCGTTGATCCCTTTCGCGACGGTTTGTCTTAGGATGGGAAAGATATATCTTGATGTGTTCATTGCTACTCGCGAAGATAATGCTGTTGATGATGTTGTTGTTTTTTTTTTTTTTTTTTTTTTTTTTTTTTTTTTTTACTTGCCCCTAATATTATAGGTTTGTGTTTGGGGAGTATTAAGGGTTTGTGTTTGGGGAGTGAAGCACTTCCACAGACAAGGTTTGCTGTGTAATGTAGCCTGTAAGTGAACATTGACATGCAACAACACAACAAATGCATATTGAACACCAAAATTGAATACAAAACATTCACGACACAATGAATGCGGATGCATTAGGAAAATTTAGAATGTGGCTCTGGTTTGAATTGATGCCCCTTCAAATTACCAATATGCCCTTTCGGTTTTACACATTGGAGGTTTTTTTTTTTTTTAAACCCGATCACCGGATAGAGTTGCTATTATGAACGGACAACCTGAGATGAATTCAAGTAACCACTGGATTGCCCTACGGTCTGATGCTGTATTCATGTTTCCAATTCACCCCAGATTTCAGTTCAGACACGGCTCCCGAAGACTGCATGCTTGAAATGGTTGGCAAATGCAACTTTTCCCTTTGACTATGGGTACAACAGACTTTGTAAGCTTTCCTGTTGATGGTGTCGTATCCTTCACGATTGTTGAAAGCTTTGTGAAGCCAAGTTGTCCCAACACAGTTGGTGAAGTTCACAAATGCGTAACCAAAATTTCCTCCAGTCTTGGAATCCATAGGCAAATAGAGGAAATCATAAGCAGGTTTCCCTTTGGACTTATTCTTGTTTTTCTCCAGACAATGCTTGCCCAGAATTTGTAGCAGGTTGTCTTTGAAACTGATTTGGTAGGTTTCTGACCATCAGGCTTATTTTCCCCACTAAGATTAGCTTCAATCTCTCTTTTATCCAGCTTGGTCTCTTCAATAGTCAATTTCTTGGGCGACCACTGTTGTTCCTTTTCACTTACAGAAACTATTTTCTTCTTACTCTGGAATCTCGGAGCTATATATTTCGTTTTCCCCGTTTTTCAGCATTGTTGAACTCATTTGAAGCAGATTCATATCCAAATCCTCTATCTATCATCAAATCAAATCCCTTCCCACTCTCTGAGGGTACTAAATAATTAGTCTGGGAGTTTAGATCGAAGAGAAATGGCATGGGATTAAAAGGGAATCCCCAATTTGGTACAGGTTGATGATAAACGAAGACGGATTGAAACGGCGCCATAACCACCTGCTCCAATGCCCTTCCGCTGATGAGATGATACGGAAAAATACAATATGGAGTAGCATTGGGGTTCAACTTCTTGTTAGGAGCCATTGAAGGTAGGAAATATGGAATCACAGAATCGGTTCAAGTTCCAGAGAGAAGTGATCTTCTCTGTCACCGCACGAAGTTAACTTTTCAGAACAGGCAACAACGTACTTATCTCCATTGTCTCAACTCATTGACCCCGGCACTTCATGCAATAGGTAGACCGCCCCCAGATTCATCAAGCACTCAACAGAGTTTGACTCTATGATTGAAGAGAGTGCAACTTCAGACCAGGAGCAGAAATTTGACTGTAAGGGAGAGCTGAGATCTTCCACCGGTGCTTGCTTTTTTTTTTTTTTTTTTTTTTTTTTTTTTTTTTGAAGAAGTTAAATCCAAACCACAGCCACCTATTGATTTCCCTGCTGCATCCAGATCCATGTATGTCATGCGTGTTTGATATGTCTTTTTGGATGAACAATGCATGTGTAATGTCATATGCACATGAATGCCACACGAACAAAGCTATACATGCACTAAAACTAATGTCTGCTTCAGAGCTTTACAGCTCGGTGGATGGCGAAGGCCATTTGGATTTTTAGGGCTTGGTGCTTTTTGGTGGGTTTGGTTTTTGATGTGGGATGCTTCTTTCCAGCACGAATTAGGCTCAAAGGTTCTTTTTGGGGCTCGGCTCTGAAACTTGGCAATGGTCCTTGGTTTGGAATGATTTGAGTGTATTGTGGGCTGTCCAATTAGGGCAAGACCAACAGCATTTTTTGGATCGTGGTTTATAGGGATCACTGATCTAGGCTGGCAATTGATTCGAAGGATATGGTACCATCCCATTGTTTGCTTAGCAGACTTTTCTCTTTCTCACTCTCTTTTTTTTTTTTTTTTTTTTTTTAAGAAAAGGGCTTTACCAAAGTCAGGTTCACTTGTAAATTCCCTGCAAGACTCAGATTGATGTCATGCATCTTAATATTCTGCGTGATGGACATGTCGTTTCAGATGATCAAATGCATGCTTAATGCCATATACATGTAATCACCACATAAGTAAGAAAATAACAAGATGCATTGCATTCAAAATGAGTTCAATACACTTTACAACAAAATGAGTTCCCTACGAGAAGGAGCCTCTAAAGGTATTGATCTCACAGCGCCCGACTATTCCTTATCCGGTCATTGCCCCACTCTCGTCAGATCAGGCTTTGTCGCTCTTCATCATATTCCTCTCCCTGGGAGGTTTGAGGAATTTCCTTGCCAGTTCCCCTGCTTGCCCCTAGTTGCTCATTAGTAGTGGATGGCACCTTTAATCTTCCCTCATCAACTAACTTCCGGATCTCCTTCCTTAAAATATAGCAAGCATTGGTTTGGTGACCCGTCGTTACATGATAGGTACAGAAGTTGTTCTTTTGATCTGGTGCCGGATCCACATACGGCTTGACGCTCAGCAGTAGCCCCTCTTTTCTGCATTTGGCAAATAATTGGCTCAGCGAGAAAGGCCACGGGGATATGCCCTTTCCGTCACCCTTGGGGTGTGAACTCCTAGTTGGCCGTGGAACAAGGTCAGTGTTGGCTTTGAGGGGGGCCATTGATTCTGCTTCACCAGTCAGCCCTTTTATTACTCCCTCAAGCTCAATCACACGTGCCTCCAATTTAGAGCACCTTGTTGTCAGCTTTTCCACCTTGTCCAGGTCACCTCCTAGCATTTCCTTCAACATTGCCACTGCCTCTTCCCTGACCGCTTTTCGGAATCGCGATGAGGCAACATAATCATCGAGGACATCTGTTACAGTGTTGAAGTTCACTGGGCCAGCCATTCTCGAGACTCCTTCCCTTTTCTGTCCTGATAAAAATACCTGTTAGCATCGACTGGGGCATGTGCACGGAGAATACCAAGTCAAGGGATGATGCAGGTATGAATGCGAGATGTGATGCATGCACGCGTGAATGATGATGTCATGTGATGCCATGTCATGTTATGCAATCCTAAGCTAGTCATGTGCACACAAAGCCAGGAATGGACACATGCAAAATGCAATGAATGTGGTTGATGAAGCTATGTCTGAAGTATGGCGTGGCATATAAATATACACCACATGGATAAAATGACACACAGGATGTCCACGGATCGAAGCAAGGTGATACTCGCGAAGGATTCCCATGTAGAGCGTATCTTACACGGGAGGAGAGTTGACATTTGAAACAGTACGTGTAGAGCGGATCTTACACGGGAAGGAGATGTAGTGATTAAAGCGGTACGTGTAGAGCGGATCTTACACGGGAAGGAGATGTAGTGATTAAAGCGGGACGTGTAGAGCGGATCTTACACGGGAAGAGGTTTAATGATTAAAACGGTACGTGTAGAGCGGATCTTACACGGGAAGAGGTTTAATGATTAATGCGGTACGTGTAGAGCGGATCTTACACGGGAAGAGGTGTGGTGTTTAGAGTGATACGTGTAGAGCGGATCTTACACGGGGGAAGGAAGTGTAGAGTTTGATGCGGTACGTGCAGAGCTGGTCTTGCACGGGGAATGTGGAGCGATACGTGCAGAGCTGGTCTTGCACGGGAAGGATGGGTAGAGTTTGATGCGATACGTGCAGAGCTGGTCTTGCACGGGGAATTTGGAGTGATACGTGCAGAGCTGGTCTTGCACGGGGAATTTGGAGCGATACGTGCAGAGCTGGTCTTGCACGGGAAGGATGGGTAGAATTTGATGCGATACGTGCAGAGCTGGTCTTGCACGGGAAGATTTGGATAGAGTTAAAGCGGTACGTGTAGAGCGGATCTTACACGGGAAAAGGTGTGCAGAGCTTGTCTTGCACAGAATGATATTTTGGAACGACGCGTGTAGAACTTAGTCTTACACGGGGAAGATAGTGTGGAATTTGATGCGGTACGTGCAGAGCTGGTCTTGCACGGGAATTTGGAACGATACGTGTAGAGCTTGGTCTTACACGGGAAGGATGGGTAGAGTTTGATGCGATACGTGCAGAGCTGGTCTTGCACGGGGAATTTGGAGCGATACGTGCAGAGCTGGTCTTGCACGGGAAGGATGGGTAGAGTTTGATGCGATACGTGCAGAGCTGGTCTTGCACGGGAAGGATGGGTAGAGTTTGATGCGATACGTGCAGAGCTGGTCTTGCACGGGGAATTTGGAGCGATACGTGCAGAGCTGGTCTTGCACGGGAAGGATGTTTCGGTATTTGGGTGTGCGGGACACAAGGAGAGGGTTTCTAATGATTAAGGAAGGCCTAAAGGGCTTGATGGAGTTTCTAGCGTTTTTGGAACACTTAAATGACGGTAGTGTATGCTGTGAAGTGCTCAGTGCTTATGGAACGCTTGAACATTTGATGGAGTGTTTGAATGTTTGATGGATGAATGATATGTACATCGTGAGATAATGAGGGTGATCCCTTCGTGTTTATTTTTATTTTTATTTTTATTTTTGGACATCCCAAGAACACCCGATGCTATGCAAAATGTCACGTGTGGACCGCCACACGGATGAGAGTTCGGTGCTTTTGGGGCACCTAATGAATTTCATGAAATGGTCGCATGTGTACTGACACACGGACGAAGTTTGACACTTTGTAGGTCTATGAGATGATATGCAGTGGTCACATGGGACCGGCCCATGGACAGAGTTCTGATGCTTTTGAGCGTATGAAATGAAATGATGATATGAAAGAGTCACGTGTAACAGGTACACGAACAAAAGCTTGGCGTCCGGGGAACACCTTTCATGATTTGGGATGTTATGAAACACCCCTACATACGTGCTAATCCGGCACTCGGGGAGCGCCTTGAATGATATAGTAATGTCATGAAGTAACCCGGTGTGGATTACAGTGTTATATGATGTTTGTGATGAATGGATATGATGTCATGAAATGCATCATGTGGATTGTCACACGGAAATATACCTAAGACCATTGTGGTCTCTTGGGATGAAATGATTTGGTGGAATGGCCGAATGCAATCCGGTGCATTGGCGAAGCACGGGTATTTTGTAATACCCGATACATGATGGAATGATATGATCGTGGTGGGCGTCCTTGGAATGCCCCTAATTTAATTTAAGTGATATGTCGTGAATGCTTATGATACACAAAATGCGAATGGCTGCACAAAGACGTGGTTAGAATGCATGACACATATATTGATGTTATGTATACTATGTGAAAAATAATAATCACACAAGTATAATGTTATGGCTGAAAAAGAAATGGTTAGTATGAATGGAAAACGGATGATTTAATGATTGCACACGAAAATAAAAATGCACATGGCTGCATAAAAACGTGGATTAGGATACATGACACACATAATGATGTTATGCTATGCTATGTGGAAAATGCTAATCACGTAGATATGATGTTATGGCTGAAAAAGAAAGAGTTAGCATGAATGACAAACAAATGAATTAATGTTTTACACACGAAATAAAATGCACGTGGCTGCACAAAAATATGGGTTAGTATCACACAAAGATGTTTGTGTATGATATGTCACATGTATGGAGAATGGTGACTATAGTATGTTATGCATGCGTCGGTAGCAATGGCGATGTGTCACGAGATGGCGAGAAACACATAGCAAGCAAAACGAATTCTTCCAACCTTATTCCTCCAACGTGGTCGGTCTCAAAAATTTCTAACCGAGTCCTAGGCGGGGTTCACTTCAATCACCAACGGGGGGTGGTGAAGGCGCGACTTTATTATTATTCACACAATTATTTTGGTATCCTAAGGGAATCCAACTAGGGCTTCCTATATGGGTTCGGTCCAAGTCGGGTTAAAAATCAAGGTTCCCATAGCAAAATATACTCCTCACTTCTCCCCACTCAAGGGTCCGAACGAAGGGGTTCGTACGAGGCTATGAGTGGTGTTTCGTATTCGTGCCCCTAAGACCAGGAGGAACTTAGGCGACACTTCAACAATCCACCGGGCTATAAATGGATACTAAATCTAATGCAAAAATGGCTAACTAAGATGCAAATAAAATACCAAAAGAGAATCATCCACGTAATTTTAATTAGACACTTTTCAGGGCTTGTCAATATTCTTTTAAGTTTTTAAGAAAACTTTTTGAAGAATTCCCCAGCGGAGTCGCCACTGTGAGCGGACGACGCGTCTTCGACGGGACGCGGGACTCCCTATCGGAATGGGGCGCCTCGATCTCGGGCGGATCCCTCCCTCGCGTCGGGTTTTTATAATGGAAATCCGCGTTTCGAAAAATAAATAGAATTAAATCTTAAAAGAACCGAGACCTAAGTCTCGATGGATGTTGTAGGAGTCGCCACCCGGCTCAGCTCAACCAGGAAATTCTTATGTAGCTGAACCGGACGAACGGCCGCTACACTATCCAGAGATTCGGGTCCGGACAAGTCCCTTATTTCGTGTCTAATTAAAATAAATATTGCCAATGTTCTCAAATGGTATTTCAAAATCTAAAGTCCATTTTATTGAATGTAAAAAGCATACAGCGCGCACACAAAACATTTAATACAAAAATAAGGAAAAGAAATAAATATTAATTGGCTTACAACCAAATCGAATGGAAAAATAAGAACTCTCGCCTCACTTGTACAATCGCCTAGAATACACGAGAATCTAGAAAAATACAACCGCCTAAATACACGATTTAATCTATTAAATTACATCCAAAATAAAAATAAAAAGAAAATTAAAACCTGCAAAACAGAGGGTTAGCACAATATATACAGCACGCCACAATTAGGACTCAAATAGACAGAATGGGAAATCAGGGAATTGGGGGGCATGCATTTGGGGATAACCGGGTCGACTCGGCTAGCCGGCCCGGTTAGACCTGGAAAACATTTTGAAACGTCCTTGTATTTTTGGTTTTGTGGGAAAATCATTTTGAAAACAATTTTTCCGGTTTACATGCATTTTTACATATTTAAGTGGGTCGGTTTTCAGGAGAACTGGGTCTCCGTCGTTGAATTGTTCTAAATGCAATTTTACTAAAAATTGAATCTATGGTCGTGATGCACACAACAAAAATTCATTTTGATGATTTTTGGGGTTTTCCAATTTTTTTGGGATTTTTTCGGGAATTTTTTTTTATGATTTTTTATGCATTTTTTAAGAAATTTTTGGGTTTTAAAGGTAAAATTCTGATTCTGAAAACTACAGGGGTACGACTGTAAATTTACAGTCGTGGAAAATCAACTACAGTCGTAAGACTGTAACTACAGTCGTACGACTGTAGATGCTGAAAATTTAGGATTTTGCCAAAATCTCATTAAAAACAAGCTGGAAAGGGAATTGCCTGGAAATCAACTACAGTCGTACGACTGTAGCTACAGTCATACGACTGTTCATCAATCCAAGAACAGTCGTACGACTGTTCTTGATTTCTAGGAGCAGAAACGCAGAAAAATGGACAGAAATGCAGCAAAAACACACCAAACACCCAGAAAGCTTATAAAAGAGAGAGGAAAAAGGGTTATTTACCTCTGTGGCGTGCGTCCACCGTAGGATTGACCCCTGGCGTCGCTCCAATCCACTAAAATCTGGACTTTTCTCCTTGAGTTAGGGTTTGAGATTTGAGTCCGAATATTTCCAAATGCTGAGGATTTTGGTGAGGAGTTCTTTCTTTTTCCTTGGTTTTCTCTTCTTTCTCTCTCCGTTTTTTTCTCTTTCTCTCTGTCTGTCCGTTTTTCTTTCTCTTCTCCTTTTTTTTTTTCCCCCTCTCTTTCTGCCTTTATTTTTATGCTTTTATGGGTAGATCTACAGTCGTACGACTGTAGTTTGACTACAGTCGTACGACTGTAGCAATAGTCGTACGACTATACTCTTTTTTTTTTTTTTTTTTTTTTTGAAAGTGAAATTCCGGCGCTTACACTAGACATCAATAGTAGACTCATCAGAGAGGCCCAACAAGGGGCAAAAGTGGGCAAAGTAGAACACAAATCCATGATCGTAGATACACTAAATCTCGTAAGGGCAACCCCACCAGAGAGCAAACGGCCTAAGCCTGCCGTGTCCAACACGAATAATCTCTGAAGTGCATGTAAGCTATTAGAATTGGACTTAGGAACAGCTAACCTGAATCCACGGGGGCAGGGAATACAGAGAATGGTGCTAAACTCCTCAACCATGGGACACAGCTCCTACCCAGAGAAGCAAAAGATGTGGTCCATCAGATCCCAAAAGCTGGCCGTAGCCACCAAAAAAGCCCGGTTCAGAATCAGAGTAGTGTAGACCCGCATAGACTATAAACCAAAAGGATCCAGTAAAGCCCAATTAGAAGAGCGGGAAGTCCTCCAATAGTCCCTAGGCGATCACGGAGTTGATCCATTAGAAAAGGGTGTAGAAAGAAGAAACTTGCTGAAAGCTACATATAGCCGTGCAGTTCTAACTGAGCCTTCACCTATAGCCGCGTGGCTGTATTTATAGTGGTGCGGCTGTAGTTCAGAGACATCACTTTCTTTATACTTAAATGTAAAATTCCGAGGTTATAGCCACACGGCTCTACTGGTCAGAGGCAGTTTTCGGTTGAAATCGATTCTAAAGTCATCAAATCAAGCCCCAAGGAGTGTTAAATTGATTCAACTTACAACAGAGGTGAGTAAAGTCAAAGAGCATTCATTCAGAAATATATACTTCATAAAAAAGAAAAGCCATGGATATCAGAAGAAGTATCATAATGTATCAAGCCAAATAAACAAGTATAACAGAATAAAGCCCACAGACAGACGAAATGTACTAAAATACATGAATCTGAGCCCACAGGCTGGCTGTCATGTCAACAAAAGCAAGAGAAGACTAAGGCTATCCCCCGTTGTCCTAATCGTTCATCTCATTCTTGTCCTAGTATCCTCAGAGTTGGCGAGCTGAGCCTCTAATTCATCTACCTGAGTCCGGAATGTTTGGTTCATGAACTCCAGATCCGCGACACATCTCTGTAGCCGGTCCACCTCCGACTTCAGACGAGTGGACTTGCAGCGATGAACACCAATTATGGACTGCACCAGAATCAACAACATGAACATCATGTCACATAAATGCACACACTTGCAACATACACACACACATATGTACATGCATCAATAATAACTCAAGTACAGGTAGTTACTATCATCATCGTTTTGTCTTAGATCATAAGTGTCTTGAGTGCGGAAACGGCCTGACACAGGGCCATCGCCTGAGATACCAGAATCTGCATAGGAAATAGTTGCACGAATCAGACAAATGGGTAACATTGAAAATCGAAATGCATATGAAAGCAAGAATACTCACATGAGTGGTATCAGAAGGGGTAGCAGCAGGGAGGGTGTGGTCACTGAGATACAGGTAAGCACGGTACGACTGCCTGGACTCATCAAGTAGCTAAATGTACAGGTCTATCGGGAACTCTAGTCGCCTAGGAATGAAGCCAGCAGGCGGACCACTGAAGGAATCACTGGAGGAGCAGATGAAGCACTATCCACCCTCACGTCATCATCATGCTCGGCCGCCCACGCGGAGGAGCTCCTACCTCCTCGACCACCGGCAGTCTGGGACCCCTGGTCGCTGGAGCGTCTGCTAGATAAAGTACGAGGGCATTTACCTCTCCCTAACAGCTACAGGTGATAAAAGAAGGGTGTCAGTAAAACAGTAGTTCAGTACAGATAAACAGAAAGCAGAAAGAGGAAGCATACCCCTTCCTGCATTGCTCCGGTAGGAGGGAAGAGGTGTGTGGTGGTGAACTAAAGGTAGTCTCCCTCCACTCCGTCTGCCACATAGCCGGATCCAAAAAGGTCAGGATGATCGGCTGCCGACAGGAGATGTAGCCAAAACAGTCCCACGGGTAGAGCGGCTGGGATCTTGCACCTTGTGGGACCAGAGCACCAATCAGAGATCGCTCTCCAAAATACTACTCCAGACCAAAGGGACATTCCATCAAAAATCTCTTAGGCATCAGCCTTTGAGCATCCACCACCTCCTGGGGCAACACAATCCCTCTCTAAAGCTTCTTAATTAGCTAAAACCAGAAAAATCGGGAGTTAGAAAATTAGAGAGACAGTGGTGAAACACTAGAATTCAGAATGTATACCCCTTCGAATGTCATTTGAGACATAAACAGCCGGCAATTTTCCACACCCCGATCCACCTCACTCCAGCTAAAATGCAGCCATCATCCCAGTTAGGGGAAGTCAGGAAGCTCAGTGGTCTTTGGAACATGCACCACTGGTTGAGGGATGAATCTACACCCATATGCCTAAATCTGTAAAAGATGCATAATCAGATAAAAAAAAAAGTTAGGCGAACTCACATAAAGGACGATCCAAGAGCCCTTCACCTGATTCTGCCTCCCCCGGGTGCACAAGGGAATAGTATAGCTGAGCCAAGCCGGCTCATCCCCAACATAGGTCCCTCACGTCATCCAGCTGGATCAATGAAGGGAGAACAACCAAGTTCAAGTCACTCTGACCTGTGGGGAAAACCAAAGTGGTAAGGGCGTGGAGGAGAAAGGCCCTAGCATAGCAGCTTGTATCCTCAGCGGTGAATGTAATGCCCTCGGGAAGCTCAGCCTGTCTCCCTAACCAGTAATCCCAGAGGGCGCTGCACTGGATCCTCTTGTCCCGAGGAGTCAGACAGATCAGCATGGCGATAACCTCAGAACTGTACCCCCCTCTCTCCAGCTTCTGGTTGAACTTAATGATGCACCCGCCAAAGGGTAGCCCAATGATAGCCACGAAGTCCTCGGGCATGATAGTATATTTCCCAGTTGGGAAATGAAAAGTGTACGTGGAGTCCATCCAATGCTCTATCAGTGCCGACAGCAGACCATGGCTTATCCTAGGAGGATGCTCGTACATGGAACATACCATCCTCTGTAGCCCCGTGGTGGCTACAATCACCATCCAGGAGTTTTCTGTACCACCTTAGCGGGTCACACAGCACCCCGACCGCACCATTTTGGGACTGATCCTGCAAAACAATGAACAAGGAGTTTTTATGAGTTATTTGGATTGCATATAGGTCATATAAATCAAATAAAATGTATTGGAATTAAAAGAGAAAACATAAAAAAATTTCTGTTTTGGCTATTACAGCCGTACGACTATAGTTATAGCCGCATAGGTATAGCTATAGCCATACAGCTGTAGTCTTAAAAAATAGAGCCGCACGGCTCTGTTCATACGTTTTCAGCCTGGCCTAAGAATATAGCCTTACGGTTGTAACTTAGAGCCGTGTGGCTCTATCTGGAAAATTTCAACAGCACGAAAAAACCCTAGGTTTCGCAAAATCACCCCTAAATCGGTTCTAATCACTACTAAATAACTAATTGAAGTGTCTAGGGGCAAAATCTACCTTAAACATGCATCAATTTTGAATAATTTCACCTAATTTTGTCTACATTTGCAGAATTGAAAAAATTTGAAAAAAGGGAAAAATTAAGAAAACTGACCAGTTTCCGGGATGCATGTGTAGAAGGCTAAAGTGTGACGAGTATGGGATTATTTCTCTTAACCTCATAATACTCAATCGAGTCCCGAAGCCCGCACACATCTACTTTGGGCTCAGTGGATAGAAAAAATTGTCCCTCAGGTAAAACATACCTTATGTGAGGGGCGGGTTGTGAAGGAGTGGCCGGACGAATCAATTTCTTGAGTTTCTTCATCATCTCAGAAGTTGGAGCTCAGGTTGAAGAGTTGAGGGAAAAAGGAGAGACAGTAAGAGAGGAAGAAAAATGGTTTCTGAGAAATGAGGTTTTTATCCATTTAAACGGACTGCCCATTTCATGCTAGAGCCTCGCGAATTTAATGTCATGGCAAGTCACAGCCATGCGACTCTACTCTACAACCGCATGGCTATATTGTGCAAATTAGAGCCGCATGGCTCTAACTATCAGGTAAGTAGATTTTCTCAATTTTTTATAATTTCCGTTTATGCCGATATAATCTCGAAAAGGGCACCCTTTGCCTTCTGTAGGTATCTAGGGGCAAAACAACCAGGGTGTATTTATTCTTGATCGAAGGGACAAAAATTTTTGTTTCCAAAATTATCGATCAAGGAATAAATACGCACTCTCGATGCAACTCCAGATTATCACTCCGTTGTGGGCCAACTCTAGTTTATCGCTCCGTTGTGGGCCAACTCTAGTTTATCGCTCCGCTGTGGGCCAATTCCAGATTATTGCTCTGCTGTGGGCCAATCCAGCTTATCGCTCTACTGTGGGCCAACTCCAGCTTACCGCTCCGCTGTGGGCCAACTCTAGATTATCGCTTCACTGTGGGCCAACTCTAAATTATTACTTCGCTGTGGGCCAATTTCAGACCATCGCTCCGCTGTGGGCCAATTACAAATCATCACTCCACTATAGGCTAATTCCAGATCATCACTCCGCTGTGGGCCAATTCCAGATCATCACTCCATTATGGGCTAATTCCAGATTTTCGCTCCGCTATGGGCCAATTCCATATCGTCGCTCCACTGTGGGCAAATTCCAGATTTTCGCTCTGCTGTGGGCCAATTCCATATCATCACTCCACTGTGGGCCAATTCCAGCTTATCGCTCCCCTATGGGCCAATTCTGGATTTATGCTCCGCTGTGCGCCAACTCCAGATTATCGCTTCGCTGTGGGCCAATTCCAGATTATCACTCCACAATGGACCAGCTTCAGACTATCGCTCCGCTGTGGGCCAACTTCAGACTCTCACTCTACTATGGGCCAACTTCAGACTATTGCTCCGCTGTGAGCCAATTTCAGACTATCACTCTACTGTGGGCCAGCTTCAGACTATTGCTCAGCTGTAGGCCAACTCTAGATTATTGCTCCATTGTGGGCCAGCTTCAGACTATCGCTTCGCTGTGGGCCAACTTTAGATTATTGCTCCCCCGAGAGTCAACTCCAGATTATTGCTCCCTCGAGAGCCAACTTCAGATTCAAAGCTCCTAGAGCCAACTTCAGATTCAAAGCCAACATCCCCAGCAAGATGTTGCGCCTGACTTCTGTTGGGGATTTAATCGCACAAAAACAATACGCAGCGGAAATAAAAGGATTAATCCCCACCAAGGACCCATGTACATTGCATTGAATTGGAAGGAGGGTTAAAGAATTACCTTAATTCTTTGTAGGTTTTGAATCAATTAGGAACCAAAGTAGCTTCCCTCTATGGTTGATCCACACGGAGCAATTCATTCACCGCGTGCTAGCGCCGGGATTGAAGAACGATTTCTTCGAATGGAAAAAGCCAAAGTTTCGAAAACCTTGGGTGATGGAGAAGGGTGAAGTCGGCTGGCTCCTTGGAGGCTGCAGAAAATCTGCATCTTATGTGTAGGCTAGGGTTAGAGATTTTAGGTTATAAAACTTCCTTTTATATCCATTAAACTTAATTATAATTATAACTTAATACCCTTATTAGTTATAATTATAAATTAACCCACACAACTTAATATTAATTCTCAATTAATATTAAATCAATTCCATTCTCCATCATACACATATGTATATTTGATATTATAATTAATTATATCTCTATATAATTGAATTATAATATGTAGCATACTTTATGCAATATTAATCATATTAATATTTATATATACATATATATATATAAATATATATATATCATTATATATATATTTATTCTCTTTCTCATTCATAAATTATTATCCAATAATAATTTATACCCGAAAAGATGAACTTCATTTTGCTCTTTGTGCGTGACCCCATAGGTTCATATTAATTGGCAATAAGGAGATTACCATAATATCCTTATAAGTCATAAGCGGACTCTAGCAAGCCTTTATGACTACCCAATTAATATGATTGGAATGATCCAATACCTATTTATAGAATGTCATATTCCCTTTTGTCTCTTTGATATCATGATTAATCATAAGACATGGTACACTTGTCAATCTTATATAATTAATCATATGCTTTCTCGATCTCAAAGTAAACTGTCCAGACAAATCAATTGATACTCTATCAATTATTTGAGCACGGCCATGCATTTAACAGTCTTACTTATCGAGGGGCCCAGTGATATCACTCTCTTGTTAGAGAGGGACAAAATCCCATATCTGTCACTCACATCCCAAGGCATGAGTCATCTCGTACCCAATCACAGCCTTTATAACTACTCTGTTACGAGCAGCGTTTGACTGCGTCAAAGCACAATATGAGTTCATCCCGGAATCAATGGTGACCTCAGGTCAAAGGAATCAGCTAATGACACTACTATAATCAAGATTAGTTGTGACACATGACCATGAACTTGATCTCATAGTGGGTCTCCAGTAACATGTTCTCTAACATATTACCCGTGAGTATAATCTGTATCTGTATACACTATATTCATCTTATGAATATCCATTATTACTCACACTAGTCTTAGTTTGTTATTATTCCCATAATAACAATCGACTAAGGATATTTAGAATAACACGATTTATTCATGGATACTTATCATAAATGCTAACATACAAACATAAATGATAATATTAATCTACACTAGATTAATCTTAGAAGTCAAATTACATAATCCAATATTGGCCTTAGGGCACAATCTCCAACAATCTCCCACTTGCACTATGGCCAATCATACATGTATCTTATACCCATTGACCTACATGACTTTCATGTATTCATTCGTGCGAGAGTCTTTGTCAGTGAATTATTAATTTTCACTTCCGTTGCTACTTTACACATTTTCACTCTCTTTTTTAGAGACAGCCTCTCTAAATTAGTGAGAAACGCCTAAGTATATGCTTGTGTCATACAAGGTTCTTACGCATTGAACTATTGTCCCTACAATAGTCTCACAGGATAAGCAATGCTTAGAACAAAACACAACATTTTGTGATGAACTTCTTCATCCAAAATTTCCTTTACATCATATGTAACAATATACTTTGACTACTATTATAGATATTTAGCTATATCGTTTTATTTTGAACCTTTCAAAATCATAACATCTCTTTTAAGAGAATTCTAGATCTCGACTGATATATTGCAACTAATTGCAATCAGTTGTATATGTGCAACTATTTACACAGTTAACATAAGCAAGCTTCTATTAAGTCTTTTACATTGAACGCTTTCAATGCTTTGACTTAAGCCAAAACATTCTTTTAGATCTATCTGTATAGATTCCAATTTCAAGAATACAGGCAGTCATGCTTATAACATTAACCGAAATTACTTTCTTAGCCAAGATTTTATTTCTTGCAAGGTAAGAATGTTATTTCCAACAAGCCATATGTCATCCACATATAGCATTAGGAATACCGATATGCTCCCACTGATCCTTTTGAAACACAAGATTCATCATCCTTTTGATAAAATCAAACCATTTGATTTCTTTATCAAAACTATGATTCCAACTATTTGATGCATGTTTCGATCCTTATGAGAATCTTTGAAAACTTGCATACGCTATTTGAATTCTTTGGATGCCCAAAAACTTTGGGTTGTGTCACGTACACATCCTCAATCATGTTTTCACGTAGAAAACAGATTTTAATATCCATTTGCCATATTTTATAATCATATTATGCGGATGTGGCAACAAGAACTCAATTTGACTTGATCATGATTAATGACGAAAAAGGATTTTATCATAGTCCTACTATGAATTTGTTCGTATCCTCATAGTCACTACTATGAACTTGTTTATAACCCCTTTTTGTCACTAGTCGTGCTTTATAAGTTTGAAGATCACCATTCATGTCGGTTTTCAATTTGAAAACTCACTTGCAACCATTGCATATGCATCTTCTAAAAGATTTATCAAAGTCTATACTTTGATTGTCAGACATGGACTTATCTTCAACCTTTGTAGCATCAAGTCACATATTAGATTCAAAATCTAACATTGCTTCTTCATAAAAGAAGACTTATTCCAATCTAGTAAAACTACATCATGATTTTGAGAAATCCATATCTTTCCTATTCATGTCGTATTCTACTAGACTTTCATTGGACTTGTGTAATTTCAACAATGATCATGAAACCATTTCCATGTTCCTCTTCAACGTTAATGTCACTTTGTGAATTACGAGTTTTGTAGGTGTACTTTACTCCCACTAACTCTTCTAGAAATTAACTCCCTCTTCAAGGGGAAACCATTTCTAGCTACAACTACTTTGTATCCCAAAGAAACACAGGAGTAACAACTCCTACTTTCCTTTTGAGTAATCCACAATACGACATTTAAATTTAGGTGCCAACTTATTCGAAATAAGCTTTACAGCCCTAAACTTATTCAATGAAACAACTTGGGTCTCTTACCCAACCATATCTCATATGTTGATTCATGAATTATTTTAGACGGAACAATATACACAGCTGCTTTAATGGCATATTTT
The DNA here is from genome assembly GCA_039660915.1 of Euphorbia tirucalli. Taxonomy (NCBI): domain Eukaryota; kingdom Viridiplantae; phylum Streptophyta; class Magnoliopsida; order Malpighiales; family Euphorbiaceae; genus Euphorbia; species Euphorbia tirucalli. Next base: position 34,397,283 of record CM077636.1, on the reverse strand, counting down.
CGAGAAAACGATGATCAACTTGACTTCATCATAGATTGAACTATATCTGTATAGAGTTCGACTACCCCCTTTTCGACACAACATACTTTGTGGCGTACTTGGAGGAGTCAATTGTGAGACAGTCCCACAACCCCTAAGATGATTGTCAAAATCTTGACTCAAATGTTCAGCACTTGGATCATATCTAAGTGACTTTACTATCTTGTCAAGATACTTCATACTTCATTTTACAAGCTTTTGAACATTTCAAAAGTTCCAAACTCGTGTTTCATTAGATACTCTTATCTAGTGAAAAGTTCCATGAAAGTAATGAAGTATTAGAACCTCCTTTAGCAGTTGATTTATAATTCATATACATCCACATGTATAATGCTTAATAAATCGATTGTTCTTTGACTACTTTTAGCAAAGAAAACCTTTTGTCATCTTTTACAATAAACAACATTCGCATGATTCAAGATGATTCATAATCTCATGAATCCAAAAGTCCATTCTCATGGAGTTTCGTAATGCGACTTTGCTTATGCCTCCAAGACGATACTGCCAAAATAGGTTGAATCAAACTATTTGATTCGATCCTTACAGTATTTATGTTACAGATGGGCTTCACATATAAAGACAATTATGTAAATCTGTATTTCATAATCATGTCTTTATAAAGCTTATAATTCACAATTATAAAATAAACAACATTTGTTTACTTAAGCCAATAAGCTTAATAGGCAACAAGAGTTCATAACTTACATGTAAAAGTTCATAACCTTTAACCAAAGTTCATAACTTTTATGTAAAAGGTTCATAACCTTCGAGTAACAACCTTTGCTTCTCTTGCCTATTCGTATTCTACCTTCACCTTCATAAGGTTTCTATTCAAGTTAAGATTCTTCATATTCCACTAATATGAGATCCATAACTGGTATCTAATACCTTTGATATAGAAACAAAAGTAGAATAATTAATAAATACTTAAGGTAGCAGTCTTACTGCCTTTCATCTTCTTATAGTTCTCCAAACAGAGTTTACTATTTCCATTCTAATGAACGATTCATTCTAGAAATGGCAACACCCTTCTTTTGGAGATCTCTCTATGCCAACAGCTTTGGCCTTTAAAACATGTTTCACCCGAACCTTTCGGTCTTTATGCTTTTCGACCTTCCTTTTATCCTTTTCCTTTTGAACCATAAGCACACAATTCGAGGCGGGCTTATCCTTTATGGATAACTTAACATTCTTTTGCATCCTATGCAACTAATTCACAATTTTCTCCATGTCATTCAAATGATAGTTCATCACCAATGACTATCAATTAATGAATTCAAGATCACATCTTAATGCCTTTTGGAGGCCAATGAGAAAATGTTGCCTCAAACACTTATCTTTTCTTGCTCACTAACTGATGGAACATTTCCATTTGTGATGTATCATATACCTCAAGTAAAACTTCCACGTGCGGAAGAATTGGTGGCAAGTGTAAGATAATAAATTTTAAACAGAGTCCCTTCGATGCTTCAAGTAAGCATCTTTTATACTCGTGTTACAATTGCTAGTGGTTCATTGGGCAAAAGGATTATTGAGAACATATGATTCCTTTTGATTTAAGAACAATTCTCAAAGTTCAATAACAATCGAGACCATGGTAATAGCAATCATAACTATAATAAAGCGTGTAAAGATTTTTATTTAAATGCTCCCACTTAAATTATAAAACCCTTTAAAATATTTAAGTGGGTGAAGATCCAAAATCCATACTTAACCATAGCACTGCTTTGGCATGTCCCTATGATTAAATATAATTTCGGTAGGCAAAGACTCAAAATCATGCTTTAAACCATTTAAACATATTTTGGATGTGCACTTCTTTGCCAATTGCATCATTATGCAACTCTTCTAATTTATGAGATGCATGATATCATATATCATATTTAATTGTATGTCACTCATCTCATCTTTGCCTCGGGCTCAAACACCGTTTTGATTAACCCTTTGTTAAACCAATTACAACACAATGAGAATCACCATTTCTCATATTATCGCTTCGCTAAGGTCACAACATGCGTACCCGCTTTGGCGTGGCTACCATGATGCGAACATAGTACTTGACTAGTGTTATACGTAATTGGGTGGCAAATATAAACTTCTTAAGTTCATTTAGGGTTTATAAAATCCTGTGATTAAAATGTATCTTATACATTAACATGGCATTAATATTAATCAACGTTTGTTAATATTAACTAACATGGCATCCTATGTCATACATATGTTAAGCATGCATATTGAATATTTAGCATGGCATCACACGGCATTTAAATGTATCAAAACATGCATTTACATATATATATATTAACATTTGCATCACATGCAAATGAATTTCTAACATGCATCTATATAAATTAACATGGCATCTCATGGCATAAAATAAATATAGCATGCATCAGACTCAAAACCGTGTTATGGTATGGTTTTATCTACATTGATTTTCATAGGCCAATATGAAAATCAACAAGGCCATTTCCTAGGTGGTTGTAACCATCGCATGGTCACAGCAAAGCCGCACCCCTTGGATCCGTCTTCACGTCTTTGTTCCTTGGCACCATCTCATGGATTTACATATATTACAAAATTGCATCCTATACAATTTTCTAGTAAAATAAAATTTACAAACAATAAATTGCATCCTATACAATTTATCTAGAAAAATAAGGTTACATAAATACAAACGACTCGCAGGCCGTATTTATAAAACCTTACATCCATAAAAGCAAAAGAAACAAAACCATCCACGGGGTCCAAAAACCATACCAAAACACCATGCATAAAATCTTCAAGATTTAGGGTTCAAAACGCTAAAACACAATCTCATTGCATTTATAAATAATTGATTGGAAAATCGTAAATATGCAGAAACAATTTCCACACTTAAACGAAGAACACCAAACCCAAACTCCAGCGATCCAATGCTGCGCGCAGCATCAAGGGAGCACGGTGTGCCATTCATGTTGGCACGGCGTGCCAATCAGGTTGGCACGGCATGCCGATCCAGCACGCCGTCGTGCCCCTAAGCTGCTTCTCAGTTGCATTTGTCAAACAAACAGCACGTCGCACGAAAAACAAGCCATTCTGAAAATTCCCAGGTGGCACGCCGGCGTGCCACCATTCTGGTTCATTTTCTGGAAACAATTTCCAGTTGGCACGCCGTGCCATGCCAGCACGCCGGCGTGCCAACAAGCTGAACCCAGAATTTTCAGCCCCCAAATGATCCAAATCAAGTGTAAAACAAATCATTCATAATGATTAACTTCCAAATCAAATCAAAAATGTTATTCACAATAACATAGAACCCTAAATCAAGATCATACAACCCTAACATGCAATTTTGATCTAATCAAAATAACAAATCCAATTCAACCAATGCACAACCTGGCTCTGATACCACTGTTGGGGATTTAATCGCACAAAAACAATACGCAGCGGAAATAAAAGGATTAATCCCCACCAAGGACCCATGTACATTGCATTGAATTGGAAGGAGGGTTAAAGAATTACCTTAATTCTTTGTAGGTTTTGAATCAATTAGGAACCAAAGTAGCTTCCCTCTACGGTTGATCCACACGGAGCAATTCATTCACCGCGTGCTAGCGCCGGGATTGAAGAACGATTTCTTCGAATGGAAAAAGCCAAAGTTTCGAAAACCTTGGGTGATGGAGAAGGGTGAAGTCGGCTGGCTCCTTGGAGGCTGCAGAAAATCTGCATCTTATGTGTAGGCTAGGGTTAGAGATTTTAGGTTATAAAACTTCCTTTTATATCCATTAAACTTAATTATAATTATAACTTAATACCCTTATTAGTTATAATTATAAATTAACCCACACAACTTAATATTAATTCTCAATTAATATTAAATCAATTCCATTCTCCATCATACACATATGTATATTTGATATTATAATTAATTATATCTCTATATAATTGAATTATAATATGTAGCATACTTTATGCAATATTAATCATATTAATATTTATATATACATATATATATATAAATATATATATATCATTATATATATATTTATTCTCTTTCTCATTCATAAATTATTATCCAATAATAATTTATACCCGAAAAGATGAACTTCATTTTGCTCTTTGTGTGTGACCCCATAGGTTCATATTAATTGGCAATAAGGAGATTACCATAATATCCTTATAAGTCATAAGCGGACTCTAGCAAGCCTTTATGACTACCCAATTAATATGATTGGAATGATCCAATACCTATTTATAGAATGTCATATTCCCTTTTGTCTCTTTGATATCATGATTAATCATAAGACATGGTACACTTGTCAATCTTATATAATTAATCATATGCTTTCTCGATCTCAAAGTAAACTGTCCAGACAAATCAATTGATACTCTATCAATTATTTGAGCACGGCCATGCATTTAACAGTCTTACTTATCGAGGGGCCCAGTGATATCACTCTCTTGTTAGAGAGGGACAAAATCCCATATCTGTCACTCACATCCCAAGGCATGAGTCATCTCGTACCCAATCACAGCCTTTATAACTACTCTGTTACGAGCAGCGTTTGACTGCGTCAAAGCACAATATGAGTTCATCCCGGAATCAATGGTGACCTCAGGTCAAAGGAATCAGCTAATGACACTACTATAATCAAGATCAGTTGTGACACATGACCATGAACTTGATCTCATAGTGGGTCTCCAGTAACATGTTCTCTAACATATTACCCGTGAGTATAATCTGTATCTGTATACACTATATTCATCTTATGAATATCCATTATTACTCACACTAGTCTTAGTTTGTTATTATTCCCATAATAACAATCGACTAGGGATATTTAGAATAACACGATTTATTCATGGATACTTATCATAAATGCTAACATACAAACATAAATGATAATATTAATCTACACTAGATTAATCTTAGAAGTCAAATTACATAATCCAATATTGGCCTTAGGGCACAATCTCCAACAACTTCCTCAACAAACCAAGGCATCAGGTATGTTTTCTTTCCTTTTCTCACCGTGCTCTCTATCGTGAGACCAAACTCGATCCTAGCACAATAGCCCGATTATGTAGACTTTGATCCCGTGAGGGGTAGCCTGTGAGCATGGATTTTTCCCGACCTCTATGATGAAAGTCCTATGTTACCTTTTAAGCAGACGAACATGAATTGGACTTGAGAATGAGCGGGATTTTCCTGGAATGTCTCAAACGCTCTGAAAACTGAATGATCCTCGATCCGAAACCCCAAGAAAGGTCCTTTGAGTGATTAGAGGGCTTAGAGGTGAGTGCGATATTTAGGAAAATCTATCATGGCTGTGATTAAAGGCACACGGCTGTAATTCAAAGCCGCACGGCTATAACTTTATAGTCGCTCAGCTCTATCATGCGGATAGGATTTTTCCTAAATAGCAGCATCAGAATTTGGCAGCAAGTCTAATTCCTTAATTTAGGGGATTTAATACCGGGTTTCTTGAGGTCAAGGATAAGATAGAATTAAACAGGGAGAGAGATAAAGAGAGAATTCTATGAGCAAAAAACAGAAAACTAGAGAGAAACCAGAGAAAATTCACCAAAACACCTAAAACATACTCAAAAACACTTAGGGTGAGGGTTTTCCAGAGACTTTCATTCACTTGGGACTATTCTCGGGCCTAACCGGATTGATTTATGATACATACTTGAAGTTTTAGAGTGTTCATACGATTCTAGGCAAGTTCCATCTTTTCAATCCACTTCCGGATGTCAAGCACACTGGAACATCGACAAGGTAAACTCTAAGAGGCCTTAAACCTGCATTTGTTCGTTTTGTGTTCTGTTTTTCTGTGTTTCTATTAAATTTCCAGAACTGGCTATTTGATTACAGCCGTGCGGCTCTAACTAGAGCCGAGCGACTGTAATCTCCTAGAACAGAGCATCGCGATTGTAACACTACAGCTGCATGACTGTCTTCTTCTGGGCAGAAACTCGAAAAGCCCTTAAATTGACCGAAAGCAGTTAGATTCCATTTTGTTCATTCTAGTGTGATTTATTTCTATCACAATCACATTCGTTACTTTCTAAATTCTGATTTTCATGTTTATTATGATGTTGATGTGAGATTTTCGGATTCTTTGGTTCCAGTTTTTGAGTTTCGTGGTTGTTCGATCCAAACCGGATGTGAGCACGGGTTTTGTCTTAACCTCTATGATGAAAACCTATTGTTACCTGTGTAAACAAATGAGCGTGAGTTAGATTTGAGAATGAGCGGAATAATGCGCAGAATGTTCTCAAACGGCCCGAAATTCAAAAGAATCCTTGATCCGAATCCCCGAGAAGAGTCCATCGAGAGGTTAAGAAACTTAGGTGCGCATGCAGGCTCGGTCTAAAGTTGCATGACTATACTTTATAGTGGCATGATTGTAATAACTACAGTGGCATGACTGTAATGCTACAGTTGCAAGACTACAGTTAAAGTCGTACGACTCTAGTTTTGACTCAGCAGATTCCTAAATAGGATAGAATTATATTTTGGCTCGGATTTTGGGCGTGATTTATGGGAATTAGGGTGACAGAAATATAACAAAGGAGGCAGAAACCAAAAGAAAAAGGAGGAAATCAATTTTGAATAAAAAGAGAGCATTCTAGTGAGAGAAAGAGAGTTTTAGAGAGACAAAGTGAGAGAAAATTAAGGGAAAACTAAGAAAAAAGCAAAAACACAGAGAGAATACAGGACAAACGCATAGTGTGAGGATTTCCAATTTGACATCATTCAATCAAAACCATTCTCGGGTTCGTTCGGATCAATTCGGGACGCGCGTTCGAGAATTTTGGGTCGTTTGGAGATTCTAGGCGGATTTTGACATCCACATCTGACTCCGGTCATCAAGCATACTGGAACGCAAAAGAGGTAAACTCTGAGAGGCCTTAAAACTTGTTTCATGGTTATTTGTGATTGATTCTATGTTTAAAAATATTTATCCAGAAAACTATCCGTGTAACTATATCCGCACGACTGTAGTTGCCTGGAACACAGCCGTGTGACTGTATATTACAGTCGCATGGCTGTATTCTTCTGGGAAGAAGCCTGAAAATCCCAAATTCAATTGAATACAGCCGGTTTTCCTATTTTAAATGATTTTTCATGATTCAATTCAGTCAAATCACATCTGTACATGATAAAATTGTAGTTTTCGGATTTCCAATGATGCAGATGTGAGATTTAGGGTTTTGTTGGTTTCAATTCTTAGAATTCATGGTTGTTAATTCCCTAACCAGATCCTCGGTCCAGTGATAACGGATCCTCGGATTTCCAGAATCCCTAGAAATCATCAAAATCGATAGAAACAATGATTTTAGAAAAAAGAAAACCACTGTCGAGCACTGTTCATTACTGCCGTGACTATTAGTCTATAGTTGTGCGACTCTAACTAGAGTCACATGACTGTAATCAGTACAATCACACAACTGTAATACAGCCGCATAGCTGTAGTGATGGGCAAAAGGCTGAATCATGGGACGAACCGCATGGACATCATCGTATGATGCTGTCTTCAGAATCAAACCTGTTTTTAGCATGTTTACTACTTTCAAACCCTAGATGGATGTTTGGAATTAGGAACCCCAACGAACGGAACTTAGAGTTCTGGGATAACTGACTCACTAAATGGAGAAATTTACATGTAATTAAGCCAAATAATTTTCCAAAACTGTTTTCAAGCACAAAAAACCTATAAGGCGTTTCTAAAACCGTTTTCCAGGTCTAACAGAGCAAGTCACCCGGACTTCTCGATTATCTCCTAAATATATGTTCCCACTTCCTAAAATCCCCATTCTATCTTATATGAGTCCTATATGTTTTTGGGATACATCTATACTAACCATTTGTTTTATAGCTTTTATTTTTCTTTATTTTTATTTTGGATGTATTTCATAGATTAATAATGTATTCTAGGCGATTGTACTTTTTAGATCCTCGTGTATCTAGGCGATTGTAATGGTGAGGATGAGAGCCTTTTTTCCTTTTTCTAGGTTGTAATAAGGCCTCTATTTCTTTTTGGTTTATTTTTGGATGTATGGTTTATAATTCCGTACTTTAATTTTTTGTACTTTATTCCTGTCATCTGAATGAGCATGGGCTAGTAGTAAAGGATTAAATTGGGTAGAGAAAAATAATAAATGAGTAAACTATTGTCATATGTACTTATAAATGAATACAAGCTTGAGTTTGAATGGGTAATTTGCTTGAACCCTAAATCTCTGGATTAGGTACAGTAGTCTATGCTTGGTAAGGAGCTGTACCGGAATTTCCCGGATGAGCTGATCAGGGTGGCGGCTCTCTCACTGATCTTGAAAGTTAAGTTTCGAGGTCTTTAAGTAATAAAATGGGAAAATGTTTTCTACAAAAGGATTTCCAAAAAGAATCAATGGTTTTCCTAAATAAGATCATCAAACCCCATTTTCAAAATCCAAACATTTCTACTTCTCTTTCCCAATTCGCTTCACTGTGTTTCGCTTAAAAGGTCGTCCGCTCACAGTGGCGACTCAGCTCGGGATAAAAGTTCTTAAAAAGTTTTTTGTAAAAACTTAAGGAACTTAGGCAACTACTAAAATATAACCTCGCTTGTAGTCATTTACTAGTTCATAATACCTTATTTTACTCACACTTGCATATCATGACATTTTCTCTTCTCAATCCCTTCAACACATGATTAACCCGGTTTATTTCCAAAGGTGACCTACCTCTTCTGCTAGGATTGGAGGCACCCAAGGGGGTAAACCACTCATAGCACCACATGAACCTTACATCGTGTTCTATGATGAGGAGTGTATTTTTGCTATGGGAACCTGTACGACCCTTGGTTTGACTCATACCTTCATGTAATGGCCTAATAACTTCCTTTTAGGGCTACCAAAACATAAATTTCCAAATTGGACATTGAGAGTACACCTTTGGTATCCCTGGTTGATGCCAAAGAGGCCCAATACCTAGGAAGAATACGAGACCAATCGAATGGAGGAATAAGGTCAGAAGGGTGAGCATGTTGTTGCGTGTGCTAACGTTTATTCCGTGGTTGTTTTACCTTCGACCTTTACATACAACATTGCGCACGCATAATCATACATGTGTCATTTTCTAACCACATTTTTATGCAACCATTTTGAAGCATCATCATACGTGTGGTATTATACTAAATATATTTTCGTGCAGCCATAACATCTTATTCATGTGTCATATACATTCTTTGTGTTCACATTTCATAAAGCATACACGACATCATCTTGTGTGTCATGCATCCTAACCACGTCTTTGTGTAGCCATTTACATCCTGTATGACATGGGCATTCATCTCATCTCATCCCATCTAAAAGGAAAGGATGTTCTAAGTATGCTCTTCACGACCATTCCATTTCATGTCATATGGGGTGTCCCCAAAAACTACCCGTATTCCGCCTGTGCACCGGATTGTACTTGGCCATTTCATTACACCATTTCACTCATTAGAGGACCACGATGGTCTTAGGTTTATACTCGCATGGCGGGTCATATGATATCATTTCATTCATGTCCATTCATCATTGGTGTCATGGCGATGCCAAAATCTTGCTTGTGTGTCGCGATCCACATTGGATTGTTCCATAACATTGATGATTCATCAGAGGTACTCCACGAGTGCCGAATTAGTACTTATATTAGGACATTTCATTCCTAAATCATGCAAGGTGTTCCACGAATGCTGAAATTCTGTCCCTGTTTTAAGTTACACGTGACTTGTTTGTGACATCACTTCATCCCATATGACCACTTCATATCATCTCATTGACCTACAAAGCATCAAATCTCTGTTCGTGTGTCGGCACACATGCGACCATTTCATGACATCTAATAAATGCCCTGAAGGCACCAAACCTCTGTTCGTGTGATGGCTTACACGCGACATTTTTGCATTGCCTTTTACATGGCATGGGGTACGCTTGGAACGTCCAAAATAAAAAGAAGGAAAATATAAAGGTCATTTTTATCATCATGCACATCCTTGAAACATCCTTCAATCATGAACACAAACATACCATACATGCCACCTAGTGTGTCGAGTCTAGGTTCAAAACGTCCATCCGAAATTCTAACCTCATGTTGAACATGCAGTTTGGAGTTGAACCTTGAAGCGGTTATTTCGTGTCGAGTCAGAGCCGAGTCAACCAGCTCAGTCAGTTGAATCAAAACCAGCCACCATGGAAGGGGTTAATTCGGGGTCAGATCTGGATCGGGAGGTCGAGGTTCAGTTGCCTTCTTTACTTGTTGAAAGTCAGACTTTGTTGGAAGAAGCAAACAGGACAGAAATGGCTGACGAAAACATTGGGAATACACCTTTTGACGTGGCAGCTTTCATGAGGAGTTTTCTGAGTTCTGATGAGTTTAAAGCCACCCTTAGGGAAAAAATGTAGGCTGTGATGAATGCTACCCCTATTCAGACTGTTCCACCGACTCAAACTTTGGTTGGAAGTGAAGGACAATAATTTGTCCAAGTAACAAATGGAGCTGGAGGAAGTGTTCCCGGTGGAAGTGGTGGAATTATCAACCATAGGGAGCTTGATCATTAGTCTGAAGGTGATGAAGCATTTGAGTAGGTGAGAGATGCCTCGATTGAGACTGTTGTAGAGAAGCATCTCAATCAGAAGTTGTCTGACATTGAAGCCATGCTGCCTAAGCTGAAAGAGATGGTGCACTATAACCCTGTTAAGTATGTCGACCCGGCTACTTTGATGGCTGATGGAGGAGAGCTGCTTTTGGCTGGTTTTCACATGCCCTATCTTCCTCCCTACACCGGAGAAGGCCCACCAGAAGCCTATCTGGATAGCTATGTGAGACTGATGACTAGCATAGGAATCGGGGAAAGGTCATCTCTTGAATCTGTTCCCGACTACTTTAAGGGATGCTACGGCAAAATGGTATATAAAGATGCCTTTGTACACCCATTCTAATTGGGAGGACCTGTCTGAAGCCTTTATGAAGCAATATGCTTATAATACCCAGATGGAAACTACTCTTGAAGATCTAGAGAGGATTCGCTAGAAACATAACGAATCCTTCTCTGCGTCTTACAAGAGGTGGATGGACATCCAGGTGCTGGTGGATGGGGCCCTGATGTTAGAGTCACATATTGTAAAGCTAGTTTATGGTAGTTTGCCTTTATATAAGGATAAGATGAAGCTTAAGAGGTTCCACTCTTTCAATGCAATGGTTGAATTTGCTAAGCGTATCGAGCAATACGAAGAGGAAGAGTAGAGGAGTAAATGGAGCACGGGTATCTATCGAAACAGCCGGGGGTATTTATAAGGTTACAAAGGCAGTAGTTCCACAACTACATCCCCCGAGTCTAGCTTGAGAAAAACACAAGTAAGGGAAGCAGATGTAGCCGCCGTGAACCAAGGAAGACAGATTCCTCAAAGGGTCACTAGTCCATGGGCTAAGTCAACAAGCTAGATTTTTTACTAGTCCATGGGCTAAGTCAACAAGCTGGATTTTTTGCTAAGTGTAGAAAGGCTGGGTTATTATAGAGCTTGAAGCCATTTTTGCCTCCAGTTGAGGCTGATAAAGACAACTTCTGTGCTTATCACATGATGATGGGTTACCGTACAAATGAGTGTGCCCAGTTGATTAGGGCCATCAAGCAGTTGGTTGCTGATGGTAAGATTATCGAGCTGACTTTGAAACCTAGCATTCAGAGTAATCCCTTGCCCAACCTCAGATGATTCGGGCGCATAAGCTATTGAGGACCATGATGCTGCAATAAAAGAAGACCCTCCGCTTGTGGAGAACGATAGTCATTTTGATGTTTTAGTTTTTTGTTTTTATCATTTATCATATGAACAATTCAACCTTTAAGGTGTTTAATTTAATAGAATTTGATTTCAAGTACTTATGTGATATTTTTCTGATGGAACCTTGCATGCATACAAACATTCATTTAATGTCTTTAACACACATGATGTACCAATGCACGAAATGAATCTAGGGATGGATGATGACCCAAAAAGGGTATCCGTTTGGAAAGACCTCACGCCTGATGAGAGAAAAGAAAATTACAATAGTACCACAAAAGCACATGGAAATCTTTGCCTGGCTGTACGGTGTCGTGCCGGGGTGACAAAGAAATTACTAAACACCAAGTTCCAAAGGATTCGAAGACAAAACAAGCCAAGCTAGAACTCCATAGACTTAAACCAGAAAAAGGAGGGTTGTCACAACATGGGGAATTGACAGTGTCAGTGAAGTAAGGCCACTGGCGACGAACGGACATCGCTCCATGGTCGCAACCGTCAACTACTTCTCAAAGTGGGTATAAACAGAGTCACATATTGAACGTTTCTGTGTGTGTGTGTTTTCTAGCTTATGCGAACTCGCTCTCAGCATCCTGAGCTTTTACCTTATAACCCTGAAATTGAACGTTTGTGTAGCAGGAACCGTAGAGTACGCCAAGAGCAACTCCGGCGAGAGCGGGAGGAGTTTGATAGAAGTGTGGGGTGGTTGATAAGGTCGGTTTTTGACCTTATCTTTTAGGCAATTTCATGGTTTGAACAGCAATTTTTAGAGTCTTTTGTGTGAATGTTTGTGAGGTTTTTGAGTATTTTGTGATTTTTATGTTTTGGATAGATTTTTATAACTTTTAGTATTTTTCGTGTTTTCTAGGGTTGTTTTTGTAATTTTTGTTAATTTGTCGTTTTTATGGTCCGTGGCGTTGGTGCGGTTATGTTTCTTTGTGCTTGTTTTGGACAGGTATTATGACCCGGACCGGAAGTTGGAGCATCGGCGGCGAGGAAGAGTTCGAAGTGCTGAAAATCAGGGTGGCACGGCGTGCCACAATTAGGGCACGGCGTGCCAATCCGGCGTACCAACAGAAGCAATCCAGTGGAGTGGCATGAAAACGTGCCACTCAGACCAGCGTGGCATGCCAGCCCCAAAAACCACACGGCACGGCATGCCACCTCCAGCAGCACGGCGTGCCGCCTTCAATTCTGCACAGCACGGCGTGCCGAGCCCCGAAATCCTGCTGTTGCCCTACTTTCATCTCTTCTTTTTCCTGGTTTTAACCTAGCCGTATAAATAGGTTATTTTCTATGTTTGAAAGGATCTTTTTCCAGACTTTTAGAGTGAGAGCAAAAACTTGTAGTGAGGTTTTGAGCTTGAACTATTTGATTTCTTTGAGTTTTGAACCATCGATTGGTTGTAGCTTTACATAGAATCTTCCCCTTTTGCGACGTTTTTAGTTCCGGCTTGAGTTCGTCTATAGAGGTACACCCCAAGCATCTTCACACCATCGGAATCCAGTTAATCGGACCAAAAGGGCATAAGTTTTTCTTCTTCTCTTTTGTAATTTGATTAAGTTAGTTTTGATTCCGCAAATCGATTGTGTTTGGTTGTAAACACTGAATTCGTTTCATCTTTCTTAATTAATACAATTGATTGCAAGTTAATTTCAATTTTTATTCCTTTTCTTTATGCAATTCCTTTAATGATAATCTAGTCTCATAAGATCTTTATTTATTAAGTTCATATTTGTGGCATTACCTAGATTGACACCTAGGAAACCATTAGTATTGACGACACTGTGGAACTTACGTGCCCCTATTTTCTGAGCTTTAGAATTAGACCACCTCTAAACAAGGGAAACCGGCTAAGGACCTAAAAGATCTAGATACGCTAGGTTGTATTATCGAAAGAACATAATTAAGGGTTAATTGTTGAGTTAAATTCATCGTTTGTAGTTAATTGATAAAGCCATCCCCATTAGCATTCATAGGTCAGTAAACCGCCAATTGATAACACAAAATTCAAGTGCAAAGTAAGCTGGAATAGATCAACTAGGAGTAGGATAATTTAGTTGTTAATATAATCAACCCAAAACTACGTTCCGCCTAGGACACGCAAGGAACCCGAGTAGTTTAGTGTTTGCAGAATATTTTTCTCTGTGGGATCGATACCTGGACAAACCAGAATTATTACTTGTCAATGATAGGTACACTGCCTTAGTTGTGCATTTCTAATTTAGTTTTACTACTATGCCTAGAACCCATCAAGTTTTTGGTGCCGTTGCCGGGGAAATTTATTTTTCTGCATCATTGAGCCAAAGGTCTATTTGCTGATCTAGGCACTATTTCTGTGCATATAGTTAAATAATTTTTCTTTTCTGTGAATATTTGTTGCAATTTAGTGTTCTTTATTTTATGTGTGTGTATTTCTGGCTTATGCGAACTCGCTCTCAGCATCCTGAGCTTTTACCTTATAACCCTGAAATTGAACGTTTGTGTAGCAGGAACCGTAGAGTACGCCAAGAGCAGATTGTCCAAATGGAACATCAGCAACATGAGGATGAGGAGAGATAACTCCGGGAAAGAGTTGAGCAAGAGCAACTCCGGCGAGAGCGGGAGGAGTTTGATAGAAGAAGGGGTGGTGATAGAGACAACATGGTCATGATTGACCTAATGGCTCCACATCGGCCCCGAAACAGATCCGGAGTGGTTATTCCAGCCATTACTGCCAATCACTTCGAGTTGAAGTCCAGCATGATCAATTTGATCCAAGGGAACGGATTATTCAGTGGTGGAATAAGTGACAATCCCAATGATCACTTAGATCGGTTCCTCATGGTGGCCGATACGGTCCGAATTGGTGGGGTGCCCCAAGATGCTGTGCGGTTGAAGCTGTTACCCTTTTCATTATGCGGGGGAGCAATGGAATGGTACAAATCTTTGAGGCCCGGATCAGTGACTTCATGGGACCAACTGGAAGAACAGTTCTTAGCATACTACTTCCCACCATCAAAGATGGTTCAGCTAAGGAACGAGATCATAGGATTTCGGTAATTTGGGACGGAGACTCTTAATGAAGCATGGCAGAGATTTCAACGGTTATTGCGGAACTGCCCCCACCATGACATGCCACGTTTCACTCAGGTAAGCACGTTTTATCATGGTTTGACACCAGCTAACCGTGCCATTATTGATTCTTCTACAGGTGGGGACATTTTTAAGAAGACTGCTACACAAGCCGAGGAGTTGTTCGCAGAGCTGGCTAGAAAGAGTACTTTGTGGTAGTCGGACATGCCAACAAGGAATGAGGTTCGAGCTGCAGATTTGGGACGCCAAGATGCAGCCATGGACCATGTGAACAAGAAGCTGGACCTGTTGATGTCCCGCCTGAATTTAAATGGGCCACAATACTAGCCGGTCTTGTGTGTATCATATGGAGCGGAGCATCCCGGGCAAGACTGTTCAATGGGCGACCCATTCGCCCAACCGTCCGAAAACGTAAGTTTTGTGGGAGGAAACCAAAGGTATAATAATTCTAACTCTTACCCACAAAATTTCAATAACAATAATAATTATGGAAGAAGGTATCAACACCCGAACATGTCCTATAGTAACAACCAAAATGTGTTGAGACCTCCTTCCGGATTCCATTATGAGCACCGTGAGCAGGGGTTAGGTAAGGCCCCATTTATTCCTAATGATGAATCCTCGCAGCAACCACAATAGTCTAAGCAAGATGAGATGGTTTTGTCTTTATTAAAAGACATCTCGTCTCGGCTTGCTGATAATGAAGCATACTATAGGGATTTGGGTAAGCAGGTGGCTCAATTGAGTAGGGAGAGGCAGGAAAGACCTCAAGGAGCACTTCCGAGTAGAACTGAACAAAACCCTAAGGGTAATCAACAGGAGACAGCTCAAGCTATAACCCTACGAAGTGGTAGGCAAGTGGAGGACCGGGTGCAAAACGCTGATATTCCATCCCAACCTACCGAGGTAAGTGAAGAGTCGGGAGAGGTAAGCAACCCCGACTCGATTTCTGAACCCGAACCTAGCATAAATGAAAAAGGGAAAATTCCTGACCGAGTGAGAGCCTATGTGCCTAAACTTCCTTATCCTCAAAGGGAGAAGAAAGATAAACTGGAGTAGAAATATTCCAAATTCCTGGAAATTTTCAAGAAGTTAGAATTTAATATGCCATTGATTGAGGCTCTCCAAGAGATGCCCTCTTATGCTAAATTTTTTAAAGAACTTCTTGCAGGGAAAAGAAAGCTAGGCGAGGACGAAGTGGTGGCTTTGACAGAGGAATGTTCAGCGATTATCACTAACAAACTCCCACCTAAGCTCAAAGATAGGGGCAGTTTTACTATTCCATGCCGGATAGGAAACTTGGAGATTGCCAATGCCCTATGTGACTTAGGTGCGAATATAAATTTGATGCCTCTATCGTTTTTCAGGAGACTCAGATTGGGAAACCCAAAGCCAACCAATATGACCCTCCAATTGGCGGATAGATCCCTCACGAGACCAAAGGGGGTGGTCGAGGATGTGTTAGTAAAGGTGCACAAGTTTATCTTCCCCGCGGACTTTGTGGTAATGGATATGGAGGAAGATAGCTCGGTACCCCTTCTACTTGGAAGACCTTTTCTCTCAACCGGTAGGACTTTGATAGATGTCCAGGAAGGTAAGATTATTCTTAGGTTGCACAATGAGGAGGTAAGTTTCAATGTCTATAATTCAATGAAATATCCATTAGATGTTGAAAATTGTAACTTTGTGGACTCCTTTTGTCCTATTGATGCTTGTGTGGTTGAGAGTTTGTGCAGTGAATTAGAATGCATCATAGGAGAAGGTCTAAGTGAAAGTGAGGCAAATGAAGTGTTAAGTGAGGAATGCTCATGGGTGAAGGGACGGTTTGATAAGCTGGAGCGTGAAGTCAAACCGGCACCTAAATCCTCATTGGAGGAACCTCCATCATTGGAGCTCAAAACCCTTCCCCCTAACCTTAAATATGTTTTCCTGCATCCTCCAAAGGACTTACCCGTTGTAATCTCTTCTTTGTTAACAGGAGAGGAGGAGGACAAGCTGCTAGAGGTGCTAAGGAAGCACAAAGGAGCATTCGGGTGGACAATCCATGACATCAAGGGAATAAGTCCGATGATTTGCACGCATAGAATTTTCTTGGAAGATGAGGTAAAACCGTGTGCACAGCCTCAGCGTCGGTTGAACCCAAACATGAAGGAAGTGGTAAGAACCAAGGTGATAAAACTCCTCGATGCAGGTATTATCTTTCCTATTTCTGATAGTCAGTGGGTGAGTCCGGTCCAATGTGTGCCTAAAAAGGGAGGCACGATGGTAGTGCAAAATAATAAAGGGGAACTAATCCCTACTAGAGTTGTCATAGGTTGGCGTATGTGTATTGATTATAGGAAATTGAATGACGCCACCCGGAAAGATCATTTTCCATTACCGTTTATTGATCAAATGTTAGAAAGGATGGCCGGGCACGAATATTTTTGTACATTAGATGGGCTATCCGGGTATATGCAAATTCCAGTGGACCCTCTGGATCAAGAGAAAACCACATTTACTTGTCCATACGGGACATTTGCATATAGGCGGATGCCTTTTGGGTTGTGTAATGCCCCGGCCACCTTTCAAAGATGCATGCTAGCCATTTTTGCTGATATGATTGAGGATTTTATGGAAGTCTTTATGGATGATTTTTCTGTTGTTGGTCATACGTTTGAGTCATGCTTGGGGAACTTAGACCAGGTGCTTCAGAGATGTGAAGACACCAATTTGGCACTTAGTTGGGAGAAGTGTCAATTCATGGTCCGGAATTGCATTGTTTTAGGGCATAAGGTGTCGGGGAGGTCGACCCGGCCAAGATCGAGGTGATTGAGAAACTGCCTCCCCCAAGTTCGGTTAAGTTAGTTAGGAGTTTCTTGGGACATGTGGGCTTTTACAGGCGTTTTGTGAAAAATTTTTCTAAGATTGCTAAGCCGTTGACTGAGTTACTCTTAAAGGATGCCCCATTTAATTTCAATGATGAATGTATGTATGCTTTTAATTTGCTTAAGCAGAAATTGATTGAGGCACCGGTCATGGTGAGTCCGAATTGGGAAACCCCTTTTGAACTTATGTGCGATGCAAGTGACATAGCTGTTGGGGCATGTTTAGGTCAGAGGGTGGACAAAATTTTTCACCCAATTTATTATGCTAGTAAGACATTAAACGGTGCTCAAATGAATTATACGGTGACTGAGAAAGAATTACTAGCCGTTGTGTTTGCTTTTGATAAGTTCAGGTCTTACTTGGTCTTATCAAAAGTCATTATGTATACTGACCATGCTGCTCTTAAGTATTTGTTGGCTAAACAGGATGCAAAGCCCAGGTTGATTCGATGGATTCTACTCCTCCAGGAGTTTAATGTGGAGATTAAGGATAAGAAGGGAGTAGAGAACGTAGTGGCCGACCATTTGTCAAGACTACCAAGTGAAGGATCCGTATCCTCGCTGGAAGCGAACATTCGTGACACATTCCCCGATGAACAGTTGTGTGGGGTAATGTCTATACCATGGTTTGCGGACATCGCAAACTTCAAAGTCGGTAACATTCTTCCACCTAACCTCTCACATGCACAGAGACGTAAATTCTTTCATGATGCTAAGGATTATTTTTGGGATGACCCTTATCTTTTTAGATTATGTGTTGATAATGTGATTAGGCGGTGTGTTACTTATGAGGAGGTTCCCTCCATTATTGAGATGTGTCATGATAGAGAAGCAGGTGGCCATTTTGGACCTGATAGAACTGTAGGAAAAATTTTATCTAGTGGGTTTTATTGGCCAACTATGAAACAGGATGTTATTAGTTATATTCGAGCCTGTGATGCGTGTCAGAGGACGGCAAATATCTCCCAAAAGAATGAAATGCTCCAACAGGGTATCTTAGTGTGTGAACTTTTTGATGTTTGGGGCATAGATTTCATGGGACCCTTCCCAATATCTCACAACAACCAATACATTCTTGTGGCGGTTGAATATGTGTCTAAGTGGGTAGAAGCTGTTGCTTTACCAACCAACGATGCAAGGGTAGTTGTCAGGTTTCTAAAGAAAAACATTCTTACTAGGTTTGGAACCCCAAGAGCTATCATCAGTGATGGGGGTTCCCATTTTTGTAATAGGCAATTTGACAATCTTTTGCACAAGTATGGGGTTAAGCATAAGGTAGCGACTTCTTACCATCCTCAGACTAGTGGGCAAGTTGAGTTTTCGAATAGGGAACTAAAACGCATCTTAGAAAAAACAGTAAGTGCATCTAGGAAAGATTGGAGTTTAAGGTTAGACGATGCACTTTGGGCATATAGGACTGCTTTTAAGACACCTATAGGGATGTCCCTTTACCGTTTAGTCTTCGGTAAATCCTGTCATCTACCTGTAGAACTAGAGCACAAGGCATATTGGGCTTTAAAATTTCTTAACTTTGATATGCAAGCTGCAGGTGAGCTTCGATTAAGGCAACTTATGGAGCTAGATGAGCTTCGGTTGAGTTCGTATGAGAATCCCAAGATCTACAAGGAGAGGACCAAGAAATGGCATGACCAGCGTGTAACAAAGAAAGGTTTCAACCAAGGTGAGTTGGTGCTCTTGTATAACTCCCGGTTGAAACTCTTTCTGGGCAAACTAAGAAGTCGATGGACAGGGCCGTTTACCGTGCATAAGGTTTACCCCTCCGGGATGGTGGAAATTGAAACCCCGGAGGGAATTCAACAAGTAAATGGGCATCGATTGAAACCCTACGTTAGCGAAGGAATGAAGGAGGAGAAGCAAGTCTTACTCCTTCGTGATGTGTAATGTTAAAATGTGGACGTAGAAGTAGAGCTATTCTGACTATAAACATAGCAATGAGGTACGTGTGCCTCCCTTGTACATTAATTTTTTGTGTTAATTCGCTTTTGTGTGTTTTTGTGTGTAGGATTAGGTACTTAAGCAAGTTAATCAAAAATCGTGATCAAAATGTGGAAAAAAAGCAAAGGTTGGCAGAATTCAAGATGGCACGCCGTGTCACAAGCAGCACGCTGTGCCAAGGTGAAATTAGATGTAGCACGTGGCGTGCCATGGTGGCACGAAATCGTGCCAGGCCGCTGCTCTGGAAGAGGTTTGTGAATAAGCAATTTAGCACGCCATGCCACATTCAGCACGTCGTGCCAAGGTGATGATCTGCAAAGCAGCACGCCGTGCCAATTCAGCACGCCCACGTGCCGTCGTTCTGTTCCGCAAAAGGGTTGTGCAGACAAGGAGCACGCCGTGCCAATTACAGGTCCGCAGGGAGGCACGTCATGCCAATACGGCACGCCAATATGCTGTCGCGCTGTTTCTAAAGTGAGTTGTGGAAGAGAGAACAACACGCCGTGTCAAAACTGCAGCACGCCGTGCCACATATTCAAATTTCAAGGCAGCACGCCGTGCCGAGCCAGCACACCGGCGTGCCCTCATGCTATTTCTAGGTAAGTGCTTTTTGCCCTACTCAGCACGCCGTCCTGATTGTTTGGCACGGCGTGCCGAGCGTTTAAATTTTGAAATCCTAGGTTTAAACCGCCGCCTATTTAATGCCTTTTCTCCTTCTTCCCCCTTATAACCGCCCATTCTTCTTCTTCTTCTTCTTCCTCTTTCTCACTTTCTCTCACCTTCTCACTTTCTCTCTCCCTCTTTACTTTCTCTCTCTAGAACCACTTCTCCCTTTCCCATTGTCCTTCTCTATTCTTCTTCTTCTTTCTTCCTTTCTTCCCTTCTCCCTACCCACTCTTATTTTCCCTTCCTTCTTCATCTTCTCCTTCTCACCTTCTCTTCCAATCTGATTTTGCCCTAGGGTTTTCTTTTGCTTCAATTTCCTTGAAACCAGGTATGAATTCATGCTTTGTTCTTACTTTATTTTTTTTAGTGTTTGTTCTTTTTTTTTTTTTATTTTGGTTTTGATTGATTAACTGCTTAATAGGGTGTGGTTTTGCATTCTTTTTCTTTTTCGTGGTTTGTAATTTTGACAGTAGATGTTCTTTGGATTTGGGTTCTTTTGTTTTTGATTTTTGTTTTATTTTTATGATTGTGCAATTATAGGATGAAGAAGAAGACCGTCGCCGATCGGAGATACGGTTCGTCTTGCCGGCCCATGGAACCATCACCGGAACCGGTGCCACGTGACGAATTGCCCACCGAACAATTGATGGCACCGTTGAAAAACCTCTCAAGGAAGTACAAATGTCCCTTTCCTTTACTTTCGGATGATGAAGGTAAAAAGTACAAAACCCTATTTCCTTTAGAGAGCACCCCCTTTCGCACTTTCGATTGGGAATTTCTTTTTGTACAAGATAGGTCGGAGGCGGTCAAAGCTAAATTGACTAGCCTAGGGTCGTATGACTTTGTGAAGTCTAATCCACTCGCCTTTAGGGAGTTGAACCTCCAATTCTACTCCACCTTGAGCTTTAAAACAAACCCGGATACGGGCCTTAGGAGCATGACATTCTGCCTCTTTGGTACTGAACAGTCTTTGGATATTGATGGCCTTAGGGCCTGTATAGGTATTGAGGGGAATGGTTATAAATGGCCCGAGAATATGGATGCCAAGAAATTTTGGCGCTTGATAGGGAAAGGGGTATACCAACCTCAGTTTTCCAAAACTTCCCAAATCCATGACCCTGTTTTGCAATTAGTTCACAAATTTGTTTGTTTTAATTTTTCGGGAAAAACTGAGAGCAACCGGGTAATGCATTTGAACTTCTAATCCTGTGGCATGTGCATAGTGAGATTAAGGTGCATATGGGCTTCTTTGTCATGGAGGCCTTATAGAACCACCACAACCGAGCTAAGTCTGAACTAGGGTTAGGACATATTGTAACTTGTATTGCATGCTTCTTTCATAGTAATACTTGTTATAGGAACCTCGATAGCATCCTTCCCAAGAAGCTGTCAAGGGGAATCTTGTCCTGCTCCCATGTTGTGACAGCTGTAGGTACTTCAAGTGCGGGAGGCTCGAGTAGGGGAAAGGCTCCTATGGAAGTAGACGAGGAGGAAGAGAGTGAGGAAGCTAAGGATAGCGAGGGAGATGCGGGGAATGTTTCAGTGGGCGTAGATTTTATGGGGCGGATCGAAGGACGGTTGGACGGAATAATTGAACAATTGGAAGGCTTAACCGTCCATCAGGTTCTGCTTGAGCAGCGGATGAACGTGCGCCTTGATAGGCAAGCAGCTCAGCTCGCCAACGTCGAGGCATTCGCCTCTCGCTTCTGTGCAGCCCAAGGGTGGCCGTACCCACTGCCACCACCACCAGCCCCTGATATGTGAGGTAACCCTTTTCCTTTCCCATTTAGTTTGCTTCTTCTTCCATTGCACTTTTGGAAGTAAGTGCCATCTAGGTGTGGGGTGGGTAAAGGGATTTCTCCCTTTCTTTTTCTTCTTCTTATATTGCACTTTTTGATTGTTTGTTTCGCATGTTTGTTGGTGTTTGTTGGTGTTTTTGCATGATTGGATGTTTTGCGTTGGTTTTTGGTTAGATTTAGGCTTTACTTTTCAATGCATGTGGAGTTGTTTTTGGTTGCTTTTGGTTTGATAGTGTTTTTAGGTTGTTCATGTGTCAATTGCCGTTTGAATAACATTGCTTAATCCACCCTCGAACCTAAGTCTCTGTGCTTAGATTGGTAGCAATTGGCTAGGGATATTAGGAGTAGTTTGCAAGTCATTAGCTTGTTTGTGCGTGATTTGTGATTCTTGATGGTAACCATTGGTTAGATTTGTCATTAAGGTTGCATTAGGGAATTAATCCTCTACCCCTACTTGCATGATTGAGCTAGGATTGCGCCTTGGAACATTGGTTGAGTCACACGACCTAGCATACAACCCCTAATACACTTGTGAGAATTTGAGCCTTTAGAACCATTTCACATCGGTTATATTTCTTTGTGAGGGTAAAAACAATCGTGGCACACTAGATCGTAGAACCCGGTGTTGTTTTGCACTTGGCATCGAGAGCTTAATATGTGGAGACCCTTAGGATTAACCCCTTGACGTAAATGAGCCTAACCCTAACTACTAATTCATCCCTTAGATCACCCAAAGCCACTAAATTAACCTTTTTGACTTAAAAAACCTTCACCAAGCCAACTCTATCATCCTAACTTTTTACCATTCACTTTGATTTTCCTTTCTCACCCTCCTCTCCTAATTCAAGTAATTGGCTAAGTTGTTCATTCATTTTGGGGTCAATCACCATGTTCATTTCAACTCTTTCATATCTAGTCCTATGGAAAAATTGTGTTAAAAAAAAAATCCAAATAGAGTCAATGTGTTTGTTCGGTTTCTTTTCGTAAAATTCGGAGTTGTGAACGCCTGTCTTGTTTGTCCGGTTTGCGTCTTTAAGCCGGTATTTGTGTTCCATGTTTCAGTTCATTTGTTGAATAAAGGATTAGGGCGATCATCTAATTGCCTTGACCCATGTCTTGTAATTTTTGTTCTCTTTTTCCCATTAAGTTGTGTTTTGGCCATTGGGTGTGGATAAGGCCTTCTTTTTGTCAAGTTAATTTTCAAAAAAAATATATATATATATATATATATATATATATATATATATATTTAGCAAAGCAAACACTCTTAGGACTAGTTTTGAGCCGAATGTTGCATGACCCGTCTTTAGTTCTTAGTCAATTTGTATATTTTACTTGATTCGTAGGAGTTGTATACCTAAAATTTCCCCTTATCAAACCTACCCTAAGCCGTAACATTACAAGCCCCAGGTTCTCTGATTTTGCTCCTTGACCAATGATTTCACTGGGATTGCCATTAGTTCGCTATGTGATGTGTGCCATTGTTTGTTTTTTGTGTGCTCGTCCGCCTTACCTTGAACTTGAGCGTTGGAGTGACAACTTGTGAGGTGCTTTGTGGTCGTATAAACTCTGTTTGTTCCTCGCCCTTTGACTAGCTAAATTGTGTTGGGTTTGGATATTGAGTGGTTTTGAACTTGGTGCGCCTAGTGTCATTTCGAAGGTGATGCTTTACTTTCTTGAGTTCATGAATTTCGTACGGTTAAACCCTTAGTTGGATTTGCAAGTAAAAGCGAGCAAGTTTACTCCTTTGTCTTTAGTTGATTTGCTTGAGGACAAGCAAGACTTTAAGTGTGGAGTGGTTGATAAGGTCGGTTTTTGACCTTATCTTTTAGGCAATTTCGTGGTTTGAACGGCAATTTTTAGAGTCTTTTGTGTGAATGTTTGTGTGGTTTTTGAGTATTTTGTGATTTTTATGTTTTGGATAGATTTTTATAACTTTTAGTATTTTTCTTGTTTTCTAGGGTTGTTTTTGTAATTTTTGTTAATTTGTCGTTTTTATGGTCCGTGGCGTTGGTGCGGTTATGTTTCTTTGTGCTTGTTTTGGATAGGTATTATGACCCGGACCGGAAGTTGGAGCATCGGCGGCGAGGAAGAGTTCGAAGTGCTGAAAATCAAGGTGGCACGGCGTGCCACAATTAGGGCACGGCGTGCCAATCCGGCTTGCCAACAGAAGCAATCCAGTGGAGTGGCACGAAAATGTGCCACTCAGACCAACGTGGCGTGCCATCCCCAAAACCACACGGCACGGCATGCCACCTCCAGCAGCACGGCGTGCCGGCTTCAATTCTGCACAGCACGGCGTGCCACTTCCACCAACACGGCGTGCCGAGCCCCGAAATCCTGCTGTTGCCCTACTTTCATCTCTTCTTTTTCCTGGTTTTAACCTAGCCATATAAATAGGTTATTTTCTATGTTTGAAAGGATCTTTTTCCAGACTTTTAGAGTGAGAGCAAAAACTTGTAGTGAGGTTTTGAGCTTGAACTATTTGATTTCTTTGAGTTTTGAACCATCGATTGGTTGTAGCTTTACATAGAATCTTCCCCTTTTGCGACGTTTTTAGTTCCGGCTTGAGTTCGTCTATAGAGGTACACCCCAAGCATCTTCACACCGTCGGAATCCAGTTAATCGGACCAAAAGGGCATAAGTTTTTCTTCTTCTCTTTTGTAATTTGATTAAGTTAGTTTTGATTCCGCAAATCGATTGTGTTTGGTTGTAAACACTGAATTCGTTTCATCTTTCTTAATTAATACAATTGATTGCAAGTTAATTTCAATTTTTATTCCTTTTCTTTATGCAATTCCTTTAATGATAATCTAGTCTCATAAGATCTTTATTTATTAAGTTCATATTTGTGGCGTTACCTAGATTGACACCTAGGAAACCATTAGTATTGACGACACTGTGGAACTTACGTGCCCCTATTTTTTGAGCTTTAGAATTAGACCGCCTCTAAACAAGGGAAACCGGCTAAGGACCTAAAAGATCTAGATGCGCTAGGTTGTATTATCGAAAGAACATAATTAAGGGTTAATTGTTGAGTTAAATTCATCTTTTGTAGTTAATTGATAAAGCCATCCCCATTAGCATTCATAGGTCAGTAAACCGCCAATTGATAACACAAAATTCAAGTGCAAAGTAAGCTGGAATAGATCAACTAGGAGTAGGATAATTTAGTTGTTAATATAATCAACCCAAAACTACGTTCCGCCTAGGACACGTAAGGAACCCGAGTAGTTTAGTGTTTGCAGAATATTTTTCTCTGTGGGATCGATACCTGGACCAACCAGAATTATTACTTGTTAACGATAGGTACACTGCCTTAGTTGTGCATTTCTAGGTTAGTTTTACTACTACGCCTAGAACCCATCAGAATGTCACGGCCTAAACAAAAAAAAAAGGTTACCATGTTATGATCGATGATGGAGTACAATTCCAAGGGGCAATAACATAGTGTTCCAGAATAAAGGGTTGAGCATCATAGATCATCTCCACATCTCCCATATAAGCCAACGGGGCAATAGAAGCATCCAATAAATCCATTAAAGGGATTCCATCAAAAGTGATAGTTACCTACAGGACACAAAACTAGCATCAGAGGATGTACTGGAGAAACGCCATACTTGTTAGCCTATAGGATGGACGCGGTTCTACCAGGGGAGATAGAGACCAAGTCGTCAACCCCATCAGCCAAGAAAAACTCAGGCGATACTATGTCAAAAAGGAAAAAAAAAAGAGTATGATGGGTCGAAAACCGAAAAGGCGATCGATGCAAAAGCAAGGATAGTCCGATCAGGTCGAAAATAGAAAAGGTGATCCATGCAAAAATTAGGACAGAGAGGCGAGGACTATCAGCTGGAAAATCTGCAAAGACCAGTCGATGGCAGTCGTGGATTCGGTCGAGATGGATTCCATTACTGATTCTGTTCTTAACTTCATTTCATCTTTTGATGTGCATTGTGATAAAACATTATTAATGAATGAATGAATGAACGCTTTGCTCTATTCACTTAAATGGCCCAAGTCTGCTTGAAATTGAATTCGCATCATGCATATATGGCTGTAGACACTTTCGGTTTGCATGCATCACACTAATATCTATATATATATAATAAAAAAAGGGGGGAAGAAGAAGTCCGATAAATCGAAAACCCGAAAGGGCGGTCTATGCAAAAATTAGGACACAAAATAAAGTCTGTTGAATTGAAAACCCAAAAGGGCAATTCACATAAAAGTAAAGACAGTCCGATAGGTTAAAAATCCGAAAGGGCGACCTATGCAAAATTAAAAAAAAAACAAGTCATACAGTAGCATCAAGCTCAGATAACCCTAATCCTCTAAAGATTGAGGTACCTCAAAGTCAGCACCTCATGTCCACGTCTCGTGGGGCAAGGAATCAGGTAAATTAGCCAAACTCTGTAGCGAGCATCTGTCTCCACAGGCGCAGTACTATCACATCTTAGAATCTTGACGTGAATAAGACGAATCCCCTAATGTTGCATGTGTCGAGGCCACTGTGGTGTAAACGCTCTGCACTCGGTGGTGCACAAAGATCGAAGGACCCCCTACAGCTGACCATACTGTCTGCACAGTCGAGTGGGAAAGTAGGAAGTCACGTGGGTCAATCCAAGCAGCTGGACACGTCTAGCGCAGGTCTCAGTTGTCACATCAGAAATATCCCGCCAGGGGTAGACCCATCAGATAGAGATGTCAGTCCGGCTCCTTAGCCAATCAAACTAATTCGGTGTGGCTCTAAGTTGTAAATCATCCAAGCCATCAAGTACATCACAAAGCAAGACCCATGCAAGGGCCAAAATGTACAAAAGTCAAAGAAATTAAACCACAAATGGGTCAATACATCACAAGCGGAAAAACGGAGAAACAGGCCTAAAGAGGTGCAAATTCGGCATGAGAATCATCACCTCCGTCATCTCTTAGCTCTTCGGTCGGGTTCTTGCTCACATGCTTGCCCGCAATCCCCATCTGGGCCTCCAAATCATCCACCCAATCTCCAAAGGTCTGACTCATGATCTCTAGCTTGGTGACTCATTGATGAAACTGGTTAACCTCCGCCCTCAAGCGAGTGGACTCTTGGCGCTCAATCCCAATCATCGTCTGCACCAAGCAAAGCATAAAAAACACCATAATCAAATGCATATGCATCAAAGACATACACACATACTTACATTCAAAACATACATACACACACACATACCTACATCAAAGATCAACCCAAGTACAGTTACTCGCTATAATCATCGGGTTGTCTTGAATCATGAGCACTCCAAAAGTGGAAATAACCTGACACTGAGGCATCCTCTAATCCTCAAAGTAGATTTTTCTCAATTTTTAGAATTCATATTTATGCCAATATAATCCTAAGAAGGTTATTCCTTGCCTTTTGCAGGTATCAAAGGGCAAGATATTCAGTCCATATTCATTCTTGATCGAAGGGGTGAAAATTTTTTTTTCCAAAATTATAGATCAAGGAACGAATACATGCCCGAAACAACTTCAAAACATTAAAAGAGATAATCAAGGTTCTCAAATCACCAAAGCATCTTTCCCCAGCCACACAAGCTTAATGGGAAACACTATTATCCTTTCCTTCTATGACACAGGCCCCACTAGAAGTGAAATGACCAAAATACCTTTCTATTAGTAACCAAACTACCAGATGGCTAAAACACCTTTTCTTTAGTGACACAAGCTTCATAGGAAACCAAATCATCGAAATATTTCTTCCCCTAGTGACATAGGCTCCAATAGAGGATAAATGACCAAAATACCCTTCCTCCAAAGGACAACTAATTTCCAAGCTACAAAATTATCGAAATACCCTTCACTTTCACAAACATCAATTCACAAGGAGAATTCAATCCTGGCAGAGTCCTCTGCTTCACGATGGAGTTAAAGCACGTCCCTGGAAAACATCGAATCAATCTAGGCAAAGTCCTCTGCTTCGCAATGGAGTCAGAGCATGTCCCTGGAGCACCAATCCAATATGGGCAAAGTCCTTTGCTTCACAATGGAGTTGAAGCATGTCCCTAGAGCACTAATCCAATCTGGGCAAAGTCCTCTGCTCTGTAATATAGTAGAAGCATCTCCTTGGAGAACCAATCCAATCCGAGCAAAGTCTTCTACTTCGCAATGGAGTCAAAGCACGTCCCTAGAGCACCAATCCAATCTAGGCAAAGTTCTCTGCTCCGTAATAGAGTTGAAGCACATCCCTGGAGCACCAATCTAACCTAGGCAAAGTCCTCTACTTTTGCAATAAAGTCGAAGCACGTCCCTAAAGAACCCAATCCAAGCAAAGTCCTCTGCTTCTCAATGGAGTCAAAGCACATCCCTGGATAACCAATCCAATCCGGGCAAAGTCCTCTACTTTGCAATGGAGTCGAAGCACATCCCTAGAGCATTAAACTAATCCAGGCAAAGTCCTCTACTTCGCAATGGAGTCAAAGTATGTCCCTGGAGCATCAATCTGATCTAGGCAAAGTCCTCTGCTTCGCAATGGAGTCAAAGTACGTCCTTGGAGAATGTCGAATCAATTTGGGCAATGTCCTATGCTTTGCAATGGAGTCGAAGTAAGTCCCTAAAAAACCAATTCAACTTAGGCAAGACCGCTGTTTCGCGAATCAACCGAGATGAGTCCCTTTGAAAATCATAGTAAGTCAACAAAAGGAGAACCCCCTAGGAATGTCCTCTTTTCCTTCTCACTGTGATCCCTATCATAAGACCAAACTCCAATCGGGCACAAGCACCCGTCTAAGTCGACTTTGGTCACCGAGGGGTAGGCTGTGAGAACGGGTTTTTTCCCGACCACTATGATGAAAACCTGTTGTTACTTGTTAAACAGATGAACATGAGTCAGATTTGAGAATGAGTGGAATAATGCACAAAATGTTCTCAAATGGCCCAAAATTCAGAAGAGTCCTCGATTCAAAACCCCGAGAAGAGTCCGTCGAGAGGTTAGGAAACTTAGGTGCACGTGCAGGCTCGGTCTAAAGTCACACGACTATACTTTATAGTCGCACAACTGTAACAACCACAGACGCATGACTATAATGCTACAGTCGCATGACTATAGTTAGAGTCGTACCACTCTAGTTTTGACTTAGCAGATTCTTAAATAGGATAGAATTCTATTTTGGCTTAGATTTTAGGCATGATTTATGGGAATTAGGGCCATAAAAATATAACAAAAGAGGCACAAAACAAAAGAAAAAGGAGGAAATCAATTCTGAAAAAAAGGGAGAGCATTTTAGTGAGAGAAAGAGAGTTTTAGAAAGAGAAAGTGAGAGAAAATTAAGGGAAAACTAAGAATAAACCAAAAACACAAAGAGAATACAGGAGAAACACATAGTGTGAGGATTCTCATTCTGACATCATTCAATCAAAACCATTCTTGGGTTCGTTCAGATCAATTCAGGATGCGTGTTCGAGAATTTCGGGTCGTTTGGGGATTCTAGGTGGATTGCGACATCCATATCTGACTCTGGTCATCAAGCATACTAGAACACAAAAGAGGTAAACTCTGAGAGGCCTTAAAACTCATTTCATGTTTATTTATGATTGATTCTGTGTTTAAAAATATTTATTCGAAAAACTGACTATGCAACTATAGCCGAACGACTGTAGTTGCCTGGAACACAGCTGTGCGACTGTATATTATAGTTGCACGACTGTATTCTTCTAGGTAGAAGCCTGAAAAGCCCAAATTCGACCAAATACACCCAATTTTCCTATTTTAAATGACTTTTCATGATTCAATTTGGTCAAATCATATCTATACACTATAAAAGTGTGGTTCTAGGATTTCTAATGATACGGATGTAAGATTTAGGGTTTTGTTGTTTCAATTCTTAGAATTCGTGGTTGTTGGATCCCTAACTGGATCCTCGGTCCAGTGATAACGGATCCTTGGATTTCTAGAATCCCTAGAAATCATCAAAATCGATAAAAACAATGATTTTAGAAAACAAGAAAACCACAGTCGGGCACTGTTCATTACAGCCGTGCGACTATAAGTTTATAGTCATGTGACTCTAACTAGAGTCACAAGACTATAATCAGTACAGTTGCACGACTGTAATACAGCCATACGGCTGTAGTGATGGGCAGAAGGCAGAATCATGGGATGACCCGCACGGACTTCATTGCATGATGCTGTCTTCAGAATCAAACCAGTTTTTGGCATGTTTACTGCTTTTAGACCCTAGATAGATGTTTGGAATTAGGAACCCCCACAAACGGAACTCAGAGTTCCGGGATAACCAACTCACTAAATGGAGAAATTTACATGTAATTGAGCCAAACTATTTTCCAAAACCGTTTTCAAGCATAAAAAACCTACAGGGCATTTCTAAAACTTTTTCCAGGTCTAACCGAGCAAGTCGCCCAGACTTTTCGGTTATCCCCTAAATGCATGTTCCCACTTCCTAAAATCCCCATTATGTCTTGTATGAGTCCTATATATTTTTGGGATATATCTATGCTAACCATTTGTTTTGCAGCTTTTATTTTTCTTTATTTTTATTTTGGGTGTATTTCATAGATTAATTGTGTATTCTAGGTGATTGTACTTTTTAGATCCTCGTGTATCTAGGCGATTGTAATGGTGAGGATGAGAGCCTTTTTTCCTTTTCTGGGTTGTAATAAGGCCTTTATTTCTTTTTGGTTTATTTTTGGATGTATGGTTTATATTTCCGCACTTTAATTTTATGTACTTTATTCCTATCATCTGAATGAGCATGGGATAGTAGTAAAGGATTAAATTGGGTAGAGAAAGATTATAAGTCAGTAAACTATTGTCATATGTACTTATAAATGAATAAAAGCTTGAGGTTGAATAGGTAAGTTACCCGAACCCCAAATCTCTAGATTAGGTACAGTAGTTTATGCTCGGTAGGGAGCTATACCAGAATTTCCCGGATGAGCTGATTCGGGTGGCGGCTATGTCACTGATCTTGAAATTTAAGTTTCAAGGTCTTTAAGAAATAAAATGGGAAAAGGTTTTCTACAAAAGGATTTCCAAAAAGAATAAGTGGTTTTCCTAAATAAGATCATCAAACCCTAGTTTCAAAATCCAAACATTTCTACTTCCTTTTCTTCCCTGTTTCGCTTCGCCACGTTCTACTTAAAAGGTCATCCGCTTACACCTGATCCACTGTTCAGCTTTAACGAACCCCTAGGTTCCTCAAAATTCCTAAAAACCATTGAAAATGATCAAAACAGTGATTTTCAGAACGAAGAAAACCAATTTTAGGTTCTGGATGCTATAGCCATATGGCTGTAGTGCTACAGCCGTACGGCTGTAGTTCTATAGCAGTGTAGCTCTAACAGTGCTGCATGGCTGTAGCTTCTAGAATGAGGTAGAATCACAGGACGACCCACATAGACATCCTTGCGTGATGCTGTTTTCAGAATGAAACTGTTGTTGATGTGTTTACTACTTTTGGACCTTAGATGGATTTTTGGAATTAGGAACATCCACGAATGGAACCCCGAGTTCCGGGATAACCAACCCACTAAATCGAAGTAATTTGCATGTAACCAAGCGAAACTGTTTTCAAAAAATTTATTCAAGCACAAAAACCTATAGGGCATTTCTAAAACCGTTTTCCAGGTCTAACCGAGTAAGTTGCCCGGACTTCTTGGTTATGCCCTAAACGCATGCTCCCCTTTTTGGATAATCCCCATTCTGTCTTATGTGAGTCCTACCTGTGTTTATAATACAATTGTGCTAACCATTTGTTATATAGCTTTTATTTTTCTTATTTTCATTTTGGATGTATTTTATAGATTTATCGTGTATTCTAGGCGATTGTACTTTTTACATCTTCATGTATCTAGGTGGTTGTAATGGTGAGGATGAGAACTTTTTCTTTTTCTGGGTTGTAATATATGGCCTTTATTTTCTTTTGGTTTATCTTGGATGTATGATTTAATTTTCTGCACTTTATTTTATGCAATTTATTTCTATCATTTGAATGAGTATGGGCTAAATAATACAAGATTAAAATGGGTAGAGAATTAAGTGATTATAATATGGTACTACAAACTTATAAATGAATACAAGATTGAGGTTTAATAGGTAAGTTGCTCGAATCCTAAATCTCTAGATTCGGTACAGTAGTCTATGCTCAGTAGGGAGCTATATCGGAATTTCCCGGATGAGCTGATACAGGGTGAAAACTCTGTCATTGATCTTGAAATTTAGATTTTGAGATCTTTAAGTTAACAAAACAGGATTTTCTAAAAATACAAAACCAGTTTTCCTAAAATTCACATTCAAAGAAAAGGTTTTCTACAAAAGGATTTCCAAAACAAATCGATGGTTTTCCTAAGCAAGATACAAACCTGTTTTCAATGCAAATCCAAAACACTTTCTTCTCTTTTTCATTGGTTTGCTTGACCGCCGTTCCACTATCTTAAAAGGTCGTCCGCTCACAACAGCAGAGTTAAAGAGTTGAAGGATCCTGTAGATAGGATCGAGATAGGTTGAGTTAAGACTGGACTTAGGAATCTTATGATGTTTAGGTATATGAAAGATTTTTCAAATAAACTCTGAAGCAACATAGTTTCCAAGTGTAGACAAATCTTCAAATTTGCTAATTTTAGCTCTTCCCCTAGGTAACTTAAAGACTTAAGCAAACACTTTCTCATTTATCGTAAAATGATTTCCCCTAAGAACTACCTCAAAATTTTTGTTTCCCAAATCAATTAGAGTTTCATAAAATTCTGCAACTAAGGATTCATACACTAGTTCATCAGTGTTTACAAAATCTACCTGTGAGCACAGGTTTTCCCAACCTCTATGATGAAAATCCTATGTTACTTTTTAAACAGACGAACATGAGTTGGATTTGAGAATGAGCGAAATGATGCCCGGAAAGTTCTAAAATGCTTCAAAAAATAGAACAGTCCTCGATCCAAAACCCCGAGAAAGGTCATTCGAGTGATTAGAGAGCTTAAATGTGAGTGTAGGATTTAGGAAAAGCCTTGATAACTCTGGTCAGCACGGCTATAACATCAAAGTGGTGCAACTATAACATTAGAGCCACGCGGATTTAACGGTTGACCAGATTATTTCCTAAATAAACCAACCTTGTTGTTTGACCTGTGTTTAATGCCTTAATTAAAGGAATTGGAGCAGGGGAGGAGCAGGGTTAGGAGCCAGAAACATAAGTGAGGGAGGAGATGAGGTAAAGGAAGAAGGAGAAGAAGTCTAGCGAGAAAAAGAGAGGTTTTAGAGAGAGAAAGTGAGGAAAAGTAATAAAGAACCAAAGAAAAGTATAAGAAAAAGAGAGAAACACTCGGGAAAAACATATGGTAAGAGTTTTTGGTCATTCTATCATTCATTTGGTTCATTTTCGGGTTTGTTCGGATCGATTCGAGGTTTGTGTTTGAGGATTTCAGGATGTTCATAAGATTCTAGGCATATTCCAACGTCCAAATTCACTTCCAGTCATCAAGCATGCTGAAACATACACAAGGTAAACTCTGAGAGGCCTTAAACCCAAAAGTTGATGATTTATGCTTTGCGTTTTTGAGTTTTGTGAAAATCTGGAAAACTATCTGTGCAGCTATAGCTGTGCGGCCCTAACTAGAGCCGAGCAGCTATAGTTCCTTAGAACAGAACCATGTGGTTGTACATCTATAGCCACACGGCTGTATTCTTCAGGGCAAAAACCCGAAATGCCCTAAAATGATCGAATATTACCTGTTTAATTTAAACAACCTTTTATGATTGAATTCCATCAAATCACATCCGTTATATTCAAAATTGTGGTTTTTAGATTTACGATAGTGTTGATGCGAGATTTAGGTTTCATTGATTTCGATTTTTAGAAACCGAGGTTGTTCGATCCAAATCGGATCCTTGGTTCAGCTTTAGCAGACCTCTAGATTCTCTAAAATCCTTAGAAATCATCAAAACAATTCAAAACAGAGATTTACAAAAAGAAAGAAAACCAATTCGGGTTCTGTACACTATAATCGCGCGGCTGTAGTGGCTATAGCCACGCGGCTCTAACTAGAGCTGCATAGTTATAGTTGTTGAGGTAGACTCTTGGGACGATTCTTACGGATTTCATCACGTGGTGTTGTCTCCAGCTTGAAATTCAAAATTTTTTTTGACGTGTTTACAACTTTATACCTTAGATGAATGTTGGAAATAGGAACCCTCACAAACGGAACCCCGAGTTCCAGGATAATTGACTCATTAAATGGGAGTAATTTGCATGTAATTGAGCCAAACTATTTTCCAAAATTGTTTTCAAGTACAAAACCTACAGGACGTTTCTAAAACGGTTTTCTAGGTGTAATCGAGTAAGCAGCTCGAACTTCTCGGTTACCCCCTAAAATGTATGCTCCTGTTTCCTGAAATTCCCCATTCTGTCTTGTAATGAGTCCCACATGTGTTTATGATATAACCATGCTAATCATCTATTTTGCAGCTTTTATTTATTTATTATTTTGAATGTATTTGATAGATCAAACCGTGTACGCTAGGCGATTGTACTTTTTATAGATTTTCATGTATCTAGGCAGTTGTAAGGTGAGGATGAGAGTTTCTTTTATCTTTTATTTGATTTCGTTGTAATAAGTGGCCTCTATTATTTTGTTTTGGATGTATGGTTTACCTTTTCGCACTTTATATTTATGCTATTTATTTATGTCATCTGAATGAGCATCGGCTAATAATGAAAGATAAAATTGGTAGAGAATAAGTGAGCATAATATGGTGCTATGAATTATTAAATGCCCGAATCCTGAATCTCTGGATCAGTTATTGTTGGAAATGCCCTAGTCCCGAGGCATTGGTCCTTGCAATTGTATCATACATTAATTGGATTTATGTATTATACTTATTTATGTTATTAATAAAGGCATTAATTCATTTATTATATTTATCTTGTGCAATGTATTAAATGAAGTATCCGATGGACATATCCATATCCATGATGACAAGTGTCATGCACTTGGCAGTAGACCATGGATAGGGTAAACGATATGACCATGAATAGATCCGTAGTCTGTTCCAGTCATGGGAATGAATGGGACAAGAGACTATCATTAACCTAGTTGTATGACGGTGTCTTACCGGTCATTGGACATGGAATGTCAACCAAGTTAATGGGTACATGCATAAGGGGCATGGTACTGGATAGATCCACTAAACGAGAAATCCACATGGTACAGTATCACAAGTGATTCTCGTGTAGTACTTGTTGGACCCTTTGACCTGACCATATGATGGTGTTACATGTGAGGTCGCATACTTAGGGGTACACCTAAAGGGCCTGTAATAGGGTGCCAAGTATGGGTACTTTCGGGTTTGTCACTTAGCATGGTAATACTATGGATATGCAGAAGGGATTTGTCACTCAGTAGTCCACTGGGAAGATATCACCGGCCTCTTGATGAATGCAACTGATAAGAGTGTGGCCACACCTAAACAAGTGGAAACTTGTTTATGAGCTTTAGTGCATTTGGGATCAAGTTAATGTCCCACACAAAAGAGGGTGATCAATCCATGCCTCTGTGTTAGACACCGATATCAATGACATGGGATATACAAGTTTAAACTACAGGGTTATGATAACAGTTAGACTGCCATCTCCATCTTAATTGGGGGCTGCAGTGGCTTGCTAGAGCCCAACTGCAGTCTGCAGGCCAAAGGCCCACTGCCAACATAAAGATGGGCCCACGGGATCGTACACATAGAATGACTGAACACAGACTTAAGGAATCACGTGTATACTTGGAGTATACACTATGGAGAGAGAGGTATGTATATATTAATCATATTATAAAGATCAATTGGATTGATCTTAAGAATAAAATTAATATATTCAATTGGCTCTTCATAATTAATTGGATTAATTATGAGATTATTTCCTAGGTGGAAATATTCATATGTATAGGTTTACATATGATTTTGTTTTGTGAAGATTTAATTTTAATTTGATGGATTAAATTAATTAGTCAAACTAGTTTTAATTTAAATGTAACTAATATATTACTTGGTGTAATATATTAAATACATGGGAATATTAAAATTGGGCTTGAAATTAATTTAAACCAGAATAATTAAAATCAGATTGGGCCTCAATTAAAAGATGGAAGCCCACACAGAATGAAAGGAGCCAAGCTGGGCCTAAATTCCCCTAGGGGAATTCGGCCACCCTAGGTATAAAAACCTAGGGTGAAATTTCGGCCAACCTAACCAATGATAGCCACCTTTGCAGAAATTCCATAGCCCCTCTCACCATTGTTTTTGTTTTTCCAACACTAGCACGGGTTGTGTTCGTCAGGCGTTCGTGTACGAAAACGAGGAGGGAATCTAATTTGATTTCTGCACTCTTCATCCATCTCTAGAAAGAGATATTCCGGGTAAGAATTTAATCTCTTTCTATTTCAATTTTATGTTTTTACAATTTCTGTTTCAATTGCTCCTGGGACTTGATTTGAGGAAATCATCGCGTTCTTCTGCTTTTATCGGGTGATTTCCGATGAAAAATCCCAACAGTTATGGTAGTCTACACTTGGTAGAATGCTGTATCAGAATTTCCCGGATGAGCTTATCTGGGTGGCGACTCCATCACTGATCTCGAAATTTGGGTTTCGAGGTCTTTAAGCTATTAAAATGGGATATCCTAAAATGTAAAACTAGTTTTCCCAAAACTCACATTCTAAATGATATTTTCTATGCAAGATATTTTCAATAATCTCAACTGGTTTTCTTAAGCAAAATCATCAAACCCCTTTTTTATCAAAACAAATTCTACATTTACCAAAACCTCCCTGGTTCGCTTCGCCGCTGTGAGCGGACAACCTTTTTGAGAAAGCAGAATGCGGTGAAGTGAACTAGGGAAAAAGAGAAACTGAATTTGTTTGTTTGTTTTGAAAACGGGTTTGTATCTTGCTTAGGGAAAACCATTGATTTGTTTGGAAATCCTTTTGTAGAAAACCTTTTTTTTTAATGTGGGTTTTTGGTAAAATTGGTTTTGCATTTTAGAAAATCCCATTTTATTAACTTAGAGACCTTGAAACCTAAATCTCAAGATCAGTGACAGAGCCGCCACCCGGATCAGCTCAATTGGGAAATTCCGGTATAGCTCCCTACTGAGCATAAACTACTGTACCTAATCCAGAGACTTAGGGTTTAGGCAACTTACCTATTCAACCTCAAGCTTTCTTTCATTTATAAGTTTATAGTAGCATATAATATTCACTTATTCTCTACCCATTTTATCTTTTGTTATTTAGCCCATGCTCATTCAGATGACATAAATAAATAACATAAAATTAAAGTGCAGAAAAGTAAACCATACATCCAACCCAAACAAAAAGAAATAAAGGCCACTTATTACAATCCAAAAAGATAAAAACTCTCATCCTCACCAATACAACCGCCTAGATACATGAATATCTAAAAAATTACAATCGCCTAGGATACACGAGGTGATCTATTAAATACATCCAAAATAAAAAAGAAAAATAAAAGTTTCAAAATAGATGGTTAGTACAATTATAACCCAAACACATGTAGGACTCATACAAGATAGAATGGGGAACATCAGGAAGTAGGAGCATGTATTTATGGGGTAACTGAGAAGTCCGGGTGACTTACTCAATTAGACCTGGAAAACAGTTTTAGAAACGCCCTGTAGGTTTTTATGCTTGAAAATAGTTTGGCTCGATTACATGCAACTTACTTCATTTTACTGAGTCAGATATCACGGAACTCGGGGTTCCATTCGTGGGGGTTCCTAATTCCAAACATCCATCTAAGGTCCAAAAGCAGTAAACACACCAAAAAACATTTTGATTCTGAAGATAGCATCACACGATGACGTTCGTGGGAGTCATCCAGAGATTCTGCCTTCATCTTCGAACTATAGCCGTGTGACTCTAGTGAGAGCCGCGTGGCTATAGCCGCTACAACCGTGCGGTTATAGTATTCAGAACCCAAAATTAGCTTTCTTCATTTGAAAATCATTGTTTTAATCATTTTTGATGACTTCTAAGGACTTTGAGGAACTTGGGGGTCCGCTAAAGCTGGACAGTGGATCCGATTTGGATCTAACAACCCCAGATTTCATAAATCAAAATCAAAGAAATCAAAAATCTCACATCAATGTTCTAAGAAATCTGAAAACCATAATTCTGAATGTAACAGATGTGATTGGACCGAAATAGTTCATAACAAAATGATTAAAATGGAAACTAACTGCTTTTGATCGATTCAGGGCAGTTCGGGTTTCTGCCTAGAAGAACATAGCCGTGCAGCTATAGTGTTATAGCCGCTCGGCTCTGTTCTAAGGGATTACAGTACTCGGCTCTAGTTAGAGCCGCACGCCTGTAATCAGTAGATAGTTCTTGAAAATTTGCAAAACACAGAAAAACACAGCATAAAACAAATAATTACGAATTTAAGGCCTCTCAAAGTTTACATTGTTGAAGTTCCAGTGTGTTTGACGACCGGAAGTGGATTTGGATGCCGGAATCTGCTTAGAACCATATGAACGTCTCAAAATACTCGAACACGAGCCTTGAATCAATTCGAAGAAAACCCGAGAACAGCCCAAACGAGTGATAGTGTGACTGGAGACTCTTGCCCTATATGTTTCTAGTTTGTTTCTCTCTGTATTTGGTATTGTTCTTTAGTTTTTCTCTCTTTTTTCGTTTTGCTCTCTTTTTTGGTTTTTGCTCTCTTTTGTGTTCTCCTTTTTCTGTGTTTTATCAATGATCTTTTCTGTTCGTTATTGTGTTCTCCCCCTAATTCTCTGTGTTTCCGATGTTAAAAACCTCAAAAATCTTGGTCAATTTCCTCTAATTAAGGAATTACATCCCCTGTAAAATATTGATGCTGGCTATTTAGGAAGTAATCTGACTGCTCAATAGAGTCGTACGGTTGTAAGGTTACAGCCGTATGACTGTGGAATTACAGCCGCGAGGCTGTAGTTGTAAAACTACAGCCGTGTATCTCTAATCAAAGTCGTGATGGAATCTCCTAAATCCCACACTCACCTCTAAGCTAGTAACTCAAAGGACCTTTGTCGGGGTTCCAAATCAAGGATTGTTCGATTTTCAGAGCGTTTAAGATATTACAGGCAACAATCCCGCTCATTCTCAAGTCCGATCCATGTTCATCTATCTTAACAGGTAATATAGGATTTTCATCACAGAGGTTAGGAAAACCTATGCTCATAGGCTACCCCTCGCAGGATTCAAAGTCAACATTGTCAGGTTATTGAGCCCGTATCGAGTTTGGTCTCGTGATTGGGAGCATGGTGAGTAAGGAAAAGAAAATGTACCTGGCATCTTTCTCATGTTGTTTCTCCTTGGTGCTTGTGTCACTGATG
Source organism: Euphorbia tirucalli (assembly GCA_039660915.1). NCBI lineage: Eukaryota > Viridiplantae > Streptophyta > Magnoliopsida > Malpighiales > Euphorbiaceae > Euphorbia > Euphorbia tirucalli. Next base: position 34,357,713 of record CM077636.1, on the reverse strand, counting down.
GAATGGTGTTGAATTGATTCAAGGACTTGTCTCGATGTTTGTGTGAAACAACAGTATAACCCGAGTTGAGTTAATTCAGGGACTTGTTTCGATGCCTGTGTGAAACAGTAATCTAGCCTGAGTTAAGTTGATTCAGGGACTTGTTTCGATGTCTATGTGAAATAGCAATCTAGCCGGAGTTAAGTTGATTCAAGGACTTGTTTCAATGTCTGTGCAAAATAGCAATCTAGCCTGAGTTAAGTTAATTTAGGGACTTATTTCGATGCCTGTGCAAAATAGCAATCTAGCCTGAGTAAAGTTGATTCAGGGACTTATTTCGATGTCTGTGTGAAACAGTAATCTAGCCTAAGCTGAGTTGATTCAGGGACTTGTTTTGATGTCTGTATGAAACAGCAATCTAGCCAGAGCTGAGTTGATTCAGGGACTCGTTTCGATGTCTATGCAAAATAGTAATCTAGCCTAAGTTGAGTTGATTCAGGGACTTGTTTAGATGTCTGTGCAAAATAGCAATCTAGCTTGAGTTGAGTTGATTCAGGGCCTTGTTTCGATGTCTGTGTGAAATAGCCATCTAGCTTGAGTTAAGTTGATTCAGGGACTTCTTTCGATGCCTGTGTGAAACAGTAGTCTAGCCTAAGTTGAGTTGATTCAGGGACTTGTTTCAATGTCTGTGTGAAATAGCAATCTAGCCTGAGTTGAGTTGATTCAGGGACTTATTTCGATGTCTGTGTGAAACAGCAGTCTAGCCTAAGTTCAGTTGATTTTGGGACTTGTTTCGATGCCTGTGCGAACTAGCAATCTAGCCTGAGTTGAGTTGATTTAGGGACTTATTTCGATTCCTGTACGAAACAACAATCTAGCCTGAGTTGAGTTGGTTCAAGGACTTGTTTCGATGTCTGTGCAAAATAGCAATCTAGCCTAAGTTAAGTTAATTCAGGGACTTGTTTCGATTCCTGTGCGAAATAGCAGTCTAGCCTGACTTGAGTTGATTCAGGGACTTGTTTTGATGCCTGTGCAAAATAGCAGTCTAGCCTGAGTTGAGTTGATTCAGGGACTTGTTTTGATGTCTGTGTGAAATAGTAATCTAGCCTAAGCTGAGTTGATTCAGTGACTTTTTTGGATGTCTGTGCAAAATAGCAATCTAGCTTGAGCTGAGTTGATTCAAGGCCTTGTTTCGATGTCTGTGCGAAATAGCAATCTAGCTTGAGTTAAGTTGATTCAGGGACTTGTTTCGATGCCTGTGTGAAACAGTAGTCTAGCCTAAGTTGAGTTGATTCAGGGACTTGTTTCAATGTCTGTGCGAAATAGCAATCTAGCCTGAGTTGAGTTTATTTAGGGACTTCTTTCGATGTCTGTGTGAAACAGTAGTCTAGCCTGAGTTCAGTTGATTTTGGGACTTGTTTCGATGCCTGTGTGGTGGATCCTAGGCGAAGTAGTGAAACTAAACCTAGAGTCACACAACTAAGGCAGTGTACCTATCGTTGACAAGTAATAATTCTGGTTGGTCCAGGTATCGATCCCACAGAGAAAAATATTCTGCAAACACTAAACTACTCGGGTTCCTTGCGTGTCCTAGGCGGAACTTAATTTTGGGTCTGATTATGCTAACAACTAAATTATCCTACTCCTAGTTGATCTATCCCAGCTTACTTTGCACTTGAATTTAGGTTATCAATTGGCGGTTTACCGACCTATGAATGCTAATGGAGATGGCTTTATCAAATAATTAAAATAGATGAATTTAACTCAACAATTAACCCTTAATTATGTTCTTTCGATAATTCAACCTAGCGTGTCTAGATCTTTTAGGTCTTTAGCCGGTTTCCCTTGTTTAGAGGCGGTCTAATTCTAAAGCTCAGAAAATAGGGGCACGTAAATTCCACAGTGTCATCAATACTAATGGTTTCCTAGGCATCAATCTATGTAATGCCACAAATATGAACTTAATAAATTAAGATCTTATGAGACTAGATTATCATTACAGGAATTGCATAAAGAAAAGGTGTAAAAATTGAAATTAAATTGCAATCAATTGTATTAATCAAGAAAGATGATAAGAATTCAATGTTCATAACCAAACATAATCAATTGCGGAATCAAAAACTAACTAATCGAATTACAAAAGAGAAGAAGAGGAACTTATGCCCTTTTGGTCCGATTAACCGGATTCCGACAGTGTGAAGATGCTTGGGGTGTACCTCTATAGACGAACTCAAGCCGGAACCAAGAACGTCGCAAAAGGGGAAGATTCAATGCAAAACTTCTACCAATTGAGGGTTCAAACTCAAAGAAACAAATAGTTCAAGCAAATAAACCTAGCTACAAGTTTGTGCTTTACACTTTAAAAGATTGGAAAAAGATCCAAAAAACTTAGAAAATAACCTATTTACACAGCTAGGTTAAAACCACTAAACAGAAAAGATGAAAGTAGGGCAACAACAGAATTCCGGAGCTCGGCACGTCGTGCTGATGGTGGCGACACGCCATGCTGTGTAGAATTGAGGTTGGCACGCCGTGCTGGTGGTGGTGGCACGCCGTGCTTTGTAGATTTGGGAGTGGCACGCTGTGCTGGTGGTGGCGGCACGACTTCGTGCCGATCCACTGGATTTCATCCCTTGGCATGCTGGAATGGCACGCCGTGCCACCTTGCTTTTCAGCACTTTAAACTCTTGTTTGCCGCCGTCGCTACAACTTTCGGTCCGGGTCATAATGCCTGTCCAAAACAAACATAAATAAACATAACCGCACCACAACCACGGACCACAAAAAATGACGCATTATCCAAAATTACAAAAACACCCCTAAAAAACACGAAAAATACTAAAAGTTATGAAAATCTAACCAAAACATAAAAACCACAAAATACGAAAAACCAAACAAGCATTCACACAAAGGACTCTAAAAAATTGCCGTTTAAACCACGAAATTGCCCAAAAGATAAGGTCAAAAACCGACCTTATCAACCACCCCACACTGAAAGTCTTGCTTGTCCTCAAGCAAATAAACTAAAGACAAAGGAGTAAACTTGCTCGCTTTTACTTGCAAATCCAACTAAGAGTTTAACCGTACGAAATTCATAAACTCAAGAAGGTAAAGCATCACTTTTGAAATGACACTCGGTGCGCCAGGTTCAAACCACTCAATACCGAACCCAACAAAATTTAGCTAGTCAAACGGCGAGGAACAAGCAGAGTTTATACGACCACAAAGCAGCTCACAAGATGTCACTCTAACGCTCAAGTTCAAGGTGAGGCGGACGAGCACACAAAAACAAACAATGGCACACATCACATAGCGAAGTAATGGCAATCCCGGTGAAGTCATTGGTCAAGGAGCAAAATCAGAGAACTTGGGGCTTGTAATGTTACGGCTTAGGGTAGGTTTGATAAAAGGGAGATTTTAGGTGTACAACTCCTACAAATCAAGTGATATATGCAAATTGACTAAGTACTAAAGACGGGTCATGCAATTTTTCAACTCAAAACTAGTCCTAAGAGTGCTTGCTTTGCTATATTTTTCTCTTTTTTTTTTCTTTTTCTTTTTTTTATATATAACAAGAAATTCTACTAACAATGAGAAGGCCTCATCCACAACCAACGGCCAGAGCACAACCCAACGAAAAAAAAATGACAAGACATAGGTCAAGGCAATTAGATGATCGCCCTAATCCCTTATTCAAACAAATGAACTGAAAATGGAACACATACACCGGCTTAAAGATGAGAGCCGGACAAACAAGGCATGCTTCTACAAACTCCGATTTTTAAGAAAAGAAGCCGAACATACACATTGACTCTATCTGGATTTTTTTTTTGAAACACAATTTTTTTCATTGGACTAGATGTGAAAGAGTTGAAATGCAGATGGTGATTGACCCCAAAATGAATGAACAACTTAGCCAATTACTTGATTTAGGAGAGGAGGGTAAGAAAGGAAAATCAAAGTTAATGGTAAAAAGTTAGGATGATAGATTTGGCTTGGTGAAGATTTTTTAAGTCAAAAAGGTTAATTTAGTGGCTTTGGGTGATCTAAGGGATAGATTAGTAGTTAAGGTTAGGCTCATTTAAGTTAAGGGGTTAATCCTAAGGGTCTCCACATACTAAGCTCTCGATGCCAAGTGCAAAACGACATTGGGTTCTATGATCTAGTGTGCCATGATTGTTTTTACCCTCATAAAGAAATAGAACCGATGTGAAATGGTTCCAAAGGCTCAAATTCTCACAAGTGTACTAGGGGTTGTATGCTAGGTCGTGTGACTCAACCAACATTCCAAGGCGTAATCCTAGCTCGATCATGTAAGTAGAGGTAGAGGGTTAATTCCCTAATGCAACCTTAATGACAAATCTAACCAATGTCTACCATCAAGAATCACAAATCATGCACAAACAAGCTAATGACTTGCAATCAACTCCCAATGTCCCTAGCCAATTGCTACCAATCCAAGCACAGAGACTTAGTTTTGAGGGTAGATTAAGCAATGTTACTCAAACAGCAATTGACACAAAAACAACCTAAAACACTATCATACCAAAAAATAAACCAAACCAAAGCACACCTAAAACCAACACAAAACATCCAAATACGTAAAAACACACACAAACATACGAAATAAAACAACTAAAATGTGCAATGTAGAAAGAAGCAAAAGAAAGGGAGAAATCCCTTTACCCACCCCACACATAGATTGCACCTACTTCCAAAAGTTTCCAAAAGTGCAATGGAAGAAAGTACAAAATAAAGCGGGAAAGGAAAAGGGTTACCTCATATATCAGGGCTGGTGGTGGCGGAGGCGGGTACGGCCACCCTTGGGCTGCACAAAAACTAGAGGCGAACGCCTCGACATTGGCGAGTTGAGCTGCTTGCCTATCAAGGCGCGCGTTCATCCGCTCCTCGAGCACCAACTGATGGACGGTCAAACCTTCTAGCTGTTCGATTATTCCATCCAACCGCCCTTCGATCTGCCCCATAAAATCCAGGCCCACCGAAACATTCTCCTCATCCTCCTCGTTATCCTCAGCTTCCTCACCCTCTTCCTCAGTATCTATGTCCATAGGGGCCTTACCCCTGCTCGAACCTCCCGCACTTGAAGTACCTGCAGCTACCACAACATGGGAACAAGACAAAATTCCCCTCGAAAGCTTCTTTGGAAGGATGCTATCGAGGTTCTTATAACAAGTATTACTACGAAAGAAACATGCAATACAAATTACAATATGCCCTAACCCTAGTTCTGACTTAGATCTGTTATGGTGGGTGTATAGGGCTTCCATGACGAAGAAGCCCATGTGCACCTTAACATCATTATGCACATGCCACAATATTAAAAGTTCAAATGCATTGACCTGGTTGCTTTCAGTTTTGCCCGAAAAATTAAAACACATAAATTTGCGGATTAATTGCAGGATTGGGTCATGTAATTGGGAAGTTTTAGCAAACCTAGGTTGGTATACCCCTTAACCTACCATACGCCAAAATTTCTTAGCATCTATATCCTCCGGCCATTTGTAACTATTCCCCTCAATTCCTATGCAAGCCTTAAGGCCCTCAATATCTAAAGAGTGTTCAGCACCAAATAGGCGGAAGGTCATGGTCCTAAGGCCGGTATTAGGGTTTGTTTTGAAGCTTAAAGTGGAGTAGAATTCCAGGTTCAACTCCGTAAAGACAGGCAGATTAGACTTCACAAACTCATACCATCCTAGACTAGTTAATTTAGCACGTACAACCTCTGACCTATCTTGCACAAACAAAAATTCCCAATCGAAGGTTCGAAAGGGGGTACTCTCTAATGGAAATAGAGTTTTGTATCGTTTACCTTCATCATCAGAGAGGAGAGGAAAAGGGCATTTATACTTCCTAGAGAGGCTAGTTAAAGGGGCCATCTGCTGCTCCGGAGGTAATTCTTCGTTTGGCACCGGTTCCGGTGACGGGTCTATGGACCGTCGCGAAGAACCGTGTCTCCGATCAGCTACAGTCTTCTTCTTCATCTTACTATCGCACAACCATCAACACAACAAAAATCAAAAACAAAAGAAGACAAATAAAAAACTAAAATGCAATCACCCTATTAAGCAAGTAACTCAATCAAAATCAAAGTGAGAGAAGAAAGCAATAAAAAAAGAAGAAAGGAAAATTAAAGCATAAATTCATACTTGGCTAAGGAGAGTGATGCAAAACAAAATCCTAGGTCAAAATAATGGTTAAAGAGAAGTTGAGAGGAAGAAAATGAGAAGGGAAGGAAGAATAATGGTAGAGAGGGAGAAGGTGAGGGTTGGTTTTAGAGAGAGAAAGTGGAAAGAGTGAGAAGGTGAGAAAGGAAAAGAAGAAGAAGAAGAAGAAGAAGAAGAAGAAGAATAAGAGGGGCGGTTACAAGAAAAGAGATAAGAGAAGGGTTTATATAGGCGGGTGATTTTTGACCTAAAAATTCGAAATTTAAACGCTCGGCACGCCATGCCAAACAAACAGCATGACGTGCTGAGTAGAGCATAGAAACTTACCTGGAAACAGCGTGAGGGCACAACGGCGTGCTGGCTTGGCACGTCGTGCTGTCTTAAAAACTCTATAATCGGCACGGTGTGCTACATTCCAGCACAGCGTGCGTATCGCTCTTGCAACAATTCACTTTAGAAATAGCCCGACGGCACAACGGCGTGCTGTGTTGGCACGTCGTGCTCCCTTGAAAATCCATTCTTTGGCACGGCGTGCTAAATTTTGGCATGTCGTGCTGCTTGCTCTTGCGTAATCCTCTTTAGAAATAGCATGATGGCACGACGGCGTGCTGTGTTGGCACGTCGTGCCCTCTTGAAAATTCTTCCTTTGGCATGGCGTGCTGGATTGCGGCACGGCGTGTGTCTTGGCTCTTGCATGCGATTTGTTCTAGCGGCCTGGCACGATTGCGTGCTACACTAGCACCTCACATGCTAACCTCATTCTAATCTTAGCATGACGTGCCCATGATGGCACGGCGTGCTATCCCGTAATTCTGCCAAAATTTGCTTTTTCACACTTTGATGAAAACTTGTGATTAACTTACTTAGTGACCTGTTCCTACACACAAACACACAAAAACATATTAACACAAAAATTAATGTACAAGGGAAGTACACGTACCTCATTGCTATGTTTATAGTCGGAATAGCTCGACTTCTACGTCCACGGCTATGCATTACACATCACGAAGGAGTAAGACTTGCTTCTCCTCCTTCACTCCTCCGCTGACATAGGGCTTCAATCAATGCCCGTTTACTTGTTGAATTCCCTTCGGGGTTTCAATTTCCACCATCCCAGAGGGATAGACCTTATGCATGGTAAACGGCCCCATCCACCGACTTCTCAATTTGCCCGAAAATAGTTTCAACCGGGAGTTATACAAGAGCACTAACTCCCCTTGATTGAATCCTTTCTCTATCACATGCCGGTCGTGCCACTTCTTGGTCCTCTCCTTGTAGATTTTGGCATTCTCATACGAACTCAACCGAAGCTCATCTAACTTGATGAGTTGCCTTAATTGAAGCTCACCTGCAGCTTGCATATCAAATTTAAGAAATTTTAAAGCCCAATATGCCTTGTGCTCTAGTTCCACAGGTAGATGACAGGATTTACCGAAGACTAAGCTGTAGGGGGACATTCCTATAGGCGTCTTAAAAGCAGTCCTATATGCCCAAAGTGCATCGTCTAACCTTAGACTCCAATCTTTCCTAGATGCACCTACCGTCTTTTCTAAGATTCGTTTTAGTTCCCTATTCGAAACCTTAACTTGCCCACTCGTCTGAGGATGGTAAGGAGTTGCTACCTTATGCTTAACCCCATACTTGTGCAAAAGATTGTCAAATTGTCTATTACAAAAATGGGAGCCCCCATCACTGATGATAGCCCTTGGGGTTCCAAACCTAGTAAGAATGTTTTTCTTTAGAAACTTGACAACGGCCCTTGCATCATTGGTTAGTAAGGCGACAGCTTCTACCCACTTAGACACATATTCAACTGCCACAAGAATGTATTGGTTGTTGTGGGATATTGGGAAGGGTCCCATGAAATCTATGCCCCAGACATCAAAAAGTTCTCACAATAAGATACCTAGTTGAAGCATTTCATTCTTTTGGGAGATATTTCCCGTCCTTTGACACGCATCACAGGCCCGAATATAGCTAATGACATCCTGTTTCATGGTTGGCCAATAAAACCCACTAGATAAAATCTTTCCTACGGTTCTATCGGGTCCAAAATGGCCACCCGCTTCTCTATCATGACACATCCCAATAATGGAGGGAACCTCCTCATAAGCAACACACAGTCTAATCACATTATCCGCACATAATCTAAAAAGATAAGGGTATCCCAAAAATAATCCTTAGCATCATGATAGAATTTACGTCTCTGTGCATGTGAGAGGTTAGGTGGAAGAATGTTACCGACTTTGAAGTTTGCGATGTCCACAAACCACTGCATAGAGGTTACGCCACATAACTATTCATCGGGGAATGTGTCACGAATGTCCGCTTCTGGAGAGGGTACGGATCCTTCACTTGGTAGTCTCGATAAATGGTCAGCCACTATGTTCTCTACTCCCTTCTTGTCCTTAATCTCCATATCAAACTCTTGGAGGAGTAGAATCCATCGAATCAACCTGGGCTTTGCATCCTGTTTAGCCAACAAATACTTAAGAGAAGCATGGTCAGTGTACACAATTACTTTTGATAAGACCAACTAAGACCTGAACTTATCGAAAGCAAACACAACAGCTAGTAATTCTTTCTCAGTCATAGTATAATTCATTTGAGCACCGTTCAATGTCTTACTAGCATAGTAAATTAGGCAGAACATTTTGTCCACCCTTTGACCTAAACATGCCCCAACAGCTATGTCACTCGCATCGCACATAAGTTCAAAGGGGATTTCCCAATTCGAACTCACCATGACCGGTGCCTCAATCAATTTCTGCTTAAGTAAATTAAAAGCATACATACACTCATCATTGAAATTAAATGGGGCATCCTTTAGGAGTAGCTCAGTCAACGGCCTAGCAATCTTAGAAAAGTTTTTCACAAAACGCCTATAAAAGCCCGCATGTCCTAAGAAGCTCCTAACTAACTTAACCGAACTTGGGGGAGGCAGTTTCTCAATCACCTCAATCTTAGCTGGATCAACCGCAATCCTCTTTCCCAACACCTTGTGCCCTAAGAAAATGCAATCCCGGACCATGAATTGACACTTCTCCCAACTAATTGCTAAATTGGTGTCTTCACATCTCTGTAGCACTTGGTCCAAATTCCCCAGACATGACTCAAAAGTATGACCAACAACAGAAAAATCATCCATAAAGACTTCCATAAAATCCTCAATCATATCAGCAAAAATGGCTAACATGCATCTTTGAAAGGTGGCCGGGGCATTACACAAACCAAAAGGTATCCACCTATATGCAAATGTCCTGTATGGACACGTAAACGTGGTTTTCTCTTGATCGAAAGGGTCCACTGGAATTTGCATATACCCGAATAGCCCATCTAACGTACAAAAATATTCGTGCCCGGCCATCCTCTCTAACATTTGATCAATAAACGGTAATGGAAAATGATCTTTCCGGGTGGCATCATTCAACTTCCTATAATCAATACACATGCGCCAACCCGTGACAGCTCTAGTAGGGATTAGTTCCCCTTTATCATTTTTCATTACCGTCGTGCCTCCCTTTTTACGCACACATTGAATCAGACTCACCCATTGACTATCAGAAATAGGAAAGATGATACCTGCGTCGAGGAGTTTTATCACCTCGGTTCTTACCACTTCCTTCATATTTGGGTTCAACCGACGCTGAGGCTGTGCACATGGTTTTATCTCATCTTCTAGGAAGATTCTATGCGTGCAAAACGTCAGACTTATTCCCTTGATGTCGTGGATTGTCCACCCGAACACTCCCTTGTGCTTTCTCAGCACCTCTAGTAGCTTGTCCTCCTCCTCTCCTGTCAACAAAGAAGAAATTACAACTGGTAAGTCCTTTGGAGGATGCAGAAAAAAATAATTAAGGTTAGGGGGAAGGGTTTTGAGCTCCAATGATGGAGGTTCCTCCAATGAGGATTTAGGTGTCGGCTTGACTTCACGCTCCAGCTTGTCAAACCGTCCCTTCACCCATGAGCATTCTTCAATTAACACTTTGTTCGCCTCACTTTCCATTAGGCCTTCTCCTATGATGCACTCTAGTTCACTGCACACATTCTCAACCACACAAGCATCAATAGGACAAAAGGAGTCCATAAAATTACAGTTTTCAACATCTAATGGATATTTCATTGAGTTATAGATGTTGAAACTTACCTCCTCGTTGTGCAACCTCAGAATAATCTTACCTTCCTGGACATCTATCAAAGTCCTACCGGTTGCAAGAAATGGCCTTCCAAGCAAAAAGGGCACTGAGCTATCTTCCTCCATATCCATTACCACGAAGTCCGCGGGGAAGATAAACTTGTCCACCTTTACTAACACATCCTCGACCACCCCCTTTGGCCTCGTGAGAGATCTATCAGCCAATTAGAGGGTCATGTCGGTCGGCTTTGGGTTTCCCAGTCCAAGTCTCCTGAAAAACGACAGAGGCATCAAATTAATACGTGAACCCAACTCACATAAGGCATTGGCAATCTCCAAGTTTCCTATCCGGTATGGGATAGTAAAACTGCCCCTATCTTTGAGATTGGGTGGGAGTTTGTTAGTGATAATTGTTGAACATTCCTCTGTTAAAGCCACCACTTCGTCCTTGCCCAGCTTTCTTTTCCCTGTCAGAAGTTCTTTAAAGAATTTAGCATAAGAAGGCACCTCTTGGAGAGCCTCAATCGATGGCATATTGAATTCTAACTTCTTCAAAATATCTAGAAACATGGAATATTTCTGCTCCAGTTTATCTTTCTTCTCCCTTTGAGGATAAGGGAGTTTAGGCACATAGGCTCTCACTGGGTCATGAATTTTCCCTTTTTCATTTGTGCTAGGTTCGGGTTCAGAAATCGAGTCGGGGTTGCTTACCTCTCCCGACTCTTCACTTACCTTAGTAGGTTGGGACGGAATATCAGCGTTTTGCACTCGGCTCTCCACTTGCCTACCACTTCGCAGGGTTATAGCTTGAGTTGTCTCCCATTGATGTCCCTTAGGGTTTTGCTCAGTTTTACTCGAGAGTGCTTCTTGAGGTCTTTCCTGCCTCTCCCTACTCATTTGAGCCACTTACTTGCCCAAATCCCTACAGTATGCCTCATTATCGGCAAGCCGAGATGAGATGTCTTTTAACAAAGACAAAACCATCTCATCTTGCTTAGATTATTGAGGTTGCTGTGAGGATTGATCATTAGGAACACATAGGGCCTTACCTAACCCCCGCTCATGGTGCTCATAATGGAACCCGGAAGGAGGTCTCAACACATTTTGGTTATTACCTTAAGACATGATTGGGTGTTGATACCTTCTTCCGTAATTGTTATTATTATTGAAATTTTGTGGGTAAGAGTTAGAATTATTGTACCTTTGGTTTCCCCCCACAAAACTTAGATTTTCGGACGGTTGGGCGAATGGATCGCCTAATGCACATTCTTGACCGGGATGCTCCTCTCCACATGATACACACAACACCGGCTGATATTGTGGCGCATTTAAATTCAAGTGGGGCATCAACAGGTCCAGCTTCTTGTTCACGTGGTCCATAGCTGCATCTTGGCGTCCCGAGTCCGCAGCCCGAACCTCACTCCTTGTTGGCATGTCCGACTGCCACAAGGTACTCTTCCTAGCCAGCTTTGCGATCAACTCTTCGGCTTGTGTAGTAGTCTTCTTAAAATGTCTCCACCTGTAGAAGAATCAAGAATGGCACGGTTAGCTGGTGTCAAACCATGATAGAACATGCTTACCTGAGTGAATCGCGGCATGTCATGGTGAGGACAGTTCCGCAACAACCGTTGAAACCTTTGGCACGCCTCGTTGAGAGTCTCGGTCCTAAATTGCCAGAAAACCGTAATCTCATTCCTTAACTGAACCATTTTTAATGATGGAAAGTAATACGCCAAGAATTGTTCTTCCAATTGGTCCCATGAAGTCACCGACCCGGGGCTCAAGGACTTATACCATTCCATTGCTCCCCCTCATAATGAGAAGGGAAACAACTTCAACGCACCGCATCTTGGGGCACCCCACCGATTCGAACTGTATCGGCCACCATGAGAAACCGGTCTAAGTAATCATTGGGGTTATCACTTATTCCGCCACTGAACAGCCCGTTCCCTTGGATCAAATTGATCATACTGGACTTCAACTCAAAGTGATTTGGGGCTGATGTGGAGCCATTAGGTCAGTCATGACCATGTTTTCTCTATCACCACCCATTCTTCTCTCAAACTCCTCCCGCTCTCACTGGATTCGCTCTTGCTCAGCTCTTTCCTGTAGCTTTCTCGCCTCTTCCTCATGTTGTTGAAGATCCATTTGGGCAATTCGCTTTTGTTGTGCTCTACGGTTCCTGCTACAAAAATGCTTAATTTCAGGGTTATAGGGTAAAAGCTCAGGGTGCTGAGAACGAGTTCGCATAAGCTAGAAAGCGTACACAGATACAGAAAAAAAAATAACAAAAAATTTGCAACAAATATCCACAAAAAGAAAAATTATATAACTATATGCACATAAACAGTACCTAGATCAGCAGATAGACCTTTGGTTCAATGATGCAGGAAAATAATCTCCCCGGCAACGATGCTAAAAACTTGGTGGGTCCTAGGCGAAGTAATGAAACAAAACCAAGAGTCACACAACACAGGCAGTATACCTATTGTTGACAAGTAATAATTCGGGTTGGTCCAGGTATCGATCCCACAGAGAAAAACACTAAACTACTCGGGTTCCTTGCGTGTCCTAGGCAGAACTTAATTTTGGGATGTGATTATACTAACAACTAAATTATCCTACTCCTAGTTGATCTATCCCAGCTTACTTTGCTCTTGAATTCGGGTTATCAATTGGCGGTTTAACCGACCTATGAATGCTAATGGTGATGGCTTTATCAATTAATTAAAACAGATGAATTTAACTCAACAGTTAAACCTTAATTATGTTCTTTCAATGATTCAACCTAGCGTGTCTAGATCTTTTAGGTCCTCAGCCGGTTGTCAATAGGGGCACGTAAATTCCACAGTGTTGTCAATACTAATGGTTTCCTAGGCGTCAATCTAGGTAATGCCACAAATATGAACTTAATAAGTTAAGATCTTATGAGACTAGATTATCATTAAAGGAATTGCATAAAGAAAAGGTGTAAATATTGAAATTAAATTGCAGTCAATTGTATTAATCAAGAAAGATGATAAGAATTCAATGTTTACAACAAAACATAATCAATTGAGGAATCAAAGACTAACTAATCGAATTACAAAAGAGAAGAAGAGGAACTTATGCCCTTTTAGTCTGATTAACTGGATTCCAGCGATGTGAAGATGCTTGGGGTGTACCTCTATAAACGAACTCAATCCGGAACCAAGAACGTCGCAAAAGGGGAAGATTCAATGCAAAACTTCTACCAATTAAGGGTTCAAACTCAAAGTAACAAAGAGTTCAAACAATAAACCTAGCTACAAGTTTGTGCTTTCTACTTTAAAAGTCTGGAAAAAGATCCATACAACTTAGAAAATATCCTATTTATAGGGCTAGGCTAATAACACTAAACAGGAAGGAGGAAAGTAGGGCAACAGCAAAATTCCAGAGCTCGGCACGCCATGCTGGTGGTGGCACGCCTGCTGGGTAGATTTGGGGGTTGGCAAGCCGTGCTGGTGGTGGCACGCATTCGTGCCAACCCACTGGACTCCGTCTTGTTGGCACGCTGGAATGGCACGCCGTGCCCTCATTGCGGCATGCCGTGCCACCTTGCCTTTCAGCACTTCAATCTCTTCTTCACCGCCAACGCTCCAACTTTTGGTCCAGATCATAATGCCTATCCAAAACAATATAAAGAAACATAACCGCACCACAACAACGGACCACAATCAAGACGCATTGTCCAAAATTACAAAAACACCCCTAAAAACACAAAAAACACAAAAAAGTTATGAAAATCTAACCACAACATAAAAACCACAAAATACGCAAGACCAAACAAGCATTCACACAAAGGACTCTAAAATATTGCCGTTTAAACCACGAAATTGCCTAGATGATAAGGTCAAAAACCGACCTTATCATTGATCTCATTATTTTTCGACTAGTCACTGTTTCGGCTTCAGCGCCATTGCCCCACTCTTATTAGATCAGACCCTATAGTTCTTCATCATATTCCTTTCCTCGAAAGGTTTAAGGAGTTTCCTTGGCAGCTTCTTTGATTGCCCCAGGTCATCTATCAAAGCCAGATGAGATCTTCAACTTTCCGTTGTCGACTAGCTTCTTAATCTTATCCCTTAAAGCTAAACATTCTTTGGTCTGATGGCCTCCCATCACATGATAACTATAGAAATTGCTCTTTTGTGCTTCTTCTAGTTCCATGTCTGGCCAGACACTCTTTCTACACTCGGTAAATAGTCTATTTAATGAGTAGGGCCACGGGTAGATGCCTTTTCCGTTACCCTTGGTAGGTGGGTTTCGGGCGTGTCGCGGAATGGAGTCAGTGTCGGTAATGGTCTTAAGGGGCCTCTTCAGTCCTACTTCATTAGTCAACCCTTGAACACCCTCTTGAAAGATCTGATCTAGAGAAGTCGTCTCGAGGAGTGTCATGTGATTCTTTTGGCTTTCGATCCGAGTAGGGTGCGCCTGAGAGGCTACTACAATATCTTCTTTTGGATAGCCTGCAAATTCCTTTGATTCAAAGAGGTTCAATAGCAGTGCTATAGTTTTCATAGTGATTGGAGGTGACTCCATATCCATGTTCAGCCCTGGTAGACCCAAGTCTCGATAAGAGGACCTTTCAAGGTGTCGGGAATGAGCATCAGCAATCTGGGCATTCTACTTCCTGCTAGCATCGGCATTGGAATTTGTGCTATGCATGAAGAATATTAAATAGAGGATGATGTATGCATGAGTGTATGATGTCATGTGTGCATGTATGAATGGTGAGTTGTACATGTGATGTCATGTTATATTCTTCTGAACCAACCAAATGTATGCAAAAGTAAGGACAGAAATGCACAAATGTAATGAATGCTGCTGAGGGTCACAGATTAAGACAAGGTATGGCGTATAAGTATACACCAAGTGGATAAAATGACATACGGGGTTTCCACAGATCGAAGCAAGATGATACTTGTGAGCGGACGACATTTTTTAGGATGCGTGGCAAAGCAGGAACTGGGGATTTTCTTTTTGTGTGATGATGTGGTTTTGATAAAGGGTTTTAATCCTCTCTTAAGAAAACCTTTCGTTTTATTAAGAAAACTCATTTTTTAGAAAACTTTAATTTTAAGTGTGAATTTTGGAAACAGATTTTCAGAAAATCCCAATTTAAACTTAGAGACCTCAAAACCTAAATTTCGTGATCAGATACAAAGTCGCTACCCGGATCAGCTCATCCGGGAAATTCTGGTACAGCTCCCTACCAAGTGTAGACGCAGTACCTGATCCAGAGATTCAAGGTTCGGGCAACACATCTACTAATCCTTAACTTGTTTTCAATTACTACTTCATAATGTGATATGAAATTCACTTAATTCTACCCATTTTATCTTCTTTTAATTTTAGTTAATGCTCAATATAAACCATAAATAAAGTGCAAAAAAAAAAAGTGCAGGAAAAGTAAAGTAATGGCCAAATTATACAACTCGAAAAAGAAAAACTCTCATCCTCACCATCTACAACCATCTATAATACACAATAATAAAAAAAGTACAACCGCCTAGATACACAGAATGATATATCAAATACATCAAAAGAAGAAAAATGAAAAAATAAAAAGCTGCATTCAAATACGGTTAGCACAAATAAACATATCACACCAAGGACTCACATAAGACAAAATAAGGGTATTTTGGGACACGGGATCATACATAGGGGGATAATTGAGAAGTTCGGATGACTACTCGATTAGACCTGGAAAGCATTTTACAGAAATGCCCTATAGATTTTGTGAATGAAAATCAGTTTTGAAAGAAATTTGGCTCATTTTACATGCATTTTCCATCGTTTAGTGGGCCGGATATCCCAGAACCCGGGGGTTTCATTCGTGAGTGGGCCTAAATTAAACATTCATCTAAGGTCTGAAAATATAAACACATTAAAAATCCATTTTGAATAGAAAGGAGACACAAAATTACAAGTTAAAGGCCCAACAGGTCAAAACTGTAATGTTGCTTCTCAAACTACAGCCGAGCCACTATGATACTACAGCCATGCCACTATGATACTATAGCCGAGCCACTATGATACTACAGCCGAGCCACTATGATACTACAGCTGTGCCACTATGATACTACAGCCACGCTACTGTAGTGGCTGGGGCAGCTTTAGCACCAACTGCCGAGTGGCTATAGTGCTCCAGAATCAACAATCCAGTTTTCTTTCTCGTTTTGAGAATCATTTTGGAATTTTGATGGTTTCGGGTAATCTGGGGTTTCTGGAAACTTATGAAATTCCACAAAATAGGTCCATATCGAATCAAATGAATCTGAAAATCCCTAAAAACCTGAAATCATCGAAACTAAATCTCACATCCATTAATCAAAAACCTAAAAACCATGAATCTAAACATATATGGATGTAATTTGACCGATAATATTCATGAAAAACACATTTGATTTGAAAACGAAAGCGTTATCGGTCGATTTAGGGCATATGGAGCTTCTGCCCTAGAGATTACAGCTGAGTGGCTGTAATCAGAAAACTATAGCCATGCCACTATAGGTTATAGCTGCGCCACTGTAGTACAGTCGAGCGGCTATAATCAACAGATGGGGTGGCTATAGCTGGGTTTTCACTTCCAGATTTGAGAAAAATATAAAATCACGTACAATCAACATCTAGAATAATTCGAAACAAGTTTTTAAGGCCTCTCAGAGTATACCTTATCTTTGTTCTAGTGTTTTGGATCACCAGAAATGGATTTGGATGCCGAAAAACGCCCTAGAATCATGAATAACCCGAAATCACCCATGATTCTCGAAAGCTTGAATGGAACACCGAATCAATTCAAATGAACACCAAGTTGAACAGAATCACCCCCAGTATATTAATTCTCTAGGACCTTAATTGTTTTTACTTATTAGATTAAAGTTTTTTAATGATTTAGATTGAATTTTATTGAATTTTCTCTTTTTCTCTCTCTAAGTTCTAAAAAACCCTAAGTTTTTGTGTGTTTGATTGTAGAATGTAGGCTGTCTGTTCTGTCCCTTTGACCTAATTTCATTTTCTGGCTTTTATTTCTCCCAAATTAGGTTAAAAATCGGAATTAAAGACTGATTTTGCCCTATTTAGGAAGTCTGATAATTACAGTTGAGCGGCTGTAGTGGCCTATAGCCGTGCGGCTGTATTATAGCCGAGTAGCTGTACTATAGCCCCGTGGCTATAGTACTATAGCCGTGTGGCTATAGTAGCTAGTTTTGCATTTCTTACCCATTTTCTCACTTTTCTCTCCGGTTCTCTTAAGTACTCACTTGACCTTCTTTGGGGTTCCGCTCCAAGACTTGTTATGCTTCTTCGGGTCATCTGAGACATGTCTGATGTCATTCTGGTCATTTTGAATCAGCCTCATGTTTATCCATGAAGAAGGTAATAAAGGCTTTCATCATCGAGGTCGGAAAAAAACTCGTGCTCACAGGATGCCCCTCGCGTGACCAAAGTCGACTTAGATGGGTGCTTGTGCCTAATTCGAGTTTGGTCTCATGATAAAGAGCACGGTGAGAAGGAGAAAAGTACCTAGTGTCCAGCTGTGGAACACGTCTCGGGTTGGTGATGCTTAAGTTGAGTTGATTCAAGGACTTGTTCCACTGCTGTGCAAAACAAAATCTAGCTTGGGTTGGTCTGAATTCAAGGATTTGCTCCGATGTTTGTATGGAAAAAAATCTTGCTTGAGTTGAGTTGAATTCAAGGATTTGCTCTGATGTCTGTACGGAGGAAAATCTTGCTTGAGTTGAATTAAATCAAGGATTTGTTCCAATGTCTGTGCGGAAGAAAATCTTGCTTGAGTTGAGTTGAATTCAAGGATTTGCTTTGATCTCTGTGCAGAGGAAAATCTTGCTTGAGTTGAATTGAATTTAAGGATTTGTTCCGATGTCTGTGCGGAACAACATCTAGCTTGAGTTGACTCTCCGTGGTGCTTGTGTTATGAATGGAACTGTGTTGACTTCAAGGACTTGTTTTGACGTCTATGCGAAATAGTGATCTAGCCTGATTTGAGTTGATTCAAGGACGTACTTGGACTCCATTACAAAGTAGAGGACTTTGCCCAAATTAGATTGATGCTCCAAGGATGTGCTTCAACTCCATCATGAAGCAGAGGACTTTGCCCGGATCAGATTGATGCTCCAGGGACGTGCTTCAACTCCATCATGAAGTAAAGGACTTTGCCTAGATTGGGTTGATGCTTTAGGGATGTGCTTCGACTCCATCATGAAGTGGAGGACTTTACCCAGATTGAATTCTACTTGTGAATTGATGTTTATGAAAGGGAAGGGTATTTTGGTAATTTTATAGCTTGGAAAGTTGGTGTCCTTTGGAGGTAGGGTACTTTGGTCATTTGACTTCTCATAGGGCCTATGTCATGAAAAGAAATGAGTTCTAGTGATTTTGTATCACTTTTGGTGCGGAAAATTGTATTTTGGTCATTTGGTAGCTTGGCGGTTAACAAATAGGCATTTTGGTCATTTCACCTATAGTGGAGCTTATGTCACTGAAGGAAAGGATAAGAGTGTTTCCCGTGAAGCTTATGTCACTAAAGGAAAGGTGTTTTGGCCATTTGGTAGTTTGGCTACTAACAGAAGCTCATTTTGGTCACTTCACTTCTAGTAGGGCTTGTGTCACTAAAGGAAAGGATAATAGTGTTTCTCGTGAAGCTTGTGTCACTAAAGGAAGGGTGCTTTGGCCATTTAAGAAGTTTGACTACCTCTTTTGATGTTTTGAAGTTGTTTCGGGTACATATTCGTTCCTTTATCAATAATTTTGGAAACAAAAAATTTTTGCCCCTTCGATCAAGAATGAATACGGACTGAATATCTTACCCCTTGATACCATTGAAATCAGCTTTCTATTGGTGGAGCAATACCATTGAAATCGGCTCTCTGTGGTGGAGCGTACCATTGAAATCGACTCTTTGTGGTGGAGCAATACCACTGAAATCAACTTTTTCTTGTGAAGAAATACCATTGAACTTGGATCGAAAGTGCGTATTTATTCCTTCATCAAAAATTTTGGAAACAAAAATTTTTGCCCCTTCGATCAAGAATAAATACGGCTTGATTGTTTTGCCCATAGATACCAGCAAAAGACAAGGAATACCCTTTTCAGGATTATATCGGCATAAACCTGAATTCTAAAAATTGAGAAAAGTCTCTTACTTGGGATTTGAGGATGCCCCAGTGTCAGGTTATTTCCGCTTTCAGAGTACTCACGACTCGAGACAGCCTGATGATGACAACATGTACCTGTACTTGAGTTAATATTGATACCTGTATGCATGTGTGTGTGTGTATGTTTTGAATGTATGTGTATGTGTATGTCCTTGATGCATATACATATGATTATGGTGCTTTTTATGCTTTTCTTGGTGCAAACGATGATTAGGATTGAGTGCCGAGAGTCCACTCGCTTGAGGACGGAGGTTGACTAGTTGCATCAGCGGGTCACCAAGTTAGAGATCATGAGTCAGACCTTCAGAGGTCGAGTGGATGATTTGGAGGCCCAGATGGGTTTGCCCCTAGTGGGATATTTCTGATGTGACAGCTGAGAACTGGGCCGGAGGTGTCTAGCTGCTTGGATTGACCTTTGTGACTTTCTACTTTCCCACTCGCCTGTGCAGACAGTATGGTCAGCTGCAGGGGCCCTTCGATCTGTGTGCACCACCGAGTGCAGAGTGTTTACACCACAGTGGCCTCAATATGTGCAGCATCAGTGGATGCATCCTATTCGCACTGAGATTCTAAGATATGATAGTACTACACCTGTGGAGATGGATGCTCACTACAAAGTTTGGCTGATTGACCTGATTAATTGCCCCACGAGATGTGGACATGAGGTGCCGACTTTTATTCTTTTTTTTTATGTCCTAATTTTTGCATAGGTCGCCCTTTCGGGTTTTCGGCCTATCGGACTATCTTTACTTTTGCCTGAACTGCCCTTTTGGGTTTTCAATTCAACAGACTTTATTTTGTGCCCTAACTTTTGCACAAACCACCCTTTTGGGTTTTCGATCTATCGGACCATCCTAATTTTTGCATGGACTGCCTTTTCGGTTTTTTAATCCATCGGACTCTTTTTTTTTTAGAAGTGAGATGCATGTAAATCGAAAGTGTGTACAACCATGTATACATGCGAATTCAATTTCAAGCAGACTTGGGACATTTAAGCAAATAGAGCAAAGCGTTCATTCATTCATTCATTAATAATATTTTAGCACAATGCACATCCAAAAGATGAAATGAAGTTAAGAATAGAGTTAGTAATGGTATCCATCTCGATCGAATCCACGACTGACGCCAACTGGTTTTTACAAATTTTCCTGTTGATGGTGCTCACCTCACTGTCTTAACTTTTGCATGGATCACATTTTTGGTTTTCGATCCATCGTACTTTTTTTTTTCACACACGGTGTCGTTTGAGCTTGTCTTGATTGATGGGGTTGATGGCTTGGTCTCTGTCTCCCCTGGTAGAACCACGTCCATTCTGTAGGCTAACGAGTATGGTGTTTCTCCAGTACATGCTCTGACGCTAGTTCTGTGTTCTCCAGTACATGTTTTGTTTTGTTTTTTATTTTTTTTAGCCTGTGATATTCATATGTGACTACGCTTCTACCCACTTTGAGAAGTAGTTGATGGTTGCGACCATGGAGCAATGCCCATTCAGGTCTACGGAGCTCCTGCTTAGCTGATTTCGTCTTCGAATCCTTTGGAACTTGGTGTTTGGTAATTTCTCTGTCAGCCTGGCACGACACCGTACAACCAGGCAAAGATTTCCATGCACTTTGTGGTAATTTTGCAATTTTCTTTCCTCTCATCAGGCGTGAGATCTTTCAAGGCGAATATCATTTTCAAGTCATCATCTATCCTTAGATTCATTTCATGCATTGATGCATCATGTGTGTTAAAGGCATTAAATGAATGTTTGTATGCATGCAAAGTTCCATCCGAAGAAATATCACACAACTAATTGAAACCAAATTTTATTAAATTAAACACCTTAGGGACTGAATTGTTCACATAATAAATGATAAAAATAATAAAAGAAAATTAAAAGATCAAAATGATTATCGTCCTCCACATATGGAGGGTCTTCTTTTATTGCAGTATCATGGTCCTCGATAGCTTGTGCACCCAAATCATCCGAGGTTGGGCAAGGGATTACTCTGAATACTAGGTTTCAAAGCCGGCTCGATAGTCTAACCCTCGGCAACCAACTACTTGATGGCCTTAATCAACTGGGTACAATCATTCGTATGGTGGCCTACTGTCACATGATAAGAACAAAAATTACCCTTGTCTGCCTCAGTTGGAGGAGAAAATGGCTTTAGATTTTGTAGCAACCCAGCCTTCCTACATTTGGCGTAGATACGAGACAGGGATTCTGCCCACAGGTTCATGATCCTTTGAGGAGTCTGTCTTCCCTGGTTCACAGCGGCCACATGTTGGAAATGCCCTAGTCCTGAGGCATTGGTCCTTGTGTTTGTATCATACATTTGTACATTAATGTGAACTTTATGTATTATACAATTTGTGTCAAGAGATAAAGGCATCAGTCTATTTATTATATGTCTTATGCTCTATTTTAAATAGAGTATCCAATGGACATATCCATATCCATGTTGTCAAGTGTGTGGCACTTGGCAGTAAGACTGTGGATAGGGAAAACGATATGGCCATGCAGTCATCCGTAGTCTGGTCCAATCATGGGAATGAGTGGAACTAAAGACTATCATTAGCCTGGTTGTATGGCGGTGTCTTACCAGTCATGGAACATGGGATGTCAACTAGGTTAATGGGTACATGCAAAAGGGGCATGGTACTAGATCGATCCACTAAATGGGAATCTACATGGTATAGTATCACAAATGATTCTCGTGTAGTACTTGTATAAGTCCTTCGACTGGACCATATGATGGTGCTGCATATGAAGTGGCACACTTTGGTGTATTCCTAAAGGACCTGTAAAAGGGTGCCAAGTATGGGTACGTCCGGGTGTGTTAGTGAGCATGGCAGTGCTATGGATATGCAGAAGGGAATGTCACTCAGTAATTTACTAAGACGATATCACTGGCCTCTTGAAGAATGTTACTGATAAGAGTGTCGCCACACCCAAACAAGATTGGATCTTGTTTGTGTGCATCAGTTCATTCGGGATCAAGTAAATGTCCGGACACATATAGAGGGTGATCAACCATGCCTCTGTTTTGGACACCGATATCAGTGACATGGGACATATGAGTTCAAACTAATAGGTTACGATGATAGTTTGACTGCTATCTCTGTCTTAATTAGGGACTGCAGTGGCTTGCTAGAGCCTAACTAAGACAGAGTATACACGTTTGAAGAGAGAGAGATTTATGAATTATATTATATAGATCAATTGGATTGATCAAAATAATATAATTAATATTCATTTCGGCCTTCTCTTAATTAATTTAGTGAATTAATTTATGAGATTATTTCCTAGGTGGAAATATTATTACATGTATAGGTTTACATGCATCTCATTTTATGTGTATCTAATTTAATCCATTGATTAAATTAATAGGTCAAATGAATTTTAATTTCAATGTATGTAATATATTATATGCTATAATATATATGCATACATGTTAAATTAAAGTTGCATTTGAAATTAATTAATTACATCCATGGGATGAAAATTAGGCTTGGACTTTAGAGGAATAAAGTCTACATTGAGTGGGATATGTTGGCCGAAATCTTGCATGGAATTGGTAAGAATGGTGAGTCATTTTATGGACAAAAATGATGATGACATATTCTTATGGACTAATTAAAGAATGGTGAGTCATTGGTATGACATATGATGTAGCAAAGTTGGACTTTGCTACCTTGCATCTTTCTTTTCCTTTGTGCTTTAAGTTTTTGATTTCCACATCTTAAGCTCCTGGGACCGGATTCGAGGAAAGCGACGCGTATTTCCGCTTTTATCAGTCGGTTTCCCGTAACGAATCCCAACACCACACCCGCCTCTTGCACTTCAATCGAGGCTACTTCAGGAATCATCTTAGCACTAGACCTAGCTTAGGCAGCCTTTGAGCTGCTGCCTTTGTGCCCCTGATTACTTCCATAAGAGCCCGAACTTTGTCAACCCCTTTGTTCCTCTTCTTCATATAGCTCGATACGCTTGGCAAATTCAACCACCTCATTAAAAGAGTGGAACCTTTTAAGCTTTATGTTGTCTTTGTACTAGGGTAGACTACCATCAACCAGCTTTACAATGAGCGACTCCAACTTCGAGGCCTCATCCACCAGAACTTGCACATCCATCCATCTCTTGTAGTAAGATGGAAAGGATTCATTCAGCTTTTGGTGAATCCTCTCTAGGTCTTCCAGAGTGGTTTCCATCTGGGTATTGTAAGCATATTGCTTCACAAAAGCTTCAGACAGGTCCTCCCAAGTAGAATGGTTGTACAAAGGCATTTTCATATACCACTTTACCGCAGCACCCCTCAAAGTAGTCAGGAACAGATTCAAGAGATGATCTTTCTGTTGGGATTCGTCATCGAAAAAATAACATGGCGCAGTGGAAAATACACCGTTTAAAATTTCCTAGAATCCACCTATCGTGTCCAATTACCATTGATTAGAATAAAACAATTTGAATCAAGAGGGATTAACTCACCAGATTCGTCTGTTCTAGAGACTGCTGTAGAATCGTTTCTTGAAACTGCGATATCCAAAGTCCGATGCACGACCAACTATTAAGCGAGAACCGATGCTAGCCCAAGATGCGAAGGAATGGAGGATTAATGTTGGGATTTTTGGCTGTTTGGGGGCTGCTCTTGGTGGCTGAAATTTCCAGCAATTAATTAGGGTTGAATTAGGTTTTTCTTCCTTAAGTGTGCCCTTCTATAAACACCTTGTCTAATTGGGTTTTAATTAGGTTAATTGAACCCAAGCCCATTAGAATTATAATTACATAAATAAACTTTAATTAAAAAGTATATACTATGTAATGTAATTCCATTTGGGTAAATTTAATTACCCCTAAATAAAATTAAATCACACTTAAGTAAATACAATACATGTATTTAATTCTCCTACTTAGGAAAATTACTTAATTAATTGTTTACTTTATGTAATTCAATTAATTGATAAATTAATTAATTATATTATTTAAACTTATTAATTAAATTAAATTCAATCCAAATTAATTACCTTGACACCGAATGTCAACTAATTACTTAACGCATTCCTTCCAATGTATATTACATGTACAATTTCTATAAGTTCTGGCTCAGTTGATCTATGTGCACGATCCTATGGGTCTGTCTTTATATTGGCAGTAGGCCCAAGGCCCACAGACTATAAGTGGGTTCTAGCAAACCATTACAGGCCCCATTAAGACAGAGATGCAGCAGTCTTTAGAAGACACTCAACCGGTAGTAATCTCATAGTGTCCTTTGTCTAACGATATAGATATGAATAAACAAGAGGCATGGTGTCCATCATCCTCTTCCATTGTTTATTATATTTCTTGATCTTGAGTTAACTAATTATTCAAATAAGCAACCAACTTATTTGGGTATGGCCATACACTTATCAGTCCCACCCATCAAGTGGCCATGATATCATCTCGGTGTCACCCGAGTGGCAATTCCATCACTTCATCATCAATATCAACATGTTCACTTGTCCACCCAATCATACCCATATTTAGCATCCTTTTACAGACCTGTTAGGCGTATGTCAAAGTGAACTAGATTCCATATTGATATTATAATGAAATCTGGTCTGAGGACAAAAGAGACCTACTCAAGAAAGACCTATGACACGACAACCATGTGGCTTTCTTGTGCAGATTGATCCAGTCCCATGTCAACGACATGTATCTATATTCATGACTGACTATACAAGTACTATGGCTAGTTAAGAACTGCCATACAGTCATCGAATATACAAGTTTGTGGTTCTATTTGTTCCCACGATTAGAACAAACCTAGGATAGGTTTTATGATTATCAATCAATGGATACTCTACTCATATTATAGCACAAGATATAAATGAAATAGATTAATTGCCTTTATTAATGTGACACAAATAATGTATTTATACAATGAGTCTTAATGTATAATACAAATACAAGAATCCAACGCCTTAAGAACTAGGGCACACCAATACTTTCCTAATAGCCATTCTAGTCATCAGTCTCACATAGCTATCCAGATGGGCTTCCGGTGGGCCTTCCCCGGTGTAGGGAGGAAGATAGGGCATTTGAAAACCAACTGGGAGTGGCTCTCCTCTGTCAGCCATCAAAGCGGCTGGGTCGACACACTTAACAGGGTTATAGTGTACCATCTCCTTCAGCTTGGGCAGCATGGCTTCAATGTCAGATAATTTCTGATTGAGACGCTTCTCCACAACAGTCTCAATCGAGGCTTCTCTTGCCTTCTTAAAGGCCTCATCTTCTTCAGATTAGCCTATGGTTGATAATTCCGCCGCTTCCACCGACAATACTCCCTCTAGCTCCATTCATCACTTGGACAAATTATTGTCTTTCACTTCCAATCGAAGTCTGAGCCAGTGGAACAGTCTGCATGGGGCTAGCATTCATAACAACCTACATTTGCTCCCTAAGGGTAGCCTCTAATTCATCAGAACTCAGAAAGTTCCTCATGAAAGCTGCCATGTCAAAAGGTGTATTTCCATTGCTTTCGTCAACCATTTCTATTCTATCTACTTCTTCCAATAGAATCTGACTGTCAACTGGTAAAGAAGGCAGCTGAACCTTGACCTCCCAATCTGAAACTGACCCTAAACTGATCCCCTCCACAGTGACCGGTTCTGATTGAATTGACTGAACTGATCAGTTCAGCTATGACTTGACACGAACTAATCACTTGAGGTTCGACCCCAAACTGCACATTCAACATAAGGTTAGAATCTCGAATGGATGTCGTGGACCTAGACTTGACACACTAGATGGCATGTATGGTATGTTCGTGTTCATGTTTGGATGATGCTTCATGGATGTGGATGATAATGAAAATGGCCTTTACATTTTCCTTCTTTTTATTTTGGATGTTCCAGGCATACCCCATGCTATACAAAAGACAATGTAAAAATTTCGCATGTGAGCCGTCACACGGACAAAGGTTCAGTGCCTTCGGGGCACTTAGTGGATGTCATGAAATGGTCACATGTATTCCGACACACGGACAGAGACTTGACACTTCGTAGGTCAATGACATGATATGAAGTGGTCATATAGGAGCCGTTCCATAGATAGAGCTTCGATGCTTTTATAGCATCTTGGATGAAGTGATGTCACAAAAAAGTCACGTGTGACTTAAAACACGAACGGAATTTCAGTGTTCATGGAACACCTTGCATGGTTTAGGAATGAAATGTCCTTATATGAGTACTAATTCGGTACTTTTTGAGTACCTCGGATGAATCATCAATGTTATGGAACAACCCGATGTGGATCGTACGCAAACAAGACTTTGGTGTCGCCATGACACCGATGATGAGTGGACATGATGTTATGTAATGGTATTGATCCGCCATATGAATATAAGCCTATGACTGTCGTGGTCCCCTAATGAGTGAAATGACGTAATGAAATGGCCAAGTGCAATCCGGTGCATAGGCGAAACACGGGTAGTCTTGGGGACTCTCGATATGTCATAAAATGAAATGATCGTGAAGGGAGTACTTAGAACATCCTTTTCGTTTTAGATGGGTAGAGATGAGATGAATGCCCATGTCATACAAGATGTAAGTGGCTACACAAAAACGTGGTTAGGATGCACGACACACAAGATGATGTCATGTATGCTTTATGAAATGTGAACACATAGAATGTATATGGCACACGAATAAGATGTTATGGCTACATGAAAACGTAGTTACTATAATAGCACACGTATGACGATGCTTCAAAATGGCTGCATAAAGATATGGATAGAATGACATACAGATGATGCATGTTTATGTTGCATGTAAAGGTCAAAAAGCAAAACAACCATGGAACAAATGTTAGCACACACAACAACATGCTCACCCTTCCAACCTTATTCCTCTATTCGATTGGCCATGCATTCTTCCTAGGTATTGGGTCTCTTTGGCATCAACCGAGGATACCAAAGGCATACTCTCAATGTCCATTTTCAAATATATGTTTTGGTAACCCTAAAGGGAAGTTGCTAGGCCATTACGTGAAGGTATGAGTCAAACCAAGGGTCGTACAGGTTCCCATAGCAAAAATACACTCCTCATCATAGAACACGATGTATGGTTCATGCTGAGTGGTTTACCCCCTCGGGTGCCTCCAATCCTAGCAGAAGAGGTAGGTCACCTTTGGAAATAAATTGGGCTTAATCATGTGTTAGAGGGATTAAAGAAGAGAAAATGTCATGCTACGCGGTTGTGAATGAAATATCGGATTATGGATTAATAATTGACTATAAGTGAGGATATACTTCAATTGTTGCCTAAGTTCCTTAAGTTTTTATGAAAACTTTTTAAAAGAAACCATTCTTCCCTAGCAGAGTCGCCACTGTGAGCGGACGACATTTTTCAAGACACGCGATAAAGCGCGAACCGGGATTTTCTTTTTGTGTGATGATGTGGTTTTTGAAAAAGGGTTTTAATCCTCTCTTAAGAAAACCTTTCATTTTATTGAGAAAACTCATTTTGTAGAAAACTTTAATTTTAAGTGTGAATTTTGGAAACAGATTTTTAGAAAATCCCAATTTAAACTTAGAGACCTCGAAACCTAAATTTTATGGTCAGATATAGAGTCGCCACCAGCTCATCCGGGAAATTCCAGTACAGTTCCCTACCAAGTGTAGACGCAGTACCTGATCTAGAGACTCAGGGTTTGGGCAACACATCTACTAATCCTCAACTTGTTTTCAATTACTATTTCATAATGTGATATGAAATTCACTTAATTCTACCCATTTTATCTTCTTTTAATTTTAGTTAATGCTCATGCAAATGACATAAATATAAACCATAAATAAAGTGCAGAAAAATAAAGTGCAGGAAAAGTAAAGTAACGGCCAAATTATACAACCCGAAAAAGAAAAACTCTCATCCTCACCATTTACAACCGTCTATAATACATGATAATCTAAAAAAGTACAATCACCTAGATACACAGAATGATCTATCAAATACATCAAAAGAAGAAAAATGAAAAAAAAAGCTACATCCAAATACGGTTAGCACAAATAAACAGATCACACCAAAGACTCACATAAGGCAGAATAAGGGTATTTTGGGAAACAGGATCATACATAGGGGGATAATCGAGAAGTCCAGATGACTACTCGATTAGACCTGGAAGGCATTTTATAGAAACGCCCTGTAGATATTGTAAATGAAAATCAGTTTTGAAAGCAATTTGGCTCATTTTACATGCATTTTCCATCGTTTAGTGGGCTGGATATCCCAGAACCCGGGGGTTCCTTTTGTGAGTGGGCCAAAATTGAACATTTATTTAAGGTATGAATATATAAACACATTAAAAATCCATTTTGAATAGAAAGGAGACACAAAATTAAAAGTTATAGGCCCAAAAGGGCAAAACTGTAATTCTGCTTCTCAAACTACAGCCGAGCCACTGTGATACTACAGCCAAGCCACTATGATACTACAGTCATACCACTATGATACTACAATCGAGCCACTATGATACTACAGTCGGGCCACTATGATACTACAGCCACGCCACTATTATACTACAGCCGAGCCACTATGATACTACAGCCACGCCACTATGATACTATTGCCGTGCCACTGTAGTGGCTGGGGTGGCTATAGCACCTACTGCCAAGCGGCTGTAGTGCTCTAGAATCAGCAATCCGGTTTTCTTTCTTGTTTTGAAAATCGTTTTGGAATTTTGATGGTTTCGGGTAATCTGGGGTTTCTGGAAACTTATGGAATTCCACAAAATAGATCCAGATTGGATCAAATGAATCTGGAAATCCTTAAAAACCCTAAATCATCAAAACTAAATCTCACATCCATCAATCAAAAACCCAAAAACCGTGAATCTAAACATATATGTATGTAATTTGACCGATAATATTCATGAAAAACATATTTGATTTGAAAACAAAAGCGTTATCGGTCGATTTAGGGCATTTGGAGCTTCTGCCCTGGAGTTTACAACCGATTGGCTGTAATTAGAAGACTATAGCTGCACCATTGTAGATTACAGCTGCGTCACTGTAGTACAGCCAAGCGGCTATAATCAATAGACGGGGCAGCTACAGCTGGGTTTTCACTTCTAGATTTGAGAAAAATACAAAATCACATACAACCAACATCTAGAATAATTTGAAACGAGTTTTTAGGGCCTCTCAGAGTATACATTGTCTATGTTCTAGTGTTTTGGATAACCAGAAATGGATTTGGACGCCAGAAAACGCCTTAGAATCATGAACAACCCGAAATCGCCCATGATTCTCCAAAGCTTGAACAGAACCCAGAATCAATTCGAATGAACACCAAGTTGAACAGAATCACCCCCAGAATATTAATTCTCTAGGACCTTAATTTTTTTTACGGATTAGGTTAAAGTTTTTTAATGATTTAGATTGAATTTTATTGATTTTTCTCTCTTTCTTTCTATAAGTTCTCAAAAACCCTAAGTTTTTATGTGTTTAATTACAGAATGCGGGCTGTCTATTCTGTGCCCCTACCTAATTTCATTTTTTGGCTTTTATATCTCCCAAATTAGGTTAAAAATTTGAATTAAAGACTGATTTTGCCCTATTTAGGAAGTCTGATAATTACAGTTGAAACGGCTGTAGTGGCCTATAGCCAAGCGGCTGTTTTACATCCGCGCGGCTATAGCACTAAAGCCGAGCGGCTATAGTAGCCAGTTTTGCATTTCTCACCCCTTTTCTCACTTTTTGCTCCAGCTCTCTTAAGTACTCACTCGACCTTCTTCGGGATTCCGCACCAAGACTTATTGTACTTTTTCTGGTCATCCGAGACATGTCTGATGTCATTCCGGTCGTTCTAAATCAGCCTCACGTTTATCCGTGGAGAAGGTAATAAACGCTTTCATCATCGAGGTCAGGAAAAAACATGTGCTCACAATACTTGCAAGGGAACTTTAAATAATGTGCATAACTATACACCTCGGGGAATAGAATGACATGGGTGTCTATGGATCGAAGCAAGATGATACTTATGAAGGAACTAGAAATAATGCACATAACTATACACCTGGGGGATAGAATGACACACGGGGTGTCCACGGGTCGAAGCAAATGATACTTGTGAAGGAACTTGAAATAAGGTGCATAACTATATGCCTGGGGGATACAATGACACACATAGTGTTTACATGTCGAAGCAAGATGATACTTGTGAAAGAACTTGAAATAAGGCTCATAACTATACGCTTGGGGGATAGAATGGCACACGGGGTGTCCAGGGTCGAAGCAAGATGATACTTGCGAAGGAATTTGAAATATGGTGCATGACTATACACCTATGGAATAGAATGACACGCGGGGTGTCCACGGGTCGAAGCAAGATGATACTTACGAAGGAACTTGGAATAAGGTGCATAACTATACACCCAGGGAATAAAATAACATGCAGGGTGTCCACAGGTCAAAACAAGATGATACTTGCGAAGGAACTTTATGCTATGGATGTGTGCATGTGCATAGTGCGTAGACGGAGTTTCAGCACTTAGGGAGCACCTTGGGTCTTTATATCATGATATGAAATGAATGTGTGCTTGGAGCATGGGCAGGGTTCTAGTGCTTGGGGAGTAGCTTAGGTTTTTATGCTATGATAGGAGATGAGATTCTTTGACGTTTATGGAACATCGATGCATGAAGTGGGTTTTCAATACTTATGGAGTACCTAAATGACTCGGTGTTATGGAATGAAGTTTTCGGTGCTTGTGGATCATCTAAATGGATTGATATGAAAAACAAAGTTTCTGGCATTCATGGAACACCTAAATGACTTGGCATATGAGATGAAGTTTTCAGTGCTCATAGAGCACCTAAACGGCTTGGTGTTATGGAATGAAGTTTTCGGTGCTTATAGAGCACCTAAACGATTTGATGTATGAAGTGAAATGTACGATCGTGAGTTGATCACGGTTGAATGATGTCAGATGGATGGAAATGATGAGGATGAAATTCTTTATTTTTGTTTCTTTTTTATTTTGGGTGTTCCAAGAATGCCCAATGCCATTCGACAGACAATGCAAAAAGGTCGCGTGTGAGCCATCACATGGATAGAGTTTCGGTACTTTCAAGGCACTTAGTGAATGTCATGGAATGGTCACGTATGTGTCGACACATGGATAGAGATTCGATGCTTTGTAGGTCAATGAAGTGATATGGAATGGTCACATGGGGGCCGTCCTATGAGCAAAGTTTTGATGCTTTTAGGTCATCCAATATGAAATGATGTTACAAACAAGTCACCTATGAATAGAGACATGGATAGAGGTTCGGTGTTCGTCAAACACCTTGAATGATTTAGATATGTCATGAAATGCCCCTATATGTGTAGTGATCTGATACTGGTGGAGTACCTTAAATGAGTCAATAATGCCATGAAACAATCTGATGTGGATCACGACACACAAATGAGATTTCGGCAACACCATGACACCAATGGTGAATGAGCATGATGTCATGTAATGTTATCGTGTGATCCACCATATAAACATAGACCTAAGACTGCGTGGTCCTCTAGTGCATGAAATGGTCTAGTGAAATGGCCAAGTGCATTCCGGTGCACGGGCAGAACATGGGTATTTTTAGGATACCCGATATGAAATGAAATGAAATGATGGCCATTCTCCGAACATCTTACATTAGATGGGATAAGATGATGATATGAATGTTCATGTCACACGAAATGCAAGCGGTTACATGAAGACGTGGTTAGGATGCATAACATATGGGATGTTGTCATGTATGCTTTATGAAAATATTAACACACAAGATGTAAATGTATGTGGCACACAAATAAAATGTCGTGGCTGCACAAAAATGTGGTAAGCATCAATGTCACACGTATATTCATGTCTTGAAAATGGATGCATGAAGATGTGGTTAGAATGGCACACGAATGATTATGCATGCTTGATGCTTTATGAAATGGTCAAATAAAACCACCACAAAACAAACGTTAGCACAAGCAACAATGTGCTTACCCTTCCAACCTTATTCCTCCTTTCGATTGGCACGCATTCTTCCTAGGTGTTGGGTCTCTTTGGTATCAACTGGGGATACCAAAGGTGTACTCTCAATGTCCAATTTCATGTTTATGTTTTGGTAATCCTAAGGGGAAATTACTAAGTCATTACATGTTGGCCAAAGTCAATCCTAGGGTCGTACAGGTAACCATAACGAATATACACTCCTCCACATAGAACATGAGAGGTTCATGGCATGTTATAAGTGGTTTACCCCTTCAGTTGCCTCTAATCCTAGCGGAAGAGGTAGGTCACCTTCTGAAGTAAACTGGGCTAATCAGTGAGTTTGAAGGGTTGAGAAGAAGAAAATGTCATGCTATGCAAGTGCGAGTAAAATATGATACTATGAACTAGTGAATGACTACAAGCGAGGTTATATTTCAGTAGTTGCCTAAGTTCCTTAAGTTTTTATAAAAAAATTTTTAAGAAACAATGTCCCCAGCGGAGTCGCCACTATGAGCGAACGACCTTTTTGAGAAAGTAGAACATAGTGAAGCGAACCAAGGAAAAAGAGAAACTGAATTTGTTTGTTTGTTTTGAAAACAGGTTTGTATCTTGCTTAAGGAAAACCATTGATTTGTTTGGAAATCCTTTTGTAGAAAACCCCTTTTTTTTTAATGTGAGTTTTTGGGAAAACTAGTTTTGCATTTTAGAAAATCCTGTTTTATTAACTTAAAGACTTTGAAACCTAAATTTCAATATCAGTGACAGAGTCGCCACCTAGATCAGCTCATCCGAGAAATTCCGATATAGCTCCCTATCGAGCATAGACTGCCGTACCTAATCCAGAGACTTAGGGTTCGGGCAGCTTACTTATTCAACCTTAAGCTTTCTTTCATTTATAAGTTATAGTACTATATTATATTCGCTTATTCTCTACCCATTTTATCTTTTGTTAGCTCATTCAGATAACATAAATAAATAACATAAAATTAAAGTGCAGAAAAGTAAACCATACATCCAATCCAAACAAAAAGAAATATAGGCCACTTATTATAACCTAAAAAGATAGAAACTCTCATCCTCACCAATACAACCGCCTAGATACACAAATATCTAAAAAATTACAATCACCCAGGATACACGAGGTGATCTATTAAACACATCTAAAATAAAAAAGAAAAATAAAAAGCTAAAAAACAGATGGTTACACAATTATAAACCAAACACACGTAGGACTAATATAGGATAGAATGGGGAACATCAAGAAGTAGGGGCAAGCATCTATGGGGTAGGCAAGAAGTCTAGGTGACTTACTCGATTAGACCTGGAAAACAGTTTTAGAAACACCCTGTAGGTTTTTATGCTTGAAAACAGTTTGGCTCGATTACATGCAACTTACTTCATTTTAATGAGTCAAATATCCCGGAACTCAGGGTTCCATTCATGGGGCTTCTTAATTCCAAACATCCATCTAAGGTCCAAAAGCAGTAAACACACCAAAAACATTTTATTAGAGCCCTGGGGCTATAGCCGTGGGGCACTAGTTAGAGCCACGCGGCTGTAGCCGTTACAGCCGTGCGGTTGTAGTATTCAGAACCCGAAGTTGGTTTTCTTTGATTTGAAAATCACTGTTTTAATCATTTGTAATGATTTCTAAGGACTTCAGGAACCTGAGGGTTAGCTAAAGCTGGACAGTGGATCCAATTTGGATCGAACAACCTCGGCTTTCAGAAATCAAAATCAAAGAAACCGAAAATCTCACATCAACATTCTGGGAAATCCGAAAACCATAATTCTGAATGTAACGGATGTGATTGGACCAAAATAGTTCATAAAAGAATGATCAAAATGGGAAACTAACTACTTTCAGTTGATTCGGGACAGTTCAGGTTTCTGCCCAGAATAACACAGCCATGTGGCTATAGTGCTACAGCTGCTCAGCTTTGTTCAAAGGGATTATAGCCGCTCAACTCTTGTTAGAGCTGCACGCCTGTAATCAACAGACAATTTGTAGAAATTTACAAAACACAGGAAAACACAGCACAAAATAAATAATTACGAGTTTAAGGCCTCTTAAAGTTTACCTTGTTGATGTTCCAGTGTGTTTGACGATCGAAAGTCGATTTGGATGTCGGAATCCGTTTAGAACTTCACAAACATCCCAAAATCCTTAAACACGAGCCTAAAATCAATCCAAACAAAACCCAAGATAAGCCCGAATGTGTGATAGTGTGACTGGAGACTCTTACCCTATATGTTTCTAGTTTGTTTCTCTCTGTTTCCTGTATTGTGCTTTAGTTTTTCTCTCTTTTTCGGTTTTGCTCTCTTTTTCGGTTTTTTCTATCTTTTATGTTCTCCTTTATCTGTGTTCTATCAATGATCTTTTCTATTTGTTATTGTGTTCTCCCTCTAATTCTCTGTGTTTTTGGTCTTAAAAACCTCCAAAATCTCGACCAATTTCCTTTAATCGAGGAATCACATCCCCTGTCAAATACTGATGCTGGCTATTTAAGACGGAATATGACTGCTCGATAGAGTTGCATGGCTATAAGATTATAGCCGTGCGACTCTGGAATTATAGCCGTGGCTGTAGTTGTGAAACTATAACCATGCGTCTCTATTTAGAGCCGTGACAGATTCTCCTAAATCCCATACTCACCTGTAAGCCCTTTAATCACTCAAAGGACCTTTCTCGGTGTTTTGGATCGAGGATTGTTCGGTTTTTAGAGTGTTTGAGACATTCCAGGAAACATCTTGTTCATTCTCAAGTCCGACTGTCTTAATAGGTAACATAGGATTTTCATCATAAAGGTCGAGAAACACCGTGCTTACAGCCACGTTCGTTGAAACGTCGTCCGCTAATAGTGGCAACTCTACTGGGGATGAAATGTTTCTTAAAATGTTTTTTTTTAAACTTAAGGAACTTGGGAAACTACTAAAATATAACCTCGCTTGCAGTCATTCATTAGTTCATAGTACCATATTTTACTCACAGCCGCATAACTTGACATTTTCTTCTTCTCAACCCCTCGAACTCACTGATAAGCCCAGTTTATTTTGGAAGGTGACCTACCTCTACCACTAGGATTGGAGGCACCCGATGGGCAAACCACTCATAGCACTACATGAACCTCACATGTTCTATAATGAGGAGTGTATATTCACTATGGGGACCTATACGACCCTTGGTATGACCT
This sequence comes from Euphorbia tirucalli, assembly GCA_039660915.1. NCBI lineage: Eukaryota > Viridiplantae > Streptophyta > Magnoliopsida > Malpighiales > Euphorbiaceae > Euphorbia > Euphorbia tirucalli. The sequence goes on along the minus strand of CM077636.1, from coordinate 34,322,035 downwards.
TGGCCCACATGTAATGACTTAGTAAGTTCCCCTTAGGATCACCAGAACATGAATATGAAATTTGACATTGAGAGTACACCTTTGGTATCCCCAAATGATATCAAAAAGACCCAATACCTAGAAAGAATGTGTGCCAATCGAAAGGAGGAATAAGGTTGGAAGGGTGAGCATTCACTTTTATACGAAACATTAAGCAAGCATAATCATTCGTATGCCATTGTAACCACATTTTCATGTAGCCATTTTTAAGACATAAACATATGTATGAAATTGATGCTAACCACATCTTCGTGCAGCCACGTCATTTTATTTATGTGCCATATACATTTACATCTCATATGTTGACATTTCCACGAAGTATACATGAGATCATCCCTGTATCTCATACACTCTAACCTTATTTTCGTGTAGCCATTTGCATTTCGTGTGACATGGACATTCATACCATTTCATTATACTTAATATAAGAAGTTCTGAGAATGCCAAAAATGTCCATTATGGTAATTTCATTTCATTTCATATCGGGTGTCCCAAAACTACCCGTATCCTGCCTGTGCATCTGATTGCACTCGGCCATTCCATCATACCATATCATTCATTAGAGGACCATAATGGTCTTAGGTCTATTCATGTGGTGGGTCACATGGTAACATTACATGACATCATGCCCATTCATCGTTGTTGCCACGATGATGACGGGCACTTGTTTGTGTGTCGCGATCCACATCAAATTGTTCCACGACATTATTGAATCATTTGAGGTACTCCACGAGTACCAGATTACTACACATATAGGGACATTTCATAACATTACTAAATCATATGAGGTGTTCTACGAATGTCGAACCTCTGTCCAAGTCTCGATTCACAGGTGACTTATTTATGACATCATTTCAACTTGGATGCCCTAAAAGTGTTAAAACTCTGTTCGTGTGTCAGTACGCACATGACTAGTCCATGACATTCACCAGGTGACCCAAAAGCACCAAAACTCTGTCCGTATGATAGCTCACACGTGACCATTTCTCATTGCTTTTTTCATGGCATTAGGTATTCTTAGAACGTCCAAAGTCAAGGGAATGAAAACATGGGAAAAGATCATCCTCATTGTCATTTTCAACCATGAGACCATTCGACCTTGATCATTTCATGACCATACCATGCATGTCACTTAGTGCATCATGTCTAGAGTTATGACATTTATCCACGGTGCTAACCCTATCCTGAATGTGTAGGTTGGAATTGACCTTTGAAATGGTTCGTGTGTGTTGAACTAGAGCCTAGTCAGCTAATTTAGTCAGTTAAACCAGAAATAGTCACCGTGGAAGAGATCAGGGACTGTTCAGGGTCGAAATCAGAGCAGGAATTTAGGGATAGGTTACCTTCGTTACCTGTTGACAGTCAGTTTGTGTTGGAGGAAGTGAACGGAATAGACATGGCTCAAGACAGATCTGGGGAAGTGGTCACTTTTGATATGAATGCCTTCAAGGATGCCCTGTTGAACTCAGATCAGTTTAAGGCTACTTTAAGAGAACAGATGCAAGCTGTAATGACCACCAATTAGGGTCAGACTATTCAACCGACCTAGGCTCCGGTCGAGAAAGGGGGAAATGTTGTTCAGGTGATTCCTAGCTCAGGAGGAAATGTTCCAGGAAGTAGTAGAGGATTTATTCCTCACAAAGAAGTTGATTGTCATTCTGAGCAGAATCGTTTCTTGAAACTGTGATCTCCAAAGTCTGGTGCACGACCAACTATTGAGCGGGAACCGGTGCTAGCTGAAGACGTTAAGGAATGGAGGTTTAATGCTGGGATTTTCGGCTGTTTTAGGGCTGCTCTTGGTGGCTGAAATTTCCAGCAATTAATTATAGTTGAATTAGGTTTTTCCTCCTTAAGTGTGCCCTTATATAGACACCTTGTCTAATTGGGTTTTAATTAGGTTAATTAAACCCAAGCCCACTAGGATTATAATTACATAAATAAACTTTAATTAAAAAGTATATACTATGTAATTTAATTCCATTTGGCTAAATTTAATTACCCCTAAATAAAATTAAATCACACTTAAGTTAATACAATACATGTATTTAATTTTCCTACTTAGGAAAATTATTTAATTAATTGTTTACTTTATGTAATTCAATTAATTGATAAATTAATTAATTACATTATGTAAACTTATTAATTAAATTAAATTCAACCCAATGTCAATTAATTACCTTGACACCGAATGTCAACTAATTAATTAAAGCATTCCTTCCAATGTACATTACATGTACAATTTCTATAAGTTCCAGCTCAGTTGATCTATGTGCACGATCCTATGGGGTTGTCTTTATGTTGGCAGTAGGCCCAAGGCCCACAGACTGTAAGTGGGTTCTAGCAAACCATTACAGCCCCCAATTAAGACAGAGATGCAGCAGTCTTTAAAAGACACTCACCCGGTAGTAATCTCATGCTGTCCTTTGCCTAACGATATCGATATGAATAAACAAGAGGCATGGTGTCCGTCATCCTCTTCGGTTGTTTATTATATTTCTTGATCTTGAGTTGACTGATTAATCAAATAAGCAACCAACTTATTTGGGTATGGCCATACACTTATCAGTCCCACTCATCAAGTGGCCAATGATATCATCTCGGAGTTACCCGAGTGGCAATTCCATCACTTCATCATCAATATCAACATGTTCACCGGTCCACCCAATCATACCCATATTTAGCATCCTTTTACAGACCTGTTAGGCATATGTCAAAGTGAATCGGATTCGATATCGATATTATAATGGAATATGGTCTGAGGACAAAAGAGACCTACTCAAGAAAGACCTATGACGTGACAACCATGTGGCTTTCTTGTGCGGATCGATCCAGTCCCATGTCAACGACATGTACCTATATTCATGACTGACTATATAAGTACTATGGCTAGTTAAGAACTACCATACAGTCATCGAATATACAAGTCTGAGGTTACACGATTAGAACAGACCTGGGATAGGTTTTATGATTATCAATCAATGGATACTCTACTCATATTATAACACAAGATATAAATGAAATAGATTAATTGCCTTTATTAATGTGACACAAATAATGTATTCATACAATGAGTATTAATGTATAATACAAAATACAAGAATCCAATGCCCTAAGAACTAGGGCATACCAATAATCTCCCACTTGCACTAGTTCCAAGTGGGCATTGCCCTAATTCCTATAGATCTGGTATGACCGTCGTGCTGTGTCTGTGGCAGCGCTTTAGTCAATGGATCAGGGACATTATTCTTGGAGTCAACCCTCTGCAATGATATGTCACCTCTATTCACGATCTCCCGAATGAGGTGAAACTTTCTGAGCACGTGTTTGGATCTCTTATGTGACCGGGGCACCTTAGCTTGTGCGATGGCCCCATTGTTGTCACAAAAAACATCAACTGGGTCTAGGATAGTAGGTACTACTCCCAACTTGGTTATGAATTTCTTGATCTAAACGGCTTCCATTGTAGCTTCGCACGCAGCTATGTACTCAGCTTCCGTTGTAGAGTCAGCAATGGTGGCCTGCTTTGAGGACCTCCAACTAATGGCACCACCATTCAAGAGAAAAACATAACCAGACTGTGACTGGTTCTCATCCTCATAGGTCTCAAAGCTTGCATCAGTGTAACCTGACACTACGAGCTCATCTTGACCTCCATGCACTAAGAAAGCATCCTTTGTCCGATTAAGGTACTTTAGGATTGCCTTGACAGCCTTCTAGTGTTCCTCCCCAGGGTCCGACTGGTACCGTCTAGTCATACTTAGTGCAAACGCGACATCAGGCCTCTTACATAACATGGAGTACATGATAGATCCAATAGCATATGCATAAGGGATCTTTTCCATGTTCTCCCGGTCCTTCTTTGTTTTAGGACCATCTTTCTTACTCAGCTTCAACCCATGGCGCATAGGCAAGAATCCTTTCTTTGCCTTGTCCATACTGAATCTTTTCAGAACCTTGTCAATGTACGTGGCCTGACTTAGGCCTAGAAGCCGATTGGATCTATCTCTGTAGATCCTGATCCCTAAGATCGTCTTAGCTTCGCCTAAGTCCTTCATTGCAAAGCACCTACTCAACCACTGCTTAACTCCTTGCAGTGTTGGTATGTCGCCTCCAATGATAAGGATGTCGTCGACATACAGCACTAGGAAGGTGGAAATGCTCCCACTGACCATCTTATACACATAGGGCTCATCAGAATTCTGTGTGAAGCCATATTCTGTAATGACCTCATTGAATCTCTGATTCCATGACCTCGATGCTTGCTTTAATCCATAAATAGATCTTTAAAGCTTGTATACCCGGTTTGGATACTTTGGATCGATAAAACCCTCAAGTTGTGCCATGTACACATCCTCGAGTAGCTTTCCATTAAGGAAAGCGGTCTTAACATCCATCTGCCATATCTCATAATCGTACCATGTAGCTATGGCTAGTAGTATCCTAATGGATTTGAGCATAGCAACTGTTGAAAAGGTTTCATCATAGTCAATTCCTTGAACTTGCCTGAATCCTTTTGCCACCAATCACCCCTTGAAGGTGTTGTCGGCCTTTAACTTGAAACACCACTTGCAACCTATCACCTTAGCACCCGGAGGTGGATCCACCAAGTTCCATACTTGGTTATCATGCATAGATTGCATCTCAGCCTCCATGGATTTGCGCCATTAATCTGAGTGTGGGCTTTCAACAGCCTCCTGATAGGTCTTGGGCTCCTCTTGGTCAATGACCATAAGGTCCCCATCATCAGTCACGAGAAAGCCGTACCTCTCTAGCTGATGACATGTCCTACTAGACCTTCTAAGGTCCTGTGCAACCGTTTCTGGTTCCTTAATTTCTTGAGTAGTCAGATTGGTTCCCAAAGCATCCTTAGCAGTAGCTGTAGGAGTTTGTGAGTCTTGAACTTCTGAAAGTTCAACATTACTCCCACTGTCTCCCTTGGAAAGGAATTCCTTCTCCAAGAAGACTGCATTTCTGGCTATGAAAACTTTGTTTTCGGCCGGATCGTAGAAGTAATAACCCTTAGTTTCCTTAGGGTAAGCCACAAACTGGCACTTGATAGATTTGGACTTGAGTTTGCCACTTGTCAATTTCTTAACATGTGCATCAAAGCCCCAAATCTTCAAGAAGGAAACATTGGGCTTTCGGCCTTTCCAAAGTTCATATGGTGTTCCCTCAACTGCCTTACTTGGTGTATTATTAAGAATGTAAGTAGTTGTCTCTAAAGCATATCCCCAAAAGGAGACAGGGAGTGTAGCATGACTCATCATCGAGCGGACCATGTCAAGTAAGGTCCTATTCCTCCTTTCTGACACTCCATTCCACTAGGGTGTACCAGGAGGAGTGAGTTGTGATATGATCCCACACTCTCTCAAAAACGAGTCAAACTCTTGGCTCAAATATTCACACCCTCGGTCAAACCGAAGTGCTTTTATTTTCTTGCCAAGTTGGTTTTCTACTTCATTCTTAAAGTCCTTGAACCTTTGGAGAGTCTCAGACTTATGCTTCATCAGATACATGTAACCGTATCTGCTGAAGTCATCCGTGAAGGTGACGAAGTACAGAAAACCAGATCTAGCACTAATGCTTATTGGGCCACATACATCGGAATGTATCAGCTCCAATAGCTCTGAGGCCCTTTCAGCAGTCTTGCTAAAAGGCACCTTTGTCATCTTGCCTCTCAAACAAGATTCGCATGTGTCATAAGGCTGGATGTCAAATGACCCTAGCACTCCACTAGAGTGAAGCCTAGCTATGCGCTTCTCATTTATATGGCCAAGTCGACAATGCCAGATGTAAGTAGGATTAATTTCATTTTGTTTAATCCTTTTAGTATTTATGTTATAGATTGAACTTTCACGTTTTAGATCAAGGATATATAAACCATTTTCAAGAAATGCTGTTGCATAAATAATATTGCCACATTGCATAGAAATTCTACCATGTCCAATATTAAATACAAAACCAGAAGTATCAAACAAAGAAACGGAAATAATATTCCTGCGCATCGCAGGTACAAAATAACAGTTTCTTAGTTCCAAAACAAGTCCACTAGGCATCTCCAAGAAATAATCTCCGATCTCCATGGCCTGAACCGAGCACCATTTCTGACTCAAAGATCTACTTCTCTAGATCCTAATAATCTCCTATTTCTTAGACCCTGCACATTTGAACAAATGTGAGATCCACATCTAGTGTCCACGACCCAAGATGTAGAAATAGCCAGATTAATCTCAACAACATAAATACCTAAAGCAGCAGTTTTGCCCTTCAGTTGCTCCCTTAGCTTTGGACATGAGCTCTTCCAGTGCCCCTTCTCATGAAATTCATGGCAAACATCGTCAGGAGAAGTAACCCTTGCTTTAGGTTGGGCCACCACCTTTTTGCCCTTAGCCTTGGCCTTAGATTTGGCCTTTCCCTTAGCAATAGGCGTATTGCCCTTGTTTACCAGCAATACTTCAGGAGTCTTCTTAAGAGACTGTTCAGCAAGCTTGAGCATGCCATGTAGCTCAACAAACGATTTATCCAACCCTTACATATGGTAATTCATGATAAACTGGTTGTAAGACTCAGGAAGTGACCCGAGAATAATATCTGTTGCAAGTCCTGTGGAACTGGCGAGCCGAGGCGGGTAAGTGTATCAATATACCCCTTCAACTTTAGCACATGAGTGCTAACAGAAGTCCTAGCTGCCATCACAGTTGTGCAAAGTGCCTTAGTTGTTAGGTAACATTCCTTACGAGCCTGATCTTGGAACATCTTTTTAAGCTGATCCATCATCTCATAAGCATGCTCGTCCATGAACTGCTTCTGAAGATCAGAAGCCATGGTACCCAGCATGAGGCACGAGACATCTCGGTCATCCCTCACGTGCCGGTCATACTGCTCCACCATCGCTGTGGTGATGCCTCAACCTATGGGAGGGCCAGCCGGTAAAGGAGCATTCAGTACATACTCCTTAGACTCTTGTCTAAGAACTATTTGTAAGTTCCTAGCCCAGTCCAGGAAGTTAGTCCCCGAAAGCTTCTCCTTCTCCAAGAGTGACCTAAGTGAGAGTGAGTTGTTGTTTGCTGCAGCCATTTAAATTGCTTAACTGAAATGGGATTATCTACATGGAAGAAATCCTTGCTTGAGTTAGAAATAAAGGACTTTTAAGCCAATTCAAATTAATAATCCGATTTTAATTTGTTTATTGGTGTTGTTAATTGGCTGACTTGACCAAGATCCATAACTTATCAATGACTGGCCGAACTAGGGCTCGCTAACCAACCATTGAGTCGTTTGGTAGGACAACCTATCCAATCCTTCCACGAAGGACTCTTGGTTTGATGGGCTTATTGACACTTTACCCACCTGTGCTTAGGGCCCGCTCTGAGCTAATGCTACCCATGTTGAGTTAAACCACCATTCACATGTTAACCATACCAAGTATCTTAACCCTCTACGGCCCACCGAATACTACAATATACCAAGCTAGGGCATGGCGCACATTGCAGCATCAATGGGAGGAAGAGGTGTGAATGTGGGAAGCACTTTTAAGCGACTCAATATTTTAATTTCCGGATTATAATTAAGTGATACGGCTTAGCATGCATAAACGCGCGTAATAATTTGGTGGTCCATACATCCACATTATATGATAAATGCAATAGCATACTAAATTTAAAATAAATGAGATCCTATGGGCCTTTAATTACAACCTAATGAAAAACTAGATGTCCTATCTAATTCTTCATGGGCCGGACTGCAATCCTTCTTGGGCTCCCACCATGGGCTTGCTCCATTTGGGCCTTCCTCCATATTTGATGCAATTACAATAATTTTGTAAAATAAAATCTATTCTAAAATTACATCAAAATAAAAAAATGGCACGCAGGCCATATTTCCCAAAATTAAATTACAACTGATAATAATTTAGGGCCCATAGAACTCAACATAACATTTCAAACAAAGTACCTGTCGTGCACATACATACCAATATGATGCATGATCATGGCATTCCAAATTATAAATATAAATGTTAAGCCGAGTTACTTAGGGTGAAATCGCCAATTTTAACAAATGTGACTAAGGGCCATAAAGGCCCAATGGATAACATCCATAAATGCAAAATTAACAATTTTGCTCCCACTTGAATTTGGGTTGTCACAAATTTAAAATTTCGCTCTCCCAATTTTAACCGGTGTCACGGTTTATTGGGCCAATTTCACAAAGTCCATATTCAATTTAATATGCAAACAATTAAATTAAATATGCATACCAACAAAATAAATAATTTAAGTACAAATTAATGGAAAAAATTTAATTTAATTTGTATTAGGGTCCGGAATAAAAAATACACGTAAAATCCAAAACCGGACCAAAATTCCATGCGGCAGCCTGCTGCCAGCAGCAGCTGGCTGTTGCCACGCAGCAGCCAAGCTGCCGCAAGAGGCAGCAGGCAATTTGCCTGCTGCGGCAAGCAGCAGTGCCCACAATTGGAATCGCAAATTGTGATTCCAATTGTGGCCAAACAATATTAATTTTTTTTAAAATCATAAAATTAAAAATTCAGCCATCGACAATAAGTAATCAATGAAGAAAATACAATTCTAGATTGAAACCATTTGAGGAAAAATAATCAAAAACCCCAATCCAACAATTCTAGGGTTTATCCAAAAATAAAACCAATTGAACGAAAAACCCTAAAATCACAAACTTGAAACCCATTCTTTCTTCAAGAATGCTTTCAAGAACTAATTCCAATCAATCTAATGGACAAAACCTAGGCTCGGATACCACTGTTGGGATTCGTCATTGGAAAAATAACGTGGCGCAGCGGAAAATATACCGTTTAAAATTTCCTAGAATCCACCTATCGTGTCCAATTAGCATTGATTAGAATAAAACCAATTTGAATCAAGACAGATTAACTCACCGGATTTGTCTCTTCTAGAGACTGCTGCAGAATCGTTTCTTGAAACTGTGATCTACAAAGTCCGGTGCACGACCAACTATTGAGCGGGAACCGGTGCTAGCCGAAGACGCGAAGGAATGGAGGTTTAATGCTGGGATTTTCGGCTGTTTTGGGGCTGCTCTTGGTGGCTGAAATTTCCAGCAATTAATTAGAGTTGAATTAGGTTTTTCCTCCTTAAGTGTGCCCTTATATAGACACCTTGTCTAATTGGGTTTTAATTAGGTTAATTAAACCCAAGCCCACTAGGATTATAATTACATAAATAAACTTTAATTAAAAAGTATATACTATGTAATTTAATTCCATTTGGCTAAATTTAATTACCCCTAAATAAAATTAAATCACACTTAAGTTAATACAATACATGTATTTAATCATTCTACTTAGGAAAATTATTTAATTAATTGTTTACTTTATGTAATTCAATTAATTGATAAATTAATTAATTACATTATGTAAACTTATTAATTAAATTAAATTCAACACAATGTCAATTAATTACCTTGACACCGAATGTCAACTAATTAATTAACGCATTCCTTCCAATGTACATTACATGTACAATTTCTATAAGTTCCAGCTCAGTTGATCTATGTGCACGATCCTATGGGGTTGTCTTTATGTTGGCAGTAGGCCCAAGGCCCACAGACTGTAAGTGGGTTCTAGCAAACCATTACAGCCCCCAATTAAGGCAGAGATGCAGTAGTCTTTAGAAGACACTCACCCGGTAGTAATCTCATACTGTCCTTTGCCTAACGATATCGATATGAATAAACAAGAGGCATGGTGTCCGTCATCCTCTTCTGTTGTTTATTATATTTCTTGATCTTGAGTTGACTGATTAATCAAATAAGCAACCAACTTATTTGGGTATGGCCATACACTTTTCAATCCCACTCATCAAGTGGCCAATGCTATCATCTCGGTGTTACCCGAGTGGCAATTCCATCACTTCATCATCAATATCAACATGTTCACCGGTCCACCCAATCATACTCGTATTTAGCATCCTTTTACAGGCCTGTTAGGCGTATGTCGAAGTGAATCGGATTCGATATTGATATTATAATGAAATCTGGTCTGAGGACAAAAGAGACCTACTCAAGAAAGACCTATGATGTATGCGGCCCAGTGAGCACTAGTGCTAGATCCAGTTTTCTGTACCTTGTCACCTTCACGAATGACTTCAGTAGACACAGTTACATGTATGTGATAAAGCATAAGTCTGATACTGTTCAAAGGTTCAAGGACTTTAAGAACGAAGTAGTAAACCAACTTGGCAAGAAAATAAAAGCACTTTGGTATGACCGAGGTGGTGAATATTTGAGCCAAGAGTTTGACTCGTTTTTTAGAGAGTGTGGGATTGTATCCCAACTCACCGCTCCTGGAATACCCCAGTTGAATGGAGTGTCAGAAAGGAGGAATGGGACCGTGCTAGACATGGTCCACTCGATGATTTACACCAAGCAAGGCATTTAAGGGAACACCATATGAACTATGGAAGGGTCTAAAGCCCAATGTTTCCTTCTTGAAGATTTGGGGCTTTGATGAACATGTTAAGAAATTCACAAATGGCAAACTCGAGTCCAAATCTGTCAAGTGCCAATTTGTGGGCTACACTAAGGAAACTAAGGGTTATTACTTCTTCAATCTGGTGGAAAACAAAGTTTTCATAGCCAGAAATGCAGTCTTCTTGGAGAAGGAATTCCTTTCTAAGAGAGACAGTGGGAGTAATGTTGAACTTTTAGAAGTTCAAGACTCACAAACTCCTACAGCTACTGCTGAGGATGCTTCAGGCACTGATCTGACTACTTAAGAAATTAAGGAACCAGAATCAATTAAATAGGACCTTAGAAGGTCTGGTAAGACACGTCATCAGCCAGAGAGGTATGGCTTTCTTATGACTAACCCAAGACCTATCAGGAGGCTATTGAAAGCCCACACTCAGATCAATGGCACAAAGCCATGGAGGCTGAGATGCAATCTATGCATGATAACCAAGTATGGAACTTGGTCGATCCACCTCCGGGTGCAAAGGTGATAGATTACAAGTGGTGTTTCAAGTTAAAGGCTGACAACACCTTCAAGGGGCAATTGGTGGCAAAAGGATTCAGGCAAGTTCAAGGAATTGAATATGATGAAACCTTTTCACCAGTTGCTATGCTCAAATCCATTAGGATACTACTAGCAATAGCTGCATGGTATGATTATGAGATATGGTAGATGGATGTTAAGACCGATTTCCTTAATGAAAATCTACTCGAGGACATGTACATGACACAACCTGAGGGTTTTATCGATCTAAAGTATCCAAACCGAGTATACAAGCTTCAAAGATCCATTTATGGATTGAAGCAAGCATCGAGATCATGGAATCAGAGATTCAATGAGGCCATTACAGAATATGTCTTCACACAAAATCCTGATGAGCCCTGTGTGTATAAGATGGTTAGTGGGAGTGTTTCCACCTTCCTAGTGTTATATGTTGATGACATCCTTATCATTGGAGGTGACATACCAACACTGCAAGGGGTTAAGCAGTGGTTGAGTAAGTGCTTCGTAATGAAGGACTTAGGCGAAGCTGAGACGATCTTAGGGATCAAGATCTACAGAGATAGATCTAATCGGCTTCAAGCCCTAAGTCAGGCCACATACATTGATAAGGTTCTGAAAAGATTTAGCATGGACAAGGCAAAGAAAGGATTCTTGCTTATGCGCCATAGGTTGAAGCTGAGTAAGAAAGATGGTCCTAAAACAAGAAGGACCAGGAGAGCATGGAAAAGATCCGTTATGCATCTGTTATAGGATCTATCATGTACTCCATGTTATGTACAAGGCCTGGTGTTGCATTTGCACTAAGTATGACTAGCCGGTACCAGTCGGACCCTAGGGAGGAACACTAGAAGGCTGTCAAGGCAATCTTGAAGTACCTTAATCAGACTAAGAATGCTTTCTTAGTGTACAGAGCTCAAGATGAGCTGGTAGTGTCAGGTTACACTGATGCAAGTTTTGAGACTGATGAGGATGAGAACCAGTCACAGTCTGGTTATGTTTTTCTCCTGAATGGCAGTGCCATTAGTTGGAGGTCCTCAGAACCGGCCACCATTGCTGACTCTACAACAGAAGCTGAGTACATAGTTGCATGCGAAGCAACGAAGGAAACCATTTGGATTAAGAAGTTCATAACTAAGTTAGAAGTAGTAGCCGCTATCCTAGACCTAGTTGATATTTTTTTTATGACAACAATGGGGCTATCGCACAAGCTAAGGAGCCCTAGTCACATAAGAGATCCAAACATGTGCTCAAAAAATTTTCACCTCATTCGGGAGATCATGAACAAAGGTGAGATATCATTGTAGAGGGTTGACACCAAGAATAATGTCGCTAATCCATTAACCAAAGCGCTGCCGATGGTCATATAAGATCTATAGGAATTAGGGCAATGCCCACTTTGAACTAGTGCAAGTGGGACATTGTTGGTGTGCCCTAGTTCTTAGGACATTGGATTCTTGTATTTTGTATTATACATTAAGACTCATTGTATGAATACATTATTTGTGTCACATTAATAAAGCCAATTAATCTATTTCATTTATATCTTATGCTATAATATGAGTAGAGTATCCATTGATTGATAATCATAAAAGCTATCCCAGGTCTGTTCTAATCATGGGAATCAATAGAACCACAGACTTGTATATTCGATGACTGTGTGGCAGTTCTTAACTTGCTATAGTACTTGTAAAGCCAGTCATGAATATAGGTACACGTCATTGACATGGGACTGGATCGATCCGCACAAGAAAGCCACATGGTTGTCGCGTCATAGTGTTGGGATTCATCATCAGAAAAATAACGTGGCGCAGAGGAAAATACACCATTTAAAATTTCCTAGAATCCACCTATCGTCTCCAATTACCATTGATTAGAATAAAACCAATTTGAATCAAGAGAGATTAACTCACCGGATTCGTCTCTTTTAGAGACTACTGCAGAATCGTTTCTTGAAACTGTGATCTCCAAAGTCGGGTGCACGACCAACTATTGAGCGGGAACCGGTGCTAGCTGAAGACGCGAAGGAATGGAGGTTTAATGCTGGCATTTTTGGCTATTTTGGGCTGCTCTTGGTGGCTGAAATTTCCAGCAATTAATTATAATTGAATTAGGGTTTTATTCCTTAAGTGTGCCCTTATATAGACACCTTGTCTAATTGGGTTTTAATCAAGTTAATTAAACCCAAGCCCACTAGGATTATAATTACATAAATAAACTTTACTTAAAAGGTATATACTATGTAATTTAATTCCATTTGGCTAAAATTAATTACCCCTAAATAAAATTAAATCACACTTGAGTAAATACAATACATGTATTTAACTTTCCTACTTAGGAAAATTATTTAATTAATTGTTTACTTTATATAATTCAATTAATTTATAAATTAATTAATTACATTATGTAAACTATTAATTAAACTAAATTCAACCCAATGTTAATTAATTACCTTGACACCGAATGTCAACTAATTAATTAACGTATTCCTTCCAATGTACATTACATGTACAATTTCTATAAGTTCCAGCTCAGTTGATCTATGTGCACGATCCTATGGGTCTGTCTTTATGTTGGTAGTAGGCCCAAGGCCCAGACTGTAAGTGGGTTCTAGCAAACCATTACAGCCCCCAATTAAGACAGAGATGCAGCAGTCTTTAGAAGACACTCACCCGGTAGTAATCTCATGGTGTCTTTGCCTAACGATATCGATATGAATAGACAAAAGGCATGGTGTCTGTCATCCTCTTCTATTGTTTTATATATTTCTTGATCTTGAGTTGACTGATTAATCAAATAAGCACCGACTTACTTGGGTATGGCCATACACTTATCAGTCCCACTCATCAAGTGGCTATTGATATCATCTCGGTGTTACCCGAGTGGCAATTCCATCACTTCATCATCAATATAAACATGTTCACCGGTCCACCCAATCATACCCATGTTTAGCATCCTTTTACAGACCTGTTAGGTGTATGTCAAAGTGAACCGGATTCCATATTGATATTATAATGAAATCTGGTCTGAGGACAAAAAAGACCTACTCAAGAAAGACCTAGGACGCGACAACCATGTGGCTTTCTTGTGCAGATCGATCCAATACTAGTCAACGACACGTACCTATATTCATGACTGACTATACAAGTATTATGGCTAGTTAAGAACTACCATACAGTCATCGAATATACAAGTCTGTGGTTCTATTCGTTCCCACAATTAGAACAGACCTGGGATAGGTTTTATGATTATCAATCAATGGATACTCTACTCATATTATAGCACAAGATATAAATGAAATAGATTAATTACCTTTATTAATGTGACACAAATAATGTATTCATACAATGAGTCTTAATTTATAATACAAAATACAAGAATCCAATGCCCTAAGAACTAGGGCACACCAATAATCTCCCACTTGCACTTGTTCCAAGTGGGCATTGCCCTAGTTCCAAGTAGGCATTGCCCTAATTCCTATAGATCTGATATGACCCTAATGCTGTGTCTGTGGCAGCACTTTGGTTAATGGATCGGTGACATTATTCTGGTGTCAACCCTCTACAATGATATCTCACCTTTGTTCGCGATCTCCCGAATGAGGTGAAACTTTTTGAGCACATGTTTGGATCTCTTGTGTGACCGGGGCTCCTTAGCTTGTGCGATGGCCCCGTTGTTCTCACATAAAACATTAACTGGGTCTAGGATAAGAGGTACTAATCCTAACTCAATTATGAATTTCTTGATCCAAACGGCTTCCTTGGCGGCTTCGCACGCAGCTATGTACTCAGCTTCCGTTGTAGAGTCAACAATGGTGGACTGCTTTGAGGACCTCCAACTAATGGCACTGCCATTCAGGAGAAAAACATAACCAGACTATGACTGGTTCTCATCCTTATCAGTCTCAAAGCTTGCATCAGTGTAACTTGACACTACCAACTCATCTTGACCTCCATACATTAAGTAAGCATCCTTGGTCCGGTTAAGGTACTTCAAGATTGCCTTGACTGCCTTCTAGTGTTCCTCACCGGGTTCTGACTTGTACCGGCTAGTCATAGTTAGTGCAAACGTGAAATCAGGCCATGTACATAACATGGAGTGCATGATGGATCCTATAGCAGATGCATAAGGGATCTTTTCCATGCTCTCCCGGTCCTTCTTTGTTTTAGGACCATCTTTCTTACTCAGCTTCAACCCATGGCACATAGGCAAGAATCCTTTCTTTGCCTTGTCCATGTTGAATCTTTTCAGAACCTTGTCTATGTACGTGGCCTGACTTAGGCCTAGAAGCCGATTGGATCTATCTCTATAGATCCTGATGCTTAAGATCGTCTCAGCTTCACCTAAGTCCTTTATTGCGAAGCACCTACTCAACCACTGCTTAACCCCTTGTAGTGTTGGTATGTCACCTCCAATGATAAGGATGTCGTCAACATACAGCACTAGGAAGGTGCAAATGCTCCCACTAACCATCTTATACACACAGGGCTCATCAGAATTTTATATGAAGCCATATTCTGTTATGGCCTCATTGAATCTCTGATTCCATGACCTCAATGCTTGCTTCAATCCATAAATGGATCTTTGAAGCTTGCATACTTAGTTTGGTTACTTTGGATCGATAAAACCCTTAGGTTATGCCATGTACACATTCTTGAGTAGCTTTCCATTAAGGAAAGCGGTCTTAAGATCCATCTGCCATATCTTATAATCATACTATGTAGCTATGGCTAGTAGTATCCTAATGGATTTGAGCATAGCAACTGGTGAAAAGGTTTCATCATAGTCAATTCCTTGAACTTGCCTGAATCCTTTTGCCACCAACCACCCCTTGAAGGTGTTGTCGGACTTTAACTTAAAACACCACTTGCAACCTATCACGTTAGCACCCGGAGGTGGATCCACCAAGTTCCATACTTGGTTATCGTGCATAGATTGCATCTCAGCCTCCATGGCTTTGCGCCATTGATCTAAGTGTGGGCTTTCAATAGCCTCCTGATAGGTCTTGGGCTCCTCTTGGTCAACAAATATAAGGTCCCTATCATCAGTCATGAGAAAGCTGTACCTCTCTGGCTGATGATGTGTCCTACCAGACCTTCTAAGGTCCTGTGCAACCGGTTCTGGTTTCTTAATTTCTTGAGTAGTCAGATCAGTTCCTGAAGCATCCTCAGCAGTAGCTGTAGGAGTTTGTGAATCTTGAACTTCTGAAAGTTCAACATTACTCCCACTGTCTCTCTTTGAAAGGAATTCCTTCTCCAAAAAGACTGCATTTCTGGCTATGAAAACTTTGTTTTCGGCTGGATCGTAGAAGTAAAACCCTTAGTTTCCTTAGGGTAACCCATAAACTGGCACTTGACAGATTTGGACTCGAGTTTGCCATTTGTTAATTTCTTAACATATGCATCACATCCCCAAATCTTCAAGAAGGAAATATTGGGCTTTCGGCCCTTCCATAGTTCATATAGTGTTCCCTCAACTGCCTTGCTTGGTGTATTATTAAGAATGTAAGCAGCTGTCTCTAAAGCATATCCCCAAAAGGAGACAGGGAGTGTAGCATGACTCATCATCGAGTGGACCATGTCTAGCAAGGCCCTATTCCTCCTTTCTGACACTCCATTCCACTGGGGTGTACCAGGAGGAGTGAGTTGGGATACTATCCTACACTCTCTCAAAAATGAGTCAAACTCTTGGCTCAAATATTTACCCCATCGGTCAGACCGAAGTGCTTTTATTTTCTTGCCAAGTTGGTTTTCTACTTCATTCTTAATGTCCTTGAAACTTTGGAGAGTCTCAGACTTAGGCTTCATCAGATACACGTAACCGTATCTGCTGAAGTCATCCGTGAAGGTGACAAAGTACAGAAAACCAGATCTAGCACTAGTGCTTATTGGGACACATACATCGGAATGTATTAGCTCCAATAGCTCTGAGGCCCTTTCAGCAGTCTTGCTAAAAGGCACCTTTGTCATCTTGCCTCTCAAACAAGATTCGCATGTGTCATAAGACTAGATGTCAAATGACCCTAGCACTCCACTAGAGTGAAGCCTAGCTATGCGCTTCTCATTTATATGGCCAAGTCGACAATGCCAGATGTATGTAGGATTAATTTCATTTTGTTTAATCCTTTTAGTATTTATGTTATAGATTGAACTTTCACGTTTTAGATCAAGGACATATAAGCCATTTTCAAGAAATGTTGTTCCATAAATAATATTGCCACATTGCATAGAAATTCTACCATGTCCAATATTAAATACGAAACTAGAAATATCCAACAAAAAAACAAAAATAATATTCCTGCGCATCGCAGGTACAAAATAACAGTTTCTTAGTTCCAAAACAAGTCCACTAGGCATCTCTAAGAAATAATCTCTGATCTCCATGGCCTGAACCCGAGCACCATTTCGGACTCAAAGATCTACTTCTCCAGATCCTAATAATCTCCTATTTCTTAGACCCTGCACATTTGAACAAATGTGAGATCCACATCTAGTGTCCAAGACCCAAGATGTAGAAATAGCCAGATTAATCTCAAGAACATAAATACCTGAAGCAACAGTTTTTCCCTTCAGTTGCTCCCTTAGCTTTGGACATGAGCTGTTCCAGTGCCCCTTCTCATGACACTCATGGCAGACATCGTCAGGAGAAGCAACCCTTGCTTTAGGTTGGGCCACCACCTTTTTGCCCTTAGCCTTGGCCTTAGATTTGGCCTTTCCCTTAGCAATGGGTGTATTACCCTTGTTCACCAGCAATACTTCAGGAGTCTTCTTAAGAGACCGCTCAGCAATCTTGAGCATGCCATGCAGCTCAACAACCGATTTATCCAACCCTTATATGTGATAGTTCATGATAAACTGGTTGTAAGACTCAGGAAGTGACCCGAGAATAATGTCTACTACCAAGTCCTGTGAAACTGGCGAGCCGAGGTGGGCAAGTGTATCAATATACCCCTTCAACTTTATCACATGAGTACTAGCAGCAGTGCCAGCTGCCATCACAGTTGTGCAAAGTGCCTTAGTTGTCAGGTAACATTCCTGACAAGCCTGATCTTGGAACATCTTTTTAAGCTGATCCATCATCTCATAAGCATGCTCGTCCATGAACTTCTTATGAAGATCAAGAGCCATGGTACCCAGCATGAGGCATGAGACATCACGGTCATCCCTCACGTACCGGTCATATTGCTCCACCATCGTCGTGGTGACGCCTCGACCTGCAAGAGGGCCAGCTGGTAAAGGAGCATTTAGTACATACTCCTTAGACTCTTATCTAAGAACTATTTGTAAGTTCCTAGCCTAGTCTAGGAAGTTAGTTCCCGAAAGCTTCTCCTTCTCGAAGAGTGACCTAAGTGAGAGTGAGTTGTTGTTTGTTATAGCCATTTAAATTGCTTAAGTGAAATGGGATTATCTACATGGAAGAAATCATTTCTTAAGTTAGAAATAAAGGACTTTTAAGCCAATTCAAATTAATAATCCGATTTTAATTTGTTTGTTGGTGATGTTAATTGGCTGACTTGACCAAGATCCACAACTTATCAATGACTGGCCGAACTAGGGCTCGCTAACCAACCATTGATTCGTTTGGTAGGACAACCTAACCAATCCTTCCACGAAGGACTCTTGGTTTGATGGGCTTATTGACACTTTACCCATATGTGCTTAAGGCCAGCTCTGAGCTAATGCTACCCATGTTGAATCATACCACCATTCACATGTTAACCATACCAAGTATCCTAACCCTCGACGGCCCACCAAATACTACAATGTACCCAGCTAGGGCATGACGCACATTGCAGCATCAATGGGAGGAAGAGGTGTGAATGTGGGAAGCACTTTTAAACGACTCAATATTTTAATTTCAGGATTATAATAAAGTGATACATCTTAGCATGCATAACGCGGGTAATAACTTGGTGATCCATACATCCATATAATATGACAAATGCAATAGCATACTTAATTTAAAATCAATGAGATCCTATGGGCCTTTAATTACAACCTAATGAAACACTAGATATCCTATCTAATTCTTCATGGGTCGGACTGTAATCCTTCTTGGGCTCCCACCATGGGCTTGCTCCATCTGGGCCTTGCTCCATACTTGATGCAATTACAACAATTTTGTAAAATAAAATCTATTATAAAATTACATCAAAATAAAAAATGGCACGCAGGCCATATTTCCCAAAATTAAATTACAACCGATAATAATTTAGGGCCCATAGAACTCAACATCATATTTCAAACAAAGTACCTGTCATGCACATACATACCAATATGATGCATGATCATGGCATTCCAAATTATAAATATAAATGTTAAGCCAAGTTACTTAGGGTGAAATCGCCAATTTTAACAAATGTGACTAAGGCCCTTAAAGGCCCAATGGATAACATCCATAAATGCAAAATTAACAATTTTGCTCCCACTTGAATTTGGGTTGTCACAAATTTAAAATTTAGCTCTCCTAATTTTAACCGGTGTCACGGTTTATTGGGCCAATTTCACAAAGTCCATATTCAATTTAACATGCAAGAAATTAAATCAAATATGCATGCCAACAAAATAAACAATTTAAATACAAATTAATTTTAAAAAAATTAATTTAATTTGCATTAGGGTGCGGGATAAAAAAATACCCGCAAAATCCAAAACCGGACCCAAATCCCGCGTGCGGTGCTGCTGTAACGACTGGGCAGTGGTGCCGCTGCGCGACAGCTTACCGTGGTAGCAGCAGCCCAGTGGGCTGCTGCCGCTACAGTAGGCTGCAGCAGCTACTGCGGCCAGCAGCTAGCAGCTGCTGCAAAATGGGATGATGGAATCGCAAAATTGTGATTCCATCTGCCCAAACTTTTTTTTTATTAAATCATAAAAAAAATTCCAGCCATCAGAAATAAATAATCAATAAAATCAATAATTTTTTTATGGAAGCCAATTGGGGAAAAATAATCAAAACCCCAATCCAAAAATTCTAGGGTTTATCAAAACCAAAACCAATTGAATTAAAACCCTAAAATCACAAACTTGAAACCCATTCTTTCTTCAATAATGCTTTCAAGAACCAATTCCAATCAATCTAATGGACAAAACATAGGCTCTGATACCACTGTTGGGATTCATCATCGAAAAAATAATGTGGCACAGCGAAAAATACACCGTTTAAAATTTCCTAGAATCCACCTATTGTGTCCAATTACCATTGATTAGAATAAACCAATTTGAATCAAGAGAGATTAACTCACCGGATTCATCTGTTCTAGAGACTGTTGCAGAATCGTTTCTTGAAACTGCGATCCCTAAAGTCCGGTGCACTACCAACTATTGAGTGGGAACCGGTGCTAGCCGAAGACGTGAAGGAATGGAGGTTTAATGCTGGGATTTTCGGCTATTTTGGGGCTGCTCTTGCTGGCTGAAATTTCCAGCAATTAATTAGGGTTGAATTAGGGTTTTATTCCTTAAGTGTGCCCTTATATAGACACCTTGTCTAATTGGGTTTTAATTAGGTTAATTAAACCCAAGCCCACTAGGATTATAATTACATAAATAAACTTTAATTAAAAAGTATATACTATGTAATTTAATTTCATTTGGCTAAATTTAATTACCCCTAAATAAAATTAAATCACACTTGAGTAAATACAATACATGTATTTAATTTTCCTACTTAGGAAAATTAGTTAATTAATTGTTTACTTTATGTAATTCAATTAATTTATAAATTAATTAATTACATTATGTAAACTTATTAATTAAATTAAATCAATCCAATGTTAATTAATTACTTTGACACCGAATGTCAACTAATTAATTAACGCATTGCTTCTAATGTACATTATATGCACAATTTCTATAAGTTCCGGCTCAGTTGATCTATGTGCATGATCCTATGGGTCTGTATTTATGTTGGTAGTAGGCCCAAGGCCCACAGACTGTAAGTAGGTTCTAGTAAACCATTACAACCCCAATTAAGACAGAGATGTAGGAGTCTTTAGAAGACACTCACCCGGTAGTAATCTCATAGTGGTGTCTGTCATCCTCTTCTGTTGTTTATTATATTTCTTGATCTTGAGTTGACTGATTAATCAAATAAGCACCGACTTACTTGGATATGGCCATACACTTATCAGTCCCACTCATCGAGTGGCCAATGATATCATCTCGGTGTTACCCGAGCGGCAATTCCATCACTTCATCATCAACATCAACATGTTCACCAATCCACTCAATCATACCCGTGTTTAGCATCCTTTTACAGACATGTTAGGCGTATGCCAAAGTGATCCGGATTCGATATTGAGATTATAGTGACATCTAGTTTGAGGACAAAAGAGACCTATTCAAGAAAGACCTATGACGCGACAACCATATGGCTTTCTTGTGCGGATCGATCCAGTACCATGTCAACGACACATACCTATATTCATGACTGACTATACAAGTATTATGGCTAGTTAAGAACTACCATACAGTCATCGAATATACAAGTCTGTGGTTCTATTTGTTCCCACGATTAGAACAGACCTGGGATAGGTTTTATGATTATCAATCAATGGATACTCTACTCATATTATAACACAAGATATAAATGAAACAAATTAATTGCCTTTATTAATGTGACACAAATAATGTATTCATACAATGAGTCTTAATGTATAATACAAAATACAAGAATCCAATGCCCTAAGAAATAGGGCACACCAACACATAGGTCTTTCTTGAGTAGGTCTCTTTTGTCCTCAGACCAGATTTCATTATAGTATCAATATGGAATCCGATTTACTTTGACATACGCCTAACAGGTCTGTAAAAGGATGCAAAATGTGGGTACGATTGGGTGGACCGGTGAACATGTTATTATTGATGATGAAGTGATGGAATTTCCACTCGGGTAACACCGAGATGATATCATTGGCCACTTGATGAGTGGGACTGATAAGTGTATGGCCATATCCAAGTAAGTCAGTGCTTAGTTGATTAATCAATCAACTCAAGATCAAGAAATATAATAAAAAACAAAAGAGGATGATGGACACCATGCCTCTTGTTTATTCATATCGATATCGTTAGGCAAAGGACACTATGAGATTACTACCGAGTGAGTGTCTTCTAAAGGCTACTACATCTCTGCCTTAATTGGGGCCTGTAATGGTTTGCTAGAACCCACTTATAGCCTATGAGCCTTGGTCCTACGGCCAACATAAATACAGACCCATAGGATCGTGCACATAGATCAACTGAGCCGGAACTTATAGAAATTGTGCATGTAATGTACATTAGAAGGAATGCGTTAATTAATTAGGTGATATTTGGTGTCAAGGTAATTAATTAACATTGGGTTGATTTAATTTAATTAATAAGTTTACATAATGTAATTAATTAATTTATCAATTAATTGAATTGCATAAAGTAAACAATTAATTAAATAGTTTTCCTAAGTAGGAAAATTAAATACATATATTGTATTTACTTAAGTGTGATTTAATTTTATTTAGGGGTAATTAAATTTAGCCAAATGGAATTAAATTACATAGTATATACTTTTTAATTAAAGTTTATTTATGTAGTTATAATTCTAGTGGGCTTGGGTTTAATTAACCTAATTAATACCTAATTAGACAAGGTGTCGATATAAGGACACACTTAAAGAAGAAAACCCTATTTCAACCCTAATTAATTGCTGGAAATTTCAACACCAATAGCAGCCCTAAAATAGTCAAAAATCCCAGCATTAATCCTCCATTCCTTCGCGTCTTCAGCTAGCACCGATTCCTGCTCAATAGTTGGTCGTGCACCGGACTTTGGAGTTCGCTGTTTTAAGAATCGATTCTACAGCAGTCTCTAGAAGAGATGAATCCGGTGAGTTAATCTCTCTTGATTCAAATTGGTTTTATTCTAATCAATGGTAATTGGACATGATAGGTGGATTCGAGGAAATTTTAAATGGTGTATTTTTCACTGCGCCACGTTATTTTTCCGATGACGAATCCCAACACCATCCGGATAGTTATGTGCAGCTCATGTCTAGTATGGGGATTAGCAAAGTCCATCTGTTGAATCTATTTCCAACAACTCTAAGGGGCATTGCTGTGAAGTGGTATTTGAAAATGCCGATTCATACCCATTCCACATGGGAAGATTTGTCCAAAGCATTTATGAAGCAGTATGCTTAGAACACTCAAGTGGAGACTACTTTGGAGGATTTAGAAAGGATTCGCCAGAAACCCAATGCGTCTTTCTCGGCTTATTACAAGAGATGAATGGATGTCCAAGTGTTGGTGGATGGAGCTCTGAAGTTAGAGTCTATTATTGTAAAATTGGTCGATGGAAGCATGCCTCAATACAAGGAGAAAATGAAGCTGAAAAGGTTCCATGCTTTCACGGATGTTGTTGAATATGCCAAGTGTATCAGAAGGTACAAAGGGGAAGATCAGAGGAACAAATAGAGCTCAGGCAATTATCGAGGTAGTCGAGGGTTTTCGTAGGGTTACAAGAGTGGGAGTTCTACGACTACACTAACTAGGTCTAGTTCAAAACCAGTTCAAACTGCAGTGTTAGATCAGGTGACAAAAGCGGATGTGGCTGCAGTAAATCAGCGTAGTTAGGTGGTGGTTCCTTAGAGGATCACTAACCTATGGGCGAAATCTTTGCTGCTAAATGTAGGAAGACAGGATTGTTACAGAGTTTGAAGCTGTATTCTCCTCCTGATGAGGCAGACAAGGATAACTTCTATTCCTATCATGTGACGGCGAGCCATCGCACTAATGATTACACTCAGCTGATAAAGGCTATTCAGCAGTTGGTTACTGATAGGAAGATTATGGAACCACCGTTGAAGCCCAGCATGCAGAGTAACCCCTTACCCAACTTTGGGGGTCATATCAACATGGTTCAATCTGGGCTCTCTGCCAACTATGTATTCTCTCAGATCATTAGGGCTAATCCGAGTGTGTAAGTTGTCATAGTGGATGATGTTGCAGTTGGAGAAGACCCTCCACATGTGGACAATGACAATCATTTCTTTATATCAGTTCTTCTCTTTATAATGTGAACAATTCTACCTATAAGGCCCTTAATGCTATGAAATCCAATTTTGCTTACTTGTGTGATGTTTTTCTTGATGGAACCATGCATACATACAAACATTCATTTAATTTTTTTAGCATACATGATGCATCATTACATGAAATGAATCTAGGAATAGATGATGATCCAAAAATGGTATTCGTCTCGAAAGACCTCACGCCTGATGAGAGAAAAGAAATTATCAAAGTACTACAAAAGCACGTGGAAGCTTTCGCCTGGTCCTATGATGACATGCCTGGGGTTGATAGAGAAATTGTTGAACACTGAATTCCAACGAATACGAAGAAACCGGTTAAGCGGAAGCTCCGTAGACTCAGATTAGAAGAAGAGGTTATCATAGCATTGGGGAATAGATATCATTAGAGAGATAAGGCCGCCTACATTGAATAGGCACTGTTTTATAGTTGTGGCCGTGGACTACTTTTTGAAATGGGTAGAAGCGAAATCATTTGCAAATGTTACAGCTAAGAAGATGGCCAAGTTTATAGAAAAGAACATATTTGCATGGTATGGAATCTCGTATCATGTAGTGATCGATCATGGAGTACAGTTTCAGGGGGTAACAACATAGTTGTTCCAGAATAAAGGGATTGAACATCATAGATCATCTCCATATCATAGGGTAGTAGAAGCAGCCAATAAGTCTATCAAAAGAATTATGTTAAAAATGATAGTTACCTATAGATATTAGGCTAATATGTTACCATTTGCCTTGTAGGGATATAGGACTAGCATCACAACACCTACCGAAGAAACACTGTACTCATTGGTCTACAGGATGGAAATCGTTTTACCAATTGAAATAGAGATTAAGCCACTGAGGGTTGTCATGGAAGCACAGTTGCTAGAATCTGAGTGGGTTTTGTCGAGATATGAACAGTTACCATTGATCGATGAGAAGCGTCTTCGGGTATTAAATCACCTATAGATGTATCAGCAGTGAATGGCTAGGGCTTACAACAGTAGAGTTCGTCATAAAAAACATCCACTCAAGACTGGGGATTTGGTACTTAAGAAGATGAAGCAGACCAACACAGAAGTACGGTGAAAATTCAAACTGAATTGGGAAGGTTTGTATGTAGTCAAAAAAGTAATTTTAAAGGGTGCTGTGAGGATCATGGATATGGACGGAAGCAAATTTATCAACCCTAACAATCAAGACAAGCTCATGTGATACTACGTGTAAAAAAAACGAGTCCGATGGATCAAAAACCAAAAAAGGTGATCTATACAAAAGTTAGGACAGTCTGATGGATCAAAAACTGAAAAGGCAGTTCGTGTAAAAGTTAGGACAGTGAGGTGAGCACTATTAGCGGGAAAATCTACAATGACCGGTTGGTGGCAGTCGTGGATTCGGTTGAGTCAGATACCATTACTGATTATGTTCTTAGCTTCATTTCATCTTTGATGTGCATTGTACTAAAACATTGTTAATGAATGAATAAATGAATGCTTTGCTCTGTTCACTTAAATGTCTCAAGTTTTCTTAAAATTGAGTTTGTATTATGCATATATGGCTATATGCATTTTCTGTTTACATTCATCTCACTTTAAAAAAAATAAATAAATAAAATAAAAAAATCCGATAGATTGAAAAGCTGAAAAGATGATCTATGCAAAAAATTAAGATATAAATAAACATCTGCTGAACCAAAAACCCGAAATAATGATTCAGGAAAAATTTAAGATGGTTCGATAGGCCGAAAACCCACAAGGGCGGTCTATGCAAAAATAAGGACATAAAACAAGGTAAATAAAAGTCAATTAGCAACAGCCCCAGATGATCCAGATACCCTACAACCCGAGATATCTCAAAGTCAGTGCCTTGCGCTCACGTCTCATAGGGCAGGTCACCAAGTCAGCCAACCAAGCTCTGTAATGACCATCCGTCACCACTGGAGCTGTGATATCATATCTCAGAACCTCAGAGCGAATAGGGTTCATCCATTGTTGCTGCATGTATCTGGGCCACCGCTGCTTGAACTCTCTGCAGTTGGTTATACACAAGGAACGAGGCACTCCCTGTACCTGCCCATACCATCTGCATAATAATGTAGGAGGGTAGAATGTCACCTTGGTCAACCCGAGTAGCTGCACACCTCCTGCCCCAAGTCTCGACCGTCATATATGAAATATCCTACCAAGGGTAGACCCAAGTAGACCACTCCTTTGTATAACGGGTGGCAAAGTCTGTGATCTCGATGCATCAAGCCTAATAGTGCTTTGGAGCCTACCTCAGATAATGTGGAGGAATACTCAGGAGACTCAACTTCTCCAGTAACCAGATCTGTGTAATAGCCAGTCGATCAGGAGGGTATTGAGACAATTAGATTGAGAAAACATGGAATAGAAACATACCTGAAGTAGGAAGGCACATCCATTGGTCTCAATGGGGCAACTAGAATGAATGGAATCCAAATAAATCAGGGTCTCAGCTAAGATAACCCCAATGAGTGAAACGCCATAGGCCATCTGGGCCACTACTGAGGCTAATCGAAAGCTGCAAGTCCCATCTCTAGACTCGCATAAGTAGCAAGACATTAGCAATAAACTCATGAAAGGGGCCCAACCAGTGGCAGAAGTGGGTAAGGTGAAGCATAAATCTATGATAGCAGATAGGTTGAAACTCATAGGGACAACTCCACCAGAAACTAAACAGCCTAGACCTGCCATATCTAATGCAAACAGCCTCTGAAGTGTAAGTAAGTTACCAGAATCGGACTCAGGAACAGCTAACCAGACTCCATGGGGGCAAGGGATGCAAAGAATGGCGCTGAACTCCTCCACCATAGGGCACAGCTCCAACCCAGAGAAATGAAAAACATGGTCCATCGAATCCCAGAAAATGGCTGCAGCAGCTAGAAAAGCCTGATGCAGAGCCAAAGTAGTGTAAAACCGCATGGACTGTAGGTCAAAAGGTGTCAGTGAGGCCAAGTTAAAAGAGCGGGAGGTCCTTCAGTAATATCTAAGGCAATCACAGAGTTGATCCATCGAAAAGGGGTGAAGAAAGAAGAAAAGTTGCTGAAGGCTACCTAAGCCGTACAACTCTAATTGGAGATTTCACCTATAGCCATACAGTTGTATTTATAGTTGTGTGGCTGTTCCTATAGCCGTGCGGCTGTAGTTTAGAGACAACACTTTTTCTATACTCATGCGTCTATAGTTCAGAGACAACACTTTTCCTATAGCCGTGTGACTCTACTGTTTAGAGGCAGTTTTCGGTTGAAATCAAGTCTAAAATCGTCAAATCAAGTCTCGTGAAGTGTTAAACAAGGATAAATAGCAATAACAACAAGTACGATTGAAGAAAACTCATTCAGAAGTGCAAATTTGACAAAAGGAAAGTAGTGAATATCATAAGGAATTTCGAAATAGCCAATGTATTAGACTAAATAAACAAATGTAGCAGGGATAAGCCCACAAACTGGCAAAATGTACTAAAATCCAGAAAGCTAAGCCTACAAGAGGGATGTAATATCAAGAGAAATAGAAGGAAAGGAGCCTAAGACTATGCCCCATCACCCTGATCGTCCACCCAGTTCTTATCCCTGGTGTCCTCATAATGAGCTAGCTGCTCCTCTAATGTGTCCACACTCATCCAGAAAGTCTAGTTCATGAGCTCTAGATCTATGACCCATTTCTATAGCCGGTCCACCTCTGACCTCGGATGAGTGGACTCACGATGCGGACTATACCAAAACCAACAGCAGAAACATCATGTCACATACATGCATACACTCGAAACATACACACACACATACATGCATGCATCAATACTAACTCAAGTACAGGTAATTACTGTCAACATCATGTTGTCCCAAATCGTGAGCACTTTGAAAGTGAAAATAGCCTGACACTGGAACATCCCCTGGGCTACCGGAATCTGCATAGGAAATGGTTGCACAAGTCAAACAAAATAACAGTGAGAATCGAAAAGCAAATGAAAGTATGGACACCAAAATGGATGGTGTCAGAAGGAATAGCACCAGGGTAGACGTGGTCCCCGAGATACAAATCAGCCTAGTACGACTGTCCGAACTCATCGAACAGCTAGATGGATGGCTCTATGCGGAACTCTAGTCATACAGGGATGAAGCCAATAGGAGGCACCATTGCAGCAGATGGAACATCCCCCATCCTCACATCAGCAACACACTCAGTCGTCCATGCAGAGGAGCTCCCATCACCCCGACCACTGGTGGACTGGGAGCCCCAACAGCCGGAGCACCCGCCAGACAAAGTGCAAAGGTGTTTACCCCTCGCTGATGCCTACAAACAGTAAAAGAAGAATGTCAGTAAACAGTAATTTGGTACAGATAAACAGAAAGCAGAAAACAGTAGCATACCCCTGCCTGCTCTGTCCCGATTGGAGCAAAGGGGTGTGTGGTGGCAAACTAAAGGTAGTCTCCCTCCACTCTAGCTACCTCATAGCCTAGCCTAAAAAGATCAGGATAGGTGTAAGCACCGGGTTTTCCCAACCTCTATGATGAGAATTCCTGTGTTACCTGACGGACTCAAATTAGACTTGGAAACAACAGAATATCGCCCGGAGCATCTCAAAGGTCTTGAAAACCAAGCCATCCATGATCCGAAACCCCCTAAAAGGTCTCCCAAGTGATTTCTAGGGTTTAGGTGCGCGTCGGATTTTCGAGATTTTGCCCTGGCTCTTGCTAGAGCCGTGCGGCTCTAGTGGTCGAACCAATTGCTCTGCAAAGCAGAGCAACTTGGATCAACAAAAGAGATTTTGGGGTAAAAAAGTCTCAAAGTCAAGCGGCCATTTAATGTTCAAAATGATATGTGAGAGGAGAGTATAAAAGGAAAAAATCAAATCAAAAGAAAGGGAGAAATCTTAGGCAGAAAAGACTTAAAAAAAAGACAAAGAAATAAAAGAAAAAGAAGCAGAGAAAAAGAGAGGAAGAACCGAGACAAAGCAACCAAGGGTGAACCAAACACAAAGAATAAGACCTAAAATCAATTTAAAAACATCAAACACAAGTTGCTTAACCTTTGCATATTGGTTTGGGATCACTTCGGATTCTTTTCGGGTTGTTTCAGATTGTTACGGTTTTCAGCCGGTTGAGTTCCCAGGAAACATTCCAAGCTTTCAATCCATTTCTTGATGTTCAAAGTACCAAAACAACATCAAGGTAAACTCTGAGAGGCCTTAAACCTGTTTGCATTGTCTTTTTTATGCGTTTTCTTCGTTTTTGCAACTTTCGAAAACCGGATTGCCCGAATAGAGCTGGGTAGCTGTGTTCATGAGGAACAGAGCCGGGCGGCTCTAGTACCCAGAGTCTCCCAGTTCTGTTCTATGAGGATAGATTTTCGGATCGTCCCGATCGGTCGAAAACAGTCCGTTTTCCATTTTGCGCATTCTGTTGTGATCATTTTTAGCTCAAATCCATCCGTATGTTATAAAATTTTGGTTTTTGGATTTATGTACATACGGATATTAGTGTTTTCGGTTTTCTCAGGGTTTTATTTAATGAGTTTCAGGGTTATTTTATCCGAATCGGATCCATAGTTCAGCGTTAGCGGACCCCCGAACCCTATAAAATCCGTGAAAAATATTCAAAACGTGTAAAACGGTATTTTCACAAATATTTTTGGTGTGTTTATTGTTGTTTGGACCTTAGATGGATGTTGGAATTAGGAAACCCGCACGAACGAAACCCTAGATTCAGGGATAACAGACCCATAAAAATGGAAATTTGCATATAACCGAGCCAAATGTTTTCCAAAAATTGATTTTCCAACACAAAATTATAAGGCGTTTCAAAACCGTTTTCCAGGTCTAACCGGTCCGACCGGTCGGGTTGACCCAGTCACCTATAAATGCATGCCCCCGTTTCCTAAATTCCCAATTGTGTCCTGATTTGAGTCCTATCTGTGTGTGCAATATAAACTGTGCTAACCAATTTGTTTTGAAGCATTTATTTTTATTTTTATCATTTTTATTTTAATTAATAGATTATTATCGTGTAAATTAGGTGGTTGTAATTTTTTAGATCCTCGTGTATTTAGGCGATTGTAATGTGAGGACGAGAGTTTTTATCTTTTATTCGATTGGGTTGTATAATCGGCCTCTATTATTTTTTTTTTGTATATTTTTGGATGTATGCTTTATTTTCCTGTAATTTATTTTCTGCATTTTGCTTTAGCATCGGCTAATTTAAAATAAACAAATTAGGGTTAGAAAAAGATAATAAAGCAAATTAAATATGGTAATATAAATTGTAAAGTTAAAGCAAGCTAGAGGTTAAGTAAGTCACTTGCCCCTAAATCTCTAGATTAGGTATAGTAGTATGTCCTCGGTAGGGAGCTGTATCGGAATTCCCAGATGAGCTGATCTAGGTGGCGACTCTGTCACTGATCTCAGGATTTAAGTTTCGAGGTCTTTAAGTTAAAACGGGAAAATATTTTCTATAAAGGAATTTCCGAATCAAATCCACGATTTTCCTAATTCTAGATAAACGAAACCCGTTTTCCAAAAATCAAACTTAACAAAAACGATTTTTTTTTCCCGGTTCGCTTCACCGCGTTCCCAATTTCTTCGAAAAAGGTCATCCGCTCACAGTGGCGACTCCGCTGGGGAATGAATGGTTTCTTAAAAAGTTTTTCAAAAACTTAAGAAAACTTAGGTAACTACCTAAATATAACCTCGCTTGCAGTCACTTCACTAATTCATATTACCATATTTATTTACACCTTATATATCATGACATTTTCTTCTTCTCAATCCCTCCAACACACTGATCAGCCCCGGTTTACACAAGAAGGTGGACTACCTCTTCCGCAAGGATTGGAGACACCCGACGGGGTAAAGCACTCATAGCACTGCATGACCTTACATCGTGTTCTATGGTGGGGAAGTGTATACTCGCTATGGGAACCTATACGACCCTTGATTTTGACTTTGGCCCACGTGTAATGGCTTAGCAACTTCCCCTAGGATTACCAAAACTTAAACTAAAAATTGAACATCGAGGGTGCACCTATGGTATCCCCCGTTGATGCCAAAGAGACCCAACACCTAGGAAGAATGCGAGACCAATCGAAAGGAGAAATAAGGTTGGAAGGGAGCGCATATTTTTGCGTGTGCTAACGTTTGTTCTATGGTATTTTCTATTTGACTTTTCACGAAGCATCAAACATGCAGAACTTTCATGTGTTGTTCTAACCATATCTTTATACAGCCATTTTCAAACATCGACATATGTGTGACACTAATCACATTTTCATGCAGCCATGACATTTTGTTCGTGTGCCATTTACATCTCGCGTGTGACATTCCCACGAAACATACACACATCATTCCTTGTGTCATGCATTTTAACCACATTGTCATGCAGCCACTTGCATTTTCGTGTGACATACACATTCATGTAATTTCATCTCACCTAATAAAGGATGATTCCAAGTGTGCCCTTCATGATCATTTCATTCCATAACATATCGGGTACCCTAAAACTACTCGTGTTTCACCCGTGCACCGGATTACACTCAGCCATTTCGCAAATATCATATCATTCAATAGAAGACCATAATGGTCCTAGATTTATTTCCATGTGACAGTTCAAGCGATGTCATCACATGGCATCACACGCATTCATCATAAGTGTCCTAGCGACGCCAGAATCCTGTTTGCGCATTATGGTTCACATCGAACCATTTCATAACATTGTGAAATTATTCGAGGTGCTCGCCGATTACCGAATTAGTACACATATAGGGGCATTCCATAATATTATCAAAAATCATGCAAGGTGTTCCACGAATGCCGAACCTCTGTCCGTGTCTCTGGTTATACGCGACTTTCTTGTAATATCATTTCATATCACATTACCTTAAAAGCATTAGAACTCTGTCCGTGGGACGGTCCCCATACGAGCATTTCATTTCATGACATCGACCTACAAAGCATCGAAACTCTGCCCGTGTGTTGGCACACACGCGGCCATCTCACTACAATTCATTAGGTGCCCCGAAGGCGCCAAACCGTTATCCGTGCGACGGCTCCCATAAGCCATTTTTTCATTATTTTGCATAGCATTGGGCACTCTTAGGACATCCCAAACAAAGGAAATTAAAACATGCAAGGTTCATCCTCATTTTCATCCCCATTCATAAAAGCATCATCCAAGCACCATACTTCACGTCATCACTGTTAGAGATTGTGCCCTAAGCCAATGTTGGATTATGTAAACAATCTTCTTAAGTCATTAATAAAGACTTATTTTATCATATATATTTGTATGTTAGTATTTATGATAATGTATCCATGAATTAATTGTGTAATTCTAAATTTCCCTAGTCGATTGTTATTATGGGAATAATAACAAACTAAGACTAGTGTGAGTGATAATGGATATTCATAAGATGAATATAGTGTATACAGATACAGATTATACTCACGGGCAATGTGTTAGAGAACATGTTGCTGGAGACCCACTATAAGATCAAGTTCATGGTCACGTGTCACAACTGATCTTGATTATAGTAGTGTCATCAGCTGATTCCTTTGACCTGAGGTCACCATGGATTCCGGGATGAATTCATGTTGTGCTTTGACGCAGTCAAACGCTGCTTGTAATAGAGTAGTTATAAAGGCTGTGGTTGGGTACAATATGACTCATGCTTAGGGATGTGAGTGACAGATATGGGATTTTGTCCCTCTCTAACAAGAGAGCGATATCACTGGGCCCCTCGATAAGTAAGACTGTTAAATGCATGGCCGTGCTCAAATAATTGATAAGAGTATCAATTGATTTGTCTGAACAGTTTACTTTGAGATCGAGAAAGCATATGATTAATTATATAAGATTGACAAGTGTACCATGTCTTATAATTAATCTTGATATCAATGAGACAAAAGGGAATATGACATTCTATAAATAGGTATTGGATCATTCCAATCATATTAATTGGGTAGTCGTAATGGCTTGCTAGAGTCCGCTTGTGACCTATAAGGACATTATGGTAATTTCCTTATTGCCAATTAATATGATCCTATGGGGTCACACACAAGAGCAAAATGAAGTTCATCTTATCGGGTATAAATTATTATTGGATAATAATTTATGAATGAGAAAGAGAATAAATATATATAGTGATATATATTTATGTATGTATATATAAATATTAATGTGATTAATATTGCATAAAGTATGCTACATATTATAATTAAATTATATGGAGATATAATTAATTATAATATTATATATACATATATGTATTATGGAGAATTGATTTGATTTAATGTTAATTGAGAATTAATATTAAATTGTGTGGGTTAATATATAATTATAACTAATAGGTGTATTAGGTTATAATTATAATTAACTATTTAGGTTAATTATTTAAGGAAACAATTAACCTAAACCTAATCACTCTCTACACTAATACTATAGCAGATTTTCGGCCAGCCAACACAAGAGAATAGCCAGCCGAAATTCTCCTCTCCAAGCCAAGAGAAAATTTGATTTTCTGCCTCTCTCTCGATTCGAGGAAACCGTTTCTTCTATCCCG
This sequence comes from Euphorbia tirucalli, assembly GCA_039660915.1. Classification (NCBI taxonomy): domain Eukaryota; kingdom Viridiplantae; phylum Streptophyta; class Magnoliopsida; order Malpighiales; family Euphorbiaceae; genus Euphorbia; species Euphorbia tirucalli. The sequence goes on along the minus strand of CM077636.1, from coordinate 34,288,381 downwards.
GCGCTAGCACGCGGTGAACGTATTGCTCCGTGTGGATCAACCGTAGAGGGAAGCAATTTTGGTTCCTAAGTGATTCAAACTTCAAAGAATTAAGGTAATTCTTTAACCCTCCTTCCGATTCAATGTAATGTACATGGGTCCTTGGTGGGGATTAATCTTTTTCCGCTGCATTTTATGTTTGTTTGTGCGATTAATTCCCCAACAGTGGTATCAGAGCCACTTGTGCATTGGTTGAATTGGATTTGTTATTTTGATTAGATCAAAATTGCATGTTAGGGTTGTATGTTCTTGATTTAGGGTTCAATGTTATTGTGAATAACATGTTTAAAATTTGATTTTAATGTGAATCATTGTGAATGATTTGGTTGTAATTGTTTTGAATCAGAAAAAGGGGTGAAATTTTGGATTCAGCATGTTGGCACGCCGGCGTGCCGGTTTTGGCACGGCGTGCCAACAGGAAATCGTTCCTGGATGCTTGAGTTCAGAATGGTGGCACGCGGGCGTGCCGATTTGGCACGGCGTGCCAACCTGAAAATTTTGCATATGGCACGACGTTCTGGGCCTTTGCACGCCGTGCCAACTGGAAACCGTTTCCAGTGTTGCGACCAGAATGGCGGCACGACGGCGTGCCAACCTTGGCACGGCGTGCCACCTAGGAATTTTCAGAGGGGGCTGTTTTTTGCGCGAAAATTTTTTTTTTGCCTGCGGCGCTTGCTTCGCAACAGGGGCTACCGCCCCCGTACCCCCGTCCAACTCAGCAGCGAGTTGGATCGCTGGAAGTTGGGTTTGGTGTTTTTCGTTTATGTGTGGAAATTGTTTCTACACATTTACGATTTTTCAAATCAATTACTCTAAATACAATAGGATTGTATTTTACCCTTTATGAACCCTAAATCTTGTAGATATAAAATTATTGTGATAATTTTATGCATGGTGTTTTGGTATGGTTTTGGACCCTTGGATGTTTTTTGTTTTTCTTTTGGTTTTGGTGAATGTAAGGTTTTATAAATACGGCCTGCGAGTCGTTTGTATTTATGTAATCTTATTTTTCTAGATAAATTGTATAGGATGCAATTTATTGTTTGTAAATTTTATTTACTAGAAAATTGTATAGGATGCAATTTTGTAAAGTATGTAAATCCATGAGATGGTGCCAAGGAACAAAGACGTGAAGACGGATCCAAGGGGTGCGGCTGTGCTGTGACCATGCGATGGTTACAACCACCTAGGAAATGACCTGTTGATTTTCATATTGGCCTATGAAAATCAATGTAGATAAAACCATACCATAACACGGTCTTTCGAGTCTATTGCATGTTTTATATTTTGATGCCATGTGATGCCATGCTAAGTATGAAATATGCATGCTAAATGAATGTATGACATTGGATGCCATGCTAGAATTAATATTAACTTAGAAAGATTAATGTTAATGCCATGCATTGTATGAGATACAATTGAATCACAGGAATTAATAAACCCTAAATAAACTTATGAAGTTTATATTTTGCCACCCAATTACGTATAACACTTGTCAAGTACTATGTTCACATCATGGTATACCGCCAGGGCGGGTACGCATGTTGTGACCTTAGCGAAGCAATAATATGAGAAAAGGTGATTCTCATTGTGTTGTAATTGGCTTAACTAAAGGGTTAATCAAAAAGGTGTTTGAGCCCGAGGCAAGGATGAGATGAGTAACATACAAATTAAATATGATATATGATATCATGCATCTCATAAATTAAAAGAGTTACATAATGATGTAATTGACATGGTGATGTCTACCGAAATTATATTCAATCATAGGGACATGCCAAAGCAGTGCTATGGTTAAATATGGATTTTGGGTCTTTTACCCACTTAAATTTTTTAAAGGGTTTTATAATTTTAGTGGGAGTTTAATTCCCTTATGTAATTAACTTTGCATATATTTTCTGTTGTAGATAAATGGCAAACACAAGCAATCCCAGTTCTATTCGATCTATCCTTGAGAAGGATAAACTGAACGGAACCAATTACCTAGACTGGTATCGCAACTTGAGAATTGTTCTCAAGCAAGAGCGAAAGCTATATGTTCTGGATGGGCCTTTGCCCGCTAACCCTCCACCCACCACAGCTTCAAGAGCTGAAAGGGATGCTTTCCACAAGCATCAAAATGATCAAATTGATGTACAATGCCTGATGCTCGCATCAATGATTTCGGAACTTCAGAAGGATCTGGAAACATTTGAGGCATATGAGATGTCTCAAGAGCTTAAGGAAATGTTCCAAAAGCAAGCGAGGAGGGAAAGGTATGAGACCTTAAGATCTTTGGTTGGGTGCAAGATGACCGAAGGGAGTTCGGTTAGTGCCCATGTTCTGAAGATGAAAGGGTACATTGATCAGTTGGAGAGGCTTGGTTCGCCACTCAGACCTGAGTTGGCAACGGATTTGATCCTTAATTCTCTTCCCGAGAGTTACTCCCATTTTGTCATGAATTATCACATGAATGATATGGACAAAACGGTCAGCGAACTGCATGGGATGCTGAAAAACGCTGAAGTAACGATAAAAGAGAAGCCAAGCTCCAAAGGGATCCATATGGTGCAAAAGGGTAGGATCCAGAAGAAGAAGGGTAAAGCACACAAACCCAAAGAGTTTGGGAAGGATGCAAAGAAGCCCAAAGCTGTTACCAAGGCAAAGCCTCCAAAGGAAGGCGCATGCCATTTCTGCAATCAGCCTGGTCATTGGCGCAGAAATTGCAAGCTTTATTTGGAGGACTTGAGGAAGAAGAGAGGCGGTGAGACCGCTAATCAAGGTATTCATGTTATTGAAATACTTCATTCTACTTCTGTTTCTACTTCGTGGGTATTAGATACCGGTTGTGGTTCTCACATTTGTATGAATGTGCAGGGGCTTAGAGGAAGTAGAAAGCTCAAGAAGGGCGAGGTAGAATTCCATGTGGCGAATGGAGCTAGAGTTGCTGCTTATGAAGTCGGTCGCTACGAGCTCAAGTTGCCAACTGGACTTGTTCTCTTTTTGAATAATTGTTATTTTGTTCCTAATTTGTCTAGGAACATCATTTCTATTTCATGTTTGGACAAGGAAGGATTTAAATGTGTTATTGAGAATAATCACTTATTGCTTTTCAATAAAGACTTGTTTTATGCAAATGCGGATTTACATGATGGTCTTTATTTGTTGAACCTTAGTGAAGGTTATGATGAGCATGTATATAACATAAATACCAAAAGGATAAGAACAAATATTGTGAATCCTACTTATCTCTGGCACTGTCGTCTAGGACACATTAATGAGAAACGCATTTCAAAACTCCATAAAGATGGAATTTTGGGTCTAGACGTTTTTGAAACATATGACACTTGCGAGTCTTGTTTAATGGGTAAGATGACCAAGAGTCCCTTTACTGGTCACAGTGAAAGGGCTAGTGACTTATTAGAACTCATACATACAGATGTATGTGGGCCTATGAGCACAACTGCTAGAGGTGGTTTTCAATACTTCATTACGTTCACTGATGACTTCAGTAGATATGGTTATCTATATCTAATGAAGCATAAGTCAGAATCCTTTGAAATGTTCAAAGCCTTCCAAAATGAAGTACAAAACCAACTTGGCAAGACAATTAAAGCACTTAGATCTGATCGAGGTGGTGAATATTTGAGCCAAGAGTTTGACGATCATCTTAGAAATTGTGGGATTGTCTCACAATTGACTCCTCCTGGTACACCACAGTGGAATGGTGTGTCTGAGAGGAGGAACCGGACTTTATTGGATATGGTTCGGTCGATGATGAGTCAAACAAATCTTCCTCTATCCTTTTGGGGATATGCACTTGAAACAGCGGCATTCACACTGAACCGAGTTCCATCAAAAGCAGTTGAAAAGACACCATATGAGATATGGATTGGTAAGAAACCAAATTTGTCTTTTCTCAAGATTTGGGGATGCGAAGCTTATGTGAAATATTTGATTTCAGATAAGTTAGCACCAAAATCTGTGAAATGCAATTTTGTTGGTTATCCAAAAGAAACTAAAGGTTATTTCTTTTACAATCCTAGTGAAAACAAAGTGTTTGTTGCTAAGGGTGGTACATTCCTGGAAAAAGAGTTTATTTCCAAAGGAATCAGTGGGAGTAAAGTACACCTACAAGAAAATATGGATAACCAAGTTGAAAGTGAGTTTCAAATGGAACCACCTGATTCACAAGAAGTTGTTGAGTCAGAACCAGTAACACAAGTCCAACGTAGATCAAGTAGAGTTCGTCATGAGCCCGAGAGATATGGATTTCTCGTCACGAACGAAAATGATCTGATTCTGTTAGAAGAGAATGAACCTTCCACGTACATGGAAGCTGTCTCTAATTCAGAATCTGAAAAATGGCTTGATGCTATGAAGTCAGAAATTCAATCCATGGACGACAACAAAGTATGGACTTTGGTTGATCTCCCAAAGGGTGCTAAAGCAATAGGGCACAAATGGGTTTTCAAATTGAAAACGGACATGGATGGGAATATTCAGACTTATAAAGCAAGGTTAGTGGCAAAAGGTTACCGACAAATTCATGGTATAGACTATGACGAAACCTTTTCGCCAGTAGCTATGATCAAGTCCATCAGAATTCTTGTTGCCATAGCAGCATATTATGACTATGAGATATGGCAAATGGATGTCAAAACAGCTTTCCTAAATGGAAATCTTGTTGAGGATGTGTACATGACACAGCCTGAAGGTTTTGTCGATCCAAAGAATCCTGATAAAGTATGCAAGCTTCAAAAGGCCATTTATGGTTTGAAGCAAGCATCAAGAAGTTGGAATCATTGTTTTGATGAATCGGTCAAAAAGTTTGGCTTCATCAAAAACGAAGATGAGCCTTGTGTGTACAAGAAGTTCAGTGGGAGTAATGTAGTTTTCCTAGTTCTATATGTCGATGACATATTGTTAATAGGAAATCACATTCCTACCTTGCAAGAAGTAAAATCTTGGTTAGGAAAGTGTTTTTCTATGAAAGACTTGGGTGAGGCAGCCTACATTCTTGGAATAAAGATCTATAGAGATAGATTTAAGAGATTGATAGGCCTGAGCCAGAGTACATACATTGATAAGATACTGAAAAGGTTCAGTATGGATCAATCTAAGAAAGGAAATGTTCCTATTGGGCAAGGGATAAAGCTTAGTCGTAAGCAATGTCCCATGACAGTTGAAGAACGTCAACGCATGAATAAGATTCCTTATGCGTCAGCTATAGGATCTATCATGTATGCCATGGTATGTACTCGGCCAGATGTCTCTTTTGCTTTGAGCATGACAAGTAGATATCAGTCTGATCCAGGTGATAGTCACTGGACTGCTGTCAAGAGTATTCTTAAGTACTTGAGAAGAACTAAAGATACATTCTTGATATATGGAGGCTCGGACGAAGATCTTGTTGTAAATGGTTACACGGATGCAAGTTTCCAAACTGATCAAGATCAGATGCAGTCACAGTCTGGGTATGTGTTCATTCTGAATGGAGGTGCGATAAGTTGGAAGAGTTCTAAGCAAAGCACGATAGCTGCATCTACAACAGAAGCCGAGTATATTGCTGCATCAGATGCAGCCCAAGAGGCTGTTTGGATCAAGAAGTTCATCGAAGAACTTGGTGTCGTTCCTAGCATAGTGAATCCTGTGAGCCTCTTGTGTGACAACAATGGGGCAATATCACTTGCTAAGGAACCTAGTGTGTCACAGAAATCCAAACATATACTTCGGCGTTTTCACTACATAAGAGAAGTCATCTCAAGAGGAGATGTGAAGATATGCAAAGTTGCGTCTGAAGACAATGTTGCTGATCCACTAACAAAAGCTCTTTCACAAGCTGTACATGATGGTCATGCTAGGTCCATGGGTATTAGATACATTTGAGATTGGACTTAGGGCAAGTGGGAGATTGTTAGAGATTGTGCCCTAAGCCAATGTTGGATTATGTAAACAATCTTCTTAAGTCATTAATAAAGACTTATTTTATCATATATATTTGTATGTTAGTATTTATGATAATGTATCCATGAATTAATTGTGTAATTCTAAATTTCCCTAGTCGATTGTTATTATGGGAATAATAACAAACTAAGACTAGTGTGAGTGATAATGGATATTCATAAGATGAATATAGTGTATACAGATACAGATTATACTCACGGGCAATGTGTTAGAGAACATGTTGCTGGAGACCCACTATAAGATCAAGTTCATGGTCACGTGTCACAACTGATCTTGATTATAGTAGTGTCATCAGCTGATTCCTTTGACCTGAGGTCACCATGGATTCCGGGATGAATTCATGTTGTGCTTTGACGCAGTCAAACGCTGCTTGTAATAGAGTAGTTATAAAGGCTGTGGTTGGGTACAATATGACTCATGCTTAGGGATGTGAGTGACAGATATGGGATTTTGTCCCTCTCTAACAAGAGAGCGATATCACTGGGCCCCTCGATAAGTAAGACTGTTAAATGCATGGCCGTGCTCAAATAATTGATAAGAGTATCAATTGATTTGTCTGAACAGTTTACTTTGAGATCGAGAAAGCATATGATTAATTATATAAGATTGACAAGTGTACCATGTCTTATAATTAATCTTGATATCAATGAGACAAAAGGGAATATGACATTCTATAAATAGGTATTGGATCATTCCAATCATATTAATTGGGTAGTCGTAATGGTTTGCTAGAGTCCGCTTGTGACCTATAAGGACATTATGGTAATTTCCTTATTGCCAATTAATATGATCCTATGGGGTCACACACAAGAGCAAAATGAAGTTCATCTTATCGGGTATAAATTATTATTGGATAATAATTTATGAATGAGAAAGAGAATAAATATATATAGTGATATATATTTATGTATGTATATATAAATATTAATGTGATTAATATTGCATAAAGTATGCTACATATTATAATTAAATTATATGGAGATATAATTAATTATAATATTATATATACATATATGTATTATGGAGAATTGATTTGATTTAATGTTAATTGAGAATTAATATTAAATTGTGTGGGTTAATATATAATTATAACTAATAGGTGTATTAGGTTATAATTATAATTAACTATTTAGGTTAATTATTTAAGGAAACAATTAACCTAAACCTAATCACTCTCTACACTAATACTATAGCAGATTTTTGGCCAGCCAACACAAGAGAATAGCCAGCCGAAATTCTCCTCTCCAAGCCAAGAGAAAATTTGATTTTCTGCCTCTCTCTCGATTCGAGGAAACCGTTTCTTCTATCCCGGCGCTAGCACGCGGTGAACGTATTGCTCCGTGTGGATCAACCGTAGAGGGAAGCAATTTTGGTTCCTAAGTGATTCAAACTTCAAAGAATTAAGGTAATTCTTTAACCCTCCTTCCGATTCAATGTAATGTACATGGGTCCTTGGTGGGGATTAATCTTTTTCCGCTGCATTTTATGTTTGTTTGTGCGATTAATTCCCCAACAATCACTTCATTCATTTGTCATCCCTAACTCTCCACGTATGGTATAGGGCAGTACGTAAGACCAAAGCTCTGCACAGACAGTTCACTAAGTAAGCTGGATCGACCAAGGATAAGGTCTTAGGCTTTAAGGGCTGTTGGGGAACAGAGAGCAGTAGAAACTAATAGTGATTCTGATTCCAGGGAGGAAGTAGAAATGGCCAATCCAACACCAAGTCTTGCTGATGCCTTGAGGGATTTCCATGACATGCTGAAAGAGGAGATGTGGGCTGTGGTAAGAGAAACTGGGGAAACTGGCACCAGTAGGCCCGGAAAGGAAAAGGTAGATGAGTCCTCTCAATTTGAGGCTGATGTCTCAGCCAGTATGGAGAAGCTGCAAGAGATGGAAGAAGCTATGGAAAAGAAAATAAAGGCCAAGCACTCTGAACTTGATGAAGTAGTGGCTAAACTGAAGAAAAGGGCCAACATCAGCCTGGGCTCCAAGAGGGGGGTGAATGTAGATGCAATGATCAACAAGGGCATTGAGACCTTCCCTATTGGGTTTCAAGTGCCGAAGATTCCTTCTTATAAGAGAATTGGCTCCCCAGAAGCTTATGTGAATCTGTATGCCTGGATAATGCTAACAGCGGGTGCCACTAAACAGCATCTGGTTAATTTCTTCCCAACACCATTGGAAGGGGGAGCTCTGAATTAGTACAAATCTTTGTCTGAAGCTTTGCAATCTGACTGGGAAGCCTTATCAGCGGCTTTCATCAAATATTACAGCTTCAATACTAAGATCCAAGTGAAGCTGTGCGATCTGGACAGGGTTAAGCAGAAACCCAATGAATCCTTTGATGCATACTATCACAGATGGATGAACAAAATGATCCTGCTGAAGAACCGCCCCGACGAGGATGAACTGATTCAAAAGTTGATTGGTGGGAGTAGGGACATCTTCTGAAACAACATGAAATTCCACTCTTTCAGTGAGCTCAGTGAAGTATATAGCATGGCTATGAAAATTGAGAGAGACGAGGAAGAAAAGGCAGTGAACCAAAGGGGCGGCAAAGGCTCCGGGTACAGTTCCGGCTACCGGTTAACTATCGGACTGGGTCAAGCAGTGGGTCTGGGTCTAGTTCTGCAAGTAAAGGTGGACAGTTTTCAGAGACCAAGCCAGCAGGAGTTGCCGTTGTGTCTCAGTAGCGGGAAAACCAAGGCAGAAATTTAGAAGGCTAGGGTATATCTCTGTGGGCTTTCTCCTTGGCTAAGATCTTTGCCAAGTGTAGGAATGGTAGTCTGTTAAGCTCTCTTAGGCCTTTTGAGAAACCAACAGTGGAAGACAAAGACAATTTCTGTACCTACTATGTCATGGTGGGACATAAAACCAACAACTGTCACAGGCTAAAGGATGCCATACAGAAATTGATCGACGAAGGGAAGTTGCAGGAGCCTGCCAAGCCCAGTACCAAGACTAACCCTTTACCAGCGTTCAAAAGGTAGGTCAATATGGTGCAGTTGGGCCTGCCAGACAACTTCATTTTTGCACAAGTCCTGCAGGCAAATCCCATTGTACAGTCTGTTATGGCTAGTGGAGCTGGGGCATAGTCTGATTGTGAGAAGTTGATAGAGCAGAAGGAAGTGAAGCCTGTGCGTCTGGATGATCTGGATTCAGAAGATGAATACGAAGAATATGGCTGTAATGAGATAGTCAAGCTGCCAGTTATGGAGAAAAAAGTTTCTGAAGTCTAGAATGTAACCAGGAGTGGCCGACTCCATTAGCCAGTGGTTCAACAGAGTGACAAGGATCTAGTGACCAGGTCGGGTAGTGTAAGCGCCGGAATTTTCTATACTTAAAAAAAAAAGAAGAAGATTCATACGACTGTCCTTACAGTCATACGACTGTAATATCGGAGCAGTTGCAGGAGCCCATAACTCTGCAGTAGAAAAATGGAGGAGAGAGGTAGCGTAATTAATTCGCCAGGATGGATAGGAAGCAACCAGAAAAGCAGAGATAAAAAGAAGAAAGGGAGGGGAGAGAGGCTAATTCTTGATTTCTGGTGGAAAATTTGGAGAGAGAAGAGGAGGAAAGAGACAAGAAAAAAGGGAAGGGAACTTTGCTCAAAAATCCTCTTTTTCTCTTTTATTTCTTTCAGATTCTTTAGGATTAAAGCTAAAATTTGTTAGAAACCCTTAGGTTAATCAATTAACTTAACAATCAAATTAAAATTCTGGACTTAAATCATTAGAATCCCTGGCATTTTGGATTTTTGGACATAAAGCTTCCCCTCTCAATTTCAAAGGAAAAGTGCGAATTCGTGAGGATTGGAGCGACGTCAGGGGTCAAATCGACTTGGATAAGCTTCTAAAAAGGTAGACACTCCTTTTCCTTTAACTTTTTCTTGCTATCTAGGTGTTTGAAGTGAATTTTTATGCATTTTTACTGTGTTTTCGCCTTCTGTTTCTGGAAATTAAGAACAGTCGCATGACTGTTCTTGGATTTGATGAACAGTTATACGACTGTATATACAGTCGTACGAGTGTTCTTAATTTCCAGGTTGTTTTTCTTCCATTTTGATTCAAAATAAAATTTTAGCGAAATCTTGATGCTGGGCCGTTTACGGTCGCACAACTGTAACTTACAGTCGCACGGCTGTAACCCTCGTTCCAGAATCAAAATTTCAGTTTTTATCCCCAAAAATTTCCAAAAAATCCATAAAAATTCAGAAAACCCCAAAAATCATCAAAATTAATTTTGTTGTCTGCATCCACGACCATAGATTCAATTTTCAGTAAAATTGCATTGAGAACAATTCAACGACGGAGACCCGATTCTCCCAAAAACCGACCCATCTAATATATGAAAAATGCATGTAAACCGGAAAAATCGTTTTTAAAATGAATTTCTCACAAAACCAAAAATACAAGGACGTTTCAAAATGTTTTCCAGGTCTAACCGAGCCGGCTAGCTGAGCCAACCCGGTTACCCTCTATATGCATGCCCCCGAACTCTTGATTTTCCCAATTTTGTCTATTTGAGTCCTAATTGTGGCGTACCGTATAAATTGTGCTAACCTTTGTTTTGCAGCTTTTATTCATTTTTATTTTATTTTTATTTGTATTTTAATAGAATTAATCGTGTATCTAGGCGATTGTAATTATTTTTAGATTCTCATGTATTCTAGGCGATTGTATAAGTGAGGCGAGGATTTTTTTTATTTTTCCATTCGATTTGGTTGTAGGCCAATTAATATTTATTTCTTTTTTTTTATTTTTGTATTATGTATTTGTATGCGCGCTGTATGCCTTTTATATTCAATAAAACTGACTTTAGAATTTAAAATACCATTTCGAGAACATTGGCAACATTTAATTTAATTAGACACAAAATAAGGGACTTGTCCGGACCCGAATCTCTGGATAGTGTAGCGACCGTTCGTCCGGCTCAGCTACCTTAAGAATTTCCCGGTTGAGCTGAGCCGGGTGACGACTCTACAATATTTATTTTATGTATTAATTCTATTTATTTTCCAAAACCAACGATTTCCATTCATAAAGACCCCACGCGAGGGAGGGGCCCGCCCGAAATCGAGGCGCCCCTTCCGAAAGGGAGTCTCGTGTTCCGTCGAAAATGCATTGTCCGCTCACAGTGGCCACTCCGCTGGGGACATTCTTAAAAAAGTGTTCTTAAAAACTTAAAAGAATTTTGACAGGCCCTGAAAAGTGTCTAATTAAAATAAGGCGGATGATTCTCTCTTGGTATTTTATTTGCATTTTAGTTAGCCATTTTTTGCATTAGTTTAGGTATCCTTTTATAGCCCGGTGGATTGTTGAAGTGTCGCCTAAGTTCCTCTTGGTCTTGGGGGCACGAATACGAAACACCACTAATAGCCTCGTATGAACCCCTTCATTAGAACCCTTGAGTGGGGAGAAGTGAGGAGTATATCTTGCTATGAGAGCCTTGATGTTATCCCGACTTTGACGGAGCTCATATAAGCAACCTTAGTTGGATTCCCTTAGGATACCAAAATAATTGTGTGAATAATAATAAAATCGCACCTTCATCACCCCCGGTTGGTGATCGAAGTGAACCCCACCTAGGACTCGGTTAGAAATTTTTGAGACCGACCACGTTGGAGGAATAAGGTGGGAAGAATTCATTTACTTGCTATGTGTTTCTCGCCATCTCGTGACACATCGCCATTGCTACCTACGCATGCATAACATACCATAATCATTATTTTCCATACATGTGACATACCATAAACAAAACATTTTTGTGTGATACTAACCCACATTTTTATGCAGCCATTTGCATTTTATTTCGTGTGTAAAACATTAATTCATTCAGTTGTCATTCATACTAACGATTTCTTTTTCAGCCACGACATTAAATTTGTGTGATTAGCATTTTTCACATAGCATACATAACTGTTGGAAATGCCCTAGTCCCGAGGCATTGGTCCTTGTATTTGCATTATACATTTATTAGATTTATGTATTGTACTATTTGTGTTATTAATAAAGGCATCAATTCATTTATTATATTTATCTTGTGCAATATATTAAATGGAGTATCCAATGGACATATCTATATCCACGATGACAAGTGTCATGCACTTGGCAGTAAGACCATGGATTGGGTAAACGATATGACCATAAATAGATCCGTAGTCTGTTCCAGTCATGGGAATGAATGGAACAAGAGACTATCATTAACCTGGTTGTATGGCGGTGTCTTACCGGTCATTGGACATAGAATGTCAACCAAGTTAATGGATACATGCATGGGGGCATGGTACTGGATAGATCCACTAAACGAGTAATCCACATGGTATAGTATCACAAGTGATTCTTATGTAGTACTTGTATGAATCCTTTGACCTGACCATATGATGGTGTTACATGTGAGGTCGCATGCTTAGGGGTATGCCTAAAGGGCCTGTAATAGGGTGCCAAGTATAGGTACTTTCGGGTATGTCACTTAGCATGGTAATACTATGGATATGCAGAAGGGATATGTCACTCAGTAGTCCACTGGGAAGATATCAGCGGCCTCTTGATGAATGTAACTGATAAGACTGTGGCCACACCCAAATAGGTGGGAACTTGTTTGTGAGCTTCAGTGCATTCGGGATCAAGTTAATGTCCGACACAAAAGAGGGTGATCAATCCATGCCTCTGTGTTAGACACCGATGTCAATGACATGTATGATAACAGTTAGACTGCCATCTCCATCTTAATTGGGGGCTGCAGTGGCTTGCTAGAGCCCAACTACAGTCTGCGGGCCAAAGGCCCGCTGCCAACATAAAGATGGGCCCATGGGATCGTACACATAGAACGACTAAACACAGACTTAAGGAATCACATGTATACTTGGAGTATAGACTATGGAGAGAGAGGTGTATATATGTTAATTATATTATAAAGATCAATTGGATTGATCCCAATAATAAAATTAATATATTCAATTAGCTCTTCATAATTAATTGGATTAATTATGAGATTATTTCCTAGGTGGAAATATTCATATGTATAGGTTTACATATGATTTTATTTTGTAAAGATTTAATTTTAATTTGATGGATTAAATTAATTGGTCAAACTAATTTTAATTTAAATGTAAATAATATATTACTTGGTGTAATATATTAAATACATGGGTATAATAAAATTGGGCTTGAAATTAATTTAAACCAGAACAATTAAAATTAGACTGGGCCTAAATTAAAACATGGAAGCCCGCACAGAATGAAAAGGAGCCAAACTGGGCCTGAATTCCCCTAAGGGAATTCGGCCACCCTAGGTATAAATACCTAGGGTTAGAAATTTCAGCCACCCCTAACATAACAAGTGATAGCCGAAATTCCTAGCCCCTCTCACCAAAAGGTTTTTGTTTTTCCAACGCTAGCATGGGTCGTGTTCGTTAGGCGTTCGTGTACAAAAACGAGGAGGGAATCTAGTTTGATTTCTGTAGTCTTCATCCATCTCTAGAAAGAGATATTCCTGGTAAGAATTTAATCTCTTTCTATTAAAATTTTAAGTTTTACAATTTTCACTCCAATTGCTCCTGGGACTAGATTTAAGGAAATCATCGCGTTCTTCCACTTTTATTGGGTGATTTCCGATGAAAAATCCCAACAGTGGTATCAGAGCAGGCTTTTGATCCGTGGAAATTGTTAAATTGGTTGAATCCCATGTTTTAAAATTGGAGATTTTTTTATTGGGGTTCTTGGTTTGGGTTTAAGATTTTTCCCATTTGTTTTGTACAATTGAAATTAAATTTGCATATAGGTTTATGTTAGTTTAGTTTAATTGTATGTTTTGGAATTCTTGGTGAATTTCTTTTTGTTGATGGATGGAATATTTGGTTGATATTTTTTTATTGTTATTTCTGTTTTAATAAAAAAAAAATCTGGCTCCCGGGGTGAGGGGTTGCCGGCGGTGGAATCGCCGGTAAAGCCACCAGTATTGAGTCCTCCAATTCTAGGGAAACCTCTGATTTTGTATTTGGCAGTTGAAGAATCCTCTATAGGGGCAATGCTTGCACAAGAACAAGTTGGCAGGAAAGAGTATCCTATCTACTACCTCAGCAAGAAACTGTTAGAGTATGAAGCCAAATACACACTAGTGGAAAAGACATGTGTGGCGATGATTTGGCTGACCAAGAAGCTGCGCCACTATTTTCAGTCCTACAAGATACAAGCTGTGGCTAAGGTAGATCCAATGAAGTATCTCTATGAAGCACCAGTATTGGTTGGGAAGCTGTCCAGGTGGCTGTTACTCTTATCTGAGTTCGACATCGAGTACATCACAAAGAAAAACATTAAAGGGCGAGCCGTGGCAGAGTTTCTAGCAAATCAACCGCTGGAATCAGATTATATAGAAAATTTAGAGTTCCCGGATGAACAGTTGGCCATGGTGGAAGTGAAAAAATGGGTTATGTGCTTCGATGGGGCAGCAAATAGAAAAGGCGCTGGAATCGGGGTACTTATAGCAACACCGGATGGTGAGATTAGTCCTTTATACAAGAGGCTGATCTTTCTCGTAACCAATAATGGGGCAGAATATGAAGCATGCTTATTTGGAATGGAAGCTCTGTTAACGTTGGGGGCAAATGATGTCTTAATTGTCGGTGATTCACTTCTAATGATCAGGCAAGCTCAGGGTGAGTGGGAGCTGAAAGGAGAAGCTTTATGGCCTTACTTGGAGCTGCTACAGTTCAAAAAAGGTTTATTCGGCCAGTGTGAATTCAGACATGTCCCCAGGGATGAGAATAAGATGGCGGATGCATTAGCGACTTTCTCCTTCATGTGGGAAAATCTAGAGGAAACACAAGTGCAACCACTGGTTATAACCACTTCTAGACATCCTTGCTTCGAAGTGCACGAAGTAATGGAATTATCAGCTGAAGAAAAGCCATGGTTCTTTGATATCTACTGGTATGTTAAGGAAGAAAGGTATCCAGAAGAGGCCAGTGCTGCTGATAAGTTGACACTAAGAAAGCTGGCTAGTCAATTCAGAACCTTTGAGGACAAGTTATACAAAAGAACAGCACATGGAGTCCTTTTAAGGTCCCTGACAGAGCAAGAAGAAGAAGAAGTGATGCAGCAGGTACATGCATGGTCCTGTGGGCCGCATATGAAAGGACTTGCCATGGCTAGAAAGATAATGAGATAAGGGTATTTCTGGATGACGATGCAAGTAGATTGTATAAGAAAAGTGAAGAGATGTCATGAATGTCAGATATATGCAGATATCAGTCATCTTCCACCACCTGAACTTTAAAATCTAGCATCTCCTTGGCCGTTTTCAGCATGGGGGATAGATATGATTGGCGAAATTCATCCAGCTGCATCTAATGGACATAGATTCATAGTTGTAGCAGTTGATTACTTCTCCAAATGGGTGGAAGCAGTATCCTTCGCTAATGTGGCAGCCAAGCAAATGGCCAAGTTCATCCAGAAGAACATCTTCACTCGGTATGGGATTCCTCACCACATAGTAACCGACAATGGAGTGTAGTTTCAAGGGGCAACAGCTGTACTACTTGCAGAGCATGGTATTGAACATCATAGGTCCTCTCCATATAGGCCACAGGCTAATGGTGCAGTGGAAGAAGCTAATAAGGAAATAAAGAAGATCTTATCAAAGATGGTAACCACTTACAGAGATTGGGCCGATAAACTGCCTTATGCCCTTTGGGGTTACAAAACCAATGTCAGAACGCCGACAAGAGAAACTCCTTGTGCCTTGGTATATGGAATGGAAGTAGTATTGTTGGTGGAAATAGAACTTAAGTCACTTAGAGTCGCCCTAGAGGCTCAGCTGCCAGAGACTGAATGGGTTCAAGCCAGATATGAACAATTGGCAACACTAGATGAAAGGTGATTGAGGACACTGGATCATCTTTAGATGTACCAGCGTAGAATGGCCAGAGCCTATAATCGGAATGTGAAGTATTCCAAACGGCAGTTGAAAATAGGTGACTTGGTTCTAAAGCAGCTAAGGCCTTGAAATGTCGATGTTAGGGCAAGTTCAGACCCAACTGCGAAGGGCCCTATGTGGTGAAGAAGGTGCTATCAAAAGGCGCTGTCAGCATCATGGACATGGATGGAAATGAGTTCACTAATCCTATCAACCAGGACAGGCTAAAGCTTTATCATGTATAAAAAATAAAAATAAAAAAATAATCAGTCGGAAAACCTGAAAAGGACGACTGGTGACGGATTCTGGCTCAGTGTGGAATATCTACCATTTAGGAACCAACCCGTTCCAAATGTACTCATTTTGACTTCATCAATAAAGTGAAGTGTTCATTTAAATATATTTGCATGGTTATGACAAATGCAAAAACAAAGTTGTCTTGCATAAACATACATTTAAAGAAAGCACCTTGCATTCAACTGATTGAAACCATCGCATTATTTAACAAGTGAAAATGTATTAAATACATGCAATTTGAAATCTTTTACCGACCTCTAAGATCCAGTTCATCTTCCTAAAAAAGAAATAAAATGGTCATGGTGACATCTCAACCATCTTAAAAGAAAAAAAAAGAGCTCGCTGAGGTGAAAACCGAAAAGGCACCTCAGGCAAAAATTAGAGCAGCTCGTTGAGGCGAAAACTGAAAAGGTGCCTCAAGCAAAAATTAGAGCAGCTCGCTGGGCTGAAAACCGGCATTGGGCAACCCAGGCAAAAATTAGAGCACTTACAAACTCATAATTTCCCTACGAAGCAGGAAAAGTAGAATGTCCCCAACATTCCCCACAGAAGTCATCACATCGACTCCTAATAGAGTCATCACGCAATTCCCCAACAGAATCTACATAAAGAACACCATAATTGTTTCCCCAATCGAGTTGCCACACTTTTCCCCAGCGGAATCTCTGTAAGGAGCACTACAATTATCTCCCCAGCAGTATCATATATCCCCAACGGTCACCTCACTCCTTCGAAAATCAACCAGGGGCACAACATATCTCTCTCCAGCGGAAGTCGGAACGTCAAATGATGAAAAATGCATACAAGTACATATGCATCATCATGCACTCATACATTACATACATCGATCACTTATCCCTAGCTAGTCTTCATTCTTGATCGAAGGGGAAAAAATTTTTGCTTAAAAACCTCTCGATCAAGGAATGAAGACTTGCTATCCTAGTGCAGGAATTCATCATCCCCAGCTTCAATTCCTCGGCAGATCCACCTCGAGTAATGTGAACTCGGTATCAGCCCAGATCGGCTTCATCATCCATTTCCCCAGTAGATCCACCTCGAGTAATGTGAACTCGGTATCGGCCCAAATTGGCTTCATCATCCATTTCCCCAGTAGATCCGCCTCGAGTAATGTGAACTCGGTATCGGCCCAGATCAGCTTCATCTATTTCCCCAACAAAGCTCGCCTCGGGTAACCTAGACCTTGTATCGGCCAATTTCTTCATCAACTTCACCTTAGGTAACCTAGACCCGGTATCGGACAATCCGCCATCCATCTTCCTTTGCCTCGGGTAACCTAGACCCGGTATCGGCTAAACTTAATCCGCTTTCTTCGCCTTGGGTAACCTAGACCCGGTATCGGCCAATCCGTAATCCATCTTCCTTTGCCTCGGGTAACCTAGACCCGGTATCGGCCAATCTGCATCGACTTCGCCTCGGGTAACCTAGACCAGGTATCGGCTTATTTCCTCCCCAGCATCGCCTCGGGTAACCTAGACCCAGTATCAGCTTATCTCATCAGAGGGTTCATTCTAGTGTTCGCGGCGCTTTGATTCGTGCTCTCAAATTCATCATTTCAGGTGTTGTAAGCCTGGAGCTAGGTGTCAAATTTGATCACGTGAGGGGCAGCTGTAAGCGCCGAAATTTTCTATACCTAAAGAAAAAAGAAGAAGAGGCGTATGACTGTCCTTACAGTCGTGCGACTGTAATTTAAAAATTACAGCCATACGACTATAATATCGGAGCAGTTGCAGGAGCCCATACCTCTGCAGCAGAAAAATGGAGGAGAGAGGTGGCACAATTAGTGTGCCGGGATGGACAGGAAGCAACCAAAAAAGCAGAGATAAAAAGAAGAAAGGGAAGGGAGAGAGGCTAATTCTTAATTTCTGGTGGAAAATTTAGAGAGAGAAGAGGAGGAAAGAGACAAGAAAAAGGGGAAGGGAACTTTGCTCAAAAATCCTCTTTTTCTCTTCTATTTCTTTCAGATTCTTTAAGATTAAAGCTAAAATTTGTTAGAAACCCTTAGGTTAATCAATTAACTTCACAATCAAATTAAAATTCCAGACTTAAATCATCAGAATCCCTAGCATTTCGGATTTTTGGACGTAATGCTTCCCCTTTCAATTTCAAAGGAAAAGTGCGAATTCGTGAGGATTGGAGCGACACCAGGGGTCAAATCGACTTGGATAAGCTTCTAAAAAGGTAGACACTCCTTTTCCTTTCACTTTTTCTTGCTTTCTGGGTGTTTGAAGTGAATTTTTATGCATTTTTGCTGTGTTTTCGCGCTTCTGTTTCTGGAAATTAAGAACAGTCGCACGATTGTCCTTGGATTTGATGAACAGTTCGTACGACTGTGTATACAGTCGTACGAGTGTTCTTAATTTCCAGGTTGTTTTTCCTCCATTTTGATTCAAAATAAAATTTTGGCGAAATCTTGATTCTGGGCCGTTTGCGGTCGCACGACTGTAGTTACAGTAGCACGACTGTAACCCTCGTTCCATAATCAGAATTTTAGTTTTTATCCCCAAAGATTTCCAAAAAATCCATAAAAATTCAGAAAACCCAAAAAATCATCAAAATGAATTTTGTTGTGTGCATCCACGACCATAGATTCAATTTTCAGTAAAATTGCATTTAGAACAATTCAACGAAGGAGTCCCGATTCTCCCGAAAACCGACTCACCTAATATATGAAAAATGCATGTAAATCGGAAAAATCGTTTTTAAAATGAATTTCTTACAAAACCAAAAATACAGGGACGTTTCAAAATGTTTTCCAGGTCTAACCGGGCCGGCTAGCCGAGCCAACCCTGTTACCCTCTATATGCATGCCCCCCACTCTTGATTTTCCCAATTCTATCTATTTGAGTCCTAATTGTGGCGTGCCGTATAAATTGTGCTAAGCTTTGTTTTGCAGCTTTTATTCATTTTTATTTTATTTTTATTTGTATTTTAATAGAATTAATCTTGTATCTAGGTGATTGTAATTATTTTTAGATTCTTGTGTATTCTAGGCGATTATATAAGTGAGGCGAGGATTTTTTTTATTTTTCCATTCGATTTGGTTATAGGCCAATTAATATTTATTTATTTTCTTTATTTTTGTATTATGTATTTGTATACGCGCTGTATGCCTTTTATATTCAATAAAACTGACTTTAGAATTTAAAACACCATTTCGAGAACATTGGCAATATTTAATTTAATTAGACACGAAATAAGGGACTTGTCTGGACCCGAATCTCTGGATAGTGTAGCGACCGTTCATTCGGTTCAGCTACCTTAAGAAATTCCCGGTTGAGCTGAGCCCGGTGGCGACTCCACAATATTCATCGAGACTTTGGTCTCGTTTCTTTTATGTATTAATTCTATTTATTTTCTAAAACCAATGATTTCCATTCATAAAGACCCCACGCGAGGGAGGGGCCTGCCCGAAATCGAGGCGCCCTTTTCGAAAGGGAGTCTCGTGTTCCGTCGAAAACGCGTCGTCCGCTCACAGGTAGTATGTCAACACCTAAGGAGATGGAAAAAGAGGACCTGGTTATTTCACAATTGAAAAAGACTCCAGCATAGGCCAGTCTGTGGCACTTATTGCTGACTTCCAAAGAACATAGGGCAGCGCTGGTAAAAAAGCTGTCTAAAATCGAAGTTTCTCTACTGGCATCTCCAGAGGCCATATGCTTCTTACTAGACAAGATTTATGACGGGTCCCCTAACATTGTATTTTCTGAAAAAGACTTGCCACACTGAGGAAGGGCCCACAACAACGCTCTGTATGTCAAGGTTAACCTCCTAGGCCGAGTTATGCCATGTGTGATGGCAGACGATGGATCTGCCTTGAACATATGTCCACTAAAGATGCTACCATTCCTGGGTATGAGCGAAGACAGTTTGAAAAAGTCCTCCACTGTGATCAGGGCTTATGATGATTCCAAAAGGACTATGATTGGCACTTTTGAGACTGAAGTAGAAGTGGGACCGGTCAAGTCAATGGTCGTTTTTACTATGATTGACATTCCAGTTACATTCTCCTTGCTGTTAGGGAGGCCCTGGTTTCATTTGTTAGGGGGTGTCCCTTCAACCTTGCACCAGAAGATCAAGTATTCAATAGAGGGTGAAGTTGTGACAGTCGAGGCAGATTCTCAGTTCGTGATTGCTGCTGTTAGTGAGGAGACCATACCATTCGGTGGTTTCCAAGTCGCCATGGTCAGCGAGGAGGAGACCACGGAGGCCCCGATGGTTATCTATGAGCACTATATGCCAAAATGGTTGTCCAAATACCTTTGTAGGCATGACTTTGTTCCGACCATAGGACTCGGAGCCAATCTACAGGGGGTGCCTGAATTTAACATTGATTCTAGAAAGCTGAGGCAGTTTGGCTTAGGCTACACAGTAGATGCCTCTAAGAAGAAAGACCTGAAAAGAGGAAAGAATGGCAAGCCTATGATGAAGCCATTCATTAAGGCTGGCGAACAACTGTACAAGGGGCAAGCTGAAACAGTAAAGGTCGAGAGCATCAAACTCCCAGGCTTCGAGATATTTTCTGATGTTGTGGACTTTGAAAAGAGCCCGGAGGAGCCAGTTGCACTAGTGACAGTAGAAGAGGCAGTTGTTGAGCCTGTCATCCCCCAGGAGAAACTATCTGAAGTAATAGTAGAAACAGTAGAAGTGGCCAAGGGGAAAGCCGAAGAGAAAGTCTGTGATGAATCTATGAAAGCAATTTTGGAAGCACTGACTGCTGCTTTAGGCAAAGCATTTGAAAAATCTAGGGAAGGATCTGCTAAGGAGCAGATGACCGAGGCAAGCCTGGATTCTATGGTTGCCAAGATAGCAGAAATCATGATCAAAGCCAAGGCACAGGTGGCTGAGATCGAGAAGACTGTTCTTCCTACTGAACAGGAGTCTGAAATTGCTGCTGACCTGGACAACATCCTGGAGCTGAGCAAGGATGAAGAAGTTCAAGGCCCTCTACCTGTGGAGGATGAAAATGCTTTTGTTGTATCTGTTTCTTCTCTTTTCAATGTGAATGATGTACTCTTTAACAAGTTTAATGCAATGATCCCAGTTTGCTTACTTGTGTGATGTTTATCCTGATAATTCTGTGTATGCATTTAAATCACCATCAAGTGTATTTAGCATTCATGACACTGTATTGCATGAAATTAACATAAGTACAGATGAAAACCCCAAAATGGTATTCATATCACACGAACTAAAATCCAAAGAAGAGAGAGAATTAACAAGAATACTGCAAAAACATTTTAAGGCCTTCGCTTAGCAGTTCATAAGATTCCAACGGATCCCAGATTCAGACCAATAAAGTAGAAATTGAGATGGCTAAGACTAGAATGGTGTGAGCTGATGACCTTTGTCGGAGAAAATTGGGAAAGCGGCGAAGCGAATCGGGGAAAACGTTTTCGTTTCGTTTGGATTTTGGTGGAAAACGGGTTTTGTTTATCTTGAGTTAGGAAAAATCATGGATTCGATTTGGAAATTCCTTTGTAGAAAACTTTTTCCCATTTTAACTGAAAGATCTCAAACTTAAATCCTGAGATCAGTGGCAGAGTCGCCACCCGGATCAGCTCATTCGGGAATTCCGGTACAGCTCCCTACCGAGGGTAGACTACCGTACCTAATCCAGAGATTTAGGGTTCGGGCAAGTGACTTACTTAACCTCTAGCTTGCTTTCACTTTACAATTTATATTACCATATTTAATTCGCTTTATTATCTTTCTCTAACCCCAATCTGTTTATTTTAATTCAGCTGATGCTAAACCAAAATGCAGAAAATAAATTACAGGAAAATAAAGCATTCATCCAAAAATGTACAAGAAAAATAATAAAGGCCGATTATACAACCCAATCGAATAAAAGATAAAAACTCTCGTCCTCACTTTACAATCGCCTCAGTATACGAGTATCTAAAAAATACAACCGTATAATTTACACGATAATAATCTATTAATTACAATAAAAATGATAAAAATAAAAATAACTGATGCAAAACAAATTATTTAGCACAGTTTATATTGCACACATAGATAGGACTCAAATAGGACAGAATTGGGAATTTAGGAAACGGGGGCATGCATTTAGGGGGTAACCGAGTTGACCCGACTGGTTGGACCAGTTAGACTTGGAAAACGGTTTTGAAACGCCCTGTAATTTTTGTGCTGGAAAATCATTTTTTGGAAAACATTTGGCTCATTTACATGCAAATTTCCATTTTTGTAGGTCTGTTATCCCCGAAATCCAGGGTTCCTAAACTCGACATCCATCTAGGGTCCAAAAAACAATAAACACACCAATAACATTTGTGAAAACATCGTTTTGCTTGTTTTCAATATTTTCTGGGGACTTTATAGGGTTCGAGGGTCCGCTAATGCTGGACTATGGATCTAATTTGGATAAAATAACCCCGAAACTCATAAAATAAAATCCTGGGAAAACTAAAAACCCTAATATTCATACGTACAAAAATTTGAAGGCTAAAATATTATAACATACAGATGGATTTGGGCTAAAAATGATGGCAACAGAATATACAAAATGGAAAACAGACTGTTTTCGACCGATCGGGATGATTTAGAAATCTATCCCTGAAGAACAGAGCCGCGCAGCTTTGGATACCAGAGCCGCGCAGCTTTGGATACCAGAGCCGCCTTGCTCTGTTCATCATGAACACAGCTGTCCGGCTCTATTCGAGTAATCCGGTTTCTGAAAGTTGCAGAAACAAATAAAACACACAGAAAAGGCAATGCAAATAGGTTTAAGGCCTCTAAGAGTTTACCTGGTGTTGTTTTGATACTTTAAATGTCAAGAAATGGATTTGAAAGCTTGGAATGTGTCCTAGAAACTCAGCCAGCCGAAAACCGCAACTATCCGAAACAATCCGCAATGATCTCGAATCAATAAACAAAGGTTAAATAACTTGTCACTAATGTTTGGGGATTGATTTTGGGTCTTAGCGTCTGTGTTTGGTCCAGCTCCTTGCTTAGAATGTCTCGGCCTCTCTTTCCTTTTTTCCCTGTTTCTTTGTTTGTCTCTGTGTCTTGAGAATTGTTTTTTTGCCTAAGTTGTAAAAGTCTCCTCTTTTTTATTTGATTTTCTCTTTTCCTTTATACCCTCCCCTTCTCATCATTTCAAGCATTAAATGGCCACCTTACTTTTCTGATTTTGCCCCATTTCCCACTCTGCTGAGCCAAGTTGCTCTGCTTTGCTCGTCTGTTCTGTTCTATGAGGACAGATTTTCGGATCGTCCCGATCGACCGAAAACAGTCCGTTTTCCATTTTGCACATTCTGTTGTGGTCTTTTTTGGCCCAAATCCATCCGTATGTTATAAAATTTAGGTTTTTGGATTTTTGTACGTATAGATATTAGTGTTTTCGATTTTCCTGGGGTTTTATTTCCTGAGTTTCGGGGTTGTTTTATCCGAATCGGATCCTTAGTTCAGCGTTAGCGGACCCCCGAACCCTATAAAATCCCCGAAAAATATTGAAAATGTGCAAAACGGTATTTTCACAAATATTTTTGGTGTGTTTATTGCTGTTTGGACCTTAAATGGATGTTGAAATTAGGAAACCCGTGCGAACGGAACCCTGGATTCTGGGATAACAGACCCACAAAAATGGAAATTTGCATGTAACCGAGCCAAATATTTTCCAAAAATTGATTTTCCAGCACAAAAATTATAGGGAATTTCAAAACCGTTTTCCAGGTCTAACCAGTCTGACCGGTCAGGTCGACCCGGTTATCCCCTAAATGCATGCCTCCGTTTCCTAAATTCCTAATTCTGTCCTGATTTGAGTCTTATCTTTGTGTGCAATATAAACTGTGCTAACTAATTTGTTTTGGAGCATTTATTTTTATTTTTATCATTTTTATTGTAATTAATAGATTATTATCGTGTAAATTACGCGGTTGTAATTTTTTATATCCTCGTGTATTTAGGCGATTGTAATGTGAGGACGAGAGTTTTTATCTTTTATTCGATTAGGTTGTATAATCGGCCTCTATTATTTTTTTTGTATATTTTTGGATGTATACTTGATTTTTCTGTAATTTATTTTCTGCATTTTGCTTTATCATCGGCTGATTTAACAAATTGGGGTTGGAAAAAGATAATAAAGTAAATTAAATACGGTAATATAAATTGTAAAGTGAAAGCAAGCTAGAGGTTATGTAAGTCACTTGCCCGAACCTTAAATCTCTAGATTAGGTACAGTAGTCTGTCCTAAGTAGGGAGCTGTATCGGAATTCCCGGATGAGTTGATCCAGGTGGCGACTCTGTCACTGATCTCAGGATTTAAGTTTGAAGGTCTTTAAGTTAAAATGGGAAAATGTTTTCTACAAAGGAATTTCCAAATCAAATCCACGATTTTCCTAATTCACTATAAACGAAACCCGTTTCCCAAAAATCAAACGTAACAAAAACGTTTTTTTCCCCGGTTCGCTTCACCGCATTCCCAATTTCTTTGAAAAAGGTCGTCTGCTCACAATGGGCCACCACCGGCAAATGTGGCTAAAATAGTCCTACAGGGAGAGCGACTAGAATCTTGGGGTCCGCGGGACCAAAGCGCCAGTCAGAGACTCGGTCTTCGAGGTACCACTCCAAGCCGAAGGGGCACTCCATCACCAATCTCCTCTTCGTCAGTCTGTGGGCATCCTTAAACTCTTAAGGCAACTTTGCCCCCTTCCAGGGCTCCTTAGTCAGCTAAAATCAGAAAATTAGAACTCAGAAGATCAAAGAAACGGTTATGAAACATCAAAATTCATAAATCCATAAAAGGGAGAGATGTGTGCCTCCTCAAAATTCATCTGGTTCAAGAACAAGCGGCAATCGTCCACACTCTTATCTATCTCACCCCAACTAAAACCCAACCATTGTCACAACCGAGGGAAGTTAGGGAGCTCGGCATTCTCTAGAATGTGCACCACTGGCTGAGAGATAAAGCCGTACTCATACACCCAAATCTATAAAGGAAGCATAATAAGAAAGTTAGTGACAAGTTAAAAAAAAAAGAACTGTAAAAACATAAAACAATAAGTTAGAGAAACTCACATGAAGGATGATCTAAAGGCCTTTCACCTCTTTCTGCCTCTCCTGGGTGCACAAGTCGAGGGAGTAGTATAGTTGAGCCAAGCCGGCTTGTCCCTAACATAAGTCCTTCATGTCACCCAGCTGGATCAGTGAAGGAAGAAAAGCTAAGTTCAGGTCACTCTGACCTATACGGAAGACCAATGTAGTGAGGGCATAAAGGAGAAAAGCCCTGGTATATCGGCTCGCCTCTTCGGGTGTGAATATGGTGTCCTCAGGGAGTTCGACCTGCCTTGTCAACCAGTAATCTTTGAGAGTACTGCACTAAATCCTCCTATCTCGAGGCGTCATACCAATCAGCATAGTGATAATCTTGGGATGGTAGCCTCCCCTCTCCAACATCTGGTTGAACTCAATTGTATGCCCACTAAAAGGAAGCCTGGTAATCACTGCAAAATCCTTGGGCATAATCATGTACTCCCTGGTTGGGAAGTGGAATATATGTGTGGAATCCATCCATCGCTCTATCAACACCATCATTAATCCTCGAATCGTCTTAGGAGGATGCTCACATATGGAGCATATCATCCTCTGTAGTCTGGTGGCATCAACAATCTCCTTCAAGCCATCCGAGAGCTTCTTGTACCATTTGAAGACCTCAGTCAATGTCCCTACACCACCATTACGGGACCAATCCTAAAAAACAATAAACAAGGAGTCTGATGAGTTATTTAGATTGCATATGAGTCATATAGATTAAATAAGATGCATTAGAATCAAAAAAGAGCAAGGAAAAGCTTCTGTTTCGGGTATTATAGTCGCGTAGCTATAACCAACAGAATTAGAGCTGCGCGGCTCTAACCAAGCCAATCCAGCCCTGATTCATGATCATAGCCGCACGGCTATAATTAGAGCCGCGCGGCTCTACTTGGAAAAAAAGCAGAAAATTTTAGAAAACCCTACATTTGACTAAATTCACTTCTAAATCAATCTTAATTAATACCAAATCATCAATTGAAGTTACTAGGGGCAAAATCTACCTTATGCCCTAATTTCATCTAATTTCGTCAACATTTACAAGAATTGGAGGAAATTGAAAAAGAGGAAAAATTGGAGAAAACTAACCTGATGGTCCCAAATGGCTAACTACAGTACTATAGGGGGGTGAATAGTACTGTAAGGCAAATGAAAATTTTCACAAACTCTCTTTAAAAATTCTTTTTGAAGAAACATAAGTTTCATTTTATAAACACAAGTTTTATAAAAATGCGGAATTAATTAAAATAATAAAACTTATGAATATAAATTTGCTTGTCTAAAAATGACTTTTAAATAATAAAGCTATTAATTTAAATTGCAAGAATTTAAGTAAAGGAGAGTATGAATAGAGAAATGAAGACGCTGAATTTTATCCTGGTTTGATCCAACTGATCTACATCCAGTCCCCAAGCCAACTGCTTAAGATTTTCACTAACATTTCCTTTACGGGCAGGAAACAAGCCTACATTACTTTTTGCGAGTTCAAGTAGCAAACTCAATACTTTTGTAGATTAAGTATCAAACTGTACCATTACTTTTTTAGAGCTTAAGTAACAAAACTCTACCGATGCTTTTTCTAAGCTCAAACACCAAACTTTTACAGACTTTGTTGATCACACGACTAACAAAGTAATCCCCTTTTCACATAGCCTTATGTGAATATACAATTCCCAAATAGATGAATATTTGATTGAAACAATGTAGCTCTTTTCTTTTGACTTTGCTTTCTTTAGGAATTTGGAAGACTAGAAAGATGATTGCATAAGAGTGTGAGAGTTGGAAATTAGTCTTCCTTACCACCAATTGTTGATCTCCATTTCTTTTATAGGGAAAGGAAGCTTCATGGCCTTTTGAATCAACTCGTAAAGAGAAATAGAATTTGATCTCAAGTCATAAAGAGATGATGGCTATTTGAATCATCTTCACATATGGAAATGGTGGTTGATCTAAAGTCATAAGCAAATGTAGTAGTTGATCTGATGTCATAAGCAAATGTAGCTGTTGATCTCAAGTCATAAGTAAATGTAGTTGTTGATCACAAGTCATAAGCAAATGTAGTTGTTGATCTCAAGTCATAAGTAAATGTAGTTGTTGATCTCAAGTCATAAGCAAATGTAGTTGTTGATCTCAATTCATAAGGAGACTTGTGTGGCCGTTTGTTTAAAGTCATAAGCTTGTACAAAATTTCTCAAAAGTAAACCAAGAATTTCGAAGTAATAAAGCAGTTAAATCCAATTCATAAGCCAAGGAGTTCAAGTAGTATATCATTTAACTTATAAGCCAATTTCTTCAAGCAAACAGGTAGTTAAAGTTAACTTATAAACCAAAGACTTCAAATGGTAAAGCATTTTAGTTTAACTCATAAGCCAAAGTAAATGTTGAAAACATTTGGTAAGCTTCTTCTGGCCATGAGTATTGGATTCAACTCATAAGTCATCTTAGCTCTTTTAAACAATATGAAGTCATAAAGGAATTATGTAACTTATAAGCATAAGGTCTTTTTATCTTCTATTATAAATTGGAATTCTCAACTCATAAAGCACATAAAGCTAAGAGTTAAATTTAAGAAACTTATTTTATTAAATGTTAACTTGTGATCATCAAAACCGAATTCAACACAACCAATCTCCGAACTGCATGGGTCGACGGCTAAAGCGGGATAGGCATGGGATCATTTATCTTGACCCCACAATACCCAACGGAGTTGCGGAGGCCATAAACATCGACTGTGGACTCGGTAGGCAAGAAAAATTCCCCCTCAGGCAGAATAAACCTTGTGTGAAGGGCGGGCTGTGAAGGAGTAGCAGGACGAAGCATCTTTCCAAGCTTTCTCATCATCCCTGAAAGTAGAAAACTTATTTTGGGCAAAATGGAGAAATGAGAGGAAGAAGAAGAGGAAAAAATGGCTGCTTTGATGTTATGGTTCGAAATGAGAAATGGCTAGAAATTTGAAACATTTAAAGCCTTCACGATAGAGCCGCGCAGCTATAATAGTGATGTGGCAAGTTATAGCCGCATGGCTATAGCATGTGAATTAGAACCGCGCAGCTTTAAACCTCAGGTATGAAAATTTTCTCAACTTTCAGAATTTCCATTTATGCTGATATAATCCCGAGAAGGTTATTTCTTGCTTTTTACAGGTATCCAAGGGCAAATCAATCGATGTGTATTTATTCTTGATTGAAGGGGCAAAAATTTTTGTTTCCAAAATTATCGATCAAGAAATAAGTACACACTCGACACAACTTCAAAAGCACAGCTTCACGAAGAATAGGATCAAGATCACTCAACTTCAGAAACATTCTTTAACCAAATTACCAAAATACCCTTTCCTTCATGACACAAACACCACAAGGCACCAAATTACCAAAATACCCTTTCTTTGTGACACCAATCTCATGAGAAGACTCAAATCGGGCAAGACCACTGCTTCGCAAAGGAGCCGAAGCACATCCCCAAACCAACTCAAATAGGGCAAGACCACTGCTTCGCAAAGGAGCCGAAGCACATCCCCAAACCAACTCAAATAGGGCAAGACCACTGCTTCCCAAAGGAGCCGAAGCACGTCCCTAAACCAACTCAAATTGGGTAAGACCACTGCTTCGCAAATGAGCCGAGGCACGTCTCCAAACCAACTCAAATCGGGCAAGACCACTACTTTGCAAAGGAACCGAAGTAAGTCCCCAAACCAACTTAAATCAAGCAAGACCACTGCTTCGTAAAGGAACCGAAGTAAGCCTCCGAACTAGTTCAACTCGACGCAAGACCAATGCTTCGCAAAGGAACCGAAGTAAATCCCCACTCAACATGGGCAAGGCCGCTACCTTACACAGAAACTGAGGCAAGTCCCTACAATCAACACGGGTAAGACCGTTGTTTCGTACAGACATCAAAGCAAGTTCTGAAGTCAACAAAATTCCATCCGTGACATAAGGACCAAGGAGAATCAACATGAGAAAGACGCAAGGTACATCTCCTTTTTTTTCTCATCGTGCTCCTATCACGTGACCAAACTCGAACCAGGCACAATAGCCTGGCCTTTAGTCGACTCTGATCCCGCGAGGGGCGGCTTGTAAGCACGGGTTTTTCCGACCTCTGTGATGAAAATGCTATATTACCTGTCAGACAGACAAACATGAGTTGGATTTGAGAATGAGGGGAATGATGCCCGAAACATTCTCAAACGCTCTAAAAAACAGAACAGTCCTCGATCCGAAAACCCTGAGAAAGGTCCTTCAAGTGATTAGAGAGCTTAGATGTGAGTTTAGGATTTAGGAAAAGCCTTGATAGTGCTGGTTAGAGTCGCACGGTTATAGTTTCACAACTATAGTCATGCGGCTATAACATCAGAGTGGTGAGGCTATAACATTAGAGCCATGCGGCTCTAACAATTGACTAGATAATTTCCTAAATAAACCAACCTTATTGTTTGACCTACGTGTTTAATACCTTAATTGAAGGAATTGGAGTAGGGGAGGTGTAAGGTTAGGAGCCAGAAACATAAGTGAGGGAGGAGATGAGGTTAAGGAAGAAGGAGAAGAATTCTAGTACGAAAAAGAAAGGTTTTAGAGAGAGAAAGTGAGGAAAAGTGACAAAGAACCAAAGAAAAGTATAAGAAACAGAGAGAAACACTCTAGAAACACATAAGGTGAGAGTTTATGGTCATTCTATCATTCATTTGGCTCATTTTTGAGTTTGTTCCATTCAGTTCGAGGTTCGTGTTTGAGGATTTTAGGACGTTCGTGGGATTCTAGGTGTATTCCGAATCCAAATTCACTTTCGGTTGTCAAGCATGCTGGAACATAAACAAGGTAAACTCTGAGAGGCCTTAAACCCAAAAGTTGATGATTTATGCTTCGCGTTTTGAGTTTTTTGAAAATCTAGAAAACTGCCTGTGTAGCTATAGCCGTGCAACCCTAACTAGAGATGAGTGCCTATAGTTCCTTAGAACAGAACCAAGCGGTTGTATATTTATAGCCGCACGGCTGTATTCTTCAGGGCAGAAACCTGAAATGCCCTAAAACTACCAAATATTGCCAGTTTTACAATTTAAACGATGATCGAATTCGGTCAAATCACATCAGTTATATTCAAAATTATGGTTTTCGAATTTATGATAGCGTTGATGCAAGATTTAGGTTTCATTGATTTTGATTTTTGGAATCCGGGGTGGTTCGATCCAAATCAAATCCTTGGTTCAGCGTTAGTAGACCTTCAGATTCCCTAAAAACCTTAGAAATCATCGAAACAATTCAAAATAGAGATTTACGAAAACAAAGAAAACCAATTTGGATTCTATACACTACAGCCGCACGGCTATAGTTGTTAAGGCAGAATCTCGAGACGATTCTTACGAATTTCGTCACGTGATGCTATCTTCAGCTTCAAATTCAAAAATGTTTTTGACATGTTTACAACTTTATACCTTAGATGAATGTTGGAATTAGAAACCCTCACAAACGGAACCCCGAGTTCCAGGATAATCGACTCACTAAAAGGGAGTAATTTGCATGTAATTAAGCCAAATTGTTTTCCAAAATTGTTTTTGAGCACAAAACCTACGGGGCATTTCTAAAATGGTTTTCCAGGTCTAATCGAGTAAGTCGCCTGGACTTCTCGGTTACCCCCTAAAATGTATGTTCCCGTTTCCTGAAATTCCCCATTCTGTCCTGTTATGAGTCCTACATGTGTTTATGATCTAACTGTTACGATTCGTCACCAGAAATCGACCGATAAAAGCGGAAATACGCGTCGATTTCCTCGAATCCGGTCCCAGGAGCTTAAGTAGTGGAAATCAAAAACACAAAGCATAAGGAAGAAGGTTTTAAAATCTCACTTAAAGTCTCTCCAAGAGACAGATGAAGACTGCAGAAACCAAATTAGATTTCCTCCTTCGTGCCGTACACGAACGGCTCTCGGACTGAAACCCGTGCTAGCGGTTCGGAAAATCAATAAGAGAGAGTGAGAGAGGCTATGTTAGACGTCCAAAGGTAAAGAAAGATGGCTGGTTTTTTTTTCTTTTTATTTCCAAAAGAAAAAAAATCTCAAGAAGCAAAGTCCAACTTGTGCTCCTAAAAGTCATGGCTATGACTCACCATCTTTCATCATCACTTTTTGTCCCATTAGTGAGTCATTCTTCCTATCCAAAATGACTCACCAAAACTTGGCAAAATCTCTCCCAATATTTACGGCCAACACTTCACCAAATGTGGGCTTTAATTATTTATGCCCAAGCCTTATTTAATACTTTGGTTTTTAATTTGATTTCAAATAAAATTTTAATTCCATATGTATGGTGATATATTATCTCATTTAATATGTAAAATACATTTAAATTAAAATTTATTTAACACATCAAATTAACCAAGAGTTGTAAACCTATACATATATCAATATTTTCACCTAGGAATACACAAAATTAATTCATTGAATTAATAATGTGATGGCCTAAATAAATATTAATCATATTATATTTTGATCAATCCAATTGAGCTATATAATATAATTAATAGACCTCTCTCTCTTTGACATGTATACACCAAGTACACACTTAATCTAACTAGTTAAAGTCCAGACGTTCAATGTGTACGATCCGATGGGCCCATCTTTATGTTGGCAGTGAGCTAAGGCCCACAGACTAAAGTTGGGCTCTAGCAAGCCACTATAGCCCCCAATTAAGATGGAATAAGTAGTGCAACTGAAACTTTAACCCTGTAGTTTAAACTTGTACGCCCCATGTCATCGATATCGGAGTCTAACACAGAGGCATGGTTTGATCACCCTCTATTGTGTCTGGACATTAACTTGATCCCGAATGCACTGATATTCACAAACAAGTTCCACCTTATTTGGGTGTGGCCACACTCTTATCAGCTGCATTCATCAAGAGGCCGGTGATATCTTCTCAGTGGAACACTGAGTGACATTCCCATCTGCATATCCATAGTACTGCAATGTTCATTAACATACCCGAACGTACTGTTGGGAATTAATCGCACAAAACAAACATAAAACGCAGCGGAAAAAGATTAATCCCCACCAAGGACCCATGTACATTACATTGAATCGGAAGGAGGGTTAAAGAATTACCTTAATTCTTTGAAGTTTGAATCACTTAGGAACCAAAATAGCTTCCCTCTATGGTTGATCCACACGGAGCAATACATTCACCGCGTGCTAGCGCCGGGATAGAAGAAACGGTTTCCTCGAATCGAGAGAGAGGCAGAAAATCAAATTTTCTCTTGGCTTGGAGAGGAGAATTTCGGCTGGCTGCTTGGTCTAGTGTGGCTGCCGAATTCTGCTTCTATATCATTATAGGATTGATTAGGTTTTAGGTTTTTATTTCCTTAAATATAAAACCTAATTAGTTAATTATAATTATAACCTAATACACCTATTAGTTATAATTATATATTAACCCACACAATTTAATATTAATTCTCAATTAACATTAAATCAAATCAATTCTCCATAATACACATATGTATATATAATATTATAATTAATTATATCTCTATATAATTAAATTATAATATGTAGCATACTTTATGCAATATTAATCACATTAATATTTATATATACATAAATATATATTACTATATATATTTATACTCTTTCTCATTCATAAATTATTATCCAATAATAATTTATACCCGATAAGATGAACTTCATTTTGCTCTTGTGTGTGACCCCATAGGTTCATATTAATTGGCAATAAGGAAATTACCATAATGTCCTTATATGTCACAAGCGGACTCTAGCAAGCCATTACGACTACCCAATTAATATGATTGGAATGATCCAATACCTATTTATAAAATGTCATATTCCCTTTTGTCTCTTTGATATCAAGATTAATTATAAGACATGGTACACTTGTCAATCTTACATAATTAATCATATGCTTTCTCGATCTCAAAGTAAACTGTTCAGACAAATCAATTGATACTCTTATCAATTATTTGAGCACGGCCATGCATTTAACAGTCTTACTTATCGAGGGGCCCAGTGATATCGCTCTCTTGTTAGAGAGGGACAAAATCCCATATCTGTCACTCACATCCCAAAGCATGAGTCATATCGTACCCAACCACAGCCTTTATAACTACTCTGTTACAAGCAGCGTTTGACTGCGTCAAAGCACAACATAAATTCATCCCGGAATCCATGGTGACCTCAGGTCAAAGGAATCAGCTGATGACACTACTATAATCAAGATCAGTTGTGACACGTGACCATGAACTTGATCTTATAGTGGGTCTCCAGCAACATGTTCTCTAACACATTGCCCGTGAGTATAATCTGTATCTGTATACACTATATTCATCTTATGAATATCCATTATCACTCACACTAGTCTTAGTTTGTTATTATTCCCATAATAACAATCGACTAGGGAAATTTAGAATTACACAATTAATTCATGGATACATTATCATAAATACTAACATACAAATATATATGATAAAATAAGTCTTTATTAATGACTTAAGAAGATTGTTTACATAATCCAACATTGGCTTAGGGCACAATCTCTAACAATCTCCCACTTGCCCTAAGTCCAATCTTCAAATGTATCTAATACCCATGGACCTAGCATGACCATCATGTACAGCTTGTGAAAGAGCTTTTGTTAGTGGATCGGCAACATTGTCTTCAGACGCAACTTTGCATATCTTCACATCTCCTCTTGAGATGACTTCTCTTATGTAGTGAAAACGCCGAAGTATATGTTTGGATTTCTGTGACACACTAGGTTCCTTAGCAAGTGATATTGCCCCATTGTTGTCACACAAGAGGCTCACAGGATTCACTATGCTAGGAACGACACCAAGTTCTTCGATGAACTTCTTGATCCAAACAGCCTCTTGGGCTGCATCTGATGCAGCAATATACTCGGCTTCTGTTGTAGATGCAGCTATCGTGCTTTGCTTAGAACTCTTCCAACTTATCGCACCTCCATTCAGAATGAACACATACCCAGACTGTGACTGCATCTGATCTTGATCAGTTTGGAAACTTGCATCCGTGTAACCATTTACAACAAGATCTTCGTCCGAGCCTCCATATATCAAGAATGTATCTTTAGTTCTTCTCAAGTACTTAAGAATACTCTTGACAGCAGTCCAGTGACTATCACCTGGATCAGACTGATATCTACTTGTCATGCTCAAAGCAAAAGAGACATCTGGCCGAGTACATACCATGGCATACATGATAGATCCTATAGCTGACGCATAAGGAATCTTATCCATGCGTTGACGTTCTTCAACTGTCACAGGACATTGCTTACGACTAAGCTTTATCCCTTGCCCAATAGGAACATTTCCTTTCTTTGATTGATCCATACTGAACCTTTTCAGTATTTTGTCAATGTATGTACTCTGGCTCAAACCTATCAATCTCTTAGATCTATCTCTATAGATCTTTATTCCAAGAATGTAGGCTGCCTCACCCAAGTCTTTCATAGAAAAACACTTTCCTAGCCAAGATTTTACTTCTTGCAAGGTAGGAATGTGATTTCCTATTAACAATATGTCATCGACATATAGAACTAGGAAAACTATATTACTCCCACTGAACTTCTTGTACACACAAGGCTCATCTTCATTTTTGATGAAGCCAAACTTTTTGACTGATTCATCAAAACGATGATTCCAACTTCTTGATGCTTGCTTCAAACCATAAATGGCCTTTTGAAGCTTGCATACTTTATCAGGATTCTTTGGATCGACAAAACCTTCAGGCTGTGTCATGTACACATCCTCAACAAGGTTTCCATTTAGGAAAGCTGTTTTGACATCCATTTGCCATATTTCATAGTCATAATATGCTGCTATGGCAACAAGAATTCTGATGGACTTGATCATAGCTACTGGCGAAAAGGTTTCGTCATAGTCTATACCATGAACTTGTCGGTAACCCTTTGCCACTAACCTTGCTTTATAAGTCTGAATATTCCCATCCATGTCCGTTTTCAACTTGAAAACCCATTTGTGCCCTATTGCTTTAGCACCCTTTGGGAGATCAACCAAAGTCCATACTTTGTTGTCGTCCATGGATTGAATTTCTGACTTCATAGCATCAAGCCATTTTTCAGATTCTGAATTAGAGACAGCTTCCATGTACGTGGAAGGTTCATTCTCTTCTAACAGAATCAGATCATTTTCGTTCGTGACGAGAAATCCATATCTCTCGGGCTCATGACGAACTCTACTTGATCTACGTTGGACTTGTGTTGCTGGTTCTGACTCAACAACTTCTTGTGAATCAGGTTGTTGTTCCATTTGAAAACCATTTTCATTTTGGTTATCCAGATTTTCTTGCAGGTGTACTTTACTCCCACTGATTCCTTTGGAAATAAACTCTTTTTCCAGGAATATACCATTCCTAGCAACAAACACTTTGTTTTCACTAGGACTGTAAAAGAAATAACCTTTAGTTTCTTTTGGATAACCTACAAAGTTGCACTTCACAGATTTTGGTGCTAACTTATCTGAAATCAAGTATTTCAAATAAGCTTCGCATCCCCAAATCTTGAGAAAAGACAAATTTGGTCTCTTACCAACCCATATCTCATATGGTGTCTTTTCAACTGCCTTTGATGGAACTCGGTTCAGTGTGAATGTCGCTGTTTCAAGTGCATATCCCCAAAAGGATAGAGGAAGACTTGTTTGACTCATCATCGACCGAACCATATCCAATAAAGTACGGTTCCTCCTCTCAGACACACCATTCCACTGTGGTGTACCAGGAGGAGTTAGTTGTGAGGCAATCCCACAATTTCTAAGATGATCGTCAAAGTCTTGGCTCAAATATTCACCACCTCGATCAGATCTAAGTGCTTTAATTGTCTTGCCAAGTTGGTTTTGTACTTCATTTTGGAAGGCTTTGAACATTTCAAAGGATTCCGACTTATGCTTCATTAGATATAGATAACCATATCTACTGAAATCATCAGTGAACGTAATGAAGTATTGAAAACCACCTCTAGCAGTTGTGCTCATAGGCCCACATACATCTGTATGTATGAGTTCTAATAAGTCACTAGCCCTTTCACTGTGACCAGTAAAGGGACTCTTGGTCATCTTACCCATTAAACAAGACTCGCAAGTGTCATATGTTTCAAAAACATCTAGACCCAAAATTCCATCTTTATGGAGTTTTGAAATGCGTTTCTCATTAATGTGTCCTAGACGACAGTGCCAGAGATAAGTAGGATTCACAACATTTGTTCTTATCCTTTTGGTATTTATGTTATATACATGCTCATTATAACCTTCACTAAGGTTCAACAAATAAAGACCATCATGTAAATCCGCATTTGCATAAAACAAGTCTTTATTGAAAAGCAATAAGTGATTATTCTCAATAACACATTTAAATCCTTCCTTGTCCAAACATGAAATAGAAATGATGTTCCTAGACAAATTAGGAACAAAATAACAATTATTCAAAGAAAGAACAAGTCCACTTGGCAACTTGAGCTCGTAGCGACCGACTTCATAAGCAGCAACTCTAGCTCCATTCGCCACATGGAATTCTACCTCGCCCTTCTTGAGCTTTCTACTTCCTTTAAGCCCCTGCACATTCATACAAATGTGAGAACCACAACCGGTATCTAATACCCACGAAGTAGAATGAAATATTTCAATAACATAAATACCTTGATTAGCGGTCTCACCGCCTCTCTTCTTCCTCAAGTCCTCCAAATAAAGCTTGCAATTTCTGCGCCAATGACCAGGCTGATGGCAGAAATGGCATGTGCCTTCCTTTGGAGGCTTTGCCTTGGTAACAGCTTTGGGCTTCTTTGCATCCTTCCCAAACTCTTTGGGTTTGTTTGCTTTACCCTTCTTCTTCTGGATCCTACCCTTTTGCACCATATGGATCCCTTTGGAGCTTGGCTTCTCTTTTATCGTTACTTCAGCGTTTTTCAGCATCCCATGCAGTTCGCTGACCGTTTTGTCCATATCATTCATGTGATAATTCATGACAAAATGGGAGTAACTCTCGGGAAGAGAATTAAGGATCAAATCCGTTGCCAACTCAGGTCTGAGTGGCGAACCAAGCCTCTCCAACTGATCAATGTACCCTTTCATCTTCAGAACATGGGCACTAACCGAACTCCCTTCGGTCATCTTGCACCTAACCAAAGATCTCAAGGTCTCATACCTTTCCCTTCTCGCTTGCTTTTGGAACATTTCCTTAAGCTCTTGAGACATCTCATATGCCTCAAATGTTTCCAGATCCTTCTGAAGTTCCGGAATCATTGATGCGAGCATCAGGCATTGTACATCAATCTGATCATTTTGATGCTTGTGAAAAGCATCCCTTTCAGCTCTTGAAGCTGTGGTGGGTGGAGGGTTAGCGGGCAAAGGCCCATCCAGAACATACAGCTTTCGCTCTTACTTGAGAACAATTCTCAAGTTGCGATACCAATCTAGGTAATTGGTTCCGTTCAGTTTATCCTTCTCAAGGATAGATCGAATAGAACCGGGATTGCTTGTGTTGGCCATTTATCTACAACAGAAAATATATGCAAAGTTAATTACATAAGAGAATTAAACTCCCACTAAAATTATAAAACCCTTTAAAATATTTAAGTGGGTAAAAGACCCAAAATCCATACTTAACCATAGCACTGCTTTGGCATGTCCCTATGATTAAATATAATTTCGGTAGACATCACCATGTCAATTACATCATTATGTAACTCTTTTAATTTATGAGATGCATGATATCATATATCATATTTAATTTGCATGTTACTCATCTCATCTTTGCCTCGAGTTCAAAACACCATTTTGATTAACCCTTTGTTAAACCAATTACAACACAATGAGAATCACCATTTCTCATATTATCGCTTCGCTAAGGTCACAACATGCGTACCCGCTTTGGCGTGGCTACCATGATGCGAACATAGTACTTGACTAGTGTTATACGTAATTGGGTGGCAAAAATATAAACTTCATAAGTTTATTTAGGGTTTATTAATTCCTGTGATTAAAATGTATCTCATACAATACATGGCATTAACATTAATCTTTCTAAGTTAATATTAATTCTAGCATGGCATCCAATGTCATACATTCATCTAGCATGCATATTTCATACTTAGCATGGCATCACATGGCATCAAAATATAAAACATGCAATAGACTCGAAAGACCGTGTTATGGTATGGTTTTATCTACATTGATTTTCACAGGCCAATATGAAAATCAACAGGTCATTTCCTAGGTGGTTGTAACCATCGCATGGTCGCAGCACAGCCGCATCCCTTGGATCCGTCTTCACGCCTTTGTTCCTTGGCACCATCTCATGGATTTACATACTTTACAAAATTGTATCCTATACAATTTTCTAGTAAATAAAATTTACAAACAATAAATTGCATCCTATACAATTTATCTAGAAAAATAAGATTACATAAATACAAACGACTCGCAGGCCGTATTTATAAAACCTTACATTCACCAAAACCAAAAGAAAAACAAAAAACATCCAAGGGTCCAAAACCATACCACAACACCATGCATAAAATTATCACAATAATTTTATATCTACAAGATTTAGGGTTCATAAAGGGTAAAATACAATCCTATTGTATTTAGAGTAATTGATTTGAAAATCGTAAATGTGTAGAAACAATTTCCACACATAAACGAAAAACACCAAACCCAACTTCCAGCGATCCAACTCGCTGCTGAGTTGGACTGGGTTACGGGGGCGGTAGCCCCTGTTGCGAAGCAAGCGCCGCAGGCAAAAAAAAATTTTCGCGCAAAAAACAGCCCCCTCTGAAAATTCCCAGGTGGCACGCCGTGCCAAGGGCGGCACGCCGTCGTGCCGCCATTCTGGTCGCAACACTGGAAACGGTTTCCAGTTGGCACGGCGTGCAAAGGCCCAGCACGTCGTGCCATATGCAAAATTTTCA
The DNA here is from genome assembly GCA_039660915.1 of Euphorbia tirucalli. Lineage (NCBI taxonomy): Eukaryota > Viridiplantae > Streptophyta > Magnoliopsida > Malpighiales > Euphorbiaceae > Euphorbia > Euphorbia tirucalli. Next base: position 34,249,170 of record CM077636.1, on the reverse strand, counting down.
GGTTGGCACGCCGTGCCAAATCGGCACGCCCGCGTGCCACCATTCTGAACTCAAGCATTCAGGAACGATTTCCTGTTGGCACGCCGTGCCAAAACCGGCACGCCGGCGTGCCAACATGCTGAATCCAAAATTTCACCCCTTTTTCTGATTCAAAACAATTACAACCAAATCATTCACAATGATTCACATTAAAATCAAATTTTAAACATGTTATTCACAATAACATTGAACCCTAAATCAAGAACATACAACCCTAACATGCAATTTTGATCTAATCAAAATAACAAATCCAATTCAACCAATGCACAAGTGGCTCTGATACCACTGTTGGGAATTAATCGCACAAAACAAACATAAAACGCAGCGGAAAAAGATTAATCCCCACCAAGGACCCATGTACATTACATTGAATCGGAAGGAGGGTTAAAGAATTACCTTAATTCTTTGAAGTTTGAATCACTTAGGAACCAAAATAGCTTCCCTCTATGGTTGATCCACACGGAGCAATACATTCACCGCGTGCTAGCGCCGGGATAGAAGAAACGGTTTCCTCGAATCGAGAGAGAGGCAGAAAATCAAATTTTCTCTTGGCTTGGAGAGGAGAATTTCGGCTGGCTGCTTGGTCTAGTGTGGCTGCCGAATTCTGCTTCTATATCATTATAGGATTGATTAGGTTTTAGGTTTTTATTTCCTTAAATATAAAACCTAATTAGTTAATTATAATTATAACCTAATACACCTATTAGTTATAATTATATATTAACCCACACAATTTAATATTAATTCTCAATTAACATTAAATCAAATCAATTCTCCATAATACACATATGTATATATAATATTATAATTAATTATATCTCTATATAATTAAATTATAATATGTAGCATACTTTATGCAATATTAATCACATTAATATTTATATATACATAAATATATATTACTATATATATTTATACTCTTTCTCATTCATAAATTATTATCCAATAATAATTTATACCCGATAAGATGAACTTCATTTTGCTCTTGGGTGTGACCCCATAGGTTCATATTAATTGGCAATAAGGAAATTACCATAATGTCCTTATATGTCACAAGCGGACTCTAGCAAGCCATTACGACTACCCAATTAATATGATTGGAATGATCCAATACCTATTTATAAAATGTCATATTCCCTTTTGTCTCTTTGATATCAAGATTAATTATAAGACATGGTACACTTGTCAATCTTACATAATTAATCATATGCTTTCTCGATCTCAAAGTAAACTGTTCAGACAAATCAATTGATACTCTTATCAATTATTTGAGCACGGCCATGCATTTAACAGTCTTACTTATCGAGGGGCCCAGTGATATCGCTCTCTTGTTAGAGAGGGACAAAATCCCATATCTGTCACTCACATCCCAAAGCATGAGTCATATCGTACCCAACCACAGCCTTTATAACTACTCTGTTACAAGCAGCGTTTGACTGCGTCAAAGCACAACATAAATTCATCCCGGAATCCATGGTGACCTCAGGTCAAAGGAATCAGCTGATGACACTACTATAATCAAGATCAGTTGTGACACATGACCATGAACTTGATCTTATAGTGGGTCTCCAGCAACATGTTCTCTAACACATTGCCCGTGAGTATAATCTGTATCTGTATACACTATATTCATCTTATGAATATCCATTATCACTTACACTAGTCTTAGTTTGTTATTATTCCCATAATAACAATCGACTAGGGAAATTTAGAATTACACAATTAATTCATGGATACATTATCATAAATACTAACATACAAATATATATGATAAAATAAGTCTTTATTAATGACTTAAGAAGATTGTTTACATAATCCAACATTGGCTTAGGGCACAATCTCTAACACGTACCCGTACTTGGCACCCTTTTACAGGCCCGTTGGGCGTACACCAAAGTATGCCACTTCACATCCAGTACCATTATATGGTTAGGTTAAAGGATCCATACAAGCACTACACGAGAATCCGATGTGATGCGATACCATGTGGATTCCCGTTAAGTGGATCGATCTAGTACCATGCCCTTTTTGCATGTACCCGTTAACCTAGTTGACATTCCATGTTTTATGATCGGTAAGACACCACCATACAACCAAGGTTAATTATAGTCTTTAGTTCCATTCATTCCATGATTGGAACAGACTACGGATGACTTTATAGCCATATCGTTTTCCCTATCCACAGTCTTACTGCCAAGTGCCTCACACTTGACAACATGGATATGGATATGTCCATTGGATACTCTATTTAAAATATTGCACAAGACATATAGTAAATAGATTGATGCCTTTATTTATGAACATAAATTGTATAATACATATCTTACATAAAATGTACAAATTATAATACAAACATAAGGACCAATGCCTCGGGACTAGGGCATATCCAACAATCTCCCACTTGCACTAGTACCAACTAGGCATGGACCTAATCCCAATAGATCTAATATGACCCTCGTGCTTGGGCTGAGCCAGCGCCTTGGTCAAAGGATCTGCGGCATTCTCCTCGGTGTCCACTCGTCGTAATGAAATATCACCCCTCTTAACGATTTCTCTGATGAGGTGAAACTTCCTGAGTACGTGCTTCGAGTTCCTATGTGACCGGGGCTCCTTAGCTTGTGCAACAGCCCCATTGTTGTCACAAAAGATATCAACTGGGTCCTATATAGTTGAAACTACCCCCAGTTCCATGATAAACTTCTTAATCCATACAGCTTTCTTAGCTGTATCACACGTTGCAATGTACTCAGCTTCTGTGATAGAATCCGCTATGGTCGGTTGCTTGGAGCTTCTCCAGCTTACAGCACCACCATTAAGCATGAATACATATCCTAACTGCGACTTATATTCATCCTGGTCGGTCTGGAAGCTTGCATCAGTGTACCTAGTAACTGATAACTCTTCTTGACCTCCATACACTAAGAAGCTATCCTTAGTCCGGTTAAGGTACTTTAGGATTGCTTTAACAGCTTTCCAGTGATCCTCCCTGGGATCTTGCTACCTGCTAGTCATACTTAGTGCAAAGGCGACATCAGGTCTTGTACATAGCATGGCGTACATGATTGATCCTATAGCCGAAGCATATGGGACTAATTTCATGTTCTCCCTGTCCTGCCTTGTCTTAGGACAGTTCTTCTTACTAAGTTTCAGCCCATGACCCATTGGCAAGAAACTTTTCTTAGCCTGGTCCATGCTGAATCTTTTCAGAACTTTGTCTATGTAATTGGCCTGACTTAGGCCCAGGAGCCGATTGGGTCTATCCTTGTAGATCCTGATCCCTAGGATCATCTCAGCTTCGCCTAAGTCCTTCATTGCGAAGCACTTACACAACCACTGCTTTACCCCTTACAGTGTTGGTATGTCACTTCCAATAAGAAGGATGTCATCCACATATAATACCAGGAATGTGACAACGCTCCCACTAATCCTTTTGTACACACAAGGCTCATCTTGATTCTGTATGAAGCCATATTCCTTTATAGCCTCATTGAATCAAAGATTCCAACTTCGGGATGCTTGCTTCAATCCTTAAATGGACCTTTGAAGCTTGCATACCATTTCAGGATGCTGTGGATTGACAAAACCCTCAGGCTGTGTCATATACACATCCTCGAGTAGCTTTCCATTAAGAAAAGTGGTTTTGACATCCATCTGCCAGACCTCATAGTTGTACCATGTGGCTATGGCCAGCAGGATCCTTATGGATTTGAGCATAGCGACTGGTGAGAAAGTTTCATCATAGTCGATTCCATGGACTTGCCTGAAACCTTTCGCTACTAGCCGCCCCTTGAAGGTGTTGTCTGGCTTAAGCTTGTAGCACCACTTGCAACCTATTACCTTAGGACCCCAAGGTGGATCAACCAGATTCCAAACCTGATTATCGTACATAGATTGCATTTCCGCCTCTATGGCCTTTTTCCAATTTGCGGACAGTGGGCTAGCTATAGCCCCCTGGTAGGTTTTCGGCTCTTCTTCGTCGAAGACAAAAAGAGTGTTATCATCGGTAACAAGAAACCCATATCTCTCAGGTTCCCGACGATCCCTACCAGACCTTTTAGGTCCTTGTGTGACCTGGGCAGGTGCTTCCTCCTATGAAACCTCCAACCTGGTCTCTGAGGTATCCTTTTCAGGAGTTTCTGAGCTTTGAACTTCCCTGAGTTCAATATTGCTCCCACTATCTTTCTTAGAAATGAACTCATTTTCAAGAAAGACCCGCTTCCATGCCACGAACACCTTGCTCTCGGCGGGGTTGTAGAAGTAATACCCTTTGGTTTCCTTAGGGTAGCCCACAAACAGGCATTTGTCGGTTTTGGGTTCCAGTTTGCCCCCAGTCAATCTCTTGACATGTGCATAACAACCGCAAATCCGCAGGAAAGACACATTGGGCGCCCTACCCGTCCATATCTCAAATGGGGTCTTTTCCACTGCCTTAGTCGGAGTACTATTCAAAATGAGAGCTGCTGTCTCAAGAGCATATCCCCAGAAACTTATTGGGAGAGAAGCATGACTCATCATTAAGCGAACCATGTCTAACAGGGTCCTGTTCCTCCGTTCAGACACCCCATTCCATTGTGGTGTTCCTGGAGGAGTGAGCTGTGGAACTATTCCATGCTCTCTCAAATATGAATCAAACTCTAGGCTCATATACTCGCCACCTCGGTCCGACCGAAGGGCTTTAATATTTCGGCCTAATTGGTTCTATACTTCGTTCCTAAATTCCTTGAACCGATCAAGTGTTTCAGACTTGTGTTTCATCAGATAGACATAGCCATATCTGCTAAAATCGTCTGTAAAGGTGACGAAGTATAGAAACCCACACCTGGCAGCAGTGCTCATAGGTCCATATACATCCGAATGTATTAGGTCCAATAAGCCAGTAGCCCTTTCAGCTTTGTTGGTAAAAGGCGCTTTAGTCATTTTACCCCGTAAACAAGACTCACAAATATCAAGTGACTCCAAGTCAAAAGATCCTAGAATTCCAGCTTTGCGGAGTCTAGCTATGCGTTTCTAGTTTATGTGGCCTAAACGACAATGCCAAAGGTACACAGGATTAAGTTCATTTGGTTTAATCCTTTTAGTATTTATGTTATAGACTTGATTAGTTTCATTTAAATTCAGGATATAAAGGTCATTATTTAATAGAGCATTTCCATAAAATATGCCTTCTCTAGATATAACCATTTTACCATTACCAATAGTAAATACATATCCAGAAGTATCCAAAACTAAAACAGAAATAATATGCCTGCACATTGCAGGTACAAAATAACATTGTTCCAGTAACAAAAATAATCCACTATGCATCTTAAGCTGGCACTCACCGATCTCAATGGCTGCAACCCTTGCTCCATTCCTGACCCGCAAGTCCACTTCTCCTGATCCTAGTGATCTTCTGTTCCTAAGTCCCTGCACATTACAACAAATGTGAGAACCACATCCAGTATCCAATACCCAAGATGTTGAAACAGTAAGGTTAATGTCTATGACACATATACCTGAGGAAGACGCTCCCTACGCCTTCTTTTGCTCTCCCAGAAGCTTTGGACATGATCGTTTCCAATGTCCCGTCTGCCTGCACCCGAAACAGACACCCTTAGGACGGGCCTTAGGCTGGACCTTGGCCTTCTTAGCTTTGGCTTTCTTAGCCTTTGCTTTAGCCTTTGTCTTAGCTTTGGCCTTTACAAGAGGAGCCTTCCTCTTGTTTACCATAAGTACCAGTGGAATCTTTTTAATCGACTGTTCAGTAAGCTTAAGCATCCCATGCAGCTCACTAACAGCTTTGTTCTCCCTTGCATGTTGTAATTCAAGATGAACTGATCATAAGACTCCGGCAAGGAAGCCAAGATGGTATCAACCACCAATTCCTGTGAAATGGGCGACCCGAGACGGGCTAAAGAATCAAAATAGCCCTTCATCTTGAGCACGTGAGCGCTCACAGATGTCCCAGTCCCCATTTTGCAGGAATGGAATGCCTTATTCATCAGGTACCTTTCCTGACATGCCTGCTCCTGAAACATCACATTTAGAGTTGTCATCATAGCAAAGGCCTTATGATCCATAAACTATTTTTACAGTTCGGGGACCATTGACACCAACATAAGGCAAGTAACATCCCGGTTATCCTTCACATGCACCCCGTATTCCTCCAGCTGAGCAGCTGGTGGATTACGCCCAGTAGGTGCGGCCAGTACAGGCCTTTCCAGTACATATTCCTTAGACTCATGTCTTAGAACTATCCATAAGTTCCTAGACCAGTCCAGAAAATTAGGACCAGAAAGCTTGTCCTTCGCGAGGATAGTGCGCAGTGATAAAGTGTTATTCAATGCCATTGATTACTACACAGAAAAATAAGTGAGTGTTAATAAAGGACTTAAAAAAATTTTCCTATAAAATTATTAATAATGAATCATGTTATTAATTAATCCGAGTTGTTGGGCTCATGGGCCGAGATCCATATTATATCAAGATATAGCCAGACGAGGGCCTGGAACAACTATACCCAATTTTTAGGTAGGAACGCCGTCCAATCCCAACCTAGTGACTCTCGGTTTGATAGGTCTGTTGGCACTTCCCCATCTGTGCTTAGGGCCAAGAACATCCTACTGCCCATGCTAAGTCCAAACCTCCATCCAAATGTCAGAGTAACCAATACTCCAACCCAATACAAAATGACGATGCTCCAGCGCATCCAGCGAGGGCTGGTCTACAACTAGCCCATCCCCACTTCGAGTAGGTTTTGGATGAGGGAAGCACTTTTAAGAGACTTAGTAATTACCTTTTGGTTATAGATTCAATTAATAACGGCTTAGATGCAAAAGCGGGTGAAATTGGATTTGGACATACATTCGCATATGTAAATAAATATGGCATAATTAAATAAAGAATAGAATGCAACGGGCCAAAATGTGCATCCTAATATCATTCTAGTAAACCTATACTAGAACATCATCAGGTGGGCCGCCTCATCATCCTTCTAGGCTCGCCAATCCAATCGGCTCCTTCCTTGCTTACATAATTTCATAATAAACATATAAAATACAATTACATAAAAGGAAAACGACGCACAGGCTGTAAAAACCAAAAAAGAATATTACAACCCAACATAAATTAGGCCCATTTACATCCATCCACACATTCAATCATACAACATGTAAACCAATACATCATGTAAACCAATACATGTAATTTATAAGCATGTTAAATGCATGAATTAATCCGATTTCATTTGTCCATAGCCATTATCTTGAAATCGCCAAATTTTGGCCGATCATGGTTCTTAACCTGTGCGGGCTTTGGGCCTCCGACCCAGGCAAAATTGCACCCAATCCAATTAGGAAACCATGAATTCCAAAATTAGCCATCCGGGTAATCGTGCCAAGGAAACCCGAACCAATTTCAATTTACCGTATTTATTTCCAAAATAAATATCACATGAACAAAAAATAAATTCCATTCAAGAAACCACGCGTATTAAATTTCCAAAATTTAAACATGCAAATTTCAAAACCATTTTGCAAATTCCAAAACCCGGCCAGGCCCAAAATTCCAGCCAAATCCAAATTCCGGCCCGGTCCACCGCGCAGGGCAGCTGAGGCGCTGCTGCCCAGCAGCAGCCCCACTGCCCCCACGCAGCAGCTGCAGGCTAGCAGCAGCTCTGCTGCTGGCGCACAGTAGCTGCTGCCCAGCAGCGGGCAGCGGCTGCTGCCCCCGTTTCTGCTCGAAACGGTCCGTGATTTTTTTTTTTTCTTTAAGGAAAACAACATATGCAAGATATTAAATCACCAGGAAATAAAATCTAGCATACCACCTAGATGCAAGAAATTCAATCAACCAAGAATTAAATTCAAGCATCCAAAAACTATACATACATATATATATATATATATATTTGCAAAAGGAATTTAAACCCTAGCATGTTACATATGCTAAACAATTTCATATGCAAATATCATGAATAACCAACACAAATAGAAAATTAAATCTAGCATAAATCCTATGCATATAATTTTCCATTTGTAAAATTCAAAGGGGCAAAACCACAAACCCCAAACTGAAAACAAATCCCATCCACAAAATCGCCAACTTTTAAAACATGGGATTCACTTCAGGTTAGAGATTTCCACGAAAAGTAAGCCCGCTCTGATACCACTGTTAAGATTCATCACCGGAAATCGACCGATAAAAGCGGAAATACGCTTCGATTTCCTCGAATCCGGTCCCAGGAGCTTAAGTAGTGGAAATCAAAAACACAAAGCACAAGGAAGAAGGTTTTAAAATCTCACCTTAAAGTCTCTCCAAGAGACAGATGAAGACTGCAGAAACCAAATTAGATTTCCTCCTTCGTCCCCGTACACGAATGGCTCTCGGACTGAAACCCGTGCTAGCGGTTCGAAAAATTAATAAGAGAGAGTGAGAGAGGCTATGTTGGACGTCCAAAGGTAAAGAAAGATGGCTGGTTTTTTTTTTCTTTTTATTTCCAAAAGAAAAAAAATCTCAAGAAGCAAAGTCCAACTTGTGCTCCCAAAAGTCATGGCTATGACTCACCATCTTTCATCATCACTTTTTGTCCCATATGTGAGTCATTCTTCCTATCCAAAATGACTCACCAAAACTTGGCAAAATCTCTCCCAATATTTTCGGCCAACACTTCATCAAATGTGGGCTTTAATTATTTATGCCCAAGCCTTATTTAATACTTTGGTTTTTAATTTGATTTCAAATAAAATTTTAATTCCATATGTATGGTGATATATTATCTCATATAATATGTAACATACATTTAAATTAAAATTTATTTGACACATCAAATTAACCAAGAGATTAAATTAGACATCCATAAGATGACATACATGTAAACCCATACATATATCAATATTTCCACCTAGGAAATAAATACACAAAATTAATTCATTGAATTAATAATGTGATGGCTTAAATAAATATTAATCATATTATATTTTGATCAATCCAATTGAGCTATATAATATAATTAATAGACCTCTCTCTCTTTGACATGTATACACCAAGTACACACTTAATCCGACTAGTTAAAGTCCAGACGTTCAATGTGTACGATCCGATGGGCCCATCTTTATGTTGGTAGTAAGCTAAGGCCCACAGACTAAAGTTGGGCTCTAGCAAGCCACTATTGCCCCCAATTAAGACAGAGTAAGCTGTCCAACTGAAACTTTAACCCTGTAGTTTAAACTTGTACATCCCACGTCATCGATATAGTCCAACACAGAGGCATGGTTTGATCACCTTCTATTGTGTCTGGACTTTAACTTGATCCCGAATGCACTAATATTCACAAACAAGTTCCACCTTATTTGGGTGTGGCCACACTCTTATCAGCTGCATTCATCAAGAGGCCCGTGATATCTTCTCAGTGGAATACTGAGTGACATTCCTATATGCATATCCATAGTACTGCAATGTTCATTAACATACCCGAACGTACCCGTACTTGGCACCCTTTTACAGGCCCGTTGGGCTTACACTAAAGTATGCCACTTCACATCTAGTACCATCATATGGTTAGGTCAAAGGATCCATACAAGTACTACACGAGAATCCGATGTGATGTGATACCATGTGGATTCCCGTTAAGTGGATCGATCCAGTACCATGCCCTTTTTACATTTACCCATTAACCTGGTTGACATTCCATGTTCTATGACCAGTAAGACACCACCATACAACCAAGGTTAATGATAGTCTTTAGTTCCATTCATTCCCATGATTGGAACAGACTACGGATGACTTTATGGCCATATCGTTTTCCCTATCCATAGTCTTACTGCCAAGTGCCTCACACTTGACAACATGGATATGGATATGTCCATTGGATACTCTATTTAAAATATTGCACAAGACATATAGTAAATACATTGATGCCTTTATTTATGAACACAAATTGTATAATACATATCTTACATAAAATGTACAAATGTATAATACAAACACAAGGACCAATGCCTCGGGACTAGGGCATATCCAACAATAACTGTGCTAACAGTCTATTTTGCAGTTGTTATTTTATTTATTTTATTTATTTTGAATGTATTTGATAGATCAAATCTTGTATTCTAAGCGATTGTACATTTTATAGATTTTCGTGTATCTAGGTGGTTGTAAGGTGAGGATGAGAGTTTTTTTTCATCTTTTATTAGATTTGGTTGTAATAAGCAGCCTCGATTCTTTTGTTTCAGATGTATGGTTTACCTTTCCGCACTTTATTTTTATGCTATTTATTTATGTCATATGAATGAGCATCGACTAATAATGAAAGATAAAATGGGTAGAGAATAAGTGAGCATAATATTGTACTATGAACTATTAAATGAAAATAAGCTTGAGGTTGAATAGGTAAGTTGCCCAAACCATGAATCTCTGATCAAGTATAGCAGTTTACACTTAGTAGGGAGCTATACCGGAATTTATCTGATGAGCTGATCCAGGTGGTGACTCCATCACTAATCTCGAAATTTGGGTTTCGAGGTCTTTAAGTTAATAAAACAGGATTTTCTAAAATGTAAAACTAGTTTTCCCAAAACTCAGGTTCTAAATGATATTTTCTTTAAATGATATTTTTTATGCAAGGGATTTTCAATCATATCAACTGGTTTTCTTAAGCAAAATCATCAAACCCCTTTTTTATCAAAATAAATTCTACACTTACCAAAACCTCCCCGATTCGCTTCGTCGCGTCCATTGAAACATCGTCCGCTCACACTAAAACTGAACCTCTCCTCAAGTCTAAATCCATAATTCTAAACCTATTTCCAATCAATATTTCTAGAAGGACACCTAGGTCTCACATGCCCATTGGAATAAATAAGGGTACCTTTCTCCGGAACATATCTTGGAAAGAAGGTAGAAGATGGACATTCATCGTTGATAACTCTCCTGCTTTTCCTTGAATGGGAAGATGAAAATTTATTGGTTCTCTTTACTAGCCAGATTGCCTCGTACTATCAAAATCTTCATTTATGGTTGTCCTTTTCTCAGTGCAGCTCTCCATAGTTTCAGTTCTCTGTAGATTTTCTGTCTAAATTTTCTTGTAACCCTTCTCATCTTTTGAGATTTAATCTACTGATATGTTAAGAAGTGGAAAGGAAGATTTGAGAGAAAATCTAATTTTGAAAGTTTGGCTAATTTGGTGAGCAGATTACACAAGGCTACCTTCTCATATGTTGAGATCGTAATGCATAGCTATGGGAAATCATAAAAATTCTGACAAAGTGATGATTTTGTTCAAAATGTTGTAGCATCGATTTCTCCTTTGTTTAAAAATTGCTTTGATGGAATCACTTGATATTTTAAGAAATAGCACATAATGCTTCATCGGTTGATATTGCTTAAGGAATTTGGCCCATTTAGCTTTGTTCTCATGTGATAAGTAGTAACATATGATATATATATATATATTTTTTTAATTGTCTGTTTATAAACCTTGGTAAAGACATAGGCCCACTCATGTGTTTATAAAAGAATTACTTATTAGTGGATTTTTTCTATACTTTGGCCATTAGATTTTCCAAAAGTACTAGGTTTATATGTAATTTTAATTAATTCAAGCTTAGTAAAGATAATTGTATAATTCTTTAGGCAAGAATAATTAAATATTCATAGGTCACCCTTATTCTTCAATTGGATTTGACATTCCAATTTCTCTTCTTCACTAAATCTTTGCTCATGATGTCTTATAAAATGATGTTTGATATCTATATGTTTTGTCCTTAAATGTTGAATTGGATTTTTGTCAAATTTTTGTCACTTGTACTATCACATCGAATTGGAATATGATCATACTATCCATAATCTTTAAGATGTTGTTTCATCCAGAGTATTTGTGCTACACAGTTACTCGCAGACATGTACTCAGCTTAGTTGTTGAACTCGCCATTGATGATTGCTTTTTACTAGACCATGAGACTAATGTTTGTCCTAAAAATTAAAAATTACCCGATGTACTTTTCCTTTCTAGTTTGCATCTAGCATAGTCAACATCACTGTAACCTACTAAATCAAAATCTTTGCATTTTGGATACCATATACCAACATTTCGAGTTCTATTTAAGTACTTAAAAATACTTTTGACAATATTGAGATGTGGCTCTTTAGGGTTAGCTTGAAATCTAGCTTATAAATAGACACTAAAATATATCAGGTCTACTAAAAGTTAAATATAGTAGAGATCCAATCATACCTCGGTATTTCTTGGCGTCAACCTTTTTTATCCTTGTCTAGTGAGACTGATGTCCTCATAAGTGTCTTCCTTGGTTTTGAATTTCTAATTCATGCTTTTTGATGAGTTCTTTGATATACTTAGTGTGACAAATGAATGTTCCTTTCTTTAATTTGTTAATGAAACCAAATATAATATCATCCACATAAATTTGAACAATTAATACTTGGTTCTTTATATGCTTAATAAAAAGTGTTGTGTCAGCTTTACCTCGAGTAAAACCATTACTAAGTAAGAATGAACTTAATCTTTCATACCAGGCACTTTGAGCTTTCTTTAAACCATATAATGTCTTAGTCAATTTATAGACATAGTCAGCATGTTGATTATCTTCAAATCCTGGAGGTTGCTTCATATAGATTTCTTCATTAATATACCTATTTAAGAATGAACTTTTCACATCCATTTGGTAGAGTTTGAATTCTTATAACAAGTAAATGCATATAACATTTTGATGGCTTCAAGTCTAGCAATCGTGGTAAATGTCTCATCATAGTCAATTCTTTCTTCCTGGTTATATCCTTGTGCTACTAGTTTAGCTTTATTTCTGACAACTTTGCCAAACTCATCAAGCTTGTTTCTAAAAACCCATTTTGTTCCAAATATAGTTTGATTGTTGTGTTTTGGAACAAGTTTCCAAACATTATTCCTTTTGAACTGGTTAAGTTCTTCTTACACAGTTATCATCCAACTTTCTTCATTTTCAGCTTATTTAAAGTTTTTAATTCCAATTTTGATACAAAGGCGACATTATCAAAATATTCACTTAATTAATTTCATGTCATTACCCTTTCTGATGGATTATTAATAATATCATCTTTTGAGTGCTATTTATGATATTTGAATTCTTTTAGTAGATCATGATGTTGATTTTCTTGTACTTGCAATTCTTGAATGTTGGGTTCATCTTGATTACCATTGTCATTTTCTTTTTACAAATTGTTGTCAATAACATTTATATTTTAAACCTGTGAGTCAAAGATTTCTAGAATATCCTCATACTTGTCATATAGGAGACAGTTAGCTTCCTCAAAGACAATATGCATAGACTCATTAATGTAAGAGTTCTTTTGTTCACAACTCTGTATGCTTTGTTATGTTGTGAATATCCCAAAAAAGTTCCATTATCCAATTTAAAATCGAATTTGCTAAGATATTCCTTATTATTGAAAATGAAACATTTACATCCAAATGAGTGGAAGTAAGTAATGTTAGGCTTTCTTCCATTCCATAACCTATAAGGCATTTTCTTTAAAATGGGCCTAGTTAAAGCTCTATTTAGAATATAGTAAGCTGTATTCATAGTTTCAGCCTAAAAATACTTTGGTAAATTATTTTCATTTAGCATGGTTCTTGTTAATTCTTTGAGAGTCCAATTTTTCCTTTCTACAACACCATTTTATTGAGGAGTTCTTGGTGCTAAGAAATTATGTGAAATACCTACTGTATTGTAAAAAGTTTTTGCAAAGATTTGAATTTTTTTCAAAAGCTTCATCTTTCTAACTTAAATATAATGTCCATGTAAATCTTAAGTAGTCATCTATTCTAGCAAATGCATACTTCATACCACCTCAGCTTATTGGTTGAATTAGACCAACTAAATCTAAATGCAAGAATTCTAGTGGCCTAAAAATCTGTCGAACCGGCTTCTATTTCAATCCGTGCTGGACTTCGGTATGGATTCAAAGTCATCCCTCACGCGGAAGAAACGACTCCTTTTTGCTTAAAAGAGCTTTTAGTTTGTTTCCATTTTACACATATATCACAAATATGAGCTTTGTTAAAATCAATTTTCGGTAAACATTTTACAACATTTTTCTTTGAGAGTTTTGAAATCAAATACATGCTTACATGTCCTAGTCTATGATGCCATAACCAAATCTCTTCTTTATGTGAAGTAAGACCTTGATCATGAGTAAGATTACTATCAATAAATAGATATTACCGACTCTTGGAACAACAAGTAGGGTCTTACCACTTTTTTCTTCAACTATTTCACATTTTGTTGAGTCAAAGATCACTTTTCAATTTTTATCGCACATATTAAGTAAATTGAACTTTAATTCATCAACTTGTGACACATCTTCAATACATGGATTATTTCCAATCTTTCTTTTGTTGATTATTTTGCCTTCGTTCTTATCTCCAAATTTCACAATTCCTCTATTAACTTTTTTTTAATAAAAGTGAATTTACTAGTGATCATGAATTTATTATATTAACCATTATCAATGTACCAACTTGATGCTCTTAGGGTATTCTTCAAACATACCTATAAGACAAGTTAAGTTTGCTTAGGAACCCATACAAATTGGGTCCTTTTGGGTTAGTTTTATTAGTATTTCTTTCTTTGGAAATCCACATTACATTTCTTTTAAAGAAACTTTTTCTGAATTTGCACATTTGAATCACATGCCTTTTATTGTTACAATAGTAGCAGGTGACTTCTTTCCTTTATTTGTAAGGGAGTTGAGACTTTAGTGTGAAATATCTTTTGGATAAGAATCAATTTGAATGATAATGTCTTGATTTGTAACCATGTGTGAGCGGATGACATTTTCGTGAAAAGGAAAAATAAGATAAAGCAAAGTGCGTCGTGAAGCGGATCGTAAAATTTGGGATTTTGTTCATTGAATAAGTGATAATGTAGATATGGAAATTCATTTTTAAAAGATAATATTCATGAAAGATTTGAGACCAAAATCTCGAAGAAAATATAGGAGTCGCCAACTAGCTCAGCTCAACCGGGAAATTTAGGTACAGTCGGAATTGAGTGAGGGCCGCTATACCTTCTAGAGATCTAAGTCCAGACGAGTAACTTATTATCTAATTAAAATAAATGTTTCAACAATCAAATCATAGCATCTTATAAAACTAAATCAATTTTATTTGGATCATACGACATTCATGCCTGGTACAGAAAGCAATAAATTAATTAATTACACAGACCAAATCAAATAGGCTACCTTAGGGGATACATGTGAATCAAATGGAGAATTGGGATACAATCGCCTAAAATACATAAATTCATCTAAAAGAAGAAACAAAGCTAAACATATGTTTAATCCTACAAAACAAGAGTTAGTACGCGAATAATCACATCTAGGACTCAAACACGACATAACAGGATCATGGAAGGATTGGGATCATACATCTAGAGGAGATAGTTTGTGAGACTCGGATAGTTTCACTGACTAGACCTGGAAAACATTTTGACAAGTTCTTGTACTCATTTTTGGGAAAATAATTTTACCGGTTAATTATTTAACATATCATGTGAGTCAGTTCATCCTAGTATTAATCTTGAATCTCGTTCTTGGGGGTTTTATACTTCGCATGGAGTTTAATCTAAGTCCAAAAGTAATAAACACCCATAAACAATTTAACACGCAGGATAACAGGCTGAAAATCTAGATAAGAACAATCGAAGTTGTATTGTTAAAAAGACAACCGCATGGACGTAACAAAATCCGTATGGATACAGCTTAAGAGCCGTACGGATCTAGATCTTAGTATTGCAGAAGTTGTAGAAAATCAAGTGGGACAAATCTAGGTTTTAAAGACAAGACCCATGCAGCTCTTATTTGACAATTGTATGGCCGTAGAAGAGAGCAGTGTGGTTCTCTTTGGAGCCGTGTGACTCTTACCTGCAGAATAAGAAAGATTTTTGAAAAGCCAAAAAAACACCAAATAAAGATCCAAACACACCAAGACTCAACCTGTAAATGGACTTTAAGAACTCTCAGAAGTTACCATTGTAGTGTGCTTTACGTATTTGAGCGAGATTTCTGACTCGATCTTTGGATTTCAACCAGATTCAACCAAGCTTCAAAAATGACCCGAGATACTTCATGGACCCAAAACAAACTCTGGAAGTTCAGAGTTTTTGGTTTTGATTTGTGTTTAGGCTGCTTTTATGTCTGGTTTTGTATGTTTGGGGTATGGCTTTGCTTTGTGCTTTCTCTCTTTTCTTTATTACTCTTCTTTAAGAGCTCTCTTCAATCCAAAACCATTTTCTAGTTTCAAAATGGTTTCCTCCCCCATTTCCTCATTTAACCTGTTCTTTTATACCTATAAAAATCCAAAATTTTCATTTTGAAGAGAAAGAGTCACGGACTCCCTATCAAAGCCTATGACTATTGCATCGATAGCCGTATGGTTATGGTAATGGCCGTATAGCTATTGACACAACACCCACGAGGGTGTTGAATGAAGTTGCATGGTCTTGGCTGGTTTCAGGTTTAGTTCTTAGCTCATTTGAATTCAATTTTCATTCCTTAGATAGAGTATCTACAGAAATCTTCTATAATGGGTAACCAAGGGTTTTCATCATTGAGGCTTAAAAAATCCATGCTCACACCATGTTTGGGTTGAGATCTATATCGAAATGTAAGATGATATTGTTGATAGTATCTTGGTCTAAGAGTACTCTTTTGATCAATCTTTTGTTTTAATTGGAATTTTCTTTGTGATTTTGGAGATTGATACCTAAGAATGCCTTTTTGCTTAGTTTGAGGCAAAATTTAATTTCCTATTTGGTTTATAGGAATGGTTAATGGATTTTTCTTTTGCTTACATGGAAGGTGAAAAAGAACTAGATGAAGTTGATTTTTGGATAATTTCTACTGGTATCTTAAAAACATTCTCATTGGTTTCTTGAAATTCAATTCCAGTTCTATCATTTAGATTTTTTTATGATTTCAAGATCATATTCAACATATTTTCACCATGTGTAAATTTATTGAATATAGAATTTAATTTATCATATTTTTCTTTTAGACTTGATACTTTACTTATTAATCCTAGATTAGCATTTTTTAGAAACTTTACTTTATTCTGTAGCTCAAGGTTTTCACATTTAGCTTCAGAATATTTAATTCCGTATCCTTTGCATTTTGAAATAAGCTTGCATAACATCTTTATAAGATAAATATTTAGTATTGCCTCATCTTCAGAATCTTCAGTTTCTTTTGAAGAGCTTTCAGTTTGGTTATATGCCATGAAACAGATTTGAGCATTTTCTTCTTTTTCTTCTTCATCAGAAGTTGATTCATCACTATCACCTCATGTAGCCACCAGAGCCTTTTTATGTTTCTTCTTGAATTTAGTTTTTAATTTTGGACAATGAACTGTGAAGTGATCTAGTTTGTTGCATTTAATACATATGGGTATTTCTGTTGAATCTGTTTTTGACTTGCCAGTTTTATCTCTGAGAGATTTCTTGAATGACTCTTATTCATGTTTTTCTCTTTTAGGATTTTTTGAAATTTTCTTATGAGTAGTGCTTCATCATCATCATCATCCGATTTTGAATCATATTCTTTAATTGTTGCAGCTTTTAGTGCAATGAATTTCTTCTTTTTGTATTCTCACAATCATTGGTGGATTCGCTCTTCATTTCATATATAAGTAATGATCCAATAAATTCATCACATGAATATGTAGTTAGATCCTCTTATTCTTCTATAGCTGTAAGTTTAAAATCCCATGTAGTTGGTATGGTTTTAATAAGCTTTCTAATTAATTCTTCATCGATATAGCTTTTCCAAGATTCTTTAATTTATTCATAACGAGAGTGAATCTTGTATTGATTTTAGATATTGATTCTTTAGGCTCAACCTTGAATAGCTCGTACTCTATGATGTAAAGATTTATCTTTCCATCCTTGACTTGTTTAGTCCCTTCATGAGTTGTTTCAAGCTTGTCCCATATTTCGTTAGTTGTAGTACATCTTGATACACGATTGAATTCATTAATATCTAAAGCATACTGTAAAAAATTAATAGTTTTAGAATTTAGAGCAAGTTTATTCCAATCAACTGTATCATATTCTCTTTCATCTTTGGAATAGTCCTTCCATCAACAACTTTTGTGAGAATACTAGGTCCGTCCATGATTATTCTCCTGACCTGATTCTCATTCTAGTTTTCCAAAAATTATAATTATCTCCATTGAATAGAACAGGTTTATGAATGGACCTTTATGAATTAAAACATGTTGGTTCCCTGAAAAACTGCCCATCATTGGATCACTCTAAGAAATTTAGTCCTTTGGGAAAGAGTTAAGATTTGATACCAATTAATGGTCTCAAACAGACTAGAAATATACTAAAAGGGGGGGTGAATATTATATTTTACCAAATTAAAACTTTTTAATTAAGTTTTAATAAACTTTTCTTTGTTTAAAAACAATTTTACCCAATTGAATCAAGTTTTACTAAAAAATGCAAAATTAATATATCGTAAAACTTGTGAATATAATTGCTTGATAAGATTAAATAATAAAATCTATTAATTAAATTTGCAATAAATAAATAGCAATAAGTAAAAAGAGTAGAGTTTAGAGGGATTTGGAAACACATCAATTTTATACAGGTTCAACCTAATCATCCTATTCCTGATCCTAAGCCCACTACTTGAGAGTTTACATTATTAATTCTTTTTCCATGAAAGAATTAAGCGACACGCCACCTATTCGAGCTCAGGTGCCAACTGTTACTGCTGAGACTTTTTAAAGTTGAAGTGTCAAACTTATCTCGATACTTTTTTGTAAGCTTAAATGCCAAACTTACAATGTTGTTTTTTTTTTTAAGCTTAAACAATAAACTTTTACAATCTTTGTTGAAACAAATCAACAAAGCCCCCCTTCACATAATTCCCTACCCTTGTGTGAATTATAATCACCTTGAATATGATTTGAAATGATATTACAAAGATGAATATTTTCTATCTAGAATAGCACAATAAGGATTTTTGGAAGACTAGATATTTTAGCTTGAATATATATATTGCATATGAGTCTCCCATTTGAAAATGGTGTCTTGGTCTTCTTTTAATAGGAGATTTGAAAATGTAGTCATTAGACACACCAAAAACTAGCTGATAGAACTTTTACTAAATTTGTTCAATCTATTGGAATATTCTGTTATAGCTTCTGTGAGCGTGGGATTTTGATCCCCGGTTTCGATGATGATAGAGTTGTTTATTTGCTTCTATAGCTTTCCACAGTTGCAAGAGTTAAAGTCAAGTTAAGATTAACTCTTTATTCAACCAAACTTCAAGCTTGGAACATTTCCTGGACAAAGAGGACGATGCCTAGGAGCAATAGCTGTATGGTTGTTGATCTCTAGCAGAAACCGTGACTCTTCTTCTTGGAAATGATTTTTTGGATTTTCTGGGCGGATTTTACAAAGTGAGACTAGATTTTGCCTATATAAAAACCTTTAATCTCTGGTTTTAGGGGTTCGCAAGTTTGAAAGGTAGAAAGAGGAAGAAAAAGGAAGAAAAAGAAAGAAAGAAATCTAAACTTTTTGTTCAATTTGATGGATATGCCCTAGTCTCGAGGCATTGGTCCTTGTATTTGGATCATACATTTGTATTCTTTCATGAGATTTATGTATTATACATTTTGTGTCATTAAATAAAGGCATTAATCTATTTATTATGTATCTTGTGCTATGTTTTAAATAGAGCATCCAATGGACATATCTATATCCATGTTGACAAGTGTCGGATAGGGAAAACGATATGACCATAAAGAGATCTGTAGTCTGTTCCAGTCATGGGAATGAGTGGAACCAAAGACTATCATCAGCTTGGTTGTATGGTGGTGTCTTACCGACCATTGGACATGGAATGTCAACCAAGTTAATAGGTACATGCAAAGGGGCATGGTACTGGATAGATCCAGTAAACAAGAAATCCACATGGTATAGTATCACAAGGAATTCTTGTGTAGTACTTATATGGATCATTTGACCTGACCATATCCTGGTGCTGCATATGAAGTGACATAATTTGATGTACACCTAAAGGGCCTATAACAGGGTGCCAAGTATGGGTTGCCAACCCAGATCAACAATCCTTACAAATCACAACTCGAGATGCTATTAATCCCGCTCTAAGTTTCAATTTGAGCAGCACACATGATACCTAAACCATTCCAAAGCCAATTGATGGCTCTCATTGTGAAGCTAGTTGACAGCAGTTTGCCTTTGTATAAGGAGAAGATGAAGCTAAAAAGGTTCCATGCATTTACAGATGTTGTTGAAAATGCAAGCGTGTTGAAAGGTACGAAGAGGAAGATCAGAGGAATAAACAGAGCTTGGGCACTTATCGAGGTAGTCGAGGGGTACAAATAGGGTTATAAAGCTGGTAGCTCCATGACAACATCTGCTAAGTCTGGCTCAAAATCTACCCAAACTGCAACCCTTGAACAAGTGAAGGAAGCAGGTGTGGCGACCTTAGCTCAAGGTAGACAGGCGGGGCCTCCTTAGAGGATCACCAACCCGTGGGCAGAATCTTTGGCTCGTATCTTCACCAAATGTAGGAAGGCAGGACTATTACAGAATTTGAAGCTGTATTCCCCTCTGGCTGAGGCAGACAAGGATAACTTCTGTGCCTATCATGTGACAGCAGGTTATCTTACAAATGATTACACTCAATTAATAAGGGCTATCCGACAATTGATTGCTGATAAGAAAATTGTCGAGCCACCTTTGAAACCAAGTGTCAGATGAACTCCTTGACTAATTTTAGGAGCCAAATCAATATGGTTCATTTAGAATGCCAGCCAATTGTGTACTCATTCAAATTATCAAGGCTAATCCGAGCGTGTAAGCCATCATAGTAGAGGAAGAGGAAAAGGTAGAGCAAGCTGAAGGGTAAGCATCCATAGTAGGAAAGGAGCAAGGCCTGATTGACCTGGCCAATATTGATTTTGATGATGATATAAAGGACTTCAAAGTGAAAGAACTCAAGCCGGTTTACCCAGTTAAGACAAAAACGGGAACGGTAATTGCAAAGGACGGTTCTGTCATGCACATTACCCCCAGCCGTAGGGTTTATCAGCCATATAAGGTGGTTCCCCAAGCACCACCTCCTAGAAGAAATAATCCAGTCGTGAGGGCAGATACTGCTACTCCCCTCCCAAGAAACAAAGAAAAGGATGATGTGGTTGAACAGATACAGAGAACACCGGCCCAAGCCAGTATTTAGCACCTCCTTATGGAGTCTAAGAAGCACCGAGAGGCAATAGTGAAACAGCTTATGGAGATGGAAGCCGCTCCCATAATGTCTCCTGATGAAGTTTGTGTGATGATCAGGGGAATTGATCTAAAAGTTAATCGAGCCCCAAAGATAAATTTTGGAGTTTCTGATTTGCCAGTAGAAGGCGTGAACCACAATCGAGCACTATACTTGAATGTTAAAATCATGGATAGAGTGATGCCCTGTTTGATGATCGATGATGGCTCGGCCCTGAACATTTACCCTTCTAAAATTCTACCATACCTTGGAATTAGCACAGAAGCACTCTATCAGTTGAGTATAGTGATTAGGGCTTACGATGACAGTAAGAGGTCCGTAATTGACACATTCAAAGCTGAAGTCAGTATGGGGGAGATCAAGTCCAAGGTGCTATTCACAGTCATTGATATCCCTGTGACTTTCTCCTTACTTCTTGGAAGGCCTTGGTTCCATGCTTTAGGAGGAGTGCCCTTAACTTTACATCAGAAGGTGAAATTTTTGATAGGAGGAAGGGTGTTATAGATGAAGCTGATGAGCCATCCGTTATAGCTATTTTGAATGCTGTGGAGAAGCCGATAACCAGATTTCAGGTAGCAATGATTTCAGATGAGAGTAGAAATGAGCCGAAGTTCCCAAAATGGATCCACAAGTATTTTGCTAAGTAGAAATTCAAACCAGGTAAAGGATTAGGAGCGAGGTAGCAAGGCATTCCCAAGTTCAATATTGAGGCTGGCAAATACCGTCAACATGGGCTCGGTAACCATGAGGAAAGGAACAAGCCGAGTAAGAAGTATGTGAATCTGGTTAACACTTTTGTCCATGCTATAATAAAATTTGGTCCGAGGATAAACGAGACCTACTTAAGAAAGACCTATGACGTGACAACCATATGGCTTTCTTATGCGGATCGATCCAGTCCCATGTCAATGACATGTACCTATATTCATGACTAACTTTAGAAGTACTATGGCTAGTTAAGAACTACCACATAGTCATCGAATATACAAGTCTGTGATTCTATTCGTTCCCATAATTAGAATAGACTTGGGATATGATTAATTCTTATCAATCAATGGATACTCTATTCATGTTATAGCACAAGATATAAATGGAATAGATTAAATGCCTTTATTAATGTGACACAAATGATGTATTTATACAAAGAGTCTGAATGTATAATACAAAATACAAGAATCCAATACCCTAAGAACCTACATCTGGGTCATGTAAATGAAATGGAAATGCACTTATGACATATGAAATGTTGTCAAAGTGTGTGCATGTTGCGTGAATGACATGCAAACGTAAGTATTGTTGGATATGCCCTAGACCCGAGGCATTGCTCCTTGTATTTGTATCATACATTTGTACTTTGTTATGAGATTTATGTATTATACAATTTGTGTCATTAAATAAAGGCATTAATCTATTTATTATATATCTTGTGTTGTGTTATAAATAGAGTATCTAATGGACATATCCAATCCATGTTGACAAGTGTCATGCACTTAGCAGTAAGACTAGGGATAGGGTTAACGATATGACCCTAAAGTCATCCATAGTCTGTTCCAATTATAAGAATGAATGGAACCAAAGACTATCGTGAGCTTGGTTGTATGGCAGTGTCTTACCGGCCATTGGACATGGAATGTCAGCCAAGTTAATAGGTATACACAAAAGGGCATGGTACTGGATAGATCCGCTAAACGAGATAACCACATGGTATAGTATCACAAGTGATTCTCGTGTAGTAATTGTATAGATCCTTTGACCTGACCATATCATGGTGATGCATGTGAAGTGACATACTTTGGTGTATGCCTAAAGGGCCTGTTGTGAGCATGGGTTTTCCCGACCTCTGTGATGAAAATTCTATGTTACCTATTAAGACAGACGAACGTGAGTTAGACTTGAAAATGAGCGGAATGTTGCCTGGAATGTCTCCAACGCTTCGAAAACTGAACAGTCCTCTATCCAAAACCCCAAAAAAGGTCCTTCGAGTCATTAGAGAGCTTAGAAGTGAGTGTAGGATTTAGGAAAAGCCTTGTTAGCTCTGGTTAGAGTCGTACGGCTGTAATCTTACAGCTACGCAGCTCTAACAGGTGACCAGGTTACTTCCTAAATTGCTAACCTTAATCTTGGACAACTGGGAATTCTATAATTAAAGGGATTTATGCGTAATAATCTAGGGTTAAGGAGCCAACAAGGACCAGAATACAGAAGGGAAGATAAGGGAAAGAAAAAGACAGCAAAGGGAAAAAAAGGGGAGAAAGAGAGAAAACTAAGAAAACTAAAAGGAACCAAAAGCAAAAGAGAGAAACAGAGAGAAAATATTCAGGAAACACTTAGGGTGAGAGTTTCTAGTCACAATATCACTCATTTGATTCATTCTCAGGTGTGTTTGATTGATTCAAGGTCCGTGTTTAAAGGTTTTGGGATGTTCACAGGATTCTAAGCGCACTTTGATGTTCAAATCCACTTCCGATCATCAACTATGCTGGAACATAAAAAGGTAAACTCTAAGAGGCCTTAAACTCATATTTGATTTTTTGTGCCATGTATTTTTCTGTGTTTTGTGAAATCCAGAAACTATCTGTTCGATTATAGCCTTGTGGCTCTAACTAGAGTTGAGCAGCTGGAATCCCTTAGAACAGAGCTGTGTGTGTTGGTGTGCCCTAGTTCTTAGGGCATTAGGTTCTTGTATTTTGTATTATACATTAAGACTTATTGTATGAATACATTATTTATGTCACATTAATAAGGGCAATTAATCTATTTCATTTATATCTTGTGCTATAATATGAGTAGAGTATCCATTGATTCATAATCATAAAACCTATCCCAGGTCTGTTCTAATCATGGGAACGAATAGAACCACAGACTTGTATATTTGATGACTGTATGGCAGTTCTTAACTAGCCATAGTACTTGTATATAGGTTTTTTACAAAAGGATTTCTAAACAAATCAATGATTTTCCTAAGCAAGATCATCAAACTCGTTTTCAATTCAAACTATAAATATTCAGTTCTTTTCCCCGGTTTGCATCGCCAAGTTCCGATTTTAAGGTCATCCACTCACAGCGGCAACTCCACCAGGGATGAAGTGTTTCTTAAAACGTTTTTGCAAAAAACTTAAGGAACTTAGGCAACTACTGAAATATAACCTCGCTTGAAGTCATTTTATTAGTTCATAATACCATATTTTACTCCCAATTGCATAGCATGACATTTTCTTCTTCTCAACCCCTCAAACTCACTGATCAACCTGGTTTATTCCTGAAGGTGACCTACCTCTTCCACAAGGATTGGAGGCACTCGAAGGGGTAAACCATGCATAACACCGCATGAACCTCACATGTTCTATGTTAAGGAGTGTATATTCGCTATGGGAACCTGTATGACATCTAGTTTGACTTTAGCCCACATGTAATGACCTAGTAATTTCCCTTAGGATTACCAAAACATAAATATGAAATTGGACATTAAGAGTATGCCGTTGGTATCCTCGATTGGTACCAAAGAAACCCAATACCTAGGAAGAATGCGTGCCAATCGAAAGGAGGAATAAGGTTGGAAGTGTTGGGATTTTTCATCGGAAATCACCCGATAAAACTCAAATCCAGTCCCAAAAGCAATTGAAATGGAAATTGTAAAACTTAAAATTGAAATAGAAAGAGATCATATTCTTACCCGGAATATCTCTTTCTAGAGATGGATGAAGACTGCAAAAATCAAATTAGATTCCCTCCTCGTTCTTGTACACGAACGCCTAACGAACACCACCCGTGCTAGCGCAGGAAAAACGAGCAATGGAGAGTGAGGGGGCTAGAGAATTCGGCTATGGTGGCTTACTTTGATTGGGGGGCCGAAATTTTACCCTAGGTTTTTATACCTAGGGTGGCCGAATTCCCCTAGAGGAATTTAGGCCTAGCTTGGCTCCTTTCATTCTGTGTCGGCTTCCTGCTTTTAATTCAGGCCCAATCCAATTTTAATTATTCTGGTTTAAATTAATTTCAAGCCCAATTTTAATATACCCATGTATTTAATATATTACACCAAGTAATATATTATTTACATTTAAATTAAAATTAGTCTGACCAATTAATTTAATCCATCAAATTAAAATTATATCACAAAACAAAATCATATGTAAACCTATACATATGAATATTTCCACCTAGGAAATAATCTCATAATTAATCCAATTAATTATGAAGAGCCAATTGAATATATTAATTTTATTATTAGGATCAATCCAGTTGATCTCTATAATATAATTAATATATATATATACCTCTCTCTCCATAGTGTATACTCCAAGTATACATGTCATTCCTTAAGTCAGTGTTCAGTCGTTCTATGTGTACGATCCCGTGGGCCCATCTTTATGTTGGCAGTGGGCCTTTGGCCCACAGACTGTAGTTGGGCTCTAGCAAGCCACTGCACCCCCTAATTAAGATGGAGATGGCAGTCTAACTGTTATCATAACCCTGTAGTTTAAACTTGTACATCACATGTCATTGATATCGGTGTCCCACACAGAGGCATGGATTGATCACCCTCTTTTGTGTCGAACATTAACTTGATCCCGAATGCACTGAAGCTCACAAACAAGTTCCCACTTGTTTGGGAGTGGCCACACTCTTATCAGTCACATTCATCAAGAGGCCGGTGATATCTTCCCAGTGGACTACTGAGTGACAAATCCCTTCTGCATATCCATAGCATTACCATGCTAAGTGACATACCTGAAAGTACCCATTCTTGGCACCCTATAACAGGCCCTTTAGGTGTACCCCTAAGTATGCGACCTCACATGTAACACCATCATATGGTCAGGTCAAAGGATCAATACAAGTGCTACACAAGAATCACTTGGGATACTATACCATGTGGATTTCTCGTTTAGTGGATCTATCCAGTACCATGCCCCTTATGCATGTACCCATTAACTTGGTTGACATTCCATGTCCAATGACCGGCAAGACACCGCCATACAACTAGGTTAATGATAGTCTTTTGTTCCATTCATTCCCATGACTGGAACAGACTACAGATCTATTTATGGTCATATCGTTTACCCTATCCATGGTCTTACTGCCAAGTGCATGACACTGGTCATCATGGATATGGATATGTCCATCGGATACTTCATTTAATATATTGCACATGATAAATATAATAAATGAATTAATGCCTTTATTAATAACACAAATAAGTATAATACATGAATCCAATTAATGTATGATACAAATGCAAGGACCAATGCCTCGGGACTAGGGCAAATCCAACAATCTCCCACTTGCACTAGTTCCAACTAGGCATGGGCCTAATCCCTATAGATCTAGTATGACCCTCGTACTTGGGCTGGGCCAGGGCCTTGGTCAAAGGATCTGTGACATTATCCTCGGTGTCCACTTTGTGCAATGCAATGTCATCTCTCTCTGCGTTCTCTCGTATGAGGTGAAACTTTCTGAGCACATGCTTTGTGTTCTTGTGTGACCGGGGCTCCTTAGCTTGTGCAACGGCCCCATTGTTGTCACAAAAGATATCAACTGGGTCATGGATAGTTGGCACTACTCCTAACTCAGTGATAAACTTCTTCATCCACACAGCTTCCTTAGCCGCATCACACGCAGCGATGTACTCAGCTTCTGTTGTAGAGTCCGCTATGGTTTGCTGGTTTGAGCTCCTCCAGCTTACAGCACCACTATTCAGCAAAAATACATACCCAGACTGCGACTGGTACTCATCCTGGTCGGTCTAGAAGCTCGCATCAGTGTACCCAGTAACTGACAGCACTTCCTGACCACTATACACTAAGAAGCTAT
The DNA here is from genome assembly GCA_039660915.1 of Euphorbia tirucalli. NCBI lineage: Eukaryota > Viridiplantae > Streptophyta > Magnoliopsida > Malpighiales > Euphorbiaceae > Euphorbia > Euphorbia tirucalli. Next base: position 34,222,023 of record CM077636.1, on the reverse strand, counting down.
CCTTAGTCCAGTTAAGGTACTTAAGGATCGCCTTGGCAGCTTTCCAGTGATCCTCCCCGGGATCCTGCTGGTACCGGCTCGTCATACTCAGTGCAAAGGCAACATCAGGTCTCGTACATAACATGGAGTACATGATTGATCCTATAGCCGAAGCATATGGAACCAATTTCATGTTCTCCCTGTCCTCCCTTGTTTTGGGACAGTGTTTCTTACTAAGTTTCAGCCCATGCCCCATTGGCAAGAAAACTTTCTTGGCCCGGTCCATGCTGAACCTTTTCAGAACTTTGTCTATGTACGAGGCCTGACTTAGGCCCATAAGCTGATTTGATCTATCCCTATAGATCCTGATCCCTAGGATCATCTCAGCTTCGCCTAAGTCCTTCATTGCGAAGTACTTACTCAGCCACTACTTTACCCCTTGCAGTGTAGGTATGTCGCTTCCAATGAGTAGGATGTCGTCTACATATAGTACCAAGAATGTGACAATGCTCCCACTAGTCCTCTTATACACACAAGGCTCATCTTGATTCTGTATGAAGCCATATTCCTTTATGGCCTCATTGAATCTTAGATTCCAACTTCGGGATGCTTGCTTCAGTCCATAAATGGACCTTTGAAGTTTGCATGCCCTTCCCAGATACTTTGGATCGACAAAACCCTTAGGTTGTGTCATGTACACATCCTCAAGTAGCTTTCCATTAAGGAAAGCGGTATTGACATCCATTTGCCAGACTTCATAGTCGTACCATGCGGCTATGGCTAGCAGGATCCTGATGGATTTGACCATGGTTACTGGTGAGAAAGTTTCATCATAGTCTATTCCATGGACTTGTCTGAAACCTTTCGCAACCAAACGCCCCTTGAAGGTGTTGTCGGGCTTTAGCTTATAGAACCACTTGCAACCTATTACTTTGGCACCTGGAGGTGGATCAACCAAGTTCCAAACTTGGTTATCATACATAGATTGCATTTCTGCCTCTATAGCTTTACACCAATTTACAGATTGTGGGCTAGCCATAGCCTCCTGGTAGGTTTTGGGTTCTTCCTCATCCCAGATGAGAAGGGTCTGATCATCGGTGATGAGGAAACCATACCTCTCTGGTTCCCGACGATCCCTACCAGACCTTCTAAGTTCTTGTGCGGCCTCGTGTTGGAACTGCCCTAGTCCCGAGGCATTGGTCCTTGCATTTGTACCATACATTAATTGGATTTATGTATTATACTTATTTGTGTTATTAATAAAGGCATTAATTCATTTATTATATTTATCTTGTACAATATATTAAATGAAGTATCCGATGGACATATCCATATCCATGATGACAAGTGTCATGCACTTGGTAGTAAGACCATGGATAGGTATAAGATATGACCATGAATAGATCTGTAGTCTGTTCCAGTCATGGGAATGAATGGAACAAGAGACTATCATTAACCTGGTTGTATGGCAGTATCTTACCGGTCATTGGACATGGAATGTCAACCAAGTTAATGGGTACATGCATAAGGGGCATGGTACTGGATAGATCCACTAAACGAGAAATCCACATGGTATAGTATCGCAAGTGATTCTCGTGTAGTACTTGTATGGATCCTTTGACCTGACCATATGATGGTGTTACATGTGAGGTCGCATACTTAGAGGTACGCCTAAAGGGCCTGTAATAGGGTGCCAAGTATGGGTACTTTCGGGTATGTCACTTAGCATGGTAATACTATGGATATGCAGAAGGGTTTTGTCACTCAGTAGTGTTGGGATTCGTCATTGGAAAAATAACGTGGCGCAGCGGAAAATACACTGTTTAAAATTTCCTAGAATCCACCTATCGTGTCCAATTACCATTGATTAGAATAAAACAATTTAAATCAAGAGAGATTAACTCACCGGATTCGTCTCCTCTAGAGACTGCTGCAGAATTGTTTCTTGAAACTGCGATCTCCAAAGTCCGGTGCAAGACCAACTATTGAGCGGGAACCGGTGCTAGCCGAAGACGCGAAGGAATGGAGGTTTAATGTTGGGATTTTCGGCTGTTTTGGGGTTGCTGTTGGTGGCTGAAATCTCCAGCAATGAATTAGAGTTGAATTAGGTTTTTATTCCTTAAGTGTGCCCTTTTATAGACACCTTGTCTAATTGGGTTCTAATTAGGTTAATTAAACCCAAGCCCACTAGGATTATAATTACATAAATAAACTTTAATTAAAAAGTATATTTAATTCCATTTGGCTAAATTTAATTACCCCTAAATAAATTTAAATCACACTTAAGTTAATACAATACATGTATTTAATTTTCCTACTTAGGAAAATTATTTAATTAATTGTTTACTTTATGTAATTCAATTAATTGATAAATTAATTAATTACATTATGTAAACTTATTAATTAAATTAAATTCAACCCAATGTCAATTAATTACCTTGACACCGAATGTCAACTAATTAATTAACGGATTCCTTCCAATGTACATTACATGTACAATTTCTATAAGTTCCAGCTCAGTTGATCTATGTGCACGATCCTATGGGTCTGTCTTTATGTTGGCAGTAGGCCCAAGGCCCACAGACTGTAAGTGGGTTCTAGCAAACCATTACAGCCCCCAATTATGACAGAGATGCAGCAGTCTTTAGAAGACACTCACCCGGTAGTAATCTCATACTGTCCTTTGCCTAACGATATCGATATGAATAAACCAGAGGCATGGTGTCCATCATCCTCTTCTGTTGTTTATTATATTTCTTGATCTTGAGTTGACTGATTAATCAAATAAGCAACCAACTTATTTGGGTATGGCCATACACTTATCAGTCCCACTCATCAAGTGGCCAATGATATCATCTCGGTGTTACCCGAGTGGCAATTCCATCACTTCATCATCAATATCAACATGTTCACCGGTCCACCCAATCATACCCATATTTAGCATCCTTTTACAGACCTGTTAGGCGTATGTCAAAGTAAATTGGATTCCATATCGATATTATAATGAAATCTGGTCTGAGGACAAAAGAGACCTACTCAAGAAAGACCTATGACGTGACAACCATGTGGCTTTCTTGTGCGGATCGATCCAGTCCCATGTCAATGACATGTACCTATATTCATGACTGACTATACAAGTACTATGGCTAGTTAAGAACTACCATACAGTCATCGAATATACAAGTCTGTGGTTCTATTCGTTCCCACGATTAGAACAGACCTGGGATAGGTTTTATGATTATCAATCAATGGATACTCTACTCATATTATAGCACAAGATATAAATGAAATAGATTAATTGCCTTTATTAATGTGACACAAATAATGTATTTATACAATGAGTCTTAATGTATAATACAAAATACAAGAATCCAATGCCCTAAGAACTAGGGCACACCAACAATCTCCCACTTGCACTAGTTCCAAGTGGGCATTGCCCTAATTCCTATAGATCTGGTATGACCGTCGTGCTGTGTTTGCAACAGCGCTTTGGTCAATGGATCAGCGACATTATTCTTGGTGTCAACCCTCTGCAATGATATGTCACCTATGTTCACGATCTCCCGAATGAGGTGCAACTTTCTGAGTACATGTTTGGATCTCTTGTGTGACCAGGGCACCTTAGCTTGTGCGATGGCCCCGTTGTTGTCACAAAAACATCAACTGGGTCTAGGATAGTGGGCACTATTCCCAACTCAGTTATGACTTTCTTGATCCAAACGGCTTCCTTTGAGCTTCGCACACAGCTATGTACTCAGCTTCCATTGTAGTGTCAGCAATGGTTGTCTGCCTTGAGGACCTCCAACTAATGGCACCGCCATTCAGGAGAAAAACATAACCAGACTGTGACTGGTTCTCATCCTCATCGGTCTCAAAGCTTGCATCAGTGTAACCTGACACTACCAGCTCATCTTGACCTCTATACACTAAGAAAGCATCCTTAGTCCGGTTAAGGTACTTCAAGATTGCCTTGACTGCCTTCCAGTGTTCCTCACCGGGGTCCGACTGGTACCAGCTAGCCATACTTAGTGCAAACGCGACATCAGGCCTCGTACATAACATGGAGTACATGATAGATCCAATAGCAGATGCATAAGGGATCTTTTCCATGTTCTCCCGGTCCTTCTTTGTTTTAGGACCATCTTTCTTACTCAGCTTCAACCTATGGCGCATAGGCAAGAATCCTTTCTTTGCCTTATCCATGCTGAATCCTTTTAGAACCTTGTCAATGTACGTGGCCTGACTTAGGCCTAGAAGCCGATTGGATCTATCTCTGTAGATCCTGATCCCTAAGATCGTCTCAGCTTTGCTTAAGTCCTTCATTGCGAAGCACCTACTCAACCACTGCTTAACCCCTTGCAGTGTTGGTATGTCACTTCCAATGATAAGGATGTCGCCAACATACAGCACTAGGACGGTGGAAACGCTCCCACTAACCATCTTATACACACAGGGCCTTTAACTTGAAACACCACTTGCAACCTATCACCTTAGCACCCGGAGGTGGATCCACCAAATTCCATACTTGGTTATCATGCATAGATTGCATCTTAGCCTCCACGGCTTTGCGCCATTGATCTGAGTGTGGGCTTTCAACAGCCTTTTGATAGGTCTTAGGCTCCTCTTGGTCAACGACCATAAGGTCCCCATCATCAGTCACGAGAAAGCCGTACCTCTCTGGTTGATGACATGTCCTACCAGACCTTCTAGGGTCCTGTGCAACCATTTCTGGTTTCTCAATTTCTTGAGTAGTCAGATTGGTTCCCAAAGCATCCTTAGCAGTAGCTGCAGGAGTTTGTGAGTCTTGAACTTCTGAAAGTTCAACATTACTCCCACTGTCTCTCTTGGAAAGGAATTCCTTCTCCAAGAAGACTGCATTTCTGGCTATGAAAACTTTGTTTTCGGCCGGATCGTAGAAGTAATAACCCTTAGTTTCCTTAGGGTAACCCACAAACTGGCACTTGACAGATTTGGACTCGAGTTTGCCACTTGTCAATTTCTTAACATGTGCATCACAGCCCCAAATCTTCAAGAAGGAAACATTGGGCTTTCGGCCTTTCCATAGTTCATATGGTGTTCCCTCAACTGCCTTGCTTGGTGTATTATTAAGAATGTAAGCAACTGTCTCTAAAGCATATCCCCAAAAGGAGACAGGGAGTGTAGCATGACTCATCATCGAGCGGACCATGTCAAGTAAGGTCCTATTCCTCCTTTCTGACACTCCATTCCACTGGGGTGTACCAGGGGGAGTGAGTTGGGATATGATCCCACACTCTCTCAAAAACGAGTCAAAATCTTGGCTCAAATATTCATCCCCTCGGTCAGACCGAAGTGCTTTTATTTTCTTGCCAAGTTGGTTTTCTACTTCATTCTTAAAGTCCTTGAACCTTTGGAGAGTTTCAGACTTATGCTTCATCAGATACACGTAACCGTATCTGCTGAAGTCATCCGTGAAGGTGACGAAGTACAGAAAACCAGATCTAGCACTAGTGCTCATTGGGCCACATACATCGGAATGTATTAGCTCCAATAGCTCTGAGGCCCTTTCAGCAGTCTTGCTAAAAGGCGCCTTTGTCATCTTGCCTCTTAAACAAGATTCACATGTGTCATAAGGCTGGATGTCAAATGACCCTAGCACTCCACTAGAGTGAAGCCTAGCTATGCGCTTCTCATTTATATGGCCAAGTCGACAATGCCAGATGTAAGTAGGATTAATTTCATTTTGTTTAATCCTTTTAGTATTTATGTTATAGATTGAACTTTCACGTTTTAGATCAAGGATATATAAGCCATTTTCAAGAAATGCTGTTCCATAAATAATATTGCCACATTGCATAGAAATTCTACCATGTCCAATATTAAATACAAAACCAGAAATATCCAACAAAGAAACGGAAATAATATTCCTGCGCATCGCAGGTACAAAATAACAGTTTCTTAGTTCCAAAACAAATCCACTAGGCATCTCCAAGAAATAATCTCCGATCTCCATGGCCTGAACCCGAGCACCATTTCCGACTCAAAGATCTACTTCTCCAGATCCTAATAATCTCCTATTTCTTAGACCCTGCACATTTGAACAAATGTGAGATCCACATCCAGTGTCCAAGACCCAAGATGTAGAAATAGCCAGATTAATCTCAACAACATAAATACCTGAAGCAGCAGTTTTGCCCTTCGGTTGCTCCCTTAGCTTTGGACATGAGCTCTTCCAGTGCCCCTTCTTATGACACTCATGGCAAACATCGTCAGGAGAGGCAACCCTTGCTTTAGGTTGGGCCACCACCTTTTTGCCCTTAGCCTTGGCCTTTTGGGCCTTAGCCTTGGCCTTAGATTTGGCCTTTCCCTTAGCAATAGGCGTATTGCCCTTGTTCACCAGCAATACTTCAGGAGTCTTCTTAAGAGACTGCTCAGCAAGCTTGAGCATGCCATGCAGCTCAACAACCGATTTATCCAACCCTTGCATATGTTGGAAATGCCCTAGTCCCGAGGCATTGGTCCTTGTATTTGTACTATGCATTTATTGGATTTATGTGTTGTACTTATTTGTGTCATTAATAAAGGCATCAATTCATTTATTATATTTATCTTGTGCAGTATAGTAAATGAAGTATCCAATGGACATATCCATATCCATGACGACTAGTGTCATGCACTTAGCAGTAAGACCATGGATAGGGTTAACGATATGACCATGAATAGATCCGTAGTCTGTTCCAGTCATGGGAATGAATGGAACAACAGACTATCATTAACCTGGTTGTATGGCGGTGTCTTACCGGTCATTGGACATGGAATGTCAACCAAGTTAATGGGTACATGCCTGGGTGCATGGTACTGGATAGATCCACTGAACGAGTAATCCACATGGTATGGTATCACAATGGATTCTCGTGTAGTACTTGTATGGATCCTTTGACCTGACCATTTGATGGTGTTACATGTGATGTCGCATACTTAGGGGTACGCCTAAAGGGCCTGTAATAGGGTGCCAAGTATGGGTGCTTTCGGGTATGTCACTGAACATAGTAATACTATGGATATGCAGAAGGGATTTGTCACTCAGTAACCAACTGAGAAGATATCACCGGCCTCTTGATGAATGTGACTGATAAGAGTGTGGCCATACCCAAACAAGTTGGTACTTGTTTGTGAGCATCAGTACATTCGGGATCAAGTTAATGTCCGGACACAAAAGAGGGTGATCAATCCATGCCTCTGTGTTGGACACCGATATCAATGACATGGGATGTACAAGTTTAAACTACAGGGTTATGATATCAGTTAGACTGCCATCTCCATCTTAATTGGGGGCTGCAGTGGCTTGCTAGAGCCCAACTGCAGTCCGCGGGCCAAAAGCCCGCTGCCAACATAAAGATGGGCCCACGGGATCGTACACATTGAGCGACTGGACACCGATTTAAAGAATCACTTGTACACTTGGAGTGTACAGTCTAGAGAGAGAGTACTATGTATATTAATTATATTATAAGGATCGGTTGGATTGATCATTATAATAAAATTAATATTTGGCTTCACATAATTAATTGGATTAATTATGAGATTATTTCCTAGGTGGAAATATTCATATGTATAGGTTTGCATATGAATTAGTGTTGTGAAGACTTAATTTTAATTTGATGGATTAAATTAATTAGTCAAACTAATTTTAATTTAAATGTAAATGATATATTACTTGGAGTAATATATTAAATACATGGGCTAATTAAAATTGGGTTTGATATTAATTTAGACCAGACTAATTAAAATAAGCTTGGGCCTGAATTAAAAGGAGGAAGCCCACACAGACACAGGAGCCAGACTAGGCCCAAATTCCAGCAAGGGAATTTGGAAGCCCCAGGGTTAAAAACCCTAAGGAGAATTCGGCCAAGCTACAAGAGCTCCTAGCCCCCACTTGGCCGAATTCCCCTCCTCTCCCTCACTCTCTAATTTTGTGATTTTTCGACGCTAGCACGTGCGGTGTTCGTTAGGCGCTCGTGTACGGGAACGAGGAGGAATTCTATTTTGAATTCTGCAGTCATCATCCATCTCTAGAAAGAGATATTTCTGGTAAGAAGTTTAATCCCTTTCTATTTAATTTTATGTTTTTCAATTTCCACTTCAATTGCTCCTGGGACTGGATTTGAGGAAATCACCGCGCTCTTCCGCTTTTATCGGGTGATTTCCGGTGACAAATCCCAACAGTGGTATCAGAGCGGGCTTTTGATCCGTGGAAATTGATTAATTTGGTTGAATCCCTGTTTTGAAATTGGATGTCTTTGATTGGGATTCTTGGTATGGGTTTTATGATTTTTCCCATATGTTTTATGCAATGAAAATTAAATTTGCATATAGGTTTATGTTAGTTTAATTTCATTGTGTATTTTGTGATTCTTGGTGAATTGCTATGGATGGTGATTGATTGGGTATTTTTTTTATTTGATTTTATTCTGTTTATAAAAAAAAAAAAAAAAATCGGCCTCCCGGCGGCGGGGCTGCCGGCGGCGGAAGGCACGGCAGCAGCCGCTGGGCGGCCACTGCACAGCGGCAGTGCCGCTGCAGGCGGTAGCCACTGCTGGGCAGTGGCTGCCGCACGGCTGCAGCGGACCGGGCCCAGTTTTTGGATTTTGCGGAGTTTTGGGTCCGGGGCCCATTTTTGAAATTTTAATTGGTTTTAAAATTCGTGTGTTTAAATTTATGTAATTTAAATGCGCATGGTTTCTTGGATGATTTTGAATTTCGTTCATGTGACATTAATTTGGAAATTAATGTGGTTAATGGAAATTGGTTCGGGTAATTTTGGCACAATTACTCGGATGGCTAAATTGGACCCATGGTTTCCCAATTCCAGTGGGAGCAGTTGGACTGCCTGGGCTGGAGGTCCAAAGCCCGTAAGGGTTAGAACCATGGTGGGCCAAAATTGGCGATTTCCGAATAATGGCTTTGACATAATTTAAATGGGCTTAATCATGCATTTTGACATGCTTTTGAATTGTATGTATTGGATGCATATGTATGGTTGAATGAATGTATGATTGGATGCTATTGGGCCTTTTACGAGATGGGTTGTATTTTTCTTTTGGGTAAATACGGCCTGCGTGTCGTTTTCTTTTAATGTAATTTTTATTTTATTTATGTTAAATATTGTAAAATTTGTAAAAGAAGAAACCCATGGAGTGGTGAGCCCAATTAGAGGTACAAGCCCAAATGGAGGTGCAAGCCCAGAAGGAGAAGGAGGAGGCCCACCTAATATGTATTTCTAGTATAGGTTTACTAGAATTATATTAGGATGTAATATAGGCCCATAGCAGTCCATTTTATTTTATTTAATCATTTATATATTCTTTTGCATGTATGAATGTATGTTACATTTAGCTCATTCACCCGCTTTATGTATGTAAGCCGTTATAATTGAATCTAATAACCAAATGGAAATTACTAAGTCGCTTAAAAGTGCTTCCCTCATTCAAAACCGAATCGAGGTGGGAATAGGCCAGTTGTAGACCATGCCCTCGCAGGATGCACTGGAGTATTGTCACTTTGTACTGGGTTAGAGTATGGGATACTCTAACACTTGGATGGAGGTTTTGACTTAGCGTGGGTAGTAGGATTCTCCTGGCCCTAAGCACAGATGGGTAAGTGCCAACAAGCCCATCAAACCGAGAGTCCCTAGGTTGGGATTGGACGGCGTTCCTACCCAAATAGTTAAGATGTAGTTGTACCAAACCCTCGTTTGGCTATATCTTAATGAAATATGGATCTCGGCCCATGAGCCCAACAACTCGGTTAAATTAATAACTTGATTCATTATTAATTTTATATGGGATCAACAAAGTAAAGCCCTTTATTAACACTCTAAATGTTTTTCTGTGTAGAAACACCCAAATGGCAAACACTAATACCTTATCACTGCGATCGATTCTTGAGAAGGACAAGCTTTCCGGTCCTAACCTTTTAGACTGGTCTAGGAACTTGAGGATAGTTCTAAGACAAGAGTCAAAAGAGTATGTACTGGAAAGGCCTGTGCCGGCTGCGCCTCAGGGACGTAATCCGACAGCTGCACAGCTAGCGGAATACGAGGCGCACGTCAAGGACAACCGGGATGTGACGTGCCTTATGTTGGCGTGCATGGTCCCCGAACTGCAAAAGCAGTTTATGGACCATCAAGCCTATGCTATGATAACAACTCTCAATGAGATGTTTCAGGAGCAAGCTCGTCAGGAGAGGTACCTGACCAATAAGGCATTCCACTCTTGTAAGATGGGGGCCGGGACATCTGTGAGTGCTCACGTGCTCAAGATGAAGGGCTATTTGGATACTTTGGCCCGTCTCGGATCGCCTATCTCTCAAGAGTTGGCGGTGGACACGATCCTGGCGTCCTTACCGGATTCTTATGATCAGTTCATCCTAAACTATAACATGCAAGGGATGAACCGCACTGTCAGTGAGCTGCATGGGATGCTTAAGCTTACTGAGCAGTCGATCAAGAAGACTCCACCGGTGCTGTTGGTTAACAAGGGGAACAGTCCTCTTGCTAAGGGTAAGGCCAAGGAAAAGGCCAAGGCCAAGGCCAAGAAGGCCAAAGCCAAGAAGGCCAAGGCCCAACCCAAAGGCCAGCAGAAGGCAGGTCCTGAGGACGTCTGTTTCGGGTGCAGACAGGCGGGCCATTGGAAGAGATCGTGTCCCAAGCTGATGGGAGAGCAGAGAAGGGGCCAAGGTGCGTCCTCTTCAGGTATTTATGTTATAGATATTAACCTTACTGTTTCAACATCCTGGGTATTGGATACTGGATGTGGTTCTCACATTTGTTGCAATGTGCAGGGACTTAAGAACAGAAGGTTGTTGGGGTCGGGGGAGGTGGACTTGCGGGTCGGGAATGGAGCAAGGGTTGCTGCCATAGAGATCGGCGAATACCACCTAGTGATGCCCAGCGGATTGGTTTTAATTTTGGAACATTGTTACTTTGTACCTGCGATGTGCAGGAATATTATTTCTGTATCAATGTTGGACATGTCTGGATTTGAATTTTCTATTATAAATGGTCGAATTTCAATATCTAGAAAGGGGTTATTTTATGGAGATGCTCTATTAAATAATGGCCTGTATGTCCTGGACTTAAATGAAACCAATCACATCTATAACATAAACACGAAAAGGGTTAAGCCTAACGAACTTAATCCAGTCTATCTATGGCATTGTCGTCTTGGCCATATAAACGAGAAGCGCATAGCTAGGCTTCACAAAGCTGGAGTCCTAGGGTCATTTGACTTGGAGTCAATTGATACATGCGAATCATGTTTAAGAGGCAAGATGACAAAGGCGCCTTTTAGCAAGAGGGCTGAAAGGGCCACTGGCTTGTTGGACCTAATACATTCAGATGTATGTGGACCTATGAGCGCAGCGACCAGAGGTGGACATCTGTACTTCGTCACGTTCACGGATGATTTCAGCAGATACGGCTACGTCTATCTGATGAAACACAAGTCCGAGACCCTTGATAGGTTCAAGGAATTTAGGAACGAGGTACAGAACCAGCTAGGCAGGAATATCAAAGCGCTTCAGTCAGACCGAGGCGGTGAGTATATGAGCCTAGAGTTTGACTCATACTTGAGAGAGCATGGGATAGTTCCACAGCTCACTCCTCCCGGAACACCACAATGGAATGGGGTGTCCGAACGGAGGAATAGGACCTTGTTGGACATGGTCCGCTCAATGATGAGTCAAGCAACTCTCCCAATTAGTTTCTGGGGACACGCCCTAGAGATAGCAGCTCTCATTTTAAACAATACTCCGACTAAGGCAGTGGAAAAGACCCCATATCAGATATGGACGGGGCAAGGAGCCCAATGTGTCTTTCCTAAGGATTTGGGGATGCGAGGCACATGTCAAGAAATTGACTAGTGGCAAGCTGGAGCCCAAAACCGATAAATGCCTGTTTGTGGGCTACCCTAGGGAAACCAAAGGGTATTACTTCTACAACCCCGCCGAGAACAAGGTGTTCGTGGCAAGGAAGGGGGTCTTTCTGGAAAAGGAGTTTCTTTCCAAGAAAGATAGTGGGAGCAACGTTGAACTCAGGGAAGTTCAAGGTCCACAAACTTCTGAAGAGGACAGCTCGGAGGCCCAGGTGGAGCTTCCACAAGTGGAGGCACCGACCCAGGCCACACAAGAACTTAGAAGGTCTGGTAGGGATCGTCGGGAACCGGAGAGGTATGGTTTCCTCGTCACCGATGATCAAACTCTTCTCATCTGGGATGAAGAAGAACCCAAAACCTACCAAGAGGCTATGGCTAGCCCACAGTCTGCGAATTGGCGTAAAGCCATGGAGGCAGAAATGCAATCTATGTACGATAACCAAGTTTGGAACTTGGTTGATCCACCTCCGGGTGCTAAGGTAATAGGTTGCAAGTGGTGCTATAAGCTAAAAGCTGATTATACCTTCAAGGGGCGTCTGGTTGCGAAAGGTTTCAGACAAGTCCATGGAATAGACTATGATGAAACTTTCTCACCAGTAGCCATGCTCAAATCCATCAGGATAATGCTGGCCATAGCCGCATGGTATGACTATGAGGTATGGCAGATGGATGTCAAAACCGCTTTCCTTAATGGAAAGCTACTCGAGGATGTGTACATGACACAACCTGAGGGTTTTGTCGATCCTAAGTATCCGGGAAGGGTATGCAAACTTCAAAGGTCCATTTATGGACTGAAGCAAGCATCCCGTAGTTGGAATCTAAGATTCAATAAGGCTATAAAGGAATATGGCTTCATACAGAATCTGGATGAGCCTTGTGTGTATAAGAGGACTAGTGGGAGCATTGTCACATTTTTGGTACTGTATGTAGACGACATCCTACTCATTGGAAGCGACATACCTACACTGCAAGGGGTAAAGCAGTGGCTGAGTAAGTGCTTCGCAATGAAGGACTTAGGCGAAGCTGAGATGATCCTAGGGATCAGGATCTATAGGGATAGATCAAATCGGCTTCTGGGCCTAAGTCAGGCTTCGTACATTGACAAAGTTCTGAAAAGATTCAGCATGGACCGGGCCAAGAAAGGTTTCTTGCCAATGGGCCATGGGCTGAAGCTTAGTAAGAAGAACTGTCCTAAAACAAGGGAGGACAGGGAGAACATGAAACTAGTTCCATATGCCTCGACTATTGGATCAATCATGTACTCTATGTTGTGTACGAGACCTGATGTCACCTTTGCACTGAGCATGACGAGCCGATACCAGCAGGATCCCGAGAAGGATCACTGGAAAGCTGTCAAGGCAATCCTCAAGTACCTTAACCGGACTAAGGATAGCTTCTTGGTGTATGGTGGTCAGGAAGTGTTATCAGTTACTGGGTATACTGATGCAAGCTTCCAGACAGACCAAGATGAGTACCAATCACAGTCAGGGTATGTATTCTTGCTGAATGGTGGTGCTGTAAGCTGGAGGAGCTCAAAGCAACCAACCATAGCGGACTCTACAACAGAAGCTGAGTACATCGCTGCGTGTGATGCAGCTAAGGAAGCTGTGTGGATGAAGAAGTTTATCACTGAGTTGGGAGTAGTGCCAACTATCCAGGACCCAGTCGATATCTTCTGTGACAACAATGGGGCCGTCGCACAAGCTAAGGAGCCCCGGTCACACAAGAACACAAAGCACGTGCTCAGAAAGTTTCACCTCATACGAGAAATCGCGGAGAGAGGTGACATTGCATTGCACAGAGTGGACACCGAGGATAATGTCGCAGATCCATTGACCAAGGCACTGGCCCAGCCCAAGCACGAGGGTCATACTAGATCTATAGGGATTAGGCCCATGCCTAGTTGGAACTAGTGCAAGTGGGAGATTGTTGGAAATGCCCTAGTTCCGAGGCATTGGTCCTTGTATTTGTACTATGCATTTATTGGATTTATGTGTTGTACTTATTTGTGTCATTAATAAAGGCATCAATTCATTTATTATATTTATCTTGTGCAGTATAGTAAATGAAGTATCCAATGGACATATCCATATCCATGACGACTAGTGTCATGCACTTAGCAGTAAGACCATGGATAGGGTTAACGATATGACCATGAATAGATCCGTAGTCTGTTCCAGTCATGGGAATGAATGGAACAACAGACTATCATTAACCTGGTTGTATGGCGGTGTCTTACCGGTCATTGGACATGGAATGTCAACCAAGTTAATGGGTACATGCCTGGGTGCATGGTACTGGATAGATCCACTGAACGAGTAATCCACATGGTATGGTATCACAATGGATTCTCGTGTAGTACTTGTATGGATCCTTTGACCTGACCATATGATGGTGTTACATGTGATGTCGCATACTTAGGGGTACGCCTAAAGGGCCTGTAATAGGGTGCCAAGTATGGGTGCTTTCGGGTATGTCACTGAACATGGTAATACTATGGATATGCAGAAGGGATTTGTCACTCAGTAACCAACTGAGAAGATATCACCGGCCTCTTGATGAATGTGACTGATAAGAGTGTGGCCACACCCAAACAAGTTGGTACTTGTTTGTGAGCATCAGTACATTCGGGATCAAGTTAATGTCCGGACACAAAAGAGGGTGATCAATCCATGCCTCTGTGTTGGACACCGATATCAATGACATGGGATGTACAAGTTTAAACTACAGGGTTATGATATCAGTTAGACTGCCATCTCCATCTTAATTGGGGGCTGCAGTGGCTTGCTAGAGCCCAACTGCAGTCTGCGGGCCAAAAGCCCGCTGCCAACATAAAGATGGGCCCACGGGATCGTACACATTGAGCGACTGGACACCGATTTAAAGAATCACTTGTACACTTGGAGTGTACAGTCTAGAGAGAGAGTACTATGTATATTAATTATATTATAAGGATCGGTTGGATTGATCATTATAATAAAATTAATATTTGGCATCACATAATTAATTGGATTAATTATGAGATTATTTCCTAGGTGGAAATATTCATATGTATAGGTTTGCATATGAATTAGTGTTGTGAAGACTTAATTTTAATTTGATGGATTAAATTAATTAGTCAAACTAATTTTAATTTAAATGTAAATGATATATTACTTGGAGT
The DNA here is from genome assembly GCA_039660915.1 of Euphorbia tirucalli. Taxonomy (NCBI): domain Eukaryota; kingdom Viridiplantae; phylum Streptophyta; class Magnoliopsida; order Malpighiales; family Euphorbiaceae; genus Euphorbia; species Euphorbia tirucalli. Next base: position 34,206,969 of record CM077636.1, on the reverse strand, counting down.
AATATATTAAATACATGGGCTAATTAAAATTGGGTTTGATATTAATTTAGACCAGACTAATTAAAATAAGCTTGGTCCTGAATTAAAAGGAGGAAGCCCACACAGACACAGGAGCCAGACTGGGCCCAAATTCCAGCAAGGGAATTTGGAAGCCCCAGGGTTAAAAACCCTAAGGAGAATTCGGCCAAGCTACTAAAGCTCCTAGCCCCCACTTGGCCGAATTCCCCTCCTCTCCCTCACTCTCTAATTTTGTGATTTTTCGACGCTAGCACGTGCGGTGTTCGTTAGGCGCTCGTGTACGGGAACGAGGAGGAATTCTATTTTGAATTTTGCAGTCATCATCCATCTCTAGAAAGAGATATTTCTGGTAGGAAATTTAATCCCTTTCTATTTAATTTTATGTTTTTCAATTTCCACTTCAATTTCTCCTGGGACTGGATTTGAGGAAATCACCGCGTTCTTCCGCTTTTATCGGGTGATTTCCGGTGACAAATCCCAACAGCATATGGTAATTCATGATAAACTGGTTGTAAGACTCAGGAAGTGACCCGAGAATAATGTCTGTTGCCAAGTCCTGCGGAACTGGCGAGCCGAGGTGGGCAAGTGTATCAATATACCCCTTCAACTTTAGCACATGAGTGCTAACAGAAGTCCCAGCTGCCATCACAGTCGTGCAAAGTGCCTTAGTTGTCAGGTGACGTTCCTGACGAGCCTGATCTTGGAACATCTTTTTAAGTTGATCCATCATCTCATAAGCATGCTCGTCCATGAATTGCTTCTGAAGATCAGAAGCCATGGTACCCAGCATGAGGCACGAGACATCTCGGTCATCCCTCACATGCCGATCGTACTGCTCCACCATCACCGTGGTGATGCCTCGACCTGCAAGAGGGCCAGCTAGTAAAGGAGCATTCAGTACATACTCCTTAGACTCTTGTCTAAGAACTATTTGTAAGTTCCTAGCCCAGTCCAGGAAGTTAGTCCCCGAAAGCTTCTCCTTCTCCAAGAGTGACCTAAGTGAGAGTGAGTTGTTGTTTGTTGCAGCCATTTAAATTGCTTAACTGAAATGGGATTATCTACATGGAAGAAATCATTGCTTGAGTTAGAAATAAAGGACTTTTAAGCCAATTCAAATTAATCATCCGATTTTAATTTGTTTGTTGGTGTTGTTAATTGGCTGACTTGACCAAGATCCACAACTTATCAATGACTGGCCGAACTAGGGCTCGCTAACCAACCATTGAGTCGTTTGGTAGGACAACCTATCCAATCCTTCCACGAAGGACTCTTGGTTTGATGGGCTTATTGACACTTTACCCATCTGTGCTTAGGGCCCGCTCTGAGCTAATGCTACCCATGTTGAGTCAAACCACCATTCACATGTTAACCATACCAAGTATCTTAACCCTCGACGGCCCACCGAATACTACAATATACCCAGCTAGGGCATGGCGCACATTGCAGCATCAATGGGAGGAAGAGGTGTAAATGTGGGAAGCACTTTTAAGCGACTCAATATTTTAATTTCCGGATTATAATTAAGTGATACGGCTTAGCATGCATAAACGTGGGTAATAATTTGGTGATCCATACATCCATATTATATGACAAATGCAATAGCATACTTAATTTAAAATAAATGAGATTCTATGGGCCTTTAATTACAACCTAATGAAAAACTAGATATCCTATCTAATTCTTCATGGGTCGGACTGCAATCCTTCTTGGGCTCCCACCATGGGCTTGCTCCATTTGGGCCTTCCTCCATACTTGATGCAATAACAATAATTTTGTAAAATAAAATCTATTCTAAAATTACATCAAAAAAAATAAAAAAATAAAAAATGGCACGCAGGCCATATTTCCCAAAATTAAATTACAACCGATAATAATTTAGGGCCCATAGAACTCAACATAACATTTCAAACAAAGTACCTGTCGTGCACATACATACCAATATGATGCATGATCATGGCATTCCAAATTATAAATATAAATGTTAAGTCGAGTTACTTAGGGTGAAATCGCCAATTTTAACAAATATGACTAAGGCCCATAAAGGCCCAATGGATAACATCCATAAATGCAAAATTAACAATTTTGCTCCCACTTGAATTTGGGTTGTCACAAATTTAAAATTTCGCTCTCCCAATTTTAACCGGTGTCACGGTTTATTGGGCCAATTTCACAAAGTCCATATTCAATTTAATATGCAAACAATTAAATTAAATATGCATGCCAACAAAATAAATAATTTAAACACAAATTAATTTAAAAAATTTAATTTAATTTGCATTAGGGTCCGGGATAAAAAATACCCGCAAAATCCAAAACCGGACCCAAAACCCGCGCGCGGCGCTGCTGTCCGGGGACAGCAGCGCTGCCACGCGGCAGCCTGCTGCCAGCAGCATCCACAATTGGAATCGCAATTGCGATTCCAATTGTGGCCAAAAATAATATTCCTTTTTTTTTCACCAAAAAAAATCCATCAAAATTAAATAGTCAATAAACAATAATTTTTAAGATGGAAACCAATTGGGGAAAATAATCAAAAACCCCAATCCAAAAAATTCTAGGGTTTATCAAAACCAAAACCAATTGAATAAAAAACCTAAAACCACAAACTTGAAACCCATTCTTTCTTCAAGAATGCTTTCAAGAACCAATTCCAATCAATCTAATGGACAAAACCTAGGCTCTGATGCCACTGTTGGGATTCGTCATTGGAAAAATAACGTGGCGCAGCGGAAAATACACCGTTTAAAATTTCCTAGAATCCACTTATCGTGTCCAATTACCATTGATTAGAATAAAACAATTTGAATCAAGAGAGATTAACTCACCGGATTCGTCTCCTCTAGAGACTGCTGCAGAATCGTTTCTTGAAACTGCGATCTCCAAAGTCCGGTGCACGACCAACTATTGAGCGGGAACCGGTGCTAGCCGAAGACGCGAAGGAATGGAGGTTTAATGCTGGGATTTTCGGCTGTTTTGGGGCTGCTGTTGGTGGCTGAAATTTCCAGCAATTAATTAGAGTTGAATTAGGTTTTTATTCCTTAAGTGTGCCCTTTTATAGACACCTTGTCTAATTGGGTTCTAATTAGGTTAATTAAACCCAAGCCCACTAGAATATAATTATATAAATAAACTTTAATTAAAAAGTATATACTATGTAATTTAATTCCATTTGGCTAAATTTAATTACCCCTAAATAAAATTAAATCACACTTAAGTTAATACAATACATGTATTTAATTTTCCTACTTAGGAAAATTATTTAATTAATTGTTTACTTTATGTAATTCAATTAATTGATAAATTAATTAATTACATTATGTAAACTTATTAATTAAATTAAATTCAACCCAATGTCAATTAATTACCTTGACACCGAATGTCAACTAATTAATTAACGCATTCCTTCCAATGTACATTACATGTACAATTTCTATAAGTTCCAGCTCAGTTGATCTATGTGCACGATCCTATGGGTCTGTCTTTATGTTGGCAGTAGGCCCAAGGCCCACAGACTATAAGTGGGTTCTAGCAAACCATTACAGCCCCCAATTAAGACAGAGATGCAGCAGTCTTTAGAAGACACTCACCCGGTAGTAATCTCATACTGTCCTTTGCCTAACGATATCGATATGAATAAACAAGAGGCATGGTGTCCGTCATCCTCTTCTGTTGTTTATTATATTTCTTGATCTTGAGTTGACTGATTAATCAAATAAGCAACCAACTTATTTAGGTATGGCCATACACTTATCAGTCCCACTCATCAAGTGGCCAATGATATCATCTCGGTGTTACCCGAGTGGCAATTCCATCACTTCATCATCAATATCAACATGTTCACCGGTCCACCCAATCATACCCATATTTAGCATCCTTTTACAGACCTGTTAGGCGTATGTCAAAGTAAATCGGATTCCATATCGATATTATAATGAAATCTGGTCTGAGGACAAAAGAGACCTACTCAAGAAAGACCTATGACGTGACAACCATGTGGCTTTCTTGTGCGGATCGATCCAGTCCCATGTCAACGACATGTACCTATATTCATGACTGACTATACAAGTACTATGGCTAGTTAAGAACTACCATACAGTCATCGAATATACAAGTCTGTGGTTCTACTCGTTCCCACGATTAGAACAGACCTGGGATAGGTTTTATGATTATCAATCAATGGATACTCTACTCATATTATAGCACAAGATATAAATGAAATAGATTAATTGCCTTTATTAATGTGACACAAATAATGTATTTATACAATGAGTCTTAATGTATAATACAAAATACAAGAATCCAATGCCCTAAGAACTAGGGCACACCAACAAGTAGTCCACTGGGAAGATATCACCGGCCTCTTGATGAATGCAACTGATAAGAGTGTGGCCACACCCAAACAAGTGGGAACTTGTTTGTGAGCTTCAGTGCATTCGGGATCAAGTTAATGTTCGACACAAAAGAGGGTGATCAATCCATGCCTCTATGTTAGACACCGATATCAATGACATGGGATATACAAGTTGGAACTACAGGGTTATGATAACAGTTAGACTGCCATCTCCATCTTAATTGGGGGTTATGATATCAGTGGCTTGCTAGAGCCCAACTGTAGTCTGCGGGCCAAAGGCCCGCTGCCAACATAAAGATGGGCCCATGGGATCGTACACATAGAACGACTACTTAAGGAATCACATGTATACTTGGAGTATACACTATGGAGAGAGAGGTATGTATATATTAATCATATTATAAAGATCAATTGGATTGATCCTAATAATAAAATTAATATATTCAATTGGCTCTTCATAATTAATTGAATTAATTATGAGATTATTTCCTAGGTAGAAATATTCATATGTATAGGTTTACATATGATTTTGTTTTGTGAAGATTTAATTTCAATTTGATGGATTAAAGTAATTGGTCAAACTAGTTTTAATTTAAATGTAAATAATATATCACTTGGTGTAATATATTAAATACATGGGTATATTAAAATTGGGCTTGAAATTAATTTAAACCAGAATAATTAAAATCAGATTGGGCCTTAATTAAAAGATGGAAGCCCACACAGAATGAAAAGAGCCAAGCTGGGCCTAAATTCCCCTAGGGGAATTCGGCCACCCTAGGTATAAAAACCTAGGGTGAAATTTCGGCCTACCTAACCAATGATAGCCACCTTTGCTAAAATTCCATAGCCCCTCTCACCATTTTTTTTGTTTTTCCAACGCTAGCACGGGTTGTGTTCGTTAGGCGTTCGTGTACGAAAACGAGGAGGGAATCTAATTTGATTTCTGCAGTCTTTATCCATCTCTAGAAAGAGATATTCCGGGTAAGAATTTAATCTCTTTCTATTTCAATTTTATGTTTTTACAATTTCCACTTCAATTGCTCCTGGGACTGGATTTGAGGAAATCATCGCGTTCTTCCGCTTTTATCGGGTGATTTCCGGTGAAAAAACCCCAACAGTGGTATCAGAGCGGGCTTTTGATCCATGGAAATTGTTAAAATTGGTTGAATCCCATGTTTTAAAATTGGAGATTTTTTATTGGGATTCTTGGTTTGGGTTTAAGATTTTTCCCATTTGTTTTGTGCAATTGAAATTAAATTTGCATATAGGTTTATGTTAGTTTAATTTAATTATATGATTTTGGAATTCTTGGTGAATTTCTTGTTGTTGATGGATGCTATATTTTGTTTGTCCATTTTTTTTATTTCTGGTTTTAAATAAAAAAAAATCTGGCTCCCGGGGGTGCGGGGCTGCTGGCGGTGGGAGCGGGTGGCCGCTAGGCGGCTACGCCACTGCTGCCCCTAGCAGCGGCTGCTGCTGCTAGGGCAACTCGGTTGCCTTAGCCGCAGCGGGCCGGGCCTAGCGTTTTTGGATTTGGCGGGTTTTGGGGCCGGGGCCCAGTTTTGAAATTTTAATTGGTTTTAAAATTCGTGTGTTTAAATTTATGCAATTTAAATGCGTATGGTTTCTTGAATGAAATTTTATTTTATTCACGTGATATTAATTTTGGAAATTAATATGGTTAATTGAAATTGGTTTGGGTAATTTTGGCACAATTACTTGGACGGCTGAATTGGACCCATGGTTTCCCAATTCCAGTGGGAGCAGTTGGACTGCCTGGGCTGGAGGCCCAAAGCCCATTAAGGGTTAGAACCATGGTGGGCCAAATTGGCAATTTCTATGTAATGGCTTGGACATAATTGAAATGGGCTTAAATCATGCATTATAACATGCTTATGAATTATATGTGTTGGATGCATATGTATGATTAAATGTTTGTATGGTTGGATGCTATTGGGCCTTGAACAAGATGGGTTGTATTTTTCTTTTTAGGTAAATGCGGCCTGCGTGTCGTTTTTCTTTTTTAATGTAATTTTCTGTTATTCAATTATTATAAAATTTCTAAAAGAAGAAGCCCATAGAGCGGTGAGCCCAAGTGGAAAGGTGAGCCCAAGTGGAAGTGCGAGCCCAAGTGGAGGTGCAAGCCCAGAAGGGAAAGATGGAGGCCCACCTGATATTTATTTCTAGTATAGGTTTACTAGAATAATATTAGGATGTAATATAGGCCCATAGCAGTCCATTTTACTTTTATTTAATTATGCTTTATGTTTATTTGCATGTATGAATGTATAATCCAACAGCAATTTCACCCGCCTTATGTATGTAAGCCGTTATAAATTGAATCTAGTAACCAAATGGAATTACTAAGTCGCTTAAAAGTGCTTCCCTCATTCAAAACCGACTCGAAGTGGGAATAGGCCAGTTGTAGACCATGCCCTCGCAGGATGCACTGGAGTATTGTCGCTTTGTATTGGGTTAGAGTATGGGATACTCTAACACTTGAATGGAGGTTTTGACATAGCGTGGGTAGTAGGATTCTCCCGGCCCTAAGCACAGATGGGCAAGTGCCAACAAGCCCATCAAACCGAGAGTCCCAAGGTTAGGATTGGACGGCGTTCCTACCTAAATAATTAAGGTATAGTTGTACCAAACCCTCGTTTGGCTATATCTTGATGAAATATGGATCTCGGCCCATGAGCCCAACAACTCGGTTTAAATTAATAACATGATTCATTATTAATTTTATATGGGAATAACAAATTGAAGTCCTTTATTAACACTCTAAATGTTTTTCTGTGTAGAAATTCTTAAATGGCAAACAACAATACCTTATCACTGCGATCAATTCTGGAAAGGGACAAGCTTTCCGGTCCTAACTTTTTGGACTGGTCTAGGAACTTGAGAATAGTTCTGAGGGAGGAGTCTAAAGAGTATGTACTGGAAAGGCCTGTGCCGGCTGCGCCTCAAGGACGTAATCCACCGGCTGCCCAGCTGGAGGAATACGAGGCGCATGTCAAGGATAATAGGGATGTCACATGCCTTATGTTGGCCTGTATGGTCCCCGAACTACAAAGATGGGCCTACGGGATCATACACATAGAACGACTAAACACAGACTTAAGGAATCACATGTATACTTGGAGTATACACTATGGAGAGAGAGGTATGTATATATTAATCATATTATAAAGATCAATTGGATTGATCCTAATAATAAAATTAATATATTCAATTGGCTCTTCATAATTAATTGGATTAATTATATGATTATTTCCTAAGTGGAAATATTCATATGTATAGGTTTACATATGATTTTGTTTTGTGAAGATTTAATTTCAATTTGATGGATTAAATTAATTGGTCAAACTAGTTTTAATTTAAATATAAATAATATATTACTTGGTGTAATATATTAAATACATGGATATATTAAAATTGGGCTTGAAATTAATTTAAACCAGATTAATTAAAATCAGATTGGGCCTTAATTAAAAGATGGAAGCCCACACAGAATGAAAGGAGCCAAGCTGGGCCTAAATTCCCCTAGGGGAATTCGGCCACCCTAGGTATAAAAACCTAGGGTGAAATTTCAGCCTACCTAACCAATGATAGCCACCTTTGCCGAAATTCCATAGCCCCTCTCACCATTGTTTTTGTTTTTCCAACGCTAGCACGGGTTGTGTTTGTTAGGCGTTCGTGTACGAAAACGAGGAGGGAATCTAATTTGATTTCTGCAGTCTTCATCCATCTCTAGAAAGAGATATTCCAGGGAAGAATTTAATCTCTTTCTATTTCAATTTTATGTTTTTACAATTTCCACTTCAATTGCTCCTGGGACTGGATTTGAGCAAATCATCGCGTTCTTCCGCTTTTATCGGGTGATTTCCAGTGAAAAATCCCAACACCTGGGTCAGTGCTTCCCCTTATGGAAGCTCCACCTGGGCCTCCGAGTTATCCTCTTCAGGAGCTTGTGGACCTTGAACTTCCCTGAGTTCAACATTGCTCCCACTGTCTTTCTTGGAAAGGAACTCCTTTTCTAGAAAGACCCCCTTCCTTGCCACGAACACCTTGTTCTCGGCGGGGTTGTAGAAGTAATACCCTTTGGTTTCCCTAGGGTAGCCCACAAATAGGCATTTATTGGTTTTGGGCTCCAGCTTGCCACTAGTCAATATCTTGACATGTGCTTCGCATCCCCAAATCCTTAGGAAAGACACATTAGGCTCCTTGCCCGTCCATATCTGATATGGTGTCTTTTCCACTGCCTTAGTCGGAGTATTATTTAAGATAAGAGCTGCTATCTCGAGGGCGTGTCCCCAGAAACTAATTGGGAGAGAGGCTTGACTCATCATTGAGCGGACCATGTCCAACAGGGTCCTATTCCTCTGTTCAGACACCCCATTCCATTATGGTGTTCCGGGAGGAGTGAGCTGTGGAACTATTCCATGCTCTCTCAAGTATGAGTCAAACTCTAGGCTCATATACTCACCACCTTGGTCTGACCGAAGGGTTTTGATATTCCTGCCTAGCTGGTTCTGTACCTCGTTCCTAAATTCCTTGAACCTATCAAGGGTCTCGGACTTGTGTTTCATCAGATAGACATAGCCATATCTGCTGAAATCGTCCATGAACGTGACAAAGTACAGATGCCCACCTCTGGTCGCTGCGCTCATAGGTCCACATACATCTGAATGATTAGGTCCAATAAGCCAGTGGCCCTTTCAGCCTTTTTGCTAAAAGGCGCCTTTGTCATCTTGCCTCGTAACATGATTCGTATGTATCAAACTGACTCCAAGTCAAATGACACTAAGACTCCAGCTTTGTGAAGCCTAGCAATGCGCTTCTCGTTTATGTGGCCAAGACGGCAATGCCATAGGTAGACAGGATTAAGTTCGTTAGGCTTAACCTTTTTAGTGTTTATGTTATAGACGTGATTGGTTTAATTTAAGTCCTGGATATATAGGCCATTATTTAATAGAGCATCTCCATAAAATAATCCCTCTCTAGATATTGAAATTCTACCATTAGAAATAGTAAAATAAAATCCAGAAATATCCAACATAGAAACTGAAATAATATTCCTGCACATAGCAGGTACAAAATAACAATGTTCTAAAATCAAAACCAATCCACTGGGCATCATAAGGTGGTATTCGCCGATCTCTATGGCAGCAACCCTTGCTCCATTCCTGACCCGCAAGTCCACCTCTCCCGATCCCAATGACCTTCTGTTCTTAAGTCCCTGCACATCGCAACAAATGTGAGAACCACATCCAGTATCCAATACGCAGGATGTTGAAATAGTAAGGTTAATGTCTATAACATAAATACCTGAAGAGGACGCACCTTGGCCCCTTCTTTGCTCTCCCATCAGCCTGGGACATGATCTCTTCCATTCAGGACCTGCCTTCTGCTGGGCCTTGGGTTGGGCCTTGGCCTTCTTAGCCTTGGCCTTACCCTTGGCAACAGGAGGGTTCCCCTTGTTGACCAACAGCACCGGCGGAGTCTTTTTGATTGACTGCTCAGTAAGCTTAAGAATCCCATGCAGCTCACTGACAGTGCGGTTCATCCCTTGCATGTTGTAGTTCAGGATGAACTGATCATAAGAATCCGGCAAGGATGCAAGGATTGTGTCCACCGCCAACTCCTGAGAGATAGGCAATCTGAGACGGGCCAAAGTGTCCAAATAGCCCTTCATCTTGAGCAGGTGTGCGCTCATAGATGTCCCGGCCCCCATCTTACAACACTGGAATGCCTTATTGTTCAGGTACCTTTCCTGACGAGCTTGCTCCTAAAACATCTCGTTTAGAGTTGTTATCAAAGCATAGGCTTGATGGTCCATAAACTGTTTTTGGAGTTCGGGGACCATACAGGCCAACATAAGGCATGTCACATCCCTATTATCCTTGACATGCGCCTCGTATTCCTCCAGCTGGGCAGCCGGTGGATTACGTCCTTGAGGCGCAGCCGGTACAGGCCTTTCTAGTACATACTCTTTTTACTCCTGTCTTAGAACAATTCTTAAGTTCCTAGACCAGTCCAAAAAGTTAGGACCAGAAAGCTTGTCCTTTTCAAGAATAGATCGCAGTGATGAAGTGTTGTTGTTTGCCATTTAGAGTTTCTACACAGAAAAACATTTAGAGTGTTAATAAAGGACTTTAACTTGTTATTCCCATATGAAATTAATAATGAACCATGTTATTAATTTAAACCGAGTTGTTGGGCTCATAGGCTGAGATCCATATTTCATCAAGATATAGCCAAACGAGGGTTTGGTACAACTATACCTTAATTATTTGGGCAGGAACGCCGTCCAATCCCAACCTAGGGACTCTCGGTTTGATGGGCTTGTTGGCACTTACCCATCTATGCTTAGGGCCAGGAGAATCCTACAACCCACGCTAAGTCAAAACCTCCATTCAAGTGTTAGAGTATCCCATACTCTAACCTAATACAAAGTGACAATACTCCAATGTATCCTACGAGGGCATGGTCTACAACTGGCCTATTCCCACTTCGAGTCGGTTTTGAATGAGGGAATCACTTTTAAGCGACTTAGTAATTCCATTTGGTTATTAGATTCAATTAATAACGGCTTACATACGTAAGGCGGGTGAAATTGCTGTTGGATAATACATTCATACATGAAAATAAATATAAAGCATAATTAAATAAAAGTAAAATGGATTGCTATGGGCCTATATTACATCCTAATATTATTCTAGTAAACCTATACTAGAAATAAATATCAGGTGGGCCTCCATCTTTTCCTTCTGGGCTTGCACCTCCACTTGGGCTCACCACTCCATGGGCTTCTTCTTTTACAAATTTTATAATTATTGAATAAAATAAAATTACATTAAAAAAAGGAAAAACGACACGCAGGTCGTATTTACCCAAAAAGAAAAATACAACCCATCTTGTACAAGGCCCAATAGCATCCAACCATAAAAACATTTAATCATACATATGCATCCAATACATATAATTCATAAGCATGTTATAATGCATGATTTAAGACCATTTCAATTATGTCCAATCCATTATATAGAAATCGCCAATTTTGGCCCACCATGGTTCTAACCCTTAACGGGCTTTGAGCCTCCAGCCCAGGCAGTCCAACTGCTCCCACTGGAATTGTGAAACCACGGGTCCATTTCAGCCGTCCAAGTAATTGTACCAAAATTACCCGAACCAATTTCAGTTAACCATATTAATTTCCAAAATTAATGTCACATGAATAAAATAAAATTTCATTCAAGAAACCACACACATTTAAATTGCATAAATTTCAACACGCGAATTTTAAAACCAATTAAAATTTCAAAACTGGGTCCCGGGCCCAAAACCCGCCAAATCCAAAAACGTTGGGCCCGGCCCGCTGCGACTAGGGCAACCGAGTTGCCTAAGCAGCAGCCGCAGCGGCCGCCGCTCCGGCCTCCGGCGGCGATTCCACCGCCGGCAGCCCCGCACCCCCGAGAGCCTTTTTTTTTTAAACAGAAAAAAATATATATATGAACAAACAAAATATGGCATCCATCAAAAACAAGAAATTCACCAAGAATTCCAAAATCATACAATTAAATTAAACTAACATAAACCTATATGCAAATTTAATTTCAATTGTACAAAAACAAATGGTAAAAATCTTAAACCCAAACCAAGAACCCCAATAAAAAATCTCCAATTTTAAAACATGGGATTCAACCAATTTTAACAATTTCCACGGATCAAAAGCCTGCTCTGATACCACTTGTTGGGATTTTTCACCAGAAATCACCCGACAAAAGCGGAAGAACGCGATGATTTCCTCAAATCCAGTCCCAGGAGCAATTGAAACGGAAATTGTAAAACTTAAAATTGAAATAGAAAGAGATCATATTCTTACCCGGAATATCTCTTTCTAGAGATGGATGAAGACTGCAGAAATCAAATTAGATTACCTCCTCGTTCTCGTACACGAACGCCTAACGAACACAACCCGTGCTAGCGTTGGAAAAACAAAAAAAATGGTGAGAGGGGCTATGGAATTTTAGCAAAGGTGGCTATCATTGGTTAGGTAGGCCGAAATTTCACCCTAGGTTTTTATACCTAGGGTGGCCGAATTCCACTAGGGGAATTTAGGCCCAGCTTGGCTCCTTTCATTCTATGTGGGCTTCCTGCTTTTAATTCAGGCCCAATCCAATTTTAATTATTCTGGTTTAAATTAATTTCAAGCCCAATTTTAATATACCCATGTATTTAATATATTACACCAAGTAATATATTATTTACATTTAAATTAAAATTAGTTTGACCAATTAATTTAATCCATCAAATTAAAATTAAATCTTCACAAAACAAAATCATATGTAAACCTATACATATGGATATTTCCACCTAGGAAATAATCTCATAATTAATCCAATTAATTATGAAGAGCCAATTGAATATATTAATTTTATTATTAGGATCAATCCAATTGATCTCTATAATATGATTAATATATATATATATATATATATATATATATACCACCTCTCTCTCCATAGTGTATACTCCAAGTATACATGTCATTCCTTAAGTCAGGGTTCATTCGTTCTATGTGTACGATCCCATGGGCCCATCTTTATGTTGGCAGCGGGCCTTTAGCCCACAGACTGCAGTTGGGCTTTAGCAAGCCATTGCAGCCCCCAATTAAGATGGAGATGGCAGTCTAATTGTTATCATAACTCTGTAGTTTAAACTTGTACATCCTATGTCATTGATATCGGTGTCCCACATAGAGGCATGGATTGATCACCCTCTTTTGTGTCGAACATTAAATTGATCCCGAATGCACTGAAGCTCACAAACAAGTTCCCACTTGTTTGGGTGTGGCCACACTCTAATCATTCACATTCATCAAGAGGCCGGTGATATCTTCCCAGTGGACTACTGAGTGACAAATCCCTTATGCATATCCATAGCATTACCATGCTAAGTGACAAACCCGAAAGTACCCATACTTGGCACCCTATTACAGGCCCTTTAGGCGTACCCCTAAGTATGCGACCTCACATGTAACACCATCATATGGTCAGGTCAAAGGATTCATACAAGTGCTACACGAGAATCACTTGTGATACTAAACCATGTGGATTTCTTGTTTAGTGGATCTATCCAGTACCATGCCTCTTATGCATGTACCCATTAACTTGGTTGACATTCCATGTCCAATGACCTGTAAGACACCGCCATACAACCAGGTTAATGATAGTCTTTTGTTCCATTCATTCCCATGACTGGAACACACTACGGATCTATTTATGGTCATATCGTTTACCCTATCCATGGTCTTACTGCCAAGTGCATGACACTGGTCATCATGGATATGGATATGTCCATCGGATACTTCATTTAATATATTGCACAAGATAAATATAATAAATGAATTAATGCCTTTATTAATAACACAAATAAGTATAATACATGAATCCAATTAATGTATGATACAAATGCAAGGACAAATGCCTCGGGACTAGGGCAAATCCAACAGGAAGGGTGAGCATATTGTTGCGTGCGCTGATGTTTGTTCTGTGATGGTTTTATTTGACCTTTTGCATGAAGCATCAAGCACGCATAATCATTCGTGTGCCATTCTAACCACATTTTTGTCTAGCCATTTTCATGACATAAATATGTGTATGAAATTGATGCTAACCACATCTTCATACAGCCACGACATTTTATTTGTGTGCCATATACATTTACATCTCGTATGTTGATAATTACACAAAGCATACACGACATCATCCTGTATGTCATGCAAACTAACCACATCTTCATGCAGCCATCTACATCTCATGTTACATGAACATTCATATCATCTCATCTCATCCCACTTAATGAAAGACATTCTGAGAATGCCTATCATGGTCATTTCATTTCATATCGGGTGTCTCAAAAACTACCCGTGCTCTGCCCGTGCATCCGATTACACTCGACCATTCCATTACACCATGTCATTCATTAAAGGACTACTATGGTCTTAGGTCTATATTTGTGTGGCAGGTCACATGATAACATTACATGACATCATGCTCATTCATCATTGGTGTCACGGTGATGCCGTAGTCTTGTTAGTGTGTCATGATCCACATCAGATTGTTCCATGACATTATTGAATCATTTGAGGTGCTCCACGAGCACTGGATTACTACATGTATAAGGACATTTCATGACATTACTAAATCACGCAAGGTGTTCCACGAACGCTGAACCCCTGTCTGTGTCTCGAGTTACACATGACTTGTTTGTGACATCATTTCACGTCTGATGCCCTAAAAGCATCGAAACTTTGTCTGTGGGATGGCCCCCATGTGACAATTTCATATCACTTCATTGACCTAAAAAGCATCAAAACTTTATCCGTGTGTCGATACACATATGACCATTCCATGACATTCACTAGGTGCCCCAAAAGCATCGAAACTCTGTCTGTGTGACGGCTCACACGTGATGATCTTATAGGAAATTGTCACGGAAAAAATTAAACACGAGGCAGAATATTGATTAAAATTTTCCTCGATTCCGAAGCCCAAGATACAAGTAGATTAATAGAATGAAAACAAGAATAGAGAAAAATAAATTTTCTCATCTTAACTATCTCCTTTAGAGACTGCTGCAGAAACCCAAACGTGTTTCCTCCATAATCCAATACACGAATGACTCTCGAACGGGACTCATGCTAGCGAACGGATTAAAGGAAAACCAAGAGAAAGCTAGGAAAGGGGCTACTGTAATTTTTATTAGGTTGGCCAAATTCCTTATGCTAGGGTTAGGGTTAGAGAGAAATTATGTTATGGCTTCCTTTTATATACTCCTTAGTATACTCCTTAGCCTACTACGATTTTAATTAAACTATAGGTTATTTAATTTGATTAAATTAATTTGACTTGTACAATTAGAATTAAATAAAACCTTATTATAAAATTCCAATTGACACAATTAAATATAATTTTATCAAATTAATATATCCCAAAGTTAAATTAAAACCAACCTTAATAAATACACCTTTTGTATTTATATTTTCACCAAGGAAATTTTATTTTATTCAATTAATTACTTACTACATGTAATTAATTAATCAAATAAAATTAATTTCTCCCTCAATATATATTGAATTAATTATGACATAACCTAATGTCAATAACTCAATAAATTTGGTTTTCGTTCAAACTCCGATTTGTCAACGTTCAGTCATTCTATGTGTACGATCCTATGGGTCCGTGGGTTCTAGCAATCTGTTACAGTCCCCAATTAAGATGGAGACTAGCAGTATAATGTGAAACATACCCGGTAGTGATCTCGTATATCCCTTACTAACTGACATCGATATATAATCAAGAGGCATTGCCCTGTCATCCCCTTATATGCTTATTTATCTCTTGCTACCTAGTGGACTGAACCTAACGAAAAAGTATCCCAACTTATTCGGGTGTGGCCATACACTTGCCAGTCCCACTCATCAAGTGGTCAGTGATGTCATCTCAAGGGACGTTGAGTGGCAATTCTATTAACTTCACTGTCAACATCAATATGTTCACTGGCCCACCCTACATACCCATACTTGTCACCCTGTTATGGGATCGTTAGGAGTATATCAACGTGTATGAGATCCTATGTTATGTTACAATGAACATCAGGTCTAAGGATAATAACAAGACTTACCCGAGAAACACCTATGACGATCGAACCATGCGGTGTTCTCGTGGCGGATCGATCCCGTACCATGCAACCTAACATGTACCCATATCATTGACTGACATTCCATGTCCAATGGTCGGTGAGACACCACCATCCAGTCAAGGATATGCTAATATTTGGTTCTATTCATTCCCATGACTAGAATAGACTAGGGATATCTTTATGATTATAACTTTAACTCTACTGAAAGGTCTCATAGTCCAATGGCCTACATTGGTTTATTTTAGTATGGTTATAATCATTGGATACTCTATTTATAAATAGCATAAGATGTGAATAAATAGATTCATGCCTTTATTTCAACAAAAAATGTATAATACAAAATATCCAAATATAAAGTATAATACAAAACAAGAACCAATGCCATTTGGACTAAGGCACACCAGCAGATCTTACATTGTCTTTCACATGGCATCGGGTATTCATAGGACGTCATAAATAAAAGAAATCAAAACCCAAGAGAAGGTCATCCTTATTGTCATTTTCATCCATCTGGCATCATCCAACCATGATCATTTCACAACCGTCCCATACACGTCACTTAGTGCGTCATTTCTAGAGTCATGACATCCATCCATGGTGCTAACCCTATGCTGAATGTGTAGTTTGGAGTCAAACTTTGAAACAGTTAGTGCATATTGAACCAGAGTCTAGTCAGCCATCTCAGTTAGTTCATCCAAGATCAGTCATCGTGGGAGAGATCAGGGATGGTTCAGGGTCGGAATCAGAGCAGGAATTTGGGGATCAGTTACCTTCTTTGTCAGTTGACAGTTAGTTGTTGTTGGAAGAAGTGAGCAGACCAGACATGGCTGCTCGCTTTTGATATGAATGCCTTCATAGATGCCCTATTGAACTTGGACTGGTTCAAGGCTACTCTAAGAGAATAGATGCAAGCTGTGTTGACCACCAATGCGGGTCAGATGATTCAACTGGCCAATGCTCCAGTCGAGAATGAGGGAAATATTGTTCAAGTGGTCCCTAGCTTAAGAGGAAGTGTTTCATTGATTGTCACTCTGAGTAGGATGAAGCTTTTAAGAGGGCTAAGGAAGCTTCAATCAAGACGGCTGTAGAAAAGCGTCTCAGGGAGAAATTCTTTGGCTTGGAGGCTTTACTGCCAAAACTGAAAGAGATGGTGATCCCATCAAATGTGCTGACCCAACCACTCTGTTGGCTGGAGGAGGGGATCCATTACCGGTGGGTTTCAAGATGCCTTATTTACCTCTGTACACCGGGCCCACCAGAAGCTAATTTGGATAGCTATGTCAGGTTAATGTCTAGTTTGGGGATTGGAAAGAATCACCTGCTGAACCTATTCCCGACTACTCTAAGGGATGCTGCTGGTAAGTGGTATTTAAAAATGACAATTTATACCCCCACCACATGGGAAGATTTATTTTAAGCATTTGTGAAGCATTATGCTTGTGCCACTCAAGTGGACCACTTTGGAGGATTTAGAAAGGATTCGCTAGAAACCTTATGAATCTTTCTCGGCTTATTATAAGAGATGGATGGATGTCTAAGTGCTGGTGGATGGATCTCCAAAGTTAGAGTCTCTTATTGTAAAATTGGTTTATGGAAGCCTACCTCAATACAAGGACAAAATGAAGCTGAAAAGATTCCATGCTTTTACAGATGTTGTCGAATTCGCTAAGCATATTGAGAGGTATGAGGAGGAAGAGCAAAGGAATAATCAGAGTTTGGGTACTTATCGAGGCAGTCGAGGGTATTCACAGGGTTACAAGAGTGGAAGTTCTATGAATACACCGGCTGGGTCTAGTTCAAAACCAGCTCAAACTACAGTATTAGATCGGGTGACAGAAGCGAACGTGGCTATAGTAAATCAGGGTAGGCAAACGGTGGTTCCTCAGAGGATCACTAATCCATGGGCTGAATCTTTGCCAAATGTAGGAAGGCGGGATTGTTACAGAGTTTGAAGCTGTATTCTCCTCCAGCTGAGGTAGATAAGGATAACTTCTGTGCCTATCATGTGACGGTGGGCCATCACAGTAATGATTGCACTCAGCTGATAAAGGCCATTCGGCAGTTCGTTGCTGATAAGAAGATAGTGGAACCACCACTAAAACCAAGCGTGCAAAGTAACCCCTTGCCTGAATCTGGGGCTCTAAATCCGCTGTTGTAAGTGGATGATGCTGTGGTTAGAGAAGACCCTCCGCATGTGGAGGATGATAATCATTTTGATGTATCTGTTTCTTCTATTCATAATGTGAACAATTCAACCTCTAAGGTATTTAATGTAATGAAGTTTGATTTCGATTACGTGTATTATATTTTTCCGGATGGAACTATGTATACATACAAACATTCATTTAATGTTTTTAGCATACATGATGCATCATTGCATGAAATGAATCTAGGGACAGATGATGATCCAAAAATGGTATCCGTCTCAAAAGACCTCACGCCTGGTGAGAGAAGAGAAATTATAAAAGTACTATAAAAGCACGTGAAAGCTTTTGCCTGGTCCTATGATGACATGCCAGGGGTTGACAGAGAAATCACTGAACACCAAATTCCAAAGGATCCGAAGGTGAAACCGGTCAAGCAGAACCTCTATAGACTCAAACCCAAAAAAAGAGTCCAAGTTTAGAGGGAAGAACATATTTGCGCGGTATGGAATCCTGCATCATGTTGTGACCAATAATGGAGTACAATTTCAAGGGGTAATAGCACATTTGCTCCAGAATAAAGGGGTTGAACATCATAGATCATCTCTGTATCGCCCACAAGCCAATGGGGCGGTGGAAGCGACCAATAAGTCTATCAAGAGAATTCTGCAAAAAATGGTAGTTACCTACAAAGATTGGGCCGACGTGTTACCATTTGCCTTGTGGGGATGTTGGACTAACATCAGAACACCTACCGGAGAAACACCATATTCATTGGTCTACGGGATGGGAGCCATTCTACTAGTGGAAACGAAGATTAAGTCATCAACCCCAGCAATCAAGCTCAGGCGGTACTACATGTAAAAAAAAGGTCCGATATATTGAAACTGAAAAGGGTGATCCATGCAAAAGTTTGGATAGTCCGATGGATCAAAAACCGAAAAGGCGGTGCATGCAAAAGTTAGGATAGCAAGGTAAGCACCATCAACGGGAAAATCTGCAATGAGCAGTTGGTGGCAGTCGTGGATTCGGTCGAGACAAATACCATTACTGATTTGGTCCTTAGCTTCATGTCATACTTGATGTGCATTGTACTAAAACATTATTAATGAATGAATGAATGAATGAATGATTTGCTCTGTCCATTTGAATGTCCCGAGTTTGCTTGAAATTAGGTTGCATGCATTTCACTTCACAAAAAAAATGGAGAAAAAAAGAAAAAATAATAAAAATAAAAATATCCGATAGATTGAAAACCTGAAAAGGCGATCTATGCAAAAATTAGGATATAAATAAAGGTCTAATGAGTCAAAAACCCAAATGGGCAATTCAGGAAAAAATTAAGATAGTCAGATAGGCTGAAAACCAGCAAGGGCGGTCTATGCAAAAATAAGGACAAAAAAAAAAGAAAGGCAAATAAAGGTCAATCAGCAACAGTCCATCAAGTCTCAGGAAGTATTAAGAACGAGTATAGTTGAAAAACATTCATTCAGAAATGCAAATTCGATAGAGGAAAATAGTGAATATCAGAAGAAGTATCAGAATAGCCAATGTATCAGATCAAGTAGACAAATGTAATAGAGAAAAGCCCACAGACCGGCAAAATGTGCTAAAATACAAAAAGTTAAGCCCACAGATGAGTTGTCATATCAATAGAAACAAAAGGAGCATAAGACTATCCCCTTTCACCCTAATCATGCACCTAGTTCTCGTCCCCAGTGTCCTCATAATAAGCGAGTTGATCCTCCAATGTGTCCACCCGCATATGGAAGGTCTGGTTCATAAGCTTCAGATCCATGACGTGCCTTTGTAGCATGTCCACCTCTGACCTTAAACGAGTGGACTCGTGATGCTAAAAACCAAGTGTGGACTACACCAAAACCAACAACAAATACATCATTCATATGCATGCATACACTGGAAACATACACACAAGTATGCATACATGCGTCAATACTAACTCAAGTACAGGTACTTACTATCATCATCATGTTATCCTGAATCGTGAGCACCCTAAAAGCGAAAATGGCCTGACACTGGGACATCCCTTGGGCTACCAGGATCTATACAGGAAACAATTACACAAGTCAGACAAATAGATAATAGTGAGAAGCAAAAAGCAAATGAAAGTATGGATACTTACATGGGTGGTGTCAGGAGGAATAGCAGAAGGATAGATGTGGTCCCCGAGATACAGGTCAACCCAGTATGAGTGTCCAAACTCATTAAACAGCTGAATGGATGGCTCTATCGGAAACTCTAGTCGCCCGGGGATAAAGCCAGTAGGGGGGACCACTGGGGGAATCACTTAAGGAGCAGATGGAATATCCTCCATCCTCACATCAGCGGCTTGCTCTGCTATCCATGCGGAGGAACTCCCATCCCCTGACTACTGGTGGACTGGGATCCCCGACCACTGGAGCATCCATTAGATGAAGTGTGAAGGTGTTTACCCCTCCCTAATGGCTACAGATAGCAAAAGAAGGGTGTCAATAAACAGTAATTCAGTACAGATAAACAGAAAGTAGAAAAGGAAGCATACCCCCGCTTATACTGCTATGGTCGGAGGAAGGAGGTGGGTGGTGGCAAACTGGAGGTAGTCTCCCTCCACTCCATCTACCACGTAGCCCGAAAAGATCAGGATGATCCGCTGGCGATAGAAGATGCGACCAAAATAGTCCCACGGAGAGAGCAGCCGGAATCTTACGCTCTGCAAGACTAGACTCCCAATCAGAGACTCGATCTCTATGGTACTACTCCAAGCTAAAGGGGCACTCCATCACGAATCTCCTTTGTACTAGCCTCTGGGCATCCCTAACCTCTCGGGGCAACTCAGCCCCCCTTCAGGGCTCCTTGGTCAGCTGAAATCATAGAATCAGAAGTCAGAAGATCAGAAAAATAGTTTTGAAGAATCAAAATTTGGAATCCATAAAAGGAAGAGAAGTGTACCTCCTCAAACATCATCTGGGTTAAGAACAGCTGACAGTCATCCACACTCCTGTCTACCTCACCCCAACTGAAACCTAACCACAGTCTAAGCCAAAGGAAGTTAGGGAGCTCTGTGATCTCGGGAATGTGCATCACCAGCTAAGGAATAAAACCGTACTCGTATGCCCAAATCTGCAAAAGAAGCATAATAAGAAAGTCAGTGGCAAGTTAAAAAAAAACTAACATACATGAAGGATGATCCAAGGGCCCTTCACCTCTTTCTGCTTCCCCCGGGTGCACAGATTGAGGGAGTAATACAGCTGAGCCAAGCTGGTGCATCCCCAACACAAGTCCCTCACGTCACCCATTGGATCAGTGAAGGAAGGACAACTATGTTCAGGTCGTTCTGACCTATAGGAAAACCAGTGTAGTACGGGCATAAAGGAGAAAAGCCCTGGCATAACGACTCGCTTCCTCAGCAGTGAATATGGTGCCCTCAGGAAGCTCAACCTGCCTTGTCAACCAATAATCTCGGAGAGTGCTACTCTGAATCCTCCTGTCTCGAGGTGTTAGACCGATCAGCATAGAAATAATCTTAAGACGGAAGCCTCCCCTCCCAGTGTCTGGTTAAACTCAATCGTGCGCCCATCGAAACGGAGCCCGGTGATAGCCGCGAAGCAATCGGGCATAATCATATATTCTAATGCTCTATCAATGCTGTCATCAACCCGTGACTTATCCTAGGAGGATGCTCACATATGGAGCATACTATCTGTAGTCTAGTGGCATCAACAATCTCCTTCATGCCATCTAGGAGTCTCCTATACCATCTCAACTCCTCCGACAGCATCCCAGCCCCATAATTATGGGCCCGATCCTGCAAAATAATAAACAGGGGGTTTTTATGAGTTGTTTGGATTGCATATGAGTCATATAGATCGGATAAAACACATTAGAATTGCAAAAAAGAATGAAAGATTTTTTGTTCTGGCAGTTATAGCCACGCAGCTATAACCATCAAAGGTAGAGCCACGCGGCTCTGATCGAGCAGTCCTAGGTTGGCTTTAGAACATAGCCATATGGCTATAACTTAGAGCCATGCGGCTCTAACTGGAAAAGAACAAAAAGTTCAGAAAAAACCCTAAGTGCACAAAATCAACATTAAATTAACTCTAATCACTACCAAAACATCAAATGAAGTTCTTAGGGGTAAAATCTACCCTAACCATGCATCAATATCACCTAATTTCATCTGATTTTGTCTAAATTTGCAGGAATTGGATGAAATTGAAAAAAAGGAAAAATTGGAGAAAACTAACCAATCTCTGAGCTACATGTGTAGATGGCTGAAGTGTGACTGGTATGGGATCGTTTATCTTGTCCCCACAATACTCAACCGAGTTGCGAAGGCCGTACACATCGGCTGTGGACTCGATGGGTAAGAAAAATGCCCCTTCGGGTAAAACATACCTCATGTGAGGGCGGGTTGTGAAGGAGCAACCAGACAAAACATCTTTCCGAGTTTCTTCATCATCTTGGATTTCAGAAATCGATTTGAAGAAAAAGGAGGAAAAGAAAGGCAGAAGAACGAGAAGAAGAATGTTGTTTTTTCAATAATAAGGCTTCTTCCTGGAATTTATATAACTTCCCAACTTCACGCTGGAGCCGCATGGCTCTAGAGACATGGCTGTTGGTGTGTCCTAGTTCTTAAGACATTGGATTCTTGTATTTTGTATTATAAATTAAGACTCATTGTATGAATACATTATTTGTGTCACATTAATAAAGGCAATTAATCTATTTCATTTATATCTTGTGCTATAAAATGAGTAGAGTATCCATTGATTGATAATCATAAAACTATCCCAAGTCTGTTCTAATCGTGGGAACGAATAGAACCACAGACTTGTATATTCGATGACTGTATGGCAGTTCTGAACTAGCCATAGTACTTGTATATTCATTCATGAATATAGGTACATGTCATTGACATGGGATTGAATCGATCAGCACAAGAAAGCCATATGGTTGTTGCGTCATAGGTCTTTCTTGAGTAGGTCTCTTTTGTCCTCAGACTAGATTTCATTATAGTATCAATATGGAATCCAGTTCACTTTGACATATGCCTAACAGGTTTGTAAAAGGATGCTAAATATGGCTTTGATTGGGTGGATCGGTGAACATATTGATATTGATGATGAAGTGATGGAATTGCCACTTGGGTAACACCGAGATGATATCATTGGCCACTTGATGAGTGGGGCTGATAAGTGTATGGCCATACCCAAGTAATTTGGTTGCTTATTTGGTTAAATAGTCAACTTAAGATCAAGAAATATAATAAACAGCAGAAGAGGATAACGGACACTGTGAGATTACTACTGGGTCAGTGTCTTCAATAGATTGCTGCATCTCTATCTTAATTGGGGGCTATAACGTTTTACTACAACCCACTTATAGTCTGTGGGCCTTGGGCCTACTACCAACATAAAGACAGACCCATAGGATCGTGCACATAGATCAACTAAGCTGGAACTTGTAATGTACATTGGAAGGAATGCATTAATTAATTAGTTGACATTCGGTATCAAGGTAATTAATTAACATTGGGTTGATTTAATTTAATTAATAAGTTTACATAATGTAATTAATTAATTTATCAATTAATTGAATTACATAAAGTAAACAATTAATTAAATAATTATCCTAAGTAGGAAAATTAAATACATGCATTGTATTTACTTAAGTGTGATTTAATTTTATTTAGCAGTAATTAAATTTAGTCAAATGGAATTAAATTACATAGTATATAATTTTTAATTAAATTTTATTTCTGTAATTATAATCCTAGTGGGCTTGGGTTTAATTAACCTAATTAAATTAGACAAGGTGTCTATATAAGGGCACACTTAAGGAAGAAAACCCAACCCTAACCCTAAGTTTATTGCTGGAAATTTCAGCCCCGAAAACAACAGAAAATTACAGCAATTAATTCTCGATTCCTTTCGCTTCTTCGGCTAGCACGGGTTCCCGCTCGATAGTTGGTCGTGAACCCAACTTTAGAGATCACAGTTTCAAGAAACGATTCTGCAGCAATCTCTAGAAGAGACGAGTCCGATGAGTTAATCTCTCTTTATTCAATTGGTTTTTATTCTAATCAATGGTAATCGGACACGATAGGTGGATTCTAGGAAATTTTAAATGGTGTATTTTCCGCTGCGCCACGCTATTTTTCCGATGACGAATCCCAACAGTGGTATCAGAGCCTAGGTTTTGTCCATTAGATTGATTGGAATTGGTTCTTGAAAGTGTTATTGAAGAAAGAATGGGTTTCAGGAATGTGATTTTAGGGTTCTTATTCAATTGGTTTTGCTTTTTGATGAACCCTATAATTTTGGATTGGGGTTTTTTGATTATTTTTCCCCAATTGGTTTCCATCTCAAAATATTGTTTTATTGATTATTTATTTTTTTTATGGCTGTATTTTTTTTATTATTATGATTTCATTTTAATAAAAAAAAAAATGGGCAAAAGATGGAATTGCAATTTGCGATTCCATTAATTGCCACACCGCAGTTGCTGCTGCCGCGTGCTGGGTTCCGGTCCGGTTTTGGATTTTGCTGGTTTTTTTTATCCTGGGCCCAAATGCAAATTAAATTAAAATGTTTTATTTTGAATTAATTTGTATTTAAATTATTTATTATGTTGACATGCATATTTAATTTAATCGTTTTATATATTAAACGAATATGGACTTTGTGAAATTGGCCCAATGAACTGTGAAACCGGTTAAAATTGGGAGAGCTAAATTTTAAATTTGCAACAAACCAAATTCTAGTAGGAGCAAAATTGTTAATTTTGCATTAATGGAGGTTATCGCCTTTATGGGCCTTAGTCACATTTGTTAAAATTGGCAATTTCACCCTAAATAACTCGGCTTAACATTTATATTTATAATTTGGAATGCCATGATCATGCATCATATTGGTATGTATATGCACGATAGGTACTTTGTTTGAAATGTGATGTCGAGTTCTATGGGCCCTAAATTATTATCGATTGTAATTTGATTTTGGGAAATATGGCCTGCATGCCATTTCTTTTATTTTGATGTAATTTTAGAATAGATTTTATTTAAAATAAAATTATTGTAATTGCATCAAGTATAGAGGAAGTCCCAGTGGAGCAAGCCCATGGTGGGAGCCCAAGAAGGATTGCAGTCCGGCCCATGAAGAATTAGAGAGGATATCTAGTTTTTCATTAGGTTGTAATTAAAGACCCATAGGATCACATTTATTTTAAATTAAGTATGCTATTGCATTTGACATATGATATGGATGTATGGATCACCATATTATTACCCGCGTATATGCATGCTAAGCCGTATCACTTAATTTTAATCTGGAAAAGAAAAATATTGAGTCGTTTAATAGTGCTTCCCACATTCACAACCCTTCCTCCCATTGATGCTGCAATGTGCACCATGCCCTAGTTGGGTACATTGTAGTATTCGATGGACCGTCGAGGGTTAGGATACTTGGTATGGTTAACATATGAATGGTGGTTTGACTCAACATAGGTAGCATTAGCTCAGAGCGGGCCCTAAGCACAGATGGGTAAAGTGTCAATAAGCCCATCATACCAAGAGTCCTTCATGGAAGGATTGGATAGGTTATCCTACCAAATGAATCAATGGTTGGTTAGCGAGCCCTAGTTCGGCCAGTCATTGATAAGTTATGGATCATGGTCAAGTCAGCCAATTAACATCACCAATGAACAAATTAAAATCGGATTATTAATTTGAATTGGCAAAAGTCCTTTATTTCTAACTCAAGCAATGATTTCTTCCATGTAGATAATCCCATTTCACATTAGCAATTTAAAATGGCTGCAACAAACAACAACTCACTCTCACTTAGGTCACTCCTGGAGAAGGAGAAGCTTTCGGGGACTAACTTCCTAGACTAGGCTAGGAACTTATAAATAGTTCTTAGACAAGATTCCAAAGAGTATGTACTAAATGCTCTTTTACCAGCTGGCCCTCCAGCAAGTCGAGGCGTCACCAAGAAGATGGTGGAGCAGTACGACCAGCACGTGAGGGATGACCGAGATGTCTCATGCCTCATGTTGGGTACCATGGCTTCTGATCTTCAGAAGCAGTTCATGGATGAGTATGCTTATGAGATGATGGATCAGCTTAAAAAGATATTCTAAGATTAGGCTCGTCAAGAACGTTACCTGACAACTAAGGCACTTTGCACGACTACAATGGCAGCCAGGACTTCTGTTAGCACTCATGTGATAAAGTTGAAAGGGTATATTGATACACTTACCTGCCTCAGCTCGCCAATTCCGCAGGACTTGGCAGCAGACATTATTCTTGGGTCACTTCCTAAGTCTTACAACCAGTTTATCATGAACTACCATATGCAAGCATTGGATAAATCGGTTGTTAAGTTGCATGGCATGCTCAAGCTTGCTGAGCAGTCTCTTAAGAAGACTCCTGAAGTGTTGCTGGTGAACAAGGGCAATACACCCATTGCTAAGGGAAAGGATAAATCTAAGGCCAAGGCTAAGGGCAAAAAGGTGGTGGCCTAACCTAAAGCAAGGGTTGCTTCTCCTGACGATATCTGCCATGAGTGTCATGAAAAGGGGCACTAGAAGAGCTCATGTCCAAAGCTAAAGGAACAACTGAAGGGCAAAACTACTGCTTCAAGTATTTATGTTGTTGAGATTAATCTGGCCATTTCTACATCTTGGGTCTTGGACATTGGATGTGGATCTCATATTTGTTCAAATGTGCAGGATCTAAGAAATAGGAGATTACTAGGATCTAGAGAAGTAGATCTTCGAGTTAGCAATGGTGCTCAGGTTCAGGCCATGGAGTTTGGAGATTATTTCTTAGAGATGCCTAGTGGACTTGTTTTGGAACTAAGAAACTGTTATTTTGTAACTGCGATGCACAGGAATATTATTTATGTTTCTTTGTTGGATATTTTGGTTTTGTATTTAATATTGGACATGGTAGAATTTCTATCCAATGTGGCAATATTATTTATGGAACAGCTGTGAGCGAATGACGTTTTTTACGGAACGCGAGACTCCCTTTTAGAAGGGGCGCCACGATCTCGGGCGGGCCCCTCCCTCGCGCGTGGGTTTTTATAAGTGGAGAATCGATTTTGGAAAATAAATGGATTTAATTCTTAAAAGAACCAAGACCTAAGTCTCGATGAATATTGTAGGAGTTGCCACCTGGCTCAGCTCAGCCGGGAAATTTATAATGCAGCTGAACCGGACGAACGGCCGCTACACTATCCAGAGATTTGGGTTCGGACAAGTCCTTATTTCGTGTCTAATTAAAACAAATATTGGCCAATGTTCTCAAATGGTATTTCATAATTCTAAAAGTCAATTTTATTGAAATAAATAGACACACAGCGCGCATACAGGTAAAGTAAAATAGTAAATGATTAAATTATTACAACCCGATCGAATAAAAGATAAAAACTCTCGCCTCACTTTTACAAACACTTAGAATATACGATTTATATAGAAAAATACAATCGCCTAGGATACACATATTAATCTATTAAATACATCAAAAATAAAAATAAAAAGCTGCAAAATAGAGGGTTAGCACAATATATAGCATGCCACAAATAGGACTCAAGTGGGACAGAATTGGAAAAATCAGGAACTGGGAACATGCATTTAGGGGATAACCGGGTTGGCTCGGCTAGCCGGCCCGGTTAGACCTGGAAAACATTTTGAAACGTCCCTGTATTTTTGGTTTCGTGGGAAAATCATTTTGGAAACCATTTTTCCAGTTTACATGCATTTTTTTACATGTGAGGTGGGTCAGTTTTTAGGAGAATCAGGTCTCTGTCGTGGCATTGTTCTAAATACAATTCTACTGAAAATTGAATCTAGGGTCGTAGGTGCACACAACAAAATTCATTTTCATGATTTTGGGATTTTCTGAATTTTTTGGGGATTTATGGGATTTCTACCGGAGATTCTGATTCTGGAAATAATGTTACATCGTGCGACTATAACTACAGTTGTACGACTGCAAATTACAATCGTGCGACTATAGGCAATCCAAAGTCAGAATCTCGCCAAAATTTTATTTGAAATAAACTGGAAGAAAACGCCTGGAAATCAAGAACACTCGTACGACTGTAAATACAGTCGTACGACTGTTCATCAAACTCAAGAACAATCGCACGACTGTTCTTGACTTCCAGAAACAGAAATACGAAAACTTGAACAAAAATGCACAAAAACCACACCAATCACCCAGAAAGCACGAAAAAGAGAAGGGAAAAGGAGTGTCTACCTTTTGGGCGCTTATCTAACGACGAATTAACCCCTGACGTCGCTCCAATCCATACAAATTTGCACTTTTCCTCTTTGAGTTGGGGTTGATAACTTAGGTCCAAAAATCTCCACAATGCTATGGTTTCTGATGATTTTAGTTCGAGATTTTGATTTGTTTATAAGATCAGATTATTAATCTATTGATTTCTAGCATGTTTTTAATCCTAACTTTAAGATTCAGGTGCTTACAGCTACCCCTCGTGTGATCGAATTCATCACCCGAACTTAGTCTGGGATAGTTGATGTGAATTTGAGAGCATGAATCAAAGCGCCGCGAACACAGGAAAGAATCCTCTGTAGAAATAAGCCGATACCGGGTCTAGGTTACCCGAGGCGATGCTGGAGAAGAAATAAGCCGATACCGGGTCTAGCTTACCTGAGGCGAAAGGAAGGGTGAGTTGCGGTTTAGCTGATACCGGGTCTAGGTTACCCCGAGGTGAAAGAAGATGGATTGATGGATTGGCTGATATCGGGTTTAGGTTAACCGAGGAAAAAGAAGGGTGAAATAAGCTGATACCAGGTCTAGGTTACCCGAGGCGATGCTGGAGATGAAATTAGCCGATACCGGGTCTAGGTTACCTGAGGCGAACTTTGTTGGGGGTTTGAAATGGAATAGATACCAGGTTTACATTACCCGAGGCGGATCTTCTATGGAACTTGAGACGAAGCCGATCTGGACCAATACCGAATTTACGTTACTCAAGGCGGATCTGCTGGGGAACTGGCTAATAGAGCGGATCTGGGCCGATACCGATTTTACATTACTCAAGGCGGATCTGCTGAGGAACTGGATGATAAAACTGATCTGGGCCGATACCGAGTTTACATTACTCGAGGCGGATCTGCTGGGGAACTAGCTGATAGAGTCGATCTGGGCCGATACTGAGTTTACATTACTCGAGGTGGATCTGTTGGGGAACTAGCTGATGAATTCCTACACTTAAAATGACAAGTCTTCATTCCTTGATCGAGAGACTTTTGAACAAAAATTTTTGCCCTTCGATCAAGAATGAAGACTAGCTGGGGACGAATAATTGATTTTTGCGATGTATGTATGTATGACGATGTATATGTACGTGTATGCACTTTCTGTTATTGGATGTTTCCTCTTTCTATTGGGGGAAGATATGTTGTGCCCCTGGTTGATTTTGCTTTCTTTGAGGGCATTGTTCAATGATTGTCGAAGAAATGAGGTGACTACTGGGGATGTATGATACTGCTGGGGAAATGATTATAGTGTTCTTTATGGAGGTTCTGCTGTGGAATAGTGTGGAAAACTCTGTTGGAGAGTAATGTAAAGAATCCTACGGGGCATTGTTAGGGAAATTTTGCTTTTCCTGCCCCTAGGGAAATTATGAATTTGTGAGTGCTCTAATTTTTGCCTGGGTTGCACAATGTGGGTTTTCAGCCCAGCGAGCCGCTCTAACTTTTACCTGAGGCATCTTTTCGGTTTTTACCTCAGCGAGCTGCTCTAATTTTTGCCTGAGGTGCCTTTTCGGTTTTCACCTCAGCAAGCTCTCTTCCTTTTTTTTAATGAAAGACTGATTAAAATGGCACCATGACCCCTTGTTGCTCTTTTAGGAAGATGAACTGGATTTTGGAGGACAATAAAAGATTTCAAATTGCACGTATTTAGCGCATTTTCACTTGTTAAACAACGCGATGATACTGATCAGTTAAATGCAAAGTGCTTTCTCTAAACATATGTTTATGCAAGACAATTTTGCTTATGCATTTGTCATACCCAAGCAAATACATTTAAACAAACATTTCACTTTATTGATGAAAATCAAAATGAGTACATTTGAAATTATTGACTCATAAATGGTACGCATTCCACACTAAGCCTAAATCCGTCACCAGTCGTCCTTTTCAGATTTTCCGACTGATCATTTTCTCTCGTGTCTTTAATTTTTGGTTAGACCGCTCTTTTCGAGTCTTCAACCTCGCAGACCTTTTTTTTTCTTTTTTTATTTTTCATTTTTTTATTATTTTTTTTATACATGATAAAGCTTTAGCCGGTCTTGGTTGACAGGTTTTGTGAACTCATTTTCGTCCATGTCCATGATGCTGACACCACCTTTAGATAGCACCTTTTTCACAATATAAGGCCCTTCACAGTTGGGTCTGAACTTGCCTCTGACATCAACATTTGAGGGCCTTAACTGTTTTAGAATCAAGTCCCCTGCTTTCAACTGTCGTTTTGAGCACTTCACATTACAGTTGTAAGCCCTAGCCATTCTGCACTGGTACATCTGTAGATGATCTAATGCTTTCAGTCGCCTTTCATCCAGTGCAGCCAATTACTCATATCTGGTTTGAACCCATTCAGTTTCTGGTAATTGAGCTTCCAGGGCAACTCTGAGTGACTTGAGTTCTATTTCCACTGGCAACACTGCTTCCATACCGTATACCAAGGCGTAAGGAGTTTCTCCTGTTGGCATTCTAATGCTGGTTCTGTAACCCCAAAGAGCATAAGGCAGTTTGTCGGCCCAATCTCTGTAGGTGGTTACCATCTTTGATAAGATCTTCTTTATTGTCTTATTAGCTGCTTCCACTGCTCCGTTAGCCTGTGGTCTGTATGGAGAAGACTTATGATGCTCAATGCCATGCTCTGCAAGTAGCTCAGCTATTTCCCCTTGGAATTGTACTCTGTTGTCAGACACTATGTGATGGGGAATTCCATACCGGGTAAAGATGTTCTTCTGGATGAACTTGACCATTTGCTTGGCTGTCACATTAGTGAAGGATTCTGCCTCTACCCATTTGGAAAAATAATCAACTACCATGACTATGAATCTATGCCCATTAGACGCAGCTGGGTGAATTTCACCAATCATATCTATCCCCCACGCTGAAAATGGACAAGGAGATGCCAAATTCTGTAATTCAAGTGGAGGAAGATGACTGATATCTGTATAGATCTGACACTCATGACATCTCTTCACTTTCCTTATGCAATCTGCCTGCATAGTCATCCAGAAGTATCCTTGTCTCATGATCTTCCTGGCCATGGCAAGTCCATTCATATGCGGCCCACAGGATCCTGCATGCACCAGCTGCATCACTTCTTCTGCTTCTTACTCTTTCAGGCACCTTAAAAGAACTCCGTGTGTTGTTCTTTTGTATAACTTGTCCTCGAAGATTCTGAACTGACTGGCTAATTTTCTTAATGACAGTTTATCAGCAACACCGGCCTCTTCTGGGTACTTTCCTTCTTTAACATACCGATAGATGCCAAAGAACCATGGCTTTTCTTTAGCTGATAATTCCATTACTTTGTGCACTTCGAAGCAAGGATGTCTGGAAGTGGCTATAACCAGTGGTTGTACTTGTGTTTCCTCTGGATTTTCCCACATGGAAGACAGAGTCGCTAATACATCAACCATCTTGTTCTCATCCCTGGGGACATGTCTGAATTCACACTGGCCGAATAAACCTTTTCTGAACTGTAGCAACTCCAAGTAAGGCCATAAGGCTTCTTCTTTCAGCTCCTACTCACCTTGAGCTTGCCTGATCACTAGAAGTGAATCACCGACAATTAAGACATCATTTGCCCCTAGTGTTAACAGTGCTTCCATCCCAAATAGGCACGCTTCATATTCTGCCCCATTATTGGTTATAGGAAAAGCTAATTTCTTGGATAAGGGAATGATTTCACGGTCCGGCGTTGCTATGAGTACCTTGATTCCAGTACCTTTTCTCTTCACTGCCCCATCGAAGCACATAACCCATCTTTCCACTTCCACCATGGCTAGTTGTTCATCAAGAAATTCCAGATTCTTTGTATAATATGATTCTAGAGGTTGATTTGCCAGAAACTCTGCCACGGCTCACCCTTTGATGGTTTTCTTTGTGATGTACTCGATGTCAAACTCAGATAAGAGTAACAACCACCTGGATAGCTTCCCAACCAATAAAGGTACTTCATAGAGATACTTCATTGGATCCACCTTAGCCACAGCTTGTATTTTGTAGGACTGGAAATAGTGGCGTAGCTTCTTGGTTAGCCAGATCATTGCCACACATGTCTTCTCCATCAGCGTGTACTTGGTTTCATACTCCAGCAATTTCTTACTAAGGTAGTAGATAGGGTACTCTTTCCTGCCATCTTGCTCTTGTGCCAGCATTGCCCCTATAGAGGATTCTTCAACTGCCAAGTACAAAATTAGAGGTTTCCCTGGAACTGGTGGACTCAATATTGGTGGCTTTACCAGATAAGCCGTGATCTTCTCGAATGCCAGTTGACACATGTCATCCCACACAATCGGCTGATCTTTCTTTAGTAGCTTGAAGATTGGTTCACAAGTGGAAGTCAACCATGCAATGAAGCGACTGACATATTGCAAGGAACCCAGAAATGACCTGACTTTTTTTTCTGTTTTTGGAGCTGGCATATCTTGGATGGCCTTGATTTTATCTGGGTCCATTTCTATCCCCCTCTGGCTGACTACATAACCCAATAGCTTCCCTGATGTGACCCCGAATATGCACTTCTTAGGGTTAAGCCACAAGTTGTATTCTCCAATGCGTGGAAGAAACCTATCCAGGATAACAAGATGTTCCTCCCGGGTTGCTGACTTAACAAGCATATCATTGACATATACTTTGACTTCTTTATGGATCATATCGTGCAACAGAGTTATGACAGCCCTCTGGTAAGTGGCGCCAGCATTCTTTAATCCGAAAGGCATCACTCTGTAGCAGAAAGTATCCCACTCTGTGATGAACGATGTTTTCACCTTGTCGATCACATCCATCAGGATTTGGTTGTACCCCGAAAAGCCATCCATAAAGGAATACATTGCTAACTTTGCTGCACTATGAACTAGGACGTCAATATGGGGCAGTGGAAAGTTATCTTTTGGGCATGCTTTATTCAGGTCCCTGTAGTGGATGCATACTCTGACCCTTCCATCCTTTTTAGGCATAGGGACAATGTTGGCTAGCCATTCTGTGTACTCCACCACTTCGAGAAACTTGGTGTCTATCTGCTTAGCCACTTCTTCTTTTACCAGTTTAGCCTATTCTGGCCTCAGTCTTCTCAACTTCTGCTTTACCGGTCTGAACTAAGGGTCTGTTGGGATTTTATGCACTGCTATCTCTGTGTCCACACCCGACATATCTTCATACGACCAGGCAAAAGCTTTAACATGTTTTTGGAGTATTCTTATTAATTCTTTCTCTTCCTCGGATTTTAGCTCATGTGAAATGAATACCATTTTAGGGTTTTCATCTATACTTATGTTGATTTCATGCAATGCAGTGTTATGTATGCTAAATATGCTTGATGGTGATTTAAATGCATGCATAGAATTATCAAGATAAACATCACACAAGTAAGCAAAATGGGATTTCATTGCATTGAACTTATCATAGAGTACATCAATTACATTGAAAATAGAACAAATAGATACAACAAAATCATTTTCATCCTCCACAGGCGGAGGGCCTTGTTCCTCTTCAGCTTCCATGTTCATTTTCAGAGCATCATCCAGGACTGCAGCTTTTTCTGTTTCTTTTTTGGTCACCTGCATCTTAGCCTTCCCCATGACTTTGGCTATCTCAGCGATCACAGAATCTAAGTTCACTTTAGCCATCAGTTCTTCATCAAACCCTTCCTTGGATTTTCCAAACGCCTTACTTAAAGCAGCAGTCAAAGCTCCTGAA
This sequence comes from Euphorbia tirucalli, assembly GCA_039660915.1. Taxonomy (NCBI): domain Eukaryota; kingdom Viridiplantae; phylum Streptophyta; class Magnoliopsida; order Malpighiales; family Euphorbiaceae; genus Euphorbia; species Euphorbia tirucalli. The sequence goes on along the minus strand of CM077636.1, from coordinate 34,172,769 downwards.
ATCACCTTTGTAGCTTCAGCACAAGTCTTCTTTTTCATATTCTTCCTTGGCCACCTTTATGGCTTCTGCTATCACCTCAGATGGCTCTCCTTGCAAAATCTCAGATTCAGCAGCTACTTCTTCCATCGCCGCAGGGGCCACTGGTCCTTCTTGACTTTTCTCAAAATCCACGACATCAGTAAAGATCTCGAAGCCAGTATACTCGACATTATCGACCATCACGGGTTTAGCTTGGCCCTTGTAAAGGCCTTCCCCAGCCTTTAGAAATGGCTTCATTATAATCTTTCCATTCTTGCCCCTCCTCAGATTCTTCTACTCAGATGCCCCTTCTACATAGCCAAGGCCACATTACTTCGACTTCCCCAAGTCGATCTTAAATTCTGGAACCCCTTATAGATTGATTCCGAGTCCCATTCCTGGGATGAAGTTCTGCTTATATAGATACCGGGATAGCCACTCCGGCATGTAATTCTCATAAAGGACCATAGGAGCGTCTGTGGTTTCTTCCTCCTTAATGACAATAACTTGAAATCCGCCAAAGGGAACCACTCCTTCGTTCAGAGTAGCTACCATTGATTGGGCATCCACCTCAACAGTCACAATATTGCCATTCATAGAGAACTTGATCTTCTGATGCAAAGTGGAAGGGACGCCCCCTAAAGGATGGAACCATAGCCTCCCAAGCAACAAGGAAAAGGTGATTGGGATATCTATTACTATAAAAACAACCATGGACTTGACTAGTCTCACCTCTACTTCTGCTTCAAAAGTCCCTATCACCGTTCCCTTAGAGTCATCGTATGCCTGTATGACCATCGAGGACTTTTTCAACACATCTTCATTCAGCCCAAGAAATGGCTACATCTTCAATAGACAAATATTCAGTGCCGAACCATCATCCACCATAACACAAGGCATTGTTTTATCCATGACATAAGCTCTAACATAAAGAGCCTTGTTGTGGGCCTTCCCTTCAGCGGGTAGATCTTTTCAGAGAAAACGATATCAGGAGTTCCAGCATGGACTTTATCCAACAAGCAGCACATAGCCTCTGGCGAAGCTATAGGGTAGATTTCAATCTCTGATAGTTTCTTCACTAAAGCAGCCCTATGCTCCTTGGAAGTCTGAAGCAAATGCCATAAGCTAGCTTATGCGGGAGTTTTCTTTAATTGGGAAATAACTAAGTCTTCTTTTTCGACTCCCTCCGACGCCAATGAACTACCCGACCCAGTCATCGGGGCTTTGTCTTTCATCTGATCTGCCGGCTGATATACCTTACCACTTCGGGTCACATGCTGCACTTCCTGACCCTTCAGCTTTTCAATGGCGGGGAGCTTAACTGTCTCTTCTCCATCAAACTCCTCATACTCATCCTCAAAATCGAGACCATTTAAACTTATTGGCTTGATCTCCTTCTGCTCCTTCTACTTCTCGCATTCTGGTTCTACTTCGGGTTCCCCTACTGCCACAGCTTGAATTGTCGGGTTTGCTTGAAGAACTTGGGCAAAGATAAAATTAGCGGGCAGCCCAGAATGAACCATATTAACCCACTTTTCGAATGCTGGCAGCGGGTTGGTTTTGGTGATAGGATTGGCTAGCTCCTGCAGCTTCCCTTCGTCGATAAGTTTTTGGATGGCATCCCTTAGCTTGTAGCAATTATTAGTCTTATTACTGGCAACCACATGATAAGTGCAGAAATTATCCTTATCTGCTTCAGAAGGATTTTCGAAAGGTCTTAAGGATTGTAGCAACCACCATTTCTACACTTGGCAAATATCTTCACTAAAGGAAAAGCCCAAGGTGATATGCCTTGTACTCCTGGATTCTTACTCTGATTGCCCTGTTGCTGAGTCATAGTAGCAACTTCCACCTATTTTACTTCTAAGGTCTGCCCTCCTTTTCTGTCAAAACTTGAACCAGAACCACTGCCAGACCCAGCTGCTGCAGCTGACCTATAACCAGAACTGTATCCCAAGCTCTTACCACCCTTGTGTCTGGCTGCCTTCTCTTCTTCATCCCGTTCTATTTTCATTGCCATACTATAAACCTCGCTGAGCTCTTTGAAGGGATGGAATTTCATGTTGTTCTTAAAGAAGTCTTTGCTGCCATCTATCAACTTTTGTATAAGCTCGTCTTCATCTGGGCAATTCTTCATGAGAATCATTTTTTTCATCCAGCGCTGGTAGTACTCATCGAAGGGCTCGTTGAACTTCTGCTTTATCCTTTCCAAATCATACAGCTTCACCTGGATTTTAGTGTTAAAGCTGTAGTACTTGATGAAAGCCACCTACAAAATCTCCCAATCAGATTGTTCCTCCTCCGATAGTGAGTTGTAAAATCCTAGCGCTCCTCCCTCCAGTGTGGTAGGGAATAGATTAATCAACTACTGCTTTGTGGTGCCCGCCGTTAGCGTAACTCGGGCATACAGATTCACATAGGCCTCCGGCGAGCCCATTCCTTTGTAAGCGGGGATTTTTGGCACTTGGAAGCTGATGGGAAAGGTATCAATGCCCTTACAGATCATGGCATCAACGTTCACCCCTTTCCTTGATTCTGCACTAACACCGACCCCCTTCTTCAAATGAGCCACTACTTCATCCAGCTCGAAACATTTCGTCTTCATTCTCGACTCCATAGCGGCCTCTATTTCCTTGTAGCTTCTCAAGACTGGCCGAAGCGTCACCACCCTGTTGGGATGACTCAGCCTCTTTCTCTTTCCCGGCTCCACTACCACCGGTCTCGCCAGCTTCCCTTACAACTGCCCTCATTTCTTCCTTCAACATGTCACGGAAGTCTTGGGATCTGAAGAAATCCTTTAGAAGATCAGCCATGCTTGGTGTCGGGTTTGCCATGTTCACCTCTTCCCCAGACTCGGAATCACTGTCACTCTCAACTATCCTCTGTCTCTTAACTGCCCTTGAAGCCTGGGATCTGGTCCAAGATTGTTCCAGTGTATTCTGCTCAAGATCATATAGGAAGTATTAGGGTCGTGAATGAATGGAATGATGTGGCATAAAGAGTAAGGCATTAGAAATGCTTATGAATGGATGGGGTGAGATTATGAGTGAAATGACGATAAGAATGGTCTTTTTTTATTTTTGGGACATTCCAAAAACACACAATGCTTATGCAAAATGTCACGTGTGGGCCGCCACACAGACAGAGGTTCGGCGCCTTTGGAGTACCTGATGAATTTTGTGAAATGGTCACGTGTGTGCCAGCACACGGACAAAGTTTCGACACTTTGAAGGTCTATGAGGTGACATGAAATGGTCGCATAGGCTAGGCCCATAGACAGATATTTGATGCTTTTGAGCATATGATATGAAATGGCGTTATGATAGAGTCACGTGTAACATGGACACGAACAGGGGTTTGGCATTCGGGGAATGCCTTTTATGATTTGGTAATGTTATGAACCTATATGCACACTAATTAGGCACTCGGGGAGCACCTTGAATGTTAAATTAATTTCATGAAATGATCCACTATGGACCACGGTATTATATGATGTTTATGATAAATGAACATGATGTCATGAAATGCATCATGTAGAATGTCACATGAAAATCAGCCTAAGATCATTGGGGTCTCTATGAAATGATTTTGGTGGAATGGCCAAATGCAATCCGGTGCATCGGCAAAACACGGGTAACTTCGGAATACCCGATATGTTATGGAATGAAATGGTCATGATAGGTGTCCTTGAAATGTCCTCAATTTATTTTAAATGACATGTAATGAATGTTTATGACACACAAAATACAAATGGCTACACAAAAATGTGGGTTAGAATGCATGAAATACACAATGATAAACTCATATTTGTTATGTATGTCAAACAGGAAAGCAAACTAGAAGCTCTTTTAATTTTAAAGGAGTTGTTTCTATCTCTAGACCATCAGAGTTCTTGCATTTAGACGCTATGTATGCTTTGTGAAAATAAAATGTTAATCACGCAAATTAATGTCATGGCTGAAAAAGAAACGGTTAATATGAATGGCAAACGGATGAATTAATGTTTTCACACGAAAATAAAATGCAAATGGCTGTACAAAAATGTGGGTTAGTATCACACAAATGTTTGATGTATGGAAAATGTCATATGTATGATAAATATGAATTATGGTATGTTATGCACGTGTGGGTAGCAATGACGATGTGTCACGAGATGGTGAGAAACACATAGCACACAAAACGCATACTTCCAACCTTATTCCTCCACATGGTCGGTCTCAAAAATTCTAACCGAGTCCTAGGTGGGGTTCTCTTCGATCATCAACCGGGGATGATGAAGGCATGATTTTATTTTATTCCCACAATTATTTTGGTATCCTAAGGGAATCCAACTAGGGCTGCCTATATGAGTTCGGTTCGAGTCGGGTTAAAAAACAAGGTTCCCATAGCAAAATATACTCCTCACTTCTTCCCACTCAAGGGTCTGAACGAAGGGTTCGTACGAGGCTATGGGTGGTGTTTCGTATTCGTGCCCCTAAGACCAGGAGGAACAAAGGCGACACTTCAACAATCCACCGGGCTAAAATGGTATACCTAACCTAATGCAAGCATGTCTAACTAAAAATGCAAAATGAAATACCAATCAAGAATCATCCACCTTATTTTAAATAGACACTTTTCAGGGCTTGTCAAATTCTTTTAAGTTTTTTAAGAAAACTTTTTTAAGACATCCCCAGCAGAGTCACCACTGTGAGCGGACGACATTTTCGACAGAACGCGAGACTCCCTTTCGGAAGGGGCACCACGATCTCGAATAGGCCCCTCACTCGCGTGGGGTTCTTATAAATGGAGAATCGATTTTAGAAAATAAATGGAATTAATTATTAAAAGAACCGAGACCTAAGTCTCGATGAATATTGTAAGAGTCGCCACCCGGCTTAGCTCAGCCAGGAAATTTATAATGCAGCTGAACCAGACGAACGGTCGCTACACTATCCAGAGATTTGGGTCCGGACAAGTCCCTTATTTCGTATCTAATTAAAATAAATATTGGCCAATGTTCTCAAATGGTATTTCATAATTCTAAAAGTGAAGTTTATTGAAATAAATAGACATACAGCGCGCATACAGGTAAAGTAAAATAGTAAATGATTAAATTATTACAACCCGATTGAATAAAAGATAAAAACTCTCGCCTCACTTTTACAAACGCCTAGAATACACGATTTATCTAGAAAAATACAATCGCCTAGGATACACGTATTAATCTATTAAATACATCAAAAATAAAAATAAAAAGCTGCAAAACAGAAGGTTAGCACAATATATAGCATGCCATAAATAGGACTCAAGTAGGACAGAATTGGGAAAATGAGAAACTGGGAGCATGCATTTAGGGGATAACCGGGTTGGCTCGCTAGTCGGCCCGGTTAGACCTGGAAAATATTTTGAAGCGTCCCTGTATTTTTGGTTTTGTGGGAAAATCATTTTGGAAACCATCTTTCCAGTTTACATGCATTTTTTTACATGTGAGGTGGGTCGGTTTTCGGGAGAATCGGGTCTCCGTCGTGGCATTGTTCTAAATACAATTCTACTGAAAATTGAATCTAGGGTCATGGATGCACACAACAAAATTCATTTTGATGATTTTGGGATTTTCTGAATTTTTTAGGGATTTTTAGGAATTTATGGGATTTATTCCGGATATTCTGATTCTGGAAATAATGTTACAATCGTACGACTGTAAATTACAGTCGTGCGACTGTAGGCAATCCAAAGTCAAAATCTCGCCAAAATTTTACATGAAATAAATTGGAAGAAAACGCCTGGAAATCGAGAACACTCGTACGACTGTAAATGCCGTCGTACGACTGTTCATCAAACTCAAGAACAGTCGCATGACTGTTCTTAATTTCCAGAAATAGAAATACGAAAACTTGAACAAAAATGCACAAAAACCACACCAATCACCTAGAAAGCACGAAAAAGAGAAGGAAAAAGGAGTGTCTACCTTTTGGGCGCTTATCCAATGTCGAATTGACCCCTGGCGTCGCTCCAATCCATACAAATTTGCACTTTTCCTCTTTAAGTTGGGGTTGATAACTTAGGTCCAAAAATCTCCACAATGGTACGGTTTCTGATGATTTTAGTTCAAGATTTTGATTTGTTTATGAGATCAGATTATTAATCTATTGATTTCTAACAAGTTTTTAATCCTAACTTTAAGATTTTAACAAGAAAAAGAGAAGAAGAGTGATGTTTTTTTGGTTGTGTTTCCTTTCCTTTTCTTTTTCTCTTAAAATCTCTCTCTAAAAACTCTCTCTATCACCAGCCATCACAAGTCTCTTTCCTCTTTTCTTTTTATCCCATCTCCTGCTCTTTCTTGCTGCAAAGGGGTGGGCATTAATTGCTCCCCCTTTGCAGCCCCCAATTTCTATCTCTTAGGTGTAGGGTGCTGTATGTGGGCCGACATTACAGTCGTACAATGGTAATGTTTTTAATTACAGTCGCAAGACTGTAACACATTTGCACGACTGTAAATTACAATCGTGTGATACCTGCTCTCTTTTTTTTAGTAAAATTTCGGCACTTACAACAGCATTTCTTGAAAATGGTTTATATATCCTTGATCTAAAACGTGAAAGTTCAATGTATAACATAAATACTAAAAGGATTAAACAAAATGAAATTAATCCTACATACATCTGGCACTATCGACTTGGCCATATAAACGAGAAGCGTATAACTAGGCTTCACTCTAGTGGAGTGCTAGGGTCATTTGACATCCATTCTTATGACACATGCAAATCTTGTTTGAGAGGCAAGATGACAAAGGCGCCTTTTAGCAAGACTGCTGAAAGGGCCTCAGAGCTATTAGAGCTGATACATTCTGATGTATGTAACCCAATGAGCACTAGTGCTATATCCGGTTTTATGTACTTCATCACCTTCATGAATTACTTCAGTAGATATGGTTACGTGTATCTGATGAAGCATAAGTCCGAGACTCTTCAGAGGTTTAAGGAATTTAAGAACGAAGTAGAAACCAGCTTGGCAAGAAAATAAAAGCACTTCGGTCTAACTAAGGGGGTGAATATTTTAGCCAAGAGTTTGACTTGTTTTTTAGAGAGTGTGGGATTGTATCCCAACTCACTCCTCCGGTACACCCTAGTGGAATGGAGTGTCAGAAAGGAGGAATAGGACCTTGCTCGACATGGTCTGCTTGATGATAAGTCATGCTACACTCCCTGTCTCCTTTTAGGGATATGCTTTAGAGACAGCTGCTTACATTCTTAATAATACACCAAGCAAGGAAGTTGAGGGAACACCATATGAACTATGGAGGGGCCGAAAGCCCATTGTTTCTATCTTGAAGATTTAGGGTTGTGATGCACATGTTAAGAAATTGACAAGTGGCAAACTCGAGTCCAAATCTATCAAGTGCCAGTTTATGGGTTACCCTAAGGAAACTAAGGGTTATTACTTTTATGATCCGGAGGAAAACAAAGTTTTCATAGCCAGAACTGTAGTCTTCTTGGAGAAAGAATTCCTTTCCAAGAGAGGCAGTGGGAGTAATGTTGAACTTTCAGAAGTTCAAGACTCACAAACTCCTACAGCTACTGTTAAGGATGATCCAGGAACCAATCTGACTACTCAAGAAATTAAGGAACCAGAACTGGTTGCACAGGACCTTAGAAGGTCTAGTAGGACATGTCATCAGCCAAAGAGGTACGGATTTCTCGTGACTGATGATGGGGACCTTATGGTCGTTGACCAAGAGGAGCCCAAGACCTATCAAGAGGCTATTGAAAGCCCACACTCAGATTAATGGCGCAAAGCCATGGAGGCTGAGATGCAATCTATGCATGATAACCAACTATGGAACTTGGTGGATCCACCTCCGGGTGGTAAGGTGATAGGTTGCAAGTGGTGTTTCAAGTTAAAAGTTGACAACACCTTCAAGGGGCGATTGGTGGCAAAAGGATTTAGGCAAGTTCAAGGAATTGACTGTTGGGATTTTTCACCGGAAATCACTCGATAAAAGCGGAAGAACGCGATGATTTCCTCAAATCCAGTCCCAGGAGCAATTGAAGTGGAAATTGTAGAACTTAAAATTAGATAGAAAGAGTTCACATTCTTACCCAGAATATCTCTTTCTAGAGATGGATGAAGACTGCAGGAATCAAAGCAGATTTCCTCCTCGTTTTCATACACGAACGCCTAATGAATGCAACCCCGTGCTAGCGTTGGAAAAATGAAATAATGGAAGAGAGGAGGCTAGGAATTTCGGCTAGCTTATGTGTTAGGGTTAGGGGCCGAAATTTTCACCCTAGGTTTTATACCTAGGGTGGCCGAATTCCCGTAGGGGAATTCAGGCCCAGCATGACTCCATTTCATTCTGTACGGGCTTCCTTGTTTTAATTTGGGCCCAGTCTAATTTTAATTATTCTGGTTTAAATTAATTTCAAGCCCAATTTTAATATACCCATGTATTTAATATATTACTCCAAGTAATATATTATTTACATTTAAATTAAAATTAGTTTGACCAATTAATTTAATCCATCGAATTAAAATTAAATCTTCACAAAATAAAATCATATGTAAACCTATACATATGAATATTTCCACCTGGGAAATAATTTCATAATTAATCGAATTAATTATGAAGAGCCAATCGAACATATATTAATTTTATTATTAGGATCAATCCAATTGATCTTTATAATATTATTAATATATATACACCTCTCTTTCCATAGTGTATACTCCAAGTACACATGTGATTCCTTAAGTCTGCATTCAGTCGTTCTATGTGTACGATCCCGTGGGCCAATCTTTATGTTGGCAGCGGGCCTTTGGCCCGCAGACTGCAGTTGGGCTCTAGCAAGCCACTACAGCCCCCAATTAAGATGGAGATGGCAGTCTAACTGTTATCATGACCCTGTAGTTTAAACTTGTACATCCCATATCATTGATATCGGTGTCCAACACAGAGGCATGGATTGATCACCCTCTTTTGTGTCCGGACATTAACTTGATCCCGAATGTACTGAAGCTCACAAACAAGTTCCAACTTGTTTGGGTGTGGCCACACTCTTATCAGTCACATTCATCAAGAGGTCGGTGATATCTTCTCAGTGGGCTACTGAGTGACAAATCCCTTCTGCATATCCATAGTATTACCATGCTCAGTGACATACCTGAAAGTACCCATACTTGGCACCCTATTACAGGCCCTTTAGGCGTACCCCTAAGCATGTGACTTCATATGTAACACCATCATATGGTTAGGTCAAAGGATCCATACTACACGAGAATCACTTGTGATACTATACCATGTGGATTACTCGTTTAGTGGATCTATCCAGTACCATGCTCCCAGGCATGTACCCATTAACTTGGTTGACATTCCATGTCCAATGATCAGTAAGACACCGCCATACAACCAGGTTAATGACAGTCTCTTGTTCCATTCATTCCCATGACTAGAACAGACTACGGATCTATTTATGGTCATATCGTTTACCCTATCCATGGTCTTACTGCCAAGTGCATGACACTTGTCATCATGGATATAGATATGTCCATTGGATACTTCATTTAATATATTGCACAAGATAAATATAATAAATGAATTGATGCCTTTATTAATAACACAAATGAGTATAATACATAAATCCAATAAATGTATAATACAAATACAAGGACCAATGCCTCGGGACTAGGGCATATCCAACATTGACTATGATGAAACCTTTTCACCAGTTGCTATGCTCAAATCCATTAGGATACTACTAGCCATAGTGGCATGGTACGATTATGAGATATGGCATATGGATATTAAGATCACTTTCCTTAATGGAAAGCTACTCGAGGATGTGTACATGGCACAACCTGAGGGTTTTATCGATCTGAAGTATCCTAATCGGGTATGCAAGCTTCAAAAATCCATTTATGGATTGAAGCAGGTATACAGGTCTTGGAATCAGAGATTCAATGAGGCCATTATGGAATATGGCTTCACACATAATTCTGATGAGCCTGTGTGTATAAGATGGTTAGTGGGAGCGTTTCCACCTTCCTAGTGCTGTATGTTGATGACATCCTTATCATTGGAGGTGACATACCAACACTGTAAGGGGTTAAGCAGTGGTTGAGTAGGTGCTTCACAATGAAGGACTTAGGTGAAGCTGAGACGATTTTAGGGATCAGGATCTATAGAGATAGACCCAATCGGCTTCTAAGTCAGGCCATGTACATTAATAAGGTTCTGAAAAGATTCAGCATGGACAAGGCAAAGAAAGGATTCTTACCTATGCACCATGGGTTGACGCTGAGTAAGAGAGATGGTCCTAAAGCAAAGAAGGACCAGGAGAGCATGGAAAAGATCCCTTATGCATCTGCTATAGGATCTATCATGTACTCCATGTTATGTACAAGGCCTGATGTCGCGTTTGCACTAAGTCTGACTAACTAGTACCAGTCGGACCCCGAGAAGGAACACTGAAAGGCTGTCAAGGCAATACTGAAGTACCTTCATAGGACTAAGGATGCTTTCTTAGTGTATAGAGGTCAAGATGAGCTGGTAGTGTCAGGTTACACTGATGCAAGCTTTGAGACCAATGAGGACGAGAACCAGTCACAGTCTGGTTATGTTTTTCTCTTGAATGGCAGTGCCATTAGTTGGAGGTCCTCAAAGCAGGCCACCATTGCTGACTCTAAAACGGAAGGTGAGCACATAGCTGCAAGCGAAGCTGCAAAGGAAGCCATTTGGATCAAGAAATTCATAACTGAGTTGGGAGTAGCACCCACTATCTGAAACCCAATTGAATTTTCTATGACAACAACAGGGCCATCGCACAAGCTAAGGACCCCCGGTCACACAAGAGATCCAAACACATGCTCAAAAGTTTCACCTCATTCGGGAGATTGTGAACAAAGGTGACATATCATTGTGGAGGGTTGACACCAAGAATAATGTCACTGATCTATTGACCAAAGCGCTGTCACAGACACAGCACGATAAGACTCATTGTATGAATACATTATTTGTGTCACATTAATAAAGGTAATTAATCTATTTCATTTATATCTTTTGCTATCATATGAGTAGAGTATCCATTGATTGATAATCATAAAACCTATCCCAGGTCTGTTCTAATCGTGGGAACGAATTGAACCATAGACTTATATATTCGATGACTATATGGCAGTTTTGAACTAAATATAGGGACATGTCATTGACATGGGACTATATCGATCCACACAAGAAAGGCACATGGTTGTCACGTCATAGGTCTTTCTTGAGTAGGTCTCTTTTGTCCTCAGACTAGATTTCATTATAGTATCAATATGGAATCCGGTTCACTTTGACATAGACCTAGCAGCTCTGTAAAAGGATGCTAAATATGGGTACGATTGGGTGGACCGGTGAACATATTGATATTGATGATGAAGTGATGGAATTGCCACTCGGGTAACATTGAAATGATATCACTGGCCACTTGATGAATGAAACCGATAAGTGTATGGCCATACCCAAGTAAGTCGGTTGCTTATTTGATTAATCAGCCAACTCAAGATCAAGAAATATAATAAACAGCAGAAGAGGATGATAGACACCATAGCTCTTGTTTATTCATATCGATATCGTTTGGCAAAGGACACTGTGAGATTACTACTGGGTTCAGTGTCTTCAATAGACTGCTGCATCTCTATCTTAATTGGGGGCTGTAACAGTTTGCAAGAACCCACTAACAGTCTGTGGGCCTTGGGCCTACTGTCAACATAAAAACAGACCCGCAGGATCGTGCACATAGATCAACTGAGCCAGAACTTATAGAAATTATACATGTAATGTACATTGGAAGGAATGTGTTAATTAATTAGTTGACATTTGGTGTCAAGGTAATTAATCAACATTGGATTGATTTAATTTAATTAATAAGTTTACATAGTGTAATTAATTAATTTATCAATTAATTGAATTACATAAAGTAAATAATTAATTAAATAATTTTCCCATGTAAGAAAATTAAATACATGTTTTGTATTTACTTAAGTGTGATTTAATTTTATTTAGGGGTAATTAAATTTAGTCAAATGGAATTAAATTACATAGTATATACTTTTTAATTAAAGTTTATTTATGTAATTATAATCCAAGTGGGCTTCGGTTTAATTAACCTAATTAAAACCCAATTAGACAATGTGTCTATATAAGGGCACACCTAAGGAAGAAAACCCAACCCTAACTCTAAGTTTATTGCTAGAAATTTCAGCCCCATTGCAGCCCCAAAAATAGCCAAAAATTACAGAAATTAATGCTCCATTCCTTTCGCTTCTTCGGCTAGCACCGGTTCCCGCTCGATAGTTGGTCATGCACCAGACTTTGGAGATCACAGTTTCTAGAAACGATTCTGCAGTAGTCTCTAGAAGATACAAATCCAGTGAGTTAATCTCTCTTTATTCAATTGGTTTTTATTCTAATCATTGGCAATCGGACACGATAGGTAGATTCTAGGAAATTTTAAATGGTGTATTTTCCGTTGCACCATGTTATTTTTCCGATGACGAATCCCAATAGTGGCAAGTTATAGCCGCACGGCTATAACTTGCAAATTAGAGTTGCACTGCTCTAAATCTCAGGTAAGAGAATTTTCTCAATTTTCAAAATTTTCATTCACGCCGATATAATCCCGGGAAGGGTATTTCTTGCCTTTTGTAGGTATTCAGGGCAAAGCAATCGGTTTGTTTTTATTCTTGATCAAAGAGGAAAAAAATTTTTTTTCCAAAATTATCGATTAATGAATAAATACACACTCTCGACATAACTTCAAAATCATTGCTCCATGGAAAACTGACACAACTTCAGAATCATTGCTCCATGGAGAGCCGACACAACTTCAGAATCATTGCTCCATGGAGAGCTGACACAACTTCAGAATCATTGCTCCACGGACAGCTAACACAACTTTATAATCATTGCTCCACGAAGAGCCGACACAACTTCAAACCAAAGCTCCTAAAGCTGACTTCAAACCAAAGGTTCCTGACCCAACTTCAAACAAAGCTCTTAGAGCTGACTTCAAACCAAAACTCCTAGAGCCGACTTCAAAACAAAGCTCCTAGAGCCGACTTCAACCAATGATCCCGGAGCCAACATCAAACCAATGCTCCCTGAGCTGACATCAAACCAAAGCTCCTGAGCTGACTTCAAACCGAAGCTCCCTGCACTGATTTCAAACCAAAGCTCCCTGAGCGGACCTCAAATCAAAACTTCCTTAGCTGACTTCAAACCAAAGCTCCTAAAGCCGACTTCAAACCAATTTAACTCGAGCTAGACTATTGCTTCGCACAGACATCGAGGTAAATCCCTGAATCAACTCAAATCAGGCTAGACCGCTATTTCACATAGACATCGAAACAAGTCCCTGAATCAACTCAAATCAGGCTAGACCGCTGCTTTGCACAGACATCGAGGTAAGTCCCTGAACCACTTCAACTTAGGCTTGACCGCTGCTTCGTACAGACATCGAGGCAAGTCCCTGAAAATCAAATTGGGCTAGACCACTGTTTCGAATAACATCAAAACAAGTCCCTGAAATCAACTCGGGCTAGACCGCTGCTTCACATAGACATCGAGGCAAGTCCCTGAATCAACTCAAATCAAGCTAGACCACTGTTTTATACAGACATCAAAACAAGTCCTTGAACCAACTCAAATCGGGCGAGACCGTTGTTTCGCACAGACATCAAAACAAGTCCCTGAACCAACTCAAATCGGGCTAGACCGCTGTTTTGCACAGACATCGAAGCAAGTCCCTAAATCCACTCAAATCGGGCTAGACTGCTATTTCGCACAGGTATCAAAACAAGTCTCTGAAGTTAACACAACTCCATTCATGAAACAAGCACCATAGGGAACCAACTCAAATCGGGCTAGACTATTGTTTCACACAGACATTAAAATAAGTCCCTGAATGAACTCAACTCAAGCTATACCACTATTTCGCACAGCCTTCGAAATAAGTCCCTGAAATCAACTCGGGCTAAACCACTGCTTCACAAAGGACCCGAAGCAAGTCCCTGAACTAACTCAAATCGGGCTAGACTACTTTTCGCACAGACATCGAAATAAGTCCCTGAAGTCAACACAATTCCATCTGTGACACAAGCACCATGGAGAACCAACACGAGAAAGACACTAAGTATGTTTTCTTTTCTTTTCTCACCTTTCTCTCTATCGTATGACCAAACTCGAACCGAGCACAATAGCCCGACTATGAGTCGACTTTGATCCCATGAGGGGCATCCTATAAGCACGGGTTTTTCTGACCTCTGTGATGAAAATCCTATGTTACTTGTTAAGATAGACGAACATGAGTCAGATTTGAAAATGAGCAGAATGTTGCTTGGAATGTCTCAAACGCTCCGAAAACCTAATAGTCCTCGATCTGAAACCCCGAAAAAGTTCCTTCGAGTGATTAGAGAGCTTAGACGTGAGTGTAGGATTTAGTAAAAGCCTTGTTAGCTCTAGTTAGAGTTGCACGACTATAATCTTACAACCGAGCGGCTCTAACGGGCTACCAGGTTACTTCCTAAATAACCAACCTTAATCTTGGACAGTTGAGAATTCCATAATTAAAGGGATTTGTGCGTAATACTCTAGGGTTAAGGAGTAACAAGGATCAGAATACAGAAGGGAACATAAAGGAAAGAAAAAGATAAAAAAGGGAAAAAAATCAAAAAAAGAAAAAAAGGGAAAAAGAGAGAAAACTAAGAAAACTAAAAGGGACCAAAAGCAAAAGAGAGAAAGCACTTGGGAAACACTTAAGGTGAGAGTTTCCAATCACACTATCACTCATTCAGTTCATTCTCGGATGTGTTCGGATTGATTTAAGGTCCATGTTCAAAGGTTTTAGGGCATTCGCGGGATTCCAAGTGCACTCCAAAGTTCAAATCCACTTCCGATCGTCAACTACACTAGAACACAAAAAGGGTAAACTCTGAGAGGCCTTAAACTCCTATTTGATTGCTTTATGCTGTGTATTTTTTTGAGTTTTATGAAATCTAGAAACTGTCTATTTGATTATAGTGGTGTAGCTCTAACTAGAGCTGAGCGGCTATAATCCCTTAGATCAGAGTTGTGCGGTTGTACGCCTATAGCTGCACGGCTTTATTCTTCAGGGCAGAAACCCAAAATGCCCTAAATCGACCGAATACAATCAGTTTCCCATTTTGTTTGTTCTGTTATGAATTAATTCGGTCAAATCACATCCGTTATACTTAAAATTGTGGTTTCGGATTTCCGGGTGGCGACTCCATCACTAATCTCGAAATTTGGATTTCAGGGTCTCTAAGTTAATAAAATGGGATTTTCCAAAATGTAAAACTAGTTTTTCAAAAAATTCACATTCAAAGAAAAGGTTTTTTTACAAAAGGATTTCCAAACAAATCAATGATTTTCCTAGGCAAGGCCATCAAACCCGTTTTCAATTCAAACTACAAACATTCAGTTCTCTTTCCCCGGTTCACTTCACCACGTTCCGATTTTAAAGTCGTCTGCTCACACTTGTAATAGGGTGCCAAGTATGGGTACGTTTGGGTATGTCAGTAAACATGGCAGGGCTATGGATATGTAGAAGTGAATGTCACTCAGTAGTTCACTAAGAAGATATTGTTGGGATTTTTCACCGGAAATCACCCGATAAAAGCAGAAGAACGCGGTGATTTTCTCAAATCCAGTCCCAGGAGCAATTGAAGTGGAAATTGAAAAACTTTAAAATAAATAGAAAGAGATTAATTTTCTTACCAGAAAATCTCTTTCAAGAGATGGATGAAGACTACAGAAAACAAAGCAGATTTCCTCCTCGCTTTCGTACACGAACGCCTAACGAATGCAACCTATGCTAGCGTCGAAAAAACGAAACAACAGAGAGAAGGAGGCTAAAAGATTTGGCTACTAGTGTGAGCTAGGGTTAATGGCCGAAATTTTCACCCTAGGTTTTATACCTAGGGTGGCCGAATTCCCTTAGGGGAATTCAGGCCCAGCTTGGCTCCATTCCATTCTGTGCGGGCTTCCTTGTTTTAATTTGGGCCCAGTCTAATTTTAATTATTCTGGTTTAAATTAATTTCAAGCCCAATTTTAATATACCCATGTATTTAATATATTACTCCAAGTAATATATTATTTACATTTAAATTAAAATTAGTTTGACAATTAATTTAATCCATCAAATTAAAATTAAATCTTCACAAAATAAAATCATTTGTAAACCTATACATATGAATATTTCCACGTAGGAAATAATCTCATAATTAATCCAATTAATTATGAAGAGCCAATCGAACATATATTAATTTTATGATTAAGATCAATCCAATTGATCTTTATAATATAATTAATATATATACACTTCTCATTCCATCATGTATACTCCAAGTATATATGTGATTCCTTAAGTCTGCATTCAGTCGTTCTATGTGTACGATCTCGTGGGCCCACCTTTATGTTGGCAGCGGGCCTTTGGCCCGCAGACTGCAGTTGGGCTCTAGCAAGCCACTGCAGCCCCCAATTAAGATGGAGATGGCAGTCTAACTATTATCATAACCCTGTAGTTTAAACTTGTACATCCCATGTCATTGATATCGATGTCCAACACAGAGGCATGGATTGATCACCCTCTTTTGTGCCCCGACATTAACTTGATCCCGAATGTACTGAAGCTCACAAACAAGTTCCAACTTGTTTGGGTGTGGCCACACTCTTATCAGTCACATTCATCAAGAGGCCGGTGATATCTTCTCAGTGGGTTACTGAGTGAAAAATCCCTTCTGCATATCCATAGTATTACCATGCTCAGTGACATACCCGAAAGTACCCATACTTGGCACCCTATTATAGGCCCTTTAGGCGTACCCCTAAGCATGTGACTTCACATGTAACACCATCATATGGTCAGGTTAAAGGATCCATACAAGTACTACACGAGAATCACTTGTGATACTATACCATGTGGATTACTCGTTTAGTGGATCTATCCAGTACCATGCTCCCAGGCTTGTACCCATTAACTTGGTTGACATTCCATGTCCAATGACCGGTAAGACACCGCCATACAACCAGGTTAATGATAGTCTATCGTGTCGGAAATGCCCTAGTCCCGAGGCATTGGTCCTTGTATTTGTACTGTGCATTTATTGGATTTATGTATTGTACTTATTTGTGTCATTAATAAAGGCATCAATTCATTTATTATATTTATCTTGTGCAGTATAGTAAATGAAGTATCCAATGGACATATCCATATCCATGACGACTAGTGTCATGCACTTAGCAGTAAGACCATGGATAGGGTTAACGATATGACCATGAATAGATCCGTAGTCTGTTCCAGTCATGGGAATGAATGGAACAACAGACTATCATTAACCTAGTTGTATGGCGGTGTCTTACCGGTCATTGGACATGGAATGTCAACCAAGTTAATGGGTACATGCCTGGGTGCATGGTACTGGATAGATCCACTGAACGAGTAATCCACATGGTATGGTATCACAATGGATTCTCGTGTAGTACTTGTATGGATCCTTTGACCTGACCATATGATGGTGTTACATGTGATGTCGCATACTTAGGGGTACGCCTAAAGGGCCTGTAATAGGGTGCCAAGTATGGGTGCTTTCGGGTATGTCACTGAACATGGTAATACTATGGATATGCAGAAGGGATTTGTCACTCAGTAACCAACTGAGAAGATATCACCGGCCTCTTGATGAATGTGACTGATAAGAGTGTGGCCACACCCAAACAAGTTGGTACTTGTTTGTGAGCATCAGTACATTCGAGATCAAGTTAATGTCTGAACACAAAAGAGGGTGATCAATCCATGCCTCTGTGTTGGACACCGATATCAATGACATGGGATGTACAAGTCTAACTACAGGGTTATGATATCAGTTGGACTGCCATCTCCATCTTAATTGGGGGCTGCAGTGGCTTGCTAGAGCCCAACTGCAGTCTGCGGGCCAAAGGCCCGCTGCCAACATAAAGATGGGCCCACAGGATCGTACACATAGAACGATAGAATGCAGACTTAAGGAATAGCATGTATACTTGGAGTATACACATTGGAGGGAGAGGTGTGTATATATTAATTATATTATAAAGATCAATTGGATTGGTCATAATAATAAAATTAATATATTCAATTGGCTCTTCATAATTAATTGGATTAATTATGAAATTATTTCCTAGGTGGAAATATTCATATGTATGGGTTTACATATGATTTTATTTTGTGCAGAGTTAATTTTAATTTGATGGATTAAATTAAATGTCAAACCAATTTTAATTTGGATGTAAATAATATATTACTTGGAGTAATATATTAAATACATGGGTATATTAAAATTGGGCTTGAATTAATTTGAACCAAATTAATTAAAATTAGACTGGGCCTAAATTAAAACATGAAAGCCCGCGCAGAATAAAGTGGAGCCAAGATGGGCCAGAATTCCTTATGGAATTCGGCCAACCCTAGGTATAAATACCTAGGGTTAGAAGAATTCGGCCAACCTAAGCTAAACCACTCATAGCCGAATTCTCTAGCCTCTCCTCTCCTTGGTTCTTGCTTTTCCATCGCTAGCACGGGTTGCATTTGCCAAGCGTTCGTGTACGTGAGAGCGGAGGAATTCTAAATTGAGTTCTGCAGTCATCATCCGTCTCTAAAAGAGATTTTTCTGGTATGAAATTTCAATCTCTTTCTATTCAATTTTATGTTTTTCAATTTCCGCTTCAATTGCTCCTGGGACCGGATTTGAGGAAATCACCGCGTTCTTCCGCTTTTATCGGGTGATTTCCGGTGAAAAATCCCAACAGTGGTATCAGAGCAAGGTTTTTGATCCGTGGAAATTGATTAATTTGGTTGAATCCCTGTTTTGAAATTGGATGTTTTTGATTGGGATTCTTTGTATGGGTTTTATGATTTTTCCCATATGTTTTATGCAATGAAAATTAAATTTGCATATAGGTTTATGTTAGTTTAATTTTATTGTGTAATTTTGTGATTCTTGGTGAATTGCTATGGATGGTGATTGATTGGATTTTTTTTTATTTATTGATTTTATTCTGTTTATAAAAAAAAAAAAAAAATCGGCCTCCCGGCGGCGGGGCTGCCGGCGGCGGAATCGCCGCGGGCGGCCGCCGCACGCGGCGGGAGGCGCGGCAGCAGCCGCTGCCCGTGGCGCTGGGCGCCACAGGCAGCGGCCGCTGCCTGCTGCTGCGCCAGCAGCAGCAGCCACGCAAGCGGCTGCTGCCGCTGGTTCCAGCAGCAGCCGCTGCAGCGGCAGTGCCGCTGCAGGCGGCAGCCACTGCTGGGCAGTGGCTGCCGCACGGCAGCAGCGGGCAGCCGCTAGGCGGTTGCGCCGCTGCTGCTGCTAGGGCAACTCTGTTGCCCTAGCTGCAGCGGGCCGGGCCCAGGTTTTTTGGATTTTGCGGGTTTTGGGTCCGGGGCCCAGTTTTGAATTTTTAATTGGTTTTAAAATTCGTGTGTTTAAATTTATGTGATTTAAATGCGCTTGGTTTCTTGGATGAATTTTAATTTCGTTCATGTGACATTAATTTGGAAATTAATGTGGTTAATGGAAATTGGTTCGGGTAATTTTGGCACAATTACTCGGACGGCTAAATTGGACCCATGGTTTCCCAATTCCAGTGGGAGCAGTTGGACTGCCTGGGCTGGAGGCCCAAAGCCCGTTAAGGGTTAGAACCATGGTTGGCCAAAATTGGCGATTTCCGAATAATGGCTTTGACATAATTTAAATGGGCTTAAATCATGCATTTTGACATGCTTTTGAATTGTATGTATTGGATGCATATGTATGGTTGAATGAATGTATGATTGGATGCTATTGGGCCTTTTACGAGATGGGTTGTATTTTTCTTTTGGGTAAATACGGCCTGCGTGTCGTTTTTTTTAATGTAATTTTATTTTATTTAAGTTAAATATTGTAAAATTTGTAAAAGAAGAAGCCCATGGAGTGGTGAGCCCAATTGGAGGTATAAGCCCAAATGGAGGTGCAAGCCCAGAAGGAGAAGGAGGAGGCCCACCTAATATGTATTTCTAGTATAGGTTTACTAGAATTATATTAGGATGTAATATAGGCCCATAGCAGTCCATTTTATTTTATTTTATTTTATCATTTATATATTCTTTTGCATGTATGAATGTATGTTACATTTAGCTCATTCACCCGCTTTATGTATGTAAGCCGTTATAATTGAATCTAATAACCAAATGAAAATTACTAAGTCGCTTAAAAGTGCTTCCCTCATTCAAAACCGAATCGAGGTGGGAATAGGCCAGTTGTAGACCTTGCCCTCGCAGGATGCACTGGAGTATTGTCACTTTGTACTGGGTTAGAGTATGGGATACTCTAACACTTGGATGGAGGTTTTGACTTAGCGTGGGTAGTAGGATTCTCCTGGCCCTAAGCACAGATGGGTAAGTGCCAACAAGCCCATCAAACCGAGAGTCCCTAGGTTGGGATTGGACGGCGTTCCTACCTAAATAGTTAAGGTGTAGTTGTACCAAACCCTCGTTTGGCTACATCTTAATGAAATATGGATCTCGGCCCATGAGCCCAACAACTCGGTTAAATTAATAACTTGATTCATTATTAATTTTATATGGGATCAACAAAGTAAAGCCCTTTATTAACACTCTAAATGTTTTTCTGTGTAGAAACACCCAAATGGCAAACACTAATACCTTATCACTGCGATCGATTCTTGAGAAGGACAAGCTTTCCGGTCCTAACTTTTTAGACTGGTCTAGGAACTTGAGGATAGTTCTAAGACAAGAGTCAAAAGAGTATGTGCTGGAAAGGCCTGTGCCGGCTGCGCCTCAGGGACGTAATCCGACAGCTGCACAGCTAGCGGAATACGAGGCGCACGTCAAGGACAACCGGGATGTGACGTGCCTTATGTTGGCATGCATGGTCCCCGAACTGCAAAAGCAGTTTATGGACCATCAAGCCTATGCTATGATAACAACTCTCAATGAGATGTTTCAGGAGCAAGCTCGTCAGGAAAGGTACCTGACCAATAAGGCATTCCACTCTTGTAAGATGGGGGCCGGGACATCTGTGAGTGCTCACGTGCTCAAGATGAAGGGCTATTTGGATACTTTGGCCCGTCTCGGATCGCCTATCTCTCAAGAGTTGGCGGTGGACACGATCCTGGCGTCCTTACCGGATTCTTATGATCAGTTCATCCTAAACTATAACATGCAAGGGATGAACCGCACTGTCAGTGAGCTGCATGGGATGCTTAAGCTTACTGAGCAGTCGATCAAGAAGACTCCGCCGGTGCTGTTGGTTAACAAGGGGAACGCTCCTCTTGCTAAGGGTAAGGCCAAGGAAAAGGCCAAGGCCAAGGCCAAGAAGGCCAAAGCCAAGAAGGCCAAGGCCCAACCCAAAGGCCATCAGAAGGCAGGTCCTGAGGACGTCGGGTGCAGACAGGCGGGCCATTGGAAGAGATCGTGTCCCAAGCTGATGGGAGAGCAGAGAAGGGGCCAAGGTGCGTCCTCTTCAGGTATTTATGTTATAGATATTAACCTTACTGTTTCAACATCCTGGGTATTGGATACTGGATGTGGTTCTCACATTTGTTGCAATGTGCAGGGACTTAAGAACAGAAGGTTGCTGGGATCGGGTGAGGTGGACTTGCGGGTCGGGAATGGAGCAAGGGTTGCTGCCATAGAGATCGGCGAATACCACCTAGTGATGCCCAGCGGATTGGTTTTAATTTTGGAACATTGTTACTTTGTACCTGCTATGTGCAGGAATATTATTTCTGTATCAATGTTGGACATGTCTGGATTTGAATTTTCTATTATAAATGGTCGAATTTCAATATCTAGAGAGGGGTTATTTTATGGAGATGCTCTATTGAATAATGGCCTGTATGTCCTGGACTTAAATGAAACCAATCACATCTATAACATAAACACGAAAAGGGTTAAGCCAAACGAACTTAATCCAGTCTATCTATGGCATTGTCGTCTTGGCCATATAAACGAGAAGCGCATAGCTAGACTTCACAAAGCTGGAGTCCTAGGGTCATTTGACTTGGAGTCAATTGATACATGCGAATCATGTTTAAGAGGCAAGATGACAAAGGCGCCTTTTAGCAAGAGGGCTGAAAGGGCCACTGGCTTGTTGGACCTAATACATTCAGATGTATGTGGACCCATGAGCGCAGCGACCAGAGGTGGACATCTGTACTTCGTCACGTTCACGGATGATTTCAGCAGATACGGCTACGTCTATCTGATGAAACACAAATCCGAGACCCTTGATAGGTTCAAGGAATTTAGGAACGAGGTACAGAACCAGCTAGGCAGGAATATCAAAGCCCTTCGGTCGGACCGAGGCGGCGAGTATATGAGCCTAGAGTTTGACTCATACTTGAGAGAGCATGGAATAGTTCCACAGCTCACTCCTCCCGGAACACCACAATGGAATGGGGTGTCCGAACGGAGGAATAGGACCTTGTTGGACATGGTCCGCTCAATGATGAGTCAAGCAACTCTCCCAATTAGTTTCTGGGGACACGCCCTCGAGACAGCAGCTCTCATTTTAAACAATACTCCGACTAAGGCAGTGGAAAAGACCCCATATCAGATATGGACGGGCAAGGAGCCCAATGTGTCTTTCCTAAGGATTTGGGGATGCGAGGCACATGTCAAGAAATTGACTAGTGGCAAGCTGGAGCCCAAAACCGATAAATGCCTGTTTGTGGGCTACCCTAGGGAAACCAAAGGGTATTACTTCTACAACCCCGCCGAGAACAAGATGTTCGTGGCAAGGAAGGGGGTCTTTCTGGAAAAGGAGTTCCTTTCCAAGAAAGATAGTGGGAGCAACGTTGAACTCAGGGAAGTTCAAGGTCCACAAGCACCTGAAGAGGATAGCTCGGAGGCCCAGGTGGAGCTTCCACAAGTGGAGGCACCGACCCAGGCCACACAAGAACCTAGAAGGTCTGGTAGGGATCGTCGGGAACCGGAGAGGTATGGTTTCCTCGTCACCGATGATCAAACTCTTCTCATCTGGGATGAAGAAGAACCCAAAACCTACCAAGAGGCTATGGCTAGCCCACAGTCTGCGAATTGGCGTAAAGCCATGGAGGCAGAAATGCAATCTATGTACGATAACCAAGTTTGGAACTTGGTTGATCCACCTCCGGGTGCTAAGGTAATTGGTTGCAAGTGGTGCTACAAGCTAAAAGCTGATAATACCTTCAAGGGGCGTCTGGTTGCGAAAGGTTTCAGACAAGTCCATGGGATAGACTATGATGAAACTTTCTCACCAGTAGCCATGCTCAAATCCATCAGGATACTACTGGCCATAGCCGCATGGTATGACTATGAGGTATGGCAAATGGATGTCAAAACCGCTTTCCTTAATGGAAAGCTACTCGAGGATGTGTACATGACACAACCTGAGGGTTTTGTCGATCCTAAGTATCCGGGAAGGGTATGCAAACTTCAAAGGTCCATTTATGGACTGAAGCAAGCATCCCGGAGTTGGAATCTAAGATTCAATGAGGCTATAAAGGAATATGGCTTCATACAGAATCTGGATGAGCCTTGTGTGTATAAGAGGACTAGTGGGAGCATTGTCACATTTTTGGTACTGTATGTAGACGACATCCTACTCATTGGAAGTGACATACCTACACTGCAAGGGGTAAAGCAGTGGCTGAGTAAGTGCTTCGCAATGAAGGACTTAGGCGAAGCTGAGATGATCCTAGGGATCAGGATCTATAGGGATAGATCAAATCGGCTTCTGGGCCTAAGTCAGGCTTCGTACATTGACAAAGTTCTGAAAAGATTCAGCATGGACCGGGCCAAGAAAGGTTTCTTGCCAATGGGCCATGGGCTGAAACTTAGTAAGAAGAACTGTCCTAAAACAAGGGAGGACAGGGAGAACATGAAATTGGTTCCATACGCCTCGGCTATTGGATCAATCATGTACTCTATGTTGTGTACGAGACCTGATGTCGCCTTTGCACTGAGTATGACGAGCCGATACCAGCAGGATCCCGGGGAGGATCACTGGAAAGCTGTCAAGGCAATCCTCAAGTACCTTAACCGGACTAAGGATAGCTTCTTGGTGTATGGTGGTCAGGAAGTGCTATCAGTTACTGGGTATACTGATGCAAGCTTCCAGACAGACCAAGAAGAGTACCAATCGCAGTCAGGGTATGTATTCTTGCTGAATGGTGGTGCTGTAAGCTGGAGGAGCTCAAAGCAACCAACCATAGCGGACTCTACAACAGAAGCTGAGTACATCGCTGCGTGTGATGCAGCTAAGGAAGCTGTGTGGATGAAGAAGTTTATCACTGAGTTGGGAGTAGTGCCAACTATCCAGGACCCAGTCGATATCTTCTGTGACAACAATGGGGCCGTCGCACAAGCTAAGGAGCCCCGGTCACACAAGAACACAAAGCACGTGCTCAGAAAGTTTCACCTCATACGAGAAATCGCGGAGAGAGGTGACATTGCATTGCACAGAGTGGACACCGAGGATAATGTCGCAGATCCATTGACCAAGGCGCTGGCCCAGCCCAAGCATGAGGGTCATACTAGATCTATAGGGATTAGGCCCATGCCTAGTTGGAACTAGTGCAAGTGGGAGATTGTTGGAAATGCCCTAGTCCCGAGGCATTGGTCCTTGTATTTGTACTGTGCATTTATTGGATTTATGTATTGTACTTATTTGTGTCATTAATAAAGGCATCAATTCATTTATTATATTTATCTTGTGCAGTATAGTAAATGAAGTATCCAATGGACATATCCATATCCATGACGACTAGTGTCATGCACTTAGCAGTAAGACCATGGATAGGGTTAACGATATGACCATGAATAGATCCGTAGTCTGTTCCAGTCATGGGAATGAATGGAACAACAGACTATCATTAACCTGGTTGTATGGCGGTGTCTTACCGGTCATTGGACATGGAATGTCAACCAAGTTAATGGGTACATGCCTGGGTGCATGGTACTGGATAGATCCACTGAACGAGTAATCCACATGGTATGGTATCACAATGGATTCTCGTGTAGTACTTGTATGGATCCTTTGACCTGACCATATGATGGTGTTACATGTGATGTCGCATACTTAGGGGTACGCCTAAAGGGCCTGTAATAGGGTGCCAAGTATGGGTGCTTTCGGGTATGTCACTGAACATGGTAATACTATGGATATGCAGAAGGGATTTGTCACTCAGTAACCAACTGAGAAGATATCACCGGCCTCTTGATGAATGTGACTGATAAGAGTGTGGCCACACCCAAATAAGTTGGTACTTGTTTGTGAGCATCAGTACATTCGGGATCAAGTTAATGTCTGAACACAAAAGAGGGTGATCAATCCATGCCTCTGTGTTGGACACCGATATCAATGACATGGGATGTACAAGTCTAACTACAGGGTTATGATATCAGTTGGACTGCCATCTCCATCTTAATTGGGGGCTGCAGTGGCTTGCTAGAGCCCAACTGCAGTCTGCGGGCCAAAGGCCCGCTGCCAACATAAAGATGGGCCCACAGGATCGTACACATAGAATGATAGAATGCAGACTTAAGGAATAGCATGTATACTTGGAGTATACAC
Source organism: Euphorbia tirucalli (assembly GCA_039660915.1). Taxonomy (NCBI): domain Eukaryota; kingdom Viridiplantae; phylum Streptophyta; class Magnoliopsida; order Malpighiales; family Euphorbiaceae; genus Euphorbia; species Euphorbia tirucalli. Next base: position 34,147,118 of record CM077636.1, on the reverse strand, counting down.
ATTGGAGGGAGAGGTGTGTATATATTAATTATATTATAAAGATCAATTGGATTGGTCATAATAATAAAATTAATATATTCAATTGGCTCTTCATAATTAATTGGATTAATTATGAAATTATTTCCTAGGTGGAAATATTCATATGTATGGGTTTACATATGATTTTATTTTGTGCAGAGTTAATTTTAATTTGATGGATTAAATTAAATGTCAAACCAATTTTAATTTGGATGTAAATAATATATTACTTGGAGTAATATATTAAATACATGGGTATATTAAAATTGGGCTTGAATTAATTTGAACCAAATTAATTAAAATTAGACTGGGCCTAAATTAAAACATGAAAGCCCGCACAGAATAAAGTGGAGCCAAGATGGGCCAGAATTCCTTATGGAATTCGGCCAACCCTAGGTATAAATACCTAAGGTTAGAAGAATTCGGCCAACCTAAGCTAAACCACTCATAGCCGAATTCTCTAGCCTCTCCTCTCCTTGGTTCTTGCTTTTCCATCGCTAGCACGGGTTGCATTTGCCAAGCGTTCGTGTACGTGAGAGCGGAGGAATTCTAAATTGAGTTCTGCAGTCATCATCCGTCTCTAAAAGAGATTTTTCTGGTATGAAATTTCAATCTCTTTCTATTCAATTTTATGTTTTTCAATTTTCGCTTCAATTGCTCCTGGGACCGGATTTGAGGAAATCACCGCGTTCTTCCGCTTTTATCGGGTGATTTCCGGTGAAAAATCCCAACAGTTTCCATTCATTCCCATGACTGGAACAGACTACGGATCTATTTATGGTCATATCGTTTACCCTATCCATGGTCTTACTGCCAAGTGCATGACACTTGTCATCATGGATATAGACATGTCCATTGGATACTTCATTTAATATATTGCACAAGATAAATATAATAAATGAATTGATGCCTTTATTAATAACACAAATGAGTATAATACATAAATCCAATAAATGTATAATACAAATACGAGGACCAATGGCTCAGGACTAGGGCATTTCCAACAATCTCCCACTTGCACTAGTTCTAACTAGGCATGGGCCTAATCCCTATAGACCTAGTATGACCCTCGTGCTTAGGCTGAGCTAGCGCCTTGGTCAATGGATCTGCGACATTATCCTCGGTGTCCACTCTATGCAATGCAATGTCACCTCTCTCCACGATCTCTCGTATGAGGTGAAACTTTCTGAGCACATGCTTTGTGTTCTTGTGTGACCGGGGCTCCTTAGCTTGTGCGACGGCCCCATTGTTGTCACAGAAGATATCGATTGGGTCCTGGATAGTTGGCACTACTCCCAACTCAGTGATAAACTTCTTCATCCACACAGCTTCCTTAGCTGCATCACACACAGCTATGTACTCAGCTTCTGTTGTAGAGTCTGCTATGGTTGGCTACTTTGAGCTCCTCTAGCTTACAGCACCACCATTCAGCAAAAATACATACCCAGACTGTGACTGGTACTCATCCCGGTCTATCTGGAAGCTCGCATCAGTGTACCCAGTAACTGATAGCACTTCCTGACCACCATACACTAAGAAGCTATCCTTAGTCCGGTTAAGGTACTTGAGGATCGCCTTGACAGTTTTCCAGTAATCCTCCCCGGGATCCTGCTGGTATCGGCTCGTCATACTCAGTGCAAAGGCGACATTAGGTGTCGTACATAACATTGAGTACATGATTGATCCAATAGCCGAAGCATATGGAACCAATTTCATGTTCTCCCTGTCCTCCCTTGTTTTAGGACAGTTCTTCTTACTAAGTTTCAGCCCATGGCCCATTGGCAAGAAACCTTTCTTGGCCCGGTCCATGCTGAACCTTTTCAGAACTTTGTCAATGTACGAAGCCTGACTTAGGCCCAGAAGCCGATTTGATCTATCCCTGTAGATCCTGATCCCTAGGATCATCTCAGCCTCGCCTAAGTCCTTCATTGCGAAGCACTTACTCAACCACTGCTTTACCCCTTGCAGTGTAGGTATGTCGCTTCCAATGAGTAGGATGTCGTCTACATAAAGTACTAAGAATGTGACAATGCTCCCACTAGTCCTCTTATACACACAAGGCTCATCTAGATTCTGTATGAAGCCATATTCCTTTATAGCCTCATTGAATCTTAGATTCCAACTATGGGATGCTTACTTCAGTCCATAAATGGACCTTTGAAGTTTGCATACCCTACCCGGATACTTAGGATCAACAAAACCCTCAGGTTGTGTCATGTACACATCCTCGAGTAGCTTTCCATTAAGGAAAGCGGTTTTGACATCCATCTACCATACCTCATAGTCATACCATGCGGCTATGGCCAGTTGTATCCTGATGGATTTGAGCATGGCTACTGGTGAAAAAGTTTCATCATAGTCTATTCCATGGACTTGTCTGAAACCTTTTGCAACCAGACGCCCCTTGAAGGTATTACCAGCTTTTAGCTTGTAGAACCACTTGCAACCTATTACCTTAGCACCCGGAGGTGGATCAACCAAGTTCCAAACTTAGTTATCGTACATAGATTGCATTTCTGCCTCCATGGCTTTACGCCAATTTGCAGACTGTGGGCTAGCCCTCATCCCAGATGAGAAGAGTTTGATCATCGGTGACGAGGAAACCATACCTCTCCGGTTCCCGACAATCCCTACCAGACCTTCTAGGTTCTTGTGTGGCCTGGGTCGGTGCTTCCACTTATGGAAGCTCCACCTAGGCCTCCGAGTTATCCTCTTCAAGAGCTTGTGGACCTTGAACTTCCCTGAGTTCAACATTGCTCCCACTATCTTTCTTGGAAAGGAACTCCTTTTCTAGAAAGACCCCCTTCCTTGCCACGAACACCTTGTTCTCGGTGGGGTTGTAGAAGTAATACCCTTTGGTTTCCCTAGGGTAGCCCACAAACAGGCATTTATCGGTTTTGGGCTCCAGCTTGCCACTAGTCAATTTCTTGACATGTGCTTCACATCCCCAAATCCTTAGGAAAGACACATTGGGCTCCTTGCCCATCCATATCTGATATGGGGTCATTTCCACAGCCTTAGTCGGAGTATTGTTTAAGATGAGAGCTGCTGTCTCGAGGGCATATCCCCAGAAACTGATTGGGAGAGATGCTTGACTCATCATTGAGCGGACCATGTCCAACAAGGTCCTATTTCTCCGTTCGGACACCCCATTCCATTGTGGTGTTCCGGGAGGAGTGAGCTGTGGAACTATTCCATGCTCTCTCAAGTATGAGTCAAACTCTAGGCTCATATATTCACCACCTCGGTCCGACCGAAGGGTTTTGATATTCCTGCCTAGCTGGTTTTGTACCTCATTCCTAAATTCCTTGAACCTATCAAGGGTCTCGGACTTGTGCTTCATCAGATAGACATAGCCATATCTGCTGAAATCATCCGTGAACGTGACGAAGTACAGATGCCCACCTCTGGTCGTTGCGCTCATAGGTCCACATACATCTGAATGTATTAGGTCCAATAAGCCAGTGGCCCTTTCAACCTTCTTGCTAAAAGGCGCCTTTGTCATCTTGCCTCGTAAACATGATTCGCATGTATCAATTGACTCCAAGTCAAATGACCCTAGGACTCCAGCTTTGTGAAGTCTAGCAATGCGCTTCTCGTTTATATGGCCAAGACGACAATGCCATAGGTAGACAGGATTAAGTTCGTTAGGCTTAACCCTTTTAGTGTTTATGTTATAGATATGATTGGTTTCATTTAAGTCCAGGATATATAGGCCATTATTTAATAGAGCATCTCCATAAAATAATCCCTCTCTAGATATTGAAATTCGACCATTTGAAATAGTGAAAATAAATCCAGAAATATCCAACATTGATACAGAAATAATATTCCTGCACATAGCAAGTACAAAGTAAAAATGTTCTAAAATCAAAACCAATCCACTGGGCATCACAAGGTGGTATTCACCGATCTCTATGGCAGCAACCCTTGCTCCATTCCCGACCCGCAAGTCCACCTCTCCCGACCCCAGCAACCTTCTGTTCTTAAGTCCCTACACATTGCAACAAATGTGAGAACCACATCCAGTATCCAATACCCAGGATGTTGAAACAGTAAGGTTAATATCTATAACATAAATACCTGAAGAGGACGCACCTTGGCCCCTTCTTTGCTCTCCCATCAACCTGGGACACGATCTCTTCCAATGGCCCAGCTGTCTACACCCGAAACAGACATCCTCAGGACCTGCCTTCTGCTGGGCCTTGGGTTGGGCCTTGGCCTTCTTGGCTTTGGCCTTTTTATCCTTGGCCTTGGCCTTTTCCTTGGCCTTACACTTGGCAAGAGGAGGGTTCCCCTTATTAACCAGCAACACCGGCGGAGTCTTCTTGATCAACTGCTCAGTAAGCTTAAGCATCCCATGCAGCTCACTGACAGTACGGTTCATCCCTTGCATATTGTAGTTCAGGATGAACTGATCATAAGAATCCGGCAAGGACGCGAGGATAGTGTCCACCGCTAACTCTTGAGAGATAGGCGATCCGAGACGGGCCAAAGTATCCAAATAGCCCTTCATCTTGAGCATGTGTGCACTCACAGATGTCTCGGCCCCCATCTTACAAGAGTGGAATGCCTTATTGGTCAGGTACCTTGCCTGACGAGCTTACTCTTGAAACATCTCGTTAAGAGTTGTTATCATAGCATAGGCTTGGTGGTCCATAAATTGTTTTTGTAGTTCAGGGACCATGCAGGCCAACATAAGGCATGTCACATCCCGGTTGTTCTTAACATGCGCCTCGTATTCCTCCAGCTGGGCAGTCGGTGGATTACGTCCTTGAGGCGCAGCCGGCATAGGCCTTTCCAGTACATACTCTTTTGACTCTTATCTTAGAACTATCCTTAAGTTCCTAGACCAGTCTAAAAAGTTAGGACCGGAAAGCTTGTCCTTTTCAAGAATGGATCGCAGTGATAAGGTATTTGTGTTTGCCATTTGGGTGTTTCTACACAGAAAAACATTTAGAGTGTTAATAAAGGGCTTTACTTTGTTGTTCCCATATAAAATTAATAATGAATCAAGTTATTAATTTAAACCGAGTTGTTGGGCTCATGGGCCGAGATCCATATTTCATTAAGATATAGCCAAACGAGGGTTTGGTACAACTATACCTTAATTATTTATGTAGGAACGCCGTCCAATCCCAACCTAGGGACTCTCGGTTTGATGGGCTTGTTAGCACTTACCCATCTGTGCTTAGGGCCAGGAGAATCCTACTACCCACACTAAGTCAAAACCTCCATCCAAGTGTTAGAGTATCCCATACTCTAACCCAATACAAAGTGACAATACTCTAGTGCATCCTGCGAAGGCATGGTCTACAACTGGCCTATTCCCACTTTGATTTGGTTTTGAATGAGAGAAGCACTTTTAAGCGACTTAGTAATTCCATTTGGTTATTAGATTCAATTACAACGGCTTACATACATAAAGCGGGTGAATGGGCTATTGGAACATACATTCATACATGCAAATGAATATAAAACATAATTAAATAAAAGTAAAATGGATTGCTATGGGCCTATATTACATCCTAATATTATTCTAGTAAACCTATACTAGAAATAAATATCAGGTGGGCCTCCATCTTTTCCTTCTGGGCTTGCACCTCCAATTGAGCTTGCACCTCCATTTGGGCTCAGCACTCCATGGGCTTCTTCTTTTACAAATTTTATAATATATGAATAAAATAAAATTACATTAAAAAGAAAAACGACACGCAGGCCGTATTTACCCAAAAAGAAAAATACAACCCATCTTGTACAAGGCCCAATAGCATCCAATCATACAAACATTTAATCATACATATGCATCCAATACATACAATTCATAAGCATGTTACAATGCATGATTTAAGCCCATTTTAATTATGTCCAAGCCATTATTAGGAAATCGCCAATTTTGGCCCACCATGGTTCTAACCCTTAAAGGGCTTTTGGCCTCCAGCCCAGGCAGTCCAACTGCTCCCACTGGAATTGGGAAACCATGGGTCCAATTCAGCTGTCCAAGTAATTGTGCCAAAATTACCCGAACCAATTTCTATTAACCATATTAATTTCCAAAATTAATATCACATGAACGAAAATAAAATTCATCCAAGAAACCATACGCATTTAAATTATATAAATTTAAACACACGAATTTTAAAACCAATTAAAATTTCAAAACTAGGCCCCGGGCCCGAGACCCGTCAAATCCAAAATACTAGGCCCGGCCCGCTGCAGCTAGGGCAACGGAGTTGCCCTAGCAGCACCAGCGGTGCAGCCGCCTAGCGGCTGCCCGCTGCTGCGCAGCAGCGGCACTGCCGCTGCGCAGTGGCAACCCAGCGGCAGCTGCTGCTGGCGTAGCAGCAGGCAGCGGCTGCCGCCGCGCCTCCCGCCGCGTGCGGCGGCCGCCAGCAGCGATTCCGCCACCGGCAGCCCAGCACCCCGGGAGGCAGATTTTTAAAAAAAAAAAAAAAAACAGAATTAATAAAAAAAAATCATCATCCATCAACACAAAGCAATTCTCCAAGAATTCCAATAACATACAACAAAATTAAAATAACATAAACCAATATGCAAATTTAATTTTCATTGTATAAAACATATGGGAAAAATCATAAAACCCATACCATGAATCCAAATAAAAAATCTCCAATTTCAAAAATGGGATTCAAACAAAATTATCAATTTCCACGGATCAATAGCCCGCTCTGATACCACTGTTGGGATTTTTCACCGGAAATCACCCGATAAAAGCAGAAGAACGCAGTGATTTCCTCAAATCCAGTCCCAGGAGCAATTGAAGTGGAAATTGAAAAACTTTAAAATAAATAGAAAGAGATTAATTTTCTTACCAGAAAATCTCTTTCAAGAGATGGATGAAGACTGCAGAAATCAAAGCAGATTTCCTCCTCGCTTTCGTACACGAACACCTAACGAAATGCAACCCGTGCTAGCGTCGGAAAAACGAAACAATGGAGAGAAGGAGGCTAGAAGATTTCAGCTACTAGTGTGAGCTAGGGTTAGGGGCAGAAATTTTCACCCTAGATTTTATACCTAAGGTGGCCGAATTCCCTTAGGGGAATTCAGGCCCAGCTTGGCTCCATTCCATTCTGTGCGGGCTTCCTTGTTTTAATTTGGGCCCAGTCTAATTTTAATTATTCTGGTTTAAATTAATTTCAAGCCTAATTTTAATATACCCATGTATTTAATATATTACTCCAAGTAATATATTATTTACATTTAAATTAAAATTAGTTTGACAATTAATTTAATCCATCAAATTAAAATTAAATCTTCACAAAATAAAATCATATGTAAACCTATACATATGAATATTTCCACCTAGGAAATAATCTCATAATTAATCCAGTTAATTATGAAGAGCCAATCGAACATATATTAATTTTATTATTAAGATCAATCCAATTGATCTTTGTAATATAATTAATATATATACACTTCTCATTCCATCATGTATACTCCAAGTATACATGTGATTCCTTAAGTCTGCATTCAGTCGTTCTATGTGTACGATCCCATGGGCCCATCTTTATGTTGGCAGCGGGCCTTTGGCCCGCAGACTGCAGTTGGGCTCTAGCAAGCCACTGCAGCCCCCAATTAAGATGGAGATGGCAGTCTAACTGTTATCATAACCCTGTAGTTTAAACTTGTACATCCCATGTCATTGATATCGGTGTCCAACACAGAGGCATGGATTGATCACCCTCTTTTGTGCCCCGACATTAACTTGATCCCGAATGTACTGAAGCTCACAAATAAGTTCCAACTTGTTTGGGTGTGGCCACACTCTTATCAGTCACATTCATCAAGAGGCCGGTGATATCTTCTCAGTGGGTTACTGAGTGACAAATCCCTTCTGCATATCCATAGTATTACCATGCTCAGTGACATACCCGAAAGTACCCATACTTGGCACCCTATTACAGGCCCTTTAGGCGTACCCCTAAGCATGTGGCTTCACATGTAACACCATCATATGGTCAGGTTAAAGGATCCATACAATTACTACACGAGAATCACTTGTGATACTATACCATGTGGATTACTCGTTTAGTGGATCTATCCAGTACCATGCTCCCAGGCATGTACCCATTAACTTGGTTGACATTCCATGTCCAATGACCGGTAAGACACCGCCATACAACCAGGTTAATGATAGTCTATCGTTCCATTCATTCCCATGACTGGAACAGACTACGAATCTATTTATGGTCATATCGTTTACCCTATCCATGGTCTTACTGCCAAGTGCATGACACTTGTCATCATGGATATAGACATGTCCATTGGATACTTCATTTAATATATTGCACAAGATAAATATAATAAATGAATTGATGCCTTTATTAATAACACAAATGAGTATAATACATAAATCCAATAAATGTGTAATACAAATACGAGGACCAATGCCTCGGGACTAGGGCATTTCCAACAGATATCACCAGCCGCTTGATGAGTGCAACTGATAAGAATGTGGCCACACCCAAATAAGTTGGAACTTATTTGTGAGCATAGTTCATTCGAGATCAAGTAAATGTCCAGACACAAATGGGGGTGATCAATCCATGCCTCTGTGTTAGACACCGATATCAACGACATGGGATATACAAGTTTAAACTATAGGGTTTTGATTTTAGTTGGACTGCTATCTCCGTCTTAATTGGGTGCTGCAGTGGCTTGCTAGAGCCCGCCTACAGCCTGTGGACCATAGGCCCACTGCCAACATAAAGACGGGCCTATAGGATCATACACATTGAACGTCTGAGCTTGATCATAAATGATCAATGGTATATTTCGAGTATACACACTGGAAAGATAGGATTCCATTAATTATAGTATGTAGATCAATTGGATTTATCAAAATAATATGATTAATATTTGTATTGGTTTTCTTACAATTAATTCAATGAATTAAGTTATGAGATTATTTCCTGGGTGGAAATATTTCACACGTATAGGTTTATATGTGTTTAATTTTATGAAGAGTATGATTTAATTCTTCGGTTAAATTAATTGGTCAAATTAATTTAATTTAAATAAAATGTAATGTATATTATATGGTATAATATATAAACATACATGTTAAATTGAAGTTATATTTGTAATTAAATTAAACCAAAAGAATCTATGCAGACTTGGGCTTGAAGGAGAGTAAAGCCCACATAAAATTAAAATGAATTGGGCCTGAAATTCACTAGGTGAATTTCAGCCAACTAGGGTAAAATCCCTAGGAAGAATTCGGCCAACACAAGTGAGTTAGAGGTAGAAAATTTTAGCAAGGAAAATCCTCTCTTCCGTCGATCGAATTGCTAGCACAGGTTCGAGTTTGATAGCCGTTTGTGTACAAGATCGTGGAGGAGGTCGGATTCGATTTCTGCCACCATCTCTAGAGGAGATATCTCTGGTGAGAAACTCAATCTTCTCTTTTGAATTTTGTTGTTTATGATTTCCATTTCAATTGCTCCTGGGCACGGATTTGAGAAAATCAATGTGAGCTTTTGCTTTAATCAGCTGATTTTCTTTGAAAATCCCAACAAGTATGACATGCAATGTTATGGAGATGTATGTTCTTCACGTGATCTTATATAGATGTGCGTATGCATGATACGACAGTGCATGTGTGTCAAGCGAATGACATGGAAATGTGCTTATGATATATGAAATGTTGTGAAAATGTGTGCATGTGTGTGTAAGGATACGAGAATGTCATATGGTACACAAAATGATATAAGAATATTTGTATGCAACATGAAATTAGCTTTGTGAATATATGTATGGCACATGACAAGATGTGGAAGTGCATGTGTAAGTCATACAAAATGGTATACAATTGTTTGTATATCGCATGAAGATGCATCGCGCAAAGTTATGGAAATGTTTGCATATTATATGATAAAATGAAGATGTGTATGGGTCGTACAAAAGGTTGTGAAAGTGTGTGTATGTCTCATGAAAAGATGTAAGAGTAAGCGTGTACGTAGTGACATAAGAATGTGCGCATGGAACATGAAATGATACGTGAACGTGTATATGCACATGGTAGATGAAATGACAATGCACGTATGGTATGGACAAGACATAGAAGTGCATGTGTATGTCATAAAAATGATATGGGAGCACGTGTGCATCATACGAAAATGATGTGAAATTGTGTGTATGTGTTACACAAAGTGATAAGTGTGTGTATATATAAAGAGGTACGTACATCGTATGATGCTATAGGAATACGTGTATATCATGTGAATGACATGAAAGCATGTGTACACAAATGGTGTGCAAAATTGTATAGTATGTGCACGCAAGAATGAAATCATGTGTGTGGCACATGAAATGAAGTATGTGGATGGTATGATTACACACGGGAAACAAATGCATATGGCTGCACAAAAAGTTAACGTGGATGTCACAGAATGAAGCATATGGATGAGGTAAATACATGTGAAATGATATTCATGGCCACACAAAAATAATGAATTAGTGTAAATGGAGTGTATGCTGCATGACGCGTGTGGCTGCATAAGAAAATATTAGCATGAATGTATGTCTCATAATTGAGTGCTTGGATGTACAAAAAAGTTGAAATAAATGTCACGTGATGCAATGAATGATGGCTGCACAAGAAGAGGTTAGCTTGTATCTGACATAGTCAAAAAGCAAGCTTTAATGTGTTTGGGCAAGTGGCACAATAGTAATTTCTAGCAAGCTTAAAGTCCCTCTATTCATTGAAAACAAGCCAACGATCGAAAATCAATAGCTTATTGTGCTCCGTCACTTTTCGGCCAAATCCCATTGTTTAGCCCCTCAAAATTGCATTTTTCTATATTTAGGGGTTTTTAGGGAATTTTGGTTTTGGTTTTGGTTTTGGTTTTCGATTTTTAGATACTAGCTAAAGGTTTTTAATGAGTCTGGTTTTCTCCCAGTAACCATGTGGTCAAAGAAGAATGTGCATGTATGAATGACACGCGAATATGAATGCATTGAAAATTGTTAGTGTAAATTTCACATGAAATAGGCATATGAATGGTTAATACACACAGGAAAAATAATGGATATGGTTGCACGAAAAGAGTGAATTAGCATCACATAAGCGATATGCGGAGTTTATACAATATGTGCACGACAGAATGCTCATAATGATGTAGCACAGAAAATGAAGCACGTAATATGTGGCATAGGAATGCAAATTCCCGACCTTATTTCTCCACGTGGTCAAAAAGATGATATTCTAACTGAGTCCTGGGTGGGGATCTCTTTAATCATGAACGGGGGTGATAAAGGCGAAACTATAGATATATATGCATCATTTTGATATCCCAGTGGAAATTGCTACAGTTACTTATATGAGTTCGGTCCGAGTCCGAGATAACATCAAAGTTCCCATGGCAAATATATACTCCTCACTTCTCCCCACTCAAGTGTACAGGCGAAGGGGTTCTAACAAGCCTATAGGTGGTGTTCCATATCTGTGTCCCTACGACCTAACGAAACGCAGGCGGCACTTCAAAAGTTCACCAAGCTAATAATGGTACCTTAACTTAATGCTCAAATCTAGCTAATATGCAATGCATATAAAATGCCATAAAAGGTTTGTTGAAGCTATTTTAATCAGATACTTTTAGTTCTCGTCAAAATCTTTTAAGTTTTGAAAAACTATTTAAAAGACATCCCCAGCTTAGTCGCCACTGTGAGCGGATGACATTTTTTACGAACACGAGATGCGGCAAAGTGAACCGAGGAGTTTTTTATAATAAATAAGAGGTTTTTGTTGCATAATAATTATAGTTATGAAATTCATTTTGGAAAATAGTATCCACAAAAGGTTCGAGACCGAAATCTTGAAAAAAGTATAGGAGTCGCCACTCGGTTCAATTCAACCGGGAAATTTATGTTGGAAATGCCCTAGTCCCAAGGCATTGGTCCACGTGTTTGTATAATACATTTGTACATTAATGTGAACTTTACGTATTATACAATTTGTGTCAAGGAAATAAAGGCATTAATCTATTTATTATATGTCTTGTGCTATATTTTAAATAGAGTATCCAATGGACATATCCATATCCATGTTGTCAAGTGTGAGGCACTTGGCAGTAAGACTGTGGATAGGGAAAACGATATGACCATGAAGTCATCCGTAGTCTGTTCCAATCATGGGAATGAATGGAACTAAAGACTATCATTAGCCTGGTTGTATGGCGGTGTCTTACTGGTCATAGAACATGGGATGTCAATAAGGTTAATGGGTACATGCAAAAAGGGCATGGTACTGGATCGATCCACTTAACGGGAATCTATATGGTATAGTATCACAAATGATTCTCATGTAGTACTTGTATGGATCCTTAAACCAGACCATATGATGGTGCTGCATGTGAAGTGGCACACTTTGGTGTACGCCCAACGGGCCTGTAAAAGGGGGCCAAGTACGGGGTACGTTCGGGTGTGTCAGTGAGCATGGCAGTACTATGGATATGTAGAAGGGAATGTCACTCAGTGATTCACTAAGACGATATCACCGGCCTCTTGAAGAATGCTACTGATAAATGTGTGGCCGCACCCAAACAAGATTGGATCTTGTTTATGAGCCTCAGTTCATTCGGGATCAAGTAAATGTCCGGGCACAATAGAGGGTGATACTTCCATGCCTCTGTGTTGGACATCGATATCAATGACATGGGATGTACAAGTTCAAACTACAAACTACTGGGCTACGGTGATAGTTTGACTACTATCTCCGTCTTAATTGGGGGCTGCAGTGGCTTGCTAGAGCCCGCCTGCAGTCTGTGGGCATTAGCTCACTGCCAACATAAAGATGGGCCCATCGGATCGTACATATTGAACGTCTGGACTTTAATAAGTCGGATTATATGTGTACTTGGAGTATACACGTTTGAAGAGAGAGAGGCTTATTAATTATATTATATAGGTCAATTGGATTGATCAATATATTATAATTAATATTTATTTTGGCCTTCTCTTAATTAATTCAATGAATTAATTTATGAGATTATTTCCTAGGTGGAAATATTATTACATGTATAGGTTTACATGTACTTCATTTCATGTATGTCTAATTTAATCCATCGATTAAATTAATAGATCAAATGAATTATAATTTAAATGTATATAATGTATTATATAGCATAATATATATACATACATGTTAAATTGGAATTGCATTTGAAATTAATTAAATCAAAGGAAGTCAAAATGGGCTTAAGACATAAAATGAAATTGCCCACATAAAGTGGGATGAGATGGCCGAAATTTATGGCTAAGGTAATGAGTCATGCTTTTTGTGTTAAGAGTGATGAGTCATTCTTGAAACAAAAGATGATGATTAAAAAGGGTGAGTCATGGTATGTCATTTCGGTTGCAAAGTTGGACTTTGCTTCCTTAAGTAAATATCTTCTCCTTTCTTTTATGGAAAAGGTGATAAGCTTAGGTACACCCATCCTTGGCTGAATTTGGCATATGGGAATGAAGGGGTGAGTCATCTTTGGACAAAAGATGATGATGGGTTGGTGATGACTCATGGTGTGAGTCATTAGGTTGAAAATGGGGTAGCAAAGTTGGACTTTGCTTTCTCTTTTCACCATCATCTTTATTCTTCTTTTAAGGATTTAAGAAGAATGATTTTTACTCATCCCTTGAGGAATGCTTGGCCACCCATATTTATTCATTTGGGATTAAAAAGTTTGACTACTTTTTGGAATTAATTTCTTTTGGTAAGAAATTGGAGCCCAACTTGATGATAAATTTTTTGCTTTTGGAAAGTGAAAAATTGTAGCCATCTCTCTCTCCCTCTGTTCTTGGTTAATCCGAGCCGCTAGCACGGGTTGGGTCCGAGAGCCGTTCGTGTACGTGACGTTGGAGGGAGTCTGCTTTGATTCCTGTAGTCCGCATCCGTCTCTTTAAGAGATTTGCCGGGTAAGTTTCCGAACTTCTCTTTATGGTTTTAGTTTTTGATTTCCACATCTTAAGCTCCTGGGACCGGATTCGAGGAAATCGACGCATATTTCTGCTTTTATCGGTTGGTTTCCCGTGACGAATCCCAACAATTTAGGTATAGCTGAAACCAAGTGAGGGCCACTATATCTTCCAGAGATCTTGGTTTGGACGAGTCAGTTACTTGTTATCTAATTAAAATAAAAGCTTCAACAATCTAATTGTAGCATTTTATGAAACTAAATAGATTTTATTTAGAGCATACGGCGTTTATGCAAGATACTGAAAGCAATAAATAAATTAACTGAGGTTTTCGGTTTGATTTGTGTTTGGGTTGTTTTTGTTTCTGATTTTATGTGTTTGGGGTGTGGTTTTGTTGGTTTGATGTTTGATTTCTTTCCTTCTTCTCCACTCTCTTTTGAGAGCTTCCTTCAATCCAAAAACTCTTTTATGGTCTGAAAATGGTCTCCTCCCCCCTTCCCCTCGTTCAATCCATCCTTTTTATACCCATTAAAATCCAAAATTTTTATCCAAGAGAAAGTCATGGACTGTCGAATCAGAGCCATGCGGCTCTTGTCTGAATAGTCATATGGCTGTAGTGACAGCCACACGGCTGTTCCAACAGCAGCTGCATGGCTGTTGTTACAACAACTGCACAGTTCTTATCGTAACACCCGCACAGATTTTGATTCAGAGTTTATGGTTTCGGTCGGTTTCGGGTTTGGTTCTGAGCTTGTTTGAATCCGATTTTCATTCCTTGGATCGAGTATCTATAGAAATCTTCTGGAACGGGTAACTGAGTGATTTTCATTATCGAGGCCGGAAAAATTCACGTTCACAGAACCACTGTTGTAGTTTCTTCAGTCTGTTGAACCATTGTTTTAGTTTGTTCAGTCTACTGAACCATTTTCTTCAGTCTGCTGGAGGTATTGGAAAACTTTACTTTTTAGCTCTTTATTCTTCCAAATTGTCTTGAGTCCTTCTATAATTAATTTCTTCATCTTATGAGATGATTAACTTAGAAATTAATTATCAAAGAGTTATATTATTCTCAAATTAATCATCAATTATAATTTATCTTTAGTCAATAATTTCTTAGTTGTTATTATCAAACCTTGACTCAACATGTAGTGAAGTATATTTCACAAAGAATTGTTATTCATTACTTTAAGAAATATCTATTCCATGAATATTTATTCTATTGTCAAATATAAACCAAACACTGAAATAATTATTTCACATTGAATAATAATTATATTCATTCTCTATTCAATGAACCAAATATGACCATTCTGCTATATTTCTATTATCCAGTGGCAGTGGCTGAATTTTAACTTGTGCTTGAACAAGAAATGAAGGATAATTAATTGTAAGAGGATTAGTCCACGTAATATGAATTATTATATTCTATAAGCAACTAATTAAAAGTGCTACAACTCATGGGACCAAATGCTCTTCTTTCTTGCAACCCATAATATTGCACCATCATTAGTATTTGCAATTTCCATAGCCTGGATAATAGAAACAAAATGCGAAAAGAAAATGTTAATAAGAATGTGCATGCTACATAACATGAAAATACAAAAAATAAAAATAAAAATAAAAAATTCTACCCATTTTGTAACTCATGACATATTAATTTGATTCTTTAAACTACAAATATCTTAATTTCATTTAATTCTACAAATACTAAATGTTTTTAATTTCTATAATTCAGGTACCACAGGATAAAATTAATAGGTCAGGTATTATATGAAAAGAATGTTAATAAGTTAGGCTAAAAAAAAAAAATTTTTTTTCAGGTTCGTTGTGCAAAAAAATGTAAGCCAATTAATGTCCTATTCATGGAGATTAAACAGTATTTCAAAATAAATAGTGTATATATATAGTATTAAAACTAATAATTACTTGGATCAATGGTGGTGATGGCTCCAGTTTGGCGAAAATCACAATCATAGTAATTTCTTCCATTAGCTTGATAGTAAGCATTCATGGCGAAAGCTGCATGTGCCCTAACAGTATTAGGGAGGAAGCAATCACCACCATCTTGAATTGGTTCACAATCCAGCCCTAACCCACAAACATAGTCAATATTTCTCTGCAATTCCTCCACATCTGCTCCTCTTTTTGGAAGGCACCATTGTTTCTCTTTAGCATTTGTTGGCACAGCTGGACTCACTGGGGTTGGATTTGTTGGGATGGATGAACTAGCCTGCACCCAATTAAGGAAATATGTTCAGCCAAAAAAAACTAAGTAGCTATATAACATAGTTCAAATATGGGTTAGGTCCAATTCTGCCCCTAACATATTTGGGCATCTGAACTTATATCATACATTTTTAGGGTCCACATCCATCTTCTTGTTTTCAAGAATTCATTCTATTGAAAAATCTGTTTCTAATTACCGATAGAAGTCTTAAGGACAAAAAAAGCAACGTTATTAAAACTAAACTACACCGGTTGGTTTAAACAAGAACCGACTATTGATTCAGTTGGTTTGATATAAAGTACCAATTTTGGAGAAAATCAATATTGACCAATTCAATTGGTAGTTGAATAGGTGAACTGTACCGGTTGAACCGCCAGTTGAATGGTATTTTTAATAAAATTGATTAAATAATATGTTTTTACAAAAATAAAAATAAGATTGAAACTGATCAAACCGTGAACTAAGCCGATTTGTTATCCGGTTTGATTTAAATAACATTGCAAAACAGATTATCCTAAAAAATTTGATAAAATGCATGTTGAGCCCACTAAATTTTTATGGATTTTGCAATTAGCCTCCACATCAATTTTTTCAATAGATTGATTACATTATCAATCTGTTTTGATAGTATTAGCCTGAACTTGACACAAATTATCTCATGCAAGTTACAATATAAGTTAACTAGCACGTGATACAATTCTTGTAAAAAAAAAATACATCCAATTTTGTTTCATATATTTGAAAAAAATTACGTCACAATTAACATATACTACAACTAGCACAAGACAAATATATCAAGTTTGGGGCTAATACTATCAAATAAATAAAAAATAAAATAAAAAAACATGTATTACGTGTTGGAAAAAAGTAGCTTAGGATGTGTTTTGCAAAAAAAAAAAAAAAATCATGGCACATGCCCGAACATATATACGAGGGTATGGGTATTTGGAACCATTGCCCTTAAACTATGAATGGTTAGTCTATAATTTCACTATGATCATTGAGAATATTAATTAAGAAGACCAACTCCAACTGCGACTGTAACAAATAACAAACATGTTAGGTGGTGAATTTTGTGAGCGGCGGATACCGTTGGCCGGAGGATTCCAATATCATAAACCGGAGTCATGTCAGGTTGAAACAATCCGAAATTCCTCTCACAGGTTGGTCCAGGCTTTAGATCTTCATTAAACAGAGCAAAAATGTAAGTTTCAAATGTACGATTTGGCATAAGAGGTGTGCCTGCACCAGATGTTACATGTTTGATAAGATTTCCATTGTATTCTGCTGCACTTTCTGCATCAACGCCGAATTGTGATGAAGAATCTCCATTGGACGGCCACCCAGTTTCGGCTATTACTATATCAACATCACTAACGCCAACAAATTTCATTGCTGAATACACCGCGTCAAGTTGAGCATCTAACATGTTTTTGTAAACAAGTTTCGTCCCGGAATCCACCACTCCAACATTAGGCCTAAAGAGGGCATAAGCAAGAGTATCCGCGGAGGAACAACCAAAAAACGGATACGGGTTTATCATGAAAGGCGAACCGGTGTCTCTAAGGAACATAAGCAATGGCTTAAGCACATGAACATCATATCCTTGGCGGAATTTTCCTGACGAAGGCGGACTCGAAGACGAAAGAATGCCTAAAGAGTGAGGGGTAGAGACTTTGATTTGATGGTGTAATGCAGCTTCAACAAGGGCTTTGTGAAGAGTTTGCATAGCTGGAACAAGGGTTGCTATTAGCAATTTGTTTGTTGTTGATAAGACTTCGTTTCCTACTAGAATCCGGATGATTTTAGTTGCAGGAAGATAAGGTTGGAGATTGGATTTGAGCCATTGTTGAGCTGAATTTAGGTTGGTAAGTTTAGGGATTTGATCATTTGGGATAGTGATTGTAATTGCAATGTCGGAGTGTGCAAAGGCTTTTAGTATATCTGGATTCGTATCGAATAGCCTAACACGGTCGATAATGGTGGATTCTACTAGAAATTTTGCTACTTGTGCTGGCGGAGGAAGGTCGTTGGCCACCGTGCCATAGTTTACTCCGACAGCACCTTCAACTTCTAAGAAAATATCATATATACATATATATAAACCGATTAATAAATTTAAAAAAAAAAAAATACATGAAGAGAAGTAGGAGTTGGTACCTTGAATAAGAGTTGAGTGAAGAAACAAAATTGCAGTGAGCAATGAAGAAGAGAAACCAGATATCTCCATAAGCATTGAATTAAGAAGGATATGAAAAATGGAGGAATAATGGGTGGTAGAAGGCTTGAAGTCATGTTTGAACATTAAGTGTGTTTTGGTGGAGGAGATGCCTTTCTTTGTTACTGGGCAAATGATTTGTTCTATTTACTTACTTTAATCAATTGTAACATTGATTCTTAGGAAAATATATATATATATATATATATAGCCTTTGAATCTGTTGTGATTCTTTAATTTGGGGGCCTTTAGTCCCTGAAACTTTTCATTTTAAGTGAAAAAGAAAAAAAAAGAAAAAAGTATAGAGGATAAGGACTGTGGAAGGAAATGGTTTCAGTTGAAGAAAGGAATAGAATGGAATAAAGAAAAATACAAAACGCAATTTATATTCCCTCAATTTTTGAGGATTTCACGGTTCCTCTTCTGAATAATTTTTTCAACATATATATAATATTTTTGTTTTCATAATATTAGAGAATAAAAACTTTTTTTCCTCATGTGTTATTAACAGTTTACCCTTTTGCCCTCTATGATATAGCCATTACTCATTTACCCATATGGTATGTAAAAATATGTCAAAATGACAGAAAATAAGTATATTCTGCCATGTTCTGTAAAGAAATTTCATTAACAAGCTAATGAAATATGACGGAATATGCATATTTTGAGCCATTTTGGAGCGTTTTTGTATATTACAAGGGACAAATGGGTAACGGTTATACCACAAGGGACAAAAGGACAAACTATTAATAGCATAGAGGCAAAAAAGATAATTAGTCCATTATATTAACCCCCAAATTTGACACATTTCTCTTATGTGGGTTGTAGTTACTGTTAACTGCTACATGATACAATGTCAACGGATGCATATATCTAAAGAAAGACGTATGGTATACATCCTAGCTATCGTATGATTGCATATGAAGTATGATTTAGATCCCTTCGCTAAATTCTAAAACTACTTTTCACAAAAAAAAAATAATAAAAAAATAAAAAAGAAAGACGTATGGTATACATCCTAGCTATCGTATGATTGCATATGAAGTATGATTTAGATCCCTTCGCTAAATTCTAAAACTACTTTTCACAAAAAAAAAATAATAAAAAAATAAAAAAAATTGTATTGCATGCTAGTTACCAGATACCATAATCCATCCGAGACAAAAAAAAAAATATTAAATTTGAGGCATATAATATCAAAATAGAAAAATTATATACTTAATGTGTTAAAAAAATTTATCAGAAGCGTAATGCATTAAAAAAATAAAAATAAAAATAAAATAAAAAATCCATCCATATATATGCCTAAGCTTGCAACCAGCACTAAGGAAGCAGGAACCACTCGCAAGCCCCCACTAACATAACAATGAAAAAACTATATCATTCTCATTAATTGATTAATGCTCCCCAAATAACATTATGAAGAAAATCCCGAAATGTATATTGTAATATATTGCTTATAGGTCTGTGAAACGTTCTAGCAAATATTTTGCTTATTTCTTCCGCAGGTAGATGGACTTTATGCTACTCTTGTATTTCTTATATTCCTTTTTTTTTTCTTTTTAGGTCATAGATTTCTTTCGCATGTAAAAATTGTAAAATATTATTTATTTTGTTAAATATTAATATTAATTTTATGCTTAATTAATCTAATTATAATTCTAATTTAAAAATTGAAACATGTTATACGTATTTAGTTTTAAATATTGAAAGATTATGAATTCTTTTAATTAATTTGATATATTTATTGTATAAATTTAATTTTTGATTAATATTTTAAGAAAATAAAAAATAGAAAAAAAAAAAAAAAAAAAAAAAACCCATGTGGATCTTCTTTTCCGAGGAGATTCCCGCCTTGTGGGGATGGAGAAAATTTTGTCTCCGATTGATGCACGGGAACAGGATCGAAATTCCCCAAAATTCACCTGGACGAGAATCATTTCCATATTTTATGTATTCTCCGCAAGTAAAGTATCGTGATCTCTTGTAATTATTTACTACTATACCAGCTGCAATCTCATTTGTAATTTCTAATAAATCACAAAAACTATAAATACTGGTTTATATTATGAAACAGATTTTATAGTTTTTGGCATATACTTTTTGGGTAAGTAAACCCAATTAATCTGTTTGAAGTTGGCTACACATCATTTATGTAATTTCTCTTCCAATTAAAATCTATTGTATATATTAGGATATTCAAAACTCAAGATCACTATCAATCTTAATTGGTACATGTGTAGCATATACTTATTTATAGCAAAATTCTTTAGAAAAAAACAAAAAAAATAAAAAAACAAAAATAAAAAAGCAAAACAAAATTAATATCCACAATCATAAGCAATTGATGATGAAAAACCCTCCAAGTTAAATTCTGAAAATCTTCTATCATGTTATTCTTTTACCACATTTATTTGATCCTTGCTTAGCATTTGCATATATCCAAAATAACAATTTTAACTTGAAAATGCTATTTATTAATTAAAATACAAATAAGGAATCTAATATTTTTGAGTTTGTTTTGTTGTTTGATACCAAACAAGAAAAAAGGTGGTTAGTCAAATCTGCTGAAAGATTTGTAGGAAGGAAAAATTGCTATTTCCATCAACAGATACAAGATTTTTTTTTATGAAAAAATAGTTCCTTTTATTATTATTATATTAGTTATTTTATACCCCAACAGCAAAATTTAATCATGCTTTCATCAAATATTAATTATGAAGATGTAAACGGCAAACAACAAATGACAAACAACAACAAAAAGTAATAACATAACCAAACATGCTTCCGTTGGTTGTTTTTGATAATATTGTTTTCAAATCTTACATAAAATGCATGTTTAGTTCTACTGTTGATACTTGATATTTACTGTTATTTTTTGTTGTTTATTTTTTTGCTAATAATGGTTGATGCTTGATATTTGTTGATTGACAATTATTGTTTGGTAAAAATATGATAAGTTTTTGTCATTAGAATATAAAATAACTAATGTGAAAAAAAAAAAAAAATAAAAGTGTTTCACGGGAAATAGGTTTTATTTACTGTTATGAAATAACAGTATTTCTTTCTTGAACAACAATGAGCAAGTTATTAGTAAAACCAAACTAAACCCAATATTTTTGTTGTTTGATATTTAAAAAAAAAAAAACTCTTTAAACACAGGTATCTAAACACCAGATATTCATTAACTAAAATTCCTATAATATTTTGTAAAACAAACATGATATAAGCAATCACAATAGATACATACCAGTAAGCATGGGGGAGATGAAATTGGATGAATTTGAGAAGAAAGAATCTTCAATTCTAACACTGCTTACCCAAATGAGCATCTCAATTGAAGAGCAGCAGCCGATTAATTATTAGTAATTAATTTAGCTATTTCCAAAACTGTAAATTAATTGGAATACTCATTTGAGCAAGAAATATTAAAATCAATTCACAATTCCAATCTCTCTCTCTCGTTCTCTCTCTCTCTCTCTACAACTAACTTCCACCTTAATTTATTGTCATTAACGGGAAGCCATCGCCACCTCCATTTATATTACCATTATACCTCTGCACCTTCTTTTTATTTACATCTTTATCCTTGTCATTATAAATTATTTATGTAAATGCTTTCTTTTTTTCATTTATTATAGGGTAAATTAAAAAAAAAAACCCTCGTGGTTTCACTTTTTTACAAATAAAGGACTATAGTTTTTTTTTTTTTTTTGGTTAAAAAAGAAGGATTGTGTTTTAAAATGTGAACAAAAAAAGAATAACTAAAATTAAATCATAATATTATATAGGGTATTCTTGTTCATTTTGAACTCAAAATTTTCAATTTAGTTAATAAAAATACAATACACATTAATGATAAATTTTGAAAATTTTTGAAAAGTCCAATTATTTTTCTAAATTAAATAATGATAATAAATTTAAAAAAATCATAACAAATTGAAAAATTTTTGAAAAATTATTCAAATCTTTATTTAAAATTCTTAAATAATATACATAAATTATTGTATGTTAAATAACCAAAAATATTATCCGTTATACTATTATTTTTAACTGAAAAATATCAGTTGTCCTTTTTTGTTAACATTTTAAAACACAATCCTTTTTTTTTAACCAAATTACAAAAAAAAAATTCTTTTTTACAAAAAAAAAAAAAAAAGTAAAACCAGAAGGTTTTTATATATATATATATAATTTTCCCTTTATTATATACATACACATGCCCATTTTAACATGTTAATTGCCACTTCCACCTTTATT
This sequence comes from Euphorbia tirucalli, assembly GCA_039660915.1. Lineage (NCBI taxonomy): Eukaryota > Viridiplantae > Streptophyta > Magnoliopsida > Malpighiales > Euphorbiaceae > Euphorbia > Euphorbia tirucalli. The sequence goes on along the minus strand of CM077636.1, from coordinate 34,124,460 downwards.
GGAATATCAAATATATGTATCAAGTATACAATCCGTACTATCTCAATTAATTATTTAATTGGTTTATATCTACCAACTAATTTGAGAGAAAAGAAATCTATGATCCATATATGTTGTTGTAGAAAAAATAACAAATATGTTTCTCTGCGAACAATATCTCGTCCATCGTGTGCAAATAAAATGAAAGCTAATTAAGATCAATAATCCTAAGAAGTTAATAACTATATATACAACCTTTTTATTTCTAATCCAAGTCTTGTAGAATTCTCTTAGAAAAATATTTATAAGTACTAGCACAACTGTAATTGGTTGGAGTAGAAAGGAATTTATTTCTCTTAAATAAAGTCTCATATTGGAATCTTTTTAATTGAAAAAAAAAAAAAAAAAGTCTGCTGCAAATTTCACCTTTTTAAAGAGTCCATCTGGTAGTTCAGAAAAAAGAAAGAAAGGAAGACTATTTAGTTTATATATTTCATATATATAAATATATATGAAATTGAATTACGTAAAAAACATTCATTATATGAAACCAAAAAGTATATAATTAATTGCAAAGATAATTCTTTGAATAATACTTATTAAGAAACAGTTGTCATGTTTATTGTTCCTCTCCTATAAATTCTAATAAATTGACACATATCTACCAATAATTAAAATTGTTAATTAAAAACAAGCACAGAAAACAATGAAAATGGTATTTGACCATTTTCAAGTCCATTTTGAAATATTTGAGGAGGTTGAGTTGAGGAAAAAAGACAGATATATATGGTGACCTCAAATCAAATTGAAAGGGGAAATTGGGAATAAAAATGAAAAAGTGATGTTGGATGGATAAAAATGAAGTTGGTCGAGACAAAAAAGAAAGAATTGTAGTTGGCATCAAAGAATGGCAGTTCAAAAATGTTTTTTCTTATTTGGCTCAACAACCTTTGAACACAACTAATCAATTATAAATTAGATGCTGTAACATAATAATATTTGAATGAATCAGCAACATCTTTGGACAATACTCAAAGTCCAATCAGAGTGTGTTTCATATGTTTTCTTTTGTTATTTGTATTCAAATTACCAAAAAAAAAAAAAAAAAAAGCTACATAGAAACTTTGCTTTCTGTATACATTATTTTTGAATAATCAAACCCTTGAATTGCAGCTAAATGAAAAACCGAAAGATTGAAGAGAAGAGAAAAGGTTAAATGCAGTGACCATGACTCAAGTTTTGTATGTTGGTGGCCGCTAAAATTAAATTTCTATTAGACCCAATTGTCAATTAAGTTGCTATGGCCATATGGGAGGAAAAAGCCAACCGAAAAGTTAATGTTGCCAGTCAATCTAAAGCCCTATTTGTGAGTATATCGCCACATCACATTTCTCCGCCATGTGTCAATATCAAAATTAAAAGTAAAAAACATTAAAATTTCTGAAAAAGTTGAAGTACTAAATTGTTTTGATAAATATATAAAAATTATAGTCGATACAAAAATGTTTTTGACATCTTTGAAAACTAGGGGTGTCAATTCGTGTTTACGGGTCGTGTTCGTGTCGTATTTGGATATTCTGATGACACGTTTAAGTACGACACGAATACGACCCGTTTAAGTTTGACACGATTAATTGAAACACGAACACTACCCATTTAATAAACGGGTAACACGACACGACCCGTTTAACACGATTAATAAAAAAAATCAATTATATGATACCCATATATAACACGATCCGTTTAGCAACCCGACTATAAATATTAGTTAATACCATTAATTAAAATCTAACATCATCCAACAATATAATTAATTATATAAATAAATATTAAGAATTTATATTTAATTGATATAATATATACTTACTATATATAATTATTAACTTATTTATATATGTCTAATAAAATATAATAAAATAAACGGGTTACGCGGGTCAGAAACGGGTTATACGGGTTGACCCATTTACAACATGTTTATTTCGTGTCATAAACGTGTTGATCCGTTTACGACCCGAACCCGTTTAACCCCCAACCCAAACCCGTAAAAATGCAGGTCGTGTCGTGTCGTGTTATCGTGTCGTGTCAAAAATTGACACCCCTATTGAAAACATTAATATAAAAAGGCATGGTTTGGGAAGTAGACCTTGTTAATATATATATTTTTTCAAGCAAAAATAGATTCATTAAACATCCTGAACCAAAAAGTCTTGAATAAAAGGCCTAGCCAGCTAATTCATGGTTGGATGATATGGCAATTTAAGAAAAGGAAAGAAAAGATTAAAGACTCCTTTCGTCCTGTATTATCCATGGAACGTCTCTTTATCGCATGGGATATTGGAATTAACATTTGCATCTTATAATAGCATAGTACTTAATTAAAACATAATGATTCTATTCTAAACTTGTCACATTCTATGAAACAGAGTGATATTGGCCTAGATTATGATATTACCAGGAGCAATTATTCCATTCCAATAGTTCAAGTTGTAAAGGCATTTCATGAACGGTACAAGGGCAAAAGAGCCTGTAACCCGGAAGAAAAAGAAATGGTAAAGGCTAAATGTTAACAAAGTTTTGAATAATAAGACCAACAGAAGTGCAGTCCATCTTAGACAGAAACAACGTTGTACACCACCAAATCACTCTTTTGTTATTAATTCTTAAATTATCTATCTTTCAATGAAACAAGAGTTGAAATATAACAAAGTAGATCACCAATTGTTTTCCACAAGATAAATCTATATACTTCACTTCCCTTAATATGATTGATTATCTATATCAAATGCAATACATAACATAATTTTCAGTTTATGATATCAGTCAACGTATAAACAAAAACAAAACAAAATAAATAAAAATCATCGACATCCCAGAGTAGCTCTTCCTTCAGAATCAATAGTGGTATTTGTACAAAGCTTTTGCAGATCAATGTAGCCTATTATGGTGTCCTCAAAAACAGCATCTGCCAGTTGAGCTTCATCAAAAGTGGATCCTGATAGTACAGTGTTTCTGAATACAGCTCCTTGAAGGTTCGCTTTCCCGAAATTCACTCTATCTAATACAGCATTTGAAAAGTCCACACCTGCACATAGTTGCATCTCATCTCAATCTCATCTCATTCATTGAATCATTTGGAAATGTTTCACTACGGTCACAGAAGATGAATTCATGCTCAAAAACTCATAATTTTTCTGTCGGACTGTCAGTAAAATCATGAACTCCACATGCCAGACCATAAGAGGTCGGAAAGCTAGGCGCACACAGTATGCAACACACCAACTACATTAATTTAATAAGAATGCCATGAAGAAAAGTGGCTTCATCTACAACAGTAGAATTCTTAAAACGAAACCCAATTCAAAATAACATGCCAATTTTGAGACTGTATGATCCTTTTCAATAGTGACAAATTCAAATAAAGATCCTAAAATCCAATAATAGTCTCTTTCCATGTAGAGTTCATTATTTTAATAACATTATAATAGAGGAATTATGAGTTTTCAATCAAGAACTGATCTTTTGTAACCACAATGAAAGTTTCCACAAGTTTGATGTTCATGGTACACTTAACCATGTAATTGCATATGTAGAATCATGACTTCAGCATATGTATTGTAAACACAAACTTGCAGATTGGATATCCCTTGGGCAAACCAGGAAGAATATAAGAACTCAAAGTTCAAGTTTCTCAAAGCTGTCAAATTTATAGCTTCAAGTGTTTACAGAGAATAGTAAAGGGTAAATTAGGAATAAGGACATGTGGCTTGTTAGCTTAACTGGAGTTTACTAGAGAGGAGATGGGTTTTGGTTATAAATATTGTGAGGGTCAGCATAGTGGAGATCGCGTTTTGGGAAAATAGTGATTGGGTCTCGGCTTAGGCTTGGGAAGGGGCTTTGCCATGAGGGGGGAGAAGTTGTTTCTTCTGTTCATTTTCTCTTTTATTTCCTTGTGTTTACTTGAACTGTTCTCTATCAAGTGCTGTATGCAATATTTAAGTCCTCTCTCTCTCAAAACATTGAGATAAAATAATGAATAGACAGCATTAAATTTCGTCTTCCTATACTTTTCACCAATATGCATTACATAGAAAAGGAAGTACTAAGAATATGACATGAGATCAAGTTACCTTTGAAGCTAGCTCCAACAGCATATGCCTTCGACATAACTACTTCGGACATGTCAGCACCATCGAACTTGGCATCCGACATAAGTGCTGCTGCCAGAGATTTCCCCTTCAGATTAGATTTTTCGTTCGTGTAATCGCAAAAGCGCAGATCAATTGGCTTGTCATAAACACCATTTGCTTGGCCTATTGTGTTCCCTACAAACGCCTTCTCGCAACGGTTAGGCTCCGTTGAAAGTGGAGGTAGCCTCTACAAAGGAATATTATAGTTTCATGTCATGGGACTATCATGATTGTTATCGAAGAATCTTCCATAACTCTATGTAAAGCATATCTTCTAACTTTAATAAGATGAAAGAAAATGCACACTGCATATTGCACAAAGAAATGGAGGCAGACATATATACTTCTAAAAATTCTTCATATGGACATGCAGCGTTAAAATATTTCCTATGTTGCACTGCTCGCTGACCTCAGAGATATTAATCAAGCAGACCTACTGATTGTCTGTGTGTAAAAAGACACAATCTCCTCTCAGTATGCATCCATCCCCAGAAATAAATGATGACTAATCAAAGATATCTCAATTGAAGTGACCACCGATGGTGGATTCCAAGACATCACCAAGGTAAAGAAACATCATTGTAAACTGATTTTGGAGTAGCACTTTGCATATATACCACAGAGTCAACAATTGCAAGAATCTGACATTATTACATCCTCTAATCTAATATGTAGAGACCAACTGCCTAAGAAACAGATCTTTGACTTTAAATCACATTGCTTGATTATTTTTTTTCAAAGAACGAAAATTCCCTTCTCAATGTTTCATTAAGTTTTTAAAAGAAGCATATGAGAGTTGCAGTTGCAAGTAATGAGTTGACTTCCTTTGCAAAGAGCATTTTCTTCGACAAATAAGCTAGGCATCACAATAGATAGAACACGGAAAGAATATAAAAGACAGCTGTATCATATGTCAACCCAAAACGATGTTAAAACCTCATCCCTAGCAATTCGGAAAACTTTATTGCTTAGAATTTTATGTAGTATAACTTCTTATGAACCATAATCTAAACAGCTATGTTGCATTATATGTGTACATTTGAACCTTATAGCAACAAACAGACCATTGTATAACTCTATACTTCAAGTTTTGGGACTTCACGAAAGGCCCTTCAAACCCTTTTAGGCATGTAACTTAAGGCATTCATGTACCAGCCAATTCCAAATTCGAGAATTAATCAACACTCCCTCAAGTTTATCCTTGCAACCGCTACTACATACAATGCAATTGTAGATTAAAATCGGTTCAACTTCTTAACTTGAGTTCATTTGGATTTGAGAAACTACTTTCTCAAAAAGTTGTAATCTTAACAGAAAATAAATTCAACAACAGTAAATATTAGAATCTGACTCCACATAAATTAAACTAAAAGAATAATGCCAATAAAACAAGCACACAACTTCTATTTCCCACAAAGACTAATTTCATTTTTCTACAAAGTTACAGTATGCTAAAAGAAAACCAACATAATAGAGTCAATTTTAGTACTTTGATTGAAGAAAAAAATGAAAATGCGAGCTATAATTTAAGAAAAAGAAAGCTACAAATTCAGACCTGAGAAGCAGCAATTACAGGCGATGCAGAGGTCACAGCCCAAGCAGCAAGAAGCCCACAAGCCAGACTCCGAATTTCCTTCAATGGCTTCGATTTACAGGTATCTGTGCTACCTTTTCAAAAGAACAGAAACGGTAATTAAGTTCGAAACATCGAATTAAAAAAATAATAATAAAATAAAAAAAATAAAAATAAAAAAATAAAAAAGGAAAAATTGTGCAAAATTGATGTTACCAGAACAGATGATTTGAAAAGGGGGATGTATCTCTGAGAAGGTAAGACAAGTCTGACTACATTTAGAAGAAAAAGAGCGGAAAGAGAAAGAGTTGTGGGAGAGGGGAAGTGAAAGCGTCGCCATTTTCAATCTGTATTTTTCAGCAATTGAATAAAAGCTTTTTGTGAGACTGGATGTTATTATCCGTTATCAGTTTAAATTCCGTTAATCACACGTGGCATCACACGTAGGATTTTGGGCCTCTTACACTCAACTGCTTTATATCACAGGCCCAAGACAACTTCTACATATTTTGCGGATTTTTACCAAAATACGGTCAATATAATAAAAGTGAGAATTACTGAAAATGTCATGTTTTTTTTTTTTTGTTTTATTCTAGTCAACACTCAATAATAATAAATCTTTTCTAGCACATATTTCATGGGTAGAACAAGGGCTACGATTACTTCAATGGGGCAATAGATCACAACTTAATTTATATATCACTTTCAAGTCAAATAGTGTATAAGGTGAAAACTTAATTTTTTAAAGTCAATAAAATAAGTGGTAAGTATATCCTAATAATTAAAAACTAGCGCTTGCTACAATTCTCCAAAATAAACAATCTTTTAGCTTCTTTCATGCTTTCCTCTAATCCTTCCCTAAAGCTATTGGCTCTCCTATTGCTGTCATGTTAGGCTACTTCTTAACAAGTGTCAGCACGAATTTTTTCGACCTTAATAATGAGAACCAGATTAGCTATCCTGTGTATTGAGCTTTCCATATGAATCAATTCGAAAGATGAAAACATGTACTGAATGAGCTTAGAAATAAACCCTATAATCGTCTGAGAGATTAATGGTCGAAACCCTAATTTCAGTGAGAGCCGTACTGCTCTTATCTAGGTCTCACGGCTCTAATTTGAGCCATACGATTATATATGAAAAAAGGTTAATTTGTGGAACGAAATTTGAAAATTGAGATTTTTTGTTCAAAATTGAAAGTCATATGGCTCTAAAATATAGCCGTACTGCTCAATCCTCCAAAAATTAGAGCCGTATGGCTCTATTCTAGACAAACAAAAAAATAATTCACCCAGAATGGACAAAAGAGAAAGGACAAAGATTCCGAATCTTGAACGAGAGGCAGATAAGAAAGGAGAGGAGGAGAGGGGATAACAAGCGTTTTTAAAAGACAACCGAGAAGAACCCTAGCAACTAGGGATAAGGAGAAAAACTTAGCAGAGAAATGGTAGCAAATAAACCATAGGAAGTTAGTGACTGTGAGAGGAAAAAAAAAAAAAGGAAAAAGAGAGAATCTTTTATATCACACTAGCTTTCCTTTCCCAACTTCAAACATTAACCTTCCTAGTTTCAAACACTCGAATTTTCATTCTTCATCTTTGGTTCGTAATCTCAGGGGCGATGCAGGGCAAAGACAAACTCATTAGAAACCAGTTTACATCTTAAGAATTGGTTTCAGAGGCTCAAAATACGCTATAGATAACTACTGAGAGGCTATAAATCTTTTTACTGCTTTCTTGGTTGCATTTTGTAGTGTGGTTGAAATTTTTATCCAAAAATAAAACTGCTCGCATTTAGAGATAAGAGTCGTATGGCTCTATTCTTCACAAGAATACAACCGCACGGCTCTATTGTGAGCTGCACAGCTCTAACTTGAGCCGTATGGCTTTAGTCTTCAGGTACAATTCCATGAAAAATAATCTTTTGAACCAAGCTTTTTTACCAGATATTAAAGTCGTATGGCTTATTTTCTTGATGAGTAGAGTCGTGCAACTCTAAATTGAACCATACGGCTCTATTCTTCATTCCAGTCCGGTTTTCTAATGAATCAGTGAGATTTTGCTTGAAGGCAAGCTAAATAACTCGACTCACAAAAAGAAGAAATTTTCTAGAACTTTATTTTTCTATATATACTTTATTTTCTTGTAATAAAAGTAAAAGGATAAAAACAGTATACTTTCTATTAAAATTGTTTCGAGTATAAATATCTATATTTTATGTGTTTGCTTCTTTCCGACCTAGATTTAATATTTGTGAAGTAATTAAGACCCACACGAATGGAATTCCGTGGAAATCTCCAGATAACTGACTCATCGAAATATATATTGATCTATTAACCGGAAAAATGTTTTTGAAATTGTCTACATTGCAAAATCGTTTTCCAAGTCAAGTCGGTTGAATCTCACTACAAGAAAAGTTTTAAATAATGACGGAAAATGCCCTCGGTAAAAGACCAAATACCGTCATTAAAACCTTACAGTGAGGGGAAAAAACCGGTTGTCGCCCGTCTTTATAAGGGTCCTAATTAAAAGAAATAATGACGGTTTTGTCTCTCGTCACTATTAGTTATAACGAGAGTAACTCTCCCGGTCGTTAAGTGTTTTTTTGATGAAAAATTTCCTCGTAGAACGGTCAAATCCCCTCATTAACATTCAATCTAATAATAAAACTTGCCCTCATTAATTATCACATTTATGCAACTAATAATTAGTTTTAATGATGACATAAACAAAATCAATAAATAAACTATTTGGATTGAATATATATATATATATATATATATATATATATATATATATATATATATAATGAAAAGTATTTAAATTCCCTCTTAATAGATATCCTAAATTACTTTTAAGTATTCTATGAAACTATAAAAAGAATACTGTACTACATACTTTATAAAGATACTATGCAATTAAGAAACAAATTTATCGAAGTAACCCCATACAACTTAAAATATAGATAGCAAATGTTGTGTCTCATACTTTTAGAAGTGAACCAAGAGATGACTTAAAAGCTTACTTATATACTACACATATAACACTAAGTATTCTTACATCAGTTAATAGCATTAAATAAATTAATGCATTATTATTATGAATGAGAACAAGAAGTTAAACATGTACAGTGATGTGAATCCATACGAACAAGTATAACTGTGAAACATAACATTTAAGCTAAATTTCTATAAACGGAAAGTCATCAATAAAGAACGAAATTACTTTGGGATATCACCACGGCTTCATAGTTTTATTGCCCTTGTTGATTCTGAATTTATTTTGGCTTCGTTCTCAGTAGCTTCAGATTATGTAACAGCTGGACTAAAGCCTCGTACTCAGTTGAAGCGTTATAATTATCTTCTTCCTCAACTTCAATTGCACCAATCGACTCTAACATCTTAAAGCGCAAAAGAAGAACAAATTAGCATTACAAGTAAATAAGTGAAGCAAACCATTCATAGATACAATATGACATTACATTTGAATAATATAATCATTATGCCAAATTTCAATTCTGAACAAGTACTTTTATTTTTCTTTCAAAAAATGTTGGCTAAAACAAGATCTCAAGGAGTCTAAATAGTAATGCTTGTGACCCTGCTCAAACAATTAGTAGGCCAAATTCTTTTTGCAATTAATACATTTGTTGAAGGCTTGGGCAAGAAACCAATCACAAAACAGAGAAAGTTCCGTTTATGTCAGGATCCTAGCAACTTCATACAATTTCTACTCAATCCAAAACAAGGACTAGGTTTGGATGTACTGAACCTCAACTGAATTTGTTTCCCCATTGGGGTTTAGACCATAATCAACAAGATACAAGCATCAGAGATATAACAGACCAATGAACCAGAGCTAAAATTACAACAACAATAACCATGATAATCGTTTTGTGTATTCTATCCTATGATTATCAATTATGAATCATATTTCTCTTAACTAATTCTTTGAAAATTTAGCAAAAGAGATACAAACATAAACTAGAAAAGTGTAAATAAAAAACAAAAATAAAACATGGGAATGAAAACGTGAAGTTAAGACTTAATGGATCATAAAACAAGGTAGAGAAGTGTGTTGATAAAACCATATTTATATCCTATTCATTCATCAATCATCATGCCACTCACAACTTGAAGCAGGGCAAAAACTAAACCAGAGTTCCAAAACAAGGCAACAAAAGAGAACCAACAAATAAATTTCAAGGACAAAGAACCAAACTAGAAAAATTGTTTACCTTTTGGTAAAAATGGAATTGATAAAGAGGTAGATTGGTGTATTTTGAAGAAATTTAAAACAGATAGTAGAATAGAAGAGAAGAAACTGAGCCACGATGTAGACAGTGGTAGCAGTGCCTGGGAAGTGGTAGTGGTGGTGAGTTCTTGCAGTATAGAAGAGAATTCTACACCATGTAGAGAAATGAGAAATCAGATGATATCAACAAATATAATAGTGGCAATACTTAACAGCTCTTAATCTAATCCTCACTTATGCTCACGCACACAATGAATAACATTTAACCGTTCACAATTACGAATTTATCACAAATAATGTTCATAACATATAAGATCATTTCTCAAACTCAACACAGGAATGGCATAACTCAACACTTGAAAAATTTCGGAGAGAAAAGAAAACTCTATTAAGTTTCAGTCCTCCCTCAATTTATCACGACTTATTATTTGCTCATGAGACAATGGTATTGCTGGTCTCACCTGACACAATTTCATACATTGGTCAAGAAAAATTGAAAAATAGCAAAAGAGGGAAAAGAGAAACTCTCGAAGAAATAACATAATTTGTCTCATAATTCCTCTTTCATTGGGCTGGTTCAAGTATATAATGTTATTCTTCGAACATGAGCTTATTAAATGCTATTCTCGGCCTTAGCAAAATCACCCTTCTACTTGAAAAGCTCATCTGATATATCACTAAAAACGCAAATTATACTAAACATTAGGTGCAATCTAAAAGATAATTATAGGTGTGATAATTTGAATAACTGATAAACACATGCCTGAACCTGCTCTTTAATTTCCAAGCATAAAACATAAAAAATATATGAAATAAAATTCTAAATAACAAATATGCTGGTACAGGTTACACAATCCCACATTACCTTAATTATACACAGCCAAAAAATTAGATTAGTTATGCAGAAATTATGCAATGCACCTAAAATAATAATTAATACAAACCCCAGTAAGGAAATCAATCATAACTGATTTCATCTTTATCTCACCACTCTTCAAAGCATCACCACCAATCAAATTGGTCCTCAAAATAAGAAATTAAACTGCTCATGAGTTCCATATAAATAGCATTGTTGCTAACTATAAATACATACATTGAATAAAATGTATATATGAAAGAATGCTGAAGAGCCTAAAGGATTAAACTCAGACTAGTTCATTGAGGACTTGAGGAAGAAAATCACAGTATAGTGGCATCCAATATCATTGAAGGTGAATCAATAGTTTAGTGACATCCAATGGAGGTTGAAATTGTAAAAAAACAATTCGAAGTTAAAAAAAAATAGAGCTTAAGCAGGAAAAAAAAAGAAGCTAGAAGTAATTGTATAGAGATTCGCAAACATGGGATAAATCATGGGATCAACAAGTCTGGGCAGTGGTAGGAAGTGCTTTGAGATGATATTTGGAGATGACCCATTAACATCTAGACTGGTCCCATTCACTTTGAAATCCTTATCAAAAATATATAATAAGTGATTTCTCAACTTCTAGCAGGGTACTTGTAAGAGCTAGGTTTTTCCGATCTCAGTGATGATAGAGTAACAAATGTCATTTATTCTTAGTTTTAATTACGAAAGTCGATTCGAGAAGCAAAGATTTGGATTTGATTGAACTTGAAACTTGAAACCGAGAAAATTTGAAGAATTAGGATTGAGATGAACACTATAGCAGTACGGCTATAGTTATAGCTGCACAGCTGGTTACACGATAGCCGCACGGCTGTCGATGAATCACCAGGTTGCTGCGTGAAGATAACAGTTGTTGGATTACAGGGAGGACAGCGTTTTTTGCACTAAGTTTCTCATTATAGGAAATTTGAGAATTAGGATTGAGATGAACACTAGAGTTTCAAGAATTGATTTTCTATCAAATTGAACACCAGAGAAAAGGTAATTCTGAGAGGCCTTAAACCTTTTTATAACTTTCTGGATGGATTTGGTGTGCATTTCATTGTTTTAAAAATTTTGCTCTGTTTTCTATCTTCTGGCAAGCCAGAGCTGTACGGTTGTTGCGAATAGCCGCATGGCTGTAGTTTGTTTCAGATTTAGCAATTTCTATTTTTAGCGATTTCTTTCTAATTCTCTTAAAACCAAAACCGTACGACTATAGTTAGAGCCGCACAATTATAACACTATAGCCGTACGACTGTAGTTTTAATTACAGAATTTATTTTTTGTGATTTTTATTATTTTTGCATATCATTTTGACCTAGGTTTATATTCTGTATTTATTTAATTTTAATATTTAAATTTATGCATTAATTTTCTTTAAACTAGTACAACAATAGAGATGCAGGTTTCTTGAATGCCAACCAATTTTTGCATGCGGAAATAATAAGCCGACAAATTGATTTTTCAAACGAATTTCTAGTCCCATCAACATGACGTTTTAAAATATTTTTCAGGTCAAATCGTAATTTATCGAATTCCCCTATTTTCCCCGTTTCACGTCCTGAGCTATCTGGAATTTCCTATTCTGAGTATGTGTGAGTCCTACGTGTTTATATATTTATCTGTACTAACTTTGTTTTGCAGGTAGATGTATGTTAGGATAGATGTATGTTTAGTTTTCTATTTTCTGGAATTTTGTATATAGATAAAATTGTACCCCGAATCCATTTTGACACAATTGTATCCCTTAGGATAGTCATTTGATCAGTATGTGTATTTTAAATTTTCCGAATTTATTTTCTGCTTTCTGAATTTATTTGTCGCTTTCCGTATTACATCTCATGTGTGAGCACTGACTTAACAAAATGAAGATAAAATCAACCGTAGAAATATAAAAGGCTTTGATATAAATTGTTAAATATATTTTGAATCGAGAAGAAATAGGTGAGTTACCCAGATCCGAATCTATGACTAAAAGGTAGAGTGAGTTGTAGCTCATTTTGGCTGTACCGCAATTTCCCGGTTGAGCTGAGCCGGATGATGACTCCTGTCACTTTTTAGTGAGAGCATGCGAGTTTGTTTGTTTTCTCACTATAAAACTCGTTTTCAACTTATAAAAACTTCGGCCCGGTAGCGAGACCTTTTTTCTTTTTAGGATCGTCAGCTCACAGTTTTGAAAAACCAATTGGGGATTTTAATAATAAAATCGGGCAGTCGAACATGATGGCTAGATAAGAAAAGCAGAAAAAAAAAATTGTAGAAGAAAAGGCATAGGATAATCGATTACATAAAATAGACACAAAGTGGAGCAAATACACAATTCCTCTAAAATCCGTAGATTTTTCCATCAATTATACATTAATAGAACACAACGAAATTTTAACACAATTTGCAAGAACCCATTGAAAAATAACGAGTAAAAGAGCCCAATTTTCATGTATTTCGTACTTTCAATAGAGGGATACAATTAATAGTAGACTAAGAGAGAGTTTACCAATTGTCGATGCAAGGACTGCCATCTACATAGAACAACGTTGTTGAAGCTCACTTGAGCAACAAGAGGTCATAGCAGAGTCTCAAAGAGAGTGGCGTCAATGCAAGAGAAAAACCTAGGGTTTTTACGAAAATATGATTTTGTACGATAGATGTAAAGAAAGAAGTGCGAATTTACTTTATTACAAATTCTCTTGGTGGGAAGTAATGGCACCTAAAATTTTGACATCAATAGCCACGGGTTTCACCAAGAAATTCTCTAAAACGCAATGTTATTAAAATCGGACCGGACAACGAATCGAAAAAACTACTGGTTCATAATTTAACCAGTTCAACTGGTCTTATCAGAGGTTTAATCGGATTTATATATTTTTTAAAATATTATTATTTAACATTAATATATAAATATATATGATAAGTATATAAATAGCTGATTTATTATTTTTGATAAAATATTTTACTTTTATCAATAGAAACTAATTTTATCTAATAATATATATTTCAATAAATTTTTTCATATTACAAATTAATATCAATCTTAATTATATTTTTATTATTTCAATTTTTTTGCATTGCAAAGTCCAACTGCATAAAGCCCAAAGCCCAAAATTTGCACCCCTATTACTGACCCTAGGTATAAAAACAAAAAAGTGACTAAATCTCCCCCCCATTTTTCATTTTGGCCGCCCCTTTTGCCCTCTTCCTCTCGTCTTTAATCAATTTCTTCCCCTCTTACATGCCTGCTATTGCTGACCCATAAAAGAAAATCCAAATTCCATTTCTTCGTTGTCAAACCTCTTTGAGACTATGTTATTTCTTTAAATCTTTTGTCTCCATTTTTGTTTGAAACTGTCATCTCCATTTTATTTTTTCTTTTATCTTGTTTATTTTTTTCTTTTTCGCAATTGGTTAAAAGGATTTGAAGAAAAAATGGGATTCTGACCGGTTCGTCGGTTTTTTTGGTTTTTAACGGTTCAAACCAATCAACACTGGTTTTCTCTCAAACTGCTATTTTGCACCAAACCGACTAGACCTATGACCGGTTCGCAGTTAAACCGGTCGAACCGATCTGTCCGATCCGGTTTTGATAACATTGCTTTAACAAGAGTTTTTTTTTCCCCTCGTAATATTAAGAAAAAAAAACGAGCTAATCACCCTTTTAATGATGGTTTTTTTTTTAAACCTTCGATAACTATTTATAGCTAAAACTAATAATTCTTCTTATAAATAATAATAATAATTCTTGTAGTGTGTCGGATTCTCCCGGTTCTCCCCTTGTACATCTCGAGTAATATATTATCCCTTGTTGTCTTGTTTAAGTCTTATGTGCATTTATATATTTATTGTGCTACTAACCTCTATTTTGTATGTAGATGTATGTTAGGTTAGATCTAGCTTTCTCCTTTTAAATTGTTCGCGTATTCTAAGTAATTATACCGTACATTCCCTTTTTATTAATGTATCCCCTAGGTTAGATTATTCAATTGAGTTGTAGTATTTAATTTTCTGAATTTATTTACTTTTTATATTTATTTATTTCTATTTGTATGAGTATATAGAAAATAATTAGGGCTAAAAATGGAATAAGCAATTAAATATAAAACATGTGAATATTTGAATAGTTATCAATTATTTCTGTTGATGCTACTACTAAATCATTTTAATGAGAGAAATTGGTTTCGTGTGTTTTCCTTCCGCTTTTCAATACCGAAGCCGCAAAATGACCAAAATTTCCAAAACAAATTAAAACCTTTTCCTTACTCGGCCTCGCGGCCCGTATGTTGAAAGGATCGTCTGCTCACAATAGGTCTACTCTTCTCTTTACAATTTTTTTTTTTTTTTTTTTTTTTTTTTTTTTTTTTTTTTTTTTTGCCTCTAAGCAACGACCTAAGACCTTCTCCTATAATTTGGTTGTTGCCATTGCTAGAGAACTATTTGGAATTTCGGATAGGGATTCTAACAACAGACTTGAATCAACAACTAATAGCAATAAGGGTTTTAACAATTTTATCATCAAGATAACATCATCTTAAGTATGCTCGACGATAGATATCCAAGTGACATACTTATTACAGAAACATTACGAGAGCATAGCTTTATCACTATTAGTCCAACGAGTAGATCAAATATTAATATAGCACTAACTACTCATGTGAGAATTTTAACCATTTCAGAATAACTACATTTTTGAAATGATAGCAGAAATCAATAAATTAACATATCAGACACAACAATACAACAAGCAACAATTTCAATAGAATTTAGACACAGCAACCCAGCAGGCAACAATTTTAACAGAGACACCAATTCTAGTTAGAATCCTACTAATAGACCTATTACTCACAGATCCTAGTTAACATTCTAAATAACATCTTAATTGAATAGTTGATGATAAAATCGAACTATAATTTTGGTTGTTTCTTTCTGGATTACTCAACCTTCTATAGCCACCACATGTCCCACTCAGTCAATTCCGCTGGGCTTTCAACCGATTCGGCTCTGTATCCAACCGATACCACTCCGCATTCAGCAGATTTTGCTCCTCATTCAGCCGATACCGCTCCACATTCAGCCGATTCTGCTCCGTTTTGCCATTATCGTCCTCAATCTCTATGTGTGATCTTTGAGTAACCACATTGCTTTTTTTTTTTTTCTTTGGTCAAAGCTTGTACGACTCCTCACCTTTATAAACCAAACAAAACAACCTAAGAGGAGTCTCATCCTTGGAGCGACTCTTCCCCTCTAAGTGAATATTTACGAAGGGGGGAATGGAGGATTATGTCCTCTACAGGATGGATGACAACACGAGTACGGATTTGCATGACTTAACGAACAAATATATATATATATATATATATATATAAAATTAAAAAATGGTGATAACCTTTTTAGTTTCAGCAGATAACCACACGCAAATTTTTTATTTTCCAGAAAACATAATTGGTTTAACTTGTACGCAATAGATATATAGTGGGATTTTTTTTTTTTTTTTTTTTTCATTTTTGTGAATAAAACAAGTGATTGACCATGTTAATCTTTGGTAGTTGAAATTAATTGTGATTATATTTACCTATGAGTACTGCACATTTTTATTTTAAGCTTTAATGCTAATAAAAAAAAAATTATATTTTTAATCAGAATATTGAGTAATTTATTTTTATACATCTTTATTTTAATTTATTATTAAAATCTTTATCAAAATTTACAAATTTGTAGATTCATTATTCAATTCATGAGAATTAATCTATATTTTCAACCCAATATATATACAAATGATGAATTCCAAACTCTCAAGATGAATTATCAATTCCTTTTACATATAGCAAATCTTTTTTTCTTTTTACATTTTTTACCACGATTGGTCACTTAAGGTCGCAACTTAATTTGTTAAAGTCAATAAAATAAGAAATAGCAATTATATTCTAATAACTAAAAACTAGCAATGCCTCCGATTCTCCTACATAAACAATCCTTTAGCTTCTCCCACGCTTTCCTCTAGTCCTTTGCTGGAGCTATAGGATATCCTATTGCTGTCGCATCCTGCTACTTCTTAAAAGGACTACCTTTTTTATTTATTTATTTATTTATCTAAGCTTCGACCTAATACCTTCTCCTATAATTTGGTTGCTGCCATTGTTAGATAACTATTTTGAATTTCGGACAAGGATCCTAACAACAGACCTAAATCAACAACTAATGTAAGTTTATTTCTAATAATTAGTATTTAAAGTGATTTCATATTTCTAAATTCGTTGCATTACAAGTAATAATAATTAGTATATTATACTATTTAAATTTAAATACAAAATATAGAATTATGAATACAACTAATTAATAATAAGGTATTATTTCTTCAACTAGAATAATTAGTACTAATATTTTTTTATTGAAAGAAAGGAAGAGAGAGAAGTTAAGCATGAAAGGGGGAGTGGGGACGTGTCACGTGTGCAGTAGAACAAGTATATACGGATGAATAGAATGAAATTATGTTCATATATAGAATTGATAATGCTCACCTAATTAGGCAGTAAAACCTAATAAGTGGTTTTTGTAATGAATATTTACACGCCAATTGGAGAAAAAAAAGGGAAAAATAAAGAAAAATGGAGGAAATAAAAGAATGAGCGGGAACATATTGGGATAAATTAATATATATATTTGATTCATCTCTTTAATTCACCCATATATGCAATAACAAGTGGAGAGAAATAACTCAAAATAGATGAAAATTTTGGAGGGAAATAAAAGATATTAGTTGAGTAAATAGATTTAGAATAAGTCGTTTATTGGAAACAAACAAAAAAAATTAAATTAAGTCTTAAAAGCTTAATATTATTTTCCGCTTTTATTTTCTTATAGAGGAGAAAAATATATAGGAGAGTCTATGACAACATAAATAAAAGTTTTTTCAAATTAGAAAATATTGAGACACTTTTTAAAAACGCATAATTAAAACACATGATGGAATTTATAAATATGAACACTTAAATAAAAATATCTTCAAATTAATAAAAATATTGAGACACTTTCAAAAGGGAAATATCAATGTTTATCCAAAAGCATAGTTAAATTTTTATAAAAATGCCAACAACAAATAAAAGCGTTATTAAGTGGTGATATAAGTTGACATAAATGAAAAAGCGTGGCCGAATATATAAATACAAGGGCATGAATAAAAAGTCTTCGGATTAAAAAATATTAAGACACTTTGTATCGACACGAAATCAAATCATCTTATAACTTAAAACAAAACGTCGATGCTTAGCATATTAAAAATTTCAAAAATTGCCAACAAAAAATTAAAAGCGTCATTGAGTAGTGCTATACAAGAAAAAAGTCTTTAATTAAATAGCATCGAGACACTTTCTGTTGATGCAAAATCTAAATCGTCGTTACATGTAAAAAATGCCAATGATTTTCTCAAAAGCGCTGCAAAATTTGTCAAATAATTGTGACAAATATTTAAGGGTGTCTGTGAGCGGATGACGTTTTCGACGCAACGTGAGATTCCCTTTCAGAAGGGGCGCCTCAATTTCGGGCGGAACCCTCCCTCGCGTGGGGTTTTTTAGATTGGAATTCATTTTTGGAAGATTAATTATTTCATAAAAGAATCGAGATCTAAATCTCGATAAAAAGTATAGGAGTCGCCACCCGGCACAACTCAACCGAGAAATTACAGTGTAGCTGAACCAAAGTGAGAACTGCCACACTTTTCAAAGGTCTAGGTTCAGACAAGTCTCTTATTTCATGTCTAATCAAAATAAAATGGCCAATGTTCTACAATGACACATTAAATTTCTAACAATTGATTTTATTGAATAATAACATGCGGCGCGCATACATACATAATACAAAATAAAAGTAAAGAAATAAATATTTCAAAGGCTTACAACTCGATCGAATGAAAAATAAAAACTCTCGGTCTCACAATACAAAAGCCAAGATACACGAGAATCTAAGAAAATTTACAATCGCCTAAAATACACGAATTGATCTATTAAATACATTAAAAATAAAAATAAAGAAATTAAAGCTACAAAACAGATTGTTAGCACAGATACATAGCACATCACACATAGGACTCAAGCTGGACAGAATTGGGAATTTTAGAGTTCGGGAGCATGCATTTGGGAGTAATCAGGTCGGCCCGGCTGACCGGCCCGATTAAGCCTAGAAAACAGTTTTGAAACGTCACTGTATTTTTGTTTTTGTGAGAAAATCTTTTTGAAAATATTTTCCGGTTTATTTTGATTTAGCATACGATGTGAGTCGATTTTCAGGAGAACCGGGTCTCCGTCGTGGTTTTGTTTCAAATGCAAATACACCGAAAAATAAATCTAAGATCGTGAATGCACACTCCAAAATTCATTTTTTATGAGTTTTTATTTTTTTGGATTTTTCTGATTTTTATGAAATTTTTGAGATTTTTATGAATTTTTTTTTTTGGATTTTTAGGGATTTTCTACTTCTGGCCGAGGACTACAGTCGTGCGACTGTGATTACAGTCGTACTACTGTAAACTACAGTCGTGCGACTGTAGCTCTCCCTTAAGCAGAAATCGCCAAAATATTTAAATGGAGAGAAATAAAAACTGAAGAAATTCAACATCAGTAGTACGACTATAGATGAAATGGCACGATTGTAATTACAGTCGTGCCCTTGTTCTTTGTGACAAGAACAGTCGTACGACTGTTCTTAATTTTCCAGAAACAACAAACTAAGAAAAGCAAATTTTATGCACAAAATCAACCAAAACACCCAGAAAGCTCGAAAATAAGAGAGATTGAAGTGTGTTTACCTCTTTGGTGCTGATCCATTGTATGATTGACCCCTGGCAACACACCAATCCACTAGAAATCGTTCCTTTTCCTTGGTGTGTTAAGGTTGCAAATGGGTTCAAAAATCCTCAAAAAACGACACGGATTTAAGCTAGTTTATGTCTGGAAATGATTTAGATTTCGTTTGTCAAGTTTAACCTATGATTTCTAATTCATTTTACACATTAACTCTCTGAAATTAGGAAGAAAAGGATTGAAGAAAGTTGGGTTTTGGATTTTTTTCTCTCTTCTTCTCTTTTTCTCCAATCTCTCTCTCTCTAATCTTTTTTCCTCAATTCTTTGCCAAAAGTCCTCTCTTTTCTTTCTTTTCTGCCTTTTATCCCCCCCTTTTCTTTCGGAAAATCTAGAGCATTAAAAAGATTTTCCCCAATTTTTTATTTTAGGGGTATGGGTTTTGCAACCTATCCCGACTTGACATTTGTACAACTGTAACAAAAAACACACGACTGTACTTACAGTCATGGTAATCAAGGCTTTTTTTTTTAGACCCGGAAAATTCAGTGTTCACAAGGCTGCCCCTCGTGTAGCTAAAGTCCGATTCTTTGCACGGATTTAGATACACGATAAAGAACACGGGATCAAAGGTAGTGTGCACGTGTGTGGCTTGTGGGTTAATTTCATGAGACTTTTGGTAGATAGGCGGTTTCTTATGATCCTTTTTCACATAAGAAAGACGCCGGAGAAATACAGCTTTTAGAGCCAAGCAGTTCCCTATGATCCTTTTCACATAAGGAGGACGCCAGCAAAAACATGACTTTTGAGCCAGATAGCCGCGTATGACCTACCATACAGAGCCATGGTGTTTGTAGTGTGCAATTGGTGAACATATTTATTCCTTGATCTATAATTTTGAAACACAAATTTTTTCCCCTTCGATCAAGAATAAATACGGGTAGATGTGTTTTTGGTTACCTTTTATAGTCATGTAGGACTGAAGTTGTTGAAGTGTGTGACAGCCATGTGCAACTTGGCGCACTCAACGGACTGTGACTAAATCTCGGGTTCCATTTTAAAGTCATGGCGGACTAAGACTTGTGAAGTGTGTGACAGCCATGTGCGACTTTGCGCACTCAACGGACTAACACAGAATTTCGGGTTCCGTTTTAAAGTCGTGGTGGACTAAGACTTATTAGTGTGTGATAGCCGTGTGCAACTTGGCGCACTCAACGGATTGACACGGAATTTCAGGTTCCGTTTTAAAGTCGTGGTGGACTAAGATTTGTTAGTGTGTGACAGTCGTGTGCAACTTGGTGCACTCAACAGACTGCCATGGAATTTTGGATTCTGTTTTAAAGTCGTGGTGGACTAAGATTTGTTAGTGTGTGACAGCCGTGTGCAACTTGGCGCACTCAACGGACTGACACGGAATTTCAGGTTCCATTTTAAAGTCGTGGTGGACTGAGATTTGTGAAAATGTGTGACGAACTAGTATGACTTGGCATACAGGATGTGTCGAAAATGCAATTTTGAGAAATTGTACTTACAGTGAATTTTTCACGATTTCCTCGGATTTCGTGCCCCTGGACGAGGCGGACCATTGTTAGAAAAATTAGCCGCTAACGTGTTGGCCCTGTAAAATTATTGGAATATCTTCTGGTGGGGAGTAATTAAATATTTGGTGCTAAAATGGGGTTTAGAAAATAAATAAGGAAATAAGAGAATTTTTCCCCTTTTTTACCATTACAGTCGTATGACCTTATTTAAATTCAACTACAGTCATTCGACTGTAGACGAAGTACGGTCGTACGACTGTACTTCGCGGGCAGAAAAAAAAATCAAAGGGGCGTTCGCCCCTTCATTTCCCACTTACTCCTCTTTTCCGTTTTCTCACAGAAAAATAACCGATTCCAAACCTCAAAATTAAGAAAGATGTTAAAGAAACTCGGGAAGAAAGTGAAGAAACTCTCCACCAACTTGATTCAGAGACTTGAGAATGCACAGGAGATTCCATTTGTTAGCATTTCCGATGGGTACGGCCACCCGCAATATGTGGAGCATTTGAGAGTCCGTTTCAAGTTAGAGATCCCTATCTTGCTGGAGATGGGTTCCCATTTGTCTTCACTTCTGGTTGGTACCCGAATCTGAGCCTTAATTTGGAGTTTTTCAATACTTTTCCTTTTGAATTTTTGGATTTGATTTGCATGATTTACTACTTTCGGGGTGAATTGATTGAGTAGAATGTATGCTAGGAGCCCTCTATAGTTCATAGGAACAAAAATCTAGGAAAAAAGAGTTAGAAATCATAGAAAATCGCATTTGGAAATTATTTTATCCGCAGGTTATGAACAGTTGTGCGACTGTTCGACCATTTTATGAACAATCGTGCGATTGTGGGATGAACAGTCGTACGTCTGTAGCCACGCTTGTGCGGCCTTTGCTACAGTCGTACGACTGTAGCCTAATTTCCCTTTTTTTTATGATGATGATGATTAATGTGATAAATTGTGCAAAAATTAAATATGTATGCGTTGTACTTCCTGAATGTGTAGGATCGAGAGATTTCTGGCTCTAGAAATCTCTCTCTACCTCGGCTCTAGTGGGGCCGCCTCCCCAAGTCTGTGAGGGCTTGGGTTAGGTTGTTGGGCTTAGAGACTTTTATTTTGTCACTGCTGACGAGCACGCCTCACACCACTCATGCCGTGTTAACAGCATTATGCGAGAGATGGGTCTGCACCACTCACACCTTTCACTTGTCCATTGGGGAGTTCACTATCACGCCCTTGGACTTTGCGGCGATCACCGACTTAGGGTTTGGAGGGACCCCGATCAGCTTCACTGCTATTTGACCCGCCATCAGCTGGTGGGCGATTATATCGGCAGGTTGATTGGCTGCACCCCCAAGAGGGGGAAGATCTTATGCTCCAGGGTGGAGGCTTATTAGGCTGCTCACCCGGACCCGTCAGTGGAGGACATAGAGTGATATGCCTGAGCTTATGTGCTCGTTTTATTATCTTGCACACTATTCCCTACCGGGCAGAGTACTTGTAATATGACGCTGCTGCTGACTTTAGTGGATTTGGCTGCCTTTCCCTCTTTGGATTGGGCTAGAGCTACATAGGGGCAGCTGTACTATAGACTTGACCTGTATGCTAGGGGGAGGCACTAGGAGATTTTGGGTTTCTAGCTGGGATTACTGGTATTATCCTTTTTCCCTTTCTCCCTTCTTTTTTAACTCTTTTATTAATTACAGATTTGGGTGAGTCACCCGAGCTGCAGGATGTTCAGGGTGAGGATCGCCCGACTGTGCCACGCTCCTGGACACAGGGGTGGCAGGGTATCGGCCGCGACTTGGCGGAGATCTACCAGGGTCTTCAGGAGGTCTCCTAGCAGAAGGTAAGCAAACGAATTCTCGTTAGCAAGAAAATATTTAATTTAGTATTTACTTACCTGTTCTGAAATCTTTATTTCTGTGATTGTATTTTTGCAGCTTCAACACCACCCGTGGCGTGGTCAGGGTGCCATTTCCCTCATTATGCAGACTTCCGTGTGGTATGATGACCGCCGGTTCGTCTTGGAGAGTCCCATGTCCTAGGAGTAGTACCTGGGTGAGCGCCTCCGCTTATCAGATCACGTGGACGGCCCTGTTGGCCGGCTTGTACCACCCCTGCCGCTCTCGCGTGCACTGTTTTGGCCCCATTTCGCCGATCCTACTGTGGATCCTGATATTTTCGGGAATGGATACTGTGCTGATACTGTTCACGGTGATTATCTGGTATTCATCCGCCAGTGTCTACTGCCCGTCAAGGGTGAGGCACCGACGGCTCCTCCCAGTCGTCAGGTATTCATTTATTTGGTTTTTTTTTTTTAATGTTCTTCCATTTGTAGGTTAAGAGACACAGGGGGTCCAGTTCTACTAAGTCGACTAGTTCAGCATGCGAGGGTGCTGAGACCGCCACTACTGGTGGACATGCCTATGTTAAGGATAGGAGTCATCCTGTGTATGCTGGCAGCGCTACGGCAAATGCTTCTCAGACTGCTGGAGTGGTAGAGGCTCAGCTGATGACAGATCTCAGGACCGGCTTTAGCCTGAAAGGGCTAGATGGAAACCATGCTTTTTTAGGGAGCTGCCGATTCACCGTGAGCGGCAGCTTGTGTTTGCCCCGGCAGACACCACTCATGTAAGTCTTCTATCTCTTTTTTTTTTTGACACTCTTGTATGTTCTAGATCCCTCAGGCTCAGGTGGAGGATATAGCCTATCAGCACTTGGGCTTGGAGACCTTTCTGGTTCAGGAGAACGCCATCTGGGCGGTAAGCATTCTACAATCCTTGCGTTATCGCATGATTTATGCAATGCATGAATGAATATATATGTATATATGCATGTTAATTTGTATTGTTATTTTGCAGACTCGAGTGCAGATGCTTCAGGATCAGGCCAGACAGGCAGCTTCTTCTGAGGCTCGGGCCTTGGCTTACACCCACGAGTTAACCCGGCTGCGGGCTAACATGGCCCGGATGCAGGCTGATTTAACCCGGGTGCAGGAGGACTTCGACTCTTATAGGGCTACGCATCCGAGTGACTCTGAGAAGGATGATGAGGGAGAGGATGAGAGCTAGATTGGATGTTTTGTATTACACATATTTTTTTTTAACATTCTAACTGAGCATCACTTATTTATAACATGAACTTCATTTTCATTATCGTGGGCTTGGATGCAATAACCTACTAATGGATGTTTATGTGTAATGGCACGATGTATGCGATATGAACGTCTAAGCAGAACATCAAACATGCATAATATCATTGCGAGGACATCATAATGAGTATGATACAGAAATTAACAGTGACTCCGACTTTAGACATCACCCTCTTCTTGTTACCAACGCGTCCTCTCGGTTTTCCGTGTCAGAAATTTTCTCTTTGTGATTTTTTTTTTCTTTTTTTGAATGGTCCAAGAGTCTTATGTGAGCATTCCAGCCGAATTGATCTCTCCGTATTGATCCATTTTGAGATTGGAAAGCACACCTTGACAATGTTCATCAGAAGTCGTGAGAACATTACTGCTAATGACATCCAGTGGTTTGGCCTTTACCTGCCCCTAGTATTAGAGGTTTGTATTTGGGGTATAAAACACTGAGTCAGACATGGTTCGCTGCGTGCTGTCACCCGTATGTGACATGCAATGACATGACGAACGCATATTGGACATCAAAATTGAATATAAAACATTTACGACATAATGAATGTGGATGCATTAGGAAAATCCAAAGTGTGGCTCTAGTTTATATTGATGCCCATTCAAATTACCAATATGTCCTTTTGGTTTTCCACATTGGAGGATTTTTTTTTTTTTGCTAACATATGTCAGAGTGTACAGCTGAGCACTGAACTGCATCAATTGATTACCCAATGGATCCTCGAAGAGTTTAATCCCATATGCATGTTTCCAATCCACCTCAGATTCCAACTCGAGCACAGTTCTCAAAGATGAACATAGCTTTTAATCCTTCAAAGTACGACCCCAGAATATGAAAGAACCACCGGTAAGTAGTCACTTCTGTTGTGGCCGAAGACTGACTTCTTGAAATGGTTGGTAAAAGCAACTTTCTTTTGGACATTATCGCAGTAGGCTTTGCAAGTCCTCCCGTTCATGACTGTTGAAGAGTTTGTAAAACCTAGTTGCCCCAACACTGTTGATGAAGTTCATGAGTGCATAACCAAGATTTCCTCCAATCCTGGAGTCCATAGGCAAATAGAGGAAATCATAAGCAGACCGTTCTTTGGACTTGCCATTGTTTTCCTCCAGACAACGTTTATCCAGAAGTTGCAGCATTGCTCCAATATTGCTGGTGAAGTCCACTAATGCACCACCAGGATTGAAGAGAAGTGGTGTGGGATAAAAGAGTATTCTTAATATGGTATAAGTTGATGATGAACAAAGACTGGTACAAGTGTTCGAGCCTTATATGTAAACGGAAGGGAAAGGGTGTTGAAGGTATGGATGAAGATCGAGATGGGGAGTGTTTTGGGTTTGAAAATATAGGAGCCCAAATCTTTCATAGGTTGTTTGAAAATGAGAAAATCCAAATTTTTCACAGAAAGGGTGCGAAAGATCCAGTGGTGATGGAAATTGAGATGGTGAATCATTCCCGTGTTAATTATAGCTGTCATATGAGAGAGAAATTCTTCCGTTTGCACTATTTTCTTTTTGTTTTTTTTTTGAAGGAACTAAAACCAAGCCACAGTCACCTCTTGGTTTTCCTACTGCATTCAAATTCGTGCATGTCATGTGTGTTTAATATGCCTTTTTGGATGAACAATGCATGCGTAATGTCATGTACATATGAATGTCACAGAACAAGATAATGTATGCACTACAACCAAAATTGCTTCAGCATTTTACACATGGTGGGTGATAAAGGTGATGAAGACCATTTGAATTCCCTGTGGGTTGGAGATTTTGGTGAGGTCAAGAGTTTTAGTTTTAGGGTTTTGGCTCAGGATACCTTCTTGGGGTATGAGACCAAATTTTGCCTCCGGGAGGACTTTTTTTTTGGTGTGACTGCCTCAAGAAGGGCTTTTGATTCGGTTTTGCCTCTAGGAGGGCTTTCTTGGTTCAAGTGCCTTAAGGAGGAGGCTTTTCAGTTTGATTTTGCCTTAAGGAGAGCCTTTTAGGTTTTTTTTTTTTTGAGTTTCAAAGATGGCTTTCGGTTTAGAATGGTTTGGGTATCGTGTGTACCTTTTAAGTTGAAGCTTTGGGGCAGGATTGGTAGTTTCTTTCAAGGATTGTTGAGTTGAATCAGCAGATGCCTCGGCGGAAGTGGTACCATTGTATCGTTTTATTTATCTCACAAGCTCACCTTTCAAGAGAGAGTTCATTCAGGACCAGGTTCACTTTTAGGTTTCCCACAATACTCAGAATGATGTCATGCATTTTGATATTATGTGTGTTGGATATGTCATTTCAGATGGTCAAATGCATGCATAATGCCATGTACAAATAATCATCACGTAAGTAAGATGAAAATAAATTTCATTGCATTCATGATGAATTCAATACATCCCACAAACAAAATGAGTCCCTTGTAAAAAGGGAATCTCCAAGAGGCATTGATCTCATAGAATCCGATTATTTTCCGATTGGTCACCATTTCAGCTTCAGCATCCTCGACCCACTCTTGTCAAACCAGACTCTGAAGTTCTTCATCATATTCCTCTCCTTGGGAGACTTAAGAAATTTCCTTGGTGGTCTCCCTTATTGCCCCTAGTTGTTTATCAAAGAGGGTCGAGGTTTCCAATTTCCCATTGTCGACTAGCTTCTGGATCTCCTTTCTTAAAGCAAAACAATCATTGGTTTGATGGCCCAGCATCACATGATAGCTGCAGAAATTGTTCTTTTGTGCTTTTCCCGGCTCTACAAATGGCCAGATACTCTGTAGGAGACCCTCCTTTCTACATCTGAGGAATAGCTTGCTTAATGAGTCAGCCCATGGAGAAATACCTTTACCGCTACCTCCGGTAAGTGAGTTTTTGGTATGCCATGGAATGGAGTCGGTACCAACATTTATCTTAGGGGCCTCTTCAGTTCGATTTCATCAGTCGGCCTTGGCGAACCCAAATCTTAGAGAGAGGGCCTTCCAAGGTGTCGAGGGTGAGTGTTAGCAATTTGGGCATTCTGTTTCTCGCTAGCATCAGTATTAGAGTCTGAGAATATCGTATTTTTTATTTTCCCTTCGAGTTCTGCCACTCATGCTTCCAATTTGGTGCACTTTGCTGTCAGTCTTTCTACTCTGTCAAGATCACCTCCCAGCACTTCTCTCAGCATTGCTGTCGCTTCCTTCCTGACCGCCTTTCGAAACCGTGATGAGGCGATATGATCCTCCACGATATCCGTTATGGAGTTGAAGTTCATTGGGTTGGCCATTCTCAAGATCTTTTCCCTTTTCCTTCGGATAAGAACACTTATTAGCATTGACGGGCACATATGCATGAAGAATACCAAATCACAGATTATGTAGGATATGTAAGTGCATGAATGATGAGTTGCATATATGATGTCACGAGGGAGATGATGATAAGGATGATGATTTTTTTTTTCTTTTTTTTTGGACATTCCAAGAACACCTGATGCCATGTAAGAGATAATGTGAAAAGACCACATGTGGACCGCCACACAAACAGGGGTTCGGCCCTTTTAGAGCACCTAGTGAATATTGTGAAATGATCACGTGTATGCCAACACACGGATAGAGTTTCAACACCTTGTAGGTCTATGAGATGAAGTGAAAAGATCACATAGGGGCCGGCCTATGGACAGAGTTCTGATGCTTTTGAGGCATATGATATGAGATGATGTTTACAGACAAGTCTCGTGTAGGTAAGGACACGGACTGAAATTCGGCGTTCATAGAATGCCTTTCATGATTCAGTAATGTTATGAAATGCCCCTATATGCATAATAATCCGGTACTCGTGGAGCACCTCAAATGATACAATAATGTCATGTAACAATCCGAAATGGATCGCGACACACCACCAGAACTTCGGCATCCCCACGATGCCAATAATAAATGACGTGAAGCCATACAATGATGTCGTGTGACCTACTACACGAAAATAGACCAAAGACCATTGTGGTCTCCTATTGAATGAAATGGTCTAGTGAAATGGCTGAGTGTATTCCGGTACACGGGCAAAACACGGGTAGTTTTAGGACTCCCGATATGTTATAAAATGAAATGACCGTGAAGGGTATCCTCAGAATGTCCTTAATTTAAATGATATAAAATGACGTGACTGCTTGTGTCACACAAAAATGCAAGTGGCTGCACAAAAACGTGGTTAGGATGCATAACATACATGATGATGTTGTGTATACTTTGTGAAGATAACAATATACAGGACGTAAATGTGTATGACACACAAATAAAACATCATGGCTACATGAAAATGTGGTTAGAATAAATGCCATGCTTATGTTGATGCCTTGAAAATGACTACATGAAAACGTGGTTAGAATGGTACATAGGCAAAGTTTCGGTGCTCGGGGAGCACCTTGGGATTTTCATGTTATGACATGTGATGAACGCGCGCTTGGCACACGGTCCGGATTTCGACGCTTGGGGAGCACCTTGGGTATTAATGTCGTGATATGAAATGAACTCGTGCTTGGTGCACGAATGGAATTTCGATGCTCGGGGAGCATCTTAACTTCCAAATCATGATTTGAAATGAATACGTTCTTGGTGAACGGGCAGAGTTTCGGCGCTTGGGGAGCACCTTTGGGTTTTTATGACATGACATGAGATGAACGTGCGCTTGGCACACAATTGAAATTTCGGTACTCGGGGAGCACCTAAATGGTTTGATGTATGAGATGAAATTTTTCGATGCTCGGGAAGCACCTAAATAATTTGATGAATGAAATGAATTTTTTCGGCGCTCGTGGAGCACCTAAATGATTGAACTAAATGGAATGAATTTTTTCCGACACTCGTGGAGCGCCTAAATGATTTAATGGAATGAAGTGACTTTTTTCGATGCTCGTGGAGCACCTAAATGGTTCAATGGAATGAAATGAATTTTTCGGCGCTCATGGAGCATCTAAATGATTTAATGGAATGAAATGAATTTTTCGGCGCTCGTGGAGCACCTAAATGATTTAATGGAATGAAATGAATTTTTTCGGTGCTTATGGAACACCTAAATGATTTAATGGAATGGAATGAATTTTTCGGCGCTCGTGGAGTACCTAAATGATTTGATGGAATGAAATGAATTTTTTCGGTGCTCGTGGAGCACCTAAATAATTTAATGGAATGAAATGAATTTTTCAGTGCTCGAGGAGCACCTAAATGATTTAATGGAATGAAATGAATTTTTTCGGTGCTCGTAGAGCACCTAAATGATTCAATGGAATGAAATGAATTTTTTCGGTGCTCGTGGAGCACCTAAATGATTTCCTACTTGGTAGGCGGTGTAATGTGTGTGATCCTTATGGGGTTGTTCAAGGCCCACATGAATGTTTTATGTATGACACGCGTTCCACATGGCTACAAAATAAATTGGTTAATGCTTATGACATTCAAACGATGCATATGAATTAATTTTGTTTCACACAATGAAAAGATGCATGGCTGCAAAAAATGTGGTTAGTGTAAATGTCACACAGGTGATTAATGTATTTACACACGAAAACAATGGAGATGGTTGTTCAAAAGATGTGAGTTAGTATCACACAAATGCTTTATATGTGGTATGTTATGTTCGTGAAAAATGTGGATGATGGTATGTTATGAAGGGATGAGAAACACGTAGCGTATAGCACATGAAACGTATTCCTCCAATCTTATTCCTCCAAACGTGGTCAATTTGAGAAAATTCTAACTGAGTCCTAGGAGGGGTTCTCTTCGATCACCAACTGGGGATGATGAAGGCGCAATTTAGAAATATTCATACAATTTATTTCGGCATCCTACGGGAATCCAACTAGGGTTGCTTAAATGAGTTCGGTCCAAAGTCGGGATAACAACAAGGCTCCCATAGCAAAATATACTCCTCACTTCTCCCCACTCAAGGGTCCGAAAGAAGGGGTTCGTACGAGGCTATGAGTGGTGTTGCGTATCCGTGCCCCTAAGACCAAGAGGAACTTAGGCGACACTTCAATAATTCACCGGGCTAAATAATGGATACTTAACCTAATGCAAGAATGTCTAACTACAAAAATGCATAAAATGCCATTGTAAGCGCCAGAATTTTCTATGCTTAAAAAAAAAGTTTATGGTCTTACGACTATCCTTACAGTCATGCGACTGTAATTTAAAAATTATAGTCGTACGACTGTAATATTGGAAAAGTTGCAGGAGCCCATACCTCTGTCGAAGAAAATGGAGGAGAGGCTGAACAGAGATGGGAAGAAAGAAAGAAAAGGGAGAAAAGAGAGAAAAGGGAAAGAAGAAAAGAAACAAAGAAGAGGCAGGGAAGAACTGATCATCAGAAACCCTTGCATTTGGAGATTTTGGACCCAAAAGCTCTCAAACCCTAACTCAAGGAGAAAAGTCCTGATTTTAGTGGATTGGAGCGACGCCAGGGGTCAATCCTACAATGGACGCACGCCAAAGAGGTAAACACTCCTTTTCCCCTCTCTTTTACAAGCTTTCTAGGTGATTGGTGTGGTTTGTGCCATTTCTATCCATTTTCTGCGTTTTCCATTTCTGGAAATCAAGAACAGTCGTGCGACTGTTCTTGAGTTTGATGAACAGTCGTACGATTGTAGTTATAGTCGTACGAGTGTTCTTGATTTTCAGGCGTTTTCTTTCCAGTTTTGCTTCAAATAAATTTCTGGCGAAATTCTGACTTTGGGCTCGTTATAGTCGCAAGACTATAATGTACAGTCGTACGACTGTAGCTACAGTCGCACGACTATAACGTATTTTCCAGAATCAGAATTTCCTTTTTTATTCCCAAAAATTTCCAAAAATCCCAAAAAATTCAGAAAACCCCAAAAATCATCAAAATGAATTTTTTTTTGTGCATTCACGACCCTAGATTCAATTTTCAGTGAAATTGCATTTAGAACAATGCAACGATGGAGACCCAGTTCTCCCGAAAACCGACCCACCTCATATGTAAAAAATGCATGTAAACCGGAAAAATTGTTTTAAAAATGATCTTCCCCACAAAACCAAAAATACAGGGACGTTTCAAAATGTTTTCCATGTCTAATTGGGCCGGCTAGCCGAGCCAACCCGGTTATCCCCTAAAGGCATGCCCCCAATTCCTAAGTTTCCCAATTTTGTCTGTTTGAGTCCTATTTGTGGCATGCTATATATTGTGCTAACCTTTTGTTTTGCAGCTTTTTATTTTTATTTTTATTTTAAATGTATTTAATAGAATTAATCGTGTATATTAGGCGATTGTATTTTTCTAGATAAATCGTGTATTCTAGGTGCTTGTAAAAGTGAGTTCGAGAGTTTTTATTTTTTTATTCGATCGGGTTGTAATAATTTAATTATTTACTATTTTACCTTAACCTGTATGTGCGCTGCATGTCTATTTATTTTAATAAAATTGACTTTAGAATGTGAAATACCATCTACGAACATTGACCAATATTTATTTTAATTAGGCACGAAATAAGGGATTTGTCCAGACTCGAATCTCTGGATAGTGTATCTGCCGTTCGTCCGGTTCAGCTGCATTATAAATTTTCCGGTTGAGCTGAGCAGGGTGGCGAGTCTACAATATTCATCGAGACTTAGGTCTCGGTTCTTTTAAGAATCAATTCCATTTATTTTTCAAAACCAATTTTCCATTTATAAAAACCCCACGTGAGGGAGGGCCCCGTCAGAGATCGTGGCGCCCCTGCCGAAAGGGAGTCTCGCGTTCCGTTGAAAACGCGTCATCCGCTCACAGTAGTGACTCTGCTGGGGAGTTATTAAAAAAGTTTTCTTAAAAACTTAAAAGAATTCGACAGGCCTTGAAAAGTGTCTAATTAAAATAAGGTGGATGATTATCAATTGGTATTTCATTTTGCATTTTAGCTAGACATGCTTGCATTAGATTTAGTATTGATAAGGTCGGTTTTTGACCTTATCTTTTAGGCAATTTCGTGGTTTAAACGGCAATATTTTAGAGTCCTTTGTGTGAATGCTTGCTTGGTCTTGCGTATTTTGCGGTTTTTTATGTTTTGATTAGATTTTCATAAGTTTTTTGTGTTTTTCATGTTTTTAAGGGTGTTTTTGTAATTTTGGACATTGCATCTTGATTGTGGTCCATTGCTGTGGTGTGGTTATGTTTCTTTATGTTTGTTTTGGACAGGCATTGTGACCCGGGCTGAAAGTTGGAGCGATGACGACGAAGAAGAGATTGAAGTGCTGAAAAGCTAGGTGGCACGGCTTGCCACAATGAGGGCACGGCGTGCCATTCCAGCGTGCCAAAAGATGGAGTCCAGTAAGTCAGCACGACTGCGTGCCAACACCAGCACGGCGTGCCAACCCCAAATTTATCCTAGAAAGGTGTGCCAACACCAGCACGACATGCCGAACATCGGAAAAGTGCTGGTGCCCTACTTTCCTCCTTCCTATTTAGTGGTTTTAGCCTAGCCTTATAAATAGGACATTTTCTAAGCTGTATGCATCTTTTTCTAGACTTTTGAAGTAGAAAGCACAAACTTGTAGCTAGGTTTATTACTTGAACTCTTTGTTACTTTGAGTTTGAACCTTCAATTGGTAGACGTTTTGCATTGAATCTTCCCTTTTTGCGACGTTCTTGGTTCCAGATTGAGTTCGTTTATAGAGGTACACTACCTTAGTTGTGCGACTCTAGGTTTAGTTTCATTACTTCACCTAGGGCACACCAAGTTTTTGGCACCGTTGCCGGGGAACTTATTTTTTTGCATCATTGAACCAAAGGTCTATCTGCTGATCTAGGTACTGTTTATGTGCATATAGTTATGTAATTTTTCTTTTTGTGGATATTAGTTGTAAATTTTTCGTTATTCTTTTTTCTATGTGTGTGTGTGCTTTCTAGCTTATGCAAACTCATTCTCAGCACCCTGAGCTTTTACCCTATAACCCTGAAATTGAGCATTTTTGTAGCAGGAACCGTAAAGCACAACAAGAGTGAATTGCCTGAATGGATCTTCAGCAACATGAGGAAGAGTTGAGACAGCTACGGGAAAGAGCTGAGCAAGAGCGACTCCAGCGAGAGCGGGAGGAGTTTGAAAGAAGAAAGGGGGTGGTGATAGAGACAACATGGTCATGACTGACCTAATGGCTCCACATCGACCCCGGAACAGATCCGGAGTGGTTCTCCCAGCCATCACTGCTAATCACTTTGAGTTGAAGTCCAGTATGATCAATTTGATCCAAGGGAACTGGCTGTTCAGTGGCGGAAGAAGTGATAACCCCAATGATCAGTTAGACCGGTTTCTCATGGTGGCCGATATAGTCCGAATCGATGGGGTGCCCCAAGATTCAGTGCGGTTGAAGTTGTTTCCCTTCTCATTATGCGGGGGAGCAATGGAATGGTACAAGTCCTTGAGGCCTGGGTCGGTGACTTCATGGGACCAAATGGAAGAACAATTCTTGGAGTATTACTTTCCACCATCAAAGACGGTTTAGTTAAGGAACGAGAATATGGGATTCCGGCAATTTGAGACCAAGACTCTCAACGAAGCATGGCAAAGGTTTCAACGGTTGTTGCAGAACTGTCCCCCACCATGACATGCCACGATTCACTCAGATAATCACGTTTTATCATGGTTTGATACCAGCTAACCATGCCATTCTTGATTCTTCTGTAGGTGGAAACATTTTTAAGAAGACTGCTACGCAAGCTGAGGAGTTGATCACGGAGCTAGCTAGGAAGAGTACCTTGTGGCAGTCGGACATGCCAACAAGGAGTGAGGTTCGGGCTGCAGACTCGGGACGCCAAGATGCAGCCATGGACCACGTGAGCAAGAAGCTGGACCTGTTGATGTCCTGCTTGAGTTTAAATGCGCCACAATATCAGCTGTTGTTGTGTGTATTATGTGGAGCGGAGCATCCTGGTCAAGAATGTGCATTGGGCGATCCATTCACCCAATCGTCTGAGAATGTAAGTTTTATGGGAGGAAACCAAAGGTACAATAACTCTAACTCTTACCCATAAAATTTCAATAATAATAACAATTATGGAAGAAGGTATCAACACCCGAACATGTCTTATGGTAATAACCAAAATGTGTTGAGACCTCCTTCCGGGTTCCATTATGAGCACCATGAGCAGGGGTCAGGTAAGGCCCCATTTTTTCCTAATGACCAACCCCCACATCAACCTCAACAATCCAAGCAAGATGAGACGGTTTTGTCTTTGTTAAAAGGCATCTCGTCTCGACTTGCCGATAATGAGGCATACTGTAGGGATTTGGGCAAGCAGGTGGCTCAAATGAGTAGGGAGAGGCAGGAAAGAACTCAAGGAGCACTCCCGAGTAAAACTGAGCAAAACCTTAAGGGACATCAACGGGAGACAGCTCAAGCTATAACCCTGTGGAGTGGTAGGCAAGTGGAGAGCTGAGTGCAAAACGCTGATATTCCATCCCAACCTACTAAGGTAAGTGAAGAGTCGGGAGAGGTAAGCAACCCCGACTCGATTTCTGAACCCGAACCCATCACAAATGAAAAGGGGAAAATTTCTGACCCAGTGAGAGCCTATATTTCTAAACTCCCTTATCCTTAAAGGGAGAAGAAAGATAAACTGGAGCAGAAATATTCCAAATTTCTGGAAATTTTCAAGAAGTTAGAATTCAATATGCCATTGATTGAGTCTCTCCAAGAGATGCCTTCTTATGCTAAATTCCTTAAAGAACTTCTTGTAGGGAAAAGAAAGCTAGGCGAGGATGAAGTGGTGGCTTTAACAGAGGAATGTTTGGCAATTATCACTAACAAACTTCTACCCAAGCTCAAAGATAGGGGCAATTTTACTATCCCATGCCGGATAGGAAACTTGGAGATTGCCAATGCCCTATGTGACTTGGGTGCAAGTATCAATTTGATGCCTCTGTCGTTTTTTAGGAGACTTGGACTGGGAAACCCAAAGCCGACCAATATGACCCTCCAATTGGCAGATAGATCTCTCACGAGGCCAAAGGGGGTGGTCGATGACGTGTTAGTAAAGGTGGACAAGTTTATCTTCCCCGCGGACTTCGTGGTAATGGATATGGAGGAAGATAGCTCGGTGCCCCTTTTGCTTGGAAGGCCATTTCTTGCAACCGGTAGGACATTGATAGAGGTCCAAGAAGGTAAGATTATTCTTAGGTTGCACAACGAGGAGGTAAGTTTCAACGTCTATAACTCTATGAAATATCCATTAGATGTTGAAAACTGTAATTTTGTAGACTCCTTTTGTCCTATTGATGCTTGTGTGGTTGAGAATGTGTGCAGTGAACTAGAGTGCATCATAGGAGAAGGCCTAGTTGAAAGTGAGGCGAATGAAGTGTTAGTTGAAGAATGCTCATAGGTGAAGGGATGGTTTGACAAGCTAGATCGTGAAGTCAAGCTTGCACCTAAATCCTCACTGGAGGAACCTCCATCATTGGAGCTCAAAACCCTTCCCCCTAACCTTAAGTATGTTTTTCTGCATCCTCCAAAGGACTTACTAGTTTTGTTGACAGGAGAGGAGGAGGACAAGCTACTAGAGGTGCTGAGGAAGCATAAGGGAGCGTTTGGGTGGACAATCCATGGCATCAAGGAAATAAGTCCGACATTTTGCATGCATAGAATCTTTCTGGAAGACAAGGTAAAACCATGTGTATAGCCTCAGAGTCGGTTGAACCCAAATATGAAGGAGGTGGTAAGAGCCGAGGTGATAAAACTCCTCGACGCAGGTATCATCTTTCCTATTTCTGATAGTCAGTGGGTGAGTCCGGTTCAGTGTGTGCCTAAAAAGGGAGGCACAACGGTTGTGGAAAATGATAAAGGGGAACTAATCCCTATTAAAGCTGTCACGGGTTGGCGCATGTGCATTGATTATAGGAAGTTGAATGATGCCACCCGGAAAGATCATTTTCCATTACCGTTTATTGATCAAATGTTAGAGAGGATGGCTGGGTAGGAATATTTTTGTATGTTAGATGGGCTATCTGGGTATATGCAAATTCCAGTGGACCCTCTCGATCAAGAGAAAACCATGTTTACGTGTCCATATGGGACATTTGCATATAGGCGGATGCCCTTTGGTTTGTGTAATGCCCCGGCCACCTTTCAAAGGTGCATGTTGGCCATTTTTTATGATATGATTGAGGATTTCATGGAAGTCTTTATGGACGACTTTTCCGTTGTTGGTCATACCTTTGAGTCATGTCTTGGGAATTTGGACCAGGTGCTTCAGAGATGTGAAGACACCAATTTGGCAGTCAGTTGGGAGAAGTGTCAATTCATGGTCTGGGATTGCATTGTCTTAGGGCACAAGGTGTCGAGAAAGGGGATTGAGGTCGATCCGGCCAAGATTGAGGTGATTGAGAAACTGCCTCCCCCAAGTTCGGTTAAGTTAGTTAGGAGCTTCTTAGGACATGCGGGCTTTTATAGGCATTTTGTGAAAGACTTTTCTAAGATTTCTAAGCCGTTGACTGAGCTACTCCTAAAGGATGCCCCATTTAATTTCAATGATGAGTGTGTGCATGCTTTTAATTTGCTTAAGCGGAAATTGATTGAGGCACCGGTCATGGTGAGCCCGAATTGGGAAATCCCCTTTGAACTTATGTACGATGCGAGCGACATAGCTATCGGGGCATGTTTAGGTTAGAGGGTGGATAAAATTTTCCGCCCAATTTACTATACTAGTAAGACATTAAACGGTGCTCAAATGAATTACACTATGACTGAGAAAGAATTACTAGCTGTTGTTTTTGCTTTCGATAAGTTCAGGTCTTACTTGGTCTTATCAAAAGTAATTATGTATACTGACCATGCTGCTCTTAAGTATTTGTTGGCTAAACAGGATGCAAAGCCTAGGTTGATTCGATGGATTCTACTCCTCCAGGAGTTTGACGTGGAGATTAAGGACAAGAAGGGAGTAGAGAACGTAGTGGTCGACCATTTATCGAGACTGCCAAGTGAAGGATCCGTATCCTCTCCAGAAGCGGAGATTCATGACACATTCCCGGATGAATAGTTGTGTAGGGTAACCTCTATGCCATGGTGCGGACATCGCAAACTTCAAAGTCGGTAACATCCTTCCACCTAATCTCTCACATGCACAGAGACGTAAATTCTTTCATAATGCTAAGGATTATTTTTGGGATGATCGTTACCTTTTTAGATTATGTGCGGACAATGTGATTAGGTGGTGTGTTGCTTATGAGGAGGCTCCCTCTATTATTAGGATGTGTCATGATAGAGAAGCGGGTGGCCATTTTGGACCCGATAGAACCGTAGGAAAGATTTTATTTAGTGGGTTTTATTGGCAGACCATGAAACAGGATGTCATTAGCTATATTCGGGCCTATGATGCGTGTCAAAGGATGGGAAATATCTCACAAAAGAATGAAATGCTTCAACAAGGCATCTTAGTGTGTGAACTTTTTGATGTCTGGGGCATAGATTTCATGGTACCTTTCCAAATATCCCACAACAACCAATACATTCTTGTGGCAGTTGAATATGTGTCTAAGTGGGTAGAAGCTGTCACCTTACCAACCAATGATGCAAAGGTCATTGTCAAGTTTCTCAAGAAGAACATTCTTACTAGGTTTGGAACCCCAAGGGCTATCATCAGTGATTGGGGATCCCATTTTTATAATAGACAATTTGACAATCTTTTGCATAAGTATGGAGTTAAGCATAAGGTGGCAACTCCTTACCGTCCTCAGACGAGTGGGCAGGTTGACGTATCGAATAGGGAACTGAAATGAATCTTAGAAAAGACGATAGGTGCATCTAGGAAAGATTGGAGTCTAAAGTTAGACGATGCACTATGGGCATATAGGATTGCCTTTAAGACGCCTATAGGAATGTCCCCCTACCACTTAGTCTTCGGTAAATCCTGTCATCTACCTGTGGAACTAGAGCACAAGGCATATTGGGCTTTAAAATTTCTTAACTTTTATATGCAAGCTGTAGGTGAGCTTCGATTAAGGCAACTCATGGAGTTAGATGAGCTTCGGTTGAGTTTGTATGAGAACGCCAAAATCTACAAGGAGAGGACCAAGAAGTGGCACGACCGGCATGTGATAGGGAAAGGTTTCAATCAAGGGGAGTTGGTGCTCTTGTATAACTCCCGGTTGAAACTATTTCCGGGCAAATTGAGAAGTCGGTGGACTGGACCATTTACCGTGCGCAAGGTCTATCCCTCCGGGATGGTGGAAATTGAAACTCCGGAGGGAATTCAACAAGTAAACGGGCATCGGTTGAAGCCCTATGTCAGCGGAGGGGTGAAGGAGGAGAAGCAAGTCTTACTCCTTCGTGATGTGTAAGCATACCCGTGGACATAGAAGTCGAGCTATTCCGACTATAAACATAGCACGAGGTACATGCACTTCCCTTGTACATTAATTTTTGTGTTGATATGTTTTTGTGTGTTTATGAGTATAGGAATAAGTCACTAAGCAAGTCAATCACAGTCTCGATCAAGAGTGTGAAAATATAAAGGATTGCAGAATTCCAGGGAGGCACGCCGTGCCAGGATGAGTGTGGGGTTAGCACGTAACGTGCTAGCCTAGCACGTAATCGTGCTAGCCCGCTGGAACCAAAAGAGTGCATTTGAGCAGTTCAGCATGCCATGCCCCACCATTGGCACGTCGTGCCAAAGATGGGGACCAAGACAGCACGAGATGAGTTGATGCAGCACGCGTACGTGCCGACCTGCTATTTCAAACGTGAGTTGGTGCAAGGGCAAGCCACATGTAGTGCCACCATTTAGCACGCCGTGCCACTCAAGAGGATTTCCAGTCAGCACCCCGTGCCTAGGCTGTATGTCACGTGCCCACTTGGTGGTTCAAAGTGCATTAATGTGAAGGGAGCTAGCACTCCATGCTATAATTTGGCACGCCGTGCCAGTCAAAGGATTCTCAGTCGGCACGACGTGTAAAGCCAGCACGCCATCGTGCCGACCTACTATTTCCAGGTAAACCTCTATTCTCTGCTCAGCACGCCGTGCGGGATTTTGGCACTGCGTGCCGAGCGTTTAAAATTCAAAAATTTTAGGTCAAAATTGCCGCCCTATATAAACCTTTTTTTTTTCTTTGTTTCAGCCCCTTCTTCTTCTTCCTCACTTTCTCACTCTCTGCAACTGCCCTTTTCTCTCTCTAGAATCAGCCCCTTCCTTCACCCTCACTCATATTTCCCTTATTCTTCCTTCCCCTCTCACTTTCTTCCTTTCATTTACACCAATTTCTTACCCCCCTACTCCTCTTCAACCGTTATTTTGATCTAGGATTTTGTTTTTGCATAACTCTCCTTGGAACCCAGGTATGAACTCGTGCTTTGCTTTTCTTTTCTTCTCTCTTGTTTTTGTTGCTTTCTTCTCGCACTTTGAATTTGTATGATTTACTTGCTTAATAGGGTGATTGTATTTCGGTAATTTTCTTTATATGTTCATATTTAGTGGGTTTGTGTTTATGTGAGTAGGGTTTAATTGGATTTTTCTTCTTTTGTTTTTGGTCTTGGTTGTGTTTTGATGGCTGTCCAGTAGTAAGATGAGAAAGAAGATGGTAGCTGATCGGAAGCACGGTTCTTCGCATCGGCCGATAGACCCGTCAATGGAACCGGTGCCAAATGAAGAACTGCCTCCTGAGCAGTAGATGGGTCCTTTAACTAGCCTCTCAAGGAAGTATAGATGCCATTTCCCTCTTCTTTCTAATGACGAAGGTAAACGCTATAAAAATCTTTTTCCTTTAGAGAGTACCCCTTTTCGAACCTTTTATTGGCAGTTTTTGTTCGTGCAAGATAGGTCCGAAGTTGTGCATGCTAAATTAAACAGTCTAGGGTGGTATGCTTTTATGAGGTATGCTCCGCCTGTATTTAGAGAGTTGAATTTAGAATTCTATTCAACTTTGAGCTTCAGAACGAACCCCAATACCGGCCTTAGGACCATGACCTTCTGACTATTTGGTGATGAGCATTCTTTAGACATTGAGGGTCATAAAACTTGTATAGGAATTGAGGGGGATAGTTATAAGTGGGCGGAGGACATGGATGCTAAGAAATTTTAGCGTATTGTGGGTCAAGGAGAATACCAACCTAGGTTCGCCAAAACCTCCCAATTACATGACTCGACCCTACAATTGATCCACAAATTTGTGTGTTTTAACTTCTCGGGCAAAACTGAAAGTAACCGGGTCAATGCATTTGAGCTATTAATATTGTGGCATGTGTAAAATGACGTTAAGGTGCACATGGGCTTCTTCGTCATGGAAGCCCTGTACACCCACCATAACTGACCTAAATTAGAACTCGGGTTAGGGCATATTATAACTTGTATTGCATGTTTCTTTCGTGGTAATACTTGCTATAAGAACCTCTATAGCATCCTTCCCAAGATGCTCTCGAGGGGAATTTTGTCTTGTTCCTATGTTATAGCAGCTGCAGGTGCATCAAGCGCAGGAGGTTCAGGCACGGGTAAGGCCCCTATGGACGTGGATGCTGATGACGGGGGTGAGGGCGACAAGGATAATGATGACGGTGAGGAGGATGAGGAGCAAGTTTCGGTGGGCATGGATTTTATGGAGCGGATTGAAGGGCGGCTGGATGGTATAATCGAGCAGCTGGAAGGTTTGACAGTCCATCAGTTTGTACTCGAGGAGCCGATGAATGCGTGCTTTGACCGTCAGGAGGCTCAGCTCGCCAATTTCGAGGTGTTCGCCTCTCGTTATTGTGTGGCCCAAGGGTGGCCATATCCGCCTCCGCCACCACCAGCCCCCGACATGTGAGGTAACCCTTTTTCTTTCTCGCTTTATTTTGTTCCTTATTCCATTGCACTTTTGGAAGTAAGTGCAATCTAAGTGTGGGTGGGTAAAGGGATCTCTCCCTTTCTTTTGTTTCTTTCTACATTGCACATTTTGGTTTGTTTTATTTCGTATGTTTGTATGTGTTTTTGCGTGTTTGGATGTTTTGTTATGGTTTTAGTGTTCACATGCATGGTTGGTTCTAGGTGTGCTTTGGTTAGGTTTAGGCTTTAGCTTTTGATGCATGTGGTGTTGGTTTGGTTTATTTTTGGTATGTTAGTGTTTTAGGTTGTTTAAGTGTCAATTGCCGTTTGACTAACATTGCCTAATCTACCCTCGAAACTAAGTCTCTGTGCTTGGATTGGTAGACATTAGCTAGAGACATTCGGAGTCGATTGCGAGTCATTAACTTATTTGTGCATGATTTGTGATTCTTGATGGTAATCATTGGTTAGATTTGTCATTTAGGTTGCATTAGGGAATTAACCCTCTACCTCTACTTGCATGATCGAGCTAGGATTACGCCTTGGAACATTGGTTGAGTCACACGACCTAGCACACAACCCCTAGTACACTTGTGCGGATTTGAGCCCTTGGAACCATTTCACATTAGTTCTATTTCTTTGTGAGGGTAAAAACAATCGTGGCACACTAGATCCTAGAACCCAGCGTCGTTTTGCACTTGACATAGAGAGCTTAGTATGTGGAGACGATTAGGATTAGCCCCTCGACTTAAATGAGCCTAACCCTAACTACTAATTTATCCCTTAGATCACCCAAAGCCACTAAATTAACCTTTTTGACTTAAAAAACCTTCACCAAGCCAAATCTATCATCCTAACTTATTACCATTCACTTTGATTTTCCTTTCTTACCCTCCTCTCCAAAATCAAGTAATTGGCTAAGTTGTTCATTCATTTTGGGGTCAATCACCATTTGCATTTCAACTCTTTCACATCTAGTACTATGGAAAAATTATGCTATATATATATATACAAATACAGTCAATGTGTGTATGTCCGGCTTCTCTCCTTAAAAGTCAGAGTTTGTAGAGGCATGTCTTGTTTGTCCGGCTCTCATCTTCAAGCCGGTGTGTGTTCCATTTTCGGTTCATTTGTTGGAATAAGGGATTAGGGCGATCATCTAATTGCCTTGACCCATGTCTTGTCATCTTTTCCCCGTTGGGTTGTGCTTTGGCCATTGGTTGTGTATAAGGCCATCTCATTGTTAGTAGAATTTCTTGTTATAAAAAAACAAAAGAGAAAAAAAAAAGAAAAAAAAAGAAGAAAAAAAAAGGAAAACAAGCACTCTTTGGACTAGTTTTGAGTTGAAATTGCATGACCCATTTTTAGTACTAAGTCAATTTGCATATATCACTTGATTTGTAGGAGTTGTACACCTAAAAACTTCCCTTTTATCAAACCTATCCTAAGCCGTAACATTACAAGCCGCAGGTTCTCTGATTTTGCTCCTTGGCCAATGACTTCACCGGGATTGCTATTAGTTCGCTATGTGATGTGTGCCATTGTTTGTTTTTGTGTGCTCGTCTGCCTCACCTTGAAATTGAGCATTAGAGTGACATCTTGTGAGGTGCTTCATTGGAAAAATAACGTGGTGCAGCGGAAAATACACCATTTAAAATTTCCTAGAATCCACCTATCGTGTCCAATTACCATTGATTAGAATAAAATCAAATAAGAATAAAGAGAGATTAACTCACCGGATTCGTCTCCTCTAGAGACTGCTGCAGAATCGTTTCTTGAAACTGCGATCTCCAAAGTCCGGTGCACGACCAACTATTGAACAGGAACCGGTGCTAGCCGAAGACACGAAGGAATGGAGAATTAATGCTGGGATTTTCGGCTATTTGGGGCTGCTATTGGTGGCTGAAATTTCCAGCAATTAATTAGAGTTGAATTAGGTTTTTCCTCCTTAAGTTTGCCCTTATATAGACACCTTATCTAATTGGGTTTTAATTAGGTTAATTAAACCCAAGCCCACTAGGATTATAATTACATAAATAAACTTTAATTAAAAAAGTATATACTATGTAATTTAATTCCATTTGGCTAAATTTAATTACCCCTAAATAAAATTAAATCACACTTAAGTTAATACAATACATGTATTTAATTTTCCTAAGTCCTACTTAGGAAAATTATTTAATTAATTGTTTACTTTATGTAATTCAATTAATTAATTAATTAATTAATTACATTATGTAAACTTATTAATTAAATCAAATTCAACCCAATGTCAATTAATTACCTTGACACCGAATGTCAACTAATTAATTAACGCATTCCTTCTAATGTACATTACATGTACAATTTCTATAAGTTCCAACTCAGTTGATCTATGTGCACGATCCTATGGGTCTGTCTTTATGTTGGCAGTAGGCCCAAGGCCCACAGACTGTAAGTGGGTTCTAGCAAACCATTACAGCCCCCAATTAAGACAGAGACGCAACAGTCTTTAGAAGACACTCACCCGGTAGTAATCTCATAGTGTCCTTTGCCTAACGATATCGATATGAATAAACAAGAGGCATGGTGTCCGTCATCCTCTTCTGATGTTTATTATATTTCTTGATCTTGAGTTGACTGATTAATCAAATAAGCAATCAACTTATTTGGGTATGACCATACACTTATCAGTCCTACTCATCAAGTGACCAATAATATCATCTCGGTGTTACCCGAGTGGCAATTCCATCACTTCATCATCAATATCAACATGTTCACCGGTCCACCCAATCATACCCGTATTTAGCATCTTTTTACAAGCCTGTTAGGCATATGTCAAAGTGAACCGGATTCCCTTTTGATATTATAATGAAATCTGGTCTGAGGACAAAAGAGACCTACTCAAGAAAGACCTATGATGCGACAACCATGTGGCTTTCTTGTGCGGATCGATCCAGTCCCATGTCAACGACATGTACCTATATTCATGACTGACTATACAAGTACTATGGCTAGTTAAGAACTACCATACAGTCATCGAATATACAAGTCTGTGGTTCTATTCGTTCCCACGATTAGAACAGACTTGGGATAAGTTTTATGATTATCAATCAATGGA
The DNA here is from genome assembly GCA_039660915.1 of Euphorbia tirucalli. Lineage (NCBI taxonomy): Eukaryota > Viridiplantae > Streptophyta > Magnoliopsida > Malpighiales > Euphorbiaceae > Euphorbia > Euphorbia tirucalli. The sequence continues at coordinate 34,080,301 of CM077636.1, read as the reverse complement.
TACTCTACTCATATTATAGCACAAGATATAAATGAAATAGATTAATTGCCTTCATTAATGTGACACAAATAATGTATTCATACAATGGGTCTCAATGTATAATACAAAATTCAAGAATCCAATGCCTTAAGAACTAGGGCACACCAAAAGTATAAACTCTGCTTGTTCCTCGCCCTTTGACTAGTTAAATCTTGTTGGGTTCGGGTATTGAGTGGTTTTGAACCTGGTGCGCCTAGTGTCATTTTGAAAGCGATGTTTTACCTCCTTGAGTTTACGAATTTCGTACGGTTTAGTTGGATTTGCAAGTAAAAGCGAGCAATTTTACTCCTTTGTCTTTAGTTTATTTGCTTGAGGACAAGCAAGACTTTAAGTGTGGGGTGGTTGATAAGGTCGGTTTTTGACCTTATCTTTTAGGCAATTTCGTGGTTTAAATGGCAATATTTTAGAGTCCTTTGTGTGAATGCTTGCTTGGTCTTGCGTATTTTACGGTTTTTTATGTTTTGATTAGATTTCCATAACTTTTTCGTGTTTTTAGGGGTTTTTGGACATTGCATCTTGATTGTGGTTCGTTGCTGTGGTGTGGTTATGTTTCTTTATGTTTGTTTTGGACAGGCATTGTGACCCGGGCTGAAAGTTGGAGCGATGGCGACGAAGAAGAGATTGAAGTGTTGAAAAGCTAGGTGGCACGACGTGGCACAATGAGGGCACGGCGTGCCATTCCAGTGTGCCAAAAGATGGAGTCCAGTAGGTCGACACGACTGCGTGCCAACACCAGCACGGCGTGCCAACCCCAAATCTATCCTAGCATGGTGTGTCGAACATCGGAAAAGTGCCGGTGCCCTACTTTCCTCCTTCCTGTTTAGTGGTTTTAGCCTAGCCATATAAATAGGACATTTTCTAAGTTGTATGCATCTTTTTCCAAACTTTTGAAGTAGAAAGCACAAACTTGTAGCTAGGTTTATTGCTTGAAATCTTTGTTACTTTGAGTTTGAACCTTCAATTGGTAGACATTTTGCATTGAATCTTCCCCTTTTGCGACGTTCTTGGTTCCGGATTGAGTTCGTTTATAGAGGTACACTTCCTTAGTTGTGCGACTCTAGGTTTAGTTTCATTACTTCGCCTAGGGCCCACCAAGTATCCATTTTCAACCCAGTGGATTGTTGAAGTGTCGCCTAAGTTCCTCTTGGTCTTAGGGGCACGAATACGAAACACCACCCATAGCCTTGTACGAACCACTTCGTTCGGACCCTTGAGTGGGGAGAAGTAAGGAGTATATTTTGCTATGGGAACCTTGTTTATAAACCCAACTTGGACCGAACCCATATAGGCAGCCCTAGTTGGATTCCCTTAGGATACCAAAATAATTGTGTGAATTAATATAAAATTGCGCCTTCATCACCCCCAGTTGGTGATCGAAGTGAACCCCGCCTAGGACTCGGTTAGAAATTTTTTGAAACTGACCGCGTTGGAGGAGTAAGGTTGGAAGAATTCGTTTTGCTTGCTATGTGTTTCTCGCCGTCTCGTGACACATCGCCATTGCTACCTACGCGTGCATAACATACCATAATCACCATTTTCCATACACGTGACATACCATACACAAACATTTTTGTGTGACACTAACACACATTTTTATGCAGCCATTTGCATTTTATTTCGTGTGTAAAACATTAATTCATTTGTTTGTCATTCACACTAACGACTTCTTTTTCAGCCATAACATTAAACTTGTGTGATTAGCATTTTTTTTACATAACATACATAACATCATTATGTGTGTCATGCATCCTAACCCACGTTTTCGTGCAGCCATTTGCATATTGTGTGACATGTTCATTCACCACATTTCACTTAAATTAAATTAAGGGGCATTTCAAGGACGCCTATCATGACCATCCCATTCCATTTCATAACATATCGGGTACCCAAAATTACCCGTGTTTTGCCGATGCACCGGATTGCATTTGGCCATTCCACCAAAATCATTTCATTTAATAAAAGCCACAATGGTCTTAGGCTCATTTTCGTGTAACAATTTACACGATGCATTTCATGACATCACACCCATTTATCATAAACATCATATAACACCGTGGTCCACATCCGACCACTTCATGACATTAATTCACTATTCAAGGTACTCCCCGAGTGCCCAATTAGTATACATATAGGTCCATAACATCACCAAATCATAAAAAGGCATTCCTCGAATGCCGAATCTTTGTCCGTGTCCCTGTTACACGTGAATTTCTCATAACATCATTTCATATCATATGCTCAAAAGCATCAAAACCTTGTCCGTAGGCCCGGCCCATGCGACCATTTCATATCATCCTATAGACCTACGAAGCGTCAAAACTCCATCCGTGTGCCGGTATACACACGACCATTTCACGAATTCACTAGGTGCCCCAAAGGCACCGAAGCTCTGTCCGTGTGACGGCCCACACGTGACATTTTTGCTTAAGCATTGGGTGTTTTTGGAATGCTTCAAAAAGAAGAAAGATAATAAAAAAAAACATTCGTACCATCATTTCATACATAATCCCATTCCATTCATTTCAAGCATTCTCAATGCCTTAATTTTCATGCCACATCACGTCATTCATTCACAACCCTAATACCTCATGTCTACTCCCAAGCAGAATACACTGGAGCGACCTTGGACAAGATCCCAAGCTTCAAGTGCAGCTAGGAGACAGAGGGTAGTTGAGAGTGACAGCGATTCTGAGCCTGGGGAAGGAGTGAATATGGCAGAATAGACACCAAGCATGGCTGATGTTTTGAGAGATTTCTTCAAATCCCAAGACTTCCGTGACTGTTGAAGGAAGAGATATGGGCAGTTGTAAGGGAAGCTGGCGAGGTCGGTGGTAGTGGAGCCGGGAAAGAGAAAGAGGCTGAGTCATCCCAACATGGTGGTGACGCTTCGGCTAGCCTTGAGAAGCTGCAGGAAATAGAAGCAGCTATTGAACAGAGGATGAAGGAAAAATGTTCTGAGCTAGACGAAGTTATGGCCCAATTGAAGAAGGGGATCAGTATCAGTGCTGAATCGAAGAAGGGTGTAAATATTGATGCCATGATCAGTAAGGGCATCGAGACATTCCCCATTGGCTTCCAAGTGCCGAAGATCCCTACTTACAAAGGGATGGGCTCGCCGGAGGGCCATACGAATCTGTATGCCCAAGTTATGCTAACTCCGGGCGCCACGAAGCAGCAGCTGATCAATTTATTCCCCACCACACTAGAGGGAGGTGCTTTAGGATGGTATAACTCACTATCAGAGGAGGAGCAATCTGATTAGGAAGTTTTGTCGGCAGCCTTCATTAAATACTACAGCTTCAACACAAAAATCCAGGTGAAGCTGTATGATTTGGAGAGGGTGAAGCTGTATGATTTGGAGAGGGTGAAGCAGAAATTCAACGAGCCCTTTGATGAATACTACCAGAGATGGATGAACAAGATGATCCTCCTAAAGAACCGCCCTGACGAAGATGAGCTTACACAGAAGCTTATTGATGGCAGCAAAGACATTTTCAAGAACAACATGAAATTCCATCCCTTTAAGGAGCTCAGTGAGGTTTACAGCATGGCTATGAAGATAGAGAGGGATGAAGAGGAGAAGTCGACTAGTCACAAGGGAGGAAGAAGCACAGGGTACACCTCGGGGTATAGATCAACCGCAGCAGCTAGGTCTAGCATTGGTTCGGGTTCAGGTTCTAGTGGCAAGCAGGGGCAATCATCAGAGGTGAAGCAGGTTGAAGTGGTTACTGTGAATCAGCAGCAAGGCAACCAGAATAAGGGTCCTGGAGGATAAGGCATATCGCCTTGGACTCTTACTTTAGCAAAGATATTCGCCAAATGTAGGAACGGTGGCCTGCTACAGTCTTTAAGGCCATTTAAGAAGCCATCTGAGGCTGACAAAGATAATTTCTGCACTTATCATGTAGTGACAGGCCATCGAACCAACAACTGCTATAAGCTAAGGGATGCTATCCAGAAGCTCATTGACGAGGGAAAGCTGCAAGAGCCAGCCAAACCTAGCACTAAAACCAACCCACTGTCGGCATTCGAAAAGCGGGTTAACATGGTCCAGTCAGGGTTGCCGGCTAACTTTATATTTGCCTAAGTTCTGCAAGCGAACCCCACGATTCAGGCAGTGGCGGTAGGGGAACCCGAAGTGGAACCCGAATGTGAGAAAAAGGAGGGATGTAAGGAGATCAAGCCCATAAGTTTGGATGATCTCGACTCCAAAGATGAGTATGAAGAATTTGACAGAGGAGAAGCAGTCAAACTCCCAGCTGTTGAGAAGATGAAGATTTAAGAAGTGCAACACGTGACCCGAAGTGGAAGGGTATATCAGCCTGCAGATCAGATGAAAGATAAAGCACCGATGAATGGGTCGGGCAGTACTTCGGCGCCAGAAGGAGTTGAGAAAGAAGACCTAGTCATTTCCCAACTAAAGAAAACTCCTGCCTAAGCTAGCTTGTGGCACTTGCTTTTAACCTCCAAGGAGCACAGGGCTGCTTTGGTAAAGAAATTGTCAGAGATTGAAGTCTCCCCTACAGTTTCACCAGAGGCTATGTGCTGTTTTTTAGACAAAGTTCATGTTGGGAGTCCTGATTTTGTCTTCTCCGAGAAAGACCTACCTGCTGAAGGGAAGGCCCACAACAAGGCTCTTTATGTCACGGCCCATGTGATGGATAAGGTCATGCCTTGCGTCATGGTGGATGATGGGTCAGCACTGAATATCTGCCCACTAAAGATGTTGCCATTTCTAGGGTTGAGTGAAGAAGTGTTAAAGAGATCCTCAACAGTCATACGAGCATATGATGACTCTAAAAGAACGGTGATAGGGACGTTTGAGGCGGAAGTAGAAGTTAGGCCAGTTAGGTCCACAGTTGCTTTTACAGTGATTGATATCCCAGTCACATTCTCCCTGTTGCTTGGAAGGCCCTGGTTCCATTCTTTCGGAGGTGTCCCTTCCACATTGCATCCAAAGATCAAGTTCTTTATGAACGGCAGGATTGTGACTGTTGAGGCGGATGCCCAATCGATGGTAGCTACAGTAAATGAAGAAGTGGTTCCCTCTGGTGGGTTTCAAGTCGCTGTAATTAAAAAGGAAGAGACCATGGATGCCCCTATGGTCCTTATGAGAATTACATGCCGGAGTGGCTATCTCGGTATCTGTATAAGCAGAACTTTGTCCTGGGAATGGTGTTGGGATTTTTCACCGGAAATCACCCAATAAAAGCAGAAGAACGTGATGATTTCCTCAAATCCAGTCCCAAGAGCAATTGAAATGGAAATTGTAAAACTTAAAATTATAATAGAAAGAGAATAAATTCTTACCCGGAATATCTCTTTCAAGAGATGGATGAAGACTGCAGAAATCAAATTAGATTCCCTCCTCGTTTTCGTACACGAACGCCTGACGAACACAACCCGTGCTAGCGTTGGAAAAACAAAAACTATGGTGAGAGGGGGATAGGAAAATTTCGGCTATTGCTTTGTATGTTGTAGAGATTGGCCGAAATTTTAACCCTAGGTTTTTATACCTAGGGTGGCCGAATTCCCCTAGGGGAATTCAAGCCCAGCTTGGCTCCTTTCATTCTGTGCGGGCTTCCATCTTTTAATTTAGGCTCAATCTAATTTTAATTATTCTGGTTTAAATTACTTTCAAGCCCAATTTTAATATACCCATGTATTTAATATATTACACCAAGTAATATATTATTTACATTTAAATTAAAATTAGTTTGACCAATTAATTTAATCCATCGAATTAAAATTAAATCTTCACAAAATAAAATCATATGTAAACCTATACATATGAATATTTCCACCTAGGAAATAATCTCATAATTAATCCAATTAATTATGAAGAGCCAATTGAATATATTAATTTTATTATTAGGATCAATCCAATTGATCTTTATAGTATGATTAATATATATATACCTCTCTCTCTATAGCGTATACTCTAAGTATACATGTGATTCCTTAAGTCTGTGTTCAGTCATTCTATGTGTACGATCCCGTGGGCCTATCTTTATGTTGGCAGCGGGCAATTTGGCCCGCAGACTGTAGTTGGGCTCTAGCAAGCCACTGCAGCCTCCAATTAAGATGGAGATGGCAGTCTAACTGTTATCATAACCCTATAGTTTAAACTTGTACATCCCATGTCATTGATATCGGTGTCTAACACAGAGGCATGGATTGATCACCCTCTTTTGTGTCGGACATTAACTTGATCCCAAATGCACTGAAGCTCACAAACAAGTTCCCACCTGTTTGGGTGTGGCCACACTCTTATCAGTTACATTCATCAAGAGGCCGGTGATATCTTCCCAGTGGACTACTGAGTGACAAATCCCTTCTGCATATCCATAGCATTACCATACTAAGTGACATACCCAAAAGTACCCATACTTGGCACCCTATTACAGGCCCTTTAGGCATACCCTTAAGCATGCGACCTCACATGTAACACCATCATATGGTCAGGTCAAAGGATCCATACAAGTACTACACGAGAATCACTTGTGATACTATACCATGTGGATTACTCGTTTAGTGGATCTATCCAGTACCATGCCCCCATGCATGTACCCATTAACTTAGTTGACATTCCATGTCCAATGACCGGTAAGACACCCCCATACAACCAGGTTAATGATAGTCTCTTGTTCCATTCATTCCCATGACTGGAACAGACTACAAATCTATTTATGGTCATATCATTTACCCTATCCATGGTCTTACTGCCAAGTGCATGACACTTGTCATCATGGATCCATTGGATACTTCATTTAATATATTGCACAAGATAAATATAATAAATGAATTGATGCCTTTATTAATAACACAAATGAGTATAATACATAAATCCAATAAATGTATAATACAAATACAAGGACCAATGCCTCGGGACTAGGGCATTTCCAACAAATGGGACTCGGAATCAATTTGCAGGGGGTTTCGAAATTTAAAATTGACTCGGGAAAGTCAAAGCAGTATGGCCTTGGCTATGTAAAAGAGGCATCTGAGCGGAAGAATCTAAAAAAGGGTAAGAGTGGAAAGATTATGATGAAGCCATTTCTGAAGGCAGGAGAAGGCCTTTATAAGGGTCAAGCTGAACCGGTGATGGTAGGAGGTGTCGAATACCCTGGCTTTGAGATCTTTGTAGATGTGGTTGATTTTGACAAAAGCCAGGAGGAGCCAGTAGCCCCTGTAATGGTGGAGGAAGCAACTGCTGAATCTGAGATTTTGCAAGGAGAATCATCTGAGGTGATAGCATAAGCCATAGAGGTGGCCGAGGAAGAAGATGAAAAAAAGACCTATGCCGAAGCTACAGAAGTGATCTCGGGAGCTTTGACTGCTGCATTAAGCAAAGCTTTTGGGAAATCCAAGGAGGGGTTCGGCGAAGAATTAATGGCCAAAGTGAATTTAGACTCTGTGGTCGCCGAAATTGCCAAGATTATGGAAAGAGCTAAGATGCAAGCGACTGGAAAAGAAGCAGAGAAAGCTGCAACCCTGGATGATGCTCTGGAAGGGAAGATGGAAGTAGATGAAGAACAAGGCCCTCCGCTTGTGGAGGATGAAAATGATTTTGTTGTATCTATTTCTCCCATTTTCAATGTAAGTGATGTACTTTATGATAAGTTCAATACAATGAAATCCTAGTTTGCTTACTTGTGTGATGTTTATCCTGATAATTCTGTGTATGCATTTAAGCCACCATCAAGCATATTTAGCATACATGACACTGCATTGCATGAAATCAATATAAGTATAGATGAAACCCCTAAAATGGTACTCATTCCACACGAGCTAAAATCCGAGGAAGAGAAAGAATTAATAAAAATACTCCAAAAACATGTTAAAGCTTTCGCCTGGTCGTATGAAGACATGTCGGGTGTGGACACAGAAATAGCAGTGCACAAAATCCCAACGGACCCCAAGTTCAAACCGGTAAAGCAAAAGTTGAGAAGACTTAGGCCGGAATGGGCTACGCTGGTGAAAGAAGAAGTGGCCAAACAGATAGACGCCAGGTTTCTCGAAGTGGTGGAGTATACAGAATGGTTAGCCATTATTGTCCATGTGCCTAAAAAGGATGGAAGGGTCAGAGTATGCGTCGACTACAGGGACCTGAATAAAGCATGCCCAAAAGATAACTTTCCATTACCCCATATTGACGTCCTAGTTGATAGCGCAGCAAAAGCGGCAATGTACTCCTTCATGGATGGTTTTTCAGGGTATAACCAGATTCTGATGGATGTGATCGACAAGGTGAAAACATCGTTCATCACAGAATAGGGTACTTTCTACTACAGAGTGATGCCTTTTAGGTTAAAGAACACAGGTGCCACTTATCAGAGGGCTATCACAACTCTGTTGCACTATATGATCCATAAAGAAGTCGAAGTGTATGTCGATGATATGCTTGTTAAATCAACAACCCGGCAGGAACATCCTGTTATCCTGGATAGATTTCTAACACGCATTGGAGAGTACAACTTGCGACTTAACCCCAAGAAGTGTATATTCGGGGTCACATCAGGGAAGCTGTTGGGCCACGTAGTCAGCCAGAGGGGGATAGAAATGGACCTAGATAAAATCAAGGCCATCCAAGATATGCCAGCCCCAAAGATAGAAAAGGAAGTCAAATCATTCCTGGGTTCCTTACAGTATGTCAGCCGCTTTATAGCACAGTTAACCTCCACTTGTGAACCAATCTTCAAGCTATTAAAGAAAGATCAGCCGATCATATGGGATGACAGGTGTCAGCTGGCATTCGAGAAGATCAAGGCTTACCTGGTAAAGCCACCAGTGTTTAGTCCTCCAATTCCAGGAAAGCCTCTGATTTTGTATTTGGCAGTTGAAGAATCCTCTATAGGGGCAATGCTTGCACAAGAACAACATGGCAAGAAGGAATATCCTATCTACTACCTTAGCAAGAAATTGCTGGAGTATGAAACCAAGTACACACTGGTGGAAAAGACATGTGTGGCGATGATTTGGCTGACCAAGAAGCTGCGCCACTATTTCCAGTCCTACAAGATACAAGCCGTGGCTAAGGTGGATCCAATGAAGTATCTCTATAAAGCACCAGCATTGGTTGGGAAGCTGTCCAGGTGGTTGTTACTTTAGTCTGAATTCGACATCGAGTACATCACGAAGAAAACCATTAAAGGGCGAGCCGTGGCAGAGTTCCTGGTAAACCAACCCCTAGAAACAGATTACACAAAGAATCTGGAATTCCCTGATGAGGAACTAGCCATGGTGGAAGTCAAAAGATGGGTCATGTGCTTTGATGGGGCAGTGAATAGAAAAGGCGCTGGAATCGGTGTACTTATAGCAACACCGGATGGTGAGATTATTCCTTTATCCAGGAGGCTGATCTTTCCCGTAACCAATAATGGGGCAGAATATGAAGCATGCTTATTTGGAATGGAAGATCTGTTAACTTTGGGGGCAAATGATGTCTTAATTGTCAGTGATTCACATCTAGTGATCAGGCAGGCTCAGGGCAAGTGGGAGCTGAAAGAAGAAGCCTTACGGCCTTATTTGGAGCTGCTACAGTTCAGAAAAGGTTTATTCGGCCAGTGTGAATTCAGACATGTCCCCAACGATGAGAATAAGATGGTTGATGCATTAGCTGTTTTGTCCTCCATGTGGGAAAATCCAGAGGGGACACAAGTACAACCACTGGTCATAGCCACTTCCAGACATCCTTGCTTCGAAGTGCATGAAGTGATGGAATTATCAACTGAAGAAAAGCCATGGTTCTTTGACATCTACCAGTATGTTAAAGAGGGAAAGTACCTAGAAGAGGCCAGTGCTGCTGATAAGTTGACACTAAGAAAGCTGGCTAGTCAATTCAGAATCTTCGAGGACAAGTTATACAAAAGAACAGCATATGGAATCCTTTTGAGGTGCCTGACAGAGCAAGAATCAGAAGAAGTGATGCAACATGTACATGCAGGGTCCTGTGGGCCACATATGAATGGACTTGCCATGGCCAGAAAGATCATGAGACAAGGCTACTCTAGATGACGATGCAAGCAGATTGTATAAGAAAAGTGAAGAGATGTCATGAATGTCAGATCTATACAGACATTAGTCATCTTCCTCCACTTGAGCTACAGAATCTAACATCTCCTTAGCCGTTTTCGGCATGGGGAATAGATATGATTGGTGAAATTCATCCAGCTGCATCTAATGGGCACAGATTCATAGTTGTGGCAATTGATTACTTCTCCAAATGGGTCAAAGCAGAATCCTTCACTAATGCGACAGCTAAGCAAATGGTTAAGTTCATCCAGAAAAACATTTTCACTCGGTATGGGATTCCTCACCACATAGTAACTGACAATGGAGTACAGTTTCAAGGGGCAATAGCTGAGCTACTTGTGGAACATGGTATCGAACATCATAAGTCTTCTCCATACAGGCATCAGGCTAATGGTGCAGTAGAAGCAGCTAACAAGGCAATAAAGAAGATCTTATCAAAGATGGTAACCACTTACAGAGATTGGGCTGATAAACTGCCTTATTCTCTTTGGGGTTACAGAACCAGTGTCAGAACGCCGACAGGAGAAACTCCTTATGCCCTGGTATATGGAATGGAAGCAGTATTGCCAGTGGAAATAGAACTTAAATCACTTAGAGTCGCCCTGGAGGCTCAGCTGCCAGAGACTGAATGGGTTCAAGCCAGATATGAACAATTGGCGGCACAGGATGAAAGGCGATTAAGGGCACTGGATCATCTTCAGATGTGCCAGTGCAGAATGGCCAGAGCCTATAATCGGATGGTGAAGTATTCCAAACGGCAGTTGAAAACATGCGACTTGGTTCTAAAGCAGCTAAGGCCTTTAAATGTCGATGTTAGGGGCAAGTTCAGACCCAACTGGGAAGGACCCTATGTGGCGAAGAAGGTGATAGCAAAAGGCGCTGTCAGCATCACAGACATGGATGGAAACGAGTTCACTAATCCTATCAATCAACACAGGCTAAAGCTTTATAATGTCTATAAAAAAAGAAAAAAAAAAGAAAAAAGAGGTCTGCTAGGCTGAAAACTCGAAAAGAGCGGTTTAGGCAAAAGTTAAGACACGAGAGAAAATAAACAGTCGGAAAACCTGAAAAGGACGACTGATGACGGGTTCTGGCTCAGTGTGGAATCTGTACCATTTAGGAACCAACTTGTTTCAAATGTACTCATTTTGACTTCATCAATAAAGTGAAGTGGTTGTTTAAATATATTTGCATGGTTATGACAAATGCACGAACAAAGTTGTCTTGTACAAACATACATTAAAGAAAGCACTTTGCATTCAACTGATTGACATCATCACATTATTTAACAAGTGAAAATGTATTAAATACATGCAATTCGAAATCTTTTGTTGACCTTAAGATCCAGTTCATCTTCCTAAAAAAGCAATAAAATGGTCATGGTGACATTGCAATCATCTTAAAAAAAAAAAAGAACTCGCTGAGGTGAAAACCGAAAAGGCACCACAGGCAAAAATTAGAGCGGCCCGCTAAGCTGAAAACCCATATTGGGTAGTTTAGGCAAAAGTTAGGGCATATGAAAAGCTCGCTGAGGTGAAAACCGAAAAGGAAACTCAGGCAAAAATTAGAGCAGCTCGCTGGGCTGAAAACCCGTATTGGAGGCAAAAATTAGAGCACTTACAAACTCATAATTTCCCCACAAAGCAGGAAAAGCAGAATGTCCCCAACATTCCCCATAGAAGTCATCACATCGACTCTCCATAGAGTCATCACGCAATTCCCCAGCAGAATCTACATAAAGAACACCATAATTATTTCCCCAATCGAGTTACCACACTCTTCCCCAGCGGAATCTCTGTAAGGAGCACTACGATTATCGCCCCAGCAGTATCACACCTCCCTAACAATCACCTCATTCCTTCAAAAATCACCAAGCAAAGCCCCGAAGAAAGCGAAATCACTAGGGGTATGACATATCTTTCTCCAGCGAAAGGCAGAAACTTCAAATGACGGAAAATACATACACATACATATGCATCATCATGCATTCATGCATTCATACATTACATACATTAATCACTTATCCCCAGCTAGTCTTCATTCTTGATCGAAGGGGAAAAAATTTTTGTTTAAAAATCTCTCGATCAAGGAATGAAGACTTGCTATCTTAAGTGCAGGATTTCATCATCTCCAGCTTCACTTCCTCAGCAGATCCGCCTCGAGTAATGCAAACTCGGTATCGGACCAGATCAGCTTCATCATCCATTTCCTCAACAAATCCGCCTCGAGTAATGCAAACTCGGTATCAGCCCAGATCGGCTTCATCATCCATTTCCCCAGTAGATCCGCCTCGAGTAATGCAAACTCGGTATCGGCCCAGATCAGCTTCATCATCCATTTCCCCAGCAGATCCGTCTCGAGTGATGCAAACTCGGTATCAGCCCAGATCAACTTCATCATCCATTTCCCCAGCAGATCCGCCTCGAGTGATGCAAACTCGGTATCGGCCCCGATCGACTTCATCATCCATTTCCCCAGCAGATCCGCCTCGAGTGATGCAAACTCGGTATCAGCCCAGATCGGTTTCATCATCCATTTCCCCAGCAGATCCGCCTCGAGTAATGTGAACTCGATATCGGCCCAGATCGGCTTCATCTATTTCCCCACCAAAGCTCGCCTCGGGTAACCTAGACCCGGTATCGGCCAATCTCTTCATCAATTTCACCTCGGGTAACCTAGACCCGGTATCGGCTAATCACTTTATCAATTTCACCTCGGGTAACCAAGATCCGATATCGGCCAATCCGCGATCCATCTTTCTTCGCCTCGAGTAACCTAAACCTGATATCGGCTTAATCACATCCCATCTTTTCTTGCCTCGGCTTTGCCTCGGGTAACCTAAACCCGATATCGGCTTATTTCCTCCCCAGCATCGCCTCGGGTAACCTAGACCCAGTATCAGCCTATCTCATTAGAAGGTTCATTCCAGTGTTCGCGGTGCTTTGATTCGCGCTCTCAAATTCATCATCTCAGGTGTTGTGAACCTGGAGCAAGGTGTTGAATTTGGTCACATGAGGGATAGCTGTAAGCACCGGAATTTTCCATACTTAAAAAAAAAGTTTATGGTCGTACACTATCCTTATAGTCGTGCGACTGTAATTTAAAAATTACAGTCGTATGACTGTAATATCGGAAAAGTTACAGGAGCCCATACCTCTGCAGTAGAAAATGGAGGAGAGGCCGAACAGAGACGGGAAGAAAAAAAGAAAAGGGAGAAAAGAGAGAAAAGGGAAAGAAGAAAAGAAACAAAGAAGAGGAAGGGAAGAACTGATCATTAGAAACCCTTGTATTTGGAGATTTTGGACCCAAAAGCTCTCAAACCCTAACTCAAGGAGAAAAGTCCGGATTTTAGTGGATTAGAGTGATACCAAGGGTCAATCCTACGGTAGACGCACACCAAAGAGGTAAACACTCCTTTTCCCATCTCTTTTACAAGCTTTCTGGGTGATTGGTGTGGTTTGTGCCATTTCCATCCATTTTCTGCGTTTTCCGTTTCTGGGAATCAAGAACAGTCGTGCGACTGTTCTTGAGTTTGATGAAGAGTCGTACGAGTGTTCTTGATTTTAAGGCGTTTTCTTTCCAGTTTTGCTTCAAATAAATTTCTGGCGAAATTCTGACTTTAGGCTCGTTACAGTCGCACGACTGTAATGTACAGTTGTACGACTGTAGTTATAGTCGCATGACTGTAACGTATTTTCCAGAATCAGAATTTCCCTTTTTATTCCCAAAAATTTCCAAAAATCCCAAAAAATTCAGAAAACCCCAAAAATCATCAAAATGAATTTTGTTGTGTGCATTCACGACCCTAGATTCAATTTTCAGTAAAATTGCATTTAGAACAATGCCACAACAGAGACCCAGTTCTCCCGAAAGCTGACCCACCTCATATGTAAAAAATGCATGTAAACCGGAAAAATTGTTTTAAAAATGATTTTTCCCACAAAACCAAAAATACAAGGACGTTTCAAAATGTTTTCCAGGTCTAACCGGTAGCCGAGCCAACCCGGTTATCCCCTAAAGGCATGCCCCCAATTCCTGATTTTTGCAATTCTGTCTGTTTGAGTCCTATTTGTGGCATGCTATATATTGTGCTAACTTTCTATTTTACAGCTTTTTATTTTTATTTTTATTTTAAATGTATTTAATAGAATTAATCGTGTCTATTAGGCGATTGTATTTTTCTAGATAAATCGTGTATTCTAGGCGGTTGTAAAAGTGAGTTCGAGATTTTTTATTTTTTTATTCGATCGGGTTGTAATAATTTAATTATTTACTATTTTACCTTAACCTGTATGTACGCTGCATGTCTATTTATTTTAATAAAATTGACTTTAGAATTTGAAATACCATCTACGAACATTGACCAATATTTATTTTAATTAGACACGAAATAAGGGACTTGTCCAAACCCGAATCTCTGGATAGTGTAGCTGCCGTTCGTCGGGTTCAGCTGCATTATAAATTTCCTGGTTGAGCTGAGCCAGGTGGCGACTCTACAATATTCATCGAGACTTAGGTCTTGGTTCTTTTAAGAATCAATTCCATTTATTTTTCAAAACTGATTTTCCATTTATAAAACCCCACGCGAGGGAGGGGCCCGCCCGAGATCGTGGCGCCCCTGCCGAAAGGGAGTCTCGCGTTCCGTCGAAAACGTCGTCTGCTCACAGCCATACAAGAATCATCTGCCTTATTGTGATTAGACATTTTTCAGGGTTTGTCAAATTCTTTTAATTTTTTCAAAAACTTTTGTAAAAAATCCCAAGCGGAGTCGGCATTGTGAGCGGATGACGTTTTCAACGAAACACGAGACTCCCTTTCGGAAGGGCGCCTCGATATTGGGCTGGACCCTCCCTCGCGTGGGTTTTTTAGATTAGAAATTCATTTTTGGAAGATTAATTATTTCATAAAAGAATCGAGACCTAAATCTCGATAAAAAGTATAGGAGTCGCCACCTGGCTCAGCTCAACCGGGAAATTACAGTGTAGCTGAACCAAAGTGAGAAGTACCACACTTTTCAGAGATCTAGGTTCGGACAAGTCGCTTATTTCATGTCTAATCAAAATAAAATAGCCAATGTTCTATAATGACACTTTAAATTTCTAAGAATTGATTTTATTGAATAATAACATGTGGCGTGCATACATACATAATACAAAATAAAAGTAAAGAAATAAATATTTCAAAGGGTTACAACCCGATCGAATGAAAAATAAAAACTCTCGGCCTCACAATACAAACGCCTAGATACACAAGAATCAAAGAAAATTTACAATCGCCTAAAATACACGAATTGATCTATTAAATACATTAAAAATAAAAATAAAGAAATTAAAGCTGCAAAACAACTTATTAGCACAGATACATAGCACACCACACATAGGACTCAAGTTGGACAGAATTGGGAATTTTAGAGTTCAGGGGCATACATTTGGGGGTAATCGGGTCGGCCCGGCTGACCGGCCCGATTAAACCTAGAAAACAGTTTTGAAACGTCCCTGTATTTTTGGTTTTGTGAGAAAATCTTTTTGAAAATATTTTCCGGTTTATTTTAATTTAACATACAAGGTGGGCAGGATTTCGGGAGCATCGGGTCTCCGTCGTGGTTTTGTTCTAAATGCAAATACACCAAAAAATAAATCTAAGGTCGTGAATGCACACTCCAAAATTCATTTTTGATTATTTTTTATTTTTCTGGATTTTTCTGATTTTTATGAAATTTTTGAGATTTTTATGAATTTTCTTAGGGGATTTTTAGGGATTTTCTACTTCTAGCCGAGGACTACAGTCGTGCGACTGTAAACTACAGTCGTGCGACTGTAGCTCTCCCTTAGGCAGAAATTGCCAAAATATTTAAATGGAGAGAAATAAAAACTGAAGAAATTTAACAACAGTAGTACGACTATAGATAAAATGGCATGACTGTAATTACAGTCGTGCCCATGTTCTTTGTGACTGGAATAGTCGTATGACTGTTCTTAATTTTCCAGAAATAGCAAACTAAGAAAAGCAAATTTTATACACAAAATCAACCAAAACACCCAGAAAGCACGAAAATAAGAGGGATTGAAGTGTGTTTACCTCTTTGGCGCTGATCCACTGTATGATTGACCCCTGGTAACACACCAATCCACTAGAAATCACTCCTTTTCCTTGGTGTGTCAAGGTTACAAATGGGTTCAAAAATCCTCCAAAAAGTCACGGATTTAAGCTAGTTTATATCTAGAATTGATTTAGATTTCATTTGTCAAGTTTAACCTACGATTTCTAATTCATTTTACACATTAACTCTCTGAAATTAGGAAGAAAATGATTGAAGAAAGTTGGGTTTTGGGTTTTTTCTCTCTTCTTCTCTTTTTCTCCAATCTCTCTTTCACTAATCTCTTTTCCTTAATTCTTTGCCAAAAGTCCTCTCTTTTCTTTCTTTTCTGCCTTTTATACCCCCTTTCTTCCGAAAAATCTAGAGTATTAAATGCTCAAGATTTTCCCTAATTTTTTATTTTAGGGGTATGGGTTCTGCAACCTACCCCGACTTGACAGTCGTACGACTGTAATTTAGTTACAGTCGTACGACTGTAACAAAAACCCACGACTATAATTACAGTCGTGGTAATCAAGGCTTTTTTTTAAGACCCGAAAAATGTTGGGATTCATCATTGGAAAAGTAACATGGCGCAGTGGAAAATACGCCGTTTAAAATTTCCTAGAATCCGCCTATCGTGTCCAATTACCATTGATTAGAATAAAAACAATTTGAATCAAGAGAGATTAACTCACCGGATTCGTCTCCTCTAGAGACTGCTACAGAATCGTTTCTTGAAACTACGATCTCCAAAGTCCGGTGCACGACCAACTATTGAGCGGGAACCGGTGCTAGCCGAAGACGCGAAGGAATGGAGGATTAATGCTGGGATTTTCGGCTATTTGGGGCAGCTATTGGTGGCTGAAATTTCCAGCAATTAATTAAAGTTGAATTAGGTTTTTCCTCCTTAAGTGTGCCCTTATATAGACACCTTGTCTAATTGGGTTTTAATTAGGTTAATTAAACCCAAGCCCACTAGGATTATAATTCCATAAATAAACTTTAATTAAAAAGTATATACTATGTAATTTAATTCAATTTGGCTAAATTTAATTACCCCTAAATAAAATTAAATCACACTTAAGTAAATACAATACATGGATTTAATTTTCCTACTTATGAAAATTATTTAATTAATTGTTTACTTTATGTAATTCAATTAATTAATAAATTAATTAATTACATTATGTAAACTTATTAATTAAATTAAATTCAACCCAATATTAATTAATTACCTTGAGACCGAATGTCAACTAATTAATTAACGCATTCCTTCCAATGTACAATATCTATAAGTTCCAGCTCAGTTGATCTATGTGCACGATCCTATAGGTCTGTCTGTATATTGGCAGTAGGCCCAAGGCCCACAGACTGTAAGTGGGTTCTAGCAAACCATTACAGCCCCCAATTAAGACAGAGATGAAGCAGTCTTTAGAAGACACTCACCTGGTAGTAATCTCATAGTGTCCTTTGCCTAACGATATCGATATGAATAAACAAGAGGCATGGTGTCTGTCATCCTCTTCTGTTGTTTATTATATTTCTTGATCTTGAGTTGACTGATTAATCAAATAAGCAACCAACTTATTTGGGTATTGCCATACACTTATCAGTCCCACTCATCAAGTGGCCAATGATATCATCTCGGTGTTACCCGAGTGGCAATTCCATCACTTCATCGTCAATATCAACATGTTCATCGGTCCACCCAATCAAACCCCGTATTTAGCATCCTTTTACAGACTTGTTAGGCGTATGTCAAAGTGAACCGGATTCCATATCGATATTATAATGAAATCTGGTCTGAGGACAAAAGAGACCTACTTAAGAAAGACCTATGACGTGACAACCATGTGGCTTTCTTGTTCGGATCGATCCAGTCCCATGTCAACGACATGTACCTATATTCATGACTGACTATACAAGTACTATGGCTAGTTAAGAACTACCATACAGTTATCGAATATACAAGTCTGTGGTTCAATTCGTTCCCACGATTAGAACAGACCTGGGCTAGGTTTTATGATTATCAATCAATGGATACTCTACTCATATTATAGCACAAGATATAAATGAAATAGATTAATTGCCTCTATTAATGTGACACAAATAATGTATTCATACAATGAGTCTTAATGTATAATACAAAATACAAGAATCCAATGCCTTAAGAACTAGGGCACACCAACAATCTCCCACTTGCACTAGTTCCAAGTCGGCATTGCCCTAATTCCTATAGATCTGGTATGACTGTCGTGCTGTGTCTGCAGCAGCACTTTGGTCAATGGATCAGCGACATTATTCTTGGTGTCAACCCCCTGCTATGATATGTCACCTCTGTTCACGATCTTCCGAATGAGGTGAAGCTTTCTGAGTATATGTTTGGATCTCTTGTGTGACCGGGGCTCCTTAGCTTGTGCGATGGCCCCATTGTTGTCACAAAAACAACAACTGGGTCTAGTATAGTGGGTACTACTCCCAACTCAGTTATGAATTTCTTGATCCAAACGGCTTCCTTTGAGCTTCGTACGCAGCTATCTACTCAGCTTCCATTGTAGAGTCAGCAATGGTGGCCTGCTTTGAGGACCTTCAACTAATGGCACCGCCATTCAAGAGAAAAACATAACCAGACTGTGACTGGTTCTCATCCTCATTGGTCTCAAATCTTGCATCAATGTAACCTAACACTACCAGCTCATCTTGACCTCCATACACTAAGAAAGCATCCTTAGTCTGATTAAGGTACTTCAGGATTGCCTTGACAGCCTTCCAGTGTTCCTCCCCAGGGTTTGACTGGTACCGGCGAGTCAGACTTAGTGCAAACACGACATCAGGCACTTGTACATAACATGGAGTACATGATGGATCCTCTAGCAGATGCATAAGGGATCTTTTCACGCTCTCCCAGTCCTTCTTTGTTTTAGGACCATCTTTCTTACTCAGCTTCAACCCATGGCACATAGGTAAGAATCCTTTCTTTGCCTTGTCCATGCTGAATCTTTTCAGAACCTTGTCTATGTACGTGGCCTGACTTAGGCCTAGAAGCCGATTAGATCTATCTCTGTAGATCCTGATCCCTAAGATCATTTCAACTTCACCTAAGTCCTTCATTGCGAAGCACCTACTCAACCACTGCTTAACCCATCGCAGTGTTGGTATGTCGCCTCCAATGATTAGGATGTCGTCAACATACAGCACTAGGAAGGTGAAAATGCTCCCACTAACCATCTTATACACACAGGGCCTTTAACTTGAAACACCACTTGCAACCAATCACCTTAGCACCCGAAGGTGGATCCACCAAGTTCCATACTTGGTTATCGTGCATAGATTGCATCTCAGCCTCCATGGCTTTGCGCCATTGATCTGAGTGTGGGCTTTCAACAGCCTCTTGACAGGTCTTGGGCTCCTCTTGGTCAACGACCATAAGGTCCCATCATCAGTCATGAGAAAGCCATACCTCTCTGGCTGATGATGTGTCCTACCAGACCTTCTAAGGTCCTGTGCAACCGGTTCTGGTTCCTTAGTTTCTTGAGTAGTCAGATCGGGTCCCGAAGCATCCTCAGCAATAGCTGCAGGAGTTTGTGAGTCTTAAACTTCTGAAAGTTCAATATTACTCCCACTATCTCTCTTGGAAAGGAATTCCTTCTCCAATAAGACTGCATTTCTAGCTATGAAAGCTTGTTTTCGGCCAGATCATTGAAGTACTAACCCTTAGTTTCTTTAGGGTAACCCACAAACTGGCACTTGACAGATTTGGACTCAAGTTTGCCACTTGTCAATTTCTTAACATGTGCATCACAGCCCCAAATCTTCAAGAAGGAAACATTGGGCTTTCGGCCCTTCCATAGTTCATATGATGTTCCCTCAACTGCCTTGCTCGGTGTATTATTAAGAATGTAAGCAGCTGTCTCTAAAGCATATCCCCAAAAGGGGACAGGGAATGTAGCATGACTCATCATCGAGCGGACCATGTCAAGAAAGGTCCTATTCCTCCTTTCTGACACTCCATTCCACTGGGGTGTACCAGGAGGAGTGAGTTGGGATACAATCCCACACTCTCTCAAAAACGAGTCAAACTCTTGGCTCAAATATTCACCCCCTCAGTCAGTCCAAAGTGCTTTTATTTTCTTACCAAGTTGGTTTTCTACTTCATCCTTAAAGTCCGTGAACCTTTGGAGAGTCTCAGACTTATGCTTCATCAGATACACGTAACCGTATCTGCTGAAGTCATCCGTGAAGGTGACGAAGTACAGAAAACCAGATCTAGCACTAGTGCTCATTGGGCCACATACATTGGAATGTATTAGCTCCAATAGTTCTGAGGCCCTTTCAGCCGTCTTGCTAAAAGGCACCTTTGTCATCTTGCCTCTCAAACAAGATTCGCATGTGTCATAAGACTGGATATCAAATGACCCTAGTACTCCACTAGAGTGAAGCCTAGCTATGCACTTCTCATTTATATGGCCAAGTCGACAATGCCAGATGTAAGTAGGATAAATTTCGTTTTGTTTAATCCTTTGAGTATTTGTGTTATAGATTGAACTTTCACGTTTTAGATCAAGGATATATAAGCCATTTTCAAGAAATGTTGTTCCATAAATAATATTGCCACATTGCATAGAAATTCTACCATGTCCAATATTAAATAAAAAACCAGAAATATCCAACAAAGGAAAGGAAATAATATTCCTGCAAATCGCAAGTACAAAATAACAATTTCTTAGTTCCAAAACAAGTCCACTAGGCATCTCCAAGAAATAATCTCCGATCTCCATGGCCTAAACCCGAACACCATTTCTGACTAGAAGATCTACTTCTCCAGATCCTAATAATCTCCTATTTCTTAGACCCTGCACATTTGAACAAATGTGAGATCCACATCCAGTGTCCAAGACCCAAGATGTAGAAATAGCCAGATTAATCTCAACAACATAAATACCTGAAGCAGCAGTTTTGCCCTTCAGTTGCTCCCTTAGCTTTGGACATGAGCTCTTCCAATGTCCCTTCTCATGACACTCATGGCAGACATCATCAGGAGAAGCAACCCTTGCTTTAGGTTGGGCCACCACATTTTTGCCCGTAGCCTTGGCCTTTTGGGCCTTAGCCTTGGCCTTAGATTTGGCCTTTCCCTTAGCAATGGACGTATTGCCCTTATTCACCAGCAATACTTTAGGAGTCTTCTTAAGAGACTGCTCAGCAAGCTTGAGCATGCCATGCAGCTCAACAACCGATTTATCCAACCCTTGCATATGGTAATTCATGATAAACTGGTTGTAAGACTCAAGAAGTGACCCGAGAATAATATCTGCTGCCAAGTCCTATGGAACTAGCGAGCTGAGGTGGGCAAGTGTATCAATATACCCCTTCAACTTTAGCACATAAGTGCTAACAGAAGTCCCAGCTGCCATCACAGTTGTGCAAAGTGCCTTAGTTATCAGGTAACGTTCCTAACGAGCCTGATCTTGGAACATCTTTTTAAGCTGATCCATCATCTCATAAGCATGCTCGTCCATGAACTGCTTCTGAAGATCGGAAACCATGGTACCTTGCAGGAGGCACAAGACATTTCGGTCATCCCTCACTTGCCGGTCGTACTGCTCCACCATAGCCGTGGTGACGCCTCAACCTGCGGGAGGGCTAGCTGGTAAAGGAGCATTCAGTACATACTCCTTGGACTCTTGTCTAAGAACTATTTGTAAGTTCCTAGCTCAGTCTAGGAAGTTAGTCCCCGAAAGCTTCTCCTTCTCCAAGAGTGACCTAAGTGAGAGTGAGTTGTTGTTTGTTACAGCCATTTAAATTGCTTAAGTGAAATGGGATTATCTACATGGAAGAAATCATTGCTTGAGTTAGAAATAAAGGACTTTTAAGCCAATTCAAATTAATAATCCGATTTTAATTTTTTTGTTAGTGTTGTTAATCGGCTTACTTGACCAAGATCCATAACTTATCAATGACTGGCCGAACTAGGGCTCGCTAACCAACCATTGATTCGTTTGATAGGACAACCTATCCAATCCTTCCACGAAGGACTCTTGGTTTGATGGGCTTATTGACACTTTACCCATCTCTGCTTAGGGCCCGCTCTGAGCTAATGTTACCCATGTTGAGTCAAACCACCATTCACATGTTAACCATACCAAGTATCTTAACCCTCGACGGCCCACCGAATACTACAATATAACTAGCTAGGGCATGGCACACATTGCAGCATCAATGGGAGGAAGAGGTGTGAATGTGGGAAGCACTTTTAAGTGACTCAATATTTTAATTTTCGGATTATAATTAAGTGATACGGCTTAGCATGCATAAACGCGGGTAATAATTTGGTGATCCATACATCCATATTATATGACAAATGCAATAGCATACTTAATTTAAAATAAACGAGATCCTATGGGCCTTTAATTACAACCTAATGAAAAACTAGATATCCTATCTAATTCTTCATGGGCCGGACTGCAATCCTTCTTGGGCTCCCACCATGGGCTTGCTCCATCTGGGCCTTCCTCCAAACTTGATGCAATTACAATAATTTTGTAAAATAAAATCTATTCTAAAATTACATCAAAATAAAAAAATGGCACGCAGGCCATATTTCCCAAAATTAAATTACAACCAATAATAATTTAGGGCCCATGGAACTCAACATCACATTTCAAACAAAGTACCTGTCGTGCACATACATACCAATACGATGCATGATCATGGTATTCCAAATTAAATATAAATGTTAAGCCGAGTTACTTATAGCGAAATCGCCAATTTTAACAAATGTGACTAACGCCCATAAAGGCCCAATGGATAACATCCATAAATGCAAAATTTACAATTTTGCTCCCACTTGAATTTAGGTTGTCACAAATTTAAAATTTAGCTCTCCCAATTTTAACTGGTGTCACGGTTTATTGGGCCAATTTCACAAAGTCCATATTCAATTTAATATGCAAACAATTAAATTAAATATGCATGCCAACAAAATAAACAATTTAAATACAAATTAATTAAAAAAATTAATTTAATTTGCATTAGTGCCCGGGATAAAAAAATACCCACAAAATCCAAAACCGGACACAAAACCCGTGCGGCGTTGCTATCTGGGGACAGGAGCAGCTGCTGCGGCAAGCTGCAGCGCCCACAATTGGAATCGCAAACAATTTTATATATATATATATATATATATATATATATATATATATATATATATATATATATATATATTTTATAAATCATAAACTTAAAAATGCAGCCATCAACAATAAGTAATCAATAAAGAAAATACAATCCTAGATTGAAACCAATTGGAGAAAAATAATCAAAAACCCCAATCCAACAATTCTAGGGTTTATCCAAAAATAAAACCAATTGAACAAAAACCCTAAAATCACAAACTTGAAAACCATTCTTTCTTCAAAAATGCTTTCAAGAACAAATTCCAATCAATCTAATGGACAAAACCTAGGCTCTGATACCACTGTTGGGATTCGTAATTGGAAAAGTAACATGGCGCAGCAGAAAATACACCGTTTAAAATTTCCTAGAATCCGCCTATTGTGTCCAATTACCATTGATTAGAATAAAAACAATTTGAATCAAGAGAGATTAACTCACCGGATTCGTCTCCTCTAGAGACTGCTGCAGAATCGTTTCTTGAAACTGCGATCTCCAATGTCCGGTGCACGACCAACTATTGAGCGGGAACCGGTGCTAGCGAAGACGCGAAGGAATGGAGGATTAATGCTGGGATTTTTGGCTATTTGGGACGGCTATTGGCGGCTGACATTTCCAGCAATTTATTAGAGTTGAATTGGTTTTTCCTCTTTAAGTGTGCCCTTATATAGACACCTTGTCTAATTGGGTTTTAATTAGGTTAATTAAATCCAAGCCCACTAGGATTATAATTACATAAATAAACTTTAATTAAAAAGTATATACTATGTAATTTAATTCCATTTGGCTAAATTTAATTACCCCTAAATAAAATTAAATCACACTTAAGTAAATACAATATATGTATTTAATTTTCCTACTTAGGAAAATTATTTAATTAATTGTTTACTTTATGTAATTCAATTAATTAATAAATTAATTAATTACATTATGTAAACTTATTAATTAAATTAAATTCAACCCAATGTTAATTAATTACCTTGACACCGAATGTCAACTAATTAATTAACGCATTCCTTCCAATGTACATTACATGTACAATATCTATAAGTTCCAGCTCAGTTGATCTATGTGCATGATCCTATAGGTCTGTCTGTATGTTAGCAGTAGGCCCAAGGCCCACAGACTGTAAGTGGGTTCTAGCAAACTATTACAACCCCCAATTAAGACAGAGATGCAGCAGTCTTTAGAAGACACTCACCCGGTAGTAATCTCATAGTGTCCTTTGCCTAACGATATCGATATGAATAAACAAGAGGCATGGTGTCTGTCATCCTCTTCTGTTGTTTATTATATTTCTTGATCTTGAGTTGACTGATTAATCAAATAAGCAACCAACTTATTTGGGTATTGCCATACACTTATCAGTCCCACTCATCAAGTGGCCAATGATATCATCTCGGTGTTACCCGAGTGGCAATTCCATCACTTCATCGTCAATATCAACATGTTCACCAATCCACCCAATCATACCCGTATTTAGCATCCTTTTACAGACCTGTTAGGCTTATGTCAAAGTGAACCGGATTCCATATCGATATTATAATGAAATCTGGTCTGAGGACAAAAGAGACCTACTCAGGAAAGACCTATGACGTGACAACCATGTGGCTTTCTTGTGCGGATCGATCCAGTCCCATGTCAACGACATGTACCTATATTCATGACTGACTATACAAGTACTATGGCTAGTTAAGAACTACCATACAGTCATCGAATATACAAGTCTGTGGTTCTATTCGTTCCCACGACTAGAACAAACCTGGGATAGGTTTTATGATTATCAATCAATGGATACTCTACTCATATTATAGCACAAGATATAAATGAAATAGATTAATTGCCTCTATTAATGTGACACAAATAATGTATTCATACAATGAGTCTTAATGTATAATACAAAATACAAGAATCCAATGCCTTAAGAACTAGGGCACACCAACAGAAAATTCCATGTTCACAGTGTCATTAAATGATGATAGAGTCAACATAACATAAAAAAGTGCCACTTAAATAATTGTGACAAATATTTAAGAGTGTCGTTATAAAAAAAATGGTGGAATTCATAAATATAGGGACAAAATTAACAAATGTCTTAAAATCAAAAACCGAGACACTTTGTATCGATGCAAAATTTAAACTGTCTTTACCTTAAAGAATTACCAATGTTTTTCTCAAAAGTGTAGCTAAATTCATTAAGAATTACAACATATATTTAAAAGCATCATTAAGTGATGATAAACCCGACACAAAATGAAAATGTGTGGCTAAATTTAAAAATATAGAGAACACATTATTTTTGTGTCGCTAAAAATGTCGTTTTGAAAAGCATGGGTAATTATTTAAAGACGCTGAAATGCGTCACCAAATAATAAATTTTTTTGCGTTGTTATAGACATTTTATTTGTAGTGGGGACATAATTTATTGGTCCCTATGTTTTCATATATTATACTACTCAGTGCTTGTGATAATCATATAGTCCCTAATTTTTGTCATTCTGTTTAGTTCTTTTAGTAGAGTTAATGGCCATCTTAGACTAATAATACCAAAATTACATTTATTATATTTTATAACAATAAAACATATCACTTTTTTATTTTATATTTTTTCCTCACATAATCCGAATATTACTAATATTGATTAATTAAGTAATTAAATTTTATATAATATAGAACTAAACTCCATTGGCATAAAACTTGTTTAATTAAAATAATTAAAAAAATTTCAAAAAATAAAATTAGGGGTAGAATTATATAAAATTATAACTTTAAACTTTTCATCTCTAATATACCTTATGGATAATAATAACAAACAAAAAGATATCATTTTAAAAAATTTATCAAGATTCCTAATAACATTTACTGTTAGTTTATAGATATTATATTAAACTAATAAAGTTTTGACAATATATATTAAAGGTAATAAATAATAGAGATATTTTTTATTTCTATAACTAATACATATAAGTATAAAAATGTTAGTGCACGTGTATGAAATACTTTAATTAATTTGAAAAATAAAAGATAAATTTTTACTTATAACTAAAGGTAAATTTGAATTTTCATATGTATAAATAAAGGAATGAACTAAAGAGTTTATTAAGACAAAATTTAAAAACCTTAAAGTATATCTATGGACTGACTAGTGTAATAAGTCAAAACATAAAGACTAATAAATTGTTTACCTAAAAAATTGTGATGATATTCACAAAAATGGAGACATATTTTTTTGCGTCACTAAAAAAGTTTGGTCGAATGGAAGAACAAAATTATTTGAAGTAATTAAGTATGAAATATGAAAATAGAGAGGTTAAACTAAGTTTTGAAATATATAAGGACAACTTGGTTTATTTGACCAAACGTCAAGGATCAATGTTTAAATTTTTTAACTAGGCGACAATGATGGGCAAACATGTTGTTTGATATTTATCACATCATCATTTTAAATGGAAATAATGCAAAAACTAATGGAAAGATGTTACAACATGATAGAAACAAACTGCAAGGAGTTATAAATTCGAATAAGTAAAACACATGTAGAAAATGATATGTTCGGGCAAACCTCATTGTAGTTTAAATTGTTTACCTTAAAATTCACGATTTACAACCAACTATGATTAATACAACGCTTAAAGACCCTATTTACTCCATGACTATTCCAAATATTAGTATTTTTCTCCTAACCCCTAACCTATCCAATTTGATAAAATACACACCATTTTGGCAAAAGTCGGTACATGATTTTACATGCCTGTCAAATTGAGATGTCACAAATGGGAAATAACTTATTTTCCACTATGATATCTAGATGGACTACTCTCAATTTAAGGGGCATGTAAGACCACACACCAACTTCTTTCCAATTAAAATTTTATCAAATTTGATAGGTTAGACAACAAAAGTTACTAATCAATTAGTCATAGAGCAAATACTAACAATGATAAAATATTCATCGATATGAATGAACACAATGTTGTTTACTTGTCAGAGTTGTTATCTTTGGTTGCAACCATCATGTCTGTGATAAGTAGTAGCCTAATTCAAGGCCAAGATTATGAGATTAGAAAGGGATATGTAGGGGTATTTTAGTCTTTACTCAATGATTTGTTACAACCAACAGATTAGTTTCTGTATATAAAATTTACCAATAATTCTTGTTAGACAATTTTAATTGAAATTCATTTTTCCTCACAACTTCTTTAAGCTTTCATGGTATCAAAGCTGAAGGTTTAGCTTCGACGAGAATGGTGAAGAAAAGCGGCAAAGAGAAGGTGACAGAGATTCCAATAGGTGGACGGTTTGTTGATGAGGAGGTTTTTCCCGAACAGGAAGAAGAACATGTTTTAGAATCGACAAATCAAGATTCCCAAAATTCCGATCGCAATTGCAATATGACTCACAATTTTTCATCTGGTTTTCTGCAACCACAAGATAATCCAAGTATTTCGCTCATTAATTTTCAATTGAATGGAAATAATTACATTTCCTGGAGGAGAGCGATGATTCGAGCCCTAAATGTCAAAGAAAAGAGTAATCTAGTGTTGAAAGATACAGATTTACCAAAAGAAACAGATCTAGGTTATCAGTTATGGCTTAAAACTGATAGTTTGGTTCCAGTATGGTTGATAAATATTCTTGAGAAAGATATTGATGATGGATTCCAATATGTTTCGTCTGCTCGTGAGTTATAGCTAGAATTGGAGCATCGCTTTGGTATCAGTAATGGTCCTCTGTTGTATAAGATACAAAGGGAAATCACACTGTTGACACAAGGTAATCTGCCTATCTTATAGTATTACAATAAACTTAAGCGATTGTGGGATGAATTGAGTTATCTCACTCTAGTTCCAAGTTGTCATTGTGGTGTTTCTCGTAATTGTGTTTGCAATGCTTTTCAACGCATGGTTGATTCAATAGAAGAGACTAAATTGATTCAGTTTTTTATGGGGTTACATGAGACCTATGATAATGTGAAGAATCAAATATTATTAATGGATCCTTTACTTGGACTTAACAAAGCCTATTCCATGTTGTTAAAAGAAAGAAGCAGCAAGAGATTTCTTTAATGCATACAACTGAAATAGCCAGTTTTATTAAGACTAATAGTAAGAAGGTTCATTCTGTTGGAAATGCCCTAGTCCCGAGGCATTGGTCCTTATATTTGTACTATACATCTATTGGATTTATGTGTTGTACTCATTTGTGTCATTAATAAAGGCATCAATTCATTTATTATATTTATCTTGTGCAGTATAGTAAATGAAGTATCCAATGGACATATCTATATCCATGACGACTAGTGTCATGCACTTAGCAGTAAGACCATGGATAGGGTTAACGATATGACCATAAATAGATCCGTAGTCTGTTCCAGTCATGGGAATGAATGGAACAACAGACTATCATTAACCTGGTTGTATGGCGGTGTCTTACCGGTCATTGGACATGGAATGTCAACCAAGTTAATGGGTACATGCCTGGGAGCATGGTACTGGATAGATCCACTAAACGAGTAATCCACATGGTATGGTATCACAATGGATTCTCGTGTAGTACTTGTATGGATCCTTTGACCTGACCATATGATGGTGTTACATGTGAAGTCGCATAATTAGGGGTACGCCTAAAGGGCCTGTAATAGGGTGCCAAGTATGGGTGCTTTCGGGTATGTCACTGAACATGGTAATACTATGGATATGCAGAAGGGATTTGTCACTCAGTAATCAACTGAGAAGATATCACCGGCCACTTGATGAATGTGACTGATAAGAGTGTGGCCACACCCAAACAAGTTGGAACTTGTTTGTGAGAATCAGTACATTCGGGATCAAGTTAATGTCCGAACACAAAAGAGGGTGATCAATCCATGCCTCAGTGTTGGATACCGATATCAATGACATGGGATGTACAAGTTTAAACTACAGGGTTATGATATCAGTTAGACTGCCATCTCCATCTTAATTGGGGGCTGCAGTGGCTTGCTAGAGCCTAACTGCAGTCTGCGGGCCAAAGGCTCGCTGCCAACATAAAGATGGGCCCACAGGATCGTACACATAGAACGATAGAATGCAGACTTAAGGAATCACATGTATACTTGGAGTATACACAATGGAAGGAGAAGTGTGTATATATTAATTATATTATAAGGATCAATTGGATTGGTCATAATAATAAAATTAATATATTCTATTGGCTCTTCATAATTGATTGGATTAATTATGAAATTATTTCCTAGGTGGAAATATTCATATGTATGGGTTTACATATGATTTTATTTTGTGTAGAGTTAATTTTAATTTGATGGATTAAATTAAATGTCAAACTAATTTTAATTTAGATGTAAATAATATATTACTTGGAGTAATATATTAAATACATGGGTATATTAAAATTGGGCTTGAAATTAATTTAAACCAGAATAATTAAAATTAGACTGGGCCTAAATTAAAACATGGAAGCCCGCACAAAATAGAAAGGAGCCAAGATGGGCCTGAATCCACTTGAGGAATTCGGCCAACCCTAGGTATAAATACCTAGGGTTAGAAAAATTCGGCCACCCTAAGATTTTTGCATACCTAGCCGAAATTCCCCTAGCTCCTCCTCTCCATTGTTTTGTTTTTCCGACGCTAGCACGGGTTGTATTCGCCAAGCGTTCGTGTACGTAAGAGTGGAGGAATTCTCAATTGAATTCTGCAGTCATCATCCATCTCTAGAAAGAGATTTTTTTGGTAAGAAATTTAATCCCTTTCTATTTAATTTTAAGTTTTTTCAATTTCCACTTCAATTGCTCCTGGGACCGGATTTGAGGAAATCACCGCGTTCTTCCGCTTTTATCGGGTGATTTCCGGTGAAAAATCCCAACAGTGGTATCAGAGCGGGCTTTTGATCCGTGGAAATTGATTAATTTGGTTGAATCCCTGTTTTGAAATTGGATGTTTTTGATTGGGATTCTTGGTATGGGTTTTATGATTTTTCTCATATGTTTTATGCAATGAAAATTAAATTTGCATATAGGTTTATGTTAGTTTAATTTTATTGTGTATTATTGTAATTCTTGGTGAATTGCTATGGATGATGTTTGGTTGTTTTTATTTAATTTTAATTCTGTTTAAAAAAAAAAATCGGCCTCCCGGGGGCGGGGCTGCCGCCGGCGGCGGGAGGCGCGGCAGCAGCTGCCGCAGCAGTGGGCTGCTGCTGGGCAGTGGCCGCTGCAGGCGGCAGCAGCGGGCAGCCGCTAGGCGGCTGCACCGCTGCTGCTGCTAGGGCAACTCTGTTGCCCTAGCTGCAGCGGGCCGGGCCCTGTGTTTTGGATTTTGCGGGTATTTTGGGTCCGAGGCCCAGTTTTGAAATTTTAATTGGTTTTAAAATTCGTGTGTTTAAATTTATGTAATTTAAATGCGCATGGTTTCTTGGATGAATTTTATTTCGTTCATGTGATATTAGTTTTGGAAATTAATATGGTTAATGGAAATTGGTTCGGGTAATTTTGGCACAATTACTCGGACGGCTAAATTGGACCCATGGTTTCCCAATTCCAGTGGGAGCAGTTGGACTGCCTGGGCTGGAGGCCCAAAGCCCGTTAAGGGTTAGAACCATGGTGGGCCAAAATTGGTGATTTCCTAATAATGGCTTTGACATAATTTAAATGGGCTTAAATCATGCATTTTGACATGCTTTTGAATTGTATGTATTGGATGCATATGAATGGTTGAATGAATGTATGATTGGATGCTATTGGGTCTTTTACGATTTGGGTTGTATTTTTCTTTTAGGTAAATACGGCCTGCGTGTCGTTTTCTTTTAATGTAATTTTATTTTATTTAAGTTAAATATTATAAAATTTGTAAAAGAAGAAGCCCATGGAGTGGTGAGCCCAATTGGAGGTGCAAGCCCAAATTGGAGGTGCAAGCCCAAATTGGAGGTGCAAGCCCAGAAGGAGAAGATGGAAGCCCGCCTAATATATGTTTCTAGTATAGGTTTACTAGAATGATATTAGGATGTAATATAGGCCCATAGCAGTCCATTTTAATTTTGTTTAATCATTTTATATTCGATTTGCATGTATGAATGTATGTTACAATTAGCTCATTTACCCGCCTTATGTATGTAAGCCGTTATAATTGAATCTAATAACCAAACGGGAATTACTAAGTCCCTTAAAAGTGCTTCCCTCATTCAAAACCGAATCGAGGTGGGAATAGGCCAGTTGTAGACCATGCCCTCGCAGGATGCACTGGAGTATTGTCACTTTGTACTGGGTTAGAGTATGGGATACTCTAACACTTGGATGGAGGTTTTGACTTAGCATGGGTAGTAGGATTCTCCTGGCCCTAAGCATAGATGGGTAAGTGCCAACAAGCCCATCAAACCGAGAGTCCCTAGGTTGGGATTGGACGGCGTTCCTACATAAATAATTAAGGTATAGTTGTACCAAACCCTCGTTTGGCTATATCTTAATGAAATATGGATCTCGGCCCATGAGCCCAACAACTCGGTTAAATTAATAACTTGATTCATTATTAATTTTATATGGGAACAACAAAGTAAAGCTCTTTATTAACACTCTAAATGTTTTTCTGTGTAGAAACACCCAAATGGCAAACACTAATACCTTATCACTGCGATCAATTCTTGAGAAGGACAAGCTTTCCGGTCCTAACTTTTTAGACTGGTCTAGGAACTTGAGGATAGTTCTAAGACAAGAGTCGAAAGAGTATGTGCTGGAAAGGCCTGTGCCGGCTGCGCCTCAGGGACGTAATCCAACAGCTGCACAGCTGGCGGAATACGAGGCGCACGTCAAGGACAACCGGGATGTGACGTGCCTTATGTTGGCTTGCATGGTCCCCGAATTGCAAAAGCAGTTTATGGACCACCAAGCCTATGCTATGATAACAACTCTCAATGAGATGTTTCAAGAGCAAGCTCGTCAGGAAAGGTACCTGACCAATAAGGCATTCCACTCTTGTAAGATGGGGGTCGGGACATCTGTGAGTGCACACGTGCTCAAGATGAAGGGCTATTTGGATACTTTGGCCCGTCTCCGATCGCCTATCTCTCAAGAGTTGGCGGTGGACACAATCCTCGCGTCCTTGCCGGATTCTTATGATCAGTTCATCCTTAACTACAACATGCAAGGGATGAACCGCACTGTCAGTGAGCTGCATGGGATGCTTAAGCTTACTGAGCAGTCGATCAAGAAGACTCCACCGGTGCTGCTGGTTAACAAGGGGAATGCTCCTCTTGCTCAGGGTAAGGCCAAGGAAAAGGCCAAGGCTAAGGCTAAGGCCAAGAAAGCCAAAGCCAAAAAGGCCAAGGCCCAACCCAAGGCCCAGCAGAAGGCAGGTCCTGAGGACGTCTGTTTCGGGTGTAGACAGGCGGGCCATTGGAAGAGATCGTGTCCCAAGCTGATGGGAGAGCAGAGAAGGGGTCAAGGTGCGTCCTCTTCAGGTATTTATGTTATAGATATTAACCTTACTGTTTCAACATCCTGGGTATTGGATACTGGATGTGGTTCTCACATTTGTTGCAATGTGCAGGGACTTAAGAACAGAAGGTTGCTGGGGTCGGGAGAGGTGGACTTGCGGGTCGGGAATGGAGCAAGGGTTGCTGCCATAGAGATCGGCGAATACCACCTAATGATGCCTAGCGGATTGGTTTTGATTTTAGAACATTGTTACTTTGTACCTGCTATGTGCAGGAATATTATCTCTGTATCAATGTTGGATATTTCTGGATTTGATTTTACTATTATAAATGGTCGAATTTCTATATCCAGAGAGGGGTTATTTTATGGAGATGCTCTATTAAATAATGGCCTGTATGTCCTGGACTTAAATGAAACCAATCACATCTATAACATAAACACGAAAAGGGTTAAGCCTAACGAACTTAATCCAGTCTACCTATGGCATTGTCGTCTTGGCCATATAAACGAGAAGCGCATAGCTAGGCTTCACAAAGCTGGAGTCCTAGGGTCATTTGACTTGGAGTCAATTGATACATGCGAATCATGTTTAAGAGGCAAGATGACAAAGGTGCCCTTTAGCAAAAAGGCTGAAAAGGCCACTGGCTTGTTGGACCTAATACATTCAGATGTATGTGGACCTATGAGCGCAGCGACCAGAGGTGGGCATCTGTACTTTGTCACATTCACGGATCATTTCAGCAGATATGGCTATGTCTATCTGATGAAACACAAGTCCAAGACCCTTGATAGGTTCAAGGAATTCAGAAACGAGGTACAAAACCAGCTAGGCAGGAATATCAAAGCCCTTCGGTCGGACCGAGGCGGTGAGTATATGAGCCTAGAGTTTGACTCATACTTGAGAGAGCATGGAATAGTTCCGCAGCTCACTCCTCCTGGAACACCACAATGGAATGGGGTGTCCGAACGGAGGAATAGGACTTTGTTGGACATGGTCCGCTCAATGATGAGTCAAGCATCTCTCCCAATTAGCTTCTGGGGACACGCCCTCGAGACAGCAGCTCTCATATTAAACAATACTCCGACTAAGGCAGTGGAAAAGACCCCATATCAGATATGGACGGGCAAGGAGCCCAATGTGTCTTTCCTAAGGATTTGGGGATGCGAAGCACATGTCAAGAAATTGACTAGTGGTAAGCTGGAGCCCAAAACCGATAAATGCCTGTTTGTGGGCTACCCTAGGGAAACCAAAGGGTATTACTTCTACAACCCCACCGAGAACAAGGTGTTCGTGGCAAGGAAGGGGGTCTTTCTGGAAAAGGAGTTCCTTTCCAAGAAAGATAGTGGGAGCAAAGTTGAACTCAGGGAAGTTCAAGGTCCACAAGCTCCTGAAGAGGATAACTCGGAGGCCTAGGTGGAGCTTCCACAAGTAGAAGCACCGACCCAGGCCACACAAGAACCTAGAAGGTCTGGTAGGGATCGTCGGGAACCGGAGAGGTATGGTTTCCTCATCACCGATGATCAAACTCTTCTCATCTGGGATGAAGAAGAACCTAAAACCTACCAGGAGGCTATGGCTAGCCCACAGTCTGCGAATTGGCGTAAAGCCATGGAGGCAGAAATGCAATCTATGTACGATAATCAAGTTTGGAACTTGGTTGATCCACCTCCGGGTGCTAAGGTAATAGGTTGCAAGTGGTGCTATAAGCTAAAAGCTGATAATACCTTCAAGGGGCGTCTGGTTGCAAAAGGTTTCAGACAAGTCCATGGGATAGACTATGATGAAACTTTCTCACCAGTAGCCATGCTCAAATCCATCAGGATACTGCTGGCCATAGCCGCATGGTATGACTATGAGGTATGGCAGATGGATGTCAAAACCGCTTTCCTTAATGGGAAGCTACTCGAGGATGTGTACATGACACAACCTGAGGGTTTTGTCGATCCTAAGTATCCGGGAAGGGTATGCAAACTTCAAAGGTCTATTTATGGACTGAAGCAAGCATCCCGTAGTTGGAATCTAAGATTCAATGAGGCCATAAAGGAATATGGCTTCATACAGAATCTGGATGAGCCTTGTGTGTATAAGAGGACTAGTGGGAGCATTGTCACATTTTTGGTACTGTATGTAGACGACATCCTACTCATTGGAAGCGACATACCCACACTGCAAGGGGTAAAGCAGTGACTGAGTAAGGGCTTCGCAATGAAGGACTTAGGCGAAGCTGAGATGATCCTAGGGATCAGGATCTATAGGGATAGATCAAATCGGCTTCTAGGCCTAAGTCAGGCTTCGTACATTGACAAAGTTCTGAAGAGATTCAGCATGGACCGGGCCAAGAAAGGTTTCTTGCCAATGGGCCATGGGCTGAAACTTAGCAAGAAGAACTGTCCTAAAACAAGGGAGGACAGGGAGAACATGAAATTGGTTCCATATGCCTCGGCCATTGGATCAATTATGTACTCTATGTTGTGTACGAGACCTGATGTCGCCTTTGCACTGAGTATGACGAGCCGATACCAGCAGGATCCTGGGGAGGATCACTGGAAAGCTGTCAAGGCAATCCTCAAGTACCTTAACCGGACTAAGGATAGCTTCTTGGTGTATGGTGGTCAAGAAGTGCTATCAGTTACTGGGTATACTGATGCAAGCTTCTAGACAGACCAAGATGAGTACCAATCGCAGTCAGGGTATGTATTCTTGCTGAATGGTGGTGCTGTAAGCTGGAGGAGCTTAAAGCAACCAACCATAGCGAACTCTATAACAGAAGCTGAGTACATCGCTGTGTGTGATGCAGCTGAGGAAGCTGTGTGGATGAAGAAGTTTATCACTGAGTTGGGAGTAGTGCCAACTATCCAGGACCCAGTCGATATCTTCTGTGACAACAATGGGGCCGTCGCACAAGCTAAGGAGCCCCGGTCACACAAGAACACAAAGCACGTGCTCAGAAAGTTTCACCTCATAAGAGAAATGGCGGAGAGAGGTGACATTGCATTGCACAGAGTGGACACCGAGGATAATGTCGCAGATCCATTGACCAAGGCGCTGGTCCAGCCCAAGCACGAGGGTCATACTAGATCTATAGGGATTAGGCCCATGCCTAGTTGGAACTAGTGCAAGTGGGAGATTGTTGGAAATGCCCTAGTCCCGAGGCATTGGTCCTTATATTTGTACTATACATCTATTGGATTTATGTGTTGTACTCATTTGTGTCATTAATAAAGGCATCAATTCATTTATTATATTTATCTTGTGCAGTATAGTAAATGAAGTATCCAATGGACATATCTATATCCATGACGACTAGTGTCATGCACTTAGCAGTAAGACCATGGATAGGGTTAACGATATGACCATAAATAGATCCGTAGTCTGTTCCAGTCATGGGAATGAATGGAACAACAGACTATCATTAACCTGGTTGTATGGCGGTGTCTTACCGGTCATTGGACATGGAATGTCAACCAAGTTAATGGGTACATGCCTGGGAGCATGGTACTGGATAGATCCACTAAACGAGTAATCCACATGATATGGTATCACAATGGATTCTCGTGTAGTACTTGTATGGATCCTTTGACCTGACCATATGATGGTGTTACATGTGAAGTAGCATACTTAGGGGTACGCCTAAAGGGCCTGTAATAGGGTGCCAAGTATGGGTGCTTTCGGGTATGTCATTGAACATGGTAATACTATGGATATGCAGAAGGGATTTGTCACTCAGTAATCAATTGAGAAGATATCACCGGCCACTTGATGAATGTGACTGATAAGAGTGTGGCCACACCCAAACAAGTTGGAACTTGTTTGTGAGAATCAGTACATTCGGGATCAAGTTAATGTCCGAACACAAAAGAGGGTGATCAATCCATGCCTCAGTGTTGGATACCGATATCAATGACATGGGATGTACAAGTTTAAACTACAGGGTTATGATATCAGTTAGACTGCCATCTCCATCTTAATTGGGGGCTGCAGTGGCTTGCTAGAGCCCAACTGCAGTCTGCGGGCCAAAGGCCCACTGCCAACATAAAGATGGGCCCACAGGATCGTACACATAGAACGATAGAATGCAGACTTAAGGAATCACATGTATACTTGGAGTATACACAATGGAAGGAGAAGTGTGTATATATTAATTATATTATAAGGATCAATTGGATTGGTCATAATAATAAAATTAATATATTCTATTGGCTCTTCATAATTGATTGGATTAATTATGAAATTATTTCCTAGGTGGAAATATTCATATGTATGGGTTTACATATGATTTTATTTTGTGTAGAGTTAATTTTAATTTGATGGATTAAATTAAATGTCAAACTAATTTTAATTTAGATGTAAATAATATATTACTTGGAGTAATATATTAAATACATGGGTATATTAAAATTGGGCTTGAAATTAATTTAAACCAGAATAATTAAAATTAGACTGGACCTAAATTAAAACATGGAAGCCCGCACAAAATAGAAAGGAGCCAAGATGGGCCTGAATCCACTTGAGGAATTCGGCCAACCCTAGGTACAAATACCTAGGGTTAGAAAAATTCGGCCACCCCAAGATTTTGCATACCTAGCCGAAATTCCCCTAGCTCCTCCTCTCCATTGTTTTGTTTTTCCGACACTAGCACGGGTTGTATTCGCCAAGCGTTCGTGTACGTGAGAGTGGAGGAATTCTCAATTGAATTCTGCAGTCATCATCCATCTCTAGAAAGAGATTTTTCTGGTAAGAAATTTAATCCCTTTCTATTTAATTTTAATTTTTTTCAATTTCCACTTCAATTGCTCCTGGGACCGGATTTGAGGAAATCACCGCGTTCTTCCGCTTTTATCGGGTGATTTCCGGTGAAAAATCCCAACACATTCTTCTCCTTCAGAAGTTAATAAGGATGATTTGAAGTGTGATTATTGTAGTGACACTAGACATGTTTGTGCAACCTGTTTTAAGTTGATTAGGTATCTCGATTGGCATCCCAAATCTAAAAAGTAGAGTTCCAAGCAGAAGAATGGTTCACAGACTTATCACGCCAATGTAGTATATGGAGGAACTCATAAAATGATAGCTGGTAGTGATTCTGAGGAAGACAACCAAAAAGAGGATTTTCAGCAAATGGTGCAAGAAGTTTATAAGACGATGAAGGGAAAAAGTTCCATGGTTGATTCACCTTTGCAAAACACTTGATTTTACTGCTTTTGTAGGTTTTTCAAGTAATCCTTCTTCTTCTTCTGGTTTAAATGTTGCACATGATATATGCTGGATAGTCGACAGTAGTGCCACTTCTCATATGACCTCTGCTTCTAGTCATTTTGTTCATACTAAGTCTATTTCAGATAGACAAATAGTGGCCTTACCTGATGGTACTTTGCAAACCATTAAGAACATTGGTATAGTTGAATTATCCCCCTGTTTTACAATTACATGGGGTTCTTTTTGTGCCAAGTCTTCGATACAATCTTTTGTCTGTTGGCCAATTATTAAAGGATAGCAATCTTGAGGTGGTTTTTCATTCTCATTATTGTTATCTACAGGATAGAGAAACACATATGATTAAGGCAGTAGGATGGCATGTTGATGGTCTCTATCTGTTAGATGCTCACTTATTTTCTGAGAAGTTATAAATAAGGTCCAACACTTATACTTGATGACTGTAGCTGTTTCTGATAAAGCAGAATCAGATATTTGGCGCAAAAGACTTGGCCATGCCTCTTTCGATGTCTTGAGTCATGTTAGTGATTTAATATACAGTGTAATTCGTATTCTTGTACTATTTGTCCTCGTTCTAAGCAGCACTGTTTTCCTTTTACTAGAAGTGAAATAACTACAAAATAATGTTTTGAATTGTTACATATCGACCTCTGGGGTCCTTATAAAATGCAGACTATTACTGGTGCCAGGTTTTTTTGACCTTGGTTGATGATTATACTAGATATACTTGGGTTATTTTTTTGCAATCTAAGAATCAAGTGGGGCATGCTCTAGCATTTTTTTTAACATTTGACACACGAGTCAAAGTGATTCACAGTGACAATGGTACAGAATTTGTAAATACATATTATACAGAGTTGTTTCAAGCTCGGGGAATTTTGCATCAAACTACTTATGTGTATACTCCTCGACAGAATGGGGTGGTTGAGCAAAAACACAGGCAATTACTGGAGGTTGTAAGGGCTATTCTTTTTTAGTCTTATTTACCATTGCGGTTCTGGGGCGAAGAAATTTTGATGGCTACTTCAATTAGAAATGTTTTGCTTGTTCGAATGTTACAATGGCAAACTCCTTTTGACAGATTATTTCAACACAGACCGGATTATACAAAGTACCATTTTTTTGTTGCAGTTGTTATTACAAGAATGCGTCTCCTGGTAGAGATAAGTTTCCTCCTCAAGCATCTCCAGGGGTGTTTATGGGTTTTGCTCCAAGAAAGAAGGGTCACAAGATTTTTGACTTAGCCACTCAACAATTAATTATTTCCAGGGATGTTCAATTTGTCGAAACAATGTTTCCTTTCCAGCAAATTGATTCTATTAGGGATTCGGCTTCTCCCACTACTGCTTCTTCTCCTGAAGTTTTAGTTTCTTCTGTTCCTATTGTACCTTTGTCCATTAATATTGAGTTACAACAATTGCAAAGATCAGATAGAGTGTGACAGCAATCGCATTGGCTGCAGGATTATGTAACTGACAATATCAATGCTGCTATTGATATTTCTCTATAGCAGAAGGTCTTTCTTGCCAAAATTTTACAGATTAAAGAGCCTGTTCACTATCATGACGCTAAGGCAGATGTCAACTAGGTTCAAGCTATAATTCTAAATTGCAGGCTTTAGAAGCTAATCAAACCTGGGAAATTATGCCCCTTCCTCCTCATATTAAGCCTTTTGATACTAAGTGGGTCTATAGGGTGAAGTATAAGAGTAATGGTAATGTGGATAGATATAAGGCTCGGTTGGTAGCAAAAGGTTATAACCAGGTTTTTCGGGTGGATTATCATGACAGTTTTAATCCTATAGCTCGCACAGTCACAGTCCGAATGTTTTTGGCAGTAGGAGCAGCTAAAGGGTAGAGTATTCAACAGATTGATGTGAATAATGCCTACTTACATGGCATGCTTTATAAGGATATTTACCTAAAGCCTCTGCTTGGACATCAAATAATTCCTGTAGGTCACTGTTGTAAGCTTGGTAAGTCTCTTTATGGACTCAAACAAGCCGGATGCCAATGGCATAAAGAGTTGTCCACTAAACTTTAGCTTATGGTTTTATGAGGTCCAGAAATGATCATTGTTTGTTTACTATGGTGGATGGCATCATTGGGTCATTTTTGGCATTATTGATTTATGTTGATGATATCCTAATCATGGGATCTCATGCTCATCAGATGCAAGCTATTAAAGATCACTTCCATAGTTTGTTTACTATCAAGGATATGGGAGATGCCAGATATTTTATAGGTATTGAATTAACTCGTACTGATGCAAGCATATATCTTACTCAAACTAAGTATATCAAGGATTTGTTAGATGATGCTGGTTTGTTACACGCTACTGCTGTGTCTAGCCCTTTGGCTTCTGGTTCTGCTTAAACTCTTTCAGGTCAATTATTGCAGGATCCTGCATTGTATAGACGGATGGTTAGGAGATTATTATATTTAGGTTTTTCTCAGCCTGACATTGCTCATGTTACTACTCAGCTTAGTCAGTTTATGCAGAGTCCTTGCAAACATCATTTACAGGTAGCGATTCAGTGTTGTGGTTTTTTGAAGGGAACAATGACAAATGGGTTGTTGTATCCGGTTAATTCAGACTTATCTACACTCACAGCATTCTGTGATGCTGATCGGGTTAGACGCAAAGATTCTAGATGATCCTTAACTGGCTATTGTGTGTTACCTGGTCATTCCCTCATTTCTTGGAAAACCAAGAAACAGGCCACCATCAGTCGTTCTTCAGCTGAGTCTCAGTATAGGAGCATGGTAGTAACCAGTTGTGAACTTAAGTGGATCACCTATCTCATGGTAGATTTTCAGCTTCAACCGGTTCTTCCCATCTCTCTTTACTGTGATAGTCAGTCAACTATTGCTATAGCTAAGGATCCGTTTTCTTATGAGAAGATTAAGCATGTTGATATTGATTGTAATGTTATCCGGGAACATATAGCTGCTGGTTTTCTTTCTCCGGATTATACTCACATTTCTCTGCAATTGGCTGATATGTTTACTAAACCATTGAGTAAAGCTCAAATGTCTCCTGCCTTGATCGAGCTGAATTTCATTTCACTGCCTTCATCTTGAGGGGGGAATATGAGATTAGAAAGGGATATGTAGGGGTATTTTAGTATTTACTCAATGATCTGTTACAACCAACAGATTAGTTTCTGTATGTAAACTTTACCAATGATTCTTGTTAAACAATTTTAATTGAAATTCATTTTTCCTCACAGCTTCTTTAAGCTTTCAAAGATTCTATTTTGATCTCATCAAACGAATAATCCCTTTAAGAGATAAGGAGAGAAGGTGTGAACAATGAGATAAAGAGAGAAACGAGGGTTGGGTTATTTTAGGATTGGGTTCATTGACACATCATCTTTTCATTCGTCTAAAACATATGGGGTGGCAAAAAAAAAAGAGTAACGAACTTTAGATTCATGTCAGAAAATAGGGTAAAATTAGGCTCATTATCATGTCGTAGGGGCCTAATTGGCCCTTTTAGAACTTAGGATAAAACATCCCCGAATACGTTAGGAGCATTTTGATACCTTATTCCTTGGATCTACTAACAAAGTTTTATTAAACCTAATAATAATAATGATAATAATCATATTTCATCCATCTGAATTGTAGCTCACTTAATTTGACACGAAATCGGAAATGACGGGAAGAAATAAACTGAATCCCAAATTGAAAATGGAGAAAGAGTGACTAGACTATATTAGTAGAGTATCTTCAATTTATATAGAAGTGACTTAAAGCGGAGAGGTTCAATGAGTTGGACTTGGGCCAGAACAGACTACATCTATAAGATATTGAGCCAAGATTTTATAACTGATATTATAGTTGATTCTCTATATAAGATATGTTGGTTTGAGGACGAATCATATGAAAATTGGTAGGACTGTAATGACCCGATGTTGAGAGGGTGACACTAGGATATAAGAACTTGGCAAGAAGTAACCCTAAAAAATGACAACGAGATTATGAATGAACTGATTTTCATGTCCAATATGGAATGAGTGACTAAACTATATTAATGAAAAGGAATAAAAAGTAAATTATATATAAACACATTTCAAAACTAAGAGGTAATTAATAAATTAAACTTGAAATAAAATGAACAATGTATATCAACATGATATTATTATAATTAACTATTCCATTTCCGGTCGATCAATTTGTTTGCCTATCGAAAGCGACTGCAAAAAGAGAGAGACCAATGGTCCTTTCATTGCAAAATGACAATCAAATGAACAAAAGTACGGTTAAAAATTTGGGTATTCGAAATTTTAAGTAATTTAAGTTACTAAAAGACGAATAATTTAAAGTAAAGAAACACCTCAATTTGACATTTAAATCTCATTTAATTTTTCATAATTAAATATTTATTTGCTTTTTATTGATAACTAATCCTTCCATTTTTTTATTAGATGTTATCTGAGGTTGTTCATCAATATTAATAACGTATTAATTAGGCTATTAAAATGAATAATTTATCTTGAAGTTCAAATGAATAGACATAACAATATATGAAGTCAAATTCACTATTTGTTTAACCATTTGGACTTTTTTATTTCTTTTTTATGGCAAAAACATATTTCAAGTTATCAAACATGAATTGATTTAATATTATATATTTAATCCAATTTTTTTATATGCAGTGAAGTATGAATTTGGTTGTTGACTGATTCACTATTAATGTTTCTCTACTAAAATTCTACTTTTCATACTAAACTTATTTCTTTTTAATATTATATAGTTTGATTA
Source organism: Euphorbia tirucalli (assembly GCA_039660915.1). NCBI lineage: Eukaryota > Viridiplantae > Streptophyta > Magnoliopsida > Malpighiales > Euphorbiaceae > Euphorbia > Euphorbia tirucalli. The sequence continues at coordinate 34,037,570 of CM077636.1, read as the reverse complement.
TAGAATTATTTATATTAATTACTAAACCTCTCTTTTAATTTAAATAAGGGTGATTTTGAGAAATTATCACTAGCTAAATGTACATTGATATACAAATGTCATGCAAAGTGAAATAACTTCAATCCTCTAAATTGTTTTCAAAGGAATAATAATAATAATACAATATAAAAAAAGCTAGATTCAGCAGTAAAAAAAATTAGTAGCAAAATGAATTTCACTGTCAAAGAGCATATTTAGCAGTAAAAATCTTTTTTCTTTTTTTTTTTTGGCTATTAAATGTACTAATTGGCAGTAAAATTCATTTTGCTGCTAAATTTAATATTTATAATAATAATAATAATAATAATACACTATAACAAAAACTAGATTCAGCAGCAAAAAAAATTAATAGCAAAATGAATTTCGCTGTCAAAGAGCATATTTAGCAGTAAAAATCTTTTTTTTTTTTTGGGCTATTAAATGTACTAGTTGACAGTAAAATTCATTTTGCTGCTAAATTTAATATTTATAATAATAATAATAATAATAATAATATTATTATTATTATTATTATTATTATTATTGAGAAAGAGGTGACCTAAAACCAATCCGATTAATGGAATATACTCGCAAAAAGAAGACATATAAAAGGAGGGAGTAACAGTGTTTCTATGTTTTTTAGGTGTGTAGCAAAATAGAAGGATGGTTAGGTTTGTCCCTTAAAATATTAGTAAATTAGTAATAGTTGTTTTTGTCTGCTAATTGTGGAACTAAATGATAACCATTTGCCATTAAGTGTGTAAATTTGGCCCACTCGCACTATATGCTTTAATTCTATCAATATCCATATCAGAAGCGACGGGTTTGCTTTTTTTTTTTTTTTTAATTAATCAAATTAATTAAAAAGAAATGATGCTTCGGTTGTTTGAACCATTGATCTAGCATCAAATACAGCAAATATATTAAAAAAATAATAAAACAATAAAAGGTGTTCCAATGCATTTGGATTCATATATCTTATATTATACTATACTATACTATATAATAATGTTCTTGTTTTTGCTGACATTTTCACCACAACAACCAACCATTTGGCACAAAATTATTCTTTGATTAATCATTTTGCATCCACTTATTCCCCAAGTTTAGAATCGTTATCCTCTTTTTTTTTTAATGGATATTATTGGACTAGAATATCAAAGTACAACTGAAGGTTAACGCAATTAGAGAAAATTACACTTTATAACATTTTTAACAATATATTCTCTTCCGTAATTACTTCCTTTTTTTTTCATTTCGTTCGTTAAATATTATGAAGTAAAACCTTTTGTGTGTTACACATTTTATAAAATATTCTTCTAAATTTTACAAAAACTTTTTTTTTTTTAATATTTTTGTCACACCCATAATTAATTTGGGGCTGAAATATAAATTAAGATAATTTTCTAGCCTAAAATTAGTTAAATTAATCAATGTGATTGAGCAAAGGATTTATTTCCATTTTTTCACCCTTCAACCATGTTCTCTAGTATCTCTCCTGTCACAAGTTGTCTTTTCTTTTCAGAGTAAAGATATGTTTCCTATTTTATACGATATACCAAAAGACATCCAAAGATCCAATTAATTTATAATAGGTCCTAAAATTTTATGCCACATTGACACTTATAAAATAAATGAGAACAAAGCAAAATAACTTCTTTTTTTTTTCATTACATGGCATTGAAATAGAAGGATCTGAAATCGTAGTAACTATTGCATTCGTAAAGTTACAAATAATATGTAAAAATGTCATTGTTAAAATTTGTCATTCTTTTTAAGGATATATTATCTTGTCTCAATCGTATTTGAATCATAAACTTTTCTGTTAAAGGGAAATGCCTCTACCATTAAACAGGATAACCATGGCGGAGTTAGTTATAGGCTCTCAATTGCACCAAATATGGAATTATGAAGGTAAAATGCATTCTAAGCCCCTTGATCTTTTACCAAAATCTTAATTGGCCGCTGATCAATTTTTTTTTAATACATTGGGTATCAAATTTTTTCATTTTAATATTATTACTTTTAAACTCGATCTATCTTTTGCATATATATGATACTCTTTGTTCAGTTGCGGAATTGTGAAACAAATACTTTCAAATAATTTAAGAATTACATGGTTTAATTGCTTGAAATTGTGAAACAGATACATTCAGATATTTTCGTGTTACATGCTGAAATATTATTGGTCATGCCACTTAATAGAACATGTTACACACACACAATAAGGTTGAACTTGAAGCTAATAATATTAAAATAAAAATATCATATATCCAAAGTGTTCAAAATATTGCTCAGATGACCGGTTATGACTTTGGTAAAAGATCAGGAGTTCGCAATGTATTTCGCTAATCATAAATTCTACTTAAAAAAAAAAAAATAGAAATCCTTTTTTTCAATTGCAACAAATTTTTTATGCGCCCAACATTATTCTCAATCGACGGCAACATCAAGTTTAATGTCCTGATCTAAATCTATACAGAAACATTTATAGAATTCGTGGAATTTGAATTCCCGTCAATTAAGATGCACTAGAGTGTTACTTAAAATAATAATAATAATAATAATAAGCATTAAACCATTGTGCTAAGTTAATTAAGAGCTACTAACGAAAAAAAAAATCATTTAAACACAAGATTGGATATGCTAAAACGTATGATTGTAATTTAAAACAATTTTTTTATTATTATTTGGATTTTATATTAACAACACACAAGAACATGACAATCTATTCAATCAAACCATCTATTTTTAATGAATCCGATAAAAAGAATTACTATTTTTTTTTTAACAATTGTGGAAAGATTGCTCGGTTTTAAAATCAGTTCACCCGGAAATAGAATTTGAACTAGAAAAAATTGGCTGCTGCAACTTATTAATTAGTATTCAATGTTAAGAATATAAGGTCATCAATATTTGTGGAAACTTGTCACCAAACAAAAATGGAAATACAAACATTGTAAAAACCATAATATTCAATCAATGGTCTAATTATGTCTTCATTTCTGAAAGGAAATAACCTGAGGAACTGAAAATTTTTTTTATTTACATGACTACAATTTTGTGATCTCTCTTTAAAATTTTCCCAAGGCCAACTGAAAATACACTAGCAACTCAAAACTAATCCATCTAGGTAATGTTAGAATAAAATTTAAAAGTAAATGTACAAAATTCTGTTAGCTATTCCAAAAAAGAAAAAAAGCATCATCATCTACAAGGTTAGTATCTTCCTGCCAGGATCCATGACCAAAAGCCACAAGCTTTTTCCAATGGAATTCGCAAAACAGAGTTTGTTATCATCCAAAGCTCATATGAGAAAAATAGTCCCTACCATTACTACCAAAATGGCAGACAAACAATTCAATCATTTCATATGAGCCAACACGTTATAATGGTGAACTTCCCCACCATTTTAACTCAAACCACAAACCTCTATCCTTCCTTCCATTTACGCTTAGCCCTGTCGACCCCACTCCCAGACTCCATAACACATTACTTGCATTTCTTTTTCTGGACTGGCAGACAAACATATTCTCAAACTAACTAATCAAGGAATTGTTAGATAAAGCTGAGTTTTCACATAAGCTAACCTCAGCCATTTGTTTATCCCCATGCTGTAAACACATATATGCCGCCCCAGCCTTGACATAATTTAATAACATTACACCACTGATCATTGGAGAATGTCATCATCTACTTGATATCTGATCGGGTATTCAAAATCCCTAGCCAACGACAGATTCTGTTTCTCAGACTGATCTCAAACTGACACAGGTAACCCATAATTGTGGAATGATCTGATCCGTCCATCCCATCCTGCAGTCACAATGACCAGACCCCAAGCATGACAAGTAGCCGTGTTCTGACATGAAGCTTTTAAAAATTTATACTGCGATTTATGCATTGCTGCCGATTTGGACGATGGGCTTGATATAGGAAGCTTCTCTTCTGGCCAAGTTGCAGATCCTTTTGGATAAGATTGTAAAAAATATTCTTGGCTCAGAGAAAAACCAGCCGGCGAAGAAAATGGCATCACTTCTGGAGAATCATCATTTGAAACTTGAAATCTCCATCCATTTTCAGAGTTCCCATGTTTCAATCCACCCCATGGTATTGCAATGGATGCATTTGTGGTAAATCGTTCGAAAGACCTTATCTTCTTCTTTCCTTGTACAGTAACATTCTGTTCCTGACCAATGCAGTTCCACATGTAAACATTTGAATCCTCACAGGCTGAGATAATATGTTTCCCATCTGAGGTAAAATATGCGGATATTTGGCTTGCTGTATTTTTTGGACCTAAAGAGAGGAATGAAATTTTAGACACCAAAAGCAACAGAAAAGAGAAAAAAGAGAAGTACTAGCAAACTGAAACAAATAAGAATGGCATTGCAGATAAAATTAGTTAAATCTCCAAGTTCAACATCAAGAATTAGAAAAAAAAAAAAGAAATCAACCGTGGTATCAAGGGATCTCAGGCTAGTCGAAAACACAAACACCAGATCCATAAGATGTCAATGATAATTATTGTTTACATACCCTTGTATTTGCCAATCACATTAAGTCCTTGGAGAATTCGAACTTGTGAATCGGAACATGTCACCATTACTTTGGTTGAATCTTGAGGGCAAAACTGGGGTCAAAGACATCTAATGAGAAAAAAGAATTAAAACAAACGTAAACAAAGAGCCATAAAAACAAAAGGGTGCGGAACAAATACCTGAAATCCAGTTATCTTCCTGCAAGATGACTTTTTTTTACTGCGCAAACATATGTCAGTATCCAATTGCAAGTGACTGCCTGAACCAAGCAAAACAAAACCTGCTTCTCAGATATTCTTATCCAAATTTGTCCATCTAACTTGAAGGTAAACCAACAATATTATTATTAATTCAGCAACCAAAATGATTTTCGCAACTCCCTAAGCAGTCAGATTTCACTTTTAGGAATACACGATTGATATTCAACCTATCAAATAACATCAACCCTTTTATCTACAGTGAATCGTATCAATTGATTCTTCTTACAAGTAAAACACAAAAAATGATATCTGACTTTAAACAAGTAAAATTACAGAAAACCTGTAAAACTTGAAACAGCATGAATTTCTCAAGTCAAAAGGCTACATAAAACAAGAAGAGTTCCGCCTATTAAGCCCTACTTGTTGTGGTCCATGCTAAGTTTTGGAACAAGCATACCTGATATATTGTAAAACCAACAGTTGCCTCCTAACGAACCAACAATCCCTCCCTGCATCAAGAAAATAGTGGTTTCTATCAGCCTACCAGATTACAGTGCATCCTTATTGATATGAAATGAACGAACACAATCACCAAACCTTCCCATCTGGATGATAACACACAGCAGTCACTATTTCTTTTATATCAATCCAATCAACAACTTGGCAACCAGGAATTGCCCAGATGCGAACTTTTCCGTCAATTGAACCACTCATGAAGCAATCATTGTCCACAGGGTTAAACTGAACACAGGTCACTGCATCACATAATGAGAGAAAGGAAAGAATCAAAGAAGGTAATCACCTAAACAGAAACTACGAGGCCGAAACCAGTCCTCTATCTATAAACAAACAGCCTTGGCTAATAAATCAATTAAGAAAAATAAGCAAGAGCAAATTCGCACCAAAATTACTATGTGAAAAGACTCCAAGGCAATGGTACCTTCCTACTTGCCAAAGACGAACTGTTTTATCCTCTGAAGCTGACAGCAGATGCTGCATCAACAACACAAAAAGTAGAAATGTAATTTTACAATTATAATAAAGTACTTTTCAAGTTTTTCAGAGAATATCTTATCAGAAAACAACTCACATTTTCCTTCGACCAGGAGAGATCCAAGATTTCTCCGTTGTGTCCATGGAACTCGTGCAATGGTGTCTCTAATATGCGGAAAACTTTTGGAGGAAAAATGACACAAGCAGAATCAGATGTTTTCCTGAGGCTCCTCAATTTAGCTGTTTTCTCTTTATCAATAAAGAGGGGTTTCAACTCAGACAGATGATTGACAGTGAAATATACACATGAAGGATCTATTTCTGGAACATCAACTTCATTTGATCTTTCATCTTCAAGTACCTGCCACAATCTCACAATTCTATCTTCTCCAGCACTTGCGAGGTACTGTCCATCAGGACTGAATTTCATTGTCCGAATCGAACCTTCATGGGCCTGGATTTCTTGCCCCTTGTAAAGAGCTGAAAGTTCCTTTTTGTGCTTCCCATATTGGCGAACTTTAACTCTTTGTACCTTGGACTGCAGAAATGCATCTTCTTCAGCTTGCCTCAATTTTTCAGCTTCACTTTGCTTATCCAGAACGCAAGCCATGGAACGTAATCTACTCAACCACCCCCTCTTCAAACATTTTGGAGTTTCCATCATATTATTTGATCCCTCAGTTTCCTTCTGCATGAGTTGATGGAACGAGGGTGATGAACCGGAGGTGTTGTCAAATTCCTCGGCTATTACTAGGCGATCCAATCTCACTTCATCGTTGCACATCATTACCCTGGCAGAAGCCCCATTCCTACATATAAAATTCTCCTTCAAACCCAATTCTTCTGGGAAATAAGAGTTCTCATGAGACCAAGAAGACATTGTAGACCGAGTAGAACAAAATTCATCGTCAAAAGCTGGTTTCCTCAACACAGCCCCACTGCTTTCTCTAATTCTATCAATGTCTCCATCAAAAATATTTTGATCTAAACCTACTCCCATCCAATTTAGGAACAGACTTCTCCTCTCCTCAACACTTTTGGGTGTCCTCATCCATAGCTCATAATGAGGACTGCTAGCAATTGAATTATCAGTACTAGGATGGGAATCAAATTCCTCAACAATATCAGATTTTGCATCAGAAATTGATGCAATGTCCTCGTTTGCATCAAAAAATCGATATTCTTCTTCACTCAAACTACCCATTATTCTTTATGTTTTCAACCCATGAAATCCCACCTCCTCAAGGAACCAAGTTTATAAGCCCAAGGCAATGTGCTGAAATCTAAATTCCTTCAACACAAGCAATCCCAAAGAACTAAAAATAAATAAATAAAAAACAAAGGAGAGAAACAAACACAAACACAAAATACAAGATCAATAAAATAAATATACTTAAATTAAAGCAAACAGCAATTGCAACAATAATAATAATAATAAAACAAAAACCAAGAGATCCAACATGGATCCCAATCCACCCTCATTGAACCTGGTCCTTCGAGTTTACAAAAAATTCTCGTATTTTAATAATAAAAAGTCGAAACCCAAACTGGAATCGAAAATTTGCCAATAAATATAAAAATATATATTGTTTTTGGTTAGAGATGAGAAGCAACAGAAATTCTGCAGCAAATTAAGGGTTGAAAATGAAACCCGTACACAGAAATAGAAACCCGATAATGAAAAAAAGAAGATCATTAGATTGCATTTGGGAGAAGTGAATCACAATTATGAATTGTGAAAACATCAAGTGTTTTATAAGAATAATAAATGGTAGAAATTTGTTTTTGGGTGTAGAAATGAGGATAACAAAAATATTAAAAAGGTTTTTTTAAAAAAAAGGAAGAAAATAAAAGAATTCTTACATGGGATTGTTTCTAGGGGAGACTGGGGAGGGCATAGATCGAAGCATCCATTAAAAAGGAAATTCTAAGGCTTTTTTTTTTCTCTCTCTCTGAAACACACGCGCATACAGAGAGGAGAAGGCAAAAACAACACTAGAACCAAAAACCAGATTTAATTTAATATAATAAAAATTAAATTAAAAAAAAATGGTAAATAAAAAAAGAGAAGGGTAAAACAGGAAGAGGAATAGTTTCCCTTGATAATCGTGAACGGATGGCCCGAGAAACAAGATTCTGAGAGTAATGGTGTTTTTGGTTCTCTCTCCCCCAGTCCGTTCCATCCCACGCTAGGTTTGGTTAGAAGGAAAGAAAATACTAAGGCTAAAGCTACAGAAGATGGAAAAGATGGATCGATAATTTACGTTTGGACATCTTCAACCATACTCTTCAAATTTCCATATCAAATTTTATTTTTTCCATAATTTGTTAGAAACAACAATATTTTTTCTTCAATATTTTCTCCATTTTCACACTAAAATAAAATATTATTATCTTATTCTTTTACATCTAATACTTTTATTATTACATATATTTATATTTTTCATATTTTTCATCAAATCCTTAAAAAATATTAAATTTAAGTTATTTAATTGAATACATTTAATAATATACTAATTTATTAACACATAATTAATTTAATTAAATAAAATTGTAACGAATAAAAATAAAATTTTTTAACGTGAAAATCCAAAATAGATAATATTAAGTTAAATATAACATAAATTAATTAAACCATATTACAAGTATAATGTAAAAACTCATACAAATACGACAATATTAAGTTAAACATTATATTAATTAATTAAACCGGATTACAAGCATACTATTACAATCCAAACAAGTACGATAAGATTAAAATACTACATACGCACTTAAATAAAATTGAAAGCTACGAACTTCAATATCCTTTAACTTAATTTCTTATAATTTCAAAATTCAATTAATCAAATTACAGATTTGAGCAAAATTATTGACAAAAACTCAAGACTACAAATACGTATATAAATTAAATCAAATACACAAAATAATACAAAACACATAACATATCTCATAAAAAATTAACATATATATCAAAATAATTTCTAATATTTTTTCAAAAATAAAAAACTAAAAATAATATAAACCAAATTGTTGGGTGAATAGTCCCCCACCAACAAATTTTGGCTCCAAAATTTGGCAATGGGTTTTGAATTTACCCACCGCCAAATTTTGGCACTCCAATCCCAAATTTTGGCACTCCAACCCCAATTGGCGTGGGATTGGAGATACCCTTATGTTGTTTGTGTTTAAAGATGAAAAGAGGAAAGAAAGAAATAATAGTGTATAATAAATTTACTTTTTTGTCCTCTTTATTTTAAGATAAGTTTTTTTTTTTTTAATATTGAAAAAGGATAAGTGGGGAAAAGCATCAATCTTAATTATGATAATTTCAATTTCCTCCCAATTTGAAAGGAAGGAGAATTGTAAAACAAACAAAAGAAGGATGGAAATTTGACCATCATTCTATGCCTTTTTCTCTCTTACCAAACAAAGGAAAGAAGAGGATATTTCTATCTCTTCTTCCTCCCTTCCAATCTTCCATCATACCAAATACAGGCTTATTCTCACCCTCCTACCAAATATCTCTTTACTTTTAGTGAATTATTATTGGTAACTATCTTTACAAAATATATCGATTTCAATCTTGATTTTTCTGGACATACCAAAAAAGTTAAATTTTCGAATGCAACTTTTTATCGTATATATCTTTTTAACGTTTAATATTAAATAATTGTGCAAAAGACTTAAAAGTTACAAAGTCTTTTTAGACTCCTAGTTCCATCTCACAAAACTTTACTAGCTTAAGCAGTAATTACCAAATACAAATTCAATATAAAGATAAAAAATTCTTTTTATTTTATTAGTTTTTTAAAATTTTGACTAAAAAAAGAAAATTGTAAAGCAAAAATGATAGCAAAAACAAACAAGAAATCTTAAAATCAAAATTAAGAACCTAATCTACTGAAGAATATTGAACTTCAATGTAGAAATCTTGTAATAGTATGACTGAAAGTTTGTGTTGAATGATTAGAGCAAGCGAAACAGACTACAAATTAATGGTAATAGGAGGAGCTTTGACAAAAAAAAAATTAAGAAAATAAGAATAGAGGGAGAGATTGAGAAATAGAAATTTGAGAAGAAGATGATGAATTCGAGGAATAAGGGATAAAGAGGAGAAAAAAGAAGAGAAGCTTTAGAAAAAGGTTGAAGAACAAGAACAAGAAGAGGAGCAGGAGAGGAGAGATTAGAGTAGTTGATTTGTTAATTGGATTGGTTGGGGTTGTAAATATATGAATTTTTTATATTTATAGGCCATAAAGTGGCTTGAATCTTGCATGCACCACCTAAAAAAAAAATCATCCATCAATCCTGACACTATCCCACAACTTAGGACCATGGAACAATTGATAGAACATGCATTGAAGTTGTTATAAACTCTGAAAAAAGAATAACTCCTAATCTATCACATTTTTCTTATTATCCTTGCACGGTATAAGATTTTTTACACTTTCTTCTACTAATACAGCTTCGTTTTGAACAAATGAGGTGTCTTTAAATTCATGAGATCCCAAAGAAACATGATACATAATCGGATGAAGAGGACACTACCATTTTGAAACCTTGATGATGAAACATTCCTATTATTCATGTCTGATGCAAGGAAGGAATTGAGTGCTATTGGCACTACATTAAGCTAAGGATTAAAAAACCAACCTTCAACCAATTTCTTTATCGCTAAAGTACCACCTATAGTCACCACAACTATAGTTCTAGAGGCTATAGTGGATTGACTATGCCTATAATCATTCAACCATCACTACAAGAAAAATGACTTTTAATGACTAAAACATAATGAGGGTATATAAAAACCCTCATTAAAAGCATAATTTTTGAATCTATAATAAGAGTATAAAATGCCCCTAGTTAAAAAGTAGTTATTAACTATCAAATGTGAAGTTTGTAAGAGTTTGACTATAATTCCTGTGGTTATTGTCATTCCACCATTCCGCCAATTTTTTTTCATTAAATTTTCATTTCCCCCTAAAATAAACTATTAAAAAGAATTAAAAAAATAACAAAACCTAATTGATTTCTCCAATCTCTTCTTTTGATCTCACCTCTCTTCCTTCTCCCTTGATTGCAGCATTCCACAATCGGAGTTGTTGGTGCGATTGCCGAACATTGCTAGTTCCTTCACCAACTTCCTCACTTATGTTCATCTTCATTGGGGGTAAGAGGCATTTACATGAACGTTATGGGTTTTCTCTTCATTCTATTGTTTTTGTTTTATAATGGCAAGTTATTCAGATAGTCAACCGACTTTGATAATAGTTGGATGACTATACATGGTTTTCCAAAATGCCTTGTGTAGGAAATTTTCACGAGGAAAGTGGTGCGCAGCGAAAATAGCAATTAAAATTTTCTCTCAATTTCATAATCCCAAGAATCATGATTTTGATAGAATCAAAGATAGAATAGAAAGAAAATTGAATTTCTCACCTCAACTATCTCCTCTAGAGACTGCTATAGAAACCCAAACGCGTTTTCTCCACAATCCGGTACACGAACGACTCTTGAACGCGACTCGTACTAACGAGCAGAAGAACGGAAACCAAGAAATTTCAGCCTAGGGAATTTTTGCTCCTTTCTTTAGTGTAGGCCAAAAATATCAAGTGGCTAAGGTTAGAGAGAAATTAGGTTTAAGGCTTCCTTATATACTCCTTAGCCTACTAGGATTTTAATTAAAATTATAGGTTATTTAATTTAATTAACTTGTACAATTAGAATTAAATAAAACCTTATTATAAAATTCCAGTTGACACATTTAAATATAATTTTACCAAATTAATATAACCCAAAGTTAAATTAAAATCAACCTTAATAAATACAAACTTTGTATTTAAATTTCCATCAAGAAAATTTAATTTAATTTAATTAATTATTTACTACATATAATTAATTAATCAAATAAAATTAATTTCTCCCTTATAATTGAATTAATTATGACATAACCTAATGTCAATAACACAATTAATTTGGTTTCCGTTCCAATTCTGATTTGTCAATGTTCAGTCGTTCTATGTGTACGATCTTATGGGTCCGTCTTTATGTTGGTAGTGAGCCAAAAACCTATAGACTGTAAGTGGGTCCTAGCAAACCATTACAACCCCCAATCAAGATGGAGGCTTGCAGTCTAATGTGAAATATAACCTGGTAGTGATCTTATATATCCTTTGCCAACTGACATCAATATATAAGTAAGAGGCATGGCCATGTCGTTCTCCTATATGCTTATTTATTTCTTGATACCGAATAAACTGAACCAAGTATCCCAACTTATTCGGGTATGACCATACACTTGTTAGCTCCACTCATCAAGTGGCCAGTGATATCATCTCAGGGGACACTGAGTGGCAATTCCGTCAACTTTACTATCAACATCAACATGTTCACTGGCCCACCCAACATACCCATACTTGGCACCCTATTAAGGGCCCGTGGCGTATATCAAAGTGTATGAGATCCCATGTTATGTTACAGCGAATATCGGTTCTAAGGATAATTATAAGACCTGCCTAAGAATCACCTATGACGATCGGACATGTGGTGTTCTCGCGGCAGATCGATCCAGTACCATGTAACCCAACATGTACCTATATCATTGACTGACATTCCATGTCCAATGGCTGATGAGACGCCTCCATCCAGTCAAGGATATGCCGGTCTTTAGTTCTATTCATTCCCATGATTAGAGCACATCTGGGATATCTTTATGACAATAACTTTAACTCTACTAAAAGGTCTTATAATCCAATGACCTACATTGGTTTACTTTAGTATGGTTATAATCATTGGATACTCTATTTATAAATAGCACAAGATATGAATAAATAGATTCATGCCTTTATTTCAACACAAAATGTATAATACAAAATATCCAAATATAAAGTATAATACAATACAAGAACCAATGCCATTTGGACTAGGGTACACCAGTACCTTGTTTGTTCTTTCTCTATTGTTCACATATGCCTTGTGTGTTGGTAGGCCTATGAGTGGCTAGTATATGTTGCATGTTTCATTTTGCATAGAAAAACCAAGTCTTGAACCCATGTACTATAAAAATAAAAGCTTTTAGGGGATTTGTTTAAAACCTCCCAAGATCTCTCTTTTTCATGTTTTGCATGCAAAACTTGGGTTTAAGCTCACTATAATAGCCTAAAATACCATTCTTTCTAACTTACAATGTGTCTAAGGGTTATTAGTAATGACATTCATCATGAAAGAAGGATTTTTATTCTATTCGGTCTCAATAGTCATTCGATTATAGGTAGAGTCAATCGACTATGGTTACAGTCGACCTACTATTTTTTTATCCCAATAGACAAAATGTAAAATAACTTTCTCGTAAATGCAAATTGTAACGTAAATGACACAGATCTGTTAAATCCCTTGTAACTTAGAGTCCATTCTGGGTAATGGACATGAAAGATGAACCTTGTGTTTATAAACCATGTTTTCCAGTTATTTTACTTGTTTTAGAACCACAAATCATGCGTATTTAATAAATCTCATGAGATCCCCTTCTTCATGCTTTTAGTATATGTATCCGTCTCCCTATTTTAAATATTGCGAAGGTAATTTATTTTAAGTTGCATGAGCATTCTAAAATAAATTTAATTTAGTTATATTCAGGTAAATTAATCTGTTAGCTTTTATTTATGCCCCTAATCATATAGTAAGTTGTTGGATCAAAAAGCATTTAAACACACTAAATGCAAGAATTTATTTTGATGATAACAAACAAATGGACAAGAGAAATAATTGCAAAGGAACAACATTTAAGTCCATATCATTCATACAAGAAGATCCAACAAATAGAAGTGATTCTTAAAAGTTCATAGTCTCAATACTACGACTTTTTACAAGTGCAATAATTCTGACCAAGGACTTATTACTAAGAGATCTTCATAAAAGCACATTGAAGTTATTGCCTCTATAGATCTTATGTCAAGGACAAGAAGTGGACAAATGTGAAGTCAACTGAAGTTAACATGATAGCTGAGTAACAGCAGTATGTTTAAAAGTGATTAGAACTGACTTCATGTAGAAATGAACTTTTAGTTGACTAAAAAGGATAGTTTGAGAGATAGAATGTTTGTCACAGAACAAGCATCACAAGTCAACTAAAAGAGGTAAATAGAACTCGCCAGTTTTCAACTCTCTAGGTGCATTCATTTTAGCTGACTAAAAGTGAAAGCCAGTCACTACAAGACAAAAATAACAGCTAGTTTCTAAAAGGGAGTAACGGCTAGTTTTTGGATATTTACTTATGAAAAGAAGCTCAAATTAGTTTAAGAGGTTAAGAGACTTAATATTTGACGGTCTCAGGTAGGCTAGCTACAATACTAGAGGGGGGTGAATAGTACTGTATACCAAATAAAAATTTTCGCAAACAATTTAGAAAATTCTTTTTAATGAAAAGCAATTTTCTTTCGACAATCACAAGTTTTACAAAGATGCGGAAATAATAAAATAGTAAAATTTTGTGAAATATAAACTTGCTTAACTAAATAAAAATAACTTCGGAAATAATGCTATTAAAATAAATTACAAAATTTTAAATAGCAATAAAATAGAGAATATAGTGATAGAAAATCAAAGACGCCAAGTTTTATACTAGTTTGACTCAATTGGTCTACGTCCGGTCCCCAAGCTAACCACTTGAGATATTCAACTAGTATTTCCTTTACGGGCAGGAAACAAGCATGTGTTGCTTTTTATGAGTTCTAGTAACAAACTCAATACTTTTGCAGGCTAAGTATCAAATTTTTACTGTTACTTTTCCAGAGCTTAAGTTATTGGGATTCGTCATTGGAAAAATAACGTGGCGCAGCGGAATTACACCATTTAAATTTTTCCTAGAATCCACCTATCGTGTCCAATTACCATTGATTGAAAAAAAAAAAGAATTTTTAATCCAGAGAGATTCACTCACGAAATCCGTCTCTTCTAGAGACTGCTGCAGAATTGATTCCTGCGACGGAAATGATCTCCACAATCCAGTGCACGACCAACTATCGAGCAGAAACCGATGCTAGCTGAAGAGCGAAGGAATGGAGGAATTATTGCTGGAAATTTTGGCTAAGGGGCTGCTGTATTAGGGGCTGAAATTTACAGCTTATTCCTTAGGGTTAGGGCTGATTTTTCAACTTAAGTGTGCCTCATATAGTCCTTCCATAATTAGGTTTCTATTTAGATTAATTAAAACCCAAGCCAATTAGGATTTGGATTACATAAATAAACCTTATACCAAATGGATTATACTATGTAATTGAATTTATTTGGCTAATTTAATTATCCCTAAATAAAATTAAATCACACTTAAGAAATACAATCCATGTATTTAATTTTCCTACTGTAGGAAAATTATTTAATTAATTATTTACTTTATGTAATTCAATTAATTGATAAATTAATTAATTACATTATGTAAACTTATTAATTAAATTAAATCAACCCAATGTTAATTAATTACCTTGACACTGAATGTTAACTAATTAATTAACACATTCCTTACAATGTACATTACATTTCCAATTTCTATAAGTTATGGCTCAGTTGATCTATGTGCATGATCCTATGGGTCTATCTTTATGTTGGCAGTAGGCCTAAGACCTACAGACTGTAAGTGGATTCTAGCAAACTATTACAACCCCTAATTAAGATAGAGATACGGCAGTCTGTTGAAGACACTGACCTAGTAGTAATCTCAGAGTGTCCTTTACCAAACGATATCGATATGAATAAACAAGAGGCATGGTGTTCGTCATCCTCTTATGCTGTTTATTATATTTCTTGATCTTGAGTTGATTGATTAAACAAATAAGCAAACAACTTATTTGGGCATGGCCATACACTTATCAGTCCCACTCATCAAGTGGCCAGTGATATCATCTCGGTGTTATCCGAGTGGTAATTCCATCACTTTATTATCAGTATGAACATGTTCACCTGTCCATCCAATCATACCCATATTCAGCATCCTTTTACAGACCTATTAGGTGTATGTCAAAGTGAATCGGATTCCATATCGATACTATAATGAAATCTGGTCTGAGGACAAAAGAGACCTACTCAAGGAAGACCTATGACGCGACAACCATGTGGCTTTCTTGTGCGGATCGATCCAGTCCCATCTCAACGACATGTACCTATATTCATGACTGACTATACAAGTACTATGGCTAGTTAAGAACTACCATACAGTCATCGAATATACAAGTCTGTGATTCTATTCATCCCTATAGTTAGAATAGACTTGGGATATGTTTTATGATTATCAATCAATGGATACTTTATTCATGTTATAGCACAAGATATAAATGGAATAGATTAGATGCCTTTATTAATGTGACATAAATAATGTATATATACAAAGAGTCTTAATGTATAATACAAAATACAAGAATCCAATGCCCTAAGAACTAGGGCACACCAACATAAGTAACAAAACTCTTTTGATGCTTTTTCAAAGTTCAAGCACCAAAATTTTATATACTTTGTTGATTATACTCTCAACAAAGAAACCCTCTTCACACAACCTTGTGTGAAAGTACAATTCCCTTGAATAAATGTTTAAATGAATATATAAAAAATGAAGCTTTTCTCTCTTAATTGCTCTTTAAAGGAATTTTGGAAGACTTTGAGAATAGCTTGTAAGTGTATGAATATTGGTAAGTCTCTCACTTAACAACTTTCAATCTCCTTTGCTTTTATAGGTGGTGAAATGCTTTAAGAGGAGAGATAGCCATTGCATCAAGGTCTTGAGGCTGCTAGTTGTAGGTTAAAAGTGAAATAAAGTTGTTGCATTCATCTCCTGAAGAGAATATAGCCGTTTGGAGCTTTTGATGCAAAATATAGTTGTTTCTAGCTTGTAAACAAGATATAGTTGTTGATTATAGCTCATTAAGTAAGATTTATAGCTCTTGATCTCACTTATACACTTCAGGGTAGAAAGTAGCCATTGGAGATTTTTGAAGGTCATAAGCACGAAATATTTATCTTATAAACAATGCTCATAAGCTTGTTTAATTTGACATGTAATAATTCTTTGATCTCTTGAAGCTTTTGTAGGTATTGTTGATATGGCTTTATCTTCTCAAAGAAGAACTTTATTTTACTATAAATATAATTGTAATTATATTTAAGAAAATAAGATTTTTCTTTTTCTTTTATGTCAACTTCTCTATTGGTTGTGATCATCAAAACTTGATTTAACAATATTCATCACAAGCATTCTCACTCTAAGCCAAGTGCTTTTCTCTCTAAAAGATTTGAATATTTTTGAGCTTCAAACCAAGTTCCTTCCAAAGTCTCTTCTACAACACATAATTACCAAACCAAGTTGATATCTTTATGTTGTATTTTAGAAGATTATAAGTGTGTTACCATACCAAATTCTCATTTTTACAAAGATCTTGAGTTTGTCTATTGAGCTTAAAAATAGATATTGTAGAATTTCTCAATTGAGCTTTAAAATTAAGGGTGAAAAGTTTCCTAATCAAGCTTGTAAAACATTAAGGGTAAAGTTTCTCAATTTCCTTATGAAAAATTAAGGTGAGTAAGTAAGAGATTTACTTATTCAGGTAGCTTTAAGTTGTAAATCGCCAAGGCTTGATTCTTTCTTATTCAAAAGGATCACAGCGGAACTCTCAAGTGGTGAAGCTTGAGTAGACCCAAGTCGTCAAACCTCTATGAATCTCTTGAGCACAATCTCTTTAAACTCTATCCTATTTACTTTTAAGCATTTCAATTATTAAGCTACATTCTTTATGCTTGTTGATTTTGTACTTAAGGAGATACTTATTGACAATTACATAATACTTGTGTGTTATAATTACGCATTCTATTACAAGTATTTTGTGTTGGGTATTATTGACCATTATTAGTTAGTTATTCAATTCACCCCCTCTTAAATCTAGCTAGTCATTGGGACCCACAATTGGTATCAGAGCCTCACTCATGCCTAATATAGTTAACAATCTAAGATTACTATACCTACCCAACTTACGCAATAGGCCAACTTGCTTCTACTATACCTACCCAATCTAGTAAATTCTGATGGTGACTCTATGTTTTCATTTATAAAAGTTTAATATTAACACACCAATGAACTAGTTGAATAAGAACTTCACAGCTGTAAAACTATGCTTCCTGTTTCTCCTCCCTAAAATTTTATCTTTTTTTTTCTTATGTTTCTTCAATCAAAATGATCGAAATGACAATAGGCGTTCAAATCGGAGAACCTGTCACTTGAAGTAGAAGCATTCACAACAGCCTTTGCCTCCACCAATCTATTAAAGCGAAACCACCTCTCACCTCCCTTTGATTCCACCTTATGCATCAGAGCTCTTATAAGAGTATCAAACTTTAAATCTCACTGATTCAGAGTTGCATCAAACCTCAATTCACAAAACTTGTCCAAGTGCCCCACAACACCACAGAAAAAGCAAAAATTTAGGAATCGTTCATACTTGAAAGTCACCATATTCCATACACCCTAAGGATTCGTAATTCTCATGGAAACTTATAAAGGCTTGTGGATATCCAATCGTGCACACACACAAAGAAATTGCCTTCAAAAACCCTCCAAGGATTTAAAATTAGCACAAATGAAACAACCAATATAATTCACAATATTAACAGCCATTTTTTGGGTCCAAAACATGCTTGTAAACCATAGACCTGAACCTAAAAATCAACATGATACAATGGAATAGACTAAGGTACAACTCCATTTATATAATCGCCTATAACCAGCAAACGTTCTTCAAACGACCACGGTCCTTCCTGCATTATCCTCTCCACATCTAAATCATGGAACAATTGAATACAAAAAAGAGAGGGTTAAATTTCATGAAACTTAATCCCTTTGACTGGCTTTCAAACACCTGCCATAGTGCTTTTAAAGGCACCAATATTAATCAGTCTATCTGTTATTAAGCAAACCATCATATTATACACTTATTCTAATTCCTCAACAATAAAATCACCATCTTCACAAACAAATCGCTCATCTCCATCGCCCAATTCCATATTCTAGTACTGTTCAATTAAAGAGTCGACAGCAAGCATTGCCATTCATGACCAACCAGCAAAGAGGAAGAGAAAAACAATCTTTGAGATCAGTGGAAGAAATAAAGAGAAGAAGAAAACCCTAGGAGGAAAAACCCAAGCAGTCGAAGCCCTGGACAAAATTGATAATTAATTTGGATTACAATAAGAAATTATGATTAGATTAGGCTTACCCGCTTTCACTTTTTGATTTTAGCCTTTTGGCTTTTTTTCTTCAGTACGGGGAATCCTGTTAAGAATCCTCATGAAACAGAGATAATTTTTTTTTTAATTTCCGAACCTTTAAGGGGGATGGAGACCTAAATAACTCCTACGTTAAGAAATTTTCAACTTTAGCCCCCTTGAGCAATGCGTTGTAGGTGGTTGTTACAACCTTGGCTCCTCAAAAATTTGTTACACTTAATATTCCCTGTAATTTTACTTCATTAATCCAATTAATGGAGAAGGAATTTCGGCGGGTAAGGAAGTTTTAACGGAGGTCTCAGATATGGAAGTGGTTGCTGATTTAAAGTAGAAGCATCCCATGTGATTTCAGGTGGGAATTTTTTAATGTTAGAGGTGGGTTCTGCTGGATAGGCTGATAAGGTCGGTTTTTGACCTTATCTTTTAGGCAATTTCGTGGTTTAAATGGCAATTTTTTAGAGTCCTTTATGTGAATGCTTGTTTGGTTTTGCGTATTTTGTGATTTTTATGTTTTGGTTAGATTTTCGTAACTTTTAGTATTTTTTCATGTTTTTAGGGGTGTTTTTGTAATTTTGGACAATGCGTCATTTTTGTGGTCCGTGGCTGTGGTGCGGTTATGTTTCTTTATGTTTGTTTTGGACTGGCATTATGACCTGGATCGAAAGTTAGAGCGACGGCGGCGAAGAAGAGATTGAAGTGCTGAAAAGCAAAGTGGCATGGCGTGCCGCAATGAGGGCACGGCGTGCCATTCCAGCGTGCCAAAAGACGAAGTCCAGTGGATCGGCACGATGGCGTGCCACCACCACCAGCATGGCGTGCCGAGCTCTGAAATTCTGTTGTTGCCCTACTTTCCTCTTTCCTGTTTAGTGGTTTTAGCCTAGCCCTATAAATGGGTTATTTTCTAAGTTGTATGGATCTTTTTCCAGACTTGTAAAGTAAAAAGCATAAAGTTGTAGCTAGGTTTATAGCTTGAACTCTTTGTTTCTTTGAGTTTGAACCCTCAATTGGTAGAAGTTTTGCATTGAATCTTCCCCTTATGTGACGTTCTTGGTTCCGGATTGAGTTCGTCTATAGAGGTACACCCCAAGCATCTTCACACCACCGGAATCCGGTTAATCAGACCAAAAGGGCATAAGTTCCTCTTCTTCTCTTTTGTATTTCGATTAGTTAGTTTTTGATTCCTCAATTGATTATGTTTGGTTGTAAACATTGAATTCTTATCATCTTTCTTGATTAATATAATTGATTGCAATTTAATTTCAATTTTCACACCTTTTCTTTATACAATTCCTTTAATGATAATCTAGTCTCATAAGATCTTAACTTATTAAGTTCATATTTGTGGCATTACCTAGATTGACGCCTAGGAAACCATTAGTATTGACAACACTATGGAATTTATGTGCCCCTATTTTCTAAGCTTTAGAATTAGACCGCCTCTAAACAAGGGAAACCGGCTAAGGACCTAAAAGATCTAGACACGCTAGGTTGAATCATCGAAAGAACATAATTACGGTTTAATTGTTGAGTTAAATTCATCTATTTTAATTAATTGATAAAGCCATCACCATTAACATTCATAGGTCGATAAACCGCCAATTGATAACCCGAATTCAAGTGCAAAGTAAGCTGGGATCGATCAACTAAGAGTAGGATAATTTAGTTGTTAGTATAATCACAACCCAAAATTAAGTTCCGCTCAGGACACTCAAGGAGCCCGAGTAGTTTAGTGTTTGCAGAATATTTTTCTCTGTGGGATCGATACCTGGACCAACCAGAATTATAACTTGTCAACGATAGGTACACTGCCTTAGTTATATGACTCTAGGTTTAGTTTCACTACTTCACCTAGGACCCACCAATTTTTTGGCGCCGTTGCTGGGGAGATTTATTTTCCTGCATCATTGAACTAAAGGTCTATTTGCTGATCTAGGTACTGTTTATATGCATATAGTTATATAATTTTTCTTTTTGTGGATATTTGTTGCAAATTTTTCTTCTTTTTTATTTTTTTTTTCTCTGTGTGTGTGTGCTTTCTAGCTTATGCGAACTCGTTCTCAGCACCCTGAGCTTTTACCCTATAACCCTGAAATTGAACATTTTTGTAGCAGGAACCGTAGAGCACAGCAAGAGCGAATTGTCCAAATGGATCTTCAGCAACGTGAGGAAGAGGCGAGACAACTACGGGAAAGAGCTGAGCAAGAGCGAATCGAGCCAAAGCGGGAGGAGTTCGAGAGAAGAAGTGGTGGTGATAGAGACAACATGGTCATGACTGACCTAATGGCTCCACATCAACCCCGGAACAGATCCTGAGTGGTTCTCCTAGCCATCACTGCTAATCACTTTGAGTTGAAGTCCACTATGATCAATTTGATCCAAGGGAACGGGCTGTTCAGTGGCGGAGTAAGTGATAACCCTAATGATCACTTAGACCGGTTTCTCATGGTGGCCGATACATTCTGAATCGGTGGGGTGCCCCAAGATGCGGTGCGGTTGAAGTTGTTTCCCTTTTCATTATGCAGGGGAGCAATGGAATGGTACAAGTCCTTGAGACCCAGGTCAGTGACTTCATGGGATCAATTGGAAGAACAATTCTTAGCATATTACTTCCCACCATCAAAGACGGTTCAGTTAAGGAACAAGATTATGAGATTCTGGCAATTTGGGACTGAGACTCTTAATGAAGCGGGGCAAAGGTTTCAACGGTTGTTGCGGAACTGTCCCCACCATGACATACCGCGATTCACTCGGGTAAGCACATTTTATCATGGTTTGACACCAGCTAACCGTGCCATTATTGATTCTTCTGCATGTGGAGACATTTTTAAGAAGACTGCTACGCAAGCCGAGGAGTTGATCGTAGAGCTGGCTAGGAAGAGTACCTTGTGGCAGTCGGACATGCCAACAAGGAGTGAGGTTCGGGCTGCGGACTTGGGACGCCAAGATGTTGCCATGGACCACATGAACAAGAAGCTGGACCTGTTGATGTCCCGCTTGAATTTAAATGTGCCACAATACCAGCCGGTGTTGTGTGTATCATGTGGAGCGGAGCATCCCAGTCAAGAATGTGCATTGGGCGATCCATTCGCCCAACCGTCCGAGAATGTAAGTTTTGTGGGAGGAAACCAAAGGTACAATAACTCTAACTCTTACCCATAAAATTTCAATAATAATAACAATTACGGAAGAAGGTATCAACACCCGAACATGTCTTATGGTAATAACCAAAATGTGTTGAGACCTCCTTCCGGATTCCATTATAAGCACCGTGAGCAGGGTTAGGTAAGGCCCAATTTGTTCCTAATGACCAATCCCCACAGCAACCTCAACAATCTAAGCAAGATGAGACGGTTTTGTCTTTGTTAAAAGGCATCTCGTCTCGGCTTGCTGATAATGAGGCATACTGTAGGGATTTAGGCAAGCAGGTGGCTCAAATGAGTAGGGAGAGGCAGGAAAGACCCTAAGGAGCACTCCTGAGTAAAACTGAACAAAACCCTAAGGGACATCAATGGGAGACAGCTCAAGCTATAACCCTGCGAAGTGGTAGGCAAGTGGAGGACCGAGTGTAAAACGCTGATATTCCATCCCAACCTACTGAGGTAAGTGGAGATTCTGGAGAGGTAAGCAACCCCAACTCGATTTCTGAACCTGAACCTAGCACAAATGAAAAGGAGAAAATTCCTGACCCAGTGAGAGCCTATGTGCCTAAACTCCCTTATCCTCAAAGGGAGAAGAAAGATAAACTAGAGCAGAAATATTCCAAATTCCTGGAAATTGTCAAGAAGTTAGAATTCAATATGCCATTGATTGAGGCTCTCCAAGAGATGCCTTCTTATGCTAAATTCTTCAAAGAACTTCTTGCAGGGAAAAGAAAGCTAGGCGAGGACGAAATGGTGGCTTTAACAGAGGAATGTTCGGCAATTATTACTAACAAACTTCCACCCAAGCTCAAAGATAGGGGCAGTTTTACTATCCCATGCCGGATAGGAAACTTGGAGATTGCCAATGCCTTATGTGACTTGGGTGCAAGTATCAATTTGATGCCTCTGTCGTTTTTCAGGAGACTCGGACTAGGAAACCCAAAGTCGACCAACATGACCCTCCAATTGGCAGATAGATCTCTCACGAGGCCAAAGGGGGTGGTCGAGGACGTGTTAGTAAAGGTGGACAAGTTTATCTTCCCCGCGGACTTCATGGTAATGGATATGGAGGAAGATAGCTCGGTGCCCCTTTTGCTTGGAAGGCCATTTCTTGCAACCGGTAGGACTTTGATAGATGTCCAGGAAGGTAAGATTATTCTTAGGTTGCACAACGAGGAGGTAAGTTTCAATGTCTATAACTCAATGAAATATCCATTAGATGTTGAAAACTGTAATTTTGTGGACTCCTTTTCTCCTATTGATGCTTGTGTGGTTGAGAATGTGTGCAGTGAACTAGAGTGCATCATAGGAGAAGGCCTAATTGAAAGAGAGGCGAACGAAGTGTTAGTTGAAGAATGCTCATAGGTGAAGGGACGGTTTGACAAGCTGGAGCGTGAAGTCAAGCCTTCACCAAAATCTTCACTGGAGGAACCTCCATCATTGGAGCTCAAAACCCTTCCTCCTAACCTTAAGTATGTTTTTCTGCATCCTCTAAAGGACTTACCAGTTGTAATTTCTTCTTTGTTGACAGGAGAGGAGGAGGACAAGCTACTAGAGGTGCTGAGAAAGCATAAGGGAGCATTCGGGTGGACAATCCACGACATCAAGGGAATAAGTCCGACGTTTTGCACGCATAGAATCTTTCTAGAAGACGAGGTAAAACCGTGTGCATAGCCTCAGCGTCGGTTGAACCCAAATATGAAGGAGGTGGTAAGAGCCGAGGTGATAAAACTCCTCGACGCAGGTATCATCTTTCCTATTTCTGATAGTCAGTGGGTGAGTCCGATTCAATGTGTGCCTAAAAAGGGAGGTACAACAGTAGTGGAAAATGATAAAGGGGAACTAATCCCTACTAGAGCTGTCACGGGTTAGCGTATGTGTATTGATTATAGGAAGTTGAATGATGCCACCCGGAAAGATCTTTTTCCATTACTGTTTATTAATCAAATGTTAGACAGGATGGCCGGGCATGAATATTTTTGTACGTTAGATGGGCTATACGGGTATATGCAAATTCCAGTGGACCCTCTCGATAAAGAGAAAACCATGTTTACGTGTCCATACGGGACATTTGCATATAGGCGGATGCCTTTTGGTTTGTGTAATGCCCCGGCCACCTTTCAAAGATGCATGCTAGCCATTTTTGCTGATATGATTTAGGATTTCATGGAAGTCTTTATGGATGATTTTTCCGTTGTTGGTCATACTTTTGAGTCATGTCTTGGGAATTTGGACCAGGTGCTTCAGAGATGTGAAGACACCAATTTGGCATTTAGTTGGGAGAAGTGTCAATTCATGGTCCGGATTGCATTGTCTTAGGGCACAAGGTGTCGGGAAAGGGGATTGAGGTCGATCCGGCCAAGATTGAGGTGATTGAGAAACTGCCTCCCCCAAGTTTTGTTAAGTTAGTTAGGAGCTTCTTAGGACATGCGGGCTTTTATAGGCATTTTGTGAAAAAATTTTCTAAGATTGCTAAGCCGTTGACTGAGCTACTCCTAAAGGATGCCCCATTTAATTTCAATGATGAGTGTATGCATGCTTTTAATTTGCTTAAGCGGAAATTGATTAAGGCACCGGTCATGGTGAGCCGGAATTGGGAAATCCCCTTTGAACTTATGTACGATGCGAGTGACATAGTTGTTGGGGCATGTTTAGGTTAGAGGGTGGACAAACTTTTCCGCCCAATTTACTATGCTAGTAAGACATTGAACGGTGCTCAAATGAATTACACTGTGACTGAGAAAGAATTACTAGCTGTTGTGTTTGCTTTCGATAAGTTCGAGTCTTACTTGGTCTTATCAAAAGTAATTGTGTACACTGACCATGCTGCTCTTAAGTATTTGTTGGCTAAACAGGATGCAAAGCCCAGGTTGATTCGATGGATTCTACTCCTCCAGGAGTTTGACGTGGAGATTAAGGACAAGAAGGGAGTAGAGAACGTAGTGGCCAACCATTTATCGAGACTGCCAAGTGAAGAATCCGTATCCTCTCCAGAAGTGGACATTCGTGACACATTCCTCGATGAACAGTTGTGTGGGGTAACCTATATGCCATGGTTTGCGGACATCACAAACTTCAAAGTCGGTAACATCCTTCCACCTAATCTCTCACATGCACAGAGACGTAAATTCTTTCATGATGCTAAGGATTATTTTTAGGATGATCCTTACCTTTTTAAATTATGTGCGGACAATGTGATTAGGCGATGTGTTGCTTATGGGGAGGTTCCCTCCATTATTAGGATGTGTCATGATAGAGAAGCAGGTGGCCATTTTGGACCCGATAGAACCATAGGAAAGATTTTATCTAGTGATTTTATTGGCCGACCATGAAACAGGATGTCATTAGCTATATTCGGGCCTGTGATGCGTGTCAAAGGACGGGAAATATCTCCCAAAAGAATGAAATGCTTCAACAAGGTATCTTGGTGTGTGAACTTTTTGATGTCTGGGGCATAGATTTCATGGGACCCTTCCTAATATCCCACAATAACCATTACATTCTTGTGGCAGTTGAATATATGTCTAAGTGGGTAGAAGCTGTCGCCTTACCAACCAACGATGCAAGGGTCGTTGTCAAGTTTCTAAAGAAAAACATTCTTACTAGGTTTGGAACCCCAAGGGCTATCGTCAGTGATGGGGGATCCCATTTTTGTAATAGACAATTTGACAATCTTTTGCACAAGTATGGGGTTAAGCATAAGGTAGCAACTCCTTACCATCCTCAGACGAGTGGGCAAGTTGAGGTATCGAATAGGGAACTGAAACGAATCTTAGAAAAGACGGTAGGTGCATCCAGGAAAGATTGGAGTCTAAGGTTAGACGATGCACTATGGGCATATAGGACTGCTTTTAAGACTCCTATAGGAATGTCCCCCTACCACTTAGTCTTCGGTAAATCCTGTCATCTACTTATGGAACTAGAGCACAAGGCATATTGGGCTTTAAAATTTCTTAACTTTGATATGCAAGCTGTAGGTGAGCTTCAATTAAGGCAACTCATGGAGTTAGATGAGCTTCGATTGAGTTCGTATGAGAATGCCAAAATCTACAAGGAGAGGACCAAGAAGTGGCACGATCGGCATGTGATAGAGAAAGGTTTCAATCAAGAGGAGTTGGTGCTCTTGTATAACTCCCAGTTGAAACTATTTTCGGGCAAATTGAGAAGTCGGTGGACTGGACCGTTTACCGTACATAATGTCTATCCCTCCGGGATGGTGGAAATTGAAACCCCGGAGGGAATCCAACAAGTAAACAGGCATTGATTGAAGCCCTACGTCAGCGGAGGGGTGAAGGAGGAGAAGCAAGTCTTACTCCTTCATGATGTGTAATGCATACTCGTGGACGTAGAAGTCGAGCTATTCCGACTATAAACATAGCAATGAGGTACGTGCACTTCCCTTGTACATTAATTTTTGTGTTAATATGTTTTTGTGTGTTTATGTGTGTAGGAATAGGTCACTAAGCAAGTCAATCACAGTCTCGATCAAAGTGTGAAAATACAGAGGTTGGTAGAATTCCAGGATAGCACGCCGTGCCATCATGGGCACGTCGTGCTAAGATGAGAATGGGGTTAGCACGCGATGTGCTAGCCTGGCACGCAATCGTGCTAGCCCACTGGAACAAAACGCATGCAAGAGCCAAGCCGCACGCCGTGCCAAAGGAAGGATTTTCAAGAGAGCACGACGTGCCAAGCCAGCACGCCATCGTGCTGTCGTGCTGTTTCAAAAGTGAATTGTTGCAAGAGCGAGCCACATGCCTTGCTGTAATGTAGCACGCCGTGTCAAAGAAGGGATTTTCAAGAGAGCATGACGTGCCAAGCCAGCACGCCATCGTGCCATCGTGCTGTTTCGAAAGTGGATTGTTGCAAGAGCGAGCCGCACGCCTTGCTGTAATGTAGCACGCCGTGCCAATTAAAGGGTTTTCAAGATAGCATGATGTGCTAAGTCAGCAAGCCATCGTGCCCTCGTGCTGTTTCCAGGTAAGTTTCTATGCTCTGCTCAACATGCCGTGCGGATTTCTTGGCACGGCGTGCCGTGCGTTTAAATTTCGAATTTTTAGGTAAAAAATTACCCGCCTATATAAACCCCTCTCTTATTTCTCCTTTGTATCAGCCCCCTCTTCTCCCTTTTCTTCTTGACCTTCTCAGTCTCTGCATCTTTCTCTCTCTAGAACCAACCCTCACCTTCTCACTCTCTATCCTTATTTTTCCTTCTCCTCTCACTTTCTTCCTTTCAACTTCTCTTCAACCGTTATTTTGACCTAGGATTTTGTTTTGCATCACTCTCCTTGGAACCCAGGTATGAACTCATGCTTTGATTTTCCTTTCTTCTTTTTATTGCTTCCTTTTCTCACTTTGATTTTGATTAAGTTACTTACTTAATAGGGTGAATGTATTGCGATATTTTTCTTTATATGTTCATATTTAGTGGGTTTGTGTTTATGTAAGTAGGTTTTAATTGGATTTGTCATCTTTTGTTTTTGATCTTGGTTGTGTTTTGATGGTTGTGCAATAGTAAGATGAAAAAGAAGACTGTAGCTGATCGGAGACACGGTTCTTCGCGACGGCCCATAGACCCGTCACCGGAACCGGTGCCAAACGAAGAATTACCTCCTGAGCAGCAAATGGGTCCTTTAACTAGCCTCTCCAGGAAGTATAAATGCCCTTTCCCTCTTCTCTCTGATGATGAAGGTAAACGCTATAAAAATCTGTTTCCATTAGAGAGTACCCCCTTTCGAACCTTTGATTGGGAATTTTTGTTTGTGCAAAATAGGTCCGAGGCTATGCATGCTAAATTAACCAGTCTAGGGTGGTATGATTTTGTGAAGTCTAATCCGCCCGTCTTTAGAGAGTTGAATTTAGAATTCTACTCAACTTTGAGCTTCAAAACGAACCCTGATACCGGTCTTAGGACCATGACCTTCTGCCTATTTGGTGATGAGCACTCTTTAGACATTGAAGGCCTTAAGGCTTGCTTAGGAATTGAGGGGGATAGTTACAAATGGCTGGAGGATATGGATGCCAAGAAATTTTGGCGTATGGTGGGTCAAGGGGTATACCAACCTAGGTTCACCAAAACCTCCCAATTACATGACCCGGTCTTGCAATTAATCCACAAATTTGTGTGTTTTAACTTCTCGGGCAAAACTGAAAGCAACCGGGTCAATGCATTTGAGCTTTTAATACTGTGGCATATGCATAATGATGTTAAGGTGCACATGGGCTTCTTCGTCATGGAAGCCCTATACACCCACCATAACCGATCTAAGTCAGAACTCGGGTTAGGGCATATTGTAACTTGTATTGCATGTTTCTTTTGTGGTAATACTTGTTATAAGAACCTCGATAGCATCCTTCTCAAGAAGCTTTCGAGCGGAATTTTGTCTTGTTCCCATGTTATGGCAGCTGCAGGTAAATCAAGTGTGGGAGGTTCGAGCAGGGGTAAGGCCCCTATGGACGTAGATGCTCAGGACGAGGGTGAGGAAGCCGAGGATAATGAGGAGGATGAGGAGCATGTTTCGGTGGGCCTGGATTTTATGGAGCGGATCGAAGGGCGGTTGGATGGTATAATCAAGCAGCTGTAAGGTTTGACCGTCCATCAGTTTGTGCTCGAGGAGCGGATGAACGCGCGCCTTGACCGGCAGGCGGCTCAGCTCGCCAATGTCGAGGCGTTCGCCTCTCGTTTTTGTGTAGCCCAAGGGTGGCAGTACCCGCCTCCGCCACCACCAGCCCCCGATATGTGAGGTAACCCTTTTCCTTTCCCACTTTATTTTGTTCCTTCTTCCATTGCACTTTTGGAAGTAAGTGCAATCTAAGTGTGGGGTGGGTAAAGGGATTTCTCCCTTTCTTTTGCTTCTTTCTACATTGCACTTTTTGGTTTGTTTTATTTCGTATGTTTGTGTGTGTTTTTGTGTATTTGGATGTTTTGTGTTGGTTTTAGGTTTGCTTTGGTTAGATTTAGGCTTTAGATTTTGATGCATGTGGAGTTGGTTTGGTTTATTTTTGGTATGATAGTGTTTTAGGTTGTTTAAGTGTCAATTGCCGTTTGAGTAACATTGCCTAATCTACCCTCGAAACTAAGTCTCTGTGCTTGCATTGGTAGCAATTGGCTGGAGACATTGGGAGTTGATTGCGGGTCATTAGCTTGTTTGTGCATGATTTGTGATTCTTGATGGTAACCATTGGTTAGATTTGTCATTCAGGTTGCATTAGGGAATTAACCCTCTACCTCTACTTGCATGATCGAGCTAGGATTACGCCTTGGAACATTGGTTGAGTCACACGACCTAGCATACAACCCCTAGTACACTTGTGAGAATTTGAGCCTTTGGAACCATTTCACATCAGTTCTATTTCTTTGTGAGGGTAAAAATAATCGTGGCACACTAGATCGTAGAACCCGGTGTTGTTTTGCACTTGGCATCGAGAGCTTAGTATGTGGAGACCCTTAGGATTAACCCCTTGACTTAAATGAGCCTAACCCTAACTACTAATTTATCCCTTAGATCACCCAAAGCCACTAAATTAACCTTTTTGACTTAAAAAACCTTCACCAAGCCAAATCTATCATCCTAACTTTTTACCATTAACTTTGATTTTCCTTTCTTACCCTCCTCTCCTAAATCAAGTAATTGGCTAAGTTGTTCATTCATTTTGGGGTCAATCACCATTTGCATTTCAACTCTTTCACATCTAGTCCTATGGAAAAATTGTGCTGCAATTTCAAAAAAAAAAAAAAATCCAAATAGAGTCAATGTGTGTGTCCGGCTTCTTTTCTTAAAAATCAGAGTTTGTAGAAGCATGTCTTGTTTGTCCGGCTCCTGTCTTTAAGCCGGTGTGTGTGTTTCATTTTCAGTTCATTTGTTTGAATAAGGGATTAGGGCGATCATCTAATTGCCATGACCCATGTCTTGTCATCTTTTTCCCCGTTGGGTTGTGCTTTGGCCGTTGGTTGTGTATAAGGCCTTCTCATTGTTAGTAGAATTTCTTGTTATATATTTAAAAAAAAAAAGAAAGAAAGAAAAAATATAGCAAAGCAAGCACTCTTAGGACTAGTTTTGAGTTGAAATTGCATGACCCGTCTTTAATACTTTGTCAATTTGCATATATCACTTGATTTGTTGCAGTTGTACACCTAAAAACTTTCCTTTTATCAAACCTACCCTAAGCCGTAACATTACAAGCCCCAGGTTCTCTGATTTTGCTCCTTAACCAATGACTTCACCGGGATTGCCATTAGTTCGCTATGTGATGTGTGCCATTGTTTGTTTTTGTGCTCGTCCACCTCACCTTGAACTTGAGCGTTAGAGTGACATCTTGTGAGGTGCTTTGTGGTCGTATAAACTCTGCTTGTTCCTCGCCCTTTGACTAGCTAAATTTTGTTGGGTTCGGGTATTGAGTGGTTTTGAACCTGGCGCGCCTAGTGTCATTTTGAAAGCAATGTTTTACCTTCTTGAGTTTATGAATTTCGTACGGTTAAACCCTTAGTTGGATTTGCAAGTAAAAGCGAGCAATTTTACTCCTTTGTCTTTAGTTTATTTGCTTGAGGACAAGCAAGACTTTAAGTGTGGGGTGGTTGATAAGGTCGGTTTTTGACCTTATCTTTTAGGCAATTTCGTGGTTTAAACGGCAATTTTTTAGAGTCCATTGTGTGAATGCTTGTTTGGTTTTGCGTATTTTATGATTTTTATGTTTTGGTTAGATTTTCATAACTTTTAGTATTTTTTCGTGTTTTTAGGGGTGTTTTTGTAATTTTGGACAATGTGTCATTTTTGTGGTCCATGACTGTGGTGCGGTTATGTTTCTTTATGTTTGTTTTGGATAGGCATTATGACCCGGACTGAAAGTTGGAGCGACGGCGGCAAAGAAGAGATTGAAGTACTGAAAAGCAAGGTGGCACGGCATGCCGCAATGAGGGAACGACATGCCATTCCAGCGTGCCAAAAGACGGAGTTCAGTGGATCAGCACGACAGCGTGCCAACCCCCAAACCACCAGCACGGCGTGCCACCACCACCAGCACGACTTGCCGAGCTCCGGAATTCTGCTGTTGCCCTACTTTCCTCTTTCCTATTTAGTGGTTTTAGCCTAGCCCTAGAAATAGGTTATTTTCTAAGTTGTATGGATCTTTTTCCAGACTTTTAAAGTAAAAAGCACAAACTTGTAGCTAGGTTTATTGCTTGAACTCTTTGTTTCTTTGAGTTTGAACCCTCAATTGCTAGAAGTTTTGCATTGAATCTTCCCTTTTGCGACGTTCTTGGTTCCGGATTGAGTTCGTCTATAGAGGTACACCCCAAGCATCTTCACACCGCCGGAATCCGGTTACTCGGACTAAAAGGGCATAAGTTCCTCTTCTTCTCTTTTGTAATTCGATTAGTTAGTTTTTTATTCCTAAATTGATTATGTTTGGTTGTAAACATTGAATTCTTATCATCTTTCTTGATTAATAAAATTGATTGCAATTTAATTTCAATTTTTACACCTTTTCTTTATGCAATTCCTTTAATGATAATCTAGTCTCATAAGATCTTAACTTATTAAGTTCATATTTATGGAATTACCTAGATTGACGCCTAGGAAACCATTAGTATTGACAACACTGTGGAATTTACGTGCCCCTATTTTCTGAGCTTTAGAATTAGACCGCCTCTAAACAAGGGAAACCGGCTAAGGACCTAAAAGATTTAGACACGCTAGGTTGAATCATCGAAAGAACATAATTAAGGTTTAATTGTTGAGTTAAATTCATTTATTTTAATTAATTGATAAAGCCATCACCATTAGCATTCATAGGTCGGTAAACCGCCAATTGATAACCCAAATTCAAGTGCAAAGTAAGCTGGGATAGATCAACTAGGAGTAGGATAATTTAGTTGTTAGTATAATCACAACCCAAAATTAAGTTCCGCCTAGGACACGCAAGGAACCTGAGTAGTTTAGTGTTTGCAGAATATTTTTCTCTGTGGGATTGATACTTGGACCAACCAGAATTATAACTTGTCAACGATAGGTACACTGCCTTAGTTGTGTGACTCTAGGTTTAGTTTCACTACTTCACCTAGGACCTACCATAGGCCCACCAGGAGCCATGAGTTTTCTTTTATGGAACTGTTGTGCCTTGGGGCGGTCAACAGCAGTTCAAGAGCTTTGAGAATTAGTTTCTCGCCATTGCCTTAAACTACTATTTCTTATGGAGGTTAGGGGTTCTTGTGCTCAGATTGATTTTTGTATCATCAGATTGGTTTTGGAGGTTCCATTTTTATTCATTGGGATGGTACAGGTGGTGAACTAGCTCTTTTATGGGAGGTGAGTGTTCTGATTCAGGTGCATAGTTTTAATACTTTGCATATTGATGCCGAGATTGATTTTGGTTTTGGTTTGTGGAGATTCACGGGATTTTATGGTAACCTAAAATGACATTTGCGTCCATTTTCTTGGTCTTTTCTTCGACAATTGGCAGCCCGAAACACTTTACCATGGGTTGCTATGGGAGACTTTAATGATATTTTAGATGCTTCTAAAAAAGCTGAAGGGTGTGCGCGTGTAGTTGCCAATATTGTCAACTTTCATTAGGCAGTACAGGATTATAATTTAATGGATATGGGATACTCTGGGCTTCCTTTCACTTGGGAGAGTACTAGACACGATATAGTTCATCTACGGGAGAGATTGGATAGGGGTCTGGCTAGTGCTTCTTGGCTTGATGTATTTCCTCATTACCTTGTGCGACATGTGGATACTATTATTAGTGATCACAGTTCTTTATTATTATTGCTAAAAAATGTTCCCATAGTTCAGACTCATAGGTATCATTTTGATAATGTATGGAGTACAAATTAGGACTGTCAAGCCTTGGTTCAGTAATCATGGGTGCATTCGGGTTATACCTTTATGAAAGAGAAGCTTACTTTTTTAACTTCTAGCCTCCAAACGTGGGGTTCTACAGCTCGGGGATAAGTTTTAGGAGGATATATGTGGTTGTCAAGAGTTGATTAAGCAGTTAAGGCCATTGCATGATGATGATTCTTTATGGCATTATAAGGAGGCAAAGTCTAATTTGGCAGCTCTTTATAAGCAAAGGGAAGTTTATTGGAAACAGCAATCTAAGGTTCAGTGGCTTAGATGTGGCGATCAAAATACTCAGTATTTTCATGCCTATGCTTCTGCCTGTCGGAAGAAAAATTTGATTGAGTTCTTGGAGGATAATCGAGGTGAACATTTATACAGGGATTTAAGACTCCAAGATCATATCACAAAGTATTTTCGGAGCATTTTCACTTCCGTTGGGAATCTTGATCTGGGTATTATTGCTGATATTGATGTTTTAATTTCTAAGGAGCAGATGTAGGGATTTTCATCGGAAATCATCCGAATAAATACGGAAGATCGCGACAATTTCCTCAAATCCAAGCCCAGGATCAATTGAGATGAAAATTGTAAAAACAAAAATTTATCAAGAAGAGAATTAATTCTCACCCGGAATATCTCTTCTAGAGATAGCTGCAGAAATCAAAGTAGATTCCCTCCTCATTCACGTACACGAACGGCTGTGGAACACGACCTGTGCTAGCATTGGAATTGAAAAAATTTTGAGAGAGATGGAGGCAAAATTTCGGCTATAGCTTGTTCTATGTCCTTTGGCCGAAATCCCTAGGTCATAACATGACCTAGTGGGCTGAAATTTTTAAGTAAAAATTTAGGCCCAAGCTTCCCCATTCTACGCGGGCTCTTTTCTCCTTTTCAAGCCCAATTCAACTTTAATTCTTTTGGTCCAATTGATTATCAAACTTAATTTTATTTAATATGTATCCTAACATATTATACCATATAATATTTTCTATACATTTAAATTAAAATTAATTTGATCAATTAATTTTACAA
This sequence comes from Euphorbia tirucalli, assembly GCA_039660915.1. Classification (NCBI taxonomy): domain Eukaryota; kingdom Viridiplantae; phylum Streptophyta; class Magnoliopsida; order Malpighiales; family Euphorbiaceae; genus Euphorbia; species Euphorbia tirucalli. The sequence continues at coordinate 34,003,536 of CM077636.1, read as the reverse complement.
TGGAATTAAATTTGACAAAAGTAAAATTATGATACATGTAAACCTATACATGTGCAATATTTCCACATAGGAAATAATCTCATAAATTAATCTAATTAATCATGAGAAGGCCAATTAAATATTAATTTTATTATAATGATCAATCCAATTGATCTTTATAATATAATTAATATGATCCTCTCTCTCTGGTGTGTATACTCCAAGTATACAGGTGATTCCTTAAGTCCGTGTTCAGACGTTCAATGTGTACGATCCCTTGGGCCCATCTTTATGTTGGCAGTGGGCCTATGGCCCATAGACTGCAGGCGGGCTCTAGCAAGCCACTGCAGCCCCCATTTAAGATAGAGATGGTAGTCCAACTGTAATCATAATCCTATAGTTTGAACTTGTACATCCCATGTCATTGATATCAGTGTCCAACACAGAGGCATGGATTGATCACCCTCCTTTGTGTCTGGACATTAACTTGATCCTGAATGTACTGATGCTCAAAAGCAAGTTCCAACTTGTTTGGGTGTGGCCACACTCTTATCAATCACATTCATCAAGAGGCCGGTGATATCTTCTCAGTGGACTACTGAGTGACAAATCCCTTCTGCATATCTATAGTATTGCCATGCTTAGTGACATACGCGAAAGTACCCATACTTGGCACCCTATTACAGGCCCTTTAGGTGTACCCCTAAGTATGCGACCTCGCATGCAAGTTCCAACTTGTTTGGGTGTGGCCACACTCTTATCAATCACATTCATCAAGAGGCCGGTGATATCTTCTCAGTGGACTACTGAGTGACAAATCCCTTCTGCATATCTATAGTATTGCCATGCTTAGTGACATACGCGAAAGTACCCATACTTGGCACCCTATTACAGGCCCTTTAGGTGTACCCCTAAGTATGCGACCTCGCATGCAACACCATCATATGGTTAGGTCAAAGGATCCATACAAGTACTACACGAGAATCACTGGTGATACTATACCATGTGGATTTCTCGTTCAGTGGATCTATCCAGTACCATGCCCTTTTTGCATGTACCCATTAACTTGGTTGACATCCCATCTCCAATGACCAGTAAGACACTGCCATACAACCAGGTTAATGATAGTCTCTAGTTCCATTCATTCCCAGGACTGGAACAGACTACGGATCTCTTTATGGTCATATCGTTTTCCCTATCCATGGTCTTACTGCCAAGTGCATGACATTTGTCATCATGGATATGGATATGTCCATTGGATACTTCATTTAAGATATTGCACAAGATATATATAATAAAAGAATTAATGCTTTTATTAATGACACAAAATATGTATAATACATAAATTCAATAAATGTACAATACAAATACAAGGTCCAATGTCTTGGGACTAGGGCATATCCAACAATCTCCCACTTGCACTAGTTCTAACTAGGCATGGGCCTAATCCCTATAGATCTAGTATGACCCTCGTGCTTGGACTGAGCCAGCGCCTTGGTCAAAGGATCTGTGATATTATCCTCGGTGTCCACTCTATGCAATGCAATGTCACCTCTCTCCGCGATCTCTCATGTGAGGTGAAACTTCCTGAGCACGTGCTTTGTGTTCTTATGTGACCGGGGCTCCTTAGCTTATGCAACGGCCCCATTGTTGTCATAGAAGATATCAACTGGGTCTTGGATAGTTAGCACTACCCCCAACTCAGTGATAAACTTCCTTATCCATACAGCTTCCTTAGCTACATCATACACCGTGATGTACTCAGATTCTGTTGTAGAGTCCACGATATTGCTCATTATATTATTTCAGTTTCCTGCTGAGTTGTTTGAAACTGTCATTGTGCTTATTCCTAAAGTTAATGACCCTAGAGTCATATCTGAGTTTCGTCCTATTGCTCTTTATAATGTTTTGTATCGTATTATCTCTAAAGCTCTAGCCAATAGGATGAAATTTGTTTTGGATAATGTGGTATCTGAGCACTAGAGTGCTTTTATATCGGGTCGTCTGGTAATGGATAATGTGTGGATTACTTATAATGTGAGAAGTCTAAGGCTTACATGAGAAGTCTGGTCAGAATGGGGTTTTTACTCTTAAACTTTATATGTCTAAGGCTTATGATAGTATTTAATAGGCTTATTTGAAGGATATTTTACTTAATATGGCTTTTCATGATCAGTGGGTCCACTAGATGATGATGTGTGTCTCTTCTATGAATTATGTTTTTTTCTTCTAGTGGAAGAATGTTTGGTTCTGTGACTCCTAAGCATAGGTTGAGACAAGGAGACCCATTGTGTCCATATCTTTTTATTGTATGTGCTTAAGGGCTTTCATCTGCTCTCTCTAAGCTAGAGTCCTCTTTGGCTATACATGAGTGTTTGGTTACGCTAAGGGCACTCCCTATTTCCTATCTCTTTTTTGTTGATGATAGCTATCTATTTTTCTGAGCAACATTGATAGAGTGTACTTAGATTAAGCATTGTCTGCTTCTGTATGAGCGGGTTTCAGATCAGAAGATTAACATTCAAAAGTCTTCTATCTTATTCAGTGGCAATGTGGATGCTTACATGCAACAACTATTTTATGATTATTTTTCTATGTCTATGTCATCTACTACTACTAAGTATTTAGGCATGCCTATCTCTGTAGGACAAAATCGTATTGTTTCCTTTGGTTTTCTCAAGGACTAGATATGGAAACGAGTGAGTTCTTGGCGATCAAAGTGCCTTAGTCGGGGTGGTAAGGAGGTGCTTATCAAGTATGTCCTTCAGTCTATCCCAACTTATACTATGAGCCTTTTTCGATTGCCCACTAGTTTATGTGATGCTATTCATAAGTTGTTAATTCTTTTTGGTGGGCTTCTAATTAGGGTCGTAAATGGTGCCGAACAGGGTAGGGATTGTACTTCCCATCTCCATCCCCAGACTATTCCGGGATCCCCGTCCCTACCCTATTTATTAATCGTGGACAAATTTCTGTCCCATCCCTGATCCCCACGGGGATCCCCATCCCCGTTAAACTAATTTGCAATTTAATAAAAAAAACCCTGCAAAATTTTAATTTTCACCCTTTAACATATCCAAATGTGCATTAAACTATAGAGGTAAAATTCTCAAAACTCAATTCTCAACTACACTCACATATAATTAATAATTATTCATGAGAGAGATTAGTTTTCTTCTTTACTTTAGTTTATAAAATTATAAATAATAATAATTAATGTAATAATAGTAATAATAAAGAAATATAAATGGGAAATTGTTGGGGATTTGAGTATTTAATAGGGGAATTTACCAGGGATCCTCGTGGATTTTAAATGGGGATGGGGACGGGGCCCGTGGGGCGGGTGGAGCTATTACCATCCCCGTCCTCGATTAAGAAAGGGGAAAAAATTCATCCCCATCTCCGCCCCGTGGGGATCTTAATTATGGATTTTCCATCCCTGTCCGGGCGGGCCCCCCACTTGATGTTGGGATTTTTCACCGAAAATCAACTGATAAAGTGGAAGAATGCATTGATTTCCTCAAATCCGTGCCCAGGAGCAATTGAAGTGGAAATTGAAAATAACAAAACCAAAATTGATTTGGTTTCCCTAGGGTAGCCCACAAACAAGCATTTGTTGGTTTTGGGTTCTAGTTTGCCCCTAGTCAATTTCTTGACATGTGCATCACATCCCTAAATCCGCAGGAAAGACACATTGGTCGCCTTGCCCGTCCATATCTTATATGGCGTCTTTTGCACAGCCTTAGTCAGAGTATTATTCAAAATGAGAGCTACTGTCTCAAGAGCGTATCCCCAGAAGCTTATTGGGAGATAGGCTTAACTCATCATTGAGCGGACCATGTCCAACAAGGTCATGTTCCTCCGTTTGGACACCCCATTCCATTGTGGTGTTCCTGGAGGAGTGAGCTGTGGAATGATTCCATGCTCTCTTAAATATGAGTTAAACTCTAGGCTTATATACCCGCCTCTTCGGTCTGACCGAAGGGCTTTGATATTTCTGCCTAGCTAGTTTTGTACTTCGTTTCTAAATTCCTTAAACCTATCAAGGGTCACAGACTTATGTTTCATCAGATAGACATAGCTATATCTGCTAAAATCGTCCGTGAACGTGATGAAGTACAGATGTCCACCTCTGGTAGTTGCACTCATGTGCCCACATACGTATGAATGTATTAGGTCCAATAAGCCAACATCCCTTTCAGCTTTCTTGCTAAAAGGCACTTTAGTCATTTTACCTCGTAAAAAAGATTCGCATATATCAAGTGACTCTAAGTCAAATGATCCTAGGATTCCAGCTTTGTGAAGCCTAGCTATGCTCTTCTCGTTTATATGGCCTAAACGACAATGCCAAAGGTAGACTGGATTAAGTTCGTTAGGCTTAACCCTTTTAGTACTTATATTATAGACATGATTGGTTTCATTCAAATCCAGGATATATAGGTCATTATTAAATAGAGTTTTTCCATAAAATAACCCCTCTCTAGATAAACCAATTCTACCATTTACAATAGTAAAATTAAATCCAGAAATATCCAATACTGAAACAAAAATAATATTCCTGCACATTGTAGGTACAAAATAACATTGTTCCAATATCAAAACCAATCCACTAGGCATCATAAGGTGTGAGTGGATGACCTTTTGTACAGAACGCGTGGCAAATCGGGAACCAGGGATCTTCTTTTTGAAGTGATGAAGTATGTGGTTTGGAAAATGGGTTTTAATCTTCTTTAAGAAAGCCTTTCATTTTATTGGAAAAACCCTTTTAGTAGAAAACTTAATTGTAATTGTGAATTTTGGAAAATAGGTTCTTAGAAAATCCCAATTTAAACTTAAAGATCTCGAAACCTAAATTTCGAGATTAGATACAGAGTCGCCACCCGGATCAGCTCATCCGGGAAATGCTGGTACAGCTCCCTACCAAGTGTAGACACAGTACCTAATCTAGAGATTCAAGGTTCGAGCAACACATCTACTAATCCTCACTTATTTTCAATTATTGTTTCATAGTATAATCTAACATCCACTTAGTTCTACTCATTTTATCTTCTTTTTTATTTTTAGTTAATGCTCATACACATGATATAAATATAAATCCAAAAATAAAGTGCAGAAAAGTAAAGTGCGGGAAAAGTAAAGTAGAGGCCAAATTATACAACTCACAAAAAAAGAAAAAGCTCTCATCCTCACCATTACAATCGCCTAGATACACGAAAATCTAATAAAGTACAATCGCCTAGAATACACCATTTAGTCTATTAAATACATCCAAAAATAAAAATAAAGACAAATAAATGCTACAAGACAAATTGGTTAGCACAGATATATAAATCATATCAAGGACTCACATAAGACAGAATAAGGGTATTTTGGGAAACAGGATCATGTATAGGGGGGTGATCGGGAAGTCCGGATGACTACTTGATTAGACCTAGAAAACATTTTTTTGAAACGCCCTGTAGATTTTGTGGATGAAAAATCAATTTTGAAAACAATTTGGCTCATTTTACATGCATTTTCCAACTTTTAGGGGGCCGGATATCCCAAGACCTGGGGGTCCCGTTTGTGAGTGGGCCTAAATCAGACATCCATCTAAGGTCCAAAAGTGTAAACACGCCAAAAATCCGTTTTCAATTGAAATGAGACACCAAATTACAAGTTAGAGGCCCGAAAGGGCAAAACTGTAATTCTGTTTCTTGGGCTATAGCCAAGCGGTTGTAGGTTACAGCCGTGCAACTGTAGTGCTCTAGAATCTATTTCAGTTTTCTTTTCTCGTTTTGAAAATCGTTTTGGAATTTTGATGATCTTGAGCGATCTGGGATTTCTGGAAACTCATAAAACACCATGAAAACAGATCCAAAGTGGATCAAATGAGTCCGGAAATCCCTAAAAATCCGAAATCACCAAACTTTAACATTACAACCATCAATTATAAATCCTAAAACCGAAAATCAAACACACATGGATGTAATTGGACCGATAATATTCATGAAAAAATACATTTGATTTGAAAACGGAAGCGTTATCGGTTGATTTGGGGCACTCGGAGCTTCTACCCCTGAAGATTACAGCCGCGCCCCTGGAGATTATAGCCGAGCGGCTATAATCATCAGGTGGGGCAGCTGTAACCGGACTCACTTCCAGAATCACAAAAAACACAAAATCATAAGCCAATAACACCCGGAATAAATAAGAAAGAGTTTTTAAGGCCTCTCAGAATTACCTTGATTGTGTTCCAGCATTTTGGATCACCAGGAATGGATTTGGATGCCAGGAAACACCTTGCAATCACGAACAACCCGAAAACATATGCGATCTCCGAAGCTCGAATGGAACCTCAAATCAAATTGGATGAGCGTTTACAGATTAGAACCACTCCAGAAAATTAATCCCTGAAGAACTCTAATCGTTTCTATTGATTTAATTAAGGTTTTTTTTATCTTTTTTATGGAATCGTTTAATTTTCTCTTTTTTCTCCTTCAAATCTCTCAAGAACCCTAATTCTTGTGGCTGCTCTCCTCCGTCTCTTCCTTCTGTTTTCATTCTCTTTCTTTTTATATCTCCCCAAATAGGTTAAAAAATCAGAATTTAAGACTGACTTATGCTAATTAGGAAGTCTGGCGATTATATCCACGCGACTGTTCTGGACTACAGCCGTGCGGCTGTAGTACAGCTGTGTGGCTGTAGGACACTATAGTCGAGTGGCTGTAGTGACTAGATTAGCCTATTTCTACGTTTTTCCCTTTTTCTCTTTGGTTCTTCCAAACGCTCACTCGGCGTTCTTCCGGGTTCCGTACCAAGACTTGTCACACATATTCGGGTCATCTGAGACATTTTCGAGATTGTCCCGGTCATTCCGAATCCGCTTCATGTTTATCCGTGAAAAAGGTAATAATGGCTTTCATCATCGAGGTTGGGAAAAAACCTGTGCTCACACCAGCAGTACCGGCAGAGTCTTCTTGATTGACTGCTCAGTGAGCTTGAACATCCCATGTAGCTCACTAATAGTACGGTTCATCCCTTGCATGTTATAGTTCAGGATGAACTGATCGTAAGAATCCGGTAAGGAAGCTAGGATCGTGTCCATCGCCAGCTCCTGTGAGATGGGCAATCTGAGACGAGCTAAAGTATCCAGATAGCCCTTCATCTTGAGCATGTGTGCACTCACAGATGTCCCAGCCCCTATCTTACAGGAGTGGAATGCCTTATTGGTTAGGTACCTTTCCTGACGAGCTTGCTCTTCAAACATCTCATTGAGAGTTGTTATCATAGCATAGGTCTGATGGTCCATGAACTGCTTTTGCAGCTCAGGGACCATACATACCAACATAAGGCACGTCACATCCCGGTTATCCTTGACGTGCACCTCGTATTCCTCTAGCTGGGCAGCCGATGGATTACGCCCCGTTAGTGCAGCCGGTACAGGCCTTTCCAGCACATACTCTTTTGAATCCTGTCTTAGAACTATTCTTAAGTTCCTAGACCAGTCCAAAAAGTTAAGGCCATAAAGCTTGTCCCTTTCTAGGATAGATTACAGTGAAAGTGAATTGTTTGTTGCCATTCGGTTATTACACAGAAAAATTATAAGAGTGTTAATAAAGGACTTAACTTGTTTTTCCCATATTTAATTAATAATGAATCATGTTATTAATTAACTCAAGTTGTTGGGCTCATGGGTCGAGATCCATATTTCATTAAGATATAGCCAAACGAGGGCCTGGAAAAACTATACCCTAATTATTTAGGTAGGAACGCTGTCCAATCCCAACTTAGAGACTCTCAGTTTGATGGGCTTGTTGGCACTTACCCATCTGTGCTTAGGGCTAGGAAAATCCTACTACCTATGCTAAGTCAAAACCTCCATCCAAATGTTAGAGTAACCAATACTCCAACCTAATATAAAATGACGATACTCCAGTGCATCCAACGAGGGCATGGTCTACAACTAGCCTATCCCCACTTCGAGTCGGTTTTGAATGAGGAAAGCACTTTTAAACGACTTAATAATTTCATTTTGGTTATTAGATTCATTTTAATAATGGCTTAGATGCATAGGCGGGTGAAATTGGGTTTGGATCATACATTCATACATGTAAATAAATAAAGTATAATTAAATAAAATGGACTGCTATGGGCCTATATTACAACCTAATATAATTCTAGTAAACCTATACTAGAAAATACATCAGGTGGACTTCCTCTTCTTCTTCCTTTTGGGCTCGCCTCTCCAACGGGCTTCTTCTTTACAAATTTTATAATAAATAAATAAAATAAAATTACATAAAAAAGAAAAAAAGGCACGCAGGCCGAATTTACCCAAAAAGAAAAATACAACCAAACTCGAATAAGGCCCGATAGCATCCATACACATATTTAATCATACATCCATGCAATCTAATACATTAATTTATAAACATGTTATAATGCATGAATTTAAGCCCATTTCAATTATGTCCTTAGCCATTATTTTGAAATCGCCAATTTTGGCCCATCATGGTTCCAACCCTTAATGGGCTTTGGGCCTCCAGCCCAGGCAGAATACTGCTCCCACTGGAATTGGGAAACCATGAGTCCATATCAACTGTCCCGGTAATCGTGCTAAGAAAACCCGAACCAATTTCAAGTATATCATATTAATTTCCAAAATTAATATCTCATGAATAAAATTAAAATTTCATTCAAGAAACCATGCGCATTTAAATTACAGAAAATTTAAACACATAAAATTTTAAAAACCTATTACAATTTCAAAACTGGGCCCAAAACCTGCCAAATCCAAAACTAGACTCGGCCCGGTGCTAAGGGCAGCAGTGGTTGCTGGTCTCAGTAGCTGCTGCCGAGGCAGCGACTACTACCGCTGTTTCTGCTGCTAGGGCAGCTGCCGGCAACGATTCAGCCTCCGGTAGCCCCGTATCCGTAGAAACAGCCTGTGATTTAAACTAATTAAATAAAATTGCAGCAAAAAGAATAATCACAACCAATCAATCGAAAATTAAACCAAGAACATAACCTAACATTCCAATTAATTTTCAATTGAAAAATCGATGGGGAAAATCACAAAACCCCAATCCAAAGAATCCCAAATAAAATCATCCATTTTAAAACCAAGGGATTCAATCCTGTTTAACAATTTCCACAGATCAAAAGCCCGTTCCGATACCACTGTTGGGATTTTTCACTGGAAATCAACCGATAAAGCGGAAGAGCGCGTTGATTTCCTCAAATCCATGCCCAGGAGCAATTGAAGTGGAAATTGAAAACAACAAAACCAAAAAGGAGAAAATAAGATTCTCACCAGAAAATCTCTTTAAGAGATGGCTGCAGAAATCGAATCTGATTTCCTCCACGTTCCCGTACACGAATGGCTATAGAACACAACCCGTGCTAGCAAGAAGATCGGCCGAAATTGAGAGTTTTAGGGGCTGGAAATTTTTTGCTCTGATTTCCCTTGCTTGGCCGAAATTCAATAGGTTATTTAACCTAGTAGGCTGAAATTCCTATGGGAATTTCTGGCCTAATTTCTCCTTTATTTTATGTGGGCTTTACTTCTCTTTTACGCCCAAGTCCGATTTAATTCTCTAAGTCCAATTTAATTTCAAATATAATTTTAATCTAACGTGTATGTCAATATATTATACCATATAATATATTACATATATTTAAATTAAAATTAATTTGACCAATTAATTTAACCAAGAGATTAAATTAGACTTTCATAAAATAAAACATATGTAAACTTATACATGTAAAATATTTCCACCTAGGAAATGATCTCATAAATTAGTTCATTGAATTAATTATGAGAAGGCCAATACAAATATTAATGACATTATTTAATTAATTCAATTGATCTATATAATACAATTAATATAATCCTCCCTCTCCGGTGCGTATACTCCAAGTATATAGATGATCCCTTTAGTTCGAGTTCAAACGTTCAATGTGTACGATCCTATGGGCCCATCTTTATGTTGGCAGTGGGCCTTTGGCCCATAGACTGCAGGTGGGCTCTAGCAAGCCACTGCAGCCCCCAATTAAGATGGAGATATCAGTCCAACTGTAATCATAATCCTGTAGTTTAAACTTGTACATCCCATGTCATTGATATCGGTGTCCGACACGGAGGCATGGATTGATCACCCTCTTTTGTGTTCGGACATTTACTTGATCCCGAATGAACTGATGGTCATAAACAAGTTCCAACTTATTTGGGTGTGGTCACACTCTTATTAGTTGCATTCATCAAGAGACTGGTGATATCTTCTCAGTGGTCTACTGAGTGACATTCCCTTTTGCATATCCATAGCATTGCCATGTTCATTGACATACCCGAACGTACCCATACTTGGTACTCTATTACAGGCCCTTTAGGCGTACACCAAAGTATGCCACTTCACATGCGGCACCATCATATGGTCAGGTCAAAGGATCCATACAAGTACTACATGAGAATCACTTGTGATACTATACCATGTGAATTTCTCATTTAGTGGATTTATCCAGTATTAAGCCCCTTTTGCATGTACCTATTAACTTGGTTGACATCCCATGTCCAATGGCTGGTAAGACACAACTGGAACAGACTACGGATCTCTTTATGGTCATATCGTTTTCCCTATCTATGGTCTTACTGCCAAGTGCATGACACTTGTCAACATGGATATGGATATATCCATTGGATACTCTATTTAAAACATAACATAAGATATATAATAAATAGATTGTTGCTTTTATTTAATAACACAAAATTGTATAATACATAAATCCAATAAATGTACAATCCAAATATAAGGACCAATGCCTCGAGACAAGGGCACATTCAACATGAACATATATTGGTATGAAGTCGACATTATTCTGTCATATAATTAAAAAACATTCATTATATATATACACATTACACATTAAAATGCAATTACAAAATTATATTTCATTTGTATTATTATTACCCATTCTTTAAACAAAATGAAGATATTTTTTTTATTAATTCTAACATACAAGCAAAACAATATATATAATATTTACTAACTAACTATATAGTTTATATCATATATTTCAGATTTTCTAAACATATAAATATTATATACCAATTTTACAAAAATAAATCTAGTACAATTTATAATAATAAAAATCAACAACCTTACTTAGCAAAAATAAAATGATATATATATTTTGCATACATCACATATCAAGAGAATACAACACAAATTTAAAGCAATTTACAACATAATTTCTAAAAAATGCACAAAATAAAAATTCAAAAACTATTCTTATATTTACCTTTTTTGGGTTTAATGTTTCACAATGGTTGTTGTTTTATGGTTGTAGTGATAGGTTTTTTTTTTCCAATTTGATGATCTTAATCCTAGATGAATTAAAAAAAATAATTAACAGAAAACAAACAACTTATTTACAAAAAAAAAATGCAGAAAACTTAACAAAATAAATGAGTATATATAAACATAAAATAAAACTATAATTAACAATAACTTACCAAATAATAATGAAATAGATAGTTTCAGTTTGAGAGAGGAAGAAGAAGAAGAATTGGTGAGAGGCTCAAGTTTTTTCCTGGACGAAGAACAACAAGAGAGTAGAAGAGAGTGGAATAAGGGGAGTAAGTTAGTAGGTGAAGAAAAGAAAAAAGAAAAGCAGATCAGAGGAGAGATTCTCACAGGTAAAGCAAATTTAAATTATCGGACGGCTGGGAGATTATTGAGTGAAAAGATCGGACGGTTGGGGACAAGGGAGTAAAAAAGTCCAATTGTTAAGTTGGCAGACAGTCTGGGTCCAATTTTGAAATTAGCGGATTAATAATGGGTCCAAATTTCAGAGTTGCGGACACTTATAAATGTGTGCAATTTCTAAGACAGCGGACCTGTCAGCCCTGACTTGTATTGTCACCAGCAGCGGGCTGATAGGTCCCATTTTTCTGAAAAGCGGACCCTTTTTATACTTATAGGCCAAGTGTCGGTTATTTGTTCTTATGGACTTTATTGAGTTCGCTTTTCTAAATCTCAGACAGCTCTATGTCCAGTTTTTTGACTGGTGGACCCAGTCCAGCATACCATTTTCGAAAGCCACCCTAGTGTCCACCAATACCACATGCGGACTCATTAAAAAACACCACAACTGAGGAAATACTTCTAGTTCAAATTAGGTCTCTGTGTTAATTTTTAACTTCATTGTATATTGATGTTATTGAGTTTTATTCATCTAATTTGCTGAAATTTTAATAAATTAATTTTTTTGTAAAAAATTTTTTAATAAAAATATATATAGATGGGCAGGCTGGGCAAGACTTGGGAATTAGGTTTTCTATCTTAGCCTAGCCCGGTCCTAGCCCGACTTTGAAAAAGCACGGGGTTGAGTTGGGTTTGGACAAGGCAAAATAAAGAATAATCCAACTGAGTTCGGTCCAGCCCGATCCATAAATACGTCTAAACATATGTGAAGGTGTTGTTAGAGCCACTGGATGCAAGAGAAACAATAGAAAGTCAAAAAATACTTGGACATAAAATTTTCTCAAAAGGTTTTGTATCTGTGAGTTTCATAATTCTCTTATGTATTGTTTTTGGTGTTTAAAATAGTAAAACTTTTCCTTTCCTATCTACGTAAGTATGAATTGGATGAACCACGTGTTACATTGCTTATTTATTTTATTCTTTTCAATTTTTTAATTAATTTATACAACACGATGGGTAACCTTGTTACAGATTCAATCAAACAATCAATAATTGAAGTGTTAACAATCATCACCGAACAACACAAAATATACGGTTCGATCTTCAATTCTATTAATCATTTCATTTTGATTTGAAAAGTTTAAATTTAATACTTTAAAAGGTCGTAATTAAAAACCGTAAAATAAATCAAGACAACTTGATTGTAAATCTCATCATAATAGATACCATGAATTGAAAGATTCAACATATACAACAAATCATCATAGAATTATAAAACTATTTATTATTTGTTTTCAAGTATTTAAAGATTATTTAAAAGTGTTCAGAACCATTTAAAATATGTGTATATTTCTTTAAATTTATTCAAAACTTTTTTAAATTGTTTAAAAAGTATACAAAATATACTTTAAATATTAATTATTTAATTTCTTTAAAATTAATAATAGATTTGAAAATAATTTGAAAGATTTAAAGGTTGTTTTAGAAAATTTTTTAATATGTTTTCAAATTTGTTCAAAACTTTTATATAGATATTCAAAATAACACAAGTGGGTATAAACAACTAATATGTGTTTAAAGTGCTTCGAAATGTTTAAACTTTTTCAAAAATATTTAAAATTGTTGGAAAAATGTGGAAAACATATTTTAATCGAAGTAAACCAATTCAGAGCTACAGAAAAACAAATTAAAAGGACAAAGAAAAGAAATACAACTAAAAAGTTCTGACTAATTGTATATATAAAATTGTCATTTACAACCAAATCCAATTAACACATTCTCATGTACACTTCATCAATCAACTATACTAATTAATTACTATTAGTAGTCAAATGTCAAAATTAAAAAAAAAAAAAAAAAAAAAAAATTGAATGCCTTGACCCGTATTGCTACAATTGTACCAGGTATTTAAAAAGAATTATTAATCACATAATATAATATTCGTGGGTTAAAGGTCAGTATCTGCTAGGAAAATACTATAATTAGAACACATTTTCCAATTTAAAACCTTTTTTTTTTTTTAATGTTTTCTTGTGCATAGCAGTCATACTATGTACGCATGCAAAGTCCACCGTTTATGAAAAGACTTATGTAACCATTTATTAATTTATATATGATAAATACTTATCAAATTATATATATATATATATATATATATATATATATATATATATATATATTTAAAGTGTTATCATTAATATTGGTTGGACAATATTCATCTGAATTTGATGTTGTCCAAAGAAAATAAATTAATAATTCACTAATATATAATTGAAATACATCAAGATAAAGCGGCACCAAAAATCCATACATTTTTCACTTTATTGAATTCTTAGATCAACAAAAGAAAAAAAAAAGTGTATAAAATTTAGTTTTTCCCTTTTTTTTCCCCCTTCATATACATAATACATAAGATATTAAACAGAGGAGGATGTTAGAAATGTATCTTTTTGATAATAAATGATAACATAAGCTAATTGAAAATTAATATAAAAAATAATTAAATAATTAAATCATCTAGAAAAATTAGTGTTCTTTTTAATGGAATGTAGAAGAATTTTTTGACCGAAAAATATATCATTATAATAAATCAGCAATAAAAGTTCGCTAATAACGCTAGATATAAGGCCAAGAAACACTTAAAACCACATTAGTAAAGTGATGAGGTATAATATTGATTTCCCTTCTAACAAACAAAATTGCACAAAATGAAACAAAGAAATAATGTCAATGCAATCTCCAACAACCATGTCGATAGAAAATGAATGATGTTCATACTGCTTCTTCGTAGACTTCTAGAGACTAGTAATAACTATCTTGGTGTCTCCTTTGATAGTAATTCGATTAAATGACAAGCTCTTCAACCAAGTTAAGGCTTCAGGATAACTAAGAGTTTCGACCAACCGGATTTGCTAGGCATGGTATCTTATTGTAATTAAGACGAATGTAGACGAATTAGTTAGTAGTTGAAGACAGAAACATTTTAAGGCATTAGTTGGTCATACATAAGAAAATATAAAAATAGAAATAAAAGAAAGGATCAAAAATCAATGTCACATTGTCACGTAATTCCCCCCTAGAACAAGGTATGGGTTGGGCATTATTTCCCCTTTATACCCAACATCACGTCATCACCCTGTAAATTTATCAGGCATCTGACCACAATTCACAGGACATGGGTTGTGAAATAATATGCCTGCCTATCAATTTTTAAATTTTATATCAATCTCACTTAAATCATTTTCTTGTATATCATTAATGGCAACCAAATATGTAAAATATTATATTTTAATTCATGTTCCTCTCAATTGATTTTATTTCCTTAAGATTCGTGGTTAAGAAATCTCGATTTCTTTTAATTTAATTTATAAGAATGACTGATATATAATATTAGAGTCCGAGTTAGTTATTTATTGGTTATGATTACATTAGATTAGTAACAGTATTTTGGTAGCAACAATATCTCTATTAATGATATTAATTCATAACCATGTTTTTAGTGTTCAAGTGTGAATATCCAACCTTCTAGGCTCAAGACAATCAACAGCAAAGAAAATTTTTCTCTCGGCAACATCAGTAATTTTTACCCCCTTACATATTAATTTGTAACTTTTGCCTCCTAACATTTGAAATTTGATTAAAATATCGCCTTATTTAGATGAAAGTTGGCACATAATCTTTCATGCCCGTTAAAATGGAAAGTATTCTTTGTCCACATTCTACGATGGATAATGGTTGATTTTTCATCCGCTGCATCTCAATTTAATATATATATAAAATCACGCGCCAATTTCTATTAAAAGTAAATGAAATTTTATCAAATTAAATAGATTCAATGTATCAAAAAAGTAAATATTAACATTTAGAATAAATTGGGTCCAATTAAATCTTTAAGTCATTATATATATATTCTCCCTTCGTCCAATTTCAATAGATAAAATTTCTATTTTAAGTGTCCAACAATATAGGTAGTTTTTAATGTCTAATTATTCATTAAGTGATAAATTATCAAAAATACTCTTGTCACATGTACATAGGTAATTAAAGTGACAATATTTACTTCACTTATTCATTTAGTTTATTAAGGATCTTTTAATAAAAATATAGTCTATTGTGTTATTTTATATATATATATATATATATATATATATATATATATATATATATATATATATAGCAATTTACAACAATCCATTCCATTAAATTATTATGACAATAGTATAAATTTTGAAATTAAAATTAAGAACAAAACTCGTCCTATTTACAAAAATTCAATCATCAATTTAAATTGTTATCTAAATGCCATCATAAAATTAAAGTTATAAAATATGATACTTGGTAATTTCATATTATATAAAAGGATTCGAATTCAAATTATAAGAAATACAATTTTCAAAAGTAAATGCTACATGTTTTTTTTATTATGGAACTATCCAGGCAAAACGAATCTTATGCGCTTTGAATTTTTATAAATTTTACAATTGGCTTCATAATTTATTATTATTATTTTTTTAACAGATTGAGTATATGATCTTTCTGTTTTAATAGTATTAGTCTCAAATTTCACAAATTTGTCTCACTTGGGATGCAGTAATCTATTAACTGGTACGTGACATAATTCTTGTGAAAAGTAGAAGACTCTGAAATTCATTGAAGGAATTTAATACATACTTCCTATGCAGGTGTGGCATAACTATAGATGTAAATCATACCTTTAATTTATTTTCACATGTCTGTAAAGCATTATTTTATGCACCAGTTAATGAATACTATAGTCCATACGAGACAAATGTGTCCAATTTGAAGATAATAAAATTAAAATAAATATATCATGTTTTCAATATACTGAATAAATAAATATAGAAGATAAATTATGAAATTCATAAAAATTTAAATCACTTACTATTTGTTTTTCTATTCATTTACACTAAAATAATTGATATTGTGGGCCAACACTAATTAGGTTTATGTCTTAATTATAGCCATACAAACCCTAAAAAAAGTCCAAAAGTAGAAAGTGGCCTCTGGTTCCGAATTGTGGAACAATTAAGTTTATGCCTTACTAAATACTAATACTAGCTAGGTTTTAATGATAAAGTGTCATAATTAAGAAGGTGACTACATTGTTTTAACTTTTGTCTCCACTAATTTGGCAATTATTCAACCGACCAAATTATTTCAACTTTGAAAGTATATTTAGACACAGTGTCTTAGTTTGCAAGAGTTGTTAAACTTGGTGAAACGTGGTATTACTTTCGCTAATTAATTAAGTAATTGATTAATGGCCATGTGATAAAGAAAATATGATTATCTTTGAAAATAAGTTGCTTATATTTACCTTATTATGAGACAATTAGACACTAAAAATGATTCAATGTCGGGAACTAATTCTACAAACCATCTTTTCTTTTGCCAACTTTTTGTGTGAAAGTGAAAGTGTGTACATAAGTTTTTCGCATTGGTAGGCAAGTTTTTTTTTTTTTTTTGTTTGTGTGTTTTTTTCCGTAATTGTATGGGCGTGGCTTTTGGATTATTGCTTGTTTATAATAAGCTTTTTAATTAATTTTTTTAATAACGGAGTAATAATCATTGTATCATTCATACATGAAAAATTCATTAATTATTGACGTATCGGGATTCAGGTCATACTAGATCCATGGATGAAAAATCAGATTATATGCAATGATTTAACACTGACCTGAAGCCGAATCTCTCAGTCAACCTGATTGAAGTGAGCTCGGTGGTTTCTAAAAGAATAAGGATGAATATGGCTACAAATTGAGAATCTGTTTTCTCAAGGAGTCTACCTCGTACGTGGCTTTTGATCAGAGTAAACAATCCTAATTGGAATATAACTCTAAGACCATGACACTAGAATTTTAGTTAAAGTAGAACTACTCTGTCTATATAAGGGGATTCCCCTTAGTTTGAGATCTCTTACACAATTCATACATTGAATTAATACTTCTCACATACACCTGTTAACTTAGGCATCAAAGTATCCTCTGCGGATTATCAATGTCACATTGATCATTTCTTGCAGGAATCTGGGGTAAATCACCAGAAGAAGATCTGGCCAAAGTATGAAAACCCACGTCATTGATTAAATTGGATTATTTATTAAGCTCTTAAACTATTAAATTTTGTTTTATTAATAACTCTTCAAACTTTTTGGGCTGAATTGATATGTAGTGAAGTGAGGCAATAATTTTCAATAATGAAGTGAATTACTCTTGAACTTCAATAACACAAATCATAGACCTTGGAAAGTTTGTTGTTTCACAATAAATCAAACTTAGCACTAATAAACGCCATGTGCTCACCTTAGGTTCTTATTATGGGTGCTCTAGAAAGACAATCCAAGTAATTCATAGAAAGAGGCCCATCTTCACACTCAATTAAGTGATTTCATTGTGAAATCATTAATGTTGACTTATGTTTTGATGATCACAAAAAGGTTGACATAAAAGGAAAAAGAGACTCTTATTTGAGAATTTAACAAAGAATGATAAAGAAAGATCATAAAGAAGTACTATATGACTTAGAATATTCAAGTCCTTTCAAGAGATAAATGTCTTTACAAGTCATAAACAACATTTAATTATAACATAAAGTCAAAAGCCATGTCATCTTCTCACTTATATCAAATATATAACTTATGAGATGGTTTCAACATCTTCTTTATGATATACAAATGTCATTTCATGCTTGTGAGATTGAAGTCAATTGCAAAGCTACCTTCAGGAGCTACAAACAACAAATACACTCTCTTCAAGAGGTGACTTTAACTGCCATAATCTCTTATTACATGAGATCAACAATCATATCACCTTGTCACTTGAAACAAAAGGCCATACATAGCTTATTAGGTGTATTCAACATCTTCTTGGCTTGTGACATGAACATAACTGCCATATTTTCTTCATGACTTGGAGTCAACTGCCATATCTCCTTTATGACTTGGATGAAATGACCATTTCTTCATTCCATCAAGCATTCTATCACCTATATAAAGAAATGAAGATCAAGTTAGCAAGGTGGGAGACTTAAAGCAATATTCACACATTCTAAGTTTCTTATATTCAAGTCTTCCATAAATTCCTATAAGTACAAAAAAAGATCTTGTTCACATATTCATTTTGAGGGAATTGTATTTTCACACAAGGGATTTGTGTGAGGGGTTTTCTTTGTTAATAGTGAGATCAACAAATTTTATAAAAGTTTGGTGCTTAAGCTTTGAAAAAATATCGATAGAAGTTTGGTATTTGCGCTTGTAAAAAATACTGGATAAGTTTGGTGCTTGAACTTTGAAAAAGCATTGGAAGACTTTTGTTACTTGAACTCTGAAAAAGTAACGGTGAAGGTTTGATACTAAGCTTGTAAAAATATTGAGTTTGTTACTAAAACTCGTAAAAAGTAACATAGGTTTGTTTCCTGCCCGTAAAGGAAACGTTAGTGAAAAATCTCTAACGGTTGGCTTGGGGATTGGACGTAGACCGGTTGGGTCGAACCAGAATAAATTTCAGTGTCTTCATTTCTCTATCCCCCCTAATCTCTTTATATTTACTGATATTTAAATCTTGCAATTTCAATTAATAAGCTTTATTATTTAAAATCATTCTTATTTTTAGTTAGGCATATTTATATTCACAAATTTCACTATTTTATCAATTCTGCATTTTTGTGAAAATTGTGTTTATTGATAGAAAATTATTTTTCATTAAAAAGAATTTTTCTAGATTATTTACGAAAATTTTTTACTTAGTATACAGTATTATTCACCCCCCTCTAGTACTATAGCTAGCCTATTTGAGACCGTCAATTGGTATCAGAGCTTGACTCTTAACAAAAGAAGTAAAATCCTTAGAGTGGTCCTAAAATGGCGAGTACATCCGGTAGTCAAAATATTTTTATGTCTGTGGGATGTTCCATCAACAAACCTCCACTATTTAAAGCAGAAAATTACAATTTTTGGAAAAATAGATTAATGATTTTTCTGCAGGCTATGGATATATAGGTATGGAGAATTATCAAGGAATGACCTAATATTCCTACTAAAATTGTTGATGGAAAATATGTCCTTAAAGAAAATGAATACAAAAATGTTGACTGGAACAAAAAAGCTTTAAACTCTAAAGCTATTAATTTATCACAATGTGCTTTAGATATTAATGAGTTTAATCGTGTTTCAGGTTACATGACAACAAAGCAAATATGGGACAAACTTGAGACAACTCATGAAGGAACCAAACAAGTTAAAGATGGAAAGATAAATCTTTACATCACAGAATATGAGTTGTTCAAGGACGTAAAAGAGTCAATTTCAGATATCAATACAAGGTTCACACTTATTGTGAATAAATTAAAGAATCTTGGCAAGAGCTTCACAGATGAAGAACTCATTAGAAAATTAATTAGAATAATGCCAACTTCATGGAATGCAAAGCTCACAGCAGTAGAAGAATCAAAAGATTTAACCACATACTCATATGATGAATTCATTGGTTCATTACTCACATATGAGATGAAAGTTAAGTCTACTACTGACTGTGAGCAAATTGATAAGAAGAGGTCCATCGCACTGAAAGCTGCTAGCTCAACTCCTAAAGAATCCATTTTTGATTTAGACAGTGATGACGAAGAAGATGATGAGGAAGCTCTATTGGTTCAAAAATTCAGAAAATTCCTAAAAAGCAAAAATATAGGCAAAACATCACACAAGACGCAATTCAACAACAACAAGATTAACAAAGGCAAGAAAGATTCAAAATAAAAGACTACATATTTTGACTGAAATAAACTAGGCCAATTCAAAGCTGACTGTCCAAAGCTCAAAAGTAAATATAAGAAGAAGGACAAGAAAGCTATGGTGGCAACATGGAGCGATAGTGATGAATCAAATTTTGATGATGATGATGAAAAGCAAGAAAAAGCTCAAATATGCTTTATGGCAAATGATAATGTAGAAAGCTCATCACATCAATATGAAAATGAGGAAGATGAGGTAATCGTACAAACTTTATCTCATGATGATCTTATACAAGATTTCTTTAAGATGCATGATACTAAGCTTGATATGATTTCTAAGTGTAAAGAATACAAAACAAGCTTTTAGAAAAAGAGTCTGAAAACCTTGAACTACAAAGCAAAGTGAGTTTTCTAGAAAACTCCAATCTAGAACTAATCAGTAAAGTGTCACATCTTGAAAAGAAATGTGAGAAGTTAGACTCTACAATTAGTAGATTCACAAATGGAGGGAATATGTTGAATATGCTCTTAGACTCCCAAAGAAATCCAAACGATAGAACAAGAATTGGTTATGCTTGCATTGATGGGATACCTTCTCAAATTCTACCAAAACCAATTATATTATGTTTTTCCTCCACTTCTACTATGCAAACCTCATCCCTCGAACTATACATCAAAAGCATAGTAAAAGTAAAAAACAGTTCACTGAACCAATTTCAAAATAGAAAATTATCCATGTGTGAGCGGAAGACCTTAAAGTTGGAACGTGGCAAAGCGAATCGGGGAGGTTTTGGTATAAGTGTTGAGTTTGTTTTGATGAAAAACGGGTTTGATGATTTTGCTTAAGAAAACCAGTTGATATGATTGAAAATCCCTTTTGTAGGAAACATCGTTTATAATGTGAATTTTGGAAAAATTGGTTTTACTCTTTATAAAATCTCATTTTATTAGCTTAAAGACCCCGAAAGCTAAATTTCGAGATCAGTGATGGAGTCGCCACTCGAATCAGCTCATTTGGGAAATTCCGGTATAGCTCCCTACCAAGTGTAGATTACCATACCTGATCCTAAGATTCAGGATTCGGGCAACTTACCTATTCAACCTCAAGCTTGCTTTCATTTAATAGTTCATATCACCATATTATACTCACTTATTCTCTACCCATTTTATCTTTTAATACTAGCCGATGCTCATTCAAATGACATAAACAAATAGCATAAAATTAAAGTATAGAAAAGTAAACCATACATCCAAACCAAACAAAAGGATAGTTGCCACTTATTACAACCCAAAAAGGTAAAAACTCTCATCCTCACCTTACAACCGCTTAGATACATGAAGATCTATAAAAAGTACAATCGCCTAGAATACATGATTTGATCTATTAAATACATCCAAAATAATAAAAAGAAAAATAAAAGCTGCAAAACAGACGGTTAGCACAATTATATCATAAACACATGTAGGACTCATAACAAGACAGAATGGCGAATTTCAGAAAATTGGAGCATATATTTAGGGGGGTAATCGAGAAGTCCGGGTGACTTACTCGATTAGACTTGAAAAACTATTTTAGAAATGCCCTGTAGGTTTTTATGCTTGAAAAACAATTTTGGAAAACAATTTGGCTCCATTACATGCAAATCACTCTCTTTTAGTGAGATGGTTATCCCGAAACTCGGGGTTCCGTTCATGAGGGTTCCTAATTTCAACATCCATCTAAGGTATAAAGCTATAAACACATCGAAAATAGTTTTGAATTTGAATATGGAGGTAGTATCACACGACGACGTCCGTAAGAATCGTCACGTGATTCTACCTTAACAACTATAGCTGTGTGGCTAATAGCCACTACAGTCGTGCTGCTGTAGTCTACAAAACCCGTGTGAACACGGGTTTTCTTGACCTCTATGATGAGTGTTTCTTTGTTACCTATGGAATGGACGGACTCGAATCGGACTTGAAAACGACCAGAATGTTGCCCGGAGAATCTCAAACGTCCCGAAAACCAAGCTATCCGCAATTCGAAATCCCCGAAAAGGTCTCCCGAGCTGTTTCTAGGGTTTAGGGTGTGCGTCCGATTTTCAAAATTTTACCGCGGCTCTCCTTGTTACTACACGGCTCTAGACTAGAGCCGGGCGGCTCTAGTGGTCAAGACAAGTTGCTTTGAGCAACTTGCTTGACAGAAAAAAAAGGTGGGCAAATTTTCAGAAGTCAGATGACATATTGATTGATTGACTTAAGTAGGATAGAGTGATATAAAAGAGAGGGGGATCAGCAAGAGAAGAAAAAAAAAAGACTTCTTTTGGGGATGCTAAAAAAAAAAAAAGAAAAAAAAAGACGCAGAGAGAAAAAGAGAGAAAGAGAGGCTGAGACATAGGAGCAAAAGGGTGAACCAAGCACAAAGACTAAGGCTTAAAATCGACCTAAAAACATGAAACAGAAGTTACTTAACCTTTGCTCATTGATTGGGGATCGTTTCGGATTCGTTTTGGCTTGTTCCGGATCGTCGTGGTTTTCGGCCGGTTGAGTTCCCATGAAGCATTCCAAGCTTTCAATCCATTTCTTGACGTTCAAAGCATCAAAACAACACCAAGGTAAACTCTGAGAGGCCTTAAACCTGTTTGCATTGTCTCTTCTGTGTGTTATCTTCATTTTTGCAACTTTTCAGAACTGGATTGCCCGTGGCTATATTCATAATGAACAGAGCCGGCCGGCTCTGGCAGCCAGAGCCGCCCGACTCTGTTCTATAGCGGCTCTGTTCTATAGGGACAGATTCCCGGTTTGTCCTGATCGGCCGAAAACAGTCCGTTTTCCATTTTAAGCATTCTGTTGTGATCATTTTTGGCCCGAAGTTATCTGTATGTTGTAATATTTTGGTTTTTGGATTTCTGTATGTACGGATATCGGGGTTTTTAGTTTATCTGGGGTTTTATTTCTTGAGTTTGGGGGTTATTTTATCCAAATCGAATTTATAGTCCAGCATTTTTGGACCCCCAAATCCTACGAAATCCTCGGAAATGGTGAGAATAATCGAAACAATGTTATACAAATGTTTTTGGTGTGTTTACTGCTTTTGGACCCTAGATGAATGTTGAAATCAGGAAAACCCACACGAATGGAACCCCGAGTTCCGGGATAACAGACCTGTTAAAATGTGAAAATTTGCATGAAACCGAGCCAAATGGTTCCCAAAAATTGTTTTTCGGCACAAAAAGTTACAGGGTGTTTCAAAACCGTTTTCCACGTCTAATCGGTCCGACCTGGTTAGCCCCTAAATGCATGCCCCCGATTCTTAAATTCCCAATTCTGTCCTATTTGAGTCTTACTTATGTGTGTAATATAAACTGTGCTAACCCTTTGTTTTGTAGAGTTTATTTTCCTTTTTATTATTTTTATTGTAATTAATGGATTATTCCGTGTAAATTAGGCGGTTGTAATTTTTAGATCCTCGTGT
Source organism: Euphorbia tirucalli (assembly GCA_039660915.1). Taxonomy (NCBI): domain Eukaryota; kingdom Viridiplantae; phylum Streptophyta; class Magnoliopsida; order Malpighiales; family Euphorbiaceae; genus Euphorbia; species Euphorbia tirucalli. The sequence continues at coordinate 33,979,668 of CM077636.1, read as the reverse complement.
ATCCTAGGTGCTTGAAAAGTGAGGACGAGGGTTTTACCTTTTATTCTATTGGGTTGTATAATCCGCCTCTACTATTTTCTTGTATATTTCGGATATATGCTTTATCTTTCTGCAATTTATTTTCTGCATTTTGCTTGAGCACGGGCTAGTAAAATAAACAAATTGGGGTTAGAAAAAGATAATAAATTGAATAAATATGGCAATATAAATTATAAACTAAATACAAGCTTAGGGTTAAGCAGGTAAGTTGCCCAGACCCTGAATCTCTGGATTAGGTATAGTAGTCTGTGCTCAGTAGGAAGCTGTACCGGAATTTCCTGGATGAGCTGATCCGGGTGGCGACTCTGTCACTGATCTTGAAATTTAGGTTTCGAGGTCTTTAAGTAATAAAACAAAAAAAAAACATTTTCTACAAAATGAATTTCCAAAACGAACGAATGATTTTCCTAACTCAAGATAAACAAAACCCGTTTTTCCAAACACATCACGAGAACCCCGTTTTCAAAAACCTTCCCCGGTTCCTTCTTTTGTAGGTCGTCCACTCAAAGTGGTGACTCTGCTGGGGATTTCAAAAGTTTCCTAGAAATGTTTTTCTTAAAAACTTAAGGAACTTAGGCAACTATTGAAATATAACCTTGCTTGTATTCATTTGTTGATTTATAAGTACCATATTTATTCATACCTTTGCATATCATGACATTTTCTTCTTCTCAACCCCTCAAATACACTGAGTAGCCCCGGTTTACCCAAGAAGGTGTCCTACCTCTACCACCAGGATTGGAGACACCCGACGGGGTAAACCACTCATAGCACCGCATGACCTTACATCGTGTTCTACGGTAGGGAAGTGTATATTCGCTATGGGAGCCTGTACGACACCTTGGTTTGACTTTGGCCCATATGTAATGGCTTAGTAATTTCCCCTAGGATTACCAAAACATGAAATTAAAATTGAACATTTGAGTGTGTGCCTTTGGTATCCCCCGTTGATACCAAAGAGACCCAACACCTAGGAAGAATGCGAGACCAATCGAAAGGAGAAATAAGGTTGGAAGGGAGAGCATATTTTTGTGTGTGCTAATGCTTGTTCTTTGGTGATTTTCTTTTTACCTTTTCATAAAACATCTAAAATGCATAATCATTCACGTGCCATTTCTAATCACGTTTTCACGTAGCCATCTTTTCACATATACATATGTATGGCATTTGTGCTAACCACGTCTCCGTGCAGCCACGACATTTTATTCTCATGCCATACATATATACATCTCGTGTGCCAACATTGCCATAAAACATACCTGACGTCATTTTGTATGTCATGCATCTTAACCACATTTTTCTGTAGCCTCTTGCATTTTACGTGACATACATGTTCATGCCATTTCATTTCATTACACCTAACAAAGGACAATCCAAGAATGCCTATCACAATCATTTCATTTCACACCATATTGGGTACTCTAAAACTACCCATAGTCCGCCTGTGCACCTGTCTGCACTCGGCCAATTCCACCGCATCATTCACTAGAAGATCATAAAAATCTTAGATCTGTTTGTGTGGCAAGTCGCACGATAACATAACGTTACATCATTTCCATTTCATGTCCATTCGTCATTGGTGTCACGGTGATGTTGAAACCTTGCTTGTGTGTCGCAATCCACATCGGACTTGTTTCATGACATTAATAACTCATTCTAGGTGCTCCACGAGTATTGAATTATTACACACATAGGAACATATCATAACATTATCAGTTCATACAAGGTGTTCCACGAATGCTGAACCTCTATCCGTGTCCCTGCACACGCTTAACCTGTTTGCAGCATCATTTCATATTGGATGCCCCAAAAGCATCAGAACTCTATCCAAGGAAGGACTTCCATGTGACCATTTCATACCATCTCATTTTGACCTAAAAAGCATCAAAACTTTGTCCATGTGTCGGCACACACGTGACTATTTCATAACACCCATTAGGTGCCCCGAAGGCACCAAACCTCTGCCTGTGTGACGGTCCGCACTCGATGTTTCTTGCATTATCTTTTACATAGCATTGGGTATTCTTGGAATGTCCGTAATAAAAAGGGGGGGGGGTCACATCTATTATCATTTTCATTTGCAAAGCATCAAACACGCATAATCATCTATGTGTCATTCTAATCACGCCTTTATACAATCATTTTTAAGACATCGACATTTGTATGACATTGACACTAACCACATCCTTATGCAGCCATGATATTTTGTTCGCATGCCATACGCACATTGTATATTGATATTTCCACGAAGCATACAAGACATCAACCTGTGTGTCATATGTGTTAACCACGTCTTTGTGTAGCCACGATATTTTATTTGTGTGACATATACATTCGTTCCTTGCACGCACGACATCATCCCGTATGTCATGCATCCTAACCATATTTTTCTGTAGCCACTTGCATTCTATGTGACATACACATTCACGTCTTTTCATTCCATTACACCTAATAAAGGACGTTCCAAAGGTGCCCTTCATGATCACTTCATTTCATAACAGGTGTGCAAAAGCCACCTGTGTTTTGCCCGTATCCTGATTTGCACTCGGCCATCCTTCTATACCATTACATTCACTAGGAGACCATGACGGTCCTAGATCTATTTTCGTGTGAGGAATTACATGACAAATATTACACTACAGCTCATCCATCCACCATCAGTGTCATAGGGATACCGTGATCTTGCTTGTGTGTCATGATCAATATCGGATTGCTCATAACATTATCGAATCATCTAGGGTACTCTATGAATGCCTAATTACTATGTATATAGGGGCATTCCATGACATTACTAAATCATGCAAGGCATTCCATGAATGCTGAATCTTTGTTCGTATCATGAGTTGCACGTGACTTGTCTATGACATCATTTCATATCGGATGTCTCAAAAGCATTAGAACTCTGTCCTTGTGTCGGCACGCGCACGACCATTCCATAACATACATTAGGTGCCTTGAAAGCATTAAAGCTCTGCTCGTGTGTCGGCCACACGTGACCATGTCATGGCATCCACCAGGTGCCCAGAAGGTACCAACCCCAACCCACGTGCTGGATCACACGCGGTCTGTTTGCATCACCATTTGCATAACATTGAGGCATCTGTGGAATGTCCAAAATAATAATAATAATTAAACAAAGAAAATCATCCTCATTCTTGTTTCCATCCATCTAACATCATTCAATCGCATCAATCTGTGACCGTGCATCTCATTCACACATAAACACAAGGCGCTCCCCGAGCACCGAAACTCGGCTCGCGTACCTAGCACGCCATCCCATTTCATAACATCTCATATCATTTCATCACATAAAGACCTAAGGTGCTCTGCAAGCACTGAAACTCTCCTCCTGCGCCAAGCGCGAACTCATCTCATTTCATCGCATAAGGGCTTGAGGTACTCCCCTAGCGCTGAAATGCTGTCGATATGCCAAGCACGCCTTTTCATCCTATTTCATCCATGAATACCTGAGATGCTCCTCGAGCACCGAAAACCTATCCATGCACCAAGCATGAGCTCATCTCACTTCGTACATGAAAATCCAAAATCCTTTTTGCAAGTCATATCTTGCTTCGACTCGTGGACACCCCCGTGTGTCATTTTAGCCCCGGGTGCATACTTATGCACCCTATCTCAATTCTATCGCAAGTCATATCTTGCTTCAACCTGTGGACATCCCAGTGTGTCATTTTCCTCCCGGGTGCATAATTATATACCCTATCTGAATCCCTTCACAAGTTATATCTTTCTTCAACCAATGGACACCCCAGTGTGTCATTTTCCTCCCCGGGTGCATAATTATGCACTCCATCTCAATTCCTTCGTAAGTCATATCTTGCTTCGACCTGTGGACACCTCAGTGTGTCATCTTCCTCCTGGGTGCATAATTATGCAACCTATCTGAATTCCTTCGCAAGTCATATCTTGCTTCGACCCGTAGACAACCCAGTGTGTCATTTTAGTCCCGGGTGCATAATTATGCACCTTATTTCAATTCCCTGCGCAAGTCATATCTTGCTTCGATCCGTGGACACCCCTGCGTGTCATTTTATCCCTGTGGTGTATATTTATACGCCATGCTTTACTTTAGCATGCATCATCCCAACAGCATTCATTACATTTATACATTTCCATTCTTGGCTTTTTATACACTTGGCTGGCTTGGAATTGTATAACATCACATGGCATTACATGGTATTGCATGTGCAACTCACCATCCACACACGTGCATGTCACATCACACACCCATTCATGCATCATTCCTTACTTGGTATCTGCCACACATGCGCCTATCGACACTAACAAGTGCTCTCATAAGGGGAAAAGAATCTTGAGAATGGCCAATCCAAAGAACTTCAACGCCATAACGGATGTTGTGGAGGACTATGTCGCTTCATCACGATTTTGGAAGGCAGTCAGAGAGGAAGCGGCAACAATGTTGAGAGAAATGCTGGGGGGGTGATCTTGACAGAGTAGAGAGACTGATGACCAGGTACGCTGAGTTGGAAGCTCGAGTGGCAGAGCTCGAAGGAAAAATAAAGGGCATGGTAAGCACAGACTTCAATGCCAATGCCAACAAGAAGTAGAATGCCTAGATTGCTGACACTCACTCTCGACACCTCAAGAGGCCCTCTCACTAGGACTTGGGCTTACTAAGGTTAACTGATGAAGTAGAACTAAAGGGGTCTTTTGACACCAGTGCCGATGCTGACCTTGTTCTGTGACATATCCGGAGCTCACCTCTCAAAGATAGTGGAAAAATCACGTCCTTTGGGCCTCGCTCGGTGAACAGGCTATTCGCCATATGCAGAAAGATGGGTCTGCTACAGAGTGTCAGACCATATGTGGGGCCAACACCAGAACAAAAGGGTAACTACTGCAGCTATCATGTGATGGCAGGCCACCGGACCAATGAATGTGTCGCTCTGCAAAGGAGGATCAAGAAGCTAATTGACGAAGAAAAGTTGAGGGTCCCATCTACCTCTAATAGGCAACTAGGGACAAGTAGGGATATCGCTAAGGAAATTCCTCAAACTTCCCAGGGAGAGGAATATGATGAAGAACTACAAGGTCTGGTTTGATGAGAGTGGGGCAATGACACTGAAGCTGAGACAGTGACTAGACGGGGAACGATCAGATGCCATGAAATCAATACCCTTAGAGGCTTCCCTTTTGTAGGAGACTCATTTTGTTTGTAAAGTGTATTGAACTCGTTTTGAATGCAATATGGTTCATTGTCTCCTTACTTGTGTGGTGATTGCATGTACATGGCATTACGCATGCATTTGATCATCTAAAATGACATATCCAATATGCATAATATCAAAATGCATGACATCGATCTGAATATTATAGGGAACCTAAAAGTGAATTTGGGCCTGACCGAACTCTCTCTTGAAAGGTGAGCTTGTGAGATAAATAAATAATATGATGGCACCACCTCAGCCGATCATTTGTTGATCCAAATCAACAATCCTTGCAAGATGCTATTGGCCTTGCCCCAAAGTTTCAATTCAAATAGCACATATGATACCAGAATTGTTCCAAGCTAGAAGCTATTATTGAAACTCAAACCAAACCCCAAAATAAAGCCCTGTTAATTCCTGATCCAAGAAGGTACCCCACGCTGGAACCCTAAAGCTAAAATTCCAAACTCACCAAAGTCTCCAGCCCGTGGGGAGTTCAAATGGCTTTCATCATCTTTATCGCCTACCATGTGGTAAAATGCTGAAGCAGTCTTAGTCGTAGTGCATATATTATCGTGTTCTTATGACATTCATATGTACATGACATCACACATGCATTGTTCATCCAAAAAGCATATTAAGCACACATGACATGCATGGATTTGAATACAGTAGGAAAACCAATAGGTGGTTATGGCTTGGACTTAGTTCTTTCAAAAAAAAAAAATAATCGGTGCAGACAGTGGCCTTTCTCCCTATCATACATGGCCGCCAGATTATCTCATAGCATTAAATGGTAAGGTATAATAAGTAATCTCCACTTCCCAACTTCCATCACTATCATATTTTTATACCCTTTCTATGAAAGATTTGAACTTTCCTGTCTTCAAATCCAAAGCACTTCCCTTTTCCAACCTCTTCCACACCTTCAACACCCCTTTTTCTTCCATTTACTTGTGAGCCGTAAACATTTGTTTGATGAAACTCCTTTTCATCCTCTTCCCTGACTGATTCTGTGAAGCCTCATTTGCCACCATTAATGGCTTCTAACAAGAAATTGAACCCCAATGCTGTTCCATATTGCATCATCCCATCACCAGAAAAGGCGACGGGGCAGGTGGTTACAGCACTGCCTCAATCAGTCTTTGTTTATCATCAACTTATACTAGATTGGGGATTCTCCTTCTATCCCATGCCACTTCTCTTCAACCTAAACCCCAGACTAATTACTTTGTATCCTCAGACGATAGGAAAGGATTTGATTTCATGACAGAGAGTGGATCTGAATATAAGTCTGCTCTAACTGAGTTGAAAATTGCTGTTACACCAGCAGACTATTGATGGAACTCCTGAATGAGCACTGCATGAAAGAGAATGAGAATAAGAATGAGAAATCAATGTCAACCTTTGATTTCTTATGCCTTCCTCTTGTTTCAAAGACAAAGTGAACAAAGGATATGCATTTGTAAATTTCACAAACCCAAAAGCCGTATGCCAACTTCAGTGAGCAGTTCACAACAAGAGATGATGACTTTTCTTATCCAACAAAGTTCCCATTATAGCCTATGCTATGCTTCAGTGAAAAGAGGAACTGGTGAGACACTTTGAGAAGTTAATATTTGAGTGTGAAATGGATGATTATCCACCAGTAACGTTCAGCCCAACAAGGGATGGTACAAGGGGTTCTGTTGACCAAAATGCGACAAAGAGAGTAGATGATTGTCACCTGACCCTGTGAGTGCCTACTTATGGCAAGTGGTAGGATTCTTTCCCCTGTCTAAAGTAAGAAGCAGATTGGAGTTAACTTTGGTGGAAAAACAAGCTTGGTGATCAAAAATTTACCAAATAAGTTTCAAAGACATAATCTGCTTCAGATTCTAGTCAAACGTTGTCCTCTATTTGCTTATGATTTCCTCTATTTGCCTGTGGACTTCAAGATTAAGGGAAATTTTGGTTATGCATCCATGAACTTTACCAACAGTATTAGAGCAACCAGGACTTACAAAGCTTTCAACAATCATGAATGGGATGATCCCTATCAATAGAAAGACTTGCAAAGCCTGCTGTTCTAATATTCAGGGGAACGTTGCATTTACTAACCATTTCAAGAACTCAGTCTTTAGCTGCAACAGAAGTGACTACTTACCAGTGTTCTTTTCACCTCCTAAAGATGATGTGATTTGCTACGGGGCTATTGTGGTTGGCAGACATAGGGAAACCATAATTAACTTAAGTCATTCTGAATCAGGCCACGCCTTGAAGGACTAAAAGCTGTGCCCACCTTCGGGGACTGTGCATAAGATGGAATTTGGGGTGAATTGAAAACATGAATATAGTTTCAGACCCTTGGAGAATCCAGTGGTTAATTGACTCCATCTTAGATCGTCCGTTCACAGTGGCGACTCCATCCAGTGTCCGGCCGTATACACTGGCAACTTGAAAAAAAAAAGTCTGATATGGAAAACTGAAAGGACATATTGGTAGAATGAAGGGACATAGATCAAACTAGAGCCACGGGTTGGATTGTCCTAATGCATTCACATTCATCATATCATAAATGTTTTATATCCTGTTTTGATGTTTAACATGCATGCATCATGCCATTGCATATAAATGTCTATGTATAGGTTGCCCCACGCAGCGAACCAGATCTGATAAAGTGTTTTACAACCAAGCACCCGAACACAAACCTCTAATGCTAGGGGCAGGTAAAAGCCAAGCTAATATGCATCATCAAGAACAATGCTCTCACAACTCTGGGTGAACATGTTAAGGTGCACTTTCCAACCCTAAAACAAGCTAGTGCAAGGAAATCTACTAGGCTGGAGTGCTCTTGCATAATTTTCAGCCCATCCAAAAAAAAGAAAGGGGGAATAATTCCCAAGAGAAAATTTCCAACGCGTAAAACCGAAAGGACGTGTTGGTAACAAGATGAAAGTGACGTTTAGAGTCAAAGTCACTTTTGCTTTCCCTATCATACTCATTTTGATGTCATCATAATGATATTAAGCACGTTTGATTTTCCGCTTAGATGTTCATATTGCATACAGCGTGCCATTGCATGTAAACACCCATTAGTAGGCCATTGCATCCAAACCTACGACGGCTCCAATGAAATTACTATTACAGATGGCAACTCCTGGCCCAGGTATATCATCCCCAACAGGGTCGTCCCTAGTAGGGTCACCAGCAGTATGCAATACAGGATACGAGATTTAATTCTCATTCCCCCTGCTCAGATAAATGGGCCATCCCTTGAAAAAGCATGTAGCAAGTCTGTGATATCGATGTGCCAAACCCGTCTGTACAATTAATCAGAAAGGTCTGGAGAATACCAGAATGGACGAGCTTGACCTGGAAGCACACCCAAATTTGAGAAGAAACATCCGTTGGTCTCAATCAGGAAGATGAAACGAACGAAATTCAAGGTAAACAGAATCCCCAGTACGGGCAAATTTTCACGAAATCTAAATGGGTTAGGGTCCCCCACAGAGTCCCCAGCTAAGACTATCCCCACTGAGTTAAGATCCCCAGTAGATCCTCGGTAGGGTCCCCGATCAAGGCAATCCCTACAAAAGATCATCGGAAGTCATAAGTCTCTTCCCCAGCCTAGCGCAGATATGAAGCACAGTAACATAAACATCATGTCACATACATGCATATACTTGAATCATACATGCGTGCATGCATACATGCATAAAAAAAACTAGCCGTATTTATTCTTGATTGAAGGGGCAAAAAATTTTGTTTCCAAAATTATCGATCAAGGAATAAATACGCGCTCTTGCATGCAATTTTGTTGAGGCACTCATCATCACCATTGGGTCGCCTCGAGTTGGGATCCCTCCCAAAGCAGAAATGATTCGATCCAAGGGCACCCTCAGAGTCATAGCATGCAAATCAGAGCCTTACGACTCCAAATCTTAGGTATGAAAATTCTCCAATTATCAGAGTTTTTTGTTCACACTGATATAATCCTGAGAAGGGTATTTCTTGCCTCTTACAGGTTCTAGGTGCAAAACAACTCAGTAGTATTTATTCTTAATCAAAGGGGCAAAAATTTTTGTTTCCAAAATTATCGATCAAGGAATAAATACGTGTTCTTGCATCGATCTTACGGGCACACTCCACCACAGTGAGTCGACATTAACGGTACACTCCACCATAGTGAGTCGACATTACGGGCACACTCTACCGTAGCGAGTCGACTTGGAACCACAGCCGGCATCCTCAGGAAAGGATGCTAGGTATGTTTCCACCTTTTCAACCTCTTCGCCACATGGAAGAGGAAGAAATGCCTATGAATACCAAATTCCAGTTCGTGCTGTCTCTTTACCACATAAGAGGGACAGTGCATTTTGTTCAACCTTTTCACCACATAGGAAAGGAAGAACAGTTATTTCAACCTCTTCGCCACATGGAAGAGGAAGAAATTCCTATAAAGACCAAGTTCCAGTCCGTGCTGCCTCTTCACCACATATGAGGGATAATGCATTTTGTTCGACCTATTCACCACGTTGGAAGGGAAGAACAACCATTTCAACCTCTTCACCACTTGGAAGAGGAAGAAATGCCTATTGAAGACTAAATTCCAGTTCGTACTGTCTCTTCACCACATAGGAGTGACAGTGCATTTTGTTCAACCTTTTCACCACATAAGAAGGGAAGAACAGCCATTTCAACCTCTTCGCCACATGGAAGAGGAAGAAATGCCTATTTAAGACTAAATTCCAGTTCGTGCTGTCTTTTCACCACATAAGAGGGACAATGCATTTTGTTCAACCTTTTCACCACATAGGAAAGGAAGAATAGTTATTTCAACCTCTTCGCCATATGGGAGGGGAAGAAATGCCTATAAAGACCAAATTCCAGTTCGTACTGTCTCTTTACCGCATAGGAGGGACAACACATTTTGTTTGACCTTTTCACCATATAGGAAGGGAAGAATAGCCATTTCAACCTCTTCGCCACATGGAAGAGGAAGAAATGCCTATTGAAGAATGTTGCAGTTCGTGCTGCCTCTTCACCACATAGGAGGGACAGTGCATTTTGTTTAACCTTTTCACCACATAGGAAGGGAAGAACAGCCATTTCAACCTCTTAGTCACATGGAAGAGGAAGAAATGTCTATTGAAGAAGAAAGAAATTCTAGTTTGTACTGCCTCTTCACCACATAGGAGAGACGGTGCATTTCATTGAACCTTTTCACTATAAAAGCCAAATGCCTTTAGGCCGATCTCAAAAACCAAATGCCCCCTGGGCCGACCTGAAAAACGAAATGCCTCTGAGCCGACCTTAAAAACTAAATGCCCCCTGGGCCGACCTTGAAAACCAAATACCCCTTGGGCCGACTTTGAAAACCAAATGCCCACTGGGCCGACCTCAAAAACCAAACGTCCTATTGGGCCGACCTCAAAAACCAAATGCCCCCATGGGCCGATCTCGAGAATTGAATGCTCATTGGGCTGATTACAGGACCAAAGCTGACATCCGCAGCTGGATGTTTTGCCTATTCCTCGACGCACCAGGACATCAGGTATGTTTTCTTTTCTTTTCTCACCGTGCTCCCAGTCACGAGACCAAACTCGATCTAGGCCTCCCAGCCGACCATGAGCTGAATTTGGTCCTGCAAGGGGCAGCCTGTGAGCACGGGTTTTCTCGACCTCTATGATGAGAGTTCCTTTGTTACCTATGGAAGAGAATTTCAAACGTCTCGAAAACCAAGCTATCCGCAATCCGAAATCCCTGAAAAGGTCTCCCGAGCTGTTTCTAGGGTTTAGGGTGTGCGTTCGATTTTCAAAATTTTGCCCCGGCTCTCGTTAAAACCACACGGCTCTAGTGGTCAAGACAAGTTGCCTTGCAAAGCAGAGCAACTTGCTTGACAGAAAAAAAAGGGTGGGGCAAATTTTCAGAAGTCAGGCGACAGATTGATTGATTGACATAAGTAGGATAGAGTGATATAAAAGAGAGGGGGATCAGCAAGAGAAGAAAAAAAAGGCTTCTTTTGGGGATGCTAAAAAAAAAAAGAAAAAAAAGATGCAGAGAGAAAAAGAGAGAAAGAGAGGACGAGACATAGGAGCAAAAGGGTGAACCAAACACAAAGAATAAGGCTTAAAATCGACCTAAAAACATTAAACAGAAGTTACTTAACCTTTGCTCATTGATTGGGGATCGTTTCAGATTCATTTTGGCTTGTTTCGAATCGTTGTGGTTTTCGGCCGGTTGAGTTCCTAGGAAGCATTCCAAGATTTCAATCCATTTTTTGATGTTCAAAGCATCAAAATAAAACCAAGGTAAACTCTAAGAGGCCTTAAACCTGTTTGCATTGTCTCTTCTGTGTGTTTTCTTCATTTTTGCAACTTTTAGAACTGGATTGCCCAAATAGAGCCGTACGACTGTGTTCTTCATGAACACAGCCGTACGACTATGTTCATGATGAACAGCAAGCCGGCTCTAGTACCCAGAGCCGCCCGGCTCTGTTCTACATGGACAGATTCCCAGTTTGTCCCGATCGACCGAAAACAGTCCGTTTTCCATTTTAAGCATTCTGTTGTGATCATTTCGGCTCGAATTTATCCATATGTTGTAATATTTTGGTTTTTGGATTTCTGTATGTACGAATATCGGGGTTTCAGTTTATTCGGGCTTTTATTTCCTGAGTTTCGGGGTTATTTTATCCAAATCGGATCTATAGTCCTGCATTAGCGGACCCCCGAATCCTACGAAATCCCTGGAAATGTTGAGAATAATCGAAACAATGTTTTCACAAATGTTTTTGGTGTGTTTATTGCTTTTGGACCCTAGATGAATGTTGAAATCCGGAAAACCCGCATGAACGGAACCCCGAGTTTCGGGATAACAGACCCGCTAAAATGTGGAAATTTGCATGAACCCGAGCCAAAAGGTTCCCAAAAATTATTTTTCGGCACAAAAAGTTACAGGGCGTTTTAAAACCGTTTTCCAGGTTTAATCGGTCCGACAGGTCGGGTCGACCCGGTTACCCCCTAAATGCATGCTCCCGATTCCTAAATTCCCAGTTCTATCCTATTTGAGTCTTACTTGTGTGTGTAATATAAACTGTGCTAACCCTTTGTTTTGCAGAGTTTATTTTCCTTTTTATTATTTTTACTTTAATTAATAGATTATTCCGTGTAAATTAGGTGGTTGTAATTTTTAGATCCTCGTGTATCCTAGGCGCTTGTAAAGTGAGGACGAGGGTTTTTACCTTTTATTCGATTGGGTTGTATAATCGGCCTCTACTGTTTTCTTGTATATTTTGGATGTATGCTTTATCTTTCTACAATTTATTTTCTGCATTTTGCTTGAGCATGAGCTAGTAAAATAAACATATTTGGGTTAGAAAAAGATAATAAATTGAATAAATATGGTAATATAATTTACAAACTAAATACAAGCTTGAGGTTAAGTAGGTAAATTGCCCGAACCCTGAATCTCTAGATTAGGTATAGTAGTCTGCGCTCGGTAGAGAGTTGTACCGGAATTTTTTGGATGAGCTGATCCGGGGTGGCGACTCTGTCACTGATCTTGAAATTTAGGTTTCGAGGTCTTTAAGTAATAAAACGAAAAAAACGTTTTTACAAAACAAATTTCCAAAATGAATGAATGATTTTCCTAACTCAAGATAAACAAAACCCGTTTTTCCAAAACATCACGACAACCCCATTTTCGAAAACCTTCCCCGGTTCCTTCTTTTTTAGGTCATTCGCTCACAACCCGAATTGGTTTTCTTTGTTTTCGTAAATCACTGTTTTGACTCATTTCAATGATTTTTAAGGACTTTGGGGAATTTGGGGGTCCGCTAAATCTGAACCAGGGATTCGATTTGTATCGAACAATCCTGAATTCTAAAAATCAAAATCAACGAAACCCAAATCTCACATCAACGTTATGGAAAATCTGAAAACAACAATTTTGAATATAACATATGTGATTTGACCAAAACAAATCATAACAGAACAATTAAAATGGGAAAATGACTGTATGCGGTTGTTTTAGGGCATTTCCGGTTTCTGCCTAGAAGAACATAGTCGTGCGGCTATAGATGTACAACTGCTGCGACTGTATTCTAAGGGATTATTGCTGCTTAGCTCTAGTTAGAGCCGCACGGCTATAATCATGCAGACAGTTTCTGGATTTTCACAAAACTCAATAAACGCATACCATAAAGCAATCAATTACGAGTTTAAGGCCACTCAGAGTTGACCTTTTTTGTGTTCCAACATATTTGATGACTGGAAGTGGATTTGGATGTTAGAATGTGCTTAGAATCCCATGAACATCCTGAAACTTCGAACACAAACCTTGAATCAATCTGAACAAACCTGAATGAATGTGACACGCCCAGAAACTCTCGTTCTTAGTGTTTTCTGAGTGTTTTCTCTCTATTTCTCTCTATTTCTTTTGTTTTTTGTAACTCTCCTTCTCTTTTTCCACTTTCTCTCTCAAAAAAATCTCTTTTTTTTTCTATCTAGGATTCTTCTTTTTCTGCTTAAAAATGATTTCTCTGTCTTCCTCTTTGTCTTTTTTATGTTTTCTGGTCTTAACCCTAGCAATCCACGCGCTAATTCCTCTAATTGAGGAGTTAAATACGTTGGTCAAAAGATAATTAGGAAATAACCTGGTTAACCTTTAGTGTCGCGTGGCTGTAATGTTAGCGCACTTTGATGTTATAGCCATATGGCTCTGTCAAGCAACTATAGCTATATGGCTCTAACCAGAGCTATCAAGGCTTTTCCTAAATCCTACACTCACATCTAAGCTTTCTAAGCACTCGGAGGACCTTTCTCGGGGTTTTGGAATGAGGACTGTTCTGTTTTTCAGATTATTTGAGAACATTTCGGGCGTCATTCCACTCATTCCCAAATTCAACTCAAGTTCGTCTGTCTAGCAGGTAACATAGGATTTTCATCATAGAGGTTGGGAAAACTCGTGCTCACAGGCTGCCCTTCGCAGGATCAAAGTTAACTCATAGTCAGGTTATTATGCCCTGTTCGAGTTTGGTCTCGTGATAGGGAGCACGGTGAGAAAAGAAAGAGGAAACATACCTGGCGGTTCTCCTTGGTACTTGTGTCACAGATGGAATTATGTTGATTTCAGGGACTTGTTTCGATGTCTATGCGAAACAGAGGTCTTTCCCAAGTTATTTGCAGGGACTTGCCTCGGTTTCTGTTTGAGGTAGTGATCTTACCCGATTTGAATTGGTTCAGGGACTTGTTTCGATGTCTGTGCAAAACAGTGGTCTTACCCAAGTTGTTTCTAGGCACTTGCCTCGGTTTCTGTGTGAGGTAGAGGTCTTGCCCAAATTGAATTCGTTTAGGGACTTGTTTCGATGTCTGTGCAAAATAGTGATCTTGCCCAAGTTGTTTCCAGGGACTTACCTCAGTTTTTATGTGAGGTAGTGGTCTTACCTGAATTGAATTGGTTTTAGGACTTGTTTCAATGTCTGTGCAAAATAGCGGTCTTGCCCGAGTTATTTCCAAGGATTTGCCTTGGTTTCTATGCAAGGTAGTGGTCTTGCCCGATTTGAATTAGTTCAAGGACTAATTTCGATGTCTGTACGAAACAGCAGTCGTGCCCAAATTGAATTGGTTCAGGGACTTGTTTCGATGTCTGTACAAAACAGCGGTCATGCCTGATTTGAATTGGTTTAGGGACTTGCCTGATTTGAATTGGTTCAGGGACGTGTTTCAATGTCTGTGTGAAACAGCAGTCTTGCTTGATTGAATTGGTTCAGGGACTTATTTCGATGTCTGTGCGAAACAGCGGTCTTGCTAGATTTGAATCTCTCGTGAGATTGGTGTCATGAAGAAAGGGAATTTTGGTAATTTGGTGTCTCGTGGTGTTTATGTAACAAAGGAAAGGGAATTTTGGTAATTTCGTTAAAGAGTGTTTTTGAAGTTGAGTGATCTTGATTCTGTTCTTCTTGAAGCCATGCTTCTGAAGTTGTGTCAGGTGTGTATTTATTTCTTAATCGATAATTTTGGAAATAAAAATTTTTGCCCCTTCAATCAAGAAGAAATACAGGCCAATTGTTTTGCCCCTGGATACCTGCAAAAAGCAAGAAGTACCCTTCTCGGGATTAGATCGACGTAAATGGAAATTCTAAAAATTGAGAAAATCTTCATACTTGTGGTTTAGAGTCGCGCGGCTCTAATTTGCACGTTATAGCCGAGGGAATGTCCCAGTGTTAGGCTATTTCCTCTGTCAGAGTGCTCATGATTCGGGACAACCCGATGATGACAGTAAGTACATGTACATGAGTTAGCATTGATGCATGTATGCATGTGTGTGTGTATGTTTCGAGTGTACGCATGTATGTGACATGATGTTTCCATCTTTGGTTTTGGTGTTCAACGTCGCGAGTCCACTTATCTGAGGTCAGAGGTGGACTAGCTACAGAGGTGGGTCATATATCTAGAGCTCATGAACCCGAATTTTCGGATGCGCATGGACCGATTGGAGGAGCAGCTTGCTCATTATGAGAACACCGCGGATAAGAACCAGGTGGATGATCAGGGTGATGGGGCACATCCCTAGATCCTTTTTTTTCTTTTTTGACAATTTAGCCCCGTATGTGGGCTCATTCTACCACTCTGCTTGTATTGCTTATGTGTGGGCCCATTTCTACACGTTTATTTTTCTTGGTACATTGGCCATGTGTGCGAGTCGTTGACCCTGAGATACATCAGGTTGTAGGGTGTTCGGATTGTCTGAACCTACTACTGTGTTACTTTTGTTTTATTTTGTGTCCTTGCTTTTGCATAGATCGCCCTTTTAGGTTTTCGGCCTATCGGATTGTCTTAATTTTTGCCTAAACTGCCCTTTTGGGGTTTTCAGCTCAATAGACTTTTGTTTGTGTCCTAACTTTTGCATAGATCGCCTTTTTAGGTTTTCAATCTATTGGATTTTTTTCCTTTTGAAGTGAGATGCATGCAAGCAAAAACTGTATATAGCCATGTATGCATAATACGAGTTCAATTCCAAGCAAACTTGGGGCATTTAAATGAACAAAGCAAAGCATTCATTCATTAATAATGTTTTAGCACAATGCACATCAAAGATGAAATAAAGCTAAGGATAGAATCAGTAATGGTATCCGTCTTGACCGAATCCACGACTGCCAGTAATCGGTCTTTGCAGATTTTCCCACTGATAATGCTCACATCACTGTCCTAACTTTTGCATGGACCGCCTTTTCGGTTTTCGATCCATCGGACTATCCTAACTTTTGCATGGACCGCCTTTCTCTGTTTTCAACCCATTGGACTTTTTTTTTACATTTAGTATCACCTGAGCTTGTCTTGATTGATGGGGTTGACAAATTTATTTCTGTCCATATCCATGATCCTCATAGTGCCCTTTGAAAGCATTTTGTTGATTACATACGGACCTTCCCAATTCGGCTTGAACTTTCCCCATATATCTGTGTTAGTCTACTTCATCTGCTTAAGTATCAAATCTCCGGCCTTGAGCGGGTGTTTTTGATGATGAACTCTGTTTTTGTAAGTCCTGGCCATTCTCTGCTGATTCATTTTTAGGTTATCTAATGCCCATAGATGCTTCTCATTGATCAATGCTAACTGTTCATATCTCGACATAACCCACTCTGATTCTGGCAACTATGTCTCCATGACAACCCTTAGCAACTTAATCCATGTTTCCACTCGGAGAACGGTTTCCATCCCGTAGACCAATGAGTACGGTGTTTCTCTAGTAGGTGTTCTGATGCTATTCATGTATCCCCACAAGGCAAATGGTAACATGTCTGCCTAATCTTTGTAGGTAACTACCATTTCTGACAGAATTCTCTTAATAGACTTATTGGCCACTTTTATCGCCCCATTGGCTTATGGGCGATATGGGGATGATCTATGATGTTCAACCCCTTTATTCTGGAACAACTGTGCTGTCACCCCTTGAAACTGTACTCCATTATTGGTCATGATATGATGCGGGATTCCATACCGCATAAATATGTTCTTTTCTATAAACTTGGCCATCTTCCTAGCTGTGATGTTTGCAAATGATTCTGCTTCTACCCATTTTGAGAAGTAGTTGACTGCTACGACTATGAATCGATGTTCATTCGACACAGGCGGCCTTATCTCTCCAATTATGTCTATTCCCTAAGCTGCAAATGGTCATGGAGTTAATGATATTTGAAGTTCTAGCGGGGGAAGATGGTTGAGATCTCGGTACACTTGACATTCATAGCACTTCTTTACTTCTTCGATACAATCAGCTTGCAAGGTGAGCCAAAAGTAGCCTTGCCTCAACACTTTCTTGGCCAGGGCTAAACCATTCATGTGCGGTCCGTAGGTTCCCGCATGGATCTGTTTCATGACCTTTTTTACCTCTTCTTTTGTTAAGCACTTCAGTAGTAGGCCATTAGCGGTTCTTTTGTAGATCTGATTTTCAAATATCCTGAATTATGCAGCTAACCTTCAAAGAGAGATCTTATCTGCTTCACTGGCATCTTCAGGGTACTGACCATTTTGAATGAATTGCAGGATGTCATGATACCACGGGCGTTCTTCCACCGCTACCACAATACTGACTGACTGATAACAAGGATTCTGTGCAGTTTCTAAGATCATGGGTTGTATCAGTTGCTTTTGGGATCCTTCCCACATCGATGAAACCATAGCTAGGGAATCAGCTATCTAATTCTTTTCCCTCAGTACGTGCCTAAATTCACACTGACCAAACACCTTCGCTTTTTCCCAGACCAACTCGAGATAAGGTCAGACTGATTCTTCTCTTATCTCCTAATCCCCAGTAATCTGTCAAATCACTAAAGCTGAGTCCCCAATAACTAACACTTCATGTGCCCCTAGTGTGATTAGGGCATCAATTCCAAAGAGGCAAGTTTCATATTCTACCCAGTTATTATTTATTGGAAATTAGAGGTGTTTAGCCAAGGGGATGATTTCTCCATCGGGGCTGCCGATGATTACTCTTAGACCTGCACCATGTTTGTTCACAGTATCGTCAAAATACATCACCCATCTGCTTGGTTTTATTTCCACCACTGCCAGCTGTTCATCTGGAAATTCCAAATTCTTGATATAATCTGATTCCAGAGGCTAATTGGCTGGGAATTTTGCTACAGCTCTTCCTTTGATCATTTTCCTGGTTACATACTCAATATCAAATTCTGACAACAAGAGTAGCCATCTTGATAGTTTTCCAGCCAATGCAGGGGTTTGGCATAAATACTTCATCGAATCAACCTTAGGCACCTCCTGGACTTTATACAATTGAAAGTCGTGCCTTAACTTCTTAGTCAACCATACTATAATAGTGCAAGTCTTTTCCTCCAGGTATATCTGGTCTAGTAATCAAGTAGCTTCTTACTCAAGTAGTAGATTCCATGTTCACGTCCGTTCTCTTGTTCTTGTACTAACATTGCCCCTACTGAAGTGTCTTCGATAGCCAAGTACAGGATCAAAGGCTTATTAGGCATCGGAGGTTTTAGAACTAGTGGATTCATCAAATAAGCCTTGATCCTGTCAAAGGCTAGTTGGCATTGATCGTTCCATTCCACTGGCTGATTCTTCTTCAAGATTTTGAAGATGGGCTTGCAAACTATTGTTAATCTCGCGATGAACTGAGTAACATACTGTAATGACCTAAAAAAATGACCTTACTTCCTTTTTTGTCTTCGATGCGGGCATATCTCTGATGGCCTTGATTTTGTTTGGATCCATTTTGATTCCTCTCTGACTTACTACATGACCGAGAAGCTTTCCTGAAGTTACCCTAAACACACACTTCTTGGGATTCAGGTGGAGGTTATACTTTTTGATCCTAGTTAGGAATTTATCCAGGATAGTGGGATCCGCTTCCTGGGTCATCAATTTAACTAGCATATCATCCACATAAACTTCGACCTCCTTATGGATCGTATCATGCTGAAGTACAATGACTGCTCACTGATAAGTTGCCCTGGCGTTCTTCAACCCAAATGGCATAACCCTATAACAATAGACTCCCCATTCCGTGATGAAGGCTGATGAAGGTTGTCTTCACTTTACCGATGATGTCCATCAGAATCTGATTATACCCTGAAAATTCATCCATGAATGAGTACATTGTTGCCCTGGCGGCATTGTCAATCAGAACATCAATATGTGGTAGTGGGAAGTCATCTTTAGGTGATGCCTTGTTCAGATCCCTATAATCCACACAAACCCTGACTCGACCGTCTTTCTTCGCAACCGGTACGATGTTGGCTAACCATTCTGGGTACTCTACTACTTCCAGGAACTTAGTTTTTATCTGTTTGGCTACCTCTTCCTTAACCTTTTCTACCCATTCTGGTCTAAGCCTTCTGAGCTTCTGTTTGACAGGTTTCATTTTTTGATCCATCGGAATTCTGTGTTTTGCAATCTCCCTGTCAACCCCAGGCATATCATCATAGGACTAGGCAAAGGCTTTCACATGCTTTTGTAGTACTTTTACAATTTCTTTTCTCTTATCAGGCGTGAGGTCTTTCGAGATGGATACCATTTTTATATCATCTTCTATCCCTATATTCATTTCATGCAATGATGTATTATGTATGCTAAAAACATTAAATGAATGTTTGTATGTATGCACAGTTCCATCCGGAAAAACATCACACGAGTAAGCGAAATCAGATTTCATTGCATTAAATGCACTATAGGCTGAATTGTTCACATCATAAATAGAAGAGACAGATACATCAAAATAATTGTCATCCTTCACATGCTGAGGGTCTTCTCCTGCTGCAGCATCATCAACCTCTTCAAACAAGTCTCCCAGATCATCCTCAAAGGCTTTTTTTTTGCCAACAGATAGCTCTTCTTCAATTGCCTTTGCTTTCCCTATCATCAGTTTGTTTAATTCTTTCATGGCTTCATTCATTAACTCACCTTGAGTCTTCTCCACAGGTGCCTTCTTTTTTCCAGAACCCATATTCTGCTTCATCAGGACAGACGGTGCCTTAGCAATGGCTTCAATAGCTACTTTGACGTGTCCCTTTTCTGGTCAGCTTTATCAAATGATTCTCTTTTATTTCCAAACTCAACCTTGACCTGGCCGACTGCACCCTTTTGATCTTTCAGAATCATCTGCCCTTAGTCTTTAGTCCTAGTATTTGCATATTCACAACAAGCTCAACTCCATATTTGTCGAAATTAATAACATTCGCAAAGATCTCAAACCCTGGGAGCTGACCTCCCTCATATACCACTGGTTCAGGGGTTCCACTATATACTTCTTCAGTTGCATGGATAAAAGTGTCAACCAGATTCATATACTTCTTACTCGGCTTGTTCCTTTCCTTATGGTAACCGAGCCCATACTGACGGTATTTGCCAGCCTCAATATTGAACTTGGGAATGCCAAGCTACCTCACTCCTAATCCTTTACTAGGTTTGAATTTCTACTTAGCAAAATACTTGTGGATCCATTCTGGGAACTTCGGCTCATTTTTGCTCTCATCTGAAATCACTGCTACCTGAAATCCGGTCATCGGCTGCTCCACAGCATTCAAAGCAACTACAACGGATGGCTCATCAGCTTCAACCGTAACAACCCTTCCTCCTATCAGAAATTTCACCTTTTAATGTAAAGTTAAGGGCACTCTTCCTAAAGCATGCAAACCAAGGCCTTCCAAGAAGCAAGGAGAAAGTCACAGGGATATCAATGACTATGAATAGCACCTTAGACTTGATCTCCCCCACACCGACTTCAGCTTCAAATGTGTCGATTATGGACCTCTTACTGTCATTGTAAGCCCTAATCATTGTACTCGACTGACAGAGTGCTTCTGTGCTAATTCCCAGGTATGGCAGAATTTTAGAAGGGTAAATGTTCAGGGCCGAGCCATCGTCGATCATCAAACAAGGCATCACTCTGTCCATGATTTCAACCTTCAGGTATAGTGCCCGATTGTGGTTCACACCTTCTAGTGGCAAATCAGAAAATGCAAAACTTATCTCTGGGGCTTGATTAACTTTCAGATCAATTCCCCTGATCATCGCACAAACTTCATTGGGAGACATTATGGGAGCAGCTTCCATCTCCATAAGCTATTTCACTACTACCTCTCGGTGCTTCTTAGACTCCATAAGGAGGTGCCAAATACTAGCTCGGGCCGGTGTTCTCTTCAACTGTTCAACCAGAACATCCTCTTCTTTATTTCTCAGGAGGGGAATAGCAGTACCCGCCCTCACGAATAGATTATT
This sequence comes from Euphorbia tirucalli, assembly GCA_039660915.1. Classification (NCBI taxonomy): domain Eukaryota; kingdom Viridiplantae; phylum Streptophyta; class Magnoliopsida; order Malpighiales; family Euphorbiaceae; genus Euphorbia; species Euphorbia tirucalli. The sequence goes on along the minus strand of CM077636.1, from coordinate 33,958,208 downwards.
TCTTTTAGGAGGTGACGCTTGGGGAACCATATTTGCGGGCTGATAAACCCTATCACTGGGGATAACGTGCATGGTAGAATCATCCTTTGCATTTACCGTTCCCCTTTTTGTCTCAATCGGGTAAACTGGCTTGGGTTTTTCCACTTCAAAGTCCTCTATGTCATCATCAAAATCAATATTGGCTAGCTCAATCAGGCCTTGCTCCTTTCTTACTATGGACGCTTGCCCTCCAGCTTACTCTACCTTTTCCTCTTCCTCTACTATGATGGTTGCATGCTCAGATTAGCCTTGATAATCTAAATGAATATAGAATTGGCTGGAATTCTAGACTGAACCATATTGACTTGGCTCCCAAAATTAGGCAAGGGGTTCATCTGAACACTTGGTTTCAAAGGTGGCTCGATAATTTTCTTATCAGCAATCAATTATCGGATAGCCCTTATTAATTGAGTGCAATCGTTTGTACGACAACCTGCTGTCACATGATAGGCATAGAAGTTATCCTTGTCTGCCTCAACCAGAGGGGAATACAGCCTTAAATTCTATAATAGTCCCCCCTTCCTACATTTGGTGAAGATATGAGCCAAAGATTCTGCCCATGGGTTGGTGATCCTCTGAGGAGGCCTCGCCTATCTACCTTGAGCTACGGTAGCCACACATGCTTCCTGCACTTGTTCAAGGGTTGCAGTTTGGGCAGTTTTCAAGCTAGACTCAGCAGATGTAGTCATAGAGCTACCAACTTTATAACCCTGTTTGTACCCCCCGACTGCCTCGATAAGTGCCCAAGCTCTGTTTATTCCTCTGATCTTCCTCTTCATACCTTTCGACACGCTTGGCATATTCAACAACATCCGTAAATGCATGGAACCTTTTCAGCTTCATTTTCTCCTTATACAAAGGCAAACTGCCACGACTAAATTCACGATGAGAGCCGTCAACTGAATTTGGAATGGTTTAGGTATCATGTGTGCTGCTCAAATTGAAACTCTACAGCAGGATTAATAGCATCTCAAATTATGATTTGTAAGGATTGCTGATCTGGCTTGGCAAATGACTCGGTGGAGGTGATGCCATTTCGCATTTATTTATCTCACAAACTCACTTTTTAAGAGAGAGTTTGATCAGAGCAAGATTCACTTTCAGGTTCCCTACAGTACTTAGATTGATGTCATGCATTTTAATATTATGTGTGTTGGACATGTCTTTTCAGATGGTCAAATGCATGAATAATGCTATGTACATGCAATCATCACATAAGTAAGAAGATAACAAACTGCATTACATTCAAAATAAGTTCAGTATACCTTACAAACAAAATGAGTTCCCTATAGAATCTGATTATTTTCTGACTAGTCACCATTTCGGCTTCAGTGCCATTGTCCCACTCTTATCAGATAAGACCTTATAGTTCTTCATTGTATTCCTTTCCTTGAGAAGTTTGAGGAGTTTCCTTAGTAGTTTCTTTGATTGCCCCAGGTCATCTATCAAAGCCAGATGAGATCTTCCATTTTTCGTTATCGATTAGCTTCTGAATCTTATCCCTTAAAGCTAAACATTCTTTGGTCCGATGGCCTCTCATCATATGATATCTATAGAAATTACTCTTATGTGCTTCTTTTGGTTCCACATATGGCCTGACACTTTACAGCAGACCCTTCTTTCTACACTCGGAAAAGAGTTTGTTTAAAGAGTAGGGCCATGGGGAGATGCCTTTTCTGTTACCCTTGGTAGGTGGGTTTCAGGAGTGTCTCGGAATGGAGTCGATGTCAACATTGATTTTGAAGGGCCCCTTTAGTCCTACTTCATTGGTCAACCCTTGAACACCCTCTTGAGAGATCTGATCCAGAAAAGCCGTCTCAGGGAGTGTTATATGATTCTTTTGGCTTTCCATCCGAGTAGGGTGGCCCTGAGAGGCTACTACAACATCTTCTTTTGGATAGCCTATGAATTCCTTTGATTCAAGAAGGTGTGGCAGCCATGCTACACAGTGATTGGAGGTGACTCCGCATCCATGTTCAGCCTTGGTAGACCCAAGTCTCAATAAGAGGACCTTTCAAGGTGTCGGGAATGAGCATTAGTAATCTGGGCATTCTGCTTCCTGCTAGCATTGACATTGGAATTTGGTGCATACCACATCTCTTATTTCTCCTTTGAGCTCCATAACTTTTGCTTCCAATTCGGTGCACTTTGTCGTCAGCCTCTCTACTTTACCAAAGTTATCCCCTAGCATTTCTCTTAGCATTGCTGTCGCCTCTTCCCTGACTGCCTTTCAAAATCATGATGAAGCGACATAGTCCTCCATAACGTCAGTCATGCTATTAAAGTTTATTGAATTGGTCATCCCCTTCTTATGGACTTTTGCTGAAACATTGACTCCTTCTGCTTGGGCTCTGATCCCGACACTACTTATGAACCTGACCTCATCATTTTCTGATTCTAACTTTGGTGATTGAACTTGATTGATTGGACTCTGGTTCGACATGCACTAACCATATCAAAGTTTGACTCCAAACTACATATTCAACATAGGGTTAGAACGGTGGATGGATGTCATGACTCTAGACATGACATACTAAGTGACGTGTATGGTATGATCATGAGATGACCATGGTTGGATGATGTCTCATGGATGAGAATGATAACGAGGATGACCTTTATGTTTTCATTCTTTTCACTTTGGATGTTCTAAGAATACCCAATGCCATGCAAAAGACAATGCAAGAAGGTCGCGTGTGAGCCATCACACTGACAGAGTTTCGGTGCTTTTAGGGCACCTAGTGAATGTCATGAAATGGTCACATGCGTACCGACACACTGACAGAGTTTTGACCCTTTGTAGGTTAATGAGGCGATATAAAATGGTCACATGGGGGCTACCCCATGGACAGAGTTTCGACGCTTTTAGGGCATCCAACATGAAATAATGTTACAAACAAGTCACGTGTGAATAGAGACACGAACAGAGGTTCCACATTCGTGGAAAACCTTGTATGATTTAGTAATGTCATGAAATGACCCTATACATGTAGTAATCCGGCACTTATGGAGTACCTCAAATGATTCAACAACATCATGGAACAATCTGATGTGGATCGTGACACATAAGCAAGAATCCGGAATCACCGTGACACTAATGATGAATAGGCTTGATGTCATGTAATGTTGTCATGTGACCGGCCACATGAATATAGACCTAAGACTGTTGTGGTCCTTTAGTGAATGAAATGGTCTAGTGAGATGGCCAAGTGCAATCCGATGCATAGGCAGTTAACGGGTAGTTTTGGGACACCCGATATGATATGAAATGAAATGACCATGATGGACATTCTCAGAATGTCTTACATTAAATGGAATGAGATGATATGAATGTTCATGTCACACGAAATGAAAGTGGCTGCACGAAGACATGGTTAGGATGCATGACATATGGGATGATCTCGTGTATGCTTCATGGAAATGTCAACACATGAGATGTAAATGTGTATGGCATACAAATAAAATGTCATGGCTGCATGAAAATATGGTTAGCATCAATGTCACACATATGTTCATGTCTTGAAAATGCCTGCACGAAGATGTGGTTAGAATGGCACATGAATGATTATGCGTGCTTGATGTTTCGTGAAAAGGTCAAACAAAACCACCACAGAACAAATGTTAGCACAAGCAATAATATGTTCACCCTTCCAACCTTGTTCCTCCTTTCGATTGGCACACATTCTTCCTAGGTGTTGGGTCTCTTTGGTACCAACCGGGGATACCAAAGGCATACCCTCAATTTCCAATTTCATATTTATGTTTTGGTAACCCTAAGGGGAATTTACTAGGTCATTACATGTGGGCCAAAGTCAAACCAAGGGTCGTATAGGTCCCCATAGCAAATATACACTCCTCAACATAGAACATAATAGGTTTATGTGGTTCTATGAGTGGTTTAGCCCTTCGGGTGCCTCCAATCCTAGCGGAAGAGATAGGTCACCTTTGTTGGATATACCCTAGTCTCGAGGCATTGGACCTTGTATTTGTATTGTACATTTATTGGATTCATGTATTATACATATTTTGTGTCATTAATAAAGGCATTAATTCATTTATTATATATATCTTGTGTAGTATTTTAAATGAAGTATCCAATGGACATGTCCATATCCATGTTGACAAGTGTCATGCACTTCGCAGTAAAACCATGGATAGGGAAAACGATATAACCATAAAGAGATCGTAGTCTGTTCCAGTCATGGGAATGAATGGAACTAGAGACTATCATTAACCTAGTTGTATGGCGATGTCTTACTGGTCATTGGACATGGGATGTCAACCAAGTTAATGGGAACATGCAAAAGGGCATGGTACCGGATAGATCCACTAAACGAGAAATCCACATGGTAAAGTATCATAAGTGATTCTCATGTAGTACTTGTATGGATCCTTTAACCTGACCATATGATGGTGCTGCATGCGAAGTCGCATACTTAGAGGTACACCTAAAGGGCCTGTAATAGGGTGCCAAGTATGGGTGCTTTTGGGTATGTCACTAAGCATAGCAGTGCTATGGATATGCAGAAGGGATATGTCATTCAGTAGTCCACTGAAAAGATATCACCGGCCTCTTGATGAATGTGACTGATAAGAGTGTGGCCACACCCAAACAAGTTGGAACTTGTTTATGAGCATCAGTACATTCGGGATCAAGTAAATGTCCAGACACAAAAGAGGGTGATCAATCCATGCCTCTGTGTTGGACACCGATATCAATGACATGGGATATACAAGTTCATACTATAGGGTTATGATTTCAGTTGGACTACCATCTCCATTTTAATTAGGGGCTGCAGTGGCTTATTAGAGCCCACCTGCAGTTTGTGGGCTATAGGTCCACTGCCAACATAAAGATGGGCCCACGGGATCGTACACATTGAACGTCTGAACACGGACTTAAGGAATCACCTGTATACTTGGAGTATACACACCGGAGAGAGAGGATTATATTAATTATATCATAAAGATCAATTGGATTGATCACAATAATAAAATTAATATTTGCATTGGCCTTCTCATAATTAATTAAATTAATTATGAGATTATTTCTTAGGTGGAAATATTTCACATGTATAGGTTTACATGTATCTATATTTTATGGATGTCAAAATTAATTCCATGGTATAATTAATTGATCAAATTAATTCTAATTTAATTGTATCAAATATATTATTTAGAATAATATTATGGATGCAAGTTAAATAGAATTGGGTTTGATAATTAATTGGACCTAAGGAATTAATATTGACTTGGGTTTTAATGGAGAAAAGCCCACATAAAATAAAAGATGGAATTGGGCTAAAATTACAAGGAGAATTTCAGCCCACCCTAGGTAAAATACCTAGGGTAGAATTCGGCCAAGGCATGCATGTGTGGGTGCCGAAAATTGCAGCCTCTTTCTTTCCAAAAAAAATTCTTCGATTCCAATGCTAGCACGGGTCGTGTTCCACAGCCGTTCGTGTACGTGAAAGCGGAGGGAATCTGCTTTGATTTATGCAGCCATCTCTTGAAGAGATACGCATGGTAAGAGTTGAATCTCTTCTTGTTAAATTTTTGATTTTACAATTTTCATCTCAATTGCTCCTGGGCATGGATTTGAGGAAATTGTCGCGATCTTCCGCATTTATTATGATGTTTTCGGTGAAAATCCCAATAACCTTCTGGAATAAACCGAGCTAATTAGTGAGTTCGAGGGGTTGAGAAGAAGAAAATGTCATGCTATGCAGTTATGAGTAAAATATGGTACTATGAACTAGTGAATGACTGCAAACGAGGTTATATTTCAGTAGTTGCCTAAGTTTCTTAAGTTTTTATAAAAACTCTTTAAGAAACATTTCATCCTTAGCAGAGTCGCCACTGTGAGCGGATGACCTTTTTTGGTAAGCAGAACGTGGCGAAGTGAATTGGGGAAAAAGAACTTGGATGTTTGTTGTTTTGAATTGAAAACGGGTTTGTATCTTGCTTAGGAAAACCATTGATTTGTTTGGAAATCCTTTTGTAGAAAACCTTTTCTTCGAATGTGAGTTTTAGGAAAATTGGTTTTGCCATTTAAGAAAAATCTTATTTTACTACTTAAAGATCTCGAAACCTAAATTTCGGGATTAGTGACAGAGTCACCACATGGATCAGCTCATCCGGGAAATTTTGGTACAGCTCCCTACCGAGCATAGACTGTCGTACCTAATCCAGAGATTTAGGGTTTGGGCAACTTACCTATTCAACCTTAAGCTAGCTTTCATTTATAAGTTCATATGAAAATATTATACTCACTTGTTCACTGCCCATTTTTATCTTTTATTGTTAGCCCGTGTTCATTCAACACGCACTAACCATTTCAAAATTTGACTCCAAACTGCACATTCAACATAGAGTTAGTATCATGGATGAATGTCATGATTCTAGGCACGACGCACTAAGTGACGTGTATGGTATGGTCATGAAATGATATCATGGTTGAATGATGTCAGGCGGGTGAAAGTGACAACAAGGATGATCTTCTCTTATATTTTCATTTCTTTTATTTCTGATGTCCTAAGAATACCCAATGTTGTGTAAAAGACAATGCAAGATGGTCGTGTGTGAGCCTCACACAGATAGAGTTTCGGCGCTTTTGGGGCACCTAGTGAATGTCATGAATTGGTCACGTGCGTACCAACACAAGAATAGAGTTTCGATGCTTTTTAGGTTAATGAAGTGATATGAAATGGTCACATGGCGGCCGTCCCACAGACAAAGTTTCGATGCCTTAAGGGTATCCAACATAAAATGGTGTTGCAAATAAGTCACGTGTGAATCGAGACACGCACAGAGGTTCGACGTTCGTAGAACACCTCATATGATTTAGTAATGTCATGAAAACCCTACACATGTAGTAATCCCGTACTCGTGGAGTACCTCAAATGATTTAATAATGTCATGGATCAATCCGATGTGGATTGCGACACATAAACAAGACTCTGGCATCACCGTGACACCAATGGTGAATAGGCACGATGTTATGTAACGTTATTATGTGACCCACCACATGAATATGGACCTAAGACCACCCTAGTCCTCTAGTGAATGAAATGGCCAAGTGCAATCCAATGCTCGGACAGAATATGGGTAGTTTTGGGACACCCTATATGGAATGAGATGATCGTGATAGGCATTCCCAGAACGTCTTACATTAGATGGAATGAGATGATATGAATTTTCATGTCACACGAAATGCAAATGGCTACATGAAGATGTGGTTAGTATGCATGTCACACGAAATGATGTCACGTATGTTTCATGGAAATGTCAACACACAAGATTTAAATGTATATGGCACACAAATAAAATGTCATGGCTGTATGAAGATGTGGTTAGCATCAATGTCATACATATGCTTATGTCTTGAAAATGGTTGCACAAAAACATGGTTAGAATGGCACACGAATGATTATGCATGCTTGATTTTTGTGAAAAGGTCAAATAAAACCATCATAGAACAAAGGTTAGCACATGCAACAATATGCTCACCCTTCCAACCTTATTCCTCCTTTCGATTGGCATGCATTCTTCCTAGGTGTTGGGACTCTTTAGTACCAACCGGGGATACCAAAGGCGTACTTTTAATGTCCAATTTCATATTTATGTTTAATCCGAAGGGGAAATTACCAGGTCATTACATGTGGGCCAAAGTCATACCAAGGGTCGTACAGGTTCCCATAACAAATATATACTCCTTAACATAGAACATGTGAGGTTCATGCGGTGCTATAAGTGGTTTACCCCTTTGGGTGCCTCCAATCCCGGCGAAAGAGGTAGGTCACCTTCTAAAGTAAACTGGGCTGATCAGTGAGTTTGAGGGGTTGAGAAGAAGAAAATGTCATGCTATATGGTTGTGAGTAAAATATGGTTCTATGAACTAATGAATAACTGCAAGCAAGGTTATATTTTAGTAATGCCTAAGTTCCTTAAGTTTAAAAAAAAAACATTTTAAGAAACATTTCATCCCCAGCGGAGTTGCCACTGTGAGCGGATGACCTTAAAGTTGGAACGCAGCGAAGCGGACTGGGGAGGTTTTGATATAAGTGTTGAGTTTGTTTTGATGAAAAACAGGTTTAATGGTTTTGCTTAAGAAAACCAATTGGTATGATTGAAAATCCCTTTTGTAGGAAACATCGTTTAGAATGTGAATTTTGGAAAAACTGGTTTTACTCTTTTGTAAAATCCCGTTTTATTAGCTTACATGTTGGGATTTTTCACCGGAAATCACCCGATAAATGCGGAAGAGCGCGATGATTTCCTCAAATCCATGCCCAGGAGCATTTGAAATGGAAATTGTAAAACAAAAAAAATATAATGAAAAGAGATAATTCTATTAACTGGAATATCTCTTTTAGAGATGGATGAAGACTGCAGGAATCAACGCAGAGTCCCTCCTCGTTCTCGTACACGAACGCCTAACGAACACGACCCGTGCTAGCATTGGATAACACGAACAATGGAGAGGAGGCAAGGTTGAAATTTCAGCTATGTGTCTTGTGTCATCCTTAGCCGAAATTTTCCTAGGTTAAAAACCTAGGTTGGCCGAATTCCCCTAGGGGAATTGAGGCCCAGCTTGGCTCCTTCATTTTTTGTGGGCTTCCTTCTTTTAATTCAGGCCCAATCTTATTTTAATTATTTTAGTTTAAATTAATTTCAAGCCCAACTTTAATATACCAATGTATTTAATATATTACACCAAGTAATATATTATTTACATTTAAATTAAAATTAGTTTGACCAATTAATTTAATCCATCAAATTAAAATTAGATCTTCACAAAATAAAATCATACGTAAACCTATACATATGAATATTTCCACCTAGGAAATAATCTCATAATTAATCCAATTAATTATGAAGAGCCAATTGAATATATTAATTTTATTATTAGGATCAATCCAATTGATCTTTATAATATGATTAATATATATATACCTCTCTCTCCAGAGTGTATACTCCAAGCATACATGTGATTCCTTAAGTCGGTGTTCAGTCGCTCAATGTGTACGATCCCGTGGGCCCATCTTTATGTTGGCAGCAGGCCTTTGGCCCACAGACTGCAGTTGGGCTCTAGCAAGCCACTGCAGCCCCCAATTAAGATGGAGATGGTAGTCTAACTGTTATCATGTTGGAGATTGTGCCCTAAGGCCAATATTGGATTATGTAATTTGACTTCTAAGATTAATCTAATGTAGATTAATATTGTCATTTATGTTTGTATGTTAGCATTTATGATAAGTGTCCATGAATAAATCGTGTTATTCTAAATATCCCTAGTCGATTGTTATTATGGGAATAATAACAAACTAAGACTAGTGTGAGTGATAATGGATATTCATAAGATGAATATAGTGTATACAGATACAGATTATACTCACGGGTAATATGTTAGAGAACATGTTACTGGAGACCCACTATGAGATCAAGTTCATGGTCATGTGTCACAACTGATCTTGATTATAGTAGTGTCATTAGCTGATTCCTTTGACCTGAGGTCACCATTGATTCCAGGATGAACTCATGTTGTGCTTTGACGCAGTCAAACGCTGCTCGTAACAGAATAGTTATAAAGGCTGTGATTGGGTACAATACGACTCATGCCTTGGGATGTGAGTGACAGATATGGGATTTTGTCCCTCTCTAATAAGAGAGCGATATCACTGGGCCCCTCGATAAGTAAGACTGTTAAATGCATGGCCATGCTCAAATAATTGATAGAGTATCAATTGATTTGTCTGAACAGTTTACTTTGAGATCGAGAAAGCATATGATTAATTATATAAGATTGACAAGTGTACCATGTCTTATGATTAATCATGATATCAAAGAGACAAAAGGGAATATGACATTCTATAAATAGGTATTGGATCATTCCAATCATGTTAATTGGGTAGTCATAATGGCTTGCTAGAGTCCGCTTGTGATCTATAAGGACATTATGGTAATTTCCTTATTGCCAATTAATATGAACCTATGGGGTCACACACAAAGAGCAAAATGAAGTTCATCTTATCGGGTATAAATTATTATTGGATAATAATTTATGAATGAGAAAGAGAATATATATATAGTGATATATATTTACATATATATGTATATGTGAATATTAATATGGTTAATATTGCATAAGGTATGCCACATATTATAATTAAATTATATAGAGATATAATTAATTATAATATTGTATATACATATGTGTATTATGGAGAATTGATTTGACTTAATATTAATTGAGAATTAATATTAAGTTGTGTGGGTTAATTTATAATTATAACTAATAAGTGTATTAGGGTATAATTATAATTAACTTATTAGGTTATATATATAAGGAAATATATAACCTAATTAATATACAACAAAACACTGATTTTCGGCAGCCACAATAAGGTGAATAGTGGCAGCCGAAATTCTCAACAAAACTCCAAGGAAAAATCTGATTTTTCGCTTTCTCTGTCTCGTTCGAAGAATCGTTCTTCAATCCCGGCGCTAGCACGCGGTGAATGAATTGCTCCGTGTGGATCAACCGTAGAGGGAAGCTATCTTGGTTCCTTTGATCCAATCCTATAAGAATTAAGAGGTAATTTTTAACCCTTCCTTCCAATTCAATGCAATATACATGGATCCTTGGCAGGGATTAATCCGTTTTTCTTTCCGCTGCGTATTTATTTTGGCGATTAATTCCCTACAGTGGTATCAGAGCCACTTGTGCATTGGTTGAATTGGATTTGTTATTTTGATTAGATCAAAATGCATGTTAGGGTTTGTGTGTTTTGATTTAGGGTTCTTTTGTTATTGTGAATAACAAATTGAAATTTGATTTCAATGTTGATCATTATGAATGATTTGTTCTGTTATTGTGAATAACTATTTTGAATTGATTTGGAATTGATCATTGTGAATGATGTGTTTCTTCAATTGTTTTGCTCATTCGTGCACTGGAAATCGTTTCCAGATATGAGTTCAGTTCCGAACTCGTCGGCGTGCAGGTGCTGCACGCCGTGTTAACATGCTGTGCACGCCGTGTGCTGTCTTTGCACGGCGTGCAACTGGAAATTGTTTCCAGTTTTGGCTTTCAGTTCGGAACACGACGGCGTGCAGGCTCTGCACGCCGTGCAAACATGAAGTGCACGCCGTGTGATGGTTTGGCACGGCGTGCAACCGGAAATTGTTTCCGTGTGTGCTGAGACACAGCGAGGAACACGGCGGCGTGCAGGTGCTGCACGCCGTGCAAACCGGTTTTGCACGCCGTGTTCCCTTGGTGCTGCCGTGTAGAAATTGTTTCTACACATTTAGCCTTTTCAAATCAATTCCTCAATGCAATAAGATTGTATTTTGCCTTTGAACCCTAAATCTTGTAGATGTAAAATTATTGTGATAATTTTATGCATGGTGTTGTGGTATGGTTTTGCACCCCGTGGATGTTTTTTTTTTTTTTTTTTGTTTTCTTTTGGTTTTGGTGGATGTAAGGTTTTATAAATACGGCCTGCGAGTCGTTTGTATTTATGTAACCTTATTTTTCTAGATAAATTGTATAGGATGCAATTTATTGTTTGTAAATTTTATTTTGCTAGAAAATTGTATAGGATGCAATTTTGTGTAATATGTAAATCCATGAGATGGTGCCAAAGAACAAAGACGTGAAGACGGATCCAAGGGGTGCGGCTGTGCTGTGACCATACGATGGTTACAACCACCTAGGATATGACTTGTTGATTTTCATATTGGCCTATGAAAATCAATGTAGATAAAACCATACCATAACACGGTTTTGAGTCTTATGCATGTTATATTTATTTTATGCCATAAGATGCCATGTTAATAAATATTGCTGCATGTTAGAAATTATTTTGCATGTGATGCAAATGTTAATATATATGTATGTAAATGCATGTTTTGATACATTTAAATGCCATGTGATGCCATGCTAAATATTCAATATGCATGCTAGACATATGGATGACATAAGATGCCATGCTTAGTTAATATTAACAAACGTTGATTAATATTAATGCCATGAATTGTATGAGATACAATTTAATCACAGGATTTTATAAACCCTAAATAAACTTAAGAAGTTTATATTTGCCACCCAATTACGTATAACACTAGTCAAGTACTATGTTCGCATCATGGTATACCGCCAGGGCGGGTACGCATGTTGTGACCTTAGCGAAGCGATAATATGAGAAATGGTGATTCTCATTGTGTTGTAATTGGTTTAACAAAGGGTTAATCAAAAAGGTGTTTGAGCCCGAGGCAAAGATGAGATGAGTAACATACAATTAAATATGATATATGATATCAAGCATCTCATAAATTAGAAGAGTTGCATAATGATGCAATTGGCAAAGAAGTGCACATCCAAAATATGTTTAAATGGTTTAAAGCATGATTTTGAGTCTTTGCCTACCGAAATTATATTTAATCATAGGGACATGCCAAAGCAGTGCTATGGTTAAGCATGGATTTTGGATTTTCACCCACTTGAATATTTTAAAGGGTTTTATAATTTAAGTGGGAGCATTTAAATAAAATCTTTACACGCTTTATTATAGTTATAATTGCTATTACCTTGATCTCGATTGTTATTGAACATTGAGAATTGTTCTCAACCAAAAGGAATCATATGTTCTTAATAATCCTTTTGCCCCATGAACCACTAGCAATTGTAACACGAGTATAAAAGATGCTTATTTGAAGCATCAAAGGGACTCTGTTTAAAATTTATTATCTTACACTTGCCACCAATTCTTCCGCACGTGGAAGTTTTACTTGAGGTACATGATACATCACAAATGGAAATGTTCCATCAGTTAGTGAGCAAGAAAAGATAAGTGTTTGAGGCAACATTTTCTCATTGGCCTCCAAAAGGTATTAAGATGTGATCTTGAATTCATTATTTGATAGTCATTGATGATGAACTATCATTTGAATGACATGGAGAAAATTGTGAATTAGTTGCATAGGATGCAAAAGAATGTTAAGTTATCCATAAAGGATAATTCCGCCTCAAATTGTGTGCTTATGGTTCAAAAGGAAAAGGATACAAGGAAGGTCGAAAAGCATAAAGACCAAAAGGGTTTGGGTAAACATGTTTTAAAGACCAAAGCTGTTGGCATAGAGAGATCTCCAAAAGAAGGGTGTTGCCAGTTCTAGAATGAATCGTTCATTAGAATAGAAATAGCAAACTCTGTTTGGAGAACTATAAGAAGATGAAAGGCAGTAAGACCGCTACCTTAAGTATTTATTAACTATTCTACTTTTGTTTCTATATCAAAAGGTATTAGATACCTGTTGTGGATCTCATATTAGTAGAATATGTAGAATCACAAATTGAGTAGAAACCTTATGAAGGTGAAAGGTAGAATGCGAATAGGCAAGAGAAGCAAAGGTTGTTACTCGAAGGTTTTGAACTTTTACATGAAAGTTGTGAACTTCAAGTTAAAAGCTATGAACCTTTTACATAACAGTTATGAACTTTTATATGAAAGTTATGAACTTCTACGTAAAGGTTGTGAATCGTTTACATAAAAGTTATGAACTTTGGTTAAAAGGTTATGAACTTTTACATGTGAGTTACGAACTCTTGTTGCCTATTGAGCTTGTTGGCTTGTGTAAACAAATGTTGTTTATTTTATAATTGTGAATTATAAACTTTATAAAGACATGATTATGAAATATAGATTTACATAATTGTCTTTATATGTGGAGCCCATCTGTAACATAAATACTGTAAGGATCAAATCAAATAGTTTGATTCAACCTATTTTGGCAGTGTCGTCTTGGAGACATAAGCAAAATCGCATTACGAAACTCCATGAGAATGGACTTTTGGATTCATGAGATTATGAATCATCTTGAATCATGCGAATGTTGTTTATTGTAAAAAATGATAAAGTGGTTCTTTGCTAAAGGTAGTTAAAGAATAATCGATTTATTAAGCATTATACATGTGGATGTATATGAATTATAAATCAACTGCTAAAGGAGGTTTTAATACTTCATTACCTTTATGGAACTTTTCACTAGATAAGAGTATCTAATGAAACACGAGTTTGGAACTTTTGAAATGTTCAAAAGCTTGTAAAAGGAGTATGAAGTATCTTGACAAGATAGTAAAGTCACTTAGATATGATCCAAGTGGTGAACATTTGAGTCAAGATTTTGACAATCATCTTAGAGATTGTGGGACTGTCTCACAATTGACTCCTCCAAGTACGCCACAAAGTATGTTGTGTCGAAAAGGGAGTAGTCGAACTCTATACAGATATAGTTCAATCTATGATGAAGTCAAGTTGATTATCGTTTTCTCGAGAATATGCCATTAAAGCAGCTGTGTATATTGCTCCGTCTAAAACGATTCATGAATCAACATATGAGATATGGTTGGGTAAGAGACCCAAATTGTTTCATTGAATAAGTTTAGGGCTGTAGAGCTTATTTCGAATAAGTTGGCACCTAAATTTTAAATGTCGTGTTGTGGATTACTCAAAAGGAAAGTAGGAGTTGTTACTCCTGTGTTTCTTTTGGATACAAAGTGTTGTAGCTAGAAATGTTTTCTCCTTGAAGAGGGAGTTAATTTCTAGAAGAGTTAGTGGGAGTAAGGTACACCTACAAAACTCGTAATTCACAAAGTGACATTTAACGTTGAAGAGGAATATGGAAATGATTTCATGATCATTGTTGAAATTACACAAGTCCAATGAAAGTCTAGTAGAATACGACATGAATAGGAGAGATATGGATTTCTCAAAGTCATGATGTAATTTTACTAGATTGAAGTAAGTCTTCTTTTATGAAGAAGCAATGTTAGATTTTGAATCTAATAAGTGACTTGATGCTACAAAGGTTGAAGATAAGTCCATGTCTGACAATCAAAGTATAGACTTTGATAAATCTTTTAGAAGATGTATATGCAATGGTTGCAAATGAGTTTTCAAATTGAAAACCGACATGGATGGTGATCTTCAAACTTATAAAGCACGACTAGTGACAAAAGGGGTTATAAACAAATTCATAGTAGTGACTATGAGGATACGAACAAATTCATAGTAGGACTATGATGAAATCCTCCTTCATCATTAATCATGATCAAGTCATATTGAGTTCTTGTTGCCATATCCGCATAATATGATTATAAAATATGGCAAATGGATATCAAAATCTGTTTTCTACGTGAAAACATGATTGAGGATGTGTACGTGACACAACCCAAAGTTTTGAGCATTCAAAGAATTTAAGTAGCGTATGCAAGTTTCAAAGATTCTTATAAGAATCAAAACATGCATCAAATAGTTGGTGTCATAGTTTTGATAAAGAAATCAAATGGTTTGATTTTATCAAAAGGATGATGAATCTTGTGTTTCAAAAGGATCAGTGGGAGCATATCGGTATTCCTAATGCTATATGTGGATGACATATTGCTTGTTTGAAATAACATTCTTACCATGCAAGAAGTAAAATCTTGGCTAAGAAAGTAATTTCAATTAATGTTTAAGCAAGGCTGCCTATATTCTTGAAATTAGAATCTATAGAGATAGATCTAAAAGAATGTTTAGGTTTAAGTCAAAGCATTGAAAGCGTTCAATGAGAAAGACTTAAAAGAAGCTTGCTTATGTTAACTGTGTAAATAGTTGCACATATACAACTGATTGCAATTAGTTGCAATATATCAATCGAGATATCGTATTCTCTTAAAAGAGATGTTATGATTTTGAAAGGTTCAAAATAAAACGTTATAGCTAAATATCTATAATAATAGTCAAAGTATATAGCTACATATGATGTAAATTTTGGATGAAGAAGTTCATCAAAATTTTGTGTTTTGTTCTAAGCATTGCTTATCCTGTGAGACTATTGTAGGGACAATAGTTCAATGCGTAAGAACCTTGTATGACACAAGCATATACTTAGGCGTCTTTCACTAATTTAGAGAGGCTGTCTCTAAAGAAAGAGTGAAAATGTGTAAAGTAGCAACGGAAGCGAAAATTAATAATTCACTGACAAAGACTCCTGCACGAGTGAATACATGAAGGTCATGTAGGTCAATGGGTATAAGATACTTATATGATTGGCCATAGTGCAAGTGGGAGGTTGTTGGAGATTGTGCCCTAAGGCCAATATTGGATTATGTAATTTGACTTCTAAGATTAATCTAATGTAGATTAATATTGTCATTTATGTTTGTATGTTAGCATTTATGATAAGTGTCCATGAATAAATCGTGTTATTCTAAATATCCCTAGTCGATTGTTATTATGGGAATAATAACAAACTAAGACTAGTGTGAGTGATAATGGATATTCATAAGATGAATATAGTGTATACAGATACAGATTATACTCACGGGTAATATGTTAGAGAACATGTTACTGGAGACCCACTATGAGATCAAGTTCATGGTCATGTGTCACAACTGATCTTGATTATAGTAGTGTCATTAGCTGATTCCTTTGACCTGAGGTCACCATTGATTCCAGGATGAACTCATGTTGTGCTTTGACGCAGTCAAACGCTGCTCGTAACAGAGTAGTTATAAAGGCTGTGATTGGGTACAATACGACTCATGCCTTGGGATGTGAGTGACAGATATGGGATTTTGTCCCTCTCTAACAAGAGAGCGATATCACTGGGCCCCTCGATAAGTAAGACTGTTAAATGCATGGCCATGCTCAAATAATTGATAGAGTATCAATTGATTTGTCTGAACAGTTTACTTTGAGATCGAGAAAGCATATGATTAATTATATAAGATTGACAAGTGTACCATGTCTTATGATTAATCATGATATCAAAGAGACAAAAGGGAATATGACATTCTATAAATAGGTATTGGATCATTCCAATCATGTTAATTGGGTAGTCATAATGGCTTGCTAGAGTCCGCTTGTGATCTATAAGGACATTATGGTAATTTCCTTATTGCCAATTAATATGAACCTATGGGGTCACACACAAAGAGCAAAATGAAGTTCATCTTATCGGGTATAAATTATTATTGGATAATAATTTATGAATGAGAAAGAGAATATATATATAGTGATATATATTTACATATATATGTATATGTGAATATTAATATGGTTAATATTGCATAAGGTATGCCACATATTATAATTAAATTATATAGAGATATAATTAATTATAATATTGTATATACATATGTGTATTATGGAGAATTGATTTGACTTAATATTAATTGAGAATTAATATTAAGTTGTGTGGGTTAATTTATAATTATAACTAATAAGTGTATTAGGGTATAATTATAATTAACTTATTAGGTTATATATATAAGGAAATATATAACCTAATTAATATACAACAAAACACTGATTTTCGGCAGCCACAATAAGGTGAATAGTGGCAGCCGAAATTCTCAACAAAACTCCAAGGAAAAATATGATTTTTCGCTTTCTCTGTCTCGTTCGAAGAATCGTTCTTCAATCCCGGCGCTAGCACGCGGTGAATGAATTGCTCCGTGTGGATCAACCGTAGAGGGAAGCTATCTTGGTTCCTTTGATCCAATCCTATAAGAATTAAGAGGTAATTTTTAACCCTTCCTTCCAATTCAATGCAATATACATGGATCCTTGGCGGGGATTAATCCGTTTTTCTTTCCGCTGCGTATTTATTTTGGCGATTAATTCCCTACATATCATAACCCTGTAGTTTAAACTTGTACATCCCATGTCATTAATATCGGTGTCCAACACAGAGGCATGGATTGATCACCCTCTTTTGTGTCGGACATTAACTTGATCCCGAATGCATTGAAGCTCACAAACAAGTTCCCACTTGTTTAGGTGTGGCCACATTCTTATCAGTCACATTCATCAAGAGGTCGGTGATATCTTCCCAGTGGACTACTGGGTGTCAAATTCCTTTTGCATATCCATAGAATTACCATGCTAAGTGACATACCCGAAAGTACCTATAATTGGCACCCTATTACAGGCCCTTTAGGCGTACCCCTAAGCATGTGACCTCACATGTAACACCATCATATGGTCAGGTCAAAGGATCCATACAAGTACTACACGAGAATCACTTGTGATACTATACCATGTGGATTTCTCGTTTAATGGATCTATCTAGTACCATGCCCTTTATGCATGTACCAATTAACTTGGTTGACATTCCATGTCTAATGACCGGTAAGACACCGCCATACAACCAGGTTAATGATAGTCTCTTGTTCCATTCATTCCCATGACTGGAACAGACTGCTGATCAATTTATGGTCATATCGTTTACCCTATCCATGGTCTTACTGCCAAGTGCATGACACTGGTCATCATGGATATGGATATGTCCATTGGATACTTCATTTAATATATTGCACAAGATAAATATAATAAATGAATTAATGCCTTTATTAATAACACAAATAAGTATAATACATGAATCCAGTTATTGTATGATACAAATACAAGAACCAATGCCTCGGAACTAGGGCATAGCCAACATTACAGACCTCGAAACCCAAATTTCGAGATCAGTGATGGAGTTGCCACCCGGATCAGTTCATCTGGGAAATTCCACTATAGCTCCCTACTAAGTGTAGACTGCCATACATGATCCAGAGATTTAAGGTTCGGGCAACTTACCTATTCAACCTCAAGCTTGCTTTCATTTAATAGTTCATATCACCATATTATACTCACTTATTCTCTACCCATTTTATCTTTTCATATTAGCCGATGCTCATTCAAATGACATAAACAAATAGCATAAAATTAGAGTGCAGAAAAGTAAACTAGGGGTGAGCATGGACCGGTTCGGTTCAAAACCAAAGCAAACAAAAAAAAACTGAACCGAAAAACACTATATTTTATAAAGCAATCGGATCCAAACTAAATTTTGGTTTGGTTCTATCGAACCCGAACCAGTTTGGTTCGGTTCGGTTTGGACTAGGTCGAACCAAAAACATCAATTTCTTAAAAAAAATCAAAATAAAAATTTTATATAAGTAGTTTTTTTTTTTAAAAAAAGAAATACAAAAAAATTAACTTAAAAAATCAGTAATACTATAATAATATTATTACATCACAATAAAATACTAAAATTCTCTACTTTTTTTTTTTCAACTCTCAAGTTTTAACAACTATAAATTAGCATCCAAAAATCACAATATAAAACTATAAAAGAATATAATGTCTAAAATTCTCTACAATTAGAGTATATTAATTTCATAATTAATTTTTGTACTTTACCAATTTTTCTTTTTTCGGTTTTAAACCGAAGCGAACCGAACCGAAGTCCAAACTTCTTAACAACTTAAAACCAAACTGTACAATGGATCGGTTTGGTTTGGTTTGGTTCGGTTTGGATTTTTGGTTTTTGGACATTGGTTCGGTTTTGCTCACCCCTAAAGTAAACCATACATCCAAACCAAACAAAAGGATGGAGGCCACTTATTACAACCCAAAAAAATAAAAACTCTCATCGTCACCTTACAACCACCTAAATACACAAAGATCTATAAAAAGTACAGTTGCCTAGAATACACGATTTGATTTATTAAATACATCCAAAATAATAAGTAGAAAAATAAAAGCTGTAAAACAGACGGTTAACATAATTTTATCACAAACACATGTAGGACTTATAACAGGATAGAATGGGGAATTTCAGGAAATATGAGCTTACATTTAGGGGGGTAACCGAGAAGTCCGGGCGACTTACTCGATTAGACCTAGAAAACCGTTTTAGAAATGCCTTGTAGGTTTTTGTGCTTGAAAAACAATTTTGGAAAATAATTTGGCTCAATTACATGCAAACCACTCTTTTTTAGGGAGTCGGTTATCCCGGAACTCGGAGTTCTATTCGTGAGGGTTCCTAATTTCAACATCCATCTAAGGTATAAAGCTGTAAACATATCGAAAACAGTTTTGAATTTGAATCTGGAGACATCATCACGTGACGATGTCCATAGGAATCATCCCATGATTCTGCCTCAACAACTATAGCCATATGGCTCTAGTTAGAGCCGCACGGCTATACCCACTACAGCCGTGCAGCTGTAGTGTATAGAACATGAATTGGTTTTCTTTGTTTTCGTAAATCACTGTTTTGACTCATTTTGATGATTTCTGAGGACTTTGGGGAATCTGAGGGCTCACTAAAGCTGAACCAGGGATCCGATTTAGATCGCACAACCCCAGATTCCAAAAATCGAAATCAACAAAACCCGAATCTCGCATCAATGTTATCAGAAATCCAAAAACCACAATTTTGAATATAACGGATGTGATTTGACTGAAATAAATCATAACAGATAATTAAAATGGGAAACTGACTGTATTCGGTAGTTTTAGGGCATTTCAGGTTTCTGCCCAGAAGAACACAGCCATACAGCTATAGATGTACAGCCAAGCAGCTCTGTTCTAAGGGATTATAGCCGCTCGGCTTTAGTTAGAGTCGCACGGCTATAATCATGCAGACAGTTTTTGGATTTTTGCAAAACTCAAAAAACGCATACCACAAAGCCATCAATTACGAGTTTAAGGCCTCTCAGAGTTTACCTTTTTTATGTTCCAGCTTATTTGACGACCGGAAGTGGATTTGAATGTTGGAATACGCTTAAAATCCCATGAACATCCCGAAAGTTCGAACACGAACCTCGAACCAATCCGAACAAACCTGAAATCAATCCGAACAAATGTGACACGCCTAGAAACTCTCATTCTTAGTGTTTCCTGAGTGTTTTCTCTTTATTTTTCTCTTTTTCTTTTGTTCTTTGTCACTCTCCTTCTTTTTTCGACTTTCTCTCTAAAAAAAATGTCCCTTTTTTCTCTCTAGGATTCTTCTTTTTTTATTTAAAAGTGATTTCTCTGTCTTCCCCTTTGTTTTTTCTGTGTTTTCTAGTCTTAACCCTAGCTATCCACCCCCTAATTCTTCTTGAGGAGTTAAACACGCTAGTCAAATGATAATTAGGAAATAACCTGGTCAACCTTTAGAGTTGCGCGAATTTAATGTTATAGCCGTCACTTTGATGTTATAGCCATGCAGCTGTAATTGTGCAACTATAGTCGTGCTGATCTAACCAGAGCTATCAAGGCTTTTCCTAAATCCGACACCCACATCTAAGCTTTCTAAGCACTCGGAGGACCTTTCTTAGGGTTTCAGATCGAGGACTGTTCTGTTTTTTGGACCATTTGAGAACATTCCGGGCATCATTCTGCTCATTCCCAAATTCGAGTCATGTTCATCTATTTAACAGGCAACATAGGATTTTCATCACAGAGGTTGGGAAAACCCGTTCTCACACCATGTTCAGTCTACTGACCAAAAAACCAAACAAAAGAAATATCCTTCCAAACTCAAAAATGTACAGTCCTTTAAAGCAAATCAAATTTCTCATTCCTAACAGAGGATTAAAAACACCTTTAGACCTATATATTCTCAAAAGCCTTATTCTTATAAGTCAAAATAAAAACATAGTTACAAAAGCTCACATCAAATTTACTATGTTCCTTAACACCAGCATCCTACCTTAAAACCTTGTCAGTCACATCAATGCAAGTAAAAGAAAAATATTACATGTTACTATTGTAATCATATGAGACATGTAATTGGTAATTGTAAGTTTCGAAAAGGAAACTACATAGGGAAAACTATATGGGTTCCCAAAGAGAAATATGTTGACTCTAGCCCTAAAGTACCCAATAGTATTTAGGTACCTAAGTCTAGTTAATTGATTTTGTAGGTATGTCTAAAGAACACTCTTGGAAATTCAAAGTGGTATATTGATAGCGGTTGTTCTAGACATATGACTTTACTTCCATGAAGCAAGTAAAGGGATGAATAGTTAAATTTGGAGAAAATCTAGTGGGATGACTTGTTGGAAAAGGAAAGATTGGAAACAATCCATGCATTGATGAAGTATCTCTAGTTGATGATTGAAATTCAATCTTCTAAGTGTGAGTCAACTCTGTGACAAAGATTGCAAGGTAATCTTTGATTTAAAGAAATGTGAAATTGTGGAAGCTAAAAGTGGTAAGACTTTACTTGATGTTCCTAGAGTTGGAAACATTTATCTTTTAAATTAAAGTACTCTTACTAATGATTAATGCTTTATGCCATCGTAGACTAGATCATGCTAGCATGCATCTTATTTCAAAGCTTTCAAAGAAAGAACTTGTTAAAGGTCTACCCAAAATCAGTTTTGATAAAACTCATATTTGTGATGCATGTCAAAGAAGTAAGCAAACTAGAAGCTCTTTTAATATTGAAAGAGTTGTTTCTACCTCTAAACCGTTAGAGTTATTGCATCTAGACTTGCTTGTTCCAATTCAACAAACGAGTTTAGGAGGCATGAGATATGCATTTGTCATCGTAGATGACTACTCTTGTTTTACATGGGCATTATTTTTGAGTCAAAAAGATGAGGCTTTTGAATAATTTTCTACCTTATGTAAAAAGCTTTATAATTTAAAAAACACTTCTATTGTTGCTATCAGAAGAGATCATGGAAAAGAGTTTGAAAATCATCTTTTTGAAATGTTTTGCAATAAGCATGGTATCTCACATAATTTCTCTACTCCTAGAACTCCTCAACAAAATGATGTTGTTGAAAGGAAAAAAATGACTCTTGAAGAAATGACTAGAACCATGCTTAATGAAAATAATTTAGCAAAATATTTTTAGGGAGAAGCTATGAACACTGCATGTTATATTTTAAATCAAGCTTTGATAAGACCCATATTGAAGAAAACACCAGATGAGTTATAGAATGGTAGAAAACCTAATATTGGTTATTTTCATCCATTTGGTTGTAAATGTTTTATTTTCAACAATAAGGAATATCTCAATAAATTTAACTCTAAGTCAGATGAAGGTATTTTCTTAGGGTATTCATTGCATAGCAAAGCATATAAAGTCTTTAACAAAAGAACTCTTACTATTGATGAGGCCATGCATGTAGTATTTGAAGAAACTAACACTCTCCCAGAAAAGAATCTAAGGATACTCTTGAGATATTTGATTCACTGGTTGAAAACATGGAAAATGATGAAAACATCCTGCAAAAAGAAAACAACACTAGTGATCAAAATGAACATAGTGTGTAGGAGCTACAAGTTCAAGAAAATCAACATGATAATCTACCAAAAGAATTCAAATAACATAGACATCACTCAAAAGATAACATTATTGATAATCCTTCCAAGAGAGTAACGACAAGGAGCCAACTAAAAGAGTATTTTGTGAATGTAGCATTTGTTTCTAATATTGAACCAAGGAACTTTAAAAAAGCTAAAACTAAAGAAAGCTGGATGATGGCTATGCAAGAAGAATTGGATCAATTCAAAAGAAACAATGTCTGGAAGCTTGTTCCAAAACCTAACAATCAATCACTGATTGGAACCAAATGGGTTTTTAGGAACAAACTGGATGAGTTTGGCAATGTTGTTAGGAACAAAAGCCAGATTAGTTGCACAAGGATATAACCAGCAAGAAGGAATAGACTATGATGAAACATTTGCTCCAGTTGCAATGTTGGAAGCAATCAGAATGTTATGTGCATTTGCTTGGTACAAAGACTTCAAACTCTATCAAATGGATGTGAAAAGTGCATTTCTAAATGGCTATATCAATGAAGAAGTCTATGTGAAGCAACCTCCAGGATTTGAAGATTGTCACCATCCTAACTATGTCTACAAGCTTACTAAAGCTTTATATGGACTAAAACAAGCACCGAGAGCATGGTATGAAAGGTTAAGTACATTCTTACTTGCTAAAGGTTTTATTCATAGAAAAGTTGACACAACATTGTTTATAAAAGCATGAAAAGAATCATATATTACTTGTGCAAATATATGTTGATGATATTATATTTGGTTCTATTAACGATAAGTTATGAAAGGAATTCTCACAAGAAATGAATACTGAATTTGAAATGTCTATGATGGGCATACTAAGTTTATTTCTTGGACTACAAATCAAACAAGGAAAGAAAGGAACATTCATATGCCAATCAAAGTATACTAAAGAACTCATAAAGAAATATGGAATGGAGAATTCTAAACCAGTAAAAACATCGATGAGTACATCAGTCTCTCTAGATGAAGACAAGAAAGGTAAATGTGTAGATACAAAGAACTATGGAGGTATGATTTGTTCTCTATTCTATTTAACATCTAGTAGACCTGATATACAATTCAGTGTGTGTCTACATGTGAGATTCCAAGCCAGTCCCAAAGAGTCTCTCTTAAAGGCTATTAACATAATTCTTAAGTATCTAAATTGTACTCAAGAAATTAGGATTTGGTATCCAAAGTGTCAAAACTTTGATCTTATAGGTTACAGTGATGCTGATCATGCTGGATGCAACTTGGATAGAAAAAGTACTTCAGGCACTTGTCAATTTCTAGGAGAAGCATTAGTCAAGCAAAAAGCAGTCAACTATAGCTATTTCGATAACAGAAGTTGAATATATATCTGTAAGTAGCTACGCTGCACAGATCCTATGGATGAAACAAGATCTTAAATATTATGGCATAAAGTATGATCATATATCGATAGGGTGTGATAATACTAGTGCTATAAATCTAACAAAGAATCCCATTAAGTACTCAAGAACTAAGCATATTGATATCAAGCACCACTTCATTAGAGATCATACATAAAAAGGTGATATTCATTTGGAATTTGTTCCAACAGAAGAGCAAATAGCTGATATATTCACAAAGCCTCTAAGTGAAAATAAATTAAGTGAATTACGGTTAAGAATTGGTATGTCAGTACCAATATGTGATAAATAATGTTTTTCTTATGACAAATTAGGAAAATAAAAAATAATAAGGCTAATTTTTATTGTAAGTCTAGATTACGTGAAATTGACCAAAATTTTACTATTGGATTGGATTGCAAATAAAAATTCAAGTCATAAATATTTATGAGAAAGTCCATTATAAACACTCTTATATAATTTACGTTTTTAATAAGCATAAAATTATAATGCTTGAAAATATCTAATAAATTAATTAGGGCCATTTTTTCATAAGCCCTACTTAAAAATTGAGTCATATACATTTGCATCAAAATCATCTATCAGGCCCAAATTCTTTTCAAATCCTCAAAACTCATTATGTTAAAGTGGGCCGAACAAAACTTAAGCCTAAGTTATTATGTGAGCTGAAAATAAAAGGAGAAACACATGCCTTAAAGCATCTTACATGTTTCTTTCAAAACAGCTTCTCATCAACACAAAAACGACATCATTTACCATGGGCGCAGGTTTTCATTTCACTGTACAAATCTCTTCCTGCCTCACCCACGAAATCAGATTATGAAAAAACTCCCTCTCCCTGAAATCAAATCATGACCAAACCTTCTGTATTGTACCTGATACCATACCTCTACCTCGAACCCTCTGCCAAACTCACCTCATAAACATATAATCTAAAACAAACAGAAATGATGATGAGACGGTGTTCAGCAAAAGCAACCAAGAAACGCAGAGTTTATCTGCTAAAATCCGAGACGAAAAGAAAGAGGGAGCACTCTGAAACCATAAAAAACCTTTATGAATCAAAGAAAAGAAGATTCAATACAATGGAGGAGATGTACTCGCAAAGAAAAAGTGCAATGGAATCATATCCAATGAAGGAAGCATTAGGTTCTACTCCTTCAAACAAGAATCTGAAATTCGAGCCAGGTAAGCCTATTTATATTGATGGCTTGACTAAAGAGAGATTTAGGTGCAGAAGAGTAGATTGGAGTTATTGAGGAGAAACAGATAAGACTTTTATCTAGTTTTTCAAAGCACAAGGCTGGGAACGCTTTCTGAGCATAAATGTAGCCATTTATGAATCATTAGTAAGTGAATTCTATGGAACTCTCACCTACATAAGTGAGATGAACTTTGAAGTGACTATTCAGGGAGGAAAGCTCCTTGTGAATGAAAGAATCTTTAGTGAAGTTTTTAATCTACCTCTAGGAGGAATTAGACTGGATAGAAGTCCTGCTCCCACCAAATTAGGAAAATATGATGCTGTTGACTTTGCTTCCATATTATTCAACATTCCTATAAGGCATTCTATTCCCTGGTCTGAACTTGACTCAAGATACCTTAGAGAAGAATACATAATTCTTCGACTGCTGATTTCTGCTTTCCCTATTCCTCAAAAGGCTAGTTTTAGCAACCATGAATAGCTTCAATCTATGTTTTATATGGCTAGATATGTGAAGATTAACTTACCTTACATCATGATCAACCACATGACTCATGTTAGAAGCAATTCTGCTTTGCCATATAGCATGCTTCTCACCAAGTACTTCATTCACTTTAATGTGTCTAGAGCAGGACTTATACCCTCTATTGTTAGTTCTAGATTAATCATTAATAAACACAACATTGCAAGGATGCTTAAAGCATGTGCCCATAAGACTCAGATCCCAACCAAGCTTATTGTCATTGACTCCGAGTCTGAAACATCATCAGGCAGTAACCATGAGGCACACATATCTGTGTCTTTAAGCCCTAAAGTATCATCTGCTAAAATAGAAGTTCAAGTTAGGTTGGAGCTCACAAAGTGAAGAAATATAGGGTCTAAATCACAACAATTGCCAGAGCAAAGTAAGGGAAATGAGGCTTCATAGCCTGAAATGACTTCTCAAAGTTAGGAAGAGATTGCTATGTTTGAGTCTCTTCTATCCTTATTCAATGAAGTAGACTTGACCTTAAGACTTGAAGCCAATCCATCTCTTCATCTACTTTCCAATTCCAGCTCTGAAAATCCTTTCAGAAATACTCCCTCCCTAACTTTTATAAGACCTTTATCCAAACACCACTGATCTATCAACCCTCATTCACCATGACAAACAATTTCACTGTTTTCAAACACCACTGATCTATCATCCTTCCCCTTGAGCATATGTCCTCCATCCACACTGCTTGGATCAATATCTTGCCCTACAATGCCTATGTCATCACTCACCACCTCATACTCTACAAATACTCCACCACCACTAGACTATCATAGAGTGACTACTTACACTCTAGAAACTTGCTTCAAAGTGATATTAGAAGTACTCAGTGTTGGTGTGCCCTAGTTCTTAGGGCATTGGATTCTTGTATTTTGCATTATACATTAAGAGTCATGTATGAATACATTATTTGTGTCACATTAATAAAGGCAATTAATCTATTTCATTTATATCTTGTGCTATAATATGAGTAGAGTATCCATTGATTGATAATCATAAAACCTATCCCAGGTCTGTTCTAATCGTGGGAACGAATAGAACCACAGACTTGTATATTCGATGACTGTATGGTAGTTCTTAACTAGCCATAGTACTTGTATAGTCAGTCATGAATATAGGTACATGTCGTTGACATGGGACTGGATCGATCCGCACAAGAAAGCCACATGGTTGTTATGTCATAGGTCTTTCTTGAGTAGGTCTCTTTTGTCCTCAGACCAGATTTCATTATAATATCAATATGGAATCCGGTTCACTTTGACATACGCCTAACAGGTCTGTAAAAGGATGCTAAATACGGGTCTGATTGGGTGGATCGGTGAACATGTTGATATTGATGATGAAGTGATGGAATTGCCACTCGGGTAACACCGAGATGATATCATTGGCCACTTGATGAGTGGGACTGATAAGTGTATGGCCATACCCAAATAAGTTGGTTGCTTATTTGATTAATCAGTCAACTCAAGATCAAGAAATATAATAAACAACAGAAGAGGATGACAGACACCATGCCTCTTGTTTATTCATATCGATATCGTTAGGCAAAGGACACTATGAGATTACCACCGGGTGAGTGTCTTCTAAAGACTGCTGCATCTCTATCTTAATTGGGGGCTGTAATGGTTTGCTAGAACCCACTTACAGTCTGTGGGCCTTGGGCCTACTGCCAACATAAAGACAGACCCATAGGATCGTGCACATAGATCAACTGAGCTGGAACTTATAGAAATTATACATGTAATGTACATTAGAAGGAATGCGTTAATTAATTAGTTGACATTCGGTGTCAAGGTAATTAATTGACATTGGGTTGAATTTAATTTAATTAATAAGTTTACATAATGTAATTAATTAATTTATCAATTAATTGAATTACATATAGTAAACAATTAATTATATAATTTTCCAAAGTAGGAAAATTAAATACATGTATTGTATTAACTTAAGTGTGATTTAATTTTATTTAGGGGTAATTAAATTTAGCCAAATGGAATCAAATTACATAGTATATACTTTTTAATTAAAGTTTATTTATGTAATTATAATCCTAGTGGGCTTGGGTTTAATTAACCTAATTAAAACCCAACTAGACAAGATGTCTATATAAGGGCACACTTAAGGAAGAAAAACCTAATTTAACTCTAATTAATTGCTGGAAATTTCAGCCACCAATAGTAGCCCCAAAATAGCCGAAAATCCCAGCATTAAACCTCCATTCCTTCGCATCTTCGGCTAGCACCGGTTCCCGCTCAATAGTTGGTCGTGCACCGGACTTTAGAGATCGCAGTTTCAAGTAACGATTCTGCAGCAGTCTCTAGAAGAGATGAATCCGGTAAGTTAATCTCTCTTGATTCAATTTGGTTTTATTCTAATCAATGGTAATTGGACACGATAGGTGGATTCTAGGAAATTTTAAACGGTGTATTTTCCGCTGCGCCACGTTATTTTTCCAATGACGAATCCCAACAGTGGTATCAGAGCCTAGGTTTTGTCCATTAGATTGATTGGAATTGGTTCTTGAAAGCATTCTTGAAAAAAGAATGGGTTTCAAGTTTGTGATTTTAGGGTTTTTTGTTCAATTGGTTTTATTTTTGGATAAACCCTAGAATTGTTGGATTGGGGTTTTTGATTTTTTTTCCCCAATTGGTTTCTATCTAGAATTGTATTTTCTTTATTGATAGTTTGATGTTAATGGCTGGATTTTTTGTAATTTAATAATTATAAAAAAAAAAATTTTGGGCTGGATGGAATCGCAAATTGCGATTCCATCCAGCGGCAGCAGCTGCTGCATGGCATGCTGGCCTGCCGCTGCAGCAGGAGCCCAGTGGGCTGCTGCCACTGCATCAGGCTGCAGCAGTAGCCAGCTGCTGCGTGGCATGCTGCGCAGCAGCTGGCTACTGCTGCAGCGGCAGCAGCCCACTGGGCTCCTGCTGCAGCGGCAGGCTGCCGCGCAGCGGCACTGCTGCCCCGCTGGGACAGCGGCGCCGCGCGGGTTTCGGGTTTGGTTTTGGATTTTACGGGTATTTTTTTTTTATCGCAGACTCTAATGCAAATTAAATTAAATTTTTAAATTAATTTGTGTTTAAATTATTTATTTTATTGGCATGCATATTTAATTTAATTGTTTGCATATTAAATTGAATATGGACTTTGTGAAATTGGCCCAATAAACCGGGACACCGGTTAAAATTGGGAGGGCTAAATTTTAAATTTGTGACAACCCAAATTCAAGTGGGAGCAAAATTGTTAATTTTGTATTTATGGATGTTATCCATTGGGCCTTTATGGGCCTTAGTCACATTTGTTAAAATTGGCGATTTCACCCTAAGTAACTCGGCTTAACATTTATATTTATAATTTGGAATGCCATGATCATGCATCATATTAGTATGTATGTGCACGACAGGTACTTTGTTTGAAATGTTATGTTGAGTTCTATGGGCCCCAAATTATTATCGGTTGTAATTTAATTTTGGGAAATATGGCCTGCGTGCCATTTTTTTATTTTGATGTAATTTTAGAATAGATTTTATTTTACAAAATTATTGTAATTGCATCAAGTATGGAGAAAGGCCCAAATGGAGCAAGCCCATGGTGGGAGCCCAAGAAGGATTGCAGTCCGGCCCATGAAGAATTAGATAGGATATCTAGTTTTTCATTAGGTTGTAATTAAAGGCCCATAGGATCTCATTTATTTTAAATTAAGTATGCTATTGCATTTGTCATATAATATGGATGTATGGATCACCAAATTATTACCCGCGTTTATGCATGCTAAGCTGTATCACTTAATTATAATCCGGAAATTAAAATATTGAGTCGCTTAAAAGTGCTTCCCACATTCACACCTCTTTCTCCCATTGATGCTGCAATGTGCGCCATGCCCTAGCTGGGTATATTGTAGTATTCGGTGGGCCGTCGAGGGTTAAGATACTTGGTATGGTTAACATGTGAATGGTGGTTTGACTCAACATGAGCAGCATTAGCTTAGAGCGGGCCCTAAGCACAGATGGGTAAAGTGTCAATAGGCCCATCAAACCAAGAGTCCTTCGTGGAAGGATTGGATAGGTTATCCTACCAAACGACTCAATGGTTGGTTAGCGAGCCCTAGTTCGGCTAGTCATTGATAAGTTATGGATCTTGGTCAAGTCAGCCAATTAACAACACCAACAAACAAATTAAAATCGGATTATTAATTTGAATTGGCTTAAAAGTCTTTTATTTCTAACTCAAGCAATGATTTCTTCCATGTAGATAATCCCATTTCAGTTAAGCAATTTAAATGGCTGCAACAAACAACAACTCACTCTCACTTAGGTCACTCTTGGAGAAGGAGAAGCTTTCGGGGACCAACTTCCTGGACTGGGCTAGGAACTTACAAATAGTTCTTAGACCAGAGTCTAAGGAGTATGTACTGAATGCTCCTTTACCAGCTGGCCCTCCTGCAGGTCGAGGCATCACCACGGCGATGGTGGAGCAGTACGATCGGCATGTGAGGGATGACCGAGATGTCTCATGCCTCATGCTAGGTACCATGGCTTCTGATCTTCAGAAGCAATTCATGGACAAGCATGCTTATGAGATGATGGATCAGCTTAAAAAGATGTTCCAAGATCAGGCTCGTTAGGAATGTTACCTGACAACTAAGGCACTTTGCACGACTGTGATGGCAGCTGGGACTTCTGTTAGCACTCATGTGCTAAAGTTGAAGGGGTATATTGATACACTTGCCCGCCTCGACTCGCCAGTTCCGCAGGACTTGGCAATAGACATTATTCTTAGGTCACTTCCTGAGTCTTACAACCAGTTTATCATGAATTACCATATGCAAGGGTTGGATAAATCGATTATTGAGCTGCATGGCATGCTCAAGCTTGCTGAGCAGTCTCTTAAGAAGACTCCTGAAGTATTGCTGGTGAACAAGGGCAATACGCCCATTGCTAAGGGAAAGGCCAAATCTAAGGCCAAGGCTAAGGCCCAAAAGGCCAAGGCTAAGGGCAAAAAGGTGGTGGCCCAACCTAACGCAAGGGTTGCCTCTCCTGACGATGTTTGCCATGAGTGTCATGAGAACGGGCACTAGAAGAGCTCATGTCCAAAGCTAAGGGAGCAACTGAAGGGCAAAACTGCTGCTTCAGGTATTTATGTTGTTGAGATTAATCTGGCTATTTCTACATCTTGGGTCTTGGACACTGGATGTGGATCTCACATTTGTTCAAATGTGCAGGGTCTAAGAAATAGGAGATTATTAGGATCTGGAGAAGTAGATCTTCGAGTCGGAAATGGTGCTCGGGTTCAGGCCATGGAGATCGGAGATTATTTCTTGGAGATGCCTAGTGGACTTGTTTTGGAACTAAGAAACTGTTATTTTGTACCTGCGATGCGCAGGAATATTATTTCCGTTTCTTTGTTGGATATTTCTGGTTTTGTATTTAATATTGGACATGGTAGAATTTTTATGCAATGTGGCAATATTATTTATGGAACAACATTTCTTGAAAATGGCTTATATATCCTTGATCTAAAACGTGAAAGTTCAATCTATAACATAAATACTAAAAGGATTAAACAAAATGAAATTAATCCTACTTACATCTGGCATTGTCGACTTGGCCATATAAATGAGAAGCGCATAGCTAGGCTTCACTCTAGTGGAGTGCTAGGGTCATTTGACATCCAGCCTTTTGACACATGCGAATCTTGTTTGAGAGACAAGATGACAAAGGTGCCTTTTAGCAAGACTGCTGAAAGGGCCTCAGAGCTATTGGAGCTAATACATTCCTATGTATGTGGCCCAATGAGCACTAGTGCTAGATCTGGTTTTCTGTACTTCGTCACCTTCACGGATGACTTCAGCAGATACGGTTACGTGTATCTGATGAAGCATAAGTCTGAGACTCTCCAAAGGTTCAAGGACTTTAAGAATGAAGTAGAAAACCAACTTGGAAAGAAAATAAAAGCACTTCGGTCTGACCGAGGGGGTGAATATTTGAGCCAAGAGTTTGACTCGTTTTGAGAGAGTGTGGGATTGTATCCCAACTCACTCCTCCTGGTACACCCCAGTGGAATGGAGTGTCAGAAAGGAGGAATAGGACCTTACTTGACATGGTCCGCTCGATGATGAGTCATGCTACACTCCCTGTCTCCTTTTGGGGATATGCTTTAGAGACAGCTGCTTACATTCTTAATAATACACCAAGCAAGGCAGTTGAAGGAACACCATATGAACTATGGAAAGGCCGAAAGCCCAATGTTTCCTTCTTGAAGATTTGGGGCTGTGATGCACATGTTAAGAAATTGACAAGTGGTAAACTCGAGTCCAAATCTGTCAAGTGCCAGTTTATGGGTTACCCTAAGGAAACTAAGGGTTATTACTTCTATGATCCGGCCGAAAACAAAGTTTTCATAGCCAGAAATGCAGTCTTCTTGGAGAAGGAATTCCTTTCCAAGAGAGACAGTGGGAGTAATGTTGAACTTTCAGAAGTTCAAGACTCACAAACTCCTGCAGCTACTGCTGAGGATGCTTCGGGAACCAATCTGACTACTTAAGAAATTGAGGAACCAGAAATGGTTGCACAGGACCTTAGAAGGTCTGGTAGGACATGTCATCAGCCAGAGAGGTACGGCTTTCTCGTGACTGATGATGGGGACCTTATGGTCGTTGACCAAGAGGAGCCCAAGACCTATCAGGAGGCTGTTGAAAGCCCACACTCAGATCAATGGCGCAAAGCCATGGAGGCTGAGATGCAATCTATGCACGATAACCAAGTATGGAACTTGGTGGATCCACTTCTAGGTGCTAAGGTGATAGGTTGCAAGTGGCTTTTCAAGTTAAAGGCCCTGTGTGTATAAGATGGTTAGTGGGAGCGTTTCCACCGTCCTAGTGCTGTATGTTGACGACATCCTTATCATTGGAAGTGACATACCAACACTGCAAGGGGTTAAGCAGTGGTTGAGTAGGTGCTTCGCAATGAAGGACTTAGGCGAAGCTGAGACGATCTTAGGGATCAGGATCTACAGAGATAGATCCAATCGGCTTCTAGGCCTAAGTCAGGCCACGTACATTGACAAGGTTCTAAAAGGATTCAGCATGGATAAGGCAAAGAAAGGATTCTTGCCTATGCGCCATGGGTTGAAGCTGAGTAAGAAAAATGGTCCTAAAACAAAGAAGGACCGGGAGAACATGGAAAAGATCCCTTACGCATCTGCTATTGGATCTATATGTACTCCATGTTATGTACGAGGCCTGATGTCATCTTTGCACTAAGCATGGCTAGCCGATACCAGTCGGACCCCGGTGAGGAACACTGGAAGGCAGTCAAGGCAATCTTGAAGTACCTTAACCGGACTAAGGATGCTTTCTTAGTGTATGGAGGTCAAGATGAGCTGGTAGTGTCAGGTTACACTGATGCAAGCTTTGAGACCGATGAGGATGAGAACCAGTCACAGTCTGGTTATGTTTTTCTCCTGAATGGCGGTGCCATTAGTTAGGGGTCCTCAAATCAGGCCACCATTGCTGACTCTACAATGGAAGCTGAGTACATAGCTGTGTGCGAAGCTCAAAGGAAGCCGTTTGGATCAAGAAAGTCCTAACTGAGTTGGGAGTAGTACCCACTATCCTAGACCCAGTTGATGTTTTTGTGACAACAACGGGGCCATCGCACAAGCTAAGGTGCCCCGGTCACACAAGAGATCCAAACACGTACTCAGAAAGTTTCACCTCATTCGGGAGATCGTGAACATAGGTGACATATCATTGCAGAGGCTTGACACCAAGAATAATGTCGCTGATCCATTGACCAAAGCGCTGTTGCAGACACAGCACGACGGTCATACCAGATCTATAGGAAATAGGGCAATGCCCACTTGGAACTAGTGCAAGTGGGAGATTGTTGGTGTGCCCTAGTTCTTAGGGCATTGGATTCTTGTATTTTGTATTATACATTAAGAGTCATGTATGAATACATTATTTGTGTCACATTAATAAAGGCAATTAATCTATTTCATTTATATCTTGTGCTATAATATAAGTAGAGTATCCATTGATTGATAATCATAAAACCTATCCCAGGTCTGTTCTAATCGTGGGAACGAATAGAACCACAGACTTGTATATTCGATGACTGTATGGTAGTTCTTAACTAGCCATAGTACTTGTATAGTCAGTCATGAATATAGGTACATGTCGTTGACATGGGACTGGATCGATCCGCACAAGAAAGCCACATGGTTGTCATGTCATAGGTCTTTCTTGAGTAGGTCTCTTTTGTCCTCAGACCAGATTTCATTATAATATCAATATGGAATCCGGTTCACTTTGACATACGCCTAACAGGTCTGTAAAAGGATGCTAAATACGGGTATGATTGGGTGGATCGGTGAACATGTTGATATTGATGATGAAGTGATGGAATTGCCACTCGGGTAACACCGAGATGA
The DNA here is from genome assembly GCA_039660915.1 of Euphorbia tirucalli. Classification (NCBI taxonomy): domain Eukaryota; kingdom Viridiplantae; phylum Streptophyta; class Magnoliopsida; order Malpighiales; family Euphorbiaceae; genus Euphorbia; species Euphorbia tirucalli. The sequence continues at coordinate 33,923,501 of CM077636.1, read as the reverse complement.
TATCATTGGCCACTTGATGAGTGGGACTGATAAGTGTATGGCCATACCCAAATAAGTTGGTTGCTTATTTGATTAATCAGTCAACTCAAGATCAAGAAATATAATAAACAACAGAAGAGGATGACAGACACCATGCCTCTTGTTTATTCATATCGATATCGTTAGGCAAAGGACACTATGAGATTACCACAGGGTGAGTGTCTTCTAAAGACTGCTGCATCTCTGTCTTAATTGGGGGCTGTAATGGTTTGCTAGAACCCACTTACAGTCTGTGGGCCTTGGGCCTACTGCCAACATAAAGACAAACCCATAGGATCGTGCACATAGATCAACTGAGCTGGAACTTATAGAAATTGTACATGTAATGTACATTGGAAGGAATGCGTTAATTAATTAGTTGACATTCGGTGTCAAGGTAATTAATTGACATTGGGTTGAATTTAATTTAATTAATAAGTTTACATAATGTAATTAATTAATTTATCAATTAATTGAATTACATATAGTAAACAATTAATTAAATAATTTTCCAAAGTAGGAAAATTAAATACATGTATTGTATTAACTTAAGTGTGATTTAATTTTATTTAGGGGTAATTATATTTAGCCAAATGGAATTAAATTACATAGTATATACTTTTTAATTAAAGTTTATTTATGTAATTATAATCCTAGTGAGCTTGGGTTTAATTAACCTAATTAAAACCCAACTAGACAAGATGTCTATATAAGGGCACACTTAAGGAAGAAAAACCTAATTCAACTCTAATTAATTGCTGGAAATTTTAGCCACCAATAGCAGCCCCAAAACAGCCGAAAATCCCAGCATTAAACCTCCATTCCTTCGCATCTTCGGCTAGCACCGGTTCCCGCTCAATAGTTGGTCGTGCACTGGACTTTGGAGATCGCAGTTTCAAGTAACGATTCTGTAGCAGTCTCTAGAAGAGACGAATCCGGTGAGTTAATCTCTCTTGATTCAATTTGGTTTTATTCTAATCAATGGTAATTGGACAATAGGTGGATTCTAGGAAATTTTAAACGGTGTATTTTCCGCTGCGCCACGTTATTTTTCCAATGACGAATCCCAACACTCAGTGCCTCAAAGACTCTTAGGGCATCCAATGCTTACATAGAGGTCCCCACTGCTCTCAGGGATTTTTAGATGTAGTTAATAAGCATTCAAGAAAATGTACATCACATGACTGCTGGTATGGAGATGGAACTTGCAAGAATTACAGGCACCCTCAACCATCTCAAAGACCAAATTAATGCAATGAAAAGCCTTATCTCCAGCATTCTGAAGTCTGGTGTAACCTCCTCCTCCTCTTCACCTCCATAGACAGGTTGGCAACACTCTATTAACTTACAGAGATGATCAGTAGAAATCTCTAATGCTTCACAATATACCTCAGCTTTTTGGTAGTTAACAGTTGGTTTATGCTCTATTTATTTTACTCAGAACAGTATTATTAGCACTTTTATTTAGGAGTATTTTATTCTATTTAGACCTCACATGTTCTAAATAGGATATGAATGCTCTCAACACCTTAGACTTTCAATATATTACGTTAGCTATTTCTCTTTCATGCTACAACATATATATATACATTTTTATATATCTATTCAACTGTTTGTTTGACATACCTATGTGATAATGTCCTCTATCTATGACTTACTAATATCCTAAAGTTGTCATATAGTTATAGGACTCAGAATATGATATGAACTTATATCAAATGGTACATATATATGTTCTATCCTCTAGCATAGGGGCAGCCTTGTATAAATGCAATGTTTGCTATATATTGTCCCAAACATTCTTTGGATGAAGCAGTGACTACCTGATAGATGCATTTGCACATAGTTCTTTATTTTATGTTTTTAATGATTCCAAGGAAGAAGAACAGTGATAGGTATATATATATATATATATATATATATATATATATGTATGTATAATGTGATATCAAATCTGTTTGCATATGACCTAATTCTCTTTTTGATGATTTCAAAGGGGGGGGGGGGAAATGTTGACATATTTAAAACTATGCAGTTAAAGGGTGACATATGTTGCATATGTGATCTGTGGCTTAACTACATTTGATATATATTGTTAGAATATGTTATGTTTGAGTTTATATACTTTGTTTTAATAAACTATGTGATGTCATGAGACTGTTTTGATAGGATACATAGGTCACTTTGTTGGTGTGCCCTAGTTCTTAGGGCATTGGATTCTTGTATTTTGTATTATACATTAAGACTTATTGTATGAATACATTATTTATGTCACATTGATAAAGGTAATTAATCTATTTCATTTATATCTTGTGCTATAATATGAGTAGAGTATCCATTGATTGATAATCATAAAACCTATCCCAAGTCTTTTCTAATCATGGGTGCGAATAGAACCACAGACTTGTATATTTGATGACCATATGGCAGTTCTTAACTAGCCATAGTACTTGTGTAGTCATTCACGAATATAGGTACATGTCGTTGACATGGGACTGGATAGATTCGCACAAGAAAGCCACATGGTTGTCGCGTCATAGGTCTCTCTTGAGTAGGTCTCTTTTGTCCTCAGACAAGACTTCATTGTAATATCAATATGTAATCCAGTTCACTTTGACATACGTCTAATGGGTTTGTAAAAGGATGCTAAATATGGGTATGATTGGGTGGACTGGTGACATGTTGATATTGATGATGAAGTGATGGAATTGCCACTCGGGTAACACCGAGATGATATCACTGGCCACTTGATGAGTGGGACTGATAAGTGTATGGCCATACACAAATAAGTTGGTTGCTTATTTGATTAATCAGTCAACTCAAGATCAAGAAATATAATAAACAGCAGAAGAAGATGACGGACACCATGCCTCTTGTTTATTCATATCGATATCGTTAGGCAAAGGACACTATGAGATTACTACCGGGTGAGTGTCTTCTAAAGACTGCTGCATCTCTGTCTTAATTGGGGGCTGTAATGGTTTGCTAGAACCCACTTACAGTCTGTGGGCCTACTGCCAACATAAAGACATACCCATAGGATCATGCACATAGATCAACTAAGCCGGAACTTATAGAAATTATACATGTAATGTACATTGGAAGGAATGCGTTAATTAATTAGTTGAAATTCAGTGTCAAGGTAATTAATTAACATTGGGTTGAATTTAATTTAATTAATAAGTTTACATAATGTAATTAATTAATTTATCAATTAATTGAATTATATAAAGTAAACAACTAATTAAATAATTTTCCTAAATAGAAAAATTAAATACATGTATTGTAGGTAATTAAATTTAACCAAATGGAATTAAATTACATAGTATATACTTTTTAATTAAAGTTTATTTATGTAATTATAATCTTAGTGGGCTTGGGTTTAATTAACCTAATTAAAACCCAATTAGAGAAGGTGTCTATATAAGGGCACACTTAAGGAAGAAAAACCTAATTCAACCCTAATTAATTGCTGGAAATTTCAGCCACCAAGAGCAGCCCCAAAACATCTGAAAATCCTAGCATTAATCCTCCATTCCTTCGCGTCTTCGGCTAGCACCGGTTCCCGCTCAATAGTTGGTCATGCACCGGACTTTGGAGATCGTAGTTTTAAAAAACGATTCTGCAGCAGTGTCTAGAATAGATGAATCCGGTGAGTTAATCGCTCTTAATTCAAATTGTTTTTATTCTAATCAATGGTAATTGGACACAAGAGGTGGATTCTAGGAAATTTTAAACGATGTATTTTCCGCCGCGCCACGTTATTTTTCCAATGATGCATCCCAACACACTTAACTTGACATATGAGTATATGATATGTTCTGTGTTGTGTATGCTGTAAGGTAAAAATATGAGTACTGCAAGAATATACATATTCTGCTATCAGTAGTTATATGTAAGAACAACCTAATATAGCCCTTATGTATGGCTATTTGTGTATGACATATAGTAAGTATGTATATTGTTAGATACATATGACGTTATCTAGTCCATATGAGCTATGCAGGATATGTTTTATGTGATTATCCAAGTTATAAGATTATCATAGCTAAACCATGTGATCTGGTTTATGACATGTCTTGTTTTTCGACGTATTTGCACTGAACTGAATTTCTTTTTGACACAAGCTTTAAACATAGGATTTTGAATTCTTAGCTGTAATATCTCTAACTGTCTCATATATACATTCATCAAAATTATACTTGTTTAATATCCTAAAGTAACAATCTATGACAAAGTGACACAAGTGTATTTTGGATGATCTATAAGACTGTTTTTTGAAAAATTCATGCAGAAAGCAACGTGATGTCATATTTTTCATCCTTGTTGCTATCTAATTCTGTATACATGAAAGATACATATGGAATGACAATATATATCAGCTTATGATCAGAGTCTCACGACCGAATGAATTTGATTCTTTCAATGTTTGGTTTTATGCATAAGCTCATTAATGATCTTTTGCCAAATATAATCTTCAATCATAGGTTTATTGGTTTGTGATTACAAACTTAATTATAAATGGGCCTTATATTAAATTCTTACATAAAAGGCCATTTACTTTTAATTGAATTCATGAGATCTCAATATGATAAACCCTCATTTTCTTTCGGGTTCAATCAAGAAAACTTTTCTTAAAACTCATGGTACTATTGTTCGCTAATCCAACTATGGTTTTTATAAGTATTCTATGCAGATTATGTTGGTAGTTTATACTAAACTCAAAATTTTTAATCTTTAAAAATTTCTTTTAAACAACTGTGAGCGGACGAAGCGTTTTCGATGGAACGCGAGACTCCCTTTCGGAAGGGGCGCCACGATCTCGGGCGGACCCCCCCTCACGTGGGGTTTTTTTTTTTATAAATGGAAAATCGGTTTTGGGAAAATAAATAAATAAATTAATCCTTAAAAGAAACAGAGACCTAAGTCTCGATGAATATTGTAGAGTCGCCACCCAGCTCAGCTCAACTAGGAAATTCTTAAGGTAGATGAATCGGACAAACGGTCGCTACACTATCCAGAGATTTGGGTTCGGACAAGTCCCTTATTTTTTGTCAATGTTCTCAAAATGGTATTTCAAAATCTAAAGTCAATTTTATTAAATATAAAAGGCATACAGCGCGCATACAAATACATAATACAGAAATAAAGAAAAGAAATAAATATTAATTGGCCTACAACCAAATCGAATGGAAAAATAAAAACTCTCGCCTCACTTGTATAATCGCCTAGAATACACGAGAATCTAAAAATAATTACAATCGCCTAGATACACGATTAATTCTATTAAAATACAAATAAAAATAAAAATGTACATAATTAAAAGTTGCAAAACAAAGGTTAGCACAATTTATACGGCACGCCACAAGTTGGACTCAAATAGATAGAATTGGGAAATCAAGAATTGGGGGCATGCATATAGGGGATAACCGGATTGGCTCGGCTAGCCGGCCCGGTTAGATCTGGAAAACATTTTGAAACGTCCCTGTACTTTTGGTTTTGTGGGAAAATCATTTTGAAAACAGTTTTTCCGGTTTACATGCATTTTTATATTTAAGGTGGGTCGGTTTTCAGGAGAACCGGGTCTCCGTCGTTGAATTGTTCTAAATGCAATTTTACTGAAAATTGAATCTATGGTCGTGAATGCACACAACAAAATTTATTTTGATGATTTTCTGGATTTTCTGAATTTTTTGGGATTTTTGGAAATTTTTGGGGATAAATATTGAAATTGTGATTCTCGAACGAGAGTTACAGTCGTGCGACTGTAAACGGCCCAGAATCAAGATTTCACCAAAATTTATTTTGAATCAAAATGGAAGAAAAACAATCTGGAAATTAAGAACACTTGTACGACTGTATATACAGTCGTACGACTGTTCATCAAATCCAAGAACAGTCGTGCGACTATTCTTAATTTCCAGAAACAGAAGCGCGAAAACACAGCAAAAATGCACAAAAGTTCACTCCAAACACCCAGAAAGCAAGAAAAAGGGAAAGGGAAAGAGAGTGCCTACCTTTTAGAAGCTTATCCAAGTCGTTTTGACCCCTGGCGTCGCTCCAATCCACTGAAATCCGTACTTGTCTCCTTGAGTTGGAGATGAGAGCTTTATGTCCAAAAATCCAAAATGCTTGGGATTCTGATGATTTAAGTCCGAGATTTTACTTTGTTTGTGAAGTTAATTGATTAACCTAAGGATTTCTATCAAATTTTAACCCTAATTCCAAGAATTAAAAGAAAATAGAAGAGGAAAAGATGAACTTGAGGGTTTTTTACTTATTTCTTTTCTTTTTCTCTTTTCTCCTTTCTCTCTCTAATTCTTTTCACCAGAATTCCAGCTGCCTCTTTTTTCCTTTCCTTTCCTTCTTTTATTCTGCTTTCTCTGGTTGCTTCCTGTCCATCCCGGCGCATTAATTGCGCCACCCTCTCTCCTTCATTTTTCTGCTGCAGAGATATGGGCTCCTGCAACATTTTCGATATTACAGTCGTACGACTGTAATTTTTAAATTACAGTCGCACGATTGTAAGGACAGTCGTACGACTATATACTTTTTTTTAAGTATAGAAAATTTCGGCGCTTACAACAACCATGCACGTATTCAGGGGGAGCATACACGAAAGATATCTCCATTATATGAAGCAGTTTAGATGTCAACCTATTAGCTGCTAAAAAGTTGCAATCATCAAAAAGATGGAGATTGTTGACTTATGTTTTGATGAACACAAAAAGGTTGACATAAAACGAAAATGAGATTACTCTTATTTGAGAATTTAACAAAGAATGATAAATAAAGATCATAAAGAAGTACTCTATGACTTCGAATATTCGATTCCTTTCAAGAGATAAATGTCTTTACAAGTCATAAACAACATTTACTTATAAGATGAAGTCAAAAGCCATATCATCTTATCACTTATATCAAATGGCCATATATAGCTTATGAGATGATTTCAACATCTTCTTTATGACATATATACAAATGTCATTTCATGCTTGTGAGATTAAAGTCAATTGCAAATCTACCTTCAGGAGCTACAGACAAAAAACACACTCTCTTCAGGAGGTGACTTCAACTTCTATAATCTCTTATTACATGAGATCAACAATCATATCACCTTATCACTTGAAACAAACAGCCATACATTGTTTATTATGTGTGTTCAACATCTTTTTGGCTTGTGACATGAACATAACTGCCATATTCTCTTCATAACTTGGAATCAACTGCCATATCTCCTTTATGACTTAGATGAAAAGGCCATTTCTTCATTCCATGAAGCATTCCATCACTTATATAAAGAAATAAAGATCAAGTTAGCAAGGTGGGAGACTTAAAGCAATATTCACACATTCTAAGCTTCTTTTATTCAAGTCTTCCATAAATTCCTATAAGTGCAAAAAGAGAGAAGAGTTTCATCTTGTTCACGTATTCTTTCATATATTCATTGCGAGGGAATTATATTTTCACACAAGGGATTTATGTGAGGGGGTTTCTTTGTTGATAGTGAGATCAACAAAGTTTGTAAAAGTTTGGTGCTTAAACTTTGAAAAAGCATCGGTAGAAGTTTGGATTTTGAGCTTGTAAAATATACCGGATAAGTTTGGTGCTTGAACTTTTAAAAAGCATCGGAAGAGTTTTGTTACTTAAGCTCTGAAAAATTAACAGTAGAGTTTTGATACTAAGCTTGTAAAAGTATTGAGTTTGTTACTAGAACTCGTAAAAAGTAACATAGGCTTGTTTCGGTGTCTTTATTTCTCTATCCCTACTCTCTTTATATTTACTGCTATTTAAATTCTTGCAATTTAAATTAATAAGCTTTATTATTTAAAATCATTCTTATTTTTAGTCAAGCATATTTATGTTCACAAGTTTCACTATTTTATCAATTCCGCATTTTTGTGAAACTTTTGTTTATTGATAGAAAATTATTTTTCATTAAAAAGAATTTTTCTAGATTATTTGTGAAAAATTTTTACTTGGTATATAGTATTATTCACCCCCTCTAGTACTATAGCTAGCCTATTTGGGACCGTGAATTAAGAGTTTCTTAATAACTCAACCTCCAAAGATGGCAACCATCAAGGTCATCACAAATAAACCCTCATAATTACGAGCTTTGGATCCATCACGCATTACCAATTATAAGTCATAGGGATGGGTAACAATAGTGGCTATGCCACTGAATGGGCCTTAAGCCCATCCCCCTAGACGTATCAAGAACAACTACCCATGGTAATCCTTTTATGAAAAGATCAGCTATGTTTTTCTCGGATCTCACATATTCTCAGGTAACTAATTTGTTTCTTAATAGTTTGTTTTATCGCACTATGTCTAATGCATATGTGTTTTACTCTTACCATTATAGAGACTATTTTTGCTAATTTCAATGGTTTCTTGAGAATCACAATGTTGTGACACTAGTGCAAAAGACCTTCCCCACGACAGAATGTTTATCAATAAGCTCTTTAACCAATCTGTCCATTGGCTTGCCAACTGAAGGGTTGTAAATTCAAATTCCATGGTTGAGCGAGCAATACACTTTTATTGGATGATTTCCATGAAATGTTACCACTTTCTATAATCGAAACATGGCCAACAACATTACTCATTTCATCATCATCAAATACCTAATTTGCACTAGAAAATCCTTTTAATACATCATGAAATTTACTAAAATGCAAGCACTAATTCATAGTACCTTTCAAGTAAATGATGAAGTATAATCCAATGTTCTATATTAGGATAATGAGTATATCAATTAGATCTACTAACTAAATAAGGTATACTAGGTCACGTATGGTTCTTTAAGAACATTACACTACTAATGATCTTAGATACTTTACTTGTGAAACACTATCACGTATATTTCTCTTAAGACATATGTTGATAATAAGTGAGTTCTAATATGTACTAGATAAAAAATATAAAATTTTTCAGCATAATGTGATTGACTTAAAGAAAAAACATTTTCAATTTTCTTAACTTTTATACTAAGGGTTACATCATTTTCTCCCATATCTTTCTTATCAAAATGAAAAGATAAAAACAATTTAGTATCCTTGACTACATTTACATTAGTACCAAAAGTAAGCATATCATCCATATATAAACATACAATCACAGAATAAGATGTAAAAGATTTGGAATAAACACAAGAATCACAACCATTCACAATATAGTCAATAAATACTAATGTTTCATTAAGGTTTTCATACCATTGGAGCTTATTTGAAGCCACAAATGGACTTTCTTCATTTACATACTTATATTCCTGACCAAGAACAACATAACCCTAAGGTTATCGAACATAAATTTTTTCGTTCAAGTCACCATTCGATTAAGCAGTTTTTACATTCATTTGATACCACAAGGCTATGAATGGCTGCAAGTGCAATCAAAATTCTAATAGTAGTAATTTTAGTGACAAAAGAATAAGGGTGTTTGGTTTAAACTTCGGAATCAAAATCGAAATCGGAATAAAACTAAATCAAAATTGGAATCACGAATTAACAATTCTATTTGGTTTAGTTTGAATCGGATCGAAATTAAAATCATAATTACTAATTACTAGTTTTATTTGGTTTAATTTGAAATCAAAATCACCAATATTAATTCTATTTAATTTATTTCAAAATTAAAATTTCATTTTTTTTCTTTTTTTACATCATTTTGAACTACCAATAATTTTTATTAATAAGAGTTTACTAAAAATATGTATAAAATGAAAATTATAATTAACTTTAATAATGTAATAAATACAGTAAAAATATAATTTGTATTATATAACAATAGTAATAACAGATTTTGTATTAATTGAAAATATAAAATGGTAAATTAATTGTTAATAATAATAATAATAATAATAATAAATATTGTAATTGATTTTTATATAAATTGAAGTTTTTGTACAAGAACATAATTAGAAACAAATTTTATGAAAGCAAAAAAAGTTTTAAAAAAATTAACAAAAGAATAAAAAATAGAAATATGTGGAATAGAATTTGATTGATGTCGGGGAGGGGGAATTGCGATTCCTATACATGAGGGAATGAAATTTTCCCATTCCTTAGAAGAATTTATTAAACCAATCATTGTTAAAGGAAATTAACGACTCTAATTCTCATTCCCTAGCTTATTTTTGATATACCAAACGCCCTTTAAGTGTCAAAATAGTAAATGCCTTTCTTTTAGCTATAGCCCATAACAACCAATCTTGCCTTAAAATTTTATTACGGGGATTTCACAAAAATACATACACAATAGGGTTTGTTTACAAATATATGTCTAAGGAAATTTTTGTCAAAATTCCTTTCAAACTTTTCAAAATTACTCAAATACATGATTCTTTTTTGTTCACATTTCTCTCTCTTCTTTTCATAATTTTAATCTAAATTCGTATTTATTTTTGTCATGCAACTTTAGAAAGTTTTTTTTTTAATTTTTTTTTTCTCTTCGAAACAATATGCAGATGTATATATTTTTTCCGACATTTTCTTTCACTAAGGTATAACTAATTATATATTTGTATATTAAGATATAACTAAGGTATAATAACTGTAATAGTGCATCTTAAGGTATAACTAAGGTATAATCATTGTAATAGTGTATCTTAAGGTATAACTAAGGTATAATCACTGTAATAGTGTCTCTTAAGGAATAACTAAGATATAATCATTGTTGTACCTTAGTTATATCTTAGTTATACCTTTGATAACTTTTATTATACCTTAGTTATACCTTTATACTCTTATTATATCTTTTTGATGCACCGATTATATCTTAGTTATACCTTCTGATACTTTTATTATATCTTAGTTATACCTTTATACTTTTATTATACCTTTTGATACACTAATTATACCATAGTTATACATTGTTTGTACTTTAGTTATACATTGTTTAAGCATTATAGTGTACAAGCACTGTCTACTAATGTATAATCAGTCTATAACAGTGTACAACAATGTATTTATAACTTTTATAAATATTATATCTTAGTTATGCCTTGTGATACACTGATTATACTTTAGCTATACATTGTTTGTACCTTTGTAAAACTGTTAGACCTTGTTTATGCATTGATTATACCATTTGATACTTTAATTATACATTTTGATACACTGATTATACCTTAGTTATACCTTCTGATACACTGATTATACCTTAGTTATACTTACTGATACACTAATTATACGTTAGTTATACTTATTGATATACTGATTATATCTTAATTATACCCTTTAATACACTGATTATACCTTCTGATACACTATTGAGGATATCTAATAGAAAAGTAGTGATGAAATTTGATCCAAAGCTATTTCTAATTTTTGCTTCTTTTACTTCTCCTAAGTTCAATATCTTTTTCATTTAAAGTAGAAGTAAAAGGTAATGAAGTAGAAACATCATCAAAATTAGATAAACCAACATTATTAGATACAACATTTTTCCTTAAAAGGAAACTCATATTCAAAAAAATTCATCATCTTTATATTTATAAATAGAAACATGTATGCTAAAATCATGGTAACACATAAACATGTATGTTAAAAGATTTTGAGCATAACCAATAAAAATACAATGAAAGGTCTTAGGCCCAATATTGGTCTTTCTAAAATCTAGAAAAGCAACCTTGGCCAAGCACCCCACACTTTTAGGAATTAAAAATTAGGTGCAAAGCCTTTCCAAAGTTTAAATAGTCTTGTCTATTTTTTTAATGAGAAACTCCATTTTAAATTTAATACAAAATAATATAGCTCATTCCTTAACATATTGTTGGAAAAACTATAACTTGATAAGACATTCATTATTTTTTTAAGTGTCTTATTTTTTCTTTCAGCTAAGCCCTTTTTTTGAGGTGTATAATGTTGGAAATGCCCTAGTCCCGAGGCATTGGTCCTTGTATTTGTACTGTGCATTTATTGGATTTATGTATTGTACTTATTTGTGTCATTAATAAAGGCATCAATTCATTTATTATATTTATCTTGTGCAGTATAGTAAATGAAGTATCCAATGGACATATCCATATCCATGACGACTAGTGTCATGCACTTAGCAGTAAGACCATGGATAGGGTTAACGATATGACCATGAATAGATCCGTAGTCTGTTCCAGTCATGGGAATGAATGGAACAACAGACTATCATTAACCTGGTTGTATGGCGGTGTCTTACCGGTCATTGGACATGGAATGTCAACCAAGTTAATGGGTACATGCCTGGGTGCATGGTACTGGATAGATCCACTGAACGAGTAATCCACATGGTATGGTATCACAATGGATTCTCGTGTAGTACTTGTATGGATCCTTTGACCTGACCATATGATGGTGTTACATGTGATGTCGCATACTTAGGGGTACGCCTAAAGGGCCTGTAATAGGGTGCCAAGTATGGGTGCTTTCGGGTATGTCACTGAACATGGTAATACTATGGATATGCAGAAGGGATTTGTCACTCAGTAACCAACTGAGAAGATATCACCGGCCTCTTGATGAATGTGACTGATAAGAGTGTGGCCACACCCAAACAAGTTGGTACTTGTTTGTGAGCATCAGTACATTCGGGATCAAGTTAATGTCTGAACACAAAAGAGGGTGATCAATCCATGCCTCTGTGTTGGACACCGATATCAATGACATGGGATGTACAAGTCTAACTACAGGGTTATGATATCAGTTGGACTGCCATCTCCATCTTAATTGGGGGCTGCAGTGGCTTGCTAGAGCCCAACTGCAGTCTGCGGGCCAAAGGTCCGCTGCCAACATAAAGATGGGCCCACAGGATCGTACACATAGAACGATAGAATGCAGACTTAAGGAATAGCATGTATACTTGGAGTATACACATTGGAGGGAGAGGTGTGTATATATTAATTATATTATAAAGATCAATTGAATTGGTCATAATAATAAAATTAATATATTCAACTGGCTCTTCATAATTAATTGGATTAGTTATGAAATTATTTCCTAGGTGGAAATATTCATATGTATGGGTTTACATATGATTTTATTTTGTGCAGAGTTAATTTTAATTTGATGGATTAAATTAAATGTCAAACCAATTTTAATTTGGATGTAAATAATATATTACTTGGAGTAATATATTAAATACATGGGTATATTAAAATTGGGCTTGAATTAATTTGAACCAAATTAATTAAAATTAGACTGGGCCTAAATTAAAACATGGAAGCCCGCGCAGAATAAAGTGGAGCCAAGATGGGCCAGAATTCCTTATGGAATTCGGCCAACCCTAGGTATAAATACCTAGGGTTAGAAGAATTCGGCCAACCTAAGCTAAACCACTCATAGCCGAATTCTCTAGCCTCTCCTCTCCTTGGTTCTTGCTTTTCCATCGCTAGCACGGGTTGCATTTGCCAAGCGTTCGTGTACGTGAGAGCGGAGGAATTCTAAGTTGAGTTCTGCAGTCATCATCCGTCTCTAAAAGAGATTTTTCTGGTATGAAATTTCAATCTCTTGCTATTCAATTTTATGTTTTTCAATTTCCGCTTCAATTGCTCCTGGGACCGGATTCGAGGAAATCACCGCGTTCTTCCGCTTTTATCGGGTGATTTCCGGTGAAAAATCCCAACAGTGGTATCAGAGCAAGGTTTTTGATCCGTGGAAATTGATTAATTTGGTTGAATCCCTGTTTTGAAATTGGATGTTTTTGATTGGGATTCTTGGTATGGGTTTTATGATTTTTTCCCATATGTTTTATGCAATGAAAATTAAATTTACATATAGGTTTATGTTAGTTTAATTTTATTGTATATTTTGTGATTCTTGGTGAATTACTTTGGATGGTGATTGATTGGATATTTTTTTTTTTTTTGATTTAATTCTGTAAAAAAAAAAAAAAAAAAAAATCGGCCTCCCGGCGGCGGTGGCCGCTGGGCGGCCACTGCACAGCGGCAGTGCCGCTGCAGGCGGCAGCCACTGCTGGGCAGTGGCTGCCGCGCGGCAGCAGCGGGCAGCCGCTAGGCGGCTACGCCGCTGCTGCTGCTAGGGCAACTCTGTTGCCCTAGCTGCAGCGGGCCGGGCCCTGTTTTTGGATTTTGCGGGTTTTAGGTCCGGGGCCCAGTTTTGAAATTTTAATTGGTTTTAAAATTCGTGTGTTTAAATTTATGCAATTTAAATGCGCATGGTTTCTTGGATGAATTTTAATTTCGTTCATGTGACATTAATTTGGAAATTAATGTGGTTAATGGAAATTGGTTCGGGTAATTTTGGCACAATTACTCGGATGGCTGAATTGGACCCATGGTTTCCCAATTCCAGTGGGAGCAGTTGGACTGCCTGGGCTGGAGGCCCAAAGCCCGTTAAGGATTAGAACCGTGGTGGGCCAAAAATTGGCGATTTCCTAATAATGGCTTTGACATAATTTAAATGGGCTTAAATCATGCATTTTGACATGCTTTTGAATTGTATGTATTGGATGCATATGTATGGTTGAATGAATGTATGATTGGATGCTATTGGGCCTTTTACGAGATGGGTTGTATTTTTCTTTTGGGTAAATACGGCCTGCGTGTCGTTTTCTTTTAATGTAATTTTATTTTATTTAAGTTAAATATTGTAAAATTTGTAAAAGAAGAAGCCCATGGAGTGGTGAGCCCAATTGGAGGTGCAAGCCCAAGTGGAGGTGCAAGCCCAGAAGGAGAAGGAGGAGGCCCACCTAATATGTATTTCTAGTATAGGTTTACTAGAATTATATTAGGATGTAATATAGGCCCATAGCAGTCCATTTTAATTTTGTTTAATTATTTTAATATATTCTTTTGCATGTATGAATGTATGTTAAATATAGCTCATTCACCCGCTTTATGTATGTAAGCCGTTATAATTGAATCTAATAACCAAATGGAAATTACTAAGTCGCTTAAAAGTGCTTCCCTCATCCAAAACCGAATCGAGGTGGGAATAGGCCAGTTGTAGACCATGCCCTCGCAGGATGCACTGGAGTATTGTCACTTTGTATTGGGTTAGAGTATGGGATACTCTAACACTTGGATGGAGGTTTTGACTTAGCATGGGTAGTAGGATTCTCCTGGCCCTAAGCACAGATGGGTAAGTGCCAACAAGCCCATCAAACCGAGAGTCCCTAGGTTGGGATTGGACGGCGTTCCTACCTAAATAGTTAAGGTGTAGTTGTACCAAACCCTCGTTTGGCTATATCTTAATGAAATATGGATCTCGGCCCATGAGCCCAACAACTCGGTTAAATTAATAACTTGATTCATTATTAATTTTATTTGGGAACAACAAAGTTAAGCCCTTTATTAACACTCTAAATGTTTTTCTGTGTAAAAACACCCAAATGGCAAACACTAATACCTTATCACTGCGATCGATTCTTGAGAAGGACAAGCTTTCCGGTCCTAACTTTTTAGACTGGTCTAGGAACTTGAGGATAGTTCTAAGACAAGAGTCCAAAGAGTATGTACTGGAAAGGCCTGTGCCGGCTGCGCCTCAGGGACGTAATCCGACGGCTGCACAGCTAGCGGAATACGAGGCGCACGTCAAGGACAACCGGGATGTGACGTGCCTTATGTTGGCATGCATGGTCCCCGAACTGCAAAAGCAGTTTATGGACCATCAAGCCTATGCTATGATAACAACTCTCAATGAGATGTTTCAGGAGCAAGCTCGTCAGGAAAGGTACCTGACCAATAAGGCATTCCACTCTTGTAAGATGGGGGCCGGGACATCTGTGAGTGCTCACGTGCTCAAGATGAAGGGCTATTTGGATACTTTGGCCCGTCTCGGATCGCCTATCTCTCAAGAGTTGGCGGTGGACACGATCCTGGCGTCCTTACCGGATTCTTATGATCAGTTCATCCTAAACTATAACATGCAAGGGATGAACCGCACTGTCAGTGAGCTGCATGGGATGCTTAAGCTTACTGAGCAGTCGATCAAGAAGACTCCACCGGTGCTGTTGGTTAACAAGGGGAACGCTCCTCTTGCTAAGGGTAAGGCCAAGGAAAAGGCCAAGGCCAAGGCCAAGAAGGCCAAAGCCAAGAAGGCCAAGGCCCAACCCAAAGGCCAACAGAAGGCAGGTCCTGAGGACGTCTGTTTCGGGTGCAGACAGGCGGGCCATTGGAAGAGATCGTGTCCCAAGCTGATGGGAGAGCAGAGAAGGGGCCAAGGTGCGTCCTCTTCAGGTATTTATGTTATAGATATTAACCTTACTGTTTCAACATCCTGGGTATTGGATACTGGATGTGGTTCTCACATTTGTTGCAATGTGCAGGGACTTAAGAACAGAAGGTTGCTGGGATCGGGTGAGGTGGACTTGCGGGTCGGGAATGGAGCAAGGGTTGCTGCCATAGAGATCGGCGAATACCACCTAGTGATGCCCAGCGGATTGGTTTTAATTTTGGAACATTGTTACTTTGTACCTGCTATGTGCAGGAATATTATTTCTGTATCAATGTTGGACATGTCTGGATTTGAATTTTCTATTATAAATGGTCGAATTTCAATATCTAGAGAGGGGTTATTTTATGGAGATGCTCTATTGAATAATGGCCTGTATGTCCTGGACTTAAATGAAACCAATCACATCTATAACATAAACACGAAAAGGGTTAAGCCAAACGAACTTAATCCAGTCTATCTATGGCATTGTCGTCTTGGCCATATAAACGAGAAGCGCATAGCTAGGCTTCACAAAGCTGGAGTCCTAGGGTCATTTGACTTGGAGTCAATTGATACATGCGAATCATGTTTAAGAGGCAAGATGACAAAGGCGCCTTTTAGCAAGAGGGCTGAAAGGGCCACTGGCTTGTTGGACCTAATACATTCAGATGTATGTGGACCCATGAGCGCAGCGACCAGAGGTGGACATCTGTACTTCGTCACGTTCACGGATGATTTCAGCAGATACGGCTATGTCTATCTGATGAAACACAAATCCGAGACCCTTGATGGGTTCAAGGAATTTAGGAACGAGGTACAGAACCAGCTAGGCAGGAATATCAAAGCCCTTCGGTCGGACCGAGGCGGTGAGTATATGAGCCTAGAGTTTGACTCATACTTGAGAGAGCATGGAATAGTTCCACAGCTCACTCCTCCCGGGACACCACAATGGAATGGGGTGTCCGAACGGAGGAACAGGACCTTGTTGGACATGGTCCGCTCAATGATGAGTCAAGCAACTCTCCCAATTAGTTTCTGGGGACACGCCCTCGAGACAGCAGCTCTCATTTTAAACAATACTCCGACTAAGGCAGTGGAAAAGACCCCATATCAGATATGGACGGGCAAGGAGCCCAATGTGTCTTTCCTAAGGATTTGGGGATGCGAGGCACATGTCAAGAAATTGACTAGTGGCAAGCTGGAGCCCAAAACCGATAAATGCCTGTTTGTGGGCTACCCTAGGGAAACCAAAGGGTATTACTTCTACAACCCCGCCGAGAACAAGGTGTTCGTGGCAAGGAAGGGGGTCTTTCTGGAAAAGGAGTTCCTTTCCAAGAAAGATAGTGGGAGCAACGTTGAACTCAGGGAAGTTCAAGGTCCACAAGCACCTGAAGAGGATAGCTCGGAGGCCCAGGTGGAGCTTCCACAAGTGGAGGCACCGACCCAGGCCACACAAGAACCTAGAAGGTCTGGTAGGGATCGTCGGGAACCGGAGAGGTATGGTTTCCTCGTCACCGATGATCAAACTCTTCTCATCTGGGATGAAGAAGAACCCAAAACCTACCAAGAGGCTATGGCTAGCCCACAGTCTGCGAATTGGCGTAAAGCCATGGAGGCAGAAATGCAATCTATGTACGATAACCAAGTTTGGAACTTGGTTGATCCACCTCCGGGTGCTAAGGTAATTGGTTGCAAGTGGTGCTACAAGCTAAAAGCTGATAATACCTTCAAGGGGCGTCTGGTTGCGAAAGGTTTCAGACAAGTCCATGGGATAGACTATGATGAAACTTTCTCACCAGTAGCCATGCTCAAATCCATCAGGATACTACTGGCCATAGCCGCATGGTATGACTATGAGGTATGGCAAATGGATGTCAAAACCGCTTTCCTTAATGGAAAGCTACTCGAGGATGTGTACATGACACAACCTGAGGGTTTTGTCGATCCTAAGTATCCGGGAAGGGTATGCAAACTTCAAAGGTCCATTTATGGACTGAAGCAAGCATCCCGGAGTTGGAATCTAAGATTCAATGAGGCTATAAAGGAATATGGCTTCATACAGAATCTGGATGAGCCTTGTGTGTATAAGAGGACTAGTGGGAGCATTGTCACATTTTTGGTACTGTATGTAGACGACATCCTACTTATTGGAAGTGACATACCTACACTGCAAGGGGTAAAGCAGTGGCTGAGTAAGTGCTTCGCAATAAAGGACTTAGGCGAAGCTGAGATGATCCTAGGGATCAGGATCTATAGGGATAGATCAAATCGGCTTCTGGGCTTAAGTCAGGCTTCGTACATTGACAAAGTTCTGAAAAGATTCAGCATGGACCGGGCCAAGAAAGGTTTCTTGCCAATGGGCCATGGGCTGAAACTTAGTAAGAAGAACTGTCCTAAAACAAGGGAGGACAGGGAGAACATGAAATTGGTTCCATACGCCTCGGCTATTGGATCAATCATGTACTCTATGTTGTGTACGAGACCTGATGTCGCCTTTGCACTGAGTATGACGAGCCGATACCAGCAGGATCCCGGGGAGGATCACTGGAAAGCTGTCAAGGCAATCCTCAAGTACCTTAACCGGACTAAGGATAGCTTCTTGGTGTATGGTGGTCAGGAAGTGCTATCAGTTACTGGGTATACTGATGCAAGCTTCCAGACAGACCAAGATGAGTACCAATCGCAGTCAGGGTATGTATTCTTGCTGAATGGTGGTGCTGTAAGCTGGAGGAGCTCAAAGCAACCAACCATAGTGGACTCTACAACAGAAGCTGAGTACATCGCTGCGTGTGATGCAGCTAAGGAAGCTGTGTGGATGAAGAAGTTTATCACTGAGTTGGGAGTAGTGCCAACTATCCAGGACCCAGTCGATATCTTCTGTGACAACAATGGGGCCGTCGCACAAGCTAAGGAGCCCCGGTCACACAAGAACACAAAGCACGTGCTCAGAAAGTTTCACCTCATACGAGAAATCGCGGAGAGAGGTGACATTGCATTGCACAGAGTGGACACCGAGGATAATGTCGCAGATCCATTGACCAAGGCGCTGGCCCAGCCCAAGCATGAGGGTCATACTAGATCTATAGGGATTAGGCCCATGCCTAGTTGGAACTAGTGCAAGTGGGAGATTGTTGGAAATGCCCTAGTCCCGAGGCATTGGTCCTTGTATTTGTACTGTGCATTTATTGGATTTATGTATTGTACTTATTTGTGTCATTAATAAAGGCATCAATACATTTATTATATTTATCTTGTGCAGTATAGTAAATGAAGTATCCAATGGACATATCCATATCCATGACGACTAGTGTCATGCACTTAGCAGTAAGACCATGGATAGGGTTAACGATATGACCATGAATAGATCCGTAGTCTGTTCCAGTCATGGGAATGAATGGAACAACAGACTATCATTAACCTGGTTGTATGGCGGTGTCTTACCGGTCATTGGACATGGAATGTCAACCAAGTTAATGGGTACATGCCTGGGTGCATGGTACTGGATAGATCCACTGAACGAGTAATCCACATGGTATGGTATCACAATGGATTCTCGTGTAGTACTTGTATGGATCCTTTGACCTGACCATATGATGGTGTTACATGTGATGTCGCATACTTAGGGGTACGCCTAAAGGGCCTGTAATAGGGTGCCAAGTATGGGTGCTTTCGGGTATGTCACTGAACATGGTAATACTATGGATATGCAGAAGGGATTTGTCACTCAGTAACCAACTGAGAAGATATCACCGGCCTCTTGATGAATGTGACTGATAAGAGTGTGGCCACACCCAAACAAGTTGGTACTTGTTTGTGAGCATCAGTACATTCGGGATCAAGTTAATGTCTGAACACAAAAGAGGGTGATCAATCCATGCCTCTGTGTTGGACACCGATATCAATGACATGGGATGTACAAGTCTAACTACAGGGTTATGATATCAGTTGGACTGCCATCTCCATCTTAATTGGGGGCTGCAGTGGCTTGCTAGAGCCCAACTGCAGTCTGCGGGCCAAAGGCCCGCTGCCAACATAAAGATGGGCCCACAGGATCGTACACATAGAACGATAGAATGCAGACTTAAGGAATAGCATGTATACTTGGAGTATACACATTGGAGGGAGAGGTGTGTATATATTAATTATATTATAAAGATCAATTGAATTGGTCATAATAATAAAATTAATATATTCAACTGGCTCTTCATAATTAATTGGATTAATTATGAAATTATTTCCTAGGTGGAAATATTCATATGTATGGGTTTACATATGATTTTATTTTGTGCAGAGTTAATTTTAATTTGATGGATTAAATTAAATGTCAAACCAATTTTAATTTGGATGTAAATAATATATTACTTGGAGTAATATATTAAATACATGGGTATATTAAAATTGGGCTTGAATTAATTTGAACCAAATTAATTAAAATTAGACTGGGCCTAAATTAAAACATGGAAGCCCGCGCAGAATAAAGTGGAGCCAAGATGGGCCAGAATTCCTTATGGAATTCGGCCAACCCTAGGTATAAATACCTAGGGTTAGAAGAATTCGGCCAACCTAAGCTAAACCACTCATAGCCGAATTCTCTAGCCTCTCCTCTCCTTGGTTCTTGCTTTTCCATCGCTAGCACGGGTTGCATTTGCCAAGCGTTCGTGTACGTGAGAGCGGAGGAATTCTAAGTTGAGTTCTGCAGTCATCATCCGTCTCTAAAAGAGATTTTTCTGGTATGAAATTTCAATCTCTTGCTATTCAATTTTATGTTTTTCAATTTCCGCTTCAATTGCTCCTGGGACCGGATTCGAGGAAATCACCGCGTTCTTCCGCTTTTATCGGGTGATTTCCGGTGAAAAATCCCAACATATAAGAAGCATTGGTTATGTATAATATCATTACATTCACAAAAAGACTTGAGAAAATTTGTTTTCATGTATAAAGCCATTACAATTACAAAAAGACTTAAGAAAATTTGTCATATTCCCCACTTCGATCAGACTTAAGCCTTTTTATTTCTTATCGTAATTGATTTTAAATTTTATTTTTGTACTTCATAAACATTTGTTCAAATCCACCCTTAGATTTTGATAAATACACTTTAGTATATCTAGAAAAGTCATACAAAAATAATCTAATTTTTTAATCACCCTTAGAATTCTTAAAATTAGCCAAGTTAGAATGTATCAATTCTAATTTTTTGGTACTTATAACGGTAACAACTTTAAAAGACTTTTTTCCATATTTAGCTTCAACACATATTGTATATTTCAACTTATGTTCTAAGCTAGCAAAATTGATCAATAGACATATTTTTATTCTGGTAATGGAAGCCAAATTCACATGTTTGAATCTACCATGACATACATCTATAGATTTAGCAATATCGGCTGCATTAGATGAACTTGCATTAATATCAACAAAAGTAATAGAAATAACGTTCAAAATAAACAAACCATCAATTAAATAACATTTCCCCACAAAAAATCTCATTCCTATTATTATAAACTTATCAGCATCAAAGGTTATTTTTAGTCTAACCCTATTCAATAAGCTACTAGAAACTAAGTTATTTTCAGTCCAACCCCATCCAATAAGCTACTAGAAAATAAGTTATTTGCTATCCAACCCTATCCTATAAGCTACTAGAAACTAATGTAAGGAAGGCACAAACAACACATTACTTAATAAAGACCTTCCGAAAGTTAATTTAAGAAAACTCTCCCTTTACTTAGTACACTTACAGTAGTGTTGTCCATGAAGATACAATCTCTATCAGCATCCCAATCAAAGTGGTTAAACAACTCCTTATTTAAACACAGATGCTTGGATACTCTAGTATCTAACATTAATTAGATTTGTTCTCCACTAGGTATGATTCAACAACTAATATAACAAGATCTCATTCTCTACTAGATTTAATTTTGGTGCTGCCTATGGGATCGGTTTGGAGTTTGATTTTTATTGGTTTTTTCCTTTGGTGACATTATGCCTCATAGGAAAGTTTTCCATAGACATAACATATCACTACTTCTTTTTAGAATTTTTCATCATTTTTCTTGGTAGGTTTATTCCACCTTTCTAAAACTTCTTTGCTTTTCCCTTAAACATGTCTTTTTTGACAATAACATATTCAACATTGTAAGAATTAATGAAAAGAGAATAAGAGGACATGAATTTCTTATCATTATTGTGTTTTCCTCTTTATTTCGTATTTAGCTAATTAGCTACTATAAGTTGGAGTCTTTCTTTTTGTGTTTCAAGCGATTATCACTCCAGGATGGTGAAATTTTTCTAGAAGCACATTTACTTACAACAATTCATACATATTCATTCCTTCACTTAGCACTTCTGCCACAAGGTTTTCATACTTATGAATCTAGTCTATGATTTTCTTCTCATCAAAAATATAGAAGTGGAACCCACCTATTCTTTTCTTCTAAAAGCTTTGGTGCCTACTATTTCTAATATTATTTATGAAATAGAAGTAGTAATCATGTAGAAGGGAGACGCTAAAAATCTGGAACCAAAAAGTTAGAACATTTTAGAGAATAATCCATTTTAACATAATTTTAACTTTGTTCCAAGAAAATACTTAGCAAATAAAATTGTTGAAAATTGAGTTGAATAGATTTTTTTTTAAAAAGAAAACTTTGTGCTCACGCCTAGATTAATAGGTAGTGCATTTGTGTGGTTTATTTTCCAAAATCCCATTTAACACACTTAAAACTGATAATAAAGCTCTATTGGTTATTTAATAAAAAAATTAAACAGAATAAGAATAATGTCTGCAATTTACATTATTAATAACACTTCATTTTTGCTCTACAAACTAGTACCAATTATGCTATATTTATAGGCTAACAAGCAAACTAAAAATGAGAAACTTCAATAAGAATCTTTGCCCATAATTCCACTAAAAACTTGATGTCATCAATCTAAACTAATTGCATAAAAATACGATACAAAACTTTGAATCATTCTTTAACATTCCCTCTTGATTCAAAATTGTAAGACTTCTTGTACTTGATGTTGTACTTCTCATCACTCGTCTATTGTTCAAGTCACTTGATGATGTACTTCTTATCACCCTTTTATTATTAGAGCAATTTTCTTCTATTGCTTCTTTTTAACGCGCACCTCACCAATTTAAGATAACATTTCTTCTTCTTCAACAACATGTGTCAAATTGATACTTTATTTAGTCTCCATTCTGCAATTCTTTTGTACATTTCCAAACTTGATAATTGTCTCCATTGAAACTTAGAAGTGAAAGAGATGATGTGTTGTTCGATGCCACAGTGGTTCTCGCTCAAACATTCATAGGTCCCTCAAGATAATAAAAACTTTGATACTAATATTGGTGTTTTAAAAATCAAAAGTTAAATGAAGGAAGAATAAATTTTGTAGTTAACATTATTAATAACATTTCTTTTTTGCTCTACAAAATAGTAACGATTATGCCTATGTTTATAGACTAATAAGCAAATTCAAAATGAGAAAAATTAGCAAGAATCTTTGCCCATAATCCCACTAACAACTTGATGTCATCAATCTAAACTAATTGCATAATATAAGAACATTATTTTAAGACTTTGAATCATTCTCTAAAAAGACGAATTCAATATAAGCCCACGCAAAGGGATAACTATCCAATGTGGGATAAAAATTAAACATGGTCTTTAAAGGCATGACTTTCAAAGCTTCTTAGCACAACTGACCATTAACTTATCCAACATAAGTCATATGATCTTTTCCTATTCTTACAAGGTAATGAAATCATCTCTTAATTCATCTTTTGCCTCACAACATAAAATATGTTACGGACATTATGAGCATGAGTTTTTAATCCCTGGTTCCAATGATGAAAACAAACTTTTCTTGATGTGTTTTTACAGCCATGCGAGTGAAGACAACTCAAAGTTGAACCTCCATATTGATGAACTGAACGAATTAGGGTTTGTAGTCCATCAACTACATCTTCACGGGTATAGACTATAATCGTACGGATGTGCCATCTATAACTATTTAGGTTTAAGTTATAACCATAAAGATGTAGGTTAAACCTGTACGGATGTAGGTTATACCTATACGGATGTTTAATAATCCATCCCACTTGCATTTAGATTAGATCTAGATCTCTAATTTGAAAGAAGTATAATAGGAAAGGGGTAACGAGAGAGAAAAGGTGGGTCATTTGTGAGGCTAGAATCAAGGATTAGACTTTTGGAGCGTTAGAGAGAAAAGAGAAAGAAAAGGGAAGAAAAAGGATGAACTTTAAACCTTTTTTTTTATTTTTCTTACTTGATTCTCTGGAATTAGGATATAAAACTTATTAGAAATCATAGGAAAAGAGGTAATTAAGATTAATAACAGGTTTAGAGACTAACATGCAAAGACAAACCCGTAACTAGTGAGAATTCTTGGTGATTTTGGAGTTGTGTAACCTTAACCAAAACACAACAATTCGGAGCTCCTTTGAGACGTTTCTAAACTTATAAAGTTGTGGATTCACACGTCAAAGGTATATTTCTGAGAAACCATTTCCATTCTTGCATAATTTCATCATCTGAGAGTCATTTCACATGTTTTTCAAATTGCTTTGTTTTTGTTCATCTTTGGTTTCTACCAAGAAATAACATTCCTACAGTCAATCGACATAGCCGCATGGCTATAGTCATAACCATATGGATGTTGTATCTTGACCGCACGATTATTCTGCTTTATGAAATCTCTAAATGAAATCGCTAAAGTTTAAAATTTTTTCACACCTTAAAGTAATATCTGTACAGATCTACTCATAACTGTACGATTGTTATATACATCCGTACGGATGTTATTCTTGGATAGAATGATTCATAAATTATGTTTTGGGTTTTTCATTGTATAATGAAATGTAAATTTGATTTCCAGAATTGATGTTATGCTAAACTGATAAGGATGACTCAATTTTTCGAAACTGAATTTGAGGCATGCTAAACACCAATTGGTAAAACCATTTTCAAAACCGTTTTCCATCCTCTAATTTTATGCCCGAGTCTCATATGCATAAGTTTTATCGCATTATTAACACCTAATTTTATAGGATTAAGTTTACTTTCATTATTTTTTTTCCTTTGTTGGTAGGATTTGTGTATTTTAGGCAATTATACCCCGATCCCTTTTTGATTTATGTGTACCCCCCTAGGAGAGCCTACTTGATTTGTGTTGTACTTTAATTTCATTCCATGTAATCTGCATGAATGCCGTGTGTTTTGAAATAAAACTCAATCTAGTTTTATAAAATGTTATGGTTGAATATTAGAGCTATTATTTTAATTGAATAATAAGTAAGTGACTCATCCGAACCTAGTTCTCTGAAAGGTATAATGGTTCTCACTTGGTTCTGGCTATACCTAAATTTCCCGGTTGAGCTGAGCCAGGTGACGAATCTTATAGTTTCTTCGAGATTTCGGTCTTGAATCTTTCATGAATGCTATGTTTTTTCCAAAAAGATTTTCTTATTATAATTATGTACTTGATTTGAATCAAAATAACTAAAAAGCCCGACGGCCCACTTTGCCGCGCCTGAATCGTTGTCTACTCACAGTGGCGACTCCATTGGGGATTTCTTGCAAAAGTTTTCAAAAACTTAAAAGATCTTGACGACCATTGAAAGTATCCAATTAAAATAGCTTCAATAAACTGCTGTAACATTTTATATGCGTTACATTTTAGCTAGATTTGAGCATTAGGTTATGGCACCATTTTTAGCCCGGTGAACTGTTAAAGTGTTACCTATGTTCCTTTTGGTCTTAAGGGCATGGATACAAAACACTACTCATAGCCTCATATGTTCTTCTTCGTTTAGAACCTTGAGTGGGGAGAAGTAAGGAGTAGATTTTGCTATGGGGACCTTGATGTTAACCCCGGACTTTGACCGAGCCCATATAGATAGCCGTTGTAAGCGCCGAGTTTTCCCGACCTCTATGATGAGAATTCTTGTGTTACCTGTCGAACGGACGGACATGAACCAGACTTGAAAATGACGGAATGTTGCCTGGAGTTTCTCAAACATCTTGAAAACCAAGCTATCCACAATCCAAAATCCTCGAAGAGGTCTCCCGAGTGGGTTCTAGGGTTTAGGGTGTGCGTCCAGTTTTTGAAATTTTACCCCGGCTCTTTCTAAAGAGGACATGGCTCTAGTATAAACTAGAGCCGTAGGCTTAACTTGGCTCGGCAGAAGGGATTTTAGGCAAAATCAGAAAGTCAGGTGGCCGTTTAATGCTCAAAATGATATGTGTAAGGAGAGTATAAAAGAAAAGTAAAAATCAAATCAAAAGAGTTAGTAATCTTGAGCAGAGAAAAACAAAGTTTCAAGGAACCGAAAAAAAAAAGAAAACAGAGGAAAGAAGGGAGATAGAGACCGAGACACAGTAGCAAGCAAAGTGACCCCAAAAACACAAGGTTAAGACTTAAAATCAATCTAAAAACACTAAACATAAGTTGCTTAACCTTTCCTAATCAATTGGGGATTGTTCCGGATTGATTTCAGATTGTTTCAGATTGTTGCGGTTTTCAGCCGGTCGAGCTTCCAGGACAAATTCCAAGCTTTCGATCTGTTTCTTGACGTTCAAAGCATCAAAACAACACCAAGGTAAACTCTGAGAGGCCTTAAACCTGTTTGCATTGTCTTTTCTATGTGTTTTCTTCATTTTTACAACTTTCGAAAACCGGATTGCCCGAATAGAGCCGGGCGGCTTTGGTGCCAGAGCTATACGGCTCTGTTCTGTAGAGATAGAATTTCGAATCATCTAGATCGGCCAAAAACAGTCCGTTTTCCATTTTGCGCATTTTGTTGTGATCATTTTCGGCCCAAATCCATCCGTATGTTATAAAATTTTGGTTTTCAGATTTCTGTATGTATGGATATTAATGTTTTTGGTTTTCTCAGGGTCTTATTTCCTAAGTTTTGGGGTTGTTTTATCCGAATCGCTTCCATAGTTCAGCATTAGCGGACCCTCGAACCCTATAAAATCCCCGGAAAATATTAAAAATGAGCAAAACGATATTTTCACAAATGTTTTTGGTATGTTTATTGCATTTTGGACCCAAGATGGATTGTGTATTTAGGAACCCGCGTGAACGAAACCCTGGATTCCGGGATAACAGACCCACAAAAAATGGAAATTTGCATGTAACTGAGCCAAATGTTTCCCAAAAATTGATTTTCCAGCATAAAAATTACAGTACGTTTCAAAACCGTTTTCCAGGTCTAACCGGTCTGACCGATCGGTCGACTCGGTTACCCCCTGAATGCATGCCCTAGTTTCCTAAATTCCCAATTCTGTCCTATTTGAGTCCTACCTATGTGTGCAATATAAATTGTGCTAACCGTTTGTTTTGCAGCTTTTGTTTTTATATTTATTTTCGATGTAATTAATAGATTTTGTGTATTTTAGGCGGTTGTAATTTTTAGATCTTCGTGTACTTAGGTGATTGTAAAGTGAGAATGAGAGTTTTCCATTTTTATTCGACTATGTTGTATAATCGGCCTCTACTATTTTCTTGTATATTTTGGATGCATGTTTTATTTTTCTGCAATTTATTTTCTGCATTTTGCTTTAGCACCGGCTGAAATAAATAAACAAATTGGGGTTAGAGAAAGATAATAAAGCAAATTAACTATGGTAATATAAACTGTA
The DNA here is from genome assembly GCA_039660915.1 of Euphorbia tirucalli. Classification (NCBI taxonomy): domain Eukaryota; kingdom Viridiplantae; phylum Streptophyta; class Magnoliopsida; order Malpighiales; family Euphorbiaceae; genus Euphorbia; species Euphorbia tirucalli. The sequence continues at coordinate 33,895,648 of CM077636.1, read as the reverse complement.
AAGTGAAAGCAAGCTAGAGGTTAAAGTAAGTCACTTGCCCGAACCCTAAATCTCTGGATTAGGTACAGCAGTCTGTCCTTGGTAGGGAGCTGTACCGGAATTCCCGGATGAGCTGATCTGGGTGGCGACTCTGTCACTGATCTCGGGATTTAAGTTTCGAGGTCTTTAAGTTAAAAATGGGAAAATGTTTTCTACAAAGGAATTTCCAAATCAAATCAATGATTTTTCCTAACTCAAGATAAACAAAACCCGTTTTCTAAAATCAAAACATCACAAAAACATTTTCCCCGGTTCGCTTTACCGCGTTCCTGTTTCATAAAAGATCGTCCGCTCACAGTGGCGACTCTACTAGGGAATGAAGGTTTCTTAAAAAGTTTTCACAAAGACTTAAGAAACTTAGGCAACTACCGAAATAAAACCTCGCTTGCAGTCACTTCACTAGTTCATATTACCATATTTATTTGCACCTTGCATATCATGACATTTTCTTCTTCTTAATCCCTCCAACACACTGATTATCCCCGGTTTACCCAAGAAGGTGGACTATCTCTTCTGCCAGGATTGGAGACACCCGACGGAGTAAACCACTCATAGCACTACATGACCTTACATCGTGTTCTACAGTGGGGAAGTGTATATTTGCTATGGGAACCTGTACGACCCTTGGTTTTGACTTTGGTCCATATGTAATGACTTAGCAACTTCCCCTAGGATTACCAAAACTTAAAATTCAAAATGAACATTGAGTGTGCACCTTTGGTATCCCCCGTTGATGCCAAAGAGACCCAACACCTAGGAAGAATGCAAGACCAATCGAAAGGAGGAATAAGGTTGGAAGGGAGCGCAGGGAGTGCATATTTTTGCGAGTGCTAACGTTTGTTCCGTGGTGTTTTCTATTTGACTTTTCACGAAGCATCAAACATGCATAACTTTCGCGTGCCATTCTAACCACATCTTTATGCAGCCATTTTCAAACATCGACATATGCGTGACGCTAATCACATTTTCATGTAGCCACGACATTTTGCTTGTGTGCCATTCACATCTCGCGTGCGGCATTCCCAGGAAGCATACACGACATCATTCCGTGTGTCATGTATTTTAACGACATTTTCGTGCAGCCACTTGCATTTTTCGTATGACATACACATCCATATCATTTCACCTCACCTAATAAAGGATGATTCCCAGGTGTGCCCTTCACGATCATTTCATTCCACAACATATCGGGTACCCCAAAACTACCCATATTCCGCCCGTGCATCAGATCACACTCGGCCGTTTCACAAATATCATATCGTTCAATAGAAGACCACAATGGTCTTAGATCTATTCCCATGTGAAGGTTCACACGATGTCATCACATGACATAACGTTCATTCATCATAGGTGTCCAGGTGATGCCGAAGTCCTGTTTGCGCATTATGGTTCACATCGGACCATTTCATAACATTGTGAAATCATTCGAGGTACTCCCTGAGTACCAGATTAGTACACATATAGGGGCATTTTCATAACATTATCAAAATCCTGCGAGGCGTTCCACGAATGCCGAACCTCTGTCCGTGTCTCAAGTAGCACACGACTTTTCTGCAACATCACTTCATATCACATTGCTTCAAAAGCATCAGAACTCTATCTGTGGTATGGTTCCCACGTGACCATTTCACTTCATGACATTGACCTACAAAGCTTCGAAACTCTGCTCGCGTGTCGGTACACACGCGGCCATCTCACTACAAGTCATTAGGTTCCCTAAAGGTGCCGAACCTCTGTCTATGCGGCGGCTCCCACGAGACATTGTTGCATTATTTTGCATAGCATTAGGCACTCTTGGAACATCCCAAACAAAGGAAATTTAAACATGCAAAGGTCATCCCCATTTTCATTTCCATTCATGAAGTATCATTCAAGCATCATTCTCCACGACACCATGTCATTCATTTGCCATCCCTAACTCTCCACTTATGATGTAGGACCATACACACGTGAGACTAGAAAAGGCTAAAGCTCTGCACAGACAGTTCACAGAGTAAGATGGATTGACCAAGGACAAGGTCTCAGGCTTTGAGGGCTATTGGGGAACAGAGAATAGTAGAAACTGACAGTGATTCTGATTCCGGGGAGGAAGTGGAAATGGCCAACCAAACACCAAGTCTTGCTAATGCCCTGAAGGATTTCCTAAAATCCCAGGATTTCTATGACATGCTGAAAGAGGAGATGCGGGCCGTTGTAAAGGAAACCAGGGATATCGGATCCAGTAGGCCTTGGAAAGAAAAGGTAGATGAATCTTCTCAGTACGGGGCAGATGTCTCAGCCAGTGTGGAGAAGCTGCAAGAGATGGAAGCAGCAATGGCAAAGAAAATGAAGGCCAAGTACTCTGAACTTGACGAAGTAGTGGTTGAACTGAAGAAAGGGGCCAACATCAGTCTGGGCTCCAAGAGAGGGGTGAATGTAGATGCAATGATCAATAGGGGCATTGAGACCTTCCCTGTTGGGTTTCAAGTGCCGAAAATTCCTTCTTATAAGGGGATTGGCTCCCCAGAAGCTCATGTGAATCTGTATGCCTGAATAATGCTGACAGCAGGTGCCACTAAACAGTAGCTGGTTAACTTCTTCCCGACCACACTGGAAGGGGGAGCCCTTAATTGGTACAACTCTCTGGCAGAAGATGTGCAATCTGACTGGGAAGCCTTATCAGTGGCTTTCATCAAATATTACAGCTTCAATACTAAAACCCAGGTGAAGATGTGTGATCTGGAGAGGGTTAAGCAGAAGCCCAATGAATCCTTTGATGCATACTATCATGTTGGATATGCCCTAATCCCGAGGCATTGATCCTTGTATTTGTATCATACATTAATTGGATTCATGTATTATAGTTATTTGTGTTATTAATAAAGGCATTAATTCATTTATTATATTTATCTTGTGCAATATATTAAATGAAGTATCCAATGGACATATCCATATCCATGATAACCAGTGTCATGCACTTGGCAGTAAGACCATGGATAGGGTAAACGATATGACCATAAATAGATACGTAGTCTGTTCCAGTCATGGAATGAATGGAACAAGAGACTATCATTAACCTGGTTGTATGGCGGTGTCTTACCAGTCATTGGACAAGGAATGTCAACCAAGTTAATGGGTACATGCATAAGGGGCATGGTACTGGATAGATCCACTAAACGAGAAATCCACATGGTATAGTATCACAAGTGATTCTCGTGTGGTACTTGTATGGATCCTTTGACATGACCATATGATGGTGTTGCATGTGAGGTCGCATACTTAGGGGTACGCCTAAAGGGCCTGTAATAAGGTGCCAAGTATGGGTACTTTCGGGTATGTCACTTAGCATGGTAATGCTATGGATATGCAGAAGGGATTTGTCACTCAGTAGTCCACTGGAAAGATATCACCGGCCTCTTAATGAATGCAACTGATAAGAGTGTGGCCACACCCAAACAAGTGGGAACTTTTTTGTGAGCTTCAGTGCATTTGGGATCAAGTTAATGTCCAGACAAAAAAGAGGGTGATTAATCCATGTCTCCATGTTGGACATAGATATCAATGACATAGGATGTACAAGTTTAAACTACAGGGTTATGATAATAGTTAGACTGCCATCTCGATCTTAATTGGGGGTTGTAGTGGCTTGCTAGAGCCCAACTGCAGTCTGTCGGCCAAAGGCCCACTGCCAACATAAAGATAGGCCTACGGGATCGTACACATCGAGCGACTGAACACCGACTTAAGGAATCTGGCAGATCCTAGGCGAAGTAGTGAAACTAAACCTAGAATCGTACAACTAAGGCAGTGTACCTATCATTGACAAGTAATAATTCTGGTTGGTCCAGGTATCGATCCCACAAAGAAAAATATTCTGTAAACACTAAACTACTCGGGTTCCTTGCGTGTCCTAGGCGGAACTTAATTTTGGGTCTGATTATGCTAACAACTAAATTATCCTACTCCTAGTTGATCTATCCTAGCTTACTTTGCACTTGAATTTGGGTTATCAATTGGCGGTTTACCGACCTATGAATGCTAATGGAGATGGCTTTATCAATTAATTACAATAGATGAATTTAACTCAACAATTAACCCTTAATTATGTTCTTTCGATAATTCAACCTAGCGTGTCTAGATCTTTTAGGTCTTTAGCCTGTTTCCCTTGTTTAGAGGCGGTCTAATTCTAAAGCTCAGAAAATAGGGGCACGTAAATTCCACAGTGTCGTCAATACTAATGGTTTCCTAGGCGTCAATCTAGGTAATGCTACAAATATGAACTTAATAAATTAAGATCTTATGAGACTAAATTATCATTAAAGGAATTGCATAAAGAAAAGGTGTAAAAATTGAAATTAAATTGCAATCAATTGTATTAATCAAGAAAGATGATAAGAATTCAATGTTTACAACCAAACATAATCAATTGCGGGATCAAAAACTAACTTAATCGAATTACAAAAGAGAAGAAGAAAAACTTATGCCCTTTTGGTCCGATTAACTGGATTCCGACAGTGTGAAGATACTTGGGGTGTACCTCTATAGACGAACTCAAGCCGGAACTAAGAACATCGCAAAAGGGGAAGGTTCAATGTAAAACTTCTACCAATTGATGGTTCAAAACTCAAAGAAACAAATAGTTCAAGCAAAAACCTAGCTATAAGTTTAGGCTTTACACTTTAAAAGTCTGGGAAAAGATCCAAAGAACTTAGAAAATAACCTATTTATACGGCTAGGTTAAAACCACTAAACAGAAAAGATGAAAGTAGGGCAACAGCAGAATTCCGGAGCTCGGCACGCCGTGCTGGTGGAGGCGGCACGCCGTGCTGTGCAGATTTATGGGTGGCACGCCGTGCTGGTGGTGGTGGCACGCCGTGTTGTGTAGATTTGGGGTTGGCACGCCGCGCTGGTGGGGGTAGCACAATTTTGTGCCGATCCACTGGATTCCATCCCTTGGCATGCTGGAATGGCACGCCGTGCCACCTTGCTTTTCAGCACTTCAAACTCTTCTTTGCCGCCGTCGCTCCAACTTTCGGTCTAGGTCATAATGCCTGTCCAAAACAAACATAAAGAAACATAACCGCACCAAAGCCACGGACCACAAAAAATGACACATTATCCAAAAGTCCAAAAACACCCCTAAAAAACACGAAAAATACTAAAAGTTATGAAAATCTAACCAAAACATAAAAATCACAAAATACGCAAAAACCAAACAATTATTCACACAAAGGACTCTAAAAATTGCCGTTCAAACCATGAAATTGCCTAAAAGATAAGGTCAAAAACTGACCTTATCAGAATCACATGTATGCTTGGAGTATACACTCTGGAGAGAGAGGTATATATATTAATTATATTATAAAGATCAATTGGATTGATCCTAATAATAAAATTAATATATTTAATTGGCTCTCCATAATTAATTGGATTAATTATGAGATTATTTCCGAGGTGGAAATATTCATATGTATAGGTTTATATATGATTTTATTTTGTAAAGATGTAATTTTAATTTGATAGATGAAATTAATTGGTCAAACTAATTTTAATTTAAATGTAAATAATATATTACTTGGTGTAATATATTAAATGCATGGGTATATTAAAGTTGGGCTTGAAATTAATTTAAACCAGATTAATTAAAATAAGATTGGGCCTGAATTAAAAAAAGCAAGCCCACACAAATAAGGGGCCAATTTGGACCAAAATTCCTCTGGAGAATTTCGGCCCACCTAGGTTTAAAATAACCTTAGGAATTTCGGCAATGATTGGCACAAGGATAGCCGAAAATTGTCTCTTCCTCCTCTCCATAGTTTGTATTTTTCGACGCTAGCACGGGTGGTGTTCATTAGGCGTTCGTGTACGTGAACGAGGAGGGATTCTATATTGATTCCTGCAGTCTGCATCCATCTCTGAAAGAGATATTCCGGGTAAGGGAATTATCTCTTTCAATTAAATTTTTGTTTTTACAATTTCCATTTCAATTACTCCTGGGCCCGGATTAGAGGAAATCATCGCGTTCTTCCGCTTTTATTGGGTGATTTCCGGTGAAAAATCCCAACAGTGGTATCAGAGCGGGCTTTTGATCCGTGGAAATTGTTAAAATTGGTTGAATCCCATGTTTTAAAATTGGAGATTTTTTATTGGGGTTCTTGGTTTGGGTTTAAGATTTTTCCCCATTTGATTTTCGTGCAATTGAAATTGAATATGCATATTGGTATGTGTTTGTTTAATTTAATTGTATGTTTTGGAATTCTTGGTGAATTTCCTGTTGTTGGATGCAATGATATTTTTTTATATATTTTTTTTTCTGTTTTATTAAAAAAAAAAATCCGGCTGTTCCCGGGGAGCGGGGCTGCCGGAGGTGGAATCGCCGCCGGTGGCCGCCGCTGCCCATGGCGCTGGGCACCACAGGCAATGGCCGCTGCCTGCTGCTGCGCCAGCAGTAGCAGCCGCTGGTTCCAGCTGCTACCCCTAGCAGCGGGCCGGGCCCAGTGTTTTTGGATTTGGCGGGTTTTTGGGCCCGAGGCCCAGTTTTGAAATTTTAATTGGTTTTAAAATTCGTGTGTTTAAATTTATGTGATTTAAATGCGTGTGGTTTCTTGAATGAAATTTTATTTTATTCATGCGATATTAATTTTGAAAATTAATATGGTTAGTTGAAATTGGTTCGGGTAATTTTGGCACAATTACTTGGACGGCTGAATTGGACCCATGGTTTCCCAATTCAAGTGGGAGCAGTTGGACTGCCTGGGCTGGAGGCCCAAAGCCCTTTAAGGGTTAGAACCATGGTGGGCCAAAATTGGCGATTTCAAGATAATGGCTTGGACATAATTGAAATGGGCTTAAATCATGCATTATAACATGCTTATGAATTATATGTATTGGATGCATATGGGTGATTAAATATTTTGTATGATTGGATGCTATTGGGCTTTATTCAAGATGGGTTGTATTTTCTTTTTTGGGTAAATACGGCCTGCCTATCGTTTTCTTTTTTAATGTAATTTTATTTTATTCAATTATTATAAAATTTGTAAAAGAAGAAGCCCATGGAGTGGTGAGCCTAAGTGAAGGTGTAAGCCCAGAAGGAAGAAGATAGAGGCCCACCTGATATTGTTTTCTAGTATAGGTTTACTAGAATAATATTAGGATGTAATAAAGGCCCATAGCAGTCTATTTTACTTATTTATTTAATTATGCTTTATATTTATATGCATGTATGAATGTATGATCCAACCGCATTTCACCCGCCTTATGTATGCAAGCCGCTGTTAATTGAATCTAATAACCAAATGAAATTACTAAGTCGCTTAAAAGTGCTTCCCTTATTCAAAACCGGCTCGAAGTGGGAATAGGCCAGTTGTAGACCATGCCCTTGCAGGATACACTGGATTGTTGTCACTTTGTATTGGGTTAGGGTATGGGATACTCTAACACTTGAATGGAGGTTTTGACTTAGCATGGGTAGTAGGATTCTCCTAGCCCTAAGCACAGATGGGTAAGTTCCAACAAGCCTATCAAACCGAGAGTCCCTAGGTTGGGATTGGACGGCGTTCCTACCTAAATAGTTAGGGTACAGTTGTACCAGGCCCTCGTCTAGCTATATCTTAATGAAATATGGATCTCGGCCCATGAGCCCAACAACTCGGTTTAATTAATAACTTGATTCATTATTAATTTCATATGGGAATAACAAAGTAAAGTCCTTTATTAACACTCTAAATGTTTTTCTCTGCAGAAACTCTAAATGGAAAACAACAATACTTTATCACTGCAATCGATTCTTGAAAGGGATAAGCTTTCCGGTCCTAACTTTTTGGACTGTTCTAGGAACTTGAGAATAGTTCTAAGACAGGAGTCTAAAGAGTATGTGCTGGAGAGGCATGTACTGGCTGCGCCTCAAGGACGTAATCCACCAGCTGCCCAGCTAGAGGAATACGAGGTGCATGTCAAGGATAATAAGGATGTGACACGCCTAATGTTGGCCTGTATGGTCCCCGAACTGCAAAAACAGTTTATGGACCATCAAGCCTTTGCTATAATAACAACTCTAAACGAGATGTTTCAGGAGCAAGCTCGTCAGGAAAGGCACCTGACCAACAAGGCATTCCACTCCTGTAAGATGGGGGCTAGGATATCTGTGAGCGCACACGTGCTCAAGATGAAGGGCTATTTGGACACTTTAGCTCGTCTCGGATCGCCCATCTCTCAGGAGTTGGCAGTGGACACTATCCTAGCATCCTTGCCGGATTCTTATGATCAGTTCATCTTGAAATACAACATGCAAGGGATGAACTGCACTGTCAGTGAGCTGCATGGGATGCTTAAGCTTACTGAGCAGTCGATCAAAAAGACTCCACCGGTGCTGCTGGTCAACAAGGGGAACCCTCCTGTTGCCAAGGGTAAGGCCAAGGCTAAGAAGGCCAAAGCCCAACCCAAGGCTTAGCAGAAGGCAGGTCCTGAGGATGTCTGTTTCGGGTGTAGACAGGCGGGGCATTGGAAGAGATCGTGTCCCAAGCTGATGGGAGAGCAAAGAAGGGGACAAGGTGCATCCTCTTCAGGTATTTATGTTATAGACATTAACCTTACTGTTTCAACATCCTGGGTATTGGATACTGGATGTGGTTCTCACATTTGTTGCAATGTGTAGGGACTTAAGAACAGAAGGTTACTGGGGTCAGGAGAGGTGGACTTGCGGGTCGAGAATAGAGCAAGGGTTGCTGCCATAGAGATCGGCGAATACCACCTTGTGATGCCTAGTGGATTGGTTTTAATTTTAGAACAATGTTATTTTGTACCTGCTATGTGCAGGAATATTATTTCAGTTTCTATGTTGAATATTTCTGGATTTTATTTTACTATTTCTAATGGTAGAATTTCCATATCTAGAGAGGGATTATTTTATAGAGATGCTCCATTAAATAATGGCCTGTATATCCTGCACTTAAATGAAACCAATCACATCTATAACATAAACACAAAAAGGGTTAAGCCAAACAAACTTAATCCTGTCTACCTATGGCATTGTCGTCTCAGCCACATAAACGAGAAGCGCATAGCTAGGCTTCACAAAGCTGGAGTCTTAGGGTCATTTGACTTGGAGTCAATTGATACATGTGAATCATGTTTAAGAGGCAAGATGACTAAGGTGCCTTTTAGCAAGAAGGCTGAAAGGGCCACTAGCTCATTGGACCTAATACATTCAGATGTATATGGACCTATGAGTGCAGCGACCAGAGGTGGACACCTGTACTTCATCACGTTCACGGACGATTTCAGCAGATATGGCTATGTCTATCTAATGAAACACAAGTCTGAGACCCTTGATAGGTTCAAGGAATTTAGGAACGAGGTATAGAACCAGCTAGGCAGAAGTATCAAAACCCTTCAGTCGGACCGAGGTGGCGAGTATATGAGCCTAAAGTTTGACTCATATTTGAGAGAGCATGGAATAGTTCCACAGCTCACTCCTCCCGGAACACCACAATGGAATGGGGTGTTCGAACAGAGGAATAGGACCCTGTTAGACATGGTTCGCTCAATGATGAGTCAAGCCTTTCTCCCAATTAGTTTCTGGGGACACGCCCTCGAGGCAGCAGCTCTTATCTTAAATAATACTCTGACTAAGGCAGTGAAAAAGACCCCATATCAGATATGGATGGGCAAGGAGCCCAATGTGTCTTTCCTAAGGATTTGGGCATGCGAAGCACATGTCAAGAAATTGACTAGTGGCAAGCTGGAGCCCAAAACCGATAAATGCCTGTTTGTGGGCTACCCTAAGGAAACCAAAGGGTATTACTTCTACAACCCCACCAAGAACAAGGTGTTCGTGGCGAGGAAGGGGGTCTTTCTAGAAAAGGAGTTCCTTTCCAAGAAAGATAGTGGGAGCAATGTTGAACTCAGGGAAGTTCAAGGTCCACAAGCTCCTGAAGAGGACAACTCGGAGGCCCAGGTGGAGCTTCCACAGGAGGAAGCACCGACCCAGGCCGCACAAGGACCTAGAAGGTCTGGTAGGGATCGTCAGGAACCAGAGAGGTATGGTTTCCTCGTCACTGATGATCAAACTCTTCTCATCTGGGATGAGGAAGAACCCAAAACCTACTAGGAGGCTATAGCAAGCCCACAGTCTGTGAATTGGTGCAAATCCATGGAGGCAGAGATGCAATCTATATACTATAACCAAGTTTGGAACTTGGTTGATCCACCTCCTGGTGATAAGGTAATAGGTTGCAAGTGGTGCTATAAGCTAAAGGCCGACAATACCTTCAAAGGGCTTCTGGTTGTGAAAGGTTTCAGACAAGTCCATGGAATAGACTATGATGAGACTTTCTCACCAGTAGCCATGCTCAGATCCATCAGGATCTTGTTAGCCATAGCCGCATGGTACGACTATGAATTCTGGCAAATGGATGTCAAAACCGCTTTCCTTAATGGAAAGCTACTCGAGGATGTGTACATGACACAGCCTGAGGGTTTTGTCGATCCACAGTATCCGGGAAGGGTATGCAAGCTTCAAAGGTCCATTTATGGACTGAAGCAAGCATCCCGAAGTTGGAATCTCAGATTCAATGAGGCTATAAAGGAGTATGTCTTCTTGCAGAATCAAGATGAGCCTTATGTGTATAAGAGGACTAGTGGGAGCATTGTCACATTTTTGGTACTTTATATGGACGACATCCTACTCATTGGAAGCGACATACCTACACTGCAAGGGGTAAAGCAGTGGCTGAGTAAGTGCTTCGCAATGAAGGACTTAGACGAAGCTGAGATGATCCTAGGGATCAAAATCTATAGGGATAGATCAAATCGGCTTCTGGGCCTAATTCAGGCCTCTTACATAGAAAAAATTCTGAGAAGGTTCAGTATGGACCAGGCTAAGAAAGGTTTCTTGCCAATGGGCCATGGGCTGAAACTTAGTAAGAAGCACTGTCCTAAGACAAGGGAGGATAGGGAGAACATGAAATTGGTTCCATATGCTTCGGCTATAGGATCATTTATGTACTCCATGTTATGTACGAGACCTAATGTCGCCTTTGCACTAAGTATGACGAGCCGGTACCAGCAGGATCCCGGGGAGGATCACTAGAAAGCTGTTAAGGCAATCCTTAAGTACCTTAACCGGACTAAGGATAGCTTCTTAGTGTATGGTGGTCAGGAAGTGCTATCAGTTACTGGGTACATTAATGCAAGCTTCCAGACCGACCAGGATGAGTACCAGTCGCAGTCTAGGTATGTATTTTTGCTAAATGGTGGTGCTATAAGCTGGAGGAGCTCAAAGCAGCCAACCATCGCGGACTCTACAACAGAAGCTGAGTACATCGCTGCGTGTGATGTGGCTAAGGATGCTGTGTGGATGAAGAAGTTTATCACTAAGTTGGGAGTAGTGCCAACTATCCAGGACCCAGTTGATATCTTTTGTGACAACAATGGGGCCGTTGCACAAGCTAAGGAGCCTCGGTCACACAAGCTAAGGAGAGATCGCACGTGCTCAGAAAGTTTCACCTCATACGAGAGATCACGGAGAGAGGTGACATTGCATTGCACAGAGTGGACACCGAGGATAATGTCGCAGATCCTTTGACCAAGGCGCTAGCCCAGCCCAAGCACGAGGGTCATACTAGATCTATAGGGATTAGGCCCATGCCTAGTTGGAACTAGTGCAAGTGGGAGATTGATGGATATGCCCTAGTCCTGAGGCTTTGGTCCTTGTATTTGTATCATACATTAATTGGATTCATGTATTATAGTTATTTGTGTTATTAATAAAGGCATTAATTCATTTATTATATTTATCTTGTGCAATATATTAAATGAAGTATCCAATGGACATATCCATATCCATGATGACCAGTGTCATGCACTTGGCAGTAAGACCATGGATAAGGTAAACGATATGACTATAAATAGATCCGTAGTCTGTTCCAGTCATGGAATGAATGGAACAAGAGACTATCATTAACCTGGTTGTATGGCGGTGTCTTACCGGCCATTGGACATGGAATGTCAGCCAAGTTAATGGGTACATGCATAAGGGGCATGGTACTGGATAGATCCACTAAACGAGAAATCCACATGGTATAGTATCACAAGTGATTCTCGTGTGGTACTTGTATGGATCCTTTGACCTGACCATATGATGGTGTTGCATGTGAGGTCGCATACTTAGGGGTATGCCTAAAGGGCCTATAATAGGGTGCCAAGTATGGGTACTTTTGGGTATGTCACTTAGCATGGTAATGCTATGGATATGCAGAAGGGATTTGTCACTCAGTAGTCCACTGAGAAGATATCCCCAGCCTCTTGATGAATGCGACTGATAAGAGTGTGGCCACACCCAAACAAGTGGGAACTTGTTTGTGAGCTTCAGTGCATTCGGGATCAAGTTAATGTCCAGACACAAAAGAGGGTGATCAATCCATGCCTCCGTGTTGGACACAGATATCAATGACATGGGATGTACAAGTTTAAACTACAGGGTTATGATAACAGTTAGATTGCCATCTCCATCTTAATTAGGGGCTGCAGTGGCTTGCTAGAGCCCAACTGTAGTCTGTGGGCCAAAGGCCCACTGCCAACATAAAAATGGGCCCACAGGGATCATACACATCAAGCGACTGAACACCGACTTACACATGTATGCTTGGAGTATACACTCTGGAGAGAGAGGTATATATATTAATTATATTATAAAGATCAATTGGATTGATGCTAATAATAAAATTAATATATTTAATTGGCTCTTCATAGGTGGCAATATTCATATGTATAGATTTACATATGATTTTATTTTGTGAAGATCTAATTTTAATTTGATGGATTAAATTAATTAGTCAAACTAATTTTAATTTAAATGTAAATAATATATTACCTGGTGTAATATATTAAATACATGGGTATATTAAAGTTAGGCTTGAAATTAATTTAAACCAGATTAATTAAAATAAGATTGGACCCGAATTAAAAAAAGGAAGCCCACATAAATAAGGAGCCAAGTTGGACCAAAATTCCTCTGGGGAATTTCGGCCCACCTAGGGTTAAAATAACCCTAGGAATTTCAGCCAATGATTGACACAAGGATAGCCGAAATTTGTCTCTTCCTCCTCTCCATAGTTTGTGTTTTCCGACGCTAGCACGGGTGGTGTTCGTTAGGCGTTCGTGTACGTGAACGAGGAGGGATTCTATATTGATTCCTGTAGTCTGCATCCATCTCTGAAAGAGATATTTCGGGTAAGAGAATTATCTCTTTTAATTAAATTTTTGTTTTTACAATTTCCATTTCAATTGCTCACGGATTAGAGGAAATCATCGCATTCTTCCGCTTTTATCGGGTGATTTCTGGTGAAAAATCCCAACATATCAGAGATGGATGAATAAGATGATTTTGCTAAGGAACCGCCCCGATGAGGATGAACTGATTCAAAAGTTGAATGATGGTAGTAGGGACATCTTTCGAAACAACATGAAATTCTACTCTTTCAATGAACTCAGCGAAGTATACAGTATGGTAGTGAAAATTGAGAGAGATGAAGAAGAAAAGGCAGTGAACCAAAGGGGCAGCAGAGGCTCTGGGTACAGTTCTGGCTACCAATCGACTACTACAGCTGGGTCGACCAGTGGGTTAGGGTCTGGCTTTGCAAGTAAAAGTGGGTAGTTTTCAGAGACCAAGTAAGCAGGGGTTGCCGTCGTGTCTCAGCAACGAGGCAACCAAGGCAGAAATCCAGATAGTCAAGGTATATCACCCTGGGCTTTCTCCCTGGCTATGATCTTCGCCAAGTACAGAAATGGCAGTCTGTTGAACTCACTCAGGCCATTTGAGAAGCCAGCAGAGGAAGACAAGGATAATTTCTGCACCTACCATGTCATGGTGGGACATAGGACCAACAATTGCTACAAGCTAAAGGATGCCATCCAGAGGTTGATTGACGAAGGGAAGCTACAGGAACCTGCCAAGCCCAGTACTAAGACTAACCCTTTGCTAGCATTCAAAAGGCAGGTCAATATGGTGCAGTAGGGCCTGCTAGATTATTTTATTTTTGCACAAGTCCTACAGGCAAATCCTACCATACAGTCTGTAGTGGCTAGTGGAGCTGGGGCAAAGTCTGATTGTGAGAAGTTGACAGAGCAGAAGGAAGTGAAATTTGTGAGTCTAGATGATCCGGATTTAAAAGATGAATATGAAGAATATGGTTGTATTGAGACAGCCAAGCCACCAGTCATGGAAACAAAAGTTTTTGAAGTCCAGAATGTGATGAGGAGCGATAGGGTATACCAGCCGCCGATTCAGCAGAGTGAAAAGGATCCAGTGACTGGGTCAGGCAGTATGTAAGCATCAAAGGAGATAGAAAAGGAAGACCTTGCTATCTCCCAACTAAAAAAGACTCCAGCACAGGCCAGTCTGTGGCACTTGTTGCTGGCTTCCAAAGAACACAGAGCAGCGTTGGTCAAAAAGCTGTCTGAAATAGAAGTTTCTCCACTTGCATCTCCGGAGACCATGTGTTGCTTGCTGGACAAGATTCATATAGGGTCCCCTGAGATTGTATTTTCTGAAAAAGATTTGCCACACGAGGGGAAGGCTCACAACAAAGCTCTATATGTCAAGATTAACCTCCTAGACCGAGTTATGATGTGTGTGATGGTAGACGATGGATCTGCCCTGAACATATGTCTACTAAAAATGTTACCATTCCTGGGTCTGAGTGAAGACAGTTTGAAAAAGTCCTCCACTGTGATTAGGGCTTATGATGATTCAAAGAGGACCATGATTGGGACTTTTGAAGCTGAAGTGGAAGTGGGACCGGTCAAGTCGACGGTCACTTTTACTGTGATTGACATTCCAGTCACCTTCTCCTTGCTGTTGGGGAGGCCATGGTTCCACCCATTGGGGGGTGTCCCTTTGACCTTGCACTAGAAGATCAAGTTTTCAATAGGGGGCAAAGTTGTGACAGTTGACGCAGATTCTCAATATGTGATTGCTGCTGTTAGTGAGGAGACTATACCATTCGGCGGATTCCAAGTCGCCATGGTTAGTGAGGAGGAAACTACAGAGGCTTTGATGGTTATCTATGAGAACTATATGCCAGAATGGTTGTCTAAATACCTTTGCAGGCATGACTTTGTTCCGGGCATGGGACTTGGAGCCAATCTACATGGGGTGCCCGAATTTAACATTGATTCTGAAAGACCAAGGTAGTTTGGCTTAGGCTACAAAGCAGAGGCATCTGAGAAGAAAGACCTGAAAAGAGGAAAGAATGGCAAGCCCATGATGAAGCCATTCATTAAGGCTAGTGAACAACTGTACAAGGGGCAAACTAAACTAGTGAAGGTCAAGAGCATCGAACTCCTAGGCTTCAAGATATTTTCTGATGTTGTGGACTTTGAAAAGAGTCAGGAGGAGCCAGTGGCGCCAGTGATAGTGGAGGAGGAAACTGTTAAGCCTGTCATCCCCCAGGAGAAATCGTCTAAAGTAATAGCAGAAGCAGTAGAAGTGGCCTCGGAGAGAGCTGAAGAAAAAGTCTGTGATGAATCTGTGAAAGCAATTTCCGAGGCACTGGCTGCCACCTTAGGAAAAGCATTTGAAAAATCTGGGGAAGGGTCCGCTAAGGAGCTGATGACCAAGGCAAGCTTGGATTCTGTGGTTGCTTAGATAGCAAGTATCATGATGAAAGCCAAGGCACAGGTGGTTGAGATCGAGAAGACTACTCTTCCCGCTAAACAGGAATCTGAATTTGCTGCTGACCTAGACAACATCCTGGAGCTGAGCAAGGATGCTGAAGAAGTTCAAGGCCCTCTGCCTGTGGGGGATGAAAATCATTTTATTGTATCTGTTTCTTCTCTTTTTTATGTGAATGATGTACTTTTTAACAAGTTTAATGCAATGAAATCCCAGTTTGCTTACTTGTGTGATGTTTATCCTGATAATTCTGTGCATGCATTTGAATCACCATCAAGCATATTTAGCATTAATGACACTGCATTGCATGAAATTAACATAAGTACAGATGAAAACCCCAAAATGGTATTCATTTCACATGAACTAAAATCCAAAGAAGAGAGAGAATTGACAAGAATACTACAAAAACATGTTAAGGCTTTCGCTTGGTCATACGAGGACATGCCAGGGGTTGATACAGAAATAGTAGTCCACAAGATTCCAACAGACCCCAGATTCAGACCAATAAAGTAGAAGTTGAGACGGCTAAGACTAGAGTGGGTTGCATTAGTGAAGGAAGAGGTGGCTAAGCAGATTGAAGCAAAGTTCCTCGAGGTGGTATAATACACAGAATGGTTAGCCAACATTGTGCCGGTGCCTAAGAAAGACGGAAGGATCAGATTGTGTGTTGACTATAGGGACTTGAACAAAGCCTGCCCGAAAGATAATTTCCCCTTACCTCACATTGATGTTTTAATCGACAGTGCAACCAAGGCAGCAATGTACTCCTTTATGGACGGATTTTCGGGATATAACCAGATCTTAATGGATATGATCGACAAAGTGAAAACATCCTTCATTACAGAGTGGGGAACTTTCTGCTATAGGGTAATGCCCTTCGGCTTGAAAAATGCTGGAGCCACTTACCAGGAGCTGTGACAATGTTGCTGCATGACTGATTCACAAAGAAGTGGAGGTGTATGTCGATGACATGCTTGTTAAGTCAATGACCCAGGAGGAGCACCCTGCTATCCTGGATAGATTTCTCACACGCATAGGGGAATACAACCTACGACTTAATCCCAAGAAGTGTATATTCGGGGTTACATCAGGAAAACTACTGGGTCACGTGGTCAGCCAAAGGGGAATAGAGATGGACCCAAACAAAATCAAAGCCATTCGAGATATGCCAGCCCCTAAAACAGAAAAGGAGGTCCGGTCATTCTTTGGTTCCTTGCAATATGTCAGCCGTTTCATAGCATGGTTAACCTCAATATGTCAGCCAATTTTCAAGCTATTAAGGAAAGATCAGCCGATTATGTGGGATGATAGGTGTCAGTTGGCTTTCGACAAGATCAAAGCTTATCTGGTAAATCCACCAGTCCTGAGCCCACCAACTCCAGGAAAGCCCTTGATTTTGTATCTAGTTGTCGAAGATTCCTCCATTGGGGCAATGCTGGCATAGGAGCATAAGGGAAGCAAGGAGTATCCCATCTACTACCTCAGTAAGAAGCTGCTAGAATATGAAACCAAGTACACACTGGTGGAAAAGACATATGTAGCAATGATCTGGCTGACTAAAAAGCTACGCCACTACTTCCAATCATATAAGGTACAAGCCGTGGCTAAAGTGGATCCAATGAAATACCTGTATGAAGCACCGGTGTTGGTTGGGAAATTATCCAGGTGGCTGCTACTTCTGTCAGAATTTGACATTGAGCACATCACTAGAAAAACCATCAAAGGGCGAGCTATGGCAGAAAACCTAGCAAACCATCCATTAGAATCGGACCGCGTAGAAAGTCTAGAGTTCCCTGATGAATAGTTGGTTGTAGTAGAAGTAAGGAGATGGGTTATGTGCTTCGATGGTGCCGTAAATAGAAAGGGTGCTGGAATTGGGGTGATCATAGCAACGCCAGATGGCGAGATTATCCCACTGTCGAAGAGATTGGACTTCTCCATAACCAACAACGGGGCAGAGTATGAAGCATGCTTATTCGGAATGGAAGCCCTCCTAACACTAGGGGTAGACAATTTCTTGATCGTTAGGGATTCACTCTTGGTGATTAGGTGGGCACAAGTTGAATGGGATTTGAGAGAAGAAGCCTTACGGCCCTACTTAGAACTGCTGCAGTACAGGAGAGGGTTATTTGACCAGTGTGAATTCAGACACATTCCTAGGGAAGAAAATAAAATGGCGGATGCATTAGCAATATTGTCCTCCATGTGGGAAGATCCGAAAAAGACACAGATACAGCCTCTGGTTATAGCAGTTTCCAGGCGACCCTGCTTCGATATGCATGAAGTGATGGAGTTAATAGCCGAGCAAAGGCCGTGGTTCTTTGACATTTATCAGTATGTGAAAGAGGGAAAGTATCTAGGAGAAGCTAGCATTGCTGATAAAATGTCATTAATAAGATTAGCCAGCCAGTTCAAAATCTTTGAAGATAAGTTGTACAAGAGAACTGCAAATGGGGTTCTTCTAAGATGCTTGACAGAACGAGAAGCAAAAACTGTAATGCAACAAGTACATGCAGGGTCTTGTGGGCTACATATGAATAGAATTGCTATGGCTAGGAAAATAATGAGACAGGGATACTTCTGGATGACAATGTAGTCTGATTGTGTGAAGAAGGTAAAGAGATGTCACGAGTGCCAAATCTATGCAGATATCAGTCATCTACCACCACTCGAACTACAGAACCTAGCATCTCCTTGGCCATTCTCGGCGTGGGGGATTGATATGATCGGAGAAATTCATCCCGCAACTTCTAATGGGCACAGATTCATAGTGGTTGCAGTAAACTATTTCTCAAAATGGGTAGAAACAGAACCCTTCTCCAGTGTGACAGCTAAGCACATGGTCAAGTTCATTCAAAAGAACATCATCTCCCGATACGGAGTCTCTTACCATGTAGTGACTGACAACGGAGTGTAATTCCAAGGGGCAATGGCTAAACTATTCTCAGAACATGGCATTGAACATCATAGGTCTTCTCCATACAGACCGCAGGCCAATGGTGCAGTGGAAGCGGCTAACAAGTCAATTAAGAAGATCTTATCAAAGATGGTAACCAACTACAGGGACTGAGCTGACAAATTACCATATGCTCTTTGGGGTTATAGAACCAGCGTTAGAGCACCAACTGGCGAGACTCCTTACACCTTGGTATATGGGATAGAAGCAGTGTTGCCAGTGGAAATGGAACTCAAGACACTCAGAATAGCCTTGGAAGCTCAGCTACCAGAAACAGAATGGGTTCGAGCTAGATATGAGTAGTTGGCAGCACTAGATGAAAAGCTGTTGAAAGCACTAGATCATCTGCAGATGTATCAACGCAAAATGGCCAGAGTTTATAACCAAAATGTGAAGTATCCTAGACAGCAGCTGAGAGTCTGGGATCTGGTTTTGAAACAGTTAACGCCCGCGGGAAATTCAGATGGAATTGGGAGGGCCCTTATGTGGTGAAGAAAGTGCTATCAAAGGGTGGTGTAAGCATCGTGGACATGGATGGGAATGAAATTGCAAACCCTATCAATCAAGACCGCCTAAAGCCTTACTATGTCTAAAAAAAAGAAAAGGGAAAAAGTCTGCTAGGTTGATAACTCGAAAAGGGTGACCTAGGCAAAAATTAGGACATGAGGGAAAATTATCAGCCGGAAAATCCGTAAGGGACGGCTGGTGACGGATTCTGGTTCTGTATGGAATTTATACCATTTTGGGAACCAATCTTTTCAAATGTATTCATGCTACTTTCATCAATAAAGTGTGATGTTTTGTTTAAATTTATTTGCTCGGTTATATCAAAATGCATAAACAAAATTATCTTGCCTAAACATCCATTTAAAGAAAGCACTTTGCATTAAATTGGTTAAAAGACTCACATTATTCAATGATGAAATGTGCTAAAATGCTTGCAACTCACAATCTTTTCTTTTCCTTCAAATTCAATTCATCATTCCTTAGAGCGGTTGAAAATTTCGAAACAGATCCAAGTTCAAGAGCCACAAGACTTTCAAAAAAAAAAAAGAGCTCGCTAAGATGAAAACCGAATAGGCGCCTTAGGCAAAAATTAGAGCAGCTCGCTGAGCTGAAAAGCCACATCGGGCAGTTCAGGCAAAATTTAGAGCACTTCCAGATTTTACCACTCCGAGAGGGCAGTAAAGTGGAACCCTTTCACCATTCCCCAACAGAGGCTCTTCTACTATTCTCCAGCAGGATCACCTACACTATTCCCCAGCGAAACTATCACAAAGAGTGCCATCACTTTATCCCGAGCAGGAACCTTTCCATGATATCTTCCCCAGCAAGAGCATCCACATTACTCTCAGTGGGACCTTTACAAGGGGGTGTTTTCATTTCCTCCCCAATAAGTCATCGCACATCCCCAACAAGACTATAATGATCACATCGCCCAAAGGGCGTACTTCATCAGCGAAAAGGCAGTTAGAGTCATGGCATAACCTCCACAAACATCCCCAGCAGGAATGTGAGACGCCTGAGTTAGACATGGCTGGAAACGCATCTTTTAGAATCTACATTCATATGCATCATCATGCATAAAGCACTCATTCCCAACTAGTCTTCATTCTTGATCGAAGGGGCAAAAATTTTTGTTCAAAATCTCTCGATCAAGGAATGAAGACTCGCTATTTCAAATGCAGGAATTCATCAACCTTGGTCCGCTACAGATACAGATAGATCCGATATCGGCTTACATCAACTTCCCAGCAGATCCACCTCGGGTAACCTAGACCCGGTATCGATCTAGATCGGCTTCATTCTAGATCCCCAGCAGGACTTTGCCTCGGGTAACCTGGACCCGGTATCGGCTTATTTTACCTCCATCATCGCCTCGGGTAACCTAGACCTGGTGTCGGCTTATTTCACCTCCATCTTCGCCTCGGGTAACCTAGACTCGGTATCGGTTTATTTCACCTCCATCTCACCTCGGGTAACCTAGACCCAGTATCGGTTTATTTCACCTCCATCTTCGCCTCGAGTAACCTAGACCCGGTATCGGCTTATTTCACCTCCATCCTCGCTTTGGGTAACCTAAACCCGGTATCGGCTTATTTCACCTCTATCTTCGCCTTGGGTAACCTAGACCCGGTATCTGCTTATTTCACCTCTATCTTCGCCTCGAGTAACCTAGACCCGGTATCGGCTTATTTCACCTCCATCTTCGGCTCGGGTAACCTAGACCCGGTATTGGCTTATTTCACCTCCATCTTCGGCTCGGGTAACCTAGACCCGGTATCGGCTTATTTCACCACCAACCTCGCCTCGGGCAACCTAGACCCGGTATTCCGACTCATCACTGTAGCTCAGGTATTTCTTTCCTTCCTTTCATTTGCGGTGCTTCATTTGCGTTCTTAAATTCCCCTTAGGTAACCTAAACCTAGTATCGGGGTATTGAATTTGATCATACGAGGGGCAGCTATAAGCGCCGGGTTTTCCAGACCTCTATGATGAGAATTCCAGTGTTACCTGTCAAACGGACGGACACGAACCGGACTTGAAAATGATGAATGTTGCCTGGAATTTCTCAAATGTCCTGAAAACCAAGCTATTTGTAATCCGAAATCCCCGAAGAGGTCTCCCGAGTGGTTTCTAGGGTTTAGGGTGCGCGTCTGGTTTTTGAAATTTTGCCCCGGCTCTAGTGGGTAAGCCAAGTTGCTCTGCAAAGCAGAGCAACTTGGCTTGGCAGAAGGGATTTTGGGCAAAATCAGAAAGTCAGGCGACCATTTAATGTTCGAAATGATATGTGTGAGGAGAGTATAAAAGAAAAGTAAAAATCAAATCAAAAGAGTTAGTAATCTTGAGCAGAGAAAAACAAAGTTTCAAGGAATCGAAAAAAAGAAGAAGAAAGAAAATAGAGGAAAGAAGGGAGATAGAGACCGAGACACAGGAGCAAGCAAAGTAACCACAAAAACACAAGGCTAAGACTTAAAATCAATCTAAAAACACTAAATATAAGTTGCTTAACCTTTGCTCATCAATTGGGGATTATTCCGAATTGATTTTGGATTGTTTCGGATTGTTGCGGTTTTCTTCCGGTTGAGCTTCCAGGACAAATTCCAAGCTTTCAATCCATTTCTTGATGTTCAAAGCATCAAAACAACACCAAGGTAAACTTTGAGAGGCCTTAAACCTGTTTGCATTGTCTTTTCTGTGCGTTTCTTCATTTTTGCAAATTTCAAAAACCGGATTACCCGAATAGAGCGGGGCGGCTCTGGTGCCAGATCCGCATAGCTCTGTTCTAGAGAGACAAAATTTTGAATCGTCTCGATTGGTTGAAAACAGTCTATTTTCCATTTTGTGTATTCTGTTGTGATCATTTTCGGCCCAAATCCATCCATATGTTATAAAATTTTGGTTTTCAGATTCCTGTACGTACGGATATTAGTGTTTTTGGTTTTCCCGGGGTTTTATTTCCTGAGTTTCGGGGTTGTTTTATCTGAAATCGGATCCATAGTTCAGCATTAGCGGACCCCCGAACCCTATAAAATCCCCGGAAAATTTGAAAACGAGCAAAACGATATTTTCACAAATGTTTTTGGTGTGTTTATTGCATTTTGGACCCTAGATGGATTGTGTATTTAAGAACCCGCACGAACGGAATCCCAGATTCCGGGATAACAGACCCACAAAAAATGGAAATTTGCATGTACCCGAGCCAAATGTTTTCCAAAAATTGATTTTCCAGCACAAAAATTACAGGGCATTTCAAAACCGTTTTCCAGGTCTAACCGGTCCGACCGGTTGGGTCGACTCTGTTACCCCCTGAATGCATGCCCTGTTTCCTAAATTCCCAATTCTGTCCTATTTGAGTCCTACCTGTGTGTGCAATATAAATTGTACTAACCGTCTGTTTTGCAGCTTTTATTTTTATATTTATTTTAGCTGTAATTAATAGATTTCATGTATTTTAGACGGTTGAAATTTTTAGATCCTCGTCTACTTAGGCGATTGTAAAGTGAGGACGAGAGTTTTCCATTTTTATTCGATTGGGTTGTTTAATCGGCCTCTACTATTTTCTTGTATATTTTGGATGTATGTTTTATTTTTCTGCAATTTATTTTCTGCATTTTGCGTTACCACCGGCTAAAATAAATAAACAAATTAGGTTTAAAGAAAGATAATAAAGCAAATTAAATATGGTAATATAAACTGTAAAGTGAAAGCAAGCTAGAGGTTAAAGTAAGTCACTTGCCCGAACCCTAAATCTCTGGATTAGGTGTAGTAGTCTGTCCTCGGTAGGGAGCTGTACCGGAATCCCAGATGAGCTGATCCAGGTGGTGACTCTGTCACTGATCTCGGGATTTAAGTTTCGAGGTCTTTAAGTTAAAAATGGAAAATATTTTCTACAAAGGAATTTCCAAATCAAATCAATGATTTTTCCTAACTCAAGATAAACTTTTCCAAAATCAAAACATAACGAAAACGTTTTCCCCGGTTCGTTTCACCGCGTTCCTGTTTCATAAAAGGCCGTCCGCTCACAACCCTAGTAATATTCCATTAAGATACCAAAACATTGTGTGTGATATATAATTAGTTTCGCCTTTATCATCCTCTATTGATGATTAAAGAGAACCACACCTAGGACTCAGTTAGAATATTAATTTTGACCACGAGAAGAAATAAGGTCGGGAATTTACGATCGCATGCTACATGCTATGTGCTTAATTTTCTATACCATATCAGCATAATCATCCCTTCATGCACATATATTATCATTTTGCATATCATTTGTGTGATGCTAACTCACATCTTTTGTACAGCCATTTGTATTTTTCTTCTCATGTGCAAATTACATCAATCATTAATATGTCATTCACACTCACCCTTTTTCATGAAGCCATATACGTCATTTTTACTTCATATGAACATATACCACTCACATGCATCATTTTGTATGTCATCCATGCTAACAATTTTGATGCAGCCATAATTACATGTATCGCATGCATGAATTATTTCATACTAATCAACTCGTATTAGAGTGTCCTTAGGCCGCCCCTTAATAAGGCTATAAACCCACACATTCATTGTTCGGTAACCACATGGTTATCGCGAGAACTCCACACACTCATTAGTCTTTAAAGGATAAACCCTCAGGCACTTAAAAGAGTGCCGAACCTCCATCCATATGACTAACCATACGTGTCAATCCTCAACTACTGGAATCTAGCACAAACCTCTGTTAGGCATTCAACGAATGCCGAACCTCCATCCGTATGACTAACCATACATGACTCAGCTAGCAGAATCTAGCACAAATCTTGGTTAGGCTTTCCACGAATGCCGAGCCTCTATCCATATGACTAACCATATGTGTCAACCCTCAGCTAGCAGAATCTAGCACAAATCTCAGTTAGGCATTCCACGAATACCGAACCTCTATCCATTTAGCATCAAACCCTTGTTTATTTCAATTCGCATAACATACATGCATCTCATGTCATCCATGCATACATATCACCTTATGCATGTACGCCATCTAGAACTCAGAAATTTCTCAGGCGCATATCCATCCTAATCCTAATGTGATTTGTTTCAAAGTTTGGTATCACCTAGCAGGAAGATTGGAGAGGGTTGAGAACGAGGATCCAGCATCAAATGAGTTAGAGGAATTGTTTGGGTTAGAAGAACAATTTCCAGTGGATACAGAGGTAGACAGTATGGCTTCGGTTAAATGGTAGTAGAAACAGGGTTAGACACAGAATCGAAGACTGAATTTGAATCTTTACTTGAAGTTGATCAGTTCAAGCATAACCATACAGAAATGGCAAACCCATTTAATCCCGATGCCAACAGCGGTGCGGCTGTGAGCACGGGTTTTTTTCCCAATCTCGATGATGAAAGCCTTTATTACCTTCTTCACGGATAAACGTGAGGCTGATTCAGAACTACCGGAATGACGTCGGATGACCCGAAGAAGTGTAACAAGTCTTGGTGAGGAATCTCGAAGAAGGTCGAGTGAGTACTTAAGAGAATCAGAGAGAAAAGTGAGGAAAAGTGTGAGAAATGAAAAACTGGCTACTATAGCCGTGCGGCTATAGTTTGCACAACTACAGCCACCCAGCTATAGGCCATTACAACCGCTCGACTGTAATTACCATATTTGATTTTCTCCTAAATAGGGTGTATTTTATCATTAATTCGGGATTTTTAACCTAAATTAGACCATATAAAAGGGAGATACAAAAATTAGGTCAGAGGAGACAAAGAGAATTCTGTAATCAATCAAGAAAAATTAGGGTTTTTGAGAACTTAGAGAGAGAAAGAGAGAAAAATCAATAAAATTCAATCTAAATCATTAAAAAAACTTTAATCTAATTCATAGAAACGATTAAGGTCCTGGAGAATTAATATTCTAGGGGTGATTCTGTTCAACTTCGTGTTCATTCAGATTGATTCGGGGTTCTGTTCGGGCTTCAGAGAATCATGGGCGATTTCAGGTTGTTTGTGATTCTAAGGCGTTTTCCAGCATCTGAATCCGTTTCTGGTGATCCAAAACATTATAACATAGACAAGGTACACTCAGAGAGGTCCTAAAAACTCGTTTTGATTTATTCTGGGTGTTGGTTGTATATGATTTTGCGTTTTTCTTGAAACTGGAAGTGAAACCCAGCTATAGCCGCCCCACTCTTTGATTACAGCCGCTCGGCTGTAGTCTGATGACTGCAGTGGCACGGCTGTAACCTATAGTGGCATGGCTATAGTCTTCTGATTATAGTTGCTTGACTATAATCTCTAGGGCAGAAGCTCTAAATGCTCTAAATCCACCGATAACACTTCCTTTTTCAAATTAAATGTGATTTTCATGAATAATATCTGTCGGATCACATCCGCATATGTTTAGATTTACGGTTTTTCGGTTTTTGATTTATGGATGTGAGATTAGTTTTGATGATTTTAGGTTTTCAGGGATTTCCTGATTCATTTGATCCGATCTGGATCTATTTTGTGGAATTTCATAAGTTTCCAGAAACCCTAGATTACCCGAAACCATTAAAATACCGAAACGATTTTCAAAACGAGAAAGAAAACTGGATTGTTGATTTTGGAGCACTACAGCCGCTAGGCTATAGGTGCTATAGCCGCCCCAGCCACTATAGTGGCATGGCTATAGCATCACAGTCGCGGCTGTAGTATCACAGTGGCTCGGCTGTAGTTGATGAAACAGAATTACAGTTTTGCCCTTTTTGGCCTCTAACTTGTAATTTTGTTTCTCCTTTCAATTCAAAAAGGATTTTTGGTGTGCTTATGTTTCCAAACCCTAGATGTAT
Organism: Euphorbia tirucalli; assembly: GCA_039660915.1. Lineage (NCBI taxonomy): Eukaryota > Viridiplantae > Streptophyta > Magnoliopsida > Malpighiales > Euphorbiaceae > Euphorbia > Euphorbia tirucalli. Next base: position 33,869,679 of record CM077636.1, on the reverse strand, counting down.
GTTCAATTTAGGCCCACTCACGAACGGAACCCCTGGTTTTCGGGATATCCGGCCAACTAAAAGATGGAAAATGCATGTAAAACGGGCCAAACCGTTTTCAAAATTGATTTTCATTCACAAAATCTACAGGGCGTTTTATAAAATGTTTTCCAAGTCTAATCGAGTAGTTATCCGGACTCCTCGATTATCCCCTTATGTATGACTCGGTTTCCCAAAATACCCCTATTCTGTCTTATATGAGTCCTTGGTGTGATTTGCTTATTTGTGCTAACCGTATTTGGATGCAGCTGTTTTTTATTTTTCATTTTTCTTTTGATGTATTTAATAGATCATTCCGTGTATCTAGGTGGTTGTACCTTTTTTAGATTATCGTGTATTATAGGCGGTTGTAAATGGTGAGGATGAGAGGTTTTGTTCTTTTTCGGGTTGTATAATTTGGCCATTATTTTACTTTTCCTGAACTTTTATTTTTCTGCACTTTATTTATGATTTATATCTATGTCATTTGCAAGAGCATTAACTAATATTAAAAGAAGATAAAATGGGTAGAATTAAGTGAATATTTTATCGTATTATGAAATAATAATTGAAAACAAGTTGAGGATTAGTAGATGTGTTGCCCAAACCCTGAATATCTGGATTAGGTACAGTAGTCTACGCTCGGTAGGGAGCTATACCGGAATTTCCCAGATGAGCTGATCTGAGTGGCGACTCTGTCACTGATCTTGAAATTTAGATATCGAGACCTTTAAGTTTAAATTCAGATTTTGTAAAAACTGTTTTCCAAAATTCACACTTAAAATTAAGTTTTCTACAAAAAGAGCTTTCTCAATAAAATGAAAAGTTTTCTTAAGAAAAATTAAAACTTTTTTTCAAAACCACACCCACACACAAAAAGAAAATCCCTGGTTCTCGCTTCACCACGCGTACCGAAAAATGTCATCCACTCATAGTGGCGACTCTACTGGGGATTAACGGTTTCTTTAAAAAAGTTTTCATAAAAACTTAAGGAACTTAGGCAACAATTGAAGTATATCCTCACTTGTAGTCAATTGTTAATTCATAATCCGATATCTCATTCACAACCGCATAGCATGACATTTTTGCTTCTTAAATACCTCCAAAACATGATTAAGCCTGGTTTATTTCCAAAGGTGACCTACCCCTTTCGCTAGGATTAGAGGCACCCGAGGAGGTAAACCACTCATAGCACCATATGAACCTTACATTGTGTTCTATGATGAGGAGTGTATTTTCGCTATGGGAACCTATACGACCCTTGGTTTGACTCATACCTTCATGTAATGGCCTAGCAACTTCCCTTTGAGATTACCAAAACATATATTTGAAATTAGACATTGAGAGTATGCCTTTGGTATCCCAAGTTCATGCCAAAGAGACCCAATACCTAGGAAGAATGTGTGACCAATCGAAAGGTGGAATAAGGTTGGAAGGGTGAGCATATTTTTGTGTGTGATAACGTTTACTCCATGGTTGTTTTACTTTTGACCTTACATGCAACATCAACACGCATCATCCGTTTGCCATTTTTTAACCACATTTTTATGCAGCCATTTGGAAGCATCATCATATGTGTGGTATTACACTAACCATATTTTCATGCATCCATGATCTTTTTCGTATGCCATATTCATTCTGTATGTTCATGTTCTCATGAAGCATACACAACATCAGCCTGTATGTAATGCATCCTAACCACGTTTTTGTGCAGCCACTTGCATTCTGTATGACATGGGCATTCATATCATCTGATCCCATATAAAATGAAAGGATGTTCTAAGTATGCCCTTCATGACCATTTCATTTCATGACATATCGGGAGTCCCCAAGACTACCCATGTTCCACCTGTGCACCAGATTGCACTTGGCCATTTCATTACATCATTTCACTTGTTAGAGGACCACAACGGTTATATCCTTCTATTCGTGTGGCAGATCACACAATACCATTACATAACATCATGTCCATTCATCATTGGTGTCATGGCGACACCAAAGTCTTACTTATGCGTCTCGATCCATATCAGATTGTTCCATAACATTGATGATTCATGCAAGGTACTCCATGAGTGCCGAACTAGTACTCATATTAGGACATTTCATAACATGCCTAAATCATGCAAGGTGTTCCACGAATGCCGAAATTCTGTCCGTGTTTCCAGTTACACGCGACTTGTTTGTGACATCATTTCATCTAAGATGCCATAAAAGCATCAAACCTCTGTCTATGGAACGGCCTCGATATGACCACTTCATATCGATTCATTAACCTACGAAGTGTCAAACCTCTATCTGTGTGTTGGTACACATGTGACCATTTCACGACATCCACTAGGTGCCCCGAAGGCGCCGAACCCCTGTCCGTGTGACTGCTCACACGCGACATTTTTGCATTGTCTTTCGTATGGCATGGGTATGCTTGGAACGTCCAAAATAACAAAAGAAGGAAAATACAAAGGTCATTTTCATCATCATCCACATCCATGAGGCATTATCCAAACATGAACATGAACATACCATACACGTCACTTAGTGTGTCGAGTCTAGGTCTACGACATCCATCCGAGATTCTAACCTTATGTTGAATGTACAGTTTGGAGTCAAACCTTAAAGTGGTTAGTTTGTGTCGAGTCAGAGCCGAACCAATCAATCTAGTCAGTTGAATCAGAGCTAGTTACCGTGGAGGGGATCAGATTCAGATCGGGAGGTTGAGGTTCAGTTGCCTTCTTTACCTGTTGATAGTCAAACTTTGTTAGAAGAAGCCGATAGAACAGAAATGGCTGACAAAAATAGTGGGAATCCACCTTTTGACATGGCAGCTTTCATGAGGAGTTTTCTAAACTCTGATGAGTTTAAAGCTACCCTTAGGGTGCAAATGCAGGTTATGATAAAAGTTACCCCTACTCAGACTATTCCACCAACTCAGACATCGGTTGGAAGTGGAGGATAACAATTTGTCCAAGTGACGAATGGAGCTGGAGGGAATGTTCCCAGTGGAAGTGGTGGAGTTGTCAACCATAGGGAGCCTGATCGTCAGTCTAAAGACGATAAAGCTTTTGAGAAGGCGAGAGAAGCCTCAATTGAGACTGTTGTAGAGAAGCGCCTCAATCAGAAGTTGTCGGACATTGAAGCTATGTTGCCCAAGCTAAAGGAGATAGTGCACTATAACCCTGTTAAGTATGTCGACTTGACTACTTTGATGGCTGACGAAGGAGAGCCGCTTCCGGCTAGTTTTCACATGCCCTATCTTCCTCCCTACACCGGGGAAGGCCCACCAGAAGCCCATCTTGATAGCTATATGAGACTGATGACTAGCATGGGAATTGGGAAAGGTCATCTCTTGAATCTGTTTCCAACTACTTTAAGGGATGCTGCAGCAAAATGGTATATGAAGATGCCTTTGTACACCCGTTCCACTTGGGAGGACCTGTCTAAAGCCTTTGCGAAGCAATATACTTACAATACCCAGATGGAAACTACTCTTGAAGATCTAGAGAGGATTCATCAGAATGAATCTTTTTCTACCTATTACAAGAGGTGGATGGACATCCAGGTGCTGGTGGATGGGGCCCTGAAGTTGGAGTCACTTATCGTAAAGCTAGTTGATGGCAGTTTGCCTCTGTATAAGGAGAAGATGAAGCTCAAGAAGTTCCACTCTTTCATTGAAGTGGTTGAGTTTGCCAAGCATATCGAGCGATACGAAGAGGAAGAGAAGAGGAGTAAGCAGAGAATGGGCATCTATCGAAATAGCCGGGGGTATTCACAAGGTTACAAGGGTAGTAGTTCCACAACTACACCTGCCGAGTCTACCTCGAGAACAACACAAGTAAGGGAAGCAGATGTGGCCACTGTGAACCAAGAAAGACAGACTCCTCAAAGGGTCACTATTCCATGGGCTGAGTCAATAAGCCGGATTTTTGCTAAGTGCAGAAAGGCTGGGTTATTGCAGAGCTTGAAGCCATTTTCTCCTCCAACTGAGGTGGATAAAGACAACTTCTGTGCTTATCACGTGATGATGGGTCACCGTACAAATGAGTGTGCCCAGTTGATTAGGGCCATCAAGAAGTTGGTTGCTGAAGGTAAGATTATCCAGCCAGCTTTGAAACCTAGAATTCAGAGTAATCCCTTGCCCAACCTTGGATAATTCGGGTGCACAAGCTATTGAGGACCATGATGCTACAATAAAGAGAAGACCCTCCTCATGTGGAGGACGATAGTCATTTTGAAGTTTTAGTTTTTTATTTTTATCTTTTATTATGTGAACAATTTACTCCCTAAGGTGTTTAATTTAATAGAATTTGATTTTAATTACTTGTGTGATATTTTTCGGATGGAACTTTGCATGCATACAAACATTCATTTAATGTCTTTAACAAACATGATGCATCAATGCATGAAATGAATCTAGGGACAGATGATGACCCAAAAATGATATCCATCTTGAAAGGCCTCATACCTGATGAGAGAAAAGAAAATTGCAAAAGTACCACAAAAGCACATGGAAATCCTTGCCTGGTTGTACGGTGTCGTGCCGGAATAACAGAGAAATTACTGAACACCAAGTTCCAAAGGATTCAAAGATGAAACCAGCCAAGCAGGAGCTTCATAGACTCAAACTAGAAAAAGGAGGTTTGTAACAACATAAGGAATTGATAGTGTCAGCGAAGTAAGGCTACTGGCGACGAACGAACATCGCTCTATGGTAGCAACCGTCAACTACTTCTCGAAGCGAGTGGAAGCGGAGTCACATATGAATGTCACGGCCTAAAAAAAAGTCACCCTATTATGATCAATGATGGAATACAATTCCAAGGTGCAATAACACAGTGTTCCAGAATAAAATGTTAAGCATTATAGATCATCTTCACATCTCTCATAAGCCAATAGGGTGACGGTGGCGGCCAATAAATCCATCAAAGGGATTCCATCGAAAGTGGTAGTTACCTACAGAGTTTGGGTCAACAAATTACCATTTGCTTTGCAAGGGCGTGGAACTAGTATCAGAGTACATACTGCAGAAACGCCATACTCGTTAGCCTACCAGGTGGAAGAGGGGAGACAGAGGCCAAGTCGTTAACCCCATCGATCAAGACAAGCTCAGATGACGCCATGTGTAAAAAAAAAGAGTCTGATGGATCGAAAACCGAAAAGGCGATCCATGCAAAAATTAGGACAGAAAGGTGAGGACCATCAGCTGTAAAATCTGCAAAGATCGATTGGTGGCAGTCATGGATGCAGTCAAGACGGATACCATTACTGATTCTGTTCTTAACTTCATTTCATCTTTCAATGTGCATTGTACTAAAACATTATCAATGAATGAATGAATGAATGAATGTCTTGCTCTATTCGCTTAAATGTTCCAAGTCTGCTTGAAATTGAATTCGCATCATGCATATACGGCTGCACACACTTTCGGCTTGCATGTATCACGGTAAAAAAAAGAGTCCGATGGGTGGAAAACCGAAGAGGCAGTCCATGCAAAAATTAGGACAGTCCGATAGATCGAAAACCTGAAAGGGCGATCTATGTAAAAATTAGGACACAAAATAAAGTCTGCTAAATTAAAACCCTAAAAAGGCAGTTCAGGGAAAAGTAAAGACAGGTCGATAGGCCGAAAACCCTAAAGGGCAACCTATGCAAAAGTTAGGACATAAAATTAAAAAAAAAAAGAATAAAAGTCAAGTAGTAGCATCAAGCTTAGATAACCCTAATCCTCCAAAGACCAAGGTGCCTCAAAGTCAGTGCCTCATGTCCCATACCTGACCAGATTGAATCAAAGGGCAATAAAAGCAAGAAAAGGTAGAGAATATACACTCCAGGGATCTAATTCATGACTAAAAGATGTAAATGTCATAAATCATGTGTAAATCATTCAAGCATCAGGTACATCATGAAGCAAAGCATAAAAAACATCATAATCACATACACATACATTCAAAACATACATGCACACATGCATACATGAATCAAAGACCAACACAAGTACAGGTACTCGTTATCATCAGCGGGCTGCCTCAAATCATGAGCACTCCGAAATCGGAACTAACCTGACACTGGGGCATCCTCTAAACTTCAGGTAAGAGACTTTTCTCAATTTTTAAAATTCACACTTATGCCGATATAATCTCGAGAAGGGTATTCTTTGCCTTTTGCAGGTATCCAGGGGCAAAACAATCAAGCTGTATTTATTCTTGATCGAAGGGGTAAAAATTTTGTTTCCAAAATTATCAATCAAGGAATAAATATGCACTCTCGATTCAATTTCAATGGTACGCTCCACCACAAAGAGCCAATTTCAATGGTACACGCCACCACAAAGAGTCGATTTCAATGGTACGCTCCACCACAGAGAGCCAATTTCAATGGTACACTCCACCACAGAGAGTCGATTTTAATGGTACGCTCCACCACATAGAGCCAATTTCAATGGTACACTCCACCACAGAGAGTCGATTTCAATGATATGCTCCACCACAAAGAGCCAATTTCAATGGTATACTCCACCATGGAGAGTCGATTTCAATGGTATGCTCCACCACAGAGAGCCAATTTCAATGGTACACTCCACCATAGAGAGTCAACTTCAATGGTACGCTACACCACAGAGAGTCAACTTCAATTGTATTGCTCCACCACAAAGAGCCGATTTCAATGGCATTGCTCCACAATAGAGAGCTGATTTGAATGGTATCAAGGGATAAGATATTCGGTCCATAGTCATTCTTGATCGAAGGGGTAAAAATTTTTGTTTCCAAAATTATCGATCGAGGAACGAATACATACCCGAAATAACTTCAACACATCAAAAGAGATAATCAATCTTTTCAAATCCTCGTAGCACCTTTCCCCCCAGCAACACAAGCTTCACGGGAAACACCATTGTCCTTCAGCCCCACTAGAAGTGAAATAACTAAAATGCCCTTTTGTTAGCAATCAAACTACCAGATGGCCAAAATACCTTTCCTTTAGCGATACAAGCTTCACGGAAAATCAAGTCATCAAAATATTTCTTCCCTTAGTGAAATAAGCTCCACTAGAGGTGAAATGACCAAAATACTCTTTTGTTAGCCACCAAGCTACCAAATGACCAAAATACCCTTTTCCTCACCAAAAGGGATACCAAGCCACTAAAACTCATTTCTTTTTGTGACATAAGCCCCACGAGAAGTCAAATAACCAAGGTACCCTTCCTCCAAAGGATACCAACTTTCCAAGTTATAAAATTACCAAAATACCCTTCCCTTTCATGAACATCAAATGACAGGGAGAATTCAATCCGGGTAAAGCCCTCTACTTCGTAATGGAGGCCAAGCATGTCCTTGGAGAACCAATCTAATCTGGGCAAGGTCCTCTGCTTCACGATGGAGTCGAAGTACGTCCTTGGAGAACCAATCCAATCTGGGCAAAGTCATCTGCTTCGTAATGGAGTCGAAGCATGTCCCTAGAGAACATCGAATCAATTCGGGCAGAGTCCTATGCTTCACAACAAAGTCGAAGTAAGTCCCTAAAAAAGAAAAGTCAACTTAGGAAAGATCGTTGTTTCGCGAATCAATCGAGACAAGTCCCTACAAACATCATAACAAGCCGCATGAGGAGAACACTAGGTACATCCTCTTTTCCTTCTCACCGCACTCCCTATCGCGAGACCAAACTCGAATTGGGCATAAGCACCCGTCTAACTCGACTTTGGTCACGCGAAAGGCAGCCTGGGAGCATGGGTTTTTTCCCGACCTTGATGATGAAAGCCTTTATTACCTTCTTCATGGATAAACGTGAGGCTGATTCGGAACTACCGGAATGACGTCGGATGACCCGAAGAAGTGTAACAAGTCTTGGTGCGGGACCCCAAAGAAGGTCGAGTGAGTACTTAAGAGAATCAGAGAGAAAAGTGAGGAAAAGGGTGAGAAATGAAAAATTGGCTGCTATAGCCGCACGGCTATAGTTTACACAACTACAGCCGCCCAGCTATAGGCCATTATAGTCGCTCGGCTGTAATTACCAGATTTGATTTTCTCCTAAATAGGGTATATTTTATCATTAATTCGGGATTTTAAACCTAAATTGGACCATATAAAAGGGAGATACGAAAATTAGGTCAGAGGAGACAGAGAGAATTCTGCAATCAATCAAGAAAAATGAGGGTTTTTGAAAACTTAAAGAGAGAAAGAGAGAAAAATCAATAAAATTCAATCTAAATCATTAAAAAACTTTAATCTAATCTGTAGAAATGATTAAGGTCCTGGAGAATTAATATTCTGGGGGTGATTCTGTTCAACTTGGTGTTCATTCGGATTAATTCAAGGTTTCGTTCAGGCTTTGGAGAATCATGAGCGATTTTAGGTTGTTCATGATTCTAAGGTATTTTTCAGCATCTGAATCCGTTTCTGGTGATCCAAAACACTGGAACATAGATAAGGTATACCCTAAAGGTCCTAAAAACTCGTTTTGATTTATTCTGGGTGCTGGTTGTATATGATTTTGCGTTTTTCTTGAAACTGGAAGTGAAACCCAGCTATAGCCGCCCCACTCTTTGATTACAACCGCTCGGCTATAGTCTAATGACTACAGTGGTGCGGCTGTAACCTACAGTGGTGTGGCTGTAACCTACAGTGGCGTGGCTGTAACCTACAGTGGCACAGCTGTAACCTATAGTGGCACGGCTATAGTCTTCTGATTACAGCCGCTCAGCTGTAATCTCTAGGACAGAAGCTCCGAATGCCCTAAATTGGCCGATAACACTTCCTTTTTCAAATTAAATGTCTTTTTCATGAATAATATCAGTCGGATCACATCCGCATATGTTTAGATTTATAGTTTTCGGGTTTTTGATTGATGGATATGAGATTAGTTTTGATGGTTTTGGGTTTTTAGGGATTTCCTTATTCATTTGATCCGACCTGGATCTATTTTTTGGAATTTCATAAGTTTCTAGAAGCCCCAGATTACCCGAAACCATCAAAATACCGAAACGATTTTCGAAACAAGAAAGAAAACCGGATTGTTGATTCTGGAGCAGTACAGCAGCTCGGCTATAGGTGCTATAGCCGTCCCAGCTGTGAGCACGGGTTTTCCCGACCTCAGTGATGAGAAATCTTTATTACCTTCGGTCATAGAAAAGAGCAGAATATTACCCGAAACGTCTCGAATTCGCTGAAAACGAAATTATCCGCAATCCGAAACTACCGTAAAGCGGGTTCCCCGAGTGATTTCCAGCCGCGTCAGTAAAAAAAAAAAAAAAGAGAGAGTGTGGGCTCCGGTTCAACCAGAACCGGCCGGCTCTGGTTCACAAACCAGAGCCGGCCGGCTCTAGTGCAAACTAGAGCCGGCCGACTCTAGTGGGCGGGCCTAGGTGCCACACTTTGTCCCAATTCTGTGAAAATTGATGAAATAAACGACAAAAACAATTAATTGCCGCATTTAATTGGGGAAATTATTTTGTCTGAGGGATTTGAACAATAATCGATTTGAAAGGACGAATTGAAAAAGGAGGGGGATTTTGGAAAAAAGAAGGAAATTGAAAAAAAAAGAAAAAAAGAAAACACAGAGAAAAAGAGAGACAGAGAAAAAAAAAAGAGAAAAAAAAATCCTTTTAATTTTATCTTTGAAATCAAATTTCTTAGCACACAACCATTCACTCTAGTGTTTACTCATCGGTTCATAACGATTCTCGGTTCGATTTTGGATTCGTTCGGGTAAACTTTCGGATTTTCGGGATATTCGAGGATTCGAGTTACATTCCTGATTTTCAAACCGTTCTTGTGTATCAAATATACTGGAACAACACCAAGGTAAACTCTGAGAGGCCTTAAACTTGTGTTTATCACATTTTTTATGTGATTTTTCTCTGTTTCTGAAAATCCGAAAAATTGGCTACCCGAATAGAGCCGTACGGCTCTGTTCTTCAAGAACAGAGCCGGCCGGCTCTAACCTAGAGCCGTACGGCTCTGCTTTTCAGGGACAACACCCCAATCTGTCCCGACATGCCGAAAATAGCCCGTTTTCCATTTATACGCGTTCTGATTTGACATATTTCGGCTTGTAAATATTCGTACGTCATTTTAACACCGGTTTTTGAATTTTTATACGTACGGATATTAATATTTTCAACTTTCCCGGGATTTATTCTCCAAGTTTCGAGGTTGTTACATCCGAACCGGATCAATTGTCCAGCATTAGCGGACCCCCGAACTCTATAAGTCCTTGGAAAATATTAAACAAATAAAATTGCATTTTAAATAAATGTTTTTTATTGCGTTTTGGACCCTAGATGGACGATGAATTTAGGAACCCACACGAACGGATCCATGGATTCCGGGACAACAGACCCACGAAGATCAAAATTTGCATGTAACCAAGCCAATTGTTTTCCAAAAATTGATTTTCCAGCATAAAACCACAGGGCGTTTCAAAACCGTTTTCCAGGTCTAACCGGTCCGACCGGTCGGGTCGACCCGGTGATCCCCTAAATGCATGCCCCCATTTCCTAAAATTCCCAACTCTGTCCTGATTTGAGTCCTATTTGTGTGTGCAATATAAATTGTGCTAACCCTCTGTTTTGCAGCCTTTTATTTTTTATTTTTTATTTTTGGATGTATTTAATAGATTTATCCGTGTATTTTAGGCGGTTGTAAAGTGAATTTTTATTTTTATTCGATCGGGTTGTAATAATTTAATTATTTATTCGATCGGGTTGTAATAATTTAATTGTTTACTGCTTTATTTTGTTTTATTTGTGTGCGCGCCGTGTGTTTAACTTAATGCAATAAAAATCAACTCTAGAAACGTAAAATACCATCAAAGAATATCCGCCAAATTTATTTTGATTAGACATGAAATAAGGGACTTGTCCGAACCTTGAATCTCTGGATTAGGTACAGCAGTCTATACTCGGTAGGGAGCTGTACCGGAATTTCCCGGATGAGCTGATCCGGGTGGCGACTCTGTCACTGATCTCGGGATTTAAGTTTCGAGATCTTTCAAGTAATAAAATGGGAAAATGTTTTCTACAAAAGGAATTCCGAAACGAATGAATGGATTTTTCTAAGTAAGATAAACAAAATCCTGTTTTTCCCAAAATCTCACCATGAAGAAAAGGAAGAACGTTTCAAAAAAAAAACCAAAAACCCAAGTTTTCTCGTCGGGCCCCCGCGTCCCGTCCAAGAGAGGTCGTCCGCTCACAGTGGCGACTCCGCTGGGGATTTCTACAAAAGTTTTCTTAAAACTTAAAAGAATTTGACAAGCCCTGAAAAATGTCTAATCAAAATAGCGTGGATGATTCTTACATGGTATTTTATGTTTGCATTTTAGTTAGACATCCTTGCATTAGGTTGAGTATCCAATATTTAGCCCGGTGAATTGTTGAAGTGTCGCCTATGTTCCTCCTGGTCTTAGGGGCATGGATACGAAACACCACTCATAGCCTCGTACGAACCCCTTCGATCGGACCCTTGAGTGGGGAGAAGTGAGGAGTATATTTTGCTATGGGGACCTTGATGCTATCCCGGCTTGGACCGAACTCATTTAGGCAACCTTAGTTGGATTCCCTTAGGATACCAAAATAAAATGTGTGAATAAAATAAATTGCCCCTTCATCATCCCCGGTTGATGATCGAAGAGAACCCCTCCTAGGACTCGGTTAGAATTTTATCGACTTGACCACGTTTGAAGAAATAAGGTTGGAGGAATACGATCTGCGTGCTAATTGCTACGTGTCTTTTTGTCCCTCCATAACATGTCATCATCCACATTTTTCACGAAGCATAACATACCACATCCAAAGCATTTGTGTGATTCTAACTCACATCTTTTGTACAGCCATTTTCATCTTTCGTGTGTAAATACATTAATCACCCGTGTGACATAAAACTAATCACATCTTTTGTAGCCATGCATTTTTTTTATTATTGTATGAAGAATTAACTAATTAATCCACATGCATCACTCGAGTGTCATAAGCACTAACCGTCTTATTCTGCAGCCATGGGAAACGCGTGTCATGCATAAAGCATTTGCACGGACCTTGAATGACCCCATAGGGGCCACATACATTGCACCACCTATCGGGTAAGAAATCATTTTAGGCGCTCCGCGAGTGCCGACAAAATTCATCATCGCATTTTAAAGTGCTCCACGAGTACGGACGAATTTCATTGCATTTCATTTTAGGCGCTCCACGAGTGCCGACAAAAATTCGTCGCATTTCATTAAATCACTTTCGGTGCTCCACGAGTACCGACAAAATTCATCACATTTCATTAAATCACTTTCGGTGCTCCACGAGTACCGAAAAAATTCATCACATCTCATTTAGGCGCTCCACGAGTGCCGACAAAATTCCATCCCATTTCATTAAACCACTTTTGGTGCTCCACGAGTACCGATAAAATTCATCACATCTCACTAAATCACTTTTAGGTGCTCCACGAGTACCGATAAAATTCATCACATCTCATTAGATCGCTTTTAGGCGCTCCACGAGTGCCAACAAAATTCATCACATTTCATCAAATCACTTTTAGGAGCTCCACGAGTGCCGACAAAATTCCACCGCATTTCATTAAATCACTTTCGATGCTCCACGAGTACCGATAAAATTCATCACATCTCATTAAATCACTTTCGATGCTCCACGAGTGTTGACAAAATCCATCACTTCATCAAATTATTTTAGGTACTCCATGAGTGCTGAAAATTTCATTTCACGCATCAAAACGTTTAGGTGCTCCCTGAGCGCCGGAACTCTGCCCGTTCACTAAGAACGCATTCACTCCACATCGCGACACGGAAATTGAGATAATCCCCGAGTAGTGAAATTCCACTCGCAAATTAATCACGAGTTCATTTCACATCATCAAAAACCCGAAGTGTCCCCCGGACACCAAAACCTCGACCAAGCGCCATGCGCGTGTCGATCTCGCATCATAAAAATCCGAGGCACTCCACGAGTGCCGAAGCTTTGTCCATTCACTAAGGGCATTCACATCATTTCACAAAACCCGAGGTACTCCCCGAACACCAAAGGTCGCATTCACGCATCTAACACTTAGGTTGCAATCCGTACATGTATAGATAAGAATTCATGCATACTTCACCCCCGAAGGATTGGTTGTTCAAGGTTCGTGTTACAAACACATTTCATGCAACACCTGCACATCATTCATCTAACACGTCATGCATACATGCATATCCCTTAGAGTTTATAACTCTTTAGGTGATCATTTCTTTTTACTGACCTTTGTCCAAATCACTTTGAAGTTTGGCTCCGATCCGGACGAAGACTTGTGAGAATAGAACACAGTGAACCGTCGTCTAGTGAGTCTGAGGAGCTTGTTCAGTTTGGGGAGGTTGAAGCATCATCTGATTTAAGTGCCGAGTTCCCGCTAGAATTTGAACAGTTGCAACAGAGGTTTCAAGATATGGCGATCACACCCGAAGCTGCTGCTGCCATGATGGCCGCCACTGCTATTCGAGAATTCATGAGTTCTGATGAGTTCAAGGACCTTATCAAAAATCAAGTGCAGAACGCTTTGAATGAGTCGCCTAATCAAAGGCCGGAAAGGCATGCTCGAGAAGAAAGTAATGGAGGGAGACTGAATGATGGGCAGTCGGATGCTGAAGAGGGTCGAAGGGATAATACTGAGCGACCTGTGGAGTCTATCTTAGAGAGAAAGATGAAGGAAATTGAGGAGACCATAGCGGAGCTGCGTGCCAGTTCTAAGGTTCAATCTGCCAAGCGTATTGACCCGTCCACGCTCATAGCCGGAGGGGTTGAAATGTTACCAGTAGGCTTCCAAATGCCTAGGATTGCATCATATGTCGGGAAAAGTCCACCCACGGCCCACTTGAATCAGTATGTGCGGATTATGACTATGGCTGGGCTCACCATGAATCAATTAGTGGGACTGTTCCCCACTACCTTGGAGGGAGGAGCCATCACATGGTATAATAAACAACCCGATAGTGTGCAAGGCAACTGGAATGCACTGTCCAACGCCTTCATCAAGTACTTCAGTTTTAACACACAGCTGGAGGTCAAGTTGCAGGATTTAGAGGCGGTAAGGCAGAGGCCGAATGAGACCTTCTCTGAATATTACCAAAGATGGATGGATAAGATGATCCTTCTTCAGCTTATCGGAATGTAATGAAATATCACAAGTTTCAGTCCTTGATAGAAGTACATGAGTTGGCTCGCAAGGTTGAGAAGTATGAGATTGACCCGGCCTACAACAGTTCTAGAGGAGGGTATCGAAGCTGGACGTATTCTTCGGGGTATAAAAATAATAGCAATCCTGCAGCTTCTTCATCAACGAGCACTAAGCCGAGTCAGTCACCTGCACCTGTTAAGCAAGTAGAGGTAGCAACAGTTGCACAAGGGTCCAATCAATAGGTAGCTGGAAAAGGGATCTCTCCTTGGGAGGAGTCTTTGGGGTGGATTTTTCTGAAGTGTAGAAATCTGGGCTTTCTTCAAAGCCTGAAGCCGTACACACCTCCGGCCGAGGCGGACAAGAATGACTTTTGCTCCTATCATGTGACTAAGGGACATCGAACCAACAAATGCCATTCTTTGAAAAAGGCGATCCAACAGTTGATTGACGAAAGGAAGATAGAAGCTCCACGCTCTAAGCCCAATGTGCAAAGTAATCCACTGCCCCAATTTGAAAGGAGAGTGAACATGGTGCAATCAGGATTATCTCCTAACTTTGTCTTAGCCCAGATTGCAAGAGCGAATCCCGCAATTCAAGTGGTAGTGGGCGAAGATGTTGAGTCATCTGTGGAGGAGAGCAAACCTGTGAATTTGGATGATGTAGAATTGGATGATGATGCGGACGAATTTGAATTGATGAGTAGGCTCAAGCCTGTGAACCAGACGACACCTGTCTATCCTGTCTACACTAAGGATGGGATGTATATAAGGAAGGAAGACGCTCCAGTGAATAATGTCACAAGAAGTGGAAGGGTGTATCAACCCGAGTCACAACGGTTGGGAGAGCCGAGTAAGAGGGCGGAAGCACCGGTTCAGGATTATTTTCCCATCAAGGTGAATGAGAAAGAAGATCTGGTAGTGGAGCAACTCAAAAAGATGCCTGCACGTGCATCTGTGTGGCACCTGCTCATGGAGTCACAAAGGCACCGGGCTGTAGTAGTGAAAAAGCTTAAGGAGATGGATGCCAATCCATTGATGTCTCCCGAGGAAGTATGTATGGTGACTGGGAGTATCAAGAGTCAGCAATCTGATAACCCCAAGGGGATCACTTTCACCAAGGATGACTTACCACCGGAAGGGACTAACCACAATCGTGCCTTGTATCTCAAGGTGGAAATGATGGATAGAACCCTGCCTTGTGTGATGGTTGATGACTGCTCAGCATTGAATATCTGCCCTCTGAAAGTTTTACCTAGTCTTCATCTATCCGAAGGAGCATTATCACGGTCAAATACAGTGATACGGGCCTACGATGATTCAAAGCGTACTGTAATTGGTACTTTTGAGGCAGAGGTGTCAGTGGGAGAAGTTAAGTCAACCGTGCTGTTCACTGTCATTGATATTCCTGTGACTTTCTCCTTGCTTCTAGGGAGACCTTGGTTTCATGCTTTTGGAGGTGTGCCATCAACCTTACACCAAAAGGTGAAGATTCCGATAGGGGGAAAGATTGTAACACTTGAGGCAGATGAATCTTCTATGGTAGCAGCTCTGAACTCATCTGAACAACCTTTGACCGGCTTTCAAGTGGCAGTTGTCTCGGAGCATAAGGAGAAAGACTTGACATTTTCTCCATGGATCCATAAGTATTTTCAGAAACAGAACTTCATCCCAGGAAAGGGACTTGGGGTCAATCAACAAGGGGTCACAAAGTTTGATATTGCCATAGGCCAATCACACCGAAAGGGTCTTGGTTACGAAGGCGCCAAAGAGAAGGAGGTCCCGGAAACAAAGAAAGTTCATCTTTTGGACGTTTTTGTTCGAGCAAGTGGTGGGCCATATGGTGGTGATCCAGAGCCAATGGTTATTGATGGGGAAACAGTCCCTGGATTTGAGATTTTTGCTGATGTTGTCGACTTCTCAAAATATGGGATTGCTTCAGTGGAAGAAATGCTTAAGTGTGAAGCGGTGCAAGTGATCAATCCTTCTCCGATGAGCCAAGCTGAAGTGGTGGCTCCCATCACTCCAGAAAAGGAACCACAAGAAGATACGGACCCCTTGGTGGATGCCATTACTAAGGCATTCGCTGACTTACTGAAGAGAGGATTGAAGGACAGCCCTATAGGGAAGAAGACCATTTTGGGACAGGCAGAGTTAGTGGAAAAAGCTGTCACTGAACTCACCAAGATGATGACCAAAGGGAAAGCGAAAGTGGAAGAAGATGCCTTATCTGAAGCACAGAAAGAGACTCTTGAAGCTGATTTGAGTGACTTGTTCGAAGAAGAGCCTGCCGACCCGGAAGACCCTGCTGCAGAAGACCCTCCGCATGTGGAGGAAGAAAATGATTTCTTTGTAAACTTGTCCTATGTACTTGATGTGAACAATTCCGCTTTTAAGGCGATGAATGAAATAAAGTCTAACTTTGCTTATTTGTGTGATGTTTTCCCTAATGGCTCTGTGCATACATGCAATCATTCATTCAATGTGTTCAGCATTCATGACACTGCATTACATGAAATTAATTTGGGTACAAGTGAAAATCCTAAAATGGTATCTATCTCTAACGAACTCAATCCTGAAGAAGAGAGAGAATTGTCAAAAATACTTAAAAAGCATGTGGGAGCGTTTGCCTGGTCTTACGATGATATGCCGGGGGTTGACAGAGAAATAGCAGAACACAGAATTCCGATTGACCCTAAGTTCAATGCGGTAAAGCAGAAGCTCAGGCGTCTACGTCCAGAGTGGGCTGAGAAAGTCAAAGAAGAGGTAGCAAAGCAGATCAAGGCCAACTTCCTGGAGGTGGTGTATTACCCTGAATGGTTAGCCAACATAGTCCCAGTTGCCAAGAAGGACGGAAGAGTCAGAGTTTGTGTGGATTATCGGGATTTGAATAAGGGCTCTCCAAAGGATGATTTTCCACTTCCTCACATTGATGTCCTGGTTGACAGTGCAGCAAGGGCAGTTATGTACTCATTCATGGATGGTTTCTCGGGGTATAATCAGATCTTAATGAATGTCATCGATAAGGTCAAAACAGCCTTCATCACTGAGTGGGGGGTGTATTGCTACAGAGTGATGCCGTTTGGGTTGAAGAACGCTGGAGCAACCTATCAACGGGCAGTCACAGCATTGCTACATGACATGATCCACAAAGAGGTCGAAGTGTATGTTGATGATATGCTGGTGAAATCTATGACTCGGGAGGAACACCCTGCTATTCTGGATAGATTTATGACCAAGATTGAGAAGTACAACTTGCGACTTAACCCAAAGAAATGTGTATTCGGAGTTGCATCGGGCAAGCTGCTGGGGCACATTGTCAGTCAGAAAGGCATTGAGATGGACCCGGACAAGATTAAAGCTATTCGAGACATGCCAGCACCGAAAACAGAGAAAGAAGTCAGATCTTTCCTAGGGTCACTTCAGTACGTCAGCAGGTTCATTGCCAGATTGACCACGGTCTGTGAGCCCATTTTCAAGCTTCTTCAGAAAGAACAACCCGTCGTGTGGAATGACCAGTGTCAGGTTGCATTTGATAGGATCAAAGAATACTTGATCAATCCACCAGTGCTAAAACCTCCAACTCTGGGAAAACCTTTGACTCTGTATTTAGCCATTGAAGAAACCTCCGTAGGGGCGATGTTGGTTCAAGAACAAGATGACAAAAGAGAGCATGCTATCTACTACCTCAGTAAGAAGCTACTGAATTACGAAACCCGATACACTGTCGTGGAGAAGACTTGCACTGCTATGGTCTGGCTTACGAAGAAGTTGAGACACTATTTCCAATCCTACAAAATACAAGCTGTGGCAAAAGTTGATCCAATGAAATATCTCTGCTCTGCCCCATCCTTGACAGGGAAATTGTCCCGGTGGTTACTTTTGTTATCAGAATTCGACATCGAGTATGTGACAAAAAAGGTGATCAAAGGAAGAGCAGTGGCTGAGTTCCTGGCCAATCAGCCACTTGAATCTGATTATGTGGAAAACCTGGAATTTCTGGATGAACAGTTGGCTTTGGTGGAGGTGGAAGTCAGGAAATGGATTATGCATTTTGATGGAGCTGTAAACAAGAGGGGAGCAGGCCTCGGAGTAATCATTGTAACTCCTGAAGGAGAGATAATCCCTCTGTCAAAACGGTTGGAATTCCCGGTAACTAACAACGGCGCAGAATATGAAGCTTGTTTGTTTGGCATTGATGCTCTCATCACATTAGGGGCAAATGATGTGACCATTGTGGGAGATTCGCTGTTAGTAATCCGCCAGGCTACCGGAGAATAGGAAATTAAGGAAGAATCGCTTCGCCCATTCTTGGAAACCTTGTGGGGAATGGTGAAGGTATTCGGGCATATTGAATTCAAGCATGTGGCTAGAGATGATAATCAGATGGCGGATTCATTGGCTACCCTGTCATCCATGTGGGAAGGACCTCAGAAAGCACCGATGCAGCCTTTGATCCTGGAGACTGCTAGAACACCGTTTCATCGTCCTAGCGCAGTCCTGACTTTAGTTGCAGACGATAAGCCCTGGTACCAAGATATAGCTGACTTTTTGCAGAATGGCCAATACCCTGAAGAAGCAGATGCATCGGATAAGACAACTTTAAGAAAGTTGGCAGCTCAATTTAGATGGTTTGATGGACAGCTTTTCAGAAGGACTGCGGATGGATTATTGTTAAAGTGTCTGACGGAAGCAAAAGCCAAGAAGGTTATGCAAGAAATGCATTCAGGAATCTGTGGCCCACATATGAATGGATTAGCTCTAGCAAAGAAGATCATGAGACAAGGATACTTCTGGCTCACTATGCAGACTGACTGTGCAGAAGAAGTGAAAAAGTGCCACGAATGCCAGATCTACGGGGACATCAGCCATCTTCCACCTATGGAGTTGCAAAACCTCATGACACCTTGGCCGTTTGCAGTATGGGGCATAGACATAATTGGTGAAATTCGACCTCCCGCATCGAACGGTCACAAATTCATTGTAGTGGCAGTCGATTATTTCTCCAAGTGGGTTGAGGCCGAGTCATATGTCACGGTCACAGCTAAGAACATGGCTAAGTTTGTAAAGAAGCACATCTTCGCGAGATATGGTGTACCACATCACGTGGTAACTGATAACGGAGTGCAATTCCAAGGAGCCACAGCTGAGCTATTCGAAGAGTACAATGTGGAACACCGCAAGTCTTCCCCTTATAGGCCACAAGCCAATGGAGCAGTGGAGGCAGCAAACAAGTCCATCAAGAAGATCTTGTCCAAGACCACTTCAACCTATCGAGATTGGGCAGATAGATTACCTTATGCTCTGTGGGGGTACAGAACCAGTGTTAGAACGCCGACTGGAGAAACACCTTGTTCGCTGGTTTATGGGATGGAAGCAGTCCTTCCTATTGAAGTGGAGTTGAAGTCACTAAGGACGGTTTTGGAGGCCCAATTGCCTGAGACGGAATGGGTAAAGGCGAGATTTGAGCAGCTGGCTATGGTCGATGAAAGGCGTCTCAAGGCTTTGGACCATCTACAGATGTACCACCAAAGAATGGCTAGGGCCTATAATCGACGGGTTCGTCATCAGAAACAGCCTCTGAAAGCGGGAGATCTAGTATTGAAACAGATGAGACCGACCAATATGGACGCGAGGGGCAAATTTAAACCCAACTGGGAAGGGCCGTATGTAGTTAAGAAGATACTCTCCAAAGGTGCAGTGAAGATTATGGATATGGATGGCAACGAGTTTACCAACCCGATTAATCAAGATCACCTCAAACGCTACCATGTGTAAAAAAAAAAAAAAAAAAAAAAAAAAAAAAAAAAAGGGCCTGTTAAGTCGAAAACCCGTAAGGGCGATTTAAACAAAAATTAAGGCAACGAGAGTTAGCTTATTGACCAGAAAACCTGTATTGGATGGTTGATAACAGGAACGAGTTCGTTCGAGATATGTACTAATTTTAAAATTTTCAATTGATACGATAATTAAATTTCATTAATGAAGTGCGTTTTGCTCAACACATTGCATGAATGTTTGGAGTATGTTACATGATTCATTTGTCGAAACATCCAGATAAATAAAGACATTTAGACGCCCAAAGTGTGCAATTGCGAATATCATCCATTTATAAAAAAAAAAAAAAAAAAAAAAAGATCACATCAATAATAGAAAAGACGAATATGAATGATAATAATGGTAGCCAATACATGCATGATAATGAAAATCACATTTCTTTTTATGCTTTTCTCTTCTTGACAGGAAGTGGTCCCGCGGTCTCAGAAGGAGCCAGGCAGCGGGAAGACGCACTCTTACGCGCCTCACGGGTCGGTAAATCCTGGATCTCGGCTAGCCACTGCTTGTAACGACCATATGTCTCTGTGGGAGCGAGTGATGCATAATTCAACACCACACGACGGGTGTCTCCAGCCCAGCGAAGTCTGACGTGACTAGGCCAAGAAGCAGTATATTCCTCACAACTGGTGACACAAGAGTGCCGAGGGATACCCTGTAGACGACCGTACTGCCGGCAGAGGCGACTCGGAGAATAGAATGTCACTCTGGTCTGCCCCAGCAATTGCACACCATGTGCCCACATATCCACAATCACGTGGGGGATCCTCCACCAAGGGCACACCCACCTAATCTGGTCATCAGTCAGGCGAGATAGCCAAACGCCCCACTCATTAGCAGACATATCAGTGTAGGAGTCAATGGAGAAGCCTCATTCCCTGAAATTGGCCGGGTGGTATTTCTTGAAGTTCCCCCTCGGAATCTTAAGAATTGATAGCTTCTCCAATAACCAGATCTGCAGTTGACAGCAAGCAATGGTTAGAAGTTCATTCGACCCAGAAATACATCAGACAATAAGGAATTTCACCTGGAGCAGTGTGAGGTGAGGGCCAATGTGGAGAACACCGCTTGCCTTAGATGCATGTAAACTGATCAGTGTCTCAGCAAGTGCGAAAGGAGCTGGAGATGCTCCCACAGCCATCTGAGAGATAAGGGAGACAGCCCTGAAGGAGACAACCCCATCATTAGGACCACAGAAATACCGACTCACCAGTAACAGGCTAACCATGTAGGCCCAGCTCATGTGGTCCCTAGGAGCATTGACACACCACTCCAACACAGAATCCGAATTCAACCTGGGAAAAGGGGAATCAGTAGCAAATAAAGATCCCACCTCGGGGATCAGGAAGCCAGAACAAGCTCACCAAGGAGGAGGTGCTACCAAAAGTGAACTCGGGGATGGCAATGTCCACTCCTTTGTGGCAGGGAATGTTCAAGATAGCACTAAACTCCTCATATAAGGGGCAGAGCTCTTGGCATGAGAAGCGAAAAACGTTATCCACTGGATCCCAGAGGCGATAACAGGCATTCAACAGCTCGATGTTCCACGAGTGCTTGTAATAGGCCTTGAGATTCCACAAACCGAAAGGCTTCAATTTAAGCCAATCAGAGTCTTGTAACGATTCTAAGAAATTGTAAAAGCCTGGATAAAACGAGAAAAAGCAAAAATTGAAGAAGAAAAAGAAGAAAAGTGAATTTCCAAATATCAATGAAATAAAAGCAAACCACATAATCCGATAAAAAAAAAAATGAAGACATCAAATAAGAAGAGCGGGGCACTCCATCTAGTTCTCATCCTGCCCCTCATCTTCCTCCCCCTCCTCGGACTCACTCTGATGCGTAACCTTGTAGGAGTCAAAGTCCGCCTGTAGACGAGCCATCCCAGCCCGTAGCCTAGCTATCTCGGCCCTCGCCCTGTCCACCTCTTGGCTCGCAGCCCAGGCCTGAGCCACGGAAGAGGCGACCTCCTTGGCCTGCTCTCGGAACATCTCGACTCGGGACTGCAGTCGACAGCATAAATTAACATTCATACATACATACATATGCATTCAAGTATTGCATAACTTATGATGCAGGGAACACGGGATGCTTACCGCCCAAACGCCGTTCTCCCGGACTAAGAAGTCTCCTAGACCCTTGTGCCGGAATTCAACAAAATGGAAAAAAAGGGGAAAATCGAAGAAACAAAAAACTAACCAGATCTTTGATGATGTGCGTGGATGGGCTTAAAGTTACGGGTACTGGATCGTCCCTCCCGATTCCGCAGTAAGGAACCGTCTCTCTCAAGCCGTATACCTCCACTTTAGATTCAGTGGACAGAAAAACCTCACTCTCAGAGAAAGAAATTGAAGAAAGAAAAATGAAATGGGTGAAAGAGAGGAAGCCCCTTTTAAAACCATGTTGGCCGCCCAACTAGAGCCGGCCGACTCTATCAAGATAGAGTCGGCCGACTCTGGTCAGAGTCGGCCGACTCTGGTCAGAGCCGACCGGCTCTGTCTCTTCTGACAGAGCCACCCGTCTCTGATTCCTCAAAAAAAAAAATAAAAAAAAAATAAGAAAAAATAAAAATATAAAAGATAAAAATAAAAATAAAATAAAATAAGATATAAATAATAAGAATAAAAATAAAATTAATTTTAATTTAGTCCAATTTGATCCCAAGAAGGGTATTTTCTTTGTTGATTTTTAAAGACATCCAAAGGAAAAAATGACCAAACCGTATTTATTCTTGATCGAAGGGGCAAAAATTTTTGTTTCCAAAATTATCGATCAAAGAATAAATACGCAACTCGACGCGATTCCAACCACACGCTCCACCATACGGAGAAAAGTTAAAAATCATCGGGCACACTCCACCATACGGAGAATCGGGCACACTCCACCATACGGAGAAGACAGTATCATTTGGTCGCTCCACCATACGGAGAAAAGTTAAAAATCATCGGGCACACTCCACCATGCGGAGAATCGGGCACACTCCACCATACGGAGAAGACAGTATCATTTGGTCGCTCCACCATACAGAGAAAAGTTAAAAATCATCGGGCACACTCCACCATACGGAGAAGACAGTATCATTTGGTCGCTCCACCATACGGAGAAAAGTTAAAAATCATCGGGCACACTCCACCATACGGAGAAGATAGTATCACAGGGACACTCCACCACAGCACGTCGATACCACGGGCACACTCCAACACAGCGAGTCGATTACTCTGTACCCTCTGCGAGGGGCATCAGGTGCGTTTTTCTCTCCTTTACTCACCGCGCTCTCAATCGCGAGACCAAAAACTCAAATCGGACGTAAGCTACCGATCTAGTCGATTTTGATCTCGCGAGGGGGCAGCTTGTGAGCACGGGTTTTCCCGACCTCAGTGATGAGAAATCTTTATTACCTTCGGTCATAGAAAAGAGCATAATATTACCCGAAACGTCTCGAATTCACCGAAAACGAAATTATCCGCAATCCGAAACTACCGTAAAGCGGGTTCCCCGAGTGATTTCCAGCCGCGTCAGTAAAAAAAAAAAAAAAAGAGAGTTTGGGCTCCGGTTCAACCAGAACCGGCCGGCTCTGGTTCACAAACCAGAGCCGGCCGGCTCTAGTGCAAACTAGAGCCGGCCGACTCTAGTGGGCGGGCCTGGGTGCCACACTTTGTCCCAATTCTGTGAAAATTGATGAAATAAACGACAAAAACAATTAATTGCCGCATTTAATTGGGGAAATTATTTTGTCTGAGGGATTTGAACAATAATAGATTTGAAAGGACGAATTGAAAAGGGAGGGGGATTTTGGAAAAAAGAAGGAAATTCAAAAAAAAAGAAAAAAAGAAAACACAGAGAAAAAGAGAGACAGAGAAAAAAAAATCCTTTTAATTTTATCTTTGAAATCAAATTTCTTAGCACACAACCATTCACTCTAGTGTTTACTCATCGGGTCATAACGATTCTCGGTTCGATTTCGGATTCGTTCGGGTAAACTTTCGGATTTTCGGGATATTCGAGGATTCGAGTTACATCCTTGATTTTCAAACCGTTCTTGTGGATCAAATATACTGGAACAACACCAAGGTAAACTCTGAGAGGCCTTAAACTTGTGTTTATCGCATTTTTTATGTGATTTTTCTATGTTTTTGAAAATCCGGAAAATTGGCTACCCGAATAGAGCCGTACGGCTCTGTTCTTCAAGAACAGAGCCGGCCGGCTCTGGTTCAATTAGAACAGAGCCAGCCGGCTCTAACCTAGAGCCGTACGGCTCTGCTTTTCAGGGACAGCTCCCCGATCTGTCCCGACATGCCGAAAATAGCCCGTTTTCCATTTATACGCGTTCTGATTTGACATATTTCGGCTCGTAAATATTCATACGTCATTTTAACACTGGTTTTTGAATTTTTATACGTACGGATATTAATATTTTCAACTTTCCCGGGATTTATTCTCCAAGTTTCGAGGTTGTTACATCCGAACCGGATCAATTGTCCAGCATTAGCGGACCCCCGAACTCTATAAGTCCTTGGAAAATATTAAACAAATAAAATTGCATTTTAAATAAATGTTTTTTTTTTTGGTGTGTTTATTGCGTTTTGGACCCTAGATGGACGATGAATTTAGGAACCCACACGAACGGATCCATGGATTCCGGGACAACAGACCCACGAAGATCAAAATTTGCATGTAACCAAGCCAATTGTTTTCCAAAAATTGATTTTCCAGCATAAAACCACAGGGCGTTTCAAAACCGTTTTCCAGGTCTAACCGGTCCGACCGGTCGGGTCGACCCGGTTATCCCCTAAATGCATGCCCCCATTTCCTAAAATTCCCAACTCTGTCCTGATTTGAGTCCTATTTGTGTGTGCAATATAAATTGTGCTAACCCTCTGTTTTGCAGCCTTTTATTTTTTATTTTTTATTTTTGGATGTATTTAATAGATTTATCCGTGTATTTTAGGCGGTTGTAAAGTGAATTTTTATTTTTATTCGATCGGGTTGTAATAATTTAATTATTTATTCGATCGGGTTGTAATAATTTAATTGTTTACTGCTTTATTTTGTTTTATTTGTGTGCGCGCCGTGTGTTTAACTTAATGCAATAAAAATCAACTCTAGAAACGTAAAATACCATCAAAGAATATCCGCCAAATTTATTTTGATTAGACATGAAATAAGGGACTTGTCCGAACCTTGAATCTCTGGATTAGGTACAGCAGTCTATACTCGATAGGGAGCTGTACCGGAATTTCCCGGATGAGCTGATCCGGGTGGCGACTCTGTCACTGATCTCGGGATTTAAGTTTCGAGATCTTTCAAGTAATAAAATGGGAAAATGTTTTCTACAAAAGGAATTCCGAAACGAATGAATGGATTTTTCTAAGTAAGATAAACAAAATCCTGTTTTTCCCAAAATCTCACCATGAAGAAAAGGAAGAACGTTTCAAAAAAAAAACCAAAAACCCAAGTTTTCTCGTCGGGCCCCCGCGTCCCGTCCGAGAGAGGTCGTCCGCTCACACTAGCCACTACAGTGGCTCGGCTATAGCATCACAGTGGCTCGGTTGTAGTATCACAGTTGTGCTATAACTTGTAATTTTGTTTCTCCTTTCAATTCAAAAAGGATTTTTGGTGTGTTTATGTTTCCAAACCCTAGATGAATGTTCAATTTAGGCCCACTCAAAAATGGAACCCTCGGGTTCCAGGATATCCGGCCCACTAAAAGATGGAAAATGTATGTAAAACGAGCCAAACCGATTTCAAAATTGATTTTCATTCACAAAATCTATAGGGCGTTTTGTAAAATGTTTTTCAGGTCTAATCAAGTAGTCATCTGGACTCCTCGATTATCCCCCTATGCATGACCTCGTTTCCTAAAATACCCCTATTCTGTCTTATATGAGTCTTTGGTGCGATTTGCTTATTTGTGCTAACTGCATTTGGATGCAGTTGTTTTTTATTTTTCATTTTTCTTTTGATGTATTTAATAGATCATTCCGTGTATCTAGGCGGTTTTACCTTTTTTAGATTCTCGTGTATTATAAGCGGTTGTAAATGATGAGGATGAGAGTTTTTTTTCTTTTTCGAGTTGTATAATTTGGCCATTACTTTTCCTGCACTTTTATTTTTCTGCACATTATTTATGATTTATATCTATGTCATTTGCATGAGCATTAACTAATATTAAAAGAAGATAAAATGGGTAGAATTAAGTGAATGTTTTATCATATTATGAAATAATAATTGAAAACAAGTTGAGGATTAGTAGATGTGTTGCCCGAACCCTGAATCTTTGGATTAGGTACAGTAGTCTACGCTCAGTAGGGAGTTGTACCAGAATTTTCCGG
The DNA here is from genome assembly GCA_039660915.1 of Euphorbia tirucalli. Lineage (NCBI taxonomy): Eukaryota > Viridiplantae > Streptophyta > Magnoliopsida > Malpighiales > Euphorbiaceae > Euphorbia > Euphorbia tirucalli. The sequence continues at coordinate 33,843,351 of CM077636.1, read as the reverse complement.
CTGAGCTGATCCGGGTGGCATCTCTGTCACTGATCTTGAAATTTAGATTTTGAGACCTTTAAGTTTAAATTGGGATTTTCTAAAAATATGTTTTCCAAAATTCACACTTAAAATTAAGTTTTCTACAAAAAGAGCTTTCTCAATAAAATGAAAGGTTTTCTAAAGAAAGATTAAAACTCGTTTTCAAAAACACAGCCATACAGAAAAAGAAAATCCCCGGTTCCCACTTCGCCGCGTGTACCGAAAAATATCATCCGCTCATAGTGGCTTCTATGACTATCGTACTCCTAGACTTTCTGAATTCAGATGAGCTCAAAAGCATCATCAAGAACCAAGTCCAAGCAGCTATGAGCAATCCCACCATCAATAGAATGGAGGAACCCAACATAGAGTTTGGGAATGGTAGTAGACAAAATAGGGATAATGATAGACAATCTGATATGGGGGGATAGAAGGAAACAAGCTGAGACGGCCCAGGAAAAGAAATGGCAAGAGAAATGTGCGGAGATGGATGAACTAATGGCTGAGATACGAGGGAGCGCAAAGGTTAATACCTCAAAATGCATTGACCCGAGTGTCTTGATGGCTGGTAGTATTGAACTACTACCAATTACTTTTCAAATGCCAAGAATTGCCCCGTACATGGGAAAGAGCCCCCCAACGGCCAATCTCAATCAGTATGTGAGGATTATGACAATGGCAGGCCTGATGATGAACCAGTTGGTAGGACTCTTCCCCACCATATTAGAGGGAGGAGCTATTAATTGGTACAACAAACAACCAGAAAGTGTTCGAGAAGATTAGAATGCCTTGTCTGATGCCTTTGTGAAGTATTATAGTTTCAATACTCAGTTGGAGGTGAGGTTACAAGACATTGAGGCCATAAAGCAGAAAATGAATGAAACTTTGCAGATTACTATCAACAGTGGATGGACAAGATGATTGTCCTGCATCAAAGACCCTTGGAGGATGAATTGATAATTAAACTAATTGATGGTAGTCTGAAAGTATACAGGAATAATATGAAGTACCACAAGTTTAACACACTAGTGGAAGTCGATGAGATGGCCAGAAGGGTCAAGAAGTATGAAATAGAGTAGTCTAGAGCATCCCAAACAATGGATACCGAGGAGGGGGCTATACATACACCTCGGGATACAAGAGTAATAATTCTCCCACAACATCTTCCACCTCTACTGCCAAATCTACTCAGGCGACTGCCCCTGTCAAGCAAGTAGAAATTGTGACAGCAACTCAGGAAGCATCCCTTAAGCTAGGAATAGAAGCATTGTCGCGTGGGTTGAGTCACTGAGTAGAATATTTTTAAAGTGTAGATAGATGGGCTTGTTGGAAAGCCTGAAACCATTTTTGCCTCCTCCTACATCCGATAGAGATCATTTCTGCACCTATTATGTGGCAAAAGGTCACTAAACCAATGACTACTATAGACTTAGAGACGCTATCCAATGGCTGATCACATAAAAGAGAATTGATGAACCTGATCGCAAGCCCAGTGTTTAGAAAAACCCACTTCCAAATTTCAAAGGTCAAGTCAACATGGTGCAAACTGCACTACCCTCAAACTTTGTCTTCGCCCAAATTATACAAGCGAACCCTACAGTGCAAATGGTATCAGTTGGTAGCGAGTCTAAGGAGGTTGTTGAGCTAGTGGCGGCAATTGGAGACAAATTCAAACCACTTAATTTGAAAGATATTGAGTTTGATGATGATTTTGATGAGTTTGAAGTACCCGCTCCAAAATAAGTGTTCCCAGTCACTATCAAGGCGGGGACATATTTGTGCAAAGAAGATGGTCCAATCAATTATGTGACGAGAAGCAGGAGGATTTATCAGCCAAATGTTTCTACTCCGTAACCTGAATGAAGGATGGAACCCCCAATCCATGAAGGAAGAGAATCTAGTGGTCGAACAGTTGAAGAGGAAGCCAACAAGAGCCAATGTGTGGCACCTACTAATAGAGTCCCAAAACACCTAGCTGCGGTAGTAAAGAAGCTAATGGAAATAAAGACCACTCCCTAAACTTCCTTTGAGGAGTTTTGCATAATGATTGGCAAGTTGGTAGCTAGATGAACAGTCCAACTGAGATCACTTTCAGTGATGCTGACTTGGCTCCTGAAGGATTTAATCATAACAGAGCCTTATATCTCAAGGCAGAAATCATGGATAGGACAATGCCATGTGTCATGGTGGATGATGATTCCACCCTTAACATCTTCCCTATAAAGATTTTACCCCATCTAAGGATGAGTGGAGATGCATTACTCAAATCGAACACTCTTATTCGTGCTTACAATGATTCTAAGCGCACGGTGATTGGTACATTTGAAGCGGAAGTAATTACAGGATAGGTGAAATCCAAGGTTCTTTTCACTATAATTGACATCCCTATTACATTCTCCTTGTTATTGGGACGTTCGTGGTTCCATTCCCTCAGAGGTGTACCATCCACCCTCCACCAGAAATTTAGGTTTCCCATCGGGGAAAAAATTATGACCTCGGAGGTCGATGAGTTATCTGTAGTAGCTGCATGGAGCTATGCCAAATAGCCAATGACTGGGTTTCAAGTGGCTGTCATTTCAGATAAGAAAGAGCCACAGTTTGCTAAGTGGATTTATAAGTACCTTGAAAGGCAGAAGTTCACGCTGAGAAAAGGACTTGGCATAAATCAGCAGGGTCCACTAAGGTTCAACATTGTTTCTGACACACTACGCCAGACCAGTCTCAGGCAAGGTAGGAAGGCTGTAAATTTGGTGGATACTTTGGTTCGTAGTTCTAAAAAGTTCTATGATGGTGCACCTGAGCTAATTGCAGTGGGAAGGGTCAAGGTCCCCGATTTTGATATTTTGCTGATGTCATGGACTTTTCTAAAAATGGCATTAAGGTGGTGGTAAACATGCTTAGGGTTGGGGCAATGAGTGGAAAGAAAGATGCCGCTATGACAATTCTGATGGCATCGTTTGGGGAAGAAGTGAATGTAATAGCCCCAACTAATTAGGGAAAGTAGCTAGTTGATGAAGTCTATCATTTAGAAGAGATTGATACAACTGTGGAGGCTATATCAAGGGCACTGTCTACTTTACCGACGAGGGGTTTGAAGGAGCAGTCTGATCAAAAACTCATAATGACAAACCGAACTAATATAATTGAGAATGTTATGGTTGAATTGACGAAGATGATGGCTAAGGTCAAGGCGAAGATGGGGCAAGCCATCCTCTCTGAGATTCAAAAAGAAGCACTGGAGACTGACTTGATAGAACTGTTCGAGGAAGATAAAGCTACTGACACTAGAGATGTTGTGATGGAAGACCCTCCATATATGGAGGATGATAATGACTTCTTTGTAAACATTTCTTCTGTATTTGATGTGAACAATTCTTCCTATAAGGCATTGAATGAAATGAATTCCAACTCTGCTTACTTGTGTGATGTTTTTCCTAATGACACTCCATTGCATGAAACTAATCTGGGAACGGATGAAAATCCTAAAATGGTATCTATCTCAAGCGATCTAACTTATGTAGAAAGGAGAGAGATGATAAAAGTACTAAAGAAGTATGTTGGGGCATTCACCTAGTCTTATAAAGATATGCTAGGAGTTGACAAAGAGATTGTAGAACACAGAACCCCAACAGACCCAAAAATTAAACCAGTTAAGCAGAAGCTCAGAATGATCAGACCAGAATGGGCAGAGAAAGTCAAGGTAGAAGTGGCTAAGTAGATTGAAGCTAAGTTCCTAGAGGTGTTTGAATACCCAGAATGGCTCACTAGTGTTGTTTCAATAGCAAAGAAGGATGGAAAGGTTAGAGTCTATGTGGATTACCGGGATTTGAATAAAACGTCCCTGAAAGATGATTTCCTATTCCCACACATTGATGTCTTAATTGATAGTGCGGCTAGGGCAGCAATGTACTTATTCATGGATGGATTTTTGGGGTGTAATCAGATTCTGATGGACATCATCGATAAGGTCAAAATGGCCTTTATCACTAAATGGGGAACTTATTATTACTGAGTATTACCTTTCGGATTGAAGAATGCTAGGGCTACCCATTAAAGAGCCGTCATTGCACTTCTCCATGATAAGATCTATAAGGAAGTTGAGGTGTATGTTGATGACATGTTAGTCAAATCCATGACTCGGGAAAAGCACCCCGCCATTTTGGATAGGTTTTTAACTAGGACTGAGAAGTACGATCTTCGCTTCAATCCGAAGAAGTGCATATTAAGAGTAACTTCAAGAAAACTGTTGGGTTACATTATTAACCAAAAAGGAATTGAGATGGATTTGGATAAAATTAAAGCCATATGGGACATGCCAGTTGTGAACGGACGGCGTTTCAAAAAGGAAGGGACGCAGCGAAGCGAACCAGGGGTTTTTATATGTTTTATGCATTTTGGGAAAAAGCAGTTTTGTTTATCTTGCTTTAGAGAAAAACCATTTATACGTTTAAAAATTCGTTTTCTAGAAAACATTTTCCCGTTTTATTACTTAAAGACCTTGAAACCTAAATTTCAAGATTAGTGACAGAGTCGCCACCCAGATCAGCTCATCCGGGAAATTCCAGTACAGCTCCCTACCAGGCGTAGACTGCCGTACCTAATCCAGAGATTTAGGGTTCGGGTAACTTACCTATTCAACCTCGAGCTTGTATTCATTTACAATTTATATTACCATATTTATTCAATTTATTATCTTTCTCTACCCTATTTGTTTTAATTATCAGCTGATGCTCAGGCAAATGACAGAAATAAGATGCAGAAAAAGTAAATCATACATCCCAAATATACAAAAGAATAATAGAGGCCGCTTATACAACCAAATTGAATAAAAATAAAAACTCTCGTCCTCACATTACAAGCGCTTAGGATACACGAGGATCTAAAAATTTACAAATGCCTAAAATACACGAATTAATCTATTAATTACATCAAAAATAATAAAAAGGAAAATAAATGTTGCAAAACAGACGGTTAGCATAGTTTATATCACAAGCACAAGAAAGACTCACAGCAGGACAGAATTGGGACTTTTAGGAATGGGGGCATGCATTTAGAGGGTAACGGGGTTGACTCGGTTAGCTGGCTCAGTTAGACCTGGAAAATGGTTTTGAAACGCCCTGCGGATTTTGTGTTGAAAAATAATTAAGGTTCGAGTTTTAGACTTGAAGCTAACAACTTCTCTTTCTCTCTTTCTCTCTTCTTCTCCCTCACTCTCTGTAGCTTTCTTTCTCTCTTTTTTTTTCTACCAAAATCCTTTTCTTTTCTTGTCTCTTTTTTCTTTGATTTTAATTTTACTTTTTATATCTCATATCCCTAGAATGATTTCGTGACTTAAATGCGCCGTCTTCGTTTCTGCAAATTTCAGCCGAATTTACTCCTTTTAGACAAGTTGCTCTGCTTTGCAGAGCAACTTGTTTTACCCACTAGAGCCACACGGCTCTAGTTGTGCTAGAGCTGTGTGGCTCTAGACCTACAGCTGCGCAGCTCTAGGTAGAGTCGGGGCAGAAATCTGCAAAAAATCAACGTGCACCCTAAACCTAAAATCACCCGGGGGACCTTTCTCGGTGTTTTGGATTAAGGATTGCTTGGTTTTCGGAATGTTCGAGGTGTTCTAGGTGACATTCTACTCTTTTCTGAGTTCGACTGCTTAACAGAGGTAACAAAGAGTTCTCATCACAGAGGTCGGGAAAACCAGTGCTCACACCAGTACCGAAGATAGAAAAAGAAGTGAGGTCGTTCCTGGGATCACTTTAGTATGTTAGCAGATTCATGGCTAGATTGACCATGGTCTATGAGCCGATCTTCAATCTCCTTAAGAAGCAACAACTGGTAGAATGGAATGACCAGTGTCAGATTGCATTTGACAGAATCAAAGCCTACCTAATGAACCCCTTCAGTATTGAAGCCTCCAACACCGGGTAAACCTTTGATTCTATATCTAGCCATAAAAGATACCTCAGTAGGGGCAATGTTAGTGCAAAAGCAAGATGACAAGAAGGAACATGCCATCTATAACCTCAGTAAGAAGTTGCTTGATTATAAAGCTCGATAGACCATGGTCGAGAAAACATGCACAATAATGGTATGGCTAATAAAGAAGTTGAGGCATTACTTTCAATCATATAGAATACAAGCAGTGGCTATAGTTAACACAATGAAGTATCTATGTTTCGCACCATCATTAGTAGGAAAGTTGTCCCAGTGGATTTTATTATTATCCGAATTCGACATAGAGTATATGACAAAGAAGGTGATCAAAGGTAGAACAGTGGCAGAGTTTTTAGGTAACCAACCGCTAGAATCTGACTATGTGGAGAATCTTGAATTCCCTAATGAACAACTGGCTATGATTGATGTCGAGACTAAGCAATGGATAATGCATTTTAATGGAGTAGTAAATAACTTTGGGATTGATCATAGTTACACTGGATGGAGAAATTATCCCTTTATCAAAACGACTCGAATTTTCGATTACCAACAATGGTACGGTGTATGAAGCTTGTTTGTTTGGGGTTGATGCCCTTGTCATGCTAAGGGCAAATGACGTCCTGATCATTGGAGATTGCACATTGGTTATCCTGCAAGTCATAGGAGATTGAGAGTTTAAAGAGGAAACCCTACGATCGTATTTGGAAACTGTATGGGAAAGGATTTAGATTTTTAGCTAGCGCCTTTGATCTTAGAGACTTCCATAACAACCCATTATTAATCTTGTGAGGTTCTGACAGTGACCACTGGGGACAAGCTGTGGTATGTGACATCCTTAGATTTTTTCAAGGTGGACAGTATCGTGATGAGACTGATACAACAGATAGAGCTTCTCTTCAAAAGTTGGCTGTGCAGTTCAAAATATTTAAAAATAAGCTCTTTAAGCATATTGCTGATGGACTACTCCTACGATGCCTGACCGAGGTGGAGGCACAACAGGTGATAAAGCAGCTGAATATGGGTTCATGTGGTCCTCATATGAATGGTCTAGCTCTAGCTAAGAAAATTCTACAACAAGGATACTTCTGGCTTACTCTGTAAGCTGATTGTATTAAGGAAGTGAAAAAGTGCCATGAATGTTAGATTTATGGTGACATCAATCATCTTCCACCAGTATAATTATAGACCCTTTCTACTCCTTGGCCATTCTTGATGTGGATAGACATCATTGGTAAATTTTACGTCCTGCATTGAACAACCACATATTTATTGTAGTGGCTGTTAATCACTTCTTGAAGTGGGTTGAGGTCAAATCCTACACCAACATTACCAGTAAGAAGATGACCAAGTTCATAGAGAGACACATTTTCATAAGGTATGGCATCCACACCATGTTGTAACTGATAACGAGGTGCAATTCCAAGGGCCGACAGTAGAATTATTCACAACGCATGGTATAGAGCATTATAAATCATCCCCATACAGACCACAAGCCAATGGAGCAGTGGAAGCTGCCAACAAATCCATTAAGAAGATCTTGTCCAAAATGGAGGATACTTATAGAGATTAGGTGGAAAAGTTACCTTTCGCTTTATGGAGTTATAGAACTAGCGTCAGTACTCCTACAGGCGAGACTCCTTCCTGGTTAGTATATGGAATGGAAGCGATTCTCCTAGTGGAAATAAAATTGAAGTCTCTTAGAATCACCTTAGAAGCTCACCTGCTAGAAATGGAATGGGCCAAAGCTACGTTTGAATAGTTAGCAATGATTGATGAGAAACATCTGAAAGCTTTGGATCACCTACTGATGTACCAACAAAGAATGGCTAGAGCATACGACCGTCGTGTCCGTCACAAAAAAAATCCCTTGAAAGAAGGAGACCTTGTGCTAAAACAGCTAAGACCCTCTAACACAGATGTTAGAGGCAAGTTCAAACCGAATTAGAAAGGCCCATAGGTGGTGAAAAAGGTTCTCTCAAAGGGGAGTGCAAGGATCATGGATATGGATGGTAACGAATTCACCAACCCAATCAATCAAGATCGCCTCAAATGCTACTATGTATGAGAGAAGAAGCAGCCTGCCAGATGAAAAATTAGTAAACTGGCAAGAAAAGAAATGGCATGTAAAGAATAAAAAATGGTTTGCTAAGTCGAAAACCTAGAAGGAGATCACCTAGAAAATTTGTAAAGGCTAGTCGATAATGCGAGTTATCGCTTGAGATGTGCAACCATTCTTGTTTTAAATTTCATCAATAAAAGTATTACATTGCTAAATTGTTGAATGAATGTTTGAATGCACGTTCAAATTCATTTTGATAAACATCCAAGTAGTATAACATTCAATATACGTGCATGAAAGAGATTTAAAAAAAAACTTGCTGAGTTGAAAATCCAATAAGGGTGATTCAGGCAAAAGTAAGGTAGTCCGATAGATCAAAAACCTTAAAAGGCGGTCTATGCAAAATTTAGGACCATATAAAAAATAACAATACAAAGTACAAAGATGACAAAAGCAATAGCAGCTACATTTTCCTCTGGCACAAGGAGAGGACACCCCTATATCAGTCAATTCAAGCCACTTGAGAGTTGCAGAGTTCTAATCTCACACACCTCTATAATGATCGTCAGTCTCCACAAAAGCAAAAGAATCATACTCAATACCTCGTAATGGAGGTTACTAGACCATCGAGCCTGGATATGGTCTGGCCACTATGAAGTCTATTCTGCACTTTCTGTGATGCACAAGGATCGAGGTATTCCCTATTCCTTCTCAAACAGTCTACAAAGCTGAGAAGGCAAAATAAGCTTACTTTGTTCAAGCCCAAAAGTTGAACACCTCCAGCACACATATTCAATAACATGATTGATCTTCCACTAAAGGCAGACCACCTGATCTGATCTCGATTCCTTTAGACAGCCAAGTCTTCTAGTCTTCGTTAGTCATTTGGCTATAACAAGTCATAGTAAAACCTTACTTCTGGCAATTAGCGGGATGATACTTCTTCAGGCTACCACGAGGCTCTTGGATGAGAGATAGTTTTCCATAAGCCATACTTCCAGTAAAAACAAGCAGTCAGAAATAGTGATGGGAACTTAATAGTTGCACACAAGGGATGATGAACTAATACCTGAAGCAGCAGAAACTGTTTTTGAGTTGGAGGGATTCATCAGACCAGGTAGAATCCAAGTGGATCAATGTCTCAGTAATAATCAGTGCCACAAGCAAAGCCCCGGTAGCCATTTGGGGAATAACAGAGACCAGTCTGATTGAACATACCTTAGAATTTATGCCACACAGAAATTGGCTCATCAATAATAAACCGACCATGCTAGCCCATCCAGAGTGATCCTTAGGGGAATTCATGCACCAGCTTAGCATTGAATCCAATTGGAAGCCGGGAGACGAGACATCGGTGGATAGCATCAACTTCATTTAGGATGGAGGGATCCCAAACAGGTTGATCAAAAAAGAAGTATGACTGAAGACAAACTCGGGAATGACAATCCAGGTATCTTTGGGGCATGGCACATTCAGAATAGTACTGAACTCTTTGAACAATAGGCATAACTCCTGGTCAGAGAAGTGAAACACATAATCGATTGGATCCCAGTAACTAATAACAGCTTGCAACAAAGCGGGATTACTCGGACCATTGTAGTACACTTTCACATTCCATAATCCGAAAGGCTTCAGCTTTAGCCAATTTGAACTCCCCAAAGATCCAAGGAATAGATGAAGGCAAGAATCAAAAGAATCCATGGCTTGAGCCAGTTCTAAAAAGAGCAGTATATCCATACAGATGTAGGAAAAACCGCACGGTTATAACTATAATCGTACAGTTATAGAATTCACAACTGTATAGATGTTGTTATGGTTGTACGGATGTATATTTATATACAGAAATGCCCATTATTCAACCGCATGGATGTTGGTCCTGGAAGATTTTCTTTGCTGTATTTGACTGATTTAATGTGTTTCTATATGCATTCAAAAGTATAGTCCTGACATTTGATGAATTGGCAATTTTTTTATATCAATCCAAGTTCAAAAATGGAGAAATGAATTACAATCCCAAAATGTACCAAATCAAATGTAACAAAAAATAGACACTGAGTTAAAATGTTCCATCCTATCAACTACTATGCCCTAAAGGCTATCACTCTATGTCCTCCTTATCATCATCTACTCTAGCCTTGATAGCCGAACTCTCTGCATCCGGATACTACAACCTTTGTATCTCCCTCCTGTCTTCGCATGAATGAGTCTTGGTGCGCGAGGAGGAAGCAACGCCTTGCTGAGCCTACTGACTCATGGCAAAACGTGCCTGAGCCTACAAATTCAATCGAAGAAGGAAATCATATCACATATTCATACATCCATGCATAAACACCATAAATAACATACATCATACAATTACATCATATTCTCCAAGACAGGGTTACAAGGGCTTACCACGGTGGTGGCAGTCTCCTAGATCATCAAATCCCGAAGAGCATAATACATACATGTTGTGTTCTCAGTGTCAGCTCTGGCCTCCCGAGAAAATCCAAATCCAAGATCACAAATCAAACATCGAACATGCACAGGATATATTGTAATCAAAATGAGAGGATATTCACACTGGTAGCACTAGGAGGAGAAATCTCAGCGTAGTGATGCTCATAAGGAGGCAACACCTTATCCTCGTATTCTCCCCCTAGCTGCATCAGCTGAAATCTGGTGGGGAAAGGAGTCACGAGTCACCCTACAGATGCTCTAAAGAGGTAGAAGTGGGTGCACTATAGCTAGCAGCATCGGAGGTGGAACCACGCCTATTAGGACGACGTCTCACCCGGTGTCTCACCTTCATAGGCTGGGTACTGTATCAGCCTCATTACCATCATTGTCATTTCCTTCCTCGACATCACTACAAGAGGCACCCCCTTTTCCCTGAAATAAGATCACAAAAATGTCAAAAAAAAAATATTAGGCGAGGAATCGGTTGTCACGGTGTAGAAGAAAGCAAGGAGCTTAGGAAGGTAAGGAGCTCAGTGACAACCTCAACTATCATGCCGACACTAAAGGCAGCCTTTCGGGATGCCACTGGTAGAAAGGAAAAGGGCCAAAATAATGAATATGGTAGCTCGAGAGGAATTGCCCTCTGATTAGGACCAGTGGCCTATCCATGGACCCTCTCCCTCAAATACCACTCATGACAAGTGGGCACTCCATGATGAACCTCCTATCATCCCACTCGTGGGTAGCCACCACCATCTTTGATGTGAATCGAGATAGCCTGATCTTTGGTTTAACTTGTCTAATCAGTTTGGTTTATGCAAAGAATAATAACATCCTTTCAAATGCTGATTGTTGGAGGATTCGGTGCAAAATGAAGCTCAATAGTTTATTTGTGAGGAATTACGAGCCCAAATTAAATATCTTGTAATGGAATATGTCCAATTAAACTTATTAAGATGAGCTTTGGACTTTCATATGTATGACATGTGAATAACCCATTGGGAATCTTTTGGGCTTAATTGGATTGTCTTATTTTCATTATGCACTGGGCTTATTTTATATAGGTTTCTTTAGTCAAATTTTAGTTTTAACAATAAGTGAGATGTTTTGGGCTAACAAATTAGCCTATAAACGCTAAAAGGAAGCACATTTTTCAATCCTTATTGCATAAGGATTGATTTAAAGTTTTCCTTATTTGTGTTGGTTTGACTTTCCTAAGTTTAAGGCTGAAATCCAGCCATTCCTTTTTCTTTGTTGTTCTTTTCCTAGTTAAATAAGGTTTTCTTTTCCTAAATAGTTTAGGTTTAGGTTTTTCCATTTAAACACCAATGTAATAGTTGAAAGGGGGACATATGAAATTTAATACAATTTAGATTTTTCTCTCTTTGTTGAGATTCCAGCCCGGGGCTGATTTTTAATTTTTTGAGTTTGTGAGATCGAGTTCTTCATTCTTACAATTTTATCTTGATTATGAACAAGTATTATGGTAAGGTACTTGTGAATCATCCAACATTCAAGTTCTAAGATTGCTTAATCGAAGGTGTCAGGTTTGAATCCCATTCATTGTCGCTTAAACACCTTAGGATTGGTTTGCTATCACCCATCTTTGTTTCGTTTTTTATGAGTTCAACCTTGATTGATAGACTTGGGAAATTTATTAAAGTTGATTTCGGCTTTCTCACAGCCGATATCACATCAATTGGTATCAGAGCTTTGGCTTCAATCAAGGTCTATTAGTGTTTGAAAAAAAAAAGATTTCGTTTTTGTTTTGTTTTTTTTTCTTTTTAGTGAACCCGTATCTTTTGTACTGTTTTTACTTTTTCCATCGTATCTTTGTCTATAGAACTCGGAATTGTGCAATTCAAAACTGTTAGATTCTTAAGAAAAAGTTTTAAATAACGTCAGAATACTTCAAGTTCAGAATCAGTTTGGAAGTTGCCCCAAATTAGAGTCGAAATTTTGTTTCCAGTTTTGTTAAATTTGCTTCTAGTTGTGTCTTAGGTTCATTTGTTGCCTTTTTTTCTCTGAATCTTGCGTACTTTTTTTGTCTCTTTGTGAATGTGAGCTTTTATTATTTATAAGCCATGTTCAATTTTAATTTCCGAACTAGATGTCGAGTCAATGATAAGGTTTGCAGCGTGATTCTTCATAGAACTTATTTCGCAAACGTTGCTAGTCTCACTTTGGTAGAGAAATTAAATCTGCCTCTTATTGACCATCCAAAGCCATATATCTTGCCATCATTAAATAAATGTGATATTGAAATAAATAAGCAAGTTGTGGTAAAATTCTTTATTAGTCGGTACAAAGATGAAATATTATGTGATGTTCATCCTATGGAAGATTGTCATCTATTGCTTGGCCGTCCATGGGAAGTTCATAGAGATGTTATCTTTGATGGTGAGCAGAATCGTTATTCACTTAAATCAGAAGGACGCACGTACAAGATTCTTCCATTATGTGATGAAGAAGCTTATAAAGACATGTTGTATTTGCACAAACAACAGCAAAAGAAAGCTAATGAAGAAATTCCTTGCAATGTTGATGCTGAATCTGAAGTGAATAAAGAGGTGAAAGATATTGGTGATCATGAAGGATGTGATGGTGACAAAACTGAAGCTGGTGTTGTTGAAGAGGCTGAACTTGTTGAACATATTATCCACAAAGATGCACAACCTAATAGAGAAAAGATTGGAGCTAATATTATGGTGAAACATGGAGAACATGAAGATCAGCATGTTGGAAAGCTTGTGAATGAAGTGGGAGATAATTACCACTTAGAAAAAATTGACATGATTTCAACTAACATACTTGATAATTGTTTGTCTATTGTTTCTTTTCATGATTTTCAGGATATAATTCTTCCTTATGATCTAAACCTACAAGATTCGAGGATGAATCTTTTCGAAGAAAGGGAGAATGATGTGAATCGAGATAGCCTGATCTTTGGTTTAACTTGTCTAATCAGTTTGGTTTATGCAAAGAATAATAACATCCTTTTAAATGCTGATTGTTGGAGGATTCGGTGCAAAATGAAGCTCAATAGTTTATTTGTGAGGAATGTATGAGCCCAAATTAAATATCTTGTAATGGACTATGTCCAATTAAACTTATTAAGATGAGCTTTGGACTTTCATATGTATGACATGTGAATAACCCATTGGGAATCTTTTGGGCTTAATTGGATTGTCTTATTTTCATTATGCACTAGGCTTATTTTATTTGGGTGTCTTTAGTCAAATTTTAGTTTTAACAATAAGTGAGCTGTTTTGGGCTCACAAATCAGTCCATAAACCACATGCTAAAGGGAAGCACGTTTTTCAATCCTTATTGCATAAGGATTGATTTAAAGTTTTCCTTATTTGTGTTGGTTTGACTTTCCTAAGTTTAAGGCTAAAATCCAGCCATTCCTTTTTCTTTGTTTTCTTTTCCTAGTCAAATAAGGTTTTCTTTTCCTAAATAGTTTAGGTTTAGGTTTTTCTATTTAAACACCAATGTTATCGTTGAAAGGGGGACATATGAAATTTAATACAATTCAGATTTTTCTCTCTTTGTTGAGATTCTAGCCCGGGGCTGATTTTTAATTTTGTGAGTTAGTGAGATCGAGTTCTTCATTCTTACAATTTTATCTTGATTATGAACAAGTATTGTGGTAAGGTACATGTGAATCATCCAACATTTAGGTTCTAAGATTTCGTAATTGAAGGTGTCAGGTTTGAATCCCATTCATTGTTGCTTAAACACCTTAGGATTGGTTTGCTATCACCCATCTTTGTTTCGTTTTTTGTGAGTTCAACCTTGATTGATAGACTTGGGAAATTTATTAAAGTTGATTTTGGCTTTCTCCCAGCCGATATCACATCAATCTTAGCATTGGGAATGTTTTCCCAAAGATTCTTCTTCACCTGTTGAGCAAATAAAGGCAAAAACAAACGTCGAAATAACTTAATCTTTCAGTTAAACTAATGGATTTGATATGCAGATTTTTACCTTTGTCGTGGTCATATTCTGAATCTTATCCTGGAGCTTCCTGTAATTCTTCTCAACAGTGGACCAAATCTAGGTCCAGTAAGTCAGCACCGTAGGGTTCAGATTGGCGCTCAGCAAGGTCTCTTCGCATAATAGGAGGAGACAAAAAAATCCATACTCGTAGGCCCAGACCTATCAATAACATGTAATATTCAAAAAAATTAAGGAAAGAAATCTTACCAAGATGAGAAACCAGAAGCCTTTTAACTCCTTTTGTATGGCCCAAGGACGAAGATCCAGTCCATAATAGAGCTGGCCGAGGCCACCTCTAGCCCAATTAAGCCTCTCCGCTCTGTCCAAATCCTCCAAACTAGGAAGGAGAGTCAAATTGATCACACTACTCGATAAAGAAGATAAGGCAAGTAAGTAGGTATGCTATGGATGCCCGGGTGTGCACCTCAATCCGAGTAGGTGTCAATGCCTCCTCGCTCTGATCCCTGTGCATCTAATACTTCCTCAGATGTGAGCACAACACCTTCCTGTCATCTTCGACAGCCGATAAATGAATGAACATATTCAGCCTTGAAGGCCTGTCTCACCAGATAACAATTAAACTTAATGGTTTCCCCAGCTCATAGGAGTCCCATCATAGCAGAAAAGTGGGATAGGGTGATCGTGCACTCGCCAACGGGAAAATAAAATGTATGAGTTGTGTCAACCCATCTCTTTATAAGAACAGTGAGTGCTGGATGGCTCATGTGCGGGACTGACATAGATAAACAAGTGGTGAGCTTCTCAAAACCAAGTGAAGTGACCCTATCATGTACAGATTGGGGCATTTTCTTCCACCATGCTTCTGACTCAGTTAAGGATGTTGGTGTGCCCTAGTTCTTAGGGCATTGGATTCTTGAATTTTGTATTATACATAAAGACTCATTGTATGAATACATTATTTGTGTCACATTAATAAAGGCAATTAATCTATTTCATTTATATCTTGTGCTATAATATGAGTAAAGTATCCATTGATTGATAATCATAAAACCTATCCCAGTTCTATTCTAATCGTGGGAACGAATAAAACCATAGACTTGTGTATTCGATGACTGCATGGCAGTTCTTAACTAGCCATAGTACTTGTATAGTCAATCATGAATATAAGTACATGTCGTTGACATGGGACTGGATCGATCCGCGCAAGAAAGCCACATGGTTGTCGCATCATAGGTCTTTCTTGAGTAGGTCTCTTTTGTCCTCAGACCAGATTTCATTATAACATCAATATGGAATCCGGTTCACTTTGACATATGCCTAACAAGTCTGTAAAAGGATGCTAAATACGGGTATGATTGGGTGGACCGGTGAACATGTTGATATTGATGATGAAGTGATGGAATTGCCACTCAGGTAACACCGAGATGATATCATTGGCCACTTGATGAGTGGGACTGATAAGTGTATGACCATACCCAAATAAGTTGGTTGCTTATTTGATTAATCAGTCAACTCAAGATCAAGAAATATAATAAACAACAGAAGAGGATGACGGACACCATGCCTCTTGTTTATTCATATCGATATCGTTAGGCAAAGGACACTATGAGATTACTACCGAGTGAGTGTCTTCTAAAGACTGCTGCATCTCTGTCTTAATTGAGGGCTGTAATGGTTTGCTAGAACCCACTTACAGTCTGTGGGCCTTGGGCCTACTGCCAACATAAAGACAGACCCATAGGATCGTGCACATAGTGTTGGGATTCGTCATTGGAAAATAACGTGGCGCATTGGAAAATACACCGTTTAAAATTTCCTAGAATCCACCTATCGTGTCCAATTACCATTGATTAGAATAAAATCAAATAAGAATCAAGAGAGATTAACTCACCGGATTCGTCTCCTCTAGAGACTTCTGCAGAATCGTTTCTTGAAACTGCGATCTCCAAAGTCCAGTGCACGACCAACTATTGAGCGGGAACCGGTGCTAGCCGAAGACACGAAGGAATGGAGGTTTAATGCTGGGATTTTCAGCCATTTTGGGGCTGCTATTGGTGGCTGAAATTTTCAGCAATTAATTAGAGTTGAATTAGGTTTTTATTCCTTAAGTGTGCCCTTTTATAGACACCTTGTCTAATTGGGTTCTAATTAGGTTAATTAAACCCAAGCCCACTAGAATTATAATTACATAAATAAACTTCAATTAAAAAGTATATACTATGTAATTTAATTCCATTTGGCTAAATTTAATTACCCCTAAATAAAATTAAATCACACTTAAGTTAATACAATACATGTATTTAATTTTCCTACTTAGGAAAATTATTTAATTAATTGTTTACTTTATGTAATTCAATTAATTGATAAATTAATTAATTACATTATGTAAACTTATTAATTAAATTAAATTCAACCCAATGTCAATTAATTACCTTGACACCGAATGTCAACTAATTAATTAACGCATTCCTTCCAATGTACATTACATGTACAATTTCTATAAGTTCCAGCTCAGTTGATCTATGTGCACGATCCTATGGGTCTGTCTTTATGTTGGCAGTAGGCCCAAGCCCACAGACTGTTAGTGGGTTCTAGCAAACCATTACAGCTCCCAATTAAGACAGAGATGCAGCAGTCTTTAGAAGACACTCAACCGGTAGTAATCTCATAGTGTCCTTTGCCTAACGATATCGATATGAATAAACAAGAGGCATGGTGTCTGTCATCCTCTTCTGTTGTTTATTATATTTCTTGATCTTGAGTTGACTGATTAATCAAATAAGCAACGAACTTATTTGGGTATGGCCATACACTTATCAGTCCCACTCATCAAGTGGCCAATGATATCATCTCGGTGTTACCCGAGTGGCAATTCCATCACTTCATCATCAATATCAACATGTTCACCGGTCCACCCAATCATACCCATATTTAGCATCCTTTTACAGACCTGTTAGGCGTATGTCAATGTGAATCGGATTCCATATCGATATTATAATGAAATCTGGTCTGAGGACAAAAGAGACCTACTCAAGAAAGACCTATGACGTGACAACCATGTGGCTTTCTTGTGCGGATCGATCCAGTCCCATGTCAACGACATGTACCTATATTCATGACTGACTATACAAGTACTATGGCTAGTTAAGAACTACCATACAGTCATCAAATATACAAGTCTGTGGTTCTATTCGTTCCCACGATTAGAACAGACCTGGGATAGGTTTTATGATTATCAATCAATGGATACTCTACTCATATTATAGCACAAGATATAAATGAAATAGATTAATTGCCTTTATTAATGTGACACAAATAATGTATTTATACAATGAGTCTTAATGTATAATACAAAATACAAGAATCCAATGCCCTAAGAACTAGGGCACACCAATAATCTCCCACTTGCACTAGTTCCAAGTGGGCATTACCCTAATTCCTATAGATCTGGTATGACCATCGTGCTGTGTCTGCAACAGCGCTTTGGTCAATGGATCAGCGACATTATTCTTGGTGTCAACCCTCTGCAATGATATGTCACCTATGTTCACGATCTCCCGAATGAGGTGAAACTTTTAGAGTACATGTTTGGATCTCTTGTGTGACCGGGGCACCTTAGCTTGTGCGATGGCCCCGTTGTTGTCACAAAAACATCAACTGGGTCTAGGATAGTGGGCACTATTCCCAACTCAGTTATGACTTTCTTAATCCAAACGGCTTCCTTTGAGCTTTGCACGCAGCTATGTACTCAGCTTCCATTGTAGTGTCAACAATGGTGGCCTGCTTTGAGGACCTCCAACTAATGGCACCACCATTCAAGAGAAAAACATAACCAGACTGTGACTGGTTCTCATCCTCATCGGTCTCAAAGCTTGCATCAGTGTAACCTGACACTACCAGCTCATCTTGACCTCTATACACTAAGAAAGCATCCTTAGTCTGGTTAAGGTACTTCAAGATTGCCTTGACTGCCTTGCAGTGTTCCTCACCGGGGTCCGACTGGTACCGGCTAGTCATACTTAGTGCAAACACGACATCAGGCCTCGTACATAACATGGAGTACATGATAGATCCAATAGCATATGCATAAGGGATCTTTTCCATGTTCTCCCGGTCCTTCTTTGTTTTAGGACCATCTTTCTTACTTAGCTTCAACCCATGGCGCATAGGCAGGAATCCTTTCTTTGCCTTGTCCATGCTGAATCCTTTTAGAACCTTGTCAATGTACGTGGCCTGACTTAGGCCTAGAAGCCGATTGGATCTATCTCTGTAGATCCTGATCCCTAAGATCGTCTCAGCTTCACCTAAGTCCTTCATTGCAAAGCACCTACTCAACCACTGCTTAACCCCTTGCAGTGTTGGTATGTCACTTCCAATGATAAGGATGTCGTCAACATACAGCACTAGGACGGTGGAAACGCTCCCACTAACCATCTTATACACACAGGGCCTTTAACTTGAAACACCAGTTGCAACCTATCACCTTAGCACCCAGAGGTGGATCCACCAAGTTCCATACTTGGTTATCGTGCATAGATTACATCTCAGCCTCCATGGCTTTGCGCCATTGATCTGAGTGTGGGCTTTCAATAGCCTCCTAATAGGTCTTGGGCTCCTCTTGGTCAATGACCATAAGGTCCCCATCATCAATCACGAGAAAGCCGTACCTCTCTGGCTGATGACATGTCCTACCAGACCTTCTAAGGTCCTGTGCAACCGTTTCTGGTTTCTCAATTTCTTGAGTAGTCAGATTGGTTCCCAAAGCATCCTCAGCAGTAGCTGCAGGAGTTTGTGAGTCTTGAACTTCTGAAAGTTCAACATTACTCCCACAGTCTCTCTTGGAAAGGAATTCCTTCTCCAAGAAGACTGCATTTCTGGCTATGAAAACTTTGTTTTCGGCCGGATCGTAGAAGTAATAACCCTTAGTTTCCTTAGGGTAACCCACAAACTGCCACTTGACAGATTTGGACTCGAGTTTGCCACTTGTCAGTTTCTTAACATGTGCATCACAGCCCCAAATCTTCAAGAAGGAAACATTGGGCTTTCGGCCTTTCCATAGTTCATATGGTGTTCCCTCAACTACCTTGCTTGGTGTATTATTAAGAATGTAAGTAGCTGTCTCTAAAGCATATCCCCAAAAGGAGACAGGGAGTGTAGCATGACTCATCATCGAGCGGACCATGCCAAGTAAGGTCCTATTCCTCCTTTCTGACACTCCATTCCACTGGGGTGTACCAGGAGGAGTGAGTTGGGATATGATCCCACACTCTCTCAAAAACAAGTCAAACTCTTGGCTCAAATATTCACCCCCTCGGTCAGACCGAAGTGCTTTTATTTTCTTGCCAAGTTGGTTTTCTACTTCATTCTTAAAGTCCTTGAACCTTTGGAGAGTCTCAGACTTATGCTTCATCAAATACACGTAACCGTATCTGCTGAAGTCATCCGTGAAGGTGACGAAGTACATAAAACCAGAACTAGCACTACTGCTCATTGGGCCACATACATCGAAATGTATTAGCTCCAATAGCTCTGAGGCCCTTTCAGCAGTCTTGCTAAAAGGCGCCTTTGTCATCTTGCCTCTCAAACAAGATTCGCATGTGTCATAAGACTGGATGTCAAATGACCCTAGCACTCCACTAGAGTGAAGCCTAGCAATGCGCTTCTCATTTATATGGCCAAGTCGACAATGCCAGATGTAAGTAGGATTAATTTCATTTTGTTTAATCCTTTTAGTATTTATGTTATAGATTGAACTTTCACGTTTTAGATCAAGGATATATAAGCCATTTTCAAGAAATGTTGTTCCATAAATAATATTGCCACATTGCATAGAAATTCTACCATGTCCAATATTAAATACAAAACCAGAAATATCCAACAAAGAAACGGAAATAATATTCCTGCGCATCGCAGGTACAAAATAACAGTTTCTTAGTTCCAAAACAAGTCCACTAGGCATCTCCAAGAAATAATCTCCGATCTCCATGGCCTGAACCCGAGCACCATTTGCGACTCGAAGATCTACTTCTCCAGATCCTAATAATCTCCTATTTCTTAGACCCTGCACATTTGAACAAATGTGAGATCCACATCCAGTGTCCAAGACCCAAGATGTAGAAATAGCCAGATTAATCTCAACAACATAAATACCTGAAGCAGCAGTTTTGCCCTTCAGTTGCTCCCTTAGCTTTGGACATGAGCTCTTCCAGTGCCCCTTCTCATGACACTCATGGCAAACATCGTCAGGAGAGGCAACCCTTGCTTTAGGTTGGGCCACCACCTTTTTGCCCTTAGCCTTGGCCTTTTGGGCCTTAGCCTTGGCCTTAGATTTGGCCTTTCCCTTAGCAATGGGCGTATTGCCCTTGTTCACCAGCAATACTTCAGGAGTCTTCTTAAGAGACTGCTCAGCAAGCTTGAGCATGCCATGCAGCTCAACAACCGATTTATCCAACCCTTGCATATGGTAATTCATGATAAACTGGTTGTAAAACTCAGGAAGTGACCCGAGAATAATGTCTGTTGCCAAGTCCTGCGGAACTGGCAAGCCGAGGCGGGCAAGTGTATCAATATACCCCTTCAACTTTAGCACATGAGTGCTAACAGAAGTCCCAGCTGCCATCACAGTCGTGCAAAGTGCCTTAGTTGTTAGGTAACGTTCCTGACGAGCCTGATCTTGGAACATCTTTTTAAGCTGATCCATCATCTCATAAGCATGCTCGTCCATGAATTGCTTCTGAAGATCTGAAGCCATGGTACCCAGCATGAGGCACGAGACATCTCGGTCATCCCTCACATGCCGATCGTACTGCTCCACCATCGCCGTGGTGATGCCTCGACCTGCAGGAGGGCCAGCTGGTAAAGGAGCATTCAGTACATACTCCTTAGACTCTTGTCTAAGAACTATTTGTAAGTTCCTAGCCCAGTCCAGGAAGTTAGTCCCCGAAAGCTTCTCCTTCTCCAAAAGTGACCTAAGTGAGAGTGAGTTGTTGTTTGTTGCAGCCATTTAAATTGCTTAACTAAAATGGGATTATCTACATGGAAGAAATCATTGCTTGAGTTAGAAATAAAGGACTTTTAAGCCAATCCAAATTAATAATCCGATTTTAATTTGTTTGTTGGTGTTGTTAATTGGCTGACTTGACCAAGATCCACAACTTATCAATGACTGGCCGAACTAGGGCTCGCTAACCAACCATTGAGTCGTTTGGTAGGACAACCTATCCAATCCTTCCACGAAGGACTCTTGGTTTGATGGGCTTATTGACACTTTACCCATCTGTGCTTAGGGCCCGCTCTGAGCTAATGCTACCCATGTTGAGTCAAACCACCATTCACATGTTAACCATACCAAGTATCTTAACCCTCGACGGCCCACCGAATACTACAATATACCCAGCTAGGGTATGGCGCACATTGCAGCATCAATGGGAGGAAGAGGTGTAAATGTGGGAAGCACTTTTAAGCGACTCAATATTTTAATTTCCGGATTATAATTAAGTGATACGGCTTAGCATGCATAAACGCGGGTAATAATTTGGTGATCCATACATCCATATTATATGACAAATGCAATAGCATACTTAATTTAAAATAAATGAGATCCTATGGGCCTTTAATTACAACCTAATGAAAAACTAGATATCCTATCTAATTCTTCATGGGCCGGACTGCAATCCTTCTTGGGCTCCCACCATGGGCTTGCTCCATTTGGGCCTTCCTCCATACTTGATGCAATTACAATAATTTTGTAAAATAAAATCTATTCTAAAATTACATCAAAATAAAAAAATGGCACGCAGGCCATATTTCCCAAAATTAAATTACAACCGATAATAATTTAGGGCCCATAGAACTCAACATAACATTTCAAACAAAGTACCTGTCGTGCACATACATACCAATATGATGCATGATCATGGCATTCCAAATTATAAATATAAATGTTAAGCCGAGTTACTTAGGGTGAAATCGCCAATTTTAACAAATGTAACTAAGGCCCATAAAGGCCCAATGGATAACATCCATAAATGCAAAATTAACAATTTTGCTCCCACTTGAATTTGGGTTGTCACAAATTTAAAATTTAGCTCTCCCAATTTTAACCGGTGTCACAGTTTATTGAGCCAATTTCACAAAGTCCATATTCAATTTAATATGCAAACAATTAAATTAAATATGCATGCAAACAAAATAAATAATTTAAACACAAATTAATTTAAAAAAAATTTAATTTAATTTGTATTAGGGTCCGGGATAAAAAAATACCCGCAAAATCCAAAACCGGACCCAAAACCCGTGCACGACGCAGCTGTCCTGGCGGGGCAGCAGCAGCCCAGTGGGCTGCTGCCGCAGCTGCTGCCCCTGGATGGAATCGCAATTTGCGATTCCATCCAGCCCAAAACCTTCTTTTTTTTCTTTTAATCATAAAAAAATCCATCAAAATTAAATAATCAATAAAATAATAATTTTTAAGATAGAAACCAATTGGGGAAAATAATCAAAAACCCTAATCCAAAAATTCTAGGGTTTATCAAAACCAAAACCAATTGAATAAAAACCCTAAAATCACAAACTTGAAACCCATTCTTTCTTCAAGAATGCTTTCAAGAATCAATTCCAATCAATCTAATGGACAAAACCTAGGCTCTGATACCACTGTTGGGATTCATCATTGGAAAATAACGTGGCGCAGCGGAAAATACACCGTTTAAAATTTCCTAGAATCCACCTATCGTGTCCAATTACCATTGATTAGAATAAAATCAAATAAGAATCAAGAGAGATTAACTCACCGGATTCGTCTCCTCTAGAGACTGCTGCAGAATCGTTTCTTGAAACTGCGATCTCCAAAGTCCAGTGCACGACCAACTATTGAGCGGGAACCGGTGCTAGCCGAAGACGCGAAGGAATGGAGGTTTAATGCTGGGATTTTTGGCCGTTTTGGGGCTGCTATAGGTGGCTGAAATTTCCAGCAATTAATTAGAGTTAAATTAGGTTTTTATTTCTTAAGTGTGCCCTTTTATAGACACCTTGTCTAATTGGGTTCTAATTAGGTTAATTAAACCCAAGCCCACTAGGATTATAATTACATAAATAAACTTTAATTAAAAAGTATATACTATGTAATTTAATTCCATTTGGCTAAATTTAATTACCCCTAAATAAAATTAAATCACACTTAAGTTAATACAATACATGTATTTAATTTTCCTACTTAGGAAAATTATTTAATTAATTGTTTACTTTATGTAATTCAATTAATTGATAAATTAATTAATTACATTATGTAAACTTATTAATTAAATTAAATTCAACCCAATGTCAATTAATTACCTTGACACCGAATGTCAACTAATTAATTAACGCATTCCTTCCAATGTACATTACATGTACAATTTCTATAAGTTCCAGCTCAGTTGATCTATGTGCACGATCCTATGGGTCTGTCTTTATGTTGGCAGTAGGCCCAAGCCCACAGACTGTAAGTGGGTTCTAGCAAACCATTACAGCTCCCAATTAAGACAGAGATGCAGCAGTCTTTAGAAGACACTCACCCGGTAGTAATCTCATAGTGTCCTTTGCCTAACGATATCGATATGAATAAACAAGAGGCATGGTGTCTGTCATCCTCTTCTGTTGTTTATTATATTTCTTGATCTTGAGTTGACTGATTAATCAAATAAGCAACGAACTTATTTGGGTATGGCCATACACTTATCAGTCCCACTCATCAAGTGGCTAATGATATCATCTCGGTGTTACCCGAGTGACAATTCCATCACTTCATCATCAATATCAACATGTTCACCGGTCCACCCAATCATACCCATATTTAGCATCCTTTTACAGACCTGTTAGGCGTATGTCAAAGTGAATCGGATTCCATATCGATATTATAATGAAATCTGGTCTGAGGACAAAAGAGACCTACTCAAGAAAGACCTATGACGTGACAACCATGTGGCTTTCTTGTGCGGATCGATCCAGTCCCATGTCAACGACATGTACCTATATTCATGACTGACTATACAAGTACTATGGCTAGTTAAGAACTACCATACAGTCATCGAATATACAAGTCTGTGGTTCTATTCGTTCCCACGATTAGAACAGACCTGGGATAGGTTTTATGATTATCAATCAATGGATACTCTACTCATATTATAGCACAAGATATAAATGAAATAGATTAATTGCCTTTATTAATGTGACACAAATAATGTATTTATACAATGAGTCTTAATGTATAATACAAAATACAAGAATCCAATGCCCTAAGAACTAGGGCACACCAACACATAGATCAACTGAGCTGGAACTTATAGAAATTGTACATGTAATGTACATTGGAAGGAATGCTTTAATTAATTAGTTGACATTCGGTGTCAAGGTAATTAATTGACATTGGGTTGAATTTAATTTAATTAATAAGTTTATATAATGTAATTAATTAATTTATCAATTAAAGTAAACAATTAATTAAATAATTTTCCTAAGTAGGAAAATTAAATACATGTATTGTATTAACTTAAGTGTGATTTAATTTTATTTAGTGGTAATTAAATTTAGCCAAATAGAATTAAATTACATAGTATATACTTTTTAATTAAAGTTTATTTATGTAATTATAATCCTAGTGGGCTTGGTTTTAATTAACCTAATTAAAACCCAATTAGACAAGGTGTCTATATAAGGGCACACTTAAGGAGGAAAAACCTAATTCAATTCTAATTAATTGCTGGAAATTTCAGCCACCAATAGCAGCTCCAAATAGCCGAAAATCCGAGCATTAATCCTCCATTCCTTCACGTCTTCGGCTAGCACCTGTTCCCGCTCAATATTTGGTCGTGCACTGGACTTTGGAGATCGCAGTTTCAAGAAATGATTCTGCAGCAGTCTCTATAGGAGACGAATCCGGTGAGTTAATCTCTCTTGATTCAAATTGTTTTTATTCTAATCAATGGTAATTAGACACGATAGGTGGATTCTAGGAAATTTTAAACAGTGTATTTTCGCTGCGCCATGTTATTTTTCCAATGACGAATCCCAACAAAGGAACCATAGCCCTAAAGCTCCCTCTCCTGTAAAATAAACAACCATACAAAGGTTAATTTCGATCATCACATGTCCCTAATATGTTTCCACAAGTTTTCTACTCATCTATACACATTACATCGCAAAAAAATGAAAAAATAGAAAAATCCTGAAAGCTTCTATACCTAGAAATAACAACTGTGCGGATATGAAAAATATCCACATGATCACACATGCACATCGGTGCGGCTATAGTTAATAACCGTGTGGATATGTCGATAGTTGTGGGGTTCTGAAACCAAAACCACATAGCTATCATTCCAAAAAGCACAAAATCACAAATCATGGGGTTTTTGCCTATTTTTCTCCTAGTTTTTTGTCCCAAAAGTTCAAAAAAATCCCTAGCATGCATTCTAATCACCAATTTCATCAATCATGCACCAAATCAAGAAATCATAATTCAAAAAACCTAACTCTTTATTTCAATGTAAAACTTTAAAATTAATAAGGTTTTATGCTCTTACCTGATGAATGAAAGAGTGGTTTGGTAAATCGAGTGACAAGGGACCATGCGCACCCAGTTTCATGCCCAAATGGTACATTTTCAGACCCAAGGCGTAACCATTCTTCACTGACAAAATAGGGAGTCCTCTGGCATGAGCAGATCTCGAATGAGTTCCGGAGCAACCTTACGAAGGGCTTTCTTCTATTTCTTCAACATTTCATGAAAGGATGCAAGAAAAAGACAAGAAATTGAGATTTGAGGGAGCGGAGGCCGAGTGAAAACCAAAGGGGAAGAAAAATATGTTTGTGCATAAGTGAAGGGAAAAATTTCGGTGCTCACTGTAAAGGCAATAACATCCGCACGGATGTAAAGTTAACAACCGTACGATTGTAACACTATAACCACACGGGTCTGAACTTTGTTCGTATGGATCTTATTCAAAATTTCAGTTCAAAATCACAAACGTCTTTCTGTAGTGGAGGCTGAGTGAAAACAAAAGGGGAAGAAAAATAGGTTTGTGCATAAGTGAAGGGAAAAATTTTGCTGCCTCACTGTAAAGGCAATAACATCTGCACAGATGTAAAGTTAACAACCGTATAGTTGTAACACTATAACCACATGCGTCTGAACCTTGTTCGTACAAATCTTATTCAAAATTTCAGTTCAAACTCACAAAGGGCTTTCTGTAAGTGTAATACCATCTGTACGGATGTAGTGCCTATATCCGTATAGTTGCAGAGCACAACTAGGCGATTGCTATTTCTTAACCGTATAGGTATAGTTTGAATTTTGGTGTTTATCTTTCCTTCATTTTTATTATTCAGCACCCCTCGAATGCCCTACCGGCGAAACATCATTCCATAATCGATTTGTCAAAAACCAAACAAATACCCATCGCTATCCAAACCAACTCGAACTTGTAACTTGAAATCATCTTTTGCTTAATGAAAGCAATATTACAAAATATGGGTTATAAAAGCTTCTCTCAAAAAAGGTGAAACCTAATTACGGTTCACTCTTCATCCGAGCTCTCCTCTAGCAACGACGAGCCTTGGTTCGGTTGGTAGTTGACTTGATCGAGTAACCCCCAACGGGTTCTTTCAAGAGTGAACACCTTCTCCCACATCTTAGGTTCTATTTCTCACTAGAAACATTAGAAATGAATGTTAGCGCTAAGAATTCCTGTAAAAAATGTGAAAAATTGAAAAGAGAAAAGCACTTACGTTGTTATGATCATAAAACATGTAAAGACATAAGAAGATCACGAGAAAGGTCAAGAACAACATGACAAAGGATTGAAAATAAATTACTTCATGTTCAACGTCCTCCATGATATCGACGAAAGAGAGAAAACGAACCAAGCAATGAATCAAGCAAATGAAAGGGAGAAAGTTTTGAACATTCAAGGAAAAGGAAGTGAGGAGGGTTATATATACACCCTTATCCAATCACTAGGAGCCGCAATTGCGGCTCCCATAACTGTTAAGGTGCTGCTCCCGGTGACCAGAAAGGCGAAATAAATACAATTAAGGGACTATGTTTCACATATCCCCCCTAGTCCGGCTCGAAACCTCGAAGAAGTAAAACAAACACCATTCTCAACTTCTCAAAGTCGCAAAATACCCGGTACATCATAGCCAGCATTCCCGACTTCTCAAAAGTCACGAAAATACCTGACACATCATAGCCAGCAATCTCGATTTCTCAAAGTCACAAAAATACCCAGCACATCATAGCTAGCATTTTCAACTTCACAAGGTCATAAATATTCGGCACATCATAACTAGCATTACCGACTTCTCAAAAGTCACGAAAATACCCGGCACATTATAGCCAGCATTTCTGACTTCTCAAAAGTCACAAAAATACCCGGCACATCATAACCAGCCCTTTCAACTTCTCAAAAGGCATAAATCCATGGCATATCATAGCCATCATTTTCGACTTCCCAAAGTCACAAGAAGCTCCCGGCATATCATAGCTAACTCCAACTCACATTCATTCTTGATTGAAGGGGCAAAAAAAATTTTTTCAAAATTATCAATCAAGGAATAAATGTGTACTTTATCACTCTATGAAGGTAACAAAACATCAGTCCCTCATGACCTTAAAAGGTAGCAAGTTATCCAGATAGCTTAACCGATGACAAAGGCAGGTATATTCTCTTTCTCACTCACCATGCTCTCTATCGTGTGTCCAAATCCACCTCAGCATTTATCTAAAACCTGAGAATTATGAATTTAGACACACGAGGAGCAGCCTGTGAGCTCAGGATTTTAATCCCTAGTTTCAATGATGAAAATAAACTTTTCTGTTATGTGTTTCTGCAGCCACGCGAGTTAAAGACAACTCAAGGTTGAAGCTCTGGATTACTGAATCGAACGAACTAGGGTGTGTGTAGTCCATCAACTACATCCGTACAGATATTGACTATAACCATACGGATGTGCCATCTATAACCGTACGGATGTAGGTTATACTTGTACGGATGTTCAATAATCCATCCCACTTGTATTTAGATCAGATCTAAATCTCTGATTTGAAAGAAGTTTAAAAGGAAAAGGATAAGGAGAGGGAAGAGGGGGGTCATTTGTAAGGCTAGAATCCAAGATTAGACTTTTTGGAGAGTCAGAGAGAAAAGAGAAAGAAAAGGGAAGAAAAGGAAAAACTTTGAACTTCTTTTTTCATTTTTCTTACTTGAGTCTCTGGAATTAGGGTATAAAACTTGTTAGAAATCATAGGAAAAGAGGTCACTAAGATTAATAACAAGTATAGAGACTAACATGCAAATGCAAACCCATAACTAGTAAGGATTCTTGGTGATTTTGGACTTGTGTAACCTCAACCAAAACTCAACAATCTGGAGCTCCTTTGAGACGTTTCTAAACCCGTAAAAGTGGTGGATTCATACGTCAAAGGTATATTATTGAGAAACCATTTCCATTCTTGCATAATTTCATCATTTAAGAGTTAGTTCACAGGTTTTTCAAGTTGCTATGTTTTCGTTCATCTTTGGTTTCTGTCCAGAAATAACATTTGTACGGTCAACCGACATAGCCATACGGTTGTAGTCATAACCACACGGATGTTGTATCTTGACCGCACGGTTATTATGCTTCATGAAATCCCTAAATGAAATCGCTAAAGTTTAAACTTGTTTCGCGCTTGAAAGTAATATCCGTATGAATCTACTCATAACCACATGGTTGTTATATAAATCTGTACAAATGTTATTCTCAAACAGAATGGTGCATAAATTATGTTTTCGGTTTGTTGACCTATAATGAACTGTAAATTTGATTTATAGAATTGATGTTACACTAAACTGATAATGATGACTCAATTTTTTGAAAACCGACTTTAAGACATGCTAGAACTTGGGCCCATCTTTATGTTGAAAGTGGGCCTATGGCCCACAGACTGCAGAGGGGCTCTAGCAAGCCACTGTAGTCCCTAATTAAGATAGAGATGGCAGTCTAACTGTAATCATAACCCTGTAGTTTAAACTTGTATATCCCATGTCATTGATATCAGTGTCCAACACAGAGGCATGGATTAATCACCCTCTTTTGTGTCCAAACATTTACTTGATCCCGAATGTACTGATGCTCACAAGCAATTTCCAACTTGTTTGGGTGTGGCCACACTCTTATCAGTCACATTCATCAAGAGGCCGGTGATATCTTCTCAGTAGACTACCGAGTGACATATCCCTTCTGCATATCCATAGCACTGCCATGCTCAGCGGCATACCGGAACATACCCATACTTGGCACTCTTTTATAAGCCCTTTAGGCGTACACCAAAGTATGCGACTTCGCATGCAGCACCATCATATGGTCAGGTCAAAGGATCCATACAAGTACTACACAAGAATCACTAGTGATGCTTTACCATGTGGATTTCTCGTTTAGTGGATCTATCCAGTACCATGCCCCTTTTGCATGCACCCATTAACTTGGTTGACATCCCATGTCCAATGGGCAGTAAGACACCACCATACAACCAAGTTAATGATAGTCTCTAGTTCCATTCATTCCCATGACTGGAACAGACTACGGATCTCTTTATGGTCATATAGTTTTCCCTATCCACGGTCTTACTGCCAAGTGCATGACACTTGTCAACATGGATATAGATATTTCCATTGGATACTCCATTTAAGATATAGCATAAGATATATAATAAACAGATTAATGCCTTTATTTAAATGACACAAAATATGTATAATACATAAAACCAATAAATGTACAATACAAATATAAGGTCCAATGCCTTGGACTAGGGCATATCCAACAATCTCCCACTTGCACTAGTTCCAACTAGGCATGGGCCTAATCCCTATAGATCTAGTATGACCCTCATGCTTGGGCTGAGCCAGCGCCTTGGTTAAAGGATCTACGACATTATCCTTGGTGTCCACTCTATGCAATGAAATGTC
The DNA here is from genome assembly GCA_039660915.1 of Euphorbia tirucalli. Lineage (NCBI taxonomy): Eukaryota > Viridiplantae > Streptophyta > Magnoliopsida > Malpighiales > Euphorbiaceae > Euphorbia > Euphorbia tirucalli. The sequence goes on along the minus strand of CM077636.1, from coordinate 33,812,961 downwards.
ACCCCTCTTGTTGATTTCTCGGATGAGGTGAAACTTCCTGAGCACATGCTTTGTGTTCTTGTGTGACCGGGGCTCTTTAGCTTGTGCAACAGCCCTATTGTTATCACAGAATATATCAACTGGGTCCTAGATAGTAGGTACTACTCCTAACTCAGTGATAAACTTCCTGATCCACACAGCTTCCTTAGCTGCATCACATGCTGTAATGTACTCGGCTTCTGTTGTAGAGTCCATGATGGTCGGTTACTTTGGGCTCCTCTAGCTTACAAAACCACCATTTAGCAAAAACACGTACCCAGACTGCAACTGGTACTCATCTTGGTTGGTATGGAATCTTGCATCAGTATACCCAGTAACTGATAGCTCTTCCTGACCTCCATACACTAAGAAGCTATCCTTAGTCTGGTTAAGGTACTTGAGGATTGCTTTGACAGCCTTCCAATGATCCTCCCCGGGATCCTGCTGGTACCGACTCATCATACTTAGTGCAAAGGCGACATCAGGTCTCGTACCTAGCATGGAGTACACGATTGATCCTATAGCCGAGGCATATGGGACCAACTTCATGTTCTTCCTGTCCTCCCTTGTCTTCGGACAGTTCTTCTTACTAAGTTTCAGCCCACGGCTCATCGGCTACAAACCTTTCTTGGCCCAATCCATGTTGAATCTTTTCAGAACTTTGTCTATGTACGTGGCCTGACTTAGGCCCAGAAGCCAATTGGATCTATCCCTGTAGATCCTAATCCCTAGGATCGTCTCAGCTTCGCCTAAGTCCTTCATTATGAAGCACTTACCCAACCACTGCTTTACCCCTTGCAATGTTGGTATGTCGCTTCCAATAAGAAGGATATCATCCACATATAATACCAGGAATGTGACAATGCTCCCACTAATCCTCTTATACACACAAGGCTCATCTTGATTCTATATGAAACCATATTCCTTTATAGCTTCATTAAATCTAAGATTCCAACTTTGGGATGCTTGCTTCAGTCCATAAATGGACCTTTGAAGCTTGCATACCCTCCTAGGATACTCTGGATTGACAAAACCCTCAGGCTATGTCATGTACACATCCTCGAGCAGCTTTCCATTAAGGAAAGCAGTTTTGACATCCATTTACCAGACCTCATAGTCGTACCATGCGGTTGTGGACAGCAAGATCCTAATGGATTTGAGCATAGTGACTAGTGAGAAGGTTTCATCATAGTCTATTCCACGGACTTGCCTGAAACCTTTTGCAACCAGACACCCCTTAAAGGTGTTGTCGGCTTTTAGCTTGTAGCACCACTTGCAACCTATTACCTTAGCACCTGGAGGTGGATCAACCAGGTTCCAAACTTGATTATCGTATATAGATTGCATCTCTGCCTCCATGGCTTTACGCCAATTTACAGACTGTGGGCTATCCATAGTCTCCTGGTAGGTTTTCGGTTCTTCTCATCAAAGACGAGAAGAGTGTGATCATCGGTGATAAGAAAACCATATGTCTCCGGCTCCCGACGATCCCTACCAGACCTTCTAGGTCTTTATGTGACCTGGTCAGTGCTTCCTCCTATGGAAGCTCCACCCTGGTCTCCGAGTTATCCTCTTCAGGAGCTTGTGAGCTTTAAACTTCCCTGAGTTCAACATTGCTCCCACTGTCTTTCGTGGAAATGAAATCCTTTTCTAGAAAGACCCCCTTCCTTGCCACGAACACCTTATTCTCGGTGGGGTTGTAGAAGTAATACCCTTTGGTTTTCCTAGGGTAGCCCACAAACAGGCACTTGTCGGTTTTGGGTTCTAGCTTGCCCCCAGTCAATCTTTTGACATGTGCATCGCATCCCCAAATCCGTAGAAAAGACACATTGGGCTCCCTGCCCATCCATATCTTATATGGAGTCTTTTCCACTGCCTTAGTCAGAGTATTATTTAAAATGAGAGTGGCTGTCTTGAGGGCATATCCCCAGAAACTTATTGGGAGAGAGGCATGACTCATCATTGAGCGGACCATGTCTAACAGGGTCTTATTCCTCCATTTGGACACCCCATTCCACTGTGGTGTTCCTGGAGGAGTGAGCTGTGGAACAACTCCATGTTCTCTCAAATATGGGTCAAACTCTAGGCTCATATACTCGCCTCCTAGGTCTGACCAAAGGGCTTTAATATTTCTGCCTAGCTGGTTCTGTACTTCGTTACTAAATTCCTTGAACCTATCAAGGGTTTCAGACTTATGTTTCATCAGATAGACATAGCCATATCTGCTGAAATTGTCCGTGAACGTGATGAAGTACAGATGTCCACCTCTGGTAGCTGTGCTCATGGGCCCACATATGTCTTAATGTATTAGGTCCAATAAGCCAGTAGCCCTTTTAGCTTTCTTGCTAAAAGGCACTTTAGTCATTTTGCCTCGTAAACATGATTCGCATACATCATATGACTCCAAGTCAAATGACCCTAGGATCCCAGCTTTATGGAGCCTAGCTATGCACTTCTCGTTTATATGGCCTAAATGACAATGCCAAAGGTAGGCTAGATTAAGTTCGTTGGGCTTAACCCTTTTAGTGTTTATGTTATAGACATGATTGGTTTCATTTAAATCAAGGATATATAGGCCATTATTTAATAGAGCTTCTCCATAAAATAATCCCTCTCTAAATAAACCAATTCTACCATTAGAAATAGTAAAATTAAATCCATAAATCTCCAATACTAAAACATAAATAATATTCCTGCACATGGCAGGTACAAAATAACAATGTTCTAATATCAAAACCAATCCACTAGGCATTATGAGGTGATATTCACCGATCTCTATGGTAGCAACCCTTGCTCCATTACCGACCTACAAGTCCACCTCCCCTGATCTCAGTGACCTCCTGTTCTTAAGTCCCTACGCATTGCAACAAATGTCAGAACCACATCCAGTATCCAATACCCAGGATGTTGAAATAGTAAGGTTAATGTCTATGACATAAATACCTGATAAAGATGCACCCTGGGTCTTCCTCTGCTCTCCCAACAGTTTGGGACACGATCTCTTCCAATGCCCCGCCTGCTTGCACCCAAAGCAGGCATCCTCGGGACTGGCCTTGAGCTGGGCCTTAGGCTTCTTGGCCTTGGCTTTCTTAGCCTTGGCGTTAGCCTTTTCCTTGGATTTGCCCTTCGTAAGAGGAGGGTTCCCCTTGTTTACCAGCAGCACCGGTGGAGTCTTCTTGATCGACTGCTCAGTAAGCTTAAGCATCCCATGCAACTCACTAACAGTACGGTTCATCCCTTGCATGTTATAGTTCAGGATGAACTGGTCTTAAGAATTCAGTGAGGAAGCAAGGATTGTGTCTACCACCAGCTCCTGTGAGATAGGTGATCTGAGATGGGCTAAAGTATCCAGATAGCCCTTCATCTTGAGCACGTGTGCACTCACAGATGTCCCAGCCCCCATCTTGCAAGAGTGGAATGCCTTATTGGTCGAGTACCTTTCCTGACGAGCTTGCTCTTGAAACATCTCATTTAGAGTTGTTATCATAGTATAGGCCTGATGATCCATGAACTGCTTTTGCAGCTCGGTTACCATACACAGCAACATAAGGCATGTCACATCCCTATTGTCCTTAACATGCACCTCGTATTCCTCCAACTAGGCAGCTGATGGATTACGTCATTGAGGGGCAGCCGGCACAGGCCTTTCCAGTACATACTCCTTTGACTCTTGTCTTAGAACTATTCTTAAGTTCCTAGACCAGTCTAAGAAGTTAGGATCAGAAAGCTTGTCCCTTTCCAGGATAGATCACAGTGAAAGTGAATTGTTGTTTGCCATTTCAAATTCTACATAGAAAAATTTTAAGAGTGTTAATAAACGACTTTATCCTATTTCCCATATATAATTAATAGTGAATCACGTTATTAATTAATCCGATTTGTTGGGCTCATGGGCTGAGATCCATATTTCATTAAGATATAGCAAGACGAGGGCCTGGAAAAACTATACCCTAATAATTTAGGTAGGAACGCCGTCCAATTCCAACCTAGGGACTCTCGGTTTGATGGGCTTGTTGGCACCTACCCATCTGTGCTTAGAGTTAGGAGAATCCTACTACCCACGCTAAGTCAAAACCTCCATCCAAGTGTAAGAGTAACCTATACCCTAACCCAATACAAAATGACGATACTCCAGTGCATCCAGCGAGGGCATGGTCTACAACTGGCCTATCCCTATTTCGAGTTGGTTTTGAATGAGGGAAGCACTTTTAAGTGACTAAGTAATTTCCATTAGGTTATTAGATTCATTTAATAACGGCTTGCATGCATAGGCGGGTGAGAATAGGTTTGCATCATACATACATACATGTAAATAAAAATAAAGCATAATTAAATAAGTAAAATGGACTGCTATGGGCTTATATTACAACCTAATATAATTCTAGTAAACCTATTCTAAAAAATACATCAAGTGGGCCTCCTTTTCCTCCCTTCTGGGCTGACCTCTCCACTGGGCTCACCTCTGTTGGGATTTTTCACCGGAAATCACCCGATTAAAAAGAAAGAACGCGATGATTTCCTCAAATCCGTGGCCAGGAGCAATTGATATGAAAATTGTAAAATCAAAAATTAAACTAGAAGAGAATCAATTCTTACCAGGAATATCTCTTCTAAAGATGGCTGCAGAAATCAAAGTAGATTCCCTCCGCATTCACGTACACGAACGGCTATGGAACACGACCCGTTCTAGCATCGGAATTGAAAAACTTTTGAGAGAGAGGGGTTGTAATTTTTCAGCTGTGTTCTTGGCACTCCTTGGCCAAATTGTACCCTAGGTATTTTACATAGGGTTGGCCGAAATTCTCCTCTCAATTTCGGCCCAATTCATTCTCTTATTTTATGTGGTGCTTTTCTCCATTTAAAACTCGGGCCAATATTAATTCCTTAGGTCCAATTAATCATCAAACTCAATTTTATTTAACTTGTATTCTTAACATATTATTCCAAATAATATGTTTGATACAATTAAATTAAAATTAATTTGATCAATTAATTATACCATGGAATTAATTTTGACATCCATAAAATAAAGATACATGTAAACCTATACATGTGAAATATTTCCACCTAGGAAATAATCTCATAAATTAATTTAATTAATTATGAGAAGGCCAATGCAAATATTAATTTTATTATTATGATAAATCCAATTGATCTTTATAATATAATGAATATAATCCTATATCTCCGGTGTGTATACTCCAAGTGTACAGGTGATTCCTTAAGTCCGTGTTCAAACGTTCAATATGTATGATCCCGTGGGCCCATCTTTATATTGGTAGTGGGCCTATGGCCCACAGACTGCAGGCGGGCTCTAGCAAGCCACTGCAGCCCCCAATTAAGATGGAGATGGCAATCCAACTGAAATCATAACCCTGTAGTTTGAACTTGTACATCCCATGTCATTGATATCAGGTGTCCAATACAGAGGCATGGATTGATCACCCTCTTTTGTGTCCGGACATTTACTTGATCCTGAATGTACTAATGCTCATAAACAAGTTCCAACATGTTTGGGTGTGGCCACACTCTTATCAGTTGCATTCATCAAGAGGTTGGTGATATCTTCTCAGTGGACTACTGAGTAACAAATCCCTTCTGCATATCCATAGCACTGCCATGCTTAGTGACATACCCGAAAGTACCCATACTTGGCACCCTATTACAAGCCCTTTAGGCATACCCCTAAGTATGCGACCTCGTATGCAGCACCATTATATGGTCAGGTCAAAGGATCCATACAAGTACTACACGAGAATCACTTGTGATACTTTACCATGTGGATTTCTCGTTTAGTGGATCTATCCAGTACCATGCCCTTTTTGCATGTACCCATTAACTTGGTTGACATCCCATGTCCAATGACCGGTAAGACACCACCATACAACCAGGTTAATGATAGTCTCTAGTTCCATTCATTCCCATGACTAGAACAGACTACGGATCTCTTTATGGTCATATCGTTTTCCCTATCCATGGTCTTACTGCCAAGGGCATGACACTTGTCAACATGGATATGGATATATCCATTGGACACTTCATTTAAAATCCTGCACAAGATATATATAATAAACGAATTAATGCATTTATTAATGACACAAAATATGTATAATACATGAATCCAATAAATGTACAATACAGATACAAGGTCCAATGCCTCGGGACTAGGGCATATCCAACAACCTCTCCACTGGGCTTCTTCTTTACAAATTTTATAATAAATAAATAAAATGAAATTACATTAAAAAAGAAAAATGGCACCAGGCCGTATTTACCCAAAAAGAAAAATTACAACCCAACTTGGATAGGGCCTAATAGCATCCAACCATACATACATTTAATCATACAAAATACATCCAATACATCCATTTATAAGCATGTTATAATGCATGAAATTAAGCCCATTATCTTGAAATCGCCAATTCTAGCCCATCATGGTTCTAGCCCTTAACAGGCTTTAGGCCTCCAACCCAAGCAACTAACTGCTCCTACTGGAATTGGGAAACCATGAGTCCATGTTAGCCGCCCAGGTAATTATGCCAAAAAAACCCGAACCAATTTCAATTAACCATATTAATTTCCAAAATTAATATCCCATGAATAAAATTAAAATTTCATTCAAGAAACCATGCGCATTTAAATTAAAAAATTTAAACACATAAAACTTTAAAACCCATTAAAATTTCAAAACTGGGCCCCGGGCCTGAAACCCGCCAAATCCAAAACTGGACCCAGCCCGCTGCAGCTAGGGACAGCAGCAGCGCTGCCGCCCAGCAACGGTAGCTGCAGCTGTTTCCACCACCTACGGCGGCAGTCCCGTATGCGCAGAAACAGCCCGTGATTTTCGCCTGAAAAATAAAAACGCAGCCAAGAAAATAAATCACCAAGAAATATAATCCAATCAACATAAAATTAAATAAACAAAAACCTATATGCAAATTAATTTTCAATTGAAAAATCCAAAGTGGAAAAATCACAAACCCCAATCCAAGAATCCCAAATCAAAATCTCAAATTTCAAAACCAAGGGATTCAAATCAATTTTAACAATTTTCAAGGATCAAAATCCCGCTCTGATACCACTGTTGGGATTCTTCACCAGAAATCACCCGATGAAATCGGAAGAACGTGGTGATTTCCTTAAATCCGTGCCCAGGAGAAATTGATGTGAAAATTGTAAAACTTAAAATTAAATTGAAGAGAATAGATTCTTACCAAGAACAACTCTTCAAGAGATGATTGCAGAAACCAAAATTGATTCCCTCTGCGTTCACGTACACGAACGGCTATCGAACACGACCCGTGCTAGCGAGAGGATCAACCGAGAGAGAGAGTTTGGTGGCTAAAATTTCTTCTCTATTCCCTTACCCCTTGGCCGAATTCTACCCTAGATTTTTAACCTAGGGGACCAAAATTCCCCTTGGGAATTTTAGGCCCAATTCCATTTACTTTCATACGGGCTTTTCTCCTCTTTAAGCCCACGTCCAATTTAATTCTCCTAGTCCAATTTAATTTCAAATCAAATTCTATTTAACATTTATGCTAACATATTATACCATATAATATATTACAGACATTTAAATTGAAATTAATTTGACCAATTAATTTAACTGAGGAATTAAATTAGACATTCATGAAATCAAATACATGTAAACCTATAAATGTAAAATATTTCCACCTAGGAAATAATCTCACAAATTAATTCATTGAATTAATTTTGAGAAGGCCAATGCAAATATTAATTTTTTTATTTTGATCAATCCAATTGATCCTTATAATATAATTAATATAATCCTTTCTCTCCGGTATTTATTCTCCAAGTATACAGGTGATCCCTTAAGTCCGAGTTCAGATGTTCAATGAGTACGATCTTATGGGTCCATCTTTATGTTGGCAGCAGGCCTATGGCCCACAGACTGCAGGTGGGCTCTAGCAAGCCACTGCAGCCCCTAATTAAGATGGAGATGGCAGTCCAACTGTAATCATAACCCTGTAGTTTAAACGTGTATATCCCATGTCATTGATATTGGTGTCCAACACAGAGGCACGGATTAATCACCCTCTTTTGTGTCTGGACATTTACTTTTACAGGCCCTTTAGGCATACACCAAAGTATGCGACTTCACATGCAGCACCATCAAATGGTCAGGTCAAAGGATCCATAAAAGTACTACACGAGAATCACTAGTGATGCTTTACCATGTGGATTTCTCATTTAGTGGATCTATCCAGTACCATGTTCTTTTTGCATGTACCCATTAACTTGGTTGACATCCCATGTCCAATGGCTGGTAAGACACCGCCATACAACCAGGTTAATGATAGTCTCTAGTTCCATTCATTCCCATGACTGGAACAGACTACGGATCTCTTTATGGTCATATAGTTTTCCCTATCCATGGTCTTACTGCTAAGTGCATGACACTTGTCAACATGGATATGGATATGTCCATTGGATACTCCATTTAAGATATAGCACAAGATATATAATAAAAAGATTAATGTCTTTATTTAAATGACACAAAATATGTATAATACATAAATCCAATAAATGTACAATATAAATACAATGTCCAATGCCTCGGGACTAGGGCATATCCAACAATTCCCGAAATTCCCGATTGAGCTGAGCTGAGCGGCAACTCCTATTGTTTCTTCAAGATTTTGGTCTCGAATCGTTCATAAATGTTGTGTTTCTCCCAAAAGGATTTTCTTATTATAATTATATACCCGATCCGAATCGAAATAACTAAAAAGCCCAGTGGTCTGCTTCGCTGCGCCTAAATCATCATCTGCTCACAGACATCAGATGAAGAACCATTATAGATAACTAACATGGTAAAAAATAATAACAAATCTTAACCTCTTATGAAAGGGTAACTCAGTCACCTCAAGTTAAGGACTATATGCATTAATTTAACTAAATGACAAATAGTGAAGACTAGTTAAGAACTTTTATATCGTTGTCATTCACGTCACAGTTCATTCCACTCTCTTATGAGTATCCATATTTTCCTCTTAACATTATGTTAAGTGATATGAGATTCCAACATTCTACCTAACTGAAGATGGATAATCTATGAACTACCATTGTTATAAACTATCACTCTTGAGCAACTTATTGTCTTAAATAATGCTAGCTTAGCTGTTTATATATTTAAACTTGAATTTAAATAAACCAAATCTGTATATACAACTTTACCTAAATTTGAATATCAAACTTGCTTAACTTTATGCTCAGTGTGAAAAATAATTAGAAATTAAATAGCAATGTTGAAGAATATATATCTCTATATTTCCTATTTTAATGTTGTAATTATCTTTCCTATTTTATCTCTTTTTCTATGTATAAATACACTACTTCTGTAACCCTAATTCTTTAGCTGGTATACAAGTATCATGCAGAAACTTTAAACGGTATCAGAACTAACCCAAGCCTCTTTAAGTCCTTTACTCCAACCAATCAAACAAACCCTAACTAAACAGATTCCTCCTTTGTGTCTTCCTTGACGCTATCTCTTTCTTCTATCTCTTTAAATCTTTCTCCTCTAAATACAAACCTTAAGTCAAATGCATCCATGGCTACTGCTCCAAACCTTCAAACTCTCTTTACCAATCACATATTTACGATTAAACTTAACCAAAACCATTATATGTCATAGAGGACGTAACTCCTTCAAATTCTTAACTCTCATAGATTGATGCAACATATGGATGGCTAAAAACAGCCAACATTGAAAAAAAAAACCCATTCTCAGGTTTATCCTTCCATTTTGATCTCTTATCCCCAAACATGAAACATGTTTAAAAAAAAGATCAATCTTGTTATCTTGGTTGTTCTCTTTTATTAATGCGGAAGTTTCACTTACGTGGCCAACATTAAAGTGGCCTATGGAGCTTAGTAATCCATAGCAAGCTTTTGTCATCGTCTCTCAAAATCGATAGTTGCAAATTAATATAAAATTGTAGGAAAGAAAGAATAAAGATACAAGTGTTGTTTCCCACTTATAACATTAAAATAGGAAGATCGTGAATAATACTTGTAAGTAGGCGAAGTCGTGGGAGGCTTGTCTGGTGATTGTAGCATATCGAAAAGAGATAATGACTTAGTAAATTTGGCACGTTTTAAAATATAATTTATGTTCATGGAAGGATTAATACACAATAATCTATAATGAAACTTTTATTTCAAGGTAAACACATTGTTGACTATGTTTTTCTTTGTTTTTGTTATATGGCCAAAGAAGAGGGTAAACAACTTCTCCAAATATTGTGAACTAGTTTAGTCTGAATTTTTCTTAAATAAAACAGAATAAGATGACTTGTTTTGAGTTGGCAAAGGTAAATAATTAATTAATTAAACACTAGTATTAGAAATCGAAAATAAACTTTGGAGTGAGCAAGAAGAGTTAGTGTTGTATCAATTATACAGCAAATCTTCCTTTTAGAAATTTTATTTTGTTCATGCGTGCTAAACTTACAAGTGTTGGAGGAACTGATGAAGAAAAATATAGGTGTTGTCTTGTAGATAAATTTGAATCAGCTAGTAATGTACCCTACTTGAACATTGTAATTTACCAACTGGTATGTATATATATTCCAACGGAGCAAGGTGGAAGATCCAGCAGGGCATCTTTGATGGCTCATTCTACTGGATTGTTGCTATCATATGTAAGGTTTGAATGAATTGTCTATTTATGAGAGTATAAGTTACATATATATACTAGGGTTAGACTATACAAGAAGAGTCCTTATAGGACTATACAAGGAGAGACTAAATAGGAGACTAAATAGGAATACAATTGTAATTACTCTTATACTCTATCACTCCCCCTCAAGTTGAACGGGGCGAGAAGCCAACTTCAACTTGCCACACATATAAAGGAACCGATTTTTACTTAAAGGCTTGGTGAGCCCGTCCGCAAGTTGATCTTGTGAAGTACAAACTAAACTTGGAGCTATTTCCTGGACACTTGATCACGAATAAAAAAGAAATCCACTTCTAAGTGCTTACTACACGAATGAAAAATAGGATTACCAATGAGATAAGTAGCACTCAAGTTATCACACCACACCCTTGGAGGTACTGGTATCCGAAAACCAACTTCATGGAGAAGAATACAAATCCACTGAATTTCAGAAGAGACAGCAGCCAATGAACGGTATTTAGCTTCAATGGAGGATCTAGCAACTGCCTTCTGCTTTCGAGAACACCAGGAGACCGGATTTAAGCCGAGATAAATAATAAATCTAGAGGTTGACTTTCGCGTGTCCAAACATCCGACCCAATCAGCATCAGAATAACCTTGTAAGAGTAAAGAAGAAGAAGAGGCACGAAGAAGAATACCCGAAGTCGCGGTACCACACAAGTACCGTAGGATGCGTTTTACAGCTGCCCAGTGAGCTGAGGTAGGAGAGTGTAAAAATTGAGACACTTTGTTGACTGCAAAGGAGATGTCTGGACAGGTTAAAGCCAAATACTAAAGGGAGCCAACAATACTTCGATATTGGCTAGGGTCAGGCAACGGTTCCCCAAGCTTAAGATGTAATTTTTCTGAAGTGGAGGCAGGTGTAGAGATCGAACTACACATGTGCATGGAAGCCCGACGTAAAAGATCCTTAATATACTTGGTTTGTGTAAGTAAAAGACCGGATGACAACCAATATGCCTCAATTCCAAGAAAACATTTCAGAGGGCCGAGATTTCTGATTGCAAACCAGGATTGTAACATGGAAATAATGCGGTTCAAGAACAGTTGATTATTTCCAGTGAGCACCAAATCATCCACAGATTAAACAAAATAATCAAACCTGTCCTGTAGTATAGAAATATAAGGAGGTATCCGACTTTGACCCTTGAAATCCAATTTTGCACAACTCATCAGTCAAGCACTTATGCCACATACGAGAAGCCTGCTTCAACCCATACAGAGATTTTCGAAGTAGATAGACATGTCCAAGGGAAGTCGGATTCACAAAGCCAGGGGGTTGTGCCATAAAAACTTTTTCCTCCAAATTACCATTCAAAAAGGCATTAGAGACATCCATATGTATGATAGACCAATGAAGAGACATAGCAATGGAGAGAATAACTCGAATAGTAGTTGGTTTGACTACAGGACTATAAGTATCAGCATAATCAAGACCAGGCCATTGAGTGTAGCCTTTAGCAACAAGACGAGCTTTATATCTCTCCACAGAGCCATCCGGATGTCTTTTAATTTTAAAAACCCATCTGCATCCAACCAAATTCTGCCCAACACTAGGTGGAACAAGTTGCCAAGTACCATTCCGAATAAGAGCATTATATTCTTCTCCCATGGCCCGATGCCAATGAGGAATTTTGTAGGCCTAAGTAAAGCAAGTTGGCTCAATTTCAGTATTATGAACAATGCTGGAAAATTGTCTTGGCCTTGGAGGAAGAGATCCAGTCCAAAGTCGAGTCATCCACATAACCTGTAAAATCAACAGCAAAAGACGGACTTGGCGTAATGCTTGAAGGGGGAACGGGATCGGGTTGGGCTGGAGGTGAGGTCGAGGGAGGAGGCTGGCTAATTTCTGGGTGTGGTGTCTGGTTTGGCGGGTAGTGTTGGGTGCTGGTTAGGGCTGGGCACAGTTCGGTCCAATCCGGGGATTTAGAAATCTCCAGAATTGGATTGGAGGAATAAATCTCCAGAATTGGATTGTTCCAAAAATTTCGGTCCAGTCCAGTTCGGTTATTCGGGGATTCGGTTCCGGTCCTATCCGGTTATGGAGTCCGGCGATTCAGTCCGGTCCAATCCTAATATAAAAAATAAATCCTAAAAATAAAAAAACACAGATATTTTCTTATATAATTTCAACTAAAAAATATAAATTCTAATAATATCTTTCCAAATATTATATATTAAGTTAACTCAGTGGTTAGAAAGATTATAAATTATTATTTTTACATATATTATAAAATTTTAAAATTAAATAATCTCTTTATATATATTTAATACTAATAAATTCTCGGTACTATCAGTCCGGTCCTCGGTCCAGTCCAATTCAATCCGGTCCTCGGTCCGGTCCTGGATAAATTCCGGTCCAGTCCAGTCCAGTTCTTTTTTAAAAAAAAAAGTCAATAGTTCGGTCCAATTCTGAATCTTTTTCCTCGGATATTCAGTCCAATCCAGTATATCCGGTTCGTAAGCCCAGCCCTAGTGCTGGTTGGGGTCAGGTCTCGTAGTTGGGGTCTGGTAGGTGAGGGCGGGTGGTGCGGCTGGGTCGTTGGGTCGGTTTGGGGGCTGGGTGGGGTTATGGCAGTCGGTTGGGGATGAGATGGTGAGCACGGGTTGGGGGAGCTATTTACGGGAAGCTGGGATGGTAGGTAAGAGGGATAGCAAATAAAAGGACCGGGTTCAGGAGGTGGGTTTGCCGATACTGGGGGCAACTCATCAGAAATTTTAGCAAAGGGAAACACCTGTTCATCAAAAAGAACATGACGTGAGATATAAAGACGACCCGAAGGAATATGATAACATTGATAACCTTTATGAATTTTACTATAGCCAAAGAAAACACAAGGAAGAGAACGAGACTCTAATTTATGCTTAGTGTATGAACGCAACCGAGGATAACATAAGCAGCCAAAGATTTTAAGAGAAAAATAATCAACATCTGCAGCAAACAAATGATGAAAAGGACTCTGAAAATTCGATTGTTTCATAGGCAAATGATTAATGATATGTACAGCACATTCAAAAGCTTAAGTCCAATATTTTAAGGGTACTCTGGCGTAAGTGAGGAGAGCTAAACCAGTTTCAATTATATGTCTATGTTTTCTTTCCACACACCCATTTTGTTCAGGGGTATGTAGATAAGAGACACGTTGTGTAATCCCATTCTCACATAAGAAATTGGTTAAGGCTCGAAACTCACCACCCCAATCAGATTGGAACATTTTAATTTTGGTGTCAAAATAATTTTCAATAAAAGTCTTAAAAGACTTAAAATTGGACAGCACTTCAGACTTGTGTTTCATTGGATAAAACCATGTATATTTGCTATAGTGATCATAAAATAACACATAAAAGGCATAGCCATCATAGGAAGTAACAGGGGCAGAACCCCAAACATCAGAACAAACAAGTTGCAGAGGTTGAGTGGCATTAAATGAGGATAAAATAAATGGCTGCTTATGAACCTTACTTGAACAACAAGCATGACACAAAGAATTATTGGAAACAGAACTAGCTGAAATTTTATTAGATTGTAAAACTTTAGAAACAATAGGATTGGCAGTATGGCCTAGGCGTGCATGCCAAGTACACAAAGAAACAAAATTAGCTTGAATGGAAATTGGCAGTGTAAGACACATGAAGTAAAGCCCTTGATTACTGTGGCCGCGATACAGAACCCGCTTTGTTGCCAAATCCTTGATGACAAAATAATTGGCAAAAAATTCAACAGAAACTGGGTTAGAGTTAGTTAAAGCATAAACAGATAATAAATTTTGATTAGTGCGAGGGACATAAAGAATATGATGAAATCGAAGCAACGTATTATCAAAATAAAAACTCGAACTACTAATGCGAGAGATATTGAATTTAGACCCATTACCAAGTTGGACTTCTTCTGGACCTTGATATTCAGAATGGATAGCAAGATTATCAAGATCATTAGTAAGATGATGAGTTGCTCTCCAATCAACAATCTAGGGTTTATAAGAGGTAGGGGCTGGTTCGGTTGTGGTCATATAGGAGCTAGGAGAAGAATTATCAGTGCTGCATTTTTGTTTTAGTGAGGGACAAACATTAGCCAAGTGTCCATTGCCACGACAATTGTAACAAATTCGGTCGGTACGAGGCTGATCACCGTGAGAACCTGCAGAAAAAGAAGGATTATACCTTTGTTGAGGAGAGGAATGGTGGATCCTAGGTGAAGTAGTGAAACTAAACCTAGAATCGAACAACTAAGGCAGTGTACCTATCGTTGACAAGTAATAATTCTGGTTGGTCCAGGTATCGATCCCACAGAGAAAAATATTCTGCAAACACTAAACTACTCGGTTTCCTTGCGTGTCCTAGGCAGAACTTAATTTTAGGTTTGATTATTCTAACAGCTAAATTATCCTACTCCTAGTTGATCTATCCCAGCTTACTTTGCACTTGAATTTGGGTTATCAATTGGCGGTTTACCGACCTATGAATGCTAATGGAGATGGCTTTATCAATTAATTACAATAAATGAATTTAACTCAACAATTAACCCTTAATTATATTCTTTCGATAATTCAACCTAGAGTGTCTAGATCTTTTAGGTCCTTAGCCGGTTTCCCTTATTTAGAGGCGGTCTAATTCTAAAGCTCAGAAAATAGGGGCACGTAAGTTCCACAGTGTCGTCAATACTAATGGTTTCCTAGGCGTCAATCTAGGTAATGCCACAAATATGAACTTAATAAATTAAGATCTTATGAGACTAGATTATCATTAAAGGAATTGCATAAAGAAGAGGAATAAAAATTGAAATTAAATTGCAATCAATTGTATTAATCAAGAAAGGTGATACGAATTCAGTGTTTACAACCAAACACAATCATTTGCGGAATCAAAAACTAACTTAATCGAATTACAAAAGAGAAGAAGAAAAACTTATGCCCTTTTGGTCCGATTAACCGGATTCCGACGGTGTGAAGATGCTTAGGGTGTACCTCTATAGACGAACTCAAGCCGGAACTAAGAACGTTGCAAAAGGGGAAGGTTTTATGTAAAACTTCTACCAATTGATGGTTCAAAACTCAAAGAAACAAATAGTTTAAGCAAAAACCTAGCTACAAGTTTCTACTTTACACTCTAAAAGTCTGGAAAAATATCCTTAAAACTTAGAAAATAACCTATTTATACGGCTAGGTTAAAACCAGGAAATAGAAAAGATGAAAGTAGGGCAACAGCAAATTCCAGAGCTCGGCACGCCGTGCTGGTGAAGGTGGCACGCCGTGTTGTGCAGAATTGAAGGCGGCACACCGTGCTGGTGAAGGTGGCATGCCGTGCTGTGTAGATTTGGGGTTGGCACGCGGCGCTGGTATGAGTGGCACGATTTCATGCCACGCCACTGGATTGCATCTCTTGGCACGCCGTGCCACCTTGATTTTCAGCACTTCAAACTCTTCCTTGCCGCCAATGCTCCAACTTTCGATCCGGGTCATAATGCTTGTCTAAAACAAACATAAAGAAACATAACCGCACCAACGCCACGGACCATAAAAACGACATATTATCCAAAATTACAAAAACACCCCTAGAAAACACGAAAAATACTAAAAGTTATGAAAATCTATCCAAAACATAAAAATCACAAAATACTCAAAAACCAAACAAACATTCACACAAAGGGCTCTAAAAATTACCGTTCAAACCACGAAATTGCCTAAAAGATAAGGTCAAAAACCGACCTTATCAACTACCCCACATTTAAAGTCTTGCTTGTCCTCTAGCAAATCAACTAAAGACAAAGGAGTAAACTTGCTCGCTGTTACTTACAAATCCAACTAAGGGTTTAACCATAAAATTCATAAACTCAAGAAGGTAAAGCATCACTTTCGAAATGACACTAGGCGCACCAGGTTCAAAACCACTCAATACCCGAACCCAACAAAATTTAGCTAGTCAAAGGGCGAGGAACAAACAGAGTTTATACGACCACAAAGCACCTCACAAGATGTCACTCCAACGCTCAAGTTCAAGGTAAAGAGGATGAGCACACAAAAACAAACAATGGCACACATCACATGGCGAACTAATGGCAATCCCGGTGAAGTCATTGGTCAAGGAGCAAAATCAGAGAACCTGGGGCTTGTAATGTTACGGCTTGGGGTAGGTTTGATAAAAGGGAAATTTTAGGTATACAACTCCTACAAATCAAGAAATATATACAAATTAACTAAGTACTAAAGACGGGTCATGCAACATTCAACTCAAAACTAGTCCTAAGAGTGTTTGCTTTGCTATATATTTTTTTCTTTTTTTTTTCTTTTTTTTTTTTTTTTTGAAATTAAATTGACAATAAGAAGGCCTTATCCACACCCAACGGCCAAAACACAACTTAACGGGGAAAAGAAAAAAAATAATGACAAGACATGGGTCAAGGCAATTAGATGATCGCCCTAATCCTTTATTCAAACAAATGAACTGGAAATGGAACACATATACCGGCTTAAAGATGAAAACCGGACAAACAAGACATGCGTCTACAAACTCTGAATTTTACGAAAGGAAGCCGAACATACACATTGACTCTATTTGGATTTTTGTTTTTTTTTATTTTTTTTTTATTTTTTTTTTGTTTTGAACATAATTTTTCCATAGGACTATATGTGAAAGAGTTGAAATGCAAACGGCAATTGACCCCAAAATGAATGAACAACTTAGCCAATTACTTGATTTAGGAGAGGAGGGTAAGAAAGAAAAATCAAAGTTAATGGTAAGAAGTTAGGATGATAGAGTTGGCTTGGTGAAGGTATTTTAAGTCAAAAAGGTTAATTTAGTGGCTTTGGGTGATCTAAGGGATAAATTAGTAGTTAGGATTAGGCTCATTTAAGTCAAGGGGTTAATCCTAAGGGTCTCCACATATTAAGCTCTCGATGCCAAGTGCAAAACGACACCGAGTTCTATGATCTAGTGTGCCACGATTGTTTTTACCCTCACAAAGAAATAGAACCGATGTGAGATGGTTCCAAAGGCTCAAATTCTCACAAGTGTACTAGGGGTTGTATGCTAGGTCGTGTGACTCAACCAATGTTCCAAGGCGTAATCCTAGCTCGATCATGCAAGTAGAGGTAGAGGGTTAATTCCCAAATGCAACCTTAATGACAAATCTAACCAATTGTTACCATCAAGAATCACAAATCACGCACAAACAAGCTAATGACTTGCAATCAACTCCTAGTATCCCTAGCCAATTGCTACCAATCCAAGCACAAAGACTTAGTTTCGAGGGTGGATTAAGCAATGTTATTCAAACGGCAATTGACACATAAACAACCTAAAAAAAACACTATCAAACCAAAAACAAACCAAAACCAACTTCACATGCATTAAAAACGAAAGCCTAACTCTAAACAAAAACCAACACAAAGCATCCAAATATGCAAAAACACCAACAAACATACGAAACAAACAATCAAAAAGTGCAATGTAAAAAGAAGCAAAAGAAAGGGAGAAATCCCTTTATCCACCCCACACTTAGATTGCACTTACTTCCAAAAGTGCAATGGAAGAAGGAGCAAACTTAAGCGGGAAAGGAAAAGGGTTACCTCACATATCGGAGGCTAGTGGTGGCGGCGGCGGGTATGGCCACCCTTGGGCTGCACAAAAACGAGAGGCGAACGCCACGACATTGGCGAGCTGAGCTGCTTGCCTATCAAGGCGCGCTTTCATCCGCTCCTCAAGCATAACCTGATGGATGGATAAGCCTTCCAGTTGTTCAATTATGCCATCCAACCGTCCTTCGATCCGCCCCATAAAATCCAGGCCCACCGAAACATTCTCCTCATCCTCCTCGTTATCCTCAGCTTCCTCACTCTCGTCCTCCTCATCTACGTCCATAGGAGCCTTTCCCCTACTCGAACCTCCCGCACTTGAAGTACCTTCATCATCCGAAAGTAGAGGAAAGGGGCATTTATACTTCCTTGAGAGGCTCGTCAAAGGGGCCATCTGCTGTTCGGTAGGTAATTCGTCGCGTGGCACCGGTTCCGGTGACGGGTCTATGGGCCGTCGTGACGAACCGTGTCTCCGATCAGTGACAGTCTTCTTCTTCATCCTACAATTGCACAACCATAAAAACAAAACAAAAATCAAAAACAAAAGAACCCAAATCGAAAGAAAACCTACTGTCATAAATACAAACCACTAAAAAGAAAAAGAATGCAAAACAATCACCCTATTAAGTAGTCAATCAATCAAAATCAAAGTGAGAAAAAGAACAAACAATAAAAAGAGTAAAGGAAGAGCAAAGCATGAATTCATACCTGGTTGCAAGGAGAATGAAGCAAAATAAAATCCTAGGTCAAAATAAGAGTGGAAGAGAAGGTGAGAGGGAAAAAATGAGAAAGGAAGGAAGAATAAGGGTAGAGAGGGAGAAGGTGAGAGTTGGTTCTAGAGAGGGAAAGTGGAGAGGGAGAGAGAAAGTGAGAAAGTGAAAGAAAGTGAGAAAGAGGAAGAAGAAGAAGAAGAAGAAGAAGAAGAAGAAGAATAGGAATAAGATGGGTGGTTTAGAAGGAGAAAAGGAGAAGGGTTTATATAGGCGGGTGAATTGTGACCTAAAAATTCGAATTTCAAACGCTCGGCACGCCTTGCCAAACAAACAGCACGTCGTGCTGAGCAGAGTTTTGAAACTTACCTGGAAACAGCATGAGGGCATGCCGGCGTGCTGGCTCGGCACGTCGTGCTGTCTTGAAAATTCCACATTTGGCACGGCGTGCTACAATTTGGCATGGCGTGCTGCTCACTCTACATCAATGCACATTAGAAACAGCGGGACGGCACGTTGGCGTGCTGTATTAGCACGACGTGCAAACTTGAAGACCCTGAACTTGGCACGGCATGCTGAATTTTGGCATGGCGTGCTGCTTGCTCATGCACAACCCCCTTCCGGAACAGCACGATGGCACGTGGGCGTGTTGTATTGGCACGTCATGCCACCTTGAAAACCCTCACTTTGGCACGGCGTGCTCTCTGTCAGTCACGGCGTGTTGAATTGCTCTTGCACGCGATTTCGGATCAACGGCCTGGCACGATTGCATGCCACACTGGCACGCCATGTGCTACCCCAATCTCACTTTGGCAAGGTGTGCTACATGGTGACACGACGTGCCATCCTGAATTCTGCCAACCTTTACGTTTTTCCACATTTTGATCATGACTTTTGATTAACTTACTTAATTACCTATTCCTACACACAAAAACATATTAGCACAAAAAATTAATGTACAAGGGAGGCACACGTACCTTGTTGCTATGTTTATAGTCAGAATAGCTCGACTTCTACGTCCACGATTTCGCATTACACATCACGAAGGAGTAAGACTTGCTTCTCCTCCCTCATTCCTCCGCTGACGTAGGGCTTCAACCGATGCCCGTTTACTTGTTGAATTCCCTCCAGGGTTTCAATTTCCACCATCCCAGAGGGATAGACCTTGTGCATGGTAAACAGCCCCGTCCACCGACTTCTCAGTTTGCCCGGAAATAGTTTCAATCGGAAGTTATACAAGAGCTCTAACTCCCCTTGATTGAGACTCTTTTCTATCACATAAGCATCAATAGGGCAAAAGGAGTCTACAAAATTACAGTTTTCAACATCTAACGGATATTTCATTGAGTTATAGACGTTGAAACTTACCTCCTCATTGTGCAACCTAAGAATAATCTTACCTTCCTAGACATCTATCAAAGTCCTACCGGTTGCGAGAAATGGCCTTCCAAGCAAAAGGGGCACCGAGCTATCTTCCTCCATATCCATTACCATGAAGTCCGCGGGAAGATAAACTTGTCCACCTTTACTAACACGTCCTCGACCACCCCCTTTGGCTTTGTGAGAGATCTATCCGCCAATTGGAGGGTCATATTGGTTGGCTTTGGGTTTCCCAGTCTGAGTCTCCTGAAAAACAACAGAGGCATCAAATTTATACTTGTACCCAAGTCACATAGGGCATTGGCAATCTCCAAGTTCCCTATCCGGCATGGGATAGTAAAACTGCCCTTATCTTTGAGCTTGGGTGGAAGTTTGTTAGTGATAATTACCGAACATTCCTCTGTTAAAACCACCACTTCGTCCTCACCTAGCTTTCGTTTCCCTGCAAGAAGTTCTTTAAAGAATTTAGCATAAGAGGGCATCTCTTGGAGAGCCTCAATCAATGGCAAATTAAATTCTAACTTCTTAAAAATTTCCAGGAATTTGGAATATTTCTGCCCCAGTTTATCTCTCTTCTCCCTTTGAGGATAAGGGAGTTTAGGCACATAGGCTCTCACTGGGTCAGGAATTTTCCCCTTTTCATTTGTGCTAGGTTCGGGTTCAGAAATCGAGTCGAGGTTGCTTACCTCTCCCGACTCTTTACTTACCTCAGTAGGTTGGGATGGAATATCAACGGTTTGCACTCGGTCCTCCACTTGCCTACCACTTTGCAGGGTTATAGCTTGAGATGTCTCCCGTTGAGGTCCCTTAGGGTTTTGCTCAGTTTTACTCGGGAGTGCTCTAAAGGTCTTTCCTGCCATTCCCTACTCATTTAAGCCACCTGCTTACCCAAATCCCTACAGTATGCTTCATTATCAGCAAGCCGAGATGAGATGTCTTTTAATAAAGACAAAACCGTCTCATCTTGCTTAGACTGTTGAGGTTGCTGTGAAGATTGATCATTAGGAATAAATGGGGCCTTACCTAAGCCCTGCTCACAGTGCTCATAATGGAATCCGGAAGGAGGTCTCAACACATTTTGGTTGTTACCATAAGACATGTTCGGGTGTTGATACCTTCTTCCGTAATTATTATTATTATTGAAATTCTGTGGGTAAGAGTTAGAATTATTGTACCTTTGGTTTCCTCCCACAAAACTTACATTTTCGGACTGTTGGGCGAATGGGTCGCCCAATGCACATTCTTGCCCGGGATGCTCCGCTCCACATGATACACACAACATCGGCTGGTATTGTGGTCCATTTAAATTCATGCGGGACATCAACAGGTCCAGCTTCTTGTTCACATGGTCCATGGTTGCATCTTGGCGTCCCAAATCCGCAGCCCGAACCTCATTCCTTGTTGGCGTGTCCGACTGCCACAAGGTACTCTTCCTAGCCAGCTCCGTAATCAACTCCTCGGCTTACGTAGCAGTCTTCTTAAAAATGTCTGCACCTGCAGAAGAATCAATAATGGCACGATTAGCTGGTGTCAAACCATGATAAAACGTGCTTACCTGAGTGAAACGCGGCATGTCATGGTGGGGACAGTTCCGTAATAACAGTGGAGTCTCAGTCCCAAATTGCCGGAATCCCATGATCTTGTTCCTTAACTGAACCGTCTTTGATGGTGGGAAGTAGTATGCTAAGAATTGTTCTTCCAATTGATCCCATGAAGTCATTGACCCGGGCCTCAAGGACTTGTACCATTCCATTGCTCCCCCGCATAATGAGAAGGGAAACAACTTCAACCGCACAGCATCTTGGGGCACCCCACCTATTCGGACTGTATCGGCCACCATGAGAAACCGGTCTAAATGATCATTGGGGTTGTCACCTATTCCGCCACTGAATAGTCCGTTCCCTTGGATCAAATGGATCATACTGGACTTCAACTCAAAGTGGTTAGCAGTGATGGCTGGGAGAACCACTCCGGATCTATTCCGGGGCCGGTGTGGAGCCATTAGGTCAGTCATGACCATGTTGTCTCTATCACCACCCCTTCTTCTATCAAACTCCTCCCGCTCTCGCCGGAGTCGCTCTTGCTTAGCTCTTTCCAGAAGCTGTCTCTCCTCGTCCTCATGTTGCTGATGATCCATTTGGACAATTCGCTCTTGTTGTATTCTACGGTTCCTGCTACACAAATGTTCAATTTCGGGGTTATAAGGTAAAAGCTCAGGGTGCTGAGAACGCGTTCGCATAAGCTAGAAAGCACACACACACCGAAAATAAAAAAACAAAAATAATAAAAATAAATTGCAATAAATATCCACATAAAAGAAAAATTATTTAACTATATGCACAAGAATAGTGCTTAGATCAGCAAATAGACCTTTGGTTCAATGATGCAGAAAAGTAAAGTTCCCCGGCAACAGCACCAAAAACTTGGTGGATCCTAGGCGAAGTAGTGAAACTAAACTTAGAATCACACAACTAAGGTAGTGTACCTATCGTTGACAAGTAATAATTCTGGTTGGTCCAGGTATCGATCCCACAGAGAAAAATATTCTGCAAACACTAAACTACTCGGGTTCCTTGCGTGTCTTAGGCGGAACTTAATTTTAGGTTTGATTATTCTAACAGCTAAATTATCCTACTCCTAGTTGATCTATCCCAGCTTACTTTGCACTTGAATTTAGGTTATCAATTGGCGGTTTACCGACCTATGAATGCTAATGGAGATGGCTTTATCAATTAATTACAATAAATGAATTTAACTCAACAATTAACCCTTAATTATGTTCTTTCGATAATTCAACCTAGCGTGTCTAGATCTTTTAGGTCCTTAGCCGGTTTCCCTTGTTTAGAGGCGGTCTAATTCTAAAGCTCAGAAAATAGGGGCACGTAAGTTTCACAGTGTCGTCAATACTAATGGTTTCTAGGCGTCAATCTAGGTAATGCCACAAATATGAACTTAATAAATTAAGATCTTATGAGACTATATTATCATTAAAGGAATTGCATAAAGAAGATGAATAAAAATTAAAATTAAATTGCAATCAATTGTATTAATCAAGAAAGGTGATACGAATTCAGTGTTTACAACCAAACACAATCATTTGTGGAATTAAAAACTAACTTAATCGAATTACAAAAGAGAAGAAGAAAAACTTATGCCCTTTTGGTCCGATTAACCGGATTCCGACGGTGTGAAGATGCTTGGGGTGTACCTCTATAGACGAACTCAATCCGGAACTAAGAACGTCGCAAAAGGGGAAGGTTCTATGTAAAACATCTACCAATTGATGGTTCAAAACTCAAAGAAACAAATAGTTTAAGCAAAAACCTAGCTACAAGTTTCTACTTTACACTCTAAAAGTCTGGAAAAAGATCCTTAAAACTTAGAAAATAACCTATTTATATGGCTAGGTTAAAATCAGGAAATAGAAAAGATGAAAGTAGGGCAACAGCAAAATTCCAGAGCTCGGCACGCCGTGCTAGTGGAGGTGGCACGCCGTGCTGTGTAGATTTGGGGTTGGCACGCCGCGCTGGTATGAGTGGCACGATTTCGTGCCACTCCACTGGATTGCATCTCTTGGCACGCCGGATTGGCACCCCGTGCCACCTTGATTTTCAGCACTTCAAACTCCTCCTTGCCGCCGATGCTCCAACTTTCGGTTTGGGTCATAATGCCTGTCCAAAACAAACATAAAGAAACATAACCGCACCAACGCCACGGACCATAAAAACGAGAGATTATCCAAAATTACAAAAACACCCCTAGAAAACACGAAAAATACTAAAAGTTATGAAAATCTATCCAAAACATGAAAATCACAAAATACTCAAAAACCAAACAAACATTCACACAAAGGGCTCTAAAAATTGCCGTTCAAACCACGAAATTGCCTAAAAGATAAGGTCAAAAACCGACCTTATCAAGGAACGGCCTCCTTGTCCTCGGCTGGCACCTCAGCCACGTCCCCTACCACGTCCAAACGTTGACTGCTGCTGCTGCCCATGGACGAAAAAGTGGGTTGTTGGTGAAATTCCATCACCACTAGACCGTTGTTTGGCGCGTTTTAAATAGCACTCTTCAAACAGAAGCATTCTATAAACATCATCAAAGCTAACCGGCTCCAATTTGGTTTCAAGAGTGTCAATAAAAAGATGATAATCATCAGTCAAACCAGCAAGTAGGAAATCAATTAAATCTTCTTCTGGAACAGAATATCCCAACGCCACTAATTGATCACCAACAGACTTAGCCTTTTGAACATAGGTAGCAATATCATCCGTACCTTGTAAGAGAGAGTGCAATTGTCCGCGAAGATTGCGAATTTAAGCCTTGGAACTAGAGGCATATGCGGCTGTCAATTTATTCCATGCATCGCAAGCGGTGTTGGAGCCAACAATTTGAGGCATAATTGAAGGCGACACAGATGAAACGATCCAACTAAGGACCTGTTGATCACACTGCTCCCACGCCAAGTAAACTGGATTATCTGAGCCATCGGATAAATTTTTTGATGGCGATGGAGAAGTACCAAGAATGTGATGAAAAAGACCACACCCACGAAGCATTGGAAGAAGCTGAAGTTTCCACAGGAGATAATTGCTCGGAGTTAATTTTTAGGAAATCTGAACAGCAGGGGCGGGATTAAATGTCACAGGGGGAATTGTTTGGGGCACAAAGTCCGTTTGGGGTACATAACCCGTTGGTGGCACAAAGCCCATTTGATGGCCGGCGGTGTGAACAATGGACTCAGAATTGTGGAGGAGAGCATGAGTGAGAGGTGTGGACATGATAGAGATGCCAGAGATCTGTCCAGTAGGAGCCACGGAGACAAAGATTGGTGCGACCACAGAGGCTGAAGAAGACGCGGCCACAGAGGCAGAGGTATCGGAAAACGTTGAAGAGGTAGAAGCCATGCTTGTCAAAGGAAGAAAATTAGGGTTTAGGGTTAGTGGTTTTCGAAAAAAGAGGGTGGCTCTGATACCATGTAAGGTTTGAATGAATTGTCTATTCATGAGAGTATAAGTTACATAGATATACTAGGGTTAGACTATACAAGAAAAGTCCTTATAGGACTATACAAGGAGAGACTAAATAAGAGACTAAATAGGAATACAATTGTAATTACTCTTATACTCTATCATCATACAACCACTCTTAATTTGTCTTTATATATCAATTATCTTTTCCCTTTTTACCCTGTGCCTTTGAATTTGTAAGAAATTAAACTTAAATAATTTTTTATATGAAATAATTATATCATTCGCAACAAGAATTGCAAATGGGAGCGTGGAGGGACAGACCGTCCCCCTATAGATGGGATTTCCTATTCCCATTTATAAGTTAGAGAAAAATTTATTGAAGTCAGAATTCCACAATGATTATACAACGAATGTATAGATTACCATAAACATGATAAATAAATAGACTTACAGTTTATATGCAGTGGAAACTCGTTTATGGAATGGATCTGATCTACACGAGAAACTGGATCATTCTGGTTGCCTATCCTATGAGTGTATAAATACACTGAGTATGGGCTATCTCCGTGAATTCTTCGGACGAATGAAGAAGTATATCATGTTTTCTCTCTGGAGACGTTTTCCCCGGAACTGGAAGGGAATCTCTACGAATCCATCATCCCTAGGAAATAGAGAAACTTCTTCTCTATTTATAGTGGAAATCCCAACTTCCATCTATATATAGGGTCGGATCAAATTAGACATTTGGTCCCTGTAATTTACACATAATTACAGTTTAGTCCCTGCCATTCCAAAATGTCATGGGCGGACCAAAAACCAACATCTCCCACTCGCACATGACAAGACACACTTTCATTGCGATTGAACACACATACTTCTTTCAATTCTTATTCGGTGAATTCACACAATTAATCAACGTAATGGTTAAACCTTTGAAGCTCTCCTTCATCATTCCACCTTTAGCTTAACGCGACTTCCCCCTAGTCCATTTTCCATGATCACTAGTTTTCGACTCACTTTTGATCTCACGAAAACATTTATATACACTACATACCTTTTCCACGAAAAAGTATTGAGCTCGAGCGTTATATGATTACTAAGTGACATGTTACTGAAAATATACTTCCTCTCTATAAATAACCTTCTGCCATATGTCCAATGTTTATCTGACTGGTCCTTATATGCCTGTTCATAGCTAACGAAGCCTGGTTTAGGGTTCCAATCAAGTTAATCATCAGACATACCCTTCTTGTTATTTACAAGAGTCCTTAAGGGTGAACTTGAAACTCATAGTTTCATTTGGGTCTCACATTAGGAAAGTTGAGATAAATTTTCTTCTTTCCATCCCTTGGTCGGCTTTTACACATATTACTAAAATATGCCATAGTGTTAATCCACTTAGGACGTATGTTTTATAAACACTATGCAAAAGCATTCAGTCTCTAAATGCAACTTATGCATCAGTACCTCCAGTCCACATTTAAGCCTTTTACAGGACAGCTTTCGGTATAAACGAAATAATGATATTTCACATATCACATATGGAGTTTCTCGCACTCCCACTTTTACCTATGAACACATAACTCATAGTAAAAGATTCATCCATGTGAGTAGATGACATTTCGCCAACATACTAAACTATACTCAATAGCTCTATGTGTATCGCTTTAAATAGTGAATGAATTTGAACACAACAAATAACACACATTCTATTCTAATAGAATTTACCAAAGTTATTACAATAGTTCAAAAACAACAACATGCTCCTATAACCTACAAAGACCAAATTCTAAAATGTGTTTACTAAAAACATTTGGAGCTATTGGTTTCGTTAACGAATTTGCAATCATATCTCTAATTGGAACATGCACTAAACTTATTTCTCCCTGTGCTACTTTGTCTTTAACAAAATGATATTTTATATCGATATGCTTGCTTTTTCCATGACAACAAGTATTCTTGGAATAAGCTATCGATGTAGTGCTGTCGGAATAGATAGTCGTCTATTTCTTTTTAGGCAATAGATCCAAAAGATCTATGAAGCGTTTTAATGAAATAGCTTCTTGTACTACAGCTACTGTAGCTACATATACTGACTCCATAGTCGATAATGCCACGCAAGTTTATTTCTTACTACACGAGGAAATTACACCATTTCCTAGAATGAAAACATACCCAGATGTGGACTTCCTCCCATCTTTATCAATTCCGTGATCAGCATCTGTGTATCCCTCTAACTGTAGATCCTTTCCTTGGTAATAAAGGGAATAATTTGAAGTCCCCTTCAAATATCTCAATATCCTTTTCATTGCTGCCTAATGCATCAAACCTGGATTAGCATGATAACGGCTTGCGAGACCCACCGTAAAAACTATATCAGGTCGTGTACAAATCATAGCATACATCAAGCTACCAATTGCACATCTATAAGGAATTCTCTCCATCCTTTTAGTCTCTTTTAGAGTTATGGGACACATACTAGCATTCAGTTCTGTACCTTTTGCAATAGGGATTGGATCGGGATCACAGTGAGCTATACCAAACCGTTGTAAGATCTTATTGATATACGTCTCTTATGAAAGAGCCAATAATCTCTTAGATCGATCTCTTGAGATTTTAACCCTAAGAATGTAATTAGCTTCTCCTAGATCCTTCATCTCAAAGTTAGAAGACAACCAAGTCTTATACTTTTTTTGAGTAAGGAAGTGTCATTCCCTGCTAACAAAATATCGTCAACGTATAATGTTAGAATGACAAACTTCCCTCCATTTTCATGCTTAATGTAGACACACGAGTCTGCATGAATCACCTTAAATTGCATTGATATAATCACTTCATGGAAATGAAAATACCATTGTCTTGGAGACTGCTTAAGGCCATAAATTGATCTTTCAACTTACAAACCTTATGTTCTTGTCCCTGGACGATGAAACCTTCAGGTTGAACCATATAGATTTCTTCATTCAGTTCACCATTTTATGAACGCAGTCTTTACATCCATTTGATGTAATTCAAGGTCCATACATGCTACAAAAGCAAGTACTATTCTTATAGATGTGAAACAGACAACAGGTGAAAAAGTCTCCTAATAGTCAATTCCTTCCTGTTGTGTAAACCCCTTCGCAACCAGCCGACTCTTAGTCTGGATAGGTTTCCTATCCGCTGATCACTGAATAGTATGTACTTATTTATTCCCAATGTCTTTATGCCCTTTGGGTAGATCAACTAGTTCCCAAACTTTGTTGATCCTCATTGACTCCATTTCACTTTCCATCGCTTTTATCCATTCTTCCTTTGCTGGAGATTCCAATATCTCTCTCATGTTAGTTGGAATGTCTTCAATTTGAGCTACAATCAAGAAAACTTCACTATCAACTAAATGATGGCATCACGGAATGTTTCCCCTCTTCGATCACCTTAGAGGTTCTGCTTCTTGATAAACAAATCTCATATATTCATCAAGATTGTGGGCAGAACTCCCACTGGGATTTATATCCATATTCACTCTTGAATTTGGAACAAGACTCCCACTCAAATCAAGACCACTCAAGTTAGGGTCAGGATTACTCAAATCTGCTTGTGAAGGTTGAAAAAACAACATTCTCTTCCCTTTCCCTTATGTCTTCAACTTCATTCCTCCCACTCAGATTGAGATCCTGAATTTTAAGACTCTTGAGTTTCAAAGAAAGTGAAATCCTTATCCACCTGTCCCAGCTTAGGAAATTCATTCTCTAAGAATGTGACATCTTGTGACTCAAAATCTGTTATTTGACCATTCTTATTCTCTCCCACTAGAACATATCCTTTGGAGAGATAAGCATATCTTATAAAGATATCTTTCTTGCCTCTTGGGCCTAGCTTGCCATGCTTGCTAGATGTATCATGTGTTGGGGATTAATCGCACAAAACAAAATACGCAGCGGAAATAAAACGGATTAATCCCCGCCACGGATCCATGTATATTGCATTGAATCGGAAAGAGGGTTAAAGAATTACCTTAATTCTTTGTAGGTTTTGAATCAAAGGAACCAAATTAGCTTCCCTCTACGGTTGATCCACACGGAGCAATTGATTCACCGCGTGCTAGCGCCGGGATTGAAGAACGATTCTTCGAACGAGAGAGAGAGACCGAAAAATCAAATTTTTCTTGGTGTTTAGATGGAGAAAAACTGGCTGCCACACTCCTTTCTTGTGTCTGCCGAATTCCTCTTATTGTGTGGCTGAAAACTAATTTTCTTATATTAGGTTTAGGTTATATTTCCATTTATATAACCATTAACTTAATTATAATTATAACCTAATACACCTATTAGTTATAATTATAAATTAACCCACACAACTTAATATTAATTCTCAATTAATATTAAATCAACTCCATTTTCCATCATACATATATGTATATTTAATATTATAATTAATTATATCCCTATATAATTGAATTATAATATGTAGCATACTTTATGCAATATTAATCATATTAATATTTATATACATATATAAATATATATCACTATATATATTTATTCTCTTTCTCATTCATAAATTATTATCCAATAATAATTTATACCCGTTAAGATGAACTTCATTTTGCTCTTGTGTGTGACCCCATAGGATCATATTAATTGGCAATAAGGAAATTACCATAATGTCCTTATAGGTCACAAGCGGACTCTAGCAAGCCATTACGACTACCCAATTAATATGATTGGAATGATCCAATACCTATTTATAGAATGTCATATTCCCTTTTGTCTCTTTGATATCAAGATTAATTATAAGACATGGTACACTTGTCAATCTTATATAATTAATCATATGCTTTCTCGATCTCAAAATAAACTGTTCAGACAAATCAATTGATACTCTTATCAATTATTTGAGCACGGCCATGCATTTAACAGTCTTACTTATCGAGGGGCCCAGTGATATCGCTCTCTTGTTAGAGAGGGACAAAATCCCATATCTGTCACTCACATCCCTAAGCATGAGTCATATTGTACCCAACCACAGCCTTTATAACTACTCTGTTACAAGCAGCGTTTGACTGCGTCAAAGCACAACATGAATTCATCCCGGAATCCATGGTGACCTCAGGTCAAAGGAATCAGCTGATGACACTACTATAATCAAGATCAGTTGTGACACGTGACCATGAACTTGATCTTATAGTGGGTCTCCAGCAACATGTTCTCTAACACATTGCCCGTGAGTATAATCTGTATCTGTATACACTATATTCATCTTATGAATATCCATTATCACTCACACTAGTCTTAGTTTGTTATTATTCCCATAATAACAATCGACTAGGGAAATTTAGAATTACACAATTAATTCATGGATACATTATCATAAATACTAACATACAAATATATATGATAAAATAAGTCTTTATTAATGACTTAAGAAGATTGTTTACATAATCCAACATTGGCTTAGGGCACAATCTCTAACAATCTCCCACTTGCCCTAAGTCCAATCTTCAAATGTATCTAATACCCATGGACCTAGCATGACCATCATGTACAGCTTGTGAAAGAGCTTTTGTTAGTGGATCGGCAACATTGTCTTCAGACGCAACTTTGCATATCTTCACATCTCCTCTTGAGATGACTTCTCTTATGTAGTGAAAACGCCTAAGTATATGTTTGGATTTCTGTGACACACTAGGTTCCTTAGCAAGTGATATTGCCCCATTGTTGTCACACAAGAGGCTCACAGGATTCACTATGCTAGGAACGACACCAAGTTCTTCGATGAACTTTTTGATCCAAACAGCCTCTTGGGCTGCATCTGATGCAGCAATATACTCGGCTTCTGTTGTAGATGCAGCTATCGTGCTTTGCTTAGAACTCTTCCAACTTATCGCACCTCCATTCAGAATGAACACATACCCAGACTGTGACTGCATCTGATCTTGATCAGTTTGGAAACTTGCATCCGTGTAACCATTTACAACAAGATCTTCGTCCGAGCCTCCATATATCAAGAATGTATCTTTAGTTCTTCTCAAGTACTTAAGAATACTCTTGACAGCAGTCCAGTGACTATCACCTGGATCAGACTGATATCTACTTGTCATGCTCAAAGCAAAAGAGACATCTGGCCGAGTACATACCATGGCATACATGATAGATCCTATAGCTGACGCATAAGGAATCTTATCCATGCGTTGACGTTCTTCAACTGTCACAGGACATTGCTTACGACTAAGCTTTATCCCTTGCCCAATAGGAACATTTCCTTTCTTTGATTGATCCATACTGAACCTTTTCAGTATTTTGTCAATGTATGTACTCTGGCTCAAACCTATCAATCTCTTAGATCTATCTCTATAGATCTTTATTCCAAGAATGTAGGCTGCCTCACCCAAGTCTTTCATAGAAAAACACTTTCCTAGCCAAGATTTTACTTCTTGCAAGGTAGGAATGTGATTTCCTATTAACAATATGTCATCGACATATAGAACTAGGAAAACTATATTACTCCCACTGAACTTCTTGTACACACAAGGCTCATCTTCGTTTTTGATAAGCCAAACTTTTTGACTGATTCATCAAAACAATGATTCCAACTTCTTGATGCTTGCTTCAAACCATAAATGGCCTTTTGAAGCTTGCATACTTTATCAGGATTCTTTGGATCGACAAAACCTTCAGGCTGTGTCATGTACACATCCTCAACAAGGTTTCCATTTAGGAAAGCTGTTTTGACATCCATTTGCCATATTTCATAGTCATAATATGCTGCTATGGCAACAAGAATTCTGATGGACTTGATCATAGCTACTGGCGAAAAGGTTTCGTCATAGTCTATACCATGAACTTGTCGGTAACCCTTTGCCACTAACCTTGCTTTATAAGTCTGAATGTTCCCATCCATGTCCGTTTTCAACTTGAAAACCCATTTGTGCCCTATTGCTTTAGCACCCTTTGGGAGATCAACCAAAGTCCATACTTTGTTGTCGTCCATGGATTGAATTTCTGACTTCATAGCATCAAGCCATTTTTCAGATTCTGAATTAGAGACAGCTTCCATGTACGTGGAAGGTTCATTCTCTTCTAACAGAATCAGATCATTTTCGTTCGTGACGAGAAATCCATATCTCTCGGGCTCATGACGAACTCTACTTGATCTACGTTGGACTTGTGTTATCGGTTCTGACTCAACAACTTCTTGTGAATCAGATTGTTCCATTTGAAACTCACTTTCAACTTGGTTATCCATATTTTCTTGTAGGTGTACTTTACTCCCACTGATTCCTTTGGAAATAAACTCTTTTTCCAGGAATGTACCATTCCTAGCAACAAACACTTTGTTTTCACTAGGATTGTAAAAGAAATAACCTTTAGTTTCTTTTGGATAACCAACAAAATTGCACTTCACAGATTTTGGTGCTAACTTATCTGAAATCAAGTATTTCACATAAGCTTCGCAACCCCAAATCTTGAGAAAAGACAAATTTGGTCTCTTACCAACCCATATCTCATATGGTGTCTTTTCAACTGCTTTTGATGGAACTCGGTTCAGTGTGAATGCCGCTGTTTCAAATGCATATCCCCAAAAGGATAGAGGAAGATTTGTTTGACTCATCATCGACCGAACCATATCCAATAAAGTACGGTTCCTCCTCTCAGACACACCATTCCACTGTGGTGTACCAGGAGGAGTTAGTTGTGAGACAATCCCACACTTTCTAAGATGATCGTCAAAGTCTTGGCTCAAATATTCACCACCTCGATCAGATCTAAGTGCTTTAATTGTCTTGCCAAGTTGGTTTTGTACTTCATTTTGGAAGGCTTTGAACATTTCAAAGGATTCCGACTTATGCTTCATTAGATATAGATAACCATATCTACTGAAATCATCAGTGAACGTAATGAAGTATTGAAAACCACCTCTAGCAGTTGTGCTCATAGGCCCACATACATCTGTATGTATGAGTTCTAATAAGTCACTAGCCCTTTCACTGTGACCAGTAAAGGGACTCTTGGTCATCTTACCCATTAAACAAGACTCGCAAGTGTCATATGTTTCAAAAACATCTAGACCCAAAATTCCATCTTTATGGAGTTTTGAAATGCGTTTCTCATTAATGTGTCCTAGATGACAGTGCCAGAGATAAGTAGGATTCACAACATTTGTTCTTATCCTTTTGGTATTTATGTTATATACATGCTCATTATAACCTTCACTAAGGTTCAACAAATAAAGACCATCATGTAAATCCGCATTTGCATAAAACAAGTCTTTATTGAAAAGCAATAAGTGATTATTCTCAATAACACATTTAAATCCTTCCTTGTCCAAACATGAAATAGAAATGATGTTCCTAGACAAATTAGGAACAAAATAACAATTATTCAAAGAAAGAACAAGTCCACTTGGCAACTTGAGCTCGTAGCGACCGACTTCATAAGCAGCAACTCTAGCTCCATTCGCCACATGGAATTCTACCTCGCCCTTCTTGAGCTTTCTACTTCCTTTAAGCCCCTGCACATTCATACAAATGTGAGAACCACAACCGGTATCTAATACCCACGAAGTAGAAACAGAAGTAGAATGAAATATTTCAATAACATAAATACCTTGATTAGCGGTCTCACCGCCTCTCTTCTTCCTCAAGTCCTCCAAATAAAGCTTGCAATTTCTGCGCCAATGACCAGGCTGATTGCAGAAATGGCATGTGCCTTCCTTTGGAGGCTTTGCCTTGGTAACAGCTTTGGGCTTCTTTGCATCCTTCCCAAACTCTTTGGGTTTGTTTGCTTTACCCTTCTTCTTCTGGATCCTACCCTTTTGCACCATATGGATCCCTTTGGAGCTTGGCTTCTCTTTTATCGTTACTTCAGCGTTTTTCAGCATCCCATGCAGTTCGCTGACCGTTTTGTCCATATCATTCATGTGATAATTCATGACAAAATGGGAGTAACTCTCGGGAAGAGAATTAAGGATCAAATCCGTTGCCAACTCAGGTCTGAGTGGCGAACCAAGCCTCTCCAACTGATCAATGTACCCTTTCATCTTCAGAACATGGGCACTAACCGAACTCCCTTCGGTCATCTTGCACCCAACCAAGGATCTCAAGGTCTCATACCTTTCCCTTCTCGCTTGCTTTTGGAACATTTCCTTAAGCTCTTGAGACATCTCATATGCCTCAAATGTGTCCAGATCCTTCTGAAGTTCCGGAATCATTGATGCGAGCATCAGGCATTGTACATCAATCTGATCATTTTGATGCTTGTGAACCCTTTCAGCTCTTGAAGCTGTGGTGGGTGGAGGGTTAGCGGGCAAAGGCCCATCCAGAAAATACAGCTTTCGCTCTTGCTTAAGAACAATTCTCAAGTTGCGATACCAATCTAGGTAATTGGTTCCGTTCAGTTTATCCTTCTCAAGGATAGATCGAATAGAACCGGGATTGCTTGTGTTGGCCATTTATCTACAACAGAAAATATATGCAAAGTTAATTACATAAGAGAATTAAACTCCCACTAAAATTATAAAACCCTTTAAAATATTTAAGTGGGTAAAAGACCCAAAATCCATACTTAACCATAGCACTGCTTTGGCATGTCCCTATGATTAAATATAATTTCGGTAGACATCACCATGTCAATTACATCATTATGTAACTCTTTTAATTTATGAGATGCATGATATCATATATCATATTTAATTTGCATGTTACTCATCTCATCTTTGCCTCGGGTTCAAAACACCATTTTGATTAACCCTTTGTTAAACCAATTACAACACAATGAGAATCACCATTTCTCATATTATCGCTTCGCTAAGGTCACAACATGCGTACCCGCTTTGGCGTGGCTACCATGATGCGAACATAGTACTTGACTAGTGTTATACGTAATTGGGTGGCAAAATCATAAACTTCATAAGTTTATTTAGGGTTTATTAATTCATGTGATTAAAATGTATCTCATACAATACATGGCATTAACATTAATCTTTCTAAGTTAATATTAATTCTAGCATGGCATCCAATGTCATACATTCATCTAGCATGCATATTTCATACTTAGCATGGCATCACATGGCATCAAAATATAAAACATGCAATAGACTCGAAAGACCGTGTTATGGTATGGTTTTATCTACATTGATTTTCATAGGCCAATATGAAAATCAACAAGGCCATTTCCTAGGTGGTTGTAACCATCGCATGGTCACAGCTCTCCCGCACCCCTTGGATCTGTCCTCACGTCTTTGTTCCTTGGCACCATCTCATGGATTTACATATTTTACAAAATTGCAACCTATACAATTTTTTTTAGTAAAATAAAATTTACATATTATAAATTGCATCCTATACAATTTATCTAGTAAAATTAAAATTAAAATTTACATAAATACAAACGACTCGCAGGTTGTATTTATATAAAACCATAATAAATAAAATAAAGCATCCACGGGGTCCAAAACCATACCATAACACCATGCATAAAATTATCAACAATAATTTTATATCTAAAATATTTAGGGTTCAAAGTGGTAAAATACAATCACATTGTATTTAGAATTAATTAATTTGGAAAAATTCGTAAATATGCAGAAACAATTTTCCACACTTAAAACGAAAAAGGGGTAAAACTGTCGGACAGCATGCTCGACGGGCCGCGCACTGCTGCGCAGCCCATGCTGCAGGAGCAGCATGCTGCTTACGCAGCATGAGAAGAAGTGCGTTGAAATTGCAATTGGTAGCAATTGCAATTTCAACGCCCAAAAATGTTTCTGGGCGTCATGCCCAGAAAAGAAAAAAAACAATTTTTTTTTTTTTATATTAATTAATTGAAACAATTTCAATTAAAAACCCATGAATCAAATTCATGACACCAACCCCTTAAACATTCCAAATCATTAAAACAAATTATTCACAATGATTAATGTATAAAATCAAATTTTAATTGTTATTCATAATAACATAGAACCCTAAAAAAAAAAAAAAACATACAAACCCCTAACAACAATTTTGATCCAATCAAAACATAAATCCAATTCAATCAAAATACAAGTGGCTCTGATACCACTGTTGGGGATTAATCGCACAAAACAAAATACGCAGCGGAAATAAAACGGATTAATCCCCGCCACGGATCCATGTATATTGCATTGAATCGGAAAGAAGGTTAAAGAATTACCTTAATTCTTTGTAGGTTTTGAATCAAAGGAACCAAATTAGCTTCCCTCTACGGTTGATCCACACGGAGCAATTGATTCACCGCGTGCTAGCGCCGGGATTGAAGAACGATTCTTCGAACGAGAGAGAGAGACCGAAAAATCAAATTTTTCTTGGTGTTTAGATGGAGAAAAACTGGCTGCCACACTCCTTTCTTGTGTCTGCCGAATTCCTCTTATTGTGTGGCTGAAAACTAATTTTCTTATATTAGGTTTAGGTTATATTTCCATTTATATAACCATTAACTT
Source organism: Euphorbia tirucalli (assembly GCA_039660915.1). Taxonomy (NCBI): domain Eukaryota; kingdom Viridiplantae; phylum Streptophyta; class Magnoliopsida; order Malpighiales; family Euphorbiaceae; genus Euphorbia; species Euphorbia tirucalli. The sequence goes on along the minus strand of CM077636.1, from coordinate 33,776,159 downwards.
AATTATAATTATAACTTAATACACCTATTAGTTATAATTATAAATTAACCCACACAACTTAATATTAATTCTCAATTAATATTAAATCAACTCCATTTTCCATCATACATATATGTATATTTAATATTATAATTAATTATATCCCTATATAATTGAATTATAATATGTAGCATACTTTATGCAATATTAATCATATTAATATTTATATACATATATAAATATATATCACTATATATATTTATTCTCTTTCTCATTCATAAATTATTATCCAATAATAATTTATACCCGTTAAGATGAACTTCATTTTGCTCTTGTGTGTGACCCCATAGGATCATATTAATTGGCAATAAGGAAATTACCATAATGTCCTTATAGGTCACAAGCGGACTCTAGCAAGCCATTACGACTACCCAATTAATATGATTGGAATGATCCAATACCTATTTATAGAATGTCATATTCCCTTTTGTCTCTTTGATATCAAGATTAATTATAAGACATGGTACACTTGTCAATCTTATATAATTAATCATATGCTTTCTCGATCTCAAAATAAACTGTTCAGACAAATCAATTGATACTCTTATCAATTATTTGAGCACGGCCATGCATTTAACAGTCTTACTTATCGAGGGGCCCAGTGATATCGCTCTCTTGTTAGAGAGGGACAAAATCCCATATCTGTCACTCACATCCCTAAGCATGAGTCATATTGTACCCAACCACAGCCTTTATAACTACTCTGTTACAAGCAGCGTTTGACTGCGTCAAAGCACAACATGAATTCATCCCGGAATCCATGGTGACCTCAGGTCAAAGGAATCAGCTGATGACACTACTATAATCAAGATCAGTTGTGACACGTGACCATGAACTTGATCTTATAGTGGGTCTCCAGCAACATGTTCTCTAACACATTGCCCGTGAGTATAATCTGTATCTGTATACACTATATTCATCTTATGAATATCCATTATCACTCACACTAGTCTTAGTTTGTTATTATTCCCATAATAACAATCGACTAGGGAAATTTAGAATTACACAATTAATTCATGGATACATTATCATAAATACTAACATACAAATATATATGATAAAATAAGTCTTTATTAATGACTTAAGAAGATTGTTTACATAATCCAACATTGGCTTAGGGCACAATCTCTAACATCATGAACATAGGTAGCACATCCCTATGGTCGCAAATGGTTCAAATTGGGCTTGCGGCTCGTCCACAATTCATAAGGCGTGGTTTCAACGGACTTAGAAGGTACTCTATTGAGTACATATGTGGCAGTCAATATTGCGTCTCCCAAAAAGGAGATAGGCAAATTGGCTTCAGCCATCATAGATCTCACCATCTCTAAGAGGGTTCGATTTCTTCTTTCCGCGACTCCAATTTTGTTGCGGAGTCCTAGGTATGGTCAACTGATTTCCAATACCTTTTTCATCACATAAAACTTTAAATTCCTCGGAGAGGTACTCTCTTCCCCGATTGGTTCTTAAAGCTTTGATTCTCTTCTCTAATTAATTTTCAACTAAAGCCATAAATCGTTTGAAACATGCTAATGCTTCAGATTTATGTGCAATCAAATAGACATGACCATACCTTGTATAGTCATCTATGAATGTAATGAAATAGTACACACCATGCCTTGCCCGAACATTTATTAGGCCACAGATGTCAGAATGGATTAGTTGCAATGGTTGGTCAGCTCGCGTAGCTTTACCAAATGGTTTTCTTGTCATCTTTCCTTTTAAGCAGCTTTCACAAGTTAGGAGATCTACTTTCGATAAATCAGCCAATAAACCTGCTTTAGCCAATCGTACTAAACGATGTTGACCAATGTGACTAAGTCTCGTATGCCACATTTTTTTTAAATGCTAACATTATCCACAGACAAGTTAACAGTAAAGGAAAAACTATTATGAAACACATAATTTGGATCCAAATCCAAAACAATAAAACCATCCAACAAATGTCCACCACCAAAGCAGATATTGTTCATAAAGAGACTAAAATTGTTCAATTCAAAAGATAACATGAATCCTAAATTCATAAGGGCAGAAACTAATATCAAGTTCCTTCGAATTCCATAAAGGACATTTTCAAGAAATAGTGGTCACCCACTATTTAAGACCAGCTGACAACAGCCAATCCCAAACCTCTTTAGAGTTGTTTCCCATGTATATCCACCTAGTTCCCCGTGGAATACTGCGAAACTTAACAAAAGAATCTCGATCCTTTGTTACGTGGTCTATTGCTCCTGAGTCTTAGGAGCTGTGCAATCTTTTGTAAAATGCCCTTTCTGTCTGCAATTGTAACATTTCACCCTAGAAATGTTAAAAGCTTTATTGCCCTTCTTTTGAACTGGAACACTGCCCACCATTCTCTTTGCCTTCTTCTTGAAGAACCTCTTGTTCCTCTCCTTGGACTTCAGACCAGGACTTGAACTAGCCATGTGAACCTCAGATTTCACACTAAGAGAGGCCAAACTGTCCTTTTCCAGTTCAAGATGACGAACTGCATCGTCAGAGGTCTTAATGCCGTTGGCATGGGTTAGGTGCAACTTCATATGCTCCCACCCATTCGGTAGAGAACGTATCACAGCTTGAACTTTCTGCTCCTCGGTCAACTTATGACCAGCATCATGAAGCTCAAAAATCATGTTAGACATTTCCCTCAAATGTCTCTTTATTGTGTGGTCAGCTCTCTTCTTATAAGTATCAAACTTGATACTTAAAGAATGGAGTTTTGTTTAAGGAGACACCTCCAAAGTTCTCCTTAAGAGCATCCCATAGTTCTTTAGCTGTGTTGTATACGCAAAAATTTTTCACGATACCATCATTCATCGCACTAAGCATGGTGATACGGGCAGATGAGTTCTTCCTCTTCCAGGCTTGATAAGCCTCAAGGTCCTTCCTTGCTTGAACGGTGTTACCCTCTTTAGGAGGAACCATAATTCTCTCTAGAGTATCCAGAGCCTTTTGCTCTTCAATTACGTATTGGAATTTCATAGCCCAAACTTCATAATTGTCACCGTTCAAACGAAGGTCCTTATTTAGTTAAGCAACTATTGCTTTTGAAGCAGTCATTGAAAAAAAAAAAGGTTAAAGATGAAGTGGCACTAATAAGTAAGCGATACACCATATTTAGTATAAGATCATTCAAAACTAAAAATAGTGTTTGGTTCACGTAAAATCAAACATCCATGCGCAATGCATCGAGTCACCATTTACATAGGCTAATAAAAACACCATATTAGGTTTAAATTTCCAATAATAAATATATATTTAGTTTTGTTCTAGATTATATTTTAATTTATTTAACATTTATACTTCTCTTAAGTATAAAACTAATGAGTAATATAACACTTAGTTATAATCTCAAAATAAATAAATTAAAAATTACTAAAACAAATAACCAAAATAGCAATGTTTAACAAATAAACATTTTATTATACCATAAAATATCCAACATTTAGTCAAAATTACAACCACAAAAAAAAACTTTAACACAAAGCCCTTCAATACAAAATCGAAATACGAAATCAGCAAGAGAAAAAGTTGAAAAATGAAAAGCTCAATCTTCATTTCCATCGAGTTGAACTATCTCAATTTCTTTTGAGGTGACTGGGATCATCTCTACGAACTTATAGTAGAGATCCAAAAGCATGTTCTCAACACCCTTAATAACAACATCCAGACATGGGCGACAAACCAACTTGTTACTTCTAAGTAACATTGTTCTAGGATTATAAGATAACTTAGCTCCCGTTTCAGCCAAGTTCAACACAAATACTTTGCATTGGGATTCATAATCATGTTCAGGAACTAATCCTTCAATGGAGTCCATTAGTTCGTCAAATGCAGAATTTTCTCCAAACCAGAATTTCTTAAAGTGCTTTTCACGAAAAGCCTTTTTCACAAATTTTAACATTTTTAATTGATCAGTTCCAGAGGAAAATCCTCCTTTCCAGACAAACTCTTAGATTTTCTGGTTGAACGCATTAAACCGCTCCATAACTCCAACAATATGCCCTTCCTCCAACGGGGAATACCGTTTAGAGAAAAGCTCATTTTCAAGTTTTTTGTATAGTCCTCGCCTCCTCTTGAGACTGGATTATTTTCTTCATTTTTACGAACGTTGCCATTTCTATAACACATTAGAAATAACAAAAACTTGTTAATGATCAACCAAAAATCAGTATATAAATACACAATAAATATACTGACTTTTCTTGAATTTATTAAACATAAATTAAGCATTTATACATAATAAATACTAGTGAATTTAGTTTAAAATATCAAATGAATTCCAAAAATTCATCAAAATACACCAAAAATTCAAGAAAAATGTAAATTTTAATTCTGGAAAAAATTTGACAAAATTTGGACGCTGGAAATGCCCGCACGTGCCGACACGCGCCGTCTGAAGCTCCGCCACACGCGGACACGTGCCCCCACGTGCTCAAGGGGTTCTGCTGACTCACGTGACACGTGGCAACATGTGATTCGTGCTGACATGGCACACCTGCCATGTGTCATCACTTGATTGGATCAACCGATGATGTGGGTGATGACGTGTCACAATGATGTGGCACAGCCCTGACACGTGTCATCACCGTATTGGTCCACTATGATGGTGTGTCATGCTAACGTGGCGCATTCACAACCGTTTTGCCACGTGTCGTCATGCTATTGGTCCACGTTTCTGACACGTGGCGTTTGACCGTTTCAAAAACGGTTGAATTGGTACACGTGGCAACACATGATTGGTCGAACTTTTCAACCCCAAGAAAATTCGTCCAATAGCATCGTGACACGTATCCCATTATCCAGAATTCTCCCAACCGTTGCGCAGCCAATTCCAACCGCAGTGGTGGCGCGTGAAGTCCACGCGCCGCCTTCCTGTCCTCCATTGGCCATGAAATTTGAGATTCCAACTCGATTTTTCTTGCTGATTTTAGTGGTATGATCTGATTTTCGAAATTCTGACAAAAAATTTTGACACTTTGTACTGTTGGATCTAATACGGTATCATTTTGACACAGATAACAATGCAAATCCGTATCAAAACGAACAAAAACGAATCCAAATGAACAAAAAACATATTCTTATTCATGGAACATCTGAGATCAGGATTTACGGAATCATTTTGACACGGATATCAATATAAATCCGTATCAAAACGAACAAATATGCATTTAAACAAATAAATACACATTCAAACGAGCAAAACTTATTCTAATTCACGGAATTCTAGAAATCAAGATTTGAACACATCAATTATTCATGGAATACCAGAAAACTAGATTTGAATACATCAATCTATAAACCTTACTAGTCTGATACCAATGAATTCAGAGTTCCATAATGATTATATAACGAATGTATAGATTACCATAAACATAATAAATAAACGGACTTACAATTTATATGCAGCGGAAACTCGTTTATGGAATGGATCTGATCTACACGAGAAACCAGATCGTTCTGGTTGCCTTTCCTACGAGTATATAAATACACTAGTACAGGCTATCTCTGTGAATTCTTCCGACGAACGAAGAAGTATATCGTGTTTTTTCTGTGGAGACGTTTTCCCCAGAACCGGAAGGAAATCTCTACGAATCCATCATCCCTAGGAAATAGAGAAACTTCTTCTCTATTTATAGTGGAAATCCCAACTTCCATCTATATATAGGGTCGGATCAAATTACACATTTGGTCCCTGTAATTTACACATAATTACAGTTTAGTCCCTGCTATTCCAAAATTTCATGGACGCACCAAAAACCAATATTTATTTTATTCGCATCCCTCTGGAAATTAGTATCTTTGTGAGTATATCTAATCCCCATTTCACAATTCTATATATATATATATAGAGTGAATATTTAAACTTTTTCCATAAATTATAATCTTGCATGTATAATAAATTTATTAGTACAATTATTTGATACAAAAATATATCAATCATAATTTATAAACAATAAAACCAATCCACTGAATATGTACTTGAATAAAAAATTATCCAAAAATAAAAGCATTAATTGTTTATTGAAAAAAATGATTCATTAAATATGTTATTCATCAATTATAACTTCAAAGTATTTTAATTTACGAAAATGATATTAGGATACATGTAATTTAGCCATATATATATATATTTCAAAAAACCCCTGTGAAATTTGTTGTGGGCACGAGGATCGCCGTGGAGTGAAAGGTAGGGGTGAGCAAAACCAAACCAATGTCTAAAAACCGAAAATCCAAACCAAACCGAACCCAACCAAACCGATCCATTTCATAATTTGGTTCGGTTTGGTTTTAAGTCATGAAGAAGTTTGGACTTCGGTTCGGTTCGGATTGGTTCGGTTCAAAACCGAAAAAACCGAAAAACCGAATAATTGGTAAAATATTAAAATTAATTATAAAATTAATATATACTAATTTTAGAGAATTTTAGACATTATATTCTTTTATAGTTTTATATTGTGATTTTTTTATGCTAATTTATAGTTGTTAAAACTTGAGAGTTGAAAACGAAAAGGAAGAGAATTTTAGTATTTTATTGTGATGTAACAGTATTATTTAGTATTACTATTTTTTAAGTTAATTTTTTTGTATTTCTTTTTTTTTTAACAAACTACTTATATAAAATTTTTATTTTGATTTTTTTTTTACAAAAAAATTGATGTTTTTGGTTCGACCTAGTCCAAACCGAACCGAACCGAACTAGTTCGGTTTGGACTGAACCGAACCAAAATTTAATTTGGATCGGATTGGTTTATAAAATACAGTGTTTTTTGGATCGGTTTTTCGGTTCGGTTCAAAAACCGAACCGGTCCATGCTTACCCCTAGTGAAAGGAGAGGTTTCTATCTCTGCCGCATCCCCGTGTCTAGGGAAACATTTTTTTCATCTCAACTCCATAGAAAATTAAATAGAAATTATCCATTTCTGTTGGATCAGGTTGTTTCCGCCTCATTTGCAATGCGATCCACAACTGCAAACACTAGATAGATAATATAGAGAAAAATCAACGAATTCAAAAGGGTGAATTATTTGTCCTCCATGTATAGGCCCAATATAATATTATATAATCTTGAAAGCCATTAAAGTGAACCAACGTACAGTAATTACTATATTTTATATGTATTACCATATGCTCTGAATTTTACCAAATTAACTTGTTTCTACATTACAAGTATATTCCTCAGTATAGTAACCGGCTATTTTTAGTACCCAATCATATGTAAAATATTTCTTTTGCCAATATCTTAAGAAATTATAAATTAGTACCACCTATATAATATTATTTTCGTTTGCTCGTATTTACGTAAAGTTAGAAATTTGTGTATCTAGGTTGAATTTGTAAAAATGGCTTAAGTTACAAACTCATCACTTTTTGTGTATAAAAAGTATTCTATCCCATCAAAGGCAAAAACATATAGCAAAACAAATTAAGAGGTACATCTCCACCGCATAAATGGAATGGAAATTAAATTATCGGTTATGGATTCCAAATGAAATGGAAACCGCATAATAAATAAGAGAGATGAACATAATATATATATGAGAGGAGAAATAAGATAAAAGGATACCTTCTTTCACTTCAAAAATTGATGAGAGATTATATGAAATGCCTGACACATTATGTTATCCATGTCTCAAACCAATGAAACCATGATAACTCATTCTTTAATTAATAGAAAAATGACAATGTTTAATCAATTGACTAAATATTTAATAGCTCTTATTTAAAATAAAATTCTAAACCACAATAGATTCTAAAATATGAACTCTATATATATTATCTTACATGGCTTTACGTACCATAATTTCTCAAAATGAAGAGTGGTTAATAGTTTCTTTCAAGGGAAAAAATATTTTTTTAGAAAGAAAAAACTCATCACTTCGAATTATGCTCGACATCAAATTTTTAAACATAGGTAGAAAATGAGAAAATGAGAAAATGAGAATTTTGAGCATGAATAAAGGTGTAAAGTTAATTTTATTAGAAAGTAATTATTTTTGTTATAATTATTCTATATAACGTCTAAGTATATGAATTGTTGTTAAGAATGCTGTAACCAAGCTGTCAATATCTTTTTTACTTGATGATCAATGTTTTCTCCATAATTATACTTGTATTTCTTTAAATAAAAGTTCCGATATCTCAGAGAATTTTAAGTTGTTGAGAGGCTTTGAGTTGGCTCGACTCTCATCCTTACAAAAATATTATTATTGAAGGATATTCAAAAATCCTTATCAAATAATCATACCGATTCTGTGATGCATTTCCTATAAATCTCAGTTTGGAAGATTGTAAGGCGTTGATCTCTTCTTTATTAACTTTTCTTTAATTAGAAGAGCAGACATCTCGATTGCCTCTAGTTTAGCTCTCAACTCTCCCAACGTATATTCAGGGGCGGCGCTGGGAGGTCATGGAGGGGCAGCTGACCCCCCAACCGCTAGAAAGCACCCCAAATAAGGGTGTTTCAGGCGGCAGCCGCCCCTCCCCCAAAAGTTGGGTGTGCTGCAATTGCCCTCCCAACTTTTGGGGAAGAAGGTGGGCTGTTTAATTTTTTTTTTTTTTTTATTAATTCCAGGGGTAAAACGACATTGTTTTGCCCTTGAGATTAAAAAAAAAAAGCCGGGCTGTCTTTTTTCCATAAAAAAAGATTTATTTATTTAAATTATTTCTATTATTTTTATATTGATTTTGAGTATATTTAAAAAATATCAGTATATATTAATTAATGAAATGTTTTTTTTTCTTTGTCTTTCTTTTTTTAGAAAAAAAAATTAAATGAGATGAATTTCTTGTTATTTTCAAATTTTCATATTGTATTGGAGTTTTTTTTTATGCAATTGTCATATGTATTTTTATTGTTTGGTTTATGTATTTGTAATTTTTAAATTCATAATATATATTTTCTAAAAAATGGGGTTCCATTTTTTGCAATTATGATTATAATTAGTACCAATTAAAACATCATTTATATAGTTTGTTATTTAAAATTTATAAGTGTGGGTTATTATTTGATTTTTCTCTATCGCTGTCTACCGGTCCGTCACCGTAATGACTTGCCGGTCGCCGTCTTTTTTTACCCCCCAGTGCTCGGATTCTGGCTCCGCCACTGCGTATATTTATTTATTTGTATTATGTATTGTACACAATTTTGATCTCATTTAAAACCCACCACCAAATTTCGTCTCATTAAAAACAGTTTTCACATAAAAATTTATTTGAGTGGAGTTAGTATCAAAATCACTTAATTTGAATTCTTCAATTCATTTTTATTTGCTAAATTACACGCACACACAAAAAAAAAAAATATTGAGACATCTAAAACAAAATAACTAAATTAATTAGGCAAAAGATCTAAATTGGGAACAAAAAAAAAAAAACGGAGTCAAGTGGAAGATTAATATTTTTCAAGTATTATAGTGTAATTAGTTTGGATGGGACCACTTATGTATGGAGTAAAAGTTTTCATGTTCATTAAAGTTTATAGTTTAAATCATTCACATGAATTTTCAGCCAATAAGATCACTGAAATTCATTTCGTCTCTAACAAAGTTATTCCGACCATTTTTCTGGTGAACATGCTCATGTGACAAGTCAAAGATCTTACCTAATTGACAAATCAGTACCACATCAAATCAAGCCAACAATTTGGTGACACGTTGATAGGGATGTAAACGGGGCTGGGCGGGGTGGGCCGGGAATTGGCAATCCCATTCCCGTTCCCCGGCTTGGCGGGGATCCCATCCCCGTCCCCGTTTACTGAACGGGGACGATCTTCATCCCCATCCCCGGCCCCATCGAGGAACGGGTTCCCCGCGGGGATCCCCGTCCCCGTTAAGAATTTTTTTTTTTTTTTTGAAATTTTAAATAAAATTCAATTTGGTGCAAAAATAAGTTAAAAAACATATTACAGTTTGGAGACCATTAAATAAATCACTTAATTTTTCTTATAAGATAGTGATATTTAATTAAAATATTACAACTACTAATATTATTATTTCAAAATATAGTGCAGGAGTCCAATATACATAAATTAAATTAGAGGTTTCTAAATTGATAAATTCTATCAAGTGCAAAGGCTAAATTTTAAGTTTTGCACCTAAGCAGAAGTTCCGCAAATAAGTACACAATTGCATATATTTAATATCAGCAGCAACAATTAAGCACAAACTTTAAAAGTAAAAGAGGGATGTAAAGCATTCCCTAGTTTTAGTTTTATTATTATAAAATTTAATCATTTATGTATGTGTATATATATAATAAAATAAATAAATAAACGGGGATTTAACAGAAATCCCCATCGGGGACTAAACAGGGATGGAGACGGGTCCACGGGGCGAGGGAGGTAAATCCCATTCCCGTCCCCATTTAGTAAATGGGGATAAAATTGTCCCCATCCCCGCCCCGCGGGGATTCTAAACAGGGAATCCCCGTCCCCGTTCGGACGGGCTCCCGTGTCCCCGTTAATAACCCTACACGTTGACCACAACGGACGGTTAAGATTTTTCCATGTGTCAATTTTGAAGTTTTTTTTTTTAAACTACCTTAACCCTACCAAAAAAACCAGGGAAATTGTCAAAAATACCTCAGTTTTAGGTTTTGTTTTAGGACTCTACATTTTCAAAATTACTTTTCTACTTTTTTTATTTTATAATTATTGAATTTCCTTTTTTTTCTTAATCCAGATCTTTTATACATTTTCCCATGTAAAAATACCTTCAAACTTTTCAAATTTACTCAAATATGTAAGTCAACTTTGTCCATATTTATCTCTCTTCTTTTCATAAGTTTAATCTAATTACGCATTTATCTCTCAATCCGTTAACTTTTTTATCATGCTACTTTAGAATTTTTTTTTTCTCTTCGAAACAATATCTATATATATATATATATATATATATATATATATATATATATATATATATATATATATATTTTATCTACATCTTTTTTTTCACTAGGTATAACTGATTATACCTTTGTATCTTAAGGTATAATTATGGTATAACTAAGGTATAATCAATGTAATAGTGTATCTTAAGGTATAACTAAGGTATAAATAAGATATAACTAAGGTATAATCACTATAATATTGTATTTTAAGGTATAATTAAGATATAATTATGGTATAACTAAGGTATATTCATTGTAATAGTGTATCTTAAGGTATAACTAAGGTATAATTACTATAATAATGTATCTTAAGGTATAACTAAAGTATAATCAATGTAATAGTGTATCTTAAGATATAAGTAAGTATAATTAAGGGATAATTAAGGAATAATCACTGTAATAGTGTATCTTAAAGTATAATTAAGGTAGAACTAAGGTATAATCAATGTAATAGTATATCTTAAGGTATAACTAAGGTATAATCATTGTAATAGTGTATCTTAATATATAATTAAGGTATAACTAAGATATAATCACTGCAATAGTGTATCTTAAGGTATAACTAAGGTATAACTAATTTACAATCAATGTAATGTTGTATCTTATGATATAGTTAAGGTATAACTAAGGTATAATCATTGTAATAGTGTATCTTAAGATATAATTAAGGTATAACTAAGGTATAATAACTAAAATCGTGTATCTTAAGGTACAATTAAGATACAACTAAGGTATAATAACCATAATAGTGTATCTTAAGGTATAACTAAGGTATAATCATTATAATAGTATTATTATACCTTAGTTTTACTTTTGACACTCATATACCTTACTTATACATTTGTACAATTGTTATACATTAGTTATACTTCAGTTATACCTTAGTTATACCTTAAGATACGCTATTATAGTGATTATACCTTAGTTATACCTTAATTATATTTTAGTTATACCTTTAGATACACTATTACATTCATTATACCTTAGTTATACATTAATTATACCTTAAGATACACTGTTACAGTGATTATACCTTAGTTATACTTTAATTATACCTTAGTTATATCTTAAGATATATTATTACATTGATTATACCTTAGTTATACATTAATTATATCTTAAGATACACTATTGCATTGATTATACCTTAGTTACACCTTAGTTGTACCTCAAGATACACTATTATAGTGATTATATTTTAGTTATACCTTAATCATACCTTAAGATACACTATTACAGTGATTATACTTTAGTTATACATTAATTATACCTTAGTTATACCTGAAGATACACTATTACATTGATTATACCTTAGTTATACCTTAATTATACGTTAAGATACAAAGGTATAATGAGTTATACTTTAGTGAAACAAAAACATGTCGAAAAAAATATATACATATGGATCTTGTTTCGAAGAGAAAAAAAAATTCTAAACTCGCATGACAAAAAAATAAATGGATTGAGAGATAAATGTGAAATTAGATTAAAATTATGAGAAGATGAGAGAGAAATGTAGATAAAGTAGAATAAAATATTTGAATAATTTTGAAATGTTGGAAAATTTTAACAAAAGTTTCAAGTTCACGAAAAAAAAAAGAAATATGGTACCAAAATGTAAATGTTTTTGTAAAATCCCAAAAAAAACTAACCCATGGTAACTTAGATTTTTTATAACCCAAACCTGTTTGGATCAAAACCCACCCATTCTCTCGTATTTAATATTTTTCTGTTCGCAACCCATATTCACGTTCAACTAAGAAACCCTAATACCTTTCAAAAAAAAAAGACCCCTATGAATGGCCTTTTAGATGCTCGGGAAACAATTTTCTCGATAAACTGATGGTCTGATTTGCAGCAACAACAGGAAAGGGGAATTCTAGGATTGAAATGCTATTATATTTATATCTTTCTCGAGATAAAAAAAAAACAAACAAAAAAAAAAAAAAAAAAACAAAAAGAAAAAAACAAAATTCACCGATCCTATTGATTCATAAATATATGTGGTTGCAGGAGTTACTCCAAAAACGGAGGGTGATGAGGATATAATTGTTAAAGATCATGAAGGGGATGTTGATGGCGTTGATGAAGACGAAGTTGACATGGATGTCTGGAATTCTTATCAAATTATATACTAATTATCTCAATGCAAGGTTTGCTTGTAAGTTCGAGAAGGTGAAATTGAAGATCTATATGGAATTAAAGGTACCTAGTTTTCTTTTTTTTTTTTTTTTGAAAAACTCATCTTTAAACGTTCTAAATTTTTATGGATTTTGTAATTGGGCTCCTAATCAATTTTTTCAATACATTGGATACCTAATCGTTCTGTTTTGACATTATTAGCCCCCAAATTTGACTCATTAGTCTACCAATTTTTGTGGACACATGAAACTAAATAGAAAATATACTTCACATTTGTAGTTATCACATGACTGCATAGGAAGGATGATTCAAATCCTCTAATGAACACTAAAGTCTTCTAATTTTCTTAAAAACTATATTACATGCTAGTTAATAGAAATTGTATCCTACCCAAGACAAAAAATTTTCAGTTTGAAACTAGCTAAAACATAAAAATCAGGTATTTAATGCGTTAAAAAAATTAGTCAAGGCAAATCAATAAAAATTCAACACACTTGGAATTTTTTTTTTTTTTTTTTTTTTTTTTTTGCCCTTTTTGGAAAAAATCCAATATTTCAGCCAAAATCCATAGTATAAGGACTTGGGATTGAATGTGATGGAGCCAAAGCTGAAAGCTATATGGGTTGGGAAAAGGGAAATTTGAGATAATGGTGGATTTTGATACAAACAAACTTGGGTTATAAAAAATGTAAGTTACCATGGATTCGATTCTTTTTGGTAGAGTTAAGGTCTTTTTTTTTTTTTTTTTTTTGACATAGCGTTGATTTGTTAATTGAATATGACCTTTGACCTGCTAGTATGTTGACCGGAAAAATAGTCGGAATAACTTTGTTGGAGACGAAATGAACTTCAATGACTTCATTAGCCGAAAATTCATTTAAATAACCATGACGGGGAAACTATAAATGAAAGCTTTTTACCAATGTGATTTAAAATCCAAAGAACAATCAATCTTTCTCAATCTCCATGCATATATTTAAACATGTGAAAAAAATATACTAAATCATTATGGCAGACAAAGCTAATAAATTTGGACCACTCTATCTATGTTTATGTTATTCACTTTGAGATCATATATAGAGTGGTCCTAAATATATATATATTTAAAAAATAAAAATTAAAAATTAAAAAAAAAAAAAACTTGCAGAAATAAGAATTATAAATGAAAGAGAGAGTACTATGTACTAATTAGTTAGTACAAAGTTATTGCCGCATCAACTTCATAGTTTGATGAATATTGTATTGCATGATGATTTTAATATCAATATTTAATTTTTGTCTTCTTTCATTTGGTACATTTTTATTGGATGTCCAAATTACTTTTTTCTCATTTTATTTTTCAGTGTCGTTTAGTTTGATTAGGAGGGAACTGAATTCCTTTGATTTGGATTGATGTCTACTTCTTGTTTCTTTTCTTTATAGAATATAAAATAAAAGTATATTCACGATCGGATAAATTTTTGTTTGGGCTTTACCTTTTTGGGTTGGGCTGAAGTCGATGTGCTACGCCAAATCCCCAGTGATTTATATATGTTTTAATTAAGGGAAATTGTTAAAATTACTCTTGTTTCAGGGTTTATTTTGGTGGTTTACATTTTCTTATTTACACAATTACGTTTTTTTTAGATCTAATTCTCCTTTACGCTCTTGTTGGGTTCTTCTTTTTTCTTACGGTTTGTTTATTTCTTCCACCTATCTCTGCTACAATCCTAACCCCTCCAATCTCTTTGCTTGCGATTTTCACCATGTCGACGACAATGACGACGACGATTCCCACTCCGATTGACTATTCCTTTCCTCTATTTGTATAATGGGTTCATATTATTTTACCAAGTTTCCGATATTCATGTGTTTCAATTTGGGATTTTGTTGTTGCTTTTCTGTTTGAAATTTTTTTAAGATGTGTTTTGTTTGTGTGTGTAAGTGTCGGGTTTTCCCGACCTCTATGATGAGAATTCCTGTATTACCTGTGGAGCAGACGGACTTGAATCGGACTTGAAAACGACCGGTATGTCGCCCGGAGTGTCTCAAACGTCCTGAAAACCAAGCTATCAGCAATTCGAAACCCCTGAGAAGGTCTCCCGAGTTATTTTTAGGGTTTGGGGTGTGCGTCGGATTTTCGAGGATTTTACTCCGGCTCTAGTGCAAACTAGAGTCGGGTGGCTCTAGTGGGTGAGCCAAGTTGCTCTGCAAAGCAGAGTAACTTGGCTCGACAGAAAGAGTTGTTGGGCAAAATCAGAGAATTCAAACTGCCATTTAATGTTTGAAATGATATGTGAGAGGAGAGTATAAAAAGAAAAGAAAAATCAAATCAAAAGGAGGACTTTTCAATCTTAGGTAGCGAGTTGGAAAGAAACAGAGAAAAGGAAGAAGAAAGGAAAAGGAGAGAAAGAGACCGAGAACTCGAGGGCTCAGAAACACAAAGGCTAAGACTTAAAACCAATCTCAAAACTTTAACAACAAGTTCTTTAACCTTTACTCATTGATTGGGGATTGTTCCGGATTGATTTCGGATTGTTTTGGTTTTCGGCCGGTTAAGCTTCCAGGGCAAATTTCAAGTTTTCAATCCGTTTCTTGACGTTCAAAGCATCAAAACAACATCAAGGTAAACTCTGAGAGGCCTTAAACCTGTTTGCATTGTCTTTTTTGTGCGTTTTCTTCATTTTTGCAATTTTCAGAATTAGACCTACCCGAATAAAGCCGAGCTGCTGTGTTCATGATGAACAAAGCTGGGCGGCTCTATTATGTAGGGACAGATTCCCGAATCATCCCGATCGACCGAAAACAGTCTGTTTTCCATTTTGTGCATTTTGTTATGATCGATTTCGGCTCAAATTCATCCGTACGTCGTAAAATTTTGGTTTTCGAATTTTTGTACATACAGATATTAGGGTTTTCGATTTACCTGGGGTTTTATTTTCTGTGTTTCGGGGTTATTTTATCCAAATCGGATCTATAGTCCAGCATTAACGGACCCCCAAATCTTATAAAATTCCCGGAAAATATCAAAAACGAGAAAAATGGTATTTTCACAAATGTTTTTTGTGTGTTTATTGTTTTTGGACCCTAGATGGATGTTGGAATTAGGAACCCGCATGAACGGAGCCCTGAGTTCTGGGATAACAGACCCACTAAAAAGGAAAATTTGCATGAAATTGAGACAAATAATTTTCTAAAAATTGTTTTCCAGCACAAAAAATTACAGGGCGTTTCAAAACCGTTTTCTAGGTCTAACCGGTTCGACCAGTCGAGTCGATCCGGTTACCCCCTAAGTGCATGCTCCCGTTTCCTAAATTTCCGATTCTGTCCTATTTGAGTCCTATCTGTGTGTGCAACATAAATTGTGCTAACCGTTTGTTTTCCAGCATTTATCTTTCTTTTGCAGCATTTATCTTTCTTTTAGTTTCATTTTTTATGTAATTGATAGATTTCGTGTATTTTTAGGCGGTTGTAATTTTTAGAATCTCGTGTATTTAGGCGATTGTAATGTGATCTTTTATTCGATTGGGTTGTATAATCGGCCTCTACTATTTTCTTGTATATTTTGGATGTATGCTTTATTTTTTTGTAATCTATTTTCTGCATTTTGCTTTAGCATCGGCTGATTAAAATAAACAAATTAGGGTTAGAGAAAGATAATAAAGCAAATTAAATATGGTAATATAAATTGTAAAGTGAAAGCAAGCTAGAGGTTAAAGTAAGTCACTTGCCCGAACCCTAAATCTCTGGATTAGGTACAGTAGTCTGCCCTCGGTAGGGAGCTATACCAGAATTTCCTGGATGAGCTGATCCAGGTGGTGACTCTGTCACTGATCTCGGGATTTAAGTTTCAAGGTCTTTAAGTTAAAACGGAAAAATGTTTTCTACAAAGGGATTTCCAAATTAAATCCATGATTTTTTCCTAACTCAAGATAAATAAAACATGTTTTTCCAAACAAAAAAGCAAAAACCAAATGAAAATGTTTTCCCTGGTTCGCTTCGCCGCGTTCCTTTCCATCTTTCAATAGGAAAAAGGTCGTCCACTCACAATGTGTAATTTTATTGAAGGTGAAACAAGAAGCGGAAGAAGAAATGGGTTGGGTTGGGGATACCATCGATTATGTCAAATCGATCCAGATCCTTCACCTCCTTACTCAGGCCGTCAATTTAGGTCAGTCTCTATTTTGATTGAATTTTTGGTGTTTGAGTCATCTGTTATTGGAAGAAAATTTGTGATTTCCACTGCTTAATCTGGGTTTTAGGCATCGGTAATAACAAATTGCCATAAACTTCTATATTTGCCCTTTCTTTTATATTATCCAATTTCTACACCCAGTCTGCAACAGAAACAAAGAGTTGTAATTGATGCTGATTATGGATGAAATTTGTGCCGTAATCA
Organism: Euphorbia tirucalli; assembly: GCA_039660915.1. Lineage (NCBI taxonomy): Eukaryota > Viridiplantae > Streptophyta > Magnoliopsida > Malpighiales > Euphorbiaceae > Euphorbia > Euphorbia tirucalli. Next base: position 33,758,710 of record CM077636.1, on the reverse strand, counting down.
AGTTAACGTGCTCCATTGGGTTTCGAAGGGGTTTGATTGTCATTAAAAATAATTGTTTATTGAAGAGAAACGCAGCCCTAACCTTGTTGATGCAAAATTCCATTGAATTATGAGACAGTTTTGGAATGAGACCAAGCATTCATAATTTCACTTAGTACATCAGTTATAATATAGCAACAGCATTGTGAAACGGTTGTGAAGTCGTTTAAATGCAAATTGTAGTAGTCAAATATATTAGCGATATCAGGTAAATTGAATTTAGTCACATGTGATTTTTGTTGTTGCTATTGATGTGTTAGATATGAGTTGAAAACAATTAAAATCTTTGGCATTTCTATCCTTCCATGGCTCAAAATTTTGATTAGAAATTGATGAGTGAAAATATTACCAAGTAATTTAGCAAGAATTCAGCAGATAATTGATTAAAATTCTATTGAGAATTGAGAAATCATTATATTAAGCTTTTCCAGGTCTGATTGCCTATTTCAGAGAGATCGCTTAAATTGGGAGATCTCAGAGTGAAGAAGCAGAAGAAGAGAAAAATGTAGCGGGTTGCGGAATGGATGGGCCAAATTTAAAGAGAAGGGCGTGACCCAAAGAGAGGAGGAGGAGATTTTTTTTTTAATGGAAATTCCACTGGTGTCCTTGGCTTCTCAAGGAAGCCACTTACTCTTGTGGTTGTAAATTTTTGGCAATGGTTATTTGGTGCTTGCTTTAGGGATTTGTGCACCAAATGATCTCTAGATCTTACTTTTTAGGACTATAAATACTCTACTATTTTAGGGGTTAGAAGGCATTGAATGCTCTCAACAATTTATTATTTTTTCATTAATTGTAGTTTTGAATTATTGTTCTTCTTGCAAGTTTTCTAGTTAGGAAATCTTGCGATTAGGTTTCCTAATAGGCTGAAACTAGCTTAGGCTGGTGGTCTTAGGAAGTCTTTCTCTGTTTTTATTATGGATATCATGTTGAGATGATTATGTGGTGAAATGCTTAATTAATATGGGAAAGGACCCTCTCATATTTCTTAGTATTCCTGATGAGACCGAGAGGAGATTTAGGAATATGGAAAATCACACACACACACACTTTCCATGAGACCGAGAGGAGATTGGGAGTGTGCTAAGGGTTTCTACTTAATGTGGAATGCTTGCTTGACTTAATGCATGATTTCCTATGCTAAGTGAGGTCGAGAGATAAGCTTAGTTGCGGGTCATAGATCCAAGTGAGGTTGAGAGATAAGCTTGGTGAATAGAGAGCAAGAAACCTTAGATCTACGTTCCCTAACATATTCATAGTAAATTCTAGAGAAAGATATTCTGAGATTTCCTGTCTAGCTGGTGGAAGTCTGTGTTTTTATTATTATTGTTTTATATTATTCTATTCACGCAATCTTATATTTCCTGCTTTGTATGTTTTCTGTTTTTGATTCTTTGCACTATTTCAACTGGAAAACCTTCAGATTTTGTGATTTACTAGGAAGTCTTAGAAATTTCCCTTACTCCATGTGGATACGACACTTGTCTTGCCTAATACTACAATTGATCTAGTACACTTGCTAGTGTATAATTTGTAGGCAACAAGTTTTTGGTGCCGTTGCTGGGGAGTAACGGTTGAAACTTTTTAAAGATTTCCTGTAAATTTGTGTGCTTGATTTGGTGTTTTGTGTTTTGTGCAGGAATTCTCTGTTTAAGCAATCTCCTGGTGTATGCGAAGAGCAGGTATTCCTTTAATTCCTATAGATCCAGAAATTGAGAGGACTTGTAGGAGAAGAAGTGGTGCTGCCAGAAGAGCTCGCAGAAGACAGAGAATGCCTGAACAAAATCCACCACCTCCACCACCTGTAGCAGAAGAAGAAGAGCAAGTCTCCTCTAAGCCAGATGAGTGAAAGTTTTCCTACTCCTCCTCTAAAAGCCTGTGGTATGTCTCTTTCAAATGATTGCCCACAACATTTTACTATTGCCATGTGATAGGTAGTTGTCTTTTCACCTCGCTTTTGTTTCATTAATTGTATGAATTAGTTGCTTTGAGGACAAAGCATAATTGAAGTGTGGGGGAGAGAATAGATTGCCTAGTGGAATTATGGTTGAAAAGGCTAACAATTTTTAAGAATGTTTGATTGATCGACTGAATTGCTTGGTATTGATGGACTGCTGATTGGGAATCCTTGCTTGAGCATATGTTGTTTTGAGTAATCTTAAATTTTCTGTGTTGACTTTGTGAAGTTTATGTTAGTTTAAGTAAGCACTTTGTAAATATTTGTCAAAATTTTTTGAATTTTCTGTGTTTAATTAAATTGTGGCAGCCAATGAGATTTTCTGATCCTAAGGATGCAGGAAGTCTGTATAAAACACTTAAAGTTTGATTGCCTATTGTTTGGAAAAGACTTTAAGTAATGCTGGTTTGGATGATTAAGCAACCTAGGGCTATGAGACCTTAAATTGTATTTCATCAGGTTAGCTGAATTAGGCCAATTGCATTAACCCTATATTTCTCTGTGAGGTTTTTGAGCCTACTTTCTTTTATATCAATATGAATTTTTGCTGAATTCCTTACAGAGTGGGCATGCATATTTAGTTTTAAGCTAGAACTTGGTGGGTTGTCTCTGTCAAGACCACATGGTTTTTTACATGCATAAGGTGATTAAGGCAATTGTTTTTAACCCTTTTTGTTTCTAATCCTAAAAAGCCTTCCTAACCAATTTTCTCCCATTTTTTTTAGCCCCTTGAGCCTTTAAGCCTGTTATTTTTGTTCAACCCATTATATGTTTTTCCTTAACCAATTCATATTATGTTGTCCAAAAACACCTCAGGAATACCATAGGAATGGATTTATTTGTTTGTGCATAGCAAGCATGTTGAATTGGTTGAACTTATGTAATCTATCTTTCTGGAAAACTTCCTCTTATTCAAAAAGGTATTCTTATGAAAGCTCCCTTTTAAGAAGATATGCAGTTAGAATTCTCATCTTTCTTTAAACTACTTAAAATCAAAATTTTGAGTAAGCTCAGTCTTATATCATATCATTTCATCAATGCTTGCCTTTAATTTGTTTCGTCTCAAAAAAAATTAAAAAAAAAAGAGCAAATTCAAAATCTTTTTCAAGTTATATGCAATTTCTGAAAAAGCTATTAATTCTTTATCAGATTGCTTGATATTCCTTCCTTTGCTCAATCTTTTAGCTCATAAGAATGCATCTGAATTCTTGAGTATTCCTGTTCCTGATCTGTTTAAGGTTGCATGAGTTCTTTTGAGATGAATTGCTTGTTGTTTTATTGTGCAATAATTATGATGGTATTCCTTTAACCCAAAAGGCCTTTTTGACACACCCTTAACCCTAGGCCTTACATTACAATCCTTTGTTAAGACCTTTTGATTATGCATATGTTAGATTGAGTGGTGGCGATAGGCTGTTTGCTAAGCTTTTGATTTAACACTAAGTTGTGTTGCTGCTGAGAGTTCTTATAAAAATCGCCTAAACACTTTAGAGTGAGTGAACTCTTTTAGAGAGGCAAATTAGGTCTAATTCCTTGCTAGCTCGCTGAAATTTATGGTTTGGTCTCGCTGCTTTAGGATGTTTCTGAAGCTAAGCCAGGTTTCTTGAGAATGCTCTGATTAATTTGGTAATCTCAATTTTTATGTTTTGCATGGAAGTCTTGCTGTCTAAGGGTGATGAATTGATCATTGGTTGCTGCTCAAGTTAAGTTATGAAAAGTTTTCGAAAGTGTTTAAGTGTTTTTTTCATTTAAGTTTTGCTTTCTTTAAAAGCTTTTCTTTTTCTGTTTTCTTTTAAGATTGCTTGAGGACAAGCAATGTTCAAGTGTGGGGGTTCTTCATAAGTAAAAATACTACCAAGTAATTTAGCAAGAATTCAGCAGATAATTGATTAAAATTCTATTGAGAATTGAGAAATCATGGCTAATATTGAGCTTTTCCAGGTCTGATTGCCTATTTCAGAGCGATCGCTTAAATTGGGAAATCTCAGAGTGAAGAAGCAGAAGAAGAGGAAAATATAGAGGGCTGCGGAATGGATGGAGCGAATTTAAAGAGAAGGGCGCGGCCCAAAGAGAGGAGGAGGAGATATTTTTTTAGTGGAAATTCCACTACTGTCCTTGACTTCTCAAGGAAGCCACTTGCTCTTGTGGTTGTAAATTTTTGGCAATAGTTTATTTGGTGCTTGCTTTAGGGATTTGTGCACCTAATGATCTCTAGATCTTACTTTTTAGGACTATAAATACTCTACTATTTTGGGGGTTAGAAGGCATTGAATGCTCTCAACAACTTATTATTTTTGCATTATTGTAGTTTTGAATTATTGTTCTTCTTGCAAGTTTTCTGGTTAGGAAATCTGGCGATTAGGTTTCCTAACAAGCTGAAACCAGCTTAGGCTGGTGGTCTTAGGAAATCTTTCTCTGTTTTTATTATGGATATCATATTGAGATGATTGTGTGGTGAAATGCTTAATTAATATGGGAAAGGGCCCTCTCATATTTCTTAGTATTCCTGATGAGACCGAAAGGAGATTTAGGAATATGGAAAATTACACACACACACACTTTTCATGAGACCGAGAGGAGATTTGGAGTGTGCTAAGGGTTTCTACTTAATGTGGAATGCTTGCTTGACTTAATGCATGATTTCCTATGCTAAGTGAGGTCGAGAGATAAGATTAGTTACGGGTCATAGATCCAGGTGAGTTTGAGAGATAAGCTTGGTGAATAGAGAGCAAGAAACCTTAGATCTACGTTCCCTAACATATTCATAGTAAATTCTAGAGAAAGATATTCTGAGATTGCATGTCTAGCTGGTGAAAGTCTGTGTTTTTATTATTATTATTTTATATTATTCTGTTCACGCAATCTTATATTTCCTGCTTTGTATGTTTTCTGTTTTCGATTCTTTGCACTATTTCAACTGGAAAACCTTTAGATCTGGTGATTTACTAGGAATTTTTAGAAATTTCTCTTACTTTCTGTGGATACGACACTTATCTTTCCCAATACTACAATTGACCTAGTACACTTGCTAGTGCATAATTTTTAGGCAAAAGAAATTGTACGTAATTGTAGTGTTTTTGGCCAAATTACGAAATGATTGGGTTTGACACCTTAACTTATCATAATTAAAATTCAGCTTTATTTATGGTTGATGTAAGTACACAAACACCTCAGAGTTGATCTCTTTTTAGCTTCGAGCCTTTGACCAGAACATGTGATCTGATCTGATCCAATAAGAGATTCAAAGGAAAAAGATGACAGATAGACTGCAGTAGTGGGGAAAAAAGGATTGAAGGGTGGATTTAGATTTTCAATTATTTGTTTTGTGTCCATAATTGAATTTGTGGAAATTGTCTGTTATATAATATAAAATTATAATATTGAGTGAGCTCAATAATAAATTTGTTTGTAAGGGCACCAATTGTGATTTTTAATGGAACAAATTATCATTGCTGTTGATCAATTAATTCTCTCGGCTTTTATTAGTTTTCACATTATGCTCTGATTTTTACTATTTTATTTGTGAAGTCTTCTACTAATCAATTTTGGCATAATTTTTTTCATAGTATGTTTGCATATTAATTTCAGGAATGATTGTTACATCTGCCCTGATAATATGGAAGGCATTGATGTGCTTCATGGGTAGTGAATCTCCTGTGGTGGTTGTTCTATCTGGAAGTATGGTACCTGGATTCAAGAGGGTAAGATAAAATAAATGGTTTAATTCTTATAGTTGTGCTTTGCCATTTTTCATGTCACTAATTGGAATTTTGCAGGTTAAAGCCCTTCTGAAAGAAAAGAAGCTAGAAATGCTGGTTGATCCAGACCTGCAGAGCAATTATGTTGATACTGAAGTAGAACAATTGATTCAGGTAGGCATTGCTATGCACACAAAGCTCTCCAATGGAACGGCCTAAGATGTCGGAGGTTGTGAGAATGCTTGAAGGTGATGGACTGGCAGAAAGATGGGAGGAGTGGCAAAAGGTAGAGGTGGTATAGCAAGAGATAGATTTGGCTCCATCCCGGAGTTCCGAATGGATCCTTAACTCCACTGAGAACCTACATACTGTAGAATTGTCTGGTCCAAGATGACATCTTCTTGTACACTATTATTCATTGTTTACACACTTCTTATATATTGTTATACACTGTTTATACATTGTTTGTACACTGTTTGTACATTGTTTATACACTGTTTATACACTTCTTATACACTATTTATATATTTTTTATACATTGTTTATACACTTATTATACACTGTTATACATTGTTATACACTTCTTATATATTGTTATACATTGTTTATATATTATTTATACATTTCTGAGACACTATTATAAATTATTATACACTGTTTATACACTTCTTATACATTGTTTATACACTGTATAATCACTGTAATAGTGTATAGATTGTTTATACACTTTTTATACACTATTATAAACAATGTATAAGCAATTTTTATACACTGTTTATACACTTCTTATACACTATTATACACTTTTTATTACACTGCTTATACATTGTTTATACACTTCTTATACACTGTTATACACTTTTTATACACTGCTTATACATTGTTTATACGCTACTTATATACTGTTATACATTATTATACACTTCTTATACAATGTTATATGTTTATACACTTCTTATACATTGTCATACACTTCTTATATATTGTTATACACTGTTTATACATTGTTTATACACTGTTTATACATTGTTATACACTTTTTATACACTGCTTATACATTGTTTATACACTACTTATATATTGTTATACATTATTATAGACTTCTCATACAATGTTATATGTTTATACACTTATTATACATTGTTATACACTCTTTATTCACTGTTTCTACATTATTATACATTGTTTATATATTGTTATACACTTTTTATACATTGTTATACATTTATATATTGTTATGCATTGTTTTATACACTGTTTATATACTGTTTTTACACTTCTTATATACTTTTATACACTGTTTATACATTATTTATACACTTCTTATATACTGTTATACATTGTTATACACTCTTTATACACTGCTTAGACATTATTATACACTGTTTGTATATTGTTATACACTTCTTATACACTGTTATATATTTATACACTGTTCATACATTGTTTATACACTGTTTTTACACTTCTTATACATTGTTTATACATTGTTTATACACTCTTATACACTGTTATACATTGTTATACACTGTTTATACACTTGTTATACATTGTTATACACTTCTTATATATTATTATACATTGTTTATGCATCGTTTATACACTGTTTATACATTATTCATACACTGTTTACACACTTTTTATGCATTGTTTATACACTATTTATATTGTTATAAACTATTTATACACTTCTTATACATTGTTATACATTGTTATACACTTATATATTATTATACATTATTTATACATTGTTATACACTTATTATACATTGTTATACGCTATTTATACACTGCTTATACATTATTATACACTTCTTATACCTTAATTATACCTTAAGATATATTATTATGGTGAGTATACTTTAGTTATTCCTTATTTATGCCCTAAGATACATTATTATATTGATTATACCTTACTTATAGCTTACTTATACCTTAAGATACACTATTATAGTGATTAAACCTTTGTTATGCCTTAAGATATATTATTACATTGATTATACCTTAGTTATACATTAGTTATACCTTAAGATACACTATTACACTAATTATACATTGTTATGCACTGTTATACATTATTATACACTGTTTATACACTTCTTATATCTTAAGATACACTATTACATTGATTATACATTAATTATACCTTAAGATACACTATTATAATGATTATACCTTAGTTATTTCTTAGTTATTCCTTATTTATACCCTAAGATACATTATTATATTGATTATACCTTACTTATACCTTAATTATACGTTAAGATACACTATTACAGTAATTATACCTTTGTTATACCTTAATTATACCTTAAGATACACTATTACATTGATTATACTTTATTTATACATTAATTACACCTTAAGATGCACTATTACATTGATTATACATTAGTTATACCTTACTTATATCTTAAGATACACTATTACAGTGTTTATACATTAGTTATACCTTAATTATACCTTAAGATATACTATTACAGTGTTTATACCTTAATTATACCTTAGTTATACCTTAAGATACACTATTACATTGATTATACCTTATTTATACATTAATTATACCTTAGTTATACCTTAAGATACAAAGGTATAATTAGTTATACCTTAGTGAAAAAAATATGCCGGAAAAAGTATATACATATGGAGTTTGTTTCGAAGATAAAAAAAAAAAACAAAAAACAAAAAAAAACTTTCTAAAGTCGCATGACAAAAAAATAAACTGATTAAGAGATAAATGCAAAATTAAATTAAAAATTATAAAAAAAAAAGGAGAGAGAAACGTGGATAAAGTAGAGGAGGTGTTTTGGAAATTATGATTTTTTGCTTTTGCTGTTTTTTGGGCAAGGATCACGTAAAATAGGAATAAGTTTTTTAGGTATTTCTGAAATTTTGAAAAATTTTTTTATGTATTTATGCAAACTTTTACTTTATATGTAAAAAAGTTATATGGTGCCAAAATGTAAGTATATATGTAAAAAGCCCTTTGATTAATAAATACAGTAATAATAATTATTATAAATTCAATACTCAATTTCTTTGAAAGTAAATCCTCCTATGGGATTATTAAGTAGAATATTTGCAAACAGAATTTTGATATTTCACTATTTGTTCTTGTATGAGATCAAACTAATACTTATTTCTCATAAACAATGGTAAATTAGATTTGATTCAATAATTCTAGATTGTTCAAACATTTTTAGGTGGACTCTTCCTTTTTCTTTCTTTCTTTCTTTTTTTTTTTTTTTTTTTTTTTGTGCTTATATTAAAAAACAAAATCGAGTCCTAGCTTAAGCGGCTAAAACCCAACATGTGGTCCAATTACTTAAGTGGTTCCGATATTGTAATTCATAAATGTTCAATATTTAACATTGTGAATACAACTTTATTACATGTCCGTATTATTATTATTATTATTATAAACCCTCAAACTATTAAATAATAAAGTTTTTTGATAAATACGAGTAAATATTGAATTTAGGAAAACTATTAATAATATTGAACTTAAAATTTTAAATCAAATTTTGTACTTATTATACTATGATTTTTTAACTTAACTAAAACTTCTAAGTAGTGTTATCAAACAAGCTGAAAACCAATAAACACTTAATATATTAATTTTAAGTGCTAAATTGTGTTATGAAACAGCCCCATATATCAATTGATAGTAATTTGTTGAGGATTGAATTATTTAATTTATTTTTAAGAAAAGTGGAAGTAATTATTGAAATATACAAAAGAATAAGAAAACATAGACTAAAAATATTGATGTGTAGTTGAATTCATTTACAAAAAAAAAAAAAAAAAAAAAAAAAGAAAAAGAAAAAGGGCAAAAAGATGAAATATGTATACTCTTATAACATATATATAGAAATAGATGAACATGATTCATAGTTACAAGTAAACAGACAGAAAGCAAATGGCTAATTATTTGGTAGCATAATATAAGAGGAAAAAAAAAGAAAAGAAAAGAAAAGAAAATATATGTTTCCTTAATTAGGTTTGGGTTTGTCTTCTTCATCTTCAATAAAAGCTGAGAGAGGGAAAGATTTGCCAATTCCCATAGGAGTTTTGAATAGAATTTTGTTGGATTTAGGGTCTTCAATGGACATTTCAGTAATGGGTACCCATAAAAACATTTGTCTACTTTTAATTCCAGTCATTTTTTTCATTTTGAATTTTTCAACATAAGCAGTCACTTCAAGGCCATAACTTACCTTACTATTAGTTCCAACAAAGAAATGCTCAAATGGAGCTTTCAGTTTCATCCACACAAAGCCACTCTCTCTTACTCTTCCACACTCTTCCAAATCTTTCAATGGTAGAACTCCCTTTGGGAATCCTAGTTCTTCCAGTAACTCTACGGAGTGCCGATAGCAATTTTCTGCTCCATATACAATTTCTGCTCCTCTTCTTTCATCTCCACTTGCTGATGATCTGCTGCTAGCCATTTTCAGTTTATGCTCAAATTGTTATTATTTGAGTATCTATTGATGAATATGATGGAATTGGGGTTTGTATATATGAAGAGGAGAAAAGAGTGATGCTTTTTGCCTTGTTGGTTGGTGAACAGAAAAATCAATATTAATGTGGGTAGTTAAGCTAACTACTAAAGAATTATTTGCACGAAAATATGGTTGGTTACTTGCTCACCTGTATTAATTGCTAATTGCATGATTAGACAAATAAAAAGGAATGCAGATTTGATTGGAAAGAGCAAACTTCTACACATCAATTACCCGAATTGTATCTCCCAAATGCGTTGAGTCGCACCAACTGACTTGACATTTAGGTGAAAGTACTGTTTCGGTGCGGCCCATGACAACAATACCAAATTGAGACAAACTTTGAATACTAGATATGACCTCAAAATAACAGAGGTCGAGGTATGATGGGTATAAGCTTCGTCGTCGAGAGGGAAATAGCCTAGATCACCAGCTAAGGTCCCTAAATGACCACCACTCAGTGATAAAGGAGGTACGGTTACAATTATAAATTGATCAATTTCAATCAACAGAAACATGCCATGAAAGTCCAAATTCCCAAAATTTAATCCCATGATTTTCTTTCTTTTTCGGTATGTTCATGTGTACAACATTGTATAATTAGCCCGTTAACGGCATAGCTTCATTTTTCCATCAACCAATGTTGTGTGAAGCAAATTAAGTTAGCTTAAACAAAATGGTGAGTGGGGTATTCATGCTCATAGGCATTGTAGTCATAGTAGAGTCGCTCTCCCTTCTTTATATCTCTATTGGCAATCAGCAAAACTCTACATTCTCCATTAACATTAAATCTCACACATTTAAGGTTCTGCTTCTTTCTTCCATCCCTGCAACAAAACCAAGTTACATGTTTAAGATCACACAAATGAAAAAGCTTTCTTTCAGTGCCTCGATTGAATCAGAAAGAACTGGATTGTGGATAACTAGTCTAAATATGACCTCTACATATTTGCAGCTTAACATCTAATGCAAGTTTAGTGTTGGTATAAACTCACATCGAATAATTATTGATCCCATTGATAAAGCGAGCAATGTTTCCACGTTTATCTGGGCATATCACAAGACTTTGAGAAGGATTTACAGCCGAAAGCAATGTCATCATGCTATCACCATCATCATTTTCACGATTCTTCAAGAAATCTATGTCTCCAACGTACTCTGTGATAATTGTTAAATCCTTAATACACTTATCTGCCTCAACAGTAAACCTGTGATAATCATGCATAACTTAATCTTGAGGTTTTTCCAAATCGAAATATACGGATCAAGATTAATAACAATACATACCCTTCTTGAGGATCAAACACAACCATGAGGGGTGGACATTCTCCTCTATCCATCATTCTTTTGCACAAATTTAAGGTCTCAATGTCTTCCTTTGGCAAGACCTGCAATGGAATAGCACTAATATTGTAAGAGAATATGAGTGTTACAAGTCACCAAAATGGCAATCCAACATACAGATAAAGGGTCGACTCAGCACTTCAACTTGGCTCGCAGAGCTAACTTCCTCCAGATTGAACTTTGGGTACCGATTTATCTTTTGACATGCCATTTTTTGTCTACTTAGTCCAAAATAACACGTATCAACATTAGAAATCAATGTGTCAATGATATATTAAGACATGTCATTTTGCCAGATTATGGACTAAATTTGATTTACAAATTTCATTTTGGACCGAATTGATCCTACCAGCCAAGTTGTTGGGTAAATTGACCCTTTATCCTTCAACCAACACTGCAAGTAATTTGAAATAAGATATCCATACTAATCAGCTTGATCCATCCTTAAAAAACAAATATATTAGATCTATAGCTGAATATTAAGCACACTAAAACATGTTTATTTGCAGCATTCTTAAGATCAATTACATGAATAAACAATCTGATGTGACCCAGATGCTTTAAAGACTTCAGCAGGTCAATACAAATGAATAAAGAAAATCCTTACAAACTAGGTAGAAATTAGCAGCATCAATTTGTTTTTGTATTCGTTTGACTAGGCTAGTACCTGCATTCCCCCCTTCTCAAGAGCTGGACAATTGGCAGATCTAGGAGCCATGCCGGGCTGGTAAGTGAGTTCATTGCTGAATCGAGTTCCTGAAGATGTTAATGCTGTGGCTAGTGATCCCATTTGCTCAAGTCTTCTTTCAGGATCATCACTTGGATTGAATGGCAATAGCTTCCTCTTCTTTTTCGACATAACTAAACTACCAGATCGCTTTCGTTTCCTCAAGATATCTAAGAATTTGAGAATAGCGTTCTTCAATCAGCATCAACAGTCTTAATCCATTGAGAACAACAATCCCAAGCACAAAAGATGTAACTGTAACCACTGACCTTGACTTAGTTTCTGAGTGAATTCATTCGACCTTTGGATGCGAAAGAAATCAATGATTTTTGTTTGAACAAGAGGAAAGGCTGACAAGACAATACATCAAAGAAAAAAATTAACATTAACAATAAGCAATTATTTTGTTCATTCAGATTGCAATCTATTTCTTAATCATACAGAATTGAATACACATTGTTTAAATTGATACAGTAAATACCTTTTCTACACAAAAAAGGATGGAATACATTAAACCCATATGATGGCTATAATTTAATACCAGAGAAAAAATTCCAATCGCAATCCATGAAGTAAAATAAGCAATTATATTGTTCATTAAAAGATAATAAAAACATGGAAATGCAAAATTAAATAATAATGGTTAGTAATGGAAAAAATAAAGGGGGGAATGGATAAGAATGCATACATTTGGGTATTTTGTGGTGGGAGCAAGAAGGACAAAACCAAGATCCTTTAGGAACCGAAACAAGTATGGGTCTTAAGCAAAAGAGATGATACCCACAGTCACAGCCGTCGCAAAGCAACAGCTCCGCCGGAGATCGGTCGGAGCCACATTCCTCGCAGTAAACGTCGGCGTAGTCAATTGATTGATGAGAAAAAGGAGCGGGAGATCGAGGATATGGAGCATCAGTTCTGCGTCTGAGCGACATTGTTGTAGTGGTGGTGGATTTTGAAGAAGAAGAAGCAGCCATAGCTACGTTTCAGAACAAAGAAATGATAGATTCGGAGGAGAGATATAAAATAGGGATTTCGTTGACCCAAGGCTGGCTGGTTTTCAACCCAAATTAACTCTGACCCGGACCGGTTCAAATTTTATATTTATTGAATACATAAATTTTATTATAAAATTATAGGCCCTAAAATATAAACATAACTTTCTTTAATTTATTAATTTTAAACCCAAAAAAATATGATGCGGTATAATTTTATTGATTTGTCCTGCAAATGAGGTGATTATGTTAAATATATTCTAAAATTTCTTTATTTTTTGAAAAATAAAGTACAAGCATTTATGTTGAATTTTATTTCTTGACAATGCATATTCTTCATATAAATCTAGTTTCAGTTAAAAACTTGTAAACTGTATTAGTATCTAGTATTAATACAAAAAGAGAGGGACATCATGCTGGATTTTGTTTTAATCAAAATATATAATCAAATTAAGTCAAGATATGTTATCAACAATTATAATTCATTAAAAAAATAAAATTATAATATGTTCAATTAAAAATTATTTTTTAATTTGAAACTATAAAATAGTAATATATGCTCTTTGACATTTTATTAAAATCTAAAGTGCAAATAGTATGATTTTCAATTAAATGGAATTTAAAATAAAAGAAAATTAACTATTTTGGATTAGTAAACGATGTAAATATTTATAATAAACCAAACCAAAAAAGGCGGGTAGGAGTATTTTTGGAGGTAAGGAAGTTGGTTTTTGGCGCCATTTTTTTGGTCTCGCGGGAAATAGTCCCTGGCGCCGTTTTTCTCTCCTTCCGACACAGCCACGTGGCCTACATTTTAGAAACTAATTTCATTATTTTTTTATTTAATTTAATCATTTCCACACTTTTCTTTTTTTCTTTTAAAAGTTTAGTTAGAACTAAGAATGGATCCACTCTTGTATTTTGTCCTAGTTACATCGAGACCCTCTGTGGGCCCCAAAGGTATACTATCGCCCGAAGTTAATTAGTGTCTACTTTACTTTCGAGATTTAGTTACACTGATAACATTAAGGAAAATTACTAGTAATACATCAAATTTGAATTTTATTTTATGCGTATAGAGGTGTTGTTTTTGAAATACACTCATTTATTTGTAAATTTTAATTTTATTCATTTTTTTTTCCAGTTTAATTCTCTCTCTTTTTTTTTTTATATTTTTAACGTTAATTTTATCATTTATTTCTTAGTTAATTTTTTCACCACGCCATTTGAAATGTTTTTATCATAATTTTTTTCTTTTCAAAACCATATTCATATGTAATATTTTTTCGGCTTTTTTTTTTTTCAATTTTCAGAAACATATCAGAATTGTATTAGAAATGATTTTATCTATAGTGAGAAACTAAACTAATTTTTTTATTATTATGAAGATTAAATAAAACCTAACCATAGAAAAAAAAATACAGAAGAAAATATATTGTATCAATTCTTATACTTCGCATACTGTGTTTTATATATCTATTCCATATGTTTTATCTGTAGTGAAGAATCACCTAAACTGATTTTTTTTTTTATCGTTATTAAGGCTAAATAAAAGCTAACCATAGGAAAAAAAAAATACATAATAAAGTATATTGTATCAATGTCTGTTTGTTGATACTATCTGATACATTTCTGATATTTTGTGTATTATGTTTTATGTATTATTTCCACATGTTTTATCTGTAGTGAGGAATCACCTAAATTGTTTTTTTTTTATTGTTATGAATAATAATTAAAAGCTAATACATATGAAATTAATACATAGAACAATACATAAAGTATCAGAGAAATATCAGAAATGTATAAGAGAAGTATAAAAAATATATCTTTGATACACTTTCTGATACATTTATGACAGAAAAAATATATCCATATGGATTTTATTTCAAAGAAAAAAAAGAAACGAAAAAAAACTTGCTAAAGCGGAATGTCAAAAATGTAAACGATCTGAGAGATAAATAAAAAAAAAAAAAGAACATTTAAATTGCAAAATATCATAGAGAACAATTTGAAACAAATTATAAAAATGTGTTATAATGTAGGGCGTAAATTTAAAAATGGAGCTCTTTACATATATTTTTGGATAATTATTAGAAATAAAGATATTTATCTCAATTACCTAATTGTGCCTCACATAAATGTAGGCACGTCGCAACAAATTAATAGGAAAAAAGAAATTATAAAAGATAAGGATTTGAAAACTCTCTCCGTCTCAACTTCTGCTCATTTAATTGCTCCGTTCTAATTCTTTGTCTTTAAATGAAAATCCCATATCACTTCAAATTTCTCTCTTTCTCTTCCTTTTCAAATTTCTCAGCCTCTCCACTGCTGTCGATTTCTTGGAGATCGAATCCCCACTTTATATTTGCTCCGAGAAGCTTTCGATAGCCACCGAGATGTTGCAGATCGAGGATCCTGTACAACAGAGTGCTTTGGTTAGGATTTCGCCGGAGTTGGTCGTTCGACTGCTCATTAATCCAAATCACTGTGAATTCTCGGTTGGAATTTGAGATCTGCCTTTGAATTGTAGGGAACGAATCAATGGGTTGTTGATTTTTAATTTGAATTGATTTCTAAAATAAGTGGATTCTTTAATTAATTGATTCTTTTTGAAAAATATGCAGATTCTTTTCCAACCCATGAGCAGATTCTTCAATTAATTAATTGATTCTTTTCCAAATATATCTGAGAATCAATTATGCCGAGTTTTAATGGGTTGTTGTGATTTTGAAAGATAAGGCAGATATGGCAAATTTTTTTTTTGGATTGCCGATTAAGGTGAGCAGAGATGAAATTTTAATGGGCTTTTGGGCTGCCGGAGCGAGGTTGCCGGGTTGTACAGGAGAAGATGATGTGATAATTATGACTGAATGCATAATGCATGGGTTTAGGGATTATTGAAAACTCCATTTTCCGGTGTTGTGAGCGGAAGATCCTCAATGCGAAAGCGCAAGTGGAGCCGCGAGGTTTTGTATAGAAAACGAGGTTTTTTGCTTTTTGGAAAATAAAGCGAAACAAAAGGCAAGTACGAAACCAATTTCTCGCGTTTTAAAAGTTGACAGGAGTCGTCATCTGGCTCAGTTCTTATTGGAAAATTGTGGTATAGCTAAGACCAATACGGATTCTTATACGTTTAAGATGGAGATTCTGGTCCGGACACATCACTTATTTCTACTTTATTATGAAATAGCGTTTAACTATACCAAATATGCGCTTTTTATTATTTTATTCCCTATTCAATATTTAACTCTAGATATTTGCTGTATGCTCATACAGAAAGCCATAAATAAATTTAGAAAGTGATAAATAAATTCAGGAAATAAAATTATTACGACCAAATAATTATCCTTAGAGATACATTTGATAAAAATGGGATAGGGGTACAATCGTCTAGTTTACATGAAATATTCTAAAAATAGAAAGCTATTCATCTAACCTATCATACATCTACTTGTAAAACAGAAGTTAGTGGTACAAATAAATATAAGCACGTAGGATTCAAATCTGACAGAATGGGATATTCAGATAGTTCGGGATCAAGTATTTAGGCGGTAATCGGGAAAACTCAACAGGTTTACCCGATTAGACCTAGAAAACAATTTTGGAAATACCCTATATTTTTGGATTTGGAAAAAACGATTTTAAAAAACATTTTTGCCAATTTTTATTTTTTGTTAAGCATGCCAAAGTGAGTCGGATATCCAGGGATTTGTTAGAAATCCCTTTCATGGGGGCTTTAAACGAGGCTTCAAGAATTAAACTAGGTGAAAAAGCATATAAACACCCAAAATCGATTTTATGAAAATGAATGAATGCATAAAGAATGATATGATGAATAAAAGATTATGCTAGGGAAATGATTTAAATGAGTCGTGCGGCTCAAGCAGAGTCAAATATGGGCCATGCAGCCCATCTTTAACCGAGAAGAATAAAACAGTTTTTTAGTTTGTGATTTTAATACATAGAAATTCATTTTAGGATTTTCTCCTTTTGGATTTTATGTTCTTTTAGGGGTCTATCAATGGATTAGATTGATAAATCAAAGATTTTCACCTTGGATTGCATAAACCAAAGATCCTGGAAAGGAGAGAAAATTGCAGCAAAGCTCATAGGCCATGATGAGCCGTGCGAATCTATTTCCTCTTGAGATGGGCCTTGTAGCCTAAAAGATAGGCCGTACAGCCCTGTTCAAAAATTTACAGTAAGCTGTTTTTCAGTTTTCAGCAAGTTTAACATAGCATAGGCAAATCAAACAATACAAAGAGAAAGGGATTGGATTTATGGCCTCTCAGAAGTTACCTTTAATGTATTTATCTAGATTTTGATGGAAATGATACGAATCCGGTCCTTGAAGCTTTGGAATTGATTCTTGTTGGAAATGCCCTAGTCCCAAGGCATTGGACCTTGTATTTGTATTATACATTTATTGGATTTATGTATTATACTCATTTAGTGTTATTAATAAAGGCATTAATTCATTTATTATATATCTTGTGCAATATATTAAATGAAGTATCCAATGGACATATCCATATCCATGATGACGAGTGTCATGCACTTGGCAGTAAGACCATGGATATGGTAAACGATATGACCATAAAGACATCCGTAGTCTGTTCCAGTCATGGGAATGAATGGAACTAGAGACTATCATTAACCTGGTTGTATGGCGGTATCTTACCGGTCGTTGGACATGGGATGTCAACCAAGTTAATGGGTACATGTAAAAAGGGCATGGTACTGGATAGATCCACTAAACGAGAAATCCACATGGTATAGTATCACAAGTGATTCTCGTGTAGTACTTGTATGGATCCTTTGACCTGACCATATGATGGTATTGCATGTGAGATTGCATACTTAGGGGTACGCCTAAAGGGCCTGTAATAGGGTGCCAAGTATGGATACTTTCGGGTATGTCACTTAGCATGGCAATGCTATGGATATGCAGAAGGGATTTGTCACTCAGTAGTCCACTGAGAAGATATCACCGGCCTCTGGATGAATATGACTGATAAGAGTGTGGCCACACCCAAACAAGTTGGAACTTGTTTGTGAGCTTCAGTGCATTCGGGATCAAGTTAATGTCCGGACACAAAAGAGGGTGATCAATTCATGCCTCTGTGTTGGACACCGATATCTAAGGGTGAGCAAAATGCGGTTCGGTTCAAAAACCGAATCGAACCAAACCGAACCAAAAACCAAAGTAGAAGAAAAATAAAAACCAAAACCAAACCAAAGGTCATATGGTTCGGTTCAAACCGAACCGAAATAGTTCGGTTCAGTTACGATTCGGTTCGGTTCAAACCGAATCAACAAAAATTTTAATTTTTTAATTTTTATTATCATTATTTTTTATAAATTACATGTAAAATATTGCTTAAAAAGTATTTATATTACATGTATATTACTAAAATCTCATAAATACAAACTATATAATAATATAAATATATAATATGCCAAATAAAATTTATTTATATACATATATATATTTTAAAAAAATATTTTTTTCTATTACGGTTCGGTTCGGTTCAGTTTCGGTTTTTTTTTACAAAAACCGAAAACCGAACCAAAAACCAAACTATTATTTTTTATAAAACCAAAACCAAACCAAATAGAATTTGGTTTGGTTCGGTTCGGTTTTTCAGTCTCGGTTCGGTTTTTAGTTCTCGGTTCAGTTTGCTCACCCCTACCGATATCGATAACATGGGATATACAAGTTCAAACTACAGGGTTATGATAACAGTTAGACTGCCATTTCCATCTTAATTGGGCGCTGCAGTGGCTTGCTAGAGCCCAACTGCAGTCTATGGGCCACAGGCCCACTGCCAACATAAAGATGGACCCACGGGATCGTACACATTGAGCAACTGAACACTGAGTTAAGGAAACATATATATACTTGGAGTATACACTCTGGAGAAAGAGGAACATATATTAATTATATTATAAAGATCAATTGGATTGATCATAATAATAAAATTAATATTTGATTGGCTTCCTCATAATTGATTGGATTAATTATGAGATGATTTCCTGGATGGAAATATTCATATGTATAGGTTTACATATGAATTTATTTTATGAAGATCTAATTTTAATTTAATGGATTAAATTAATCAGTCAAACCAATTTTAATTTGAATGTAAATAATATGTTACTTGGTGTAATATATTAAATATATGGGTAAATTAAAGTTGGGCTTGAAATTAATTTAAACCAGACTAATTAAAATAGGTTTGGGCCTGAAATAAAAGATGGAAGCCCACACAAAAAGAGAAGTTAATTGGGCCGAAATTCTCAAAGAGAATTTCGGCCACCTAGGATTAAAATAACCCTAGGATTTTCGGCCTAGGCAAGCACATCACTGTGTGGTCGAAATTCCCCTCCCTTCCTTTCCAAAGTTTTGTGTTTTCCAAAGCTAGCACGGGTGGTGTTCGTAAGGCGTTCGGGTACGTGAACGAGGAGGGATTCTAGTTTGATTCCTGCAGTCTGCATCCATCTCTTGTAGAGATAATCCGGGTAAGAGATTTATATCTTGTTATTAAATTTTTGTTTATACAATTTCCATCTCAATTGCTCCTGGGCACGGATTTGAGGAAATCACCGCATTCTTTCACTTTAATCGAGTGATTTCCGGTGACAAATCCCAACTCCTGAAAACGAACTAAAACTCACCGGGAATCGAAATGTAGTCATAGATAACTTTGAACCATAGTGTTTTACGTGTCAAAATGTAGTTTTGGTTTTGAAACGATATGGAATTTGGGTTGCTTGGGTTGGTTTTGGTGTTTGAAGGTAAAAAGAAAAGGCTAAAGATGGTGAAGTGAAGTTGTAGAGAAAATTTTGAGGGCATGAGCAAAAGACTTGGGCCATAGGTGTTGTTCTTGGTTGTTGAAAGAAGGAATTATTATATTTCCCTTACTTAACTCTTCTATAATACCTCTGCCTCCGTAATCATCATCTTTTGAGAAAATCATTTTTAATTCTGCCTCAAGTAGGCCAAATTAGCTACTTGCTGACTTTAGGGATGAGCCATATGGCCCTTCCCTGAATTTTAACTATACCCACTTTAAGAAGCTTTCTTCCACAGCTTAACCCTTAAAAGTTGGACCGTGCCTTCTCTTAACTTGGGATGTACGGCCCATCTTCCAATGACGAAAATTCCTTTTCGATTCTGGCAATTTTCGATTCGTTTCGGCACTAGTTAGAATCCGTTCTTAGCTTCTCGGGCTGATATTCTAGCCAATTTCAGATAAAGGATAACCGAAAATTTTCATGATAAAGGTCGGATAAAAATCCATGCTCACAGGTGTTTATTTTTTATTTGACTTTGCAGGAGCATGTTTATCAGGGGGTTGGATCTTTGACTGAGGCCCATTTTTAGTGGGATGAGATGCCTCAGTTTGTGAAGAGGCGCGACTCATACGTGGTTAAGATGATTGGCCTGGGTAGCACTCAGGGGAAGGTGCAGTGCTTGGATCTTAGACAGTGTTGGATCCGAGAGAGTCAGGGTCATAAGGTTCCCTCTGCAGCACGCTCATGCTTTTATCGCCACTCTTCTTTCCATACTTCTTTTCTTGACTGGGAGAAGTTGTGTGAATCTGGCAGTACTTCCCTACTTGGCTGATTTGAAAAGGGCCAAAGAGTTTGATTGTGCCCGAGCAAGACTCAGGTAGTGGTATTGCAGCCTCGACTTGTGTGCTCGGGCGGTGCAAAAGGAGCTTAAAGGCTGGTAGGTCACTGTTCTGGTAAGAATTATAACACTTTCTTTTATTATCTTTTTTTTACTATGCACTTTTCTGCTGATTTAAGCCTACGAGCATAGGTTCCTAATCCAGCCTACCCTGGGTGAAATAAAAGGAGTTGAGAGGCTACCCACATTATTGAGGTGGACTCAGAGCTAGAGTCACATCATGCGGGATGTTAGACAGACCCAGCAAGAGCTCAGAACTATGACCTGGGACACGGTTTAACAAACATGAACCCAAGACTTGTTAGTTTAAAATTTAACTGACTAAAGTTATGATTCATACCTGATAAATATTTATCTTGTTTTCCTTTATGAGATAGGTGAACCTGGATCCATGGGACCGCGTCCCTAACCCACAGATGGTGATGGCCGCTGAGGCTTGGGATCATCGGCGGTTTGTGATGGAGTGCCCATGCACCCAGGAGTAGCACCTAGGAGAGAAAGTGAGGGATTAGAGTTCTGTTGCCACTCCTTCTGCTAAACCAGTGCCTCCTTAGTTACCCCTGTCCTTGTTTTGGCCCCATATTTGCACTCCAGCTAACCAGGCATAGATTTTTAAAGCCAGGCAGGTTGTCCCCTTGTTGCATGGTAGCTATGATGATTTTAAGGGCTGACTGCTACCCGAGACTCCTCGAGTTTCAGTGCCTCTTTAGTGCCTCATGAGGTTAGTGATCTCAGCTCACAGACTTTAAATTTGATTATCATGTGATCGTTCCGATTAAATTTTGATCTATGTTGGTTCCTTTTCCTTTTCCTTTTTGTGCAAAAGAATAAGAAGTAGAAGGTTTCTACCGAAGAGGCTGAGGATGAGGAGATGGAGGCCGCTGCTATAGGAGATGATGCCGAGCCTGCTGGGTCGAAGCATTAGGTGAGACCTAGATCTCGGGGGGCTGGTTTCTCTTCAGGAGCTACTAATGGAATTTACCATTCATTTGTGCCATCTAGGGTGATTTATGGGGATTTTTTGACTGTTCTAGCGAGTCGATTTAGCCTGATGGGCCTGTATTGCCGATATGAGGAGAGGGAGCTGTCTTCTTACAACTTGTTCTCGGTGGACTTCATCCCACCTAGTACTACCCATATGAGTATTCCTTTCCCTACATCTGAGGTCAAGTCGTGATAGCTTTAGTATTCTTTTTTTTAACTTAAGATTTTATTCCTGCAGGTTGCATGTGAGGTTGTGGAGAGTCCTGTGCAAATGTACCAGTCTTTGCATCATCTCCTCCTCCAAGAGAACTCAGTGATGGTGGTGAGTTTCCTGCGATTATTATATAATAATATTATACAATGTATGCATGAGATGCATGGATGTATGAATGTGGTAACATGGGTCGTCTTGGCTTTGGTTTTTGCAGACTCATATACAATTGCTACGGTTCCATCGGGGTGCTTCATAGCATTTGGCTAGGTATGAGTAGGAGATCCAGAGGCTGCAGACTGATTAGGACTAGTATAGGGCCAGGTATCCTGATGCTGAAGTGGAGGCGGTGGACTCCTACACTGATGAGGATGTGGGCAAGACTCCGGGTGCTGGGCAACAGTCATTAAGATCTTATCCAGATATTTCTATTATTTTTATTCTTTTTCTGAATACATTTCAGAACATTGGGCTTGCACAGTTTACACTTTTAGAAACTTTGTGTTACATTTCTAGCTTCAATTTTCATATTGTTTTTCATAGAAATTTTCATTAATTTCATCAAATCCAGTCATTTTCACACTCGAACACACAGAAATAAAAGATGAAAAGCCCAAATACACTAGAAAGTACTCCCAAAATGCCAATACCTATACGGATAAAAAAGAATCATTCTGTTTATAGATATGGCCATACGTCTATGAAATCAATAGCCGCACTGGGTAAAGGAACAGCCGCACGAGTGTTGTAATTGCCGCATGACTATTGAGCCCCGATTTCCAGCATTCAGTTGTTCGACTTTGATTCTGCTATGGATTCCTTAGATTCTTAGCTTCTTTTATTCCTCGGGACTCTGAAGGACTTAGATTGGTTGAAACTGAACCCTTTTAGGCTCTAGAATATGAAAGCCTACTATAATGGGTTAAGGAATCTAGCTTTACTGCAAGCTGCCATAAGTTGCTGGGATTCAGTTGATCATGTGTTTCGTTTCTCGCACTAAGAGCT
Source organism: Euphorbia tirucalli (assembly GCA_039660915.1). Taxonomy (NCBI): domain Eukaryota; kingdom Viridiplantae; phylum Streptophyta; class Magnoliopsida; order Malpighiales; family Euphorbiaceae; genus Euphorbia; species Euphorbia tirucalli. Next base: position 33,735,552 of record CM077636.1, on the reverse strand, counting down.
GTGTGCCTTGTTCGAAGAATTTAGTGCTATTCTGAATGTGCCTTGCCCAACAGTACCAAGATCACCCTAGGTTTAACTTTGGTGATGCGTCTTCCTTGGTCAATCTGTTAGGCATTCCTCCATCTCAAATAAGAGCATTGCTATCCGCTACCACTTCATCCCTTGATTTTCACCTGTATTCAATGCTAAGTTTGTGTATAGATACCTCACAGGATCATTCTGAATGGGCTAACATGGTTAGCTTACTGCTGATGAGTCAGTAACTATACGGAGTGAGTTTTGGGGTATGCCCATTCAGACTTGTCTCTGTCATCCCTAATATGGCTACTGGAGCTTTGCTCGTGGCATTGATTCTGGTTAAGACTCTAATTCATCTAGATTCTACCCAATCTGATAGATCATTCTAGATTGGAAACCAGTTCCTGTTACTTCAGGTATCCCTTTTATCACTACTTCCGCCCAGATACTGAGTTTCATTAAGATATCATCCTTGAATCCCTGTCTTGTCACATGTATGGCTTATGGAGAAGTTGAATCTCATCCAGATGCCCCATGGGAATTTCAAGAAGTACCATCTCGCCAACTTCCCAGAATGAGGCTGCACCGTGGTGAGCTACGGTTTGATGACTAAAGAAGACTGGAAGTCTTAGTTGGCACAAAGAGCTGACGATCATATCAGATCAGTTTGCCCCTGGTGGAAGATTACCCATATCACTGTGGACATGTGGTTGTTTTTACTCTCCGATCTGACTTTGTAGGTAATACAGGCAAGCACAAGGGATCCTTAAGTCATCTTGCATCACTAAAAGCGTAGAGTACACTTCACAGTGGCCTGATCATATTCAGAGTCAATGGTTAGGTAGTGTCCATTATAAGATGCTAAGGTATGATTCACTTGCCACTGTAGAGATAGACAAGCTATAGAAGTCGTGGTCGGCTGAGGTTAGGGCTATCAAGAGGAGTGCTAGAGCGTGTCTCAAGTAGCTTGGGCTTATTGGCACTGAGGAGCCTGCGGCAGCTAAAAGGAGAAAGATGTAGTTGCTGCTTATTTCCATTACTACTACTAAACTATTATTATTGTTGTGAATGTTGTATAATCTTAACTTTTGCATAGACTACCCTATCCGATCACCTTAACTTTTGCCTGAACTGTCCTTATCAGGTTTTCAATCCAGCAAGCTATTATTATTATTATTATTATTATTATTATTATTATTATTATTATTATTATTATTATTATTATTATTATTCTTTTTTTAGGGAGACTTAATTGATTGCAAGTTTTAGTTCGATGTGATAGCTCATGCGCATATATGTTTAAATGCTTGGCTTAGTTGGATGTTTTAGCAGATGGATCCGAACACACATTCAAAAATTCATAAAATATGATAAAGCAAAATGACATTTCATTGATGAAATCAAAGTGGGAACAGTTGTGAAATAATATACATCTCAAATGATTTACTCGTATGATCAATCAGCCTTTATAGGTTTTCTAGCTGATACTTCTAACCTCACGCCCTAACGTTTGCCTAAGCTACATTTTCAATTTGTAGCTTAGCAGGCTATTTTGACTTTTCTAAACATGGTAGCGCTTGCGGCATCATGGTTGACCGGGTTGGTGAATTCATTCCCGTCCATATCCATTATCTTGACTGTGACTTTCAAGAGGATTTTCTTTACATACGGGCCTTCCTAATTCGGCTTGAACTTGCCCTTGACATCTATATTAGAAGGTTTTAGCTGCTTCAGCACTAAGTTCCCTGCTTTTAAAGGATATTTTGATGACAAAGCTGATGATTATAGACTCTAGCCATCCTCAATTAATACATCTGTAAATGGTTTAAGGCCTTCAGGTGCCTCTCATCAACCATAACCAACTGTTCAAACCTGGCCTTGGCCTATTATGCTTTTGGCAACTAAGCTTCTAAGGTGATCCTCATATACTTCAATTCTATCTCCACTGGAAGAACCGCTTCCATCCTATACACCAGTGAGTACGGAGTCTCGCCGGTAGGAGTCTTGACGTTGGTCGTGTAACCCTAAAGAGCGAATGGTAACTTTTCTGCCCAATCTCTATAAGTGGCAACTATTTTAGACAAGATTGTCTTAATGGACTTGTTGGCCTCTTCCATTTCCCCGTTAGCTTGTGGTTTGTATGGAGAAGATCTATAACGCTTTATGTCATGCTCTGCAATTAATTCTGTTCTCACACCTTGGAACTGTACCCCATTATCGGTTACTACATGGTGCAGGATGTCGTATCATGCATAAATGTGCTTCTCTATGAACTTAGCCATCTTCTTTGTAGTGATCTTGGTGTAGGATTCAGCCTCTACCCACTTCGAGAAATAATCAATTACTACCATAATGAATCTATAATTGTTTAATGCTGGAGGTCGGATTTCACTAACGATATCTATTCCTCGCATCGAGAATGGCCAAGGAGTAGAGAGACTTTGTCATTCCATTGGTGAAAGATGATTAATATCTCTTCAAATCTGGCATTCATGGCATCTTTTCACCTCTTCAATACAATTTGACTACATGGTAAGCCAGAAGTAGCCTTGTCATATGATCTTCCTTTTTACCAGAGCTAGACCATTTATATGTGGACCACATGAGCCCAAATGTATCTATTTGATTATTCTTTATACCTTTGATTCTACCAATGCACCTCAGAAGTAGCCCATTCGCTGTCCTCTTGAATAACTGGCCCTCAAATATCCTAAACTGAACTGCAAGTAGCCTGATAGCGGCCCTGTCAGCCTTATTTGCTCCTTTCGGATACTTTCCATTTTGCAGAAATCTAACGATGTCAGAGTACCAAGGTTTGTCATTTACTGTCAGACTCAAAACGTTACTACAGTCATAGTAGGGTTTCGTAGAGGTTTCCACCTCAGAAGTAGCCCATTCGCTGTCCTCTTGAATAGCTGGCCCTCGAATATCCTAAACTGAACTGCAAGTCACCTGATAGCAGCCCTGTCAGCCTTATTTGCTCCTTCTAGATACTGTCCATAATCTCCGCCACAGTGACTGATTCTGGTTGAACTGGCTGAACTGGCTGGACTGATTGATTGGACCGCACTAATCGTTTTGAAGTTCGACTTCAAATTGCACATTCAGCATAGAGTTAGCATCATGGATGGATGTCATGACTCTAGAGACAATGCACTAAGTGACATGTGTGGTATGATCATGAGATGACAATGGTTGAATGATGTCTCATGAATGAGAATGATAATGAGGATGATCTTTATGTTTTCATTCTCTTTTTTACTTTGGACGTTCTAAGAATACCAGTGCCATGCAAAAGATAATGCAAGAAGGTTGTGTGTGAGCCATCACACTGACAGAGGGTTGGCGCTTTTGGGGCACCTAGTGGATGTCATGAAATTGTCACGTGTGTACCGACACATGGACAGAGTTTTGACGCTTTGTAGGTCAATGAAGTGATATGAAATGGTCATTTAGGGGCCATCCCACGGACAAAGTTTCAATGCTTTTAGGGCATCTTGGGTGACATGATGTTACAAACAAGTCCCATATGGATAGAGACACGGACAGAGCTTAGGCGTTCATGGAACACCTTGTATGATTTGGTAATGTTATGAAATTCCCCTATATATGTAATAATTCAGTACTGGTGGAGTACCTTAAATGATTCAACAATGTCATGAAACGATCCGATGTGGATCTCAACACATAAGCAAGACTCCAGCATCATTATGACACCAACTGTGAATGAGCATGATGTCATGTAATGTTATTATGTGAGTCACCATAAGACTATAGACCTATGTACTCTAGTGAATGACATGGTATAGTGGAATGGCTAAGTGCAATCCGGTGCACGGGCAGAACACAGGTAGTTTTGGGGTACCCAATATGAAATGAAATGATCGTGATAGGAATTTGGGACACTCGATATGAAATGAAATGATCGTGATAGGCATTCTCAGAACGTCCTTTATTAAATGGAATAAGATGAGATGATATGGATGTTCATGTCACACAAAATGCAAGTGGCTACAGAAAGATGTGGTTAGTATGCATGACATACAAGATGATGTCGTGTATGCTTCGTGGAAATGTCAACACATATGTTAATGTCAGAAAATGGCTGCAGGAAGATATGGTTAGAATGGCACACAAATGATTATGCATCCTTGATGTTTCATGTAAAGGTCAAAATAAAACCACCATGGAATAAACGTTAGCACACGCAATAATATGCTCACCCTTCCAATGTAGCTCTATGCTCCTTGGAGGTCAGTAGCAAATGCCACAGATTGGCCTAGGTTAGAGTCTTCTTTAATTGCAAAATGACCAGATCTTCCTTTTCTACTACCTTTAACACTGACATGCTGCCTGATCCAGTCACTGGGGTCATGTCATTCTGTTGAACTACTGGCTGGTAGACCCTACCACTCCTTATTACATTCCGGACTTTGGGAACTTTTGGCTTCTCAACAACTGGCAACTTAACTGCCTCATCACAGCCGTATTCTTCATACTTATCTTTCGAATCCAGATCATCCAGACTCACTTGCTTCACCTCTTTCTGCTCTGTCGGCTTTCCACATTCTAACTTTGCCCCAGTTTCATTGGCCACCATAGATTGTGCGGTGGGGTTTGCTTGCAGGACCTAGGTGAAAATGAAGTTGTCTGGCAACCCTGACTGTACCATATTGAGCTACCTTTCAAATGCTGGTAACAGATTAGTCTTAGTACTGGGCTTGGCAGGTTCTTCCAACTTTCCTTCGTCAATCAACTTCTGGATGGCATCCTTTAGCTAATAACAATTGTTGGTTCTATGTCCCACTATGACATGATAGGTATAGAAGTTGTCTTTATCCGCATCCACTAGCTTTTCAAATGGCCTAAGAGAGCTCAACAAACCGCCATTCCTGCACTTTGCAAAGATCTTAGCCAAGGAGAAGGCCTAAGGGGATATGCCTTGACCCTCTGAATTTCTACTTTGGTTTCCTCATTGCTGAGATACAACGGCAACCCTAGCTTGCTTAGACTCTAAAAATTGCCCGCCTTTGCTTGAAGAACCAGAGCCAGACCCACTGCTTGACCCAGTCATAGTCGTCGACCGGTACCCGGAGTTGTACCCAGAGCTTCTGTTACCCCTGTAGCTGGTTGTCTTTTCTTCTTCATCCCTCTTAATTTTCATAGCCATGTTGTACACTTCACTAAGTTCATTGAAGGAATGGAATTTCATATTGTTCCTGAAGATGTCCCTGCTACCATCAATCAACTTTTGGATCAACTCATCTTCGTCGGGGCGGTTTTTCAACATAATCATCTTATTCATCCATCTCTGGTAGTATTCATCAAAGGACTCATTCGGCTTCTACTTAATCCTTTCCAGGTCGTACAGCTTCACCTGGATCTTAGTATTGAAGCTGTAGTATTTGATAAAAGCTACAGACAAAGCTTCCCAATCCGACTGTACATCCTCAGATAGAGAGTTATACCAGCCCAATGCTCCCCCCTCGAGTGTAGTTGGGAAGAAGTTGATTAGTTGCTGCTTGGTGGCACCCGTCGTCAGTATGACTCATGCATAAAGGTTCACATAAGCTTCTGGTGAACCAATCCCTTGTAGAAAGGAACCTTCGGCACTTGAAACCCAATGGGAAAGGTCTCAATGCCCTTGTTTATCATTGCATCCATATTCACGCCCCTCTTGGAGCCCAGGCTAATATTGGCCCGTTTCTTCAGCTCGGCGACCACTTCATCCAACGCTGAGTGCTTTGCCTTTATTTTCTTTTCCATGGCTACCTTAATCTCTTGCAGCTTCTCTACACTAGCAGAGACATTAGCCCCATACTGAGAAGATTCAGCCACCTTTTCCTTTCCAGGCCCGCTGGTTCCGACTTCCCCATTTTCTTTTACAATAACCTGCATCTCCTCTTTCAAAATGTCACGGAAATCCTTTAGAGCATCAGTAAAACTTGATGTTTGGTTTGCCATTTCCACTTCCTCTCCGGAATCAGACTCACTATCTGTTTCTACTGTCCTCTATTCCTCAACAGCCCTCAAAGTCTGAGATCTTATCCTCGGTCGATCCAGCTTACTAAGTGAACTATCTTTGTGGAGCTTTGGTCTTTTCTAATCTCATGTGCATGCTATCCTACATCACATATGGAGAGTTAGGGATAATAAATGAATGAAGTGATGTCGTGAAGAATGATGCTCGGATGATGTTTCATGAATGGAAATGAAAATGAGGATGAACTTTTGGGTTTTGATTTCCTTTGTTTTGGACATCCCGAGAGTGTATGATGCTATGCAAAAATAGTGCAAAAAAGGTCTCGTTCGAGCCGTCACACAGACAGAGGTTCGACGCTTTTAGGGCACCTAATGAATGTCATGAAATGGCCGTGTGTGTGCCGTCACACGGGCAGAGTTTCGACGCTTTATGGATCAATTAGATGACATGAAATGGTCGCATGGGTGCTGTCCCACTGACAGAGTTCTAATGCTATTGAGACAATGTGATATGAGATGATGTTATAAAAAAAAGTCACGTGCAATTGGGGACACGGACAGGGGTTCGACATTCGTGGAACACCTTGCATGATTTGATAATGTTATGAAATGCCCCTATATGTGTACTAATCCGGCACTCGAGGAGTACCTTGAATGATTTTGCAAAGTCATGAAATGACTCGATGTGCACTATAATGTGCAAACAGGACTCTGGCGTCACCGTGACACTTATGATGAATGAATGTGATGCTATGTAATGACATCGCGTGAACTGCCACACGGGAATAGACCTAGGACTGTTGTGGTCTCATATTGAATGACATGGTATAGTGAAATGGCTGAGTGCAATCCGGTGCATGGGCAGAACACGGGTATTTTTGGGATACCCGATGTGTTATGGAATGAAATAATCATGAAGGGCACGCTCGGAACGTCCTTTATTAGGTGGGGTGAAACGGCATGAATGTGTATGTCACTTGAAAATGCAAGTGGCTGCATGAAAATGTGGTTAGGACACATGACACATGGGAAGATGTCGTGTATGCTTCGTGGAAATGTCACACGCGAGATGTAAATGGCATACAAATAAAATGTCACGGCTACACGAAAACGTGATTAGAGTCACACATATGTCTATGCTCGAAAATGGCTGCACAAAGATGTGGTTATAATGGCACATGAAAGCTTATGCATGTTTTATGCTTCGTGAAAAGGTAAAATAAAAAACACCACAGAACAAATGTTAGCACACGCAATACTATGCACTCCCTTCCAACCTTATTCCTCCTTTCGATTGTTCTTGCATTCTTCCTAGGTGTTGGGTCTCTTTGGCATCAACGGGGGATACCAAAGGCACATACTCAATGTCCAATTTGAATTTATGTTTTGGTAATCCTAGGGGAAGTTGTTAAGCCATTACATGTGGGCCAAAGTCAAAACCAAGGGTTGTACAGGCTCCCATAGCGAATATACACTCCTCACCGTAGAACAAGATGTAAGGTCATGCGGTGCTATGAGTGGTTTACCCCATCGGGTGCCTCTAATCCTGGCAGAAGAGGTAGGTCACCTTCTTAGGTAAACCGGAGTTGATCAGTGTATTGGAGGGATTGAGAAGAAGAAAATGTCATGATATATAGGTGCAAACAAATATGGTACTATAAACTACTAAAAGTGACTGTAAGCGAGGTTATATTACAGTAGTTGCCTAAGTTCCTTAAGTTTTTGTGAAAACGTTTTAAGAAAACTTCATTCCCCAGCAGAGTCGCCATTGTGAGCGGACGACCTTTAAAGCGGGATGCGGTGAAGCGAACCGGGGAAAAGGAAATTTTGGAAAATGCGTTTTTTGGATTATGCGTTTTGGTTTTTTGGAAAACAGGATTTTGATTATCTTGATTTAGGAAAACCATCGATTTATTTGGAAATCCCTTCCATAGAAAACCTTTTCCCATTTTTAACTTAAAGACTTCGAAACTTAAATTCCAAGATCAGTAACAAAGTCGCCACCCGGATCAGCTCATCTGGGAAATTTGGGTATAGCTCCCTACCGAGGGTAGACTACTGTACCTAATCCAGAGATTTAGGGTTCGGGCAAGTGACTTGCTCAACCTCAAGCTTGCTTTCATTTTACAGTTCATATTACCATATTTTATTCGCTTTATTATCTTTTTTTACCCATTTTGTGTCTGTTTAGCCCATGCTCAAGCAGATGACAAAAATAAATTGCAGAATAAGTAAACCATACATCCAAGCAATTAAAAGAATAAGAATAAAGGCCGCTTATACAACCAGATCGAATAAAAATGAAAACTCTCATCCTCACTTTACAAGAGCCTAAAATACACGGATATCTAGAAAATTACAACCGCCTAAAATACATGAATTAACTATTAATTACATCCAAAAATAAAATAAAAGCAATAGAGGCTGCAAAACAGATTGGTTAACACAATTTATATCAAAACACAAATAGGACTCAAATTGGACAGAATTGGGATTTTTAGGAACGAGGTGCATACATTTAGGGGGTAGCCAGGTCGACTCGGCCAGCCGGCCCGGTTAGACCTGGAAAACGGTTTTGAAACGCCCTGTAGATTTTTGTGCTGGAAAACAATGTTAGAAAATTATTTAGCTCGGTTTCATGCAAATTTTTCCATTTAGCGGGTCTGTTGTCCCAGAACTTGGGGTTCTGTTCATACGGGTTTCCTAAATCCAACATCCATCTAGGGTCCAAAAGCAGTAAACACGCTAAAAACGGTTTGATTCTGAAGACAGCATCGCGCAACGATGTCCGTACGGGCCATTTTGTGATTCTGTTTCCTTTTGGAGGCTACAGTCGTACGACTGTAGTTAGAGCTGTATGGCTCTAATTATAGTCGTGCGACTGTAACAACTACAATAGTACGACTGTAGCATCCAGAACCCGAAAAATGGTTTTCTCATTTTGAAAAATGTCGATTCGCTCGATTTCAGTGGTTCCTTAGAATTTCTATAGAGTCCAGGGGTCCGCTATTGGTGGACAATGGATCCGATTCGGATCGAACAACCCCGGATTCCAGAAAATCAAAACTGCGGAAATCAAGAATCTCACACTTTCATGAATATAAATCCGAAAACCAAAGTTTGATAGTGTGTGTGTGTGTTTGGGCCGAAATATATCGTAATAGAATTGGAAAAATAGAAAACGGGCTGTTTTCAGCCAATTTAGGGTAGTTTTGGGTTTTTACGCGAAAGAGCAGAGCCGTGCGGCTCTGTTCTACAGTACTAAAGCTGTGCGGCTCTAGTTTGGGCAACCAGTTTTCCGAAAATTTGAGAAACGGAGAAAAATGCAGAGAAAAAGCAATGTACACAGGTTGAAGGCCTCTCAGAGTTTACCTTGATATTATTTTGATGTATTTAACGTCAAGAATCGGATTGAAAAGTCGAAATGTTCCCGAAACCTCAACCGGCCCGAAATCCCGAAAACGAATCTGTATCGATCCGAAACGATCCCAATTGAATGTGTACAGGTCAAGAACACTTCCTTTGATGCTTAGGTATTTGATTTTGGTATTGGTTTTTTTGTTCTTGCTCTCTCCTTACTTCTCTGTGTTTTCGGCTCCCTTCATTCTTCTTTTTCTATCTTTGTTTTTGTGTTCTCCCTGGTTTTGAGATCAATTCCCCCTTTCCTTTTTGATTTTTTGTTTTTATATCTCACATAATCTTTAATCATTTCAAGAATTAATGAGCCGTTTACTTTTCTGTGGATTTCGGCCGCTTTTCTTCCGTTTCAGTCGCGGAGCAACTGGATTGACCCACTAGAGCCGCACAGCTCTAAAATTTAGAGTCGTGCGACTCTAGAATTAGAGTCGTGCAACTCTAACATTAGAGTCGTATGACTCTAATCTATAGCCATAGATCTGTAGTTTTGTAACTACAGTCGTGCGGCTATGGACAGAGCTGGGGCCGATTCCACAAAAAAACCAACGGTCACCCTAAACCCTAAAATTACCCGGGGGAATTTTCTCAGGGTTTCGGATTGAGGATAGCTATGTTTTCGGAGCGTTTGGGATATCCAAGGCAACATTTTGGTCTTTTTCAAGTCCGATTCGTGTCCGTCTGCTCAATAGGTATTAAGAAATTCTCATCATAGAGGTCGGGAAAACCCGGCGCTTACAACAGCTTAGTATGAATATACGCGGGTTATAATCTGGTGATCCATACATCCATATCATATGTCAAATGCAATAGCATACTTAATTTAAAATAAATAAGATCTTATGGGCCTTTAATTAAAACCTAATGAAAAAATAGATATCCTATCTAATTCTTCATGGGACGGACTGCTATCCTTCTTGGCCTCTAACCATAGGCTTGCTCCATCTGGGCCTTCCTCTATACTTGATGCAATTACAACAATTTTATTTTCAATAAAATCTATTCTAAAATTACATCAAAATGAAAGAAATGGCACGCAGGTCATAGTTCCCAAAATCAAATTACAACCAATAATAATTTAGAGCCCATAGAACTCAACATCACATTTCAAACAAAATACCTGTCATGCACATACATACCAATATGATGCATGATCATGGCATTCCAAATTATAAATATAAATGTTAAGCTGAGTTACTTAGGGTGAAATTGCCAATTTCAACAAATGTGACTAAGGCCCATAAAGGCCCACTGGATAATATCCATTAAAATTTATCTCTCCCAATTTTAACTGATGTCACGGTTTATTGGGCCAATTTCACAAAGTCCATATTCAATTTAATATACAAAACAATTAAATTAAATATACACACCAACATAATAAACAATTTAAATAAAAATTAATTTAAAATAAAACATTTTAATTTAATTTGTATTACGCGCCTGGGATAAAAAAAATACCCATAAAATTCAAAACCGGACCCGAACCCCCCGCGCGGCAACCTGCTGCCAACAGCATCAGCATTGGCCACAATTGGAATCGCAAATTGCGATTCCAATTTTGGCCAACAATAGTATATATATATATATATATATATATATATATATATATATATATATATATATATATATATATATATATAAAACAAAAAATTCCAGCCACACCAAAAAAAAAATATAGCAAGCATAATCAATTCAATAAACCCAAAATTAAAACTAACAACGGAAGGAATCGATTAAACCAATCGGAAAAAAAAATCAAAAACTAGAAAAACCATTCTTGAAACCTATTTTTTCTTCAAGAACACTTTCAAGAATCAATTCCAATCAATCTAATGGACAAAAACTAAGCTCTGATACCACTGTTGGGATTCATCATCGTGGCGCAGCGGAAATTACACCGTTAAATTTTTTCTAGAATTCACCTATCGTGTCAGATTACTATTGATTGGAATAAAAACCAATTTGAATCAACAGAGTTTAACTCACCAGATTCATCTCTTCCAGAGATTGCTGCAAAATTGTTTCTTGAAACTGCGATCTCCAAAATCAGGTGCACGACCAACTATCGAGCGGGAACCGGTGCTAACCGAAGAAGCGGAAGGAATGGAGAATTAATTGCTGTAAATTGTGGCTGTTTTGGGGCTGAAATTGCCAGCAAATAAAATAGGGTTAGGGTTAGGATTTCTTCCTTAAGTGTGCATTTATATAGACACCTTGTCTAATTGGGTTTTAATTAGGTTAATTAAACCCAAGCCCACTAACATTATAATTACATAAATAAACTTTAATTAAAAAGTATATACTATGTAATTTGATTCCATTTGGCTAAATTTAATTATCCCTAAATAAAATTAAATTACACTTCAGTAAATACAATACATGTATTTAATTTTCCTATTTAGGAAAATTATTTAATTAATTGTTTACTTTATGTAATTCATTTAATTGATTAATTAATTAATTAATTACATTATGTAAACTTATTAATTAAATTAAATTAACCCAATATTAATTAATTACCTTGACACCGAATGTCAACTAATTACTTAATGCATTCCTTCCAATGTACATTACGTGTACAATTTCTATAAGTTTCGGCTCAGTTGATCTATGTGTACGATCTTATGGGTCTGTCTTTACATTGGCAATAGGCCCAAGGCCCACAGATTGTAAGTGGGTTCTAGGAAACTGTTACAGCCCCCAATTAAGATAGAGATATGGTAGTCTGTTGAAGGCACTGGCCCAGTAGTAATCTCACAGCGTCCTTTGCCAAATAATATCGATATGAATAAACAAGAGGCATGGTGTTCGTCATCCTCTTCTGCTGTTTATTATATTTCTTGATCTTGAGTTGACTGATTAATCAAATAAGCAACCGACTTACTTGGGTATGGCCATACACTTATCAGTCCCACTCATCAAGTGGCCAATGATATCATCTCGGTGTTGCCCGAGCGGTAATTCCATCATTTTATCATCAATATCAATGTGTTCACCGGTCCAACCAATCATACACGTATTTAGCATCCTTTTACAGACCTGTTAGGCGTATGTCAAAGTGAACCGGATTCCATATTGATACTATAATGAAATCTGGTCTGAGGACAAAAGAGACCTACTCAAGAAAGACCTATGACACGACAACCATTTGGCTTTCTTATGTGGATCGATCCAGTCCCATGTCAACGACATGTACTTATATCCATGACTAACTATACAAGTACTATGGCTAGTTCGGAACTACCATACAGTCATCGAATATACAAGTCTGTGGTTCTATTCGTTCCCATGGTTAGAACAGTCCTGGGATAGGTTTTATGATTATCAATCAATGGATACTCTACTCATATTATAGCACAAGATATAAATAAAATAGATTAATTGCCTTTATTAATATGACACAAATAATGTATTCATACAATGAGTCTTAATGTATGATACAAAATACAAGAATCCAATGCTCTAAGAACTAGGGCACACCAACATGGTATAGCTTCGAGGATTGGACCCAGAAAACTCAAAAAAAAAAAAAAAAAAAAATCCTGGATACATGCGATAAGGGTAATTTCTAAGAGGCCATAAGTCCATTATGCTTATATTTGACTTTCCAGTCGTTGTTTTTTACTTTTCCAAGTTAAAAGTTTTATATGTTTTTGGGTTTGATTTAAGCCACATGACTTATTTTGAGAGATATTTGAGCCGCACGGCTCTTTTCATTGCCCTAGAACCATGCAGCTCAAATATTCCTTGTTTATGTGACATTTGATTTTGTGGATCCGGAGTTAATATTGCTAAGTTTGTTGCTTAATGATTTATAAGCCTCCAAAGGACTCAAAATCAAACGAGAAACGCCTAAAAGTGAATTTGAAAGTTTTTGGAAAAATCATTTCAAAATTTGTGCCCATTATAAGTTAAGCCATACAGCCCTTTGGGTGTTTATTACTTTAGACTTAGATTAATTTTTGCAAAATAGGAAAGCCCCTATGAAAGGGTTTTTAATAATCCCTAAATAACGAGCCCGCTTTGGCATATTTAAAGGTTAATAAATTGTAAAATATTTTCAAAATGATTTTCTTCAATTCAAAATACAAGGCATTTCAAAAAGTCTTCCAGGCTAGTTGAAGAAACTTGTCATGTTTCCCAACCATCCCTAAATGCCTGATCTCGATAATCCATTTTATCATTTTGTCTTATTTGAGTCCTACGTGCATATATGTTTATTGTATCGCTAACCTCTATTTTGCATGTAGATGTATATTAGTTTAGATGTATGTTAGCTTTTTATTTTTTTAAATCATTCGTGTATTTTAGGCGATTGTAAATATAGATAATCGTGTATTTAGGTGATTTATAATTTTGGATCCCATTTTAACAATTGTATCCCCTAGGTTAGATTGTTCCATTTAGTTGTAATAATTTTACATTCTGAATTTACTTACTGATTTTTGCTTAAGCATATAACATTAATACTTAGGGCTGGAAATGGATTAAGTAAATATAAAAGACGTAATTATTTGAATTGTTAAATGTTATTTCGAACTCGAGACAAAAATAGGTAGTTTTTTCGAACCCGAATCTTTAACTTTAAGGTATAGGAATCCTTCTCAGGTTCGGCTATACCATAATTTTCTAGTAGAGCTGAACCAAATGGTGACTTCAAATCTTTTTTGAGCAAGCAGCATTGGATTCCTTTTATTTTTCTCGCACTTCATTATTTTTTAAAAATAAAATAATCATGAACATATGTTCGCGTCTCCAGGATCGTCCACTCACAATGCGACTCTATTGGGGACTTTTTTCCAAAACCTCTTAACAAATACTAAAAATGTCTCGTTCAAAATAAATTTAACAATTTCATTCTTATGTCTTTTATCACATTCATACCATTATTTCTTTCTTAATCCTTCAAAATAGTTATTAGCCTTGGTGTGTTATTGGAAATGTCGCCTAAGTACGACCCCTTTTGTTCAGACCCTCGAAAGGGGAGAAGTGAGGATTATATTCTACTATGGGAACCCTAATTTGAACCTTAGACCATTGACTCAAACCCATATAAGTACTTATAGTAATTTTCCTTAGGATGACAAAAATACATATAATTGTATGGTTACTACAAGAGACTCCTTTGTTATCCCCGATTGAATAATAAAATGACCCAACATCTAGGAAATTTTTGTGTTGGAGAAATAAGATTGAAAGGGTGTGCATTCTTTATGTTCTTGTTAATTGTTTGTTTATTGTGCAGGTTTGTGTTCTTTATTTTGAAAGCATATGAACTATATACGTGACATACTTCCACACTAACCCTTTTTTGTAGCCATACATTTTGTATGACATAAACATTTTCCATTGTCATCCTATGACATTCTCTTTAGGCATACAATTATACTGAAATGTTGTCCATACACACTCATTATGCATCCATCCTTTACAAGCAATGTCTTGTAACTTTCTGTTAGGCGTACAATTACTGTGAGCGGACGACCTTTTTCGGAACGCGCGGTGAAGCGGGAACCGGGGATTTTCTTTTTGGGATCTTGGTGTTTGGGTTTTGAAAACGGGTTTTAATCTTTCTTAGGGAAACCTTTCATTTTATTGAAAAAGCCTTTTTGTAGAAAACTTAATTTTAGGCATGAATTTTAGAAAACAAGCTTTTTAGAAAATCCCATTTTAACTTAAAGGTCTCGAAATGCGAATTTCGAGATTAGATACAGAGTCGCCACCCGGATCAGCTCATCCGGGAAATTCCGGTACAGCTCCCTACCAAGTGTAGACGCAGTACCTAATCCAGAGATTCGAGGTTCGGGCAACATATCTACTAATCCTCACTAATTTTTAATTATTACATTGTAATATGACATTTCATTCACTTAATTCTACCCATTTTATCTCTTCTTTTATTATTAGCCAATGCTCATACATATGACATAGATATAAAACCAAAATAAAAGTGCGGGAAAGTAAAACAGAGGCCAAATTATACAACCCAAGAAAAAGAAAACTCTCATCCTAACCTTTTACAACCGCCTATTATACACGAAAATCTAAAAATTACAATCCCCTAGATACACGGGATAATCTATAAAATACATTCAAAAAAAAAATAAAAATAAAGTAAAAGTAAAAGCTGCATCCAAATAGGGTTAGCACAAATAAACAAATCACACTAAGGACCCATATAAGACAGAATAGGGGTATTTTAGGAAATGGGATCATGCAAAGGGGGATAACCAAGTCGACCCGATCGGTCGGCCCGGTTAGACCTGGAAAACGGTTTTTTAAACGCCCTGTAGGTTTTATGGATGAAAAATCGGTTTTAAAAACGGTTTGGCTCATTTTCATGCACTGATCCAACTTTAGCGGGCCGGATATCCCGGGACCCGGGGTCCCGTTCGTGTGTGGGCCTAAAACATACATCCATCTAGGGTCCAAAAGTATGCAAACACGCCAAAATTCATTTTTCAATGCGAAAAGGATGCAAAATTACAAGTTTGGGGCCCAAAAGGGCAAAATTCTGCCCATATTACAGCCGCGCCCCTGTAGGCTACAGCCGCCCGGCTGTAGGTTACAGCCGCACCCCTGTAGCTTACAGCCGGGCGGCTGTAATGCTTCAGAATCGATTCCGACCTATTTTTCGTGTTTTCGAAAATCATTTTGCAAAATTTGATGATTTTAGTCGATCCGGGACGTCTGAAAAATACTAAAGCCAACAGAAAAGATCCGAAACGGACCTAATCGAATCCGGAAGTCCCTAATCGCTCAAAATCACCAAATTCATCACATCCGCACATAAAAAAAAAGAGAACATGGAATCAAAGCATGCACAGATGTGATTGGATCGATAACAAATGTGAAAAATACATTTAATTGAAGCGTGGGAGCGTTATCGATCGATTTGGGCCGATGGAGCTTCGGCCCCTGTAGGTTACAGCCGCGCCCCTATAGGTCACAGCCGCGCGGCTGTGAGCACATGGGGCGGCTGTAATCACAGAAAAACAAAAAAAAACATAAAAAACCACTAAAAAAGGATTACAGCCGCGCCCCTATAGGTCACAGCCGAGCGGCTGTAGATTACAACCGGGCGGCTATGATCTTGTGGGGCAGCTGTAATCATAAAACTCCCACAGAACAGAAGGAAAAATGGAAAAGAACTACAGCCGAGCCCCTGTAGGTCACAGCCGCGCGGCTGTGATCTCTGGTGGGGCGGCTGTAGCCCAAAAAAATCAATCAAGTGCGAAAAAAAACTCAAATCATGCAATAGAATCACAACCAAGATGAACACAATGGATTTTAAGGCCTCTCAGAAAATTACCTTGTACGTGTTCCAGCGTTTGGACCACCAAAAAGATTTTTGGATGCCGGAAAACGTCTCGTAGTCATGGACGACCCGAGCAAAGTGCGTTTCCCGAACCTCGAACGAAACCCCGAGGAAAATTCAAGGATTGGTTTTCAAGTGTTCTCTCTTTTCCTCTAACCTTTTCTTTCTTTCTTTCTCTTTCTCTTCTCTAATTCTCTTTTTTTTTGTATTGAAAAAAACCCTAAGAAAAGCTATATGATTTTTCTTTTTTCTCTTTTTCTCTCTTTTTTTCTGTTTTTTCTGCCTCCTCCTTGACCTAATTCCCGAATAGAAACCTTAAATATCTCCTGTTTTGGAATTAAATCGGAATTAATTGCTGATTTTGTCAAAAAAGGAAAACTAAACATTACAGCCGCGCGGCTGTAGGTCACAGCCGTGCCCCTGTAATATACAGCCGCACGGCTGTAGCATGAAAAATTCCTATTTTGCTCAGAAACCGAATTAAATGCTGATTTTGCCCAAAAAGGAAATAATGAGATTATAGCCAAGCGGCTGTAGACTATAGCCGGGCGGCTGTAGCTTACAGCCGAGCGGCTGTAATGCCCAAAAATTACATTTTCACTTATTTTCTTTGGTTTGCTCTTCGGTTCACTTAAATATACGCTCAAATTTTCCAGGGTTCCGTACTAGGACTTGTCACACACCTCTAGGCTATCCGGGACATTTCCGACGTCATTCTAGTTGGTCCGGATCCGCTTCACGTTTATCCGTGAAAAAGGTAATAATGGCTTTCATCACCGAGGTTGGGAAAAACCCGTGCTCACAGGCTGCCCCTCGCGCGACCAAAGTCGACTTAAATGGGTGCTTATGCCCGATTCGAGTTTGGTCTCGCGATAGGGAGCACGGTGAGAAGGAAAAGGGAACGTACCTGAGGTGTTCTCCTCATGTCGACTTTTTTGGGTGTACATAGGGACTTGTCTCGGTTGCTTTTGAGACAGTGGTCTTGCCTAAATTGATTTGATTTTTTCCTTTTTCTTTCAGGGTCTTGCTTCGGTTCTGATGCGAAGTATAGGACTTTGCCCGAGTTGTTCCGATGTTATCTAGGGTCATACTTAGACTTCATTGTAAAGCAGAGGACAGTGCCCAGATGTCGTTTGATTCGCCAGGGTCATGCTTCAGCTCCATCATGAAGCAGAGGACTGTGCCCAGATGTCGTTTGACTTGCCAGGGACATGCTTCGACTCTATTATGAAGCAGAGGACTTGCCCCGACCATGTTTGATTTGCCAGGGACATGCTTCAACTCTATGGTGGAGCAAAGGACTTGCCCGGATCGGGTTCTCCTTTCCATTCGGTGCCTACGAAAGGGAAGGGTATTTTGGTAATTTTACAACTTGGGAAGTTAACGTTCCTTGAAGTAAGGAGACTTCGGGCGTTTGGTCTTTTGCGGTGCTTATGTCACAAAAGAAACGGGTTTTTAGTGATCTGGTGTTTCCCTTTTTGTGGGAAGGGGTATTTTGGTCATTTGACAACTTGGTGGCCAGCAGAGGGAATCTCGGTCATTTCGACCCTAATGGGGCTTGTGTCATTTAAGGGGAGGAATATTTTGGGTGACTTGGTATCCCCTATAGCTCATACCGCTACAGGGAAAGTGTTTTGGCCATCCGGTGGTGTGGTTATTACCCGAAGGGCGTTTTGGACATTTTACTTCTTGTGAAGCATGTGTCACTTGAAGGAGAGGATAATTATGACGTCACGGGGCTCTTGTAGCCGGCAAGTTGGTTCTTTGGCGGCTTGAGAATTTTGGTCAACACTTGAAGCTTTGAAGTCGTTTTGGGCGCATGTTCGTTCCTTCATCGATAATTTTGGAAACAAAAATTTTTGCCCCTTCGATCAAGAGCGAATTTGAGCCCAAAATCCTGTTCTTTAATGCTTGCAAAACAAGAAAATCACCTTTCTCGGAGTCAAATGGACCTAAAATAAATTTCGGAAAAGAAAAACAAAACAAATTTTAAAGGAAAGGAAGTTACAGCCGGGCGGCTGTGTTACAGCCGCGCGGCTGTAGTTTTGAAAACTACAGCCGCTCGGCTGTAGTGGTAGGTGGGGATGAGTTTATAAGAGCCACACAATGTGGCAGCCCCCATTTACCCATTTTGGCCGAAAATACTCTCCTTTCTGGCGATTTTTCTTGCTCCCAAGCCGAAACCATGAGGCGAAAGATGCGTAGAGTCCTTCGTCCCGTCCCGGCTGCTCAACCCGTGTTTCAAACTCGGTTTTCTACCCCGGAAGGAAACTTTACTCTACCCTTTGAACCCACCGAGTGTATTTATGGGTTAAAAGAGGAGGATGCATACTGTGGAGTGAAGATCGACGACCCGGTGCCCATTTTACTCCAAGTTTCGAACCATGCTTACACAAATCCGGTTAGTTTTCTCAAACTTTCCCACTTTTTCCAAGTTTCCAATTTCTGCAAAATTGAGGAAAATATGTGAAATTGATGCATGATTTAAGTAGATTATGCCCCTAGGATGATTAATTGTTGGTTTGGCTCGAGTTAGGACGAGATTTAACCGAAAAAGCGAAAAAAATTGAGTTGGGCCGAAAAAATGCAGCTACAGCCGCCCCACCTTTGATCACAGCCGCGCGGCTATGATCATGTGGGTTACAGCCACGCGGCTGTAACCCTACAGCCGGGCGGCTGTAGTCCTGCATTTTTAAGGCAACCCCATTTTTTCGATTCAAATAATGTTTCTTCGATTTTTATGGTGTGTATGCATTCTAAAAAGCTCATAAACTCCCTGATTATTAATTTTGCAGTCGAGATCTGGCCATTGTGGTTGCGGATCCATCACAGAGGCTTTAAAGTGGTATAGGCGTCTCCCTCAAGGGGTGAAGGATATTGTGAACTCCACCGGCCTGCACCGACTTGTTCGCAGCATGTCAATCACTACTCCTCGCACGAGTCGGGGGCTTTTGGCCGCACTATTGGAGAGGTGGATGGACTCTACCCACACATTTCATTTCCCTTCCGGGGAATACACCGTGACCCCGGAGGATGTCGTTGCTATTACGGGCCTTCCCTTCTCAGGCCAGACGATTCACTTCAATCAAGTCTTCGTGCATGGCGAACACCGTCAGGAGTTGATATCCACGTTGATCAGGATTAGTTCTCCCCAGAGTCGGATCCAATGTAGTAGGCTCTGTGAGTACTGGCTCGGGCGGCAGTGTGCGCTTCCGGAGGGAACCACCTTTGATGCTGGTGATGAAAGGAAGTACGCTAGAGCGTACCTGTTGCATACTCTATCCACTACTCTTTTCCCCACAGGCCGGAGCAATGTGAATCTGGCTCTATTGCCTTCATTGATCGACTTAGAGGCTGTGAGGACCCTTAATTGGGCTCGGGCTGGATTGGCCCAACTTTATTATGCCCTAGATCTTTGTGCCCGGGGCTCCCATAAAGAGTTGAAGGCCTTTTGGATTCTGCTGCACGTGAGTGTCTTGAATCTTTCTCTTTTTTTTTTTTTTTTTTTATAACTTGCTTTAAATTTTCCCTCGCAGATTTGGGTCTATGAGTATCGCTTCGTCCCCCCCCCCCGATCGTGCAAATTCCTGAAGGGGTCACTTGGTTGAATTTCCCCGCCTCCGCTGTTACATGGGATACGTCTGGAGCGAGGTGGATAAGAACCAGGAGGAGTGCCGGCAGGCTCTGAGGGATGTGACGTTCGAGGGGGTATGATTTTTGATTTTTTTTTTTTTACGAGTTCCTCAATTTCAGATTGTCAAGGCCCCTTGGAGTCGGGAAGGGGAAAATTTGCCCCAGCAGCTTGCTGATGCGCAGGCGCTAGCGAGCAGGCGCTTCGTGATGGAGTGCCCCTCCGGCCAGGAGTGGTTCTTAGGGGAGAGGACTTGCGACTGGCGCTCTGGTCCCGGGGCGCGTAGGATCCCCGCTGCCCTGCCAGTGGGGTTATTCTGGCCTCATCTGCTCTCCCTTGAGTCGCACCCGGACCTCTATGGTGTCGGATATGAGGCCGGCAGTGTAGATGGGGATTATAGCCGCTTCATCACCGTTCACTTGCTCCCACCATCCGCTGATGCTAGTGCTGGCGCTGGGGTAATGGAATTTCCTCTTTTCTCTCTCTTTTTTTTTTTTTTACTTAACGCTATGGTGCTTGATTGACCCCAGCCATCTTCCCGGGGTAGACGGGGACGCGCTTCTTCATCAGCTAGGGGGAGAGGAGGTAGGTCACGTCCTGCTGGTCCCAGGGCCGCTGGTGTGGATTCTGCTGCCATTGCGGAGGATATTCCGATCCCTGATTTCCAGGCTCCTCTGGCCCCCGATCTCGGATACGTGCATGGTCGGCTTGAATTCCCGATCAAAGACTCCATTCAGCTGTATGATGACTTCCAGCAATCTTATCGGGCTGATCTGCATCTGCAAGACCATAATTTTCCCCCGGTTATTCCTTCTGACACCACACATGTGAGTATCTCTTTGTTAATCTACTTTCCCCTTTTTCTGACATTAGCTGATACTCTGAATCCCAACTTTTGTTTTTGCAGATTCCGGTGATGCAGGGGATGTACATGGGTCAGGCTATTAATGCGCTGAGGGCGCTCTCTTTCCGGGACAATTCTGCTAGGACAGTAAGTACCTGCACAGAATGCTATGCTTATGTCTGGATGTATGCATTGTATGCATGGATGCATATGCGATGTTTTTCATATTTTGTTTTAATGCAGACGGCGATCGGGATGGAGCGCCGTGAGTCTGCTCGCTTGAGGGTCGAGAACGATCAATTGCGGCGTCGAGTCACCGAGTTGGAGGTCATGAATCAGACCTTCAGAGACCAGGCAGGCGACTGGAACGTCGAGATGGGAGAAGCAGACGATGACGACGACAATGATGATGATGATGAGGCAGAAGATGATGAGGATGACGATGATTCTTCTTAGCACATATCGGGTCCTGGTGTGGATCTGATTTAGCTTTGCATTGGATATGTCTGATGTATATAACTTTCGTATGACACTTGTACTTCTTATCTATGTATTTTCTCGCCTTGTCTTACATTTTATCGCTCTGTTGTTCAATTTGGTCCGGTCCGGGACGCATCTTGGCGCCTTTATACTTTGCTTTCCTTGAAAGGCGATCTCCAGAACCCTTATTTTTGCAATCAGAAATCATAAAAGGCCATAGATAAGGGAATATCTGAACTACAGCCGCCCCACATACTACAGCCGCGCCCCTGTAGCAGCTACAGCCGCCCCATGCCAAAAGGTCCATCCCACATCGGTTTTCTAGCTTTCTTCAGCACAGCCGAGCCCCTGTTGTCATTACAGCCGCCCCATGCATTACAGCCGCGCCCCTGTAGGCTACGGCGTGCCCCTGTAGCAGCTACAGCCGCCCTATGCCAAAAAATTATCCCACATCGGTTTTGCAAGCTTTCTTCAGCACAGCCGAACCCCTATAAATATTACAGCCGCCCCATGTATTACAGCCGAGCCCCTGTAGTGCATTACAGTTGCCCCACATACTACAGCCGCCCCACTCATTTTTCAGCCCTTCTTCTTCTTTCGCTTCTCTTTTAACATGGATCTGCTTAGAGGATGACTCCGGGGCTACTGGGGTACGCTCTGCTCATCTAATTGGGCCCTACTTGCACCCTTTAACTTGCAGTATCTCCGATATTACATCGTTTTGGCCCTGAATCGGGTCTTCTTGGACGCAGGTGTCAGCTTTTGGGATCCAATGGATCATGTGTTCCGTTTCTCAGGTCAAGAGTTATGCCCCTTGATAGAGGAGTTCAGTGCCATTCTCTGTGTTCCTTGCCCCCGGGGGGTCCGGTTAGCTGTTCCTGACCCTGATTATGATGATGCCCGCACATTCTTAAGCCAGTTCGCTCCTTCTGTGAGCGGCATATGTCGTGCACTTACCGGTAGGTCTACCTCATCCAGACTTAGTCTTTCTATCGTTGCTGACTTATGTTTTGCTTTATCTACCACTGCCCCTGGGTGGGCTCCACTGATGAGACTGTTACTGACGGCTTGCTATCTGTGCGAGTCCCAAGATGATACTTGTAGTCTTAGGCTGGCTTTAGTGGTGACTCAGGTGTCTCAAGGTGCATCTTTCATGGGGGTTGTTCTGGCTGAGACCTTGATATACTTAGACTCCATCCATTCTGATTCTCCTATCGAGAGCCGTGGATCTTCCTTCCTGCTTCAGGTATGTTTTAGTTCTTTTTTTTTTTTTTTGAACTCAAACATTCATTGCCCCTTCATCCTGACTAAACCGTGTGCAGATTTGGCTGATGGAAAAGCTATGCCTCTTGAGTCCTCCCCCACCTCATCCGAGATATGCTCCGAAGCGCTATTGGTCTCGGCACATCGAGCTACCAGATTTTGGTTTCATGTCCATGGAGCATTGGTTTGACTAGCTAAGGAGGCGATCTGATGCCTTAATCTGATGGGTCTGCCCTTGGTGGGATATTACTGATGTGACTACCGAGACCTGGGCCGGAGGTGTTCAGCTGCTTGGGTTGACCCATATGACTTTCTACTCTCCTGCTCGGCTGTGCAGGCAGTATGGGCAACTGCAAGGGGTTCCTCGATCTTTGTGCACTACTGAATGCGGGGTGTTTACATCACCGTGGCCTCAGCATGTGCAACACCAGTGGATGCATCCTACTCGTGCTGAGGTCCTGAAGTATGATAATCTTGCCTCTATAGAGACAGATGCTTGCTACAGAGCTTGGCTGGCAGATCTGGTTGGTTGTCCCACCCGGCGAGGACGTGAAGCGCTGACGCTGCGGTATCTTGGCCTCTAGATGATTAGGATTGATTACAGCTGTATGACTCCTTTTTTTTTTTTTTGTCCTAATTTTTGCATAGGTCGCCCTTTTTTGGGTTTTCGGCCTATCGGACTGTCTTTATTTTGGCCTGAACTGCCCATTTTTGGGTTTTCAATCCAGCAGACCTTATTTTATGTCCTATCTTTTGCATAGACCGCCCATTTCGGGTTTTCAGCCTATCAGACTCCTATTTTTTTTTTTTTTTGAATGCATATGTTCAATCTATGGATGTGAGATATCTGGAAGATATATAAAGATAAATATGCGCAGAATAATCTGAATTGCAGATGAACTTGGGACATTTAAACGAACAAAACCGAACATTCATTCATTCATTCATAAATAATGTTTTAGCACAATGTACATCGAATGATGAAATGAAACTAAGGACAGAATTATCGATGGTCTAAATCTCGACTGAAGCCACGCTTGCCACCAACCAGTCTTTGCAGATTTTCCAGTTGATGATCCTCACCTCTCTGTCCTAATTTCTGCATGGATCGCCTTTTCGGTTTTCGACCCATCGGACTGTCCTAATTTTTGCGTGGACCGCCTTTTTGGTTTTCAATCCACCGGACTTTTTTTTTTTTTTACACGTAGTAGTGTTTCAGCTTGTCCTGATTGATGGGGTTGACAAATTCGTTCCCGTCCATATCCATGATTTTTACAGCACCTTTCGAAAGCACCCTCTTAATTACATATGGACCTTCCCAGTTCGGCTTGAATTTCCCCCGCACATCTGTGTTGGTCTGTTTCATTTGCTTGAGTACCAGATCCCATGTCTTAAATGGAAGCTTCAGATGGCGAACCTTGTTGTTGTATGCCCTAGCCATCCGCTGTTGGTACATTTGCAACCGATCTAAAGCCTGAAGACGCTTTTCGTCAATCAGTGCTAGCTGTTCATATCTTGACTGAAGCCAATCAGACTCCGGTAACTATGCTTCCATGACCACTCTTAACGATCTGATTTCCATCTCCACCGGTAACACCGCTTCCATCCCGTAAACCAGTGAATACGGAGTTTCTCCAGTAGGGGTTCTGATGCTTGTCCGGTATCCCCACAAAGCCAATGGTAACATGTCGGCCCAATCTCTGTAGGTTACCACCATCTTTGATAGAATCTTTTTGATGGACTTATTGGCCGCTTCCACCGCCCCGTTGGCTTGTGGGCGATACGGGGATGACTTGTGGTGCTCGATCCCCTTCTCTTGGAATAACTGTGCTGTTACCCCTTGGAATTGTACCCCGTTGTCGGTCACGACATGATGAGGGATCCCATATCTTGCGAAGATGTTCCTTTCTATAAATTTGGCCATCTTCTTGGCAGTGATATTCGCGAATGATTCTGCTTCGACCCACTTGGAAAAATAATCTACAGCCACAACAATGAATCGGTGCCCATTTGAAGCAGGAGGCCTTATCTCTCCAATTATGTCTATACCCCAAGCTGCGAACGGCCATGGAGTCGAAGATACTTGAAGTTCAAGTGGGGAAAGATGATTGAGGTCTCCATACACTTGACATTCATGGCATTTCTTAACTTCCTCGATACAGTCGGCTTGTAGAGTGAGCCAAAAGTATCCTTGCCTCAGTATCTTCTTTGCTAGAGCCAACCCATTCATGTGCGGGCCACAAACACCGGAATGTATCTGTTTCATAACCACGACTGCCTCTTCCTCCGTGATACACTTCAGAAGAACTCCGTTAACCGTTCTCTTGAAAAGTTGATTCTCGAATATCCGAAACTGTGCCGCTAACTTCCTGAGGGAAACCTTATCAGATTCATTGGCGCCTTCAGGATATTGACCGTTCTGGATGAACAATAGGATGTCATGGTACCAAGGGTGTGCCTCAGTAGTTGCAACCGTATTGATTGACAAATAGCATTGGTTCTGAGCGATTTCCAGGATAACCGGCTGTGTTGGTTGTTTTCGGGGGCCTTCCCACATTGATGACAATGTAGCCAAAGAGTCTGCCATCTGATTCTCCTCCCTCGGTACATGTCGGAATTCACACTGACTGAATACCCTTGCCCTTTCCCAAACCAACTCGAGATAGGGTCGAAGCGATTCTTCCTTTATTTCCCAGTCTCCAGTTACCTGTCGAATCACCAAGGCTGAATCCCCGATAACTAGTACTTCGTTTGCCCCCAGTGTGATCAAGGCATCAATACCAAAAAGACATGCTTCGTATTCGGCCCCATTATTGGTCAATGGAAAGTCAAGTCGCCTTGCCAGAGGAATGATTTCTCCTTCGGGCGTGGCAATGATTACCCCCAAGCCTGCGCCGTGTTTATTCACCGCCCCGTCGAAGTACATCACCCACCTATTCAACTCTTCTTCCACTACCGCCAGCTGTTCGTCGGGAAATTCTAAGTTCTCCACATAGTCTGAATTTATCGGCTGGTTAGCTAGGAATTCCGCTACGGCTCTTCCCTTGATTGTCTTCCTCGTCACATATTCTATGTCAAATTCTGACAACAAAAGCAACCACCTCGATAACTTTCCCGCTAATACCGGAGCTTGGCATAAGTACTTCATGGGGTCCACCTTGGCCACCGCCTGAACCTTGTATGACTGGAAGTAGTGTCTTAACTTCTTTGTCAACCATACCATAGCAGCACAAGTCTTCTCTACTATCGTATACCTACTCTTATACTCGAGTAGCTTTTTGCTCAGATAATAGATCGCATGCTCACGCCCATCCTCTTGCTCTTGCACTAGCATGGCTCCCACGGAAGTCTCTTCGATGGCCAAGTATAGAATCAAAGGCTTGTCTGGTATTAGAGGCTTTAGAACTGGGGGATTCATCAAATAAGACTTGATTCTATCAAAGGCTATCTGACACTGCTCGTTCCATTTCACGGGTTGGTTCTTCTTCAGCAGTCTGAAAATTGGCTCGCAAACTGTCGTCAATCTCGCAATAAACCGACTGACATACTGTAGTGACCCTAGAAACGACCTTACCTCCTTCTCTGACTGTGGTGCCGGCATATCCCTGATGGCCTTAATCTTGTCTGGATCCATCTCAATCCCTTTTTGGCTGACTATATGACCGAGCAACTTCCCTGAAGTGACACCAAATACGCATTTCTTCGGGTTAAGGCGAAGATTGTACTTCTCGATCCTATTCAAGAATCTATCCAGGATGGCTGGGTGCTCCTCCCGGGTCATCGATTTTACCAACATATCGTCCACATAAACCTCAACCTCTTTGTGGATCATATCATGCAGAAGCGTCGTGACCGCCCGTTGATAAGTTGCCCCAGCATTCTTCAAACCAAAAGGCATAACTCTGTAGCAGTAAACTCTCCATTCTGTGATGAAGGCTGTCTTTACTTTGTCGACCACATTCATTAAAATCTGATTGTATCCCGAAAACCCATCCATGAAGGAATACACGGCAGCCCTGGCGGCGCTGTCAATAAGAACGTCGATATGCGGTAGTGGAAAGTTGTTGGAGATGCCCTAGTCCCGAGGCATTGGTCCTTGCATTTGTACTATACATTTATTGGATTTATGTGTTGTACTCATTTGTGTCATTAATAAAGGCATCAATTCATTTATTATATTTATCTTGTGCAGTATAGTAAATGAAGTATCCAATGGACATATCTATATCCATGACGACTAGTGTCATGCACTTAGCAGTAAGACCATGGATAGGGTTAACGATATGACCATAAATAGATCCGTAGTCTGTTCCAGTCATGGGAATGAATGGAACAACAGACTATCATTAACCTGGTTGTATGGCGGTGTCTTACCGGTCATTGGACATGGAATGTCAACCAAGTTAATGGGTACATGCTTGGGAGCATGGTACTGGATAGATCCACTAAACGAGTAATCCACATGGTATGGTATCACAATGGATTCTCGTGTAGTACTTGTATGGATCCTTTGACCTGACCATATGATGGTGTTACATGTGAAGTCACATACTTAGGGGTACGCCTAAAGGGCCTGTAATAGGGTGCCAAGTATGGGTGCTTTCGGGTATGTCACTGAACATGGTAATACTATGGATATGCAGAAGGGATTTGTCACTCAGTAACCAACTGAGAAGATATCACCGACCACTTGATGAATGTGACTGATAAGAGTGTGGCCACACCCAAACAAGTTGGAACTTGTTTGTGAGCATCAGTACATTCGGGATCAAGTTAATGTCCGGACACGAAAGAGGGTGATCAATCCATGCCTCTGTGTTGGACACCGATATCAATGACATGGGATGTACAAGTTTAAACTACAGGGTTATGATATCAGTTAGACTGCCATCTCCATCTTAATTGGGGGCTGCAGTGGCTTGCTAGAGCCCAACTGCAGTCTACGGGCCAAAGGCCCGCTGCCAACATAAAGATGGGCCCACAGGATCGTACACATAGAACGATAGAATGCAGACTTAAGGAATCACTTGTATACTTGGAGTATACACAGTGGAGGGAGAAGCATGTATATATTAATTATATTATAAGGATCAATTGGATTGGTCATAATAATAAAATTAATATATTCTATTGGCTCTTCATAATTAATTGGATTAATTATGAAATTATTTCCTAGGTGGAAATATTCATATGTATGGGTTTACATATGATTTTATTTTGTGTAGAGTTAATTTTAATTTGATGGATTAAATTAATTGTCAAACTAATTTTAATTTAGATGTAAATAATATATTACTTGGAGTAATATATTAAATACATGGGTATATTAAAATTGGGCTTGAAATTAATTTAAACAGAATAATTAAAATTAGACTGGGCCTAAATTAAAACATGGAAGCCCGCACAGAATAGTGAGGAGCCAAGATGGGCCTGAATTCCCTTTAGGGAATTCGGCCAACCCTAGGTATAAATACCTAGGGTTAGAAATTTCGGCCACCCTAGCACATACACTCCTAGCCGAAATTTTCTTAGTCCTCTCCTCTCCATTGTTTCGTTTTTCCGACGCTAGCACGGGTTGCATTCGCCAAGCGTTCGTGTACGTGAGAGTGGAGGAATTCTATTTTGAATTCTGCAGTCATCATCCATCTCGGAAAGAGATTTTTCTGGTAAGAAATTTAATCCCTTTCTATTTGATTTTAAGTTTTTCAATTTCCACTTCAATTGCTCCTGGGACTGGATTTGAGGAAATCACCGCGTTCTTCCGCTTTTATCGGGTGATTTCCGGTGACAAATCCCAACAAAAGTCGTCTTTGGGAGACGCCTTATTCAGATCACGGTAATCCACACAAACCCTTACTCGACCGTCTTTCTTTGTAACTGGTACGACATTGGCCAACCATTCTGGATATTCTACCACTTCTAAGAACTTGGCTTTTATCTGTTTGGCTACTTCTTCCTTAACCTTTTCAGCCCATTCTGGTCGAAGTCGTCTAAGTTTCTGCTTAACCGGCTTCATCTTCGGATCTGTCGGGATTCTATGCTCTGCAATTTCTCTGTCAACCCCTGGCATGTCGTCGTAGGACCAAGCGAATGCTTTGACGTGTTTCTGCAGGATTTTTACAAGTTCTTTTCTCTCATCAGGCGTGAGGTCTTTCGAGACGGATACCATCTTTGGTTCATCATCTGTCCCTAGGTTCATTTCATGCAATGATGCATCATGTATGCTAAAGACATTAAATGAATGTTTGTATGTATGCACAGTTCCATCCGGAAAAACATCACACAAGTAAGCAAAATCAGATTTTATTGCATTGTATGCCTTGTAGGCAGAATTGTTCACATCAAAAATAGAAAAAGTAGATACATTCAAAAAATTTCCATCCTCCACATGCGGAGGGTCTTCATCTATAGCAGCACAGTCGACCTCCTCGAACAGGTATCCCAGGTCTCCTTCCAGGTCTTTTTTCTGTTCGTCAGTCAGCTCTTCCTCTGTCATTTGAGCCTTGCCTCTCATAACCAGCTTGGTAAGTTCCTTTACCGCTTCTTCCACTAGGTCTTCATGTGTTTTTCCCTTAGGCGATGTCTTCTCTTCAGCACCCTTGCTGGGTTTCATTAAGGTGGAGAGTGCTCTAGTGATGGCCTCCATAGCCACTTCCATCTCACTTCTCACCAGATCCGTCTTCTTGAAAGCTTCTCCCTTATTCCCAAATTCAATCCTGACTTGGTTAACAGCTTTTTGATTCTGAACCCCTTTGTTTCCAGTTCCAGCTTCGCCACGCAACATGTTCACAACCGGTTCTACTCCATACTTGCTGAAATCCACCACATCAGCAAAGATTTCAAACCCAGGGAGCTGACCTCCCTCTACAATTACCGGCTCAGGAGTCCCATCATATACTGATTCTGTGGCCCGGACAAAAGTATCCACTAGATTCACACTCTTCCTTTCTCGCTTGGTCCTTCCTTCTTGATACCCCAGCCCGAATTGTCGGTATTTCCCAGCCTCTATGTTGAATTCAGGGATTCCTTGTTGCTTAGCCCCTAATCCCTTTCCCGGCTCATAATTCTGTTTAGCAAAATATCTATGAATCCAGTCTGGAAACTCAGGCTTGTCAGCAATCACAGCAATTTGAAACCCAGTCATCGGCTGCTCGGTAGCACTCAATGCGGCCACCACAGAAGGCTCATCCGCTTCCACCGTTACTACTTTCCCCCCGATTAAGAACTTCACCTTCTGGTGCAAGGTCGATGGAACTCCACCTAAAGCATGGAACCATGGTCTTCCCAAGAGTAAGGAGAAGTTGACAGGAATATCAATTATGGTAAACAACACCTTCGATTTAATCTCCCCTACTTTGACTTCTGCTTCGAAGGTCCCCAAGACAGCTCTTTTACTATCATCATAAGCTCTGATTACAGTGTTGGACCGGTAGAGAGCTTCAGGACTCACCCCCAGGAAAGGTAGGACTTGAGAAGGAGAAATGTTCAAGGCCGAGCCATCATCCACCATTACGCTTGGCATTATTTTATCCATGACTTCCACCCTTAAGTACAAGGCCCTATTGTGATTCACACCTTTGGGTGGGAGGTCTTCTACCCCAAAACTGATCTCCGGGGCCTTATTAACCTTCAACTCTGCTCCCCTTATCATTGCACACACCTCATCGGGGGACATGGTGGGGTTAGCATCCATCTCCATCAGTTGCTTCACCACCGCCTCTCGGTGTCTCTTGGATTCCATAAGCAAGTGCCACACACTGGCACGGGCCGGTGTCCTCTTCAGCTGGTCCATAACCATATCTTCCTCTTTAACCATTGGGCTATTGTTCTGCACTGGTGTTGTGTTCCTTCTTGGGGGTGCTGGAGGTGGTGCACTAATGGGTTGATAAACCCTGCCGCTCCTAGTGATGTGCATCACCGGCCCATCTATCTCTATTACCGTCCCTCTTCTTGTCTCCACCGGGTAAACTGGCTTTGACTCTTGCACCTCAAACTCATCATACTCGTCTTCCGCTTCAAAGTCATCTAAGTCAATCGGACCCATCTTGTCCCCTACCACAGCAGTCTGTTCTTCAAACACCTCTGGCTCTTCTTCCTCTTCTACCAGTACAGCTCGCACACTTGGATTCGCCTTAATGATCTGGGCGAACACATAATTGGCTGGCAAGCCTGACTGCACCATGTTTACTTGACTACCAAAGGTGGGGAGTCGATTCTTCTGCACATTCGGCTTCAGAGCCGGCTCTACTATCTTGCCATCTACGACCAGCTGCTTGATGGCTTTGATCAATTGGGTACACTCGTTCGTACGGTGACCCGCCATTACATGGTAGGAACAGAAATTATCCTTATCTGCCTCTACCGGAGGCGAGAATGGCCTCAAACTCTGTAGCACCCCTGCCTTCCTACACTTGGCAAAGATTCGGCTGACTGACTCAGCCCATGGACTGGTGATTCTTGGAACATTTGCTCTCCCTTGATTCACAGCAGCTACTTCGGCTTCCTGAGTTTCAATGGAGGCTGCCTTCGGTGTCGTCCTTGAATTAGGTCCTGCCGCAGTGGTCTTAGAACCTCCACTCTTGTATCCTTGGAAGTACCCCTGGTTGCTTCTGTAGGAGCCCGAACCTTGCTTGCCCCTCTGTTCCTCTTCTTCGTATCGCTCGATACGTTTGGCAAACTCCACCACCTCATTGAAGGAGTGGAATCTCTTCAGCTTCATCTTGTCTTTATATTGGGGCAAGCTGCCATCCACAAGCTTCACAATTAAAGATTCTAACTTCGGCGCCCCATCCACCAAAACCTGCACATCCATCCATCGTTTGTAATATGCCGGAAAGGACTCATTCGGCTTTTGGCGGATCCTCTCCAAATCCTCAAGAGTTGTCTCGACTTGGGTGTTGTAAGCATATTGTTTCACAAAGGCATCAGCTAAGTCTTCCTAAGTGGAACGAGTGTACAACGGTGTCTTCATGTACCACTTTGCTGCAGCGCCTCTCAGAGTAGTAGGGAACAAATTTAGGAGATGACCCTTCCCAATCCCTATACTGGTCATCAATCTCACATAGCTATCCAAATGGGCCTCCGGTGGTCCTTCTCCGGTGTATGGAGGGAGGTATGGCATATGAAAACCGGCCGGGAGCGGTCCTTCCGCATCAGCAACTAACGTCGCGGGATCAGCACACTTGATAGGATTAAAGTGGACCATTTCTTTCAGCTTGGGCATCATAGCCTCTATGTCTGAAAATTTCTGATTGAGCCGTTTCTCCAGCATCGACTCAATCGAGGCTTCCCTCGCCTTCTCAAAAGCCCCATCCTCTTCGGACTGACGGTCCGGCTCTCTGTGATTAGCAACTCCGCCAATGCCGCTAGGAGTATTCCCCCCAGTTCCATTAGTGGCTTGAGCAGGCTGTCGTCCTTCGTTCCCAACCGAGGTCTGGGCTGGTTGGACAACTGGAACAGGGAGGGTAGTGATCACCGCCTGTACCTGCTCCCTAAGGGTAGCCCTGAACTCATCTGAGCTTAAGAAGCTCCTCATAAAGGCAGCCATGTCGAAGGGCATGGTTCCACTGGTTCCACTGTTTCCACTGCTTCCACTGATTCCGTCAGCCATGTCTGCTCTGTCAACCTCTTCTAACAACGCCTGACTGTTAACCGGTAGAGTAGGTAACTGAACTTCGACTTCCCTGTCTGAATCCGACCCTGAACTGATTCCCTCCACGGTGACCGGTTCTGATCGAATTAACTGGACTGGTGTGTTTGGTTCTGATTCAACTCGAATTAGCCTTCCCAAGATGTGACTCCAAACTGCACAATCAGCATAAGGTTAGAGTTTCGGATGGATGTCGTGGTCCTAGACTCGACACTCTAAATGGCATTCTTATGCTCATGTTTGGATGATGTCTCATGGACGTGGATGATGCTACGGATAGTTTTAGTGCTTTACTTTCTTTTGCTTTGGATGTTCCAAGCGTACCCTATGCTATACACAAGACAATGCAACAACGTCACGTGCGATCCATCACACGGACAGAGGTTCGGTGCCTTTGGGGCACCTAGGGGATGTCGTGAAATGGTCGCATGTGTGCCGACACACGGACTAAAGTTTGACACTTCGTAGGCCAATGTAATGACATGAAATGTTCTTGAGGGAACCATCCCGCAGATAGACACTCGATGCTTTTATAGCATCTTAACATGAAGTGATGTCACATACAAGTCACGTGCGAATCAAAACACGGACAGCATTTCGGTGTTCGTGGAACACCTTACATGATTTAGGAATGCTATGAAATGTCTTAATATGAAAACTAGCTCGGCACTCGTGGAGTACCTCAAATGGGTTGTCGATGTTATGTAACAATCCGATATGGATTGGGACACGCAAGCAAAATGAAGGCGTCTCCATGACACCAAATGTGAATGATCAAGATGCGGTGATTTCGTGTGATCCATCACACAAATGTGAGCCTAAGACCATTGTGGTCTTCTAATAATGTAATGGGAAGGCCAAATGCAAGCTAATGCACAGGCGGGATACGGGTAGCTTTGGGGACTCCCGATATGCTATGAAATGGTCGTGAAGGGCATACTTAGAAAATCCTTACATTTTTGATAAAATGAAATGATGTGGATGTCTATGTCATACAGAGATGCAAATGGCTGCACAAAAATGTGGTTAGAATGACACGCGAGATGATGTCGTGTATGCTTTATGAATTCATGAACACACAAAATGACTGTGGCATACGGAAAATGATTATGGCTGCACGAAAATATGGTTAGTATAACACACACGTATGAGGATGCTCAAAAATGGCTGCATAAAGAAAGTGATTAGAATATGACATACGTATGATGCGTGTTTATGTCGTATGAAAAGGTCGAAAATAAAACAACCATAGAGCAAACGTTAGCACACACACAAAAATATGCTCACCCTTCCAACCTTATTTCTCCATTCGATTGGTCTCGCATTCTTCCTAGGTATTGGGTCTCTTTGGCATCAACAGGGGATACCAAAGGCGTACTCTCGATGTCCATTTTCAAGTATATGGTTTTGGTAATCCTAAAGGGAAGTTGCTAGGCCATTACATGAAGGTATGAGTCAAGCCAAGGGTCGTACAGGTCCCCATAGCGAATATATACTCCTCACTTCTCCCCACTCAAGGGTCCAAACGAAGGGGTTCGTACAAGGCTATGAGTGGTTTACCTCCTCGGGTGCCTCCAATCCTAGCGGAAGAGGTAGGTCACCTTTAGAAATAAACCGAGTTTAAATGAGTGTTGGAGGGATTTAAGAAGAGAAAATGTCATGCTTTATGCAATGTGAATGAAATATTGAATTATGATTTAATAATCAACTATAAGTGAGGATGTACTTCAATTGTTGCCTAAGTTCCTTAAGTTTTTTTTTTTTTTTTTTGTGAAAACTCTTTTGAAGAAACCGTTAATCCCCAGCGGAGTCGCCACTGTGAGCGGACGACCTTTTTCGGAACGCGCGGTGAAGCGGGAACCGGGGATTTTCTTTTTGGGATCTTGGTGTTTGGGTTTTGAAAACGGGTTTTAATCTTTCTTAGGGAAACCTTTCATTTTATTGAAAAAGCCTTTTTGTAGAAAACTTAATTTTAGGCATGAATTTTAGAAAACAAGCTTTTTAGAAAATCCCATTTTAACTTAAAGATCTCGAAATGCGAATTTCGAGATTAGATACAGAGTCGCCACCCGGATCAGCTCATCCGGGAAATTCCGGTACAGCTCCCTACCAAGTGTAGACGCAGTACCTAATCCAGAGATTCGAGGTTCGGGCAACATATCTACTAATCCTCACTAATTTTTAATTATTACATTGTAATATGACATTTCATTCACTTAATTCTACCCATTTTATCTCTTCTTTTATTATTAGCCAATGCTCATACATATGACATAGATATAAAACCAAAATAAAAGTGCGGAAAAGTAAAAGTGCGGGAAAGTAAAACAGAGGCCAAATTATACAACCCAAGAAAAAGAAAACTCTCATCCTCACCTTTTACAACCGCCTATTATACACGAAAATCTAAAAATTACAATCGCCTAGATACACGGGATAATCTATAAAATACATTCAAAAAAAATAAAAATAAAGTAAAAGTAAAAGCTGCATCCAAATAGGGTTAGCACAAATAACCAAATCACACCAAGGACCCATATAAGACAGAATAGCGGTATTTTAGGAAATGGGATCATGCAAAGGGGGATAACCAAGTCGACCCGATCGGTCGGCCCGGTTAGACCTGGAAAACGGTTTTTTAAACGCCCTGTAGGTTTTATGGATGAAAAATCGGTTTTAAAAACGGTTTGGCTCATTTTCATGCACTTATCCAACTTTAGCGGGCCGGATATCCCGGGACCCGGGGTCCTGTTCGTGTGTGGGCGTAAAACATACATCCATCTAGGGTCCAAAAGTATGCAAACACGCCAAAATTCATTTTTCAATGCGAAAAGGATGCAAAATTACAAGTTTGGGGCCCAAAAGGGCAAAACTATAATTCTGCCCATATTACAGCCGCGCCCCTGTAGGCTACAGCAGCCCGGCTGTAGGTTACAGCCGCGCCCCTGTAGCTTACAACCGGGCGGCTGTAATGCTCCAGAATCGATTCCGACCTATTTTTCGTGTTTTCAAAAATCATTTTGCAAAATTTGATGATTTTAGTCGATCCGGGACTTCTGAAAAATACTAAAGCCAACAGAAAAGATCCGAAACGGACCTAATCGAATCCGGAAGTCCCTAATCGCTCAAAATCACCAAATTCATCACATCCGCACATAAAAAAAGAGAACATGGAATCGAAGCATGCACAGATGTGATTGGATCGATAACAAATGTGAAAAATACATTTAATTGAAGCGTGGGAGCGTTATCGATCGATTTGGTCCGATGGAGCTTCGGCCCCTATAGGTTACAGCCGCACCCCTGTAGGTCACAGCCGCGCGGCTGTGAGCACATGGGGCGGCTGTAATCACAGAAAAACCCAAAAAAAAACATAAAAAACCACTAAAAAAGAATTACAGCCGCGCCCCTATAGGTCACAGCCGAGCGGCTGTAGATTACAGCCGGGCGGCTGTGATCTTGTGGGGCGGCTGTAATCATAAAACTCCCACAGAACAGAAGGAAAAATGGAAAAGAACTACAGCCGAGCCCCTGTAGGTCACAGCCGCGCGGCTGTAGGTTACAGCCGGGCGGCTGTGATCTCTGGTGGGGCGGCTGTAGCCAAAAAAAATCAATCAAGTGCGAAAAAAAACACAAATCATGCAATAGAATCACAACCAAGATGAACACAATGGATTTTAAGGCCTCTTAGAAAATTACCTTGTACGTGTACCAGCGTTTGGACCACCAAAAAGATTTTTGGATGCCGGAAAACGTCCCGTAGTCACGGACAACCCGAGCAAAGTGCGTTTCCCGAACCTCGAACGAAACCCCGAGGAAAATTCAAGGATTGGTTTTTAAGTGTTCTCTCTTTTCCTCTAACCTTTTCTTTCTTTCTTTCTCTTTCTCTTCTCTAATTCTCTTTTTTTTTTTTTTTTGTATTGAAAAAAACCCTAAGAAAAGCTATATGATTTTTCTTTTTTCTCTTTTTCTCTCTTTTTTTCTGTTTTTTCTGCCTCCTCCTTGACCTAATTCCCGAATAGAAACCTTAAATATCTCCTGTTTTGGAATTAAATCGGAATTAATTGCTGATTTTGTCAAAAAAGGAAAATTGAACATTACAGCCGTGCGGCTGTAGGTCACAGCCGCACCCCTGTAATATACAGCCGCACGGCTGTAGTTTAAAGCCGAGTGGCTGTAGTATGAAAAATTCCTATTTTGCTCAGAAACCGAATTAAATGCTGATTTTGCCCAAAAAGGAAATAATGAGATTACAGCCGAGCGGCTGTAATGCCCAAAAATTACATTTTCACTTATTTTCTTTGGTTTGCTCTTCGGTTCACTTAAATATACGCTCAAATTTTCCAGGGTTCCGTACTAGGACTTGTCACACACCTCCGGGCTATCCAGGACATTTCCGACGTCATTCTGGTCGGTCCGGATCCGCTTCACGTTTATCCGTGAAAAAGGTAATAATGGCTTCCATCACCGAGGTCGGGAAAAACCCGTGCTCACAATTACGCTGAGATACTATCTGTGCACATTTGTGTTCACGTCCATTCTATACAAGCAGTGTATTGTGTCTCTCATTTTAGGTGTAACAATACGCCAAAATTAGGGGTGCACACGGTCGGTTAACCGGTCCATGTGGACTTTTATAAATCGTTAACCGTTTAAACGGTTTTTTTAATTTACTAACCATACACTGTCCATTAAATTCGGTTAACCATTAGTCGGTTAACCATTAATTTCGGTCAGTTAACCATTTCTTTACGGTTAACCATTTACAAAATATACATTATGATTTTGCTAAATTTATAATATTTGAAACCTCAAATAAATAGACCATAAATCTCAAATGTCAAATCAAAATATAAAATTAAAAACCATAGTCTTAATTATTAATTAAAATAACATTTTAACCATAAACTCCAATAATTAAAACATTAATAAAAAAAAGTTCCCAAATATAGAAATTGCTGTACAAGATCAAACATTAATTAATGAAATGTTCTTCGTTGTTCGTTTTTCAGTGAGTGTGAAATTAAGAATTGAGAGGAGATAGGATTGGAAAGGAGTGGCCGAGACTACTTGGTGTTGTATAGTAAGGAAGTACAATAACTTCAAAGGCCGAAATGTTTCACTTATTATTCATATTACCTATATATATATATATATATATATATATATATATATATATATATATATATAATTACATAATTTTTTAAGAAAAATATTTGTAAAAAGTCGGTCAACCGCGAGTCCACATGGACTCTCGATGTAAAAACCTAAACCTAAACCGTAACCGTAACCGTTAATTTCTAAAAATAAAAACCGTACACTAGTCCATCAGTTTCGGTTAACCATATTTTTAGCTCGGTTTCGGTTCGGTTTCACGGTTTTTTGGTTTTTTTTTTGCACCCCTAGCCAAAATATCATCCGTTTACACTTGTGTACGCGTTTATTCCTACAAACAGTGTCTTATATCTTTCATTTTAGGTGTACCAATACGCCAAAATGTTATCCCTACACACTAGTGTACGAGTTTATTCCTTCAAGCAATGTCTTATATCTCTCATTTTAGGTGTACCAATACGCCGAAATGTCATCCGTGCACACTCATGTATGAGTTTATTCCTACAAGTAGTGCCTTATATCTTTCATTTTAGGTATACCAATCCGCCGAAATGTTGTCCGTACACACTCATCTACGAGTTTATTAGCAGTGTCTTGTATTTCTCATTTAGGAGTATCAATATGCCGAAATGTCATCCATACACACTCGTATACGGGTCCATATCCTACAAGCACTACCTTGTATCTTTCATTTTAGGTGTACCAATATGCTGAAATGTCGTTCGTGCACGCTCGTGTATGTGTTCATATCTTACAAGTGGTGCCTTGTATCTTTCATTTTAGGTATAACAATACGCTGAAATGTCGTCTATACACACTCATTATGAGTCTGTTCTCCTTGAACCATTTGTGTTGTCATAAAATACCCCTGATATGTTACAATGACGTTCTTGATTATTCTTTTCATTACAAGGTACCCTAGATGTACCACAACGATTATTTTAAAATCTTTGTATCATCATAAAGCATCCCTGATATGCTACGATGACATGCCTATCACAATTCTTTGCCTGAAGGTGCCCCCGATGCACCACAATAATTCTTTCTGTTGTCATAAAACATCTATGATATGTTACGACAATGAACCTATTGTTTCTTATCATAAAACACCCTGATGCACTATGATGACCTTAAATGCAAGCATACCTTACTTCGACCTGTGACACCCTATGTCTTTTTTCCCTTTTTATGTGTACTTATGCACAACACCCCTTATTTGCAAGCATAGTGTGAGCGGACGACGCGTTTTCGATGGGACACGAGACTCCCTTTCGGAAGGGGCACCTCGATCTCAGGCGGGCCCTTCCCTCGCGTGGGGGTTTTTATGAATGGAAATCTGCGTTTTGGAAAATGAATGGAATTAATGCATAAAAGAACCGAGACCTAAGTCTCGATGAATATTGTAGAGTCGCCACCCGGCTCAGCTCAACCGGGAAATTTATAATGCAGCTGAACCGGACGAACGGCAGCTACACTATCCAGAGATTCAGGTCCGGACAAGTCCCTTATTTCGTGTCTAATTAAAATAAATTGGTCAATGTTCAAAGATGGTATTTCAAATCCTAAAAGTCAATTTTATTGAAATAAATAGACATGCAGCGCGCATACAGGTATTATAAAAATAAAAGTAAGTAATGAATATTTGAATGGTTTACAACCCAATCGAATAGAAAATAAAAACTCTTGCCTCACTTTACAAGCGCCTAATATACACGAGAATCTAGAAAAATACAACCGCCTAGGATACACGATTAATTCTATTAAATTACATCCAAAATAAAAATAAAAGAAATTAGAACCTGCAAAACAGAGGGTTAGCACAGAATACGGCACGCCATAAATAGGACTCAATTATGACAGAATGGGAAATCAAGAATTGAGGGCATGCATTTAGGGGATAACCGGGGCTGGCTCGGCTAGCCAGCCCGGTTGGACCTGGAAAACGTTTTGAAACGTCCCTATATTTTGGTTTTTGTGGGAAAATCATTTTGAAAACAATTTTTCCGGTTTACATGCATTTTTACATATTAAGTGGGTCGGTTTTTGGGAGAACTGGATCTTCGTCGTGGCATTGTTCTAAATGCAATTTTACTGAAAATTGAATCTATGGTCATGAATGCACACAACAAAATTCATTTTGATGATTTTTGGGGTTTTCTGAATTTTTATGGATTTTTGGAAATTTTTGGGGGTTAAAAGGGAAATTCTGGTTCTGGAAATCATGTTACAGTAGTGCGACTGTAACTACAGTCGTACAACTGTAAATTACAGTCGTGCAACTGTAAGTGACCCAGAGTCAAAATTTCGCCAAAACTTTATTGGAAGAAAACTGGGAAGAAAATGCTGGAAATCAAGAACACTCGTATGACTGTAACTACAGTCGTATGACTGTTCATCAAACTCAAGTACAGTCGTGTGACTGTTCTTGATTTCCAGAAGTAGAAATGCAGAAAAATGAATGAAAACGGCACAAAACCACACCAATCACCCAAAAAGCTTGTAAAAGAGAAGGGAAAAGGAGTGTTTACCTCTTTGGAGTGCGTCCACCGGAGGATTGACCCCTAGCGTTGCTCCAATCCACTAAATCCAGACTTTTCTCCTT
Source organism: Euphorbia tirucalli (assembly GCA_039660915.1). NCBI lineage: Eukaryota > Viridiplantae > Streptophyta > Magnoliopsida > Malpighiales > Euphorbiaceae > Euphorbia > Euphorbia tirucalli. The sequence continues at coordinate 33,695,233 of CM077636.1, read as the reverse complement.
GAGTTAGAGTTTGAGAGTTTTGAGTCCAAAGATTCCCAAATGCTGAGGGATTCTTGAAGTTTAGTGTTCCTTTTCTTTGTTTTTCTTCTTTCTCTTTTCCTCTCTTTTCTCATTTCTTTTCTTTTTTTCCTCCTTCCCCCCTTTTTTTTTTGTCTGTCCCTATCTCTCTGTCTTTTTCCTTCTTTCAGCTTTTGAAGTATGGGTGGCTCACCTGCCGCGATCTACAATCGTACGGCTGTAGTTCGGTTACAGTTGTACGACTGTAGCGATAGTCGTACAACTATACTTTTTTTTTTAAAGCAAAATTCCGGCACTTACAGCTGCCCCTCGCATGATCAAATTCACCACCCGAACTTAGTCTGGGATAGATGATGTGAATTTGAGAAATGCGACTCAAAGCACCGTAGACACAGGAAAAAGCCCGCAGTTGAAATAAGCCGATATCAGGTTTAGGTTACCTGAGGCGATGCTGGGGAGAAAATAAGCCGATGTCGGGTCTATGTTACCCAAGGCAAAGCTGAGGAAGAAACAAGCCGATATCGGGTCTGGGTTACCCGAGGCAAAGCTGATGAGGAAATAAGCTGATATCAGGTTTAGGTTACTCGAGGCAAAGGTGAGTTTGAAGTGTGGGATTCGAATTGGTTTCAAAGATCTAGGATCTTGCTTGAATCGATCTTGAAGAATCCGAAATCTGGCTTGGGCGATTTTTCAAGGATTGGGAATCAAGCTTGAAGAGGTTTCAAGGATTCAAAATCTCACTTGAGGAAGTTTGCAAGGATTGGGAATCATGCTTAAAGAAGTTCAAGGATTCGAAATCTAGCTTAGATGAAATAATGGGTTTGATGTAGAACTAAGCCGATATCAGGTCTAGGTTACCCGAGGCAAGAAAAGATGGAATACGGTTAAGTCGATATCGGGTCTATATTACCCGAGGCAAAGGAAGGTGGATTGTGGATCAGCTGATATCGGGTCTATGTTACCCGAGGCAAAGGAAGGTGGATTGTGGATTAGCCGATATTGGGTCTATATTACCCAAGGCAAAGAAAGATGGAATTTTGACGATTTGAAATCTTACTGGAATTAGATGAACTTGAAATAATAAGAGGTTCAAGGATCTGAAACCATGCTTGAACATAATGGAGTTCAAGGGTTTGAAATCTGGCTTGAATGGAGAAAGGGGTTCAAGGATTTGAAACCATGCTTGAACGTACTGGAGTTCAAGGGTTCGAAAATCTAGCTTGATGAAGAAAGGGATTCAAGGATTTATAGCCATGCTTGAACATAATGGAGTTCAAGGGTTTGAAATCTGGCTTGAATGAAGAGGGTGGTTCAAGGATTTGTAACCATGCTTGAACGTAATGGAGTTCAAGGGTTTGAAATCTGGCTTGACTGGAGAAAGGGGTTCAAGGATTTGAAACCATGCTTGAACGTACTGGAGTTCAAGGGTTTAAAAATCTTGCTTGAATGAGATGAGGAAATAGGTTTAGGAAGGATAATTTTGGTGTTGGCTGGGGAATGAGTATTTATCCCTTGATCGATGATTTTGGAAACAAAAATTTTTGCCCCTTCGATCAAGGATAAATACGGTTTGATTGCTCTGCCCCTTGGAAACTTGATTGTTCTGCCCCGACATTGTGCCATCTCTGTTTTGAGAGCGATCCTGGTTAGGGGAGACCTGGTGATGGCAGTGGATACTTGCACTTGGATGAGTTGCGATGCATATGCATATGAATTGTACGTGTTTACTTTAAACGTATGCATGTATGTATGGATGCATGTATAGTTCTAAATGTATGCATGCAACATGTGGCTTATGCTTTGTTCTTGGTATCCGTACGAGCCTGGAGATGGAATTCACAACTTGTGGCTGGCTCCGATGGTAGCCCAGATGACTAGCCCGATTGTCCTAACGTGTCTCCTGACCGACTAACTATTACGCCAATCTAGGTATTAGGGGAGTTGGCCGTCTTGAGTGATTTTCCACTTTACCCTCTGCATATTCTGAAGCGTTGTCAGTGCTGAGCGGATCAGGATAGTAGGCCGTGCTAGTGGATGGTCCGTTTGGTTGAGTAAGGAGATAGGAGTGAGACTTTGCATTTCTGTACCGCATAACAGGGGTTTCTGTGATATTGTCACGGGCTTGAATGCAATGTCCTACTGATGGACGTTTATATGTAGTGGCATGGTGTATGCAAGATGAGCATCTGATCAGAAGTCCAAATACACACAATATTGCAATGGTGACATCAGAATGAGTATAATAGGGAATGTGACATTGACTCTGACTTTGTATATCACCCCTCCCCTGTTGCTGACACGTCCTTTCGGTTTTCCGTGTCAACAAATTTTTTTTTTTTTTTGAGAAAGATTCTGTGATGGGCATTTTGTCTGCATTGATCCCTTTTGTGACGGTTTGTCTTAGGACGGGAAAAATATACCTTGATATGTTCATTGCAACTCGCGAAGATAATGCTGTCGATGATGCCCGGTGGTTGGGTTTTTTACTTGCCCCTAATATTATAGGTTTGTGTTCGGGGAGTATTAAGGGTTTGTGTTTGGGGAGTGAAGCACTTCCACGGACAAGGTTTGCTGTGTAATGTAGCTTGTAAGTGAACATTGACATGTAATGACATGACAAATGCATATTGAACACCAAAATTGAACACAAAACATTCATGACATAATGAATGTCGATGCATTAGGAAAATCTAAGATGTGGCTCTGGCTTTAATTGATGCCTCTTCAAATTACCAATATGCCCTTTCGGTTTTACACATTGGATAGGGATTTTTTTTTAGCCCGATCATTGGATAGAGTTGCCATTGTGGACAGACAACCTGAGATGAATTCAAGTGACCACTGGATTCTCCTGTGGTCTGATGCTGTATTCATATTTCCAATTCACCCCAGATTTCAGTTCAGACACGGTTCCCGAAGACTGAATCCTTGAAATGGTTGGTAAATGCAACTTTCCCTTTGAATATGAGTGCAACAGACTTTGTAAGCTTTCCTGTTGATGGTATCATCCCCTTCATGATTGTTGAGAGCTTTGTAAAGTCAAGTTGCTTCGACACAGTTAGTGAAGTTCACAAATGCATAACCAAAATTTCCTCCGGTCTTGAAATCCATAGGCAAATAGAGGAAATCATAAGCAGGCTTCCCTTTGGACTTATTCTTGTTTTCCTCCAGACAATGCTTGCCCGGAATTTACAGCAGATTATGTCTTGAAAACTGATTTGATAGATTTCTGATCGTCGGGCTTGTTTTTCCACCAAGATTAGCTTCAATCTCTTTTTGTTCAGCTTGGTCTCTTCAATAGTCAATTTCTTGGGCGACCACTGTTGTTCTTTTTTACCTACAGAAACTATTTTCTTCTTGCTCTGGGATCTCGGAGCTATATATTTCATTTTCCCCTTTTTTTAGCATTGTTGAACTCATTTGAAGCAGACTTATATCCAAATCCTCTATCTATCATCAAATCAAAACCCTTCCCACTATCTGAGGGTACTAAATAATTAGTATGGGAGTTTAGATTGAAGAGAAATGGCGTGGGATTAAAAGGGTATCCCCAATTCGGTACAGGTTGATGATAAACGAAGACGGATTGAAACGGCGCCATAACCACCTGCTCCGACGCCCTTCCGCTGATGAGATGGTGCGGATCAAAAATGATATGGAGCAACATTGGGGTTCAAATTCTTGTTGGACGCCATTAAAGGTAGGAAATATGGAATCACAGAATCGATTCAAGTTCCAAAGAGAAGATGAAAGATAGAAGATGAAAGTAAAGGAAAGACAATAAAGGGAAGACAAAGGTGTTAAAGGCAAATGGAGAAGACAGAGAGGAGAATGAAAAGGGAACTGCTTTGGGTAAAGACACCGATCTTCTCTGTCATCGCGCGAAGTTAACTTTTCAGAACAGGCAACAACGTACTTATCTCCATTGTCTCAACTCATTGACCTCGACATTTCATGCAATAAGTGGGCCGCCCCCAGATTCATCAAGTACTCAACAGAGTTTGACTCTATGATTGAAGATAGTGCAACTTTAGACCAGGAGCAGAAATTTGACTGTAAGAGAGAGCTGATGGGTCCTAGGCGTAGCAGTAAAACTAAACCTAGAAATGCACAACTAAGGCAGTGTACCTATCGTTGACAAGTAATAATTCTGGTTGGTCCAGGTATCGATCCCACAGAGAAAAGAATATTCTACAACACTAAACTACTCGGGTTCCTTGCGTGTCCTAGGCGGAACGCAGTTTTGGGTTGATTATATTAACAACTAAACTATCCTACTCCTAGTTGATCTATTCCAGCTTACTTTGCACTTGAGTTTTGTGTTATCAATTGGCGGTTTACCGACCTATGAATGCTAATGGGGATGGCTTTATCAATTAATTACAAAAGATGAATTTAACTCAACAATTAACCCTTAATTATGCTCTTTCGATAATACAACCTAACGTATCTAGATCTTTTAGGTCCTTAGCCGGTTTCCCTTGTTTAGAGGCGGTTTAATTCTAAAGCTCAGAAAATAAGGGCACGTAAGTTCCACAGTGTCGTCAATACTAATGGTTTCCTAGGTGTCAATCTAGGTAATGCCATAAATATGAACTTTAATAAATTAAGATCTTATGAGACTAGACATTCATTAAAGAATTACATAAAGAAAAGGGATAAAAATTGAAATTAACTTGCAACAATTGTATTAATCAAGAAAGATGAACGAATTCAGTGTTTACAACCAAACATAATCGATTTGCGGAATCAAACCTAACTTAATCAAATTACAAAAGAGAAGAAGAAAAACTTATGCCCTTTTGGTCCGATTAACCAGATTCCGACGGTGTGAAGATGCTTGGGGTGTACCTCTATAGATGAACTCAAGTCGAAACCAAGAACGTCGCAAAAGGGGAAGATTTTATGCAAAACTACAACCAATCGATGGTTCAAAACTCAAAGAAATCAAATAGTTCAAGCTCAAAAACCTCACTACAAGTTTCTGCTCTCACTCAAAAAGACTGGAAAGAAGATACTCTCAAACATAGAAAATAACCTATTTATATGGCTAGGTTAAAACCAGGAAAAAGAAGAGATGAAAGTAGGGCAACAGCATGTTTCAGGGCTCGGCACGCCGTGCTGGTGGAAGTGGCACGCCGTGCTGTGCAGAATTGAAGGCGGCACGCGGTGCTGCTGGAGTTGGCACGCCATGCCGTGTGATTTTGGGGTTGGCACGCCACGCTGATCTGAGTGGCACGTTTTCGTGCCACTCCACTGGACTGCTCCTGTATGGCACGCCGGATTGGCACGCCGTGCCCTAATTGTGGCACGCCATGCCACCCTGATTTTCAGCACTTCGAACTCTTCTTCGCCGCCAATGCTCCAACTTCCGGTCCGGGTCATAATACCTGTCCTAAACAAGCATAAAGAAACATAACCACACCAACGCCACGGACCATAAAAACGACAAATTATCAAAAATTACAAAAACAACCCTAGAAAACACGAAAAATACTAAAAGTTATAAAAATCTATCTAAAACATAAAAATCACAAAATATTCAAAAACCACACAAACATTCACACAAAAGACTCTAAAAATTGCCGTTCAAACCATGAAATTGCCTAAAAGATAAGGTCAAAAACCGACCTTATCAACCATCCCACACTTAAAGTCTTGCTTGTCCTCAAGCAAATCAACTAAAGACAAAGGAGTAAACTTGCTCGATTTCACTTGCAAATTCAACTAAGGGTTTAACCGCACGAGATTCATAAACTCAAGAAAGTAAAGCATCACCTTCCAAATGACATTAGGTGCACCAGGTTCAAAACCACTCAATACCCAAACCCAACACAATTTAGCTAGTTAAAGGGCGAGGAACAAACAGAGTTTATACGACCACAAAGCACCTCACAAGATGTCACTCCAACGCTCAAGTTCAAGGCAAGGCGGATGAGCACACAAAAACAAACAATGGCACACATCACATAGCGAACTAATGGCAATCCCGGTGAAGTCATTGGTCAAGGAGCAAAATCAGAGAACCTGGGGCTTGTAATGTTATGGCTTAGGGTAGGTTTGATAAGGGAAATTTTAGGCATACAACTCCTACAAATCAAGTAAAATGTACAAATTGACTAAGTACTAAAGACGGGTCATGCAACTTTCAACTCAAAGCTAATCCTAAGAGTGTTTGCTTTACTAATTTTTTTTTTTTTTTTTAAATTAACTTGACAACAAGAAGGCCTTATCCACACCCAATGGCTGAAACACAACTTAATGAGAAAAACAGAGAAAAACAAAAAAAATACAATACATGGGTCAAGGCAATTAGATGATCGCCCTAATCCTTTATTCAACCAATGAAAAATTACAAGACATGGAACACAAATACCGGCTTAAAGATGCAAACCGGACAACCAAGACAGGCGTTTACAAACTCCGAATTTTACAAAAAGAAACCGAACAAACACATTGACTCTATTTGGATTTTTTTTTAATTTTTATTTATTTATTTATTTTTTTTAACACAATTTTTCCATAGGACTAGATATGAAAGAGTTGAAATGCAAATGGTGACTGACCCCAAAATGAATGAACAACTTAGCCAATTACTTGATTTAGGAGAGGAGGGTGAGAAAGGAAAATCAAAGTGAATGGTAAAAAGTTAGGATTATAGAGTTGGCTTGGTGAAGGTTTTTTAAGTCAAAAAGGTTAATTTAGTGGCTATGGGTGATCTAAGGGATGAATTAGTAGTTAGGGTTAGGGTTATTTAAGTCAAGGGGTTAATCCTAAGGGTCTCCACATATTAAGCTCTCGATGCCAAGTGCAAAACAACACCGGGTTCTACGATCTAGTGTGCCACGATTGTTTTTACCCTCACAAAGAAATAGAACCGATGTGAAATGGTTCTAAAGGCTCAAATTCTCACAAGTGTATTAGGGGTTGTATGCTAGGTCGTGTGACTCAACCAATGTTCCAAGGCGTAATCCTAGCTCAATCATGCAAGTAGGGGTAGAGGATTAATTCCCTAATGCAACCTAAATGACAAATCTAACCAATGGTTACCATCAAGAATCACAAACCACGCACAAACAAGCTAATGACTTGCAAACAACTCCTAATATCCCTAGCCAATTGCTATCAATCCAAGCACAGAGACTTAGGTTCGAGGGTGGATTAAGCAATGTTATTCAAACGGCAATTGACACATAAGCAACCTAAAAATACTAACAAACCAAAAACAACCAAAACCAACTTCACATGCATTGAAAAGTAAAGCCTAAATCTAACCAAAAACCAACGCAAAACATCCAATCATGCAAAAACACCTACAAACACCAACAAACATGCGAAACAAACAATCAAAAAGTGCAATATAAGAAGAAGAAAAAGAAAGGGAGAAGTCCCTTTACCCACCCCACACTTAGATTGCACTTACTTCCAAAAGTGCAATGGAAGAAGAAGCAAACTAAACGGGAAAGGAAAAGGGTTACCTCACATATCGGGAGCTAGTGGTGGTGGCGGCGGGTACGGCCACCCTTGGGCGGCATAGAAGCGGGAGGCGAACGCCTCAACGTTGGCGAGCTGAGCTGCTTGTCGATCAAGGCGCGCGTTCAGCCGCTGCTCAAGCAGAACCTGATGGACGGTTAAGCCTTCCAATTGCTCAATTATGCCATCCAGCCGTCCTTCAATCCGCCCCATAAAATCTACTCCCACCGATACATTCTCCGCGTCCTCCTCGCTGTCCTCAGCTTCCTCACTCTCTTCTCGTCTACTTCCATAGGGGCCTTTCCCCGACTTGAACCCCCTGCACTTGAAGGACCTGCAGCTGCCCCAATATGGGAATAAGACAAGATTCCCTTCGAAAGCTTCTTGGGAAGAATGCTATCGAGGTTCCTATAACAAGTATTACTATGAAAAAAACATGCAATACAAGTCACAATATGTCCTAACCCTAGTTCGGACTTAGCTCGGTTGTGGTGATTGTATAAAGCTTCTATGACAAAGAAGCCCAAATGCACCTTAATTTCACTATGCATATGCCACAGGATCAATAGTTCAAATGCATTAACCCCGTTGCTCTCAGTTTTTCCCGAAAAATTAAAACATACAAATTTATGAACTAATTGCAAAACAGGGTCATGGATTTGGGAAGTTTTGGCAAACCGAGGTTGGTATACCCCTTGCCCTATCAAGCGCCAAAATTTCTAGGCATCCAAATTTTCGGACCATTTATAACCATTCCCGTCAATCCCTATGCAAGCCCTAAGGCCATCAATATCCAAAGTCCGCTCAGTGCCAAAGAGGCGGAAGGTCATGCTTCTAAGGCCCGTATCCGGGTTGGTTTTAAAACTCAAGGTGGAGTAGAATTCTAGGTTTAACTCCCTAAAGACTGGAGGATTAGATTTCACAAATTCGTACCACCCTAAACTAGTCAATTTAGCTTTTACTCCCTCCGACCTATCTTGTACAAAGAGAAATTGCTAATCGAAAGTGCGAAAGGGAGTGCTCTCTAAAGGGCATAAAGTTTTGTACTTCTTACCTTCATCGTCCGAAAGTAAAGGAAAGTGACATTTGTATTTCCTGGAGAGATTTGTCAGCGGGGCCATCAATTGTTCGGTAGGCAATTCGTCACGTGGCACTGGCTCCGGTGACGGTTCCATAGGCCGGCGAGACGAACCGTGTCTCCGATCGGCGATGGTTTTCTTCTTCATCCTACAATTGCATAACCATAAAAATAAAACAAAAATCAAAAACAAAATAACACAAAGCCAAAGAACATATACTATCAAAGATACAAACCACAAAAAAGAAAAAGAAAGTAAAATAAAACCCTATTAAGCAGTCAATCCATCAAAACCAAAATGAGGAAAAGAACAACAACAATAATAATAATAAATAAAAGAAAGAATAAAGCAAGAATTCATACCTGGTTTCAAGGAAATTGAAGCAAAATAAAACCCTAGGGCAAAATAGTGGAGGAAAAGGGGTGAGATGGAGAAGAAGAAGAAGAAGAAGGAAAGGAGAGTAAGAGGGGATAGGGAGAAGGAGAGAAAGGAAGGAAGAAGAAGAAGAATAGAGAAGGAGAAGGAGAGAATGGATTCTAGAGAGAGAGAGTGAAGAGGGGAGAGAGAAAGTGAGAGGGTGAGAGAAAGTGAGAGAGAGGAAGGAGAAGAAGAAGAAGAAGTCGGTTATGAGAAGGGGGAAAGGTGGAAAGAGCATTAAATAGGCGGTGGAATAACCCTTGGAATTCAAAATTTAAACGCTCGGCACGCCGTGCCAAACACTCAGCACGGCGTGCTGAGCGGCTCAAAAACACTTACCTGGAAACAGCGTGATGGCACGCCGGCGTGCTGTCTTGGCACGGCGTGCTGCCTTGAATTTTGAATATGTGGCACGGCGTGCTGAAGTTTTGACATGGCGTGCTGGTCTTTTTTTCTCACAACTCACTTTAGGAACAGAGGGACGGCACGTTGGCGTGCCATATTGGCACGTCGTGCCGCCCTTCAGACCTGTGATTGGCACGGTGTGCTCCATTTTATGCACAAACCTCTTGCGGAACAGAACAACGGCACGCGGGCGTGCTGAAATGACACGTCGTGCCGCCCTGCATACCATCACCTTGGCACGGCGTGCTGAATCTGGCACGGCGTGCTGTCTACTTATGCACAATTTTCTTCCGGAACAGCAACCTGGCACGATTTCGTGCCACTTTGGCACGCCACGTGCTACACCCAATTTCACTTTGGCACGGCGTGCTGGTTAGTGACACAGCGTGCCACCCTGAATTCTGCCAACTGTTGCTTTTTTTCCACATTTTGATTACGATTTTCGATTAACTTGCTTAAGTACCTAATCCTACACACAAAAACACACAAAAACATATTAACATGAAAACTAATGTACACGGGAGGTATACGTACCTCAGTGCTATGTTTATAGTCGGAATAGCTCGACTCCTACGTCCACGATTTAGCATTACACATCACGAAGGAGTAAGACTTGCTTCTCCTCCTTTATTCCTCCGCTGACGTAGGGCTTCAACCGGTGCCCGTTTACTTGTTGAATTCCCTCCGGGGTTTCAATTTCCACCATCCCGGAAGGGTAAACCTTATGCACGGTAAACGGTCCCATCCATCGACTTCTCAGTTTGCCCGAAAAGAGTTTCAACCGGGAGTTATACAAGAGCACCAACTCTCCTTGGTTGAAACCTTTCTTTGTTACATGCTGGTCATGCCATTTCTTGGTCCTCTCCTTGTAAATCTTGGCATTCTCATACGAGCTCAACCGAAGCTCATCTAGCTCCATGAGTTGCCTTAATCGAAGCTCACCTGCAGCTTGCATATCAAAGTTAAGAAATTTTAAAGCCCAATATGCCGTGTGCTCTACTTCTACAGGTAGATGACAAGATTTACCGAAGACCAAACGGTAAGGGGACATCCCTATAGGTGTCTTAAAAGCAGTCCTATATGCCCATAATGCATCGTCTAACTTTAAACTCCAATCTTTCCTAGATGCACTTACCATTTTTTCTAAGATGCGTTTTAGTTCCCTATTTGAAACCTCAACTTGCCCACTCGTCTGAGGATGGTAAGGAGTCGCTACCTTATGCTTAACCCCATATTTGTGCAAAAGATTGTCAAATTGCCTATTACAAAAATGGGAACCCCCGTCACTGATGATAGCTCTTAGGGTTCCAAACCTAGTAAGAATGTTTTTCTTTAGAAACCTGACAACTACCCTTGCATCGTTGGTTGGTAAAGCGACAGCCTCTACCCATTTAGACACATACTCAACAGCCACAAGAATGTATTGGTTGTTGTGAGATATTGGGAAGGGTCCCATGAAATCTATGCCCCAAACATCAAAAAGTTCACACACCAAGATACCCTGTTGGAGCATTTCATTCTTTTGGGAGATATTTCCCGTCCTTTGACACGCATCACAGGCTCGAATATAACTAATGACATCCTGTTTCATGGTTGGCCAATAAAACCCACTAAATAAGATTTTTCCTACAGTTCTATCGGGTCCAAAATGGCCACCCGCTTCTCTATCATGACACATTTCAATAATGGAGGGGACCTCCTCATAAGCAACACACCGCCTAATCACACTATCAGCACATAATCTAAAAAGATAAGGGTCATCCCAAAAATAATCCTTAGCATCATGAAAGAATTTACGCCTCTGTGCATGTGAGAGGTTAGGTGGAAGAATGTTACCGACTTTGAAGTTTACGATGTCCGTAAACCATGGTATAGAAGTTACCCCCACACAACTGTTCATCGGGGAATGTGTCACGAATGTTCGCTTCCGGAGAGGATACGGATCCTTCACTTGGTAGTCTTGACAAATGGTCGGCCACTACGTTCTCTACTCCCTTCTTATCCTTAATCTCCACATCAAACTCCTGGAGGAGTAGAATCCATCGAATCAATCTGGGCTTTGCATCCTGTTTAGCCAACAAATACTTAAGAGCAGCATGGTCAGTATACACAATGACTTTTGATAAGACCAAGTACGACGGAAACTTATCAAAAGCAAACACAACAGCTAGTAATTCTTTCTCAGTCACAGTATAATTCATTTGAGCACCGTTTAATGTCTTAGTAGCATAATAAATTGGGTGAAAAATTTTGTTCACCCTCCGACCTAAACATGCCCCAACAGCATTGTCACTTGCATCGCACATAAGTTCAAAAGGGATTTCCCAATTCGGACTCACCATAACCGGTGCCTCAATCAATTTTCGTTTAAGCAAATTAAAAGCATACATACATTCATCACTGAAATTAAATGGGCCATCCTTTAAGAGTAACTCAGTCAACGGCTTAGCAATCTTAGAAAAATTTTTCATAAAACGCCTATAAAAGCCCGCATGTCCCAAGAAACTCCTAACTAACTTAACCGAACTTGGGGGAGGCAGTTTCTCAATCACCTCAATCTTGGCCGGGTCGACCTCGATTCCCTTTCCCGACACCTTATGCCCTAAGACAATGCAATCCCAGACCATGAATTGACACTTCTCCCAACTAAGTGCCTAATTGGTGTCTTCACATCTCTGAAGCACCTGGTCCAAATTCCCCAAACATGGCTCAAACGTATGACCAACAACAGAAAAATCATCCATAAAGACTTCCATAAAATCCTCAATCATATCAGCAAAAATGGCTAGCATGCATCTTTGAAAGGTAGCCGGGGCATTACACAATCCGAAAGGCATCAGCCTATATGCAAATGTCCCGGATGGACACGTAAACGTGGTTTTCTCTTGATCGAGAGGGTCCACTGGAATTTGCATATAACCGGATAGCCCATCTAAGGTACAAAAATATTCATGCCCGGCCATCCTTTCTAACATTTGATCAATAAATGGTAATGGAAAATGATCTTTCCGGGTGGCGTCATTCAACTTCCTATAATCAATACACATACGCCAACCCGTGACAGCTCTAGTAGGGATTAGTTCCCCTTTATCATTTTTCATAACCGTCGTGCCTCCTTTCTTAGGCACATATTGGACCGGACTCACCCACTGACTATCAGAAATAGGGAAGATGATACCTGCGTCGAGGAGTTTTATCACCTCGGTTCTTACCACTTCCTTCATGTTGGGGTTCAACCGACGCTGAGGCTGTGCACACGGTTTTACCTCATCTTCTAGAAAAATTCTATGTGTGCAAAACGTCAGACTTATTCCCTTGATGTCATGGATTGTCCACCCGAATGCTCCTTTGTGCTTCCTTAGCACCTCTAGCAGCTTGTCCTCCTCCTCTCCTATTAACAAAGAAGAGATTACGACGGGTAAGTCCTTTGGAGGATGTAGAAAAACATATTTAAGGTTAGGGGAAAGGGTTTTGAGCTCCAATGATGGAGGTTCCTCCAATGAGGATTTAGGTGCTGGTTTGACTTCACGCTCCAACTTATCAAACCGTCCCTTCACCCATGAGCATTCCTCACTAATCACTTCATTTGCCTCACTTTCACCTAGACCTTCTCTTATGATGCAATCTAGTTCACTACACAAATTCTCAACCACACAAGCATCAATAGGACAAAAGGAGTCCACAAAGTTACAATTTTCAACATCTAACAGATATTTCATTGAATTATAGACATTGAAACTTACCTCCTCGTTATGCAACCTAAGAATGATCTTACCTTCCTGGACATCTATCAAAGTCCTACCGGTTGCGAGAAAAGGTCTTCCAAGTAGAAGGGGCACCGAGCTATCTTCCTCCATATCCATTACCACAAAGTCTGCAGGGAAGATAAACTTGTCCACCTTTACTAACACATCTTCGACCACCCCCTTTGGTCTCATGAGGGATCTATCCGCCAATTGGAGGGTCATATTGGTTGGCTTTGGGTTTCCCAATCCGAGTCTCCTGAAAAACGACAGAGGCATCAAATTTATACTCGCACCTAAGTCACACAGGGCATTGGCAATCTCCAAGTTTCCTATCCGGCATGGAATAGTGAAACTGCTCCTATCTTTGAGCTTAGGTGGGAGTTTGTTAGTGATAATTGATGAACATTCCTCTGTCAAAGCCACCACTTCGTCCTCGCCTAGCTTTCTTTTTCCTGCAAGAAGTTCTTTAAAAAATTTAGCATAAGAGGGCATCTCTTGGAGAGCTTCAATCAATGGCATGTTAAACTCTAACTTCTTAAAAATCTCCAGGAATTTGGAATATTTCTGCTCCAGTTATCTTTCTTCTCCCTTTGAGAATAAGGAAGTTTAGGCACATAGGCTCTCACTGGGTCAGGAATTTTCCCTTTTTCATTTATGCTAGGTTCGGGTTCAGAAATCGAGTCGAGGTTGCTTACCTCTCCCGACTCTTCACTTACCTCGGTATGTTGGGATGGGATATCAGCGTTTTGCACCCGGTCCTCCACTTGCCTACCGCTTCGTAGGGTTATAACCTGAGCTGTCTCCCGTTGATTACCCATAGGGTTTTGTTCAGTTCTACTTGGAAGTGCTCCTTGAGGTCTTTCCTGCCTCTCCCTACTTAATTGAGCCACCTGCTTACTCAAATCCCTACAGTACGCTTCATTATCAGCAAGCCGAGACGAGATGTCTTTTAGTAACGACAAACCGTCTCATCTTGCTTAGACTATTGAGGCTGCTGTGGAGATTGATCATTAGGAATAAATGGGGCCTTACCTAGCCCCTGCTCACAGTGCTCATAATGGAATCCGGAAGGAGGTCTCAACACATTTTGGTTGTTACTATAGGACATGTTCGGGTGTTGATACCTTCTTCCGTAATTATTATTATTATTGAAGTTTTGTGGATAAGAGTTAAAGTTATTGTACCTTTGGTTTCCTCCCACAAAACTTACGTTTTCGGACGATTGGGCGAATGGGTCACCCAATTCACAATCTTGCCCGGGATGCTCCGCTCCACATGATACACACAACACCGGTTGGTATTCTAGCCCATTTAAGTTCAGGCGGGACATCAACAGGTCCAACTTCTTGTTTACATGGTCCATAGCTGCATCTTGGCGTCCCAAATCTGCAGCTCGAACCTCATTCCTTGTTGGCGTGTCCGACTGCCACAAGGTACTCTTTCTAGCCAGCTCCGTAATCAACTCCTCGGCTTGTGTAGCAGTCTTCTTAAAAATGTCCCCACCTGTAGAAGAATCAATAATGGCACGGTTAGCTGGTGTCAAACCATGATAAAACGTGCTTACTTGAGTGAAACGCGGCATGTCATGGTGGGGGCAGTTCCGCAATAACCGTTGAAATCTCTGCCATGCTTCATTAAGAGTCTCCGTCCCAAATTGCCGGAATCTCATGATCTCGTTCCTTAGCTCAACCGTCTTTGATGGTGGGAAGTAGTATGCTAAGAATTGCTCTTCCAATTGGTCCCATGATGTCACTGATCCGGGCCTCAAGGATTTGTACCATTCCATTGCTCCCCCGTATAGTGAAAAGGGAAACAGCTTCAACCGCACAGCATCTTGGGGCACCCCACCAATTCGGACTGTATCGGCCACCATGAGGAACTGGTCTAAGTGATCATTGGGGTTGTCACTTATTCCGCCACTGAATAGTCCGTTCCCTTGGATTAAATGGATCATACTGGACTTCAACTCGAATTGATTAGCAGTGATGGCTGGGATAATCACTCCGGATCTGTTCCGGGGCCGATGTGGAGCCATTAGGTCAGTCATGACCATGTTATCTCTATCACCACCCCATCTTCTATCAAACTCCTCCCGCTCTCGCCGGAGTTGCTCTTGCTCAACTCTTTCCCGGAGTTGTCTCTCTTCGTCATCATGTTGCTGATGCTCCATTTGAACAATCTGCTCTTGGTGTACTCTACGGTTCCTACTACACAAACGTTCAATTTCAGGGTTATAAGGAAAAAGCTCAGGATGCTGAGAGCGAGTTCGCATAAGCTAGAAAACACACACACACAAAAATTAAAGAAAACTAAATTGCAACAAATATTCACAGAAAAGAAAAATTATTTAACTATATGCACAGAACTGTTGCCTAGATCAGCAAATAGACCTTTTGCTAAATGATGCAGAAAAATAAATTTCCCCGGCAACGGCGCCAAAAACTTGATGGGTCCTAGGTGTAGCAGTAAAACTAAACCTAGAAACGCACAACTAAGGCAGTGTACCTATCGTTGACAAGTAATAATTCTGGTTGGTCCAGGTATCGATCCCACAGAGAAAAGAATATTCTGCAACACTAAACTACTTGGGTTCCTTGCGTGTCCTAGGCGGAACGCAGTTTTGGGTTGATTATATTAACAACTAAACTATCCTACTCCTAGTTGATCTATTCCAGCTTACTTTGCACTTGAGTTTTGTGTTATCAATTGGCGGTTTACCGACCTATGAATGCTAATGGGGATGGCTTTATCAATTAATTACAAAAGATGAATTTAACTCAACAATTAACCCTTAATTATGCTCTTTCGATAATACAACCTAGCGTATCTAGATCTTTTAGGTCCTTAGCCGGTTTCCCTTGTTTAGAGGCGGTCTAATTCTAAAGCTCAAAAAATAGGGGCATGTAAGTTCCACAGTGTCGTCAATACTAATGGTTTCCTAGGTGTCAATCTAGGTAATGCCACAAATATGAACTTTAATAAATTAAGATCTTATGAGACTAGACATTCATTAAAGAAATTACATAAAGAAAAGGGATAAAAATTGAAATTAACTTGCAACAATTGTATTAATCAAGAAAGATGAACGAATTCAGTGTTTACAACCAAACATAATCGATTTGCGGAATCAAACCTAACTTAATCAAATTACAAAAGAGAAGAAGAAAAACTTATGCCCTTTTGGTCCAATTAACCGGATTCCGACGGTGTGAAGATGCTTGGGGTGTACCTCTATAGACGAACTCAAGTCGGAACCAAGAACGTCGTAAAAGGGGAAGATTCTATGCAAAACTACAACCAATCGATGGTTCAAAACTCAAAGAAATCAAATAGTTCAAGCTCAAAAACCTCACTACAAGTTTCTGCTCTCACTCAAAAAGACTGGAAAGAAGATACTCTCAAACATAGAAAATAACCTATTTATACGGCTAGGTTAAAACCAGGAAAAAGAAGAGATGAAAGTAGGGCAACAGCATGTTTCGGGGCTCGGCACGCCGTGCTGGTGGAAGTGGCACGCCGTGCTGTGCAGAATTGAAGGCGGCACGCTGTGCTGCTGGAGTTGGCACGCCCTGCCGTGTGATTTTGGGGTTGGCACGCCACGCTGATCTGAGTGGCACGTTTTCGTGCCACTCCACTGGACTGCTCCTGTATGACACGCCGGATTGGCACGCCGTGCCCTAATTATGGCACGCCGTGCCACCCTGATTTTCAGTACTTCGAACTCTTCTTCGCCGCCGATGCTCCAACTTCCGGTCCGGGTCATAATACCTGTCCTAAACAAGCATAAAGAAACATAACCGCACCAACGCCACGAACCATAAAAAGGACAAATTATCAAAAATTACAAAAACAACCCTAGAAAACACGAAAAATACTAAAAGTTATAAAAATCTATCCAAAACATAAAAATCACAAAATATTCAAAAACCACACAAACATTCACACAAAAGACTCTAAAAATTGTCGTTCAGACCACGAAATTGCCTAAAAGATAAGGTCAAAAACCGACCTTATCAAGAGCTGAGGTCTTCCATCGGTGCCTTTTTTTTTCGAAGAAGCTAAATCCAAACCACAGCCACCTATTGATTTTCCTGCTGCATTCAGATTCATGTATGTCATGTGTGTTTGATATGTCTTTTTGGATGAACAATGCATGTGTAATGCCATATGCACATGAATGCCACACAAACAAGACTATACATGCACTAAAACTAATGTCTGCTTCAGAGTTTTACAGCATGGTGGGTGGCGAAGGTCATTTCGATTTTTAAGGCTTGGTGCTTTTTGATGTATTTGGTTTTTGATGTGGGATGCTTTCTTGAGCGTGAGTTAAGCTCAAAGCTTTGTTTTGGTGATCGGCTCTGAGATTTAACAATGGTCCCTAGTTTGGAATGATTTGGGTGTATTGTGGGCTGTCCAAGTTGAAACTTTTAGGGCAAGACCAGCAGCGTTTAGGACCGTGGTTTGTAGGGATCATTGATCTAGGTTGGCAATTGATTCGAATGAAATGGTGCTATCCCATTATTTGCTTGGCAGACTTTTCTCCTCTTTTATTTTTAGAAAAGGGCTTTAACGGAAATCAGGTTCACTTGTAAATTCCCTAGACTCAGATTGATGTCATGCATTTTAATATTATACGTGATGGACAATGTCGTTTCAGATGATCAAATGCATGCTTAATGCCATATACATGTAATCACCAAACAAGTAAGAAAAATAACAAGATGCATTGCATTCAAACTGAGTTCAATACTCTTTACAAACAAAATGAGTTCCCTACGTAAAGGAGCCTCTAAAGGTATTGATCTCACAGCGCCCGACTATTCCTTATCCGGTCACTGCCCCACTCTCATCAGATCGTCATATTCCTCTCCCCGGGAGGTTTGAGGAGTTTCCTTGTCAGTCTCCCTACTAGCCCCTAGTTGCTTATTAGTAGTGGATGGCACCTTTAATCTTCCCTCACCAACTAACTTCCGGATCTCCTTCCTTAAAATATAGCAAGCATTGGTTCGGTGACCCATCACCACATGATAGGTGCAGAAGTTGTTCTTTTGATCCGGTGCCGGCTCCACATACAGCTTGACGCTCTGCAATAGCCCCTCTTTTCTGCATTTGGCAAATAATTGGCTTAGTGAAAAAGGCCATGGGGATATACCCTTTCCGTCACCCTTGGGGAGCGGACTCTTGGTTGGCCGTGGAACAAGGTCAGTGCTGGCTTTGAGGGGGACCTTCAATTCTGCTTCACCAGTCAATCCTCTTATTACTCCCTCAAGCTCAATCACACGTGCCTCCAATTCCGAGCATCTTGTCGTCAGCTTTTCCACCTTGTCCAGATCACCTCCTAGCATTTGCTTCAACATTGCCGCTGCCTCTTCCTTGAGCGCCTTTCAGAATCGCGATGAGGCAACATAATCATCTAGGATATCTATTATGGTGTTGAAGTTCATTGGGCCAGCCATTCTCGAGACTTTTTACTTTTTCTGTCCTGATAAAAACACCTGTTAGCATTGACTGGGACATGCGCACGGAGAATACCAAGTCAAGGGATGATGTAGGTATGAATGCGTGATGTGATGCATACATGTATGAATGATAATGTCATGTGATGCCATGTCATGTTATGCAATCCTAAGCTAGTCGAGTGCACACAAAGCCAGGGATGGAAACATGCAAAATGCAATCAATGTTGTTGATGAAGCTATATGCTGGAGGAGAGCGTGGCGTATAAATATACACCACATGGATAAAATGACACACAGGGTGTCCACAGATCGAAGCAAGGTGATACTTGCGAAGCGTTTATGTGTAGAGCATATCTTACACAGGAAGAGAGTTAATATTCGAAGCGGTACGTGTAGAGCAGATCTTACACGGGGAAGAGATGTAGTGTTTAAAGCGGTACGTGTAGAGCGTGTCTTACACGGGAAGAGGTTTAATGTTTAGAGCGATACGTGTAGAGCGTGTCTTACACGGGAAGAGGTTCAGTGTTTAGAGCGATACGTGTAGAGCGTGTCTTACACGGGGGAAGGTTTAGTGTTTAGAGCGATACGTGTAGAGAATGTCTTACACGGGGGAAGGTTTAGTGTTTAGAGCGGTACGTGTAGAGCGTGTCTTACACGAGGGAAGGGATGTAGAGTTTGATGCAGTACGTGTAGAGCGTGTCTTACACAGGGGAAGGGATGTAGAGTTTGATGCGATACGTGTAGAGTGTGTCTTACACGGGAAGAGGTTTAATGTTTAGAGCGATACGTGTAGAGCGTGTCTTACACGGGAAGAGATGTAGAGTTTGATGCTGTGCATGTAGAGCGTGTCTTACACGGGAAGAGGTTTAACGTTTAGAGCGATACGTGCAGAGCTTATCTTACACGGGAAGATCTGGAACGACACGTGTAGAACTTAGTCTTACACAGGGAGGAAGGATAGAGCTTAAAGCGGTACGTGCAGAGCTTATCTTACACGGGAAGGAAGGATAGAGTTTGATACGGTACGTGCAGAGCTTGTCTTGCACAGGAGAGAGATTTGGAGCGATACATGTAGAGCTTGTCTTACATGGGGAGGAAGTGTGCAGAGCTTGTCCTGCATAGAAAGATATATAGAACGATACGTGTAGAGCTTAGTCTTACACGGGCGGGGGGGGGGGGGGGGGGGAATGTGCGGACCTTGTCTTGCACGGGAAGGATGGATAGAGTTAAAGCGGTACGTGCAGAGCTTGTCTTGCACGGGGGATTTGGAGTGATACGTGTAGAACTTGGTCTTAAACGGGGAGGAAGTGTGTAGAGCTTGTCTTGGACGGAAAGATATTTGGAACGATACGTGTAGAGCTTAGTCTTACACGGGGAGGAAATGTGCAGAGCTTGTCTTGCACAAAAAGATATTTGGTATTTGGATGTGTGAGACACAAGGATAGGGTTTCTAAGGATTATGGAAGACATAAGGGGCTTGATGAAGCTTCTAGCGTTTTTTGAACACTTAAGTGACTTAGTGCATGCAGTAAAGTACTCGGTGTTCGTGGAGTGCTCGAACATTGTGGAGTGCTTGAATGTTTGATGGATGAATGAGATGTACATCATGAGATAATGAGGATGATCCCTTGTTTTTTTTTATTTTTTTTATTTTCATTTTTATTTTTGGACATCCCAAGAACACCCAATGCTATGCAGAAATGTCACGTGTGGACCGCCACACGGATAAAAGTTCGGCGCCTTTGGGGTGCCTAATGAATTTTGTGAAATGGTCACGTGTTTACCGACACACGGACGGAGTTCGACATTTTGTAGGTCTATAAGATAATATGAAATGGTCACATGGGATCGGCCCATGGACAGAGTTCTGATGCTTTTGAGCATATGAAATGAAATGATGTTGTAAGAAAGTCATGTGCCATAGGAGACACGGACAGAAATTTGGCGTTCGGGGAACACCTTTTATGATTTGGTAATGCTATGACATGCTCCTACATGTATACTAACCCCGGCACTCGGGGAGCGCCTTGAATAATGTAGTAATGTCATGAAGTAATCCGATGTGGATCACAGTATGGTATGATATTTATGATAAATGAGCATGATGTCATGAAACGTCTCGTGTGGATTGTCACACGGAAATATACCTAGGACCATTGTGGTCTCTATTGAATGAAATGATTTGGTGGAATGGTCGAAGGCAATCCGGTGCATTGGCAAAACACGGATATTTTAGGATACCAGATATATGATGGAATGAGATGATCGTGGTGGGCGTCCTTGGAATGCCCCTAATTTAATTTAGGTGATATGTCGTGAATGCTTATGACACACAAAATGCAAATGGCTACACAAACACGTGGTTAGGATGCATGACACACATAATGATGTTATGTATGCTATATGAAAAATGCTAATCACACAAATATAATGTTATGGCTGAAAAAGAAAGGGTTAGTACGAATGGCAAACGGATGATTTAAGGTTTTCACACGAAAATAAAATGCACGTGGCTGCATAAACATGTGGGTTAGTATCACACAAGAATGTTTTATGTATGGAAAATGTCATATGTATGATAAATATGAATCATGGTATGGAGTGAAATGTCGAAAGGCGTGTAACACATAGCACACGAAACGAATACTTCCAACCTTATTTCTCCAAGCGTGGTCAATCTCAAAAATTTCTAACTGAGTCCTAGGCGGGGTTCACTTCGATCACCAACCGGGGGTGATGAAGGTGCGATTTTATTTTTATTCACACAATTATTTTGGTATCCTAAGGGAATCCAACTAGGGCTGCCTATATTGTTGGAAATGCCCTAGTCCCGAGGCATTGGTCCTTGTATTTGTACTATGCATTTATTGGATTTATGTGTTGTACTTATTCGTGTCATTAATAAAGGCATCAATTCATTTATTATATTTATCTTGTGCAGTATAGTAAATGAAGTATCCAATGGACATATCCATATCCATGACGACTAGTGTCATGCACTTAGCAGTAAGACCATGGATAGGGTTAACGATATGACCATAAATAGATCCGTAGTCTGTTCCAGTTATGGGAATGAACGGAACAACAGACTATCATTAACCTGGTTGTATGGCGGTGTCTTACCGGTCATTGGACATGGAATGTCAACCAAGTTAATGGGTACATGCCTGGGTGCATGGTACTGGATAGATCCACTAAACGAGAAATCCACATGGTATGGTATCACAATGGATTCTCGTGTAGTACTTGTATGGATCCTTTGACCTGACCATATGATGGTGTTACATGTGAAGTCACATACTTAGGGGTATGCCTAAAGGGCCTGTAATAGGGTGCCAAGTATGGGTGCTTTCGGGTATGTCACCGAACATGGTAATACTATAGATATGCAGAAGGGATTTGTCACTCAATAACCAACTGAGAAGATATCACCGGCCACTTGATGAATGTGACTGATAAGAGTGTGGCCACACCCAAACAAGTTGGAACTTGTTTGTGAGCATCAGTACATTCGGGATCAAGTTAATGTCTGAACACAAAAGAGGGTGATCAATCCATGCCTCTGTGTTGGACACCGATATCAATGACATGGGATGTACAAGTTTAAACTACAGGGTTATGATATCAGTTAGACTGCCATCTCCATCTTAATTGGGGGCTGCAGTGGCTTGCTAGAGCCCAACTGCAGTCTGCGGGCCAAAGGCCTGCTGCCAACATAAAGATGGGCCCACAGGATCGTACACATAGAACGATAGAATGCAGACTTAAGGAATAACATGTATACTTGGAGTATACACATTGGAGGGAGAAGTGTGTATATATTAATTGTATTATAAAGATCAATTGGATTGGTCATAATAATAAAATTAATATATTATATTGGCTCTTCATAATTAATTGGATTAATTATGATATCATTTCCTAGGTGGAAATATTCATATGTATGGGTATACATATGATTTTATTCTGTGTAGAGTTAATTTTAATTTGATGGATTAAATTAAATGTCAAACCAATTTTAATTTGGATGTAAATAATATACTACTTGGAGTAATATATTAAATACATGGGTATATTAAAATTGGGCTTGAAATTAATTTAAACCAGAATAATTAAAATTGGACTGGGCCTAAATTAAAACATGGAAGCCCGCACAAAATAGAAAAGAGCCAAGATGGGCCTGAATCCACTGGAAGGATTCGGCCAACCCTAGGTATAAATACCTAGGGTTAGAAAAATTCGGCCAACCTAAGCATTAGCAAGCCTAGCCGAAATTTCTCTCCTTCCCTCTCCTTTGTTCAGTTTTTCCAACGCTAGCACGGGTTGCATTT
Organism: Euphorbia tirucalli; assembly: GCA_039660915.1. Lineage (NCBI taxonomy): Eukaryota > Viridiplantae > Streptophyta > Magnoliopsida > Malpighiales > Euphorbiaceae > Euphorbia > Euphorbia tirucalli. Next base: position 33,672,302 of record CM077636.1, on the reverse strand, counting down.
GCCAAGCGTTCGTGTACGTGAGAGTGGAGGAATTCTAAATTGACTTCTGCAGTCATCATCCGTCTCTAAAAGAGATTTTTCTGGTATGAAATTTTAATCTCTTTCTATTTAATTTTAAGTTTTTCAATTTCCACATCAATTGCTCCTGGGACTGGATTTGAGGAAATCACCGCGTTCTTCCGCTTTTATCGGGTGATTTCCGGTGACAAATCCCAACATATATGAGTTCGGTCCAAGTCGGGTTAAAAATCAAGGTTCCCATAGCAAAATATACTCCTCACTTCTCCCCACTCAAGGGTCCGAACGAAGGGGTTCGTACGAGGCTATAAGTGGTGTTTCGTATCTGTGCCCCTAAGACCATGAGGAACAAAGGCGACACTTCAACAATCCACCGGGCTATAAATGGATACTAAATCTAATGGCTAGCTAAAGATGCAAAATGAAATACCAATCGAGAATCATCCACCTTATTCTAATTAGACACTTTTCAGGGCTTGTCAAATTCTTTTAAGTTTTTAAGAAAATTTTTTTAAGAAATCCCCAGCAGAGTGGCCACTGTGAGCAGACGACGCGTTTTCGACGGGACGTGAGACTCCCTTTCGGAAGGGGCGCCTCGATCTCGGGCAGGCCCCTCCCTCGCGTGGGGGTTTTTATGAATGAAAATCCGTGTTTTGGAAAATGAATGGAATTAATGCATAAAAGAACCGAGACCTAAGTCTCGATGAATATTGTAGAGTCGCCACCCGGCTCAGCTCAACCGGGAAATTTATAATGCAGCTGAACCGGATGAACGGCAGCTACACTATCCAGAGATTCAGGTCCGGACAAGTCCCTTATTTCGTGTCTAATTAAAATAAATTAGTCAATGTTCAAAGATGGTATTTCAAATCCTAAAAGTCAATTTTATTGAAATAAATAGACATGCAGTGCGCATACAGGTATTACAAAAATAAAAGTAAACTAATGAATATTTGAATGGTTTACAACCCAATCGAATAGAAAATAAAAACTCTCGCCTCACTTTACAAGCGCCTAATATACACGAGAATCTAGAAAAATACAACCGCCTAGGATACACGATTAATTCTATTAAATTACATCCAAAATAAAAATAAAAGAAATTAAAACCTACAAAACAGAGGGTTAGCACAGAATACGGCACGCCATAAATAGGACTCAATTATGACAGAATGGGAAATCAAGAATTGGGGGCATGCATTTAGGGGATAACCAGGCTGGCTCGGCTAGCCGGCCCGGTTGGACCTGGAAAACGTTTTGAAACGTCCCTGTATTTTGGTTTTTGTGGGAAAATCATTTTGAAAACAATTTTTCCGGTTTACATGCATTTTTCCATATTAAGTGGATCGGTTTTCGAGAGAACTGGATCTTCGTCGTGGCATCTCTCTTACTCCATTTCTCTTCCTTTCGTCATCTACTTCGATCTGTCTCTATCTCCTCCAACCAGGATAGATTGACATCAATCTTCAGCCACCCGCGACTCCAGTAGCAATAGAGGTGCAAGACAGGACATGTTGGGTTTTTAATTGTAAGCGTTAATTTAGGGTTTTGTATAATTAGTTTATCTTAGATTTAAGGTCAATAATTAGTTATTGCACAAACTGTAATTCTATATATGACTCTAGCTCCCTTGTGCCACTCCTTTGTTTTCCTTTAAACAATCGAAATGGTGAACCGACGTTAGATCTTTGATATTTGTTGTTGCGATTGATTACTGTGTTGGAAATGCCCTAGTCCTGAGGCATTGGTCTTTGCATTTGTATCATACATTGATTGGATTCATGTATTATACTTATTTGTGTTATTAATAAAGGCATCAATTCATTTAATATATTTATCTTGTGCAATATATTAAATGAAGTATCCAATGGACATATCTATATCCATGATGACAAGTGTCATGCACTTAGCAGTAAGACCATGGATAGGGTAAACGATATGACCATAAATAGATCCGTAGTCTGTTCTAGTCATGGGAATGAATGGAACTATAGACTATCATTAACCTAGTTGTATGGCGGTGTCTTACCGGTCATTGGACATGGAATGTCAACTAAGTTAATGGGTACATGCCTGGGAGCATGGTACTGGATAGATCCACTAAACGAGAAATCCGCATGGTATAGTATCACAAGTGATTCTCGTGTAGTACTTGTATGGATCCTTTGACCTAACCATATGATGGTGTTACATGTGAAGTCACATGCTTAGGGGTACGCCTAAAGGGCCTGTAATAGGGTGCCAAGTATGGGTACTTTCGGGTATGTCACTGAGCATGGCAATACTATGGATATGCAGAAGGGATTTGTCACTCAGTAACCACTGAGAAGATATCACCGGCCTCTTGATGAATGTGACTGATAAGAGTGTGGCCACACCCAAACAAGTTGGAACTTGTTTGTGAGCTTCAGTACATTTGGGATCAAGTTAATGTTCGGACACAAAAGAGGGTGATCAATCCATGCCTCTGTGTTGGACACCGATATCGATGACATAGGATATACAAGTTTAAACTACAAGGTTACGATTACAGTCGGACTGCTATCTCTGTCTTAATTGGGGGCTGCAGTGGCTTGCTAGAGCCCGCCTATAGTCTGTGGGCCATAGGTCCATTGCCAACATAAAGACGGGCCCACAGGATCGTACACATAGAATGTCTGAGTTCGAACTAGTCGGATCACCTGTATACTTGGAGTATACTAATTGAAGAGATAAATATTAATCAATTAAATTAAAGATCAATTGGATTGGTCAATATAATTTAATTGACATATATTTATATTTATTGGGTTGGACAAAGTTGATTTGAATAAATTAACTCGTGAATAAATTTCCTGGTGGAAATTTAACACATATATAGGTTTATATGTGTTTGTTTCTAGTCAAATCATAAATTAATTTATTGGGTTAATTCCAAATGGCAAATCTATTTAATTTAAATGACGTGTATCTTATATAATATGGTATTATATAAATACATGCATAGAAATTAAATTAGAATTGATTAGGAATTAAACCATATTAATTAATTAGGATTTATGGAATTATGGCATTAATTCCATTTATAGAAACAAAGTAAATCACCCAATAAATATAGGACATAATTTAAAAGCTAAATGGGGGAATTTCCTTAACAGGAAAATTCGGCCATTATGGTTTTATGGGGCTGAAATTTTCGGCCAAGATTATGGGATTCTTCTCTCTTCTTTTTGATCCGCCGCTAGCACGGGTTGGACTCGATAGGCGTTTGTGTACGTGAGAGTGGAGGGAATCTCCTTTGATTTCTGCAGTCATCATCCATCTCTAGAAAGAGATTTTCTGGTAAGAAAATCAATCCCTTTCTATTCAATTTTAAGTTTTTCAATTTCCATTTCAATTGCTCCTGGGACTGGATTTGAGGAAATCACCGCGTTCTTCCGCTTTTATCGGGTGATTTCCGGTGAAAAATCCCAACAGTGGTATCAGAGCGGGCTTTTGATCCGTGGAAATTGATAAATTTGGTTGAATCCCGTTTTTGAAATTGGAGGTTTTTTATTGGGATTCATGGTATGGGTTTTATGATTTTTCCCATATGTTTTATACAATGAAAATTAATATTGCATATTGGTTTATGTATTTTAATTTTGTTGTATGTTATTGGAATTCTTGGTGAATTGCTTTGGATGATGGATGGATATTTTTTTTATTTTAATTCTGTTTTAATTTTTAAAAAAAAAAAAAATCTGCCTCCCGGGGTGCGGGGCTGCCGGCGGCCGCCGCATGCGGGCGGGAGGCGCGGCGGCAGCCGCTGCCTGCTGCAGCGGGCCGGGCCCAGTTTTTGGATTTTGCGGGTTTTTAAGTCCGGGGCCCAGTTTTGAAATTTTAATTGGTTTAAAAATTCGTGTGTTTAAATTTATGTAATTTAAATGTGTATGGTTTCTTGGATTATTTAATTTCGTTCATGTGATATTAATTTTGGAAATTAATATGGTTAATGGAAATTGGTTCGGGTAATTTTGGCACAATTACTCGGACGGCTAAAATGGACCCATGGTTTCCCAATTCCAGTGGGAGCAGTTGGACTGCCTGGGCTGGAGGCCCAAAGCCCGTTAAGGGTCAGAACCATGGTGGGCCAAAATCGGCGATTTCCTAATAATGGCTTAGACATAATTTAAATGGACTTAAATCATGCATTATGACATGCTTTTGAATTGTATGTATTGGATGCATATGGATGGTTGAATGAATGTATGATTGGATGCTATTGGGCCTTTTACGAGATGGGTTGTATTTTTCTTTTTGGGTAAATACGGCCTGCGTGTCGTTTTTTTTCTTTTTAATGTAATTTTATTTTATTTAAATTAAATATTATAAAATTTGTAAAAGAAGAAGTCCATGGAGTGGTGAGCCCATATGGAGGTGCAAGCCCAAATTGGAGGTGCAAGCCCAGAAGGAGAAGATGGAGGCCCGCCTAATATCTGTTTCTAGTATAGGTTTACTAGAATAATATTAGGATGTAACATAGGCCCATAGCAGTCCATTTTAATTTTATTTAATCATATTTTATATTCATTTGCATGTATGTATGTATGTTCCAGTAGCTCATTCACCCGCTTTATGTATGTAAGCCGTTATAATTGAATCTAATAACCAAACGGAATTACTAAGTCGCTTAAAAGTGCTTCCCTCATTCAAAACCGAATCGAAGTGGGAATAGGCCAGTTGTAGACCATGCCCTCGCAGGATGCACTGGAGTATTGTCACTTTGTATTGGGTTAGAGTATGGGATACTCTAACACTTGGATGGAGGTTTTGACTTAGCGTGGGTAGTAGGATTCTCCTGGCCCTAAGCACAGATGGGTAAGTGCCAACAAGCCCATCAAACCGAGAGTCCCTAGGTTGGGATTGGACGGCATTCCTACCTAAATAATTAAGATGTAGTTGTACCAAACCCTCGTTTGGCTATATCTTAATGAAATATGGATCTCGGCCCATGAGCCCAACAACTCGGTTTAAATTAATAACTTGATTCATTATTAATTTTATATGGGAACAACAAAGCAAAGCCCTTTATTAACACTCTCAATGTTTTTCTGTGTAGAAACACCCAAATGGCAAACACAAATACCTTATCACTGCGATCCATTCTTGAAAAGGACAAGCTTTCCGATCCTAACTTTTTAGACTGGTCTAAGAACTTGAGGATAGTTCTAAGACAAGAGTCAAAAGAGTATGTGCTGGAAAGGCCTGTGCCGGCTGCGCCTTAGGGACGTAATCCACCAGCTGCCCAGCTGGAGGAATACAAGGCGCACGTCAAGGACAACTGGGATGTGACATGCCTTATGTTGGCTTGCATGGTCCCCGAACTGCAAAAGCAGTTTATGGACCACCAAGCCTATGCTATGATAACAACTCTTAATGAGATGTTTCAAGAGCGAGCTCGTCAGGAAAGGTACCTGACCAATAAGGCATTCCACTCTTGTAAGATGGGGGCCGGGACATCTGTGAGTGCACACGTGCTCAAGATGAAGGGCTATTTGGATACTTTGGCCCGTCTCGGATCGCCTATCTCTCAAGAGTTGGCGGTGGACACAATCCTCGCGTCCTTGCCGGATTCTTATGATCAGTTCATCCTTAACTATAACATGCAAGGGATGAACCGTACTGTCAGTCAGCTGCATGGGATGCTTAAGCTTACTGAGCAGTAGATCAAGAAGACTCCGCCGGTGCTGCTGGTCAACAAGGGGAAACCTCCTCTTGCCAAGGGTAAGGCCAAGGCCAAAGCCAAAAAGGCCAAAGCCAAGAAGGCCAAGGCCCAACCCAAGGCCCAGCAAAAGGCAAGTCCTGAAGATTTCTGTTTCGGGTGCAAACAGGCGGGTCATTGGAAGAGATCGTGTCCCAGGCTGATGGGAGAGCAAAAAAAAAAAGGGGCCAAGGTGCGTCCTCTTCAGGTATTTATGTTATAGATATTAACCTTACTGTTTCAACATCCTGGGTATTGGATACTGGATGTGGTTCCCACATTTGTTGCAATGTACGAGGACTTAAGAACAGAAGGTCATTGGGGTCGAGAGAGGTGGACTTGCGGGTCGGAAATGGAGCAAGGGTTGCTGCCATAGAGATCGGCGAATATCACCTTGTGATGCCCAGCGGATTGGTTTTAATTTTGGAACATCCTGGACTTAAATGAAACCAATCATATCTATAACATAAATGCTAAAAGGGTTAAGCCTAACGAACTTAATCCTGTCTACCTATGGCATTGTCGTCTTGGCCATATAAACGAGAAGCGCATAGCTAGGCTTCACAAAGCTGGAGTCCTAGGGTCATTTGACTTGGAGTCAATTGATACATGTGAATCATGTTTAAGAGGCAAGATGACAAAGGCGCCTTTTAGCAAGAAGGCTAAAAGGGCCATTGGCTTATTGGACCTAATACATTCAGATGTATGTGGACTTATGAGCGCAGCGACCAAAGGTGGGCATCTGTACTTCGTCACGTTCACGGATGATTTCAGAAGATATGGCTATGTCTATCTGATGAAACACAAGTCCGAGACCCTTGATAGGTTCAAGGAATTTCAGAACGAAGTACAGAACCAGCTAGGCAGGAATATCAAAGCCCTTCGGTCGGACCAAGGTGGTGAGTATATGAGCCTAGAGTTTGACTCATACTTGAGAGAGCATGGAATAGTTCCACAGCTCACTCCTCCCGGAACACCACAATGGAATGGGGTGTCCGAACGGAGGAATAGGACCTTGTTGGACATGGTCCGCTCAATGATGAGTCAAGCATCTCTCCCAATTAGTTTCTGGGGACACGCCCTCGAGACAGCAGCTCTCATCTTAAACAATACTCCGACTAAGGCAGTGGAAAAGACCCCATATCAGATATGGACGGGCAAGGAGCCCAATGTGTCTTTCCTAAGGATTTGGGGATGCGAAGCACATGTCAAGAAATTGACTAGTGGCAAGCTGGAGCCCAAAACCGATAAATGCATGTTTGTGGGCTACCCTAGGGAAACCAAAGGGTATTACTTCTACAACCCCGCCGAGAACAAGGTGTTCATGGCAAGGAAGGGGGTCTTTCTGGAAAAGGAGTTCCTTTCCAAGAAAGATAGTGGGAGCAACGTTGAACTCAGGGAAGTTCAAGGTCCACAAGCTCCTAAAGAGGATAACTCGGAGGCCCAGGTGGAGCTTCCACAAGTGGAAGCACCGACCCAGGCCACACAAGAACCTAGAAGGTCTGGTAGGGATCGTCGGGAACCGGAGAGGTATGGTTTCCTCGTCACCGATGATCAAACTCTTCTCATCTGGGATGAAGAAGAACCAAAAACCTACCAGGAGGCTATGGCTAGCCCATAGTCTGCAAATTGGCGTAAAGCCATGGAGGCAGAAATGCAATCTATGTACGATAATCAAGTTTGGAACTTGGTTGATCCACCTCCGGGTGCTAAGGTAATAGGTTGCAAGTGGTGCTATAAGCTGAAAGCCGATAATACCTTCAAGGGGCGTCTGGTTGCGAAAGGTTTCAGACAAGTCCATGGAATAGACTATGATGAAACTTTCTCACCAGTAGCCATGCTCAAGTCCATCAGGATACTGCTGGCCATAGCCGCATGGTATGACTATGAGGTATGGCAGATGGATGTCAAAACCGCTTTCCTTAATGGGAAGCTACTCGAGGATGTGTACATGACACAACCTGAGGGTTTTGTCGATCCTAAGTATCCGGGAAGGGTATGTAAACTTCAAAGGTCCATTTATGGACTGAAGCAAGCATCCCGTAGTTGGAATCTAAGATTCAATGAGGCTATAAAGGAATATGGCTTCATACAGAATCTAGATGAGCCTTGTGTGTATAAGAGGACTAGTGGGAGCATTGTCACATTTTTGGTACTTTATGTAGACGACATCCTACTCATTGGAAGCGACATACCTACACTGCAAGGGGTAAAGCAGTGGCTGAGTAAGTGCTTCGCAATGAAGGACTTGGGCGAAGCTGAGATGATCCTAGGGATCAGGATCTATAGGGATAGATCAAATCGGCTTCTGGGCCTAAGTCAGGCTTCGTACATTGACAAAGTTCTGAAAAGATTCAGCATGGACCGGGCCAAGAAAGGTTTCTTGCCAATGGGCCATGGGCTGAAACTTAGTAAGAAGAACTGTCCTAAAACAAGGGAGGACAGGGAGAACATGAAATTGGTTCCAAATGCTTCGGCTATTGGATCAATCATGTACTCCATGTTATGTACGAGACCTGACGTCACCTTTGCACTGAGTATGACAAGCCGATACCAGCAGGATCCCGGGGAGAATCACTGGAAGGCTGTCAAGGCAATCCTCAAGTACCTTAACCGGACCAAGGATAGCTTCTTAGTGTATGGTGGTCAGGAAGTGCTATCAGATACTGGGTATACTGATGCAAGCTTCCAGACACACCAGGATGAGTACCAATCGCAGTCTGGGTATGTATTTTTGCTGAATGGTGGTGCTGTAAGTTGTAGGAGCTTAAAGCAGCCAACCATCACGGACTCTACAACAGAAGCTGAGTACATTGCAACGTGTGAAGCAGCTAAGGAAGCTGTGTGGATAAAGAAGTTTATCATAGAACTGGGGATAGTATCTATTATCGGGGAACCAGTTGATATCTTCTGTGACAACGAGGGGCTGTTGCACAAGCTATGTGCCCCGGTCACACATATACACGAAGCACGTACTTAGGGAGTTTCACCTATTGCGAGAAATCGCTGAGGGGGTGACATCTCATTACAAAGAGTGGACACCAAAGACAATATCGCAGATCTTTTGACCAACATGCTTGGCTATGCCTATGCATAAAGGTTATACTAGATCTATAGGGATTAGACCCATGCCTAGTAGGTACTAGTGCAAGTGGGAGATTGTTGGAAATGCCCTAGTCCTGAGGCATTGGTCTTTGCATTTGTATCATACATTGATTGGATTCATGTATTATACTTATTTGTGTTATTAATAAAGGCATCAATTCATTTAATATATTTATCTTGTGCAATATATTAAATGAAGTATCCAATGGACATATCTATATCCATGATGACAAGTGTCATGCACTTGGCAGTAAGACCATGGATAGGGTAAATGATATGACCATAAATAGATCCGTAGTCTGTTCTAGTCATGGGAATGAATGGAACTATAGACTATCATTAACCTAGTTGTATGGCGGTGTCTTACCGGTCATTGGACATGGAATGTCAACTAAGTTAATGGGTACATGCCTGGGAGCATGGTACTGGATAGATCCACTAAACGAGAAATCCGCATGGTATAGTATCACAAGTGATTCTCGTGTAGTACTTGTATGGATCCTTTGACCTAACCATATGATGGTGTTACATGTGAAGTCACATGCTTAGGGGTACGCCTAAAGGGCCTGTAATAGGGTGCCAAGTATGGGTACTTTCGGGTATGTCACTGAGCATGGCAATACTATGGATATGCAGAAGGGATTTGTCACTCAGTAACCACTGAGAAGATATCACCGGCCTCTTGATGAATGTGACTGATAAGAGTGTGGCCACACCCAAACAAGTTGGAACTTGTTTGTGAGCTTCAGTACATTCGGGATCAAGTTAATGTCCGGACACAAAAGAGGGTGATCAATCCATGCCTCTGTGTTGGACACCGATATCGATGACATGGGATATACAAGTTTAAACTACAGGGTTATGATTACAGTCGGACTGCTATCTCTGTCTTAATTGGGGGCTGCAGTGGCTTGCTAGAGCCCGCCTGCAGTCTGTGGGCCATAGGTCTACTGCCAACATAAAGACGGGCCCACAGGATCGTACACATAGAATGTCTGAGTTCGAACTAGTCGGATCACCTGTATACTTGGAGTATACTAATTGAAGAGATAAATATTAATCAATTAAATTAAAGATCAATTGGATTGGTCAATATAATTTAATTGACATATATTTATATTTATTGGGTTGGACAAAGTTGATTTGAATAAATTAACTCGTGAATAAATTTCCTGGTGGAAATTTAACACATATATAGGTTTATATGTGTTTGTTTCTAGTTAAATCATAAATTAATTTATTGGGTTAATTCCAAATGGCAAATCTATTTAATTTAAATGACATGTATCTTATATAATATGGTATTATATAAATACATGCATAGAAATTAAATTAGAATTGATTAGGAATTAAACCATATTAATTAATTAGGATTTATGGAATTATGGCATTAATTCCATTTATAGAAACAAAGTAAATCACCTAATAAATATAGGACATAATTTAAAAGCTAAATGGGGGAATTTCCTTAACAGGAAAATTCGGCCATTATGGTTTTATGGGGCTGAAATTTTGGGCCAAGATTATGGGATTCTTCTCTCTTCTTTTTGATCCGCCGCTAGCACGGGTTGGACTCGATAGGCGTTCGTGTACGTGAGAGTGGAGGGAATCTCCTTTGATTTCTGCAGTCATCATCCATCTCTAGAAAGAGATTTTCTGGTAAGAAAATCAATCCCTTTCTATTCAATTTTAAGTTTTTCAATTTCCATTTCAATTGCTCCTGGGACTGGATTTGAGGAAATCACCGCGTTCTTCCGCTTTTATCGGGTGATTTCCGGTGAAAAATCCCAACATACTGTTGGTACATGAAAATTTTGATATTTTATTTTTCACCCATGTTTTCTCATTTCTTTTCAGGTCAGTCCTTATAAATTATAATCCGATTGCAGCAGACATTTGTGCAACTAGTATTGAGCTCGGTGGGTGAAGTAATTTTCACCTTTTTTTGTGCAAATTTATTTTTCTATGTTGTTCTTTTTTGCATTGTTTTCCTCTTCTCTGTGTTGTACTAGTAACTTAACTTTTTTTATTATGTTTATTTGATTCAGACTTTTGTGAAATCTATATATCAAATATAATAGAAAGCATGAACTTGCGAGGTAGTTTTGAATTTGTAGCTAATTTTGAAATTGGCAATTCTGAATTTAATAAAATTTTATGAAATTAGCTCTAGATTTTCTTTATTTTGTATGATAAATAACTTATGTTGACAATCATCCTAGTTGTTTAACCAATTCTACAGAGAATTGTGTTTGTTTTAGAGGCCTTCATATACCTCACAAACAGCTGATTTACCCCTAGAAATTGAACAATAAGATATGCATCAAAAAGTGAATTCCTTCAAGTTTTGCAGTTGCATGTCGTTGAGCTCTATGTGAAGTGAAGGGGCAAATTTTTTCTTTCTCCTCATACATGATCTCATTCCTCTTTGTAGTTGGTGAAATATCTTTTTTTTTTTTTTTTTTGCTTTTTCAATTTACTTTGCCTTTTTAATCATGTCAATGTGCTAATACTTCTCTGATTTTTTTTTTTGTTTGTGTTCACTTATGTATGTGTTTATTATATACATGATTTTTTCTCTGCTCTGTGGATTATGGTTTCATCCATCTTCTGCAGAAGAGGTCCGAAGAACAAATTACTTGCGTTCTCTCTAGGAGATTGTTGTTCAAATTGCTGAGGCAAGCTCGGGTTGGCTTAACTAGTGAGGTATGCCACTAGGCAGATGGCTATCACATTAATGTTAGGTTGTATGAGAATTTCCTTTCTAGTATCTTTGATATTTTAGATTAGGGGAAGCTAACATTGGTTACGTAATTATTCTCTTGGTGCTATGATGTATAATGATAGAATAGATAAGTTTAGATTGTCAATGTTTAAGTTTTATTTGGCATTTGCTTATGTGAAAATATCCCATACTTTATAGAAATTTCAAGATTTAGGACTTCTCAAGAATTTTTATTTGTATGCAAAATTTTACAAAAATAAAAATGTGATTTAAATTGTAATTGTTTTTTAAATGAACTAGAACCCTTGTGTTGTTCACTTTATTTGGTTCATCTAATACATGCCTCATCTTTATTTTCAAGAGGTGGAAGAAATGCTTGAGCTCTAAAAGTCGACTTGGCATTTATTATTGGATATGCCCTAGTCCCGAGGCATTGGACCTTGTATTTGTATTGTACATTTATTGGATTTATGTATTATACACATTTTGTGTCATTAATTCATTTATTATATATATCTTATGCAATATCTTAAATGAAGTATCCAATGGACATATCCATATCCATGATGATGAGTGTCATGCACTTGGCAGTAAGACCATGGATAGGGAAAATGATATAATATCTTAAATGAAGTATCCAATGGACATATCCATATCCATGATGACGAGTGTCATGCACTTGGCAGTAAGACCATGGATAGGGAAAATGATATGACTATAAAGAGATCCGTAGCCTATTCCAGTCATGGGAATGAATGGAACAAGAGACTATCATTAACCTGGTTGTATGGCGGTGTCTTATCGGTCATTGGACATGGGATGTCAACCAAGTTAATGGGTACATGCAAAAGGGGCATGGTATTGGATAGATCCACTAAATGAGAAATCCACATGGTATAGTATCACAAGTGATTCTCGTGTAGTACTTGTATGGATCCTTTGACCTGACCATATGATGGTGTTGCATACGAGGTCGCATACTTAGGGGTACACCTAAAGGGCCTGTAATAGGGTGCCAAGTATGGGTACTTTCGGGTATGTCACTTAGCATAGCAATGCTATGGATATGCAGAAGGGATTTGTCACTCAGTAGTCCACTGAGAAGATATCACTGGCCTCTTGATGAATGTGACTGATAAGAGTGCGGCCACACCCAAACAAGTTAGAACTTGTTTGTGAGCATCAGTACATTCGGGATCAAGTTAATGTCCGGACACAAAAGAGGGTGATCAATCCATACCTCTGTGTTGGACACCGATATCAATGACATGGGATATACAAGTTCAAACTACAGGGTTTTGATTACAGTTGGACTGCCATCTCCATCTTAATTGGGGGCTGCAGTGGCTTGCTAGAGCCCGCCTGCAGTCTGTGGGCCATAGGTCCACTGCCAACATAAAGATGGGCTCACGGGATCGTACACATTGAACGTCTGAACACGGACTTAAGGAATCACCTGTATACTTGAAGTATACATACCGGAGAGAGAGAATTATATTAATTATATTATAAAGATCAATTGTATTGATCATAATAATAAAATTAATATTTGATTAGCCTTCTCATAATTAATTAGATTAATTTATGAGATTATTTCATATGTGGAAATATTTCACATGTATAGGTTTACATGTGTCTTTGTCTTATAAATGTCAAAATAATTCCATGGTATAATTAATTGATCAAATTGATTTTTATCTAATTGTATCAAATATATTATTTGGAATAATATATTAAAGATACAAGTTAAATGAAATTGGATTTGATAATTAATTGGACCTGGCAAATTAATATTGGACTGGGTTTTAAAAGGAGAAAAGCCCACATGAAACAAGGAAGAAAATTGGGCCGAAATCTCAAGGAGAATTTCGGCCCACCCTAGGTAAAATACCTAGGGATTTTCGGCCAAGGGATGAGACACACAAGCCATAGCCGAAATCTCTCTCCCTCTCTCAAAGGTTTTTCGATTTCCAACGCTAGCACGGGTCATGTTACACAAGCGTTCGTGTACGTGAACGAGGAGGGAATCTACGTTGATTTCTACAACCATCGCTAGAAAAGATACTCCAGGTAAGAGTTTAATATCTCCTTGATATAATTTTGATTTTGCAATTTTCATCTCAATTGCTTCTGGGCACGGATTTGAGGAAATTGTCGCGATCTTCCGCATTTATTCGGATGATTTCCGGTGAAAATCCCAACATTTACTAGGTGTTATAGAGATAATCCATCACACATGTTATGCATGGGTATTACTTCATTAGGTATTACATTTCAGTCACTCCATTTACAATGTGTCCAAGTAATTGCTTGCTAGAAGTTTTAAGATTATTGAACATTGAGATTAGTTACAGTCTTTTATCTCTTCATGTAGGAGGTCAGAGCTACAATTTATTATTGAACAAGTTTGTTTTTGTCCTAGGATGTTTTAGAGATGCTTTGGCTAATAAAGGAAATTATTGAATGGAAGGATAGCTAGTCTCTGGATACTAAGTAGTTGCGTAAGATAACTAATAAGGAGGAAAAGCGATTATGGCACTCCAATCACCCATGCTTCTACATGACAATTATACAATGCTTGACAACTGGTACTCTCAGCATTTGAGATGGAATATGTACAATTCTTATAATTTAATTCACATTATTAGTTACATTTCCACTCTTTTTTGTTAATAAAAATTGTGTTCAATGGATGTAGGTATTTGTTTTGTCAATATGTGGTCCCTTCCAAGGTTTATTTTTCATCTTCAGTGACCTAATTAAAGGTTTCCCAATATTGTAATTTGATTCTTTCTTTTACTTTTGTTTTCCATTATTCTTTAGGTTTCATTTATCTTTGATCCTTTCTCTCTCTCTCTTTTGGTAGGGTACATTGTGATACAACAGTCCTTCAACTCTAGAGGTACACTCCACTCTTTTTTGCATGTTCCCTGGGGTTTAAAGTTATTGTAGTTGATTGTTCTACCTCTATACAACTTTACTTTACGTATTGTTATCAAGAGTGCACTGTTTGTGTTTCTTCGTAATTAACTGGTATTAATGGTGCTAAATGACTTTGGCTTTGCAATCTTTCTCTCATATGGTGTGTAATTCATGTCTTTCAAAGTATGAAATTGAGTTAATGTGATTTCTTGTGACAATGGGTTTAGCTTTAGGAGTAATCTTAATGATTGAGTTGGAAAGTTAGTTCATGTATTGAAGTTGTTTCTGCTCCTCATGAACGAGCTGAGATAGTAAAATACATTTTTGTTCTTGACGATACCATTTTCTACTCCATTCATCCATCGTATGTATAATTATATAATTTAATTCATTGTGCTTCAAGTGATCTCATGATTAATTCCATTAGATTTTAATTAATTTTAGTACGTTTTACTTTCTTCTCTAGGTTATGGGGTTGCAACAGTTTCAAAAAGATTACACAAGTTTGTCCAAGACTCTAAAGTATTTTGAAGCTGCAGCAAATTTCCATCAATAAATGTTTAATATTCATATACCAAATAGTTCGTCTCTTTAATTCCATATTTTTACTACATCTTCAGAATTCTGATTTTGTATCCCTTAATATTTTTATTTACTAAAGACTTTATTTCACAATTTAAGAAGTATATGTTTTTCAATTATTCAAAATTACCATTCCCTATAACAATTTATTACTAATCCATAGCCGAAGCAATTCCTCCATATATGAATTTCCTTCAATGCAAATATTTTTATTGATAAAACAGGGACAAATATTGTGTTCTCTAATAAGGACGACAATTATTTATTTGAGGATAAATAATTGTCCCCTAATGTTGGGACAAAGATTGTCTCCTTTGCATAGGAACGACAATCGTCTTTTTATTTGAAGACAAATAATAGTCTCCTAATATAGAAATAAATTCGTCCCATTTGCATAAGGACAATAATCGTCCTTTTGTTTGAGGATAAATAATTGTATCCTAATGTATGGATAAAAGTCGTCTCTTTTGTATTGGGAAGACAATCGTCTCTCATAATAGGGACAACAATCGACCCTAAAAAGGAGGACGATATTATATTTTTCGTCCCCTATAGAGTCGGGAACAGCTTTTAGCCACAATTATTGTGGACAAAAAAAAATTGTCCCAAAAAGTGTAGGGAACGATTTTTTATACATTTGGGGACGATTTTGGTAGTCTCTAAATCTCTCTTCTTTTGTTTTTTTTTGTAGTGTATATATTTTATGCATTATACTAGTACATAAAACATATAGTATAATTAATGTGGACTTTGAGTTGATTACTTGTTAGATATATTGGATTTAGTATTAGTACTAATTATATAGTACAATGAATTTTATACAGTATACTATGTATTTACGTATTTATTTTTACATATTAAAGTTTTATAAAATACATTTATTAATCATATATGTAATATAATATTTAAAATTTCCAAACTAACATAAAGAATATATTAATATATTTACTAATAATAATTTAT
The DNA here is from genome assembly GCA_039660915.1 of Euphorbia tirucalli. Taxonomy (NCBI): domain Eukaryota; kingdom Viridiplantae; phylum Streptophyta; class Magnoliopsida; order Malpighiales; family Euphorbiaceae; genus Euphorbia; species Euphorbia tirucalli. Next base: position 33,656,265 of record CM077636.1, on the reverse strand, counting down.
TGATAATAATATTGTATGAAACTAAAATATACAAACAGATATTATCAAGAAAAAGGAAGTTATATGATGGTCAAGACCGAATTATTTCACATAAAAGGAAATATGATTTGAATATCATCACAAATATATGTAATATTCGTATCTCTTATGTGCTAAACAACTAGGATAGCAGAAAATAAGTACCGTGAGTATCCCTGAAACCTACTCATACCCATAATAAATGATTATCGAAATTTTGTTTCCGTCTCAAACTCTTTTATACATGATTTAAGTTCCGTTAGGATTAAATAGTCCTAGATATTGTATCCAGTGTCAAGGGGTTCAAAATTTAATATTTTCTTAATTTTAGCTTGTTTTTGGAGAGAGGGTTTGGAGAGATAGCGGAAGATTATATATTAATAAAATATTTAATTTACTCTAAAATAAATAAAAATAATATTTTAGACCAAAATACTGCTTATCATATTATAAATTTTAACTATTTTGTCAATAATCTTCTTGTTATAACTAAGCAAACCACAAAACACTTCTTTAAAAAAAAAAAAATGATCCTTATTTTGTTAACGGATGAAATGACACATGGGTGTGTTTTCAAACTTTTTCCCTATAAAAAAGTGTTTAAAAAAAATTATCGATACAATTATCGGCTAAATTCCTTTTTATATTGAATTGCATGCGGGTATAAATTGCAGAGTTTAACTTTTTAAGAAAAAGAAACTCATTTTAGTGATTACAGTTGAACAGATGTATAATACAAGAAATTAAAAAAGAAGTATTTGTTGGTGAGGTGAGGTGAGGGTAGAATATCAACATATTTTCCATCCAAAAATCAATGTTATTAAAACCGTATCGGAACAGTCAATTGAACCGGTTTAACCGGGAACCGGCCACAATACCAGTCCAATCAAGTTATGCAACCGGAAATGCTAAAAACCCGGTTTGATGTGACTGAACCAATAAAACCAGAAGACAGATGGACCGGACCAACACAGCCAAAAGTTGAGCAATAACTTGGAAATTACTCGCTCAACTTGCAGATGTCAATGAACTTCTGAACTGCATTTTGGTATTGGGTCCCCTGCAAACAAAATTCATTTTCAAATTTTATTCATTTTCTCTGCAAAACATTTTCTTTTTTTTTTTTTTTTTTCCCTTACATAGAATCTAGTTAGAATGCTTTGCCTAAAAAGAGAATTAGAGTTTCGATGCAATGAAATTAGAGTTTTTTCTTTTATAAATATTAAAGATTTTATTATGGGTTTTGTGAAACCTAATTCTAAGTTTGATACATGGGTAAAATGGAAGTGAGTTGATAAGAGAGTATTAATTAGTTACCTCCCAGTAAAGTTGGTTGCAGTCCATGCATTGCCAGAACTCTAAATTTTTGTTAAACAAGCAATTAGGAATTTTCTGAAACCCTTTCGCAGTTTCGATAGCCTCTTCTGTTGTTAACGGCTTTTGAATAAACCTCCCGTTGCATTTTGTGCACCTTGACATCAACTGATCCTCGCTAATTTTTAACTGGAAAACCTCAATTACCTGCACAAACTTCTTCAATTCAGGCACTGAATTATAGGTGGTTATGACTCATACACAACAAAAAATTTAGCGTATTTTATCATCTTCAATCTCAAAAGCATGCTTGATAAAAGGTTGAAACAAATATAACACATGGCTGCTAAAAGTTCTCTCCCTTTCTGTTTTCAATTTCTTATAGGGCATTCTTTAAGTTCAACAGGTTTAATCCAGTAGAACCCATGGCTCCATAGTGCTCAACATGGCTCCCCTAAATTGAAATCCTCATTGCACATATGTACCTCAAGAAGTTGTTCATTTTTCAGAAGACTCTTCACTCTGTAGATTTGATTCTTTGTCAAGTACTGGTATCTCAATAGCTTGGCATCTCGTGTCAAAAGCACTCTATCCTCTTTGCATACTTGATCTATTAATTCTCTAAAATTCAATAAATAACAGAAATGAACATAATCAATGAAAGATATTTGTAGGCTTCACCAAAAAATAAAAGTCATAGAGCCATACGAACACCTGGATTCTGGCTTTTTCGAACAAGGAATTGCAGCATCTATCCCAACACATCTTAAATGCTTTGCCAGACCTTCAACCTGATTATATACTCCGTTAGCCATTTTCCAGTACAAATGAAATTGAAAAACTCACCCATAGGAATAAGTTGTTACTACTACATAGTAGCATTAAGGTAGAGTTGAAATTGTTATTGCGAGCAATGATGGTTAAACCTAAAATCCATCTCAATTGTATGCAATAAGAAACTACAGTTGAAAACCTAGGAGAAAGAACACAAAATCTATGATTACGAATGTAACAAAACAAATTCAAAGGTAGACCTGATCTATACACAGAAAAGGAAATAAGCATCACAAAGGATACCGTGATCTCACCATAACATCACATAGGAACTTTGGGCATCCATCACCACCAACAGACAAATCCCATGGTGTAGGGCCTCGCCAGTCAGGAACGTTGTTATCCAACTGCTTTTCCTTGCAAACAGCATGTAGGGATGATCGTTTCTTGCCCTTCTTCTTCGAAGCTTTTGGAGTCCTGTCAGATTCTCTTAACAAAATTTTTTCACCATATTTTCTTACAATATTCAAAAGTACTTCATCCATAGGCAAAGTATTTTTTGATGATGTCATAGAAATTACTCTCTCCCGATTGGCCATGCTGGGAGAATCCTCAGATGAAACAGTAGCTTCAACAATATTCAGAGCTTCAGAAAACTTGGTCCTAATTTGTCTAATACCAATGTCATGCTCTTCAAGAATTTCTTTCAAGCCAAGACTAACATTGGAAGAATTCAATTGCAATACATTATTGGAAGATTTCGCTGCAAATGAAGTTGAAGAAAAAGTTTATGTTCAGCTCAGATAACATTTTAGGCTCCAAAACTGTTAAAGAGAACCCGTCATAAATCTCAATAGATTTGCAGATAAACTTGCTCGTTAACAGCAATAGAGTAAATATATTTTTATATATATCAGGTGTTGAGTTTCAAACCACAACCCTGGGCCTTCCTTTGGAATCTCTTCTAATCCATTTATTGATAGAAAAGTACATTTTATTTAATACTACATGGTGAACGAAGTAAAGGGAAAGACATAAATTATTTGTGGACACCTATCCAAAAATTACTGTGGTTAAACAAAAAAATTGCTTCAGCCTCCTGTAATACTTACCTCCTAATCAACTACAAAATGCCACTACTGTCTTCTATAGATGCCTAATAAAAATCAAAGCAAACAGTACATGGGCAAATGCGTTACCATAAGTATCTACTGTTCTAGACATGATTTGGAGTTTTATATCTGCTAACTATAAATATAAATGGTTAGAGAACCAATTCCAGAAACAACAGAAGTTGATATTTATTATTCGAGCTATTCAATAACTCGTATTGTTATCGATCAAAATTAGTTTAAACTAAGGGATGACATAGTACTGGTCAATGTGCATTGTACTGTAGTAATATTAATGGATCATAGATTGATTTAACATAAAACGAACTCCTACCCAGAGATAACTATTTAGAAGATCTACAAGCATACCTGCTGCCTGCTTCTAAAACTTCCCACAACAATGATTAGCCATTTCAATAATCACGTTAGCGAGACTTTGATGCCTCCTGTAGTTTTCTACGAGGCAAGAATCAGGTGTGTGGATGAATTCTTGACTTATATAATTCCCTAAAATAAAGGACTAATATGGTGGTCAAACTAACTGTCGTACAAATACATTAGGTATGCACATAAGACAAAGTACTTCCCCAAAGTACTTTTACAAAGCAAATATCACTTCAAAAAGCATGTTCTAGAAATAACAATGGCTGATAATCATTTATTTATTAAAACTTCAACAAAACAAGGCATTGCAGAGCCATGAGGTTGCCCCATCATGACAAAGTGGTAACAGCTTCAAACCACAAGAACTGTTCCCTTGAAACACACGAAAGAAAAACAAAATATAACCTAATCTAATATCTGCTACGCACGATGCATCTCATGCTAGGATACTGTTCAACAAGCGCATCAATTTTTGTCCTAAATGATGAATTAATTTGGAAATTACAAGACAAATTTTGTATTACCACGAACCTTCTTTAACAACTTTGGCCCGGAAGACATTAAATATTTCGATCAAGCAGTTCGCATCAATTGCAGCATATATTTTTTGTTCTTCTGTAAGAGGACGCTGTGACCAATCACTACATTGAAGTTCCTAAGAAAGACAAAGATGACATTAACTTACTTTTACAAATTGCAGAAACTGCAATTTAATCTCACAGGAACTATATTCCAACAAGACTACCCTGAAAGATACTAAGTGAACTTCCAAAAAGGAAAAAGAGTTTTGGACGAATGGTACAGCTTATTAATTTAGCCATGTAACACAACCCTTCTTCATATTAAAGAAACAATGATATGTAGAGATTGTACTTCAACTTATTGACTTCAGTACAGCACAATAAAATTGAGGTTATAATGCTACAAGCAGTAATTGACTTCAGTACAGCACAATAAAATTGAGGTTATAATGCTACAAGCAGTAATCTGTAAGCATGTGCAAGTGAAAGCAACAGATGTTCTATAGATGCCATTGAAGTCATGGAAAAAATGTTTTTCCACTTAAATACTTTGCTAACAACTAATCCAAATTCTCTGCAGTATAATTACAATTATGAACATCTCAACCAAATTGGTTGCTGTCATTGATAAAGGTTATCAAAAACTATTATACTCATTGCAGTTTCTTTCATTTTCTGCTAGTTAAGTAAGAAAGCATTATCTTCTCTCAAGAATTCTACATCATATGTGACGTGAAGTCGGGACATAAACTTTAGTTTCAGATTTTAAGAAATTGTAAAGTGAAAAAGATTTGGCGCCATAACAGCCAAAACTCATCAACTTTAAAATCAAAAGGTAACAGATTCCGAAGACTGTGAAAGGAATGGAGGAATCCTACTGTAAAACAATGAAGAAACACTAAACTATAGAGTCGTGCACATCGATTCCTCTTATGCTCGACACAATTATACAGAGCATCCCTGGGTCAATAATTATAAGTACCAGCAAACTAAATTCTCTTTTTTTTTTTTTTTACTCAGATTCCAAGGGCAACCATTTCATCAAGTATACAGAGCAATGCTGTCCTCAGAATAGGAAAAAAAACAAATCATCAATATTCCGGTCATAATACATGGAAAGGACAATAGCATATGCTGAAATCATCCAAAAGAGAAAATATGCAAATGCTTAAGATTTGGCCAAATCTTAGGCATATAAGTCCATACCTTTGAAAGAGAGACCCCTAATACTTCATTGCAGATGGTTGCCAAACTCTTGGTTTCCTTCGGAATCTTTTTCCCGAATTTTTGGTGTTGCAGAAATCGGTATATACTTGTAATGTCCAAATAAGGTTCCACCTAAATTGTTTTAGCAATTAAAAACATATAAGACAATCATACCATTAACAAAAGCAAAAAAAAAAAATTACAAACACTATATCTCAGTCCCATGATCATAGTTAAGCTCAGTGCTGGTTCCATTTTCAGCTTTTATTATCAACCCTTGAATTTTCTCGGTAAACCAAACAGGATGTTATGGAAAATTCTGCGCTTACCCTATCGAAACCAGGATCACAGCCTTGTGAAGAGAAAGTTGAAGAGAGGTAAGTTAAATCGTGCTTAAATCCAAAACCTAATTTCAATATATGTGGAGAAACAAACACATCCCTCAGCAAATCCCAGATTGAAGATAACGGAATAAAGGACAGGTCGAGCAGGAAAACCTGGGACTCATCGGGCCTGAGCTGGCAAGCAATTTGGAGAAGAGAAACGGAGGGGAAAGTGGATTGTTGAGAGCGAACAGGTTTCCACTCGGCGTCAAGTCCGATGACCGAGGAACGAGTCAGAGCATGAGTTAGGTGAGCAAACGCAGGCGAGTCACGTGCTGAAATTAGGTGGATTGGTAAAGGCTTATGATCAGAGGGATCCATTGAATGGGAAACGGAAGGAATCAGGTTCAATTCTTCACTACTTAATTACAGCCTTTTGGTTTGGATTTGGGTTTCCGCAAACAAATAGGCTCCAACTATAAAGAAGGCCTTTTTACCAAAATTTACCAATTATCCCTTATATTATGTCGCACTTTCAATAAATAAAACAAAGAAAAATACGCCTATCATAGACTATAATAAAAAAAAGGTTATGTGCTAAAACTTCAAAAATTACGCTGTAAAGTATGGAACATTCCTCAATTACGCTCATTAAAAAATTCCTTAAATACGCCAACTATAAAAAAAAACACAACAGATCAGAGTTTCATAAATTCCAAATTACCTCAATTTTCCAAGCCGCGATATCTCTCACAATACAATCCGTCTCCAATCGAAATCTTTGTACCATCGCGATCTTTCTTCCTCTCTCTAATCAGCTCAAACAACTGCAACAAACAGACAAAACTCAAAATCCATTCATATCGCAACATCCTCTCAAGAATTGCAATGACAGAAATTGTAATTCTACTACACTACAATGGCGAATGGAATGAAGAAAATAGCTACATAAACTACATAGTAAGTGGAGTTCTAGTACCAACAACTTCCGTATTTTATAAATTCAAACGTATAATCACATAGAACATTAACATTGATCAAAACAAGGAGGACATACGGATACAATTCTAGGTAACAGATGCATATCCACCAATGCAAGTCAACAATGAAATGACAATCCGATTCTACTTATAGCTCAAAACTCAAAGCAACAATCTTATGCAATATCCTTTGTGCATTACAATCACACAAAAAGAAATAATGGATTAGACAGGTACTGTTATAACGTAAACTGTATCACAAATGTATCATAAAGTTAGAAATTATTTAAGCACATACATAACATAAAAAAGTATCACAAAAAGTATAACAAAAGTATTAGAAAAGTATCACAAAAATATCACAGAGTTAAAACAAAAGTGTCATAATTGTATCACAATTGTATCGTAATTATATCACAAATGTGTCACAATTGTATCACACATGCATTTTTAATACGATAAGAATGTATCAAAATTGTATCACAGCTGTATCATAATTGTATCACAAATGTGTCAGAATTATATCAGAAAGGTATCAAAATGTATCAAAAAGGTATCACACATGTAGTTTTAATACGATAAGAATGTATCAAAATTGTATCATAATAGTATCGCAAATGTGTATCAGAAAGGTATCTCACATGCAGTTTAAATACGATAAAGAATGTATAAAAAATATATCAAAAACTTATCAAAAGCTAACTCTTTCTGCAACTCACTGTGCAGCTATAATGCCAAACACACTAGAACAAGAACAACTAGAAGCAGAAATGTAAGAATCTCAGTATATAATAGTGTACAACCAGGAAGAAGAAGATGATCACCAACTTTACATAAGCAACATTACAGCCAACACAATTTAGAAAATATACAAACAACAAACTGCAGAGCAAGATGATGACGAAGAAGACAAAAAGATTACAAATATATTTATAACTTCTTTTTCATTTTTTTCTTCCCTCTATTTCTCTCTCTTCATTTCTCTTCCCACTCTCTAATCATATCTTTATTGAAAAAAAGGAATTATAACTATAATCCTGACTCGATAAGTACCGCCTGGATCAAACACAGACCCTTCGGACGGACACATGTCTCAGCTTTATACTCACTCAATTACATTCATACATGTGTAGAGTGAAATTTCTTGTATCTTGTGTAACAAACATAATGACAACTATGATCATCTGGACCTTACACATGTAGGGAAAAGATATGACTTCATCCTTACCTACCTAAAGAACCAATCACAGTTTAGCCATACATAACCACTAAGCACGAAGTCGAGTATAAAAAAGGCTAAGGTATCATTTAAGGTTAGGTTATTATTATCATCTGTCTAAAATCCTCGACTAACTTGATCGTTAGAAGGGCCTCGCTGGATACCTAGTGTTCTTTAACATTTGTCTCATTTCAGGCTAAATCATCTCTAACACAGCTGATTCATCAGTGGAGATCTTAATTGATGCAATGTACACGGAAGATTTACTACGATGGCCGATCCAGATCCTTTGAAGAGTTTGCAACCATTTCACCAACTAAAGGTTTGCCAAAGTTTGCTTTTGGCTCCTCCCAAAACACCTCTCAACACTATCACACAAGAAGCAAATACTAATCTGATGCCTCCTCCTCCATCGAATGATGCCCCTTCCTCTCATCACCCGGTAGACAACTTAAGAAATCTAGTCCCTTTTTTTGTTATCAAACCGGAGTTAGATCAGAGGCTTCACACTTTGGATGTATTAATATAGCTGACCAATAGTTAATGGACATGCTTACCAAACAAGTAACATATTTTGTTGATACTATTTAAGATAGTATCAATCAACTTAATCATGCTCATCTAGTGTATATAGCTCGTATAAAACAAACTATCCATAACAGTCCTTTATTTACTCTTCTCATTTATTTTCATCACGAGTTATTGCTTCCATGGTGAGAGTGGCATAAAATGTATATCGTCGAATGCCCCAAGAGGGATAAATTCATCGAAAAAAACAAATTTCACTAATAAACACTCATGAGAGGCGAAGGAGCTATGTAGGTTAGAGCTCAGACAAATCAGACAGCCCATTCATAAAGCCCAAGGCAATCTCATATTCTAATTAGGCCAGAAGGTCAAAAGGCTCGAAGACTGAGATAGAGGCAAATGAGGAGATTAAGAAGCAGCATAGAGAGAAATCCCATGGTTGGAGTCAGAGTACTTTGTCCTTAGTGGATTCAACATGGACGGAAGGAAGAAAAGCATAGAAGAGTGTTGAATTCCCATCAAAGCAGAAATCGACTGGCCAAAAAACAAAGTTAGAATAAGAGAAGCTTGATGAGATCTGAAACTCGCTCAGGTGGTGCAGAAACAGGTAAAGGCTATGTTAGCTGAAGTGAGGATTGACCCCATTATACCAGAAGTGGACAATATCAAATCCTCATTGTTAAGGGAAATTCTTAGTGAACCTTTCCTAAAGGGTTTCAAGTTGTCACGGTTGAGGGAATATGAAAGAATGGGAGATCCATCCATTCATGTTTGTAATTTTAAGCAATGCATGGACGCTACAAACGCAATAGATGCTATGATGTGCCAGTTGTTTCCAACCTCTTTTTTTGACCCGAATACCTTTTGGTATAAAGGACTTAAACCAGGTTCTATTACAAACTTTGATATGATGGCTAAAGATTCATCATTATACTTTGTTACATCAATGCCTTCTTATGAAATTGTGCAAAACCTTCAAGAGTTAAAGAAACATCATAAGGAGTCTTTGGCCAATTATATAGAGCGATTCCAAAAAAACTGCTATGGAAATTTGGGGGTGTGGTGTTGATATTGCCATTGATGCAATGGCTATAAATTACAAAAGTCTAGACCTAATAAAGGAGTTAACAATGTAACGGCCTAGGTTGCTGGCTCTGATAATACAAAAAGCTCATGATTGAGTGAAGTGGAAGACCCACCAACACAACAGCCAATGGTTGGAAAATTCTCACAGGACCAAATGCCAAGAGAAAAATGCCTTAAAACCATATCAGTAAAGAAGCAAACTGGATATGTTAAGGAGAAAGATCCCCTCTAATTTAGTGTCATTATATATAAGGAGGAACAATATGGTGTACTGATTGATCATAATAGGTAACAAATCGGGCACTACTATAACTCTCATAAATTAAAGGTTCACGATATCGAAGATTATCGGCATTTAGCAATCGAGTTAGATAAGATGGCAGGACAAGAGTAGCTTAATAGGTTTTTAGTTCATCAACCACCTACAAAATAGGTCATTCACGTTATTTCCAAAGAAAATCAAAGCCCCTTGAAGTAAAAGAGAGATTCAGTCATGGCTCCAGATAATACAGATCGAGGTAATAGTGCATGTTTTTCTTTGTTCTATTTTGGGAAAGCCATCTCCCATGTTTACTTAATGGTTATAAAGATGGTTATTGAACAATTTCTGGTTAAAAGAGTGTTGATAGATATAGGAAGTTTCGTCAATCTAAGCACTTGGTCAACTTTTACAGTATTACAGGTCAATCCTAATAGCTATCGGAGCCCAATCACCTGTGTGGGTTTTAGAGGCAAAATTTCTTATGGTGGACATACGCCTGGCTTATAATATGATCAATGGGCAACCATTAATGACAGATTTAGAGGCAATGATATACATCCGGCAATTTGCATTGCAAATTTCTACTCAACAAGTAATTGCTATGGCAAAGGGAAATTAGAAAATTGCTCAAGAAATTTACATGGCCTCTCTCAGGGTGGAACCACCCCTGCCTGAATGCCTTAAGGAGGAACCTAAAGCTTTGGAGCTAGTTGAAAAACTACAAACCTTGATGTTGGCACAAGGAAAGAATGTTCGAATATTTAAAGAATTCAGTAGTGAGATTTATTGGGATTCCTCACCAAAAAATAACGTGGCGCAGCGGAAATTACACCGTTAAAACTTTCCTAGAATCCACCTATCGTGTCCGCTTACCATTGATTGGAATAAAATCAATTTGAATAAAGACAGATTCACTCACCAAATCCATCTCTTCTAAAGACTACTGCAGAATAGAATCTTTAAGAGGAAACAATCTCCATAATCTAGTGCACGACCAACTATTGAGCGGGAACCGGTACTAGCCGAAGAAGCAGAAGGAATGGAGAATTATTGCTAAAATTTTCGGCTTTTTTGGGGCTACAATAGGCTGAAATTTCCAGCAATAAACTTGGGTTAGGGTTAAGTTTTCTTCTTTAAGTGTGCCCTTATATAGACTCCTTATCTAATTGGGTTTTAATTAGGTTAATTAACCCCAAGCCCACAAGGATTATAATTACATAAATAAACTTTAATTAAAAAGTGTATACTATGTAATTTAATTCCATTTGGCTAAATTTAATTACCCCTAAATAAAATTAAATCACACTTAAGTAAATACAATACATGCATTTAATTTTCCTACTTAGGAAAATTATTTAATTAATTGTTTACTTTATGTAATTCAATTAATGAATAAATTAATTAATTACATTATGTGAACTTATTAATTAAATTAAGTCAACCCAATGTTAATTAATTATCTTGACACCGAATGTCAACTAATTAATTAACGCATTCCTTCCAATGTACATTACATATACAATTTCTATAAGTTCCGGCTCAGTTGATCTATGTGCACGATCCTATGGGTCTGCCTTTATGTTGGTAGTAGGCCCAAAGCCCATAGATTGTAAGTGGGTTCTAGCAAACCGTTACAGCCTCCAATTAAGACAGAGATGCAGCAGTCTTTAGAAGATACTTACCCAGTAGTAATCTCATAGTGTCTTTTGCCAAAAGATATCGATTTGAATAAACAAGAAGCATGGTGTTCATCATCCTCTTCTACTGTTTATTATATTTCTTAATCTTGAGTTGACTGATTAATCAAATAAGCAACCGACTTATTTGGGTATGGCCATACACTTATCAGTCCCACTCATCAAGTGGCTAGTGATATCATTTCGGTGTTACCCGAGTGGCAATTCCATGTCTTGACATTTACTTGATCCTGAATGAACTAATGCTCATAAACAAGTTCCAATTTGTTTGGGTGTGGCCACACTCTTATCAGTTGCATTCATCAAGAGACCGGTGATATCTTCTTAGTGGTCTACTGAGTGATATTCCCTTCTGCATATCCATAGCATTACCATGTTTACTAACATACCCGAACGTACCCATACTTGGCACCCTGTTATAGGCCCTTTAGGCGTACACCAAAGTATGCCACTTCACATGCAGCACCATCATATGGTCAGCTCAAAGGATCCATGCAAGTGCTACATGAAAATCACTTGTGATACTATACCATGTGGATATATCGTTTAATGGATCTATCCAGTACCATGCCCCTTTTGCATGTACCCATTAACTTGGTTGACATCATATGTCCAATGACCGGTAAGACACCGCCATCCAACCAAGCTAATGATAGTCTCTAGTTCCATTCATTCCTATGACCGAAACAAATTATGGATGACTTTTATGGTCATATCATTTTCCCTATCCATGGTCTTACTGCCAAGTGCATGACACTTGTCAACATGGATATGGATATGTCCAATGGATACTCTATTTAAAACATAGCACAAGATATATAATAAATAGATTGATGCCTTTATTTAACGACACAAATTGCATAATACATAAATCCAATACCACAGTATAAATGTACAATACAAAGTACAAGGACCAATGCCTTGGGACTAGGGCACATCCAACATCTATTTCCTAGACCCTGCACATTTGAACAAATGTGAGATCCACATCCAGTGTCTAAGACCCAAGATGTAGACATAGCTAGATTAATCTTAACAACATAAATACCTTAAGCATCAATTTTTCCCTTCAGTTGCTCCCTTAGCTTTGGACACGAGCTCTTCCAGTGCTCCTTCTCATGACACTCATGGCAGACATCATCAGGAGAAGCAACCCTTGCTTTAGGGTGGGCCACCACCTTCTTGCCCGTAGCCTTGGCCTTAGATTTTGCCTTTCCCTTAGCAATGGGCGTGTTGCCCTTGTTCACCAGTAAAACTTCAGGAGTCTTCTTAAGAGACTGATCAGTAAGCTTCAGCATGCCATGCAACTCAATAACTGATTTATCCAACCCTTGCATATGGTAGTTCATAACAAACTGGTTGTAAGACTCAGGAATTAACCCAAGAATAATGTCTGTTGCCAAGTCCTGCAGAACTGGCGAGTCGAGACGGGCAAGTGTATCAATATATCCCTTTAACTTTAGCACTTGAGTGCTAACAGAAGTCCCGGCTACTATTGCAGTCGTGTAAAATATCTTAGTTGTCAAGTAACATTCCTGATGAGCCTGATCTTGGAACATCTTTTTAAGATGATCCATCATCTCATAAGCATGCTTGTCCATGAACTACTTCTGAATATCATAAGCCATGGTACCCAACATAAGGCACAAGACATCTCGGTCATCCCTCACGTGCTGGTCGTACTGCTCCACTATCGCCGTGGTGACGCCTCGACCTGCGGGAGGGCCATCTGGTAAAGGCGCATTCAGCATATACTCCTTAGATTCTTGTCTAAGAACTATTTGTAAGTTCCTAGCCTAATCCAGGAAGTTAGTCCCCGAAAGCTTCTCCTTCTCCAGAAGTGATCTAAGTGAGAGTGAGTTGTTGTTTGTTGCAGCCATTTAAATTACTTATGTGAAAATGGGAATAATCTACATTGAAGAAATCATTGCTTGAGTTAGAAATAAAGGACTTTATGCCAATTCAAATTAATAATCCGATTTTAATTTGTTTGTTGGTGATGTTAATTGGTTGACTTGACCAAGATCCATAACTCCTCAATGATTGGCCGAACTAGGGCTCGCTAACCGGTCATTGATTCATTTGGTAAGACAACCTATCTAATCCCTCTACGAAGGACTCTTGGTTTCATGGGCTTATTGACATTTTACCTATTTGTGCTTAGGGCCTGCTCTGAGCTATGTTGAGTCAAACCACCATTCATATATTAACCATACCAAGTATTCTAACCCTCGATGGCCCATAGAATACTACAATGTACCTAGCTAGGGTATGGCGCACATTGCAGCATCAATGGGAGGAAGAGGTGTGAATGTAGGAAGCACTTTTAAGCGACTCAATATTTTAATTTCCGGATTAAAATTAAGTAATACGGCTTAGCATGCATAATCACGGGTTATAATATGGTGATCCATACATCCATATTATATGTGAAATGCAATAGCATACTTAATTTAAAATAATGAGATCCTATGGGCCGATAATTACAACCTAATGAAAAACTAGATATCATATCTAATTCTTCATGGGCCGAACTGCAATCCTTCTTGGGCTTCCTCCATAGCCTTGCTCCATCTGGGCCTTCCTCCATGTTGGATATGCCCTAGTCCCGAGGCATTAGTCCTTGCATTTGTATCATACATTAATTGGATTCATGTATTATACTTATTTGTGTTATTAATAAAGGTATTAATATATTTATCTTGTGCAATATATTAAATGAAGTATCCGATGGACATATCCATATCCATGATGACCAGTGTCATGCACTTGGCAGTAAGACCATGGATAGGGTAAACGATATGACCATAAATAGATCCGTAGTCTGTTCCAGTCATGGGAATGAATGGAACAAGAGACTATCATTAACCTGGTTGTATGGCGGTGTCTTACCGGTCATTGGACATGGAATGTCAACCAAGTTAATGGGTACATGCATAAGGGGCATGGTACTGGATAGGTCCACTAAACGAGAAATCCACATGGTATAGTATCACAAGTGATTCTCGTGTAGTACTTGTATGGATCCTTTGACCTGACCATGTGATGTTGTTACATGTGAGGTCGCATACTTAGGGGTACGCCTAAAGGGCCTGTAATAGGGTGCCAAGTATGGGTACTTTCGGGTATGTCACTTAGCATGGTAATGCTATGGATATGCAGAAGGGATTTGTCACTCAGTAATCCACTGGGAAGATATCACCGGCCTCTTGATGAATGTGACTGATAAGAGTGTGGCCATACCCAAACAAGTGGGAACTTGCTTGTGAGCTTCAGTGCATTCGAGATCAAGTTAATGTCCGACACAAAAGAGGGTGATCAATCCATGCCTCTGTGTTGGACACCGATATCAATGACATGGAATGTACAAGTTTAAACTACAGGGTTATGATAACAGTTAGACTGCCATCTCCATCTTAATTGGGGGCTGCAGTGGCTTGCTAGAGCCCAACTACAGTCTGCGGGCCAAAGGCCCGCCGCCAACATAAAGATGGGCCCACGGGATCGTACACATAGAACGACTGAACACAGACTTTAGGAATCACATGTATACTTGGAGTATACATTGTGGAGAGAGAGGTATATATATATTAATCATATTATAAAGATCAATTAGATTGATCATAATAATAAATTTAATATATATATTCAATTGGCTTTTCATAAGTAATTGGATTAAGATTATTTCCTAGGTGGAAATATTCATATGTATAGGCTTACATATGATTTTATTTTGTGAAGATTTAATTTTAATTTGATGGATTAAATTAATTGGTCAAACTAATTTTAATTTAGATGTAAATAATATATTACTTGGTGTAATATATTAAATACATGGGTATATTAAAATTGGGTTTGAAATTAATTTAAACCAGAATAATTAAAATTAGATTGGGCCTGAATTAAAAGTAGAAAGCCCACACAAAAGTAATGGAGCTAAGCTGGGCCTGAATTCCCCTAAGGGTATTCGGCCAACCTAGGTTTTAACCTAGGAGAATTCGGCCAAAGGGGATAAGCCACACCATAGCCGAATTCTCTAGCCCCCTCTCTCACCATTGCTCGTTTTTCCTATGCTAGCACGGGTTGTGTTCGTTAGGCGTTCGTGTACGAGAACGAGGAGGGAATCTAATTTGATTTCTGCAGTCTTCATCCATCTCTAGAAAGAGATATTCCGGGTAAGAATTTAATCTCTTTCTATTTCAATTTTATGTTTTACAATTTCCATTTCAATTGTTTCTGGGACTGGATTTGAGGAAATCATCGCGTTCTTCGGCTTTTATCGGGTGATTTCCGGTGAAAAATCCCAACACTCCATACTTGATGCAATTACAAAAATTTTATTTAAAATAAAATCTATTCTAAAATTACATCAAAATAAAAGAAATGGCACGCAGGCGATATTTCCCAAAATCAAATTACAACCGATAATAATTTAGGGCCCATAGAACTCAACATCACATTTCAAACAAAGTATATGTTGTGCACATACATACCAATATGATGCATGATCATGGCATTCCAAATTATAAATATAAATGTTAAGCCGAGTTACTTAGGGTGAAATCACCAATTTTAACGAATGTGACTAAGACCCATAAGGCTATTACATTCATTAATGCAAAATTAATAATTTTGCTCCCACTTGAATATGGGTTATCACAAATTTGAAATTTAGCTCTAACCGGTGCCACGGACCAATTTCACAAAGTCCATATTCAATTTAATATGCAAAACAATTAAATCTAATATGCATGCCAACACAATAAATAATTTAAATATAAATTAATTTAAAATACAATATTTTAATTTAATTTGCATTACGGGCCCGAGTAGAAAAATACCCGCAAAATCCAAAACAGGATCCGAACCCCAGTGCTACCGTGTGACAGCCTTTTGCCAGTAGCAGCATGGCTGTGATTTGGAATCGAGCCATCATAAATATTATTTTTTATTCTAAACGAAACAAAAATTTCCAGCATAATAAATAATCAATAAAAAATTTAGATTGAAACCAATCGGGGAAAAATATAATCAAAAACCCTTATCCAATAATTCTAGGGTTCATCAAAAACCAAAACCAATTGAATAAAAACCCTAAAATCACATTCTTGAAACTCATTCTTTCTTCCAGAATGCTTTCAAGAACAAATTCCAATCAATCTAATTAGGGTTATCAACGGGGACACGGGGACCTGTCCCTGTCGGGGGCCCGTCCGAACGGGGACGGGGATTCCCCGATTATAATCCCCGCGGGGTAGGGACGGGGACAATTTTGTCGCCGTTTACTAAACGGGACGGGGACGGGGATGGGATTTACCTCCCCCGCCCCGCGGACCCGTCCCCATCCCCGTTTAGTCCCCATTAAATCCCCGTTTATTTATTTATTTTATTATTTATTTATATATATACATAAATAATTAAATTTTATAATAATAAAACTAAAACTATGGATTACTTTATATCCCTCTTTCTTTTTTAAAGTTTCTAACAATCAATCATGTGTACTTAATTGTTGCTGCTAGGGGTGAGCATCGGTCGGTTCGGTTACCGAACCGAACCGAATTTTCGGTTAACCGAACCGAATTGTCAGTAATAATTAGAACCGAATCAAACCAGGATGAAAATTGAACCGAACCGAACTGAAATTTTTTGGTTCGGTTCGGTTCGGTTATTACCGAAATTTTGGTATTTTTACCAAAAATAAATAAAAAAAAATATTTGAAATGATTTTTAGGGCAATTAATTGAACCATTATATATTATTTTTGTAATTAATTGTTATTTAGTCATTTTATATTTTTTAATGAAATATAAAATTCAATTAAGTAAATTAGAATATTACAAACCTAATATATATATATATATATAATAATTCGGTTCGGTTTCGGTTAAACCGAATTTTTTTACGGAAAAACCGAACCGAACCGAATAACCAAATATATATATAATTGTTACCAAAGCAAACCAAAAAAAATTCGGTAACCGAACCGAATTTTTTTTTGGTTTGGTTCGGTATTGGTATTCGGTTAAACCGAATAGTGCTCACCCCTAGTTGCTGCTGATACTAAATATATGCAATTGTGTACTTATTTGCAGAACTTCTGTCTAAGTGTGAAACTTAAAATTTAGCCTTTGCACTTGATAGAATTTATCAATTTAGAAACTGTGAGTGGACGACCTTTTAAAACTGAACACCTCGAAGCGGACCGGGGAAAAAGAAGATTATTATAGATTATTTGGAAAACGGGTTTTGTTTATCTTGAGTTAGAAAGTTGTGGATTTAACTTAGAAATTCTTTTGTAGAAAACATTTTCCCGTTTTAACTTAAAGACCTCGAAACTTAAATCCCGAGATCAGTGACAGAGTCGCCACCCGGATCAGCTCATCCGGGAATTCCGGTACAACTCCCTACCGAGGACAGACTGCTGTACCTAATCCAGAGATTTAGGGTCCGGGCAAATAACTTACTTAACCTCTAGCTTGCTTTCACTTTACAGTTTATATTACCATATTTAATTCGCTTTATTATCTTTCTCTAACTCCAATTTGTTTATTTTAATTATCCGATGCTAAAGCAAAATGCAGGAAATAAATTGCGGGAAATTAAATCATACATTCAAAATATACAAAAAAATAATAAAGGCCGATTATACAACCCAATTGAATAAAAAAAAAAAAAAAACTCTCGTCCTCACTTTATATCCCCCTAATATACATGGAGATCTAAAAATTAAAATCGCCTAAAATACACGAGTAATTCTATTAAATACATATAAAATAAAAATAAAAAGCTGCAAAACAGAAGGTTAGCACAATTTACGGCACGCCGCAAATAGGACTCAAATAGGACAGAATTGGGAAAATTAGAATTTGAGGGCATGCATTTAGAGGGGTAACCGGGTTGGCTCGGCTAGCTAGCCCAATTAGACCTGGAAAATGTTTTGAAACGTCCCTGTATTTTGATTTTGTGAGAAAATCATTTTGAAAACAATTTATTTTCTGATTTAATTTAATTTTAGTATGTGAGGTGGGTTGATTTTCAGGAGAATTTGGTCTCTGTCGTGGCATTGTTCTAAATGCAAATACACTAAAAATTAAATCTAAGGTAGTGAATGCACACAACAAAATTCTTTTTGATGATTTTCTGGTTTTCTGAATTTTTAGGGATTTTTAGAAATTTATATGGATTATTTTGGAAATTCTGCTATTGGACGAACATTACAGTCATGCGACTGTAAATCCTCCAATTTCAGGATTTCGCCAAAATTATTCAAAATAAAATTTAAAAGCGGAGGGAAATCAAGAACACTCGTACGACTGTATTTACAATCGTACGATTGTTCATCAACTCAAGAACAGTCGTACGGCTGTTCTTGATTTCCAGAAACAGAAAACGCAAAAGTTGAAATAAAATGCACAAAAACGCACCAATTCACCCAGAAAGCATAAAAAATAGAGGGAATGAAGAGTCACCCTTAACGTCACACCAATCCACTCAAATTTGCCCTTCTCTCCTTAAGTTGAGGTTGGGAACTTTGGTCCGAAAAATCTCCAAATGTTAGGGATTCTGATGATTTTAGTCCGAAATTTAATTGAATTTAAAGTATCAAATTATTAACCTATTGTTTTCTAATAGATTTTAATCCTAACACTTGAGAGTCAAAAGAAAAAGAAGAGGAAAAGAGCTTGAGGTTTTTGTGTTTTCTTTTCCTTGCCTTTTTCTCTCTTTTCTCTCGAAGTTCTCTCTCTCTAAAAACCAGAAATCCAATGTTCCCCCCTTCCTTTTCCCCCTTTTCTTCTCTTTATCTTTTCTGCTTTCTTGCTGCAAGGGGCGGAGCATTAATTGCTCCTCCTCTCTCCTTCATTTCTTATGTCATAGGTATGGTATTTTACACCTGCTTCGATCGTACAGTCGTATGACTGTAATTTAATTACAGTAGCATGACTGTATGTTACAATCATGTGACACGCTCGATTTTTTTTTAAGGACGGAAAATTCCGGCGCTTACAGCTGCCCCTCACGTGTTCAAATTCGACACCCGGATCCAGGTTTAAAATACCTGAGATGATGAATTTGAGAGCACGAATCAAAGCACACCGCAAACACAAGAAAGAACCTACTGTTGAGATAAGCCGATACCGAATCTAGGTTACCCGAGGCGAAGTTGGGGAAGAAATAAGCCGATACCGGGTCTAGGTGACCTGAGCCAAGGAAAGAGATGAAATTGGCCGATACCGGGTCTAGGTTACCCGAGGCAAAGTAAAATGAAAAGTGGATTACGGATAGGCCGATACCGGGTATAGGTTACCCGAGGCAAAGGAAAGTGAAATGTGGATTATGGATTGGCCGACACCGAGTCTAGGTTACACGAGGCACAGGAAAATGAAAGGTGGATTATGGATGGGCTGACACCGGGTCTAGGTTACCCGAGGCAAAGGAAAGTGGTGAAATAAGCCGATACCGGGTTTAGGTTACCTGAGGCAAAGGAAAGTGGTGAAAGGCGGATTGGCTAATACCGGGTCTAGGTTACCCGAGGCAAAGGAAAGTGGTGAAAGGCGGATTGGCCGATACCGGGTCTAGGTTACCCGAGGCAAAGGAAAGCGGCGAAATAAGCCGATACCGGGTTTAGGTTACCTGAGGCAAAGTTTGCTGGGGATATGGAATGAAGCCGATCTGGACCGATGCTGGGTTTATGTTACCCGTGGTGGATCTGCTGGGGAACTTGCGATGGAGCCAATCTGGGCTGATACTGGGTTTACATTACCCGAGACGGATCTGCTGGGGAACTTGAGATGTAGCCGATCTGGACCTATAGCGGGTCTATATTACCCGAGGTGGATCTGCTAGAGAACTTGAGATGAAGCCGATCTGGGCTGATATCGAGTCTATATTACCCGAGATGGATCTGCTAAGGACGTGATGCTATGGATGATGAGTTCTTGCATTTGAAATGGCAAGTCTTCATTCCTTGATCGAGAGATTTTGAACAAAAATTTTGCCCCTTCGATCAAGAATGAAGACTAGCTGGGGATGAATGATTTGTGTATTCTATGTATGCACGTATAATGATATATATGCACATGGAGATTAATTGATGCATTTCTCATTATTTGTGCAAGATTGATATCCCTCCTTTCTGCTGGTGAAGGCATGCTTTGCCCCTGGCTGATGGAAGGCGCTCTTTGCATAAGGCTTCCCCTTGTTGAAGATATATGTAAGGTCTGCTTGGGAAATGAGATAATTACTAGGAATGCGTGATGATGCTGGGGAAAAAGAATCATACTGTTCTTTGTAAATGTTTCACTGGGGAGTGATATAGAGAATCCTATTGGGGAGATGATGGAAAGACTTGGCTTCTCACCCCTGTAATTAGTGAATCTAGAAGTGCTCTAAATTTTGCCTGGGTTGCCCAATGCAGGTTTTTAGCCCAGCGAGCTGCTCTAATTTTTGCCTGAGGCACCTTTTCGGTTTTCACCCCAGCGAGCTGCTCTTATTTTTGCCTAGGGCACCTTTTCGGTTTTCACCCCAGCGAGCTGCTCTTATTTTTGCCTAGGGTGCCTTTTCGGTTTTCACCCCAGCGAGTTTTTTTTTTAAAGTAAAGACCGATTGAAAAAGCAAGTTCTTGGACAATCACTGTCGCTCTTCGGAAAGCTGAATTGGATTTGGAGGACGATAAAACATTTCATATTAGATGTATTTAGTGCATTTTCATGGTTAAACAACATGATATGTTCAACTAGTTAAATGCAAAGTGCTTTCTTTAAGTGGATGTTTAAGCATGACAACTTTGTTTATGCATTTCGTCATAACCATTGCAAATATATTTAAACAAACATTTCACTTTATTGATGAAACCACAATGAGTACATTTGAAAAGATTAATTCCCCAGATGGTATACATTCCACACAGAGCCAGAATCCGTCATCAATTGTCCCTTTCAAAATTTTCGGCTAATCATTTTCTCTCGTGTCTTATTTTTTGCCTAGGTCGCTTTTTCGAGTTTTCAACCTAGCAGACTTCATTTTTTTTTATACATGATAAAGCTTTAACCAGTCTTGATTGATAGGGTTAGTGAATTCATTTCCATCCATGTCCATGATATTGACACCTCCTTTCGATAACACCTTCTTCACCACATAGGGTCCTTCCCAATTAGGTCTAAATTTTCCTCGAACATCAACATTTGAAGGCCTTAACTGCTTCAACACTAAGTCTCCTGCTTTCAACTGCCGCTTGGAGTACTTCACATTTCGGTTATAAGCCCTGGCCATTCTGCATTGGTACATCTGTAAATGATCCAGTGCTTTCAGCCGCTTTTCATCTAACGCTGCTAATTGCTCGTATCTAGCTTGAACCCATTTAGTCTCTGGTAACGGAGCTTCCAGGGCAACTCTGAGTGATTTGAACTCTATTTCCACTGGTAGTACTGCTTCCATACCATATACCAAGGCATAAGGAGTTTCTCCTGTTGGTGTTCAGACACTAGTTCTGTAACCCCAAAGAGCATATGGCAGCTTATCAGCCCAATCTCTATAGGTGGTCACCATTTTTGACAAAATCTTCTTTATTGCCTTATTAGCCGCTTCAACCACACCATTAGCTTGCGGTCTGTATGGAAAAGATTTCTGATGCTCAATGCCATGTTCTGCAAGCAGCTCAGCAGTTGCCCCTTAAAACTGCACCCCGTTGTCAGTCACTATGTGATGGGGAATTCCATACCCGGTAAAGATGTTCTTCTGGATGAACTTGACCATTTGTTTGGCTGTTACATTAGCGAAGGATTCTGCCTCCATCCATTTGGAAAAGTAATCAATTGCCACGACTATAAATCTATGCCCATTAGATGCAGTTGGATGAATTTCACCAATCATGTGGATCCCCCATGCTGAAAACGGCCAAGGGGTCGCCAGGTTCTGTAACTCAAGTGGTGGAAGATGACTGATGTCCATATATATCTGACACTCATGACACTTCTTCACTTTTCTTATGCAATCTGTCTGCATAGTCATCCAGAAGTACCCTTGTCTTATTAACTTCCTGGCCATAGCTAGTCCATTCATATACGGCCCACAGGAACATGCATGTACCTGCTGCATCAATGTTTCTGCTTCCTGTTCCGTTAGGCACCTCAAAAAAACTTCGTGTGCAGTTCTTTTGTATAGCTTGTCCTCGAAGATTCTGAACTGAATGGCTAACCTTCTTAATGACAGCTTATCAGCAGTACTAGCTCCCTCCGGGTATTTTCCTTCCTTCACATACTGGTAGATGTCAAAGAACCATGGCTTTTCTTCAGCTGTTAATTCCATTACTTCGTTTACTTCAAAGCAGGGTTGTCTAGAAGTTGCTATAACCAGTGGCTGGACCTGAGTTTCTTCTGGATTTTCCCACATAGAGGATAGAGTTGCTAGTGCATCAGCCATCTTGTTTTCATCCCTAGGGACATGTCTGAATTCACATTGGCCGAATAATTCTCTTCTGAACTGTAGCAGCTCCAAGTAAGGCCGTAAGGCTTCTTTTTTCAACTCCCATTCGCCCTGAGCTTGCTTAATCACTAAAAGTGAATCTCCAACGATCAAGACATCATTTGCCCCTAGGGTTAACAAAGCTTCCATCCCAAACAAGCATGCCTCATATTCTGCCCCGTTATTGGTTATGGGAAAATTTAGCCTCTTTGATAAAGGGATAATTTCACCATCTGGTGTTGCTATTAGCACCGCGATTCCAGCACCCCTTCTATTCACTGCACCATCGAAGCACATAACCCATCTTTTTACTTCAACCATGGGTAACTGTTCATCTAGGAACTCCAAATTCTCAGTGTAATCCGATTCCAGAGGCTGATTTGCTAGAAATTCTGCCACGGCTCGCCCCTTCATGGTTTTCTTAGTGATGTACTCGATATCGAATTCTGTTAAGAGTAATAGCCATCTGGACAACTTTCTGACTAGTAACGGTGCTTCATACAAATACTTCATTGGATCCACCTTAGCCACGGCTTGTATCTTGTAGGACTGGAAGTAATGACGCAGCTTCTTGGTCAGCCAGATCATTGCCACACACGTCTTCTCCACCAGTGTGTATTTGGTTTCATATTCTAGCAGCTTCTTACTGAGGTAGTAAATGGGATACTCTTTTCTGTCATCTTGTTCCTATGCCAACATTGCCCCTACAAAGGAATCCTCAACCGCCAAGTACAAGATCAGGGGCTTCCCTGGAATTGGTGGACTCAAGAGTGGTGAATTTACCAGATAAGCTTTAATTTTCTCGAATGCTAGTTGACATCTGTCATCCCACACAACCGGCTGATCTTTCTTTAACAACTTGAAGATTGGCTTACAGGTGGAAGTCAGCCGTGCTATGAAACGACTGACATATTTTAAGGAACCCAGAAATGATCGGACTTCCTTTTCTGTTTTTGGAGCTGGCATATCACGTATGGCTTTGATTTTATCTGGGTCCATTTTTATTCCCCTCTGGATGACTACATGGCCCAACAGCTTCCCTGATGTGACTCCGAATACACACTTCTTGGGGTTAAGCCGCAAGTTGTATTCTCCAATGCGTGTAAGAAATCTATCCAGGAAAACAGGATGTTCTTCCCGGGTCATTGATTTAACCAGCATATCATCGACATATAGTTCAACCTCTTTGTGGATCATATCATGCAGCAGGGTTGTAACAGCCCTTTGATAAGTGGCTCCAACATTCTTTAACCCGAAGGGCATTACTCTATAGTAGAAGGTACCCCACTCTGTGATGAATGATGTCTTCACCTTGTCAATCACATCCATCAGGATCTAGTTGTACCCTGAAAAGCCATCCATGAAGGAATACATTGCTGCTTTCGCTGTAATATCGACTAGGAAACCAATGTGAGGCAGTGGGAAATTGTACTTTGGGCATGCCTTGTTCAAATCCCGGTAGTCAACACATACTCAGACCTTTACATCCCTCTTGGGTACTGAAACGATATTAGCTAGCCATTATGTGTATTCTACCACTTCAAGAAACTTGGCGTCTATCTGCTTAGCCACTTCCTCTTTTACCAGTGTAGCCCATTCTAGAATCTTCTTAGCTTCTGCTTTACTGGCCTGAACTTGGGGTCGGTTGGAATCTTGTGCACTACTATCTCTGTGTCTACACCCGGCATGTCTTCATACGACCAAGCGAAAGCTTTAACATGTTTTTGTAATATTCTTATTAATTCTCTCTTTTCTTCGGGTTTTAGCTTGCGTGAAATGAATACCATTTTGGGATTTTCAACTGTACTTATGTTGATGTCATGTAATGCAGTGTCATATATGCTAAATATGCTTTATGGTGATTCAAATGCATGCACAAAATTATCAGGATAAACATCACATAAGTAAGCAAACTGAGATTTCATTGCATTAAACTTGTCATAAAGTACATCGTTTACACTGAAAATAAAGGAAATAGATACAACAAAATCATTTTCATCCTCCACAGGCAGAGGGCCTTGTTCTTCTTCAGCTTCCATCTTCATCTTCAGAGCACTATCCAAGTCTGCAGCTGCTTTGGCTTCTTTTTCAGCCACCTGTGCCTTAGCACTTTCCATGATCTTGGCAATCTTGGCAACCACAAAGTCCAGGTTCACCTTGGCCACCGAACCCTTCCTTGGTCTTCCCAAATGCCTTGCTTAAGGCAGCAGTCAATGCACCTGAAATAACTTCTACAGTTTGATCATAGGCTTTCTCTTCATTTTTCTCTTCTGCCACCTCTACTGCTTTTCCCATTGCTTCAGGCGGCTCACCCTGTAGAACATCAGATTTAGCAACTGGCTCTTCTACCATTACGGGGGCCACTGGCTCCTCCTGGCTTTTCTCAAAGTCAACAACATCAGCAAAAATTTCAAAACCAGGGTATTCAACATTTCCAACCCTTACTGGTTCAGCCTGGCCTTTGTATAGCCCTTCCCCCGCTTTCAGGAATGGTTTCATCATAACTTTGTCATTCTTGCCCCTTCTCGGGTTTTTTTTATCAGACGTCTCCTCTGTATACCCCAGCCTGAACTGCTTTGGTTTCCCCGAATCGATGTTGAATTCAGGTACTCCTTGCAAGTTCATTCCAAGTCCCATACCCGAGATAAAGTTCTGTTTGTATAAGTAGCGGAACAGCCACTCCAGCTTATAATTTTCATAGATCACCATGGGAGCATCTGTAGCTTCCTCTTCCCCGATCATGGCGACTTGGAACCAGCTAAAAAGGACAACGCCTTCATTCACAGCAGCAATCACCGATTGGGCATCCGCCTCAACAGTCACAATCTCACCATCTATCGAGAACTTAATTTTTTGGTGCAAGGTGGAAGGGACACCGCTTAGAGGATGGAACCATGGCCTTTCTAACAGCAGGGAGAAGGTGATCGGGATATCTATCACCGTGAAAACGACCATTGACTTAATTGGCCCAACCTCTACTTCAGTTTCAAAAGTCCCAATCACTGTTCTCTTGGAGTCATTGTATGCTCGGATTACTATTGAGGACTTTTTCAGAAAATCTTCATTTAGGCCTAAACATGGCAGTACCTTTAGTTGACATATATTCAGAGCTGAGCCATCATCCACCATCACACATGGCATCACCTTATCCATCACACGAGCCCTGATGTAAAGGGCCTTGTTGTGAGCCTTTCCTTCACCCGGCAGATTTTTCTCAGAAAAAATGATGTCAGGAGTCTCAGAATGGACCTTATCCAATAAACAGCACATGGCCTCTGGTGAATCTATAGGAGAGACTTCAATCTTTGACAGTTTCTTCACTAAAGCAGCCCTATGCTCCTTAGAGGTCAGAAGCAGATGCCATAGGCTAGCTTGTGCTGGAGTTTTCTTTAATTGGGAAATAACTAAGTCCTCTTTTTCAACCCCCTCTGGTGCTAATATACTACTCGACCTTGTCATCGGGGTTTTATCCTTAACCTGATCCGCTGGTTGATACACCCTGCCGCTCCGGGTAACATTTTAGACCTCCTGAACTTTCAACTTCTCAATGGTCGGAGGCTTAACTGACTCCTCTCAGCCAAAATCTTCATATTCGTCTTTGGAATCAAGGTCATTCAAGCTTATCAGCTTGATCTCTTTTTGTTCCACCTTCTTTTCATATTCTGACCCCACTTCAGCTTCCTCTATTACTACAGCATGGATTGTGGGATTTACTTGAAGAATTTAGGCAAAGATGAAATTAGCCGGTAGTCCCGAATGTACCATATTGACCCGTTTCTCAAATGATGGTAGCGGCTTGGTCTTCGTGCTGGGCTTGGCTGGCTCTTGTAGCTCCCCTTCATCTATCAGCTTCTGAATGGCGTCTCTCAGCTTGTAGCAATTGTTAGTCCGGTGGCCAGCAACAATATGATATGTGCAGAAATTATCTTTTTCTGCCTCAGAAGGTTTTTCAAAGGGCCTTAAGGACTGTAGCAACCCACCAATTCTGCACTTAGCAAATATCTTCACCAACGGGAGAGTCCAAGGCGATATGCCCTGACCTCCTGGATTCCTACTCTGATTGCCTTGTTACTGGGTCACTGTAGCAACTTCAACCTGCTTTACTTCTGAAGTCTGCCATCCTTTTCCACCAAAACTTGAGCTAGAACCACCACCAGACCCGGCTACAGTCGTTGATCTATACCCAAAACTGTAACCTGAACTTCTTCCACCCTTATGGCTTGGTGCCTTCTCTTCTTTGTCTCGCTCAATCTTTATCGCCATACTGTAAACTTCACTAAGCTCATTGAATGGATGGAATTTCATATTGTTTTTGAAAATGTCCTTACTGCCATCAATCAGCTTCTGTATTAGTTCATCTTCATCTGGGCAGTTTTTCAGAAGGTTCATCTTAGTCATCCACCGCTGGTAATACTCATCAAAAGGCTTATTAGGCTTCTGCTTAATCCACTCTAAATCATACAGCTTCACCTGAATCTTGGTGTTGAAGCTGTAATATTTAATAAAGGCTGCTGACAAAACCTCCCAATATGACTGCTCTTCCTCTGATAACGAGTTATACCATCCCAATGCTCCTCCCTCCAAGGTAGTGGGGAAGAGATTAATCACTTGTTGCTTAGTGGCGCCCGTCGTCAGCATGACCTGAGAGTAGAGATTTACATGGGCCTCTGGTGAACCCATTCCCTTGTAAGAAGGCACCCTTGGCATTTGGAATCCGATAGGAAAAGTCTCGATGCCCCTGATGATCATGGCATCAATGTTAACTCCCTTCTTAGACTCTACACTGACACTGGCCCCTTTCTTCAACTGAGTCACCGCCTCTTCCAACTCAGAGCATTTTGCTTTCATCTTTCTTTCCATAGCTGCTTCTATTTCTTGCAGCTTCTCGAGACTGGCTGCGGTATCACCACCTTGTTGGGATAATTCAGCCTCCTTCTCCTTCCCGGCTCCACTACCACTAGTTTCTCCAGCCTCTCTCACTACTGCCCGTACTTCCTCCTTTAGCATATCATGAAAGTCTGGCGATCTTAGAAAATCCTTCAAAGCATCAGCAAGGCTCGACATTGGGTTAGTCATCTCTACTTTTTCCCCAGAATCAGAATTACTTTCTGTCTCAATTGCTCTCCATCCCCTAATAGCCTTCAAAGCCTGAGATCTTGTCCAAGGTCGTTCCAGCTTATTCTGCTTGACATCAATCAAGAAATGTTTAAGGTCAATGTGTGGAATGATGTCATGAAGAGTGAGACATTGAAAATACTTATGAAGAATGAATAGAGTGATGTAGTGGATGAAATGATGATGAAAGTGATTTCCACTTATTATTCTACTTTTTTATTTTTCCAGACATTCCAAGAACACCTAATGCTATGCAAAAATGTCACGTGTGGACCACCACACGACAGAGGTTCGGCGCCTTTAGGGCACCAAGTGAATTCATGGAATGGTCGCGAGTGTGCTGACACACGGACAGAGTTTCAACGCTTTAAATGTCTATGAGATGATATGAAATGGTCACATGGGACCATCCCTTGGACAGAGTTTTGATGCTTTTGAGCATATGATATATAATGATGTTGTGAAGGAGTCATGTGTGACAGGGACACGGACAGAGGCTCGGCATTCGGGGAACACCTTTCATGATTAGGGATGTTATGAAATGCCCCTACATGCATACTAATCTGGCACTCGAGGAGCGCCTTGAATAATGTAGTAATGTCATGAAGTAACCCAATGTGGATCACAGTGTTATATGATATTTATGATGAATGGGTATGATGTCGTGAAATGCATCATGTGGATTGTCACTTGGAAGTAAACCTAGGACCATTGTGGCCTATATTAAATGAGATAATTTGGTGGAATGGCCGAATGCGATCTGACGTATTGGTAGAACACGGGTATTTTGGGATACCCGATATATGATGGAATGATATGATCGTGGTGGGCATTCTTGAAATGCCCCTAACTTATGTGAAATAATATGAATGCTTATGTCATGCAAAATGCAAATGGCTACATAAAAATGTGGTTAGAATGCATGACACGCATAATGATGCTAAGTATGTTGTATGAAAATGCTAACACACAAATATAATGCTATGGCTGCAAAAATAATAGTTAGAGTGAATGTAAACAACACGGAACAAATGTCAGCACACGCAAAATATGCGCTCCCTTCCAACCTTATTTCTCCTTTCGATTGGTCTCGCATTCTTCCTAGGTGTTGGATCTCTTTGGCATCAACAGGGGATATCAAAGGTGCACGCTCAATGTTCATTTTGAATTTAAGTTTTGGTAATCCTAAGGGAAGTTGCTAAGCCATTACATATGGGCCAAAGTCAAAACCAAGGGTCATACAGGTTCCCATAGCGAGTATGCACTTCCCCATCGTAGAACACGATGTAAGGTTATGCGGGGCTATGAGTGGTTTACCCCGTCGGGTGTCTCCAATCCTGGCGGAAGAGGTAGTCCACCTTCTTAGGTAAACCAGGGTTGATTAGTGTGTTGGAGGGATTTAGAAGAAGAAAATGTCATTATATGCAATATGCAAATAAATATGGTAATATGAACTAGTGTAGTGACTGCAATCGAGGTTTTATTTCGGTAGTTGCCTAAGTTCCTTAAGTTTTTATGAAAACTTTTAGAAACTACTCCCCAGCAGAGTCGCCACTGTGAGCGGACAACCTTTTAAAACTGAACGCCTCGAAGCGGACCGGGAAAAAGAAGATTATTATAGATTATTTGGAAAACGAGTTTTGTTTATCTTGAGTTAGAAAGTTATGGATTTAACTTGGAAATTCTTTTGTAGAAAACATTTTCCCGTTTTAACTTAAAGACCTCGAAACTTAAATCCGGAGATCAGTGACAGAGTCGCCACCCGGATCAGCTCATCCGGAAATTCCGGTACAGCTCCCTACCGAGGACAGACTGCTGTACCTAATCCAGAGATTTAGGGTCTGGGCAAATAACTTACTTAACCTCTAGCTTGCTTTCACTTTATAGTTTATATTACCATATTTAATTCGCTTTATTATCTTTCTCTAACTCCAATTTGTTTATTTTAATTATCCGATGCTAAAGCAAAATGCAGGAAATAAATTACGGGAAATTAAATCATACATTCAAGATATACAAAAAAAAAATAAAGGTCGATTATACAACTCAATTGAATAAAAAATAAAAAAAAAACTCTCGTCCTCACTTAACATCCGCCTAATATACACAAAGATCTAAAAATTACAATCGCCTAAAATACACGAGTAATTCTATTAAATACATACAAAATAAAAATAAAAAGTTGCAAAACATAGGGTTAGCACAATTTACGGCATGCCACAAATAGGACTCAAATAGGATAGAATTGGAAAAATTAGAATTTGGGGGCATGCATTTAGGGGGGTAACCGGGTTGGCTCGGCTAGCCAGCCCGATTAGACTTGGAAAACGTTTTGAAATGTCCTTGTATTTTGGTTTTGTGAGAAAATCATTTTGAAAATAATTTATTTTCCGGTTTAATTTAATTTTAGAATGTGAGGTGGGTCGATTTTCAAGAGAATCGGGTCTCCGTCCTGGCATTGTTCTAAATACAAATACACTAAAAATTAAATTTAAGGTAGTGGATGCACACAACAAAATTCTTTTTGATGATTTTTTGGTTTTCTGAATTTTTAGGGATTTCTAGAAATTTATATGGATTATTCTGGAAATTCTGCTATTGGACGAACATTACAGTCATGCGACTGTAACTACAGTCGTACAACTGTAATTACAGTCTTGCGACTGTAAATCTTCCAATTTCAGGATTTCGCCAAAATTATTGAAAATACAATTTAAAAGCGGAGGGAAATCAAGAACACTCGTACGACTATATTTACAGTCGTACGACTGTTCATCAACTCAAGAACAGTCGTACGGCTGTTCTTGATTTCCAGAAACAGAAAACGCAAAAGTTGAAATAAAATGCACAAAAACACACCAATTCACCCAGAAAGCATGAAAAATAGAGGGAATAAAGAGTGTTTACCTCTTTGGCGCTTATCCACTGTAGGATTGACCCCTGGCGTCGCACCAATCCACTTAAATTTACTCTTTTTCTCCTTAAGTTGAGATTGGGAAGTTTGGTCCGAAAAATCTCCAAATGTTAGGGATTCTGATGATTTTAGTTCGAAATTTAATTGAATTTAAAGTATCAGATTATTAACCTATTGTTTTCTAATAGATTTTAATCCTAACACTTGATAATCAAAAGAAAAAGAAGAGGAAAAGAGCTTGAGGTTTTTGTGTTTTCTTTTCCTTGCCTTTTTCTCTCTTTTCTCTCTAAGTTGTCTCTCCCTAAAAACCAGAAATCCAATGTCCCCCCCCCTTCCTTTTCCCTCTTTTCTTCTCTTTATCTTTCCTGCTTTCTTACTGCAAGGGGCGGAGCATTAATTGCTCCTCCTCTCTCCTCCATTTCTTATGTCATGGGTATGGTGTTCTGCATCTGCTCCGATCGTACAATCGTACGACTATAATTTAATTACAGTCGCACGACTGTATGTTACAATCATGTGACACGCTCGATTTTTTTTTAAGGACAGAAAATTCCGGCGCTTATAGAAATCTCTAATTTAATTTCTGTATATTGGACTCATGTACTCTATTTTGAAATAATAATATTAGTAGTTGTAATATTTTAATTAAATATCACTTTCTTATAAGAAAAATTAAGTGATTTATTTAATGGTCTCCAAACTGTAATATGCCTTTTAACATATTTTTATACCAAATTGAATTTTATTTTTTTTTTAAAAAAATCTTAACGGAGACGAGGATCCCAGAGGGGAACCCTTTTCCCCGACAGGGCAGGGGATGGGGATGAAGATCATCCCCGTTTACTAAACGTGGAGGGGAACAGGGATGGGATTGCCAATCCACGCCCCGCCTCACCCGGTTTACATCCCCAAACCTAATGGACAAAACCAATGCTCTGATACCACTGTTGGGATTCGTCATCGGAAAAATAACGTGGAGCAGCGGAAATTATACCGTTAAAATTTTCCTAGAATCCACCTATTGTGTCCGATTACCAATCATTCGAATAAATTCAATTTGAATCAAGAGAGATTCACTCACCAAATCCGTCTCTTCTAGTGCTGTAGAATCGAATTTTAAGCGGAAACGATCTCCACAATCCAGTGCACGACCAACTATCAAGCGAGAACCGGTGCTGGCCGAAAAAGCGGAAGGAATGGAGAATTATTGTTGAAATTTTTGGCTATTCTGGGGCTGAAATTTCCAGCAATAAACTTGGGTTAGGGTTAGGTTTTCTTTCTTAAGTGTGCCCTTACATAGAATCCTTGTCTAATTGGGTTTTAATTAGGTTAATTAAACCTAAGCCCACTTGTATTATAATTACATAAATAAACTTTAATTGAAAAGTGTATACTACGTAATTTAATTCCATTTGGCTAAATTTAATTACCCTTAAAAAAATTAAATCACACTTAAGTAAATACAATACATATATTTAATTTTCCTACTTTATTTAATTAATTGTTTACTTTATGTAATTCAATTAATTGATAAATTAATTAATTACATTATGTAAACTTGTTAATTAAATTAAGTCAACCCAATGTTAATTAATTATCTCAACACTGAATGTCAACTAATTAATTAATGCATTCCCTCCAATGTACATTACATGTACAATTTTTTTAAGTTCCGGCTTAGTTGATCTATATGCACGATCTTATGGGTCTGTCTTTATGTTAGTAGTAGGCCTAAGGCCCACAGACTGTAAGTGGGCTCTAGCAAACCGTTACAGCCCCCAATTAAGACAGAGATGCAGCAGTCTTTAAAAGACACTCACCGGGTAGTAATCTCATAGTGTCCTTTGCCAAAAGATATCGATATGAATAAACAAGAAGCATGGTGTCCGTCATCCTCTTCTACTGTTTATTATATTTCTTAATCTTGAGTTGACTGATTAATCAAATAAGCAACCGACTTATTTGGGTATGGCTATACACTTATCAATCCCACTCATCAAGCGGCTAGTAATATCATCTCGGTGTTACCCGAGTGGCAATTCCATCACTTCATCATCAATATCAATATGTTCACCGGTCCACCTAATCATACCCATATTTAGCATCCTTTTACAGACCTGTTAGGCGTATGTCAAAGTGAACTGGATTCCATACTGATACTATAATGAAATCTGGTATGATGACAAAAGTGACCTACTCAAGAAAGACCTATGACGTGACAACTATATGGCTTTCTTGTGTGGATCGATCTAGTCCCATGTCAACGACATATACCTATATTCATGACTGCCTATACAAGTACTATAGCTAGTTAAGAACTGCCATACAGTCATCGACTATACAAATCTGTGGTTCTATTCATTCTCACGATTAGAACAGACCTGGGATAGGTCTTATGATTATCAATCAATGGATACTCTATTCATGTTATAGCATAAGATATAAATGAAATAGATTATTGCCTTTATTAATGTGATACAAATGATGTATACATACATAGAGTTTTAATGTACAATACAAAATATAAGAATCCAATGCCCTAAGAACTATGGCACACCAACAAGATAAAGAATGAAATTGGAGAATTCCTTCAGCAGAATGTGAGTATGTTTGCTTGGGAACCATCCAAAATAATTGGTATCTCACCAGGTGTCATGGTTCATGAATTAAATATGGACCTAGTGGCTCGACTAGTAAAATAAAAGAATAGGAATCATGGCCCAAAGAGGAAAGAAGCAATCACTAAAGAAGTTTAGAAGCTACTAAAGATTGGTTACATTTAAAAGGTTTGGTATCCTGATTAGATGGCAAATGTGGTCTTAGTAAAAAAAAATATCATGGCAACTACTAAATCTGTGTAGATTTCGTTGACTTGAACAAGGCATGTCCGAAGGATAGTTGGCCATTGCCAAACATCGATATATTGGTTAATTCGGCACAAGGCATCCGATCTATTTTACACTATATCCAGTAGTTGGGTACAACCAGATCCTAATGGTTGAGAAGGATATGGAGAAACCTACCTTTATAACACATAAGGGAACTTAATGCTACATTGTCATGCCATTTGGATTAAAGAGTGTTAGGGTAACTTATCAGTTGATGGTCCACAAGATCTCTAAAGATTTTATTAGAGACATAATGGAGTTATAAATGGATGACATAATTGTCAAGAGCCGAATAATTAAGGAGCACCTTTGTGAGGTATTCAAAACATTAAACGAGTACCATATCGAGTATACCTAGAGAAGTGTATCTTTGGTATTTTGTTAGGAAAGTTCCTTGGGTTTCTCATTTCCTAAAGAGGAATTAAAGATAATCCAAATAATATTAAAGCCATTTTAGATATGTCTCCTATGAAGATAACCAATAATGTGCAAAAACTTAAAGGAAGATAAACGCCACTGATCGATTTATTTCATGTTTAGTAAATGGGTGCCTACCTTTCTATAAAACCTTGAAGGCAGTTAAGAACTTCAAATGGAACAATAAATATGCTCAAGCTTTTGAAGAACTTAAGCACTTTTGAGCCTTTCCTCCGCTCCTTTATCGACTTGTGTTGGAAATGCCCTAGTCCCGAGGCATTGGTCCTTGTATTTGTACTATACATTTATTGGATTTATGTGTTGTACTCATTTGTGTTATTAATAAAGGCATCAATTCATTTATTATATCTATCTTGTGCAATATATTAAATGAAGTATCCAATGGACATATCTATATCCATGACGACAAGTGTCATGCACTTAGCAGTAAGACCATGGATAGGGTAAACGATATGACCATAAATAGATCCGTAGTCTGTTCCAGTCATGGGAATGAATGGAACAACAGATTATCATTAACCTGGTTGTATGGCGGTGTCTTACCGGTCATTGGACATGGAATGTCAACCAAGTTAATGGGTACATGCCTGGAAGCATGGTACTGGATAGATCCACTAAACGAGTAATCCACATGGTATTGTATCACAATGGATTCTCATGTAGTACTTGTATGGATCCTTTGACCTGACCATATGATGGTGTTACATGTGAAGTCGCATACTTAGGGGTACGCCTAAAGGGCCTGTAATAGGGTGCCAAGTATGGGTGCTTTCGGGTATGTCACTGAACATGGTAATACTATGGATATGCAGAAGGGATTTGTCACTCAGTAACCAACTGAGAAGATATCACCGGCCACTTGATGAATGTGACTGATAAGAGTGTGGCCACACCCAAACGAGTTGGAACTTGTTTGTGAGCATCAGTACATTCGGGATCAAGTTAATGTCCGGACACAAAAGAGGGTGATCAATCCATGCCTCTATGTTGGACACCGATATCAATGACATGGGATGTACAAGTTTAAACTACAGGGTTATGATATCAGTTAGACTGCCATCTCCATCTTAATTAGGGGCTGCAGTGGCTTGCTAGAGCCCAACTGCAGTCTGCGGGCCAAAGGCCCGCTGCCAACATAAAGATGGGCCCACGGGATCGTACACATAGAACGATAGAATGCAGACTTAAGGAATCACATGTATACTTGGAGTATACACAAGGGAGG
The DNA here is from genome assembly GCA_039660915.1 of Euphorbia tirucalli. Lineage (NCBI taxonomy): Eukaryota > Viridiplantae > Streptophyta > Magnoliopsida > Malpighiales > Euphorbiaceae > Euphorbia > Euphorbia tirucalli. The sequence goes on along the minus strand of CM077636.1, from coordinate 33,620,798 downwards.
GAGAAGTGTGTATATATTAATTATATTATAAAGATCAATTGGATTGGTCATAATAATAAAATTAATATATATATTCAATTGGCTCTTCATAATTAATTGGATTAATTATGAAATTATTTCCTAGGTGGAAATATTCATATGTATGGGTTTACATATGATTTTATTTTGTGTAGATTTAATTTTAATTTGATGGATTAAATTAATTGTCAAACTAATTTTAATTTAGATGTAAATAATATATTTTTTGGAGTAATATATTAAATACATGGGTATATTAAAATTGGGCTTGAAATTAATTTAAACCAGAATAATTAAAATTAGACTGGGCCTAAATTAAAACATGGAAGCCCGCACAGAATGGAATGGAGCCAGCTTGGGCCTGAATTCCCCTAAGGGAATTCGGCCACCCTAGGTATAAAACCTAGGATGAAATTTCAGCCATCAACCCTAGCACACCAAGTAGCCGAAATTCCCTAGCTCTCCCCTCTCTATTGTTTCGTTTTTCCGACTCTAGCACGGGTTGTATTCGTTAAGCGTTCGTGTACGTGAGAGTGGAGGGATTCTACATTGAATTCTGCAGTCATCATCCATCTCTAGAAAGAGATTTTTCTGGTAAGAAATTTAATCCCTTTCTATTTAATTTTAAGTTTTTCAATTTCCACTTCAATTGCTCCTGGGACTGGATTTGAGGAAATCACCGCGTTCTTCTGCTTTTATCGGGTGATTTCCGGTGACAAATCCCAACAACTTGTTCATGGAGAAAGATTGTATTTATGTACCAGTACATCAGATGAAGCCTTAAGAATGCTGTTAATTCAAAGGGAAGGAAGTGAGAATTATCTGGTATACTATTATAGCAAAGTTCTTAAGAACGATAAAACCAAGTATCCTAGGATGGAGAATATAACATATGCGGTGGTGATTGCAGCTCAACGTCTTTGGCATTATTTCCAAAGCCACACAATTGTGGTTCGAATAGACATACCATTGAAAAAAATATTACAAAGATTGGAGAAATCAGGGCAATTGACCCAGTGGGAAATAAAGCTATTGAATATTGATATTCGCTTCGAGCCTCGAAAAGCTACGAAAGGTTAGATTTTGGTGGATTTTATGCATGAAGTTCTGGAGGAAATAGGTCCATCATAATTAAGGATGTATAGGAAATTTACATCGATAGGAGTTCATATCAGGAAGAAGAAAGTATTGGTATATACTTAAGGGGCCCTCATGGCAAGAATTTATTACCCTATTCGGAATAAGTGATTCTATGTGCCAGGATTAAAGAGCAAGAAGTATTTGCTAAAGGGGAACAAGATGAATGGTTACCCCTATAGAAAAGCACTTGTGGGATTCTAGTCTCCTAGAAGATAAAATTGTGGCCCAAAAGATTATAAGAAAGTCATTCAAGTATGTCATAAATGAGGGACCCTATATAGGAAATCTTTAGGCCACCCATGGTTGAAATGAATTAGAGCTGTTGAAGGCAACTACATCCTCCGGGATATGCGGTAGTCACAAAAAGAAATATGCCTTAATATAGAAAGCTAGGCTACAGGGCTTCTACTAGGCCACTATAGAGTTGGATGCCAAAGAGCTGGTTGAGAAATGTGGTCCATGTCAAGCCTATGCCAAAAATATTCATTCTCCATTATAGAGATGACTATCAAATATTCAATTAGGCTTTTTTCCACTTAGGGTGGTGCATCTAGTTAGACCTTTACCAATAATGTAGTATCAGAAGAAGTTCCTTTTGCTAGCAGTAGATCATTTCTCTAAATAGGTTGAAGTTGAGCCTCTATCCACAACCTCTCCAAAATAAACAATAAACTTTTATAACAACTCTATCATAACAAGGTTTAGTAGACCTTATACTATCATTATTGATAATAGGAAGCAACTCAATTTTAAAGCATTTAGGAAGTACTATAAAGGATTACACATCAAGCTTCAGTTCACTTCAGTCTCCTACCCACAAACTGTTGCCTTGATTGAATTAATGAACTGTACCATTATAAATGGAATTAAGCACCATTTTATTGAGCATAAATCTTTTTGGGTCGACCAGCTCAATAACATGTTATGGGCATATCGGACCTTACCAAAGACATCTATTAGAGAGAGCCCATTCCTCCTAACTTATGGAACTGAAGGTATATTACTAGTTGATATCGAAGCTCAAAGCTACAGAGTTACTAACTGCGTAAGTGAGGTAGAAAATAGGGCATTCCTAAGGCATAACTTGTATAGCTTGAAAGGCTAAAGAGAGCAAGCAGTTCTCTGAATGGCTATGTATAAGTAAAAAGTTGCATCAGTGAAGAAAAGGACTTTTCAAATCGGAGATATTAGAAGCACCAAGGACTCCCGAACTGAAGCAAGAAAAGGTAAACTCGGAATCAACTGGGAAGGACCATTCAAAATTAGCCAAAAGATGGGTTTAAACACCTATCAACTTAAGACCATAAATGATAGAGATGTTCCTCGAACATGTATTTGAGGAAGTTTAATCAGTAAACAAACATAACCTCAATTGTTAAGTTCATACTTGTCTCTTTTTTATTTTCGTAGTCTATCTTTCTTTTTAAAGGGTTTTTACTATCTCTTGAGGTTGTACTTAGTCTTTTATGATTAAAAAATTGTCATCATTTTCATATGCATAGGATTGTGATTTATGGTTATGATCAACAATGAATGTCTGAAGCCCATCATAAGGCTCAAAAACAAAATAGCCGATATTATAAATAAAATGTATCATTCATAAAGGCCCCAAATTGGCCCGAACAACAAAAAGAAAAACAAAAAAGAAATAGAAGACAACAAAGCTATGACATTAAAATAAGTACAAATTTTTCATCAAGATCAAACTAAACCCTCAACTCGCTTCCTCGAAATTAGGAAGAATAGGGCTAGAGATAACGGTATCATTGCTAGAGCCTTGATCTTCATCTACTTCCTCTTCCTTCTTATTGGTCACATCATGATATAGGAGTTCATTATCAGACAAACTCCAAGATCTATGTTAAGATGGGGAGGCTAGACTAGAGCAAGGGGATCCAAATTAGCTCTTGGGAAAAGTTCTTCAGCCTTTCTTAAGAGAGAAACCCAATATTGATATTGCTCTTGGCCCTAGTTAGCCACAGTCTCCCATACCTTTTCTTAGTAACGCTCCTTAATTTTTTTGCCTTTAAGCCCTAGTTTGGCATTTACTTTTTGGAGTTTCCTTTTAGACCTCTATAGCTAGCCTATCTGGTAAAACTGCTAATATGTCGATGAGAGGCCTTTAAATTTGCTTCCAAATTCTTTTGGCTCTCCAACTGCTCGCTCGGCCTTCGATCTTGGCTTATAGTTTGATCCTTCAGATCTCGAATACGCCTAAGAATCTTTCCAATTTTTCTCAAAGTTCTAGAGTCGTAAAGGCATCGCACTTGAGTCTTTTAACCTTCTCCTCTAACTTTGTTATCCTTTGGCTTTGGGTGCCGGTAACTGAAAGAGCCTGATTCATCTGAATGTTGAATTTATTCATCTATTTTTGGGCCTCCTAGTGCCAGTAATCCAGTGCAATGCATGTTCAAAATGAACTAGAAAAGGCCTTAAAAAAGAAAAAAAAAAGAGAAGAAAACAATTGTCAATGATTTAGTAATGAGACAAGAATAGATGCCAATTAAAATGGTCATCTAGTTACCCTCAAGTATTGCTCAACACTGAAAGCCCCTTGCTCTTCAAGAGAAAGGTTAATAGTCTGACCTCGCTCTAAAGGGAGGTCTGTAAAGCGAGCCATCTCCCTCATGATCTCCCAGTGGAAAAGAGAAACTCCTTGCCTATAAAGTCTTTTCCATACATGGGGTCAAAGTTGAAGAAAGTAAAAATTTATGAAAGAATATAATAAAAACTATAAAATTTCTTACACTTACCACTAGAGAATTGTATAAGGCCTAAGCTAGGGCACCCTCTTCAATCCACTCCCATAAAACTGAAGATCCCCCCTGCTCGTGCAATTTTTTTTTGTTGGAACTTGAAAAGTGCCTTCATCAGGTCCTCTCTTGTTCAAGGCTTAGTTGGGACTAGTGGGAGAAGACTGGACATGAGAAGGAAGAATAACTTGAGGAGCATAGACTTGCACTTCTATTATTAGCTCTATGACAAAATCTATATAGACCAACAGGGAGTCTAAGGCATTTTCCTTATATGGCACTTCATAGCCTAAAGGAAAATATGAGGGAAGCTTTATGAAGGGGGAGTTTGGGGGAGAATTTTCCTCCATAACTTCTTTATCCCTCTTATCCATATCAACCTGAGGCTCTAAAATTTTGGTTTGAACCTCCTTTACGGCAGGTTCATGAATTGTAATGCACAGAGTAGCACGCAAGGTATTTGCCTTTTTCTTCTTCATTTGCTTCACTAATTGGGATTTAAGAGAAGGATGGTTAGGCATACCTATGAAAAAGGTAATAAAGTTAAAAATTGACAAGGGAAAGTTAAAGCTTACAAGGTAATTCTTCATATTATATCAATCCTTTTTTATCCACCCAGCAGGACTAAGTCCTATCATTCATCCAGTCCACCATCACTTGCCAAGGCACTGATTTTCTTAAACTTTGGAACCGATCAAAGGCTATCTGCTCATTCAGAGATAAGTCTCACTCAACTCACTAAAACTTGGGATTATCGGGGTTGGTATTCCAATTTAGCCTAAAGGGGAATTCATACTTTGGATATCTATGATACTCCAGTCTTTGACATCCTCATCCACCCAAATCCAAAACCAGTGATGCTTGTAGTTGTTCATCCATTCTATTTTTCTAGAAAAATTTTTTGGCTAAGGAATTTTCCATTTCCCTAGCAAACTAAACTAAATTATCACTCCCCTTTAACATAGGTTTGAAGCTTCGGTGGAAAATTGCCCTAGATAAAGTGATGCTAAGGTCATGATAAACCTTGTTTCCATATCCAACTAGGCATTCAATATTATTTGCCTCAGATAGAGGTTGAACTCATTAAGAATATTGACCATGCAAGGATCAAGAGTGAGCTGAAAACCCTAATTGATTTATGAGATGTAAATGTTGGTCTAGTTACGAACACAAACATCAACACAATGATGGGCATAAAGCAAAAGAGCTTTAACTCCTAGGCCATTAACCATGTGGAAGAATGCCTCTTCCATTTAACCCTCAATTAAGTTTAAAGGAAAATCTAATACACTAGGGGTCAGAGGCTTTTTCCTAGGAGGTTTTTGGATAGGGGCTTTTTCCTTAGAAGGTCTTTTGGTTAGAGGCTGTTAAGGTCTTTGTGAGGAGCCTTCACCAAGTTGAATCCTAAGCAGTGGTGGCGCTCGAGTTGGGTTTTGAGTGGTGGTTTGTGGGGGCGGATCTATGCAATGAACATGGGAAGGATGTGGCCAAGCAGAGTCTTGTGTTGTTTTTGGTTGCATAGAGGCTTGAATTTCCCTGGTGGTGGTTCTCAGACAACGGTGAACCAAACGGGCTTCTTTAGACGTGGAAGAACTTATTCTTGAAAAAATAATAAGAGAATGAAAATAAATTAAGAGAAGAAGACTTATTAAGAATTAAAAACTGAGAAGAAGAACTCTAGTAAGAAAGAAAATTTCAAGAGAAATCTAATTTGAAGATCTAAAAGTGAAGTTGAGAAAAACAAGAAGAGGTATTTATAAGATTCAAAACTAAAAAAATGTTGGCTCAAATGAAAGTGTATGACTTTAACTCATGCGCGTGTGCCTCATTAATGACACCCCTTCATTAATGACTGTTCATCATAAGGCACGACTAATGAGGTAGTAGTTATAAAAAGTATGTCTGCTGTTAGCATGTAATCCGAAGTGACAAGACATTTCAGGGTAAAATGATAGAAGTCTAGAATGATGCGACATATTGGTAGCCGTTTCAATGCCGAACCCTGAAGAGATTCAAAACACCCTTGGGGGGACATAGTTTGAAAAAAAATTAGTATAAAGTCCAAAAGGCCGAAGCATGAAGATATTCGGTCAACACGCTAGTGGGGGACATATGGTAACAGGGAAATATAAGTATAATCCTGACTAGATATGTACTGCCCAGATCAACCAAAGACCCTTCCGCCGACATATGTCTAGTAAAGGCCACAGCTTTAGACTCACTTAATTACTTCTAGAGGAATGTAAAGTGAACTTTCCTCTACCTTGTGCAGCAAGCACACTAACAACTGTGATCATCTGGACCTTGCACGTGTAGGGTAGATATGTAACTTTATCATTACCTACTTAGAGAACCAATCATATTTCGACCATACATAACCACTTAGCATAAAGTCGACTACAAAAAGTTTAAGGTATGACTCATTTAAGGTTAGGTTACTATTATCATCTCTCTAAAATCCACGACTAACTTGATCGTCTGAGGGGCCTTACAGGATACCCGACACCCTTTAACATTTGTCTCCTTTCAGACTAAATAATCTCTTACACAACGAAATCATCTGTGGAAATCATTATTTATGATTCATTGCATACTCATTTTAATCCTCTTCAAATTTGTTCATAAATTTCATAAAAAAACCCAAATCAAATATCTAAATTCCTAAATAAAATGGATAATTATTTCAAGTCAGATTTTCTATTACTAAATAACTACTGAAATCTCACATGTAATCAAACAATAAATTCTGGAAAAAAAAATTTGTAATAAAATCAATTTCCATTATATTGATTATATAACAATAAATCCAAAGATCAATTAGGGTTGGGAACATCTATAAAAAAAAATTAAAAGAAGAAAATCTTGATGCTAGAATCTCCTCTCTCCTCAATCGGTTTCTGGATTTGACTCGTTGGAGTTATGTTTCTAGTAGAGGAAACAGAGGCAGCTGCGTTTCTAGTGGTGCGACGTCTACGACTTATGCAGGTGGGCGTGAGGGCAGTTTCTAGTGGTTTCCAAAGTATGCTGAAAGGGAGTTGCTGGAGGTTGCTGCATAACATATCTATAGGAAAAATGTAACAATGGTGGGATAAATGAAGGAACTCATGTTCAGCATGGTGGTTAGTTGACTCTGGATTCTGGAATTGGATTTTACTAGCTTTCTTTCTTTCTTTCTTTCTTTTTTTTTTTAAGTTATACTAGAAACAACTAATTAAAAATAGGTATTGAATTTAGAGTAGATCAAGCCTTAAGCTGAACTAATGGTGAGGAATGTGATGAAGAAGGTCATGATTAGAGAACCAAGAAGCGTTACCTTTATGACGCAATTACAGTTCCATGATTGCTTTGTTAATGTAGAAATTCTTTCTTCTATCCTTGTTAATTTCAATTTGAATTAATGATCTTCAATTTGATTTATGACAAAGAAACTAAGGGCCTGCTTGGATGGAGATTTTTGAGGTGTTAATAAAGGAATGGCCAGAAGTAACCCATGTTTGGGAAGAAGTGTATTTGAAAGGCAAGGTTTTATAAGGGTCTCAAATCCTCTTTTTTTCTTCAAATATTTAACACTCTGATGGAGTGTTAGGAAGGGTCTATCTATTCCTTTAAAAACCATACCCTTCCATTCCTTTAATGACCCTCCATATACCCCATCCAAGCATGTCCTAATAAGTGTTAATATTGAAAAAGGGGGTGATGGCTGTTTTATTAGACAAAAGAGAGAGAATTAGGGTTGAGAGGAGGAAGAGGAGGTTGTTTATATTTTTAATAAAATAAATATTTTATACTTGATCAAATGAAAATGCCCCTTACTATGTCAGCATACATAACGGTGCGAGCCATTTTCACAGTCCTCTTTTTGCAATGAAACAAACCTCAGGCATCTTGTTTTAAGTTGTCGAAACCGCATGATTTTTTTTTTTTTTTTTTTTTTGTACTTTTCCTATTTATTTAATAGTTAATTATTTAAATAAAAATAAAACTTACACCCTAAAATATAAACTCGAGAAGCAAATTGATAAATTTTAAACCCTGAAATATATTATGTGGTATAATTTTTAATTTTATTGGTCCGATATATAGATGACGTGGTGTGTTTAACATATTCTAAAATTCCTAAAGAAAGAAAACTTCTGATTTTCTTAGAAATTTGCAATTAGTATTTTTTTTATAAAAAGTTTCTTAAATTAAATTATGTGGCTTCTTGTCACTGTTTCAGTTCATTAATTTTACAGTGAAGATTGTAAAGTAATATATTACAATTTTATTTTGCCAAAATCATAAGAAATGAAAACGAAAATTTAATAATATCAAATTTTATGTCTGAAGACTAAACCAATAAAACTGAGGGTGAGTAGATCAAATACAATAATTTGATTTTCAGTTAAGTGAATTATTATTATTTTTTTTTACACTATTCTCATTTATTTTTAATTAAAAGTGTAACATTGAATCTTCACCTCGCAAACAGATGCATTTAACATCACACCATAGCTTATTAGACAGTAAAATGAATTAGTTAATTATAAGAGAAATTAATACCATAATCCAAATCCCAAATTGGCTTCCGACATAAATTAGACCCAATAAACTACAAATTTAAATTGTGGAAAATAAACTTAGGAAGATAAATGTTTAATTTCTTTTATTACACTTTTTTCTCAAATTAAAATTCGAAAGAAAATCAAATTTATTGAGAATTTGTTTTTTCGATTCAAGTATTTCTACAAATCATTATATTATCATTACTTAATTAACTTGACAATAGCTTCCTCAAAAAATTAACCGACAATAGTTGTAACCATCCATCAGTCCTACCTCTTCCAAATCAATGGTTCCCATGGCAAAAATTTTACTATAGTACCGTGGTAATCAAGACATTTCAACATAACGTCTGATGTGGTATAATTTTAACACTTTAATTCAGTCTCGATCTATAATAAAACTTTTCTTTATATGGATGCAAGACGAATGGGGCAAATTGTGTCACTGGTCACTAAAGTTTGGCTTTAATACTTTTACGATCACTAAAATTTAATTTGCGATGGATTATCAAAATAAATCTAGATATGTTTCACTGGATCAGACTGAGTTTGTTTTTATGCGACTTGAACCTCTACAAAACAAAAAGGATTAGACACTGATAATACACTCTAATGCCTAAGTTAGCATATAAACTTAGTACTTTAACTAATTCACTCGAGTTTGAGTTGTGTGTTTTACCTTCTAGTGAAATCATTGTATATGTTAATTAAACGAATTTAACGTGATTTATCTTTTTAATTAGCTATATTTCCAAATTATTTAGAAATATTTTCCTCCATATTTAATTGTGTTTTAATTTGTAAAAGTTTTATAACTATTAAGTGTTGAAAAAAAAAAAAAAAAAAAACCCCACTAGAGATGCTCTAAATGAATTCTCATACTTGAAATGAAATAATTTAAATTATAGAATTAAAATGAATTTTATACATTTATGCTTGGATAATAAAGAAAAGTATTTTATTTGTACTTATTTTCCAAATTACCTTATTGAACCATAGTAATTAATTATGTACCATAAATATAGAATTAAACTAACAAGATTTATTTAAATAATTTATAACTAGATTGATATATAAATATTTTTTTATTATATTGTAATTTTTTTTTACAGGCTAAAATAATTGGTTGGAAGTTGTTCAAACGTTTCTCAAATGACCTTTCTCCAAATTAATTTTGCATGGGATATGAATCGTATTTGAGATTTAATTTAACGATTAGAGATCCATACCATTCAACCAATCTTAATTGGTTATCATGTATAATTAAAAAAAAAAAATTTATTGTTTATTTTTCTTATCCTTCACAATAATTAAAATATAATATAATATAATATAATCAAGTAAAAATAAAATTATTATAATAAGTAGTTATTATTTAAAATCATATTAAAAAAATTAATAAACAAATTTTATGAAATAATAAAAGTGTAGTTAGTAGAATTGTCTTAAAATATTTATTTGTATAAAACGTGAAATTCATTTATATATTTTACCTATTTTGATGAAACTTGTTCGATGCTCTTTTTCATTCCAATCACAAAAATTTAGGATTAGAAATCATTTCTCAAAATTTTAAGAATATTCCAAGCAGATGCTAAAGGTTGAATGCATACTTCAGGTTCAAAGGTTATATCGGATATATATTTTTTTTTCGTACGTTTTCCCCGTGTAAATAATTTTTATATAATTTAGAATTTACTCATAAAAATAAATTTAACCGAGTGAATATGTCGGCTAGTGTTGGGTTAAATGACTCGGACCACTAGAACCAACTTGACTCTTTTCTTTTTATCCCGACCGGACCGCTTCAAAAACATCTCAGGATATTATTCTTGGTTTCGTCTTCTCTCTTCTGCGTAATTTCCCTCTCTGCCTTTCTTCTTCTCACTCGATATTCCTCCGGGATATGGCGGATGCGTATTGGAGATACAGCGATCCACGCCACCCACAGCAGCAGGGAATCCCTCCCACAGTCGGAAAACGCCCTCGTTCCGACTTTGGTAAATGATTCAATTCACCACTCAGTTTCTTTCCATTTCATGCTTTGTTCAATTGTTCACTTCCGGTATCTGTATACTTAGTTTTTTATTTTATTTTATTTTAAATTCGCAATTACTTTACTTGCTTTCTCCATAAAGAAGGTTTTTTCCGTCCATTTTCTCAATTGCCATATTAAGCTTTCAAGGTATCTTCTGTTATGTATTTTTTTGAGATTTTTCCAACTTTGAATTTTCTAAATGTGGAATCATTCATATTACATAATTTATTGGTGCGCTCCAACTTTTGCTCAATCTTCTGCTGGAGAATTGTTCGAATCATTTTCATAGCTGAATGACTTTTTGTTCAATCGTCTGCCGTATAGTTGCTTGAATGATTTCAAATCTTCTGTTCTCTCCAATGAATGTGGTATAAAAGCATAGTGCTGTGTTTGTTTGTGAGAGCAGATAAATCAGTGATCAAAGTTACAGTTAATGGCGTTTCCTTAGTCATAACCTTGTTCATGTTTAGAGATATAAGCTATTTGTTCTTGTACTTGTTAATGGCATGATTTTCTGAGCACCAGTATGTGGTCTTCCTTTTTTAGTCCACTTGTTTGATAGTTGATCATTGGTTATCTCCTTTGTCTGCTGCCATCATAGTCACACCCGACAAATATGTGTTTCTTTTTGAAAGCAGATATTTTGGTGATCTACGTTACAGGTAATGGCATTCCGTTAAGTATAACCTAGTTTGTGTTTAGACATATATGCTGTTTGTTTTTGTTCTTGTTAATGACATGATCTGCTGAGGACTGGTATGTGGTATTTTGTTATAGTCTACGTGTTTAATAGTTGATCACTGTTCTTCTCCTTTGTCTGCTACCGTCATAATCATATCCGACAAATCATTCTTTCTCCCTGATTCCCTTATTCTCGGGTCTACTTTAAATCTTATGTTGGCTATTGTGCAATGTAGGATTTACATCAGCTTTTTTCGTTGATCTTTTCTTTTTTTACTCTATAAATGTTGAATGTTGATTGTTTCCTTTTTATCAAGAAGAAACATGTGACCTGAAAGATTCTATTTTATTTTACACATTTACTTTTGGTTAATATTTGGTGATCGCTTTCCATCTTTATTAATTTGGTTATATGCCCTTGATTTTCGCACTTCTCTATTGGCAAAATATTTGCTGAGACTGATAATTTATGAGTGTTTTGCTCCTCTAACATCAGAGAATTTAGTTAACACCCTGTATAATCATGATTTTCTTCATATACGTTTACCATTATCAGCAACCTTCATGGTTAAAAAAGGTCTTAATGTTTCTTTATGAACTTAAATGCAACTAGATTGTTATATTCAACCCAATTTCGTGGTTACAATATTTGTGTCTGTGAATGACATATACATAAGGAAATATATACTTATGATTTTGCTATTCATTTGAAAGGAGTTTATTTTTAACTTTTTAATCTTTTGGTTTTAAGTCCACTTCCATGTGAAGTCATTTGACAAAATTTGTGGAGCTTTCTATGCGCTTATAAGAAAATGTGAGGACCTTTACATTGTCCAGTCAAGTTTTACTGAATGAATGATGGAATGTGCTACTCAAATTGTAGTTTTTTCTATTGCAATATATTTAAAGCAATATATCTAATTTGGATTACAGTTCTGATTGGTGTCATAAAGGGCAGACACAAGAATTGCCTTTTTATTAGCATTTTCTGTAGTACTACGTCTTTCAAGCACCTCACATGAGAACTTTGTTTATTGCTAAACTAAAGTGTAAGATTAATGGAGAGGTTCTCATTTACAGCTTCTAATACATATGTAGCGAGTCCTATACATAATTTGCTTTTAATTTTTATTTTTTGGAAATTTACAATGTAGGTTGTAGTATAACTTACTTTTTTCTCCTACAGTTATTCTGTGAGATACTATGACTCGCTAGTGTTATTGATTCACTTTAAAATTATCTACTTTAATATATTCTTCTACCTGAATATTGATCACCTTAATATCTTAATCTGTTGACGTAATTCTGTATTCTTGTAGATATCTCTACTGGCCATGAGCTCCACAACTATTATTCCCGTGATGATGATAGAGGAGCTGTTCGTTCAATTAGAGATTCAGATTCCATTGGGGCATCATATGACCGTTACCTGCGAAGCGGGGTGATTAGTTATTCTTGATATCTTTTTTGCACCTGGATTCCAACATTTCCGTGCTCTGCATGATTATTTAGTTGAACTGATTTTGAATGTTACATTTCAGACAATTTCTGCATATGGTGGAGGACATTCAGCTAGACCAATAAATGGAGTGCCTAATCGTCCTGGTGATGAGCTACAAGTTGTGAGTTTGGGGAGCTTGGACCCCGGTATTACTATGAAAGAAAGGATGGGGGTAGGAAGTGGAAGACCGGAGGCTCCCCTTCCTCCTGATGCGTCTAGTACACTGTTTGTTGAGGGCTTGCCTTCTGATTGTACACGACGAGAGGTTGCACGTATCCTTCCATTGGCTTCCATGAGAAACCATACTAATTTTTTTTTTTACCTTTCTCCTCTTTTTACTCCTTCACTTGTATCAACAGATATCTTTCGCCCTTTTGTTGGCTACAAAGAAGTAAGACTTGTGAGCAAGGAGTCAAGACGAGTAAGTTGGTTTCTGCTTCTTGTTGTTTTTGTTATTGTGTTTCGTGTCAGAGTTTAGGACATTGATGGATTGCACATGGCAGCCTGGGGGAGAACCACTGATTCTGTGTTTTGTTGATTTTCTGAGTCCTGCCCATGCTGCCACTGCCATGGATGCCTTACAAGGTCAGCTTGATTTTATTTTTTCTTCTTTCTTTATTTCGCTTTACCCCCGTTTTGTAGGTATCTTAGTCTTGCATATGAATCAAATCATCAATTACTGGTTACCTATGCTATCTTTTCCTTTTCTATATTTATTACTTTTCTGCGCTTGGTGAAGAGGACTGTGATGGTTGTTTTAGAGCTGCTCTTGTGGTTTAAGTATTACAAATACTCTAAATTTTAGTAAATGCCTTCGTTGATATGATAAGGTTTTACGATGCAGTTCTTAATTACCATGCTTACGAGGTGAAATTTCTTACAACTTATAACGGACTATATGTGTTAAGCAACTTGTAAAAGAGGTCATCATTGATTTTTTTTTTTTTTGGTAGACAAGAGGTCATCATTGGTGGACACTGTAGGCGGATTTATTTTTTTTTTCCTTTGGCTGGAATTTAGGGTTGTCCAGTTTATCTGCTTTTTATTTTATTTTAGTCTGCTTAAAAGGAACAAACTAGTGGGGTTTTGGCTTAAGTAAATCTTTATGGATCATAACTTATTTGTGGTATATCTGCCCTATTCGTTTAATTGGATCTGGGTCAAATCTAATTGATATCTTAATAATCTCACTTGCACGTTAGCCTCACCTCTTTAAAGTTGCCTCCTGCCCTCCTTCCCGTCAAGCCACAAGCGTATACAGAAATATGATTTCTTTGTTTAACGCGTGACTGGAGCCATATAGGGTATCTACTATCTATTCCTCTTCTCTTTGGTGTTGCCCGATTATGCAGGTATAATTGTTGTTTGCAAGTTAGTGCGTTCAGAACTGATCAACATATATGGTAGATATCGAGTGTGTAATTGCGGTAAATGGTTTTAACGATCTAATATGCTCTATCTTCTCCCAAAATGGCCGCTCAAAAAGCATTGTCAGTCGTGTAGCATAAATAGTCGAGCTCGATTTTGCAGGTTATAAATTCGATGAGCACGACCGTGATTCGGTTAATTTAAGGTTGCAATTTGCTCGCTACCCTGGTGCGAGGTCAGGTGGCGGGCATCGCGGCAAACGTTAGATAATGCGGTTGTGCAGGTGATTAATACTCTCCTTTATCCACTCAAAGTCTTATTATTCATGGCCATTAGGTGCTAAGAAAAGCTTTATTGTAAAGCAACGAATCAGGCTAAATCATGGAGCGACCCTTCTCTGTAGGATTTGAGCAGCGAGGTTATGATAATGAGGGACAATGCAACAGCTTGCAGTTACAAGAATTACAGAAATCTCTCTATGGCGCCATTATTAGGATGAAATTATATTGTGTTATAAGAAATATGGAGCGATTAATAAACTCAGAGTGCGCTTTTATATGAGAAAATTACCGTTGTTATTTGTTTAAAATTACTTAACAGTCTCCATATTACTCTGGAAATATTCTCATGGGTTTTTTTTTTTCTAGCCAAGCATAATGATAATATCTTCATGTTTCGAGAGACACTGATGGATTTATTTCTAGCTAAGCATATCCATGACTGTACATGTGCAACATGTACAATACATTGATTGGAAATAAGCACGCTAGAGTAGCTTTCGATGGCTGTGCTGATACTGGTACCTTCATACGGAAGTTTGATAAATTATTCTTCATTGCTATTCTTCACCCTACCTGGAAAGAAATTAATGGTTTGTGTTAAATATGAAAAATAGGTAGAAATTCTAGGTTGGCCTTTTTTCAGTTAGTATGACTTCCTGAGATATGTTTTGGTGTTTATCATTTTTACCTTGAAGGATTACCAAAAACCATGATGAGGTTTCTTAAAGATCTTATTCAGTTCTATAACTTGGGTATAAAAGAGAGCAGACGGGTCCTCCAGCGGCTGTCGATCAATATGTATATTATATACATTTGCCTTCTACCTCAGGCGTTGATTCAGTCCAATCCTTGTGGTTCTAAGTTGGGCACAGGGATGTATTATGAAACTATATCCCTGGTCCTTTGTTCGCTTGTTGGCTTGGTGGTATATTCATAGTTGGAGCTTTTTGCTTTCTTCAAATATTATTTACTGCTATGATTTTATAAGAGCTACAACTCTATATACGCTAGTCACGAGCATGGTTTCTGCTTCTTTTATTATGTTGGGTTGTCGGGGCATTGAAAAAGCTTCATGTCTCATCTCGCGTTTAGAACTTGTTAAGAAAGCATTGAGTACGATCTAAGACCATGCTCTATATATGTTGATAATCTTCTAATCAACAAATGCTCGTTAGTTCTGTTCCATTTACAAGGGTATGTTGCACGGTTCTATGAGTTGGATTCCTGCTTGCTTGTGGGTAGGGTGATCTTTTAGTTCACCGAATTTGAATTTAGATTCCATTTCATAGCATTTTCTGTCATAGACAGCAGTATGTATGTATGCATATATGAAAATAGATCAAGCTGTAAGAGTTTTGTTATTTGCTTAGAATTTCAAGGAACATACGCTATAGTCAGCGAAGTTCTGTGCACCAGCCAACTGTATTGACATGATTAATCGCCTTATATAGAGTCATAAGCCATAAGCCGAGCTGTCTTTATTTATTTAAGCAATATCTGTTTTTGTTTATGTTTTTTAATGATCGAAGTGAATGTTATCTTATCTATCAACTTAATAACTATTGAGTTGTTGGGTGTACAGAATTTGTGCTCTTTTTTGTGTGTGTGTGTTTTTTTTTCATTCTGGTTTGCCTGAATGGTTAAGCTGTGGGATGGGAAACATTTAAGGCATTTGAAGGGCTCCTTATTGAACTGAGCAAGCTGCCTTTTTTTTTTAACCATAAAATCTATTATATTTTTAAATAATTTTTGCAATTAATTATTAAATTTTGATGCTGGTGAAGAGTGCCTGTTGCGTCGGTTTGATGCTGCTTTTAGTCAACTTATTACTTCATATAACGAGTTGTTCAGATTTTTGCCTTGATGTAAGAGAATGTGGCATCAGTGCTGATTTGTGTTTAGTGGAGAGAGCATTGAGCTTAAAAATCTTATGATGTCTGCCTGCTTCTTATTTTCTGTGAATTGAGGAAGAAAGGATTTGAACCTTTCTATTGCCTTGTTCCCATGGAAAACGTAACGAAAATTTATAGAATGTTATCCACAAATGAAAAATGAAAAAATAATTTATGGACAAGAATCCTCCTTGACACGTCATCATTTTCACAACGTGAGGCTTAAATTTTCAGAATTGCTAACAGTGAACTACATCGGTTCTCATCATTGTGCAACAAATCTAGCAACAAATTAATATAGATAATCATATCGACATAGGTTCTTCCTTCAAGAAATATTACATTGAATTTTTATTTTTTCCGAAAAGAAAATTATAATTGAAGTTCAGGACAATAAATAAAAAGAGGGAAAAGTAAGGGGAAAAAAAAAAAAAACCGTTGTAGTTTGGTCAGTTTTAAAATGGGTGTGTAAGGTTAAATTTATTACCGAGGATATTGCTCTTAGTAATTTGTGGAAATTTTTTTGCCTCACGTTAGTTTGATGATGTAGCAAGTAGCATTTTCGTCCAAAACACATATATATATATACATCTCCGGTGCAGGCGCAAATCAGAATTAGACTTGTCTTGCCATCAGAAACAAATGAAAAAGATTGAAGGAATCTATATTAGTTTGTCGTTCTATGGTCAATTACATTCTGCCTATGCTTTGTGCTTCGATTCCAATTCATTCCAAATGTTATAATTCTCAATTTATTCTAATTTCGAGTGTTTACTCTGACTGAATTAATGGTTCTACATTAAGAGTGTAATTGCGGGCAAATCTAGGAAAGAAATGGATCATTTCATTCAATTTAGCCACTTGTATGTATGGATATTTCCTAAGAAGAGTTGATCAGCGAGAGGTGGCTCCGATTCGATTTGCACAACTATGCAATTTGCAGTACTTCAAATTACAGGAACAAATAGGATCCTATTTCAGTTCGTGGAGAAATGGGAATGGACTTGGATTGAAGGGTGCCGTCCTGCAATTGTCCGCCGTTAGTGGTTGATTTTCTAATTACAATCAATCTTCTACTGCTGCCAGATTAATACTTAGAGAAACAATCACTCCGTGCATACCCGAGCCTAAACAGGGAATCTCCAAACAAAGCAAATTTTATCTCTACTGGCGTCTCTCAAGCAGTAAAGATTCCCGAATTGCAGCAGACTATGACTGAAGAGTATCAGGCTCTTGTTTCTAATGACCCTTGGCAAGCAGTTCCTCTCAATTCGAATAAGGACATAGTTGGATGTTGTTGGGTGTTTCGAGTGAAGTAGATGGTTCAGTAGATCGGTATACGACATGACTTGTCGCCAAGAGTTTGCATCAACGTTCAGGAGTTGATCATCATGACATGTAGAGTTTGATGGTAATGCCAACCGCTATTCGATTTCTCTTGTCCCTGGCCGTTTCCTTTGCGTGGCAAATTCGACAACTAGATGTACCTAATGCTTTTCTTAATGGGACTCTTGATGAATCTGTATTTATGGCCCAACCTCTTGGATTTGTTGATTCTCTGTATTCTAGGTATGTTTGTAGGTTGAAAAAGTCTCCTTATGGACTTAAATAGGGTCCTCGTACTTGGAATTGATGTACTACTCTAGCCCTTGTCCGAAAAGGTTTAACGTCATCTAAATCTGACACATCTTATTTTATATGGTTACTTTAGTTGTCAAGCTCTTTTGAAAGGGAAATTAACACAACTAGTAATCAAATGATACAAATAAGAAAGGAACGATTAAATGGAGAGTTGGGTCTTATTTAAGTGATGAATTATGAGAGATACAGAATTAGGCTAAAGCAGAAACAAAATACCAAAACTAGCCCAACCTGCCTCACACAAAATATTCTCTGTATAACCAACCTGCCAGCTCACCTATTAGGTAATAATAATAATAGATTTTCCTCCAATATCCCTATCCATAACGTGTTGCTTCCAAATCCCCTTTGTGACCCCGAGTACCGTTCTTCTTCTTTCTCACATGCACCAATGTGGGCTTGGACCCAACAGTTGAATAGTCTAAGATTGATCCATGATTAGCTCGTTCTCTATCACACATCTTTATTTTACATGGTTACTTTAGTTGTCAAGTTCTTTTGTCTAATTTATGTTGATGACCTACTTATCTTGGGCGATAGTGATGTTCTTCTTGGCAAGACGATTTCTACCTTGCAGTCTCAATTTAAAATTAGAGATCTTGGTCAGTTACATTATTTTTTGGGAGTTGAGGCACTCTAGTTTGCTTATATCTTCGTTAGTTTAAGTAGGTTTCTGCGTTAGGATGGTAATTGTGGTCTGGTTGCCATTTTGTTGAGTGTCAACGAAAAGTTAACGGTTTCCGGTAGCGAACCATTTAGTGATCCAACTCTTTATTGGTTGATAGTTAGTGGGTCAAAGTATCTGGCAGTCACTCATCTGAGTATTGCACATGCAGTTAATAAGGTTTTTCAGTTTATGCATGCTCCTAGTCTTGCTCATTGAACAGTTGTCAAGCGCATGTTCTGCTATCTTCATGGTACTCGGCACTTTGGTTTGCGGTTTCAAAAGGCATCATCGTTGTTAAGTGGTTACGCTAATGCTGATTGGGCTAGTGAGAATGATGATCGCAAGTCCATTATCCAATTCATTATTTTACTTCGTCCTAATACTATATCATGGTCCTCTCGGAAACAACAAGCGGTTTCTCGTTCGTCTACTGAGGCTGAATATCGAGCTTTGGCTTCTGCTGCTTATGAAATACAATGCGCAATGGCTGCAAATTCTTTTGTGTGAGCTTGGATTTGTTAATAAGGTGCACCCTATTCTTTATTATGACAATCTTAGAGCCACCTACTTAACCTTGAATCCAATGTTTCATAACCGCAATATGCACTTGGAAGTGGATTTCCATTTTGTTCGTGATAAAGTAAGTAGGGGTATTCTTTGTGTTCATTACTTATGTTTCAATGCTCAAATTGTCGACTGCCTTACTGAGGCTTTAAGCATGGATAGATTTCATTGGTTACGCAACAAGTTGGTTGTGATTGTTATCAATACTCAACTTGAGGGAGGGTATTAGAAATATTTGTGTTATATTTTTAAAGGGTATTGTAGTCTTTGTATATGTATCTCTCTATTGCTAACTTTGTATAAATAGCCATGTTAATAGTAATATGGATACTCTTCCATGCTTATCACACTCAGCTGTATGCTTATGCTTGGCTTTGATAAATAAGCATTTTAATTGACCTAATTGTTTCTTATAAATATTGTGATATTTTCTTATGCTTTATTTGTACACATCATTTAAGATTTATTCATTAAGGTCAATAAATCATTAATTAGGTCGTTAAAATAATTGATTTATTCTTAATACTTTTCTCTTAAAACTTTACGTTTCATGGAAATTTTTTTCTTTCTTCTTAATATTATGGATCGATTATAGTATTCTTTGCAATAATTATAAAATGTTTCTCTTAGTTTAATATAGGGACAAACTTGATAAACAATATCGAGATTGGTAATATTAAAAGTGTGTATATATATATATATATATATATAGGAATTGAATCGGTTGTTGATTATAATAAAAAGTATAATATGTGGAACGAGAAATTAAATTATATATGATCACGATAACATGATGTATATGTGGTTCGACTATTTTACTTACATCTACAGACTGAGAAGGATCACATAATTCATTAGTTATGAGCAAGTTGGTACAACAGTAATTAAAGAAATTTTTCTTTAACACACGTCATTAGTTCTCAAATATCATGAGATCCGATTACACCAACAACTTAAATATATCCATATGCTTAGAGTATAAGCTACAAAACTATCCATGCTTAATTATAGAAGTAATCCTATATATATATATATTGAAGCAGTGAAATATGTACTGTTTGCAAGTTAATTAATATTAAAAAATTAAAATAATTATTATTGGTGGACAAAATTATGAACTGGGAAAGATAGTGATTGAATAATGTTGCAAATAACCTGCATAATGCTTCACTTCTACTTGAAGAATAAAATATCAAATTCAATTGCCCAAAAGAATAACTTTGTGTTGATGTTGTACGGACATTCAAAACTTATGGATTTAGGATTTATAGGAAAGAGAGCATAAGATATCTGTTCCTTTACTTAAAAAAAAGTCTCAATATGTATGGACTGCGGGGTTATATTATTGGTCAATGTTTTATTCTATTTTATATTTTTCTCTTCCGGACCCGACCATTTATTAAAGGCTATTAAGCAGGTGTTTTCTTTTTTTTTTTTTTTATTTGGAAAAAGTTATAAGATTCCAATATAAGGAATTCGGTCGAACTTTGTTTTATAATTATTTAATACTGATGGCTACTCATTTTTTCAGCTTTCATTATTAATCAATCTTAATTATCAGTAATTTTTTTTTTCATTCATTATTATTATTTATTATTATTATCATTATCTTCTTAAGGGAATGATGTACAAAAATAACTCTATTATTGACAAGAAAATCCAGTTTCAGCCATAACGTTCTAAAGGTACGATTAATATGGGATCTAGCGATGCTATCTAGGGCCAATGTAGCCCTTGACTAATAGAGTTCTTCATTTTTCTATTAATTCTGCTAATATTTAGCCATATCAATGATTTGACATTGTTAATCTAACTAAATTTCTACTAAATTTAGGTAAATTTAGTTCACAAGACTGGTGAGTTGATTGATAATTTAATCGTTATTTCAGTGTGAGAGATAATAAAAACGCAAATTCGACAATCTTAAATAGATCCAATTGATATATGACTAATGTTTAATTGGTCCAGTGAGCGAAGTACTAAATGAATTGAAAAATCCAGAAATAAAGAGTTTTGTTAATGAGTGACTTGGTTGGCTTTGAATTAATGAGAAAATTGACTCTCAATTCCACCACTTAATATGTTAACAATGAAGTTACACTTTTCCATCAGGTATTTTTATAACTTATCCTTTTATAAATTTAGAATAAGTTGGTTGGCTGAGTGTCTCAAAACCCTACCAACAAGATTCTAGGATTCCAAATGTCTGTAAAGAAAAATAAAGAGAGAAAGAAAGGGAATACTTTTGCTTTAAATGGAAGTCCATAATTTGATCCTATCAGGTTTCACATATCCATAAACTTATTTTATTTTATTCTTCAGGAAACACAAAAAATCTTCTGTCAAATAGACCCAAATCCTAAATCCCTTTTTTGCGTTTTTTCCCCCCCAAGAGAACCACTCAATCTAAGAGGTCATGCTATTAGACAAGATTCCCAAAAAAAAAAAAAAAAAAAAAGAAGATCATGATCTTATAAGAATTGTATTCATAGATGTATTAAATTATGCAGAAAGAGGAAAATGAGCAGAAATTGCAAGTTTAATTAGAAAATGCAATATTGGGAAAATCATTACAAAAGTTAATATGGTTGCACATTTATGGATAAAATAGCTAAAAGCTGAGAGAATTACATATTCAAACTAATTAACTGAGAGGAAGATAAAACTTTTTGAACTTAATTGGCATCTACTAGCTCAATTGTGTCCAGTTTCTCAGAAATTCGATTAATCCAGTAAAGTGTACTCTTAATTATATAATTAATCACGTCTACTTATTATTATTGTTATTTTTTCCATTGATATACCTGTTCACTCCTAAAACCCCCTTATCCCGGTTAAAGTATGGGCAACTCCATTATCACGTCTAGTGCTTCAAATATAATGCGAAAAGCTTAAACAATCATTAACTAAAATACAACTATAGGAACCATCACACCTCAGGATTATTAAGAGCAGCTTCTTAATAATGTAAACCCAATCACTTTCTCTCCATTTTCGGTCCCTGAATCAATACATCCTAATGGAGAATCGGTTTTCATACCAATTTTTTCATTATTATGTAGATATTGTGCACTTTGGTCCAAGTTACATTTCTTGGGTCTCATAGCGTTAAGTTACATTTCTTGGGTCTCATAGCGTTAAAATGCGTGTGCACATATTGAAAACACTTCTTACTAATGTAATCCAGTCACTTGTTCTTCATTTCTCATGTGGGATTCAGTTCATTCTTACCCCTATTGTCATCCTTCAAGACTGCACTTTGCTCAGACCTTCTACCTCTGGCGCCATGCCAACTCTCTCACAGGACCGGATCATTACCACATTGATACCTAATTAATATAAAATAAGTGGATAAATTTTATTTATGCTGGAGTCACATATCCATAATAGAAAATGCAAACAATTAGACTTGATCGTATTAATTATTGCCTCAAAGAGGAAGAAAAAAAAAGGCAAGATTAGTAAATCAAAGGTAATATGGACAAACTAAAAGAAACAAAAAGAGAGTAAAAGGTATTTTCCCACATCCATATTTGAGAATCTATATATGATCTTGACTGGTTCTTATCAAACTGGAATAATACAATACCAAAACCTGCAGATTAACAAATTAATTAGAATGAATAAGAAGGGAGAATATCACATGTAATTTTTACAATTAAAGCAAAGAAATGTAGCAATTTTTATGCATGGAGATGGTGAAGGAGATGCCTGGACTACTGAAACTGAAAGTGTTGAAGCAGTAGTCTTCTCTGCTTGCGGCTGCATGTGCCTGAGGGATCCATCGGATGCTGGAATTATCCTTCGACTCCATTGGTAGTTTGGTCTGGATGTGCTAAAATTTGCACCGTTTGAAATGCCGTAAAATTAAGAGAGACTGGATTGGTTCGGGACCATTTAGATGAGCACCATATCAGCGTAAGAGCTAAAATGGCGATCATCTAACGGTCCCGGATCAGTTTAATCTAGGATCATAATAGAAATTTTTTAAATGTAGAAGGTGAATCTGCTACTATTGTGAGTGAGAAGGAAGCATACAAGAGTGATATTGATTCGGCTCATCTAATTTAATTACAGATAATTATTAACTGAAGATGAGCCGTATCAATATCACGCCATGTCTACTTCTCTGCTTCTGTATTTATGTTTGATGTGTCTAATTAATCTCCTGCCCCATATATATATACACGCAACTCACTCTCTCTCTTAACTATTATCAGTTTATAATTAATCATTAATCGAGATAACAAAATTATCTTAGTAGGCATAAAAAACAATATAATTTATCAAATGATATTGTAAAAAATTTAAGAGAATCCCATTCAATTAATCTTTTATTTTATATAAATACTGAATTCTTTTTTTTTTTTAAAACCTCGCACGTGTTTCTCGTCTTTTGGGTTGGAACACCTACATTGATTGCTAATTATGTCTATTTTATTTTTATTTTATTTTGTAGAACATGCCAAGAATTGGGATAAAAGAGCTAAGTAATGCTACGGGGATAATTGGCAGGCCACGTTAAATTATGTTTCCGATCTTGAAGCTTCTGTCAGGAGCTCTCCAATTTCTCTACCTGGTTAATTGCTGCAGCTAACTCAACTTTACTGCTCACTCACGGGAGCAATGCATATACATGCATGCCATGGCGCGTGAATATATATATATATATATATATATATATATATTAATTTCTTACTAAAATAATTTTTTAAATCATCTATCTTTTTAGCATATAAAACTATGCCAATGAAAAGTTTAAATGTCAAAATTTGTGAAAATAATAAAATAAAGAAAAATTTAAACTATATTATTATTTCAAATTTCCAATCCAAGATTAATAAACTAATTAATATTTTGACCGTGCATGTATGGAGTAAAAAAAAGAGCTTTCTACATAAAAGGCATCAATATTTTTAAAAATTACATGTTGGTTGTATTAAATATGAGCCTTCCATCAGTATTAGCTCGGTCAAACCAAATTAGGTTAAGACCTTATTTGTCTAATATTGAAGATAAAAATATATACAAAAAAAAAAAAAAAAAAAAATCTAAATCAACAAAAACCCTTTAATCTAGCATTGCATAAAAATAGTCCTCGATAACGGTGCCAAAAATTTGATGCATAATAAAAATACACATATTAGAGAAGTAAGTGTACTTCGTTGCTCAAGTAATATAGAGTAAGAAGGATGTCGATCCCACGAAAACTAAATATGCTAATCCTAAACACAGTCGGATTTTTATTAACCTAGGCGGAGAGAATGATATTCTTGATTTTGGTTTGTGGAATAAAATTACTGCTAAAAAACAATTAAATTAAAACTAAGAATGAAATAAAGTTGTATGCGAGAAATTCAATGAGAAAACTAACTAAAGCGTCCGGTTTCACTTAACACTAATCCCAGTAATATTTTAAGTTATGCAACTAATCCGATTAAATTCCAAGATGGCGATTTCCAATAATAATTAATACCGGTTAGGGATATCAACTCTAATCTTTAACCTAAACACTTAAACCTCTCAATTATAAGCGATCAAGCAGGAAAGTATTAAGTTCAAGAAATCCTAGTACTAACTAGTGAGCCACAAGAGCAATGGTCATGCAAAAGTCGTGTTGTATGATTCCGTTAATCTAGTCCTTTGGTCAATTATAAATTAACTATGAACATTGAAATTGATGGTCACGCATCCAATGCATTAGGCATACACAACACAATGATTGGAAAATAATACGAATTAAATTGCATTAAGCTATAAAATAATTACATGGAGCAATTGCTAAGATCCGCCATAACCTTAGCTATGGTGGCATCAGTTTATAACTAAACTAATAACACACAAGAAAGTCAAGGAAAGCATGATAAAGAGAAAGTTTAGAGAAAACTAGAGTCGAGATGGATGACGGAAAGATGTACGAATTATTGAGGTGGAAAGATGAAGTGCTCCTTAAACCCTAGCTCCAATTCACGTTTCCCCCTATTCACCACCCTCAAACACGTTCTTGCCAAATAGAAGAGTAGAAAAATACTGAAAACTAATTGCCTTCTAAACTAAAGCTGAAATTCTTCTTTAAACACTTTTAAAACTAAAGGGGAAAAAGAATTGTGAGAAAAGTATAATACAACTCTTAAAAAGGGAAAATACTCAAAAAGATACTCCCACTAGGAATAGGAGTCGATAAAAAGGGGAAAAATATCCCAGCCAAAAGTTTTTACTTCTCTTCCATCAGTCAAACCCGTAGCCCCTATTTGGCCAATCACGAATGCAGGCCCAAACTACCAATTCAGCCTCAAAACTCCAAAATCAGCACCTCCTAAGGCATGCTTTAGGATTTTTCCTAGATTGCTTGAAGCTAGATCCTTTCCTTTTTCATGCACGTTTAGTTCCATTTTCCTTTTTAAGGTCCTATCAAAGAAAATAGCACAAAGGGAAGTAAAATATTCCTTAAATGAATAAAAACAACTCGATTAAAGTGCAAAACCAAGGCAAAATATGTATATAAAATACACTTATCAAATATAAATAGATCATTATGTTCTATTTTGATAAGTGTGCTTTCGTACTCTAAACAAGAGGAAAAGTATTTCCTCCTAATCCTCTCTAGTTGTTTTAGTTCTTAGATTAGTCGTTCTTGATCTTGAAGACGTCGGTGTAAGATCCATGCATGATGAGTGGCACGTGATCGCAATTCGTTCTCATTTGCGATGCAATCACCTTAGTGAAATTTACACTGCAAGAGGTAATCCCGATTCCCTTTTCCCGAATCTACATATGTTGTATTTCCCGCATTGGTATCATAGCCGATAGATCACATATTCTGTCTTTTTTTTATGCCGGTTTGGTACATATGTGATGTATTTGTGCTCTATATAATTATTTGTGTGAAAAATAATTCTTGTTTCTTGATTCGTGTGTTTTTCTGGACTGGTTTTGTGAAAACGAGACTGATTTGAGTTGAAAAACATTGATTTTTTTTATGAAAATGTATTTTGATCAGATTAAATGAGTTTTAGTCCCACTTGTGGGAGGTTGAGCCACAAACTCATTTTTCTGATTGTCATATGGATAAACGGGCCCCAGCACCATGACCAGAGACCTAAAAAATCCAGGATGGATATAATTTGAAAGGCAAAAATGGTCAGGAAGACAACGCATGGTGTGCAAGCACCACATGGCGTTTTGGGATTGGTTTGGGTGACACATGGCCTCCAAACGCACTACATGAAAAATGCCCTTTGGCCGTCGGTCGCAAAATGGTATTTGTGACCAACTTTTTTGGGTTTACGACTGAAAACCAATACGGCCGAGGAAGAGCAGGTCAGTAACATTTTACAACTGTTTTGTGCGAGCCGGTGGAAAAGCTTGTGAGCAACAATTTAATCGCAAATAGTTTCTATCAATCTATTACTTCTAATTAATCTATTAACAATCTAATATACATAAATCACACCTGAACCAATCATAAAGCCGTAATCTCTTAATACAATCACATGACAAACACAAGTCTAATTTTAATTACAAGAACATGAATTACTTACCTTTAGAGTAGAGAGTCGGTTAACGTTCACAAATAACTCCCTTTATGATTCAAACAATAGAATCCCTTTGATGTTCCTTATTCCCCTTATACTAGAATTTCTTGCAATATAAACTAGATCTGAAAAACAGAATGTGAAGGATAAATCATTCAGAAAAAATGTCAGAAAAACCTTAAAAAGGCGAAAAAGCCAGAAGTAGTAAAGGAAGACGAAAAGGGGATGGGAATTAGAAATCAAGAAAGAGATAGAATACCTAAGCCAAAGAATTACTACCTATAAAAAGACTGCCTTAGATATGTTTTTGAGCGAAAACCCGGTAAACCTTCGATTAACATACATCTGACTTGATTAGGTTAGGTCTTCAATCTTTGATAAGAAAAAGAATCATTGTTCACTGTGATTTCCTGTTGCTATGGGATTGATGATGGCGTAGAGGAATTGGTGCTGACCTACTTGGAGAAAGTCGAAAACGAAAAAAAATCAACGAAGAGGTGAAAATCTGAAATTTTGAAAGTGTCCGATTTGGTCTTGAAATTAGTGTATTTTCTTGGGAATTGGGCCGGTGAACAGAACCCACTACTTTTTTGTGGGCCCCACCCTAATTTGGCAAACAAATTGCATTTAGTCCTTTAATTTTGAGTTTTTTTATATTTTTAGGGACCTAATTGCAAAGTTGTAAAAGTTTTTCCTTTATTCTGTTGTTTCTGAAATTTTAACCCTAGCTGCTAGATACCATTTAAAGGCGTGTAAGATAAGAATTATGTAGTTTTTATTGAATTCGAATTTTATTCTTTTTTTCCTATCTCTTTGAATTTTCGTAAATTCTAGGGTTAGAAGAATCGTTTCCGGTATCGTGCGCGATCAACGGAGTTCGATTGTTTATCCGCTGCATCAGTTGGTATCAGAGCCTAACCTTGCGTCATCATGCCTCGAGGAAGAGAGAGACGAGTTGGTGACATCGCAGGGGAAGAGGACCTGGAACGACGGATTGAGCAATGCCTCAATCAAGCGATCGGACAGCAAATCCAAGCGGCTGTCGATCTATTGACTGAGAGGATGGGAGAGATGATTGCGGTCCAAGTTAGGGTTAATCAGCCCCATAGGAGACAAGCAAATCTGGTAAACCCCGTTCGGTAGAGATGAAGAGGACGAGGAAGAGGATTCAGATGGCGAAGAGGCTCCTATTAGGCATCGTGTGGTAGGCGAAGATCGACGTTGGGAGAGTGGATTGCAGACTGAAATCCCAGAATTCCATGGTACCCTTCAACCGGAGGAATTCCTAGATTGGCTTGCGACTGTTGAGGAAGTTTTAGAGTTCAAGGGCATTCCTGAGAACAGGCGAGTCCCGCTGGTTGCGACCAGATTACGGGGGAGGGCAATGGCTTGGTGGCAGCAGTTGAAGCTGACCAGGCAACGAATGGGAAAGTCTAAGGTTTCGACATGGGAGAAGTTGAAGAAACATATGTGGTCGAATTTCCTGCCCTATAACTATCAGCGATTGATGTATCAACGGTTGCAAAACCTGAGACAAGGGAATCAATCGGTCGAGGAATATACCACCGATTTCTACCAATTAATAGCCCGGAATGATATCCAAGAAACAGGGGAACAGTTGGTGTCTCGTTATATTAGAGGGTTAAGGGAGCAGCTCAGGGAATCAGTCAACGATTTTGATCCCCTGACTGTTTCAGAGGCGCATCAAAGGGCAGTGCGGATGGAGAGGAGACCGCGTCCTACGGGATTCGGCAGTAGTGGGTTACCCCGTACCTCAGTGGCAGTACCCCGACCTTCAGGGTCAACAACAGCAATTACACCAAATCCCACACCTGTAACGGCCAGCAATAATAACAGAAGGGTAGGACAGAGTAGTGGTATGAAGTGTTTTGTGTGTGGCGAGGTTGGCCATCGTTAGTCTGAGTGTAAGAAAGCTGAAAAACGAGCCATGTTTGCTGAGGTAGCTGATGAAGAGGGTCAGGTTGATGAAGATGAAGGCGAACCAATTTTTGAAGAAGAGGAGTTCGAAGAAGAGATTGTAAGGGGAGATGTAGGCCCTGCACTGGTGGTGAGGAGGTCGTGTCTGGCCCCTCGAGTCGTCGAGGAGAATTGGCTGAGGCAGAACATATTCCAGTCTACCTGCACCATCAAAGGTAAAATATGTAAATTTATCATTGATTCTGGTTGTTGTGAAAATATAATGGCTGCTGAAGCAGTGAAGAAGTTAAGGCTTCCGACTGAAAAGCACCCTAAACCGTATAAACTGTCTTGGCTGAAACAAGGAGGTGAATTGACAGTTTCACAAAGGGTGTTGGTTCCTTTCTCAATGGGCAGTAAGTATAAGGATGAGGTCTAGTGTGATGTTGTGGAGATGGATGCGTGTCACTTGTTGTTGGGGCGTCCATGGCAGTATGACAGAGATGTTCACCATGATGGGAAGAGGAACACCTATAGTTTCGTGTTTGAAGGTGTGAAGATCGTGCTGGTTCCTCGAAAAGAGACCAGTAAGGAGACTGGGAGTTTATTGTCATTGGCTCAGTTTGATGAGGAGTTGCAGGATTCGGATATTGTTTTTGCATTGGTGGGAAAAACAGTAGCAGAGGAACATCAGGTTCCTGAAGCAGTACAGCCTCTGTTACAGGAGTTTGCGGATCTGTTTCCTGAAGATTTGCCGGATGGTTCGCCACCGTTGCGAGATATACAACATCAGATTGATTTGGATCCTGGAGCAGTTCTTCCAAATCGACCCCATTACCGAATGAGCCCGGTTGAACATGAGGAGTTGCGGAGGCAGGTTGAGGAGTTATTAGCCAAGGGATATATCCGGGAGAGTCTCAGTCCCTGTGCTGTACCTGCTTTATTGATTCCAAAAAAGGATGGAACATGGCGGATGTGTGTCGACAGCCGTGCCATCAACAAAATCACAGTTAGGTATCGATTTCCTATCCCTAGGCTGGATGATTTACTTGATCAATTAAGTGGTGCCACTGTGTTTAGCAAGCTGGATTTGAAGAGTGGTTATTACCACATACGGATTCGTCTGGGAGATGAGTGGAAAACTGCATTCAAGACGAGAGAAGGGCTGTATGAATGGTTAGTTATGCCCTTCGGCTTTCGAATGGCCCTAGCACCTTTATGAGAGTCATGAACCAAGTGTTGAGGCCTTTTATTGGTAAGTTCGTAGTGGTTTATTTTGATGATATATTAATATATAGTGCTAATGAGGCTGAACATTTGGGCCATTTGAGGGCTGTGCTTAAGGTGCTGCGGAAAGAGCGTTTGTTTGCTGCCTCGAAAAAATGTATTTTCTTGTCTAGTAGTGTTCTGTTTCTGGGATATGTGGTGTCGGACAAGGGATTGCAGGTTGATGAGGCGAAAGTGCGGGCTGTTCAGCAGTGGCCTAGACCCGGTACAATCACTGAAGTTCGTAGCTTTCATGGTTGGCATCTTTTTATAGGTGTTTCATTCCCCATTTTAGCACTATCATGGCACCTATCACAGACTGTATGAAGTAGACAGGGAAGTTCGAATGGTCAGAGGCAGCTGAGGAAGCGTTTGAACTGATTAAACATCGACTGACTACCGCCCCCATACTGGTTTTGCCGGATTTCCAGCAGCTTTTTGAGCTGCATTCTGATGCTTCAAAATTGGGGATTGGAGTAGTGCTAAGTCAGAGCGGAAAACCAATAGCATATTTCAGTGAGAAGCTGTCCGGAGCAAAACTGAATTACAGCACTTATGATGTAGAGTTTTATGCAGTTGTGCAGGCTGTTAAGCATTGGAGGCATTATCTGTTCCAAAGGGAGTTCGTCTTGTACACTGATCATGAAGCGCTCAAACATCTGCACAGCCAGGATAAGGTCTCCGCAAGGCATGCTAGTTGGGTTGCCTATTTGCAGCAGTTCACATTTGTAGTCAAGCACAAGTCTGGGGTGGCAAATAAGGTGGCTGATGCGCTGAGCAGGAGAAAGACTTTGCTGGCTCGCATGACAGTTCAGGTACCGGGATTTGAAAATTTTTCTGAGTTGTTTGATTCTGACCCCGTACTTTGCTGTTGTCTTAAAAAAATTGAAGCAGGAGAACGGACGGATTTCCATCTACAGGATGGGTTTCTGTTCAAGGGCAATCGGTTGTGTATTCCTGATTGCAGTTTGAGGCTACAGATTATACAGGAGCTGCACAATGAAGGTCATGTTGGTCGGGATAGAACATTGCAGTTGGTGCAATCTAACTATTTTTGGCCTTCCATGCACAAAGAAGTGGAGAGGTTTGTGCAGCGTTGCCGGGTTTGTCAGATTTCCAAGGGCACAGCCACAAACGCTGGACTATATATGCCATTGCCAGTGCCGTCACAACCATGGGTGGATATCAGTATGGATTTTGTATTGGGCTTGCCACGTACTCAGCGTGGTAACGACTTAATTTTTGTGGTGGTGGACAGGTTCTCTAAGATGGTGCATTTTGTTCCCTGTAAAAAGAAGACGGATGCAGTCAAAGTGGCGCAGTTGTTATTTCGTGAGGTGTATAAGTTGCATGGGCTGCCCGAGTCCATTGTTTCCAAATCAGGACACGCGATTTCTGAGTCACTTTTGGCGGAGTTTGTGGAAGATGGTGAACACGCAGCTGAACTTTAGCAGTGCGTATCATCCTCAAACGGATGGGCAAACTGAAGTGGTGAACCGTTCCTTGGGCAATCTATTACGCAGCTTGGTAGGTGAATATGTGAAGAGTTGGGATTTGAAGTTGTGCCTAGCAGAGTTTGCTCATAATCATGCAGTGAGCCGGAGCACGGGGTTCAGTCCATTTGCAGTGGTTTACTCGGTTATTCCTAAGGGGCAGCTGGATTGTTGCCGTTGCCCTCTAAGACTAAGCTTCATGGCAAGGCAGAGGATTTTGTTGGTAGTTTGCAGGAGGTCCATGAAGCAGTGCGCAACAATTTGGAGGCCTCGGCTGCCAAGTATAAGAAGAATGCGGACAAGAAATGGCGTCATATGGAGTTTGAAGTGGGAGACTTTGTTTGGGCTGTGCTAACCAAGGATCGCTTTTCTATTGGCGACTACAACAAGCTCTCCACTCAGAAGATTGGGCCTGTCGAGATCATGGCAAAAATTAATCCCAATGCTTACCGCTTGAAGTTGCCGAGTTCGATTCGTACACATGATGTCTTCAATGTGAAGCACCTTCTGCCATATGTCAGTGATTCTTCTGAGGATGAAAATTCGAGGACGAATTCTGTCCAACCCGGGGAGAATGATGGCATAGAGGAATTGGCGCTGACCTATTTGGAGAAAGTCGAAAACGGAAAAAAATCAACGAAGCGGTGAGAATCTGAAATTTTGAAAGTATCCAATTTGGTTCTAAAATTAGTGTATTTTCTTGGGAATCGGGCCGATGAACAGAACCCATAATTTATTATGGGCCCCACCCTAATTTGGCAAAAAAATTCCATTAGTCCTTCAATTTTGCGTTTTTATATTTTTAGGGACCTAATTGCAAAGTTGTAAAAGTTTTTCCTTTATTCTGTTGTTTCTGAAATTTTAACCCTAGCTGCTAGATACTATTTAAAGGCGTGTAAGACAAGAATTATGCAGTTTTTGTTGAATTCGAATTTTATTCTCTTTTTCCTATCTCTTTGAATTTTCGCAAATTCTAGGGTTAGAAGAATCGTTTCCGGTATCGTGCGCGATCAACGGAGTTCAATTTTTTATCCGCTGCATCAATTGATGGCCGGGGAAATGCTGGTGAAAAAGCCAGAAGTAGTAAGGGAAGAAGAAAAGGGGATGGGAATTAGAAATAAAGAAAGAAATAGAATATCTAAGACAAAGAATTACTACCTATAGAAAGACAGCCTCAGATATGGTTTTGAGCGAAAACCTGGTAAACCTTTAATTAGCATGCATCTGACTCGATTAGGTTAGGTCTTCAGTCTTTGTTAAGAAAAAGAATCATTGTTCACTATAGTGATTTCTTGCCGCTATAGGATTGATGTTGGGGAAACGCTGCCATAACCAATAGACACCATCAATGAAGGAGAGTCGCCGCTATTGATGGAACAGCTAGCATTTGATATCTAGAGCACAAAATCACCACAAAAAAGAAAGCAAAAAGAAACTGTGTGATTTTATGTGGTGGCCAGAAAAGTTAATGGTAGTGATGGTTTGAGACTGACGAAGAAACAGGGAGGAGGTAGTGAATAGATAGAACAACCCAAGTAAATAGTAGGAGTGAAGAAGGGATTGGGTGTGATTTTCCATATTTATTTATTTTCTTTTTTAAAAAATTAGATTTTGCCACTAAAACATAGTCTTTAACATCACTTGTAGTCGCAAACGACTAAAGAGCGAGTGCGAATTTTACCTCTCCTTTTTTGTGATGTTTGCCACCAGATTAAGATTTTGCGACCACCGTTAGTTGCAATTTAGCAACTGATTTGTAATTGGTTGTTGAAATCAGTCCCTATACTACATTTTTACTGTAGTGATGAATGGTTTTTTTCAGAACATGCTTTTAATAATTTTTCTAATTTTTTGGTGAACTTTATTTAATTTTTGGGTGAAGAGAAAATTTAATTTGGTATTTTGTAATGCTTAAAAATTGATTAAAAATTATTTTATTTTTTAAATAATCCTAAAAAATTAATAGAAAATTTCAGAAAATCAATTGGGTAATTTGTTGTGACTTGAATAAATCGAAATATGTTTTGATTATTAAAGGATGTGTATGAGTACGCTAAACTTTAATTTTTTTCATTATTATTGCAAATGTGTTTCAATAATGAAATCTGTTCGAGTTTCAGTGATTGTCTAATCTCCCCATCAGTTGGCAAGGGTACAAAAACTGGCATGGAAAATTATAAATTGTAAAGTGAGTTGTGTTGCTGGATGAGATGGTGCTAAGGAAATTGTTTCTCACATTAACATTATGCAAACGAAAATGTAAGAGTGTATTTGGGCAGGATGTCTCAGGAGAGATTTCGATTCTCTTTACAGTGTTGAAGAGGTCCTCCCGATCACAAGTGTTACGACGCTTATTGGTTACTAGTTGGACAAAAGGAAAGATGAGTTATAGAAAGTCTTTGATCAAGTTCCTTAACCGATTGAGCTCTGAGAAGGTCACTCTCAGCAAGGCCTGTCTTGCATGATCCTAAAATCTGGAAAGAAATTGTTTGCTTCGTGGTACAATTAAGGTCATTTCTTTACCAAAGGGGTCTGTGGAGGAATGTCATAATGACACTCCCAGTTAATAGAGATTATGTTTAGAGAATTGTTTCCTGTTTGAACTTTTGATTTAGTTCAAGTTTTTGGGTCATAGAAAATGAATTTTTTTTTTTTTATTTTCTAATACTGATTATTGGATGATTATTGTTTATTTATGTTGAATGAATAAATATTTGAGGATATTTATTTTGTGTTTCATTATAGAGCAATTCATTATTTACGTACGATTTTGTGAGCACGGATTTTTCTAACCTCAATGATGGAAAACGAATTAGTTATCTGTCATGACCCATCTCTCGGACCGTGACCGGTGCTAGGGAATGGGTAGGCATATCGCTACCGGAACCCGTAATAAGCCTAAAAACCATAATCTAAAATTAAATATTCGATTATATAATAATTAAATCCGTCATACATAACACATTAAATCCTTTTCACATACATAACTTGAAATATAATTCTTACTCCAGTTCTGCAGTCTAGAAATTTAATACATTAAATACAATTAAGAATTAACCTACATAACAAGGCTAATGTGCCGTCCGGAAGAAGGTCTTGGGCTGCAACTCGCTTCTAGATACCTGAAAAATTTAGGGAGTTAGACCTCCCATAGTGAATTAATTATATGCAATACATGAATAATTTAGCAATCAACCAATCACACTATATATATATATACATGTCATACAAGCATTTATACACATGATTTCGGTAAACCAAATAATAAAACAATTATTAATAAGTGGTTTATACACAAATAATTCCAGTCGGTCTCCATAGACTGCAATTTAATAACCCTATTGGATAGCCAAACTCAATTAAATTCCATGTAATACCAATTCTTTTCATCAACACATACACTAGCATTTAATTCAATTCATATCACACCAAATATTCTCATCCTATCAACAACCTCAATTAAATCACTCCATTAACATAATTATATCCTTCACAAACCAAGAATTTAACAACCATTTTTTTTAATTAAATAACCCAAAATTAATAACATTTAACACTTTAGGAAATTGGGCAAGGTCCAAGAATTAATCTTTCTCCAAATAATATTATGAATATTCTGATATTGATTTCAAGTACCTAATATATCTCGCCGGAAATAGTTTCCGTCCCCGGAATCCATCGCCGGAAAAATTCAAACTTGTTCTGTGTGAAAACGATACATACCATCAGCTAGATTATAACCTCAGGAGTCTAAATATACCATTAGATTATCCTAATTCTACCCAAAACTCAAGAAATCGGAAAAATTAGAATTTTACCGATGAAGCTCTGATCACAGGACAAACAATCTTGTATGCTTCGATTACCAGCCTATCCAAAGGTTTTTCGGCCTCCTGAGTTCATTTCCGAGGTCAGATTTTTGAAATTTTAAGCAGAAGGTGAAGAATCACGCGGGACAGCCAACAACATGAATCTTTTGGCTTTTATCTCTCTCTCAACGCTTAATTTCTCCTCCTAAAACTTATATAGAATTGTAGTACGTGTTGAGAGCTTCGTTTCGGTATATAGTTTGATAAAAACAGATGAGAATTGAGGGAGAATTTGAGGGTTGAAGTTTGAAGATGGAAAAGGTAAAAAGAAAGGAAAAAAAATAAGGAAGGAGAAGAAGAATGAGTGCTGGTTCGACCAGCCAAAGAGAAAAAAAAAGATGGAGCATAAAAATTTCCCTTTAGTCCCTCCTAGTAAGTAAAACTTCAATTCCTTTCCAAAGTTCTATAATTTATCACTAACTCTCTTAAATATATATAGACATATATGCATCTATGTATTAATTTGGATATTCACAAAATAATTAATTCGGGGTATTACATTATCCTTTGCATCGAGTTTTCTATAGGAATTAGTTTGAAGGATGAAAGACAGAAACTGAATGACCTTCAAAACAAACTCGAGCATCGTCCGAGAGATCAGCGGCCTAAACTCTAATTTAGTAAGAGCCGTATGACTTTTGTTTCGATGCCATGGCTCTAATTAGAGTCATAAAGCTCTTTTTGAAAGAGGGTTAAGCTGTGAACCAAATTCAGAACTAAGAAATTCCTAGCTAAAAATTTAAGTCATATGACTCAAAATGAAAGCTGTACAGCTATCAACCAGAGCCGTGCAACTCATCTCTCATAAATTAGAGCTGTATGACTCATCTCCTAGATAAAAAATATCAAGACATGGATGGGCAGTGTGAAAAATGACAAAAGTTTTCAATCTTGAGGGATAAGAAAAGAAAGGCAGGAAGAGAGTAGTGGGGGGACCATTTTAGGAAAGATACAAAAACCTTAGGAAAGACAAGGAGAAGAAAAGAAAAGCAGAGAAAGAAAATTAGAGAGGTAGAGAGAAAGAAACACAAAATAGAGAATCAGAAAACTCTTCCAATCTCATTACTAAACTTAAACAACAATATTCTTAGCCTCAAACACTCAAACTTCAATCCTTTATCTTTAGTTCGTGATATCAGGGACAATTCGGGGTAGAAATGGACTCGAAACCAACCAGCATCCTAAGAATCGGTTTTAAAAACTTAAACTACTAGATACACGCGATAAGGGTAACTTTTGAATGGCCTTAAATCCTTTTATTTCTGATGGTCCCAAATGGGCTAGCTTTAGTACTAGAGCGGAGGTGAATAGTATTGTAGAGCGAATAAAATTTTTTGCAAACTCTCTTTAAAATTTCTTTTTAAAGAAACATAATTTTTCTTTTTATAAACATAAGTTTTATAAAAATGCAGAATTAATTAAGATAATAAAACTTGTGAATATAAAATTGCTTTTCAAAAAATGACTTTAAATAATAAAGCTATTAATTTAAATTGCAAGAATTTAAATAGCAGTAAATATAAAGAGAGTAGGGATAGAGAAATGAAGACAACAAATTTTATCCTGGTTCGACCCCACCGGTCTACGTCCAGTCGCCAAGCCAACCGCTTGAGATTTTCACTAATGTTTCCTTTACGGGCAGGAAATAAGCCTATGTTACTTTTTGTGAGTTCAAGTAACAAACTCAATACTTTTGTAGGTTAAGTATCAAACCTGTACCCTTACTTTTCAGAGCTTATGTAACAAAACTCTGCCGATACCTTTTCTAAGCTCAAGCACCAAAATTTTACAGACTTTGTTAATCACAATACCAACAAAGTAAACCCTCTTTCACACAACCTTGTGTGAATATACAATTCCCGAATATATGAATATTTGATTGAAAGAATGTAACTCTTTTTTCATGACTTTGCTTTCTTTAGGAATTATGGAAGACTTAGGTTAAGAGTGTGAATGTTGCAAATGAGTCTTCTTATTCCATGCTTTGATCTCCATTTCTTTTTATAGGGAAAGAAAGCTCCATGTCCGTTTATCTCACTTCATAAAGAGAAATGGTGGTTGATCTCAAGTCATAAGGAGAAATGATGGTTGATCTCAAGTCACAAGGAGAAATGGTTGTTTATCTCAAGTCATAAGGAGAAAAGTTCACTTAAGTGGCCGTTTGTTTAAAGCAATAAGATGAATTGTTTTAAGTCATAAGCTTATAAACAAAATCTTTTCAAATGTAAGCCAAGATCTCTCAAGTGATATTGCAGTTAAACTCAAGTCAGAAGCCAAGGTGTTTCAAGTAATATAACAGTTGAAGTTAACTCATAAGCCAAAGTAAATGTTGAAACCATTTAGTAAACTTCGTATGCCTTGTGTATTAGTTTCAATTCATAAGAGATTCTAGCTCTTAACACAATATGAAGTCATAAAAGAATTATATAACTTATAAGCATGAGTTGTTTTATTATATCAAGTGGAATTCTCAACTCATAAAGCTTTTAAAGCTAAGTGTTATTTTAAGAAACTCTTTTTATTCAATGTCAACTTGTGATCATCATCGAAGTCAACATTCTCCCCCTTTTTGATGATTGCAATATGATAGGTTGATATTTGAGTTATAACTTATAAAAAAGATGTTTTTCGTGTATGCTCCCCCTCAATAAGTGCGTGGTTGTTTTAGACGAAAATTTTTAGAGATTAAAAATTTTAGTTTAGTGGAACCGATATTATTTTCGCTTATTAAGGAGAGTAAATAGTGAGCTTTATATTAAGGCCTGATATTTTCCTTAACTTTTGTGGCCCATTAACAACTTGTGTTTGAGTTTTAGAGCTCAAAGAAGAGTTTCTGTTCAAACTCATGTACCTGTAATTTAAAAGATCATATATAATATCAAAACTATTAAAGATATTGATCACAACCAAAATATGTTAAAGGATTAATCAAAAAGTTATAGTCCTCTATGGACCTTTAGTAGTGCCTATTGCAAATACTTGATTCATCTCAAATGATATGTAGTTTTTATAGAGTCACAGTTATTTGAACTCTTATGTATTCAAAGTCAACTGCTCAAGGATGATTTTCAACTCATTCAACAACAGGATAATTTATAAAACAGTCATATATATCATACTTGGATAGACACACATACCATGTATAGCTGATATATGTTAGATGAAAGCATATGTTACTAGCACAGTGCATGCTTATATTGTATTAGTCATAATGCACATTAGCAGAATATGTATGTATTTTTAAAACATGAGACATAGAGCATATTATATCAATTATGTAAAGTGCAAAGCCACATATCATACTTCTTCATGACTGTCAGTCCTAGACTGTATTCTTTCTAAGCATATATCAACCTTCATCATTATGTCAATCACATTAGCACTTATATGTTAAGTGTAACAACACTTATTTAGCAATGTATAATATATCATGTCTCAATGCTTATAAGCTGCAGATAGCACAATGCAGTTCCAACCATAGCACACAGAACACACAAGTTAAATTTAGAGAAGTAATTTAAGTATCTTGTCAAAATATCTCATTTTGTCATTTGCAGGCTATGAATTCACAAATTTCATTGCTGTCAGTTTCATCAGACCATGCACCGAACTTCTCAACTATGTCATATTTGCTACACATCTAATAAAGTATTATGTCAGTACATATGTCAACCTTTTTCTGTCAATACATATTTTAACGTATGTCTAAACTTTTTCAACATATCTCAACTAATGATCATACACTAACAGAATTATATAAAGTGTCTTAGTATTGACAACAACACATTTTACATTTTACATGTGTGTCAGCATCAGCACATATACTATTTTGGTAGCCATTATGTCAACCCTTTTTCAACATATGTCAACTAATGATCATACACTAACAGAATTATATCAAGTGTCTTAGTATTGACAGCAACATATTTTACATTTTACATGTATGTCAGCATTAACACATATACTATTTTGGTAGCCATTATGTCAACCCTTTTTCTCCCCCTTTGAAATCATCAAAAAGAGAGGTAGGTCTAAATAGTGCCAATCAAATCACATAGCATGCATACATATGCAGACATATCAAAAATAGGCTTAGAGACACAGAGATGTGAATGAGCAGTTCAGAGCATATTGTCATAAACATCAGACATTGATTTATGTAAGTCACAGGAGTAGTTATATATAATAACCCATATCAGTAGCATGTAGTTCAGAATAAAACTTAGACAACTAACCACATTTTACAGAGATATTAACTTGCTATAAGGCAGTATATCACTTAGGCAGTTAAGTAATATTGTATACTACAGTAGAAGAGAAAATGTAAGCACCAGAATTTTCTATAATTAAAAAAAGGAGAGAAAATAGTCGTACGACTGTCTTTACAGTCGTGCGACTGTAATTTAAAAATTACATTCGTACGACTGTAATATCAGAGCAGTTGCAGGAGCCCATACCTCTGTAGCAGAAAAATGGAGGAGAGAGGGTGGCGTAATTAATGCGGCGGGATGGACAGCAAGCAAGCCAAGAAGCAGAGGATAAAAGGAAGAAAAATAGAGGAGAGAGGGGATTCTTGATTTCTGGTGAAAAGGGATTAGAGAGAGAAAGGAGAAAAGAGAAAAGGAAAAGAAAGAAGTAAAAAAACCTCAAGTTCATCTTTTCCTCTTCTATTTTCTTTTGATTCTCAGAATTAGGGTTAAAATTTGATAGAAATCCTTAGGTTAATCAATTAACTTCACAAACAAATCAAAATCACGGACTCAAATCATCAGAATCCCAAGCATTTCAGATTTTTGGACATAAAGCTTTCCTTCCCAATTTCAAAGGAAAAGTGCGAATTTGTACGGATTGGAGCGACACCAGGGGTCAAATCGACTTGGATTAGCTCCTAAAAAGGTAGACACTCATTTTTCTTTCACTTTTTCTTGCTTTCTGGGTGTTTGAAGTGAATTTTTGTGCATTTTTACTGTGTTGCGTTTTTGTTTCTGGAAATTAAGAATAGTCGCACGACTGTTCTTGGATTTGATGAATAGTCGTATGACTGTATATATAGTCGTACGACTATTCTTAATTTCCAGATTGTTTTTCTTCAATTTTGACTCAAAATAAAATCTTGGCGAAATCTTGATTCTGGGCCGTTTACAGTCGCACGACTGTATCTCGTGTTACAGAATCAGAATTTCAGCTTTTATCCCCGGAAGTTTATAAAAATCCATAAAAATTCAGAAAATCCGAAAATCGTCAAAAATGAATTTTGTTGTATGGGTTCACGACTATAGATTCAATTTTCAGTAAAATTGCATTTAGAACAATTCAACGACGGAGACCCAATTCTCCCGAAAACCGACCCATCTTAAATATAAAAATACATGCAAACCGGTAAAATTGCTTCCAAAAATGAATTTCTCACAAAACTAAAAATATAGGGACGTTTCAAAATGTTTTCCAGGTCTAACCGGACCGGCTAGCTGAGCCAACCCAGTTATCCCCTAAATGCATGCCCCCAATTCTTGATTTCCCAATTTTGTCTATTTGAGTCCAACTTGTGGCGTGCCTTATAAATTGTGCTAACATTTATTTTGCAGCTTTTATTTATGTAGACTTTTATTTTTATTTGTATTTTAATAGAACTAATCGTGTATTCAGGCGGTTGTATTTATTTTTAGATTCTCGTATATTCTAGGCGATTGTATAAGTGAGGCGAGAGTTTTTATTTTCCTATTCGATTTGGTTGTAAGCCGATTAATATTTATTTCTTTCCTTCATTTTTGTATTATATATTTGTATGCGCGCTGTATGCCTTTTACATTCAATAAAATTGATTTTAGAATTTAAAATACCATTTCGAGAATATTGGCAATATTTAATTTAATTAGACACGAAATAAGGGATTTGTCCGGACCCGAATCTCTGGATAGTGTAGCGACCGTTCATTCGGTTCAGCTACCTTAAGAATTTCCCGGTTGAGCTGTGCCGGGTGGCGACTCTACAATATTCATCGAGACTTAGGTCTCGGTTCTTTTATGCATTAATTCCTTTTACTTCCCAAAACCGATTTTCCATTTATAAAAACCCCATGCGAGGGAGGAGCCCGTCCGAGATCGTGGCGCCCCTTCCGAAGGGAGTCTCGCGTCCCATTGAAAATGCGTCGTTCTCTCACAGTGGCGACTCCGCTGGGGATTTCTTAAAAAGTTTTCTTAAAAACTTAAAAGAATTTTGACAAGCCCTGAAAAGTGTCTAATTAAAATAAGGCGGATGATTCTCTTTTGGTATTTTATTTGCATTTTAGTTAGCCATTTTTGCATTAGTTTAGGTATCCTTTTATAGCCCGGTGGATTGTTGAAGTGTCGCCTAAGTTCCTCTTGGTCTTGGGGGCTCGAATACGAAACACCACTCATAGCCTCGTACGAACCCCTTCGCTAGAACCCTTGAGTGAGGAGAAGTGACGAGTATATCTTGCTATGAGAGCCTTGATGTTATCCCGACTTTGACCGAACTCATATAGGCGGCCCTAGTTGGATTCGCTTAGGATACCAAAATAATTGTGTGAATAATAACCAAATCGCGCCTTCATCACCCCCAGTTGGTGATCGAAGTGAACCCCACCTAGGACTCGGTTAGAAATTTTTAAGACCGACCACGTTGGAGGAATAAGGTGGAAAGAATTTGTTTTGCTTGCTATGTGTTTCTCGCCGTCTCGTGACACATCGCCATTGTTACCTACGCATGCATAACATACCATAATCACCATTTCCATACACGTGACATACCATACATAAAACATTTTTGTGTGTTACTAACCCATATTTTTATGCAACCATTTGCATTTTATTTCATGTGTAAAACATTAATTCATTCGTTTGTCATTCATACTAACGATTTCTTTTTCAGCCATAACATTAAATTCGTGTGGTTAGTATTTTTTCACATAATATACATAACATCATTTCGTATTCCATGCATTCTAACTTACGTTTTCTTGCAGCCATTTACATATTGTGTGACATGTTCATTCACCACATTTCACTTAAATTAAATTAAAGGGGCATTTCAAGGACGCCTATCATGACCATCCCATTCCATTTCATAACATATCGGGTACCCAAAATTACCCGTGTTTTGCCGATGCACCGGATTGCATTTGGCCATTCCACCAAAATCATTTCATCCGATAAAGGCCACAACAGTCTTAGGCCCACTTTCGTGTAACAATTTACACGATGCATTTCATGACATCACGCTCATTCATCATAAACATCATATAACACCGTGGTCCACATCTGACCACTTCATGACATTAATTTACCATTCAAGGTATTCTCCGAGTGCCTAATTAGTACACATATAGGTTCATAACATTTCTAAATCATAAAGGTGTTCCCCGAACGCTGAATCTCTGTCCGTGTCCCTGCTACACGTGACTTTCTCATAACATCATTTCGTATCATATGCTCGAAAGCATCAGAACTTTGTTTGTGGGCCCAGCCCATGCGACCATTTCATATCATCCCATATACCTATAAAGCGTCGAACTCCGTCCGTGTGTCGGTACACACCCGACCATTTCATAAATTCATTAGGTGCCCCAAAGGCGCCGAAGCTCTGTCCGTGTGGCGGCCCACACGTGACATTTTTACATTAGCATTAGGTGTTCTTGGAATGTCCTAAAAAAAACAAAGAAACCATTCATACCATCATTTCATACATAATCCCACTCCATTCATTTCAAGCATCCTCAACGCCTTAATTTTCATGTCACATCACGTCATTCATTCACGACCATAATACCTCCTGTCTACTCCCAAGCAGAATACACTGGAGCGACCTTGGACAAGATCCCAGGCTTCAAGGGCAGCTAGG
Organism: Euphorbia tirucalli; assembly: GCA_039660915.1. Taxonomy (NCBI): domain Eukaryota; kingdom Viridiplantae; phylum Streptophyta; class Magnoliopsida; order Malpighiales; family Euphorbiaceae; genus Euphorbia; species Euphorbia tirucalli. The sequence continues at coordinate 33,577,770 of CM077636.1, read as the reverse complement.
AGACAGATGGTAGTTAAGAGTGACAGTGATTCTGAGTCTGAGGAAGGAGTGAATATGGCAGATCAGACACCAAGCATGGCTGATGTTTTGAAAGATTTCTTCAGATCGTAAGACTTCCGTGATATGTTGAAGGAAGAGATGCGGGCAGTTGTACGGGAAGCTGGTGAGACCGGTGGCAGTGGAGCAGGGAAAGAAAAAGAGGCTGCGTCATTCCAACATGGTGGTGACGCTTCGGCTAGCCTTGAGAAGCTATAGGAAATAGAAGCAGCTATGGAACAGAGGATGAAAGCAAAATGTTCTGAGCTAGATGAAGTTATGGCCCAGTTAAAGAAGGGGGTCAGTATCAGTGCTGAATTGAAGAAGGGTGTAATTGTTGATGCCATGATCAGTAAGGGCATCGAGACATTCCTTATCGGCTTCCAAGTGCTGAAAATCCCTATTTACAAAGGAATGGGCTCGTCGGAGGCCCATGTGAATCTGTATGACCAAGTTATGCTTACGGCGGGAGCCACAAAGCAGCAGCTGATCAATTTATTCCCCACCACACTGGAGGGAGGTGCTTTAGGATGGTATAACTCACTGTCAGAGGAGGAGCAATCTGATTGGGAAGTATTGTCGGCAACCTTCATTAAATACTACAGCTTCAACACCAAAATCCAAGTGAAGTTGTATGATTTGGAGAGGGTGAAGCAGAAATTCAATGAGCCCTTTGACGAATACTATCAAAGGTGGATGAACAAGATGAACCTCCTAAAGAACTGCCTTGACGAAGATGAGCTCATACAGAAACTCATTAACGGCAGCAAAGACATTTTTAAGAACAATATGAAATTTCATCCCTTCCATGAACTCAGTGAAGTTTATAGCATGGCAATGAAAATAGAGAGGGATGAGGAAGATAAGCCAGCTGGTCACAAGGGAGGAAGAAGCACAGGGTACAGCTCAGGATATAGGTCAACCGCAGCAGCTGGGTCTAGCAGTGGTTCTAGTTCAGGTGTTGGGATTTTTCACCGGAAATCACCCGATAAAAGCGGATGAACGCGGTGATTTCCTCAAATCCAGTCCCAGGAGCAATTGAGATGGAAATTGAAAAACTTAAAATTAAATAGAAAGGGATTAATTTTCTTACCAGAAAATCTCTTTCTAGAGATGGATGAAGACTGCAGAAACCAAAGCAGATTTCCTCCTCGTTTTCTTACACGAACGCCTAACGAATGCAACCCGTGCTAGTGTCGGAAAAACGAATCAATGGAGAGGAAAGGGGCTAGGAATTTCGGCTACTATGTGAGTCACTTAGGGTGGCCGAAATTTCTAACCCTAGGTATTTATACCTAGGGTCGCCGAATTCCCTTAGGGGAATTTAGGCCCACCTTGACTCCTATCTCTTCTGTGCGGGCTTCTATGTTTTAATTTAGGCCCAGTCTAATTTTAATTATTCTGGTTTAAATTAATTTCAAGCCCAATTTTAATATACCCATGTATTTAATATATTACTCCAAGTAATATATTATTTACATTTAAATTAAAATTAGTTTGACAATTAATTTAATCCATCAAATTAAAATTAAATCTACACAAAATAAAATCATATGTAAACCTATACATATGAATATTTCCACCTAGGAAATAATCTCATAATTAATCCAATTAATTATGAAGAGCCAATTGAATATATTAATTTTATTATTATGACCAATCCAATTGATCTTTATAATATAATTAATATGTACACATCTCTCTCTCCATTGCGTATACTCCAAGTATACATGTGATTCCTTAAGTCTGCATTCAGTCGTTCTATGTGTACGATCCCGTGGGCCCATCTTTATGTTGGCAGCGGGCTTTTGGCCCGCAGACTGCAGTTGGGCTCTAGCAAGCCACTGCGGCCCCCAATTAAGATGGAGATAGCAGTCTAACTGTTATCATAACCCTGAGTTTAAACTTGTACATCCCATGTCATTGATATCGGTGTCCAACACAGAGGCATGGATTGATCACCCTCTTTTGTGTCCGGACATTAACTTGATCTCAAATGTACTGAAGCTCACAAACAAGTTCCAACTTGTTTGGGTGTGGCCACACTCTTATCAGTCACATTCATCAAGAGGCCAGTGATATCTTCTCAGTGGGTTACTGAGTGACAAATCCCTTCTGCATATCCATAGTATTACCATGCTTAGTGACATACCCGAAAGTACCCATACTTGGCACCCTATTACAGGCCCTTTAGGCGTACCCCTAAGCATGTGACTTCACATGTAACACCATCATATGGTCAGGTCAAAGGATCCATACAAGTACTACACGAGAATCCATTATGATAATATACAATGTGGATTACTCGTTTAGTGGATCTATCCAGTACCATGCTTCCAGGCATGTACCTATCAACTTGGTTGACATTCCATGTCCAATGACCGGTAAGACACCACCATACAACCAGGTTAATGATAGTCTATTGTTCCATTCATTCCCATGACTGGAACAGACTATGGATCTATTTATGGTCATATCGTTTACCTTATCCATGGTCTTACTGCCAAGTGCATGACACTTGTCATCATGGATATCGATATGTCCATTGGATACTTCATTTAATATATTGCACAAGATAAATATAATAAATGAATTGATGCCTTTATTAATGACACAAATGAGTAAAATACATAAATCCAATAAATGTATAATACAAATACAAGGACCAATGCCTTGGGACTAGGGCATTTCCAACATCAGGTTCCGGTAGTAAACAAGGGCAATCTTCAGAGGTGAAGCAGGTTGAAGTGGCTACTGTAAATCAGCAGCAAGGCAACTAGAATAGGGGTCCTAAAGGACAAGGCATATCGCCTTGGACTCTTCCTTTAGTGAAGATATTCGCCAAGTGTAGGAATGGTGGCCTGCTACAGTCTTTAAGGCCATTTGAGAAGCCATCTGAAGCTGACAAAGATAATTTCTGTACTTATCATGTGGTGACAGGCCATCGAACCAACAACTGCTATAAGCTAAGGGATGCTATCCAGAAGCTCATTGACGAGGGAAAGCTGTAAGAACTAGCCAAACCTGGCTCTAAAACCAACCCGCTACCAGCATTCGAAAAGCGGGTCAACATGGTCTAGTCGGGGTTACCGGCTAACTTTATATTCGCCTAAGTTCTTCAAGCGAACCCTACAATTCAGGCTATGGCAATAAGGGAACCCGAAGTGGATCCCGAATATGAGAAAAAGGAGGAGTGTAAGGAGATCAAACGCATAAGTTTGAATGAGCTCGACTCCGAGGATGAGTACGAAGAATTTAATAGAGGAGAGGCAGTTAAACTCCCAGCTGTTGAAAAGATGAAGATTCAAGAAGTGTAGCATGTGACCCGAAGTGGTAGGGTATATCATCCGACAGATCAGATGAAAGATAAAGTACCGATGAATGGGTCGAGTAGTACTTCGGCATCAGAAGGAGTTGAGAAAGAAGACCTAGTCATTTCCCAACTAAAGAAAACTCCTGGACAAGCTAGCTTATGGCACTTGCTTCTGACCTCCAAGGAGCACAGGGCTGCTCTAGTAAAGAAATTGTCAGAAATTGAAGTCTCCCCTATAGCTTCACCAGAGGCTATGTGCCGTTTGTTAAACAAAGTCCTTGTGGGAAGTCCTGATATTGTCTTCTCCGAGAAAGACTTGCCTGCTAAAGGGAAGGCCCACAACAAGGCTCTTTATGTCAGGGCCCATGTGATGGATAAGGTGATGCCTTGCGTCATGATAAATGATGGATCGGCGTTGAATATTTGTCCACTAAAGATGTTGCCATTTTTGGGGTTGAACGAAGAAGTGTTAAAGAGATCCTCAACAATCATCCGAGCATATGACGACTCTAAAAGAACGGTGGTAGGGACATTTGAGGTGGAAGTAGAGGTTAGGCTAGTTAGGTCCATAGTTGCTTTTACAGTGATTGATATCCCAGTCACATTTTCCCTATTGCTTGGAAGGCCCTGGTTCCATCCTTTGGGAGGTGTCCCTTCCACATTGCATCAAAAGATCAAGTTCTCTATGAACGGTAGAATTGTGACTGTTGAGGCGGATGCCCAATCGATGGAAGCTGCAGTGAATGAAGGAGTGGTTCCCTTTGGTGGATTTCAAGTCGCTGTAATCAAAGAGGAAGATACCACGGATGCCCCTATGGTCCTTTATGAGAATTATATGCCGGAGTGGCTATCCCGGCATCTGTATAAGCAGAACTTTGTCCCAGGAATGGGACTCGGAATCAATTTGCAGGGGGTTCTAGAATTTAAAATTGACTCGGGAAAGTCGAAGCAGTGTGGCCTTGGCTATGTAGAAGGGGCATCTGAGCGGAAGAATCTGAAAAAGGGCAAGAATGGAAAGATTATGATGAAGCCATTTCTAAAGGTGGGAGAAGGCCTTTACAAGGGTCAAGCTGAACCGGTGATGGTAGGAGGTGTCGAGTATCCTAGCTTTGAGATCTTTGCAGATGTAGTTGATTTTGACAAAAGCCAAGAAGAGCCAGTAGCCCCTGTAATGGCGGAAGAAGCAACTGCTGAATCTGAGATTTTGCAAGAAGAATCATCTGATGTGGTAGCAGAAGCCATAGAGATGGCCAAGGAAGAAGATGAAAAGAAGACCTACGCTGAAACTACAAAAGTGATCTCAGGTGCTTTGACTGTTGCATTAAGCAAAGCGTTTGGAAAATCCAAAGAAGGGTTTGATGAAGAACTGATGGCCAGAGTGAACTTAGACTCTGTGGTCACTGAAATTGCCAAGATTATGGAAAAAGCTAAGATGCAAGTGACCGAAAAAGAAGCAGAGAAAGCTGCAGTCCCGGGTGATGCTCTAAAAGAGGAGATGGAAGCTGATGAAGAACAAGGCCCTCCGCCTGTGGAGGATGAAAATGATCTTGTTATATCTATTTCTTCCATTTTCAATGTAACCGATGTACTTTATGATAAGTTCAATGCAATGAAATCCCAGTTTGCTTGCTTGTGTGATGTTTATCCTGATAATTCTGTGCATGCATTTAAATCACCATCAAGCATATTTAGTATACACGACACCACATTGCATGAAATCAACATAAGTACAGATGAAAACCCTAAAATGGTACTCATTTCTCATGAGCTTAAATCCGAGGAAGGGAAAGAATTAATAAGAATACTCCAAAAACATGTTAAAGCTTTCGCCTGGATGTATGAAGACATGCTGGGTGTGGACACAGAAATAGCAGTGCACAAAATCCCAACAGACCCCAAATTCATACCAGTAAAGTAGAAGTTGAGAAGGCTAAGGCCGGAATGGGCTACGCTAGTGAAAGAAGAAGTGGCTAAGCAGATAGATGCTAAGTTTCTCGAAGTGGTGGAATATACGGAATGGCTAGCTAACATTGTCCCCGTGCCTAAAAAGGATGGAAGGGTCAGAGTATGCGCCGACTACAGGGACCTGAATAAGGCATGCCCAAAAGATAACTTTCCACTGCCCCATATTGATGTTCTGGTTGATAGCGTAGCAAAAGCGGCAATGTACTCCTTCATGGATGGCTTTTCAGGGTATAACCAGATTCTGATGGATGCGATCGATAAGGTGAAAACATCGTTCATCACAGAGTGGGGTACTTTCTGCTACAGAGTGATGCCTTTTGGATTAAAGAATGCTGGCGCCACTTATCAGAGGCTGTCACAACTCTGTTGCATGACATGATCCATAAAGAAGTCGAAGTGTATGTCGATGATATGCTTGTTAAATCAACAACCCGGGAGGAACATCCTGTTATCCTGGATAGATTTCTAACATGCATTGGAGAGTACAACTTACGACTTAAACCCAAGAAGTGCATATTTAGGGTCACATCAGGGAAGCTGTTGGGTCATGTAGTCAGCCAGAGGGGGATAGAAATGGACCCAGACAAAATCAAAGCCATCCAAGATATGCCAGCCCCAAAGACAGAAAAGGAAGTCAGATCATTCCTGGGTTCCTTACAATATGTCAGTGCTTCATTGCACGGCTGACTTTCACTTGTGAACCAATCTTCAAGCTATTAAAGAAAGATCAGCCGATTGTGTGGAATGACAGGTGTCAACTGGCATTCGAGAAGATCAAGGCTTACCTAGTAAAGCCACCGGTATTTAGTCCTCCAATTCCAGGAAAGCCTCTGATTTTGTACTTGGCAGTTGAAGAATCCTCTATAAGGGCAATGCTTCCATAAGAACAAGATGGCAAGAAGGAATATCCTATCTACTACCTTAGCAAGAAATTGCTAGAGTATGAAACCAAGTACACGCTGGTGGAGAAGACATATGTGGCGATGATTTGGTTGACCAAGAAGCTGCGCCACTATTTCCAATCCTACAAGATACAAGCCGTGGCTAAGGTGGATCCAATGAAGTATCTTTATGAAGCACTTGTATTGGTTGGGAAACTATCCAGGTAGTTGTTACCCTTATCTGAGTTTGACATCAAGTACATCACAAAGAAAACCATTAAAGGGCGAGCAGTGGCAGAGTTTCTAGCCAATCAACTGGCTGAATCGGATTATACGGAGAATCTAGAATTCCCTGATGAGCAACTAGCCATGGTGGAAGTGAAAAGGTGGGTTATGTGCTTCGATGGGGCAGTGAATAAAAAAGGCGCTAGAATCGGGGTACTTATAGCAACACCGGATGGTGAGATTATTCCTTTATCCAAAAGGCTGATCTTTCCCGTAACCAATAATGGGGCAGAATATGAAGCATGCTTATTTGGAATGGAAGCTTTGTTAACCTTAGGGGCAAATGATGTCTTAATTGTTGGTGATTCACTTCTAGTAAAAAGGCAAGCTCAGGGTGAGTGGGAGCTGAAAGAAGAAGCCTTGCAGCCTTACTTGGAGCTGCTACACTTCAGAAAAGATTTATTTGGCCAGTGCGAATTCAGACATGTCCCCAGGGATGAGAATAAGATGGCTGATGCATTAGCTACTTTGTCCTCCATATGGGAAAATCCAGAGGAAACTCAAGTGCAACCATTGGTTATAACCACTTGCAGACATCCTTGCTTCGAAGTGCACGAAGTAATGGAATTATTAGCTGAAGAAAAGCCATGGTTCTTTGACATCTACCGGTATGTTAAAGAGGGAAAGTACCCAGAAGAGGCCAGTGTTACTGATAAGTTGACACTAAGAAAGCTAGCTAGTCAATTTAGAATCTTCAAGGACAAGTTATAAAAAAGAACGGCACATGGAGTCCTTTTGAGGTGTCTAACAGAGCAAGAAGCAGGAGAAGTGATGCAGCAGGTACATGCAGGATCCTGTGGGCCACAAATGAATGGACTTACCATGGCTATGAAGATAATGAGACAAGGGCAAGTAGATTGTATGAGAAAAGTGAAGAGATATCATGAATGTCAGATATATGCGGATATTAGTCATCTTCCACCACTTGAACTTCAGAATCTAGCATCTCCTTTGCCGTTTTCAGCATGGGGGATAGATATGATTGGTGAGATTCATCCAGCTGCATCTAATGGACATAGATTCATAGTTGTGGCAGTTGATTACTTCTCCAAATGGGTGGAAGCAGAATCCTTCACTAATGTAACAGCCAAGCAGATGGTCAAGTTCATCCAGAAGAACATCTTCACTCGATATGGGATTCCTCACCACATAGTAACTGACAATGGAGTACAGTTCAAGGGGCAACAGCTGAGCTACTTGCAGAACATGGTATTGAACATCATAAGTCCTCTCCATACAGACCACAGGCTAATGGTGCAGTGGAAGCAGCTAACAAGGCAATAAAGAAGGTCTTATCAAAACTGGTAACCACTTACAGAGATTGGGCCCATAAACTACCTTATGCTCTTTGGGGTTACAGAACCAGTGTCAGAAAATGTCGACAGGAGAAACTCCTTATGCCTTGGTATATGGAATGGAAGTAGTGTTGTCAGTGGAAATAGAGCTTAAATCACTTAGAGTCGCCCTGGAGGCTCAGCTGCCAAAGACTGAATGGGTTCAAGCCAGATATGAACAGTTGGCAGCACTAGATGAAAGGCGACTGAGGGCACTGGATCATTTTCAGATGTACCAGCACAGAATGGCCAGAGCCTATAATCGGAATGTGAAGTTTTCCAAACGGCAGTTGAAAACAGGTGGCTTGGTTCTAAAACAGCTAAGGCCTTCAAATGTCGATTTTAGGGGCAAGTTCAGACCCAACTGGGAAGGGCCCTATGTGGTGAAGAAGGTGCTATCAAAAGGTGCTGTCAGCGTCATGGACATGGATGGAAATGAGTTCACTAATCCTATCAACCAGGACCGGCTAAAGCTTTATCATGTATAAAAAGAAAAAGAGAGAGAGAGAAAATATCTGCTAGGCTGAAAACTCGAAAAGAGTGGTCTAGGCAAAAGTTAAGACATGAGAGAAAATAATCAGTCGGAAAACCTGAAAAGGACGACTGATGACGGGTTCTAGCTCAGTGTGGAATATGTACCATTTACGAACCAACTCGTTTCAAATGTACTCATTTTGACTTCATCAATAAAGTGAAGTGTTTATTTAAGTATATTTGCGTGGTTATGGTAAATGCACAAGCAAAGTTGTCTTGCATAAACATACATTTAAAGAAAGCACTTTGCATTCAACTGATTGAAATCATTGCATTATTTAGCAAGTGAAAATGCACTAAATACATGCAATTTGAAATCTTTTATCGTCCTTTAAAATCCAGCTCATCTTTCTAAAAGAGCAATAAGTGGTCGCAACACAATTCAAATTATTCGTGTATAAAAAAAAGAGCTCGCTGAGGTGAAAACCGAAAAGGCGCCTTAGGTAAAAATTAGAGCAGCTCGTTAAGGCGAAAACCGAAAAGGCACCTCAGGCAAAAATTAGAGCGGCTCGCTGGGCTGAAAACCCGTATTAGGCAACCTAGGCAAAAATTAGAGCACTTACAAACTCATAATTTCCCCACAAAGCAGGAAAAGTACAATGTCCCCAAAATTCCCCAGAGAAGTCATCACATCGACTCCCTATAAATTCATCACGCAATTCCCCAGCAGAATCTACATAAAGAACACCATAATTGTTTCCCCAATCGAGTTGCCACACTTTTCCCTAGCGGAATCTCTGTAAGGAGCACTACGATTATCTCCGCAGCAGTATCATACATCCCTAACGGTCACTTCACTCCTTCGAAAATCACCAAGCAAAGCCCTGAAGAAAGCAAAATCAACCAGGGGCACAAATATCTCTCTCCAGCGGAAGGCGGAAACTTCAAATGACGGAAAATGCATACATGTGCATATGCATCATCATACACTCATACATTACATACATCAATCACTTATCCCCAGCTAGTCTTCATTCTTGATCAAAGGGGCAAAAATTTTTGTTTAAAAATCTCTCGATCAAAGAATGAAGACTTGCTATCTTAAGTGCAAGAATTCATCGTCCCCAGCTTCAATTCCCCAGCAGATCCGCCTTGAGTAACGTGAACTCGGTATTAGCCCAGATCAGCTTCATCATCCATTTCCTTAACAGATCCACCTCGAGTAATGTGAACTCGGTATCGGCCCAGATCAGTTTCTCCAAGAAAGCTCGCCTTGGGTAACCTAGCCCCGGTATCGGCCAATCTATTCGTCAACTTTGCCTCGGATAACATAGACCCGGTATCGGCTAATTTCACCCATTCCTTTGCCTCGAGTAACCTAGACCGAGTATCGGCTAATTTCACCCATTCCTTTGCCTCAGGTAACCTAGACCCGGTATCGGCCAATCCGCAATCCATCTTTCTTTGCCTCGGGTAACCTAGACCCGATATCAGCTAAACCGTAATTCACCCTTCATTTGCCTCGGGTAACCTAGACCCAGAATCGGCCTATCCGCATCGACTTCGCCTTGGGTAACCTAGACCCGATATCGGCTTATCTCATCAGAGGATTCACTCCAGTGTTCGCGGTGCTTTGATTCGCGCTCTCAAATTCATCATCTTAGGTGTTGTAAACCTGGAGCTAGGTGTCAAATTTGATCACATGAGGGGCAGCTATAAGCACCAGAATTTTCTATACTTAAAAAAAAAGAGAGAAAATACAGTCATACGACTGTAATATCGGAGCAGTTGTAGGAGCCCATACCTCTGCAGCAAAAAGATGGAGGAGAGAGGGTGGCACAATTAATGTGCCGGGATGGACAGCAAGCAAGCCAAGAAGCAGAGGATACAAGGAAGAAAAAGAGAGGAGAGAGGGGATTCTTGATTTCTGGTGAAAATGGATTAGAAAGAGAAAGGGGAAAAGAGAAAAGGAAAAGAAAGAAGCAAAAAAACCTCAAGTTCATCTTTTCCTCTTCTATTTTCTTTTAATTCTCAGAATTAGGGTTAAAATTTGACAGAAATCCTTAGGTTAATCAATTAACTTCACAAACAAATCAAAATCACGGACTCAAATCATCAGAATCCCAAGCATTTTGGATTTTTTGACAAAAAGCTTCCCTTCTGTGAGCGGACGACGCGTTTTCGACGGGACGCGGGACTCCCTTTCGGAAGGGGCACCTCGATCTCGGGCGGGCCCCTCCCTCGCGTGGGGTTTTTATGAATGAAAATCGGCTTTGGAAAAAATAAATAGAATTAATAAATAAAAGAACCGAGACCTAAGTCTTGATGAATATTGTAGAGTCGCCACCCGGCTCAGCTCAACCGGGAAATTCTTATGTAGCTGAACCGGACGAACGGTCGCTACACTATCCAGAGATTTGGGTCCGGACAAGTCCCTTATTTCGTGTCTAATTAAAATAAAAATTGGTCAATGTTCAAAGATGGTATTTCAAAATCTAAAGTCAATTTTATTGAAGTAAATAGACATGCAGCGCGCATACAAAATATTTAATACAAAAATAAGGAAAAAGAATAAATATTAATTGGCTTACAACCAAATCGAATGGAAAAATAAAAACTCTCGCCTCACTTATACAATCACCTATATACACGAGAATCTAGAAAAATACAACCGCCTAGGATACACGATTTAATCTATTAAATTACATCCAAAATAAAAATAAAAATAAAAAGAAATTAAAACCTGCAAAACAGAGGGTTAGCACAATATATACAACACGCCACAAGTTGGACTCAAATAGACAGAATGGGAAATCAGGAATTGGGGGCATGCATTTAGGGGATAACCAGGTTGGCTCGGCTAGCCGACCCGGTTAGACCTGGAAAACACTTTGAAACGTCCCTGTATTTTTGGTTTTTATGGAAAAAAATCATTTTGAAAACAATTTTTCCGGTTTACATGCATTTTTATATATTTAAGTGGGTCGGTTTTCAGGAGAAATGGGTCTCCGTCGTTGAATTGTTCTAAATGCAATTTTTACTAAAAATTGAATCTATGGTCGTGATGCACACAACAAAATTCATTTTGATGATTTTTGGGGTTTTCTAATTTTTTGGGATTTTTTGGGAATTTTTGGGGATTTTTATGGATTTTTTATGAAATTTTTGGGTTTTAAAGGTAAAATTCTGATTCTAAAAACTACAGTGGTATGACTGTAAATTACAGTCGTGGAAACTCAACTACAGTCGTACGACTGTAGATGCTGAAAATTCAAGATTTCACCAAAATCTTATTAAAAACAAGCTGGAAATGAAATCACCTGGAAATCAACTACAGTCGTACGACTGTAACTACAGTCGTACGACTGTTCATCAACTCAAGAACAGTCGTACGACTGTTCTTGATTTCCAGAACAGAAACACAGAAAAATGGACAGAAATGCAGAAAAAGCACACCAAATACCCAGAAAGCTTGTAAAAGAGAGGGGAAAAGGGGTATTTACCTCCGTGGCGTGCGTCCACCGTAGGATTGACCCCTGGCGTCGCTCCAATCCACTAAAATCTGGACTTTTCTCCTTGAGTTAGGGTTTGAGATTTGAGTCCAAAGATTTCCAAATGCTGAGGATTTTGGTGAGGAGTTCTTCCTTTTTCTTTGGTTTTCTCTTCTTTCTTTTCTTTTTTCTCTCTTTTTCTTTCTTTCTCTCCTCCCTTTCTCTCTGTCTGTCTGTTCTTTTTTTTTCTTTTTTTCGTCCTCCTTCTTTTCTGTCTTTCTTTTTCTGCTTTTATGGGTAGATCTACAGTCGTACGACTGTAGTTTGACTACAGTCGTACGACTGTAGCAATAGTCGTACGACTATACTTCTTTTTTTTCTTTTTTTTTTCTTTTTTTTTCTTTTTTCTTTTTTTTTTTTTTTTGAAAGTGAAATTCCGGCGCTTACAGCTGCCCCTCGCGTGAACAAATTCACCACCTGAACTTAGTCTAGCGTAGATGATGTGAATTTGAGAAACGCGGTTCAAAGCGCCGCAGACACAGGAAAGAATCCTCCATTGAAATAAGCCGACATCAGGTCTAGGTCACCTGAGTCGATACTGGGGAGGAAATAAGCCGATATCAGGTTTAGGCTACCCGAGGCAAAGCTGAGGAAAAAAAGTAAGCCGATATCGGGTCTAGGTTACCCGAGGCAAAGTTGAGAAAGAAGTAAGCCGATATCGGGTCTATGTCACCCAAGGCAAAGATGAGTTTGAAATGTGGGATTCGAATTGGTTTTAAAGATCTAGGATCTTGCTTGAATTGATCTCCAAGAATCCGAAATGTGGCTTGGGCGGTTTTTCAAGGGTTACGAATCATGCTTGAAGAAGTTCAGGGATTCGAAATCTAGCTTGAATGAAATAAAGGGTTTGATGTAGAACTAAGCCGATACCGGGTCTAGGTTACCCGAGGCAAGAAAAGATGGAATGCGGTTAAGCCGATATCGGATCTATGCTACCCGAGGCAAAGGAAGATGGATTATGGATTAGCCGATATCGGGTTTATGTTACCCGAGGCAAAGGAAAATGGAATTGCGGTTAAGCTGATATCGGGTTTATGTTACCCGAGGCAAAGGAAGGTGGATTATGGATTAGCCGATATTGGGTTTATGTTACCCGAGGCAAAGGAAAATGGAATTACGGTTAAGCCGATATCGGGTTTATGTTACCCGAGGCAAAGGAAGGTGGATTATGGATTGGCCGATATCGGGTTTATGTTACCCGAGGCAAAAGGAAGGTAGATTGTGGATTAGCAGATATCGGGTTTATGTTACCCGAGGCAAAGGAAGGTGGATTATGGATTGGCCGATATCGGGTTTATGTTATCCGAGGCAAGGAAAAATGGAATTGCAGTTAAGCCGATATCGGGGTTTATGTTACCCGAGGCAAAGGAAGGTGAATTATGGATTAGCCGATATCGGGTTTATGTTACCCGAGGCAAAGGAAAATGGAATTGCGGTTAAGCCGATATCGGGTTTATGTTACCCGAGGCAAAGGAAGGTGGATTATGGATTGGCCGATATCGGATTTATGTTACCCGAGGCAAAGGAAAATGGAATTGCGGTTAAGCCGATATCGGGTTTATGTTACCCGAGGCAAAGGAAGGTGGATTATGGATTGGCCGATATCAGGGTTTATGTTACTCGAGGCAAAGGAAAATGGAATTGCGGTTAAGCCGATATCGGGTTTATGTTACCCGAGGCAAAGGAAGGTGGATTATGGATTGGCCGATATCGGGTTTATGTTACCCGAGGCAAAGGAAAATGGAATTACGGTTAAGCCGATATCGGGTTTATGTTACCCGAGGCAAAGGAAGGTGGATTATGGATTGGCCGATATCGGGTTTATGTTACCTGAGGCAAAGGAAGGTGGATTATGGATTAGCCGATATCGGGTTTATGTTACCCGAGGTAAAGGAAAATGGAATATGGATTGGCCGATATCGGTTTATGTTACCCGAGGCAAAGGAAGGTGGATTATGGATTTGCAACCATGCTTGAACGTAATGGAGTTCAAGGGTTTAAGATCTGACTTGAATGAAGGAAGTGGTTCAAGGATTTGTAACCATGCTTGAACGTAGTGGAGTTCAAGGGTTCGAAATCTTGCTTGAATGAAAGGAGGAAATAGGTTTAGGAATGATAATTTTGGTGTTGGCTGGGGAATGAGTATTTATCCCTTGATCGATAATTTTGGAAACAAAAATTTTGCCCCTTCGATCAAGGATAAATACGGCTTGATTGCTTTGCCCCTTGGAGACTTGATTGTCCTGCCCCGACATTGTGCCATCTCTGCTTTGAGAACGATCCTGGTTAGGGGAGACCTGGTGATGGCAGTGGATACCTGCACTTGGATGAGTTGCGATGCATATGCATATGAATTGTATGTGTTTACTTTAAACGTATGCATGTATGTACGGATGCGTGTATAGTTCTAAGTGCATGCATACAACATGTGACTTATGCTTTGTTCTTGCTATTCGTGCGAGTCCGGAGATGGAATTCACGGCTTGTGGCTGGCCCCGATGGTAGCCCAGGTGACCTGGCCCAATTGCTCCGACGCGTCTCTTGGCCGACTGAGTACTATGCCAATCCAGGTATTAGGGGAGTTGGCCGTCTTGAGTGACCTTCCACTTTACCCTCTGCATATTCTGAAGCATTGTCAGTGCTGAGCAGATCAGGATAGTAGGCCGTACCGATGGATGGTCCGTTTGATTGGGCAAGGAGATGAGAGTGAGACTTTGTATTTCTGTACCGCATGACAAGAGCTTCTGGGATATTATCACGGGCTTGGATGCAATGTCCTACTGATGGATGTTTATATGTAGTGGCACGGTGCATGCAAGATTAACATCTGATCGGAAGTCTAAACATGCACAATATTGCAATGATGACACAGAAATGAGTATGATAGGGAATGTGACAGTGACTCTAACTTCGCATGTCATCCCTCTCCTGTTGCCGACACGTCCTTTCGGTTTTCCGTGTCAACAAGTTTTTTTTTTTTTTTTTTGAGAAAGATTTTGTGATGGCCCTTTTGCAACGGTTTGTCTTAGGAAGGGAAAGATAGATCTTGATGTGTTCATTGCGACTCACGCAGATACCGCTGTCGATGATACCCAGTGGTTCGGCTTTTTACTCGCCCCTGGTATTATAGGTTTGTGTTTGGGGGGTGTTATAGGTTTGTGTTTGGGGAGTGAAGCACTTCCACAGACAAGGTTTGCCGCGCAATGTAGTCTGTAAGTGAACATTGACATGCAACAACACAACAAATGCATATTGAACACCAAAATTGAATACAAAACATTCATGACATAATGAATGCGGATGCATTAGGAAAATTTATAATGTGGCTCTGGTTTTAATTGATGCCCCTTCAAATTACCAATATGCCCTTTCGGTTTTACACATTGGAGAGTTTTTTTTTTTTTTTTTTTTTTTTAAGCTCGATCACCGGATAGAGTTGCTATTATGGATGGACAACCTGAGATGAATTCAAGTAATCACTGGATCGTCCTGTGGTCTGATGCTGTATTCATGTTTCCAATTCACCCCAGATTTCAGTTCAGACACGGCTCTCGAAGACTGCATACTTGAAATGGTTGGCAAATGCAGCTTTCCTTTTGAATATGAGGACAACATACTTTATAAGCTTTCCTATTGATGGTATTGTCCCTTTCATGATTGTTGAAAGCTTTGCAAAGTCAAGTTGCCCTAACACAGTTGGTGAAGTTCACAAATGCATAACCAAAATTTCCTCCAGTCTTGAAATCCACAGGCAAATAGAGGAAATCATAAGCAGGCTTCCCTTTAGACTTATTCTTGTTTTCCTCCAGACAAAGCTTGCCCAGAATTTGTAGCAGGTTATGTCTTTGAAACTGATTTGGTAGGTTTCTGATCATCAGGCTTGTTTTCCCCACCAAGATTAGCTTCAATCTCTTTTTATCCAGCTTGGTCTCTTCAACAGTCAATTTCTTGGGCAACCACTGTTGTTCCTTTTCACCCCTAGAAACTATTTTCTTCTTACTCTGGAATTCCCGAGCGATATATTTCATTTTCCCCTTTTTCAGCATTGTTGAACTCATTTGAAGTAGATTCATATCCAAATCCTCTATCTATCATCAAATCAAATCCCTTCCCACTATTTGAGGGTACTAAATAATTAGTCTGGGAGTTTAGATTGAAGAGAAATGGCATGGGATAAAAAAGATATCCCCAATTTGGTACAGGTTGATGATAAATGAAGACGGATTGAAACGGTGCCATAACCACTTGCTCCAATGCCCTTCCGCTGATGAGATGGTGCGGAACAAAAATGATATGGAACAGCATTGGGGTTCAACTTCTTGTTGAAAGCCATTGAAGGTGGAAAATATGGAATCACAGAATTGGTTCAAGTTCCAGAGAGAAGATGAAAGATAGAAGATGAAAGTGAAGGAAAGACAATAACGGGAAGACAAAGGTGTTGAAGGCAAATGGAGAAGACAGAGAGGGGAATAAAAAGGGAACTGCTTTGGGTAAAGACACCTATCTTCTCTGTCGCCGCACGAAGTTAACTTTTCAGAACAGGCAACAACGTACTTATCTCCATTGTCTCAACTCATTGACCCCGGCATTTCATGCAATAGGTGGGCCGCCCCCGTATTCATTAAGCATTCAACAGAGTTTGACTCATGATTGAAGAGAGCATAACTTTAGGCCAGGAGCAGAAATTTGACTGTAAGAGAGAGCTGAGATCTTCCACCGTTGCTTGCCCTCCTTTTTTTTTTTTTTTTTGAAAAAAGCTAAATCCAAACCACAGCCACCTATTGATTTTCCTGCTGCATTCAGATTCATGTATGTCATGCGTGTTTGATATGTCTTTTTGGATGAACAATGCATGTGTAATGTCATATGCACATGAATGCCACACAAACAAGACTATACATGCACTAAAACTAATGTCTGCTTCAGAGTTTTACAGTATGGTGGGTGGCGAAGGTCATTTGGATTTTTAGTGCTTGGTGCTGTTGATGGATTTGGTTTTTGATGTGGGATGCTTTCTTGAGCGTGAGTTAGGCTCAAAGCTTTATTTTGGGGCTCGGCTCTAAAACTTGGCAACGGTCCCTGGTTTGGAACGATTTGAGTGTATTATGGGCTGTCCAAGTTGAAACTTTTAGGGCAAGACCAACAGCATTTTCGGATCGTGGTTTATAGGGATCACTGATCTAGGCTGGCAATTGATTCGAAGGATATGGTACCATCCCATTGTTTGCTTAGCAGACTTTTCTCTTTCTCTCTCTTTTTTTTTTTTTTTGAAGAAAAGGGCTTTATCGAAGTCAGGTTCACTTGTAAATTCCCTGTAAGACTCAGATTGATGTCATGCATCTTAATATTATGCGTGATGGACAATGTCATTTCAGATGATCAAATGCATGCTTAATGCCATATACATGTAATCACCATATGAGTAAGAAAATAACAAGATGCATTGCATTCAAAATGAGTTCAATACACTTTACAACAAAATGAGTTCCCTACGAGAAGGAGCCTCTAATGGTATTGATCTCACAGCGTCCGATCATTCTTCATCCGATCACTGCCCCACTTTCATCAAATCAGGCTTTGGAGCTTTTCATCATATTCCTTTCCCTGGGAGGTTTGAGGAATTTCTTTACCAGTCCCTCTGCTTGCCCTCGGTTGCTCATTAGTAGCAGATGGCACCTTTAACCTCCCCTCATCAACTAACTTCCGGATCTCTTTCCTTAAAATATAGCAAGCGTTGGTTCGGTGACCTGTCGCTACATGATAGGTACAGAAGTTGTTCTTTTGATCCGGTGCCGGCTCCACATATGGCTTGATGCTCTGCAGTAACCCCTCTTTTCTACATTTGGCAAATAATCGGCTCAGTGATAAAGGCCACGGGGATATGCCCTTTCCGTCACCCTTAGGGTGTGAACTCCTGGTTGGCCGTGGAACAAGGTCAGTGTTGGCTTTGAGGGGGGCCATTGATTCTGCTTCACCATTCAACCCTCTTATTACTCCCTCAAGCTCAATCACACATGCCTCTAATTCAGAGCACCTTGTTGTCAGCTTTTCCACCTTGTCCAGGTCACCTCCTAGCATTTCTTTCAACATTGCCGCTGCCTCTTCCCTGACCGCCTTTCGGAAGCGCGATGAGGCAACATAATCATCTAGGACATCTGTTATGGTGTTGAAGTTCACTGGGCCAGCCATTCTCGAGACTCCTTCCCTTTTCTGTCCTGATAAAAATACCTGTTAGCATTGGCCGGGACATGTGCACGGAGAATACCAAGTTAAGGGATGATGTAGGTATGAATGCAAGATGTGGTGCATGCATGCATGAATGATGATGTCATGTGATGCCATGTCATGTTATGCAATCCTAAGCTAGTCGAGTACAAACAAAGCCAGGAATAGAAACATGCAAAATGCAATGAATATCATTGATGAAGCTATATGCTGAAGTATAGCATGGCATATAAATATACACCACATGGATAAAATGACACACAGGGTGTCCACGGATCGAAGCAAGGTGATACTTGCGAAGGGTTCATGTGTAGGGCGTATCATACACGGGAGGAGAGTTGACATTTGAAACGGTACGTGTAGAGTGAATCTTACACGGGAAAGAGATGTGATGATTAAAGCGGTACGTGTAGAGCGGATCTTACACGGGTAGAGGTGTAGTGATTAAAGCGGTACGTGTAGAGCAGATCTTACACGGGAAGAGGTTTAATGTTTAGAGCGGTACGTGTAGAGCGTATCTTACACGGGAAGAAAGGATAGAGTTTAAAGCGGTACGTGTAGAGAGGATCTTACACGGGAAGAGGTTTAATGTTTAAAGCGGTACGTGTAGAGCAGATCTTACACGGGAAGAAAGGATAGAGTTTAAAGCGGTACGTGTAGAGCGGATCTTACACGGGAAGAGGTGTAATGTTTAGAGCGGTACGTGTAGAGCGGATCTTACACGGGAAGAAAGGATAGAGTTTAAAGCGGTACGTGTAGATCGGATCTTACACGGGAAGAGGTTTAATGTTTAAAGCGGTACGTGTAGAGCGGATCTTACACGGGAAGAAAGGATAGAGTTTAAAGCGGTACGTGTAGAGCGGATCTTACACGGGAAGAGGAAATGTGCAGAGCTTGTCTTGCACAGAAAGATAATAAGAACAATACATGTAAAGCTTAGTCTTACACGAGGAGGATATTTCGGTATTTGAGTGTGCGGGACACAAGGACAAGGTTTCTAATGATTATGGAGGACCTAAAGGGCTTCATGGAGTTTCTAGCGTTTTTGGAACACTTAAATGACGGTAGTGTATGCTGTGAAGTCCTTAGTGCTTATGGAATGCTTGAACGTTATGGAGTGCTTGAATGTTTGATGGACGAATGAGATGTATATCGTGAGATAAGGGGATGATCCCTCTGTATTTATTTTTATTTTTATTTTTATTTTTGGACATCCCAAGAACACCCAATGCTATGCAAAAATGCCACGTGTGGACCACCACACATATGAAGGTTCGGTGCTTTTGGGGCACCTAATGAATTTCGTGAAATGGTCGCATGTGTACTGACACACGGACAAAGTTTGACACTTTGTAGGTCTATGAGATGATATGAAATGGTCACACGGGACCGGCCCACGGACAAAGTTCTGATGCTTTTGAGCGTATGAAATGGAATGATGTTGTAAGACAGTCATGTGCCATAGGAGACACAGACAGAAATTCGGTGTTCGGGGAACACCTTTCATGATTTGGGATGTTATGAAATACCCCTAAATGCATACTAATCCAGCACTCGGGGAGCACCTTGAATAATGTAGTAAGGTTATGAAGTAACCCGATATGGGTCACAGTATTGTATGATGTTTGTGATGAATGGATATGATGTCATGAAATGCAACGTGTGGATTGTCGCACGGAAATATACCTAGGACCATTGTGGTCTCTATGGAATGAAATGATTTGGTGGAATGGCCGAATGCAATCCGGTGCATTGGCAGAACAAGGGTATTTTGGGGTACCCGATATATGATGGAATGATATGATCGTGGTGGGCGTCCTTGGAATGCCCCTCAATTAATTTAGGTGATATGCCGTGAATGCTATGACATACAAGATGCAAATGCTGCACAAAAACATGGTTAGGATGCATGACATACAAAATGGTGTTATGTATGCTACGTGAAAAGATGCTAATCACGCAGATACAATGTTATGGCTGAAAAAAGAAATGGTTAATATGAATGGCAAACAGATGACTTAATGATTGCACACGAAAATAAAATGCACGTGGCTGCATAAAAATGTGGGTTAGTATCACACAAGATGTTCGATGTATGGAAAATGTCATATGTATGATAAATATGGATTATGATATGGAGTGAAATGTCAAGAAGCGTGTAACACGTAGCACACGAAGCGAATTCTTCCAACCTTATTTCTCCAAGCGTGGTCGGTCTCAAAAATTCTAACCGAGTCCTAGGTGGGGTTCACTTCGATCACCAATCGGGGGTGATGAAGGCGCGATTTTATTATTATTCACACAATTATTTTGATATCCTAAGGGAATCCAACTAGGGCTGCCTATGTGGGTTCGGTCCAAGTCAGGTTAAAAATGAAGGTTCCCATAGTAAAATATACTCCTCACTTCTCCCCACTCAAGGGTCCTAGCGAAGGGGTTCGTACGAGGCTATGAGTGGTGTTTCGTATCCGTGCCCCTAAGACCATGAGGAACAAAGGTGACACTTCAACAATCCACCGGGCTGAAAATGGATACTAAATCTAATGCAAGCATGTCTAGCTAAAGATGCAAAATGAAATACCAATCGTGAATCATCCACCTTATTTTAATTAGACACTTTTCAGGGCTTGTCAAATTCTTTTAAGTTTTTAAGAAAACTTTTTGAAGAAATCCCCAGCGGAGTCGCCACAGTGAGCGGACGACACGTTTTCGACGGGACGCGGGACTCCCTTTCGGAAGGGGCGCCTTGATCTCGGGCGGGCCCCTCCCTCGCGTGGGGTTTTTATGAATGAAAATCGGCTTTGGAAAAAATAAATAGAATTAATAAATAAAAGAACCGAGACCTAAGTCTTGATGAATATTGTAGAGTCGCCACCCGGCTCAGCTCAACCGGGAAATTCTTATGTAGCTGAACCGGACGAACGGTCGCTACACTATCCAGAGATTCGGGTCCGGACAAGTCCCTTATTTCGTGTCTAATTAAAATAAAAATTGGTCAATGTTCAAAGATGGTATTTCAAAATCTAAAGTCAATTTTATTGAAGTAAATAGACATGCAGCGAGCATACAAAATATTTAATACAAAAATAAGGAAAAAGAATAAATATTAATTGGCTTACAACCAAATCGAATGGAAAAATAAAAACTCTCGCCTCACTTATACAATCGCCTATATACACGAGAATCTAGAAAAATACAACCGCCTAGGATACACGATTTAATCTATTAAATTACATCCAAAATAAAAATAAAAATAAAAAGAAATTAAAACCTGCAAAACAGAGGGTTAGCACAATATATACAACACGCCACAAGTTGGACTCAAATAGACAAAATGGGAAATCAGGAATTGGGGGCATGCATTTAGGGGATAACCGGGTTGGCTCGGCTAGCCGACCCGGTTAGACCTGGAAAACACTTTGAAACGTCCCTGTATTTTTGGTTTTTATGGAAAAAAATCATTTTGAAAACAATTTTTCCGGTTTACATGCATTTTTATATATTTAAGTGGGTCGGTTTTCAGGAGAAATGGGTCTCCGTCGTTGAATTGTTCTAAATGCAATTTTTACTAAAAATTGAATCTATGGTCGTGATGCATACAACAAAATTCATTTTGATGATTTTTGGGGTTTTCTAATTTTTTGGGATTTTTTGGGAATTTTTGGGGATTTTTATGGATTTTTAATGAAATTTTTGGGTTTTAAAGGTAAAATTCTGATTCTAAAAACTACAGTGGTATGACTGTAAATTACAGTCGTGGAAACTCAACTACAGTCGTACGACTGTAGATGCTGAAAATTCAAGATTTCACCAAAATCTTATTAAAAACAAGCTGGAAATGAAATCACCTGGAAATCAACTACAGTCGTACGACTGTAACTACAGTCGTACGACTGTTCATCAACTCAAGAACAGTCGTACGACTGTTCTTGATTTCCAGAACAGAAACGCAGAAAAATGGACAGAAATGCAGAAAAAGCACACCAAATACCCAGAAAGCTTGTAAAAGAGAGGGGAAAAGGGGTATTTACCTCCGTGGCGTGCGTCCACCGTAGGATTGACCCCTGGCATCGCTCCAATCCACTAAAATTTGGACTTTTCTCCTTGAGTTAGGGTTTGAGATTTGAGTCCAAAGATTTCCAAATGCTGAGGATTTTGGTGAGGAGTTCTTCCTTTTTCTTTGGTTTTCTCTTCTTTCTTTTCTTTTTTCTCTCTTTTTCTTTCTTTCTCTCCTCCCTTTCTCTCTGTCTGTCTGTTCTTTTTTTTTTCTTTTTTTTAGTCCTCCTTTTCTGTCTTTCTTTTTCTGCTTTTATGGGTAGATCTACAGTCGTACGACTGTAGTTTGACTACAGTCGTACGACTGTAGCAATAGTCGTACGACTATACTTCTTATTTTTCTTTTTTTTTTCTTTTTTTTTTTTTTGAAAGTGAAATTCCGGCGCTTACACCTTCCCAATTTCAAAGGAAAAGTGTGAATTTGTGTGGATTGGAGCGACGCCAGGGGTCAAATCAACTTGGATTAGCTCCTAAAAAGGTAGACACTCCTTTTCTTTTCGCTTTTTCTTGCTTTCTAGGTGTTTGAAGTGAATTTTTATGCATTTTTGCTGTGTTTTCGCGTTTCTGTTTCTGGAAATTAAGAACAGTCGCACGACTGTTCTTGGATTTGATGAACAGTCATACGACTGTATATATAGTCGTACGAGTGTTCTTAATTTCCATATTGTTTTTCTTCAATTTTGACTCAAAATAAAATCTTGGCGAAATCTTGATTCTGGGCCGTTTACAGTCGCATGACTGTAACCTACAGTCGTACACAGAATCAGAATTTCAGCTTTTATCTCCGGAAATTTATAAAAATCCATAAAAATTCAGAAAATCCGAAAATCGTCAAAAATGAATTTTGTTGTGTGCGTTCACGAACATAGATTCAATTTTCAGTAAAATTGCATTTAGAACAATTCAAAGACAGAGACCCGATTCTCCCGAAAACCGACCCACCTTAAATATAAAAATACATGCAAACCGGTAAAATTGCTTTCAAAAATGAATTTCTCACAAAACCAAAAATACAGGGACGTTTCAAAATGTTTTCCAGGTCTAACCGGGCCGGCTAGCCGAGCCAACCCGGTTATCCCCTAAATGCATGCCCCCAATTCTTGATTTCCCAATTCTATCTATTTGAGTCCAACTTGTGGCGTGCCGTATAAATTGTGCTAACCTTTGTTTTGCAGCTTTTATTTATGTACACTTTTATTTTTATTTGTATTTTAATAGAACTAATCGTTTATTTAGGCGGTTGTATTTATTTTTAGATTCTCGTGTATTCTAGGCGATTGTATAAGTGAGGCGAGAGTTTTTATTTTCCTATTCGATTTGGTTGTAAGCCGATTGATATTTATTTCTTTCCTTAATTTTTGTATTATATATTTGTATGCGCGCTGTATGCCTTTTACATTCAATAAAATTGATTTTAGAATTTAAAATACCATTTCGAGAACATTGGCAATATTTAATTTAATTAGACACGAAATAAAGGACTTGTCCGGACCCGAATCTCTGGATAGTGTAGCAATCGTTCGTCCGGTTCAGCTACTTTAAGAATTTCCCAATTGAGCTGAGCCGGGTGGCGACTCTACAATATTCATCGAGACTTAGGTCTCGGTTCTTTTATGCATTAATTCCATTTACTTCCCAAAACCGATTTTCCATTTATAAAAACCCCACGCGAGGGAGGCCCCCGCCCGAGATCGTGGCGCCCCTTCCGAAAGGGAGTCTCGCGTCCCGTCGAAAATGTCACGTCCGCTCACAGAAAACTAACAAACATAGTATATATTTAGAGCTTGATAGATCCAAAGAGAACAAAATACCCTTAAAATTACTAAAACCATTGTTCAATAGAAAAATACCATAAAACTACTTGTTGACTAACTAAAAATTACAGAGATAAGTTGTGAAGCACCAGGACTATCTTGTGATCATCTCTACAAGCCAATATTAAGGGTGCAAACCTTTCTCATGGAGGTGAAGAGGAGGAGGAGGCTGCTCCAGACTTGACAATGCTAGAAATGAGGCTCTTTATTGCATCTATTTGCTCTAATAGATGATTAAATGTTCATGTCATTCTTGCAAGCTCCATTTCCATTCCTATAGTCATATGGTGCACCTTTTCCTGGATGTTGAGTAGCTACATCTGGAGATCCCTGAGGGCTTTGGGAACCTCTGTGTATACCTTGCAACCCATAAGGGTTTTTAAAGCACTAAGTACTTCTGATATTACCTTGAAGCATATTTCCAAGGTATATGTAGTTACCCTGTGATAATCTGGTGGTGGTGAAGGATTTGTAATGTTTGATGTCATAAGCATGATAGGACAGGAAGTTGAACCAAGGATGGTGGATGGGGGTGATGGTGGGCATATACTTAATGGAAATGAGGATAGGTCAGTGAAGGTGGAAAAAGGTTCTAAATCATTAAAGTTATGAGCCATGGTGAAGGTGGGTTGGTAGATCGGTGGTGTGTGCAGAAAGGCTTTATAGAAATTTAGAAAAGTGAATGAGTTAAAGAGACTTTTAGGGCTGAGGTTTGAGAATTGGTTCAGAGGTGGATTTACTTTAGGTCTTAGTGTCAAGTCAGCTTTATTGATTAGAGTCAGCAGGGACTCAAATACATCACTTTCTCTCGGATCCTGATAGGACATTTCAGGCTATAAAGCCTCTTTTCCTTTTCCCTGCTTTGTCACCTGTTTTGACCCTGTACTTTGCTCTTTATTGACTCTTGTCCAACTTGAGCTCATGTGTCAACTGATGTAGCTTCAGGGCATAAAGGATCAGGAAAAAGTGTTTCAGAGCTGCTTAAAGTGGTTTTAGACTCAGAATCAATCTTTATAGGCTTGGTTGGAATTTGAGTCTTGTGAGAGCAGGCCTTGAGCATTCTTGAAATGTTGGGTTTGTTGATTATTGATCTAGAGCTTATAAAAGAGGGTATGAGGCCAGTCTTTGAAACATTGAAATAGGTGAAGTATTTGGTGAGAAGCATGTTGTATGGCAAGGCTAAATTGCTTCTTACATGAGTCATATGGTTGAGTATAATGTAGGGCAAGTTAATCCTGATGAAACTAACTAAATGCCAGATGAAACAAATGCTGAAGCTATTCATTGTTGCAAGACTAGCCTTTTATGGAATAAAAAAGGCAGATATCATTAATTGGAGGATTTTGTAGCCCTCCCTCAGATAACATGAGTCAAGTTCTAACTAAGGGACTGAGTGTCCAGTGGGAATGCTGAATAACTAAAAGACAAAGTCAGCTACATTGTATTTTCCTAAAGTCATGGGTGCATGACTCCTTTCTAGCTTAACCCCTTTAAGAGGCAGATCAAAAACATCACTAAGCACTCTCTCATTCACATGTAACTTTCTCCCCTGTATGGTTACTTCATAGTCCCAGTTTCCTATGTATGTAAGTGTGCCATAAAATTCACTCACTAGAGAGTCATATATGAGCTCGTTTATACTTAGGAAATTTTCCCATCTCTGTGACTTAAAATACCAAATGAAAGGTTTTTCTGTTTCACCTAGGTATTCCCAGTCGACTCTTTTGCACCTAACTC
Source organism: Euphorbia tirucalli (assembly GCA_039660915.1). Classification (NCBI taxonomy): domain Eukaryota; kingdom Viridiplantae; phylum Streptophyta; class Magnoliopsida; order Malpighiales; family Euphorbiaceae; genus Euphorbia; species Euphorbia tirucalli. The sequence continues at coordinate 33,552,099 of CM077636.1, read as the reverse complement.
TGTCTTTTGTAAAACCATCAGCATAGAGAGATTTACCTTGTTGGAATTTAAGAGAATTTGATAAGGAAACAGAGCCTGATGTTTCTGTTGTTGGGAATGTTTTTGCTGCTCTCCTTCTTTGTGAGTATATTTCTTCTATTGAACTGACTCTCCTCCTTTTTTTTCATGAATCTCTTCTGTAGTTTTAGATTCTTCTCTTTTCCTCTTCATTTGTGCTTTTGTTAGATAAACTCGAAGCTTCTTTGTTGCATTTGTTGAGCACCGTCTCATCATGGTTGTTAAATGTTTACAGGATGTATTTTGTAAAGGACTCAAGGTGAAGGTATGGTTTCACAGAAGGTTTGGTGAGGATTTTATTTCAGAGAGAAAGGTCTTTTCAGAGTCCCAATTTCGTGAAGAGGTAGGAAGAGATTTGCTCAAAGTGAAGAGGAGTTGGCACCTTGGAAAAACTATGTCGTTTTTGTGGATATGAAGATGCCGGTTTATCATTGGTTTCTTCCCTTTCCTCATTTAACCTTTTTATTGATTGGGCTTATGTCCTTTTAGTTTTATTTAGCCCACTTTAACTTAACTAGTAAAGTGAGCTTATGAGCTCATAAAGCATTTTTTTTAGCCCAAAGAAAATGAACTTAATATATGTGCATATATATATATATATATATATATATATATATATATAATCATAAATAAATTTTTATTACTTTGTTTATATTGGTAAAAAAAATGGCTTAGTAGTTGAACTTTTATGTTACGTTTGTGATAGAAATTTTTATGGCTTAATTTTAAATTGTAATCTTGGTCCGATAGTAAAATTTTAGTCAATTATACGTAACCCATACTTACAACAAAAAATAATTTTGCTTATTTTTGTCACAAAATATTATTTATCATATATTGGAGTTGACATCCCGATTTTTATTCTCAATTCATTGAACTTGTTTTCACTTAGAGGCTTTGTGAAAATATCCGCTATTTGATCACCTGTCGAAACAAAATCCAAATAAATATTACCTTTCTGTGTATGATCTCTGATGAAGTGGTGCTTTATATTTTTATGCTTGGTTCTTGAATGTTGAATGTGATTTTTTGTTAGATTTATTGCACTAGTATTATCACACCTTATTGGTACATGATCATACTTTATGCCACAATCTTCGAGATGTTGTTTCATCCATAGGATTTGTGCAACACAGCTACTTGCAGATATATATTCAGCTTCTGTTATTGATATTGCTACTGTTGACTGCTTTTTGCTTGACCGTGAGACTAATGCTTCACCCAGAAATTGACAGGTACCTGAAGTACTTTTTTCTATCCAGTTTGCATCTAGCATGATCAACATCATTGTATCCTATAAGATTAAAGTTTTCACATTTTGGATACCAAATCCTAATTTCTTGAGTACCATTCAAATACTTAGGAATTCTATTAACATCCTTTAAATGAGACTCTTTCTCACACAAACACTTGCTAAATTGTATATCAGGTCTACTAGATGTTAAATAGAGTAGAGAACCAATCATACCTCGATATTTCTTGATATCTACACTTTTACCTTTCTTATCCTTATCTCGAGAGACTGATGTACCCATCGGTGTTTTTGCTGGTTTGGAATTTTCCATTCCATATTTCTTTATGAGTTCTTTAGTATACTTTGATTGGCATAAAAATGTTCCTTTCTTTCCTTGCTTTATTTGAAGACCAAGAAAGACATTTAGCTCACCCATCATAGACATTTCAAATTCAGTACTCATTTTTTATGAGAATTCCTTGCACAACTTATCATTAGTAGAACCAAATATAATATCATCAACATATATTTGAACAAGTAATATATGGTTCTTTTCATGCTTCATAAACAGTGTTTTGTCAACTTTTCCATGAATAAAACCTTTTTCAAGTTAGAATGTACTTAACCTTTCATACCATGCTCTCAGTACCTATTTTAGTCCATACAAAACTTTAGTTAGCTTGTAGACATAGTCAAGGTGATGACAGTCTTCAAATCCAGGAGGTTGCTTTACGTAGACTTCTCCATTGATGTAGCCATTAAGAAATGCACTTTTCACATCCATTTGATAGAGTTTGAAGTCTTTATAGTAGGCAAATGCACATATCATTCTGATTGCTTCCAACCTTGCAACCGGAGTAAATGTTTCATCATAGTCTATTCCTTCTTGTTGGTTATCCATATGCAGCTAATCTGGCTTTGTTTCTGATAACTTTGTCAGATTCATCCAGTTTGTTTCTATAAACCCATTTGGTTCCAATCAGTGATTGATTAGGTTTTGGAACAAGGTTTCAGACATTGTTTCTTTTGAATTGATCCAGCTCTTCTTGCATAGCCATCATCTAGCTTTCTTCTATTTCAGCTTCATTGAAGTTCTTTGGCTCAATCTCAGAGAAAAATGCCACATTCACAAAAGATTCTTTTAGTTATCTTCTGGTCATTACCCTATGAGAAGGATAATTAATAATGTTTTCTTTGAAGTGATGTTTGTGATATTTGAATTCTTTTGGAAGATCATTATGTTGATTTTCTTGAATTTGCAATTCTTGCACATTATGCTCACTTTGATCACCAGAATTGTTCTCTTTTTGTAGGTCGTTTTCATTATTTCTATGTTTTCAACCTACGAGTCAAAAATCTCAAGAGTATCCTTAGATTCTTTATTTGGGAGAGATTTAGTTTATTCAAACACTACATGCATGGACTCATCAATGATAAGAGTTTTTTTTGTTAAAAACTCTATATGCTTTGCTATGTAATGAATTATTGAGATATTCCTTATTGTTGAAAATAAAACATATGCAACCAAATGGATGGAAATAACCAATATTAGGTTTTCTACCATTCCATAGCTCATGGTGTTTTCTTTAAAATAGGTCTTATCAAGGCTCGATTTAAAATATAGTAATAATGGCTTCAGCCCAAAAATATTTTGGTAAATTATTTTCATTGAGCATGGTTCTTGTCATTTCTTCTAATTTACTATTTTTCCTTTCAACAACACCATTTTGTTGAGGAATTCTAGGAGCACAGGAGTTGTGTGAAATTCCATACTCAGAGCAAAACATTTCAAAAAGACTATTGTCAAATTCTTTTCTGTGATCCCTTCTAATGGCTATTATAGAAGTGTTTTTCAAATTTTGAAGCTTTTTACACAAGGTAGAAAATTGTTGAAAAGCTTCATCTTCTTGACTTAAAAATAATGCCTATGTAAAACGTGAATAATAATCTACAATGACTAATGCATATCTCATGCCTCCCAAGCTTGTTGCTTGAATTGAACCAAGCAAGTTTAAATGCAGTAGTTCTAAAGGTCTAGAGGTAGAAACAACTCCTTTTGGATTAAGAGAGCTTCTAGTTTGTTTCCCTCTTTGACATGCATCACATACATGAGTTTTATCAAACTTGATTTTGGGTAAACCTTTAACAAGTTCTTTCTTTGAAAGCTTTGAAATCAGATGCATAGTGGCATAACATAGTCTACAACGCCATAACCAACTCGCTTCTTCTTGTGAAATTAAATAATGGTCATTTGTAAGAGTACCTAAATTTAAAAGATAAATATTTCTGACTCTAGGAACTTCAAGTAAGGTCTTACCACTATTAGCTTCCACAATTTCACTTTTCTTTGAAATCAAAGATTACCTTGCGATTTTTGTCGCAGAGTTGACTCACACTTAGAAGATTGAATTTCAATCCATCAACTAGAGATACTTCATCAATGCATGGATTATTTCCAATTTTTCCTTTTCCAATGATTTGTCCTATAAGATTATCTCCAAATTTTACTGCTCCTCCCTTTACTTGCTTTATGGAAGTGAAGTATCTTCCATCACCAGTCATATGTCTAGAGCACTTGCTATCGATATACCACTTTGAATTTCCACGAGCGTTTTTTAGACACACCTGTGAGACAAATCAAGTAGACTTAGGTACCCAAATATTGTTGGGTCCTTTGGGGTTAGAATTAACATATTTTGCTTTGGGAACCCAGATAGTTTTTCCTTTGTAGTTTCCTTTTCAAAACATATAATCACTAATTACATGTCCCTTATGATTACAGTAGTAACATGTAATATTCTTGCTTTTCTTGAATTGATGTGATTGGTTGTGTTTTGAGGAATAATGTTGGTGATTAGAAACATAGTTAATTTGATATGAGCTTTTAGGCTTGTGACTATGTTTTTGCTTTGACCTGTAAGTATAAGACTTTTGGGAGTATATAGGTCTATGTGTGTTTTTGTGAGTAATCTTCTGTTGTGAATAAGGTTGTTGGTTTGGTTTAGAAGATTGTAGCCCTTTTATTTTGAAGAAATGTGTATTTTGGGCATAAATACTTTTTTGGTTGGTATTTGACTCGGTAACAGGTTTTTGACTTTTGCTATGCTTTTGATGTGTATGTTCGGGTGATTTAGTTTGCATAGTAGAAGTGGAGGAAGGACAAAATATAATTGGTTTTGGGGGAATTTGTAGAGGTATCTTATCAGTATAACCAATTTCTGTTCTATCATTTGGATTTCTTTGGGAGTCTAAAAGCACGTTTAGCATATTTTCACCATTTTATGAATTTGCTAATTGTAGAGTCTAATTTTTCACATTTCTTTTCAAGATGCAATATTTTACTGATAAGTTCGACATTGGAGTTGTCCAGAAAACTTACTTTGCTTTGTAATTCAAGCTTTTCAGACTCTTTTTCTAAAAGCTTGTATTCTTATTCTTTACACTTAGCAATTATATCAAGCTTATCATCATGCATCTTAAAATATTCTGGTATAAGATCATTATGAGATAGAGTTTGTAGAATTACCTCATCTTCCTCATTTTCATGTTGATGTGATAAACTTTCTGCTCTATCATTTTCCATGAAGCATATCTGAGCTTTTTCTTACTTCTAGTCGTCATCATCATTGGAACAACTGGATTCATCACTGTCGCTCCACGTTGCTACCATAGCTTTCTTGTCCTTTTTCTTATATTTATTTTTAAGCCTTGGACAATTAGCTTTGAAATGACCTGGTTTATTGCATTCAAAACATGTAGTTTCTTGTTTTGAATGTTTCTTGGCTTTATCAACTTTGTTGTTGTTGAATTACCTCCTGTATGATGTTTTCCCTTTATGTTTGCTTCTCAGGAATTTTCTGAATTTTCAAACCAACAGAGCTTCCTTATCATATTCTTTGTCATCACTGTCTTAATCGGAAATGGATTCTTCAGGAGTCGAGTTGGTAGCTTTTAGTGCTATGGACTTTTCTTGTCAATCTACTCACGGTCAGTGGTAGACTTAACTTTCATCTCATATGTGAGTAATGAACCAATAAATTCATCATATGAGTATGCAGTTAAATCCTTCGATTCTTCTATTGCTGTGAGCTTTGCATCCTATGATGTTGGCATTGTTCTGATTAATTTTCTAATCAGTTCTTCATCTGTGAAGCCTTTCCTACGATTCTTTAATTTGTTGACAGTGAGTGTGAATCTTATGTTGATTTCTGAAATTGACTCTTTTGTGTCCACCTTGAACAACTCGTATTCTGTGATGTAAAGATTAATCTTTCTATCTTTGACTTGTTTAGTTCCTTCATGAGTTGTTTCAATTTTGTCCCATATTTGCTTTGCTGCCGTACAACCTGAAACACGATTAAACTTATTAATATCTAAATCACACTGTAATAAATTAATAGTTTTAGAATTTAGAGCTTCTTTGTTCAATCAGCACTTTCATATTCACTTTCTTCTTTACAAACAGATTCTCCATCAATAATTTTTGTTGGAATACTAGGTCCTTCCTTGACAATTCTCTAGACCTGAATATCCGTTGACTACAAAAATATTATCATTTTGTTTTTCCAAAAACTATAGTTTTCTTCGTTAAATAGTAGGGCCTTGTTGATGGAACATCCCTCAGATATAAAAACATTTTGACTCCTGGATGTACTAGCCATATTGAGATCACTCTAAGGATTTTACTCCTTTTGATTAGAGTCAGGCTCTGATACCAATTAATGGTCCCAAATGAGCTAGCTTCAGTAGTAAAAGGGGGTGAATAGTATTGTAGAGCGAATAAAATTTTTCCCAAACTCTCTTTAAAAATTCTTTGAAGAAACACAATTTTTCTTTTTATAAACATAAGTTTTATAAAAATACGAAATTAATTAAGATAATACAACTTGTAAATATAAAATTGTTTTTCTAAAAATGACTTTAAATAATAAAGCTATTAATTTAAATTGCAAGAATTTAAATAGTAGTAAATATAAAGAGAGTAGGGATAGAGAAATGAAGACAGCAAATTTATCCTGGTTCAAGCCAACCGCTTGAGATTTTCACTAATGTTTCCTTTACGGGCAGGAAACAAGCCTATGTTACTTTTTGCGAGTTCAAGTAACAAGCTCAATACTTTTGCAGGTTAAGTATCAAACCTCTACCGTTACTTTTTCAGAGCTTACGTAACAAAACTCTATCGATGCCTTTTCTAAGCTCAAGTACCAAACTTTTAAAGACTTTGTTGATCACACTACCAACAAAGAAAACCCCCTTTCACCCAGCCTTGTATGAATATACAATTCCCGAATATATGAATATTTGATTGAAAGAATGTAGCTCTTTTCTCTTGACTTTGCTCTCTTTAGGAATTATGGAAGACTTCAAAGCATTATAGCTTAAGAGTATTCTTATCCCATGCTTTGATCTCCATTTCTTTTTATAGGGAAAGAAAGCTCCATGTCTCACTTCATAAAGAGAAATGGTGGTTGATCTCAAGTCACAAGGAGAAATAATGGTTGATCTCAAGTCACAAGGAGAAAAGTTCACTTAAGTGGCCGTTTGTTTAAAGCAATAAGATGAATTTTTTTAAGTCATAAGCTTATAAACAAAATCTTTTCAAATGTAAGCCAAGATCTCTCAAGTGATATAGCAGTTAAACTCAAGTAATAAGCCAAGGTGTTTCAAGTAATATAGCAGTTGAAGTTAACTCATAAGCCAAGGTCTTCAAGTAATATAGCAGTTGAAGTTAACTCATAAGCCAAAGTAAATGTTGAAACCATTTAATAAACTTCTTGTGGCCGTGTGTATTAGTTTCAACTCATAAGAGATTTTAGCTCTTAAAACAATATGAAGTCATAAAGGAATTATATAACTTATAAGCATGAGTTGTTTTATCTTATTATATCAAGTGGACTTCTCAACTCATAAAGCTTTTAAAGCTAAGTGTTATTTTAAGAAACTCTTTTTATTCAATGTCAGCTTGTGATCATCGAAACCAAAGTCAACAATTTAGTCTTCTTATCCCATGCTTTGATCTCCATTTCTTTTTATAGGGAAAGAAAACTCCATGGCCATTTGTCTCACTTCATAAAGAGAAATGGTGGTTGATCTCAAGTCACAAGGAGAAATGATGGTTGATCTCAAGTCACAAGGAGAAATGGTTGTTGATCTCAAGTCACAAGGAGAAAAGTTCACTTAAGTGGCCGTTTGTTTAAAGCAATAAGATGAATTGTTTTAAGTCATAAGCTTATAAACAAAAACTTTTCAAATGTAACCCAAGATCTGTTAAGTGATATTGTAGTTAAACTCAAGTCATAAGCCGAGGTGTTTCAAGTAATATAGCAGTTGAAGTTAACCCATAAGCTAAGGTCTTCAGGTAATATAGTAGTTGAAGTTAACTTATAAGCCAAAGTAAATGTTGAAACCATTTAATAAAATTCTTGTGGCCGTGTGTTTTAGTTTCAACTCATAAGAGATTTTAGCTCTTAAAACAATATGAAGTCATAAAGGAATTATATAACTTATAAGCATGAGTTGTTTTTATCTTATTATATCAAGTGGAATTCTCAACTCATAAAGCTTTTAAAGCTAAGTGTTATTTTAAGAAATTCTTTCTATTCAATGTTAACTTGTGATCATTGAAACCGAAGTCAACAATTTCTTTTTGGGTTGTTTTTGTTGTGGTGTTGTGAATTTTTTAAGCCAAAAATGCAATTGCTTTTTGTTTGGGTATTAGAGCCGTATGGCTTTGTTCTTCACAAAAGAATAGCTATATAGCTCTAATCTTAAAAGCTATTCAATTTTTGAACCAAAATTGTTTTCCAAATTTTTAAGCCGTACAACTCATTTGTTGATTTGTAGAGCCGAACGACTTTATTTTGAGCCGGACGACTCTGTTCTTTGTTCCAATCTGGTTTTCTGATGAATCAGTGAGATTTTGCCCTGAAGGTAGGCTACTCACGCGAAGAAGAAATATTCTAGAATTTTCTTCTTAGATAAATATGTTATCATAATAAAAAAATAAAAAAAAAAAAGAAAAAGAAAAAATATGTTTTTCATTAAGATTATTTTGACTATCAATATTGATATTTTAGTATGTTTTTGTGAAAATCGTTTTCATTGTGTTTACTGCTTTACGACCTAGATTTAATTTTTATGAAGTAGTTAGAACCCGCACGAACGAGATCCCATGGAGAACCCGGGATAATCAACTCACTAAAGTGCATATTGATCCATTAATTGGAAAAATGTTTAGAAATCGTTTTGTTAAAAATCTGTTTCAAAATGGTTTTTTAGGTCAAGTCGGTTGAATCTCTCAAATTCTCCTGACTCCCCTATTCACATCCCGTGTAATCTATTATCCCTTGCTGTCTTATTTGAGTCCTACATGCATTTATATATTTATTGTGTTACTAACCTCTGTTTCAATGTATATTAGGTTAGATCTAGCTTTTCCATTTTTAGATCTTATGTATATTCTAGGTGATTGTACTCCATATTCCATTTTTTCTATTAATGTATCTCCTAGGTTAGATTATTCGATTGGGTTGTAATAATTTATTTTCCCAAGTTTACTTACAGCTTCCTGTATGATTGAAAATGGACTAGGAAAGAAATATAAAAGACATGAAGATCAAATTGGTTAATAATTATTTGAAACAAGACAAAAATAAGTGATTTTTCCAGACCAGAATCTCTGATTAAAAGGTATAGCGACTCATGCTAGGTTTGGCTATACAACAATTTCCTGATAGAGATGAACCGAGTGGCGACTCGTTAAATCTTTTAGCTAGGGAGTTCTATTTCGTACATATTTCTTTTGCTTTTCAAAAATAAAAACTGCTTTTGCACCTCAAGTAAAACCTTCTCCTAGCATGGCCTTGCAGCCTGTCACGTTAAAAAGGACCATCCGCTCACAGATTCATTGCTATTATTGTTAAAGGATAGTAGTAATAACAATGGGTCAACATACATGATAAATAATATTCTCGTGAATGAGTTATGAGATGGGATCTTGTGATCGAGTTCCATAATCATATATATCAGATTTGTAAGGTGGGACATTAGAACTTATAGGGTAAGTGGAACCTCTTAAGGTCTCTTTTTTTAGTTGAATTCTAATGTAAAACATTATTGGTTAGATATTTGTTGCGTATTAAACCTACATGTAATATAATTAACCTCTAATAACACGTGCTAATATGTATTATAGATCGAGTTCATATAATGAAATTTGTGTCCAAATCGATTATGGTCGAATTGAAAAAAAATCTTAAGTTGAATGGGACAACTATGGCATGTGGAGCATGAAAATCCGATATGTGATGGAGGAGTAAGATGTTATAGACTCCTTAGTAACGATTATGGATAAAGCTGAGGAGCGGATAATTACTCAGCATAGGAGGGACCGAAAGGCTTTTGTGGCCTAGAAGAAGAGAAATTCCATTGCTTATATCATCGTGTTAAGTGTAATGGATGATGATATCACTAGGCAATTTTGTAAGTATGAGAAGATGAGGGACTGGCGGGTCACTTTGAAAGAAAAGTTAAGAGGTTTGTCTCTAACAAGGCTTCATTCTTTGATGATTAAGTTTGACACTTACAAGAAGGGCCCTGGTTTTACCATGAAGAGACATTTAAGAGAAATGTCCTACATGATCAACAAGCTTAGCGATGTAGGTTATAAGTTTATGCTAGTGTGCCCTTGTCCAAATGGCATTGGTTCATGTATTGTATTATACTTTATATTTGGATATTTTGTATTGTACATTTTATGTTGAAATAAAGGCATGAGTCCATGTATTCATATCTTATGCTATTTATAAATAGAGTATCCAATGATTATAACCATACTAAAGTAAACCAATATGTGTCATTGGATTATGAGACCTTTCAGTAGAGTTAAAGTTATAATCATAAAGATATCCCTAGTCTGTTCTAATCATGGGAATGAATAGAACCAAAGACTAGCATATCCTTGACTGGATGATGGCATCTCACCGGCCATTGGACATGGAATATCAATCAATAAGTTGGGTTGCATGGTACTGGATCAATCCGCCATAAGAACACCATATGGTTCGATAGTCATAGGTGTTTCTCAGGTAGGTCTTGCTACTATCCTTAGACCCGATGTTCACTATAACATAACATGGGATCTCATACACTTTGATATACACCTAACTGGCCCGTAACAGAGACATTGTGGTCTAGTCAAGCCCCGATAGGGACTCCTATACCTTTAAGACAGAGATTCTGGTATGAACAAATCACTTATTTCTGCTTTATTGTGAAATAGCTTTAACTATACCAAATTTGCACTTTTTGTTATTTTATTCCCTAGATATTTACTATATGCTCACACAGAAAGCCATAAATAAATTCGGGAAATAGAAATAAAATTATTACAACCCAATCGAATAAACTACCCTAGGGGTTACATTTGATAAAAATTGGATAGGGGTACAATCGCCTATTTTACACGAAATATCTGAAAATAGAGAGCTAACATTCATATAGCCTAACATACATGTACCTGCAAAACAGAGGTTATTGATACAGATAAACATAAGCACTTTATTAGGGGATAATCGGAAAAATATGACAGGTTTAACCGATTAGACCTTGAAAAACAATTTTATGAACGCCTTGTATTTTTAGATCCGGGAAAATAATTTTTGGAAAACATTTTGCAAATTCATATTTATTATTCCGCATGGCAAATGTGAGTCGGTTATCCAGAGATTTATTGAAAACCTCTTTCGTACGGGTCCTGAAAGATTCTTTGTAATTAGATCTAGGTTAATAAAGCGCATAAACACCCAAAATCAATTTTATAAAAAAAAGTACGCATGATGAATAATAACATAAATGAATGTTACGTTATGAAATGAATGTCTAGAATCGCAGGGGTTCGAAAACAGGTTAGATCTGGATTTCGGGATCTAGATCTAACAATAAAACAATTTTCATTTTTATGGATTTAAAACGTAGAAATTCATTTTAGGGTTTTCTCCTTTTCTATTGCACTATCCATTGGGGGTCAATCGATTGATTAGACTGGAAATCGGAGATTTTCATCCTGGATTCATAAAATTAAAATTCACAGAAAACAGGAAAGACTGGAGCGCATGGCTCATAAGCCAGGATGAGCCATGCGGCTCAAATTCTCCTCAAGATGGGCCTTACGACCCTGTTTATAAAATTTACAACAAACATTCTTTAGTTTTAGCACAGCACAGACAAATCAAACAATGCAAGAATAGAGAGATAAGGTTTGATGGCCTCTCAGTGATTACCTTTAGCTTGTTTATCTAGATTTTTGGGAAATAATCCGAATCAGTTCCTTAGAGCTCTAAACTGGCGTAATTTATGAATACGAACCGAAACTCGCCAGGAAACCGAAATGCAGTTGTATATAGCTTCGAACCAAGGTGCTTTACGTATGTAAATGTGGTTTAGTGTTTGAAATGGTTGAGTTTGGCTTGGATTTCCATCCTTGGAGGTTTGTATGTGTTCTATGGTTAAAGGAAAAAGATGAAAGAGTTGAAGAAGAAGAACTTGTTGGGAAATGGAGAGAAAGGTTATGGAGCTCCCCTTGGTAAGTGTGATTGTTGTTAAACTTATCCCTGCCTTAAACTTCTGTAATATATTTTCCTTCTCTTTAATTGATGTCATCTTTCTTAAGAAATCATCTTCTATTTTGCACAAGTGGGCATCTGGCCAGCCAATTTCTTAAGAGATGGACCGTATGGCCCATCTGCCTTTCAATTTGGGCCATGTGGCCTATCTTTTTAGACATACGGCTCATCTTCAAATCACAACTGTACCCACTTTAAGCAGCTCTCTTTCACGGCTTAACCCTTAAAAGTTGGGTCATGCCTCCTTCTGAATTGGGTCATACGGCCCATCCTGTAATGATGACAAACCCTACTTCAATTTTCGGTGATTTTTGGTTCGTTTCGACACGAGTTACAGTCCATTCTTTGTTCCTCGGGCCGTATTTCAGATAATTTCAAATAAAGGATAATTGGAAATCATCATCATAGAGGTCCGAAAAAAATCTGTGCTCACACCTATTTTCTCAGAATTAGTTGGAGGGCGGTTTTCTATCTTGCATCACATGCTTCATGCTGAACAAACCAAGGAAAAATTCTTGCTAAACAAGTTTAAGAGTAAGATCACTACAATCCAAACATAGAGATCGCGTGGAGAAACAAAAGAATTATCACCTAGTTAGAGTTGGCAAGAAGAATGATCAATGAAGAGTCATGAACCAAGCCGCTCCATAAAAAGAAAATATAGGGTAAAGAGCCCCATCATAATAGTGTTGGGAATTAATCGCACAAAACAACCATAAAACGCAGCGGAAAAAAAATTAATCCCCACCAAGGACCCATGTACATTACATTGAATCGGAAGGAGGGTTAAAGAATTACCTTAATTCTTTGAACTTTGAATCACTTAGGAACCAAAATAGCTTCCCTCTATGGTTGATCCACACGGAGCAATACATTCACCGCGTGCTAGCGCCGGGATAGAAGAAACGGTTTCCTCGAATCGAGAGAGAGGCAGAAAATCAAATTTTCTCTTGGCTTGGAGAGGAGAATTTCGGCTGGCTGCTTGGTCTAGTGTGGCTGCCGAATTCTGCTTCTATATCATTATAGGATTGATTAGGTTTTAGGTTTTTATTTCCTTAAATATAAAACCTAATTAGTTAATTATAATTATAACCTAATACACCTATTAGTTATAATTATATATTAACCCACACAATTTAATATTAATTCTCAATTAACATTAAATCAAATCAATTCTCCATAATACACATATGTATATATAATATTATAATTAATTATATCTCTATATAATTAAATTATAATATGTAGCATACTTTATGCAATATTAATCACATTAATATTTATATATACATAAATATATATCACTATATATATTTATACTCTTTCTCATTCATAAATTATTATCCAATAATAATTTATACCCGATAAGATGAACTTCATTTTGCTCTTCTGTGTGACCCCATAGGTTCATATTAATTGGCAATAAGGAAATTACCATAATGTCCTTATAGGTCACAAGCGGACTCTAGCAAGCCATTACGACTACCCAATTAATATGATTGGAATGATCCAATACCTATTTATAAAATGTCATATTCCCTTTTGTCTCTTTGATATCAAGATTAATTATAAGTCATGGTACACTTGTCAATCTTACATAATTAATCATATGCTTTCTCGATCTCAAAGTAAACTGTTCAGACAAATCAATTGATACTCTTATCAATTATTTGAGCACGGCCATGCATTTAACAGTCTTACTTATCGAGGGGCCCAGTGATATCGCTCTCTTGTTAGAGAGGGACAAAATCCCATATCTGTCACTCACATCCCAAAGCATGAGTCATATCGTACCCAACCACAGCCTTTATAACTACTCTGTTACAAGCAGCGTTTGACTGCGTCAAAGCACAACATAAATTCATCCCGGAATCCATGGTGACCTCAGGTCAAAGGAATCAGCTGATGACACTACTATAATCAAGATCAGTTGTGACACGTGACCATGAACTTGATCTTATAGTGGGTCTCCAGCAACATGTTCTCTAACACATTGCCCGTGAGTATAATCTGTATCTGTATACACTATATTCATCTTATGAATATCCATTATCACTCACACTAGTCTTAGTTTGTTATTATTCCCACAATAACAATCGACTAGGGAAATTTAGAATTACACAATTAATTCATGGATACATTATCATAAATACTAACATACAAATATATATGATAAAATAAGTCTTTATTAATGACTTAAGAAGATTGTTTACATAATCCAACATTGGCTTAGGGCACAATCTCTAACAATCTCCCACTTGCCCTAAGTCCAATCTTCAAATGTATCTAATACCCATGGACCTAGCATGACCATCATGTACAGCTTGTGAAAGAGCTTTTGTTAGTGGATCGGCAACATTGTCTTCAGACGCAACTTTGCATATCTTCACATCTCCTCTTGAGATGACTTCTCTTATGTAGTGAAAACGCCGAAGTATATGTTTGGATTTCTGTGACACACTAGGTTCCTTAGCAAGTGATATTGCCCCATTGTTGTCACACAAGAGGCTCACAGGATTCACTATGCTAGGAACGACACCAAGTTCTTCGATGAACTTCTTGATCCAAACAGCCTCTTGGGCTGCATCTGATGTAGCAATATACTTGGCTTCTGTTGTAGATGCAGCTATCGTGCTTTGCTTAGAACTCTTCCAACTTATCGCACCTCCATTCAGAATGAACACATACCCAGACTGTGACTGCATCTGATCTTGATCAGTTTGGAAACTTCCATCCGTGTAACCATTTACAACAAGATCTTCGTCCGAGCCTCCATATATCAAGAATGTATCTTTAGTTCTTCTCAAGTACTTAAGAATACTCTTGACAGCAGTCCAGTGACTATCACCTGGATCAGACTGATATCTACTTGTCATGCTCAAAGCAAAAGAGACATCTGGCCGAGTACATACCATGGCATACATGATAGATCCTATAGCTGACGCATAAGGAATCTTATCCATGCGTTGACGTTCTTCAACTGTCACAGGACATTGCTTACGACTAAGCTTTATCCCTTGCCCAATAGGAACATTTCCTTTCTTTGATTGATCCATACTGAACCTTTTCAGTATTTTGTCAATGTATGTACTCTGGCTCAAACTTATCAATCTCTTAGATCTATCTCTATAGATCTTTATTCCAAGAATGTAGGCTGCCTCACCCAAGTCTTTCATAGAAAAACACTTTCCTAGCCAAGATTTTACTTCTTGCAAGGTAGGAATGTGATTTCCTATTAACAATATGTCATCGACATATAGAACTAGGAAAACTATATTACTCCCACTGAACTTCTTGTACACACAAGGCTCATCTTCGTTTTTGATGAAGCCAAACTTTTTGACTGATTCATCAAAACGATGATTCCAACTTCTTGATGCTTGCTTCAAACCATAAATGGCCTTTTGAAGCTTGCATACTTTATCAGGATTCTTTGGATCGACAAAACCTTCAGGCTGTGTCATGTACACATCCTCAACAAGGTTTCCATTTAGGAAAGCTGTTTTGACATCCATTTGCCATATTTCATAGTCATAATATGCTGCTATGGCAACAAGAATTCTGATGGACTTGATCATAGCTACTGGCGAAAAGGTTTCGTCATAGTCTATACCATGAACTTGTCGGTAACCCTTTGCCACTAACCTTGCTTTATAAGTCTGAATATTCCCATCCATGTCCGTTTTCAACTTGAAAACCCATTTGTGCCCTATTGCTTTAGCACCCTTTGGGAGATCAACCAAAGTCCATACTTTGTTGTCGTCCATGGATTGAATTTCTGACTTCATAGCATCAAGCCATTTTTCAGATTCTGAATTAGAGACAGCTTCCATGTACGTGGAAGGTTCATTCTCTTCTAACAGAATCAGATCATTTTCGTTCGTGACGAGAAATCCATATCTCTCGGGCTCATGACGAACTCTACTTGATCTACGTTGGACTTGTGTTGCTGGTTCTGACTCAACAACTTCTTGTGAATCAGGTTGTTGTTCCATTTGAAAACCATTTTCATTTTGGTTATCCAGATTTTCTTGCAGGTGTACTTTACTCCCACTGATTCCTTTGGAAATAAACTCTTTTTCCAGGAATATACCATTCCTAGCAACAAACACTTTGTTTTCACTAGGACTGTAAAAGAAATAACCTTTAGTTTCTTTTGGATAACCTACAAAGTTGCACTTCACAGATTTTGGTGTTAACTTATCTGAAATCAAGTATTTCACATAAGCTTCGCATCCCCAAATCTTGAGAAAAGACAAATTTGGTCTCTTACCAACCCATATCTCATATGGTGTCTTTTCAACTGCCTTTGATGGAACTCGGTTCAGTGTGAATGCCGCTGTTTCAAGTGCATATCCCCAAAAGGATAGAGGAAGACTTGTTTGACTCATCATCGACCGAACCATATCCAATAAAGTACGGTTCCTCCTCTCAGACACACCATTCCACTGTGGTGTACCAGGAGGAGTTAGTTGTGAGACAATCCCACAATTTCTAAGATGATCGTCAAAGTCTTGGCTCAAATATTCACCACCTCGATCAGATCTAAGTGCTTTAATTGTCTTGCCAAGTTGGTTTTGTACTTCATTTTGGAAGGCTTTGAACATTTCAAAGGATTCCGACTTATGCTTCATTAGATATAGATAACCATATCTACTGAAATCATCAGTGAACGTAATGAAGTATTGAAAACCACCTCTAGCAGTTGTGCTCATAGGCCCACATACATCTGTATGTATGAGTTCTAATAAGTCACTAGCCCTTTCACTGTGACCAGTAAAGGGACTCTTGGTCATCTTACCCATTAAACAAGACTCGCAAGTGTCATATGTTTCAAAAACATCTAGACCCAAAATTCCATCTTTATGGAGTTTTGAAATGCGTTTCTCATTAATGTGTCCTAGACGACAGTGCCAGAGATAAGTAGGATTCACAACATTTGTTCTTATCCTTTTGGTATTTATGTTATATACATGCTCATTATAACCTTCACTAAGGTTCAACAAATAAAGACCATCATGTAAATCCGCATTTGCATAAAACAAGTCTTTATTGAAAAGCAATAAGTGATTATTCTCAATAACACATTTAAATCCTTCCTTGTCCAAACATGAAATAGAAATGATGTTCCTAGACAAATTAGGAACAAAATAACAATTATTCAAAGAAAGAACAAGTCCACTTGGCAACTTGAGCTCGTAGCGACCGACTTCATAAGCAGCAACTCTAGCTCCATTCGCCACATGGAATTCTACCTCGCCCTTCTTGAGCTTTCTACTTCCTTTAAGCCCCTGCACATTCATACAAATGTGAGAACCACAACCGGTATCTAATACCCACGAAGTAGAAACAGAAGTAGAATGAAATATTTCAATAACATAAATACCTTGATTAACGGTCTCACCGCCTCTCTTCTTCCTCAAGTCCTCCAAATAAAGCTTGCAATTTCTGCGCCAATGACCAGGCTGATTGCAGAAATGGCATGTGCCTTCCTTTGGAGGCTTTGCCTTGGTAACAGCTTTGGGCTTCTTTGCATCCTTCCCAAACTCTTTGGGTTTGTTTGCTTTACCCTTCTTCTTCTGGATCCTACCCTTTTGCACCATATGGATCCCTTTGGAGCTTGGCTTCTCTTTTATCGTTACTTCAGCGTTTTTCAGCATCCCATGCAGTTCGCTGACCGTTTTGTCCATATCATTCATGTGATAATTCATGACAAAATGGGAGTAACTCTCGGGAAGAGAATTAAGGATCAAATCCGTTGCCAACTCAGGTCTGAGTGGCGAACCAAGCCTCTCCAACTGATCAATGTACCCTTTCATCTTCAGAACATGGGCACTAACCGAACTCCCTTCGGTCATCTTGCACCCAACCAAAGATCTCAAGGTCTCATACCTTTCCCTTCTCGCTTGCTTTTGGAACATTTCCTTAAGCTCTTGAGACATCTCATATGCCTCAAATGTTTCCAGATCCTTCTGAAGTTCCGGAATCATTGATGCGAGCATCAGGCATTGTACATCAATCTGATCATTTTGATGCTTGTGAAAAGCATCCCTTTCAGCTCTTGAAGCTGTGGTGGGTGGAGGGTTAGCGGGCAAAGGCCCATCCAGAACATACAGCTTTCGCTCTTGCTTGAGAACAATTCTCAAGTTGCGATACCAATCTAGGTAATTGGTTCCGTTCAGTTTATCCTTCTCAAGGATAGATCGAATAGAACCGGGATTGCTTGTGTTGGCCATTTATCTACAACAGAAAATATATGCAAAGTTAATTACATAAGAGAATTAAACTCCCACTAAAATTATAAAACCCTTTAAAATATTTAAGCGGGTAAAAGACCCAAAATCCATACTTAACCATAGCACTGCTTTGGCATGTCCCTATGATTAAATATAATTTCGGTAGACATCACCATGTCAATTATATCATTATGTAACTCTTTTAATTTATGAGATGCATGATATCATATATCATATTTAATTTGCATGTTACTCATCTCATCTTTGCCTCGGGTTCAAAACACCATTTTGATTAACCCTTTGTTAAACCAATTACAACACAATGAGAATCACCATTTCTCATATTATCGCTTCGCTAAGGTCACAACATGCGTACCCGCTTTGGCGTGGCTACCATGATGCGAACATAGTACTTGACTAGTGTTATACGTAATTGGGTGGCAAAAATATAAACTTCATAAGTTTATTTAGGGTTTATTAATTCCTGTGATTAAAATGTATCTCATACAATACATGGCATTAACATTAATCTTTCTAAGTTAATATTAATTCTAGCATGGCATCTAATGTCATACATTCATCTAGCATGCATATTTCATACTTAGCATGGCATCACATGGCATCAAAATATAAAACATGCAATAGACTCGAAAGACCGTGTTATGGTATGGTTTTATCTACATTGATTTTCACAGGCCAATATGAAAATCAACAGGTCATTTCCTAGGTGGTTGTAACCATCGCATGGTCGCAGCACAGCCGCATCCCTTGGATCCGTCTTCACGTCTTTGTTCCTTGGCACCATCTCATGGATTTACATACTTTACAAAATTGTATCCTATACAATTTTCTAGTAAATAAAATTTACAAACAATAAATTGCATCCTATACAATTTATCTAGAAAAATAAGATTACATAAATACAAACGACTCGCAGGCCGTATTTATAAAACCTTACATTCACCAAAACCAAAAGAAAAACAAAAAACATCCAAGGGTCCAAAACCATACCACAACACCATGCATAAAATTATCACAATAATTTTATATCTACAAGATTTAGGGTTCATAAAGGGTAAAATACAATCCTATTGTATTTAGAGTAATTGATTTGAAAATCGTAAATGTGTAGAAACAATTTCCACACATAAACGAAAAACACCAAACCCAACTTCCAGCGATCCAACTCGCTGCTGAGTTGGACGGGGGTACGGGGGCGGTAGCCCCTGTTGCGAAGCAAGCGCCGCAGGCAAAAAAAATTTTCGCGCAAAAAACAGCCCCCTCTGAAAATTCCCAGGTGGCACGCCGTGCCAAGGGCGGCACGCCGTCGTGCCGCCATTCTGGTCGCAACACTGGAAACGGTTTCCAGTTGGCACGGCGTGCAAAGGCCCAGCACGTCGTGCCATATGCAAAATTTTCAGGTTGGCACGCCGTGCCAAATCGGCACGCCCGCGTGCCACCATTCTGAACTCAAGCATTCAGGAACGATTTCCTGTTGGCACACCGTGCCAAAACCGGCACGCCGGCGTGCCAACATGCTGAATCCAAAATTTCACCCCTTTTTCTGATTCAAAACAATTACAACCAAATCATTCACAATGATTCACATTAAAATCAAATTTTAAACATGTTATTCACAATAACATTGAACCCTAAATCAAGAACATACAACCCTAACATGCAATTTTGATCTAATCAAAATAACAAATCCAATTCAACCAA
Source organism: Euphorbia tirucalli (assembly GCA_039660915.1). Lineage (NCBI taxonomy): Eukaryota > Viridiplantae > Streptophyta > Magnoliopsida > Malpighiales > Euphorbiaceae > Euphorbia > Euphorbia tirucalli. Next base: position 33,532,228 of record CM077636.1, on the reverse strand, counting down.
TGCACAAGTGGCTCTGATACCACTGTTGGGAATTAATCGCACAAAACAACCATAAAACGCAGCGGAAAAAAAATTAATCCCCACCAAGGACCCATGTACATTACATTGAATCGGAAGGAGGGTTAAAGAATTACCTTAATTCTTTGAACTTTGAATCACTTAGGAACCAAAATAGCTTCCCTCTATGGTTGATCCACACGGAGCAATACATTCACCGCGTGCTAGCGCCGGGATAGAAGAAACGGTTTCCTCGAATCGAGAGAGAGGCAGAAAATCAAATTTTCTCTTGGCTTGGAGAGGAGAATTTCGGCTGGCTGCTTGGTCTAGTGTGGCTGCCGAATTCTGCTTCTATATCATTATAGGATTGATTAGGTTTTAGGTTTTTATTTCCTTAAATATAAAACCTAATTAGTTAATTATAATTATAACCTAATACACCTATTAGTTATAATTATATATTAACCCACACAATTTAATATTAATTCTCAATTAACATTAAATCAAATCAATTCTCCATAATACACATATGTATATATAATATTATAATTAATTATATCTCTATATAATTAAATTATAATATGTAGCATACTTTATGCAATATTAATCACATTAATATTTATATATACATAAATATATATCACTATATATATTTATACTCTTTCTCATTCATAAATTATTATCCAATAATAATTTATACCCGATAAGATGAACTTCATTTTGCTCTTGTGTGTGACCCCATAGGTTCATATTAATTGGCAATAAGGAAATTACCATAATGTCCTTATAGGTCACAAGCGGACTCTAGCAAGCCATTACGACTACCCAATTAATATGATTGGAATCATCCAATACCTATTTATAAAATGTCATATTCCCTTTTGTCTCTTTGATATCAAGATTAATTATAAGTCATGGTACACTTGTCAATCTTACATAATTAATCATATGCTTTCTCGATCTCAAAGTAAACTGTTCAGACAAATCAATTGATACTCTTATCAATTATTTGAGCACGGCCATGCATTTAACAGTCTTACTTATCGAGGGACCCAGTGATATCGCTCTCTTGTTAGAAAGGGACAAAATCCCATATCTGTCACTCACATCCCAAAGCATGAGTCATATCGTACCCAACCACAGCCTTTATAACTACTCTGTTACAAGCAGCGTTTGACTGCGTCAAAGCACAACATAAATTCATCCCGGAATCCATGGTGACCTCAGGTCAAAGGAATCAGCTGATGACACTACTATAATCAAGATCAGTTGTGACACGTGACCATGAACTTGATCTTATAGTGGGTCTCCAGCAACATGTTCTCTAACACATTGCCTGTGAGTATAATCTGTATCTGTATACACTATATTCATCTTATGAATATCCATTATCACTCACACTAGTCTTAGTTTGTTATTATTCCCATAATAACAATCGACTAGGGAAATTTAGAATTACACAATTAATTCATGGATACATTATCATAAATACTAACATACAAATATATATGATAAAATAAGTCTTTATTAATGACTTAAGAAGATTGTTTACATAATCCAACATTGGCTTAGGGCACAATCTCTAACAAATAGGTAGTAATATAAGGACTGGATCAAGCCTTGAGAAGGATAGGGAGTTATGAAGCTCATATCTAGCGACAAAGACGTGCACTAAGCAAAGGCAACTAGCACCAACACTCTCATCATTTCATCCATCCGGTCATTTCGGAACACCAGCATCAACAATCGGGTCAGTTCTTCACAACTAAACAAAAAGACTATATAAATCAAGCTTTACAGGAGGGTTCTTTAAGAGATAGCGACATGATTGTTTGTGCAAGATCCAACCGGTCTTTTAGAGTTAGTTCCCGCCAGCATTTACATTCAAGCTAAGATGGAGCCATCTCAGGAAAGAAAAACCAAATATGTTAAAGGTTTCGTTCACATGGTTCACATTATCATCTTTTACACGCTATTTTCTATCAGAAGTGTCAAGTCTCTCCAAGCGATGTTTGCAACATAAGGAAACATGGGATATTGGCGTAACGAAGTTTATTCAGTATTGTAACCACTTGACCATGTGTACTTTCTTGGTCGTAGAGTCAAGAAGCATGCCCAAGAAGAAGGAGGCAGCTACGGGAAGTTAATTAACAGAAGCTAAATTCAAGTTTGTTTGCATTATAAATGTAGAAATACTCATCAGTTTCAACCCTGGCCAATTTAATCAACAAAACTAATATTCCAAATGTCCTTCTTCTCTTTTCTCTTTAATTCTATAATCTCCTTTCCCTTCTTCTTCTTAACTCTCTTCTAATTATTCTAAATCCTTTTCCTTTTTATCAAATTTCTTCAACTCAACCTTTCTTCTCCTTCTTTCTTCTCTTCTCTCTAAAATCTCGGCTTAATTTCATTTATTACCTCAATCAAATTTTGATATACCAACTACCTTTTTGTACATTGTGGTATCCTAATTTATAGGTAACATCCTACTATGGTATATGTGACCTATTATCACAGGTTAACTCTGTCACGTCAGCACTTTATTGAATGTCAAATATAAAAGTGGAACCTATTCTATACAAACTTGCTATTTTGCCCTCTTCTCCCCCCTCTAATCACTGACCTTCTCTCAAACCCTAAAACTTTCCACAGCCGCCACCTTAAACACAACATCAGTCTTTGCTTTGCCTCCACCGCTTCAAGTATTTGGGTTGTAGACTTTGGTTTGTATTCTCCATCATCGGCATCAAATCAAAATTTAGAAATATAGAGTAATTGATTTTAAGATTTTTTTTTTTTCCTTCTGCACCACTTTCTTCGTCGTCATACCAATTCGCAATCACTCCTCTCTAACACTGCCTCACCTCCGTCGGCGCAACCAATCGTGTCTTCATCCTCAGAAGAATTAAAGCTGCTGTGAACACGAAATTTTTTCTTAAAAAAAAAAAAAAATCTGTCGTTGATCGTTGACCCACGACTGTAAGATACAGTCGTGGGATTTTGTTACAGTCATACGACTGTAATGTAAGTACAGTCGTACGACTGTACTTTCTGGGGCATGTTGCAGAGCCCATAACCCCTTGACTTGGAAAAGGTGGGAAATCTTGAGCATTAAATGCTCAAGATTTCCGGGTTAGGAAGGGATATATAAGGTGAAGAAAACCAGAATTTTGGGACTTTTGGCAAGAAATCTGATTTTTAGTGAGAGAAAAAGAGAGAAAAAGAGAGAAGAGAGATAATAAACACATTGCTTTCTTCTTACCTTTTCTCTTTGATTTCTTGTTGTTAATCACTAAAACGAAGTAGAAATCCTAGGTTAACACTCACATTAAAAATCTAAATCATTTTGGGACAAAAACAAACACAAATCCGTGACTTTTCCGGGATTATTTGGACACTTTTTGCAACCTTGACTCCTTAAGGAAAAGAGCAAATTCACGTGGATTGGTGCATAGCCAGGGGTCATTCCAGCAGTGGATCGTCGCCAAGGAGGTAAACAACCTTTAACTCAACCCTTTTTCCAGCTTTCTGGGTGATTTTCTTGTGTTTGGTGTCTTTTTATTCAAGTTTTGAAGTTTGCATTTCTGGAAAAATAAGAAAAGTCGTACGACTGTTCTTGAAACAAGAACAGGGGCACGACTGTACTTACAGTCGTGCCAAATCCTCTACAGTCGTACGACTGTACTTATTTTCTCAGTTTCAGGCTTTTGTTTTTAGGGTTTTTTAGCGACTTCTGCCTAGCCAGGATTACAGTCGCACGACTATAGTATACAGTCGTACGACTGTAACTACAGTCGTACGACTGTAGTCCCCGGCCAGATGCAGAAATCCCTAAAAAATCCCTAAAATCCAAAGAAAATCATAAAAATCCAAGAAATTTCATAAAAATCAGAAAATTTCAAAAAATCGAAAAAAAATCAGAAAACCCCAAAAATCATCAAAATGAATTTTGTTATGTTCATCACGACCTTAGATTTATTTTTCGGTAAAATTGCATTTAGAACAATTCCACGACGGAGACCCGGTTCTCCCGAAAACCGACCCGCTTTTGCATGCTAAGTTAAACTAAACTGGAAAATTGTTTTCAAAAATGATTTTCCCACGAAACCAAAAAAATACAGGGACGTTTCAAAATGGTTTTCCAGGTCTAACCGGACCGGCCGACCGGGCTGACCCGGTTACCCCCAATTGCATGACCCCGAATTCTAATTTTCCAATTCAGTCTACTTGAGTCCTATTTATGGCGTGCCGTATAAATTGTGCTAACCTCTGTTTTGCAGCTTTCACTTTATTTTTCTTTTTATTTGTATTTAATAGAATTAAATCGTGTATTTAGGCGGTTGTAATTTTTCTAGATTCTCGTGTATATAGGCGATTGTATCAGTGAGGCGAGAGTTTTATTTTTCTTTCGATTGGGTTGTAAGCTCTTAAATATTTATTCTTTCTACTTTACATGTTGTATTATTATCCTGTATGCGCGTTGCGTGCATTATTCAATAAAAATTGACTTTTAGTAATTTAAAGTGTCATAACTAGAACATTGGCAATAATATTTAAATTAGACACGAAATAAGGGACTTGTCCGGACCCGAATCTCTGAAAAGTGTGGCAGTTCTCGCTTTGGTTCAGCTACACGGTAATTTCCCGGTTGAGCTGAGTCGGGTGGCGACTCCTATACTTTTTATCGAGATTTAGGTCTCGATTCTTTTTCGAAATGATCCGCTTTTCCAAAAAACGAATTTCCAATCCAAAAAACCCCACGCGAGGGAGGGCCCCGCCCGAAATCGAGGCGCCCCTTCCGAAAGGGAGTCCCGCGTCCCGTCGAAAACGCGTCGTCCGCTCACAGTGGCGACTTCGCTGGGCATTTTTCAAAAGTTTTTCAAAAACTTAAAAGAATTTGACAAGCCTTCAAAAGTGTCTAATTTAAATTAAGCGGATGATTCTTATATGGCACTTTATGCATTTTTTTTAGTAGTTAGACATTTATTGCATTAGGTTAGGTATCCACTATTTAGCCCGGTGAATCGTTAAAGTATCGCCTAAGTTCCTCTTGGTCTTAGGGGCACGAATACGAAACGCCACCCATAGCCTCGTACGAACCCCTTCGTTCGGACCCTTGAGTGGGGAGAAGTGAGGAGTATAGTTTGCTATGGGAGCCTTGATGTTATCCCGACTTTGGACCGAACTCATTTAGGCAACCTTAGTTGGATTCCCATAGGATACCAAAATAAAATGTGTGAATAAAATAAAAATGCGCCTTCAACATCCCCGGTTGGTGATCGAAGAGAACCCCTCCTAGGACTCGGTTAGAATTTTATCGACCTGACCACGTTTGGAGGAATAAGGTTGGAGGAATACGATCCGTGTGCTAATTGCTACGTGTCTTTTTGTCCCTCCACAACATATCATCATTCAAATTTTTCACGAACATAACATACCACATCTAAAGCATTTGTATGATTCTAACCCACATATTTTGTACAGCCATTTTCATCCTTTGCATGTAATTACATTAATCACCCGTGTGGCATTAAACTAACCACATTTTTTGTAGCCATGCATCCTTTCATCGTGTGAAAAAAAATTAATTAATTCACATACATCAATTGAATGTCATGAGCATTAACCATTTTATTTTGTAGCCATGGGAAACGCGTGTCATGCATAAAGCATTATACGAATCTTGAATAATTCCATTAGGGTCACACACATCACATTACCTACCAAGTAGGAAAGCATTTTAGGCGCTCCACGAGTGCCGACAAAAATCCATCGCATTTCATCAAATCATTTTAGGCGCTCCACGAGTGCCGACAAAAATTCATCGCATTTCATCAAATCATTTTAGGCGCTCCACGAGTGCCGACAAAAATTCATCGCATTTCATCAAAGCATTTTAGGCGCTCCACGAGTGTCGACAAAAATTCATCGCATTTCATTAAATCATTTTAGGCGCTCCACGAGTGCCGACAAAAATTCATCGTATTTCATCAAAGCATTTTAGGCGCTCCACGAGTGCCGACAAAAATTCATCGCATTTCATTAAATCATTTTAGGCGCTCCACGAGTGCCGAAAAAAATCCATCGCATTTCATCAAAGCATTTTAGACGCTCCACGAGTGCCGACAAAAATCCATCGCATTTCATCAAATCATTTTAGGCGCTCCACGAGTGCCGACAAAAATTCATCGCATTTCATCAAATCATTTTAGGCGCTCCACGAGTGCCGACAAAAATTCATCGCATTTCATCAAAGCATTTTAGGCGCTCCACGAGTGCAGACAAAAATTCATCGCATTTCGTTAAATCATTTTAGGCGCTCCACGAGTGCCGACAAAAATTCATCGCATTTCATCAAAGCATTTTAGGCGCTCCACGAGTGCCGACAAAAATTCATCGCATTTCATCAAATCATTTTAGGCGCTCCACGAGTGCCGACAAAAATTCATCGCATTTCATCAAAGCATTTTAGGCGCTCCACGAGTGCCGACAAAAATTCATCGCATTTCATCAAAGCATTTTAGGCGCTCCACGAGTGCCGACAAAAATTCATCGCATTTCATCAAAGCATTTTAGGCGCTCCACGAGTGTCGACAAAAATTCATCGTATTTCATTAAATCATTTTAGGCGCTCCACGAGTGCCCACAAAATTCTTCGCGTTTCATTAAATCATTTTGGGTACTCCACGAGTGCCGAAAAAATTCCATTTCACTCATCAAAACGTTTAGGTGCTCCCCGAGCACTGGAACTCTGCCCGTTCACTAAGAACGCATTCACCTCACATCGTGGTGCGGAAATCGAGATACTCCCCGAGTATTGAAATTCCACCCGCAAATCAAGCACGAGTTCACTTTACATCATCAAAAATCCGAAGTGTCCCCCGGACACCGAAACCCCGACCAAGCGCCATACGCGTGTCGATCTCACATCACAAAATTCGAGGCACTCCAAGAGCGCCGAAACTCTGCCCATTCAATAAGGACATTCATCTCATTTCGCAATACCGAGGTGCTCCCCGAGTGCCAAAGGTCTCATCCATGCCAACTTAAATTGCAATATATGCATGCATAAATAGGAGTTCATGCATACTTCACCACCTGAAGGATTAGTTTATTCAAGGTTCGTATTGCAAATCCATTTCATACAACATCCACATATCATTCATCCAACACGCCATGCATACATGCATATCCCCTAGAGTTCATAACTCTTTGGGTGATCATATTTCACTAACTTTTGTTCAAAATATTTTGTAGTTTGGCTCCGGTCGGGACGACGACTCGTGAGGCTAGAGCACAGCGATTCATCATCTAGTGAGTCTGAGGAGTCTGCTCAGTTTAGGGAGGTTGAAGCGTCATCTGAATTAAGTGCTGGGTTTTCGTCGGAATTTGAACAGTTGCAACAGAGATTTCAAGATATGGCAATCACACCTGAAGCTGCTGCTGCCATGATGGCCACCACTGCTATTCGAGAATTCATGAGTTCTGATGATTCAAGAATCTTATCAAAAATCAAGTGCAGAGTGCTTTGATCGAGTCGTCTAATCAGAGACTGAAAAGGGGTGCTCGAGAAGAAAGTAGCGGCGGGAGATTGAATGATGGGCAGTCGGATGCTGAAGAGGGTCGAAGGGATAATACTGAGCGACCTGTGGAGTCTGCTTTAGAGAGAAAGATGAAGGAAATGGAGGAGACTATAGCGGAGCTGCGTGCCAGTTCTAAGATTCAATCTGCCAAGCGTATTGACCCATCCACACTAATAGCCGGAGGAGTTGAAATGCTGCCAGTAGGCTTCCAAATGCCTAGGATTGCGCCATATGTTGGGAAAAGTCCTCCCACGGCCCATTTGAATCAGTATGTGCAGATTATGACTATGGCAGGGCTCACCATGAATCAATTAGTGGGATTGTTCCCTACTACTTTGGAGGGAGAAGCCATCACATGGTATAATAAACAGCCCGAGGGTGTACAAGGTGACTGGGATGCACTGTCCGATGCCTTCATTAAGTACTTTAGTTTCAACACACAGCTGGAGGTCAAGTTACAAGATCTAGAGGCGGTAAGGCAGAAGCCGAATGAGACCTTTTCTGAATATTATCAAAGGTGGATGGATAAGATGATCCTCCTTTATCAAAAGCCCTTGGAAGCCAAGCTGATTGTCAAGCTGATTGATGGTAGCTTAGAAGTTTATCGGAATGTGATGAAATACCATAAGTTCCAGTCCTTGATAGAAGTACATGAGTTGGCTCGCAAGGTGGAGAAGTACGAGATTGACCAGGCTCACAACAGTTCTGGAGGAGGATACCAAAGCCGGACATATTCTTCGGGGTATAAAAATAATAGCAATCCTGCAGCTTCTTCATCAACGAGCGCTAAGCCGAGTCAACCGCCTGCACCTATTAAGCAAGTAGAGGTAGTATCAGTTGCACAAGGGCCCAATCAACAGACAGCTGGAAAGGGGATCTCTCCCTGGGAGGATTCTCTGGGGAGGATTTTTCTGAAGTGTAGAAATCCGGGCTTCCTTCAAAGCCTGAAACCTTACACGCCTCCGGCCGAGGCGGACAAGAACAACTTTTGCTCCTATCATGTGACTAAGGGACATCGAACCAACGAGTGCCATGCTTTGAAAAAGGCGATCCAGCAGTTGATTGATGAAAGGAAGATAGAGGCTCCACGCTTTAAGCCCAATGTGCAAAGTAATCCATTGCCCTAATTTGAAAGGAGAGTGAACATGGTGCAATCGGGATTATCTCCCAACTTTGTCTTAGCCCAGATTGCAAAGGCGAATCCCGCGATTCAAGTGGTAGTGGGTGAAGATGTTGAGTCATCTGTGGAGGAGAGCAAACCAGTGAATTTGGATGATGTAGAATTGGATGATGATGCGGACGAATTTGAGTTGATGAGTAGGCCCAAGCCTCTGAACTGGACAACACCTGTCTATCCTGTCTGCACCAAGGACGGGATGTACATAAGGAAAGAGGACGCTCCTGTGAATAATGTCATAAGGAGTGGAAGGGTATATCAACCCGAGCCACAACAGTTAGGGGAGCCGAGTAAGAGGGTAGAGGCACCGGTTCAGGATTATTTACCCATCAAAGTGAATGAGAAAGAAGACCTGGTAGTGGAGCAACTCAAAAAGATGCCTGCAGTGCATCTGTGTGGCATCTGCTCATGGAGTCCCAAAGGCACCGAGCTGCAGTGGTGAAAAAGCTTATGGAGATGGATGCCAATCCATTGATGTCTCCCGAGGAAGTATGCATGGTGATTGGGAGTACAAAGAGTCAGCAATCTGATAATCCCAGGGGGATCACTTTCACCGAGGATGACTTACCACCGGAAGGGACTAACCACAATCGTGCCTTGTATCTGAAAGTGGAAATGATGGATAGAACCGTGCCTTGTGTGATGGTTGATGACGGTTCAGCATTGAATATCTGCCCTCTGAAAGTCTTACCTAGTCTTCATCTGTCCGAAGAAGCATTATCACGATCAAATACGGTGATACGGGCCTACGACGATTCAAAGCGTACCGTGATTGGTACCTTTGAGGCAGAGGTATCAGTGGGAGAAGTTAAATCAACCATGCTATTCACCGTCATTGATATTCCTGTGACTTTCTCCTTGCTTCTGGGGAGACCTTGGTTTCATGCATTGGGAGGCGTGCCATCCACCTTGCACCAAAAGGTGAAGATTCCAATGGGGGGAAGGATTGTAACTCTTGAGGCGGATGAATCTTCTATGGTGGCTGCTTTGAACTCATCTGAACAACCCTTGACCAGCTTTCAAGTGGCAGTTGTCTCGGATCATAAGGAGAAAGACCTGACATTTTCTCCATGGATCCATAAGTACTTTCGGAGGCAGAACTTCATCCCAGGAAAAGGGCTTGGGGTCAATCAACAAGGGGTCACAAAGTTTAATATCACCATGGGCCAATCACACCGGAGGGGTCTTGGTTACAAAGGCGTCGAAGAGAAGGAGATCCTATAGACAAAGAAAGTCCATCTTTTGGACGTTTTTGTTCGAGCAAGTGGTGGGCCATATGGTGGTAATCCAGAGCCAATGGTTATTGATGGGGAGACAGTCCTCGGATTTGAGATCTTTGCCGATATTGTCGACTTCTCAAAATATAGGGTTGCTTCGGTGGAAGAAATGCTTAAGCTTGAAGCTGTGAAAGAGATCAGTCCTCCTCCAATAAGCCAAGTTGGAGTGGTGGCTCCCATCATTCCAGAGAAGTAACCAAAAGAAGATACGGACCCCCTGGTGGACGCCATTACTAAGGCATTTACCGACTTACTGAAGAAAGGGTTAAAAGAGAGCCCTGTGAGGAAGGAGGCCATTTCGGGACAGGCAGAGTTAGTGGAAAAAGCTGTCGCTGAACTCACCAAGATGATGGCTAAAGGGAAAGCAAAAGTGGATGAAGATGCCTTATCTGAAGCACAAAAAGAAACTCTTGAAGCTGATTTGAGTGACTTGTTTGAAGAAGAGCCTGCTGATCTAGAAGACCCTGCTGCAGAAGACCCTCCGCATGTGGAGGAAGAAAATGATTTCTTTGTAAACTTATCCTATGTACTTGATATGAACAATTCCGCTTTTAAGGCGATGAATGAAATGAAATGAAATCTAACTTTGCTTATTTGTGTGATGTTTTTCCTAATGGCTCTGTGCATACATGCAATCATTCATTCAATGTGTTCAGCATTCATGACACTGCATTACATGAAATTAATTTGGGCACAATTGAAAATCCTAAAATGGTATCTATCTCTAATGAACTCAATCCTGAAGAAGAGAGAGAATTGACAAAGATACTTAAAAAGCATGTGGGAGCGTTCGCTTGGTCTTACGACGATATGCCGGGGTTGACAGAGAAATAGCAGAGCATAGAATTCCGATTGATCCCAAGTTCAGCGCAGTAAAGCAGAAGCTCAGGCGTCTACGTCCAGAATGGGCTGAGAAAGTCAAGGAAGAAGTAGCAATGCAGATTAAGGCCAATTTCCTGGTGGTGGCGGATTACCCTGAATGGTTAGCCAATATAGTCCCAATGGCCAAGAAGGACGGAAGAGTCAGAGTTTGTGTGGATTATCAGGATTTGAATAAGGCCTCTCCAAAGGATGACTTCCCACTTCCTCACATTGATGTCCTGGTTGACAGTGCAGCAAGGGCAGTTATGTACTCATTCATGGATGGTTTCTCGGGGTATAATCAGATCTTAATGAATGTCATTGATAAAATCAAGACGGCCTTCATCACTGAATGGGGGGTATACTGCTACAGGGTAATGCCTTTTGGGTTGAAGAATGCTGGGGCGACCTATCAGCGGGCGGTTACGACGTTGCTACATGACATGATCCACAAAGAGGTAGAGGTGTATGTTGATGATATGCTGGTGAAGTCTATGACCCGAGAGGAGCACCCTGCTATCTTGGATAGATTTATGACCAGAATTGAAAAGTACAACCTGAGACTCAATCCAAAGAAATGTGTTTTTGGAGTTGCATCGGGTAAGCTATTGGGGCACATTGTTAGTCAGAAAGGCATTGAGATGGACCCAGATAAGATTAAAGCCATTCGAGATATGCCAGCACCGAAAACAGAGAAAGAAGTCAGATATTTTCTGGGGTCACTTCAGTATGTCAGCAGATTCATTGCCAGATTGACCACGGTCTGTGAGCCCATTTTCAAGCTTCTTTGGAAAGAACAACCCATTGTGTGGAATGACCAGTGTCAAGTTGTATTTGATAGGATCAAAGAATACTTGATTAATCCACCAGTGTTGAAGCCCCCAACTCTGGGAAGACCTTTGACTCTATACTTAGCCATTGAAGAAACCTCCATAGGGGCGATGTTGGTTCAAGAACAAGATGACAAAAGGGAGCATGCTATCTAGTAAGAAGCTGCTAGATTATGAAACTCGGTACACTGTGGTGGAGAAGACTTGCACTACTATGGTCTGGCTTACGAAGAAATTGAGACACTATTTCCAATCCTACAAGATACAAGCTATGGAAAAAGTTGATCCAATGAAATATCTCTGCTCTGCCCCATCCTTAACGGGGAAATTGTCCCGGTGGTTACTTTTGTTATCAGAGTTCGACATCGAGTATGTAACAAGGAAGGTGATCAAAGGAAGAGCAGTGGCTGAGTTCTTGGCCAATCAGCCACTTGAATCTGATTATGTAGAAAACCTGGAATTTCCGGATGAACAGTTGGCCTTGGTAGAGGTGGAGATCATGAAATGGATTATGCATTTTGATGGAGCTGTAAACAAGAGGGGGGCAGGCCTCGGAGTAATCATTGTAACTCCTGAGGGAGAGATAATTCCTTTGTCAACACGGCTAGAATTCCCGGTAACTAATAACGGTGCAGAATATGAAGCTTGCTTGTTTGGCATTGATGCTCTCACCACATTAGAGGCAAATGATGTGACCATTGTTGGAGATTCACTGTTGGTAATCCGCCAAGCCACCGGGGAATGGGAAATCAAGGAAGAATCACTTTGCCCATACTTGGAGACTTTGTGGGAAATGGTGAAAGTATTCGGGCATACCGAATTCAAGCATGTGGCTAGAGATGATAATTAGATGGCGGATTCATTAGCTACCTTGTCATCCATGTGGGAAGGACCTCAGAAAGCACCGATGCAGCCTTTGATCCTAGAGACAGCTAGAACACCGTTTTATCGTTCTAGCGTGGTCCTGGCTTTAGTTGCAGATGATAAGCCCTGGTACCAAGATATAGCTGATTTTCTACAAAATGGCCAATACCCTGAAGAAGCAGATGCATCGGATAAGACCACTTTAAGAAAATTGGCGGCTCAGTTCAGGTGGTTTGATGGACAACTTTTCAAAAGGACCGCTGATGGATTGTTATTAAAGTGTCTGACGGAAACAGAAGCCAAAAAAGTCATGCAAGAAATGCATTCAGGGATCTGTGGCCTGCACATGAACGGTTTAGCTCTGGCAAAGAAGATCATGAGACAAGGGTACTTCTGGCTTACTATGCAGACTGATTGTGCAGAAGAGGTGAAAAAGTGCCACGAGTGTCAAATTTACGGGGACATCAGCCATCTTCCGCCTATGGAGTTGCAAAACCTTATGACTCCTTGGCCGTTTGCAGTATGGGGTATTGACATAATTGGTGAAATTCGGCCTCCAGCATCGAACGGGCACAAATTCATTGTAGTGGCAGTCGACTATTTCTCCAAGTGGGTTGAAGCCGAGTCTTATGTCACGGTCACAGCTAAGAACATGGCTAAGTTTGTGAAGAAGCATATTTTTGCAAGATATGGAATACCACATCACGTGGTGACTGATAACGGAGTGCAATTTCAAGGAGCCACAGCTGAACTATTCGAAGAGTACAATGTGGAACATCGCAAGTCTTCCCCTTATAGGCCACAAGCCAATGGGGCAGTAGAGGCGGCAAACAAGTCTATTAAGAAGATCTTGTCCAAGACCACCTCAACCTACCGGGATTGGGCAGATAGATTACCTTATGCTCTGTGGGGGTACAGAACCAGTGTTAGAACGCCGACTGGGGAAACACCTTATTCGCTGGTTTATGGGATGGAAGCAGTCCTTCCTATTGAAGTGGAGTTGAAGTCACTAAGGACAGTCTTAGAAGCCTAGTTGCCTGAAACAGAATGGGTAAAGGCGAGATATGAACAGCTGGCTATGGTAGATGAAAGGTGTCTCAAGGCTCTGGATCACCTACAGATGTATCACCAAAGGATGGCTAGGGCCTATAATCGACGGGTTCGTCATCAGAAACAGCCTCTGAAAGCGGGAGATCTAGTGTTGAAGCAGATGAGATCGACTAACACATATGCAAGGGGCAAATTCAAACCAAATTGGGAAGGGCCGTATGTGATAAAGAAAATACTCTCCAAGGGTGCAGTGAAGATTATGGATATGGATGGCAACGAGTTTACCAACCCGATTAATCAAGATCACCTCAAGCGCTACCATGTGTAAAAAAAAAGGGGGGGGGGGCTGTTAAGTCGAAAACCCGTAAGGGCAGTTTAAGCAAAAATTAAGGCAACGAGGGTTAGCTTATCGACCAGAAAACCTGTATAGGATGGTTGATAACAGGAATGAGTTCGTTCGAGATATGTACCAGTTTTAAAATTTTCAATTAATGCGATAATTAAATTTCATTAATGAAGTGCGTTATGCTCAACATATTGCATGAATGTTTGGAGTATGTTACATGATACATTTGTCGAAACATACAGATGAACAAAGACATTTAGACGCCTAACTGTGCAATTGCGAATATCATCCATTTGTAAAAAAAAAAAAAAAGAAAAAAAAATGAGGAGGAAGCCTGTTAAGTCGAAAACCCGCAAGGGCGGCTTAAGCAAAAGTTAAGGTAAAAAAAAAAAAAAAAAAAAAAAAGAGGAAGAAGAAAGATCACATCAATAATAGAAAAGATGTATATAAATAATAATAATGGTAGCCAATACATGCATGATAATGAAAATCACATTTTCTCTTTTATGCTCTCCTTCTCTTGACAGGAAGTGGTCTCGCGGCCTCAGAAGGAGCCAGCCAGCGGAAAGTCACACTATCACGCGCCTCACGAGTCGGTAAATCCTGGATCTCAGCCAGCCACTACTTGTAATGATCATCTGTCTCTGTGGGAGCAAGCGAGGCATAATTCAACGCCACACGATGGGTATCTCCAGCCCAGCGAAGCCTGATGTGATCCGGCCAAGCAGCAGTATACTCCTCACAACTGGTAACACAAGATCACTGGGGGATATCCTGCAGATGACCGTACTGCCGGTAAAGGTGACTCGGAGAATAGAATGTCACCCTGGTCAGTCCCAACAACTGCACACCATGTGCCCACATCTCCACAATCACGTGGGTGATCTTCCACCAGGGGCACACCCACCTAATCTAGTCATCAGTCAGGCGAGATAGCCAAACGCTCCACTCATCAGCAGACATATCAGTATAGGAGTCAATGGAGAAGCTTCATTCCCTGAGATTGGCCGGGTGGTATTTCTTGAAGTTCCCCCTCGGAATCTTAAGAATTGATAGCTTCTCCAACAACCAGATCTGCAGTTGATGGTAAGCAAGAGTTAGAAGTTCATTCGACCAAGAAATACACCAGACAATAAGGAATTTCACCTGGAGCAGTGTGAGGTGAGGGCCAATGTGGAGAACACCGTTTGTCTTAGATGCATGCAAACTGATCAGTGTCTCAGCAAGTGCGAAAGGAGCTGGAGATGCTCCCACAGCCATCTGAGAGATAAGGGAGACAGCCCTAAAGGAGACAACCCCATCACTAGGACCACAGAAATACCGGCTCACCAGTAACAGACTAACCACGGAGGCCCAGCTCATGTGGTCCCTAGGGGCATTGACACACCACCCCAGTACAGAGTCCGAACTCAACCTGGGAAAAGGGGAACCAGTAGCAAATAAAGCTTCCACCTCGGGATTGGGAAGCCCGAACAAGCTCACCAAGGAGGAAATGCTACCAAAAGTGAACTCGGGGACGGCGATGTCCACTCCTTTGTGGCAAGGGATGTTCAAAATAGCACTGAACTCTTCATATAAGGGGCAGAGCTCTTGGCATGAGAAGCGGAAAACGTTGTCTATTGGATCCCAGAAACGATAACAGGCATTCAACAGCTCGATGTTCCACGAGTGTTTGTAATAGGCCTTGAGATTCCACAACCCGAAAGGCTTCAATTTAAGCCAATCAGAGTCTTGTAATGATTCTAGAAAATTGTGAAAGCCTGGATAAAAAGAAAAAAAAAGATTGAAAAAGAAAAAGAAGAAGAGTGAATTTCCAAAGATTCAATCAAATGAAAACAAATCCCATAATGTAAAGAATGCAGTTCATAATGTGCCTAAAAATCCAATACAAAAGAACAAAAACTATGAAGACAGCAAATAAGAAAAGCAGGACGCTCCATCTAGCTCTCATCCTGCCCCTCATCATCCTCCTCCTCCTCGGACTCACTCTGATGTGTAGCCCTGTAGGAGTCAAAGTCCGCCTGCAGACGAGCCATCCCAGCCTGCAGCCTATCTATCTCGGCTCTCGCCCTATCCACCTCTTGGTTCGCAGCCTGGGCCTGAGCCACGGAAGAAGCAGCCTCCCTGGCCTGATATCGGAGCATCTCGACTCGGGACTGCAGTCAACAGCATAAATTAACATTCATACATACATACATGCAGGTTCATGCATTACACAAATCATGACATGATACAGGAAACACGGGATGCTTACCACCCAAACACCATTCTCATGGACCAGGAAGTCCCCTAGGCCCTGGTACCGATAAGCTATCTCCTCCACATCAGCTCGCCGAACCTAGAGAACGGTAGAAGATTAAAAAAAATCAATCAAATCATTGACTTACATGGGTGGTATCCTCCGGGAAGAACACAGCTGGCTCCTCACGAGGAATATTCCATGTCCTATAGGCACGGGAGCCATCCAACCCCATCAGAGTGAAGCCGGCCCTAAGCTCAGATACTAAACGGCCCTCCACCACACCACTAGCACCGACGGCTTGAGAAGCCGAAGTTGCAGTGTTACCTGCATAGACAGGGTGGATCCTATCCTGAATAGGAGTATCCTCCCCGGCTGTAGCCGCATCAACACTCTCGCAGGCCGGGCCACTGGGCTGAGAAGAGCCGGCTCCCCTACGTCTCTTAACCTGCGAAGAGAATAAAGAGTTAAAAAAAAAAAGTGTGAATACCTAGCGAGGACGAGGAGGAGGAGCCGCTGGCGCAACACCCGCAGTAGGCAGTAAGCACTGCTGGATATAAGTCGGATAATCTCCATCCACGGGGTCTACACTATACCCCTCTCCGAATATACTAGGGTATGTAGCGGGGTCCGCCAGATGTGGCCAGAAGAGCGCCTGTGGAAGCGGCGGAGGCACAAGTCGGCTGACTGGACCATTAACGTGGTCGGAGAGGAAGAGGCGCTCGCCCAAATACCACGCTTGGGACATAGGGCACTCCATGACGAATCGGCGATGGTCGAAACGCGCGGAGGTCTAAACAAGAAGGGTGATGGCACCCAGACCCTCCCAGGGATGGTGTCGGATCTATAGAAGTGCAATAAAGGAAATTCAGTACAGGTAAACAAAAGTTGTTTAAATTTTCTTGCTAACGAGATTTGTCTATTTACCCTCCCCCAGGTCGTGTCAAGCAAGCTCTGTCGCACCTTCTCTATATCACAGATAGTGCCCTGCCATCCCTGCGTCCAGCAATGCAGGATAGTTGGCCGGACATCACCTTGGACATCTCTCAACTCGGGCGGCTCCAACACGCGATGCTCAAATGCCCAGATCTGTAGTTACGAAAAAAATACATATAAAAAAAAAGAAGAAGAAGAAAAGAGACAATACCAGAAGGCCAAACCAGAAGCCCAGAATCTCTTGCTGCGCCCTCCGGGCACACAAATCCAGCCCGTAATATAGCTGCCCTAGTGCAGCTCATGCCCAGTCCAAAGATGGGAAATCAGCCAAGTCCACCAGTGTGGGAAGCAGAGTCAGATTACAAGTACTCTGCCCAGTGGGGAACAGCGTACATGATAGAAGGATGAGCACGTAGGCTCTGGTGTACTGCTCCATATCCTCCTCAGACGAGACTGCACGGGTGGCCCAATAAGCCTCCACCCAGGAGCATAGGATCTTCCCCTTCTCAGGGGTGCAGCCAATCAACCTCCTGATGTAGGTATCCACCTGCTGATGCCGAGTCAAGCTACAGTCGAAGATAATAAGGGTCCTGCCAAACCCGAACCCTGTAATCGCTACAAAGTCCGAGGGAGTGACAGTAAACTCCCCGATGGGCAGGTGGAAGGTATGGGTGGTACAGACCCATCTCTCACACAGAGCCGTCAGCACGGCGTGTGTGGTATGCGGGGTGCTCATGGGCAAGGACAAGATAAAAGACTCGAGCCCTAGGAGCCTAACCCGGGCCCGCACAGGCTCGGGAAGTCGATCCCACCAGACCCGTGGCAGAGAGAGATTCCCGCTGCCGGCAATCCTGTGTACCTGCGTTATGGGGAAGTACAACACATATGCATTCAGTTTTTGCATGATAGTAGCGTAGAAAAATAAATCGAAACGAAATTTTTAAAGCCTAATTTTATTGCTACAGTCATACGACTGTAGTACGCTTCGCACGAGCGTAACTATAGTCGCACGACTGTAGTGCCTACAGTCGTACGACTGTTCATCATTGGCATGAACAGTCGCACGACTGTTCATATCCCTGCAGAAAAAAATTCAAAATTCGTCCAATTTTCACAATTTCTAACTCGTTTTTCCTAGTTTCTTATTTCTTTTGACTACAGGGGACTCCTAGCATGCATTCTACTCAATCAATTCAACCCAGAAAGTAGTAAATCATGCAAATCAATTCCAAAAATTCAAAAGGAAAAATATTGGAAAACTCAAAATCAAGGCCTAGGAATCGGGTACCAACCTGTGTAACGGACAAGTGGGAGTCCATCGCTAATAGAATTGGGATCTCCATCCCGAAGCGAATCCCGAAATGGTCCATGTAAAGCGGGTGCCCATATCCTTGCGCAATCACCACAAAAGAGATCTCATCGAGGTTATTGGGTTCTGGAATCGTGTTGCCTTGGATCTTTTTCAACTTCTTTCCCATTTTCTTCAACATTTTGGGGGAGATTTTGAAGATTAGGGTCGGTTTCAGAGAGAGGGAGAAGAAAAGTTTTCGGAAATATGAGAGAATGGGGGAGAAAGGGGCGGAAACCGCCCTTTTATTTTGTTTTACCCGCGAAGTACAGTCGTACAGCTGTACTTCGTCTACAGTCATACGACTGTATTCAAAATTTGAATACAGTCGCACGACTGTAGTGGAAAAAAGGGGGGAATTTTTTTTTTAATTTTTCCTATTTATTCTTTAAACCCTATTTTCATTATCTGATGTGTAATTACTCCCCACAGAATTTTGCAGGGCTAATCCAACGGCGACTAATTTATTTCAATGGCGGTCCGCGTCGCCCAAGGGGCACGAAATCCGAAAAAACCGTGAAAAATTCACTGTAAGTATAATCACACCAAACTGCATTTTCAAAGCGTCCCGCGTGCCAAGCCACACCGGGCCATCACATTCGCACAAAAATGATAGTCCCCCACGACTTTAAAAGGGAACCCAAATCCAATTTCAGTCTGTCGCGTGCGCCCAGCCGCACACGATCGTCATGCATTCACACAAAAATCATAGTCCCCCACGACTTTAAAAGGGAACTCAAATCCCGTGTCAGTCTGTTGAGTGCGCCAGTCGCACACGACTATCACATCTTGCATTCGTAAATCCAGTCCCGCACGACTATAAAAGGCAACCAAGACACACATTCCCGTATTTATTCTTGATCGAAGGGGCAAAAATTTTTGTTTCAAAATTATCGATCAAGGAATAAATACGTTCATCAAACACGCATCACACGCATTCTTGGCTCGGTATGACAAACCATACGCGGCTTTTTGACTCCAAAAGTCATTCTATCTCGGCGTCATCCTTGCGCGAAAGCCATCGTAAGGAACCGCCCGACTCCAAAAGTCATTTATACTCTCAGTGTCATCCTCATGCAAAAGACATATGGACCACCTGACTACCAAAGTCACCTGCAGTTCACCTGCGAAAACTACGTTTGCATATCCACGTGATTTCGTGTTCTTTGTCGTGTACCTAAATCCGTTTCGGAAATCGGACTTCAGCTACACGAGGGGCAGCCTGTGAACACGAAATTTTTTCTTAAAAAAAAAAAATCTGTCGTTGACCATTGACCCACGACTGTAAGATACAGTCGTGGGATTTTGTACAGTCGTACGACTGTAATGTAAGTACAGTCGTACGACTGTACTTTCGGGGGCAGGTTGCAGAGCCCATACCCCCTTGACTTGGAAAAGGTGGGAAATCTTGAGCATTAAATGCTCAAGATTTCCGGGTTAGGAAGGGGTATATAAGGTGAAGAAAACCAGAATTTTGGGACTTTTGGCAAGAAATCTGATTTTTAGTGAGAGAAAAAGAGAGAAAAAGAGAGAAGAGAGATAATAAACACATTGCTTTCTTCTTACCTTTTCTCTTTGATTTCTTGTTGTTAATCACTAAAACGAAGTAGAAATCCTAGGTTAACACTCACATTAAAAATCTAAATCATTTTGGGACAAAAACAAACACAAATCCGTGACTTTTCTGGGATTATTTGGACACTTTTTGCAACCTTGACTCCTTAAGGAAAAGAGCGAATTCACGTGGATTGGTGCGTAGCCACGGGTCATTCCAGCTGTGGATCGTCGCCAAGGAGGTAAACAACCTTTAACTCAACCCTTTTTCCAGCTTTCTGGGTCATTTTCTTGTGTTTGGTGCCTTTTTATTCAAGTTTTCAAGTTTGCATTTCTGGAAAAATAAGAAAAGTCGTACGACTGTTCTTGAAACAAGAACAGGGGCACGACTGTACTTACAGTCGTACGAAATCCTCTACAGTCGTACGATTGTGCTTATTTTCTCAGTTTTAGGTTTTTGTTTTTAGGGTTTTTTAGCGACTTCTGCCTAACCAGGATTACAGTTTCGCACGACTGTAGTCCTCGGCCAGATGCAGAAATCCCTAAAAAATCCCTAAAATCCAAAGAAAATCATAAAAATCCAAGAAATTTCATAAAAATCAGAAAATTTCAGAAAATCGAAAAAAAATCAGAAAACCCCAAAAATCATCAAAATGAATTTTGTTGTGTGCATCACGACCTTCGATTTATTTTTCGGTAAAATTGTATTTAGAACAATTCCACGACGGAGACCCGGTTCTCCCGAAAACCGACCCGCTTTTGCATGCTAAGTTAAAATAAACCGGAAAATTGTTTTCAAAAATGATTTTCCCACAAAACCAAAAAAATATAGGGACGTTTCAAAATGATTTTCTAGGTCTAACCGGACCGGCCCACCGGGCTGACCCGGTTACCCCCAATTGCATGACCCCGAATTCTAATTTCCCAATTCAGTCTACTTGAGTCCTATTTATGGCGTGCCGTATAAATTGTGCTAACCTCTGTTTTGCAGCTTTCACTTTACTTTATTTTTCTTTTTATTTGTATTTAATAGAATTAAATCGTGTATTTAGGCGGTTGTAATTTTTCTAGATTCTTGTGTATATAGACGATTGTATCAGTGAGGCGAGAGTTTTATTTTTCTTTCGATTGGGTTGTAATCTCTTAAATATTTATTCTTTCTACTTTACATGTTGTATTATTATCCTGTATGCACGCTGCGTACATTATTCAATAAAAATTGACTTTTAGTAATTTAAAGTGTCATAACTAGAACATTGGCAATAATATTTAAATTAGACACGAAATAAGGGACTTGTCCGGACCCGAATCTCTGAAAAGTGTGGCAGTTCTCGCTTTGGTTCAGCTACACGGTAATTTCCCGGTTGAGCTGAGCCGGGTGGCGACTCCTATACTTTTTATCGAGATTTAGGTCTCGATTCTTTTTCGAAATGATCCGCTTTTCCAAAAAACGAATTTCCAATCCAAAAAACCCCACGCGAGGGAGGGCCCCGCCCGAAATCGAGGCGCCCCTTCCGAAAGAGAGTCCCGCGTCCCGTCGAAAACGCGTCGTCCGCTCACAGCTGCTAATTTTGTTCTTCGATTTACAGACTCAATAACTGGAAAAGTAAAAATCCTAAGATTCATCATGTTCTTATTAAGAATCTGTTCTTTGGCCTGTGATCAAGCAAATTCATCTGGGTTTTTGGTATTTTGGTATATATTTAACAAATAGATATTTTTATCAAAAATCCATAAATGAGTTTTCTTTCATTGTAATGATGGTCCCATCTTGCCTTAAATTAATAAAAACAATCCAATATCAAGCTAATTTTCTGTTGAATTTTTTTAGTATTTTGTTCAATTGTTGGCACAATTAGAGGAGAGAGAGTGTCGATTATAATTTCATATAGTTTTGTTAAAGAGAGATATGATGAGAAAAAAATGAGAGAGAGTGCTGATTAGAGAGAGAAAATGTGAGTGATTAGAAAAGTGAGAGGGCAAAGTAGTAAATTTGTATAAAATGGGTCTGGTTTTTTTGTTTGACATTGGTCAAAGTATTGATGTGATATAGTTAACCGGAATAATATGTCATATGTACTACAATAAGAGATTATCTACAAGTTGGGGTAGCACAACATACAAAATGATAGTTGATATACCAAAATATGATTGAGGTAACAGTTGGTATCCCATAAATGGAATTAAATCCTAAAATCTCTAATATAATCAATTCCTTTTCCCACTTCTCAAATTTCTCTTATTCCCTCAATCTAGCCTTATTTTTCCATCTCTCTCTCTTTATCAAAATTCCCAATTCTTTACTGCCAATTTCCAGGACCTTTCTACCTGCTTCCACCAACAAATTTCTACAATGTGCCTACAAGAATCATCCGATTCCTTGCCAAGAACTACCTAGTCCCAAGGTTCTTCAGCACTAGCAAGTTATTGAATTTTTATTGTAATTTTATTGTACTTTCAAGTTTTATTTCTGATTCTTGTAATCAAATATTTTTGCTATTGATAAAAATTTCAAAATTTCTTAAATCTTCGGGTATTAAATATTAGGGCGGATACATCATTTGCCCTCTGTATTTGGCAATAAACGCTTATTGACCCCCTCAATTTACAAAAAGTCTAGTTTGTCCCGTCAACTTGACAAAACCAACTCATTTAGCACCTACTCCTACTAAACCAAACAAGTTGAAGATATTGTAATACACGTATTGCCACATATCAATTTTGAAAAGTCAAACCAATAATAATTTGACATATAACGGTAAAATTATTTAAAAAAAAAAAAAACCCTAGAGTTCATCTTCTTCATTTTTTACCCATTTGCTATATTGTTCATAGCAATTTCCTTTTACTGATTATTGTTCATAGCTTTAAGGCCGGAAAGTATGCCGAACGTGTTGTTACCGATGCTCCTTCCGGCGACGCGCTTCAGGTGAAACTGAATCGGAAACCAAAAAAATTGATTTGCAAAAAGAAATAGAACAAAAAAAAAAAAAAATTGATGAAAATATCATTCTAGCTAATTAAATGAGATAGTTAAGAAAATCGAAATCTCAGAGAAAGAAATTGAAGAGAAACAAATAGGAATTAAAGAAATTGTTACCAATCTTCACTGGAACGACAACATTACTCCTCCTCTTTACAACTCTTTCCTTCCAAAACCATGGCTTTATCCTCTAATATCGACGTCGACGGTGGTTTCCACTCCGCCAACGTCGAGGAAGTGGAATTTGAGCGTCGTTTCTTCCTCTTGCATCTCCACTTGGATTTCTCTGTGGAATTAAAAAGATCAAATTGCAGTCCAGAATTGAAAATCGAAGATGGTGATGGAAAGATGAAGAAAATGGTGATGATGGAAAGATGGACGGTGATAATGCTCACTTTTTTATTTTCATTTTTATTTTTTTTATGTTTTAGTTTTAAAATGAGATTTTATTTTTTTTTATTTACTTTTTTTGAAAGTTCGGAGGGTCAATAGGTGTTTAGTACCAAGTATATCGGACAAATGATGTATTCGACCTAAATATTACTTTTATTTTGATACATTGCAAAGCTAGTGAAGTTTTTTAGAGTGAAACTAGGAACCCATAAAGATTTTTGCAATCCTTAAATCTCCAGACAATCGTTTGATTAGAAGTTAGAAAAATTATAAAAATGCATTTGGGAATCTGTTTCTCTAGCATGCTTGCAAAAAAACCTAGAGTTGAAATTAGCTGGTGGATTTTTTTGCAAAAAATCCGTCGCCAACAGCTATAAATGTAATATATAAAAAATATTTACTCTTTGAAATTATAAAATAAACCCAATAATATAATTTTTAAAAATATACATACTTTAATATGTAATAATAAATTACTTTTTTGTATTTATTTATTGAAAAAAATATAAGTTAATCTTTCATGGGTTTAAAATTTTTTTACTAGTAGTCAGATTATAATAAATAATAGCAGCATCTAATTAAAATGAAAATATTAAATTAAAGAGAAAAATAAAAAAAAATTGAAAATTTATGCAAATTAAAAGAAAATAAATGTCAAAATTTATGAAAATACTAGAATACTGAAAAATTTAAAATACAACTAAAAATTTAAAATACAACTATATTTCTGATTTCGGTGTAAACTAAAATCGGAAACATGGTTTTTGATTTTGAGCTCGATTAAAGGAGCTTAGAGCGGGATTGGGTTTTTTCTTAATAAGCACTTTAGCTCTTTTATTGTGATATTAGTATTATCATTGTTATTATTATTATTGTTAAAAAGCTATGTGATATAGGGAAATTATACAATGGACCCGGTCCATGTAGACATTCCCAATGAAAAATTGATACATAAATGTTTTTTATTTTTAAAAAAGTTATATTGCTTACGTGTCAGTTTTTCAATGGAACGGTCCACTGTAAAATTTCTCATGTGATATATGTATATGCACTCTTCCCATGGGAGAACAGTGCAGTTTAGGGGTGGCAACGGTGCGAGGGTGGAGGTGCATTCCCAACTCCGCCCCCGATGATTGAGAGGGACGGTTTCGGGGAATCCCCATTTAATATTTCGGGGATTTTTTCACCCCCATCCCCGCCCTGCGCTGGTGCCTATGGGTATCGGTGAATCCCCACCCATATTCAACAAATAAAAAAAAAATTAGTATTTTTAATAACTATTCTAACATTTAATATTCAAAATACAAATTCTACCACATCACAAATGTGGTTTAACATTAAATATTCAAATTACAAAATATATCAAATATTACAAAATATGTACAAATTCATTAGAAAGTTGTGCTTTAATAGAAATAAAATAAAAGAGATGGGTTTTAATCGTCCAAGCCCATCTTTCTTCCTTTCTTTCTTGCTCTTTGTGTGTGTGTGTGTATATATATATACGGGGATTTATATGGGAGTGGGGCGGGGATATTACTACCCGTTCCTATACCCATTTAAGAATCAGGGATAAAAAAACCCCCCACATCCATCCCCGTGAGGGATAATATCAGTTATTCCCTACACCGGTTGATTCAGATCCCCACGGTTTTTGGGTAATCTCCATCCCATTGCCACCCCTAGTGCAGTTGTAAAAGGTTGCAGTAATTAACCAAGTGGAGAAATAGAAAAACAACCTTTCTTCGTTCGGAAATTATATTCCCGATGGGCCCCTGCTAACTATTCTCACAACATTACTCAGCTCCTTTATCCTAATTTATAGCCATCTACTACAAAATAAAATACAATAAAACTTTCTAAATTAATACTCGATAAATTAATAATCTCTTTAAAATAATAATTTCTTCTGGTCCCGATTTAGACGAGTTCAAAAAATAATCAATTTTAATAAATTAATAAGATAATAATTTTTTGGAACAACCCTTTATAAATACATTGTTTTATTATCTCTATAAATTAATAATTTCTCAAATACATATACCAAGTTTATATAGATATTTACTTAGTATAATTTATGTTGGAAATTTGACAAATATATTGGATTATATATTAGTGATTATTTGTCAACTTTGGGCCAAATTATATTATGGAAAGGAAGCGTATTTAATTAAATGATTAGTGTCATTGTATAGTACGTAACGTGAGCTTTCCAACGGTATATAATTTACCCAAAACGGACAAGTAGTGAATGAGAAATTGTTGCTCAAAGTTAGTCTAATGGAATGGAATATTTGGAGAAAAATTTGGCTTATGTTAACTTATCCCATATGGGAAAAACATGAAGTGGAAAAGGTGTTTATATTGAAACACACTTTTGTAAGGTGTTAACTTGTATAAGCCAAAAGGCTCTCTCTTGCACGCGCAGGGGGGGGGTGCAAATCCTAGCCCCGAGCCTTCAAAGGCCCAATGCGCACCCGCACGACATGGGCCTCGCGAATGCCAGACCGAAATGGGCCACTACGGGCCTGCCTAGTTTTTGCTCCGGCCCAACAAAATTTTCTCCAGATATTTTATTTGAGCTTATTCAAATTATGTGACAGTTTTATTTTTGAATAAAAGTATAACTGCAAAATTAATTCCCTTAATGAGAGAATTAATCCAATTTGATGCCAATTATTTCCATTCTTTTAAAATCCTCCTTCTGCCAATTTTTTCTTTCACTTCTATCTATTGATTGCGAAATTCCTTCTCCTTCACTACATTCTGCTTCCTTCAAAAAAAATCTTCCCTTTTTCCCAATGATAGTACACTTCACATAGTTCGGTTCGCCTTCGAGAGTCGTTGTATCCTGGGAGACAAATCGCCACTACGGGGCAGATAATTGTCTTAAGGAAACTGTTTTTACAGGCCTCGACTTTACTATTTCCTTCCTTCCATTAAGGTTGAAAAGTATTTTAAATCTTTCGTCTGTTCTTCGTTTTATTTTCAATTCTGTTTTCTATAATCTGCAACTAACAATCTTAAGACAATTATATACGTAGTGCTTGGTTAAGTTTTGCAGGATTACCTTGACATTTTGGATTTTTAATACCTTGACATTTTGGATATTAAAACCTTGACATTCTGGATATTTATACCTTGATATTTGGAGAATTTTTAGACCTTTTACTGGATTATTGTGGACTGTTTGGACATTTGTTGTTCTAAATTAACAGTTCTTTTTGTGATTCATTTTCTGTGTTTAGTTTGTTGATTTTGGAATTTCACTAACTTTCTTTGTTTGAAATTTCAGATTGAAAAATGGCTGATATTGTCCCACCTTTTGGAGGCAATGGTTCTGAAACTGGCCAAGGCCAGAATAACCAACATGGACAAAATGGTCCTAGTGGTTTTAGGCTCGTTATGCCTAACGGTCCTGTAGCTGGTTCGGGTTCATACCCAGTAACAGTGCCTGAAAGGCCGGAAAAATTCAACAGAATGAATTTTAAGATGTGGCAGCAGAAAATGCTTTTCTACTTGACTAGCATGCAATATCAGGCTGCTGAAAGAAGATCCTCCTGTTGTTCCCGAGGGTGTGGTGGATCCTTCTATTCAATTAGCTGTTGATGCTTGGAATCACTTGGATTTCCTTTGTAGAAACCACATTCTGAATGGATTGGTTCTTGATTTGTATGAGGTTTACACTGTTAAACGAACTGCAAAGGAATTATGGGACTCCTTGGATAGGAAGTACAGAACTGAGGATGCGGGTGCTAAGAAATACTTAGTAGGCCAATTCCTTAGTTACAAAATGGTTGATTCCAAATCTGTTGTGAGTCAAGTGCAAGAAATCTAGCTTTTGATCCATGGGATGCAAGCTGAAAGGATGGAGACTAGTGAAACCTTCTAAGTGGTTGCAATCATTGAGAAATTGCCACCTAGTTGGATTGATTTCAAAAAAGGGTTTCAAGCATAAAAGGAAAGAGATGTCTGTTGAGGATCTAATTGTCTGACTTCGTATTGAAGAAGACAATAGAAGATCAGAGAGGAAATCTTCTGTTGCTGCTAATCAAGCTATGGCTAGAGCCAATGTTGTGGAGGTCAAGAAAGACCCCAAGGAGGGCAAACAGCCTGCTGGATCTAAGTCCAAATTGGGACCTAAAGGGGGCATTTCCAAGAAACCAAAGTTTAATGGAAAATGCTTCAATTGCAACAAAATGGGACACAAGTCCTCAGATTGTAGGCTGCCAAAAAGGGTAAACAAAAATGAGGCAAATGCTGTGGAAGAAATTGCTAGAGATGTGTCTGACATCGATCTGTGTGCATTGATTTCCGAAGTCAACCTGGTTGACTCAAATCCACGAGAATGGTGGCTTGATCTGGTGCTACACGCCACATTTGTTGTGACAAAGGGTCTTTTGCTGGATTGACTCTTACAAAGAAAGGAGAGAATCTCTACATGGGCAATTATGCTACTTCAAAGATCAAGGGACATGGAACTGTCATTCTGAAAATGACTTCTGGGAAAGAAGTGAAGCTGTAAAATGTCTTGTATGTTCCTGAAATGAGGAAGAATCTGGTTTCTGGGAGCCTCTTGAGCTCACATGGCTTCAAGATGGTTTTTGAGTCTTAGAAATTTATTTTGTCTAAAGGGGGTATGTATGTGGGCAAGGGATATGAATGTAATGGGATGTTCAAATTTAATTGTATCTCTTGTAAATCAAATTCAATTGAAATGAATAAGAATAACGTTTCTTCTGCTTATATTATTGAGTCTTCTAATTTATGGCATAGTAGACTTGGACATGTTAATTTTGATACGTTGCGACGTTTAATTAACTTGAATCATATCCCCATCTTTCAAATTGATAAAAACCATAAATTTGAAATTTGTGTAGAGACAAAATTGACAAGATCCTCATTTCATTCTGTTGAAAGAAATTCAGAACCACTTGATCTTATACACACAGATATTTGTGACTTGAAGTTCGTTCAATCAAGGGGAGGAAATAAATATTTTATTACCTTCATAGATGATAGCACAAAATATTGTTATGTGTATTTGCTTAAAAGCAAAGATGAGGCTTTAGAGATTAAGGTGGTAAGAAGTGATCGTGGTGGTAAATATGTTGCACCATTTGGTGAGTTTTGCTCCTAACATGGTATTATTCACGAAGTAACACCACCGTACTCTCCTCAATCTAACGGTGTAACTGAACGAAATAATCGTACCTTAAAAGAAATGATGAATGCGATGCTAACCAGTTCTGGGTTACCACAAAACATGTGGGGGGATGCTGTGTTGTCAGCAAATTACCTTTTAAACAAGGTACCCCGTAAGAAACAAGACAAAACCCCTTATGAATTATGGAAAGGTAGAAAACCTTCTTATAATTACTTGAAAGTGTGGGGGTGTCTTACAAAGGTAATGGCCCCATTGCCTAAGAGAATGAAAATAGGCCCAAAGACAGTGGATTGTATTTTCATTGGATATGCGGAACACAGTAATGCGCATCGGTTTCTTATGCGTGAATCTAAAAACCCGGAAATACACAAGAATACATTAATGGAGTCAAAGGATGCCTCGTTCTTTGAAAATGTGTTTCCATGTATGGGGTCGGGATCTAAATGGTCTCGTGAGACTATTGAAGTTGACAGTCAAGATGGTCAACATGACGAAGTTGAGAATAATGAAGAGCTTCAACAAGAGGTGGAAGAGAATGTTCAAGATCTTCAAGAAGAGGATAAGATGGACATAGAGGTTGAACCTCGAAGAAGTAAAAGGGCAAGGGTGGAAAAATCTTTTGGTCCAAATTTTCTAACTTACATGTTAGATGTTGAACCACAAACTTACAAAGAAGCTGTAAGTTCAACTGAAAGTCCTTTATGGAAAGAAGCCATAAGGAGTGAGATTGATTCCATTCTGCAAAATCATACTTGGGAATTAGTGGATCTTCCTCCTGGAACTAAACCACTAAGCTCTAAATGGATTTTCAAACGGAAATTGAAAGTAGATGGAACAATTGATAAGTACAAGGCCCGTTTGGTTATAAAAGGTTATAGACAAAAGGAAGGCCTTGAATACTTTGATACTTATTCTCCAGTGTCGAGAATAACATCCATTAGGATGGTACTTGCTATTGCCGCTCTACGGAATCTTGAGGTACATCAAATGGATGTGAAGACATCTTTCCTGAATGGAGATCTGGAAGAAGAAATCTACATGGAACAACCTGAAGGTTGTGTAGTTCCAGGTCAAGAAAAGAAAGTCTGTAAATTGGTGAAGTCTTTATACGGTTTAAAGCAAGCACCAAAACAATGGCACAAAAAGTTTGATGATGCCATGATGGCTAGTGGCTATCGTATCAACGAGTGTGACAAATGTATTTATGTCAAAACTACAACTGAAGGATTTGTTATCCTATGCTTGTATGTTGATGACATACTCATTGTGGGAAGCAATGAGAAGATGGTAAAGAGTACCAAGAACATGTTAAATTCCAGATTTGAAATGAAAGATATGGGACTGGCGGATGTGATTTTAGGCATCCAAGTTAAACGTTTACCTAACGGTCTCATTTTAACTCAGCCACACTATGTGGACAAGATACTTGATAAGTTTAACAAGGATGATTCTGGCATAGCCAAAACTCCGTTGGACATTAGTCAACATTTGTCCAAAAACAAAGGTGAAGGCATCGACCAAATGAAGTATGCCAGGGTTATAGGTAGTCTGATGTACTTTTCGAGTTGTACAAGACCAGATATTGCTTACACTGTAAGTAGTTTAAGCAGATATACGAGTAACCCAGGAAAGATTCATTGGGTAGCTATTGTGAGAATACTAAGGTATTTGCGATATACTCGTAATTATGGTTTACACTATACGAGAGAACCTGCGATACTAGAAGCATATTCTGATGCCAGTTGGATAGCTGAAATCAAGAATTCTAAAGGTACAAGTGGGTACATGTTCACTCTAGGAGGAGGAGCAGTGTCGTGGAAATCCTCAAGGCAAACGATTATAACTAGATCCACTATGGAAGCTGAGTTTGTAGCCTTGGATAAAACTGGAGAGGAAGCTGAATGGTTACGGAATTTCTTAGAAGATATTCCAGAATGGCCAAAGCCTGTGCCCGCAATTTGTATACATTGTGATAATCAAAGTAGCGATTAAAAGAGCACAGAACATTATGTACAATGGTAAGTTGCGACACATGCGTCGTCGTCATAATACCGTTAGACAACTGATCTCAACGGGAGTTATCTCTATTGACTTTGTAGGGTCAAAGGATAACACTGCGGATCCGCTAACCAAAGGTTTAAACCGAGATCAAGTTGAAAAGACATCAAGAGGAATGGGACTAAAGCCCATGAATATTTAAGGCGCTACGTGAAGGAAAACCCAACCTTGTTGACTAGAGATCCCAAGATCTAGGTTCAATGGGACAACCTAATTACATAGACCTTGTGAGGTCACTGTGGGGGTCAAACTCTTGTCCATTCCTACGATGTAAAAAGTGATAAAATGTGGAAAGGTTAAGCTATGCTTTTAATGATTCTTTGTGCTTCAAAAGTTTGAGAAAAAGAGATCACCTATGTGAGAGTGAAGTGGGGTCGCTTCAAAAGAAACTAATGGGGCCTAGTTATATGAAACTCTTGCAGAAACAGGAGATGTTCATGACTATAACGGACATAACCATGAGAACCAAAAACTGTGTTATGTTGGTATTTGTGTGAGGTATATCGTCGTTTACACAAACGGCAGAATAGTTCAAGGACATCGTGTCTACTAGTCAGCCAGTATAGTAAATATACTAGCACAAGGGAAGGTTCAAGGGTTGATGCCTACCTATCCTATGCAAATATCGACTGTAGTTTACTATCACCACTTCGATTTTGATCTTTCTTTTCGTCAATCAATTTCATTCATGTGGGGGATTTTTGGAAATTTCACAAATATATTGGATTATATATTAGTGATTATTTGTCAACTTTGGGCCAAATTATATTATGGAAAGGAAGCGTATTTAATTAAATGATTAGTGTCATTGTATAGTACGTAACGTGAGCTTTCCAACGGTATATAATTTACCCAAAATGGACAAGTAGTGAATGAGAAATTGTTGCTCAAAGTTAGCCTAATGGAATGGAATATTTGGAGAAAAATTTGGCTTATGTTAATTTATCGCACATGGGAAAAATATGAAGTGGAAAAGGTGTTTATATTGAAACACACTTTTGTAAGGTGTTAACTTGTATAAGCTAAAAGACTCTCTCTTGCGCGCGCAAGGGGGGGGGGTGCAAATCCTAGCCCCGAGCCTTCAAAGGCCCAATGTGCACCCGCACGACGTGGGCGTCGCGAATGCCGGACCGAAATGGGCTACTACGGGCCTGCCTAGTTTTTGCTCCGACCCAACAAAATTTTCTCCGGATATTTTTTTTGAGCTTATTCAAATTTTGTGACAGTTTTATTTTTGAATAAAAGTATAACTGCAAAATTAATTCCCTTAATGAGAGAATTAATCCAATTTAATGTCAATTATTTCCATTCTTTTAAAATCCTCCTTCTGCCAATTTTTTCTTTCACTTCTATCTGTTCATTTCGAAATTCCTTCTCCTTCACTACATTCTGCTTCCTTAAAAAAAAATCTTTCCTTTTTCCTGGTGATAGTACACTTCACATAGTTCGGTTCGCCTTCGAGAGTCGTTGTATCCTGGGAGACAAATCGCCACTACGGGGCAGATAATTGTCTTAAGGAAACTGTTTTTACAGGCCTTGGCTCTACTGTTTCCTTCCTTCCGTTAAGGTTGAGAAGTATTTTAAATCTTTCGTTTGTTCTTCGTTTTATTTTCAATTCTGTTTTCTATAATCTGCAAGTAACAATTTAGGGTTTAGTATAATTTAGAAAACTATGACTATATATAGAAAACTATGTTTCCGACCGATTTTGGATCCGATTAAAGGGGCTGTACAAAGAGGCCTTTTTCTTCATTGCGCCTTGCTATGGGGATAAATTTACTCTCATAACATTATTTAGTTCCTTTATCCCTGAAAATTGTCCACCTTTTCTAATAATTCATATTCTATTTTCATGTGCATTTATGTTTCAACCTTGTTGTCTCGTATTTTTTATATATGAGATTTATATCATCTCTTCCAATAAGATTTAAAAAACATAGGTCTTGCACCAATATGATATAAAAAATTTACTTGATTGCAAAACTGTTGGGATTTTGAGTTATTAGAATTGAAACTTTAATAGGAATGTTTGTCAATGTATAAAAATGTTAGTTATTATGATACCATTCTAAAAAATCTATTGAAGAGACTCCATGAATTTTAAGAGTGGCATCTCACTGTATAGTGGAGTTGGATTCATGTAATACATGACCAATTATCTTAAATTCTACCTAACAAATTTAGATTCATCCTTATATTAGATAACAACTAGGGCCATCTAAAAACTACAAAGGGGTGTGGGGATACTAACTATTATCCATGCAAAGAATTAAGAAAATACAAAGGAGCTAACAAGAGCCACAAATTAAGTTTGTCTCATTCATTTGTTCATACATCTAGTGGAGATGGATTGGGAAGGGTTTGAAAACCCTGGGGACCTGGGTTCGAACCTCAGGTCCCTCACCCACCATCTATATATAGATAAGCTAGTCGAACGACAACCACCACTAGGGATAAGGATCTCAATTAGGGCTAATCTAGTTTTGAGATTTCTTGGATGATGGAGAGACCTAAGTCCGTTATAGAGTAATTACTAAATTTTGAAAAGAGAGTAATATATTATAGGGAAAGGTGTTAAAATGATATGTGGTTTGCCGAATGCGCAAACACATGTTTATATTTTAAAAGTTGGCAAACTCAGGTATGTGCTTGTACCGTTTGACAAATAGAGTTTTCCATCCAGCTTACCCTATCTCTCTTTGTCAACTTTTACAACACAAATTTGTATGAGCAAAACCGGTAAACCACATTTTTTTTTGTAGTTTTTCGTATATTCTAAATATAAAAAGAAATGAAAGTCAATCAACTACAAATTAATGAAAAATTTAAAGAAATTTCGTGGGCGTTAAGAGTGATGGATTTGACCGTATAAGTAAGCACATATGTAAGATTGAGTCCACATAACATAAAACCAATTAGCATACTCTTCCTTAAGAACGATTGAGTTTGAAACAGTTGTCACTTTTTAAACATTCAATGGCCTCCAGAGCAAGGTTTGACTATATAAGTAAGCACATTTGTGGGATTAATCCTATGTAACATAAAACCAATTAGCATATATTAAGATCCAATCTACACCACTTATATGCCACTATTTACCTTTATTTATTTCAAGTGTGGAATTAAAAAAAGAAAAAGAAAAAATTCCCAATAACATACTAGGTTTATCACACTTTGTGACACTTGTTTGAGGGTCAAAAAACACTAACAAATGATTCAAGAAAGTTTAACAAAACTATTTTGATGCCTTAATATTTATTTATTTCCGTATATATCTATTAATGGCAAATTTCATTTTAATTAGAGCGTAGTTTTGAACTTTATTCTATATATATCATATAATTAGTGTATCAACAGAAATTTTATCATTTTAATTTATAATTATGTGAACCTCTAATTTTAAACGTCGAAAACTTTAAGTAAATAAAACAACATTATATGTGAAACCTAATTATCATTTGAATCATAAAAAGTACTAAAAAAAAAATTGAAAGAGAAAAATATTTTATTAAATAACAATTCAGTATTTGAAGTTGAAGAACAGAAAATGCATTTTGTCAGTAATTAGAGTCAAAATTTCTTTATAAATATTTTAGTTTTTTGATAAGGCTACAATTTTGACAACTGCACAAAATATGTAAGCTTTTATATAATATAATGTAAACCAGTTTATTGATATAACAAAGCAAGCATCTTTAGTAACATTAACCACTATAAATTAAGTAAAGAATCTCATGCTACAATTCAAACGCCTAAATTCTGTCGGATATGTTTGTATAAGGGAGATATTGATAACCTAATTAAGACTTCAACCAATTTAATTCTTATGACGAATTAATTGTATATTGTTAGATGACGTTGTGTTGTATGCATGATGAATACTAAAATTTTTCAATTAGTTGATTTTTTTAACTAGTTCTATGTTCTTAAGGTAATCAAATGTTGTACTGATTATACAAGGTACTAGCGTTCTTTTGGTTGGTATGCAGACTTATGCTAATACCTATGTTTTATGCATGGTTGTTAAAACCGGACTGACCCGGATGGGTCGATCAGACCCAAAGACCAGACCGGTTCGGTTACTATAAAATTAATGAGTTAATCAAAATCGTTCAAAACCCAATGATCCAATCAGTTCAATCGGTGACCCACTAACCCGATTACGGATCAGTGGATCAGTGGATCAGAATGAGTCTTAGATATAAGCAAAATTTTTTTTTTCTTAAAAAAAGAGAAAGAAAACTAACTAATTAGAAAGTAAAAGGTAAAAAGTAAAAACCGTACCTACATATAACCTGTATGTAGCCTCTTCTTTGCATTTTCAAGTTCTTTCTTTTTCTTTTTCTTTCTCTCTTTCTACTTTTACTCATTAGTCAACAAATATTTTAAAACTAATAATTATTATGTTGAAATTGATATTTTAAAAATATTAGTAAATCTTATTGAATTTTAGTAGTAATATTTATTATATTATTTTGTGAATGTTATTATTTTATTACCTTAGAGGATTAAAGATCATAAAAATATTAATTTTACATTTTTTTATGTAGACCGAATTTAACCGGTTTAATTAAGGTTCAACCACGGTTGAACCTCTAACCTATGACCCTCTTTCCTTTCCATTCCATTGACCAGTCCAGGTCTGATAACGATGGTTTTATAGAAAATATATTCTTAGGGGTGAGCAAAACCAAACCGCGAACCACAAACCGAATCAAACTGAGATTGAAAACCGAACCGAACCAAACCAAACTATTTGGTTTGGTTTTGGTTTTATAAAATATAATAGTTTGGTTTTTGGTTCGCTTTTGGTAAAAAAACCAAAACTGAACCGAACCAAACCGTAATAGGAAAAATTATTTTTTAAAAATATATATATGTATATAAATAAATTTTATTTGGCATATTATATATTTATATTCTTATATACTTTGTATTTATGAGACTTTAGTAATATACATGTAATATAAATTATTTTTAAGCAATACTTTACATGTAATTTATAAAAAATCATGATAATAAAAATTAAAAAATTAAAATTTTTGTTGATTCGGTTTGAACCGAACCAAACCGTAACCGAACCGAACTGGTTTGGTTCAACCCGAACCATATGAACTTTGGTTTGGCTTTGGTTTTTATTTTTCTTCTACTTTGGTTTTTGGTTCGGTTTGGTTTTTGAACCGAACCGTGTTTTGGTCATCCCTATATATTCTTACGGAATTTTCCATATTTTGTTGTATTTGTCAATCAATTGATAAAAATTTCAATCGAAAATGTAGAAAGAATCAGTAGAAAGAATCAATAGGTCTTTCAAATCAATCTTGAAATTGGACAGAATCTTCTTTTTTTGTGCTCTATAGCTACAGAAGTCAAAGTAGTCTTTGTTAAATTTTTCTTTTCTTAATCAAATGGAAAAAGTACATATAAATATTGGATGGTTTCAAATTAAAACAGAATAATTCATGTTCATCTTTTCTAAAAAACAAAACCAAAAAGAAAAGAAAAGAAAAAAAAAAAAAAAAAAAAAACAAATGGTGGCATTCAAGGATTCCCTTCTTTATTTTTTCATTACTTACTTTGGATTCTTCAAAACCTACCTAGATTTCTTGCCATATTAAGAGCACATGGGGTATTAAATGCCTAAAACCTTGTTTATGTTCTTATAATAATAATAATAATAATAATAATAAGGAGATTATAACAACAGTAGAACTGAGATAGACAGAATATAAACTTTCTTTTTTTGAATCTGAGTTGTATGAAATAAGAAAAATTAACATATATTCATAGGAAAATTTGAGGGCAAAAGAGTAATTGTGCAACCTCAAATTATTGAGACTGTCACAGCCTCCTTTGACATCAATTATTCATAACACTCCACCTTTGATGTCAATCATTGCGAATGGGACCTATCTCGTTAAAAACCTTACCAAGAAAAACCTAGTGGGACAAAACATTTGGTTAAGGGAAAAAGAGTAAAATGTTTACTCCCCTTGTTCGCAACATTACTAAAGATCTTTGAGATGATGCATTTCAATACCGTAAACCAAGTTCTTGAAAGTTGCAGAGGGTGATGTCTTAGTAAACTAATCTACTAAATTGTCACATGCACGAATTTATTGAATACTGATTTTACCATTCTTTTGCAGATCGTGAGTAAAGAAAATTTTTATGAAATATGCTTCATTCTGTCTCCTTTGATGTAGCATTCCTTCAATTAAGCAATGCAAGTGGCATTAACTTCATATATTGTTGTTGGATTTTCATTATCTGACTGCAACATGTCTCTTATATATGCTAAATTAATGATCTTATCCAAACACATTCTCGACTGGCTTCATGAATAGCTATTAACTCTGCATGATTGGAAAAGGTTGTAGTAATAGTTTGCTTTGTTGATCCCCAAGATATAGTTGTACCTTCATACGTGAATAAATAGCCTGTTTGAGATTAAGCTTTATGGGAATCAGACGAATAACTTGTGTTCGCATATCCAACTAATTCGTGTTTGGATTCATATAAGTAAAATAAACCCAAATTAATAGTTCCTTGAAGATAGCACATTATATGCTTAATTGCATTCCAATTTTTCCATGTAGGTGCAGAGCTATATCTCGATAATAAATTAATAGAAAAAGTAATATCAGGCCTCGTATTATTAGCAAGATACGTTAGCACACCAATTGCACTTAAATATGGTACTTCAGGACCAAGAATTTCTTCACCGTCTTCTCGAGAGCAGAAAGCATCATTATTTACATGAAGTGATTGAACAACCATTGGGTTACTAAATAGATGTGCTTTATCCATATTAAATCATTTAATGATATTTTCTGTGTATCTTGATTTATGAATGAAAACTCCCTTGTCTCGGTGATCAATTTGTAATTCAAGACAAAATTTTGTTTTTCCAAGATTCATCTCAAATTCTTCTTCCAAAGAATCTACTGCTTTTAGAATCCCTTGAGGAGTTTCGATGATATTAGATGGTCCTAAATGGCTAGTTACAGTACTAGAGGGGGGTGAATAGTACTGTAATGCAAATAAAAATTTTCGCAGACCTCTTTTTCAAAGACAAGTTTTATTAAAAAATACGGAATTATAAACTATAATAAAACTTGTAAATGCTTTTGTAAAAACTTTAAGTACTAAAGCAATTAATATAAAGTGCAAGAAATTAAAGTGCATAAAATAAAGAGAGTAGGGATAGAGAAAATGCAAAAACAGAATTTTATCCTGGTTCGACCCAACCGGTCTTCTTCCAATCCCCAAGCCAACCGCTTGAGATTTCCACTAACGTTTCCTTTACGGGCAGAAAACAAGCCTATGTTACTTTTTCCGAAATCAAGAAACAAACTCAATACTTTTATAGGCTTAGTATCAAACCTATACCGTTACTTTTTGGAGCTTAAGTAACAAACTCTACCGATGCTTTTTCGAAGCTCAAGCACCAAACTTTTTACAACCTTTGTTGATCAACCACCAACAAAGCAACACCCCTTTCACACAACCTTGTGTGAAAAATACAATTCCTAAAATATGTGTATATATGAATGAACAATATTTCTCTTCCTCTCTTTGAACTCTTTGGGAATATGGAAGACTTATAATTTGAAAGCTTGAATAAGAATGATTCTTGAATTGTCTTCCACACCTTCACATCTTCTTCTTCTTCCTTTTTATAGTCAAGTGTAAAAATGGCCATTTGACACAAATATGGCTGTTGTCTCCAAGCTATATTGCCGTTGGAAGAGGAATGATTGAAGTGTCTTCAAGTGAGAAACAAATGTAGTCGTTGAAATCATAGCCGTTTGTAATTGAGATGGATTCTTTTTCACATAAAGACATGTGACAAAAATGAAGAGCAAAGTACAACCTTAGGTGTAAACTGAAGCTATAAGAAATGGACTGAAGAGTAATCTTTAGTCTTGAGATAAGGTTTGACCTTAATGTCACATGTGATCTCAAGTCCAAGATTTCCTTAGCTTAGGTTGCAACTTAGGTAAATGATATCACATGTTGCAAGTACTTGAAGTGGCCGAAATAATACTTTAAGCATTTCAACTTATAAGTCAATGTGAGGTCAAAGAATGGTCTCAAAAAGTAACTCATCTCATAATCAAATATGAGCTCAAAGTGGATGTGTTCATGTTGCCGAAAATGATCTTAAGATATTCCATCTTATGGTCAACATTTCACCTTATGAATGAATATGGGGTCAACTTGTGTGTGTGTGTGTGTGTGTGTGTGTATATATATATATATATACCAAAAGTTCTTTAAAACTCTTAAGTCATAAACAAACCTTAGGTCAACTTTGATAATCTCAAGTCATAAACCAACCTTAGGTTTACTTTAAGGCATATATATATATGTATGTGTGTGTGTGTGTGTGTGTGTGTGTGTGTATATATATATATTTGGTACTTACTTCATATTTATAAGAAAGTGGAATGAGAGAGTTGTTTCTTAGCAAATATAAAAACATTTTACCTTATGAAGCTTATTTTAAAAATGTCAATTGCGATCATCAAAACCGAACTCAACAATATTCAAATCATCCACATAAATAGAAATAATAGTAAATCCAGATTTTGATTTCTTTCTAAAAATACATGGACAAATTTGATCATTTTTGTAACCTTCTTTCATCAAATATTCACTTAAGTGATTGTACCATATGTGCTAAGGCTGTTTTAGTCCATACAAAAACTTTTGTAACTATTGGGTATGCCCTAGTCTTAAGGCATTGGTCCTTGATTTGTATCATACATTTTATACCTTGTTATCAGATTTATGTATTATACAATTTGTGTTAATGAATAAAGGCATTAATCTATTTATTATATACCTTGTGCAATGTTATAAATACAGTATCCAATGGACATATTCATATCAATGTTGATGAGTGTCATGCACTTGGCAGTAAGACCATAGATAAAGAAAATGGTATGACTATAAAGTCATTTGTAGGTCATGGGAATGAATGGAACCAAAAACTATCGTAAACTTGGTTGTATAGTTGTGTCTTACCGACTATTGGACATGGATTGTCAACTAGGTTTATGGGTACATGTAAAGGGGCATGGTACTGGATAAGATCCACTAAATGAGAAATCCACATGGTATAGTATCACAAGTGATTCTCGTGTAGTACTTGTATGGATCCTTTGACCTGACCATATCATGGTGTTGCATGTGAAGTGATACACTTTGGTGTATTGCTAAAAGGCCTGTAATAGGGTGCCAAGTATGGGTAAATTCGAGTGTGTCAGTAAACATGACAGGACTGTGAATATGCAGAAGGGAATGTCACTCAGTAGTCCATTGAGAAGATATCACCAGCCACTTGATGAATGCAACTGATAAGAGTGTGGCCACACCCAAACAAGTTGGAACTTGTTTGTGAGCATCAGTTCATTCGGGATCAAGTTAATGTCCAAACACAAAAGCGGGTGATTATTCTATGCCTTTGTGTTGGACACTGATATCAACGACATGGGATATATAAGTTTAAACTACAGGGTTTCGATTTCAGTTAGACTGCTATCTCCATCTTAATTGGGGACTGTAGTGGCTTGCTAGAGCCTGCCTATAGTTTGTGGCCCATAGGCCCACTGCGAACATAAAGACAGGCCCACAGGATCGTACACATTAGACGTCTGAGCTTGAACTTAACGGATCAACCGTATACTTGGAGTATACCAACTGGAAAGAGAGGATTCTATTGATTATATTATATAGATCAATTGGATTGATCAAAATAACATAATTAATATTTGTATTGGGTTTTTTATAATTAATTCAAATGAATTAATATAAGATATCACTTCCTTGGTGGAAATATTTCACATGTATAGGTTTACATGTATTTAATTTTATAAAGAGTCTAATTTTAATTTCTAGGTTGAATTAATTTTAATTTAAAATGAAATGTAATATATTAAATGGTATAATATATTAACATACATGAACGATTAAAATTAAATTTGCAATTAAAACTAAGCCTAAATAATTAATTTTGAACTTGGGCTTCAATGAGAAAAGCCCGCATAAAATAAAAAAACCCTAAAGACCTAAATTTCCACAAGGGAAATTCAGCCAAGGAGATTAAAATGGCTACTGTAATTTTCTGCCAGCAGTAGTTTTTCAAGGTAGAAATTTTAGCCCCAAATTTCCCTCTCTTCCAACGATTTGACGCTAGCACGGGTTCTTGCTCCAAAGCCGTTCGTGTACGGGATTGTGGAGGACATCAATTTTGGTTTCTACAGCCATCTCTGAAAGAGATTCTTAAAGTGAGAATCTAACTTTCTAGTTTAAATTTATTTTTTTGATTTCCACATCAATTGCTC
Source organism: Euphorbia tirucalli (assembly GCA_039660915.1). Classification (NCBI taxonomy): domain Eukaryota; kingdom Viridiplantae; phylum Streptophyta; class Magnoliopsida; order Malpighiales; family Euphorbiaceae; genus Euphorbia; species Euphorbia tirucalli. The sequence continues at coordinate 33,491,213 of CM077636.1, read as the reverse complement.
CTGGGTCACGGATTTAAGAAAAACAATGTATGCTTCCGCTTTTATCGGTTGTTTTTTGATGAAAAAGTCCTACAGTAACTTTGTTGAATAAAATTCACATTTCCCAAGTTTTTCTGGCAATTTAAATCTATCATTGATTTTCTTATAAATGTCATTATCAAATAAACCATATAGATAACCTGTAACTACATCCATTAGATGCATACTCAAATTTTCTTGTACTATCAAACTAATGAGATATCGAAAAGTTATTCATCCACCATAGGAGAATATGTATCCTTATAATCAATCTCGAGTCTTTAGGAAAAACTTTATGCAACAAGCCTTGCTTTATATCTTACAACTTCATTTTTCTCATTTCTCTTTCTTACAAATACCCATTTGTATCCTATGGATTATACACCTTGTGGCCTTCGGACTTCTAGTCTAAAAACTTCACATTTTTCAAGAGAATTTAATTCTGCTTGGATTGTATCTTTCCATTTTTGCCAATCATCTCTTGTTTGGAACTCTTGAATAGATTGTGGTTCATGATTCATATTTTCATTTACAATATTCATTGCCACATTATATGCAAATATATGATCCACAACTATTTCATCTCGATTCCATCTTTTTCTGGTACTAACATAGGTTATTTGAATTTCTTCATTTTCAACAACTTCAGGTGCTTGTACTTCTTCATGAAGTGCATTTATAGTAGTACCTTCTTCCTTAACAGGATCATCTGTATTATTGGTCCCTTTATCCTTAATAAAATCATTGTATTACTAACCCCTTTTCTTTTTCAAGGATTTTTATCCTTGGAACTAATAGGTCTCTTATGCTTCAGGCATGTTTAAGAACTATTATTAGGTTGTTCTTTGGAAATGTCGATACAAATTAGCACATTTACTGTCGGTATATGCAACTCTGTTACTCGTTTGGATCAGCAAGTGCATCTGGCAACTGAGTTGCTAAATTTTGAATATGGATTATCTTTTAAACTTCTTGTTCACAAAGAATTGATTTAGGATCCATTTGATAAAGTGATGGAACTTTCTATGTGATTGTCTTTTCCACATGTATATTTTTATTTTTATTTTCTCTCCCTAATGATGGAAATACGGTTTCATCAAAATGAAAATTTACAAATTGTGCAGTAAACATGTCTCTTGTTAATGGCATAAGATATTTAATTATTGAAAAAGATTCATATCCAACATAAATTCCTAATCTCCTTTCAGGATCCATTTTAGTACGTTGTGATTGAGCAATAGGAACATATACTGCATAACCAAAACTCTTAGATGAGAAATATTAGGTTCATGACCATAAGCTAATTGTAATGGGGAATAATGATGATAGCTTGTTGGTTTAATACATATAAGTGATGTTGCATGCAAATTACATATCCCCATATAGAGTGAGAAAGATTAGTTCATATAAGCAACATCTAGCAATTAATTGCAGACTTTTAATAAGTGATTTTGCTAGACCATTTTGTGTATGAACATATGCTTCAGGATGTTCAATTTTTATCCCAACCGACATACAATAATCATTAAAAGTTTGGGATGTAAATTCAACAGCATTATCAAGACGGATTGTCTTAATTGGATAATAAAAAAAATTATGCTCGTAATCTAATGATTTGAGCTAGTAATCTTGAAAAAGCCATATTGTTTAATGACAATAAGCATACATGTGACCATATAATAGAAGCATCTATTAAAACCATAAAATACCTAAATGGTCTACATGGTGGATGAATCGATCCACATATATCACCTTGAATGCATTCTAAAAATAATGGTGATTCGATTCCAACCTTAGCCTTCGATGGTCTTATAATTAATTTTCCTTGCGAATAAGTAGCACAGAAAAATCCATTATTGTAAAGAAACTTCTGGTTCTTCAATGGATGCCTATTTGCATTTCTACAATTTTTCTCATCATTATTGATCTAGGATGACCTAATCGATCATGCCAAATTTTATAAGTATTTGAATATGTAAACTTCTGGTTTGTAATAAAATTTGCTTAAATCACATTTATAAATGTGTAATACAAACTAGATGGAGTTGAATTTTTCAAGTACAACATTTCTTTCCTAAATTTATTTTTGTACTGTAAAGATATTCATGATTATCTTCACTTACAGTCTTAATATAATATCTATTTCTGTGAATATCTTTAAAACTTAATAAATTTCTGTGAGACTTTGAGGAAAATAATGCATTATTGATGATAAATTTTCTCCCCCTTGGCAAAATTATACTAGCTCTTTTGGAGCCTCAATTATTTTTGTGTTACCAAATATTATAGTAACAACTACTTCACCCATTCTTAAAGCAGAAAAATATTTTATATCTTTAAGAATGGTGTATGTGGTGGTACTATCCACAATATATATATTTACCTCATATACCTTTAAGTCAGTTTAAACCGGGGAAGAATTCACATTTTTTGATTAATTTGATAGATAAATTTGGGTTGATATTAGTCGAATGAGCAAACTCGGGTTGATAACGTATTATAAAGTGACTTTAATATAGAGCTTATAATAATAATAATAATAATAATAATAATAATAATAATAATAATAATAATAATGAGATTATAACAACTAGAATTGAGATAAAGAGAGAATATGAAAATAAAAATTTTCTATTATTGAACCTGAGTTGTATGGAATAAGAAAAACTAACATCTATTTATAGGAAAGGTTGAGGGGCTAAATAGTAATTACGCAGCCTAAAATTATTGAGGCTGTCATATCTTCCTTTGACATCAATTATTTATAATAGTTTACATGAGGTTGATTTTATTTTAGGAAAAAATATTTGGTGAGATTTTAGATTACTAAAATGGGATATTTTAGTAAAATTATTAAACTTAAGGATTAAAAAGTAAATAAACATTTTAATAACTACTCTACCCTTCCTAAATGCATAATTTAGCACCTGAAAATTTTGAATTTAAAATTAAAAATCACCTTCTTTCTTCATTAAATAAACAATCTCTCCCTCTCTTTTCTAAAACAAAGAAATCAAAAGCAACACAAAACAAAACAAAAAAAAGAAACAAAACTACACACAACTAGCATCCCTAACTTATCTTCATCCATGAGTTGACTAAAATTCTTCAAAGGAGTCTAAGCAACCTGAAATCCTACATGAATTGTATGAGCCTCTCGAGCTAACTAATCTGCACATCTCTTGCCTTTCCGCATGACATATAGATGTAGGGATTTTCACCATGCAAAACAAAATTTTTATTAATGGAAGCGGTCATATTGCACTCAAATCCAACTCAGGAACCCATTCTGATAGGGAAGAAATGACTCAACCAGAAAGCAATCATAAATCTTACCTGAGATATGAAGCTTTTGTATTTAATTTCCAAGCAGGAAATCTCCACCTTCACACACGCAGGCCTCAAGCGATCCAACGAGTGTGCTAGCGCTAGACAGGAGCAAGAACAGCTGAACCATAGGGAGAGCTAGAGGGGGCAAAAAATTCTCACAGTGTATGAGAATGAGAGGCAGTCTGAGTTAGGTTAGGGAATTGAGGAAATAATATTCTATTTATACTCTAGGTTAATTGGGTTTAATTAATTAAATTTTGGATTAAAATTTAATTCAATTAAATTCCCATCAACATATATATATATATATATATATATATATATATATATATATATATATATATATGCTAAAATCCAATTTTAACATAATTATATTTCAACTTTAATTTATTTATTGCACCCTTCAATAAAACAAATTAACCTAATATAATATAATTCCCTATAATATCAAAATCTAATTTTGACAAATTACATATTAATTAATTTATCTATTATACCATACAATAATTAATTTAATATGAATATAATTCCAATCCCATAAATGTCAAAAACCAATTTTGACCAGTTATATTTCAATTAGCACCATGTAACAATTAAATCAACATAAATATAACAATTGCTCCATTCATTAAATATGTATCCAATATATTAATGTCCTAAACATCCGATCTTGACCCTATGCGTGTGATCCGATAAGTTCATCTTTATGTTGGCAGTGGGCCCCAAACCTTTGAACCCATAAACTATAGGTGGATTCTAGCAAACCATTATTGTCCCAATTAAGATAAATATATCGTTTGGATATATATACCTTAGCCTTTTACTTATACAACCAAGCCCTTTGGATATCTCTGTATTGCCAGTAACATGACTAAGTCATACCTTATGACTACAAATACATTTCTTGATACCGAGACTTAGTAATTAAGTATTGGGTTTGGCCAAACACCTATTAGTCTCACTCATCAAGTGGCCGGTAATATCACGATCTCATTTAAGATTTTGGCATTTCCCATCACCTTGCTCATGAGACTTAGGTATTCACTGGCATACCCAATCATACCTATACTTAGCACTCTGTTACGAGCCCGGTAGGCATATGTCAAAGTTTGTGAGATCGTCCTTAAGTCCATAGCAACATCAGGTCTAAGGATCCAATATAAGTGCTACTATATTTCACTTGTCTAATAGGGGTCAAGTGAAATGCTCGGAGTTGATTGATCCAGTACCATGTAACCTAACATGTACCCATCTTTTTTATTGACAATCCATATCTAATGGTCGGTAGGACACCACCATACGATCAAAGACCATGCTAGTCTTCAGTTAGTATCATTCCTATGATATAACAGACTAGGGGTATTTATAGTTAAGTGTTAAACCTACTCTCAGTCCTACTTGTTAGTGTAGGGATATTTATAGTTAAGTGTTCACCGTGCAAAATAAAAATTTTAGCAGCGGAAGAGATCATTTTGCAATCAAATCTAGCCTAGGAACCCATTCAGATTGGGAAGAAAAAAACTCAACCAAAAAGAGATTTAAAACTTAATCGGATTAAGAAGCTTTCAATTGAATTTCCAAACAGGAAATCTCTAATTTCACACATATAGGCCTCGAACGAATGAATGAGCGTGCGAGCACTGGATGGAGAGCAACTGGCCGAACCCTAACTTACAGGGGGCCAAATTTCTTTGTCTATAGGGTGGCAGATTTCTAGTCTTTTTTTTCCTACAGACTTTCTCTTTTTTGTTCGAGAATTAAATTAATAACATGCTATTTATATTTTAGGTTAGTTAGGGTTTTAATTTAATTAAACTTTATGTTAAAGTCTTAATCAAATTATAAACCCATAAACCTTATAATATAAATAATGATGCACCCTTAAATTAATTTATGTTAAAATCCAATTTCGACATAATTATATTTTAGCCTTAATTTATTTATTGCACTATGCAATCAATTAAATTAACCTAAATATAATTAATTCCCTTTGATGTCAAAATCTAATTTTGACAAATTATATTCTAATTTAAATTATTTATTGTACCATACAATAATTAATTTAATATGAATATATTATAAATCCCATAAATTTCAAAATCCAATTTTGACTAATTATATTTTAATTGATTTATCTATTGCACCATACAATAATTAAATCAATATAAATATATCAATTGCTCTTCAATTAAATATATATCCAATATATATTTATGTCCTAAACATCCAATCTTGACTCTATGTGTGTGATCCGGTAGGTTCATCTTTATGTTGGCAGTGGGCCCCAAACCTTTAGGCCCACCGACTATAAATAGATTTTAGCAAACCATTGTAACCCCCAATCAAGATGAATATATCATTTGGACATATATACCTTGTAGCCTTTTTCTTATACAACCCATGCCTATTGATATCTTTATACTGCTAGCACCATGACTAAGTCATCCCCTATGGCTGTAAGTACATTCTTGATACCGAGTAGACTGAAGAACTTCAATCACTTAATCACCTAGTAATTAAGTATTGGGTTTGGCCAAACACTTCTCAGTCTCACTCATCAAATGGCTAGTGATATCATGATCTCATTTTAGATATTGGCATTTCCCTTCACCTTGCTCATAAGCCTTAGGTATTCACTGGCATACCTAATCATACCCATACTTAGTACTCCGTTATGAGCTCGTAAGGTGTATGTCAAAGTATGTGAGATCGTCCCTAAGTCCATAGCAACCTCTGGTCTAAGGATCCAATATAAGTGCTACTAGAGTTTCACTTGTTTGATAGGGGTCAAGTGACATGCTCTAAGTTGATCGATCCAGAACCATGTAACCTAACATGTACCCATCTCTTTGATTGACAATCCATGTCCAATGGTCGCTAGGACACCACCATACAATCAAAGACCATGCTAGTCTTTAGTTAGTATCATTCCCATGATATAATAAACTAGGGATATTTATAGTTAAGTGTTAACCATACTCTCAGTCCTACTTGCTAGGAGATGGTCCTAACAAACAAGAGTATGACTTAACTAATGGACACTCTATAACTATTACTTGCATAAGAAATTAATAAAATAGATTAATGCCTCTTATTAATTATAAAAAAACCTAATTACATTGTCAAAGGGACTAGGGCACACACTAACAATCTCCCATTTACACTAGTCCCTGTAGTGTAGTGGTCTATTCCCCATAGATCTCACATGACCCTCAAACTTAGACTGAGGTAGCTGGTTTGTTAAAGGATCTGTAATTTTATCAGATTCAACCCTACAAATCTTAACCTCTCCTTGGTCAACTATCTCCCGAATTAAATGGAATCTCCTGAGTATGTGTTTGGATTTCTAGTGTGACTGGGGCTCCTTAGCTTGTGCAATGGCCCTGTTGTTATCACAGAAGAGGTCAACTGGGTCTAGGATTAATGGAACAATTCCTAACTCAGTGACAATGTTGTTATCACATCTTCCTTTGTAGCTATTAAGGCAACTGTATCTTGCTTAGAGCTTTTTCTAGTAGATAGCACCTCCATTCAACATGAATACAAATCCTGACTACGATCTGTAGTAATCCATATTTGTCTGAAAGCTTGCATCTGTGTAACCACTGATTGCAAGTCTTTCTTGACCACCATACACTAGAAAGCTATCCTTAGTCCTTTTCAGGTACTTTAGGATTGCTTTGACTGTTGTTCAATAGGATTCACCTGGATCCTGTTGGTACCGGCTGATCATACTTAGTGAATGAGAGACAATATGTCTAGTACATAACATAGCATACATGATGGAACTAATAGCAGATGCGTATGGGATCCCATTCATGCGCTCCCCCTCTTCCTTACTAGAAGGACAGTCCTTCTTGCTCAGGACCAACCCATGATGCACTGATAAGAATCCCTTCTTAGCATTGGTCATGTTGAACCTAGCAAGGACTTTGTTTATGTAATTTTCCTGACTTAGGCTAAGAAGCCAAAGTGATCCTGTGTAACCTATTCGATTCCTAAAGCATCCTCAGCATTAGCTGCTGGAGTTTATGAGTCTTAAACTTTGAAAAGTTCAACATCACTCCCACTGTCTCTCTTGGAAAGGAATTTCTTCCCCAAGAAGACTGCATTCCTGGCTATGAAAACTTTGTTTTTTACCAGATCATAGAAGTAATAACCCTTAGTTTCCTTAGGGTAACCCACAAAATAGCACTTGACAGATTTGGACTTGAGCTTGCCATTTGTCAATTTCTTAACATGTGCATCATAGCCCTAAATCTTTAAGAAGGAAACATTGGGCTTTCGGCCTTTCCATAGTTCATATGGTTCAACTGCCTTGCTTGGTGTATTATTAAGTATGTAAGCAGCTGTCTCTAAAGCATATCCCTAAAAGGAGACAGGGAGTGTAGCATGACTCATCATCGAACAGACCATGTCTAGCAGGTTCCTATTCCTCCATTTTGACACTCCAATAGGGTGTACCAAGAGGAGTGAGTTGGAATACAATCCCACACTCTCTAAAAAACAAGTCAAATTCTTGGCTCAAATATTCACCCCCTCGGTCAAACCGAAGTGCTTTTATTTTCTTGCCAAGTTGGTTTTCTACTTCATTCTTAAAGTCCTTGAATGTCTAAAGAGTCTCAGAGTTGTGCTTCATTATATACATGTAACCATATCTGCTAAAGTCATCCATGAAGGTAACAAAGTATAGAAAACGTTATCTAGCACTAGTGCTCATTGGGCCGTATAAATCAGAATGTATCACCTCCAACAGCTCCGAGGCCCTTTCAACAGTCTCGTTAGAAGGTGACTTTGTCATCTTGCCTCTTAAACAAGATTTGCATGTGTCATAAGACTGGATGTCAAATGACCCTAGCACTCCACTAGAGTGAAGCCTAGCTATACGCTTCTCATTTATGTGGCCAAGTTGACAATGCCAGATGTAAGTAGGATTAATTTCATTTTGTTTAATCCTTTTAGTATTTATATTATAGATTGAACTTTCATGTTTAGATCAAGGATATATAAACCATCTTCTAGAAATGTTGTTCCATAAATAATATTGCCATATTGCATAGAAATTCTACCACGTCCAATATTAAAAATGAAACAAGAAATATCCAATAAAGAAACAGAAACAATATTCTTGCGCATCGCAGGTACAAAATAACAGTTTCTTAACACTAAAACTAGTCCACTAGGCATCTCTAAGAAATAATCTCCGATCTCCATGACCTGAACTTGAGCGCCATTTCCAACTCGAAGATCTACCTTTTCAGATCCTAGTAATCTCTTATTTCTTAGTCCCTACACATTTGAACAAATGTGAGAACCATATCCAGTGTCTAAAACCCAAGATGTAGAAATAGCAAGATTAATCTCAACAACATAAATACCTGAAGCAACAGACTTGCTCTTCATTTGCTCACTTAGCTTTGGACCCGAGCTCTTCCAATGCCCCTTCTCATGACACGCATGGCAGACGTCATCAAGAGAAGTAACCCTTGCTTGAAGGTGGGCTACCACCTTCTTGGCCTTAGCCTTAGCCTTTTGGGCCTTGGCTTTGGCCTTGGGTTTGGCCTTTCCCTTAGCACTGGGTGTGTTTCCCTTGTTCACCAGTAGAACTTCACGAGTCTTCTTAAGAGACTGCTCAGCAAGCTTGAGCATGCCATGCATCTCAACAACGAATTTATTAGGACCCTGCATCTGGTAGTTCATGATAAATTAGTTGTAAGACTCAGGAAGTGACCCGAGAATAATGTCTACTACCAAGTCTTATAGAACTGGCGAACCGAGGTGGGCAAGTGTATCAATGTACCTCTTCAACTTTAGCACATGAGTGCTAACAGAAGTCCTAGCTGCCATTGTAGTCGTGCACAGTGCCTTAGTTATCAGGTAACGTTCCTAATGAGCCTGATCTTGGAATATCTTCTTAAGTTGATCCATCATCTCATAAGCCTACTGCTCACACAAGCTGCTTCTAAAGATCAGAAGCTATGGTACCCAATATAAGGCACAAGACATCTCGATCGCCCCTCACGTGCTAGTTGTACTGCTCCATCATCGCTGTGGTGAAGCCTCGACCTCCAAGAGGGCCAGCTAGTAAAGGAGCATCTAGTACATACTCCTTGGACTCTTATCTAAGAACTATTTGTAAGTTCCTAGCCTAGTCCAGGAAGTTTGTCCCTGAAAGCTTCTCCTTCTCTAGGAGTGACCTAAGTGAGAGTGAGTTGTTGTTTGTTGCAACCATTTTAAATTGCTAATGTGAAATAGGAATAATCTACATGGAAGAAATCATTACTTGAGTTAGAAATAAAGGACTTTTAAACCAATTCAAATTAATAATCCGATTTAATTTGTTCATAGGTGATGTTAATTGGCTGACTTGACTAAGATCCATAACTCATCAATGATTGGCCGAACTAGGGCTCGCTAACAACCATTGATTTGTTTGGTAGGACAACCTATCCAATCTTTTCACGAAGTTGAAATTTAGCCCTCCCAATTAGTGCCACAATTTATTAGACCAATTTCATAGGGTCCATATTTAATTTAATTTGCATTACGGGTGTGAGCGGACGACCTTGAAGTCGGAACGCGACGAAGCAAACCGGGGAGGTTTTTGATAAAGTGTGGAGAATTGTTTTGATGGCAAAACAGGTTTGATCTTGCTTAAGAAAACCAATTGATGTGATTCGAAATCCCTTTTGTTGGAAACATCATTTAAAATATGAGTTTTAAAAAAACTGGTTTTTGCATTTTAGAAAATCCCGTTTTATTAACTTAAAGACCTCGAAATCCAAATTTCAAGATCAGTGATGGAGTCCCACCCAGATCAGCTCATCCAGGTGTAAGCGCCGGAATTTCACTTTCAAAAAAAAAAAAAAAAAAAAAGAGGTATAGTCGTACGACTATTGCTACAGTCGTACGACTGTAGATCTACCCATAAAAGCAGAAAAAGAAAGACAGAAAAGAGAACGGACGAAAAAAAAAACCGGACAGATAGAGAGAAAGGGAGAAAAAGAGAAAGAAGAGAAAACCAAAGAAAAAAAAAAAGGAACTCCTCATCAAAATCCTCAGCATTTGGAAATCTCTGGACTCAAATCTCAAACCCTAACTCAAGGAGAAAAGTCTAGATTTTAGTGGATTGGAGCGACGCCAGGGGTCAATCCTACGGTGGACGCACGCCACAGAGGTAAATACCCCTTTTCCCTTCTCTTTTACAAGCTTTCTGGGTGATTGGTGTGCTTTTTCTGCATTTTTATCCGTTTTTTCTGCGTTTCTGCTCCTGGAAGTCAAGAACAGTCGTACGACTGTTCTTGAATTGATGAACAGTCGTACGACTGTAGTTGATTTCCAGGCAATTCTCTTTTCAGCTTGTTTTAAATAAGTTTTTGATGAAATCTTGAATTTTCAGCATCTACAGTCGTACGACTGTAGTTGATTTTCCACGACTGTAATTTGCAGTCGTATCCCTGTAGTTTTCAGAATCAGAATTTCACCTTTAAAACCCAAAAATTTCTTAAAAAATGCATAAAAAATCATAAAAAATTCCCAAAAATTCCCAAAAATCCCAAAAAATTAGAAAACCCCAAAAATCATCAAAATGAATTTTGTTGTGTGCATCACGACCATAGATTCAATTTTTAGTAAAATTACATTTAGAACAATTCAACGACGGAGACCCATTTCTCCTGAAAACCGACCCACTTAAATATATAAAAATGCATGTAAACCGGAAAAATTGTTTTTCAAAATGATTTTTTCCACAAAAACCAAAAATACAGGGACGTTTCAAAGTGTTTTCCAGGTCTAACCAGGCCGGCTAGCCGAGCCAACCCGGTTATCCCCTAAATGCATGCCCCCAATTCCTGATTTCCCATTCTGTCTATTTGAGTCCAACTTGTGGCGTGCTGTATATACTGTGCTAACCCTCTGTTTTGCAGGCTTTAATTTCTTTTTATTTTTATTTTTATTTTAGATGTAATTTAATAGATTAAATCGTGTATCCTAGGCGGTTGTATTTTTCTAGATTCTCGTGTATATATGTGATTGTATAAGTGAGGCGAGGGTTTTTATTTTTCCATTCGATTTGGTTGTAAGCCAATTAATATTTATTCCTTTTAGTTATTTTTGTATTAAATATTTTGTATGCGCGCTGCATGTCTATTTATTCCAATAAAATTGACTTTAGATTTTGAAATACCATTCGAGAACATTGGCAATATTTATTTTAATTAGACACGAAATAAGGGACTTGTCCGGACTCGAATCTCTGGATAGTGTAGCGACCGTTCGTCCGGTTCAGCTACATAAGAATTTCCCGGTTGAGCTGAGCCGGGTGGCGACTCCTACAATATTCATCGAGACTTAGGTCTCGGTTCTTTTACGTATTAATTCCATTTATTTTCCAAGACGCGGATTTCCATTTATAAAGACCCCACGCGAGGGAGGGCCCCGCCCGAAATCGAGGCGCCCCTTCCAAAAGGGAGTCCCGCGTCCCGTCGAAAACGCGTCGTCCGCTCACACCAGGAAATTCTGATATAGCTCCCTACCAAGTGTAGACTGCCATACCTGATCCAGGGTCGGGCAACTTACCTATTTAACTTCAAGCTTACTTTCATTTAATAGTTTATATCACCATATTATACTCACTTATTCTCTACCCATTTTGTCTTTTAATATTAGCGCATGCTCATTCAAATGACATAAATAAATAGCATAAAATTAAAGTGGAGAAAAGTAAACCATACATCTAAACCAAACAACAGAATAGAGGCTGCTTATTACAACCTAAAAAGATAAAAACTCTCATCCTCACCTTACAACCGCCTAGATACATGAAAATCTATACAAAGTACATTCGCATAGGATACAAGATTTGATATATTGTTGGGATTCGTCACGGGAAACCGACCGATAAAAGCGAAAATACGCGTCGATTTCCTCGAATCCGGCCCAGGAGCTTAAGATGTGGAAATCAAAAACTTAAAGTATAAAAGGAGGGTTTCAAAAACTTACCACAAAGTCTCTCTAAGAGACGGATGCGGACTGCAGAAATCAAGCGTAGATTTCCTCCACCGATGCGTACATGAACGGCTTTCGGACCGAAACCCGTGCTAGCGACTCGGATTATCCAAGAAGAGAGGGAGAAGAAGAGAAGAGAGGGGCGGCCAAGCATAGAGTAATAGCTGCCCAAAATTTCTTTCAAAAAGAAATAATACAATCTCTCTCTTTTCTCACAATTGCTTTTTCTACCAAAGAAAAAACCAAAGTGTAAAAGTGGGCATAAATTCTTTTCAAAGAAAGAATGTATACGGCAAAGCATGGAAGAAAATCATGGCTCATCATTTCAATCCATTGAAAATGAGATGGATGAGAATAAAGCAACAAATATCAATTTTGTCACTAAGCATGAGTCACCACTTTCCCATTGGTCAAAAGATGCAAAGTCTCACTTTGCTTCCTTTTCCCTTTAGTCCAAATGGTGACTCACCCCTCTCATCCCTCCATATTCGGCCAACTAGAAGATTGGTGATCCCACCTTCATCATTTCCTTACCATAAAGGAAAAGCAAGATGCAAGGTGGCAAAGTCCAACTTTGCCCCATCATATGTCATACCAATGACTCACCATTGTTTAATTGGTCTATAAGAATATGTCATCATCATTTTTGTCCATACAATGACTCACAATTCTTACTAATTCCATGCAAAATTTCGGCCAACAAATCCCATTACATGTAGACTTTATTCCTTTAAAAGCCCAAGCCTAATTTTAATCCCATTGATTTAATTAATTTCAAATGCAACTTTAATTTAACATGTATGCATATATACATTATACCATATAATACATTACATACATTTAATTAAAATTCATTTGCCCTAGTAATTTAATCAATGGATTAAATTAGACATACCTAAAATGAGATACATGTAAACCTATACATGTATAAGAATATTTCCACCTAGGAAATAATCCCATAAATTAATTCATTGAATTAATTAGGAGAAGGCCAAAATAAATACTAATTAAATAACTTTGATCAATCCAATTGATTCATATAATATAATTAATATATCTCTCTCTCTTCAAACGTGTATACTCCAAGTACACACTTAATCCGACTAGTTAAAGTCCAGACGTTCAATGTGTACGATCCAATGGGTCCGTCTTTATGTTGGCAGTGGGCCAAGGCCCACAGACTGCAGGCGGGCTCTAGCAAGCCACTGCAGCCCCTAATTAAGATGGAGTAAGCAGTCTAACTGAAAACGTAACCCTGTAGTTTGAACTTGTAAATCCCATGTCGCTGATATCAGTGTCCAACACAGAGGCATGGAAGTATCACCCTCTTTGTGTCTGGACCTTTACTTGATACCGAATGAACTGATGCTCACAAACAAGATCCAATCTTGTTTGGGTGCGGCCGCACACTTATCAGTAACATTCTTCAAGAGGCCGATGATATCGTCTCAGTGAATCACTGAGTGACATTCCCTTCTACATATCCATTGCACTGCCATGTTTACTAACACACCCGAACGTACCCATACTTGGCACCCTTTTACAGGCCCGTTAGGCGTACAACAAAGTGTGCCACTTCACATGCAGCACCATCATATGCTCCGGTCAAAGGACTTATACAAGTACTACGCGAGAATCATTTGTGATACTATACCATGTAGATTCCCGTTAAGTGGATCAATCCAGTACCATGCCCTTTTTGCATGTACCCAGTAACCTGGTTGACATTCCATGTTCTATGACCGGTAAGACACCGCCATACAACCAGGCTAATGATAGCCTTTAGTTCCATTCATTCCCATGATTGGAACAGACTACGGATAACCTTATGGCCATATCGTTTCCCTATCCACGGTCTTACTGCCAAGTGCCTCACACTTGACAACATGGATATGGAGATGTCCATTGGATACTCTATTTAAAATATAGCACAAGACATATAATAAATAGATTAATGCCTTTATTTCTGTGACATAAATTGGATAATACATAAAGTTTACATTAATGTACAAATGTATTATACAAACACAAGGACCAATGCCTCGGGACTAGGGTATGTCCAACATCTATTACATACATCCAAAATAATAAAAAGAAAAATAAAAGCTGCAAAATAGACGGTTAGCACAATTATATCACAAACATACATAGGACTCACAACATGACAGAATGGGGAATTTCAGGAAACGGGAACATGCATTAAGGGGGTAACCGAGAAGTCCAGGCGACTTACTCGATTGGACCTAGAAAACTATTTTAGAAACACCGTGTAGGTTTTTGCACTTGAAAACAATTTTGAAAATGGTTTGGCTCAGTTACATGCAAATTACTTCATTTTAGTGAGTCGGTTATCCCGGAACTCGGGGTTCCTTTCGTGGGAGTTTCCTATCTCAAGCATCCATCTAAAGTCTAAAGCAGTAAACACATCAAAAACAGTTTGAATCCGAAGACAGCATCATGCGATGACGTCTGTAGGAGTCATCCCGAGATTCTACCTCTTTTCTGCAACTATGGCCGTGCGGCTCTAGTTAAAGTTGCATAGCTATAGCCACTACAGCCATACGGCTATAGTGTCTAGAACCCAAATTTGGTTTTCTTTACTTTTGTAAATCTCTGTTTTGAATCATTTCGATGATTTCTAAGGATTTTGGGGAATCTGGGGGTCCGCTAAAGCTAAACCAAGGATCCGATGTGGAACGAACAACCTCGGATTTCGAAAATCAAAATCAATGAAACCTAAATCTCACATCAACATTATCAGAAATCCAAAAACCATAATTTTGAATATAACGGATGTGATTTGACCGAAATCATTCATAACAGAACAATTAAAATGGAAAACTGACTGTATTCGATCACTTTAGGGCATTTCAGGTTTCTGCCCAGAAGAACACAGCCATGCAGCTATAGAGATACAGTCGTGCGGCTCTGTTATAAGGGATTATAGCCACTCGGCTCTAGTTAGAGCCATACAGATATAATCAAACAGATAGTTTCCGGATTTCACAAAACTCAAAAACACACAGCACAAAGCAATCCATTACTACTTGGCTCTAGTTAGAGCCGCATGGATATAATCAAACAGACAGTTTTCAGATTTCACAAAACTCAAAACACACAGCACAAAGCAATCCATTATGAGTTTAAGGCCTCTTAGAGTTTATCCTTTTTGTGTTCCAGCGTACTTGACGACCAGAAGTGGATTTGAACAATGGAATGGGCCTAGAATTTTGTGAACATCCTGAAATCCTTAAACACGAGCCTCGAATCGATCCAAAAAAATCCTAAAACGATTCAAATGAATGATGAAACGACCAGAAACTCTTACCCTCTGTGTTTCCCGGCTGTTTTCTCTCTGTTTCTCTCTTTTCCCTTTAGTTTTTCCACTTTTTCTTATTTTTTCACTCTTTCTCTCTTGATTTCTCTCTAAAACTGATTTTTTTCTCCCTAGAATTCTTTTTTTTTCAATGGTTTTTTTACCTCCTTTTCTTCTGTTTTTGCTGTAAAAACCTAGAATATCCCGGTTTAAATCCCTTAATTATGGCATTAAACACGTTGGTCAAAAGATAATTAGGAAATAACTCGGTCAACCATTAGAGCCATGCGGCTATAAAGTTATTGGCCAAACACTTCTCAGTCTCACTCATCAAGTGACCGGTGATATCATGATCTCATTTAAGAGATTAACATTTCCCTTCACCTTGCTCCTAAGCCTTAGGTATTCACTAGCATACCTAATCATACCCATACTTGGCACTCTGTTACAAGCTCATTAGGCATATGTTAAAGTATGTGAGATCGTCCCTAAGTCCATAGCAACATCAGGTCTAAGGATCCAATATAAGTGCTACCAGAGATTCACTTGTCTTATAGGGGTCAAGTGTAATACTCTGAGTGGATGGATTTAGTACCATGTAACCTAACATATACCCATATCTTGGATTGAAAATCCATATCCAATGGTCGGTAGGACACCACCATACAATCAAAGACTATGCTAGTTTTTAGTTAGCATCATTCCTATGATATAACAAACTAGGGATATTTATAATTAAGTGTTAACCCTACTCTCAGTACTACTTGCTAGGAGATGGTCCTAACAAACAAGAGTATGACTTAACTAATGGATACTTTATAACTATTAATTGCACAAGAATTAATAAATAGAATAATGCCTCTTATTAATTATCAAAAATCCAATTATATTGTCAAAGGGACTAGGGCACACACTAACAGTTAGGAAATTCTCCTAACAAATAAGAGTATGACTTAACTAATGGATACTCTATAACTATTAATTGCATAAGAGATTTAATGAAATATATTAATGCTTTTTATTAATTATCAAAAATTCGATTACATTGTCAAAAGGACTAGGGCACATATTAACAGTTGATAAATGACAGTAGAGAACTGAACACCAATATCCTTAATAGCCCGAATAATATTTCTATTCGAATGAAAAGGATCCTTTGGAGCTAGAATGTATTGGATAGCCTTAATGCTATCCATCTGCATAATCAGATCATTAATCCCACTCCTTCTATCCATAAGCATCACTTGGTAAATCCTCCACAACTCAGCCATAAAAGGAAAAATACCTAACCCAATTTTAACCATAAAACCACAAACCCAATCTGCTCTATCATTCCAAATCAAACCTCTAGCCATAGCCTGACCATTCCCTAAGGTAACGAATTACAGAAGACCTGATCTAGCACTACTGCTCATTAGGCTGCATACATCGGAATGTATCAGCTCCAATAGCTATGAGGCCCTTTCAGCAGTCTTGCTAAAAGGTGCCTTTGTCATCTTGCCTTTTAAACAAGACTCACATGTGTCCTAAGACTGAATTTCAAATGACCTTAGCACTCCACTAGAGTGAAGCCTAGCTATGCGCTTCTCGTTTATATGGCCAAGTCGATAATGCTAGATGTATGTAGGATAAATTTCATTTTGTTTAATCCCTTTAGTATTTATGTTATAGATTGAACTATCATGTTTTAAATCAAGGATATATAAGCCATTTTCAAGAAATGCTTTTCCATAAATAATATTACCACATTGCATAGAAATTCTACCATATCCAATATTAAATACAAAACCAGAAATATCCAATAAAGAAACAAAAATAATATTCCTGTGCATCGCAGGTACAAAATAACAGTTTCTTAATTCCAAAACAAGTCCATTAGGCTGTTGGGAATTAATCGCATAAAACAAACATAAAACGCAGCGGAAAAAGATTAATCCCCACCAAGGACCCATGTACATTGCATTGAATTGAAAAGAGGGTTAAAGAATTACCTTAATTCTGTGAAGGTTGAATCAATAGGAACCAAAATTGCTTCCCTCTACGGTTGATCCACACGGAGCAATACGTCCACCGCGTGCTAGCGCCGGGATAGAAGAAACGCTTTCTTCGAATAGAGAGAAGAGCAAGGTTTCGAAAACTCTTGGAAGGAGAAGAAGAGGAGGTCGGCTGCTTGGGGGATTGGGTGGCCGAAATTTTCTTCTCCCTTTGTATTTTTGGGTTTTTTAGGTTTAGGTTAATAGTTTCCTTAAATAATTAACCTAATTAGTTAATTATAATTATGACCTAATACACCTATTAGTCATAATTATATATTAACCCACACAATTTAATATTAATTCTCAATTAACATTAAATCAAATCAATTCTCCATAATACTCATATGTATAAGTAATGTTATAATTAATTATATCTCTATATAATTTAATTATGACATGTAGCATACTTTATGCAATATTAATCACATTAATATTTACATATACATACATAAATATATATCACTATATATATTTATTCTCTTCCTCATTCATAAATTATTATCCCATAATAATTTATACCCGTTAAGATGAACTTCATTTTGCTCTTGTGTGTGTGACCCCATAGGATCATATTAATTGGCAATAAGGAAATTACCATAATGTCCTTATAGGTCACAAGCGGACTCTAGCAAGCCATTACGACTACCCAATTAATATGATTGGAATGATCCAATACCTATTTATAGAATGTCATATTCCCTTTTGTCTCTTTGATATCATGATTAATCATGAGACATGGTACACTTGTCAATCTTATATAATTAATCATATGCTTTCTCGATCTCAAAGTAAACTGTTCAGACAAATCAATTGATACTCTTATCAATTATTTGAGCACGGCCATGCATTTAACAGTCTTACTTATCGAGGGGCCCAGTGATATCACTCTCTTGTTAGAGAGGGACAAAATCCCATATCTGTCACTCACATCCCTAAGCATGAGTCATATTGTACCCAACCACAGCCTTTATAACTACTCTGTTACAAGCAGCGTTTGACTGCGTCAAAGCACAACATAAATTCATCCCGGAATCCATGGTGACCTCAGGTCAAAGGAATCAGCTGATGACACTACTATAATCAAGATCAGTTGTGACACGTGACCATGAACTTGATCTTATAGTGGGTCTCCAGCAACATGTTCTCTAACACATTGCCCATAAGTATAATCTGTATCTGTATACACTATATTCATCTTATGAATATCCATTATCACTCACACTAGTCTTAGTTTGTTATTATTCCCATAATAACAATCGACTAGGGAAATTTAGAATTACACAATTAATCCATGGATACATTATCATAAATACTAACATACAAATATATATGATAAAATAAGTCTTTATTAATGACTTAAGAAGATTGTTTACATAATCCAACATTGGCTTAGGGCACAATCTCTAACATAGGCATCTCTAAGAAATAATCTCCAATCTCCATGGCTTGAACCCGAGTGCCATTGCCAACTAGAAGATCCATTTCTCTGGATCCTAGCAATCTCCTATTTCTTAGTCCCTACACATTTGAAAAAATGTGAAAACCACATCCAGTGTCTACAACCCAAGATATAGAAATAGCTAGATTAATCTCAACAACATATATACCTGAAGCAGCAGCTTTGCTCTTCAGTTGCTCCCTTAGCTTTGGACACAATCTCTTCCAGTGCCCCTTCTCATGACACTTATGGCAGACATCATCAGGAGAAGCAACCTTTACTTTAAGGTGGGCCACCTTCTTCTTAGCCTTAGACTTAGATTTGCCTTTTCCCTTAGCATTGGGCGTATTACCCTTGTTCACCAGTAAAAACTTCAGAAGTCTTTTTAAGAGACTGCTCAGCAAGCTTGAGCATGCCATGCAGCTCAACAACCGATTTATGAAGACCTTGCATGTGGTAGTTTAAGATAAAGTGGTTGTAAAACTCAAGAAGTGACCCAAGAATAATTTATGCTGCCAAGTCCTAAAGAACTGGTGAGCCAAAGTGTGCAAGTATATCAATATACCCCTTCAACTTTAGCACATGAGTGCTAATAGAAGTCCCGGATGCCATCGCAGTCCTGTAAAGTGCCTTAGTTGTTAGGTAACGTTCCTGACAAGCCTGACCTTGGAACATCTTTTTAAGCTAATCCATTATCTCATAAGCATGCTGCTCCATGAACTGCTTCTGAAGATCAGAAGCCATGGTACCCAACATAAGGCACAAGACATCTTAGTCAGCCCTTACGTGCCGGTCGTAGTGCTCCACCATCACTGTGGTGACGCCTCGACGTCCGAGAGGGCCAGCTGGTAAAAGAGCATTCAGTACATACTCCTTGGATTCTTATCTAAGAACTATTTGTAAGTTCAGGGAGTTAGTCTTTGAAAGCTTCTCTTTCTCCAGGAGTGACCTAAGTGAGAGTGAGTTGTTATATGTTGCATCCATTTAAATTGCTTAAATGAAGTAAGATTATCTACATGGAAGAAATCATTGCTTGAGTTAGAAATAAAGAACTTTTTCCAATTCAAATCAATAATCTGATTCTAATTTGTTCGTTGGGAATGTTAATTGGCTGACTTGACCAAGATCCACAACTCCTCAATGATTGGCGAACTAGGGCTCGCTAACTGATCATTGATTCTTTTGGTAGCATAACTTATGCAATCCCTCCACAAAGGAGTGTTGTTTGATGGGCTTATTGACACTTTGCCAATCCGTGCTTAGGGTCCGCAGTGAGCGGATGACCTTTTAGTGAAAGCGGAACACAGCGAAGCAAACCGGGCAAAAAGAAAGAACTTGAATTGTTTGTTTGTTTTGATGGAAAATGGGTTTGATGATCTTGCTTAGGAAAACCATTGATTCGTTTGGAAATCCTTTTTTTAGAAAACCCTTTCTTTGAATGTGAGTTTTGCAAAAACTAGTCTTGCATTTCAGAAAATTCTGTTTTATTACTTCAATATCTCGAAACCTAAATTTCTAGATCAGTGACAGAGTCGCCACCCGGATCAGCTCATCCGGGAAATTCCGGTACAGCTCCCTACCAAGTGTAGACTATTGTACCTAATCCAGAGATTTAGGATTCGGGCAACTTACCTATTCAACCTTAAGCTTGGATTCATTTAGAAGTTCATATGACAATATTTTACTCACTTAATTCTCTACCCATTTTATCTTTTATTATTTAGCCCATGCTCATTCAAATGACATAAATAAAGTGCATAAAATTGAAGTGTAGGAATATAAACCATACATCTAAAACAAACCAAAAGGAAATAGAGGCCGCTTAATACAACCCAAAAAAAGAAAAACTCTCATCCTCACCAATACAATCGCCTACCATACACGAATATCTAAAAACGGTACAATCGCCTAGGATACATGAGAATCTATCAAATACATCCAAAATAAAAAGAAATAGAAATAAAAAGCTGCAAAACAAATGTGTTAGCATAATTATATCCCAAACACACATAGAACTCATACAGGACAGAATGGGGATTTGAGGAAATGGGATCATGCATTTAGGGAATAACCAAAAAGTCCGGGCGACTTACTCGATTAGACCTGGAAAACCATTTTACAAATGCCCTGTAGGTTTTTCTACTTAAAAATAGTTTTAAAAACAGTTTGGCTCAATTACATGCAAATTGCTTCAGTTTAGTGAGTCGGATATCCGGAACTCGAGGTTCTGTTCGTGTGAGTTCCTAATTCCAAACATCCATCTAAGGCCCAAAACAGTAAACATATCAAAAACAGGTTTGATTCTGAACATAGCATCATGCGATGATGTCCATAGGAGTCATCCCGTGATTCTGCCTCCTTTTTGTAACTACAGCCATGTGGCTGTATTCTGATGAACTATAGTCGTGTGACTCTAGTTAGAGTCGCACGACTATAGTGTTATTCTCGCACGACTTTAGTGAACAGTGTCTGATAGTGGTTTTCTTTGTTTTCTAAAATCACTTGTTTCAATCGATTTTTATGATTTCTAGAGATTCTGGAAATCCCAGGGTCTGTTAACACTGAACCGAGGATCCGATTATGGATCTAACAACCGTGAATTCCAAGAATAGAAACTGACAAAACTCTAAATCCCATATCCACATTATTGGAAATCCAAAAACCATGATTTTCGAGTGTACAGATGTGAATTGACCGAATTGAATCATGAAAAATCATTTAAAATGGGAAAACTGGTCGTATTCGGTCGTTTTGGGGCTTTCCGGGCTTCTAACCAGAAGAATAAAGTCATGCGACTGTATCACGTGACTCTATTCCAGAAAACTACAGTTGTATGACTATATCGCGTGACTCTATTCCAGACAACTACAGTCGTGCGACTATAGTTACAATCATGCGACTGTCGTTTCACAGACAGTTTTTCAGATAATCATTTAAACATAAAAACGCAATCACAAATCAACACGATTCGAGTTTTAAGGCCACTCAGAGTTTACCTTTTTTATGTTCCAGTGTGTTTGACGATCGAAATTAGATTTGGATGCCAGAATCCGCCTAGAACCTCCAAACGTCTCGAAATCCTTGAATACACGTCCCGAATCGATCCGAACAACCCGAATACAACCCGAACAAGTGATTAAGTGACTAGAAACTTCCCTCAATGTCTTTCCCAAGTGTTAATGATCCCTTTTTCTCTCTTTTGTGTTGATTTTTGTTGGTGTTCCTTAGTTTTCTCTCACTTTCTCTCTCTAAACCTTGTTTTCTCTCACTAGAATGATCTCCTTCTCCCAAATTGATTCCCTGCTATTCTGTTATGTTTTTCTGCCTCTTAAACCTAGTTTTTTCTGCTCCACTTACCTAATTTCAAGAGCTAAATCCGAGTCAAAGATAAAGTTATAATCTATTTAGGAAGTTGTTGGGTCAAAGACTAGAGTAGCACGACTCTTACTATAGTCGCGCGACTATAGTTATTACAATCGTGAGGCTATAGTTTATAGTTATACGACTATAGACTATAGTTGCACAACTGACTACAGTCGTGTGATTGTATACTAAAGTCGTGCGACTGTAGTTGTGAAACTACAGCCGCACGACTTTAAATAGAGCCTATATGCTTTAACTATAGCCTGCACTCACACCTAAGCTTCCTAATCACTTGACAGACCATTCTTCAGGCTTCGGATTAAGGACTCTTCTGAATTTTGGGCCGTTTGAGAATATTCTGGGTTTTATTCTGCTTATTCTAAAATCCGATTCATGTTCATCTATCTAACAGGTAACAAAGGGTTTTCATCATAGAGGTCAGGAAAAACCCATGCTCGAAGGCTGCCCCTCATAAGATCAAAGTCGACATAGTCAGGATATTATACCCGGATCGAGTTTGGTCTCGCGATAGAGAGCACAGTGAGGAAAGGAAAGAAAACATACCTGACGTCTTAGTTTGTCGAGGAATAGGCGCAACATCTAGCTGGGGACATTGGCTTTGGTTCTGAAGTTGGCTCTAAAAGCTTTGGTTTGAAGTTGGCTCTCTTGGTGGAGCTACACCTTTGAATTGGGCTCTCTTAATGGAGCTATACCTTTGAAGTGGGCTCTCTTGATGGAGCTATACCTTTGAAGTGGGCTCTCTTGGTGGAGCTATACCTTTGAAGTGGGCTCTCTTGGTGGAGCTATACCTCTAAAGTGGGCTCTCTTGGTGGAGCTATACCTCTAAAGTGGGCTCTCTTGGTGAGGTTTTACCTTTGAAGTGGGCTCTCTTGGTGGCGCTATACCTTTGAAGTGGACTCTCTTGGTGGAGCTATACCTTTGAAGTGGGCTCTCTTGGTGGGGCTATACCTTTGAAGTGGGCTTCTTTGGTGGGGCTATACCTTTGAAGTGGGCTCCTTTGGTGGGGCTATACCTTTGAAGTGGGCTCTCTTGGTGCCTTTGAAGTGGGCTATCTCGGTGGAGCTATACCTTTGAAGTGGGCTCTCTCGGTGGAGCTATACCTTTGAAGTGGGCTCTCTCGGTGGAGCTATACCTCTGAAGCGGGCTCTCTCGGTGGAGCAATACCTCTGAAGTGGGCTCTCTCGGTGGAGCTATACCTCTAAAGCTGGCTCTCTCGGTGGAGCTATACCTCCGAAGCGGGCTCTCTCGGTGGAGCTATACCTCTGAAGTGGGCTTTAACGGTAGAGCTATACCGCTGAAGTGGGCTTTCTCGGTGGAGCTATACCTCTGAAGTGGGCTCTCTAGGTGGAGCTATACCTCTGAAGTGGGCTCTCTTAGTGGAGCTATACCTCTGAAGTGGGCTTTGTTAGTGGAGCTACACCTTTGAAGTTGTATAGATAGTGCATATTTATTCCTTGATCGATAATTTTGGAAAAAAAAAAATTTTTGCCCCTTCGATCAAGAATAAATATGGCTGGATTACTCTACCCCTAGATACCTGCAAAAAGCAAAGAGTACCCTTTTTAGGATTATGTCAGCATAAATGGAAATTGTGAAATTGAGAAAATTCTCTTACCTGAGATTCAAAACTATGCAGCTCTAATTTGCATGCTATAGCCCAGGGGATGCCCCAGTGTTAGGCTGTTTTTACTTTCAAGGCGCTCGATGATGATAGTGAGTACCTATACTTGGGTTGGTCTTGATGCATGTATGCATGTATGTTTTAAATGTATGCATATATGTGACATGATGTTTCTGCTACTGGTCTTGGTGCTTGTGCCAGTCCAGAGATGGGATTTGTGACTTTTGATTAGCCTCAGTGGCGCCCTAGATGGTTTATGGTGCTTCACCCGTGAGGGTTATCTTAGCTAAGACCCTGATTTATTTGGATTCCATGCATTCTGATTGCCCCATTGAGGTCGATGGGTGCTCATCCCACTTCAGGCATGTTTCTATAGCATTCTCACTTAGTCTGATTGTCTCGACACCTTCCAGATCGACTGGCTGTCACATAGATCTAGTTATTGGAGAAATTGAGCCTTTTGAGTATTCCTCCACCTTATTCATGGTACGCTTCGAAGCGCTATCGGGCTTGGCGCATTGAGATCACAAACTTTGCCACCCGTTCTGACATCCTAACCGGGCATTGCTGTTTATAACATGAATTTCATTTTCCTCATCATGGGCTTGGATGCAATGACCTACTAATGGATGTTTATATGTAATGGCATGATGTATGTAATATGAACATCTAAGCAGAAAATTGAACATGCATAATATCATCATGATGACATTAGAATGAGTGTAATAGGGAAGTTAAAAGTGACTCTGACTCTGAGCATCACTATCCTCTTGTTACCAACACGCCCTTTCAGTTTTCCATGTCGAAAATTTTCTCTTTGAGATAACTTGCTCCTTTTTTTAATAGCCTGAAAATTTTACACAAGTATTCCCGCCAAGTTGATCTCTTCATTTTGGTCCACCTTGGTATTGGAAAGTATGCCTTGACATGTTCCTCGAAGGTTGTGAGAACATCGCGCCTGATAATATACAGTGGTTTGGCCTTTACCTATCCTTAGTATTAGGAACTTGTATTTGGACGTAAAGCATCCCGTCAGGTATGGTTCGTTGCATGTTGTGATCTGTATGCGGACATTTATATGTAATGACATGACGTATGCATATTGAACATCAAAACAGGATATAAAACATCCATGAGATAATGAATGTGGATGCATTAGGAAAATCCCAACTGTGGCTCTGGTTTTGATCAATGGCCCTTTGTGTTGCCAATATGTCCTTTCAGTTTTCCACATTGGAGACCTTTTTTTTTTAGGTATCAGCATGGACTGATGCATGTCACTTTGATATCTTTCATCCTAGGCTTTTCTTCTCTTGAGATTTGTTCTTCGGATCCGAAGTTTCCAACCCTCCCTTTGATGTAGAGGATGTTGTTCTGGGTTCGGACTTATGAAGGGAATGGAGTAATGGATGACCTAGGCGATATGGCATAGTAATTTGGGTGTGAGAAGAAATTGGTTTCTTATTTTTTTTTTTTTGTGTGAGGGGGGGGGGGGGGAACACAACAGAAGGTGTGGGGATTCTTATATATCAGAGAAGCGTGGCTGATTTAAAGAATGGGTTGGCTATAACTTGGCTAGGGAACTCAAGCTACAAATTTGGACGCCATTGGGATCAAGATCCATTAAGCCCTAATAGTAAGAACTTCGAATAGCAGGTCAATCAATCATGTGAGTTTGTCTCCCATTGGTTGAATCTCCTATCAAGATACTTTTTTTTAGGAAGAAACTACACCCAAGCCATAGCCACCTTTTGGTTTTCCTGCTGCACTTAAATCCATGCATGTCATGTATGTTTAATATGCCTATTTGGATAAACAATGTATGAGTAATGTCATGTACACATGAATGTCACACGAACAAGATAATACATACATTACGACCATGAACTGTCTTTGGGTTTTACCACATGATGGGTGATGAAGGACATTTGAATTTCTCACGGTTTGGAGATTTTAGCAAGTTTGGAATTTTAGCTTTAGAGTTTCGGCATGGGGTACCTTCTTGGATAGGGAATTAGGCTTAAAGCTCCGTTTTGAAGTTTGATTTTAAGGTTCAGTAGTAGCTTTTTGGCTCGGGAATGGTCTAGGTATCATGTGTGCTGCTTAAATTGAAACTCTAGAGCAGGGCCAATAGCATCTTGAATTGTGATTTGTAAGGATTGCTGGTCTGGGCGGGCAAATGACTCAGCGGAGGTGATGCCATTCCATTATTTATTTATGTCACAAGCTCACTTTTTAAGAGAGAGTTCAATCAGAGCCAGGTTCATTTTCAGGTTCCCTGCAGTACTCAGATTGATGTCATGCATTTTAATATTATATGTGTTGGACATGTCTTTTCAGATGGTCAAATGCATGCATAATGCCATGTACATGCAATCATCACATGATTAAAAAGATAACAAACTGTATTGCATTCAAAATAAGCTCAATACACCTTATAAACAAAATGAGTTCCCTATAAGAAGAAAATCTCTAGAAGATGTTGATCTCATTATTCTCCGATTAGTAACCATTTCGGCTTCAGTGCCGCTGCCCCACTCTTATCAGACCAGACCTTGTAGTTCTTCATCATATTCCTTTCCTCGAGAAGCTTGAGGAGTTTCCTTAGCAGCTTTTTTGATTGCCCCAGGTCGTCTATCAAAGCCAGATGGGATTTTCAATTTTTCATTGTCGATTAGCTTATGAATCTCATCTTTTAAAGCTAAACAATCTTTGGTCCGATGGCTTCCCATCACATGATAGCTGTAAAAATTACTTTTTTGTGCTGGTGCTGGTGCTGGTTCCACATATGGCCTGACATTCTGCAGTAGATCCTTCCTTCTACACTCGACAAACAGTATGTTTAATGAGTAGGGCCACGGGGATATGCCTTTTCCGTTACCCTTGGTAGGTGGGTTTCAGGTGTGTCGTGGAATGGAGTCAGTGTCGAAATCAATCTTGAGGGGCCCCTTCAGTTCTACTTCATTGGTTAGCCCTTGAACACCTCTTTCAAAAATATGAAATAGAGAAGCCGTCTCGGGGAGTGTCATGTGATTCTTTTGGCTTTCGATTCGAGTAGGGTGCCCCTGAGAGGCTACTACAACATCTTCTTTTGGATAGCCTATGGATTCCTTTGATTCAAAAAGGTGTAGTAGCCGTGCTACAGTCTTCACAGTGGTTGGAGGTGACTCTGCATCCATGTTCAGCCCTAGTAGACCCAAGTCCTGGTAAGAGGACCTTCCAAGGTGTTGGGGATGAGCATCAGCAATCTGGGCATTCTTCTTCCTGCTAGCATAGGCATTGGAGCCTGTGCACACCATATCTCTTATTTTTCCTTCGAGCTCTGCCACTTTTGCTTCCAATTTGGTGCACCTTGTTGTTAGTCTCTCTACTCTGCCAAAATCATCCCCTAGCATTTCTCTCAGCATTGCTGCCACTTCCTCCCTGACTGCCTTTCGAAATCATGATGAAGCGACATAATCCTCCACAGCATCTGTTATGGTGTTAAAGTTCATTGGGTTGGCCATTCTTGAAATTTTTCCCCTTCCCCTGATAAGAACACTTGTTAGTGTCAACAGGCGCATGCATGATGAATATCAAATAGAGGATGAGGTATGCATGAGTGTGTGAGGTGATGTGTGCATATATGTGATGTCATGTAATGCCTTGTCATGTTATACTATTCTGAACCAACCAAGTGTATGCAAAATCAAGAACAGAAATGTACAAATTTAATGAATGCCACTGAGGTGGTCATAGATTAAGACACGATATGGCGTATAGGTATACACCACATGGATAAAATGACATGCAGAGTGTCCACAGATCGAAGCAAGATGATACTTGCGAAGGAACTTGAAATAGGGCGCATAACTATACACCCAGGGAATAAAATGACATGGGGGTTGTCCACGGATCAAAGCAAGATGATACTTGCAAAGGAACTTGGAATAAGGTGCATAACTATACACCCGAGGGATAAAATGACACACGGGGTGTCCACGGATCGAAGCAACATGATACTTGTGAAGGAACTTGCATGGGTCGAAGCAAGATGATACTTGCTAAGGAACTTGAAATAGGGTGCATAACTATGCACCCGAGGAATAAAATGACACGCGGGGTGTCCACGGGTTGAAGCAAGATGATTCTTGCGAAGGAACTTGAAATAGGGCATATGACTGTACACCCGGGGAATAAAATGACACGCGAGGTGTCCATAGGTCGAAGCAAGATGATTCTTGCGAAGGAATTTGAAATAGGGCATACGACTATACACCCGGGGAATAAAATGACATGCGGGGTGTCCACGAGTCGAAGCAAGATGATACTTGAGAAGGAACTTGAAATAGGGTGTATAACTATACACCCGGGGAATAAAATTACACGTGGGGTGTCCACGGGTCGAAGAAAGATGATACTTGCAAAGGAATTTGAAATATGGTGCATGACTATGCTATGGATGTGTGCATGTACATGTTGGGATTCGTCATTGGAAAAATAACGTGGCGCAGCGGAAAATACACCGTTCAAAATTTCCTAGAATCCACCTATCGTGTCCAATTACCATTGATTAGAATAAAACCAATTTGAATCAAGAGAGATGAACTCACCGGATTTGTCTCTTCTAGAGACTGTTGCAGAATCATTTCTTGAAACTGTGATCTCCAAAGTCCGGTGCACGACCAACTATTGAGCGGGAACCAGTGCTAGCCGAAGACGCGAAGGAATGGAGGTTTAATGCTGGGATTTTCGGCTGTTTTGGGGCTGCTCTTGGTGGCTAAAATTTCCAGCAATTAATTAGGGTTGAATTAGGGTTTTATTCCTTAAGTGTGCCCTTATATAGACACCTTGTCTAATTGGGTTGTAATTAGGTTAATTAAACCGAAGCCCACTAGGATTATAATTACATAAATAAACTTTAATTAAAAAGTGTCTACTATATAATTTAATTCCATTTGGCTAAATTGAATTACCACTAAATAAAATTAAATCACATTTAAGTAAGTACAATACATGTATTTAATTTTCCTACTTAGGAAAATTATTTAATTAATTGTTTACTTTATATAATTCAATTTATTGATAAATTAATTAATTACATTATGTAAACTTATTAATTAAATTAAATTCAACCCAATGTTAATTAATTACCTTGACACCGAATGTCAACTAATTAATTAACGTATTCCTTCCAATGTACATTACATGTACAATTTCTGTAAGTTCCGGTGTCAAGGTAATTAATTAACATTGGGTTGAATTTAATTTAATAACATTGGGTAATTAATTAATACAATGTACATTAACGTATTCCTTCCAATGCACGATCCTATGGGTCTGTCTTTATGTTGGCAGTAGGCCCAAGGCTCACAGACTGTAAGTCGGTTCTAGCAAACCATTACAGCCCCCAATTAAGACAGAGATGCAGCAGTCTTTTGAAGACACTTACCCGGTAGGAATCTCATAGTGTCCTTTGTCTAACGATATCGATATGAATAAACAAGAGACATGGTGTCCGTCATCCTCTTCTGTTGTTTATTATATTTCTTGATCTTGAGTTGACTGATTTATCAAATAAGCACCGACTTACTTGGGTATGGCCATACACTTATCAGTCCCACTCATCAAGTGGCCAATGATATCATCTCGGTGTTACCCGAGTGGCAATTCCATCACTTCATCATCAATATCAACATGTTCACCGGTCCACCCAATCATACCCGTATTTAGTATCCTTTTACAGACCTGTTAGGCATATGTTAAAGTGAACTGGATTCCATATTGATATTATAATGAAATCTGGTCTGAGGACAAAAGAGACTTACTCAAGAAAGAGCTATGACGCGACAACCATGTGGCTTTCTTATGCGGATCGATCCAGTCCCATGTCAATGACATGTACCTATATTCATGACTAACTATACAAGTACTATGGCTAGTTAAGAACTGCCATTGTAACATCCCGAAAATTTAATAAGTATTAATATTTAAAAAGTGATATTATAATTTGAGGATTTTTATGGAATATAGTTCAGCGGTGAAATATATATATGAGGTGAAATATTTGGGGTACGTAGGAAGCTTGATAATAAATAATTATCAAGTCCAAGCCAAATAAGTATAGTATTTTATTTTATTCGTATTTTGGAGTTGGGTGTCACAGCCATACAGTCATCCAATAGACAAGTATGTGGTTCTATTTGTTCCCACGATTAGAACAGACCTGGGATAGTTTTTATGATTATCAATCAATGGATACTCTACTCATATTATAGCACAAGATATAAATGAAATAGATTAATTGCCTTTATTAATGTGACACAAATAATGTATTCATACAATGAGTCTTAATGTATAATACAAAATACAAGAATCCAATGCCCTAAGAACTAGGGCACACCAACAGTACATGGTGTACGAACGGAGTTTTGGCACTTGGGCAGCACCTTGGGTTCTTATGCTATGATATGAGATGAGATTTTTCGATGTTCGGGGAACATCAATACATGAAATGGGTTTTCGATGCTTGTGGAGTGCCTAAATGGATTGATATGTGACACGAAGTTTCCGGCGTTCATGGAACACCTAAATGACTTGGTGCATGAGATGAAGTTTTCGGTACTCGTGGCGCACCTAAACAGCTTGGTGTTATGGAATGAAGTTTTCGGTGCTCGTAAAGCACCTAAACATTTAATGTATGAAGTGAAATGTACAGTCGTGAGTTGATCACAGTTGAATGATGTATCATGAGTGAGAATGATAATGAGGATAATCTTTATGTTTTCATTCTTTTTATTTTGGACGTTCTAGGAATGGCCAATGCCATATGAAAGACAATGCAAAAAGGTCACATGTGAGCCATCACACGAACAAAGGCTCGGCGCCTTTAGGGCACCTAGTGAATGGAATGGTCATGTGTGTACCGACACTCGAACAGAGATTCGATGCTTTGTAGATCAATGAAGTGGTATGAAATGGTCACATGGAGGCTGTCCCATGGACAAAGTTTCGATGCTTTTAGGGCATCTTGGGTGACATGATATTATAGACAAGTCCCGTATGGATAGAGACACGGACAGAGATTAGGCATTCATGGAACACCTATGAAATACCCCTATATGTGTAGTAATCCAGTACTCAGGGAGTACCTCGAATGATTCATTAATGTCATGAAACAATCCGATATGGATCGCGACACAGAAGCAAGACTTCGGCATCACCGTGACACCAATGATGAATGAGCATGATGTCATGTAATGATATCGTGTGACCCACCATACAAATATAGACCTAAGACCATTGTGGTCCTCTAATGAATGAAATGGTTTAGTGGGATGGCCAAGTGCAACCGGATGCATGAGCAGAACACGGGTAGTTTTAGGACACCCGATATGATATGAAATGAAATGAAATGACCGTGATGGGCATTCTCAGAACGTTTTATATTAGATGGGATGAGATGCGATGATATGTCCATGTCATATGAAATGCAAGTGGCTGAACGAAGGCATGGTTAGGATGCATGACACATGGGATGATGTCGTGTATGCTTTATGGAAATGTTAACACATGAGATGCATATGGCACACAAATAAAATGTCGTGGCTACACGAAGATATGGTTAGCATCAATGTCACACTTATATTCATGTCTTGAAAATGGTTGTACGAAGATGTGGTTAGAGTGGCGCACGAATGATTATGCGTGCTTGATGTTTCATGTAAAGGTCAAAATAAAACCACCATAGAACAAATGTTAGCACAGGCAATCCCTTATTCTTCCTTTCGATTGGTCCACATTCTTCCTAGGTGTTGGGTCTCTTTGGCATCAACCGGGGATACCAAAGGCATACTCTCAATGTCCAATTTCATGTTTATGTTTTGGTAATCCTAAGGGGAATTTACTAGGTCATTACATGTGGGCCAAAGTCAATCCAAGGGTCATACAGGTCCCCATAGAGAATATACACTCCTCCACATAGAAAATAATGTTGGATGTGCCCTAGTCCCCAGGCATTGGTCCATGCAAATGTATTGTACATTTATTGGATTTATGTATTATACATTTTGTGTCATTAAATAAAGGCATTAATCTATTTATTATATACCTTGTACCATGTTTTAAATAGAGTATCCAATGGACATATCCATATCCATGTTGACAAGTATCATGCACTTGGCAGTAAGACCATGGATAGGGAAAATGATATGACTGGAAAGAGATCCATAGTCTGTTCCAGTCATGGGAATGAATGGAACTATAGACTATCATGAGCCTGGTTGTAAGGCGGTGTCTTATTGGTCATTGGACATAGGATGCCAACCAAGTTAATGGGTACATGCATAAGGGGCATGGTACTGGATAGATCCACTAAATGAGAAATCCACATGGTAAAGTATCACAAGTGATTCTCGTGTAGTACTTGTATGGATCCTTTGACCTGACCATATGATGGTGTTGCATGTGAAGTGGAATACTTTGGTGTACGCATAAAAGGCCTGTAAAAGGGTGCCAAGTATAGGTACGTTCAGGTATGTCAGTGAGCATGGCAGTACTATGGATATGCAGAAGGGAAATGTCACTCAGTAGTCAACTAAGAAGATATCACCGGCCTCTTGATGAATGCAACTAATAAGAGTGTGGCCACACCCAAACGAGTTGGAACTTATTTGTGAGCATCAGTTCATTCGGGATCAAGTAAATATCCAGACACAAAAGAGAGTGATCAATCCATGCCTCTATGTTGGACACCGATATCAATGACATGGGATATACAAGTTTAAACTATAGGATTACGATTACAGTCTGACTGTTAGCTCCGTCTTAATTAGGGGCTGCAGTGGCTTGCTAGAGCCCGCCTGCAGTCTGTGGGCTATAAGCTTACTGCCAACATAAAGACGGGCCCACAGGATCGTACACATAGAATGTCTGAGTTCGAACTAGTAGGATCACCTGTATACTTGGAGTATACTAATTGAAGAGATAAATATTAATCAATTAAATTAAAGATCAATTGGATTGGTCAATATAATTTAATTGACATATATTTATATTTTATTGGGTTGCATAAAGTTGATTTAAATAAATTAACTTGTGAATAAATTTCTAGGTGGAAATTTAATATATATGTATTTGTTTCTAGCCAAATCATAAATTAATTTGCTGGGTTAATTCCAATTGGAAAATCTATTTAATTTAAATGACATGTATCTTATATAATATGGTATTATATAAATACATGCATAGAAAATTAAATTAGAATTGATTAGGAATTAAACCTTATTAATTAATTAGGATTTATGGAATTGTGGCATTAATTCCACTTATAGAAACAAAGTTAAATCACCCAATAAAATAAGGCCATGATTTAAAGCTAAATGGTACATTTTCCAAATGGGGAATTTCGGCCATAATGGTTTTTGAGGGAGCTGAAATTTTCGACCATGGCTATGAATTCTTGCTCTTCTCTTTTGATTCACTACTAGCATGGGTTGGACTCGATAAGCATTCATGTATGTGAGAGTGGAGGGAATCCGTTTCGGTTTCTGCAGCTATCTCTTGTAGAGATTTTTTGGTGAGAATCTCCATTTATTTAATTTTGTTTTGTTGTTTTTAATTTCCATATCAAATTGCTCCTGGGCACGGATTTGAGGAAATCATAGCGTTCATCCACTTTTATCGGGTGATTTCCGGTGAAAAATCCCAACACATAATACGTTCATGCGATGCTATGAGTGGTTTACCCCTTCAGGTGCCTCCAATCCTGGTGGAAGAGGTAGGTCACCTTCTGAAGTAAACCGGGCTGATCAGTGAGTTTGAGAGGTTGAGAAGAAGAAAATGTCATGCTATGCAGGTGTGAGTAAAATATGGTACTATGAACTAGTGAATGACTACAAACGAGGTTATATTTCAGTAGTTGCCTAAGTTCCTTAAGTTTTTATAAAAAAACATTTTAAGAAACCTTTCATCCCCAGTAGAGTCGCCACTATGAGCGGACGACCTTTTAGCGAAAGCGAAACATTGCGAAGTGAACAAGGAAAAAAGAAAGAACTTGATTTGTTTGTTTGTTTTGATGGAAAACGGGTTTGATGATCCTGCTTAGGAAAACCATTTATTCGTTTGGAAATTGTTTTTATAGAAAACCCTTTCATTGAATGTGAGTTTTTGAAAAACTGGTCTTACATTTTAGAAAATCCGGTTTTATTACTTAAATATCTCGAAATCTAAATTTCCAGATCAGTGACAGAGTCGGCACCCGGATCAGCTGATCCGGGAAATTCGGGTACAGCTCCCTACCGAGCGTAGACTACTGTACCTAATCCAGAGATTTAGGGTTTGAGCAACTTACCTATTCAACCTCAAGCTTGCATTCATTTATAAGTTCATATGACAATATTTTACTCACTTAATTCTCTACCCATTTTATCTTTTATTATTTAGCCCATGCTCATTCAGATGACATAAATAAAGTGCATAAAAGTAAAGTGCAGGAATACAAACCATACATCCAAAACAAACCAAAACGAAATAGAGGCCACTTATTACAACCCAAAAAGAGAAAAACTCTCATCCTCACCAATACAATCACCTACTATACACAAATATCTTAAAAAGTTACAATCGCCTAGGATACACGAGAATCTATCAAATACATCCAAAATAAAAAGAAATAGAAATAAAAAGCTACAAAACAAATGGGTGAGCACAATTATATCCCAAACACACATAGGACTCATACAGGACAAAATGAGGATTTCAAGAAATGGGATCATGCATTTAGGGGATAACTGAGAAGTCCGGGCAACTTACTCGATTAGACCTGGAAAACCGTTTTAGAAACGCACTATAGGTTTTTATGCTTAAAAACAGTTTTGAAAACAGTTTGGCTCAATTGCATGCAAATTGCTTCAATTTAGTGAGTCGGATATCCCCGTAACTTGGGGTTCCATTCATGTGAGTTCCTAATTCCAAACATCCATATAAGGCCCAAAATAGTAAACATATCAAAAACAAGTTTGATTCTAAAGACAGCATCAAGCCACAATGTC
The DNA here is from genome assembly GCA_039660915.1 of Euphorbia tirucalli. Taxonomy (NCBI): domain Eukaryota; kingdom Viridiplantae; phylum Streptophyta; class Magnoliopsida; order Malpighiales; family Euphorbiaceae; genus Euphorbia; species Euphorbia tirucalli. The sequence continues at coordinate 33,456,031 of CM077636.1, read as the reverse complement.
CATGGTAGTCGTCCCATGATTTTGCCTCTTTTCTGTAACTATAGCCATACGACTGTATTCTAATGAACTACAGTCATGCGACTATAATATACAGTCACGTGACTGTATTTTGAGAACTACAGTCGTGCAACTCTAGTTAGAGTCGCACAACTGTAGTGTTATACTCGCACAACTTTAGTCAATAGTGCTCGACAGTGGCTTTCTTTCTTTTCTAAAATCGCTTGTTTCAATCTATTTTGATGATTTCTAGAGATTCTGGAAATTCGAGGGTCCGTTGACACTGAACCAAGGATCTGATTATGGATCTAACAACTGTGAATTTCGAGAATAGAAACCAACAAAACCCTAAATCTCACATCCGCATTATTGGAAATCCGAAAACCACAATTTTAGAGTGTATGGATGTGATATGATCGAATTGAATCATGAAAAATCATTTAAAATGGGAAAACTGGTCGTATTCGGTCATTTTGGGGCTTTTCGGGCTTTTACCCAGAAGAATACAGTCATACGACTATAGCATATAGTCATACAACTCTATTCCAGACAACTACAGTCGTGCGACTATAACTAGAGTCGTGTGACTATAGTTACAATTGTGCGACTGTAGTTACACAAACAGTTTTCCGGATAATCATTTAAAAACAAAAACACAACTATAAATCAACACGAATCTAGTTTTAAGACCTTTCAGAGTTTAACTTTTTTATGTTCCAGTGTATTTGATGACGGGAATTGGATTTAGATGTTGGAATCCACCTAGAACCTCCAAACGTCCTGAAATCCTCGAATAGACGTCTTAAATCGATCCGAACAACCTGGAAAAGACCCAAACAAGTGATTAAGTGACAAAAAACTTCCCTCAATGTCTTTCCCAAGTGTTACTGATCCCTTTTTCTCTCTTTTGTGTTGATTTTTGTTGGTGTTCCTTAGTTTTCTCTCATTTTCTCTCTCTAAACCTTGTTTTCTCTCACTAGAATGATCTCCTTCTCCCAAATTGATTCCTTCCTATTTTGTTATGTTTTTTTTTCCTCTTAAACCTAGTTTTATCTGCTCCACTTACCTAATTCCTAGAGCTAAATTCGAGTCAAAGATAGAGTTATGATCTATTTAAGAAGTTGCTGGGTCAAAACTAGAGCCACACGACTCTAACTATAATCACGCGACTATAGTTATTACAGTCGTGCGGCTGTAGTCTACAGTAGTGCAGCTATAGTCTACAGTCGTGCAACTATAGTCGTGCAATTGTATACTAAAGTCATGTGACTGTAGTTGTGAAAATACAGCCGCGCGGCTTTAAATAGAGCCTATATGCTTTAACTATAGCCTACACTCACACCTAAGCTTCCTAATCACTTGATGGAGCTTTCTCGAGGCTTCAAATCAAGGACTCTTCTGAATTTCAGACCGTTTGAGAACATTCTAGGCATTATTCTGCTCATTCTCAAATCCGATTCACGTTCATCTGTCTAACAGGTAACAAAGGGTTTTCATCATAGAGGTCGAGAAAAACCCCGACTCACACCTGCTTTGAGCTAATGCTACCCATGTTGAGTCAAACCACTATTCACACGTTAACCACACCAAGTATCCTAACCCTTGACGGCCCACCGAATACTACAAAGTACCCAGCTAGGGCATGGCGCACATCGCAACATCAATGGGAGGAAGAGGTGTGAATGTGGGAAGCACTTTTAAACGAATCAATATTTTAATTCTCCAGATTAAAATTAAGTGATATGGCTTAGCATGCACAATCGTGGGTTATAATCTGGTGATCCATACATCTATATTATATGACAAATGCAATAGCATAGTTAATTTAAAATAATGAGATCCTATGGGCCTTAACTACAACCAAATACTAGATATCATATCTAATTTTTCATGGGTCGGACCACAGTCCTTCTTAGGCTCTCGCCATGGGCTTGCTCCATCTGGGCCTTCCTCCATACTTGATGCAATTACAATAATTTTATTTAAAAAAATCTGTTCTAAAATTACATCAAAATAAAAGAAATGGCATGCAGGCCATATTTTCAAAAATTAATTACAACCAATAATAATATAGGGCTCATAGAACTCAACATAACATTTCAAACAAAGTACATATTGTGCACATACATACCAATATGATGTATGATCATGGCATTCCAAATTATAAATATAAATGTTAAGCCGAGTTACTTAGGGTGAAATCACCAATTTTAACAAATGAGACCAAAGCCCATCAAGGCCTAATGGATTATATCCATTAATGCAAAATTAACAATTTTGCTCCCACTGGAATTCGGATTGTCACAAATTTAAAATTTAGCTCTCCCAATTTTAACTGATGCCATAATTTATTGGGATAATTTCACAAAATCCATATTCAATTTAATATGCATGCCACAATATATATATAAAATAAAACAAAAAAAAATTCCAGCCACAAAAAAAAAAAAACACAGTAAGCATAATCAATTCAATAAACCCAAAATTAAAACTAACAACGGAAAGAATCGATAAAACATTCGGGAAAAACTATCAAAAACCCGAAAAATAATTTTTAAAACCTATTCTTTCTTCAAGAACACTTTCAAGAATCAAAATCCAATCAATCTAATGGATAAAACCTGGCTCTAATACCAATGTTAGGATTCATCATGGGAGAAATAATAGGGCGCAATAGAATTTGGCCGATTAAAATTTCCTACAATCCACCTATCGTGTCCTATTACCATTGATTGGAACAAAACAAATTTGAACCAAGAGAGATTAAACTCACCGGATTTGTCTCTTCTAGAGACTGCTGCATAATCAATTCTTTAATCAATCTCCAAAGTCCAGTGCACGATCAACTCACGAGCGGGAACCGATGCTAGTCGAAGAAACGAAGGAACGGAAGATTTGAGTACAAAAATTCGGCTAAGGGGATTGCTATAGGGGCCGAAATTTTCAGCTTCAATAAAAGGGTTAGGGATGATTTTTTTTCACCTTAAGTGTGCCTTATCTAGCAAATCGTTACGGCCCCCAATTAAGATAGAGATACAGTAGTCTTTAGAAGATACTCACCCAGTATTAATGTAATAGTGTCCTTTGCCAAATGACATCGATATGAATAAACAAGAGGCACGGTGTTCGTCATTCTCTTCTGCTGTTTATTATATTTCTTGATCTTGAGTTGAATGATTTATCAAATAAGCGACCAACTTATTTGGATATGGCCATACACTTATCAGTCTCACTCATCAAGTGGCCGATGATATCATCTCGGTGTTACCCGAGTGGCAATTTCATCACTTCATCATTAATATTAATATGTTCACATGTCCACCCGATCATACCCATATTTAGCATCCTTTTATAGATCTGTTAGGTGTATGTCAAAGTGAACCGGATTGCATATCGATGATATAATGAAATCTGGTTTGAGGACAAAAGAGACCTACTCAAGAAAGAATTATGACGTGACAACCATGTGGCTTTTTTGTGCGGATCGATCCAGTCCCATGTCAATGACATGTACCTATATTCATGACTGACTTTACAAGTACTATGGCTAGTTCAAAACTACTATTTAGTCATCAAATATATAAGTCTATGATTCTATTCGTTCCCACGATTAGAATAGACTTTGGATATGTTTTATGATTATCAATCAATGGATTATAGCACAAAATATAAATGAAATAAATTATTGCCTTTATTAATGTGACATAAATGATGTATACATACAAGAAGTCTTAATGTATAATGCAAAATACAAGAATCTAATGCCCTAAGAACGAGGACACACCAACAGTAGCTAGTCTATTCGGGACCATCAGATATTATTGAAGAGATACCTTCTCAAATTCCCCCAAAGCCAATTATATTATGTTCTTCCTCTCTTCTATTATGAAAATTTTGTCCCCCGAATCTACATGTCAAAAATAGTTCACTGAACCAAAATCCAAACAAAAAACCATCCATGTTTAGTATACTGACCAAAAAGCCAAAAAGATGATATCTCCTTCCAAAATAGAAGTGTACAATAATTTAAAGCAAACTAAAATTCCTATTTACAACGAAAGATTGTTCACAAAAACACTTTTAGACCTATACACTCTCAAAAGCGTTCTTTTTATAGGTCAAAACAAAAGCATAGTTACAAGCATAAACACTGACATCAAATTAACTATGTTCATTATCACCAACATCCTACCTCAAAACCTTATCAACTATATCAGTATAAGAAAAGGAGGAATGTTACATGTTATTAATATAATCATACAGGATTTGTGATTGGTGATTGCAAATTTTGGAAAGGACATTACAAAGGGAAAATTATGTGGATTCCCAAAAAGAAAAATGTTGGCCCTAATCCTAAAGGACCCAATACTGTTTGGGTACATAAGTCTACTTAATTTATTTTGTAGGTATGTATGAAGAACACCCTTGGAAATTCAAAGTAGTACATTGATAGTGGTTGTTCTAGACATATAGCTAAAGATGGAAGATACTTCACTTTCACGAAACAAGTAAAAGGAGGATCTATGAAATTCAAAGATAATCTAGAAAGACGAATCATTAGAAAGGGAAAGATTGGAAACAATTCATGTATTGATGAGGTATCCTTAGTAGATTGATTGAAATACAACCTTCTCAATGTAAGTCAACTCTATGACAAAGATCGCAAGGTAATCTTCAATTCTAAGAAATGTGAAATTGTGGAAGCTAAGAATGGTAAGATTTTACTTGAAGTAGCTAGAGTTGGAAATATTTATCTTTTAAATTCAAGTACTCTTACTGCTGATTAATGCTTAATTTCATAAGAAAAAGAGAGTTGGTTATGGCATCGTAGATTAGGTTATGCAAGCATGCATCTGATTTCAAAACTTTCAAAGAAAGATCTTGTCAAAGGTTTACCCAAAGTCAGTTTTGATAAAACTGTGATGCATGTCAAAGAAGAATGCAAACTAGAAGCTCTTTTAATCTTAAAGGAGTTGTTTCTACCTCTAAACCATTAGAGTTATTGCATTTAGACCTGTTTGGTCTAATTCAACCAACAAGTTTAGGGGGCATGAGATACGCATTTGTCATCATAGATGACTACTCACATCTTACATGAACATTATTTTTGAGTCAAAAAGATGAGCCTTTTGAACAATTTTCTAACTTATGCAAAAAGCTTCAGAATTTGAAACATACTTTTATTGTTACTATTGAAAGTGATCATGGAAAAGAATTTGAAAATAATCTTTTTGAAATGTTTTGCTCTGAGCATGGAATCTCACATAATTTCTCATCTCCTAGAACTCCACAACAGAATAGTGTTGTTGAAAGAAAAAACAAGACTTTAGAAGAAATGACCAGAACCATACTCAATGAAAATAATTTACCAAAATATTTTTAGGCAGAAGCTAAGAACACAACATGTTATATATTAAATCGAGCTTTAATAAGACCCATTTTGAAGAAAATGCCATATGAGTTATGAAATGGTAGAAAACCTAATATTGGTTATTTCTATCCATTTGGTTACAAGTGTTTTATTTTCAACAAGGAATATCTCAATAAATTTGACTCTAAGTCAGATGAAGGTATTTTCTTGGGGTATTCATTGCATACAAAGCATATGGAGTCTTTAACAAAAGAACTCTTACCATTGAGGAGTCCATTGTAAGAGCCAGAATTTTCCTTCCTTAAAAAAAAGAAGAGACAATAGTCGTACGACTTTGCCTACAGTCGTGCGACTGTAATCAACCTACAGTCGTAAGACTGTAGGGTCGTGTTAGGTGAACCAGCCCATACCCTGAAAGCTGAAAAAAGAGAGGAAAAGATGGAGCAATAAATGCTCAGGAAAAAGCAGCAAGAAAGGGGGAAAAAAAGAAGACTAAAAAAGGGGACTTTGGATGGGGAGCTGAGGAAGATCAGAGAGAAAAAATTTGAGGGAGAAAATAGAGAGAAAATAGGAGAGAAAACTCACCCACAAAACTCAAAACTTCTCTTCCTTTTCTTTTCCTCTAATTCTTGAGTGTTAATGTCTAAAACCGAATAGAAATCATAGGTTAATGACTTAACACTTAAACTCAATCAATTTCGGACTCTAACTTCACTTAAATCGGTGACATGTTGGAGATTTTGGACCAAACTTCCCAACCTTGACTCAAGGAGCAAAAGAGCAAATCTAAGTGGATTGGTGTGATGCCAGGGGGTCAATCCTATGGTGGAAAAGCGCCTAAGAGGTAAACACTCCTTTTCCCCTCTATTTTTCATGCTTTCTGGGTGATTGGTGTGTTTTTATGCATCTTTGCTTTATTTCTATGTTTTCTATTTCTGAAAATCAAGAACAGTTGTGCGACTGTTCTTGAGTTTGATAAACAGTCGTACGACTGTAAATACAGTCATACGAGTGTTCTTGGTTTCCAGCAGTTTTATCCCAGTTTTATTTCAGATAATTTTTGCGAAATGCTGAGTTTGAATGGTTTACAATCGCACGACTGTAATGGCCGTTCAGAATTAGAATTTCCTTTTTAATCCATAAAAATTTCTAAAAATCTATAAAAATTCAGAAAATCCAAAAATCACTAAAAATGAATTTTGTTGTGTGCATCCACGACCCTAGATTCAATTTTCAGTAAAATTGCATTTAGAACAATGCAACGACGGAGACCCGATTCTCCCGAAAACTAACCCACCTCACATGCTAAGATTAAATCAAACCGGAAAATAAAACGTATTCAAAACGATTTTCTCACAAAACCCAAAAATACAGGGACGTTTCAAAATGTTTTCCAGGTCTAATCGGGCCGGCTAGCCGAGCCGACCCGGTTATCCCCCTAAATGCATGCCCTTGATATCTAAATTCCCTATTTAGGCATGTTTAAGTCCTATTTATGGCGTGCCATAAATTGTGCTAACACTCTGTTTTGCAGCTTTTAATTTCTTTTATTTTTATTTTGTATGTATTTAATAGAATTACTCGTTTATTTTAGGCGATTGTAACTTTTAGTTAAATCGTGTATTTTAGGTAGTTGTAAAAGTGAGGCTGAGAGTTTTTATCTTTTATTCGATCGGGTTGTAATAATTTAATCATTTACTATTTTACTTTACCTGTATGCACGCTGTGTGTTTGATTTCATGCTATAAAATTGACTTCAGAGTTTGAAATACCGTCTATGAACATTGGACAATATTTATTTTAATTAGACACGAAATAAGGGACTTGTCCAGACCTAGATCTCTGGATAGTGTAGTAGCCGTTCGTCCGGTTCAGCTACAATATAAATTTCCCGGTTGAGCTGAGCCGGGTGGCGACTCCTATAATATTCATCGAGACTTAGGTCTCGATTCTTTTAAGAATTAATTCCATTTTTTCCAAAACGAATTTCCATTATAAAAACCCCATGCAAAGGAGGGGTCCACCCGAAATCAAGGCGCCCCTTCTGAAAGGGAGTCCGCATTCCGTCGAAAACGTCATCCGCTTACATCCATGCATGTTGTATTTGAAGAAGCTAACTATCTCCCAAATAAAGAATCTGAGGATACTCTTGAGATATTTGATTCACAGGTTGAAAACACAAAAAATGATGAAAATGTCCTGCAAAAAAGAGACAACTTTGGTGATCAAAACGAACACAATGTACAAGAATTGCAAGTGCAAGAAAATCAATATAATGATCTACCAAAAGAGTTCAGATATCACAGATATCACTCTAAAGATAATATTGTTGACAATCCTTCACAAAAAGTGATGACTATGAGCCAACTAAAGAGTATTTTATGAATGTGGCATTTGTTTCTGAAGTTGAACCAAAAACTTCAAAGAAGCTGAATCTGAAGAAAACTGGATGATGGCTAAGAAGAATTGGATGAATTCAAAAGAAATAATGTCTGGAAACTTATTCCAAAACCAAACAATCAATCATAGATTAGAACCAAATGGGATTTTAGGAACAAACTTGATAAATTTGGCAATGTTATTAGAAATAAAGCCAGATTAGTTACACAAGGGTATAACCAACAAGAAGGAATAGACTATGATGAGACATTTGCTCTGGTAGCAAGGTTGGAGGCAATTAGAATGCTCTGTACATTTGCTTGCTATAAAGACTTCAAACTCTATCAAATGGATGTAAAGAGTGCTTTTCTAAATGGCTACATCAATGAGGAATTCTATGTGAAGCAACCTCCAGGATTTGAAGATTGTCACCATCCTGACTATGTCTACAAGCTTACTAAAGCTTTGTATGGACTAAAACAAGTACCGAGAGCATGGTATGAAAGGTTAAGTATATTTTTGTTTGATATAGGTTTTACTCGTGGAAAAGTTGACACAACATTGTTTATTAAGAATATAAAGAACCATATATTACTTGTTCAAATATATGTTGATGATATCATATTTGGTTCTACTAACAATGAGTTATGCAAAGAATTCTGAAAAGAGATGAGTACGGAATTCAAGATATCTATGATGGGTGAGTTGAATTTCTTTCTTGGACTACAAATCAAGCAAGGGAAGAAAGGTACATTCATCTGTCAATCTAAGTATAATAAGGAACTCATCAAGAAATACGGAATGGAGAATTCTAAACTAGCAAAAGCACCAATGAGTACATCAGTCTCACTAAATGAAGATAAGAAAGGTAAAACTATAGACACAAAAAAATATCGAGGTATGATTGGTTTTCTACTTTATTTGACCTCTGGTAGACCTAATATACAATTCAATGTGTGTCTATATGCAAGATTCCAAGCCAATCCCAAAGAGTCTCACTTAAAGGTTATTAACAGGATTTTTATGTATTTAAATGGTCGTCAAGAAATAGGGATTTGGTATCCAAAGTGTCAAAATTTTGACCTTATAGGTTACAGTGATGCTAATCATGCTAGATGCGAATTAGATAGTAAAAGTACTTTAGGTACTTGTCAATTTCTGGGAGAAGCATAGGTTTCATGGTCAAGCACAAAGCAATTAACTGTAGCAATGTCAACAACACAAGCTGAATATATTTCTATAAGCAGTTGTGTAGCACAGATATTATGGATGAAGCAATACCTTGAAGATTATGGCATAAAGTATGATCATATACCTATAAATCTAACAAAGAATCCTATTCAGCATTTGAGAATAAAACACATAGATATCAAGCATCATTTTATCAAAGATCATACACAAAAAAGGTTATATTTACTTGGAATTTGTTCCAACAAAAGATCAAATAGCTAATATTTTTACTAAACCCTTACGTGAAAATAAATTCAGTGAGTTAAGATTGAAAATTGGAATGTCCAATCCAATTTATGAAGAATAAAATTAATACTCTAAGAAGTATTAATTCACTTGAATTAATATTTTCTTGAGTAATTATTTTATTGGATTAAATATTATGATTAAATTCTTATTCATTAGTCCTGATTACGTAAAATCGATTAAGATTTTGCTATTGGATCGGATTATGACTCAAGAAATAAATCATAAATATTTATAAAAATATGTGTCTGTGAGCACGGCTTTTCCCGACCTCTATGATGAAAATCCTATGTTACTTATTAACACAGACGAACATGAGTCAGACTTGAGAATAAGCGGGATGTTGCCTGGAATGTCTCAAACGCTCCGAAAGCCGAATAATCCTCGATCTGAAACCCCTAGAAAGGTCCTTCGAGTGATTAGAGGGCTTAGAGGTGAGTGTGAGATTTAGGAGAATCCGTCACGGCCCTAATTAGAGGTGCACGGCTGTAGTTTCACAACCACAGCCACGCGGTTGTAATTCCAAAGCCGCACGGCTGTAACCTTACAGCCACATGGATATATCGAGCTGTTAGATTAGTTCCTAAATAGCAAGCATCAGTCTTTGATTTAAGATAGAATTCCTAAATTAGGGGGGAACTCGGCCGTGATTCTCTAGGTTAACATAACAGAGCAACACAAAACAAAAAAAAAAAAAAAAAAAAAAAAGAGAGATAGAAAGATTAAGAGAGAGAAAAAATTGAACAAGAGAGAAAAACTAAAGAACAATACCGAAAACAGAGAGAAACAGACTAGAAACATATAGGGTGAGAGTCTCCAGTCACACTATCACACTCATTCGAACTATTCTTGGGTTTTATTCGGATTGATTCGAGACGCGTATTCGAGGATTTCAGGACATTCGTGAGGTTCTAAGTGAATTCCGGCTTCCAAATCCACTTCTGGTCGTCAAACACACTGCAACATCAAAAAGGTAAACTCTGAGAGGCCTTAAACTCATAATTAGTTGTTTTGCGCCGTGTTTTTCTGTGTTTCATTAAATTTCCAAAAATTGTTTGTTTGATTACAGCCGTACGGCTCTAACTAGAGCCGAGCGGTTGTAATCCTTTAGAATAGAGCCAAGCAGCTGTAAACCTACCGCTGCATGGCTGTATTCTTCAGGGCAGAAACCTGAAAAGCCTTAAATCGACCGCAAGCAGTCAGTTTTCCATTTTAATCATTTTTTTACGAATCAATTTGGTCCAATCACATCCGTTACATTCAAAATTTTGGTTTTCGGATTTCCTAGAACGCTGATGTGAGATTTACGATTTCTTTGATTTTGATTTTTGAAATCTAGGGTTGTTTTATCCAAATCGGATCCACTGTCCAACTTTAGTGGACCCCTAGCTTCCTCAAAGTCCTTAGAAAATCATGGAAAATGATTAAAATAGTGTTTACAAAAGAAAGAAAACCAATCTTGGGTTTTGGACACTACAGCCACACGGCTGTAGTGGCTATAGCCGCACAGCTTTAACTAAAGCCGCACCACTATAGTTCCCAAAAGGAGGCAGAATAACGGGATGACTCCCACAGATGTCGTCACATGATGCTGTCTTCAGAATCAAAACTGTTTTTGGCGTGTTTACTGTTTTAGACTTTAGATGGATGTTTAAGATAGGAAACCCCCACGAACGGAACCCTGAGTTCCGAGATATCCGACTCACTAAAATGAAATAAGTTGCATGTAATCGAGCCAAACTGTTTTCAAAAACGTTTTTAAGCACAAAAAACCTACAAGGCATTTCTAAAATTATTTTCTAGGTCTAATCGAGTAAATCGCCCGGACTTCTCGGTTACCCCCTAAATGCATGCTCCCCTTTCCTGAAATCCCCCATTCTATCTTGTTATGAGTCCTATGTGTTTTGTGATATAATTGTGCTAACCCATCTATTTTGCAGCTTTTATTTCTTTTTATTTTTATTTTGGATGTATTTAATAGATCAACTCGTGTATCCTAGGCGATTGTAATCTTTTTAGATATTCATGTATCTAGGAGGTTGTATTGGTGAGGATGAGAGTTTTTTTTATTTTTTATTCTTTATCTTTTTGGGTTGTAATAAGCAACCTCTATTATTTTTTGGTTTAACTTGGATTTATGATTTATTTTACTGCACTTTAATTTTATGTTATTTATTCATGTCATTTGAATAAGCATGGGCTAACAATAAAAGATAAAAATAGGTAGAGAATATAAGTAAGTAAAATATTGTAATATTTACTTATAAATGAAAGCAAGCTTGAGGTTGAATAGGTAAGTTGCCCGAACCCTGAATCTCTGGATTAGGTACAGTAGTCTACGCTCAGTAGGCAGCTGTACCAGCATTTTCCTGATGAGCTGATGCGGGTAGCGACTCTGTCACTGATCTTGAAATTTAGGTTTCTAGATCTTTAAGTAATAAAATAGGATTTTCTAAAATGTAAAAACCAGTTTTCCAAAACTCACATTAAAAAAAAAAGGTTTTCTATAAAAGGATTTCCAAACAAATCAATGGTTTTCCTGAGAGAGATACAAACCCGTTTTCAACATCAAACAATCAATTTCTTTCTCTTTTTTACCTGGTTCGCTTAGCCGCGTTCCTCTTTTTTTCCAAAAAGATCGTCCGCTCATAGTGTCATAAATGTTTTTTTTATGCTATTAAGTCTAAAAATATGAAAACTCAAATAAGCATAAATTTAAATAAAGTGACATAATTACAAATCGGGCCATTTTCTTTAAAGCTTAAAGTCCACATTTTATTAAGAAAGCATTAAATAGATAAAATGTTTTTCAAAAGCCCAAGTCTTATACATTCATATAAACAGAAAAGAAATAATGGGGAGAAACTCATGTGTCCTCATTAAGCTGTACATATGATGAAGCAAAACAACAACATCCTGGATAGAAGCGACGTCGTCTAAGACCATAGATGAAGGCACCAACTTCAGTTGCCTTCTTCTCCACTTTGTCTAAAACTATAAGGCACTGATAAGATAGTTTGCAACTCCTCACCAACCACTCTACAAACTATACTTGAACCTTACTTCCTTGTCTTAATTTCTTTGTCAAATCTCTTGCCAAAGATCAACCTTTCAAAGATGAAGAGGTGTATTGCTAATGCCACACAAAAACTAAAAGTGTATCGACCATGGGTAGCCAAAGAAGAAATGAAGAGAACGTGTGAAGAATCCATCTGTGAAAGCCAAACCAGTAGCAAAAGAATAAAAGTCACCAATCTGAATGAAGAATATAACAAAAGAAAAAGTGCCAAAAGGTCTGTGCCTAGCAACTCTAATCCAGGGCATGCTGCATCCATCTCTCCTGCTGCATCTGCATCATCTCCAGCCAAAAACACAGCTGCCAGCAAAGGTAAGCTTGTATATTCTGATGGCTTCACTAGGGAAAAGGTTAGGTGTAGAAAGGTGGATTAGGAATACTTAGGAGATAGAAAGAGGCCGTTTGTCTGGATTTTCATGAAACAGGGTTGGGAAGACTTTATGTGTATAGATGAACCAATCTATGAGCCATTGGCAAATGAATTTTATGGCACTGTAACCTTCATAGGTGACATGAACTATGAGGTTACTTTGAAAGGAAAGAAGTACCCTGTAGATAAGGAGACTTTCAGCAAAGTTTTTGATTTGCCATTACATGGAGTGAGAACAAAAAATCACCTACTCCCTCAAACTTAGGGAATTACAGTGCTGTTGCTTTTGTCTATCAGTTATTCAAAATACCACTTGATCATACAGTTCCCTGGTCTGAGCTTGACTCTAGCTATTTGGATGACAAGTTCAGAATTTTACAACTGTTAAATTCTGCTTATTTTCAACCGTTAAATTCTGCTTATTTTCAAACATAGAAAGCTAGCCTGGGCACAATGAATAGGTTTGATATGTGCTTCACTTGGCACTTGATTAACCATGTTAGAATTAACCTTCCTTTTACATTAATAAATCAATTAGCCCATGTCAGAAACAACTCTGCTTTGTCCTTTAGTACGACCCTTATAAGATACTTTGATTACTTTAAAGTATCAAAGTCTAGAATGCAGCCTACATTTATCAGTCACAGATCCATTATCAATGAGGCAAATATAACCAGAATGCTAAAGGCCTATGCTCATAAAACCCAGCTCTCTATAAAGCCTTTCTTGATTGAGTCTGAGATAGCCTCTCTTGATAGGTTATCTAGTGACAATGACAGAGATCATCAAAATGCAAATGACAATGAAAACAAAGCTCAATCTATTCCAACAACTAGTAAAAATCAACTAATAATCATCAATGAAGAAAGAGGAAGTCTCCTGATTTGAATCCAGACAATGTCATCTCTAAAGAAAGCATGGAAGAAGGATACAATGCAACCCCTGATATGACAAACATGAATGAACAAGATCAGAACACCTCATAATCTGACATAGCCTTCTAATAAGATTAGATGGAGTTTTACAACTCTCTCATTAGTCTACATAATGAGGTGGATTTGAGCCATAATGCATGCAAATCATTAGCTCTTGTTCCTATTCTAAGCTCAAAACCAAATGTAATATATCAGGATCTTCCTTTAGAGCCTGCAAATCCTTCAACATCCTATTTCAATTCCTTCCATATGCATTTCCTATATAAAGAGTTGATTTAGACACCCCTTGTATATCAACCCTCATTTCCTACCATGACAAACACATTCACAAGTCTAAAAGACTTTCCACCCCTTCCTCTCACCATCAGTCCTCACTCCCCAGCTATAGAAATGGCTAACTCCAATACTTTTCCAACTCTAAATTTGTCACATTCCACCTATCATACATTTCCTCTCCTCCACCACCACCTGATTTTCAGAAAATTACAAGTTTCATAATGGAAACCTGATTCAAGGTCATAACTGAAGTACTGGGTGGCTCTAAAGCTCTTATGGGCTCTAAGGCCTATATTGAAGTACCATTGGCTTTGAGAGACTTATAACTATAGCTCCTCAGTATACAAGACAAAGTGCATAACCTAACTGCTGGTATGGAAATGGAGCTGGCAAGGATGACTGGAATTCTTAACCATCTTTCTAAACAAATAGAAGTAATGAAGAATATCATCTCTAGCTTTCTGAAGCCTAGTGCATCCTCCTCTCAACAGTAATCAGGTTTGAAGTTGAGGCTGTTGATTGTTGGTGTGCCCTAGTCCAAAGGCATTGGTACTTGATTGTATTAGACATTTTATGCTAATATTTTATATTATACATTGTGTTAAATAAAGGCATTTAATATATTTATTTGTTTCTTGTGTAATTTAATAAATAAAGTATCCATTGATTATAACCATACTCATGTTAACTAATGTAGGTCATTAACTATTGAGACCTTGAGTAGTGTTAAAGCTATGATCATAAAGTTGTCTTAGGTCTATTCTAATCATGGGAATGAATAGAGCTAAAGACCAGAATGTACTTGACTGGATGGCAATGACTCACTGAACATTAGACATGGGATGTTAGTTAGGTATATGGGTACATGTTAGATTACATTAGGGATGTAAACGGAGCGGGGCGGGGCGGGGATTGCATTTCCCATCCCCGTTGCTAGACTAATCGGGGATCCCCATCCCTGCCCCATTTATTAATCGGGGACAAATTTCTATCCCATCCTCATCCCCGAGGGGGAATCGGTTCCCCGCGGGGATCCCATTCCTCGTTTAGCTAGTTTTATATTTTATAAAAAAAAAACCCTGTAAAATTTCAATTTTCACCCTCAAATGTATCCAATTGTGTATTAAACTATAAACATAAAATTCTCAAAACTTAAATTCTCAAACACACTAACATATAATTAATAATTAAATTCTCAAAACTTAAATTCTAATAGGAGGAAAACCAAAATCAAAACCAAAGCCAAAATTCTCTACTATATGCATTTGGTAATTGCCAGATTTATAGATTAATATTATAATTAGCAACCTTATCCAAAAACTTGTAGCTTGTAAATCAAAGAGAAACTAGCATATTTAATTTTACCAATGCTATAGAAGTTGAAACTATAAAACAACCAAATTTAACTGAAATATAAGTTGA
This sequence comes from Euphorbia tirucalli, assembly GCA_039660915.1. Lineage (NCBI taxonomy): Eukaryota > Viridiplantae > Streptophyta > Magnoliopsida > Malpighiales > Euphorbiaceae > Euphorbia > Euphorbia tirucalli. Next base: position 33,440,729 of record CM077636.1, on the reverse strand, counting down.
ATTTTGTACAAAAGCTAAACTATTACAGCCTCCATTGTCAATTATGGGCTTCGAAATTATCTCATACCCACTTGGCCAACTAGACAATGTGTAGTAATCTATGCATCAGCTTACAGCAGCAACAGTGACTGCTACTGCAATACTGCCAATTTGGAGAGGTAACGTTAAAGAAGAAAGCCACCTCCAGCTTGTTTCTATTTCACTAGTATGCGAAATGAGAAGAAGAAGCAGACTAAGAAAGAATTGGGCAATTACTATTAGTTTCTAAAATAAGTTTTATTTACTTTCTTTTATAAAATAATAAATAATAATAATATAATATAATATTAATCAAAGAAAAATAAACGGGGATTCGGGTATTTTATCGGGGATCCCCGCGGGCTTTAAACGGGGACGGGGATGGGGGCCCGTCGAGCGGGTAAGGCAATTATCGTCGCCGTCCCCTATTAATAAACGGGGACAAATTTGTCCCCATCCCAGTCCCGCGGGGATTTTAATCGGGGATTCCCCGTGCCCATCCGGGCGGGCCCCTCCGGGAATGAGTCCCCGCCACCCGATTGACAACCCTAGATTACATGGTACTGAACCGATCCGCCTAGAGAATATCGCATAGTTTGAAAGTCATAGCTGTTTCTCAGGTAGCTCTTGATATTATCCTTGGCCTAATTTCACTATAACATGACATGGGATCTCATACACTTTGATATATGTCTAACAGGCCCGTAACAGGGTGCCAAGTATAGGTATGTTGGGTGGGCCAGTGAACATGTTGATGTTGATAGTGAAGTTGACGGAATTACCACTTAGCATCCCCTGAGATGATATTACTGGCCACTGGATGAGAGGGACTAACAAGTGTATGGCCACATACTTATTTGTTAGGTTCAGCCCACTCGGTATCAAGAAATAAATGAGCATATAAGAGGATGACAGGGTCATGCCTCTTGCTTATATATCGATGTCAATTGGCAAGGGATATACAAGATCACTACTGGGTTATGTTTCACATTAGACAGCAAGTCTCCGTCTTAATTGGTGGCTGTAACGATTTGCTAGAACCCACTTACAGTCAACCCACAGCCAACATAAAGATGGACCTACAGGATCATACACATAGAATGACTAAATGTTGACAAATCGGAATTGGAATGGAAACCAAATTAATTGAGTTATTGATATTAGTTATGTCATAATTAATTCAATTATATTAAGGGAGAAATTAATTTTATTTGATTAATTAATTACATGTAGTAAATAATTAATTAAATAAAATAAAATTTCCTTGATGGAAATACAAATACAAAGGATGTATTTATTAAGATTGATTTTAATTTAACTTTGGGTTATATTAATTTGATAAAATTATATTTAGTTGTGTCAATTGGAATTTTATAATAAGGTTTTATTTAATTCTAATTGTACAAGTTAAATTAATTTAATCAAATTAAATAACCTATAGTTTTAATTAAAATCCTAATAGGCTAAAGAGTATACTAAGGAGTATATAAGGAAGCCTTAAACCTAATTTCTCCCAAACCCTAGCCACTTGATATTTTTTAACTACACCAAAGAAAGAAGCAAAAATTCCCTAGGCTGAAATTTTTTTGTTTCCATTCTTCCGTTCTGTAGCACGAGTCGCGTTCAAGAGTTGTTCATGTACTGGATTATAGAGGAAACGCATTTGGGTTTCTACAACAGTCTCTAGAGGAAAGGTTTAAGTTGAGAAACTTTAATTTTCTTTTCGTTCTTGGTTTCGTTCAATTAATCTACATGAATCTTGGGCTACGGAATTGAGAAAAATTTTAATCGGTATTCTGCCTTATGTTTAATTTTGCCCGTGATGATTCCCTACATTAATGTGTATAGATGATTCAAAGAAAGGGAATGGCACTTCACATCTCTCTTTTGCATTTTTAAGTCAACAACTTCTTAATACTTTATATGTACTTTCAAAATAGAACATTATCTATAGCTACTTATGGTTTACATGTATTTTACTCTTTTTAGTTTCATGTAACTCAAAATAGGGTATGAATGCTTGTACTTTGGTTTTTAACTACTTATCTATCTTTTCTGGTATGGTATGTTTCTATGTTTTCAACTTGTGTGTGCTTAAATGTGATGGTCTGCTAACACTGTGGTTCTGATATCACTTTTGCCCTATCAGACATAGAGCAACAGTAGTTCTATATGTGATATATCAATATATGCTTTACGGTTTGTCATGATTTCTGACTTGTCTACTGGATATTGGCTATGTTTATATAGTGTCTCATGACTGTGTGTACATCGTGGCTATATATGAATCTTTATGCCTTCCTAAATTGCCATGCTGATATACACAACTTCACTTCATTAAGTTACTATCATCTACTTTTTGATAATTCCAAAGAGGGAGAAGAATCCTTTGGATATTAACTTTATATGTGAAGTATATATGCTTCATGACTTGTAATGGAGTGTATATATTCCTTAGATATGTGCATATATATGAAATGTGTTTCTAGTGTGATTGATTGATTTATGTCATGTATCTCCAATATATGCCATATATGTCCTTATGTGATCCTTGATCTAAACTTGGCTATGCATATAATATCTCTACCATCCGTAATTTGCTGTGAATAATATGATCATTGGCTGTGACCCATGCTTTTCGGATTTAAGTGATTACTATGGTTTTTGCCTGCAGATTACATCTCTAATTACAAATGTAGATATGTAATATGACCATAGTTCTTGGTAGTAATTTATGACTTTTTAGTCATATATGAATCTCTAGTCACACATTGGTAATGTATATGCATATGTAGTATGTGAGCGATCTGTGAATATGATATGCTACTATGTGATATACTACCATAATACTAATATTGACAAATCTATGGTTTTAAGACATCATACTCTGAGCAAAGTATCCATATGATTCTTATATAGCTACTATGAGTTCTAGCTGATGTGCATGTGTGACATACTGGATATAAGTCATTTTGCCAAGCAGTTGTGTTGATGCTTACAAATATATGAACTGCATTTGGTGATTGACATTACATGATCAGTAGAGTTAAATAATACATGAAACATTTCTATGCTATATACCTTTGGTTTGTTATGCAGGGTTGAGAAATATGACATGGTGTTATACATTTTAAAAAATCTGTTGTTCTGAATAGGAATGCATGATATGTAATAGTAGGCATAAAATTTCCTACAGGTACAGTTATAAATAAGCAGTCATTTGCTTTAGCAGCATAATCGAATTGTGTTGTCTATGAATGAAGTAATGATTGTTTTTGTGTGTGTGTGTGTGTGTGTGTGTGTGTGTGTGTGTGTGTGCACTCTCTGTTTTAAATCTTTTATACAGGTTTATAGTAATATGATGGTATAGACTTAAGATTAAAAAGTCTATGCTAAATGGGCCTTAATAGCAAACCCATATCCAATTTATATAATCGATTTTTGTGAAATTGGTTTCTTTTATATTTCTAGCCAATTAAAATGTATTTAAGGCTAATGCTCTTTACTAGATATATTTTCTTAAGCCCAATACATCTTTCATTAAAATTATTGATTAAAAGATTATATTATTCCTTACCAATGATTTATAAAATTAAATTGAATTCCAAGAAGTTTCTCATGCAGATTACAACTTCATTATTGTATGAGAAATTAGAAATCAAGAAACATTTTTCATGATTCCTAAAATCCCTAAAAATAAAACAACCACATTTTGAGGGGGAGCAAATTCAAAAGGAATCATATCCTTAGGGGCAGCCATATCGATCCATATTTTACAAATACCTGGAAATATTCTTTACTTTGTTAACTTTCAGCATTTAAGGAATATTATATACAAAGAGGTTGTCATCATCAAAAAGGGGGAGAATGTTGAATCGTGTTTTGATGATAACAACTATTTGAAAAAGTTGACATATATGCTATATAGAAATATCATATTTGCTTTAATATTATTACAATTATGTTGTAATTAATAAAGAAGTAAAATATGATTTTTAAGAAGATGAAGCTACATCAACAAAGAAGGATATCAAATGGTCTTGCAATTAGAAGCTTGAGCAACAGGAGATCAAATGTTCATTATATGTCAAAGTGCTCAAAAACAACCATTGCTTTACAAGCTAAGAAAGCTTGAGATATGACTTTCAAAATCTCCAATGGTCACAATTGCTTCAAAGGGTTGAAATGACATTAAGAGCTTCAAGTCTCATTAATCTGAAGATGTAACTCATTTTAAGAGTTGCATGTCTAATCTTGTATAAGAACTCAAAGGCTTAACAACAGCTATAATGTTTTTCAAGACCTAAAAGCAACGGTCATATATTGATCAGGAGCTAAATATAACTGCCATTTTCTACTTATGAGCTTGAAGGCAACGTTCATAATCTTGCTCAGGAGCTACAACGGTCATAATTCCTTCAAGAGCTGAATGCAACTGCCATATTATGCTTAAGAGCTACAACCAACGGGTACTCCATCTCCTGAAGATCTTCTCATCACCTATAAAAGGAAATCAAATTTAATTGTTAAAGTGGGAGACTTTAAGCAACATTTACACATTCAAGCTATTAGTTTCAAGTCTTCCACAATTCCTTCAAAGAGCAATTGAAGAGAGAAAGCTTCATATTTTCAAATTTTCATATTCAAGGGAATTTTATTTTCACATAAGTTTGTATGAAGGGGGTTTACTTTGTTGGTAGTGTGACCAACAAAGTTTGTAAAAGTTTACTGCTTGAGCTTTGAAAAGCATCGGAAAAATTTTGGTATTTGAACTTGTAAAAAATTACCGAATAACTTTGGTGCTTGATCTTTGAAAAAGCATCAAAAGAGTTTTGTTACTTGAGCTCGAAAAAAGTAACGGTAGAGGTTTGATACTTGGTGGATCCTAGGTGAAGTAGTGAAACTAAAACTAGAGTCACACAACTAAGGCGGTGTACCTATCGTTGACAAGTTATAATTCTGGTTGGTCCAGGTATCGATCCCACAGAGAAAAATATTCTACAAACACTAAACTACTCGGGTTCCTTGCATGTCCTAGGCGGAACTTAATTTTGGGTTGTGATTATACTAACAACTAAATTATCCTACTCCTAGTTGATCTATCCCAGCTTACTTTACACTTGAATTCGGGTTATCAATTGGCGGTTTACCGACCTATGAATGCTAATGGTGATGGCTTTATCAATTAATTAAAATAGATGAACTTAACTCAACAATTAAACCTTAATTATGTTCTTCCGATGATTCAACCTAGCGTGTCTAGATCTTTTAGGTCCTTAGCCGGTTTCCCTTGTTTAGAGGTGGTCTAATTCTAAAGCTTAGAAAATAGGGGCACGTAAATTCCACAGTGTCGTCAATACTAATGGTTTCCTAGGTGTCAATCTAGGTAATGCCACAAATATGAACTTAATAAGTTAAGTTCTTATGAGACTAGATTATCATTAAAGGAATTGCATAAAGAAAAGGTGTAAAAATTGAAATTAAATTGCAATCAATTGTATTAATCAAGAAAGATGATAAGAATTCAATGTTTACAACCAAACATAATCAATTGAGGAATCAAAAACTAACGAATCGAATTACAAATGAGAAGAAGAAGAACTTATGCCCTTTTGGTCTGATTAACCGGATTCCGACGGTGTGAAGATGCTTGGGGTGTAACTCTATAGACGAACTCAAGCCGAAACCAAGAACGTCGCAAAAGGGAAAGATTCAATGCAAAACTTCTACCAATTGAGGGTTCAAACTCAAAGCAACAAAGAGTCCAAGCAAATAAACCTAGCTACAAGTTTGTGCTTTACACTTTAAAAGTCTGGAAAAACATCCATACAACTTAGAAAATAACCTATTTATACGGCTAGGTTAAAACCACTAAACAGGAAAGATGAAAGTAGGCAACAGCAGAATTCCGGAGCTCGGCACGCCGTGCTGATGGTGGCGGCACGCCGTGCTATGTAGATTTGGGGTTGGCACGCCGTGCTGGTGGTGGTGGCACGACTTCGTGCCGATCCACTGGATTCCGTCCCTTGGCACGCTGAAATGGCATGTCGTGCCCTCATTGCGGCACGCCGTGCCACCTTGCTTTTCAGCACTTCAAACTCTTCTTCGTCGCCGTCGTTCCAACTTTCGGTCCGGGTCATAATGCCTGTCCAAAACAAACATAAAGAAACATAACCGCACCATAGCCACGGACCACAAAAAATGACGCATTATCCAAAATTACAAAAACACCCCTAAAAACACGAAAAAATACTAAAAGTTATGAAAATCCAACCAAAACATAAAAATCGCAAAATATGCAAAACTAAACAAGCATTCACACAAAGGACTCTAAAAAATTGCCGTTTAAACCACGAAATTGCCTAAAAGATAATGTTAAAAACCGACCTTATCAATACTTAGCCTGCAAAAGTATTGAGTTTGTTACTTGAACTCGTAAAAAGTAACATAGGCTTGTTTCCTGCCCGCAAAGGGAATGATAGTGGAAAATCTCAAGTGATTGGCTTGAGGACTGGATGTAGACCGGTTGGGTCGAACCAGTATAAATCTTGGTGTAGGGATTTTTCACCGGAAATCAACCGATAAAGTGGAAGAACGCGTTGATTTCTTCAAATCCGTGCCTAGGAGCAATTGAGATGGAAATTGAAAACAACAAAATCAAATGGAGAAAGAATAGATTCTCACCAGAAAATCTCTTTAAGAGATGGTTGCAGAAATCGAAACCGACTTCCTCCATGTTCTCGTACACGAACGGCTTTGGAACTCAACCCATGTTAATGTCGGAATCGGCCAGAATGAGAGGATTTTGGGACTAAAAAATCTGTTGTCATTTTCCTTAGTTATGGCTGAAAATCTCTTCTAGGTTTTTAACCTAGATGGACGAATTCCACATAGGAATTTTAGGCCCAATTTTCACTTTAATCTTATGTGAACTTTTTTCTCTTTTAAGCCCAAATCCGATTTAATTCTCTGAGTCTAATTTAATTTCAAATATAATTTTTAATCCAACATGTATGTCAATATATTATACCATATAATATATTACATATGTTTAAACTAAAATTAATTTGACCAATTAATTTAACCAAGAGATTAAATTAGACTTTCATAAAATTCAATACATGTAAACCTATACATGTAAAATATTTCCACTTGGAAATAATCTCATAAATCAATTCATTGAATTAATTTTGAAAAGGCCAATGCAAATATTAATTATATTATTTTCATCATTCCAATTGATCTATATAATATAATTAATACAATCCTCTCTCTCCTGTACGTATACTCCAAGTATACAGTTGATCCTTTTAGTTCGAGTTCAGACATTCAATGTGTATGATCCTGTAGGGCCATCTTTATGTTGGCAGTGGGCTTATGGCCCACAGACTGCAGGAGGGCTCTAGCAAGCCATTGCAATCCCCAATTAAGACAGAGATAGCAGTCCAACTGTAATCATAACCCTGTAGTTTAAACTTATACATCCCATGTCATTGATATCAGTGTCTAACACAGAAGCATTAATTGATCACCCTCTTTTGTGTCCGGACATTTACTTGATCCCTAATGAACTTGTTTGGGTGTGGCCACACTCTTATCAGTTTCATTCATCAAGAGGCCAGTGATATCTTTTTAGTGGACTACTGAGTGACATTCCCTTCTGCATATCCATAGCATTGCCATGTTCACTGACATACCCGAACATACCCATACTTGGCACCCTGTTACAGGCCCTTTAGGCGTACACCAAAGTATGCCACTTCACATGCAGTACCATCATATGATCAAGTCAAAGGATCCGTACAACATGAGAATCACTTATGATACTTTACCGTGTGTATTTCTCGTTTAGGAAATCCATCCAGTACCATGCCCCTTTTGCATGTACCCATTAACTTGGTTGACATACCATGTCTTATGGCTGGTTAGACACCGCCATACAACCAAGCTAATGATAGTCTCTAGTGTGAGCGGACGACGTTTTCGACGGAACGCGGACTCCATTTTGGAAGGGGCGCCTCGATTTCGAGCGAACCCTCCCCCGTTTGGGGTTTTTATAATGGAAATTCGTTTTTAGAAAATTAGATTAATTCATAAGTCTCGGTAAATAGTGTAGGAGTGTTGGAAATGCCCTAGTCCCGAGGCATTGGTCCTTGTGCTTGTACTACGCATTTATTGGATTTATGTGTTGTACTCATTTGTGTCATTAATAAAGGCATCAATTCATTTATTATATCTATCTTGTGCAATATATTAAATGAAGTATCCAATGGACATATCTATATCCATGACGACTAGTGTCATGCACTTAGCAGTAAGACCATGGATAGGGTTAACGATGTGACCATGAATAGATCCGTAGTCTGCTCCAGTCATGGGAATGAATGGAACAATAGACTTTCATTAACCTGGTTGTATGACGGTGTCTTACCGGTCATTGGACATGGAATGTCAGCCAAGTTAATGGGTACATGCCTGGGAGCATGGTACTGGATAGATCCACTAAACGAGTAATCCACATGGTATGGTATCACAATGGATTCTCGTGTAGTACTTGTATGGATCCTTTGACCTGACCATATGATGGTGTTACATGTGAAGTCGCATACTTAGGGGTACGCCTAAAAGGCCTGTAATAGGGTGCCAAGTATGGGTGCTTTCGGGTATGTCACTGAACATGGTAATACTATGGATATGCAGAAGGGATTTGTCACTCAGTAACCAACTGAGAAGATATCACCGGCCACTTGATGAATGTGACTGATAAGAGTGTGGCCACACCCAAACAAGTTGGAACTTGTTTGTGAGCATCAGTACATTCGGGATCAAGTTAATGTCCGGACACGAAAGAGGGTGATCAATCCATGCCTCTGTGTTGGACACCGATATCAATGACATGGGATGTACAAGTTTAACTACAGGGTTATGATATCAGTTAGACTGCCATCTCCATCTTAATTGGGGGCTGCAGTGGCTTGCTAGAGCCCAACTGCAGTCTGGGGGCCAAAGGCCCGCTGCCAACATAAAGATAGGCCCACAGGATCGTACATATAGAACGATAGAATGCAGACTTAAGGAATCACTTGTATACTTGGAGTATACACAATGGAGGGAGAAGCATGTATATATTAATCATATTATAAGGATCAATTGGATTGGTCATAATAATAAAATTAATATATTCTATTGGCTCTTCATAATTAATTGGATTAATTATGAAATTATTTTCTAGGTGGAAATATTCGTATGTATGGGTTTACATATGATTTTATTTTGTGTGGAGTTAATTTTAATTTGATGGATTAAATTAAATGTCAAACCAATTTTAATTTGGATGTAAATAATATATTGCTTGGAGTAATATATTAAATACACGGGTATATTAAAATTGGGCTTGAATTAATTTGAACCAAATTAATTAAAATTAGACTAGGCCTAAATTAAAATAATAAAGCCCGCACAGAATAGAGAAGAGCCAAGATGGGCCAGAATCCCCTAAGGAATTCGGCCAACCGCTAGGTATAAATACCTAGGGTTAGAAAATTTCGGCCACCCTATGCCATTAGCTCCTAGCCGAAATTTTTGTAGCCTCTCCTCTCCTTTGTTCAGTTTTTCCAACGCTAGCACGGGTTGCATTCGCCAAGCGTTCGTGTACGTGAGAGTGGAGGAATTCTAAATTGAGTTCTGCAGTCATCATCCGTCTCTGAAAGAGATTTTTCTGGTATGAAATTTTAATCTCTTTCTATTTAATTTTATGTTTTTCAATTTCCACTTCAATTGCTCCTGGGACTGGATTTCAGGAAATCACCGCGTTCTTCCGCTTTTATCGGGGTGATTTCCGGTGACAAATCCCAACAGTGGTATCAGAGCGGGCTTTTGATCCGTGGAAATTGATTAATTTGGTTGAATCCCTGTTTTGAAATTGGATGTTTTTGATTGGGGTTCTTGGTATGGGTTTTATGATTTTTCCCATATGTTTTATGCAATGAAAATTAAATTTGCATATAGGTTTATGTTAGTTTAATTTTATTGTGTATTTTTGTAATTCTTGGTGAATTGCTATGGATGGTAATTGGTTGTTTTATTTTTTTTTTTATTCTGTTTATAAAAAAAAAAAAAAAAAAAAATCATCCTCCCGGCGGCGGGATCGCCGCCGCACGCGGCGGGAGGCGCGGCGGCAGCCGCTGCCTGCTGCTGCACCAGCAGCAGTAGCCGCTGGTTCCAGCAGCAGCGGCAGCCACTGCTGGGCAGTGGCTGCCGCGTGGCAGCAGCGGGCAGCCGCTAGGCGGCTGCCCTAGCTGCAGCGGGCCGGGCCCAGTGTTTTGGATTTTACGGGTTTTTGGGTCCGGGGCCCAGTTTTGAAATTTTAATTGGTTTTAAAATTCGTGTGTTTAAATTTATGTAATTTAAATGCGTGTGGTTTCTTGAATGAATTTTAATTTCGTTCATGCAATATTAGTTTTGGAAATTAATATGGTTAATGGAAGTTGGTTCGGGTAATTTTGGCACAATTACTCGGACGGCTAAATTGGACCCATGGTTTCCCAATTCCAGTGGGAGCAGTTGGACTGCCTGGGCTGGAGGCCCAAAGCCCGTTAAGGGTTAGAACCATGGTGGACCAAAATTGGCGATTTCCTAATAATGGCTTTGACATAATTTAATGGGCTTAAATCATGCATTTTGACATGCTTTTGAATTATATGTATTGGATGCATATGTATGGTTGAATGAATGTATGATTGGATGCTATTGGGCCTTTTACGAGTTGGGTTGTATTTTTCTTTTGGGTAAATACGGCCTGCGTGTCGTTTTCTTTTAATGTAATTTTATTTTATTTAAGTCAAATATTATAAAATTTGTAAAAGAAGAAGCCCATGGAGTGGTGAGCCCAATTGGAGGTGCAAGCCCAAATGGAGGTGCAAGCCCAGAAGGAGAAGGAGGAGGCCCGCCTAATACATGTTTCTAGTATAGGTTTACTAGAAAAATATTAGGATGTAATATAGGCCCATAGCAGTCCATTTTAATTTTATTTAATCATTTTATATTCATTTGCATGTATGAATGTATGTTACATATAGCTCATTCACCCGCCTTATGTATGTAAGCCGTTATAATTGAATCTAATAACCAAACGGAAATTACTAAGTCGCTTAAAAGTGCTTCCCTCATTCAAAACCGAATCGAGGTGGGAATAGCCCAGTTGTAGACCATGCCCTCGCAGGATGCACTGGAGTATTGTCACTTTGTACTGGGTTAGAGTATGGGATACTCTAACACTTGAATGGAGGTTTTGACTTAGCATGGGTAGTAGGATTCTCCTGGCCCTAAGCACAGATGGGTAAGTGCCAACAAGCCCATCAAACCGAGAGTCCCTAGGTTGGGATTGGACGGCGTTCCTACCTAAATAGTTAAGGTGTAGTTGTACCAAACCCTCGTTTGGCTACATCTTAATGAAATATGGATCTCGGCCCATGAGCCCAACAACTCGGTTTAAATTAATAACTTGATTCATTATTAATTTTATATGGGAACAACAAAGCAAAGCCCTTTATTAACACTCTGAATGTTTTTCTGTGTAGAAACACCCAAATGGCAAACACTAATACCTTATCACTGCGATCGATTCTTGAGAAGGACAAGCTTTCCGGTCCTAACTTTTTAGACTGGTCTAGGAACTTGAGGATAGTTCTAAGACAAGAGTCAAAAGAGTATGTGCTGGAAAGGCCTGTGCCGGCTGCGCCTCAGGGACGTAATCCGACAGCTGCACAGCTAGCGGAATACAAGGCGCACGTCAAGGACAACCGGGATGTGACGTGCCTTATGTTGGCGTGCATGGTCCCTGAACTGCAAAAACAGTTTATGGACCATCAAGCCTATGCTATGATAACAACTCTCAATGAGATGTTTCAGGAGCAAGCTCGTCAGGAAAGGTACCTGACCAATAAGGCATTCCACTCTTGTAAGATGGGGGCCGGGACATCTGTGAGTGCTCACGTGCTCAAGATGAAGGGCTACTTGGATACTTTGGCCCGTCTCGGATCGCCTATCTCTCAAGAGTTGGCGGTGGACACAATCCTCGCGTCCTTGCCAGATTCTTATGATCAGTTCATCCTCAACTACAATATGCAAGGGATGAACCGTACTGTCAGTGAGCTGCATGGGATGCTTAAGCTTACTAAGCAGTCGATCAAGAAGACTCCGCCGGTGCTGCTGGTTAACAAGGGGAACGCCCCTCTTGCTAAGGGTAAGGCCAAGGAAAAGGCCAAGGCTAAGGCCAAAAAGGCCAAAGCCAAGAAGGCCAAGGCCCAACCCAAAGGCCAGCAGAAGGCAGGTCCTGAGGACGTCTGTTTCGGGTGCAGACAGGCGGGCCATTGGAAGAGATCGTGTCCCAAGCTGATGGGAGAGCAGAGAAGGGGCCAAGGTGCGTCCTCTTCAGGTATTTATGTTATAGATATTAACCTTACTGTTTCAACATCCTGGGTATTGGATACTGGATGTGGTTCTCATATTTTTTGCAATGTGCAGGGACTTAAGAACAGAAGGTTGCTGGGGTCGGGAGAGGTGGACTTGCGGGTCGGGAATGGAGCAAGGGTTACTGCCATAGAGATCGGCGAATACCACCTAATGATGCCCAGCGGATTGGTTTTAATTTTAGAACATTGCTACTTTGTACCTGCTATGTGCAGGAATATTATTTCTGTATCAATGTTGGACATTTCTGGATTTGAATTTTCTATTATAAATGGTCGTATTTCTATATCCAGAGAGGGATTATTTTATGGAGACGCTCTATTAAATAATGGCCTGTATGTCCTGGACTTAAATGAAACCAATCACATCTATAACATAAACACGAAAAGGGTTAAGCCTAACGAACTTAATCCAGTCTACCTATGGCATTGTCGTCTTGGCCATATAAACGAGAAGCGCATAGCTAGGCTTCACAAAGCTGGAGTCCTAGGGTCATTTGACTTGGAGTCAATTGATACATGTGAATCATGTTTAAGAGGCAAGATGACAAAGGCACCTTTTAGCAAAAAGGTTGAAAGGGCCACTGGCTTGTTGGACCTAATACATTCAGATGTATGTGGACCTATGAGCGCAGCGACCAGAGGTGGGCATCTGTACTTCGTCACGTTCACGGATGATTTCAGCAGATATGGCTATATCTATCTGATGAAACACAAGTCCGAGACCCTTGATAGGTTCAAGGAATTTAGGAACGAGGTACAGAACCAGCTAGGCAGGAATATCAAAGCCCTTCGATCGGACCGAGGCGGTGAGTATATGAGCCTGGAGTTTGACTCATACCTGAGAGAGCATGGAATAGTTCCATAGCTCACTCCTCCCGGAACACCACAATGGAATGGGGTGTCCGAACGGAGGAATAGGACCTTGTTGGACATGGTCCGCTCAATGATGAGCCAAGCATCTCTCCCAATTAGCTTCTGGGGACACGCCCTCGAGACAGCAGCTCTCATATTAAACAATACTCCGACTAAGGCAGTGGAAAAGACCCCATATCAGATATGGACGGGCAAGGAGCCCAATGTGTCTTTCCTAAGGATTTGGGGATGCGAGGCACATGTCAAGAAATTGACTAGTGGCAAGCTGGAGCCCAAAACCGATAAATGCCTGTTTGTGGGCTACCCTAGGGAAACCAAAGGGTATTACTTCTACAACCCCGCCGAGAACAAGGTGTTCGTGGCAAGGAAGGGGGTCTTTCTGGAAAAGGAGTTCCTTTCCAAGAAAGATAGTGGGAGCAACGTTGAACTCAGGGAAGTTCAAGGTCCACAAGCTCCTGAAGAGGATAGCTCGGAGGCCCAGGTGGAGCTTCCACAAGTGGAGGCACCGACCCAGGCCACACAAGAACCTAGAAGGTCTGGTAGGGATCGTCGGGAACCGGAGAGGTATGGTTTCCTCGTCACCGATGATCAAACTCTTCTCATCTGGGATGAAGAAGAACCTAAAACCTACCAGGAGGCTATGGCTAGCCCACAGTCTGCGAATTGGCGTAAAGCCATGGAGGCAGAAATGCAATCTATGTACGATAATCAAGTTTGGAACTTGGTTGATCCACCTCCGGGTGCTAAGGTAATAGGTTGCAAGTGGTGCTATAAGCTAAAAGCTGATAATACCTTCAAGGGGCGTTTGGTTGCGAAAGGTTTCAGACAAGTCCATGGGATAGACTATGATGAAACTTTCTCACCAGTAGCCATACTCAAATCCATCAGGATACTGCTGGCCATAGCCGCATGGTATGACTATGAGGTATGGCAGATGGATGTCAAAACCGCTTTCCTTAATGGGAAGCTACTCGAGGATGTGTACATGACACAACCTGAGGGTTTTGTCGATCCTAAGTATCCGGGAAGGGTATGCAAACTTCAAAGGTCCATTTATGGACTGAAGCAAGCATCCCGTAGTTGGAATCTAAGATTTAATGAGGCTATAAAGGAATATGGCTTCATACAGAATCTGAATGAGCCTTGTGTGTATAAGAGGACTAGTGGGAGCATTGTCACATTTTTGGTACTTTATGTAGACGACATCCTACTCATTGGAAGCGATATACCTACACTGCAAGGGGTAAAGCAGTGGCTGAGTAAGTGCTTCGCAATGAAGGACTTAGGCGAAGCTGAGATGATCCTAGGGATCAGGATTTACAGGGATAGATCAAATCGGCTTCTGGGCCTAAGTCAGGCTTCGTACATTGACAAAGTTCTGAAAAGATTCAGCATGGACCGGGCCAAGAAAGTTTCTTGCCAATGGGCCATGGGCTGAAACTTAGTAAGAAGAACTGTCCTAAAACAAGGGAGGACAGGGAGAACATGAAATTGGTTCCGTACGCCTCGGCTATTGGATCAATTATGTACTCTATGTTGTGTACGAGACCTGATGTCGCCTTTGCACTGAGTATAACGAGCCGATACCAGCAGGATCCCGGGGAGGATCACTGGAAAGCTGTCAAGGCAATCCTCAAGTACCTTAACTGGACTAAGGATAGCTTCTTGGTGTATGGTGGTCAGGAAGTGTTATCAGTTACTGGGTATACTGATGCAAGCTTCCAGACAGACCAAGATGAGTACCAATCACAGTCAGGGTATGTATTCTTGCTGAATGGTGGTGCTGTAAGCTGGAGGAGCTCAAAGCAGCCAACCATAGCGGACTGTACAACAGAAGCTGAGTACATCGCTGCGTGTGATGCAGCTAAGGAAGCTGTGTGGATGAAGAAGTTTATCACTGAGTTGGGAGTAGTGCCAACTATCCAGGACCCAGTCGATATCTTCTGTGACAACAATGGGGCCGTCGCACAAGCTAAGGAGCCCTGGTCACACAAGAACACCAAGCACGTGCTCAGAAAGTTTCACCTCATACGAGAAATCACGGAGAGAGGTGATATTGCATTGCATAGAGTGGACACCGAGGATAATGTCGCAGATCCATTGACCAAGGTGCTGGCCCAGCCCAAGCACGAGGGTCATACTAGATCTATAGGGATTAGGCCCATGCCTAGTTGGAACTAGTGCAAGTGGGAGATTGTTGGAAATGCCCTAGTCCCGAGGCATTGGTCCTTGTGCTTGTACTACGCATTTATTGGATTTATGTGTTGTACTCATTTGTGTCATTAATAAAGGCATCAATTCATTTATTATATCTATCTTGTGCAATATATTAAATGAAGTATCCAATGGACATATCTATATCCATGACGACTAGGGTCATGCACTTAGCAGTAAGACCATGGATAGGGTTAACGATGTGACCATGAATAGATCCGTAGTCTGTTCCAGTCATGGGAATGAATGGAACAACAGACTATCATTAACCTGGTTGTATGGCGGTGTCTTACCGGTCATTGGACATGGAATGTCAGCCAAGTTAATGGGTACATGCCTGGGAGCATGGTACTGGATAGATCCACTAAACGAGTAATCCACATGGTATGGTATCACAATGGATTCTCGTGTAGTACTTGTATGGATCCTTTGACCTGACCATATGATGGTGTTACATGTGAAGTCGCATACTTAGGGGTACGCCTAAAGGGCCTGTAATAGGGTGCCAAGTATGGGTGCTTTCGGGTATGTCACTGAACATGGTAATACTATGGATATGCAGAAGGGATTTGTCACTCAGTAACCAACTGAGAAGATATCACCGGCCACTTGATGAATGTGACTGATAAGAGTGTGGCCACAACCAAACAAGTTGGAACTTGTTTGTGAGCATCAGTACATTCGGGATCAAGTTAATGTCCGGACATGAAAGAGGGTGATCAATCCATGCCTCTGTGTTGGACACCGATATCAATGACATGGGATGTACAAGTTTAACTACAGGGTTATGATATCAGTTAGACTGCCATCTCCATCTTAATTGGGGGCTGCAGTGGCTTGCTAGAGCCCAACTGCAGTCTGCGGGCCAAAGGCCCGCTGCCAACATAAAGATGGGCCCACAGGATCGTACACATAGAACGATAGAATGCAGACTTAAGGAATCACTTGTATACTTGGAGTATACACAGTGGAGGGAGAAGCATGTATATATTAATCATATTATAAGGATCAATTGGATTGGTCATAATAATAAAATTAATATATTCTATTGGCTCTTCATAATTAATTGGATTAATTATGAAATTATTTCCTAGGTGGAAATATTCGTATGTATGGGTTTACATATGATTTTATTTTGTGTGGAGTTAATTTTAATTTGATGGATTAAATTAAATGTCAAACCAATTTTAATTTGGATTTAAATAATATATTGCTTGGAGTAATATATTAAATACACGGGTATATTAAAATTGGGCTTGAATTAATTTGAACCAAATTAATTAAAATTAGACTGGGCCTAAATTAAAACAATAAAGCCCGCACAGAATAGAGAAGAGCCAAGATGGGCCAGAATCCCCTAAGGAATTCGGCCAACCCTAGGTATAAATACCTAGGGTTAGAAAATTTCGGCCACCCTATGCCATTAGCTCCTAGCCGAAATTTCTGTAGCCTCTCCTCTCCTTTGTTCAGTTTTTCCAACGCTAGCACGGGTTGCATTCGCCAAGCGTTCGTGTACGTGAGAGTGGAGGAATTCTAAATTGAGTTCTGCAGTCATCATCCGTCTCTGAAAGAGATTTTTCTGGTATGAAATTTTAATCTCTTTCTATTTAATTTTATGTTTTTCAATTTCCACTTCAATTGCTCCTGGGACTGGATTTCAGGAAATCACCGCGTTCTTCCGCTTTTATCGGGTGATTTCCGGTGACAAATCCCAACAAGGAGTCGCCTCCTGGCTCAGCTCAACCGGAAAATTACAGTGTAGCTGAGCCGGACGAACGGCCGCCACACTATCCAGAGATCTATGTCCGGACAAGTCCCCTATTTCGTGTCTAATCAAAATAAATACGGCCAATGTTCAAGTATAGTATTTTAAACTCGAAAGATGGATTTTATTGCATTAAATTAAGCATACAGCGCACACATAAATAAAGTAAAATGGTAAATAATTGAATTATTACAACCCGATCGAATAAGAAAAAAATCTCTCGTCCTCATCTTATAACCGTCTAAAATACACAATTTATCTAGAAAAATACAATCGCCTAAAATACACATATTAATCTATTAATTACATCCAAAATAAAAAATAAAAGAAATTAAAAGCTGCAAAATAGAAGGTTAGCACAGTTTAAATAGGACTCAAGTAGGACAGAATGAGATTTTAAGGATTCGGGGACATACATTTAGGGGGATAACCGGGTCGGCTCGGCTAGCCGGCCCGATTAGACCTGGAAAACATTTTTGAAACATCCCTGTATTTTTGGTTTTGTGAGAAAATCATTTTGAAAATGTTTTATTTTCCGGTTTACTTTAATTTGACATATGAGGTAGGTCGATTTTCGGGAGAATCGGGTCTCCGTCGTTGTACTGTTCTAAATGCAATTATACTGAAAATTAAATGTAAGGTCGTGAATGCACACAACAAAATTCATTTTGATGATTTTTTGGTTTTTCTGATTTTTATGGATTTTTAGAAATTTTTTTGGGTTATTATGGAAATTCTGCCATTGGACGAGCATTACAGTTGTGCGACTGTAACTACGGCCGTGCGACTATAACTACAGTCATGCGACTGTAATTCTCCTAATTTCAAGATTTTGCCAAAACTATTCAAATAAAACCAAAAGAAATTATGGGAAATCAAGAACACTAGTACGACTGTATTTACAGTCGTATGACTATTCTTCAACTCAAGAACGGTCGCACGACTGTTCTTGATTTCCAGAAATAGCAGATTCGAAAAATGAAGTTTAAATGCCTAAAACACACCAAATCACCCAGAAAGCACAAGAAAATGAAGGTTTGAAGTATGTTTACCTCTTTGGCGCTGATCCACCGTAGGAATGACCCCTGGCAATGCACCAATCCACTTCAAATTGCTCTTTTCCCTTTGAGTTGAGGTTTGAAAGGTAGGGTTCAAAATCTCCAAAATGTTGAGGTTTCTGAGAATTTTTAGTCCGAATTTGATTAAGCTTTAAGTGTCAGATTATTAACCTAAGATTTCTATTCAATTTTAGGCTTAATCCTTCAAGAATCAAAGAGGAAAGAGAGTGTCTTTTTTGTGAGTTTTCTTCTCCTTCTCTCTTTTTCTTTCTTTTCTCTCTCTAAATCTCTAAAATCTCAGAACTCTCCCACTTTCTGTCCTTTTTTCTTCTTTTGATCTCTTTTCTCCTTTTTTTCTTTTCTTCTGATTTCCGGCCCTGAAGCATTAAATGCTTCCTCTCCTTTTTCTGCCTTCAGGGTATGGGCTACTGTACCTGCCACGACCTTACAGTCGCACGACTGTTCTTACAGTCGTATGACACATGCTCTTTTTTTTTTTAGGATGGAAAATTCCGCCGCTTACATCTAGTTCCATTCATTTCCATGACTGGAACAGACTACGGATGACTTGATGGTTATATTGTTTTCCCTATCCATGGTCTTACTCTAAGTGCATGACACTTGTCAACATGGATATGGATATGTCCATTGGATACTCTATTTAAAACATAGCACAAGATATATATAATAAATAGATTGATGCCTTTATTTAATGACACAAAATGTATAATACATAAATCCAATCAATGTACAATACAAATACAAGGACCAATACCTCGGAACTAGGGCACATCCAACACTCGGAGTCTTCAATTCTAGATCCTTACACTCTTTATATTTGTTGCTATTTAATTTTCTACAATTTAATTTAATAGCGTTATTATTTGAAGACCTTTTATTTATATTCATAAGTTATACTATTTTATCATTTCTACATTTTTGTGAAACTTGTGTTTATTGACAGAAAAATATTTTTCACCAAAAAGAATTTTCTAAATTGTTTGTGAAAATTTTTATTCGATATACAGTACTATTCATCCCCCCTCTAATACTGTAGCTAGCTTATTTGGGACTTTCATAAGCCATTGTTTATGGATTAAATTACAAAACAACAAAGGGATAATATTGTCCAAAAGAAAAAAGTAAATTTCTAGGAAACTACTGGGAAGTTTCCCTTAAAGTGATGACTCAACATGGTGCTCATCCTCCTCAAGCTTGTGCTCCCTTTTCTTTACCCTCCGACCATAAAATCATTGTTTTGTAGAGATCCCACCAGACTTTGTTCCTTTTGGTCCAGAATCTATCAAAAGGGTGAAAACAACCTTATAATCATCTTTTGATACCAAATTTAGTACCAAACAGCTTATAACATCTTACAAATTATGCATATCTTAGCTCATTAGTCTGTAATATTGGACAGAACCTTAAACCCATGGATTTGTCCTGTATCTTCACTAATACAGTGCCATTTGTAGCTAGTATTAACTAGCCTCTTAATAAGCTCATAAAGTTCTTGTGAAGCAATCTCCTTTGGATCACCATCGGCTACTGCTTCGATATGGATTTATAAGCATTGGTGAATCCATTGTAGAAGTTTTGTATTTGCATCCACATAGGAATACCATGATTTGGTACTTTCCTCAATATGTCTTTGTATTGTTCCTACGCCTCGGATAAAGATTCATTAGATTGCTGGGCAAAATGAGTAACCTCATTTCTCAGCCTGATTGCTTTTTTTGGCAGGAAATGTTGGGTTAGAAATGTCCTAGCTGTTAGAGATTGTGCCCTAAGCCAATGTTGGATTATGTAAACAATCTTCTTAAGTCATTAATAAAGACTTATTTTATCATATATATTTGTATGTTAGTATTTATGATAATGTATCCATGAATTAATTGTGTAATTCTAAATTTCCCTAGTCGATTGTTATTATGGGAATAATAACAAACTAAGACTAGTG
The DNA here is from genome assembly GCA_039660915.1 of Euphorbia tirucalli. Lineage (NCBI taxonomy): Eukaryota > Viridiplantae > Streptophyta > Magnoliopsida > Malpighiales > Euphorbiaceae > Euphorbia > Euphorbia tirucalli. The sequence goes on along the minus strand of CM077636.1, from coordinate 33,420,368 downwards.
TGAGTGATAATGGATATTCATAAGATGAATATAGTGTATACAGATACAGATTATACTCACGGGCAATGTGTTAGAGAACATGTTGCTGGAGACCCACTATAAGATCAAGTTCATGGTCACGTGTCACAACTGATCTTGATTATAGTAGTGTCATCAGTTGATTCCTTTGACCTGAGGTCACCATGGATTCCGGGATGAACTCATGTTGTGCTTTGACGCAGTCAAACGCTGCTTGTAACAGAGTAGTTATAAAGGCTGTTGTTGGGTGCAATGTGACTCATGCTTAGGGATGTGAGTGACAGATATGGGATTTTGTCCCTCTCTAACAAGAGAGCGATATCACTGGGCCCCTCGATAAGTAAGACTGTTAAATGCATGGCCGTGCTCAAATAATTGATAAGAGTATCAATTGATTTGTCTGAACAGTTTACTTTGAGATCGAGAAAGCATATGATTAATTATATAAGATTGACAAGTGTACCATGTCTTATAATTAATCTTGATATCAAAGAGACAAAAGGGAATATGACATTCTATAAATAGGTATTGGATCATTCCAATCATATTAATTGGGTAGTCGTAATGGCTTGCTAGAGTCCGCTTGTGACCTATAAGGACATTATGGTAATTTCCTTATTGCCAATTAATATGATCCTATGGGGTCACACACAAGAGCAAAATGAAGTTCATCTTATCGGGTATAAATTATTATTGGATAATAATTTATGAATGAGAAAGAGAATAAATATATATAGTGATATATATTTATGTATGTATATATAAATATTAATGTGATTAATATTGCATAAAGTATGCTACATATTATAATTAAATTATATGGAGATATAATTAATTATAATATTATATATACATATATGTATTATGGAGAATTGATTTGATTTAATGTTAATTGAGAATTAATATTAAATTGTGTGGGTTAATATATAATTATAACTAATAGGTGTATTAGGTTATAATTATAATTAACTATTTAGGTTAATTATTTAAGGAAACAATTGACCTAAACCTAACACAACTCTACAACCCTAATAGACTAAGGAATTCGGCCACAACACTAAAATCCAAAGGGGGCAGCCGAAATTCCAAGCTCTCCAACATATAGAAAATTTGATTTTCTGCCTCTCTCTCTCAATTCAAGGAAACCGTTTCTTGTATCCCGGCGCTAGCACGCGGTGGACGTATTGCTCCGTGTGGATCAACCGTAGAGGGAAGCAATTTTGGTTCCTATTGATTCAATCTTCAAAGAATTAAGGTAATTCTTTAACCCTCTTTCCAATTCAATGCAATATACATGGATCCTTGGCGGGGATTAATCCGTTTTCTTTCCGCTGCGTATTTTGTTTTGTGTGATTAATCCCCTTCAGTGGTATCAGAGCCACTTGTATTTTGATTGAATTGGATTTATGTTTTGATTGGATCAAAATTGCATGTTAGGGTTTGTATGATTTTGATTGGATCAAAATTGTTGTTAGGGGTTTGTATGTTTTATTTAGGGTTCTATGTTATTGTGAATAACAAAATAAAATTTGATTTTATTGATTAATCATTGTGAATGATTTTATGTTAATGATTTGGAATGTTTAAGGGGTTTATGGAATCATGAATTTGATTCATGGGTTTTTATTGAAATTGTTTCAATTCAATTTAATTAAAAAAAAAAATAAATAAATAAATAAATGTTACTGTTCGTATTCTGGGCATAATGCCCAGAATACCATTTGCGGCAAATTGCAATTGCAAATTGCAATTGCAATTTGCCCTTGCTGCGCAAGCAGCATGCTGCTTACGCAGCATGGGCTGCGCAGCATGGGCTGCGCAGCTATGTGTTGCGCAGCCCGTCGGGCTGCGCGCAGTATTGGATACTGCAGTGCGAGGCCCGACGAGCATGCTGTCCGACAGTTTTACCCCTTTTTCGTTTTAAGTGTGGAAAATTGTTTCTGCATATTTACGAATTTTTCCAAATTAATTAATTCTAAATACAATGTGATTGTATTTTACCACTTTGAACCCTAAATATTTTTAGATATAAAATTATTGTTGATAATTTTATGCATGGTGTTATGGTATGGTTTTGGACCCCGTGGATGCTTTATTTTATTTATTATGGTTTTATATAAATACGACCTGCGAGTCGTTTGTATTTATGTAAATTTTAATTTTAATTTTACTAGAAAAATTGTATAGGATGCAATTTATGATATGTAAAATTTATTTTACTAGAAAAATTGTATAGGTTGCAATTTTTTTTTTTGTAAAATATAAATCCATGAGATGGTGCTTAGAAGCAAAGACGTGGAGGCGGATCCAAGAGGCGGTGCAATGACCATGTGATGGATGCTACTACCTAGGATATGACCCTGTTGATTTTCATATTGGCCTATGAAAATCAATGTAGATTTAAACCATACCATAACACGGTTCGAGTCATATGCATGCTTTATTTTATTTAGATGCCATGTGATGCCATGCTAGATATTCTATATGCATGCTAGACAATTGTATGCCATAAGAATCCATGCTAATTAATATTAACAAAAGTATGATTAATATTAATGCCATGAAATTGTATATGATACAACTAACTCACAGGAATTAATAAACCCTAAATAAACTTATGAAGTTTATATTTTTGCCACCCAATTACGTATAACACTAGTCAAGTACTATGTTCGCATCATGGTAGCCACGCCAAAGCGGGTACGCATGTTGTGACCTTAGCGAAGCGATAATATGAGAAATGGTGATTCTCATTGTGTTGTAATTGGTTTAACAAGGGTTAATCAAAATGGTGCTTTGAACCCGAGGCAAAGATGAGATGAGTAACATGCAAATTAAATATGATATATGATATCATGCATCTCATAAATTAAAAGAGTTACATAATGATGTAATTGACATGGTGATGCCTACCGAAATTATATTTAATCATAGGGACATGCCAAAGCAGTGCTATGGTTAAGTATGGATTTTGGGTCTTTTACCCACTTAAATATTTTAAAGGGTTTTATAATTTTAGTGGGAGTATAATTCTCTTATGTAATTAACTTTGCATATATTTTCTGTTGTAGATAAATGGCCAACACAAGCAATCCCGGTTCTATTCGATCTATCCTTGAGAAGGAAAAACTGAACGGAACCAATTACCTAGATTGGTATCGCAACTTGAGAATTGTTCTCAAGCAAGAGCGAAAGCTGTATGTTCTGGATGGGCCTTTGCCCGCTAACCCTCCACCCACCACAGCTTCAAGAGCTGAAAGGGATGCTTTTCACAAGCATCAAAATGATCAGATTGATGTACAATGCCTGATGCTCGCATCAATGATTCCGGAACTTCAGAAGGATCTGGAAACATTTGAGGCATATGAGATGTCTCAAGAGCTTAAGGAAATGTTCCAAAAGCAAGCGAGAAGGGAAAGGTATGAGACCTTGAGATCCTTGGTTGGGTGCAAGATGTCCGAAGGGAGTTCGGTTAGTGCCCATGTTCTGAAGATGAAAGGGTACATTGATCAGTTGGAGAGGCTTGGTTCGCCACTCAGACCTGAGTTGGCAACGGATTTGATCCTTAATTCTCTTCCCGAGAGTTACTCACATTTTGTCATGAACTATCACATGAATGATATGGACAAAACGGTCAGCGAACTGCATGGGATGCTTAAAAACACTGAAGTAACGATAAAAGAGAAGCCAAGCTCCAAAGGGATCCATATGGTGCAAAAGGGTAGGATCCAGAAGAAGAAGGGTAAAGCAAACAAACCCAAAGAGTTTGGGAAGGATGCAAAGAAGCCCAAAGCTGTTACCAAGGCAAAGCCTCCAAAGGAAGGCACATGCCATTTCTGCAATCAGCCTGGTCATTGGCGCAGAAATTGCAAGCTTTATTTGGAGGACTTGAGGAAGAAGAGAGGCGGTGAGACCGCTAATCAAGGTATTTATGTTATTGAAATATTTCATTCTACTTCTGTTTCTACTTCATGGGTATTAGATACCGGTTGTGGTTCTCACATTTGTATGAATGTGCAGGGGCTTAAAGGAAGTAGAAAGCTCAAGAAGGGCGAGGTAGAATTCCATGTGGCGAATGGAGCTAGAGTTGCTGCTTATGAAGTCGGTTGCTACGAGCTCACGTTGCCAAGTGGACTTGTTCTTTCTTTGAATAATTGTTATTTTGTTCCTAATTTGTCTAGGAACATCATTTCTATTTCATGTTTGGACAAGGAAGGATTTAAATGTGTTATTGAGAATAATCACTTATTGCTTTTCAATAAAGACTTGTTTTATGCAAATGCGGATTTACATGATGGTCTTTATTTGTTGAACCTTAGTGAAGGTTATAATGAGCATGTATATAACATAAATACCAAAAGGATAAGAACAAATGTTGTGAATCCTACTTATCTCTGGCACTGTCGTCTAGGACACATTAATGAGAAACGCATTTCAAAACTCCATAAAGATGGAATTTTGGGTCTAGATGTTTTTGAAACATATGACACTTGCAAGTCTTGTTTAATGGGTAAGATGACCAAGAGTCCCTTTACTGGTCACAGTGAAAGGGCTAGTGACTTATTAGAACTCATACATACAGATGTATGTGGGCCTATGAGCACAACTGCTAGAGGTGGTTTTCAATACTTCATTACGTTCACTGATGATTTCAGTAGATATGGTTATCTATATCTAATGAAGCATAAGTCGGAATCCTTTGAAATGTTCAAAGCCTTCCAAAATGAAGTACAAAACCAACTTGGCAAGACAATTAAAGCACTTAGATCTGATCGAGGTGGTGAATATTTGAGCCAAGATTTTGATGATCATCTTAGAAAGTGTGGGATTGTCTCACAACTAACTCCTCCTGGTACACCACAGTGGAATGGTGTGTCTGAGAGGAGGAACCGTACTTTATTGGATATGGTTCGATCGATGATGAGTCAAACAAATCTTCCTCTATCCTTTTGGGGTTATGCACTTGAAACAGCGGCATTCACACTGAACCGAGTTCCATCAAAAGCAGTTGAAAAGACACCATATGAGATATGGGTTGGTAAGAGACCAAATTTGTCTTTTCTCAAGATTTGGGGTTGCGAAGCTTATGTGAAATACTTGATTTCAGATAAGTTAGCACCAAAATCTGTGAAGTGCAATTTTGTTGGTTATCCAAAAGAAACCAAAGGTTATTTCTTTTACAATCCTAGTGAAAACAAAGTGTTTGTTGCTAGGAATGGTACATTCCTGGAAAAAGAGTTTATTTCCAAAGGAATCAGTGGGAGTAAAGTACACCTACAAGAAAATATGGATAACCAAGTTGAAAGTGAGTTTCAAATGGAACAATCTGATTCACAAGAAGTTGTTGAGTCAGAACCGATAACACAAGTCCAACGTAGATCAAGTAGAGTTCGTCATGAGCCCGAGAGATATGGATTTCTCGTCACGAACGAAAATGATCTGATTCTGTTAGAAGAGAATGAACCTTCCACGTACATGGAAGCAGTCTCTAATTCAGAATCTGAAAAATGGCTTGATGCTATGAAGTCAGAAATTCAATCCATGGACGACAACAAAGTATGGACTTTGGTTGATCTCCCAAAGGGTGCTAAAGCAATAGGGCACAAATGGGTTTTCAAGTTGAAAACGGACATGGATGGGAATATTCAGACTTATAAAGCAAGGTTAGTGGCAAAGGGTTACCGACAAGTTCATGGTATAGACTATGACGAAACCTTTTCGCCAGTAGCTATGATCAAGTCCATCAGAATTCTTGTTGCCATAGCAGCATATTATGACTATGAAATATGGCAAATGGATGTCAAAACAGCTTTCCTAAATGGAAACCTTGTTGAGGATGTGTACATGACACAGCCTGAAGGTTTTGTCGATCCAAAGAATCCTGATAAAGTATGCAAGCTTCAAAAGGCCATTTATGGTTTGAAGCAAGCATCAAGAAGTTGGAATCATTGTTTTGATGAATCAGTCAAAAAGTTTGGCTTCATCAAAAACGAAGATGAGCCTTGTGTGTACAAGAAGTTCAGTGGGAGTAATATAGTTTTCCTAGTTCTATATGTCGATGACATATTGTTAATAGGAAATCACATTCCTACCTTGCAAGAAGTAAAATCTTGGCTAGGAAAGTGTTTTTCTATGAAAGACTTGGGTGAGGCAGCCTACATTCTTGGAATAAAGATCTATAGAGATAGATCTAAGAGATTGATAGGTTTGAGCCAGAGTACATACATTGACAAAATACTGAAAAGGTTCAGTATGGATCAATCAAAGAAAGGAAATGTTCCTATTGGGCAAGGGATAAAGCTTAGTCGTAAGCAATGTCCTGTGACAGTTAAAGAACGTCAACGCATGGATAAGATTCCTTATGCGTCAGCTATAGGATCTATCATGTATGCCATGGTATGTACTCGGCCAGATGTCTCTTTTGCTTTGAGCATGACAAGTAGATATCAGTCTGATCCAGGTGATAGTCACTGGACTGCTGTCAAGAGTATTCTTAAGTACTTGAGAAGAACTAAAGATACATTCTTGATATATGGAGGCTCGGACGAAGATCTTGTTGTAAATGGTTACACGGATGCAAGTTTCCAAACTGATCAAGATCAGATGCAGTCACAGTCTGGGTATGTGTTCATTCTGAATGGAGGTGCGATAAGTTGGAAGAGTTCTAAGCAAAGCACGATAGCTGCATCTACAACAGAAGCCGAGTATATTGCTGCATCAGATGCAGCCCAAGAGGCTGTTTGGATCAAGAAGTTCATCGAAGAACTTGGTGTCGTTCCTAGCATAGTGAATCCTGTGAGCCTCTTGTGTGACAACAATGGGGCAATATCACTTGCTAAGGAACCTAGTGTGTCACAGAAATCCAAACATATACTTCAGCGTTTTCACTACATAAGAGAAGTCATCTCAAGAGGAGATGTGAAGATATGCAAAGTTGCGTCTGAAGACAATGTTGCCGATCCACTAACAAAAGCTCTTTCACAAGCTGTACATGATGGTCATACTAGGTCCATGGGTATTAGATACATTTGAAGATTGGACTTAGGGCAAGTGGGAGATTGTTAGAGATTGTGCCCTAAGCCAATGTTGGATTATGTAAACAATCTTCTTAAGTCATTAATAAAGACTTATTTTATCATATATATTTGTATGTTAGTATTTATGATAATGTATCCATGAATTAATTGTGTAATTCTAAATTTCCCTAGTCGATTGTTATTATGGGAATAATAACAAACTAAGACTAGTGTGAGTGATAATGGATATTCATAAGATGAATATAGTGTATACAGATACAGATTATACTCACGGGCAATGTGTTAGAGAACATGTTGCTGGAGACCCACTATAAGATCAAGTTCATGGTCACGTGTCACAACTGATCTTGATTATAGTAGTGTCATCAGTTGATTCCTTTGACCTGAGGTCACCATGGATTCCGGGATGAACTCATGTTGTGCTTTGACGCAGTCAAACGCTGCTTGTAACAGAGTAGTTATAAAGGCTGTTATTGGGTGCAATGTGACTCATGCTTAGGGATGTGAGTGACAGATATGGGATTTTGTCCCTCTCTAACAAGAGAGCGATATCACTGGGCCCCTCGATAAGTAAGACTGTTAAATGCATGGCCGTGCTCAAATAATTGATAAGAGTATCAATTGATTTGTCTGAACAGTTTACTTTGAGATCGAGAAAGCATATGATTAATTATATAAGATTGACAAGTGTACCATGTCTTATAATTAATCTTGATATCAAAGAGACAAAAGGGAATATGACATTCTATAAATAGGTATTGGATCATTCCAATCATATTAATTGGGTAGTCGTAATGGCTTGCTAGAGTCCGCTTGTGACCTATAAGGACATTATGGTAATTTCCTTATTGCCAATTAATATGATCCTATGGGGTCACACACAAGAGCAAAATGAAGTTCATCTTATCGGGTATAAATTATTATTGGATAATAATTTATGAATGAGAAAGAGAATAAATATATATAGTGATATATATTTATGTATGTATATATAAATATTAATGTGATTAATATTGCATAAAGTATGCTACATATTATAATTAAATTATATGGAGATATAATTAATTATAATATTATATATACATATATGTATTATGGAGAATTGATTTGATTTAATGTTAATTGAGAATTAATATTAAATTGTGTGGGTTAATATATAATTATAACTAATAGGTGTATTAGGTTATAATTATAATTAACTATTTAGGTTAATTATTTAAGGAAACAATTGACCTAAACCTAACACAACTCTACAACCCTAATAGACTAAGGAATTCGGCCACAACACTAAAATCCAAAGGGGGCAGCCGAAATTCCAAGCTCTCCAACACATAGAAAATTTGATTTTCTGCCTCTCTCTCTCAATTCAAGGAAACCGTTTCTTGTATCCCGGCGCTAGCACGCGGTGGACGTATTGCTCCGTGTGGATCAACCGTAGAGGGAAGCAATTTTGGTTCCTATTGATTCAATCTTCAAAGAATTAAGGTAATTCTTTAACCCTCTTTCCAATTCAATGCAATATACATGGATCCTTGGCGGGGATTAATCCGTTTTCTTTCCGCTGCGTATTTTGTTTTGTGTGACTAATCCCCTTCACTAGCCATATCATCCCAAGTTTTACAAATCCTAATGGCAAATTTTTTAACAGCTCTTAGCCTTATCCCTCAAAGAGAAATGGAAAAGCTTAAGCCTAATTACATCCTCAACACACATCATGATTTGTTCTGAAGGTGTTGCACATAGTAATGAAAATCTTGGATGTGTGCATTTAGATCCTCTCATGGCAGTCCTCCATATTGAACGATTACTTTGAAGCATTTGGATCATTAAGGCTTTGATCTCAAAGAGATGGTTCCCTTCATCCAGTGTCATAATACAAGAAAAGTGTCTTCCGGTTGAGGGCCTGTAAGACTCTTCAAGTCTCTTTCTTTGGGGAGGTAAATTTACCTCATTGCCATCTTGTCATTCTTCTCTGTTTAGTGGAGGTTGTTAGCCTCCATTTGATGGTCTATTATCTGTCATTTTGTGTCTTTCCCTTGCTATCCTTCTATTCATGCAAGTATTTTCTATTCTTGGATCTATTGGAATTAAAGGTAAGTGAGCTCTTCATATGCAAAGTTTAAGACTACTTAAATAATAAGTAACTGCACAAATTGAACAAACAAAGAGAGAACCTATTGTTTTTTCAAGAAAATTTGAAACCTTGCACTTCCAATCTCTGGTAATAGCGCTAAAAACTTGTTGTCTCCAAATATGACTCTAGCAAGTGCACTAGATCATTCAAGTAATATAATGGTGAGTACAAGTGTCATTTCCACATGGTTTGGTTAGTAAGCAACGTAAGACTTCTTAATAGACAATAGATTTAGAGTTATTTTTCTTTCTTTGACAAAATGAGGTAAAATGAAAGGAATAAGTAATCTAAATTAAAAGTAGAAATAATGGAAATGGAATAATAAGAATGTAAATGAATTAAAAACATTATACAAAAGGCACAGGCTCTAATTAAGCAATGTCAAGTAATTTCAGTTCCATCTCCCTTATTTAGCACAGGCAAGCTCAAAAGCATAGGTTTAAGGTTCTTCTTCTTAACTTACCAAGCTTAATTCTCCTCACTTGGTAACTATGAGATTTCATTTATTAAGTCTCCTCCCCATAAATTATTTCTCAAGCATTAAGTTTTAAGTAACATTTTATCAATTTTAGTGACAAAAACCCTTAACATATGAATAATCCTCTACCGCTTTCATGTTTTACATGTCTTAAAAAGCTTTTCCATAGCAAAAATCTCCTCTCGATCTTATTATGTTACCTCATATCAGGTGGACAACGCATAAGAATTAAGTGTACATTCTAACAACCAACAATAGATTTTATGCCCATAATAAATAAGAGAGGAAAGAAATTACTCGAGCTAGACAAGTTAACTATTGTCCCCAAATGCGGCACTAGTAGGTGCACTAGGTCGATTGTAGCACGGTGGTGAGTCCAAGTAATGTTTTCCACAGGGATTGATGTAAACAATCTCAAATTTTCAAGAAAACAAGCAGATTTGATTTCTTTCAATAAATAAGTAAACCTTTAAAGATAAAAATAACTAAGAAAGCTAAAACAGAATACAATACATACAGATTTAAGATTGTTGGAAATAATAATAAAGATAACAACAATGAAAAGAAAGCAGACTCAAACCTAGCACAGACAAACAATTTCAGTCATGTTTCTTTCCTTAAGCATTATGAGCAGGGTTACAGAACATAGATCTAGAGTCTTTTACTCTTAAATCACCACAGTAAGAACCTCCAAATATGTGGATTCTACAACAAGCAGCCTAATCGACTTTCTTCAATAATAGACTACTCAATCATGCATTAAGTTCTTGTAAGCATTTTATCAAAAGATAAAAACCTTTAGCATGTGTCTAATCTCCTCTCGGTCTCACAACACACATATGTTTTATGATATATCCATACATTAATCTTCTCAAGGTCTCATCACAAATACTAGACATGAGGTGGCCAAACTCATGAGACAAAATAGAATATCACAAAACAATCATCAAATAATATTACTCATAGTAGTTAAGGAGAAAAGTCACTTACTCATGCAGCCAAGCTGGCTTAAGCCTGCTGGACAGATTACTCACTGTTCATAAACAGCCTTAATAAAAATTAAAGGAGAATACTAATTAATTAGAAGAAAAGAGTATTACAAGAGTAGAGAGAAATTGAGCATCAAAAGCTCTATAACTAACAAAGACATGGAGTATCTATAGTACTCTAAGGACCAATCTAGATCTAGGATTAAAATAATAATAAAAGTGTTTGGAGCCTTGATGGCTCAAAATCAACCACATAGACCAACTAAAGCTAAACTTATAGCTTAAGTCAAATCTACTTTTTGGCAAGTCAAATCTTCTTCTCCTCTACTCCTCCTTGGGCCCACGCCATGGCCTCAAATTCAACCCATCCTTTTCTCTCTCATAACAAGATCTTTCAGCCAGCTCTCCAGCCTGCTTTCCAGCATGTTTGCTAAGGTTACTCGAGTTTGAGCTCCATTTTATCTTTTAACCTGAAATTACCTCTAATTAGCCAACAATTTTTCAATTAAGCTCAAATTAAATTCAATTGAAATTTAAAACACTGTGCAAATCATTTATATCCTTTACTAAGAGGTTACTCCTTGTTTCACTTTGGGATTGAAAGAATTTCCTTTTTTTTCAATAATGAAATAATTTCATAATCAAAATTTATAAATTTTTATAAATCAAAGAACACTTGAATATGAAAAAGAAACCATTTCTAAATACTTTGAAAACATAGCTAATAGACATTTTCTAAAATCATTACTTATAATGTTTAAATGATCAATATTATGATATATGAAACTAATTAGGAATATCTTCATCTTCATTACTTTATTAGTTACCATTGTAAAAATTTAAGTGAAAATGTACAAGTCATTTACCTTTAAATAGAAATCATATAAATTCAAATAACAAATTCTCCCTTTTCACAGCAACTGAAATAAGATAATAAAATATGGCTAAAAAATAAGGAATGATACACTTTTGGATCTTAAATTCCAAAACCATATATAAATTGAAGTATCTATAAACAATATATATGATACATTCGTATCTTATAAAAAGTAATTAAAAGTATATACAAAATTTCATAAAGCTAATCCCTATTTGTATCATTTAAACTAAATAACAAAATTAAGACCTTGCAACAACAACAAAAATGTACCACATCTGTTTTCCTTCTACTTGAATTAACTCTTGCACTACACATAATTGAAAAGTTTCAATGAAGAAAGTACAAGAAATTAATACTAATATTTACACTTATCAACCATAAAAACTACAAAATCTAGGATCTACAAAAGTAGCTCAAAAAATATATCCAATTTTCTCTCCAATATATTCAATCACAAATGATAAATTATCGTGCTAACAATGTCTTCAAACTCTTACTTATACTTTACATAACATTGTATATGCAACAAAGAAATCAATATAAAAACCTAAAAAACTTAAAGTTAATAAAAAAAAAAGAGCAAGACTTTGTAATCTATAGGAATCAATATAAGTACTTTTATGAGCCAAATCATATAATTAGAAGTAAATTTTTTACTCTACATTTTTAAATAATTTTATAAATCGTGGGTACCTCTAATATCAAGAAAAAGATCAAATTAAATTATTAATGCATAAATAGAAAGTCAAAGCCAACTTTGTTCATTTATGAAATTCAATTAACCAAAACATATCTATATAAAATGCAATAATAATAAAAGTTTTATGTTGTTGAATTTTTTGGGTTTTTGTTGTAATTATTGATGTTGACACCAATGTTATCCATCAATAGAAGGTACCATCTTGGATGTTTTCTTCTTATTCATAATGTGAATTTTCAAATTTTATTCAACCACTAGCACTTTAGCTTAAAGGAATGAATGCATGCTTTTATAAATTGTCTTTCAGATATGGATTGAAAAATTTTTTCAAGGAAACTAATAAGAGGAAAAAAATGATAATCATATTATTGAAAAGACAAACCACTTATAAAGACTACTCACATCATTGTAATTTAAACTCAAAGGCATTAACAAAAAAATGTAGAATATGTTTAGAAACAAAAATAATAAAAAAAAAAAAACAAAAGAAAAATCTTTCAATAGCCTCGCAGGTACACAAATAATGAGATTTAAAAGAAATCATAAATTGAAAGAGGAACCCTCAAAATTGAAAAAGGAACCCATTTACTCATATGAAACCTTACAATAATGAAAAAAAAAACATCAATAATAATTCAAGAGCTTGCTATAATTTGAAAATATGTATCAACATGATTTTTTATGTTAACTAATGAAAATTTCATAAAGAAATAAAAGGAAAAATGCATCTCAAAGATAAGAAAACAAATCCAATCTAACTTAGACCAAATAACAACAGAAACATATGACTTTAAAGTCCTCACAAAACTTATTTGTAATGAATATGTCTTCTATATACAAGAAAGGCAAAGATAAAACTTAATGACCCAACAAGGCCTAATTAAGTTATGAGAACAAGGAAAAATACTGTAATTTGTTTAACTAATTATCAAACTAAATATAAAAATTTTGTTAATCCCAAACAATGAGAAACAAAGCAAATCAAGAGACATTAAAAATTTATTTAACGGAATAATATTTGTAGTAAACACCTCTAACTAAAAACAAACACAAACTAAATTTTCATATCATATACAGTGGCAAAATAAAAAATTTGAATTGCAAAAATATTTAAGAGTATAATAAAAATATGAAACAAGGAAAAAAAAAAAGAAAACATTTACCTTCAGTTAAAATCACAATAGGAGAAAGAACTAGAAGAACATTAGGATGATCTAGATGAATCAAGTACTCTAAGAAAGAACAGCTAAATCACGACTCCATCAGGACTGTTAAAAACAATAGGAAAAAAATTTAAGTTAATAACCGACAAAACTATAGGAACAATAATTTATATATGCTTTGAAGAAGACACAGATCAACAAAAAGAAGAGAACATTTACCTTACATTAGAAATCACTACAGCACAAACAATTGGAAAGGAGAAAACAATGTCAAAAACCTAAAAAGGTCATATTACAAGAGAGCTCATTACAAATAGATAAAACTTGAATAACGAAAAACTACTTTAAAGATAATACAAAAATCATTGCGAGTGTAGAAGAAGTAGAAGACAGAGAACAAAGACAGATGACCTACATGGGATAGAAGAAAGGAGACCATTGGAGGCCAAATTGATGATGGTATCAATAGAGATGTTGATAAGGTTACAGGGAATGAAATGATGGGCATTATCTAGATATAACAACAGAAAACGAACTATTGTAATGGTAAGGACCCTACGAAAATCAGAAATAAGGAACCAGAAAAAAGAGAAAACAAAACTCATCAGATTTAACACTTTAGCAAATAGATTAATGCCATAACACCAAATCGCCATCCGACATAACTCGCCTTATAGGAATGTCATAAAAATGAACCTAACATAGACATTTAACTAAGGTCATGGCCTATGATATATTTAAAATTGACATTCAGTACAAAGAAAAGTCTTATTAGATTAATACGATTTAAAATGGACATTAACAACTTTGAAATCAAATAAGTACAAGAAACTGACCTCAAATCGGAGTCTATGGTTAAGGGAAATGTTTGAGAAAAGAAACTTGAAGGTTCGAAATTCCGGTGGAAGATTCAGAGAATCCATATAAATGAAAGAAAGTTGAAGGATTTGGAGCTATAAATATAGATGTGGAGTTTTCTTTTTTATGGCTTAAAACAAAAAGGAAGGGGGGATCAGCAGGTAGAACATTTATTTTGTGACAGTGGGTGGAACATTTGTTCTGTGATAGTGATTGGGGTAGTACTAAAATGATGTCATTTTTTTAGGTTGTGAGAAGCCTGAAAAATCCCTCATATATTAAAATGATGTTGTTGTTTTAAGTTGTGAGAAGACTAAAAAATCCCTCAAAAGCATATAAATAGTTAATATTGAAATCTAAATTTGAGAGTAATTGCAGATAGCATTTGAAATTAAATTGTGCAATCGATTATTTTTTTAGTAATTCTTTTAGGGATATGTATAAAAAAATAAATCTTGTAGTTGTAGCCATTTACAAACCGGTACATGTAGTTTAAAACACTACAAATTGAGACTTGTGTTTCGTAATATTCACAAAAGTAGTCTATTATCCAATACACTTAAAATTTCTCTTATCCTTCGAATTTTCACCTAATATTTTACACGTTGGTTGAGTAAAATACAATGGACATTGGTGTTGAAGATTGGAAAATTTTAAGAAGTTTTAATTTTTTTTAATTAATAACGCAAAAAATAGAAAAACCATAAAAAATACAAAAATAATCTAAAAAATTTCAAATGTTCAAATCTTGATTGAAAGTTATTAAATCATGTGTATAAATTATTGGGATACCAAATAGTAAAAAACATTGAGTTTTGTATGGAGATTAAGTTAAAAACCTAAAGTTCATACTATTAATCTAATGGTCATGCAAAACATAATTTATTTACCGTTTCACAACTCAATAGTTTACCTACACTATTTAAGAATGTGCCACAAATATTTGAACATTTTTCGGGTATTTTTCCTTTTTTTTAGCACTTTTTTCATTGTTTTGCATTATTAATTAAAAAATACACGCGCTTTCTAAAAGTTTTTAAGAATTGTCACTAAGGTCCATTATATTTTTTATCAACCAATATATAATTTCATGTGAAAATTTGAAAGGTAAAAGAGTTTTTATAGAGTATATTGGACAATAGGCTACTTTTGTTAATATTATAAAACCACATGTCCCACGTAACATTTTAAACCATACGTAACATTCTTAAAGCATCCTTAGTAGGGCGTTAGTAAGGACTTAAACCCCTTCACTATTAACCTCTCCCACTAGGGAGAGGTTAATATATTAAACAGGTTGGTTTGCACCAACCAGTTTAATACAAAGCTTTTGGCTGCCAAAAAGCAATATTTTTTAACCAAATTAATTGAAAACGGTAATAATTTAAATTTTATACTAATTGTAATATTTCATTTTAACAACTCAAAAAAACCAACTCAAAACGGTAATATATTTCAACGATAAATTTTTTTTATAGTAATTATAATTAATATTTATTTAACCTATAAATATCCAACAATTTTTTTCAATCCTTCTTCATTCTTCTCCATCAATCCTGTTCAATTAATTCTATTTTTTCTACTATGAAAAAAAATTATACCAATTCATCCTCTAAAAATTCAATCCCAAATAATATTCATAATGAAAATTATGAATATTTCTATTTTTCTCAAAATACCAAAAATTCTCAAATTCCTCCAAATTATCAAAATCAAAATTTCATCAATTCCCAAATTCCTCCAAATTATCAAAATCCATATTTCCAACATCCAATAAATTTTCCAAATTTTGGTAACTACAAACCCCCAACAAAATTTAGAAAATCAATCAAATTTTCAGTATTTGTATTTTCGAGTTCTGGGACAGGGGTACTTTAATCCGTACATGGCAATTCTGGGATCGAAGTCAAACATTGGATCTAAAATTGGTACTGAAAATAAAGGAACAACACAGACTGTTTCCGGTTCTACACAGCCAGATAATGGTATTATTGAGGTTGAGAATAATAGTAAAGACAAACGCGAACGCTAGAGCACTGAAGAGGAAAAAATGCTTGTGAGTTCTTTTCTTACTATTTCAAGTTGTAGCATTATTAGAAACAACCAAAAAACGGATGCATTTTGTTGGTGTATACCCTAGTCCTTATATAATGTAATCGGATATTTTGTTATACAAGGCATAATCTTGTTTATTATATTTCTTGTGCAATTTAATAAATAAAGAGAATCTATTAACTAATGTTTTACTCAAGTATGTCGGTAATATTCTCCAGGTAGTAGACCTTGAGTAGGGAAAGAACACCAGTTGTAAAGCTGAACACCAGTTGTAAAGCTATCCCTAGTCTGTTAAAGTCATGGGAATGAATTTAACTAAAGACTAGCATGTGTCTTGATTGTATGGTGGTGTCTTATCGACCATTGGACACGAAATGTCAATCAAGAACATGGGTACATGCTAGGTTATATGGCACTGGATCGCTCTACTATGAAAGTCATAGGTGTTTTTCTAGTAATACTTATATCAGATCCTTTAACCTGGTATCACTATAGACCTTGAAGAAATGACACACTGGGGTGTCCACGGATTGAAGCAAGACATTGCTTGCAGAGGAGAGTTGAGATGGGGTGCATAGTTATGCCCCCGAGAAGAATGACACACTGGGGTGTCCACGGATCGAAGCAAGATATTACTTGCAAGGGTAGTTAAATGACGTGGTGGTGTGTGTGCATGACGATCTAACGTAATCTTCAGCACTCAGGGAGTACCTTGGATTATAAAGCATGATATGAGGTGAGATAGGACAGAATGCTTGGCATGTGAATTGTTTTTTGGCACTCGAGGAGCACCTTTTGCTTTTATGTGATGAAATGGTACGAGATAACATTCTTGACACGTAGACTGAATTTCGACACTCGGGGCACTCCTTATGTTTATGTATGAATGAGATAGACGATCATAAGTTGATGCGGACAAATGATGTTAGATGGATGGAAATAAGAATGAATATGATTCACCTTGTTATATATTTTGGACGTTCCACGGATGCCCCTATGCTATGCAAAAAGGCAATGCAAACAAACCACGTGTGAACCGGCACACGGGTGCAGGTTCGGTACCTTAGGAGCACCTAGTGGATGTCATAAAATGGTCACACGTGGCCGACACGCGGACAGAGTTCTGACGCTTTTGAGGCATCTAATGGATGTTATGGAATGGTCATGTGTGCGCCGGCACACAGACAGAGTTCTGATGCTTTTGATGCATCTGACATGAAATGATGTTACAAACAAGTCACGTGTAACTTGAGACACAGACAAAAGTTTGGCATTCGTGGAATGCCTTGCATGGTTTATTAATGTCATGGAATGCCCTATACGTGTACTAACTAGGCACTCATGAAGTACCCTGGATGACTTGATAATGTTATGATATACTCCTACGAGTACTAACTGGGCACTCATGGAGTACCCTGGATGACTTGATAATGTTATGAGCAATCCGATGTGGATCGCGACACACAAGCGAGATCTCGGTATCCCAATGATACTGGGAAGACACAGATAGATGAGATGTAGTGTAATGCTTATCATGTGACTCTCTACATGATCATAGATTTATGACCATTGTGGTCTCCTAATGAATGTAATAATATAGAGGCATGGCCGAGTGCAAACCTGAGCACAGGCAAAACACGGGTGGCTTTGGGACACTCGTCATGAAATAAAATGATCATGATGGGGGATCTTTGGGATGTCCTTGATTTGGATTAATGACATGAAGTGGTGTGAATGCACATGTCACACAGAATGCAAGTGGCTGCTGGAGATGTGGTTAGGATGCATGACATACGAGATGATGTCGTGCGTGCAAAGAACAAATGTATATGTCACTCAAAATGCAGATGACTGCAGAAAAATGTGATTATCATACATAACACACACACAAATTAATGCCTTGCATGTTTCATGGAAACACAATATATGTATGGCACATGTGAATAAAATATCATGGCTGCAAAAGAATATGATTAGTATTAATGCTACACAAATGTTGATGCTTTGGAAATGATTATACAAGACATGATATGAATGGCATACAAATGATTGTATGCATTTGATACTTCATGAATGAAAACAATAATGGGTATGAATTCTTTATTCTGGACGTTCTGAGAATGCCCGATGTTATGCAAAAATAATGCAAAGAAGACCGTGTGTGAATCGTCACATGGGTAAAAAGTCGGCGCTTTTGAGGCACCTAATGAATTACAGTGAAATGGCCACGTGTGAGCCGACACACGGGCAGAGTTTCACCACTTTGTGGGTCGATGACATGAAGTGAAATGGTCGCATGGGAACTACCCCACGAACAGAGTTCTGATGCTTTTGAGGTATATGATATGAGAAGATTTTCTAGAACAGTCGGGTGCCATTGAGGACACGGACAAAGGTTCAGTGTTCGTGGAACACCTTGTATGATTTTGATAATGTCATGGAATGCCCCTATATGCATACTGATTCGGTACTCGGGGAGCACCTCGAATGATTTCACAATGTCATGGAGTGGTTCGATGTGAACCACAATGTGCAAACGGCATTTCGGTTTCACCGGGACATCTATGATGAATGAATGTGATGTCATGTGATAGCATCATGTGAACTGTCACACAAAAGCAAATCTAGGACCGTTGTGGTCTACTATTGAATGATATGATATTTTATGAAATGGCCGAGTGCAATCCGGTGCACGGGCGGAAATTAGGTAGTTTTGGGGTACCCGACATG
Organism: Euphorbia tirucalli; assembly: GCA_039660915.1. Taxonomy (NCBI): domain Eukaryota; kingdom Viridiplantae; phylum Streptophyta; class Magnoliopsida; order Malpighiales; family Euphorbiaceae; genus Euphorbia; species Euphorbia tirucalli. The sequence continues at coordinate 33,401,326 of CM077636.1, read as the reverse complement.
GGATGTAATGAAATGATCATGATGGGTATTCTTAGAACATCCCCGAATAGGTGAAATGTAATAAAATGGAATGGACGCGTATATCCACAAACATACAAGTGGCCGCAAGAAAACATGGTTAGAATGCGTGACACGTAGAATGATGTCGTGTATGCTTCATAGAAATGTTGGTACACATAATGTATATGTATGTTATGCAAATAAATTGTCATGGCTGCAGAAGATGTGGTTAGGATGTATGACATACATAATGATGTCATGTTTTTGTTACAGGAATGTGGACATACGAAATGGGTAAATAACACATGAATAATATGCCATGGCTGTAAGAAGATGTGGTTAGAATGCGTGACATACGGAATGATGTCGTATATGTTTCATAGAAATGTTGGCATATAGGATGTATATGTATGTTATGTAAGTAAAACATCGTGGATGCACAAAGATGTGGTCAGCATAAAGGTCACACATATGCATATGTAGTTAAAGATAGCTGCATGAAAACGTGATCAGAAATGGTATGTGAGATGATTTATGCATTTTGGATGCTTTATGAAAGGTAAAAAGGAAAGGAAAAACAACACAGGACAAATGTTAGCACACGTAAAAACATGCGCTCCCTTCCAACCTTATTTCTCCTTTCGATTGGTCTCACAATTCTTCCTAGGTGTTGGGTCTTTTTGTTATCAACGGGGGATACCAAAGGCGCACACTCAATGTTCAATTTTTAATTTTATGTTTTGGTAACTCTAGGGGAAATTACTAAGCCGTTACATGTGGGCCAAAGTCAAACCAAGGGTCGTATAGTCTCCCATAGCGAATAAACACTTCCCCACCGTAGAACACGATGTAAGGTCATGCGGGGCTATGAGTGGTTTACCCCGTCGGGTGTCTCCAATCCTGGCGGTAGAGGTAGGGTGCCTTCTTGGGTAAACTGGGGTGAAAACAGTGTATTCGAGGGTTTGAGAAGAAGAAAATGTCATGATATGCAAAGGTATGAATAAATATGATGTTTATAAATCGATAAACGAATACAAGCGATGTTATATTTCAATAGTTGCCTAAGTTCCTTAAGTTTTTAAGAAAAACATTTTTAAGAAACTTATAATTATCCCTAGCAGAGTCGCCACTGTGAGGGGACGACCTTTAAAGCGAAATGCGGCGAAGCGAACCGGGGAAAAAAGGGAAGAAACGAAATGAAATTGATTGAGATTTGTGAATTTGTGGAAAGCGGGTTTTGTTTATGTTGAGTTGGGAAAACTTATTGATTTAATTTGGAAATTCATTTTGTAGAAAACGTTTTTACGTTTTATAACTTAAAAACCTCGAAACCTAAACCCCAAGATCAGTGACAGAGTCGCCACCCGGATCAGCTCATCTAGTAAATTCCGGTGCAGCTCCCTACCGAGCGTAGACTATTGTACCTAATCCAGAGATTCAGGGTTCCGGCAACTTACCTACTTAACCTCGAGCTTGTATTTGTTTATTATTTATAAAGTCATATTTATTCAATTTATTATCTTTCTCTAACCCCAATTTATTTATTTTTATTAATCGATGCTAAGGCAAAAATGCATAAAAGAAATTGCAGGAAATTAAACCATTCACGTGAATATACAAAAGAATAATAGAGGCCGATTATACAACCAAATCGAATAAAGAATAAAATCTCTCGTCCTCACTTTACAAATACCTAAGTACATGAGGATCTAAAAATACAACCGCCTAAATACACGAATTAATCTATTAAATACAATAAAAATAAAAATAAACGCTGCAAAACAGATTGGTTAGCGTAATTTATATTATAAATACAAATAGGACTCAAATCAAGACAGAATTGGGTATTTAGGAAGTGGTAACATACATTTAGGACCGAATCGACCCGACCGGTCGGACCGGTTAGACCTGGAAAACGGTTTTGAAATGCCCTGTGGATTTTTGTGTTGGAAAATTAATTTTTATAAACCATTTGGCTCTGTTTCATGCAAATTGTTGTTTTTGTGGGTCGGTTATCCTGGAACTCCGAGTTCCGTTCGTGTGGGTTCCTAAAAACGCATTTCATCTAGGGTCCAAAATACAATAAACACACCAAAAACATTTGTGAAAATACTATTTTGTTTGTTTTTAATATTTTCCGGGGTCTATATAGGGTTCGGGGGTCGCTAATGCTGAACTATGGGTCCGATTCGGATAAAACTACCCCGAAACTCAAAAAATAAAACCCTGGAAAATATAAAAACACTAATATCCGTATGTATAGAAATATAAAAACCAAAATTTTATGGCATACGAATGGATTTGGGCCGAAATGATCGCAACAGAATGCACAAAATGGAAAACGGACTGTTTTCGACCGATCAGGACAAACCGGGAGTCTGTCCCTAGAGAGCAGAGCCGGCCGGCTTTGTTCTTCATGATTAGAGCCGGTCGGCTTTGTTCATAAAGAACAGAGCCGTACGGCTCTATTCGGGCAATCCGGTTCCGAAATTCGCAGAAACAAAGAAAACACACAGAAAAGACAATGCAAACAGGTTTAAGGCCTCTCAGAGTTTACCATGATGTTGTTTGGATGCTTTAAACTATTGGAAATGCCCTAGTCCCGAGGCATTGGTCCTTGTATTTGTATTATACATTCATTGGATTTATGTATTATACTCATTTGTGTTATTAATAAAGGCATCAATTCATTTATTATATTAACTTTGTGCAATATATTAAATGAAGTATCCAATGGACATATCTATATCCATGATGACAAGTGTCATGCACTTGGCAGTAAGACCATGGATAGGGTAAACGATATGACCATAAATAGATTCGTAGTCTGTTCCAGTCATGGGAATGAATGGAACGATAGACTATCATTAACCTGGTTGTATAGCGGTGTCTTACCGGTCATTGGACATGGAATGTCAACCAAGTTAATGGGTACATGCCTGGGAGCATGGTACTAGATAGATCCACTAAACGAGTAATCCATATGGTATAGTATCACAAGTGATTCTCGTGTAGTACTTGTATGGATCCTTTGACCTGACCATATGATGGTGTTACATGTGAAGTCACATGCTTAGGGGTACGCCTAAAGGGCCTGTAATAGGGTGCCAAGTATGGGTACTTTCGGGTATGTCACTGAGCATGGTAATACTATGGATATGCAGAAGGGATTTGTCACTCAGTAACCCACTGAGAAGATATCACCGACCTCTTGATGAATGTGACTGATAAGAGTGTGGCCACACCCAAACAAGTTGGAACTTGTTTTTGAGCTTCAGTACATTCGGGATCAAGTTAATGTCCGGGCACAAAAGAGGGTGATCAATCCATGCCTCTGTGTTGGACACCGACATCAATGACATGGGATGTACAAGTTTAAACTACAGGGTTATGATAACAGTTAGACTGCCATCTCCATCTTAATTGGGGGCTGTAGTGGCTTGCTAGAGCCCAACTGCAGTCTGCGGGCAAAGGCCCGCTGCCAACATAAAGATGGGCCCACGGGATTGTACACATAGAACGACTGAATGCAGACTTAAGGAATCACATGTATACTTGGAGTATACACGATGGAAAGAGAGGTGTATATATATTAATTATATTATAAAGATCAATTGGATTGATCTTAATAATAAAATTAATATATGTTCGATTGGCTCTTCATAATTAATTGGATTAATTATGAGATTATTTCCTAGGTGGAAATATTCATATGCATAGGTTTACATATGATTTTACTTTGTGAAGATTTAATTTTAATATGATGGATTAAATTAATTGTCAAACTAATTTTAATTTAAATGTAAATAATATATTACTTGGAGTAATATATTATATACATAGGTATATTAAAATTGGGCTTGAAATTAATTTAAACCAGAATAATTAAAATTAGACTGGGCACAAATTAAAACAAGGAAGCCCGCACAGAATGGAATGGAGCCAAGCTGGGCCTGAATTCCCCTAAGGCAATTCGGCCACCCTAGGTATAAAACCTAGGGTGAAAATTTCGGGCCCAACCCTAGCTCACACTAGTAGCCGAAATATTCTAGCCTCCTTCTCTCCATTGTTTCGTTTTTCCGACGCTAGCACGGGTTGCATTCGTTAGGCGTTCGTGTACGAAAGCGAGGAGGAAATCTGCTTTGATTTCTGCAGTCTTCATCCATCTCTTGAAAGAAATTTTCTGGTAAGAAAATTAATCTCTTTCTATTTATTTTAAAGTTTTTCAATTTCCATTTCAATTGCTCCTAGGACTGGATTTGAGGAAATCACCGCGTTCTTCCGCTTTTATCGGGTGATTTCCGGTGAAGAATCCCAACATAAACGTCAAGAAACAGATTGAAAACTTAGGATTTGTCCTTGAAGTCCAACCGGTCGAAAACTGAACAATTCCGAAACTAACCCGAAATAATCCGAATCAATGAGCAAAGGTTATGTGACTTGTTGTTAATGTCTTGAGATTGATTTCTGGGGTTTAAACTTTGTATTTTTGGATTCTCTCTGGCTCTCTATCTCTCGGCCTCGTTCTTTCACTCTGTCCCTCTTTTTTTTTCTCTTTGTTTCTTTTTTCTCTTTTTTCCTTTTTTTTTTTGTTTCTTTTTCTCTTTTCTTTTAAGATTCAAAAAATCCCCCTCATTTTTTTGATTTCTTTCTTTTTATCTCTCTCACACACACTCATTTTCGTCCCATCAAATCAACCCCATCCTTCTGATTTCGCCCATACCTCCTGTAAGACAGGTTGCCTGAATTTTGCAAGGCAATCTGTCTTGCCCACTAGAGCCGGCCGACTCTAGTTTGTACTAGAGCCGGCTGGCTCTAGTTTAACTAGAGCCGTACTGCTCTAGTTTGTACTAGAGCCGGCCGGCTCTAGTTTAACTATAGCCGTACGGCTCTAGTTAGAGACGCCCGGCTCTAGTTTGAAAACTAGAGCCCGGGTAAAATTTTGAAAGTCTGACGCGCACCCTAAACCTTGGAAATCACTCGGGAGACCTTTTTGGGGATTTCGGACCGCGGATAGCTAGGTTCTTAGGTCATTTGAGCTTCTTTAGGCAGCATTCTGGTCGGTTTCAAGTCCCGTTCAAGCTCGTCCGGTCCGCAAGTAAACAAGGGATTCTCATCACCGAGACCGGGGAAAAACCGTGCTCATAGTGCTAGCACGCAAACTAATTCTAGAGGCATCTGTGTACGAAATGGTAGAGGTTCTTCACGCTTACGCAAGAACTAGAAATCAATCTTAATTGGAGACGACATAGGTATAGGTTTACAATACTTTCTAGTTGAGTCAGTTTTTGTTTCTCTTCTTTAATCTGAGTAATTGTTCCTGTTATCGGATTCGAGTGTAAATTAGAATCGCTTTCGCTGCGGTTAAATTTTTGATTTACACCAGGAGAATCCCAACATATTTTGGCAGCAAATTACAAATTACTTCAACGATAATATCAAATTCGGTTTAATAAGAAATCTTTTTTCTGTTATGAATCATTGGTATTGGATGCTTCCATATATTAATGAATTCAATCAAATATATAAATTGGTTGGAGAACATCATAGCGGATGGAGTGATGATCAACCGAAGGAAAACGCTCGCAAACTTTACAAACAGCAAAAGAAAGAGAACTTTGGTCATGACCATGTTTGGGTGATGTTGAAAGATGGTCCGAAATAGCAGGCAAATTATTCTACTCATTAGCCTTCTAAGAAGACCATAATTAATGAAAGTGGTGCTTACTCTTCCTCATTGAACAAAGACACAAATATTGAAGAAGATGGAAGAGAAATCAGTCCTACCTGACAAAAAGGTACAAAGGCAAATGCCAAGAGAAAGGGGAAGTCCAGTACCAAAGCAACAATTGAGAAAGCAGAATTGAAGAAATATTTGGATGAACTTAAAGCACAAAGAAAACAAAAAGCAGAATTCATTATTGAAGAAAACAAGTAAAGATTTGAAAAATTCATATCTTCTATCCAAAGATCATAAAAAATTGACTGCAGACACCAGTCATATGGACGCAAAGCAACTCACAAATCATCGTTTTATTTGTAATCAAATAAAGGCTAAGTATGTAAATTGGTAATAATATGTTATTTGAATATTTAACTTTTATTATAGTGTAATTTTTATTATAATTTAGTTTCTATTATTATTATTATTATCATGTAGTTTAAGTATTTGTGTTCTTTTTTTATTGCCATTTTTTTTAACTTTAATGCGTAATTATAAAACTAGCCGTTACGAAACTAGCCGTTCTAAAAGTAACCGTTACAAAACTAGTTGTTGTAAAAATAGCCGTTACAAAACTAGCCGTTGTAAAAGTAGCCGTTACAAAACTAATTGTTGTAAAACTAGCCGTTACAAGACTAGTTGTTGTCATGTCACTATACAAATACTCTTCATTCAACTAAAGGGTAACAACCTCCACCACTAATATATTTTTCAAACAAGCATTTATACACTCAAATAGATCCTGTCGTTCTTATTATCAAAATTGGAGAAAAAATGATTGAAGAATTTAAAGACAATTCAGACGATGAGGATAAACTTATGATATTATCACGCTATAGTAGTCTATTGGATAAGGAAACAAAGAATCAAAGGAGAACTCGGAGGTATATCAATCGGGAACGTGACGAAGCCCATGATCGACATTTCAAAAATTATTTTGCTGAAGCTTCGATATTTCTAGCAGATTACTTTCGTTGAAGATATAGGATGCGAAGAGAGTTATTCATGCAAATCTTAAAAGCTATCCAAAATCATTCAAATTATTTCATACAAAGGTATGATGCTACTAGCAAAAAGGATTTTCTCCCTTTGTAAACTGTACTTCAGCTGTGCCGTAATTAGTAGATGGAGGATCAGCCGACCAATATGATGAGTACTTACAGATGAGTGAATATACCTTTAATCAGTGTTTGAAAAAATTTTATCGCTGCGTTATTGAGATTTTTGGACCGAATTATCTTTGAAAACCTATTAATGAAGATATTGATGCATTCAGAGCGTCATGGTTTTCCCGATATGCTTGGTAGCATTGATTGTATGCATTGGAAATGGAAAAATTGTCCGTTTATATGGAGAGGTTAGTTTTACTCGAGGTGATAAAGGGGCTCCAATTATAATGCTAGAAGTAGTTGTATCAGTAGATTTATGGATTTGACATGCATTCTTTGGAGTTGCAAGGTCAAACAATGACATTAATGTGCTCATTAATGTGCTCAATCAATCTCCATTGTTTAATGACTTTTTGTAAGGAAGTGGACCAAACGTCTGATTCATGGTGAATGGCAATAATTACACAAACAAATATTATTTGGCTAATGGGATGTATTCGGAGTGGGCAACACCCATTAAAAGGTTTTTCCATATCCGGAAGATGAAAAAGGAAAAAGTTCAAAGAAATACAAGAGGCTGCACAAAAGGATGTTGAACGAGTATTTGGTGTGTTACAATCTCGATGGCACATAGTATAGGGGCCATCACGCTTATGATATTGGGACAATTTGCATGATGTAATGTATACATGTATCATATTACATAATATAATTATTGAAGATAGAAAAGATGTCGTAACTAATTAGGAAGATGAAGAAGGAGAACCCCCTGTTATAGTTACTCAAGGTCATGTCACAGAATTTTAACAATATCTTCAAAGGAATACAAAACTACGTGACCGAGAAGTACATCATCGTCTTTGATCTGACTTGGTCGAGCATCTTTAAGAACATTATAAAGATTGAAAGAGAAGATTAATATTATTTATTTTTAAAAAATTATGATATATTTTACGAATTATTTATTTGTATAATCAATGTTTTTTATTTAGTTTAATTTCTCATTTTGCATCTTTAAATTTTTATTATATTTAATAATTTATAATAAATATGTAAGTTAAGTATTTGATTAGGTTAATTATTTGTTAAAATTAATTATTTTGCTTTAATTTATATATATGTATATATTATATTATTAAATAATTAAAATAAGTATTAAAATAAAAAATGTGATTTGATGGTGGATCCTATATGATTTAGGTTAATGGGTTAAACGGTTATAAAAGATAGTTTAATAGAATTAATGTTATTGTGTTGATGATTGATTAAGGTTAACGGGTTAAATGGTTACAAAAGAGAGTTTAATAGAATTAATGGATGATCAGTCGATGATGTGGTAGGTTAATGGAAGCTCTTTTAAGTAGGACATCTTTAGTAAGGGATTAATAAAAACTTATTAATCCTTCAACTATTAACCTTTTCTACTAGGGAGAGGTTAATATATTAAACAGGTTGGCCTGCACTAACCCGTTTAATACAAAGTTTTTGGGTTAAAAACAATTTTTTTTTTTAAATATATATATATTGAGGTTAATAGTGAACCATATACGATTGAGAGGTTAATAGATTAAATAGTTATGTAAGAAAATTTAATAGAGTTGCGGTTATCGCGTAGGATGAGATAGCGATGATTTGGCGAGGTTAACGAAATCTTTTGGGTTTATCGTTAAGGACCCTGGTTTATTCCCTTTTTTTTTTTTCGGGGCCTGCATCTACACAACAAAAACTGACCTGGATCACTCTACCGTGTTTGTGTAAGTGAAGTCTTATGTAGCTCTCGTCTCGCAACACATGAACCATCCTCTGCGTCTGCATCTCTGCGTAAATTGAGAGACAAGCAAGCAATTTACATCGGCTATGGAGGATGACACCGGTGGAGAAGTCCTTTACGAGACTCGGCTTCACGCCTCCGGCCCTTACACTTCCAATTACCCTCCTCAATCCTCTAAGGTCTATCTCAGATCTGCTTTTGCTTCGCTTTCTCTCTTCTTTGATTCAAATATCTTTTTTTTTTCCACTCTAATAATTTCCTTTTCTGTAATCCTAATTTTTACTGCCTTTCTTCTTTTCCTTGAACGGAATTCAGAATTATGAAGGTGGTAGGGGGGTTTTAGCATCGGTCTTCTCAGCTCCAGGTACCTTCTTTTTTTTTTTTTTCCTGAATTGTTCTCTTTCCTTCTAGAAATTATTATTCCATGACTTCTCTTAATGCTGTTCATATGGATAGCCAATTTTGATTATTCTTAACTCTCGGCGATGGAGATTGAATTGTCTGAACTCTGTTAGAGTTTCTTAGGAGTCGTGTGTTTATTTGGCTGTACTTACATGGTTTCACCCTTAAAAAAAAGCTTTGCTATTCTATTAGTCTACTGATAGTGGGACTTTCCCCTCCCTCCTAATACAACTGTAAAGGTATAAGTCAACTTAAGGAGAAATGGAGGGATTACAGGAATCCATCAAGAGTTAAGAAACCTGCTCTCTTGATTATCTCTGCAAGGGGGGAACGAGTGGCTGTTGCTACTGGGTGTCGGATTACAATTTTGCAGCAGGAGAATGACTACCAGGAGCCGTGTGGCATTTTTACTAGTAAGTTTTTCTAGGCATGCTATCAATATTGGGTTACATGTATTAGTTAGCAGAAAATTTTGATTATAGTATTTGATATTTTTGGTGAACTAATTCATTTGTATTACTATGTTCCATTCATCATATTATTATTTTTTTAAGTCAGCAGTGCAGTAACTGGTTTAGGCTTGGTTTTAGATGCAACGGAATCTGAGTCTTCACTAGGACTAGATTAAGAAACTTCTAACCTTCATTTCTCATTTTGATTTTGGTCATGAGAAGCTCGTTCTGCCTCTATCAGACTATGACACTACGTTAAATGTCAATCCCTTCTGCTCCGCCATAATTGGTGATACCAGACTTGAAAAATAATGCTTAATGATAAATAAATAAATGAAAGTCAATGAGTTGAATGCAAGAAAGATTTTATAAGATTACTATTTTTCTGTTTGACAGCCCATTATTGTGACTGCAAACTGAATAATAGTAACTGATGCAAGGGGTTTTAACAAACATACAATAAATTGATGTTAATGCTTTGAAATCTAGAAGAAAACTAGGCTGATTTTTAGTTCTTTCTGCTCTATGTTCCTTCTTCAAACTGAAATTGTTTCTAACTTCTTTCAATAATCCAGGTAGCAGCCGTCGTTTGTTTACTTATGGAGTTTGGTCAGAATCTCATGATATTCTTGGAATTCTTGATGACACCGATACACTTTACTTTATCAAAGTAAATGGCGAAGAGGTTATGAAAATAATTAAGAGAGATTTAAAAACAACTTCTCCAATTATAGGCATGATCCCGCAGGACAAAACTGTTGCTAAAGGATCTTGTTTGTAAGTGTTATTCTGTTTACTCTACTGTTGGTTATGGGTCTTGATCTATCTACTATGTGTTTTGTATCATTTGCAAGCAATAATTTCACAATCCTTAAGGAAATATGTCTTTTGGAATGCACATGTGCAAATTTTACATGTGCCTTGTGGAGTTGCAGAATTGGGTTGTATTATTAAATCTTGGAAGGTTTTCAGGTGTAGCTTCATTATTCTTACAGCAGATGGATTTCTTCATCATATTGAGAGCAGCCAACCGCCAACCGTCTCTATTTCCTCCAGGCATACATCAAAAAGTGGGTTAGCCAAACAGAGACCATTCCCTAAGGACATTTACTGCTATGACTATGATGCCGAACTTTCTTTGCTTCTTACTGTTGGCACCTCACTACCCTCCAATTCAAGTCTAGGTATTGTTAAGTACCATTAGTTTCCATTTAGAATTTAGGAGAAGTTTGGATTGAAGATCTTTTTGTATTTAGTTACATGATTCTGTAGCATAATTTTGATCTGCATTTTGTGGATGGGTACCAAATATCAGAATGTTGACTATAGATTTGCCTTGGTTTTTGAAGAATCGTTTTCGAAGTACTTGTGTTTTTCCCTTGTTATTGACGTATACTCATTTTGCAACCTTTGAAGATGAACTTGCTAACTGGGTCCTACTTGACTTATCCATGCTTGAGTCAGGTCAAAACTTTTTAGAAATTCTATTGTAATCATTCTTTAAATATCCTTAGATTGCTGGACTTTTTCTTATTACTTTCTTCTTGTTCTATGCTCATCATTTATTCATTTGCTTGCAGGATCCTGTGATCTTTCGCTTTGGCGTGTTTCTCATAATGTTGATCTACAGCCACTGTCCTATGTGCAATTTGAAGGGGTATACTACAAACCAAAGAATTATGTAGGTCACCTAGCATATCCAAAGGTGCTAATGTCACCACAAAGAAACTTTGTTGCTACTTTGGATATAGCAGGAGACCTGCAGATTTTTCAGCTGGATATAGTAAATAATTCACTTTCAAGCTTTTCTGTCGGAGAGAGATCAGGCTCACAGATAATCAATGGCCTAACAGACATAAAGAAAGAACTTTTAAGTGATAATGTGGATTTTACGTGGTGGTCTGATCATATTGTGACTCTTGCTAGGAGGGGTGGAATTTTGGTTATGTTGAATATCCTTACTGGGTCTGAAATTAAAGAAAATGATTCCAAATATTCAATGCCTATTTTAGATAGAGTTCGACAGCTTCCGGGGCACTTATTTCTTTTAGAAAGCAAATCATCAGAAGAGAGGGAAATTTCCTCTATTTCAAGTGGAGAATCAAGAGGCTTGCATCATGTAGACAAAATGATTGAAGACGTGAGTGATCAGTTTGACTTTTCTAGGCTGCGGTGGAGATTGATATCAATTTCACAAAGATCAATTTCAGAAATGTACAATATCTTAATCAGCAGCCATAAATATCAGGAGGCATTTGACTTTGCCAGTCGACATGGCTTGGATAGAGATGAAGTTTTGAAATCACAGTGGTTGTGTTCTTGCCAAGGAATAAATGAAATAAACATGTTCTTATCCAACATTAAGGATTCTGGTTTTGTTCTTACTGAATGCATTAACAAAGTTGGACCAACAGAAGATGCTACGAGAGCATTACTTGCATATGGGTTGCGTGCAACTGAGCAGTATCGGTTTTCAGGATTAGAAGATTATGAAAGGAGCCAGATTTGGGATTTTCGCTTGGCTAGGCTTCAGCTATTGCAATTTAGAGACAGGCTGGAGACATTTCTTGGAATAAATATGGGCAGGTATCATACTCTTTCGATGCCTGGAGTTACGATTATAACTGAGATTTTGGAAAATGCTTTCACTTGTATAATTTTTTATACCATATACAAATTTAAGTGGGAAATTTTTCGTTCTGTCTTTTTTTGCCAAAAGAATGAATGTTATGGTGATAAAAAATGCTTTTGACTGAGCACAGAAGAGAAGGGAGATCACAACTAGATAAAGAAAGATAATGACAAAATAAAAAGAAAATCAATGTCATTCAACCTTACTTATTCTGTCTACTTAGTCTACTGTAGAACGATGGACAGAAACATAAGATAGTAATGCCTGCAGATCACTGTGATTCATTTTTATTAGTTCTCGTGGTAGCTTTTTCGCCCTGGAATTGAAGTGAAAGTTTGCCTTTTCTCAAAAATGATGTAGCTTAGATTTACCTGTTTCCATTTGTTGATCATCATCTAGTCAAAACTGAAAATTATTGAAAAGAAAAACACATCTACAGTGAGATTCTGTAATTAATTTATTTCTATTTTGTATATGCATCCATTGTCCTGACAGTATCCACCAACTCACAGCATAATGACATAGTATTCTGCAGGTTTTCCATGCAGGAGTATAGCAAATTTCGTGTTTTGCCTTTAAGTGAAGCGGCTGTAACTCTGGCTGAGAGTGGAAAAATTGGTGCTCTGAACCTTCTCTTTAAACGACATCCTTATTCTCTTTCCCCTCCAATGTTGCAAGTACTGGCCGCTATTCCGGAAACTATTCTTGTTCAAACATATTCACAGCTTCTACCTGGGAGGTCCCCTCCTATTGGTGTTTCTCTTAGGGAAGAAGATTGGGTTGAATGTGAAGAGATGTTAAGTTTTATTAACAGATTACCTGAGAATTGTGAGTTTAATATTCAGATCAGAACAGAGCCCATCGTCAAAAGGTTCCCAGGCTACATTTGGCCATCAACTAATGAACTCAGCATTTGGTATATGAATAGAGCTAGAGATATTGATTGCTATAGTGGCCAGCTGGAAAACTGCCTCATCCTGGTTGACTTGGCCTGTCAAAAAGGTATCTTTGAGTTGCAACAGTTCCACAAGGATATTTCATACTTACATCAGCTTATTTACTCTGATGAGAGTTATGGTGATATATGTATTAGTATGAGCCTTGTGGAATGGGAACGGTTATCTGATTATCAGAAGTTCAGAATGATGCTCAAGGAAGTCAGTGAGGAAATTGTGGTAAAAAAGTTGCATAATATGGCAATTCCTTTCATGAAAAATAGGTTTTCTAACTTCAACTCTAGTGCTCAAGATCAAGTTAGCAATAGCCATGTTTCTTTAGACCACAAGGAATCATTTCTGGTGAGGTGGCTTAAGGAGATTGCTTTGGAGAATAAATTAGACATATGCTTGATGGTTATTGACGAAGGATGCAAGGAGTTGCAAAGTAAAGGTTTCTTCAAGGATGAGATTGAAGCTGTGGACTGTGGTTTGCAATGTGTATATATGTGTACAGTTACAGATAGATGGAGCACACTGGCTGCCATATTGTCTAAGCTTCCACAGAAGCAAGGTATGCTTTGTACTGCCTTTATTTGATATATATGATACTCTCCTCAGGGTGAGCCCACTTAATTGCAATGACACGAAAGAGGTTAAGCTGTTAATACATCCTGAATGATGGACTGCCTTTTAGAGAGATTGGTTCTTGTAATATAAAGATGCCTTCAAAGTTTATATAGGTTGGAAGGAAAATATGATACATATAAGTCTAATCAATACCATATATGATGAGTTTCCTAGCAAATATAGGAGAAGAGTCGTGCCATCTTGTTGGTGACTTTATCTTTTGGGTTAATACGGTTGTATTTCATGTTGACCATGTGATGTTCATTCTAAATGTCTTGAAAAGCCGCTCTGAAGAAAGGATTGCTATCATTATTCTTATTTCAGAAAATGCTTTTTTCTGGCTGTTGATGTGGATTTCCTTATTTAATTCAGAGTGCTGCAGTAGACTGGAATGTCTGTAGAAATTTTCTGCTATCGGTTTGTTAAGTTTTGAAGCTGGACTCTTCATTTTTGAGCATTATAGGTGAAATTTTTACATTACAGATTCTGAAAGATATACCAACGACCTAGAGGAAAGACTGAAACTCGCTGAAGGACATATTGAAGCTGGAATACTTTTGACATTTTATCAGGTTTGTGTTTTCGGCATCCCATTGCTGATAATTTTGAGAGTTGGCAATTTCTCTTGGTGTTGATAGAATGTGTTATCAGAGAGAAAATTGGAAGAAAAGTTTATTAATCAACTGAAAGGATACATGTCTGCATACAAATCTCAAACATCCATAATTGCAGATTGTATAGCTTTCTGTCTGGATGTTCATTCCATAATTGCAGATTGTATAGCTTTCTGTCTGGATGTTCATTCTTACAGCTATACAACTTGCAAATCCCATTCTTTATATAATTTGTTACAGAATAGATGCCTTGATCTTGCAATCGGTTTTGGATATCCTCACTATAGTGGTGCTCGATTGACTCTTTTTATGCACTCTCATATATGTCGAGCCTTTTTATGAGGATTCCATTTATATCCTAGGTATTCCATGATTGGGATTGTAACGAATATGATTTTAGGTTATGATTGTAGTGAACCTTCTGTTAGGGCACCATGACCACATATCGAGCTCGTACCATCATTTTGTGGAATAGTTCTGATACATGAAATTATGTGGCACTAATAATAATTATGAAATGGAATACGATTCCTTAGCACAGTCTCATTACCAATTAAAATCGTAAGAATCTGTTATTGAAATTCTCACTGCTATTTGACATTTCCATTTTGTTTCATGATTTTGATTGCAGTGTTACTTTTGTTACTCAGGTCCCAAAGTCAATGAGTTTCTTCCTTGAGGCTCATGCAGATGAAAAAGGTGTAAAACAAATTCTTCGCCTTATGCTTTCAAAATTTGTGCGACGCCAACCTGGCAGATCAGATAATGACTGGGCAACTATGTGGCGGGATATGCAAACTTTGCGCGAGAAGGCTTTTCGTTTCCTTGATCCAGAGTACATGTTAACAGAATTCTGCAGAGGACTGCTAAAAGCAGGTAGATTCTCTCTTGCAAGAAATTATCTAAAAGGCACAAGTTCAGTGGTCTTGTCATCAGAGAAAGCAGAAAATCTTGTCATTCAAGCTGCAAGGGAATTTTTTTTCTCAGCTTCTAGTCTGTCATGCTCAGAAGTAAGTAGACATTAATTTATTGTTTTATTATGGTTTATGATACTGATATCTGCCAAGGGTACGACATGCTTATCTCTTTCTATATCTGCTATTATTATTGATTTTTTTTGTTTTCAAATTCATATGCTTTGATATCATTGACTTTTTTTTTGGGGGGAGCGGGGAGCATATGCTATGCCTTGACACGGTTTTATGGACTAGAGGAAATGTTTTCATTATCTATGAGATACCAAAAGATGCATTTTGAGGTTAAGAACTTGCCTTTATGACTGAGTTTATTCTGATGGAGATTCTGTGAATTCTTTTAAGAGAGTGATTAGTTTCTAGTGCACTTTGTTATTGTCATAATATATTGTTAAACAGTAAAACGATTTTACGATGTCCAATATATGTTAGAAAGGAAGATACTTCTAAAATGTGAAGTGTTTCTTCTTTTGACTTGTGTAATAGACTTACACTCCTGCTTGGAATGAATGAATTCCTTAAAATTGAGAAATTCACTTGCAATTCCAAAATTTTATGCTTGGAATGAAAAAAAAAATTTGGAATTCAAATTCATTGGAATTTGATATGCCTTGGGAAAATTCCATCAAAAGATGTTGAATTTGCAGATGAATTTCACGTTTTATATAAAGAAATATTTTAGGACAATTGTACCCACGTTATACCTTTATTATGCTTCTATTCTCATATAAGTTTTTTGGTTTATTTGAGTTTTTTCAACATTTATTGTAAACAATAACCTACTATATTTTATTTTTTAAAAATTATTGTGAACGATGGGAAAGAAAAAAAAAAATTTAATTATGCATACAATATCATAGAAAAAATATTCATATATATCTCAATCTAATTATGACTTGTTCAAAAAGTCAAACTTTTGTTAGTTAACTTAATATTTATGGTACATTATTCATTTATTACTTTGCATATGATAAAAATTTATTGATAAGAGCATTTCAGGAAATTAGTACAAATAGAATATTTTTATTGCTTCATTCCAAGCATGAATTTATGAAATTCATTTCAATTTTTTAGTTTAAGTTGTCCCCGTTCCAAGCATGGGAATTTACATACAATTGAATTCCACATGGAATTAATTTACAAATGAATTCTACAATTTGAGTTCATTTGTTCCAAGCGGAGCCTTAATATGTCTTTGGATCTGCTTGCTTTTTTCCAAGACAAAATACTGCTTTGTTATTTGTTTTGCATTGTTGAGTTTGTAATTTGAATTGATATTTGTATTGTTTTCAAGGACATAACTTAGTGGAACCCAATAACCGACTGTAGTACTTCACTATCATTTGAAATATGAGATGTACTTAGGATTTTTATGGTCGCTAAACCTTTTTGTTCTTCTTTTGGGCATACTTGTGACATAGAGTTTGTTCCCACTTGTATCCATTTTCAGTCCGCAACTGTTCTTGCGACCCATTGGAAGTGAGAACAATTTGCACTTTTTGTCTCTTAGTTTTCTAATGTTGTTAAGGGGTTGGTCTTTATGAATAGCCTATGTATGCCTTCAATCATACTTTTCAAGTTAGATTGTTATGAATGCAAAATTGAACTTTTATTGTTCTGTAAAAGATTCTCAATCTATCTTTACTTGCTTGCTTTCTTGCTGCTTTTCCTTGTTTTAATTTGGCATCTGACGGGCCATTTATAAAATGAAAAAAGCTGGTAAACCTGTTACTTTTAATGATTCTACTGAAGTAAAATGCTACTTTTGCCACTGCTTTGTCGATGAATTAAAATTCATATTATTAATTGATCTAATCATATGCCAATTGAGCCTGTTTCTGCAACATTTTTCAGATATGGAAGGCAAAGGAATGCCTTAATTTGTTTCCGAGTAGCAGACATGTGAAAGCAGAGGCTGATACAATTGAGGCACTCACTGTTAAGCTTCCAAGCCTTGGGGTGACCCTTCTGCCCTTGCAGTTCAGGCAGATACGGGACCCCATGGAGATAGTAAAAATGGCTATCACCAGTCAGCCTGGAGCTTATCTGCAAGTTGATGAACTTATTGAGGTTGCGAAACTTCTTGGTTTGAACTCACTTGATGATATATCCGCTGTTGAGGAGGCTATTGCTAGAGAAGCTGCTGTAGCTGGAGATCTCCAATTGGCTTTTGATCTCTGCCTTGCTTTGGCTAAAAAAGGACATGGTCTCGTTTGGGATTTATGTGCAGCAATCGCCAGGGGTCCTGCTCTTGAAAATATGGATATAAAATCTCGAAAGGAGTTACTAGGTTTTGCTTTGAGCCACTGTGACGAGGAATCTATTGGCGAGCTACTTCATGCCTGGAAGGATCTAGATATACAGGGCCAGTGTGACTCTTTATCGACACTGACGGGAACAAGTTCCCTTAATTTCCCAGTTCAAGATAGCTCAACTATGTCACTTCCAGTCAGTATTAAAGATTATTCGAAATTGATTGACAAAGCAAGCCCGCATGATGATGAAGCTTGTTTACGGAAAGTAAGATCTGTCCTTTCTTCTGTTGCCAAGGAATTGCCTGCTGCGAACGGAGCTGATTCTGAGACATTTTTGAGAGAAAATGGGAAGATTTTATCTTTTGCTGCTTCGCAACTTCCATGGTTGCTTGACTTGAGCATCAAAATGGAGTATGATAAGAAACATGCTTCTGAAGTGATTCCTGGAAAAATATATGTGAGCATTTGCACGCAAGCAATTGTGACAATTATTTCCTGGTTGGCAAGAAATGGTTTTACTCCGAAAGACAGTGTCATTGCCTCTCTAGCAAAATCAATAATAGAACCCCCTGTCACAGAAGAGGAGGACATCATGGGATGCTCTATGTTGTTGAATCTTGTCGATGCCTTTAGTGGGGTGGAAGTAATAGAAGAACAGCTCAGGATAAGGAAAAATTACAGAGAGATTTGTAGCATCATGAATGTGGGGATGACCTACAGTTTATTACATAACTTTGAAGTTGAGTGCAATGGTCCTTATCAGAGAAGGGAGCTGCTAGTGAGAAAGTTTGAAGAGAAGCATATGTCGCTTAGCACTGGTGACTTATTTTGATCCTCTTTTACTCTACAGGAAATTTACATGAAAGCTTTATTCCTTATTATGTGCTTAATGTATTAATAACACTGTATACTTCACATAGAAATTCTGCGGTCCTCCTACCTTTCAAAACAACCTATTTGACACCTTAACATGTAACTTTTCATATGTAAACATTTCTGGTTGCACAATTTCAAAATGACCGAAAAAACTTGTAGCATGCTCACTGACTGACGTGTAAAATTAGTTAGTTAGACCACTTAGTCTTTGACATGTAGCAAAAATTTTGACCAAGAATGAAGGAGTTCTAGTTCATTGCATGTTCCCATCAAAATGGAGCAATTTCTTTGCTCTGTTTTGTTTCTCTACTCTGAGTCCCTTAAGATTTCATTTTCCCATAATGAAGACTACAGAGTTAAATTCACTGGGTGGTGTCATAGGAGTGTGACAATGAAGATATTGTCCCCTCTTTTCCTGGTGTGCCTTGGCCAAAACCACTAACATAGATAACTAAGCGTTTTTGGCTAAGACGTAGCTGATTGCACTGCCAGCAATCATCAATTGGGTTTCGACTTGGAGTTGTAGGTGCTGGCTGGAGAAGGATATTGCAGTTTTCTTGAGTTGAGGGGCTTGATATATATATATATATATATATATATAATGTTTTCCTGGTCTCTTTGTTTCTTCTTTTTTTGACAGAGTAATTCCCCCACTCTATAATCCTACATAAACCTATCTCAAAAGAGACACCACTGTCATTGACAATTTGAGTAGCTTAACCAATGCTTTCTTTGGTTTGTGTTATTGATCTATGTATTTCTTCAAAGAAGTGCATCATGTAATTGATTTTTATTGTAAATGTTTTTGCGTTGTGCTTTACAAATAAAAGAATTTTCACAAATTAATCAAATTGATTTTGGTGGTGGTTTTGCACTTTCCATGGCTTTTGTCTGCTATTTTATTTTTGTTTGTTTCTTGTTCTCTACCCAGAAAAGTACACATAAATAGTTTTTCTTTTCAAAAACTAAACTGGCTAGAATTTTGCATTGCCCACTGGCAATGGCAGAAAATTAATTACATGAGCGAGCATTTCTTAGTGAGTTGGGTTTGGAAAGAAGATAAATGTTGCAGGGTTGGAGAATTCCTTTCCAGGTCAGCTGTTTAGGATTCATAATAACAGTTTGTACAATTTTAGGCTTTTTTAATAGGTTATTTAAAAAGTCAGGAGGCTCTTAGGCTTTTCTTGCCAAGTGTAGGGTGTATGCATGTGTTAAGCCCCCTTTTTACTTTATAAGCCTATTACACATGATATTCGAACATGTGATCTATTTTTGATATCTTTGTTAGTCCTTGTTTTCAAGCAATGATGGTATTTTGTTTTTCATTTTTCCTTTTGAATTTAGATGAGATCAACAAGATTGATGAAGTACAGTCAACTTTTTGGAGGCAATGGAAACTCAAACTAGAAGATAAAAAGCGCATAGCTGAACATTCTAGAGTGTTGGAACAGATCATTCCAGGGGTTGAAACTGCACGCTTTCTGTCTGGTGACCTTGATTACATTGAGAATGCTGTTTTCTCCCTGATCGAATCGGCAAAGTTTGAAAAGAAGCATATTGTGAAGGATGTGTTGAAATTAGCTGATACATATGGCTTAAATCGCACTGAGGTATAAAGATTCTGCCTTCATCCTTGATTTTATGCAGGAGTTACCTCTTTTTTCTCTTTTACATTGAATAAGTATACTATCGTTTTTCTTTTTTCACAGGTTTTACTTCGTTACCTAAGTGCCATTCTTGTTTCTGAGGTTTGGACTGATGTTGATATTATTGCTGAAATTTCAGAGATCAAAGGGGAAATAACTAATTGTGCTTCTGAAATGATTAAAACTGTTTCCTTGGTTGTCTACCCTGCAATTGATGGGCACAACAAGCAGCGCCTTGCTTTAATATATGACCTGCTGTCTGACTGCTACTTGCACCTAGAGGAAACCAAAGACTCATTGCAAGATTTACACCCAAGTTCATCATTTTTTTCACCTCTTGATATAGCTCATCTGTACAATGTCTTCGAGCAAGAATGTAAAAGAGTTTCCTTTATCAAGGACCTAAACTTCAAGAATATTGTTACACTAGATGGTCCTAATTTGCAATCTTTACGGAATGAAGTGTTTGCACACATCAATGAACTAAACTTGGAAGCCTTGGCAAAAATGGTGGACACGCTGACCAGTATTTCTAGCAATTCAGTGCCGGAAGATCCCATCGTGTGGCAAGATGTGTATAAGCATTATGTTCTCAGTTTGTTTATGACACTGGAGAGTAGCATGGAGTTAAATATTGGAAACCCTGAAAAGTTTCAGGAGTTTATTGGTAAACTTGAGCACACCTATGACATATCCCGAATATACATAAGACTTTTAGCACATTCGGATGCCCTAGACATCATGAAGCGGTACCTGACTGTCATTATACCTGTTTGTGGTTCTTATGGGAGTATTCAGGATAACTCGGCATGGCAGGATTGCCTTATCATCTTGCTGAACTTTTGGGTCAGATTGAATGAAGACATGCAGGAAATTGCATCCAACGACAGTTCTGGAATAGTGAGGTTCCATCCAGAATCGTTATTAAGTTGTTTGAAGGTTCTTATGAGGCTGGTGATGGAGGACAGTGTATCACCAAGCCAGGGCTGGGGCACTATTGTTGGCTACGCTAAGTATGGATTAATTGGTGATTTTGCTGTTGAGATAATGATTTTCTGTAAAGTCATGGTATTTTCCGGCTGTGGGTTTGGAGCCATTTCGGAGGTTTTCACAGAGGCAATATCTAACTTCAATACCAATCCGGGGCCATATGCGGACTCTGATACACAGGGTCTTCTTCATCTCTATGTATATATGTTGGAACCAATTTTAGAAGACTTGGTCAGTGAATCCTGTGAGAAGCAGAACTTGTATCATTTGCTGTTGTCATTGAGTAAGATGGAAGGTCAACTGGAGGATTTGCAGAGGGTCAGGCAGGTGGTTTGGGATAGAATGGTTCAGTTCTCTGATAATTCTCAACTATCAAGTCAAGTTCGGGTTTTTGTCCTAGAGATAATGGAGTTGATCAGGGGTAGAAATATCAAGGGCTTCTCTGTAGAGCTGCAGTCTAAGGTTTTACCATGGGAAGGATGGGATGAATATCTCTCTTCATGTAAAAAGAGTGAGACTACTTCCAGTGATGGATTGCCAGACCACACAGATAGTAATAGTCAGTTAACAAGTACCTTAGTTGCCCTTAAATCAACCCAGCTTGTGGCAGCCATCTCCCCTGGAATAGAAATCACTCCTGATGATCTCTCAACTGTGGAGACAGCTGTCTCTTGCTTTTCAAAATTGTGTGAAGATTCCAGTTCAGATGCTCATTTAGATGTGTTGCTAGCCATTTTGGAAGAGTGGGAAGGTTTTTTTGTAGTTCGAAAGGAGATAAATTCAGCAGAAGAACATGAAGAAGGAAATGGATGGGAAAATGATGATTGGGATGAAGGATGGGAAAGCTTTCAGGAAGTAGAATCTCTTGACAAAGAGATGGCAAGAAACTCGTTTTCTCTTCATCCCTTACACGTGTGCTGGACGGAGATTTTCAAAAAGTTAATTGCTCGATCACAGTTCACAGATCTAATTAGACTGATTGACCAATCCTTGTCGAAATCTAATGGAACATTGACAGATGAAGATGGTGCGAGGATGTTGAATCAAGTTTTACTCGAGAAAGATTGCGTTGTGGCTTTGAAGTTGTTTCTTCTTCTGCCGTATGAAGCAATGCAGTTGCAATGTTTGGGTGTAGTAGAGGACAAGCTAAAACAAGGAACCATACCAGATACAGTCAGTACAGACCACGAATTGTTGATTCTGATATTGTCATCTGGGATTATATCAACCATATTAACCAAATCTTCATACGAAACCACTTTCTCATTTCTGACCTGCTTAGTAGGCAATATTTCTCGTCAGTATCAGGAAGCTCAGTTATCAAGGATCAAGGAAAAAGGAAGCAAGCAACATGAAGATGACGCTGCAATAGATTTCCTATTTCTTTTCGGAAAAATACTGTTTCCAGCCTTGGTAGCAGAGCTTGTGAAGGCTGATCAGCAGATCCTAGCAGCATTTTTTGTTGCAAAATTTATGCACACCAATACTTCTCTCAGCCTTGTTAACGTCGCAGAAGCTAGTATAAGACGGTATTTGGAGAGGCAAATACATGCATTGCAGCACAACAGGATTACTCCAGACGAAATAAGTTGCAAAATCCTGAAGAATACTGTGTGGAAATTGAGAGACAATTTGGGAAATTTGATCCAGTCTGCTTTACAATTGCTTGGTGCCAGTGTTTGATGAGAAGGCTTGGTTAGAAGATTGTCATGTTTGATAAGAAGAAAAGGTATATAGTTTTTTTTTTCTTTTTGGACTAAAATTAACAATGGGGTTGAAATTCTGCTAACAGTAACTCAGTGTGTGCACGATATAGGATTATGTATCCAGAGGAAGCATACGAGATTTAGAGTGGGACAGAATGCAAATTTTCGTACTTGCAATTGGAAAATTTTCACCTAAAATGCAATGACCCTCAAACTAGTAAATTATATATATATATATATATGTACATACACACACACACGGAAACTAATTTTCAGAATAGCAGTGCTGCCAATTAGTGTTTGGTATTAAGATGATAAAATTTTATTGCTAAGATGTAAAGTAACTAATAGAAGAAAAAATAAAACAAAAATGAAGTGTTTTTCGTGAAAAACATAACTTATCATTTGATAAGTAATATTTTTTTGTTCTTACAAACCTATTAGCAGTTGTTGCCATGTAAATGTTAATAACATCTTTTGTTATATCATTTTAAACAGTAAATAAAACACCTTAAAAATGGATACATGTTTACCTTGCTTGGTCTTGCTTCTGCAAGGTTTAAAATAATTAATCATAATTAAGCAGATAAATCTTTTGTCAATTCAAACATCTAAAATGCATTTTAAGTGATCTAATTTTAGGAAGGCTAAACAAGATTTGATTCCTTTGTAAGGCTATCATAAATTACACTCAATTAAGAAGTTTTAGCGGTGCTCTCTCTCAAGGCGGGCAACGCCACCGCGGCCATCCTCCATCTATCTGTTGCTCAAGGTTCTACCGTTGTATACAGTGGAGGAGGAAGGAAGCCTTTCTTCCTCCTCTCCAATTTTTCTTTTATTGTTTTTTGTTTTATTTCACCCTCCTTGTGCTTCTTTTGTGTTCTTTTTGCTTAAAATAATTTGCATCTAGCATTTTATCTAATTTTATCCTCTAAATCAATGTACTCAACGATAAATTTGTTTCAATACATCACAGATCTGATAGTTCTATGGGATTTTTACACCTTAGATACCCAGATATGTCTTCATACGCAAAATTTGGAAGTTATATCCAGATCTGCAAAGTGGTACAGAGAGTATGTATTCTTATGGCTGTGAATCTCCGATGAAAAATGGTAGAACCTGATCAAATGTTGGTTGCAGTTTTTTTTATATTGTGTTATTTATCTTGTTTGTTTGTGTTGTTTTGTTCTATCATTTTTGGGTTAGATTTATCATCGTTGCATGGATATGTATTTCTCTTATATGGAATACTAAATGGCACAGTCATTTAAAAAAAAAATCATACCACACAATCTTTAGCCTTTTCCTATTTTTATTTTTTCCCCCCTCTTCATCTCGGATAACTTGTTTTAGCATTTGTGGCTTTTTTTTTTTTAGTTAATGCCGGGAAGAGTGCTCTTTTTTTTCTCAAAACTTTAAGGGTAGAAAGAATGTCTCATAACAAGTAAATGGATAATTTTGTGATAGAAGATCTTAGAAAAGTTAATCGAATAAGACTAATGATGTACATAAATATAAACAACGCCAATAATTTTGAATAAAAAAAGACAAAGTCGTAATATGACAATGCCAAGTGCAGAAAGAAAGAAATTAAATAAATAAATCATATGGAAGTAGTCATGTATTTGACCAAACCCAAAATTATAGCGGTTTATCCAATGTGATAACTAGTTCAACCAAAGGCTAAGTTGTGAGTAAAAAAAAAAAAAAATGGAGTGAAGAGCAGGTGGATTTTAGTATCAAGTTATTTGAAAAGGAAGTAAAAGAGAGACGGGGAGAATCAGTTGGTTATGTTCATCAGCTGTGTGACTGAATATACTCTTCTTTATTGGGGTAATTGGAAGTTGCATCAACAGGTGTAAAATGCATCAAGAATAGAAATATTCTTTGTCTTACCTGCCTGTGTAATTATCTTAAGTAATAGTGTTTCTTTCAGTTAAAAAACAAAAAGCAAAAAAAGAAAGAAAGTAATAGTGTTTCTTAAATAACATTCAACTGGTGATGTACAAGAAGAATTCACAACACAATCAATGATTTTGATTGTATTCAAAAATCTTTTTGAATTCAGTCATGCACATCACAGACTACTTTCTAATGATAATACAACAAAATATTCACTCTATCATCAACTAATAATTTATATAAGACTTTCAATTATGTTTGTCATAATTTGATTACTACATAAAAGAACTGCAGCGATGACATTCCACTCTTGTGCTTCTTTTTAATTTTTAAATGCCTGCCTGCCTGCCTGCCTGCGATCCTTAATGCCGAAAATCGCAAATAAGACGGTACTCAACTTAATTTTCCATGCTGGTTTATATCAAATATGGCTGGATATATACATTACATATAGGAAGCACAATTATGGATGGATACACAAATATATGCAAAACATAAAGAAAATATACAAGGCAAATATACTACTACCATCTTGGTTTCCAAATGGGCGGAAGATGAGGCCTTAGTTAAGGCAATGTGCCAAAGCCTTATCGGTGTCATTGTCGAACATGAGTAGAGCTTCTGCTACTTTATTAGATGAGAATCCCATTTCTTTCAACAGGCTGTACCCTTTCACAAATTCTTCTACCTGCAAATCATTTTAAACAAAATGAACCCCTTCATTAATCACTTACTTATCAATGACCAAATTTATTGTGTTTCTACAAACCACTCAAGATGGAGAATGCTTTCCTAATTTAGCCTTTCAGTTAGATTTTTCTTCATTTAACAAAATTACCGCTTCAAACAGAAACCGGTGTTTCATGTATTCTGTCATTGCATAATACCAGGGAAGCCAAAATATAAATACAGGAAGTGTATATATATTCCTTGCCATCTCAAATATACTAATTAAATGATCCCAAGTGCATAGACTGCAAAATTACCTTCGTTGGATTGTCTCCATAGTTTGCAACTGCAAAGGGAACAGCTTCTCGATTCAGTCCTGATGCAATGTATTTGCTTGTTACAGGATCTACAGCTGCACCCTGCATTGGCAACCTCGTTATTTCACAAACCAAACTGAAAGACAATAAGGTTATGAACAATGGAACAAGTCTCGTTTAAACATTTCTTTCTTAAATCATAAATTTGTCAATAATTCTCGAGTTGACCTAAATATGACAGCAATTTTTAAAAAAGAAGGTCATCGTATTACTGGTCTAAATGTCTAATTATGTAGCAAAGTACCAGAAAGATAAGGCAATGGAGCTTTTGATACCCAACAAGCATATAGATACTGTAAAGGTATGAAGCTTCGTTGTAGACCAATCTCCATCCCAAAAGTAATGTAACGGGAATTAAAACACCCAAACAAATGTAAAAACATGAATGTCAAATGTCACAAGATACAAACATACTACAAGGCTTGCACAGAGCATTGTAATACTTGCACATAGACAACATACCGGTGAAGAAGTCGACTCCGCTGTTTTAGATGGAAGATTTTCCAAACCAAGTCTGCTAAAGTTATGGCTTCCCTTCTCTACTTCAGCTAAAATTCTTCTCTCGAGCTCGAAATCAAACTCGAAGTTGCTCCTTGGAATATCTCTAACTTGTGGGGCCAGTTGAGGCTACAAAACAAGCAATTATTCGTGACAAATAACAATTCAATTTGAACAAGAACTTCATTATTCATGACAAGGAAAAAGAAGTGGCCAACCAACATTTTTATCATCAAAACTGAATCAAAAAACAGTGTACACATACGGCAGATTATGTATTAGCAAATTTTATCACTTCAACTAAAGAGGGGAACAGAATAGATCACATCCAAAGGAAATAGAGTAATCAACAATGAGGAATAAGCACTTAACAAATGGGGAACTTGTGAACTAAACGAAGACACTACAATACAGAACCCTTTTCGTTCTTTCCTATCATCATGTGGAGTCAAACTTCTTACTCAAGTAGTCAAGGATGAAGAAAGTTGAATGTGATCAATGGCAAGAAGAAGTTTTCCTTTCCCTAGACCACAGACTCATCCAAAAACAAAATACTAACATGTGGTGCAACCATAAAAAAACAGCTCAAAGCTAAATGAAAATCCAGCAATAAGGAATCAAATCATACCGGTGGAGTTATCAGATATTCTGGCTTCAGAGCAACGCGAATACCTAATCCAGCTGTAAAAGTTATGCAATTAACAATGCTTACAAAGGCTTAATCAAGAAAAAATAATGGAAAATTAAATTACATGTAAAAGAAATATTATAAATTCTCATCAATAGCAGATAGATCTTTTAAGTTCAGGCAATCAACTTTGAGACCATAAAGTCATTGGAGTTTTGAACAAGAATTTGATGAAAAAAAAAAAAAAAAAAAAAAAGAATAAAAATGATTACATCTTTTTATTTGAAAAAGTGAAGGCTGAGCACTAAAATGCATAGAAAACATAATTGAATCGTATGGATCGACTCACAAGAAGAAGGCATAGGAGCAGAATTTTGATGATAGGAGTTGCGGCTTACAGGAGGCACCACCGTCTGACCCGGCTGACCGATTCTTGGATAGAGTGACTGGCCATACATTGGGTGGCTTGAGGGTGCTGTAGACGATGAAGTGGTCCTGTACATAGGGACATGCCCATCGTATGGTGAAGCGGCTCTGTTCCTGAAATCGTAATCCATTGATATTGAAGAGAAAGAAATGCCCTGCACAGAACCAAACTTATACATGATTAAGAAAGGTATTATAATTGAAGTCAATAGAAGATATATGCTCTAAAGACTGAAAGAAAAAAAAAAGTACATCAGTACAATACGGTCTCTAGAAACCTGAGTAAAGATAACCTCAATAAAGAATATACCAGAGAAATTTTCATGATAAGCTTTCCTCATGATCTTCAAATATGATATAGGATAAAAGAGAAAAGGCAATGCCTTCGTATCTGTTTCTACCAACCTCTCCGGAGTGGATATCATGCAATTAATAAAATTTTCTTATTAATAACAGGTAAATAATCCTTGGTTTAGATTCTTCACAAGATCTCACTTTAGTCAGACTATAGCTCACAATTTTCTTCCTATTAATTCAGGATCTCAAGAGATGAGACCATGGATTTCATTCAATTATCCTCTCATTTTAGGAACTCAAGTAGATGAGACTATGAAAGGGTTTTGTTCGTTTTCCCCATAAATTATGGTCGTCTTTCTGGCTTAAACCCCAGCAGCAACTCTCTCTCTCTCTCTCTCTCACACACACGACTCACACCAAACAGAAGTGCAGAATCTTATCTTCTAATAATTACATATTGCTGCTCCTTCCTTACAAGATTCACAGAATCAGTCTTTTAATTACTACATGTAGCTGGTCTTTCAATGGAAGTGTCAATCTGTCAGTTAATAGAGGTGGAGTAAATCCAATCCCTAGGGTTACCTAGTGCAAATGGCATACTTCTGAGTTCAATCCGTAGAATACAGCACTTAATATCCACTTACAACGTAAACATATTACTCAGATTACCATCAGTAATTGAAACAAAATACACATTTATCGGATATCTTTTGTTATTCTTCTGCAAATTCAGACACAAACATTATCACATTCATCACCAAAACAAATATGAAGTCATCTGAAATGCACCTAGAATTATATGATCATACACAAATATAACGTCATCACAAGCAATATTCATATAGCTGTCAGCTAATCTAATTAAAAGATACAATAAAATCCTATAACACAAGATCCAAGTAATTATGGTAAATACATAAAAATAAAAGAATCTGTCTACGACCTTCAATAGTTCAAATCTACAAACAAAAATCCGTAATTATTTGGTATTTGGGTAAAATAAATTCAACAAATGGAAGTTTAACTCCTGAAAGAAATGACACACAGACAAAGAAATAGTGGAAAAATTCAGCCCTTAATGCTTGACACAATAGCCATAGAAAAACCTAGACAGATCAAATCCACAAACAAGGGGGAAAAAAACTGTACCTGGGTAAAGCGAATTGAACCGATATAACTAGAATACCAAAGGGAAAGAGGGAAAGATGGCTGTTTTATGGGGTTTTCGGTCGTTAAATATCACACAAACCGATCAACATCCAGCGTGTTCCTCTTTTCGTAAGCTAAAGTTTGCTCTCCATTTCAATTGCATCTTGTATTTTCCTCTGAGTTAGTCTTCAAATATTATTTCGCCTTTTTTTTTTCTTTATATTTGATATTTTATTGGTATTATTATTTATTCTCATTATTATTTGATCTTGTATGTTGCATGAAGACGAAATATAGAACACACGATGCGTAAATAATAAAAGATATTATTATATAATTACAAATTTAAAAACGAAAAGGATGTGTTTTTTTTATCCTTTATATATATATATGCAAATAAAAAAAAAAACATAATTCATGCAGAAGATTAAAAAAAAAAAAATCAATCTTTTAATTGAGTTTCTAATTTTCAAAATTATGAAAACATGATTCCAAACGAATTGTACAAGTTTCTAAGGGTTTCAGTTTTCAAAATGATTTGAAATGCTTTCAAGTTAAAGTTTTTGTGCAATACATATGAATAAGAGTAGTTTAGGTATATATATGCTTTAGTTTAGATTTAGGGATGAGTGTCTTTTTTATATTAATATATGATTAAATAGTATGAATTTGCTCGATTAAAATTTAGATGGTCACTCTCGTTATTAAAATTTTATGTGTACACTAGAAATAAAATTCAAAACCTCGTCGAAGCCACTAAAGCTTATTATGACTCAAATAAGACTTTATTAATTGGCCATGACAATCCTTTAATGTAGAGATGTAATAATGGGGTGTTGTAAAGTGGAGACGAAAGAGTTTGAATTCAATTGGTTCCTCTCCTTACAGATAACGATCAATCCGAAATGGCAACAGCTCGTTAAAGTACAGTTAGAATAAAGGTGGACGTCACATATTGGAGATCTTGGTACAATGCTCTTCGTGGAGACATGTCAGTTGAAGAGGACCAACAAGATGACTCTAACTTGGTAGGGGTGGAGGAATGGGCCTATCAGCATGGCCTCTCTACCAACGGTGAGTCAGCTTGCTTAAGTACCAGGATCTACTAGAAGGACCCTCAAAAAGGATGCAACACTCGTTCTTCACCTTCACATCCTTCATCACTTGTAACTAGTCGTCCTCATGGTGTGCATGCATGGTTTTATGCATGAATGATAATCGGTATGACATGGAGATGACAGACACCTATACACAACATGACCCCTAAAAAGATTCTACATGTGTAAAAAAACAACATAATGACTCGTTATGGCTGCTAGGGCAACATTTAATGTACCTTTTGTTCCTACCAAAGTAGGGGCAAAGTCACATCAACAAAGTAAAAGCCAATTGGGTGGAAACATCAACAACTCCTAAGGTATCATCTTCTTTTTTTTTTCTTCCATTTACCGCATTAGGATTTTGTTTGACACCATTTTCTTCATTAATTTAGAGAACGAGGGTGAGATAGACTTATCAATCTGAGGCAGCATCCCATTTAGAGATGCTGTGAGCGGACGACGTTTTACACAGTGAAGCGAACCGAGGAATTGTTGTTTTGACTGTTAATACGATATAAGTATGTAATTCGTTTTAAAGAAAAATATGTATTTCATAAAATATTCAAGACTGAAATCTTGAAAAAGGTATTGCTACCAAGGTCAGCTCAACCGGAAAATTCATGTACAGCTAAAACCAAGTGAGGACCATAATACCTTCTAGAGATCTAGGTCTAGACGTGTCATTTACTTATATTTAATTAAAATAAATGTTTCAACAATCAAATCATAGCATTGTTATAAAACTAAGACAATTTTATTTGGAGCATACGGTGTTCATGCAAGGTATAGAAAGCAGTAAATAAATTAATTATACAACCTGAATCAAATGAGCTACCCTTGGGGGAACACATGAATCAAATGGGGAATCGGGACACAATCACCTGAAATACACGATTAACTAATTTACATCCACCTAAAATACACGGTTTTATCTAAAATAAAAATAAAACTAAACAAGCATTTAATCCTGCATAACAAGTGTTAGTATACAAATAATCACATTTAAAACTCAAGCATGACATAATGAGAAAACAAGTGAGTAAAGATCATGCATTTAGAGAGGATAGCTAGGGAAACTCGACAATTTTGCCAACTAGACTTGGAAATCATTTTAAAATGTTTTTGTATTGATTTTTGAGAAAATGGTTTTGAAAACGTTACCGGTTAATTATTCAGCATAGTAAGTGAGTTGATTTTCAAGAAATTAGATTTCTATCGTTGTTTTGGTCTAATACAAGCTTTTGGGAAATAAATCTAAGGTTCAAATGTCATAAAGTGCCTAGAAATCGGTTTTTAATGATTCGGTTCCGAACTATGCCCCACACGGATGTGTATCTAACATCTGTATGGCTGCCACTTTCACCCATGTGGGTGTCACTTCTGGACCAGAAGCAAAAATTTGAATGTTAGTGATTTCGCGCTGCTTTTTTGGGTTTAAGGGTCGTGCGCTATTAACACTTCAGCCGGGCGGATATCACGATAGTCGTACTACTCTAGATTTCAGACCAGAAAACAAAAACAAAGTATGTCGAAAATATGCAAGTGATGCTCAAAATACAACATAATCAAGTCAAATGCTTTCGATTTCTTAGATATTTACTCTTGAAGCATGAATCCATAGCTTTAAGAGGTGAGAATCCTTCAAGAGAGGCGGTGATTGAACACCTGAACTCCAAGCTCTGAATATGCTCCAAAGCTCGAAGTGTTACCGGTTTTGTGATCAAATTAGTCTTTAAATCCTATTAAAGACCTTAATGAAATATTTTCCTAAGATTTCTAATTGATTTTAAACCTAATTAATA
Source organism: Euphorbia tirucalli (assembly GCA_039660915.1). NCBI lineage: Eukaryota > Viridiplantae > Streptophyta > Magnoliopsida > Malpighiales > Euphorbiaceae > Euphorbia > Euphorbia tirucalli. The sequence continues at coordinate 33,369,761 of CM077636.1, read as the reverse complement.
ACATAGATTTAAAGATGAAAATTGAAGAAAAAGTTTTGATTTTTCTCCCTTTTCTTCTTTTTTTCTCTCTAAGTAATAATTGTCAACCCTGATTTCTTCTTCTGGTACGGATTATATAGGCAGAGAAAGTCTTTTGCTTTGTAGAATCCGTCCCAAAGAATCTAACAAATCATTTCCAAGATAAGGAGTCATGGTTCTGTCAGAAAATGAGACCTATGAGAGTCTCGAGTCTATAACCATGCGACTGTAGGAACAGCCGCGCGGTTAATGATCCGGGAACAGTCTTCTCTTTCTTTTGGGAGACGATTTGAGGCTTGAATTACAGTTGACAAGAGCCTTAATCTTGAATTGACTTTGACCCCCCTAGTTATAGAAAGCAATGGAAGCAAGTAAACGATTTATTCATCATTAAAATCGAAGAATGAAAATATTGCATTTATAGATGTTGCAATCACTTTTTTACTCCAATGATACCTCAGGGCGTAGTTGTCTCTTGCTATCAAAGTGTTCTCTCTTTCTCTCCACTTAAAAGTGATGCATGTATGCGTCTTAAAATCGATTAAGGGTTTCGAAAGAGGAAAGAAATCTCTCTCTGATGCATTTGATACATGTGCATATATCATTTGGTTCAACCATAGGTATCACTGCTTCTATGTCCATCTCGGGTGATGTCTTTTAACCCTTAAATAGTAGGGATGAAGCACATGAATCAAAGAACACAAATTTAAAGACATCTCAATTTATACTTTAATATAATTTGATAATAATTTTTATAATTATATTTTCAATAGTTCGTGAAAGAAGAAACATTTTTATTTGGATAGTTATCATTTTAAATTGTTATGACACATATGTAAAAAAGTATGTTCTACCACATTATGAGCCCCTCTATTTGTTATTGTATATGTATCTATTAAAAAATCTAACATGATATATATTGAAATTGGTCTTACCTCTTAAGATGTCCTAGATTCAAGTTTCTTTTAGAGCAATCAATTTGTGTCATTTTTTCTAACGCAATTGTAACTTGAACGGTAGAGAAAATGTCTCATAATGAGTGAAAAAAAGAGGACTTTACAAAATCAATTGGATAAGGATAATTTTATTTAAAAAGAGACAAAAACAAATAGAAAGAAGTAATGATATAACGGAGCCAAAATGCAAAGAGATATAAATTAGATAAGTAAATTTTTTTAAAAAAAAAATACTAATGTATTTGACCAAGGTTCAAAGAGCTTATGATTGTTTACCCTTTCCCTTATTTCTCATATATGTTATTTGACTCATGTTTTCTTTTAATACAAACACTAAAAGATAAGAAAAATATTTGGAAAAATATTATAAATAGTTGTATTCTTAAATTTTTAATTTTTGAAATATATTGTATCCATTTTTTCTTTGAAGTGCATTCAATTTTATTTTAACAAAATAGATTCTATATCGACATATTAAATCATATGATAATTTAAAAATTAATTATTTAATATGCGAGAAATTCGAGCTATTGTTGGAGAAAATAAGAAGAAGAATCATATAAGGTACCAAATTTTACTTGAACAAGAAAAACTCTTAAAACCTAATATAAACCAAACTGAAAATTAGGTCAATCGAAATTAATAAATTGCTGTACGGTTTTTTATTGTTGAAAACAGACTAAATGATTAATCGAAATGGAACATTGGATTAGTTATACCCATACTGTGAGCACAGGATTTTATTCTCCCGTTTCAATGATGAAAACAAAATTTTATTTGACTTATTTTTGCAGCCACATGAGTCAAAGTCAACTCAAAGTCGAAACTTCAGATTGCTGAATCAGTCAAATTAGGGTTTTTAGTAAATAAATCACAACTATACGAATATAGTTCTATAACCGTACGGATTTAATTTAACCACCATGTGGACATAGTCTAAATCCGTGCGGATGATCAATAATCCACCCCCACTTACATTTAGATTGGATCTAAATCTCTTGTTTGAAGATGGTATAAAAAAAAAGTGATAAGGAGAGAGAAAGGCACAGTCATTTATGAGGCTAGAAGGCTTTTGGAGAGTTAGAGAGAAAAGAGAAAGAAAAGAGAAGAGAAAGGAAGAACTCAAGACCTTTTTCTTCATTTTCTTACTTAATTCTCTGATATTAGGCTTTAAATTCTGTTAGAAATTATAGGTGAATATTTCACTAAGATAAATAATAGGTTCAGGGACTAAAACTAATCACAAATCTGTAACTTTTGGAGATTTTTGGAGTTATGGAGCTTCAATTGAATTTCAACAATCTGGAGCTCCTTTGAAGTGTTTTTCAACCATAAAGCAGTGGATTCACGTGTCAATGGTCTATTTCTGAGAACCAATAATTATCCTGCATATTTCTATCATTTGGGAATCATTTCATACACTTTTCAACTTACTCTATTTTTGTTCATTTTTTGTTTCTGCCCAGAAATAACATCCCTACGGTCGCAGACAAAACCACATGGTTATAGTGTAAGCCTCACGGATGTTATTCTTAGGGCCATTAATATCCAGAAATCGCTAAACAAATCGCTAAAACTTTGAATGTGTTTTACAAAAATGATGTCAGTACGATTACAACTACAACCGTACCATTTTGATTGATAACTGTATGGATGCTATTTCTAGGCAGAATTACCTACAAGATGTTTTTAAAGTGTCTTGTTACATAATGAACCTTAAAACTAGTTTCCAAAATTGATGTTAGCCCAAATCAATGATAGAGACCCAATCTCTTAAAAATCAACTCATTTAACATGTTAAATGTCAATTGATAAAACCATTTTAAAAACCATTTTCTCGAAAATCAACACAAGAATGTGTTAAAACCGTTTTCCATCCCTTATTGTTATGCTTGAATATACTAATATATATTTTTTTGCAGGTTTAGATTTGCTTTTATTATTTTATTTTTATATTAGAGGAATTCATGTATTTTAGGCAGTTGTACCCCGATTTTCCGTTTGATTCATGTGCACCCCCCTACGATAGCTTACGTGAGCTGATTTGTAATTTATTTATCGTTCTATGTACCTTGCATGACTATTGTATGCTATAAAACTAAAATCAATTTAGTTCTATAAAATGTTATAATCGAACGTTGAATCTATTAATTTAATTGGATAATAAGTAAGTGACTCGCCCAAACTAGATTTCTGGAAGGTACTGGTTCTCACTCGGTTCCAGGTATACCTAAATTTCCTCGTTGAGCTAAGTCGAGTGGTGACTCCTATACCTTTTTTTCGAGATCTCGGTATCGAATGTTTTATGAATATCATTTTCTAAAACGAATCTCCATGATAACAATGTTGTTTATCTAAATATAAAAACCCCGAATTTTGTAGTCCGCTTCATCTTATATTTCTGTTTCACGAAAACGTCTCTTGCTCACACATACATTTTAATATTATTATTGTTAGGTCTAATAGATCTTTTCCCCCCTTAACTTGGCGTAAAGCACTTTCTGTTACTCTCGATGTACACAAAGTCCACTTAGCCCCCAAAGTTGACAAAAATCGACTCACATAAATCCCTCAATTTGACATGGCATGGAAGATGGTTTCAAGTGAGTATAAGCACATGATAACTTAAATAAAATTTAAAAAAAAATAAAAAAATATTTTCAACCTCATCTCCCTCTCTCAACCACATCGTCCTTCACCATCTTCCCTCCACCTTTTTTTCTGTAACTACCGACTTCTCTCGCTTGCTCTCTTTATTCCTCTTCTTCACTAACAACTAACTCAATCTCTCTTCCCTTTCCCAATTTCCATCACAAGTAAAAGAGTGAGAGAAGTATAGAGAAGATGAAAGAGACATCGAAGAGCTTCAAAAGCAATGAAGCTACTAAGTCCAGCAACTCAAGATATAGGAAATTGACGATCGACATTGACGGATCTCCTAAAAAAAGAGGTCACGATAGCAAGTTCACTTGGGCCGGTGATGGTTATTCCAAGGATGAGATCGGGATGCATAGTGAAATTGTAAATGTGAAGGATCCAAACTTCAAAGATCCAGATGAGATTGAGAATAATCTATGAATTTACAGTGATGATCGCATTCATTTATCGATCTTTTAGGAGTTTGAGTCTTTTTGATTGATGAATGATGATATTATACTTTAATTTTTAAGTACTGCTGATGTGGCTAGGGTACATAAATAACTTGATTTGAGATGTTGAATTTTAAATTCATAAGTATGATGTTTCATTTTTTTATACATAGTCATGATTATGTCTAATTTCATTTTTTGTTAGGACCTACAATTTGATTTTTGCTCTAAACATTGGATTTGAAACAAGAAACTGATAATTTGGGGTTGAATTGCAGTTGGGTAAATGCATTAGAGACATCAAAATTTTGTTGTTGGGTTTAATTTCATCTTTCATGGTCGATTTTTGTTGCTGGGTTTATGGTCCGAAATTCCGATGGTGATGCCGGTGACATTCTTTTAATTTTGCAGAAAAGGATTTTAAAAAATTAATTATTTTAACTTTTATCATGAATACATATGTAAAATGCTCATTCAATTGTGTCTGTCACTTATACCACGTGGAGGCAAGTGTAATCCACCTTCCAATAGTCATATGAGAATTGCAGCCTGAGGTGGTTATATATGTCACTTTGAGTAAGTTAAATAGTCATTTAATCATTTTAAGTAAGTTGAGAGGGCTAAGTGGATTTTGTGTTAGTTGGGGGTGAAATGAGGTGAATGGAGCCAAGCTAAGGGGACAACAAATGTATTTGGCCTTATTATTATTATTATTATTATTATTATTATTATTATTAGGTAAACAACGATTTTTTTTAATTGCAAATTTTGATTAGTCCAATTTTACTAACTAATAATGTTTTTGATGAATTTCTAATAAGAATATGTAAATAATAAAATTTGGTTTCGATCATTTGTGAACTAGTATGTGTAGTTTAAAATTCTATACCATTAGGCAAATACAGAGCCCATTTGTTTAGAGTTATTTTATTTATTATTTGTTGTTTGACTCCAAAAGATATGGTTAGAATTAGGAAATAACTATTGATTGCTATTTTAAAAAGAATCAGCTGTTGTTTCCAATCAGTAGGAAAATACTCCTTTTCATGAAAAATGGCCTATTTATTTTAATTTTGCCTTTAATTATCCTTTAAAAATAAAACAAAAATCATAAAACAATGAAGGAACTAACTTTCGGAAAAAATACAGAAACTGAAAATAATGAAACATATCTCATTACCAATTGGGGTTCTAAAATAAGTATAGTTTTTCAATAGGTTGAAACTTTACCAATCATGATAGTAATAACTTTTTATAATCTCTTTGTATGACCTATTTGTATGTGATGGTGCACTTGTTAAAAGCAACATTCATGATCCATGGTTCATTTGACTGTTAATCTTATTATTAATTACTGTGTTATATTTTTAGTTTTGTGGTTGATTTATTAATTAATTTATACATGCCCATATTAGTTATTTCACATTTTAACAGCAAAATTTTATCATAATTTTACCAAATACTAATTATCAAACAACAACAGCAAATAGGAAACCACAACAGCAAATAGCAATCAACAATAGCAGAACCATATAGGCCTATAGTCTTTTCGTCTAATACTTCCCCTAAAAATTATCTTATCATTTGAATTTTGACTTCAAATTTAAAACTTTGGTTGATAAAAAATATAACGGACCTTACTAAAGAGACTTGAGAATTTCTGGCATGCAAAGGTGTTGTCCCCAAATGCGACACTAGTGAGTGCACTAGGTCGGTTGTAGAACGGTGGTGAGTCCAAGTATCGTTTTCCATAGGAATTGATGTGAACAATATTAAATTTCTAAGCAAACAAGTAGATATGATTTCTTCCAATAAATAAATAAAGATTTAAAGACAAATAACTAAGAAAGTTAAAACAGAATATAATAAATACAAATTTAAGGTTGCTGGAAATAATAATAAAGATAACAACAATGATAAAAGGCAGCAGACTCAAACCAAGCAAGATCAGGCAATTTCAGTGATATTGATTTCATTAAACATTATGAGCAGGGTTACAGAACATTATCTCACTCTCAAATCACCACACTAGGAACCTCCGGACATGTGGATTCTATGACAAGCAGCCTAATCGAATCTCTTCAGCAAAAGACTACTTAATCATGCATTAAGATCTTACAAGCGTTTTATCAAAGATAAAAATCTCTAGCATGCATTCTCCTCGAATTTCTTCAGCAATAAATATGCATGTGTTTCAAGGTATTTTCATGGTTAAGAATCTCCTTTCGGTCTCATCCTACCCACTAGCATATGAGGTGATCAGACTCAAAGAAAGATGAAGCACACCAAGAAACAATCATCATATACATAATACCTATAATAAAGAAGGAGAAAAGTCACTTACTCATACCAGCCAAGCTGGCTCGAGCCTACTGGATGGACTACTCAGTCATACACAGGCTTAATAAAATTAGAAGAAATTATTAATTAATCAGAAGAAGAGAGTTTTATAAAAGTAGAGAGAAATTGAGTCAAAAGCTATAGGTTTTCAAACTAACAAAGGGAGGGAGTATTTATAGGGGAAATTATACAATGGACCCGGTTCATGTGGATCTTCCTAATGAAAAATTGACACATAAGCGTTTTTTATTTTTAAAAGAGTTATATTGCTTACGTGTCAGTTTTTCAGTGGAACGGTCCACATGGACCCGGTCCACTGTAAAATTTCTCGTATTTATAGTACTCCCCAAAAGACTAAAATACCCTAAAAATTAAAATAATAGTAAAGTACTTAGCATTGGTGGCTTAAAGATAACTACAAAATAAAATAATATTAAGTCCAACCACTAAATTTTAACTAGATTTGCAAGTAAATATCTTTCCAAAAGTCAAATCTCTCTTTTCAAGACAAGTCATATCTTCTCCTTCATTCCTCCATGGGCCCACGGCAAGGATCAATTTCTATCTATATTTTTCTCCCTCCTCCAAAGCTCTTTTCCGGCTCTCTTCCAGCCTGCTTGCTGAGGTTACTCGATTTTGAGTTCCATTTCAGCCTAACCTGAAATTAGCTCTAATTAGCTAATAATTATCTAATTAAGCTCATTTTAACTCAAATAAATATCTAATTAAATAGGTATAATATTTACTTATCAAAGTTATTAATAGGGGACATCCCCAACATTTTGAAGGTCCTAGTTTGCGTATTCCAATTTTTTTATTTAATATTATTTTATAAATCATAAATACCATAATCATATATTAGTTTTAAGGCAATAAACAAAATCAAATACTAATACTAATAGCTAAAGCTGAGAAGTTATTATTCTTCTCGCTTTGGAGGTCATTGTTTGCGTATTCCAAATTTTTTTATAAATATGTAAATATAAAATTTAATATTATTTTATAAATAATAAATATCATAATCATTTATTAGTTTTAATGCAACAAATAAAATCAAATAATAATAATAGCTAAGACTAAGAAGTTATTAGTCTGCAATAGCCTAATATAGTTTTGCAATGTTCCAATGCATAAAAAAAACATAAAAAGAATCAATTATTCCCAATTAAGAAGCAATTTTTTTGAGGCCCTAGGCTCTGCCCCTAGGATCGGCCGTATTTATTAATTAATAATACAAAAAAAAAAAATCACAGAAAAATAACATACTAAAAATTTTCAAATCTTAATGAAAAATTCTTAAATAATGTAAGTAAATTATGGATGATAAATGGTAGAAAACATCACATTTTACATGGATATCATGTTAAAAACATATTGTTCATATCGTTAACCCAATTCTCGTGCAAATCTTAATACTTACAACCATTGAGTATCACTTACATTATTTAAGACTTTTCATCAAGATTTAAATATTTTTCCGCCATTTTTTGCATTATTAATTAAAACAAATAGCTACATTTCCTGAAAAACTTCGTCACTAAATTCAATTACATATTTATTAACCAACATGTAAAATATCCAATGAAAAATCTAAAGGACATGACAATTTTTAGGAGGTATATTAAACGGTAGACTACTTTTGTTAATTGTACAAAACCTCCAATTTGAACTCATAAAATCACAAACTACAAGTACCAATTTACAAATGGACCAAAGGACAACCTTGATTTTTGTACTTATCCTTTTCTAATAGGCCTTAAACATGATTTCCCCTAAAACCATGTCTCAAAATTCAATTTAATTTCTCAACTCTTAAAATCACCAATTTAGTTTCTTATATATTCATATTTTGAGCAAAACACTCCCTCTTATGGATGACATCCACAGATTACAAGCTACGTGTGTAATAGACATGTTAGCTCCAACCATAAGCTTATGAATCTTCAACCAGAATTAGTAAGGTTTTAAGATGTGTAACGGAAAGCTTCAATTCTACAAGCCCCAAAACAGATTTTCCTTTCTTATTCATATTCTACCCCGCCTGTGTTTCGCACAGGAGAAGAAATTGACAAAGATGATACTCGATTTGCAATTCCTGAATAATTTTTAATGATTAAACAAGACAATGATATGAGATTATTATGATTCATGGGATTATGCGAGACTTGATTTTTTCCCTCTGAATTGTAGGAGAAATTTTCCCTTTAAATTATACTTGTTGATTCTATAATTACAGTTATGTACGTCGCATTAACACACCGATGCAATTCAGGAAGTGTTTTGATAAAATTTATATAAATGAGGAACTAAATTAGTAATTTTAAGAGTTGAAGGAACAAATTGACTTTTGAGTAATTATTTAAGGGGGAATTGGGGTTAAGGCCCTTGTAATATATAAGAACATGATGACAACCTGAGGAGGGGGAAAAGTGAAAGGCAACGAGAACGAAGAACATGGTGGCAGTAGCAGCTCAATGTTCAAGGCTAACTCACAAACTCTACAGTTACTATGAACATCGTTGGTTATCATCATCAGTATCAGCAATTACTAAGCGAATGGGTACTCATGATGGCTCCTTTCACTGTGATGAAGATCTTGCCTGCTTCATCCTTCGCCTCACCAATTCCTTCTCCAATGCTCAAAGCGTCAGTACCAGAGATCCCAAGGTTTTTCTTTGTTGTTTTTTTGCCAAATCCCACATCGAGAAAATGGCATAGGAATAGTATTTTCATTCCTATAAATTAAGCCCCCCTTTCATTTGTAAATCATCCTAAAATTGCCTATCTTTCCTTAAGGTAATGAATTCTTTTCTCTTTTGTAATTAATATTTTACAAAATATTAATTTAGTAGTGTTCAGGGGACGTAGGCATAATTGGCCGAACCTCCTTAAATTTTCTGGTGTTCTTTATTTGTTTATTTAATAGCTATTATCGGGTATAGTTATGGTAGGCTATTGTGCCATTAAATTACATCTCTAGAAAAATTCTTTCTAAGGAGGCTGGTATTTAAATGGTCCACTTATGACCCTCTACCCTTGCCTAGGAATTTACCTGGTGTAGTTTTTTAGTACAATAGTATACACTCTATTTGTTTAGCTCGAAATTCGTAACAATTGGTATTAGAGCCAGGTTTTATCTTAGTATGCTATGTGGTTTGCAGCATAGTCTAATCCATACCATATCAGAAAAGACCCTTAGGCTATTGCCATTCTGCATTGATAGCTATTAAATAAAATTATATTATGAAAATGATAGACGGAGAAAATCCATTCAGAAAGAAGGCATCCGCATCAACTGCTTCATCATTTTTTCCAAGAATTGCAGTGACAAATGTAAGAGTTGCAGTGGAGATCTTTAATGGTACTGGTCATTTCGGCATGTGGCAAAGTGAGGTTCTAGATGCTCTGTTTCAACAAGGTCTAGACATTACCATTGATGGAGAGAAACCAAATGATGTTGAAGAGAAAGAATGAGGGACCCTCAATCGTTTGGCATGTGGTATAATTTGATCATGTCTATCTAGAGAGCAGAAGTATGCATTTTATAAAGAGACTTCTGCTAGTAGATTGATGACAGCATCAGAGGAAAGTTCTTGGAGAAAAGCAGTCAAAATAAGCTTCACATGAAGAAAAGGTTGTTTCAATTCACTTACATTTCGAGTACCACCATAAATGATTACATCACCAGTTTTAATCAAATGGTCACTGATTTATTAAATTTGGATGTGACATTTAAGGATGAGGATCTAGCCTTGATGTTGTTGGGATCCTTTCCTGAGGAGTTTGAGTTTCTTGAAACAACTCTACTCCATGGGAAGGCTGCTGTATCTCTCAGTGAAGTCTGTCGACCTTTGTACAGTTATTAAATTGAGAAGGAAATATAAGAAAGATAGCTCAGAAGGAGCTACTGAAGCTTTAATCTTACGAAGACATCCGGAAAGCCAGATGAAAGAAAAAAAAGGGTGATCAAAGTCAAAGCCCAAATTAGGAAAAGATGAATGTGCCTTTTGCAGGGCAAAAGGGCTTAAAAGAAAGATTGTCCTAAGCTGAAGAACAAAGCCAAATCTGACAAGGGAAAGAATGTTGCAGATTCAAATGTAGCCGAGTATAATGAAGACTCAGATTGTTCACTTGTTGTTACAGCGTCAACAAGCTCTTCTAGTGTGTGGCTGCTTGATTCAGGCTGTAGTCATCATATGTGTCCCAATGGGGAATGGTTCTATGAATTTAGAGAACTAGAAGATGGAGTTGTTTATACAAAAAATGATTTCCCTCTTACCATATATGGGATTAGTTCCATTCGTTTGAATAACCAAGATGGATCAATTAGAACTTTGAAAGAGGTTCATTATGTGTCAGATTGATCAAAGAATCTCATTTCTGTGGGAGCTCTAGAAGAAATGGGTCTCAAGGTGGAAGCGAAACATGGAGTGATGAAGATAATTTCGAGAGCATTAGTGGTATTGAAAGGAGTTCGGAAGAATAACAGGTTGTACCACTACCAACGTACTACTGTTATTAGAACTATAGCAGTGGCTTCTAATGATGAGAAAGAGTTAGAAGCAGCCAGGTTGTGGCATATGCGTTTAGGACATACTGGTGAGAAATCCTTGAATCTTCTTGTGAAACAAGGATTATTGAAAGATGTTAAAGCTTGCAAATTAGACTTTTGTAAGCATTGTGTCAAAGGGAAATAGACAAGGGTGAAATTTGGAACAGCAATCCATGATACTAAAGGTATTTTGGACTATGTTCACTCTGATGTGTGGGGACCTTCCAAAAAATGCATCGATGGGAGGACAACATTACAATGTCACCTTTGTTGATGATTTTTCCCAGAGAGTTTGGGTGTATACTAAGAAGGCTAAGGATGAAGTGCTTGGAAGTTTCCTTACATAGAAAAAGATGGTGGAAACTCAGACAGGTCAAAAGATCAAACGTCTCGGAACAGATAATGGCGGGGAGTACACGAGTGATCCATTTATGAAAGCCTGTGAGGAAGAAGGCATTGTCAGACACTTCACAGTCAGGCATACACCACAACAAAATGGGGTGGCAAAACAAATGAACCAGACATTACTGGAGAAAGTTCGGTGTATGTTGTCCAATACTGGTTTGGGCAAAGAATTTTGGGCTGAAGCAATTTCATATGCTTGTCATCTCATTAATCGCCTACCATCTAGTGCTATTGGTGGTAAGACACCACTGGAGAAGTGGTATGGAAAACCTGTTACAGATTATGATTCCTTATATGTGTTCGGTTGTACTGCTTATTATCATGTTAAGGAGTCAAAATTGGATCCTCGTGTAAAGAAAGCAATTTTCATGGGGATCACCTTTGGCGTTAAAGGATATCGACTTTGGTGTCCAAAGTCAAAGAAAGTAATCTTTAGCAGGGATTTTACCTTTGATGAATCTACTATGTTGAGAAAGGTGATGAATGAAACCATTGAACAAACAGATGGGACTCCAAAATAGGTGGACTTTGAAAGGAAAATTGTTAGACCAGCAAATAATAAAGCAAATGCAGAAACTCCTATGGTAGATATAGAGTCAGATGAAGATGAGGTTTCAACCTAAGAATCTCTACAGGGACATGAATCAATTGCATTAAGTAAGCCAAAAAGAACAATCAGAAAGCCTGCTCGCTATGTTGATATGGTGGCTTACGCATTCCAAATTGCAAATGATGACATTCCTACCACTTATAATGAAGCAGTTAGAAGTTCAGAAGAAGATAAGTGGAGAAATGCCATGAATGAAGAAATGCAGTCCCTTTATAAGAATCAGACTTGGAAGCTAGCTAGTCTGCTAAAAGGAAAGAAGGCAATTGAGTGCAAATGGGTATATGCAAAGAAAGATGGATTTCCTGATAAATCTGATGTCTGCTACAAAGCTCGGTTGGTGGCTAAAGGCTACGCTCAAATTAAGAATCGACAATAATGAAGTGTTTTCTCCAGTTGTGAAACACTCTTCCATCCGTATTTTGTTGGCTTTGGTAGAACAATTGGATATGGAACTAGTTCAGTTGGATGTAAAAATTGCATTTTTACATGGAAACTTGGAGGAGGAAATCTATATGGTTCAGCCAGAAGGATTTAAGGTTGCTGGAAGAGAAGATATGGTTTGTAAACTTAAAAAATCATTGTACAGATTGAAGCAATCTCGAGGCAGTGGTACAAATGATTTGACAAGTTTCTGATAGGGCAGAAGTACACAAGAAGCAAATATGATCACTGTGTGTATTTGTGCAAGCTTTAAGATGGATCCTACATATATCTACTTCTTTATATTAATGATATGTTGATAGCATCCAGGAGTCTGATAAAGATTGAAAAGTTAAAGACTCAGGTGAACAAGGAGTTTGAAATGAAGGATCTCGGTGAAGCCAAAAAGATTTTTGGCATGGAAATAAGCAGAGATAGGAAGTTGAGGAGACTTTGTTTGACTCAGAAGCAATATCTGAGAAAGGTGTTAACTCGTTTTGGCATGAGTGAAAAGTCAAAACCTATTAGTACACCTCTTGTTTCTCATTTCAAGCTCAGTGAAGCTATGTCTCAAATAGATGAAGCAGAGTAAGAATACATGAAGAAAGTACCATATGCAAATGCAGTTGGTAGCTTGATGTATGCTATGGTGTGTACAAGGCCTGACATTTCACATGCAGTTGGGGTTGTAAGCAGGTATATGTATGATCCTGGAAAGGAGCATTGGCAAGATGTGAAATGGATTCTACGGTATATTCTGAACACCGTAAATGTTGGTTTGACATTTCAGCAAGATAAGCAAGATGGTCAATGTGAAGTTGGACACAGTGATTCTAACTATGCTAGTGATTTGGACAAACGGCGATCAACTACTGGTTATGTGTTCACTCTTGCAAAAGCACTAGTTAGTTGGAAGTCTACTTTACAGTCAACGGTTGCTTTGTCCACTACAAAGGCAGAGTATATGGCAGTTACAGAAGCTGTGAATGAGGCAATTTGGCTTCAAGGATTGCTCAGTGAATTAGGGGTTCAACAGAAGCACGTCAAAGTGCATTGTGATAGTCAAAGAACCAAGTTTACCATGCAAGGACGAAGCATATCGATGTTCGTTATCACTTTATACAAGAGGTTCTGGAAGAAGGTGGAGTTACCATCCAAAAGATTCAGACCACTGAGAATCCTACTGATATGTTGATAAAAGTAATGACTGCGATGAAGTTGCAACATTGCTTGGACTTGATCAATATTGTTAAAAGCTGACATCAGGCGCTTTAAAGCACATTTGGTGACATTACTAAAGTTGAGTTTTGTGAGAGTTTGAAGATGTGGAATTTGCCAAGGTGGAGATTTGTTGTTTTTTTTTTTTTTTGCCAAATTCCACATCGGGAAAATGGCATAGGAATAGTATTTCTATTCCTATAAATTAAGCCTCCCTCTCTCATTTGTAAATCATCCCAAAATTATCTATCTTTCCTTAAGGCAATTGAATTATTTTCTCTCTTGTAATTAATATTTTACTAAATATGAATTTAGTAGTGTCCGGGGGACATAAGCATAATTGGCCAAACCTCGTTAAATTTTCTGGGGTTCTTTATTTGTTTATTTAATAGCTATTTTGGGGTATAGTTGTGGTAAGTTATTGTGCTATTAAATTATATGTCTAGGAAAATTCTGTCTAAGGAGACTGGTATTTAAGTTGTCCACTTGTGACCCTCCATCATTTCCTGGAAATTTACCTGGTGTGGTTTTGAAGTACAATAGTATACATTCTATTTGTTTAGCCCGAAATTCGTAATATTCTTCAATCAATTGCTCTCTCTTTGTTTCTCACTTTTTTTCTTGTCTCATTTCCTCTTTTCCAATTTTTGCTGGTTGTTAGGGGATTAAAGAAAAAATTGTGGTACCATTACAAAGTATTACCCAATATAGGGTGAATAGTAAACTAATTCCTGGATTGTGGTATTTTTCTAAAGGTCCGCGTATAAGGTTAGCGGACAGTGGCAAATTTTCCTATGGGCCAAGTCCGTAAGTTAAAACTGTGGACTCAAATAGGTCCGCATAAATGAAAAGCGGACATAATAAGCGGACATAATAACTCAGTATATTTAATTTGCGGACCAAAAGTGTCCGTAAATTTAAGAAATGGACTAATGTGTCCGCATAAATTAAAAGTATCCGCAATTACCATAAGCAGACATAATAACTCAGTTGCGGACCAAAGTGTCCGTAAATTTAAGAAATGGACCAATGTGTCCGTCTTTGTAGAAAGCGGACTTTCTTGGTCCGCTTTCTGGAAAAGTGGGCATAGCAGTCCGCTTTCCTAGAAAGCGGACTCCTAAAGCTGTGGACGTGACAATACAATGTATTGTCATGTCCGCATGTTTAAAATGCGGACTCTACCGTCCGCATTTACAACACCTGGACTCAAGCTTGTTACCCCCTCATCAGACCAATCCCAGCCGTCCGAATTTTGATAATTATTGCTTCACCTGGCTTCTCTTCTTCTCCTCTTCATTTATTCTCACGGTTGAAAAATTAAACTCACCAACAGCCTCTTTCTTCTCCTTATTCACCACTTTCTTTCCTTTGTTGATTTCTCCAGAACCCTTCTCCTCCTCATAACCTTATACAAAAAAAATTTCTTTCCTTAAATCTTTAACATTTTGAAAACTAAATTTGTCCATGCTTCTATCTTGTTCAAGTAATTTTTCTGTATTTTTCAAAATATTAATTTAATTAATTTTTAGTAAGTTATTAGTAATTATAATTTTAATATATATATATATTTAATTAATTTATTAATTGTTTGTTGTAATTTTTTTTGTAGGATTAGCATCATCAAATTAGGAACAAAAATACTAGCAATACAATCATCAATTAACAGCTATTGTGAGGTATTCAACCCAAAAAAGGTAAATATTTAAATTTTATGAAATGTTATATTTTGTATATTTTATAGAAATTATGTTATGAATTTTTTTAAATTTGTGTAATAATATATATGTGATGTATGAAAAAATGGAATATGTATATAATGTTTGTTTATAAATTTATATTAGATTTTACTAATTATAATTTTATTTTGTATTTATACATCTTTAATTAATTTATTAATTATTTTGTAATTTTTACATAGGAGTGTAGCATAAGCAAATTGAGAACGAAAATCTTAGCACTACAATCATCAAATAGCAGCTATTGTGAAGTATTTAACCCAAAAAAAGGTAAATATAAAAAATTTATGAAATTTTGTATTTTGTGTATTTTATTCAAATTATGTTGTGAATTTATTTAAATTTCTGTAATAATATATATATATATATATATATATATATATATATATATATATATATATATATGATGTATGAAAAAATTGAATATGCATATAATATTTGTTTATAAATTTGTATTAGATTGATTTTTGTGAAGTTAGTATATAAGACTATCTCCAACCCTTCATTCTAAATTTCCACTCTAAATAAAAATATTTTTAATTTATTCCTTTCCACTAACATTTTTATTATTGTTATATTCCTTTTTACATACAATTATATTATTCATATTTTGTAATATGAATAAAAAAAAACAATTAGTGTTAATAATATATATATAATTTTAATTACATAATAATTTTTTAATAAATAAATAATTTTATAAAATAAAATCGAATCGGAAAAAGTTAAAATTAAAACATTAATATATAATATATATTAATTAAACCGGAGTACAACCACACCGTAAATAATCAATATAAATATAATAATTTAATTAAACCGACAAAAAAATAAATACGATAATAGTACAATACTACATAGATATTATTCTAAATCACAAATACGTTTACACTAAAAACACAATAAAAGTTAATAAAAAAACACAATACAAAGCAGTATATTATAAGCAATACAATTAAAATAACACAACAAACATAATTGAAATGTAAAAATAACACTTAATGATACAAAAATAGGATATAACAAATTTTATGATAGTTCTAAGTTGTATATTTATTAATATTTTTTTTAATTTTCACTATTTTAATTTATTTTTGATATTTTATCAATATCAATCTAAAAAATTTTAAGAATTTAAGCAAAATTATTAAAATAATTCAAGACCACAAATACACATAAATTAAATCAAACACACAAATTAATAAAAACCATAGTTGTGAAAACCATACCGGACCTGCCGGTCGGACCGGTTTGGACCGGAACCAGAGGTCAGGCCGGTCGGTTTGTATCCGGTTTTACTCAGGTCAACAAATGGTCAATTTTTGGTTCGACCATACTGACGAACCGGACGGGTTTTCCGGTTCGACCAGACATTTTTTTAAAAATATATATATATTTTCAATATAGAATTTAAGTTATTATTTTTAGCTGTTTTTAATTAAAATAAAATATATTTTAATACAAATTATTTTAAATTAAATTAAAATTTAATTGTAAGTACAAAACCTATATTTCATAAATTGAGCTTTTTAAATTACTATATTGTGTTTGAAATGCTTAAATTTTAAGAATTATAACAAAAAATATTCATATTTCATAAATATAAAAATATATATATTTATATATTTATTAAATCCGGTTCGATTTAGGTTTATTCTGGTTTAATCTGAAATCCATGAATCCATCCCTTGACCGGTTCGATGGCCAGTCCGGGTCTGAAAACCATAATAAAAACACATAAGTGAAATACCATAAAATAAATAGACATTTGGGAAAAAAAATTAAAACATTGAAAGAAAAAATGAAAAAGAAACAAAAAAAATGGAATTTGGTGGTGGGTTAGAGGTCACCCCCACCAAATTTTGGCTCTCAATTCCAATTTGGTGTTGGAGATGCCCTAATGTTTAAGTGTCTCGAAAATCTTAAATATATGATATAAAATATATAGTTTGTAACCGAAATTTTTATTATATTTTTATCTTGTTTTTATTTATGTTAGAATTAATTAAAATAATATCTTAATTTTATTTAAGATATTTTTTTATATAAATATATAATGAATGCTTTTTAATTATATGACAGAATAATGTCGACTTCATTACCAATATATATTCATTGGGGTGGTCAAATAATAAGGAATCAATTTGGAGTTGATTATGAGAATGGATATTGCAAAGTGATATCAATGAATGGTTTATTCAATCTAAGTTCATTGTTTGATAAGATTAGGACTATTATGAATATACAAGCGAACGAAGATTTGATTAGGGTGCAATTTCGAAACCCAATTGTAATGAATGGAGTACAGTTAGTGTATAATTTTTTTGATCTATGTGACGATGATCATTTGAATATGATGTTGGGGATAGTCAGCAGTTTATGTCATAGCTTGTTCTGTATTGAATTATACGTCGAATGCAATCATAATACACCTTCTACACACACGAGGGATATAGCTGGACCATCTAATTCTCAAGCTATTGATTATGATGGTGGTGGTAGTAGTGGACTTGGTGGTTATGGTTGCGATGATGATGATGATAGCGATGATTATGAACCTATTGGTTTTAATAGTTGTGGTGGTGGTCGTGGTGGTGATGATGGTAATAGCGAATCTGATGGTGATGATGATGAAGATGATGATGTTGATGGTGATGATAGTGAAACTGAGGATTCTGCTGATGCTGATAATGATCATGATGGGTTGGAGAATGAGGTTGAAGGGAATTGTAGGGCTTCTTCTTCAAATGTTGATGACACTGCATTATACAATAATTTTATTCCTACATTTTTTCCAAATATTCCCCAGCTTACCCAATTTGATGCATCAGCTATGACAGTGCATGATATTGATGAAAACAGGAATGCTATAAGATGGGATTCGTCAATGGAACTCTCAAAGGGGATGTTATTTTATTCAAGAGAAGCAGAGTAGAGAGACAAGGATGAATACTATCACATTAGTATGTCATTATTATGATGAGGGATGTCCTTGGAGGTTACGTGCGACGCTGAAGAAGAAGTCTCATTTATGGGAGATCACAAAGTATGTCGGAGAACATACTTGTCATGGGTTGAAAAAGTCTCAAGACAACCGAAATCTTGACACGACCTATATGTATCCCATAGTGGAGGCTATGATTAGGGAGGATCCCTCACTAAAGGTAAAGGTGATAGTTGCAAACTTTGATGAAAGATATAAGGTAAAAATCTCGTACGAGAAGGCATGGTTGGCAAAAAATAAAGTGATTGAGAAGATATATGGAAGTTTTGATGAGTCATATAACCATCTTCGCCCTTGGCTTCATGCTATAACCGAAATGAACCCCGTCTCAATCTACCATATTAATGAGTCTAATCACTTTGTCAATGGTCGATTTGTGCCAGGAGTTAAATGTTTTGAGCGTCTTTTATTGATTCTGAAACCATACATTGATGGGTTCAAACATTGTATGCCAGTCTTGTACGTTGATGCCACTTTTCTAACTGGAAAGTATAAAGGTGTAATACTAGTAGCATCAGCGCTTAATGGCAACCGAAACATATTTCCAATAGCATTTGCCATAGCTGAAGTTGAAAATATGGCAAATTAGGAATTCTTCTTGCGTTGTGTACGGGATTTTGTTTGCCCAGACATGCCCGATGTTTTTATCGTATCTGATAGGCATGCTGGAATCTTAAGAGCTATGGAGTCTGAAAAATGGAATATGGCACCTCATCGATTCTGCATTCGCCATGTAGCAAGCAACTACAATAAGCAATTCAAAAATGAAGAAGTTAAAAACTTTATCATTAATGTAGGTATTTAAGAGTGTTGCTTTTTTAATTGCCGTAAACATAAACCATAACGAACAAGTTATGTAATTGTTTAACTCATTATGCTATCAAATATGTTTTCATGTTTTTTAAGCATATCAACATCAACCTCGGAAGTTTAATCGGATGATGAGGTTTCTTGAGGAGAAAGAACCTGATAGCTTTGAGTGGTTGAATCAGTTGCCAAAGGAGAAATGGGCTCTCACTTTTGATGGTGGTTGTCGATGGGGTAGTATGACAACTAACATTGCTGAATCAGTAAACGGATGGCTGCTAAAAGATATTCGGGGATTGCCAATAACAACAATGATGGAAAGCCTATTTTTTAAATTGGTCGATGGTTTCGAAAAACACAGACGTGAAATCGCAGCCCAAATACAAAAGGGATTCTCATATACTACATTTGCAATAGACCTATTAAGGGCAAGGTTTGAAAAGGTACCTGGACATGTAGTACAAAGGTTTGATTCGAGGAATGGTGTGTTTGAGATTAAAACTGCCCGTTGGAATTCAAGAAGGAAGGGAAGACACAAGTAAGTGGTCAATCTGAAAGAAATAACTTGCAGTTGTCGAAAGTTTCAACAATTGAGAATACCATGCTCCCATGCCATTGCTGGGTGTTTGGCATATGGCATTGACCATAGACAATTTATTCATCCAATTTATAAATTAGAAAACAACTTGAAATGTTGGTCAACAGCATTCATTCCACTTGGAGAACGTGATTACTGGCCAACAATAGATGGATCATCACTTCTACCAAATCCGAATTTGATGAGAAAGAAGGGTCGACCAAAAACAACGCGGATTCGAAATGAGATGGATTGGAGAGTTGCGGGTGCTAACACCACCAGCTTTTGTAGTAAATGTGGCTTACCCGGTCATAACACTAGGATATGTGGACGTACTTTAATATGTTGTAATTATAATGAATAATTTGTAATGGATTCTAATATGTTATTTGGAATAGTCGGGTACTATGATAATGTGTGTTTTGTGACTATATTGCTTTAATAGTAATACACTCAATTGGTAAAGCTTACTAGTATGTTCAATTCTTAATGTGCATCATTTTATTATATTGATATCAAATGTTTGCGTTTTTAGGTATGTCAGGTAATCCACCACCACAGCGAGCATACATTGAGCCTGGGCCGATTGACCCAAGCGTGTTACATTCACAGAGATCACATAGATCGGAGGCAGTATGGTTCAATGAGGTGCAAATATGTCACTTTCTATTTACAAAATTGAATTATTAATTACATAGTGTGTGATGAATTCAATTAATGTTAGTTATTATCATAAGTGGCATTATTTTATAAATTTATCCAAAATTTTAACTTCTAAATACATTGTGCTCTTTAATATATTAAGAAATATATTATGTTCAATTGAGTTAATATATGAATGTTTTGTAAATGTATATGTTTCTGTTATATTTGTTACTATGTTATTAATTAATATAATTATTGGTCAATTTATTAGGATGAGGAGACAACAGTTACGTGCAGGAGGGATGGTACGATCCTACGTGAGGAAGAAATTGATGATCGACTAGAATAAGTCTTGAGACAGACTGGTTTCTATGGAGTTGCACGGTTGGGTTTTTTTCAGTTGGACCACCATCTCATAACTGCTCTAGTGGAGAGATGGAGACCGGAGACTCATACTTTTCATCTTCACGAAGGTGAGGCAACAATTACACTACAGGATGTTGCTATACAAACTGGACTACCAATAGATGGTAATCCATTGATTTGCCCACTTCCTGGAAAATGGGTAGATGAGTGTGAAAGACTATTAGGCGTTCGTCCTCCTAGAAATGCCTTCAAAAAAAAATATGCTGCAGTTGAGTTGGTTGCATGGTAATTTTCCTGCTATGCTGGCTAATGATAATGAAGAAGATATTACACGGTACATCCGTGCTTACTTGTTGCAACTTTTATCCGGCATATTGTTTAGCACAAAAACATCAGGTTATGTCAACCTTTTTGTTTCTACCTTTGTTGGAGAATATTACAACAACTGGTCAATATAGCTGGGGCAGCGGGTGTTTGGCATATCTTTATAGAGAGCTGTGTAAAGCCGCCCGACACAACACTGCACAAATTGGTGGTGCTTTAATTTTGTTGCAGGTTTGGGCATATGAGAGATTGAGAGATATATCACCGAACCTACGGAGTGGAGTTATCACACCTGGTTTACCACTTGGTCGGCGGTACGTATTCATAACACTTATGATATATATGTATTAATATATCAATTTTGTTTTCACTTGTACATATACATATATAGAGACAAATCATTGAAATTACAAATAAGCAAGAGAAATCAATTTTGCTCTCCTACTTTGTAAAAGGAAACCAATATAGAATTCACATAGTGGCTACCGAACAGTCAATAAAATACAACAACTTAGGGTATATGATGCCGAACTTGTGTAATGAGTAAATATAATTTATAAGCAGGGTCATGACTTAAATGGTACATCAGGTTATAACACATGTTATACCATTCTACAAAAGAAAGAATGTAAACAAAAGTAATAACATGTTTAGTATTCAAAATTAACTTCTGTATATTTATATTTCGTTGTTATGATATAGTTGTACAATTGTCTTATGTGTTTACTATGTAAATTAATATCTCCTAATTAATTACAGATGGAGCACACCTAAGGATTCTACCGCTGTGCCAACTCATACGCTGAGACATATACGATATGTACTTGATTTGGCTGACAAAGATTCTGTAAGTCATACAAATTAGGCATGCATTGATGTTAAACATTTACGACTAAATATTTGTTTTGGAATGGTAAAATCAAATACAAATATATATGTTAATTTGTGTTGCTTGTAGTTCACTTGGGAGCCATACACAGATGAAATCCGGGCAGCATTACCAGAATATTGCTTTCAAGGAAATCATTTATGGAGAGCTGTTGTGCCATTGATTTGCATGCACATTGTGGAATGGCATCAACCAGACAGAGTCCTTCGACAATTTGGTTTGCAACAACACATACCTGTTGTGCCCATGCAAACCAATGAGCTGCATGATATTGAACTGATTCAAGTTAAAGGTTCCATTATGTAGAAAATGGCCTACTAGGTCGCAATATGGAATAATAGGGCAAATTTGATATTTGCAGCTCAACCATGTGCCGAACCACTCCATTATCATTCCGAGTACATGGAATGGTATAGGCGAATAACAAGGAGATGGATTTCTGTTAGAGGTGCTGCCCATGGTGCCACTGTAAGTCATTAAAATTGAAAATTCATGTGGTTAATTTTTTTTATGCCCAACTACATAGTAATAATAGATGTTATGTACAAGTTGATGGAATGGAGCAACTGGCCTTGGTTAGAGATTTGGATGCTGTGAACGGGATAAGAAACAGCATATGCGGGGCGCTTGGGGAGGAACAGCGTTATGTTCGGGGTTCCGAACCTCCTCATCCAGCTCCGTCTGCTACTTATCCGAATATTGATGTGGATGAAGAGGCACCCGTTGCTGCCACTGGTAGACGCCGCCAACGTACCACATTGAGGAGACGTGAGGTCACAAGGCCAACTGATCCTTCTTGTGACATTGTGCCACATCCAGTATCATACCATTCACATGATCCATATGGAGCAAGCACTTCACAACAGTCACAACCAACATAGCAATATTCATCATGGGTTCCTAGCCCATCTGCTCCTGGTTCATTTGTTAGTCCAAGTGGTCCATCATAGTATGGGTTTAACACTTCTCAAAACCCATTTACACAATGGACTGGGTCGGGCCAATCACCTTGGGCTATGCATAGTATAGGTACACCCCGTACTCCTTCTAACATGATATTTCCATCATTTGCGCGGCCATCTTCAGTGGAACAGTGTGTTGGTATGTCTAGTATGTACTCTCAGCAACAACCTCCTTTTCCATATTCCAACTTTGGAACAACATCAAATGTTGAATATAATCCATCACAGTGCACTGATCCATCGCAGCCTTCCAATAGAAGTGGATGTAATATTTGATGTTTCTTTTTAAACAATGTACAATATTTTTATGTTTTAGTTTGAGACTTATAGCTTTCAATATTTAGAATATTTACTATAAATAATATGTCATATATTGTTTTAATTGTGCATCTCAATTCCTTTGAAATCGAACGAGTGGTAATTAAGATTTTATTACCTTATCTATCGTATTTGAAATCATAGTTTTTTGTATAATGTATACTTTTTTAAAAATTGTATAATTGTAATTATTAAAGATAGAACATTTTATAATTAATTAATTAAAAAATTGTATATTGTTATTAAAATTTTATCCTATTTTAAATCATAGTTTTTTTATAATTAATTATTTAACTATTAAATAATTAATCGAACGAGTATAATGCATATTTTCAAAGTAATGTAAAATTTTTCAACATACTCATTGTTTTTTTATAATAACATTTTTATTTCATAGATTTTCATATAAAAACTATGTATATACAAATATTTTTTTACAAATAAATAAAATTATTTTAAATTATACAATCAAATGGAAAAGAAATTTTGCGAAATATGCACTTCTGTATTAACATGCCAAATCAATAAGTAATAAACTAAAGGGTCATAATTTGAAATTTTTTTCCCTTGGAACATATAAAACTTAATATCATAAATGTTTTTGTAATAACTTTTTGTAACTTTTTAGTATAAGGATATTTATAAAAAGTGATTACAGTTATCATTTTTTAAAATAACATATAGTGATATATATATAGACACAAACTATTGCATTATATTTTACCTATTAATAAATGTATTGAAAATAAGAAT
Organism: Euphorbia tirucalli; assembly: GCA_039660915.1. NCBI lineage: Eukaryota > Viridiplantae > Streptophyta > Magnoliopsida > Malpighiales > Euphorbiaceae > Euphorbia > Euphorbia tirucalli. The sequence goes on along the minus strand of CM077636.1, from coordinate 33,345,772 downwards.
AATAATGCAAATTAGAGATGAAAGAATGATGTTTTAAAATTGGAGATAGAAAATGATGCTAATCACTTTTCTAAAAACAAGTTCTTAACCCTACTTAAGACTACCAAATGATGTTCAAGGAATAATAAGATTTCTCATTACTGTCACAAGTAATTTTTTTTTCCTCAATTATTTAAACATTAAAATGATGGAGTTAGACGGAGAAGACTTTTCAATAATATTTCTTTGTAGAAACATTAACCTCAAAAAAACATATTATAAACTCAAAAAGGGATACTTAAGGTTGGATTTAATATTTTTTTTAGGGGTTTCTTTCCTTTGTGAAGTATAATTGTAAATTAAGAAACAAAAAATGTTTTGAGCATTTTACGTGTCAGAATTTGAGTAATGTCATACGCATTTTTTGGTTAAATATCAATATTACAAAGATTGTAGTCTGAAGAATTTTTTTTTTTAAATCAATAGTAAGATTTAAAATACGAGTGGTAATAAATTCTTTCCATATTTATTGTATTTTTTCCCCCTTTTACTGTTATTAATAATACCATAATAGTAAAATTGTATATTTATTCAACGATTCTTATAATTCTAGAGTTTATTTATGTTCTATATAATTTAAGGACTTTACTAAAAATATTAACACTGAATTAGATAATCATAATACTAAATTACATTATAATGTTAAATTACATTATAACACTAAACAACAAAAAACAACATAAGTTACATAATCATAAAATTAAACTACTACTATAGTCATCTCCTAATCTTGAATTTAAAACCATTCCTAGCGTTAACTTTATTACAATAGTCTACTTGACATATTGGCAGGGTTTCTAGAACTTTGCCAACCAATTCTTGGGGTAATTTAATACATTCACTCTCCTTCGTAATTAATATTTTTACCATATTGTCATAATCTACAGGTGATTCGTCAAAAATCTCATCAAATAAGCGTTGATAATGCCAAGATAATCCATTTTTTAGCATCCACATTTGTTCCCTCATTCGCACATCAAATTTGTAGCCAGACATTATTATGTCTTGCAATTTTTCGTTCATATTTAGTAGGTACTCCAATAACTTTTTTTCCCTTCTCATCCGAATTTTTTTTAAATTTTCTATTTTCTTCAATGCAAATTCCGGGAACCGCATACACTTAGGGCTCAGTATTGTTTTAACCATCTACAAGTTGCATAAAAAAAATTAACCTTAATTTAACCATTTCAAATACACATTAATTAATTAATTAATTAATTAACAACTTAAATAAAATATTGTATATCACTACACCAGTTTTCTATTTTAAACCCTTGTAATAATAATCATAATAATAATAATAATAACAACAATAATAAAAATAAAAATAAAAATATTATTTTACAAAAAAAAAATAACTTGTATTAATAATAATAACAATAACAATAACAATGATAAAAATAAATATAAAATTTTACACCAAAATAAAAAAAAATCTTTTTTACTAGCTCAGTTTTATTTTTTTTTTCCAATAATTTGTAAAAATAATAATATTTCAAAATTTAAAAACAATTTTTAAACAAAACTTATAGGGACATTTACTATCTTTTTTACTAGCTCAGTTTTATTTTTTTTCCAATAATTTGTAAAAATAATAATATTTCAAAATTTAATAACAATTTTTAAACAAAACTTATAGAGACATTTACTAACTATATAGTTTATATCATATATTTAAGATTTTTCAAACATATAAATATTATATACTAACTTCACAAAAATAAATCTAACACAAATTTATACACAAATATTATATGCATATTCCATTTTTTCATAAATCTCATATATATATATATATATATATATATATATATATATATATATATATATATATATATATATATATATATCCAGAAATTAAAATTTATATATACATATATATATCCAGAAATTAAAAATTTTTACAAAAATTTTATATTTACCTTTTTTTCTGTTCCCCAAATATAACTATTGTTTGGTGGTTGTAGTGATAAGATTTTTTGTTTCCAATTTGATGCTGACAATCCTAAGGAAAAATTACAAAAAGTTAATTAACAGCATTAACAAAAATTAATTATATTCACAGAGAAATATAAAATAAAAATTACGGTTAGTAAAATTAACCTACTAAGGAAAGGAATGAAGAAAGAGCTTAAGTAATGAGCTTAGAAGGAGAAGGAAGGCGTGGAAAAAAAAAAAAAAACAAAGGGTGTCTAATTTTTATAAGGGGAGAAGAAGCCGGTGAAACGAATAAAGAAGGGTTTCTGATCATCGGACGGTTAGATTTTTTTTTAACTGAAACGATCGGAGGGCTGGGGAAGGGACAGATGTCGTCCGCAATTGTAAAATGCGGACTTAAAATAGATCCGCAATTGTTAAACGCGGACTCAATGCTGGGTCCGCATCAGTCCGCGTTAATAAGATGCGGATATTAATCCGCATTTGGGCCGCATTACTTAAATGCGGACTTTGGGCTGACATCCAGTTACGTCCGCGTCATGCAGATGCGGACCTTAGGTCCATTTTCTGCACACGCCGACCTTGTCACGTCCCCTCAAGTCAGATGCAGGTCCTTGATATGTCCGCATTTTTTAACTACGGACCTTTCTGTCCGCTTTTATTAATTGCGGACTTTTTTAGTCCGCTTCTTTTTTATGCGGACTTATTTAGGTCCATATGTTTGGCTAGCGGACTTAATCGATCAGAAAAAAAAATGGTGTCCGCTAGTCTTATATGCGGACTTTGACAAAAACACCACAAAATTGGAATTAGTTCAATTTCCACCCTATATTAGGTAATAGTTTGTAATAGTACCACAATTTTTTCTTTAATCCGTTGTTAGGTGCTGGACAAGCTTGATGCCGTTCTTGATGTTGTAGGAGGCGTTTATGATCCAATTCAATGTCGTTTTGACCATCACCAGAATGGTTTCGATCAGGTTTTTGGTCATTGCTTCACCACTAAACTTAGTACTGTTGGCCTTGTATACAAGGTGCCTCTTCTCGATGATTTTTTCCCCTCAGTTACATATAAATAGATGCAATAACATTTTTATATTTTATTGGTCTGCACTAAATTAGATGATATGCATGCAATGATACCAAACGTTCATTCACAAATAATGTTTGCCCATTTTCACTTATGAAAACCAGAAAAATAACTGAAGGTCATCCCATTCCCAGGTGGCAGTTCAGTGTGTGGAGTTGTATTCTTCTTTAGTAAAACATTGGGTGATGGTAGTGATGATTATACCCTTCAGAATGGTTAAAGCTTGTTTGTAGATAAGCAGTAGAGGAAGAATTCAAATGCAAAAGAATCAAGTCATCAATAAAGGGTTAGTTGCAATATCCTACTTGACATGTTACCCCTAATTACTGGAACAAAGCTGATGAGAATCACAATAAGAACAAACCCAAAACGATGGATATAAACAGTCAACCACTGAATTACTTATAGATATATGAAAATATCAGACTGTTATTGACTATTCTTCATCAAACAATAGAAAGGACAAATCAGTGCTTGGCACAGCCCAGGGATTTCACCCTCTTCTCTCAACCAAAGGCTAAGAGACCCAAAAGCCAACAATAAATTCCCAAAACTACCTTTCCCTCTCCCTCTCCTAGAACATCTATATATATATATATATATATATATATATACATCCCCTAATTAACACTCTAAACCCCTATACAATAGAGTCCAGCTAGCCCTATCCACGTGTCCCTTTCAATTCCATTATTGCCCTTAATTATCATATACCATTATCTGATCACCAGTTGGTTATAAATTATTTCATTTTTTAAAAAATCTTTACACTATTATCCATTTATAATATCATATTTGATATAATATTTTATTTTTAATATGATTCAGTTAAATTGAGAAAATATTAATGAATCTCGAAGCTATTAAAAAAATATTTTTTTACAATTAAAGATAGATTAGTAATTAATATCACAAAGATGGAAGAAAAAGAAAATGACATAGTTAAAATTAGTGAAAAACATATATATAAATAACATAATCTATAAATTATTTGATATTTTACTTAGTTATGTTCATTAGACGAGGCTAATATATAAAATATATGTCTAATAGTTTAAATTATGTTATTATGCATTTATGGTATCACTTTGTGGCTTTTAAAATAATATTCATGAACCATAAAATATTGAAGCATGAGTTAATATTTCTTAATCTACTGTTTGGAGTCTTTCAACAAAATCCTTTGAAAAATAAAAACAAACAGCCTGGATTTGTTTAACTATTCAAAGTACAAAAAACTATGGTAAGGATCATGAACATTATAGATAGGATCACTTGTTATTGACTTATTTCGAAAAACTTATTGATTAAGGCGCCGTTTGGGAATACTTTCTGCATTCCCGAAAGTAGCTTTCAACCAAAGTAAGAGGAACCTTACTTTGGTTGAAAGCTGCTTTTGAGGCTGCGGAAAGCAGCTTCAAATGCACAATTGGTAAAAGTCAGATTGTATTCAGGAAAGTACTGGAAAAACACTTAAAACTACTTTTACATAAAGTAATGAAACTTAGCTGTGGGAAAAAGCACTTTCACTAACAGCAATCCCAAACTGGCCCTAAATAATGTCACAATGTATTACATTAATTTGCTTACCATAAATGTTAATTGAGGTACAGCTCAAGAAACTCAACATCAAGACTCATAATGAACCCTACAAAAAGGATAATTACTTCATTGCCTTTATAACTTTAGTTTGCCTGACATGCATAAATCAAAACATTTTGATTGATGAACCCATTACTGAACCATGGAGATCAGTGTATTAATCACATTCTTCCCTATTTTATTTAATCACAGATGTTTAGACCTCTTGATTTCCTTGATAGGTTTTGATAGTATAAAGAGGGCTAAGATGGAAAATCTATTAGGAAAACTTTAACAAATATATGTGCAAAATATATATGGTGAATGAAATCAGCAAACGATCGGCAATAACCTTTTCCATCCATGTAATCTTGGAAAGATTCAAAAAGAAAAATCGTAACTCTTGCCAACGAATTAAAAATTGCAGGTTAATCACCAATGAATTTTGAAATTAAAAAGAATGGTGGATATATATATATGTAGAGGAAAAGAGGTGAATTGTGAGATAGAATGTGAAAAGAAAAGGAAAATTAGAATTTTAAGAACCAAGAAATTAAATTAAATTTAAATTCAGAAGACGTTTCAAGTAGAAAGGAAGTCTTGTCCTCAAGGCTGCAGAGAAACAAACCATCCTCAACAAGAAAATGCAGTAGTCCGAGTAGCAACTTCCAATCCCTTCCATGGAATCAACCATTGAAGTACCACTTTCCTTGTAAGCCACTGATAGCCTGAAAATAATCAGGGTCGTTTACAGGGTAAAGTAAAAAAGTTACTCGTTTCTGGTTCCCAGGAGCTAACCAAGGGGTAATCCTTCCGTTCAACCCTGTAACTGCTCGGCATCATCTTGGTCTTTATGCTTCATGGGATCTGCTTCTATGTTCTTTTATGGTCTTCCTGCCTTTTATTCTTTTAAGGATCTTCCCTTGATTTGACATTGAATTTCCCGAAATTCATATTTTGAAATTTTCTTTTGTCATCATGTGCGTATCTAAGTTCATTCTCTTACTGCTGGTATTCAGGCTGTTGATGGTATTGATAATGGAACTAATCAATATGACACAGATCAACCCCCTAGATACTTGAATAATACAAGTTCATCACATAGGGTGGGAAGATTAAATCTGGACTGGTGGGATTCTGATCAATCATCTCAGAGAGAGAATGAAGCTTTCAGACGTGCAATGGAGCTTGCTGGCAATGAACTTTTGGAGGTATCATATTTTAATATACTCCACGTATACATTTGGCTGATTATATTCTTTCAAATAACTTGTCAATGCACCTGTGAGCTGACGTGAAGGCAGCATACTTGTGACTGGTAAATCAGAATCAAATTATGTCAATATGTCATAATTTTGTTAGCAGACGCTTCTTAACAATTTCAATTCCACCGAGCATACATTTTCATGCAAATTCTTGGTTACCAGCACGATCAATTGTGAAGGAATGTCTTGCTTCGAGGAAAAGTATCGAATACAGTGGGGAAATTACGAAGTTTCCTATGTCTTCTGCTGTAGTAAGTGCTGTTATATTTACTATTGCCTTATTTTTTTCTTGTCAATTTCAAGAATAGGCATTTCCAGCCACTTGATCCTTTTGTATTCAACCGAGTCAAAACTTCCCAAACTCATTGGAAAACTGAATTAAAACAGCTCATATTTTCCTCAAGAGAATATCAACTGGCGTTTGGCTATTGTTTATCATAGTAGGCATACATAGAACTTGAACATGGGAATTTGATAGCATCTTTGTTATTTTGATTCAATTGGTTCTTTCTAACGGTAGAAGGCCCACATATTTGAACTTGAGGAAGAAATGAAGATTGATCCTTCAATCAAATATGTTATTTACCAGGTAAACATACTTTTTCCTCGATTATTTTACGACTGTCACATGCAGAGGTTGCCATTAAAGAAAAATGGACTTATTGGTGTCTTCACAAAAGACAATTTATCTCAAGCTTCTGGAACCGATTTGCTCAAACAGATTCACTCCACAGTATTCCTATTTCATATAGTTACTCATGCTACGTACATGTTATCTCTTGCATGGTTTTGTGACACATTGGTTTCTGTATGCTATTTTTATCTGCAGGATGATAGGACTCGAAATTGGAGAATACAAGCAGTTCCAGTTTCACTGGTTAACTTTGACGGCAGGAAACCTCTACCAGTTGCTTGTAGAGGTTTAGTAGATAAAGAATTCTCTGAGATGACAGGTATCCCTGGTTGTGTTGTTGTCCATATGAGTGGATTCACTGGTGGAAACCAAAGTTTGAAGGTGCTCTTGCTATGGCAAGAGCCTTTTTGAAGGCTTAATGCATGTAGTACTTGAGTATTGTAAGATGCTACTTTCTAAACCTTGAATTAATTGAAAGTTATCCTTTTTATGACTCGTCTCTTCAACCTCCCTGCACTTTTTTGAGAAAATTTCATGAACAATTCGCTGGAATTTCAGGCAGATCTCAGTGACAATTGCTCTAGGAACTTGAATGAACTGGCTTTTTACAATTAGTAATCAAGAATGTCATAAATTCCATTGTTTTAAAACAATGCACAAGGCAGTTTTTAACTCATTATTCTTGAATCACAGATGTACAGCATTCTTATCTTGTCTGAATAATACTTCCATTTATATTGTATATTCATTCTCATATACCATTTAGACAACTTGAACAGGGAAAAACAGGCAAGAGTCCAGAGAAAATTATCTTGAAATCAATGGAGCCTTAAATTCTTTTTCCTTTATGAATGTTAAGTTACATAAAGATGTACTCTTGGTGTTATAGTAGCATAAACTAATTTCAAAACAGAATAGACAAACTACAATTATTGCAGATCAGGGTGTTGATGGTCGAACTCTGTTTCGATTTATCTCCATGCTTATCATCTCATATTCATTGATCATAAAACTATTAAGAGTACTTATATGATTATCATTTCACATGCACGCTCTTTTTCCTTTTCTTTTTGTTTTCATTTTTTTTTTCTTTTTTTCTTTTTTTTTTTTTTTTTTTTTTTTTGATAATTGACAATTAAGCTCTATTTAGAAGACAATATAGCACACAACTTTCACATGCTACTTTTCCAGACATGAGTTTATTGATAGGAATAAAACTGAATTCTTTGCACAAAGAATATTTCAAATCCATGGACCAAAAGTAGAGTCAGTCTAGAAAGAAAGCATACCATCTTCAGAAGGAGCAAAACTTGAGCTTCTGTGGAGAAACCATCTTTGAAACTTATGGTGCTTCAGTTTCACTCTTCAGCTACTGCAGGCAATCCCTCTTTGAACCATGTATAAAGACCTCCTTCTAAGTGGAACACATTTGTGTAACCGTTGAGGACTAATAGATAGGCTGCTATCAGTGATCTGCAACAATAAGTAGCAGTCATTTCTATTTTTTTGGCGGAGGTATTGAGCAAAGCAAGCAATTACTCTTAACATGATAGAAGGATGTGAAAGAGTCTATTCTCCATATACCCATAAAAAGTAAGATTGGGAAACTTTGATGGGTTTCATAACTTTCGAGTTCAATTTTTTCTTGTCTATGACATATCTTGAGAAGCATAATTTGAATTTTATTGCCCCTTCATCATATTTAGTGGTTATGCTTTGTAAGGTTCAGTTTTCTAGTCTTCACTGTCTTCATCATATATCTGAAATATGAATGCAAGTAGCTTGCATTGTGCTTAGGGTGGTTCGAACTATTTTTGTGGCTTTGCCTTCACTGCTTCACTTTCTCCAATTAATTACTACTGGTGTGATACTGCATTGTTCTTGCAAAATGCAGCAGAATTATTATACTACTCCAACGGCATAACCCAAAAAATTTCGAGTAGCGTATATCACTTGAATGTCAGATAGTGTAAGAAGCCATGTTGAAGAAAGAATTTACTTGAAGCAGAGTAGGTTCAGAATCAGAGAAATGGAAATACCTTGACTGCTGACCTTCTGGTAGATTTTGAGTTGGTTTCATTGTTCCCCCAGATGAGCAGGCCACTATTATTTTTGAATTTTTATCTATCTTTGATTCCACAGCTGCCATTACATAGCAAGCAACGTTGTCGATGAATTGTGTGTGAATAGTCATTTACAGTTTTTGCTACAAATTAGAAGCATAACTAGAACATATCATACTCTTTAGGAACTCAGGGTTCTCTTCTGTGCCAGAGAAAATGCCAAAAAATGCAAATGCAGCTCGCCTAGCAATGTCCCAAGCTGTCCACTCTTTGATAAGCCTATATATTTGCACATTTATAGCACCAGGTGGATGAGCCTGCAGCAAAATACAGAGACAGTAGTAATACTCACAGCCTCAGAATCTCTTTCAAGATGCGGTGCAATGGGAAGAAATTATGATCCCTACATCATGGCTTGAAGTTCCAGAAAAGGGTATGTGTGCATTTAGAGAATCACTTGTTCATTGGATTGAAAATACAGGACCAGATACACTTCGTTCTATAGGGATTGATTCTTTATTCTATGTAGAGCGTATGATTAAGCAAGCTAACCTCTTTGAATTCTGCTTCTGGGCGGACATCAAGAATTACAAATTTATTTTCTTTTTGAAGGCGCAGAGCTTCCTTTACATCTACACTCCTGACCTTTTTCTGCAGAAGAAGCTCTCTTTTCACCTTCCAATCTTCTTCAGCTGTTTCCTCCAAAAGAAGCAGCAGCAACTTAGGATAAAAAAGATGAAGAATGGAGTGGTAATTAAATAAATCAAAAAGTACCTGGTGTTTTTGCAGGTTTTGTAGCTGCACTTGTGATTTTCAATTTTACGGTCCTTGAAACTGTTGTGTGTGAATTTAATCTTCCCCTTATAGATCCATTTACTCTTATACCAAGAAAAGATAAACAGTAACTGTCTTGAGGGAATTTGGAGGAGAAAGGTGATGGTTGAAAATTAGAGTACAAGGAAGAAGAAGAAGAGGAGGTAGAAGAGTGACAGCTGATTGCAGCCATCAATGGAAAAGCTGAAACTAGCTGAGGGGTTTAATATGAAACATCCAAGTAAGTTTTTTCTCAAGTGAAATTAAACTGTTTTGGGCTTCTCCTTTTGCTATTTATGGATGGGTCGTTGGGTGGGTGGGGCCATAGCTGCTTTGTGGATTTTGTATATCCTGCAAAAATCTGGACTTGTGGCTGACGTTGGTGAGGGGAAATTGGGATTTGGATTGGGGAAGGGATATTTTTGCTTCTCTCTTTCTTATGGAATATTATAGATTTTTTCGTTGAATAAAACAGTTTTGGTTCTTAGTTTGGTGTAACTTAAAAGGATCCTTTATAGTTTATATGACTGGGACTACTGATTGAACCCATTGAAGCCAAGGTGAAGGTGAGATGGCTTCACTCACACATTTCAACCATCTGAATTTCAATTAAAAAAATCGACGACTTTACTCTTCCAAATCTTATCATACCTTTCCCCTGTAAAAATCACCAAACCCATCACCCAATTCCCATAAAATTAGAGATACGAAATGTGTATTATTATTATTATTATTTGAGTATAATAAGGTCAAGGTAGATAAATAATGAATGAGAAATTTATTCTCAAACTAAACAGCTTGCAAAGATATTTGTTGAAAAAAATGGAATGAAAATTCATGATCTCATTTTCTTTGTTTGACTATATATACCATCGCCAAGGGCAGTGTTAACTAACTAAAAGGCTCTGTAAGCGGTTCAAACGCAACTCCTATTGGCTTCGGTGTGCACTCACGTGTCAAGGGCGATGCAAATGTAAGATCAGTTTTGGTTACCATGGCCTACGGGCCTGTCTCATTATGGTCAAGTCCATCTTTTTACTATTTCTCCTCAATCGTCAAAATCCTTTGGAATTCTGAGACAATATTTTTTTTATTTAATCAGTGGTTACTAGAGATTAATTTCCCATTAATTAAATGAATTTATTCAAAATTAATCTTGTGTGCTAGAATTAATGCTTCATTCCTCTTGTAGCCTAATTTAGTTTTTCTCTAAGTTTCAAATACACATAAAATTTCCAAGAAAGTTTTTTCTCTTTTCCTTTAGAATAGGCTAGACCTGTTTATTGAACGAGCTAGGCTAGGCTCGGGCTGAACCTAGTTGGGCTTTCATTAAAAATGTTAGCGAAAATACAACCCAACCCACTTAATAATTTTGTGGACTTGGGCTTTATAATCAATTCTCATACTTGGCCCGAGTTTATCCACTTATTTTTATAGTAATTTTTTTATTTAATAATAGTAATAATAATATATAATATACAAATATATATATATATATATATATATAATTATCAAATTTAATATATACAAAATTATGAATATCAAAATTCATAGAAAGAAAACACGATACAAATAAAACCAAGTTAGAAAAAAAATTTTTTTTTTTTTTTTGATAAATAAAGCTCATTCATTAAGTCTACTGGCAAGGAAGATCTGTAACAATAAAGTTCGAAACATAGGAGGGACAATCCTCAATAAGAATAAGGGGTGAGGTAAGACCCCTAGCCCAAGATGCTAATTCATGAGCAATTCTATTCCCTGATTGATGGACAAAAGCAAAGTTACAGAACCTAAAGCATTGACTCAAATAAAAGGCATCCCAATACAAGAACAGTAATGAAGATTGGGGGAAAGACCACGTTGCCAGCGCATCCAAGACCTTTTTTTACATCCGACTCAATGCATACATGACTAAAACAACAATCACGAGCAAGAGAGAGGCTAGAAATAATCGCCTGCAGTTCAGCTTCCTCAACAGATAAGCATGGGTCAATAGGTATACTAGCGGAGGCTAAAACTTGTCCCATAGAATCTCTAGCTATCAACCCTACCCTGCATATAGCACTGTGTTCCCCCCAAGATGCATCACAATTAATTTTAATGACGCCACTCGGGGGAGGTGACCATTGCTTCGCAAGGCCAAGGAGAGAAGAGCCATAAAGATGAGAAAGAATAGGCTTAGGTTGGCAAGGAGGCAGAGCATCAGCCCATTCTTTAAGGGTGGCCCTAGCTTTGTCCACCAACACTTCAGGGGGCATAGTAAAGTTGTCGTGTATTCTTTTATTTCTACAGAACCACATCCACCACAGAAGAGTCACAAAAAACCGAACGTCGGGAGGAGATAGAGTAGATACCATATGGTTGAACCAGTCAAGCACATCGCAGGCCACCACCTTGTCCGGCCGAAGCGGGAGGCAAGCTCTTTGCAAAACTTGCTTGGCAAAAACACACCGATTGAAAACATGGATAATGTCTTCTAGTTGATATCCACAATATCTGCAGCTGGAATCCACTTTTAGACCTTGATCTGACAACACACCAAAGCAGGGGAGAATACCTTTCAGCAGCTTCTAGAGGAAGTGAGTAATTTTTGCAGGGATCTTTATGGACTAGATACGCCGCCAAACATCAGAAAGAGCCGATGGGCTGCTGGTTCGGTTATGGCCAGCAGATCTATGGCTTTCTGTAATAAAATAGCCACTTTTAACTGTGTAGACTCTAGATTTAGATTCAGCCTAGTAAAACTCATCCGATGGTTGACGGAAACTCAATTTATTCTGCAGAATAGCACCTCTCTCTTCGGGAACAAAGCAAGCAGATATTAAGTTGCGGTTCCATTGATGTGTTTCAGTAACAATAAGCTCGCTTGCCAGGCTAGGGTGTGTAGACGAGAGAGCAGTGAGAGGCTTCTTCCAATTCAGACTGGGAACCCAGTTGTCATCCCAAATATTGACCGATCGACCAGTCCCTATCCGCCACATTGTGAGCGGACGACCTTTAAACGGGACGCGGCGAAGCTGACCGGGGAAGAAGAAAGAAAGAAATAAAAGGTTTAGTGATGTTTTGGGAAAAGTTAAGTTAGAAAATTGTGGATTTAATTTGGAAATTCTTTTGTAGAAAACATTTTCCCATTTTTAACTTAAAGATCTCGAAAATTAAATCCCGAGATCAATGACAGAGTTGCCACCCGGATCAGCTCATCCGGGAATTTCGGTACAGCTCCCTATCGAGGATAGACTGTTGTACCTAATCCAGAGATTTTGGGTTCAGGCAAGTGACTTACTTAACCTCTAGCTTGCTTTCACTTTACAGTTTATATTACTATATTTAATTCGATTTATTATCTTTCTCTAAGCCCAATTCGTTTATTTTAATTATCCGATGCTAAAGCAAAATGCAGGAAATTAATTGCAGAAAAATAAAACATGCATTCAAAATATACAAAAAAAAAAAGAGGCGATTATACAACCCAATTGAATAAAAAAGGAAAACTCTCGTCCTCACTTTGCAACCGCCTAAAATACACGATTTATCTAAAAATACAATCGCCTAAGATACACGAATAATTCTATTAAATACATTAAAAATAAAAATAAAAGGCTGCAAAACAGATGGTTAGCACAATATACGGCATACCACAAATAGGACTCAAATAGGACAAAATGGGATTTTAAGAATTCGGGAACATGCAATTATGGGAATAATCGGGTCAACTCGGCTAGCCGGCCTGATTAGACCTGGAAAGCACTTTGAAACGTCCCTGTATTTTTGGTTTTGTGAGAAAATCATTTTAAAAACAATTTATTTTCTGGTTTAATTTAATTTAACATGTGAGGTGGGTCGGTTTTCAGGAGAATCGGGTCTCCGTCGTGGTATTGTTCTAAATGCAAATGCACTAAAAATTAAATCTAAGGTAGTGAATGCACACAACAAAATTCATTTTGATGATTTTCTGATTTTTTGAATTTTTAGGGATTTTTAGAAATTTTTAGGGATTATTCTGGAAATTCTGCTCTTGGACGAGCATTACAGTCGTGCGACTGTAACTACGGTCGCATGACTGTAATTATAGTCGTGCGACTGTAAATCATTCCAACTTCAGAATTTCGCCAAAATTTATTCAAAATAAAACTGAAAGAAAACAGCTAGAAACCAAGAACACTCGTACGACTGTATTTACAGTCGTACGACTGTTCATCAATTCAAGAACCGTCGCACGACTGTTCTTGATTTTCAGAAATAGAAAATACAGAAATAGAATAAAAATGCACAAAAACACACCAATTCACCCAGAAAGCATGAGAAATAGAGGAAATAAAGAGTGTTTACCTCTTATGCGCTAATCCACCGTAGGAATGACCCCTGGCATTGCACCAATCCACTCAAATTTGCTCTTTTTCTCCTTAAGTTGAGTTTGGAAGTTTGGTCCGAAAAATCTCCAAATGTTAGGGATTCTAATGATTTTAGTCCAAAATTCAATTGAATTTAAAGTGTCAGATTATTAACCTATTATTTTCTAATAGATTTTAATCCTAACACTTGAGAATCAAAAGAAAAAGAAGCGGAAAAGAGCTCGAGGTTTTGTGTTTTCTTTTCCTTGCCTTTTTCTCTCTTTTCTCTCTCTAAATTCTCTCTCTTTGCCACCAGAAATCCAATGTCCAAAAATCCCCCTTCTTTCCTCTCTTTTTCTGCCTTTGCTTCACCAAAAATCGGAGCAATTAATGCTCCTCCAAAATCCTCAGCTTTCTTATGTCATGGGTATGGTCTTCTACACCTGCCCCGCGATTACAGTCGTACAGCTGTAATTTTCAATTACAGTCACACGACTGTAACACAGTCGCATGACTGTATATTAAAGTCATGTGACACCAGTGATTTTTTTGTTTTTTTTATGGGGGAAAAGTCTGGCGCTTACAACTGCCCCTCGCGTGATCAAATTCGACACCCGGATCCAGGTCTAAAATACCTGAGATGATGAATTTGAGAGCGTGAATCAAAGCACCGCTGTAAGTGCCGGAATTTTCCATCCTTAACAAAAAAAGCAGCGGTGTCACACGACTGTAACATACAATCGTATGACTGTAACCTCGGAGCAGGTGCAGAAGCCCAACAGAAAAAAGAGAAGAAAAAGAGGGAGCATTAATTGCTCCGTTCTGGCAGCAAGGCAACCAGAATAAGAGGAGGAAAAGAAGATTAGGACTTTTGACATTTGGGATTTCTGGTTTTTAGAGAGAGAGAATTTAGAGAGAAAAGAGAGAAAAAGACAAGGAAAAGAACCATTACAAACTCAAGCTTTTTTCCTCTTCTTTTTCTTTTAATTCTCAAGTGTTAGGTTTAAAATCTATTAGAAATCAATAAGTTAATAATCTGATACCTCAAATTCAATCAAATTCGGACTAAAATCATCCGAATCCCTAACATTTGGAGATTTTTTCGGACCAAACTTCTCAACCCTAACTTAAGGAGAAAAAGAGCAAATTTAAGTGGATTGGTGCGTCGCCAGGGGTCAATCCTACTGGTGGATAAGCGCCAAAAAGGTAAACACTCTTCATTCCCTCTATTTTTCATGCTTTCTGGGTGAATTGGTGTGTTTTTGTGCATTTTTATTCTATTTCTGTATTTTCTATTTCTGGAAATCAAGAACAGTCGTGCAACTGTTCTTGAGTTGATGAACAGTCGTACGACTGTAAATACAATCGTACGAGTGTTCTTGATTTCCATTAACTTCTTAGTTTTATTTTGAATGAAATTCTAAAGTTGGATTGATTTACAATCGTACGACCATAGTTACAGTCGCACGGCCGTAAAAGTTGGATTGATTTACAGTCGTACGACCGTAGTTACAGTCGCATGGCCGTAGTTACAGTCGCAAGACTGTAATGTTCGTCCAAGAGCAGAATTTCCAGAATAATCCCTAAAAATTTCTAAAAATCCCTAAAAATTCAGAAAATCACCAAAAATGAATTTTGTTGTGTGCATTCACTACCTTAGATTTAATTTCCAATATTATTGTATTTAGAACAATACCACGACGGAGACCCGATTCTAGCAAAAACCGACCCACCTCACATGCTAAAATTAATTAAACCAGAAAGTAAATCATTTTCAAAAATGATTTTCCCACAAAACCAAAATACAGGGACGTTTTAAAATGTTTTCCAGGTCTAATCGGGCCGGCAAGCCGAGCCAACCCGGTTATCCTCCTAAACGCATGCCCCTAAATTCTAATTTTTCCAATTCTGTCTTATTTGAGTCCTATTTGTGGCATGCTGTATATTGTGCTAACCCTCTGTTTTGCAGCTTTTTTATTTTTTTTATTTTTGATGTATTTAATAGATTTATCCGTGTATCCTAGGTGATTGTATTTTTAGTTAAATCGTGTATTTTAGGCGATTGTAAAGGTGAGGATGAGAGTTTTTATTTTTGTTTGATTGGGTTGTAAGCCATTTAATAATTTACCGCTTTACTTTTATTTTGTATTATATGTGTATGTGCGCTGTATGAATTATTTTAATAAAGTTGACTTTAGAATTATGAAATACCTTCAAGAACATTGGCCATATTTATTTTAATTAGACACGAAATAAGGGACTTGTCCGGACCTAGATCTCTGAATAGTATAGCGGCCGTTTGTCCGGTTCAGCTACATTATAAATTTCCCGGTTGAGCTGAGCCGGGTGGCGATTCCTACAATATTCATTGAGACTTAGGTCTTGGTTCTTTTAAGATAATTAATTCTATTTTTTCCAAAACCGATTTTTCCATAACAAAAACCCCATACGAGGGAGGGGTCCACCCGGAACCGAGGTACCCCTCCCGAAAGGGAGTCCGTGTTCCGTCGAAAATGTCGTCCGCTCACAGTGGCGACTCCGCTGGGGATTTCTTACAAAAAGTTTTCTTAAAAACTTAAAAGAATTTGACAAGCCCTGAAAAGTGTCTAATTAAAATAAGGTAGATGATTTTTTATTGGTATTTTATTTTGCATTTTTAGTTAGACATGCTTGCATTAGGTTAAGTATCTCGTTTTAGCCTGGTGAATTGTTGAAGTGTCGCCTAAGTTCCTCTTGGTCTTGGGAGCACGGATAAGAAACACCACCTATAGCCTCGTACGAACCCCTTCGTTTGGACCTTTAAGTGGGGAGAAATGAGGAGTATATTTTGCTATGGGAGCCTTGATGTTATCCTGACTTGGACCGAACTCATATAGGCAACCTTAGTTGGATTCCCTTAGGATACCAAAATAATCGTATGAATAATACAAATCGCCCCCCTTCATCATTCCCGTTTGGTGATCGAAGAGAAGCCCTCCTAGGACTCGGTTAGATTTTTGCCAAAAAATTGACCACGTTTGGAGGAATAAGGTTGGAAGACTTCGCTTCGTGTGCTACGTGTTACACGTTTCCCGACATCTCACGACATACCATAATTAACATTTCCCATGCATATGACAAACCATACATGAAACATTTGTGTGATAATTAATCCACATTTTTATGCAGCCACTTGCATTTTATTTTAGCATGTAAAAACATTAAATCATCTGTTTGCCATTCATACTAACCATTTCTTTTCAGCCATGACAATATATTTGTGTGATTAATCTTTTTCACATAGCATACATAACATCATTATGTATGTCATGCATCCTAACCACGTTTTTTTATGCAGCCATTTGCATTTTGTGTGACATAAGCATTCATATCGTTTTAGTTAAATTAGGGGCATTCCAAGGACAGCCACCACAATCATATCATTCCATCATATATCGGGTATCCCAAAATACCCGTGTTCTGCCAATGCGTCGGATTGCATTTGGCCATTCTACCAAATTATCTCATTTAATAGAGGCCACAATGGTCCTAGGTTTACTTTCGTGTGACAATCCACACGATGCATTTAATGACATCATGCCCATTCATCATAAATATCATATAACATTGTGATCCACATCGGATTACTTCATGACACCACTACATCATTCAACGTGCTCCCTGAGTGCCGAATTAGTACACATATAGGGGCATTTCATAACATCCCAGACCATGAAAGGTGTTCCCCAAACGCCGAGCCCCTGTCCGTGTCCCCTGTTACACGTGACTTTCTTGCAACATCATTTCATATCATCTCATAGACCTTAAAAGCGTCGAAACTCTGTCCGTGTGTCGGCACATACGCGACCATTTCATAAATCCACTAGGTGCCTCAAAGGTGCCGAACTTTTGTCCGTGTGGCGGTCCACACGTGACATTTTTGCATAGCATTGGTTCTTGAAATGTCCCAAAAAGAAAGAAAAAGGAATAAAATAAGACCATTCATACCATCATTTCACTCATAATCTCACTCCATTCATTCATTACAAGCACTTTCAATGTCTTACTCTTCATATCACCATGTCATTCATTCATGACCCTAAACGCTTCCCATATGATCCCAAGCAGAATAAGCTGGAGTGACCTTGGATGAGATATCAAGCTTCGAGGGCTGTTGGGGAACTGAGAGCAGTTGAGATAAAAAGTGATTCTGATTCTGGGGAAGAGGTACAGATGGCTAATCCAATATCGAGCCTTGCCGATGCTTTGAAGGATTTTCTAAGATCACAAGACTTTCGTGATATGCTGAAGGAGGAAGTACGGGCAATAGTAAGAGAGGCTGGAGAAACTGGTGGTAGTGGAGCCGGAAAAGAGAAGGAGGCTGAATCATCCCAGCAGGGTGGTGATACCTCAGCTAGTCTGGAAAAGCTGCAGGAAATAGAGGTAGCCATGGAAAGAAAGATGAAGGTGAAATGCTCAGAATTGGAGGAGGCGGTGGCTCAGTTGAAGAAAGGGGCCAGTGTCAGTGCAGAGTCTAAGAAGGGAGTTAACATCGATGCCATGATCAGCAGGGGCATCAAGACTTTTCCCATCGGATTCCAAATGCCAAGGGTGCCTTCTTATAAGGGAATGGGCTCACCAGAGCCCCATGTAAATCTCTATGCTCGGGTCATGCTGACGGTGGGCACCACGAAGCAGCAATTGATTATACTCTTCCCGACTACCTTGGAGGGAGGAGCTTTGGGTTGGTATAACTCGTTATCAGAGGAAGAGCAGTCAGATTGGGAGGTTCTGTCAGCAGCCTTTATTAAATATTACAGCTTCAACACCAAGATCCAGGTAAAGCTGTACGATTTGGAAAGGGTTAAGCAACAGCAGAATGAATCCTTTAATGCCTATTACCAGAGATGGATGAACAAAATGATTCTGCTAAGAACCGCCCCGAGGAAAATGAACTGATTCAGAAGTTGATTGATGGGAGTAGGGACATCTTCCGAAACAACATGAAATTCCATTCCTTTAGTGAGCTTAGCTAAGTGTATAGCATGGCTATGAAAATTGAGAGGGATGAGGAGGAAAAGGCAGTAAACCAAAAACATGGCAAGAGCTCCGTGTATGGTCTTGGGTATTGACCAGCGACTACCACTGCATCAGGCAGCGGATCTGGTTTTGGGTCCTTAGGCAAAAGTGGGCAATTCTCAGAAGACAAGCCAGCTGAAGTTGCCGTTGTGTCCCAGCAGCAGGGTAGCCAAGAGGGAAATGTACAAAATCGAGGCCTATCCCTTTGGACTCTTTCTTTGGCTAAGATTTTCGTAAAATGCAAGAACGACGTTCTTTTGAATTCTCTGAAGTCGTTCGAAAAGCCGGCTGAGACGGACAAGGGAAATTTCTGTTCCTATCACGTGATAGTGGGCCACCACTCAAATGACTGCAAACAATTACTGAGGGCTGTCCGACAATTGATCACTGAAGGAAAGATTGTAGAACCGCCTCTAAAGCCCAATGTTTAGAATAATCCCTTACCTAGCTTTGACTGATCCATATGTGTAAGCTATTATCCAGATGATACAGTAGCGAAAGAAGACCCTCCGACTGTTGATAAGGTCAGTTTTTGACCTTATCTTTTAGGCAATTTCATGGTTTGAACGGCAATTTTTAGAGTCTTTTGTGTGAATGTTTGTGTGGTTTTTGAGTATTTTGTGATTTTTATGTTTTGGATAGATTTTTATAACTTTTAGTATTTTTCGTGTTTTCTAGGGTTATTTTTGTAATTTTTGTTAATTTGTCGTTTTTATGGTCCGTGGCGTTGGTGCAGTTATATTTCTTTGTGCTTGTTTTGGACAGGTATTATGACCCGGACCGGAAGTTGGAGCATCGGCGGCGAGGAAGAGTTCGAAGTGCTGAAAATCAGGGTGGCACGGCGTGCCACAATTAGGGCACAGCGTGCCAATCCGGCGTGCCAACAGAAGTAATCCAGTGGAGTGGCACGAAAACATGCCACTCAGACCAGCGTGGCGTGCCAGCCCTAAAACCACACGGCACGGCGTGCCACCTCCAGCAGCACGGCGTGTCGCCTTCAATTCTGCACAGCACGACGTGCCACTTCCACCAGCACGGCGTACTGAGCCCCGAAATCCTGCTGTTGCCCTACTTTCATCTCTTCTTTTTCCTGGTTTTAACCTAGTAGTAAAAATAGGTTATTTTCTTTGTTTAAAGGGATCTTTTTCCAGACTTTTAGAGTGAGAGCAGAAACTTGTAGTGAGGTTTTGAGCTTGAACTATTTGATTTCTTTGAGTTTTGAACCATCGATTGGTTGTAGCTTTACATAGAATCTTCCCCTTTTGCGACGTTCTTCGTTCCGGCTTGAGTTCGTCTATAGAGGTACACCCCAAGCATCTTCACACCGTCGGAATCCGGTTAATCGGACCAAAAGGGCATAATTTTTCTTCTTCTCTTTTGTAATTTGATTAAGTTAGTTTTGATTTCGTAAATCGATTGTGTTTGGTTGTAAAAATTGAATTCGTTTCATCTTTCTTGATTAATACAATTGATTGCAAGTTAATTTCAATTTTTATTCCTTTTCTTTATACAATTCCTTTAATGAATATCTAGTCTCATAAGATCTTAATTTATTAAGTTCATATTTATGGCATTACCTAGATTGACGCCTGGGAAACCATTAGTATTAACGACACTGTGGAACTTACGTGCCCTTATTTTCTAAGCTTTAGAATTAGACCGCCTCTAAACAAGGGAAACCGGCTAAGGACCTAAAAGATCTAGATACGCTAGGTTGAATTATCGGAAGAACATAATTAAGGGTTGATTGTTGAGTTAAATTCATCTTTTGTAGTTAATTAATAAAGCCATCTCCATTAGCATTCATAGGTCGGTAAACCGCTAATTGATAACACAAAATTCAAGTGCAAAGTAAGCTGGAATAGATCAACTAGGAGTAGGATAATTTAGTTACTAATATAATCAACCCAAAACTACGTTCCGCCTAGGACACGCAAGGAACCTGAGTAGTTTAGTGTTTATAGAATATTTTTCTCTGTGGGATCAATACCTGGACCAACCAAAATTATTACTCGTCAACGATAGGTACACTGCCTTAGTTGTGCGTTTCTAGATTTAGTTTTAACTACTACGCCTAGGACCCATCAAGTTTTTGGCGCCGTTGCCGGGGAAATTTGTTTTTCTGCATCATTGAGCCAAAGGTCTATTTGCTGATCTAGGCATCATTTCTGTGCATATAGTTAAATAATTTTTCTTTTCTGTGGATATTTGTTGCAGTTATTTGTATTATTTTTTTTTTATTTTCAGTGTGTGTGTGTTTTCTAGCTTATGCGAACGCGCTCTTAGCATCCTGAGCTTTTACCTTATAACCCTGAGATTAAACGTTTGTGTAGCAGGAACCGTAGAGTACGCCAAGAGCAAACTGTCCAAATGGAACATCAGCAACATGATGACGAGGAGAGACAACTCCGGGAAAGAGTTGAGCAAGAGCAACTCCGGCGAGAGCGGGAGGAGTTTGATAGAAGAAGGGGTGGTGATAGAGACAACATGGTCATAACTGACCTAATGGCTCCACATCGGCCCCGGAACAGATCCGGAGTGGTTATCCCAGCCATCATTGCCAATCAATTCGAGTTGAAGTCCAGTATGATCCATTTGATCCAAGGGAACGGACTATTCAGTGGCGGAATAAGTGACAACCCTAATGATCACTTAGACCGGTTTCTCATGGTGGCCAATACAGTCCGAATCAGTGGGGTGCCCGAAGATGCTGTGCGGTTGAAGTTGTTTCCCTTCTCATTATGCGGGGGAGCAATGGAATGGTACAAATCCTTGAGGCCCGGATCAGTGACGTCATGGGACGAATTGGAAGAACAGTTCTTAGCATAGTACTTCCCACCATCAAAGACGGTTCAGCTAAGGAACGAGATCATGGGATTCCGGCAATTTGGGACGGAGACTCTTAATGAAGCTTGGCAGAGATTTCAACGGTTATTGCGGAACTGCCCCCACCATGACATGCCGTGTTTCACTCAGGTAAGCACGTTTTATCATGGTTTGACACCAGCTAACCGTGCCATTATTGATTCTTCTGCAGGTGGGGACATTTTTAAGAAGACTGCTACACAAGCGGAGGAGTTGATTGCGGAGCTGGCTAGAAAGAGTACCTTGTGGCAGTCGGACACGCCAACAAGGAATGAGGTTCGAGCTGCAGATTTGGGACGCCAAGATGCAGCCATGGACCATGTAAACAAGAAGCTGGACCTGTTGATGTCCCGGCTGAATTTAATTAGGCCACAATACCAACCGGTGTTGTGTGTATCATGTGGAGCGGAGCATCCCGGGCAAGATTGTGAATTGGGCGACCCATTCGCCCAATCATCCGAAAACGTAAGTTTTGTGGGAGGAAACCAAAGGTACAATAATTCTAACTCTTACCCATAAAATTTCAATAATAATAATAATTACGGAAGAAGGTATCAACAACCGAACATGTCTTATGGTAATAACCAAAATGTGTTAAGACCTCCTTTCGGATTTCATTATGAGCACCATGAGCAGGGGTTAGGTACAGCCCCATTTATTCCTAATGATCAATCCTCGTAGCAACCTCAACAGTCTAAGCAAGATGAGACGGTTTTGTCTTTATTAAAAGACATCTCGTCTCGGCTTGCTGATAATGAAGCGTACTGTAGGGATTTAGGTAAGCAGGTGGCGCAATTGAGTAGGGAGAGGCAGGAAAGACCTCAAGGAGCACTTCCGAGTAGAACTGAACAAAACCCTAAGGGTAATCAACGGGAGACAGCTCAAGCTATAACCCTACGAAGTGGTAGGCAAGTGGAGAACCGGGTGCAAAACGCTGATATTCCATCCCAACCTACTGAGGTAAGTGAAGAGTCAGGAGAGGTAAGCAACCCCGACTCAATTTCTGAACCCGAACCTAGCATAAATGAAAAAGGGAAAATTCCTGACCCAGTGAGAGCCTATGTGCCTAAACTTCCTTATCCTCAAAGGGAGAAGAAAGATAAACTGGAGCAGAAATATTCCAAATTCTTGGAAATTTTCAAGAAGTTAGAATTTAATATGCCATTGATTGAGGCTCTCCAAGAGATGCCTTCTTATGCTAAATTCCTTAAAGAACTTCTTGCAGGGAAACGAAAGCTAGGTGAGGACGAAGTGGTGGTTTTAACAGAGGAATGTTCGGCAATTATCACTAACAAACTTCCACCCAAGCTCAAAGATAAGGGCAGTTTTACTATCCCATGCTAGATAGGGAACTTGGAGATCGCCAATGCCCTATGTGACTTGGGTGCAAGTATAAATCTGATGCCTCTGTTCAGGAGACTCAGACTAGGAGACCCAAAGCCAACCAACATAACCCTCCAATTGGCGGATAGAGCTTTCACGAGACCAAAAGGGGTGGTCGAGGACGTGCTAGTAAAAGTGGACAAATTCATCTTCCCCGCGGACTTCGTGGTGATAGATATAGAGGAAGATAGCGCGGTGCCCCTTTTGCTTGGAAGGCCATTTCTTGCAACCGGTAGGACTCGGATAGATGTCCAGGAAGGTAAGATTATTCTTAGGTTGCACAACGAGGAGGTAAGTTTCAACGTCTATAACTCAATGAAATATCCATTAGATGTTGAAAGTTGTAATTTTGTAGACTCTTTTTGTCCTAGTGATGCTTATGTGATAGAAAAGAGTTTCAACCAAGGGGAGTTGGAACTCTTGTATAACTTCCGATTGAAACTATTTCTGGACAAACTGAGAAGTCGATGGACAGGGCCGTTTACCGTGTATAAGGTTTACCCCTCCGGGATGGTAGAAATTGAAACCCCGGAGGGAATTCAACAAGTAAACGGGCATCGATTGAAGCCCTACGTCAGCGGAGGAATGAAGGAGGAGAAGCAAGTCTTACTCCTTCGTGATGTGTAATGTTAAAACGTGGATGTAGAAGTCGAGCTATTCCGACTATAAACATAGCAACGAGGTACGTGTGCCTCCCTTGTACATTAATTTTTTTTTGCGTTAATATGTGTTTGTGTGTTTTTGTGTGTAGGATTAGGTACTTAAGCAAGTTAATCGAAAATTGTGATCAAAATGTGGAAAAAAAGCAAAGGTTGGCAGAATTCGGGATGGCACACCGTGTCAATATACAGCACGCCGTGCCAAGGTGGGATTGGAAGTAGCACGTGGCGTGCCAAAGTGGCACGAAATCGTGCCAGGCTGCTGCTCCGAAGAGGTTTGTGATTAAGCAATTCAGCACGCCGTGCCATATTCAGCACGCCGTGCCAAGGTGATGGTCTGCAAAGCAGCACGCCGTGCCAATTCAGCACATCCACGTGCCGTTGTTCTGTTCCGCAAGAGGTTTGTGCATAAAAAGGATCACGCCGTGCCACATTCAGCACGCTGTGCCAATCATAGGTCTGAAGGGCAGCACGACGTGCTACTACGGCACGCCAACGTGCCGTCGCGCTGTTTCTAAAGTGAGTTGTGGAAGAGAGAACAGCACGCCGTGTCAAAACTTTAGCACGCTGTGCCACATATTCAAATTTCAAGGCAGCACGCCGGCGTGCCCTTACGCTGTTTCCAGGTAAGTGCTTTTTGCCCTGCTCAGCACGCCGTGCTGATTGTTTGGCACGGCGTGCCGAGCGTTTAAATTTCGAATTCCTAGGGGAATTCCGCCGCCTATATAAAGCCTATTCTCCTTCCCCCCTCTCATAACCTCCCATCACCCTTCTTCTTCTTCTTCTTATTTCCCACTTTCTCTCACCTTCTCACTTTCTCTCTCTCTCTTTACTTTCTCTCTCTAGAAACACTTCTCCCTTTCCCATTCTCCTTCTCTATTCTTCTTCTTCTTTCTTCCTTTCTTCCCTTCTCCCTATCCACTCTTATTTTCCCTTCCTCCTTCATCTTCTCCCTCTCACCTTCTTCTCCACTCTGATTTTACCCTAGGGTTTGCTTTTACTTCAATTTCCTTGAAACCAGGTATGAATTCATGCTTTGTTCTTACTTTATTTTTTTTGTTTGTTCTTTTTCTCATTTTGGTTTTCATTGATTAACTGCTTAATAGTGTATTGTTTTGCATTCTTTTTCTTTTTCGTGGTTTGTATTTTTGACAGTAGATGTTCTTTGGCTTTGTGTTCTTTTGTTTTTGATTTTTGCTTTATTTTTGTGGTTGAGCAATTGTAGGATGAAGAAGAAGACCGTCGCCGATCGGAGACACGGTTCGTCTCGCCGGCCCATGGAACCGTCACCGGAACCGGTGCCACGTGACGAATTGCCCACCGAACAATTGATGGCCCCGTTGACAAACCTCTCAAGGAAGTACAAATGTCCCTTTCCTTTACTTTCGGATGACGAAGGTAAAAAGTACAAAACCCTATTTCCTTTAGAGAGCACCCACTTTCGCACTTTCGATTTAGAATTTCTATTTGTGCAAGATAGGTCAGAGGGGGTAAAAGCTAAATTGACTAGTCTAGGGTGGTACGAGTTTGTGAAATCTAATCCTCCAGTCTTTAGGGAGTTGAACCTTGAATTCTACTCCACCTTGAGCTTTAAAACACACCCGGATACGGGCCTTTGGAGCATGACCTTCCGCCTCTTTGGCACTGAACGATCTTTGGATATTGATGGCCTTAGGGCTTGTATAGGTATTGAGGGGAATGGGTATAAATGGCCCGAGAATTTGGATGCCAAGAAATTTTGGCACTTGATAGGGCAAGGGGTATACCAACCTCGGTTTGCCAAAACTTCCCAAATCCATGACCCTGTTTTGCAATTAGTTCACAAATTTGTATGTTTTAATTTTTCGGGAAAAACTAAGAGCAACCGGGTTAATGCATTTGAACTTTTAATCCTGTGGCATGTGCATAGTGAGATTAAAGTGCATATGGGCTTATTTGTCATGGAGGCCTTATACAACACCACAACCGAGCTAAGTCCGAACTAGGGTTAGGACACATTGTAACTTGTATTGCATGCTTCTTTCATAGTAATACTTGTTATAGGAACCTCAATAGCATCCTTCCCAAGAAGCTTTCGAGGGGAATCTTGTCTTGTTCCCATGTTGTGGCAGCTGCAGGTCCTTCAAGTGCGGGAGGTTCAAGTAGGGGAAAGGCTCCTATGGAAGTAGACGAGGAGGAAGAGAGTGAGGAAGCTGAGGACAGCGAGGAGAACGCGGAGAATGTGTCGATGGGCATAGATTTTATGGGGCAGATCGAAGGACGGTTGGATGGCATAATTGAACAATTGGAAGGCTTAACCGTCCATCAGGTTCTGCTTGAGCAGCGGATGAACGCCCGCCTTGATAGGCAAGCAGCTCAGCTCGCCAACGTCGAGGCGTTCGCCTCTCGCTTCTGTATAGCCCAAGGATGGCCGTACCCGCCGCCACCACCACCATCCCCCGATATGTGAGGTAACCCTTTTTCCTTTCCCATTTAGTTTGCTTCTTCTTCCATTGCACTTTTGGAAGTAAGTGCAATCTAGGTGTGGGGTGGGTAAAGGGACTTCTCCCTTTCTTTTTCTTCTTCTTATATTGCATTTTTTGATTGTTTGTTTCGCATGTTTGTTGGTGTTTATTGGTGTTTTTGCATGATTAGATGTTTTGCATTGGTTTTTGGTTAGATTTAGGCTTTACTTTTCAATGCATGTGGAGTTGTTTTTGGTTGTTTTTGGTTTGATAGTGTTTTTAGGTTGTTCATGTGTCAATTGCCGTTTGAATAACATTGCTTAATCCACCCTCGAACCTAAGTCTCTGTGCTTGGATTGGTAGCAATTGGCTAGGGATATTAGGAGTAGTTTGCAAGTCATTAGCTTGTTTGTGCGTGATTTGTGATTTTTGATGGTAACCATTGGTTAGATTTGTCATTTAGGTTGCATTAGGGAATTAACCCTTTACCTCTACTTGCATGATTGAGCTAGGATTACGCCTTGGAACATTGGTTGAGTCACACGACCTAGCATACAACCCTTAGTACACTTGTGAGAATTTGAGCCTTTAGAACCATTTCACATCGGTTCTATTTCTTTGTGAGGGTAAAAACAATCATGGCACACTAGATCGTAGAACCCGGTGTTGTTTTGCACTTGGCATCGAGAGCTTAATATGTGGAGACCCTTAGGATTAACCCCTTGACTTAAATAGCCCTAACCCTAACTACTAATTCATCCCTTAGATCACCCATAGCCACTAAATTAACCTTTTTGACTTAAAAAACCTTCACCAAGCCAACTCTATAATCCTAACTTTTTACCATTCACTTTGATTTTTCCCTTCTCACCCTCCTCTCCTAAATCAAGTAATTGGCTAAGTTGTTCATTCATTTTGGGGTCAATCACCATTTGCATTTCAACTCTTTCATATCTAGTCCTATGGAAAAATTGTGTTAAAAAAAAAAACAAACAAAAATCCAAATAGAGTCAATGTGTTTGTTCGGTTTCTTTTCGTAAAATTTGGAGTTTGTGAACGCCTATCTTGTTTGTCCGATTTACGTCTTTAAGCCGGTATTGGTGTTCTATGTTTCAGTGCATTTGTTGAATAAAGGATTAGGGTAATCATCTAATTGTCTTGACCCATGTCTTGTAATTTTTCATTTGTTGAATAAAGGATTAGGGCGATCATCTAATTGCCTTGACCCATGTCTTGTAATTTTTGTTCTCTTTTTCCCATTAAGTTGTGTTTTGGCCATTGGGTGTGGATAAGGCCTTCTTTTTGTCAAGTTAATTTCAAAAAAAAAAAAAAAAATTTAGCAAAGCAAACACTCTTAGGACTAGTTTTGAGTTGAAAGTTGCATGACCCGTCTTTAGTACTTAGTCAATTTGTATATTTTACTTGATTCATAGGAGTTGTATACCTAAAATTTCCCCTTATCAAACCTACCCTAAGCCATAACATTACAAGCCCCAGGTTCTCTGATTTTACTCCTTGACCAATGACTTCACCGGGATTGCCATTAGTTCGCTATGTGATGTGTGCCATTGTTTGTTTTTTTTTTTTTGTGTGCTCATCCGCCTTACCTTGAACTTGAGCGTTGGAGTGACATCTTGTGAGGTGCTTTGTGGTTGTATAAACTCTGTTTGTTCCTCGCCCTTTGAATAGCTAAATTTTGTTGGGTTCGGGTCTTGAGTGGTCTTGAACCTGGTGCACCTAATGTCATTTCGAAGGTGATGCTTTACTTTCTTGAGTCTATGAATTTCGTACGGTTAAACCCTTAGTTGGATTTGCAAGTGAAAGCGAGCAAGTTTACTTCTTTGTCTTTAGTTGATTTGCTTGAGGACAAGTAAGACTTTAAGTGTGGGGTGGTTGATAAGGTCGGTTTTTGACCTTACCTTTTAGGCAATTTCGTGGTTTGAACGGCAATTTTTAGAGTCTTTTGTGTGAATGTTTGTGTGGTTTTTGAGTATTTTGTGATTTTTATGTTTTGGATAGATTTTTATAACTTTTAGTATTTTTCATGTTTTCTAGGGTTATTTTTGTAATTTTTGTTAATTTGTCGTTTTTATGGTCCGTGGCGTTGGTGCGGTTATGTTACTTTGTGCTTGTTTTGGACAGGTATTACGACCCGGACCGGAAGTTGGAGCATCGGCGGCGAGGAAGAGTTCGAAGTGCTGAAAATCAGGGTGGCACGGCGTGCCAATCCGGCGTGCCAACAGAAGTAATCCAGTGGAGTGGCATGAAAACGTGCCACTCAGACCAGCGTGGTGTGCCAGCCCCAAAACCACACGGCACGGCGTGCCACCTCCAGCAGCACGGCGTGTCGCCTTCAATTCTGCACAGCACGGCGTGCCACTTCCACCAGCACGGCGTGCCGAGCCCCGAAATCCTGCTGTTGCCCTACTTTCATCTCTTCTTTTTCCTGGTTTTAACCTAGCCGTTGTGAGCACGTGTTTTTTTCCCGACCTCGGTGATGAAAGCTATTATTACCTTTTTCACGGATAAACGTGAAGCGGATCCGGACCGACCAGAATGATGTCGGAAATGTCCCGGATGGCCTAAAGGTGTGTGACAAGCCCTAGTACGGAACCCTGGAAAATTTGAGCGAATATTTAAGAGAACCGAAGAACAAACCAAAGAAAATAAGTGAAAATGTAATTTTTGGGCATTACAGCCGCTCGGCTGTAAGCTACAGCAGCCCGGCTATAACCTACAGCCGCTCGGCTGTAGTCTACAGCCACGCGGCTGTAATCTAATTATTTCTTTTTTTGGGCAAAATCAGCATTTAATTTGGTTTCTGAGCAAAA
This sequence comes from Euphorbia tirucalli, assembly GCA_039660915.1. Classification (NCBI taxonomy): domain Eukaryota; kingdom Viridiplantae; phylum Streptophyta; class Magnoliopsida; order Malpighiales; family Euphorbiaceae; genus Euphorbia; species Euphorbia tirucalli. The sequence goes on along the minus strand of CM077636.1, from coordinate 33,316,779 downwards.
TAGGAATTTTCTTACGCTACAGCCGCGCGGCTGTATATTACAGGGGTGCGGCTGTGACCTACAGCCGCGCGGCTGTAATGTTCAGTTTTCCTTTTTTGACAAAATCAGCAATTAATTCCGATTTAATTCCAAAACAGGAGATATTTAAGGTTTCTATTCGGGAATTAGGGCATTAGAGAGGCAGAAAAAAAACAGAAAAAAGGAGAGAAAAAGAGAAAAGAAAATCACATAGCTTTTCTTAAGGTTTTCAATACAACAAAAAAAAAAAAAAAAAAAAAGAATTAGACAAAAAGAAAAAGAAAGAAAGAAAGGAAAGGTTAGAGGAAGAGAGAACACTTGAAAACCAATCCTTGAACTTTCCTCGGGGTTCCGTTCGAGGTTCGGGAAACGCACTTTGCTCGGGTCGTCCGTGACTGCGGGACGTTTTCTGGCGTCCAAAAATCTTTTTTTGTGGTCCAAGCGCTGGAACACATACAAGGTAATTTCTGAGAGGCCTAAAAATCCATTGTGTTCATTTTGGTTGTAATTCTATTGCATGATTTGATTTTTTTCGCGTTTGATTGGTTTTTTTGGGACTACAGCTGCCCCACCAAAGATCACAGCTGCCCAGCTGTAATCTACAGCTGCGCGGCTGTGACCTACAGGGGCACGGCTGTGGTCCTTTTCCATTTTTTCTTCTGTTCTGTGGGAGTTTTCTGATTACAGCCGCCCCCCAAGATCACAGCCGCCCGGCTGTAACCTACAGCCACTCGGCTGTGACCTACAGGGGCGCGGCTGTAACCTACAGGGGCTGAAGCTCCATCGGCCCAAATCGATCGATAACGTTCCCATGCTTCAATTAAATGTTTTTTTACATCTGTTATCGATCCAATCACATCTATGCATGCTTCGATTCCATGTTCTCTTTTTTTTTTTTATGAGCGGATGTGATGAATTTGGTGATTTTGGACGATTAGGGATTTCCGGATTCTATTTGGTCCGTTTCGGATCTTTTCTGTTGGCTTTAGTATTTTTCCAGAAGTCCCGGATCGCCTAAAATCATCAAACTTTGCAAAATGATCTTCGAAAACACGAAAAATAAGTCAGAATCGATTCTGGAGCATTACAGCCGCCCGGCTGTAAGCTACAGGGGCACAGCTATAATCTACAGCCGCGCGGCTGTAATATGGACAGAATTACAGTTTTGCCCTTTTGGGCCCCAAACTTGTAATTTTGCATCCTTTTCACATTGAAAAATAAATTTTGGCGTGTTTGCATATTTTTGGACCCTAGATGGATGTATGTTTTAGGCCCACACACGAACGGGACCCCCGGGTCCCAGGATATCCGGCTCGCTAAAGTTGGATAAATGCATGTAAATGAGCCAAACCGCTTTAAAATCGATTTTTTATCCGTAAAACCTACAGGGCGTTTAAAAAACCGTTTTCCAGGTCTAACCGGGCCGACCAGTCGGGTCGACTCGGTTACCCCCTTTGCATGACCCCGTTTCCTAAAATACCCCTGTTCTATCTTATATGAGTCCTTAGTGTGGTTTATTTACTTGTGCTAACCATATTTGGATGCAGCTTTTATTTTTACTTTATTTTTATTTTTGAATGTATTTTATAGATTATCCCGTGTATCTAGGCGATTGTAATTTTTAGATTATCGGGTATAATAGGCGATTGTAAAAGGTGAGGATGAGAGTTTTCTTTTTCTTGGGTTGTATAATTTGGCCTCTGATTTACTTTTCCGCACTTTTACTTTTCTGCACTCTTATTTTGGTTTTATATTTGTGTCATATGTATGAGCATTGGCTAATAACAAAAGAAGAGATAAAATGAGTAGAATTAAGTGAATGAAATGTCGTATTATGAAACAATAATTAAAAATTAGTGAGGATTAGTAGATGTGTTGCCCGAACCTCGAATCGCTGGATTAGGTACTGAGTCTACATTTGGTAGGGAGCTGTACCGGAATTTCCCGAATGAGCTGATCCGGGTGGCGACTCTGTATCTAATCTCGAAATTTTCATTTCGAGACCTTTGAGTTAAAATGGGATTTTCTAAAAAGCTTGTTTTCTAAAATTCATGCCTAAAATTAAGTTTTCTACAAAAAGGTTTTTTCAATAAAATGAAAGGTTTCCCTAAGAAAGATTAAAACCCGCTTTCAAAACCAAAACACCAAGACCCGAAAAGAAAATCCTCGGTTCCCGCTTCACCGCGCGTTCCGAAAAAGGTCGTCCGCTCACAGTGGCGACTCTGCTGGTGATTAACGGTTTCTTCAAAAGAGTTTTCACAAAAAAACTTAAGGAACTTAGGCAACAATTGAAGTACATCCTCACTTATAGTTGATTATTATATCATAATTCAATATTTCATTCACATTGCATAAAGCATGACATTTTCTTTTCTTAAATCCCTCCAACACTCATTTAAACCCGGTTTATTTCCAAAGGTGACCTACCTCTTTCGCTAGGATTGGAGGCACCCGAGGAGGTAAACCACTCATAGCCTTGTACGAACCCCTTCGTTTGGACCCTTGAGTGGGGAGAAGTGAGGAGTATATTTTCGCTATGGGAACCTGTACGACCCTTGGCTTGACTCATACCTTCATGTAATGGCCTAGCAACTTCCCTTTAGGATTACCAAAACCATATACTTGAAATGGACATCGAGAGTACGCCTTTGGTATCCCCCGTTAATGCCAAAGAGACCCAACACCTAGGAAGAATGCGGGACCAATCGAATGGAGAAATAAGGTTGGAATGGTGAGCATATTTTTGTGTGTGTGCTAACGTTTGCTCTATGGTTGTTTTATTTTTGACCTTTTTCATACGACATAAACACGCATCATACGTATGCCATATTCTAATCACTTTCTTTATGCAGCCATTTTTGAGCATCCTCATACGTGTGTGTTATACTAACCATATTTTCGTGCAGCCATAATCATTTTCCGTATGCCACATTCATTTTGCGTGCTCATGGATTCATAAAGCATACACGACATCATCGTGCGTGTCATGCATTCTAACCACGTTCTTGTGCAGCCATTTACATTTTTGTACGACATAGGCATCCACATCATTTCATTTCATTAAAAATGTAAGGATGTTCTAAATATGCCCTTCACGACCATTTCATATCATAACATATCGGGAGTCCCCAAGACTACCCGTACTCCGCCTGTGCACTAGTTTGCATTTGGCCGTCCCATTACATTATTAGAAGATCACAACGGTCTTAGGCTCACATTTGTGTGATGGACCACACGAAATCACCACATCTTGATCATTCACATTTGGTGTCATGGAGACGCCTTTGTTTTGCTTGCGTGTCCCAATCCATGTCGGATTGTTACATAACATCGACAACCCATTTGAGGTACTCCACAAGTGCCGAGCTAGTTTTCATATTAAGACAATTCATAGAACCCCTAAATCATGTAAGGTGTTCCACGAACACCGAGATGTTGTCCGTGTTTTGATTCGCAAGTGACTTGTATATGACATCGCTTCACGTTAAGATGCTATAAAAGCATCGAGTGTCTATCTGCGGGATGGTTCCCTCAAGAACATTTCATGTCATTACATTGGCCTACAAAGTGTCAAACTTTAGTCCATGTGTCGGCACACATGTGACCATTTCATAACATCCCCTAGGTGCCCCAAAGGCACCGAATCTCCGTCCGTGTGATGGCTCGCACGTGACGTTGTTGCATTGTCTTGTGTATAGCATAGGGTATGCTTGGAGCATCCGAAGCAAAAGAAAGAAAAGCACTAAAACCATCTTTAGCATCATCCACATCCATGTGGCATCATCCAAACATGAGCATAAAAGTACCATTTAGAGTGTCGAGTCTAGGACCACGACATCCATCCGAAACTCTAACCTTATGCTGATTGTGCAGTTTGGAGTCGCATCTCGGGAAGGTTAATTTGAGTTGAATCAGAACCAAACACACCAGTTCAGTTAATTCAATCAGAACCGGTCATCGTGGAAGGAATCAGTTCAGGGTCGGATTCAGAAGTTAAAGTTCAGTTGCCCGCTCTACCGATTGACAGTCAAGCGTTGTTAGAAGAGGTTGAGAGAGCAGATATGGCTGACGGAAACAGTGGAAACAGTGGAACCAGTGGAACCATGCCCTTCGACATGGCCGCCTTTATGAGGAGCTTCTTAAGCTCAGATGAGTTCAGGGCTACCCTTAGGGAGCAGGTGCAGGCAGTTATGACTACCCTTCCTATTCCAGTTGTCCAACCAGCCCAGACCTCGGTTGGGAATGGAGGACGACAGCCTGCGCAAGCCACTAATGGAACCGGGGGGGAATACTCCTAGTAGCATTGGCGGAGTTGCTAATCACAGAGAGCCGGACCGTCACTCCGAAGAGGATAAGGCTTTTGAGAAGGCGAGGGAAGCCTCGATTGAGTCGATGCTGGAGAAACGACTCAACCAGAAATTTTCAAACATAGATGCTATGATGCCCAAGCTGAAAGAAATGGTCCACTTCAATCCTATCAAGTGTGCCAATCCCGCGAAATTAGTTGCTGATGCGGAAGGACCGCTCCCGGCTGGTTTTCATATGCCATACCTCCCTCCTTACACCGGAGAAGGACCACCGGAAGCCCATTTGGATAGCTATGTGAGATTGATGACTAGTATGGGGATTGGAAAGGGTCATCTTCTGAATTTGTTCCCTACTACCTTGAGAGGCGCTACGGCAAAGTGGTACATGAAGACGCCATTGTACACCCGTTCCACTTGGGAAGACTTAGCTGATGCTTTTGTGAAATAATATGCTTACAACACCCAAGTCGAGACAACTCTCGAGGCTTTGGAGAGGATCCGCCAAAAGCCGAATGAGTCATTTCCGGCATATTACAAGCGGTGGATGGATGTGCAGGTTTTGGTGGATGGGGCGCCGAAGTTAGAATCTTTAATTGTGAAGCTTGTGGATGGCAGCTTGCCCCAATATAAAGACAAGATGAAGTTGAAGAGATTCCACTCCTTCAATGAGGTGGTGGAGTTTGCCAAACGTATCGAGCGATACGAAGAAGAGGAACAGAGGGGCAAGCAAGGTTCGGGCTCCTACAGAAGCAACCAGGGGTACTCCCAAGGATACAAGAGTGGAGGTTCTAAGACCACTATGACAGGACCTAGTTCAAGGACGACACCGAAGGCGGCCTCAATTGAAACTTAGGAAGCCAAAGTAGCTGCTGTGAATCAAGGGAGAGCAAATGTTCCAAGAATCACCAGTCCATGGGCTGAGTCAGTCAGCTGAATCTTTGCCAAGTGTAGGAAGGCAGGGGTGCTGCAGAGTTTGAGGCCATTCTCGCCTCCGGCAGAGGCAGATAAAGATAATTTCTATTCCTACCATGTAATGGCGGGTCACCGTATGTACCCAATTGATCAAAGCCATCAAGCAGCTGGTCATAGATGGCAAGATAGTAGAGCCGGCTCTGAAGCCGAATGTGCAGAAGAATCCACTCCCCACCTTTGGTAGTCAAGTAAACATGGTGCAATCAGGCTTGCCAGCCAATTATGTGTTCGCCCAGATCATTAAGGTGAATCCAAGTGTGCGAGCTGTACTGGTAGAAGAGGAAGAAGAGCCAAAGGTGTCTGAAGAGCAAACTGCGGTGGTAGGGGACAAGATGGGTCCGATTGATTTAGATGACTTTGAGGTGGAAGACAAGTACGATGAGTTTGAGGTGCAAGAGTCGAAGCCAGTTTACCCGGTGGAGACAAGAAGAGGGACGGTAATAGAGAAAGATGGGCCAGTGATGCACATCACTAGGAGCGGCAGGGTTTATCAACCCACTAGTGCACCGCCCCCAGCACCCCCAAGAAGGAACACGACACTGGTGCAGAACAATAGCCCGGTGGTCAAGGAAAAAGATATGGTTGTGGACCAACTGAAGAGAACACCGGCCCGTGCCAGTGTGTGGCACTTGCTTATGGAATCCAAGAGGCACCGAGAGGCGGTGGTGAATCAACTGATGGAGATGGATGCTAACCCCACCATGTCCCCCGATGAGGTGTGTGCAATGATAAGGGGAGCGGAGTTGAAGGTTAACAAGGCCCTAGAGATCAGTTTTGGGGTAGAGGACCTTCCACCTGAGGGTGTGAATCACAATAGGGCCTTGTATTTGAGGGTGGAAGTTATGGATAAAATAATGCCGAGCGTGATGGTGGATGATGGCTCGGCCTTGAATATTTGTCCTTCTCAGGTCCTACCTTTCCTGGGAGTGAGTCCTGAAGCTCTATGCCGGTCCAACTTTGTAATCAGAGCTTATGATGATAGCAAAAGAGCTGTCTTGGGGACCTTCGAAACGGAAGCCAAAGTAGAGGAGGTTAAATCAAAGGTGTTGTTTACCGTGATTGATATTCCTGTCACCTTCTCCTTACTCTTGGGAAGACCATGGTTCCATGCTTTAGGTGGAGTTCCATCGACTTTGCACCAGAAAGTAAAGTTCTTAATCGGAGGGAAAGTAGTGACGGTGGAAGTGGATGAACCTTCTGTTGTAGCTGCATTGAGTGCTACCGAGCAGCCGATGACTGGGTTTCAGGTTGCTGTGATTGCTGATAAGCCTGAGTTTCCAGACTGGATTCACAGGTATTTTGCTAAACAGAATTATGAGCCGGGAAAGGGATTAGGGGCTAAGCAACAAGGAATCCCTGAATTCAATGTAGAGGTTGGGAAGTATCGACAATTCGGGCTGGGGTATCAAGAAGGAAGGACCAAGCGAGAAAGGAAGAGTGTAAATCTAGTGGATACTTTTGTCTGGGCCACGGAATCAGTTTATGATGGGACTCCTGAGCCGGTAATTGTAGAGGGAGGTCAGCTCCCTGGGTTTGAAATCTTTGCTGATATGGTGGATTTCAGTAAGTATGGAGTAGAACCGGTTGTGAACATGCTGCGTGTCGAAGCTGGAGCTGGAAACAAGGGGGTTCTTATTCAGAAAGATGTTGACCAAGTCAGGATTGAATTCAGGAACAAGGGAGAAGCTTTCAGGAAGACGGATCTGGTGAGAAGCGAGATGGAAGTGGCTATGGGGGCCATTACTAGAGCACTGTCCACCTTAATGAAACCAAGCAAGGGTGCTGAAGAGAAGACATCGCCTGTGGGAAAAACACATGAGGACCTGGTGGAAGAAGCGGTAAAGGAACTTACCAAGCTAGTTATGAGAGGCAAGGCTCAGATGACAGAGGAAGAGCTGACTGAAAAACAGAAGGAAGATCTGGAAGGAGACCTGGGATACTTGTTCGAAGAGGTCGACTGTGCTGCTGTTGATGAAGACCCTCCGCATGTGGAGGATGGAAATTTTTTGAATGTATCTGCTTTTTCTATTTTTGTTATGAACAATTCTGCCTACAAGGCATACAATGTAATAAAATCTGATTTTGCTTACTTGTGTGATGTTTTTCCGGATGGAACTGTGCATACATACAAATATTCATTTAATGTCTTTAGCATACATGATGCATCATTGCATGAAATGAACCTAGGGACGGATGATGAACCAAAGATGGTATCCATCTCAAAAGACCTCACGCCTGATGAGAGAAAAGAACTTGTAAAAATCCTGCAGAAACACGTCAAAGCATTCGCTTGGTCCTACGACGACATGCCAGGGGTTGACAGAGAAATTGCAGAACATAGAATCCCGACAGATCCGAAGATGAAACCGGTTAAGCAGAAACTTAGACGACTTCGACCAGAATGGGCTGAAAAGGTTAAGGAAGAAGTAGCCAAATAGATAAAAGCCAAGTTCTTAGAAGAGGTAGAATATCCAGAATGGTTGGCCAATGTCGTACCAGTTGCAAAGAAAGACGGTCGAGTAAGGGTTTGTGTGGATTACCATGATCTGAATAAGGCGTCTCCTAAAGACGACTTTCCACTCCCGCATATCGACGTTCTTATTGACAGCGCCGCCAGGTCAGCCATGTATTCCTTCATGGATGGGTTTTCGGGATACAATCAGATTTTAATGAATGTGGTCGACAAAGTAAAGACAGCCTTCATCACAGAATGGGGAGTTTACTGCTACAGAGTTATGCCTTTTGGTTTGAAGAATGCCGGGGCAACTTATCAGCGGGCGGTCACGACACTTCTGCACGATATGATCCACAAAGAGGTCGAGGTTTATGTGGACGATATGTTGGTAAAATCGATGACCCGGGAGGAGCATCCAGCCATCCTGGATAGATTTTTAAATAGGATCGAGAAGTACAATCTTCGCCTCAACCCGAAGAAATGTGTATTTGATGTCACTTCAGGGAAGTTGCTTGGTCATGTAGTCAGCCAGAAAGGGATTGAGATGGATCCGGACAAGATTAAGGCCATCAGGGATATGCCGGCACCACAGTCAGAGAAGGAAGTAAGGTCGTTTCTCGGGTCACTACAGTATGTCAGTCAGTTTATTGCGAGATTGAAGACAATTTGCGAGCCAATTTTCAGACTGCTGAAGAAGAACCAGCCTGTGAAATGGAACGAGCAGTGTCAGATAGCCTTTGATAAAATTAAGACTTATTTGATGAACCCCCCAGTTCTAAAACCTCCAATATCAGGCAAGCCTTTGATTTTGTACTTAGCCATCGAAGAGACTTCTATGGGAGCCATGCTAGTACAAGAGCAAGAGGATGGGCGTGAACATGCGATCTGTTATTTGAGCAAGAAGCTACTAGAGTATAAGAGTGGGTATACGATAGTAGAGAAAACTTGTGCTGCTATGGTATGGTTGACAAAGAAGTTAAGACACTACTTCCAGTCATACAAGGTTCAGGCGGTGGCCAAGGTGGATCCCATGAAGTACTTATGCCAAGCTCCGGTATTAGCGGGAGAGTTATCCAGGTGGTTGCTTTTGTTGTCAGAATTCGATATAGAATACGTGACGAGGAAGACAATCAAGGGAAGAGCCGTAGCAGAATTCCTAGCTAACCAGCCAATAGATTCAGACTATGTGGAGAACTTAGAATTTCCCGACGAACAGCTGGCGGTGGTGGAAGAGGAGTTGAATAGGTGGGTGATGTACGACTACGGGGCGGTGAACAAACACGGCGCAGGCTTGGGGGTAACATTGCCACGCCCGAAGGAGAAATCATTCCTCTGGCAAGGCGACTTGACTTTCCAGTGACCAATAATGGGGCCGAATATGAAGCATGTCTCTTTGGTATTGATGCCTTGATCACACTGGGGGCAAACGAAGTACCAGTTATCGGGGATTCAGCTTTGGTGATTCGACAAGTAACCGGAGACTGGGAAATAAAGGAAGAGTCGCTTCGACCCTATCTCGAGTTGGTTTGGGAAAGGGCAAAGGTATTCAGTCAATATGAATTCCGACATGTACCGAGGGAGGAGAATCAGATGGCAGACTCTTTGGCTACATTGTCATCAATGTGGGAAGGCCCCTGAAAACAACCAATACAGCCGGTCATCCTAAAAATTGCTCAAAACCCATGCTATTTATCAGTCAATACGGTTGCAACTACTGAGGCATGCCCTTGGTACCATGACATTCTATTGTTCATCCAGAACGGTCAATATCCTGAAGATGCCAATGAATCTGATAAGGTTTCCCTTAGGAGGTTAGCAGCACAATTCCGAATATTTGAGAATCAGCTTTTCAAGAGGACAGCTAACGGAGTCCTTCTGAAGTGTATCACGGAGGAGGAAGCAGTCGTGGTTATGAAACAGATACATTCTGGAGCTTATGGCCTGCACATGAATGGTTTGGTTCTGGCAAAGAAGATACTGAGGCAAGGATACTTTTGGCTCACTCTACAAGCCGATTGCATCGAGGAAGTTAAGAAATGCCACGAATGTCAAGTGTATGGAGACCTCAATCATCTCCCCCCGCTTAAACTTCAAGTGTCCTCGACTCCATGGCCATTCGCAGCTTGGGGTATAGACATAATTGGAGAGATAAGGCCGCCTGCTTCGAATGGGCACCGATTCATCGTTGTGCCTGTAGATTATTTTTCCAAATGGGTCGAAGCAGAATCATTCGCGAATATCACTGCCAAGAAGATGACCAAAGTTATAGAAAGGAACATCTTCACAAGATATGGGATCCCTCATCATGTCGTGACCGATAACGGGGTACAATTCCAAGGGGTAACGGCACAGTTATTCCAAGAGAAGGGGATCGAACACCACAAGTCATCCCCGTATCGCCCGCAAGCCAATGGGGTGGTGGAAGCGGCCAATAAGTCCATCAAAAAGATTCTGTCAAAGATGGTGGTAACCTACAGAGATTGGGCCGTCATGTTACCATTGGCTTTGTGGGGATACCGGACAAGCATCAGAACCCCTACTGGAGAAACTCCGTATTCACTGGTTTACGGGATGGAAGCAGTGTTACCGGTGGAGATGGAAATCAGATCATTGAGAGTGGTCATGGAGGCACAGTTACCGGAGTCTGATTGGCTTCAGTCGAGATATGAACAGCTAGCATTGATTGACGAAAAACGTCTTCAGGCTTTAGATTGGTTGCAAATGTACCAACAGCGGATGGCTAGGGCATACAACAACAAGGTTCGCCACCTGAAGCGTCCATTTAAGGCAGGGGATCCGGTACTCAAGCAGATGAAACAGACCAACACAGACGTGCGGGGGAAATTCAAGCCGAACTAGGAGGGTCCTTATGTAATTAAGAGGGTACTTTCGAAAGGTGTTGCAAAAATCATGGATATGGACGGGAATGAATTCGTCAACCCCATCAACCAGGACAAGCTGAAACACTACTACGTGTAAAAAAAAAAAAAAAAAAGAGAGTCCGGTGGATTGAAAACCAAAAAGGCGGTCCACGCAAAAATTAGGACAGTCCGATGGGTCGAAAACCGAAAAGGCGATCCATGCAGAAATTAGGACAGAGAGGTGAGGATCATCAACTGGAAAATCTGCAAAGACTGGGTGGTGGCAAGCGTGGCTTCGGTCGAGACTTATACCATCGATAATTCTGTCCTTAGTTTCATTTCATCATTCGATGTACATTGTGCTAAAACATTATATATGAATGAATGAATGAATGTTCGGTTTTGTTCGTTTAAATGTCCCAAGTTCATCTGCAATTCAGATTATTCTGTGCATATTTATCTTTATATATCTTCCACATATCTCACATCCATAGATTGAACATATGCATTCAAAAAAAAAGGAGTCCGATAGACTGAAAACCCGAAATGGGTGGTCTATGCAAAAGATAGGACATAAAATAAGGTCTGCTGGATTGAAAACCCAAAAATGGGCAGTTCAGGCAAAAATAAAGACAGTCTGACCTATGTACATACCCTGCATCACCGGAATCTGCAAAAAGTTGGGATTCAGAGTATCAGCTAATGACAGAAAAGGGGAAAATAGATTAACAAAGAGATACTCACATGTGTGGTGTCAGAAGGAATAGCCGGGGGAAAATTATGGTCTTGCAGATGCAGATCAGCCCGATAAGATTGCTGGAAGTCATCATACAATTGAATGGAGTCTTCGATCGGGAATTCAAGCCGACCATGCACGTATCCGAGATCGGGAGCCAGAGGAGCCTGGAAGTCAGGGATCGGAATATCCTCCGCAACGGCAGCAGAATCCACACCAGTGGCCCTGGGATCAGCAGGACGTGACCTACCTCCTCTTCCCCTAGCTGATGAAGAAGCACGTGCCCGTCTACCCCGGGAAGAGGGCTGGGGTCAATTAAGCACCACAACGTTAAAAAAAAAAAAAAAAGAGAAAAGAGGAAATTCCATTACCCCAGCGCCAGCACTAGCATCAGCGGATGGTGGAGCAAGTGGACGGTGATGAAGCGGCTATAATCACCATCTACACTGCCGGCCTCATATCCGACACCATAGAGGTCCGGGTGCAACTCAAGGGATAGCAGATGAGGCCAGAATTGTTGGGATTTTTCACCGGAACTCACCCGATAAAAACGGAAGAATGCGGTGATTTCCTCAAATCCAGTCCCAGGAGCAATTGAGATGGAAATTGAAAAACTTAAAATTAAATAAAAAGGGATTAAATTTCTTACCAGAAAAATCTCTTTCTAGAGATGGATGATGACTGCAGGATTCAATGTAGAATCCCTCCACTCTCACGTACACGAACGCTTAACGAATGCAACCCGTGCTAGCGTCGGAAAAAAGAAACAATAGAGAGAGGAGAGGGCTAGAAAATTCGGCTAGGTGTGTAAATCATAGAGGTGGCCGAAATTTCTAACCCTAGGTATTTATACCTAGGGTTGGCCGAATTCCTTAGGGGAATTCAGGCCCATCTTGGCTCCTGTCTATTCTGTGCGGGCTTTCATGTTTTAATTTAGGCCCAGTCTAATTTTAATTATTCTGGTTTAAATTAATTTCAAGCCCAATTTTAATATACCCATGTATTTAATATATTACTCCAAGTAATATATTATTTACATCTAAATTAAAATTAGTTTGACAATTAATTTAATCCATCAAATTAAAATTAAATCTACACAAAATAAAATCATATGTAAACCCATACATATGAATATTTCCACCTAGGAAATAATTTCATAATTAATCCAATTAATTATGAAGAGTCAATCGTATATATTAATTTTATTATTATGACTAATCCAATTGATCTTTATAATATAATTAATATATACACACTTCTCCCTCCATTGTGTATACTCCAAGTATACATGTGATTCCTTAAGTCTGCATTCTATCGTCCTATGTGTACGATCCCGTGGGCCCATCTTTATGTTGGCAGCAGGCCTTTGGCCCGCAGACTGCAGTTGGGCTCTAGCAAGCCACTGCAGCCCCCAATTAAGATGGAGATGGCAGTCTAACTGATATCATAACCCTGTAGTTTAAACTTGTACATCCCATGTCATTGATATCGGTGTCCAACACAGAGGCATAGATTGATCACCCTCTTTTGTGTCCGGACATTAACTTGATCCCGAAGTACTGATGCTCACAAACAAGTTCCAACTCGTTTGGGTGTGGCCACACTCTTATCAGTCACATTCATCAAGTGGCCGATGATATCTTCTTAGTTGGTTACTGAGTGACAAATCCCTTCTGCATATCCATAGTATTACCATGTTCAGTGACATACCCGAAAGCACCCATACTTGGCACCCTATTACAGGCCCTTTAGGCGTACCCCTAAGTATGCGACTTCACATGTAACACCATCATATGGTCAGGTCAAAGGATCCATACAAGTACTACACGAGAATCCATTGTGATACCATACCATGTGGATTACTCGTTCAGTGGATCTATCCAGTACCATGCTCCCATACATGTACCCATTAACTTGGTTGACATTCCATGTCCAATGACCGGTAAGACACCGCCATACAACCAGGTTAATGATAGTCTGTTGTTCCATTCATTCCCATGACTAGAACAGACTACGGATGTATTTATGGTCATATCGTTTACCCTATCCATGGTCTTACTGCTAAGTGCATGACACTTGTCGTCATGGATATAGATATGTCCATTGAATACTTCATTTAATATATTGCACAAGATAGATATAATAAATGAATTGATGCCTTTATTAGTAACACAAATGAGTACAACACATAAATCCAATAAATGTATAGTACAAATACAAGGACCAATGCCTCGGGACTAGGGCATTTCCAACAAGAATAACCCTACTGGCAGGGCAGCCGGGATCCTACGCGCCCCGGGACCAGAGCACCAGTCGCAAGTCCTCTCCCCTAAGAACCACTCCTGGCCGAAGGGGCACTCCATCACGAAGCGCCTGCTCGTGAGCGCCTGCGCATCAGCAAGCTGCTAGGGCAAATTTTCCCCTTCCCGACTCCAAGGGGCCTTGACAATCTGAAATTGAGGAACTCGTCAATTGTTAAAAAGAAAAAAAAAAATTTCATACCCCCTCGAACGTCACATCTCTCAGAGCCTGCCGGCACTCCTCCTGGTTCTTATCCACCTCACTCCAGACGTATCCCATGTAACGACGGAGGCGGGGGAATTCAACCAAAGTGACCCCTTCAGGAATCTGCACGATCAGGGGAGGGACGAAGCGATACTCATAGACCCAAATCCGCGAGGGAAAATTTAAAGCAAGTCAGTAAAAAAAAAAAGATTCAAGACACTCACGTGCAGCAGAATCCAAAAGGCCTTCAACTCCTTATGGGAGCCCCGGGCGCAAAGATCTAGAGCATAATAAAGTTGGGCCAATCCAGCCCGAGCCCAATTAAGGGTCCTCATAGCCTCCAAGTCGATCAATGAAGGCAATAGAGCCAGATTCACATTGCTCCGGCCTGTGGGGAAAAGAGTGGTGGATAGAGCATGCAACAGGTACGCTCTAGCCTAAAATTAAGTTTTCTACAAAAAGGTTTTTTTCAATAAAATGAAAGGTTTCCCTAAGAAAGATTAAAACCCGTTTTCAAAACCAAAACACCAAGACCCGAAAAGAAAATCCTCGGTTCCCGCTTCACCGTGCGTTCCGAAAAAGGTCATCCGCTCACAGCCGTAAAAATAGGTTATTTTCTTTGTTTGAAGGGATCTTTTTCCAGACTTTTAGAGTGAGAGCAGAAACTTGTAGTGAGGTTTTGAGCTTGAACTATTTGATTTCTTTAAGTTTTGAACCATCGATTGGTTGTAGCTTTACATAAACTCTTCCCCTTTTGCGACGTTCATCGTTCCGGCTTGAGTTCGTCTATAGAGGTACACCCCAAGCATCTTCACACCGTCGGAATCCGGTTAATCGGACCAAAAGGGCATAAGTTTTTCTTCTTCTCTTTTGTAATTTGATTAAGTTAGTTTTGATTCCGCAAATCGATTGTGTTTGGTTGTAAACATTGAATTCGTTTCATCTTTCTTGATTAATACAATTGATTGCAAGTTAATTTCAATTTTTATTCCTTTTCTTTATGCAATTCCTTTAATGAATATCTAGTCTTATAAGATCTTAATTTATTAAGTTCATATTTGTGGCATTACCTAGATTGAGGCCTAGGAAACCATTAGTATTGACGACACTGTGGAACTTGCGTGCCCTTATTTTCTGAGCTTTAGAATTAGACCGCCTCTAAACAAGGGAAACCGGCTAAGGACCTAAAAGATCTAGATACGCTAGGTTGAATTATCGGAAGAACATAATTAAGGGTTGATTGTTGAGTTAAATTCATCTTTTGTAGTTAATTAATAAAGCCATCTCCATTAGCATTCATAGGTCGGTAAACCGCCAATTGATAACACAAAATTCAAGTGCAAAGTAAGCTGGAATAGATCAACTAGGAGTAGGATAATTTAGTTACTAATATAATCAACCCAAAACTACGTTTCGCCTAGGACACGCAAGGAACCCGAGTAGTTTAGTGTTTGCAGAATATTTTTCTCTGTGGGATCGATACCTGGACCAACCAGAATCATTACTTGTCAACGATTGGTACACTGCCTTAGTTGTGCGTTTCTAGGTTTAGTTTTAACTACTACGCCTAGGACCCATCACCTGTAGAGGATGATGACTATTTTGATGTATTAGCTTTTGTTTTCTTTTCTGTTTTGTGAACAATTCAGCCCACGAGGCGTTTAATGTTATGCAATTTGATTTCAGTTACTTGTGCGATATTTTTCTGGATGGAACATTGTGCATGCATATAAACATTCATTTAATGTCTTTAACATACATGACACATCATTACATGAAATGAATTGAAAAACAGATGAGGACCCAACAAGGTATCCATCTTGAAAGACTTCACGTCTGAAAAGAAACAAAATAGAGAGAAAACACCCAAAAGCGCATAACAAGCTTTGCCCGATCCTACCACGACATGACTGGGGATCGACAGAGAAGTTACCAAATGCTGGACTCTAAGGGGTCTAAGGGTGAAATCAGCTGGGCGGAACTCCATGGGCCCAGATCAGACGAAGAGGGGAAACCATGAAAGAAGAAACTGATGCCGCTGGGAAAACAAGACTATTCACGGAAAATAGACATCAGTTCATAGACCTAACTGTCAACCACCTAACGTGGATGAAAACGGAGTTGATCATGATGTCACAGCCCCTCAAAAAGAAAAAAAAAACAAACGTGCGCCCACATTTATGAAGAAGAACACACCTACACGATATAGAATTCGGTGTTCTGTCCTGACCAAGAGGAGATAATGGTTTCAAGGGGCAATGTCACACGTGTTCCAGAATAAAGGGCTGGGGCATCATTTGTCAACTCCAAAGTCATCCGCGAGACGGTGGGTTGACGGGAGCAGCCAACAGATCTCTCAAGGGAGTTCTATTAGAAGAGATCGATACGTTATTATTCGCCTTGCAAAGATGTTGGACTGGCATCAGAGCACTCACCAGGGGGGCGCCATAGTCATCGGCCTTCAAGGTGAAAACAGTTCTACAAGGGAGAAGAGAGACCAAGCTGTCGATCCCATTAACCCGGACGGGCTAAAAAAAAAAAGAGTCCGGTGGACCAAAAACTGAAAAGGCGAGCCATGCAAAAGTTAGGACGATGAGGTGAACACAGCGGTGGCGGTCGCGAATTTGGCCAAGATGGATACCATTACTGATTCCATCCGTAATTTCATTTCATCTATGATATGCATTATGCTAAAACATTATCAATGAATGAATGAATGGATGCCTTGCTCTGTTCATTTAAATGTCCTTATTCTCCTTGGAATTGAATCCGCATCATGCAGTATATGTGGTTGTGCATATTTTTCACTTACATGCGTTACACTTAAAAAAAAAAGAGGCTCGCTGAGGTGAAAACCGAAAAGGCGACTCAGACAAAAGTTAGAGCAGCTCGCTGAGCTGAAAACCCACATCGGGCAGTTCAGGCAAAATTTACAGCATATTCAGATTCATCATTCCTAGACACAGAAGGACAAGACACCTTTGTCATCCTCCAGCAGAGACACTTTCATTCCCCAATGAAAATCCCTTCTACCATTTCCCAACAGAAACTCTTCCACTATTTTCTAGCAGGATCCTCTGCACTACTCTCCAGCTGAACCATCACAAAGAACGTCACTACTTTCTCTTCAACTGTCATCGAACTTCCCTAATAGCCATTACATATCCCTGCATATCTCTAAAAAGGAGAGCAAGAATCACATCCCATAAAGGACATGCTCTCCAGTTAGATCAGCCATAAGCGTGAGGTGCTTTCCCTGGCCAAAGGCGCAACTCGATCTCTCCAGCAAGAGCATAACACTTCAAGACTCAATGAGTAGCGAGAAATACACTTCATAGTATCATTTGCACATACACATATTGCAACATGCACATGCAAGCATTCTAAACATATGCACACGTGCATGCATACATCACAACCAATCAGGTACAGGTACCTGCCACCATTGTCAGGCTGTTCTGAATCCGGATCACTCTCAAAGCAGAAGTAATCCAACACTGGGGCATTCACCAGGTCTCAAAAGATAAGTCAAATCTGTGCAAGCCTAAGCCTATACTGTTGGAAATGCCCTAGTCCCGAGGCATTGGTCCTTGTGTTTGTATAATACATTTGTACATTAATGTAAACTTTATGTATTATACAATTTGTGTCAAGGAGATAAAGGCATTAATCTATTTATTATATGTCTTGTGCTATATTTTAAATAGAGTATCCAATGGACATATCCATATCTATGTTGTCACATGTCCCAAGCTTTTGGGAGAGAAAAGGAAGACGCGGTACGTGTCTTCATCAGGTATATATGTCATAGACATTAACCTCTATTTCAACATTTAATGTATTGGATACTAGATGTGGTTCTCACATTTGTTGCAATGTGCAGGGACTTAAGAACAGGAGATTACTGGGATCGGGACAAGTGGACTTGTGGGTCAGAAATGGAGCAAGGGTTGCTGCCATAGAGATCAGCAGGACCAGCTTATGATGCCTAGTAGATTAGTTTTGTTACTGAAACTATGTTATTTTGTACCTGTTTTGTACAGGAATAGTATTTCTGTTTCAGTTTTGGATATTTCTGGATGTACATTTACTATTGGTAATAGTAAAAAGGGTTTATCTAGAAAAGAATTATTTTATGGAGTAGCTCTGTTAAATAATGTCTTATATATCCTGGATCTAAATGAAACTAATCATGTCTATAATATACATACGGAAATGGTTAAGCCTAACGAACTTAATCCGGTTTATCGCAGTATAGGTATGTGTTCATGCTAAATGGTGGTGCTATTGTTGGAGAGGCTCCAAGTAATCGAACATCGCGGTTTCTATCACAGGAACTGAGTACATTGCAACGTGTGACACAGCTAGGGAAGCTGTGTGGATAAAGAAGTTTATCACATAACTGGGGGTAGTGTCAACGATCCGGGAACCAGTTGATATCTTCTGTGACAACGCGGGGCTGTTGCACAAGCTATGTGCCTTGGTCACACATATACACGAAGCACGAACTCAGGGAGTTTCACCTATTGCGAGAAATCGCTGAGGGGGTGACATCTCATTACAAAGAGTGGACACCAAAGACAATGTCGTAGATCTTTTGACCAACATGCTTGGCTATGCCTATGCACGAAGGTTATACTAGATCTATAGGGATTAGACCCATGCCTAGTAGGTACTAGTGCAAGTGGGAGATTGTTGGAAATGCCCTAGTCCCGAGGCATTGGTCGTTGTGTTTGTATAATACATTTGTACATTAATGTAAACTTTATGTATTATACAATTTGTGTCAAGGAGATAAAGGCATTAATCTATTTATTATATGTCTTGTGCTATATTTTAAATAGAGTATCCAATGGACATATCCATATCCATGTTGTCAAGTGTCATGCACTTGGCAGTAAGACTATGGATAGGGAAAATGATATGGCCATAAAGTTATCCGTAGTCTGCTCTAATCATGGGAATGAATGGAACTAAAGACTATCATTAGCCTGCTTATATGGCGGTATCTTACCGGTCATAGAACATGGAATGTCAACCAGGTTAATCGGTACATGCAAAAAAGGGCATGGTACTGGATTGATCCACTTAACGGGAATCTACATGGTATAGTATCACGAATGATTCTCACGTAGTACTTGTATAAGTCCTTAGACCAGACCATATGATGGTGCTGCATGTGAAGTGGCACACTTTGGTGTACGCCTAACCGGCCTGTAAAAGGGTGCCAAGTACGGGTACGTTCGGGTGTGTCAGTGAGCATGGCAGTACTATGGATATGCAGAAGGGAATGTCACTCAGTGATTCACTGAGACGATATCACCGGCCTCTTGAAGAATGCTACTGATAAGTGTGTGGCCGCACCCAAACAAGATTGGATCTTGTTTATGAGCATCAGTTCATTCAGGATCAAGTAAATGTCCAGACACAAAGAGGGTGATACTTCCATGCCTCTGTGTTGGACACCGATATCAGCGACATGGGATTTACAAGTTCAAACTACAGGGTTATGTTTTCAGTTTGACTGCTTACTCCATCTTAATTGGGGGCTACAGTGGCTTGCTAGAGCCCGCCTGCAGTCTGTGGGCCTTGGCCCACTGCCAACATAAAGACGGGCCCATTGGATCATACACATTGAACGTCTGGACTTTAACTAGTCGGATTAAGTGTGTACTTGGAGTATACACGTTTAAAGAGAGAGAGATATATTAATTATATTATATGAATCAATTGGATTGATCAAATTTATATAATTAATATTAATATTTATGTTGGCCTTCTCATAATTAATTCAATGAATCAATTTATGGGATTATTTCCTAGGTGGAAATACTCTTGTACATGTATAGGTTTACATGTATCTCATTTTATATATGTCTAATTTAATCCCTTGATTAAATTACTAGGGCAAATGAATTTTAATGTAAATGTATGTAATATATTATATGGTATAATATATATATGCTTACATGTTAAATTAAAGTTGCATTTGAAATTAATTAAATCAATGGGATTAAAATTAGGCTTGGACTTTTAAAGGAATAAAGTCTACATTGAATGGGATATGTTGGCCGAAATTTTGCATGGAATTAGTAAGAATTGTGAGTCATTTTATGGACAAAAATGATGATGACATATTCTTATGGACCTATTAAAGAATGGTGAGTCATTGGTATGACATATGATGGAGCAAAGTTGGACTTTGCCACCTTGCATCTTGCTTTTCCTTATGGTAAGGAAATGATGAATGTGGGATCACCAATTTTCTATGTTGGCCGAATGTGGAGGGATGAGATGGGTGAGTCACCATTTGGACTAAAGGAAAAAGGAAGCAAAGTGAGACTTTGCATCTTTTGGACCAATTGGAAAGTGGTGACTAATGCTTAGTGACAAAATGGATATTTGTTACTTTATTCTCATCCATCTCATTTTCAATGGATTGAAAAGATGAGCCATGATTTTTTCCATGCTTGGCCGTATATACATTCTTTCTTGGAAAGAATTTAGGCCCACTTTTCTGAACTTTGGTTTTCTTTGAATGAAAACTATTGTGAGAAAAAGAGAGAAATTGGATTATTTCTTTTGGAAATAAATTTTTGGACAGCCATAATATCCAAGCTTGGCTGCCCCTTTTCTTCTCTCTTTCTCCCTCTTTTCTTGTCATCCGAAATCTACACTTGATTTCTGCAGTCCGCATCCGTCTCTTAGAGAGACTTTGTGGTAAGTTTTTGAAACTCTCCTTTTATGCTTTTAGTTTTTGATTTCCACATCTTAAGCTCCTGGGCCAGATTCGAGGAAATCGACGCGTATTTCCGCTTTTATCGGTCGGTTTCCCGTGACGAATCCCAGCATTAACACCTCGAGTTCCCAAGAGCAAAGTAATCCAGCCGTATTTATTCTTGATCGAAGGGGCAAGAATTTTTGCTTCCAAAATTATCGATCAAGGAATCAATAACTATTCTCAACCTGATTCCAAAATTATCACTTCTAAAAGTCCCACCTCTCAAGCTTAATTCTGAATCCTTGAAATTTCTTCAAGCCTGGTTCATAATCCTTGACAAAACCTCTCCAAGATAGATTTCAAATCCTTGAACTCTTTCAAGCCAGATTCTTAATCCTTGATAGACACCTCTCCAAGCATGATTTTGAATCCTTGAACCCCTTCAAGCCTGGTTCATAATCCTTGACAAAACCCTCTCAAGCTTGATTTTGAATCCTTGAGATTTCTTTAAGCCTGGTTCATAATCCTTGACAAAACCTCTCCAAGCTAGATTTTGAATCCTTGAACTCTTTCAAGCCAGATTCTTAATCCTTGATAAACACCTCTCCAAGCATGATCTTGAATCCTTGAACCCCTTTAAGCCTGGTTCATAATCCTTGACAAGACCTTCCCAAGCGTGATTTTGGATCCTTGAAACCTCTTCAAGCCTGATTCTTAATCCTTGAAAACCGTTCAAGTCAGATTTCGGATTCTTGAAAACCAATTCAAGCAAGCTCAATGTTTATTTTGAATTTAAGTTTTGGTAATCCTAGGGGAAGTTGCTAAGCCATTACATGTGGGCCAAAGTCAAAACCAAGGGTCGTACAGGTTCCCATAGCGAATATACACTTCCCCACCATAGAACACGATGTAAGGTCATGCGGTACTATGAGTGGTTTACCCCATCGGGTGTCTCCAATCCTGGCGGAAGAGGTAGTCCACCTTCTTGGGTAAACCGGGGTTGTTAAGTGTGTTGGAGGGATTGAGAAGAAGAAAATGTCATGATATGCAATGTGCAAATAAATATGGTAATATGAACTAGAGAAGTGACTGCAAGCGAGGTTTTATTTCGGTAGTTGCCTAAGTTCCTTATGTTTTTATGAAAACTTTTTTAGAAACTTTATCCCCAGCGAAGTCTTCACTGTGAGCGGACGACCTTTAAACGGGACACGGCAAAGCGGACCGGGGAAGAAGAAAGAAAGAAATAAAAGGTTTAATGATGTTTTGGAAAAGGGGGTTTTGTTTATCTTAAGTTAGAAAATTATGGATTTAATTTGGAAATTCTTTTGTAGAAGACATTTTCCCATTTTTGACTTAAAGATCTCGAAAATTAAATCCCGAGATCAGTGACAGAGTCGCCACCCAGATCAGCTCATCCTGGAATTTCGGTACAGCTCCCTATTGAGGACAGACTGCTGTACCTAATCTAGAGATTTAGGGTTCGGGCAAGGGACTTACTTAACCTCTAGCTTGCTTTCACTTTACAGTTTATATTACCATATTTAATTCGCTTTATTATCTTTCTCTAACCCCAATTCCTTTATTTTAATTATCCGATGCTAAAGCAAAATGCAGGAAATTAATTGCAGAAAAATAAAACATGCATTCAAAATATACAAAAAAAAAATAGAGGCTGATTATACAACCCAATTGAATAAAAAAGGAAAACTCTCATCCTCACTTTACAACAGCCTAGTATGAAGAAAGTACTTGGCCATCAGAACTTGAGAGCAGAGGGAGTGAGGATTAGTAAGGATCCGCCAACACTGCTTGGCTAATAAAGCCAGGTTGAAAGATTGCAGCCACCAAAATCCTAAGCCCCCATCTCTCTTGGATTTGCACAGAGCGTCCCATGAGAGCCAGTAAACCAGTCTACCCCATCTTTCGCCCCCCACCAGTACCTACTTATCATACCTTGAATTTCAGCACATAATGTCTCGGTTAAGAGGAATTAAGACATCACATATTGAGGTATGGCTTGTGCTACAGCTTTAGTGAGAATTTCTTTTCCACCTGCTGATAACAGTTTTCCTTCCCAACTTCGGAGCTTTTTTTGTATACGGTCCTTAATTGTAGCAAAGACCACTTTTTTTGACCTCCCAATGATTGTTGGCAGCCCCAGGTAACGGGGAAAAAAGCCAGTTTCTTTCACTCCCAGGCTAGCAGCAATCTGTTCATGTCTTTCAGTTGGAACCCCGGAGCTGTAGAAAATTTCAGATTTGTCTAGACTAACTACTTGGCCTGATGCAACTTCATAGTTGGCCAGTATCCTTTTAATAGCTTCTATCTCCTCCATCGAGGCTCTACCGAAAATCATAAAGTCATCTGCAAAGAATAAGTGCGACACGGTTAGGCCCCTTTTGCAAACAGATATCCCGTGTAGTGTTCCGTTCCTTCTGCCCTCTTGATTGCTGCTAAAAGACCTTCTGTACAAATTAGGAAGAGATATGGGGAGATTGGATCTCTTTGTCAAAGCCCTCTCATAGGCTTTAAGAACCCTTTAGGTTTTCCATTAATCAGAAATGAAAAGGAAACAGAAGACACACACATCATCACAAGATTAGCAAAGTGGCCAGGAAATCTTATATGGATAAGGATACTCTTCAGGAACTCCCATTTAATCCGATCGTAAGCTTTGCTCATGTCAATTTTAAGAGCAAAATGTCCCCGCTCCCCTTTCAGCCTAATTTTCATACTATTGAAGATTTCAAAAGCAATAATTGCATTGTCCGTGATGAGGCACCTGGGAACAAAAGCGGATTGAGTATTATGAATGATGTCAGGCAATACAACTTTCAATCTATTAGCCAAAACTTTTAAGATAACCTTATACAAAATATTACAAAGAGCAATGGGGCATAAGTCCTTCACCTGCAATGGATTCTTGACTTTGGGGATGAGAGTAACCCAGGTGTGATTAATGTTGTTGGCAGCCTTCCTGATCCAAGGCACTTCAGAACTAAGTTGGTGACATCCTTGCCTACTATGTCCCAGCAGCTATAATAGAAGAGAGATGGCATTCCGTCAGGTCCTAGGGATTTAGAGGGGTTAATTTGAAACATCGCATTGACAACTTGTGAGCGGACGACCTTTTTAACGAAACAAAAATGGGACACGGCGAAGTGGGCCAGGGAAAGAGATTTTGATTTAGCGAGGTTTGTGGAAAACAAGTGTTTGTTTATCTTAAGATAGGGAAAACTATTAAGTTGATTTAATTCAGAAATCCGTTTATAGAAAATATTTTCCCGTTTTATAACTTAAAGACCTCGAAACCTCAATTTCGAGATCAGTGACAGAGTCGCCACCTAGATCAGCTCATCCGGAAAATTCCGGTACAGCTCCCAACCGAGCACAGACTTCTATACCTAATCCAGAGATTCAGGGTTCGGGCAACTTACCTACTTAACCTCAAGCTTGTATTCGTTTATTATTTATAAAATCATATTTATTCAATTTATTATTTTTTCTAACCCCAATTTGTTTATTTTATTAACCCGATGCTAAGGCAAAAATGCATAAAATAAATTGCAGAAAATTAAACCATCCACACAAATATACAAAAGAGTAATAGAGGCCAATTATACAACCAAATTGAATAAAATATAAAAACTCTCATCCTCACTTTTACAAACGCCTAAGTACACGAGGATCTAAAAATACAATCACCTAATTACACGAATTAATCTATTAAATACAACAAAAATAAAAATAAATACTGCAAAACAGATTAGTTAGCATAATTTATATTATAATCACAAATAGAACTCAAATCAGGACAGGATGTGGATTTTAGGATAATGGAGCATGCATTTAGGGGGTAATCAGGTCGACCCGACCGGTCGGACCGGTTAGACCTGGAAAACGGTTTAGAAACGCCCTGTGGATTTTTTTACTGTAAAATCAATTTTTATAAACCATTTGGCTCGGTTACATGCATATTTCCATTATTGTGGGTTGGTTATCCCGGAACTCGGGGTTCCGTTCGTGCGGGTTCCTAAATACACATTTCATCTAGGGTCCAAAATGCAATAAACATACCAAAAACATTTGCGAAAATATTATTTTACTTGTTTTTAATATTTTTCGGGGATTTTATAGAGTTCGGGGGTCCGCAGATGCTGAACTATGGATCCGATTCGAATAAAACCACCCCGAAACTCAAGAGATAAAACCCCGAATAAACTGAAAACCCCGATATCCGTACGAACAAAAATCTAAAAACCAAAATTTTATGGCATGCGGATGGATTTGGGCTGAAAATGATCGCAGCAGAATACACAAAATTGAACTTGGACTATTTTCGGTCGATCGGGACAAACTGGAAGTTTTTCCCTGAAGAACAGAGCCGTATGGCTCTAATATTAGAGCTGGTCGGCTCTGTTCTTCATGGACGGAGCCGTAAGGCTCTATTTGAGCAATCCGGTTCTGAAATTTGCAAAAACAAAGAAAACACATAGAAAAGAAAATGCAAACAGGTTTAAGGCCTCTCAGAGTCTACCTTGGTCTGTTTGAATGCTTTAAACGTCCAAAGAACAGATTGAAAGCTTGGAATTCTTCCTGGGAACTCAATCGGCCAAAAACTATAACAATTCGAAACAATCCGAAACGAATCCGAAGTGATCCCCAATCAATGTGTAAAGATTAAGTAACTTGCCACCAATGTTTAGGAATTGATTTTGGGTCTTAGTCCTTGGGTTTTTTGGTTCACCACTTTTCTCTCTTTCCCTGCTTCTTTTTTTTCTTCTCTGTTTCTTTTTTTCTTTTAAGATTCAAAAGCCTCTCCCCTTTCTCTGATTTGATTTTCTCTTTTTATACTCTCCTCTCACGTATCATTTTAACATTAAATGGCCGCCTTACCTTTTTGAATCTGCCCATACTTCCTCTCGTGAGACAAGTTGCTTTGTTTTGCAAGGCAACTTGTCTTGCCCACTAGAGCCGGGGCAAAATTTTTGAAAGCCCGACGCGCACCATAAACCCTAGAAATCACACAATAGACCTTTTCGGGGATCTCGGATCGCGGATAGCTTGTTTTCAGGACGTCCGAAGGACTCAAGGCAATATTTTTGAAAGCCCGATGTGCACCATAAACCCTGGAAATCACACAGGAGACCTTTTTGGGGATTTCGGATCACAGATAGCTTGGTTTTCAGGATGTCCGAGGGACTCCAGGTAATATTTCATCTTTTTCAGGTCCAATTCAAGTCTGTTCGGTCCACAGGTAACACAAGAATTCTCATCATAGAGGTCGGGACAAAACCCATGCTCACAGGCTGCCTCTCGTGGGACCAAAGTCAGCTCATAGTGGGCTATGAAGCCTAGAACGAGTTTGGTCTCGTGACTGAGAGCGCGGTGAGAAAGGATGAGAAAGCGCACTTGATGCCCCTTGTTGGGGGTACAGAGTCATCGACTCTCTGCAGTGGAGTGTGCCCGTGATGACGACTCGCTGTGGTGGAGTGTGCCCGTGGTATCGACTTATTATGGTGGAGTGTGCCTGTGATATCGACTCGCTGTGGTGGAGTGTGCCCGTGATATCGACTCGTTGTGGTGGAGTATGCCCGTGGTATCAACTAGCTATGGTGGAGTGTGCCCGTGGTATCGACTCGTTGTGGTGGAGTGGTGGAGTGTGCCCGTGGTATCGACTCACTGTGGTGGAGTGTGCCCGTGGTATCGACTCGCTGTGGTGGATGTGCCCCTGATATTGACTCGCTGTGGTGGAGTGTGCCCGTGGTATCGACTCGCTGTGGTGGAGTATGCCCGTGGTATCGACTCGCTGTGTTGGAGTGTGCCCCTGATATTGACTCGTTGTGGTGAAGTGTGCCCGTGGTATCGACTCACTGTGGTGGAGTGTGCCCGTGATATCGACTCGCTGTGGTGGAGTGTGCCCGTGAAAATTTCTAATTCTTCTCCATGTGGTGGAGCAACCAAATAAGACTGTTTTCTCCGTGTCGTGGAGTAACCGCATAAAATTTTCTCTTTCCCCCGTATGGTGGAGTGGACCGTTGAAGTTGAGTCGTAAGCACGTATTTATTCCTTGATCGACAATTTTGGAAATAAAAATTTTTGCCCCTTCGATTAAGAATAAATACGGCTAATTTGTTTTGCCCCTAGAACCTGTAAAAGGCAAGAAATACCCTTCTCAGGGTTAAGTTGGCGTGAACAAAAATTCTGTTAATTGGGGAAGTCTTCATACCTAAGATTTGGAGTCGTGGAGTTCTGATTTACGCGCTATGACTCTGAAGGTGCCCCTGGACTAAATCATTTCCCCTTTGGGAGGGATCCCATCTCGAAATGACCTAATGGTGATGATGAGCGTCTCAACAAATTTGTATGCAAGAGCACGTATTTATTCCTTGATCGATAATTTTGGAAACAAAAATTTTTGCCCCTTCGATCAAGAATAAATACAGTTGATTTGGTTTGACATGTGTATGCATGAATGTGTGCATGATTCATGTGTATGCATGTATGTGACATGATGATTATGCTACCATGCTTGGTATCTGCACGAGGCTGGGGAAGGGACTTGTGACTTTTGGTGACTTTCTATGGGGACTATCTCAATTGCATGTCCTTGCTGGGGATTTTGACTCAGTAGGGATCGTGTTAGCTGTAGACTCTAATGGGGAGTCCTGACCCATTTAACTTTACTGGGGATCTGCTAGAGATTCTGACTCGGTGGAAATCGTTTTAGCTAGGGACTCCGTCGGGGATTTTGCTTAAGACTCTGGGGAACCTTGGCCCATCTAATTTTTGTGAGAAATTGTCTGTGCTGGGGATTCCGTTTACCTTGAATTCTATTTATTTCATCTGCTCGATTGAGACCGATGGACACTTCCTCCCAGATATGGATGTGCTTCCAGGCTAATCTTACTG
Organism: Euphorbia tirucalli; assembly: GCA_039660915.1. Classification (NCBI taxonomy): domain Eukaryota; kingdom Viridiplantae; phylum Streptophyta; class Magnoliopsida; order Malpighiales; family Euphorbiaceae; genus Euphorbia; species Euphorbia tirucalli. The sequence goes on along the minus strand of CM077636.1, from coordinate 33,289,292 downwards.
GGGACGGTATACAGTGATAATAATTCCATCGGAGCTATCGCAAGTATGAATGCCATAGCCTACTGATGGATGTTTATGTGTAATGGCATGATGTATGCGATACGAACGTCTAAGCAAAATATCAAACACGCATAATATCATTACGATGACATCATAATGAGTACAATAGGGAAATTAATAGTGACTCCGACTTTGAACATCACCCTCTTCTTGTTACCAACACGTCCTCTTGGTTTTCCGTGTCAGAAATTTTCTCTTTGTCGGAAATTTTTTTTTTTTTCGAAGGTCCAAAAAAAATTATGTGTGAGCATTCCAGCCTAATTGATCTCTTCCTATTGATCCGTCTTGGGATAGGAAAGCGTATCTCAACATGTTCATTAGAGGTTGCGACAGCATTGCTGCTGATGACATCCAGTGGTTTGGCCTTTATTTGCCCCTAGTATTAAAGGTTTGTATTTGGGGTGTATAACACTGAATCAGATATGGTTCGTTGCATGCTGTCACCCGTAAAACATCACAATTGAATATAAAACATCTACGACATAATAAATGTGGAAGCATTAGGAAAATCCAAAGTGTGGCTCTGGGTTTGATTGACGTCCCTTTCAAATTACCAATATGTCCTTTCGGTTTTCCATATTGGAGAGATTCTTCTTCTTTTCTTCTTCTTCTTTTTTCTTATAACATATGTCAGAGTGTACAACTGGACATTGAACTGAATCAATTGATTACCCACTGGATCTTCCAAGAGTTTGAACCTATATGCATGTTTTCAATTCACCCCAGATTCCAATTCGCGCATAGTTCTCCAAGATGAACACAGCTTTTAATCCTTCAAAGTACGGCCCCAGAAAATGAAAGAACCACTAGTAAGTAGTCACTTCTGTTGTAGCCAAAGATTGAGTTCTTGAAATGGTTGGTAAATGCAACTTTCTTCTAGATGTTGCCGCAGCAGGCTTTGCAAGTCCTCCCGTTCACATTTGTTGAAGGGTTTATAAAACCTGGTTACCCCAACACTGTTGGTGAAGTTCATGGGTCCATAAACAAACTTTCCTCCAGTCTTGGAGTTCATAGGCAAATAGAGGAAATCATAAGCAGACTATTCTTTGGACTTGCCCTTGTTTTCCTCAGACAATGTTTTTCCAGAATTTGCAGCATTGCTCCAATATTGTTTGTGAAGTCCACTGATGCACTACCAGGATTGAAGAGAAGTGGTGTGGGATAAAAGAGTATTCTCAATCTGGTATAAGTTGATGATAAACGAAGATTGATTGATATAGTGCCACAACCATTTACTCCGTCGTCTTTCTGGTGATAAGATGATGCAGCAAAATGCAATATAGGACAGCATTGGGGTTCAATTTCTTATTAGAATCTATTGATGGTAGAGAATAAGGTTTCATAAAATCAATTCTAGAGAGAAGAAGAAACGGGCAATTCATAAAACAAGTGTTTGTGCCCTATATGAAAACAGAAGAGAAAAGGTGTTAAAGGTATGGATGAACATCGAGATGGGGAGTGTTTTGGTTTTGAAAATATAGGAGCCCAAGTCTTTCACAGGTTGTTTGAAAATGAGAAAGTCCAAATTTTTCACAAAAAGGGGGCGAAAGATCCGGTGGCGATGGAAATTGAGATGGTGAAACATTCCTGTGTTAACTGTAGCTGCCATATGAAAGAGAGAGAGATTCTTTCGTCTGCACTGATCTTGTTTTTTTGAAGGAGTTAAATCCAAGCGACAGCCACCTCTTGGTTTTCCTGCTGCATTCAAATTCGTGCATGCCATGTGTGTTTAATATGCCTTTTTGGATGAACAATGCATTCGTAATGTCATGTGCACAGGAATGTCATGCAAATAAGATTAAACATGCACTACAACCAAGGAATGCTTCAGAGTTTTACAATAAGGTGATGGTTGGTGCTTTGGATAAGTTTGGGTTTTTATCTTCGGGGTTTTGGTATAGGGTACTTTCTGGGGTATGGAATTAGGCTTGCAGCTTCATTTTGGGGATTGACTCTGAATTTTAGCAGTAGCCTTGGGTTTGGAATAATTTAGGTATTATATGGGTTGCTCAAGTTGACACTTTAGTGCAGGGTCAAAAGCATTTGGATCGTAATTTGTAAGGACCACTGATATGGGTCGGTAAATGGCTCGGCAGAGGTAATGCCATCACATTATTTATTTCTCTTTCAAGCTCACTTTTCAAGAAAGAGTTCAATCAGAGATAGATTCACTTTTAGGTTCCCCACAATATTCAAAATGATGTCATGCATTTTGATATTATGTGTGTTGGATATGTCATTTCAGATGGTCAAATTCATTCATAATGCCATGTAAAAGTAATCACCACATAAGATGAAAATAAAACTCATTGCATTCATGATGAATTCAATACATCCCACAAGCAAAATAAGTCCTTTGTGAGAAGGAAGTCTCCAAGAGGCATTGATCTCATAGAATCCAATTACTTTCCAATTGGTCGCCATTTCAGTTTCAGCATCCTCGACCCACTCTTATCAAACCAGACCCTGAAGTCCTTCATCATATTCCTCTCCTCGAGAGACTTGAGGAATTTCCTTGGCGGGCTCCCTGATTGCCCCTGGTCGCTTATCAGAGATAGGTGGGACTCTTAATTTTCCTTCGTCGACTAACTTCTGGATCTTATCTCGTAAAGCAATACAGTCATTGGTTTGATGGCCTAGCGTCATATGATCGCTGCAGAAATTGTTCTTTTATGCTTTTTCTAGCTCTACGAATGGCCTGATACTCTGCAGCAGACCCTCTTTTCTACATCTGAGGAATAGCTTGCTTAATGAGTCAGCCCATAGAGAAATGCCTTTTCCCCTACCCCCCGGTAGGTGGGTTTCTGGTATGCCGTGGAATGGAGTCGGTGCCAACATTAGTTTTAAGGGGCCTCTTCAGTTCTATTTCATCAGTCGGCCTTAGCAAACCCGAATCTTGGTTAGAGGGCTTTCCAAGGTGTCAAGGATGAGTGTTAGCAATCTGGGCATTCTGTTTCTCACTAGCTTCGGCATTGGAGTCTGAGAACATCGAATTTTTCATTTTCCTTTCGAGTTCTGCTACTTGTGCTTCCAATTCGGTGCACTTTGTTGTTAGTCTTTCTACTTTGTAGCTCCCAGCACTTCTCTCAGCATTGCTGCCACTTCCTTCCTGACTGCCTTTTGAAACCGTGATGAGGTGATATGATCCTCCATGACATCCGTTATGGTGTTGAAGTTCATTGGGTTGGCCATTCTCGAGATCTTTTCCTCTTTCCCCTCTGATAAGAACACTTGTTAGCATTGACGGGTGCATACACATGAAGAATACCAAATCACAGATGATACAGGCATGAATGCATGATGGGATATGTATATGTATGAATGATGACTTGCATATGTAATGTCACGAGGAAAATGATGATGAGGATGATCTTTATTTACCTCTTTTTTTTTCTTCTTTTTTTTCGGACATTCCAAGAACACCCAATGCCATGTAAGAAATAATGCGAATAGATCACGTGTGGATCACCACACGGACAAGGATTCGGCGCTTTTGGAGCACCTAGTGAACTTTGTGAAATGGTCGCATGTGTGCCAACACACGGACAGAGTTTCAACACTTTGTAGGTCTATGAGATGAAGTGAAATGGTCACGTAGGGGCCGGCCCATGGACAGAGTTCTGATGCTTTTGAGGCATGTGATATGAGATGGTGTTCACAGACAAGTCACATATAGGTAAGGACACGGACGGAGGTTCGGGGCTCATGGAATGCCTTTCATGATTCGATAATGTTATGAAATGCCCCTATATGCGTAATAATTCGGTACTCATGGAGCACCTCAAATGATACAATAATGTCATGTAACAATCCAAAATGGATCGCAACACACCAATAGAACTTTGGCATCCCCACGACACCAATGATAAATGACGTGAAGCCATGCAATGATGTCGTGTGACCTGCTACATGAAAATAGACCTAAGACCATTGTGGTCTCCTAACGAATGAAATGGCCTAGTGAAATGGCTGAGTGTATTCCGGTACACAGGCAGAACACGGGTAGTTTCAGGACTCCCGATATGTTATGAAATGAAATGACCGTGATGGGTATACTCAAAACATCCTTAATTTAAATGATATGAAATGACGTGACATAAAAATGCAAGTGGCTGCATAAAAATGTGATTAGGATGCATGACATACATGATGATGTCGTGTATGCTGAACATAACAATATACAGGATGTAAATGTGCATGGCACACAAATAAAATGTCGTGGCTGCGTGAAAAAGTGGTTAGAATAAATGCCATGTTTATGTTGATATCTTGAAAATGGCTGCACGAAAAACATGGTCAGAATGGCACACAAACAAAGTTTTGGCACTCGTGCAGCACCTTGGGTTTTTATGTTATGAGACAGACGGGTGCATGGCACATGGTTGGGATTTCGATGCTCAGGGAGCACCTAAATGGCTTGATGTATGAGATGAAATTTTTTTGGTGCTCGTGGAGCACTTAAAATGATTTGATGAATGAAGTGAATTTTTTTTGGGGCTCATGGAGCACCTCAGGCTTTCATGCGATGGAATGATATGAAATAACATGTTTAGCATACAAGCTGAGTTTCGGCGCTCGGGGAGCACCCAGTGCTTATGTATGAATGAGATGTAGGGTTATGTGTCAATGCGATTGAATGATGTCAGGCGAATGGAGATAAGAGTGAAGATGATTTTCCTTATTATTCATTTTGGACGTTCCGCGGATGCCCCTAGGCTATGCAAAAAAGCAATGCAAACAGACCGTGTGTGATCCCGCACACGGGCATTGGTTCGGTGCCTTTAGAGCACCTAGCAGATGTCATGAAATGGTCACGCGTGGCCAGTACATGGATAGAGTTCTGATGCTTTTGGAGCATCCAATGGATCTTATGGAATGGTTGTGTGTATGTCGTCACATAGACAGAGTTTTGATGCTTTTGATGCATCTGACGTGAAATGATGTTACTGATGAGTCACATGTAACTTGGGACACGGAAAAAAAATTCGGCGTTCGTGAAATGCCTTGCATGATTTGGTAGTGTCATGGAATGCCCCTATATGTGTAGTAATTGGGTATTCATGGAATACCCTAGATGATTTGATAATGTCATGAGCAATCTGATGTAGATTGCAATACACAAACAAAATCTCGGTATTCCTACGACACCAATGATGAATGTATGAAGTGTAATTCAATGTTTGTCATGTGAATCCCCACACAAACATAGATCTAGGACCGTTGTGGTCTCGTAATGAATGTAATGGTATAGAGGAATAGCCGAGTGCAAGCCGGGACATGGGCAAGACATAGGTGACTTTGGGACACCTGTTATGAAATGAAATGATCATGATGGGCATCCTTGGAACATCCTTTATTATGTGGTAGGATGAAATGGTGAATATGTACATGCCACACAAAATGCAAGTGGCTGCAGGAAAATGTGGTTAGGATGTATGACATACGAGATGACGTCGTGTGTGCAAAGAACAAATGTATATGTCACACAAATAAAACATCGTGGCTACATAGAAACATGGTTAGCGCATATAACACACAGGATGATGTCTTGTATGCTTCATGGAAATGTCAACACACAATGTGTGTATGGTACATGAATAAAATATCATGGCTGCAGCAGAATGTGGTTAGTATTAATGTCATACAAATGTTGATGTCTTGGAAATGATTGCATAAATGCGTGATTAGAATGACAGACAAATAACTGAGTGTATACTTGATGCTTCATGAAAATGATAATGAGTGTGAGTTATTTATTCCGGATGCTCCAAGATGCCGAATGCTTTGTTAGAGACAATACAAGAATAGTCACGTGCAGACCTTCACACGAACGAAGATCGGTGCTTTTGGAGCACCTAAAGGATGTTATGAAATGACCACGTGTGTTCCGCCACACAGGTAAGGGTTCGACACTTTGTATGTTGAGATGAGATGGCATGAAGTGGTCACGTGGAAGGCTTTCCTCGTATAGAGCTTTGATGCTTTTGGGACATCCAACATGAAGTGATGTTGTAAACAGGTCACATGTATGTCGAGACACGGACAGAGGTTCGGCGTTCGTAGAACACCTTGCATGAATTGATAATGTCATAAGATGCCCCTATATGTGTACTAATCTGGCACCCGGGGAGCACCTTGAATGATTTCACAATGTTATGAAATGGTTTGATATGAACCATAATGCACAAACAGGACTTGGCGTCACCCAGACACCTATGATGAATGAATGTGATGTCATGTGATGGCATCATGTGAACTGTCACACAGAAGCAAATCTAGGACCATTGTGGTCTACTATTGAATGATATGATATTTTGTGAAATGGCCGAGTGCAATCCGGGGCACGGGTGGAAATCGGGTAGTTTTGGGGTACCCGACATGTCATGGAATGAAATAATCGTGAAGGGCACTCTTGAAACATCCCTTTATTAGGTGGGACGATATGACATGTATGCGTATGTTATATGAAAATGCAAATGGCTGCACGAAAATGTAGTTAAGATGCATGACACGCAGACTGATGTCGTGTATGCTTCGGGAAAATGTCACACACGAGATGTAAATGGCACACAAATAAAATGTCATGGCTACACGAAAATGTGATTAGTGTCACACATACATCGATGTTCGAAAATGGCTGTATAAAGATGTGGCTAGTGTCAATGTCATACAAGTGTCGATGTCTTGGAAATTATTATATAAAGACATGATCAGAATGACATATAGATGATTGTGTGCATTTTATGCTTCGTGAGCAAAAACGATAATGGGCGCGAATTCTTTATTCTGGACGTCCCAAGAATGCCTACTGCTACGTAAAAGACAATGCAAGAATCGTCACATGTGAACCACCACACGGACGGAGGTTCGATGCCTTTGGGGTGCCTTATGGATGTTATGAATTGGCCGTACGGGTACCGACGCACGGGCAGGGGTTCAACACTTTGTAGGTTGACATGCAATGGTATAAAATGGTCACAGGGAAGCCGTTCCTCGGACAAAGCTATAATGCTTTTGGGGCATGCGATATGAAATGATGTGCAAACAAGTCACGCGTATACAAGGACACGGACGGAAGTTCGACATTCATGGAACACCTTGCATGAACTGATAATGTCATGATATGTTCCTATGTGCATAATAATTCAGTACTAGTGAAGCACCTCGAATGAGTTATTAATGTCATGAAGTAAATCCGATGTGGATTACGACTCACAAGTAAGGTTTCGGTATTACTGTAATGCCGACAACAAATGGACATGAAATGGAGATGATGTGACATTATGTTGTCGTGCGACTTGCCACACAACCAGACCTAAAATCTTTATGATCTGTTAGTGAATGATTTGATATGGTGTAATGGCCGATTGTGAACCGATGCACAGGCGGGCTATAGGTATTTTTAGGTACCCAATATGGTATGAAATGAGATGATCGTGATAGGCATTCTTAGAACGTCGGTTATTAAGTGTAATGAAATGATATGGCATGGATGTATATGTTACACAAAATGCAAGTGGCTCTAGAAAAATATGGTTAATATGCGTGACACACGGAATGAGGTCGTGTATGTTTCATGGAAATGTTGGCACGCGAGATGTATATACATGATATGCAAATAAAACATTGTGGCTACACGAAAATGTTGTTAGTACAAATGCCATACACATGCATGCGTGTTAAAGATGGACACACAAACATACGGTTAAAAATGACACACGGATAATTATGCATGTTGGATGCTTCGAGAAAAGGGTAAAAGGAAAATCGTCATGGAACAAACGTTAACACACACAAAGATATGCTCTCCCTTCCATCCTTATCTCTCCTTTCGCTTGGTCTCACATTCTTCCGAGGTGTTGGGTCTCTTTGGTATCAACGGGGGATACCAAAGGCGCACACTCAATTGTTTAATTTTAATTTTATGTTTTGGTAATCTTAGGGGAAATTGCTAAGCCATTACATGTGGGCCAAAGTCAAACCAAGGGTCGTACAGGCTCCCATAGCGAATAAACACTTCCCCACCATAGAACACGATGTAAGTTCATGTAGGGCTATGAGTGGTTTACCCCGTCGGGTGTCTCCAATCCCGGCGGTAGAGGTAGGCAACCTTCTTGGGTAAACCGGGGTTAAACAGTATATTTGAAGGGTTGAGAAGAAGAAAATGTCATGCTATGCAAGGTATGAATAAATATGATGTTTATAAATTGATAAACGAATACAAACGAGGTCATATTTCAATAGTTGCCTAAGTTCCTTAAGTTTTTAAGAAAAACATTTTTAAGAAACTTAAGAATACTCCCCAGCAGAGTCTCCACTATGAGCGAACGACCTTTTTAACGAAATGAAAACGGGACGCGGCGAAGCGGGCCAGGGAAAGAGATTTTGATTTAGCGAGGTTTGTGGAAAACAAGTTTTTTTTATCTTGAGATAGGGAAAACTATTAAGTTGATTTAATTCAGAAATTCGTTTGTAGAAAATATTTTCCCATTTTATAACTTAAAGACCTCGAAACCTCAATTTCGAGATCAATGACAGAGTCGTCACTCGGATCAGCTCATTCGGGAAATTCCGGTACAGCTCCCTACCTAGCGCAGACTACTGTACCTAATCCAGAGATTCAGAGTTCGGGCAACTTACCTACTTAACCTCAAGCTTGTATCGTTTATTATTTATAAAACCATATTTATTCAATTTATTATCTTTTCTAACCCCAATTTGTTTATTTTATTAACCCGATGCTAAGGCAAAAATGCATAAAATAAATTGGAGGAAATTAAACCATCCATACAAATATACAAAAGAATAATAGAGGCCGGTTATACAACCAAATTAAATAAAATATAAAAACTCTCGTCCTCACTTTTACAAATGCCTAAGTACATGAGGATCTAAAAATACAATCGCCTAATTACACGAATTAATCTATTAAATACAACAAAAATAAAAATAAATGCTGCAAAACAGATTAGTTAGCGTAATTTATATTATAAACACAAATAGAACTAAAATCAGGACAGAATAGGGATTTTAGGATAAGGGAGCATGCATTTAGGGGATAACCTGGTCGACCTGACCGGTCAGACCGGTTAGACCTGGAAAACGGTTTAGAAACGCCCTGTGGATTTTTGTTCTGTAAAATCAATTTTTATAAACCATATGGCTCGGTTACATGCATATTTCCATTTTTATGGGTCGGTTATCCCGGAACTCGGGGTCCCGTTTGTGTGGGTTCCTAAATACACATTTCATCTAGGGTTCAAAATGCACTAAACACACCAAAAACATTTATGAAAATATTATTTTACTTGTTTTCAATATTTTCCGGGGATTTTATAGAGTTCGGGGGTCCGCAGATGCTGAACTATGGATCCGATTGGAATAAAACTACCCTGAAACTCAAGAGATAAAACCCCGAATGAAAACCCCGATATCCATACATACAGAAATCTAAAACCAAAATTTTATGGCATACCGATTGATTTGGGCCGAAAATGATCGCAACAGAATGCACAAAATGGAAATCGGACTGTTTTCGGTCGATCGGGACAAACCAAAAGTCTGTCCCTGAAGAACAGAGCCGGCCGGCTCTATTCGGGCAATCCGGTTCTGAAATTTGCAAAAATGAAGAAAACACACAGAAAAGACAATGCAAACAGGTTTAAGGCCTCTTAGAGTTTACTTAGTGTCTTTGAATGCTCTCAACGTCCAAAGAACGGATTAAAAGCTCGGAATTCTTCCTGGGAACTCAATTATCCGAAAACTATAACAATCCGAAACAATCCGAAACGAATCTGAATTGATCCCCAATCAATGTGCAAAGATTAAGTAACTTGCCACCAATGTTAAGGAATTGGTTTTGGGTCTTAGTCCTTTTGTTTTTTGGTTACCATTTTTCTCTCTTTCCCTACTTTCTTTTTTTTCTTCTCTGTTTCTTTTTTCTTTTAAGATTCAAAAGCCTCTCCCCTTTCTCTGATTTGATTTTCTCTTTTTATACTCTCCTCTTATGTATCATTTCATTATTAAATGGCCGCCTTTCCTTTCTGAATCTGCCCATACTTCCTCTGGCGAGACAAGTTGCTTTGTTTTGCAAGGCAACTTGTCTTGCCCACTAGAGCAGAGGCAAAATTTTTGAAAGTCTGACGTAGACCGTAAACCCTAGAAATCACACAGGAGACCTTTTCGGGGATTTCGGATCGCGGATAGCTTGGTTTTCAGGACGTCCGAGGGACTCCAGGCAACATTCTGTTATTTTCAAGTCCATTCGGTCCACAGGTAACATAAGAATTCTCATCATAGAGGTCGGGACAAAACCCGTGCTCACACAACTTGCTCCTCGGTGAAGGGATCCTGAATAGCCGCCTGTTGTTCTTCTGACAGGAAAGTGTCAATTGCTGTTGTGAATTTTCAAGACCGCTAGGATTAGAACATCTGAAAAGCTCCGAGAAGTATTGCTGGACCACCCCCGCTATGCCGTCATCACCATACATCCACTGCCCATCAACATTCTTCAGTTTATGCAGGGAATTATTCCTGCGTCGGTTATTACATCTAGCATGGAAGAAGGAGGTGTTTCTGTTCCCAGCTCATAGCAAATCTGCTCGTGATCTTTGTTTCCATAGGATTTCCTCCCTTTCCAGCAGCTCCCCGATTTGAGAGTTTATAGAGTCCTCCTGTTCTTTCTTTCTGGGATCTACTTCCTTCTGGATGTCATGGAGTTGGGCATAAAGTTTCTTGAGATTCCTCTTTATGTTTCCAAAACAGTGATAATTCCAAGTCTCCAATGAAGATGAGCGTTTAATGATTTTGTTATGGACTGTACCCCCGTCACTGTGGAAACTGCTCCAAGCGTGACTGATCACTTCTTTGCAGTTGGGGTCCCTTAACCACATTGCCTCAAACCTGAAGACTTTCTTCCTTCTCTGATCTGGCTCTACATTACCATCCGAATTGAGGAGGATGGGGCTGTGATCAGAACAAACTCTGGCCAGATGATGAACCCGAGCAAGTGGAAACATAAAGGTCCATTTGTCGCAGACTAGGACCCGATCCAGACGTTCCCATATGGCTTCCTCCCTTTTTCTTCTATTGTACCAAGTGTCTCAGAGCCAACATAGCCCAAATCCTGAAGCTTATAGGTTTCAATGCAGTTATGAAAAGCTTCCATATCCCCGATTCTCCTTAATTCTACCTCCCTTCTTTTCTGAGTGCCATAAAATTTCGTTGAAATCCCCAAAGCTACAAAAAGGTTAATCCTCTAATTGAGAGATGTGGTGTATTAGGTCCCATGTATGCTTCTTATTTTGCTTTTCAGCCCACCCATAGACGCCCAAACCTCGCCATTCAACTTGGTTGTCTTGCTTTAAGTAGAAATAAATGCAGTGACTGGAGAACCTATTGACTTCCATGTCAAGCTACTTCTTCCACCCGAGAATAAGACATCCACTCTTGCCAATAGCATCTATAGTGAAGAAATTGAAGTTGTTAAAACATCTAAACAAAGCACAACAGTTAGTCTTCCCCATCCTAGTTTCCATAAGGAAGATAATTTCCGGGCAGTTATCCCTCATCACTGTCTTGGGGGCTCGGAAGGTCCAAGGGTTGCCCAGCCCCTGGACGTTCCAGCTTAGGATCTTCATTATGAAGGGTGGGACCGAGCACCGGTCGCCACCCTCTGGTCAAGTTGAGATATCAGTCGTTTTTTGTTGCCGTCCTCCGGATCATCTATTTCCATTTCTGCCTCATCTGCACTTCGTTTGTTTGCCCCTTGAATTCTAACTGCTTCTTTATGGCCCTTATTCTTTCCTTTGTCCTGTAGTTTACTGTCAGTTCCCTTCCGTACAATGCGTTTAAAAGTGCTAAGGTTTCCCCTTACTGGTGTTTTCATTTTCTGAGCTTATTTGTTGACAGTCCTTTGTTCTTGTCTGGTCAATAACTTCAGCGACTTTGACTGCTTTTGTATGGGCATTTTCTAGTTGGTGGCTTGTGATTTCTCCTTCTTTGCTATTGACGTCATTCCCATGTGCCGCAAAAGAGTGTGCCTTCAGTTGTTCTGGATGTGTGCTGCTACTTTGCACTTCTGCTACTACTTCTTCGTTAAAGATCTTTCTTCTGGATTTGGTATACTGTGATGAAGAGTCACTTTGTCCAGTCTGAGACTTTGTTACCCCTACTTTCTCTTGGATACCATAGTGGAAACTACGCAATTTCAATGGTCAAGCCCTTAATGATGGAGTGTAAGGCCAATCTACAGCATCTTTTTCTTCTTTTTCAATAGGACAATCTTCATGAACATGCCCAAGTAATCCACAATTGTAGCAGAAGTTAGGGAGTTTTTCATACCGGAAGTACACCCAAACAGCCTACCCTTGACTACCCTTAATCCATACACCCCTCCTTAATGGCCCTAGTAATGTCAATTTTAATCCGGGTACGTACAAATTTCGCCCATTTTCCAATATCAGATTCATCAATCTTCGTCACCTCTCCCAATCTCAGCGCCACTTGCTCTATTGAAGCTCTATCCCTGTAATTCAGAGGTAAATTACAGATTGTCACTCAAAACTCACAGAGGTTTAAGTTGATTTCAATCAATTGTTCAATTCCCTCGGGCTTAGAGATGACCACTAAATTCCGTTCATAATGCCATGGGGCATCGGTGAGAACTTTGTCTAAATCCCTAGCCGATTGAAACTCAACAGCAAATAACCCATTACCGCACTCTGTGATCTGAAACCCTTTATTGGTCTTCCATATAGAGGTGAAAGCATTCGCCATAGCTCGAAGATTCAGAGGTCTGGAAGATAGGATCCGCCCAATCAGATTGTTTCTCATCTTCACCGCACCGGAGTCCATCTTCAACTCAATCGAAATCTCCTCTTCCTTTGTCAGTGTAAACCGCTGCCAGAGGGACTCCAAGCTTTAGTCCATCGGAAGGCTACGCTCCCACCGTTAGCCGGAGACAGCACCAAAGTGGCCAAAAAACCTAATCCGCCGCACCAGGGGCGTGGGATAGGCGAGAAACGCACAAGGGGCTTTCGAAGAAGGATCAGAAAAAATATTTTAAAACATAACAAATAAGATACTTTTATATTTTTAATTTTGATATTTCATAATCTTAAATATATGGGTAATTTAGATAAATATTCATATTTTCAACTATTCTTTCAAAAATACGCAAAAAGAAAAATCCTTTCTAAAATACCTACAAAATTTTGGCTAATTCTTTAAAATCCTTCATTTGCTATTTTTGAAAATATGCTCATTTACTTATAAAAACAACAATAAAAGAAATCAAAAATTCTAAAAATACTTCCCTTCTTATATCCGTATGATTCTCTCTTATTCTTTCTTCTCCTTTGTAATTTAAACATTATTTTTTTTATTTATCTCTCAAACCATTTACTTTTTTTATATTCCGCTTTGGCAAGTTCTTTTCATTTCTTTTTTATCTTCGAACTGATATCCGTATGTATATATTTTTTCTGATTTTTTTTATCATCAGAAATGTATCAAACATAACTTTTTCTACAGTTTTAATATAATAAAATGTATCAAAAATGTATCATAAACTTATTTTCACTCATCTTTTGTAATTTAAACGTTATTTTTTCATTTATCTCTCAAACCGTTCACTTTTTCGACATTTTGCTTTGGTAAGTTCTTTTTGTTTCTTTTTTTTTTTATCTTTGAATTGATATCCATATGTATATTTTTTTTTCAGATCGCCAAAAATGTATCAAAAATGTCTCTGATACTTTTCTGATACATTTCTAATCAATTATTTATATTTTATGTATTGTGTTATGCATTAATTCCACATGTATTAGCTTTTATTTATCCTTTGTAAAAACTAAAAATAAAATCAGTTAGGTGATTCCTCACTACAGATAAAATATGTGAAATTAATACATAAAACACAGTATACGAAGTATCAAAATTGTATCATATGTATCAGAAATGTATGAAACATAACTCTTTCTGCAATTTTAATACAATAAAATGTATCAACGATGTATCATAAACTTATTCTCTCTCCTTTTTTGTAATTTAAACGTTATTTTTTCATTTATCTCTCAAACAGTTCACTTTTTCGACATTCCACTTTAGCAAGTTCTTTTCGTTTCTTTTTTTTTATCTTCGAATTGATATCCATATGTATATATTTTTTCTGATTTTTTTTTCGAATCATCAAAAACGTATTAGAAATGTATCAGAGAAGTATCAGAAATGTATCAAAGATTTTTTATACATTTTTTTTATACTTCTCTGATATATTTCTGATCATTTTCTTATACTTTATTTACTGTGTTATGCATTAATTCCACATGTAAGCTTTTATTTATCCTTCATAATAATTAAAAAAAATCAGTTTAAGTAACTCCTCACTATAGATAAAACATGTGGAATTAATACATAAAACACAGTATATGAAGTATTACAATTGTATCATAAATGTATCATAATTGTATTATAAATGTATAAGAAAATATCAACAAAAAAACATTGATACAATATATTTTATTCTATATTTTTTTCTACGGTTAGCTTTTATTTAGCCTTCATAACAATAAAAAAAACTAGTGTAGTTCATCACTACATATAAAATCATTTTTGATACAATTTTGATATAATTATGATACGTTTTTGAAAAATGGAAAAAAAATCTGAGAAAATATATATATATGGATCTCGTTTTGAAGAGAAAAAAAAAAAGATAAAAACATTCTAAAATGGCGTAGCAAAAAAAAAATTAACGGATTAAGAGATAATGACAAAATTAAGGTTAAAAATATAAAAGATTAAAGAGAATCACATGGGGGAAAGAAAGTGGTTAAAAGCAAAATTTACAATTAAATGGGTATATTTCAAAGAATACCACAACGTACGTCCAAAACAAAAGTAAAAAATGAGGTATTTTTGGTAATTTTCCTAAATATATATAGGGCTAGGCTAAGTTTAGCCTCGTTAAAAAAACCTAAACCTAGCCCATATAAATTTAGTCCTATCTAGGCTTGGACCGGACCAGAAGAAAATGGTCGATTCATCCAGTTCAACTACAATTCGGTTATTGGTGC
This sequence comes from Euphorbia tirucalli, assembly GCA_039660915.1. NCBI lineage: Eukaryota > Viridiplantae > Streptophyta > Magnoliopsida > Malpighiales > Euphorbiaceae > Euphorbia > Euphorbia tirucalli. Next base: position 33,274,155 of record CM077636.1, on the reverse strand, counting down.
GGTTGGTTTACTATAAACAGCTAGTTTTGGAGAAAATCAATATTGATCGGGTACAACAACAGCCGAATTGGAAAATCGGACTGGATGAATGATATTTTAATAAAGTTAATTAAATAATAATTTTTAAAAAAATACAAAAAATCCAATTGAACCTCGGTTGAACCCGTCATACTATAAATCGGCAATCTTCGTTATTAGGTCAATTTTCAAGATTTCATGTGTGATATCCGAGTGAAACGATGTGAGTGAGGCTCATACTAGGATTTCTTGCAAAAGGGATCGGAATTCAATGTTGCTCATTCAGATATACTTGATTATATATTGTGTATTATGAATTTTTCGGATACTATGTAGATATGCTTTACTTGTATCACTATATTTATGGTATGCTTATATAATTAATTTAAATGTTTGATCCCTTTTTTTTTATTTTTTTATAAAATGTCATCAAAATTATACATACATAAATATAATTGTGCAATAAAACTTTTATAAATTATTGATTGCAGATATTTGTTCACAAGTATTTTATAATTACAGGAAAATATTATAATTAAATAATGTTGTTAGTTATTTCAACGACAATATATATATATAACTTTTTATACAATTATTCATTTTATAATTTTTTATTAAAAAATTAAGAAAATATATAGAGACAATTTTCTTTAATTCATTTTCTCATTTTCCTCTCCTCTCCTCTCCCTCTCTTTTCCTTCAACTCTTTTTCCTTCTCAACCCTAACAATGTGCTTGGGTGCGGGTATAGCTAACTAACCTCTTGTTCGGCGGGCGGTGTCTCCAGCGACGGCGGCCCCCTCTCTCTTTTTCCTTATGTTCTTTGGCTCATGGCTATTGGACTCCTCCATATTACTCCCTCACTAGCCCGCAACTTCTCAGCTAGATTTTCAAGGTAAATCCGTCCTCAAGCTATGCACAGGCACTGGTCTTCCAGGATTGACCATTGTTGTACCTGGTGCTTGCCTAGTTATCCACTCTAACATAGCTTCACTGTTCCTCGGTTTGCTAAAATCTGTTGATTCGAATGGATTAGGAAACCGAGTGCAGGTGAGGGAGGTGGTTTGGGGCTCGACCGAGTCATCAAGTCAGCTACTCAAGTCAGGAGAGTTGTAGAGCAGATGGTGGTTCTGAGAATTGATGACGGCACTGGAGTGGTGGAGTTGCCAAATGGAAGCGGTGACGGCAAAGTAGATGAATCCAGAAACAAAATATCTGAAATTTATACAGGTGATGTATGGTTATTGGAACAGAAAAAGAATAAAATAGCTATTCCAATGTTTAGTTGGATATTTGGATATAGAATAGCTATTTCCATGAAATAGTCATTTCTCGGAATAAGAAATATTTATTCTTTGTTGAGCCAAAAAAAAATAGTTATTTCATGTTTTACTGTATGTTGTAATTTTGTGTATTAGTTTTTATTTTAATCATTTTTTTCCAATTTTTTTTGTTTTTTCTTGATATTCCTTTCTCATTTTTTTTCCTTTTTTTTTTTTTTCGTTTTTCTTTGTTTTACTCAATTTTATTTATTTTTCTTCGTTCTATCTCATTTTTTATTTTCCTTTTACTTTCTTTTTTTCTTTTTCTCATTTTCGTTTTTTGATTCATTTTTTGTTTGTTTAACATGTTTTCACCTAGTTTTCTTCATTTTTTGTTCCGCTTCATTATGACATATTCCATATATTATTCTAGTATTAAACCAAACATTAGAATAGAATGAAAAAAGAAATAACTATTTCATTTGTCTTCTATTCCATTCCATGTTATACCGATTCTATTTTCACCTATTTCGTTATGAACGAAACATGACCATCGAGCTGATCTTTATCTATTTTGTTTGTTCATGTATTGATGTTGGAATCTATCAATACATTTTTCGATAAATCTAGAATTTTTTCTCAATATTGATATTGAAATTTATCTATTTCTTCAATGATGTAGTGATGTTGCAATTCCTTTTTCTAATGGGTTTTGTCCAGCCTTTATACAGTTCATTTCAAATGGTTTTTTTTCTTTTTTTTTTTTTATTGTGTTGTTTGTCTTTGAGTTTCTAAGATTTGTTCTTGATCATTAAAAAAAAGAGTTCATTTCCAATTTGGCAGAGAGATAAGAGAGAATAGGCATTAAGAATTTAAAATGTAAAGATAGATTTGTATGTTGAATAAAGTGGGAAAAAAAAAAAAAAAGATATCATCAATTTTTGTTCATTGGATTCATATTTTTGATAGAGAGAAAGAAAACCAGATGAGAGAGAAAGAAAATCTAGAGATGTTCTTGTTGCAGAGACGAAGAGAAGAAAAGAGAAGGAAGATTGGAGAGAGGAAAATGAGAGATAATAAAAAAAAAATTAAAATTATATATATATATATATATATATATATATATATATGATAATTTGAATAAATATATAGAAAAATTAATTTTATACGAATTTGCGCTTTGCCATGTCATTATATTAAAAATCTTCTTTTCAGTAACAGTAAAAACTAAGTTTTGAAAAAACAAAAAAACAAAAAAAAAAAATCACCTTTCTTATTTTGAAAATGAATAAAACCGCTTAGTACTTTTTTTAAGTTTACCCTTATCCAAATTTCTTCTATACTTTAAAAATATTAATCATAAAATTTAGGGATAATTACAAATGTAAACTCTATAATTTTGGCAATCTGAGAACTAATATATGTGGTTTAAAATGTTACAAAATGGATAATGTGATTTCCCAATATTACTAAAAGTAATTTATTATCTAATATACTTCCTTAAAACTCTTTTATCCTACGAATTTTTACTTAAAATTTTGTGTGTATATTAATTAAAATACAATGGACTTTGATGTCAAAGCTTGAAAATTTTCATGAAGCGCTTGTATTTTATTAATAATATGAAAAAGATCATAAAAAAATAGAAAAATGGCCAGAAAATGTTTAAATACTAAATCTTGTAGGAAGTTACTAAATAATGTCCACATTGTTAACCCAATCCTTGTGCAGAAGTTAATTTTCTCATTATTTAAAATCTTAATAGTTTATGTACATTATTTAAGAATATATATGTTACAAAGATTTGAATATTTTATGACCATTTTTCTTTTTTTCTTTTTTAGCATTATTTAATTAAACAAAAATACATGAATTTTCCCATTAGTTTTGTCACCAAGATACATTATATTTTTATCAACCATATGCAAAATTTTAGATAAAAATTCAAAGGAATAAAAAGTTTTAGAGAAAAAAAGTTTCCACGGTCATTGAAATTTTTAATTTCTAGCGAAAGTGATTTAAGTGAATTTTCAGCAGGACTCCAATAAAATCATTCCAGTCAATTTTTCAACCTGAATGTTAACATGAAAAATCAAAACTAAAATCCAAATGTCCAGCTCAGAGCCACATCAGAACAAACTGTTATAATGTTAACACATAGACAGTTGGTTATGTTTACTTTCTTGGTTGGGCTAGAATAATTTTTTTTTAATTTTTTTATTTTTAAAATTGCCACGTGACAAAATCATGACCGTCCACATGTTATATACAAGTGAAAAAACATGCATTGAAAGAGTGATCCATGAATTATTACTGAATTTGCTTCTAAAAGCCTATTTGCTAAAACACCAAGTTTATTCCAACTTCTTAGAAACCCATTTCAGCTACGGAGACTCTACTCCAAAAGATCAAAGTTTCCATTTCAAAAGTTACAGGATCACTTAATTTTGAGCAAAAGAAAGAGACAACATAAAAATTCAGAGGAACCAAGCACAAAGTATGTATAAGTAAATTATATTCCTACAGTGAGACGAGACACCAGCCGGCAGCAACTCGAATTTTGAAAACATCATGTCGTAAAAGCATACTGCAACCTTTGACAACCCAAACTAGGCTCATTTTTACATAAATCCAGACCAGTAGCCTAAAATTAAAGAAGCGCTGTGCAAGTGTGCAAATAGCATTCACTGCTGATCCAGTTATTCTTTTTCGTTTTCGGTTCGTCCAGTTTGGATCTTAATGCTTTACATAGTATCAGAATCTAGTCTCTTTTCTCATCCGGTTTCAAGCACCATGCTTTGCTTAATCAAGAGTTTTCTTGCAACCTGTACATTGTGATTTCCTGCTGCTTGAAGTAGCGTCGATCTTCCTCATCAACCAGAACAAGGTTCAAATAATACTTCACACTGAATTTGTTGTTAATGTTGCGATGCGTTGGTGTCAATTCATAAGGGCTAAGGAACAATCTGATTGGTATTGACTCACCTGTGAAAATAGGTGGATGCTTGTTTAAGACTATTACTTTTCTTGTACATGTTAGTGCCATATCCTGTTGGTTAAATTACGAAATCAACTTTAAAATTTATATTTAGCATACCTCTGACTGGAGCTCCGTCCATCAATTCAAATTTAGCTAGTGTCTCTGTCTCAACATGAGTATTGGCCCCTGCTCCTGTTGATTCACGGCGCCTAATCTCAAGATCCATATTCTTTATCTTGATTCGTACGAGAAGAAAGTATATCTTTCCTATTATTACATCTTTGAGATGGTACCTGTATGATTTAATTTCCAATTAAATGCAGAAAAACGCACCTTTCAAAAGCTAATTACCAAGAAAATAAAGTTATTTCCGGTATATAACCCAAACTAGTATTCATATCGCAGGCCGGGTGCCTAACCAAGGGCGCAAGTCAATTAGAGAATGATTGAATGCCTATTCATTAATAGACTTACTTGCTTTTGTTGTATTCGAACTCGATATGCAGACAATCTTCAATTCCAACTTCCATCTGCATAATTCACAATATTCAATATTAACGCCAAATAATTCAAAAAGCGCTCGCCAACTCTGCACTTCTTGAGAATTTATAGTTTCAAACTTACAAGGGTAAACCACTCTAGCCCCCAAACATATATTTGACCTTAACAGTATTTTTCCGCTTCTCATTTCAAATTAAGTAAATTCACTGCTTTCACTGTTATCAATGAAATTTGAAATTAAGTCAACTTTAAAAATCTCATAAGCTATATTCTTGTATAATTTTAGATGTCAAAGACCTAATTCTATAATTGATAACTACCAGGGTGTTCAACATGTAATAAATCCTAATAACTTTTAGAAACAGGAGCAAAGTATTTTTTTAAGGTCAAACCTCAAAAAATCATAAACTAGCTTTGTTTGTTTTCCATTGCGGATAGTGGACACCAGCCAACCTGCCAAGTTACCTCTTGTAGACTATGAGACAAGTAATAGTCGAAATGGCCCTGAACTTTCATACTTATTCAACTTTACCATACTTTTCATATGAATTTTATAAATGCAAGCGACATTGTTTATTGACAAAAAGAACACCCGAAAAAAAGGCATATCTAGACAATTTTGTGACCTAACTGACCATATTGGTTGGAATGTCCTGATGCTTTGTACTAGATAGTCATAGGCTAAGCTCAATGCAATGGCTACTGCAGAAGGCATCGTTGTGTCAAATTGTAGATAGATATTGACGTAATGAGCATGTGGAAATAAATAGCTGGTATTTTATGTCAAACAGTGGCTTTCTTGGAATTGGTTGATGATGGTCAACTTGTGATAATAGATCGGCAGGTGTAAGATATTACAATGGGTATTGGTAAGAAACCTTATAGTCTGTATTGCTAGTACCAACTAATTCCATGGTACCGTGATAACAACTCAAAAAACTGACCATAATAATAATAATAACAGTAATTATTCGTTTGATTAGTTATCAGTTCTATTATCACGAAATCTGTTATTTTCCTGTTTAAATTTGAGAAATTATTCATCTAACTCTGAGAGTCATCACAATGGAAAAATTGAAGAAATATGTACTGCTCTACAGAATCGCATTAGTAATACTAATTTTACCTTGATGCTATTGTTGATTGAAGGAGGTGGGGAATAGTTGCGAACCTGATTCATGACAATTATGGCAAGACAAACATAAGAAAGATGCTGAATCAGAGACAGCAAAGAAGATGGACAAATTAACAATCTGGTGTTCCTGAAACTATATACACATACACACAGCTGTTGCTGTGACTAAGGGGTTTAGCATATATATATATGTGTGTGTGTGTGTGTGTGTGTGTGTGTGTGTGTGTGGGTGAAGACTGAATGGAACTACAAGTTCCAAAACTAGTACCCATCTGCCATGAGTTTTGAAAATTTAATGACAAACAATTGGCAGATTTCAATAAAGACTCATTACAAAACCATAGTTATTGAAGGCGCAAGACACACTAAAGAATGAAAACATATGAAACCATAAATGACAATAGTTAACATTTAAGAAGTGATAAATTCTAAAACACAACAGATACGATATCGTATCCATAATCTTAATCATAAAATCTAACATGCAATAAAATCCCAAGTTAACTACTCTAACTCCACAATCATAATTCATAATAATGAATTCTAAAGTGCAACCAAATCTTAAGTTACTAGAACTACTGTTCATCAATAGTTTCCATATTCTCAGCTCATCAGTATCTTCATATTCTAACATGCAATAAATCCCAAGTTAACTAATTACTACTTGTGCATATTTGTATTCTTAATCTGGCTTTTGGTATTCAACAGTTTCTTTTTCTTCCTTGTTTATTTTGGACACCATATGATATTCTAATGAAAAGTGGAGACTGAAACATCTAGATGAAACTATAAAACCGTAAAAAACCCTCAAAGAGGCGTGACAAGGCATGAGCCTTTAAAACATAGCCCGCCTTTGGCATTCTGAGGCGCTAGGCCTAGAGCCTTGTTGATTTGATCCCGGATGGCTTGGACTTTTATATATCCTAATCCTGAGGATAAGTTACAAGACCAATAATGGAGCTATTAATGGTGATTTATGGAAGATTCAATTCAGTCTCCCATAACCGATATCACATCACTCATGAGCCTGGAAGGTGCGCCTTTAATAACTAGGTACAAAGCACTTGCCAACATTATGCCACTGAGATTAAGCACCAACAATTAGAAGCATACATGCATGCTAGTGTCCGTGCTAGTGCAACCATACACTTTGGGAAGAGAGACAACCGAGAGAAAAGAAAATATGTTACCATAAAGTCCTGGTATTCAATGATGCTTCCTGCATAACCACGACTAACAGTCACTTTCAAAACATACCTGTACAGGAGCAAATAACCAAACTGTTGTAACATAAGTTTTCTATTCGACGAGTCAACTTTAGATTTAAAATTTCAAAAAACGACTATATTCTAAACTAACAAAAACAAAAGAAAAACCACAGTTAATGAAACTGATTAGAATACAATCCTAAAGCCAAATTTTTAAAGTAACAGGTTATCAATTATGCAAAAGAAAGCCAGTTAATTTAGACAGAAATATAGTTGAAACTTGAAACTGAACTGATTATGATGCAGAAGATACGTTATGAGATGGATGTAATATGATTCTGGCCTCAATTTTTGCAATAAGTGAAAGCAAGTTTGTAATTGTTATATCACGCAATACCAGAATAAAAACATAACTTCCAGATACTTGAGTATAAATATTAATAGCCAATAAACAACAATATCAAAAGAACTATCACAATTAATTGGTACTTCTATCAACGAGTTTAAAAGCAGAAATTTGCTATAATCAGGGTGAAAAATAATTCATCCCCCAGCAGAATATCATCAGCACTCAAGCAACAATATCTGAAAACTTATTCCAGCCTGACAAAGAATAAATAGAAGGAAGAAATCCAAAACCAGCTTCGCGCTATCACACTGTCAAAATTAAATCTTAACTCTTTCTTATAAAAGAAAAAAATAACCAAAGGTGCTCCATAGACTACCAACCAAAGTATTCAATGAAAAAGATTCAGGATTTTCAAATAATTATTTGCATACCTAAGTCTCACATTCACGCCATTATAAGTCTCATAAGGCATCTCTACGGTAGAAAACTCGAATGGGTATGATTTTCTTTCATATAGTTCCCCAGGAACATCCAATTCGCGTACTGCAAGTTAGGAAAAGTCAATGTTCTTTTCCTAAAATGAATTTTATTGATTAAAGATAAGTAAATAATAAAATAAAGATTGCTCGGCATTTTAGTTAGAATAGCTTTGGGAACAATATCACCATTGAAAAACAGACAGCTTATCAGACTAAAATAGCTGAAGCATTCTGAAAGAAACTTTTTGTTGGTCTTGAGGATAGGATCCAAATAAGCACTTTTGTCAATTAAATATGGATTAAAGAAAGTATAGCGTACTAACCAAGGGAAGTAAAGTCATAAAAATTTCCTCTGTCAAAGTACATCTCTGCAAGTTGCAATAAAAATGTTATAAACTTAACTTCATGGAAGGCAACAACCTTAAATAGTTTGAAAGTGATATAACAAACAAACTACAGCATGCAGATAATGAACACAGGTTTAACATGATAGAGTAGAACAGATTAAGCATAATAGAGTAGAAATCAAGTTCAATCGCCTAGTGCACGAACACGATAGTAACATAAATAGCATACCTGAAGAAAGCAATTCTTGCATATTTTGTACACAAACAAAAGACTAAAGCTAACAATCAGCTGTGCACAGTTAAAGATACTAAACCTCAGTCTCTTTCTTGGGGATCAGGTTGGGAGGAAGGTTTCCAGCAACAGATTAAAGTAATACAGCTGATGAGAAAAAACCAGCTTCGCCACAGAGTTAAAAACAAGCACAAGTGATGCAGTTTCACAAAGACGAGCAAAATTCACTATTCACAACCCCATGGAAAGAATAATTTCCTTCATGCCCAAAAAAGGTGGGATTGCACAACACCTTAATGGTACAATACAGTTTATAGAATCAAGGGCAGTAAGAGAAATTATGTAATAATAAAAACATATAGTATAAGAATGAGCCATTGCCAATTATATAGTATTGTAGTTCGGTCTTTTCATTTAAAAAGAAAAATGGAAAAAAAAAAAAACGATTAAGCACTCATCGCAGAGATTAGCTTACTTGACAAACACTTTTGTGTTTAGTGGCATCTCAACCATTACTTTGTTGTCGATAAAATTCATATTCTGTTAATTACCACCTTTGGATGACTATAATATAACATCAGCAAAGATAGTATAAACATGGCAAAAGTACAGGAAAATTAACCATAGAAAGCACTAGATTTAATATTTAAGTGCATTTGTGATTTGTACAGACACTTGTTTCGAGCATATTTCAATTTACTGTAGCTGAGAATTACAGATTTCGCTGTCTGCCAAATAATTAACAGGAGAAAATCAACAATGAAGATACGAGAGAGATAAAGCAGATTGCTTTAGCATCAAATTTGGTCTTGTATGAGAATAATGCAAAGGCCAATAAATAAACTTGAACCCCATGCATGACAAAGGCCGGGAACAAGTAAAGTTTTCTTAAAACATCTGCATCCCTTCAGATTACAAGCAGGTGATCTGATAGAACATATTCACATGTTTAACCAAAAATCAATGACCTATTAAAGGTCGAAACGAAGTTTGATGATGAAGAAAAAACCATGTTGTTATTTGTTTTGTTGTTTACTTCATAGTTCAACAATTTTCACTTGGATAGAACAAAAGTATTACGGTAGACACTCATCAGGCAGCAAGGAATTTCAAATCAGAAGGAAAGATTACTAGTTCAATATGTGAAAAAGGCAAAACTACAGAGAAAAAGCTCAGTCAAGAAGCAAGTCCAAAAGAAGAACCAAGTCAATGGCTAAAAGGGAGGTTGCAAGAATGCAAATACAAGGGATATTACAGCTATGATTTTCGGGAAGAAAAATGCCGAGTGAAATTTCTCAATATTATAGTTTTGCTAGTGTCGCAAAAGGTCACACAGATGAAGATTTGATGCTCATCTCATCAGATATGGATTCTTATATTTCCTGCTATACCTCAGACTCATCCAGCTTCACTCATTATATTGTACATAGAGACCAATTGATACTTATAAAGCACATAAGTCCACTAGTCCGAAATGAATGATGATTGTCTTTGCAAGGCACTAGGCAGGAGAAATAAAAAAATTAGAATACATGACAGTATGTTTGATTGCTTACTAATGCTAAGAATGTGCAAGAATTGAGAAAGAATCTCATCTTCCTCGGTTATCAAGAAAAGACATCGCACAGCAATTCTGCAGATCCATATTGGATCTCTTTTGACTAAAGAATTCGATATGAATGATCTCAGTGCTGCAGAAAAGATCATTGCCATGGAAACGGAATGGGATAGGGTTTCAATGGAAAAGTATATTGTGCAAGTGTTATAAAGATTTAGCATGCGCAATGAAAGATTAATATCCACTCCATTAGTAGATACTTCAGATGGTCTACTTCACAATGCCCTCCAACAGATAATGAGGTTGTTTTTATGTTATAAGTTCACTATAGTAGGTTGCTTGATATATGCTATGGTATACAGTAAACTAGATTTAGTTTCTGGTTTAAGTATGATTATGAAGTTTATGGCCAAACCAAAAAAGGAAAATTGGGCAAGTTACTAAATGCCAGTAGTTGAAGATACATACATCTCGATAAATATTTGTTTCAACTCAGTTTATAAGACAGCTTCAGAATTACAAAGATAATTTTAACAATGGAAAATCTACCACAAGGTTTAAGGTATCAAGTGCTCCAGTGAGTTGGAGATCCAACTTACAAAGTCTTCTATGTATTCTCGGCCAAAGCAGATTTTTTTCGCAATGAATCACATGTATCATGCTCTACTAACATACTGATGTGAGGTCTCAAAATATGAGAGAGTTGATGTCTTCCAGCAATATCCTATTACTGGAAGTGAGTAAAAGAAACGGCGCAGCTGAAGTTGGACAAAGGTACCAGCTATGAAGGAGAAAGATCCACTGGACTTGTTCAAAATTTATCCATGTTGATAATAAGATGGCTAATTTATGGTGGAAAATGTTCAGTTGTGACTTATATTTCAAGAAGCATATTTTCTATCAAAGGTTAGCATGCAAGGTTTTCTGGTAAACAGTTGAAAAATCCTATTCACCTATCTAATCCTTTTACATCTGAAAGCAGGAAATGTCTAATTATTAGACAAGTACATGAATAGAACTTATCATTCTACCTAAATAAATAAACTTGACTGCAATATGAATCTAAATTTCAGTTAGCTTAAGTTTATTCAACTTTCTAATTGTACATCCATTTCAAAACTAAAATGACATTTTTAATGATGGAGTCTAGTGAAAGTCAAATCAAGCTGATTGTCTCAATGATCATATGAAACCAAATAAAAGCATGGAACATAAAGATTGCTTATGTTCAAGTGAATTTAAGAGTAAACTTTTCAAAGATTTGATTCAAGGAGTACAATGCATTGACTCATATTAATTACACTTGTGCTCTATTATTTGACAGAAATCTTGTGTATGCTATGATTTGCACAACTGACACCAAAAGATTGTCCAAGATGTTAGAGAAGACAAATATGAAGCACAAGAAAATGAAGAAACTTAAAGAACAAGCAGAGAAACTGCTAAAATGAGAATAGAGAGGTGAACAAATCTATAACTAAGGAAGTGGACTCATTACTTGATAGTCATCATGCTTCTTCAATGAATCTATACATACAAAATTGTTAATTTACAAAATTAACTAATAGAGCTACCAAAAAATATTTGGAGCTCTTCAACAAACATAAGAACACATTTAAAGCGTCATGAGATGACGAAAGTAGAAGAAGTATAGCATTTAACAGTATTAACCCGTCATAAATGTAGCCATAAACCCAGTGAAAAAAAGGAAAACAATGCACAAGGCCAACTGCTGAGTTCAGCAGCTTGACTTTCTTTCTCCTTGAAAAGTTCAGAGAAATAAAATCTCATAAAGTGTCAACTGAGGTGAGTAGGTTGAAGAAAGGCCAAGCAGTATTAATCTATCACAAGCATAGACAAATACAGTGGAACAACAGAAATGATGCACATAGCCAGCTGCTATTTCAGCAGCTTGACTTTCTTTGTACTTGAAAACTTTAGACTAATTTTCAAATATGTTCTCATAGATCTTATTGCTTTTCTAATTAGTACTCCTGTTTATTTCTTAGCAGACCCTTAGAAGGCTAAATGCAATACCTAACATGCTAAGAAGTCATCCATGATAGAAACGGTATTAATAGAAACTATCTCTAGGTGTTGGACATTTATAATTTCTACAGTGGTGATCTTTAGGTGCCTGAGCTTCAACCAACAACATGGGAGATTTGCTATAGACAACTTTTGGGAAAGGAGGCTAAAAGATAATGATATTTTGAACTTGCTGTAACTTGGATCAGCCGGCCAGAGAAAAGTGCCAAGATATTTCGAATTCAATTTTATCATCCAACTCTGAACAAAAACATATGTTTCTAACTTCATATAGTGTTCTGAGAAAGGATTCTCTCATTGATATTCAAACAGATGCCGAAAATTTTTTAATTCTATTTAGAGCAGCCTAGTATCTTTTTTGTCATTATCATGCTCTTTCCTTCTATTGACGAATTCATCTTTCTCTATGAAAGTAAAATGCAAGTATTAGGAAACACTCACTAGAGGCATCTGCTCTATATTCTCTTTAAAGTGCCAAGAATCCTTGATATGGTAAGCATGTTCTGTTACAAGTAACTAGTCACATCCAGAAAACTCACCTATTTGACCAAGAAGTTCAACTTTGATGCCGTTGTGTTCAACCTTCTTCCCTTGAAGTGGCTCAATGGCTATCTAGAGTCACACGCATATGAACATTTTCAAAGCATTATTCACCAACTTGAGAAGTGTAAGAATTTTTATTACAATCAACAACATCAAAATATTACGGTTAGTACAGCACCTTCCCAGCAATATTTTCTTGACTTTGGAACAGTGGAACCATGACTGTTTGGCCATTTTCCTTCTTCATAGGAACCTATATACACACGGCATAATACCAAAAACATAAGACTTATGAGCAAATCACATAAAAAAGAAAACCTAAAGTATCATAAAGGTACCATATAGTGATATATAAATATTTCATTATCTGTAGAAGATGCAACCAAAATTGTTATTTGTTAAGCAAGCCCACATAACAATCCCTTTTTATTTCTCCTAAGAAGAACTGTGCAAGTATTCCATACTAAAACCACATATAACTACACCACTTTTAAGTTCAACCCCATGCTCTATAATTATGCTATCTAACCTAAGTTAAAATAAAGTAAAACTAGGATACAGCACTTGATAGAAGATAATAACAATTGTAAATATTACGCCACCTGCTTGCGAGTTTTCCCATCAGTGAATGTGATCGAGATATTACAAGCTGGCTTGAAAGCTCCAATAAGGTAATTCTAAGAAAGAAAAACAAAATTTAGTAGTATTAACTCATCATCCATACTTCACCCAGCAACAAAAAAAGAAAAGAAGCCGCACCATGCTGTTTGTGGTCCAAGCCCGATCTTAAGAAATCTGTCACAAACACCTGTAAATTCAGCGACAATGTCACAAATGTAAGAATTACGTAATCAATTTATACAAATTGGTGAATTCATTTTTAAGTCAAAAGGCATTGCATTCATTGAGCTCTGATTAATTTAACTATGAATATCATATTGATTACGGAAAAAGAATTGCGAGAAACAAATTGATATAATGAAGAAGAAAGATGCGATATGAAGCTGAAAGAGGATGATCTAGTGATCAAAGAATTGAAGAGGCAATACCAAAGAGTAAAATTGAAAATGTGAATAACGAGAAATGAAAATTGGAAATAGGGAATGGGAAATTGACGGAGATAGCTGTAGATATAATAGTAATGAGGAGGTTATAGAGAGACAGGAGAGGAAAAGCGAAAGAAGACAAACCTAGCTGACTTGAGATTTGGCATAAACCGAGATGAGATGAGATGCGATGCTGGTTTGATACAGTTGGCAAATTAAAATCAAGTAATTTGACTAACCCAAAACCCACCCATATCTATGACCCTAACCCGCCCCATTTTCTTCTCTATTAACCAGCTTCATTTGTTTTCCTTGTAACAATATCCATATGGTGAGCTTGTTCTTCAGCAGATACCATTCGAGAATTGCCTCCAACTACACTAGCTTGTTTACTCCCTTCTAGGAACTAAGATCTAGCTTGTCTTCTTTACAAATAAATAATTAATACATATCTTTCTTTAATAACGAATTCCAGAACAATAATTCGATTTCTCAATTGCAGCCATGTTCTAAGACTTAATTATGCACATCCAACAAAGCTTTTCAAGCCAATAACAGATATTTTCAATGTTCAATTAGTCTAATAAAAGAGATCGATGAGAAAAGATGTTACTGTTGTGTTGAAGGGACCACCAATCTTGCCGTATGCGCAGAATCAAACCAAAGTTAAATTAATAAAGAGGGAAAGAATTGAATTACCTTTGTGAGGATGATGTCTAATAAATCCGTCCCTGCTGCTTTTGAATCACAAATCTCCGCTTGGTGGCTGAAATTGAAATGGATCTAATGAGTTTGAAAACATCTGCAAACACGGAATTAGAATGAAAACAAAGAGGGAAGAATTAACCTGCGATGCCATCTTCTGAGAGACCTGACGGGGAAGTAGTTGACAACAGCATGAGAACAAAATGGGGCGGGTTAGGGTCATAGATACGGGTGGGTTTTAGGTTCGGTCAAACAACTTAAATTTTATATAAGCCTTAAAACTATTATGTAAAAGTTAATTTTTCAAAATGATCAGATTAGCCCCTCATCTCTCTCATTTTCACCAAGTTAACCTCCGTTAAAAAGAGAGTGTGGTATTTTCAAGGGACCCAGATGAGAATTAATAAACAACCATCCATTTAATTATTCATCTAAAAAAGATCAATTGTATAATTTTAATGTTCTTCTTTCCAATTGTTAAAAAAAAAAAATCAATGCGAAGATGAAACAACTTTAATTGATGTTATTCTAATTACAAACATCAATTACAACGATAGGCTTAATTATTAAAAGATGTACTATATATTCTTTCCAAGAATTATAACAATAAAAATAAAAATAGAAAGAAAGAAGCCAAGCATCAATAATCATCTATTTTATCACATCCACATTTCATTATCCAAGTTTCAGTTTCAAATTCAGAAGACAATTAAAACCCAGTCTTGTCACTATTAACCCAATCTCATAGACAAAACAGAGAAGCCATTGGAGTATTGGGTCTCTCCGACAAAATTTGTGCCGAAAATAAAGTATATCTAATAGATTATGAATGTCAAAGAGGAGATCACACAGAGTGAGAAGAGACACGAAAACATTTTTTAAATAACCTCACTCTCTTTTCACGGGATTGGACTATAGTTTTAACAATATCCGTTCACAGCATTGATTTGGTGAAAATTTAGAAGGCGAAAGGATAATTTCATGATTTTAAGAATTAACAAACTAAAATGACTTTTAAGAAATATTTTAATGGTGCAATTGAGTCTAAGGCCTTTAGGGATCGCAACTGGTTCAGGTTTCGCGGATACCTGACTACAGTATAAAAGGGTTTGAGATAGGAATGGAATTACCCCTCGAGTATCTGCAAATTCTGAACCTGTTTAACACAAATTATAGCAAATATTTTGAATGTTAGCAATAGGTTTGGTTAATGGGTTAATGTGTTAATAATCCATGCATGTAATTATATTTACTACATCGAATATTATTAAATTATAATTAATACAAAATTATGAATATGTTACATTATTATAAATAAATAAAATTTATTAAATTCTTAATAGTCTAATGCAAATCATATATATTAATTAACCTAACTAAACCTTAAACCCGATATTGAACATGCTATATACTATAATTCTAACTTTATATAATTAACTCTAAATCCCGATATTGAATATGCTATATACTATAATTCTAACTCTATATAATTAACTCTAAATCTCACATTAATTACATTATATGTACTAATATACTGAACATATATAGCTATACTTATAAATATATAGTATGCAGAACATAAGTATATATTACTTCGTGTAACTAAACCTTAAACCCTATTTAGTATATGTTATATAATTAACCTAACTAAACCTTAAACCCTATTTAGTATATGTTATATAATTAACCTAACTAAACCTTAAACCATGTATAGTATATACTATATATTAACACTAAACTCCGCACTAATTAAGTCTAAGGATTTTTTACAAAGTGAGGTAGAAATGATCAAAGGTTTTTTTTTTTTTTTTTTTTTTGAAATGTTGATTTTGTTGAGTGTTGCTTCACCTGCGTTCTGGCTGTCTAAACCACTTCTTAAATAACCAAAAGAAGAGGAAGAGAGATAAAATATCTCTTGCTACGACTACTGTTTTGCTTCTGCCAAGATGCTGATGAGTTGTCCAAGCTGCTGATGAGTTGTCCAAGCTGCTGCTGAGTTATCTAAAATGCTGATGAGTTGTCCAAGGAAGAAAGCTGCTTCGTCTGCCAAGATGAATTATTCAATGGATGATGCCAAAAGAGTTTGTCTGCCAAGATGCCTTGAAGAATTATTCAGAATAATGCCAAAATGCTTTTATGGCAAGATACTTTTAACCTGATGAAACACGTGAGTTTATCCAAATTTAATTTCCGTGAAAGATGCTGCCTGACGTCATTGCTTACAATTTGGAAATAAATATGTGTTTCTTATGATTTGGGAATTTTTATGAGATAATCTAATTTTACTTCTATTTATGTTGTGAGATGTTTTTGCAAGGATTTTGGTATTTTAAATCAATGTTGTTGGAATAAAAACGATTACGTAAGTGTTTATTTAAATATAGTTGATTTTTGGTAAAAGTAAATATATGCATATATAGCTATTTCGAGTATGATTATTTTATGTAGTTGACAATTGCTTATTGAGATTTTTGTCTCATTTTTTTTTAAAATGTTTTTATTGTTTTTAGGTGAAGAGGAAGTAGGTACCGAGGAGGGTGCTATTCGCTAGGGGAGGTTCGGAAGCGGCCACGGATTGTCAGTCGTCACTAGGGTATTGCATTGCATGAGCATGAATTTATTTCTTTTGTTTTGTATGAACGTTATTTCCAAAAATGTTATTTTGGATTGAAATATGAAGCAATGTATCTGTATATTTTAAATGTCAATATTTTCCGTATGAAATCTAGAACTTAAAATATGTACTTCTCTTTTGACTCTTTATTCATTATCATTATTTTTGTGAGACGCTACCTTGGCTTAGCCGCCTGCCAAAGTAGTGCCTCACCGTCACGCTGCGGCCGGTTGGGGCTGGGTGTGACAGGTAAAGTATTATTACTTGACAATGGCCTATTATTTGAAAAAACAGATGTTCGAGTAGGTTGACTTAAACTAGATGAAAAATCTATTCTAACAGTTCCATTGCTGTGTTCAATAATTCTAGATGTTTGATTATTTATTTCTAAGGGTCTAGGTTCACAAATTTCTGTTAAATCCCAAGTTCCTGATCTACTTATTTCATTCCAATTCAATCTTTTAGGTACTTGAATATTAGAGTGTGCTCTATTTGCTTCAAATAATAAAGTCTCATTTCTTTTAAAATTTCTTTTTGATCTAGGATTAAGAGTAGTGGTCATAACCTTATAATAAATCCTATATATAATAGCAATAGATCTCACATTTTCTTTAAATTCCAAATTTTTTGTCTTAACAGTCAGGGTTAATGTATCTAAAATATTTAGATCAAATAAACTAATAGAAAATCCAGGATAACAATTAAAATATACAGGTCCATTTGCCAAATTTGTTTCAGCCATGGCAAGCAAAGAATTAGTAAAATTAATACGCCTTCCATCACGTAAACACATCAAAACAGGAATATCAAGTCCTAATCTAAACAAAGGCTTTATAGCAATTTGTACAAAACCAATATGTAAAAATTTATATTTTTTCAATTTATGTTCGTTTATTGTTTTTTCTGAAAATAATTGGATATTCTCATGTTCTTGGTTTATAGCAACAGTTTGCTTAGCAGTTTTACTAGCATAATCAGTTAAGAATTCAAATGTTCCAACAGAATAAATGGTACTAATATCTTGCTTTGGTATTGTCCAATCCATCAAGTCATTCTCTATTTTACTAATATTTATTTCCATTGAATTAATTTCTTCTTCAATGTTATTATCATAGCTATTCCTGGAATTAGAACCTAGTTCACGATTAGAAAATATTCTTGTTATTCTATTCATTTTAAATCTTATACTTGTTAACTCTATACTCAGAAATAAGATAATTCAATTAGAACCTGTTGATAAATAACAGGACCACCCAGCGTATCGGGGACCACCTGGCTCTACTGGCTCTTACGGCTGACCAACGCTACGCCTTCAGGGCTGACCAACGTTTCATCATCAACCGGACCAATTTTCACTATCAAATTTCTTTGTATAAACTTAACAAACATAAAATCTAAAAGGATTAGTTCAACAAAAACATCTCCTAATACCCCCACCGGGCTCTGATACCAAAAACAGCAGGACCTTTTAAAACTAGAAGAAATCATTTTCAGGACCTTTTAAAACTAGAGGAGATCATTTTATAGTCTAATTAACAATCTAAAATTGCATCAAATGGTACAGTATAAGATTTAAAAATTCCAATAATACATTTAATCAAAGTTTTAATGATTCTCAATTTTCGTGTTATTCTTAAAAATTCATTTTCATCAAAATTTCTATTTCTAATTTTTAATTTGGTTTCATAAAACTGAATTAACAAAGTTAATTTTCCCAAAAGTAAACTCAATTCTTGCATGTTGGCCAAATCTAATTGATTAATAGCATTAATAAAATTATCAGATATTTGATTATTTTGTAGTTCAACAGGAAAAATGCTTAACTTAAATAAATATTAATAAATTGTAACAAAACCATGATAAAATGACGTTTTCTTTGAAAATCTAAACAATTGCACCAACCTTCAATATGAAAATCAGTATGTTCTGCATATATTTTTTCTTCAAAATCTAGTAATTCATTTTTGAAATATAATAATTCTTCAAGATTAGATAAATCTAAAAGTTCAAAATTTAAAATAATCTTGTCGATATGGCGACGCATAGTTGATCAAAATTTGGAATTACCTTTATTAAACAAAGTTTTACAAGGATTTGAAGTTTGAATACATAAGTCTGATTCCTGAGTTTTGGAACAAGAAGTTTGAACAAAAGGTAAGGTAGACTCTGGTTGGTTTGAAATACATATATAAGGGTTGAATAATAACTGTAAGTCTAAGGATTTTTTACAAAGTGAGGTAGAAATGATCAAAGGTTTTTTATTTTCTGAAATGTTGATTTTGTTGAGTGTTGCTTCGCCTGCGTTCTGGCTGTCTAAACCACTTCTTAAATAACCAAAAGAAGAGGAAGAGAGATAAAATATCTCTTGCTACGACTACTGTTTTGCTTCTGCCAAGATGTTGATGAGTTGTCCAAGCTGCTGATGAGTTGTCCAAGATGCTGCTGAGTTATCTAAAATGCTGATGAGTTATCCAAGGAAGAAAGCTGCTTCATCTGCCAAGATGAATTATTCAATGGATGATGCCAAAAGAGTTTGTCTGCCAAGATGCCTTGAAGAATTATTTAGAATAATGCCAAAATGCTTTTATGGCAAGATACTTTTAACCTGATGAAACACGTGAGTTTATCCAAATTTAATTTCCGTGAAAGATGCTGCTTGACGTCATTGCTTATGATTTTTACCTTCATAATTTTTGCCAAAACATTTTAATTCTGGACAACGTATGCTGAATTATTTGCCTTAATTTTTACTTAAGATAAAAGATCTCAACAGGCTTTTTACTCTTTTTTTTTACTTACTACCTTTATTGTTGCCTAGACTATTGCAGAATTCGTCCAGCAGGTAGACTATAGCCCTAAGTTTTGCCTAAGCTGCCACAAAGGGTTTTCAGCTTAGCGGGCTTATTTTATTTTACATTTTGATTGTAATTTAATTATTACATTTAGAACAATTTTACATTTTACAAATCATTATCACCAAAAGGGTTTTGACTATCTTGAAATAATTTGGAAATAACTTTTGTCTTTGTAGTTGACAAACTTGATTCTGATTCAGAGTCACTTGATGTGGTACTAGCTTTTGCCAAAATATCTGCAACTTCTTCTTCAGTCTTTGCTTCTGATATCAATTTGATCAAATTTTCCTTGTCACGCTGTAATTTTCTCTTTTCAACAGAAGGTTTTTCAGAGTTGAGTTTCTTTAAACAAAAGTTTTCGACTATTTCTGGGGTCATAACACTGGGGTCATAATTATCCCAAAATTTTATTCTGAATTTTCGATATAAAAGTGGTAATGGGGTTTCCTTTTCATAATAATATGTCCAAGAAAGGATCCATGGAACGGAGAAGATACTGGCAAATCTTATCAATTTGTCTGGCTTAGCATTATTATAAAATTCTAAGAATTTATTACAGCTTTTAGTGACTAAGGTAGGGAAGATCTCAGGGATCGGACCATAGTACTTGGCCTATCTTACAAACCAATTTGGAAAGACACCATTGAAGTCTTTATGAGAATAGAAAAACCAAGAATGATTAAAAAATCTTAATAAAAAAGCTTTATACCAAGCTTCTTGATATTCATAATAATTATAAGTCTTATAAGGGTTGGTAGTTAAAATTCGGGAAGTAAAAGCTTTTTTATTCCAATCATGTAAAGAAATAACTTTGACAATTTTGACTTTACTGTAATTAACTTTAATATTGCCTTGAATATGTTCGATTTCAACAGAAGCAGATAACACAAGAATTGACTCATAATACTCTCTATTCTTAGAAGGGTCTGACTCAATTTATTGAAAATTTTGAGGAAATATTTCAAGAATAAGTTTAGAAAAATCAAAGTTTTCAAGCAAAAATACTTCTTCAGGTTCTAAAACTTTAATAAATTGTCTAAGAGGATTTGGAATATACTGGCTAACGGTTTTCTTTATGTTTGAGGAAGTAGAAGGAGTAGAAGGTTTTGCCAAAACAGAAGAAAAAGAAGGTAAAGGACTTTGTGGACGAAAATTTGAGTAAGGAGCTCTGGAACGAGTTGGAACAAGAGGAGAAAATCTATTTGGAGAAAGAATTTGATTTTGGTTATTTTGATTATTTTCCAAAGAAGCTTTTGTCAAAACTTTCTTCATGATCCCTGTAAAAATTCACGGGATAAAAAATCAGGTAAACTATTAGCCTCGCCTTTGATATACTCAATTTCAAAGTCAAAATTACTTAATAGAGCTTGCCATCTTGCAAATATTTGTTTGGAAACCAAATTCTTAACATCTTTTTCTAACACATATTTAGCAGATAAACAATCAATTCTTAATAGAAATTTTTTCATATATAAGTCATCTTCAAATTTCATAATACATAAAACAATACTTAAAACCTCTTTTTTAATAGTTGAATAATTCTTTTGAGTAGGATTCTAATTTCCATAATAAAATCTAACTAAATCTTCTTTGTCTTTATTGGGTTCTTTTTGCTTTAAAATTCCCCCAAATCCAATTTCACTTGCATCTGTTTCTACAATTAAAAATGCATCAGGATGTGGAATGTTTACACAAGGTAAACTCTCAATTTTTTCTTTAATTAATCGAACTATTCTAGTGTGTTCTTCTGTCCAAGGTTTAGGATTCTTTTTTAACCTATCATATAATGGTGTACAAATTTTTCCTAAATCTTTGAAAAAATCATGTACATAATTTAAACATCCTAAAAATCTCTGTAATTGTTATTTCTCTTTTATTTCATCTGGAAATTTTGAAGTAAATTCTAGACTTCTATTTATAGGCTTAATTGTACCTTTGTCTATGTTATATCCCAAAAATCTTACCTTTGTTTGAAATAATTTCATTTTTGTTGCTGAAACTACTAAACCATTTGTATGAATAACATTATAAAACTTTTTTAAATGACTAATATGTTGTTCAATAGATTCTGAATATACCAAGACATCATCAATATAGACAATTGAATAATTACTTATTGGTTTAAGAATATCATTCATAACATTCTGAAATTCAGAAGGAGCATTTTTCAAACCAAAGGGCATAACATTCCATTCATAATGACCAAAAGGTACATTAAAACCAGTCTTATATCTATCTTGTTCATTAATACCTATTTGCTAAAACCCAGATTTCATATCAAATTTTGAATAAATTTTTGCATTATATAATTTTTTCAACAAGTCTCGTTTATTGGGTATTGGATATCTAATCCATTGTAAAACTTTATTTAAAGGTTTATAATTTATAACCAACCTAGGAGTTCCTTTTTCAATTTCTGCAGAATTCATAACATAAAAGGCAGAGCATGACCATGGTGATTTTGAGTCTCTAATTAATCCCTTTTCTTTTAAGTCTTGGATTTCTTTTCTACAAGTTTTTTCTAATTCTTCAGACATATGAATAGATTTTGCCTTAGTTGGAATATCCTTTTCATTAAAATCTTTAATATAAGGTAAATTAACTATATGTTGTTTTCTATTCCAAAAAGCATAAGGAATGGTAGCACAAACATTTTTTTGTAAACATTTCTTCAATCTCTTTTATTTTTAGTTTAATATCATTATTCTGTAATTGTTCTTCTATTCTTTTTTCAGTTATTTCATCAATTAAAAATTTTATTTGTTTGTGTTTATTTTGTATTAAATTAATATTATTTTCTATACTACCTATTCCTTTTGGAATAATAGGGAATGCAAATTCAAATAAAATTGTTTTTCCCAAAATTTGAGTTTGAATACCATTATCACAGACAGTAAATGGGTATAACATTGTAATAAAAGGTGTTCCCAATATTACTCCTGAATTCAAATTTTTTACCAATATCAAATAAGTTTTATAACAATATCCTTTATTATAAATTTTTATCTTGGATAATTTATAATGTATGATTAGTTTTGATCCATTTGCAGAGCTTAATTTTTCAGAAGTTTTTTTATAATATTTTGTGGGTATTAATCCTTCTTGAATACAATTTTGATCAGCACCAGTATCAATTAAAGCCAAAGTAGTAAAATGAAATTCATCTTCTATTACAATATCTAATTTTACTAACCATTTTTGATAATTAACTTTATTAATTATATTAACATAATCTTCATCATCTTGTTCTTTGATAATAATTCCTTTTCTATTATTATTAGTAGTAGGTGGATTATTTTGGTGTACGTTATTATTTAATTGAATCTTAAAAGTTTCTTCTTCAAGAATAATTATTCTATTTTCCAAATTTTTTAATTGTGTAATTTCTTTATGTAAAGTTTTTATTTCTTCTTGTAATTCTGTAATAGATACTTCTCTAGGTGTATTAAATCTATTATATATTTCTTTAACATTATATGGAGTATAGTTCTTGGGTTCTCTGTTTCCAATAATATCTTTTAATTTTTGTAAATAAGTTCTTTTATCTTCAGGATTATCAATCTTTTCAATTAAATCAAATAGAAATTCTTGCTCATTTGTTAGCATATTTATTTTTTCACAATTACAAGTTCCTATGCATTCACAACTATCTAACTCAGTTTCACTTTCACTATTACTAATAATATTTAAATCATTTTCTGAATAATCTGAGATTTCTGATTCTGAATCCGTCGACTCATTTATTAAAATTTTCATAATTTTATTTTTTAGTTCATCTGAAATATCCAAATTGTTTATTTTTTGTTTTGCTTTATAATTTTTTGAATAATGTCCCTGTTTTCCACAAGTATAGCAGATGACTATATCTTTTTTACTCCTTTTAAAATTTTTTCTTCTCTTCTTAAAAGTATTTTTAATAACTGGTTGTGCTTCTTTAAATTTATTTTCTTTTTGATTATACCTTTTATAATATTTTTTCTTATAGCCAAATTTTTTCTTTCTAAATTTAACTTTATATTTTGATGATAGGGCTTTTATTGTTTCATAACCATATTGTTGACAAAAAGATCCCAATTCTTTTCTTCCTACTAAATTATCTTTCTTTAATTTAGATTTAAATTTCATATCTGAACAAATTAATAAGCCTTCGTGATTAATATAATTTATCAATTGTCCATAAGTTAAATCAGGATAAGGAATAATACCATTGAATTCTGCCCTCAACTTTTCTCTAATTCTATCAGCAAATAATTTAGGTAAACCAGCAATAAATCTTTCTTTCCAATAAGGATTATTACAGTCTTCTCTAGTCATTACTTTAGTTAAAAATAAATCTTTATACCAATAAAAATCTTGCAATTTAGGACAAGTTAAATTTTGTAATATTTCAGAATTTCTATCTTGATAAATTCTAGGGTCTTCTACAAATCCTTTTAATATTGTAAAAAGTAAAGTTGGAATAATATCATCTTCTTCAGTTTGTATTCTTTGATTATTTTCTTCTTTAATAACTATTTTTTTAGCGTTTACTATGTTATTTTTATCTTCTTGGGTTACGTAATAATCCCATTGAGGGTACGGAAGTGGATCCTGCAATAAAGAATATTGTTATAAAATTTATTTGATATTGGTAAAAAATTTGAATTCAGGAGTAATATTGGGAACACCTTTTATTACAATGTTATACCCATTTACTGTCTATGATAATGATATTTAAACTCAAATTTTGGGAAAAACAATTTTATTTGAATTTGCATTCCCTATTATTCCAAAAGGAATAGGTAGTATAGAAAATAATATTAATTTAATACAAAATAAACACAAACAAATAAAATTTTTAATTGATGAAATAACTGAAAAAAGAATAGAAGAACAATTACAGAATAATGATATTAAACTAAAAATAAAAGAGATTGAAGAAATGTTTACAAAAAATGTTTGTGCTACCATTCCTAATGCTTTTTGGAATAGAAAACAACATATAGTTAATTTACCTTATATTAAAGATTTTAATGAAAAGGATATTCCAACTAAGGCAATGTAACTAAACTTAAATCCAATATAGTATGTACAATATACTATAATACTAATGCTATGTGATATATATTAATATTAAACCTCACAATAATTATACAATATGTATTAATCTAAAACACTGAACAAATATATTAATTTTAAATTTCACACTAATAATAATGTATGCATTATTCTAATAATTATAATGCATATTAAATTATAAAAATTAAATCATAAACTATAGTATATATGTAACAAACTCTAAACCCTAAACCCGAAATCTAATTCCTAAACCCTAAACTAATTATATATACACACTAACCTAATTATACTAATATGCTATTTAATAATTAACATACATAATATTATAGTAAAATAATATATTTATGATAATACATGGAATATAATACAAATGAGTATTTTATATTTTATATCTGTAAGCTTAGTGATGGATATATTCACCTAAATATCCGAATAGAGTAATCGGGTTACCTCTTGTAATGCAGATTATCCGAGATTGATTTGCAGCGGAAAGATCTTAAACCACGGACTTGTATTACTAATCACGTTTACTCCATGTCAGTTGCTTGTGAGAGAGTAAGCGATAAATCCATGAACTAGATACGTGAAGAACAGAGGAGAAATCTCACAGATAAATTTCGGTCAGAGAGAAAGAAAACCTGCAAGCACTAATTTGTGTCTTAGTTGGTTATTTTATTTTGATTCATTGCTATCTTTTATAGCAAGTGAATGGGACAATCCCAATCAGAATTAAACTCTATTGGTAGCATAATTCCTAATTGCCTTAGATAATTGTATCTCTATTTGAATTATATTTATCCACCTATCACAGTTACGGGGCGGACTACAACTCTAAATTCGATATAATTCCTACGCTTAGAAATGAAATTAAACTAAAATTTTTTTGAAAAAAACAATAAATAATTTATTTTAGTCCATTTTTGTCTAATTCTAACAAGGGAACCAAATCTTTTTATCCTTTCTTTTTAGTAATAAAATCCTTAAATTATTCTAGCTTATTAAATACCAATAAAATGAACATTTAACTAATTTTTGTTGTTTATTTGTTGATCCATTTATTGATGATGAAATTAGAGCATTCTCAGCTCTTTCATGAAGCTCATGATTGTGGTTGTTCAATTTATGAAATCAATAAGATGATGTGCGCAGTTAAATCATTAGGTATGTTTGGGTCAAGATTTGAAACACTACAGTTTATATAACATATCGTTTTCATTATCCTCACTATTTAACACTTTGCGAGCAAGAGGCAATTTAGAAAACTGTGATCTTAGGACTATGGTTCTTTCTTAATTTGAAATAAACCTCAGCTAAACTCCAAAACAAAAAATAAGAGAAAAAGTGGGTAACCCTACAACATATTCCAAAACTAGAACCAATTATTTACTTACAAATACTTCCTTAAAAAATAAAAATAAATAAATAAATAAAAGAACTGGGATTCTATGGGATATTGACTTATTTATGGCACTATTTCAAATTATTTACAGATTTGTGGTGTTAGGAGTCAAAATTACAAACTTGTGGCGTTTTTATCTTCGTCCGCTTGTCAAAAGAGCGGATAAGCTCTTTTTTGTCTTCCACCGGCCATCCACTAGTCAAAACAGCGGACAAGCTCCGTCAGAGGACAAGCTCCATCCGCTATTTACACCAGGAGATGAATCTATGCCTCTGCTAGACAAAACCTCACCTTACACCTGCACGCCTGCTGATATGCTGTAATTTATCATGCCCGCTGATCATAAAAGCGAACAAATTCTAGGCGTTGATCTAACAGTATCAATGGTTCAAAGTGTCCGCTTTTATGAAAAGTGTCTAACATGTGCGCTTTTCATAAAAGCGGACAGTCCACCCCAGCCGTTGATGATCAACGGCTGTCATAAAAATGTCCGCTTTTATGAAAGGCGGATATGACACGCTTTTCTTACAAGCGAACACTTTTATTGTCCACCCTAGTAGTTGATCATTTGATCAACGGCTGTTTTTTATGGTAGTAATTAATTTATTTATTGTATTTTTTTTAAGTAAATATATTTGTTACTTTTTGTTATGGTAGTTACTAATTTGCATTTTTTTTTACTAAGTTGCTTTTTGTTGCATTTTATTACGGTAGTTACTAATTTAATTGTTGCTTCTTTTTTTTTTTTACAAATTTAGAGATTTGCATTTTTATTACATATTAAGTAAATATATTTGTTGCTTTTTGTTATGGTAGTTACTAATTTGTATTTTTTTACTAAGTTGCTTTTTGTTGCATTTTGTTATGGTAGTTACTAATTTAATTGTTGCTTTTTTTTTTTTTTTACAAATTTAAGGATTTGCATTTTTATCACATATTAAGTAAATATATTTATTATAAATTTGTAATATATGATGAATATATTATGTTTGTTGAGAGGTGGTTCTAATTAGTAATTTATAGGAGTGCACACGGTCGGTTAAACGGTCCATGTGAACTTTTACAAACGGTTAACCGTTTGAACGGTTTTTTTTTTATTTACTAACCATAAACTGTCCATTAAATTCAGTTAACTATTAGTCGGTTAACCATTAATTTCGGTCGGTTAACTATTTCTTTATAGTTAACCATGATTTTGCTAAATTTATAATATTTGAAATCTCAAATAAATAGACAATAAATCTCAAATGTCAAATAAAAATACAAAATTACAAACCATAGTCTTAATTATTAATTAAAATAATATTTTAACCATAAACTCCAATCATTAAAACATTAATAAAAAAAAGTTCCCAAACATATAAATTATTGTACAAGATCAAACCTTAATTAATGAAATGTTCTTAATTGTTCGTTTTTCAGTGAGTGTGAAATTAAGAATTGAGAGGAGATAGGATTGGAAGAGATTGACTGAGACTACTTGGTGTTGTATAGTAAGAAAGTAAAATACATCAAAGGCCCGAATGTTTCACTTATTTTATATATATACATAATTTTTTAAGAAAAATATTTGTAAAAAGTCGATTAATCAAGAGTCCATATGGACTTTCGGCGTAAAAATCTAAACCTAAACCGTAACTGTTAATTTCTAAAAATAAAAATCATACACTAGTCCATCGGTTTCGGTTAATCATATTTTTAGCTTGGTTTCGGTTCGGTTCACGGTTTTTCGGTTTTTTTGTGCACCCCTAGTAATTTGGATACTTAAATTTGTAATAAATAGTAGGAATATATTGATTAGGGCTTATGATTATATGAAAAAAAATCAAATAATGCTATGGTAGTTACTAATTTATTTGTTGCTTTTTTTTTTTCTTTTTTTTTTAACAAATTTAAGGATTTGCATTTTTTATCACATATTAAATAAATATATTTATTATAAATTTGCAATATATGATGAATTAGGGGTGAGCAAAATGCAGTTCTGTTCAAAAACCAAACAATGAAAATTATAAAAACTCAAACCAAACCAATATACATTCGGTTTGGTTCAAACCGAACCGAACCAATTCGGTTCGGTTTGGTTCCAAATTTTAAATTTTTAAAAAATCATTATTATTTCATCAAAAACCAAAACCAAACCGAAAACCTCACATGTTTAAAAACCAAAACCAAACTAACTAACTTTGGTTCGGTTCGGTTTTTTCTGCTCGGTTCGGTTTGGTTTTTGGGTTGCGGATTGGTTTTGCTCACCCCTATGATGAATATATTATGTTTTTTGAGAGGTGGTTCTAATTAGTAATTTGGACACTTAAATTTGTAATATATGATGAATATATTTATATTAGTTGAAATGTGGTTCTAATTAGTAATTTTGACACTTAAATTTAGAATATAGTGTGGATATATTGATAACTAAAATACAACTTAAAAAATAGGACATAAAGTTCAAAACGATTCATCACAGACAATTGCACCACAGCCGGTTAGACGGACACAGCCTCCATGGAAAGGAAGACGTCAAATTGATTCGTCTTAAAATTCGGTTTTATTTTTCCTTTATTCTTGTAATTACAAAAACTCCAAGACTTATGCATTAAGACTTATAGATTATCCTAGTTTTTTAATTTATGAATCAATGCTCTAGTAGATATTATTACTATATAATATCAGGTTAGATATTATTACAATTAATTTTATATATAGCTTCAGGTACATTATTTTTTTTTTAAGAAAATAAAAATATTGCATAAGATGATAAACAAAATTAATAAGTTTAATTATTTTTTTTTTGTTAAAAATTTTACAGTAACAGTATAAGCTATATGTAATAAATCCTCTAAATGAAACTTTGGCATTGGCAAAAATTTCAATTTAATTACTTTAGGTTTTTTACAAATTTCATACAAAAGTTGGACAGCTAATGTAGTAGTTTTTAGGGTGCAACGCAATACTCATCCACTGGTATGGATAGCGCATAAAGTCCTCCACTGGTGTAAATAGCAGACGTTTTGGGCCGTTGATTGGCTGAAATCAACGCCTAGTATTTGGCCGCTTCTCTCATCAGCGGAGGCGGTGATTCCCAGCTTTCATCCGCTGGAATAATACCAGTCACCTACCCTCCGCTTTTCTCATCAACGGAAGAACTAAAGACACATCATGTCACTGAGATCCCAACCTTTCATCCGCTGGTGTAAATTGCGGGCAAGGCT
This sequence comes from Euphorbia tirucalli, assembly GCA_039660915.1. Classification (NCBI taxonomy): domain Eukaryota; kingdom Viridiplantae; phylum Streptophyta; class Magnoliopsida; order Malpighiales; family Euphorbiaceae; genus Euphorbia; species Euphorbia tirucalli. The sequence goes on along the minus strand of CM077636.1, from coordinate 33,244,606 downwards.
TGTTTGCTGTTCTGACTGGCGAACGGCCTGTGGAAGACAAAAAAGAGCTTATCTGCTGTTCTTACAAGCGGACGAAGATGAAAACACCACAAGTTTGTAATTTTGACTCCCAACACCACAAATCTGTGAATAATTTGAAATAGTGCCCCAAAAAAATAATATCCCAGATTCTACAGATGGTGACAAAACTAGCAACAAAACAAGAGAAACACCTCACATAAGGATAATCAAAGAAACCGATAAAACTTCATATTGAAAAAAAATCAAAATCAGTAGAAATTGTGAGACATCTGTGGAGGAAAGTATGTGTATCGACAAATTAATAATTTAAGACTGAATAGCCATACCTAAGGAAAAGAGATGAGAGCAAGAAGTTTTCTGAATTGCCCAACGAAGGACGACAGATTGAAATTCTAACAGGAGTGGACGCAAAGCAACGGGTTGAGAGGGCAAACAATGCTTTCCATGTCTTCTGCTTTCACTCATTGTTGCCAATGCTTGCTTTCCTTGAAAGCAATTTTAACGTGTTTTTAGCTTTCATGGCTTTGCTGCCTTAAAAGCAGCTTTCATACAAAGCTACTACATTCCCAAACAATCTAAATCATATGCAATCCACTAAACAGAGGACACACAGGAATATGCTTGCTAAATTTTTTTCAAAATCTTACAAAAGGTAGTTCACCTTTACTTTAATTCCAAGTTCATCAATTGCTACAAACCACGGTATTTTATCAGCTTCATATCGAGTAGTGACATCCCTCATTTCTATAGCTTGCTTTTTCATTACATAGTCAATGTCTTTCTGTCTTCAAAACTAAATAAAGAACATCTAACCTACCTAAACATATGTTCTAAAAGAACCTATTATCAAGTTCCATATAGCATTCTCAATCTGCTGATTTGTAGTTGTCAAGGACTCTAGCTTCATAGCATTCATCTGCCTTGAGTCGGCACTAAGAATTCAAATATGTTATCTTCTTCTCATACTTGGACATATATTCCATGCTCATAATTTTATTCTATAGATAACTGCATTTTAAAACTAATTATCAAAAAGAAAAAGAAAAATAACACCGTAAAAATAAATCAAAAGCCTTCCGATTAACCTTAACATAAATTTGCATGCATTTAACCTGAGATGATGGAATATTTATTTCAATAGCATAATTGTTACAAAATAGATGCTCTTGTTTCCTTTAGGTCACTACATTTAATATATTAAAATGTATAGTTTGTCTACTTGTTTAAGTAGAGGTGAAAAAGCAACTATGTAATTTTTAAGGATGCTTAGCATGGTGTGTCTGCTTGTTCTTAATCCATTGAATCATTTCTTATAGACACTACTGCTTGATGTACAGAAAGAGGGTTTTGTTTTTATTCGGTTGAATTGGTAACTAGATGCTTTGTTGCATGAACTTGTTTCTAATATGTTTATGCAACTATTTGAATGCACTTATGCTTCAAAGTGACAAATTATGGTTAAGAAGTTTTTTACTTTTTCTTTCCACATATATGAATTATTAACTAGTGGACTAGTGATCTACTAAAGAGATTTTAATCTTTCATATAAAGCCCTAAAAAACTACATATATAATTCAATGTTTTAAGGAGTAGCTTTTGTGCTTTTTTTATTAATTTTAAGGGAATAAATGAGTAGGCCAACATGGGCATTCCGCAATGCTTCTTGTTGGTTAGAAAGTGGTAGTAGATCACTTTGTTTTGTACATTCTGAGCTACTTTTCTCTAACATTTTCTTTTACGTTTAAGGTTTTTTTGTGTATTTTTTCGGATCTTTTTGAAGTTTGTCGACACAAAGCAGTTTCAAGGGCAAGTTTGATTTAGTAAATTTTTCCCATTTTTGTTCTTATGTTTCTCCATATTTGAAGTTTATATGTCAGAAAAAGAATTTCATATAGGTTAGGGTCAACTAATGTCAGGACTATCGATTTTGTGGGAATGATTGAAGGGATAGAAGTTTAGTGTTTAGCAAAAACACTGTTTTTGTTAGTGGTATCTTTAAAGTTTGACATGTAGGATCTAATTTCTTTGTCACTTTCTTTCTTTGGTTTAGTTTGTAGCAAACACATTGTATATGTAATTAATGATTTGCTAATAAGTGATGGATTTGGTAGAAATCCCTCGGTAGATCCGGATCTAAACTGATTGAGGCTGGATCTACTTAACTTCCTACAAAATAGAAGAAATGAGACACCGGTAACCTTTGAGTTATGCTCTGATGCCTAAGTCAGCCTTGATTATGTCAATCTCTAGCTATATTAGCTTGATTATGAATTATCAGTTAGTTCTTTACCTCCACATCCCCTCCTTTTATAAGGTCAGTGGTATAGTTTGCTCAAGATTAGGAATGTCCAGAGTCCTCATCTCAATTGGACTAGAGACTTCCACCTTACGCCCCATGTGAGACACGAGTCCCCCTTCAATCACACCACTGGATAAAGGTAGGCTTTGAAATGGACTCTATCTCCTTCGTTTTGGAAGGTTTCTTCAACACCAGGCAGATGCATCCTGACCTGGACCGAGTCTCTATTAACCGTCCCTATTCCTGCTATGCAATCCAGATGACATACCAAGTATTGTAGTATCTGAATGTCATCAGAAGTCCCCCGCTAGTCCAAAAAACTCTTTAGGGTTCCATTTTAAATTTCAAAAATACAGACCTTGAGCATCACGCCTAACAACTCCTTGCCACGTGTCAGATTTTGAAGAGAAGCTACCTTTGGCTATCCCATCAGGGAGGGGTTACAACTTAAACTTCCCCCTTATTACAGTCTCTTCACCACACTTTGGCACACCCATGGAGAACCTACATCTTCCTTCTCAAAAGCTCTCAAACTCTAACAATTACTACAGAACGCTCTACTGCACTTTCCTTTCTTATAGTTTATTTTAAAGATTGCACGCCTGAAATATTGCATGTACATCTGAGAAAATCCCTCCCTGTAAACCTGCAATTCCTCCGAGAAATTCTTAGGCCTTCACACACTCATAGCCATGGAACCTTCTAGTTACACCTGGTCCTCAAGCCCTAAATACCGCCTCTGGAACATCATCTCCATATACCATCATCAAATTAAGGGCATATTCACCTATCCTTTGTCGGAAGAGATTTAATAGTGTGTTGAGTTGGTACCATGTATGTCCGACACAAATACACCCGAACACGGTAGAAGACATATGTGCCTTGTACTGGCTATGCTGCAATCTCAGCATCTAGCTGACTAGTGGCATGTTCCGACATATTGCCACACCAGTCCATTGGGATGCTAACAATAACCATCTCACCCTGGCGAAAGACACCAACTTCTGGTTCTTCATGAGCCGCACCTCCTCGGTCAAGGGCTTCAAGAAGTTATTCTTTTTCATTAGGCATAAAGATGATGCCCCTGCGTTCCCCCAAGCCTGGTCCTTCCAAAGCACTAAGGAAATGAAGGAAGTAAAAACTAAAGAAAAAATGCATGAAAATCACACCAATCACCCAGAAAGCAGGAAAAAAAAAAGGGAAAAGAAGTGCCTACCTCTTAGGAGCTAATCCAACATCGAATTGACCCCTGGGCTCCAATCCACTGAATTTTGCTCCTTTTCCTTGATATTGAGGTTTGAAGAACTTGTCCAAATAATCCCAATTGTCACGGATTCTGATGGTTTAAGTCTAAGATTTTGATGTGTTTGTGAAGTCAAGTTATTAACCTAGGGGTTTCTAACAGATTTTGAGTTTAAACTATGAGAATCAAAGAAAATAGAAGAGGAAAAGTAAGCTGTTGTGTTAAGTTTTCTTCCTTTCTTTTTCTTCTCTCTTTTCTCCTTTCCCTCTCTAATCTTTCACTAGAATCCCAAAAGCCCCTTTCTCTCTTTTTCTTTTTCCTTTTATCTCCTTTTCCCCCCTTTTTTCTGCTGCCTGTGCCCGAGCATTTAATGCTCCCTCTTTCTCTTTCTTCTTTCCGTCGCAAGGTATGGGTTTCTGCACCTGCTCTGACATTAAAGTAGTACAACTGTTTTAAGCACCAGAATTTTACTCCTCTCTAAAAAAAAAAGTATAGTCGTACGACTTTAACTACGGTCGTACGACTATAATCAAACTACAGTCGTACTACTGTAGATCGTGGCAGGTGAGCCAACCCATACCTTAAAAGCAAAAAAAAAAAGAGGAAGGAGGGGGATAGCAGAAAAAAGAACGAGAGAAAGGCAGAGAAGAAAAAGAGAGAGAAGAGAGAGGAGAAGAGAAAATCAGAGAGAGAAAGAAAGAACTGATCTTCAAGAATCCCTAACATTTGGAAATCTCTGGACCCAAGTTCCTAACCGTAAGTCAAGGAGAAAAGTACGGATTTCAGTGGATTGGAGCGACGCCAGGGGTCAATCCTACGGTGGACGCACGCCAAACAGGTAGACAATCCTTTTCCCTTCTCTTTTCAATGCTTTCTGGGTGATTGGTGTGGTTTTGTCCAATTTTTATCTATTTTTCTGCGTTTCTGTTTCCGGAAATCAGGAACAATCGTGCGACTGTTCTTGAGTTTGATGAACAGTCGTACGACTGTAGTTACAGTCGTACGAGTGTTCTTGATTTCCTGCATTTTCTTTCCAGTTTTGTTTCAAATAAAATTTTGGCGAAATCCTAACTTTGGGTCGCTTACAGTCACACGACTGTAACATGATTTCCAGAATCAGAATTTCCGTTTTTAATCCTAAAAATTCCCAAAAATCCCAAAAAATTCAGAAAACCCCAAAAATCATCAAAATGAATTTTGTTATATGCATCCACGACCCTAGATTCAATTTTCAGTAAAATTACATTTAGAACAATGCCACGATGGAGACCCGATTCTCCCGAAAACAAACCCATCTCACATGTAAAAAATGCATGCAAATCGGCAAAAATGTTTTCAAAACGATTTTCTCACAAAACCAAAAAATACAGGGACGTTTCAAAATGTTTTCCAGATCTAACCGGGCCGGCTAGCCGAGCCGACCCGGTTATCCCCTAAATGCATGCCCCCAGTTCTTGATTTTCCTAATTCTGTCTCTTTGAGTCCTATTTGTGGCGTGCTTTATATATTGTGCCAACCCTCTCTTTTGCAACTTTTTATTTTTATTTTTGATGTATTTAATAGAATTAATCGTGTATCCTAGGCGATTGTATTTTTCTAGATTCTCGTGTATCCTAGGTGCTTGTAAAAGTCAAGCTGAGAGTTTTTATCTTTTATTCGATCGGGTTGTAATAATTTAATTATTTACTATTCTACCTTAACCTGTATGCGCGCTGTATGACTATTTATTTTAATAAAATTGACTTAGAATTTGAAATACCGTCTATGAACATTGACCAATATTATTTTAATTAGACACAAAACAAGGGACTTGTCCGGACCCGAATCTCTAGATAGTGTAGTGGCCGTTCGTTCGGTTTAGCTACATTATAAATTTCCTGATTGAGCTGAGCCAGGTGGCGACTCTACAATATTAATCGAGTCTTAGGTCTCGGTTCTTTTAAGAATTAATTCTATTTATTTTCCAAAATCGATTTTCCATTTATAAAAACCCCACGTGAGGGAGGGGCCCGCCCGAGATCGTGGCGCCTTTCCCGAAAGGGAGTCTCGCGTTCCGTCGAAAACGTCGTCCGCTCACAGTGGCGACTCTGCTGGGGATTTCTTCAAAAAGTTTTCTTAAAAACTTAAAAGAATTTGACAAGCCCTGAAAAGTGTCTAATTAAAGTAAGGTGGATGATTCTTGATTGGTATTTCATTTTGCATCTTTAGTTAGACATGCTTGCATTAGGTTAAATATCCCATTTTAGCCCGGTGGATTGTTGAAGTGTCGCCTTTGTTCCTCCTGGTCTTAGGGGCACGGACACGAAACACCACCCATAGCCTCGTACGAACCCTTTCGTTCAAACCCTTGAGCGGGGAGAAGTGAGGAGTATATTTTGCTATGGGAACCTTGATTTTTAACCCGACTTGGACCGAACTCATATAGGCTACCCTAGTTGGATTCCCTCAGGATACCAGAATAAATCGTGTGTAAATAATATAAATCGCGCCTTCATCACCCCCGGTTGGTGATCGAAGTGAACCCCGCCTAGGACTCGGTTAGAACTTTTCGAGTCCGACCACGCTTGGAGAAATAAGGTTGGAAGAATTCGTTTTGTGTGCTACATGTTGCACGCTTCTCGACATTTCACGACATACCATAATCACCATTTTTCATACATGATTAACATTTTCCATTCATAAAACATTTTTGTGTGATACTTTATGCAGCCATTTGCATCTTATTTTCATGTGAAAACATTAATTCATCCGCTTGCCATTCATACTAACCATCTCTTTTTTTAGCCATGACATTATATTTGTGTGATTAGCATTTTTTTTCACATAGCATACATAACATCATTATGTGTGTCATGCACCCTAACCACATTTTTGTGCAGCCATTTGCATTTTATGTGCCATAAGCATTCATGACATATCATTTAAATTAAATTAAGGGCATTCCAGGACGCCCACCATGATCATATCATTCCATCATATATCGGGTATCCCAAAATACCTGTGTTCTGCCAATGCACCGGATCGCATTCGACCATTCCACCAAATCATTTCATTCAATAGAGACCACAATGTTCCTAGGTATATTGCCGTGTGACAATCCACACGATGCATTTCATGACACCATGCTCATTTATCATAAACATCATATGACATCATGATCCACATCGGGTTACTTCATGACATTACTACATTATTCAAGGCGCTCCCCGAGTGCCGGGTTAGTACACATGTAGGGGTATTTCATAGCATTACCAAATCATAAAAGGCGTTCCCCGAACGCCGAACCTCTCTCCGCATCCTTGCCACACGTGACTCTCTCACAACATCATTTCATTTCATATGCTCAAAAGCATCAGATCTCTGTCCAAAGGGTGGTCCCATGTGACCATTTCATACCATCTCATAGAGCTTTAAAGTGTCGAAACTCTGTCCTTGTGTCAGTACACATGCGACCATTTCACAAATTCATTAGGTGCTCTAAAAGTCCCGAACCCTTGTCTGTGTGGTGGTCCATACGTGTTCTTCTGCATAGCATTGGGTGCACTTGGAATGTCCAAAATAAAATAATAAAAAAAATGAAATGAATAAAAAAGGTCACATTCATTATCATCCACATTCACGAAGCATCATCCAAGCGTTATCATTCATACCATCCAACCATGCACTTTTTTAGCCCTAACAGTCTTTATGTGCATTAAAGCAGGATAAACTGGGGCATCCTAGAACAAGATCCCAGGCTGCAAGAGCACGTGAGAGCAAAAGATCAGTCGAATCCGGTAGTGCAACAGAGTCTGGGAAAGAAGTAGCAATGGCTGATCAAACGTCAAGCATTACTAGTGTTCTGAAGGATTTCTTTCGATCCCAAGACTTCCAGGATATGCTAAAGGAAGAACTGAGGGCTGTTGTTAGGGAAAGTGGTGAAGCTGGTAATGGTGGAATTGGTAAAGAAAAAGAAGGGGAGACCTCTCAACATGGGGCTGATGCTTCGGCCAGTATAGAAAAGCTGCAGGAAATCGAGGCAGCTATGGAACAGAAAATGAAGGCCAAATACTCTGAGCTGGATGAGATGCTAGCTGAACTGAAAAAGGGAGCCAATATCAGTTTGGGTTCCAGGTAGGGCGTCAATGTGGATGCCATGATAAACAAAGGCATCGAGACATTCCCTGTGGGTTTCCAAGTCCCCAAAATTCCTTCTTACAGAGGGCTCGGATCACCAGAAGCTCACATCAACCTCTATGCCCTTATAATGCTGACCGGGGGTGCTACCAAACAGTAGTTGGTCAACTTCTTCCTAACAATGCTAGAAGAAGGAGCTTTGAACTGGTACAACTCTCTAACAGAGGAAGTACAGTCGGATTGGGGAACACTGTCTGTGGCTTTCATCAAATACTATAGCTTCAACACAAGGATCCAAGTGAAGCTATATGACTTGGAAAGGGTTAAGCAGAAGCTCAATGAACCCTTTGATGTGTATTATCAAAGGTGGATGAACAAGATGATCCTGCTGTAGAATCGCCCGGGTGAAGACGAGCTGATTCAGAAATTGATTAAAGGCAGCAGGGATGTCTACAGAGACAACATGAAATTCCATGCTTTTAATGAACTCAGCGAGGTCTACAGCATGGCCATGAAGGTTGAGAGGGACGAAGAAGAAAAAGCAGCCATTCAAAAGGGTAGCAAAAGCCTTAAGCACGGTCTAGGGTATCAATCGACAATTGCGATCGGATCAAGCAGTGGATCCGGTTTCGGCTTCACAAACAAAAGTGACCAATCCCTAGAGGATAAGCCAATTGAAGTTGCTGTGGTGTCTCACCAACAAGGAGATCAAGCTGGAGATTTGCAAAATCGAGGCCTATCCCTGTGGACCCTTTCTTTGGCTAAGATTTTTGCGAAATGCAGGAATGGTGGCCTCTTAAGTTCTCTAAAGCCGTTCGAGAAGTCGGATGAGACAGATAAAGGCAAATTCTGCTCCTATCATATGACAGTGGGGCATCATATGAATGACTGCAAGCAACTACTCAGGGCTATTCGTCAACTGATCACGGATGGGAAGATCGTGGAGCCACCTTTAAAGCCTGGTGTGCAGACCAATCCTTTGCCCAGCTTTGACTAGTCCAATCGAAGTGGGCAATGCAGCAGCAAAAGAAGACCCTCTGTATGTGGAGGACGTTAATTATTTTGATGTATCTGTCTTTATCTTCTATCCTGTTTTATGAACAATGCAGCCTACAAGGCGTTTAATGTAATATAATTTGATTTCTATTATTTGTTTGATATTTTCATGGATGAAACACTGTGCATGCATACAAACATTCATTTAATGTCTTTAGCATACATGAGACATCATTACGTGAAATGAACCTAAGGACAGATGAGCATCCAAAATGATATCCATCCTCAAAGACCTCATGACTGATAAGAGAAAGAAAAGAAAAATTGCAAAGTACCTAAAAGCATGTGAAGACCTTCGCCTAGTCCTATGATGGCACACCTGGAGATCGACAAAGGATCGCAGGATGCAGAATTATAAAGAATCTGAAAGACAAGTCCAGCCAAGTGGAAGTTCCGTAAAAAAAAAAAACAACAACACAAACAAAATAAGCATGGTTTCAAGTTTCGAAATAAGAATACATCTATATCATATGATTTTTCGCACCATATCATCCTCGATAATAGAACGCAAAATCTGGGGCAACAGTGGAACTATTCCAGAATAAAAGAGAAAGGCATCATGCATCACCTCCATACCACCCGTAAGCCAGCAGGATAGTGCAAACAGCTAACGAGCACATCAAAAAGTGCAGCCATCAACCTGCAAGATTGAAGCGGTCCTATCGAGAATGACAGAGACCAAGTCATCAACCCCTTCAATCGGGACATGATCAGGTTTCCAGGAAAAAAAAAATAAAAAAAAGGGAGTCCGATGGATTGGAAATCATGAAAGCAATCCATGCAAAAGTTAGGACAGTGAGGTGAGCACCACCGGCAGGAAAATCCGCAGGGACCATTTGGTGGCAGTTGTGGGTTCGGTCGAGACGAATACCATACTCATCTTGTTCTTAGTTTCATTTCATATATAATGTGCATTGTGCTAAAACATTGTCAATAAATGAATTGATGAATGCCTTGCCCTATTCATTTAAATATCCTAAGTTTGCTTGAAATTGAATTCACATCATGCATCATAGATGGCTATACGCCTGTGAGCTTCATCAACAACGGTGGAGCAACAAAATCCTACAAGACTTCCCACTATCATCTCATCATCAGAGGGTGTACTGAATTGGAAGTCTTCTTCTAATTTCACGACATCCTAAAAAAAAAACAGAGAGCTCGCTGAGGTGAAAACCGAAAAGGCCCCTCAGGCAAAAATTAGAGCAGCCCACGAAGCTGAAAACCCATATTGGGCAGTTTAGGCAAAAGTTAGGGCATATGACAAGCTCGCTAAGGTGAAAACCGAAAAGGCGCCTTAGGCAAAAGTTAGAGCAGCTTGCTGAGTTGAAAACCTACTTTGGGCGGCTCAGGCAAAATTTAGAGCACTACCAAATTCATGAAGCCTAGGGGCATAGAAGGCAAAACCTCTCTGTCGTTCCCTTAGAAGGAACATTTCATCAATCCCCAACAAGATCCTCTACATTGTTTCCCAACGACATCGTTACCAAGGACGTCATCACTTTCTCTCCAACAGTCATTGTACTTCCTCATTAGCCATCATATATCCCTGGCAGGAATGCAAGAATTACATTGCACCTGAAATTTTGCTTCTCCAACTATGGACGATCAATCGTACAACATATCTTCCCCAGTGAGAACTTGGGATGTCAAGATTGAACAAATGGCGCGAAATGCATTTCCTAAAGTTCATTTGCACATGCATACATTGAAGCATATACATGCATTCAAAATATACATATATACATACACATACATTTCACAACCAACCCAAGCACAGGTATCCACCATTATCATCGGGCTATTCCGAACCAGGACCGCTCTCAAAGCAGAGATGGCACCATACCGGGGCATTTATTAGGCCTCCAAATATGAGAAAGATCCATGCAAACTCAAATCTCAACTTATCAAATCTCCAAGGGGTAGAACAATCAAGCCGTATTTATCCTTGATCAAAGGGGCAAAAATTTTTGTTTCCAAAATTATCGATCAAGGGATAAATACTCATCCTCCAGCCAATATCAAAATTATCATTCCTAAACCTATCTCCTCCTTGCATTCAAGCCAGATTTCAAACCCTTGACCTTGAACCCCTTTTTCTTCATTCAAGCCAGGTTTCGAACCCTTGAACTCCATTGCATTTAAGCATGGTTACAAATCCTTGAACCCCTTTTTTTCTTCATTCAAGCGAGATTTCAAACCCTTGAACTCCATTACGTTTAAGCATGGTTACAAATCCTTGAACATTTCTTCATTCAAGCCAGATTTTGAACCCTTGGACTCCATTACATTCAAGCGTGGTTTCAAATCCTTGACCCTCTTATTCCATTATTTTGAGTCCATCCAATTCCAGCAAAATTTCAAATCCTCAAAATTCCTGCAGATTTGCCTCGGGTAACCTAGACCCGGTATCGGCTTAGTGCTACATCAAACCACTTATTTCATCGAAGCTAGATTTCGAATCCTTGAACTTCTTCAAGCATGATTCCCAATCCTTGAAAACCTCTCCAAGCCAGATTCTAAATCCTTGAACTTCTTCAAGCATGATTCCCAATCCTTGATAAACACTTCTCCAAGCCAGATTTCGAATCCTTGAACCTCTCCAAGCATGATTTCCAATCCTTGATAAACACCTCTCCAAGCCAGATTTCAAATCCTTGAACTTCTTCAAGCATGATTCCCAATCCTTGATAAACACCCCTCCAAGCCAGATTTTGAATCCTTGAACTTCTTCAAGCATGATTCCCAATGCTTGATAAACACCTCTCCAAGCTAGATTTCGAATCCTTGAACTTCTTCAAGCATGATTCCCAATCCTTGATAAACACTTCTCCAAGCTAGATTTCAAATCCTTGAACCTTTTCAAGCATGATTCCCAATCCTTGCAAACCTCTTCAAGCCTGACTTTTAATCCTGGAAAATCGCCCAAGTCAGATTTCAGATTCTTGAAGATCGATTCAAGCAAGATCCTAGATCTTTGAAACCAATTCAAATCCCACGATTCATTTTCCTTGCCTCGGGTAACTTAGACTTGTTATCGGCTTATTTCATCATCAACTCTGTCTCGGGTAACATAGACCCGTTATTGGCTTATTCCATCCAATCAACTCAACAAGTCACCGCAGCAGTGAAGCTTCAGCAACTCAGTTACATGTTTTATTTCCTGTGTCTACAGTGCTTTGATTCATGCTCTCAAATTCATCACCTTAACTATTTCAGACTAAGATCGAGTGTCGAATTTGATCACGCGAGGGGCAACTGTAAGCGCCGAAATTTTACTCCTCTCTAAAAAAAAAAAGAAGTATAGTCGTACGACTTTAACTACAGTCGTACGACTGTAATCAAACTATAGTCGTACGACTATAGATCGCGGCAGGTGAGCCAACCCATACCTTAAAAACAAAAAAAAAAAAAGAGAGGAAGGAGGGGGACAGTAGAAAAAAGAAGAAGAGAAAGGCAGAGAAGAAAAAGAGAGAGAAGAAAGAGGAGAAGAGAAAATCAGAGAGAGAAAGAAAGAACTGATCTTTAAGAATCCCTAACATTTGGAAATCTCTGGACCCAAGTTCCTAACCGTAAGTCAAGGAGAAAAGTGCGGATTTCAGTGGATTGGAGCGACGCCAAGGGTCAATCCTACGGTGGACGCACGCCAAACAGGTAGACACTCCTTTTCCCTTCTCTTTTCCACGCTTTCCGGGTGATTGGTGTGGTTTTGTGCCATTTTTATCCATTTTTCTGCATTTCTGTTTCTGGAAATCAAGAACAGTCGTGCGACTGTTCTTGAGTTTGATGAACAGTCGTACGACTATAGTTACAGTCATACGAGTGTTCTTGATTTCCTGCATTTTCTTTTCAATTTTGTTTCAAATAAAATTTTGGTGAGATCCTGACTTTGGGTCGCTTATAGTCGTACTGTAACATGATTTCCAAAATCAGAATTTCCATTTTTAATCCCAAAAATTCCCAAAAATCCCTAAACATTCAGAAAACCCTAAAAATCATCAGAATGAATTTTGTTGTGTGCATCCACGACCCTAGATTCAATTTTCAGTAAAATTGCATTTAGAACAATGCCACGACGGAGACCCGATTCTCCCGAAAACCGACCCACCTCACATGTAAAAAATGTATGCATACAGGCAAAAATGTTTTCAAAACGATTTTCTCACAAAACCAAAAATTACAGGGACGTTTCAAAATGTTTTCCAGGTCTAACCGGGCCGGCTAGCCGAGCCGACCTGGTTATCCCCTAAATGCATGCCCCCAGCTCTTGATTTTCCCAGTTCTGTCTATTTGAGTCCTATTTGTGGCATGCTTTATATATTGTGCTAACCCTCTGTTTTGCAGCTTTTTATTTTTATTTTTGATGTATTTAATAGAATTAATAGTGTATCCTAGGCGATTGTATTTTTCTAGATTCTCGTGTATCCTAGGCGTTTGTAAAAGTGAGGCCGAGAGTTTTTATCTTTTATTCGATCGGGTTGTAATAATTTAATTATTTACTATTCTACCTTAACCTGTATATGCACTGTATGTCTATTTATTTTAATAAAATTGACTTAGAATTTGAAATACCGTCTATGAACATTGACCAATATTATTTTAATTTTACACGAAAATAAGGGACTTGTCCGGACCCGAATCTTTGGATAGTATAGCGGCCATTCGTCCGGTTCAGCTACATTATAAACTTCCCAGTTGAGCTGAGCCGGGTGGCAATTCTACAATATTCGTCGAGACTTAGGTCTCGGTTCTTTTAAGAATTAATTCTATTTATTTTCCAAAATCAATTTTCCATTTATAAAAACCCCACGCGAGGGAGGGGCCTGCTCGAGATCGTGGCACCCCTTCCGAAAGAGAGTCTCGCGTTCTGTCGAAAATATCGTCCGCTCATAACTGTAATTTTTACATTACAGGCGCACGACTATAAGGACAGTTGCACGACTGTAAATTACAGTCGTGTGACAACTGCTTTTTTTTGTTGTAAAATTCCGGCGCTTACAGCTACCCCTCGCATGATCAAATCACCACCCGATCTTGGTCTGAAATAGTTGAGGTGATGAATTTGAGAGCGTGAATCAAAGCGCCGCAGGCACAGGAAATAAAACATGCAACTGAGTTGCTGAAGCTTCACTGCTGTGGTGATGTGTTGAGTTAATTGGATGGAATAAGTTGATATCGGGTTTATGTTACCTGAGGCAGAGTTGATGATGAAATAAGCCGATACCAGGTCTAGGTTACCCAAGGCAATGCTGGAGATTTGAAATGGCTTCTATGATCTAAGATCTTGCTTGAATCGATCTTCAAGAATCTGAAATCTAACTTGGGCGATTTTTAAGGATTAAGAATTAGGCTTGAAGAGGTTTCAAGGATTCAAAATCACACTTGAGGAGGTTTGCAAGGATCGGGAACCATGCTTGAAGAAGTTCAAGGATTCGAAATCTAGCTTGGAGAGGTGTTTATCAAGGATTGGGAATCATGCTTGAAGAAGTTCAAGGATTCGAAATCTAGCTTGGAGAGGTGTTTATCAAGGATTGGGAATCATGCTTGAAGAAGTTTAAGGATTCGAAATCTAGCTTGGAGAGGTGTTTATCAAGGATTGGGAATCATGCTTGAAGAAGTTCAAGGATTCGAAATCTAGCTTGCAGAGGTGTTTATCAAGGATTAGGAATCATGCTTAAAGAAGTTCAAGAATTCAAAATCTAGCTTGGATGAAATAATTGGTTTGATGTAGAACTAAGCCGATATCGGGTCTAGGTTACCCGAGGCAATTCTGTAGAAATTTTAAGGATTTGAAATCTTGCTGGAATTGGATGGACTCGAAATAATGAAATAAGAGGTTCAAGGATTTGAAACCATGCTTGAATGTAATGGAATTCAAGGATTCGAAATCTGACTTGAATGAAGAAACGGGTTCAAGGATTTGCGACCATGCTTGAACGTAATGGAGTTCAAGGGCTCAGAATCTGGCTTGAATGAAGAAAATGGGTTCAAGGATTTGTAACCATGCTTGAACATAATGGAGTTCAAGGGTTCGAAATCTGGCTTGAATGAAGAAAAGGGGTTCAAGGATTTGTAACCATGCTTGAACATAATGGAGTTCAAGGGTTCGAAATCTGGCTTGAATGAAGAAAAGGGGTTCAAGGATTTGTAACCATGCTTGAACGTAATGGAGTTCAAGGGTTTGAAATCTGGCTTGAGTAAAGAAAAGGGGTTCAAGGATTTGTAACCATGCTTGAACGTAATGGAGTTCAAGGGTTTGAAATCTGGATTGAATGAAATAAGGAGATAGCTTTAGGAATGATAATTTTGATGTTGGCTCGAGGATGAGTATTTATCCCTTGACCGATAATTTTGGAAAAAAAAATTTTAAGCGGACAACGTTTTCGACGGAATGCGAGACTCCCTTTCGGAAGGGGGCGCCTCGATCTCGGGTGGGCCCCTCCCTTGCGTGGGGTTTTTATAAATGGAAAATCGGTTTTAAAAAATATATGGAATTAATTCTTAAAAGAACCAAGACCTAAGTCTCGATGAATATTGTAGGAGTCGCCACCCGGCTCAGCTCAACCGGGAAATTTATAACGTAGCTGAACCGGACGAACGACCGCTATATTATCCAGAGATTTGGGTCTAGACAAGTCCCTTATTTCGTGTCTAATTAAAATAAATATTGGCCAATGTTCTTGAATGGTATTTCAAACTCTAAAGTCAATTTTATTGAAATAAATAGACATACAGTGCTCATACAGGTATTACAAAAATAAAAGTAAAGTGATGAATATTTAAGTGGTTTATAACCCAATCGAATAAAAAATAAAAACTCTCGCCTCACTTTTACAAATACCTAGAATACACGATTTATCTAAAAATATTACAATCGCCTAATATACACGATTAATTCTATTAAATACGTTTAAAATAAAAATAAAAGCTGCAAAACAAAGGTTAGCACAATTTTACGGCACGCCACAAGTTGGACTCAAACATGACAGAACAGAAAATCAAGAATTAGGGGCATGCATTTAGGGGATAACCGGGTTGGCTCGGCTAGCTGGTCCGGTTAGACCTGGAAAACATTTTGAAACGTCCCTGTATTTTTGATGTTGTGAGAAAATCATTTTGAAAACAATTTTTGCCGGTTACATGCATTTTTAACATGTGAGGTGGGTCGGTTTTCGGGAGAACTGGGTCTCCATCGTGGCATTTTTCTAAATGCAATTTTACTAAAAATTAAATCTATGGTCGTGGATGCACACAACAAAATTCATTTTTAGTGATTTTCTGGATTTTTCTGATTTTTTATGATTTTTATAAATTTTATGGATTAAAAGGAGAATTCTGGTGCTGGAAACATGCTACAGTCATCCGACTGTAAGCTATCCAGAATCAAAATTTCGCTAAAATTTTATTTGAAATTGATTGAAAGAAAACCAATAGGAAATCAGGAACACTCGTATGACTGTTCATCAAACTCAATAACAGTCGCATGACTGTTCTTGATTTTGCAGGAGCAGAAACGCGAAAACTAAAGCAAAAATGCACGAAAATCACACCAATCACCCATAAAGCAGGAAAAAGAGAAGGGAAAAGAAGTGCCTACCTCTTAGGAGCTAATCCAATGTCGAATTGACCCCTGGCGCCGCTCCAATCCACTGAATTTTGCTCCTTTTCCTTAAGATTGAGGTTTGAAGAACTTATCCAAAATAATCCCAAATTCACAGATTTTGATGGTTTAAGTCCAAGATTTTGATGTGTTTATGAAGTCAAGTTATTAACCTAAGGGTTTCTAATAGATTTTGAGTTTAAACTATGAGAATTAAAGAAAATAAAAGAGGAAAAGTAAGCTTTTGTGTTAAGTTTTCTTCCTTTTTTTCCTTCTCTCTTTTCTCCTTTCTCTCTCTAATCTTTCACCAGAATCCCAAAAGCCCCTTTCTCTCTTTTTCTTTTTCCTTTTATCTCCTTTTTCCCCCTTTTTTCTGCTGCCTGTGCCCGAGCATTTAATGCTCCCTCTTTCTCTTTCTTCTTTTCGCCGTAGGGTATGGGTTTCTACACCTGCTCTGACATTAAAGTCGTATGACTGTAATTTTTACATTACAGTCACACGACTATAAGGACAGTCACATGACTGTAAATTATAGTCGTGTGACAACTGCTCTTTTTTTTGTTGTAAATTCTGGCGCTTACAGCAATCATCAGTTGGGCATCTGCCTCAACAATCACTATCTCACCTTTTATCGAGAACTTGATTTTCTGATGCAATGTGGAAGGGACACCTCCTAGAGGATGGAACCATGGCCTTCCTAGTAGTAGAGAGAAGGTGATCGAAATATCTATCACTTTAAAAACAACCATGGATTTGATGGGCCCAACCTCTACTTCAGTGTCAAAGGTCCCTATTACTGTTCTCTTGGAGTCGTCGTATGCCGGGATTACTGTTGAGGACTTCTTCAGCACATCTTCATTTTGACCCAGAACTGGTAGCATTTTCAGTGGACATATATTCAGTGCCGAGCCATCGTCCACCATAGCACACGGCATCACCTTATCCATCACATATGCTCTAATGTAAAGAGCCTTGTTGTAAGCCTTTCCTTCACCAGGTAGATCTTTCTCCGAGAAAATGATATCAGGGGCCCCAGAATGGACTTTACCCAACAGACAGCACATAGCCTCTGGTGAAGCTATGGGGGAGACTTCAATCTCTGACAGTTTCTTCACTAAGGCAGCCCTATGCTCCTTAGAAGTTGGAAGCAAATGCCACAGGCTAGCTTGTGCAGGAGTCTTCTTTAACTGGGAAATGACTAGGTCCTCTTTCTCAACCCCCTCTGGTACTGATGTACTACCCGAATCCAGTCATCGGGGCATTGTCCTTCACTTGGTCTACCGGTTGATACACTCTGCCACTTCGGGTCACGTTCTGGACCTTCTAAACTTTCAGCTTCTCAATGGCTAAAGGTTTAACTGTCTCCTCTCCGCCAAACTCTTCATATTCATCTTCTGAGTCAAGCTCATTTAAGCTTATTGGCTTGATTTCCTTCTGTTCCTCCTTCTCACATTCTGACTCTACTTCAGCATCACCAACTGCCACAGCCTAAATCATGGGATTTGCTTGAAGGACTTGGGCAAAGATAAAATTAGCTGGCAGTCCTGAATTTACCATGTTGACCCGCTTCTCAAATGTTGGTAGCGGGTTGGTCTTCATGCTGGGCTTGGCTGGCTTTTGCAGGTTCCTTTCATCTATCAACTTTTGAATGACATCTCTCAGCTTGTAACAATTGTTAGTTTGATGGCCAGCAACAACATGATACGTGCAGAAATTGTTTTTATCTGCTTCAGAAGGCTTTTCAAATGGCCTCAACGATTGTAGCAACCCACCGTTTCTGTATTTGGCAAATATCTTCACCAATGGAAGAGTCCAAGGCGATATGCCCTAACCTCCTGGATTCCTACCCTGATTACCTTGTTGCTGGGTCACTATAGCAACTTCTACTTGCTTTACTTCTGAAGTCTGCCCCCCTTTCCCACTAGAACTTGAGCACCAGACCCAGCTGCAGTAGTTGATCTATATCCAGAACTGTACCCTGAGTTTCTACCGCCCTTATGACTAGCAGCCTTTTCTTCTTCATCACGTTTGATTTTCATCGCCATACTATAGAGCTCACTAAGCTCGTTGAAAGGATGGAATTTCATGTTGTTTTTGAAGATGTCCTTAATGCCATCAATTAGCTTCTGTATCAGCTCATCTTCATCTTGTCGGTTCTTCAAAAGGATCATTTTATTCATCCACCATTGATAATACTCATCGAAAGGCTCGTTAGGTTTCTGGTTGATCCACTCCAAGTCATACAGCTTCACTTGAATCTTGGTGTTGAAGCTGTAATACTTAATAAAGGCTACTGACAGAGCCTTCCAATCAGACTATTCTTCCTCCGACAGAGAGTTATACCAACTCAAAGCTCCTCCCTCCAAGGTAGTCAGGAAGAGATTAATCAACTACTGCTTAGTGGCGCCCGCTGTCAGCATGACCCGGGGCATACAGATTTAAATGGGCCTCTGTTGAGCCTATACCTTTGTAAGAGGGGACCTTTGGCACTTAGAAGCCAATAGGAAAGGTCTCGATACCCTTGCTAATCACGGCATCAACATTCACCCCTTTCTTAGATTCTGCGTTGACACTGGCCCCCTTCTTCAACTGGGACATCACTTCATCTAGTTCGGAGCATTTCGCCTTTATCTTTTGCTCCATGGCTGCCTCTATTTCTTGCAGCTTCTTAAGACTGGCTGAAGTGTCACCACCCTATTAGGATGACTCGGCTTCCTTCCCTTTTCCGGCCCTGCTACCATCGGTCTCTCCAGCCTCTCTTACTACTGCCCTCATTTCCTCTTTTAGCATGTCACGGAAATCTTGTGACCTTGGAAAATCTTTCAAGGCATCAGCAAGGCTCGATGTAGGATTAGCCATTTCAACTTCTTCCCTACATTCTAAATCACTGTCCCTTTTGATTGCTCTTTGTTCCCCAACGGCTTTCGAAACCTAAGATCTCGTTCTAGGACACTCCAGTGTGTTCTGCTAGGTATTAGGGACATGAATGATTGGCATGGTGTGATATGAAGAGTAAGGCATTAAGAGTGCTTATGATGAATGAATGGAGTGAGATTATATATGAAATAAGGGTATGAATGGTCTCTTTTTATTCTTTTTCTTCTTCTTGGGACATTCCAAGAACACCCAATGCTTATGCAAAAATGTCACGTGTGGACCGCCACATGGACAGAGGTTCGACGCCTTTAAGGCACCTAGTGGATTTGTGAAATGGTCGCATGTACCAACACACGAACAGAGTTTCGACACTTTGAAGGTCTATGAGATGGTATGAAATGGTCGCATGGGACCACCCCTTGGACAGAGTTCTAATGCTTTTAAGCATATGATATGAAATGATGTTATAAGGAAGTCACATGTAACCGGGACACAGATAGAGGTTTAGCATTCGAGGAACACCTTTTATGATTTGGTAATGTTATAAACTTATATGTGTACTAATTAGGCACTCGGGGCGTACCTTAAATGATATATTAATGTCATGAAATGGTCCGATATGGGCCATGGTATTATATGATGTTTATGATGAATGAACATGATGTCATGAAGTGCATCGTGTAAATCGTCACACGAAAATAGGTCTAAGACAATTGGGGTTTCTATTGAATGGAATGGTTTAGTAAAATGGCCAAATGCAATCCAGTGCATCGGCAGAACACGTGTAATTTTGGATACTCGATATGTTATGAAATGAAATGGTCGTGATAGGCACCCTTGAAATGCCCCTAATTTAATTCAATTGATATTTCATGAATGCTTATGACACATAATATACAAATGGCTGCATAAAAACATGGGTTAGGATGCATGACATACATAATGATGCTATGTGAAAATAAAATGACAATCACATAAATATAATGTCATGGTTGAAAAAGAAATGATTAGTATGAATGGCAAACGGATGATTTAATGTTTTCACACATGAAAATAAAATGCACGTGGCTGTATAAAAATGTGGGTTAATTATCACGCAAATGATTAATGTATGGTATGTCATATGTATGGAAAAGGTCGATTATGGTATGTCATGCACGTGTAGATAACGATGGTGATGCATCACGGGATGGCAAGAAACACATAACATACGAAACGAATTCCTCCAACCTTATTCCTCCAAACGTGGTCGATCTCAGAAATTCTAACCGAGTCCTAGGTGTAGTTCTCTTCGATCATCAACCAGGGATGATGAACCAGCGATTTTATTTAATTCACACAATTTATTTTGGCATCCTAAAGGGAATCCAACTAAGGCTGCCTATATGAGTTCGGTCTAAATCAGGATAACATCAAGGCTCCTTAGCAAAATATACTCCTCACTTCTCCCTACTCAAGGGTCCGAACGAAAGGGTTCGTATGAGGCTATGGGTGGTGTTTCATATCCGTGCCCCCAAGACCAAGTGGAACTTAGGCGACACTTTAACAATTCACCGGGCTAAAGCAGGTACTTAACCTAATGCAAGCATGTCTAACTAAAATGCAAAAATAAAATACCAATAAAGAATCATCCACCTTATTTTAATCAAACACTTTTCAGGGCTTGCCAAATTCTTTTAAGTTTTTAAGAAAACTTTTGTAAGAATTCCCCAGCGGAGTCGCCATTGTGAGCGGATGATGTTTTTGACGGAACGCAGACTCCCTTTCGGAAGGGGCGCCTCAACTTCGGGTGGACCCCTCCCTCGCGTGGGGTTTTTAGAATGGAAATTCGTTTTGGAAAAAATATAATTAGTTCTTAAAAGAACCGAGACCTAAGTCTCGATGAATATTATAGGAGTCGCCACCCGGCTCAGCTCAACCCGGAAATTTATGATGTAGCTGAACCGGACGAACAGCCGCTACACTATCCAGAGATCTAGGTCCGGACAAGTCCCTTATTTCATGTCTAATTAAAATAAAAATGGCCAATGTTCATAGACAGTATTTCAAATTCTAAAGTCAATTTTATTGCATTAAGTTAAACATACAGCGCGCATACAGATAAAGTAAAATAGTAAATGATTAAATTATTACAACCTGATCGAATAAAAAATAAAAACTCTTGTCCTCACTTTACAACTGCCTAAAATACATGATTTATCTAAGAATACAATCGCCTAGGATATACAAATAAATCTATTAAATACATCAAAAATAAAAATAAAAATAAAAAGCTGCAAAACAAAGGGTTAGCACAGTTTATGGCACACCACAAATAGGACTCAAGTAGAACAGAATGGGGAAATTAGAATTCGGGGGCATGCATTTAGGGGGATAACGGGGTCGGCTCGACTAGCCAGCCCGATCAGACCTACAAAACATTTTCCTGTATCTTGGTTTTGGGAGAAAATCATTTTTGAAAACGATTTGTTTTCTAGTTTAATTATTTTTCGCATGTGAGGTGGGTCAGTTTTTTGGAGAATCGGGTCTCCGTCGTGGTATTGTTCTAAATGCAATTACACTAAAAATTAAATCTAAGTTAGTGAATGCACACAACAAAATTCATTTTTGGTGATTTTCTGAATTTCTGAATTTTTTGGGATTTTTGAAAAATTTTAGGGATTATTCTGTAAATTCAGATTCTGGACGAGCATTACAGTCGTGCGAGTGTAATTACGGTCGTATAACTGTAAGTAATCCAAACTCAGAATTTCGCCAAAATCATTTGAAATAAAACTGAAAGAAAACAGCTGGAAACCAAGAACACTCATACGACTGTTCATCAACTCAAGAACAGTCGCACGACTGTTCTTGATTTCCAGAAACAGAAAACGCAGGAATTGAATAAAAATGCACAAAAACACACCAATTCACCCAGAAAGCATGAGAAATAGAGGGAATGAAGAGTGTTCACCCTTTTGGAGCTTATCCACCGTAGGATTGACCCCTGGCATCGCTCCAATCCACTTAAATTTGCTCTTTTCTCCTTGAATTGAAGTTGGCAAATTTGGGTCCAAAATCTCCAGAATGTTTGGGAATCTTAGGGTTTTTAGTCCGAAATTTAATTTGTTTATAGAGTTAGATTATTTACCTATGGATTTCTATCAGATTTTTACACTTAACCTTGAGAATTAAAAGAAAAAGAAGAGGAAAAAAAACTTGAGGTTGGGTTTTTCTTTTCCTTGTCTTTTTCTCTTTTTTCTCTCTAGATTTTCAGAATCCAAAAGTTAATCCCTCAAATCCCTCTCTTTTTCTTCTTTTATCTTCTGATTACTGACCTTGCTTCACCAAAAACCGGAGCAATTAATGCTCCCCTAAAATCCTCAGCTTTCTTATGTCATGGGTATGGTGTTCTGCACCTGCTCCGATCGTACAGTCGTACGACTGTATATTACAGTCGTGTGATACCAGTGTTTTTTTTAAGGACGAAAAATTTCGGCAATTACAGCGCCTACCGAGGCTGCTGAGAATAGCACTGAGCAGCAAAAAACCCTAGTCGTGGCCTTGGTCAAAATTGCTACCCTCAAAAGATCCTGAGCCATGTCTGAGGAGGACTTGAAGAGGGAGAAGGAAGCCCATCTAGCAGATCTTGCCACTAAGAAAGGGCGTCTAAAGGAGAGGACAGTAGCATATGAGTAACCCTACTTTATGGCAACCGCCTCCTCTAGAAATGTGCCGAAGTGTATCCGAACATCTCCTTCGATGAAATTGATGCCGACTTCCCTCAAGAGACGGATCTTTCTTCTCTTTCTTCCCCTTACCAAAGATTAAGGACCTCACCTTGCCAAGGCTGAAAGCAAACCGCATCACCTCAGTCTTGGTGATGAATGAGCAGAATGAGATCACTTCTACGGATCTAATGGCGAAGGAAGCGTTTAACCTGGAAGAGTAGCCCAAGCTTCCATCAAGTCCTCTAAGGAGGCATTCTGTAATAAACTCTTCCCCCTCTTTTAACGGGGTATTTATATAAAGTATTTCTATTCGCCTGTTATTTTAGTTTCAGGATTATATTCCTTATATTATATCTGGACTTCTATAGTCGTGTTCTGAGATTAAAGTCTATCCCTTGGTTTAGGCCGAAAATATACTTCATAATTAACAATAAATTTTAAAAGCAAATTTTTATTGATGTAAAGCCGGATAAATACAAAATTGCTAATGCTCTTGTGAGCGGACAACGTTTTCGACGGAACGCGAGACTCCCTTTTGGAAGGGGCGCCTCGATCTCGGGCGGGCCCCTCCCTCGTGTGGGGTTTTTATGAATGAAAAATCGGTTTTGGAAAATAAATGGAATTAATGCATAAAAGAACCGAGACCTAAGTCTCGATGAATATTATAGAGTCGCCACCTGGCTCAGCTCAACCGGGAAATTTATAATGCAGCTGAACCGGACGAGCGGCCGCTACACTATCCAGAGATTCGGGTCCGGACAAGTCCCTTATTTCGTGTCTAATTAAAATAAATATTGGTCAATGTTCATAGATGGTATTTCAAATTCTAAAGTCAATTTTATTGAAATAAATAGACATACAGCGCACATACAGGTATTACAAAAATAAAAGTAAGGTAATAAATATTTAAGTGGTTTACAACCCAATCGAATAAAAAAATAAAAACTCTCGCCTCACTTTTACAAACGCCTAGAATACACGATTTATCTAAAAATATTACAATCACCTAAAATACACGATTAATTCTATTAAATACATATAAAATAAAAAAAATAAAATAAAAGCTGCAAAACATAAAGTTAGCATAATATATAGCATGCCACAAATAGAACTCAAATAGACAGAATTGGTGAAATTAGGAATTGGGGACATGCATTTAGGGGATAACCGGGTTGGCTCGGCTAGCAGGCCCGGTTAGACCTGAAAAACATTTTGAAACATCCCTGTATTTTTGGTTTTATGAGAAAAACAATTTTGAAAATAATTTTTCCGGTTTACATGCATTTTTTTACATGTGAGGTGGCTCGGTTTTAGGGAGAATCAGGTCTCCATCGTGGCATTGTTCTAAATGTAATTTTACTGAAAATTGAATCTAGGGTCGTGAATGCATACAAAAAAATTCATTTTGATGATTTTTGGGGTTTTCTGAATTTTTTAGGGATTTTTGGAAATTTTATGGATTCAAAGGCAAAATTTTGATTCTAGAAACTAGGTTACAGTCAAAGGCAAAATTTTGATTCTGGAAAATAGGATACAGTCGCATGACTGTAACCTAGTTTCCAGAATCGACTATAACTACAGTCGTACGACTGTAAATTACATTCGTGCGACTATAAGCAGCCCAGAATCAAGATTTTGCTAAAATTTTATTTGAAATTAACTGAAAGAAGAAAACCTGGAAATCAAGAACACTCATACGACTGTTCATCAAACCAAGAACAGTCGCACGACTATTCTTGATTTCCAGAAACAGAAATGCAAAAATAAGGCAAAAACACACAAATTTGCACTTTTCTCCTAGAAAGCAAGAAAAAGAGAAAGGGAAAAGGAGTGCCTACCTTTTAGAAGCTTATCCAAGTCGAATTGACCCTTGGCGTCACTCCAATCTACACGAATTTACACTTTTCTCCTCTTGAGTCAAGGTTTGAGCTTTGTGTCCAAAAAAATCCAAAATACTTGGGATTCTGATGACTTAAGTCTAAGATTTGGATTTGTTTGTAGTGTTAAGTGATTAACCTAAGGATTTCTAGCAAGTTTTAATCTTAATTTTGAGAATCAAAAGAAAAAGAAAGGGAAGAAACTTGAGCTTTTCTGTATTTTTCTCTCTTCCACCTCTTTATCTCTAAATTTCTCTCACTAAAACCAGAATCCAAAGTTCACCCTTCTCCCCTCCTTTTTCCTTCTTTTTATCCTCATCCTTTTTGGTGCCTTGCTGCAAGAACGGAGCGTTTATTGCGCCACCTTCTCTCCTCCATTTTTCTGCCACAGAGGTATGGGCTCCTGCACTTGCTCTGATATTACAGTCGTACGACTGTAAATTACAGTCGTGTGACTCCAGCTTCTTTTTTTTTTGAAGGAGTAAAATTTCGGCGCCTACAGCTGCCCCTCGCGTGATCAAATCACCACCCGATCTTAGTCTGGGATAGTTGATGTGAATTTTAGAAAAGCGACTCAAAGCGCCGTAGACACAGGAAATAAAACATACAACTAAGTTGCTGAAGCTTCACTGCTGTGGTGACGTGTTGAGTTGATTGGATGGAATAAGCCGATATCGAGTCTATGTTACCCGAGGCAGAATTGATGTTGAAATAAGCCGATACCGGGTCCAAGCTACCCGAGGCAATGCTGGAGATTTGAATTGGCTTCCATGATCTAGGATCTTGTTTGAATCGATATTGAAGAATCCGAAATCTGACTTGGGCGATTTTCAAGGATTAAGAATCAGGCTTGAAGAGGTTTCAAGGATTCAAAATCACGCTTGAGGAGGTTTACAAGGATTGGGAATCATGCTTGAAGAAGTTCAAGGATTCGAAATCTAGCTTGGAGAGGTGTTTATCAAGGATTGGGAATCTTGCTTGAAAAGGTTCAAGGATTCGAAATCTGGCTTGGAGTGGTTTTCAAGGATTGGGAATCATGCTTGAAGAAGTTCAAGGATTAGAAATCTGGCTTGGAGTGGTTTTCAAGGATTAGGAATCATGCTTGAAGAAGTTCAAGGATTCGAAATCTAGCTTGAAGAGGTGTTTTATCAAGGATTGGGAATCATGCTTGAAGAAGTTCAAGGATTCGAAATCTAGCTTGTAGAGGTTTTTATCAAGGATTGGGAATCATGCTTGAAGAAGTTCAAGGATTCGAAATCTAGCTTGGATGAAATGAGGGGTTCGATGTAGAGCTAAGCCGATATCGGGTCTAGGTTACCCGAGGCAAATCTGCAGGAATTTTGAGGATTTAAAATCTTACTGGAATTAGATGGATTCAAAATAATGAAATAAGGGGTTTAATGATTTGTAACCATGCTTGAAGGTACTAGAGTTCAAGGGTTCTAAATCTGGCTTGAATGAAGAAAGGGGTTCAAGGATTCACAACCATGCTTGAACGTACTAGAGTTCAAGGGTTCAAAATCTGGCTTGAATGAAGAAATGGGTTTAAGGATTCATAACCATGCTTGAACGTATTGGAGTTCAAGGGTTCGAAATCTGGCTTGAATGAAGAAAGGGGTTCAAGGATTTACAACCATGCTTGAACGTGATGGAGTTCAAGGGCTCAAAATCTGGCTTGAATGAAGTAAGGGGATAGCTTTAGTAAGGATAATTTTGATGTTGGCTCGAGGATGAGTATTTATCCTTTGATCGATAATTTTGGAAACAAAAATTTTTGCCCTTTCGATCAAAGATAAATACGGCTTGAATTCTGCCCCTTGGAAACTTGATATGTTGAGATTTGAGTTTGCACGGATCCTTCTCATATTTTCAGGCCCAATAGATGCCCTGGCGTTGTGCCATCTCTGCTTTGAGAGCGATCCTGGTTCGGAATAGTCCGATGATAATGGTGGCTATCTGCGCTTGGGTTGCTCGTGATATGTATGTGCATGTATGCATGTATGATTTGAATGCATGTATATGTTTCAATGCATGCATATGCAAATGAACTTTAGAAAATGCATTTTACGCCATTTGCTCAATCTTGACACTCCAGGTTCTTACTGGGGAAGCTACGTTGTGCGATTGATCGTCCATAGTTGGAAAAGCAAGATTTTGGGTGCATGTAATTCTTGCGATCCTGCCAGGGATATTTAATGGCTAATGCGGAAATACGATGACTGTTGGAGAGAAAGTGATGCTGTTATTAGCGACGATGTCATTGAGAAATAATGCAGAAGATCTTGTTGGGGATTAATGAAATGTTCCTACTGGGGGAACGACGGAGAGGTTTTGCCTTCTTTACCCCTAGGCTTAATGGATTTGGAAGTGCTCTAAATTTTGCCTGAGCCGCCCAAAGTGGGTTTTTAACTCAGCGAGCTGCTCTAACTTTTGCCTAAGGCGCCTTTTCGGTTTTCACCTTAGCAAGCTTTTCATATGCCCTAACTTTTGCCTAAACTGCCTAATATGGGTTTTCAGCTTAGCGGGCTACTCTAATTTTTGCCTGAGGTGCCTTTTCGGTTTTCACCTCAGCGAGCTCTCTTTTTTTTTTTGGATGTCGTAGAATTAGAAGAAGACTTCCAATTCAGTACCCCCTCTAATGATGAGATGATTGTGGGAAGTCTTGTAGGATTTGGTTGCTCCATCGTTGTTGCTGAAGCTCACAAGCGTATAGCCATATATGATCCACGAAGTGAATTCAATTTCAAGCAAACTTAGGATATTTAAATGAACAGGGCAAGGCATTCATCCATTCATTCATTGATAATGTCTTAGCATAATGCACATCATATATGAAATGAAATTAAGGACAAGATGAGTATGGTATCCGTCTCGACCGAACCCACGACTACCACCAACTGGTCCCTGCGGATTTTCCTGTCGGTGGTGCCCTCCTCACCATCCTAACTTTTGCATGGATTGCTTTCGTGATTTTCAATCCATCGGACTCTTTTTTTTTATGTGGAAACCTGAACCTATCCCTATTGAAAGGGGTTGATGACTTGGTCTCTGTCTTTCTCTGTAGGACTGCTTCGATCCTGCAGGTTGATGGCTGCACTTTTTGATGTGCTTGTTAGCTACTTGAACCATCCTGTTGGCTTATGGGTGGTATAGAGGCGATGCATGGTGCTTCTCTCCTTTATTCTGGAATGATTGTACTGTCGCCCCAGAACTTGCGTCCTATTATCGGGGATGATATGGTGCGAAACATCATATGAAATATATGCATTCTTATTTCGGAACTTGAAACCATGCTTACTTTGCTTGTGTTGTTGTTGTTTTTTTTTTTTTTTACATTTACGGAAAATCCGCTTGGCTGGACTTGTCCTTCGGATTCTTTGTAATTCTGCATCTTACGATCCTTTGTCGATGCACGCCGTCATGGGACTAGGCGAAGGTCTTCCATGCTTTAAGGCATTTTACAATTTTTTTTTCTTTTCTTTCTCTCATCAGTCGTGAGGTCTTTCAGGGCGGATACCATTTTGGATGCTCAGCTGTCCTTAGGCTCATTTCATGAAATGATATGTCATGTCTGCTAAAGACATTAAATGAATGTTTGTATGCATGCACAGTGTTCCATCCATGAAAATATCACACAAATAATTGAAATAAAATTACATTATAATAAACGCCTTATGGGCTGCATTGTTCACAAAACAGGATAGAAGATAAAGACAGGTACATCAAAGTAATTAACATCCTCCACATATGGAGGGTCTTCTTTTGTTGCTGCATCACCCACTTTGATTGGACTAGTCAAAGCTGGGCAAAGGATTGCTCTAGACATTGGGCTTCAAGGGTGGCTCCACGATTTTCCCATCAGCAATCAGTTGACGAATAGCCCTTAGTAGTTTCTTGCAGTCATTCGTGTGGTGCCCCACTGTCACATGATAGGAGCAGAATTTACCTTTGTCTGTCTCAGCCGGCTTCTCGAATGGCTTTAGAGAACTCAAGAGACCACCGTTCCTGCATTTCGCAAAAATCTTTGCCAGAGAAAGGGTCCACGGGGATAGGCCTCGATTTTGTGAATCTCCAGCTTGATCTCCTTGTTGTTGAGACACTACAGCAACTTCAGTCGGCTTATACTTTTGTTTGTAAAGCTGAAATCGGATCCACTGCTTGATCCGATGGCAGTTGTCGATCGATATCCCAGACTTTGCTTGAAGCTTCTGACGCCCTTTTGACTCGCTGCTTTTTCTTCCTCGTCCCTCTCAACTTTCATGGCCATACTGTAGACCTCGCTGAGTTCATTGAAGACGTGGAATTTCATGTTGTCCATGTAGACATCCCTGCTTCTCTCAATCAGTTTCTGAATCAGCTCATCTTCATCAGGGCAATTCTTCAACAGGATCATCTTGTTCATCCACCTTTGATAATACTCATCAAAGGGTTCATTGAGCTTCTGCTTAATCCTTTCCAAGTCATATAGCTTCATATGGATCTTTGTGTTGAAGCTATAATAATTGATGAAGGCCATTGACAGTGTTCCCCAATCTGATTGTACTTCCTCCGTTAAGGAGTTGTACCAGTTTAAAGCTCCTTCTTCTAGTTTTGTTGGGAAGAAGTTGACCAACTACTATTTGGTAGCACCCGCGGTTAGCATTATACGGGCATAGAGGTTGATGTGAGCTTCTGGTGATCCGAGCCCTTTGTAGGAAGGAATTTTGGGGACTTGGAACCACACAGGGAATGTCTCGATGCCTTTGTTTATCATGGCATCCATATTGACGCCCTGCTTGGAACCCAAAATGATGTTGGCTCCCTTTTTCAGCTCAGCTAGTATTTCACCTAGCTCAGAGTATTTGGCCTTCATTTTCTATTCCATAGTCTCCTCGATTTCCTGCAGCTTTTCTATACTGGCCGAAGCATCAGCGCCATGTTGAGAGGTCTCCCCTTCTTTTTCTTTCCCGGTTCCACCATTACCAGCTTCATCCCTTTCCCTAACAACAGCCTCAGTTCTTCCTTTAGCATATCCCGAAAGTCTTGGGATCGAAAGAAATCCTTCAAAACACTAGCAATGTTCTGCGTTTGATCAACCATCGCTACTTCTTCCCCAGACTCTGTTGCGTTGCTTGATTCGACTGATCTTTCGCTCTCACTTGCTCTTACAGCCTGGGCTCTGGTTCTAGGACGCCCCAGTTTATTCTGCTTTAATGCACATAAAGACTGTTAGGGCTAAAAAGTGCATAGCTGGATGGTATGGATGATAATGCTTGGATGATGCTTCGTGAATGTGGATGATAATGAATGTGACCTTGTTATTCATTTCTTTTTTATTTTGGACATCCAAGTGCACCCGATGTTATGCAAAAATGTCACGTGTGGACCGCCACATGGATAAAAGTTCGGCGCCTTTGGGGCACCTAATGAATTCTATGAAATGGTCACATGTGTATCGACACAAGGACAAAGTTTTGACACTTTAAAGGCCTATGAGATGGTATGAAATGGTCGTATGGGACCGGCCCATGGACAGAGTTCTGATGCTTTTGAGCATATGATATGAAATGATGTTATGAGAGAGTCACGCGTGGCAGGGACACGGACAGGGATTCGGCGTTCGGGGAACACCTTTTAGGATTTAAGATGTTATGAAATGCCCCTACATGCGTACTATTCCGGCACTTGGGGAGTGCCTCGAATAATGTAGTGATGTCATGAAGTAACCCGATATGGATGATGGATGGATATGATGTAATGAAATGTATAGTGTGGATTGTCACACGGAAATACATCTAGGACCATTGTGGTCTCTATTGAATGCAATGATTTGGTGGAATGGCCGAATGCGATCCAGTACATTGGCAGAATACAAGTATTTTGGGATACCCCATATATGATGGAATGATATGATCGTGGTGGGCGTCCTTGGAATGCCCTAATTTTAATTTAGGTGATATGTCGTGAGTGCTTATGACACACAAAATCCAAATGGCTGCACAAAAACGTGGTTAGGATGCATGACATACATAATGATGTTATGTATGCTATGTGAAAAATGCTAATCACACAAATTTAATCATGGCTGAAAAGGAAATGGTTAGTATGAATGGCAAACGGATGGATTAATATTCTCACACAAAAATAAAATGCAAATGGCTACATAAAAATATGGGTTAGTATCACACAAAAATGCTTTATGTATGGAAAATGTTGATTGTGTATGTAAGATGATGATTATGGTATGTCGTGAAATGTCAAAAAGCATGTAACATGTAGCACATGAACGAATTCTTCCAACCTTATTTCTCCAAGTGTGGTCGGTCTCGAAAATTTCTAACCGAGTCCTAGGTGGGGTTCTCTTCGATCATCAACCGGGGATGATGAAGGCGCGATTTATATTGTCCACACAATTATTTTAGTATCCTAAGGGAATCCAACTAGGGCTGCCTATATGAGTTCGGTCCAAGTCGGGTTAAATCAAGGTTCCCATAGCAAAATATACTCCTCACTTCTCCCCCTCTTAAGGGTCTGAACGAAGGGGTTCGTACGAGGCTATGGGTGATGTTTCGTGTCCGTGCCCCTAAGACCATGAGGAACAAAGGCGACACTTCAACAATCCACCGGGCTATAAATGGATACTTAACCTAATGCAAGCATGTCTAACTAAAAATGCAAAATGAAATACCAATCGAGAATCATCCACCTTATTTTAATTAGAAACATTTCAGGGCTTTTCAAATTCTTTTAATTTTTTAAGAAAACTTTTTGAAGAAATCCCAAGCAGAGTCGCCACTGTGAGCGGACGACGTTTTCGATGGAACGCGAGACTCCCTTTCGGAAGGGGCGCCTCGATCTTGGGCGGGCCCCTCCCTCGCGTGGGGTTTTTATGAATGAAAAATCGGTTTTGGAAAATAAATGCATAAAAGAACCGATACCTAAGTCTCGATGAATATTGTAGAGTCGCCATCCGGCTCAGCTCAACCGGGAAATTTATAATGCAGCTGAACCGGACGAACGGCCGCTACACTATCCAGAGATTCGGGTCCGGACAAGTCCCTTATTTCGTGTCTAATTAAAATAAATATTGGTCAATGTTCATAGATGGTATTTCAAATTCTAAAGTCAATTTTATTGAAATAAATGGACATACAGTGCGCATACAGGTATTACAAAAATAAAAGTAAAGTAATGAATATTTAAGTAGTTTACAACCCAATCGAATTAAAAAATAAAAACTCTCGCCTCAATTTTACAAACACCTAGAATGCACAATTTATCTAAAAATATTACAATCGCCTAAAATACACGATTAATTCTATTAAATACATATAAAATAAAAAAATAAAATAAAAGCTGTAAAACAAAAAGTTAGCACAATATATAGCACGCCACAAATAGGGCTCAAATAGACAGAATTAAGGAAATTAGGAATTGGGGGCATGCATTTAGGGGATAACCGGGTTGGCTCGGCTAGCCGGCCCAGTTAGACCTGGAAAACATTTTGAAACGTCCCTGTATTTTTGGTTTTATGAGAAAAACAATTTTAAAAATAATTTTTTGCAGTTTACATGCATTTTTTTTACATGTGAGGTGGGTCGGTTTTTGGGAGAATCAGGTCTCCGTCGTGGCATTGTTCTAAATGCAATTTTACTGAAAATTGAATCTAGGGTCGTGAATACACACAACAAAATTCATTTTGATGATTTTTGGGGTTTTCTGAATTTTTTAGGGATTTTTGGAAATTTTGTGGACTCAAAGGCAAAATTTTGATTCTGGAAAATAGGTTACAGTCGTGCGACTGTAACTACAGTCGTGCGACTGTAACTACAGTCGTGCGCGACTGTAAGTAGTCCAGAATCAAGATTTCGCTAAAATTTTATTTGAAATTAACCGAAAAAAGACAACCTGGAAATCAAGAACACTCGTACGACTGTTCATCAAACCAAGAACAGTCGCACGACTGTTCTTGATTTCCAAAAACAGAAACGCAAAAATAAGGCAAAAACGTACAAAAAAACACACCAATCACCCAGAAAGCAAGAAAAAGAGAAAAGGAAAAGGAGTTGTGAGCGGACGACGCGTTTTCGACGGGACGCAGGACTCCCTTTTGGAAGGGGCGCATCGATTTCGGGCAGGGCCCTCCCTCGCGTGGGATTTTGAATTGGAAATTCGTTTTTTTTGGAAAAACGGATTGTTTCGTAAAAGAATTGAGACCTAAATCTCGATAAAAAGTATAGGAGTCCCACTCGACTCAGCTCAACCGGGAAATTACAGCGAACCGAAGTGAGAACCGCTACACTTTCCAGAGATCTAGGTTCGGACAAGTCCCTTATTTCATGTCTAATTTAAATGTTATTAGCCAATGTTCTAGTTACGACACTTTAAATTGCTAAAAATTGATTTTTATTAAATAATACATGCGGCGCACATACAGAATAATACAAACATAAACAGTAAAGGAGTAAATATTTAAGAAGTTTACAACTCAATTGAAAGAAAAATAAAAATCTCGCCTCACTGATACAATCGCCTAGAATACACGAGAATCTAAAAATATTTACAACCGCCTAAATACACGATTAATCCTATTAAATACAAATAAAAAGAAAATTAAAATAAAATAAAAGCTGCAAAACAGAGGTCAGCATAATTTATACGGCACACCATAAGTAGGACTCAAACAGACAGAATTGGGAAATTAAGTATTCGGGGTCATGCAATTGGGGGTAACCGGGTTGGCCCGGTCGGCCAGCCCGGTTAGACCTGGAAAACCATTTTGAAACGTCCCTGTATTTTTGGTTTTGTGAGAAAATTGTTTTTGAAAACATTTTTCCGATTTATTTTAATTTATCACATGTGAGGTGGGTCGGTTTTCGGGAGAATCGGGTCTCCATCGTGGTTTTGTTCTAAATGTAATTTCACCGAAAAATAAATCTAAGGTCGTGAATACACACTCCAAAATTCATTTTTGATGATTTTTGGTTTTTCTGGATTTTTGATTTTTTCTGAAATTTCTGATTTTTATAAAATTTTTGGGGTTTTGATGAAATTTTTTGGATTTTAGGGATTCTTTAGGGATTTCTGCTCCTGGACGAGGACTACAGTCGTGCGACTGTAATCCTTACCAGAGGCAGAAATCGCTAAAAAACCCTAAAAAGAGAAACTTAAAACTGAGAAAATAAAAACAGTGGTACGACTGTACAAGGTTTGGCACGACTGTAATTACAGTCGTGCCCCTGTTCTTGTGACAAGAACAGTCGTACCACTGTTCTTAATTTTCCAAAAACAGAAGTGCAAAAACTTGGATAAAAATACATAAAAATCAACCACAGCACCCAGAAAAGCTGGAAAAAGAGAAGGAAAAAGAAGTGTCTACCTCTTAGAAGCTAATCCAACGTTGAATGGACCCCTGGTGTCGCTCCAATCCACGTGAATTCGCTCCTTTTCCTTGTGTGTTGAGGTTGCAAGAGAGGTCCAAAAATACTCCAAAAAGTCACGGATTCTGACGGTTTAAATCCCAGGTTTTGATGTGTTTGTTAAGTTAAGTTATTAACCTAGGATTTCTAACTCATTTTAAGCATTAACTCACCGGATTTGTAAAGAAAAAGATTGGAGAAATGTGGGTTTTGTTTGGTTTTTCTCTCCCTTCTCTCTTCTTTCTCTCTCTCCTTTCTTTCCTTTTTTTTCTTTCTGCTCCCCAAAACCTCCAAAAGTCCCCCTCTTTCTCTTTTTCTCCCTCTTTATGTTTACCTTTTCTGGAAAATCTTGAGGCATTCAATGCCCAAGATTTTTCCAAATTTTTAATTCAGTGGGTATGGGTTCTGCAACCTGCCCCCTGATCCTACAGTCTTACGACTGTAACCAAAATCCCATGACTGTAAATACAGTCATGGGTCAACGGTTAGACTTTTTTTTTGGGATAAAATTTCGTGTTCACAGGCTGCCCCTCGTGTAGCTAAAGTCTGATTTTCGAAACAGATTTAGGTACACGACAAAGAACAAGAAAATCGCGATGATATGCAAGCGTGTGACTCGTGTATGGAGAAAAATACGACTTTTGGAGTCGGGCGGTTCCTTACGACGATTTTCGCGTAAGGATGACGCAAGGATAATACAGAGAAGAATACGACTTTTGGAGTCGGGCGGTTCCCTACGACGATTTACGCGTAAGGATGATGCCAAGATAAAATAGAGAAGAATGCGACTTTTGGAGTCGGGCGGTTCCTTACGATGATTTTCGCGTAAAGATGACGCCAAGATAATACAGAGAAGAATACAACTTTTGGAGTCGGGCAGTTCCTTACGATGATTTTCGCGTAAGGATGACGCCAAGATAAAACATAGAAGAATACGACTTTTGGAGTTGGGCGGTTCCTCACGACGATTTTTACGTAAGGATGACGCCAAGATAATACAGAAAAGAATACGACTTTTGGAGTCGGGGAGTTCCTCACGACAATTTTCGCGTAAGGATGACGCCAAGATAATATAGAGAAGAATGCGACTTTTGGAGTCGGGCGGTTCCTTACGACGATTTTCGCGTAAGGATGATGCCAAGATAAAATGACTTTTAGAGTCAAGTGGTCGCGTATGATTTGCCATATATAGCAAAAAAATGCATGTAAGGCCTGCTTGGTGAACGTATTTATTCCTTGATCGATAATTTTGAAACAAAAATTTTTGCCCCTTCGATCAAGAATAAATATGGGAAGATGTGTTTCAGGTCACCTTTTATAGTCATGTAGGACTGAAATTTGTGAAGTGTGTGAGCATGAGTGTGTGACAGCCGTGTGCGACCTAGCGCACTCAACGGACTAGCACGAAAAACCTAGTTCCGTTTTATAGTAGTGGGGGGACTGAGATTTGGTAAAGGGTATGTGTGTGTGTGTGTATGTGTGGCAGACTAGTATGACTTTGCATACAGGATATGTCGAAAATGAAATTTCGTGAGATTGTACTTATAGTGAGTTTTTCAAGGTTTCTCGGATTTCGTGCCCCTTGGATGAGGCGGACCATTGTCAGAAAGATTAACCGCTAACTTGTTGGCCTTCCTGAATGTGTAGGACCGGGGGATTTCCAGCAGCGTAAATCTCTCTCCACCCGGGGTCTGGCTGGGCCGCCTCCCCGAGTCTGTGAGAGATCGGGTTAGAATTCAGGGTCCAGAGACCTTCATTATGTCATTATCGACGAGCACGCCACCTACTACCCATGTTGTGTTGACGGCTTTGTGTGAGAGGTGGGTTTGCACTACTCACACATTTCATTTGCCCATCGTGGAGTTCACCGTTACTCCTTCAGATTTCGTTGCTATCACTGGATTCTAGTTCAGTGGGATCCCGATCAGTTTCAACTGCTATTTGACTTGTCATCAGCTGGAGGACGATTATATAGGCAGGTTGATCGGCTGCACCCCTGAGAAGGGGAAGATCTTATGCTCCAGGGTGGAGGCTTATTGGGCTGCTCGCCTATACCTGTCCGAGGAGGATGTGGAGCGGTGTGTTCGGGCTTATGTGTTCGTCTTGTTATCATGCATGATTTTTCCCACCAGGCAGAGCACTTGTAATCTGACTTTGCTCCCCACTCTAGTGGACCTAGTTGCTTTTCCTTCTTTGGATTGGGCTCGAGCTGCGTTGGAGCAGTCTCCACGGACTTGACCTGTGCGCCAGGGGGTGGCAGCAGGAGATCTTTGGTTTCTGTTTTGGCCTTCTGGTATCGTCTTTCCCCTTTCGCCAAGGGTGGCTGACTTTTTTTTTTTTTTTTACTTTTCTGTTTGCAGGTCAAGAGACGTAGGAGATGCAGTTCTGGTCAGCGGACTGCTCAGCATATGAAAGTGCTGAGAGTGCCACTGCTGGTGGGCATGGCCCTGTTCAGGATATGAGTCATCTCGTACGTTCTGCTAGTGTTCCGGCATCTACTTCTCAGGTCGCTTTGGGCTTGGAGGCTCATCTGGTCCAGGAGAACGCCAGCTGGGCGGTAAGCATTCTACAATCCCTGTATCATTACATGATTTATGCAATGCATGGATGAATATGCGTGTGTGTATGTATGTTAACTTATGTTGTTATTTTGCAGATTCGAGTGCAGATGCTCTAGGATCAGGCTAGACAGGCAGCTGCTTCTGAGGCTCGGGCTTTGGCTGCGACCCGCGAGTTGACCCGGGTGCGGGTTGACATGGCCCGGATCGGGTGCAGGAGGACTTTGATGCCTATAGATCTTCGCATCAGAGTGAGTCCGAGGAGAAGGAGGTGGGTGAGGGACAGGATGAGAGCTAGATAGAGTGCTCTGTACTATACCCTTTTTTTTTTGTACACAACATGGACTTCATTTTTATTATTATGGGAATTAGATGCAATGACCTACTAATGGATGTTTATGTGTAATGGCACGATGTATGCGATATGAACATCTAAGCAGAATGTCAAACGTGCATAATATCATTACGACGACATCATAATGAGTACAATAGGGAAATTAACAGTGACTTCGGCTTTAGAGATCACCCTCTTCTTGTTACCCACACGTCCTCTCGGTTTTCCGTGTCAGAAATTTTCTCTTTGCGATTTTTTTTTGAATGGTCCAAGAGTTTTGCACGAGCGTTCCAGCCGAATTGGTCTCTTTGTATTGATCCGTTTCGAGATCGGAAAGTACACCTTGACGATGCTCATCAGAAGTCTTGAGGACGTTGCTGCTGATGACACCCAGTGGTTTAGCTTTTACCTGCCCCTAGCATTAAGGGTTTGTGTTTGGGGTATAAAACACTGAATCGGACATGGTTCGCTGCATGCTGTCACCCGTATGTGGACATTGACATGCAATGACATGACGAATGCACATTGAACACCAAAATTGAATATAAAACATCTATGACATAATGAATGTGGATGCATTAGGAAAATCCATAATGTAGCTCTGGTTTTGATTGATGCCCCTTCAAACTACCAATATGTCCTTTCGGTTTTCCACATTGGAGTTTTTTTTTTTTTGGGATGAATGCCCGATAACTGGATAGAGTTGCCATTATGGACGGATAACCTAAGATGAATTCAATTAACCATTGGATTCTCCTGCGGTCTGATGCCGTATTCATGTTTCCAATTCACCCCAGATTCCAGTTCAGGCAAGGTTTCCGAAGACTGAATGGTTGGTAAGTGCAAATTTCCCTTGGAATATGAGCACAACAGACTTTGTAAGCTTTCCTGTTGATGGCATCGTCCCCTTCATGATTGTTGTAAGCTTTGTAAAGCCGAGTTGTCCCAACACTGTTGGTGAAGTTCACAAATGCATAACCAACATTTCCTCCAGTCTTGAAATCCATAGGCGAATAGAGGAAATCATAAGCAGACTTCCCTTTGGACTTATTCTTGTTTTCCTTCAGACAATGCTTGTCCAGAATTTGCAGCAGATCATGTCTTGGAAACTGATTTGGTAGATTTCTGATCATCAGGCTTGTTTTTCCACCAAGATTAACTTCAATCTCTTTTTTATTCAGCTTGGTCTCCTCAATAGTCAATTTCTTGGGTAACCATTGTTGAGCTCATTTGAAGTAGACTCATATTCAAATCCTCTCTCTGCTCTGTCGCCCTTCTGGTGATGAGATGATGTAGAAAAATGCCATATGGGGCAGCATTGAGGTTTAATTCTTTTTTTTTTTTTTGAAGGAGCTAAATCAAAGCCACAGCCACCTTTTGGTTTTCCTGCTGCATTCAAATTTGTGCGTGTCATGTGTGCTTAATATGCCTTTTTGGATGAACAATGTATGCGTAATGTCATGTGCACAGGAATGTCACGCAAACAAGATTATACATGCACTACAATCAAGGAATGATTTAGAGTTTCACAATAAGATGGGTAGTGAAGGTCATTTGAATTTCTTGGTGGTTGGTGTTTTGGATAAGTTTGGATAAGTTTAATTTCGCCTCAAGGAGGGCTTTCTGGTTTGATTTCGCCTTAAGGAGGGCTTTCTGGTTTTATTTTGCCTTAAGAAGGGCTTTTCGGTTTGATTTTGCCTTAAGAAAGGCTTTCTGGGTTTGGGTGCCTTAAGGAGGGCTTTTTGGTTTTGTTTTGCCTTAAGAAGGGCTTTTTGGTTTGATTTTGCCTTAAGAAAGGCTTTCTGGGTTTGGGTGCTTCAAGGAGGGCTTTTTGATTTTGTTTTGCCTTAAGAAGGGCTTTTTGGTTTAGGGTGCCTCAAGGAGGGCTTTTTGATTTTGTTTTGCCTTAAGAAGGGCTTTTTGGTTTAGGGTGCCTCAAGGAGGGCTTTTTGATTTTGTTTTGCCTTAAGAAGGGCTTTTTGGTTTAGGGTGCCTCAAGGAGGGCTTTTTGGTTTTGTTTTGCCTTAAGAAGGGCTTTTTGAGTTTGATTTTACCTTAAGAAAGGCTTTCTAGGTTTCGGTGCTTCAAGGAGGGCTTTTTGATTTTGTTTTGCCTTAAGAAGGGCTTTTTGGTTTAGGGTGCCTCAAGGAGGGCTTTTTGATTTTGTTTTGCCTTAAGAAGGGCTTTTTGGTTTAGGGTGCCTCAAGGAGGGATTTTTGATTTTGTTTTGCCTTAAAAAGGGCTTTTTAGTTTAGGGTGCCTCAGGGAGGGCTTTTTGGTTTTGTTTTGCCTTAAGAAGGGCTTTTTGAGTTTGATTTTGCCTTAAGAAAGGCTTTCTAGGTTTGGGTGCTTCAAGGAGGGCTTTTTGATTTTGTTTTGCCTTAAGAAGGGCTTTTTGGTTTAGGGTGCCTCAAGGAGGGCTTTTTGATTTTGTTTTGCCTTAAGAAGGGCTTTTTGGTTTAGGGTGCCTCAAGGAGGGCTTTTTGGTTTTGGATGATTTTGGTATCATGCGTGCTTTTTAAGTTGAAGCTTTGGGGCAGGATTGGGAGTGTCTTTAAAGGATTGTTGAGTTGAATCAGCAGATGCCTCGGCGGAAGTGGTACCATCGTATTGTTTTATTTATCTCACAAGCTCACCTTTCAAGAGAGAGTTCGTTCAGGGCCAGGGTCACTTTTAGGTTTCCCATAATACTCAAAATGATGTCATGCATTTTGATATTATGTATGTTGGATATGTCGTTTCAGATGGTCAGACGCATACATAATGCCATGTACAAGTAATCATCACACAAGTAAGAAGAAAATAAATTTCATTGCATTCATGATGAATTCAATACATCCCATAAACAAAATGAGTCCCTCGTAAAAAGGAATCTCCAAGAGGTATTGATCTCATAGAATCCGGTTATTTTCCGATTGGTCACCATTTCAACTTCAGCATCCTCGACCCGCTCTTATCAAAGCAGACTCAGAATTTCTTCGTCGTATTCCTCTTCTCGGGACGTTTGAGAAATTTCTTTGTTGGTCTCCCTGATTGCCCCTGGTTGTTCATCAGAGAAAACCGAGATTTCCAATTTTCCATCATCGACCAACTTCTGGATCTCTTTCCTTAAAGCAAAACAATCATTGGTCTGATGGCCTGCGATCACGTGATAGCTGCAGAAATTATTCCTTTGCTCTAGTGTTGGCCGAACATATGGTCTGACACTCTGCAATAGGCCCATATATCTGCACCTGAGGAATAGCGCACCTAATGAATCAGCCCATGGAGAAATGCCTTTCCCGCTACTCCCGGTAAGCGAGTTTTTAGTATGCCGTGGAACAGAGTTGGCACCAACATTCGTCTTGAGGGGCCTCTTCAGTTCCACCTCATCGGTCAGCCTTGGCAAGCCCGAGTTTTGGAGAAAGGGCCCTCCAAGGTGGCGAGGACGAATGTTAGTAAATTGGGCATCCTGTTCCTCGCTAGCATCAGTATTGGAGCCTGAGAATGCCACATTTTTCATTCTCCCTTCGAGTTCTCCCACTCATTCTTCCAATTCAGTGCACCTCGCTGTCAGCCTTTCTATTCTGTCAAGGTCATCCCTCAGCACTTCTCTCAGCATTACCGCCGCTTCCTTCCTGACCTCATTTCGGAACCGTGATGAGGCGAGATGATCCTCCACGATATCCGTTATGGAGTGAAGTTCATTGGGTTGTCCATCCCTGAAATCTTTCCTCTTCCTTCTGATAAGAACACTTATTAGCATTGAAGGGTGCATGCTCATGAAGAACACCAAATCACAGGTGATACAGGTATGACTGCATGGTGGGATATGTATTTGTATGAACGATGAGTTGCACATATGATATTCATGAGGGAGATGATGATGATGATGATTTGATTTTTTTTTTTGGACATCCCAAGAACACCCAATGCCATGCAAGAGATAATGCGAAAAAACCACGTGTGGACCGCCACACAAACAAATGTTCGGTGCTTTTGGAGCACCTAGTGAATATCGTGAAATGATCGCGTGTGTGCCAACACACGGACAGAGTTTCGACACCTTGTAGGTCTATGAGATGAAGTGAAGTGGTCACATAGAGGCCAGCCCATGGACAGAGTTCTGATGCTTTTGAGGCATATGATATGGGATGATGTTTATAGACAAGTCTCGTGTAGGTACGAACACGGATGAAAGTTCGGCGTTCATGGAACGCCTTTCATGATTTGGTAATGTTATGAAATACCTCTATATATGTAATAATTCGGTACTCATGGAGCACCTCGAATGATACAATAATATCAATGTCATATAACAATCCGAAATGGATCGCGACACACTAACAAAACTTCGGCATCCCCACGATGCCAATGATAAATGACATGAAGCCATGCAATGATGTCGTGTGACCTACCACACAAAAATAGGCCTAAGACCATTGTGGTCTCCTATTTAATGAAATAGTTTAGTGAAATGGCCGATTGTATTCCAGTACACGGGCAGAACACGGGTAGTTTTAGGACTCCCGATATGTTATGAAATGAAATGGCCGTGAAGGGTATCCTTAGAATGCCCTGACTTTAAATGATGTGAAATGACGTGAATGCTTGTGTCACACAAAAATGCAAGTGGCTGCACAAAAACGTGGTTAGGATGCATGACATACATGATGATGTCATGTATGCTTTGTGAAGATAATAATATGCAGGACATAAGTATGCATAACACACAAATAGAATGTCATGGCTGCATGAAAATGTGGTTAGGATAAATGCCATGCTTATGTTGATGTCTTGGCTGCACGAAAACGTGGTTAGAATGGCACATAAGCAAAGTTTTCGGCGCTCGGGGAGCACATTGGGATTTCATGTTATGATATGAAATGAGGTGAACATGTGCACGGTACATGGTCGGGATTTCGGCGCTCGGGGAGTACCTAAATGATTTGATGCATGAAATGTAATTTTTCGGCGCTCGTGGAGCACCTAAATGATTTAATGAATGAAATGTAATTTCTCGGCGCTCGTGGAGCACCTAAGTGATTTGATGCATGAAATGTAATTTTCCGGCGCTCGTAGAGCACCTAAATGATTTAATGGATGTGATGTAATTTTTTTCGGCGCTCGTGGAGCACCTGAATGACTCAATGAAATGAAATGAACTTTTCGGTTCTCGTGGAGCACCTAAATGGTTTGATGGAATGAAACGAATTTTTCGGCGCTCGTGGAGCACCTAAATGATTTAATGAAATGAGTTCTCGGCGCTCGTGAAGCACCTAAACGATGTAATGGACGCGACGAAATTTTTCGGCGTTCATGGAGCTCCTAAATAATTTAATGGATGAAATGTAATTTTTTTTTCCGGCCCTCGTGGAGCACCTGAATGACTCAATGAAATGAAATGAACTTTTCGGTGCTTGTGGAGCACCTAAATGATGGAATGCATGAAGTGTAATTTTTCGGCGCTCGTGGGGCGCCTAAGTGACTTGATGTATGCGATGGAATTTTTCGGCACTCGTGGAGCACCTAAATGGTTTAATGAAATGAAATGAACTTTTCGGTGCTCATGGAGCACCTAAATGATTTGATGGAACGAAATGAATTTTTCAGCGCTCGTGGAGCACCTAGATGATTTAATGAAATGAATTCTCGGTGCTCGTGGAGCACCTAAATGATGTAATGGATGCGATGAAATTTTTTGGTGCTCGTGGAGCACCTGAATGATTGAATGCATGAAATTGTATTTTTCGGCGCTCGTGGAGCACCTAAATGATTTAATGTGTGAAATCAAAAGTTTTCGGCGCTCGTGGAGCACTTAAACGCTTTAATGGATGCGATGAAATTTTCGACGCTCGTGGAGCGCCTAAATGACTTAATGCATGTGATGAAATTTTTCGGCGCTCGTGGAGCGCCTAAATGTAATTTGATACATGAAATAAAATGTTTCAGTGCTCGTGGAGCACCTAAACTATTAAATGCGTGAAATGGAACTTTTCGGCGCTCGTGGAGCACCTATGATTTAGTGGAATGAAATGGGTTTTTTCGGCACTCGTGGAGCACCTGAATGATTTAATGAAATGAAATGAACTCTTCGGTGCTCGCGGAGCACCTAAATGGTGAAATACTTGAAATGTAATTTTTCGGCGCTCTTGAAGCGCCTAAGTGACTTGATGTATGCGAAGAAATTTTACGGCGCTTGTGGAGCACCTAAACGATTGAATGAATGAATTTTTCGGTGCTCGTGGAGCACCTAAATGATTTCCTACTTGATGTGCGGTGTGATGTATGTGAGCTTTATGGAATTCCCCAAGGCCCATGTGAATGTTTTATGCATGACATACGTTCCCTATAGCTATAAGATAAATTGGTTAATGTTTATGACATTCACATGATGAATGTGAATTAATGTTTCACATAATGAAAAGATGTGTGGCTGTAAAAGATGCGGTTAGTGTAAATGTCACACGGGTGATGAATGTATATACACGCAAAAAAATAATGGAAATGGTTGTATAAAAGATGTGGGTTAATAATACAAATGCTTTACATGTGGTATGTTATGTTCGTGAAAAATGCGGATGATGATATGTTATGGAGGGACAAGAAGATACGTAGCAATTAGCACACGGATCGTAATCTTCCAACCTTATTCCTCCAAACGTGGTCAGGTCGATAAAATTCTAACCGAGTCTTAGGAGGGGTTCTCTTCGATCATCAACCGGGGATGATGAAGGCGCATTTTATTTTATTCACACGATTTATTTTGGTATCCTATCAGAATCCAACTATGGTTGCCTAAATGAGTTCAGTCCAAAGTCGGGATAACATCAAGGCTCCCATAGCAAAATATACTCCTCACTTCTCCCCACTCAAGGGTCCGAACGAAGGGGTTCGTACGAGGCTATGAGTGGCGTTTCGTATTCGTGCCCCCAAGACCAAGAGGAACTTAGGCGACACTTCAACGATTCTCCGGGCTAAATAATGGATACCTAACCTAATGCACCAAATGTCTAACTATAAAAATGCATAAAGTGCCATATAAGAATCATCCGCTTAATTTAAATTAGACACTTTTCAAGGCTTGTCAAATTCTTTTAAGTTTTTGAAAAACTTTTGAGATATCCCCAACGGAGT
Organism: Euphorbia tirucalli; assembly: GCA_039660915.1. NCBI lineage: Eukaryota > Viridiplantae > Streptophyta > Magnoliopsida > Malpighiales > Euphorbiaceae > Euphorbia > Euphorbia tirucalli. The sequence continues at coordinate 33,200,401 of CM077636.1, read as the reverse complement.
CGCCACTGTGAGCGGACGACGCGTTTTCGACGGGACGCGGGACTCCCTTTCGGAAGGGGCGCCTCGATTTCGGGCGAGGCCCTTCCTCGCGTGGGATTTTGAACTGGAAATTCATTTTTTTTTTGAAAAGAGTATTGTTTTGTAAAAGAATGGAGACCTAAATCTCGATAAAAAAGTATAGGAGTCGCCACCCGGCTCAGCTCAACCGGGAAATTACAGCGTAGTTGAACCGAAGTGAGAACCGCTACACTTTTCAGAGATCTAGGTTCGGACAAGTCCCTTATTTCGTGTCTAATTTAAATATTATTAGCCAATGTTCTAGTTACGACACTTTAAATTGCTAAAAATTGATTTTTATTAAATAATACATGCGGCGCACATACAGAATAATACAAACATAAACAATAAAGAAGTAAATATTTAAGAAGTTTACAACCCAATTGAAAGAAAAATAAAACTCTCGCCTCACTGATACAATCGTCTAGAATACACGAGAATCTAAAAATATTTACAACCGCCTAAATACACGATTAATCCTATTAAATACAAATAAAAAGAAAATTAAAATAAAATAAAAGCTGCAAAACGGAGGTCAGCACAATTTATATGGCACACCATAAGTAGGACTCAAACAGACAGAATTGGGAAATTAAGTATTCGGGGTCATGCAATTGGGGGTAACCGGGTTGGTCCGGTTGGCCGGCCCAGTTAGACCTGGAAAACCATTTTGAAACGTCCCTGTATTTTTGGTTTTGTGAGAAACTTGTTTTTGAAAACATTTTTCCGATTTATTTTAATTTATCACATGTGAGGTGGGTCGGTTTTCGAGAGAATCGGGTCTCCATCGTGGTTTTGTTCTAAATGCAATTTCACCGAAAAATAAATCTAAGGTCGTGAATGCACACTCCAAAATTCATTTTTGATGATTTTTGGTTAGTCTGGATTTTTGATTTTTTCTGAAATTTCTGATTTTTATGAAATTTTTGGGGTTTTGATGAAATTTTTTGGATTTTAGGGATTTCTGCTCCTGGCCGAGGACTACAGTCGTGCGACTGTAATCCTTACCAGAGGCAGAAATCGCTAAAAGACCCTAAAAAGAGAAACTTAAAACTGAGAAAATAAAAACAGTAGTATGACTGTACAAGGTTTGGCACGACTGTAATTACAGTCGTGCCCCTGTTCTTATGATAAGAACAGTCGTACGACTGTTCTTAATTTTCCAGAAACAGAAGTGCGAAAACTTGGATAAAAATGCATAAAAATCAACCACAGCACCCAGAAAGCTGGAAAAAGAGAAGGAAAAAGAAGTGTCTACCTCTTAGAAGCTAATCCAACGTCGAATGGACCCCTGGCATCGCTCCAATCCACGTGAATTCGCTCCTTTTCCTTGTGTGTTGAGGTTGCAAGAGAGGTCCAAAAATACTCCAAAAAGTCACGGATTCTGACGGTTTAAATCCCAGGTTTTGATGTGTTTGTTAAGTTAAGCTATTAACCTAGGATTTCTAACTCATTTTAAGCATTAACTCACTGGATTTGTAAAGAAAAAGATTATAGAAATGTGGGTTTTGTTTGGTTTTTCTCTCCCTTCTCTCTTCTTTCTCTCTCTCCTTTCTTTCCTTTTTTTTTTTTTCTTTCTGCCCCCTAAAAGCTCCAAAAGTCCCCCTCTTTCTCTTTTTCTCCCTCTTTATGTCTGCCTTTTCCGGAAAATCTTGAGGTATTCAATGCCCAAGATTTTCCCAAATTTTTAATTCAGGGGGTATGGGTTCTGCAACCTGCCCCCGATCCTACAGTCGTACGACTATACTTACGTTACAGTCGTACGACTGTAACCAAAATCCCATGACTGTAAATACAGTCATGGGTCAACGGTCAGACTTTTTTTTTTGGATAAAATTTCGTGTTCACAGGAGTGCCTACCTTTTAGAAGCTTATCCAAGTCGAATTGACCCCTGGCGTCGCTCCAATCTACACGAATTTGCACTTTTCTCCTCTTGAGTCAAGGTTTGAGCTTTGTATCCAAAAAAATCCAAAATGCTTAGGATTTTGATGACTTAAGTCTGAGATTTTGATTTGTTTGTAGTGTTATGTGATTAACCTAAGGATTTCTAGCAAGTTTTAATCTTAATTTTGAGAATCAAATGAAAAAGAAAGGGAAGAAAGTTGAGCTTTTTTGTATTTTTCTCTCTTCCACCTCTTTATCTCTAAATTTCTCTCACTAAAACCAGAATCCAAAGTTCGCCCTTCTCCCCTCCTTTTTCCTTCTTTTTATCCTCTCCTTTTTGGTGCCTTGCTGCAAGAACGGAGCGTTTATTGCGCCACCTTCTCTCCTCCATTTTTTTGCCACAGAGGTATAGTCTTCTGCACCTGCTCTGACATTACAGTCGTACGACTAATTTTTTAATTACAGTCGCACGACTGTAAATTACAGTCGTGTGACTCCAGCTTCTTTTTTTTTTGGAGTAAAATTCTAGCACTTACAGCTCTTCTAAAGAAAAGTTGCCTCATTAAAAACCTCACCAAGGAAAATCCTGCGGAAAAAACCGTTACTGAGGGAAAAAGAGTGCAACATTTATAAAGTTTCTAGAGCTAATTCTGGTGGTATCTCCAGAGATTTCTTACGTTTCAGGTACATAGGACCTCTTTCTCGTCCATCGACTTAACTTGTAGGTGGCCGAGCCAACGACCTTCCCAATCCGGTATGGTCCTTCCCACTTCACTGCTAGCTTCCCTTTACCTTCCCTTGCTTGGAAAGCCTCGGAATCTCTAAGGACTAGGTCTCCCTACTGATAAGCCACTGCTCAGACTTTCGTATCATGATATCTTATGATCCGACTCTTGTAGGTAGCCATGAGAATAAAAGCCCGGTCCCTTCTCTCCTTCAAAGAATCAAGATGGAAACGAATGTTGATATTGTTCTGTGCCACTGTAATATGTAACCCTGTCATTGGAGGAACCAATCTTTACTGGAATAACTGCCTCTATTCCATATGTCATTGCAAAAGGCATTTCTCCCGTTGCCTGTTTCGGGGTGGTTCGGTATGCCCAAACAACACTGTTTAACTCATCCGCCCATGCTTCCTTGCATTCTTCTAGTCTTTTCTTTATCCCTTCACACAAAGTCTGGTTGGTGACCTCTATCATACTGTTAGCTTAAGGATGGGCTATTAAACTGCACCTGTGATCAATGTAAAAATTTCTACAGAATTTAGCAAACTTTTTGGAAGTGAACTGGGTGTCGTTGTCCGTGATGAAGACCTTATGAATGCTAAATCTACCTAAGATGTACTCTTGGATGAAGCTTATCATTTTCTCTAGGGTTATAATGGATACAACTTCAACTTCTACCCATTTAGTAAAGTGGTCAACTGTGACAATCAACCACTTTCGTTGCCTATTTGTTTCCGACATTGGTCCTACCAGGTCATATCCCCACGTAGAGGAGGGCCATGTCATGAGGATTGTTTTCTATTTAGCCAAAGGCCGAGTCATTTTCTTGGAGTGTATCTGACATTGGTGGCATGCTACCATATAGGCATCTGAGTACTCCTTCATCGATTTTCAAAAGTACCCCATTAGCATAGCTCTTCGGACAGTTACTAGAGTTGTTTGATGCGATCTATAGATTCCCTCATGGAGCTCTCTTAACACATAATTGCCTTCTTTAACCATGGGTGGCTGAACAATTTTTGATAAAGTTGCCCCCCGATGATGGCAAACTCGGCGGACTTTCTAAAGATCCGGACTGCCTCTGCTTCGTCCTCTGGTAATTTCCCCTCTTGGAGGAAGTCAATAATAGGTTTCATCCAGTCCGGGACGCTTTCATCTATAGTTGAGATTTCCCGCTGCTCAGTGCTCAGATGAGTTTGTACCTCGTTTGGGCAGTAGAGTTGTTTCCATTCGGAACGATTGAAGGCGGCTTTGGTGAGCTCGTCTGCTATGCTATCACATCTGTGGGAATATTTTATATCCTCCAAACCATAACTTAATGTTCTATTTCCTTCAGCAACCCCTAGACCTTCTCCAAGTATTTACTCATGGATAGGTCCCTGACTTTGAAGTGCTTGTCACCCAGTTGGTTACTAACTAAGAATCGTTGAGTATGTTTGATCAGTTCCATACCTTTGATCATGGCTTCGTATTCGACAGCATTATTGGTGGTAGGGAAATCCAACTTGACCGCAGAGCGCAAACGGATTCGTTTTAGGCCTCGGATGTAAATCACAATTCTTACCTCCTCTTGTGAGGATGCCCCATCCATAAAAATTTCCCACTCTTCAAATGGTGGCGCTGAGTCTGGCTCTAAGCCTGTAAATTCCACTACAAAGTCTGTCAGGGCTTATGCTTTCAAAGCCTGCCTTGGTTCGAAATGAATGTCAAACTCACTCAACTGGTTGCCCATTCAACCAACCTCCCTGGTGTCTTTGGCCTCTGTAACACCTTCTTCAATGGGAATCCGATTCTGAATATGATTTTATAGGCTTGGAAGTATGACCGCAGCCTGTTTGCTGCTGATAATAAGGCAAGCACAAGCTTCTCGATACTTGGATATCTGGTCTCTGCCCCCTTCAACACCTTACTTGTATAGTATACTGGGAATTGATGTCCCTCTTCTTCCCTTACTAGGACTGATCCTATAGCTTCATCTATGGCGGCCAAGTACAAGTACAACTTCTCGCTTTCAACTAGTCTACTGAGTAACGAAGGGGAAACCGGGAATTGCTTAATTTGGTTAAATTCCTCATGGCATTATTTGTCCCACTTGAAGGCTCGGCCTTTCCTCAGTGCTTTGTGGAATGGCATGCAGCTCTTGGTTCAAAAAGAGATGAATCTTCCCAGGGCTGTGATCTGGCCATACAGCTTCTGGATCTCATTAAGAGTTTTGGGAGGAGCCATCTCTAACACTGCCTTTATTTTTTCTGTGTTTGCCTCTATTCTCCTTTGGGAAATCATGAATCACAGGAATTGTCCTTCTTTTACTCCGAATTAGGGGTGAGCACTATTTGGTTTAACCAAATACCAAACCGAAAAAAAGTTTGGTTCGGTTACCGAATATTTTTTGGTTTGGTTTGGTAGTAATTTTATAAATAATTTGGTATTTGGTTTGGTTCGGTTTTTCCGTAAAAAAATTCGGACTAACCGAAACCGAACCGAATTATGTTATATATATATATATATATATATATATATTGGTTTAATTGATATTGATAATATTTTTAATTTTTAAGTCTTGACTTGAACAGCAGGTTAATAAGCTATAATCAACTTAAAATGATAAATTAAAAAATGATAAATTAATGGTTCAATTAATTGCCCTATAAATCATTTACAAATATATTTTTTTATATAATTTGGTTAAAATGACAAATTTTGGTAATAACCGATCCGAACCAAAAAATTTTGGTTTGGTTTGGTTTGGTTTTATCTTTATTTGGTTCGGTTCGGTTCTAATTATTAGATAAACTCTGGTTCGGTTAACCGACCATTCGGTTCGGTTTGGTTACCGAAATGACCGATGCTCACCCTTACTCTGAATATACATTTTTCCTAATTGAGCTTGAGTCTGTACTTTTGAAGAATGGAGAATGTCTCTCTAAGGTCCCTAGGGTGCTCTACTAAGGTTTGACTTTTGACGATCATGTCATCTACGTAGACTTCAATCATTTTTCCTATTTGTTCCTGGAACATGTCATTGACTAGTCTTTGATAAGTTGCCCCTGCATTCTTCAATCCAAAAGGCATGACTTGATAGCAATAGGTCCCTTTATGGGTAATAAAAGAGGTTTGCTCCTGGTTAGCCGTGTCCATGGAGATTTGATGGTAGCCTGATGTCGTATCGAGGCACGAATATACTGCATATCCTGCTTTTGAATCCACCAACTGATTTATGCTCGGCAGCGGATAACTGTCCTTGGGACATGCTTTGTTAAGGTCCGTGAAATCTACACACATGTGCCACTTTCCATTTGCCTTCTTTACCATCACTACGTTTGCCAACCACTTTGGGTAATGGACTTCCCAAATGTGTCTCGCATCCATTGGCTTCTGGACTTTCTACTCTATCGCTCTCTACCTTGCTAGTGCGTACTTCTATTTTTTCTATATTACTGGGTTGCTTTCGGATCGATGTTGAGAAAGTGCTTTATGATCTTTGGTGTTATGCCCTCTATGTCATTGATCTTCTAGTAAAATGCATTTTGTTCTTTCCTTATTACTTGAATTATCTGCTCTTTGGTATCCTAATCGATCTCCTTAGAGATCCATATCGATCTGTTTGGTGCTATCATCAATGTTTCTAGTGCATCCACTGGTTCTACTTTCCTTTCTGCCTTGGGTTTCGGATTGGTTCTTTCGAGGTTTAGGGACACCAAATATATTCTCTGAGTTATTTGTTGGCTTCCTCTTGCTACTGCTACCTCTGAGGGAGTCGGTACTTGCAACATCAGGTACCGAATGGATAACACCGCTTCTGATTCTGATAGGAATGGTCTTCCCAAGATCACATTATATACTAGTGGAGCTTTATTATTGTGAAGTCAACCTGCGATCTCCAAACATGCTTCTCATCTCCAATTTTAAAGTCTAAAGTGACTTGCCCTACAACTGGTATTGTATGCTCGCTCAGTCCAACCAACGGTGCATGGATCGACTAGATCCAATTAGGAGTGATTCTCGGTTTTTCCATTGTATGCTTTGTGATTATATTGGTTGAGCTCCCTGTGTCCACCAAGATCTGCTTAACTGTATAACCCTCTATATCTGCCTCCATCACCAGGGCGTCTGAGTGACCCATGTGGATTTGGCTTCTAGACGAAAAGGCGAGGTTCAACTTGCTACTCTCTCCTGTTTCCTGGGCTCTCTTGGCTTTCTTGCTGGGCAGATCGCCCCCTGCTATCACCATCACTATGCCTTTTGATTTTTTTGGCAGGCTTGTTTCCTTCTGAATCTTTGTCCTTTAGCTCTTCCTTGCTTGCTTTCTTATCTACAAACTTTTGGAGCCTGCCTCTCTTAATCAGCTCTTCGATATCTTCCGCTAAGTGTCTACATTCATCTGTATCATGGTGATTTACTCGATGGTACTTGCAATAAGCATTCTTATCTTTACACATTATCTATCCTCTCCTTGCCTTTGGGTAGGAGAGACCTTTCCTATCCGAGCTCTTTTCTACCACCACTAATACTTCGTTGAGTGGTCGGTTTAAAGGGGTAAATCCTCCGGACTGTCTGGAGTCCCTTCGGTCCCTCTTAGACCACCTGTCATTGGTCTTATTTCTTTCAGATTCCTTATAGTTCATAGCTGGTGCTCCTACCTCATCCAGCTCAATGAATGTTTTGGCCATAGAGATCATCTGAGTTATGTTTTGTGGTTTCCTCAAGATCATGTCAGCCCTTAACTGCTCATTCGTGGTGTTAGCTATTAGAGCCTCCAGTGCCATGTGGAAGTCTAGCTTCCGGACCTCTATTGTTGCCAAATTGAACCGATCAACAAAGTCCCAGAGAGATTCTCCTTGTCATTGTTTCACATCATGCAGGGTCCCGCTGGCAGTTCCTGTAGGCACAAATCCATAGAATTTTGTGCAGAATTGTTCTCTTAACTACTCCCAACTATTGATTGAGGCTAGCTACAGGGTTTCAAACCAGTAAGATGTTGTGCCCACGAATGTTGATGAAAAGAGCCTACAAATCAGGCCTTTATTTTCTCCTGCTATCTCCATCCAGTTTTTGTAATTCCTTGAATGGACGTAAAGGTCGAATTTCCTGTTGTAGTTCTCGAAGTTCAGCTGCTTAAATGTCGGATTGCACGGCATTTCCAGGATCCGATTTGTGAAGAAAGATCCTTCACTTTCCACCAGTGGCTTCTAGATTGGGACTAAGAACCAGAAGAAGTAATACTTGAACAGGTCCATCATCTTCGGATTATCCGCCCCTTTTGGTATGAGTTTTGTTGCTGAGGTTGGTGGTCCCAATATATATTTGTGTGTAGGGTCTGGTACGGGTGTTGTTGCCGGGGTTGGTGGTGGTCCTAACATGTATTTGTGTGTAGGGTGGTAGCTAGGAGGAGGAGTTTGAATCAGGGTCTGATAATTGGGAACCTTGCTTGTGGGGTTGTTGGATGGCCTAAAGGTTTAGGCGGGGTTCCTATTGCCAGAGGTTGCTGGTACACCGCCGGGAACTCTCCATGCTGTACAAAAACAGGGTTGGACTGGTTTGCCTACCTTGTACCCCCCGAAAAAGCAAAACCTGGTAGGGCCACCATGTATTGCTCCATCTGGTCTCTCTGAGGTGGGGGCTGTGGGAAGAGGTTTCTTGCTACTCCTGATCCAAGGCCATTTGCCATGTTGGTGATCAAGGGGGATGTGCTGCCGCTAATGGTGGAGCTAGCCATGCCAAAATTCTAAAGTTGAAAACCAGCATGTCTGAGGTCTCTAGCATCAGTAAGGCTTAGGCTGCTGGCTATGATATTAATCACTGCCGCCTGGGGAGACACTGATGAGTTCAGCACCGTTAGTGGTGGGGCCGTCATGGCTGTGGGAGAGCTTTCCATGATAACTTTTGAAGTTGTCATATTAGCAAAACCAGATGAAGTCATTGTTCAATTTGTCCACGCTCACCGCACCAAATGATGGATTTAGTAGAAATCTCTTGGTGGATCCGGATCTAAACTGATTGAGGCCGGATCTGCTTAAGTTTGTGCAAAACAGAAAGGATAAGACACCGGTAACCTTTGGTTATGCTCCGATGCCTAAGTCAGCCTTGATTATGTTAATCTCTAGCTATATTAGCTTTATTATGAATTATCAATTAGTTCTTTAACTCCACATCCTCTCCTTTTAAAAGGTCAATGGTAGAGTTTGCTCAAGATTAGGAATGCCTAGAGTCTTCATCTCAATTACACTAGGAGACTTCCATCTTACGCCCTATGTGAGACATGAGTCCCCCTTCAATCACACTATTGGATAAAGGTAGACTTTGACAAGGATTCTATCTCCTTCCTTCTGGAAGATTTCCTTAACACCAGGCAGATGCATCCTGACCCGGACCGGGTCTCCATCAACCGGCCCCATTCCTGCTACACAATATGGATGATAGACCTGGTATTATAGTATCCCGATGTCATCAATAAGTAAATAGTTTATATCATTTTCTAACTGTTTGTCTTTTTCTCTCTTGTTGTTCATCAAGTGAATGACAAATACTATGAAATGACAATATTTCCTTTTATATTTTTAGTTAAAGCTTATACCTTGTTTCTTAACAATAATTGGTTGTGTATGCTGTAGTTAAAGTGGACATTCATTTTTTTTTTCACATATGTGGAAGGCAAAACTTTCTAATTACTGATTTACTCCCTTTCTGAGCTTAAGTGTAGGCTTCTGTTTTTATTTTCAATTCTGATTTAATGTATTGTCGATGATTTTGTACTACAAAACGTAAGTAATTTTTATCTCATGAGAATTCTTGTAATAGTAAGATTATAGAAATGGATCCCATTCATGATGAGATGGTTTTTTCTTTGTTGATACACAAAAATTAGCAAATTAGAAACAATTGTGTGAAGATCAATTTTTTTATTAACTTATTATATATTTATGAATAATTATTACAAAAAATTATTGCTTTATACTAGCATCTATTCATTAAATTACATATCTCATTTATTTATATAATATGTACGTGAAACAGAGATTAATACAAAAATTATCAATATCTAATAATATATAAACAAACAAATTAAATAAAATTTTATTTATATAATATGCCCGAAAGAAATTATTAGAAATCATTAATTTCTAATATTATTGAAGTTAAAATTCATTTATATCATCATTATTTTTATAATTTAAACATATGTCCTTTTATGTCATTTATACATTAACAACACTATTATAAACAGTTTTACCAAATACCTCACAAACGACTTATAAGAATAAAGTCATTCTTATAAAAATATTACCAAACATTTATCAGCTTTCCCTAGGGTTGTTAATCGGGGTAGCAAGGGTCCGCCCGAACGGGGATGGGGAATCCTCGATTAAGATCCCCGAGGGGCGGGGACAGGGACAAATTTGTCCCCGTTTCTTAATCGGAGACGGGAATGGTAATAGTTCTACTCGCCCCGCGAGCTCCCCGTCCCCATCCCCATTTAAAATCCGCGGGGATCCCCGATATTCGGTTAAATACCTAAATCCCCGACAATTTCTCGTTTATTTTTCTTTATTATTAATATTATAACATTACAGTATTATTATTTATTATTTGTAATTTTATAAACTAAAGTAAAGAGGAAAAACTAAGCTCTCTTATGAATAATTATTAATTATATGTTAGTGTATTTGAGAATTGAGTTTTAAGAATTTTATGTCTATAGTTTAATGCATATTTGGATAAGTTAGATGGTGAAAATTGAAATTTTAGGGCTTTTTTTTTTTATAAAATTGAAAATTAGCTTAATGGGACGGGAATCCATGCGGGGAATGGATTCTCCGCTGGGATCGGGGATGGGACATACATTTGTCCCTGATTAATAAACAGGGCGAGGACAAGGGTCCCCAAATAGTCTGGGGACGGGATGGGAAGTGCAATCCCCGCCCCACTCTGCCCTGTTTACAACCCTATTCCGAAACAACACTTTCCTTTATAGCACTTTCACTGACAATACTTTCTTTGACAATACTTTCACTGATAGCAATGTCGAACTAGCCCTTAATCTATATGTCTACTACAACCCAAATGAGAGTGAAGCAAAATAAAGAAAAGAAATTATAGGACTAACCCAAAAGTGCAAACCCAACCCGAAATTGACCGAAGACTTATTTAACACTAGATAATAGGGTAATTTAGATAAATACCTCTATTTTTAACTATTCTTTCAAAAATACATAAAAAGGAAATTCTCTCTAAAATACCTACAAAACTTTGACCAATTCTTAAAATACTCTCATTTGCAATGGTTGAAAACCCGCCCTTTTAATTATAAAAACACCAATAAAAAAATAAAAAATCTCAAAAATACACCCTTCTTATATCATACGAATCTCTCTTATTATCTCTCATCTTTTGTAATTTAAACGTTATTTTTCATTTATCTATTAAACAGTTCTTTTTTTTTTTGACATTTTGCTTTAGCAAGTTCTTTTCGTTTCTTTTTTTTTATCTTCGAAACGAGATCCATCTGTATATATTTTTTCTATTTTTTTATTATAAGAAATGTATCAAAACTGTATCAGAAATGTATGAAAGATACGTTTTTTTTTATACTTTTCTGATACATTTCTAATATATTTCTAAAATGTACTATGGTATGCATTAATTCCACATGTATTAGCTTTTATTTATCATTCATAACAATAAAATATTAGTTTAGGTGATTCCTTACTATATTTAACATGTGAAATTAATACATAAAACATAGTACACAAGTTATTAGAAATGTATCAAAAAGTATCAACAAACAGACATTGACACAATATACCTTATTCTAATTTTTTTTTCAGATCTTTATAAATGTATTAAACATAACTATTTTTGCAGTTTTAATATAACAAAATGTATCAAAATTGTATCAGACACATATCAACAAGCATACATTGGTTCAATATACTTTATTATGTATTTTTTTTTTCTATAGTTAGCTTTTGTTTAGCTTTTGACGGTCCCAAATGGCTAGCTACAGTACTAGAGGGGATGAATAGTCTAGTACTGTAGGACGAATAAAATTTTTTGCAAACTCTCTTTAAAAATTCTTTTTGAAGAAACACAAGTTTCTTTCTATAAACACAAGTTTTATAAAAATACAGAATTAATTAAAATAATAAAACTTTTGAATATAAATTTGTTTTCTAAAAATGACTTTTAAATAATAAAGCTACTAATTTAAATTGCAAGAATTTAAATAGCATAAAATATAAAAAGAGTAGGGATAGAGAAATGAAGATGCCGAATTTTATCCTGGTTCGACCCAACCGGTCTACGTCCAGTTCCAGAACTAACCGCTTGAGATTTCCATAAAGCCTACGTTACTTTTTACGAGTTCAAGTAACAAACTCAATACTTTTATAGGTTAAGTATCAAACCTCTACCGTTACTTTTTCAGAGTTTAAATAACAAAACTCTACCGATACTTTTTCCAAGATCAAGCACCAAACTTTTATAGACTTTGTTGATCACACTATCAATAAAGTAAAACCCCTTTCACACAGCCTTGTGTGAATATACAATTCCTGAATATATGAATATTTGATTGAAACAATGTAGCTCTTTTCTCTTGACTTTGCTTTCTTTGGGAATTTGGAAGACTAGAGATGAATGCTTAAGAGTGTGAGAGTTGCAAATTTGTCTTCCTTGCTATCAAATTTTGATCTCCATTTCTTTTATAGTGAAAGGCAGGCTCCATGACCGTTTGAATCAACTTATAAAAAGAGATACAAGTTGATCTCAAGTCATAAGGAAATGATGGCTGTTTGAATTAATTCACAAAGAGAAATGGAATTTGATCTCAAGTCATAAGCATCATGTAGCCGTTTGCAATAATTCATAAAGAGAAATGGTAGTTGTTTTCAAGTCATAAGCAATTTATAAATGTTGATCTCAAGTCATAAGTTCTCTTTATGCAGCCGTTTGTATTACCTCATAAGTGGGAATGATGATTGATCTAAAGTCATAAGCCAATATGATTGTTGATCTCAATTCATAAGCCAACATAGTTGTTGATCTCAATTCATAAGGAGACTTATGTGGCCGTTTGATCAAAGTCATAAGCTTGTATAAAGTAAGCCAGGAATTTCCAAGTAATAAGGCAATTTACTTCAAGTCAAAGTGAAGATGTTCAAGTAGTATACATTTGGCTTATAAGCTAAAGTGTGTATCAAATCATTAGATGGCCGAATGCATAACTTTCAACTCATAAGCCAAGGTCTTTGAAGTCAACTCATAAGCTAAAGTCTTTCAAGTAATAAGGTAGCTAAAGTTAACTTATAAACCAAAGACTTCAATTGCTAAAGCATTTTAGCCAAAGTAAATATTGAAAGTATTTGATAAGCTTCTTATGGCCATGAGTTATTAGATTCAACTCATAAGATTTTTTAGCTCTTTTAAGCATTATGAATATGTAACTTATAAGCATAGGATCATTTCATCTTACAAATTGGAATTCTCAACTTATAAAGCACTTAAAGCTAAAAGTTGAATAAAGAAACTCATTTTATCAAATGTCAACTTGTGATCATCAAAACCGAAGTCAACAGCTTTCATAACAATAAAAAAATAAGTTTAGGTGATTTCTCACTACAAATAAAAAATATTGAATTAATATATAAAACACAATACGCGAAGTATCAGAATTATATCATAAATGTATCAGAACTGTATCATCAATGTATCAGAATTATATCAGAAATGTATCAGAAAATATCGACAAACAGACATTGATACATTATACTTTATTTCATATTCTTTTTTTATATGGTTAGCTTTTATTTAGCTTTCATAACAATGAAAAAAAAAATCAGTTTAGGTGATTCCTCACTAAAAATAAAACATGTGGAATTAATACATAAAACACAATAAGCGAAGTATTAGAATTGTATCATAAATGTATCAAAATTCTATCAGAAATGTATCAGAAAATATCAACAAACAGACATTGATACAATACACTTTATTCTATATTTTTTTCTATGGTTAACTTTTATTTAGCTTTCATAAAAAAAAAAAAAAAAAAAAAAACAGTTTAGTTCCTCACTACACATAAAATCATTTTTGATACAATTCTGATACAATTTTGTTACATTTCTGAAAATTGGAAAAAAAAAATACGAAAACATATGTATATATGAATATCGTTTTGAGAGAAAAAAAAAAAAAGAAGATGATAATAACATTCTAATGTGGCGTGGCAAAAAAATTAACGAATTAAAAGATAAATGACAAAATTAAGGTTAAAAATATAAAATAGGAGAAAGAATCGCATGGAGGAAAGGAAATTGGTAAAAGCAAAATTTATAATCAATTGAACGTATTTTAAAGAATGTCAAAACATAGACATAAAACAAAAGTAAAAAATGAGGTATTTTTGGTAATTTCCATAGAAAATATACTCATTATTCCTCCATTTTCTTTAAAAAAGAAAAAACGAACCTAAAACTAATCCCTCGTTTGTACAAGGAACCGACATCTCTCTCTCTCAATTTCTAATTTTTAAAATCTACTCTCTTCACTCATATCTTTCGGCAGTTTGACCTCTCTCTCTCTCTCTCTCATCTGATTTCTCTCCTCTAGTGTCATTGTTCTTTTCCGCGCATCATCACCAGTTTGGCCCGCGTTCTCTAGCCGGAACTGACGTTACTGCCTTCAACGATGTTTTATCACTCGTCGCTGCTACTGTTGACATCGTTGTCATCCGATTTAGCTTAAACATACTCTTTTTAATTTTATTATTGTTTATTTGTCTTTTTAGTTATTTATTTCTTTTTAATGATTCCCACCAGCTTAAACATAAACAATAACTAAAAGTATGTTTAAGCTAAATCGTTATGTTTAAAAAAAAATTAGTGCAGATAATTAGCCGGGTACCCGTTATCCGTTATGGGATGAGAATAGGATTGATTTATTCAATACCCACGGGAAATGGGACGGGATAGGTAATAAAATTTGCAAATGGGAATGAGACGAGTAATTTAATTATCCGCAGACATCTTACCCGTTGCCATCCCTAAAGACCTTTAATAAGCTAGTTGCATGCTTATTTAATAAATTACCCTGTTGGATTTTGGTGCAGCGTTTTAACGGAAAATTTTTAGCAATTCATTAGCTAGGGGATTTTTTTTTCATATCATTAATTCCAGCGTCTTCGATCTTTCGGCGTTTGGAACTGAAAATTTTGCTCATTCTTGCTTAAAATCAATGCTTTCAGCTCTTTTTGGCTTCCCCAAGTAAGATTAATTCTTCCTCTCTCTTGAAATTATTGAGAAATTCTCCAAATTTGAGCTTAAAGAATTCAATTCTGGTTTTAGGTTCTTGCAATTATGAGTTAATTCCTTGGTTATTTGGGATATTTGTGATGATTATTGGTTAGTATGGGTGTTTTTTTTTTTTTAATGATTTCCACCAGCTTGAACTAACTTAAGCATGGATTTACTTGATAATTTATTTTATTTTATGATTGACCAAAGTCCTAAGTGGTAAGCACACAAAATTTCAAGAAAAATGCACAAATTATATCCCACTCTTCTTGGCAGTGTTTAGGAATGATTAGCGGCAACTGCTATGCTTGGAAACAATTTCCCATCAATTTCCATGGGGAGGCCAAGACATAGGGAAAGAAATGATTTCTTTTTTTGGCCGATTTTGCACTTTGTAGCTCTTGAATTTTTATGGAACGATGAGATTATGCATGGGACTAATTTGATGTAAGGAAACTATTTTGATGCAAGTCCTGAACTAATTAACCAAAAGCATAATATTTGAAAATAAAAAGAATGCTAATTTAATGTTGCAAACCAATTATGCTTGGTAATTAATTTGGGCATCAAATACTTTGAAAATGGATTATTTTGCCTAGTTATGTATTTGAGATGGCATGAATTGCCTATCTTTTTCTAAAATGAGACTTAAGGACACTATGATTTGGCTTAACTCAAGTTACAACTTTGGTGAAAATAATCCAACTTTCATTTTGCTTCTTGTTGGCCGAAATATATAGGTCCCCTAGGGAAAAAAATTCGATTCATGTAGGATGTGAAAATGGTCACTCTGTGTGTTTTGCGAAAATAATCATCTTCTTAACTCTTATTTTAAAGGAGTAATTCCCAAATACCAATTTGTCCAACCAAATAGCATTTGAATTACCTCTCTGAATGAGGACATAAGAGTTTATAAAAAAAAAAAAATTATTAAGGTAAGACCATTAGTTTCTTTAGTTGACGAATGCTTTTTTGCCTAGGATAGTATATTTATAAGTGACAGTTAAAGTACATCTAAATTGATAAATTATTTTGCCAATCGTATGCAGTAAGAACAAAAATATACTTAGTAGAAATTGTAAAGCTTAAGTTTTTATGCTCCTTGCCTTGTAGGGATTTCTTCAAGCATCAAGACTAAGCAAAGATAGACGTTGTCATCCGATTTAGCCTAACATACTCTTTTTAATTTTATTATTGTTTTTTTTTTTGTTTAATTTTTTTTTAATGGTAACTTTACGGATTCGGGTAATTAGTTGGGTAACCACTATCCGTTATGGGATGAGAATAGGATTGATTTAGTTAATACCCATGGGTACCCTATCTATTGCCATCCCTAAAGACTTTTAATAAGCTAGTTGTATGTTTATTTGATAAATTATCCTATTGGATGTTGGTGTAGCCAGGAGCGGAGCCAGGGGGGGCATGGGTAGGCCGCTGCCCCCCCGGCCGCCGAGAATCACCCCTACTAGAGGTGTATCTCGGGCCGTGGCCCGCCGATCGGTGGTTTTGGGGGGGGGGGGGGGGCCAGCCTCCCCAAAACCAAGGGTGTCTTCTTCCCTTCTTTTTTTTTTTTTTTTTTAAATCCTAGGCAAAACGACGTCGTTTTGCCCAGGATTTTAAATTTTTAACAGCCCATGCAAAACGACGTCGTTTTGCCTGGGTATAAAAAAAAAAATTCCCCATGCAAAACGACTTTAAATTTTTAACAGCCCATGCAAAACGACGTCGTTTTGCCTGGGTATAAAAAAAAAATTCCCCATGCAAAACGACGTCGTTTTGACTAAGCCTAAAAAACCAACTCCAACTCTTTCATTAAAACCTGGGCCTAAAAAAAAAAATTCTCATCTTAGGATTAAAATAAATAAATAAATTAGATTGAAATTAGATTGATTGGAATTGTAAATTTTATGATTTTAAGAATTTTTATTTAGGGATTTGAATTGGAAAAAATTAATTGTTACTATGTTATGTATATAAATAATGAAGGATTGTGTCATTATTGAATTAAATTGAATTAATTATGGGTTTGTTGGCCGGTCGGAAATTTTTAATCGCTGGCCGAAATTTTTTGATCGCCGGCCGGAAAAATTTCAGGGAAATTTTTGCCCCCCCGAAGTTGATGTCCTGGATTCGCCACTGGGTGTAGCATTTTAACGGAAAATTTTAAGCATTTGGTTAGTTAGGGTCATTTTTATTCCTTTCTTGTAATAATAATCGAGCTACTTGAAAGAAATAGTAACTTAGTTTATCCAAGCTTGTAAGGAATGTTGAAATAAAACTAAGTTGTAAAGATGTTTTGAATTCTATTTTGGGGAAAGAATTCATAGCGAATCGGAAACTCTCAAGAGAAGGTATCTTGGAAAAAGGAGTAGGCAAGAAAGACTGAATCTCTGTAAATCTGTTGTGTTTGCTTTTCTTATCCGTTACTCTTTACTCATTATTGTCAGCTTTCGTGTATTATTATTGTGGCTAATTGCTATTGATTCTATGTATTGATTCTTTTCTAAGAAACTGGTATTGGTGTTGGTAGATTAAATATCCAAAGTATTATACTTATAATATCAGTCAGATACTGAACATTAACTATTGTTGTTGATTGTTCACTATTAATCAGCTTGCTACTGAAGTACCATTCAATGGTCTGATATTGATCCTGTTTCAATACTACTGTTGATACTATTGACTTTTCATATTTCTCAATAAAGAGTTGATTAATTAGTCACACAACAACTGCTATTGAATATCTTGTATGTTGATTGAAGTTTTACTACTTTAAACTTCTATTGAATTAAAATTTGTAGAAGGGACAAAAGTTTTCAAAACCCAAATCACCCCCTCTTGATTTACATACGGTCCGCTCTTAAGAAATTAGTCTATTGATTCCTTGGTCTAGAAATTTTCAAAGATTCTCAGCTACACGATTAAGACTAGTTACTACCGTGCGTTTAATGTGTTTTTGTCTCAATTGGCGGTTCCTTCTTCCAGGTGGGAGTGGGTTCTTTGTGGAAAGAGCTATAGGAGATTAATATTTTCAACCGAAAGTGTTGCATTGTGTGTGGAATGCAGCTACTGATTAACTCCTGTGTAATGTGGCGTTATTAACGAGTAAAATTGATGTTCCTGTTAAATTAATCTATTTATTCAATTCTTGTTGCGACTAGGAGAGTTTGGAAACCTATTGGTTGTACTTTAAAAGTGTATAAAGTGGGGGGCGACAATTGTAAAGAGTGTTTTCAGTCCCTTTTTGCAGTGTTGCATAAGGGTGAGCGGGGGAAGTTTTGTTCAATTGTGTGAGTTTTGTGGTTTGAGTATAATAGATAAAATCAAGGAGAGAAGGAGTTGGGGATTGATAAATTAATCGAAATTTGGATTCGGTTGTCAGAGTGGTTCATGGCTGGTCTGCTCCTTCTCCGATGTACTTTAAACTGAATGTTAATGCTGCTGTGGGTCCAAATTGCTCTGATTGTCCTGCTTGTTTGGTGGATCGTGGCTCGGTTGGTCTGTGTTGCTTTGGTTGGTCTGTGTTGCTTTATGATTGCTGTCCTTTGGGAAATTGTTGGATGGGGGGCGCTCGTAGAACTAGCTGTTGAGTTGAGGTTCGCCTTGGAGGCTGGTTTTCAGCATCTGGTGGTGGCGTCTGATAATATTAGTTCGCAATGGAGCTGTGCGAGGATGTGATTTACTCGTTACCATATGGCTACCTTGTTAAGGATATCTCTTTGTTGGCTTGTAATTTCAACAATCTGGTTTTCGCGCATGAGCAGCTTAGTGCTAATGGCGTTGCTCATGCACTTGCCAAATGGGGAGTTTTAGCTTTTGCTTGATTATTTTACTTGAATATTTTCCCGCTTTCGTTTTATCTTGCACGTCGTTTGGCTTCTTTAACTTTTTATTGCAAAATTTAAAAAAAAAAAAAAAAAATTAAACTCTTTGTAATTACAATGTTTTGATATTTTATTAAGAGATAATTACGTAAAAATAACTTTTATGGTTACACTGATTTGTAAAAAAGTGTTAAAGGTTTCATTTTTTTTTTTACAAAAAAAATCCATACGGTTTCTTACTGTTAAAAAAAAAAGGGATTTTAGCTTAACACTATCAAAAAATAATGACATGACAAAGAAAAAAAATTACCGCGTATGCATTTTTTAATAATATTAGACTAAAAAAAATTTTTTTTTAAAACAGTCAGAAATTATAGAAATTAAAAAAAAAAAAAAGAAATATTTACAACATTTTCTGTAAACAAGTACAAACATCGAAGGTTTTTACATAATTATCCCTTTTATTAATTAGGAAACTACAGTATATATTATGTATGGTAATAATTATTAGAACAAAAAAGTTTGTCGATAAAAGAAATCAGAAAAAGTAAAATTGACAATTGTAGATCAATTAGTTGCCAACGAATTCAACGGCTGCGCTGACATTTAGAATCTTACCATTAAATACGCAATATTGACATTTCTAACCAGACACAACAGCCTTTGTCGGTTTGTCTACTCCAAACCAAATTTTAATTTGGTCCTCCTTCATTATCCTCATCCCTTTACCACTGTCTTTTTACACATTTGACCAATCGCATAATTAACTTCAAAGTTTATTCCTATCATACCCATAAAACTTAGCTCCCGTTTAATTATTCCATGAAATCGAATAAAAAAAAATTAAATAATAATTTTTTTTAATTCTATTTTAATATTTGATTTAAAGTTGAAGTAACACATGTAACATGTCATATTGCTATTTAAAAACCTATGATATGAAAAAAAAAAAAAAATTGAAAGGAAGGAAACAAAAAAGGTGAAAAAATGATAAAAAAAAATATTTTTCCATATTAAATTATTCTTAATAAATTATTTTTCCATATTAAATTTTTAAACTTTCGTGATATAATAATAAATTATTTTACCATATATTGAGTTCGGTGAACTTTTATTGTTTCATACATGAGTCCCTCAATCAAATACTTTTGACATCAATTAGTTCATTATTAATAGTTTTATTACAATTGTGTTTCACGTTCTTTCAAAAACGCGTGAATAATATTTTGAAGTATTAGCTTAAATAGTATTTGATGAAATTTGAATACAATGGCAGTGAAAGTATTAGTGAGGTGCCATTTTATAGTTTGATTGAACCAATTTATTTATAGATTATAATTTTTTTTTGGTTAAATTTATAGATTATAATTAATTATATACTTTTCACGGCTGGCATGGTGAAATTGTCAACGGAAATTTCGGAGGGATATCTGATTTGAGAAAATTGAAAACAATATTTTGATTAAAGTGACTCGATTATTTGTTAACTTTTGCACATTTGAAAAAGAAAGGCCAACAAAACTATGACTACAATAATAAATGTCATGTACTCGCAATTCAAAATGGATAAATTTTAATTTGCCTAACTATTCTCTGATACTTTAATACGTCTTTTTTTTTTTTTTTTTTTTTTTTCAATACTATTACTAAGAGCTCTTTGGACCATCTATTTCTTAAATGTTTTACTTTTCATATCGTAAAATATAAATAAAGTTTTTTGGGAAATTTTTATAGTAATAACCGCCGATAGATTTTTAAGAGAGAAATATTATTTTCTATGAATAGATAATTCCTTTTTTTATATATGTATTAAAAACATTTTGTTTTATTGTATTTTTCATATTAGTTTGTTTAAATCATAAAAGTATAATTTTTTTATCAATTTTACCAACTACTAATTATCAATTTGTGAGCTTATAGATGTTCTTATTGTTGATGACAGTAGGGAGAATTGGCGGCTGACGGGCTTTTATGGTTGCCCGGAGAGACATCGGAGACAGGAATCATGGACTTATCTTCGTCAGCTCCGTCCATTGAATTCTTCACCTTGGTGCGTGATTGGAGATTTTAATGATATGTTGGAAGCGGAGGAGAAATTGGGAGGGCAACCTCAACCAATTCGGTTTCTAAATGGTTTTAGGGACACTTTGCTGGCTTGTCATTTGGAAGATATAGGTATGGTGGGCTACAGTTATACTTGGGAAACAAGCAGAGGAACGGCAAATTGGAAGGCAGAAAGGCTAGACCGGGTAGTAGCTTCACTCAGCTGGCGGGAGAGGTTTTCAGATGCTTGGGTTCAGAATATTCCGACAGTTGAATCTGATCATTCTGCCTTACTATTACATTGTGATTCGGTCCAGATCTTCCGTTACAGCCCCTTCAGATTCGAAAATGCTTGGACTCAAATTCCAAGTTGTAGAGAACTGGTGATCTCCGCTTGGCAGGCAACCCATCTTGAAGGTGCATCGGTGTTATTAAAATTAAAAGAATGTGCAGCAAAGTTGGAGTCATGGGGTCGAGATCAGCGCTTAATTTTTAAAAGGAAGCTTCAGCGATGCAAGGAAGAGCTAGACATGCTTCGTAGACAGCCGGGATGGGATGGTTCGGATCTGTATTTGCAGAAGAAATCTGAGTTCGGGGAGCTTTTAAAACAACAATCATTATATTGGCAACAACGATCAAAGGTTCTCTGGCTCAGTCAAGGTGACTCTAATTCTAAATTTTTTCATCGCTTTGCATCTAACCGTCGAAGGAAAAATGGTTTTACGAAGCTTCAAGATAATGCTGGGCATTGGCTGAATTGGGGTTCCGGCCTTGAACGTCATATTCAAGATTTTTATTCCGAGCTTTTTTCTTCCCAGGGAGCTGATTTCGGTCAGATTCTTCATCTGATCAATCCACGCCTTGCACCATCTCAGGTTACAGATTTGAGCCGTCCTTTTTCAGTTGATGAAGTGAAATGTGCAGTTTTTGAGATGCATCCTGATAAATCTCCAGGACCTGATGGTTTTAATCCTGGGTTTTATCAATTTTTTTGGGAGGTTATAGGGCAGGATGTTGCTTTATTTTGTATTGAGTGTTTGCACAATTATGTGATTCCCGATGGATTAAATGATACGAACATTGTTCTTATTCCTAAAGTAAAAACTCCAATTTCTGTGAAGCAGTTGAGGCCAATTTCATTATGCAATGTATTATTCAAAATCATTTCAAAAGTGATTGCCAATCGTGTGCGCCGTGTTATGAATTCTGTGATTTCACTAGAACAAAGTGCTTTTATTCCGGGTCGCTTAATTACAGATAATATTCTGATTGCTTTTGAAATTGGTCATTATATGAAAAGAAGGAGGATCGGTAGACATGGTTTGGGTGCTTTAAAAATTGATCTTGCCAAAGCTTATGATAGAGTGGAATGGGATTTCTTGGCAGCTATGATGCTGAAGTTAGGTTTCCCTTCTTCCTTAGTTCGGATGATCATGCTTTGTATAAAGACAGTTTCCTATAGAATTACACATGGCGAGGGTCAATTTGATTCTTTTAGACCATCCAGGGGTTTAAGACAGGGAGATCCATTGTCCCCTTTTCTTTTTCTCATGTGTGCTGAGGGTTTATCTGCATTGATACATCAACATATTTATCATGGCCTTCTGCATGGCTGTCAACTTAGTGATTCAGCTCCTGTTATTTCTCACCTTTTATTTGCCGATGACAGCTATTTTTTCTTCAATGCAAATATTGTAGAAGCCTCAGTTCTAAAGGATATCTTCAGGGTGTATGAGCAAGCCTCGGGCCAATTAATAAATTTTGATAAATCATCTGTGCTGTTTAGTCCGAATGTTAGGGATCACGTTCGTCTGGAGATTATTGAGAGATTGGGTGTTCAGGAGATAGATGCACAGGATTTCTACCTGGGTTTACCGTCAATGGTGGGGAGATCTAAGAAAGAAGTTTTCAATTTTGTTCTTGAAAAGGCTAGTAAGCGGATTCAAGGATGGAATAGGAAGTGTCTTTCGCAAAGTGGTAAATCAGTTCTGTTAAAGTCAGTGGCTCAGGCCCTTCCTACTTATGCTATGAATGTTTTCCTCCTTCCAAATTACACTATTGCAGCTTTGGAGAGGTTATTTGCTAATTTTTGGTGGGGTGATGGTAAGCTGCATTGGATGAGATGGGAAAGGCTTTGCCAATCGAAGGAGATGGGAGGCTTGAATTTCCGCAGTTTAAGACACTTTAATTTGGCTCTTTTGTGTAAACAGGCATGGAGAATTCTTCTTAATCCCTCTTCTCTGCTAAATCAAGTTTTCAAGGCGAGATATTTTCCAAATTCAAGCTTCCTTCAGGTTCAGCGGTCCTCGAATGATAGTTTTGTCTGGCAAGGAATTCTTGCGACTCAACCTTTCATCCGGAGTGCTATGGCTTGGCGTGTAGGTAATGGGACTGAAATCTCGATATGGAATGATCATTGGCTTCCGGACAGAACTCAACCAAAAATTGAATCGCCAGTGTTTCCGGGCTATGAAGAAGCTACTGTTAATTTGTTAATTGAGGATGGTGGGAGATCATGGGATTCTGAAAAATTGCAGATGCTATTTTCTGCCCGTGATCAGGCTCAGATTCTGAAAATTCCCCTTTCACTTAGCGGCTCTACAGATCGGCTTTATTGGAGACTTGATAGGCGGGGTTTTTTCACTGTCAAAAGTGCTTACTATCATATTGTTGAATTGTCCAATATTTCAGCTCTTCCTTCAAATTTCGGTAATCCTGCTTGGCTTTCTCTGTGGAATTATAAATTACCTTCTCGGGTTCATTTCTTTTTGTGGAAATTGGGCACGAATATTCTTCCAACTACAGTTCGTTTGCAAGACAAGTTTGTTTTTCATAATCCTCTTTGTCCGTTCTGTAGTGAATCTTCAGAGTCTAGTTATCACTTGCTGTTGGCTTATCCGGCGGCGCGTGATGCATGGGAAGAGGTATTTCCCGAGGGTTGGCAAGTGGATATCTCGGATTGGAATGGGTGGTGGTGTTGGTTGATCCAGCATCAAATCGAAGTAGTGGAGCGAGCCTGTATGCTTCTTTGGGCTTTATGGTCTAGGCGAAACAACCTAGTATGGAATGACCAGTTTCGGCCTACTTCTCACGTCATTAGGCATGGCTTTGGCTTCCTTCAAGAGTGGCGGTCAGCTCAAGTTCGATCTCGGCAAGATTTACCGCCGGCAAGGGGAATAGATAGGTGGCGTAAACCCCCTTTTGGTACTTTGAAATGCAATGTTGATGTAGGGGTTTTCAGTGGTGGTGATCGGTTGGGTCATGGCTGTGTTGTTCGTGATCACTCTGGATTAGTAGTTGCAGCACGTTGTCTTCTATTATATGGTGGTGGTGATCCAGAGTTGGGAGAAGCGCTAAGTTGTAGAGAAGCCCTTAGCTGGCTAAAGGATCTTCATTATGACAATCTCATTGTGGAATTGGACTCTCTAAATGTAGTGCATCAAATAAATTCTTCCATTTATTTACACTTTCATCAATTTAATCCAAATCTGTAATTTGTATTCAAGTTGATTAAAGAAGAACCTGGAAATTATTGTAAGAAGAACTTTCCAGTGTGTCGATTCATAATAGTGATCTTCACATGATATGTATATTCAAATATATTCTTAATTCTTGTGTGGCAGATGTTATATATAATTAAACTTATTTTTATTTGTATATGCTAACTTACTAAAATAATATCATAAATAAAAACAATTGTAAAAATTAATTACATTCTAATTTTTCCTAACATAAAAAATATCTACTAACTAATAAATTTTACTATATACTTGTTAAGTTTATAAAATCAACGATATTCAGCAGGTTGAACTGATTATTCCTTAATATGCTGGAATATTCTAGAGATAACATCAATATGCTTAAATTTTTGGACAAAAAAAAAAAAAAAACTGGAAATATTGTTATCCTCACGCTATTAAACGGAAAAAACCATTTTTACAGGCAGCTGTCCATTGTCGCCATTCCTTAAGAAATGAGCGGAGAGATTTCGTATTTACAAAACTAATTAAAAGTTTGATACACGAAAAAGAAATAAATAAATAATTGAATTTAAATTGATTATAAAAGAATTATGTTGACATTTCTAACCCGACACAACAGCCTTTGTCGGTTTGTCTACTCCAAACCAAATTTTAATTTGGTCCTCCTTCATTATCCTCATCCCTTTACCACTGTCTTTTTACACATTTGACCAATCGCATAATTAACTTCAAAGTTTATTCCTATCATACCCATAAAACTTAGCTCCCGTTTAATTATTCCATGAAATCGAATAAAAAAAAATTAAATAATAATTTTTTTTAATTCTATTTTAATATTTGATTTAAAGTTGAAGTAACACATGTAACATGTCATATTGCTATTTAAAAACCTATGATATGAAAAAAAAAAAAAATTGAAAGGAAGGAAACAAAAAAGGTGAAAAAATGATAAAAAAAAATATTTTTCCATATTAAATTATTCTTAATAAATTATTTTTCCATATTAAATTTTTAAACTTTCGTGATATAATAATAAATTATTTTACCATATATTGAGCTCGGTGAACTTTTATTGTTTCATACATGAGTCCCTCAATCAAATACTTTTGACATCAATTAGTTCATTATTAATAGTTTTATTACAATTGTGTTTCACGTTTTTTCAAAAATGCGTGAATAATATTTTGAAGTATTAGCTTAAATAGTATTTGATGAAATTTGAATACAATGGCAGTGAAAGTATTAGTGAGGTGCCATTTTATAGTTTGATTGAACCAATTTATTTATAGATTATAATTTTTTTTTGGTTAAATTTATAGATTATAATTAATTATATACTTTTCACGGCTGGCATGGTGAAATTGTCAACGGAAATTTCGGAGGGATATCTGATTTGAGAAAATTGAAAACAATATTTTGATTAAAGTGACTCGATTATTTGTTAACTTTTGCACATTTGAAAAAGAAAGGCCAACAAAACTATGACTACAATAATAAATGTCATGTACTCGCAATTCAAAATGGATAAATTTTAATTTGCCTAACTATTCTCTGATACTTTAATACGTCTTTTTTTTTTTTTTTTTTTCCAATACTATTACTAAGAGCTCTTTGGACCATCTATTTCTTAAATGTTTTACTTTTCATATCATACAATATAAATAAAGTTTTTTGGGAAATTTTTATAGTAATAACCGCCGATAGATTTTTAAGAGAGAAATATTATTTTCTATGAATAGATAATTCCTTTTTTTATATATATATTAAAAACATTTTGTTTTATTATATTTTTCATATTAATTTGTTTAAATCATAAGAGTATAATTTTTTTATCAATTTTACCAACTACTAATTATCAATTTGTGAGCAAGCAACAACAAAAGAAAGTAAATACGAACAACAAAATTAAATAGACTTAAAAATTTTATTGAATGATCTTAAGCTTGATATTCATATGAATGAGTGATAAATGATTTTATAAAACAATTAAAAGTAATAGTCAGTTTTTATTTTTGGTATATGACTAAATTTGATGTTACATCAAAATCAATTTTCTAGAAAAGATATATCTATATAGCAATGAGAGAATTTATACAAAAAGGAATCATGTGAAGAATTTGCTGCAACAATTAAATTAAATAATAATAGTAATTAAGGGCCGTGCCTAGAATTAGATACCTCTTTTTCTTTATCTAAAAGAGAAGAGTAATCTAACAATGGAGACTCCTCTTTTCTTCTACTTCCCATCTTCAAAAGTCCGTACAATTTCCTGAATTCTCTTACTGTATGAACACTTTCTCTGCAAATCACTCCTCCAGCTCCTCCTCCTCCTTCATTCATTTCTCCGGCCGCCGACGACGATGATTCCGATCTCTGATTGTTGTTCTGCATTGCTGTAATCACCGATTTCAATGCTCTGCTAGGCGAATTCCTATTAGAAATCATTATCTCACCAATTTCAGCTGGACTTAATGATGAATTCTCAAACATTTCTTCAACTTGGCTGAATAGCTTGTGTTCTTTCACTCCTAAGTAACTATTTGCTAGGCTCTTGAATGCTGTGAAATTACACTGTTTGAATTCAATTTGAACATCTATTCTACCTGGCCTCATCACCGCCATTTCTTCTTCAATTTTCTTATTCATTGTGAATACCATTACCCTTTCCTCTCCACAGCTTGATATTAAACCGTCCATGAAATTCATTATCCCTGTTTTGCTCAATTTTTTGTCGTTCGATTTTTCGCCCAAAATCTGGTCCAGATCTTCAATTACGATCATCGAACGACTCGTCGTTTGCACAAGTAGCGTTTTCAGATCAGAATCGTCGCTTACCTTTGACATATCGATTTCGTAAACGTCGTAGTTTAGGAACCTCGCCATGGCTGCTACGAAGCTTGATTTTCCGGTGCCGGCACCGCCGTAAAGAAGGTAACTCCGTTTCCAAACACGGCCTAATCTGTGATAATACTGCTTTGACTTCAAAAATGATTCCAGATCAGATTTAATCCTGTTCTTCAACTCGCCGTCCATAACCACCGTATCCAAGGTAGCCGGATGAGTGAACGGAATCCCTCTCCATCTCCTTCCATTTTCAGATTGCAGATTCAAGAACAATTGGATCTCTTTTTTCCTCTGTTCAATCTCGTCGGCGGCAGCAAGAATGTGCTGCAAGTAAGGGCGGAGAATTCGTTTCTTATCTTTCTTCCTGAGCTTTAGAACTAAATTAGAAATTCCGAGGGTTTCAGATTTCTGAATGCTCCACCAAACTCTAGCGCCCAAGATAAAATCTTCAACCAACTGGTTGTCGTCTAGGCGGAGAGTGATATCGTTGGATTTAGGACCGGAAAAGAGGTTGGTGAAATCGGAATCTTCCATAGCTGGCAAGGAAGTTAGATAAGTGGAGACCTTACGGTAGAGGTGATTAGGTTGGAAATTTTGATTGAATTGGGGAACTTTATAGAACTGGTAAACATGAAAAACATCTTCAAAGGATCGCCAGAATCGTAAAAATATAAGAAGAAAAGATGTTTTTGATAAGAATTTGAAGAAGAAGAAGATGATTATGGTAGCAAAAATAGCAAGAACAATGTTGGGAAAGATCATCGTTAATTAAACTTAATTAGCGAAGAGAAGAATGAATTAATGTTGAAATTAGTAATGTATAATAGAGGAAAGAAAAATATGAAGGAATATAATATAGTAGCAAGAGAGTAAACAAGAGGGAAGGAAGAAAACAAAGCAGCGTTTAGTAATAGCTGTGAATTTACGACTAATATTTGCATTTATGTATGGACTATGGACTAGTTGTCAAGTGATGGAATTTGAATATTTCAACTCATTTATTATTCTATTTTCTCCTTTTCTTTCATCTTTTTTGGAATATATATATTTTTTAATATATTAATTAATTTTGTTAACAATCAACATTCACTCAACTTAATTTGCATTTACCTACTCTGTTCATTATGGTGATAAAAATATCTTTCTTTAATTAGGAATGATCGCACCTATTCCTCACGAGACGAGAATCCTCAGAATTGCTCCCCACTGAGATGGGAAGGAGAAAAATCTTCCCCACGATCAGAACGGAGTGGAAAATATTTAAGGATCCGTGCCCCACTTTACTTTAGTCTCCACAATATCCCTCTTGTGTTCCCGTGGAGAATTATATTTTTAAAAAAAAAAACTATATATGTAATATTATTATTATTTTTTAAATATTACTAAATTATAAAATATGTAATCCTACAACTAAAGAAAACCAATTTTATACAACAACAGATGAAAAATTTACAAATTTTTTTTTATATTTTCTGCAAAAAATTTTTCCTACATTTTTATGCATGGTATGTTATGCAATATTTCTGCTGAAAATACACTGAAGCGTATGTTTTGCAGTTTTTTTTTGCAGGAATTACAGTAATGTATTTTCCGTAGATAATATAGAAAAGAATATATAAATTTTCTTTTTTTCTTTTTGTATAAAATTAATTTCTAAATTATTTAAATGAGAAAGTAGAATGTTAAAAATCTTTCCCACCATTCTCATGGGGATGGGGACGAGAATACCCTGCTAATGGTGGGAAAAAGGATGATGTAGCGTTTTTTATTCATTGAGTAATTTACTAAAATCCGTTGATCGCGCATGATTCAGGAAGTTGGCCTTTTATAACCTGAATTTTGAAAAATTCACAGAAGATAAGATTATAATCCGAAATTTCATTAATAAAAAAATAACCATTACAAACTACATTATAACTTATTTATAGGCAAATTAAGGGTTGCATTAATCCATGAAATGGAAGTTGTAATAAATTAATGGGTAAAATGATCGTAAAATGCAGTACTAAAAGAAACGTGGAAAGAAAAGTAGAATATTAAAAAGAAAAGGAGTCCAGTATTTGATTATACAATAATTGTGTGAAATTGAGCTTTAAATATGCATGCATGGCGGTCAATTTTAACCACCTCAGTCGTTAACTTTGAACAACTTTGTAGTCATCCTTTTTGATACCAAACTTGGTCAACCATATATAATTTACAAACACACTCACGTTTCTTTAAATTATTTTTTATGCTTTGTAAAATCAAATTTAGCGTCTCTTTCTTAAATAATAATATTACCAAAATTGTCAGCTAAATTAGTGGTTGGAAACTCCTTCAAATTTGCATATGGTGAAAATCGTAATCCACTTCAATCTTTAATTAACACATAAAAATAACTATACACATCCATTAAGCTATAATATTTCTCTTTTCAAATACATGTACTTTAAGGTTTACTGGTACATTTTTTATAATTTTTTTTTTCTATTCTTTATTCTAAGAGAAAAGATATAGTAATCATACAGACGATCATTTAAACCATAATGATTATGAATATACACAATTTTGAGACGTAGAAAGCATAACTTTACTGATTTTAAGAGAAAATTTTTTAGGATAAATCAAACATTTAAATGTTCTAATTAATAGTAAGAAAAACCTTAAACCTTACAAAAAAAAAAAAAAAAAAAAAATCATGCTTTTTAATTATTTTTCTAAAACACTGGATAGAGGGGAGAAGTGACTTCTTTTTATTTTTCTTTTCGAGTTATAGAGATTAAACTCCTGATTCATATCCCTACTCGTGGACAAACCGAATACATAAATATCAATGAGTATTGAGAAATTAAAAAAGAATATTAAATTTTATTGGAAGCATCCATTTAAACAGAGCACTAAATTATGACATGATAATGCAATTTCTCTTAGCATGACATCAAAAGCTAATGGCTAATTAAATTATGACAATTTCTTTTTTTTTTTTTTTTTAACTTACACTGCCACTGTAAGAGTAAGTCATTGCACAACCAAAACATTCTAAAACGATACTCTAACATGTCGTTTTATAATACCTTTCATGAAGACATTTGAAACCATTGGATGGAAAAATACATTATACATATAAAGTGAACAAACCCTAAAAAGATTTAGGCTGAAAATGGTACACAATTCATTAACGACATTCATGAAAGAAAATTTACAAACAAAATAACTATAAACTAAATGTTGAATGCTCCAAAATCAAAAGTCACCAAAACACATTTTGAAACTCTTTCTGATAAATAAAACTACAAATTTTTTACTAACGTCGTGCAGATTTAACAATCTATGATGTACTCACGAGCTGTCTAAGTAAACAATCTATTCCGCTCATGCTGAATTCAAGAGAGAACAATTAAAAAAATAATGTCGGAGACAGACACATATCAACAACTAAAAAAACGATCAGAGATATAGATATTAATCAAAATGAATGAGCATAAAAGACAATAGGAAAATAATACTTTAGATTGGAGGAGGAAAAAGGACGACAAATTAAACTTCCTTATTCCTACTCGTAATTAAAAATATTTTACTTATAATATGTTAAATCCCAGTAATATTTTATTCATATAAGTGAGAACGATCTACAACGATACGTAACAATTTCATACCCTAAGGTCAACAGTAACTAACTACCACTGCAAGAGTCCGTTTTAACTTAACCCTGTGGTTTGTGAGAAATGCCCTTACTACTAGGACATAGTTAAGTGAGTGTGTGTGTGTGTGTGTATATATATATATATACACACACACACACACACACATAAAGAGAAAGTGTAGTCAAACTGAAAACACTCATTGTAGCAGAACACACGAGGACTAGAAAAAGAGATTGAAACTTTTAAGGTGTAACATCATCAGCTTTTGCTAAAAGTATAACTAATTTCAATCATTTCCATTTTATGTCACACTAACAAAAATCAAATTTACTCCAAGTTTCTTTTAACCTCAATCATAATCCAATTAACTAAATAAAAATTGCATTTTCCACAGTCCCAAAAACACAACATATGCCTGCCTGCTTCAGAGACTCAAAGGAAAGAATTATTTCAAATGATTTGATATCAATTGCAAGTCTTCTGTTATGCATAATACTACTAACAATAGAACTTATAACAAAAATTTCAAATTATGAAGCACCATCAAGAAAAAACTGAAGTAAAATCAGTAAGTATTTTTCTTTTAGGCATATCCCTACTAACAAAAGAAGAGTGGTACACGCTTTTATCAAGGCATTCTGCAAAAATCAAGCACTCTTCTATGTCAATATCCTAAATCCTAGGACTTTATAACAACACTTTTGATGATAAGAATGTATTTGTTACAGTATAAATAGCCCAAACACCATATAAATGGAATAAAGAACAAGGGCAAGCCATGATATTTCAAGAGTCGTGACCAGAATCTGTATCTGGTTGCAGATTCAATATTTGAGAAACAACAAGCTTAGATAGCTCATTAATTGTGGCTTGTACCTGATAATCATCTGACGTCCTTGACCATCCACCAAGTTGTGAGCTTGACCTTGTGTACTCATTCGCAGCCACCCTTGTTTTTGTTGATGTTGAAACTACTTTCTCCAAATCATTTTGTGACAATGGACGTGGTGTCTACAAATACAATCACAAAATTCAGACTCCATTAATACTTAAGAAACAAATATCCCAAAATAAGATAAAAGAATTTTGAACTTCATGTCAAATTAAAGGCTAACATAAGCCCCATAACATATTGGGGCCAAAAGAATCCTATTTCAGAAGAAGATAAACATACTGGTTCCTTGAGTATCAGTACATATATTGCTTCGATATAACTTGTCATATGATCTAAGAACCAATCTATACAAGTAGCTTACATTAGGCCTGAAAGCCGCAATCATTGTCCTAAACTGAAGAATAGTTCGAAAAGGAATTAAACTTGTGTGCTGAGAAAAGATCTCAAATCAAACCCAGTAAGCTAAGTCAGGATTTATACACAAGCTCACATCATACTGGATGTTTTAATACAAAGG
Source organism: Euphorbia tirucalli (assembly GCA_039660915.1). Lineage (NCBI taxonomy): Eukaryota > Viridiplantae > Streptophyta > Magnoliopsida > Malpighiales > Euphorbiaceae > Euphorbia > Euphorbia tirucalli. The sequence continues at coordinate 33,168,213 of CM077636.1, read as the reverse complement.
ACATTAAAGTACAGTGCAAGAGAAGGAATCTTACGAATCAGGAAACGGCAAAAAATTAACAAATACAGTCTAGGAGGACCCACTACAACATGAGCAAAAGTTTAAGTCCAATATTTTTAACAAAAGCAAAAGTTCAGTTGGAGGCATATTAAGCTAGATACCAGATCTTAGTTACTTGGATGTCCTTTTTCATGGAAGAAACTGAAGAAATATCTCCTCAACCATTTTTACAACTAAAAATTAAAGGACACCAAATGTAAAAGCAATCAGAGAGTAACTAGATAGCATAGGAGAAGATTCTCAAAACTTACACTTAACTTTTTCCCCCTCTTCTCCCCATCCAGTAATTCCCTGATTGGAAAGTAAGCCGCTTTCTTGCAAAGTTCAAGTAGATCAGAACCCGTGTAACCTTCACACATGCTTGCAATATAGTCGAAGTCAATGCCTTCCTCCACTTTCTCACCCTTTAAAATTACTTTTAATATTTCAGCCCTCTCCCTACGATCAGGCATCCCAATCTCAAAAGCCTGGGGAAGGCGCCGAAGTATTGCTTCATCAAGCTCCGATGGGCGATTTGTTGCAGCGAGAACCATTACTCGTGCATTCTCTATACATATAAGGAATAAAAAAAATGCCCCGACAAACAAACATGATTAATTCAATAGACATTCATAAATCCCAGATGTAACACAAATTACAAGGTTACTGCAAGAAAGAAAAATATAATTTATTTTGAGTACAAGAACTCACGGTCAGTTGTAAACCCATCCCATAAAGCCATGAACTCAGTCTTCATATTTGTTAATGCCTCATGATCTGATGCACGGCGCTGCCCCAAGAAACTGTCAACCTCATCAATAAATATGATAGCAGGCTGAAGTTTATAAGCTAGGCTAAAAACAGCAGCCACTGCAGCAAAATAGCAAACGATCAAACAACGCACCAGCTGTGAAGCCGCACTTGGTCATACCAGGTTACAGATATAATCTCATATAGGATTTAATTTAAAGAAGGATGTTTGCACCAATCTTGGTCCTTCATCCTAACCTTTAGCCTTATTAACCATGTTGTTCTTACTTCACCAACACAGACTTGATTATAACGATCACTTCACAATTTTTTTTCTTTCAAATCATGCACATTAACTCAAAAACTTTTGAGCCCGAGAAAAAAAAAAAAAAAAAAAAAGAGAGAGAACTAAATTCAAGAGAAGTCATACAAGTAGAAGTTGTATACTCACCAAGTTTTTGTGCATCACCAAACCACTTGCTCATCAGATTGGAGATCCTCACATTAATAAATACAGCTCCAGACTCTCTTGCAATAGCTTTAGCAAGCATAGTCTTACCAGTACCTGGTGGTCCATATAACAAGACCCCTTTTTGAGGGCCAAGAAGCTTCCCATGAGAGAAGAGTTCAGGTCTACGTAACGGAAGAATCACCAGTTCATATAAAGCTTGCTTGATGGTTTCCAATCCTCCAATTGAATCAAATTCCACATCAATGCAATCAGGATTGATGACATCACATGCTATTATATCCTGTTATAAATGAAATGTGGAAATTTAAGAAAATAGGCCATTAACAGCTATCTATTACTCAAACTGTGAGATTGATCATAAAATTGCTAAAACTGGTCAACATTTCCATATACCAAAAAGAGGAAATTTTTATCCAATATAATTTTTTTATGCTAATTTTGTTAGTGTGTGTCCTAGTCTCAAGATGTTGTAATCAGATTTTATTATAATAAAAAAATGCATAATCTAATTTATTATTTCCTTGTGTAAATAATAGTTATAGAGAATCCATAAATTATTGTTTGCTCATGTATGTCAGAAGCGTGTTCTGGGCAATAAGGCCTTGAACATTAAGAAACACAGTTTTAAAATTATCCCTGGTAATGTTAGAACCATGAAAATGATAATAACAAAAACCAACATGCATCTTGCGAGATGGGTGGTGTTCTACCGACTAAAGGACATGAGATGTCAATCAAAGATATGGGTACATGTTAGAGAATAGTGTACTGGATCAATTTGCTTGTGCGAATACTACATGGTCCAATGTCGTAAGTGTTTCTTACGTAATGTTTATATCGGATCCTTATACTTGATATTACTATACTTTTGGATAGACCTCACATACTTTGACTTTGTCGTGCACCTAACTGGTCCATAACAGGGTACAAGTATGGGTAAGGTTGGGTATGATAGGAATCATGTTGATGAATACGAGTCATGTGAAGGAATTGTCACTCTTAATTAATAGCAGATATAACCGACCACTTGATGGGTGAGATTGAGAAGTGTATGACCATACCTAAAATAATAGTTAATTACTTATTTATGTTTTGCAGTCTACTTGAATATCAAGACACGTCCTAACACTAGATGAGGGTTGACCTTGATATCGTAGGGCAAGGGATTATACATGATTACTACAGGTATATGTCAACTGCATTTTGACATTTTATCTTATTTGGATAGTTGTAATGGCTTGCTAGAACACACTTACAACACTTGTAGGCCGAAAGACAGTTTCAGACACAATGTCAGCATAAGATGAATGTCTGGGTGTATTTATCATGGACTCTATATATATGTAATAGTTACATATATTAATTTTCGTGTATTAAGGGCTACTCTATTTTACTTGCTTAAATTTGTTAACGCCTAGTAAAATAAACTAATCCTGATTAAGAGTGGTAATTTCAGCTTAATGAATATTAAGCTAAGGTAATATTTACCGAATGAAAAGACTAGAAAAATATCTCAGATACTTTAATTAAAATATCTAGATATTTTTGACTTGGAAAGGAAGAGTTGAAGAGGTAGCAGACTTCTATGAGCTGGAAATAGAACAAGCAAAATTCCAGTCCATCCCTCTCACTCCTGGCCGCCCACTCAAGCTTCTCTCTCACTCTCTGTCTGTTTCGTTTTTGTAGACTAAAAATAAAAGGGTTTCGGCCAAGGGGAGAATTTTGGTACACCATTTTTCTGGCCTGGTGCTAGCATAGAGTCCATCTTGTAAAAAATTTTAAGAAGAGACGGCTTAGCTGCGACGTGATTTTTATCCTCTTCTTGATTTTGTTTTCTTCTTCTTTAATCTGAACACGACCGTGTCACGGATAGGAGAAATCATGTGCTTCGGCCGCAATGATTTCGATTTCTGTCGGGATGAATCCCAACAAATTAAGACAGAAAATTTGAAATGCTTATACAACCAAAAGCTCGAATGGCCAGACACAGCCTGAATTTAAAATCTTCCATAATTATAATTATAAAAACAGATGAAAAGCAGGAATAATCTTTAATCCCACGTTGAGCATCCGATATAAGACTCAACCTTAAGATAACAATAGAAACAAAATCCAACAAAATAAAGTAAATAGAAGAAGAAGAAAAATTTAAACAAAATAAAAACAGAAGACACATAATAGATGATGGAAAAAGAAGAGGGAATTATAAGAAAAAAGCACCTCATAGGGATTGGTTTGGATGAGAGGACGACCCAAGCGCTTGGCGATTTCTTTCTTGTGTTCAAGGGCCTTCTTAGAGGCCTCACGGTTGGGGTCAAGATGTCGGAGACCGGCGAAGAAAATCAAACAACTAATAGCTGCACTTGCCGCATATACTACCAGCTCTTGCAATAACTTCGTCTCTGATGAACCCCCCATTTTTTTTTTTTCTTTAACCTTGTTTTGCAGTTCAATCAATTTACGATTCTGAAAGTCTCTCAAAGGTTTCTTCTGGTTGCATTCGGTTACCATCTCGCGTTGGTGTTGTTTTGGGCTCTACACTTTTGGGCCTAGGGCTCGCCGACTTCCAACTTTTAACATAGCTATTAAATTTGACAAAACTTATCAAAATTTTATAGATCTTACAATTGGCTTTCTGATTAATTTTTTTAACACATTTTTGTTTTGATAGTATTAGTCCCAACTGGACATATTTGTCTTACGCAAGTTGTATCTGTTAACTACCACGTGATACAATGCTTGTGGAAGTAAAAAGATTTTGAAGTTCACTGAAAGGATCTGCATTATACTTATTATACAGGCTCGTTATAGTTACGGATATACAACATACCTTCAATTTAGTCTTACGTATTTTTAAAAATTGTTTCACATGCTAGTTAATAGATACAACAGACCACGTGAGACAAATATGTTAAGTTTGAAATTTATGTTATCAAAACAAAAATATTATGTACTCAATATGTTAAAAAATTTAATTAGAATGCCAATTGCAAAGTTTATAAAAATTCGGAGGCTTAAGATGTGTTTTTCCAATAGTTTTTTTTAAAAGATAATTGAGGATTTAACATTATATATTCTCTTTCAAATACATAAATATGGACAAATAAAATCAAATTTGTGGGGGAAAACTATAATACGATGTTATAAAATAATCCGTTTTTATGTAAAATACAAATAGACAAAGGGGTGAGCATTATTCGGAATAACTGATATCAAAACGAACAAGAAATTTGATGTGGTTACCGAATTTGTTTTGCTTCGCTTTGGTAACAACATTACACATAATTTGGTATTCGGTTTCGGTTCGATTTTACTATCAAAAAATTTAGTTTAACCAAAACCAAACCAAATTATGATAATATATAAAATAATTTTTGTATTTATATAATATTTATTTTATATATTTTATAATTCTAGTTGCTCATTTAGTCTATTTAGTACTAATAAATTTGTATTTTTTAATGTATAATATTTAATTTATATCAAATTATGCATTTTTTAATTTTTATAATTTTTTTTATCCTTTATTAAAAGAATTTCAATAACCACGGCTAATAACTGAACCAAACCGATAAATCTCAGTTCGGTCGTATTCAATTATTATTCTTATTTAGTTTGGTTTGGTTCAATTTTAATAAATTAGTATATTTCGGTTCGGTATAATTGAATTCTCACCCCTAAATAAACGTATAAAATGATAGTGCGTTATGAAAAGCATTATATTATGTATGTGGTTGATACCAAATTGAAGGTCAAACATGATGTATGAGTATAATGATAATTAATAATATAATTGGAGGTTAACCCCAATGATGAATGTGAATACGGATGCTACCAAGTTTCTATATGAATATATATTTTGTGATCCTACAACCAAATAATTTTAAGGATATTAGTTCTAGTATGACAATGATCAAACCCTAGAGAAGTCTCAACGATGACTGAACGAAAGGTTCATTTAGTCATTGATTTGTGTACAAGCTGGAAACAAATTTCTTGCCTAAATAAGATATCACGTTGCTTAAAGAGGAACTCTTATCTAAACATGAAACTAGTACTTACATGTCTCCTATACATAAAAGTTGCATTCTGAATAAGAATCTAACTCTTAAACATGCAAAGATTTTGCCTTTGTTCTAGTGAAACTAATAGTCACTCATGCCTATATAAAGGGGTGAACTGCCTCATACTTGAATTATGCTTTCATACTTTCTCTCTTTCTCCTTACAAACTTGAGAATCATTACTAACTTATAAATCAAAGTATCTCGTCTCTCTTTTTATGGTGTTTAGGCCGAAAGATCCTGCTATCAAGACTAATTCGTTTGGCAATTAAAAGGAATTTTCTTCGATAACATCATTTTATACAGTTATTTTTTGTTGACAAAAATTTAATGTTGTGTGATTGTCCTTATATGTTGTTCTTGCCAACTTATCACTACAAAAAATGTATTATTGGGGATGTACAAAATTGTCTCCAAAAATATGAAAAATTGTCCCTTCTTTTTTTGGAGACAATTTTTTTCCCATTATTTGTCTTTTACATATAAGTCTCCTATTTTATAGGGGATGACAAAGATGATGTCATCCCCACTACATGAGACGATCGTTGTCCCTGGATGATTGTCGTTACCGTTCTAAGGGATGATTGTCATCTCTATTCTAAGGGATGACAAACATCCTATGCAATGGAGACAACTTTTGTCCCTAGATTAAGGTACACTTATTTGTCCACAAATAGAGGAATGACGATTTTCCCTATTAAAAGGAGACAACTATCGTCTCTAATATTATGGGACAATTATTTGGTCTCAAATAAAGGGACAACTATTGTCCTTATGCAAAGGAGACAACTTTTGTTCCTACGCTACATGCAAAGTAAAAACATTTGGATTCAAGAGAGCTCATGAGTATAATGTATGAAAATCATTATTGTTGTCACATGAATTTTGTGTTAAGAACAACCAAAAACATAATTTGCAAATAAATTCAAGAACTAAAATTAATCATATGTAAGTAGTGGAGAAGGAATATAATACAATTCAGAATATTATAAGTATATTTTACGAACCATTCTCCGATATGTTGATAACATGCTTGAGATTATCTAGCTAACCAACTCTATTACTTCATCCGTAAAAAATTAAGAAAGCAAAAACCAAATCTTAATTTTCATCATGACAAGAAACATAAGACTCACCAACTAAGTAATCTCATACCTTATGCAAGAATCAGATTTAGCTTTGAAACACAAATTATTGGCTCTGTCAATATCAATCCCTTTTCTGCATTCAAGTTTCTTTTTATTTGCTGAAGTTTGGTTATCAAGAAACATAAAACTAATTAGATCCTCGATTTCTATATTACACATTGCATTTAATGTAATTGACGTCACAAACATTTAATGTAATTGACATCACAAATGTTTGTACAGGCTATAAATTTGAAGCATGGTAAATTTTCTAAACCGAGTAATGAAAATTAAGACCTAAAACATGTTTAAAGAAAACAAATTTTTACATAAAGAAGCTAAACTTAACATAAAGCAGAATGTCAAACTTTAGTCAATTCCTTGTAGCTTACTCCTACAAAGCATCTGTATATCCAGCTTTAACATAAACCTGTAAATAATAAGAGATGAGCATGCATACACTTAATTAGCAACATTTTTTTAAGATTCTCCGCCAATCTAACAATTACATGAATAATTTCACCAAATCTGCAAGAACAATGAGAAGAAATGCAACAGGGAACTAATAACCTCATTTTGCTTTTGCCTACAAGTTATATCATTACGTGCATTGCCTAGAAGTAGAAAGTTGGTCGTGTATCTTACCATGTAACATGTATAAAGGAGAAAGTTGATCAACAACCACTGCAGAAAAAAAGGCACCTAAAATTTACATAACCGTTACCAAGCTTTAAGGCAAAATACGTCAAAACAATAATATCAAAGAACAAGAACCCAAGAAGATTTTAAACAAAATAAAACTGGAAAAAGAAGGTATCTTGCCTTATCCACACTAGTTGAAGTTTCCATCAAGAAATGTTACATGAGCTCACAAATGAAGGAGGGTTGATAATTTGGATAGCTCATGTGGAATTTGAGTGTTGAAGGAGTAGTTGAAGTAACTGAAACATATGAGTAGGTAGTATATTAAAAAGTATCAGAAAGTAAATATGCATCAAAAATACATTTCATGGATATCAAACTGAATATATATATATATATATATAAGATATAAAATAAGCTAATGCCTTACTAGGTATTTTATCAAAATGTCTTCAACATCAATTATCTATTAATGATTCATTTTCAGAATATCAATAGCATATTATAGATGATATGACTTAGATGCTAATTATGCCTCAAAAGAGAACCAATCAATCAATTTCCAAGCAAAAGACAACTCACATGAACATAATAACATATTACATTATGGTCTCATTCCTAAAAAAAATCACAATTTCAAATATTGTAACTAAAATGACAATTAGAGTTTAAAGCTTACATAAAGAAGTAAAATCATGAGTGATTCCATAAAAGAAAATAAACAGATCAGAAGTGTGAAATGACGCAAGCACCAAAGATATCTCACAGTCCATAGCATCATTCATGTCTCCCCTTAGAATAATTATAATTAACTCCAACAGCATTCATTACAATCGATCTAATGTCACTAATTTCTCAAAGGCATTATCTCCTTTTTTTATCTTAAAAACCAACAAAAAAAACCCCTTTTTTTACATTCATTTCATTCTTCTACGTTAAAAGATAAAAAATGGCAAATGACTAACATCTCCATCAAATATATTCAGAAAATTTCACAAATATGAAACCACCAACAACAATAGTAGTATGAAAGGTGAGGAGAGTACCGATTTCAAGCAGCCATCCACGAAAATCAAAGGTTGACAAAGAAGAAAGAACAATCACTGAGATTCAAAGCCTACGTAGAATCGACGAAGATCAATCGGAGGTGACGACTTAAGATGCTCAATAGTAGAATATCTCCTTGGCAGAGCACCATTACAAAATGCAAGTCAAAGAGGAGCAGTTCGAGTGACGAAGGAGCAGTAGAGAGGAAATGCACGAATTGTCGGAGCTGTGCCGGAATCTGGAATCGAACTTGGAATTTGGAAAAGGGTGAAGAACAATAAGGCAGAAGTAGAGGAAGGGAGGCTCATGAAAAATAATTATATGACCTAAAAATTAGTTTAGTAAAATAGTAAACTTAATAATTATATATAATTTACATTAATTTAGGGGTGTTTGTTTAGCTTTTGTAGGAGCATTTAGGGTTTAGACTCTAAAAAGCTCTTGTAGAGTATGTGGTTAGGATTTTCAACTCATTGCTTTTTCGAAATAAAATACTACATTTTGCCAAAAACTCTATTACAAAGTAATATTTTAACTAATCAAGTTGTCATTTAACTAATATAATGCTATATTAGTATTTTTACGTCTTAACATCAATAAATCATCATAAATTTATCAAACATCAAGCGTGAATCTTCAAACAGTTAACATATAACTGCAACAACATACAGCTAACAACAACCGTTTTCAACTACCAACTGAACTAAACTAATGTTAAAAAATTATTAGTTCCTAAAAAAAAAAATAATCCACCAATTTAAAAAATCATTATTATATTCAATTTTTAAATATCCAAAATAACTAAAATAGATACTAAATACTACAATTAAATTTGTGTATGAATAAAAAATAAGTTAATCAACTTAATTTATATGACATCTAATACCAAATTTAAAATTTGTCCTATATATACTTATATAACAAGTTTTGCATTCACGATTACCAAAATTAAATTTTTATTAATAAAGTTACTAAATTTTCAATCCAATATTAATAAAGTCTTTCTTGCATAATGCAACAAGTCAGTCTGGAGTCTGATGATCTACTTATACATTGCATGCTAGACCGATCCACTAAGTTGGGAAGTGTGTGTTTCATCGTCTAGCATTGGTTGTTTTCAACAAAAAAAAATTGTTATGTGCTTGAATCTGGGATCTAGTTACAGGATCCTGTACTCGAGTATCCTGCTTTTTAGGGGTTCTCCTTCCTTTACCTATTGTGCTGAAATTGGGTTAGAGCTCATTAGAGAGAAGTCTACAATCTCTTAGGTTTTAATTTGATTTTCAAATTATGACTTTTCATTACCCAAGTGCTCCTTAAGTAAAGAAGACACAAGAACAACCCTAATTCTAAACAACAAGTATTTAAAGGGAAATTATCAAAATGTTTTAGGTTTTGTTTTAGGACTCTACCTTTTCAAAATTACTTTTCTACCTTTTTTTTCTTTCATAATTGTTGAATTGCCTTTTTTCTTGATTCATTTATTTTATACATTTTCCCTTGCAAAAATCTCTTTCAAACTTTTCAAATTTACTCAAATATGTGGTTCTACTTTGTCCATAATTCTCTCTCCTCTTTTTATAATTTTAATCTAATTTTGTATTTATCTCCCAATCCGTTTATTTTTTTTTTGTCATGCGACTTTAGAAAGTTATTTTTTTTTTCTTTTCGAAACAAGATCCATATGTATATATTTTTTCCGATATTTTTTTTACTAAGGTATAACTCTTTATACCTTTGTATCTTGAGGTATAACTAAAGTATAATTACTGCAATTGTGTATCTCAAGGTATAATTAAAGTATAATCAATATAATAGTGTATAACTAAGGTATAATCACTGTAATAATATATCTTAAGGTATAATCACTGTAATAATGCATCTTAAGGTATAACTAATATATAACTAAGGTATAATCATTGTAATAGTGTATCTTAAGATATAACTAATATATAATTAAAGTATAATAATTGTAATAGTATATCTTAAAGTATAACTAAGGTATAATCACTTTTATAGACTTTTTTTAACTGGATGACTTTTATAGACTTTGATATCTTTAAATGACTTTTAATGAGTTTTAGAGAGTTTTTAAAAATATTGATGACTTTTAAAAAGCTTATTCCGTAGACTTTTATAAACTTTTAATGACATTTATAGACTTATTAAAATAGTAAAATGTAATAATCTTCATGTGTAGAATGATAATATATCAAAAAGATTTCCAAACATAAAATATAAAATAATAACAGAAAAATTAAATAGTAATGTTAATTAAAAAAAATTGTAATTTAGCTATAAAGTTTTTAATCTTCATTATCATTCATATGCTCAACACTATTCCACATATCAGTAGCAATCCTAGCTCTCCATTTATTTACATCATTTCTTTGTTGCTTTTGGGTTCCAACAAATGGTTCATAATCTTCTTTTTGATTAATTGACGTTGGTGTAGATAAATCAGTTTCACTATTTTATTCAATTGGAAACTCATTTGATCGACGCGCCTTTCTAAGAAAACTATGCAATCCTACACAAGCCAAGACTAGCTTTGTTTGTGTATCATACTGAAACGCGGGAGCTGTCTTAAAGATAGTAAATCGTGATTTAAAAATACCAAATAACCTCTCAACTGTATTTCTCAAAGAAGCATAACGATAGATTTTATAACTCGTTTGAATCTTTAGGATGTCGATCTTGCCCATGAAAATCTTGTAGATGATCAAACATCTCGAAATGGAGCTAAAAATTGTCTTCGATTTGGAAATCCACAATCCACCAAAAAATATTTACCTAATATATGTAATACATTAAAAATTAAAAAATTTATCATAGACAAAAGTTTTTTTAAAAAAAATAAAAGGTGATCTAATAATAATAATAAATTATAAAGTACCTTGAGGCACTTTAAGTCCATTATTTCTTGATAAAACATCATTTAACACTTTTGAATCATGAGCAGAGCAGATCCTTCCCACCCACTAAGAACATAAATGAATTCCAAATTAAAATTACAAACTGCCAATACATTCTATGAGATTATTCCATGACAATTACGATAGCTACTTTTATCCCTATCAATCACCATAGTAGGAATATGTGTGCCATCAATTGCTCCAACATAATCCTAAAAATATAAAATATAATTTTTTAATCCAATCAATCAAATAAGTAGTACAAATATAATTTTGGAAATAAAAATTATAATATACTTACTTTAAAATAAGGAAAAAACCTTGTACTTTCTCTGATCTTTTCTAGGACTGTAGAACTTGGTTTGACCCTAAAATCAACTACAAATTTGTTTAATGCTTTCAAAATTTTGTTAAAATTCTGACTCACTGTGAAATGTGATCAATCAAATGTGTCACAAACTATGCCATATCTAACTGTTGAATTAAGGTTTGATGATCACAATATTAAAGAAAAGGAAGATGATTATAACAAAATAATCTCAAGTAATTAAAGATATTTTATTATAACGACTTTTATCAAAGTCAAAATGAAGAAAGAAGAGAAAAGAATGATATATACTCAAGTAATTAAGATTTAACAATAATCTTATTCAAGAGTATCATATTATTGAAGATGAAGACATACAACAAATCTTGAAGACAAAGGGAAATACTATTATGATCTACAAGAGAATATTAAACTTAGAGTGACAAAAAGAAGACTCTTATAACCAAAAAAGTATACACCTATAGGAGGTTATACACTGTATAATGGTCACCTACAGAAGGCTAAAGTATAACAATCACCTATAGGAGGCTATGCACTGTATAACGGTCACCTACAGGAGGCTATACAAAGCATAACGGTCATTTACAGGAGGCTGTAGAAAGCATAATGGTCACTTACAAGAGGCTATACACTGTATAACAGCCACTTACAAAAGGCTGAAGAAAACTTAAATCATTGCTATAGAAGGCTATACATTGCATTATAAGCTTACACAGAAGACTATGACAATATAAAACAACAGCTTCAGAGGCCTGAAGAGCCTTGGACAGATTTGTATAAAAAGCTCCATTACCAATGCTTGTGAGTAATGGCTATATTATCTCTTTCACCTATAAATAGAGAGGAAATCCATCATTCATAAGTGGAGATGACAAATATCAAAATTACATATTCAAGCATACATTAGATAGTCTTTTCCAAACTCTAGTCTTTATCAATTCTCAAACAACAAATTTATTCATTAAAAAAGGATTTGTAATTCACACAATAGGGTTTGTGTGAGGGGAGCTTTGTTATGGTGATTTTAACAAAGCAATGGTAAAGTTTCACACTTGAGCTTGAAAAGTGTGGTGATAGTTTGGTTGTGAAGCTTGAAAACAACAGTTGTAAAAGTTTGGTGTTTGATTTATTGGTGTGCCCTAGTTCTTAGGGTATTAAGACTCATTGTATGAATACATTATTTGTGTCACATAAATAAAGGTAATTAATCTATTTCATTTATATCTTGTGCTATAATATGAGTAGAGTATCCATTGATTGATAATCATAAAACACCTATCCCAGGTCTGTTCTAATCGCGGGAACGAATAGAATCACAGACTTGTATATTCGATGACTGTATGACAGTTCTTAACTAGCCATAGTACTTGTTTAGTCAGTCATGAATATAGATGCATGTCGTTGACATGGGACTGGATCGATCCGCACAAGAAAGCCACATGGTTGTCGCGTCATAGGTCTTTCTTGAGTAGGTCTCTTTTGTCCTCAGACCAGATTTCATTATAGTATCAATATGGAATCCGATTCACTTTGACATATGCCTAACAGGTCTGTAAAAGGATGCTAAATACGGGTATGATTGGGTGGACTGGTGAACATGTTGATATTGATGATGAAGTGATGGAATTGCCACTCGGGTAACACCGAGATGATATCATTGGCCACTTGATGAGTGGGACTGATAAGTGTATGACCATACCCAAGTAAGTCGGTGCTTATTTGATTAATAAGTCAACTCAAGATCAAGAAATATAATAAACAACAGAAGAGGATAACGGACACCATACCTCTTGTTTATTCATATCAATATCGTTAGGCAAAGGACACTATGAGATTCCTACCGGATGAGTGTCTTCGAAAGACTGCTGCATCTCTGTCTTAATTGGGGGCTGTAATGGTTTGCTAGAACCCACTTACAGTCTGTAGGCCTTGGGCCTACTGCCAACATAAAGACAGACCCATAGGATCGTGCACATAGATCAACTGAGCCGAAACTTATAGAAATTGTACATGTAATGTACATTGGAAGGAATGTGTTAATAAATTAATTGACATTCGGTGTCAAGGTAATTAATTATCATTGGGTTGAATTTAATTTAATTAATAAATTTACATAATATAATTAATTAATTTATCAATTAATTGAATTACATAAAGTAAACAATTAATTAAATACATGTATTGTATTTACTCAAGTATGATTTAATTTTATTTAGGGGTAATTAAATTTAGCCAAATGGAATTAAATTACATAGTATATACTTTTTAATTAAAGTTTATTTATGTAATTATAATCCTAGTGGACTTGGGTTTAATAACCTAATTAAAACCCAATTAGACAAGGTGTCTATATAAGGGCACACTTAAGGAATAAAACCCTAATTCAATCCTAATTGATTGCTGGAAATTTCAGCCACCAAGAGCAGCCCCAAAACAGCCGAAGATCCCAGCATTAAACCTCCATTCCTTCGCGTCTTCGGCTATCACCGGTTCCCGCCCAATGGTTGGTCGTGCACTGGACTTTGGAAATCACAGTTTCAAGAAACGATTCTGCAGCAGTCTCTAGAAGAGACGAATCCGGTGAGTTAATCTCTCTTGATTCAATTTGGTTTTATTCTAATCAATGGTAATTGGACACGATAGGTGGATTCTAGGAAATTTTAAACGGTGTATTTTCCGCTGCGCCACGTTATTTTTCCAATGATGAATCCCAACATGATCTTACAAAAAATGCACCAGGATAGTTGTTATTGAGCTATAAAACAACACTTATAAGTTTGACACTAGAGCTTGTAAAAAGTGTCGGTAGAGGTTTTGATACTTTGCCTAGAAAAGTATTGAGTTTGTTACGTGAACTCGTAAAAAGTAACATTAGGCTTGATTTCTACCCGTAAAGAAATCATAGGCTTGGTTCCTGTGTGTAAAGGAATCCTTAGTGGAAAATCTCAAGCAGTGGGCTTAGGGATAAGAGTAGGCCGATTGGGCCGAACCTGTTTAAATCGATATGTCTCAAATATCTCTATCCCTATACTATTCACTTATTGCTATTTACATTCTATGCATTTTAATAGCATTAGTTTTATTTAGAGATATTGTTTAAACTGATTAAAAGCGATTATATTCACGAATTTTACAATCCAAATTTATTCCGCACTTTTAGTAAAACTTGTATTATTGGGCAAAACCTTTTTACCGAAAAAGTATAATAAAAGATTTTTTATTCGGTGATACACACTATTCACCCCCCCTCTAGTGTGTCTCTAGCCTATTTTGGGGCCAACAATCTAGTGTTAGGATTTTTCACCGGAAATCACCCGATTAAAGCGGAAGAACGTGATGATTTCCTCAAATTCGTGTCCAGGAGCAATTGAGATGGAAATTGGAAAAACAAAAATCCAATAGAAAGAGATAAATCTCTTACCAGGAATATCTCTTTCAAGAGATGGATGCAGACTGCAAGAATCAAACTAGAAACCCTCCTCATTCACGTACTCGAACGCCTAACGAACACTACCCGTGCTAGCGTCGGAAAAACACAAACTTTGGAGAGGGAGGCTAGAAGAATTTCGGCTATCTCAATTGTACTCTGGTGGCCGAAATTCCTAGGGCTAATAGGAATTTTGGCCCAACTTGGCTCTTTCATTTGTGTGGGCTTCCTTCTCTTAATTCAGGCCCAATCTTATTTTAATTAGTCTGGTTTAAATTAATTTCAAGCCCAACTTTAATTTACCCATGTATTTAATATATTACACCAAGTAACATATTATTTACATTTAAATTAAAATTAGTTTGACCAATTAATTTAATCCATCAAATTAAAAATTAGATCTTCACAAAATAAAATCATATGTAAACCTATACATATGAATATTTCCACCTAGGAAATAATCTCATAATTAATCCAATTAATTATGAAGAGCCAATTAAATAGATATTAATTTTATTATTATGATCAATCCAATTGATCTTTATAACATAATTAATATATACACCTCTCTCTCCAGAGTGTATACTCCAAGCATACATGTGATTCCTTAAGTCGGTGTTCAGTCGCTCAATGTGTATAATCCCGTGGGCCCATCTTTATGTTGGCAGTGGGCCTGTGGCCCACAGACTGCAGTTGGGCTCTATCAGGCCACTGCAGCCCCCAATCAAGATGGAGTTGGCAGTCTAACTGTTATCATAACCCTGTAGTTTGAACTTGTACATTCCATGTCATTGATATCGGTGTCCAACACAGAGGCATGGATTGATCACCTTCTTTTGTGTTAGGACATTAACTTGATCCCGAATGCACTGAAGCTCACAAACAAGCTCCCACTTGTATGGGTGTGGCCACACTCTTATTAGTCGCATTCATCAAGATGCCGGTGATATCTTTCCAGTAGACTACTGAGTGACAAATCCCTTCTGCATATCCATAGCATTACCATGCTAAGTGACATACCCGAAAGTACCCATACTTGGCACCCTATTACAGGCCCTTTAGGCATACCCCTAAGTATGCGACCTCACATGCAACACCATCATATGGTCAGGTCAAAGGATCCATAGAAGTACTACACGATAATCACTTGTGATACTATACCATGTGGATTTCTCGTTTAGTGGATCTATCCAATACCATGCCCTTTTTACATGTACCCATTAACTTGGTTGACATCCCATGTCCAATAACCGGTATAACACTGCCATACAACCAGGTTAATGATAGTCTCTTATTCCAATCATTCCCATGACTGGAACAGACTACGGATCTATTTATGGTCATATCGTTTACCCTATCCATGGTCTTACTGCCAAGTGCATGACACTTGTCATCATGGATATGGATATGTCCATTGGATACTTCATTTAATATATTGCACAAGATAAATATAATAAATGAATTAATGCCTTTATTTATAACACAAACAAGTATAATACATAAATCCAATAGATGTATGATACAAATATAAGAACCAATGCCTCGGGACTAGGGCATATCCATAATAGTTATAATAATTTTTTTAAAAAAAGAACACCACATAAACCATGTGCATTATCCATAAAATAAAATGACAACACCAATAAAAGTTATAAGATCTCTAAACATAAAATATTAAATGGAAAAAACTATAACAACTCATAAGTAATGAATTCCCATCGCTCTTTAGGAGTCATTTTCCTTAATTGGGCTTTTTTTGTTGCAGTACAAAAATACTTAACTGCTTTGTAACGAGCATGCTTATCCAAGTTTGGTATTTCCTTAATAAGATCCCAACTATGATCTTCCTCACCATTAATTACTTTATTCATAGTTCCTTTTAACTCTTCAACAAAATGAGATAACTTGTTCAAAATATCTGATTGAGTATTGAAAGACTTAGAAGATGTAACTTTTCCTTCAAACTCACTTCGATTTCATTTATTATATGTCCAAGGAATTTCTTGCCTCATGGTTCTAGAATGCAATGGTGAAGTAGAGTTTGTATGAGGTGGAGAATGACAAAATGAATCTTCTGTAATATTTTCTTTAAGTGTTGCAGTATTATGATCATAAACCAGCGTATCAAAAGTCGATTCAATATTTTCTTGTTCCTCAAATGTTCTTGCATCAGTACTTTCTCCTAAACCAATTACATGTGTTCCAATAGCAGTTCCACTTCAAATTGCAATTGTTAAGTCTTTGTAGTCTCCAAAAGTATCCCTGCGATAGTATTCATGTTTAGGATGGACCTATTTAAATAAAAAAATAAACAATTAGTACATTATATATATATATAACTACAAATATTGAAATCCGTTTGATGAAAAAAAACCTTTAAATAATCATCCCATACTTCGTCAAGAGTAGTGAATTTCTGAGTCACAGAATCATATCCAAATCCAGGGCTACATCATAAATGATTATAATAGTTGTTGTATCTTTGTTTAAACCACTTTAGTCGACTTAGATATTGAGAATATATTTTTTTATCACATTTCAATTTTGCATTTAGAACAGGAATTGTCTTTTTCTCAATAGTGCTTTTACTTAATAGACCATTTCTATCACGCCAACCTCGATTTGCAGCATCAACCATGAGTTTTAATAACTCGTTGCCCTCTTCAGCCGTCCAAAGTTTATATTCAACTTTTCCTTTGCTCTTAACTTTTCCATGACATGCATCTTTCATTATGTCATACTAATATATAACATAATAACTAAATGTAAGCAACCAATAGAATATAAATGTAAGCAGCCAACGACCCAACCAAATTCAAAAGTTCAATTAAGTTCTTTTTGTTTTATCAATTTGGATTCTTCCCATTTAGGCTTTTACATATATCCATCTAATTTGTAGTTACAAGTCCTTTTATTTTACTTAATACACAAAAAAAAAAAAAAAAGAAAAAACCCATAAAAGATAATAAAATGAGAAGAAAAGCACAAAAATATTACTGCTAGTGTTTAGTCCAAGTCTAACTACCATAATTTCAGTTGCCTCTTTCATTGTTAGCCCTTCTTCATGATTTGGTGCACACAAGGATTCTATATATTAATTTGAAATTACTGATCAAATTAATTTGATGATATATTCCACTATTTTCATTTCAAGTTCTGCATGTTTTATAAATATAGAAGAAAGTTTTCGACTCCAAGGCTTAAAATTTACAAATCCCTTCACTAATAAGAACACTCAACACAAAATGCATGAAAATTTTTCACATAACAAATACTATATATATTCAATCCAGACTGACAAATATACATAAAGAAATTTATGGTAACAATATTTCATAATTAATAAGATTTCAAAATTTTCTCCAAAAATTTCCACCAACACGTCCAGCATAACACATGAAAGACAAATAGCAATAATAGAAAAATTAATGCCAAATCCAAATATTCCCAGTTTAAATATCCCCAATTCATACACTCACTTCAAAAAACTGACCTCAAATTGAACGAAATTGATACAGGGGATGAGGAAGCAAGCAGGGACTTCAACTCAAGTCTGTCAGAGTAGTGAAACACTGCAAATCAAAGAAAATAAAAAGAAATTAACTTGTTGCATTCCTATTTTATTCTAGTAGAAAATCAAAAAAAAAAAAAAAAAAAGATTAAAACCTAGATGTCGAATGGGATCTAGAAGGAGATGGTAGAATTACAATTGACAATTGTCAGAGTAACAACAAGGTCTGAAATCACACGAGGGGAAAAAAGAGAAAGGATTGACAAAGACGGAAGGATGGAGATTGGAGAGAGCGATTATGAAGGGTTTCCACTGTCTGAGGCGTTTGAGAGTTTTATCAACTCCATCATTTTCTAGAGACAGAAATAGAGGGTTGGAACTTCACGATAAATAAAAAGTCTTGCATTTATATGCAAGAATTTTTCCAAGTATTTTGAGTTATATTTTGCAAAAAAAAAAAAAAAAAAAAAAGTCTATATAAGTCATTGTCATCATCAATTGTCAATGACTTTTTGAATACAATAATAGTTTTATAGACTCTATAAAAGTCCTAATTGAATACCTGATGACATTTAAAGACTCCTAAAAAGTTATAATTGAATACCTGATGATGGAGTAGAAGAATTAGCACTGACCTATTTGAAGAAATTCGAAGACGGGAAAAAATCAGCGAAGGGATGAATAGTGACAATTTTGAAAAGTGTCCGATTTGGTCCCGAAAATAGTGAGTTTTCTTGGGAATCAGCTTGATGAACAGAACCCATTCTTATGCTATGGGCCCCACCCCAATTTGGCAAAAAAATGCCATCTAGTCCTTCAATTTTACGTTTTTATATTTTTAGGGACCTAATTGCAAACTTTTAAAAGTTTTTCCTTTATTCTGTTATTTTCAAAATTTTAACCCTAGTTTCTAGTCACTATTTAAAGGCATGTAAGACAAGAATTATTCAGTTTTGTTGAATTCGAATTTTGTTCTATTTTTCCTATCTCTTTGAATTTTCGTAAATTCTAAGGTTAGAGGAATCGTTTCCGGTATCGTGCGCGATCAACGGAATTCGATTGGTTATCCGCTGCATCACCTGATAACTTTTAAAGACTCCTAAAAAGTCTTAATTGAATACTTTCGGATTTTAAAAGTATGTAAAAGTCTATAAAAGTCTTAATCCAATACACCCCTGTACAATTAAATTTGTATATGAATAAGAAATAAGTTAATCAACTTACTTTATAATACCAAATTTAAAATTTGTCCTATATATACTTATATAAGAAGTTTTGCATTCACAGTCACTAAAATTAAATTTTTATTAATCAAGTTACTAAAATTTTCAATCCAATATTAATAAAGTCTTTCTTGCATGATGTAGAAAGCCAATCCGGAGTCTGATGATCTACTTGTACATCACATGCTAGACCGATCCACTTAGTTGGGAAGTGTGTGTTTGATCATTTGGCCTTGGTTGTTTTCAATAAAAAAAAATTGTTATGTGCTTGAATTTGGGATCTAGTTACAGGACCCTGTACTCGAGTATCCTGCTTTTTAGGGGTTCTCCTTCCTTTATCTATTGTGCTGAAATTGGGTTAGAGCTCATTACAGAGAACTCTACAATCTCTTAGGTTTTAATTTGATTTCCAAATTGTGAATTTTCCATTAACTAAGTGCTCCTTAAGTAAAGAAGACACAAGAACAAAGCTAATTCTAAGCAGCAAGTAATTTAAAGGGAAATTATCAAAAATACCTCTGTTTTAGGTTTTGTTTTAAGACTCTACTATTTCAAAATTACTTTTCTACATTTTTTTCGTTCAAAATTGTTGAATTGCCTTTTTTTTTCTTGATTCATATATTTTATACATTTTCCCTTGTAAAAATCCCTTTCAAACTTTTCAAATTTACTCAAATACGTGGTTCTACTTTATCCACAATTCTCTCTCCTCTTTTTAAAATATTAATCTAATTTTGCATTTATCTTTCAATCCGTTTATTTTTTTGTCATGCTACTTTAGAAAGTTTTTTTTTTCTCTTTGAAACAAGATCCATATGTATATATTTTTTTTTATAGTTTTTTTTACTAAGGTATAACTCTTTATACCTTTGTATCTTAAGGTATAATTACTGTAATAGTGTATTTTAAGGTATAACTAATGTATAATCACTATAATAGTGTATCTTAAGGTATAACTAATGTATACCTAAGGTATAACTACGGTATAATAACTGTAATAGTGTTATTATACCTTAGTTATACCTTTGATACAATTATTGTACCTTACTTATACCTTTGTACAACTATTATACTTTAGTTATATCTTTGATACTCTTATTATACCTTAGTTATACTTATTGATACGCTAGTACACTAATTGTACCTTAATTATACCTTCTAATACACTAATTATATATTTTGTCACACTGATTACACCTTATTTATACATTGTTTGTACCTTATTTATTCATTGTTCAAGCATTGTAGTATATAAGCAGTGTATATCAATGTATAACAATATATAAGTAGTGTATAACTGTGTATCAGTAAGTGTAATTGAGGTATAATTAGTATATCAGAAGGTATAACTAAGGTATAATCAATGTATTAGTGTATTAGTAAGTATAACTAAGGTATAATAAGAGTATCAAAGGTATAAATAAAGTATAACTAAGGTATAATAGTTGTACAGGGGTATAAGTAATGCATAATAAGAATATCAAAGGTATAACTAAGGTATAATAAAACTATTACAGTGATTATACCTTAAGATGCAGTATTACAGTGATTATACTTTAGTTATATCTTAGTTATATCTTAAGATACACTATTACAATGATTATACCTTAGCTATACCTTAAAATACATTATTATAGTGATTATAACTTAGTTATACGTTAAGATACATATTATAGTGATTATACCGTAGTGATACCTTAAAATACACTATTATATTGCAATGATTATACTTTAATTATACCTTAGTTATATAAAACTATTACGATGATTATACCTTAGTTATAACTTAGCTATACCTTAAGATACACAACTACAGTGATTATACCTTAATTATACCTTAAGATATACAATTACAACGATTATACCTTAGTTATACACTATTATAGTGATTATACCTTAATTATACCTTAAGATACAAAGGTATAATTAGTTATACCTTAATGAAAAAAAAAATGTTGGAAAAAATATATACATATGAATCTTGTTTCGAAGAGAAATAAAAAGAAAAAAAACTTTTTAAAGTCACATGATAAAAAAATGGGTTTAAGAGATAAATACGAAATTAGATTAAAATTATGAAAAGAGGATAGAAAAATGTTGACAAAGTAGAGAAGAAATTTTTGAAATTTTTGAACATATCTTTGTAATTTTGAAAAGTTTTGAAATTATACTTACAAAATTTTTTCTTGGAAGTTATTTTTGTGAACAAACTCCATTTGTGTCTATATTATTGTAAAATCCCCTAGGTTAAACTAACGAAGATAGGCTTTAGGCCTATCACTCTATTTTCTTCTTTGGGCCATGAGTGAAACATTGATAAAACTGCTCTTTGGGACTCGGAGTTGTAACATTATTCCCTCCTTTCAGAATACACATGACCTTATGCGCAAAGGAAGGATGCTTCTCAAGCAACGCATCGACAGACTCCCATAAGGCATTCGTAGGAGAGAGACTATCCCAATGAACCAAAACTTGGAAATTCCCAGCAAGAGTGCATGAATCCAATAGAGCCTAAGGAGTAGGCTGGATCTCACCATTATAAATTACTGGCAACTGGGGCTCAGCTAGAGGAATGCCAAAATACTTCTTAAGGCATATAACATGAAATACTGGGTGGATCTTAGCAACAGGAGGAAGATCAAGCCGGTATACGACAGAACCAATACGGGCAGCCACGGGAAAAGGACCATAGAATCATGGTGCAAGCTTTTCAGTTCGAGGCAATTGACAACTGCCGGTAAAGCTGTAATTTCAGAAGAACGAGCTCCCTAACTGCAAAATTAACATATCGATTATGGTTATCATACTGACCCATCACCACTTGTTGAGCTGGTAATAAGCAGTCCCTTAATTCTTGAAGCAGCTCATCTCTTTTTTGTAATTTTGAGTCCATAAAATCAATTTTGGAAGAACCCAGATAATAGGACAACAATTTTGGTGGCGCTCGGCCATACACAATAGTGAAAGGGGTTTCTTTGAGAGATGAGTGGTAACTCATGTTACGAAAATATTCAGCCCAAGCAACATAGCTAATCTATTGACTTAGGTAAGCCATTGTAAATCATCCAAGGTACATTTCTACCACTTGGTTCACTAATTTAGTTTGTTCGCCGCTCCAAGGATTATAGGGAGAGCTGAATTAGAGCTCAATTTGTATCATCAATTTGAAAGGGGTTGTTGATTCTAAGAATACCCAAACCCTAACAACTACTAAAGTCCGTTGATCGAGCACGATGCCGGAGTTTAGTCTTCTACTAATTGAATTTCGCAAAATTCACAAAAGCAGGGTAAAAGGAAATTAAATCCGAAATTCTTATTCAATGAAAACTGATTACAATTGAGAAATAAAAGCCTATTTATAAGCAAACTATCCTAATGTAATAAAACGCCGAAACAATAAAAACTTCTAAATAGTCTAAACTTCCTAATTAAAAAAAAATACTAAATAAATTAAAATACAAACAAAATAGGAATCCTTATCAATTTAGGATCCTTACAATAAAATCTATTCCTAATCCAAATTATAAAATAATTACAATTAAAATAAAGATATAATCCAAAATATATCTTTAATTTCTTTCCACAACAAGTAGTTGTTTCCAAATTGAATTGGAGATCCTTTTTATTATTTGTGGCCCGCATCAAATTTAGTTTGTTCGCCGCTCCAAGGATTATAGGGAGAGCTGAATTAGAGCTTCGTACGATATAGTTTGTTTGAAGAGTTCAGTCCAAAAAATAGCTGGTATAAGTGACATCTCGATCACTGGCAATTGTCTCCGGTAACCGATGTAATCGAAAGATATTATAAAAAAAACTCTGGCTACCATTATGGCTGTGTACGGATGAGATATCGATAAAAAATGAGCATATTTTGAAAATGATCTACCACCACCATCTAAACCGTTTTTACATTGGACATGGGCAGCCCGTCAATGAAGTCAAGCGAGATATTCGACCAAATTTGCATGGGAACAAGAAGGGGCTACAGCAATCCAGCAGATTGTAAATGCTCAGACCTATTGTGTTGACACACATCACAAAACCGAGTTGCTTCTTGAACCTGATACCACATCCCAAGCCAATATAAATCAACATCAAACGGTGGAGGGTCTTTTGGAACCCCTACTGCCCATGAATAATAGAAATAATAGCGGGCGGGAATGAGAGGAGAATCAGCCAATAGTGCAACCCGATTTTTAAATAGGATTAGACCATCCTTGTAACTCCAAAAGGACCCTTCTCTCCCATCTTGTGTATGCTAAATTTGAGTTTGCAATGCTTCTGAGTTGGCTACTTCTTCTCTAATATCATAAATTAACCCCAATTGTGGCATTGAAATTATAACTGATACCGTTGTATCCATGTATCGGCGAGAAAAAGGCATCCGCCACTACATTCTCTCTTCCAGCTCTATATTCAACTGAAAAATCAAAGCCCAAAAAGCTTAATTACCCTTTGTTGTGGGGATGTAATAATGCGTTGATCCAACAGGAACTTGAGGCTATAATGGTTAGTCTGAATGATAAAGGTATGCCCCCAAAGATATGCTCTCCAATGGCGGATTGCTTGAGTTAATCTGATCAGCTTCTTCTTATAAACTGGCAAGGATAGGTGTTGTTTGGACAATGAATGATTGAAAAATGAAATTGAGTGCCCTTCCTGCTGCAATACTGCCTAAATTCTAATATTTGAATTGTCACACTCCACAATGAACTGTATGTCAAAGTTGGGCAGTGCCAACATTGGTGTATTTGTCATGGACTTTTTGAGAGATTCAAAGGCTTCTGATGCTTCCGCTGTCCATATAAAAGAGTTTCTCCCAAGAGGCAATTAAGTGGCCCGATATTGATCCTATAATACCTCATAAACTTTTGATAATATCCAATGAGACCTAAGAACCCCCGTAGTGCCTGGATGGTTGCGGGTTGAGGCCAGTCAAGCATCGCAGTAACTTTTTGGGGATCAGCTTCCACCCCTTTATCTGAGATAATATGCCTCAAATAAGAGGCTTGTGGCTGAGCAAGTGAACATTTTGATTCTTTAAGAAATAATGAATGCTTCCTTAAGATTGAAAATACCATGTAGGGGTGTTGCATATGTTCTGCCCAAGTTCGGCTATAAATCAGTATATCATTAAAGAAAACTAGGACAAACTTCCTCAAATATGGCTAAATACATCATTCATAAAGGCCTGAAATATTGATGGTGTATTAGTCAGCATAACTAGGAATTAAAATGCCCATGGTGTGTCTAAAATGCCCTTTTTTCCATATCACTCTGTCTCATTCTAATTTGGAAATATCCTGAACGCAAATCTAACTTAGCGAAATATTTCGTGCTATGTAATTCTTCCAAGAGCTCATTAATCGCTGGAATGGGGAACTTATCCTTTATAGTTTATACATTTAATGCCCGAGAATCCATACAAAATCTCCAAGAATGATCAACTTTCTTAACAAAGAGTATCAGAGAAGAAAAAGGGGATCAACTAGGCTGTACAATATCTTGTTTCAGCATATCAGTACATTGTCTTTCAATCTCATCCTTTTGCATATGCGGATATCGATATGGTCTAACCGCTATAAGGACTGCATTTGATTGCAAAGTAATGCGATGGTCACAATTACGGGGAGTGTAAGTGACAGAATTTTCCAACCTCAATAATGAAAATCCAAAAGTCATTTTTACAGGGGTAAATACGGAATTTTTTGGGATATATATATATATATATATATATATATATATATATATATATATATATATATATATATATATAAAAGAAGAAGCAAAGCAGCCGCACGACTATAATTACTGTCGCACGGCTGTAGTCGAATTATAGTCGTATGACTATAGGTCTATAGCAGCTACTTACAGCTCATCCTGGATGAGAGAGAAATGGGGTGTGATTTAGGGGCTTTATTGCATCTTCCTAGCTTTTTGAGGGTTTAGTGGTGAAAAAGAAAAGGCAGGAGCAAGGGGGGACAACCAGAGATAGAAAACTTTGGATTGAAGAGAGCTCAAGAGGCATTGAGAGAAGAGAATAGAAGAGTAGACGATACACACCCATTTTCTCCTATCTATTCTCTTTGAATCTTTGTATTATGAGGTTTAAATTGGTAGAAATCATAGGTTAATAACCTGTCACTAAAAGATACTTAATTCCAGAACTTGAACACACTCAAATCCGTAACTTGTGGAGATTTTTGGACTTATTTTTTCACCCTAACATTCTAACGAGGAGAAGCAATCCGGAACCCATTCAAAGCGTTTTCTTCGGTTAAATCGACGGTGGATCTGCGCTACAAGGTTAAATATACTTTAAGCTAATATTTTGCTTCATTTTCTGAGTATTTTGGTCCATTTTCGTGCATAAAATCATTTAAAACAAAAAATGCAAGTTTGCTGTTTCTGGGCAGGATGAGCAGCCGTATGGATGTAATTATAATCACACGACTGTAGCTACAGTCGTACGACTGTAGATGGTTTCTACAGCTATAATCTTAATCACTTAAAATAATTTCGGCAATTTTCTGATCAGAAGCGAGTTACAGTTGTACGACTATAATTACAACTGCATGATTGTAGTTACAGCCGCGTGACTGTAGTTTCTGGCCAGCAACAGAAAATCACAAAAAATACAAAAAAATCACAAAAAATTTAGAAAAATCCAAAAAAATCGTAAAAATTATAGAAATGCATAAAAATCAGAAAATCATCGAAAATAAATTTATTTCAGGCATTCGAGACCTTAGATTTAATCTTTGAAGTTATCTCACTTAGAATAGAACAACGACGGAGATCCAAATCTCCCGAAATCCAACTCACACTTACATGCTAAATAGAAATAAACCGGAAAAAGAAAATGTTTTCAAAAATGTATTTTCTCATAAAACAAAAAAAAGGAAAGTTTCAAAACCATTTTCCAAGTCTAGCCAAGCGAACTAGCCGAGTTTGCTCGACTATCCCCTAAATGCATGTCCCTAAATCCCTCATTTCCCCGTTCTGTCTATTTGAGTCTAACTTGTTGCATGTACTTGTACTAACCTTTGTTTTGCAGGATTTGAATTTATTTTTATTTTTATTTTTATTTTAACTTTGATTTCATTAGATACTCGTGTATTATAGGTGATTGTATCCTGATCCCCAAATTATATAAATGTATCCCTTAGGATAGTTTTGTTGTGATTCGATTGGGTCGTAAATAATTTATTTATTTATCGCTTTTTATCTGCATGTACGCCGCATGATTAAATCAATGGAAATCAACCTTAGAAATATAAAATACTATCAATGAACATTGGCTAAATTTATTTTGATTAGATATGAAATAAGGGACTTGTCCAGACCTAAATCTCTCGAAAGTGTAGCGGCCCTCGTCCGGTTCAGCTACGCTGTAATTTCCCGGTTGAGCTGAGCTGGGTGGCGACTCTTATATTTTCTCTCGAGACTTAGGTCTCGATTCGTTTATGAAATAAATGATGAATTTTCCAAAAACAAATTTCAGCGATCAAAAACCCCTCGCGAGGGAGGGTTGCCCGATATCGAAGCTCCCTTTCGAGAGAAAAACGTCGTCCGCTCATAGTGGCAACTCTGCTAGAGATTTCTTACAAAAGTTTTCTTAAAACTTAAAAGAATTTGACAAGCCCTGAAAAATGTCTAATCAAAATAAGGTGAATGATTCTTGCATGGCATTTTATTTTGCATTTTAGTTAGACATACTTGTATTAGGTTGAGTATCCAATTTTCAGCTTGGTGAATTATTGAAGTGTCACCTATGTTCCTCATGGTCTTGGGGACACGGATACAAAACACCAACCATAGCCTCTGTTGCTCTTTTTTACAAATCTCTTACTTAGCTTTTGACAATAATTTTTCTAACAATAATTCCATTTAGAGATTAGTGCTCGTAAGTATACAAATCGCAACGTAGTAATAAAAGATATCGATCCCATGAGGAATATGTATGTACACTTTAGTTTGTTTTTCTTTACGTCTATAGAGTATCGAATTATAGAGTGATATGGGGAATTGGGTAAATGGCAAGTCAAATCAATTAAAGTACTAGTTATGAGTTAACTTGTCGTTTAATATCTAGTTACATAAATATACAAGTATTTTATCTTAGATATTCGTTGCACATGCATCAATTATCTATTCAATCCTTATGATAAGAGTATGTCGGACAAGTTCTATTTCAACGGGCATGTCTAGAAATAGATTTTATTCAATAACTCATAAACAAATTATCGAATACCTTTGCCAAAATAACTAAAGGTCTTAATACACAATGGCCAAGCTATATTAAGATGATCTCCAATTAATTTAACAAAGTGAAGCAAAACAATCATACATAATAATTTATTCTATCTTAGTAATTAAACAAGATAAAGTAAAATGTGAACTTCTCTATATCCTGTTATGAATCTATGTTAATAATGCATACTTGGCATTAGTCATGCAATGTAAAATAAGAAATAAAAACATACTTGGTGTTAGTCATGCAATGAAGAGTAAGATATAAGAAAACTTATTGATATTGATCTCGTAAATATTCAATACAAATACAAGTGTGACGCTCTTATAAAGAAAAAGCATAAGAATGTACTTAAGAAAGCGATAGTATTCCCGTCTGTCACATGGGAAACACTCCCTCATGCCTATAGGTATATTGCAACCTCAGGGGTAGCTTTTCTCTATACAGCGACAATACTTGATTCAAGGACCTTGGCGTTAGGCTCCCCTTTATATACACCAAATATTACAAACAACACTTGAACTCTCTAGACACTTTATTTTTCTAACTTATGTACTATAGGTACTACAATTTGCTGACTTTTCCTCCTTTTGGCGTCCCATTGGGGGCACACACTGCAATCTGGAATTCTTTCTCTATTTATAAGCATTGAAGCATTGTGTCTCTTTATGAAAGATTGTGTTGATTCAATGAATGGTTGTATCCCTTTGTGAAAGGTAATGTCTCTTGAATACTATTGGTTCTTCTTGGAAAGTTGTGTCTTGTCATGAGGAGTGTGTCTTTTCTTGAGGAGTTGTGTCTTTCCATAGTGGTGGTTGAAGTTCTGAATGGATAAGATCAAATAACTACTACTAAGTGCATGTAACAATCGTGACAGAGTGTCGCGGTCATGATTCACACGGGTTCCTTTGCAAAATGCTAAAGTCAAAGTCTGCCCTTATGCTAGGTCGCGACCATGATAGCCATCGTGCTCGTGATCTATCTCTTTCCTTTAATTTCTTCGTTTTTGCTTCCTTTTATAGCTAAATTCCATATATTTGCATATTTAGACTTAAAAACTGTAAATCATCAAAAACAAGCAATACCAACGTGAAATCTAATATATAATAAGTAAAAACAATACAAACTCCTTATAGATTATATCATATATAAGTGCCTTTTTAGCACTTATCAGCCTCGTACATGCCCTTTCGTTTGGACCCTTGAGTGGGGAGAAGGGAGGAGTATCTCTTGCTATGGGGACCTTGATTTTATCCCGGCTTGGACCGAACTCATGTAGGCAACCTTAGTTGGATTCCCTTAAGATACCAAAACAGATTACATGAATGATACAATTACACCTTTATCATCCCCGGTTGATGATCAAATTGAACCCCTCCTAGGACTTGGTTAGAATTTTCTCAAAAAATTAACCACGATTGGAGGAATACGCTTCGCATGCTATGTGCTACGGTTTCTCGTTTCTTCGTATCATACCATCATCAACATTTTCCATGGACATGACATGCTACACGCGAAGCATTTGTGTGATACTAACTCACATCTTTTGTACAACCACTTGCATTTTCCATGTGTGAAAACATTAACCACCCATGTGACATTTGTACTAACCATTTCTTTTGCAGCCATGCATCCCCTCATAGTGTAAAAAAAATAAAAATAAAAATAATAAAAATAAAAATAAAAATTATTAATTCATGCACATCACTTGCATATCATAAGCATTAACCAATTTGTTTTGCAGCCATATGGAATACATGTCATGCATAAAACATTCATGTAGACCTTGAACAATTCCTTAAGGATCACGTGCACCATATCACCTACCAAGTAGGAAACCATTTAGGTGCTCCACGAGTGCCCAAAACATCAATTCACATATCAAAATTGTTGGGAAATTAATCACACAAAACAAACATAAAACGCAGCGGATAAAAGATTAATCCCCACCAAGGACCCATGTACATCGCATTGAATCGGAAGGAGGGTTAAAGAATTACCTTAATTCTTTGAAGATTGAATCAAGCAGGAACCAAAATAGCTTCCCTCTACGGTTGATCCACACGGAGCAATACGTCCACCGCGTGCTAGCGCCGGATTTGAAGAACAATTCTTCGAACGAGAGAAGAGAGAGCAGAAAATCAGATTTTCCCTTTTCTTTTGGAGGAGAGTTTCGGCTGGTTCACTTGGCTTGTCGTGGCTGGCCAAAATCTGCTTCTTAACTTATGGAGCAATTAGGTTTTCAGGTTTTTATTTCCTTAAATATAAACCCTATTTAGTTAATTATAATTATAACCTAATACACCTATTAGTTATAATTATATATTAACCCACACAATTTAATATTAATTCTCAATTAATATTAAATCAATTCAATTCTCCATGATACATATATGTATATATAATATTATAATTAATTATATCTCCATATAATTTAATTATAATATGTAGCATACTTTATGCAATATTAATTACATTAATATTTATATATACATACATAAATATATATCACTATATATATTTATTCTCTTTCTCATTCATAAATTATTATCCAATAATAATTTATACCCGATAAGATGAACTTCATTTTGCTCTTGTGTGTGACCCCATAGGATCATATTAATTGGCAATAAGGAAATTACCATAATGTCCTTATAGGTCACAAGCGGACTCTAGCAAGCCATTACGACTACCCAATTAATATGATTGGAATGATCCAATACCTATTTATAGAATGTCATATTCCCTTTTGTCTCTTTGATATCAAGATTAATTATAAGACATGGTACACTTGTCAATCTTATATAATTAATCATATGCTTTCTCGATCTCAAAGTAAACTGTTCAGACAAATCAATTGATACTCTTATCAATTATTTGAGCACGGCCATGCATTTAACAGTCTTACTTATCGAGGGGCCCAGTGATATCGCTCTCTTGTTAGAGAGGGACAAAATCCCATATCTGTCACTCACATCCCTAAGCATGAGTCATATTGTACCCAACCACAGCCTTTATAACTACTCTGTTACAAGCAGCGTTTGACTGCGTCAAAGCACAACATGAATTCATCCCGGAATCCATGGTGACCTCAGGTCAAAGGAATCAGCTGATGACACTACTATAATCAAGATCAGTTGTGACACGTGACCATGAACTTGATCTCATAGTGGGTCTCCAGCAACATGTTCTCTAACATATTGCCCGTGAGTATAATCTGTATCTGTATACACTATATTCATCTTATGAATATCCATTATCACTCACACTAGTCTTAGTTTGTTATTATTCCCATAATAACAATCGACTAGGGAAATTTAGAATTACACAATTAATTCATGGATACATTATCATAAATACTAACATACAAATATATATGATAAAATAAGTCTTTATTAATGACTTAAGAAGATTGTTTACATAATCCAACATTGGCTTAGGGCACAATCTCTAACAATCTCCCACTTGCCCTAAGTCCAATCTCAAATGTATCTAATACCCATGGACCTAGCATGACCATCATGTACAGCTTGTGAAAGAGCTTTTGTTAGTGGATCAGCAACATTGTCTTCAGACGCAACTTTGCATATCTTCACATCTCCTCTTGAGATGACTTCTCTTATGTAGTGAAAACGCCGAAGTATATGTTTGGATTTCTGTGACACACTAGGTTCCTTAGCAAGTGATATTGCCCCATTGTTGTCACACAAGAGGCTCACAGGATTCACTATGCTAGGAACGACACCAAGTTCTTCGATGAACTTCTTGATCCAAACAGCCTCTTGGGCTGCATCTGATGCAGCAATATACTCGGCTTCTGTTGTAGATGCAGCTATCGTGCTTTGCTTAGAACTCTTCCAACTTATCGCACCTCCATTCAGAATGAACACATACCCAGACTGTGACTGCATCTGATCTTGATCAGTTTGGAAACTTGCATCCGTGTAACCATTTACAACAAGATCTTCGTCCGAGCCTCCATATATCAAGAATGTATCTTTAGTTCTTCTCAAGTACTTAAGAATACTCTTGACAGCAGTCCAGTGACTATCACCTGGATCAGACTGATATCTACTTGTCATGCTCAAAGCAAAAGAGACATCTGGCCGAGTACATACCATGGCATACATGATAGATCCTATAGCTGACGCATAAGGAATCTTATCCATGCGTTGACGTTCTTCAACTGTCACAGGACATTGCTTACGACTAAGCTTTATCCCTTGCCCAATAGGAACATTTCCTTTCTTTGATTGATCCATACTGAACCTTTTCAGCATTTTGTCAATGTATGTACTCTGGCTCAAACCTATCAATCTCTTAGATCTATCTCTATAGATCTTTATTCCAAGAATGTAGGCTGCCTCACCCAAGTCTTTCATAGAAAAACACTTTCCTAGCCAAGATTTTACTTCTTGCAAGGTAGGAATGTGATTTCCTATTAACAATATGTCATCGACATATAGAACTAGGAAAACTATATTACTCCCACTGAACTTCTTGTACACACAAGGCTCATCTTTGTTTTTTATGAAGCCAAACTTTTTGACTGATTCATCAAAACAATGATTCCAACTTCTTGATGCTTGCTTCAAACCATAAATGGCCTTTTGAAGCTTGCATACTTTATCAGGATTCTTTGGATCGACAAAACCTTCAGGCTGTGTCATGTACACATCCTCAACAAGGTTTCCATTTAGGAAAGCTGTTTTGACATCCATTTGCCATATTTCATAGTCATAATATGCTGCTATGGCAACAAGAATTCTGATGGACTTGATCATAGCTACTGGAGAAAAGGTTTCGTCATAGTCTATACCATGAATTTGTCGGTAACCTTTTGCCACTAACCTTGCTTTATAAGTCTGAATATTCCCATCCATGTCCGTTTTCAACTTGAAAACCCATTTGTGCCCTATTGCTTTAGCACCCTTTGGGAGATCAACCAAAGTCCATACTTTGTTGTCGTCCATGGATTGAATTTCTGACTTCATAGCATCAAGCCATTTTTCAGATTCTGAATTAGAGACAGCTTCCATGTACGTGGAAGGTTCATTCTCTTCTAACAGAATCAGATCATTTTCATTCGTGACGAGAAATCCATATCTCTCGGGCTCATGACGAACTCTACTTGATCTACGTTGGACTTGTGTTACTGGTTCTGACTCAACAACTTCTTGTGAATCAGGTTGTTCCATTTGAAACTCACTTTCAACTTGGTTATCCATATTTTCTTGTAGGTGTACTTTACTCCCACTGATTCCTTTGGAAATAAACTCTTTTTCCAGGAATGTACCACCCTTAGCAACAAACACTTTGTTTTCACTAGGATTGTAAAAGAAATAACCTTTAGTTTCTTTTGGATAACCAACAAAATTGCATTTCACAGATTTTGGTGATAACTTATCTGAAATCAAATATTTCACATAGGCTTCGCATCCCCAAATCTTGAGAAAAGACAAATTTGGTTTCTTACCAATCCATATCTCATATGGTGTCTTTTCAACTGCTTTTGATGGAACTCGGTTCAGTGTGAATGCCGCTGTTTCAAGTGCATATCCCCAAAAGGATAGAGGAAGATTTGTTTGACTCATCATAGACCGAACCATATCCAATAAAGTTCGGTTCCTCCTCTCAGACACACTATTCCACTGTGGTGTACCAGGAGGAGTTAATTGTGAGACAATCCCACAATTTCTAAGATGATCGTCGAACTCTTGGCTCAAATATTCACCACCTCGATCAGATCTAAGTGCTTTAATTGTCTTGCCAAGTTGGTTTTGTACTTCATTTTGGAAGGCTTTGAACATTTCAAAGGATTCCGACTTATGCTTCATTAGATATAGATAACCATATCTACTGAAGTCATCAGTGAACGTAATGAAGTATTGAAAACCACCTCTAGCAGTTGTGCTCATAGGCCCACATACATCTGTATGTATGAGTTCTAATAAGTCACTAGCCCTTTCACTGTGGCCAGTAAAAGGACTCTTGGTCATCTTACCCATTAAACAAGACTCGCAAGTGTCATATGTTTCAAAAACATCTAGACCCAAAATTCCATCTTTATGGAGTTTTGAAATGCGTTTCTCATTAATGTGTCCTAGACGACAGTGCCAGAGATAAGTAGGATTCACAATATTTGTTCTTATCCTTTTGGTATTTATGTTATATACATGCTCATCATAACCTTCACTAAGGTTCAACAAATAAAGACCATCATGTAAATCCGCATTTGCATAAAACAAGTCTTTATTGAAAAGCAATAAGTGATTATTCTCAATAACACATTTAAATCCTTCCTTGTCCAAACATGAAATAGAAATGATGTTCCTAGACAAATTAGGAACAAAATAACAATTATTCAAAAGGAGAACAAGTCCACTTGGCAACTTGAGCTCGTAGCGACCGACTTCATAAGCAGCAACTCTAGCTCCATTCGCCACATGGAATTCTACCTCGCCCTTCTTGAGCTTTCTACTTCCTCTAAGCCCCTGCACATTCATACAAATGTGAGAACCACAACCGGTATCTAATACCCACGAAGTAGAAACAGAAGTAGAATGAAGTATTTCAATAACATGAATACCTTGATTAGCGGTCTCACCGCCTCTCTTCTTCCTCAAGTCCTCCAAATAAAGCTTGCAATTTCTGCGCCAATGACCAGGCTGATTGCAGAAATGGCATGCGCCTTCCTTTGGAGGCTTTGCCTTGGTAACAGCTTTGGGCTTCTTTGCATCCTTCCCAAACTCTTTGGGTTTGTTTGCTTTACCCTTCTTCTTCTGGATCCTACCCTTTTGCACCATATGGATCCCTTTGGAGCTTGGCTTCTCTTTTATCGTTACTTCAGCGTTTTTCAGCATCCCATGCAGTTCGCTGACCGTTTTGTCCATATCATTCATGTGATAATTCATGACAAAATGGGAGTAACTCTCGGGAAGAGAATTAAGGATCAAATCCGTTGCCAACTCAGGTCTGAGTGGCGAACCAAGCCTCTCCAACTGATCAATGTACCCTTTCATCTTCAGAACATGGGCACTAACCGAACTCCCTTCGGTCATCTTGCACCCAACCAAAGATCTCAAGGTCTCATACCTTTCCCTTCTCGCTTGCTTTTGGAACATTTCCTTAAGCTCTTGAGACATCTCATATGCCTCAAATGTTTCCAGATCCTTCTGAAGTTCCGGAATCATTGATGCGAGCATCAGGCACTGTACATCAATCTGATCATTTTGATGCTTGTGGAAAGCATCCCTTTCAGCTCTTGAAGCTGTGGTGGGTGGAGGGTTAGCGGGCAAAGGCCCATCCAGAACATATAGCTTTCGCTCTTGCTTGAGAACAATTCTCAAGTTGCGATACCAGTCTAGGTAATTTGTTCCATTCAGTTTATCCTTCTCAAGGATAGATCGAATAGAACCGGGATTGCTTGTGTTGGCCATTTATCTACAACAGAAAATATATATGCAAAGTTAATTACATAAGAGAATATAGCTCCCACTAAAATTATAAAACCCTTTAAAATATTTAAGTGGGTAAAAGACCCAAAATCCATACTTAACCATAGCACTGCTTTGGCATGTCCCTATGATTAAATATAATTTCGGTAGACATCACCATGTCAATTACATCATTATGTAACTCTTTTAATTTATGAGATGCATGATATCATATATCATATTTAATTTGTATGTTACTCATCTCATCCTTGCCTCGGGCTCAAACACCTTTTTGATTAACCCTTTAGTTAAACCAATTACAACACAATGAGAATCACCTTTTCTCATATTATTGCTTCGCTAAGGTCACAACATGCGTACCCGCCCTGGCGGTATACCATGATGCGAACATAGTACTTGACAAGTGTTATACGTAATTGGGTGGCAAAAATATAAACTTCATAAGTTTATTTAGGGTTTATAAATCCCGTGATTAGAATTTTATCATATACAAAACATGGCATTAATATTAAACTTTCCAAGTTAACATTAATCCTAGCATGGCATCCAATGTCATACATTCATCTAGCATGCATATTTCATACTAGGCATGGCATCACATGGCATCAAAATATAAAACATGCAATAGACTCGAAAAAACCGTGTTATGGTATGGTTTTATCTACATTGATTTTCATAGGCCAATATGAAAATCAACAGGTCATTTCCTAGGTGGTGGTAACCATCGCATGGTCGCAGCACAGCCGCATCCCTTGGATCCGTCTTCACGTCTTTGTTCCTTGGCACCATCTCATGGATTTACATACTTTACAAAATTGTATCCTATACAATTTTCTAGCAAAATAAAATTTACAAACAATAAATTGCATCCTATACAATTTATCTAGAAAAATAAGGTTACATAAATACAAACGACTCGCAGGCCGTATTTATAAAACCTTACATCCACCAAAACCAAAAGAAAACAAAAAAAACATCCACGGGGTGCAAAACCATACCACAACACCATGCATAAAATTATCACAATAATTTTACATCTACAAGATTTAGGGTTCAAAGGCAAAATACAATCTTATTGCATTGAGGAATTGATTTGAAAAGGCTAAATGTGTAGAAACAATTTCTACACGGCAGCACCAAGGGAACACGGCGTGCAAAACCGGTTTGCACGGCGTGCAGCACCTGCACGCCGCCGTGTTCCTCGCTGTGTCTCAGCACATACGGAAACAATTTCCGGTTGCACGCCGTGCCAAACCATCACACGGCGTGCACTTCATATTTGCACAGCGTGCAGAGCCTGCACGCCGTCGTGTTCCGAACTGAAAGCCAATACTGGAAACAATTTCCAGTTGCACGCCGTGCAAAGACAGCACACGGCGTGCACAGCATGTTAACACGGCGTGCAGTACCTGCACGCCGACGAGTTCGGAACTGAACTCATATCTGGAAACGATTTCCAGTGCACGAATGAGCAAAACAATTGAAGAAACACATCATTCATAATGATCAATTCCAAATCAATTCAAAATAGTTATTCACAATAACAGAACAAATCATTCATAATTATCAACATTGAAATCAAATTTCAATTTGTTATTCACAATAACAAAAGAACCCTAAATCAAAACACACAAACCCTAACATGCATTTTGATCTAATCAAAATAACAAATCCAATTCAACCAATGCACAAGTGGCTCTGATACCACTGTTGGGAAATTAATCACACAAAACAAACATAAAACGCAGCGGATAAAAGATTAATCCCCACCAAGGACCCATGTACATCGCATTGAATCGGAAGGAGGGTTAAAGAATTACCTTAATTCTTTGAAGATTGAATCAAGCAGGAACCAAAATAGCTTCCCTCTACGGTTGATCCACACGGAGCAATACGTCCACCGCGTGCTAGCGCCGGATTTGAAGAACAATTCTTCGAACGAGAGAAGAGAGAGCAGAAAATCAGATTTTCCCTTTTCTTTTGGAGGAGAGTTTCGGCTGGTTCACTTGGCTTGTCGTGGCTGGCCGAAATCTGCTTCTTAACTTATGGAGCAATTAGGTTTTCAGGTTTTTATTTCCTTAAATATAAACCCTATTTAGTTAATTATAATTATAACCTAATACACCTATTAGTTATAATTATATATTAACCCACACAATTTAATATTAATTCTCAATTAATATTAAATCAATTCAATTCTCCATGATACATATATGTATATATAATATTATAATTAATTATATCTCCATATAATTTAATTATAATATGTAGCATACTTTATGCAATATTAATTACATTAATATTTATATATACATACATAAATATATATCACTATATATATTTATTCTCTTTCTCATTCATAAATTATTATCCAATAATAATTTATACCCGATAAGATGAACTTCATTTTGCTCTTGTGTGTGACCCCATAGGATCATATTAATTGGCAATAAGGAAATTACCATAATGTCCTTATAGGTCACAAGCGGACTCTAGCAAGCCATTACGACTACCCAATTAATATGATTGGAATGATCCAATACCTATTTATAGAATGTCATATTCCCTTTTGTCTCTTTGATATCAAGATTAATTATAAGACATGGTACACTTGTCAATCTTATATAATTAATCATATGCTTTCTCGATCTCAAAGTAAACTGTTCAGACAAATCAATTGATACTCTTATCAATTATTTGAGCACGGCCATGCATTTAACAGTCTTACTTATCGAGGGGCCCAGTGATATCGCTCTCTTGTTAGAGAGGGACAAAATCCCATATCTGTCACTCACATCCCTAAGCATGAGTCATATTGTACCCAACCACAGCCTTTATAACTACTCTGTTACAAGCAGCGTTTGACTGCGTCAAAGCACAACATGAATTCATCCCGGAATCCATGGTGACCTCAGGTCAAAGGAATCAGCTGATGACACTACTATAATCAAGATCAGTTGTGACACGTGACCATGAACTTGATCTCATAGTGGGTCTCCAGCAACATGTTCTCTAACATATTGCCCGTGAGTATAATCTGTATCTGTATACACTATATTCATCTTATGAATATCCATTATCACTCACACTAGTCTTAGTTTGTTATTATTCCCATAATAACAATCGACTAGGGAAATTTAGAATTACACAATTAATTCATGGATACATTATCATAAATATTAACATACAAATATATATGATAAAATAAGTCTTTATTAATGACTTAAGAAGATTGTTTACATAATCCAACATTGGCTTAGGGCACAATCTCTAACAAAAATGTTTAGGTGCTTCACGAGTGCTGAAAAATTACACTTCATACATTAAACCGTTAAAGTGCTCCACGCGCACCCAAGACATCATTTCATACCTCATTTCATGCACCGAACCACTTAGGTGCTCCACGAGTGCTAAAAACCTCATTTCATACATCAACCCATATAGGTACCCCACCAGTACCGAAAATCTCATTTCATACATCAAACCGTTTAGGCACTCCATGAGTACCGAAAATCTCATTTCACATATCAAACTAATTAGGTACTCCCAGAGTGCCGAAACTCTACCCATGTGCCAAGCACGCGTTCACATCACATTATAGCATAAAAACCTGAGGTGCTCCCCGAGCACCGAAATTCTGCCCGTGTGCCGAGCACACGTTCATTTCGTATCCAAAAAGCTTGAGGTGCTCCCCAAGTGCCGAAACTCTGTTCGTGTGCTGAGCATACAGTTATTTCATATCATTGCATAAGAAACCCAAGGTGCTCCCCGAGCACCGAAACTCTGTCCATGTGTCGAGCATACGGTCATTTCACATCATAACACAAGAACTCGAGGTGCTCCCCGAGCACTAAAACTCCATCCGTGTGTCGAGCACACGGTCATTGCATCTTCATAGCATAAAAGCCCAAGATGCTCCCCGAGTGCTGAAATTCTGCCCATGTGCCATACACATCACACATACATGCAAAAGCCAGCTCTATGCATAAATCACAAAACTCATGCATAAGACCAACTTTATGCATATCCAAACTCATGCATAAGACTAGCTCTATGCATAAATCACAAAACACATGCATAAGACCAGCTCTATGCACAAATCACAAACCCAGGCATAAGATCAGCTCTGTGCACACATCACATGCCATATAAGACCAGCTCTTTACGTCCATTACAAAACTCCGTATAAGATTAGCCCTATACACATTCATGACATTCCATCTTAAAAATACATACATACCGACATTTATGTATTCATTCTTTTATTTCCACGTCGTCATTTCATTCACTCATCATGGATCATCCCTAATGTTTCATTCCTCATTTCATCATTTCATTCATTCATTATCACTAATATTTCACGTATAATGTAAAATAGTACGTGCTTGAAGAAGAAAGACTGGGCAAAGACTAGAAAGAAAGAAGCTTCGCATAGACAGTCCATTGAGTAAGCTGGATCGACATAGGATGAGATCTCAGTCTGTGAGGGCGGTTGAGGAAGAAAGAACAGTCGAGACAGAAGGTGAAATTGAATTCGGTGAGGAAGTTGAGATGGCAAATTAGACACCAAATCTTGCTGATGTTCTGAAAGATTTCCTGAAATCTCAGGATTTTTGTGATATCTTGAAAGACGAAATACGGGCTGTTGTGAGGGAAAGTGGTGAAGTCGATACCAGTGGTCCTGGGAAGGAGAAAGTGGCTGAATCATCTCAGTTTAGGGCTGATATCTCGGCTAGTGTAGAGAAGTTACAAGAGATTAAGGCTGCAATAGAGAAGAAGCTGAAGGCTAAATGCACTGAACTAGATGAATTAGCTGCTGAGTTAAAGAAGGGGGCTGACATCAATATAGCATCCAAAAGTAGTGTGAACATGGATGCCATGATAAACAAAGGCATTGAGACTTTCCCCATTGTGTTTCAAGTACAGAAGATTGCAACCTATAAAGGAATTGGTTCACCAGTAGCTCATGTGAACTTTTATGCCCGAGTCATGCTGACAATAGGTGCCACAAAGCAATAACTGATCAATTTCTTTCCAACCACAATAGAAGGAGGAGTGTTATCTTGGTATAGTTCTTTATCTGAGGACATACAGTCTGATTGGGAAGCTTTGTCAGCAGCTTTCATTAAGTACTATAGTTTCAACACCAAGATCCAAGTGAAGTTGTATGACTTGGAAAGAATCAAGCAAAAACCGAATGAATCCTTCGATGAGTACTATCAGA
Source organism: Euphorbia tirucalli (assembly GCA_039660915.1). NCBI lineage: Eukaryota > Viridiplantae > Streptophyta > Magnoliopsida > Malpighiales > Euphorbiaceae > Euphorbia > Euphorbia tirucalli. Next base: position 33,127,734 of record CM077636.1, on the reverse strand, counting down.
GGTGGATGAATAAAATGATTTTGTTGAAGAACTGCCCCGATGAAGATAAGCTGATCCAGAAGCTGATCGATGGCAGCAAGGATGTCTATAGGAATAATATGAAGTTCCATGCTTTCAATGAGCCTAGTGAGGTTTACAGCATGGCCATGAAGGTTAAGAGAGATGAAGAAGAGAAGGCAGTAAGCCACAGGGGTGGCAGAAGCTCTAGGTACAGCTCTGGATATCGATCAATGACTGTAACTAGGTCAGGCAGTGGATCTAGTTCCAGTTCCGCAAGTAAAAGTAGGCAGTTTTTAGAAATGAAGCAAGCTAAAGTTGCTACGATATCTCAACAATAGGTATTCAAGGTAGAAATCTGGGAAGCCAAGGCATATCTCCTTGGACTTTATCTTTAGCTAAGATTTTCGTGAAGTGCAAGAACGGTGGTCTGTTGAATTCTCTAAAGCCATTTGAGAAGCCGGCCGATGTAGATAAGGAAAACTTCTATACGTATCATGTTGTAGTGGGACACAAAACTAACAACTGTTTTAAGTTGAGGGATGCCATTCAAAGTTGATTGATGAAAGGAAGTTGCAAGAACCTACAAAGCCCAGCACAAAGACTAATCCATTGCTAGCATTTGAGAAGCAAATCAATATGGTGCAGTCGGGGTTGCCAGCCAACTTTAATTTCACTCATATCCTGTAAGTGAATCCCACAGTGCAGTCTATAGTAGCCGTTGAAGCTGAAACAGAGATAGAATGTGCGAAGCTAGCGGAACAGAAAGAAATAAAGCCAGTGAGCTTGAATGATCTTGATTCAGAAGACGAATATGAGGAATATGGTCAGGATGAATCAGTTAAGCTATCGGTTATTGAGAAACCAAAAATTCCTGAAGTCCAGAATGTGACGAGAAGTGGCAGGGTATATCAGCCAACAACTCAGTAGAAAGATAAGGCTTCAGTGACTAGATCGAGCAGCTTATCAATGTAGAAGGAAGTTGAAAAAGAAGATCTGGTCATCTCATAGTTGAAGAAAACTCTAGCTCAAGCCAGTTTATGGCATTTGCTGTTGGTCTCAAAAGAACATAGAGCAGCATTGGTGAAGAAGCTATCTGAAGTTGAAGGGTCCCCGATTACATCTCCAGAAGCTATGTGTTGCTTGTTGGACAAGGTTCATTCTGGATCCCCTGACATTGTGTTCTCTAAGAAAGATCTACCGAGTGGAGGAAGAGCTAATAACAAAGCTCTTTATGTCAAAGCTAACATAATGGATAGGGTCATGCCATGTGTTATAGTGGATGATGGGTTGGCTCTGAATATATGTCTGTCAAAAATGTTACCGTATCTAGGCTTAAGTGAAGATTTTTGAAGAAGTCTTCAACTGTGATCAGGGCTTACGACGACTTGAAGAGGACTGTGATTGGAACATTTGAGACTGAGGTAGAAGTAGGACCAGTCAAGTAAATGGTTACTTTCATTGTAATCGATATTCCAGTCACTTTCTCCTTACTGTTAGGAAGGCTATGGTTTCATCCACTAGGAGGTGTCCTTTCCACACTGCACCAGAAGATAAAGTTCTCAATGGGCAATGAGGTTGTGACAGTTGAAGCGGATTCTCAGTCCATGATTGCTACTGCGAATGAAGAAGTTTTACCATTCGGCGGATTCCAAATCGCCGTGGTCAGTGAAGAAGAAGTCATAGATGCTCTGATGGTTATTTATGAGAATTATATGCTGGAGTGGTTGTCTAATTACTTGTGCAAGCAGAACTTTGTCCCCAGTATGGGGCTTGGAGCTAATCTACAGAGAGTGCCCAAATTCAACATTGATTCAGGAAAGTTGAAGCAGTTCGGGTTGGGCTACATAGCAGAAGCATCTAAAAAAATTTGAAAAGGGGGAAGAATGGCAAGCTTATGATGAAGCCATTCATTAAAGTTGGTGAAGAGCTGTACAAGGGGCAAGCCGAGCCTGTGAAAGTCGAAAATGTTGAATACCCGGGTTTCAAAATATTCTCCGATGTAGTAGACTTTGAAAAAAGCCAAGAACTAGTCGTATCTATGACAGAGGAGGAGATAGTTTTCAAGCCTGTTATCCTCTAGGAGTTATCAGAAGAGGCAGCAAATGCAATGGAAGTGTCCAAGGAGGAAGCTGATGTAAAGGATTGTAATGAGACTGTGGAGGTGATTTCAAAGGCGCTGTCGCCTTGAACAATGCTTTTGCAAAGACCAAGGAAGGGCACAAGGAGGAGCCGAAGACCGAAGTGAGTCTGAATTCTATATTTTCTAAAATCACGGGAATCATGATGAAAGCTAAGGCACAATTGGCTGAGGTTAAGGAGACCACTTTCTCTACTAAATGAGAGTCTGAAGTAGCTGCAGATCTGGACAACATCTTGAAGCTGGACGAGAAGGATGAAGAAGTGCAAGGCCCTCTGCCTGTGGAGGATGAAAATGACTTTGTTGTATCTGTCTCATCCATTTTCAATGTGAATGATGTACTTTATGATAAGTTTAATGCAATGAAGTCTTAATTTGCTTACTTGTGTGATGTTTATCCTGATAACTCTGTGCATGCATTTGAATCACCATCAAGCATATTTAGCATTCATGATACTGCATTGCATGAAATCAACCTAAGTACAGATGAAAATCCCAAAATGGTGTTTATTTCACATAAACTAAAACCCGATGAAGAGAGAGAATTGACAAAAGTGTTGCAAAAACATGTTAAGCCTTTTGCTTGGTCATATGAAGACATGCCAGGAGTCGACACAAAAATAGCAGTTCACAAGATTCCAACCGATCCTAAATTCAAGCCGGTAAAGCAGAAGCTAAGACGGATGAGACCAGAATGGGCTACATTGGTAAAGGAACAGGTGGCTAAGCATATCGAAGCCAAGTTCCTTTAAGTGGTGGAGTGCACAAAATGGTTAGCCAATATTGTTCCAGTGCCTAAGAAGGACAGAAGGGTCAAAGTGTGTGTCGACTATAGGGATTTGAATAAAGAGTTCCCGAAAGATAATGTCCCATTGCCTCACATCGATGTCCTGATTGATAGTGTAGCTAAGGCAGCAATGTACTCTTTTATGGATGGGTTTTCTGGATATAACCAAATCCTAATGGACGTAATTGATAAAATGAAAACATCATTCATCACAGAGTGGGGCACTTTCTGCTACAAAGTAATGCCCTTTGGATTGAAGAATGTTGGGGCCACTTACCAAAGGGCTGTCACAATGTTGCTGCATGATATGATTCACAAGGAGGTAGAAGTGTACGTTGATGATATGCTTGTTAAATCAATGACCCGAGAAAAGCATCACGTCATCCTGGATAGATTTCTTGCACGCATTGGGTAGTATAATCTATGACTTAATCCTAAGAAGTGCATATTCAGGGTCACATCAGGAAAGCTGCTGGGTCATATGGTTAGCCAGAGAGGAATTGAGATGGATCCAGACAAAATCAAGGCCATTCGAGATATGCCAGCTCCTAAAACAGAGAAGGAGGTCCGATCGTTCTTGAGTTCCTTACAGTACGTCAGTCGTTTCATAGCATGGTTGACTTCAACTTATGAGCCGATTTTCAAGTTGTTGAAGAAAGATCAGCCCATTGTATGGGATGACAGATGTCAGCTAGCGTTTGAGAAGATTAAAGCTTATCTGGTAAACCTGCCAGTTCTGAGCCCACCAATTTTGGGAAAGCCTTTGATTTTGTATTTAGCTGTTGAAGATTCCTCTATAGGGGTGATGCTATCACAAGAGCAAGATGGAAAGAACGAGTACCTTATTTACTATCTTAGCAAAAAGCTGCTTGAATATGAAACCAAGTACACACTGGTAGAGAAGACATGTGTGGCAATGATTTGGCTTACTAAGAAGCTGCCCATTACTTTCAGTCGTACAAAGTGCAAGCCATGGCCAAGATAGATCCAATGAAGTATCTGTATAAAGCACCAGTGTTGGTAGGGAAATTCGCTAGATGGCTACTACTCTTATCAAAATTCAATATTGAGTACGTCACCAAAAAAGTCATCAAAAGGCGAGCTGTGACAGACTTTCTGGCAAATCAACCGCTAGAATCAGACTATGTGGAGAATCTAGAATTCCTTGATGAATAGCTAGCTATGGTGGAGGTAAAGAGATGGGTTATGTGCTTTGATGGTGCCGTAAACAGAAAAGGTGCTGAAATTGGGGTAATCATAGCGACACCAGACGGTGAGATCATTCCATTGTCAAAGAGATTGGACTTTCCTATAACTAATAATGGCGCAGAATATGAAGCATGCTTATTTAGGATGGAAGCTCTTCTGATGCTAGGGGCAAGCGATGTGTTGATTATTGGAGATTCACTTTTAGTGACTAGGCAAGCGCAAGGCGAGTGGGATCTGAAAGAAGAGGCCTTGCGGCCCTACTTAGAATTGCTGCAATACAAAAGAGAGTTATTCAGGCATGTTCCTAGGGAGGAGAATAAAATGGTTGATGCGCTAGCAACATTGTCTTATATGTGGGAGAATCCAGAGAGAACACAAATACAACCTTTGGTTATAGTAATTTCCAAACAACCTTGTTTTGATGTGCACGAAGTGATAGAACTGACAGATGAAGAAAAACCATGGTTCTTTGACATTTATCAGTATATGAAGGAAGGAAAGTATCTAGAAGGAGCAAATACTGCTGATAAAATTTCATTAAGAAGGTTAGCCAGCCAGTTCAGAATCTTTGAAGATAAGCTATACAAGAGAACTGCAAATGGAGTTCTTCTAAGGTGTTTAACGGAACAGGAAGCTGAAACGGTGATGCAGTTAGTACACGCGGGATCCTGTGGGCCGCATATGAATGGAGTCGCTATGGCCAGGAAGGTGATGAGGCAGGGGTACTTTTGGACGACTATGCAGTCTGATTGTATGAAGGAGGTGAGAAGATGTCACGAGTGCCAGATTTACGCTGATATCAGTCATCTACCACCACTTGAACTATAAAATCTGGCATCTCCTTGGCCATCGTCAGCATGGGGGATAGATATGATCGGAGAAATTCATCCTGCAGCATCTAATAGGCACCGATTCATAGTGGTGGTAGTTGATTATTTTTCAAAATGGGTGGAAGCAGAATCTTTCGCTAGCGTAATAGCTAAGCAGATGGTTAAGTTCATCCAGAAGAACATCTTTGCTCGATACGGGATCCTCCATCATGTAGTGACTGATAATGGAGTGCAATTTCAAGGGGCAACAACTAAACTATTTGCAAAACATAGCATTGAACATCATAGATCTTTTCCATATAGACCACAGTCTAATGGTGCAGTAGAAGCAGCTGACAAGTTGATAAAGAAGATTTTATCAAATATGGTAACCACTTACAGGGATTAGGCTGACAAGTTTTCGTATGCTCTTTGTAAATTTATCAACCCAGAATGGCTAAGGCCTATAACCAAAAGGTGAAGTATCCCAAACAGTAGTTGAAAGCTGGAGATTTAGTTCTAAAACATTTAAGGCCTACAAATGTCGATGTTTGAGGAAAGTTTAGGCCAAATTGGGAAGGTCCATACATCATGAAAAAAGTGCTATCAAAAGGTGGTGTCAGCATCATGGACATGGATGGAAATGAATTCACAAATCCTGTCAATCAAGATCGCTTGAGGCTTTATCATGTTTGAAAAAAAAGAGTCTGCTAGGTCAAAAGCTCAAAAAGGCGGCCTAGGCAAAAATTAAGACATGAGAGAAAATGATCAGTTGGAAAATCTGAAAGGGATGACTGGTAACGGATTCTAGTTCTATGTGGAATGTATACCATTTTGGGAACCAATCCTTTCAAATGTACTCATGTTGATTTTAGCAACAAAGTGTGATGTTTGTTTAAATATATTCATATGGTTATGTCGAAATGCATAAACAAAGTTATCTTGTCTGAACATCCATTTAAAAAAAGAACTTTGCATTTAGCTGGTTGTAAGGCTTACATTGTTTAACAACAGAAATGTACCAAATACATGCAATCTGAAATCTTTTCCCGTCCTCCAAATCTAATTCATCTTTTCATGGGGTGGTTGAAAATTTCGAGACAGATCCAAGTTTGAATGTCATAAGGCCTTATGTAATTGTGATCATTATATATGAAGCACGTATGGCATAAAAAAAAAAGCTCACTAAGGTGAAAACCGAAAAGGCACCTTAGGCAAAAGTTAGAGCAGCTCGCTAAGCTGAAAACCCGCATTGGGCAGTTTAGGAAAAAGTAAGAGCAGCTCGCTAAGCTGAAAACCCGCGATGGGCAGTTTAGGCAAAAGTTAGAGCACTTCCAAACTCACTCTTTCCACGGCAAAGTTTTAAAGTCTTTTCATTATTCCCCAGTAGAACCGTTACAAAGAATATAACAACTTTTTTCCTCAACAGTCATCACATATCCTCAACAGAAATACAAGGACTGTATTGCATAAAGAATGTACTCCCCCAGCTGAAGTCAATCAGAGGCATGACACTTTTTCCCTAACAGGATGTGAAACATCAAGATTGGACAAATAGCTGGAAATGCATTCTTTAGGGTCCATATGCATATGCATCATCATGCATATATGCATAACATACATGGAACATTCATCCCCAGGTAGTCTTCATTCTTGATCAAAGGGGCAAAAATTTTTATTTAAAATCTCTCGATCAAGGAATGAAGACTCATCGTTTCAAATGTAAAAATTCACCAAATCCGCCGTGGGTAAATGTAGAGCTGGAATCAGCTCAAATCAAATCTGTCGTGGGTAAATGTAGACCTGATATCGGCTTTAATCAAATCTTCCGTGGGTAAATGTAAACCCGGTATCGGCTCCAATCAAATCTGCCGTAGGTAAATGTAAACCCGGTATTGGCTCCCATCAAATTCACCGTGGGTAAATGCAAACCCGGTATCGGCTTCAATGAAATCCACCATGGGTAAATGTAAACCCGGTATCAGCTCCAATCAGATCATCACTGCATCAATGCGGTTTCACCGAGTTAGGTATACCTTTCTTTCCTTACGTTTATGGCGCTTTACTTCGCGTTCTCAAGTTCACCTAAGGTATTTTAGACCTGGTATTAGATATTGAACTTGATCACGTAAAGGGAAGCTGTAAGCGCCGAAATTTTCCAACCTCAATAATGAAAATCCAAAAGTCATTTTTACAGGAGTAAACACAGAATTTTCTGGTATATATATATATATATATATATAAAAGAAAGAGGAAGCAAAGCAGCCACACGGCTGTAGTCGAATTACAGTCGTACGACTGTAGGTCTATAGCAGCTAGTTGCAGCTCATCCTGTATGGGAGAGAAATAGGGTGTGATTTAGGGGCTTTATTGCATCTTACTAGCTTTTTGAGGGTCTAGTGGTGAAAAAGGAAAGGCAGGAGCAAGGGGGGACGACCAGAGACAGAAAACTTTGGATTGAAGAGAACTTAAGAGGCATTGAGAGAAGAGAATAGAACAGTAGAAGATACACACCCATTTTCTCCTACTCTATTCTGTTTGAATCTTTGTGTTATGAGGTTTAAATTGGTAGAAATCATAGGTTAATAACCTGTCACTTGAAGATACTTAATTCCAAAACTTGAACACACTCAAATCCATAACTTGTGGAGATTTTTGGACTTATTTTTACACCCTAACATTTTAAGGAGGAGAAGCAATCCGGAACCCATTCAAAGGGTTTTCTTCGGTCAAACAGTGGATCTGCGCTACAAGGGTAAATATAATTTAAACTAATATTTTGCTTCATTTTCTGAGTATTTTGGTCCATTTTCATACCTAAAATCATTTAAAACCAAAAATACAAATCTGCTGTTTCTAGGCAGGATGAACAGCCGTACGGATGTAATTATAGTCGCATGACTGTAAATGGTTTCTACAGCTATAATCTTTGTCACTTAAAATAATTTTGGCAATTTTCTGATCAGAAGCGAGTTACAGTTGTACGACTGTAATTACAGTCGCACGACTGTCATTATAGTCGCACGACTGTAGTTACAGCCGCGCAGCTGTAGTTTCTGGCCAGCAGCAGAAAATCACAAAAAAAAAAACAAAAAATTCAGAAAAATAAAAAAAACCGAAAAAATTATAAAAATGAATAAACATCAGAAAAATCATCAAAAATAAATTTATTTCATGTATTCACGACCTTAGATTTAATCTTTGAAGTTATTTACTTAGAACAGAATAACGACGGAGATCCAAATCTCTCGAAATCCGACTCACACTTACATGCTAAATGGAAATAAACCAGAAAAAGAAAATATTTTCAAAAATGTATTTTCTCATAAAAAAAATACAAGATTGTTTCAAAACCGTTTTCCAGGTTTAGCCGGGCGAACTAGCCGAGTTTGCTCGACTATCCCTTAAATGCATGTCCCCAAATCCCTCATTTCCCCGTTCTGTCTATTTGAGTCCAACTTGTTGCATATACTTGTACTAACCTTTGTTTTGCAGGATTTGAATTTATTTTTATTTTTATTTTTATTTTAACTTTGATTTCATTAGATACTCATGTATTATAGGCGATTGTATCCTGATCCCTAAATTATACAAATGTATCCCCTAGGATAGTTTTGTTGTGATTCGATTGGGTTGTAAATAATGAATTTATTTATCGCTTTTTATCTCCATGTACGCCGCATGATTAAATCAATGGAAATCAACCTTAGAAACATAAAATGCTATCAATGAACATTGGCCAAATTTATTTTAATTAGACATGAAATAAGGGACTTGTCCTGACCTAGATCTCTAGAAAGTGTAGCGGCCCTCGTCCAGTTCAGCTACGTTGTAATTTCCTAGTTGAGCTGAGCCGGGTGGTGACTCTTATATTTTCTATCAAGACTTAGGTCTCAATTCTTTTACGAAATAAATGTGAATTTTCCAAAACCAAATTTCAGTGATAAAAACCCCCTCGTGAGGAAGGGTTGCCTGATATCGAGGCTCCCTTCTCTAAGAAAAACATCGTCCGCTCATAGAGGTGGAAGGCTAGAAGGCATTAAGAACAAATCTTGGTAATTTGTAAGAATCCATTGTAGTTCTAACTCTTGTTCTTCCTTTTTAGAGTGATAAGGTTTGAAATTTTAAAGTAACTGGTTTCAGTCCTTTTAGTTTTATCTCCTTCCTATCCCACCAGAATTTCATCGATATGTCAGCAAAGTTCCAGCTGATCTGTCCCAAATTTTGCAACCAATTCACACCTAACACTGCTCCAAACCCAGGTAACGAAAGTATAAACAATTCATATGGAAAAGATTATGAAGCTATTTAAAGATTGAGAGATCGACACAGTCTAGGGCTATGCATCTTCTCCCTATTTGCTACTATTGCATAAAGATTTCCCCTTGCTTCCAGTAGTATCTATAGGTTTCGTACCAAGGCTTCATCCATAAAACTGTGAGTACTACCTGAATTAATCAGAATCAACAATGTTTTTCCTTGAATAATGTATTTAACTTGTATCATTTACGCCTTTTGAGTATCGGTAATGCCATCCAAGGAAATTTCAAGTTCAATGTTCTTGTCCGCATCTAATTTTGATTCTTCTATTATTTATACCCATAACAATCTTTTGCAATTATGCTGAACAACATAAATTTCATCACAACTATAGCACAACCCTTTGGCCCTTCGTTCCTCCATCTCAGCCCAATTAAGCTTCATAAAGTAAGGAGCATTATAAGACTGAGTAGGAGCTGGTTTGTGAAGTTTTAATGGAGCATCTGTGGATTGACCAATACAGTGTTCATAAAACCTTATAAAACTCATCGCATTTTCTAGGTCTATAGGGTTTGCAATTCAACCTCCACTGCAATAGAATCCTTCAGCCCACTAATGAATAGCTGAACTTCTTATCGAGATGTCAAGTCATCAACTCTAGTAGATAGTTGTTCAAACCATTTTTAATACTCTTCCACAGTCCCTGTCTGCATCATCTTGGCCAATGCACCCAGTTTGTTACTTCGGATTGGGGGCCTAAACTGCATTTTGCAGAGTTCTTTAAATTCTTTCCAAGATAACTGCTACCTATTATGCTTCAATTTAAGAAACCACAATTATGCATCTCCCTCAAGGTGGAATGATGTCAGGCCTACCTTTTCCCCTTCCACCATCCATTGGTGGTTAATGTTCATAGTGACTCAACCACCTTAACAAATCAATAATTCCATCATATCTTGGGAAATCAAGTTTTGCATACCTTGGAACAAAAGCTCCATCATCGTTGGTATTAGTCCGACTATCACGTGATTTCGATTTATACTTTCTATCTCTGAGCTTTTGTAATTAGTGCGGCTGCCATTAATCTTTCGAGAAAGATATTCCAATTGCATTGTCATCTCTTGTTGCCTTGCTTCAGTTGTAGCCTTGTCTTGTTCCCTATCAGCCTTATACATGGACATAAAGTTTTCAAGTTATTATTGTAGGGTACGAAGATCACCCATAATGCCTCGCTCTGATACCAAGAAATTATGTGCTTGAATCTAGGATCTAGTTACAGAATCCTATACCCGAGTATCTTGCTTTTTAGGGGTTCTCCTTTCTTTACCTATTATGCTGAATTTGGGTTAGAGCTCATTAGAGAGCTCTTTATGATCTTTTAAGTTTTAATTGGATTTTCAAATTGTGATTTTTCATTAACCAAGTGCTCCTTGAATAAAGAAGACACAATAACAATCCTAATTCTAAGCAACAAGTAATTTAAAAAGGGGAAATTATCAAAACTACCTTAGTTTCAGGGTTTATACCGGTGGCTTACATTTTATTATTTACTCTTTTATGTTTTTTTAAATCCAATTCTTTTCTACGCTTTCGCTTGAGTTCTTTCTTTTTTACGTTTTTGAATTCTTTTTTGCCTTTTCATATTCTCTTCTTCACGTACTTCATCGTTAATCGTGGTTTTGCTGGAGTTATCGATGTTACTCTCTGTTAGACTTGCTCATGGGCCCAAGGGCCAGCCCAAGCCCATACTCAAAGGGCCAGGCTTGGATAGCCAAAATATATAGGCCTGCCTAAGGCCGAGCCTATAAAAGCCCATAGAAAATAGGCTGGGCTTAGGTAGTCTATTAATATGGCGGGCCGGCCCAAGCATGGCCTGTATATTAATAAAAAAATTAAAAATATAATTTTATATATAATAATTAATAAAATATATAATAAAATAATGATAGTATAAAAAGTTAAAGATAAAACATTAATTGAAGATCACGTGAAAATAGTGTTATGAATTTGATGTTGAATTTGAACAATCATTGTGGATTTATTTCATTTGTAGTTTTGTGTGGTAGTACACATTTGAACTTTTTTTTTTTTTTTGTGGAATTATGTTGTTTTTTGGATGTTGTGGAATTATGTTGTTTTTGGATGTCAATTTTTAGATGTTATGTTTTATTTGTATTATTGTGTAAGCCCGAGCCCAGCCCAGCCCGAGCCCGATAAAATTTTAGACGGGTTGGGCTGGGCTTAGGGTGAACATTTTTAAGTGAAAGCCCATAAGGCGTAGCCCATGGCAGGTTTATTTTCTATTCATCTTTAGTTTCTACATTTGAGAGATGATCAGGTGATTTCGATCTCCATTTTTTGTTTCATGTTTGTGTTTGTTTAGCATCTACATCCGTTTGTTCATTTTTTATTGCATGCAGTTTAGATTATGTGTTTGTTTTTCTTTCTGATACAAAAATGGTGAAAGATTGTTAGAATTCTATTTCTTTTTTGTTTCTTTTTACTTTTGTTATACCTTAGTTATACATTTTGTACAATTGTTATAATTATATCTTAGTTACAGCTTCTGATATAGTGTTTATACCTTAGTTATACTTACTGATACACTTTTACACTGATAATACCTTCTGATTCTCTTATTATACATTCTAACTCACTGATTATACTTTGTTTATACTTTGATACCTTGTTTATACCTTACTGATACTCTGATTATATTCTATTTGGTAATGGTGTGTTTTCTATTGTGATTTTCTATGAATTTTGCATAATATTGTTATATACATTTTGTATACTTTTTTGTTTTTATAGTTTGATACAGTTATTTAGGTTAGGTTTACATTAGACCTTGTTTATAGCATAAGTTCATAGATTATACCTCAGTTGTACCATTTGAGACACTAACACACTAATTATACCATAGTTATACCTAAAGATATACTTATTGTAGCTTTGAATGTACTACTTATACCTTTCATACTCTTATTATACCTTTTGATACACTATTTAAACTGTAGTTATACCTTCTGATACATTTATTACACCTTAGTTATACTTGCTGATACATTGATACACTGATTATACCTTAGTTATACCTTCTGATACACTAATTATACTTTCTGATAACTGATTATACCTTATTTATACATTCTTTAAGCATTATAGTGTATAAGTAGTGTATAACAGTGTATAAACAGCTTACAATATTATATAACAGTGTATAAGCAATGTATAACAGTGTATTTATAACATTTATAAATATTATATCTTAGTTATACCTTGTGATACACTGATTATACCTTAGTTGTATATTGTTTATACCTTTGTAAAACTGTTAGCCTTCTTTATACAATGATTATACCATTTAATACTTTGATTATACCTTTTGATACACCGATACACTGATTATACCTTAGTTATACCTTCTGATACACTGATTATACCTTTTGGGACTACATTTTATTTTATTAATGGGGCTGCATCTTCTTAAACTGCACTTTAGGACTGCATTTTGGACTACATCTTTTTGGACTGCATTTTATTATTGAGACAGCACTTTGGAACTGCGTTTTATCGTATCTTTTTGGATTGTATTTTGAAACTGCACTTTGAGACTGCATTTTATTATTGAGACTGCGTCTTTTGGGAATTTGTATTTTGTTATTGAGACTGCACTTTAGGACTATATTTTAGGACTGCACTTTCAGGACTGCATTTTATTATTGAGACTGCACTTTGGGATTGTATTTTAGGACTGCATTTTTGGACTTCACTTTTGAGACTGCATTATTGGGACTGCATTTTATTATTGGGAATGCATCTTTTTGAACTGCATTTTGGAATTGCATTATTAGGATTGGATCTTTTTGGACTGCATTATTGGGATTACATCTTAAGTGTATTTTAAGATATAACTAAGGTATAATCACTGTAATAGTGTATCTTATGTAGGGAATTCTCACGGGGAAAATCGAAGCGCAGCTGAAAAAAAGGTTTAAAATTTTCCCTCGAATTCTATGATCCCAAGAATTATGATTTTGATAGAATCCAAGATTGGAGAGAAAATAAATATTTTCTCACCTTATATGTCTCTTCTAGATAGTGTTGAAGATTGTAGAACTGACGAACGATGATTCAACACAATCAGGTACATGAACAACTATCAAACTGGACTTGTGCTAGCGAACGGAGATGAATGGAACTCGGATGCACTTAAGCAGAGGGGGGCGGCACACAATGCTATGTTGGCTGAAATATGCTAAGTGCCAAGGTTAGAGAAATTAGTTTTCTAAGGTCCCTTTTATACCCAATACAAAATTAGGTTTTAAAATTAACTGATTCAATTTATGTAATTAAAATTAAATTAAACCATATAATGAAATTCCAATTGACTTAATTAAATCCAATTAATTAAATTTATTTGTCACAAGTTCAGTTGTTCTATGTGTATGATCTTGTGGGTGCGTCTTTATGTTGGTAGTGGGCCTGGGGACAACAAACTACAAGTGGGTTCTAGCAAACCATTACAGCCCCTAATTAAGACGGAAACTAGTAGTCTCATGTGAAACATAACCCGGTGGTATTCTTGTATATCCCTTGCCAACTGACATCGATGTATAAGCAAGAGGCATGGTTCCAGTCAACCTCTTCTATGCTTATTCATTCCTTGATTCTGAGTAGACTGATGATCGCAAATAAGTATTCCAACTATTCGAGTATGGCCATATACTTATCAATCCCACTCATCAAGTGGCTAATGATGTCATCTCAGGGGACGTTGAGTGGCAATTCCGTCAACTCACTATCAATATGTTCTCCGACCCACCCAACATACCCATATTTGGCACCCCGTAACGGGCCCGTTAGGGCGTATATCAAAGTATGAGATCCCATATTATGTTATAGTGAAATCAGGTCTGAGGACAATATCAAGAACTACTTGAGAAACACCTATGACTATCGGACCATATGGTGTACTCGAGGCGGATCGGTCCAGTACCATGTAACCTAACATGTACCCATATGCTTGACTGACATCTCATGTTCAATGGTCAGATAGACACTGCCATCTAGTCAAGGATATACTGGTCTATAGCTCTATTCACTCCCATGATTAGAACAGACCGAGGATAAATTTATGATTACAGCTTAAACACTATTCAAGGTCTTATTAGCTAATGACCTACATTAGTTAACATGAGTATGGCTACATTAGTTAAATAGCACAAGAAACAAATAAATAGATTAAATGCCTTTATATATAACACAATATATAATACAAAATATCTGCATACAATGTATAATACAATAAAAAACCAATGCCTTTAGACTAGGGCACACCAACATCTTAAGGTATAACTAAGGCATAACTAAAAGGTGTAATCACTGTAATAATATATCTTAAGGTATAACTAAGGTATAATCACTATAATATTGTATCTTAAGGTATAACTAAGGTATAATCATTGTAATAGTGTATCTTAAGGTATAACTAAGGTATAATCACTATAATAGTGTATCTTAAGTGTATTTTAAGGTATAACTAAGGTATAATCACTGTAATAGTGTATCGTAAGTGTATTTTAAGGTATAACTAAGGTATAATTACTGTAATAATGTAACTTATGGTGTAACTAAGGTATAATCATTATTGTACCTTACTTATATCCTAGTTATACCTAAGATACTTTTATTATACTTTAGTTATACCTTTGGTACCCTTATTATACCTTTGATACTCTTATTATACCTTAACTATACATTTTTACAACTGTTATACATTAGTTACACTTTAGTTATACCTTTGTCACACCTTTGATACTCTTATTATACCTTAGTTATACCTTTGTATAACTGTTATATCTTATTTATACATTGTTTAAGCATTATAGTGTAAAAACAGTTTATAACAGTGTATAATAGTGTATAAGAACTGTATAATAATGTATAAGCAGTGTATAATAGTGTAATTATAACTTTTATAAATATTAGACCTTAGTTATGTCTTGTACACATAATTATAACTTTTAATAAGGTATAATTAATGCACCATAAGGTATAACTAAGGTATAATTAGTGTATCAGAAGATATAACTAAGGTATAATCAGTGTATCAAAAGGTATAATCAAAGTATCAGATGGTATAATCAATGTATAAACAAGGATTAACAGTTTTGTATTGTTGTTATATATGTTTTCATTGTCACATACATTATTTTTATATTTTTTTCTATTATATACTGTTTTTATACACTATTTATACATTGTTTATATACTATGTATACAAAAACTAAAGGTGAAAGAAAACATAGGAAAAAATATATTCATATGGATCTCGTTTCGAAGAGAAAAAAAAAACTTTCTAAAGTCGCATGACAAAAAAGTAACCATATTGTGAGATAAATACGAAATTAGATTAAAATTATGGTGAGAACTGAGAAATGACAATTAGTATAACTAATGTATAATAAGAGTATTAAATATATAAATAAAGTATAGCAATTGTACAAAGGTATAAGTAAGGTATAATAGGAGTATCAAAAGTATAAGTAAGGTATAATAACACTATTTCAATGATTATACCTTAGTTATACCTTAAGATGCACAATTACAATGATTATACTTTAGTTATACCTTAATTATATCTTAAGATACACTATTACAATGATTATACATTGGTTATACCATATCTATACCTTAAGATACACTACTATAGTAATTATACCTTAGTTATAGCTTAAGATACATTATTATAGTGATTATACCTTAGTTATACCTTAAGATACACAATTACAATGATTATACTTTAGTTTTACCTTAGTTATATCTTAAGATACACTATTACAGTGATTACTCCTTAATTATACATTAAGATACACTATTACATTGATTATACCTTAGTTATACCTTAAGATACACTATTACAATGATTATACCTTAGTATACCTTAAGATACACTATTACATTGATTATACCTTAGTTATACCTTAAGATACACTATTATGGTGATTATACCTTAGTTATACCTTAATTATAACTTAAAATATACTATTACAGTGATTATATTTTAGTTATACCTTAAGATACACCATTACATTGATTATACCTTAAGATACATTATTATAGTGATTATACCTTAGTTATACCTTAGTTATATCTTAAGATATACTATTACAGTGATTATACCTTAATTATACCTTACTTATATCTTAAGGTATACTATTACATTGATTATACCTTGAGATATACTATTATAGTGATTATACCTTAGTTATACCTTAAGATACAAAAGTATAATGAGTTATACCCTAGCGGAAAAAAATGTCGGAAAAAAATATATACATATGAATTTTGTTTCGAAGAGAAAAAAAAAAAATTATAAAGTCGCATGACAAAAAAATAAACAGATTGACAGATAAATGCGAAATTAGATTAAAATTATAAAAAGTAGAGAGAGAAATGTGGACAATATGCAGTAATTGGGATTGGGGAGTATTTGTTGTTGCATTGGCTTAGTATGTCTTGGGAAGAAAATTGACATTGAAGGTTTTTGTGTGAGTGAAAAATATTCTTTATCTTTAATCTAGAAAGGCCCCACATCTCATAATAAATTAAATAAACAAAAATATTATTTCCATACTCCCAAAAACACAACATATGCCTGCTCAAAGGAAAAAATTGTTTATATCCCTTGCCTTTTTAAAATAAAACTAGCGCAGCAGTAATTTTATAGAAAAATTATAAAAGTAATAAAAACTTGATCTCTAACAGACGATTGTAAAAGTTAAAAAGATGAAAAAGTTTAATGGTTCGCAATTAATTTTCTAGGAGTTGGATTAATTGAATAAAAATGTCAAATTTAAAACGCTGAGTAAAAATAAATACTGGAATTGAATTGAAAAACTTACAAACGAAATTTGCTAAGGAATCTCCCACAGACAAAACAACTTTCCACTAATTCTCTAACATGGGCGTATTGGATTAAGACTTTTAATGACTTTTACATACTTTTAAAATCTGCAGATATTCAATTAAGACTTTTTAGAAGTCTTTAAAAGTCATCAGGTATTCAATTATGACTTTTTATGAGCCATTAAAAGTCATCCTGTATTTAAAAAGTCATTGACAATTGATGAAAATTAAAGATTGAAAATTATCTGCTTTAAGTATTGTTTTGAGTTGATGTCTGATTTGATGATTGATGTCTGGCATCCCTCCCTCTCTTCGTCTTCCGTTTTTAAAGAAGAATTTGACAATAATCTTGAGCCACTCCCCAAGAATTCTCCCACTTTCTCAATATGCTTCAACTTCCTAACTAAAAAACTTCCATCTTCTAATTCCACTTTTCCATGTGCCATTTCCTTTCAAGTGCTAAACTCTACTTCCCCATTATTTCATTAAACACTGTAACTTCCCCCACAAATTAATTAGTAATCGATTAACTAATCAATTAATTAATTTAATTTGGCAAAACAAATTAATTAGGCTAGAGAATATTTTCAAAATCGGCCCAATTAACAATATGGGGTAACAGTTTCAAATGAATTTTTTTTATATCAATTCCAAGTCTTCTGTTATGCAAAATAATACTAACAGTAAAACTTATACAACAGTTTCAAATCATGGAGCTCAATGAAGAAAATCTGAATTAAAGCCAGTAAGTATTGTTGTTTTAGGCGTATCCCTACTAACAAAACAAGAGCTGTGTAGGCTTTTACCAAGGCATTCTGCAAAAATCAACCACTTTTCTTCTATGTCAATATCCTAAATCCTAGGACTTTATAACACTATCGACGATAGGAATATATTTACTACGTAAATAAAAAAAAAAAAAAATCAAGAGTTGGGAGCAGAATCTGTATCTGGTTGCAGATTCAAGCTTTGGGAAACTACAAGCTTAGATAGCTCATTAATTGTGGCTTGAAGCTCGTAATCATCTGACGGCCTTGACCATCCACCCAGTTGTGAGCTTGACCTTTTGTACTCATTTGCGGCCACCCTTGTTTGTTTTGACGTTGAAACTACTTTCTCCAAATCGTTTTGCGACAATAGTCGTGGTGTCTACAAATAAAATCACAAAATTCAGACTCCATTAATATTTAAGAAACAAATAGCTTGTGATAACAAAAACAACTGCATGTCATATGAAAGGCTAACATAAGATAAGCCCCTTAACATTTTGCGTCCTAAAAACATCCTATTTTCAGAAGAAGATAAGCATACTTGTTCCAAGAGTATCGGTACGTATGTTGCTTTGCTATAACTTGTCAAACAATTTTGGATAGCATGCCAATCTACATGAGCAGCCTACATTATGCCAAAGTTTGACGAATAGTTCAAAAAGGAATCGAACTTGTGCGCCGAGGAAAGATCTCAAACCAAACCTAATGAGCTAAGTCGGCATTTATATACATGCTCACGTCATACTGGATCTTTTTACCATATAATGGAGATAAATGCACAGTGCAAGAGAACAAATGTTACTGAATCAGGAAATTGCAAAAAAATAACAAATACAGTCTAGGAGGACCCGCTACAACATTAACAGAAGTTTAAGTCCAATATTTCTCACATAAGTAATAGATCAGTTGGAGTCATATTAAGCTAGATACCAGATTTTAGTTACTTGGATGTCCTTTTCATGGAAGAACCAAAGAAATAGCTCCAACCACTTTTACAACTAAACTTTATCTACTCCAAATGTATAAGCAATTAGAGAGTAACTAGACAACACAGGAGAAGATTCTCAATACTTACACTTAAATTTTTCCCCCTCTTCTCCCCATCTAGTAATTCCCTGATTGGAAAGTAAGCTGCTTTCTTGCAAAGCACAAGCAGATCAGAACCCGTGTGACCTTCACACATGCTTGCTATATAGTCAAAGTCAATCCCTTCCTCCACTTTCTCACCCTTTAAAATTACTTTTAATATTTCAGCCCTCTCCCTATGATCAGGCATCCCAATCTCAAAAGCCTGGGGAAAGCGCCGAAGTATTGCTTCATCAAGTTCAGATGGGCGATTTGTTGCGGCAAGAACCATTACTCGTGCATTCTCTATACATATAGAGAATAAAAAAGATGCTCAAAGAAAGAAACATGATTAACTCAATAGACATTCATAAATGGTAGATATACCACATATTGCAAGGTCACAGCTAGAAAGAAAAACATAATTTATTTTGAGTAAGAAAAACATAATTTATTTTGAGTACAAGAACTCACGGTCAGTAGTAAACCCATCCCATAAAGCCATGAACTCGGTCTTCATATTTGTTAATGCCTCATGATCTGATGCACGGCGCTGCCCCAAGAAACTGTCAACCTCATCGACAAATATGATAGCAGGCTGAAGTTTATAAGCTAGGGTAAAAACAGCAGCCACTGCAGAAAAATAGCAGACGATCAAACAGCACACTAGCTGTGAAGCTGCACTTGGTCGAAGGATTACAAAAGCAACTAACCAAATACCTTACCTAATTCTAGACTCAAACAAGTCATTTTGTAGGCCAGGAAACACATAATATATGACGTTAATCCAAAGGGAAAAGAAAGAAGGCAGGGTCAAATAAAATAAAATAAAATAGCTTTCCTCAAACCTCAGACCAAAAAACGGAAAAAAAAAAATTCATAATTTGAAATTCATTAAGAATCCAAAAGGCAAAAACGAACCATGTTACAGATATCATCTAATACAGGCTTTAATTTAAAGTAGGATGTTGACACTATTTTTGGTTTTTCATCCTAACTTTTGGCATTATTAACCATAATGTTCCTATTTCACCAACATAGACTTGATTATAACAATCACTTCACTAATTCTTTCTTCTTCTTTTTTCAAATCATGCACAATAAGTCATAAACTTTTGAACCTGAGATGGAATCAAATTCAAGAGAAGTCATACAAATAGAAGTTGTATACTCACCAAGTTTTTGTGCATCACCAAACCACTTGCTCATCAGATTGGAGATCCTCGCATTAATAAATACAGCTCCAGACTCTCTTGCAATAGCTTTAGCAATCATAGTCTTACCAGTACCTGGTGGTCCATATAACAAGACCCCTTTCTGAGGGCCAAGAAGCTTTCCATGAGAAAAGAGTTCAGGTCTCCGTAACGGAAGAATCACCAGTTCATATAAAGCTTGCTTGATGGTTTCCAATCCTCCAATTGAATCAAATTTTACATCAATGCAGTCAGGATTGATGATATCACATGCTACTATATCCTGCTACAAATGAAATATGGAAATTTAAAATATATGGGCATTAACAGCAATCTATTAATCATAAAATTGCTAAAAATGGTTAGCCCTTCCATATACCAAAAAGAGGAAACATTTATCCAATATAATTTTTCTATGCTAATTTGACACAAAATTTGAAATGCATATACAACCAAAAGCTCAAATGGCCAGTTATATTCTGAATATGGATTCAATGGCAGGTTGGAGTCGATTCAAAGTTCAAGTGATAGTGTAAAAATGATACAAGTGGGCTTCCAGGAAACTTGCTCAAATGACATTACAAAATGTTTGTGTTATCTCCAATTCACAAAAAGTGTTGGCATTGATACCAAAGTAATTTCCTTTGACAAAATCATTGTTAACCCAAGCCAATTAGAAGTCTTCCATAATTTTAAATTCTACAGAAAAAATAATAAAAACAGATACTAAAGTTGAAAACCTGGAATTATCTTTAATCTCACAAACATTTCATCAACTAGAAAAAGAAGAGGGAATTTTATATATATATATATATATATATATATATATATATATATATATATAAAAGCACCTCAAAGGAATTGGTTTGGACGAGAGGGCGACCCAAGCATTTGGCGATTTCTTTCTTGCGTTCAAGGGCCTTCTTAGAGGCCTCACGATTGGGGTCAAGATGTCGGAGACCGGCGAACAATATTAAGCAACTAATAGCTGCACTTGCCGCATATACTACCAGTTTTTCCAAGAACTTCGTCCCTCGCGATCCCTCCATTAACCTTGTTTCCGCAATTCAATCAATTCACGATTGTGAATGTTTCTCAATGATGTCGGGGTTGTTTTGGACTCTTTTTCAGCCTATTTTTGGGCTTTACTTCCAATTTTGTGAAAGATAACTAATAAGTTTCTTAAAAGATAATTGAGGTTTTAACTTCATATATTCATTTTCTTTCAAATAAATAATTATGGACATATAGAATCATCATTTGTGAGGAACTAATAAATTATCTCTCTCCCTGCAGAACGCCGACTGATCGCCGCTCAACTTTGAAAATATCTATTTAACGATAACCGATTAAACTTATGTGGAATGACAGTAATAACCAACCCACCCTGTAACCCTCTAACATTGGCAGAATTGTTTTCCAACATGTGTCATAACTAATACTATAAACTATTAATTAATTATTTTTTTAATAGATATAAAAAAAATTAAAATCTGTAAATGCAATTGCTATAATGGATTTGGATTAAAATCATAATGAACTAAGGTTACATGGATTGAATTAAGCCTTCATCTTCGTACAATCTCTGTCGTACATCTTCTGTCGTATTTTGAAAAATATATTTCTCCATGCACAGAGTATGCCATGAAATTAATAATGGTAACACAGGTTTGATTAATGTTGGGCTCAGCAAATAAAGGAGTAGAAAAGCAAAAATTTGGTTTTTCGATTATGTTGAAAATTTGTAGTCTGTTTTCTTCTTTAACCAAAAATCGAGTGCCATAATTTGCAGGATCAACCCAATCATAACTCTTCTTTTGAAAACCTCAAGTGGTAGAACTTTCACCTCAAATTAAGAAAGGAATACCCTCCCAATCCCAACATGCTCACAAAATTGCTCTACCTCCAAGCAGAATAAAGGAAGAAATACGCCTTGGTATCCCAATCCATTTCGCGGAAATCCCGAGCACAACGTTGTGTTGAAAACAGTCACGATATCTTGTGCAATCCAATGTGCAGATCAGAAGATATAGAAATCAGGAGTGGAAGGTTGTAATGCCAGACTGCTTTGAAGACCCTTTTATTATGAGCTCTCACAGATTGGGATGGCTTTTGAGAATTGTACCTAATGTCAAATATGTGAATCACAGGATCCACTGATCCAGATGTCACGTATAACCCATCGGGAGACCATGACTGGTTTATCAAAGCCGACTGCGAGTCACTGCTTTCTTGCTTAAACCCGAACGAATGAAGCTCTGTCTGCCTCAGTCTGATATCAAACAACCGCAGCTGCTTCTGAGGGATCCTGCATATCACACGTCAAACTAAGAATATCAGCTTCAGAAGCTATAAACAGATTTCCGGCAACAGTGATTAAGAGCTCCTTTCCCTTATACAGTCTTAATGGTAAAAACAGTTGTTGGGAGGCCTTAATCCCTCTGGGAGTGCTTCCCAGCTCAAATTCTAATTGAACTGGAAAGTGAAAACAAATAAATAAACGAGTACAGCAATTTTCTCCCTTAGTAAGACCCAAAACGAATGCTGTAATATCAATTGTTCCATAGTTGTACGACAATCGTTTAGATTACTTAATCCAGTGTTTACTGTGCTAAGTCACTAGATGTATGTAAATGGAAAGTGCATGTAATACCTGAATAATCACAGATTTCTAGAAACATTATTGAACCACAGTTAAGCAGCCAATGAGCTGACAATAAAGTGGGGAAAAAAGAAAAGTAAAAGCCATACCCTGTCTGTACCATGAATAGATTGAAGTCACAAGGATTTGGCAGAACACTCATGCATTTATTATCTAATTGATGCCTGAATTCTGGTCTCCCCATTTGAATATCAAACCCTATAATTCTCTTGTCTGCCCCAGCCGATAGAACAATGTTTTTTTGCTGCAATCCAGCAACCCCCATGACAGCAGAAGTATGCAGATCTCTGTGCAATGCCTTTGGCTTCCATAAGTTTCCATCACCTTTCTCATTCCAGAGTACAACAGCATGATCACTGCCCCCAGTGGCAAAACAGGTATTTTCCCATGGCATGAATGTTATGCTGTTGATAATACCTTTGACATGAGGCCTGTCCTCTAAGTAAGTCACACGAGATTTCTGCCACCGTAAATACACCACAGTTAGTTTAATAAGTACAGTTTCCACGAATGTTCCAAGTTTAAGATAGTTATATTCCAGGTTGTATATGGCTACTCTACCTCTTCACAATGCTGCACATATTTATAAATAATTTAAACATACCACTAGTTTGTTTGGGCCATAAATCTCAGCCATAAACCTTACCCCTTGTGTTTTATTCAAATTTAGGATTGATATCTGAGAATCACCACCATCAGCACTGTAAGCAGAAAATAAACTGTTACCCAGGGGGTGCCAAGCTATATCTTCTGGCCATCGCCTTTGCTTTGAAGAGTCACAATCACTACTGCTAAGCATAGAGGCACTTGATCTGCAATTTAATGAAAAAAGAAAGCAACAAAAACAAGAAGTTTAAAAAGAAAACTGACAAGTAGGAAACTTCATATCCCAGAACTGAACTGAATACTGAAAAAAATTCTTTTGCCTAGAGTATAGAATTTCATTAGAGGCTTTGGTAATTAAATGCTTCAATCATCTGCCCTGGTAATTATGTACATTTAGATGATTTCTTTGCCCATATTATAGCAAACTTAGCAAAGTTATTTTTCTAAGTTCGTAGGCTGACTATGGAAGCTTAGAGGAGTTAGTTATATGTAGACACACAAACACACTTGACCATCATCAATATCACCACCTTAGTACAAACTGAAATACATAATCCACAGTATTTATAGCATTTTGACAAATAAAGCCAAATGAATACTTACTTATAACTTAATTATGTTTAAATATAGTAGAGACACATGTTTAATCAATTTTATCAACAAACATATACACGGACCAAATATAGATACTTTAATAAGAGGTAGAAGACAAGAAGTGTTAACGGATAAAGAAACTGAAAATACTTTCAACTCAGTAAATACGTTTTATCACAAATATTAAAAATACTTTCCAATCATTTAAATTTCACCACTTCTACAGTGAAATCATTTGTAAATAACACAAGCTTGTAGAATTTTGAATTTCAAGAAGTACATGATGATTACAAATAAGTGGGATGTTGAAAGGAGTGTAATACTTCCGTTATCAACTAAGCGCATTTAGCATGACAACACAATTGGTCAATTCAAACTACCACAAGGTTATAAATCTAAACTACGTAAAAAAATCCAAACTCGGAATACTTTATTAAAAATCATAAAAGAAAAGGTCAGAACTAGCTGTACAAACTTGAACTCAGATCATATTCCTTAATCCATCTTCAACCTCACCAAATCACATAAATCCTAAATTCAATGTTGCAGCTTGATGGCATTAGTCGTCATTAAAAACACATATATTCTTCATGTATCAGAAAATTCCCTGCTCATAATAACTTAAGAGAATAAATTAAATATCTACTCTAATCAGTAAAAGACAATCCAATAACAAGTCACACACCATAGCTTTGAAGATGTTGCAACTCTCCTTCAAATACTCTTGTCAACTATAGTCAGTAAAGGACATACCTGATAGCATAAATTTGATTGACAACATAAACCTCAGTTCTACAGAAAGGATGATCTATACAACATAACCAGCCTATGTTATAAACATAGAAGAGACTACATCATGCATCAACCTTGTCATATGCATTTGCATAATGTTGTAGCCCATAGATAGCATGGTTCTCTATAAAAGCTACACCATCATGCAGCAAGCTGATCTGTAAAGCCAACATTCTTTTTGACTAACAAACCTATCTAAACAACTGCGCAAATCATCTGCATCAACTATCAAAATCAGGGCTAAAACAGGTAGGTGTACATGGAACTACCTGAACTCCTATAGGAGTATGGGAAAAATATACATGCTTTAACACCCTTTGAATATGAAGAGTCAAAGTAATGCATAGAGAGAGAGAGAGAGAGACAAGATTTCAGACTCACCCCTTGGCTTGAATTTGCCATAAGTTTACCATTCCATCCAAAGCACTGCAAACATACCACAATAGTGTTGAGTCAGACATGGAAGATCGTGTATCATTGAGCATTTGAGCGACAATACAAAACAAGAGAACCTATGGGTCAGTCAATATAGTGCCCTTTGACCAATCTACAAGAAGTTCATTCATGAGAAAAATAGGATAATAGATTACCATGAACTCTTTTCAAATAAGTTCAGTTGTGCAATTATCTTATTACGAAGTTTTTTGAAATATCATATCTTTATCTAATCCAGTTATCTTGTTATCTAGTCCAGTTATCTAGTAAGTAATAAGTTCGTTAAGATTGTAAATCCTTCATAGAGTAGTTGTGGCAGAAATTATTGTTATCAGATTTTCTTAAAACAAATTTAGTTCATGAGATCATTGAGTTGTCCCTAATGAGGTCTTAATTTTCAAAATGGATAGAAAGGGCAGAAAAACAACCAAACACAGCTTCAGTTAAGAGCTGTTAGGTGAACTTACAGGGACCTATAACTAGATCACTTGACAGGCAAGGGGCCATAACATCACATGAAGAAAGGAATGTCACAGTAACTCTTCTTCATATCCCAACAATAAACTATAGCGCTAGTTAACCGAACACACCCACACCCCCGGGGAAAAAAAACACTCACAATCATGTTTGAACCCAAGAGCAAGTGCATCACAAGTAGAGTAATCTATCATTTGAGTTTATACAAGTAAGACAACAATGTTATTAAGCTAAATAAGTTTGAGTCTGTTAATCTAATTAAAATTCTAAATGCAGCTCTATTACTCAGATATTCTTCGCACACTTATTATCTCAGCTGGGTAATCTGGACAGCCAGTTATGAACTACTGTACAGCACCATCAATTTACCCATCACTCATGATTCTCTATCAATTGTCTCCCAGTATCGGTGCATCCTTCAAAATGAACAATATTTGCTAGCACCTTATATTGTAGAACTAACGGATAAATTATACATAAAAATTTTCAACTGTAGAGCATATTTATGTACAAGTTGCAACCATTCCTTCATACAAAACTACTTCAAGCTAATTATTTATGAACAACTATTTGATTAGTAGCAACTAGAAGTTAAAGGTAAGAATGATAGATGCAAAAGTTTCTCAAAAGAAAAACTTCAACAAATCTTTTTATCCTTGCAAGGTTATTCATGAAAAACGGTCAATTACCTGGTTGCAAAAAGCTGATCATTTACTGGGCATACAACAAGACTTCTCAACTTTCTCTTGTGCTGACTAGAGATGTGATTGCTAGCATAACAGTTGATGGTGCATGGAGAAGAACTACTGCGTACCAATGAAATCAACTCCTTGTGTTCCTTCTGTTCTGAAAAATACACAGCAAAATTATTGTGAATTTTGATTAATTTAAAAGACTACAAAAAGCAAATAATCGAGCATCAAGTAGCATAAAATACAATCCCAACTGCAGGATTCTCATATGTTCCCAAACCATTTGATAAAAACTAATGACTTTTCAAATGAAAGCATTACCAAGCTTCCTTTTTGTTCCCTTATCCTTGATTTCATCAGTTTCAACATCATGAGAACTTCTAGAAGGTCTTTCTCTTTCCATTTTTATTTTTGGAACAGTACTAGAATGTGTAGAATTTGAATGAGCACCGGAAACAACAGAAGCTTTTGCACTGCGCTCTACCACTTTTATAGGTTGAGAGATTTTTGGATTTGCAGCAGGAATTAATAATTCCATCCTGGACTGAGGCTGATTCCTAGAAGCATTTTCATCAACATGGGGAGGACTCGTTGACATTCTCTCCAACTTGACAGTTTTACTCCCATTCCTCCGAGAAGCTTTAGACGGCGGTACAATCCTTTGCGCACGTAAGCGAGCCAATTTAATTTCTGTATCATGCAACTTATTCTCTGCTTCCTGGAGCTGCAAACTTTTTGAAGGAAAGAATTAGCAAAAAGATTTCAAAAGAATTAATAAGAACTGATTGCAGATATCACCTACAAAACCTAACCCAATGTAAATCCTATAAAAAAACAGATACATAAACCGAGTAGCATTTTGTTATCATTTCCTATTAGTTTTAGGTTTCCAAGCTTTTTCAGTCTAGTTTGAGCAAGCATTATGAAAGTGCATATCAACATATTTAATGGAACTCCAATTGCCTAAAACTGAGGAACTCATTGAATTGCAGGTATCCAAGCAGAC
Source organism: Euphorbia tirucalli (assembly GCA_039660915.1). Lineage (NCBI taxonomy): Eukaryota > Viridiplantae > Streptophyta > Magnoliopsida > Malpighiales > Euphorbiaceae > Euphorbia > Euphorbia tirucalli. The sequence continues at coordinate 33,100,329 of CM077636.1, read as the reverse complement.
ATTTAAATTAAAAAAAAAAAAAAACCCATTCGAAATTTTAGAATCCTAATAGTAATCTTGTAATTTCAAAGTGAGGAAGGCTGCCCCAGAAGATAATTTATATAACAAGCCGAACTGCAAAAGTCAAAAAATAATCGTGGAAACTGAAGGTTTTTAATGGAAGGAAGATTTTTTAATGGAACTGGAGACCTCCAATTTTTCATAGTCGAAAGTATAACTGAAATATTGAAGTGAAGGGACTATAAACTCAATATTAAATATAGCAATCGAATCAATAGAAAAATCCCCAAATATATTGCAAAATCTGGAAAATGATCAAACGGCAACAGCGTTGAATGATTAAAAAGAAATAATGAAAGTAGAAAAACAACAACCTGAGATGTATAATAGGAGATACGTTTCTTGAGGTGTTCAACTTCGTGATTACGGTGCTCGATGAGGGCAACGAGACCCTCTTCTAACTCTGCTATGCTTGTACCTTCCGCTCTTTCACCGTTGTCTTCTCCGTTCATGGAGTTGGGTGGTTTTTCGAGTAGTTGGGGGTTATTGTGCTCGAGTTTTGGCTTTTTGAGAATCGGAGTAGCAGAATTCATAATTGATTTGGTTGCCGCCGCCTCCTCTCTTTCCTTTTATTCAAAAGCGGTAAAATTATTTGTGTTTCTTCATCTTCCTCGGTGAGCGCCAGAGCCACCAACGCTTTCCAGAGCGTGACTCGGATTTTGGATTGGTACGGTGCCGCATTTGTCACATTCAATTAATACATATATACTTTTTAAAATATTTAGCTAGAAATGTTTCATCTTAAACTTTCATTGACCAAGGTGGATGGAGGGGTAAACCCCTAAATTGCCTTGAGTTAGAAATTTTTAATTCCAATAAAATTTTAGTCTGGAGAGAACATTAAATACTGTCAGAGTAGTTTACAGGGGAAACGTGTAAAAAGTATCGTAGTTTGTTCGATTTGTACATTAAGGGTTGTATTTCAAAAAGTGACAGATTGAGATTTGTGGCATGACAGTTTTACATTTCAAGAATTTCTTATTCAATACACTTTCTTAAAACCTTTTTATCTTTCAAAATTTCATCTGAAATTTTATAAGTTTGTTGATCAAAATATAATAAGACCTTGGTGTCGAAGTTAGAAAACTTTTTGAAAATGAGTATATTTTTATTAATTAATAATACAAAAAAAATCACAACAAAAAGAAAAATTGCTGAAAAATATCCCAATTTTCAAATTTTGTTGTAAAGTTATCAAATAATATTTTTATTTTTTCGTATTATTAACTAACAAAAATATACTCACTTCTTGAAAAATTCCAAGCTTTGATACTAAAATCCATTGTACTTTGCAATTTTTGACAATTTTTCTATTTTTTATTATTTTTTTATTTATGTATTATTAAGTAATAAAAACATACTCACTTCTGCAAAAAAAATTTAAGCTTTAATGTCGAGATCCATTATATTTTAATCAATAAACTTACAAAATTTCATATGAAATTTTGAAGAATAACAGAGTTTTAAAGGAGTGCCTTAAATAATAAATCATTGATCTGCAAAATCGTTAAACCAAGGTCCCAGTTTATTACGTTTTGAAATAAAACCCTCGATATGCAAATCGATCAAACCCCCATGATTTTTTTCCCCAAGCAAGTCTTTTGCCATGAAAGACTTAGGACAAGCAAAACAAATTTTTGGCATAAGAATTATTAGTGATAGAGGCACCAAGAAAATATGCTTGCCATAACTGAATAACAATGAGAATTTTCTTTAAAGCTTTAACATGGATAAAGCTAAAATGATTAGTTGTCCTCTTGCTAATCAATCATTTCAAGCTAAGTTCCAAGCATAACCAATCTATAGAGAAGGAGAAAATGAAAAGAGTTACATATTGTGAGCATGAATTTTTTCATTTCCCAATGAGGAAAATGCTTGAATACCAAACAAGGCCCTATGTGAGGAATGAAAAGGAGATTACACATCCACCCGTAAAGTCACACCCCAAACCTTCTTCAAATGACCAAAAACACCTCAAAACTGACAAATCAACTTAACTATACCTCCCAAGCATAGTTTGCACTTGCTCCTGCATTGTTCAGCCCAACCAAGCATAGTTTGTCTGTTTAAGCTTACATATGCTTGATCTAGCACACAACCTTCTTCAAACCACCGAAAACTCTTGAACACCTACAAGTAACCTAAACTATACCTACCGACCATAGTTTGCACTTGTCTGTACATAGTTAAGCCCAACCGAGCATAATTTGTCTGTTTGAGCTTACTCATGCTCGATCTAGCATACCTATGCTTGATCTAGTATACCTATGCTCGAACGAGCATAGTGTCTTTTCATCCTTATCCATTTTTTCCACCAATAAATTGGCCCCAAGAAATCACTATGCTTGAACAAGTGTGAGCGGACGATGTTTTCGACGGAACGCGAGACTCCCTTTCGGAAAAGGCGCCACGATCTTGGGCGGGCCCCTCCCTCGCGTGGGGTTTTTATAAATGGAAAATCGGTTTTGGAAAATAAATGTGGAATTAATTCTTAAAAGAACCGAGACCTAAGTCTCGATGAATATTGTAAAGTCGCCACCCGGCTCAACTCAACCAGGAAATTTATAATGCAGCTGAACCGGATAAACGACCGCTACACTATCCAGAGATTTGGGTCCGGACAAGTCCCTTATTTCGTGTCTAATTAAAATAAATAATGCCAATGTTCTCGAGATGGTATTTTAAATTCTAAAGTTAATTTTATTGAATATAAAAGGCATACAATGCGCATACAAATATACAATACAAAAAATAAAGAAAAGAAATAAATATTAATTAGCCTACAACCAAATCAAATGGAAAAATAAAAACTCTCGCCTCACTTATACAATCGCCTAGAATACACGAGAATCTAAAAATTACAATCGCCTAAAATACACGATTAATTCTATTAAATACATATAAAAAATAAAAATAAATAAAAGCTGCAAAACAAAGGTTAGCACAATTTATACAGCACGCCACAATTAGGACTCAAATAGACAGAATTGGAAAATCAAGAATTGGGGGTATGCATTTAGGGGATAACCGGGCTGGCTCGGCTAGCCGGCCTGATTAGACCTGGAAAACATTTTGAAACGTTCCTGTATTTTGGTTTTGTGAGAAATTCATTTTTGAAAACAACTTTACCAGTTTATATGTATTTTTATATGTGAAGTGGGTCGGTTTTCGGGAGAACTGGGTCTCCGTCGTTGAATTGTTCTAAATGCAATTTTACTGAAAATTGAATCTAGGGTCGTGAATGCACACAACAAAATTCATTTTGATGATTTTTGGGGTTTCTGAATTTTTAGGGATTTTTGGAAATTTTGTGGCTTAAAGGTGAAATTCTGATTCTAGAACGAGGGTTACAGTCGTACGACTGTAACTACAGTCGTGCGATTGTAGGCAACCCAGAATCAGGATTTCACCAAAATTTTTTTTGAATGAAAAAGGAAGAAAAACAACCTGGAAATAAAGAACACTCGTACGACTGTATAGACAGTCGTACAACTGTTCATGAAATCCAAGAACAGTCGTACGACTGTTCTTGATTTCCAGAAACAGAAGCGCGAAAACACAGCAAAAAAAAAACACAAAAATACACTTCAATCACCCAGAAAGCAAGAAAAAGTGAAAGAAAAAGGAGTGTCTACCTTTTTAGAAGCTTATCCAAGTCGATTTGACCCCTAGCGTTGCTCCAATCCACACGAATTTGCACTTTTTCCTTATGTTTGGGGTTGAGAGCTTTGGTCCCAAGAATCTCCAAATGTCAAGGTTTCTGTTGATTTTAGTCCGGGATTTCGATTTGTTTGTGAAGTTAAGTGATTAACCTAAGGGTTTCTAACAAATTTTAGCTTTAATCCTAGAGAATCCAAAAGAAATAGAAGAGAAAAAGAGAATTTTTGAGCTAAGTTTCCTTCCTCTTTTTCTTGTCTCTTTCCTTCTCTTCTCTTTCTAAATTTCCATCAGAAATCCAAAATTGGTTTCTCTTTCCTCCTTTTCTTCCTTTTATGTTCTCCTTTTTTATTGCTTCCTGTCCATCCCGGCGCATTAATTGAGCCACCTCCTTTTTCTCCATTTTCTGCTGCAGAGATATGGGCTCCTGCAACTGTTCTGATATTATAGTTGTACGACTGTAAGGACAGTCGTACGACTCTTCTCTTTTTTTTTTAAGTACAGAGAATTCCGGCGCTTACAGCTGCCCCTTGCGTGATCAAATTCGACACGTAGATCCAGGTTTACAACACCTGAGATGATGAATTTGAGAGCGTGAATCAAAGCGCCGTGAACACTGGAATGAACCCTCTGATGAGATAAGCTGATACCGGGTCTAGGTTACCCGAGGCGATGCTGGGGAGGAAATAAGCCGATACCGGGTCTAGGTTACCCGAGGCAAATGAAGGGTGAATTGCGGTTTAGCCGATACCGGATCTAGGTTACCCGAGGCGAAGAAAGATGGATTGTAGATTGGCCAATACCGGGTCTATGTTACCCGAGGCAAAGGAAGAGTGAAATTAGCCGATACCGGGTCTATGTTACCCGAGGCAAAAGATGAGTGAAATAAGCTGATACCGGGTCTAGGTTACCCGAGGCGATGCTGGAGATGAAATTAGCCGATATCGAGTTTACATTACTCGAGGCGAAGCTGATGAAGAAATTGGCCGATACCGGGTCTAGGTTACCCGATGCGAGCTTTGCTGGGGAAATAAATGAAGCTGATCTGGGCCGATACCGAGTTTACACTACTCGAGGTGGATCTGCTGAAGAAGTGAATGATGAAGTCAATCTAGGCCGATACCAAATTTATATTATTCGAGGCGGATCTGCTGGAGAACTTAGATAATGAAGCCGATCTGGGCCGATACTGAGTAATATATCTGGGCCGATACTGAGTTTATATTACTCGAGGCGGATCTGCTGAGGAAACTTATATGATGAAACGGATCTGGGCCGATACCGAGTTTACATTACTCGAGGCAGATCTACAAAGGAATTGAAGCTGGGGATGATGAATTCCTGCACTTAAGATAGCAAGTCTTCATTCCTTGATCGAGAGATTTTTAAACAAAAATTTTTATCCCTTCGATCAAGAATGAAGACTAGCTGGGGATGAGTGATTGATGTATGTAATGTATGAGTGCATGATGATATATATGTACATGTATGCATTTTCCGTTATTTGACGTTTCCGCCTTCCACTGGAGAGAGATATGTTGTGCCCCTGGTTGATTTTGCTTTCTTTGGAGCTTTGCTTGGCGATTTTCGAAAGAGTGAGGTGATTGTTGGGGATGTATGATACTGCTGGGGAGATAATCATAGTGCTCCTTACAGAGATTCCATTGGGGAAAAGTGTGGCAACTCGATTAGGGAAATAATTATGGTGTTCTTTATGTAGATTTTGCTGGGGAATTGCGTGATGACTCTATGTGGAGTCGATGTGATGACCTCTGTGGGGAATGTTAGGGACATTCTACTTTTCCTGCTCCGTGGGGAAATTACGAGTTTGTAAGTGCTCGAATTTTTGCCTGGGTTACCCAATACAGGTTTTTTCAGCCTAGCGAAGCGCTCTAATTTTTACCTAAGGTGCCTTTTCGGTTTTCGCCTCAACGAGCTGCTCTAATTTTTGACTGAGGTGCCTTCTCGGTTTTCACCTCAGCGATCTCTTTCTCTCTCTCTCTTTTTTTTAAGATGATTGAGATGTCTCCATGACCATTTTATTGCTCTTTTAGGAAGATGAACTGGATTTTAGAGGTCGACAAAAGATTTCACATTGCATGTATTTAGTGCATTTTCACTTGTTAAATAATGTGATGATTTCAATCAGTTGAATGCAAAGTGCTTTCTCTAAATGTATGTTTATGCAAGACAACTTTGCTTGTGCATTTGTCATAACCATGCAAACATATTTAAACAAACACTTCACTTTATTGATGAAGTCAAAATGAGTACATTTGAAACAAGTTGGTTCCTGAATGGTACATATTCCACACTGAGCAAGAATCCGTCACCAGTCGTCCTTCTCAGGTTTTCCAACTGATTATTTTCTCTCGTGTCTTAACTTTTGCCTAGACCGCTCTTTTCGAGTTTTCAGCCTAGCATATATATATATATATATATATATATATATATATATATATATATATATATATATATATATATACATGATAAAGCTTTAGCCTGTCCTGGTTGATAGGATTAGTGAACTCATTTCCGTCCATGTCCATGATGCTGACAGCGCCTTTTGATAGCACCTTCTTCACCACATAGGGCCCTTCCCAGTTGGGTCTGAACTTGCCTCTAACATCGACATTTAAAGGCCTTAGCTGCTTTAGAACCAAGTCACCTGTTTTCAACTGCCGTTTGGAATACTTCACATTCCGATTATAGGCTCTGGCCATTCTGCGCTGGTACATCTGAAGATGATCCAGTGCCCTCAGTCGCCTTTCATCTAGTGTTGTCAACTGTTCATATCTGGCTTGAACCCATTCAGTCTTTGGCAGCTGAACCTCCAGGGCGACTCTGAGTGACTTAAGTTCTATTTCCACTGGCAATACTACTTCCATTCCATATACCAAGGCATAAGGAGTTTCTCCTGTCGGCGTTATGACACTGGTTCTGTAACCCCAAAGAGCATAAGGCAGTTTATTGGCCCAATCTCTGTAAGTGGTTACCATCTTTGATAAGATCTTCTTTATTGCCTTGTTAGCCGCTTCCACTGCACCATTAGCCTGTGGTCTGTATGGAGAAGACTTATGATGTTCAATACCATGCTTTGTAAGTAGCCCAGCTGTTGCCCCTTGAAACTATACTCCATTGTCAGTTACTATGTGGTGAGGAACCCCATACCGAGTGAAGATGTTCTTCTGGATAAACTTAACCATTTGCTTGGCCGTCACATTAGCGAAGGATTCTGCCTCGACCCATTTGGAGAAGTAATCAACTACTACAACTATGAATCTATGTCCATTAGATGCAGCTGGATGGATTTCACCAATCATATCTATCCCCCACGCTGAAAATGGCCAAGGAGATGCTAAATTCTATAGCTCAAGCGGAGGAAGATGACTGATGTCTGCATAGATCTGACATTCATGACATCTCTTCACCTTTCTTATACAATCTGCTTGCATTGTCATCCAGAAATACCCTTGTCTCATAATCTTCCTGGCCATGGCAAGTCCATTCATATGCAGCCCACAGGATCCTGCATGTACCTGCTGCATCACTTCTTCTGATTCTTGCTTTGTTAGGCACCTTAAAAGGACTTCATGTGCTGTTCTTTTGTATAACTTGTCCTCGAAGATTCTGAATTGACTAGCCAGCTTTCTTAGTGATAGTTTATCAGTAGCACCGGCCTCTTCTGGGTACTTTCCTTCTTTAACATACCAGTAGATGTCAAAGAACCATGGCTTTTCTTCAGCCGATAATTCCATTACTTCGTGTACTTCGAAGCAAAGATGTCTGGAAGTGGCTATAACCAGTGGTTGCACTTGAGTTTCTTCTGGATTTTCCCACATAGAGGATAATGTTGCTAGAGCATCAGCCATCTTATTCTCGTCCCTGGGGACATGTCTGAATTCACATTGGCCAAATAAATCTTTTCTAAAGTGTAGCAACTCCAAGTAAGGCCGTAAGGCTTTTTCTTTCAGATCCCACTCACCCTCAGCTTGCCTGATCACTAGAAGTGAATCACCGACAATTAAGACATCATTTGCCCCTAAGGTTAACAGCGCTTCCATCCCAAATAGGCAAACTTCATATTCAGCCCCATTATTGGTTATAGGAAAAGCTAATTTCTTGGATAAAGGAATGATTTCACCGTCCGACGTTGCTATGAGTACCCCGATTCCGGCACCTTTTCTATTCACTGCCCCATCGAAGCACATAACCCATCTTTTCACTTCCACCATGGCTAGTTGTTCATCAGGGAATTCCAAATTCTCCGTATAATCTGATTCTAGAGGTTGGTTTGCCAGAAACTCCGCCACGGCTCACCCTTTGATGGTTTTCTTTGTGATATCCTCGATGTCGAACTCAGATAAAAGTAACGACCACCTGGATAGCTTCCCAACCAATACTGGTGCTTCATGGAGATACTTCATTGGATCCACCTTAGCCACAACTTGTATCTTGTAGGATTGGAAATAGTGGCGCAGCTTCTTGGTCAACCAGATCATCGCCACACATGTCTTCTCCACCAGTGTGTACTTGGTTTCATACTTCAGCAATTTCTTGCTAAGGTAGTAGATAGGGTATTCTTTCCTGCCATCTTGCTCTTGTGCCAGCATTGCCCCTATAGAGGATTCTTCAACTGCCAAGTACAAAATCAGAGGTTTCCCTGGAACTGGTGAACTCAATACTGGTGGCTTTACCAGGTAAGCCTTGATCTTCTCGAATGCCAGTTGACACCTGTCATCCCACACAATCGGCTGATCTTTCTTTAATAGCTTGAAGATTGGTTCACAAGTGGAAGTCAACCGCGCAATGAAGCGACTGACATATTGCAAGGAACCCAGAAATGACCGGACTTCTTTTTCCGTTTTTGGAGTTGGCATATCTTGGATGGCCTTGATTTTATCTGGGTCCATTTCTATCCCCCTCTGGCTGACTACATGACCCAATAGCTTCCCTGATGTGACCCCGAATATGCACTTCTTGGGGTGAAGTCACAAGTTGTACTCTCCAATGCGTGTTAGAAATCTATCCAGGATAACAAGGTGTTCCTCCCGGGTTGTTGATTTAAAAAGCATATCATCGACATACACTTCAACTTCTTTATGGATCATATCATGCAACAGAGTTGTGACAGCCCTCTGATAAGTGGCATCAGCATTCTTTAATCCGAAAGGCATCACTCAGTAGCAGAAAGTACCCCACTCTGTGATGAACGATGTTTTCACCTTGTCGATCACATCCATCAGAATCTGGTTGTACCCCGAGAAGCCGTCCAGAAAAGAATAAATTGCTGCTTTTGCTGCACTCTCGACTAGGACGTCAATATGGGGGAATGGAAAGTTATCTTTTGGGCATGCTTTATTCAGGTCTCTATAGTCGATGCATACTCTGACCCTTCCATCCTTTTTAGGCACGGGGACAATGTTCGCTAGCCATTCTGCGTACTCCACCACTTCGAGAAACTTGGCGTCTATCTATTTAGCCACTTCTTCTTTCACCAACGTGGCCCATTCCGGCCTCAGTCTTCTCAATTTCTGCTTTACTTACTGGTCTGAACTTAGGGTCTGTTGGGATTTTATGCACTGCTATCTCTGTGTCCACACCCGGCATGTCTTCATACGACCAGGCGAAAGCTTTAACATGTTTTTGGAGTATTCTTATTAATTCTTTCTCTTCCTCAGATTTTAGCTGGTGTGAAATGAATACCATTTTAGGGTTTTTATTTGTACTTATATTGATTTCATGCAATGCAGTGTCATGTATGCTAAATATGCTTGATGGTGATTTAAATGCATGCATAGAATTATAAGGATAAACATCACATAAGTAAGCAAACTGGGATTTCATTGCATTGAATTTATCATAAAGTACATCAGTTACATTGAAAATGGAAGAAATAGATACACAAAAATCATTTTCATCCTCCACAGGTGGAGAGCCTTGTTCCTCTTCAGCTTCCATCTTCACTTTTAGAGCATCATCCGGGACTGCAGCTTTCTCTGCTTCTTTTCCGGTCATTTGCATCTTAGCTTTTTCCATAATCTTGGCAATTTCAGTGACCACAGAGTCTAAGTTTACTTTGGCCATTAATTCTTCACCGAATCCCTCCTTGGATTTCCCAAAAGCTTTGCTTAATGAGGCTCGCCTTGTAACACATCAGATTCAACAGCGATTTCTTCCACCATTACAGGGGCTACTGGCTCCTCCTGGCTTTTATCAAAATCAACTACATCTGGAAAAATCTCAAAGCCAGGATACTTGACATCTCCTACCATCACCGGTTCAGCTTGACCCTTATAAAGGCTTTCTCCTGCCTTCAGAAATGGCTTCACCATAATCTTACCATTCTTGCCCTTCCTCAGATTCTTCTGCTTAGATGCCCCTTCTACATAGCCAAGGCCACACTGCTTCGACTTTCCCGAGTCAATTTTAAATTTTGGAACCCCCTGCAAATTAATTCTGAGTCCCATTCCCGGGACAAAGTTCTGCTTATACAGATACCGGGATAGCCACTCCGGCATATAATTCTCATAAAGGACCATAGGGGCATCCGTGGTCTCTTCCTCTTTGATTATAGTGACTTGAAATCCACCAAAGGGAACTACTCCTTCATTCACTGCAGCTACCATCGATTGGGCATCTGCCTCAACAGTCACAATTCTGCCATTCATAGAGAATTTGATCTTTTGATGCAATGTGGAAGGGATACCTCCCAAAGGATGGAACCAGGGCCTTCCAAGCAATAGGGAAAATGTGACCGGGATATCAATCACTGTAAAAGCAACTATGGACCTAATTGGCCCAACTTCTACTTCTGCCTCAAACGTCCCTATTACCGTTCTTTTAGAATCATTATATGCCCGAATGACTGTTGAGGATCTCTTTAACACTTCTTCGTTCAGCCCCAGAAATGGTAACATTTTTAGTGGACAAATATTCAGTGCCGATCCATCATCCACCATGATGCAAGGCATTACCTTATCCATCACATGGGCCCTGAAATAAAGAGCCTTGTTGTGGGCCTTCCCTTCAGCAGGCAGGTCTTTCTCGGAGAAGACAATATCAGGGCTTCCACCATGGACTTTATCTAACAAATAGCATATACCCTCCAGTGAAGCTATAGGAGAGACTTCAATCTCTGACAATTTCTTTACTAAGGCAGCCTTGTGTTCCTTGGAGGTCAGAAGCAAATGCCATAAGCTAGCTTGGGCAGGAGTTTTCTTTAGCTGAGAAATGACTAAGTCCTCCTTCTCAACTCCTTCCGGTGCTGAAGTACTGCCCGACCCATTCATCGGTGCTTTATCTTTCATCTGATCTGCCGGCTGATATATCCTACCACTTCGGGTCACATGCTGCACTTCCTAAATCTTCAACTTTTCAACAACTAGGGGTTTAACTGCCTCTTCTACGTCAAATTCTTCATACTCATCTTCGGAGTCGAGATCATTCAAACTTATGGGCTTGATCTCCTTACATTCCTCCTTTTTCTCATATTCGGGTTCCACTTCGGGTTCCCCTACCGCCACTACCTGAATTATAGGGTTCGCTCGAAGAACTTGGGCAAATATAAAATTAGCTGGCAACCCCGACTGGACCATGTTGACCCGCTTCTCGAATGCTAGTAGCGGGTTGGTTTTAGTGCTAGGTTTGGCTGGCTCTTGCAGCTTTCCCTCATCAATGAGCTTCTGGATAGCATCCCTTAACTTATAACAGTTATTGGTTCGATGGCCAATAACCACATGATAAGTACAGAAGTTATCTTTATCAGCTTCAGATGGCTTCTCAAATGGCCTTAAAGACTGTAGCAGGCCACCATTCCTACACTTGGCGAATATCTTCACTAAAGGAAGAGTCCAAGGCGATATGCCTTGTCCTCCAGGACCCCTATTCTGGTTGCCTTACTGCTGATTTACAGTAGCTACTTCAACCTGCTTGACTTTTGAAGATTGCTCATGTTTGCTACCGGAACCTGAGCCAGAACCATTGCCAGACCCAGCTGCTATGGTTGATCTATATCCTGAGATGTACCCTGTACTTCTTCCCCCCTTGTGACTGGCTAGTTTCTCCTCTTCATCCCTCTTTATCTTCATGGCCATGCTGTAAACCTCACTAAGCTCCTTAAAGGGATGGAATTTCATGTTATTATTGAAGATGTCTTTGTTGCCTTCTATCAGCTTCTGTATAAGCTCGTCTTCATCAGGGAAGTTCTTTAGAAGAATCATCTTGTTCATCCACCTCTGATAGTATTCATCAAAGGGCTCATTAAATTTCTGTTTCACCCTCTCTAAATCATACAGCTTCACCTGGATTTTGGTGTTGAAGCTGTAGTATTTAATGAAGGCCGTCGACAAAACTTCCCAATTAGATTGTTCCTCCTCTGACAATGAATTATACCATTCTAAACCACCACCCTCCAGTGTGGTGGGGAATAAATTGATCAGCTGCTGCTTTGTGGCACCCGCCGTAAGCATAACTCGGACATACAGATTCACATGGGCCTTCGGCGAGCCCATTCCTTTGTAAGTAGGGACTTTCGGCACTTGGAAGCTAATAGGGAATGTCTCGATGCCTCTACTGATCATGGCATCAACATTTACACCCTTCTTCGATTCAGCACTAATACTGACCCCCTTCTTCAACTGGGCCATAACTTCATCTAGCTCAGAACATTTTGCTTTCATCCTCTGTTCCATAGCTTCTTCTATTTCCTGCAGCTTCTCAAGGTTAGCCGAAGTGTCACCACCATATTAGGATGACTCAGCCTCTTTCTCCTTCCCGGCTCCACACTAGCTTCCCTTACAACTGCTCTCATTTCTTCCTTCAACATGTCGCGGAAGTCTTGCGATCTGAAGAAATCCTTCAGAACATCAGCCATGCTTGGTGTCTGATCTGCCATATTTACTCCTTCCCCAGACTCAGAATCACTTTCACTCTCAACTACCCTCTATCTCCTAGCTGCCCTTGAAGACTGAGATCTTGTCTAAGGTCGCTCCAGTGTATTCTGCTTGGGAGTAGACAGGAGATATTAGGGTTGTGAATGAATGACATGATGTGGCATGAAAATTAAGGCTTTGAGAATGCTTGAAATGAATGGAGTGATTATGAAATGATGGTATGAATGGTTTCTTTTTATTATTTTTCTTCTTCTTGGGACATTCCAAGAACACCCAATGCTTATGCAAAAATGTCATGTGTGGGCCGCCACACGGACAGAGCTTCAGCGCCTTTGGGGCACCTAACGAATTCGTGAAATGGTCGCATATGTACCGACGCAAGGACGAAGTTTCCATACTTTGGCAGGTTTATGGGATGATATGAAATGGTCGCATGGGCCGGGCCCACAGACAAAGTTCTGATGCTTTTGAGCATATGATATGAAATGATGTTATGAGAAAGTCAGGTGTAACAGGGACACGGATAGAGATTCAGCATTCGGGGAACGCCTTTTTATGATTTGGTGGTATTATGGACCTATATTTATACTAATTGGGCACTCGGGGAGTACCATGAATGGTGAATTAATGTCATGAAATGGTCGGATGTGGACCCTGGTGTTATATGATGTTTATGATAAATGGATGTGATGTCATGAAGTGCATCATGTAAATTATTACACGAAAATGGGCCTAAGACCGTTGTGGCTTTTATCGAATGAAATGATTTTGGTGGAATGGCTGAAAGCAATCCGGTGCATTGGCAAAACACGGGTAATTTTGGATACCCGATATGTTCTCGAGATGGTATTTTAAATTCTAAAGTTAATTTTATTGAATATAAAAGGCATACAGCACCCATACAAATATACAATACAAAAAATAAAGAAAAGCAATAAATATTAATTAGCCTACAACCAAATCAAATGGAAAAACAAAAACTCTTGCCTCACTTAAACAATCGCCTAGAATACACGAGAATCTAAAAATTACAATCGCCTAAAATACACGATTAATTCTATTAAATACATATAAAAATAAATAAAAGCTGCAAAACAAAGGTTATCACAATTTATACAGCACGCCACAATTAGGACTCACATAGACAGAATTGGAAAATCAAGAATTGGGGGCATGCATTTAGGGGATAACCGGGCTGGCTCGGCTAGCCGGCCTGATTAGACCTGGAAAACATTTTGAAACGTCCCTGTATTTTGGTTTTGTGAGAAATTCATTTTTGAAAACAACTTTACCAGTTTATATGTATTTTTATATGTGAGGTGGGTCGGTTTTCGGGAGAACTGGGTCTCCGTCTAGGGTTGTAAATGGGGCGGGGATTGCATTCCCCATCCCCGTCCCCAAATTAATCGGGGATCCCCGTCCCCGCCCCGTTTATTAATCGGGGATAAAAACCTATCCCATCCCCGTCCCCAGCTGGGAATCGGGTCCCCGCGGGGATCCCCATCCCCGTTTAGCTAATTTAATATTTTATAAAAAAAACCTGTAAAATTTCAATTTTTACCCACAAATTTATCCAAATATGCATTAAAATACAAACATAAAATTCTTAAAACTCAATTGTCAAATACATTAATATATAATTAATAATTAAACATAAAATAACATCATCAACTTCGACCCTTTCTCCAATTCCAATCTTCGTTTTCACGCCAAATTTCCAATTGAAACCTAGCAAATTAGCAATATAAAATTCATAAGTTTCAAATTTTGTAAAAAATTAAATGGGAACAATTAACCAATGACAATGAAACATTACCTACACAAAACATTACTAAAGTCTCATCTACTGCTGAATTCATTTTTCACCTACACAAAACAAACAATAAGCAAATTAAATACATTTTTTTTTACAATTGAAATATGACGTGTACACTTTAAATTCAATTCCAAATATCTAATCACTCGAGTCACTTGGTGAATATAAACACTCTTTAAAGCCTAATATATGACAATTAATTTCTTTAAGAAATTTTATATTAGTCCTAATCCATATTACAATATACACATGTCTTTTTCTCATTGGACTTGGTCTACAATAAAATCCTTTTTTTCTTTTTTGAGAACACGGTTGAATTTCTCACCCATCCAACCATACAAGTAACGTAATATTAAAAATGAGCATGAGATCATTGAAAGACTCGTTTGGTTTGCTACCAAATGGCTACATCTATATATGTATTGCTTTAATATCATTAAACCAACACCCAAACTATTAAACAAATCAATATGCAACTTTCACCATCACAATAAAAGGTCCCTTTTAACTAAAAGTATATTAGCATAACTAGACCTCCAAATTCAAAGACCATGATTACCATTTACCTTTGGATGTAAATTGCCATCATTTAATTTAAACCCACCCCCCAATTAACTTGCACTAATGTAAGCTACAATGACACTAATAATTACCAAATCGTATCCACACCATAGCATACTCCTCCCAAAAAATTTACTGTAATGCAATAATTGGGGGAAAAAAAACAATTAAAAAGAAATCCTAAACAACAAAATTATAGAACATCCCTGAACGATAACACATGGAAGCTGCAATTCAGACAGACTTTATATTATAAAATTATAAATCCTTTCATATCTCTGTCTTCTTCTTGTCTTCATGATCTAAAGCACCTCCGATGCTTCCCCACCCTTTACATAATTCAAAATTATATACCAATAAATTGAATCTTACCCATTCATTATTAAACTCCATAATTATCTTTTTAATAGAGCGTTGTAATTAGAAAGCACAAAAAGCGTGAATAAGAAATACAGAGAAGAGGGAGGACTTACTAGTAGAAGGAACAGCAAGACAAGAGAAAAGAGAAGAGAAAGCCAGGACGACGGGATGGAGACGCAGACGAGAGAGACCGAGAGAGAGAGGAGCTGCTCTCTGATTAATGGATGAGTTAGGGTTTCAAATTTTCTTTAGCAGAGAAAGACGAGAAAATGAGAGAAGCAGGGGAAGGAAGAAGTGGGTTTTGGGCAATTAACATTTTTTAATTTATCAATTGGTTGTGGGTTTGGGCAATTAACATTTTTTAATTTATCAATTGGGTTTAGGCGTGGGCCGAATTGTTACTATTCCTATCCAGATTAGAAATTTCATAATTTTATTAATTACTTTATAATATATAATCTAATATTAATTAAATAAATTAATACGGGGATTCGGGTATTTTATCGGGGATCCCCGCGGGCTTTAAACGGGGATGGGGACTGGGGCCCGCGGGGCGGGTAGAGGTAATACCATCCCCGTCCCCGATTAATAAACGGGGACAAATTCGTCCCCGTCCCCGCCCCGCGGGGAATTTAATCGGGGATTCCCCGTCCCCATCCGGGCGGGCCCCCAACGGGGACGGGCCCCCGTTACCCGTTTGACAACCCTATCTCCGTCGTTGAATTATTCTAAATGCAATTTTACTGAAAATTGAATATAGGGTCGTGAATGCACACAACAAAATTCATTTTGATGATTTTTGGGGTTTTCTGAATTTTTAGGGATTTTTGGAAATTTTGTGGCTTAAAGGTGAAATTCTGATTCTGGAACGAGGGTTACAGTCGTACGACTGTAACTACAGTCGTGCGACTGTAGGCAGCCCAGAATCAGGATTTTGCCAAAATTTTATTTTGAATGAAAAAGGAAGAAAAACAACCTAGAAATCAAGAACACTCATACGACTGTATATACAGTCGTACGACTATTCATCAAATCCAAGAACAGTCGTGCGACTGTAGGCAGCCCAGAATCAGGATTTCGCCAAAATTTTATTTTAAATGAAAAAGGAAGAAAAACAACCTAGAAATCAAGAACACTCATACGACTGTATATACAGTCGTACGACTATTCATCAAATCCAAGAACAGTCGTGCGACTGTTCTTGATTTCCAGAAACAGAAGCGTGAAAACACAGTAAAAAAAAGCATAAAAATACACTTTAATCACCTAGAAAGCAAGAAAAAGTAAAAGGAAAAGGAGTGTCTACCTTTTTAGAAGCTTATCCAAGTCGATTTGACCCCTGGCGTCGCTCTAATCCACACGAATTTGCACTTTTTCCTTAAGTTTGGGGTTGAGAGCTTTGGTCCCAAGAATCTCCAAATTCAAGGTTTTTGTTGATTTTAGTCCGGGATTTCGATTTGTTTGTGAAGTTAAGTGATTAACCTAAGGGTTTCTAACAAATTTTAGCTTTAATCCTAGAGAATCCGAAAGAAATAGAAGAGAAAAAGAGAATTTTTGAGCTAAGTTTCCTTCCTCTTTTTCTGGTCTCTTTCCTTCTCTTCTCTCTCTAAATTTCTACCAGAAATCCAAAATTGGTTTCTCTTCCCTCCTTTTCTTCCTTTTATCTTCTCCTTTCTGATTGCTTCCTGTCCATCCCGACGCATTAATTGCGCCACCTCCTTTTTCTCCATTTTCTACTGCAGAGGTATGGGCTCCTACAATTGTTCTGATATTACAGTCATAAGACTGTAAGGACAGTCATACGACTCTTCTCTCTTTTTTTCAAGTACAGAGAATTCCGACGCTTACAACGATTGTTTTGTTGCGATGTGTGACTCGCCCCTGTACCTGATATTCATTATGCTTGAATAAGCATAGTTTTACCCTCACTATGCTCCAACAAGCATAGTTGTGCCACTTCACCTGATTTTCTGCCTATCAATAGAAAGAGAATGAAAAGGAAGAGAAGGCTTTTCAGTCTGGTTTTCTTAGCAAAACTCTACCAAGATCTCTTCATAAACATTAAAAGCTCTCCCAAATCACCAAAAATCCTACTTTTCACTCAAAAAACTCTATAAATCTCCAATTTTTCTTCATAATAGATCAAGTTCTCGCCTTATTTCCAAGGTATAAAACCGATGAGATTTAACATTTTTGCATTTATTCAAAAGTTTCTTTTCCTTTGGTTTTCCAAAAAAAAAAAACACTAGGGAGCATAACTCTTTAAGCTTCTTTACGCTTTTAGGGTTCATTTCCTGAGAAAAAGTTTTCCTTTTTAGTTTATTTTAAGCTTTATTTACATTATTGCATATTGGTAGATCAAAGAGTGACTGATGTTGTTGTGTGCGTTCCATTTTGCATCAAAATCATATTTCTTTCTTTATTTGTTAAATCTAGGGGTTTTAATACAAGTGAAGGATTTTTACTGGGTCTAAAACCCTAAAACCCCATTTTATTTCATTTCTTATTTTTGAAACTTTCAAAACTCATATTCACACCCATTTAACATCTGAAATGGCTTTTTTTTATCTCAATCATATCAGATCGTGGGTTCACAATAGGAAAAAGAAGCACGAGAAAGTTTTTGTAAAAATTCTATCTAGGGACCTTTGCTCAAACTGGTTAAATTATGCTCGAGTGGCACTAACTAAGCTCGATTAGTTTGACCTCTACAAGAGCAATGGACAAAGGTCTAAAACTGAGTCCCAGATGCCTCACATGGAAAGTTCATACTATTTCCACCTCCCTGACGACTTTATGTCTATTTTCGGGTGACTTCTTGGAAACTCTATTAAACCTAGCTCTTGCGATGGTATCTAGATATTTTTTAATCTTTTTGAGCACTACATATCATGCATATTTACTTTCATGCCTTTTAAATATTGTTCATCATCCCATTTAATCCATGCTTTACATATTGGTACTCTGCTCTCGTAGATATGATATGTAATTAGTGTATATTTACTTTATTTTGTGTGAGCATCCTAGCATGAAGATCAATCTAAACATTTAGGTAAATTAAACTATAAATGTTCAAGATGTAGCCCCTAATAATAAAGTAAGTCATTTGTTTCGAATCCAAATCTTTAAAAGGTGTAGTAACCTGACTGTGCGTTTACTGTATCTTCCTAGTATAGTAAATCCGAATGGTGACTCTATGTATTCTTTTATCTCTAGTTCAATATTAATATACCAGTGATGTGGTCTTAGAACTTGAGCGGTGGGTGAAAACTCAAG
This sequence comes from Euphorbia tirucalli, assembly GCA_039660915.1. Taxonomy (NCBI): domain Eukaryota; kingdom Viridiplantae; phylum Streptophyta; class Magnoliopsida; order Malpighiales; family Euphorbiaceae; genus Euphorbia; species Euphorbia tirucalli. Next base: position 33,081,705 of record CM077636.1, on the reverse strand, counting down.
TCAGCTCACACATGCTTAAATGCCATATAAGATAGAAAAAATCAGTTTATGACCTCTAACACATCTTAGATGCAGTATAACCGGTCTTAGTATTGACATGGCAGTAGGGAGAAAGGGTCTTTAGACCAAACCATATTATTGCAGTGGGAGGAAAAGAAGTATGAGCAACAAGCGAAAGAGAATCCATTTTTTTATAATGTGTGGAAGTTTAATGTATGTCATGGTTTATACACAATTAGATATTACTTATGCAGTTGGAGTGGTAAGCCAATTCCTTTCAAAACCTAGAAAGGAACATTGTCTAGCTGTCAAATGGATATTCAGGTATCTCTATGGCACTTCAAGGGTATGTTTGTGTTGGAAATCGAGCATATGTTGGTTAGTTACACATATGCAAACATGGTTGGTGATGTTAACTTTAAAAAATCTACATCATGTTACTTGATTATATTTACAGAGAGAGCTGTGTCCTGGTAATCCAAGTTATAAAAATTGTGTAGCTCTTTCCACAAATGAAGTTGAGTTTATTAAAACAAACGAAATCATGCAAAAAGTTACTCTGAATGAAGACGTTTTTAAATGAATTGGGCTTCTATCAAGAGAAATACCAGCTATTTTATGACAGTTAAAGTGCAATTCACCTTGAAAGAATTCATCTGTCCATTCTAAATCAAAGCATATTGATGTGAGATATCACTAGATTAGAGATGTGCTATAGATAAAGTTACTACAATGTGATAAGATCCGTAAAGATGAAGATGGAAAAAACATATTGACAAAGTCTTTACTAAGAGAGAAGTTTGAATATTGTCGAAGGGCAACAGATGGAACCCTCATATAGTCAGGAAGGGGAGAATTGATGGGTGGATTCCTCCAACATAAGGGCCCACACCACTAATTTCATATATATATATATATATATATATATATATAATATTTTTGAAAAAATTAAACTTGCAGGTTGCGTGATTAATTTGATGTGTCAATTAATCATTGTAAAAGATATATTACCATTTGGTCCCTTAGTAGGTTTCAGTTTTTTCTTATCGCATATAACTTCAATCGAAGAGAAATGTATGAGAGAGAGTTATGAGTAACATAATAGTGAGGGAATTATTCTTGGGGTTTTGAAAAACAACTTGAGTGCTACTATTTGTGTGTTTATCTTAATTTTGTTGTATATCTAGTGTCTAGAAAATACTATCTTTGTACACCTACTATTTTATAGTGGAAATTTTTTCTCTCATTGGCCATGGACATAACCCAAATTCAAAGGGTGAATCATGTTAAATTACCGGTGTAGTAATCTTAATTATTTTGCGCTTGTTTAATTTTATTGCAATAATTGTTACTTATTTTTCCGACAAATAGGATTCATTTATTAATTTGAAATAAAATATTAAGAGATAATAATTTCCAAAAAAAAAAAAAAAAACAGATTGATATAAGCTATTATTTTTTAGATGTATAAGATGAAATTATCAAGTGTGATTGTCTTGTATTTATTTACAGCAGAGAAAATTAAAAAAGAAGGCTTTGCCTAGTTGCCTCCCCCATTATTAATTAGGTTAGTTTTTGAGATTTTATTTTAATAATTAATTTTGTATTTTTTGAAATTGCATTTGTCGAAACCGTCCCGACGGGCGAAAAAATTAAAAATGAAATGGTTTCATTTATCGGATTTGGGATGATAAATGTATTTTTTATAGAGTTGTCACCAATCAAGTTTTGGTCCGATTGGACACCTTAAATAACCAGAGATCATATTGGTTCATTTGTTTATTACGTGTAGGGAAGATAATAATCACCCCACCCCACCCATATTCGGTACTAAAATGTTGTGGATTGTTTTGTGGAATGTATTTCTTTTTGTTTCTTGCATCCATAGCATAAATGTAGAAACCTACATATCAACTGAATAATGCATTCATAAACATACTTTAATTTTACATCCATAACATGGACATAAAAATTCAGACATAAGTTTATTATTTTAGAGAATTTTTATTCACTTTACCTCCAATGCATAAACTATATGACATGCATCCATAAATAAACTTTATTTTATATTATTTTTTACATCTATAACATAGACATAGACATTTTTACAAATATTAGATTCTCAATATAGATTAACTTAGATAAAAAAAATTTCACAACCATAACATGGTCATGAAATTTAAATTCTAAAGTTACATGTGTACAGATTTTATTTTTATGTTACTTAATTACCTTAGAAATTTAAGTTTCCTAAACCCACATTTATGATTTCTTCTTAATTAATTCCTAGTTAATCTTAAACTACATGTGTGTTAAAAAGTGAAACTAAAAAGAAATTTGAATCAAAAGGGATTAATTCCTTTTAGTTGGCCTTAATTTATTTTCTGACCTGTTTTCTTACTTGACCCAAAACCCAAGCTTTGAACCGGATCTGACCCAACACTACTAACCCACAGTTATTACCCAGCATATATAAGCAAATTTAACCTCTCTTCAAACCCTAAACTCCATCTCGTCAATTTGAGCACCGCCTCTTTCTTAAAAACCAGCCGTTCTCTCCCTCTAGCTCTTATACATTTTTGGCAAAAATGGCCGATCATGTCACCACTGCCCATCGGTTTCCTTTTCGCGATAGCCATTCTTTTCTCTCCTTGACCTGTGAACCCGTATGATCTCCGATGCTATTTTCTCTCTTTTACTAGCCGCTGCCCTTTTTCTTGAAACTCACAGTCTAAATCCATGTAACCACGACCTCTAACATTACCAGATCAATGGCGGCTCAAGTCCGACAGATTCAATCTCCTCAGATCAGAGATATTTCTCGCTTCCTTCTGTTTCGGTCTCTCTCGGTTGTATTTCTCTCTGCTTTGTATTTTCTTTATTTTTTGAAATATTCTTTGGTGATTTGGCTTAGGCTTCTAACCTAACTCTATCTGTTTCAAACTAGAGAGACTGAAAGGCGAGTCTAGTTTACTTGTCGGAGAATTTGCCAGAATAGAAATAAGCTACTGGTGTTGCTGCTGTTGTCGTATGCTTATCGTCGGTAACTGCAGATCCTTACCAATTGAAGATATCACTCTCTTTGCTTCTCTTATTTTATCTAATTTTCGCTTTATTTTTAGATTCGATTTAGTTTCTGAATTGGGTTTTTTCTTTGCAGGTTTAAAGACTTCAAGGATTTGTTTATTTTCTATGAACTTATTCTAGCTAAATTTTTAAACCCTCTGCTTCAAATGATGTGAAGAATACAAATGCATGGGCATAAAAAAAATTAGATCAGTGTTCTGAAATGCTTTTGTATGCCTGATTGGGTTAAAAATGACATCTATATGCTTGCTTGATTGGGTTTGAAATGGTCTTTATGCATATCCGACTAATGCTTAAATTTCTGACAAAAAGAGAGTGATAACCATTGAAATTGGAATAAAATGGTAACTATATGGTGTTTCTGAGCTAAGTTTGAGTTTTAAATGCTGGTGAATGGCCTCTGTTAAGTACATGTATAACAATATAAAAGGGGATGTGTCTGTGCATGCTTTATTCATGGTCTCTCATGGATATCTCTTTGTGTTGCCTTTATTTGGTTAGTCTTTAAATAAATGGCTATACTTGCAAAACTTTTTCATGAAAAGGGGCGATGATGATGAAGCCTAGAAAGAAGGTTTTAAATCTAACTACTTTTTGGTTTTTAGTTTCAAAACATTAGACAAAATGATTTTTGCATTCGGCCACTATTTTCGTGTTAAGCATATTGAAATTTAGTTTTTTTTTTAAGTTGAAGTTGTCCATTTTAACCTTAAATCTGGAGGTAGTATGTGAAACGTTTCTGATGGTGTTTTTGAAACTAAACTTGAAAGGTTATATGGGTTTTCTCCACTGGTTATAAATCATTTCTAAGCCCCCCTAAGAGAATTGTTTTTCTTAAATCTACAACATGAGGGGTATTATTCCTTATTTGTGGTCATTAATGTAAACTGTGGCCATCACATGACCCATAGCTTCATTAATGACCTTAATGTGGCCAATGTATAACAAATACTACTTATGAAAGTAGTATAAGAAAGGAACTTGCTAGCTAATGAAGAGAAAGTCGGTAGATCTAATTGATGTTTGAAATAAATGCTGGGTAGATAAAAATGGACTTACTTGATAAGTTAAAGGGTATCTTAGAATGTGTATTGAATGCTGAAAAGCTTTCTTGAATATAGATCTAACTGTATTCTGACAGGTCTTGATTGTTGGGATTTTTTATTTGGTGGCTTATCAAAGGTAAAGCTTGAGGATGGGTGATAAAAGATGGAAAGAGCGAGATGGGGCTTTGGGTGTATGATGATGAAAAGAAATAAAAAAATAGGATTAAAATGAGTTTGCTATTCTCATTTTCTCTGATTATGGCTGGATTACTGCTTATGCTTTTTTCCTCCTCCTCTTTTCTCTCCACATTGGGCCTCGTTTATACTGCTAATTTACACAGTGCTATCTAATTTGAAAGATAACCAAACTGGAATAGTTGCCTAATTGCTCAATTTTAATCCTAATTTCTTGAGATTTGTCTCATTTGGACTAAATCACAGCGAGAAAAAAATAATCTGATACCCAGCCATTCCTCCTCTGCCATTTAAACAGCCTTCTACCTTACCTTGATTCATCTTCTACCATGTGTTCAAGCCTCTTTGGCAAATCCCATCTGATTGCTACCAAGTGTGTTATTTTAAAATTTTATAAGGAAGACAAAAATTTTTGCTTCTATACCATTTTCATGATTTGTTGATTCAGTAAGAAAGAATACAATTTTTGTTTTTTGGTCTGAAATTGCTCCAAGTTACCTTAAGTGGCAGTATTAGTAGTATTAGTAATAATAATAATAACAAAATAATAATAATAATAATAATAATAATAATAATAATAACAGTAATAATAATAATAAAAATAAATAACAATAATAGTAATAATACTAAATATCAAAAATTAATTAAGCTTAGCAGATTTATGCTAATTTCTAAAAAAAAAAAAAAAACAATATAAAGAAGAATGAGATTAGGTAGGACAAAATGGGTATCTACAGTTACCCCCCTTTGTATAGCTTTAAGAACTTAAAGTTATACAAAGCACTTCTACATAACAGTTTTGGTTATTTACGTTATTAAACGACTATAACATAGCCATTAGAATTTTTTATATATATAAAATCGAGATTATGACTTTTAATCCTGAAATAGGCGTTACTTTCTAAATTATAATAATCTCATTCTATATTCTGATAACAAATTAGAGAATTAAGCTTCTGGTTGAGATTACAATCAATTTCCCGTTGATCTTTTCGTGATGCAATTCCCAAAGCAAAAAAGTTCATTTTATAACCTAGTTTCTTGTCAAATTTGAACGAAAATGATCTTCTCGTGATCAAACTTCACAAACAAAACCGATCTATGCATAACTGAATCTGTGTCAAATTCTATTGAAATTGATCACTTCGTGATCGAATCTTGGAAACAAAACTGATCCTCACATAATCAAATCCGTATCAAACTTTGCTGAAATTGATCACTTCGTGATTGAATTTTGAGAACAAAATTGATCTTCACATAATCAAATCTGTATCAAATTTCATTGAAATTTATTACTTCGTGATCGAATCTTGAGAACAAAATTGATCTTTATGTAATCAAATCTATATAAAACTTTACTGAAATTGATCACTTCATGATCGAATCTCGAAAACAGAATTGATCTTTACGTAATCATATATATACCAAATTTCGCTGAAATTAATCACTTTATGATCAAATCTCGGAAACAAAATTGATCTTCACGTAATCAAATCAAATTTCATTGAAAATGATCATTTCGTGATCGAATTTTGAAAATAAAATTGATCTTCACGTAATCAAATCTGCATAAAATTTGCTAAAACTGATCACTTCATGATCGAATTAAACCAAACAACTCAATGGTTGAAATCACGCCAAAACCCACTATTTAGAAAAATTCAAGAAAATGAACTTCTCCCTTTTTTGTTTAAAGAAGAAGTTAAACTCCAAAGGATTTGTCATTATAGTGATAAATTTTTAGAACATTGAATAGAAACCTTAACAACAATTTCATCCTTTCTTAGGCAGTCCGTTTTGAACTTTGGGCTAAACAAGAATGACCAAAATTGGACAAGTATCCAGTCATTTAGGATGTGGATATTATCTACATACTCGGGTATCATTTGATTAGGAAAACTTGTTGTCTATCCTATTTATTTCATAGAATTTGCGTAGCCAGTTGGAGTTAATCGATGTTCCGCGTACTTCCCCAAGACGCGAGTCATTCCAAACATGTTTCCAAAACTACTTCTCTAGGATAAACATTTTTTTCATGTTAAGAACATGCTTTGGGAGCCTTGCCCTCATTATCATCTTCTCGACTTAGAGTAATATTAACATCTATTTCAATGATCCATGACAGAAGGTAAGCAAATAAAATATTAGAAATTTCCTATGAAAATTTCCCTTTTCTTTGCAGTCATAGACAATGGTCCCTCCTATGATTCCCTGCTTAGCAATAGTAAGGATACTTATGTTGATGGTTTATTAATTTCCAATGAAGAGTGAAATTACTTATTTAACATTATGCGTAAATAAGGTTTTTTTTTTTTTTTTTTTTTTTTTGCTTATTCATACGTATGTAATAGTTTTATAAAGCAAAGATTTGAAAAGGGTATTATTATTCAGTTAGGACAGCTAAAAGAGTCTTAACGTTTTATTAATAACCATGAGTACATTTACACATAATATCTTTTAACAAAATATGAGTTCACAGGATTTGGCAAATCTTCTCCATCCATATCTGCTAAAATTAATGCCCCAGAGAAAATGCCTTCTTAACAACATAAGGACCTTCATACTTGGGTGCCCATTTTCCCCAAGGATCTTACTGCCTTAATACGATCTTCTTGAGCACCAAATCTCGATCATTGAACTACCTAAGTCTTACTTTCTTTCCATGCGACTTAATCATTCTTCTCTGATATAGTTGACCGTGACATAATACCGTCAAACACTTTTCTTCAATGAAGTTCAACTGGTCATACCTTTTTTTGGACCCATTTGGTTTCTTCCAAGTCCGTCTCTAGAATAATCCTTAAGGAAGGGACTTCCACTTCTACGGGTATGACCACCTCCATTCCATAAACTAAGGAAAAAGGGTTGCTCCAGTTGAAGTTCGAATGGTGGTTCTTTACGCGTGTAGGGCAAAAGGAAGCTTTTCATGCCAATCTTGGTATGTCAATGCCATTTTCTACATGATTTTCTTGATATTCTTGTTGACAGCTTCAATAGCCCCATTCATTTTTGGCCTATAAGGTGTGGAGTTGTGATGTTTGATTTTGAATTGTTTACACATTTACTCCATGCCCTTGCTATTTAAGTTCTTGGCATTATTTGTAATGATACATTCTGGTAAGCCATACCTACAAATGATATTATTTTTGATGAATTTTATCACCACTGCTGAGGTCACATTAGTGTAGGAGATAGCTTCCACACATTTGGTGAAATAGTCTATTGCGACCAAAATAAAATGATGTCCATTTAAAGCTTTTGGTTTAATTGGTCCATTTACATCTAATCCCCAAATAGAAAATGGCCATGGTGACACCATCATGTACAGCAGTTTAGAGGGAGCATTTATGTTGTTTGCATAAACCTAACATTTTGTAGCATTTCTGGACATATCTGATGCAATCGGACTCCATCTTTGACCAATAATACCCTATCCTTAGTATCTTCCTAGCCAAAGCATGCCCCCCGAGATAAGTACCGTAAAATCCTTCATCTACTTCTTCCATTAGCCTTTGGTTTTGAGGATAATAAATACACCATATTAGTGTGGTGTTATGATTTCTTTTCTACAAAATTTTCCCACTCAAAAAGAAATTCATTGCCAATCTTCACATTTTCCTTTTGTCTGTACTTGTTTCCCCCCAGTGGGTAAACTCTCTCTTTAATGTATCTCTTGATATCGTAGTACCATGGATTTGCATCTAGCTCTTATTCCACATTATCACAATAGGCCTGTGTCTTTTACAGTTCAATTCTAATTGGCGACATCTCTTGGCACCTTTCCATATCAAAAGCTCAAGCTGGAGTTGCCACTGTGTCTGCTATTTGAATCTCACATCGAGACATGTGCTTGAACTCGATAAGTTGGAAGTTTTCAGCCATCATGGAAATGTACTCCTGATATGGAATGAGTTTGACATCTCGAGTTTCCTATTCTCCCTTTAGTTGATTTGTAACCAATGCCGAATTCCTGTAGACTTTAACTTGTTATTTCCTTTCCTAGGGCGGATCGAAGACCAAAAGTGCATGCTTCATATTCAGCCATATTATGTTGGATATGCCCTAGTAACGAGGCATTGGTCCTTGTATTTGTATCATACATTTATTGGATTCATGTATTATACTTATTTGTGTTATTAATAAAGGCATTAATTCATTTATTATATTTATCTTGTGCAATATATGAAATGAAGTATCCAATGGACATATCCATATCCATGATGACCAGTGTCATGCATTTGGCAGTAAGACCATGGATAGGGTAAACGATATGACCATGAATAGATCCGTAGTCTATTCCAGTCATGGGAATGAATGGAACAAGAGACTATCATTAACCTGGTTGTATGGCAGTGTCTTACCGGTCATTGGACATGGGATGTCAACCAAGTTAATGGGTACATGCATAAGGGGCATGGTACTGGATAGATCCACTAAACGAGAAATCCACATGGTATAGTATCACAAGTGATTCTTGTGTAGTACTTGTATTGATCCTTTGACCTGACCATATGATGGTGTTGCATGTGAGGTCGCATACTTAGGGGTATGCCTAAAGGGCCTGTAATAGGGTGCCAAGTATGGGTGCTTTCGGGTATGTCACTTCGCATGGTAATGCTATGGATATGCAGAAGGGATTTGTCACTCAATAGTCCACTGAGAAGATATCACCGGCCTCTTGATGAATGTGACTGATAAGAGTGTGGCCACACCCAAACAAGTTGGAACTTGTTTGTGAGCTTCAGTACATTTGGGATCAAGTTAATGTCCGGACACAAAAGAGGGTGATCAATCCATACCTCTGTGTTGGACACCAATATCGATGACATGGGATATACAAGTTTAAACTACAGGGTTATGATATCAGTTGGACTGCCATCTCCATCTTAATTAGGGGCTGCAGTGGCTTGCTAGAGCCCAACTGCAGTCTGTAGGCCACAGGCCCACTGCCAACATTAAGATGGGCCCACGGGATCGTACACATTGAGCGACTGAATACTGACTTAAGGAATCACATGTATACTTGGAGTATACACTCTAGAGAGAGAGATATATATTAATTATATTATAAAGATCAATTGGATTGATCATGATAATAAAGTTAATGTTCGATTGGCTCTTCATAATTAATTGGATTAATTATGAAATTATTTCCTAGGTGGAAATATTCATATGTATAGGTTTACATATGATTTTATTTGTGAAGATCTAATTTTAATTTGATGGATTAAATTAATTGGTCAAACTAATTTTAATTTAAATGTAAATAATATGTTACTTGGTGTAATATATTAAATACATGGGTAATTAAAGTTGGGCTTGAAATTAATTTAAACCAGACTAATTAAAATAAGATTGGGCCTGAATTAAAAGAAGAAAGCCCATGCAAATAAGGAGCCAAGTTGGGCCAAAATTCCTCAAGGGAATTTCAGCCAACCTTGGGTTTAATAACCCCAGGGAATTTCAGCCACATGAAGGAATACACACGATAGCCGAAATTCACCAAGCCTCTCACTCCATAGTTCGTGTTTTCTGACGCTAGCACGGGTGGTGTTTGTTAGGCGTTCATATACGTGAACGAGGAGGGATTCTATATTGATTCCTGCAGTCTGCATCCATCTCTTAAAGAGATATTACGGGTAAGAATACAGTCGTACGAGTGTTCATCAAATTCAAGAACAGTCGTGCGACAGTTCTTGATTTCCAGAAGCAGAAATGCAGAAATACGATAAAAAGCACGAAAATCACATCCAGCACATAGTCGTACGAGTGTTCTTGATTTCCAGGTAATTTCCTTTCCAGTTTGCTTCAAATAAATTTCTAGCGAGATTTTGACTTTGGACTCGTTACAGTTGCACGACTGTAATTTACAGTCGTACGACTGTAGTTACAGTCGCACGACTGTAACGTGATTTCCAGAATCAGAATTTCCATTTTTATCCCCAAAAATTTCCAAAAATCCCAAAAAATTTAGAAAACCCCAAAAATGATCAAAATGAATTTTGTTGTGTGCATTCACGACCGTAGATTCAATTTTCAGTAAAATTGCACTTAGAACAAAACGACGGAGACCCGGTTCTCCCAAAAACCGACCCACTTAATATGTAAAAATGCATGTAAACTGGTAAAATTGTTTTCCAAATGATTTTTTCTACAAAACCAAAAATACAGGGAAAATTCAAAACGTTTTCCAGGTCTAACCGGGCCGGCTAGCCGAGCCAACCCGGTTATCCCCTAAATGCATGCCCCCAATTCTTGATTTCTCAATTCTGTCTATTTGAGTCCAACTTGTGGCGTGCTGTATAAATTGTGCTAACCGTTGTTTTGTAGCTTTTATTTTTATCTTTATTTTCATTTTATTTGTATTTTAATAGAATTAATCGTGTATCCTAGGCGATTGTATTTTTTTAGATTCTCGTGTATATTAGGCGTTTGTAAAATGAGGCGAGAGTTTTTATCTCTTATTCAATCGGGTTGTAATAATTTAATTATTTACTATTTTATTTATACCTGTATGTGCGCTGTATGTCTATTTAATGCAATAAAATTGACTTTAGAATTTGAAATACCATCTTTGAATGTTGACCAATATTTATTTTAATTAGACACAAAATAAGGGACTTGTCCGGACCCAAATCTCTGGATAGTATAGCGGCCGTTCGTCCGGTTCAGCTGCATTGTAAATTTCCCGGTTGAGCTGAGCCAGGTGGCAACTCTACAATATCTATCGAGAATTAGGTCTCGGTTCTTTTATGTATTAATTCTATTTATTTTCCAAAACTGATTTTCCATTTATAAAAACCCCACGCGAGGGAGGGGCCCGCCCGAGATCGAGGCGCTCCTTTCGAAAGGGAGTCCGCATCCCGTCGAAAACGCGTCGTCTGCTCACAGTGACGACTCCGCTGGGGATTTCTTAAAAACTTAAAAGAATTTGACAAGCCCTGAAAAGTGTCTAATTAAAATAAGGTGGATGATTCTCGATTGGTATTTCATTTTGCATTTTTAGCTAGACATGCTTGCATTAGATTTAGTATCCAATTTCAGCCCTTTGGATTGTTGAAGTGTCGCCTTTGTTCCTCATGGTCTTCGGGACACGGATACGAAACACCACTCATAGCCTCGTACGAACCCCTTCGTTTGGACCCTTGAGTGGGGAGAAGTGAGGAGTATATTTTGCTATGGGAACCTTGATTTTAACCCGACTTGGACCGAACTCATATAGGCAGCCCTAGTTGGATTCCTTTAGGATACCAAAATAATTGTGTGAATAAAAATAAAATCACGCCTTCATCATCCTTGGTTGGTGATCGAAGTGAACCCCACCTAGGACTCGGTTAGAATTTCTGAGACCGACCACGCTTGGAGAAATAAGGTTGGAAGAATTCGCTTCGTGTGTTACGTGTTACACGCTTCTCAACATTTCACGACATACCATTATCATCGTCTTCATACATGATTAACATTTTCCATATATAAAACATTTTTTGTGTGATATTAACCCACATTTTTATGCAGCCATTTTGCATTTTGTTTTCATGTGAAAACATTAAATCACCCGCTTGCCATTCATACTAACCATTTTTTTTCAGCCATAACATTACATTTGTGTGATTAGCATTTTTCACATAGCATACATAACATCATTATGTATGTCATGCATCCTAACCACGTTTTTGTGCAGCCATTTGCATTTTGTGTGTCATAAGCATTTACGACATATCACCTAAATTAAATTAGGGGCATTCCAAGGACGCCCACCACGATCATATCATTCCATCATATATCGGGTACCCCAAAATACCCATGTGTTGCCCATACACCGGATTGTATTCGGCCATTCCACCAAATCATTTCATTCCATAGAGACCACAATGGTCCTAGGTATATTCCCGTGTGACAATCCACACAATGCATCTCATGACACCATACCCATTCATCACAAACATCATATGACACTGTAATCCACACCGGGTTACTTCATGACATTACTACATCATTCAAGGCGCTCCCCGAGTGCCGAATTAGTATGCATGTAGGGGCATTTCATAATATCCCAAATCATGCAAGGTGTTCCTTGAACGCCAAGCTTTTATCCGTGTCCCTGTTACACGTGACTCTCTCATAACATCATCTCATTTCATATGCTCAAAAGCATCAGAACTTTGTCCATAGGCCGGTCCCATGTGACCATTTCATATCATCTCATAGACCTTTAAAGTGTCGAAAATCCTGTCCGTGTGTCGGTATACACGCGACCATTTTACGAAATTCATTAGGTGCTCTAAAAGCACCAAACTCTAATCCGTGTGGCAGTCCACACGTGACATTTTTGCATAACATCGGGTGCACTTGGAATGTCCAAAAAAAAAAAGAAAGAAATGAATAAAGAGGTCACATTCATTATCATCCACATTCACGAAGCATCATCTAAGCATTATCATCCACACCATCCAACCATGCACTTTTTAGCCCTAACAATCTCTATGTGCATTAAAGCAGAATAAGTTGGGGCATCCTAGAACCAGAGCCCAGGCTGCTAGTGCATGTGAGAGCGAAAGATCAGTCGAATCCAGCAGCGCAACAGAGCCTGGGGAAGAAGTAGCAATGGCTGATCAAACACCAAGCATTGCTAGTGTTCTGAAGGATTTCTTTCGATCCCAAGACTTCCGGGATATGCTAAAGGAAGAACTGAGGGCTGTTGTTAGAGAAAGTGGTGAAGCTGGTAATGGTGGAACCGGCAAAGAAAAGGAAGGGCAGACCTCTCAGCAAGGGGCTGATGCTTCGGCCAACATAGAAAAGCTACAGGAAATCGAGGCGGCTATGGAAAAGAAAATGAAGGCCAAGTGCTCTGAGCTGGATGAGATGCTAGCTGAGCTGAAAAGGGGAGCCAACATCAGTTTGGGTTCCAAGCAGGGCATCAATGTGGATGCCATGATAAACAAAGGTATTGAGACATTCCCTGTAGGGTTCCAAGTCCCCAAAATTCTTTCTTATAGAGGGATTGGATCACCAGAAGCTCACATCAACCTTCATGCCCGTATAATGCTGACAGCTGGTGCTACCAAACAGCAGTTGGTCAACTTCTTCCCAAAAACACTAGAAGAAGGAGCTTTGAACTGGTACAACTCCCTGACAGAGGAAGTACAGTCGGATTGGGAAACGCTATCAGTGGCCTTCATCAAATACCATAGCTTCAACACAAAGATCCAAGTGAAGCTATGTTGGGGAATTAATCGCACAAAACAAAATATGCGCAGCGGAAAAAACGGATTAATCCCCACCAAGGACCCATGTACATTGCATTGAATTGAAAAGAGGGTTAAAGAATTACCTTAATTCTTTGAAGGTTGAATCAATAGGAACCAAAATTGCTTCCCTCTACGGTTGATCCACACGGAGCAATACGTCCACCGCGTGCTAGCGCCGGGATAGAAGAAACGCTTTCTTCGAATCGAGAGAAGAGCAAGGTTTCGAAAACTCTTGGAAGGAGAAGAAGAGGAGGTCGGCTGCTAGGGGAGGGGATGGCCGAAATCTGCTTCTCTCTTTGTATTTTTGGGTTTTTTTAGGTTTAGGTTAATAGTTTCCTTAAATAATTAACCTAATTAGTTAATTATAATTATGACCTAATACACCTATTAATCATAATTATATATTAACCCACACAATTTAATATTAATTCTCAATTAACATTAAATCAAATCAATTCTCCATAATACACATATGTATATATAATATTATAATTAATTATATCTCTATATAATTAAATTATAATATGTAGCATACTTTATGCAATATTAATCACATTAATATTTATATATACATAAATATATATCACTATATATATTTATACTCTTTCTCATTCATAAATTATTATCCAATAATAATTTATACCCGATAAGATGAACTTCATTTTGCTCTTGTGTGTGACCCCATAGGTTCATATTAATTGGCAATAAGGAAATTACCATAATGTCCTTATAGGTCACAAGCGGACTCTAGCAAGCCATTACGACTACCCAATTAATATGATTGGAATGATCCAATACCTATTTATAGAATGTCATATTCCCTTTTGTCTCTTTGATATCATGATTAATCATAAGACATGGTACACTTGTCAATCTTATATAATTAATCATATGCTTTCTCGATCTCAAAGTAAACTGTTCTGACAAATCAATTGATACTCTTATCAATTATTTGAGCACGGCCATGCATTTAATAGTCTTACTTATCGAGGGGCCCAGTGATATCGCTCTCTTGTTAGAGAGGGACAAAATCCCATATCTGTCACTCACATCCCAAAACATGAGTCATATCGTACCCAACCACAGCCTTTATAACTACTCTGTTACAAGCAGCGTTTGACTGCGTCAAAGCACAACATAAATTCATCCCGGAATCCATGGTGACCTCAGGTCAAAGGAATCAGCTGATGACACTACTATAATCAAGATCAGTTGTGACACGTGACCATGAACTTGATCTTATAGTGGGTCTCCAGCAACATGTTCTCTAACACATTGCCCGTGAGTATAATCTGTATCTGTATACACTATATTCATCTTATGAATATCCATTATCACTCACACTAGTCTTAGTTTGTTATTATTCCCATAATAACAATCGACTAGGGAAATTTAGAATTACACAATTAATTCATGGATACATTATCATAAATACTAACATACAAATATATATGATAAAATAAGTCTTTATTAATGACTTAAGAAGATTGTTTACATAATCCAACATTGGCTTAGGGCACAATCTCTAACAATCTCCCACTTGCCCTAAGTCCAATCTTCAAATGTATCTAATACCCATGGACCTAGCATGACCATCATGTACAGCTTGTGAAAGAGCTTTTGTTAGTGGATCGGCAACATTGTCTTCAGACGCAACTTTGCATATCTTCACATCTCCTCTTGAGATGACTTCTCTTATGTAGTGAAAACGCCGAAGTATATGTTTGGATTTCTGTGACACACTAGGTTCCTTAGCAAGTGATATTGCCCCATTGTTGTCACACAAGAGGCTCACAGGATTCACTATGCTAGGAACGACACCAAGTTCTTCGATGAACTTCTTGATCCAAACAGCCTCTTGGGCTGCATCTGATGCAGCAATATACTCGGCTTCTGTTGTAGATGCAGCTATCGTGCTTTGCTTAGAACTCTTCCAACTTATCGCACCTCCATTCAGAATGAACACATACCCAGACTGTGACTGCATCTGATCTTGATCAGTTTGGAAACTTGCATCCGTGTAACCATTTACAACAAGATCTTCGTCCGAGCCTCCATATATCAAGAATGTATCTTTAGTTCTTCTCAAGTACTTAAGAATACTCTTGACAGCAGTCCAGTGACTATCACCTGGATCAGACTGATATCTACTTGTCATGCTCAAAGCAAAAGAGACATCTGGCCGAGTACATACCATGGCATACATGATAGATCCTATAGCTGACGCATAAGGAATCTTATCCATGCGTTGACGTTCTTCAACTGTCACAGGACATTGCTTACGACTAAGCTTTATCCCTTGCCCAATAGGAACATTTCCTTTCTTTGATTGATCCATACTGAACCTTTTCAGTATTTTGTCAATGTATGTACTCTGGCTCAAACCTATCAATCTCTTAGATCTATCTCTATAGATCTTTATTCCAAGAATGTAGGCTGCCTCACCCAAGTCTTTCATAGAAAAACACTTTCCTAGCCAAGATTTTACTTCTTGCAAGGTAGGAATGTGATTTCCTATTAACAATATGTCATCGACATATAGAACTAGGAAAACTATATTACTCCCACTGAACTTCTTGTACACACAAGGCTCATCTTCGTTTTTGATGAAGCCAAACTTTTTGACTGATTCATCAAAACAATGATTCCAACTTCTTGATGCTTGCTTCAAACCATAAATGGCCTTTTGAAGCTTGCATACTTTATCAGGATTCTTTGGATCGACAAAACCTTCAGGCTGTGTCATGTACACATCCTCAACAAGGTTTCCATTTAGGAAAGCTGTTTTGACATCCATTTGCCATATTTCATAGTCATAATATGCTGCTATGGCAACAAGAATTCTGATGGACTTGATCATAGCTACTGGCGAAAAGGTTTCGTCATAGTCTATACCATGAACTTGTCGGTAACCCTTTGCCACTAACCTTGCTTTATAAGTCTGAATATTCCCATCCATGTCCGTTTTCAACTTGAAAACCCATTTGTGCCCTATTGCTTTAGCACCCTTTGGGAGATCAACCAAAGTCCATACTTTGTTGTCGTCCATGGATTGAATCTCTGACTTCATAGCATCAAGCCATTTTTCAGATTCTGAATTAGAGACAGCTTCCATGTACGTGGAAGGTTCATTCTCTTCTAACAGAATCAGATCATTTTCGTTCGTGACGAGAAATCCATATCTCTCGGGCTCATGACGAACTCTACTTGATCTACGTTGGACTTGTGTTGCTGGTTCTGACTCAACAACTTCTTGTGAATCAGGTTGTTGTTCCATTTGAAAACCATTTTCATTTTGGTTATCCAGATTTTCTTGCAGGTGTACTTTACTCCCACTGATTCCTTTGGAAATAAACTCTTTTTCCAGGAATATACCATTCCTAGCAACAAACACTTTGTTTTCACTAGGACTGTAAAAGAAATAACCTTTAGTTTCTTTTGGATAACCTACAAAGTTGCACTTCACAGATTTTGGTGTTAACTTATCTGAAATCAAGTATTTCACATAAGCTTCGCATCCCCAAATCTTGAGAAAAGACAAATTTGGTCTCTTACCAACCCATATCTCATATGGTGTCTTTTCAACTGCCTTTGATGGAACTCGGTTCAGTGTGAATGCCGCTGTTTCAAGTGCATATCCCCAAAAGGATAGAGGAAGACTTGTTTGACTCATCATCGACCGAACCATATCCAATAAGGTACGGTTCCTCCTCTCAGACACACCATTCCACTGTGGTGTACCAGGAGGAGTTAGTTGTGAGACAATCCCACAATTTCTAAGATGATCGTCAAAGTCTTGGCTCAAATATTCACCACCTCGATCAGATCTAAGTGCTTTAATTGTCTTGCCAAGTTGGTTTTGTACTTCATTTTGGAAGGCTTTGAACATTTCAAAGGATTCCGACTTATGCTTCATTAGATATAGATAACCATATCTACTGAAATCATCAGTGAACGTAATGAAGTATTGAAAACCACCTCTAGCAGTTGTGCTCATAGGCCCACATACATCTGTATGTATGAGTTCTAATAAGTCACTAGCCCTTTCACTGTGACCAGTAAAGGGACTCTTGGTCATCTTACCCATTAAACAAGACTCGCAAGTGTCATATGTTTCAAAAACATCTAGACCCAAAATTCCATCTTTATGGAGTTTTGAAATGCGTTTCTCATTAATGTGTCCTAGACGACAGTGCCAGAGATAAGTAGGATTCACAACATTTGTTCTTATCCTTTTGGTATTTATGTTATATACATGCTCATTATAACCTTCACTAAGGTTCAACAAATAAAGACCATCATGTAAATCCGCATTTGCATAAAACAAGTCTTTATTGAAAAGCAATAAGTGATTATTCTCAATAACACATTTAAATCCTTCCTTGTCCAAACATGAAATAGAAATGATGTTCCTAGACAAATTAGGAACAAAATAACAATTATTCAAAGAAAGAACAAGTCCACTTGGCAACTTGAGCTCGTAGCGACCGACTTCATAAGCAGCAACTCTAGCTCCATTCGCCACATGGAATTCTACCTCGCCCTTCTTGAGCTTTCTACTTCCTTTAAGCCCCTGCACATTCATACAAATGTGAGAACCACAACCGGTATCTAATACCCACGAAGTAGAAACAGAAGTAGAATGAAATATTTCAATAACATAAATACCTTGATTAGCGGTCTCACCGCCTCTCTTCTTCCTCAAGTCCTCCAAATAAAGCTTGCAATTTCTGCGCCAATGACCAGGCTGATTGCAGAAATGGCATGTGCCTTCCTTTGGAGGCTTTGCCTTGGTAACAGCTTTGGGCTTCTTTGCATCCTTCCCAAACTCTTTGGGTTTGTTTACTTTACCCTTCTTCTTCTGGATCCTACGCTTTTGCACCATATGGATCCCTTTGGAGCTTGGCTTCTCTTTTATCGTTACTTCAGCGTTTTTCAGCATCCCATGCAGTTCGCTGACCATTTTGTCCATATCATTCATGTGATAATTCATGACAAAATGGGAGTAACTCTCGGGAAGAGAATTGAGGATCAAATCCGTTGCCAACTCAGGTCTGAGTGGCGAACCAAGCCTCTCCAACTGATCAATGTACCCTTTCATCTTCAGAACATGGGCACTAACCGAACTCCCTTCGGTCATCTTGCACCTAACCAAAGATCTCAAGGTCTCATACCTTTCCCTTCTCGCTTGCTTTTGGAACATTTCCTTAAGCTCATGAGACATCTCATATGCCTCAAATGTTTCCAGATCCTTCTGAAGTTCCGGAATCATTGATGCGAGCATCAGGCATTGTACATCAATCTGATCATTTTGATGCTTGTGAAAAGCATCCCTTTCAGCTCTTGAAGCTGTGGTGGGTGGAGGGTTAGCGGGCAAAGGCCCATCCAGAACATACAGCTTTCGCTCTTGCTTGAGAACAATTCTCAAGTTGCGATACCAATCTAGGTAATTGGTTCCGTTCAGTTTATCCTTCTCAAGGATAGATCGAATAGAACCGGGATTGCTTGTGTTGGCCATTTATCTACAACAGAAAATATATGCAAAGTTAATTACATAAGAGAATTAAACTCCCACTAAAATTATAAAACCCTTTAAAATATTTAAGTGGGTAAAAGACCCAAAATCCATACTTAACCATAGCACTGCTTTGGCATGTCCCTATGATTAAATATAATTTCGGTAGACATCACCATGTCAATTATATCATTATGTAACTCTTTTAATTTATGAGATGCATGATATCATATATCATATTTAATTTGCATGTTACTCATCTCATCTTTGCCTCGGGTTCAAAACACCATTTTGATTAACCCTTTGTTAAACCAATTACAACACAATGAGAATCACCATTTCTCATATTATCGCTTCGCTAAGGTCACAACATGCGTACCCGCTTTGGCGTGGCTACCATGATGCGAACATAGTACTTGACTAGTGTTATACGTAATTGGGTGGCAAAAATATAAACTTCATAAGTTTATTTAGGGTTTATTAATTCCTGTGATTAAAATGTATCTCATACAATACATGGCATTAACATTAATCTTTCTAAGTTAATATTAATTCTAGCATGGCATCCAATGTCATACATTCATCTAGCATGCATATATCATACTTAGCATGGCATCACATGGCATCAAAATATAAAACATGCAATAGACTCGAAAGACCGTGTTATGGTATGGTTTTATCTACATTGATTTTCACAGGCCAATATGAAAATCAACAGGTCATTTCCTAGGTGGTTGTAACCATCGCATGGTCGCAGCACAGCCGCATCCCTTGGATCCGTCTTCACGTCTTTGTTCCTTGGCACCATCTCATGGATTTACATACTTTACAAAATTGTATCCTATACAATTTTCTAGTAAATAAAATTTACAAACAATAAATTGCATCCTATACAATTTATCTAGAAAAATAAGATTACATAAATACAAACGACTCGCAGGCCGTATTTATAAAACCTTACATTCACCAAAACCAAAAGAAAAACAAAAAACATCCAAGGGTCCAAAACCATAATAAATAAAATGAAGCATTCACGGGGTCCAAAACCATACCATAACACCATGCATAAAAATATCAACAATAATTTTATATCTAAAATATTTAAGGTTCAAAGTGGTAAAATACAATCACATTGTATTTAGAATTAATTAATTTGGAAAAATTCGTAAATTTGCAGAAATAATTTTCCACACTTAAAACGAAAAAGGGGTAAAACTGTCGGACAGCATGCTTGTCGGGCCTCGCACTGCAGTATCCAATACTGCGCGCAGCCCGACGGGCTGCGCAACACGTAGCTGCGCAGCCCATGCTGCGCAACACGCAGCTGCGCAGCCCATGCTGCGTAAGCAGCATGCTGCTTACGCAGCATGTGCAATTGCAATTGCAATTGCAGTTGCGCGCAATTGCAATTACAATTGCATTGCGCCCAAAACTTATTCTGGGCATTATGCCCAGAATAACGACAAAAAACATTTTTTTTTTTTAATTTAAATAATTGAAACAATTTCAATAAAAAACCATGAATCAAATTCATGATTCCTACCCCTTAAACATTTCAAATTATTAAAACAAATCATTCACAATGATTCACATTAAAATCAAATTTTAAACATGTTATTCACAATAACATTGAACCCTAAATCAAGAACATACAACCCTAACATGCAATTTTGATCTAATCAAAATAACAAATCCAATTCAACCAATGCACAAGTGGCTCTGATACCACTGTTGGGGAATTAATCGCACAAAACAAAATATGCGCAGCGGAAAAAACGGATTAATCCCCACCAAGGACCTATGTACATTGCATTGAATTGAAAAGAGGGTTAAAGAATTACCTTAATTCTTTGAAGGTTGAATCAATAGGAACCAAAATTGCTTCCCTCTACGGTTGATCCACACGGAGCAATACGTCCACCGCGTGCTAGCGCCGGGATAGAAGAAACGCTTTCTTCGAATCGAGAGAAGAGCAAGGTTTCGAAAACTCTTGGAAGGAGAAGAAGAGGAGGTCGGCTGCTAGGGGAGGGGATGGCCGAAATCTGCTTCTCCCTTTGTATTTTTGGGTTTTTTTTTAGGTTTAGGTTAATAGTTTCCTTAAATAATTAACCTAATTAGTTAATTATAATTATGACCTAATACACCTATTAATCATAATTATATATTAACCCACACAATTTAATACTAATTCTCAATTAACATTAAATCAAATCAATTCTCCATAATACACATATGTATATATAATATTATAATTAATTATATCTCTATATAATTAAATTATAATATGTAGCATACTTTATGCAATATTAATCACATTAATATTTATATATACATAAATATATATCACTATATATATTTATACTCTTTCTCATTCATAAATTATTATCCAATAATAATTTATACCCGATAAGATGAACTTCATTTTGCTCTTGTGTGTGACCCCGTAGGTTCATATTAATTGGCAATAAGGAAATTACCATAATGTCCTTATAGGTCACAAGCGGACTCTAGCAAGCCATTACGACTACCCAATTAATATGATTGGAATGATCCAATACCTATTTATAGAATGTCATATTCCCTTTTGTCTCTTTGATATCATGATTAATCATAAGACATGGTACACTTGTCAATCTTATATAATTAATCATATGCTTTCTCGATCTCAAAGTAAACTGTTCTGACAAATCAATTGATACTCTTATCAATTATTTGAGCACGGCCATGCATTTAACAGTCTTACTTATCGAGGGGCCCAGTGATATCGCTCTCTTGTTAGAGAGGGACAAAATCCCATATCTGTCACTCACATCCCAAAACATGAGTCATATCGTACCCAACCACAGCCTTTATAACTACTCTGTTACAAGCAGCGTTTGACTGCGTCAAAGCACAACATAAATTCATCCCGGAATCCATGGTGACCTCAGGTCAAAGGAATCAGCTGATGACACTACTATAATCAAGATCAGTTATGACACGTGACCATGAACTTGATCTTATAGTGGGTCTCCAGCAACATGTTCTCTAACACATTGCCCGTGAGTATAATCTGTATCTGTATACACTATATTCATCTTATGAATATCCATTATCACTCACACTAGTCTTAGTTTGTTATTATTCCCATAATAACAATCGACTAGGGAAATTTAGAATTACACAATTAATTCATGGATACATTATCATAAATACTAACATACAAATATATATGATAAAATAAGTCTTTATTAATGACTTAAGAAGATTGTTTACATAATCCAACATTGGCTTAGGGCACAATCTCTAACAAGCTATATGACTTGGAAAGGGTTAAGCAGAAGCTCAATGAACCCTTTGATGAGTATTATCAAAGGTGGATGAACAAGAAGATCCTACTGAAGAATCGCCCCGATGAAGACGAGCTGATTCAGAAACTGATTGAAGGCAGCAGGGATGTCTAGAAAGACAACATGAAATTCCATGCTTTCAATGAACTCAGCGAGTTCTACAGCATGGCCATGAAGGTTGAGAGGGATGAAGAAGAAAAAGCAGCCAGTCAAAAGGGTGGTAGAAGCTTCAAGCACGGTCTGGGGTATCGATCGACAACTGCCACTGGATCAAGTAGTGGATCCGGTTTCAGCTTTACAAACAAGAGTGACCAATCCCCAGAGGATAAACCAGCTGAAGTTACTATGGTGTCTCACCAACAAGGAGATCAAGCTGGAGATTCGCAAAATCGAGGCCTATCCTCACAGACCCTTTCTTTGGCTAAGATCTTTGCGAAGTGCAGGAATGGGGGCCTCTTGAATTCTCTGAAGCCGTTCGAGAAGCTGGCTGAGACAGACAAAGGCAAATTCTGCTCCTATCATGTGACAGTGGGGCATCACACGAATGACTGCAAGCAACTATTCAGGGCTATTCGTCAACTGATCATGGATGGGAAAATTTTGGAGCTACCTTTGAAGCCCAGCAACTTTGACTAATCCAACCGAAGTAGGTGATGCAGCAGCGAAAGAAGACCCTCCGCATATGGAGGATGCTAGTTATTTTGATGTATCTATTTTGTTCTTTATCTTGTTTTGTGAACAATGCAGCCTACAAGGCATTTAATGTTATGTAATTTGATTTCAATTATTTGTGTGATATTTTCATGGATGGAACACTGTGCATGCATACAAATATTCATTTAATGTCTTTAGCATACACGACACATCATTTCGTGAAATGAACCTAAGGACAGATAAGCATCCAAAATGATATCCGTCCTGAAAGACCTCATGACTGATAAGGGAAAGAAAAATTGCGAAATGCCTAGAAGCACGGAAGACCTTCACCTAGTCCTATGACGGCACGCATCGACAAAGGATCGTAAGATGCAGAATCACAGAGAATTCGGAAGACGAGTCTAGCCAAATGGATATCCTGTAAAAAAAAGAGCAACAACACAGACAAAATAAGCATGGTTTCAAGGTCCAAAATAAGAATACATCTATATCATATGATGTTTCGCACCATAGCATCCCCAATAATAGAATGCAAGTTCTGGGGCAACAGTACAATCATTCCAGAATAAAGGAGAGAGGCACCATGCATCGCCTCCATACCACCCATAAGCCAGCAGGATGGTTCAAGTAGCTAACAAGCACATCAAAAAGCGCAGCCATCAACCTGCAAAATCGAAGCAGTCCTATAGAGAAAGATAGGGACCAAGTCGTCAACCCCTTTTAGTCGGGATAAGCTCAGGTTTCCACAAAAAAAAAAAGTCCGATGGATTGAAAATCACGAAAGCAATCCATGAAAAAGTTAGGACAGTGAGGTGAGCACCACCGGCGGGAAAATCCACAAGGACCAGTTGGTGGCAGTCGTGGGTTCGGCCGAGACGGATACAATACTCATCTTGTCCTTAATTTCATTCCATATATAATGTGCATTATGCTAAAACATTATCAATGAATGAATGAATGAATGCCTTGCCCTGTTCATTTAAATATCCCAAGTTTGCTTGAAATTGAATTCACATCGTGCATCATATATGGCTACACGCTTGTGAGCTTCAGCAACAGCGAGGGAGCAACCAAGTCCTAGAAGACTTCCCACAAGCTTCTCGTCATCAGAGTGTGTTGAATCGGAAGTCTTCTTCTAATTCCACGACATCTAAAAAAAAAAAGAGAGCTCGCTGAGGTGAAAATCGAAAAGGCATCTCAGGCAAAAATTAGAGCAGCCCGCTAAGCTGAAAACCCATATTGGGCAGTTTAGGCAAAAGTTAGGGCATATGAAAAGCTCGCTAAGGTGAAAACCGAAAAGGCACCTTAGGCAAAAGTTAGAGCGGCTCGCTGAGTTGAAAACCCATTTTGGGCGGCTCAGGCAAAATTTAGAGCACTTCCAAGTTCATGAAACCTAATGGCAAAGAAGACAAAACTCCTCTGTCGTTCCCCCAGCAGGAACATTTCATCAACCCCCTACAAGATCCTCTGTATCATTTCTCAATGACATCGTTGCCAAGAACAACATCTCTTTCTCTCCAACAGTCATCATATTTCTGCATTAGCCATCATATATCCCTGGTCGGATCGCAAGAATTACATTGCACCTGAAATTTTGCTTCTCCAGCTATGGACGATCAAGCGCACAACACATCTTCCCCAGTACGAACCTGGAGTGTCAAGATTAAGCAAATGGCGTGAAATGCATTTTCTAAAGCTCGTTTGCACATGCACATATTGAAGCATATACATGCATTCAAAACATACATGCATACATGCACATACATATCACAACTAACCCAAGCGCAAGTATCCACCATCATCACCAGGTCCCTCCGAACCAGAATCACTCTCAAAGCATAGATGACACAATGCCGGTGCATTAATTAGACCTTAAGCATAAGCATAAACTCAAGTCTCAACACATCAAGTCTCCAAGGGGCAGGACAATCAAGCCGTATTTATCCTTGATCGAAGGGGCAAAAATTTTTGTTTCCAAAATTATCGATCAAGGGATAAATACTCATTCCCCAGCCAACATCAAAATTATCATTCCTAAAGTTATCCTTTTCTTCAGTCAAGCTAGATTTTAAACCCTTGAACTCCAGTACGTTCAAGCATGGTTTTGAATCCTTGAACCCCTTTCCTTCATTCGAGCCAGATTTCAAACCCTTGAACTCTATTGCGTTCAAACATGGTTACAAATCCTTGAACTCCTTTTCTTTATTCAAGCCAGATTTCAAACCCTTGAACTCCATTGCGTTCAAGCATGGTTGCAAATCCTTGAACCCCTTTCTTCGTTCAAGCCAGATTTCAAACCCTTGAACTCCATTGCATTTAAGCATGGTTACAAATACTTGAACTCCTTTTCTTTATTCAAGCCAGATTTCAAACCCTTGAACTTCATTGTGTTCAAGGATGGTTACAAATCCTTGAACCACCCTCTTCATTCAAGCATGGTTACAGATCCTTGAACCCATCTCTTCATTCAAGCCAGATTTCAAACCCTTGAACTCCATTGCGTTCAAGCATGGTTGCAAATCCTTGAACCCCTTTTCTTCATTCAAGTCAGATTTTGAACCCTTGAACTTCATTACGTTCAAGCATGGTTTCAAATCCTTGAACCTCTTATTCCATTATTTCGAGTCCATCCAATTCCAGCGAAATTTCAAATCCTCAAAATTTTTGCAGATTTGCCTCGGGTAACCTAGACCCAGTATCGGCTTAGTTCCATATCAAAGCCCTTATTTCGCCTAAGCTAGATTTCGAATCCTTGAACTTTTTCAAGCAAGATTCCCAATCCTTGATAAACACCTTTCCAAGCTAGATTTCGAATCCTTGAACTTCTTCAAGCATGATTCCTAATCCTTGTAAACCTCCTCAAGCGTGATTTTGAATCCTTGAAACCTCTTCAAGCTTGATTCTTGATCCTTGAAAATCACCCAAGTCAGATTTGGGATTCTTGAAGACCAATTCAAGTAAGATCCTAGATCATGGAGGCCAATTCAAATCTCCAGCATTGCCTCGGGTAACATAGACCCGATATCAGCTTATTCCATCCAATCAACTCAACGCATCACCACAGCAGTGAAGCTTCAGCAGCTCATTGCATGTTTTATTTCCTGTGTCGGCGGCGCTTTGACTCGCGTTTCTCAAATTCACATCAACTATCCTAGACTAAGATCATGTGGTGAATTTGATCACGCGAAGGGCAGCTGTAAGCACCGGAATTTTCTATACTTAAAAAAAAGTATATGGTCGTACGACTGTACTTATAGTCATATGAGTGTAATTTAAAAATTACAGTCCTACGACTGTAATATCGAAAAAGTTGTAGGAGCCCATATGTCTGCAGCAGAAAAATGGAGGAGAAAGGAAGGAGCATTAATTGCTCCGTTCTTGCAGCAAGTAAGCCAAACAAGCAGAGATAAAAAGAAGGAAAGGAAGGGAGAGAAAACAACTGGAATTCTGGTGAAAGAATTAGAGAGGAAAAGGAGAAAAGAGAGAAGAAAAAGAAAGAAAACCCAAAAAAACTCACAAACTCTTATTTTCCTCTTCCATCTTCTTTAATTCTCAAGATTAAGATTAAAACTTGCTAGAAATCCTTAGGTTAATCACTTAACCTCACAAACAAATCAAAATCTCAGACTCAAATCATCAGAATCCCAAGCAATTTAGATTTTTGGACACAAGGCTCTCAACCTCAATCTCAAAGGAAAAGTGCAAATTCGTGTGGATTGGAGCGACGCCAGGGGTCAAAACGGCTTGGATAAGCTCTTAAAAGGTAGGCACTCCCTTTTCCTTTCACTATTTCCTGCTTTCTAGGTGCTGGATGTGATTTTCATGCTTTTTTTATCGTATTTCTGCATTTCTGCTTCTGGAAATCAAGAACTGTCGCACGACTGTTCTTGAATTTGATGAACAGTCGTACGACTATATGTACAGTCGTATGAGTGTTCTTGATTTCCAGGTAATTTCCTTTCCAGTTTGCTTCAAATAAATTTCTGGCGAGATTTTGACTTTGGTCTCGTTACAGTCGCACGATTGAAATTTATAGTTGTACGACTGTAGTTATAGTTGCATGACTGTAACGTGATTTCCAGAATCAGAATTTCCCTTTTTATCCCTAAAAATTTCCAAAAATCCCAAAAAATTCAGAAAACCCCAAAAATCATTAAAATGAATTTGTTGTGTGCATTCACGACCGTAGATTCAATTTTCAGTAAAATTGCACTTAGAACAATTCAACGACGGAGACTCGGTTCTCCCGAAAACCAACCCACTTAATATGTAAAAATACATGTAAACTGGTAAAATTGTTTTCAAAATGATTTTTTCCACAAAACCAAAAATATAGGGAAAATTCAAAACGTTTTCCAGGTCTAACTGGGCCGGCTAGCCGAGCCAACCCGGTTATCCCCTAAATGCATGCCGCCAATTCTTGATTTCCCAATTCTGTCTATTTGAGTCCAACTTGTGGCGTGCTGTATAAATTGTGCTAACCGTTGTTTTGCAGCTTTTATTTTATCTTTATTTTCATTTTATTTGTATTTTAATAGAATTAATCGTGTATCCTAGGCGATTGTATTTTTCTAGATTCTCGTGTATATTAGGGGCTTGTAATGTGAGGCGAGAGTTTTTATCTCTTATTCAATCGGGTTGTAATAATTTAATTATTTACTATTTTATTTATACCTGTATGCGCGCTGTATGTCTATTTAATGCAATAAAATTGACTTTAGAATTTGAAATACCATCTTTGAACATTGACCAATATTTATTTTAATTAGACACGAAATAAGGGACTTGTTTGTACCCAATTCTCTGGATAGTGTAGCGGCCGTTCGTCCGGTTCAACTGCATTATAAATTTCCCGGTTGAGCTGAGCCGAGTGGCGACCCTACAATATCTATTGAGACTTAGGTCTTGGTTCTTTTATGTATTAATTCTATTTATTTTCCAAAACTGATTTTCCATTTATAAAAACCCCACGCGAGGGAGGGGGCCGCCCGAGATCGAGGCGCCCCTTCCGAAAGGGAGTCCCGCGTCCCATCGAAAACGCATCATCCGCTCACAACAAGGCTGAGACCCTTGATAGGTTCAAGGAATTTAGGAATGAGGTACAGAACTAGCTAGGCAGAAGTATCAAAACCCTTCGGTCAGACCGAGGTGGTGAGTATATGAGCCTAGAGTTTGACTCATATTTGAGAGAGCATGGAATAGTTCCATAGCTCACTCCTCCTGGAACACCACAATGGAATAGGGTGTCCGAACGGAGGAATAGGACCCTGTTGGACATGGTCCGCTCAATAATGAGTCAAGCCTCTCTCCCAATTAGTTTCTTGGGACACGCCCTTGAGACAACAGCTCTTATCTTAAATAATAGTCTGACTAAGGCGGTGTAAAAGACCCCATATCAGATATGGACAGGCAAGGAGCCCAATGTGTCTTTCCTAAGGATTTTGGGATGCGAAGCACATTTCAAGAAATTGACTAGTGGCAAGCTGGAGCCCAAAACCGATAAATGCCTGTTTATGGGCTACCCTAGGGAAACCAAAGGGTATTACTTCTACAACCCCACCGAGAACAAGGTGTTCGTGGCAAGGAAAGGGGTCTTTCTAGAAAAGGAGTTCCTTTCCAAGAAAGACAGTCGGAGCAATGTTGAACTTAGGGAAGTTCAAGGTCCACAAGCTCCTGAAGAGGATAACTCGGAGGCCCAGGTGGAGCTTCCACAGGAGGAAGCACCGACCCAGGCCGCACAAGGATGTAGAAGGTCTGGTAGGGATTGTCGAGAACCGGAGAGGTATGGTTTCCTCGTCATCGATGATCAAACTCTTCTCATCTGGGATGAGGAAGAACCCAAAACCTACCAAGAGGCTATAGCAAGCCCACAGTCTATGAATTGGTGCAAAGCCATGGAGGCAGAGATGCAATCTATGTATGATAACCAAGTTTGGAACTTGGTTGATCCACCACCGGGTGCTAAGGTAATAGGTTGCAAGTGGTGCTATAAGCTAAAGGCCGACAATACCTTCAAAGGGCGTTTGGTTGCGAAAGGTTTCAGACAAGTCCATGGAATAGACTATGATGAGACTTTCTCACCAGTAGCCATGCTCAAATCCATCAGGATCTTGCTAGCCATAGCCGCATGGTACGACAATGAAGTCTAGCAAATGGATGTCAAAACCGCTTTCCTTAATGGAAAGCTACTTGAAGATGTGTACATGACACAACCTGAGGGTTTTGTCGATCCAGAGTATCCGGGAAGGGTATGCAAGCTTCAAAGGTCCATTTATGGACTAAAGCAAGCATCCCGAAGTTGGAATCTTAGATTCAATGAGGCTATAAAGGAATATGGCTTCATACAGAATCAAGATGAGCCTTGTGTGTATAAGAGGACTAGTGGGAGCATTGTCACATTTTTGGTACTTTATATGGACGACATCCTACTCATTGGAAGCGACATACCTACACTGTAAGGGTTCAAGCAGCGGCTGAGTAAGTGCTTCGCAATAAAGGACTTAGGTGAAGCTGAGATGATCCTAGGGATCAGGATCTATAGGGATAGATCAAATCGGCTTTTGGGCCTAAGTCAAGCCTCGTACATAGACAAAGTTCTGAAAAGGTTTAGCATGGACCGGGCTAAGAAATGTTTCTTGCCAATGGGCCATGGGCTGAAACTTAGTAAGAAGCACTGTCCTAAGACAAGGGAGGATAGGGAAAACATGAAATTGGTTCCATATGCTTTGGCTATAGGATCAATTATGTACTCCATGTTATGTACGAGACCTGATGTCGCCTTTTCACTAAGTATGACGAGCCGGTACCAGCAGGATCCCGGGGAGGATCACTGGAAAGCTGTCAAGGCAATCCTTAAGTACCTTAACCGGACTAAGGATAGCTTCTTAGTGTATGGTGGTCAGGAAGTGCTATCAGTTACTGGGTACACAAATGCAACCTTCCAGACCGACCAGGGTGAGTACCAGTCGCAGTCTAGGTATGTATTTTTACTAAATGGTGATGCTATAAGCTGGAGGAGCTTAAAGCAGCCAACCATCGCGGACTCTACAATAGAAGCTGAGTACATCGCTGTGTGTGATGCGGCTAAGGAAGCTGTGTGGATGAAGAAGTTTACCACTGAGTTGGAGTAGTGCCAACTATCCAGGACCCAGTTGATATCTTCTGTGACAACAATAGGGCCGTTGCACAAGCTAAGGAGCCCCGGTCACACAAGAACACAAAGCACGTGCTCAGAAAGTTTCACCTCATATAAGAGATCGCGGAGAGAGCTGACATTGCATTGCACAGAGTGGACACCAAGGATAATGTCGCAGATCCTTTGACCAAGGCGCTGGCCCTGCCCAAGCACGAGGGTCATACTAGATCTATAGGGATTAGGCCCATGCCTAGTTGGAACTAGTACAAGTGGGAGATTGTTGGATATGCCCTAGTCCCGAGGCATTGGTCCTTGTATTTGTATCATACATTAATTGGATTCATGTATTATACTTATTTGTGTTATTAATAAAGGCATTAATTCATATATTATATTTATCTTGTGCAATATATTAAATGAAGTATCCAATGGACATATCTATATCCACGATGACCAGTGTCATGCACTTGGCAGTAAGACCATGGATAGGGTTAACGATATGACCATGAATAGATCTATAGTCTGTTCTAGTCATGGGAATGAATGGAACAAGAGACTATCATTAACCTGGTTGTATGGTGGTGTCGTACCGGTCATTGGACATAGGATGTCAACCAAGTTAATGGGTACATACATAAGGGGCATGGTACTGGATAGATCCACTAAACGAGAAATCCACATGGTATAGTATCACAAGTGATTCTCGTGTAGTACTTGTATTGATCCTTTGACCTGACCATATGATGGTATTGCATGTGAGGTCGCATACTTAGGGGTACGCCTAAAGGGCCTATAATAGGGTGCCAAGTATGGGTGCTTTCGGGTATGTCACTTCGCATGGTAATGCTATGGATATGCAGAAGGGATTTGTCACTCAATAGTCCACTGAGAAGATATCACCGGCCTCTTGATGAATGTGACTGATAAGAGTGTGGCCACACCCAAACAAGTTGGAACTTGTTTATGAGCTTCAGTACATTTGGGATCAAGTTAATGTCCGGACACAAAAGAGGGTGATCAATCCATGCCTCTGTGTTGGACACCAATATCGATGACATGGGATATACAAGTTTAAACTACAGGGTTATGATATCAGTTGGACTGCCATCTCCATCTTAATTAGGGGCTGCAGTGGCTTGCTAGAGCCCAACTGCAGTCTGTAGGCCACAGGCCCACTGCCAACATAAAGATGGGCCCACGGGATCGTACACATTGAGCGACTGAATACTGACTTAAGGAATCACATGTATACTTGGAGTATACACTCTAGAGAGAGAGATATATATTAATTATATTATAAAGATCAATTGGATTGATCATGATAATAAAGTTAATGTTCGATTGGCTCTTCATAATTAATTGGATTAATTATGAAATTATTTCCTAGGTGGAAATATTCATATGTATAGGTTTACATATGA
This sequence comes from Euphorbia tirucalli, assembly GCA_039660915.1. Classification (NCBI taxonomy): domain Eukaryota; kingdom Viridiplantae; phylum Streptophyta; class Magnoliopsida; order Malpighiales; family Euphorbiaceae; genus Euphorbia; species Euphorbia tirucalli. The sequence continues at coordinate 33,050,072 of CM077636.1, read as the reverse complement.
TTTTATTTGTGAAGATCTAATTTTAATTTGATGGATTAAATTAATTGGTCAAACTAATTTTAATTTAAATGTAAATAATATGTTACTTGGTGTAATATATTAAATACATGGGTAAATTAAAGTTGGGCTTGAAATTAATTTAAACCAGACTAATTAAAATAAGATTGGGCCTGAATTAAAAGAAGGAAGCCCATGCAAATAAGGAGCCAAGTTGGGCCAAAATTCCTCAAGGGAATTTCAGCCAACCTAGGGTTTAATAATCCCAAGGAATTTCAGCCACATGAAGGAATACACACGATAGCCGAAATTCACCAAGCCTCTCACTCCATAGTTCGTGTTTTCCGACGCTAGCACGGGTGGTGTTTGTTAGGCGTTCATGTACGTGAACGAGGAGGGATTCTATATTGATTCCTGCAGTCTGCATCCATCTCTTAAAGAGATATTACGGGTAAGAATATTATCTCTTGTGATTAAATTTTTGTTTTTCTAATTTCCATTTCAATTGCTTCTGGGCACGGATTTGAGGAAATCATCATGTTCTTCCGCTTTTATCGGGTGATTTCCAGTGAAAAATCCCAACATATTATTAGTGCATTGGAAACATAACTTTGTAGTGATTGGGAAATGTTTACCTTTAGGAGATATTAACACTACTCCAATCCCGTGTCCTAAAGCATTTGATGCTCCATCAAATTTTATGATCCACATCTTCATTAATTCTTCATTTATTTCAATAACGATAATATCTTCGTCTGGGAATGCCATGTCCATTATTTGACTGCTTTCATAGGGGTGATCAGCAAGAAAGCTTGCAATCACGGATCCTTTTATCGCCTTTTGAGTGACATAGGTAATATCATATTTATTGGTGTGCCATAGTTCTTAGGGCATTGGATTCTTGCATTTTGTATTATACATTAAGATTTATTGTATGTATACATCATTTGTGTCACATTAATAAAGGCAATAATCTATTTCATTTATATCCTATGCTATAACATGAATAAAATATCCATTGATTGATAATCATAAATCATATCCCAAGTCTATTCTAGTCGTGAGAACGAATAGAATCATAGACTTATATATTCGATAACCGTATGGTAGTTCTTAACTAGCCATAGTACTTATAAAGTCATTCGTGAATATAGGTACATGTTATTGACATGGGACTGGATCAATCCGTACAAGAAAGCCGCATGGTTGTCATGTCATAGGTCTTTCTTGAGTAGGTCTCTTTTGTCCTCAGACCAAATTTCATTATAGTATAACTATGGAATCCAATTCACTTTGACATACGCCTAACAGGTCTGTAAAAGGATACTAAATGCGGGTATGATTGGGTAGACCGGTGAACATATCGATACTAATAATGAAGTGATGGAATTGCCACTCAGGTAACACCGAGTTGATGTCACCGACCACTTGATGATTGTGACTGATAAGTGTATGGCTACACCTAAATAAGTCAGTTGCTTATTTGATTAATCAATCAACTCAAGACCAAGAAATATAATAAACAGTAGAAGAGGACGACGGACATTGTGCCTCTTGTTTATTCATATCGATGTCATTTGGCAAAGGACACTATGAGATTACTACCGGGTAAGTGTCTTCTAAAGACCGCTGCATCTCTATCTTAATTGGGGGCTGTAACGGTTTGCTAGAACCCATTTATAGTCTGTGGGCTTAGGGCCCACTGCCAACATAAAGACAGACCCATAGGATCATGCACATAGAAATTATACATGTAATGTACATTGGAAGAAATAGGTTAATTAATTAGTTGACATTCGGTGTCAAGGTAATCAATTAACATTGGGTTGTTTTAATTTAATTAATAAGTTCACATAATGTAATTAATTAATTTATTAATTAATTGAATTACATAAAGTAAATAATTAATTAAATAATTTTCCTAAGTAGGAAATTAAAATACATGTATTGTATTTTCTTAAGTGTGATTTAATTTTAATTTAGGGGTAATTAAATTCAGTCTAATGGGATTAAATTATATAATATGAACTTTTAATTAAAGTTTTATTTATATAATTGTAATCCTAGTAGTATTGGGTTTAATTAATCTAATCAAAACCCAATTAGACAAGGAGTCTATAAAAGACACACTTAAGAATAAAAAATCATCCCTAACCCTAAAAAATCTAGCAATTATTCTTCCATTCCTTCGCTCTTCAGCTAGCACCGGTTTCCGCTCGATAGTTGGTTGTGCACCGGACTTTGGAGATTGTAGTTTCAAGAAACGATTCTGCAGTAGTCTCTAGAATAGACAAAACTGATGAGTTTAATCTCTCTTAGTTCAAATTAGTTTTATTTCAATTAATGGTAATTGGACACGATAGGTGGATTCTAGGAAAATTTTAAACGGTGTAATTCTGTTGCGTCACATTATTTTTCCAATGACGAATCCCAACAGTGGTATCAGAGCCTAGGTTTTGTCAATTAGATTGATTGAAATTCATTCTTGATTGTGTTCTTGAAGAAAGAATAGGTTTCAAGAATGGTTTTTCAGGTTTTTGATATTTTTTCCCGATTGGTTTTATCGATTCTTTCCGTTGTTAGTTTTAATTGCAGGTTTATTGAATTGATTATACTTGCTTTTTTTTTTGTGGCTGAAATTCTTTTGTTTTATTAAAAAAAATATAATTGTGGTTTTGGGCAAAAGATGGAATAGCAATGTAGCAAGCCGCTGCGGCACTGTTGCGCGGGGGGTTCAGGTCCCTTTTTTTTCCGGTATTTATTTTATCCAGGCCCGTAATACAAATTAAATTAAAATGTTTTATATTGAATTAATTTATATTTAAATTGTTTATTATGTTGGCATGCATAATTAATTTAATTGTTTTGCATATTAAATTTAACATGGACTTTGTGAAATTGACCGTGGCACCGGTTAAAATTGGGAAAGCTAAATTTTGGATTTATGACAACCCAAATTCTAGTAGGAGCAAAATTGTTAATTTTGCATTAATGGATATTATCCAATGGGCCTTTATAGGTCTTAGTCACATTTATTAAAATTGGCGATTTCACCCTAAGTAACTCGGCTTGACATTTACATTTATAATTTGGAATGCCATGATCATGCATCATATTGGTATATATGTGCACGATAGGTACTTTGTTTGAAATGTTGTGTTGAGTCCTATGGGCCTTATATTATTATCGGTTGTAATTAAGTTTTGAGAAATATGGCCTGCATGCCATTTCTTTTATTTTGATGTAATTTTAGAATAGATTTTATTTTAGAAATTATTGTAATTGCATCAAGTATGAAGGAAGGCCTAGATGGAGCAAGCCCATAGTGGGAGCCCAAGAAGGATTGCAGTTTGGCCTATGAAGAATTAGATAGGATATCTAGTTTTTCATGAGGTTGTAATTAAGGCCAATAGGATCTCATTATTTTTAAATCAAGTATGCTATTGCATTTGTCATATAATATGAATATATGGATCACTAGATTATAACCCGCGATTATGTATGCTAAGCCATATCACTTAATTTTAATCCGGAAATTAAAATATTGAGCCGTTTAAAAGTGCTTCCCACATTCACACCTCTTCCTCCCATTGATGCTGCAATGTGCGCCATGCCCTAACTGGGTACATTGTAGTATTCGGTGGGCCATCGAGAATTAGGATATTTGGTATGGTTAACATGTGAATGGTGGTTTGACTTTACATGGGTAGCATTAGATCAGAGCGGACCCTAAGCACAGATGGGTTAAGTGTTAACAAGCCCATCAAACCAAGAGTCCTTCGTGGAAGGATTAGATAGGTTGTCCTACAAATGAATCAGTGGATGGTTATTAAGCCCTATTTTGGCCAGTCATTGATAAGTTGTGGATCTTGGTCAATTCAGCCAATTAATATCACCAACGAACAAATTAAAATCAGATTATTAATTTGAATTGGTATAAATTCCTTTAATTCTAACTCAAGCAATGAACTCTTCCATGTAGATTAATACCATTTCACATAAGCAATTTAAATGGCTGCAACAAATAACAACTCACTCTTACTTAGGTCATTCCTGGAGAAGGAGAAGCTTTCAGGGACTAACTTCCTGGATTAGGCTAGGAACTTACAAATAGTTCTTAGACAATAATCCAAGGAGTATGTAATAAATGCTCCTTTAATAGCTGGCCCTCCCGGAGGTCGAGGCGTTACCACAACGATGGTGGAGTAGTATGACCGGCACGTGAGGGATGACCGAGATGTTTCATGCCTTATATTGGGTACCATAGCTTCTAATCTTCAACAGCAATTCATGGAGCAGCATGCTTATGAGATGATGGATCAGCTGCAAAAGATGTTCCAAGATCAGGCTCGTCAGGAACGTTACCTGACTATTAAGGCACTTTGCATGACTACAATGGCATTCGGGACTTCTGTTAGCACTCATGTGCTAAAGTTGAAGGAGCAAATTGATACACTTGCCCGCCTCAGCTCGCCAGATCTGCAGGACTTAGCAGCAGATAATATTCTCGGGTCACATCCTGAGTCTTATAACCAATTTATCATTACCTGCCACATGCAAGGTCTTGATAAATTGGTTGTTGAGCTGCATGGCATGCTCAAGCTTGCTGAGCAGTCTCTTAAGAAGAATCCTGAAGTTCAACTGGTGAATAAGGGCAATACGCCCACTGTTAAGGGAAAGGCCAAGTCTAAGGCCAAGGCTAAGGATAAAAAGGTGATGGCCCACCCCAAAGCAGGTTGCTTCTCCTGAAGATGTCTACCATGAGTGTCGTGAGAAGGGGCACTGGAAGAGCTCGTGTCCAAAGTTAAGGGAGTAATTGATGGATAAAACTACTGCTTCAGGTATTTATGTTGTCGAGATTAATCTATCTATTTCTACATCTTGGGTCTTAGACACTAGATTTGGATCTCACATTTGTTCAAATGTGCAGGATCTAAGAAATAGGAGATTGCTAGGATCTAGATAAGTAGATCTTCGAGTCGAAAATGGCGCTCGGGTTCAGGCCATGGAGGTCAGAGACTATTTCTTAGAGATACCTAGTGGACTTGTTTTAGAATTAAGAAACTGTTATTTTATACCTACGATGCGCAGGAATATTATTTATGTTTCTTTATTGGATATTTCTGGTATTGTATTTAATATTAGACATGGTAGAATGTTTATGCAATATGGCAATATTATTTATGGAACAACATTTCTTGAAGATGGCTTATATATCCTTGATCTAAAACATGAAAGTTCAATCTAAACATAAATACTAAAAGGATTAAAAAAAATGAAATTAATCCTACATACATTTGGCACTATAGTATTAGGAACATAAATGAGAAGCACATTGCTAGGCTTCACTCTAGTGGAGTGCTAAGTCATTTGACATTCAGTCTTGTGACACATGCGAATCTTGTATAACAATAGGGGTGAGCAAAACCGAAACCTAAAACCCAAACCAAACCGAAGTTAAAAAAACTGAACCAAACTGAACCAAACCAAGGTTAGTTTGGTTTGGTTTTGGTTTTTATAAATCAGTTAATATGGTTTTCGGTTCGGTTTTCGATTTTTGTTGAAAAACCAAAAGAAAAATTGAACCGAACCATATAATTATAAGAAATATTTTTAATCGGTATAATATGTATTTCTGCTCCTGTCCTGCTTTTCTTCCTCCTCTTTCAATTATAATGCCCTAGCCCCCAATTCCCAAATCAATTTCTCAGTTTTTGATTTCCCAAATCATATTCGACACTGCATCTCTGCCCTTCACCTTCTCTATTTCTCTATCTCTTTTCATTTTTTCTTTCCACCATACAAGAATCGACTCTACCAACTCAACTGCTCTTTTGGTCTTTCCCACCTTCAATAATTCAGTTCCTCGATTTCTTGAAGAGGTATTCGTCTTCTCTTAGTCATTAGTTTACAGTATAGCATTTTTTTTTCTTGTGTTGTGTGTGACTCTGTGACTGTTTTGTGTGTGGTATTTGGTTATTTGTTTATATAATTTACAGCAAAAAAATTACAATAATCATATTCAGAAAGTTGTTTTGTTTGATTTTATGATAATATGGGGGATTAGTTGGATGGTATCAAGATTTATATGCAGAAAGATGGATGCACTAAAAGATTCTATCTTTTTTAATGATTGAAGAGGTAGATTTTATATTTATTGAGAGATTAAGATAGCTAAAATAAGAAAAATAAGGGAAGAAATCAGTGCAGACCTTTACTGTAGAAATGTAAATGATAAAGTTCCACAATGTGAAAGAAAGTTCGATCTGATAAATTAGTAGCGGTCTTTGTAAGCGGGTAGGTAGTTTATGCTTTTGACTCTTTCTTCTAGAACAACAACACAATGACTTAAATGAGAGGAAGTGAACGAAGTCATTCTTTTGATTTTGGGAGCAAGTGAAGTCATTCTTTGTAATCTTGTTTTGTTTGATTAAGTAGTATATTGGTTTGGTATCAAGCATCAATAAGTATTGCATATGTTGAGGATTTTGATGAGTGAACCTCCCGATTCCTACTTGGACCATGTATATGTAATTAGGTTGATGTTCGACTCACCCGCGAATAGTATCAGGAAATGTTGCATTTTCCTGACTAGTGTGGGAAAGGTAATTGGCGCTTGCTCTGGATTAGAGACCAAGAATCTGAAACTTTTTAGTCGGGGTAAGGTTAGAATGGTCTAAAGGGGAATTAGGAGCGAAAATGTGTGTGAGTTTGAGGGTTAAAAAGGCAGGAACGCGGTTAACAAAAGAGCTTGTTAGCAATAAGCTAGATAGAACATAAACTAAAAGCAACATTGCAGATTTTGGCTATCGCTTATTTGTAAAGCTATTGATTGATTAACACTGCATTAAACCTAATTCAAAATAGATAGATAGTTATCGAGATTGAAGTAAAAAATGGTAACTAGCTGGTTTCATTGTGAAAATGAGACAACTATTGTATGCTCATTTGTATCCTTAATTTCCGTCCAGCTGGATGGATATTCATTATCATTACTTAGTTTCCTTCTGTCATTGTCCTTTTTCTTCCCCACTTCAACTTTGCATGAATTTCACCAAAACAATTAAACTTTCCGTTTTCATGATGATTTTTAATTAGCAAATTTTAGTGGTGTCTATTGGATACTTTGAGTTGCTTGGCCAGGATAACTCCATTTCACCAATGCACTCATAAAAATTTTTTTTGTCAATGTTAACAGGAGACGATATGCAGTGTAACTGAATCAAATCTTAACTTCATAGTTGCTATCTCTAATCATACCTAACATCATAAATACTGATGAAGAAGGACATTTGTTGATAGTAAGGTATGTCTTATTTTCCACTCTCACTATTAAATGAGAAGGCTGACGAATTGACACTATAGCTGCAGGCAAGTGTTTTAAGGCCGTGATTTTCTCATACATACCTGCATGTTCAAAATATTTCCATAGGGACACAAATGTATTGATTTTATATTATTGGTATAGACATGATTGTGGTGGTAGGGTGCATTCTATTATTGATTGTGATAAGAGTTAGCAGAAATGAATGAATAAGACTTGCACTATAAACTTATGGAAATTCCATATCTTAATGTAACCAATTGCATAACTTAATGTTTGATATATAATCTATATAATAATAAAAAAGCTAAACTCAAAAACTCTCACAAGAGAGTATGCTGATGCCTCAAAATGCTGAATTTCATTTTTTTTATTCAATTTACTAATTTTATTTGCTATGTGTTGCTTCATCTTTTAATTTTTCATTAATCATTTAAACCAGTTTTATGAAATGATTATAAAATGATGTTTAAAAAAAAAACTCTCAAACAGTTACACTACATAATTATCAGCTCATAAATTTGCAAAATGGAAGAAAAAGGGGTCATAATTATTAATTTGATATTGATTGTCTGAAAGAATAATTAGCAGCCCATAAACTCACTAAAAAACTGTAAATGGTTTCCTTTTGTTCACCTCTACAATTTCATCTTTGAGCAAAGCATAAGTGATGAGTGATGAGTCAATGTCTCCAGCATTATTCACAAAGATTATGTTAATCCCATTCTGCTAACCAATGATTCAGATTGAAATTTTTATCAATAATATTTTGTCTTAATACTACATATATTATTATTTATTGCTTATGCAAATTCTATGATGAGCAAAGCGTAGGTCCTTAGTCATGTCACTGATGTGTACCAATATAATAATTCTCTTTCATTTTTAGTTTTGTTTTTCACATAAATGTACTGTTCATAATTTCAAATTATTTATTATTTAGTATGCAATATGAGTTTACTAATATTGACTATAAATGTACAAGTCATAATTGTTAATTTGATATTGATTGTCTGAAAGAATAATTTAATAAGTTGTAATTTCAATTGTTTCGGTTTTTTAGATGGAGAAATCCAATCGATCAACTCCAAAACTTGGACTTTATATCGAAGACGTAGACACCAATAGTGAGGAGGGAGAAGAAGGTACACATTTTGACAATCCTAGTCATAGTGAATCAAAATCCAAAGATGAAGTAGACTCAGAAAAATCCTCCAAGGCACCAATAAAGCCAAGATCAAAGGCATGGGATACTTCACAAAGTTTGAAGGTGAAGATGGCAGGAAAAGGGGTAAGTGCATTCATTGTGGTAAAGTGTACCTTTGTGATGGTCCAATAAATAGAACTAGTAATCTGAATAAACACTACCATAAATGCTTCAAAAATCCCAATAATGATTCTAAATCAAAGCAGACTGAATTATCTTTCCAACCTTTTATAGTTTCTGGGGAGGGTGATAGTGAACACTTTGGTAATTTATCTACTTGGAAATTTGATCAGCAAACTTGTAGGGAAGCTATACCTAGATGGATTATTAAAGAAGAGTTGCCTTTTAAAATTGTAGAAACAGAAGGTTATAGAGAGAAGATGGCAATTTGTGTTCCTATATTGAAGGTTCCATCTAGGTGGACTATTAGTAGAGACTGCGGCCAAATCTACTTAGATGAAAAAATGAAGTTGAAAACTTATTTGAAAACTCATGGACAAAGAATTTCAATCACAACTGATACGTGGACATCTGTGCAAAGAATTAATTACATGTGCATCACGGCTAATTTCATTGATGATAATTGGAATTTGCAAAAGAAAGTGATTAATTTTTTTGAAATAGAGTTGCATAAATGTTGTCAAATTGGCATGTCCATTGAGAATTGCTTGTTGGATTGGGAAATTAACAAGTTGTTCACTGTTACTGTTGATAATGCTTCTTCTAATGATGTTGCTATTTCTTATTTGAAAAAGAAAGTAACGAATTGGGGTACTACTGTTTATTCTTGTCAATTTATTCACATGAGATGCATGGCTCACATAATTAACCTAGTTGTATAAGATGGATTGAAAGAAGTTGGTCCATCAGTGAAGAGAGTTAGGGGTGTAGTCAAATATATTAGGTTTTCACCTGCTAGACTTAAAAGATTTAGGGACTGTGTGCAAAAAGAAAAAATACAGTGTAAGAACTCTTTATGCTATGATTGTCCAACTAGGTGGAATTCTACCTATATAATGTTGTCAACTGCAGAAAAGTTTGAGAAGGCTTTTGATAGGTATGGATAAGTAGATAGCAACTATTTATTAGAGCTAAGTGGTGTGGATGATGATGATGGTGTGCCTACCTTTGATGACTGGGAAATTGTAAGGAAAATTTCTGTGATGTTGAAAATGTTTTATAATCTGACAATGAGGATTTCGGGTTCAAAATATGTGACTAGTAATACTCTTTGGGCTGAAGTTAATGGCGTACTAGGTGCTTTGATGTATTGGATTAATGGTAAGAATGATCAATTGAAATCCATGGCTCTTAAGATGAAGTAAAAATTTGATAAGTATTAGGGGGATCCACCGAAAATGAACAAAATCAATTGGTTTGTTGCTGTGTTTGATCTTCATGAAAAATTTGAGGTGATCAACATTTCTTTGACTGAGATTTATGGCAATATGAAAGGCACTGAGATTTTCAATAATGTGAAGGAGTCATTTATTTTGCTATTTAAAGAGTATCAGAAGATGCATGATACTCAGGAAGCTGTGAGTGATAGCATGAATGAGTCACAGAAACAGGTTGAGGATTTAAGTGAGATGGATATGTCACTTAGTCGCTATGAGCCGCCAACAAAAATATTCTATGAAATGCTCAAGAAACAAAGGGGTGATAATGGGAATAGGCCTAAGAGATCCGAATTGGATTTATATTTAAACGAGGCTTTAATGGATCTAGTTAAAGGATTTGACGTTATGAATTGGTGGAAGCTGAACTCTGCTAGGTTTCCTATTCTTAGCATTATGGCTCGAGATATATTGGCTATACCGGTGTCTACAGTGGCTTCATAATCAACTTTCAGTACTAGTGGGAGTGTTCTTGATCCTGATAGGAGCTCATTTCTCCTAAAGTTGTGGAAACTCTGATTTGTGCACAAGATTGGATCCGAGGAACAGATCATCCATTATTTGCTGAGAAAACATTGATGATGTGGAGAGACTTGACAAAGGTACATTTAATTTTTTACAAATTAATTTATCAATTTCAAAGACATTAAAATTTGCTTTTGTGTTTTAACATTGTCACTATAAATCTTTTTTAAATATATAGTTTGAAGCTATGGGCATTGGCACTTCATGTGAGTCTGCAATGAGTAGTAACAAATAATTTGCTTTCTAATTGTTACATTTTTATATGTATAATTATAGACTTGATTGTTGTTGTAAAATAGTGTTTAGAAACTTATATGTTGTATTTGTTAATTGATTTGTTTGTATTGTATACATGTATTTGAAATTTTGAGTATGTAACTGATTAACTAATTTAGTTTTTTGTCTTTGATTTTTCAGGTTCAACTTTGATCGATTAATTGGATTTTCAAGTTGAACTTGAAGTTTGATGGATGATTAGATTTTGGCATTTTGAAATGATGTTAACCACTTGGTCTATCGAAGATTAATTTATAAATTATAATTTAAATTGGATTATTGGATTATTTGTTAATTACTTTGATTGAAGTTATTATGGTTCTTTATTAGGTTATTATGGACTATATGATATGATTACATATTAGTTAGTTTTTGCTTTTTGGATTTGGTAATTGGATGGATATATATATATATATATATAGTATGAATATTTTTATATAGTTTTAGATTTTCACTCCATTGGGTATTAAGAATGTATTGTTGCTTATATATTTTGTTAATTTAATATATATAATTTGTTTATATTAGAGATTTATTTTTTCTTATTCAATTTAATTCTTTTACAATAATAGCAAATAATATATTCAACTATATTCAATTATTATATTATAGATTTTACAATTCTCATTTCAAGGAATGTGGCAAATTCAGATTTCTTCTCTTTTAAGTGTTGGTAGTTTGGTTTTAAACCGAACTGAACCGGAACCAAACCAAACCAGTTCAATTCGGTTCAATTCGAACTGAATCTAGAATGGTTTGGTTTTGGTTTTTATAATTTTTGTCGTTTGGTTTTTTGTTTGGTTTGGTTCGGTTTTCGAACCAAACCATAATTTGCTCACCCTTATTTAAGAGGCAAGATGACAAAGATACCTTTTAGCAAGACTGTTGAAAGGGCCTGGGAGCTATTGGAGCTAATACATTCCAATGTATGCAACCCAATGAGCACTAGTGCTAGATCCGATTTTTTGTACTTTGTCACCTTCATAGATGACTTTAGCAGATATAGTTACGTGTATCCGATGAAGCATAAGTCCGAGACTCTTCAGAGATTCAAGGACTTTAAGAACGAAGTAGAAAACCAAGTTGGCAAGAAAATAAAAGCACTTTGGTTTAACCGAGGGGGTGAATATTTGAGCCAAGAGTTTGACTAATTTTTGAGAAAGTATGGGATTGTATCCCAACTCACTCCTCCTGGTACACCCCAGTGGAATGGAGTGTCAGAAAGAAGGAATAGGATCTTGCTTGACATGGTCCGCTCGATGATGAGTCATGCTACACTCCTTATCTCCTTTTGGGGATATGCTTTAGAGACAGCTGCTTACATACTTAATAATACACCAAGTAAGGCAATTGAGGGAACACTATATGAACTTTGGAAGGGCTGAAATTCTATTACGTCCTTCTTGAGGATTTGGGGCTATAATACATATGTCAAGAAATTGACAAGTGGCAAGCTCGAGTCCAAATCTGTCAAGTGCCAGTTTGTGGGTTACTCTGAGGAAACTAAGCGTGATTACTTCTACAACCCAGCAGAAAACAAAGCTTTCATAGCTAGGAATGTAGTCTTCTTGGAGAAGGAATTCCTTTCCAAGAGAGAGAGTGGGAGTAATGTTGAACTTTTTGAAGTTCAAGACTTATAGACTCCTGCAGCTACTACTGAGGATGCTTCAGGAACCAATCTGGATACTCAAGAAATTGAGAAAGCAGAACCGGTTACACAGGACCTTAGAAGGTCTGGTAGGACATATCATTAGCCAGAGAGGTACGACTTTCTCGTAACTGATGATGGGGATCTGAGGAGCCCAAGACCTATCAAGAGGCTGTCAAAAGCCCATACTAAAATCAATGGCGTAAAGGCATGGAGGCTGAGATGCAATCTATACATGATAACCAAGTATGGAACTTGGTGGATCCACCTCTGGGTGCTAAGGTGATAGGTTGCAAGTGGTGTTTCAAGTTAAAAGCTGACAACACCTTCAAGGGGCGATTGGTGGCAAAAGGATCGAGGCAAGTTCAAGGAATTGACTATGATGAAACCTTTTCACCAGTTGCCATGCTCAAATCCATTAGGATACTACTAGCCATAGCTGCATGGTATGATTATGAGATATGGTCGATGGATGTTAAGACCGCTTTCCTTAATGGAAAGCTACTCGAGGATGTATACATGGCACAACATGAGGGTTTTATCGATCCGAAGTATCCTAACTAGGTATGCAAGCTTCAAAGATCCATCTATGGATTGAAGCCGGCATCTAGGTCTTGTAACCAGAGATTCAATGAGACCATTACAAAATATGGCTTCACAAAAAATTCTAATGAGCCATGTATGTATAAGATGGTTAGTTGGAGCGTTTCCACCTTCCTAGTGTTGTATGTTGACGACATCCTTGTCATTAGAGGCAACATACCAACACTATAAGGGGTTAAGCAGTGGTTGAGTAAGTGCTTCACAATGAAGGACTTAGGTGAAGTTGAGACGATCTTAGGGATCAGGATCTACAGAGATAGATCCAAATAGCTTCTAGGCCTAAGTCAGGCCACGTACATAGATAAAGTTTTGAAAAGATTCAGTATAGACAAGGCAAAGAAAGGATTTTTGCCTATGCACATTGGGATGAAGCTGAGTAAGAAAATTAGTCCTAAAACAAAGAAGGACGGGGAGAGCATGGAAAAGATCCCTTATGCATCTGCTATAGGATCTATCATGTACTTCATGTTATGCACGAGTCCTAATGTCATGTTTGCACTAAGTATGACTAGTCAATACCAGTCGGATCCTGGTGAGGAACACTGGAAGTCAGTCAAGGCAATCCTGAAGTACCTTAACCAGACTAAGGATGCTTTCTTAGTGTATGGAGGTCAGATGAGCTGGTAGTGTCAGGTTACACTAATGCCAGCTTTGAGACCGATGAGGACGAAACCAATCACAGTCTAGTTATGTTTTTCTCCTGAATGGTGGAGCCATTAGTTGGACGTCCTTAAAGCAGGCCACCATTGCTTACTCTACAACAGAAGCTGAGTATATCGTTGCATGCGAAGCTGGAAAGGAAGCCGTTTGAATCAAGAAGTTTATAACTAAGTTGGGAGCAGTACCCACTATCCTGAACCCAGTTGATGTTTTCTGTGACAACAATGGGGCCATCACATAAGCTAAGGAGCCCTGGTCACATAAGAGATCCAAACATGTGCTCAAAAAGTTTTACCTCATTCGGGAGATTGTACACAGAGGTGATATATCATTGCAAAGGGTTGACACCAAGAATAATGTCGCTGATCCATTGACCAAGGCACTATCACAGACACAATACGATGGTCATACTAGATCTATAGGAATTAGGGCAATGCCTAGTTGGAACTAGTGCAAGTGGGAGATTGTTGGTTTGTCCTAGTTCTTAGGGCATTGTATTCTTGTATTTTGCATTATACATTAAGATTTCTTATATGTATACATCATTTGTGTCACATTAATAAAGGCAATAATCTATTTTATTTATAACATGTGCTATAACATGAATAAAGTATCCATTGATTGATAATCATAAATCATATCCTAAGTCTATTCTAGTCGTGGGAACGAATAGAATCACAGACTGTATATTCGATCACTGTATAGTAGTTCTTAACTAGCCATAGTACTTGTAAAGTTAGTCATGAATATAGGTACATGTCGTTGACATGGGACTGGATCGATGCGCACAAGAAAGCTGCATGGTTGTCACGTCATAGGTCTTTCTTGAGTAGGTCTCTTTTGTCCTTAGACTAGATTTCATTATAGTATAAATATGGAATTTGGTTCACTTTGACATACGCCTAACATGTTAGTAAAAGGATGCTAAATACGGGTATGATTAGGTGGACAGGTGAACATGTTGATACTGATATTGAAGTGATGGAATTGCCACTCGGGTAACACCGAGATGATGTTACTGGCCACTTGATGAGTGGGACTGATAAGTGTATGGCCATACCCAAATAAGACGGTTGCTTATTTGATTAATCAGTCAACTCAAGATCAAGGAATAAAATAAACAGCAGAAGAGCATAACAGACACCGTGCTTTTTGTTTATTCATATTGATGTCATTTGGCAAAGAACACTATGAGATTACTACTGGGTGAGTGTCTTGTAAAGACTGCTGCATCTCTATCTTAATTGGGGCCTATTACGGTTTGCTAGAACCCACTTATAGTCTGTGGGCCTAGGACCCACTGCTAATATAAAGACAGACCCATAGGATCATGCACATAGATCAACTAAGCCCGGAACTTATAGAAATTGTACATGTAATGTACATTGAAAGGAATGGATCAATTAATTAGTTGACATTCGGTGTCAAGGTAATCAATTAACATTGGGTTGTTTTAGTTTAATTAAAAAGTTTATTGTAACATCCCAAAATTCGACAAATATAAATATTTGGTAAAAATATATTCTAGTATAATTATAAGTGATATAGTAATTTAATAATTAGTTTGGAATGATTTTGGAGGTGAAATATATATTTGAGAATATATTTATGGAGCAAAATATTGAGGAAATATAAAAATTGAAAGTTTTCGAGGTGAAAATTATTTGTACAGTAAGGGTATAATCGAAATGAATTAAAAGTTATGTGGAGGAATTTAGAAATTTAAAATATATTGCTTTAAGGGCAAAATGGCAATTTTATAAGAAAAATATTTTATAAAAAGAGAAGAAGAGACGGAAAAAAAAAAGAAAAGAAGGAAGGTGTGAGCGGACGACGTTTTTAGGCACACGGACTCTCTCGGAAGGGAGTCTCGATATCGGGCAACCCTCCTTCACGTGGGGTTTTTGGAAATTCATTTTTGGAAAATTAAATTGTTTCATAAAAGAATTGAGACCTAAGTCTCGATAAATAGTATAGGAGTCACTACCGGCTCAGCTCAACCGAGAAATTACAGTGTAGCTGAACCGGACGAAAGGCCGCTACACTATCCAGAGATCTAGGTCCGGACAAGTCCCTTATTTCGTGTCTAATCAAAATAAAATTGGCCAATGTTCTTTGACGGTATTTTATAATTCTAACATTCATTTTTATTAAATTAAAGCACATAGCGTACACACAAGTCAAAATAAAGTAAAAAGCAGCGAATAAATAAATTATTACAACCCGATTGAATAAAAATAAAAACTCTCGACCTCACTTTACAACCTAAAATACACGAATGATTTAGAAAATTTACAACCGCCTAAAATACATGAGTTTAACTAACTAAAAACTGCAAAACAGACGGTTAGCATAATTTATAGCACGCCACAAATAGGACTCAAACAAGACAGAATTGGGATTTTAAGGAGTTCGGGGGCATGCAATTGGGAGATAACCGGATCGGCTTGGCTAGCTGGCCCGATTAGACCTGAAAAACAATTTTTAAACGTCCCTATATATTTGTTTTGTGAGAAAATTATTTTGAAAATATTTTATTTTCCGGTTTACTTTAATTTAGCATATGAGGTGGGTCGATTTTCAGGAGATTCGGGTCTCTGTCGTTGCGTGGTTCTAAATGCAATAACATTGAAAATTAAACATAAGGTCATGAATGCACACAACAAAATTCATTTTTGATGATTTTCTGATTTTTCTGAATTTTTAGGATTTTTAGAAATTTTTGTGGATTATTCTGGAAATTCTACCCCTGGATGATAACTACAGTCGTATGACTGTAATTACAGTCGTGTGACTGTAGATCATCCTGATGCAGGAAATCGCCAAAATTGTTCAAATAAAACTAAAGGCCACGGGAAATTAAGAACACTCGTACGACCATATATACAGTCGTGCGACTGTTCCTCACCATAAGAACAGTCGTACGACTATTCTTGATTTCCAGAAACAGCAAGCCTAAAAAATAAGTTTTTATGCACAAAATTACACCAAAACACCCAGAAAAAGCAACAAAATGAAGGTTTCGGGTATATTTACCTTTGTGGCACTGATCCACCGTAGGTTTGACCACTGGAAACACCCCAATCACCTCTAAATTGCTTTTTTTTTCTTATATGCAAAGGTTTCAAGAGTTGTCCAAATTACTCCAAAATGTCTCGGATTTTAGCAAATTTAAAGTCTGGAATTGATAGAGTTTGAAGTGCCAAGTTATTATCCTATGATTTCTATCAATTTTAAATTTTAACACTTAAGAATCAAAAGAAAAAGAGGAGAAAAAGATTGAGTTTTGTGAGTTCCCCTTTTTCTCTCTTTTTTCTACCAATTTTTCTCTAAAATCTACCAAATCCTAAGAGTCCCAAAAGTCCTTTTTTTTCTCTTACTTCTCCCTTTTATTCTGGTCTTTCCTTGCTGCGAATCCGGGCATTAATTGCCCCTCAAATCATCCCTAATTTTTTATTTCTCAGGTATGGGCAACTGTACCTGCTCCGCAATTACAGTCGCATGACTGCAATACAGTCGTGTGACACAATTTTTTTTTTAAGTTTGGAAAATTTCGGTGCTTACAGTTGCCCCTCGCGTGATCAAATTCGACACCCGACTCTAGGTCTAAAATACCTGAGATGATGAATTTGAGAGCATGAATCAAAGCGCTGTAGACGCAAGAAAGAAAACATGCAACTGACTTGTTAAAGTCCCACTGTTATGGTGATGCACTAAGTTGATTGGACGAAATAAGCCGATACCGGGTTTGGGTTACCCGAGGTGAGGTTGAAGATGAAATAAGCCGATACTGGGTTTAGGTTACTCGAGGTGAAGTTGAATGTGAAATAAGCCGATACTGGGTTTAGGTTACCCGAGGCAAGGTTGAAGATGAAATAAGCCGATACCGGGTTTAGGTTACCCAAGGCGAAGTTACTGAGGATCTGGAATGAAGCCGATCTGGGCCAATACTGGGTCTATGTTACCCGAGGTGGATCTGCTGGGAAATCTGGAATGAAGCCGATTTGGGCCGATGCTGGGTCTAGGTTACCCGAGGCGGATATGCTGGGGATCTGGAATGAAGCTGATCTGGGCCGATACCGGGTTTATGTTACCCGAGGCGGATCTACTGGGGATCTATCCGTGTCTGAGACAGTGATGATGAATTCCTGCATTTGCAATAACAAGTCTTCATTCCTTGATCAAGAGATTTTAAACAAAAATTTTTTGCCCCTTCGATCAAGAATGAAGACTAGCTGGGGATGAATGTTCTGTGTATGTTGTATATGTATGTATGATGATGCATATGCATATGGATCCTAAAGGATGTATTTCTCGTTGTTTGTTTAATATTGATGCTTCTCCTTTCTGCTGGGGACGATATGTTTTTCGCCCGACTGGTGGAAGACACTTCTTGCATGAAGCTCTCCTTGTTAAAGATATATGTGAGGACTGCAGGAGAAATGAGATGACTGCTGGAGATGCGTGCCAACTGTCGGGGAGAGAATCATAGTGTTGTTTGTAAATGTTCTGCTGGGGAATAATTTGGAGAATCTTGCTGGGATGATGAAGAGACTTTTGCCTTTTGCCCTTGTGATTTATGGATCTGGGGGTGCTCTAAATTTTGCCTGGGTTGCCCAATGTGGGTTTCAGCCAAGCGAGCTGCTCTAACTTTTGTCTGAGGTGCCTTTTCGGTTTTCACCCCAGCGAACTATCTTTTTTTTTTAAAGTTTAAGATGAACAAAGACCAACTGAAATGGCGCCATGTCCACCTGCCCCATCATCCTTTTGTTGATGAGGTGATGCGGGAAAAAGGCTTGATTTCTTCAATAGCCAAGTTCTTGGACAACCACTGTTGCTCTTTGGAAAGATGAATTAGATTCAGAGGATGACTAAGGATTTCAAACTGTATGTATTTAGTACATTTTCATTGCTAAATAACGTGATATGTTCAACCAGTTAAATGCAAAGTGCTTTCCTTAAATGGATGTTTAAGCAAAATAACTTTGTTTACGCATTTGACATAACCACAAAAATATATTTGAACAAACATTCCACTTTATCGATAAAACCAAAATGAGTACATTTGAAAAGATTAATTCCCAAAATGGTATACACTCCGCACAGAGTCAAAATCCGTCACCAGTCGTCCTTTTTAGATTTTTGGACTAATCATTTTCTCTAGTGTCTTAACTTTTGCCTAGGCCGCTCTTTTTGAGTTTTCAACCTAGCAGACTTCTCTGCGTTGGTACATCTGTAGATGATCCAATGCCTTCAGCCGCTTTTCATCTAGCGCCGCCAACTGCTCGTATTTGGCTTGAGCCCACTCAATTTCTTATAACTGAGCTTTCCAAGGCGACCCTGAGCGATTTGAGCTCTATTTCCACTGGTAATACTACTTTCATACCATATACCAAGGCATAGGGAGTTTCTTCTGTCGGTGTTCTGACACTGGTTCTGTAACCCCAAAGAGCATACGGCAGTTTATCAGCCCAATCTCTGTAGGTGGTTACCATTTTTTATAAGATCTTTTTTATCATCTTATTAGCTGCTTCCACTGCACCGTTAGCTTGGGGCCTATATGGAGAAGACTTATAGTGCTCGATGCCATGTTTTGTAAATAGCTCAGCTGTTGCCCCTTGAAACTGCACTCCGTTGTCAGTCATTATATGATGGGGAATCCCATATCGGGCAAAGATGTTCTTCTGAATGAACTTAACCATCTGTTTAGCTGTTACACTAGCAAAGGATTCTGCCTCCACCCATTTTGAAAATTAGTCAACTGCCACAACTATGAATCGATGTCCATTAATGCTGTAGGATGAATTTCACCGATCATATCTATCCCCCATGCGGAAAACAGCCAAGGAGAGGCCAGATTCTGTAGTTTAAATGGTGGCAAATGACTGATGTCAGTGTAGATCTGGAACTCATGACATCTCTTCACTTTCCTTATACAATCAGCCTACATAGTCATCCAAAAGTACCTCTGTCTCATTATCTTCTTAGCCATAGAGAGTCCATTCATGTGTGGGCCGCAGGACCCTACATGAACTTGCTGTATCACTATTTCTGCCTCCTGTTCTGTCAGACATCTTAAAAGAACTCCATTTATTGTTCTCTTGTATAGTCTACCTTTAAAGATTCTGTACTGGCTAGCTAGTTTTCTTAATGATACCTTGTTAGCAGTATTGGCTCCATTTGGGTATTTTCCTTCCTTCACATACTGGTAGATGTCAAAGAACCATGGCTTTTCTTCAGCTGTTAATTCCATTACTTCGTGCACTTCAAAGCAGGGTTGTCTAGAAGTTGCTATAACCAGTGGCTGTACTTGAGTTTCTTCTGGATTTTCCCATATAGAAGATAGTGTTGCTAGCGCATCAGCCATCTTGTTCTCATCTCTGGGGACGTGTCTGAATTCACATTGGCCGAAAAGCTCTTTTCTATACTGTAGCAGCTCAAAGTAGGGCCGTAAGGCTTCTTTTTTCAGCTCCCATTCGCCCTGTGCTTGCCTTATCATTAAAAGTGAATCTCCAATGATCAAGACATCATTTGCCCCTACAGTTAACAAAGCTTCCATCTCGGATAAGCATGCTTCATACTCTGCTCCATTGTTGGTTATAGGAAAATCTAATCTCTTTGATAAAGGAATGATTTCACCGTCCGGCATTGTTATGATTACCCTGATTCTAGCACCCTTCCTATTCACGGCACCATCGAAGCACATAACCCATCTCTTTACTTCTACCATAGCTAATTGTTCATTCAGGAACTTCAAATTCTTTGTGTAATATGATTCCAGCAGCTGATTTGCTAGAAATTCAGCTACGGCTCACCCTTTGATGGTCTTCTTGGTGACGTACTCAATGTCGAACTCTAATAAGAGTAATATCCACCTAGATAACTTCCCAACCAACACTGGTGCTTCATACAGATACTTCATCGGATCCACCTTGGCCACGGATTACACTTTGTATGATTAGAAGTAATGGCGTAACTTCTTGGTTAGCCAGATCATTGCCATACAGGTCTTCTCCACCAGTGTGTACTTGGTTTCATACTCCAACAGCTTCTTGTTGAGGTAGTAAATAGGGTATTCCTTCCTATCATCTTGTTCTTGCGCCAACATTGCCCCTACAGAGGAATCTTCAACGGCCAAATACAAGATTAAAGGTTTCCCTAGAATTGGTGGGCTCAGAACTGGCGGGTTTACTAGATAAGCCTTGATTTTCTAGAATGACAACTGACATCTGTCATCCCATACAATCAGCTGATCTTTCTTTACCAGCTTGAAAATTGCTCACAAGTGGAAGTCAACCATGCTATGAAGCGGTTGACGTACTATAAGGGGCCCAAGAATGATCGGACTTCTTTTTCTGTTTTTGGAGCTGGCATATCTTGAATCGCTTTGATTTTATCTGGGTCCATTTCTATTCCTCTCTAGCTGACTACATGACCCAACAGCTTCCCTGATGTGACTCCGAATATGCACTTCTTAGGGTTGAGTCGCAAGTTATTCTCTCCAATGCGTGTAAGAAATCTATCCAGGATAATAGGATGTTCCTCCTGGGTCATTGATTTAACAAGCATATCATCGACATACACTTCGACTTCTTTATGGATCATATCATGCAGCAATGTTGTGATAGCCCTCTGATAAGGAGCTCCAGCATTCTTCAACCCGAAGGGCATTACTCTGTAGCAGAAGGTACCCCACTCTATGATGAATGACATCTTCACCTTATCGATCACATCCATCAGGATCTGGTTGTATCCTGAAAACCCATCCATGAATGAATACATTGCCGCTTTAGCTGTGCTATGGACCAAAACATCAATGTGAGGCAAGGGGAAATTATCTTTCGGACATGCTTTGCTCAAGTCCCTATAGTCGACACATACTCTGACCCTTCCATCCTTTTTAGGTACTGGGATGATGTTCGCTAGCCATTCTGTATACTCCACCACTTCGGGGAATTTAGCTTCTATCTGCTTAGCCATTTGTTCTTTCACCAACGTAGCCCACTATGGTCTCAATCTTGTCAGTTTCTACTTCACCGGCTTGAACTTAGCGTCTATTAGGATCTTATGAACTGCTATTTTCGTGTCTACACCCAGCATGTCTTTGTATGACTAAGTGAAAGCTTTAACATGTTTTTGCAATATTCTTGTAAATTCTCTCTCTTCCTCGGGTTTTAGCTCATGTGAAATGAATACCATTTTGGGATTTTCATCTGTAATTATGTTGATTTCATGCAATGCAGTGTCATGAATGCTAAATATGCTTGATGGTGATTCAAATGCATGCACAGAATTATCAGGATGAACATCACACAAGGAAGCAAACTGAGATTTCATTGCATTAAACTTGTTATAAAGTACATCATTCACATTGAAAATGGAAGAAATAGATACAACAAAATCATTTTCATCCTCCACAGGCGGAGGGCCTTGCACTTCTTCAGCTTTCCCATTCAGCTCCAGGACATCATCCAGATCTGCAGCTACTTTGGCTTCTTGTTTAGCAGGAATAGTGGTCTTCTTAATTTCAGCCACCTGCGCCTTGGCCTTCTTCATGATCTTGGCTATCTCAGCAACCACAGAATCCAAGTTCACCTTGGTCAACAGCTCCTTTTCGAACCCTTCTTTAGATTTCCCAAATGCTTTGCTTAAAGCGGTAGCCAGTGCCCCTGATATTACCTCTTTAGCTTCATCATAGACTTTTTCTTCATCTTTCTTCTCGAACACTTCTATTGCTTTTGTTATCACTTCAGGTAGCTCACTTTGCAAAACAACAGACTTAGCAATTACCTCTTCCACCATCGCGGGGGCTAGTGGTTTCTCCCGGCTCTTCTCAAAGTCTACAACATCAAAAAATATCTCAAAGCTCGGGTATTCAATGTTCCCGACTCTCACTGGTTCGGCCTGGCCATTGTACAACTCTTCTCCCGCCTTTATGAAGGGTTTCATGCCATTTTTCCCTTTCTTCAGTCTTTTCTCATAAAATGCCCCTTCTGTGTAACCTAAGCCGAACTGCCTCGGTTTTCCAAAATCAATATTAGACTCGGGTACGTCCTGTAAATTAGCTCCGAGTCCCATGCCAAGAACAAAATTCTACTTGTGAAGGTACTTAGACAACCATTCTAGCATATAGTTCTTGTAAATAACCAATGAAGCATCTGTGGTTTCCTCCTCACTAACCATAGTGATTTCGAATCCACCGAATGGTATTATCTCTTCATTAACTGCAGTAACTACAGATTGAGAATCTGCCTCAATTGTCACAACTTCATTGCCTATCAAGAATTTTATCTTCTGGTGGGTGAAACCATGGCCTCCCTAAGAGTAAGGAGAAGGTAACTGGAATGTCAATGACAGTAAAGATGACCGTTGACTTGACCAGTCCTACCTCTACTTCAGCTTCAAAGGTCCCAATCACGGTCCTTTTCGAATCATTATAGGCCTTGATCACAGTGGAAGACTTCTTCAAACTTTCTTCACTCAGGCCCAGGAATGGCAGAATTTTTAAGGGACATATATTCAGGGCAGACCCGTCATCTATCATTACGCATGGCATAACCCTATCCATGATGTTGACCTTAATGTATAGAGCTTTATTATGAGCCCTTCCCCCGTGTGGCAGCTCTTTCTATGAAAATACAATTTCAGGGGATCTTACATGAATTTTATCCAACAAACAACACATTGCCTTTGGAGAAGCAATTGGAGACACTTCAATTTCAGAGAGCTTTTTGACCAAAGCCGCTCTATACTCCTTAGAAGTAGATAACAAGTGCCATGGACTGGCTTGGGCTGGAGTTTTCTTCAGTTGCGAAATAACAAGGTCTTCTTTTTCTACTTCCTTTGGCACTGACATACTGCTTGATCTAGTCACTGGGGTTTTCTCATTCTGCTGCACTATTGGTTGGTAGACCCTACCACTTCTTATTAGATTATGAACTTCAGACACCTTTGGCTTTTCTACAACAGGTAGCTTAATGGTCTTATCACAGCCGTACTCTTCATATTCATCCTCTGAATCCAGGTCAACCAAGCTCATAGGTGTGAGCGGACGACGTGTTTTCGACGGGACGCGGGACTCCCTTTCGGAATGGGGCGCCACGATCTCGGGCGGGCCCCTCCCTCGCGTGGGGTTTTTATAATGGAAAACCGCGTTTTGGAAAATGAATAGAATTAACACATAAAAGAACCGAGACCTAAGTCTCGATGGATGTTGTAGGAGTCGCCACCCGGCTCAGCTCAACCGGGAAATTCTTATGTAGCTGAACCGGACGAACGGCCGCTACACTATCCAGAGATTCGGATCCGGACAAGTCCCTTATTTCGTGTCTAATTAAAATAAATATAGCCAATGTTCTCGAATGGTATTTCAAAATCTACAATCAATTTTATTGAAGTGAATAGACATGCAGCGCGCATACAAAATATATAGTACAAAAAACAAAAAGAAATAAATATTAATTGGCTTACAACCAAATCGAATAGGAAAATAAAAACACTCGCCTCACTTGTACATTCGCCTAGGATACACGAAAATCTAAAAAGAATTACAACCGCCTAAATACACGATTTAATATATTAAAATACAATAAAAATAAAAATAAAAAGAAATTAAAACCTGCAAAACAGAGGATTAGCACAATATATACGGCACGCCACAAGTTGGACTCAAATAGACAGAATTGGGAGATTAAGAATTGGGGGCATGCGTTTAGGGGGATAACCGGGTTGGCTCGACTAGCCGGCCCGGTTAGACCTGGAAAACATTTTGAAACGTTCCTGTATTTTTGGTTTTGTGGAAAAAACATTTGAAAACGATTTTGCCGGTTTTCATGCATTTTTCATATATTAAGTGGGTCGGTTTTCGGGAGAACTGGGTCTCCGTCGTTGAATTGTTCTAAATGCGAATTTACTGAAAATTAAATCTACGGTCGTGATGCACATAACAAAATTCATTTTGACGATTTTCGGGATTTTCTAATTTTTTTGGGATTTTTTTTTTTTTTTTTACGGATAAAAGCTGAAATTCTGATTCTGAAATAATGATTACAGTCGTACGACTGTAGTTTACAGTCGTGCGACTGTGATCAATTCAGGATCAAAATTTCAACAAAAATTCATTTTGGACCAAAACTGAAGAAAAATTGGCTGGAAACTAAGAACAGTCGTACGACTGTATATACAGTCGTACGACTGTTCATGAAAGCTAAGAACAGTCGTACGACTGTTCTTAGTTTCCAGGAACAGAAATACGAAACTGCAGCAAAAACGCACAAAAATTCACTTTAAACACCCAGAAAGCGAGGAAAAGTGTAAGGAAAGGAAGTGACTACCTTTTTAGAAGCTATTCCAAGTCGTTTTGACCCCTGGCGTCGCTCCAATCCCAACGAATTCGCACTTTTTCCTTTGGAATGGAAGTTGGGAGTTTGAGTCCAAAAATCCAAATTTGCAAGGGATTCTGATTGTTTAAGTCCAAGTTCTTGATTTAGTTGTGTAGTTAAGTGATCAACCTAGAGATTTCTAACAAGTTTTAGGCTTAATTTCGAGAATTGAAGAAAATCAAAGAGGAAGAAAAGTGAGTTTTTTGTGGTTTTCTTTTTCTCTCTCTTCTCTTTCTCTCTCTAAGTTTTTCTTTCACCAGAATCCTCTCCTCCCCTTTCTTTCTTTTCTCCTCCTTTTCTACCTTCTTTTTCCTGGTTGCTTGCTGCAGAGCCGGGGCAATTAATGCCCAACCTCTCTCTCCTCCATTTCTGCTGCAGAGGTATGGGCCTCTGTAGTCTGCCCGACATTACAGTCGTACGACTGTAGCAATAGTCGTACGACTCTCTTCTTCTTCTTCTTTTCTTTTTTTTTTTTTTTTTTTAAGTATAGAAAATTCCGGCGCTTACAGCTGCCCCTCGCGTGATCAAATTCACTACCTGAACTTAGTCTGGGATAGATGATGTGAATTTGAGAAACGCGACTCAAAGCGCCGCAGACACAGGAAAGAACCCTCCATTGAAATAAGCCGATATCAGGTATAGGTCACCTGAGGCGATACTGGGGAGGAAATAAGCCGATATCAGGTTTAGGTTACCCGAGGCAAAGCTGATGAGGAAATAAGCCGATATCAGGTTTAGGTTACCCGAGGCGAAATTGATGAAGAGATTAGCCGATATCAGGTCTATGTTACCCGAGGCGAAATTGATGAAGAGATTAGCCGATATCAGGTCTATGTTACCCGAGGCGAAATTGATGAAGAGATTAGCCGATATCAGGTCTATGTTACCCGAGGCGAGTTGATGAAGAGATTAGCCGATATCAGGTTTATGTTACCCGAGGCGAGTTGATGAAGAGATTAGCCGATATCAGGTTTATGTTACCCGAGGCGAAATTGATGAAGAGATTAGCTGATATCAGGTTTATGTTACCCGAGGCGAGTTGATGAAGAGATTAGCCGATATCAGGTTTATGTTACCCGAGGCGAAATTGATGAAGAGATTAGCCGATATCAGGTCTATGCTACCCGAGGCGAAATTGGAGATGAGATAAGCCGATACCGGGTCTAGGTTACCCGAGGCAAAGTTGATGAAGAAATTAGCCGATATCAGGTCTATGTTACCCGAGGCGAGTTGATGAAGAGATTGGCCGATATCGGGTCTAGGTTACCCGATGAAGAAATTAGCCGATATCAGGTCTATGTTACCCGAGGCGAGTTGATGAAGAGATTGGCCGATATCGGGTCTAGGTTACCCGAGGCGAAATTGATGAAGAAATTAGCCGATATCAGGTCTATGTTACCCGAGGCGAAATTGATGAAGAGATGGGCCGATATCGGGTCTAGGTTACCCGAGGCGAAATTGATGAAGAAATTAGCCGATATCAGGTCTATGTTACCCGAGGCGAAATTGATGAAGAGATGGGCCGATATCGGGTCTAGGTTACCCGAGGCGAAATTTACTGGGAAAATAGATGAAGCTGATCTGGGCCGATACCGAGTTTACATTACTCGAGGAGGATCTGCTAGGGAACTTGGATGATGGAGCGGATCTAGGCCGATGCCGAGTTTACATTACTCGAGGCGGACTTGCTGGAGAAAATTGAGATAATGGAGCGGACCTGGGCCGATACCGAGTTTACATTACTCGAGGCGGATCTGCTGACTTGCTGAGGATATTGAGCTGGGGATGAATTCCTGCACTTAAAATGGCAAGTCTTCATTCCTTGATCGAGAGATTTTTAAACAAAAAATTTTTGCCCCTTCAATCAAGAATGAAGACTAGCCGGGGATAAGTAATTGATATATGCAATGTATGGATGCATGTTGATGTATATGTACATGTATGTATTTTCTGTTATTGGATGTTTCTGTCCTCTGCTGGGGAGATATGTTGTGCCCCTGGTTGATTTTGCTTTTCTTGGGGCATTGTTTGATGATTATCAAAGAAGCGAGGTGACTGCTGGGGGAATGATCATAGTATTCCTTGTAGAGATTCCGCTGGGGAAGAGCGTGACAGCTTGACTGGGGAAACAATTGTGGTGTTCTTTGTGTAGACTGCACTGAGGAGTAACATGGTGACTTTGCGGGGAAGTAATTGATGGTGTTCTTTATGTAGACTCCGCTGGGGAATAGTATGGGAAACTCTGCTGGGGAGTGATGTGACGAATTCTGTGGGGGATACAGAGGATATTTTGTTGTTTTGTTTTGTTTTTTTTTTTTTTTTTTTTTTTTTTTTTTTTAGCTCTAATTTTTGCCTGGGTTGCCCAAATCAGGTTTTCAGCCCAGCGAGCCGCTCTAACTTTTGCCTAAGGCGCCTTTTCGGTTTTCACCTTAGCGAGCTTTTCGTATGCCCTAACTTTTGCCTAAACTGCCCAATATGGGTTTTCAGCTTAGTGGGCCGCTCTAATTTTTTACCTGAGGCGCCTTTTCGGTTTTCACCTCAGCGAGCTTTTCGTATGCCCTAACTTTTGCCTAAACTGCCCAATATGGGTTTTCAGCTTAGCGGGCCGCTCTAATTTTTTACCTGAGGCGCCTTTTCGGTTTTCACCTCAGCGAGCTTTTTTTTTTTTTTTTTTTTTTAAGATCTAACTAAAATGATGTTGTGACCCTTTACTACTGGTCCGGGAAGATGAACTGGATTTTAGAGGACGATGAGAAATTTTAAATTGCATGTATTTGGTACATTTTCATTTGTCAAATAATGCGATGATATCGATCAGTTGAATGCAAAGTGCTTTCTTTGAATGTGTGTTTATGCAAGACAACTTTGTTTGTGCATTTGTCATAACCATGCAAATATATTTAAACAAACACTTCACTTTATTGATGAAGTCAAAATGAGTACATTTGAAACAAGTTGGTTCCTAAATGGTATAGATTCCACACTGAGCCAGAATCCGTCACCAGTCGTCCTTTTCAGATTTTCTGACTGATTATTTTCTCTCGTGTCTTAACTTTTGCCTAGACCGCTCTTTTCGAGTTTTCAGTCTAACAGACCTCTCCTTTTTTTTTTTTTTTTTTTTTTTTTTTTTTTATACATGATAAAGCTTTAGCTTGTCTTGGTTGATCGGATTGGTGAACTCATTCCCGTCCATGTCCATGATGCTGACAGCGCCTTTTGATAACACCTTCTTCACCACATAGGGTCCTTCCCAGTTAGGTCTGAACTTGCCCCTAACATCAACATTTGAGGGCTTTAGTTGCTTTAGAACCAAATCTCCTGCTTTCAACTGCCGCTTGGAGTACTTCACATTTCGATTATAGGCTCTAGCCATTCTGCGCTGATACATCTGCAAGTGATCTAGTGCTTTTAGTCGCCTTTCATCTAATGCTGCCAACTGTTCATACCTGGCTTGAACCCATTCAGTCTCTGGTAATTGAGCTTCCAGGGCAACTCTAAGTGACTTGAGCTCTATCTCCACTGGTAACACTGCTTCCATTCCATATACCAAGGCATAAGGAGTTTCTCCTGTCGACGTTCTGACACTGGTTCTGTAACCCCAAAGATCATAAGGCAGTGTATCAGCCCAATCCCTGTAAGTGGTTACCATCTTTGATAAGATCTTCTTTATTGCCTTGTTAGCTGCTTCTACTGCACCATTAGCCTGTGGTCTATATGGAGAGGACTTATGATGTTCAATTCCATGCTCTGCAAATAGCTCAGCTGTTGCCCCTTGAAACTGTACTCCATTATCAGTTACTATGTGGTGAGGAATCCCATACCGAGTGAAGATGTTCTTCTGGATGAACTTGACCATGTGCTTGGCTGTAACATTAGTGAAGGATTCCGCTTCGACCCATTTGGAGAAATAATCAACTGCCACAACTATGAATCTATGCCCATTAGATGCAGCTGGATGAATTTCACCAATCATATCTATCCCCCATGCTGAAAACGGCCAAGGAGATGCTAGATTCTGAAGTTCAAGTGGAGGAAGATGACTAATGTCTGCATAGATCTGACATTCATGACATCTCTTCACTTTTCTTATACAATCTACTTGCATCGTCATCCAGAAATAGCCTTGTCTCATGATCTTCCTAGCCATGGCAAGTCCATTCATATGTGGCCCACAGGATCCTGCATGTACCCGCTGCATCACATCTTCTGCTTCTTGTTCTGTTAGGCACCTTAAAAGAACTCCATGTGCTGTTCTTTTGTATAGCTTATCCTCGAAGATTCTGAATTGACCAGCCAGCTTTCTCAATGTCAACTTATCAGCGGCACTGGCCTCTTCTGGGTACTTTCCCTCCTTAACATACCGGTAGATGTCAAAGAACCATGGCTTTTCTTCAGCTGATAATTCCATCACTTCGTGCACTTCGAAGCAAGGATGCCTGGAAGTGGCTATGACCAGTGGTTGAGTTTGTGTCTCTTCTGGATTTTCCCACATGGAGGATAAAGTAGCTAATGCATCAGCCATCTTGTTCTCATCTCTGGGGACATGTCTGAATTCACACCGGCCGAATAAACCCTTTCTGAACTGTAGCAGCTCCAAATAAGGCCGTAAGGCTTCTTCTTTTAGTTCCCACTCACCCTGAGCTTGCCTGATCACTAGAAGTGAATCACCGACAATTAAGACATCATTTGCTCCCAAGGTTAATAGAGTCTCCATTCCAAACAAGCATGCTTCGTATTCCGCCCCATTGTTGGTTACGGGAAAGATCAGCCTTTTGGACAAAGGAATGACCTCACTATCCGGTGTTGCTATAAGTACCCCGATCCCGGCGCCTTTTCTATTCACCGCCCCATCGAAGCACATGACCCACCTTTTCACTTCCACCATGGCTAACTGCTCATCAGGGAATTCCAGGTTCTCTGTGTAATCTGATTCTAGGGGCTGGTTTGCCAGAAACTCTGCCACGGCTCGCCCTTTAATGGTTTTCTTCGTGATATACTCGATGTCGAATTCAGACAGAAGTAACAACCACCTGGACAGTTTCCCAACCAATGCTGGTGCTTCATAGAGGTACTTCATTGGATCCACCTTAGCCATGGCTTGTATCTTGTAGGATTGGAAATAGTGGCGCAGCTTCTTGGTCAACCAAATCATCGCCACACATGTCTTCTCCACCAGTGTGTACTTGGTTTCATACTCCAACAATTTCTTGCTAAGGTAATAGATAGGATATTCCTTCTTGCCATCTTGTTCTTGTGCAAGCATTGCCCCTATGGATGATTCTTCAACTGCCAAATACAAAATCAGAGGCTTCCCTGGAATTGGAGGACTTAACACTGGTGGCTTTACCAGGTAGGCCTTGATCTTCTCGAAGGCTAGCTGACACTTGTCATTCCACACAACCGGCTGATCTTTCTTTAATAGCTTGAAGATTGGCTCACAAGTGGAAGTTAGCTTGGCTATGAAGCGGTTGACATACTGCAAAGAACCCAGGAATGATCTGACCTCCTTTTCCGTCTTTGGAGCCGGCATATCTTGGATGGCTTTGATTTTATCTGGGTCCATTTCTATCCCCCTCTGGCTGACTACATGGCCTAACAGCTTCCCTGATGTGACCCCGAATATGCACTTCTTGGGGTTAAGTCGCAAATTGTACTCTCTGATGCGTGTTAGAAATCTATCCAGGATAACAGGGTGTTCCTCCCGGGTTGCTGATTTAACAAGCATATCATCGACATACACTTCGACTTCTTTATGGATCATATCGTGCAACAGAGTTGTGACAGCCCTCTGATAGGTGGCACCGGCGTTCTTTAATCCAAAAGGCATCACTCTGTAGCAGAAAGTACCCCATTCCGTGATGAACGACGTTTTCACCTTGTCGATCACATCCATCAGAATCTGGTTATACCCTGAAAAACCATCCATGAAGGAGTACATTGCCGCTTTTGCTGCGCTATCAACTAGGACGTCAATATGTGGCAGTGGAAAGTTATCTTTTGGGCATGCTTTATTCAAGTCCCTGTAATCAACGCATACTCTAACCCTTCCATCCTTTTTAGGCACAGGGACAATGTTGGCTAGCCATTCTGTATACTCCACCACTTCGAGGAACCTGGCATCTATCTGTTTGGCCACTTCTTCCTTCACCAGTGTAGCCCATTCCGGCCTTAGTCTTCTCAACTTCTGCTTTACGGGTCTGAACTTGGGGTCTGTTGGGATTTTGTGCACTGTTATTTCTGTATCTACACCCGGCATGTCTTCATACGACCAGGCGAAAGCTTTAACATGTTTTTGGAGTATTCTTATTAATTCTCTTTCTTCCTCGGATTTTAGCTCATGTGAAATGAGTACCATTTTAGGGTTTTCATCTGTACTTATATTGATTTCATGCAATGCAGTGTCATGTATGCTAAATATGCTTGATGGTGATTCGAATGCATGCACAGAATTATCAGGATAAACATCACACAAGTAAGCGAACTGGGATTTCATTGCATTGAACTTATCATAAAGTACATCAGTTACATTGAAAATGGAAGAAATAGATACAACAAAATCATTTTCATCCTCCACAGGCGGAGGGCCTTGTTCTTCCTCAGCTTCCATCTTTCCTTCCAGAGCATCATCCGGGACCGCAGCTTTCTCTGCTTCTTTTTCGGTCGCTTGTGCCTTAGCTTTTTCCATAATCTTGGCGATTTCAGCAATCACAGAGTCTAAGTTCACTTTGGCCATCAGTTCTTCGCCAAATCCTTGCTTGGATTTCCCAAAAGCTTTGTTCAATGCAGCAGTCAAAGCACCTGAGATGATTTCTGTAGTTTCAGCACAGGTCTCCTTTTCATCTTCTTCCTCGGCCACCTCTACGGTTTCTGCTATCACCTTAGATGATTCTCCTTCCAGGATTTCAGATTCAGGAATTGCTTCCTCTATTATTACAGGGGCTACTGGCTCTTCCTGGATTTTTTCAAAATCCACAACATCTGCAAAGATCTCAAAGCCAGGGCGCTCGACATTCCCAACCAGCACCGGTTCAACTTGGCCTTTGTAAAGGCTTTCTCCCGCCTTCAGAAATGGCTTCATCATGGCCCTGCCATTTTTGCCCTTTTTCAGATTCTTCTGCTCGGATGACTCTTCTACATAACCAAGGCCGTACTGCTTTGACTTCCCCGAGTCGATCTTGAATTCTGACACACCTT
Organism: Euphorbia tirucalli; assembly: GCA_039660915.1. Lineage (NCBI taxonomy): Eukaryota > Viridiplantae > Streptophyta > Magnoliopsida > Malpighiales > Euphorbiaceae > Euphorbia > Euphorbia tirucalli. The sequence goes on along the minus strand of CM077636.1, from coordinate 33,017,860 downwards.
GCAGATTAATCCCGAGTCCCATCCCTGGGACAAAGTTCAGCTTGTACAGATATCGGGATAGCCACTCTGGCATGTAGTTCTCATAAAGAACCATAGGAGCATCTGTGATTTCTTCATCCTTAATGGCAGCAATTTGGAATCCACCAAAAGGAACCACTCCTTCATCCACTGCAGCTACCATCGACTGGGCGTCTGCCTCAACAGTCACAATTCTGTCATTCACAGAGAATTTAATCTTCTGATGCAAAGTGGAAGGAACACCTCCCAAAGGATGGAACCAGGGCCTTCCAAGCAACAAGGAGAATGTGACCGGGATATCGATCACTGTGAAGACAACCATGGACTTGATGGGCCCAACCTCCACTTCTGTTTCGAAGGTCCCTATCACCGTTCTTTTAGAATCATCATACGCCCGGATGACTTTCGAGGACCTCTTCAACACTTCTTCATCCATGCCTAGAAACGGTAGCATTTTCAGTGGGCAAATATTCAGAGCTGAGCCGTCATCCACCATAACGCATGGCATCACCTTATCCATGATGTTGGCCCTAATGTAAAGAGCCTTGTTGTGAGCCTTTCCTTCTGCTGGTAGGTCTTTCTCAGAGAAAACAATATTAGGAGCTCCAGCATGGACTTTGTCTAGTAAACAGCACATAGCCTCTGGTGAAGCTATAGGGGAGACTTCAATCCCTGATAGCTTTTTCACTAAAGCCTCCCTATGCTCTTTGGAGGTCATAAGCAAATGCCACAAACTAGCTTGTGCAGGGGTCTTTTTCAGTTGGGAAATGACCAAGTCCTCTTTCTCAACTCTTTCCGGTGCCGAAGTACTGCCCGACCCATTCATAGGTGCCTTATCTTTCGTCTGATCTGCCGGCTGATATACCCTTCCACTTCGGGTCACATGCTGCACTTCTGAAATCTTCAGCTTCTCAACAGCTGGAAGTTTAACAGCTTCTCTTCTGTCAAATTCTTCGTACTCATCTTCGGAGTCAAGATCATCCAGACTTATGGGCTTGATCTCCTTACACCCCTCCTTTTCCTCACATTCAGGCTCCACTTCGGGTTCCCCTACCGCTACTGCTTGAATCGTAGGGTTTGCTTGCAGAACTTGGGCAAATATAAAGTTAGCCGGCAACCCCGACTGAACCATGTTAACCCGCTTCTCAAATGCCGGCAGTGGATTGGTTTTAGTGCTGGGTTTGGCTGGCTCTTGCAGCTTTCCCTCGTCGATAAGCTTCTGGATAGCATCCCTTAGCTTATAGCAGTTGTTGGTCCGGTGGCTTGTCACCACATGATAAGTGCAGAAGTTATCCTTGTCAGCTTCAGGTGGGAACTCGAATGGCCTCAAAGACTGTAGTAAGCCACCATTCCTACACTTGGCGAATATCTTTGCCAAAGTAAGGGTCCAGGGTGTTATGCCTTGTCCTCCAGGACCCCTATTCTGGTTGCCTTACTGCTGATTCACAGTAGCCACCTCAACCCGCTTCATTTCTGATGATTGCCCCTGTTTACCGCCGGAACCTGAGCCAGAACCACTACCAGACCCAACTGCTGTGGTTGATCTATACCCTGAACTGTACCCTGTACTTCTTCCCCCTTTCTGACCAGCTGGCTTCTCCTCTTCATCCCTTTCTATCTTCATGGCCATGCTATAGACCTCACTAAGCTCCTTGAAGGAATGGAATTTCATGTTGTTCTTGAAGATATCTTTGCTGCCATCAATGAGCTTCTGTATAAGCTCGTCTTCATCAGGGCGGTTCTTTAGGAGGATCATCTTGTTCATCCATCTCTGGTAGTATTCATCGAAGGGCTCATTGAATTTCTGTTTCACCCTCTCCAAGTCATACAGCTTCACCTGGATTTTCGTGTTGAAGCTATAGTATTTGATGAAGGCAGCAGACAAAATTTCCCAATCAGATTGCTCCTCCTCTGACAGTGAGTTATACCATCCCAAAGCACCTCCCTCCAGTGTGGTGGGGAAAAGATTAATTAATTGTTGCTTTGTAGCGCCTGCTGTTAGCATAACCCGGGCATATAAATTCACATGGGCCTCCGGCGAGCCCATTCCTTTGTAAGTGGGGACTTTCGGCACTTGGAAGCCGATAGGAAATGTTTCGATGCCCCTACTGATCATGGCATCAACGTTCACCCCCTTCTTGGATTCAGCACTGATCCCGACCCCCTTCTTCAACTGGGCCATGACCTCGTCTAATTCAGAACACTTGGCTTTCATCCTCTGTTCCATAGCTGCCTCTATCTCCTGCAGCTTTTCAAGACTAGCCGAAGCGTCACCACCGTGTTGGGATGACTCAGCTTCTTTTTCCTTCCCGGCTCCACTACCACCGGTCTCACCAGCTTCTCTAACCACTGCCCTCATTTCCTCCTTTAACATGTCGCGGAAATCCTGCGACCTGAAGAAATCTCTCAGAACATCAGCCATACTCGGTGTCTGCTCTGCCATATTCACGCCTTCCCCAGTCTCAGAATCACTATCACTCTCGACTACCCTCTGTCTCCTAGCCGCCCTTGAAGCTTGGGATCTTGTCCAAGGTCGCTCCAGTGTATTCTGCTTGGGGTAGACAGGAGGTATTAGGGTCGTGAATGAATGACGTGATATGACATGAAAATTAAAACATTGAACATGCTTGAGATGCATGGAGTGGAATTACGTATGGAATGATGATATGAATGGTTCCCTCTTATTATTATATATTTTTTTTCGAGGCATTCCAAGAACACCCAATGTTTATGCAAAAATGTTACGTGTGGGCCACCACACGGACAGAACTTCGGCGCCTTTGGGGCACCTAATGAATTCATGAAATGGTCGCGTGTATACCGGCACACGGACATAGTTTTGACGCTTTATAGGTCTGTGCGATGGTATGAAATGGTCGCATGGGCCGGGCCCACAGACAAGGTCTTAATGCTTTTGAGCGTATGATATGGAATGATGTTATGAGAGAGTCACGTGTAACAGGAACACGGACAAGGATTCGGCATTCAAGGAATGCCTTTCATGATTTGGTGATGTTACGGGCCTACATATATGCTAATCGGGCACTCGGGGAGTACCTTAAATGGTGAATTAATGTCATGAAGTGGTCGGATGTGGACCATAATGTTATATGATGTTTATGATGGATGGGTGTGATGTCATGAAATGCATCGTGTAAATTATTACACGAAAATGGGCCTAAGGCCGTAGTGGCTTTTATTAAATGAAATGGAATGGCCGAATGCAATCCGGTGCATTGGCAAAACTCGGGTAATTTTGGGTACCCGATATGTTATGAAATGGGATGGGATGGTCATGATAGGCGTCCTTGAAATGCCCCTTAATTTAATTTAAGTTAAATGAAATGTAGTGAATGAACATGTCACACAATATGCAAATGGCTGCATAAAAACGTGGGTTAAGATGCATGACATACATAATGATGTTATGAATGCTATGTCAAAATAAAATGCTATTCACACAAGTTTAATGTCATGGCTGAAAAAGAAACCGTTAGTATGGATGACAAGCAAATGAATTAATGTTTTACATACGAAATAAAATGCAAAATGGCTGCATAAAAATGTGGGTTAGTATCACACAAAGATGTTTGTGTATGGTATGTCATGTGTATGGAAAATGGTGATTATGGTATGTTATGCATGCGTTGGCGATGTGTCACGAGATGGCGAGAAACACATAGCAAGCAAAACGAATTCTTCCAACCTTATTCCTCCAACGTGGTCGGCCTCAAAAATTTCTAACCGAGTCCTAGGTGGGGTTCACTTCAATCACCAACCGGGGGTGATGAAGGCGCGATTTTATTATTATTATTCACACAATTATTTTGGTATCCTAAGGGAATCCAACTAGAGTTGCCTATATGGGTTCGGTCCAAGTCGGGATAACATCAAGGCTCTCATAGCAAGATATACTCCTCACTTCTCCCCACTCAAGGGTCCGAACGAAGGGGTTCGTACGAGGCTACGAGTGGTGTTTCGTATTCGTGCCCCTAAGACCAGGAGGAACTTAGGCGACACTTCAACGATCCACCGGGCTATAAAGGATACCTAATCTAATGCAAAAATGGCTAACTAAAATGCAAATAAAATGCCAAAAGAGAATCATCCGCCTTATTTTAATTAGACACTTTTCAGGGCTTGTCAAATTCTTTTAAGTTTTTAAGAAAACTTTTTGAAGAATATTCCCCAGCGGAGTCGCCACTGTGAGCGGACGACGCGTTTTCGACGGGACGCGGGACTCCCTTTCGGAATGGGGCGCCACGATCTCGGGCGGGCCCCTCCCTCGCGTGGGGTTTTTATAATGGAAAACCGCGTTTTGGAAAATGAATAGAATTAACACATAAAAGAACCGAGACCTAAGTCTCGATGGATGTTGTAGGAGTCGCCACCTGGCTCAGCTCAACCGGGAAATTCTTATGTAGCTGAACCGGACGAACGGCCGCTACACTATCCAGAGATTCGGGTCCGGACAAGTCCCTTATTTCGTGTCTAATTAAAATAAATATAGCCAATGTTCTCGAATGGTATTTCAAAATCTACAATCAATTTTATTGAAGTGAATAGACATGCAGCGCGCATACAAAATATATAGTACAAAAAACAAAAAGAAATAAATATTAATTGGCTTACAACCAAATCGAATAGGAAAATAAAAACACTCGCCTCACTTGTACATTCGCCTAGGATACACGAAAATCTAAAAAGAATTACAACCGCCTAAATACACGATTTAATCTATTAAAATACAATAAAAATAAAAATAAAAAGAAATTAAAACCTGCAAAACAGAGGGTTAGCACAATATATACGGCACGCCACAAGTTGGACTCAAATAGACAGAATTGGGAGATTAAGAATTGGGGGCATGCGTTTAGGGGGATAACCGGGTTGGCTCGACTAGCCGGCCCGGTTAGACCTGGAAAACATTTTGAAACGTTCCTGTATTTTTGGTTTTGTGGAAAAAACATTTGAAAACGATTTTGCCGGTTTTCATGCATTTTTCATATATTAAGTGGGTCGGTTTTCGGGAGAACTGGGTCTCCGTCTTTGAATTGTTCTAAATGCGAATTTACTGAAAATTAAATCTACGGTCGTGATGCACATAACAAAATTCATTTTGACGATTTTCGGGATTTTCTAATTTTTTTGAGATTTTTTTTTTTTTTTACGGATAAAAGCTGAAATTTTGATTCTGAAATAATGATTACAGTCGTACGACTGTAGTTTACAGTCGTGCGACTGTGATCAATTCAGGATCAAAATTTCAACAAAAATTCATTTTGGACCAAAACTGAAGAAAAATTGGCTGGAAACTAAGAACAGTCGTACGACTGTATATACAGTCGTACGACTGTTCATGAAAGCTAAGAACAGTCGTACGACTGTTCTTAGTTTCCAGGAACAGAAATACGAAACTGCAGCAAAAACGCACAAAAATTCACTTTAAACACCCAGAAAGCGAGGAAAAGTGTAAGGAAAGGAAGTGACTACCTTTTTAGAAGCTATTCCAAGTCGTTTTGACCCCTGGCGTCGCTCCAATCCCAACGAATTCGCACTTTTTCCTTTGGAATGGAAGTTGGGAGTTTGAGTCCAAAAATCCAAATTTGCAAGGGATTCTGATTGTTTAAGTCCAAGTTCTTGATTTAGTTGTGTAGTTAAGTGATCAACCTAGAGATTTCTAACAAGTTTTAGGCTTAATTTCGAGAATTGAAGAAAATCAAAGAGGAAGAAAAGTGAGTTTCTTTTTCTCTCTCTTCTCTTTCTCTCTCTAAGTTTTTCTTTCACCAGAATCCTCTCCTCCCCTTTCTTTCTTTTCTCCTCCTTTTCTACCTTCTTTTTCCTGGTTGCTTGCTGCAGAGCCGGGGCAATTAATGCCCAACCTCTCTCTCCTCCATTTCTGCTGCAGAGGTATGGGCCTCTGCAGTCTGCCCGACATTACAGTCGTACGACTGTAGCAATAGTCGTACGACTCTCTTCTTCTTCTTCTTTTCTTTTTTTTTTTTTTTTTTTTTTTTTTTTTTTTTTAAGTATAGAAAATTCTGGCGCTTACAATAGGCTTCACTTCCCTCTGCTCTATTAGTTTTCCACTCTCTGACTTCACCTCAACATCATTGGCCATCACAGACTGTACGGTGGGGTTTGCTTGGAGGATTTGAGCAAAGATAAAATTGTTCGGTAACCCCAACTATACCATGTTGACCTGCCTTTCAAATATTGGTAGCGGATTATTCTTTGTACTGGGTTTGGCAGGCCTTGTAGTTTTCCCTCGCCGATAAGCTTCTGGATGGCTTCTCTCAGCTTATAACAATGATTGGTTCTATGTCCTACCATAATGTGGTAAGTACAGAAATTGTCTTTGTCTTTATCCGTTGGTTCTCGAATGGCCTGAGAGAACTTAACAGTTTACACTTGGCAAAAATCTTAGCCAAGTGATATGCCGTGACTATCCGTACCTCTGCTTTGGCTTCCTTGTTGCTGAGACACCACAACAACCTTAGCTTGTTTAACTTTAGAAACTTGTACTCCATTACTTGTAGAACTAGAGCTAGATCCACTGCTTGACCCAACTGCAGTAGTTGATCTATACCCAGAGCTATACTTGGAGCTTCTGCTTCCCTTATGGCTTACAGTCTTTTCCTCCTCATCTCTCTCAATTTTCATGGCCATACTGTATACTTCGCTGAGCTCACTGAAGGTGTGGAACTTCATGTTGTTCTTGAAAATGTCCCTACTTCCATCAATCAACTTCTGAATCAATTCATCTTCATCAGGGTGGTTCTTTAGCAAGATCATCTTGTTCATCCACCTTTGATAGTATTCATCAAAGGGCTCATTTGATTTTTACGTAATTCACTCCAGGTCATACAGCTTCACCCGAATCTTGGTATTGAAGCTGTAGTATTTGATAAAGGCCGTCGATAAAGCTTCCCAGTCTGATTGCTCTTCCTCTGATAAAGAATTGTACCAGCCCAATGCTCCTCCTTCAAGTGTAGTCTAGAAGAGATTGATAAGTTGTTGGTTTGTGGCGCCGACAGTTAGCATGACCCATGCATAGAGATTCATATGGGCTTCTGGTGAACCCATTCCCTTGTAAGAAGGAACCTTTGGCACTTGAAAGCCAATAGGAAAAGTCTTCATGCCTTTACTAATCATGGCATCCATATTAACCGCCTTCTTGGAATCCGAACTGACACTGGGCCACAACTTCATCCAACTCTGAATACTTCGCTTTCATTTTTCTTTCCATAGCTGCCTCAATTTCTTGTAGCTTTTCTAGACTAGACGAGCCATCACCACCTTGTTGAGACGATTCAGCCTCTTTCTCCTTTCCGACCCCAGTAGCGCCAGTTTCCCCGGCTTCTCTCACAACAGCTCACATTTCCTCCTTCAGCATGTCACAGAAATCCTGTGATCTCAGGAAATCCTTCAAGGCATCAGCAAGACTTGGTGTCTGATTGGCTATCTCAGATTCTTCCCCGGAGTCAAACTCACTTTCTGTTTCTACTGCTCTCTGTTCTCCAATAGCCCTCAAAGCATGAGACCTTGTCCTAGGTCGCTCCAGTTTACTCTGCTTGACATCACGCAGGAAATGTTAGGGACAATGAATGAATGGAATGGTGACATGAAGAGTGATACACTAAAAGTGATTTATGATGAATGAATGGAACGATGTCATGAGTGAAATGATGATGAAGATGATCCCTATTTATTATTTCTTCTTTTCGGACATTCCAGGAACACCCAATGCCATGCCAAAGATAATGCAAAAAGACCACATATGGACCGCCACATGGACAGGAGTTCGGTACTTTCGGGGCACCTAGTGAATTTTATGAAATGGTCACGTGTGTGCCGACACACGGACAGGATTTTGACGCTTTGTAGGTCTATGAAATGAAATGAAATGGTCACATGAGGGCCGGCTCATGGATAGAGTTTCGACGCTTTTAGGAGCATCTAACATGGCATGATATTGCAAAATCACGTGTATCTGTGACACGGACAAAAGTTCGGTGTCTGTGGGACACCTTGCATGATTTGGTAATATTATGAAATGCTTCTATATGTGTACTAATCCGGTATTCGGGGAGTACCTTAAATGGTTTCACAATGTTATGAAATGGTCTGACATGAACCATGATGCACAGGCAGAGTTTCGGCATTACCATGACGCTTATGATGAATGGGTATGACGCTATATGATGACATCATATAAGCCGTCACACAGGAATAGGCCTAAGACCATCGTGGTCTTATATTGAATGACATGATGCATTGAAATGGCCAAGTACAATCCGGTGCACCGGCAGAACACGGGTAGTTTTGGGACTCCCGCTATGTTATGGCATGAAATGACTGTGATGGGTACTCTTGGAACGTCCTTAATTTAAATGAAATAAGATGATATGAATGTTTATGTCACACAAAATGCAAATGGCTACACAAAAACATGGTTAGGATGCATAACACACATAATGATGTCGTGTATGCTTGTGAAAATGTTAACACATAAATATAATGTTATGGCTGCAAAAGAAATGGTTAGTATGAATGTCACACGGATGATTAATGTATTTACACACATGAAAATAAAATGCAAATGGCTGCACAAAAGATGTGGGTTAGTTATCACATAAATGCTTTGTGAATGGTATGTCATGTGCATGGAAGATGTTGATTATGGTATGCCATGAAATGTCAAGAGGCGTGTAACACATAGCACACGAAGCGTATTCCTCCAACCTTATTCCTCCAAACGTGGTCAATTTTTGAGAAATTTCTAACCGAGTCCTAGGAGGGGTTCTCTTCGATCATCAACCGGGGATGATGAAGGCACGATTTATAGCATTCATACAATTTATTTTGGTATCTTAGGAGAATCCAACTAAGGTTTCCTGTATGAGTTCGGTCCAAGTCGGGTTAAAATCAAGGCTCCCATAGCAAAATATACTCCTCACTTCTCCCCACTTAAGGGTCCGAACGAAAGGGTTCGTACGAGGCTATGGGTGGTGTTTCGTATCTGTGCCCCTAAGACC